>OU744255.1:5002500-10002500 GCA_916610215.1 Omphaloscelis lunosa
ATTTCATCCTAATTGATCCTGCCATACGGGAGAATTATACAGGGTGTAAGGGACAGCCCTCTGCAAACTAACAGGGTACATTCAGCTCCTTATTCTGAATCATATTCCGAAAATTTTCCCAGGAAAATTTTCATTTTTTTTTGCGTTTTATCATTTACTATTCTTTCTTTCAATGTAACATTACATTCTCTGTACGCAGTACTCCATTAATGTAAATAAAACAGGTAAAACAAAAAAAACAGCAATGGATGTTGAACAAACGACGCGTGAAATCAGCTATTCAATTTCTCGCTGCGCTGCCGTTCGCTACCTACCTACGTGCGTTTTGCCACGGTAGCGATACATTGCGTGTAAGGTAATAAAACAAATCAGGTTAATTGGATTCCCATAACATTCCTGAAATAATTTCATGTACCGGTCATCTTAGTATGATATACTGACTTAACTCTATCAGTCTGCGGAGGGCTGTCCCTTACACCCTGTATGTACAGGATGAAATTGAATTCATGGGCAACATCTTAAGGGGTCATTGTACTAATCATTATGAACAACTTTCACTATAGGAGCAACCCCGAAATCGCGAAAAAAAATCTGCTGTTCCCTACATCTATTTTAGCATAGCTTCGTCAAAATGTAGGAAACAGCTGATTTTTCTTTCGCGATGACCGGATTTGTCCCATAGTGAAAGTTATTCATAATGATGAGTTCAATGACTCCTTACTTTAATCCGTTTGATTATTTACATGTCTAGAGAGAGTGTCGCTGCAATAGAACTTAAACAAACAAGCCAACTCTGTTAAGCTAGTGTGCGTGACAACTTCGTTTTACACTCGCGCCATGTCATTGTGCTTTTCTAGTGTGTGAGCATTTAGTGGCCAACAGTTGGACCCATTTTTTTTTCGACGAGTTGACAGCTTTGACTGTCATCTAGACATATTTCTACCTTTGTTTAGTTCTGTAAAAACTTCCATGACTGGGTATTATTCTATAAGGAAAAGACTAGCATCCATGTATTTTGTTTTATCAATTAATTTGCAAGAGGCAAATGCTGTAACTTAGGAAATGCCAATGTTTTTTTTAAAGTTATTGTGTGGCAAACAAGGATATGGCATTGTGAAGCCGACCAGCAGTAGCCTGCCTGATTATACGTATTCACCATTGCCTATGAATGACAGCAATCTCAGCGTTATTGCAGGTCATCCCAGAGACAACGCAGAAATGTCTCAATATGCCTGTAATGACACCAGCATACTCAACAGTAAATTGTGATATAGAACTGTGTCTGTGTGTGTGAAACATTTTAAATTAAGTTAATAATTAATATCAAGTAGAAGAAATCAATACCTCACCATGCTGAGCAACACACCAGTCATTCATTTCGTTCAGGACACTATCTGGCTGATTGATAACTATGTTTGGCCCTTTAGCAACAACATTCAAGTCCGCATCAGTCACCACACAAGCAATTTCCAAGATATGGTCCTTTTCAATGTCCAAGCCAGTCATCTCAAGGTCCACCCAGACTATTCTTTTTGCTGCATTCTTGACTGCTGATAAAGCCATGGCGGTGGACAATTTGGTTCCTGAAATAGTTCGTAACCATAATAATCAATCGTTTTGTTATATGCCATGTTAAGAAATTATGGACCAACATGGAACGTACTTACCGGTCGAAAGAAAGCTAATAGGAGGTTTTGTTAAATTAACAAAACTAGATCTTAAGTAGCAGCGTACAATATTCATTTATTCTTGCTGTGATGATGTGTATTTTTTATAGAAACTACAATATTTTTTCAATGGGTTAAAACATTTAGGTTAAGTTCACGTACAACAATCTATTTGACAATCAATAAACTACAGCACGACCAGTATATATACCACAGACTACGTAAAAGTCTACTCTATGCAGGTTGGCTGCATCATTGAACTAGGCTGCACAGAGTTTATGGTCTCACAGCATAAACATGTGACCTAAAGGGCTAGACTCTAGTTATGCTAGAGCCAATGGGGATAAAAACTAGGTTAAATGCTCTAAGCCAGCGTCAAATAATTTGATAGCTAGATAGCCATACATTTTATGTAAACAAGCGACTTCTTTTACGCATAATTAATTACTGAACCCAGTTGCGCAGCTGTTTACTGCAAAAATACAGGAAAATACAGAAAAATACATGGGTATTTTCCAAAGATGTTATAAGAAGAAAACTGTGGGAGAAAGCTCTCCGAAAAAAATTGGAATCCAATATTTCGTCGAGACGATGTACTATCATTTAAGCCTTTTATGGGAGAAAATGGTTTGTAGGTGATGCTCCCAAAAGAACTAAGTCTGTTTTTATAGCATACAGACACTTGTGATATGATATTATGTAAATTATAGTAAAGTAAGTGTGTGTTTATGTTATCATTTTAGATCAGTGCTAGAAGTGCTATATCTGAGGTTTTTCAGTCAGGAAGATCATGCCCGAGTTGGTTTTCAACTCAGGGGCCGTACTACGACGGCGACGTGTTAAAGCCTTCATTGTTACAGTGTGAGAGAGAGATAGAGCTATACAGCATAAATAGCACGTATAGCCGGGGAACGGGTGTAAGAGAAACGCAGGTGCTTAAAAATGACACTATAATTACACGAATCACATAAGTTTAAATCTAACAGAACTTTTGAGTTAAAGTGCGCACATACGCTCGCTGATGGGTAGCTTACTTGATTAACTCACGATTACAATTCGAACTTACTGGAGCTTGCGCGGGCGCTCACAGACGGGCGGCCGGGTAACCGCACTGGATAGCCATCGTAGCATTTACATACTGCCGCACGCTATACACGGTCCCATTTTCACAGCGGAACAATAATGGCTATGACTCGTCACAGTAAGGCCCCTGATAAGGTTATTTCTATCGTACGCCTCCAGTCTTTAACAAAAAACGAACACAAAATAACCTTTATATAATAAAACGTTCATAATTTATTGACTTTTCCACTAAGCGGGACCTGCTGGATGGGGGGCGGCGGATGTCCCCGATTCCGCCGTCTCTCCAGATTTGTTTACGGGGGTTGGAAGAGCGCGTTATCTGCCCTCCGCCGACGCCCAGTCCGTCTGCTAAGGATCAGGAGAGTGGTCAAGGTATACATCGCTACCTCAACATTTTGAAGCTGTATATCTCGAGAACAACTGGTTTTAGGCGAATCTTGTGTACCACTTTTTTGTGCAAAATTTAATAAGGAATCAACTTTTACTAGATTACATTGACGTAAAACTACTATGAACTTACTTTACGACATTTTTAACCGACTTCCAAAAAGGAGCAGGTTATATATTCGTAGCATATTTTTTTTTTTAATGTATGTCCGCCCATTTCTCCGTCAATTTTGTATATAATTTTTTTGTTAATGTTACTTAATAAAATTTATATGCGACCACTTTAAGAGTATGCTCTTAAAGTGGTTGCATATAAATTTTATTAAGTATGCTTGGATAGTTTTTGAGTTAGCTTCAATAATACGTATTTATTCCCCACTTAACATCTGAATGTTATGATAAGTTAGTTCCTGTGACTGTTATTTACATAGCAGGTAGTGGTATTCGAATTTGTGTGGGGTAGGTAGGTACTTCAATTAAAAAGTGAAAAATAAAAACTTTTTCCAAGAAAAAGAAAATTTTCCAAAAGTTATTTTTCACTTCATAGTTTTCTTTTCGTTACCTATCTCAATAGTCTTTTCACACAGTTTACAAAATGCCTCATTAAAGAAAATCCTAGTGAAAATATCCTATTAGATTTTTTTGCATAACATCTTGCTTTCTTATGCGTTATATACCATAAATAACATGTAAACTTTACTAGTCTATATTTCTTATCTGTGCTTTGTGGACTGTGATCTGTGATTCTTTACGATTGTCATGGTGTAGTAAGGGTTGATTTTGTTTTTGTTATATTTTCAATATTTCCTATAGATAAAGCCCTGCGAATAACAACCAATATGATCAGGCTAATTATTAACCAATGTCGTTGCGTCAAGAAATCTAGTAAGTAAATAATATTTTTTGCAGAAAATGTCATCTTAAACCTTAACCTAAAGCGAAATTTGATTGATTAATGAACACTTAGCTATGACTTCATCGTGGAAACTGTTATTTTTACCTAGAGATAGTTTAGTTATTTTGAAAAACAGGATATATCTGTCGACGAAAATAATGAATTAACAACAATAATATTATCTATTTTTTTTTTTTTGTTTCATCATCACATGGCTAGTGTGATTCTATTCAATATTATGAACAATATAAATCAAAGCAAATGTATCTAAAGTAGAATCAATTACTTTATTTGCTAACCTGAGCCAACTTGATTTTATCATTGAATAACCATACATAATGTCTTGCCAATTATTGCTATAGGTATACCTATTTAATGTATTTTTAATTATTTGTATTATTTTTCTAGCAATACAATGGGAAAACAAACAGTATCAAAACCTACCATATATGACATTTTCAAGGTCATTGTCATATTATAGAATCCAGCCTATTGGTCTGCAATATGATATTACACAAAAACCATTCAATGCAGGAGTTTACTGCCACCCACAGTCCATCAGACCTTTCTCAACCAGCAGATATTACTTTGACAAAGAACCACTAAAACCATCCTCGAAGATTGAAGCTGCTGTTGAAACCATAAAGAAAACCATAGAAGATAAATTAAAAGGCCCACCGACAGATGCACCTCCAAAGAAGCCTTTCAAAGAACGCTTTGTTAATGAGCTCAAACATTACTTTCATGGTTTCAGATTACTTTTCATTGAAATAAGGATCTCAATATCCTTATTCTTTAAAATTTTAAGAGGTGATACATTGACACGAAGGGAACATAGACTGCTGGTCACAACCATAGGTGATCTGTTTAGAATGGTTCCATTTATTGTATTTATAATTGTTCCATTTTTGGAATTCTTTCTGCCTTTTTATATTAAACTGTTTCCAAATGCATTGCCATCTACATTTGAGAGCAGCAGTCAGAAAGAAGCTAAGTTAAAGAAACATTTGAAAGTGAAGTTGGAAATAGCAAAATTCTTCCAAGAGACTTTAGATACAATGGCTCCGCAGGCCAGTGATAGGCATTCAGAGCTGGCCAGAGAGTTCTCCAATTTCTTCAGTAGAATCAGAACATCAGGAGATGTTGCAACAAGTGAGGAGATCATGAAGTTTTCTAAGTTATTTGAGGATGAGATCACATTGGATTCATTACAGAGACCGCATTTACTTGCTTTGTGTAAAGTTGTCAATGCAACAAGTATTGGTACCAGTGCCATGTTACGGTTTAATCTTAAGATGAAGCTGAGGTCATTGGCAGCTGATGATAAGGTGATTTCTAAAGAGGGGGTGGAGACTTTAAACTTTAGTGAGTTACAGCAGGCTTGTAGAGCAAGGGGTATGAGGGCTTATGGTGTGTCAGAAGAGCGTTTAAAAAAGGAATTGAGGAATTGGCTTGATTTGTCTTTAAATGAGAAGGTGCCACCATCTTTGCTGCTGTTGTCAAGAGCCTTGATGGTGCCAGAACATGTCCCTACCACATACAAACTGAAGGCGACCATATCTGCTTTGCCAGAACAAGTTGCTACTCAGACAAAGGCAGCTATTGGAGAGAAAGAAGGCAAACTGGACTTCAAGGTAACATTTCTTATTTAGTAAAAAAAGTTAGTTTTAAATATCAGTTAGCATTACTGTCTACTTATTCTTATGTATTCAGTAATGCCTCTCTTGTGCATTCTTAGTTATTGTAAACAAAGGGATATTATAATTTGTTCCATTTCCATTCATTCATGGCAAAACTGACTTGATATATACCAACTACAATCAATGGTACAATACTGAACATGACAGCAGACCGCTGACATCAGTGGCGTTGCGGGTGGCACTAAGCACAGGCAACAGTGCACCTGTAGTTTCAATTTCGAACACGACGTCATATCCACCGCGGCAGTGGCTTTCCTCTTTTTCAGTTCCGTGAAAATCAAAAACAACAATAATTACTTCTTGTTGCTAGTCCTAAGTTCACATTGTGGAATGTAATAAATATATTGAGTATTAGTGTTACCCTCTGACAGCACTACTGGTATGCAGTTTGTCGTCGCCGCTCGAGTTTTGACCGTCACAGCAGGCGGCACTGTTGACGTCCAAGGAAGTATTTTCATAGAAAGACGTAGACCAGTTGTGTCGTTACGGTCGGCCATTGTAGTTGAGCGGCACTGCCGCTGCACTCTGCCATCGCCTTCAGAATTGTACCTTAAATTGGAATTAGAAATCCTAAAGTTATTGAACTTTTTCATTCCAGGCTAAAGCTGAAGCTATCAAATTAGAAATGCTGAAGATCAAGGAAGAACAGAAAGAGAACCAGGAAGCAGAGCGAGAGAAACAGATCCTTGAAGCCAAGAAGAGGGAAAAGGAAGAGCTCAAGGATAAAGCACCAATTATTGATCTTGACAGTGCTTCCCCTATGATTGACCCGGCTCCGGTACTCATTATTGACACACCTAAAACGAAATCTGAAGAAGGTCTCTCTGGCAAAGACATTGATGTTATTGAAGACGCTTTAGAACAATTAGGTAAGTTCGTATTGGCAATTTTCCATTTTTTTTTTCTACGTACGGAAGTTCAAGTTCGTGTGGTTTCCTTCATAATTACGTATTCCTCCCTGTCATTCATATTAATAGATTATGTATGTGTGACATGTGCTTAAAACGTGTATGAACTTTGAACGTCATAGGTATTGAATGGAACTTTTATTTAAGTACCTATGTATCTTTGAATTTACAAGCGGTTTCGTCGTGATATTGGTCTATTTTTCTTTTACTGTACTGTCCTTATCTCATCAGTGATCCGCGTCGCGTCGGTAGTTAGACTGCAGCGCGTTTCTGGTTGTAACTAGTTCTCTGCGTACATTATCAATTATATTATCATGCACATTGCACTACCTCGTTCATATTTTTACATGAGTCAACATGATAGGAAGCTAATTTTACAATGTTAGTGGTATCTTAAGGCCGCGCGCACTTTGGATGCATTTTCGTACGAATGGGTATACGTACGACCATGGTCGTACGAATTGAGTGCGTACACTTGATGGATATCTTTTTCTCCGTCAAATAGAACAAATCCGAATAAGTTCGGATTGTTTTCAGACGTCGCAACATTCGCAACTATACGTACGTATGCGTACAACTAAGTCGCACCCAGTCTGCGCGCTCCGGAAGGTCGGGATCGTTAGTACGTGTTCGTACGTGTACGCACGAGTGAAATTCGTACGAAAACGCATCCAAAGTCCGTGCGGCCGACTGCGACCAAAGGGGATGCGCTAAGGTAGCCCGCGAAATTTAAAGGGCCTGCTAAACGGTCGCTAATCGCGTCCCGTCAGAGGTGACCTTGGTGGTTCACAACCGTGTAGATGGTGGTTTACGACCAAGTTTCAAACAGCTCTGCCTGTCGCCAACCAAGGTTACCTCTGTCGCGGTTGGCAGCCGTGTAGCAGGCCGTTAAATTTTCTTACGTTTTTTGTTATTTGCTTGCAGGTCAGCATCAGGTTGTATGTTGGTCTAAATCACTAGACTTTTAATAAGTCTGCCGTATCTTGCGCGGTGTCTCTTCCGATTATTTATTATCATAATCCGATATCTTTTTCATACGTTAGTTTGCTACTTGGAATCTTTCCATACGACAAAATATCTCAAGTAGGTAGAGTAGGTACATATCATACATTTAAGGCAAACCTGTAATACAAAAATGTATATCTAGGCTCTAGATATACACACCCTGGATTCTAGGGAGGATATCTGATATAATGCGATTATTCCCGATGTCCACAACTTGTTTGGCCACCACTGGGGGACAGCGAAACAACTTTTAAAAATTATTCTCGTTGTCCACCACTGGGAGACAGCGAACAACTTTTAAAAATTATCCTGGTGTCCACCACTTGGGACAGCGAAACAACTTTTAAAAATCAATTTCGTTGTTCATCACTAGGGTACAGCGCGCAGCGTCACAACTTTCTAAATTATTTCCATTCGCCACCACTGGTGGAGAGCGACACGGATTTTTAAACATTCTCTGTGGCCACCGCTGGGGATAATGGGACAACTTTTGACCCAATTCCTGCTGGCCATCAATTTAAATTATTTTATCTAGATACCAGTGAAGTATAGCTTAATATAAAGATTTGGTTTTTAGCAGATAATGCTAAGGGTGAGACTAATATAAATATTTCTAAATTATATGGTAGGTAATTAATAAAATCAAATAAACTTTAATTAAATGTTTCACTAAAATTGTATACTAATATTTACATAGGTTAATGCACTTTTCCCGATGAACTGGACCCACTGGTATTTACATCGGACAGGGCCGGTTGTGGGAGCGGTGAGTGCACTAATGACGTAGTTATAATATATTTATATATATAATTACTATTAATTATGATGTATGTAATGTATCAAACATAATATAAATTGTTCCTGATAATTCAATAAAGTTGCGCTAATAGAGGGAGTAGAGTAGAATAGATATATTTTTGTCTCTTTTTAACATTATGTGCTCTTTTTCCATCATAGAAATACTTTGTGTAAATATCTTGATGAAGTGAAATTGATTTATAATTTTAATAGATAATAATAAGCATTAGCAATAAATACAATTTAATTTTAATGAACTATAATTAGTTAATAATATTATACAAGAAAAGATATTAATTTATTATAATTAGGAATACAAAAAAGTCGAAAAACGAGTTCAAAATACTTGGAAGACCTACTGGGCCCTTAAACAACACATGAAAGGAAATATCCCTAACATTGAAAATAAAATTCATCGACATGTGCATTCTGCCCGTCCTAACCTATGGTGTACAAGGTTGGTCACTTACTGAACAAGAGAAGTCTATACTCAAGTTTGCCAGCGGGCAATGGAGCGCAGCATAATAGGTGTTAAGCAGATGGACCGCGTTAGAAACACCACCCTGCGCTCCATAGCTCAAGTAGCGGATGTTGGAGAAAAAAGAGCCAGGCTGAAGTGGGAGTGGGCCGGCCACATCGCTCGAATACACCCGGAGAAATGGGCAAAGATCGTCACAAGAACGCTTGAAGGAGGACATCACCGGCGAGGTAGACTGCGGCGAAGGCGGTGTGACGATCTAATTATGTTTGCGGGGCCAACATGGCCTGGAATCGCACAAAACAGAGATTTTGAAGGAAAAAGGGAAGGCCATTGCCCAGCAGTGGGTTACAAAAAAAAATGATTATGTAAACATTTGAATTGGATAAAAATAATTTCAACATTATCTGCTAAAACCAAATCCGTAAGTTTATTAGGCTACCCTTTATTGGTCTCTAGATAAAATAAATTGATGGCCAGTGGAAACTGGATCAAAAGTTGTGCCATTGTCCCCCAGCGGTGGCCATAGGGAATGTTTAAAAATCCGTGTCGCTCTCCACCAGGGGTGGCGAATGGAATAATTTAGATAGTTAGCGTCACAACTTTCTAAATATTTCCATTAGACGCTGTCCACCAATGGGGGATTTTTAAAAGTTGTTATGCTGTCCCCCAGTGGTGGCCAAACAAGTGGTGGACATCGGGAATAATCGCTGCTAATGTTAGCGTACTTATTAGAAAGACCGGACAAGTGCGAGTCGTACTCGTCCACCTAGGGTTCCGTACAAATTTGTAGGTACATAGGTATTATAAATAGTTCAGGAATCGAGTCTTGCAGTTTTTTCCGAGCTTTTCCTGAAATTCAGTTTCCAAAACCTATAATTACTTACTTATATTATTGTGTTTTATAAGTGAAATTGTTAGTTAACCTAATCAAAGTTGTTTTTTACGCAGTACTTTAAATAAAAACTAATTTTTTTTTGGATTTAATTGCAAATGTATAGTTTTCAGATTTTTCCCTGTACTTGTAGTATAAGGCGATATTACTTGCCAAATTTCATAGTTCTAGGTCAACGTAAAGTGTCCTTTATATTTTGATTCACCCGAGTGTCTAAATGTACGTTTTTTTGCGGCATATACGGCTGTATCTTTTTTTTACGTTTACTTAGAAGTTTGGTTTTTTCACAGCCTGAAGGGACTGTAGACCGGAGTATATGGTTTTAATTTCAACTTGATACCTTCACGCGTTCCTAAGATAAAGGGTCTTGACAGACAGACGGACAACAAAGTGATCCTATAAGGGTTCCGTTTTTTTTCCTTTTGAGGTACGGAACCCTAAAAATGAACTTTATTTGAATTAGTGTAGGGTATGTTTTGTATTGCCTAATTAACGCCAATATTTGGGCAAATACGCCAAGTGAAGTGCCAGCATAAAATCAAAAGGGCTGCCTGCCAAGGTTCGGCCGGATTGGCTGACATTAAGTACTACTTCTCTGTTGAAAAAACATTCTAATTACTTTGAATAAGTTAGGGATGCTACATACTTGTTCGGGTCGGCACATTCGATTCGGCAGTGTTCGTTGAATAACGAAGCCGACCCAAAGAAATTATTACACGTATTTAGCTCGTGTCGATCGGCAACTCCGTTCGGCATCTAGGTACCTTAGCTGAAGCATGTTCGGATCGGCTCGGCTTTCCCGAACATTTGCCTATCTACATACTTATTCTATTCGACTTTGCTGCCCGGCTATGCCGAATTATGTCGACCCGCACCCTAATTGCGTAACACAGGTTCAATCACAATCCGAAAATTTGAAAGGATTTTTCTAATCCATTGCTTCAAGGCTCGTGCAGACCAGCACGATATCGCAGGTGCTACAAGGGTATGCTATGGCTATGCTATGGGACGATATCGCGCCAGTTTTGCATGAACCTTCAAAGGATTAATAAATTCGTCTGCTCAACAACGTAAATAACGCAATGAACGTTATGTGGTGTCGTTGGCGGTGTCATTTTATGTGTTAATTATCCCTCTGAACAAGTGTGTAGCACGTCTAATGTTTTTGTTCAGTTATTTTTATAATAGTGCTATAGATAGGTTTGAGCAATATTAGTTTGGCAACATGCAACATTCATAAATCAGATATTTCAGTACGCAAAAAAACTCAATGCACTGCATATGCAGAGCAATGAATCATACTGAGTATGTTTGTAAATAAAGACTTCTCGAATGTTACATAGAGAATATTAGATAGTTATATAATATCTCTACAAACAGATTACTTTTTGTAGAGGATGAGGACAATAGGTAGTACTAATTTTTAAACTTTAATTTAACATGTGCAAGGTTGATATTTGTTTGCAAGTGAAAACCGCGTTGCGCTACGCTTCATCAGGTCTGCGCCAGCCCTAATAGGAACCACCGCAAGTTTTGTGATGTATGTACGGTACGTAGGTACCTAATACCCGTACACTTTCGGAAAATAGGAAGTCTAGGACTAAAAATAAATATGCATCAGACGTCATTCGCTATTTATGCAATAACACAGATTTGAAATAGTTTCAAAGATGATGGCCCTAATTCAAATTCAAAGCAAAAATATCAATCTGCCTAGCCTTTTGGATGCAGCTGAATACCTACTATTATTTTACATGGAGGGATCTGACCCACAACCCAATAATTTGGTAGGTAATATGATACCTAATATTGGTTGTCAGACTGTCGGACTTCTGAGGACCCGTAACGACTGTCAAAGATCCACGAATGACAGCCGGGACCAACGGCTTAACGATGCTTTCCGAGGCACGGAGGAGTCTCGGTTTGTAAAGATGGTCACACATCCACGGACTAACCCCGGCAAACGTAGCTTAACCGGATGGATCGACCTGTACGGCTGTTATTACTTGGCCACGAGCTCCTCCTCAAACTCAAAGCATTTATGTCAATTAAACCATTTACAGGCACTTTTGAATTGTCAAAGAGTCTGTCAGTTAGAAAGTTGAAACTATTTGCCCATTCCAAAACGTAGATCTCTATGGAGAAGAACGGGCAAGAAACTCCAAGGACACTCTTTTAAATATGGATATTACAAAATCCTGGGTACATCATTTTTGTTGCTTCTATATGTGAGAACAATGTACAAAAAATAATCAAAAGCAATTGAAAATATAAGATTAGAAATAAACCATTTACAGGCACTTTTGTATTGTCAAGGAGTCATTCAGTTAGTCAGAAAGTTGAAGCTAGTTGAGTTTTTCATTTCTTTTACCATCAAGTGTTTTCCCTATTAGGTATTATTGTATTTATTTTCTTGACCGAATGCCAAGGTCCGTTTTGCTGTTAGGAACGTCCATTCACCTTTGATTTGGCGGAGATTTTGCCTGTGCAAAGTTACTATCGTACGATCTCAGTATTACTGAGAAATTCTGTTTTCTGTGCCAGCTTTTCGCGGTATGGTTTTACGGATGGCATACTCGTAAATTTACTAATTCAGATTTCTGTGTATTTTAGCGAAGTACTTTTTTTTGGGTGGGAATTTATAGAAATGAAATTGTTTATTCTGTAAATAGAATATCGGAATCACTTCTTCACGTCATATTTAAAAAAAAAATATTAAAAATAAGCTAGATGAGTTTGGCGTTTCCTATCTGACTACTCTAAGAAGAAAGGTCGAAACAAACTCAGAGGTCGCAGACTCTTTTAAGTCCAGACATAATCTTGGTCAGACCATATGAGGACCATATAGATCAGTGTCTAAAATGATCTTTTGAGGATACAAACCACACAGATTTGAGTGGACCTGACCAGTCAGTGCAAGCATTTGTCAGTAATCTTGGAGCTCATCTCAGACCTTAAGGAGCTCAACTCGACGAACAATACCAAAGAAAGGACATTTGGGTAGGCCACATAAACTTCAGACTGCCAGACCATCATTAAAACTAGCTGAGAAATAAAAATAATAATAATATCCACACAGTCCTCAAATTCACAATAATTAAAATAATATAATACTTTACAAAGTAATAAAGAGTTACCATTTTCTGGGTAATATGCATTGACTTGAATGTGCCCTGGCAGCTGTGAGTATGTCATGCTCACTCAAATGTTTCGCTGATGGTGGCGCGTGTGTTGGATCATTTAGCTCTCTTCAAAATGGTTGAGCTGAATGGTGCTAATCCATGCGTCATGTTCGTGAACGGGCGCCGTCAGTTGGGACTAGTAATCTCTTAGCCGCCATGGCTTATTTTTAATTAATTTTAATTTTTGGAATGTTCTTCGTTTTATTTTTTTTATTACGGACGCTTCTAACGTGCATGTTTTTCTACATTGATCTCACATGTATAATTTCAACATGAATGATGTACCTAACCAATATTTTGTAACAATTTTTTTTATTTTTAAGAGTGTCCGTGTAGTTTCTTGCCCATTCTTCTCCATAGGTAGCTACTACGTTTTGGAATGGGCAACTAACTAGCTTCATATTTCTGACTGACCGATTCCTTGACAATTCAAAAGTGCCTGTAAATGGTTTAATTGAAATAGATGCTTTGAGTTTGAGTTTAATCATGTCATTTGAGTATAATTTTCAACAATGTCAATGTGTATATTTGATGATTTTACATAATAATTCAAATGTCAAGTTTTTTATGGTTTTATCACAAGACTTAGCAGAGCGAGCAGCTCAATCCCAAGCTTTTTTTATCTTTTAAATAATCTGAAATTTTATAGTACCCTTGTTTACAAAGTTTAGTTTTAATACTGATTTTAAATCGTTTAATAGGTAAGTTTCGAATGTCAATGGGGAGTTTGTTGTAAAAGCGTATACATTGAACCATGAACGAGTTGCCTACTTTATGGAGACGTGTGCGATGTACAGCAAGGTTGTGTTTATTCCTGGTTATTTAAACTATGAATATCGGACATTTTCTTCAAATATAAGTATTTTTGTGTACTAACATACACTAGGTTTTTTTTTTGTGCTGCTGGACTTAGGCCTCGCCAGCTAAATAAATAAAAAGCCTTTATTATTCCTTAATTACAAAATAAATAAACTTCTTAATAATGTACTTAATATTAATTAATTAACTAATTAAGGACCCCTCGACGGGTATAGGGCTCCTCTAGTAATTTCCAGTTTTTTCTGTTTTTTGCTTTCTCAAGCCAACGCTCTGCTGGTCTGCCACTTTCCTCTCTTTCCGTGTGGGCCTTTCCAAGGGCCTCGCCAATTGCATGTCATTAACTCGATCCTCGGCAACTTTCATCCAGCTACTACCAGTTACCCTACGAAGATCGTCGCTCTACCTAGTCTGAAGGCTAGCTAGCTTTTAAAGTCGTTGGTCGTTGAACTAATTTTCTTCTCTATCATCCCCAGCTGAACAAAAGAAATCCTTGCTTCTTGAGAAAGAGAGCATTCAGGAATTGAAGGGAGAACTCCTAGACTACAATGAAGATGTCAAAGAGATGGACGAGATTGTTAAAACTAAACAAGCGGACCTCAAGCTTTCGAAGGGAGCTCGCAGGTATTGTGCACCTTCTTTTTAAACAGATGGAAAGAAAAATCGTCAAAACGTATTCTCGATACCCATTGATGGCACACAATGGGTATCGAGAATACGTTTTACTGTTCGAATTATTGGTAACGGTCTAAAGGATATCCCATTATGGCCACTAACAGAAAAAGAGGATGAAATTGAGTACGGTAATTTAATAGAATCCGGTTTCCGACACAAACACGGGATGACGGGGAAACGGGGATACGGGGGATGTATGGCACTTTAGAATACAATGATAAAGTACTGTATTGAAATTAATCATTGTAGGTATTGCAAAGCATTGCTTCCTCTTTAATGATTTATTTCTGTATGTGTTCAAAATAATATTCAAACAATGCATGCTTGAAATGATAACAATTTTGACAATCAGTATGACATGCTATAATCGTGTTTATAATCCGTTTCAACATTGTTTGGTCGATGGATTAATAATATTTCCAAATATATAATGAGTTTATTAGGCCACTATACAAAATGACCAAATAAGTACTTACTTCATTCAATTTTATATCGCCATTCGTAATAAAAATATCACGTAAAAAAAATTAAGCTACATTAAAATTTCTTTATAATCGTACTAGCAGCCTCGACCCCGTGGGAATATCGGGATAGAAAGTATATTGTGTGTTAATCCAGGCTATCTGTGTGCCAAATTTCATCCAAATCCGTTCAGTCATTTTTGCGTAAAAGAGTAACAAACATCCATCCATCCTCACAAACTTTCTCATTTATAATATTAGTAGGTAGTTGGATAGGACAGGCTAGATTTTAATTAAGAATTTTAGAAGATTATAATTAAGAACCTGCTATCTAATTACGTAACACATTTTTGTAAATGATTTAAGACTAATCTGTTTCATTTTGACAGTTCAACAACATTCATTACGTTGTTGTGCAGATTTTTTTTTCGAACTTATGAAGCAGTGGATTAGCAATCTGTTTCAAAATAATTTTGATTGTGGTTGATCGTGTATTACGCAGTTAGGGTGCTGGTTCTTTTTAATATAGGATAAAAAATATATTCTCATATGAAAATAAAGGACATAAAGCTATAATTGCATGCATTAATTCTAAAGGACATGGTGTCACTTTCCACTAATCATTTATTTCAAATAGGCCCATGTATGGCACTTTTGAACGTCAAAATTTACAAAAGGTAGTTTTCGTATGGAGAAGAATGGGCAAGAAACTCCACCGTTACTCTTTTAAAACGTTTTACAATAGTTTGTATAAGTACGTACATTAGTTAAATAATTATATGTGAAGACGATGCACCTAGAATAAAATTACTATACCACAATAGATAAAAAGAATTAAAATGAAGCAACGACAGATAATTTAATTATGTGATAGATACATGGTGCAAGTACATTTCAGTAGAGGACTTCCATTAAAACACTTAAACTGTAACTATCTTGAATGATGAAATCATGTTCTGCATCTTTATACTGCACAACAGCTTTTAAAAATACAAACTGTAACTATCTCGAATGATGAAATCATGTTCTGCATCTTTATACTGCACAACAGCTTTTAAAAATACGCCATATTAGTTTGGGGTTTGGCTATAATATTGCCTTGACTAATTGTATCAGAAATCAACTCACATTGTTCATGCACTCATTACAGATTGTACAAGGCCGTCAACAACATGATAAGCAAACTGGATGCCGCATTGGCCATGCTAGACACTAAGGAAAAAGTTCTCAAGGACACATTGGAGCAAACCAAGTCAGAACCGCAAAAGGCAAGGGAACAACTGATCCAAATAGATGAACTGATGCATTCCATTAAGAGCCTACAAAAGGTTCCCGATGAGGCCAAACTGAAGCTCATTCAAGATGTACTTGGCAGGCTGGATGATGACTTCGACGGGCAGTTAAAGATTGATGATGTTTTGAAGGTAAATTGCTGTATTTTTACAGGCTACTTATAGCAGTATAAAAGCCATTAAAGACTCGAGTCACTGTTTCGCAGAAAACGCAATGGTTGATCGCCATGCTGGCTTTAGTACATCAAAGTTCAAAGTGCGGCCCCCGATGCTAGCATAGTACTTAGAACTTTGTCGTTCGTAAGATACTAGTATTTTGATCGAAACCAAGTTCATACATCAAGAACATGTACTGAAATCAATTCGATTTTTTGCTTGTTGGAAAGAAATATATTTCAATCTCAAACCATATAAAAAACCAAAGCGCTGCGAAGAATACAGTGAAGCATGCGAAAACTACACCTCCATTCTGTGCACGCTTACACGCACACATTTACAACGATTTACAGTCAAACTACACCTCACTAAGTGCACACATGTTTACTAAACCGGCCTCACATCACTTTTGACAGTGCTGTCTTTATTTGGTTTTTATTCGGTCTGAGATTTCAATTTTTGAAATATGGAATAGTTTTGGTCAAAGTCCAACATTTCTAAGCTATAGAAATTTAACCAAAAATGTAGACCGCGCCTGTCCATTAGTCAGTACTGTTTCTATTTTCAAATATAGGTATTATTATTTACTATCACCACGTTTATAAAGTGCAGAAATGACATAACAGTACCTACCTAGGTAGATACTACCTCAGTCAGTCTCAAGGTCAATGTCAACTTTCTACCACAATCCCATGCACGTGACCGACCGTATCAAATACCCCGCGAGTGATTATAAATGCGATAACACAGTATGACCTCTTTCTGAACGCTAGACTTCCGTGTTATCACTACATTATTAATAATCTTCAAGGTCAACGTAAAAAATACATTACATTAGCTCGTTCTTGATAAAAACTTGACATTTAAGGCTCGATGAGTTTCTTACCATTGTCTAAAAAAAAACTGTAGTTATGTAATGATTTATTAAAGAAATCTAAAGGAAGAATATTAATGTTGCTTATTCATGTTTGAGATACCG
This sequence comes from Omphaloscelis lunosa, assembly GCA_916610215.1. Taxonomy (NCBI): domain Eukaryota; kingdom Metazoa; phylum Arthropoda; class Insecta; order Lepidoptera; family Noctuidae; genus Omphaloscelis; species Omphaloscelis lunosa. The sequence continues at coordinate 5,019,878 of OU744255.1, forward strand.
GATTCTCGATATTTCTGTACTATCTTTTACAAGTCGACTGTTTTCGTTCAGTTTAAAATTAGATTATCAAAAGAGAGCAATCCTTTCATCTCAATTCCTAGGATTGGGGTGGATTATACAAAACTGATATACATATAAACATGCAATGTTATTGACTTTAGAAAATGTGGTAAAGTCAGAACGTCTGAAACGGTCACTGACCTCTGACTTTCAGTAGCTGCTAATATTATTGTTAGTTTCGATATTTTCTTTATGCATGACGTCTTTTCTGTCTCAATATTTGCGTAATTATAATATTTATGTGTTTACTTATCTTTGTGTGTGAGAAGAATAGAATCTGTTGTCACCTGTGTGGTTGCATATCATTCAGTGCCATCTGCAGCCATTTTAAAAGACAAGCTAGCGTCCTTGTATCGGCTAATAAATAAAAATGTACCTAAAGATTTTAAGTCTCTTTATGTATTGTTATTCACATGACTGATGTAGCTAGTGAATTCTGAGATATTACACTGAAACTAAATGAAATAAAAACTAATACAGTAGAAAAAAGAAATAAGTATCTATGTACCTAAATTATAAGCGAAAATTCCCGTGTAAAATTAAAAGTATGTAACTGTTACCTTGATGCTGCTCACATCTCAAAATGTTTCTCTCAAAGATTTATTTATTTTCATGTTCATACAAAAACGACATTGAAGATGATCAAGCCGTCAACTTATATCGCTAACTCACGCAAAAATAACCTTCACTTCCCACATTTCAGATGCTGGAAATAATAGGCAACGAAAACGTAAACCTGTCGGAGAAGCAGATGTCCGAGCTTATCGAGTTACTGGATAAGGAAGAGATACTCGAGGTGGAAAGCAAGATACAGAAAGCACTTGATAAGGCGGCCAGCGCTGCGAAAGAGCAGGACAAGCCGACCGTCTCCGAGGGGAAGGTAACGTCTTGATGGCATAATATTTATCGAGGCACGGGCCATACGTCCGTAGTAACACTGGAACTACGAAAACCACCCTTAGGAAATACACAGTCGGTTATGGTTACAATTTTCCTCGACTGTGACGTAAATGGTCGATCTCGAAGTTTGATGTTTTTATCTCAATCGTCACATCCGTCCTTGCAAGCCGATGCGCAGTCCGGTTGTCATCAAACTTTATCTTCATCGGCCGTTCCTGCTGTATAATAATAAGGAAAAGCCAATTATCTGATAAAGATGTTTTGTTTGTTATACAAGGGCGAAAAATAACAATAATTTTATACACTTACTTTAAATTATAAAAGATCGGGGTCGTCCCACGTCCTACCAGTCTTACCAAGGGGAATCGTATTACCCAGTAACACAAAACTCAAAGCATTTATTTCAATTAAACCATTTACAGGCACTTTTGAATTGTCAAAGAGTCGGTCACTTAGTCAGAAAGTTGAAGCTAATTGCCCATTCCAAAACGTAGATCTCTAAGAACGGGCAAGAAACTCCAAGGACACTCTTTTAAATATAGATATTACAAAATCCTGGGTACATCATTCTTGTTGCTTCTATATGTGAGAACAATGTACAAAAAATAATCAAAAGCAATTGAAAATATAAGATTAAAAATAAGCCCTGGCAGATAAGAGAGGACCAGTTTCAACTGACGGCGCCCGTTCACGAACATGACGCGTGGATCAGCACCATCCAGCTCAACCATTTTGTAGGGAACCGAATGATCCAACACACTCGCCACCATCAGCGAGACATTTAAGTGAGCATGACATATTCTCAACTGCCATGCTATTTCAAGTCAACATACATCTTAATAAGTTAACTGTTGTGAAGGTCAGATAGGCAGTCGCTCCATATAAAATACTAGTATTCAGCTGCATCAGGTTAGACTGGAAGCCGAACCCAACATAGTTGGAAAAATGCTCGGCTGAAAATATTCTTCTTTTCTCGTGTGGTGTGTGACTAACCTGGTCTCAGAGATTTAAAGCCGCTTATGGGCCTCTGACTTGGCTTCACATGCCGTCGAGAAATATATCTCAGGCATTTCCTCACCATGTTTTCCTTAAACGTTATTGAAGCAAGTGTTCGAACTCGAGACCTACGATGACTTAGCAGTCTGACGGTCACACCACTAGGCTATCACTGCTTTCGATAAACAGATGATGAACTACTTTAAATTATGTTTATTGTTACAGAGTTTATTCGACATAATCCGAGAAGCCCAGAGGAGGCGAGAAATAAAGAGAGCCGCGGCACAAGCAATCGCTAGAAGCGAAGGTATCGTCACCAAAGGCGAAGAAGCAAGTAAAAGAACCCAGAGCCACTGAGTAACGTAGCTTTACTTAGTCAAGGTGTAAATAACTATACTAGTGGACTGTTCTTACCCATGTTTACGCCTTCACGCTGGTTTAGGTGACGATAAATTAGCACAGATGGTGAATGGCGTTTGTATTTAAATAAAATGCGTTCGGTACGTGCAACACATTGCAATTTTTACGTGATTCATAATTGGTCGTGGTTCCCAGTCACGTTTTGATTGTAGAGCAGTTGCACCGTCCGAAAGCGTCTTATATACCCGCATATAGCATAGCTGTTGTACTAGAATAACGAAATACATATTTGTGTAGAAGAAAAAAAATATTATTTATGTAATAAATGTGTTACCGTAATGACAATAAGCATTTTGTAACATGTAATCAATCACACATGAATATGTAAATAACGTTTTACTTTATAATATATATTATTAATGATTTATACATAAACTTTCCATGCCGTACAAAGTTGTTAGTTTGTTTTCATGTTTTAATTTATTCCTGGTTCTTTTTGTTTGATGCATTTCTGTGATCACTATTCATTTTAAGTTTTATTTTAGTTTAATATAGTGGTTATATCAAAAATATGTTGCGCACAAAATGTGTAGCGATACACTTTTTACTTCTTTTCAATTGTGGAATGAACGGATAAATAATTAATTACTTACTAATACTGCTAAATATTATCCTAGATACCTGATTACTATAAAATTGAATGTGTATATTATGTATATTTAATTTACTGTTAATGCAGAGTGTATATTTAATTTACTGTTAATGCAGAGTACTGTTTACAACAGTTGACATTCAGAAGTATGTTTGGTTTAGCTTACAGCATTGTGTTCATTTGTTTATTTTTAATAACAAGTGTTTAATCTAATTACGTTCCGAATAATGAAGCACATAATAAGTAAATGAGTATCAATAATTTTGTATAAAATCAATTTCCAGCTGTTTATAGCAGATGATGTAGCACCAGTTTAAATATCTATTCCTTCCTAAGATAATCTTCCTCTAGGTATTGTTTATCGTTTTTAACTGCTTTACCAACAGTATTGGTAACATTTTTTTCCAACAAGTCAGTTACTGTTATTCTATGTACTGAGAAATAAAGTTTTAAAGAGTAAGAGAATAAAGAGATCGATAAAAGTGATTTTGTTTTATTTCCTGCATGTTGCCTTGGCGCGACCTTGGGAGATACTAGTTACCAACATTAGTAAGCCTGTATTGACCTAATTGATCCTGATGCGAAACGTTAATGGAAAAGAAAGTATCGTATATAATAAATTCTTCTGGTGTAATTACCATATAAATTAGTCTTTGGACTCTTGGCCCTGAAGTAAAACTACAAACGAGAAATATGTACCTAGGTATTTATAACTATTTTTCAATTTGCCGCCTCTAGGTGGCGTAAAAGTCGAACATCCGGTTTTAAATACTGGATGCTCATTGGATGGAAATTAAATTCCACGTACTAGATTAGCCAATAGTCCAATTTTGACGAATCAGAATGTGTATGAAGTGTACTCACGGGCTGCCAGGCCGCCATCTTTAATGATTTTGAAAAGCGAAGCCATGCGATTGGTCAATAACAAGACGTCATTCTAATCTTTTGACGGAGTTGCGCAAAATAAAATAATTTTGTGTGACTCTCACTCACTCATTGCGGCTGCCATGTTTTTTTTCATGTGGGGTGTGTGTGTATTGATATAACATGATAGTTTAACCCCGTATAAACTGTTACAGGTGAGTAATTTCTGTTAATTCTGGTTGTTTTCATGTGTCAATGCGGAAGTAGGTTCATGGCGCGTCCTCAGTGAAAGTGCATCATGTAACACTGTCGCCTTCTTGTGAAATTGCATCGTATCGTAGATGAAATGAGTAGAATGAGTATGACTCAGATCTAAACGACGATAAAAATTTGCTGTACCGTGCGTGAAACTACTCTTTGTTGATGTGTAGCAAAAAGTGTTGTGCGGGTGACGTTGCGAATGCAGAGAGGAGGCTTCGTCCGCGCTCACCCTCGCTCGGATGACGTTTTGGCGCCATCGACCCATTTAGCACGGCGGGGCGGGCATGGCACACCAAATTCTTTGTGCTTGCTAAACCTTTGTATCAAAACATTGAATGATAGTAAAATTTACTTACTGTTTTATTTTGCAGAAATAAGGGGTGCACATAGTGCGTCATTTGTTATTAGCTAGTGACAATGCGATTGCAAAAAAATTGAAGCAAGCGCTGCATTAGGAAAAAAACTGACCCACTAGCAAAGAACAGGCCAAAGAAATTAAGGATGTATTAGTAACGGAGGAATTAAAGGATCGATTTATATCACACGGCCCACGGCGATTGTAAAATGGACTCACGATTATTATACAAGATGATGGTGTTTGATAACGGCAGACACTATCAAGGACAGGATGCGTAAGCATAAGAGAGAGAGCCAGGCATTTGCCTGCTGGCCTGCCACGTCGAGAGAACTTCATCAAACTCCACACTCCATCATCTGATACCCATACACTTGGTACAGGTAAGTCATTTCAACAGTTCCTACTTATCCTCATATCATTGCAGTTCTATGTAAATATATTTTGTAAAGTCACTATCATGTTTTGTTCAGTCAAAGGCAACACAACTTTATTCACTAAGATTATCGCAAACAAATAAAGTAAAAAAGTGCTAGAATTTTCTAATCAATTATCTTTAACATCATTAAGTATCTTGGCATGATCTGTTTAGTAAATAAATTAATTAGTAGGCTATAAAATACCATTACAAGTACCTAATGAAGTAATGTTGAAAATATAGTGATTTGCCAACTTGCTAGTGATTAAATAATAATCAGTAAGAACTAATTATTGTTTTTTCGAATGTCAAGAGGAAATGCAGTGCTCAGTAACACTGGAAAGTGACCATAACAGTGGGAATGTAAAAATGAAGACAATTAACAATTATAAGAATCCTTACAAAAAGGTCGGTTTTGCATCTATTCCAACGTTATATGTTATTTTTATAGGCAACATGATACTATTTATGTTTTTCTCTGGTTACTTGTGTAATCCAAATGAATTTTTTATTATTTTCTTTGTGGGAGTGATTAGACTGTATTTTTGTTATTTACATGTGCTTGATCCTACAGGAAGTTTCCTCATTAATGATTGTTGCCTATGAAAGCACCGCACCACTGTATTTTGATGCCCCCCTTGGTTTGCACTCTAGTTTAGGAGCATCGCTGCATTCTTCCTTTGTTCCATTGTTAAAAGCTACTTGTAATAATTATTTGCATTTTCATTGTATGCACACATTTTATTTATGTAACATCTACTTTTTGAGTGCATTTGCAGGACATAAAACATTTAATTGTTTTTTTTTTTATCATGCTACCAACATTACCGGTTTGTGATCTTTTGTTCATTACACATAATTTTTATTTGTTGTGTATTTTTTCATTTTGTAGTAAAGCTGGTTTACTTTAATTCAGTTGTATCTTCCCAAAACTTGTGTTACTGTAGCTGCTATACATGCGATACATCTATTTATTGAAATGAGGCATATAATAATGTGTACAGCCCACCACTTTTCTACCTATAGACCCTCAAAAACAAAGATACTTTACAAACTACCAAATTTGCAAGCAAATAGTGCTAATGGTCATATGCATTAACCAAAGCGCCATAATGTCTAGGTAATAAGCAATTTCTTCTTAGGCATCAGCCGTATACGTCAGAACGTAAAATCGCCGAACGTCAGTCGCGTACCTTCGGCATAGTATGCTTAGACACTTATTGCCCGTTTTCACCAACACAAAGTGCCACCTAAATGAATCCCTAAATAAAAGTACACTATTGGATTTTCAATGCAAGGCTTAGCACAGAGTGCGGAGAATCCAACAGTGCACTTTTATTTAGGTGTCACTTAGTTGTCAGTGTAAACGGGCAGTAGACTACTTACTCCTACTAGCTTACTGTCATAGTCTTAGACAGTAGACTGCCAGTTAAGAGACCATTTCCAAAACTTAAATGCATGTGAAGCAGCTACATTGCTATTGTACATTAGATATTATTATCTTCATTATCTGGTAGTATTATGTTGGTAGTAGTAAAAAGTAGTACATTATTATATGGATGTTTTTGTGACAATGTTGTATTGATTCTTTTCAGGAACCTAATCTTGACAACATTGTTGATCAGCTGTGCACACGACTCCAGGACATCAAAGATCAAGAAGGTGCGTCACAAGTAGGCATGCCCACGTGTTCTATAGAAGAAACTGAGGCTGTTCGTCGATATTACGCTGCGTTTCCGGCTTTAAAGAAAGGTCGAGAGTCGCCATTACCGTATTATCTCCCACCGCCGGCGTGGTGTCGTAAATCAGCGCCAGATTCCAAGATCAAAATGCAAAGCGAATTTTCAGTGTCTAAAGATTGGAATACTAAAAACAAGAAACTAACTTCAGGGAAAGAGCGACGTAATTCATACCACGGTCAGAAGAAAAACAACAAGAAACGTTGCAACAGCTACAGTAGATCCTTTGACAGCAAAGAGATTCTGCCTGAGTGGGTAACACACGAGGGTGTCTGGGATATGGAAACACAAGACCCAGTGAAGGAGTTCATCAGAGCCATAGCATTAGACGAGGGTTACGGCACGTGCGAGAACACCGTCACAGACGAGATCAAAGTAATAACAGAGGGAAATATTGGAATGAACGAAAACATGGTGCCTGACTGGGACGATAGCCTCGACCTCGACGCCGGGTGGGTCATCACCGAGGACCTCAACCCGCGCGTGCGCACACCCATGGAAGAGGAACTGTACGCTAAGTTCGAGGCAAAGTTCGATCGCAGCATCGAAGCTCTGTGGTCTAAAGACCAGAATACACCCGACGACGAGTACCAGGACCTTCCGATAGACTTCCAAGATCTACTGTCATCTCCCTCCGACCGTCTGTTCGCCGATCCGTCTGCCGAGAAGTGCAGTCTTATATCCCTCACTGAGAGCATATGGTCCACCGAAGCTGCAGACTTCCCGCCTCCGCTCGACCGCGGAGACTCGCCCTCGCGCATCGCTGATGCTCTGCATGACCGTTTCCGGCCGCTCAATCTGACCGACGTGGTCGAGCCAGAGCCGCGCGAGCTTGAGTCGTTCGCTCTGTACGAAGGTGACGAGATCTATGACGCTCTGACCACAGTCGCCAACACGATGCGCTCCTTCACGGCGATCAATCACAGCCGCGATCGCAGCGGCTTCGCCGAGGTGCCGCCACGCCGCGGTCGCGCCCGCGCCGCCCCGCCCGCGCCCGCCTGCGACCCGCCCCCGCGCCCGCCGTCCTCTCGCCCGCGCGAGGATCTCCTCACCTCCGCGCGCACGCACTTCCGCCCCATCCGCCGCGACACCGACGCCGAGCCGCCGCGCTACGCCGACGGCGACACCTTCGACATCTGCGGCGACCACGACACCGTCGAATTCCGCCGCAGCGACTCTGGCGGGCTGTACCTGGGCGCGGGCACCGAGCGGTACCTCGAGTACCGCGCGACGCGTAGCATTGACTACGGGCGCCTCAACCTCACCCCGGCGCAGCGCTGCCCCGACCTCGACGAGCTGGGCCTGCGCCTGCACTTCCCGCTGCGCCAGCGCGACGCGAGCGCGCAGACCGACGCGCCGCCCGCCGGCGCCGCCGCCGCCGCGGCCGCCTGGGCGCCGTGCGAGGAGTGCGGCCGCGCCGCCAAGAAGATGCGGCCCAGCGCGGCGCGCTCCATCTGGAGCGAGACGGCCTGCCGCGCCTGCGCGCCCGCGCCGCCCGCGCCCGCCGCCGCCGCGCCGCCGCCCGACGAGCTGTCGCGCGAGTGGGAGGAGCTGCTGTCGGACATCAGCGCGGCGCACGCGCAGTACGCGGGCGGCGAGGCGCCGGACGAGGGCCGCGGCGACCGCAAGCGGCGGCACAGCGCGGCGCTGCGCTGCGCGGCACAGTGCACGCACCCGCACGCGCGCTTCCTGCCGTGCTGCACGCTCGCGCTCGACCGCCCGCTCACGCGCTAGCCCGCCCGCGCCCGCGCCGGGCCGCAGTAGCCGCGGCTCACCCGCACAGTGCCGGGTGCAGACCGACTTGGGCGCTGGCGACAGCTGCCACAGCTCGGCCTGCCCTCGGCACCACAGAGCGCCTACTACCGCAGCTCGGAGCTCACCGCGCGGCCACTGCGGCTGAAGGTCTCAGTGTTGATCGTTTCCTTTCCTGATCCATCGCCCGATCTGTATATATCGCCCCCTATTTTCTTCGAGCGTATTATTGTTTGTATGTCGAAAGTGAGAAATCGCAGCTTTTCAAATTCGAAAACGACGTGCCGCCGTGATCGGTCTCGAGAAGATGTCCCTAGTGGCTCGATTGCTCTTTCAAGTGGCATTAGAATGAAAAAGTTAGCAATAATAATAGGATTAATTAGCGAAGCCTTAAAACGTTACTTTCTCCGTGTGTGTAGGGTTGTCGAGGTACAAAGTGGAAGGCTAGAAGTGCTAACATATCTTATGATTGTAGATATTGACGGGAAGGAAGGAGTTATAATGTAACGTTAATTTTAGTTCAATGTTTTCTTTGTAGAGATTTCATATTGATGTAGGAATGTTTGATGGAATGCTCTCGCTTCATAGTCGATACTCGACGAAAATTGATTAATATGCGAAAGTGTTCGGTATTGTGCGTTATTGTTAAATAATGGCCTTGAAGTAATAAGCAGCATTTCTGCATCGTTATACACTTATTTATTTTAAAATGTTTTGTTGGGAAAATATATATTTTATTTGTTTTAGTTCAAAAATTACATTTTAACGCAAAACGAGACGACAGCATTCCATAGCAAACATGATAGGACGATTCTAATATAATTCTTACAATAATATCGTCCCAACTTGTTTAATAATTTGTTAATATAAAATATAAGTAGAACAGGTATGTATTTTATTTTTGTTAGTATTTTTCGTTTACGTTTCCAGGCGATCTAAATTCATTCAAAATTTTATTTCGTAAAGTAAATTGTTCTGTTTTCTTTTGCAATATTTTTGAACACGAACATTAATGTAAGGAGATGATTAGACGCATCTCCCGTTGTCCAGCAGTGGGTACGCCTTTCGGCCGTTGTTCGCGAAAGATGTACCCACAGTTGAAACTTGTTTCCAAGCCGAACATCTAGAGATGCGGCTCTATGTCCGAGGTTCGAACGATATCGGTAGCGGACATTATGGTTTGTCCATGTTGAATAAGTTTTACACGCGGCGATTTTATTGATTTGCCGCATTATATAATGTAGGGTGGCGAACGCTTCGCGGGTTAGTGTTCATTCTTGGTACCGCGATGGCCCGCTGCGTTCTGCCGGATAGTGGTTATTCGAGGTGTTAGCAGTTTTTGTATGAAGCTGGACTATGTTAGTGGGGGGCCTGGGCCCCCTGAGTGTCGTCGGCTACGATGAACTATGTGTCGTGCTCTTCTTTGATATATGCCCGGCCGACGTTGTTCACCGTTTACGGACGCACGTTTTCGTTCGGAAAACGGTTGGTTAACTTTTTATAAGATGTATCGGCATGCCTTGCGTTACATGATGACGGCACGACGAAACGGTGAGCAGCGATGTCCATCAATTGTAACATAATTTACAGCTCCAACTATGGATTGTAACAGTTCATATAGGCGTAACTGTTATTATAGTTCATAAACATAAGAATTGTATATGTTATATTTTCGTATATGTTCATTTTACACGGGGTGTTGGTGCCGGCGTGTTAGACGTCGCGCCGCGTGTACGGCGCAGTAGGACGGTCGCAACGCCATCTAGCGTCGACCTTCCACTCTCGCTCTGTACACAGCTCCATAACTTATATTTATTTAATTTGAAAGCCTTGCCTAGTTAAAATTTCATATTAAACTTTAATATTCGTGCATACTTTTCTATTTTATGTGTCGTGTTTTATATATTTATTTTTATGTAGTGTGATTTACTTCTGTTTGTAATAACTGAAAACGGAAAATGTAAAAAAAAAATGTCATTGCAAATTTTACATCAGGAAGGCTATCCATTTATGTATGTATTTAGTATATTGTGAATTTAATGTATAGTCATTTTTCAGTTCTTAATGATGTGTCATTTTATATGTTCGCTAATTCTTTTGTCAATTTCCTTATCTGAAATATTTGATGTTTATGTTCATGCGGGTAGACAAGTACATCAGTTTACGACTCTACAATGTTTCAGATATTGAAATGTTCACGTACTGTCTAAAGCTACGTTATTAGAGCGGTTGGGTATTTTTAAACTCATTCAACTAATTAATTCACATTCATTTTCTCGTGTCACGTAATGTATTTCATTTTTTTCTGTCATAAGTTCATATTATATTGTACTTATTCCATTAACGATATTCGCAAAAGGATACCTCGATAAAAAATATTAGAAAAAGCAAAAAAAAAAAATGTATTGGATTCAAGTTCGCATATAATATTATGTTTGATTAGATATTAATCTAATGTAATGTGCCTATGCACTTGATTGTCTAATTATCCAGAACAGCAGTGGATAATAATGTTTTTCAACAAATGTTGAAGGAATGTTTTGAACATTTGTTGGAAAACAAAAGGAGTTTGCTACGGTATTCGGTTTCGGGGACTTATTACAATCAAATATATGCCAGACCTATGCAAACTCCTTTTAATAAAGATTGAATGGGACGTGAATAAAACTATCGAGACCATTATCATTATATGACACCTGTCCGTTGCTCCCTCGTCTGATGGGTTTATCAACGTCCTATTTCATTACCGAGCCCTTAGTCACTTGCGACAGCTTACGTGTAAACTTTTAACACGTTATTTAGTTGCTGTGCCAATGAGAAGCTGGCGCAAGTGGACCTAGTGGTTTACCGGTCCCCGAAAATCACAACTCTTTATAAATGCGCCACATGATCATTTGTAAGTGGCATGAACTTCATCAATATAATAATATGTGATTATTGGTATTTCAACTTTTTTACTATCAGCAAATAACCAATGTGTTCTACGCAATACTATTTCTTATTGAGAGCAAACTTGTTTTTCTGTGTAAATACATTTTGACTAAGTTGCAAACCAGCACATATTGAAAAAAAAAACATGCAATGTAGATAAAAAATTCCAAATCATATAATGCTCTCTTTCCAGGGACAAGTGGGCTTGTAACCGATAGCTAATACGTGGCCTTGGTTACATGCATATTTGTTTACATTTCATATCAATTTATATAATTTTATTTTCCTTTGAAGTTTCGTAAAATCATTAGAGATTTAAAAAAAAATATAGGCCGGGGTAGGAGCAGTACGCAAGGGATTTCACATCTTATATTTTGGGCGCCAAATTAAACTGCACCGCATAACGAATACCTATTTAAAATTTTACACAACTCATAACACTTTACTGTTTTTTCTCACGGTTAAGGATTAAGAATTTTCGATATTTACCTACTAACTGAAACTTATTGCGAAAATTGGCACCTTTCTTTTGCAATTAAGTATAGCGAAAATAAATGGCGATAGCATAAATGTATGAGCTTTTAAAATTAGATTGTACCAAATTATACCTATTTGAAAACTGTTAATTCATTTAGAAGTGGTTATCCCTGAAAATAGTTACCATTTTCTTAATTACGTTAGGTTGTGCTCGCTACTCTGGTTCTTGCCACCTGTGGGAAGAAAATAAAAATAATAAACGATCGATCCACATTTGAGTTTTTTATTTATTTCAATAGACAATAAGCCCTATAATTAAACATAGAAGAAAACATATTCGAAACCCAACTTTTTGTGTGTTCTGTAAACATGTTACCGCAGCCGGTAAGAAGTCTCGAGATGTAAAAATTAGAATAACAATAAAATTGTGGGCGAAGTTGTCGCTCCACTCGAAAAGCCAAACTTGAGTATGGCTTGTCTCTGTCTTTTTCGCGCTCGCTGGCGCAAACGAGAGGGCGCTATACAAAAACCACGGTTTACACTTTCATCCATTGAAATGCACGCGGTGCTTCGTTGCGAGCGAGACGCCGGTTCAAAATAACAGTGAACCGTCCGGTCTTATCGAACTAAAATAATAACTCAAAGTAAACGGACGTTGCAGTGATACGAACTGATTTCACGTGTGATATTGTGCTTTGGACGCTGTTAGTGTTTGAAAGAACTGTTCTAATCAACGTCTGTTATTTTTGTTTTTCGGAGAAAGGTAAGTTCTTTAATTTAATTTCCAGTAAACTTGAATGGATCACTAGCTTCTCGTTCACGTTTAAACTTGGTTTCATAAAGATATACTGTTTAGAAATGTTTGAAAAGCATTTGTTTAATTTAGATTACACCTACCTAAAATCTGACACCAAACTTTTTAAGAGCTACCCTTTCACGGCAACTTAATCAACCTATCTACCGTTATAAGCAAAAAGTAGGTATTTTCTAATTTTGGATATTGGTTTTTAATGGGTAGGCAAGGATTTATAAAATTAATACAACAAATCTGTACCAAACCGTTAGGTGTCCGTGATGACATTTTTTTGCAACATAGAAACAAGAAAGTCTGGTCATAAAACACTATTTACGGCAGAGCTTACCTAGCTTACTCGGACGTCCTCATATTCCGTATATGGAATCCTGAACTGAAAATTGCAGTTACAAACGAACTATTCAATTTTGCGCAGTATAAGATTAACAAAAAAAGGAAAATCTTTATTCATGATAGAATTTTATGAACAATGTGATTCAAATTTTTAATGCAGGATTTAGCAATTTTGTTTTTTAAATTTTATTAAAGTAGGTAAGTAAGAGCATGTCAGCCGAGCCTTAGGTCCAGAATTCGATTCCTAGGATGCAAATTAAGTAACCTATTGATTTCGTTTGTTAGGATTAGGAAGTTCTCAGCAGCAGCTTGCTATGGTAATAATATAGGTTGATATGGTAAATACGCGTGTCTTGATTTAGGCTAATGCTAGGAGTCAAAACTTTATCCCCACATAGGAACATTACACCAGCACTTTTACAATTATTGGTGGAGATTCAGCCAAAAATATTCATTGTCCACCTCGAAAAATGACGGGCTCTCGTATCGGAGGCCAAGATGCATTTTGGGAGTCGCTGAGCCAACGGAGTAAATCTCGTTCGAAGTATAGATATTTCAAATCCTAGTAAATTAGCACTAGTTATCTATTTAGCTAATAAATAATATAAAATCTTTGTCTTTGAGACGCAACCTCGTAAACTAAGGAGACTGGGTTAAATTCCGTTTATCCACCCTAAGGTGGAAAACTCGAAAACGTATGTCTGAGAATTCAGCCTAGACTGGATAAACGGAATTTATAGGCTTAGGGTAGATTCTCGGACATACGTTTCAGAGTATCCAACTTAGGCTGCCTGTCCACTGGAGTGGAGAAGAGAGGAGAGGAGCGGAGATGTGCCAATATTAACAAATATAATCTAAACTCCGCTCCAGAGTTTAGATTCTATTCTACCTACATCTCTGATGGATTTATGCCACTAACGAGGTCCTCCCTGCCCTAGATTTCGTAAAGCAGTGTTATAGCGGACACATTGTTACGTGATTTGTAATGTGTATGTGGTACCTATAACACACTGTTTCTATTCTACCGTTAATACTTTGTAGGGAGGTAATTGGAGTGAATTGCCTGTTGTTTTCACAATTTTCTCCTGTGACATTTTGTTAGGTACTAACCAAGTTGAGATTGAATATACAGTGTGTTTCATGGTTTGAATGGCGAAATATAGGTACCAAAAACGGGTAATATCTGAAAATGCAATGTTCATGCCCGTGGGTGGAGCGTCGTACAAAATGTATTTGATTAATTTGACTAATAAGAATTCTATGAAAATTACGAAACGATGTACGACAAAAAACCTTAAGTATTCTTGTTTTTCTGGTTCCTCGTTCCTCTTCACTTTGAAAGCTATTCAGGACCTGCACATCCGTTTTTCCGTTCCTTGGTTGCAGCCAGACGAAGCTGTCTACGCTGTTAGTAGGTATCTCAAAGCCACCACTTAGATTTGTTTGCGTTTTCCGACATCTTGTTTCACCTCTTTTATCATTAACTAAAAGCCCGGACATCAAAAATATCTTAAAGAAAACTTCTATCATCCTAGACCACCGGTTTCTTACCTCTTTTTCTATCAAATCTTTCGTGATCACGCTATATGAACAAACAAAGCTTGCTTAAAGGACGGTTGAGGAGAGACACAAATCAGCCAGTCTTATTAGCAGAGTGAGATCGCGAGATAGCCACAATAGTCCTGAAGGCGATATCGTCTGCCCACGCCCTGTGCCGGTAATTACCGCGCCACCGCTGCACCGGTCCATTGTCCACGATATACCATAAACAGCGGTATAACCTCCTCACATGTTATTTAAGATCCGAGATATGATATCGATGGTTTTTTTCTTTCGATTCTCGATAGACGAACCGATGCGATTCGACCGGCCCATGGAAATAGACATGTAGGTACCCATCTATGTGTCAATGCCTGGTTTATTTCTTGAAATAATATAATACTTATCTAAGTGAAAAAACTGAGCCTTAGGTATAGAGCCTTCATAGTAGGTAATGTTGAAGTAGGCATAGCCACTTACCTACTTAATTTTGCCTAAGTAGGTGCTAAATAAGTACCTACCTAAATTTCCTTATTAACAGACTAGCTTTTCTTTCCGACTCAGGTAGGTATCGCATTACCTGCCCAGTCATGAGTTTATTAATAAACGCAATGCGTATAAAATGTACATCAACAATGTTAATATGCATGAAATTTTACTATTACTTTTGCATAACTGCAACTTGTTGCAATCGTAAGCAAACGAATACAAATAGTAATTTCGTAACTGCGATCCATTTTCCTGTCAATGAAACTATCTGCTATCATTTTAGTAGCGAAACTCCTTTGTTTAGATGCTTATCTAAACATCTCTAGCCGAACAAAAGATCTACTTGTGTAAGACGATCGTGTTTTGGGCATTATGCGTTCTTCTCGACCTCCAAGGTATCCTTTCACTAATGGGATTAGCTGGTTACGTCACTTGAGGTTGAGGGACCAGATTTATGATCATGTTTCACGGTAACGTAATTGGTTATTTGTAAGGAGGCTAACTTTACATCTAGCTGTTAGGGACCAATAAATATTGATGTCTTGTTCTTCACAATGCTCTATCCTCTGCTTATTTCATAAGCTCTTTGTACAAAAAAGTAAGCTATCGGATTACCGACGTGACCGAACCGAACTTGTGGTAAATCTTTTTAAATGTTTATGGTTTGTGTTGTTGTTCTACGATGTTTTGAGGAACAGTTTGTGGTAATTTTGTGGTTTACAAGATCATCCTTTTGTTCAATGCCTTTAAAAAAAAACTTATTACAAAAAAGGAAAACTACCAAGTTCCAAAAAAACACTACAAAGTGTAAAATTATTTTAATTTCAGAAGTCGGTGTCTTTGGTTTTGAATTTTCGTTTTTTGCCACTGACTTGCGAAATTAAAATTATTTTTCACTATGTCACTTTGTAGTGTTTTCATAAAAGTTTTTATTTTTTTGTAAATAATTGTTTTTAATTTTTCACTTTTTAGTTGTGGTAACTACCCCACACAAATTCGAATACCACTACCTGTTACCAGTGACAAGAACTTATCATATCATCTACATACTATGTGGGAAAAAATACGTATTATTGAAGCTAACTCAATAACTTTTCAAGCAAAGTTAATAAAATTTATATGGGATCCCATATTCACTCACCAACGTCTAGGACGGCAACAATATTTCTATGGATGGAACCTATAAGTGGCTATAAGATACCTTCTGGTGCCCTGTTCTTATAATAATCATAATCGTAAATCTTAATTTATCTCAACATCATATTACAGACACTGGTTAATAAAATACACAATCTTAAATAGAGAAAGGTGTCTGAGGTAAGAGAATCCTGATTTACAGATCACCCGGCTCTCTTAGATAGGATATGTTAGTTTACAAAACAGTAGGTAGAGTCAAGATATTATTGGTAAGTAAAACAAAAGTTAGAAAAACCTAACAAATATAAATCAAAATCAAAGAAAAGCAAGTAAATATAGAAAGAAATATACAAATTGTATGGAGTAAATAATTCATATTTTACTTAGCTGTTTTGTAGAAACCCACCAGTACTAACTTCCTAGGTGTACTAGAATATAAATATTTTTTTAATTACGGCCTTTTTTTATCTTTTTTTGAAGTGAAAACTTCTTTAGGCACGTTGGGCATTTTTGAGATGGGAAAAAACAATTGGACTCGCGACACCGTTACCGACACCTCATTTTTGTAAACGCGATTGTGCTCTTTATTTATATTACGTTATGGTTACGTTATATTATGTTCTATGCAAGTATTTTTACTTTAAAAGTTTTGGAAGTATTTTTTTAGTTTTACTTCTGTCGGCACTTCCGGAGTGCCACTTTTAAAAATATTATTTATAGTACTTATTGTAGGTACCCCTAATGAAGATAAAAAAAGTCTTAAATCCCTACTTTCAGAAGTGATGAAGAAAAGACTGCAACGACTCGAGCTTACAATATAATTAACTGGATAAGCATATCTATCAATAAAGATCAAAAACATCTAGTTATTCCCAATTTCATTTCCACGACAGAACAGCAAACCTCACGAGTTCGGCGCCATATTGTTTCGAGATAATCACCATAGACAGATGAGTCACGAACGATCCTCAGATATCTACGTTCAAATTGACTCCCTTTGTCAAACCGCTGGCTTACGGTACCACTCTAACTTGATCTCTATCAACACAGATGCTCACTAATCCGTCCCATTTTCAATCTTAAGTTCCAATAAATAAGGGTTATGGTAGTCGAAAGAAGCTTGCAGTGGTTGGTGGTCGGTCAACCGGCAAAAAGCTTTATTCGTCTCAGCGACGCGGGCGCCGCGCCGCCAGAACTCGTGCGGTACAGAATCCAAAGCATTTCACGGCGTTCTCTTGCGAAATATAATATAAAAACTTTGAAAACATTTCGTGCGCGAGTTTTCTGAGAAATGAACTTGAGAATTTTGTTAGTTTAATAGTTCAGCTATTTGAATCATGAAATAGGCTGCGTCGAACGTCAATGCCATGACGCGAATTCTCGATACTTACTCGTTAAGGATTAGGTTTGTGTTCAGGATCTAATGGAACCTTCTCGTGCGTACCAGTCAGTGCACGCTGAAATGATGACTGTTCACAAAGCTTTTCTTTGTGCTGCACTTCTCTTGGTTAGTATCAACTTTCCAATAACTATCCCCGCTTACATACCTTCATTCGATTTCTAAGTATAATGCGTCCACTGTCCCAACGGGAAACCAACTCGGTTAACATACCTACAAGTATCGACAGGAGAAACCTATAAGTTTTATCATAAAACAAGTAATTCTATACAACTTTTTAGAAAGTTAGTATCACTTGTAACAATTATACGGCTTGTAACATAAGTGCGGCGTGTTGTTTTGAAACCAAGCCGTAGTTCCCACGCGGCGGGCGGCGCATGCGTCGATCCGGTCAGATAACCATTTATTTATCACCTATATGACGGCGCGACCACCAAGGTAGGTAATGACGCCCCATGAACATCTGGGCTTCCTCTAAGTACTGAAGTTCCTGCTACATTACGTCTCTTATTGGTGAGCCGCCGCGCCGTGACTCGCAGGAGTCACTCGTAAAATAACGATTGAAATATTAAACAACTTTTTAAGGACGAACAGATGGCACGGGCAAACGAACGACCAGCAAATAAATATTCGACAGTCAGAATTTTAAGTAAGCAATTAGAAATGGAACTAGTTATGGAATGAATAAAGGCCATATGGACAAGAATCGGATCGTGTAAATTAATTTTGACAAAACCATTTCCGGCTGCGTGGGCGATAATATGCAGAACGTTGATAATTTTGTCATTTAATAAAAATAGATATTGGAAACAACCTGTAAAGTGTAAATCAAGAAATTTATAATGGCGAAAGATGCTGTCAGTGTATGGATCGACGCCCGCGCAATTGACCGACCGCAGCCGAAGCCGTTCGGTCTTTATCGGCGTATTAATAATGGCCGACGAGACGTTGCGATCTAATGCCTGCCAGTAAAAAGTACAAAAAGCTCCAACAACTTCATGAGTCGTGGTTCGTTTAACTGCAGACGATTCACCCACTATAATTTAAGCCGATGCGCTAGCGCAACGGGCCTTTTATAAATAAAGGATTGGAATTCGGTGTCGGCGTTTCTAGGCACAACACTTATTTACAGATAATTCGAGTGAGATTTTACTTGTAACGTTTCTTTATTATCTATATTTTAAGCAAGTTCTTGACACTATTATTTTTCGAAAATGATGATAACATAACATACATATACTTATCATCACGCCTGTTTTCCCCAAAGGGTTTGGCAGAGGTGTACCTTATAGTACATGAATACAAAAGTGCTTACACCCACATTTTGCCAATTATATTTAAGTCCCATGTAATAGGGGGCGAGCCTATTGCCATCAACCGGGCACGAATCCAGACTCCGGGCTGCTACTGAGAAATTCCAGATGGAAAAACCCAATAACACTGCCCGATCCGGGAATCGGACCTTTTTTTTTTTTGAGGGTGGGAAATCATCAAATAACTTCTCCCGCTCTGGGCGGAGCGGGAGGGCGTGAGGACCTCATCCTCAGCAGTAGCGCTTGCGACCATTCAACCAACGAGGCAGTAAATAATAATGGACCTTCATATCAGGGATGTTATGGAGCTCCGTAACCGTAGCCGAAACTACCGGATATCCGAAATAAAAATCTATCCGTAACCGTAACCGAATCTGATATAAAGGTTTCGGATAATTTCGGATAGGCGCGGAGTCTAAATCAGGCACGTTATGACTAAATCAGACACGTTATGAGGTTTTTCTGCCCGGCCGAGCCGACACACTAGCCGCGCGCGTCACATGCAAGTTTTTTTATTTCTTATTTGGGTTTTACTTTTACAATTTCGTAAAAAATCTTATATTCGTAACCGAAACTAACGGATAAATAATCAGAAATAATTTCATATACGTAACCATATCCGAAACCGGTACAATATTATTTCTATATCCGTATTCCTATCCAGATCCGAAATTTCCCTGCTTCATATTTCATTGGAGCAAAAGAAGCTTAGGCTTAGCGCTGACCCCTCATTGTACGGAAATCCTATACAATGCCAGATCAGCTTATACTAGAAATGTATAGCTTGATGTGCAGCTGTGTGTACACGAGTAGGTTGCTCTGATGAATTGTTTAACACTGAAATTAAATAAAATTGTTTATTCTGTAAATAGGATATCGGAATCACTTTTACACGTCATATAAAAAAAAAAGCTAGATGAGTTCGGCGTTTCCTATCTGACTACTCTGAGAAGAAAGGCCGAAACAAAGTCAGAGGTCGCAGTCTCTTTTAAAGTACAGACATAATCTTGGTCAGGCGATATGCGGACCATATAGGTTGGTGTCTGAAATGGTATTTTGAGGAAAGAACCACACAGATTTGAGTGGACCTATCCAGTCAGTGCAAGCATTTGTCAGTAATCGTCCATTTCGACTTCACCAATTTTTCATAGAGCTCATAAATCATGCCGCCATACATATTGCAAGTTGATTAGGTGGGTCACCGGCATTACGTTTACGCTAAAGTTAACCCTCGAGGAGTGTCGCCCGCGTTAGGTTAGAAATCTTGTAAAAATATACAACTGATTTTATTTTCACAGTTTATATTGCCGAATTCGCTAAGAAAAATCTACATTTAAAATGAGCCCGCCGCGAGGGCTCCCGCCATCCCATGACTTGACCTCCGAGAGGGTTTACTTTAGCGCCAACGTAATGCCGGTGACCCCCTGGAAGGTCCAGTATACAGGGTGGCAGGGACTTCGACGCGAAAACTGTTATCATGGATTCAGTACATGATTCTGAACCCACCTGCATTGAAATGTTTTGTCGATTATTAAAAAAAGTCAGTTTTTTTTTTCTATTTTTTTCTGTCAATTTTTTTTAAATAAACGTCTAAATCTCAACGCAAGGTTGTTCAGAATCATGTACTGAATCTATGGTAACAGTTTTCGCGTCGATGTCCCTGCCACCCTGTATATGGCGCATATTTATGGTGGCATGGTATACGAGTTCTATGAAAAAAAAAGTCAGAGGACTCGAATGCATTAAACAAATAACTAGCTCAATAAATTTCTGTAACGGCCTCTTTAAAATCAAAGGCTTCCTTTGAAATTCAATTTATTGAACTGTTTTCCACATAATGGTCGGAAATATATTGATTGACGGATAGCCGTTAGACCGGTATAGAATTAAAGGAAACCTAATCAACCGATAGGTAACCACGCTAACGATACAAGGTCGTATATTTCATTAATACGAAGGTATTTTTAATATATTAAACATTTTTAAGCATTTTGTTAAAAAAAAAATGGTTTGGGAATTAAGTTCATGTTAGCATTAAATCCTGGGCGACCGAGCTCTGCTCTGGTGAAAATAGAGAATGCTCATTTAATAGTATAGGAAAATTCATACTAATTCCATGTAGCATGCAATTAGTATGTACTTTAATAATTCCATGCTGCCATGATAGTAGGTACTTACTAATTCCTTGCTGCCATGATAGTACTTACTAATTCCATGCTGCCGTAATAGTAGGTACTTACCAATTCCAAGGCTTGGAATTGGTAAGTACCTACTATTACGGTAGCAAGCTGCCATTTCATTATTTTAAGGTAGGTTACCCATCTTGTTCTAAACTTTTGGCGAACGAGTTCTGCTCGGGTGAAAATACGGAGTAAACGAATTTTCCCGGATATGAGACCTAGTTAGATCGATTTTTCACCTCCTTAAACCCCATATTGCAACTTTCATCGAAATCGTTTGAGCCGTTTTCCAGAAAGTGATTACAAATATATATATAAATATATCGCTCAATTAATAGTAAAGGATTAGATTCGCCCAACAAAATCTGTCTGAGAAAAATGAATCCTGTCTAAATAACGCAAAAATAATAGTCTACGACTTCACGAGTGCTGAAGTTAAAATGGAAATTACGTGAGCCGACACGACGTTTCTGATCTTTTTATCACCCACGGTTAAAGTTATTCTCCTAAAAAAAAAAAAAACAACAAAAGGATAAAAGGTTACCTAACTACCTGTTTTCCAGGATTTTTCATTTGATGAAGTTTGTTTATTTTCAATTAGTGTCTGTTAACGCACGTTATTTAACACCTAATTGCGTAACTTATTTTCGTAAACGATTGTGACAAATTTGTTTAATTTTGACAGTTCAACAACATTCATTGCGTTATTTACGTTGTTGAGCAGATTTATGAAGCAATGGATTAGCAATCTGTTTCAAATCGAAACAAATTGTGATTGATCGTGTATTACGCAATTAGGGTACTGGTGATGGCCGCTAGATGCGAGAAGCACCAGCATGCTTAGCATGACCACATTGGAAACGGGTTTTGTCAGACAGATTGTGATTGTTTATCTGTCATTTTGTCTATTCTTCCGTCGACATAACCCGTAGAAAACACGTTTCTATGATTATCGTGCTACGCGTGCTGGACGGTCGATGTGGCTACGCTTAGTCGGTCCACCATTTGACCACATTAAATCATCATATAATGAATACACCTATGAAATTATGATATCTATTAGAGACAAAAAAGTATACATTATTATTTCCGGTGCATGGCCGTTGAATTGTTAAAAATAAAAGGTATTAATTACCATGCATCATGATAACAAAGACTGAGCAAATATGAAAACCAACAAAGAAAACCGAATGCAAAGACCTTCCCTTGCACAGCTCAAGTTTGTTGTGAATAGGTAAATTCTATTAAAAGGTAACCTCGCTTAATTATTCAGAACCATCGAGTCTTCATTCCGACATTTTGCAATATAGACGAACAAGATACTTAGCGGGTAAACGAACTAATAATTAGATATTAAACGCACACACTAGCTAGAAACAGACCAGTTTCACATGAACCACAAATTGTTGAGGGAGATATAAAATATTTAGGTGGTAGAATTTAAGTTAAGGCATCTTTCTTGTTGAAAAGGTAAATAGATCGATTGTTGATCATAGATATTTCTCATATATGTGGTTATACTCTTACTGGAATAATTACATTCTACAAGTCCCTATGTAATATCCATAAAATATGTAACTAAAGACCTGAATTAATAAAAAAAGAAGAAAAAATAAAAATAAATGGAAATATACCAAAAAGCAATTATCCTATCTTATACTCTTAAACGAGCAATATTTGTATGTATGTATATTTATATAAATTTGTACTCGTATGTATATATATTTTTTTGTATAAATTTGTACTCACGTTTTCGAAATCGACTCTTAACGATTTAGATGAAAGTTGCAATATAGGGGTTTACGGGGGCGAAAAATCGATCTAGCTAGGAAAATTCATCATATCTGGGAAAATTCGTTTTCTCTATTTTCTCAGCCTCGGGATTGTGATACATTAGTATACCTGGACGAAATGCTTATAAATCTATTTTACCTGAGCAGAGCTCGGTCGACCAGATACTTATTATAATCCTAATAAAGTATTTATAAACGAATATTTTTAGACGATGATATATAAGTGTTATCTTATCATTATATATTATCTTATAAATAAGTATTAGTAGTAGACTGTTGCTAATGTTTTCGAAGCTTCCTTTCTCTTATTATTTTGCTGTGCCCGTCAGGGTTCACAATGATCACATAAAATTTTAAGTTAGCTGCTTCTAATTAGATTTATTTGGCTATTTACACATTGTGAAAAGCAAATAAAATATCGAGTATTTATTCATTTTAATTTTAGGTGGTGGTCTTGTTTTTTTTTTTTTTTTTTTTATTGGTAAGTAGGTGCTGTTGACTCTTTAAAAACTTTTCTATTGGCGATGTATTGTTTCTTTCCACAGATATGATTACTGAAAACTCTTTATAGCCTAGTTCAAATAGACAAGGTTAGCGTGTAGCTAATGTAGGTAATGTATTCGGTAAAATATATTCGGTCTTCTTTTTTGGTAAACATAGTCTGTTAAAATCATAACACTCCTTTAGCTATGCCGTAGTCGGGTAAAAATGAACCTAGACCTAAAAATTATTAATCGGACTGATTGCCCGAAGAGCGGTTACGCATTACGCCCGATCCGAATCCGAATTCAAGTTTCGAATTCAATCCGAAGTGGGAATGTTCTAAATTCGGACGGACAAAGATCGGATCTAGTGCGCAACCCCTCATGGCTCATACTATGGCTACTTCGGACCGTCATTTCTAGGATTCGGATCGGATGTAGTGCGAAACCGCTCTTGTGCCAGACGGACATAGGTAGGTAATATCGCCAGTATCGGAGACTACCTATTTTATAATGCCTCTACTTATACCCCATATTTCACAAAAAGAAAAAACAGAAGTAATAAGTCTTTGTCTGTATCCATTAATCAGTTTATGAATAAAAGAAACCGTCGGTTTGGGTTCGTTAACTCAAGTAATCGGATGAAATTGTAAGTGGAATTACGCATAATTACTGCTAGAAATATTTACAACACCACTATTTATTAAAAACTAGCTTCTGGCCGCGACTTCGTTCGCGTGGAGTTCGTAAGAACAGCCACATTTTTATAAAACTCTATCGGCCCCCGACTCACCGTGTCGCGTCGCATCGCCCGTCCACGCTTCTACTTCGTTTTCACTTAACGTTTTTTCTAACTTTTTATCTTTCATTCTCGGCTCCTAAAGGGCCTGCTACACGGCTGCCAACCGCGTCCCCGACAGAGGTGACCTTGGTTGGCAATAGGCAGAGCTGTTTAAAATTAGAACCACCATCTACACGGTAGTAAACCACCAAGGGCACCTCTGTCGGTACGCATTTGATAACCGTTTAGCAGGCACTTAAGGGTCTTATAGTGATGTTAAATAACCTTCCTCAAGAATTATTGTGCTATCAAATGCAAAAAGATTTTTTCAAATCCGACTGGTAGTTCTAGAGATTAGCGCGTTCAAACAAACAAACAAACTCTTCAGCTTTATATACAGTGTGAGTCTTTATAATGTGCACAATGCACATATCGAAATGAGGGATCTATGCTTAATTTTATGGAAGGAAAAAAAAAAAAAAAAAAAACTAAATATTTAAACAACAAAAAATCAAGGTACTTAATGGGGCGTCTTAATGAGAAATTTTACGTTTATTGTAAAAATTGATGAAAAAAAATAAAAACAGATTTTCGCTAAAAAAACAAGTTTATTTTCAATTGAGGGTAGTTTTTTTTTTCCACAATTTTATGAGGAAAATACTGCCAATCATTATGCAGTTTGTTTCATCGTGATAGATCATTTAGTTTAAAAGTTAGACCGTCTTGTTAAAAAAATCCATAAAAAATATAAAAACATATTTCGATTATTTTTTATATTATTCTGGCGATAAAATTAAGCATATGTTCCCCGATTTCGATATGTGCACATGATAAAGACTCGCACTGTATACCTAGTTTATTCATCGAAATTGTAAAAAACATGGCGGTGTGTTTATGTACTTAAGATTACGATTTTATTCACAGAAAAGGGTTGTTTATAGCGCGTTCCATTTAAGTTTCCAGTCAGGTTTTATGTTCTACATAGCCTAGATGTCTGTTCCAAATTTCCAAAAGGCAAAAGTCTCATTTCATAGAGAGCAGGAACTGCCTGTTAAAGATTTAACACCATTTAGTTCAAGTTTTCCCCAAGTTTTCTTGAATCTTGTAAGTCGATGACCTTGTGAAGGCCGCAGGAATTCACTGGATGCGGGAAGCACAAAACCGGTCGAGGAGCGGACGTCTTTCAGCTGAAATGATGATAATGATGCTGATGTTGTATGTTGATGTTTGAGTTACATCATCATACTAGTTTTTATGGCGCACATTGACTCATACAATTCATACATAAGGGCCATGTTCTTAAAACTTTTATCATTATAAAAGTAAGTTTTGAAAAGTAAAACACAAGATAATTTATTAATTATGTACCTATGATAATTTGAAAGAAAATACGTTTATTTGCGGTAAATATGACGCAAAGACGACACGAAAATAACAATTTGGCGGAAAATAGGTAGGTATGCAAATTATTATTACTATTTTTTTTTAAGGAAAATAATAGCTTATTATCATATTCTTATTATAGGACCCCCGCACAAAATGTATGGAAAAGCCATTCGGCCAATTTGGCTGAAATATTGGTACAATTTATCGCCTGTAACATGTATTAATTATGAAAAGCGTTACTAAGTTACCTTATTAACGACTAAGTTTAAGTACCGGTTTAAGTACCTTAGTAAATTACTAAGTTACCTTAGTAACTACACTCTCTTATCCCATACATTAATAATTTCCTCAATTTTCTTCCATATCAATATTTTGATACAGATTATCTTTGCTCAATAGCTTTCAAAATTAAATCTTTGATTAAACGTAGTCTACACTGTTTTTTAAAGAAAATCTGAATTTAATTATGGTGAATACAAAGGCCTTTGTAAAACCATTGTGATTGAAATAAATGAAAATGTTTAAGTTCAGTAAGTATTTTTACACAAGATGTTCATAACAATGGCAATGGCACGTTTGCAAGCTCGAATTGCTAAATTGAAACTCGAACTTACACTCGAGTATCAATCGAGATAATAAATTATAGTAGCTTATAATCAGAGGTGAACAAACGACCTCGGGGAGCAACTGTTGGTTCCCAATCACCATACACCACAATACACGGCAGACATCCGCAATCGTATTGACAAAATCATGTTTTTCTTGTTTTCAAACAAAAATAACGTCAGATTATCAAGAACGTTGATTCTTAAACCTATAAAAAACAAAGGATTATGTACTTTATGTTTTAGTATTGAATGTTCTAAATTCATTGTTCTGCCACTTTCTCTAGATGACCTTCTCTGTTCTACGTTAGATACAGAAACAATTTGACATACTCTCATGTTTTAATTGAGTTTTAAAAATCGAATCGGCTATGAAATGATTAATGTCGTGTAAAGTGAAGTCACGAATCACGATTTAGGTATGATGGTATCTGGCAAGTAGAGTAGGTAACTATACCAAGAGTATAACTTGGTAGTACATCTTTATGTGTGTCATCAGATGTTCACAATTTTTTTTTCCATGGTTTAAAATAAAATATTATGACGGCACAGCAAGTGGCGCCATCTAGTTTTGTTACGAAGTTACTGGAATCACCGAAAAGGTCGGATAAGAGTGACACTGGCGGGTGACAGTCACTCTAGCAGAGTATCGCATCAATGGTTGCGTGGCGGCTGTCTTCTGACGACAAAGGGGATGTCAGGGGAGCCTAATCACCTTACGGCCATATTATTATACCATGCTTACGGCGACGGGGAGCCGCTGTCGTACCACGTCCACGAAGAACTGCTATATTCCGACACAATCCTGATGATATTGCAGCTGCTGAACAACTAACATGATGGCCACTTCTGGTAATGGCTTTCCCACGCCTTTATAATATTTCAAAAGGTCAATAAGGTTTTATTCGGCAAATCGCTAAATTATGTTAGCTTATTCTTATCACATCCGAAATTAAATAAAAAGTCGAATAATTAGGAAATCAAATGAGATATGTAAGCTTTTACTGTTTTATTTATCTACAAAGTTTAGATAGACATAGTTGCATGAAACATTGATTGGATAAATAGATACATTTAAAGCACGTTAAATTAGCTGAAATGATCGTCAAAATTGCTGAATTTAGATATAAAGTTGATGGCACTAAGATAAGTGATTGACTCAGATAACAGAGCCACTTAAACTTAACATTTTTTTAAATTAATTTGTAGTGATCAGGCTAGGATTAGAGTAGCTAGATAAGGATCTATAACTTCTCAGAAATAGACGTGTTGCTAGGGTGTTTGTTGCGCAACTTTTTGTTCCCATTATAAAATAAACCCTGATGAGGTCCAGGGTTCGATACCCAAGTCGGGCAAAGTGTTATTGGGTTTTCCATCAAGAATTTATCAGTAGCAACCCGGTGTCTGGATTTTTGGCCCAGTTGATGGCAATAGGCTCGCCCCCTATAACATGGGACTTAAAGGAAATATGGGTATGTATGTAGTTTAAGAACTTTATTATTTCTCATTAAGAATTAACAATCATTCAGTTACTGAGAAACTAAATTTACATAAAATGTTTATGAGCGTACAAAAACGACGTTATAAGTATATTTAAAAAATAAATAGGACGTTATCTATACCTTCTATAGGTACATCTCTGCCTAATCCTTCGGGGATTTAAGGCGTGATGTTATGCATGTTATGTTATAAACGCTGAAAGCACTGAAGAGTGTGCGTTTTGAGGCTGTCTTAGGTAGGAGTGAGGCGTATTTATCGTAACAGATAGAAATAACAGATATTTAAAAATAACAATTGTTCCTAACAATATAAGTTATCTATTACTTAAAATAACAGACCCTCAAAGACTGCTACCGCGGCTGTTACTGTTAATTCATAATAACAAACCCCACACAAAGGAAGCAATATTGCAAGGTTTGCCAAACTTCTTGGCAGTATATGGTTAGGTATAAATGAGACCAAAGATGTAGTATAGTCTGGTTATAATTATCCAAAGGTGCATCTTATATACTAACGACTACGTGTTGAAAACAGATAGTAGAAACATTTAATAGATATTGAACGTGCGATAAAGAACATAAGATTGCGATGTAGATTGTAGATACAGCACAAAGATATTGTACTGTAACAGTACACCCCCCTTTAAAAGAAAAAAAAAAAAAGTAAATATTATGGTAATAGTGTTTACAATATAAATTTGACCATGCCCAAAAATCTTCTTAATTCTTGAATCGTTTTCGGTTTGGGAAATTCCATGATTGCCTTGTAATTTTCCTCGGTAGGTTGTATTCCTTGGCTCGTTATATGATAACCTAAGAAATCTATTTCCCTTCTGTGAAATTCGCATTTTTCGAGATTAATGGTTATTCCATTCTCGTGTAAACGTTTGAAAACCGTTTCTAAATGCTGATAATGCAAATCTTCGCTGTCCGATGCGATGAGACAGTCGTCTACATATATAAATACGAAATTTAAATCTCTAAATAAGGAATCCATGAATCGTTGAAATGTTTGTGCCGCATTGCGTAATCCGAAAGGCATTCTTAAGTACTCAAAAAGTCCGAAAGGTGTGATGATGGCTGTTTTCTCTATATCCTTAACAGGAATACAGTGGTATGCTTTGCGTATATCTATCTTGCTTAGTATCTTCTTATTTTCTAATATGTATGTAAAGTCAGTTAATCTTGGTAGTGGGTATTTGTCCGGAACTGTCGTGCTATTGAGCATTCGATAGTCTCCGCACGGTCTCCATTCGCCATTTTTCTTTTTTACCATATGCAATGGGCTTGCCCATGGGCTATCTGACGGTCGGCAAATTCCGAGTTCTATCATACTTTGAAATTCCTTTTTGGCTATGTCGTATTTTTCTGGAGGTAATGGTCTTGCCCGAGCTGCGACGGGTGGTCCTATAGTGATAATGTGGTGTTCAATCTTATGTTTGGGCGCATTGCGTAGAGAGGACTCTTTCGTGATGTCTTCGTACTTGTTTAAAAGTTGCGTAATACGTGGATTCGTTCCCACTGCGATAGTACGAATTGCTTGTTGTGCCGCTTTTTCTGAAGTTACATGCGTTGTCAGCTCTGTAACTTTGTCGATAAGTTTGCGACCAGCTATGTCGACTAATAGTTTATAGTGCTCTAGAAAATCTGCTCCAATTATTGGTTGTGTAACATCGGCGATTATAAAATTCCATTTATAACATCGTTGTAGTCCTAAATTCAAGGTAAGCGTCTTCTCGCCGTAAGTCCTAATTTTAGTCCCATTTGCAGCGTATAGTGTGTATTGTTCATTTTGAAAAATTGAATATCTCTGTTGCTTGCTAATGACTGAGATATTTGCGCCCGTGTCAATCAAAAACTTCATACCACTTTTTCGGTCGGTAATGGTGAGGCGATTGGATGGGTGGATTGCACAGAGTTTCGCCGTTGTCTGTGCTCTTATTCGTTTCCCTGGTTCCGTACGTAAGTCATTGGTTTCCAACCGCATGGCTTAATGCAGTTCCTTGCATATTTTCCGAATCTTCCGTGGTAGTAACAAAATCGATTTGCCCCTCTATAGTTTGTTCTCGGCCTCATAATCGGGATTTGCTGACGTTCCTTGAAATGATTGTGCGTGTTGGGTCGATAGCCATATCGACCTTGCTGAATTGCGTCAATATCTATCTGTAATTTTGCTAGCTGGGTTAAAATGCATGCTGTATTGTTGTCGTTTGAAGTGTCGTTGCTAACAGCTGATATTTCGGTTACTTTTGAATTCATTATTATTTTGTCTGCAATTAGGCTCAGTTTGTCAATTTCCATGTCTTCCGTAACTGCTAGAACCGTAGTAACTGATGTTGGTAAAAGCCTGAACCATAGTAGTTTAATTGTTTCGTCACTGATTTTTCCTCTCCCGAGGACTCGCATTTGACGTAATAACTGCGAAGGTTTTTGATCACCGAGTTCTGTCTCTGATATTAATTTTTGAAACTGCCGCTGTTCTGTTTCTTCGTAACAATCAATTAAACGTTCCTTGATGTTTTTGTATTTATCTGTAGTCGGTGGCGAAGTGATTAGGTCACTAACCTGTAGTATTTCTTCCTTGGATAACTTTGCTATTACCGTACAGTATTTGTATTCGTCTCCTTGCTTCTGTGGTGCTAATATGGCTTCTAGTTGCGTGAACCATAATCTGGGTTGGTCTTTCCAAAATTCCGGAATGCGGGATAAAACCGAGGTGCCAGCAGCTACTTCAAGTGTTCCTTGCTGATTTATGTTCGCCTTGCACGGTGGTTGCGCCATGTTTCTTGCTGCGTATTCGTTCGTCGGGGTCACCAATTTGCCAAACTTCTTGGCAGTATATGGTTAGGTATAAATGAGACCAAAGATGTAGTATAGTCTGGTTATAATTATCCAAAGGTGCATCTTATATACTAACGACTACGTGTTGAAAACAGATAGTAGAAACATTTAATAGATATTGAACGTGCGATAAAGAACATAAGATTGCGATGTAGATTGTAGATACAGCACAAAGATATTGTACTGTAACACAAGGTTATTAATTTCTCTCTCTTCCTCATTAAGGAATAAACCTTGCTAAAAAGTATTATTTACTTGTTTACTTCTCACTCTTACTAAAGCGGTTAAACTACACTAAAAAGAGAAGCACTTAGTATTTATTATCCCTAAAAATACAGTTGGTCGTCTTAGAAGAACAAACATTTACTTACTAAAAAGTGACTCCTAAATTTGGTAAAAACTGACCAGTGATCATTATAAAAAAAAACTTAAAACAAAAAGAAATGAAGAAGCTATTCAATTGAGATTTAAATACGTATTTATCGTCCGTACAAAAATAACAGGCTGTTATTTAATAACAGATATTTGGATCAGTTATTTTTGTGTAACAGTAACAGTGATAACAGATATCGTGCTTAACCTGTCACAACCCATACCTAGTCTTAGGTCTATTTATGGTATGAGAAACAGAGTGTAAAGTTCACTCATTCTCCATAAAAAAGGGAGGATTCTCGGACCAGACGGGTGTTATGTCAAATAAGAGTATTTGATCAGGATATTTTCGTGACCATTGTCAGCTATTGTTACCTTATAATACCTAATATACCTACCAACATATAATTTAAGTTTATTTCTGTAACTTTAAATTTGATATTCTTATGCCCGTTTTCA
Organism: Omphaloscelis lunosa; assembly: GCA_916610215.1. Lineage (NCBI taxonomy): Eukaryota > Metazoa > Arthropoda > Insecta > Lepidoptera > Noctuidae > Omphaloscelis > Omphaloscelis lunosa. The sequence goes on from OU744255.1 coordinate 5,051,065, forward strand.
CCTTCACTAAGTGACACTTAAATGAATCCCTAAATAAAAGTGCATTGTTGGATTTTCAGCTCTCAGCGCTGAGACTAGCGCTTAAATTCAACAGTAATCTTTTATTTAGGGATTCATTTAAATGACACTTAGTAGAGGTGAAAACGGGCAAATGTCTTGAAAAAACATCTCCTAAAAGTTTTTATTGGTGCCCAATAAAATCTTGCTTGCAATTTTTATAAGATACTGAAATTTTAGACCATTTATTTTATCGTTAATGAGGTAAATATGATTTACGACCCCAAAGGTTAATTGCATTGAACCTACCTATATCAAATGTCAAACTAATGGAAGATGAAAAATCTAAGTGACCTTTTAAAATCAAATAGGAATAATATACATTTTATGGGCGAAATAAAATCCTGTGAATACGATACCGAAAATGTTCAATAACTATATCGTATTATTTGGACATGGAAGAGCTCGCGGCTAAGTAATAACAGCCGCACTGGTCGATCCACCAGGTGGGTGACATACTGAGACTCCTCCGTGCCTCGGAAAGCACGATTAGCCGTTGGTCCCGGCTGTGATTCGTGGATCTTTGACAGTCGTTACGGGTCGTCAGAAGTCCGAAAGTCTGAAAACCAGTCTTACCAAGGAGTATCTATCGTATTACCTAGTTACTGGGTTGTGGAGGTCAGATAGGCAGTCGCTGCATGTAAAATACTGTTATTCAGCTGCATCCGGTTAGACTGGGAGCTGACCTCAACATGGTTGGGAAAAGGCTAGGCAGATGATGATTTATTCAGACATGGTTTGCCATGCATGCCCCGCTTGCTAGAGTGCCCACTAAGTGCCCGTTTACCTGCCTTTTTGACGATATAAAGGACGCCACTTATGGCAACTACTTAACACTAGCACTAGATGTCACTAGTGGCAATTAACATGGCCACCTGTAAAAGAATAAAGGTCTCCTTTAAAACATTCTAATTCTTTCCTTCCAGCGATGCACATCAACTAAGCCATGGGTCAGTCGGAGCTGGCGCGGAACACACGAGCGAGCCCGCGGGCGCATCGCTCGCCGGACCTGCCCCCGCTGCCGCCGCAGATACAGCCCTGCAGCGGCTTCCTCGGGAACGTGAGTACTAGCCTTTATGTCAGACAGTTAGCGATTGGCTCCTGAAAAATACAGAAAAGCGATTACATTAACTATAAACTGTTTGTAATTCATTTAGTTTCTGATGCAAGTGTTATAATTTTTTCTGTGTTTTCTGGTCTGGGATTTGGATTTATCAATGTTCATCATTATGAAACGATTTTGCAGTGAGTTATTTGGCTTTGCCTATCAAACCTTTCAGGAAGTATCAGAATGAGACTGTGATTTTAATGTCGAAACCAGCGGAACGCTTTCAGAAATGGGCTATGTATAAAAACCCATTTTCCGGGCCAACAGTCGTGACGGTTTAGAGCCTCTACTTAAAATCCATTTAACATAAACTGTTCATAACAATATACTCAAGTAAAACCGCTAAGCTCTGAACACACTATTATACTAAATACAATAAATAAAATAAACCACTTAAGTACCCACTTAACGTTTGCATTAAATAAACAAAACGCACTATTTCCTTACCATTTATCATAACACCGATTGTTACGAAAGCGCTGCGCTACAAATCCGTAGCGACAATGCGCCCGCGCCGCGTCGTTCCGTTTCACACGCGCTTTGCGCCCATTAGCATAAAATTAAGCAAGCGCGGACCATCCGTCTTACTTTACCGACTTTCCTCGATATCAGCCGGTTTAAAAGCTTTAACGGTATCGGGATGAAAGTGATGCGTAAATCAAAGCGTAGCTACTCGGCCTTGTCGCTTTCAGTGTGCGTAAGCGCATGATGGATGGTCGGCGACAATTTATAGTGTCGAGCTGGAAATTATGTGGAAATTGAACTAGTTGTCAGAAGATATATTGGTGTTAAGTGTAGGGTACTTTTTGTTTGGTAACTAAGTGCCTGTTGATTTAATTTCTGGTATTCAGCTTTTTTTAAACTCGAACGGTACTATCAATAAGAAAGGGTTACTTACGTTTATTATACATACCTATAAAATACGGCATACTTACGTTTTGCTAAAGTTCGTAATTTCACAGCTTCTTTTTGAGAGAAAGATCCCAGAGGTATTTGTAATTAGAAACAAGACCACGTCCCTACCCAACTGTTCTTTCTTTCGTCGAGTTGTTGAGCTCCATAAGTTCTGAGTTGAGCTACACGATATCTGACAAATGCTTGCACTGACTGGATAATAGGTCCACTATAAAATCTGTGTGGTCCTTTCCTTAAAATACCTTTTCAGACACTAATCTACATGGTCCTCATATGGTCTGACCAAGATTATGTCTAAACTTTAAAATAGACTTCGACCCTTGAGTTTGTTTCCCCATTTCTTCTCAGGGATAGTCAAATAGGAAATGTCGACCCCATCTAGCTTATTTTAATATGGCGTGTAAAAGTAATTGCGATATCCTATTGATAGAATAAATAATTTCATTTCATTTGAGTCCAAATTACAGACTAACGCATCTCTTTTTTTTTGCTAACGTATCAAAATAAAACAAAACACCCTCTTTTTAACAGAACTTCGCTCATAAACTCATAATAAGGCATCATTATAAGGCTCTAGCCTCGGATGAGGCCCCATGGTTGTAACAAGCCCCTATTTATGATGACGAGGGCCCCGGGCCCCTATGTAACAGATTATACAAAGCAATCTCCTTCAGACATAAATTGCTTGGGTTACCTTCAATGAACTTATAGCTCTTATTAGGAACGGTAAGTAGGTTCGCCATGGTGAAATGTTTTGAAGGAAACGGTGGTTGGAACGGTACTTGTTGGATTCTCATTAGTTTTTTGGTTTCGACTGCCATGTTTATTTTGGTAGGAAAGCTTTTGACAGTTGACGTAGATTTATCATTATTATTTCTGCCAAAAAACGTCCACTGCTGGATATAGGCCTCTCCCAAGGGTCACACAGACATCGACCGGTTCTGTGCTTCTCGCGTCCAGAGAATCCTGCGACCTTCACCAGGTCATCGGTCTACTTTGTGGTTAGATTATCTGGTTCTAATTTTCAATATCTTGATGGCCCACTAGGTCTACTTGACGATATTTTAATGGCAAACCTGGGTTGTATGTGCCGAATGTTAAGTCCTTTCATTAAAAATAACACTTTTTTTTTTCATTTGTTTGGCCCAAAACTTAGCAATACCACTCGCTGGCGTAGCAATTAGGTCCTCACGTGTGCAGGTGACAGGGCACGCGGTGCAAGATAGGAGGTGAGCCATTTTCTGTGGAGAGATACCGCATACACACCGGGAGCTGAGCCGTCCATGAATCTCCACTTGTGGAGGTTGTACTTGCTGCGACCTACTTGGGTACGAAGTCTATTTAATGTTTTCCAAGTAGGCCATGGTAACTTGTGCCCGGATGGGAGGCTCTCTGATGGTTCGGTGAAGAAATCAAGAGGCTTAAGCAATACACATATAAGTCGTTTAATTAAACAGCATCCAACGTATATTTTTAGTGTCTTAAGACTATCTTAGTACATTCTCATGAAAATACCGTAAGTATTGGATGGTATTCACCATTTATTTACGGTAAAATATACCGTAAATATGTCCTACTTTAACAGTTTTCCTAGCCACCCTACTCCTGACAGTGACCGTAGGGCATACAAACATAAACAAAGAGTGAGTGGCGGGTAGGTTTCTAGGTAACGATACAGTATACCTAGTGCACCTACTTACAGATTAGGTGTAAAATAATCAGAAGCGGTGCTAGTGTGAAGACTGATACTATTCAGTACCCTAATTGCGTAATACAACACAATCACAATCTGTTTCGATTTGCTCAACAACGTAAATAACGCAATGAATGTTGTTGAACTGTCAAAATGAAACAAATCAGGCATAATTGTTTACGAAAATAAGTTACGCAATTAGGGTACTGTTTTACCTTACGTCGCACTATGGATCGAAAAAACACTCTAGAAAAGATGGGAGCATAAATGTTAAAAAAGGGTCGATTTTTTGCTTAAAATGGCTTCTAGTACCCAATATCATGCTTATATAAGTCATAGAATACAATCTGATATGCAATTTGGCAACTTATATATTTATTGTTTTGGAAAAAAAAAATGTGTGTCTAATTGTAAAATTTTAAGAATATCGTCTACTTTTACAATGTTTGTAAATATGTGAGCACCATGTATCTATCACATAATTAATTTATCTGTCGTTGCTTCATTTATAATTATTTTTACCTGCTGTGGTATAGTAATTTTATTCTAGGTGCATCGTCTTCACACAAAATAAGTACCTATACAAAATATTGTAAAAAAAAAAGGGTAACGGTGGAGTTTCTTGCCCATTCTTCTCCATACGAAAACTATTTTTTGGAAGGGGCGACTAGAATCAATTCTATTATTTTGTAAAATTTTGACGTTCTAAAGTGCCATACCTAGAAGGGCCTATTTGAAACTATTCCCAACCGAATTTGAACTAATGGTCCGGAACTCCGGATTATCTCCGGAACTGAGAGAATAACCACAATATCCTTGCACACGCTGATGTAACTAATATTTTATGATTTTTTGACATACCTAATTGTTTTTTTTTTATTTGAAGTAAAGCCATTGGATAAGCCATTTCAAGCAAAAGACCGACCCTTTAAAATTTAAAAGCATCTTATGTCTTCGAGAGTCTTTTTTCGATCCACTATGCGTCGCGGTAAACTTAGGGCGACTTGCAGCAAAATGATACAAAGCTCGGTTTAATTAAATCTCGATTTTGCCCTAAGCTCGACTTAACTTAAATCTCATTAAGCATGTCTTGCACAGTCACATTTCACATTAGATTTAAGGCTCCTACAAACAGGCGCGACACGCGACGCGACCGACACAAAGGTACGTCGCGTCGCGCGACGAGCGGTGTCTTTTGTGTCGCGTCGCGTGTCGCGCCTGTTTGTAGGAGCCTTTAACTAAACTGAGATTAGGTATATATTTCATTCGCCATTCATTCTTTGCGTTCCGTTTCTAAATAAAAAATGATGGCAACTCAGTTCTGCGTATAGAGAAAAAAGAATTTGATTTATCAATAATGTCAATTTCAAAACTTCAAAAGTCAGTTTAGTCAGTGTTGGTTAAAATATTTGTAATTGTGTTCTCGTGAGTCGTGTTATTTTCTAGTTTTCTTTAGCGTCACTCATAATATAGTCAGTGTTGTTAGTAATCGTGTTATTTTTTTTGTTTTTCCTTAGCGTCAGTCATAAATTATAAGTAGTATATTGTACGATCTCCTCGTCATCATCCGATAACAAATCATGATGGTCAAATGAAAAGAAATTCATTTTTGCAAATAAACAGAGAAATTTAAAATAAATCTGTAATGACGTCTGAATACAAAATCAAGATTTAACAAACTTAAACCGTCCCATATGCCAGTTTAACTTTGACGTTTATTTAAATCGAGATTTAAGCTAAATCGATGACATGCAACCCGTTAAATTAAGTTTAATTCTAAGTCGAGTTTAAATCGAGATTTAAGTAAAAGCTGCATTAGTTCCTAAGCATTTACCGTTGCGCTAGCGTTTTAAGTCAGTTAAATTAATTGTTTTTCAAATTGACAACCAACTTCAATTTTCCGTATTATTCAAATCACAACTGTTATTCCTTAACAGTTGTATTTGCGATTAATTTTCCTGACTGTATCTATTAGAGAAAAAAAAAACGCGTAGGGTGTTATAAAACTTAAGTTTTGCGCACGCGCACTTACTTAGGTACGATAGGGAAGGTGCGATTAAGTTCATCTGTCGAGTCTATCCGTCAATAGGCGATGTAAAATGTGAAAAGCTATCAAGATTGTCCATTGTGAACGAAGAATCGGAGGTGCATTGTAACAACCTATGCGTTATGTGTGGAAAACATAGACTGTCAGTTTGGCTTTGAAATTGCTATAATTTTATGTGCTTACTTACCTCTAAAATTGTGTCTTCTTTGTAACATAAATATCGACTGTATTCTTTCCATTGATTAATCTCACAATCTGGCAAATAAACGTAGAGCAGAGCTAAGATGAGGATTTACTACTTGCACGGATGCATGGTTCGCTCTTTATATAGGTATGTTAGAATATTAACTTCACTCCCCTTACATTACGCTTATTTGCCGGCAGCGATTGAAAGAAATACGATAATAATGCTTTGATATCTTGATTTTAGATACATTAAAAATAATATTTATTGCTTCCGTTTATTTGGTGCTAAATGCTGACTGCATAAATCAATTTGACGTAGATTATTTTTATTAAGCACCAATTAGTGCTATTTGTTTGGTTTAATTAATACTAAATGATTTAAACTAAATATGTCTATAAACGGTATTTAGAATCCAATGTTTTACGTCTAAAATACCTATGATTTTAAATATTTATTTAAATATATATTTCAGACTAAGTTTATACTAGCTGCGTCCCGCGGTATCACCTGCATAAGTCTCGATCCCGTGGGAATATCGGGATAAAGGGTATTCCTTGTCCTTCTCCAGGTCATGGTCTATCCATGTGCCAAATCCATTCAGCTGTTTTAGCGTGAAAGCGTAACAAAAAAACTCACTTTCGCGTTAGGATGAGGATGAGGGGCTTGTGGCTAAGTAATAACAGCCGCACGCGACGATCGATCAGGTTAAGCAACTCTTGCCGCGGTTATTCCGTGGATGGGTGACCATCTTTACATACCAAGACCCCTCCGTTCCTCTGAAAGCACGTAAAGCTGTTGGTCCCGGCTATTATTTGTAGATTTCGACAGTCATTACGGGTAGTTAGAAGCCCAAAAGTCTAACAACCAGTCTTACCAAGGGGTATCGTATTACCCAGTTACTGGGTTGTGGAGGTCAGATAGGCTGTCGCTCCATATAAAATACTGGTATTCAGCTGCATCCGGTAAGACTCGAAGCCGAACCCAACATAGTTGCAAAAAGGATGATGATTAGGATTGCATCGTAATTATTGTAATTTTAGGAGTTGGTAAACAAAGCATACTTGCACATAAAAAATACAATTTTAAAATGGTCTACTTACCTGCCTATGTCAAGAGCTGTAAGCCCGTATTTTAACACCAAAATACCAAGATGTTACAACTAACAAAAACATATGAACTAATCCTTCAAATACCCCATTCTATTGTTATACATTATGCCATACCATTGTGCTTCTCATAACTACATTACTTAATCGCGGTTGCACATAAGGAGGCATTGCGTCTGCGCCTCTAATTGGCCACTGTACCACCGTTAACTCGACTCTTGCGTCCATTCGCGATGCACCCGGCGTGACCGACATCCAAAACGCCTAAATGTTTATTTTTGTAGTCATTAACTTCCTTAACTTTCTACTCGTAGCGACCTTTATCAGTTTTTAAATGTAAACAAATCGACGGTTTTTTCGATTCATGGAGCAATAAAAAGTTTAAATATACTTGTGTGTCAACTATATGGATCATGAGTGGTCAACGATCAAGGACGGTAGCTGGAGCATTTCAATATAGTCCAAGAACCTTCATGATTATGTCGACAATTTTACTGCAACAGCACCCTATATTGCGTAACACGACATTTTCTTCATATTCCTAATCCATTGACCCATAAGTTTGAAGAAAAATGTCTGTTCAACAACGTCTTGTATCGTATTGTCTTTGGCCCTGACATTCAAGCAATAGACAAAATTGATAGACTTCTACTGCTTGGTTACCAGGCATTTGGCTATCTTTATGTGTGTATTTTCTCTTTTTTTTGTAATGTGTGTTTTCTTTCTGTAGAATAAACAATTTTTCTTTCTTTCTTTGTTAAATAACGCAGTTAACGTGGCTGAACTGTCATCAACAGAAATTGCGATAAATGGGGATAAAAACTGCCACTTGGTCACTTCAGATGGCGCTGATCTCCAGCGTCTAATAATTTGACAGCTGGCCATAATTTTTTTGTAAACAAGCGAATTCTTGTAAATCATAATTAATACTTGAGCCCCGTTGTGCAGCTGTTTACTGCAAAAATACGGGGTCCCATGTATTTGGCAAAGGCGTTATAATAAGAAAACTGTGGGAGAAAGCTCTCCGAAAAAAATTGGAATCCGATATTTCGTCGAGACGATGTGCTATCCTTAAGTCTTTTATGGGAGAAAGTGGTTTATAGGTGATGCTCCCAAGAGAACTAAGTCTGTTTGTGATGTGATATTATGTAAATTATTGTAATGTATGTTTGTGTTTATATTATCATATTAGATCAGTGGTAGAAGTGTTATCTCTGAGGTTTTTCAGTCAGGAAGATCATGCCCGAGTTGGTTTTAAACTCTGATCAGGTTATTTCTATCGTACGCCTCCAGTCTTTAACAAAAAAACGGACTTAAAGTCAACAACACAAAATAACCTATAAGTTATAAAACGTTCATATTTTATTGACTTTTCCACTAGACCTGCTTTTTTACTAAAGGTAGACGTTTTTCCTGTCCTTAGCTCGTCTTTTAATAGTGCTACACTTCAAGTTTCATACATAATTATCTAGTTTTCGTATAATTTGTGATCGACACAAAAGTAAACATAAACACGACAATGGCGGTTTAAAGACGTACAACTGTGCTGCCATCTGTTATGAGCTTTCAGTTTTTAACCTCATTGCCACATTTTATGTGTGTTACGCAATCACCCTGCTGCATCTTTAAACAAAAACTCCAAACTAAAATAACCTTAAATTTATTTTTACTGCGCCTCCATCTTCCATACAAGGTTGCATACAATAGCTTAGTATATGTTGTTACTCTCGTATTGTCAATTTTAGTGTGCCTCCCCTTGGCTTTGTTCTTCCTCAATGTTCAGGGCTATGAAAGGGCATTATGGCCTGTAATATTGGAAGACAATGAAGGGCACTGCACGGCTGACCTCCCGACAAGCAAGATTATACTTATTTGCCTTTTATTTTATAGAAAATGGCTCGAGAGCCAGGATGTTGGAGCAACAAGAAATATGCGAGTATCTAAACACAGTGTACCTTTTTGCGCAAATCGGCCGGATGTATTAATATTAGCCCCTTTTATGATGGAATATCTGTGTAATTTAGACCTAGAAGCATATGCAAGAGCAGTCAAGTTTTATAATTTACACGATTTGCAATAAGAGTTTGCAATAGCTTTTATATTTTCCTAGAGACACGGTCCTTTTTCGCACGGTTTTATGACTTGGCAAAACATCGAGATTGCTTTATTTTAAGCAACTTTAATATATTTATATTATTATAAACATTAACCTTCTGGAATCAATTAACCTGCCTAGCCTTTTCCCAACTATGTTGGGGTCGGCTTCCAGTCTAACCGGATGAAGTTGAATACCAGTATTTTACATGGAGCGACTGCTTATTCGACCTCCACAACCCAGTAACTGGGTTATAAGATACCCCTTGGTAAGACTGATTGTCAGACTTTCGGGCTTCTGACGACCCCTAACGACTGTCAAAGATCCACGAATGATAGTCGGGACTGACGGCTTAACGTGCTTTCCGAGGCACGGAGGACTCTCAGTATGTAAAAATGCGTAACTAGACCTGATGTATCGACCCGTGCGACTGTTATTACTTAGCCACGAGCTCCGTTTTAATCTTAACCTTCTGGAATAAATTCTCTAAATGATGGTGGAAACATCATCTAAATCTGTTGCGTAGTTGGGAAGAACAACGCAGTCACACAGACGCAGACACAAAAACCGACTTATATGAATAAATGTACCATCATAGAAAGCCATAACTGATCACCATAAGGACTATTCTTGCTTGCAGCGCTCGGCCGCTATACAACCGGGGCGGTAACAGATGTGGTCATCGTGTGCACGGGATTATGTTATCAAATGGTACATAACTATAGATCACACTGTTACACTGATCCTTGAACTTAATGACAATTATTCTTCGTTTGTTTGAAAATATGAATCTAAAACTTTGAATACAAGTCTTAAACTTCTCTGTATTTGCTTTTCTTGAGTGCCAGCAATAAATCAAGTTGTTTGTATATGGAATATTGAACCGTTAAACTGTATCTGTAGTTCAGGAAAGCTTTCGTTCCACTTAGTTCGAATGTGGAGCGAGGGGAGCGGCGGGTGGCAATAATTCACGACCACGACATGCGCGTGGGCAGTGATGGTCGTCACTTTGTGGTCTGTCAGCCATGAAGTAAGACACAGAGGGTCTATAAACATGACTGCTGATGACACTATGCAGACTGAAGTAGATAAGCTCAATACATGGAGGGCTAATTATTTATTAGCCGGGCTAATAAAGAGGCGTACCTACTTACTAAAAACTAAGAAATATGCCAAAAATGAAAAAATATCAAAACTGTACAATTACTAATTTGGCAGTTAGAATTCAATCTCCATTGCAACCTTTTAATTTTTTCATACCTCGAAAATGATGGAAATTCGTTACTTGAGTGCTTTTTGGCACCCTGTTTGAACTTTGTCCGGCCTTGTAGACTGTCCGGACTTTACAAAATAAATAAAGTTAAATATGTACTATAAAAAAGAAAGATAAAAAAGTGAAATGTTCAGACTTCTTTGCAAATGTTCGACTTTTTGTTAGGCCTTTTCAAATTTCGAAACGGTAACCCTAGCCCTGTCTGTATCTGCCTATTTGAACTTTAACAAAATGTTTTTTTTTTTAGATATAGCATCTCGTAGTTGACATCTGAGATCATGACTACTTAACCGGGCTTTCCTGTGGGTGCCTTAAGCTACTACTCTTAAAACCTCCAGCCAGGGTTTATTCAAGTATGCTAATTAAAACTAGGTTAACGCTCGCTAAGGGCACCCCCTGTGGGGTACGAACCTTGGCTTAGGGCGTCAACCGGAGGGATGACATTAAGGATGGGACGGGCTAGAAACAAAATGTCTTAAACATTTTTTCGAAGTGGCCCTGCTGCCTCAAAATATTTGTAGTTTGCACTTGCACCGTTTTGTGTTGAGCTTAAACTTGACTTTAGGTAGAAGGCTCACGAACAATGTAAGGTAAAGGTACATCAATATGAGCGCTATAAGATTTGACGTAAGACGGAGTTGGCACATTTGAAATAGCTAGATAGGTAAGCCATTAATTCAGAAAAAAAAATGGAGATGTTTATGTTCATATACAAGAACTTGGAAAGAAGGAAAGAAAAATAAGTTTATTTGTCACAGAAACACGTGCATAAAAGAAGAGAACAATAAAATAAAACAATAGATTTAAATATAATCACGAGCACAAAATAGAAATATGCGGCAGCTGTACGTCATGACTGTGACAAGAAGGCTTCCACTCGCCATGATGATGTGCTATGCGGACCCACAGCACAGCGCTGATTTTCAGTAGTCACCCGAAAAAGTCGTACGGAAACCAATTTAGGTTTAATTAATTAAATATAACTGACCAAACTTGATCTGGTCAATCTGATCTGGGATCAAACTTGATTAAGCATGCGTTAGTTTTGTTTACGACTAGAATCAATTGTATTATTTTGTAAATTTTGAGATTCAAAAGTGCCATACATGGGCCTATTTGAAATAAATGATTTGACTTTGACTTTGTTTTATGGGTTTCTATTTGGCACCCAGCACCCATTAAACAATTGAAGGTCTTCCTCAAAATTACAATGAGCAAAAACGGATATACCCAAAATACCCTTTGGGATATTTTTCTTCCGTGACGGACGACATGTCTCGACTTTTACAAATATACGATTTAGCTTCTCAGTAAGATTACGTTGCTATCCGTGATGAAGTATTGTAAAACCTGTTAATAAGCATTAGGTAGGTACTCCATTTACCACAAAGTATCTAAGTCAAAGTCAAATCATTTATTTCAAATAGAGGGTCTATTTGAAATAAATGATTTGACTTTGACTCGCACGACTTTAAGGCACATTTGAACGCCAAAGTTTACAAAAAAGTTGAATTGATTCTAGTCGCCCCTTTCAAAGGGTAGTTTTCATATGGATAAGAATGGGCAAGAAACTCCACCGTTACTCTTTTAAAATGTTTTATACAATATTTTGTTTAGGTACATTAGTTATATAATTATTTGTGAAGACGATGCACCTAGAATAAAATTACTCTACCACAATAGCTAAAAAGAATTAAAAATGAAGAAACGACAGATAAATTAATTATGTGATAGATATGTAGTGCTCACATATTGCCGACATTAGGGACTGCCAAACTGTTGCAGTATTTAAAAGAAGAGTGAAAGAACACTATCTTTCCACTTCGTCATAGTTGCGTAGGTATTTATTTTGTATTTTTTACTTTTTTTATTACATTATAATTAATAATATCTTAGTGATATTTATTTTAGAAGTATGTATGTTTATATGTATATAAGTAAGTAAATTCTCATATTATTTATTTTATTTTAATAAGTGAATTGTTTTGATTTTATGTATTTTACTTTCTCTCTACTCATACACACGTTGTCTACATCTCTTTTTATCCTCTGTTCTATCGCAGGTACGCTGGATGAGATTTCTTTAGAAATAAGCATCACTTTTGTACGTATTTTTCTGTTCTTTTTGTCTTGTTTGTTTATATGTGTGTACATAAATGTTTAAATAAATAAATATTTACAAACATTGTAAAAGTAGACTATAAGTAAAAATAGTATGTACTATCGAAGAAACGCATATCTCTATATCTATACACTGTACTGACTATTTCTGCTTTCAGCGCTCGACCGCTTATCTACGAAAATAAAGGGTCGTGTGCACAGGATATTATTTTCAAACTGCTTAGATATGCGTTTCTTCGATAGTACATCCCAAAGGGCCCGTTGCTATCTCAGCTTCTATCTCTAAATCGGAACACACACACAAGAGATCTAATAGTAACTCTTCAATAGGAACTGATTTCATGCAAGTAATTAATTAAGCGGAGTCGGGAGGGTCGAGGAGTTGTGAGGGGGGGGGGGGGAGAGGGATATGCAAATCTCCAATTAGTACCTATGGACCAGAGCAGCCATCCATCAATGTCGATCATTTGTTGCTTTTCTGTAATAGGCTAGGGTTGCGGGTATATTTTTTTTTTGTCGTCTGCTGTATAGGTATTATGAGATTTTTTGGAGAAAAAAAAAAAAGATATATTTTGTATTGTTTAATGATATACTATAATTCAATTGTATTAGGTAGTAACAATACCTTGACATGACGCGATCATTCTTAATAAAAAAAAATTAAGTGAAAACTTCCTTAGGCGCGTTGGGTATTTTGAGTTGGGATTAAACCATTGATTTCGCGACACTATAACGACACCTCATTTTTGTAAACGCGATTGTGATCTTTATTTATAGGACGTTACGGATCAATGTTGTTTGTAAGTATTTTTACTTAAAAGGTTTTGTAAACGCGATTGTGCTCTTTGTTTATATTTTGTTACGGATCAATGTTCTATGCAAGTATTTTTACTTTAAAGGTTTCGGAAGTTTTTTTTTTTTTTTTCTAAAGGCAATTGTGCTCTTTATTTAGATAAGGTTACGGACCCATGTTCTATACAAGTATTTTTCTTCTACCAAGGCGATCTTGTTCAAGTTTTCATTTCTGAAAACCGACAATAATAATGTGTAAAATGTGTAATGTGCGTGAGAGCAAATAAAAAATAAATATGTAATATTTGAAGCTTTATAATTCAGAAAAATACTTTTTACGGGATTCTTTGTCAAAGCCCGAAGATATATTGTAGTGGTATTGTGAATCAATTAATAATAATTAAACCGTCAAGGCAAAATTCTGTTACAAAGGAGATAATTCTATTCTGTTTCAATTGGTTCTTCGTCACTGGACGAGGTTCTTCTAGAAAAATCGTTGGATAGCCTGAAGAGGAGGCCATTCCTGCAGTTCTTCATTTATAATTTTTGAAGAGCCTACGATATATCCAATTGGGCCCTTAGATGATAGCAACTAGTGTCACGCTCATTCAACTAAAAAATTGTGAATGTAATTGTAAATGCCAAAAAATGGGAACATTAAAAAAAAAACAAAACTTGGCCGTTCAACCCTGTGAGATGCGCATACGCGTACGCCTATCGTCTGCCATCACTTGTCAATCCCGCTTCCATGTGACGTCATTAAAGCGTTGATTTCCAACGTTTGCAACTCATTGTGTGGACTGCGGACGGCTTCCATAAGTTTTTACTTTTTATTACTTTGTGCCCATCAATGTGAGTTTTGCAATTTAATTGGCAGTGGTAGGGTTAATACGACTTGCATTTTTTGTTTGTTTTTGTAATTCTTACAATACAATGTAAGATTATGCGCTTTTTGACTTGATTTATTTCTTTTTGCAGCGATTTTTAATGTTTTGATGCTCTGCTTAATTTTTATTTAAAAATCTTTTGTCAGGCTTTGCGCTATTCGCAACATCCATATTCGGGAGAGAAATAAACTTTTTATCGTAAACCTCTTTGTTAAAAAAACGTTTAATAGCAAGCAAGAAGGAAAAACTTCTACTCAGGCCTCATTATTTTAATTTCAAAATCAGAACACTGATATCAAAATGGCTCAGCTAAAATGGGCATAAACATTATTTTTTCTTCGAATCGCAGGTGATTTCGATAGCTCCAGTTACAACGTGCAGAGGCCAGTTCCATCCGTATCTACCATCAAAACTTCTTATTGAAACACCGTACTCTTATCTCCTCGCCCCACAAAACTGCATTTAATCGGTTTCAGGGCAACTTGCCGTCCCAGAAACGAAATGCAACGTAGTGTATAGCTGGTAATATAAAGGCTGTATGTATGTATGGTTTGGTGTAAGATAGCCTCTTTCGAAGTAGGTCGACTGTCCGCTGGAACCTGTTGGCACACTTTCTGGTAGGGTTGCCACATTGTCAACAGTACCGGTCAAGCTTCAAGTTTAAAGACTTTTTATCTGTCATATAAATTGTATATTAGTACTTTTATTGCTGCGGAGTGATACCTGATATAGGTATTAAGTAAAAGGTGCTGATGAAAAGATGAAGTTTATGACTTTTGAAGAAAGAATAAATTTAATTTTGTAACTATTTTCCGAATCATCAGAAGCCCATCTTAGTCACTAGAAAGTAAATATCCCAAATTCACATAACGGTAAGTTTGTACCGAATTACCGGCTGCCAACGGACTTAAACCATCTTTTCTAGTACTAGTCTATCAACTGCTAAGTGCACCTGTATTTTTAAGTTATTGAAAGAAAATCCGATGACCCTAAGTGCACTAAATCCGTACGCGGGTGAAGGTTGTAGCATTGCAGCCGTCCATTTTCCGCATAATAGCGTTATCAACCTGCTGACCTTTCTCCACACAATGCGCGATTCAAACGCGGACTCTGGTATAGCACACTGTACTTAGCAGCTAGATTAGAATGTAACAGTTTGATGCCTATTTTCTGTATGATTAGAGTTTTAGGCTAAGAACTCACGGAGCGGTTTTTAGCCGCGCCCGCGGCGGTGGCGGGTGCAGCAGGATCCGCAAATAATCGCGCAAGCCGCGAGCATAAACCGCGTCGTGAAGTTTACTATCTACACTTCCATGTACTACGTGTTCGTACGAGTGTTTACGGTTCCACCACCGCGACGGGCGGAGTTCCTAGGCTTAAACTTTAAGAAAATTCAAATTCTTTTCCACCATCCGCTGTCCCTCCATTAACTTTAGATTGTGGTCATCATCAACATTCTTCTCCCCTTATCCCAATTTATTTGTGGTCGTTGCAACATTTTCTTCTATCAGTCGTCATCTAGGTAATCACCTCCTTTCTAGCCATATCATCTTTCACACAGTCCATCCATCGTTTCTTTGATCTTCCCGTACTCTTATAGTCATCGACATTCATACTCAAAACTTTCCTCACGACATTTTCCTCATTCCTCTGCATCATATGCCCATAAAATCATGACAACTGATTTCCGCAAAACTTTTCTGTCACCGATGCTACTTTCAGGCATCACATACTCATACTCGTTCTCATTTCATTACATTGTAGTCATGATCAACTAGTAAGTATAACCTCATTGGTAAAGATAATGTAGTCCTATTATCAACTCTCAGAGAAATCAGGCTATTTAAAAAAATTGCTATTTTTAGCTAGAAAAATAAGTGATTGACAACAAATAAATGAAGGCGATGACAACATAACCAACTGTCAAAAGGTAAAAAATCATTTCACAAAAAAGGAGAAATGTAAACGGACAATATCTCTAACAAGATCACTTATATAACTCTTTGGCTGCAAAACGATGTTATTAACAGCCCACGGTTGGTTTCACAAATTGAATGCGATATCCCAAAATGAAAAATCGTTCACGAAGAGATATTTTAACTTATGACCTTTGCTTCAAAAAGCTCTATTATGGAGCAACACTTTCGCTTTCCTTTGTCATTTGAAAAAACGTAAAAAAAAATGAAAACGTCATGTTCGAATTGACGTTTGAAATATGAAGCGTGGCCACGTTATATGAGTGATGACGTTTCTTTTTTGCCTATGACATATTTATTTTTGTTGCAAACTTTTTGCTAATTAATACTTTTCGAAATCATATTTCTTTTGTTTTGTTAGGAAAGCGGAGTTACCGATGACTTTGTAATTTGAAGAGTTAAGTGATGTAACTTAAATATATAATTATTAATCAGAAGTTGTTTTGTTGTGAACGTAGGTACGTACTGCAGAAAAATAGAGTATATAGTGCTTGTATTTACTTGCAACAGTTTCAAAAAGTGATCTTTCAAACTGTTGTAACTCCTTCTATTCAGCAGCTAACACATTATCTTGGTTGTTCAAACTATTGATCAATCGACACCAAATCTATAATGTTTCCGATATTGGGTAGGCTTTATGTAAAGTAACTTGAATGGGTTGTATGCCATAAACAGTGACCACTTACTTAAGCATCGCCTACAAGCACCATACTAACTTAAAGTTATGGATCCTTAAAATTGAGTAATATTTAGGCAAATGAATTTAGCCTAGATTATAATTCACTAGGCTAGACTTTGATATTCTTTTGTCAATACATCCTTACAGTATTTCTATTTTCTTAATGTCCCTCGGGTATCATCGGATTTCCGAATACAAACGAATGCTAATTTCCATGTCCATCAATTATTAGATTTATCGTGTATAATAATTTGAATTCAGAACTAAGTACTTTATTGTTGTTTCGTTTTGATTTCTGTGTAAACTATATAGAGCTGTAAAACTATTTTCCTATCTGTCGTGCCTGCCACTTTCCTCCCATTTTTTAAATTAGTTACATTAAGTTAAATGAGAACAACTCTATATACTTCAAAGTCGATTGAGAGCGTCCGGATTACACCAACTGTAAAGGGCAACTGATAGAAATCCGGCAACTGACCTGTACCACAGAATATTAATTCTACGGATTCGTCGAAATATGCTGTGTAATATATAACACAGCATATTTGGACGAATCCGTAGAATGAGATATATTTGATATAGTCGCTGGCGCGGGACTGCTTGTCACCGTCAAGTTATATGAGCGGTGAGACGGAGGAGCACACATATTGAATGAAAGACACACTAAGATCTTGTAATGGCTTCATCTTATGTATGGTCTTTGGTCTAAATACTAAACCTTTTAAAGTTATATGAAAATGAAGCGTGGCAATTTAGAATTGTAGCGAGTCGCGAATCGCGACACCCTACTGAAACAATATTTCTTATTTTTCAATGCGAACTGTTACCACTTCCAGTGTCACTTTTGCATAAATAATCCTAGAATTAGACCAGTGGTGGCCCAATGGTATTAGCACCGACTTACAAGTTGTAAGTCGTGGGTTGGAACCCAGGCAGGCGCTTTACTTTGTGTAAATAGTTTCATCAAAACGGTGAAGGAAAAGATCGTAAGAAAACCGGCATGTCCTAGAATAAAAAAATCGAAGACATGTTACATCTACCAACCCGTACTGGGCCCGCATGGTAGATTACAGCCCACTCCCTCTCAAAGAGAGGAGGCCTGTGCCCCAAAAGTGGGAACATTAAAGGTTGATTATGCTAATGCGCGAACTGTAAAGGCTCTTTCAAACAGGCGCGACATGCGACGCGACACAAAGACACCGCTCGTCGCGCGACGAGCGGTGTCTTTGTGTCGCGTCGCGTGTCGCGCCTGTTTGAAAGTGCCTTTACAACTACCAGTGGCAGTACGTTTGTAAAAATTCAAAGCACCATAATTTCTTGCGTGAGATGGTAATGGAGGTACCATTGCCATCTCACGCCAAGAAATGAGGTGACCCATTCTCCACCGGTCAAGTTCGAAACTTAGAACCCACGCATGCACCTCAAATGTAAATATAATGTGTTGTCTACAAGATAGCCAGGTATCGACGTAGCAATCAATTGAGCAGTGAAAGCAGTGGGCGAGTCCATTGTGCCAATGAAAGTGGTCGACTTATCTCAATATTTGGGCTTACACTTGACTAGCCTTGTTGTTGTTCAGTGAGCGTGTGTTGCGGACAACAACAAATTAATTGACTTGGAAAGTGTTGTTGTAAATTTTGTGTAGGCTTCAGGCCGGAGTTATATTGAACCTGATATAAAAGCTGTCTGATAAATAAAAGCTTTAGCAGCAAACTTTGCCGAAAATTCTCTCCAGCATAGGCTTCAGGCTGGAGTTATATTGAACCTGATATAAAAGCTGTCTGATATATAAAAGCTTTAGCAGCAAACTGCCGAAAATTCTCTCCAGCATAATATTCACACACAATAATTTGCCTTGCCCCCCAACAGTAATTAGCTAACGGAAGAATGGCGATCATCTCTTTGACTTAAACTGACAAAATTCTCTGGTTTTGAATTTGTGAACAGCGTTTAGAGGACTTTTTAAATGCATTGAAAAGTTGTGAGTAGCTATACAGTAATAAGTGGATCTCTTCGTCAAGGAGCTCGTTCGGGGAAGTCCCTATTTCTCAGAAACCAAGCAGCACAGCTAAGCGATGGTTTGCAGGGTGTTACTGAAGTAATTAGAGGCACATTAGGCATATCGCCTTTGTTTTTAGATGAAAGACAGGTCTCTGAATGCCATTTTATGTAACAAACACACACACATACATTCTACATTCATATCTCATTGACATACATCATTCACCATCATATTATTTCTACATAAATATCTGTAATTTTTATGGTGTACATCTTCTTCTTCAATCGGTCTCTCATTGCTGAGGGTCATGGTCACTGGACCCCTTTAAAGGGACAATCTGCCTCCATGGACTCCGATCCGAAGTTGCCAACACAATCTGCTGAAATTCGCTTGAGGACGCAGCTTCTTTTACTTGCTGGGACCATCGTGTTGGCGACCGGTCTCGTGCTCTCTTTCCTTCGGTATTACCAACAATGACCAGCTTTCCAAGGCTGTTATCTTCCCTTCGCGGTGTACATGATAAAGACTATTCTACAGATCCTAATCCTATCAATTATTAATAATATATATCTATAAATAAAATTGAAGTGTCTGTTTGTAATGTTAAAATATCAACTTTTTACTAAATGCGTATGAAAGTATACACGAAAAATCAATTTTTTTAACTTTTGTCTGTCTGTCTGTTTGTTCCGACTCATCTCCGAAACGGCTGGTCCGATTTTGACGGGACTTTCACTGGAAGATAGCTGTTATATTATGATGTATGAAGACTTCTATATATATATATATATATAGTATATATCTAAAGTTATCTTCAATAAGTAAAAAGAAAAGAAATAAGTGATATTAACCCAGCTCTTAAATTTAGGCATTTAATACACTTTGCAATTCATCATCTGATTAATATGCAATTTGATCTTCACGTGCCCACATTTCCTGCTTTCTTATGTCTTGAGTTCATATTGACATTATTGTAATTGAGACTGACATGTGAACACGATGCCAAATCTTGCCCAATCATCGTCACATTTTGCATATGTTTCCCCGAACGGTTAGAGCAGCAGATGTGTTTTCCACATTTCGCCAGTTATGTTTAAGTCCCATGTAATAGAGGGCGAGCCTATTGCCATCAATCGGGCACAAATCTAGACTCCGAGTTACTCCGAGAAATTCCAGATAGAAAAATCCAATTAAACTTTGCCCGACCCAGGAACTCTTGCTCAGCAGTACAGCTTGCGACCACTAGTCCAACGAAGCAGTCTATAGCCGAAACATTTAGACTAGACTAAAACGGAAGAATTTACCTATTGAACACACAATAAATGTACACCCTATTGAATAAAGAAAAAAAGGTTAAAAACTTCTCACACGGAAGTATTAAACAACAAAATCGATTTCTTTGAACAAATCTATTACTAACACGAATTTGTTGCAGTTCCAACAGTAAAATCGAATGGCACACAAAAATGATCGAGTGTATTTCTGAAACAATAGCTAGTGCAGTACGTTGTGGTATCGATATTCTAGAATCGATTTTTCGATTTGTCTTGCGATCGATCGTTGGATTTGTCGTGAAAGTCAGAGCCGCGGGCTTTGGCACACTGGGCCGATGAAGGTCAGTTGCATACCTCGCTACCAGCGAAAGTTTATGGTATAATTGGTGAGACGGTCAAGTGCAAGGAAAGTATGCACGAGTTTTGAGCTTTATCGGTTTGTTCATGATCTGTTATGTATCTATAGCAGTGAACAGTTGAATAGCCATTACGTATTTTGTTCAGTTTTTTTTTTTAATTTTTTCGTAGTCTGGGGCTCTATTGAATACCTACGGCATAAGTTAGCCAGTAACTAAAATGCCCTAATTGATCTAAAATTTCCTTAATCATCATGTTATGTACTTTTACTTGTACAAGAACATAACATAACATCATGCCTGTACTCCCCTAAGGGTTAGGCAGAGGTGTACTTATAGTACACCCACATTTCGCCAGTTATGTTAAGTCCCATGTAATAAAATAAAATAATTCATAAATCTGTGCAAGCGTCGAAAATAGTGCTTTAAAGATCGTTAAACCTCGCATACTTATCCTACGCACATAAAAATCCATAAAAATAGAAACAATCTCATTCTCTAATCCCAAAATCAGTCACATCAATTTTATTTATGGAATTAATTGACATGTCAAACTACAAATTGGGAACTAAATATCGAACAAATCATTTTTAAAGATTAGCACATTCCTATAACGTGCCTACAGTGGGCGTATAAGCAGGCCTTATAAACCTGCCGTCCCAAAAGTGATAATCTTTGTTCAATAGACTAGGAATGCGAGATATTTGGCATCTTAATTGATTTGTTCCTATACGTTTTTGTGCCATTATTTACTTGGAATTTAATTAAGATACTACTGTAAATTCTTGAAATATGTATATTATCTGGAAACCTAAATTGTTTAGTATTGCAGTTATTGAAGTGAAATCTTCTTTAGGTGCGTTGGGCATTTTTAAGATGGGAAAAAACAATTAAACTCGCGACACCGTTACCGGCACCTCATTTTTGTAAACGCCATTGTGCTTTTTATTTATATTATGTTACGGATCAGTATTCTATGCAAGTATTTTTTTTTGTTCAAGTTTCCACTCCTGTCGGCACTCCCGGAGTGCCACTATTTTTTTGTTAACACATTTTGCCAACTACAGTCCGGCCGTCGAGACAATGCGTTCCTGACACCTGTCAGTTGGACAATTTGTAGTACTAGTAAGGATCAAATTCGCAAAACACATATTCAGTATGAAACTGATAGGTGTCTAGAACGCATTCTCCCGACGGCCGGACTGTATTTGTGGTGTCACATCTTTCGATAGTGCTGAAAAATTAGATCGTTCTATGTCGTTCTCTTCGTTTGCACGGACGTAAAAATAACATGGCGGGGTTTTATCGTGCACTGGATTTTCAAATCTCGATGTTGAGCCGAGCGTTGAGAATCCAACAGAGTGCAACCAGGCCCGTCGAAAACACTGTTGGGTTTTGAACTCTTGGTGCTTAGCAGAGCGTTGAAAAATCAATGTGCGAAAAAATATCACCACAGGAAAAATCACTCGTGCGAGCTTGAGCTTAATAAGCCTAGAATAGTGTTACCGACTGCTTTTTGCTACTTCACTTGCGTGATTTACTTTTTTACACGACTGCCCAAAAAACGTGTGCTATGCTCTATAGCTTTTTAGTATTCCGTACCCAAAGGGTGCTAAACTGAACCTTATTCCTAAGCCTCCGCTGTCCGGCCGTCTATCTGTCAGCGGGCTGTATCTCATGAGCCATATTTAATAGGTATACAGTTATAATTTTTTAAAGATTGTGTATTTCTATTGCCGGTATAATAACAAATAATAAAAGTAAATTAAAGTTAAAATTAAAGGTTCCGTACCAAAAACGTTTCTTGTATGGGGATTTCCCATACAAGAAACGTTTTTGGTACGGAACCGTCCGACTCGCACTTGGTCGGTTTTGTAAATCAGTCATTTTCGTTGAATGTCTTTTTTTTTGGCTTAGGTAAAAGTCCCAAGTTTTGCCAGGTACTTTATATGTTATATATTTATAGATTATGTATAGAATTTCTTTATTCGAGTAACCAAGACTCAACAAGATTGTTAGTAAAACTTACGACTATGTTAGTAAGTACTGACACTAAACAAAAACATGGAAAACAATACAATCAATAACGGTTGGTCACCGCTGCGACATCCCATGAGAGAGGGCACAACAGTGACCCATGTATCAGGCGACTCGCAACCATGCTTAATAAACAGTTGGAGCTATCTCACACCCTGCGCAACAGGGAAGCGCCCCTTTTACGCATTGTTGCGTAAAAGCAATCTACATGCGCATCTGCAAACATCCCTGACGCACTACAGATACTACTGATATACATACATCTTACTTGAATTTCATCCATTAACTTTGCCTCCACTCCAGTTTAAAATCTACAGCAATTAATATCAATCGAGAGTTCGCAATCACTTGCTACTAACAAGCTACAAGGCCAAAGCAATCCATTTCCATTAGACTAACTCTTACTTAGATAAGACTAAGTTTATCTGTATGTACTTCTCCGATCGGCTAACTAATTATTGGCGATAATTTCTTTCGTAGAAAGAGCATTATTAACTATGGCTGCATGCATACTAGGCGCCAAATGTGGCACGTTTGCTTGCCGTTTCAACTTTGACATCGCCAGCGACTCCGTTTGTCCATTATTTTGATTTCATGTTGAACATGCATTTATACTTACCTCTTCCAAACGAGAGGTATTAATCGAACTTTGATAGAAAAATTACAGCTAGATAAATTTGCCTTACATTTATTTGAATTACATTAGGGGACCTATTTATACGACTTAATCGTCAAAAAATTACAAACTTACACATTTTCACGATAGGTGCTGTTTAATAAAGCAGAGTTTCTGTCGGATTGTCGCATGTCAGTGCATATCGTCCATCTCATCACTGACAGTCGTTCTGTGTCGGCATTTGTCTGGCAACACAGCGCGATCTTATGCTTGTGTAGCCCAACATGGCAACACAGAACAAGTTGCCTAGTGTACACACGGCTTTAGTAAACAAGTACAAGTGAAACGACACATTCTCTATGTAGATACAACTGCAGTTTTTTGTGTGGTGAGCTTTCACGAGCGTCCCCTGAGATGTTTACAATGTTTTCAAAGAAACGCGTCACTATGGCAGGCTGCTTTGATATTTCTGCTACGATTTATGTTAGGAGAGGAGAGGAGATTATAAAAAAATGGGACATACTTTCTCACTGTTCTCTGATTCAGGATATCATATCTACCTTTTTCATTATGAACTGTACTAATTTTAATGGCAAACAATGCATTCATTATGTCATAAAAATCAATCTGCTACCTTTTACTAATTATGTTGGGGTCGGCTTCCAGTCTTACCGGATGCAGCTGAATACGATACCCCTTGCTAAGACTACTCCTTGTCAGGCTTCTGACCACCCGTAATGACTGTCAATGATCTACGAATGACAGCCGGGACCACCGGTTGAACGTGCTTTACAAGGCACGGAGGGTGTCGATATGTAATCAATGGTCACCCATCCACGAAGCGACCGCGGGAAGCGTAGCTTAACCTTCGATCGACAGGTGCGGCTGTTATTGTTTAGTCACAAGCTTCTTCATAATGTATCCATTATTTTTGCCAAAGCCAACCTCTGGAACATTGCTAAGTCGCCGTTGCTCGGTCAATGTTGTGGTCACACAACTGAAGCCTTTCAGGAACATTGAAATCTTCAACCTGATCATCACTTACCATCAGGTGAGATACAGGCCAAGAGCTGCATCGTTGGAGATAAAAAAATGTAGAAGGCAATGAAGGTGAACAAACACGAGGATTGACTAGTCATCACATTACATTCTTAGAAATTGAGTGTTCAACACATGCACCCTTTTGGTGTTATTTATTCATCCTTAAAGCACAGGTGATGAAATCAGAAGTTATCGATGACTTTTCTGAAATTACATTCATAATAAAATTGTATTCATTTTTTGTATTGCACACAGTCTGTCCACAAATAGAAAAATCAAACATTTTAATGCCATGCATTGATGCATCACAGATGGCGTTGCAAGGTTACAACTGAATTCAATTCAAGTGACATCCCTAAGTCTATTATTTATTGAAGTGATATCCAGGGACATCCCTAAGTCCGAATCAAGGTTGTCACCTCCATCAGCTTTCCTTTGTCCATTTTTACTTCAACGAACTGTCCGTAGACGCTTCCCTTAATTGTATAATTGAATTTAATTGGAACCGTCCTCTGTGATTTACACTTTACTGGTTTCTTTATTGTTGTTTATAACTATGGGCTTTGTTTACGAGTTTTTGTGTGGCATCAAGTATCAAGTTCGATGTGCCATGCCTGTTTCAAGTTTCAATCTATTTTAATTTGATAGTAGTTACATCGATTGTACGGCTTATGGGAATAAAAAACTATCTTCTTTTGTGTCCTGGGTATACCTACAGTTATGTTATGCAGGCTAATTATTTTATATTCTTTTAGCTGATTTTTCCAAAGCCAAATATCTTTATCCGATTAATAATTTTGAATTGTTATCTGTTTTTTCATACAAAAAAATGTTTGATTTTAATTTTATTTGACAATTAAAAGTCACTTGGAAAAAGAATTACAAAGGTATTGCGTTCACCTATATAGTACATACTAATTACATGGCGTTCCCATAAGATATCATTTTATAAATATGACATTATGGCGATTTAGGCTCCCATGTTTTTCAGTGGTCTTGATTATAATGACCTAGAAAAGTAAATCCGCCTTGTCAACAACTTCAAAATACACATTGTTGTTCTATTATGACAACATCGACCAAATGTACTAGGATCGATGATAAATATTGATGACAGACAGACAAAGGTTGTCTTCTATGACGCATAGACAAGGATTGTTGTTGAATACATTTTTAAGGGTGTAACCATAAACAATTAGATTGGTTCCCGGTTAAGAATATACCACTTCTGTCACATGTGATTAATAGAATGAAAAAAAAAAATCTTTTTTATTTTCGTGTGGGCGCAGGTTTACGAGAAAATCATGGGCCATATATTAAAATTATTAGCCGGGGCCTACTTATGGTTGAGAATCGTGGAGGCTTGCTTTACTAACACATCAGGATCAAGGCTCAATCTAATATTAGATGAATAGGTACTCTAGACTTTTAGCTCTATTATAAAAGTAGCCTTTCCAAAATCCAATTACCGGTGTAGTTAAATAGAGAAGCACTCCATTACATACTGCCCTGTAAACCTCAAATTAAAGTTTCATCAACAACTTAAGCACAGTATAATAAAGAAACAGAATTATATCTCGGCAGTGACCTTGAAATAATTACCTACGGCCGCTCGATAGATTAACCTTCCGCGTTCGTGCGTAACCGCCGCGCACGCGATACTGTTGCGTACTGATATACACTGAGATTTAGAAGCGCGTCGTTTCGGCCGTTTTCTATGAAGATATTATAATACTGTTACTTATTTATACTGTGACTTAAGCACTCGTTAACGTAAGAACTAAAATTAAACAAAATAAAAAAATACGGCACTAAGTTACATAAACAGACATGTTTATCTGTCCATTACCTCTTCGTATTGTGCCGTTTACCGCAGATAGAGAAACTCTCACGACCTTTCAGCTTGATACGTGTAAACGGCGCGGCGGCGGAGTATAACTTGCACAGATGCAACAAAAAATAACAATGTGCATTGTCTAGACGGAGTAGAAGTAGAGTTGCTGGATGTGCCATCATCAGTTTGTGAACACAAGAACATACTTTGCGCGAACGGTTAGCATTTATTTTAACGGTGAAATAATATGCTGGTTGCATATAAATGTTACTGTTTTTAAGGCTCGGACAGACGATTGAAATAAATATTTCTACCAGAATGTACCTTTTTTAGCTATCGCGCTTTTAGAAAGAACGAAAAGAAAGAAAATACGTGTATTATTATATTTATTTATGTGTTGTGTATCAGTCAAACTAGTCATGCCTAACCCCGAATAAATTGGGATACGGGCGAGGGAATAATGATGATGATGATATCCGTCAAACTAAGCTCTTGTTTGGTTGGTCAATAATTTAATCGATAACACAGACAATAAGTAATTATTTGCGGTTTTACCCACATAAGTCATCCTAAGCCCTAACCCAGGTTTTGATCTACCAATGTGTCAAATTTTATCCAAATCCGTTCTGCCGTTTTAGCGTGAAAGCGTAACAAAAAAACCTTATTTCGCATTTATAAATATTACTAGCTGCGCCCCGCGGTTTCATCCGCATAAGTCTCGATCCCGAGGGAATATTGGGTTAAAAAGTATCCTATGTCCTTTTCCAGGTCATGTCCTACTGATGTGCCAAATGTCATTCAAATCCGTTCAGCCGTTTTAACGTGAAAGCTAAAAAAACAAACGAACTCACTTTCGCATTTATAATATTGCTAGCTTCTGCCCGCGACTTCGTCCGAGCCTATACCCTTCCTCAACAATTGAGCTATCCAATGCAAAAATATTTTTTTCAAATCCGGCTGGTAGTTCCGGAGATTAACCCCTACATACAAACTTCAAACGAGTAAACAAACAAGTACCACTTTGTAAAATTATTGTATATTAGTATAGATACATAGTTAGAATTAGGCGCGTTAAAGCGCGTCTAAAAACTCAATTCCTTCAGCATATATCACATCCAGTACTCCCACATCTCTGTCAGTCGAGGAAGCGATCTTGAACGTGTGTCTTCCGCCTTCCGCACGACAACACATCTGAGGGTGTGATAAGAATCTAACATTTATAAGAAAAAAACAAGAATCTAGCAGTAATCTACCCATACTTCAACATTATGCAATGATTTGTAACACTTAGCATACTGTTTTTGTTTACAAAAGTGTAAAAAAGCGTGTAAACTGTAAATAACATTGTGTAGAAGATCCCGCGTCTAATGTAAATTAATAGTGATATGCATACAATGTTGCGCAAAAAATAGTGTAGGCAGCTATACAAAGTCGTTTGCAATTAATATTATGTATGTAGAAGCAATTATTATTAATTAATAGAGATAGTGTCGTAAAATAAAGATGACAAGACATTCCAGGGTGTATTAATTAATTAGTAGGTTCATTTTAACAATCTTGCGTGCAAAAAGTGATATAGTGAATTTGTATGCAATTAATAGGATTGCAGTAGTAATGAGCGGAGATTAAAATTATTTTGAATTTATGGTTTGACTATACAGTTTAAGCAATGAATATAAATAAAATATGTTCGATGATATGTGAACTGCTGTTGATTCACTTTGGTTGAAGTTGAAGTCCAGAAGAACATACAGGGTGGGAGGGAATCGACGCAAAACCTGTTACCAAAGATTCAGTCCATGATTCAGTACCCTGCGTTGTAATTTCATGTTAGTTTTTTTTTTTAATCTGCAATTTCCTAAAAAAGTGCAATACCTACGCAGTCAAAATGAATGGAACAGCTGATTTTATCTTTTGTTGCGCGTCGATGGCTCTGTCACCCTGTAAAAAATAGTTGGTGTAGTGTACCTTGATAGAAAAAGTAGAAGTAGAACCTGTCTGGTCACCCTTTTTAACAGTAGAACATCGCCTTTCAACAACTCTTGGTGATGTTGGAAAGGAATTTCGTAGCCATACCTATGTACTGAAGCAGTTGAGTTAAAAAGTGGTTTAATTTATAGTAAACCACTTTTTTTCATTTCTCATACTCGGAAAGTAGTGTTTTTTTGGTCCGAGTAGCGGGTGGAAGATGCTGCTTCCCATCCTTGGGCGTGAAAGCCTCATAGTAATTGCTTCCCTCTCCAGGGCGGGAATGAATTTGAAAAATAGAACTAAGTTTGGTTAGGTAGTCGCCTACGGAAAATTTTACTAAGGGGGTATTACACTATCATATCTATGATCATAGATCTATGATCTTAGATGTGATAGTGTAAGACCCCCATAAAGAAAAATATCGATAAAAAAATGCTGCAGTCTTGTCAATGTATAAGCAGGCAGTGTGTATTTGAAAAAAATACGACGACCCGCGGCGGCGACGCGGTGTGTTCCATATTTAAAATTTTAAAAAGACTAATAGGAACTAGAATACTCATAAATAAATAATATTTTAGAAAAACTAAAATTATTTACTTTCCTTAAATTCGAAATGAAAATTAGAGTGTTTAGCATAGGTGAACGTCA
Organism: Omphaloscelis lunosa; assembly: GCA_916610215.1. Classification (NCBI taxonomy): domain Eukaryota; kingdom Metazoa; phylum Arthropoda; class Insecta; order Lepidoptera; family Noctuidae; genus Omphaloscelis; species Omphaloscelis lunosa. Next base: position 5,079,780 of record OU744255.1, read on the forward strand.
TCAATTCCTACTCGAACTATAGCCGCGTCTCAGTCTAATTACCTCGTATGGGAATTGATTCCTTTCGACCCTTGTTTAACAATCTACTGTTTTTATTAAATCGCTCGACCTATTTGACCCCTCTCCACACTAAAACCACTTCTCACCTGTCTAAATCCTCGCCCCAATTGAATTTTCCCACCAACTCCAACACCAAATCGTCACCTCAACATAAATTGGTGCTAATTTACCACAACACACGGCCACACGTTCTCTCCTAGACGTAAACATGGACTCTTCTTTATAGGCACTTGAACTAACGGCTTTGAGAACATTAAACTGTTCCGTTTACTTCGGAGATAGGATCGTTTATATCCTTAAGAGGACGACCGCATTTCCGTGATGCGTGCCTTAGAAATAGAGCGATTCTAAGCTAAATTTGTCTTTGTCTGGGAAAAGGATTGTTCTCCACGCTTGATAGTGTTCTTACACGATGCTGTGAATGTTAATAGACCAATCAGCCATCAACATCACAATTTATACAGGCAGTATTTATCGGTGCAGCTTTTTTTCCCACACCTCTTTATCTGTTGTTATAGTGTGGCAACTACATCACGATGATGTCACGCGAAATTCTTCATCACGCAAGTGGAGTTCACCACGCGATCAGAATATATATAACGTCCCGAAATCAATCGTTGGGCAGTTGCCTACCAGGCACGTCACCCGTCTGGTCGAAGGATCCCCCCTTATCTATGAAGGATAAGTGACCTTTACACCCTGTTCCTCATCACAGTATTCACAGTTTTGTTTTAACCCACGGTGGGGAAGCTCTTGGCCTTCATCTCACCTGATGGTAAGTGATGGCCGAAGGTGGAAGCGACCTTCACCCGGAATCCTCAACCACAGAGGAACTGGCTATCTTACCTCTAACTGCCGAAACACAACAATGCTGTTAACATTGCTGTTATGGCGACAGACTTAGATAAGATGGTGGTAGCTAGCCAGGCGGACTGTGAATAAGCCCTACCACCAACCAAACCGAGCAGAAAATTTTGCTCTCGCTGGGAATCGAACCAGGGACCTCTAGGTCTGAGACAGGTGGTCTTACCACTAGACCACAGAGGTGGATAAAACTTTCAAGCCATTATGATCATGAATTTTTACCATTGTTCCTTTATCCCTTGACTTTTGTTTTTCTTCAACATGTGCAATGATTCATATTTACTGGCAATTTGACAATAGATACTTGATTTTATTTTGTAGGTCGAGGCCCATAACCATCTTTGGACAACATTCTATGGGCTCATATTAAAAGATTGTTTGTCTATGGGACGTCCACAGCGTGATGTTGTTAGCTTTTAAGTTCCATCGTATCTGAATTATGATGGTGTAAAAATTACCTTTCGTCAATCATAATTTTGGTGCCTATGCTAATTGATGTAATCTAATAAATGTGCTTTATGATACAATAGACTGAATAAGAGGTTTTGGTCTTAACTTGCATTTACTATCCGTTACAATTTTGATGCTATCTAATAGATATTTCCCATTGATACCTACATTGTTTTCGTGAGAAGATCAATTTGTCTAATCCATGAAACCGATGTTTTGTTTTTCTTTTGTTTTATTTTAATTATAACTGCAGTTTTGATATTTGAGTCAAACTTGTAAAAATTATTTGTTTTTGTAAATACCGGAAATAATATTTCCTGTCTTAAAAAATTAAAATGCAAAAATAGACGTAATTAATTAATTTTGTAAAGTATTTTAAATCAAGGTTATTATTTTTTATTGTTTTAAAGTGAAACCTTCAAATACTTTTATTTTTTAACAACTAAATTTTCGAAAGAGTAGGTAATCCACCTAATTCTTGTTAATTGTACTCAATCTAGTAAAAGTAGATCACAAGTTCCAAAGGGACATATTCCATTTTTTTTTTCTTTATTCTTTAACCCAGTGCGAACTTATTGCTACTAACGAGGATTTCTTCAATTCCTTTCAAAAACAATTTAACAAAGTTCATTTAATAATTAACCAACTTAAAATTACTGAAGGCACCACAGTAACGGGACACGCAGTAATATCAATAAAGTAGGAGAGTGCAGTACTACGCAGCTGTGCCACACTTGTACTGCCGTTATGTTGGACTGTGGCGGTCTAACTTGCTAAACTAAGTAAGACATACAACGAAAACAGGTAACATTTCGAAAAAAATAACCAAATGTTATTTAAACTAAGAAAAGATTTGATTTTTTGTATATTTATTTGTTTGTAATTAATAAACTCAAAAACTACTGGACCGATTTTAAAATTCTTTCACCAATGCAATGCTATATTATCACATTTATCACTGAGTAACATAGGCTATAATTTATAAAGATATCACGCGGGCGAAGCCGCAAGCGGAAACTATATTATATCATTTGAATGTGTAACACACAGAAATAGCATTTTATTTTTTGTGATAAATTCGGATCGCAAATCCGACTAATCACAATTCTGGTGATAAATCTGAAGTGGACCGTGTGAGCAGCGGGATAATTGCGAAACACACTTACAGTAGCAATGGCTTTCATTTTGACAGTTCAACAACATTAATTGCGTCATTTACGTTGTAGAGCAGACAAATTTTTTGAACATATGAAGCAATGGATTAGCAATATTCTTCAAAATCATGCAGATTGTGATTGAAAGTGTGTTACGAAATTAGGGTGTCGAACAATTACCCTAAAGCCTTCAGATTAATCCAGTTCAAAATATCTAAAAGCAATTTTAGAGTTTTCATTGATACAACCTGATTTACACAGTACGATTTAATTGCTTGTGGCATGCCATGCGACAATAAAAATTGCATCGTCTAAACGCTGTTAAGACGATGCAATTTTGCAACTTTGTCATTTGTTGGAAGGGCTCGTGGCTATATATAATAACAGTCGCACGGGTCGATCGAAGGTTAAGCTACGCTTGCCGAGGTCGGTCTGTGGATGAGTGACTATCCATTACATATAAAGACCTCTCCGTGCCTCGGAAAGCACGTTAAGCCGTTGGTCCCGGCTGTCATTTGTAGATCTTTGACAGTCTTTACGGGTAGTCAGAAGCCCGAAAGTCTGACAACCAGTCTTACCAAGGGGTATTATATTACCCAGTAACTGGGTTCTAGTCGTTGTAGAGGTTAGATAAGCAGTCACTCCATATAAAATACTGGTATTTAGCTGCATTCGGTTAGACTAGAAGCCATCTCCAACATGGTTGGGAAAAGGTTAGGCAGGTGATGAGGCAGGGAACTTGTGCCGTTAAAATGAGGCGTACAGCTACCGGCTAACAACTTACCTATTTTGTAGGAAATTCACGTAGCTACAAGAACTTTAAATAACCACTATATAACTCCACTCCTCAAGTCATCAATCTTAGATCCTCAGCTGTTATTTTCTAATTAAGTGGTAGTTACACATTAAACTATGCTGTAATTATGTTGTTATGCCTCAACCATTATTATGGCAACCTAAGATAACGACAGAAATGAGTTAAAAACGACTTTTCCCTATAATTAATCAGGTAAACGAGACATTGATGGATGATCACGTATCCTCTACAAATATTGAAACACAAAAAATCCATTAGGATAATTATTTAGGGTAGCAAAAACGCATTTTTCATATCTTAAGTGTCAATTTACGAGAAGAAAAAAACTGTACCGAATTAGTGTTATATTAACGCGAATAGTATTGCTAATTTGCTAAATATTCTAAAAGGAAATACAACTATATGGACGCAAGTTATTAACAAACCGTTAATTTAATTAGTTCCTAACAGTTTCGATTAATCGAGAATGTGATTTGGTTTAGAGCTGTGAGTGTGGGCATTGACGTGATGAGAACTATTGGAATGAGACGCTAAGGCCGCGAGCACTTTGGACGCGCTTTTGTACGAATTTTATTCGTGCGAACACATACGAACATGCACGAACGATCCCAACCTTCCAAGTATTAAGGGAATGCGTAGACTGAGTAGAGTGCTGCGTAGAGTCGAGTTACTTATACGTACTTACATACGTTTAGTTCCGACGTCCGAAAACAATCCGAACTTGTTGGGATTTTTCGTGCGTTCAATTCGATATCACCGGAACATTACCTATTCGTACGACCACGGGCATACGTTTACGAACGATACAAATTCGGCCTAAGTTATATAGCAAAGGATGCTTGATAGGCATCAAAATAACATGTGCACCTACTTAAGAAACTTAAATAAAAAGTTTGTCATGTCTTTTCATAGCACAGATAGATTGCTAAAATGGCAGTGTCGTATTTGGCATTATTCACCTCAGACATCTATTTAAAGCCACTTTGAAGATATTCTTATCACGCCATTGTTGATTTGACAATTTCGCAACCTAGTACTTTGACATTTAGAATAATACTGCATTGATTTGTGATCATCCTAGAAATTGTTTGTCGTAAAACCCTAATAATACCACACGAAGCCCCGATGGTTTCCCATAAATATGAGCTTTTGCTCCAATCAGCAGGAAACCATGGGTCATGGGAACGGTCTGTGGGGCGCAATCTCCGTGATTGGGACCTACTTGAGAGAACCCTTCTTCTCGGCATTATCTAGTCGAGGTTAGATACGGTTTGACAGGACGTCATTGTCAGGTTGTCATTCTCAAGTTTGTGAGTCTTTTGGATGATGGTAATAACTGTATAAAGTACTTACTAATTCCATGGTTCGTCAAAATTGTGTATTGTTGTTGTGTTGGCATTTTTAGTATTGATAGACGTGTTTGTTTGCTCAATTTTTACTGTAAAGAATACTGGCACACAACAGGATCTTATAGCGTTCTAAATTTAAACCTCATTTTAAATGACACGTATAATTTTTGAAGCGTACTGCACAAAATAAGTATTTTTTTGCATAATATATTTCCGTAATTTTCATTATGAAAACACTTAAACCACACGTTAAAAGAAGTTTCAATTAGGTTATTCTTTAATAACGAATGTAATTTGAAATAATAAAATCAATTGATTGGTGAAATCAGATCGTTTAGTGGTTGTTAAATCGTAGCGCGTGCAAATTGCTAGCGCTTTTAAAGTTATAAAGTTAACGAGAATAACCCAGTTTTTTATGTTATGTTTTTTAAACCTACATTTGTGAGTGTAGTTTCATGCTACTAACATCGATAAAATATTCTCACGGACATTTGTATGATTCCTATCATTGATCGTTTGAATCTCGATGGGATCGCATGTCAAGTGTCAGCACTCGAGAAGACGCTGACAATATAATAATAAATTGTTATGTTTAAATCATTTTGTATGATCGTCTTCGATTTATTTAAGTCTCTTTTGAGTGGTTTTCATGACTTCTTGTCCAATTATTATTTCAAAACAATAGCAATTTATGGTAACGAATATTCCGGACCCTAGCGAAAAATATAATAATACATTGAACAGTGTTGGTCCAAAATTATCTAACCTATAACCAACAAACCATAAACAAAATGCTTTAGTTAACCACGCTTTAATCACAGTAAGCGATAAACAATAGAATGAACTTATTACTGCTGCTAAGCTATTACCAGGCGCCAACGCTGTCTCAGGTGTGGCGTGAAATTATAATGTACTTGAGCGTTCTACAGTAATAAATCATGTTCTAAAAGTAGTGTCAAATAAGGTATTAAATAATATTGGAACTAGTAGCGAAGGTTGAAAGAATCATTTATAAGAACATTCAGGTCAAAATGGTGTGAAAATCATACTAGCTAGAGGGGTGATAGAGACTGCAATGCCTACGAAGAGAATACAAGTAATCGCTGCTTTACATAACGGAGTTGTTTTGTAAAACAGCTAGCGGTTATGTAAAACAGCGCATTCAACAATCCATCTGCGATAAATACATAATGATTCTTTGGATTCTCTTCGTAAAAGATGTATTGATATTCTGCTGCTTTTTACCCGAATGCGCGAGAGCAAAAGTAGGGTTATGTTTTTCATGCGTATCTTTGTATCTCTCGATTTGAAAAAAAAAATATTTGTACCATGACCAGCACGCGTAGCATGACGCTTTCTATTTCTACGAAGAACAGACATAGGTCTTTCTATAAAACTGACACTTCGTTTCTTCATTTTTGACATCGCACCGTAGAAATCATTCTACAATCTGTCATTTTGTCTTTCGTTTCTAACGATCTTTGTCTAGGTCCTTTTCTATGTAGACTATTTCAGAAGAAAGTTTTCTACCCCAAACTGTCAAAATCACACTGACAACTGACAGTTGTCTAAGGTAGTGAAGATAATTTGATTTTGTAATCGCCATGTTATTCAATGGCCACAAAGCACCTACAAAATCATGATTTTACTGTTTACAGTAGAGCGTTTTGAACGCAAAACTGTGACAATTAATAGAAGAACAAAGCTATCTCCTCCCATTTTCTATCATATAGTTAATAGGGCATAACCAAGGAATTTCCTTTGTATACTGTTTTTTTTTTTTTTGTTTCAAAATACGGTACTTCGACACTTTGAGAAAAATTGTCGTAATTGACGTGACTTACTTACGTGAGTAAAAAGAACGCGTAGTAGTGTTTATTATACCGGTTGATGGAACAAAAACTAATCGATCCAATTAACAAATTAAAAGAAAAAGCCTTTGTCTGAATTACGATTTTTGGAGACACTGCTTTTAATTTTAATGGACGCATATCATAAATAGAAATAACGGTCTAATTAAAATTTAAATCACTTTAAATATATTCATGCTAGGCCACCGACTGGTTATGACATCGATTTTTTTTAACAAATATAAAATAACAATAAATTAGGAACGAATTTGTTTCATTAAAATGATTTTTATGTGTCTGGCTTTTTATACTATTGTGGGCACATCATTTTATAAGTATAGTATTTTTTTAGATGATTTTGCTATCATCTAAAAAAATACTATACTTATAAAATATACACCAGAATTAACAGAAATAACGGTTCATTTACCGCAATTTTTATATCCTCTGAAATTATTTTAACCATCTCCTTTACAATACTGATACATTGATGCGCTTATTTTAAAAGCTATTGGATAAACTGTCCATCAATTTCGAAGTCACTTTATAACAAGAAAAAATAATTCCACGGTTCTTGGCAATTTTCAATTCCGAAAAAAAAACTAAAAAAAGCGGCTAAGTGCGAGTAGGACTTGCACACGAAGGGTTCTGTACTACCGAACAATATTTAACAAAACGTTTTTTTTATATAATTGAGTTTAAAAAAACACGTTCCTTGTATCCCCCACCCCCTTTAATTTTTAACGTATTTTATTTGTATTATTTGTTGTTATAGCAGCCATAATAGTAGTACTCATCGAAAATTTCAAGTGTCTGCCTATTTCGGCTCAAAAGATACGGACCTGTGACAGACGGACGGACGCGGACGGGCAAACAGCAGAGCCTTAGGAAACGGAACCCTAAAAAGTTTATGGCAGTTTAGAAAAAAAGCGACTAATATAATAAATTGTCTTTTTTATATACAATAGCGACATTCGATCCGGCAAATTATATTTCACGGGTTTGCACTTTTTGTGTCAAAAAATGAATGATAAAATAATTGTGTAACGAATTGACAGATGTTGCGAAATGTCTATTTCTGTAAAGTTTTTGCATTTCAATTTGCATGCAACCATAGAGCCAACGGGAATCTTCACAAAGGATAAAACAAATGAAATATTTCATTGGGAAATATTTAACTGATCCTCTCCTTTTTAAACTTCTAATGATGGACCCTTTTTTATTAATTGAGCTTCTTTTTAATTACCTGGCCTTTTCTCAACGTTGATCGCAGTAACTAAGCTACGGCATCCCGCGGTTTCACCCGCATAAGTCTCGATCCCGTGGGAATATCGGAATAAAAATCCTCCTATATGTTAATCCAAGTTATAAACTATCTGTGTGCCAAATTTCATTCAAATCCATTCAGTAGTTTTTGCGTGAAAGAGTAACAAACATCCATCCTCACAAACTTTCGCGTTTATTAGGATTTTTATAACTCCAAAATAGGAATTATTTAAGGTTCACAGAAAGAGGCGCGATCAATATATTAGATAGAGTGTTCAATAATATTTTTACGAGCACAAAATGGAAATAATTAGAGGTTCGTTTAAAAACATGTTTATTTCGTTCTGCCGACAGAGCTTTCAGATCTAAGATTTTTACTTTTAACGATCCTTAAGGTGTCCAAGGCTAAGATTGTAGGGGAAAAATATATCGATAAGAATAATCCAATAACCACAATTAATCGTGAGCGAAATGATAAAAATAATTGATGATGGCATGCACAAATGCAATTTGTTTGTAAGATTACATCTTGTAAAAGGAGGGTGTGTAGCGAGGCTAGCAAAGCGATATCTCGATCCATTTGTTTATAAGCCATTATCTTAGAAATAAATGTACCTATTTGCAATCAGACGATTTGGTTTACGTTTATTTTGATATCTTGTAACGGTAATAGATGGAAAGATGCTATCAAGAGGTTTCTCCTAAAAGTTGGCAACGTCGCAAATAGCTGTCAAATATTTACCTGTTTTTATTAATTTGGCAATATTACTGTATGGAATTAAGACATGTGGTTAACTGGGGAACTAATATATTGATTATGAAATGCAATAATTAATATCGTAACACCGAATATTTCGTTTTAAGATGTAAAAAAAAGTATTTAGAAACTTTCCAAATACTTTGTTTACACCTAAAACGGTTAGTGTTATAATTGCAATTCATTATTAATATTCTAGGTCGCTAGTTAGCGATATTTCTTATTTCCATACAGTAATATTGCCAAATTTATCAAAACAGCGAAATATTTGTCATCTATTTGCGACGTTGCCCACTTTCAGAACAAACGCTTTTAAAGTGTTGTTCCTATTATTGCTTCAGAAGATAATTAAAACTTTGGATTTATTATTGGTTTAGTTGTTTTTTAACTGGCAATATGTATGTGTACTATATGTACAACTCTGCCTAACCATTTGGGGAATACAGGCGTGATGTTATGTTTATGGAAAATATTCCACAAAACAGAAACACCAAACAAATTATTAACACAACAAACAAATTGTTATTTGTCGAAAATATTAATAAAAATTTATACTTTCGACAAATAATAATTTGTTTCAAGAACTTGCTTAAAATCAATCAATCAATTAATCTGCCTCGCCTTTTTCCCAACTATGTTGGGGTCGGCTTCCAGTTTAACCGGATGCAGCTGAATACCAGTATTTTGCATGGAGCGACTGCCTATCTGACCTCCACAACCCAATGCCTGGGTAATACGATACTTGGTAAGACTGATTGTCAGAATTTAGGGCTTCTAACGACTCGTTACGACTGTCAAAGATCCACGAATGACAGCCGGGAACAACGGCTTAACGTGCTTTCTGAGGCACGGAGGAGTCTCGGTATGTAAAGGTCACCCATCCACGGACCAACCCTGGCAAGCGTAGCTTAATCTGATGGTTCGACCCGTCTACCTGTTTTTACTTCGCTAAGAACTTGCTTAAAATATTTGGTAATAAAGAAATTTGTATGTCCTTCTTAAAACTAATATTTCAAATTTCAATAAGCCATGCAACCTGAAATGAAATGAAATTGTTTATTCTGTAAATAGGATATCGTAATCACTTTTACACGTCATATTAAAAAATGATTATAAATTAGCTATACTCCATTTGAAATAAGATTAGACATTTAAGTAAACCTTTTATACAGTCCGTTCAACCGATTTTAACTTCTATACCGTAGGCATAAGGATGGCGTTAAAAACAAAAAAGTGGTTGCAATACCAACTGTTTACTGCAGCTGCCATTTGTCTTGCCACTAACGCAATAAAAGTCAAAATCGGTTGAACGGACTGTAAAAAAGGTTTTTTTTTAAATATCTAATCTTATTTCAAGTGGAGTATAAATGAGGTGTTGGCGTTTCCTATCTGACTACTCTGAAAAGAAAGGCCGGAACAAACTCAGAGGTCGCAGTCTCTTTTAAAGTCCAGACATAATCTTGGTCAGGCCATATGAGGACCATGTAGATTAGTGTCTGAAATGGTCATTTGAGAAAGAACCACACAGATTTGAGTAGACCTGTCCAGTCAATGCAAGCATTTGTCAGTAATCGTGGAGATCAACTCAGAACTTGAGGAGCTCAAATCGACGAACAATACTATAGAAAGGACGTTTGGGTAGACCGCATAAACTACTCAAACTGCCAGACAAAACTAACTGAGAAAAAAAAACCACGAATTCTTCACATTCACAATAATTAAAATAATATAATACTTTACAAAGTAATCATGTCATTTTGTATGTAATATTTAACAATGTCAATGTGTATATAATATATACATGCATACATAAACTCACGCCTTCTTCCCATGGGGTAGGCAGAAACTACAGAACGCCACCTGCTACGATCCTTACATACTCCTTTTGCCTCGTTTACATTCATACATCTGGTCATACACGCACGCCGGTTGCGAGTACTATCTATGCACGTGGCCTTTCTGAAGAACATCACCAATAAGGTCAGTATATGTCCTCCTAGAGCGTCCCCGTCCGGCCTTTCCCTTCTCATCAGCTTTGTAAATACATTTTGTTAGTCGCCTTTCATTCATCCTCCCAACATGCCCAAACCATCTCAGCATACCCTTTTTCAATTTTTGTCACTACATCTTCTTTTAAATCACACCGCCGTCTTATCACATCATTCCTTAGCCTATCATTCATAGTCAGACCACACATGCTTCGCAAGGAACGCATTTCCACAGCATTTGTTCTACTTTCATGCTTGTTTTGCCACACCCAACATTCACTTCCATACATAAGCGTGGGCACCAGCACACTATTGTGAACAGCAAGTCGAGCCTTTTTGGACATCAACTGGTTGGTCACAATCGCATGTATAGCACCATTCACTTTATTTCTCGCATTTACTCTCCTTTCCACATCTCCATCAATCTTCCTATCCCCTGTAAACAGACTCCCCAAATATATAAACTCACTTACTTGCTCCACACTCTTATCATTTATTTTCACATCACACACCGATATATCCTCTCCTCTTTCAAACACCATGTATGTGTATATAAAACTGGTATATTTTGATGATTTTACATAATAATTAAAACCTGACTGAATGAGTTCATAATAAAGGACTTCTCTTTATACCTACGATTGAAAGTATTCCTGGAAACTATATATAGACAATGTTTCAAAGCTCATAAATCCTTAACTTTAGTATAGGAGCTTTACAAAGCAATGCTGTGGAAGGATAAACCACAGTTTATAGTTCTATGGCCTAACAATTACAATTTACAAGTACTTACCATTTTGGACTTAAAAGCGAACAAAGCTTCGCACCGCCAACAATCTGCAAATTAGTACCTACATATGTACTGTCAGAGCTTACCGTATAAGCAGAAACCACGACACGATGCAAGAGTCAAGACTACGCAGATTCAAACAATTCTAGTCTTAATTTCCCTTCCATTGTTAAACGATAAGATCGACATTCGCAGATCAATGGCGACAATATAAGGGTGAAGGAACAATACATGTCAGTTGACAGGTTCCGTTCACATCGTGAGTTGGAGTCACGAATTTTTAACACAAGCTCACGGCGTGTTGTGATCAGCTGTTGTGTGACACTTTGGCCAAAATTGGGTGATTGTTGGTGGCACACTTATACGATGTACGGCCCGAGTGGCCCACTCACGTTATTTATTAGACAGCAAGCATGCGAGGCTGTTTATTGAGATTAATTTGGACATGGATCTGGTTTCTTTACATAAAATGGTAGTAAGTGGATTAAATGAAATTCTTCTAATAGCGTAGGAGTCATGCAGAGTTGGTCAATGACAGTGTTCAGGGAAATACCTACTAAATATTTACATTCTATGAATTCTAACGTTTATCTGTTTAGAAAACTAGAAACAATCAAGCAGCATAAAACGCTAAGAAGATAGGTTTACATATATTTATTCTCAAAAAAGAGACAAAGTCACTTACTTGAGAATAAATTTTAAATAAATATAAATTTCGTCACAGATGACATTGTAGCAATTCAATATATTTGTGAGAAAAAATTCAGCGAATTAAGTTTTGAAGATACTGATCAAATGACTACTGTAATGAACGTATTTGAACATGCAATACAAAAAAGAAGAAAGATATTACAACACGTAGGAAAGGTAGCAGCTAATGGTATTTTCGCAACAGAGGCATAAGTGAATTGAGGAAAGATTGTAATCAAATTATGATACAATATTAATTAAACTACGCCAGGAAAAAAAAATCATCAATGGATAAATTTCAAAGAGATTTAAAATATGCCTGCACTTCTGCAGTTCAACTCAACACATCCTTTAGAAGCCACAGTATCAGTAGAGACCGACATTCTGAAAACAGATTTTACAGCTATTAAAGAGGAATGATCAAATAACAATGATCACATAACAATAGGCTTGTCTAATCGAGTGACAAACGACATCAACCTACATAAATCCTCCATTTGTGTCCTATTCAAGACTGCGTGGGCATCTCACACCTATATTGCTGGGAAAACCAAACGGGTGTAGGAATATATACATCCGGATCATTGTGAATATATCCTTCTGAATAATATGCGAGTGATAAAATAGAACAATGGCTAATGTGACAGGCGTTGGTCGTCGATCTACGTTTTATCTAGTTTGTGATAAATCTTCTAATCATCTCTATTTAAAGATTCTCCTACGTTTCCATTTTCCATAACACGGATCTGTTACATTCAAGAAGACCAAAATAGACAACATTCTATTTCCCATTGCTGCTTGTGTTATAAAACGTTATTTCGAAGTTCCTTCAACTATAATTTATAATTGTACTTCATGCAAAACACTATAGCAAGCAATGCAACCAAGCACTTTGCTAAGAGAATCAATCTTTGTTACATCTTATAAAATAGCATCAAAATACTTACAAAATGTAGGACATTACAGTCCCTTATTACCTGATGGGTTTATAGTGATAAGCCCACAGATCATGGTACTTGATATTAACTGCTAGAGAATGTTCTCATTATTATCTTTGTACAATGGTATCTTTTGTATTTATTTTTAAAGGAATTACATAAAGGTCATTATAAATCTTTGTTGAACTATCAACTTTTACCTTACCAAATTGGAGATTGGATGTCGATAAAGTTAATGCCTCTGATTGTTTACATAATGGTATATGGATGACGTCAGTTCTATCATTCGTAACACAGAAGGTTATCAATGGTTTATATACAATCCGTCAATAGTCGTTGAAATTCGGCTAACAATTAACAATTGTCTTCTGTAGGCAATCTATTGTGAATACTACACATCATTGGCTATTAAAATTGGAATTGGAAATCTTATTTTAATTTAGTATCCATCTTGATCTGTTCACGGCAACGGCATCTTTTAGTAGTTGTCTGTGCAATTTCAAAATTGAGTTATGTGTGATAAAATTCTTAAGACAGTCGTTAGTTTTTCTCCTACCACCCTTCTAAATGACCGGAAGAAGACATTTTCAACTTTCAAACCAAGTTTAAGTGCTTCAAGTAAGCCTCATCGGCCTGCCCCTGGGATTCCTTGCGTGACGGTAATACCTGTACGTACCTACATAATATATTTGACGCACATACCTATAATTACGGACACTTGCACACGTGCGGGCCTGCGGGGTTTCTCTCGCAAATTCGACTGTGGTTTAAGCCGGTTTTCGTGACAACTTTCTAGAGATTCCCACCGCGTTAAGTACCCTTAGAAGTGCTAATGTATATTATTGGGCACTTATTATTATTTGTATGCTACGTAACGGCTATTCGGTAGTAGTAACTTGATTAATTGTTGCTGTAAAATCCTCCCGTGCGACTTGATAAAATAAACACTTCATCAAAATATTTTATGAAATTATTTTTATTGGTCACAACGTCTTATTTAAAACCGTCGAACTCCAATAAAGATAACCGCATTAAATAAAAATCAGCAAAAAAAAAATGACATTCGTAAATCTTGTAATATTGATAAATACATTTTCGTCCTCAAAACGACGTCTAATGAAATACAGCATCCCAGTCTCTTAACAAGTTTCCGAACCCGATCGATTCTTAATAATTAATTGCTATTGATAATGAGTTGTTTTTTGTCTAAAACGGTGATTTAGAATCGGCGCCGTGGCGCCATATTGCTCGGAGATCGAAGATAGTCGCACGCGCAGCCGCGGCGGAGCTTTTGTTGTTCTCCGTTGTTAAAATCTTTGAGAGTACAATTTTGTCATTCTTTTGTTACATTTGTTCTTGGTCAAAATATGACGACAGATTTCTGTGTTAGCGAGATCGTTTTGTTTTTCGCGGGTTGACATTTGCCAGATATCAATAACATCTATAGTTTGAGTCTTAGGCAACATTCATTACTATCTAATTCTAGTAATAGTCTAATTCAGGTTCTTGTTTATTATTTACTGGATATCAAAATTTATGGAAATAAGAATATATTTTATTAATCCGACCCCATTTCTCTTTCCACAACCGTTACAAACAAAAATTCGCACATTCAATTATCTAACCTCAAACAAATAATTTGTTCACATCGATTGCTCGTTCGATTCAGCCACAACTCCACAAGTCTAAGTGCGAGCGCCATTATAATCTATCCATCAAGATGGCTATCAGATTCAGATGGCCGTTGAATTTCCCCGTACAATTTATATGGATACTCGAGGACATCGGCTATAAACTAGCGGTCGTCTTTGTACTTGGTTCCCATGTCTGCGATATAAGAATCGATTGAACTTTATTCTAACTTGTTTGTTTAATTTGTTTGTTAGTTGTATAGAGTTTTATTCCTTTGCGGTTATTTAAAGAAGCAGTGTTGCTACTGTATTGCTCTTGTTATTTTGTTTTCAGCTGCGGTTTTGACCGTTTGCTCTATGAACCTAAAACTTTTTAGTTTTGAATATTTGTCCCTGTAAGTATTAGTCGCCTTATGGAGTTTGAGCCTTCCTCACATATTTTTTTTCAAATGGTGGATTCCTAATAGCTCAGCCTAAGAAACGCTTTTTCTTTAGGCTTCTCGATAGCTTGCAAGATTTAGCAGAGGTAGATGTCACCCCACGTTATTTTTATGGTTAAGAAGTTACAACTTTCAAAGAACCTCTAACTTCTTGGAAACTAATTTTGTCATCGGCACACTTTTTACTATCTCACGCTCAGACAGCACCATATTTACCAAAATAAGTTCAACCTTGAGTAATCTCTTTCCTGCTTTTTCACATTTTTGCTAAACTGTTAAGTGACACCTACTTTACAAAAACATTTTTTTATTGCATCTTTCACCTGCTTTTTCCTCAACGGTTGTTATGTTACACTTTAAAATGGCATAAACAAGCCGCTGACATTATATTTTTGCTTTAAACAATGGTGGTAACCCACACGTAACGTACACTCGTTAAACGTTACTGCAACTGTTATAATGGCAACACAGTTTTAACGGTGTGATGTGAGATATGTACATTGTTTTTGTCGAAATGATAACAGATCTAGGTATACCTTTCCTGCGTAGGATAATGTTCCTAATGTCTTTTTCCGGTGTGAAGCTATGAGCTATAAAACTTTCTGTGTGATGTATGTGAAGTAGGAAGTCGATTGAAACTGGTTTCTATAGAATTGTTGGACAATTCGGTGACCCTTTTTTATTATGCCGATAGGGTGACATTATATTTGGGTGCTAATTCGTTTTCAATGTTTATAATACACTTCTTGGAGCAATAATATTCTTAGAGCTTTTGAAATGGGAAATATTGTTTCTTATCGAAGGTACGGTCACGCGGCGGCCGAATCGTCCGAAAACCAATTTATTTCCCATCAAAATCCAGTTGGTAGTTCTATTGGCAATTTACACATAGGTAGTCTATAATTTTGGTAATCAATTTCACTGTGTGTAACCAGTACCGCAAGGAACCGAACGAAATCGTCTAGAAAATCCATTAAAAGGGTACAAAACTGGACAAAGACCGCATTTTTGGCACAGATTACTATACTATAAGCCTGTGTTGTCCCTTTGCAGGGCAAAGGCCTCACTTCCCTCTTTCCACTTTTCCCGGTCTACTGCGATTGCGAGCCAATCCTTTAGAAGGAGTCCAGCTCATCCCGCCATCTCCTTCTGAGCCTGCCGCGTAGTCGTTTTTTGCTATTTGGGATTTTTCATTTTGTATTTTTCCAGCAAATTAGCGAATTGGGTATGAAGAACTAACGTAATGGATTATTGATAACCTAAGTGTTCGTGTTTTACACCGCATTAGCTCTAGACTCAGGCGGTAATACCGGTTCCATCAACTTCCATGACAAAATAATCTGAATGATCACTGTCGACGAACTCCGATGGCCGCCTGTCATCGGTAAAAACATTTCGACTGGCCACGCTAAACACGATACTAACGGTCGATACCTCCGACTTTTTGCTATGAAACTCGCCAACGATTCACAAGTTTTATACTAAAAAGCTTTAACGAACTTCAATTTATTCGATATGTAATTAAAAGTGACACTATTATTGCAACAAATTCCAATCACAACTATAAGATACAACACAATGTAGGTCAGCATTTGTTATGTAAATAACTGAACGTTAAACTAGCTGCGGTAAAAATATTACTGAATAACTTCATCGCATACAGAATTTGGGGTTTATAGGGTAATAGAGAAACTTTGAGCAGAAACGATGGGGTCGCGTTGATCGGTGACCTCCGAACTCAAATGGTTCATTGAGTATAGCAGCTGAGCGGCATCGTCATCCATTCAGCTGCCGCTATCGCCCGTCGCTCAGTGCCGATCCTAAGCACGGAACGCGTCACACGCGCCAGCAACGTAGGCTGCGTAACAGTGGGCCTTTGCCTTTTAATTTTTTATGCGCGCTTGGCGGGAAGTTTGACAGATAGTTTTTTTTATTGAACCTATAAAAAGTGGCAGCCATATTGTACGAATTATTTTATAGTGAAATGAGTGTTTGATTGTGAAGGTATAATTTTGCAAAACAAAACAAAGTGTTTCAAGATGATGACGTCTGTGTACCATGAGGTGAGTGCACGACATTTCCCACTTGGCATTTAGTTGTTTTTGTTGAGTAATTGGTTTCGTACACTGGACTCCACCGTTGTTAACCTTTTTTTTTTAGTATTTAGATAATTTAACGTTATGAGCCCAAATTGCAAGGCATTTTATAAGAATTTGTAAAAGCGAGAATTTTTCTGTTTTTCTTTAGTGTTTCAAAACGTTAGTTCAAGTTCATGGCCGAGCATAATTTAAATAGGCAAAAGTCGTTACTATTCAGGCCTAATTAAATATTCATATTTGAAGTTCATTGTAATGAAGAACCGTTTAAGATTGTTCAATCAATATTTTTGAACACATATGGCATTATTCAAATGTGTTTTTGTGTGACAAATTATGTCGTCTCGTATGCGATGTCACAGAGTGGATGTGACTGAGTAAATATTGGTTTAGACACTGCACCCATGTCAGGCAACAAGTTCAAAATGATTCAGCATATGTACACATTATGTGTGTGCGTAAATAATTTATCGAATTCGTTAAAATTCTGATAGGATCTACCTACTTATAGGTACTTAAGTATATGTATAAAATTTACACAAATCCAACCTGTGACATGCGGAAATTATTGAATTTTCAGCCCAGCTAACTCATCAAATTTTAAAGACAATTCAATTTGACAGAAGGCAGATTTAAAAAAAGGTCTCAACGAAATTCTCACGACATTCTGACCCCCATTCATATTTAAAAGGGCAACGTTACACTTGCATCCGATGACATTCGCAGAACACTAGGCACGTCTCTGGCTTTTTTGTAACACGATTTTTACCAGAACGTTTATCACTATGTCATATCGTATTCAGAAAATTGTGTTACACGGCCATTAAAACATCCCACACATAAACAGTTCCTGGTGCATACAAGCATATCTTATGACTTCCAAAAGCATGGAGGATCTAATTGGGAAGCGGAAAGGTTCATAAACGCAATTTGTTTATCCAATTTAAACATGAAACAGGCCTGCTGTGAACACGTTACTGTTTTCTGTATACGAGTGTTCTGTATATGAGTTCTGTAACGTAACATTACGCCTGTACTCCGCGAAAGGTAATGCTGAAGCATTTAGCACACTTATATTTCTTCAACTGACGAAATCTAGGACATACCTGACGAAATCTAGGTTCGAGTTTAGCTTATATGCATAATCAGCCTATAATGTTCCCACTGCTGGGACACAGGCCTCCTCTCCGAAAAGAAGTTTATTGCCAAAAACCAAACACAAATCCAGATTTCAGGCAGCTGCTGAGTATCTTCCTAATTCCTGACAAAAAACCCTATGACAGTTTTTCAAACCAACCCAGAACGCAGTCGCGCATAAGACCAACGACACAGTAAATGTTTCCATCTTCTAACGTAATTACCATGTCTACACTTTATTGTGAATGTTTATACAGTTCATTATCGATGCTGATCTGTTTACTTAGCAATGGAAAGCAAGCAACGCAATGTGCTATCACCTAGCGTGTTTGATGTTTACTTTAAGTTGTTTGTTTATAGTCGCCCGAAACTCACAGAGATTTCCGTCTATGGTCTCGTGGAATCCTTTTTGAGACTGTTAAGTTATCTCTGGCAGCTGCGAAGCCAATTAGTGTGTGGTTGCATATTGTTTTCGTCCTTTTTGTCATGTATTTCATAATTGTGTCAGAATGCTTTTGTCACCTCATTTGGTTTGTTTACTTTTGGGTCCAGACATTTTTTTTTTAAATCTTAAAAGATATGAATCTCAAACAAAGCAAGCACGAATGGCAATGGTTAGATTCGTTAGAAATCGGTGAAGCTCTTGTTTTTAAAGATGACTGTTTTTTTTTTAGAGTAATTACTATTAGTTTCTACTCTGAAATTAGTCGTTATTGCTACGTTGTTAATTTATTTATAAATAATCTCCTAATTAAATTCAGAAAATATTTTTTTACTACAATTTTTTTATGCCCACACTAACGATATATTTGAATTTTTATGGTTTGTTTTTGTTATCTTATCAGTAAGCAATCTTTCGACCGTTTCTAATAAAATATTAGCTTTGCTTATCGAGTACGTTTTGCGTCATTGAAAATAACGGACATGCTTTGAAAATATTACATTATTTTCCATGAACGTGTGTTCCTACCACGTTCCTACCCTATACAAATTCTTTTTTGTGTACATGTAGGTTCAAAAAAAAAACATACTGCAAGAAAACCATATTTGGAGATATAATCAACGAACTTACCGACGAATAACTGTATTTAGATAACTTTCTACGAATAACTACTTTCAAAAACAGTGATAATGTGTGCGATACCCGTCATTACATAGTTCATGGGTACTTTGTCGCTTTCACTACTATCATTATTGTTTTGACCATTATTTTCGTATCAGAAGCCTCGACAGCAAAAAGATCCGCCATCTCGAAGTTTCTCTTCAGTGATGATATCGATATTATGTAAAATATCATGCGAATAACGATTTGAACTGTGAACCCAGTCTAAATTATATTCGGATGAACCGCTATTCAACGTAGATATTAGGATTAGATTAGGCACTTTTATTCGGAATGGTTATATATCGTTATTAGACTACCTGATAACGTGTTTTAAATTGTTTCTCATAATTTTTATATTTTAGAAGTTATTTTTTAGAAACCATTTTGGTTTTATAATGGAATTAGGCAATAAGTGTCAAAAGTGTGATATAAATTAAAAGTATTGATGATTTCAATTGTATTTTGTTTAAAGACAATATTGATTTAATGTCACATTTTACGATGGACTGCACTCTAAGCGTTCTCTACCTTTTAAAAAACACATATTTTAACTCAAATGGGAGTATGTAATTACTTTATTTTATATAAAAAGTCCATTATCAGGTTTTTGTTCTCAAATAGTCGAGAGTTATTTACATACATTTACATATAAATAATGTTATTATGGTTTAATGTGCGTTCAGTACTAAATATTTCTTAATTTGGATTAAGGAACTAAGGTATAAAATGTGCATATCATTAGATATGCAATCGCAAATCATAACGTTCTTTATTAATTATTTTATTTACTTTACTAGGTTTATGTTAAGTACGCCCTTATCTGTAAATTTATATAATAATAAAATATTTTATTGCTGTTATATATTTTTAAAGATTTTATCAATTAGATTTGTTTTGCATAATACATAAGTTATTAAAATGTAAGCAAATCCTACATTAATTTATAGATACACAGTGATATTAGCGAACCGCTAATTAGGTTGGTGTAACGACTATACTATAGGTAATATTATTATTTATTATGTATAATACATATAATCTCATGAGTATACAATTAACCTATGGTTTCAGCCAGCCTGATCGAGCTTCTAAAGAATTAATCTGTGGTTAAATATCTGTCAAATATTACGTTAGCTGTGCAATGGTTGACAATTTGTTTATAATCCAACTAATCACCAAATATATATAAACACAATAGAAATATTAACATCAAGTTCTTCTTTATTGTTCTCTACAATAAAACCATAGGTAGGTACGGTCAGTACTCTGCATTACCTTCTTACAAAGATGAAGAGGGGAAGAGGGTTCGAGCTATGCAGGTCACTGACTGCACATATTATTTGAAAAGCGTTTAATTAAAACTTTCAAATCGCTATTTAACTTTTATTGTTTTGAAAGTACCTACCTCCGTCGTCTCCTATTCACTGTTTATTTTCATTTTGATCCGTAAATCTTAACCGCCGTTTAGCATTCCCCGCGTGTCCATAATATTAACATGTCGTTCAGGAGACTATGGTATTGGTGGCCGTTAAAAAATGACGTCACTGCATCGGTGAGTCATTGCGACCAGCCATGTCTGCCTCCCATTCACTAACTCCTTACTTAAGATAATTTTTTATAGCAGATTCTGATCAAGCTCTATTAGTGATTAATTTTTCGTGTTCTTTTTGGAATGAAAGGTTTATTGATATCTTAATTTTCGGTTAAATTATAGTCGCCAGTCTTGGAGACCATTTTTTTTTTTGTTTTAAAAATCGAACAGTTTTATTTTTCTGTTTAGTATTAAACAAAAGAAAAGCGTATTACAAAATGGCGTCATGTTCCTTTTTAAATTTAAAATTGGCTAATCTGTGCAGCTTAGTTAAACTTCATGGTAATTATTTTGTACTGTATGCGTGTTCAGACTTTTTCATTAGCTATTAACTTAAGTAACTGTATGATACCTATTAAAAGTCCAATTTTTGGTACAGCTACACGTAATTACTTTCAGCGTTATTAATTTTTCATGTCAAGGTTAATATTGATTAGGGCTTCAGAAATTACGACGAAAATATGGGATCGCTTACAGTTACTATCTAATTATCTACGGCTATGATGTACTCCCATGGCACAGCATCATGCTGAGTGGAAACCTTTTTGTCACAGTCATGACGTGCAGCTACCGACTATTTCTGTTCTGTGCTCCAGATTATATTTATCTATTTTGTATTTTTTAATTGACCTTATTATTCGAATTAACTGATCAAATCAAATCAAATCAAAATATTTTTATTTCACATAGACCTACATGGGCACTTATGAAACGTCAGAAGCTAGGTGCACGGTTCCAATTGGTCGTTTCCTATGGAGAAGAGCCGGCAAGAAACTCCACGGTTACTCTTTTAAAAATAATTGGCTTTTACAATTTTTTCAAATAACAGTGTGACAAGGTATGGGAGGACAGTGTAGGTATTTCAATAAGTACCAGGTACTTAAGAAAATAGAAATGGTCAACAAATCTACAGTCCACTAAGCCTACAGTGTTCTCACATTCACAAAATAGAAAAGAATCTATACAAAAAATATATAAATTAAAAAAAATAAAAACCTCTTTTAATTAAACGCAATTTCATTATTGCTATTACAACTGTAATAAATCTGAATAATTATCATGTGCACAAAAGCCACTAATAAAGAGTTGAAATTAACTCGTAGCTATATAATGTTCGTAAAAGCTATGTAATGATCGTTTTGTATGCATGTGTTTCTGTGACAAATAAACTTATTTTTCTTTCTGTATCGTTTCTGTGTGACCCTGATAGATTGTTTAAGAAAGTTTCATTAACATTAACACGAGTCAACAGACACCAGTAAAGAGGAAACCATTAGTTTATTATGACGTTTTAATTTTAACTACGAGAATGCCTTTCAACAACATTAAAATGTTTTATAATGTTTGGGTTAGAAACCTCAATTTTGGAAGCGCATCGCAGCCGGTTTTGTAACATTGATTATAACGTATAAAGGCGGGGTCAGTGGGATTCAGTTACAAATGAAAATTGGGCCCAA
This sequence comes from Omphaloscelis lunosa, assembly GCA_916610215.1. NCBI lineage: Eukaryota > Metazoa > Arthropoda > Insecta > Lepidoptera > Noctuidae > Omphaloscelis > Omphaloscelis lunosa. Next base: position 5,102,210 of record OU744255.1, read on the forward strand.
TGGCCATGGCAATGACTCATCCAATGTATGTTCTATTTACTACTAATGGAAATTAAACTTTCCCCTTGTTGGCTTTAATTAAGCTGGATAGGGGCGTAGCCGTGAGTCACTTTTATATTTATGCCTGTAATTGTCCCTTTGTAGGGCAAGGAGTACCTACCCTTATTCGTGCAAAGAAGGAACGCGATTATCGCATTTGCTCACGGTTGAAAATTTCTGTCCTGTCCTAATCCCGGTTTCCGTTAAATGTTTTTCCTCAAAAAGACAAGAGACTACTATATTATTTTATGTATAGTACTATCTTTCATTGGTTAGAAAAGTACCTAGAGAGATTAAATCTATGCAGGTACCTACTTTTCTAATGTATGACCATATTAACAATTTTTGCTAATCAAATGTCCCCCTCCCTGACACATTCCAGTTCTTGAATTGATAACTCGCGGATTAAGAGTCCTCGAATTCTTAAGTTAGAAGGAACGGGAATTTATTTTTGCATCAAGAACCAATACAAATTTGATCTCTTGATCAAATAGTATTTTCCTTACCTAAAATAATTATTAAAAATAAATAAATAAATAAAAATAAATATAACATACAACATCGATGACGTATCTGGGACTTGTCCTCGACAGCTGGTGGAACTTCGTCGAACACTTCCGACGTTTGGCTCCCGGATTGGATCGGGCCGGGGCTGCGTTGAAGCGGCTCCTGCCCAATCTAGGGGATCCAAACGCCTCCTGCCAGAGGCTCTACGCGGGGGTCGTGCGGTCCATGGCCCTTTACGGGGCACAAGTGTGGGCGCGTTCACTAAGGCTGCGGCCAGCCCGCCGGTTGAACGCGTCCCAGAGGGTCATGGCCATCCGGCTGGCCCGAGGATATCGCACGGTCTCCTGCGAGGCGGCGAGCCTCCTTGCCGGATTACCGGCATGGGATCTGGAGGCAAAGGTCCTCGCGCACATTTGGGAGTGGCGCGAGGAGGCGAAACGCCGGGGCTTAACTCCGCTGCCGCGAGAAATCGCGGCACAGCGGACAGAGCTCCGGCGGGATCTCATGGCGTCATGGAGAGTGCGATTGTCGCAACCCAGCGCTGGGCACGCCACAATTGCGGCGATAAGACCCCTCTTTGAGGAGTGGCTAGAGAGGCGCCACGGCGTCCTCACCTTCCGCCTGACGCAGGTCTTCACCGGACATGGCTGTTTCGGGAGGTTCCTGCACAGGACAAGGTGGGAGTAAACGCCCGGGTGTCACCATTGTGTGGATCGCCCGGAGGACACGGTGGAGCATACGGTGGAGGTCTGCCCAGCTTGGGCGGACCATCGCCGTTTCCTCGTGGAGGCGATCGGCGGCGGTGATCTCTCGCGTCCGGCCCTGGTTCAGGCCATGGTACGGAGCGAGAGGAAATGGGAGGCCGTCACCTCCTTCTGCGAAGCGGTAATGCTCGCAAAGGAGGAGGCGGAACGCGTGAGGGAGAGGCAAATTTCGCGCCCTCACACCCCTAACAGCCGCAGGAGGAGACGCCCAGGGCGTCGGGAATCGCGAGGCGATTTCCGGCTATCGTAGGCTCGGGCTTGCGAACGGTAAGCAATGGGTAGCTCACCGTCCGATAAGGACCAGGCCCGGGTCGACGGCGCATTGTGTTCCACGCGCGCCTCAAAGAGATGTCAGCAGAATCGACGGGGTCCGCTAGGGCCGATGCCTGCCTGCGAAGAAAACCGAGAGGGAGATCGTGGCCCCCGGCAACAGAGCAACCGAAGGAACACGGGTGGGTTTTAGTCAGTTAGAGTCTGACACGCCCTCCCGCTCCGCCCCGAGCGGGAGAAGTTATTTGATGATTTCCCAACCAAAAAAAAAATGGTCTTTAAAACATAATTTGCACCACACTTTTTAATTGAATTTATTATATGGTGGAAACGACCTACGTCTCACCACACATTTAGGAAAATAGATAGACATTAAAATAACTATAAAATATGATAATAATAAAACTGGAGATGTCTAGAAAAGGCAAAAAAATATTTTTTAAGCATTCGAGTATAATTTATGATCCACATAAATTATATTCGAATAAAAATAACCGGAATAAACCGTCATCACATAATTATGCCAACAACGCAACATTTTATTTAAAAGACGCAACTGATAAAAATTTGCGTAAGTACAAGGAGTACGAACGCAAAATCAGTTGCGTCTTTTTGGTTGTCATGCATTCATTAGTGATTCACCTCTCAGCCACGCTCGCAGTTTCGCACTTATTTCCGCTGGCCGTGACTCTGTACCGTAATAATGTCACAAAACAAAAGCAAAACTGTCTCCCCATTCATACATGTGAGACTCAACTACTCCCAAGTACCTATTCTTCAATTCATAACATTGTCTTGTTTTTTTGCCCCTTTGTATGTCCTTTCGTCACGCCATTCGCGTCTACGAGGTCGAGAGGCCCCTAAATCGCACCAGCTATCTTCATAATATTATTCTTATTCCATACAATCAAAATGGAAATGTATGACTAGCAACTTTTTGCAATTTCGGTATTGACTTCCGCATTATTTTTCTTGAAGCAATTATTTTGATGCCTTACGAAACAAGTGCTGCATGATTGCTGCGATTATCCTAGGAAAAAACTGAGGACAAAAAGTGTAGAGCGATATAATTCGAGCAGATCACTCTGTGAGTCATTGAAGGCTAGATAATAATAGTATTGTTGCTGACTAAGTTACTGATCTGATTCGGATACATATCTCATCTCTATTGAACCGAAATCAGAAGTCTTTGCATTCAATTGAACCTAAAGTAGATGCCTGACGCAATGCCAATTGAAAACATTGTTGTCAAGCTTCTCTATGTCCCTGACTTTTTAATTACAGATATTGTGTAACGTAAGTTTACCTTTCTGGGAACGAACGGTGTTGTTTGCGTGAAGATCGACCGTGGGAGTGCGTCCCTCTTGACGGTTGACTGATGTTACCGATTACAAACAAATTAATGAATATTTCACCGTGAAGCAATCAGCTTTTAAAAAACCAACCTGCAAACAATGGAACATCATTTGCCTAATTGAGAGGAAGTTCGGGTTCCCAACCGAGCGAGAAAGTTTTTTTTTTGCAAAAGGGCCTATGAAAGCTCGGAAGTTTGATCGTCGACGTGACAAATTAAGATAAACGTTGTATCATTAGTAGTCTTGTTTCCTTTTCTTTATGAATTATCAATGAGCATCTTCGCACCTACTTCGCCCACAAACTAATCTCGATCACCACATTTGATAGGCGAGAAATTTTATAGGCAACCGAGACCAATTGACCTCGCCTCCGCTGATTAAAAAAATAACATTTTGGGCTCATCGTTCTTCCGGACGACCGACGCCCACAAATCACAGTTGGGTGATACCGATAATTCTTGTTGCGCGGTTTTGATGTTAGAAATTCCAGATGATTAGCATAAGCGGAGCCGGTCGAGGCGAGGCGATTGAGATAGCCAACGGCTGGTGCTGCCACGGTTCGTCGCCGTCGCCGCGTATCCATTCAAATGAGATTGGCTACACCTTAATTTATTCATGAACTATCTGATATCTCTAAATATCAATATAAATTAAACAATAGCTTGAGAATTTATGTGGTAAACTGTTACGTTCGTCAGTCATTTGATACGGCGCGCATAATCGATTCCGTGGCTTTGGCTTTGCACTTGACCTTGTACGCCATTGACTTGTTACATCACTCGCGTATGGTCATGGTGGAATGTCAACTTTGCATAGAATCTGAATCACAGCCTCGTTTCCAATGGAAGAGACAGCTTTGTCTTATGCACTATAATTAATTGATAACCTTGCAAATCCATTAGGTTGCATCACTGATAGAACTAGATCAGGCGATATATTTTATCAACGTATGCAACAATAGTTAACCGCAGACTTTCCAATTGACCTTTATTGCAGTTAGATACAAAGGTGTGTGGAAATAGTCCAAGGTTAACCACCGGTAACGGATTTGAGATCCGGTGGTCACGACTCACTCGAGGCTTACTTAAATCTTTGATAATTGCTGTCCTGCAACCCCACAAAAGGCTCGTGATAAAATTGATATTGAGTATTAATATCCGTGTAGTGTTAGCCTCGTTAAACCGAGCCTTATTGATGTAGTTTACGGCAACATAAAGTAGTGTTGATACATTTGTTCTGCCTTTGAACGCAGCGGTGTGACCAAATATGTCGTCAGAAATATCTTAACCTATTGTAACATTTAGGTGATTAACGGTAGATTAAAAGGTGCAATCTATTGAAATCTTAAAAACATACAAAAAGAGGAAAAACGTTCAGCAGGTTATCTTGGAAATTTCATTTCAACACAAAATTTGTTCAGCTCACGACATTTCTTACAATTTCTTCACAATTCACCCGGTTGTAATTTCCCGAATATTTCGATTTCTGAGCGATTGAGTGGTCCACGGTCACGAACGCTGCGTCCGTATGATCGGCCGTTCACCGTAACTAATTTCGATTTTATGGAATTGCATAGTGTGAGTCAATCTCTCGTCTCTTCTTGTTGCAAATATTTTACGTACTGTACTTGTCAACTCTCCCATAACATTGGAAATGACGTTTCGTCACGGTATTTACACGATGCTCAATTTGAACTAGCGTCACACTTTTGTTGTTTTGTAGCCTTTACCTACATATTTCCATGTACAGACTCCAATTTGTTTCATCGTAGAGTATTTATAATTTCTCTCCTTTTAAGCGTAGATGCGCTGTCTCTTTACGGATACGCATGTGATGAGATATCAACATACAAGTGTATAATATGCAAATATCTGAAAGCTGTTCGTGTGACCCACAAACGGGTCGGGTCCGCAGCTTAGCGGGCTGAAAGCGCACGCGCCGACCCAATCGTACACGATAGTGAATACGAGATAGGACCGTACACAATGTTTTATTAATCAACCCCATTGTGTGGACTCTGCTTTGTAAAGCCTTTTGCAGCAGCACACTTGATTATTCATGAAAAAAAAAAGATAGTCGAGTTTTTCTTGTGACGTTTCTCAGAAGCTGTATATAGCTATATATAATTCGTTCGCTCCATTGGTGCATTAATGTAATTATTGTTCGCGGTTATAGTTCCTGCACTTTTTGCCTTCCCATTTCTTTCTGTGCAGGAAGTTCTAATAACAGCTGAGTAGATAACTGTACTCGAGTAACTTACTGTAGCCGTCTAAACACTGGTGTTGTTTAAAAGGACATTGTAAATGCCAGGGAACATGAATTCTATTGTCAAAGTAAATATTTTAATCTTTTAACCTTAACCGGATACGAGACAATAATGGAAATAGCTGAGTATTATCAGTGTCTGAACCAAACTCATGAGACCAAGAATGCGATAGTGCTGATTGGTAATAAAACATCTTTTGGTTATTAGGAGTTTTCTGGCCGTAGCATTTTATTGGCTTTGAACACTTGTCAGGTGCTGGGGTGCTGCTAAACTTCGTTTTTGTAACATTGTGACTCATTTATGATAAAGTTATACACCTATAAAGCTATTGACATTTTTTAATTATGACCATTAAAAAAAAGACAAAGGAATCCGCTGGATGTGGGAAGCACAGAACCAGTCGAAGTGGCGGTGCTTGGGGGAGGCCTATGTCCAGCAGTGGACGTCTTTCAATTGAAATTATGATGATGATGATGATAATGATGAAAAAAAAAAAACAGTATCTTAGTCAATGGCAAAATTACTAACGTCCTTTAAAAATATTTTTCTCAACACTTTCACCATTGCAATAACTACATATATTTACGTTGTAAAGCGTTAAACAAAGTATAAAATCGCAAAACCAGAATAAGGCTGTGTAATATCTAGCGCGGTGCATCTAGGACCACCGGGTAAGAACATTTGCATATCGGCTCTCGCTTCATCGCAAACCTGTTGCACACTGCGTACTAGTATCTATGTTAATTAACGGTTACCACGTCCTTTTTTCCTAGTCTAGCTTTATGTTTAGGGGCTTTAATGTCTTGACTGGATTTAGGATTTGTTTCGTGATTATGTGTTTTAGTTTCTGTATTGTTTTCTTGTTCTTCAATTTTTACATATCTAGCCGAATTGCTGAGTGGCGAAGCTTAATTATTACTAACAATCGTACTATTACTTTTTAAATGAGATCTTAACCTTCCGGTTCCGGTTATGGGTCCTTTAACAAGGTCTTAACGACATAATTTCTTAAGTTACCCTACTTTTACATAGAATATGAATAGTAACTAAAGTAACCATTACTCCTGCAAAAGCTCTTATTATTTCAAAGCATGGTATGATTTCAATGGTTATTTCTCGTCTACAACATAATTTTCTTCCGACCTGATTTGCTTGAGAACGTGTACAGTTGGTACATAAATCACTATCCATGTTTCTCTTTCCTATTATCTCGAAGATACACCGTAAGCTTAACCACATGTAACTATAACATTATTACCTATCTTCATGTTCAAGATAATATCTCTCGTCATTATTCTAGTCTCATTCTACTGCATCGGTCAATGCATCGTCGAAGAATGGCTATTGAGTTTTGATTTTAAAGTTCTGTTTCAGATTAACATTAGATAGAAGTTAAAAACACTACTACAATAATTGGTGATTGCTCACACACATTCCGTTTTAATGACGTCTTAGTGAATGCCGTTCTGACTATATCCTTAACTTGATTGTGTTGGTTGATATCAGATATAGTTTCCTCTTCCGATACATGTGGCTATTCAACAATATATTTATAGTTATTACTCGATTGCATTAATTTGAAAATGCTCTCTTTCTTTCAATCATCTTGATACGTGTTTACATCACTTATGTTTGAAAAATATATTGACAACAGACTTACTTTTATATATCCTTAACTTATCAACATTCAGCACGACAAATGGCCGTAATTTACTTTGTGTAAGACATTATACATTAGCAACAATAATCTAGACGTTTGTGATACGTTAGCATTTCAAAACTCTTGCAGGGTTGTCGTGAGCGACGTTACTTATCCTTTTATCCCATTAAACGAGTATAAATGTGTAGGCTTACTTCATAATGGTATTACATTTATAAATAGATTTATATCTGTTTTAAATGTTGTGTAGAGAGGAATAGGTTGTCTGGCAGTCCTGCCCAGTAGGAACGAATGTCGAGTAACATGTGTAACGTGGTGTGTTATTCACGCCTGTCCGATAGGCAGGCTGTTGATGGCCGTACTAAGATTGCATCGCCTACGCCTGCTAGATTAAGAAAATACCTGCTGACAAGTCTATTTGTTTCAGTGGCGCTGCGTTGTTCGTTTGATTAACTAGAAATAAACTGGGCTATTCTTGTAATACTGACGTGTCAGTTAGTTCCTTGGTACCTAAATTGCATAGTGCATTGTTAATTATTTTAGCACTATCGCTGACTATATCATTTGCTTTATGTTTAGTTCATTGCATATTTAAGATTCAAGTACATTGTTTGTCTACTCCATAGATACCTATCCGGTCTACTCTCTGGTTATATTCTTTACATTGAAAATTAGAAATGTTGTTTGAGCGTGATCGATTTTGCTCTCAATTTCATACTCGATATTACAAAATGTTCTATCAATAGCTAGAAAGTAGTTACATTTATTGCGTGGGATTAACATTTGAAACACAATTTGGTCACGACTTAAAAGTTAAAATGTATATGATCATGTCTTAGGTTTCGTTTTCTACGTTGGCATTTTAAGTTAGTCCATTAACAAAAATGTTTATTACATTGGTTCGTATGTCACTCTTACTTTCTCTCGCGTAGGCTGTGTCATTAAAATTCTGTATGCAGTTTCGTGATTATAATGCAGTAAAGCTTGATTGGTGGTGGTTGAACCCGGGCTTACTGCAAGTCGTGTTGACAATTCAATCCTTCTTGTATGGCATTGTAAATAAATGCGTCTGTTCGCTCGGAATTTATTGGTGCCAGTACGAATTTGAAATAACCGATTAACATTTTAGAACCATTTTTTATATGTGCTTAACGAGTTTGGATCTTAATTGAAATTTTGAGCATCCAAGCGATGCTCTACTTTTTGTTGATTTGTTGGCTTTCCGAATGTTGTACATTTTTAATTTGGAAGATTCGAAATTGTGCGATAACTCTTAAGTTTTATTGTTATGAATCATTCATTTGTAGCTTCGTTTTGCTTCGTTAAATAGAAGTCTTCAAGCTTTATTAGCATAAGCATAATCAGCCTATAATGTTCCCACTGCTGGGACACAGGCGTTCTCTCTGTGAGAGGGAGTTATTATCTTTATTGTTTATAATTAGTTGTTTCGATTAGGTTTATTAACGTTAATCAATTAGCGATCCATTGTCAACGATTGTTGTATTTCACGATTGAAAAGAGATGACATCCCACGTAATTATAGTTCAGAGGTATAATGAAATGAAATAAATGTTGATCATTGATTTGAATGTGTGTGTGATCATTGTTTTGAATCGATCTGTTGTTTTAAAATAAACTGTATGTGTGTCACCAGTCTCCAATAACTATTATTGCCTTATTGTTTTAAACGAAATGCAATTAACTTCGCAATCTATTAAATTACAGCTATTGAATCAATTGAAGTAACAGCGGCTAAAGTTACAAGCGGGTTCCAAAATTTAATGACAAATATATTTGTCAAGAAATCTGTAAAAGGGTTAAGCCTTGAATATAAGGTTTCATGGAAATAAATATATCTTTTTACAAAGATGACATTGGTGTTGCATCACATATCAATTGGGATGCTGGGTGGCAGGGATTTTTAAATAAGTAATTGAGGGATTTTGAAAAAAAAACATGTAATTTAATGAAAAGGGAACCCACTCGGAACATCCTACTCTTTGCTTTGTTAAGGTTCCGACCTTAAAAGGAAAAACGGAACCTTTATAGCATTACTTATTTGTCCGTTAATCACAGAGATATTAGGAGGGTATTATACAGTATGGTACACACGTAACTGAAAGCCTGTATGAACAATCATTATGTGCAAGCGTGCTTGAGCGTTTGAATGATTTGTGCAAACATCTTTGCTTGTGCAAGCGGCATGAAGATTGATAGAATTTTCACTATGCGGCTTGAATAAGCCACGCTTGTGCAAGAATGATTGAACGTGTATATGCAGTTTAAGCTTGCGCAATCATACGCACCCAATTGCACATAATTAATGCAGCTAAAGCAAGCGCGTCGTCGTCGAAATGATGCTGCTCCAGCTTGCTTGTACAATGTGTAGCCTATAGGGAAGTTTTGCACGCTTGCACAAAATTATTAGGTACGCCGCACGTCTATGGTAACAGCATCAGTAAACTGGCCTCTTGTTCTATTAAAACTCAGTACTACGCTAGGCTAGCTCAAGGTCAAAGATTTACCATCAAAATACGATCGACTGTACTCTTATCATCATTTAGAGAGTTTTTCGCTGTTAGAACTGTTCAAAGACTAATTTTTATCTGATTGCAAATACTGAATCCGTTTATAACTTAAATTAATCTCCACATTGCTTTCCCATATCTCGTGGGAGTCAACACGATGAAGATGCGATAACAATCAGCTAACCGCCTACAATTTCTAAACAATAAGTGATCGATGATGCTGCGTTGTGCAAAACGTTGCGCTTGCGTTACCATCATTAGACGAATCGAGATTGTTGAATCAGTTTATATTTGTCTAATATGAGCTTATTATTTACTGTTGGGCTTAGATGCTTCAATGCTTCTTTGATTGTAACGATTGATCTCACTTTTATAGAAATTTTCAAATCATAATCAGGTACATTAGTTTCTATCAGTGTCAAAATGTCAAATTCTTCCCCAATTTGGATTTCTTCGTCTTTTAGTTAGTATGAATGAATATGCGGACCCCAATTTATATTTAGTACAAGTTTTATTAAATTCTCATTATTTTCATTTAAAATGTTGTCTTCAAAACATCATTTCCATTGTTCACTGCAATATTTTATCTGTTTCTAGAATCAGTTTTACGATGTAGTTAGATCTTCTGGTGCTAATATTATAGTTATTATCAGCCAGAAACGTTTATTGCACAAAATGATTAACACTCTAACGCTAGTTGATCGCTAAGCGGTAATCACAAGCCATTTTCAGTACGATGCATTTTGTAAAAATCAATTTTAACGGACAGTCATTTTATTACAGTGATTGGCCCTGTATTGCAGTATTTGAGACGATTTTACCAAACATTATAATTTTATTGGAATAAATTATATGAACGAATACTTAAGTTAGTTTTGCTAGATTTACAGTTTATATAAGTTGCCAACCCATCTTGAGCAAGCGTGATGACCAATGCTCCGGCCTTCTCTGTATGAGAAGAGAACTTTGACCTGCAGTGGGACAATAATAGGCTGGTATTTAAGTTTTGCTCTAGTTTCGTTTCTCGAATCCGAATCCAGATTAATTTTCAAAAACTTCCAATGACAATATTAAGATTTTTTACCCAAAAATCCTTTCTCATTATGATACGCAAGATATTATCGACAATTACTTAATTAATTAAATTATTCACATATAGTTGGATCACGTAATTGCCATTGAAAAGGTCAAAGTAAAAAGGCTGTTCGAAACAATAATAAAACTGAATGAGAATTCCTCAATGCCATTCAACAAAGAAAATTAAAGATACTGTACGCTATCAAATAGATGGCTATCTTGGCCTTATAGCCTGGGGTCCGGAAGGCCTCCTACCTACCCTCCTATCTCATGGGTAGGAAATCTTAAAGGTTATCGATTTTACGACAATCTTTACCCGTATGCGTTTAACTAGTCTTAAATTATGGCTATCTTTGCATCAAGGACTATATGTGTCTTTGTTGTCTAAATGCCTATTTTAATGGCTAATGCTATTTAGATCTTTGGCTGATTAGAGATGGTTTTTGTGTTACTTATTTTGTATTCATTGTTTGCTGTTTAGTACTTTGAATACCGAAGTTATACTGTAGAATAATATTCATGGCAATCTTTTCAGTGAAGGTTTTAGTATTTTTAATATTAGCTATGGAAATTTGCTACTTCTGCATGAACGTAAATAAATAGTATGAAAGCACAAGTATTAGCGTCCATATTAGTTATTATTTTATGAACAGTCACACACATAATGTGCTACATGTGAAATAACATCCTAACAGAAGCAACATGTGTAGAACTTACTAACGTTTTTTTTTTGTGCAGACGCAAAATTAGAAGTCAATGAAGAGACCGAAATTATAATCCTCATAATTTGTATTTACATTACGTGTAGCAGAATCATTACATCGTAAATATGATATAATTATCCAAAGCAGCACTAGTAAAAGTCTTTGCCAATTCGCCAATTTGTAGAGGGTTGGAGGCCAAACAGGGCTCTAATGTGCAATTGGTAATAGAAACTAGTGTGATAATTATATCTCGTTATGTTATTAAATAGTAACCTTCACCTACTGGTCATATGACAGTAATTAGTGCTAGTGACATTGGTAATGAGCTCTTGTTTAAAGTAACGTGTGTTTATGTCCACTTAGCTAATCATTTGTCTAATTAGCGTTACATGAAGGGCATTTTCTCTATTGTCGTTCTTGTGTTTTTGTTTCATCCGTTTATCTCCTTGTGTCTTCTTTTCCTTTCAAGTCTTTTATAAGTTTGTTGAAATTTCCTGTTTTTTGATAGGTGGCAATTAAATTCTAATATAACATAGCTGAATCGTCTTGGTGATATTCAAACCAAATTGTCTTTAATAGTTGGTGTGCTTAGGGCATATTAATGGCATCTTTGATAATTCATTCGAGTAATTTTTATTTTGTTCATTCACCAGTACGTTTCCAACATTGCCATCATTTGCCTCATACATTTCCAATATTGCCATCATTTGCCTCATACATTTCCAACATTACCATCATTTGCCTCATACATTTCCAAAGTTGTCATCATTTGCCTCATACATATATGCACCTCATTTCAAAATGCTCATATTTAGGCCACTTACTTTAACAGCATTTTATTCGAGGTCTTACAAATTTGCGTTAGTCATAAAATAATGTACGTACATCGTGAGTTACATTAATCGGATTACTTCGTGCTCCCGTCACGAGCTGCACCACATTCGTGCCAAGGTCCCAAGTGTTTCTCTAATGTGGACTATGACTATGCGACGTAATGTTTCATAGTGTGTTTTGGATTTTGTAAATTAAGTAAATCTCCATGAGTCTTTCCAAATACATCGCTAATTACACCCCCACATATCCACATAAATTCTTCAGCAAACAGACACGACTTCATTTGACACAAAACAGTCGGTTGTTGACCTGTATCGTGTCCATCAAATCTAACTTCATGATAACAATTGCAACAGAAATCATCTTTCGAGCACGCCTTTCATGTCGTTCCATTTCCAATCGTGACTTTTCCGATATCGATATTCGACATAAATCTTAATCGATAATCTTTCCGATACATTGGCGTCTCGCTGGCTCGTTTCGGCGACTCGCTTTCTCCAGCCTACAAAAAAAGTTGATACGCAAGTGTGGGACCTGCTCTGCCCATCTATTGATTGTTATTGTGCTTCTTGTAAAATTATACCCACCTCTACACGGCTCGTATTACGCACCGTTCACTTAAGGCAATGTTGTATCGATTTGTGTCTGATTTAATCGATGAATCAAAACTCGAATATTTTCTCAATAGACGCCTCAGACTAATCTAATTCATTTTTTGCCGATTCTTCAATATCCGAAGACGATAACCCACTATTAAGTTAAACAACAGTTTATTTTGCAAACCTGTAATTTAAATCCCGATAATATTAATTACGTGAACGAAAAACTGTATCTTAAAACGACAGACTTCCATCAAAGTCTGCGGGTAATTATGATGGCTATCAAACCTCTGTCGAATATTAATTGGTACTTTTGCTCTCGATATTAATACCGATTTTCAATGCAGCAAAAGTGTTTTTTAACCATTCCATTCACGGTGCGAGAACACCTGTTGAATTTACTTTTACTGTCAAAGAAATAAAGTTTCAAATTGTATACCATGTAATATTTCGCAAGTTAAACAGCTTTGCAGTTGAGTTGTGTGTATAGTTTTTTGTGCAAATCTTAGGTAGGTATGAAAGTTTTACAACCGGATGTTGTTTCACTATCAATCCGTCTCTCAAAGGGTAAGGTTCATCTTTATTATCGTCTTGAAATAATTCGCCTATTGATAGAACATCGTAACATCAATCAAGTAATTGAGAGAAAGGAGTTACAAAGGTCTAAAGATAAAAGGTTTTGTAGTCGTAAAAGTGAAATTTCTTTTGTTGGGAATATTGAAATTAAAAGACATTTAGTGTACAGTGTTGAAATTGACGGTGAAGATATGCGATCCGAAAGTACGGGGAAAGAAAGCGAAGTAGACTGACATGTAGTACCTAAAGATCGCATCAGTTATGGTGATGGTGAAAAGCAACTGAAGGTTTCCATTTTGATGGGTGAAGAGATACCGAAAGATTTAAGTCAGAAAGAAAAAGTCGCAAGAAATACTTACGTGAAAACTTTTATCATGAATTCAGTACATGATTATGAACCCCCCGCGTTGTAATTACTCGTCGGTTACAAAAACAAAATTTTGACTGCGTAGGTATTGCACTTTTCTATGAAACAGCAAACTTTTTTTAATACCACCGATAAATTTCAATGCAAGGTTCAGAATCATGTACTGAATCCATGGTAAAAGTGTTCGCGTCGATGTCCCTGCCATCCTGTATAATTATGTCATAATTAACTCCAGTATTTCATATCTAGAAAACGATAACTTTATTAGATTAGTAGCCACAGGTATATCGCTAAAAAGACTGGTGTTAACGAGTTCAAGGATTTTTTTTTTATTTATTTATGATAGAAAAGCCATCAATAATATTTCAGTTTATTGCAAACATAATGCTAATTATGTAAATTCGTTGTCATTTCTGATGAATAACATCTATAAGCAGTCGTAAAGTTTGTTTGTTTGTAACAATTCTTTATTGCCACCGCACCCTGCATTACCTTATTTTACATCACCACCGCATTCTTTATATGGATGAATGTGCAATAAAATGGCAAAACCTTTGTGCTTACTTTGCAAGGACAAGCTTTTGAATTCAGTTTAAGTATCAAATTATATTCCTTTTTGAGTTATCTCTTTGCTACTGTCGGAGTGTCGGCTGCTTTCTGCATTTTTGCATTCTATCGTATGTCAGTTGCAAGTTGGAGTGACTTGCTTGAATGCTATTTTATCTTAATGATGTTGATTTATTTTTGCAAGTATTTCAAATATAAAAAAGATTTCTATCGCTAAAACAAGTTAGTTAAAACGATATTTTAGTCACTAGCATTTCCAATAATTGTAAAACTCTTTTAATCCTTTTGTTCGACCCAAAAATAGTAACGTTCATTTTTTTAATCTTCTCTACTATTCGTTCAATTAAAATCGGAAACAGCATTTCTGATAATAATTCAATTTCATCCGTACTTTTTTATTCAACAATAATACCTTTATCATAAATTCTAAAACATCCCTTTTAGCTGTCACTGCATTTCGAAATACTTCAGTAAATTGCATAGACATTCCCCGAGGGTGCAAGAATAGCAGATGTGTTGCGTCCAAACATCTGCTTGGCACGTGTGTGTGCCTCTGTTTGGAACCCATCACAAAGACTTTTAGAATTAAAGTAAAAAATAGCGGTATTCATGAATCTTTGTCTATTTAAAGTTTGATTTGTATAAACATAATAATCATTACTAAAAAGCGGTTCTAAACGCAGCTGGTCCAACTGACAGCTGACCCCAACACACTTGATAAACACTGAGTTGATGACGCCTTGATGATAGCTATTAAATTAATAAAACTAGGTCCAGTCTAACAAGAAATCAATAAAACTTAATATAATAAATGCCCATTCGTGCAACTGATTGTCATTCAGTTCTTTATTAACATGTTATTCTATTCGTAATAAAAGGAGTCTACTATCGTGTTACAGCCTTCGTATTACCATTGAAATTTAATCTGACACCTCGTAATCAACGCTTGTAACGGTAGTTTTATTCACGTAAATAATGATAAGTTTGATTGGCATATCGAATTTCTATATTATATTCATTAACATGATCAGATATAAAACGCTTTAAATTTCTACTTTGTAAAGGACAATAACAATGACGAACTGAATTTTAGAATAAATCATTTTGTATCCCCTTGCTATAAATATACCAGCAAATTATAATGTACCATTACGGTCAAACTACAAATAAGGTCTGAGGGGAACGAACCTGGCAAATTGTAAATGCATTACACATTGCTATTCACTATTATTCTCTAAATAATACTAAGAAATGCATTTATTTTACATCCCATTGGCACTATTCCAATATTTGCGGCGGTTGTTCTTCTTACATGGCTTTATGCTCCTCGGCGGTCCGTATGTCGTTGTAATGTGTCCTGTAAAGATCACTATCACCTAATTTATGATCATGTTTGTAATGGCACAATCAAACGCCGACGATCCGATCTTGTCCTTCGATACGGTTTATACCGCCGTCAAATTTTTATAGGTGTATTAAAGGAGTGAAGAAATTGTATTGTGCTCAAATAACCGGAACTCAGTCTGAATTTATTGTGAAATAAAATCTTTTGGTAGTGCTTGTCATTTAGATCGTATTACCAATGCAGAATATGACATGGATTTTCAAATTCAATATCTGAACTGAATTCTTGAAACCGTTTACATGGTCCTAAACCTGATTGCACATTTCCAGATTATTTAAATCGCGTGCACTGCTCCAATTCTGTTTTATTATGACGGTGGCATTTAGCGTTTAAAGGAGCTATTAAAATATTATTACCATTAAAACGTGGGACGCTATTTAGAGTCGAAACTGGACCTTTTACGCTTTGGGAAAAGCCCTCTGGCTCTCCAACAATTTCTTAACTAACTAAAAAGGAGGAATTCCAAAATTTGTTGTTACTGGGACTGGCAGACAGCCTGGGATTTAGCTGGGGGCTATTTCAACCTGTCGCTTACGCTTATTATGATGTTAGAAAGGAAAGGAATGACCAGTTAGAGGTGTACACGTGTTTCTAACTCGCGTGCCCGAACGTGGGAGAACGCCTGAGGTTTCGAAAATGTTTCGCGAATACTTCTGTTACTCGCCTCGAAATCGTCCGTGTCATTATCATTTTGGCTTAGATCAATAATTTGAATGACTTGCTTTGAGTGTTTAAGGAAATTTTAAGGTGTGTGATTTGTTTAAAATGGTGCTAATGGTGGGAATATTTTTTTAGTGTCTCAAGTTCTTTCAAGGGTTTAATCATCAACGTGTAACGCAAGAACACTATTGATTCTTTTCTGCCATTGTCCAGTCAAGTTGTATCACGACAATCTGGAATGTCTTCAGATCTTAGTTATCTTCGTAATCATTGCGAGTTTTTCCGCACACATCATCGACGCACCGTGGTACCGGTCCTGCCATATTTGTTATAGCAAATTGCTATACGTTATTGTTTAGTATCATGCAAATTTTGATTTTTGCAACCCGGTTGATTAGGCGTAGGCGTGATTTAATGGCACAGGTATTCTTTTCATACAGAGAATGATGTAAGAATGAATGTTTATGTTAATTTAACGAACGCATACCTACATTAACATTTCATACGCCTATTATAAAAATTCATTGAGACGAGAGACGATATATTAGGCATTAGATAAAGGAGTTTAATATTCAGTTGCCAATTTGTGGCGTGAAATCATTGGTATCATAATAATATTATATCCATATTTCAAATTGAGACCATTCTTATGTCACGAAGCTATTTTTATTTTATTTATGATTTTAGGACGTTTGTTATTGTAGTCAGTTATTAAAAAAAATCTATATTCTGTTAACATTCTATTATGATTGGCATTCCATTTAATTATATCTATGTCTTGTATATTTATTGTCCTAGAATATAGAATATCGTTAGCTTGCTTGAATTGTGATTCATAATATAGCTGTGGTGATTAAAGAATCTCACGGTCTTCGGCATCATTTAGCCTATCTTCAACGTTATTTGTTATCCATAATCACCTGTTTTACCGTTATTAGTATTAAGAATAGCGGCAACATAATTAATTATAACATCGATTTGTTAACGTCTTCTAGGTTATTAAACATTGTAAGATGCACCTACACTATTGCTATAGTCACGTTAGAGATAAATTAGCTTTACATATCGTATTAGGCGCATTAAAAGTACCATGTATATTTATTCAGTAACATGTTGAAAACGCGATTTTTTCAAGTTTAGAAAAAAGGTTTTGACGTGTAACATATTTTTTCTCGCTTTCCTGTAATCTGTGGGAGTGATTTCGTGAAAAGGGACGGAAATGTGTAACAGGAAGCCGGGGAAGCGCGCGCTATTTGATTTGACCAATGAGCGCGCGCGGTGCTAGAGTTGTCCGTCAGAAACGACCTTGACGACCCTTTAATGTTGCTTATTAACAAGGTGAGAGTCAGACGTAAGGCTCGTTGTTCTCCAGTTCACGGATTGAGAATAAAAAAAAAATTGTGTCCTGTGAATGTTTTTGAAAACGTTGATTATTAATATTTTCAATAATTTACTAATTAGATAAGCAATAAATAAAAATAAAGTTTATTAATTTACATTTAAAACATAATTTTGTCTCAACTTCGTCATTTGATCATCAGATTAGATCACTTAATTTAAAATGTTTAACATAATCTAATCTGAATCTATAATCAATAATACCTATCGATATTAAATATAAATATTATATCCAGTGGTGACAAATCCGTAGCTACCGCTTGACGCACTAGTGCGGGGACTATACTTGACTTGTTCCGAAGTTTGCTTTAATTAGGCTGCGCTTACACAAGCACTTATTTTCAGCAGTATTTTTTTCCATTATTGGATATGTATATTCTGTAGGTAATTCTAAACGTCGCCGAAATAAATTTCCAATGGGTGTATGTAGTTTATTAAGTTGCTCCATATTGTTCCATATGGCTCCGGTTTGCTTCATATTGCTAAATATTGCTCTATATCGCTTCATATACATTCATATCATTCCATACACGTAGATTTTTAATTCACTGTTAACCTTTCAGGAAGTGAAACTACTCATGATTACAAACAACTTTCATTATGGGACCAACTACTCACTGAGGTTAACAGCGATTTAAAAATCACCGTGTATAGTAAAGGTATCAGTAGAAATAATTGCTACACACAATAATTGTTCACATGGAGGAATATGGAGCCTCGTAGCTCCATATCGCTCCATCTGATCCAGCAATAATCGCTGAAATGTCCCAGGTAAGCGCAGTTTTAGTCTCGGACTGCCCCGACTTGACGTCCTATGGATGGATGTGGGACGCCAAGTCCCACATCGGGTGCTTCTCTATACATCGAACGTCAGTCCATGATGTATAGACAGATTCGCCTAGTATTTAAATTATTTTATACGCCTGTAGGCTTTAAGTTAGTAACTTAAGACAACCACAGGATAGTCCAGTTACGTAGTTACGATCCTCAGAGGTCAACTTCGAGATGCAAAATATAAAAAAAAATGTTTAGAGAGGCACCTGCTGACTATACACCAGTACATATACTTGTTACCGCCAGTATTGTTACAAATTAAACTATTTCATATCACTACATATTAGGTGCTCCATATTGCTTCATTTAGCTCCATATTGCTCCAAACAGACCATATTGTTTGATTTAACTCCAAATGGTGGTGATATTTCGAAAAACAATTGCTAAAATCTTGGCATTGAGCGATACGGAGCAATGTTGCTCCATATTGCTCCACTACCTCTGGCAATAATTGCTGAAAAAATTGCTCATGTAAGCGGAGCTTTAGCCTCGGACTATCCGGACTTGGCGTTCCACATCCACTCTCTGGGTGGCGTGCGTGGCGCCCGTGATTTATAGAGAGTACTTGTTAGTGGCGTATAAACGAAGCTATTTATTACTTTATTAGCAATTACAGTTAGATTGTGTGATTATAATAATGTTATGGTTCGATGCTACGGATTGTTATGCAGGTATTTTTATTAGAGTAGTAAATCTACACTAATATTATAAAGAAAAAAGATTAATTGTGTTCATGTTGGTAATAAACTTAAAAACTACCGGACCGATTTTAAAAATGATATATTATCACTGAGTAACATAATTTATAAATATATCACACGGGTGAAGCCACTGGCGAAAGCTAGTAAATCCTATTCTTAGGAAAAATTTAAAAAATTCCAGCACTTTTTTTTAGCGTTTGAATTTTTGGTCTAATTTTAGACTTACCACCTTTTTAGCATTAAGTTTATACAGTCAATATCGTTTTGCTGTCATTTAATTGAGCCCGGAGTCTGGATTTGTGCCCGGTTGATGGCAATAGGCTCGCCCCCTATTACATGGGACTTAAACATAACTGGCGAAATGTGGGTGTACTATAGGTACACCTCTGCCTAACCCTCCGGGGATTACAGGCGTGATGTTATGTTGTTATGTTGTTAATTGAAATACTCCTAATCACCGCATTATGTTAATTGAAATGGACTAAAATAAGATATGCAAATCTCATCCTTAGGTATATGCTAAACCAACGGCATAAACCTCGCCCGATTATACCAATGGATTCTTCACCACAAAACCAACTAACGACCCAGAATTCGACCATTTAACAGTTCTTATTTTTTACCCACATTTTCTAGTAATTGGAAATGGTCTGTCAAGCTAACGATGGCGGAAATTATCTGTCCTATCCAATGCGGCACGGTAATGCGCATGCGCAATCTTCCGTTGGATACTAGATCAACTGGTTATGTTGTAACCCCCGGCTGTGGAGGAAACTTTATGTAATATATAATGTAGTAGCTTAACACAAGCAAGTAGTTGCGGATCTTTGTAAGGAAATAAGTACAAGTGGGTACAAGATTGGTTTTTTTCAATGCGGATGTAAGTGGAGTTTTGTTTTTATTGTCGTACTTTGGATACGGTCATTGGTTTTAATTCTGATCCTAATATATGCGTGTAGAAATATATTTGGACTTCAGAAGAAAGGATTGTTTTCACGACTTCCGTGATAATAAGATAATTTGTTCTTTCTGGCCCCATAATTGATACTCGGAGTCCTTTAAACCTTCAGATTAATCATACATTTTTGGAGAATTAAGTTGTAAGTTGTGATAAGGGATTACTGTTTTATCAAAACCTAACTTACAAGAATTTTCTTTATGTCACATTTAGTTGGACCACATGATGTCAAATGATTGTAAAATTCTTAATTATATGTGAAATTCAAGTCATTATGTAAATAGCAGAATAATAATTTATTAGTATCTCAAAAGGAACTCGCGCACTTGTCGCTAAACGACACACCACATTTCTCCAGTAAGTATTTGCTGAATCCCATCGTAACTGTGACAGTTCATAAGTGGACCACTTTCTGGGCTCAGACGGATCTAGACTGGAATGTTACTCTAGAAATTACAATGTATTTATATAACTGTGTCAATCAAGCCATTCACTGGTTGAAATAAAACTAATAGAACGTATTAGAAAGAGGGCACATAATCGTTAAATTAATGACACTATTAACGATATCGATTCTTAAGCGAGTGGTCTGTAATCGAGTCAGAAGTATCGATGAAGACTATCCGGTCTTTCAAACGGGAGACAAATCTCCTGTATGCTGTTCCACGTGGCAACGAAATAAACAGTTAGGAGGTAGTGAGAAGATGATGACAATTTTTAAAGTAAACTAGAAAATAATGTCGCTAATTCATAACCTTTTTTTTTTTTTTTTGAGGGTGGGAAATCATCAAATAACTTCTCCCGCTCTGGGCGGAGCGGGAGGGCGTGTCAGACTCTTACTGACTAAATCCCACCCGTGTTCCTTCGGTTGCCCTGTTGCCGGGGGCCACGATCTCCCTTTCGGTTTTCTTCGCAACCCCGGCAGGCATCGGCCCTAGTGGACCCCTTCAAATCTGCTGACATCTCATTGAGGCGCGCCTGGAACACAACGCGCCGTCGACCCGGGCCTGGTCCTTATCGGACGGTGAACCACCCATTGCTCAACGTCGCTAATTCATAACCTAAGCATGAAGTGACCCATTGGTTAGTTTATTTAAATTAAATACATTCACAACAAACTCTTCATCTTCCAGCTAAGGTTGAAAACGTAATAATAACTAATTCTACAAAGAATTTCATATCTATACACGTAAAGACTATTTCTGCTTGCAGCGCTTGGCCGCTTTATAACCGGGGCGGTAACAGATGTGGTCATCTTGTGCACGGGATTTTGTTTTCAAACTGGTTAGATAAATATGAGTTTTTAGATGGTACATTGCTATCATCGCATGACGTCTTTTTCTTCCATAGTTTGTCTTTTCTTTTATATTAATCGTTATTACTAAGCATGATAATTATTATGTATAATTCTTTTTTATATCCCTTGTGTTAGGACGATCAAGGCATCATTTACGAACAAAAAAAAACAACTAACACTAATGAAACATTCAAACCGTTTAATTCATGAAATCAATCAAATTAATGTTTGACATCATAAATAAATAAAAACACGTGCATTAAAACTATCAAACTAACATATTCATAAATAAAACAATAAATTATAGAAAATACCAAAAAAATAAAAAGTTCAATAACATTACAAACTACTACATACTAATATTACCCAGTCTCACATTAACTAATATCATTTTTTTTCGTCGTCGTTCATCGTCAATCGTTATAATTCTTCTAACTTGGTTCCTACCACAACAATATGTGCTACCTATAAAATTCGCTATCTCCCTTGACACGTGCTACACAAAGCCATAGACTGGTCATCTGCCTGGCCTTGCCACAGTACTAGTATATTATCTGTGCCACAGTTAACCCACAAACCTAGTCGCCTCTGGACGTTTGAAACTGTCTTCTTGAGCATATACCTGTTTTTGTGGTCCAAAGCATAAAACATTTTTTATTTGTCTTTCATCAATATTTTATAGTCCACTGAGACCACTATATCTTGATATGTAGAATAATATGGAGGTCTTCATCCTTCTGCTCTCAACTCACTAAATTTGGGATCGTCACTGACTGTATGTCACTGTATTCACTCACCCCTGTTCCAGCTATATCATGTTATCACAGAGCCCATTAATCGTTTCTTTGGTTTTCTCTAAATGGGGAACTTTTTTGAAATGGCACGCATTAACTTTTCTACGATAATAATATTCTCTGCCTTCCTAGCCACAGCATCTATCACACATGTCTTTTTCTTTAATCTTCTCTTGCTCTAATGGGGATCTAGTTGAAAATGTATTGAATTCGACCGGTCTGTTTGTGTCTCCAGAAACAGCTTCGCTACGATATAATATGTCACAATATTCTGGTTTATAGACTGTTTACATCAAACCCTTCAACGCAGCAACGGTTGTCGTGTCACGATTAACCCATCAAAGCTGTACGTTTGTATCAACTGCCACGTTACCGTGTGTAATATTGTCATTATCTTACTTTATGCGACTATAACATGACGTTTAGAAGGTTTCCTCGAAGTCGCCTTGTCTCTTAACCCACAAACATGTCTTCCTGTACAAATAGGCGTTTGTTTGTGTTGCACATACTTGTCTCCGACTGTTTGGCCGACTGGCACTGTTGTCTAATAACTGCATTTCGTGCTTAAACTCATTTATTAAAGCTCTTTTCAGTGCCTTTTAATTCGTGATATCGTCATAGAAATATAACTGGTCCTTTGCAAAAAGACTGCTAATCTTTCTGAAAGCAATTTTGCGTATAAAAACTGACGAATTCTGACATGCCAATCCATACTTCATAAACTATATTAATATTAAAAAAAAAAAAATATTATAAAAGTAACTTTGTTTGTCTGTTTGTTACATATTCACGCCTTGACGGCTCAACGGATTTCGATGAAATGGCACACAGGTAAACCATGACCTGGGTTAGGACATGCATACTTTTTATCCCGGTATGATCCCGTGAAGCCGCGGGCAAAGCTAGTATAATATAATTACATTGACTACACTACACTTAAATATCGAAAAAGCCACTATTGTTACTGGTCAGTACCATTTACGCTTAGTAAGATCTAATATTTACTAGCAAAATACGATAAATCAAAACAAATAAGGCATCAAATACTGCATCAGCACTAAGTAATAATTAAAACCGAGCAGCCGTTACAATCGTAATTTAATGTGCATAAACTGAAGAAAACTCATAAAACATTCAGTAACAACAACATGGATCAATTATGACGTGAAAACTTCCTGCGAAAGTATTTTGCAATGCTAATGCAGTTACAATCCAGTTTCACACCGATAGTAACAGGTATAAATAACAGGTTTGATACTGTACTGGTATGTTTATATCACGTCATTATCCGCTACTTGTAACGTATCCCGATATTCACCTATTTATCCATATATTATACTAATTGTGAGTTTATTTGTAGGCGGTAATCTTCGAAACTACTGATCCGATTCCGAAAATTATTTAACTAACGGTAAGCTACAGTATTGTAGAATGTTATAGGATTATGAGCCGACGAAGTCGCGGGTAGAAGCTATTATAATACAAGGTGGCAGGGACATCGACGCGAAAACTGTTACCATAGATTTAGTACATGATTCTGAACCCCCTTGCGTTAATATTTTTCGTCGGTTATTTTTTTTTAATCAGCTGTTCCATACATTTTGACCTTTTTTAAGAACCGACAAAAATTCAACCTCTGCGTTGATTTTTTTCAGAATCATGTACTAAATCCATGGTTAAAGTTTTCACGTCGATGGATGCCACCCTATATAATATCACGATATTTGCCTATTTAAGTCTAATATACGATCATTTATTTACCTCAGTAATAAATAAAATAGCTGTAGCTCTGTGCATTGCACTATTATCGTGTGTGCTGTTAACATTATTTTGAACTGTGTTCGACGTAAATACAATTTATGTTTTTTATACGGTTTAAGGTTTGATGAAATTGATTTTTGGGGTCAAGTAGTAAATATTATATAGGGTCATGTGTTATGGTTTCCCCATTGAGGTATAGGAAATTTTTGTGCATCTAGTATAATTGACATGAAAAAAAAAATACCTTTCAACCTTCTGTGATAGGCAGGTCTGCGATGTTGTCTGTCTTTTCTATATCTCTTTGAACTATAAAAATAATAATCCTCTCCTGCCCCTGAAACAAAATGTCCTATATAATCATAAAACTTACGTAGTTTTCAGTGTATTTAAATATTCACTGAAAAGATTATAAGAGGACCATCAGGTTTAACCTAATGTGATGGCTGGACGATTTAGAAGTAAGTACCTGCAATACTTACTTAAGATATGTCACATGAACCGTTACTATCTTCATCAGATAATTAAAAGAAAAAGAGGCCTTATTAGAGTGTTGATTAGATCCTGTACCCTAATTGCGTTTTACACGATCAATCTGTTATGATTTGGAACAGACTGCCATTGCTTCATAAGTTGGAAAAAAAATCTGCGCAACAACGTAAATATAACGCAATGAATGTTGTTGAACTGTCAAAATGATAAAAATTTGTCATAATCGTTTACGAAAATAAGTTACTCAATTAGGGTACTGGTTAGATCAAAATCAGAACGCAAAAATATTGTGTTTTTGCGTTCTGATTTTGATCTAACCTAGCTGTTCTAACATAACCTAAGGACCTTTTTCAAAGAAAAAAACATTTTTTTTATTTTATTTGAGTTTCATAAATAATGACTTTTAAATAAATTATCCAGAATGACAGATGAAACCTTCGATACTCAATCGAACGAAACATTTTTTTTTTAAATTCAATGTAACACAATTACAATAACATTATGGTTCCACTGCATTTCCTACTCTGTCACACGCAGCGCAAGTTCATATTATAGTCATGTATAGAACTTGAAAGGAAATGTTAAGCAAACAGTGCCGTATGCAGGGATGTCTGTGTTCAAGTTTTTGTCATTGACATACTGGACATTCCTTTGTCTCTGCCCGTACTCTGTTCGACATCCATAGTCGTAAGGCACGCGTTTTTTATAACCAATTCTCGTCATTCCGTCTGATTGATTCGTTGGCACGTTATATTTATGTTGTTTAATTACTTCATCAAAAAAGTTCGTCTGTCTGTTGTGCGCGATGCAAATGCATTCCACTCGTAAATTTTTGCGGGAATGCTCTCACAAAAATTGCTCGTTAGAAACGAGAACATATTTATATGCATAAATTCTCGTTTCTTCTTCCGTCTTTTCAAGAATTGAACACCGTTTTGGTAGATAGGTACTCAAAGCAAAGTGGGAACCAATTTTGTATTCACTATCGATTATCTATTAATAGAGAAAAGTTTCGCAAGTATTATGAATTCACAACCCCCACCATATAGCTTTAGATGGATAACTAGCAACCAACAGTTTAATTATGAATCAAATAATGCAGTACGCAATACTAATTAGAATTACATAAATTAATTTCCATTGTTCGAAGTGGGAGATATAGATCTATTTGTTGTAATACAAGAGCGTTGATGTGATAAGTAGCAAGGATTGCAATATGCCAGCACTACAGTATGCAAAATCAAGAAATTGTTGATGAAACAAATAATTGAAATAATATACCTAGTGAAGAAATTCTTACAAAACATATTTCACATAGACAATTTATTCTTAAAGATACAGTACAGTGAAATACACAAGAATATATTAAAACAGACGCAGATACAGAAGTTTATTTATTACACAACCAATGGAATTCCATAAGACTCCGCTGCACGACTTTAATAATGCTCAGGCCTAATTTAAACGCAAAGCCCTGATTAATGTCGTCACGAAATCCATATATTTTCCCCATACATCATTGTAACGGTAACACACGTTGATGCACCGAATATTCCAAGTTTGACCTTTTTGTCATGACATTTAGATGCGTTGTTGCGTATGAAAATGTCAATTCCGTGCTCAGATAAATGCGCACGGACTTATTAACTAACGAACGCTTTTAAAAAACAATTTGTTTGAGTCCTTGAGATAATGGTCGGCAAATAGGTAGACTAAACAATTGGTCTTTAGGAAATGTCAATGTAAATTTTTATCGGTAATCTATCGTCCGCTGCAGCAAACGGTTTTATTTTTTATGCTGTGTCTCCTTCCAGATTCCGAATGAGGCATGCATGGTTTTTTGGGAATACGGTACTCTCGCATTTGTTACGCAAAATTAAGGCATGTTAATTTTAGTGCTGGTTTCTTTGCATTTTTTAGCTGATATCCGTTATGTCCGTTAGCCGATGCTCTTTCAGATAACACTAGGCCGCCATAATACAGGTCCCTGCATGTTCAGATACAGATACATTGGCAGATAAGTAGTTCTTTCGCACTTGATCTTACACGAAATCAAATTATCATTCTATAAAGGTATGAGGAACAGGGTGTAAAGTTTACTCGTCCTCTATAGAAAAGGGGGGATACTCCAACCAGACGGGGGTCGTGTCTGGTATTATAAATGGCAACTCGCAGTTTTGACCACACCCCCTGTGGGGTACGAACCTCGGCTTAGGGCGTCGCTGGGGGGAGGACAGCAAGAGGGGACAGGCTGGATGAAAATTTGGTTATCATCATGATTATTAGGCGGGGTATTTAAAGCTACGTGCTCAGCTGCAACAACTGCTAGCACCTCGTTTTCGAGCAAGGGTCGGGGAGGAGTATCATTTGCTCGGGGGTATGGTCGCGATCGCAAAGAACCTCGGCGGCGAGGTGCTTTGCGATGACTGCCCGACGATTGATGTCGGGACATTGTATATATACTCGTCGCGCGGTAAACACTGCTTGCGCGATGCAGGATTTTGCATGACGTCAGTGTGTATACTTCGAATGTGGCGTTGTAGATGGCGCCACAATTCTATGCCAAGCTATATTTTCTTTATCTAACGTAAATCTTTGCTTGTTCCAGGGCAAATCAGTGATCCGTCCGATAGCGTTCAAGCCGCTCGGTGGGCGCCTGTCTGCGGGAGGGGAGAGGTATGGCTCCACTCCGGTGCTTGCCAGCAGACCACCATCCCACCTGACGC
Source organism: Omphaloscelis lunosa (assembly GCA_916610215.1). Lineage (NCBI taxonomy): Eukaryota > Metazoa > Arthropoda > Insecta > Lepidoptera > Noctuidae > Omphaloscelis > Omphaloscelis lunosa. The sequence goes on from OU744255.1 coordinate 5,129,346, forward strand.
TCTATGGCAGTGAGTATATCAGCAACACCATACTTTCACTTAAAAAAATGCGTCTTTTTGTTGGTATATTTGCGTGTGCTAGCTGACATATAGCAAATAATTTAATGTAATGTTTTATGATGCGTAATGTAAATCATTTTGCATACTATTATTGTATAGTATCAAGTTTTTCTAACTGAACAGACAACTGTGGGGCTGGGGAGTTTGTTGCGCCAGTTCTTCTTCCCAGCTAAAGCACTAGGAAGTGGTGAAGGGTGGACGTTTTGGGGGACTGTCTTATGTAATTTTGATGTTCGAAGTATTTTTTCTCAGCCTAGTTTGAATAAATTACTTTTGATTTTGAAATACCACTTCTTCTCCAGTGTTGTCAGCACAAGTAAAACAATAATAAATAGTTCATGAAGTCACTAATAAAAACCTTTTATTAAAGGTATCCCCAATAGTTAGGTTTTCAAAGAATAGTCACAGATAACTTTATTTAATTTAACGATAAATGGATTCCTGATCTATTTTGATTCCGGTTATGCAACAGCAGTTAATAGTATTGCTGTGCTCTGATTTTAAGACACCATTAATTGTATTTTTTGTATATGGGTATTTTTCCTGAAATAAAACACTATTTATTTTATTTTATTTTGTCACTAAAGCGTCGCACCAATTTCAACGAGGTAAAAATGTAGTAAGTCATTGCAATGTAACTCTTATCTCGGTAAGGTTACGTCTAAATTAGAATGATTGCCGAGAGTTTTATGACAGTCACGGTAATCATTTTTTCAACAAGTTTTCATGGAAATCGTTCCACCAGAGTCGTGTTGCGCCCGTCTGCCTGTGGGAACCTTTAGGTTTCATGTTCTGACTTTCTAAGTATCTACTCTATTTTATTAGACATGTCTATATAAAAGGCTGTGACAACGTATCACCTTTGAAAAAATGGTGGCCTTTTTGCCAAAACACAGGCCATTAACTTACCACATCTGTCTTATTGGCAGGCTCATCAGACGTGCGCGAGGGCCGGTGGTGCGGCTCTCCTCAGCCCGCCTCCTTATCTGCCCTGCCGCCCACCACGCCATCCGCTCCTCTACACCAGAGGCATCATTCTGCTATTGTGTGAGTTTACTATGGCTTTATTTTCCATATTTTTCATCAAGGTGGAGATTGTCCATCGAACAACAGGCCATCAGTCGTCACTAATGTTATCGTGGTTGCGTGCTTCTGGGCGATATGATTACGCACGTGAAAAGAACAAAGGTTTGATTAGATTACACACTTAATCTTTACGGGATTGTATCCCAATAGGGTTTCGATACGGTACGGTAAGGTACTAACATATGTCTAGAATTCCAGATTATCTTTTATATCTATTAACAAATCCATAGATGAAAATATTAGCAAGTGCTAATGCTATGCGACCGCGTCTGAGACTATAGTTGCATAGGTAGATAGTTAATTGATTCAAGCATAACCTTGCGGAAATCCATTATAAAATACAATAGACGTGGATATATTTATTTATAACTTTTCCGCTATTTCTACAAAAAAAAAAATGCGCAAAAGTTACGAAGTATATCCACGTGTATTTTATTTTGCATAGGTAGTCCAATGTTTAGGTCGCAGCCCTCGATTGCGAGGGGTCCCCTAGGTGCCAGCATGATTATCGTAATAACTTGTGGGGTAAGAGCGAACAAAGCGAGCTCAAAATTCTTTTAATTCCACCTCGGATAGATGTTAGGTTTCATACAGAAATAGGAGCTACTTTTTTTATTTATCCTAAAAACCTTAAGAACGAAAAAACTACCTCCTATAAGCGAGCGAAGCAAGCAGTAATCTCACCACTAATAATGGACCACTGAAATCGTATTGTATCGTTTCCACTAAGCTCTTCGCTCCGCTAAACCAATGACATCACTCCATTGTAAGTTCAATTGTTAGAATTAGGTCCAGTTGTATCATACTACATAGTTTTAGACAATTTTAGACGTGCATTGTACCTATTGTATTGAGATAAGTATATTTTAATCGTATCAAACTACCGCTGTTATATGACATGGTAACTATAAAATGTGTATTCCATTTTGTCACTGTACATTCTGTTCCTAAACCGCACACCGGAACGTTGTATTTTTGCCAATAGCATAATTGCCAAAAAAAATGGTCTCCACAATTGTAGGTAGGTATTAATATTACATAGAAGATTATGTGAGTCACCTTAATCGTCGGTATTACGAAATAATATATTATGCTGTCATTGACATAAAATTTTGCTCACAATTAGGTGTAGGCACACAAATAATTGTGCCTTCCTTGGATCAACTGGATCAACAATTGCTTGCAGACCCAAAAACGTTTGTTGATGGCAGCTATAAGTGCATAGACAAGCGATAGACAACGTAAAACGATTTAAGAAAAAAAATATACGCGTCGTTTTGAGAACCTTCTCCTTTTTTTGTCGGTTAAAAATACCTAATTAACGTTGCGTAAGGTTTGTTTACCGACTTCCAAAAAGGAGGAGGTTATAATATTTTCATAGCGTATATGTTTTTTTTTATGTATGTCCACCGGTTTCTTCGTCAATTGTAGACTGATTTTGAAAATTCTTTTGTTGATTGAAAGGGTATGCTCTCGGGGTGGTCCCGTATAATTTTTATTAAATTTGCTTAGATAGTTTTTGAGTTACGTTCAATAATACGTATTTTTACCCATTTCGTATGTGGATGATATGACAATTTCCTGTCCCTGATAATTACATAGCAGTTAGTTGTATTCGAATTTGTGTGGGGTAGGTACCACACCTAAAAAGTGAAAAATAAATGACATTTTTACAAATTTACTTTTTATTAATTTTTGGAAGTCGGTTGTTTTTCCACCAGAATACCAGCGGTTTTTTTAGACTTTTATTCGTATTCTTTATGGTAGCTATAATGGTCATGAGCTATCCAAATATAAAAAAATATTTGGCCTAGGTCTTAAGGGGAGGCGTGAAAATTGATTCGCTGTTACAATAAATTAATGTTCGTAATAAACAGATGAAATTAGATCGTCATCAAAAGTAATGAAGTTAATTTTACTTCTCTGACAGAAAGTTGTATGATCACGCTTTTCGTGTAGATAATCGTTTTCGTGATATGAAATCTGTTTTAATACAAGTAAGTATTTAATTTCCAGTAAAAGTGAAATATATTTAAGTACTTTGTGGTTGTAGTATTTTTTTTTATATTTTCAGGATTTAATTAATTAAGCGTGTGGCATATCTTGGCTCACTGTAAAATATCTTATAAATTACCACTTTAGTAACATAACATAACTGTTAACACCCGTATTTCGCCAGTAATGTTTAAGTTCCTGTAATAGGGGGTGAGCCTATTGCGATCAACCGGGCACAAATCCTTACTCCGGGTTCCTGCTAAGAAAATCCAGAATCTAGATGGAAAAACCCAATAACATTGCCCGATCTGGGAATCGAACCCAGGACCTTTTAAGTAAGTCTTGATGTTTTGTCAAGTCGTAAAATTAATGCGAAGCTTGGGCAGGTCGCTCGTAGTGTATAAATAGAGTGTTTATGAATACTTTTCAAGTTTCAAAACGTTCTTCTTTAACTGAATGCTCAAAAATCATACGCCTTAAACCAGAATATCAGGTTCTTTTTTTCAAAGACGTTTTCTAAATATAAAACCTAGCTAGATCGATTAATCGCCCCCGAAACCCCTGCAAATAAACTAAATTTCATGAAAATCGTTGGAGCCATTTCTGAGATCCAGATTATACATACATATATACAAGAATTGCTCGTTTATAGATATGCATCTCTTCTTCAGCAAACAGCATTCACAACATGGCCCTACTAATCACTCACACTTCTTAAACTTTACCCAGCGCTCTCGTCAGAAATAGACTCAATAACTACCAATAAAGGCGATGAGTTCACTCCATGCACCCTCCTAATAAAGAATGAACTCATACGAGAATAGATCACAAGTAAGTAGTACAGTCAGAGAAATAAATAAAATTGTTAAGCAAATTGTCACCTACGTCAATTTGCCGTGTTATAGCCATTTTATACAATTGTCAAAGAATTACAGTTGTGATTTGAATATGCAGAAAATTAAAGTTGATAGTCAATTTCCTTAACAAATGATTTCCCTGACTTTACCTACTCACATACTTTCTACGATGCACGCCTAATCTACAATTGACACGTCAATGACACACAAGACGATGCATCTGTTCATTAAACTGAATAATTGAGACAGCATAAATGTGGCGTGATCTGCATGTTGTAGGAAGATAGTTGAAGTGGGAAATACACAATCTGTCTAGTTTAAAACGTACAGTTTAGCGCTACGCGGCTACTCTGCGTAGCGCTAAAAAATCCTACTTTTTAAGTTTTAACTGAAAATTAAATTCATGGTTCGATGTCGCTTCATAATTCAAGAATGCACACCGAAGCGTGTTTTTATAGTAATAAAAACATAGCAAATGTTCTACAGGGTGTATCAGAAAGGTTTGGTCATATTTAAGGATGTCATAGTGGTACATACAGACCATCAAACTGGGTTGCGGGTTTGTCCGAAAGGGTTATCGTGGCCCCCACTGAAGAAACACGGGTGGGTGGTTTAGCCAGTTAGAGTCTGACACGCCCGCCCAGAGCGGGAGAAGTTATTTGAAAATTTACTACCAAAAAAGACAATCAAACTGAACAACTTTCTCTATGGGACCAACATTGTAATCGCAAAATAATTATCAACTGTCCCATACAAAACTTCAATAAATACTCGACCTAAATAAAAGTTGATTATTTTTTCGCGACTAAATATTTGAATATTAAGTTAATAATAAAATAATCGCTCTATGCAAGGTACTGGTATTCAGTTGCATCCATTTAGACTAGAAGTCGACCCCAACATAGTTAGAAAAAGGCTAGGCAGATGATCTGATTAAACTATTATTACAAAAATTACATAATAATCCTATTATTCTATAAGTACCCACGATAAAGTAAGGCTGATTTCAAGTTTATACGAAATCTCTAGAATTTTTCTAGAAAATTAATACTTTATACATTTTCCGTATTGTTAAATTTAAAAAAAAAATCAATAGATTTAAATCTGAATGCCTGGTTCTGCCATGTAACTGCGACATGAACATGCCTTATGCTAGTGAATGAGTTAAGAGTTTAGGAGCCGTAAAATGTTACTGAATCATTCCGTGGCGTGTTCATTCACCAGAAAGAACAACGTATAATTTAATAAACAGTAAATAAATACACGTTACGCGTCCGGGTTTTTTAAGAAAGTTTTTTACTCCGTAGAGTAAAAGTTAAATGCAGTGTGTTTAGAAAATAAAATACTGTGTGGGTTTTAGGTGCCTGCTTATACACGTACATTACCTGGAGGACTGGTCATCACCTATGTTTTAAGCAGGTAGGTAATTTTTTTTGAAGATTCCTATTCGATAAACATCCGCATAATTGAATAAATTCAAGTAATCAAGGAAAAAGTAACTAACCAATTTCAAAGAAAGTTGCGAGCAAAATTGCGCGCAACTTTTTCTTTTAGATAAAATCGCCGCGCAAAAACTGACATACCAACATTACACTTGCATTCATATTCACCTTTCTTTTAAACCATCTCGTTTAGCATTCATTAATAAAGCAAAAACATTTAATACAGTATTTACTCATTTGCGCGGTTTATTCAGCAATTATGATTGAAGCAGCAACTTAGCGGCGCGGTCGGCACGCGCGCGCAGACATTCGTGCGTTGAACAGAGTAGCGGCTAGCCGGTGCGCGTACGCAATACACAGTGTTTATTTATCAAATGGTGATTTTATACTTGTATACGTATTCCAGTTAATAAAATGGTGTAGTGTATAGAAAAGTGAGAGCTTAGTGACATGTTTAGGTGAGTTCTGAGGTGAGGGTGGAAACGTTGTTTTTTGTTTGACGGGTCTGTAATTTCGCGCTGTAGGGTCGTCCTGTTGTGACCTTTATTATGTGTGTTATGCAAATCAAGTAACCAATTATTAAATTAAATAATATTATACAGTAGATATTTCTTACTTAACCTGATTTTTTGTAGTATGTTATAATGAGGTTTCTAAATTCATATCTTGAGTAATCATAGGCATAAGGTTGATTTACCTTATTGCCTAGGTATGCTTGGATATAAAAAACATGGTTATTATTTCCTTGGTCAGTAAGCACTTATTTAAAACCTCAGTCTAGTATCCAAGTAGCTATTATTACAACAAAAAAAAAGTTCTTATATTTATTTCTAATCTAGGTTTTTGTATTTTTTGCCTTTTCATAGTCACGGTAGACTGTTTCTCAATGACTGTAAGCTAAAAAAGAGGCACCTATTTGACACAAATAACTTTACAACGATTGCTGGACGACAATTATTTTTTTTTTTTTTTTTTGCTGGACGACTATTGCAATATTTTTGTTTCTAGCATTGAATCTAGGAACATTATTGCAAAGTGTAGACGATTTCTTTACAGTCTGGCTGTCAGTAATTCGATGGACATAATAATTGGTCTTCCAATTACTTCGGTTATTAGAATTAACTACAAACAATGAAAGTAAAAATAAACACGACATTGCCAATCGTCGTATACTTTACGCAATGAAAGATATTAGGAAAATAAATGTATGCTATTTTTTTCGCAATATCGTGAATACCGCTTCTAATTGTTCTTCTTCTACCAATAGTACTTTTTAATTTTGATGTGCGCAGTAGGTGGCATTGTTAAAAGCAGCGTCAGTGGTGTCTATTAGATCCTCAAAAGTGCAGGTGTATTGACACTTGGGACATTCCAGCAAGCGGGTCATGTTCTGGACAGCACCACACTCACGTTAGGTGTCCGACGTGTCTGATACCCCGTATTTTGCCAAGCCCTTCAACCCCTTTCTTGATGTAGGTAGGTCATATTTTTTGCACTGCACTGTTTTAGTTTTCAATCTTCCATTATACCTATACTCCATTTGTAATAAGATTAGACATTTAAATAAACCTTTTTTACAGTCCGTTCAACCGATTTTGACTTCTATTGCGTTGGTGGCATGACAAATGGCAGCTGCAGTAAACAGTTGGTATTGTATCCACTGTTTTGCTTTTAATGCCATCTTTATGCCTACGGTATAGAAGTCAAAATCGGTTGAACGGACTATAAAAAAAGGTTTGTTTTAATGTCTAATCTTATTTCAAATGGAGTATAGGTATATTCTTGAACTTGCCATAATCAGTCGGTATTTACTCACGAATATATTTTTGAGTAAATACCGATTGATTACTTATTTATTACCAACAGCTTCTATATATAACATATTTTATGAAATAGAATATCATCATCATTATCTCTTGTAGAACAATCCTTTTGGAATAATAGTCACTAGTCACGATAGGCAGAGGTCAATAGATTGACAATTACTTAATGATGTCAGCAGTATCGGATCCAGGAGTAGATAGATTCATAGGGGCCATTCTGCTGATGTTTTGTTTAGTCGCCTCTACGATACGTAAGTATGAACACGACTGGTCTTCCCTGTTAAGTGCTGTAAAGAGAATGATTGCTATTAAATTAAAAGACGGTTTACATTAATACAATTAACAATTTATTGTTATATGCGACCTAAAACTAAACCAGTGAAGTAAACCCGAAATAAACAAGTGAGTAATCAATTAATAAAAAATTGTTTCTGCCCGCGACTTCGACGACCCTCAGCAATACTGTAACCTTCCATTTGTGAAAGAATTTTCGGAATTGTATCAGGAGTTACAAAGATTACCCCTCCATACAAACTCAGAATTTTTACCTCTTTATAATAATTAAACACAATGTATTGTCCGTATTCATCCCTCAAAATATGAAAAAAAAAAAAATTGTTACCCTTTAATTATTTTGTCCCCCTGTATAGCCCTTTTGTAACAAAATCCGTTGACCTAAACAACATTGTATTGGCAGCTTCCCTTCGCACATACTACTACTATACAGCGTGTGTCATAAATGAACGGCAAAAATATAATCAGCTGCCCCACACATTTGGGTCGAGTAGGTATTGAAGTTTTGTTTGGGACAGCTGATTTATTTTTTCGCGATTACGGTCCCAACGAGAAAGTTGTTCAGATTGATGGTTTACATCACACCGTTAAATATGACCACGCATCTTTGATACACGTTGTATAGAAGTGGGTTACCTACAGCTGCAGTACCTACAGTATAGTGAATGAATGGCAGAACGGGCCATAGTGTAGTGCCATTGTTCAAAGCACTATGCACAATATGCACCGACCAATCAATAACAGCGAAAGTTTTGTTATTTAGTATTTAATAGGTTTGTGAGAAGCTGCGTTCTGTTTTAGAATTTTATTTTTTCTAAGGGTCTTACCAGAATGAGGGTTATACAGGGAAACTAGTTGTATTAGGGTACAAAGGACATTCTATTGTGGACCCTATGACAGGGTCATGTATGTAATTTACTCTTTCTAGCAAATAGGCGATTCGCTTATGGAAAGAGGATAATTGCTTTTTGTTTAATGTTCCTCGATTTGCTTGTGGTTATTGAGACACAATATCTTGACATCTATTCTACCAGAGAAGTCAAAATCGGTTGAATGGACTATAAAAGAGGTTTGTTTAAATGATATTTTTTCAAGAGCACTTGAACATAAGGAAAATTATTCTCACTTCGAGCCAATATTCAAGAGATCAAGGAATTTCCTCGTTTTTTACATGACCTTCTTTTAGTAATCAGAAATGTGAAAGGCCTTTATGGTCTACTGGTCGCAAACTCTACTGCTGAGCACGAGGTCCTTTTTTTTGGGTGGGAAATATTCAAATAACTTCTCCTGCTCTGGGCGGAGCGGGAGGGCGTGTAAAAAACTGACTAAAACCCTCTTACTGACTAAAACCCACCCGTGTACCTTCAGTTGCCATGTTGCCGGGGGTCACGGTAACCCTTTCAGGCAAACCCGTAACCCAGTTTGATGGTCATCTCTTTGAGGCGCTCGTGGATCACAACGCACCGTCTCGGCCCGGGCCTGGCCCTTATCGGACGGCGAGCTACCCATTGTTCACCGTCTGCAAGCCTGCGCCTTACGGTGGCCGGGAATCGGGCTGCGACTCCCGACGCACAGGGCGTCTCCTGCGGCGGTTAGGGACATGAGGGCGTGAAATTTGCCTCTCCCTCACGCGTTCCGCCTCCTCCTTGCGAGCATTACTGCTTTGCAGAAAGAGGTGACGGCCTTCCATGCCCTCTCGCTTCGTACCATGACCTGGACCAAGGCCAGACGCGAGAGATCACCGCCGCCGATCGCCTCCACAAGTACACGGCTATGCTCCGCGCAAGCCGGGCAGACCTCCACCGTATGCTCCACCGTGGAGCATGAGGTCCTGGGTTCGATTCTATGTTCGGACAAAGTGGTATTGTGTTTTTCCATTAAAATTTCTCAGAAGCAGCCTGGATTCTGGATTTCTGTCAGGTTGATGACAATAGGCTTGCCCTCTATCAGATGGGACTTAAACGTAACTGGCAAAATGTGGGTGTACATAGGTACACCTCTACCTAACCCTTTGGGGATTACAGGTGTGTTGTGATGTTTAAAATGTATTACAAAAACAATAAACATTAATTATGAGCAACATAAGCGGTGCCGTATGTGGAATACACCAGGTGCCATTCACCCAGGTGCCATTCACCCAGGTGCCGTTTAAGTGGGTGCCAAATGTGGAATACGTCATAATCTCGTTACTCATATTATTTGATTACAAAATATTGCTTTATAAACATATTCGCAATCACTTTGCTATTTCCTTTGAATACTATCAGCTTTATATTGATGATTGAACTTCCTTTACAGTCATCGGCTTTTTGATAAGAGAAGTAGGGCATTTAATTAATTATAATTACGTATCTATTATTCATCATATTTAACGTTTTGATATCACGATTTGCATAGGTACTTCTACGATAAATTAGGAAATAACCGTGCTACAGACCGGGCGTTGAGAGAATGCGTTCCTTTCCTGTCAGTTGGACATTTCTTGTTGTAATTAGGATCAAATTCGCAAAACAGATATTCGTTAGTATATAACTGACAGGTGTCGCGAACGCATTCTCTCGACGGCTGGACTGTAACAGAAAGGTCTAACCTAAGTATGCTATTAGTTACTCATATTAAATATGACACTATAATAGGTACATTTTTAATTTAGGGCTAATATTTGATTATTTCAATAACATATGGGCTTTACCTACTTCTTGTTCCACTGGGCCATTTCTGTATATCATCTAACACCAAACATGGGCATTGACAAGAAAGCCCGTGCACTACGATTTCCAATATAATAGGTAACGGAAAATGGTGTATTTTTCTTTAACTTAAGGCGACGATAACCGACTTTTAATGATTTTATACTGAAGATCACGTCTTAACGAGTAGTGTTAATGATTTGGAAAAAATATATGTTAAATAAGAGTATTTTTTTAATAACTTCATACTGGAATATTTTAGATTATGTTTATATTACATAGTGAAATTAATTTGTAAAGTTATGTCTAACGCGGGTAAAAAACTGAGTGAAACCTTCACCATTTTAAAGATAATTTAATTATTGTTCTTTTAGTGGTATACGTGTTTTATTAAAATACCTTTTGTTTTATGTATAATAAAATTTATAATGCGTCCAATTTGTGCCAGCGCTCCTTGATGGGCGAGTCCTATTACGGGCTGAACGTACGACGCGTTTCGTGAGCTCAGCACAGAACACGCAAGCTAACCACTCAAAGTCACTGTCATATATCTGCGTCTTAATAATCTTCGTCATAAACTTCATCATACACAAATGTCTATATTATACTATACCATTTTCTTTTCATACATGCTATAAAACTATGATCAAACTCCTAACCTCAGCTTTGTTGTTGTTAAAGTTACGTTGCCAATTACGTTTGGTAACCGCGTATCAGCATCATCTTGCAAGATCCATGACAAATAACCTGGCGTAACTACCCTCGCAACTGTTAGTTAATCTCTTACACTGGATAATTACTTACGTGGCAATTACGTTGTGCTTGGAACGGTGCGAACAGACAACGCGACGTGAATATTTCAAAATAATAGTCTCCGACAAATTTTGTTGAAACATTTCAGCTGGGTGTTGTTCAACGATGTTTTTGTATCAGAATCGGTACTTCTACTATCAATAGTCTAGGCGTAATATTCTGGTTTGATTTTAATTTTTCATTGCTGAATTTGCGTCTCTAATTGTTAATTATCTCGTCTGTAGATACCTATTTCACTTTTCCACTGTAAGGTATCATCGCGGAAACCCTTAAATAACCACTTTGAAAACAAAATCCCGTGCACACGATCACATTTAGCGCCCGGTTCTATAGCGGCCGTGTGCTGCAAGCAAAAATAGTCTTTATGGTAGTTAGTTATGGCTTTCCGCGAGGGTACCTATTCTTTGTTAATGAGGGCAAGTCCTTCTGGTTAACTTTGTTAATATTCTTCGCCTAATCGCCTTTTCTTCTAAGCTTTTTCAGTACCACTAGTATCTGCAGGTTTATTGCATCTTCTACAATTGTTACCATGAGCTGTATTATGACATTACTGTTTCCATTGGTTCTAACCTTAGATGCTAATGCGAGCTGGCATAAAACCAACAAGCAGTCATGCATGATTACCAAGCATGCAGTTCGTTTACGTGTGTAGCAGTCTTAACTCAGTTTTCCTTAATGGTGAGTTTCAGTGGTTGCTCGAGAATTAAACGACCTTAGAATTTCCTGATAATGAAGATGGAGAGCTGTTATGAAACGTTAATTGTTGGTACGTGAACGCGTTATTATTGTTGTAATTATGATGAGCCAGCACTTTGTTAGAAATGATCGTTTCAACCTTCAGCGTCAGGCCTTAATATCTTGATACCTACTTTGCGTAACTTACCGTGCTTATGTAAAGTGGATAGAATAATGCGTTTTTTTTTTCTCCCCGTAAAAATTGGATTAAGGGCGCGAGAGCGCCACGACTCCGGCCAGTCGTGGTTCGTGGTTTGTGGCTTAGTCTGCGGCTAATTGATCGTTGCAACTTGCGACCAAATGCGCGATTCCTATCGGTTTCTATAGTGTACCTAGTCGCTACGACCACTGGTCGTGGTCGTGGTCGTCTAGTGCGCGAGATAATTAAGTATTATTGGCGTTAACCTGTTGGTATCTTTGGGTAACTACGACAGACTGAGTTGGTTGAAAAATGGGCCTACTATTGCATAGAATCAAGTTTTTCTAACTGAACAGACAGCTGTGCTGGTGGGGAGTTTGTTGCACCACTTCTTCCCAGCTAAAGCACTAGGAAGTGGTGAAGGGTGAGCGTTTTTGGGAGTATGTCCTAGGATAGTTTGACGTTCGGAAAGTGCTGATTCTCAGCCTAGTTTGATAAAATTACTTATGAATTTGAATTTTATTATCTTTATTGTGGCAGAAAATGTGATAAAAACACCTTTTAAATTATCATTAATTTAATTCCTTAAAGCTTTTCTAGACAGTTAAAAATTTGCTTAAAACTCCTCTCCCTCTATGAATAAAGATAACATTTACAGACCGTTCACTATAACTTGTCCCCTGCCGTCATGTTGGCACTATTGCTTATCAAGCTTAGTTTCATTACATAAAGAGTTCAAAATGGCGGCTGACAGAACAGTGCTACCAATCGCATCACGTCACGGGACAAGTTATAATGAACGCACTGTACTATACAAGTAATTTCATTCATGACCGACTGATGAATGACATCACAATTCGCAAGCATTAGCTTAACCTTCATTCAACGATTATTCAGACTCCCATTCACAATAGATGCTATAAAAACAAGAACATCGGTTCACTGATTTAACAGTTTTGTTAATAAAAATGACCTTGTTATGTTAGTTTGTATGTGTTAGCATAACCTCTGTAACGACTGAACCGATTTAGATGAAGCCCCATAATCGACGCTGAGTCGTCATTGACCTGAATGGGATCTTTTACGGAACGCTGACCTTATTTAATTTTTTCTTCAAAGTTTCAGTTTGAATTTATAATTTATTTGCAAGTTAATAATGGCGGGACAAATTGACGCTTATTGGAGGGATTGGTACATATATTATAAGCTCGGGATTGGTTAAAGCCTCGTGCAGACTGGCGTGAAGCGACTCAAACAAAACAATTTCTAATAAAACTTCATGCATCTTCACGAGGCTTTAAGTGGAAAAAAAAGGGAAACCTTTGCCCTGCCGTGGAACAACACGGTGTAATTATATTATACTATTAAAAGTTAATAGCTGGATGCGAAAATCACAGGACAAGTCCATGTGGCGTCTCTTGGGGGAGGCTTAGGTCCAGCAGATATCTTTTTCTGAAATGATGATAATGAAGTCATATTTACATGGCACCATCATATTATTTATAGGGATCATGCCGCACTTTTTCAATATGTTCTTTTAAGTCCTTAACAAAACGAAGAGTCTAATGAAACCCCGAAATAAGAACAATTAAGCTCTTCTGGCAGTCACAGCAACAAAAAATTCGAATATCTAAACAAAAATGCGTGAAAAATTTCATCACTCGCATTACTAAACCTTCATAAAACCCTAACAATAGGCTTGCGGAGATGAAGCCAGGAACTACGCTCCGTCGCGTTCACATCCATCTCATTTACATGTAGTTAGGTAGGTATGTACTACAGTCAGGAAATCCCTACATCAATTTTCCGTAAGCATAAGCATAAACATAATCAGCTTATAATGTTCCCACTGCTGGGACACAGGACTCCTATCAGTCGGGGGAGTGGGCCTTAATCCACCACGCGGGTCCAGCGCGGGTTGGTAAATGTCACATGTCTTCGAAGTTTTTGATTCTAGGATATGTCGGTTTCATCACGATGTTTTCCTTTACCGTTTTGAGAGCAGTGGTGATGAAATAATTTGTCGTATTATAGCCATTTCATACAACTGTCAAATAATGATAGTTGTGATTTGAATATACGGACAATTTAAGTTGGTAGTCAATATGCTTGACAATAAATTTCCCTGACTTAACATAATTGAATGGCTTTATGGCTCGGTGTGCGTGATAGATATATTTCGCAAAAGTAACTTTTTCTATGTAGTACGGAAACTGGTGGATTATGAGGAAGAGTTGGCTTAAGTCGGAAATCGAGTTTTTATGGGTGAACGTATCCTTTTCTTGGTATCGTCAATTGGGGTGAATAGTTCTTCGATCTTTTGTAACGATTTTCGTAATGTTCCAGAATTGATACCCATTTTTCAAAAGCACGCACACTCAACTCACTTGTTTTGTTGTCAAGTTTTACTTTAATTTCAGTTTGACAGTGTTTTGCGATGTTGCCACACATAAAACATTGCCAGACTAAGAAAAACAATACTACCAAAGTGCTAAAGAAGTGGGTTGTTTTCTGGGGTCACCGAGTTTTCCATAAAAAACGTTTGAATGTATACCAAGTGTTTTTATTTTTTTTATTTCCCCCGTGAGTTCAATTCACCCCAATTGACGGTATGCCTTTTTGGAAGCTGGTTCAAGCTGACCTCGGGATAAGTCTTCGCACGAAATCTCTGTATGAATTGAGAATAATATCCCTTGATATTATTATGAAGTTGATACATAACTTCATACCTGTATATCCCAAAGGGTTAGGCAGAGGTGTACCTATTGTACACCGTAATAGGGGGCGAGCCTATTGCCATCAACCGGGCACAAATCCAAACTCCGCGCTGTTACTGAGATATTCCAGATGGAAATACCCAATACCACTTTACCCAACCTGAGCATCGAACCCAGGACCTCATGCTCAGTAGGGACGCTTGCGACGCAACGAGGCAATCGAAGTTGATAGGCAGCAGTATTCGATAATTCTGAAAGGATTGACGATTTCACATCTCAAAATAATAATACACTCATGAGTCGTTCATGAAAAATTATGCAACTTATAAAGAGACTAGCGTCTGCCCGTGACTTCGTTCGCGTGGAAGTCGCAAGACATCACAATATACTACAACAACAGCCACAAACATAAAACTTCCCTGTACACTACGTTTGTAGTTTTGTTCTTAGCAACCAAAATATACAGAGAGTCAGGACTGGTGACTCGGGAGCAAGCGACGTAAATTTGTGTAAGAAGCAGCTTGTCCTGAGGTCGACACTCGCAGCCTTCAGCCTTCAGTGTCGGCCCCTATGAGTTGTTGATAATCATCGCAAAGCATACGCTCACAGGGAACTGCACGCGCTTAAACATAATTGTGGGGAATTCGTGGTATACGTGCAACTTATAACTAAATAATAATAGTAGTCCCCTAGACCGAATTTCGGCCATGGCGAGCAATCGCAGCGGAGACCAGCCTTTTTAGAACAAGCTTCTTTTTCAGCATTATTATACCGTTGCTTTAAGAAGTTCAAACAAACACTTTAAAAATGAATAAGCTATTGATTCTCTTTCTGCCTGTGTCCGTAGTCAGCGTAAGTGCCAGCCTATCGTTTTAAAATAAAACACCCGTTAAAAGAACGTTCCCGTCGCTTGATTGTTTGGTTGCGTTAAAGTTTATTGAAGAAACTGTCGTGTGCTTAAGCCTTAAGGTATTGGAACAGCTACAGGCTGATATAATTTTCTTCTCATTAATACAGGCTACCGTGAAACGTGATGCTCCTTGGGGCGCACGCCTTCCTCCTTCGGTCTTGGCACGCCATGAATTGGAAAATATGCAGAAGTCTCTCATAGGTTTAAACAACAGGGATTTTCGTCACGTGGTACGCACAATCATCCCTGATTTGATGACAAATCAAAACGTTGTTTCCGATAGCATAAACAAAGCGATGGAGTTATGGTTATAGGTGGTGACTTCAGTTTCTACAATAAATCTATGGTTCAATTAGAAAAAATAAACATGGCTCATGTGATCATGCTAAACACCCGGTAAACCGGTAAACCTAATTGCGAAATACATGATCAATCACAATTTGTTTCGATTTGAAACAGATTGCTAATCCATTGCTTCATAAGTTGGAAAAAAATCTGCTCAACAACGCAATGAATTTTGTTGAACTGTCAAAATGAAACAAATTTTTCATAATCGTTTACGAAGATAAGTTACACAATTAGGGTATTGGTGTTTATCTGCACGTCTTTCGGTATTATCGACCTTTTTTTCTCGTGTAATTCCTCGTGAACGGCGCGGGAGATATAATAGTGTGTGCGCAGACACAGGTAATTAATATCGTAACACCGAATATTTAGTTTTAGATGTAAAAAAAAGTAATTGGAAACATTCCAAATGCCTTTTAAACGTTTCGAAATAGTGTACCTACTTAATTATTGTCCTGCGTGGTGTGTCGAAACTATTGCAGTAAGCCCACGTTCGCACGGAGGTAATGAAATCGCGGCGATTTTTTTTCGTGCACTTGATTTTCAACGCTCTGCTTAGCGCCGAGAGTTGAAAATCCAACAGTGACTTTTTTCAACGCGCTGGGACGAGAGTGCGTCCCAGCGCGATGGATTCTGAAAATCCAGTGCGCGATAAAAAAATCCCGCCGCGGTTTTATTGTGCGTACGTCGGCTAACTGTGAAATTTGACGCACCGTTTCCTCGTTTTGTTATTTATTGTTCCAACAATAATATCCACACATTCGTTATTTATACCTATTACAGTTTCCGGTGTAAAGTGGGCGATAGACGGTCGAGCAAAATATACTTTAAGCTCGGCGACGTTTTTCGCCCTCTTTTATGACAAAAAGTTTAGATACAAGCAGACATTAGAAGGTTCACTGTTTGTTTTTTGTCGATCTTTCACATGAAGTGAACCGTCTGACTCCGAAAATAAATTAAATCAAATTTGGTGGATTTCGGCACTCGGCATCTTTCACTCGCCTAACGAATAATCGAAAAATTAAATATAAGGAGCAACATTCAGTCCTATGTAATCTCGTCGGTGTCGTGAGCGGTGCCGATTTTTTTTCAAGTTTTTACTTCTGTCGGCTCTCCTGGAGTTCCACTGATTTTTTTTGTCACATGTTTGTTATTTTTTTTGTGATAACATTTTAGGACTTTTCTATGGAAATCAGACTTTTTGTCAGAAAATTTCAATATTCCAAAAAGACCGTCGAGCCATTGCTTCGCGTTCTTGCTCGTTCACCTATCGCCCACTTAAGAGTTGTGGTCTATGGCACATTTCAATGTATGTTTATACTCAGCTTCCTAGCCATAATTCGCTTTCCCGTATAAAAGCCGCACCATAAAATATAGCCCGCAGCTTTCATCATCCACTTTCTATTCTTTCGCTTGTCTGCCAACACAAGTGGTATTCAGTTAATATAATACATTGTTATTACTGATTTGCTGCGCTATCTACACGCGTATTCCTAGGAGGGAACAAAGATATTAAAATAATAAGACAAATTTATAAATACTAGAGCAAGCTTCATTATAACCTAACGTTTTGAGGGACTATCTATTTTCTCTTCTTAAATAATGCATCTTTTTCTACTCATATGTTTTAACTATGTTTTACAATTGACAAAATGCATTCGTTGACCGTTACGCTCTTCTTTCATTCATATTAGCAACGTCTAGAGTAGAAATCTACATACCAAGTTATTATTAGGCAAAAGGAAAAGTATTGAAGGACTCCACATTTGCCAGAACTGTTCAACCTTCCATCGATATATTTTGGCATAATTATAATATAGGCAATGTGTTTGAACACTCGCAATCTAAAGAAAATAACCAAAACTATCCGAACAGTAGGCGGCACGTCATTCAGTGGTAAGAAAACCAGTGTAAGCTGACCTCGAATTCTATTGAAACTCATACGCTAGACCAGATCAAGATCAAAATGTTATACCCAGTACGCGCAACCGATGACGTCACTGAGCCAGTTATGCTTCAGGTGATCAGCACTGGATCAGTCAATAACATAAATCAATATTTTTTCGAGACACATAAGCAAAGATTTGCCTTTCATTATTTATACACAGATTAATACGTTTCTAGCTTTTGCCCGCGGCTTCGAGTGTACCTACTACCGTACCCTTTAAGTTTACTTAGATAAGTATTCGTGCCAAGTTTCAAGTCTATTAATTCAAGGAATAAGATTTTTTATACAAACGACATCCCCCCTTTTCACCCACATAAAGGTCGAATTTTAAAAAATTCCTTAGTGCTCCCCTACATGATAGAAGCTGTGCTAAATTTCACCTTCCTAGTCTCAGTAGTTTCAGTAGTGTTGACATGTCAGTCAGTCAGTTTTTCCTTTTTTCCGTTTATATTTATAGATTGTTCAATTATTGACAAATGAATCTACCACAAAGTTGATTATGATTTACCTTCGTAATAATATACCATCAGAATAGATTTCAAGCTAACAGCACACCTACGCATATTTGTCATCTCAAAAAATCTCAATATTATCTGACCTTAGATGCTAGAGATTTGTTGAAGTCTACCTTATTTAATTTGAATAGTATTTATAATATACATATAATAGTATTTTTATTTTAATATTATGTTTCTATTATTGTTCACACTTTTTAGTGGTCTGTATTGGAACAAAAACCTTGAAATGTATAGGTTTTTTATTCTTAATATTTTTGTTTTTAATGTTTAGTTTATGTAGGAAGGCTGCAGATCCACATAACTGTACTTTTGTTTTTTTTTTGTTTATTTGTTTGTATTATTGAGTAGATATAAATATTTTTTACTTTTGCATGCCGTGAGGTAGAGTGCGTTGGAACTGTTTTTATAATGTTAACATCTTATTCTGTGCCCACATTCATTGCAAAATAAATGATTTCTGATTTTTATCTTTCTATTTTTATCTATTGGTGTTTATCTCCCACTACTGGGCGAAGCCTTGGCTTAACTCCTACTTTCAATTATCTAGTGCCATCCTGTACTCTTAAAAAGGAGTCTATATAGTTCCTCCCGCCATCTTCTTCTGGGCATGCCCCTCTTTCGTTTCCTTCTCATATTTGTGACCACAACCACACTTGCAGACACCTCAGAACGTTAAAACATCCATATAACCCTCGGCCCATAACGTATCACTCCTGACATTGGCACGTTACATCCATAATTAATAGAGGCACAATAAATTCATAAGCTGCGCAGACGCAGTCATAGTAACGCTCGGGCAGTGATGCAGGACGCGCCACGGAGCGCGACCTGCCTTTCATATTATGAACATCGTTAGTGCACTTGTTCTGCGGTAAAGTGGTTGAAATGTTCTGGTTAAAGTAAATCGCCCTTTAGGAATATTGTCTGCTGTAGGACTTTACTGTTCCTGAAAACTTGACCTACAAAGTTCAGCCCTCCTTGCACGAACGAATCTTTATTTGGCCGATTCCTTCCACTTAGATTTTCAATGCAGAGACTGTCAAAAACCGCTAATGAAGACAACAAAGTTCACTGTTTTCCAAGAGCTATCTTAAAAGTGAACTCTAGTCTGCATTCCACCTGCTTGCTTAAAATGTCGTACGTTCAAAATCAAAAGGGAAACCACACAGAAGAGAAAGTTACAGTTGGTTATTATCCGAACACGTATCTCTATAATACATAGTCTTCTACATAATATCAATCAAAGACGCACAACTTACATAACAAAAATAACCATAAAAAATCAACAAGAGTAATAATCGAAATGCATCAATCTTCGTTAGTACAACATCATTCACACAATCGCAACAACAAATGATTGTTACATAAAACGTAGCGGCATTTACTTTGATAGGTGTCGATACGATATACTCAATATAGGTAAACAAAGTATTTATTTATTGCCATATTTGAACAAAAACCATAGGACTACTGCTGGGATACAATTACAGGCCTCGTCTCTGTGAGATGAAGTGGGCCGTAACCCAACATGCGACCCCAGTGCGGGTTAAGTCTCTAAGCATGTTGAAGGAAAACGTCGAGAAACCGGCTGTGTCCTAGAACCAAACATTCGAAGACAGACCGTGGAGTCCACCATCCCACACCACACTGCCCTTCCCTTCATAGAGAGGAGGCCCGAGTCCCAGCAGTAGGAATATTACAGACTGATTATGTGTTAATGTTTAACAAAAAGTAAACAAGCTATATTTTATCACTCCTTTTACGAAGAGCAACTACCACAATCCGGTCCTAATAGACCAGATTACGAAACTAGGTATTCAGGCAACGGTGAGATCGAACAGGTTGTAAACAAAGTAATAAAATATCAAACGCCTTTACGGCTTTACCGTTAGATGCCAATTGCTGTATCTGCGCAGAATCTAAGATACAGTACGACGAAAATGAGAAATTGCATCGGCAACATTCGTAAAACATTGACTTCAACAGAACTGACAGACTACGTATGACTCGAGAATGAAGTGATAGCCAATAGGTTTTTGGATTCTCTTAATTTTGACAGACTGACTGTAGTTTGCACTTAGAAGTCAAATTGTCGTAATTGAGGAGTCACTAACCCATTTATGGAACCTTAGTCCGAGATAATAATATACATAAAATGATAAATGCATGGTATATTGTAAAATTATGACGCAGTCTATAAAATCTAGGGTCTAATGATGTAGATTTGCGATTTGAATGTTTAATCGCATAAATTATATAAATGTATGGAATACTATAATCATGTAGGTAACATTATGTGTCTCGTTCTATAGAAATCATAGTAAAACTACGTTTTAAATGCACCTGTTATTATTGTGTTAAATGTGAATAGTTTATATGTCAAGGACACAAAGCAACACGATAACTCAAGTATCATTCTTCGGAAGAATCATATTGTCCGTGCATTCCAATTTCTGGCATATGCCGTGCCCCAAAACGTCTGACATAGTCCAGGTCATCTTTATAGCACCTGCCGGGGTTGCGAAGAAAACCGAAGGGGAGATTGTGGCCCCTGGCAACAGGGCACCTGAAGGAACACAGGTGGGTTTTAGTCAGTAAGAGTCTGACACACCCTCACGCTCCACCCAGAGCGGGAGAAGTTATTTGATAATTTCCAACCCAAAAAAAAAGGTCGTCTTTATAGCAAGACCTGTCATGTTATTAGGTATATGTTACTTACTAGGTGCGGAATCCTGTCAGTGGAGCAACGAGTTTGGTTACAGATCTCCTGATTCACCACTTGGAAATTTTTGGTACCCTGTGTGCCTATATCACAGTAATGCCCTTTCAACATGTTCAGAGCTTCACCGTTATACACCTAACTATAATGTTCACGTTTCTCTTTTCCAGCACAAAGTCGAGTTCAGTCCTGAGTGGCGCGGACAAGGAGCCCGTGCCAGCGCCCTCACCCGCAGACTCCGGAGTCGCTGAGCTGGAGAGAGATCATCATGACTATAGGTAAGCACTGATCGATTGTTTACATACTGCATGCTTCGCAGACAGTTGCGAAAATCTAGGGTAGGGACATACCTATCTGTTAAAGAGTCTTATTAAAGAAGAACTGTAAGTCTGTAAAAAAAGAGAATTTACTCCATCAATAGGGATGATGTCTGAGTAAAAAAAAAAAAACTTTTTAGTCCATCAGTCAGATAAAAAAAAATATTGGACACGTATTTTTAAAATATTAATTAAATATTACTGAGATAAAACGCTTTAAAGTTGGGGAATGGGGGTTGCTACGTCACAAGTATAAAATCTACATACTCGTGACGCATGACACATTTTAACTCAATGTATTGCATACGTAAAAAAAGGAAAAATACGTGTCCAATATTTTTTAATAATCTCCCCCTGACGGACAAAAAAAATCAAATTCTTTTTTTTTTTCTTTTGCGCGGTATCTATTTGATCCACTAATTTGGTGGAATTGACTTAAAACTGATCGTTTATAATTGATATGATTGAAATCAATTAATTATCCGGATTGATACATATTATTTACTCTCTCTAAGTCTCTAACATATAGAATCAAAGAGAATTTTTAGGCACTATATCAAAACCTCACTCAAAATTCAAGCATTACTTAAAACTAGTTTAAAGCCATTTGATTGGTTGAAACTAGTTTGAAGTAATTCTTGAGTCTTGACAGATTTTCTGTAATATAGGCCTAAGTAAAATAAATCAGCGACAATCAGGCATAAATCTCCCAAAGGAGTTTCGGACGCTTCCATTTATGCTCAATGAGCGTCTGAACTATCTAATCACAAGAACCTGGCTTCGATAGAGGTTGCGGCTCTTTCTAGGACAAACGTTTAGATTATGCACAGTTAGGCTCAACTAGCCGTAGCCAGTAGCAACAACCGTATGATTGTCGTCACACACATCGACCAGTGTGTGGCCTTTGAGGTCCCATTTTACACCAGCTTGCATACGAAAAACAATAAAGGATGTCACAGATTCTTGAATGGAAAAGACTGTTATTGTCAGTGTAAGTACCGCACTATCAAAGCCTCTCAATGGACTAAACAATAGGTAATAAAAAGCCACCATCCCATCCAATAATCCATCAATGTTTTTCCTATTCTTCATATAACAGAATTCTTGTGGCTATAAATATTCAACTCTCGACTATTTTAGTAGGGAGGTTTTACGGTGGACCGCTATAAAATTGTACAGATCCGTACATGAGATGTAAGGAATATATTATACTTTCTAATACTATCGCTAGGTTTATGTCTAGAGGTAAAACCAAGCATACAGGAGTGAATTCTCTATGTTTTATAGCACTACGTTTCAAGAAACTTATTCATATTTAGGACCTTGACATCAAAATGGTCAGTTCCTTTATAATAACACCCTATTATTACCCTACTGGTGAGGCAAAGATATCTTCTCATATAGAGAAAGCATGAGCATTGGTCACCATTTACTAAGCTTGGTAAAATTTATTGGTGATTACACACTTATATCCTGACTTTGGACCCGTATATCATCAAATCTAATTGAAATCTCTTTGCACATTCCAGCACAACAGAAAGAGTTCGCAGTCACGAGGTACGCGTTCGTGCCGCCCGAGGTCTGATGATGCAAAGCTTCGGACGCTCCCGAGACGAGCGGGATGCGGAGTTGGCTCGAGTGAGGCGAGACCGGGCACTGTTGCGACAGAGGCTGGAGGATACGGAGTGGAGTCTGTGCCAAAGAGCCGGCGAGATCGCGCTGTTGAAGACGCAGCTTAAAGATGCTCAGGTTGGTTGAGAACTATTTGAGACTAATTGTCATATAGAGTGGTCCAAAAACTAGAGAGATTTCCATACACTTTTTGCTGCTTTATTTATTTATTAAAACTTTATGCACAAGCATATCAGATACGGCTCGCAAATCCTTCCTTATCCTAAGGAAACGTCTTCCTTGCCATTACCGCGCCACCCGGTCTACACAGGATATGCAGGGGCTAGTGCAAATATTGGGGTTCATTCGATTTATCGAGTCTAGTTAAAGCATTTCATTCATTCGTTCATAAAACTTTATGCAGAAGTAAAAATAACCGTACAAAGACGAGCTTCATGTCTTAGGCATTTTCTACCAGTCTACCTAAACGTGATGCAGACAAAACATAGCATGGCATTCGTTTTCCTATTCAAACGATGTTAGGTAAATCCAGAATACAATCGAGCAAGATGTGCTTAAAGTTGAAAAGACTTTCAAGGTTGATTGATAACTCTTATTTAACATAAAACGGATTTACATTTCATTCACATATATTCACTTCTTTCATTTGCATTTCACGGATTTTCACTTCAAAGGGTAACATTTGTAACCTTCCATAAACCGCCACATCCAACACATTAGTAACAAATTTATTTGTATCATTTCAGAATGAACAAACAGCAAAGGGGCATGAATACTTGACACTAAAGGCTGACTGCCGCCAACTGAGAGAAGTCCTCGACAAGAAAGAAAAGGAAATCATGAGGCTCCGAGCAGAAACGGATGAAAAAGAGAAATCCATCAACCGACTGCAAACAGAAGTCGACAGGCTCACCAACGACCTCATGGAGAGCGTCTCAGACCTCACCAAGACCAAGGAGACCAGCAAAAATGAAATCGAAAGACTAAAAACTGAACTGAAGGAGTTACGACAAGAACTGTCAGATATCTCCCTCAGCGGGTACGAAGGCATCGAGTGTGGGAGGACCATGAGAGGCATCTACGACGTCTGCAAAACAAACGAATACCACTGGAACTCCAGTGATAGCGCCCTCGAAGATGCTGAAGTTCAAAGACTGAATGGAGAGCTCCCTGACTCTTGCAACGAACCTTGTGCCGCCACCGCCATCGTCGACAGACTCAAATGCGAGCTCGAAGCTAAAGAAACCCAGTTCAATACCGAAAGGAGAAAATGGTCAGAAGAAAAGGACAAAGTACTCCGGTACCAAAAACAGTTACAACTCAACTATGTCCAAATGTTCAAGAGATCTCGTACTTTAGAGGCTGAAGTCGACGGCCTCAGGTTAGAACTAGAGTTATGCAACAAGAACATGAAAAACCTGAACAAACATGGCAAGACTATCGAGCTATAAACATTACCAAATTCAATAATTTAATATTTATATTTAAATGGCTATTTTTCTAATGTAAATATAAATTAAGAGAAAAGGCGAGATGGCTTGTTAGATAATAATATTAACAAAGTCACAAAGACAAGTGATGAAGAGAAAATGATCGAAGAGAATCAAAGTGTGGCAGATCGTGGTTTGAGGAAAGTAAACTATGACGATTTCTTGCCTTATAGTCGACAATATGGTCCTGTAGTTGAGTTTATCAAAGTTATGTTAGAATATTGCCGTCATAATACTCAACTAGCAGAATTAGGAAAGGGACGAGTGTGTGAACCAATTGTAGACAAAAATTTATACGCAAGCAGTTTGATTGAAGAAGCTGCATTATAAGATACCGTGGATTGTATTATTCAATTGCTTGAAGGATATAAGTCTCCTTACATTAGTATACCTGTCTGAAGCAAATCATGTTAAATCGCTACAGTTTTATCATCCACATATTATGTACTCAAAATTATCAACTGCGTCTGTAGACCAAGCTATTCTAGGAGAAATAAGAACAGTCAAGAAGATATATCATTTTCTTTGGCATCTTATTCCATTTAAAAAAATGTGTCTGTATGTCACCAAAAGAATAACCTAACTTCGACATACAACCAACAGATGTCGCTGATTTTATTTAACTCTCCTAACAATGGTCACTTGTTCGTAATAACTTCATAATCATTAATCTTTTTCATTGACATAATAGCTTATTAACGTATTTAAATAGTATTGTAGACAATTGGTTCACACTCCCACGTCCATTGTACATTGTATTAGAGTTATGTTGATCGTACTTTTGTAACGTAGCGCGTAAAGTTATTGTAATAAACTTCTTTGAAATATTATGCTTTTTGTTTGTTTGTATGATAAGTAGTAAAGGATTCTTATCAAACCAATTTTCTTAGATATTTCTATTTTCAAGATCACCAAATTTTTGGGATCACTAAGCCCTCTTTGGCTCCATTGGACAAACCTACCTACACTATATCTTCAACTCAGTTTCTTTGAGATGCAATTTGGTTATTGACAGCACAGCATTCCAGTCTGACAAAAATAGACCAAAAAATTTATATTGTTTTTTTTTTAATCTTCAAAAAAGTTAGTCAAAGGCAATAAATCTAACTCCATTCATTCGAATGGTTTCCCATGTGAATTTTCACGTTCAGAATATTAAACGCTACTGGCAACGCCATCTATCGGATTTTGCTCAACAACATTTTACCTTGATATTTTCTAGAAGTATCATTCGCCATGCAGGTTGAATTCCCTCATGTTGGAAATACTTCGTTTTACCCATTACCTGTCGCGCATTTCCCTTTCCGGGTTCAATTCGAGACACCGATTGCGTGAAATCACCACGCTTTTGTAGCACCGTAGATACATGTCTAACACAACCACGTTCAGTTTGCGTCAGTTAAATATTCACATGGCGTCATGCAATACAAATCCAACAATAATTCGACATAAGTCACGTCCAAGGTCAATCAAAGGTTTTCCATTAATCTGTAGACAAATATACATACATATATAATCACGCCTTTTTTCCTGTGGGGTATGCAGAAACTACAGAACGCCACATCCTTACATACCTACTCCTTTTGCTACGTTTACGTAGTCAACTATCCTGAGGGATTATAGGAGGCGATGAAAAATCAATTATTAAGGACGTCTAGTTTTTGAGATATTTTCGAAAAACTAAAAAAGTTGATCTCAAGTTATCGAGTTACGTAACTTTGATTACCTACACCAAATTTAGCCAAGTGGAATAAGCGCTTTAGGAATTTTCATGGCATTTTGCAAAATTCAGTTACCAACAGTGATCAAGTTAACACAGCTTCAAATTGTTTTGTTGCGTGGTGATTTAACGCAACCGGTGTCACAAATTGAACACGGAAAAAGAAATATCTGACTGAGGAATCAAGATGATATCTACCAAATCTCCAATTCTTATGCAAATAAGTGGAATGATTTAGTTTTTTCTTTTCTATAGGTATAATAATATTATAAAGTGGTATTTGTTAGTTGGTAGGTAGGGGGTAATGTTCGGAACTGCAAATCCGGTTCCAAAAATTCTTTCACTAATGAGAAGCTACTGTATTGCCGATTGTCTTGGACGAGAGACGAAGTCGCTGGCAATAAAAACACACATAAGTGCCACGTGTTTATTGCAGACACACATGCATACATTGGGGCAGAACTATACAAATACTCTTAATAAAAAATGTGATCATGGAAAATACCAGAATACCTAAAGATAATTCAGAAGGAACATTATTATTTTAAAACTTGGGTTTGAAGCTAAGACCTAAGGTTCTTCCTTTAAAGTTAAAACCGTCGCCTTGTTTGTCAACGTTGTTTCTAGATGACTTCGCTGGTTCCACCTGAAAAGAATATTGAAATTTCAGGTACCTCTATTAGATTCTTAAATTATCGTAAAAACTTAAACGATGCTGATCATGTGCTTGATCAAAAACACATAGAAAGATGGTACTAGTCTGCGTAGTCTTACGTGTTGAGAAGATTTTGCAGTCAGTCAAATAAAATGATCAGGTTCACCTATACTGGAGCCCTAAGATCGAGAATCGTCACCGTCACTTAATGAACTCAGCCTATTGCAGTCCACTGCTGGACATAGATCTCTCCCAGGCTGCACCACAACACCCTGTCCTCTTCTTTCCGTCTTTTTAAGGCGGTCCATCTGGCTGGGGTGCCTCCCACACTACGCTTGCCGATACGCGGTCTCGACTCCAGGACAGAGGATTCGTCTGCTCCACCGGCCCAAGGTCCTTCGACAAACATCGCCAGCCCACTGCCACTTCAGCTTGCTTACTCTGCAGGCTTATCAGTAACTCCGGTTCTTTTCCGAATTAATATTTAAATTAATATTTGTACAAAAACATTTTAAGAGTATATCGATAAACAACGATACAGTCGAAGATGTAGTGACTACCCTAGACCATCTTGTTGACTGCAGACTAACTCACTGTTACCTCAGCATGCGCTAATAACTGTAGCGAGAAAAACGAAATAGGGATGATAACTAAGTAAAAAAAAGAAATTCTATTTAATCCGTCAGTCAGATAATAAAAAAATATTAGACACGTATTTTTTGCTTTATCATATTAATAAAAAAGAACTTAGATAAAACGCATTAAAGCTGGGGAGTGGGGATCGCTACATCTCACAAGTAAGTATAAAATCTACATAATCGTGACGTCATGCCACATTTTAACTCAATGTATCGCCGTAATCTTTTGATTACGTAAAAAAAGGAAAATACTTGTCCAGTATTTTTTAATAATCTACCTGATGGACAATTTTTTTTTTTTTGTTGACGTCATCCCTAATCTACCCATTTTTACCATACCTGAGTAACACGAACAACATCCCCAACGACGGGGCGTTTCCTCCACTTATACCACCAGTACTCCACCCCCAGGGTGACGCACGCCAGTCCGATGCCCATGAAGATGACGATGAACACCCCTCCAATGTTCTGGATCGAGATCCCGTCAGATTGGTCGTCCTGTTTCTCGCATTTCATCGCTTCTGGATTGTTGTTCCACCAGATCTCTTTGAGCTTCTCCAGTTTGCGTTTGTTTAGGAGTTGGAGGATTCTGCAATGTGATTAGAAATTTGTGTGTAGGAAAAAACGATTAATGACCTGTTTGAACACCTACAGATAAGTTACGATTAGCTTATCTGTCAAGCAACTTCATACAAATACAAATTCAGTTCCATTCTATCTTCAATGCAGACTCCAAAACTTGGTAGAAATTGATCAAACTTTTAAGTTTTAAAATAAATAAAACTAGGTGTCTAAAGACCAAATAAATAACAAAGACATAGCGCTGCGAACAATACAGTGAAACATGCCAAAACTACACCTCTGCTCTGTATATACATGCTCACACGCAAACATTTACAACCATTTACAATCAAACTACACCTCACTAAGTGCACACATGTTTACGAAACCGGCCTCACGTCAATGTTTGACAGCGCTATGTCTTGTTTTTTTATTTGGTCTGAGGTCTAAACTTACATGATATTCGCAGCTACGTGGGCCCCCTTCATACGACCTTATCTTCCTAGATTAGACATAAGTCGTTTAACTAGAATCATGAGTGTCTAGGTATTTCCTTCCCCTTGAAATACGAGTCTACTTAAATTGCTATCAGTTCAAACCGGAATGAATTGAAGCACATAAACTACTTAGTAGTAATTTATAATCTTAAGGCCAAGGGTACCTACATTAAGGTACATGCCTTAAATAAATTTAAAGTTTTCTATCATGTTTTCTCGTTTTCCGTGAGATGCAGGCGCGGCGCAGATACAGGGGGGCGGATACAGGCTCTGTGGGCTTGGATCGTTTATTCATTTTAACATACCGAGACCTCTCCGTGCCTCGGAAAGCACGTCGAGCCGTTGGTCCCGGCTGTCATTCTTGGATCTTTGACAGTCGTTACCGGTCGTCAGAAGCCCGAAAGTCTGCCAACCAGGCTTACCAAGGGGTATCATGTTATCCAGTTACTGGATGGTGGAGGTGAGATAGGCAATCGCTCCATGTAAAATACTGGTATTCAGCTGCATCCGATTAGACTGCAAGCCGACCCCAACATAGTTGGGAAAAGGCTAGGTAGATTTGAGCGAATACCTAAATCCCCGCCTGCTGACATGTTAGTAGTATGTATGTTTATATTTTGTACTCATGTATCTGATATTAGTCACATATTAATATGGATATTATGAAGCATTTTCATCGATTGGAACTTGGAAGAGCTTTCATATTATCATGAATCTTTAATGTTACTTACTTTGGTCATAACATGGCGATCGAATTATACAAGTTCAAGTAAATAGAATTATGTTGGTAAATAAAAATGTAGACACATCAAAGTAATCATTGAATACATTTGTTCTTTTGAAAACTGTATACAGAATAATTTGTTCATAGAAAGTAATCATGCATTAATGAACAAGACACAAATGTGGCATATCAAATACTTAGGAGTAAAAGCCGAAAAAAACAACGATCATAATTATTGCTTTATATTGTACCTACTATTTTCTACTGAGTAACCAGGACCTATTTATTTTCAGTTCATTTGTTTTTCTCTTCATGCTGCGGCCGCATCTGCGTCTATCGTGACGAAGCTTCGCACAGTGATACGATACATGCAGATGTGACCAACCATTATCGGCTATCGTCGCGATAGTTCGAGCTGCGTAGTACTCATCGCCCGGGTACATAAAAGGATTTTAACGCGTTAATGCTAATGTGACCACCGCATTAGCGCGATAACTTTTTAGCGAGCAAAACATACGAAGTTTCGGCACGCATTGCTTCGTCATGACTCACGATAGACGCAGATGCGGTCGCAGCATTACAGACATGAGACATGCTATCTATTGTTTCAATGTGCTAACTGAAAATGAACGAGAACTATAATAACATAACATAATATCACGCCTGTAATCCGCGAAGGGTAAGACAGAGGTGTACCTATAGTCCACCCACTTTGCGCCACTAATAGGCGAGCCTACTGGTGCCAATTCTCTTGTACACTGAATCAAACTAACTAAACTATCACTAAAATTCCTTACTTTTGGCTATGAGAATCTTAAAACTATTCTGCAACAAAAATTCTCAAAATTTAAAAATAATTTTGACACAACTAAAATCGAATTTGACAATCGCGACTCCACGTGGTACTTGTTTGCCTACCCTGTGAATTTTTTTTAGAGCCGGAGGCCTTGACGTGTTTTATATGGAATTTTTAACTTTTTATATGAAAAATTATTACCTACATGTTGAGTTTTAGGGGTTTATCGGTTTTAAAGGGGGGTCCACATTCTTATTATTTTTGCGATAGGACAAACCATTTTCGATATAAAAGAAAAGAACAAAAAAATACAATACTGTTTTTGCACCTGCAGTCGAGGCGTTGGTGTGAATTTTAGTTCATATTTTATTCCACACCTTTTCAATCGCGATTATAAATAGTCAGATTTAGTTAGACACCCAAAATTTTAGGTGAAAACGTCAAATTCAGAATAGCAAAATTGCCTTTTTCACTAAATTAATAAACTCAGTGCCATCTTAGTGTTGTCAAAATAAAATTTAGTTAAGTTGTGTCACTTTAGTCTATTTCAGAATGGGAAATCGTCGTTTAACAGGAGTAAACTAAATTTTAATTATTTTTAGTCGAGTGTAGAGGCATTTGTGACAAGATAATCGGCGGCATTGCCATCAACCGAGCACTAATCCAGACTTGGGGCTGCACTGAAAAAATCCTGAAAGAAAAGCCCCAATAACACTGCCCGACCTGGGAATCGAACCCAGGACCTCATGCTCCTGCCGGGGGTACGAAGAAAACCGAAAGGGAGATCGTGGCCCCCGGCAACAGGGCAGCCGAAGGAACACGGGTGGGTTTTTTTTTGTCAGTAAGAGTCTGTCATGCCCTCTCACTCCGCCTAGAGCGGGAGAAGTTATTTGATAATTTCCCACGCAAAAAAAAAAGGGCCTCATGCTCAGCAGTTATAGATCTTGCAACCCCTAGACAAACGATTCAGTCAACCATAAACTACCTACTTAACTGTCTTTTGTTTTTTATATAATTTACAAATACCATATAATATACAATTTTGTTGTTCGAGTACGATTGGCGTTGGTGGTCCGGCGGTAGTCACAATGTGTTCAAACGATACAATTCGCCAATAGGTATAAAAAGAAAGCCGGCAGGCGTGCTGCATTATTAAAAATTTATACGGAGAATCGACAAAATGTCTATGGTCAGGGCGATCACCTTTAGCTACGATTTGCATAGGACATTACCCGCTTTAATAGGTAAGTATACCAATACCTTAAATATAAGTGTTCCAATACCACAGATTAATCTATGTCCATTCTAAATATTAAAGATTGGATACTTATTAGATACTTCTACACTTGTGTAGAAATACTATTTCTGTAGCGTTCTAAGATCCTACCTGAAGCTAGTAAGGTTCATTGCCCGGAGTTAACGTTCTCTGGATAAAACTAGGCAAGTACACATAATTATCAATCACATGGATTTCCATACATAAAATGAGCTGGCAACACTAACAACGTGCAAATTTGCCAATAAAAAATGGAGGCAGATCAGCTATCTAATTGCGTAACACATTTTCGTAAAAGATTAAGACTAACCTGTTTCATCTTGACTGTTCAACAACATTCATTGCGTTATTTACGTTGCTGAGTAGATTTTTTTTTCGAACTGGATTAGTATCTGTTTCAAAATGATTCGGACTGCCAATTAGGGTGCACATCATTTCTTGAATTAAAAATATTTATGGTTTAAAGAAAGGAGCATTGCAAAGTATTCCTTTTTGTCAAATCAATATGTTTCTTATCTTATTCACTTTTGTCAGCGATGACCCGCAATTTATAAAGAAGGTTTTCCACAAAAACAGGGCAACCCTCATCACAGGCTTGAGTTTATTTATTTAGCAGCTTTTAAATTGGGAAAACCCAGTAATCAATAGCTACATTGTAACTCATTATAAGTGGGCAACTTTGGTAATAATTTTGTTCACAATTATAATATTTATACTTTGGTTAATTTCACGTAGAACAGAAATATTCGTTTACAAGGTTCGCTAGATTTTAGTTCCCGCGTTAAAAAATAACAGAAAGTATTGCGAAAAATTCCTCAACTACGCATATTTTGAGTAAGAATTTTTATTAACAGTATTTCAGTCACGCTTCTGAGCC
This sequence comes from Omphaloscelis lunosa, assembly GCA_916610215.1. Classification (NCBI taxonomy): domain Eukaryota; kingdom Metazoa; phylum Arthropoda; class Insecta; order Lepidoptera; family Noctuidae; genus Omphaloscelis; species Omphaloscelis lunosa. The sequence goes on from OU744255.1 coordinate 5,161,620, forward strand.
TATGGTCGTAAAGAAGCCGCGAATTCTCATAAATATTGTCTATGAAAACGTTGCACGAAAAAAAGGCGGGAAGTCGTGAAATAAAAGGTCATTGACCGACAAAAATATTTAACGTGTTAGGTACAGTATTTAATTTAAAGCTATGTAAACTGAATTCAGATACGTTCTACAAAGATACTGAAGTCTGTTTGTTTAGTCGAAATATGGTTCAATGAACAAAACTGAGGAAATGTGTGCGATAAAATTTGTGCATATATTGCACATTTAATGTTAATTTATAGTACAGGTTGACATAAAAGAGTCTGACGTGGTGACAGTTGGAACGAAATATTTTTCTTTAGTAATGCAGACCTATGATCATGGCACTACTTTGCCGACAAGTGCTAGTAGGTTTTGAGTTACCAACAAGCAGTGTTTTTAACAATTTGTTTAAATTCTTTTGATCATTTCCCATTCGAAGTGACTTAGGTGCGATAGTGGCGCCCTCATTTTTTCCAAACTCTTTTTGCCAAGCTGTACGTACCTGGTCGATCGAGCTCTGCTCGGGTGAAAATAGATAAACATTATCGTCCAGGTATACGAACCTGCGTGGTATCATATTCCTGAAACTGTGAAAATAAAGAAAACGAATTTTCCCAGATATGAGACCTAGCTAGATCGAATTTTCGCTCCTGTTAACCTCTATATTGCAACTTTCATCGAAATCGTTAGAGCCGATTTCGAGAACGTGAGTACAAATATGTACATACAAACAAATATATATACAAAATAGGATAATTTACTTATTTGTATCACAAATAAATTAATCGTAACCCAATATTAATTAGCTGACCATTTTTTCCTTATAATAAACAAGAACACCTAATATTATAAGCAGCCGAGGACGTGGCGAGGTAGATATTAAACTACTCACTGCTGCCCTCGGCTTCACCTGCGTGGAACCAAATTCAGTTTCTAAAATAAAATAAAAGTGTCCAAGCTATAACATCAGCTAATGGCCAGTGGAAGTCCCGTCAAAATCGGTCCAGCCGTTTCGGAGGTTAACCGGAACAAACAGACAGACAGTTTTTTTTTTATTGTTTTTTGTAATTAGTAACGTAAGTACATACTTTCATATGCAGTTAATACAAAATTGTAATTTTCACATTACAAACAGACACTTCAATGTTATTTAAATGGTATAGATTATTTGTATACATAGATGTATAAGATTTAAAGCACACAATAAGCTCATAATTAATCAGTCTTACTTCCTACACACGATTTGAAATACCTAGACATTAAAACATAAAAAAAAAAATGTTCAAGCTTTGGTACTCACGCATTATTAAACTGGTCTTTCAACGGAGAACCCTGCTGCACGGCGATCGCATACGGCTTCCTCGAGAACTCGTCTCCAACTGACTGAAGATCACAGCTGGTCATCACATGGTACTTCACATCAGTAGCGTCTCCCAACCAGGCGAAACCTTCACTGGAACTCTTGGAATCCCTTACTCTCTGCAACGCTTCTTCAATGGTGTTAGGTAGAACTGCCTCTTCCATTGCTTGCCACATTTTGGAGTATTTGTCGCTGACCGGGTAGTCCCATACTGCTAGTTTTGCGCGTTCCACTTCTTTTAGGCTGTCATTAAGGCTCATTTCTTTCCATATCCTGGAATTATAGTAAGTATGTACATATTTCCATTTAAAATATGGCCGGTATTGGCTGCCACCGCCAAAAATGTGTAGACAACTTGCAAATAGGTGGTCAAATTTTTGTATATTTTAAATTTCTTAGTTTTTATTATCACTACAGACCGTTCACTATAACTTGTCCCTTGCCGTCATGTTGGCACCATGTTGCTTGTCAAGCTTAGTTTTAATACTAATAGAGTTCAAAATGGCGACTGACAGAACAGTACCTACTTCCAATCGCGTCACAGGTCAAGTTATAATGAACGCACTGTATTGTACTCGGTTTGTGCACTGTCTGAAGTCCCTTGCAATAGTGACGTTTTTGAATAAACGACATAGTGCATAGTATGTAGTATAATATTATGTTGAGTCATCACTAAGTATCACTATAGTTCATTACACCTGATCGAAAACTTGTGACGTCAAAATAATACATACTGCGCTATGAGACAATAGTCCACGTTATGTATTTTTTTAATTTTAATTTTGTAAACAATTGGTGCAATTAATATTAATATGCTAATGAGTTAGCCGACGTTCGCATGGATGCGGACGTGATAAAATCGCGGCAATTTTTTCGTGTACTTGATTTTCAACGCTCTGCTTAGCGCCGAGAGTTGAAAATCTAACAGTGTGTTTTTTCAACGCACTGGGACGAGAGTGCGTCCCAGCGCGTTTGATTCGCAACGCTCGGCTTAACAACGAGAGTTGAAAATACAGTGCGCGATAAAATCCCGCCGCGATTTTGTTACGTCCGTGCGGACGTCGGCTAACTCGTTAGCACGTTAATATTCATTGCACCAATTGTATACAAAATTAAAATTAAAGAAATACATAATCTTTCAATGGACGTCAAAATGGAGTCATTATTCTTTTCATAGTGACGCGAAAGCAAAGTTTCGCAATAATGATCATCTCAAAATGTTCAAGGCTTTTGAAAAAAACTCACAATAAGTATTTCCAAATAAAAAAGAAGGCAGGTAATAACCTCGTGACGATAACTACGTCATTTTGTGGTAATTTAGTAAATCTCACGGTTTGGTAGTTTTCTATCTCTAAAATGCTCTTTATTTCGTACTTACTGAATAATATAATAGTCCGTGTTTGAGTTATTTTACGTATGCTATGTAATGAAGAATTTGTGAAACTTTTCTGGCCTCTAATAACTTGCTAAAAGAGGATACGATGTGATGATATTCATTCAGTCAGTATGATCATGGTCTCTGAAAACGCAGTGAGGTGAGGTGTCAACGTGGGATTGGTTCATGCACTACCTATATTTAGGATTTGTTCTATGTGTTCAAGATAAGAATAGGAATAGGGAGGACCTTGACCGGGAACTGACTAACTTCACTTGGATGAGATGCACGCAATGATATTATAACTGATATCAATGCGTGCCTCTCATCCAAGTGAAGTTTATTATAATTAATATCATTAAGAACTCATATTTATAATTATTTATAAGTAAAAAGAGGTAAGTACCTAGATGGGTTACACACGCTGCGCAAGTGAGACGTCAAAATTTGGCTACTTAGCCAAATTTTCTACGTCTTGTCTCTTTTTCGCTCCCAAAAATTACGACGTGCCGTCCTACTTCCTCATGTCATCTAATAGTGTGACATTGTGCCGTTTTTGAAGATCGAATGTTGAGTAGGTTACATATCTACGTCTTTTTACTACTCCTTTCATTTTTTTCATTGGATGCACGTTCTAAAGCAGTCTTCCCAAACCCAATTCAACAGAAGTTAATCTGACAGAAAAAAATCACAAATTGACGAAAGAACTCTATTTTTGATTTATTAAATTTGACCTCTTTGTAAAAAAAAACTAGTGAAACTAGGTATAATATCCCTACGCCCAGAAGGTGTAGATAGTAAGTGAGTAAGCGCGATTTTGGACCCGTTCGGAGCAATTATTTCTTCATAAGATGTGTTTACATATCAAACACATCTTGTTTACATTACTTATTTATCGCGGGTATTATTGAAGTATTTGCCAGATCGGTTTATTTATTTTTATTTTAATGTTGCACGCTTGTTTTCTCTTTCTGATGGGCAGAACTTGAATTAAGATTACCTTGGTTGTATCCAAAGTTGATGTCTTGAGCCTTTTGTAAACAAAGGCCAAGGTAAGCCACAGTTCAACGTTCATGTTGGCTGTCAAACGTGGCTGGAGTGGGCCATTTTTAAAGCTTGCCAAGTAAGCATCGACTGATGACTCCATAATCATAACATCAAACGACCAGATCGTATAAAGACGTTCGTAATAGCATTTTTAGGGTTCCGTACTTCAAAAGGAAAAAACGGAACCCTTATAGGATCACTCGTGTGTCTGTCTGTCACAGCCAATTTGCTCCGAATCTAATATACCGATTAAGTTGAAATTTGGTACACATATGTATTTCTGTGACCCAAACAAGAACGTGTAACGTAAATAAATGAATTTTGAATAAAGGGGTCACTTTTGGGGGCAAACAAGAAAATTTAAAAATAAAGTTTTGCTAACAGTGGCGTGTGACATATCAAATGAAAGGGCTTTTTGTGAGGATCTTAAATATATTTTTTATATAATTATAAATTAAATACTTTTAAAGATATTTAAGAAATTAGATGAAAATTGATCATTCCCCCTTATCTCGGAAACTACTGGACCAAAAATTCTTTAAAATAGTTTACTCATAGATTACAGGAAAACCTATAAGGAGTCAATGGTCTTAAAGCAACATGGTAAATCTCTCCATATTGTGCTTACAAACTTATATTTGGAGTTGGAATTTATGGGAGAACTTGTATTTCAACTACAATGTTATTGTTTGTATTTAGGATAAATTCATCCCAACTACGGAGCCCTTCATTGTGCGTATTCCGACACGCACTTGGCCGGTAATTTTAAAGATCTATATGACTATATCTGGACACAGGCCGGCTTATACCAATGTACTAGTTCTAAAACCGGACAAAAGCAGGGTATAAGCGGTAAGAGAATATTAAATAATAGGCTCTTGTCAAAGAACCAACGATATTGAGTGAAAATCCATATCCAACATATAAGTAACTAATAACTATAGCGAACTAATACTATGAATGGGAAAGTCAGTTTGTTTATTTGTTTGTTACGCTTTCACGATAAAACGGCTCAACGGATTTGGATGAAATTTGGCATATGGGTAGACCATGACCTGGAAAAGGACATAGGATATACCCACGGGATCGAGAAATATGCGGGTGAAACCGCGGTACGCAGCTATTAATATTATACATGCGAAAGTAACTCTGTCTGTCTTTTACTTTTTCATGCCTAAAACAAAAATCGATCAATGTTTGACAGATAGGTAGCCCTGCGAGAAGGACATTAGGCTTCATTAATTCTGGATATTAGAATTAAACAATTATGAAATATAAAATACACACAGACGAAGTTACGAGCAACGGCTTGTCTTAAATAAAATCTCAAGAATAATAGAATAAATTGCTTAGGATCTTCACAAAGGCCAGTAAGAGTATTTTCTTCATTAGATGTAGGTATTTCTCTCAATAGAATAATAGAAACCGAGTCAGTCGCTTATCTTTCTCGCGAGCCGTACGAACAAGAGAAGTAGGTCACTAGTACCGTACTATGCCTACATACGTGAGCGATAAACTAGCCCTTATCACTAACTGTGGTCTATCGTAATCAGTGAATGTGTTACATCATTGTGCTTAGCAACTTCTATATTAATTCGTTAGGGCTGGCTCTGACACCAATGGATAGGAATGTTTACATAGTTTTCGTTAGTTTCATAGCTTGATATAGCTACCAGCTTAGACTTAGTAAAGAATTCAGAATTTTGATGGTCTAAAACATTTTCTGATAAATTTCTTTGCTTAGGTATACAATTATTTAGATCACAGTTGTTCTTCTGTCAAGATCTATCCGTCAGTAGCAGAACTTTAAGAGTTATACCTCATCTGATCGAGCTTCCACTTCAACATGGTAACGTCCTATCGTGTTCTTCATGTATTTAGAATGTCCGGTTGCTAACGAGCGCACGACCAGTTCCCTTAGCCGTGACCTGACTAATTTTTGGTGCTACGCGCAGCGAGTGCTGTTTGACCTTCATGACACCAAGTGCAACCAGTAATCAAGTGTACCTAGTACTATGCAGAAAAATGCAGCACTTTGTATTGCATAAACTTCGCGCACTGTGTAGGTACCTAAACCTGTAACAATTAATTAGAGACTTTTTTTTATTTCCCAAACCAACCAAGATGGCGTCCGTGTAAATGTTGCATGTAAAAAAAACTTGATGCATTTAGTAGAATTATTTAATTTTAACTACCTACTTAGCTAGATTGTAATACTATTATTTGATGTTTTCAGCATTATTGATAATAGATTATCATTCAGTCAGTATTATAATGGGTACATAATTTGCCTTTTATGGTACTTTGACGGGCTCACGTGACTGCCAATGTCAAATTGGCCTTGGAGGTGCTAATTGCTACACAGTTGACAGACGTAGGCTGTTATTTTCATATAAAATTATATCTTTCTACGTATTGGTTGACTGGCAATTATGACACAAGACTCTTCCTCGCAGTTCAAACAAAAGTTTCATAACTGCAAAATCTCTGATGTAATAAGGAAGAAATCGCGATCGATCATTTGGAGTATGCTTATCGTGTTGTTTTTAGCCTGATAAGCAAAAGTGCATAATATCTGACCGATTATAAAGTCGGAAATACTCCGAAGAAGTCAACATCGTACGGTACAACGTCAAAGACTCAGCAGTGCCAAAGGCCCACACGTTAATTTTTCGCCTTCCTGCCTCCAAACTAATAAAGTTGCTAATTTTAACAATCGAGTTGAATGACTCTTTAATGTTTGATCGTAGATAGAGATCCGAAAAACAGTGATAATAAAAAGACGCTCCTTATCATGGAGTTCACATTAAATGAAAGTGCCTCTGCCGTTTGACCGATAAGAAATGATAACGTTTAGTATGATACGCATGCGTACAACTGGGCAAATAAAAGATTGTGGAACGGGAACCTATTTTGAATGAAGAGTATTCTAAGGAAAAATTGCCATTATTCCAATATTTTATTCATTGTGTACAATTACTGAATAAATGCTACATTATTTTTGGTTGAGAGGAAGGGTAGGAACATCATCCAAACATTGTTCTCCCCAAAATCTTAGTAAGATCTCCCGACCTAGATCAGTCAGACATGTGTAGTCTACTGGTATACCACAGTTCCGTTGACTATCTCCCTGAAATAACCCCGCAGATGACTTTTTTCACTTTTTCCTTAATCAGAATAAAACGGACCTCTTTAGATAAGCTATAGGATATAACAACGACCCAAGATATAGTAAATACTAATTCCATGCATTGAACTTAGAGAATAAAAAAACGCATTTCCTTTTCCGATTTTCTACGGCCACAATTTGAAAATTGAATTTGTGTTCCATTCCACGTCGAATAAGGTCGCATGCATGAGTCTTTTCTTCTTTCTTATAAACATGTTCAAATAGTGTTGTACTGAATAGTGAATCACTAAAGACCTAGTATCCTCATTCACGCTAGGTAACCAAAACATAATTTGGGCAGTAGGCCGTTGTCATGTGATAATAAATTACTAGTTTATCGTATGTGTGTAACGCTATTTTGAAAGAAAGAAAAGGTAATTAAGCCACGCATGATTTTTTAACCCCTTTATCCTCGTAGATAATTAAAAACCAAGAGTAGAAAGTTCAAAGAGAGCGCCAGTGTTCGTGTAGATATGTTATGAAAAAGGTATTACCCATTTCCCACATTCCGATTTACTGATAAAATTAATCCGATACGGGCAGTGATATTGAATTACTTGAATCAAAATATTTGTTTTCAATTTTAACCCACCTGCTATCTATATCATTGTACCTACTACCAATCTAATACCTATAGTAAGTATAACAATAGTACAATAATGTTCATCCATCATCATTCATTTCAGCCGAAAGACGTCCACTGCTGGACATAGGCCTCCCCCTAGCACCGCCACTTCGACCGATTCCGTGCATCCAGCGGATTCCTGCAGCCTTCACAAGGTCTTCATCGGTTCATCTTGTGGGAGACCTTCCAACGCTATGTCTTCTGGTACGCGCGCGGCCGCCACTCCAGAACCTTTCGGCCCCATCGGCCATCTGTTCTATGAGCAATGTGCCCTGCCCATTGCCACTTAAGTTTGGCAATTCTTCGTGCTATGTTGGTTACCTTGGTTCTCCTGCTGATCTCTTTATTTCTGTTTCGGTCACGTAGGGAAAGTCCAAGCATAGCCTTCTCTATTGTCGTTTGGGTGACTTTTAGCCTTCTGATAAGGCTAATTGTGAGCGACCACGTTTCAGTGCCATAGGTCATCACTGGCAACACGCACTGACCCAAGACTTTCATCTTGTGACACTGCGGTATGTGGGACGAGAAGATATTGCGTAACTCACCGAACGCTGCCCAGCCGAGTCGGATTCGACGATTAACCTCTTTCTCAAAGTTGGAACTACCTAGCTGGACAGGTTATCTTGGGTAAACATACTCGTACGTACACAATTTCTAACGTAGCGTCTCCGATCTTCATGAGAGTGGGTGTAACATGGACATTTGACATGACCTTTGTCTTGTCCATGTTCATTTTAAGACCCACTCTTTCGGAGGCTCTAGTGAGGTCATCGAGCATTGTACTGAGGTCCTCCATGGTCTTAGCCATGATAACTATGTCGTCGGCAAACCGAAGGTTAGTGATAAACTCGCTATTGATATTGATGCCTAGCCCTTTCCAGTCCAGAACCTTGAAGACATCCTCCAGTGCAGCGGTGAACAGTTTCGGAGAGATAACGTCTCCCTGTCTCCACCTCGCTGCAAAATGATAGGTTTCGAGGTCTGGTCCTGGAGTCGGACGGATATAGGGCGTTTTCGTACAGACACTTTAGCACCTCGATGTAAAGATAGTCGATCTGGCACCGCTGAAGAGACTGCAGTACAGCCCATGTCTCGATCAAATCCAAGGCTTTCTCGTAGTCCACAAACGCTCACCAAAGAGGTAGGTATACTCTTCGGTCTTCTGTATAACCTGCCGCAGCATATGTATGTGGTCTACGGTGCTAACGCCTTTACGGAATCCGGCTTGCTCAGGAAGCTGGAAGTCAAATGGCTAAGAAGTGTGATGGGCCTATAGTTCTTAAGCAGGGCATTGTCACCCTTTTTAAAGAAGATTACCACCGCACCTCTGTTCCATGCCTGTGGTGTGTGACCCTCGAGCATGACGGAATCGAACAACTTTTGGAGGGCCTTAAGAACGGCTTTTCCACCGGCCTTCAGGAGCTCGGCCGTAATTCCGTCATCACCTGCGTCATCACCATCTTGTTGTTTTTAAGTTGCTTCAGAGCCATCATAATCTCGTACAAGCTGACGTCCGTTTTTCAGTACTATGGAAAATTTATGAAAGGTGATTTATTTAGAAGTAAGTTCTAAATAAATCACCTTTCATAAATTTTCCTGAAAAATCTAAATCAAAATTCAAGAACCACTTGAATACTCACTCATAGAACTTCTCTTCGATATTGGCCATCCTTTGGAAGTAAGTCATGGCCGCAGACCCGTTCAGAGGAGCATACTGTATCTTGTATTGTTTAGACAAGTCATCCAGTGATTCTATAGGCGTGTCAAGGCGGGAAACTGTCAGAAACGCAGCCAAATTAGCCGTATAAGATGCGATTATGATGAAACTGTGGAAGAAGTAGTAAACCTAATTTTATGGTCGTTTTCAACGAGAAAATAGGCTCCTACATATTAGCAAAACATGCATTAAACCAGAATTAAGGCGAATATTTTAGCTTATATATAATTTCGGCTCGGCACACAAACTACATAATCAGCCTATAATGTTCCCACTGCTGGGACACAGACCTCGTTTCTGTGAGAGGGAGTAGGCCATAATCCACCACACGCGCCTAGTGCCTAGTGCGGGTTGGTGGATGTCACGAATTTTTTGGTTCTAGGACATGCCGGTTTCCACACGATGTTTTCCTTCACCTATTGAGAGCAGTGGTGTTCACGGGCTAATTCCTTCCACTAATTGTATGAAATTATCTTAACAGAATAGGTCAGATAGGTAGGTCATACCCGAAAAGCCACCAAGTAGCAGCCAACAGTCGTCCAGACAAGTTCTTGGGCGCTTCGCCACCTCCTTGAGGAGTCAGTGACGTCATACAGAACCATAGACACTCCTTCAAAGTAAACTCCCTCTTTTCCTCGTCCTCTTTGTACTTTTCTCTGTTATTCTGATAGCTGTATGGACTCCATTTGTCGAATACCCACATTAGAAAACTGGAAAGAAACAGGGTTTCAATATTTTTAATGTAAACATAGTCGAGAATGTTTGTTTTGTGTAAATAAGGAAATAGGTTACTGGAACGACCAGAATTTAATCCGATTTAACAAAAAAAAGTAAGTACTATACACACCGCATTATTTAGGACATCATTTTGAAAACTACTCAAATTTATTACTAAAACTGACCTACTTTAAAAACAATAAGTCATAGTTCAAATCCAAATGAATCTAGAAAAGAAAATAATCTTCTTAGCTTAGCCTAAACAAACGTGACTTCACCTAATATTATAGTATATCCGCTAGCCTGCAAAGTTAAACTTATTTGTGTTAGAAATAAATACGAGGGTCATTCAGTAAATACTTAGCCTACAAAAAGTAAACGAAAATTTTGGAAAAGTGGCAATTTATTTTTCAACATAGTCTCCTTTTAGTTCGATACACTTAGCCCAGCGATGCTCGAACTTTTTTAACCCGTCCGAAAACTAGTTTTTGTCAAACTCTGCAAAATAGGCCTCCGTGGCGGCGATGACCTCCTTATTCGATCCATATCTATTCCCGGCGAGTGATTTTTTCAGATTAGGAAACAGAAAGAAGTCACAAGGGGCCAAATCTGGAGAATACGGTGGATGGGGCAGCAATTCGTAGCGTAATTCGACCAATTTGGCCATGGCAACGGCAGACGTGTGAACCGGTGCGTTGTCGTGGTGAAACAGCACTTTTTTCTTCGCCAGATGGGGTCGTTTTTTCTTTAATTCGGCGTCGAATCGACCCAATAAATCGGCATAGTAAAGCCCTGTAATTGTTTTACCCTTCTCGAGGTAATCAATGTAGATCACACCTTGTGAATCCCAGAAAACGGTGGCCATAACTTTTCCGGCCGATTTTACAGTTTTCGCCTTCTTTGGAGCACGTTCCCCGGTCTGGATCCATGGTTTTGATTGCTCCTTGGTCTCTGGTGTGTACCAGTGGATCCAGGTTTCATCGACGGCCACAAAACGACGCAAAAACTCCGCTGGATTCCGCTTAAACAGCGCCAAACACGTCTCCGATGTGGTCTCACGGTTGCGCTTGTTTTCTTGTGTGAGTAAACGCGGCACCCATCGCGCCGACAGCTTTCTCATGCCGAGTTCCTCGTAAAGAATATGATGCACTGTTCCTTCTGAAATGCCTACAGTCTCAGCTTGCTCCCGAACCTTCAATCGGCGATCTGCCAATACGAGATCATGGATTTTTTTAATGTTGTCCTCCGTAGCAGCTGTTTTCGGTGCACCTGGACGTGGTTCATCAAAAACCGACGTACGGCCACATGCAAACTCGTTGAACCAATTCTTGACGGTGGCCATCGATGGAGAAGAGTCACCGTACACAGCATCCAAGCGCTCTTTGATTTCGATGCGCGTTTTCCCTTCCAAAAATAGAAATCGAATCACCGAACGATATTGCTCTTTTTCCATTTTTGTAAAACCGATCGACACGTTCGCTTCCATAAGTTGTCAAATTAAAACAAATGAAAGGATTGGAATGAAAATTTGAAAAAAGAATTATAAAAGAATGTGCTACACTGTGGTAAAACTCTTTTGAAACTACAGCGCCCTCTGGCGATGAGGCTAGGTACTTATTGAATGCACCTCGTATAATCGTATACACAAGATGTGTGTGTGGTTTTCAGTCCCGTTAAGTTCACATGAAATCATGTGTGGGGACAAAAATAGCAGAGATTTAGGTCGACTTTTCCTCGTTGAACTAGCACAGATTACTTAATCATTCGTCATGGCACGGTCCTCGTAATATGCAGTGCATAAGTCGGACAGTTAACCTCTATAATGCTATAACCTCTTTGGTGCTGTTGTTTTTTTAAACCATGAAGTACCTAGTTTTTTAAATATTGCAAAATTGTCATACGTATTTAAAATGTTCTGTTCTCATTTTAAATTCAATGGTGCAGTTGTTCGAAATAAAAACAATGTGGTATTGCAAACAATCTCTAAAGAGTCGTTTTTACTGCGTTTTTTTTTTGTTTGTCACCATTAGTCGTTCTTTGTTTAGTTGAAATACATTGATATTCAGAATATTACAGTAATGTTCCTCATTATGTACGAATAACGAACATACAAAATGTTTCAGCGGTAGGTACGTAGACACATTAACATTACATAAAACTGGTAAATTCGTGATGAAATACTAATTTTCAATCTTAAGCCTAAAGAGTTAAGGTTTAAAATTCTAAGGCTAAGTTTTGGAAAATACTTGTTGCTATGCGTACTCATTTAGTCTTTCATTGAAACTGTGACTAATTTGGACGCATATCAACCAAAGCAAAAAGATCGTTGCGCTTCGGAAATTCAATTATCTTTGGAATTAAAGTATAACTCTGAAAGAGCGCTTGAAATTAAGTTTCAAAAAGTCTTTGTTTAATTTCGAAGAGTTGTAGTGTTAACCAAAGGTATATGTAGTCCTCCTATAGGATGTATATCGTACCTACCTATAACTATAGCCATTATTTGTTTTTTTATCAGTAATCCTGACTAATATTAATGCGTAAGTGAGTTTGTTTATTTGTTACGCTTTTACGCTAAAACGGCTGAACGGATTTGGATGAAATTTTGCACATGGGTAGGCCATGACCTGGACCATAGGCGAGCCACAGCTAGTTGTAGATAATTATTCAACTATCCTTTATTATCCTATATCTTCCAACCCGCACTGGGCCCGCGTGGTGGATTATGGCCCACTCACTCTCACAGAGAGGAGGCTGGGACACAGTCCAGCTGTGGGAACATTATGGCTCTAGACAGACGGACTGCATTTCAGCAATTTTAATGCAGTTAGTACGACTGCAATAAACAAACACTACAAAATGTTTGTACGAATAGGAAAATCGTCTACTTTTACAATGTTTGTAAATATGTGAGCACCATGTATGTATCTATCACATAATTAAATTATCTGTCGTTGCTTCATTTTTAATTATTTTTACCTATTTTGCTATAGTAATTTTATTCTAAAGTCTGTTTTTTAATCTCGTAGACTAATTTGACAGGTGCAAATGTCAAACTCCAAATTGAAAAAACAAACAACAATCACTTGAAATGTCAAATTAGTCTACGAGATTAAAAAACAGACTTTAGGTGCATCGTCTTCACATATAATTATTTCTATACAAAATATTGTAAAAGATTTTAAAAGAGTACCTAACGGTGGAGTTTCTTTGTCTTTGTTTCCTTTTGGAAGGGGCGACTAGAATCAATTCTATTATTTTGTAAATTTTGTCGTTCAAACGTGCCATAAAAGGACCTATTTGATATAAATTATTTGACTTTGATTTTGAAATAAATAACACAGTCGTACTAACTGCATTCAAACTGCAAATTTGAATACAGTTGCAGTTGAAATTCAGTCCGTCTGTCTAGAGCCTATAGGCTGATTATGCTATGCATATGCTATTAACTGAATTATCAGCAGGCAGCTACAAACAGGCAAACAGAGGACGCCAGGCGAAGTTAGGGCAGTTGACCGGTACCTATATACCTCAGTGTGCCTTAAAGCAAGACTAACATTTTAATCTATGCCTTTTTATTGTAACATTAGCTTACGCCAGCTGCTTCGCCCGCACGATATCTTTATAAATTAAAGCCTATGTTACTCAGTGTCCAGTGATAATATAGCATTCCATTGGTGAACAAATTTTTAAAATCGGTCCAGTAATTTTTGAGTTTATTCATTACAAAAATACCATTTTTTTTAATGCGTTTGACAGCTGTCAGTTGAAGGAATATTATTAGTGTCGATGTAGATAAATACTTAACATAAACGTACAAAAGCTTCATGACATGTCATTCACATTGAACATTCTACAAATTTTATAGTTAAGTACCAAGTACTTACGTAAATCACTAATGTTACAAGACCAAAGGTCTGATGAATTAGGATTCCCTTGGCCCGTGCAATAGTAGCCATATTCATAAATAAATAGTAACATACATGAGGTGTTAGGTCCATCGTTTGACCTCGTTCTATAAAATCAGATAAGAAGTAACTAATGGAAGCAGGTGGGCACTGCCACTGCCCCATCGATCGCTAATGTTATGTATCGTAATAAATGTCTAAATGTCACGGATGAACGCCCGTTTTCAGATTATGTACGCCATAACGCTTTATAACCGCTATATTAAAATACTGGTTTCAAACTAAATTCGCACATCATCTCTCTCTTTCATATAAAAAGGACAGGGATAAAAAATAAGGTCACCTGCAAAGAATTCGGAACTTGTACAATATTTTGGAGCAGAGTTGTGCTGGGAACAGGTTTCTGCAACGCTAAAGCTGACCGGATGATGTCATTCGTTTACCTGGTAAAGAAATATGCAGCCAGTATTGATAGCCAAACGTCATTCTCCAGAACAGTTAGGAATTTGAACAGGGATGTCGGAGTTCTCGGCAGTTTCATCATTATTGTAATCCCGACCAAATCGTAGTACGGTACAGTGAAGTCAACGACATTTTCTCTTTCGGCCATAACGGACAGCGAAGACAGCCCTATGTCTGCTTTCTTATCAACGAGCTCTTTTATAATTCCGTTCCAGTTTCCATTCTCGTCCATTATGCCGAAGTTACCATCCGGCGCCAAAGATATTTCGTAATCGAATTTAACGATTTGCCGAATCTCCTCGATGAGGTCGATACAATAGCCTTTGTAGCCTTTAGGTGATTCTTCGTCGCGTATTATAAACGGCTTTTGCTAAAAAAAAATGGGTTTTATAAGCATGGCTATCAAAACTGTGCGTTTCTTATCAAAATTCCAGACGAACCAAAGACGAGACTGACACAGTTGTTTGAACAGTTTGTTGTTAAGTAAACTGACAAAATTTTATCAAGTTGCCAAGAGAATTTTAAACAATAGCGGAGTTCATTTACCTACCTCGACTGTGACGATTCTGTATACTAGCTGCGCGGAGTAATTACTCATGTTATTGGGGTCAGTCAAGGTTAGGTTCGAGGAAAGGCCAGCTTTCCAGGAACCCAGCGAGTGGCTACTAATAGATGCACCATCTTTGACCGTGATCGCGAGCAGATCGGTGCTAAATTCCATGTAGCTTCTCCCGTTCATGGGGTCATCTTGCGGAATAAAAAATGGAGCATATGTAGGCGTCTCTTTTATCTGTAAAAAAACCAGTGACTCGTAGTGTAGCCGGTAGTAAACGGTCGGTATGGACGATAACATCAAAAAAGTTTCAGCCAAAATTTGTCAACGCACCTCTTGGAACGCCGTTTTAAGATCCAAGGTCCTGTTTGGTGTATTCTTGCCGTCGTAGTCGTCGCATGTAATATATTTCATGTCGTTTGGCCACTTGCCAGAGTCCAGTAGTGATCTGGAAATTCATAAGCGTGAACTCTCATGGAATAAGCCAGGATATATTTAGACTAACAACATTGCACGTGGTGTACTAAAGTAGAAACTGGTACAGTAGAACAGGAATAGGTCGTAAAGGTCATTACTTAATAGTTAAAAACGTTCTCAAAGACAGGTCGAAGTAGAAGGCGGATGTTATTTCTGGCTCGCCGTTCATACTGTAAGTGGTTTTAATCTTTCCCAATCGGTCTCTGCTGTTGGCGTCGGGTGTCGGCCGCATGTGCACGATTGTAGCATTTTTACAACCGCAGCTAATATCGCCCTTCTCCAATGATAAAGCGAACCATGCAGTTTTCCTCCCAAAATATTGGTTCTTATCTGCGGCATCTAGAACATTCTTTATCGTTCTAAGACTTCCAACGATAAAGAAATTCACGATATCCAAGTTCCGAAGACTTTCCAGTTGGGATTTAATTTCGTTTGCCTCAAAACTCTTCACGGGCGTGATCACGTGTCGTGTCGGTATATTTTGTAGCAGAGACTTGTATTTATGGTCCATAACTGTAAACAAACAGATTTTATTATCAAGAACAGTTAAAATGACTTGGTAACCAACAATAATTTCATTAACGGATAAAGTTATGCGGGCGCTATCTAAACGGTTTTAGCACTGGGGCCTTGAAAGCCTTGACATAAACACTATTTTAGCTCGAATTTCACGCTTGAAGTGAAAACATGTCATTATTGATTGATACGATAAAACTGAACGTTTATTAATACTTTTGCTTCACACCCACCAAAGAATTCGTCGAAAATAATAGCAGCGTTTGTGATGTCTTGTTTGGTGACGACAGCTCTGATAGCTTCTGGTAGAATATCAGCTGGAGGCATGACTTGCAGAAGGAACCTTGTTTGATTAGCATTCAGCGTCCTCCATTGCCTCAGGTCGCCAACTTGACCAAACGATCCGGATATGGTTGGCAAGCCCAAAGCTTCTGTGAAGGATTTAATGGTTTCCGAACCCACGCCAGTCATTGTGAAGTCGAGAACAACGTGAGGAGTCTTTTTCGCCAAGAGCATGTCATTGTATTTTCTGCAAACTAAAAATGGTTGAATCAAACATAATCTCTTTAATCTAAGATTGTTTATCGGCTATTTCAGTCAATGATAATGTTGTAACTGGCGAGATAAACGTAATTGTGATGCATACAGATTTGCATGTGTTGTGTTTATCACGGCAATTGACAGTCCATGAATGCCACAAGACTGCAACTGTCGCAACAAAACAAACGTCTCTACAAAGCAAGGTTAAAATGAAAATACAGGGATATTGTAGAAAAGCTAAGTACCTAATATTTGAAAATATCCTTACCATTCTCCAAAAAAGCCTTCGCATCCGTCCTGTTTCCGACAACAATAACGGGATCAACAGCAAGACCCAAACTCGGGTTACGTCTCACATACTCCTTTGCTACTTCAAAAGCCTTTTCGGCCAAAGCATTACTCTCCTCGTTAATCAGTACTGGAAACGCAACCAGGAATTCGTATATGAACAAGATGTCTATTTAAAAAACCATTTCTTTTCATACGTCTCTCTGAAACGTATTCCTGCACCAATTTGTTTGTATAGAGTAAGTACGACTCATACATAATACCGCACAAGTTTGAAAAATCGTACAGTTGGGAGGCCGAAAACGACACAAAGAAAACTATGGAGCCGCTTTTGCTAAATTAAATACAAGTCGTATCAGTGCCACAAAAAATGTTTTTCATTCAAATTACTTACAAACATTGATATTTTGCGTAGTTTGCCCAAAAGCAATGCGAACCAAATAGAAAAGAAGAAAAATAGTACGCGCTGACATGTTTGTTCCCATTATTGTTCCGCGTCGCGCATCATCACTGCTCCCTCCCAATAACCCACCGACTGATCGCCGAGCGTTATGACCATCGACTGAGGGTGGTTCACCCACTAATTCTGTGTACCGTATAGTTTCCACGGCAATGCCCGACCTTGAATCGGCTTGTCCTATTGATGTATTGGTCATCAATACAAATGTTTGTCCAAGAACATAAACAGACAACGTATAATTATACTCAATATTTTATAGGTGATGCAGACCTAGTCGTTAGGTTGTCTCATCGTCTAATACCACTTTACTGTCTGATTACGTCATAGCCGACGTTAAAGCGACATGCCCTTTATAAAATTATCCTTGGTTTCAGAGTAGGAAGGCTATAAATACTAATCAGCATTCAGCACTAGCTATAGGTACCTAGCCACCTGAAACAATGCATACGAATACACAGCGCAATACTTACCGCCAGTTATTCAAATATTAATTTACTGATTATTATAAAGGCAAGTTCCAATATAGCCCATAAATACTACACATACCTACCTAAGTACAAGTTCTATAGGTATTTCTACCATTTCTATACTCCATTTGAAATTAGACATTTAGGCCTCCCCCACATTAGGCGTGCGCGTTTCTCGGGCGTGTGAGCGACGCGGGCACTCTCCACACACGCCGCAGGGCAGCAAAACGCGACGCTCACGCAGCGCACTCGCGGCGCGCGCCTGGCACCCGCGCTACTCACACGCCCGAGGATCGCGCACGCCTAATGTGGGGTCAGCCTTAAATAAACCTTTTTTACAGTCCGTTTAACCGACTTTGACTTCTATTGTGTTGTGGCATGACAGACGGCAGCTGCAATAAACAGTTGGTATTGTAACCACTTTTTGCTTTTAATGCCATCCTTATACCTACGGCATAGAAGTCAATCAGTTGAACGGACTGTAAAAGGTTTGTTTGAATGTCTAATCTTATTTCAAATGGAGTATAGATAGGTTTAAAATGATGTTAAGGGCCGTAAGATACAATTTTCCTTCGAATGTATTGATGTATCAGTTCAATTAAAACTAGCTTTAGAATAAAAACAAACTGATAAAAAGTTGATAAATAATAAACTGTGCCAGAGAAGGCCAATATTTCACATTCATAATCTTGTTCTCAAGTTATTATTCTGCTGTGATAAAGCGAAAATTTGGTATGTTTACAACAAAGTAGGTATATGTAGCGAAAACAAAACAATTTATTATTTTGATTGGACTATTTTATTGCCAGAAATGTTTTACAAACACTAACTCCACGGTTGAGAAGTAAAGTGTTAACTGTACACACTATGTACTTTTTAATCTACTATATACTAAATGTACTTTGAATCAAAAATTATTATTTAAATTGTAAGATACAATCTGAAAGAGTTAGTCACAATATTAATACAATATTATATCATAGCAAGAACACACAAGTGTTAACTTACTCGACAATATTATGAAGATTCATTTCCACAAGGGTTATATCTTACATTCGAGGTCTGTTACTATCACAATATAAGAAAATAAATTAGAAAAACAGGATATAAGAAAAATAAAGTTGTCCATAGAATTAGAAACAAAAAAAAAATAGCACACAAAAGTTAGTTATGTCAATATGAACTATCACCTTATTTGTCAACTTTGAACTTTAATTAAATTCCAAATTCTTAAAATTAGTGTTACAATGTGAACAATTATTTTAAATAACAGGCCTCCCTAGCGCGTCGGTTGGAATTCACAAGCGTAAAACGATACAGTTACATGAATCAGTTGTTTGTAGGGTTAACACAAACTCCATCCAACTTGTGAGGAAGTTACTCGTCCACACAGCAAACCGTAACCAAAATGTCAAAGGAATGTTCAAATGGTTAAGTAATAATGCCTATGAAATACAAAAATGTGCGTTTATCTGCTAACTTAAATTTACAACTGAATTAATTATCTAAACTTTTAATTAATCTTAATCTTTATCTAAAATCCTTGTTTTTCGGAAGCTGTTGTATAAAACGCGTCGTTCACAGAACGGATTGTGAATTGATTTCACACTATGTGAATTACTTTGGCAGTACATTACTGGCGTAATATGTAAACCGACACACGTTACCTTCATCAATTCAAGAATCCACCGCTACTAGTCCGTTGAGATAGACACCAATACTCAAAAACAGCATACAACACCTAAACCGACTCGTGCAATAATGTTCAGTTCACTGCGATGCACACTGGTCGCCATAGACAGTAACATTAAATTTACAATTTACAGGTACTTCACAGGTAAGATTTAATACACAATGTATTATAAACCTAAACATAAGTGCGGTCACAAAAGAGCTCAACTCTTTATTGTACACGCAGCATATAAACTGTAAATAGGAACTACCAAGACTTCCTAAGTGTCAGAGTTGCTAAAAGTTTGTATTTATCTACACACAACATAATACCTGTATGTGTGTTTGGGTAAGTTCTATTGTATGTCATCTATTGTCTGTAAATTTTGGCATGTTAGGAAGTCTGAGTAGTTTAAGTTTTGTATTATAAATGTAGAATATGTATTTGGGTTGAGTTGAGCCCTAATGAGCATGGTTGCATTGCAGTAAACCAAGCGAGGTAGTTTGGTATGAAGTTTTAAGCCGCCGCCTCCTCTGCTTCAGCGGGGGGCGCCTCTTCCGGTACTTTCGCCTTCTTCTCTGGCGTGATCTTTTCCGCCTCACCGTTGTCAGCAGAGGCAGATTTCCTCTTCACGCCAGCTTCTTTCTTTTCTGTAATACAAAGTTTGACTGTTAAAGAAACCATTGAAGAACTTACCTAGTGCTATGAAAGGAAATGCATTATTTTACATTTGAGTTGTATGGTAAATAAGAAGTGTTTACCTGTAGCATCACCATTTTCGGTGGCGTCATTACTCTCCTCCTCAGCGTCGCCATTCTCAGCGGGCGCTTCCTCGGCCGCCGCATCGCTGCCGTTCTCCTCCTTACCGTTGCCGTTGCTCTCGGGCGCTTCCACAACCTTTTTGGCGGGAGACTTCTTCACTGGAGACTCCTTCACCTCAGTTGAGGTGACCTCCTCAGCTACGACGTCCCTGAAAGCATCAAAGTTTTGGTGTTATATTATGCAGGCAGTTACATTTTCTTAAAATCTTAAATCTATTACGGGTATAAACTAAGTAGGATATTTGACAGTCTACTAATAAATAGAAGCATTTTGTAATAACGGCGATAAACGTCATAAAATCTTCAATCTAAATACCTACACACCGTGGCAAAAGCGAAGTAACCGAGTCAGTAACGGAACATAACAATGCAACAGTTCCACACGCGGGCAATACTCAGCGGTTATGTGGGGCGGCATAAAAGGAAAAGTCTGCCGGAACAAAAACAAGTGGCTGTTGCGCAAGGCTGCATGTGGGAAAGTTGCAACATAGGAAACTGAACGTAACCGTGATCACCTTTACTGAATGAATACGTTACTCGCTCCAGTGGGCTAAACTTCACAGAGTCGTAAAGCGTTAAAAATAACTAATGACAACACACGTCGCCCGCGATAACGTAACCGAACAGCAACCTGCCTGAGTTGCAAAACTCGAGGTCTCGGCGAATTCAAACGAGCGCGCGCTGGCGTCCGACGACGCTACGCGCCGGCACGCCGCGCACGCAGCGCCATCTTGGATAAAACAAGCGGCCCCGCGCCCGCCGCCCGGCGTGCTTTTAACTTTTTCAGTTCATTTTATTACGCTATAACAGGAAAAACAATCAAATCTAATCGACACTTCGCATTCTCCGATACATAATGCGCCTAGAAGCATCCATTCTGAGGCTCAGAAATCCACTATATTCGTTTATCAGTAAAATATTTTTTCCCGCGTGTCTTATCTTTGGCGGCGTTTACAAAATAAGCATCACCAAACTATCAATAGATTTCATAACAATATTTTGTAACTATCGCATAAATAAAACGAACCGATATGAATGTTAAAACACTATTGAAACACTGTAAATTCACAGAAAACACGAATTTCACACTTAAATGGAAGCCATTTTGATCACAATATCGAAGCCGCCAAAAATATTAAACCGCAAAACTTACTAAAACTGAATGAATTTAACGAAAAAAACTTACTTCTTTTCGACGGCTGTGTCTGCCATTATGTTTTTTTTTTGTTTTAGGAGATACTTTTAAATTATAAAGAAATAATTATAAGCACGTGTTACGCACAACGTACAACAATGTTCACCGCACAAACACCGACGTCCAAATGAAGGAGGAAGAAGGAAAAAATATAATGCGCGACGCCTCGCGCGGGGGACTCGTACAGCGTACTCAATGTGAAGCTAGCTGCGTCTACTTCAAGACGGTGAAACAACCAACCGCGATT
The DNA here is from genome assembly GCA_916610215.1 of Omphaloscelis lunosa. NCBI lineage: Eukaryota > Metazoa > Arthropoda > Insecta > Lepidoptera > Noctuidae > Omphaloscelis > Omphaloscelis lunosa. The sequence goes on from OU744255.1 coordinate 5,183,254, forward strand.
CACGCATGCTAAAAAGAGATAGTTATAGATTTTACATTCATCTTCAGACAACCTTGAAATCACACTGGAAACAACACAGGCAAGCAACACTATACCTTGCTCTTTCTTGCCTGTTTAAAAAATACAATCGTTAATGTTCCAACAAGACAAAATAATACACATTCTTCTGGAAAATTAATATGACAATATAGCCGATTGTACGTCTAGACCGTGAACAATTAGCAGACTATTTTACTATTATCTACTTTTAAAACTTATGCTGCAAACTCAAGCTACAAGTGCCTAAAATATTTTAGGAAAACTAAGAATTTACCAAACTAACATAAGTACCTATCTTGAGCGTAGGTTTTCCACACAAATAGTTGTAAAACGTAACTTTATAATGTCGAATAAACACTAGCTTCATTGTTTTAGTCGTTACACCACGCACCTAAAACGTATTTTATATTACATGCGCTCCACATAAACAGGTCGATTGAATGTAGGGACAGTAATTTATGACTGACGACTGTACCTACCTACGCTTATTCTATGAAAGGCATTGGCATTTTTCATTCATGTGTGTAGTAAAATAGTAGCGCGTAAGGTCCTACTTTGTACTTATAGCCTTCTTAACGTTCTTGTTGCTATATAATTAATCATTCGTAGTGAAGGCACTACTTTTACCTTTTGATACCCAGTAGTAGGTAGTGGTGAGCCCTATAGCTATACTAGCTAGCTGCAATATTTATTTTATCACAATACGGCTTACGGATTTATTTAATTTAATTATAAAGTAAATACGAGCCTAGGTAGGTCTTAAAAGATGTAGGTGTTACCGTAAATTAAGCGTCCGTGAAATACAATTGGCGCGTGAGGTTTTCGAGAGTTCAATGCCCGATTGTCTCATCTACCTACCTACCTGTATAAAGTATGTATGTAGGAAGCTAGGATTTCTATGAAAGATATAGGTACCTACTTGTTATCTAAATTTTACTCGCATTTTAATTAAAGAATCTTCTAAAACGTAATCAATTCACCACGTTGCATTAAGAACGCGTTTATTTCCCGCCAACCACAGTTTGCTTGTGCCAGAAAAGCGTAAGTCCGACGGTTGGAGTCTTGTCCGAATGACTCCTAAAACCAACATCAGAGGGAAATTACAAAACATCGGGCTGTGTTATTTTATTCTTTAACATTTATATTATAAGGACCATATTGATTTAAACCGGACGCAAAATATAACCTAGTCCCGTGATAGGTCGATGGCTTTTAAAAGAAATCTTGGCACTACTTTGTGATTTCGTCAGAATATGAATTCGTCAAGCAGAACAGTTCGTGATCCGATGTATCCACGTGCCTTCGTGAAACCTACCTAGATCGTTTTTAGTTACAGTACAATTTTACAGTGGGTACCTACCTACCTACTACTATTCCACCATCATAGAACTCAAAATCGCGTTGCAATGGCTTGGCATGGCCCATACATGCATGGCCCATCATCTACATCATTCCATTACCAATAATGACAAGGAGGAGTATTGTTTTTTTTTTTAACATATTGATGAAAAACTAAAAGGGTTCTGTGACGTCATTGTTTTATTAATGGCCGAACCCAATAACCTATTTTCATTATGAGACAGATCGCCATTGATTGTAGAGTATAATATAATATTATATAATAGGTATATAATATTCTATCTGTCATTGAAATTTGAATGTCGTCGTAAGGCCCTTAATCTCAGGCAGATTATTGGGACGAAAACCATAGTAGATAAGTTTTCTATCTCAAGTAGGTATGCCAAAACTGGTGATAGATAGGTCGGTTCCGATAGGTACTTAGGTATTTACAGGGGCGCTACCGACACCGGTGTATATGTTATTGACCAGTGTGGCCACTTGACATTTTCGAATAAATTATAATTTAAAAACTTAGAATTAAGCGTTGTTCTGAATCTGACCAGTTCAAGCGTTCAGTTGGCTATTTTAACCTTTATGTAGTTGCTATAAAGAACACATTCATTTGGTTGAGTCTGTGGAATGAATGTTTTGGCAAGCAGATTGGATTATCGATCTAGAAGTGATTTTAAATCTTTTCGACCTTGCTGCATAGAGAATAAAGTTTAAAATTGGATAAATTCTATTTAGGATACATTCAGAATTGAAACAAAGTAGTATAGTAAGGTTCGTTCGTATGTAGCATGTATGCAAATGCATAAGTACCTGTGCACTACCTGTGCCTACACACGTTTGTGGGTAGAATTTGGTAAATATACATTGTAACATCCTTTATTTTTAGCAGCCAATACCTACGACTTTTTTTTTTTGTTCAAAAATTGGGACGCTTCTTCACACGTTTAGTAGGTATACCACAGAACAGATAAATTCTGTGAGGTAGGTATACACACAGCTACATAACATCAAGCTATACATTTCCAGTATTAGCTGATCTCGCATTGTATAAGATTTCGGTACAATGAGAGGTCAGCTTATTCTGAAAATGTATACCTTGATATGTGTGTATCCAGTGTATAGTGTACCTCTTGGGGTGAAATGACGCAAAGTCTTCTAGACAAGACATCTATCAACCTTTGCTTGTACTGTCAATGACTATCAGGTACACAAGAACTCCATCAAATAAGTTAGGTAATTGCATTGATAGAGTAGAGTTAAGGCTCTTTCAAACAGGCGCGACACGCGACGCGACACAAAGACACCGCTCGTCGCGCGACGAGCGGTGTCTTTGTGTAGCGTCGCGTGTCGCGCTTATTTGAAAGAGCCTTTATGAACGAACATACTGGTGTGCGAAAGCGTTTGAATGTGTAGAGGTAGCGTACGGAAATACTTACCTACCTACTTAGATAGATAGGTAAAGCGGAAAGTAGTGTTGCGTCAGTTGCGTTACGAACTCGTGAAGTCATACTAGAAAAAATCGTAACCCTGCTTTTTGCTTCGCCGTAGTCGGGTAATAAATTGAGTAAGGCTCGTGCAGGATCGTACTACAAGGGTCACGCTGCTTGTAGCGCCCGCGATATCGCGCTGGTCTGCACGAACCTTTATGTACCCTTAGTAGGTATAGGTACCTACAGTCACAGTATTCGACAACAGCACCTTTATTTCTTGTAGCAGTGCAGTGCTACATTAGGGATAAGTTTTTTTTTCATAAAACCATTATAAGTCGTTGATGATAATTATGTAACTTTTATTTCATTTCATTGTCATAAAGTACTAGCTTTTGCCCGCGGCTTCGCCCGCGTTGGTTTCAGAAAATATCCCACGGTAACGTACCTACTACCGGGATTACATACCTAATTGCCAAGGAACAGGTCATTGACTTCTAACGCTGCGCCCGCCGCCATCAACTATAATTATTTTGTTACCCGCGTAATTTTGATATCTTTTAAAGTTTTAATTTATATGAAATGATGCATATTTTAATCTAAATTAAATGCCCGATTTAAATAACATATTTTATTGGATACGGATAAATATAATACCGGTTAAAATAGCTTCGGAAATAACACTTAAATTTTTATCAAATTCTGAAAGTTAAAAGTGGTTAGTGTGGGTTATGATTAGAAGATAGACATATACAATCTCGAACTTTTTTTATTGAACATTTTAAGATCTACAATCCTGTAGAACATTAATTTTATGTGTCTCTTACGACTTACGCGGCGCACACAAGTAGTACTCCCAGTCAGCATGACTTTTTCCGAAATCTTCAACAATCATCATCATATTTTAGCCAAATTACAAAAAACTTTAATGAATTTTACACCTAAACCTTCCTCATCACCCCGTCCATTGGTGAAACCCGTTTGAAAATCCGTTCGGGAGTTTTTGAGTTTATCGCGTACAGACAGACAGACGCGGCGGGGCACTACTCTGTTTTATAATTTTGTAAGGATAAATTAGAATGATTGCCAAGGGTTGTGTAAAACTCACGGCATCATTCTAATTAATAATTTATCACAATGAGGTAAGAGTTACATTGACGTACACTCCATAAGGGTGATTTTCGCAGTTTTAGTGTTAGTACTGACGTGCTGTTGACCGAACTCGCGGAATTCGCGTTGGTAATCGTTAACTCGATGTCAATCACTCATCGATACCAATATAGGTACTTACCTACGTTACGTTGGTGACGCAATGTATTCTCACCGTTCGCCGCAGCGGACGACAGTGATTTACTGAGTGGAAAACCTCTACATTACGTTTCCGAAAAATTAGTCAGAAGTTTAAAACTTTCTGGAAATTGTATGTACTTATAGTCAGCAGTTTAGTACCTGCCTACTAAAACCGTATTTGGTAGGTAGACAACGGTAATGTAATGAATAAGTCACAAAAAAGGCTGCTGTGACTGTGATCTGTGACCACACTTGATGTTAATCTGTGTGACGCGACCCTAAGCCCACGTTCGCACGGACGTAAAAATAACGCGGTGGGATTTTTTCGTACACTAGATTTTCAACGCTCTACGACGCGCTGGGTTTTACTGTTCAATTCTCAACGCTTGGCTTAACACCGAATGTTGAAAATTCAGTGCGCGATAAATCCCGCCGCGATATTTTTGATTTGCTGACGATTCGGACGCAATATCCACACACACAGGGACACAGTGTCCGGATCCGAATATTTTTCACTGATGATTCGGACACCATTAATAAAGCTGTTTTGTACATTGAGATAAAAACTTCCAATGATACCTTAAGACGCAGATATATGACAGTGACCTTGAGTGGTTAGCTTGCGTGTTCTGTACTGAGCTCACGCAACGCGTCGTATGTCCAGCCAGTAATAGGACTCGCCCATCAAGGAGCGCTGTCCCAAATTAAACGCATTATTAATCTATTATACATAAAACAAAAGGTATTTTAATAAAACTAGTATACTAAAAGATCAATAATTAAAATGGTGAAGATTTCAGAAAAATACGCTTAATAAATTTTGCTCGATTCTCAGTTTTTTATCCGCGTTAGGCCTAATTTTACAAATTAATTTCACTTTGTAATATAAACATAATCCAAAATATGCTTATATTAAAATATTAAGAAAATGTTCTAAATTAACGTATATTTTTTCCAAATCATTAACACTACTCGTTTAGACGTCATCTTGAGTATAAACTCATTAAAACTCGGTTATCGTCGCCTTAAACGGATTTTAACGAAAGTAGCCGTTTTTAATAAATAATAAGATTAATATAATAGCAGTAAAATAGCGTCGGAAATAACACTGAAATTTTTAGCAAATTCTGAAAGATTAAAATGGTTATTGTGGGTCATCCTTAGCAGATAGATATAATATGCCATCGCAGACTTTTTTGTTGAACTTTTTAAGATGAACATAAATTTTATGTAACTTTTACGATTTTCGCGGCGCACGCCAATAAAGTTCCCAGTCGGCATGATTTTTCCGACATCTTCGTCAAATTTCAGCCAATTTATTCTTGAAAAAAACCTTTCGCATGAATGACTCCATTCATTGTTGAAAACCGTTTGAAAATTCGTTCGGTAGTTTTTGAGTTTATCGCGTTCAGACAGACAGACAGACAGACAAACCGATAGGTAGATAGACGCGGCGGGCGACTTTGTTTTATAATATGTAAGGATAAGGATATGAGATATAGTATACGTTGTGAATATTTTTTTTTTTTTCAACATTTGTGTAATATAGTCTATTGTGTTGACTTTCAGCGATACACGTCCACAAAGCAATTTATTACCACCATTAAAATAGTTTTGATAACGCTTTTTTTCCACATATTAAAACTTTTTTATCTGACTGTATTAAAATAGTACCCTAATTGCGTATACAACACAATCTGTTTCGGTTTGAAAAATATTGCTAATTCATTGCTTCATAAGTTGGAAAAAAATATCTGCTCTGCAACGTCAATAACGCAATGAATGTTGTTGAACTGTCAAAATGAAACAAATTAGGCATAATTGTTTAAGAAAATAAGTTACGCAATTAGGGTACAGGTTCAATAATTTGATAGTGTCCGAATTGTCAGTGAAAAAAATATTGAAATTAAAATGTGTCAATTCGGATTTCGGACACTGTGTGTGTCCGAATATATTGTGTCCGAGTCTTCAGTAAGTCATATGTTTACGTCCGTGCGAACGTGGGTTTAAAGTCCTATAGGTCCTTCGCTCTCCCCCACCCTACCAAAGTATAGATTTGATCCTAAAGGGTGCGTCCGACGGCGACACGACGGACGTGCGAAATGCGAATCAGCTAGGGCTTAGGGCTGCGAATGACAGATTGGAAGCCGATTTAAATGCCTGTCTATACAGATACAAATACAATAGCGGTTTTTATGTCTGTTTGTGCTGTGGACGAAATATAATACGTTTGTACATCGGCATCGTAGTGTAGGTACCTATTGTGTGTTAGAAATAAAAGGATATCTATACGTGTAACTTCTAATCATAACTATCCAAACTAATATTAGTATAAATGCGAAAGTGAGTTTGTTTATTGAAGTGAAAACTTCTTTAGGCGCGTTGAGCATTTTTGAGAAACTTGGGAGTAAACCATTGATTTCGCGACACCTAACGAGACCTCATTTTTGTAAACGCGATTGTGTTTTTTATTTATATTAAGAATCGTGCAGACCGTGCAGCTCGATATCGCGGGCGCTACAGGCAGCGCGACCCTTGTAGCGCCCGCTATATCGCGCTGGTCTGCACGAGCCTTTACGTTACGGATCATGTTCTATGCAAGTATTTTTTACTTTAAAGGATTTGTAAACGCTATTGTGCTCTTTATTTATATTAAGTTACGGATCAATATTCTATGCAAGTATTTTTACTTTAAAGGTTTTATAAAGCGATTATGCTCTTTATTTATATTACGTTAGGGACCAATTTTCTATGCAAGTATTTTTACGTTAAAGGTTTCGGAAGTTTTTTTTTTTTTTTTTAACCGCGTTTGTGCTCTTTATTTATATAAGGTTACGGACCAATGTTTTATACAAGTATTTTTCTTCCACCAAGGCGATCTTGTTCAAGTTTTCACTCTCCCGGAGTGCCACCTCTACGTCTGTGGTTACGCTTTCACGCTAAAGGCTCTTTCAAACAGGCGCGACGCGCGACGCGACACAAAGACACCGCTCGTCGCGCTACGAGCGGTGTCTTTGTGTCGCGTCGCGTGAGCCTTCAAACGGCTGAAAAGATTTTGACACATGGGTAGACTATGACCTCTACCCTAATTATATAACTTATTTTCGTAAACGATATGACAAATTTGTTTCATTTTGACAGTTCAACAACATTCATTGCGTTATTTACGTTGTTGAGGAGATTTTTTTTCCAACTTATGTAGCAATCTGTTTCAAATCGAAATAAATTGTGACTGATCTTACATTACTCAATTAGGGTACCTACTGGATAAGTACATAGGATACTTTTTATCCCGATATTCCCACGGGATTGAAACTTATGTGGGTGCGGGGCGCAGCTAATAAATAAATTATGTTGAAGAGTTTCTTGTTTTGTTTAAACGCGCTAATTTCTGATACTACCAGTCGGATTTGAAGCCAAGCGAAAATAAAAAAGTCAGAAACAACGCTAAGAGAAAACGAAGTAATATCACATGAATCATACATGAGGTAATAGCGTCGGCGGGCGATGCATTGCAACGTGGTGGGTCGGAGGAAAAATAAATTTCACGCTAAGCCCACGTACGCACCGACGTAAAAATATCGCGGCGGGATTTTATCGTGCACTGGATTTTCAACTCTCGGCGCGAAGTAGAGCGTTGAAAATCCAGTGCACGAAAAAAAATCGCCGCGGGAAAAAATCGCCTATGCGTGCCTGGGCTAACGAAAACGAAGTCGCAAACAGAAGCTAGTAAATAAAATATTAATAAAATACATCAACGCGACACTGGATGTGGTTATTCGTACAGGATAAGCGTAATTTAAACCAATATAGCGCGCCTTGATACCTGCGTGCGTGTGTGACATGGTAACACAAATGACAATAAGTAATAAGTACTTATAAACGTTACTTACATCATGATGATGACTTAAGGGCTTGCTACACGGCTGCCAACCGCGTCCCAACAGAGGTGACCTTGGTGATTTACAACCGTGTAGTTCGTGGTTTACGACCTTTCAAACAACTCTGCCTGTCGCCAACCAAGGTCACCTCTGTCGGGGACGCGGTTGGCAGCCGTGTAGCAAGCCCTTTATGTGGAAATAGTGCGTAAGTGTTAATAAGCTGCTGGCCTATGACGACAGCTCTTTATATGGACTATTTTATAGTAGGTACTTGCCCTTGAAGATCGAGCCGTTCGGCTCTTATTATATAATTAACCACGAGCCCCTCTAAATATATTTTCATTACTAGTAAAGCCTGGCGCGACGTGATTATTTATGTAGGTAGTTACTTAGTGGTCTAAAAAATGTACCTACCCACTTACTTAGTACAAAAAAAACACACTTTTATCACGCACTAAAAAATATAAAATAATTAAATTGACTTGAATTAGTTACGATATAAGTAGTAGCTATGCAGCTTGTCACTTATTTTATATCCAACTAGCTTCCGTCAGCGGCTTCGCCCAGGTGATAACTTTATAAATTATAGCCTATGTTACTCAGTGATAATATAGCATTCTAGCTACTGGTGAAAGATTTTTTTTAATCTGTCCCGTAGTTTTTAAATTTATTGATTAAAAACATACAAAAAATCAAATCTTTTCTCTTTTTAATATTAGTTGAAGCGCTTATCCAAAAACCGCTCCACGCTTTTTGAATTAGCCCACGTTCGCACGGACGTAAAAATATCGCAGTGGGATTTTATCGCTCACTGGATTTTCAACTCTGCGAATCCCGCCGCGATATTGTTAAGTCTGTGCGAACGTGGGCTTCATCCTAACTAATATTATAAAGGCGAAAGTGAGTTTGTTTGTTTATTACGCTTTCACGCTAAAATGGCTAAACAGATTTGGATGAAATTTGGCACATAGGTAGACCATGACCTAAAGAAGGGCATAATTATGCTACTTTTTATCCTGGATCGAAGTCGCGGGCAACAGCTAGTTGGGTATAAAATATCGATGAGAATTGGAAAGAGGTGTTTCCAATTTTAGTGAAATTACGAAAAAAACTATTAGGGCTCATTGAACAGAAGTAATCCCATAATTACAATGATTATGATGATACGTTGCGACTTTTTTTTTTATTGAAGTCAATATTTTTTGGCGCAGTAATAACTTTAGCCTTCATAGTTTTTTCGAGAAATACTACGAAATACAAACTTAGTTTTGCGGCCGATAAAATCAATAGTGTGTATGCATAAATTTTATATTTATCCCGACAACGGAACCCTTCACTGTGCGTGGTCCGACGCGCACTTGGCATTAGTATTTCTTTTCCTATCAATTTTAAATGGTTATCAAAATGTAGCAGTGTACACTAGTATAACTAGGTATTTTATTAATAACAAGTTTGTGTATGTGCCTAGGTTTAAGATAAGTACCAGGAAATCCAGCTGTTTAAAATTCAAGTACCTACGTTATTTTCCGCGTGAAGGCTCTTTCAAACAGGCACGACACGCGACGCGACACAAAGACACCGCGCGTCGCGCGACGTCTTTGTGTCGCGTCGCGTGTCGCGTCTGTTTGAAAGAGCCTTGATGGTGGTCAGTAAGCGCCTAGGTTCTTTTTTACCTGGCCAAAAAAGGAGGGTTATGTGTTTGACCTGTATGTATGTATGTTTGTATTTATGTATGTCTGGTTCTATGTTCCCTTGTAACTACTAAACGGCTGATTTTGATGAATGATATGTCGTTAGCTTCGCCTTTATTGCGCGAGTGTCACTGGGTTTATTTTATTTATAAAAATTGAAATGACGGATTTTTCGCGCCGAAATATTGGTATCTATCTATGTTAAAAAAAAAAAAAACTCAAACCTATCGGAGTAGTGGGGTATCAAAATGAAGGGTTTTAATAGATGATTACAAAAATATATACAAATTATATGTTTACCTAAATGTAATTTGGAATGATATTAACTATTTCTATACAGAGGTTTAAACACGTAGCAATTTGTAGAAACTTATATAAATTTGAAAACAAATCACAAGCAAACGCGTCTCACGCCTTGAGACCAATCATGAAGGGGAAGTTCTTATATTTTACCCTTTTAATCACTTCTGTGCGCCCCAGTGTGCACAAATAAATTGAATACGTGGGAATCGCCTCAAGAAAAACTAATAAGTAATTATAAAAATGGTCGATTCGCCCGGATTCGGGCGAGTTAAAGGCTCCTGCAGACCAGCGCGATATCACGGGCGTTACAAGGGTCGCGCTGCCTGTATTGCCCGCGATATCGCGCTGGTCTTAATTTTGGCGAGTCACCACCAAATAAGCCGAGAAATGATAAAAACCTAAAAAGCTGAAAATTATAAAGTAGGTACCTAAGTAGCTAATTACTACTTATTAATGACTTTTTTTTTTCAAATAAGTTCTGTATAACAGTCTTTTGTACATTGGCCAGCATAAAATGAAAAAAGACATGGAACCTTTGAAATGAAATGCGTTTTAAAACTAGATACTTATTACCTAGGTATCCTATTGAATTGAATAATAAAAAATACGGGGAATATGTCACATAACCCTTTCTTGCTCCTGATTATACACCTAAGTACTACGATGTTTCATGACTACATATTTATCTAACATCTGCGCTAACGTATCATATCGCGTTTACAATTTCAATGATTCATTCTAGCCAATAGAACTGTTAGCTTTACGAGAATATCAGCCTTATACGATAAAGAATAAGATCGATTATCACGTGGAGGTGAAATCTCTCACGCTTGCAAAGGGCGGCTACCTTGTCTATCTTTAGTAGGTAGTGTGCTGCAATAATAACTGTGACACTGACATAGTGACTATGAAATGAAAGCTGAATAATATAATTTTCGCATAGACTTAATATGAAAAGATTGAGTATGAGAATAATACGGGCAGGAAGAAACCATTAATGCTCGGTTCCTAAAAAGTTATAAACAAAACGAATCATTTTACTTACCAATGGTAGCTTTTTTATTGTTTAACTAGGCATATAAATAGATTCGTAATTTAATGTATGGGAGGGTCTACTATGCAAAGCTATGAGGTCTTTGCCTCATAATTGGTAAAGATACAAGAGTCTTAATTTTAACCAATATCGGTCCTTAAATTATAGGAATCGGCAATACTCATGTAAAGAGTCATACAGATTGATGCGACTTGTCGCGCGAAGCGACACCGGTAATTGTTCTACGTGAAGTTTTCTTAGAAATTGTTTTATTAGAGTGGCGCGTGGCGTACCAAAATTCACGCGTGCCCAGATAATATACTGGGCGCACTGTACATTCATTGAACGCGAGGCCTGGCCGCCCGCACTCGGTCGGACGCCGCGCCGCTGCTGCGCCATGCCGCGCGTATTCTGCTTTTTAGGTCGATTGGTCCTACTTGTAGTCTTCAGATATTTCTACCTTACCTTTTTATAGGAAACTACCTTTTTTTAAGTAAACTTAAAGTAGAAAGCATTATTTTGCGGATACAATACGTCGTCGGCGTCGTCGCTGCAATGGGTACACTTGGCTACACATCAAGCTATACATTTGCAGTTTATGCTGATCTCGCATTGTGTAGGATTTCCGTAAAATGTGAGGTCAGCTTATACTGGAAATATATAGCTAGATGTGTAGCCGTGTGTACCTATGCATGCCCACAAAGTGACGGAAGGGTCCATTATTGGCTGTTTGTAATAGAGCCGCAAAAAAATTCAATGTAACGATAACGAAACCTGTCTAGGCGCCGCGCGCTTCGGCGCCTTTTTTTTTGAAAGCATTGTGTGCTCTATTACTTCCTCACTTTTTGTATGATAAGTAGGTGCTAGTTACAAAAAAAAAAAAACTATTTAGAATTTAGCTTGGTAACAAGACGTACAGAGGCTAAACGGCGCAGCGCAGTCCGAGACTAACTTGGCGCTGGCGCCCTTTTTACATTGAATTTGTTTTTTTCACGCATGTCGGCTCGGCACCCCCCCTCTGTGTCTTTCGCCCTTTGGTTGGGTTCGGGTTGATTGATAGGGTTAGGTAGATCCGTGGTGAGTATTCAATTCAGGTATTGTGTGAATTTGAGAAAACAATAGGGATTTTCAACTGTTCGTGTCACATCACTATGGACAGTAGCGACTCCTGTCTGCCATGCTTACTTTGAAATGGTTACGTGTACCAATGTACCAATCAATTTGTTAAACAGGGGGTTAGGTAAGATAATGCCTACTTTCATACGGACGTAAAAATATCGCGGCGGGATGTTATCGCGCACTGGATTTTCAACTCTCGGTGTTGACCCGAGCATTGAGAATGCAACAGTACAACTCAGCGCGGTGCAAAAACACATTATTGGATTTTCAACTTTTGGCGCTTGAAAATCCAGTGTGTATAAAAAAATCGCCGCGGGAAGAAATCGTCCGTGCGAACCTGGGCTAAGACCGTTGAATAATATACCGGTTTTTGAAGTTCGCACCGCGCATAGCCATTATGAGATTTATTTGACTTTGACGGCGGGCGCCTTTCATGGTAACATTAAGGACGGTTTTTGTGGTTTAAGTGTTTTACTGAAGTGTGAATGACCGCGCAAGAAGGTAGAACAAACTTCAAAATACAACGCTGCAGTTGTATGAAAGACGTGCATTGAAACAGTCATACTTCAATGGACTTTGGATTCAGTCCAAGAACAGTCATACTCTATGGAATCGTCATCGTAATGAAAACTTATAGGTACCATCTAAGAAACGCATATCTAATTATCTATACACCGTAAGGAGTATTTTTGCTTGCAGTGCTCGGCCGATATAGTAACGCTTACCTACGAAAACAAAGGGTCATGAGCACGGGATTTTGTTTTCTAACTGCTTAGATAATAAACGTTTCTTCAATAGATAGTAGGTACCTACTACTGTTTCGTGTTATCTGTAAGATGCAGTTCTGCAAAATTATGTTTTTGCTCTTCTTTTTATTGACAAGGTCTTAAAATCAGCAGACTGGTTTTAAATTTTTTTTCTTATCTTCATTGGTTTCTACCGGATGCAAACTGAAATAATAAAGGCTCGTGAAGTCACCGGTTTTGTTTTACCGTGAATATTTTTAGTAAGTTGTTTTTTTAGAATCGGGTCGCGCCTGTTTGTGGGAGCCTTAAATAGGAACTGTTGTGATAATGATTGCCTCGTTGGTCTACTGGTCGCAAGAGCTACTGCTGAGCATGAGATCCTAGTTTCGATCCCCAGGTCAGACAAAATATTATCAGAAGTTTCTCAGTAGCAACCCTGAGTCTGGATTAGTGCCCGGTTTATGGCAATAGGCTCGCCCCCTTTTTTGTGGCGGTGGGATTTAAGCATAACAGGCGAAATGTGGGGTGGATTATGGTTATACATCCGTCTATTTTTTATGGTTATTTTTACTTGTATGAAAATCGAAACTTTGAGTTATCATAGAGAGCTATAAGTTTCGATTGCTATACAAGTAAAATTAAAAAGATATTACAGCTTTTCCATCATAGGCAAACTTAGGACGCCAGGCGAAGTTAAGGTAGTTTACCGGTACGTACTTTAGCATCTTTTGGCGTGTGGTCAAAATCGGAACTAAAGCCGCCATCTTGTTTTTTCGATACATTTCACAAAATGTCGTACAAATTTTTGTCAACAGCGCCACCTGTGAACGTCATTCGAGCGCCAAATGCACACAGAGGAGTTCAAGAAACATGCCGATAAAAATGATTACCAAGTTACAAGTTACCAACATGATAAAAAAAACAACCACTTTTGTTTATTTTTTTATTGTAATTAAATAATAAAAAACTTTAATTAAATGCGTTATGAAAAACTAATTATATGATTTCATGTATATTCCAGTTGCTACGTCGTCGCTTCGTCAAGGTTGTCTGCTCTTGTGGCTTTAATAATAATAAAATTAATTTTGCAACTGTGCTGTGTACAGACTCGTAATACCTATGCTATGTGGATTGTGGTTTTCAAGGAAAATAACGTATTTTACCGAATCGAATCTCGTTACTTTGTAAAATTATTTCGTTTGGCTAGTAACTGGTTGTAACTTTTATTTAGTTATTTTTAAACTGTTGACTTCGGGTACAGTCAACCCCATGGTTACAGTTTGACATTGAAAGCGCCTTAAGTCGTAGCAAGAAGGGTCATTTTCTACGCAGTGCTTGCTAATGTTGCACTGATGTGTGGTTGATTGTCAGATAACGAGGAAGTTCATGAAAGGAAAATAATAATCATTGTCAATAGAAGATTATGATTATTATTGTATTAACCAATAGGTTATGCAAACATTTTCTATGTAACCTTGGAATTTTATTATTTACATCAAATAAACCTACGAATTAACCCCGTAAATCTACACATTCACGCACTTTTGTTTTCCATTGAAATGGTTTGCAAGTACAATCTTGGGAGTGGGAAGGCCCATTCATTTCCACAATAAATAAATAAGATACTTTAAGGTGAAGCAGCACAGCACAGCTTGTAAACCACACAAATAACGTGCAAATAACCAAAGAGTGGCAAAGAGAAAAAAAAATCGATTCAAATTAGTTATGCAACATGCCGCTGTGGCAGACTTTGGCAGCACGATCTTGAAATACTATAGTTACAGAAATTGTATAGCGCCCTAAAGCGCAAAGAACGTGCTGCCATCTATGAGCTATGTAAGGAAATTCGAACTATGTTGCCATATAAACATATTTTTTAGAAAATGGTAGAAATTATAGATTCGTAAAACCCACAACACGAATGGATTATGACAATTTTGAACAAGTCTAGGCAGCTTAATTTTAAAAATAAGTTATTGTGTAAGTATTTTGGCTAAAGGTGACTGATTAATTTACCAATTACGAAAAACTACAATAATGTGGAATCGAATTCTTCTTCTTTTCGTGTCACCATGAGCTATTGTGGATTAAAGATAAACCAGTCAGCAGGATACTAGAGTGTATGACTGCCCAGTGCCCAGGGTGCACTGGATTTGCTTATGCAGTCATAAGCTGCAAGTAATTTCTAACTACACTATAATATTTTCTGACAGAATCATTTATTTTGAAACAGATTGTTTTTTTATGTAAAATATCTATCTATAGTAGCGGGTCAGACAGTATATTTATTTCCTGTCATAAATTATCCTTTCATAGATATTACCTTTACTACTTTTAACATTTTATACTTTAATTTTGTTTGCCAAATCAATGATATTGACTTGAAATTAATTAATAACAATCATAATTATTCATAACATTTGCACGCCATATTAAGTGGTTATTCTACATGTACGTTTTTATTCTTGTATGTGTACATAGTTGATACATTATGTCAGGGGCTTGTACGATTCGGTATTTCTCAAACATCATTTTTTTTTCAAGTATAACGTGACAGTTGGTACGTTTTTTCAGCTGCATCCGGTTAGATTGGAAGCCAAAACAAACATAGTTGGGAAAAGGCTAGGTTGATGATTAGTTAGTATGTTTTTGTTTGATTCTAAAGCTTTCAAAGTCAGTTCATCGCACTAAATGGCATAATATACAGGAAAAATTAGATAAGGACTGTCAAATCATAAAGTCTTTCAGCGTGATGTCAACCTTTGGATAATCCGTGCCCGCCAAAATCCACCGCCTCATGCCGTTTGACATCACACCATTTATCGAGTTAGTCGCCATGGCAGTACGTCGCGTCGTCGCCGCTGTGCAGCCCATAAATATGCTAACTTGAGCCATTTGGAGCTAAGCCGTATTGGCTGAAATTATTGGCGTTCATCCATTTCACTTCAGTCGATTAATAACCAATAATATTTTTTTTTGTTTTTATTTTTTGTTTTTTATTTGTGATTATCGAAAAAGAAGCGAGGGGTATAAAAAGGGTTTAAGTGTAAATTACCAATTTTTTTGCTGAAGAAAACTTAAGGAGAGTCTCCTAAGAACGTTTTCTCGTAGCTGCAAGTGTTAGTATCTGCCCTTAAAGCCTCGACAAAACATACATATGTGATCATGTATCAGACCGATTTTTTTTTGTGGCTCAAAGCGAATACTAAATTCGGCTTAATTTGCAATGTCAGCCGAAAACCAAAAACGGCAAAAATGATTTAAAGTTTGTCGATATGTTTTTCTTTGGTAAAAGAAACGCAGTGTCAATCTTTCATACAATAATAATCATTAAATATAACCGTTAAATTTAAATCACACAATCAAACAATCTGATGTTATTTACGATAAAATGCATATTTTCTTTACTGTTATTGTTATTTTAGTTATTGTATAGATCTTCCTTGAATAAATAAAATTAAACAGTTAGTTTGCCCGTTGTTGATCTTATTCGGCGACGGCTGAAAATAATACTTTTTTTCGCCAGCCGAAAACTGAAAACGAAATTCTGTCGAACTCTACCTGCAAGTGATTTTACGGCATGGAATGTGATTATTTCGAATGTCCGTTACATATATCCCTCGTTACATTCTGAAATTTAAAAATGGTAGATTTTAACAATTAGTAGCTTTTACAACATATTAGGAGATTTTTTGTTGTGACTTGGCAACATTATTTTAATTGACCGCCACCCGTGAGCGAATCGTCGCTCGATCTCGCTCTGTCGATCGAGTCCGGTTGTGGAAGCCATTTTATTCTTGTGAATGTGACAAAGTATTTTTTGTGATTTTCCGTACAAGGAATCGTGTCAATGTGTACCTGCATTGAGTGTATTTCGTGACGTGTGATCGTGATATCAAAATTGAGAATGTACGTGTTTCAAATTGGTTTGTGTTGACCTGCCCCGTTTCTTACGCGGTCGCACAGCAGGCATCGATTAGTGCAGTAAAGCGGCCTCTAATAACGGCGAATCGAGGGTGTAGGACCAGTTTGTGGGGTGCGCCATGGGCAACAATGCTCCCAGCGCTAATAAGAAGGTGGACGCCGCCGAAAGCGTCAAGGAGTTCCTCGATCAGGCCAAAGAGGATTTCGAGGAGAAATGGAAGAAGAATCCTACCAACACCGCCGGACTGAACGATTTCGAGCGAATTAAAACATTAGGTACCGGCTCGTTTGGTCGAGTCATGATAGTTCAACATAAACCTACGAAAGAATATTATGCTATGAAAATATTAGATAAACAGAAAGTGGTAAAATTGAAGCAGGTTGAGCATACGTTAAATGAAAAACGAATTCTTCAAGCTATCAACTTTCCTTTTCTGGTGAGCCTCAAGTTCCATTTCAAGGACAACTCGAACTTGTACATGGTGTTGGAGTATGTGCCTGGCGGTGAGATGTTCTCGCATCTGCGCAAGGTGGGGCGCTTCTCTGAGCCGCACTCCCGCTTCTACGCGGCACAGATTGTGCTCGCATTCGAGTACCTTCACTACCTGGACCTCATCTATCGGGATCTCAAGCCCGAGAACCTCCTTATCGACTCGCAAGGCTACCTCAAAGTCACAGATTTTGGTTTCGCGAAGCGCGTCAAGGGCCGTACGTGGACGCTGTGCGGCACGCCTGAGTACCTCGCGCCGGAAATTATCCTCTCCAAAGGATATAACAAAGCCGTCGATTGGTGGGCGCTCGGCGTCCTAGTATACGAAATGGCGGCTGGTTACCCGCCGTTCTTTGCCGACCAGCCCATCCAGATTTATGAAAAAATCGTTTCGGGTAAGGTTCGCTTCCCCTCGCACTTTGGCTCGGATCTGAAGGATCTGCTCCGTAATTTATTGCAAGTCGATCTGACTAAGCGTTATGGTAACCTGAAGGCTGGTGTGAACGACATAAAGGGCCACAAGTGGTTCGCGAGTACCGACTGGATCGCCGTCTTCCAGAAGAAGATCGAGGCCCCGTTCATCCCGCGCTGCAAGGGTCCGGGCGACACCAGCAACTTCGACGACTATGAGGAGGAGGCTTTACGTATCTCATCGACAGAGAAGTGTGCGAAGGAGTTTGCCGAGTTCTGAGCGCGTAGTTGGTGCCTGCGAGCGGACACTCCCGTGAGTAGGTGTTTTTAGTGAATCTTCCGTGACATTGTGGTCGTGGAACGGTGACGAGTGCGTCTCTTTGCCACAGCTTTGGGTGATTATAGACGCTGAGGCGGCCCCTGGCTGGCACACCATGTGGATCAAATTTGGAGTGTAGGCAAGATGATAGTAGAACTGATTTCCGAAATTTCGGTGGCGTTCATTTGCTTAGTGCCCTTTCAAGTTGACATAACATAGAGCAGGTAGACGAGTTGAAGTGATCCTTGTTCTGGTGATATCCTGAGTGTTACCACTGACACCCTGTACCCGCAGCGTCTCACTCAGCACTCAATGTCTTGCTACCTGGTTGTTCATACGGTACTTGGTAGTTCGCTGTTGATAGCATTGGGATGTGGTGAGCTTTATTATAATATAATATTTTTTATTGTTTTTACAAAATCAAGAATACAATTTTGTAATATGTAATTATGATCAAATTTTTCTTGTTGCTTTTAAGAATTGATGGTCGAACTTCTCAATCTCGATTTTATCTAATTACATCACTAAACCATCAACTTAGAGCAATTTCGACGACCATCACTAATACTTTAGTAGATTACTGAATTGAATTTCCTAAAACTATGTATTACTATCTTGATGGAATGTTATAAATTAATTATGTATAGGTTCTAATTAATTGACATTTCGTTATTGGTTTTATTTATAGTGTTAATATTGTTGTATCAGTTGATATTTTTAACTAAGGAACTTTAACTACATCAAACTATTGAAGAGATTAATTTATTGTATATGTATTCATTGTAGTTGTGTTCACATGTGCAATTTGACCTGTGTTTGTGATCTGATGTGAGGTTTCATTTGAATTTAAGTGTAATTTGTATTAGTTCCTTATTTTGTAGGTTTAAGTGTAGTTATTTTAAATTGTGGAGTCAAATCATACAAAATGTGCATGAATAAATTTATATATTTTAAAGTCAGCCTCTCAACAAACTGTGCTATGTGACCTGGCCTTATTGCTAGCATCAGTTTATATTAAAAGCAATAAATATTGTTCATTAAACATATTCCAATTTACAACAATATTTCTATCCTGTTAAATTATAGTTTTATACATTACAACTTTGTATTCAGCACAAAATAACACATGAGAGAATTTTTATATATGAGATATTGGTTTCATTAAGAATAGGAATATGTTTAAAGGTACCTAGTGTTAAATCATTGAAGCGCGGCGTCGAGTCGCGTTGATATCTGTCATTGAGACTGATGTTATCAATAAGCATGTGTATAATGAGAATGATATCATTATAATCAGGTTCAGCTATTAATTTTGTTCCCACCATTCTCAGGAGTGCGTGATACAGCAATGATTAATTGGCAAAGTTTACTATAACATTTGTTAGCTATTAGATCTAGGACTTTGAATTCAGGCTGTACAAATAAATATCTAGTAATTCGTAGTGCATTTTACATTGTGTACATTGTGAGCGTCTGTGGTAATAGTTATTAGGTTGAAATCATGGGAAGGTTACTTAACCGCTCAGTGCACATTCATATTTATTATAAAATGTTACTGATGTGACTTGAGCTATGTCTGATGCATGCATATGATTGTCGTCTTTGAGTTAGTACTGTCCTCGTTCTTACAATTGGAACTGGTCAAGTTATGATAATAACTACTTGTAAAATCATATCAAATTGTACACTAAATTAATCATTTTGAGTCAATGTATATTGTAAATGATGCATTCTCAATCTTTTCTATGATCAATCAATGTCAAACTTCAATTATGAATTTGTATTCAAATTGCTTGTTTATACTTTTTTTACTAAGCACTGTGCAATATAAACAATGTCTTGTGGTGAAATGTCCAATGACAAATCTTTAGACCTTGAAATAATATATTAATTTCTTTTATTCTAATCATTTAGTTTTAAAATCAAGACCTATTATTTCATTTGGTGCCATAATTATTATTTTGGAAATGGTCCTGCTGTGTAAATATTTAGATTAAATTGTTAATGTTTTTATTCTCTTAATAACTAAATTCATTGCCTATATCTTTACAACAAAATATTGCTGTGCTAAATCGGTACTCTTATTGCATATTATGTCAGTATTAAACTTTGCACCTCTCATGTAAGTCCTAAAGTAAGTCTCGAAGTATCAGTGAATAGTAGAACAATACATAAGTAGCTAGTCACTTCATACTTGTTAATTTTTTAAACTAAACGCCTTTTCTGTGGTGGCAATGTTGAACGCTTGGTGTCCAAACACTTAGATATTTATTAAGAGTTAGCTAGTAGAATTTATAGAATAGTTAATTTCAGAGTTTTGAAAGTGAGAGTAAGCACGCTACGTTCCATCTGACGCCATTGAGTCGAAGGCAAACTAATAATTCTCAGATTGCTTTCAAGACATTGTTCTGAGCGACAGTTATTTTTTAGCGCGAGATGTTTTATCTATTTACTATTGTCTGAGCAATTTGTCTGTGGACTAATGAATTATTTGCTAATTTGTAAGAAAACGACATTCACCAATTAGACATTGTTTAACGATTCTAACGTTATTAAAAAAAATCGCGTAATCAACTCCTGCAGTTTCGTAGTGTCGACGCAGCGTTTAATTTAAAAAAAAAATATTGTATTGACTAAAATAAGAGTATCTGATGTGTACCCTTCGTTACAGTCATTGTATATACCTAACTGTAGAGTGATCGTATCCCCAGTAATTAGGAGATTCGGAATCAGCTTTGATATCCGCAGTCTTTCATTCCAATTAGCTTCACAACTTGCTCATCGACACAATATGAACGTTCTAATGTGAACATTTTAAGCCATTTTGGATATTATAAACATTAGTGTGACCGTATGTGTATTTGCGAACCGTCTTTTTATATCTGTGCGTATTAAATATTCAAATGTTCACATCTAGATCTATTATATCGAGTGCCTATAGCATTGAAAGTTCAAGTGTAAAAAGTCAGTTAATTTCAGTAATTATTTGTCACCATGTATTGATCTTCCATAAAATTACGATGAAATTAAAATATCGATGTAACAGTAAACAACAATGGTTTGATTTTATATGACAAAGGTGTTCTCTATTCCAGTGTTGAATACCTACACGATACGTGTATTTGGCACATCTGCTTTCCGACGTGTTAGTTGGCTTGGTAGCTGGTACGTCGAAGATAAAATATCTGGCTGGGTGGTATACGTATGTTGTATTGTTTGACGTTGTTCGCACGTTTGGAGCCGCACAGCACGACTGCAGCACGTGGGGCGAACGAGCCGGTTTAATACGTGGCTTCCTAATAAAGCGGACTGCTCTGCCGCCCGTACGCTCTTCATCATTGCCAGACAGATAAAGATTTGTTTTATCGCTCACTGTTTGTATACTGGATGCAATAATTCACAATTATTTTCGTTCTACTGCCATGTAACGACCATTTCTCACCAATTAAACTGACGCCTCGCAGATTTTTGTCTGCTATCAATCATAATATTATTATTAGTAGGTACTATTGTTTTTTCTGTATTGTTTAGGTACTTCAAATATTATGTTTAAATTTGATAGGTACTGATGTTTTTAATTATGCACGATTAATCTCTGATTTGCGTGTTATCTTTTTAGCTTGTCACGTTTTTGTAAAAAAAACATTCTGATCTGTATCTTTAGGCAAGGAGTCAACGGACCACCTTTGAAAAGTATCACTTTCGTTCGACTAATACGAATTTTCCATTTTTGCCCACGCCCATGTTTATTCCAGCACAAACATTTAGTCTAAACAAAATGTGCTAAAAATTCCCATTTTGCGATTGAAATTCTGTTGTGAATGCTACGGTGATGTGACGCAGACAAATAATTTAACATATTATTATGAATGACTTGGCTATTGCTATTAAAACCTTGCCTAGCCTATAGTAAGGTAACATGAAATTCTCTAATTGTGTGCGTATGCTTACTGATTACTGATTCATACGAATAAGTAGGTGGTATTGAATCACGCCTATTAGCTGACATTGAGGCAAAACACAGTAGAACTTGTAGTTCTGTTTATTTAGTAGAAAGCTGTACTAAGTTTTGATAAATCATCAAATTTATTGTACCGACTACATACACTATTTGAATTTATCTTCCGGCCCTATTAATGTGTTAGATAACCTTTAGGTTACATAACCAATTATGCATGAACACACAAAACTTTTTCTTAACTAAGAATAAGTTTACAGAAATAATAGAAGAAGAAAGAACGAAGGAAGTTTATATTTCATATTATGACGAACTCGTCATGGACTGCGAGACTCCGCGAGGCTATGACGCTACGAACTAATTTAAACTCACCGATTTTCCAGTTAAATTTTCTTAGAACCACATATTTACCTGTTACACAGTTGTAAAGAAATCTACTATGTTTTTTTTTTATTGTTCTATGAATGTGCTGTACCTACATCCACTTATGCGAAGATAAATATAATAGTAAAATCATTTATTTACCTGTTATAACGTTGGTATAGTAGAATATGTTCTGATTTGACACGCGATCCGCGTTGTGGGAAGTAGGATCATTATCAATTCACTCAATAGGAAAACATGGGTTTAGTGCCTAACGAGCCAGAGACGATTAATTTTCTACTTCCAAATGGATCGTCCCGGTATTATCTTTGCCGTTTTAAGGCTCCCCACCAACAGCCGCGACGCGACTCTAGTAAAGCAATTTCTATGAAAACTTTATGGAAATTGTTCTACTAGAGTCGCGTCGCACCTGTCGCGCCTTTGATGCAGGATGTGTTGTGTTGTGTGTGAACGTTCAAGTTCATTCAACACACCGAATTTGAAATGCAATTTGTAATAGATGCCTGATAAGTAAAATTTCAGCGTTAAGTAATTTCCCAAGGATATTAAAGATCTAAGATAATCACCTAAAGGCTCGTACAGACCAGCGCGATATCGCGGGCGCGACACGAGTCGCGCTGCCTGTCGCGCCCGCGATATCGCGCTGGTCTGTACGAGCGTTAACATTTTCTTAAAATTCAAACCGTTCAAATTATTTCTTCCTCAAGTAATATAACCCTACAGCTACTGTTTATGTTTCCTAATATTCACTATCAATAAATCAGTCTCCATTACTTCAGAACACTGGAAAGTGGAGTTGCTTTGCTAAAGTTACTTTAATGTGTCAAATATTGATCGGTTCCTAAGTGGAACGCACATAACAGACCTGTCGACGGTGTCGGCACTCATGTAGAGTTTCGCGCTTGCGAATAAGTAGGTAGCTGTTACCTATAAGGCTGGTTCGTTCTCGCAACTGACTGTTGCAACCTTGGGGCCTGAGAAAGCACACGTTACGTATACCCACCAGTGTATACGCGGCCCGACGTTGCGAAATAATCTTTGCTTATGAACAGGCGTCGCTCACAATTACAACATCCTTTTTAATTCCGATAACAAACGAGCGCGTTAGTTTTGAGGTAAATGTCAACTTTTCTATATTTATAACCAGTTTGAAACCGCGACATGTCGACGAAATATAGCCTTGAATTTAAATAGGTATGTTATTATCAGTCAACACGGACTCTCACGCTGTTACGAATTGATTTGACTTGATTAACGTCGTGAACAGCTTGTGTTTTCTAATCGGGGACGTCTGGCAGGCAGAGTGGAACGGTCCATTGCCCACTTGGTGATTGCCCCTTATTTACAGTCGGGGTCCGTAGTTATCCCTATTTGCTCGATAACGTAAAAGCTAGGGATCACATCCATACTCTCGTATTTGTTCGCCAGATGTCCATTTTCTACTCGACAAAGTTGTAACGTCATCGGTACTACACACATGCTAATTTTCACATTCAAACGGCAATATCATCCAAGGTTTGAGGCGTTATAGTTTCATCTCGCTCTTGTCGCTGGAATATATAGCAACTATGATTGTATAGTCACGTGTTTGCTGGGTTTTCCCACGTTTTTTTGTTTTTTATTATTCTTTGATGGCGAATTTTCGCGTAATTAACAACTTTTTGCACCTACTGTTGTTCAGAAAGTTTTCGAAAGGTTCGAAAACATCTTTCAATTACAATTTATCCTTCTTATGCATGACATGAACTAATAACATAATAAACTGTGCACACACTTGAATTATTCATGAAATAACAACTTGTCTTTTTGTTACGTGATACACTTATAAAATGTGTATTAAATTCCAGTCAAGATAAAAACGAGTTTAGGAGATAACTTTTTGTTTGGCGAGCTGTAAAAGGGCTCGACGCAATTTGGCAATGTTGCCTAAAGACCTCTATTAGAAAATTGGCGGGTGTATTGTATTTTCCATAATATTCATAGCCGTAAAGCGGAGTGCTCACAAAGCGACCGTTTTGTGACGGTAAGGTCGGCAGACCCGTTCAAGGTTTATATATAGGAAACGCTCTAAGAACGTTTTGTGTCAGCGTTTGCTTTATAATTCAGATTATTTTAATGTGGTATCACCTTTGAAATTTACTTTTTCTCTGATGGGACAGATATTACGCAGTTTCCGCTTCAATCATTCCTGCCTTTGAAGCTTTTTATGGGCCACCATAAAATGCTAGTATAAGGTAAATATTTATTTTAGATTCTTTTTCGGGAATCAGTATCATTATCCGGTAGATTATCTTTCTTAAATTGGGAATAGCCTAATACAGCTATGGACGCTATGGATTCATTTTACTTTCACAGCCTGTTTTACATATCCAAAAATAACGCAAATTGTAGGTACAGGAGCCTGGTTCATTTACCTTATCTTTAATGTGTCTTACTTACTCACTCGACAATGTCATGAGAAACACATTACCTTTCCCTTAGGAGCTCTCATCAAGTTAAAGAACCCTGTGCTCATGAAAAGGCATTTCAAAGTATTCCCGGGACTGTTCTTATGTAAGTTCTAATGTTTCAAGTAGATTCATTTACTTTGTCATAAACATAACTACTTAAAATTTGTAGATTCTACCGCTCACCTAGGGAAATGTTTTAGCAGTCTTTGAATTTGGTCTAGGCTGTAATATAACTAACGTCATCTTCTGCGGAAAAAACACCATCTTCAAAAATTACTTAGATATTGATTTCCTTTACTTTCTGAGACTGTTGTTACAACTGTTCGATCCCAATTGAAGGTTAGTAGAAACTGGTACTTTGTCTTGAGTATTTAAGCCAGGATCTTGGAACTTAAAAATACTTAAAATCGTTTTCGCGATTAATCAATCATCTAATGTCGATTAGACGACTTCCTACTCATAAAACACTTGTATTAACTTAATGATACATTTGATTTCGATAAGATTAATATGGTAAGGTCGTGTGCAATAAAATCGTTAGGTACTATTGGCGACGCATATTAGGAGACGAATTAAAGTTATGGTGATTGGTCGTTTAGCTTTATTGGTTCAATTAATCTTTAGTTACGAATAGTGAGAATATGGCGCCAATCTTGCGCAGACGACAGAATACGAGTATATTTAATCTTCCTAACGATCCCCATCGTTTAGAAGATTTAATATCTGTCGTCTTTCAAGCTCTTATCGCTATCTTTTCCTTATCATAATTGATTTTCTTGTAAGATTATATCGCTGGATACTGTGGAAACTCAAGTGTAAGTGTCCGAAGAGCAGCTTGACTAAATAGATACACTATATCCCATTTGCTAGTGTCCCAAGTGTCCATATACTTGCACTTTTGACAAACTGAAGTAGGTTCATATAGGTAGTACGCTACTGATGCTGTGATTAACGTCACAGCCTCCTCACCTTATTTAGATTCAATCAAGTGATATTCATAACAAAAGAAGACTGTTTCTAATCTGCTCTACTTTTTCTGGGAGATACTTTGGCCTTTTTCTATCATCTCTCACAGCCAATAAATGAGTAAGAGTTATGGATCACACGAATGCAATTGGAAACATCCAAGTCATTTCCCCTTGAAAGTTAAAACCGCAACTAATAACAAATATGTTAAACGTACCTACCGTTTTAACATATTTGTAATTAGTTGCGGTTTACCATTATGCTTTGTTCTTTTTATTCTGTTTCGCATGATATTATCTCTTTCAACATTTCCTTTACAAATCCAATCAATAAGCGAGGTATCACAAAAAAATTATTTTACCAATGGGTGTTAGTTTTCTCGTCCAATTTACGTATTTTAACTAGAACAATTATATATTAACAAAATAAATAAATGCTGAAAGTGATAAATTATAAACAATGAGCGGAAACCGTTCAGAATACACAAATAATTATGTACACAGTGGAAAGCAATGAAGTACATATTTAAATAACCAGTTTGAATTGGAACGAACAGTATTTATTTGTGAACTAATTTGATTGGAAGCGAATGATAGACAAACAGTGGAAAATTAACAGTGACATTTCCATTGCAACGACTAAATAGAGTTCACGGTTGCTTACGCATACCAATGAATGTTTCATGCTGATGTTCGGACATAAAAATGGAACGGCGGAAAAATAAAACACAATTGTTTTCTTTCCTTCAGAAATATAATAGTAAAGCAGTTTTCATTTTCAAGTTCGCCAATGATTTTATATTTTACATTCTACAAACATTACTCATCGTAGGAATGGACCTTCGTCTTGTCCTTGCTTCGCAGCTATGTAAATTACTGAGGATTCAAGTTGAACGTGCGAACGTCTGATAAGCGTATGAAACTCTAAAAATTATCTTTGGCTCCTTGTCTAAAGACAGCGTATCTTATCGTCGACGATAAAATGCTGAACGGTCGCCTTTCGGAAGGTACACGGCGAGGTCGCGACTCTGCTTGTTTTGAGACGCTACCCTCGTAAAGTTGCGAATCCGTCATGTTGAAATAATTTAGGAAATTGATTAGTTCAGGGAATAAATACTTACTTGCTAATGAACATCTTGAGAAATGTGTTAAGGATTGATTCAAGAGGAAAATCAACGGAATTCCCTCAGAAGGAAAGACAAACAGGGAGAATGATTAAATTAATTGCAGCTCTTAAAAGTAACGTCTGAACTTTGCGATATGAAGAATATTCTTCTACTGTTAAAGATGATGTCATTTTGCGTGGTTCAGTCTTGATATCTTTCTGCAACCCACTCTAATTATTTATTATGAGAAAGTATAAACGCAGGAGGACTGCCAGGTTCATCAATTGCTGACGGGGCGTGGCGGATGGCGGGACCGGCTGGAGTGACGTCATGCGTGCGAAAAATAACTCCGATCTATTACTGGACGTGTTGTAAGGTACCTACATCTATCTTCGAATTGAGGCAGTTCTTATATTGGATCAAACATACAAACAGTTGAAACTTGAAAACAATGTTATTTTGGCAAGAGATTATCAAAGAAAACATGTGGATTTTGTTTGTTGATAAACGCGATAAAGTCACCGTTTGCCTCGATTTGAATGAATTAAACACTTCAGTCTTATGATAACATTGTTCTTAGAGTCCTTTTGAAAATAATGAAGTGGTCTTTGCATGCCCTGGCCGTGTGGCACTGAAGGTGAAGAGTACTCTAGCTAAGGAATTAGGTAAAGCCTAGATATCAAGAGACTAACATGTCCGAATCAGTCTATAAATGAATGCTCAGTCTTATATTATAACTACTAGAATTATGGGTTACCGGGGAGTTTGCACTTGTCACACAAATGTCATCGATATCATTATCTTTCCTAGACTTATCACTGAGTTTAACTTTTATGCTTTCTGTGCATATTGCCCATCTTTCAAGCCTTTCTTGAAGGCAGTGAGGGTAATTAAAAATATTCCCGTTAAAATTACCACCCACTGCTTGCATGCCCTTTTTTATATTATTATTTATTTTATCTTTGTTATTTGTGTTTTGTGTTTCACGAACTGTGTTCAAATAAATGTTTTTCTTTCTTTCTTTTTTAGGTGGGAAATTATCAAATAACTTCTCCCGCTCTGGGTGGAGCGGGAGGGTGTGTCAGACACTTACTGAATAATACCCACCCGTGTTCCTTCATTTGCCTATATTGCTAGGGGCCACGGTAACACTTTCGGACAATAACCGCAACCCCGGCAAGTGCTTGCATGCCCTAAATGTCAATACGATGAAGTAGGTAGTGCTGTTTTACTCGTGCTAATACGATATCGATATTTTTGGCAACCTTAATGAGACTACGGATTTTAATTGGATTTATAATGATTAAGTCTTAATACATTTTTATGTCGCCAAAATAATGTCAAAATAAACTGTTGTGCACTTGTGCGGTTAGCAACGCTCTTATAAGGTTACCATGTCACTGACCAATGATTGAAGCGAAATTAATAGCTCATTGCGATTGATTTATTATCGGAGTAAGTTAATTACTGCATGTAATCAGTAATATTTAATTTAACTTTAATTATAGCTACACAGTAGCCTCTTTATTATGGTGAACGTGCAAACAAAAACTGATTTTACACGCGTTTTTTTTTAAACATGGCTGTGTAAATTGGACCCAAGTAATGTTTGCATTTAACCCCTAATTATGTGTTACGATTCACGAAATAAAAGGTCATGTCCTGTCCAAATTGCCGGCATACTAATTACGTAGGTATGTAAATGCTTACATTTTTTTAATGTATGACTTGAAGGGACTGACTGGATGTGGCACGCTTTTTATTAGCGCCAGGTGTAATGTGACGCGATAAACTCAATTAACTCCGCACACATTTCCTTTCGTGTCGTGTGAACGAGTAAAAGAGACAGCAACAGTCTTTTAATGAAATGAAACTCGTTTCCCAATTTACGAAAAGCTACTAAAATTATTTTAATAAAAGAAATGACAGTGTGGAAACGGAAATTGTTGTTAGTTGTTATCTATCCATCATTTGATAATTAGAATTGGCGTAGGTGCGATATAGTGGGATGACGTTAGAGGATATTAATATACCGTTTCACACCATAGCACAAGGGGTTCCCGGCATAAATAACCGGCTCTATCCCGGGTCAAAATATAGCCGGAATTAGCACGGCTGGATAATTTGTTAGTCGCCTTTTGTAAACATCGTGGTTGACGTAATAAACAGTGGATGGATGTACCTACATAGGTAATAGACACGTCGGTATAGGTGCATATTATGTAATATGTAGCTACTTTCATGTTCTTTTCCTTTATGGGCGGAATATAACTGAGCTGTATCAGTACTAGTAGGTTGCGTTATGTTGGCGATTCCAGCTGTAGTTACTGATAGGTTTATAACCTATTAGTTACTAGGTAGATAAGTATTATATGATGTAACCTTAGTAGATGTCTCGTACATAGATAATACTTTGTAAGAAATAACTACAAGTTTTACCAACAATAACTTGGTAAATAAGACGCTAAGGTTGAATTTCATCAGTAAAAGTGAACGCGATCAGCAATTCTAAATCGCATTCAAAAGCTGTCAGTGTCAATATTCCATAACAATTTTGACACTGACAGCGCTTGAATGCGGTTTAGATGTGCTGAACGCGTTCATTTTCATTGGGGTTATTCGCCCTAAGAGGTTTGGTGGTTGCATTTATTGATTTGTTTATGATTTGATTTAAAAGAGCGTCTGAGGAGTTTCTTGCCCGTTCTTCTCCATAGGAACCTACTACGCTTTGGAATGGGTAACTAACGTCATCTTTGTGACTGAACGACCCCTTGACAATTCAAAAGAACCTAAAATTGTTTTATTTGAAATAAATGCTTTGAGTTTGAGTTATTGATTTTCTTCTTTTTCTAAGTGCAATTAAGTGTGTACATGACGGAAATTCGACTTTCAGTATGAATATATATTTTATTAACCGACAAAAAAAGGAGTCGACGCGTATACTTACATTATGTAGGTAGATTATGACCACGCATAACTTTTTAAATATTCCGACTTTTTATTCACAAAACTGTTCATTCTTAGATATCATTACGAAATAACCGTCTATTAATAATTAATCTGCAGTAAGTAACCTATCAATATTCATGCCGTCGTGTCGGTACTGCTCGCACGTCACTTACGTAAACGCTGGACAGTAATAAAAAAAAAACAACATAAATACGTACACAAACCTTAACGAAGAAGCGTGCAGTGTTGCCAAGTTTTACATAAGCGAATTAGTAATTTTTTTCACAAACTGGCATTACGGTGGTCTGACATTGTTCGTGTATTTTTATCTGTCTGTCTTCGTCGAGTGCTTGGCAGCAATTCAACGGTGCCTCAAAGACGACTGGCTGTCTATTCCTGTATGACATTGCTCTTGGTGTTAGGCCACCACAAGGACAGTGTAGCCGTGCTCTTCTATATCTATTTCTTCTATAATATCTAAATATACATTTTATAAATTAAAGCCACTTTTCGTATCTGTCAGTGTGACCGCGTTGTTTTTCTAAACTACGCAACGTATTTTGATGCGGTTTTTCACCATCATTTCGAAAAATGTATCCGGAAGGTTTCTGTGTAAATAAAAAAAAATGTTTTAGTTTTCCTTACACATAGGTATCTAGTATTTATGTAACATTATCAACAAAATATATTAAGTTTTTTTTTTTGAGTGTAAACTTCTTTAGGCGCGTTGGGCATTTTTGAGATGGGAAGAAACAATTGAACTCGCGACACTGTTACCGTTACCATTACCGACACCTCATTAAAAGTATTTCATGCACAATAAAATCGTTCAAGTTTTCACTTCTGTCGGCACTCCCGGAGTGCCACTGTTTTTTTTTCCATTTTAATTATTGCTATGGTGTACAAGGACCGTTATTGATAGCGGTAAAAGCCTCCTCCAGCCGATTCCAAGCTGTTCTGTCTCTGGCTATTCTGCTCCACGTTCTGCCTGCTATCTTTGCAATATTGTCACTCCGTCTTTTATGTGGTCTACTTTTTCAGGCATCGGCCCTAACGGACTCTGTCAGTTGTGCTGTGGTCTCTTTGAAGCGCGCGTGGAACACGACGCGCCGTCGACCCGGGCCTGGTCCTTATCGGTCGGCGAGCTACCCATTGCTCACCGTCCGTAAGCCCGCGCCTAGGGTAGCCGGGAATCAGCTTGCTAATCCCGACGCCTAAGGCGTCTCCTGCGGTGGTTAGGGGCGTGAGGGCGCGAAATTTGCCTCTGCCTCACGCGTTCCGCCTCCTCCTTCGCGAGCATTACTGCTTTGCAGAAGGAGGTGACGGTCTCCCAAGCCCTCTCACTCCGCACCATGATCTGGAGCAGGGTCGGAAGCGAGAGATCAACGCCGCCGATCGCCTCCCCAAGGACATGGCGATGCTCCACCGTATCCTCCGGGCGATCCACACAATGGTGACATCTGGGCGTTTCCTCCCGCCTTATCTGGAACGAAACAACCATGTCCGGTGAGGACCTACGCCAGGCGGAAGGTGAGGACGCCGAGGCGCCTCTCTAGCCACTTCTCAAAGAGGGGACTTATCGCCGCAATTGTGGCGTGCATATTGTGTGGTCTACCTGGTCTGCGTTTTTTGTTTATTGGATACCATTGGTTTCTGTGTATATATATGTTAATATTTAAAATTACAATAATAAAGAAATTTTGATGTTTTTCAGGTTGTAAAAACCATGCGAAGCACGAGCCTCGCTAGTGTTTTTTAAAAAAAGTATTTGATACACGATAGTTTTAACTTTTGCTTGTGTCTGACGTAACTCTCGAAAAAAAAAATGCATTGGGATTTCTGTTTATTTACCTTTACCTCCGATAATTTCAACTATTACGCTTTTTATTTCCTGGGAGATGAGCAGAAAGAACAGGAATCGATTGATTGTTGAATTTGTTGATGCAACAAGCTTTCTTAATCAGCATCATTCAACTCCCGAAGTTATTCACCTGATAAACAATTCACTATAAATATTTATTTTCTGACCGGAGATGAAAATGCAACTTGTGCACTGTTACGAAACACCCAAACGATGTTTAAATTTATATTTATTGTTTCCAAAAGTTGTTGCCAAGTCGTAAAAGTTGTCTGAGGGAAAGGATTGACGCAAAATAAAGGAATGTTCACTTTTATAATTTCTGACGTGTTTAACTAACAATATTATCGTGGACGTGCACCGTCTGCGTCCATAAAATGTATGGAAACACGCGCAAGTTATAGCGTTATCGTGGACGGAAATTTGACAGCGTCTTCATATATTTCCATACATTTTACTTCCCAGTGTTATCGAGATGCTGTGGACGTCCACGATAATATCGTCACGTTGGAAATTATAAAAGCGCACATTATTTTGTCGAATCTCGGCGGTTTACAATCTAAGAAGTAAAAAATAAAGAAAATACGTTTATTGGCGGTAAACATGATGCAAAGGATGAACACAAACACAAAATAGAACAAGTTGGAGGAAAATATGCGTCACATCACATCCACGCAAAACGGACATCGCTCAGCATAATGTCGTAGCATATGTTGAGATAGGACCTTTCGGCCTCGTACAGGCTTTCTGCTTTTATTTTAATGTTACTTTGTTTTTTTTTTTTAATTATGTTTTAACGAGTGTGTTGTATTTTAATTTGTGATTTCCTGTGCGAGTTCTAATGCTGCGATTCTATTGCGAGACAGAGCTATCCAATTAAAATGTGCCACAATTAGATCTTACGAAGACAACCGAAGATTGTGCAGATAAACTTAGAAACGGTTGAGTGACGAAAGAAGCCGACGAACGCTAAATTGGATAATTGAGATTTTGCACCCAAACTTAAGAGTCCTATTTTAGAAGCGCCATTTCGAACTCAATAGATAATTTGACTGCCTCGTTGGTCTATTTGTCGCAAGTGCTTCTGCTGAGCATGAGAATCTGGGTTCGACTTTATCACTTTGCCCACGTCGGGCAAAGTGATATTGGATTTTTTCATCGAGAATTTCTCAGTGGCAGCCCAGAGTCTGGATTTGTGCCCGGGTTGATTGCAATAAGCTCGCCCCCTAATACATGTGATTTAAACATAATTGCCGAAATGTGGGTGTACTATTATAGGCCTCTGCCTAACCCTTTGGGGAATACAGGCGTGTTGTTATGTAGATAATTTGGTCCACTAGAAAAATATTCCAACAATCTTCTCCATTTGCGGCATGCTCAACAAAAAATCGATTATAAAACACTCGAGTTGTTTTTGTTCAAATCGATCAATTGAATGTCCGCTCAATCGAATTAAGATTCAACATATCGTCAGGCGAATGCAGCTCTCGTAGGCGTTGGACTAACAGTCGGCCTTATTAGGTGCAGTTTTACAATCTTTGATCCCATTTAGTGCGTGTTTTGTTCTCATGTTATTTCAAGGTGGGTATTCTACAAGGTTGTCTACCTTCCCTGTTAGTGAATTCGCGGAATTTGCTATACATTTTTGCTAGCGTCCAGTTCCCAGTAACCGTTGACACACGATAAGCTAATATAATTATGTTGAGCTACACGATTACTGACAAATGCTTGGATTGACTGGACTGGACAGGTCCACTCAAATCTGTGTGGTTCTTTCCTCAAAATAGCATTTCAGACACTAATCAACATGGTCCTCATATGGCCTGAACAAGATTATAATCTGGACTTTCAAAGAGACTGCAACCTCCGAGTTTGTTTCCGCCTTTCTTCTCAGATTAGTCAGATAGGAAACGCCGAACTCATCTAGCTTATTTTTAATACTTTTTTAATATGACGTGTAAAAGTGATTCTGATATTCTATTTACTGAATAAAAAATTTCATTTCATACTCCTTTTTTTTATTGGGTGGGAAATTATCAAATAACTTCTTCCGCTCTGGGCGGAGCGGGAGGGTGTGTCAGACTCTTACTGACTAAAACCCACCCGTGTTCCTTCGGTTCCCCTGTTGCCGGGGGCCACGATCTCCCTTTCGGTTTTCTTCGCAACCCCGGCAGGCATCGGCCTTAACGGACCCCGTCAATTCTGCTGACATCTCTTTGAGGCGCGCGTGGAACACAACGCGCCGTCGACCCGGGCCTGGTCCTTATCGGACGGCGAGCTACTCATTGCTCACCGTCCGCAAGCCCGCGCCTACGGTGGCCGAAAATCGGCCTGCGATTCCCGACGCCCAGGGCGTCTCCTCCTGCGGCGGTTAGGGGCATGAGGGCGCGAAATTTGCTTCTCCTTCACACGTTCCGCCTCCTCCTTCGCGAGCATTACCGCTTCGCAGAAGCAGGTGACGGCTTCCCATTTCCTCTCGCTCCGTACCATGGCCTGAACCAAGGCCGGACACGAGAGATCACCGCCGCCGATCGCCTCCACGAAGACACGGCGATGCTCCACCCAAGCTGGGCAGACCTCCACCGTATGCTCCTCCGTGACAAACATTGCTCAAGATTTTTCTTCTGGAAAAACGTATTTGTAGAAAATATTTTCCGAAAATCTACCTCCACAGTTTATTCTTAGAAAATGTGAGTATATTATCAATAATTATATGTATATAATCCCAATAATAAACATAGACAATATTAACAGGTTGCTGAGTATAATTCTTTCGGCATTTTCTACAAAAAAAAAAAAAATACCTACGATGTTCTTGGTCAACCCTAGTGATGTAGTGACGTCGATACTCACATTCATCGATAATTACGAACCGGTGTTTCCATCGTTTGTCTTCATTGAATGTATGATACAAAGGTGTTTGAAAAGGCCAAGTATAAATATTAAGAGTTTGATGTTGCTATCTGCATGTACATATGTACCTATATTGTATAGATAAGAAAAGTAACGCGAGGTGAGACAGCAATTATTACGTAATTTCATTGTTTTATGTAATGTTATGATATGATATGAAGATGTTTTGAATAATTTGGAAATTATTCTTGAGTGGTTGCCAGGCACTTGGTTTACATTGCTTTATTTTTTAAATATGGTCGGTTCTGTCCGTCCTTCTTGCTTTCTCAGTGTAATTCCAAGCTGTTTGTAAAACATGCTTTATTTATTATCAATCAAGCATTATTTTTCAAGAGCTAGGCTGAGTTGTAGTTTCTTCAGTTATTGGCCACATAAAGTCCACTGAAAAAAATATTTCATACGAGAGACATTGACGTTTCCGACCTGTAAACTAATCATACAAAAATCCATAACAAATGAAGAGTCCTACATTCTGCTGCTGTGTTTGTGAATATAATAGATCAATGAGAGGTCAAAGACACTCGCGGACCTTATAAGTAGTAAATATAATGCCTAATTATGTTCTATATAAGGCTAGGCGTAGGTATACGAAAACGGTGCATCATACCTATATATGTAAATGAGTATCGAAGCTCCTTTTAGAAATTTTCATTAATTTCCCATCTGACTTTGGTTTTTTTTTTACTGGCTGGAATTGTCTTACTCTTGGGCAAAACCCTCCCCCATTCCTTCCACTTCTCTCAATGTTGTTTTCTTCCCTTGTCTTTTATCGATATTTTTTCAATAGTAGGGTCATTTAATCGAAAGTAGTGGTCAGCTGGTCACCATCACCGTCGACTATGGACATCTTTAGGTACCAGAGTGACCGCAGCCTGCCTTGTCATTTTAAGACATTGCTGAAATATCTCACGTGCATATCTGACTGTGTACCTAAACATCGTAGATCACAGATAAATACGTATCTACCTATGCTGGTAGTAGTACATGAGTGTAGTAGTAGATAATATTACTCCAAAAAAGGGGTTTTACTTTAGCCCTAGCCCTACGGCCTAGTAACTATTTTCTTAATGTCCTTCGGGAATCATCGCATTTCCGAATACAAACGAATGTTAACTTGCATATCCATCAATTATTAGATTTATCTTGTATAATAATTTGAATTCAGAACTAAGTACTTTATTGTTGTTTTGTTTTGATTTTCGTGTGAACTATATAGAGCTGTAAAACTATTTTCCTGCCTGCGACTTTAGCAGCTTTCTTACCATTTTGTTTTTTAATAAATTACATAAATTAAAAGAGTATTAACAACTCCATATACTTCCAAGTCGATTGAGAGCGTCCGATCTACAGCAAGTGCAAAGGGCAACTGATAGAAATCCGAGGACTGACGAAATACGAGGTTTGCCGAGGGACATTAAGAACATATTTGTACTGTACAAACTTTACTCCACTATGTTCCCATGTTAATTTTCCTACATAATTTGTAATATATTCCGTACCGAACTCCATTTACCTACCTCTATTGTTCCTGCCAATACAACTTTATCTTGTCGCTCTAAGTTTTCATTCCCCCGTCAGTCGCCTCCGTCGTCTCGACACGTTATTATCATGTTATGCAAGTCATGCCAAGTAATTTGACTTAGCGAGCGATGCCGGCGCCATTTTTAGACCAGTCTCGTATGGAAATGTGATTTATTGAATGCAAATAGTATCCCGGGACGGTTCAGGATTAATGGATGGGAAGGGGGTTCAGATATAATTGGTTTTGATGTGGGTAGTAAAAGTTTTAGTGTGCACAAAGAAAAATAACGCCGTGGTCGTGAAATGTTTACAATCTTTGTGTTTGTTTTTCAGGAAATGTATTTCAAACATCGATAAAAAACACACTACTACACTAATAGAATAGTGTGTGCGTGTGTGTAGTGGTACATACAGTAGTTTTTGGTACGAATCTATATTTTCGAGAATTAATTACCATTCTTATTACCGTTTTTCCTGGCTGTTGCGACATGTGTAAAAAGCGACTCTTCCGGGTCGAAACGATATTTTCTACATAAATCTCATCACTTTTGCTGGCTGTCAAGGTCTGAAAGATGGCATATGGCTGGTTCAGAGATGAGAGTTTCTGCTGTTTTGTAAATTATAAATATAATGAAATCATCATTGCTTAAAGAAACAAATTGATCTATCTTTCAATTAAGTCATCTTTTTAAATTAGCGCAAGATTTAAAAAACAGCACTCGTGAACTTCAAAGCAGAAACAATTTTTATGGCTTATTTTTATTTAACGTAGGTAACATAAATCTTCGTAGACCAACAGGCAACTGAGGCAACGCCCAGTACGTGTATAAAAACATCATATTTATTTATTTTGTGACATTTTAGCTTTTAAAACAAGATAGGTATGTTTTATTAAAACTGCGTATATGATCGCGATATATAGTGCAAAAGTCATGTTATTTTTAACGTCTCGTAATTTATTTATTTATAGCTCAGACGGAAACATCTGGTTACATTGCTGGATTTTTATAACGAGTTTGAAGCTTATGATGATAGTACACACGGCTACACATCAAGCTATACATGTCCAGTTTATGCTGATCTTGCATTGTATAGGATTTCCGTACAATGCGACGTCAGTTTAGACTGGAAATGTATAGCTTGATGTGTAGCCGTGTGTACTTACGGTCTCTAATATAGGTACTCTACGGTCACTAATATAGATAAATCCATATCTGCCTAGCCGTTTCCCAACTATGTTGGGGTCGGCTTCTAGTCTAACCGAATGCAGCTGAATACCAGTATTTTACATGAAGCGACTGCTTATCTGACCTTTACAACCCAGTAACTGGGTAATACGATACCCCTGGGCATGACTGGTTGTCAGACTTTAACGACTGTCAAAGATCCACGAATGACAGCTGGGCCCGGAGGAGTCTCGGCATGTAAAGATGGTCATCCATTCACGGACCAACCACGGTAAGCGAAGCTTAACGTGATGGATCGACCCGTGCGGCTGTTATTACTTAGCCACGAGGTCAATAATATAGATAGTGATATAAAACATTGTATTCCTTTTTGAGCAGTCGTGTAAAAATAGTGAATGGTGGGTGGGCGTTTTTGGAAACTATCTGATGTAATTTTGACGTTCAAAATGTGCCGATTCTCAGCCTAATTTGAATAAATGTTTTTTTTTAATCATTGGTTTTAAAGAAACGTTTATTTTTACTACATGAAGACAATCAGAAGTGTACGTTAATATTGACTTACTGCAAAAGGCAAAGGACAATTTCTTGGCAAAGGACTGCCGTCAATTCTGAGTTCAGAAGGTAAACAAATCCCATTTTCAGAGCCTCCCTTAAACCCTTAAAGTTTAGATGGTGCAATGTCACAGTGTTGTCATTTCCGACAGCCAACCTAACTTGACATTTGAATTGTTCTTTTAGGAACTGAGTTACAGCAACTAAAATAATAGAGGGACACAGTATTTTTCCATTCCATAATCAAAATTATGACAACGTGATAACTTCTTCTAATTACCCATAAATTCAACAAAACATTTACTAAGGACAGTTGTCTGTCTGTAAATAACTAAATATCTCCGTCTAAGCGCTGGAACAATGCCGAGAGCCCCAGACTCTTCCGCGTTGCAATACTTTCAAAGACGTGTTGGAAGTGTTGGAAGGCCGGCTTATCAAATGTTCTTACATTATTAAATCATTTGTTTAGCCTTGGAGTTGAAATTGAATAATTAGATATCGTATTTTAATCCTAGATTTACTTAAGAGCGTTTAATCTGAACGTGGGCAACGTCGCAAATAGCTGTCAAATATTTCGCTGTTTTGATTAATTTGGCAATATTACTGTATGGAAATAAGAAATATGGCTAACTTGTTAACCAGAATAATAATAATGAATTGCAATTATAACACTGAATTTGATGTTGTAACCGCTTTATGTGCAAAAAAGGCATTTGGAAAGTTTCCAGATACTTTTTTACGTCTAAAACGAAATATTCGGTGTTATGATATTAATTATTGCATTTCATAATCAATATTTTAGTGTACTAGTTAGCCATATTTGTTATTTCCGTACAGTAATATTACCAAATTAATCAAAACAGCGAAATATTTGGCAACTATTTGCGCCGGTGCCCACTTTCATTATAAACGCTCTTAAAAGATGTATTTTGTGTAA
This sequence comes from Omphaloscelis lunosa, assembly GCA_916610215.1. Taxonomy (NCBI): domain Eukaryota; kingdom Metazoa; phylum Arthropoda; class Insecta; order Lepidoptera; family Noctuidae; genus Omphaloscelis; species Omphaloscelis lunosa. The sequence continues at coordinate 5,222,060 of OU744255.1, forward strand.
CTACGGGATCAAATTAAATTAGCTGGAAAAACTTCACTATCGTGATCGGGTATCGATATCTAAAGACGATAAAATGAATAAAAAGTTATTCTAAACTAAAAATTTGCTAGTTACTACACTATTAGCGGCCGTTGACCCTGTAATCAGTTCTCGTTACCTACTCAGAATTAGGGTATCTATCACGTCCATGAAGTCTTGCCAGCTAATTTAATTTTATCTTCTGTACTTGTTTTTGGGATATTTTCAAAGTTTCCTGTAGCGCATACTGGGTGCGGTAGTGTCAAATGACTGAAGGCTTCATGACACTACAGTCCGGCCGTTGAGAGAATGCGTTCTTGACACCTGTCAGTTTCATAATAATGAATATGTGTTTAGCGAATTTGATCCTTATTACTACTAGAAATTGTCTAACTGACAGTAGGCCGGACTGTAGGTTTTACGCCATAGCTTTGTAAATGGCACACTAGCTGAAAACAAACCAAGGTGGTGAGACAGAAATTAACCAGATTTCCAACCGTTGATACTTTTTTTCAAAGGTTATTTGCATCTGATTAATTATTCATTCATCGACTCATTAATTTATCCTATAAACGGAAAATTTTATAGAGACTTCAGAAAGGGTAACGAGGTGAGTTGGTATTGTTTGTAGTAGATAAAGATCACTCAATGGGTCATATTATCATCATGTCCGACGTATGTTGGACATAATGATAATATTAAGGACGTACCTAGGTACCCAGGCTTATAGGAACTAGGAAGCCCTCAGTGGAGAGAATTTAAAAATGCTTTATAGAAAAGGCTGTTCAAAATGATGGTGGTTGAGACGTTTATGTATGGAAGTGAATGTTTGGTGCGGCAAATGAAGCATGAAAGTAGAATAACTGCTGTAGAAATGCGTTCCTTGCGAAGCATGTGTAGTGTGATTATGATTGATAGGCTGAAAAGTGATATGATAAGGCAATGGTGCGATTTAAAAGAAGATGTAGTGACAAAAATTGAAAAGAGTATGCTGAGATGGTTTGGTCATGTTGGGAGGATGAATGAATGGCGACTAACAAAAGGTATACATGTACAAGGCAGATGTGAGTGATAAAGCCGAGAGTGGAGGCCCTAGGAGGACATATAGTGACCTAATCGGTGATGTTCTTCAGAAAGGTCAGGTGCGTAGTACTCGCAACCGGCGTGCGTGTGTGACCAGATGTATGAACGTAAACGAAGCAAAAGGAGTATGTAAAGTGCGTAACAGGTGGCGATCTATAGTTTATACCTACCGCTATCGAAGAAGCGTGAGTTTATGTATGTATATTTATCTAAAAAAGTGCATGTAACTCATGTAAGTACCTCAGACCAAATAAAAAACTAAGACAGAGCACTGCGAACAATACAGTGAAGCATCCCAAAACTACACCTCCGCTCTGTGCATACACGCTCACACGCACACATTTACAATCATTTATAACGACACTACAATCAAACTACACCTCATTAAGTGCACACATGTTTACGTAACCGGCCTCACGTCACTGTTGACAGCCCTATGCCTTGGTTTTTTTATTTGTTCTGAGGTAAGTAGGTACTACATAAATGGAAGAAGAAGATCTAATCGTGAGTAATTTCCATGTTCTAAATTTGCTTTTCTTCGAGACAGACTGGCTCATTACTTTAGACATCTCTGTTATTCAAAGACGGGATTTTGATTCCACAAACCTTCACCTTTTTATCTCCATTTCAACCCCATGTGGAAGCAAACTTTAGAAGGAGGTATTAAAACTTTTTATCCTTTTAAACTTAACGATAAACGTGGCGAGGGTAAAGAGTTTACCTCGAAACTTCCTGGTCCTTTGTAAGTTCAGTAAAAGGACCAGTTTTTAAGTTTCTGACTTTGCATTCTTACTTTCGCAAGAAAGTAAATAAGTTTATGCAATATTAGGGACAAACCTCTAAGGAAAAGGACGGATAAAATTGGGTAAGGGACAGATAGTGAAAGGGAACAAGTGACGAGGGTTGTGGTTGATTTTGGAAGTAAATTGCTGCATAAGTGTTCGTTTTGCGTAGATTTTGTTAAAATTGGGAACAGTTTATGAGAAGTTATAGAGGTTTTCGTGAAAGTGTTGTGATGCTGATCTTCTATATCTAAACATACACAGACAAATAAATAAAATTGAAGTGTCTGTAATGTCAAAATAACAGCTTTTTACTATGTAAATGAAATTATGTACAGTACTTATAGAAAAAAAATAATCATCACGGGTTTTTATTTTGTCTTGTCTTTCTGTCTGTTTGTTCCGGTTAATCTCCGAAACGGCTGGACCGATTTCGACGGGACTTTCACTGGCAGGTAGGTGATGTTACAAGAAGTTATTTAGGATACGTTTGTTTTAGAAGGATCGCTTGTGTCTAAAGATTAATTTTGTTTTAAAATAAGGCCGAATATGATTGACCTAAACCATAAAACTAAAGTAGGTAAATTGAATGATGAAAGTAAAAATACCTATAATTTCCACAATTACCACAATATCCTCAAGTTAAATTCGAACTATCCTTAACTGAATCAGCATGGGTCAAGCTTCGTTAGTCAGCGTCAGGCGAACGTGACAAGTATCAAATAGTGTAGAGAGAAAACAATTTAATATTAATTGTGGTATTTATGATTCCCTGAGCTTTCCGGTGCTTAAACGAAAACCTTTAATTATTTATTAACCGACTTCTAAAAACGAGGAGGTTATATGTTAGCGTATGATTGTTTTTTTTTTTATTATGTATGTCCGCCCATTTCTCCGTCAATTGTGGACCGATTTTTTAAATTATTTTTTTGTTTGAAAGTGTTTGCTCTCAAGGGTAGTTTGTGAGTTACCTTCAATAATACGTATTTTTTCCCACTTAGTATGTGGATGATATGATAAGTAAGTAACCTGTGACTTTTGTTTACATAGCAGGTAGTGGTATTCGAATTTGTGTGGGGTAGGTACCACAACTAAAAAGGGAAAAATAAAAACTTTTTCCTAAAAGAAAAACAACCGACTTCCAAGAAAAACTTTAATTTCGGAAGTCGGTGGCAAAAAACGAAAATTCAAAACCAAAGACACCGACTTCCGAAATTAAAGTTATTTTTTACTTTGTAGTGTTTTTTTTCTTTGTACCGTCTTTTGGGAAGCCATTGTTGTCTAGAGGCTAGAGCTCCATAAAATATTAAAAATATGTTTTAGAGACATTTATTCAAACGAAAGAACCTATTACTCTCGTTTCTAAACCCCAAAGGCTTTCAGAGGGATGTGATAGAGAGAACACGAGCATCAGTTTACAAATTAGATATAAAATGGAGAGCGAAATCATCAATAATCTTTTGACTCGCACACGAAGGGTTCTGTACCACCGTACAATATTTATATAATATTTAACATAACGTTTTTTACTTTAGTAAAAAACACACGTTTATTGTATGGGGACCCCCTTTAATTTTTGACTTTATTTTATTATTGTTATTTGTTGTTATAGCGGCAATAGGAATACACAATCTGAAAGAAAGAAAGAAAGAAAGAAAAATAGGTTTATTTGTCACAGAGACACGTGCATACATAAAAGACAAGAGTAAACGAAAACAACAAAAAGTACATAATAAATCACGAGCATAAAACAGAATAGTCGGCAGCTGCACGATATGACTGAAAAAAAAAAACTGAAAATTTCAACTGACTACCTTTTACGGTTCATGAAATACAGCCCGCTGACAGATGGACAGCGAAGGCTCAGTAATAGGGTTCCGTTTGGCACCCTTCGCTTCCCTAAAAAGGCTTGAGACTTGAGTTTTATTCTCTATCCATAAGCATAATCACTCTAACGTTCCCACTGTTGGGATAACAAGCTTCCTCTCTGTGAATGGGAATAGGCCATGGCCTAATACACCATGCAGGCCCAGTGCGGGTTGGAGGATGTCACGTCTTCGAAATTTTGGTTCTTGGACATGCCGGTTTCCTCACGATATTTCCCTTCACCGTTTTGAGAGCAGTGGTGATGAAATAAATTACACAAAGTGAAGTACCTGTCTGTGTTCGAATCCACGACCTACGAAACGTAAGGTTGGTAGCCCTACTCTCTCTATCTATAAGGGATCTCGCGGACTAGACCGCCATGACCACGACCAGTGGTCGTAGCGACCAGGTAAGCTATAGAAACCGATACGAATCGCGCACTTGGTCGCAACGGCCAACTAGCTGCAGACATTACAATACCTCTAGATGGCCACGACTGGCCGGAGTCGTGGCCGTCTAGTGTTTAGTTGCGAGATCTCTAATGCCATAAAATACCCGCAAACAATAGTGAAATCATGGTCATAGATTGCATAGTTCTTCACAAGGCGTGCACAATCGTACGATGCTATCTCTGAACTAATGCGAGTTAGCATTAAGTAATTATAGTTAACAAGGTGTAAATTAAGCCAGTGTGACAAGACTACGTAAGATGTTTATTAAGATGACTTGTTTTAAATAGAAGGAAAATTTATTACAGATTATTTTCCTTCATTCATCTTAGCTGTGATTCAATGGGCATTCATAACTTGGCAACTTTAACCTACAAGGTCAAATTTCCTGACAAATCTTCACAAACGTGATGGGTTACAATTTTTTTTTAAATTAATATTTTATTTTACCACTTTGTCGACGTGATTAATATGTAAGATATCCATGCCAAATTACAGCTTTCTAGTACTAAGAGTCTCTGACCTAAGCCGTGGACAGACAGATAGACAGACGGACATTGCGAAAATATAAAAGTTCCTTGTTGACTACGGAACCCTAAAAAGTGTAGCATTTTGACCGTCACAATATTTTTGCTATAGTATATGTTTTTTTTATTTACCCTCAAACGTTGTTCTTGTTAATTTATTTCATTTGTGTTATTTATTTAAAATATAATATACAGCAAAAGGAACTTCATTCCAACCGGGTGTCCCACGATACGACACGACTTTTATTTTTTAATGTGTAACATTTTCCTCTCAATTTTCCTGCAATCTCTCATCAAGTCGGAGTGATTTCGTGAAAAGGGACGGAAGTGTGTAACAGGAAGCCGGGGAAACGCTATTTGATTTGAGCAATGAGCGCGCGCACTGCCAAAGTTGGCCGTTAGATGGTACCAACCCATTTTCCGAGAAGGTGATACTGTTAGCCAAAATGTCAGATGTTACACATCTTATGCGACTGCTGTAAAGCTCGCTCGTTTTTTTTAAAACTGAAATAGGGTATAGGAATATGTACCAAATTTTCAAACGGCAGCAAACCTTCACTTTTAATTTTCTTTTGTTGCCACAAATACACAGCTTGGATCTTAAAACGGCGACTTAAAATTGAGTTGCATTTCAATATTTCGCCGTATACGTTCCATGTTGGTCACTGGCATTGTTAATTTTGGTGGTAAGCCTTTTAAAAATCTCTTTTATAAGATAAACGTATCTTTTATAAGATATAGATGGGCCAGGATCACATAGTGGGTGCCTGAAGATGGGTGACGTCACCGAGGCAAGAAACGCTGGCGTGACGAATTGGACTCGTTCCTGACTGATTGGCAGGAGAAGGCTGCAGGAAGAAAATTTGAAAAATAAGAAGGAGACGGTTGCGCAGGAGTGGTAAAACATAGGTAAATTAGAACGTGAACGACGTGTTCTCTCCTTATCTGCACACAATATAAGTGTATTGTTTATGGCCTTGTATCAAGTCGTAAAAGTCAATAGGCAACAATGGATTGTAATACGTTCTTCTAATGTAATGATTATGCGTTTATGTAAAACTCGTGTAAGTAAATCGAATGTTTTCAAGATTTTACTCGTCACAGCCCAAGTCTGATAATCAGTTTTACCAAGAGGTATCGTGTTACCCAGTAACTGGGTTGTGGTGGTCAGATAGGCAGTCACTCCATGTAAAACACTGGTATTCAGCTGCAGAATGGAAGCCGACTCCAACATATTTGGGTAAAGTCTAAGCAGATAATGATGACACGTTTTTACTCGTCAACGGACGTACAATTTTGTAATCGTCTGTACAACCTAATTAACCGTTCATGAGATTTCTGGGTGTAACTAAGTTAGATTGTTCGTTCAACTAGTGAATGTGAATATGTTTGACGAAATTAATGGGATGCTGTTCTAGTAGGTCTTTCGTGTTATTATGTAAGAGCCTGCGCGCACTAGCGATTTAAGTTGGCCGATAGTTTGATCGGTCAGAGGATCAGTATAGAGTTCAAGTTGTTCAAGTGCGCACACTGCCATATAACTCTATACTGATCCTCTGACTGATCAAACTATCGGCCTACTTAAATCGCTAGTGCGCGCAGGCTCTAAATCTTCAATAATGATGACTAGTTTAGTCTGTAAAGATGTCTTTATTGCGCATCGAATCTATACATATTATAAATTACAGTCGCTTTTCGTATCTGTGTGACAGCGTTGTTCTCATTAACTTCGCAAAGGATTTTAATCCGGTTTTCACCTTCATTTAGGGAACTTATTCTGCATATTAGAGATAATTATAATAAAGAAATCTCGCGTAGAATGACAACCATAGAAACGGATTTTGTCGACGGAAGAATAGACAAAATGACAGATTGTGATTTTGTCATTTTGTTTATTCTTCCGTCGACAAAACCCGTTTCTATTTTGGTCATGCTAAATGTGTTGATCGCAAAAACCTTGCGAAGCAGGGGTGGGTCGCTTGTAAGTTATCAAATGAAACTAATCTTCATAGTATTATGCTCACTGCCTTTTGTATTGAACTAGTTGCACTCAAGTGTGGAAAACTTTAAGTAAAATATGCTAAATTAAACTAACAACAAAGTACTTAGAGCAGTTTGTAACTTTTACAGTCTAACATTTTTAAAATTCACGCTCGTCGTTTCCCAGCGAGTGGTTTCAGCTCTCACACACTCGGTGATCGCAGCATCTCGTGCTCTCCAGTTCTGAAACAGAATCAATATTGGATGCATTAGCTCTGTTTCCCGCCATTTTGTGCCAATATGGCGGACTTTTTACGTTGAAGGTTATAAATGAGCTTAGGGATTATTTGTCTAATCCTAAAGGTAGAGCTTATATAAAATTGACAGAAGTGAAAACTTAAAACTGGTATTAGCGCCATCTATATTCTATAGTACAGCACTACGGCACGAGCATGTCAGTGACGCGAATCCATAAGTTTATCCCCTACCAAAAATCGCTCAACGCACCTAAACAAGTTTTCACTCCAAAAACAATTCTCGGATACATATTATGTAGATAATAATTTGATAACCTAAAAACTCAATGCTGAATAAAAAATAATTTTTGTGGAACTAATTAAAAATTAATTCTAAATTGAAAAAACTGCCTAGTCTCTGAAACGAATTCACGTGCTGAAACATTGTCTGAATCAAATTTAGTTAACTTGTAATTTGCTAATATAAAAATACCGTTTTTGTATCAGCCAAATTATGAGTTTCGTAGGCTAGCTAATGTGTAGGTGGTAATAAAAATGACTGACTACCTAGGATACACTATATGTAGGCTTTTTCTACTCCAGTGTATCATCTAATCAAATCTATATCATCCCTAGAACTACGTAGTAGTGTTTTGTATTGCCTCCAAAAAACTAAACTTCAATCCGTTGCCATGTCGCCGCGCAACGGGTTGGTTCTTCTCCATCTTTTTCTCGTCAAAATGCAATTTGCCTCGCACGAACAACTCCACATATATTGCTTCCCTTCCCTCAAAGCACGTATGTTTTCTCTATCCCATTCTCGTAATCCCACAACAATATTTGCTGAGTCTACGTGCGACCTAGATTCCTTCAGGATGCTGTAACGTTCCTGTCAGCATCGCCTGATAGACACGTCTAATCTAATATAATCTAATTTGTTCGCTCCAGATTCTGGTCGGGTCCTGTAGCCGCTGACGTATTGTTTGTGCTTATTTCTGGATTATGTCGTGCTGTTTTTCTTAGGCTTTAACGAGCAGAATTGGCATAAATGTTGTGTTTGCAATTAATTGTTTGCGTGACTGTGATGCCGAGTTAATTTCTGCCGAGTGTTCTTAATGAGCAAATAATAGTAGTTGTTTTTATCTAACGATTCCAGAAAATTTAACAGGATGAGGACCCATTTTTTTCTCAATTTATTTAATTTAATTTGTCCTTTGATTTCTCATCGCTTGTTGTTTTGGAGGAACGGAAAATAAGATGATAATTATAATAATACTAATCATGACGAAAATTACAAAATGTCATCACTCATCAGCAGATTCATTTAGATTTTCTGTTTCATGTGCGTATTGCATAATTATCACTTGCTTCAAAAACGGTGAAGGAAAACATTGTGAATGCCTGAGAGTATTACTCGACGGCATGTGAAGTCAAGTCAGAGGCCCATGGGCGGCTTTAAAACTCTGACACCAGGTTGGTCACTAACCACACGAAAAGAAGAAGTAGGTACATACCTTTCTGCAGACTTTTTCCTTTGATAGCAAACATCACAATTTATAATGGAGGAGAATGAAATGAATTATTAAGTTGCACTAGCCATAATTGAAAAACTTCTTCAAGATCAATTTCTTCTCCGAGTATTAAATTGTTCCTGGAAACGGTTCGATCATTATATTTTATCTTTTTTCCTTCATTTCACTTGTTTTCAAGTTTGTGCCGTTTGGTTTCTAAGTATTGTTTAGTGTGATAGCTTTCTTGTATCTAATCTAAGTTCACTGTGATTGGACATTTCGGATTGGAGTTACAAAAACTTTTTAAGGCATTTTTTCTTCATAATTTTATTAGTTCGGTATTTAAAATACATTTTCGTTTAGTAGGAATTTTGGTAAACTTCAGCTACTTATGTTAATGCAAGGAATACCTATGTATTGATTGATACCTAGAGTTGCGCCATCACTGAAGTCCGGCGGAAAATTGTGGAACTACATTTTTTAAAATGTAATTTAATGCAAAGTTATACAAGAGCACTGCGTCAATCGGACTTGAGTGGGGGACTCTACATCCTATCCTATACCTTTTAGTTAAAAACCTACTGTTATCATATTTTTCATAGTATATTTTCATTAAAAATATCTCTATTCTATGAGGTTTAAAGTAATCAGTAGGTTAATTGCAAACCTACAATCACAATCTGAATGATTTGAAGGATATTGCTAATCCATCGCTTTAATGTTCGAAAAATTTGTCTGCTCAACAACGTAAATAACGCAATGAATATTGTTGAACTGTAACAAAGAAAACCATTGCTACTGTAAGCGTATAACGCAATTACCCCGCAGACATGGTAAAACAGAGAGTAACCGGAAACACAACCGAAGCAGGTATAAAGCTTGTAAAAAAACAACGTCTTTTCTCAGTTGAATGCCTAGCGACTGAGCTCAGCTCTGGTGAAAATAGAAAATGCTCATTTAATAGGATAGGAAAGTACATACTAATTCCATGCTGCCATGATAGTTGGTACTTACTAATTACATGCTGCCATAACATTATTCTTAGGTAACCATTTTCAGAGAAGTCATTATCTTGGTCTAAACTTTGGGTGACTGAGCTCTGCTCGGGTGAAAATACTAGGAAAACAAATTTTCCCGAATATGAGACCTAGCTAGATTGATTTTTCGCCTCCAAAAACTCCTAAGTTACAACTTTCGTCGAAATCATTAGTGCCGTTTTCGAGAACATGATTACAAATATCAAATATTATATCGTGATAATATTTAATAGCTCTCTTAATAATTTAGGATTTTTTAACATAAACAAAAAGTTGGCTCTTACATAAAAAAAAAGCTTGCTATTACATAAAATTAGCAAGCCTTTTTCACAGAAAATTGTACGAGTAGCTGGTAATTAATTAAATAAGCAGCCCAGGTGCCTGCTATCGGTTTTAGCGAACAGCCGACAATCCATCCCGGTATAGTGCCGAAGTAGTTCTAACCCAAGAATCCTCTTACACTTAATTAATGAATGGTTTCTAAACTTATTTACTGTTACCTGGGTTAGTGGTTTATTTGCTGTTAAAGGTTAGTAATATAGATCAAGTTTAGTAAAATGGCAGTCTTTCTACCAGATGGCAACATGGTCGATTTTTTTTTGTAATATGAAAACGACTGAAAACAAAAGTTAACACGGGTTTTGCGTAATATTCGGGGCAATGAATTTGGTTTTCTAGTGCTTTGTTTGTGATTAGCAACACAGATGGTAAGGTCATCCTGTTAATATCTGTTTGGTGCTGTGGGTGTTGCTATTAAAAAAAGCACCCGCAGTTCAGTTACTAGGCATCACTGTCATTTTTAGGGTTCCGTACCTCAAAAGGAAAAAACAGAATCCACAAACAATGCACGAGATTTGTGATTAGCAACTCAGATGGTAAGTGCACCCTATTAATATCTGTTTGGAGCTGGTGGTGTTACTACTAGAGGTATCCGCAGTTGTTACGCGAAAAACGGAATCCTTATAGTAGGACAACTTCGTTACCCATTTGTCTGATAGTCTGTCAAGTCCAATTCTTCAATCTATGGTGCTTTAAAGCTCTAAAAAATCAAGCTTCTAAAGGCTCGTGCAGACCAGTGCGATATCGCGGGTGGTACGAGGGTCGCGCTGCCTGTAGAGCCCGCGATATCGCGCCAGTTTACACGAGACTTAATTCAACGCAATTAAAAAAATATGGCCATTTATGTGACATATTTTGATACTTGCAAATAAATCAAAATCTACAGGGTACTTCGTGTTCAAACTTAAATTTGCAGTTGGAGAATTAACCATGACGTATATCGATGTATGGGAGAACAAGTTTTTCAACTGCAAAGTTGTTTATCTTTGAGATAAATTCATCGCACTTACGAAACCCTTCTTTGTGCGTGGTCCGACACGCAATTGGTCAGTTTTTTTAAGTCTAAGATCGGGCGTCCAAATATCGAATATCTGACTGGCGACAACCTACTATAAGTGTGTGTATGATTACCTTGACCGATGCAACAACTGACTTGCTTTCCAAAATGCGAAAAGAGAACTTGAAGTCTCAATGTGTCACCCATCCAGAGACTGACCTCGGCAAGGTTAACTTAACCTTGCAGATCGGTCGATTCTTATTTAGTTACGATCCCCTTTAAAACAATGACGTATAAAAACCGTAATTTATCGTATATTTTGGCATATAATGATGAATAGATTGATGTTTTCCGTAGCGTGATGTGTTGTAAATTTTATAAAAAATATGGCGGTTGTAAATACTGACGTTTTATTGACTGTAGTTGTTTTAAATCACTTTTATTTTTCATGTATTCTGTATGGCCCTCCCATACAGAATACATGAAAAATAAAAGTGATTTGCGGCTACCAAAATAATAACAGACGCACGGGTCGATCGATGGCTAAGCGCTTTTATTCTGAAAGTTGGCGACGTTGCAAATAGATGTCAAATTTTAACTAGCAAATAATTTGGCAATATTACTGTATGGAAATATGAAATGTGGCTAACTAGGGAACTAGATTATTAATAATAAATTGCAATTATAACACTGAATATGATGATGTAACTGGCATTTGGAAACTTTCCAAATGCCTTTTTTACATCTAAAACTAAATATTCGGTGTTACAATATTAATTATTGCATGTCATAATCAATATAGCCAGTTAGCCAAATTTCAAATTTCCATACAGTAATATTGCCAAATTAATCAAAACAGGTAAATATTTGACATCTATTTGCGATGTTGCCAACTTTTGGGATAAATGCTCTTAAGCTACGCTTGCCGCCGTCCACGGATGGGAGACCATCTCTTACATATCGGGACAACTCCATGCCTCGGAAAGCAAGTGAAGCCGTTCGTCCCTGCTGTCATTTGTAGATTTTTGACAGTCGTTAGCGGGTACTCAGAAGCCCAAAAGTCTGACCACCAGTCTTAGCAAGAAGTATTGTGTTACCCAGCAATTGGGCTGTGAAGGTCAGATGGGCAGTCGTCCTTCTAAAATACTAGTGTTCAGCTGCATCCAGTTAGACTGGAAACCGACTCCGACGTAGTTGGGAACAGGCTAGAGGGATTGATTGTTGTATTTTGTAGGGGAGAAATGAAGAAATCATCTGGAAGATTGTGATTATTAAAGGATTGACCTTCATTAGCAAAATTTCCAACAGCTAAGTATAGACACGGTAGTTCTAGGGCATTATGCTACCAGGCGAGGAATAGCAAAAAAAGGATCATGTATTTTCCACAGACCATACACCGGGGTAATTGCGTAGCACACTTATAACAGGGATGATGAATAAAAATATATTTTTTGTTCGTCTTGTAGATTATTAAAAAATATTGGACACGCATTTTTTCTTTTTTTACGTTACCAGATGATTATGGCGATACATTGAGTTAAAAAGTGCCATGACGTCACGAGTATGTTGATTTTATAATTACTGGTGACGTAGCGGACCCCGCCCCCAACTTTAATGCGTTTTATCAGTCATTTTTATTAATATGATGAAGCAAAAAATACGTGTCTAATATTTTTTTATGACTGACGGACAAAATAGAATTTCTTTTTTTTTTTGACCCAGGCGTCATACCTTTTCATTTTGACAGTTCAACAACATTAAATTGCGTTATTTACGTTGTGGATTTGCAATTTCCTTCAAATTTTCGGATTATGATTGAAACTGTACTATGCAATTGGGGTGTGCACTATTCGTGTAGCTAGGTTAATAATTTTAAGCCAATGGCAGTTACTTGAATCTAGCTGCTGTTCATCTAAAATATTGCATATCGGATTGGGGAGCCGAGATGTCCCTAGAGGGACAGGGTATCTCGGTTCCCCAATCCGAACCGAACCTACCAGTTTTTAAGGCACCGCAGACAGGCGCGACGCAATTCTGGTAGAATAATTTCCATATTTCATAGAAATTGTTCTACTAGAGTCACGTCGCGCCTGTCTGTGGGAGCCTTTACACAGAAAGACTGCTAACATTTGACCTCAGATCATCTTTTTATAGCATCTTATATTTCAACTAAACTACTTCCTACTACTATCAATTAATTAATCTTCATTTATCTAACGCGACATCTGTCCGTCTGTGTGTCCGTAAATAACTGTACCTTTGAGATGGACACATTTAGACACATGTACGTCTGGACTATGTATCCGGGTTGTGACGATATTTTTAGTTGGACGAAGGCTGGGATAAAATAAAAACTGTAATTAAAGGGGTAGACTGACGGTAACCTTTAAATAAAATACAGTCCTTTTTCGTTTCTGTTTGTGTGACTGCTTATTTCTTCAAAAACTCCAAAATGGATATTGAAGCGGGTTTTAGTCACGGAATGTTTAAAACATAAATGTTTAAGGGGGGTGCGCCAGGGTACGCCTGTGATGCATCGCCGTGTCCTCGTGGAGGCGATCGGCGGCGGTGATCTCTCGCGTCCGGCCCTGGTTCAGGCCATGGTACGGAGCGAGAGGAAATGGGAGGCCGTCACCTCCTTCTGCGAAACGGTAATGCTCGCGAAGGAGGAGGCGGAACGCGTGAGGGAGAGGCAAATTTCGCGCCCTCACGCCCCTAACCGCCGCAGGAGGAGACGCCCAGGGCGTCGGGAATCGCGAGGCGATTTCCGGCCACCGTAGGCGCGGGCTTGCGGGCGGTGAGCAATGGGTAGCTCACCGTCCGATAAGGACCAGGCTCGGGTCGACGGCGCGTTGTGTTCCACGCGCGCCTCAAAGAGATGCCAGCAGAATTGAAGGGGTCCACTAGGGCCGATGCCTGCCGGGGTTGCGAAGAAAACCGAAAGGGAGATCGTGGCCCCCGGCGACAGGGCAACCGAAGGAACACGGGTGGGTTTTAGTCAGTAAGAGTCTGACACGCCCTCCCGCTCCGCCCAGAGCGGGAGAAGTTATTTGATGATTTCCCACCCTCAAAAAAAAAAAAAAGGGTACGCCTGTGAAATTTAAATTTTCTTACGTTTTTGCAATTTTCAAGTCAGAGTTAGGCTGTATATTGAACAAAATATGATTCGCGACAGTAACAAATGTGGCTTTACAGAATTATAATCGTTAGAATCACCAATACAACTCCATAAGTTAGAATAATTCTCAAATGTCATGAGATTTCATGAAATAGTCATTAAATAGAATTTTACATGAATTGTAATTTGATCGAAGGTTAAAATGATGATTTCTATGATTATAATTCCATAAATAGGAAATAGTTACATATTGTTAGTGGGTATAGTTAGGATAAGCGCAATGGTAAATGTAAGTTGATAAATAAATAAATAAAATAAATTAAATATTTGATACGGCTACGAATCACATTAAAATCAACATAAAAACTGATACTGACCAGAAATCTCGATGGCTGAAAAGTTATTTGGAAATTAGTTGTCATGTGATGCGGAGGAATGAAGGAAATTTCGTCAGGAAAGTTTTGGGTATGAAAGTGGATGGCTATACGGGTAGGGGAAGACCAAGGAAACGATGGATGGACTGTGTGAAAGATGATAAGCCTAAAAAGGGACTACCAAGATGACGACTGATAGAGATGTATTGAAGAAAAAGACATGTTTCGCCGACCATATGGGCTGGAGAATGATGATGTACAAAGAAATCTCGATGTTTTGACATGTCGTCACATAACTTTCACGCTTTCAAAGATGATATAGGTCGCTAGTAATAAAATGAAAAAAAAAAACATTGTATACGTAGAAGTTAACTACCCAGATGATATGGGATGACGAAGTGATTCAAAGAAATAAATAAAACAAAAAAAAAAAAAAACAGACAATCATCAATCATCTTTTCAATTTGTCAAACTTTTATTAGTTTTGAATCTTGAATACGAGGCTTTTGGCTAATTTGTAAATGTGTACTAAAAGTTTTTTTTTTTGTAATGTGCGTTTAGTTTGTGCAGAATAAACAATTTTTTTTTTTGGTTTCCATACCCAAAGGGTAAAACGGGACCCTATTACTAAGACTCCGCTGTCCGTTCGTCTGTCCGTCCGTCTATCACCAGGCTGTATCTCATGCACCGTGATAGTTAGACAGTTGAAATTTTCACAGATGATGTATTTCTGTTACCGCTATAACATCAAATACTAAAAAACAGAATAAAATAATTATTTAAGGGGGCTCCGATACAACAAACGTGATTTTTTTTTTTGCTCCTTTTTGTAGATAATGGTACAGAACCCTTCGTGCGCGAGTCTGACTCGCACTTGGCCGGTTTTTTATTTTTGACTACATTAATCCAGTCCCGCGGAATATTCTTTTCGTCCATCCTAGACTAAAAATCTAGTTACATTTTATCCTGTAGAAATCCTGCGTCTGGAGAACCAAGAATGGTATATTAGACGTATATGGATGAAAGCCTCAGGATGTGCCGTTATCAGCACATGGAGATAAAATCACGCGTATTTCTACAAGGATTTTCAATAAGAATGACATAAGCTTTTTGGTAGTTTAAGTCAGTTCCATGCATTTTTTTACTTTCCATCGCCGTTATCTATACTAATATAGGTACTAATATGCTAATACTAGTATATTAATATTAGTACTAATATACTAATATTAATATACTAATACTAATATACTAATACTAATATATATATATATATATATATACTAATATACTAGTACTAATATACTAATTACTTTAATTTACTATTACTTATAATAATATTATAAAGAGGTGAAATTTATTTGTTTGTTTGTTAGTTTGTATGTAGGTAGGGGGTAATCTCTGGAACTATCAGTTGGATTTGAAAAATTCTTTTTGCATTGGTTAGACCAATTCTTGAGGAAGGTTATAGGCGGACGAAGTCGCAGGCAGAAGCTAGACGTTGATATAGGTATCTAATGTCAGTTTGTCTAGACCCTCGGACCTACAAACTACAAATCAACCTGTTATAACGCTCAGCAACTGTTTTCGAACACTACAATTATCAAGTGCCGTTAGGTGAACGCAAGTTTGTAAGAAATTCAGCTTCCATTGTTATTATATTATTATTCCTAAGATTTAGAACCAGAAACAACGCGTGGCCTTTACTCCGAAAATATAAGTCGTTAAATATACGTTGAAATAATTCAAAGTATTCACAGTTCAGGCCAATTAGTATTAATAATTTGCGTGAATAATAAGCTGATATAATAATTCATAGAGTTACCTGCTTATAATTCTTTATTATACAATGTTGTAAACAGACCGTAAAAACAGTACCTACCTATTTTCTCTAAATCTCGCTTCAGATTAGCATTGTTGAATGCTCTTAGGTCTAGCACACACAATTGGGACCTAACCTTTTTTGACCCGTTGGAAAAAAGATCACTGTCGTATGTCGGTGTGAACTAGCCTATCTAATGTGAAGCGGAAACCTCTGCCTTACATTTCGTAGGTACTTAGCACTTCCGTTGAGAATAACCCTTAGTCCTTTCACGAAATTGTATTGCCTCCAACACGCAGAGAAAATTCTGAAAAGGCTCCGGTGTCTGTCATGATCATTATTGCAGCTGAAAGACGTCCACTGCCGGATATAGGCCTCTCTCAAGCACCGCCACTTCGACCGGTTCTGTGCTTCCCGCATCCAGCGGATTCCTGCGGCCTTCACAAGGTCATCGGTCCACCTTGTGAGGCCTTCCAACCCTACGTCTTACGGTACACAGTCGCCACTCCAGAACCTTTCGGTCCCATCGGCCATCTGTTCAGCGAGCAATGTGCCCTGCCCATTGCCACTTAAGTCTGTGTCCTATGTTTGTTGATATGAGTATATAGGCATCGTTGTAGTACCAGCCTATTATTGTCCCATTGCTGGGCACATGCCTCTTCTCGTACAGAGAAGGTACGAGCATTGATCACCACGCTTGCTCAAGACGGGTTGGTGAATTCAGACTTATATGAACTATAAGTCTAGGTTTCCTCACGATGTTTTCCTTCACCGTTGTCAGTAATGTCCAAGATAAACTCAGAAAGTACGTATGAATAGAAAAAGGTCATATTGGTACTTGCCCGTATTTGAACACACAACCTCGTGCATGAGAGGCAAGGCCTATAATCGCTGGGCTGTCAAGACATCGGCATTTGCTATACGCAAATTATTTTCGTCAGTAACGTCACTAAGCATACCTATAGATGAGGCAAAGTAGACGATAGATTTGCATTTTTATAATTTACAATCATGTCCGAGAAAATCTAACAAACCGTTTTTCATTTCATACACATTTATGTTTGTCGTCTAAATACCAAGCTATGCGGATTTATTGTGACAATGATGTATGTTGGAAAATCTAATTAATGGACGCGACACGCGACAATTGTTCTAATTGTCAAAATAGTCGCACGGGAAAGTGTGTGCGTGCGAGATGCAGGAATCAACGAAATGACGAACGGATTTATAACCGAATTAACGGATAGATAAAAGAGGATTCGGCTAAGATCCTGAAAAAAAAGACACAATAAGAAATAAAAAAAAATTGATGAAGTTGTAAATAGTGCGCTATTAGTTTTGAATATTAGGTGATTTTGAGTGAGGGCAGAGTTATTTTTAAATTAACCATAGAAAGTAGAAAAAAAAATTATGATGTGGATATATTTAGTAACCTGTTCCGCTTAGCTAAATGCACCAGGTCACCGCAGGTTACTAAATGTATCCACATCATAATTTTTTCGCAAGGATTTCCGCAAGGTCACGCCTGAATCAATTAACTATCATAGAAAGTAGGTATTTTAAAACTACCTAACCATTTCCCTTTTTTACCTTTTTATAATGAAAAATAAATAACCCAGAAGCGGCCTAAAGCTTAGACGTCACTTTAAAATATTCAAAGCATTAGATATTTAGTTTCTTTTCTTCTGAAAAGAAATAACAATTACAGTTTTCGCTTGGAATAAACGTTCAATAGAATCATAAAAAAATTACGTTCACATTCTATTTTAAACAGCTTTTATTCATTTTCATTCGGAATGATAAACAGTTTTTGAATAATATTTCGATTCTGTGTGGTATTATATCTATTGCATGAGAATAGACTATTCAGCATTCATAGGTATTCATATCGATTTTATCAATAAAAATACGAGCTATATTTTTGTAGTGAATATATCGAAAGTTATTTATTCGGTTTGATTTGTTTACTTACCTCTCAATATTTCTTTGTAGTTATTATTCAAATGAGTACAAAAAATATAGTGATTGCATCTTTTTTTTGGGCCATTATTCTGTGTATCTTTTATCATAATTTTTTTGTGAAAATCTAGTTACTTATACAAGTCTGGCTGGTAAAAAAGTATCTGATTCAATCTAGATTCATTTAAACCCAAAATTATTCTATTGTTTGTAAATATAATAAGTGTATCATTAGGTACGTTTTTTCTGACCGTTGCAGAGATTTTCTCATTTTTGCTAAGATATTATAGTAGTCATATTTTGAACACAGATGGTACATTTATTTTAAATGTAAACGAGTAAACGTCTACTCGTAAATAAACTGATGAACCAGAACAATAAACGAGCGGTCAACAATCGAATGAATAACGAACGAGGGAGTGAGCGAATGAACTAATTACAGAAAATGAAATTAATTATAGATACGGCCTCGGTATAGTTACAACTACAAAGTTTTAATTTAAATTTAATTACTGTACTACTTTTATAGAATTGTTGTCTTATCGAATAACTGAATAAAATAAAATTAATTATGCTTGTGATTAAATATTGATAAATAATGTTTAATGAATATCGTTTTATTCCCATTAATTATGCATTAAATTCAAATGACCATTAATTAAAAATTGATAAATTTATAATTTTGTGTTATATGACATTGATTTTACATTCTGTAAATTTTTTTAAAATTAATAAGTCAGTGTGTGAGAAAGTATTCTCACACACTGACTTATTAATTTAAAAAAATTTGGAAAATCGTCTACTTTTACAATGTTTGTAAATATGTGAGCACCATATATCTATCACATAATTAAATTATCTGTCGTTGCTTCATTTTTAACTCTTTTTATCTATTGTGGTATAATAATTTTATTCTAGGTGCATCGTCTTCACATATAATTATTTAACTAATGTACGTACTTATACAAACTATTGTAAAACATTTTAAAAGAGTAACGGTGGAGTTTCTTGCCCATTCTTCTCCATACGAAAACTACCTATTGGAAGGGGCGACTAGAATCAGTATCAGTTATTTTGTAGATTTTGACGTTCAAAAGTGCCATACATGGGCCTATTTGAAATAAATGATTTTACTTTGATACTGTTTAATTCCCTTTTATTTTTACTCTTTTTTTACCTCTGAGTTGGGAGAAGAACAACTTCAAAAATAATTGAAGGAATATTTACTAATGAAAGCAATAAAGGTCAAGGAACCCTGAACCATCATCATCATCATTTCAGCCGAAAGAAGTCCAATGCTGGACATAGGCCTCCCTCAAGCATCTCGCCACTTCACCCGGTTCTGTGTTTCTCGCATCCAGCAGATTCCTGTGGTCTTCACAAGGTCGTCGGTCCAGCTTGTGGGAGGCCTTCCAACACTACGTCTTCCGGTACGCGGTCGCCACTCCAGAACCTTTCGGTCCCATCGGCCATCTGTTCTGCGAGCAATGTGCCCTGTCCACTGCCATTTAAGTTTGGCAATTCTTCGGGCTATGTCGGTTACTTTAGTTCTCCTGAAACTCCAAGTATAGCCCTGTCCATTGCCTCCAAGCCTGAATGTCTGAACTAAAACAAGCAAAAGACCACTAACGCGTCTATACAGGCTATAAATGTGTTATTGGTTAAATCTCGGCAATCCATTAAGGGGGTCGGAAAGGTCATTTACAACCAAATGACCCCTTCCGACTCCTATGCAAATGTCAACAATTTTCGAGTCATTTGACATTTTATATTTTTATTTCATACATTTTAAAATATAAAATGTAATTATTAATGGGATAATACGGAATAATAATTATGGGTAATTTGGTTGCAAATGACCTCTCCTATATCCCCTTAATGGATTGCCGACATTTAACCAATAAAGCCGTATAGTAATGACGTAAGTATACTGGAAGAAAAGAGTGCGTCAATGACGTTGATATAAAAATAACAGCTGCTAAATATGCATGTGACGTAAATCAGACAACGAGAATGAGTTTATTTCGCCCATGTAATCTTCTAAATAGTGACTGCGGCGTCCGCTTTATTTTTAGAGCTAAATAATTGACCTACACAACACAAACTTTTTGTAAGTTAAGGTTGAGGTTAAAATCGAAACAAAAATATAAATTCGTTTCAAAAATAGAACATAGAATATTTTGAAACAGTTAACCTACATTGGACGTTGTTTCCTCGAGTTGGCAAATGGCGTAGCATGGCACGGGTTCCGGGATACTCCACTAGAGATATCGGGCCACAAGTTACCTTCATATGAGGTGAGAACAGCAATTGAGCTATTTTATCATTTTCTCAAGGCGGAGAGTCATCATTATCAGCGTGAGGCGGCATCTACAACTTTACATGCGAACTTCACATCACATTGACGTAAAATCCTGCATCACGCAAGCAAGGTTTTCCGCGCGCTATAGCATGTACAATATCTCTATAGCATATGCCCGACAGATACATCGGAACCGTCCGATCCACCAGCACAATTTGTTTGCGCAACCGTCATCCAAAACTGTCGCCAGAGCTGAATCCCCAGTGTGTCATACTTTGAAGATGCTCAACGCCCTTCTGACTGCCAACCCTGAATGTGATGAATGTGATATGTGTCTGGTGTTCTATGAGAAAAAGTATGCAAGGAAGTCCACTATTCCATGTTAGTTTGAATTAAATTATACACAGCAAAATTATCAATATTAATCTTTTATGTTTCTATGTTAATTAATGTAGTTGGTGTTGTACCGTTTTAATGAACTACAAATAAATAAATGACATCCGGACATCAACATTCGGGCAGTAGCCCACCAGGCACAAGACCTGTCTGGTAGAAATATTGTCCCTTTTCTATGAAGAACTACTACGAAGAACTTTCCACCCTGTTTCTCATTCCTCAATAAGTCTATAGCAGTCAACTGCTGGGTACAGACATCGTCATCACACGCCGTTTATTTTCCATCCAGCTGTTACCCATCAATCAGCGAAGATCGTCGCTCCAACTAGTTTGAGGGCGTCATTCTTTACTGGGCGTTCTCACTAGGCGACACTTGAATGAATGTCTAAATAAAAGCGTGATGCTGGATTTTCAACGCTCGGCTCAGAGCCAAAAGTTTGAAATCCAACAGCGCGTTTTTATTTAGGCTTTAATTTAGGAGTCGCGCATAAAATCTGAAGAACACGGCCGCTTGAGAGTTTTCTCGTACAAAACTAAGGATTTCTACATGATAAAAGGTACAGTAGGCTGCACGACAGTGGTATCATTTTGACCTTGACCTGGTCTAGCGTAGTACGGAATTTCAATAAATTAAGAGGCCAGAACATACTGTTTTTGTTACCACTGAAGTGCTTCCTACCGTAGGTATTATTCCTATCTGTAAACCTTTACAGGTTATCTTACATGTATACTATGACATTGTGACGTCATTAGGTTATTAACACATAGGTACGATTCATTCGAGTATCACGTAGTCTGTTAACGTCAGTAAAGATTTGATCACGCGTTATCAGTGGTATCGGCTAATCTGCGATTACCGCAATGTTCTACTCGCATTACACATAATGTTGGGTATTGATAATATCGCATCTAGTTAGCTGGACTAGTAAACACGTCGGTACTTCAGTTACAGTTCTTCACGCCGAAATTTCGTGGTGTTTTTGTGTTCATCTAAATAGCCTTTAAGTTCATCACACACATGATTGAAGATAATATGTATTTTAGCACTTAAAAATCTTTTAAGGTGAAATAGGTATATATTATCTTCACTGTGTGTGGTGGTCCATTAAATTGTATGGTGAGCGATATGTCTATACTATTATACTTATACTAAAATATATGTCTGCCCCGTTGGTCTAGTGGTCGCAAGCGCTACTACTGAGTATGAGGTCCTGGGTTCGATTCCCGGGTCGGGCAAAGTGTTATTGGGTTATTCCATCTGGAATTTCTCAGTAGCAGCCCGGAATCTGGATTTGTGGCCGGTTGATGGCAATAGGCTCGCCCCCTACCTATTACATGGGACTTAAAAATAACTGGCGAAATGTGGGTGTACTATAGGTACACCTCTGCCTAACCCTTCGGGGATTACAGGCGTGATGTTATGTTAAAATATACTAATATATAATATTATAAAGAGGTAAAATTTGTTTGTTTGTAAGTTTGTATGTAGAAATTGTTTAGCAACAAATTAAATTGTCCGTATATTCAAATCACAACTGTCAGTGTCATTCTATGGCAGTTGCATGGATGGCTTTAACACGGCAAATTGACGTAGGGTGTCAATTTGCATAATAATGAATTCATCTGATTGTACTTTTATTATTCCAGTGCACGGGACAAAATCATGGTTGTGCTACCTATTTTTACCAATGTTGTTCTCATACTAGTTCGCACTTATAAATAAGTGGACAAAAAATAATGAGCGAGCCTACAGTAGTCGCTTAAGATGTGTAGCATCTGACATCATGGCTGAAGTTTATATGATATAATTTACAACCTCTCGAAAAATAGGTTGGTACCATTTGACGGCCAACTTTAGCACCGCACGCGCTCATTGGTCAAATCAAATAGCGCGCGCTTCCACGGCTTCCTGTAATACACTTCCGTCCCTTATCACGAAATCACTCCCACAGATTTCCCACTCCACAGATTGCAGTAAAGCGAGAAAAATGCGTTCCATAATTATTGGTCGTAAAAGTTCTCATAAAAGTAACCAACAGCATCTATAATGGATTCTATAGCCCCCTATCACAGATTAATACAGATGGGATACTCCGCTAAATAATTTAAATAAAAAGCGACTCTTGCTACCACACAATAAAGTGCAATTCAGGTCGCACAGCGCTAATTACCTACAGTTATATTCACCTAGAAGTTGCGTTTCTTTCTATTGCGTAACTCTTATATCTTCTGACTACGTTACGTTAACTGAATTGGCCCGACAAGTCGAGCCCGCCGCGTACCTGTAGCTTCATACCTGAACTGCGGAGTGTCCCATCTGTATTCATCTGTGCCCCTATTTCTATTTATAAAAAATACGTAACATAACATAACTGCACGCCTTGTTCTCCCGAAGGGTTGGGCTGAGGTGTACCTATAGTACACCCACATTTCGCCAATCATGTTTAAGTCCCATGTAACAGGGGCGAGCCGGAACCTATTGTCGTCAATTGGGCACAAATCCAGACTCCGGACGACTAGGTACTGAGAAATTCCAGATAGAAAAACCCAAAATCACTTTGCCCGACCTGGGAATCGAACCCAGGACCAGCAGTAGCGCTTGCACTAGATCAACGAGGCAGTAAAAATACGTTTGCGTTAAATATGTGATTCATATACACAAACACGCCAAAATAACAACTATAAAATATATTATAGAAGAGGCGGGGAATAACCACAACGTATTTCAGGACAAATACATTAATATGGTATTTACCTTAAATTAAACTTGACAGGATTTTTTTCTGCGTCCTCGAGTCAAATGACTTGTTGGAGTAAAGTGTATTTATATATTTTTTGTAATCCTTTTCTACTTCTAATTAAGACGCAGATACATGCCAGTGAACTTGTGTGGTTAGCTTGCGTGTTCTGTACTGAGCTCACACAACGCGTCGTACGTCCAGCCAGTAATAGGACTCGGCCATCAAGGAGCGCTGTCCCAAATGAGACGTATTATTAATTTATTATACATAAAACAAAAGGTATTTTAATAAAACACGTTTATTAAAAGATCAATAATTAAATTATCTTTAAAGTGGTGAAGGTTTCAGAAAAATACGCTTGATAGATTTGCGTGATTCTCAAGTTTTTATCCGCGTCAGACATTAGAAACTAATTTCACTATGTAATATAAACATAATTTAAAATATTCCTTTGCTAAGTTATTAAGAAAATACTCTAATTTAATATATATTTTTTTCAAATAATTAACAATACTCGTTTAGACGTGATTTTCAGTAGGTATACAATCATTAAAAGTCGGTTATCGTTGCCTTAATGAAAAACAATTTTAAGGATGATGATGACATTTTTATTCAATAGAAATTAATATTAATTGGCTCGCCTATTACATGGGACTTAAACATAACGAGCAATTTGTGGATTTACTGCGTATAACCTAACCCTTAAGGGAGAGGTATGGACTTTGAAGTAATATTTCTTTGGCCATAAAATAGGGACTCTCTTAGTGTCATAATCAAATCTAAATCAGATGTTCAGCATTACGTAGCACCTAATTGAGCAAGCCACACTTTTAGGCAGTTTCAGGGTTATCTCGTCAACTCGGATCGCTGATAACGCAGGCTCGCCGAAAGCAAACCGTCTCGGCATTTGCCTACATGTAATATAATTATAATGTGCACAAATATTTGAAGAAACATATTTTTACTAAGAGTTTTTTACAGTTCAGCCAGCATCTTATCTACTAAATTAATACATGATTTTCTTGAGTCAATATGCCTAGCCTTTTCCTAACTATGTTGGAGTCGGCTTGCAGTCTAACCGGATGCAGATGAATACCAGTATTTTACATGGAGCGACCCCCACAACATAGTAACTGGGTAATATGATACCCCTTGGTAAGACTGGTTGTCAGTCTTTCGTGCTTCTGACTGATGGATCGACCTTTGCGACTGTTAGCCACGATCTCCTGACATGATTTTCTTGAGAATGTCTGGTTATTGTTTATTGTAAGTAGGTAATAAAGATAAAACTTGCAGTTGAAGTGGACAGATTTTGCAATACCCTTATCTAAGGCGAGGATGGTGTAGAATCCTGTTGATCCCGTGGTTAAGCTGATTATATCGGGTATGTAATATATGGCATAATAACAGATAGTATAATATCACTTGAAATAACGTTCACATGACATAATTTTCATATGTTATATTTCATCAGATCTTTCAGATCTAATGTTATATTTCATATAACCTTCTTTTGCTCTAGTTACGTTCAATAACGCTCAGTATAACGTTCATTTCATATAATTTCCGATGTGTATAATGCTTTTTTTATAATGTTCAGTTGACCTAATTTTCATATTTACTAATTTTCTGGTAAAATTCTGTAATGTAACCTCATCTAACTAAAATGATTTAGGGATAATAAAGGGGATCTGGCGCTCGGCGAGCGTGCCGCGGCACGTTCTCTTCACTCGCTCGCCTTCGCGCGTTAAGTTCTAACCAAACCTAACTTAATTGTTACCCAACCTAAACCCAACTAACCTAACCCAAATGGCAGGCGTTTAAAATCTAATCAATTTTTGAAAAAATATACAAAACACACTACACATTTCTAAATTGTATTAAACGTTACTTATAGATTTTGAATATTATAGTACCTGAATATTAATCCAATGTGCAATGTTAGTATTTCAAACGTTACACCCATTATATCACACACTGGTTCACCACACCAAACTTTTCGTGCAGACATTGCTTCACTTTCAACTGTTTCCCGCCATTCGTGTTGAACTGACAGTTGACATTAGTGACAGCTACCTTACAACTGATGTGAATGAGATAGTGTTTAATATTCAATCAATCGGCCTGGCTTTTTCCCAACTATGTTGGGGTCGGATTCCAGTCTAACTGGATACAGCCCAATACCAGTATTTTACATGGAGCGACTGCCTATCTGACCTCCACAACATAGTAACTGGGTAATACGATACCCCTTGGTAAGATTGGCTATCAGATTTTCGGGCTTGTGACGACTCCTTACGACTGTCAATGATTAACGAATGACAGCCGGGACCAACGGCTTAAAGTGCTTTCCGAGGCACGGAGGAATCTCGGTATGTAAAGATGGTCACCCATCCACGGACCAACCCCGGAAAGCGTAGCTTAACTTGATAGATTGATCCGTGCGGCTATTATTACTTAGCCACAAGCTCCTCTAAGTGTGTTTACATAACTATTCATTATGAATAATAATGAAGATAATCGATCAGAAGTTAGACACGATAATTGCACAAGATGTGAAGAGGAAAGTCGAAAAGACCGGTAAGGAAATTATTACTAACTTTTTGTAGGTTAACTAAGAAGCAGTCTTTACCCTGTCGGGACAGTTATAAGTTTGTATCCTAGAATAGAGCTGTATTTTGAGGCTGGTATTCTTAAAGGTGTAAAGTTCAAACCTTGGTCATGTTCAGGTTGACCTATAAATGGGCGGTCACAAAAATTTACCAAAAGACAAGACAGATATTTTTAGGAACAAATCAATAAAGGCTGACATTATCACCTTGGGAGCTTAGGACAATAAGGTTGTTTGATGAACTTTAACTAACCATAATGTACCTAATAACTGTCAAAGTTTTATTAAGGCTAGATACAAAAGACTGGCCTTTGTCTTGAATTGCAAGTTTGACCTTTCTAGGCAATTATTCGCAAAAAAATAACTTTTGTTGTATCCTGTCTTTTATGCTTTTGATCTTAATAAACATTTGGCAAATAATATAAAGGTTACGAACTTCGCCCACCACTTATTAGATGTTGGCAGAATGTTGTAATTCCTTTGCCTACTAAAATAATCTGTTGGTTTCTCTGACTCCTTTTTAGACTACATTATTTTTTTTTTCGGTTAATCGTGAAATATTAAAATGCGTAGGCAGTTTTTATTTTGTGCTTATTTCCATAATGGAAAACCTGTAACGTGTAATTTACGTTTATGTGTCATGTTAAATGCTGTATAACAGCCTGTTTTAATATTAAAGAGTCAGAGGTCGATAACATTTTAAATGACTTCGAAGCTTGTTTTGACAATCCAAAACATTTCTATTAATTATTAATATCCCCTCTAGTTACTTTACATAGATTATTGATATGTATATGTTGCAGGGATATTGTCAAACCAGTGATATAATAATTTAGTGAAATTATAATTGCACGAAACTTTGTCAACCGCCTCAATTTCTCGCAATTTAACGGGCTCATTTCAGTGACTTTATAATTCCACTGCACCCACGCAGTGATATTGCAATGCAGTAAAATTTTGATAATTTCACTGTATGTGCAAGCCCGTTAAATTGTGAGATGGTCAATGATTGGTCCGTTTCCAAAGTCAATTTTGTGATCATAGAGTTAAAACTGGTTTTTTGCAAATAGCGTTGATGAAGAAGCGTTGAATAATCAAAACGCACGAAGTCCCCACTATAAACTTGTCTAATAATATTCCTAGGGTTATTATAAAATCGATTCACAGGTCGGGCAGTGCCATGGGTACTTCGATTAGGAATTTCTCAGTAGCAGCCCGGAGTCAGGATTTGTGCCCGGGTGCCCGTTTTCTTTTATGTGAATTATAGTTATAGCTACATAATATACCTACATTTGGATTTGTCGTCGATATCGCTCAGAATTTTATCCACACACAGACATAAACCTAATCCTTATCCGCTTTTTACGTAGAAGCAAGGAAAGTGGATTCCTTCATCCGCTTTTCAAGTAGAGATGAGAAAATTCGATGAAAAGAAAATCATTACGTTTTCTTCTTTCTTGTGATTGAAATATTTTGAAAACGTGTCAGTCAACTTATTTGTAATTGACTCGAAATATGAAAAAAAAGCACACTCATGTGACCATTTTTACATCTTCCTAAAAAAAATATAGAAAATTGTCATTTCATAAAATTAGATGTTGGAACCATGCTCACAATCCGATTTTTTAATTAAATCAATTAGTGATATTAATAGCTTCTTATTATGGATGTTGCTACAGCTTATGTACCTAAGGGCTGATTTTTATCCGAGGAATATATAGAATTTTTGGAAAACTATCAGACGTCAACTTTATTCCGCGGATAAAAGAGATCTGGCGTTGGAAGATTCTACCATAATGCTTCGGTTTCCTAGAAGCCCCCGCTGCCATCATTTTCGTGACCAGTGACATGGTCATGAAAATTTTCATGACCGGTGACATGGTTATGAAAATGATGGCAGCAGGGTTCAATTTACGTTTCACTTAGGCCGTTATGTGGCGTTCACCGCTTTTCCAGGAAACAGTAGCGTTAGAGATAATAACACGCTGCTTGGTGTGTTTGTGTGGTAGGTATTCACATTAGTAGTAGGTATAAAAAACTGTATGGACGAGTCGAGCATCATTTCTGTGCATTTACATACATTTCGCGAACATTCGAAAAATTTAATACTTTTTGAGATAAATAAATGGAACATTCTATTTATTTATCTCAATAAATATTAAGTTTATCGGAAAAGGAGCCAAAAACTATAAAAATGTATTTCTTTGCATGTTTAAAGTTTTTACATTGATGACTGCCAAAATTTTGTTGGCTCTAACGCTACATTTACTGCGAACATATCTCAATTTTGTAAACCTCGCTAATCTGTGGCACATAACATACATTTGCCGAAAATTCACTAAAGACCATGCATTCTATTTTTCGTTGATAAATTGTGTAAATTATACAAAATGAATATCGATAAGGCTCCGCGATTGGCACAGCACTAGCTAGTCTTTCGATCACTGAAAACTAAGAAATAGGGTATCAAACTTGCGTTTCGACAGCGAAAAGGATCATAGATTGCCACGATTATTTGCTCCATTTACCTATTCCTCATTCTGTGCCTGATCTTCTTTGAAGGAATTAGCGTATTATGAGCTCTCTGACGTTTCATAAGTGCCCATGTAGGTTTATGTGAAATAAAAATATTTTGAATTTGAATTTGAAGCTGACGTGGAGATCTGCTGCTATTATTTATTTCTTTTCTTATTATTATTTATCCTATTCTATTAAATGAGCAATTTTTGTATATATATATATATATATTTGTAATCACGTTCTTGAAATCGGCTCTAACGATTTCGATGAAAGTTGTAATATACGGGTTTATGAGGGCGCAAAATCGATCTAGCTAGGTTTTCTCCATATTTTCACCCAAGCAGAGCTCGATCGCCCAAAGTTTAGAACAAGATGGCTACCTTAGAATAATGGCAGCAAGGAATAAGTAGGTACCTACTATCATGGCAGCATGGAAATAGTTATGAACTTATTTAATGAGCATTCTCTATTTTCACCAGAGCAGAGCTCGGTCGCCCAGGCACTTATTATTATCAGTCGTTTGTGTCCCACTGCGGGCCTATAGCCTCTTCTCATACAAAGAAGGCATGCGCATAGATCAAGACTCTTGAATATGGCGGATTGGCTATTTCAGACTTATATAAATTACTAGCTTCTGCCCCCGAATTCGTTCGCGTGGAAGTCGTAAGACACCACAATATTCTAAAATAACAGCCACGTTTTTCTAAAACTTCCCTGGTAATACTACGTTTGTAGTTTTGATCTCATCAGCTGAAATATACAGAGAGTCAGGACTGGTGACGCGGAAGCAAGCGACGTACAATTGTCCATGTACAGCAAGCAGCTCGTCCTGAGGTCGACACCTGTAGCCTTCCGTAGCAATTTCCTATTGCTTGCGAAGTTTTTCTTTTTTTGCGAACGAATGAACGCCTGTGTTCCATATATACTAAGATACTATCTAATGGCATAACACTAATACAATGACTGTTGCATTCTTACAGATTATTCGTGACGAACACGAAGGGTTCCATACCAGCGTACAATATTTAGCAAAAAAACGCCGAAAAAGCACGTTTCTTGTGTAGGGACCTTTTATTTTTATTACTTTATTTTATTATTTTTTGTTATAGCGGCAGTAGAAATACACATTCTGTGAAAATTTCAACTGTCTACCTATTAAGCATCATGAGGTACAGCCCGCTGACAAACAAACAGGACGAACGTACGTTATGTTTGGCGCCCTTCGGGTACGGAGGCCTAAAAAGAAGATAAATTTACAACAGCTGAAAAATGATGATGTGGATATATTTAGTAACCTGTTCCGCTTAGCTATTTCTAAAGAGTCTTAAAAAGACCCTGAAAGAAATCGACACGTGTTTCACCTCTCAACGAGGTATCCTCAGGATGACGATTGACTTGTCGCGAACTCGAACACGACGTGTTCCCACACCGAAAACTGAGCGCAGTGACTGCGCTCAGTGCTTGTTGTGGCTACACGAGTCGATTTCTTTCAGGATCTTTTTAGACTCTTTAGAAATAGCTAAGCGGAACAGGTTACTAAATATATCCACATCATCATTTTATAATGGATTTCCGCAAGGTCACGCATGAATCAATTAACTATCTTACAACAGCTGATTATTGGTTAGTGTTTCCCGCGTATTATCTTAGTGAACCTTCTCCAAATATTCTCTCACGTACAAGTGTCCAGTCACAACACTTTTTGAGTTCAATGGCTCCAATTTACGTCAGTAATAAGTTTGGCAGAGGTAAATAATATATTTTTGTTTACGTCTCAGATCTGTAATTGTGCATAATGGGCGTTTTAACGAGCATTCCATTCGCTTTTGTTTTGCAGCTGTCCCGTTATTAAGATCTGTTGTTGTTTGAGGCGACAAATATGGTATTAAATAATAAAAATATATAATAAAAAAGGAAATAATATTTGAATCCACCGTCAGTTGAGACTGGTCATCTCTTATCTGCCAGGGCTTATTTTTAATCTTATATTTTGAATTGCTTTTGATAATTTTTTGTACATTGTTCTCACATATAGAAGCGATAAGAATAATGTACCCAGGATTTTATTATATCTGTTATATTTAAAAGAGTGTCTTGGAGATTCTTGCCCGTTCTTCTCCATAGAGAAGTGGCTAGAAAGTCCAAGCCACTCAAAGTCAGTCAAAGCTAACTAGCTTCAGAGTCGGTCAGTCAAAGCACAAGTAGTTGAATGTTGTGACTCTTTGACAATTCAAAAGTGCCTTTAAATGCTTTGGCATTTATTTCAATAAATCAAATAATAATTAATAAATTATAACTCATAAATTAATAATTAAGACCAACGAGGCAGGATTACCATTCAAACTCAAAAGTTTGAATAGTAATCCTGCCTCGTTGCTCTAGTGCTCACAAACGCTAAAAAACGATGATGAAAAATGTGTGTGTACTATAGGTCCACCTTTGTCTAATATTTCTGGGAAAACAGTCGCGCTGTTATGTTGTTTTGTTTTACACGTCAATACGATTTAATGGACAGAAAAAATAAATGGTTTTCTTCCTAAAATTACTAAACATGTTTACCTGTCAGTGTCATCATTAGACGGAAATGGACATGCATATTAGTGGCATGCGTAAGTTTACACACAAATACAAGCTATTGTCAAAAGTAGGCGTTGTCAACCACAATGCATGCGTGTGCGCAAATATTATGGACATCCGTATTAATGTTCAAATATTATTATCAGTACAGGAAAATATCGAATTTTGTGTACTTATTTACCTATTATTGTATTATTAGCATGTTGCGACTGTGAAGTAACAACAGTATTGAAATATAAACTGAAAACTTAAAAATAATGTTTTAATGTTTTGAGTTTTTCCACGAATCGTGAAATGGCTCTCGGTTGCATTTCGATACGTCTGCAGAACACAATAGCACTTGAGACAGAGAAAGTATCACCACCAGACGCCATTGATGCAATTTCTTGAAGTATTTCATCATGCATGTCCTATTGATTCAGCGAAAAAGTATGGCAAAGTTGACACCAACATGTTATGGTTAGTATACAATGGTCAATACTCACATATGAACGAAGCATGTGACTTAATTCATACGTACACGCGGTAACTGTGATTATAACTGTGATAACTCGCACCTTTGGGAACAAAGGGTCATTTCTGCATGTTTTCCAACTTTACAGGAAGAGCATTTTAATTATTTTTTTTACGTAATTTTTTAATAGCTCTGTACTGTTTTAGATTTTTAAGGCGATTCTCACAGTCTTAAATTGATTAGTTCTTCATGGACAAGCGTGACAATTTTTTTTTTATATAGGAAGGGGTTTCAGAGAAACAAGCCATAAACTGAGGGAAGGCTACCAAAAGTGACTTTTTGTTACAAATCTCTTACTGTTATATTGCAAAAGTGACCTTTTTAAAAAAAATATAAAATCATGAAAGTACGTATTTTTCATGTTTAAGGATGGTTTAGTAAAGTTGTATTTGATTGGAAACCAATACAAAAAAAGCACACTATTGGAGGGAAAGAAGAAGAATCGGTAAAATACTATATTTATCAATAAAATGGAGGATTATTAAATTAAATAGGTCTTATTATCAAGTTTTTTTTATTTGAAATTCAAACAAATGTCATCAAAATGAAAAAAATGTAATATACATTTCGAAATAAATTACAGAAAATGGCTTTCAAGTTACTGTATAACTAAGAAATCCTTAGTATATACTGAATAGTTATCAAAAATATAATCGTTATGGTATAGATACATAGAAATAAAGAAAAGAAAGAAAACAGTAGCAAACATAACAGTAGCATGCTATTTTAGTATTATAAAATCTGTATAAAAGTTAAAGTTGTACTTAATATTTAATCAAATAATCAAAACAATCTCTAAAAAATATGTCTTAGGTGCATGGCATGTAAAATCTACACAAAATTAGGCAAGTCCCACATTTAAATGTAAATAATCTTTAACTAAAATCAATCATCAGTCTTAATACGAAAGTAATTACAATACGATTAAAGAGTTCACCGTTCGGCACTTATCATCTAATGAAACGAGTATGGTGAAAAAAATCTTATTTATCTATAATTTCTCAAAGTGACATAATATTATCTTTAATATTTAACAGTCTCACAAATAACTCTAATGCTTAAACATCTATAAACACGTTATAATATAAAATTTCTTACAGATACTTAAATCACATTTTTCACAGCATTGTTTAAGGACTTTACTATCCAATTAGGAACTACAACTTTGGTAAAAAAAAATATAAAGAAAATCAGTAACAAATGCTCTGCTAAAAACATAGCATAAAGCACGAGTACGACTCGCATTTGTGTAATTGTAAAATAAAGAAATATCAAAATATTGTGTTGTAAATAGTTTCATAAACTTTCGGTATAATGTTGGTGTCAATTAAGTTTTGTATATCTGCCTTTTTTCGAGCAGTTAAAGGGTTTTTACTCCCATAAGCCTGCTTTAATGTTACTTCGTGAGGTTGTTGGACTCTTGTGCTTCGTGTTACTGTTTGAGTACGATTGACTTCAATCCAGTTGCCCTCGTATGAAGTTTTGAAGTAATAAACATCGCTCTCTTTTATAACCTTCAGCTGACTTATTTCAGTTACTTTAATAGCTTGTCCATTTTTTGCTTTGGTTAAATTCAAACTAATATCTTCGGTCAGACTCTTAAGGTTATAAAAGTCAGTGAAATTCATTTCTTTTAAATATAAAGGATTACCTGTCTTTTTAGCTGACCTTATCACTTGACAATACTGGCAATACAGCCTGTAAATCATATATTGCAACAATTAAATTGTTGTGTCCCAGTTCTTTTAATAGTTTCATATCTGTGTCTTTTTCTTGTCGGCTTAGTGTTTTTTCTTTCAAATGGAGTTTATACTCATCTTCTTTTTTCAATTGTTCGGGCTTGGATAAATTATGATAGGAGACGCACTGGTCACATTGATCATTCTTAGGAGTAAAAAAAGATAAATTGAATTCGTGATTGAAGACTCTGTTATAAAAATCATAGGATGCACAAGGTTTGTTATTTGCTTTTCGGTCTTCGCAATATAAACGATGTAGTTCAGCAACGGTGTACTGTCCATCTATGTATGGGCGGGTTGTTTGGGCTCTTAGATAGTGGCTTTCTATTCTTGGTATGGAGTTTATCTGTGCCCGTATGGATTCATGGATTTCAGTATCTATTCTCTTTTTGGTAAGTGTACCTCTTCTATCGGGTGGAACGGTTCTTGTTGCTGTTCTTTTGTCAATGATGTGGCGTAAATATCTAGGAGTAATGGCCAAAGTACTTAATAAAAACGTTTTACACACACGAACCTTATCACCATTTATAGGTAAATGAAAACAGCTATTAGGTTTTCTTGCAAATTTAGGGTTGGTTTTTAGTCGTCGGTAGTCAGATGCGAGCGTGGTAATACACGAAGCAATATAATCTCGCTGCCTCGTCAGACAGCCTAGTATATCCTGCGAAAAGTTTTTGTCGATCTTCAATAGAAATTATTTTCGAACAGCTGAATAAACATTTTTCAGTACAAGGCGGTCCCATTTTTTTGGCTGGAATAACTTTTCCTGAAGAATTAGTATGTTCTTGGCCAGTATTCTTAAGAGCTTTACGTTTATTTTGCTTCCAGGCAGCAAGATTTCGGGCTTTCTTTTTAGCTTTAAGGCTCTTTCAAACAGGCGCGACACGCGACGCGACACAAAGACACCGCTCGTCCCGCGACGACCGGTGTCTTTGTGTCGCGTCGCGTGTCGCGCCTGTTTGAAAGAGCCTTTAGTCGCAACAGGTGTATTTTGAAATTCACATTCAAACTGAGATCTCATCTCCGTATTTAATTCATTGTTAGATAATTCTTGAGTAGCGATTTGTTGCACGATCGGAGGTGGTTCCTGGTCATCAAGCAACTGTGTATTTGTTTGGTTTGGGGTTTCAGGTAAGTTTGTCGATTTGGCTGATTCTGAATCAGAGCTTGAAGATGTCGTTAGTTTGATGATGGAATTAGTTTCCTTTTAAGACCTTTATCGGGTACGAAATCTTTATCTCTATCGCTATCTGTTCCAGAAAAATCAGATCCATTACTTTCGGAACTGGTTTCTGTGTTATCTGTAAAAATATAGCCTGTAATTAAAAACAGCGTTAAACAAAATAATATGATAATTCTTAACACAGAAATTAGAAGCATACTCTGTCCTGACTGAGATGTTTCTCGTGTTGAATTTCCCTCTTTGACATAATTAATTCTTTCTTTAACATTATCTGTTCTTTCTATGACCCCGCCTATAGTTTCTTCAACACTATCTGTTCTTTCTTTAACCTGTTCTGTAGTTCCATCAACGTCAGTTCTTTTTTTGACCTGTTCTGTGGTTTCTTCGACATTATCTGTTCTTTGGTTGTTATTAAGCCATTGTAATACTTTGAGATCTAAAAATATAAATAATTACAGATTATAGATGATGTGAAATATTTTATGGATCACAATTATGCTTTTTCTGTTTATTTACCTTTTTCTTTGTGTTTGCTATTATCTTGATGAGGTACCACCTCGCAACCTTTATTATCTATTTCAGAGCAGTCTTCCTTACTCAATACTTGTTTTTCACTGGATGAAGCATTTATTCCTTGACGCGCAAGATTACAGAGTAGCAAAGCTCGTTTAGACATTATAAAACCTAAAAAGTATAAAATACCTATGACATTAATGTTAACCTTTCAACCAAAAAGACGTTTCTTTTTTTAAATGACCCATACATTCTATTATAAAAATAAATACTATAAACATAATGTCATTTTACAACTTATGTAACATTAAAATATCAAGCAAGAGATTATTATATTTTAAAATTAAATGGCTCTTTTAGGTAAAAACCACAAATTAATCCAATAAAATGAAAATAAATTTTCAACAAATTGTCGTTTTTAATCAAAAAGTACTTTATGTTCTCATTAAATTAGCTATTTATTTTTATAATAAAAAGACACTTTCTATATAAAACAACTTATTCATTTTATAAACAAAACAATCATTTTTATAAAACGTTATTTTTAAGCATAAATGCTAGTTTGTTAACATCAAAACAAAAAGTATTTTTTGAAGCAAAAATAACACTTCTATACAACAATGACGTTCTGTCATAATATAAATACTAATCATTACAAAAATAATGTCACTTGTATACAGAAGTAACGTTTTGGTTCCAATGATAAGAAAAGTTTTATGCTATAATATCATTTAAAAACAGTAGTGACATTATGTTTACAGTAAACAAATACCAAGATTTGGTAACAAAACGTGATTCTTAACCAGAAGTAACATTATTATTGCAAGAATTATGTAAACAAATAGTCATTACTTACCGTAGTGCCTCTCCGTCACAAATGCGCAAGATCACACTTCGGCTGTCAAAACACTACTGACAGGATGAGACGTTACGTTTCAAGCAAACGGACCAATCTCGCGAAATAATGTAACGTCCCCCCCCTCCCTCAAAACGATGTTATTCATGCGATTGTCACCATTTTTGCTGTGTATATAAAGTCGATAATCGCGGTTTTTTCTACATATTTAAGTCGTTTTTAGAAAAACTTGCAGAAGTGACGCTTTGTTCCCAAAGGTGCGAACTGTGATTACTTCCTCACACACTGATTATTAATTTAAAAAAAAAATAGGAAATTCGTCTACTTTTAAAATGTTTGTAAATATGTGAGCACCATGTATCTATCACATAATTAAATTATCTGTCGTTGCTTCATTTTTAATTCTTTCTACCTATCGTGTTATAGTAATTTTATTCTAGGTGCAACGTCTTCACATATAATTATTTAACTAATGTACGTACTTATACAAACTATTGTAAAACATTTTAAAAGAGTAACGGTGGAGTTTCTTGCCCATTTTTCTCGATACGAAAATTACCTTTTGGAAGCGGCGACTAGAATCAATTATATTATTTTGTAAATTTTGACGTTCAAAAGTGCCATACATGGGCCTATTTGAAATAAATGATTTGACTTTGACTTTGTAACAGCTTCTGCTGGTCCGGAACTCCAGGTGGTCCCGTTATTAAGTTCTGAAGATCCATAGAGAGCTTTGTTGTTAGTTATAGATATTATCCTACTTATTTTAAATCCTACTAATATTATTAATGTGAAAGTTTGTGAAGATGGATGGATGTTTGTTACTCTTTCACGCACAAAAACTACTGAACGGATTTGGATAAAATTTGGCACACAGATAATTTATAATCTGAATTAACATATAGGTTACTTTTATCCCGATATTCCCACGGGATCCAAACTTATGCAGGTAAAATTGAGGGGCGCTGCTAGTAAGATTATAATCAGGAACAAGTCAACTTTCGAAGGTGGTGTTAATAGTATGTACAGAACTCTAATCATATTAATTTTGGCCATTCAAATGTAAAATACAATTTACATCTTCTTAGCGTGGCGATGGAAAATGTTCTTATTAATTTTGCTTCGCCCAAAATTCAGCAACGCGAATACCGTTTGCTGATGCAGCCATGAGGTACTGACGTATGCAGGTGACTGCGCATGCGGCGTAAGTTGGGAGGTGAGCCGTTGTCTGTGGAGAGAGGCCGCAAATCAAAATCGCATGAGACTGCAATCATTTAAAATGGTCCGATTCTGTTCAGTTGTTGGCAATTGTTTTATCATGACTATCATTGCAGCAATATTTGTATATAAATGATTAATGATTTTATTTCTGTTAATAGGTTTGTACAAACACTTTTACACGTCAATCTGACTACTCTGAGAAGAAAGGCCGAGCTCATAGTCTCTTTTAAAGTCCAGACATAATCTTGGTCAGATCATGTAAATTGGTGTCTGAAGTGGTTTTTTGAGGAAAGCATCATGCAGATTGAGAGGGCCTGTCCAGTCAGTGCACGCATTTGTCAGTTATCGTGCACCTCAACTCAACATTTTAGGAAAATTCAACTCAAAATTTATATATTTATATATAAATAGATATATTTGTATCACATTCTCGAAAATGGCTCTAACAATTTCGATGAAAGTTTATAAGAAATATAAGGGTTTACGGGGGTGAAAAATCGATCTAGCTAGGTCTCATATCTAGGGAAATTCGTTTTCCCGGGTCGGGCAAAGTGTTATTGGGTTTTCCATCTGGAATTTCTCAGTAACAGCCCGGAGTCTGGATTTGTGCCCGGTTGATGGCAATAGGCTCGCCCCCTATTACATGGGACTTAAACATAACTGGCGAAATGTGGGTGTACTATAGGTATACACCTCTGCCTAACCCTCCGGGGATTACAGGCGTGATGTTATGTGTTATGTTTCACCCGAGCAGAGTTCGGTTGCCCAAAGTTTAGAACAAGATAATACCTTAGAATAATGGCAAGGCAGCATGGAATTAGTATGAACTATCCTATACTATTAAATGAACATTCTCTATTTTCACCAGAGCTGAGCTCGGTCGCCCATGAACTATATGATATTTGATTTTTACTGCCATTAGAAAGACAAACAAAGCACAAAAGGAAATGCATACTACAGTCACAAAAAAAAAGATAAAAGAAAAACAAAATGTTTCGTGGCCACAAGAAAGACCACGCCTTTTCTCATTCCATTAATCTAACAACGCAATGTTTTTCACGTAGTCTTTTCCAAGCACAGTCGTTGTGGCAGTATTATTCCCTTGAGAGACTGTTAATTATAGCGGTCAGTTAGAATGTTAGGACGTTTTTGTTCGACATTGGACGTAATCAGGCATTCAGGCTAAATGTCCATTAACTGCAGTAAAACCTACTTAACTTACTCTCTACTCTTACTTACTTAATAACAGCCGCACTGGTCGATAAAAGGTTAAGCTGCCCTTGCCGCGGTTGGTTCGTGGTGAGGTGATCATCCATT
Organism: Omphaloscelis lunosa; assembly: GCA_916610215.1. Classification (NCBI taxonomy): domain Eukaryota; kingdom Metazoa; phylum Arthropoda; class Insecta; order Lepidoptera; family Noctuidae; genus Omphaloscelis; species Omphaloscelis lunosa. The sequence continues at coordinate 5,260,645 of OU744255.1, forward strand.
ACATACCAAGACTCCTTCGTGCCTCGGACAGCACGTTAATTCGGTGCTCCCGGCTGACTTTCGAAGATCTTTGACTGTCGTTACGGGTAGTCAGAAGCCCAAATCTGACAACCAGTCTTACCAAGGAGTACCGTGTTACCCAGTAACTGGGTTGTGAAAGTCAGATAGGTAGTCCCTCCATGTAAAATCCTGGTATTCAGCTACATCCAATTAGACTGGAAATCGATCTCAATACAGTTTGGAAAAAAGGTTAGGTAGATTTTTTGCAGCAAGGCCTGCTTATGTGTCCGTACTTTCCCCATATTTTACATTAGCATCATCCACAACATTTTTCATGCCACTGTAGTCAAATTTAAAGCATTTATTTCAATAGAATCTTTTACAGGCACTTTTGATCTGTCAAGGAGTCGGTCAGCTAGTCAGAAAGAAGGTCGTTCCAAAACGTAGATTAGTAGGTAGGGCAAAGACCTAGACCTAGGCAAAGACCGGATAAAGCCTCGTGCAGGCTAGCGCGATGCGACTTCAAGAAAACTTCATGGTAGAATAATTACCGGTGTCGCATCTCGTCATTCTGCACAAGACTTTATACCATTCTTCCTTGTATAGTACCAACTTTGACCAGATCTTTTAAATAAAATAAACCTCAATAAGTCATCAACCCATCATAATTTTGGTAAATTTAAAAAAATATAAATCTTATTTAAGTTTACTGTTTTTTTTTGTATCCCCCCTTCGACCTTAGTAACCCCAAAGGTCGAAGGGTAAAGAATGTCATGGCATTAAACTTTGAGTTTATATGTGGCAGACTAGAGGGTTTATTTATAAACGAAGCTTAAAATTAAATGACTTAAAACGTCAAAAATGTATAGTTTTATAGCTACGCTAATTATTACCTAGTAAAAATAAATAAGCAATCCAGCCCTATACTCACTTCACCCATAACTCACATAGGTAATCGTGCAATTGATACCGGTATTTTTCCTAGAGTATTTAACAAAGCAGTAGTCCATCCAATTTATAAGAGTGGGGATAGAAGCAACGTGTCTAATTATAGGCCGATTTCTGTTATGAGTTCCATGTCTAAAATCCTTGAAAAATATTAAATAAATTCTTAACTTCATATCTCTCTAAATTTAAAATAATTGCCAATAATCAGTACGGATTTAAACAGGGAATCTCCACTGAAGACGCTGTCCGAGATCAAACAGCGTTGTTTCTAATTTGGATAAAAAGCAAAAATTATATGGTGTTTTTCTAGACTTCTGTAAAGCTTTTGACTCTGTTCTGTCCCCACACTGCTTCAGAAGATGGAAACCATTGGAATACGTGGTCTTGCGTTAAAAATGTTCACAGATTACTTGTATGGAAGAACTCAGCGTGTAAAAATTAATTCCTTTGTCAGCGAAAATAAATGTATCTATTTTGGGGTGCCCCAAGGAAGTATATTAGGACCTCTTGTTTCTAATATACATAAATGATTTGTGCAAAATGTCTATTCCAACTGTGATATATTCACCTACGCTGACGACACAGCGCTTATTGTATACCATATTCATTGGGACAAGGCAAACAAAGAATGAAACACTCTCCGCCTTGTGATGGAGTGGTTTTCAGCAAATCTCTTAACTCTCAATATTGAGAAGACTAAACTTTTACGTTTTTCCTTGCCGAATTCTATTTCTTTATCTACCGAGCCTAATATAGTAAAAGCCCATTCCTGTTCAGAGCGTGATACTAGCTGCAGCTGTCTTACTCTCTCCTTTCGAGTATCAAATACCTAGGGGTGTACATTGATGAAAAACTAACCTGGCGCATCCACATCATCAAGAGTTGAGACATTCAGCTGACCCTGCAACTTTGTCATTGGTCTACCAGATTCTATGTGCATCAATAATCACCTACTATATTACGGTATGGGGAGGCACTTCTAAAAATCTTCTAATTCAAATAGAACGTACACAAAGAGCGATACTACAGGTTATGAAGTTTAAATGTTCTGTTTTATTGGTGAAATTCGCTCTTAGTCTGCCACATCTAAATTCAACGTTTAAAAAAATATACTTAAATAAAACTCTAGTTGACAAATACATAGGAAATAAAAGGAAATCACCCTCTGCAGGTGCTAAGGTTCCCAAGCGTTTAATATTGATTAAGGAAGTGGGTGGGTGTTATTAAAGACTAAGGTTGGACTAAGGAAATACTTGTAAATAGGTTTTTATTATGGTACTAAATTAGTGATTGTTGCCTAGGCGTCGGTTTTCAAGGTGGGGTGATTGTTTCTTCGTGTAGGTATCTAAAAAGTTTGAAGTAAACCCAAAAAAATATATCAAAATAACATTTAAAAAAAAAAAGATTTTTTATTTTTCACTTTTTAGTTGTGGTACTTACTCCACACAAATTCGAACCCAGTGACAGGAACTTGTCTTATCATCCACATTCTAACTGGGAAAAAATACGTATTATTGAAGCTAACTCAAAAACTATCCAAGAAAAGTTAATAAAATATATGGACCACCTCGAGAGCATACCCATTCAAACAAAAAAAAAAAAACAAAATCGGTCCACAATTGACGGAGAAATCGGTGTACATACATAAAAAAAAACATACGATACGAACATAGAACCTCCTCCTTTTTGGAAGTCGGTTAAAAGCTACTGAGTTCTAAAAATTAAGGTTTTTGCTATACCGTAATTTTAACATTATATAATTTATTAACATTATTCTCATGATTAGCCTATAGCTGTACCTACAGGTACACTGCTGGATAAAGGCTTCTCCATTTATTGGTTATTCTCACCTAGCTTATAAAAAAATCAAAGAATTTTTTTATTTTTTTTTAGTTTTCATAAATTTATGTTAACGTGAAATTATGTATTTGAGTATGTGTTATGTTCATCCCCTTCATTAATTTGTATTCAGTTGTATTTTATATATTGAATTTTTTAATGTCTTCATTCCTTAATTGTTAATGTACACCTTTATTTGTGTCCTTCATATTAGCAGTAATACCTTTCCATTTTTTTTATACCGATGTTGAATGTTTGTATATGCTGTTGGTGTTCTTCAATAAAAATAAAAACATAAATTCCACATCGATTCGTAATTTTTTCAAACCACATTTTTACCTAATAAACATCGATTGTCATGTATGCCAGCACCTTAATTGCGCCACACTTTCAATAACAATCTGAGGGTTTTGAAGGACATTCCAAATCCATTGTCTTCATTAGTTTGAAAAAATTGTCTGCTCAACAACGTAAAAAACGCAATAAACTGTCAAAATGAAAGGAACTGCGATAAATTGTCAGTTTATGTGGGTTACGCAAAAACCCCCGCAGTACCATTTTCGTTTTCTACAACATATATGATAAAAACCTTTTTGGTAAAAAATTACCTTTTTATCCATATCATTAACAAAAGCGCTGTTTTTGATGTCAATAAAACAAAGGAGCAAAGAAATATACCAAAATATCAACAAATAAACCAACTTCTGTTTTCTGCTCATTTATGTGGTTGCGTTGGCTACGGCCCCAAGCGATGCGAATTTAAAACAAAGGCGGGGAACGACAGCTCCGCCATGTTGGTTTCCAAAAATTAAACTCGAGCATAGAGAGATATAATTAGCGAGTTTTTTCAATGTGTTGTCTGTTTCTAATAGGCGTAAACAGCTAATTAGGTGTAGTTGGCCCTCGGTTGAACATGATACTGGCCATTATTGGCTCTTACTGTTCTGGTGACCGACCATGATGACAATTTTCGATCCGATTTTAAGGACTTATTTTTGGTAGATCTTATTAGTGACTGCCCCGTTGGTCTAGTGGTCGCAAGCGCTACTGCTAAGCATTTGGTCCTTTTTTTTTGTTTGGATGGGAAATGATCAAATAACTTCTCCCGCTCTGGGCGGAGCGGGAGGGCGTGTCAGACTCTTACTGACTAAAACCCACCCGTGTTCCTTCGGTTGCCCTGTTGCCGGGGGCCACGATCTCCTTTTCGGTTTTCTTCGCACCCCGGTAGGCATCGGCCCTAGCGGACCCCGTCAATTCTGCTGACATCTCTTTGAGGCGCGCGTGGAACACAACGCGCCGTCGACCCGGGCCTGTCCTTATCGGACGGCGAGCTACCCATTGCTCACCGTCCGCAAGCCCGCGCCACAAAGCATTTTGGTCCTGGGTTCAATTCCCGGGTCGAGCAAAGTGTTATTGGGTTTTCCATCATGAATTTTTCAGTAGCAACCAGGAGTCTGGATTTGTGCAGTGCAATGTCCATTTGATGGCAATAAGCTCGCCATCTATTAGATGGGACAGTATAGTACGATGGGACAGGTATTATCATAGATACATCTACCTCTGCGCAACCCTTTGGGGAAATAAAGCGGCATGTTATGTTATGTATTAAAGTGACGGTATGTTATAACTTTTAATCAATTTAACCTTTTCAAGCTATGTAATGGACCAGTTTTTTTAACTAAATTTCTTAGAAATTACTTATAGGTATTTTTAAATGTTATAGTTTTTAGGGTTCCGTCCCCGAAGGGTGCCAAACGGAACCCTATTACTAAGCCTCCGCTGTTCGTCTTTCTGTCATCGGGCTGTATCTCATGAACCTTAATAGGAATAAATAAATATATAAAATAAAAAATTATGACGGTCCGTAAACGTTTTTTTTCGGTGTTTTTTTTGCAATATGTCTATATACTCGCAAATATGTATGTGGCTGGATTTTTTTATATTCTGTACAAACATACTCTGCTTTTCTATGTATCGGCAACAATATATTATAAATATTATAATGCTTCTGTGGTTCATGAATATGTCATTTTCATTAACCTAAAAAATCCAAACTTCAGAGTTCATATACCTAAGCATGTTTGCTAATCCGTATTTACATTCAGCCGTGTAAAGACGACTATTACAGAAATTTATAAAAGATTAAGTCTGCTTACAATAGAATTTAAGGACTCTAGGGTGCTCTAATTTCCATCGGCGTCTCGTTCCTGTAGCAAAGCATTCCTTTGTGGGTATGAAAAATATGCTGTTCTGTGGAGGCGTTGAATGTATAATGAAGAATAAGCTAGTATGAAAACGACTTCATTCCCTAATGTATTTACTTACTACAATTTAGAGGTTATAAAAAAAAAGTACTAGTGATTGACATAAATATTAGGAAATAATTATTATATCATTCTCTTCTTACTATCTCTTTGACTTAATTAATTCTTTTTGGCATTTCAGTAGCTAATATATTTGACTAATTTTTAATTTGAATGTTATTCTAATTTATTTAATTCAATAACAATTAATGTGTAATTTGATAAACTAACCAAAGCCCTAACAATATATTTGTATGCCGGAAAAGGCAGAATATTATGAACCATAAAAACCATGTAACATCTCTGTAACAATATTCTCACAAATAAATGGACTATTACTACTACTTTCCAAATGTCTAAACAAAAGCCACGAAAGATTTCGGCGCGCAATGGAAAATTCAACGTCAAGAATTTGCTTAAATCAAACAATTATGTACTTATGTTAATAAATTGAAGTGCTAATTTAGCTGAGAAGAGATTGTTTAATCTTATTAAGAAGAAAAGTAATGAGTTAGTTAATCTTAGGCTTAGTTAGGTCTCAAGCAAATTAGGTTTGCACAGAAGCAGACAGTTTTTCACTGTCATTTGAAATTTTAAATATTTTGTAGTCCTATAATATAGTTAATTGATTCAGGCGTGACCTTACGGAAATCCATTATTCCGCTCAGCGCTTGGTGTAGCAACACGCCGAGTTCGAGTTCGCGACAAGTCAATCGTCATCCTGATGATGCCTCGTTGGGAGGTGAAACACGTATCGATTTCTATCAGGGTTTTTTTTTAAAGATTCTTTAGAAATAGCTAAGCGGAACAGGTTACTAAATATATCCACTTATATTGTGTCCTATAATATGTAAAATGTAACTGAAACAGCCTACAAAAATTATATTTCAGTGCTAATTCCTCAAACAAGATTGTATCACTTCCAACGAGTCGTGTGGTCACGTTTACACGCAGACGATACGTCACCGAAACACATGGTAACCGGTAATACCTGTACAAACTGGTCTAGTTTATTGGTTTGCCGTTTTTTCATACTGGCAGTGTGACAACAAGTAACATTTGTTTTGAATGAGGAGTTGAGAGATTGTTGCAGATCACGGGATGGATTGTTTTGATTTGAAAATTAAAATAGAATACAAGTTGAATCTAAAGTAAACGGCCCACCGACCACAGCCACTATCGGTGGCTGTCGCGCGCCACGTCCTTTGGTACCGCGCAAACGAAGGGCGGTGGCTGCCACGAGAGGTCGGTGGCCGCTACAATTTGTAACACTCCTGCTGCACAGTCTCACGATGCCGCTACCAGTGACATGTCGCGGACACTAAGTCGCGAGTGAACGCCTCTCGCTACGTGTGCGGCGATTCCATACAAAACGTATTAAAAATCAAGTAAACTGCTTGTCGCCAGTCACCGGTGGCTGTGGTCGATGGCCCGTTTGTGCGGACCCTAAAAACTGCTCGTTGTAAATTGGTGGACAGCTGCAACCTGTATCATGCTTCAGTAGGTGCAGCTGTAACCTTAAGGGTGAATTTCACCGCGTTTAGTTGAAATTCACACTTAGTTTCGTTACAACGTCTTGTCTTCGTTCTTGTAAGCACTTCTGCTTTGAAATTAGAATATTCCTCTGTAGGTAATCATATTGAACTTCCTCTTCTTCTACATCTACCACTAGCTTGTGCACCACTTCCATAGTTTGTTGCACACTCTCCTTCTTATTTTCCTTTCACCCTGAAAATAAGAGAAAACACATTTTAAAACTAGTTGCGTTCTTGCTCAAGGCGTTTCTTTACCCTCCAATGTCTTCCCTTTCCATCAAAATCGGTTAGACGAGTTTGTCTATGTGAACGCCAAGGTAAGATTACGGGAAGGCAATTGTTTTTTTCTCAAACATGCTTGGAAATTCAAGCATCATTTTGACAACCTTCTTCGAGATAAATCGAAAATTCTGTACTGATCAAAATCCATATCTGTTGTGTTTAGCGGCTGAATAAATTACTATGAAATCTCGTAACTGCCGTGTAATTTAAAAATGGAACGAAGTTTTTACTTCGACACATGGCAACCAAGGAACTTATAAAAGATTTTATCTAAATTTTGAACTGGGTTGCAAATAGAGCGGTCTAGTCATGAAAACGACCTAAACAGACATCCCGCATTAATCCTAGAGTTTAGTTTAGATGTTTACTGCCCTATCAATACTCTTACACAACAAGCTATAAATATTTGACATCCATTAACATATTGTATAGTTGTAAACGGGATCAGAATCACATTACGCGTATTTGGTTGTTGGCCAAGATATCAATCTTATAGCTTTTGGGGGCATTGACAGTAAAACTCTAAGAGCTGATATAAATGTGGGCAGAGAAATAATTCTGTAAATTGTTTTTCATATTAATTGTGTAGTTGACCTCGTAATTTTTGAAGTGAAAACTTCTTTAGACGCGTTGAGCATTTTTGAGATGGGAAGAAACAATTGAACTCGCGACACCGTTACCGACACCTCATTTTTGTAAACGCGATTATGCTCTTTATTTATATAACGTTACGGATCAATGGTCTATGCAAGTATTTTCTTGTTCAAATTTTCACTTCTGTGGGCACTCCCGGAGTGTCACTTTAAAAAAAAACTAAGGTTGAATGACACTTGAGCGTCATAACACGACATCCAACTGTCACCTTCTATTTGTCTATGTGACAGTTAGATAGATCAAACCTTAGGGAAGTTTCAATTGCATGGGAATTGCTGACTACAGGGATAACGTGATAGCGAGGTTGGCTATACTTACGACATAATTATGTAAAGGACTTTTTGGAAGACAGTGAATTTATTGTTATAGTGAGTTTATTGTTTTGTACATTACATTTTTATTGAAGGTATACCATAAGTGCTGTACATTTCGTGGGAAAGTCCGAAAGGAAAACCGTGGCCCGTGGCAACATACAGGCAACTGAAGGAACACGGGTGGGTTTTAGTCAGTAGGAGTCTGACACGCCCTGCCGCTCCGCCCAGAGCGGGAGAAGTTATTTGATAATTTACCCACCCGAAAAAAAAAAGTGCTCTACATTTAGGGCGAAATTCACCAATGAAACTGAACGCGTTCAACACATCTAAACTGCGTTAAAGAGCTGTCAGTGTCAAATTTGTTATATAATATTGACAGTTACACGTCTTGAACGCGATTTAGATGTGCTGAACGCGTTCAGTTTCATTGGTGAAATCCGCACTCAGTATGATATCACAATTTGGTTGAATTATTTGCTTGTTAAAGTAATTTAGACAAAGATATCACTCACTCAAAAAATCTTATTTTTCAGATCTAACTATCCTTGGTCATTGCAAAAAGGAGGTCCTGTAAAATCTTATCACTATCAGTTAGGTACTCACAAAAATACTTAGCGTAAAAAAATAAATATAAATATAATAATAAATATTAACAAACATTGTAATGTTTGTGTGATAATATTTATTATTATATTTATTACTATGGTATGTAATAAACATATGATATGTAATATGATGTTGATATGTAATAAACATACCATAGTGTCACGTATATAGATAAATGTTCTGGGATTAAACCGTTTTCTGACAAAAACGGCCATAATTTTGTAAGTAAAACTTTACAGACAAAATTATGGCCGTTTCAGATAACTTTTTATTTAAACTTGAGCCTTATGAATACCTAATATTGACTATTACTATAATACTATTTAGCTGCGCTAGACTAGTAGATATTCTTCTTCGTTTCGTGTAGATGGTAGTATTTTTCTTTCTTTGATTTATACAAGGTCAAATTAAGTTAGCTAGCAAAACTCTGCAGACGTGATAGGTACTAATATCTAAGCATGATAAAACAAAAAAATAATTAATTTGATCATTTTTTGTGGGGTCATCGACCGCAGTTAGTGTCGCCGTGTGTCGAACTCGAACAATGAAGGGTTCCGTAGTTGGGATGTATTAATTCCAAGAACAACCTTAACATTTTAGTTGAAAAACATGTTGTCCCATACATTACACTGCAAATGTAAGTTTGTACGCACATTATTGAGAGATTCACCATGTTATTTTAAGACCATAGACTTCTTATAGTTTTTCCTGTAATATGTCGATAAAGAACCATTCTCTGTATTTTTTTCAAAGTTTTAGGCTCAGTCGTTTCGGAGATAAGCGGGAGGAATGGTCAATTTTCGTAAATACTAAAACTATAAAAAATTGAAATCCTCACAACAAGTCCTTTCTTTTGATATGTCACACGGTACAGTCGGCAAAACTTTAATTTTTATTTTCCTATTAACCCCCAAAAAGTGACCTCCATCTTAAAAATTCATTTATTTACGTTACACGTCCGTGTTTGGCTCACAGAAATTCATATGTGCACCAAATTTCAACTGAATTGGTTCAGTAGATTCAGACAAAATAGGCTGTGACAGACGGACAACAGACACACGAGTGATCCTATAAGGGTTCTGTTTTTTCCTTTTGAGGTACGGAGCCCTAAAGACCGCAAATCTTATCTATTTTTATTATATAATAATACTAGCAGAAGCTAGTATTCTATTTATTATCAGAAGCCCGCGACTTTGTCCGCGAGCCTATACCTAGCTTTCCTCAAAAATTGGGCTATCCAAGGCAACAAAAAATTCAAATCCGACTCGTAGTTCCTGAGATTACCACCTACATACAAACAAATAAACAAACTTTTACCTCTTTGTAATATTATAGTATAGATGTATAGATATCATATTATAATTATTTATATCGTTTTTATGTATCGATAATTCGATACCCATCAAGTTTGCAGAGTTTAGCTAGCTAGTTTAACTTGACCCTGTATTGTTTGAGCCCGGTAACTGGCCACGTTGATTGCGGCATGCATCAGTTGCATTCTTAGGACATGATCTGATCAGATGCACCGCAGTCGCACGGGGTGCTAGATCGGTCAGTAATCCCCCACTTCGACAAATTGAGTCTGCAGCGGCCTACCTGGTACGCAATCGTTTGAGACTAGTAAAAACATAACCTCTATGAATTAAAACAAATATCACGTGAATTGGATTAGGGGTTCCATAGTTATAAGCGCATTAATGGAAGGACAGACAGAAAGAACTAATGATATTATAAAGAAAAAAGATTTGTATTTTTGTTTGTAATGAATGAACTCAAAAACTACAGGACCGATTTTAAAAAAAAAATCACCATTCGAATGCTATATTATCACTGAGTAATATAGACTATAACTTATAAATATATTACGCGAGTGAAGCCGCTGGCGGAGGCTAGTGTTTTATGATAATAATTAAAAGTTGGCCCAATGTTAACAATTCTAAAACCACTGCAAACCAAACTTTACTGAATAAATCAAGCTTACAAATATCTACATCACAAAATATTGCTTCCTAATGTAGGTCTTTATCGGCAATTTCTAAAAAAACGACGAACGATGGACGTAATAAGCATATCTGAAAAAGCAGATTTCTGAAACAAAATACTGTCGATCCCGACATTATTTGGAAGGCTATTGTTGCTGAAGTAACACAATTACTTCCATAGCTCGCCAATTACTGAATTTTTGCCGACACGATACGACAAACTGATTTTATTCGCAGCTTTAGCTTTTATTGTTTAATCAAAATGAAACAATAATAAAATGAAAAGGATTAAGGTTCATGTGATGCTTTTATTTCGGTTTTGTATTCATATTTCTCCGATAACCCAATTTATTGGTTTAGGACAAAGTAATTAGATAGGTACGTTGAGCTATTCAAAGTTTTTTTTTATATTTTAATTAAATTCTTTTTATTAAAAAAGCCACTATATTAATACATCGCTAAGCATTATTTGAGACAGAGTGAGCGTCTGTGTCTGCTGTATTTAAGACGTTCTAGTACCAGCATTTTGAGGGTTGTCTCGTGCAACCTAGCAAGCACCATATTTGTGCACGGATACAGCGAGAACAGAGAGTTCTACGTTTTGGAATGGCAATTAGCTTCAACTTTCTGACTAACTGACCGACTCTTTGACAATTCGAAAGTGCCTGTAAATGATTTAATTGTAATAAATGCTTTGAGTTTGAGTTTGGACAAAAAATTACGAACGATAATGTTTTTTGAAGACTATAGATGGGTACCTATATTTACACCTCCATGTTTTAAATTTTTTACTATATTCTATTTTATATTGGGTGACTGGTAATTAGTGACCGATACTTAACCAACCCGCACTGGGCCCGCGTGGTGGATTATAATATATAGCCCACTCCCTCTCGAAGAGAGGAGGCCAGTGTCCCAGCAGTGGCAACATAACATTAGCTAATTAACTGAAATTAAACACGTGACTTTACTCATCATTATGAAAAACTTTTACTATGGGACCAAACCAAAAATTGCAAAAAAAAATCAGCTGTTTCTTAAGTTTTGACGAGTTATGCGAACATAATTGAGGCCTATAAAATCAAAGGCAGCTAAATTCAAGTCTGTCAAATATTCAGGAAGCTACAAAAATTGATATTTTTGTTTTGCTTTTGATTCTCATTGGTTGGCATACAGCTGTATTTGATGCCAATATTGGTTTTGAACTGAATTTGCTAAGGACCTAACTGCATTTGTAGTAAAATGAGTACACCAAAGCGTGTCCAATGTCCAAGTAACTAAACTAAATGCCGCCATAGTTAACTCATTTTACGACTTTAAGGCGTTTAGGTGCCTTTGATTTTATAGGCCTCAATTGAAGCTAATATGTTTGTAGTTCAAAATCCAGTGTCCGATATTATCCCGCCGCGATTTTATTACGTCCGTGTGAACGACGGCTTACACAGTATAGTGTTATATTTTTTCAAAGTCATAAATACGTTCTACTACAACATTTATATTATGGTATATATAATATTTAAATGCCGTTCTTATATAACTAAGTAAAATTAATTTTTAGATTTGTGATTTACAATAATTTCAATATAAATTAATCTAATAGTTGTAAATTCGAAAATGAATATGATATGTTCGATGAATTCGATAATTATGAATTCGATTTGATTTTTAATTCGTTTGTTTGTTTGTTTGTTACGCTTTCACGCTAAAACAGCTAAACGGATGAAATTTGGCACATGGGTAGACCATGACCTGGAGAAGGACATGGCTACTTTTCATCCTGGATCACAGACGGAGTCGCGGGCCACAGCAAGTATTATTATAATTAGGTAATCGTTACTATAAAATTAAGTATACATCTTGGATTTTTACAATACCTAATAAAATGAAATGAAATTGTTTATTCTGTAAATAGGATATCGGAATCACTTTTATACGTCATAGAAAAAAAAAAATTTAGATCAGTTCGGCTTTTCCTATATAATCGCACGTCATGTACACATTTCAGCCTCAAAGAGATGTCAGCAGAATTGACGGGGTCCGCTAGGGCCGATGCCTGCCGGGGTTGCGAAGAAAACTGAAAGAGAGATCGTGGCCCCCGGCAACAGGGCAACCGAAGGAACACGGGTGGGTTTTAATCAGTAAGGGTCTGACACGACCTCCCGCTCCGTCCAGAGTGGAAGAAGTTATTTGATGACTTCCCACCCAAAAAAAAAAATGTACACATTTCAGTACTTTAAAGATGGCTGCGTATTCAATCAGTTACTCGGCTAACTGTTTTATACAAATACATAAGGAGGAACAATACGCTCATACAATCGCCATCTGCAAAAATAATTAAGCCATTCTAACCGGATGTTAGCACTTGATGGACGTTTAGCTTCATAATTCGAAGTTGTACTACACCTACATCTTCATCGAGGAATGACCAGGATCACTATAGGACAAGAAAAAACTGGTCCTAAATGACCTAGTATATTAATCTATTGTATTTACAATACAACAAAGTACATCTGAAGAAGATCACGAGTCAGCAAACATTGGATGACGTTGTTAAACAAATTATCTGTTACATTGTTACAATACTACATTATAAGTCTGGTGTAGTTCTGTTGTTCTAGTCGTGAGATATCAGCTGTTTTTGATTGTGGTGTGAATTTAATTAGAAGGTTATGTGATTGGATGGATTAAGTGTAGAACTCATGAATTTGCTTGTAGGTACAGTATTCGTAGGGTTTGTTAAAGTGGAGGTCACTGTGGTGAAGTGATTTTACCTATATTGTACTTGATCAATTTTTAGATGTCCGGACGTTTGAGTTTATATTCACCAGAATGTTATATAAAAAAAAAAGAAAAAAAAAGAAATGAATGTTGTCGTTATGTTGTTGTGTGTTGTTATATGTGTGAGTTATGTATGTTAAGGGTCTTTCAAACAGGCGCGACACGCGACGCGACACAAAGACACCGCACGTCGCGCGACGAGCGGTGTCTTTGTGTCGCGTCGCGTGTCGCGCCTGTTTGAAAGAGCCTTTATTTGTGTCCAGATTGTTTTGTTTATTTGGTTATATTTATATTTGTATTGTTTTTGTTTGTTTTCTTTAATTATTTTTTATTTTCACTCTGATACTTGTATTTTGTGTGTTCACGAACTGTGTCCAAATAAATGATTTTTCATTCTTTCTTTCTTTCTACTTAGTAACTTCAGCAATCAGGCAGCCCTATTAAGCAGTTTCAAGATCTCTGATAATATGATCGATTGATCACAAAATATTGAAAGATGTGAATCAGTAGGTACCTGTAACCAGATGAATTTCAATTTTAAAAGGCTTCACAAACAGGCGCGACGCGACTCTAATAAAACAATTTCTAAGAAAACTTCACCCTAGAAAAATTACCGGTGTCGCGTGGCGCGACAAGTCGTGCCAGTCTGCACGAGCCTTTACGAAATCAGTGTTTTTGCCGCTTGTCAAAACAATTAAGTCTTATACTATTCGGGCCCTATCAGAATACCAGCGCTGCGACATTTTTTTTAAATGTCGCAGCATATGTTGAGATAGGAGCCTTTTGGCCTCGTACAGGACTTTCTGTTATTTTTTTAAAATTTGTTTTTTAATTTTTTATTAATGTGTTAATGAGTGTGTTTTAGTTTAATTTGTGATGTCCTGTGCGAGTCCCAATAAATGCTTTTTCTTTCTTTCTTTCCATTCACAGGTTTGCACGACATTGCAATCGCAAACGACGTAGCATAACTCCAAGTGAGCACTTGAATGATGGGCGCATATAAAATCCACGCCGGGGATCCTTGGTGTTGCACAGACGGTACACTGCTGAATCATATTCTGTTTACATACTCGATTATTAAGCGTTGTACAGACAAGATGGTTGCCGATGCGATTTTGTTTTTCAATATTTGAAATTTTAAAACGAGAATGACTGGGACTAGGACTAGGAGTCCTAGGACACTTGTCGCCAGAAAGTTGGGGTTTAGAGGTGAAATAGAAGTAACTCCGTGTTATGATATGGGTTTTTCCATTAATATTTTTATGTTCTAGCTTAGAGCCAGGATTTGCGCAGTTATGGCAAAAGGCAATTTCGGGACTCTTAACTAGGGTTGCCACCTCTTGTTAGTCTAAATCCGGGAGAAAAAATACGGCGATTTTTTAAACTTTTTATTTTATTTTGAACTTATATTTTTCATTTGAACGATTTCTCGTTCTAGTTAAAAAAAAATTTAAATCTCGCTCTTTTAAAATTGAAAAACGTTTATGTTTCTGCCTTGTCATGTTCTTCACTTAATGTGGATCCGCAGTTGTAACCCGCGAAATAAAAAAAAAATATATATTTCGCGGGCTACAATTGCGGATTCACCTTAACCTGTTTCTTCCTGTTGTCCATAAATCGAATACTTTAAAAACACGCTTAGAAGCGACGTTTGAGACAGGTATGGACAAAACGTAGTTTCGAGTGTCGCGATTCACGAGTTTGCGACTGCATTATCCAGTAGCGAGCTGCCGCGCGGTCGCATGATTATCTGAAATAATTTATTCCGCCAGCGCGCGTGAATTTAGAATTTCGGGAGAATTTTGTTTGCTTTAAATTCCTTCCGGGAGCCGGGAGATTTAAATTTATATTGCTGAATTCCGGGAGACTCCCAGTATTCCGGGAGAGGTGGGAACCCTACTCTTAATTGCTGCTATCTTCATTTCATACCTCTACCTATCCTTCCAAATATCCAGGCGTGATGTTATGTTACGTTATATATACTTTTAGATATTGTAATTATATGTATTCTAAACTTAATATAATAATAATATATTAATAAAAATAATTTATTTTTTGTATGTTTGTTTGTTACGCTTTCACGCTAAAACAACTGAACGGATTTGGATGAAATTTGGCACATGGGAGACCATGACCTGGGTTACTTACTGTACTGCTTTATGCGGGTGAAACCGCAGCGCGCAGTTAGTTTAGATACAAAAAATCGGCCGAGTGCATGTCGGACTATGCACAATGAAGGGTTCTGTAGTTGAGATGAATTTATTTATCCCAAGAACAAACTTAACATTGTAGTTGAAAAACATCCTCTCCCATACATTCCAACTGCAAATGTAAGTTTGTACGCACTATTTAGAGAGATTTACCCTGTTATTTTAAGACCACAGACTTCTTATAGATTTTCCTGTAATCTATGATTAAAGAGCCATACTTTGTATTTTTTTTTCAAAATTTGAGGTCCAGTAGTTTCGGAGATATTTATTTTAAAATTATATAAAAAATATGTTTAAAATTCTTGCAACAAGCCCTTTCATTTGTTATGTCACACGGTACTGTAAGGAAAACTTTTTTTAATTTTCTTGTTTGACCCCCAAAAGTGACCCCTATATTCAAAATTCATTTATTTAGATTACAAGTCGTGTTTGGGTTACAGAAATACATATGTGTACCAAATTTCATCTTAATCGGTCCATTATAGCTTCGGAGCAAATTGGCTGTGACGGACGGACAGACAGACAGACAGACACACGAGTGATCACGAGTGACACATTTTTTCCTTTTGAGGTACGGAACCCTAAAAATTGTTACAAACAAAACATCTCAATGTTAAAGAGCGACTCCAACATGTAGCTAATAACTCAAGCTTTTATTTAAAAAAAAAAACAAGCCAAGTGCGAGTCGAACTCGCACACGAAGCGTTCCGTACAACATTTAGCAAAAAACACCGAAAAAAAAAAACGCTTCTTAAATTTTTTACTTAATTTTATTTTTATTATTAGTTGTTATAGCGGTAGCGGTAATAGAAATACATAATCTGTATAAAATTGAACTGTTTACCTTTTATGGTTCATGAGATACAGCCCACTCACAGACAGACGGACGGTCAACAGAGGGTTCCGTTTGGCACCCTTCGGCTACGGAACCCTAAAAATGGAAATGAGACCAATAGCAGCTATCTTGGCTATCAAAACAACGTTAATTGATACGTGACGTCACAACTGAAAGGGTATGATTCATTCCGATATCTGTCATCCACAAATCAGCGTTCAAGATAGTAAAAATTATTTTAGGTAGGTACGTTTTCACTCACCTACCTCTTTGTTTTGGTATCGATGTTGTCTTGATTCATCGTATTTTGGATGGAGGGAACTCGTGCTTTTTTTGTAAAATAAAACATTCGTAGTCGTGATATCAATTTTTTTCTATTAAAAAGATGATAGATATGTTAACAAGTTCAGGGCCGGGAGCCCTCCTGGAGGGTTCACTCAAGTCGCTTATGGGATGTCTGGAGTGAGGACTCCAGACATCCCATAAGCGAGAGCCTTCCCATAAGAGAGAAACCTACATTTAAAATGAGCGGAGAGCTCATTTTAAATGTAGGTTTTTCTTAGCGAATTCGGCATTATTATAAACTGTGAAAATAAAATCAATTGTATATTTTTTTAATAAGATTTCAAACCTATTAGCGGTGACATTCCACGAGGGTTAACTTTAGCACAAACGTAATGCCTGCGTAATGTATGTAAGGTTGTAAACTACGTATAGCGACTAGGCCCCCATGAAAAAACACTATTTGACTTCGTTTTACAGTGTTTTATAACACGGTTTTAAACCTAATGCCGCTGACCGTCCGCGATGGTTAACTATAGCGCAAAGGTAATGCCTTTAACCCTCCCGGAGGGTTCACTTCCAATATGTATGGCGGCCAGGCGTATGAGCTCTATGAAAAATGGGTGGAGTCGAAAGATACCGGATTCGAATTTTGGATGGCGAATTCGCTAAAAAAAACCTAAATTTAAAATGAGCCCTCTGCGAACTCCCGGCATCCCAGATGCGAATAGGTGAACCCTCCAGGAGGGCTCCCGGCACTGAATATGTCAAGATATCGATAACCATGCCGAGTTTCACTACTTACCTAATTTAATTTGACCCTGTATGATTCCATTTTCCCATTTCTGCAACAAGGCCTTGATCTAAATACCTATTTAAAACTGCTTCAACAAACATTATTCTTTCCATGAAAATAACACTCTTACAAACTCTTTCTGTTCTAGAATCATAAGCACTTTAACGTCACTCGTTTACTTGGTATCCTGTCTAGACTGATTTAATATTCCTAGAACCTCACAGACTCAAAGGGGGGCGACTGGAATGCAATTTCAGGAGGTGCATTTTCAGAGCTTTTTTCGGGATTTCGAGTTAGCCGTCGATGGCTTTTAATTAAGCACTGGTTTTCGGGAAAACAGTAAACCCCTTTTTCATGTAGTTCTCGTATCTTTTGTATTTCTTTGTTTGTCAAAATTGTATTTCAGTATCTACAGTTCTACGATCTTTTATTATCGACTGTAAAACTTAACACATCTATTAAAACAATAGTCTACTACATAATGTTAAATCGTTCTCTAAATTGGAAATCAAATTCCATACGAGAGACATTACAATATCCATTAACATCTAATACGTCTTCTCAAACACATAACCCATTAGAACAAAGCATTTCTACAACAAAGAGCATCCCTGTCTTATCTAGCACTTCCAGCGCTTCGCAGCGACACATATTCATCTGAAACTCCTTATGGATTACTCCGCGTATGAAATTTTAACAAGACCCACCATATCCGTCGCATTAGATATACGAATGTACGTAAAAGGAGTCTGTTTGCGGCTGCAGAGCTCATTTTAAACTCAAAACAGTACCGGTTTGAGCCGGTTTCAGCGGGATTGAACCGCTTTTTTGGCTCTTTGTGAAGTGCTGTTATTATTATTGTTGGATACACTCGTTAGTTCGCTTCTTTTGAGCGGTTTCGTATTTATCATTTGCTTTTCTTTTGTTTTGTGTTTACAGTTCTGGCTGTGCGAATATTTTTAGGGATAGGGTTTAAGGTAAGCTTCCTTTTGTTTTGCAGTTGTTGCAACTTGCAACATTAGCGCAAGACTTTTTACCCGTCTGCTCCAGAAGGAGGGTAATATTTTTCGAGAGTATGTATGTATGTATGTATGTCTATTTCTTTGGCACGCTCTGTAGCTGAAGCGGCTTGATGGATTTTAACATATGAGGTGTCGTTAGGTTCGTCTTAATTGTAGGAGTGACATAGGCTATATAATATTTATTTATTGCATTTTCAAATACAAAAAAATTAGGGAAAGGCGTTTTTAAAAATAAATTACTACAATATTGGTATTAAATAATAGCTAGTAATGAGTCAATTCCAAATATATATAATGTTTATAAAGCAAAAAGCTTAAAAAAAATATTATTTAAGAAACATAAAACCAGACTGCAAAAACAAATAACTGAAAAGAGAAGAACAAGCACTGAACTGAACGTTTTCTGTAAGGTTTTGCAGTCGGGTTTTTTGTTTTTTTTAAATAGTTTTTTAGGAACATTTTTCCGAACCCTTCTTATTAAGATGTGACGATATCTAACAAATAACATGTTTTTCATGCGATGCATTTTTTAAAGGTATACCAATCACTCTCGCTTACGATATAAAGACTACATTATTAACCTTTAAGATTCGTGTGACACTTTCATTGTTTTATAGTACCTAAGTTTTACTCACGCACTCTGATAAGTTATGGACTTCAAAATAGTCGTAATCATGAATTGATAACGTGGAAAGGTCGTGATTCGAATTGACAAGCTTGACCTCTTGACCTCAATTTCGAACAATCCCAAAACATACGACATTAGCCAAGCCGTAAACAAATTATTATGAACATTTTCCTCATGTTATTTTGGTAATGTAAGGCACGATTACTATCCGTGCGTCTGAGATATGTGAAATCATTCCCAAAATAATTAAAATGATGATGTGGATATATGTAGCAACCCTTCCCGCCCAGCTACTTCCAAAGAGCACCGAGCGCTCGGTGCGCTCGGTGCTTGGTGTGGCAACACGCCGTGTTCGAGTTCACGACAAGTTAATCGTCATCCTGAGGATGCCTCGTTGAGAGGTGAAACACGTGTCGATTTCTTCCAGGGTCTTTTCGAGACTCTTTGGAAGTAGCTGGGCGGGAAGGGTTGCTACATATATCCACATCATCATTTTATTATGGATTTCCGCAAGGTCACGCCTGAATCAATTAACTACCCAAAATAATTGGTTATTGTTATCTCGTTCGCTAATAAATCAGCCGGTTTATTCTGTAAAAATCTCATCGTGAAAATGTAGAATTAAGCTTTTAAAGTTGATAATCATCAATACATCTCTCTAAGTTAGAATTGGCCTTAAATGTCATGATTTCATGAAAAAGTCATTCAATAGGTTAATTTGAACTTAGACAGTTGTATTGATGATTGTAATAATTATTATTCTGTAAATACGTATGATTTGCCGTCGCGAATCATATTTTTATCAACATAGAACCGGATACTGACCTAGAAAATTTTAATTTCGTGCGCTACCTTTGTGCATCCAACTTAAGGCTCCGTGTAAGAAAAAAACCCTTTCTCGTCAATAACTTATATAATTGGAAGAAAGCTTGAAATAATTGAAGAATTAAGTCTGTGTTAGTATAAAAGTACAGTTTTCGTGGTGCTAAACCATTCGTGTCAGTCACAGCACCTGTTAATAGTTACATTACTGTGGGCTCTCGAAAATATGGTTTATTTGGTTTGATTTATTTAATGAAGATATAGTATAATCATAAAATACAATTTTATTTTATTTCCAGGATAGCTGAAGACTAATGTGTGATATTTAAATATCTTGATATGGTTTACTAAATAATAGGAAAAAATACATTACTGACAGGGTTTAAAAAAAAAGTTATTAAAAAAAAAATCTGCTATATTTTGTATGGAAGTTGAAAATGACAGTTGGAAATAACTGTTTTGTTGACAATGATTTTGATGATATTTTTTAATTTTCAAAATCAAAAATAGTTTCTTCTAACGAAACGATCAACCGTCAGTCTTGCTACGAATGTTAACTGACATAGGCCGAAGAATTGCCAAACTTAAGCGGCAATGGGCAGGGCACATAGCTCGCAGAACAGATGGCCGATGGGGCTGAAAGGTTCTGGAGTGGCGACCGCCTACCGGAAGACGTTGCGTTGGAAGGCCTCCCACAAGATGAACCGATGACCTTGTGAAGGCCGCAGGAATCCGCTGTATGCGGGAAAGACAGAATCGGTCGAAGTGGCGGTGCTTGGGAGAGGCCTATGTCCAGCAGTGGACGTCTTTCTGCTGAAATGATGATGATTATAAACTCTTCTTCCCTATTCTTAAACAGTACAATTTTAGTTTTGTTATCTTTTTAGTAAATAGAAAGTTCCTTATCATCATCATCGTTTTTCTGCTTTGTAACATGGCACACATAAAGCAGAAAAACGTTTTTTTCTCCCATTCTGCTCTGTCAGCCGTCACTCGATAGAGCGACGGCTGGCATAGGCCTCTCCCAAGCACCGCCACTTCGACCGATTTGTCTTTTCCGCATCCAGCGGATTCCTGCGGCCTTCACAAGGTCATCGGTTCATCTTGTGGGAGGCCTTCCAACGCTACGTCTTCCGGTACACGGTCGGCACTCCAGAACCTTTCGGCCCCATCGGCCATCTGTTCTGCGAGCTATGTGC
This sequence comes from Omphaloscelis lunosa, assembly GCA_916610215.1. Classification (NCBI taxonomy): domain Eukaryota; kingdom Metazoa; phylum Arthropoda; class Insecta; order Lepidoptera; family Noctuidae; genus Omphaloscelis; species Omphaloscelis lunosa. The sequence continues at coordinate 5,281,680 of OU744255.1, forward strand.
CCTGCCCATTGCCGCTTAAGTTTAGCAATTCTTCGGCCTATGTTGGTTACCTTGGTTCTCCTACGGATGTCTTCATTTCTAAAGAAGAGTTATCAAGCCATAATTTTCTGGTAAGTTCTTTTTCCCATATTGTTTATGCCTTACTACTTACAAATACAATTTAATTCCAGCCTCTTATTGTCCCACCGCAGGGCAAAGGCCTCTTCTCATACATAGAAGGCACGAGCATTGATCACCACGCATGCTCAAGACGGGTTCGCGATTTCAGACTTTTATTGAGAGTCTATATTACTTCAAATTGCTCAGCATGATCCTCCGTTTTATCGAAAATACTGCAGCATTAATTGCTAAATAAATATATGGAAAAGTTGAGGATTAATGTTTCAGAAATTACTTGAACTATCGGCGCCTTGGAGCCTTCCCCCCACGCTGCTCAGTCTCGCTCCCACTCAATCCGCGAGCAGAAGTGTGCGAGCCAGATAAAAAGTCAATTTGAGCTGATACAATAAGTTCAGGATTCATCACGATGTTTTTCACCGATATTAGTCATGTCCGAGGTAAACTCAGAAAACACAAATCTGATTTACATTATTTTATACCAACATCATCATTTCAGCCGAAAGACGTCCACTGCTGGACATAGGCCTCCCCCAAGTACCGCCACTTCGACCGATCCTGTGCTTCCCGCATCCAGCGGATTCCTGCGGCCTATTAATTTAATATGTCGGAAATACGTTACTGAGTTGACTAATCGGGACGCCAGCGCCGCCTAGTGGCGTTCGACAGAGTCTGAACATAACGCTCGGTCCGGCCGGACTGGAGCTGAACAGAGTTCATCGGTGGCAGTCAAGCAGTGAAGACGTTTAGAAACTGTCGCGCATTCCGAATAGTCGTGTCGTGTGAATTACTAGTGTGATTAATTTGATACTAAATTATAATTTGATCTGAACTGCAAGAGATTTTTCTATTGCGCAATAACCAACACTACCCACAGTACGCCCACAGTAGTTAAAATATCGCTGGTAATAACGAAAGAGTCACATACCTGTCTCCTTTATATATAATATCTTTTAAATAAACTTTTCACCTTCACCACAGAAAGTCAGTCTCAGATTCAACAGCTTAGCTCCTATACCTATCAGATCATTTCAGATTTCAAGAAATCCTTCGCGTGTACTATCTATATTTTATACGTAGATCCAAGATGGCTGCTATTTAGTGCTAAATTATTCGCCTTGCTCCAGTTTCCAGCGTTCATTAGTGATTCTGCTGCATAATAGTTACTGAACATATTGTTGGCTCTCTTGTTAATATTGGACATCAGCTTGTTTTCTTCTGATAAGGATTGGGAAAGAAAATTATTGTTATCTATTGTCACCTGTTTTTTTTTAATTTTGTTATCATGGTGTTAAGGGACATCGATGCGAAATGCGATGATTCTAGACCCACCGGCGTAGAAATTTTTCGTTGGTTAAAAAAAAAACATACCGAAGTGATTATCTACACTTACACGGTCAAAATGTTCCCTAACTATGAAACAGCCATTCTTTTTTAATAATGGGCGAAGAATTTGAATTCATCTTGTACTGAATTTAGTTGTTTTTATTAAAATTCAAATTCAAAATATTTTATTTCACATAAACCTAAAAGGGCACTTATGAAACGTCAGAAGATAGGTGCACGGTTCCAATTGGTCGCTTCCTATGGAGAAGAGCCGGCAAGAAACTCCACGGTTACTGTTTTAAAAATAAATGGTTTCTACAATGTTTTCAAATTACAGTGTTAATAGGTATGAGAGGACAGTGTAGGCCTTTATTATACAGGGTGTCCCGTAAATAATGGATCAAACGTAACGGGTAGGTAGCTTACCTCATTTCCAACAACTAATTTGAACAGTAAAAAAAAACCGATAAGGTAACCAAGATATTTTTTTTTTTCGATTTTTACTATTTTCTGTACCAGCATTCAGTGTTTTTAATGCTGTTGCTGCAAATGGTATCATATTTAGGCGTGATTTTTGTCAAACATTTCTGAATAGTTTACTAATGTTATAAGATACCATTTTTTTAAATAACATTTTATTTGCCTTTGAAAAAAAATCTTGAATTGAAAAGTTTTGTTTTTACGATGAAAAGACCAGAATTGGAAAAATTCTCCTGTAAAAAAAAATGTATGACACCAAAGTGTACCATTATTTCAAAAACTTGTAAAATTACTAAGGTTTGCAAATTGGTATAAAACTTACGCCTAGTCTTTGTCGTTACAAAGATATTGCTATGAATCTGACAGAGGTGCCAAATTACGAAATAAAATAAAATTTGAAAAAGTGTGCACAATTCAACTATTTTCTTAAAAATGTTTAGGTATCTCAGCGTATGAAAAAAATTAGGAGGTTAAATTAAAAAAAAAATACAAATAAATCGTTTATTTTGTTTTTACAGTAAATGTTCAAACTGACGTCCCCCTACGAGAATGCAAAGTCTGCACCTCCTAATAAAGGAAGCTCTTATCCGACGGACAAAATGGCTGTTGTTTTAATTCTTATCCCGACGTTATTCGTTGTTTGTAAACTTTGTCTTTTAAACATCCCCAATAAAAAAAATCTAAGGGATTTAAAACCAGAGATCGCGGAGGCCACAAAATTGGTCCTAATCGGCCGATCCATCTGTCAGGGTAAGTTTGATTGAGTTGCGCCCTTACTGCCGTCGCATAGTGAGCGGGGCAACCATCATTTTGTAACCACATTGCTTGCCGCACGTCTTCTGGAATATTTTCTAATAACGTTGGCAACTCATTCCTTAAAAAATGCAGATAGTATTCGGCGTTTAGAGTTGCTGGTAGTTCAAAGGGCCCTATTATTTGCCCATTTATTATTCCTGCCCATAAATTTATTTTAAATTGATGTTGGCTCCTGTCCTCTCGCATCAAATGTGGGTTTACCAGCTGCCAACTGTGCAAATTATGCAAATTGAGATATCCATCTCGCCGGCATGAAGACTCGTCACTCCATAAAATTTTATTAAAAAACTGTGGGTCCGCCCGTATCATTCTAAGCATCCTTTGGCAAAATGCTACTCTTTGCGGGTAATCACGTGACGTCAGCGTTTGAACACGTTGCACGTGATATGGGTGCAACCGGTGCCTTTTTAGAACTCGATGTACCGTCGATCTTGGAATACCTGTGCGTTGCGCTATGACGCGAATTGAGACCGAGAGATAGTCGGGATGTCGATCCCGGTTCGGGTATCTTTCACGATACAATCTTGCGGCCGCCCTGGCATTACCTCTTGCTTCTCCGTAGATAAAATGCATTTCGGCATACTCCCGTGGCGTGTACTCGTAACGAGGCATCGTACTACTGCACACACGTACAACCTCACACAAACGATTGTTTTCGAAGTCCGTAGGATTGCCAAGTCATTCGTCCAAAACACATACAGTTCCAAATCGTTAGGCAAAGCAAAGTCCAAATACACAGGACAAGTTTAATTTTAAGCAACACAACAGTTAGGCACAGCGGGAGCGAAAGTAGTCTGACGTACGTATCAACTCGAAGAGAGATTCGTGTCAACTAAACAAATAAAATCATGCAACAATGAAGCCCTGTATGAGTGAAGGGTGAAGGAAAAAAAATACCTGCACAAAGACACCGATTTACCAAAAATACAAAAGCGGCGCTATCTATCCTTTTCACACTGAGTGAGGTGCAACTCCGCAGGTAGCGGTCCCAAATTCCGAACAGATGACGTCATCGGCTCGGAATTACGTTACACGCTTAACCACATGCTTAGATTACAAGCATAAGCCATTACCAGAAAGAAAAGTTAGATTGTACCATTTTAATTTCTGTTCTGTCTTCTTCATCACATTCATAGCAATATCTTTGTAACCGCAAGGACTAGACGTAAGTTTTATACTAATTTGCAAACCTTAGTAATTTTACAAGTTTTTAAAATAATGGTACACTTTGGTGTCATACTTTTTTTTTACAGGAGAATTTTTCCAATTCTGGTCTTTTCATCGTAAAAACAAAACTTTTCAATTCAAGATTTTTTTTCTAAGGCAAATAAAATGTTATTTAAAAAAATGGTATCTTATAACATTAGTAAACTATTCAGAAATGTTTGACAAAAATCACGCCTAAATATGATACCATTTGCAGCATCAGCATTAAAAACACTGAATGCTGGTACAGAAAATAGTAAAAATCGAAAAAAAAAAATATCTTGGTTACCTTATCGGTTTTTTTTTACTGTTCAAATTAGTTGTTGGAAATGAGGTAAGCTACCTACCCGTTACGTTTGATCCATTATTTACGGGACACCCTGTATATACTTATTGCGAGAATTCTAGTACATGTTATCTTAAATTAAAATGTCTTTTGGAAGATCAAGAGGTTTTTTTTGGCAATTCACGTTTAGGTACGGTTCGGTAGGTAAGATTTGATGTTGATCAAATCTTACCTACCGTGAATTGCCAAAAAAACCTCAGGTAAACTGATTGGCGACCGCAGTTGGTTATAATTAGTAAATAAGATTTAACACTGCAGTGATAATGTATTTCTTTCAAATTTTGCTTTTTGCTTTTATGAAGTCGGTTAAAAATTACTCGGAGTTTGATGCAGGTGGTTCGAAATAAAACTGATAATTTTGTTTTAAAATATCGCTACTATCACCACAGCTAACACTATTTAACATTGGTAGGTACATTAATTAAGTTTTATTATAGTGGTGTTAAATAGGTTTCGCAATAGTCGTCCGTCCTCAAACGTTATCAATGTACCTCGTTCTAGTTTCAGTAGATATTTATAAGTATTTACATAGGTATGCTTTAACTGTACAGTTTAATTATAGAATTAAATAAATTGCCCTAATGTTTGAAAATACAACACAATTTGTATATGTTGTAAAATTCCGTAGTCGACTGCAGGCAGCAGCAGCAGGCGACGAGTCGTCGCGACACTACTGTTCTATGTATTTCTATGAAATACCTTCCGTAGCTAGCGACACGGTACCTAAAAGGTACAAGTCCGTAGCCAACTGCAAGCAGCGGCAGCCGACGTGTTGCCGCTACACTACTGGTTCCTATGTATTTTAATGAAATACCTTCCGTAGCTAGCGACACGGTACCTAAAAGGTACAAGTCCGTAGCTGACTGCAGGCAGCAGCAGCAGGCGACGTGTCGCCGCGACGCTAACGTTTTCTATGTATTTTTATGAAATACCTTCCGTAGCTAGCGACACGGTACCTAAAAGGTACAAGTCCGTAGCTGACTGCAGGCAGCAGCAGCAGGCGACGTGTCGCCGCGACGCTAACGTTTTCTATGTATTTTTATGAAATACCTTCCGTAGCTAGCGACACGGTGCCTAAAAGGTACAAGTCCGTAGCCGACAGCAGGCAGCAGCAGCAGGCGACGTGTCACCGCCACACTACTGGTTCCTATGTATTTCAATGAAATACCTTCCGTAGCTAGCGACACGGTACCTAAAAGGTAAAAGTTCGTAGCCGACTGCAGGCAGCAGGCGACGTGTCATCGCGATACCGTGTCGCTAGCTACGGAAGGTATTTCATAGAAATACATAGAAATTAGTCATCTTTATAAGATACACGAACGTTACTTTTAATACAGAGAACGAACCAGTATTGACCACCACCTTATAACCATTGATTGGGGTTTGCATGTTGGCGATTCCAGACCGTAGGTTTCTTACGATGTTTTCCTTCTGGAAATCAGTCATTTTAGTAGTAAATATATTATGCCAGGATTGGAACTTCGTCTTCTTTGACTTATTCAGACTTCTTCAAGTATCTGGAAACCTTTATATAAATTCATTCGGGGTACGCCAAAAATATTCTTCTAGCCAAATTCAAACTCAAAATATTTTATTTCACATAAACCTACAAGGGCACTTATGAAACGGCAGAAGCTAGGTGCACGGTTCCAATTGGTCGCTTCCTATGGAGAAGAGCCGGCAATAAACTCCACGGTTACTCTTTAAAAAATTAATGGTTTCTACAATGTTTTCAAATTACAATGTTAATAGGTATGGGAGGACAGTGTAGGTCTATCAACAAGTACCAGGTACTTAGTAAAATAGAAAATTTATTCAATTCTACAGCCTACAACGTTCTCATATTCACAAAATCTATATAAAAGTATAAAACGTCAAGGAAGTATGTAAAATAAAATAATCATCGTAATTTGGGAGCAGTTAATAGACATTTACATTGTTAAGCCGTTAATGAGGTACCAGGAAAGCCATATGTGCAGAAGGAATTATTGCCAAACTTCCTTGTCTTCAACGTACACGTACATTCAACAATATAATGAGTTGCTCTACCTATGCAAAAGTTTATTTTGAACGCCAATATAATTTCTATGTTATAAAAGATCAACATTCGACAGTCTTAGAGACTTGGCTGAGAAACTTCAGCTATAATCTGAAGTTCATTATTGTTTATTTCTGAGATAAAATCAGGACTCCGTGGGTGTTTGTGGATGTCAGGAGTCTGTATTATCTTTTGTGAGAGAAACATAATACACCTATGTTAGTGGAGGCTTTGTTCTTGATAATGATTTGTGTTGTGCTTACTAATCTTAGTAGTCGTTAGCGATTTTGTGTCTATTTGATACGTTTATACAGCTAAATTATCGAACTGAATTAGATGTTTTTTTGTTGTTTTTTATGTGATAAAAATCTAAAAAAATCTGGTTTATAATTTATGAAAAGGTGTGTTGAGGTACACACCTTTTCATAAATTATCAACCAGAATTTTTTAAGGCCGTCGTGGCGAAACACAAAGAAAATTGGAAAAGGGTTGGGGTGACTTTTGCCCAGCAGTGGGGAAAGGTAAAACATACCTTGTATAGGAAAGAAATAGTAGTGCGGGAAGAACTCAAGCTGGCATTAGGGGCTATATACAATGGCCCACGATGGACAAGCTTCAACATACGTCACTATAGTAATCAATAATTCACCTTAGAGATTGGAACAGGCTCTACAAGCCATTAGAGTGACCTCCTGAATGGTTTCTCAAATGGCCAGTTTCCTGTATCGAAACGTTATCCGTTCGATTAACTTTAGATGGTACCTATAAATATATTTTCAGAAAATTTAGAGGTCCGAAAATATAATTGTCCTAAAGTTGAACGGAGAACGTTGCACATTATTTTTTTTATATCAATTCACAACTTTTTACTTCTTAACTATTACCAATTAGATAGAGCAAGAAAGCCGATCAAAAGTATAGTTTCCGGTAGAGGATAGGATTTTGACTTCTATACCAAAATCGCTTTAGCGTGGCAATAGCGGTCATTGCCCTTTCGCTAGTATCTCTTCGTAGGAACAAACAATAAACTACGTATGGTTTTTCGTTATTGGAACATGTTGAAGATCACGATAGATATTGATTCAGGACGTTAAGAGGAGGGTCCCTAAATTGTATCTTATTTGCATCAATATTCTGAAAAAGTCACGCATACAATCAAAATGAAACTTTAGTATATGACTTATTGCATCTATTTCTTTCCATATATAAGATAGTTACGTAATTGGAACATTTTCGTTCGATTATTTTTTTATTCGAAGATCATGTCTTTTTAAAGTTTATCTGAAAAACAAAAAAAAAAGGTTACTCGGCTTTTATGTCTAAAATAATTATTGACAGGAAGAAAATATAGGTTATTATCAATTATTACTTTAGTTATAAACGAAAAAGGAATTGAGACTTACGACATTTAGTTCCGTGCTCGAATACGACCAAAGAGCGCACGCGATATTCAACTTTATTACTGATGTGTTAGCGTTTAGTACATAGTAGAGTGGTGGGGTGCATGGGGGCGGAGTTTGCGTGAAAATTGACTTTGGAGTGCCTGGTGTTAACGGCCTTTATTTCAGTTTTTGAAACAAAGAATGCTAGAAAATGTAAGTGGGTAATGACCGCTATTGCCACGCTAAAGTGATTCGGGTATACCAAGTATGATGAATATGGCAATAAGTCAGTAGGTAACCTAGCTATACGATCTTATACTCTAGCGTTATTTAGGTGACCCTGGTTTTGTGAGTGATGAGTGGGCACCAATTAAATTAGGCCTACGATTAAATGGAACCATTTAGGTAATAGAGAAACGATTAGAGAAAATGATAAATTAAGTTAGACATATTAGTCATTAGGGAGAAATTTCACCAATTAAACTGATCGCGGTCAGCACATAAACCAAGTTTAAGGACTATCAATGTCATCCTAATTTTCATCTTATTATTGACACTGACAGCTCTTGAACGAGGTTTATACTTAGAGCGGTTTCGCACTACATCCGATCCAAATCCGAATTCAAGATCCGAATTCAATCAAGTGGGAATGTTCTAAATTCGGACGGACAAAGATCGGATCTAGTGCGCAACCCCTCATACAAATAGTACTATGGGCTACTTCGGACCGACATTTCTCGGATTCGGATCGGATGTAGTGCGAAACCACTCTTAGGCCTCGGTCTGGAAGTTAGCGGGTAGCGGGGCGGCGGCGGCGGCGGCGCGGCAACGCATCGTTTTATATGAAGGAACCGCTCGCTCCCGCGCCGCTAACTTCGAGGCCAGTTCCATACAAACCTATGCATTTTTCGTCTCGCGCCGCTGCCGCCGCACGGTGGATCGAAAATCGGCTGTAGAAGACATAGGATCTCGATGTCTTAAATGTTATTTTTTTTGCTGGAAATGACTTCTGCCGATCATTACTGTTCTATAAAATGTCATATGAAGTAATTGTGTGCACAAATGGAAGAGTTATAATTTTTATAAGAAAAAAATGTATGGAGCTGACATGAAAAATGAGGATATCTCTGGAATCGCAAGGTTCGCCGTTATATCCTTGCACACTGTATATAGTACTATTTATTTGTGAATTTTTGACATACTTAATATCGCGGCATCACTTGCGACTTTTTTTTAAAAATCGTCAAAAAAAAAAAAAAAAAGTATATGATACATTTTAATGCTTAAATATGGCTATACCAAGTGTAATTTACAATATTTTTTATGTTTAGACCAAAACATTCTAAGAAATCACAAAGTCGTATTACCTACTTTGTGATTTTCATTTGAAATGACATGGTAATTATGAATTACGTAATGACTAACCTAACCTAATGATTAATAAAACTTAATACCTATATACCTGTTAAAAGGATACGTACCAAAATAATTTGGGGTACTCGCTAATTTAGCAATTAGTGTAGCATTAACTTAATGAAAGTAATTAGATAAATGTGATACCATCATTAGTCAATAACAATAAATAGTCAAACATTGGATTCACAACTTCAGTTCATTTAGAGCATTTCTAATACTAACATCTATCCTACCGTGTCTTTTTACTCAGTGATCGTGAATAATGGAAAGCATTATTACAAATTTGGATTTGTTTGTTATTCTGAGCAATCAGGATGCTTCGTCTTTCGATCACGAAATATTGTTCAACACACTTGTTATTCGACTGGGCTCTAGCCTTTCAGATGAAGACAGTGTTACCGTGAAAGAATTTAATCGAATATTTACACGGGCAGTTCAAAAGAGATGGTTACGATCCCACAGGAAAAGTAAAGTTTTTAGACGTGATTACAGTAATTGGCTTGAGGCAAATATTGACTGGCCAAACTGCGTGCAAGCCAATTTGCTCATTCAAGAATCAACAAGTGAAAATATTTCTACTGAACCTGTACCTGAACCTGTACCATCAACTTCAACAATGAAATCAACTTCAACGATGACAAAAAGATCTCGAAAGCCGTTTGAAGATCTAAGTAACAAGCAGAAGAAGAGACGATCTGATGAATATATAGGCGATGACCCTAATGAAGTAGCTTATTCAGCTGCAGCAATTTTGAAAGGAGATGGTCGTGAGGATATTGCATCTGTTATTGAACATATGCTCCAAAATCCAGAAGCAGCAGCAAAAATCAAGGAAATGTTGAACATACCAGCTCCTTCAACAATATTTTCACCAGAAAAAGCACTGGGTTTGCTACTTTCATTAAAACTATCGAAATGGCAATATATCACATTAAGGGAAACGACTATTCGAGAATGTTCAAAGGAGATATATCCGTCTTACTATAAAGTGCAAAAAGCTAAGCTACAGTGAGTGCTACCCTCCGAAGACATTTGTGACTGTAACGAATTCATCTGCTAAGATTGCACTACAAGCGTTACTAGATTTAACAGTGAACAGAATTTTTGAAACAATTCGTAGTCCTGATGCGATACAAGATAAACAATTGATATTAATATCAAAGTAAGTAAAGTAAATAAGCAAAACATAGAGAGTGGTCAAGATGATTCCAGCATATTTATGACCTCTTTGGTTCCATTAAAGTTGACAGCTGACGGTGATACCGTATGGGTGAATCCAAAACCCTGCTCACCTATGTATTGCCGTCCAGTCCAGTTTAGTTTTGTGAAAGAAACCAAAGACGTTGTCATAAATGAAAAAACTGCAATGGATAACGAAATTGAAGCTCTCGTTCCCTCAAAATGTCAAGGACATGAAATTAGTCACAAATTAATGATGACGATGATTGACGGCAAAATTTGTACATATCTGTCTGAAACTAAGTCAAATGCGGCCTGCTACCTGTGTTTGGCTAAGCCTACAGAAATGAATAAGTTAGATGTCATTGCGTCAAAAACCATTTCTTCTGGTTTATATGAGTTCGGATTATCATCACTTCATGCCCGCATTAATGTGATGGAATGTCTTCTACACATAGCGTATCATCTCGACTTCAAAAAGTGGTCTGCAAGAGGAGAAGGTCATCAAGAGTTATTGCATTTACGAAAAAACTCATTCAAGATCGATTCAAAGATGATCTCAACCTTTTGTTTGACATCGTTAATAACATAGTTAACAAGATCAGGCACAACTAACGACGGGAACACAGCAAGGCGGTTTTTTGAATTTCCTGATAAAACTGCAGCGATCACTGGATTAGATGAAGACCTAATACGCAGATTTGCTGTGATTCTGCAAGCTATTACATCTGGAGAGATTGTAGACGTGCCGAAATTTAAAGAATACGCTAGAACAACCGCTGAAAAATATGTGGAACTGTATGATTGGTACTACATGTCATCAACCGTCCACAAATTGTTGATTCACGGAGGGGACATAATTGCAGAAAATGCTATTGTACCAATTGGAAGTCTTTCGGAAGAAGCTTCAGAGGCCCGAAACAAAGACTTTAGGAGGTTCAGAGAACACCATTCGAGGAAAAAGAGTAGACAAGCATCAAACGAGGATATCCTCAATATGCTTATCGTCTCTTCTGATCCTCTAATTTCTTCCACAAGACCAAACTTAGATGCCCACAAGAGGCAGACATACTTTCAGGAAACAGTAGAACTACTATAACTTCAGGATCAGGAAGCTCCGACAGAGTTCTTAGAAGTTATATCTATTGTAGAGCCTGATTCTGAAGTGGATTCTGATGGTGACGAAGTATAAAATAAGTTAACTTTTATTGTTTATGTTAGGTTAGGTTAAGTTAATAATTTTTTTTAATAATTTGCTTTTATTTTTAATCATACAATAGTTTACCATTTATTGTTATTGACTAATGATCACGTTTATCTAATTACCCTCATTATGGTACGTATCCTTTTAACAGGTATATAGGTATTAAGTTTTATTAATCATTAGCTAATGTGGACTTGAGACATTAGACAAGATTACATTATTATGTAATTCATAATTACCATGTCATTTCAAATAAGTAGGTAATACGACTTTGTGATTTCTTAGAATGTTTTGGTCTAAGCATAAAAAATATTGTAAGTTACACTTGGTATAGCCATATTTAAGCATTAAAATGTACATATACTTTTCTTTTTTTTTATTTGAAGATTTAAAGAAAAAAAATCGCAAGTGATGCCGCGATATTAAGTATGTCAAAAATTCACAAATAAATAGTACTATATACAGTGTGCAAGGATATAACGGCGAACCTTGCGATTCCAGAGATATCCTCATTTTTCATGTCAGCACCATACATTTTTTTCTTATAAAAATTATAAATCTTCCATTTGTGCACACAATTACTTCATATGACATTTTATAGAAGAGTAATGATCGGCAGAAGTCATTTCCAGCAAAAAAAATAACATTTAAGACATCGAGATCCTATGTCTTCTACAGCCGATTTTCGATCCACCGTGCGCCGCCGCCCCGCTGCCCGCTGACTTCGACTCCACGGCCTTACGTGTTATCTGTTTAACTTACGCTACTACTAGAGGCCCTAGCAGGAACGCGAGACGTAAACGAAAAGTAATTGCGGACGTTTTTTGAATCTAAAATACAACTATTATAAAGCATTTTGGGTTGAATTTTTGTGACAAGCACAATTAGTATCATCTATTGTTAAGACAAAAGTCTTAAAACCAAGTTAATATTGTGTGAGAGACGAGTATTTTCAATTTTAAAATATTGGAATTTACGTTTACGTCGCGCGTTCGAGCTAGGCCCACTGTTTACAACATTTCAAGAATATCACTGATTTAATTACTAATATCAGAAACAAATCTAATATTAGGCGTTTATTGACCTTGTGCTAAGATTTATGCCATCCGACCTCCTGAGTTGCGATCCATTTGCATTCGTAATTACTTTGGCAGAATGCTGGATTCCTTGGTCTTACTACATTAGTTTAAAACGTTTAATTATGGCGGCAATAATTTGAGTCAAAGAGAAAACATATATTTAACAAATGCTTGATACCTAATCATCTTGTTGCCAGTAATCCTTGAACGATGATAATTCAGGCGAAGGTTCTATACGCCCGATGAATCATGGCCGGTCTGAACATAGGCTATCCGAACTTTTGAGCTCGTTCTCTTACGGCCGAACCTAATAACCTATTTTCTTTAAAATACAGATCGCTATTGATGGTAGACAGTATAATTCTATCTGTCATTAAATGTCGTGCCACAATTCCGTAAGGTCCTTTTATTTTCTGACAGATTATTGGGACGTTAAAACCATAGATAGGTTTCCTATTTCCAGTATGCCAAAACTGGTGATAGATAGGTTATTAGGTTCGGCCGTTACTCACTCTTATCTCATGTCACCATTTGGTTTCTGATTTTTTTTATTGCGTATTCTAGAAAACAAATCAAGTATCTTGACTTGGCTCGCGAGGTTGTTGACATGTGGAATGTGGACTCAGCGATCATTGTGCCGATAGTTGTATCAGCCAATGGCTTAATCGCCAAGAGCCTCGACCAACACCTAAGGAGGCTCTCGTTGGGCAGCTGGATCAAGGGCTTGATTCAGAAAGCGGTACTCCTGGACACGGCTCGCATTGTCAGGAGGTTCCCAAGGACCGCCGCCGGTTGCTTGGACCCTGTTTCCGATATCGGTGGGCTACATTTTTTTTTTCCGGGTCACCATTCGTCACCACTGTTGGTATTATAAAGAGGTAGAATTTGTTTGTAAGTTTGTATGTAGGGGGTAATCTCCTTCGCGGGAAAGTCCGAAAGGGATACCGTCGCTCCTGGCAACATGGCAAATGAAGGAACACGGGTGGGTTTTAGTCAGTAAGAGTCTGACACGCCCTCCCGCTCCGCTCAGAGCGGGAGAAGTTATTTGATAATTTTCCACCCAAAAAAAGTGGGTAATTTCCGGAACTGCAAGTCGGATTTAAAAAATTAATTTTGCATTGGGTAGCCCAATTCTTGAGGAAGGTTATAAAGTCGCGGGAAGAAGCTAGTTCAATAAAAAATCGTGTAAATTTAATTGGTCCCTTGTGATGTTCAGGGACTTTCACCAGTTGAAAGATTCTTTCTATAATGGCTAGAAAAAGGGCTTTTTATGAACAAAATAAATTCTTTGCTGGAGTTAGGGGAAAAAACGTCAGGCGGAAGGGTCACCACATTCGTGCTCACTTTTGTATCCGCATCATAAAGTAAAGTTTTTGATTCTGACCCCATGAAAATGGAACTGAATTAATTCAGAATAACAAGGCTTAATAGTCCGGAACCGAGCCAAAGGTAATAAATAGGTAACAGTCTAGAGGAAATAGTAAATCAAAATGTATTTAAGTTTTCAAATTAATAAGTAAAATTATTTAAAAAAAAAAAACGGACAAGTGCGTGTCGGACTACGCACAATGAAGGGCTCCGTATATGGGATGAATTTATCCCAAGAACAAACTTAACAGTGTAGTTGAAAAACATGTATTTCTAACTGCAAATGTAAGTTGGTCGATTATTACTCGTTAACTTGTAGAGCCTACTTAACTGTGATAGTTTTCCTTTTAATTTCGTTATATATGCTACTGCTGTGAATTTTTCCACATATCCAGAACCACCCATTTAGTTGGTGGGGAGGGGGGGGACACGACACTTGGCTCTCTAACAAAAAATTGCACCTTAAAGCTTAATATTTCGCAAACAGAAGAAAGAAAATATTGAGTGGAAACCATTTTTGGATTCAGGAAATCCAAAAATGGTTTCCACTCAATATTTTACAACGCTCAATATTTTTGAACGACCTTTCCAACGATATCCTACACTATGGGATAGACGAGAAAAATGAAACATTCCCACTTCGCGTGTAGGGGAGATAAAAAAAATTTTTTACCACTTTGTCAGCGTGATTCATATGTATACTAATGTCAAATTAAAGCTTTCTAGTACTAACAGTCTCTGAGCTAAGCCGCGGACAGACAGACAGATAGACATGGCGAAACTATAAGAGTTCCTTGTTGACTACGGAACCCTAAAAATAGCGGGGATAAACCAATAACCTGACATATGGTGTAACTTTTGTTTGTCTCGCCTGCAATACTAAAATTCCATAGACTTGTTTTTCTCTTTTCAGTTACGCGTTTTAGCAGTAGGATTAAAAAAAAAAATCTTAATTTTAAACTTAAAACTTTAACTTTTTAGTTTTATTAATATATAAATATTTGGAATTAACTCATTATTAGCTTTTATTTAATGCCAATATTTTTTTTTAACCACCTTTCCCCTCCCTTTTTTTTGTATTTGCAGATGCAATATATAAATATTATATAGCCTATGTCACTTTTATAATTGAGACGAATCTAACGACACCTCGTGTACTAAAATCTATCAAGCCGTTTCAGCTACAGAGCGTGCCAAAGAAATAGACTAATAAAGAGTCATACATACATACATATTCTCGAAAAACATTACTCTCCTCGGCCTCTTCGGGGCAGTCGGGTAATAAAACAGTTATTACAGCAGTCTACTAGATTATTAAAATAATTCCGGCTGGAATTATTTATGTAATATTATGAAAATATTTACGTAGTTGCGCTGTTTTTGTGATGTAAGCGTAGATTATGAGCCGTTTATATTTCTGTGTTATTCAATATCGTCAACTGTTTATTTTTGTAATATTTTGGTTTTCTGCGTAGGTAGTTTTACGTGGAATTTTCGGGAGTTAATTAAGATTAATTCGGAGATTATTGCGATGGTAGATTTGATGTCAATTTCACAGTCACATCACAGTTTCCTTGTATTATTATTGTGATTTGCAATAGTAATCAAAGGAATAGAACAGTCTAATGTGACAGAAATTGAGAAGTAATTTTTTATGTTAAGCTTCCACATTTTTGTGAGACTCCTATTTATAAAGATAATTAGTATTATGACACTGTTATTGAAAAGGATATCATTAATGTCAGATAATGACATTTAAAAAAAGCCTTGACGATCATGATATTAGAAAATAAAATACAAATAGAAGTGGATATATTTAGTTACCTGTTCCCCTTAGCTATTTCTAAAGAGTCTAAAAAAAACCCTGATAGAAATCGACACGTGTTTCACCTCTCAACGAGGCATCCTCAGGATGACGATTGACTTGTCGCGAACTCGAACACGGCGTGTTGCCACACTAAGCGCTGAGCGCAAACTCAGCCTTATCGCCCGTCAACTATAAGTACAATACATCCACTTCTATTGTATTTTATAATGGATTACCGCAAGGTCACGCCTGAATCAATTAACTATTTAAAAAAATATTTAAAAATAAATTTAGTAAACATGTCGAAACGCGTGACTATAACATTTTAATTTATTGTCAATAAAAAAAATAATCTTACGAAATCCATCCATAGATTAGGAACTCCTTTCTTCTCCAAGATAAGTTCATATCGGTTTTATACGCTTTACACAAGAACTTTACACCTACTTGCACTCGATGTGCATGTGTGTCGTGCAAAACGGTCGGTTTGCATGACGGTTGGAAATTGCGTCGTGCAAATCCAGCAAAATGTTTTCCATTGACTGATGTATTGTGCATTATAGACGATACACAATGGTGCGTAAACCTCTTTAGTTTTATAAATACGTTCTCCAATTTGCACGGTTATGCTGGCAGCATTGTAATATTGTTGTAATGTATGTAAATAAGTTCGGAGCGTTAATGTTGCTTTTTGAGATCAAGAGACCGGCCATTGTGGTATAATTGTGGATTTCACGGGTACACCGTGGTCGTGGTTAACGTATGTTTTGTGGTAATGTTGAGGACTAGTTATTTTATAAGTTAGGTGGTGCTTGTTGCTAACCGATGGTCAACGAATGACTATCATCACTTTTCAATCAAATCAATTATATCTAATGATGCGATTTTAAAATCGAATTATAACATAAATATACTGGTGCCGATTATATTGTCATAGATGCCTCTAATCTAGAATAAAAATCACCAAAATTTAGTTTATTCCTGTCAAACGACAATTTCTCATTCTGAAATAGACTAAAGTGACAAAACTTAACAACATTTTATTTTGACATAGCACTGAGTTATTCATTTAGTGAAAATGGCAATTTAGCTATTCTGAATTTGAAGTTTTTCAACTAAAATTTTGATTGTCTAACTAAATCTGACTGTATTTAATCGCGATTTAAAAGTTGTGGAATAAAATTAGTTGTCATGAACTAAAAATTCACACCAACATCTCGACTTCGGGTGCAAAAACAATACTGTATGTTTTTTTTTCTTTTTTTTTGTCTCGAAAATGGTGTGTCCTATCGTAAAACTAATAAAAATTTCGACCCCCTTTATAAAATCCTTAAACCCCTTAAACTCAACATGTAGGTAATAATTTATCACATTTTCCATACAAAAGTGCTAAATTCCATATAAACACGTCGAGCTGCACCCCCTACGCGCCTCCGGCTCTAAAAAAATTCACGGGGTAGGGCAAACAAGTACAACGTGGAGTCGCAATTGTCAAATTCGATTTTAGTTGTGTCAAAATTATTTTTAAATTTTGAGTTTTTTTTTTGCAGAATAGCTTTAAGATTCTCATAGCCAAAAGTAAGGGATTTTAGTGATAGTTTAGCTAGTTTAGTTCGGTGTAAAGAGAATCGGCACCACTGTCTAATTTGGGCTTACTGGCAACAAAAGCTAATGTGACCTAAATGCAAGTAATATTTTAAGCCATCTCATGACATTTTAATTTGTGAACTTGCTCCCAGCGTCACACACGATCCATAATAATCTGAATCATTTTGAAGGAAATTGCTAATCCATTGCTTCGTATGTTCGAAAAATTTGTCTGCTCAACAACGTAAATAACGTACCATGAATGTTGTTGAACTGTCAAAATTAAACGGATTGTGTTTGCTCGTGTGTTACGCAATTAGACAGCTGCTTATTAAGATTTACCTGGATAGTAAACAATTTTCTACTTTTTTTTCTACACGGCATCAGGACCCAATCAAAAATCGCCCGTAATTTTAGTTGTTATCAAAATTGTTTTGTTGTAGTTTCAGATTTGGCCATCCAAATTCAATCTGTAGTGTGGTATGTATACGAAATTCACTCTGAAGTAAATAAAGTGACTGTTGTTACTTATATACCTTTTGCCAGACAAGCTTCTGATTGACATGTATGCAGATATGAACAGATAACAGTAGGTAGTATACCGATGTTAGATTGAAAGTAGTATCTGATAAGTAAATTACCTTTTGACCGATCTGACTACTTTTCTGTCTGGCTAATATATTTTTTTCCTCGGGTAAGTTATTCTAATACTTTATAGTTTTTTGTAGATAAAATAATAATAGAAATATTCCAGTAAGATGCTTCCGGGATTGTCCTGATAACCGTGGAATACCTCTCCACTCCTCATAAGCACCTTGCCTTGTCGCAAGGACATTATGTGCCATGCTAGCGACCGGTTTCGGGAGCGCATCATTGAGTGTGCCAGTCACCCCCTACCATTTTATCTGAGTATCTTTATATTTATATAATTCTTCTGTACGTGTGTTTGTCACCTAACTCCTAAACAGCTGGACCGATTTGGATGAAATTTTGTGTGTATATTTGAGTGGCTCCCTGAATGGTTTGAAAATACAATTGGATCCGGTAGGTGGCGCTGTTCGGACAGGACATCGTCTGTCGGGTTCCGCTAGTTTTATATAAAACATTGGTCAGGCAGGGGCCATAGTCTTTCTATAGTCCTAGATAACCAGTTCGCTTTAGCACCTTGTACGCCTTCCGGTCCGGGACCGCAGAACCCGAAAAATGTCAACGAGCCGTAAAAATAAATAAAAACCTTTATTACATAAGAAAGTGGTTACAAATTGTCTGAAGTCCCTGACACTTGTGCTAAGTGGTTAACCTATGTTACAAGAGCCAGTGCCATCTCGCGGGAGTAAATACTATTGAAGACTTATGCAATAGGATTAACAAAGGATACGAAAGAACGGAAAGGAAAAAGAGAAGAGGAAAAGGAGTATGTAAGTAACGTAGCTGGTGTTTCGTAGTTTTTGCCTACCCTCATGGGAAGAAGGCGTGAGTTTATGCATGTGTGTCTATATGTAAGAGAAGAAAAAGAAGCGAATCATAATGTGGTGGTCTAGGACGTTTGCATTTTTAATTTGAATAATTATGACGATGACGAAACTTAAAACGTTTTTCAACTCATGGTGAGTTGAAAAAGGTCGTTCTAACTAATATTGACCTTGAAATAGTCACTGAAAAAGTTAGAGTGACAATGTATTTTTGTAATTGTTTAGATAAGACACTATTTCAAGACGGTGAAGATTGGGTAATCTGATAAAAACGAGATACCTGCTCAAGTGCTTATGCTCATTGCACCATAATTACGAAATCCCAAATGAAATGTAAGAAAAATGGTTTGAATGAGAAAATAAACGCATCACTAATGACAAAACAAAGGATTGAGCAAATTGATTTGGTGACTAATCTTTGTTTCCATTAACAGATTTTGCAGTGTGTTTCGTACCAACCATAAGATATATTTTCAACTACTATTTTAAATCTCAAGAATTTGAAACATATTTTTTGAATTGTGACGATACTTCAGTAGTTTTTCTACCAAACTTCTTGGCGAGCAAATATTTTCATTGCATGCTCCTGCTGAAGCAGGAGTCTGAAACAGTCTTTGTTTGAGCAGGAGCTTGCAATGAAAATATTAGGCTACTGAAGGATCATCAAAGGACTACATCATAATGCAGGTCCCAAAGCCAGTACTGCTGTCAACCGTTTATTAGATATTGGCAGCGCCCCGCGGTTTCGTGGGAACACCGGGATTAAAAATATCCTGTGTTGTTAATACAGGTTATAAACTATCTGTGTGCAAAATTTCATCCAAATCCGTTCAGTAGTTTTTGCGTGAAAGAGTAACAAACATTCAAACAAAAAAGGGAATCACCAGTTTCGGCTAAGCGTAGACAAGATGCCCGGTAATTTTATTTTTTTTACCGGCCATCTTTTCTACATCGCAAGACACACGTTGCTGCTATTACAAAGATTTTACCTGGCAAGGTTTAAATTTATCACCTGTCAGTTCAAGTATATTCTTGCATCTTGTTACAACTTTATTATAATATTTACTATTCTATAGATAAGTAGTTTTTAAAATGCAAGTCTTTCTTGTCCACGCTTAGCCAGATCACCCTAACAAACTGATCAATTCCCTTATACATTTAAAATATTAGTAGGATAGCGGGTCGTATTAAGAAGGCGTAAGTTTAGCAGTGACCTATCACAAAACTTACGTAATTTGATCAAACACAGTGCATAATTCACGCTTGATCCCTCAGTAGGTAAGCAGGGCAGTGAGCGGTACAAAAAGACGTGTGTTACCCAGCTGACCTTATCGTCCAAGACAATTGTTTTGCTAAGCTTACGCCACCTTATTATGAACCGGTATATCTAATAAACGGTTGACAGCAGCACTGGCCTTAGGAACTGTGCATTGTGATGTACTTAGTAGCAAATTAATTTTACGTGGCTACTAGTCGGCAAAAAAGTAACAATATAAGGTATTAAGGAAATATTATTAGTTTATTTTTGTCTCTGCGTTTGTTTTCCACGGCTTAGCCGTATAGAACTGATGGCACGGGCCTAAGCCAGGTGTCCATCAGTGGGGTTAAGTGTGAGAGTATTAGATACTGCTTGGTCTTCCGTAGTAGACTGAATGGCAGATTAAACTATATTTGAATGGGAGTATTGGTGCAAGTTGACCGACTCACACTGAAGAAATTTTCTAACTAGATTGCATGTGTTAAGAATCACTGCCTTCTGCAGCAGGTGGTAGGTGTTAGGTGGCAGGTTGAGGGAACTAAGAGACTGATGAAGCTGTTTTGGTATTACTCCTGTTGAAGATAGCATGTGATAGTCCCCCTATTGTAACTTTTTGAAGATGCCAAAGTCGGGTTATTCCATCTTTTCGGTGTATTTGGATAATTTTTCGGCTATTGTAATCTGAAAGTTATGTGTATTTATATATATTTTTAAACGACTTTGACATATCTCGGGACCCTAGGGTCCCGGACCTTTGGAAGGCGTACGAGGAGCCGAAGCCAATTCGCAGCCCCTTAAACATTTTTATGTGTTGAGACACCAACAGACGATTATCTCTGTACGCACTATGCAAGGACACCCAAGGACAACCCCCGGTTGGTGTAGGACTATTGCAGTACATGGAAACAAAACATTGGACTATAGATTTGGCTAGCTATAGTGGTTTGGCTACCAAGAACTATGGTAGGACTATGGCCCCTGCCTGATCAATTATATATAATATACACGGATAAAATGGCAGGGGATGACTTACACACTCAATAATGGGCCCCTGGAAACTGTCGCTAGCATATAAAGACGTAGCAACAAGGGGGCAACATGTCCTGAGGTGCTTGGGGAGTGGAGAGGTATTCCACGGCTTTCAGAACAATCCCAGAGCCCGGAAGATGGTCAAGATCCCTACGAGCACTTACTGGAATACTTCCTTCCTCCGAGCACGTTTGCTCTTGCGAATCTCCACTCAAGACGGCCAATTAAGGCAAAATTGAGGTGGGAGCTCCGTTCCTCGTCAGTGTTCACTACAGCCGGCCAGTAAAGGCAAGCCAGAGGTGAGGAACAAGACTTCTCCCGGGAGATAGGGTCGTTACTGCCCAACAGCTCGCCACATGCTGCCCTGCGGGTTTTTGCATATCTCTTGATATGGCTCCTCATCCCAGACAGTTCCGGCAAAGTAAACTATACTGGCACAGACCTAGAGTTTGCAGCGCGCAAACCCTACCACGACGTCAACGTAGATATACGGCGGTGGGGTTATTATTATTCGTTTATTTCAGGCATTAGCACCCATAAAATGAAAATTGAAAACTTATTCTAAAACGAAAATTATACTAAACAAACAAACATAAAAAATAAACATTTAAGAAAAATAACAATAAAACAACCCATCATTTCACACCAAGGAAGCCAAAACAAATGTACCCTATAACATTGATGAGTTCATTTATTTTGTCTCCCTCAGTAAATGCACAGTATGAAAAACAGCTTTGACAATAATATTTTACTTGCCACCACACGCGAAAAGAACGACGCCCTGAGCTTTCCCATGAGCGCAAAGAAGACGGTTACTCTTTTCTCAGCAAACATCTCAGTCGCACTACGCCGCCAGGATAGGTTGAGCATGACCCGAAACGCGTTATTATGTTGTACACGAAGAGTGTTGTATGCACTCTTCGTGTAATTGTACTAAATTTGACGGGAGTAGTATGACTGACAATAAGCCTGGAACAAAGTAATTTTTACTTGCTTCGAGTAATGGAAGAAACGTCTATTTAGCATTTTACTTCTACATGTAATGCTACGTCTTTGCCTCCAGGTCATCGTCTTCTTTTAAGTTTTCCTTTATGATGTGTCCGAGATAATTAAATTGACTATTTTTTGAGCCACACAAAGTAATTGGCAAGACCTTATTAGGGCCATTGCCGTGTTTGAAAATAATTATATCTATCTTTTTAACATTATAGGTTAATTGGTGTCGAGCTGCATAATTCTCACTAAGGGAAATGAGTTTTCTGAGGCCGTTGTCCGAGGGGCTGTGCGGAACTATGTCATCTGTATAACTGAGGTTCATTATAGTAGTTTCTTTTTAGACATTCTTGGCAATCTGCATAGGCATTTCAATTGTATTATATTCTCATTTCTGCATCTAAATGTCATAGAGACGGTCCTTATCCGATCTGCTTGACGCAATCATCTAATGATGCGCCTGCGTCATGACCCTCGATGATAGCGATGTGACGACTGTAAACTAGGCCCGAACGCGAAATAAACACGAAGCCAGCTTCAATATTTAGCGTCTTTTATTTTTGCGTTATTCAGTTTTTTTGACGTTTTTATTTATTTATATTATATTTAAAGATGATAGTAAAAGAACAGTGTTTATCAGTGAAGTAGGTACCTACCTACCTACTATTATTTAATCAGTATCTGGGCGACCGAGCTCTGCTCTGGTGAAAATAGAGAATGCTCATTTAATAGTATAGGAAAGTTTATAGTAATCTATGTATAGTACCAATTTCTTTCTATTTATTACGTGCTGCCATGATAGTAGGTACTTACTAATTCCATGCTGCCATGTCATTATTTTAATGTCATTATTCTCATGTCATTATCCATTATCTTGTTCTAAACTTTGGGCGGCCGAGCTATGCTCGGCAGCTAGATCGATTTTTCGCCCCCGTAAATCCCTAAATTCCAACTTTCATCAAAATTGTTAGAGCAGATTTCGAGAACGAGAGTACAAATATATATAAAAATATTGCTCGTTTAATAGTAGGATAGGATAGCACCTTTGAGTTTGTTTCAGTCTCTTTCTTATCACAGTAATCGGATAGAAAACACTGAACTCGTCTAGAATGTCCGTCACCATTGAAGTCTTTTTGACGCGGCGGCGCTAGTGTCAATCTATAAAAATTCCAGAATTTTCCGCCAACTTTATTTCGTGGCGCGCACTCTAGTTTTAAAACATAATTTACAATGCATGTGTTCGAAGAGTGTTTGCAAGCAGCCAAATTGTGCGAAAAGTGACACTTTTTCACACTAGTGCTTTTTACTTTTCAGTAAAAAAAAAATATTCCTTCATCAGCCCGACGCGCGATGCAGACTTCTTATTATTTGAGAAAAGTTTTACAAATTAGATGATGATGATGACGATGACGATGACGAGGATGAATATTGTTTATTTCATTTATACGTAAGCCAAGATGTTAGATGTTACACATCATATGCGACACAATGCATAGTAATACGTATGATACACGTGCGTAAGATAATTTCCGACTCGTATCGGCTTATACACTCGCTAGGTTTGCTCGCTCGTGAATAGAAATGTCAATCGTCGGAAATCACCCACTTTCTGCACTTGTAGCATAAATAACTATTAATTTTGACGTGTAAAAGTGTTTGCACAAACCTACTTACAGAAATAAAATCATTTATCATTACAGCAGCGTCATTCGTAAGTCTGATAAAAACGTGGTCTTTTTGCGAATTTGAAGATAATATTTCAGGAGCATTATGACTTTTTATTTAAACGGAAGAAATAAACTATGGTTAATAATGCGAATTAAAAATAAAAATAAAACTTTTTTATCACAATATTCTTAAGAAATAAAACGAATCGCTACACATTCACACATTCTACATTTCTAAGCCGAATGCCAAATAAATTGAACCATAAGCCGTCGTAAGCATTTTACTGCGCCAAATGGTTAGCGTAAAACAATAAATATTATGGTAGCACTAAGAGTTAGAATTAAATTCTCGGAGGTTTCTGGGTCCTACGCGGTTTGCTTAAATTCCTTTTTTAAATATTTGTTTCTTTTTTAAGGGATGCCTTTATTTACTACCCTCTTTGCCTATTGCATATTCGAAGATAAATCGTATTAAGGAGGAGACTTAAGTCGTGCGTAGGACCCGTTTTGAAAAATTACTCATTTGTTCTATTATGTTAATCTCTGTAGACATAGAGTATTTGATAATGTCATAAATACTTACGCAGTGTGATTGTATAATAAGCATAATCAGGCTATAATGTTCCTACTGCTGTTATAGGACACAGACCTCCTCTCAGTGATAGTGAGGACCACACGGGAAGTACCAGATTTCAAATAAAAAAAGAATCATCAAAATCGGTTCACCCAGTCGAAAGTTCTGAGGTAACAAACATAAAAAAAAATACAGTCGAATTGAGAACCTCCTCCTTTTTTTGAAGTGGTTAAAAAGAAATGTTAGCTAGACAATATTGGTGATATCAAAAAACAATTTTATTTATTTACGGGAGAGGTATTTTCTGCCAATTTGAAAAACTGCTGATATGAAAGAATAGTAGAAGTACGAAAACAGCACTCGTGCCTTTCAAAACGTAGACCCGTAACTTATTTATTCATCTTTGATTCAGGCACATAATTTATTAGATTACTTACAACTAAGTATGTAAGTATATATATATTTTTAAAATCTTTATTTTAAGGGCTTTATCGCTGAGCGTAACATCAGCAAAATAACTAAACCTAAAAACACTTTTTAATTCTAACATTTCTGTTATTACTACCTACTGTCATGATTTTTTTTATTTAATTATAAAAATGTATTATTTTAATATCGATTTATAATATCCACTGTCAAAGTACAAATTATTAGTATTATAAGAAACTTCTAAATGTATTTCAATTATAGCAACTGAGTGTATTGTTTTACTTTGGCAACACATACAAATGACGGTTATGATAATAAGGTTATTTCTGGGTGGGGCAAAAGTCGTTTTAAATTGTAAAATGTAATGGATAGTTAGTCGTCGTTCGATTGTGAAATAGTACAGTGGTGTGGATTAAAAGTATTAGCAAGAAAAGAGTGTTTTCTTTATACTACTTATTTTAAAACAAAAAATCCCAACTTGCACATTATCCTGGCTTGTTCCGAGAAAGGAAAAGCCAGGATAGCGTTACAGTCTCCAATGTCATACTTGTTTGTTGGACCAAGTAAATTAAATCGCAAAGCCTCAATCCGCACACACTCCATCAAAATATGTTGCACATCTTCGACTACTCCACATTCTTCACAGTTGGGTGACGTATCCTTTTTTATCAGAAAACCAAACTTTCTTGATGGAATGTGACCAGAACGAAGTCTTAATGCCATAACTAAATCATTTCTGTTAAGTACATTTTGATCGATCCAATGGATGAATGATCTTGTACCAAATTCCCTTTTGAATAGAAAAGGGAATTTATAATTAATTAAGACAAACTTATACAACTAGAAGCAATAACAATAATTATACAACAGGTTTCGCTGAGCATAGTTCTTTATTGTATAAGCTGCGATTTATTTGTTCTGCAACGCCATTGCTAGCTGGCGAATATGGTAAAATATATTCCATGAATATACCCTTTGCATCGCAAAATTGTCGTAATTTATTGCAGGTGCATTCACCCCCATTGTCCCACCTTATTCTTTTAGCCACTTTATTCAATTCATTTTCATATCTATGGATTTATGAGTGGGTAATATATATCCAGTATATAAGTGGGTTTGACGGGCGATAAGGCTCAGTCTGCGTTCAGCGGTCGGTGTGGCAACACACCGTGTTTGAGTTTGCACCAAGTCAATCGTCATCCTGAGGATGCCTCGTTGATCGGTGAAACACGTGTCGATTTCTTTCAGGGTTTTTATGGCTCTTTAGAAATAGCTAAGCGGAAAAGTTGCTAAATATATCCACGTCTACCCAGAAGTGTGAATCAATGGCAGTTTGGAAATAAACTTCACCTTGTATAGCTGGAATGTTGGATGGACCTGCTATATAACTGTGTATTAGCTCCAAGATCTGAAGTGAATGTGGTCGCTCTAATCTTTTGAATGGTAACCGTTGCGTTACCTTTCATACATGCGTTACATACGTTGTTGGTAAGTGTTAACTTCAACCTTTGAAATGTTTTAGAGCTAGTATGTCCTAAACGTCTATGCCACAACATGCCATTTGCTGATTGTATAGCTGCGGTTGCATCCTCTGCTAACATTTCACCCTGTAAAATATAAAGTTTCCCATTACTGTAAGCCCAAATAATAGAACCATTAAAAATGTGATTTTTGCATAATTATTCACTTCTAAATATTATTTCGTTAGGTGGTTTTTCAAAAAGTTTCCTCACAAATACAACACAATTTACAGAACACTATATCTATTAAGCCATCTTCTGGAGACACCAGAACAATACATGTACTGCGCACAGGTGGCCTTCAGTCTTACTAGTAATAATGCTGTGGAGACTGTTGTCGCTGTGTCGCATCCGACGCAGTAGTGACGCGGATCTTTAACGCATGATCGCAAAGAATCGACGGCACGTTGTGTTCCACGCGCGCCTCAAAGAGATGTCCGCAGAATTGACGGGGTCCGTTAGGGCCGATGCCTGCCGGGGGTGCGAAGAAAACCGAAAGGGAGATCGTGGCCCCCAGCAACAGGGCAACTGAAGGAACACGGGTGGGTTTTAGCCAGTAAGAGTCTGACACGCCCTCCCGCTCCGCCCAGAGCGGGAGAAGTTATTTCATAATTTGGCAACCAAAAAAAAAAAATGATCGCAAGGAAGTCATCTGTACGCGCTGCTGTGAACATCCCTGATGCGCTATAGAAACGTGGCAGCAACAGCAGTATCCTAAAAGCATTGTTGTATTGCACACGCAGGGCATTAAACGTTTTTTTTCATGTATCTGGTCCATAGACTGCAGGTATAAAAAGCCTGGCAAAAAAAGTATCCCTGTAAGTGTATCCCTAGATTTTTTCAGAGCCGTCCGACATTTTATCGACGTCCCCAATTTGCGTCTGGTATTTCACGATTGCTGAGTACGGCCACGTTATGTATCGGGAATTTTGGCATCGTTCGAGTTTCCGTGAAACTTTGCAGACGGAATTCCGGTACAGGAAAAATTCAGGATGGAAGCTGACCAATCGAAAATCGAATAAAAAAGGTCTCGAACGGTTCACCGTTCGTGGAGCGATCGTGGAGGCGAAAGATAATTAAAAGATTCTGCGGTTTTAATTAAGGTGAAGTACGTACTTCTGTTAAATTAATTGCTGTTACGCGTGGTTCTGTCTCTTTACTCATAATAAAAATTGTTCATAGATTGTAATTCACACTACTGAATGGTTTGACAAGGCACGTATGTCAGAACGGTCATCAAGATCTAGGTCCACTAGTATAGTCCACTACTACATAATATTCTACCAGAGCTATGTTCCGCTTTTTAAAAGGTTTAGTAGGTACTTCCAGAGAATCACCATTCACTACTTCTTCTGAATGCACAAGTTTTTTTAATGAATCATCTTCATCATCATTTAAGTTGGAAAAGTCCACTGCTCGATATGTATAGACATCTCGCCCAAGCGTCGACATGAATAAATGAATGCTTACGAATATTGTGACAAAAATGACTAGTATAACTAAATATAACATATCTTTTTTATATAACATAACTTTTTTAGCCAGTCTTCGATCAACCCTAATCTCCAACAAGGTATAGTACCGTAGTATAAGTACATGCCTGCCGGGGTTGTGAAGAAAACCGAAAGGGAGATCGTGGCCCCCCGGAAACAGGGCAACCGAAGGAACACGGGTGGGTTTTAGTCAGTAAGAGTCTGACACGCCCTCCCGCTCCGCTCAGAGCGGGAGAAGTTATTTGATAATTTCCCACCCCAAAAAAAAAAGCCCTAACATAGTCACAAAAAAAACTGGCTTGATAATACTGAATACTGGCCATTACAGTTTTACTCATTTGTCTTACGTTTTTATGATGAAAACATTTTTACGATTCACCCGGTCGTCCGTCTAATGGTCGACATAAAATTGATTGCTTCCAACAGTTCCAACGAGACAGTTTCGCGTGAGCCAAGGTGAACCGTGACCGAGCACCAATTATTACGATTATCGGCGTTATTGTCAAAGATAATTAAATATTATTTAACACCTGACCTTCTCATGCGATCGTTATGTTTACAAATGCCTACTACTGCTAAATACTGCCATGCTTAAGGTTACGCTAGTTGGTCATTCTTTCATAGAAACGTAGTATGGTGATTACTCGTCTGTTTGACGGAATACTTTCAAAATTAAAAACTATATCAATTTGTCTTGTCATTATTGGTTTGGAAGTTATGAGTGTCGAAACTTCCATATTTCTAAACAAAAACTCATCTTTGGGCGTAAATAACTTATTTAGTATGAAAGTGGCAAAATAGAAACCTACAGGGATAGATAGTTTTTTGAAAAGTTCAAATAATTTTATATTGAGTAGATACATTTATCAGTTTGTCCATAATATCTATACGCCCAAAGGTCTGTTCACGAAGTTTTTCGCGCTTGATTTCGTAATAAATTATCGTCTATTTCACTAAATAAATAACTATATTAAATAGCATCATGTTAGCCACGTGTGCGAACGAGTTCGAGTCGTCGAATAGTGCAACCTTAAATGGAATTTTACTGGACACGTCTGCCACATATCAGACGATCAATGGGCCAGACTAACGACCCTGTGGGTCCCGCTTAATGGCAGACGTCATCGCGGCAGGCCCAGACGGAGATGTCGGGTTGAGCTGGATTCCTTTAATAAAGATTGGTCTTTAGCCGTTCTAGACAGAGACAGGTGGAAAGAGAGTAGGGAGGCCTTTGCCCAGCAGTGGGATAATAATGACTAATAAAAAAAATAAAAACTACTGAGAATTTCTTGTATTAATTCTGACGATATTTGACAAATTGTTGCTGAAGATTTTTCTTTAGACTTAAAAAAATACAATAATTATACTAAGTAAATAATTAGACACCAATAGTAATAAAAATGTCGTTGGTCTAGTTGTTGTAAGCGCTACTGCTGAGCATGAGGTCTTGGGTTGGATGCCCGGGTCGGGGAAAGTGTTATTGGGTTTTTTATTTGGAATTTCTCAGTAGCTGCCCGGAGTCTGGATTTGTGCCCGGTTAATAGCAATAGGCTCGCCGCCTATTACTTGGGACTCAAACGTAATTGGTGAAATGTGGGTGTATACTATTAGGTCCACCTCTGCCCAACCCTTCGGGGAATACAGGCGTGATGTTATGTATAGTTGTGTATTAAAAATCATCATGAAAATTGACACCACAGCAGAATTATAGTTGACTCAAAGTTGTTGTTGGTTGTAGTTGTTGTTGTAGTTATTGTTAGTTGTTCGTTGGTTTAAAGTTAGTAGGGAAATAGCGAATGAAAAGTTTCTGTTTTGTTCATGTCTAAAGATGTATTTCACTCGCAGCTCTTTTACATTCACACATTCAAATCTTCATTCCAATTCACTATCACACCTTCACTTTGTCGAACCCAATCGTGAAGTGAACGTGTCATGAAGACAGTGCGAATCAGATGTCAGGGTGAGTCCAATTTCACCGACATGGACATGTCAATTGAGGCCGATATCAGAGCATTCCGACGACTACACAGTGACAAGACATTTATGTCACAGGTAGTCGAATTTTGTATGAGGAATTTGCGACAAAATACGGGACGAAAAATATAATTGTTGGCATGGTAGTGCGTCTGAACATAATAAATATTCACACAGTGGAAAGTTTCGATATGTTTTAGTCATACTTTCTAGTACTAAGAAGATAAGATCCAAATGCTTCATTTACTAGTTAAACCATATGAACACTATAATTTATGACAATAACATGACAAAGTTTATGTCTCGCTATATTTCTCGAGTTTGGAAAAGCGAAAGGTGGTTGGCCGAATGGAAATTGATGAGTCTACACTGAACTCAAGTTAATGCTATAAATTTGGTGTTTGCATGGTGTGATAGGTTCTATAAAATACTGGGCTATTATGACCATTTATCACATTAATGGAAAAGTCTTGTGAAAATGGTGAGACAGAAAAATAGGTACCTACCTAGGTGAATACTACTATTATAAGTTATAAATTCGTCATTATTTTTATGGATGATCCAACTGATTGGATAGTTGGTAGCTGACTACTTTGTTAACAACAGCATTCTGCAATAAACATGTAAGGAATTGAAAAAAAAAAAAGAAAAACTCGACTCCTTTAGTACTGTGGTAGGAGTACCTACTCAGGTGACTGGTCCGCTGTCAAACTGGGACCATGTTGCCAGGTACCTGAGTACTCGTAGATGAACAGCATTATCACACAGTGACAGTTATTCTAGAACGAATCGTTTAAATGACACGGTAAACAAAGCCACCATTATGTCTATGTGCCCCACTGCTTCAAGGCGTGTCTTCGAGTTGGCGTTTAGAATGCAATAAACTAGCCACTGGCCATATTTTATTTTGACGTTTAGATGCTTGCGTTATAGCATTCGCGAATGATGACCCTCGAAGACGGCTGTAATGTCTTTTTCGCAGTAATTTTCCAGAAGAAATACCTTCAATGAAAATTAAATGTAAAAATAGCGAATGGATAGACATGTGTCGTGTGCATTCTGTTAAGAATACCACTCCCTCTCTTTGCGTGGGTGAAGCTAAATGCGACTGTGAGATGATGTCAAGAACATGGGCAGGAGAAACATAAATTAAATGTACTATTTCCATTTATTGTTTGTTATGAACGCATATAACAATTCATTAGCTAATAAATGTCAGAGTTATGTAAATTTTTACTCACCGTCTATTATAGAATGACAAATTATGAATGTAGACTTTTAAAATCTAATCTACAATATCGTTATTAATTGGTTTTAACTAAAGTAAATAAATATAAATCCGTCCTTGTTGCACATTCACAATAAAAAAACTCGTATTTATTATGTCAGTGCTGCGCTACAGTCTTATCCATATTATTTACAACACCTTGCGTTGCTGTGCCAATTTTATTAGAATCGCCCATTACTTAGATTTTATCAACGATAAGTTTATAGTACCTACTAAATCTTATATATTTCAGTTTCTAAATGAATAATAACGTGAAGTATTAAGGTAAACGACACAAAATAGAGTTGTAGTACGGTAACGTTAATAATTGGCTTCCAGCCTGTTTGTGCCAGGTCATTTAGATTACCTAGGTACCCCTTGTTATTTTTACTGTAGTGGGCGGAGCACCAATACCATTGTCTTTCTATTTTATCTTATGGGTCGTTTTCAAAACGTATGTAATTTTTTTTTGTAATTATGTGTCCACCAACTTGTTGGTAAAATAAAATAAAATACAGTTCGAAATATAAACATATAAATTAACATTCAGACTAATTAGTAATAAAATAAGAATAGATTTTTTTTTAAATATGGTAATTGGTTCTATTGCTTTTAAAACTAAATTTAATTCGCGCGTATTTAAAAAATGCAGCAAATAATAAATAATGTATGCACTATGTAACCAGATTCAACAATGTTTCGTCAGGTGAAGATGTAAGTTATTAGAAATATACTATCAAACAATGTAATTTTAATAAATCATTTATTTACTTGCTCATAAACACGTGTCTCATATTCCATTCCATTGTGTAACTCCTTTTTGTAACGTTGATATTTTATAATAATAGAAGTAAATTCCAAATTGAATTTGGGAAATCTATGGGTCAAAATAGTTAGAACGAGAGGGTGCTAGTTTCTTTCGGCTACGCCATTTTGTTTAGTAACTTTGGGTTTCGATTCGTGTGAGTCATAAAAAGGGACTTTAAGAATTTGTGTTAAAAGTGCCAAATTACGTGAATTCATTACGTACTATATATTTTCAGTGCAGCATGTCAGTATAGTTAATGCTATAATAAAGACATAAATGCATGTTTCACGAGTAACTCGAGGTTGAAATTACAAAAATAAAATTTTTTGAAGGCTAGGGAAACGTTAATTTTGTTCAGTTGTGTGACCATTGTGTTACAAATTTTTTTCCCGTGACATTTAGGGCTGGTCACAGTATATTCACTTAAATGTGAATAGTAATTCCATTTCCTTTTTAGGAAATATAAACGACAAAGACGTTACCGAGAGCCTTTAAAATAAATAAAAAAAACATAAAATGGAAGGAAGTACAAGAAAGAAAAAGAAATTAGATTCGTCGATTTCGTAGTGACTCAGCCATTATTCATAAAAAAAAAAAATGTACATACATTTTGAAAACGACCCTGATATCTTTGCCCTTAGCATAAAAATAGGTATGTACTATTTTGTTTGGTAGTAAAATTTTGATGTCAAAATAATAAAAACTTTAGGATTTTTTTATTATTATTGTCTACTTTATGGAAAATAGGTACTCAAAGTATTCAATCATTAATTGAATATGGCAAGAAATACTTAGCAGTTTCTACTAGTTTGCTAGTGAGCTAGTTTCGTGATATCTGTTTTCAGGATATCTTGATTAAAATTAATGAGCATAATGCTTTGCAAATTGTGATTTATTGTTTTTTGATTCGAAGAGTAAGTGGGCACCTACGGGTGCAATTCCGTTTTTTACTGTGTCGTTAAGGTCGGCAACGCTTTGGCAATAGGCACCTACTCTGAGTGTTGCAAATATCCATAAATGTCCTGCTACTTGTTAAAAAAAACTGAAACTGTTCTGCTCGTCATTTCTGCTAATTTGGTTACTACACCTCCAAACTCATCAAGTGTTATCGCAATTTCAGAATACTCAACAAAATGAATAAAAGAATATTACCGACTTAAATAGATAAGAGTGAACTTTAAACAACATAAGTTCCGTATCGCAATGACGTCATGACGTGGAACAAACTTACCTCTTTCACTAAAATACGTCCATAATGTCTGAACGCAGCCATAGCTGCGATTGGGTTATAATGTGTCATAACTGTCAGGATGACATAAGCCCCGCCCTGTTGTCACTTTGACGTTTCAAATAAAGCCACAGTGCGTAAACCACTTCCATGTGTATTACTTGCCTTCGTACAAAAACATTTTCAAAGTTTCCTGACTGCAAACGCGAAGCGGTAAAGCATTTATTACAGGCCTTTCCCTGCTATTAAAATTTGGAGTGGTGAGACAATTCTCAGAGTACCTTAGGGTGCGTGCTTATTGCGGGTCTAAGACAACAACATAGTCAGTTTTGTTGGTGGGTAAAACTGACATTTTCATAATTTCAGCCGAAAGACGTCCAATGCTGGATATAGGCTTCCCTCAAGCACAGCCACTTCGATCGGTTCTATGCTTCCCGCATCCAGCGGATTCCTGCGGCCTTCACAAGGTCATCGGTCCACCTTGTAGGAGGCCTTCCAACGCTATGGCTTCCGGTATGCGGTCGCCACTTCAGAACCTTTCGGCCCCACCAGCCGATGTTCTGCGAGCAATATGCCCTACCCACTGCCACTTAAGTTTGGCAATTCATCGGGCTATGTCAAACTGACAGTTTATTAATAGTTAGCTAATTATAATTTTACCATTTTTAAGACTTCTAGTACCACTATAGTATAAAAGCCTCAATTTTCTAGCCTGTATTGTTAAATATGATTGCAGGAAAAGATAATACTCTTGTCTACCAAGAGAATAATCTTTTTTTCACTGTTTTATTATTTTAATATTTAGGTTACCCAGTTACTGGGTTGTGGAGGTCAAATAGGCAGTCACTCCATGTAAAATACTGATATTAAGCTGCATCCGGTTAGACTGGAAGCCGACCCCAACATAATTGGCAAAAGGCTAGGCAGATTGATTACATATCAAGCTATAAATTTCCAGTATAAGCTGACTTCTCGTTGTACGGAAATCCTGATCAATGCGAGATCTACTAATACTGGAAATCTATAGCTTAATATGTAGCCGTGTGTACTATTATCTATCAGCTAAATTATTTTTAAATCCTTCATCGCTGCACTCAAATATGAAGTAGCGTGCAACTCATAAATGCATGGTTTGACAGTTAAACAGATCGCGTGCTGCGCTTGCCGCGCAATGTGCACGCAGCCTTACTAATGAATTTCCCATTAATACACGAACGCCATAACAGTGACAGCGTAATCGTTATGACGTCATTATGATGATGACATTGTTTTTCTTTTTTAAGTTTCCCTTCGACGATCAAATTACATGGGAAAGTGCAGTTTATTGTTCGTTATGAGGAAAATCCTGTTGATATGATCAGTGAGATGATTCAGGAAAGCAGATTGCATTATGTAATGGGAATACCCAAACTAAGTGTTTCGGAAAAGGTTATTAATTTATTCACAATGTTTTTTAAAGATAACTTGGTTGATAACAGAGGATATATTAATGATGGCGTAAAAAAAAATGCAGGGCTCGGATAACGGAATATTTTTCGAAACGGTTTCGTTTTAAGAAACGATTTATTTCGAACGGCACGATATAAAAACGTTTTTGAAGAAGAACAAAATTTAAATCGTTGTCGGTTAATAAAACGTTTTTAACCGTTTTTGTCCTTTTTTGTGTTGGTCAATAGGTAACTCGCAACACAACCCTTACGGCAAGCGCATTGAAATCAATGATGTAATGAAATGAAGATAAGGTACAATTTAACTAAATAAGTTCATGCTTGTCGGCGCACGCCCCGTGCGCGGCTGCGTCTTGCGGAATAAACCGGTTTTTGTTTTGCAGAATAAACGTTCTCATTTCGTTTTCATTCCGAATAAAATGTTGTAAAAAGAAGTGTTAGAAACGTTTTTTTAAACAACGTTTTCGATTCCTACTTCTTAAGTGCCAAACTAACAAAACTAGCAATATGGTCGCCTTTGTTACATGGGAATTAAAGATAACAGGTGAAATGTGGGTGTACTATAGGGTACACCTCTGCCTAACCCTTCGGAGATTACAGGCTTGATGTTATGTGTTAACAAAAGACGATCGTTTTATACCAAGTCGTTGTTCGGGCCCAAAATACATATTTCGGCTCCATTATTTTAAACACACTTAAACTTAGCCAGTATACATTGTAGTTTTACAGTATAATAAACTAACAGTATTATAATCTCGGCAGTTACCTGAAATAATAACCTACGCGCTCGGTTGATAAACCTTCCGCATCCATGCCTAACTGCCGTGTACTCGACGGCGACGCTGCGGCCGTTTTCTATGAAGATATAATACTTTTACTTGTTAATACTGTGACACTACTAACCTACTTTAGAAAATCGGCCCCTATTTTAAACTTAAAGTCATGTCCGTTTGACATCCAATAAGAGAGCCATTCGGGGAGCTTCGTTCGGGCTTAAAACAGCTGCCACGTGACCGAAATTTTTAATGAATGACGTAACCGCAGTTAATGAAAATTGCCCGAGCAATTTTTTTGGAGTAGTTCTGTAGGTACAGGCTAGCGATCGTGACTTGTAATCAGTCAGTGTTCCTATTTATAACACACTAACTTCTGCCCGCGACTTCATCTGCGTGAAATTTGATGACATGACCATGACACTCGACAATACTGTAGCTTCCTTTTAGTGAAATAATTTTCGGAATCTGATCAGTAGTTCCGAAGATTATCCCCTAGAAACAGACTCACAAATTTTACCTCTTTATTATGATATTATTATATTAAGTAAAGATATATAAATAAAAAAAAAACAAAGCGTTCGCAGAGCACAGAAGTGTGTGGAAAAGGGAGATGGAGCTATGCCCAGTAGTGGGACAAAACAAGCTAGATAGAATTGTTATAATTGTATTGAAGATGCACAACCAGAACTAACATGACCAAATATAACAAAAATATAGGTCAAATTGACGAGCAACTAACAGCTCAGTTCAGGATAAAGGTTAAGGAAAACATCAAATAATTAAAAGTACTAAAAAACCCAATTCTATAGAATTTTGGTATCGCAGGCCGACAAACAAAAGTTACATCATATTTCAGGTTATTATTGGTTTGTCCCGCCTGCGAAATCAAAGTTCTATAAATTACGATGCTTGTTTTTTTTTTTATCTTTTTAGTTATTTGATATTGCAGTCGGGTTTTTTTAATACCTTTTTTATTTTTAGCTTTTAGTTTTTTTAATTTCTCAATCCAAATTACACTTAAAATAATAATTTGCACAATAAATTGTAATCACCTTTTAAAACCCTTCATTTTGATATACCAATCGTTAATATTTTAAACAAGCTAGAAATCCGCCATTTAGATGTTTTTTAAATTTTACTTTTGATATAACCAGTGACACTCGCGTAATAAAGATGAATCTAACGACATATTCATCAAAATCGGTTCAACCGTTTAGTAGTTACGAGGGAACATAGAGACGGATATACATACAAACATACCGGTCAAAATCATAACTTTTCTTTTTGCTTCGTCGTAGTCAGGTAAAAATATGTTATCGTTCCTACAATTATTAGTTATCGAATTTCACAAGCGAAAACCCCGAGATTGTAATTTATAGTAAGGCTTAGGTTATCAGCCCACTGTCTTTTATATTCTGACATTGGTAGCTGATATTATACTGGTAGGTACACACGGCTACACATCAAGCAATACATTTCCAGTATAAGCTGGCCTCGCATTGTGCGGACATCCTATACAATGCGAGATCAGCATAAACTGGAAATGTATAGCTTGATGTGTAGCCGTGCGTACATAGGGTTGGGCAGTGTGGGCAGTAACACCCACGAACGTAAATGTATGGAATTACTTCTTCTATTTTTATAGTCTCCTGGTAATTGTAGACGAGTTTGCACTTTATAGTTGGGTGTGACAGATTTTTTTAGAAGTACCTATGTGCTTGAAAGTATGTTAATGTTTGTCCAGCAGAAATTTAGACACTAATGGTGGAAATCCTCTGGGTTTCCTTTTGCTAGTAGAAGGCGAAGGGTTTGGACGGAGTGCACTCGGGTTCTGTATTCAAAATGCTATACGATGAGATGATAATCTAGTGGGTGCTGAATGGATATGAGAACGATTGTTTTGAGGGCTGAGGCTGCGGGATTTGGGGGGTGAATGTGAGCAAACATAACAGATTCTTAGTAGGTGACTATTATTATTAAAAAACAAAGAGGCTGTTGTCAGCGGATTACAAAGAAAGAAAGAAAAGAAAGAAAAGAACAAAAAGAACGAAAATAAAGAAAGAAAAACATTTATTTGGACACAGTTTACAAAAAGGCCATTACGTCGAGGCATATGGTTTCTACATACCTTCACCTACAGCTTATGATTAAAGTCAAACTCAAAGCATATAGGTATTTCAATTAAACCAATTAAAATTGACGAAGAGTCGGTCAGTTAGTGAGAAAGTTTAAGTTACTATATTACCCTAAATAAAATTGTTTAGCAAGTCAGGTTTTAGTTATAATTATTGTTTTTAGTCTGAATAATGCATGTTTTTGTTAAAACTCTTATAAAATTCAAGGATTTAAAAATTTATTATCAGAATTGTAGAGGTTTGCGAACAAAAACGAATACTTTTTATAGCAATTTATGTACTATGAGTTACGATGTAGTGATACTGACTGAAACCTGGTTGAATAGTAATATAATAAGCAGTGAGTTGTTTGATGATCGTTATGAAGTCTACAGACGAGATAGGGAAACAACTGGATTCCATCGCAACAAAGATGGGGGTGGAGTGTTGATTGCGATTAAGAGAATTTTCAATTCCTCGCGTATTGACCGCTGGCAAAGCTGCTGTGAGGATCTCTGGGTCACAATGAACATATTAACATCTCAAATTGCTTTTTGTGCAGTCTACTTGCCTCCACCTGTTAGTCTTGCAACTCTAGATCTTTTTATTGAACACTGCAACTTAGTGTTAGACTCAGTGAAAATGGCTGTCTGTATTTTGGGAGATTTTAACCAAGGTAAAATTAACTGGGGTTCAGCCGCTCTGAACGTTTCGCTGCCTAAAACTAGCCAAAACCTTTTAGATTTTATTTATACTAACCGGCTGGTTCAGTACAATAATGTTATTAATTGTTCTAGCCGTATATTAGATCTGGTATTATCTACTACGCCTACCTGTTCAGTTAGCGAGTCTATCTGCTCGCTTACCGGTATAGATAAATTACACCCCCCCCTTGATGTAACTCTGTCATTGGCTCGGGATCGCAACCTTCCATATAACACGTTTCGAAGACCAAACTTTTATAAAGCCAATTATACAGAAATCAACAATTACCTTAATAAACTCAACTGGAGTGAGCTTTTCCAAAATACCCAAGGCGTGAATGATATGGTTGCTTTATTCTATAGACACATACAGGATGCTATTAAAAAATTTGTTCCCTACTGTAAACCAAAAAAATGTCGATATCCACCATGGTTTAATAAACATTTAATTAACTGTATTAAAGAAAAAAATAGACTTAGGATACGTTATAAAAAATACAAAAACCCCTTAGATGAAATTGAGCTTAAATTGATCTCTAAGCGATGTGAAAAATTTGCCATTCAATTGCATAATGATTATGTAAGACAACTGGAAAAGGACATCAAGGATAACCCAAAACTTTTATGGAGCTTCATAAAAGCAAAACGTGGAGGAAATAGCTCGTACCCTTTGACCATGACTGACGGACAAATCGTAACTTCTAACGGTTCGGAAATATGTGATCTTTTTGCAAACCAATTTTCTAGCGTGTACGTACCTGACAATAATTCAGATAACTATCACCAGCCAAGGTTTCTTCAAGCTATCTGCAATAACAGTCAGGGTTTGACTGCTCTTAAAGTCGACCACGATTGCCTACTTAAAAAACTAAAAGCAGTTAATATCGGAAAAGGGCCTGGTCCAGACGGCATTCCTCCGATATTTATTCAAAACTGTGCATTAGCACTAGTATCACCTTTATTGTCCATTTACAACGCGTCGCTGGCTGCGGGTACCTTTCCGTCTGAATGGAAAAAGGCAAAAGTAGTTCCCATACACAAGTCTGATAAAAAAGACTCCATTAACAACTACAGGCCGATTTCAATTTTGTCCATATTTGCAAAAATATTTGAATCTATCATTTGTCCTCAAATTCAGCAGCATTTTAAAATGTATCTAAGTAACTTCCAGCACGGGTTTGTAGCCTCGAGATCCACAGCTTCGAATTTGGTGGCTTTCACTGAGTCTCTCATCCAGACTATCGACGAGGGCAAACAATTTGGACGTAGTTTACACCGATTTTAGTAAAGCTTTTGACAAAATGCCGCATTCCGTACTTATACATAAACTCGAAGCGTACGGTTTTGGCGGAACTTTATTAAAATGGTTTAAGTCTTATTTATCGGGGCGCGAGTTTTATGTCGTTGTTAACGGATTCCAATCTACATCACGAATAATCACCTCTGGCGCTCCGCAGGGATCGCATTTAGCTCCAATTCTTTTTATAATTTTTATTAATGACCTCCCCCCATGTCTCCAATTTTCCAAACCATTTATGTATGCCGATGATGTAAAAATAGCACGAATAGTTGAATCATCTAAGGATAGCGAACTCTTGCAACGCGACATTAATGAAATTATCGAATGGTGCCGCATTAATAATATGCAACTGAACTCGAAAAAATGTTACCATGTTAAATTTACAAGGAATCTCAACCAGATCGAATCTGACTACTTTATAAATCAAGACAAAGTCCAACAAGTGGAAATCGTAAGAGACTTGGGCGTACTCTTCGATAAAAAAGTAAGCTTTGTGCCCCACATCGAAAATATTATTAAAAGAGCATCTAAAATGGTAGGCTTTATAATTCGTAATACTAAATGCTTTCGCAGAAGTAGCACTAAAATAGTATTATATAATAGTCTTGCACGGAGCATCTTGGAATATTGTAGCGTGGTATGGAGGCCACACTTTGCCACTCATATTCTGAGGTTGGAACGTGTGCAAAAGCGTTTTATGTGGCATCTGGCCTTTAGTGAAGGGATGTGTAAGTCTCTGTCCTCATATAAGTCTCGTCTGCAACATTTTAAAGTGCAACCCTTATCCACACACAGAGATGTCGCAGATACCTTATTTTTATGTAAACTGTTGCGAAACAAAATTGATTGCCCCAACTTATTAAACCTTGTTAGATTCCGAGCGCCCTGTAGATTGCCTAGGAATAGCATAACGCCACTTTGTCCGCCTTTTCGAAGGTCTATACTTGGTGCAAACTCACCAATTTCTAGAATGTGCAGGGTTCTCAATAGCTGCAGCGACCTAATAGATTTACATCATGACAGTATTAACACAATACGTAAAGTTGTCCTGAACAATTCAAGTTAATCTCTCCTAAGTCTCTTTCTTATAACATTCATATTTATAACATGTAATCAAATAAAAAATATAAATATATGTATATTTGTTATTCACGGTTATCAGTCAGTAATTATTGTTATGTTGTCGAATTATTTTGGATTGGATTAGTTTATTTTAAGATGTTAATTAGTTTATTATTTTTAAAATTTATAATCTTACATTTTTAATCAAATTAATCAAAATTAAATATATGTGTTTATTTATACTATGTTTATAATTGTTGCATAAATTATTTAATGTTTGTGATTTTATTTTATAATGTCTTTACCAACGTGTTTGTACTAGCGGTGTTAACCTGTAATTAACTGTTGCACATGTAATTTTTCTGTTATAACTTGTTAACTGTTATTGTTATGTGTAAACAGTTGTTGGTTGACCTTAAATAAATAAATAAATAAATAAATTACTGGATACATATACCTAAAAAAATCTGAAATATTTTTATAATTTGTTCTAAAAGTTTTTCAAGAGTACTAATAAAGTATTCCCTCGTTTAGCCTCACATCCAGTATAAAACACGAGTGTGAGTTTATAAATCCGTTCATTAATGCAACAAGATCTGTGACACAACTTTTGTCAATACATAAAATTATAAGAAGTTTGAGACACATTTCTTGCCACTGCTGCATTGCGCAGGCTACTGAGTAAGTAACAAAGTGCAGTGCACGAGAGATTTCTTTAAAGAGGATCATTAATAATTGTTGCAAAACAGTTTACAACATGTTATACGATGTTCTTTGCGTAATCAATTATTTTACCATCAATCTTCGAGCTACGGCTGTGTCGCAATATCGTGTCATGGTGTCACGAGTGTGATGTATGCAGATGTCATAAAACAACATGGTACACATACACATTACATATATTTCCATGGTATTTTAAACCGTGGAAATGACGTTGGCTCTATGCTGCAGGTTGCTTAAGGTTTAAAGTCTCTAAGTAAAATAAGGAACCGTAAAATAAAATATTTTCGAAAATCAAACCGACTTTATAGGTTAACGTTATTTGTTCATTGATTTTCAAATGAAAAAGTAGGTAAATACCTCATAATAACCTGGTGGTTAAATAACACCAAAAACTAAATTTCGGAAGTCGGCGTCTTTTGTTGTGAATTTTCGTTTTTTGCCACCGACTTCCGAAATAAAAGTTGTTTTTTTACTTTGTAGTGTTTTTTTTCGAAAGTTGGTTGTTATTTTTTTGTGAAAATTTCTTTAGCCTTTGCCAGTTGGGCATTATTTTTGAGATAGGAAAAAACAATTGAACTCGCGACACCGTTACCGACACCTCATTTTTGTAAACGCGATTATGCTCTTTATTTATATTAGGTTACGGATCAATGTTCTATGCAAGTATTTTTACTTAAGTTTTCACTTCTGTCGGCACTCCGGAGAATTGAGAATCTCCTCCTTTTGGAAGTCGGTTAAAAGTGCAACTTATTAATGAGCTTGTTCCTTAATAATCTAATCACTTATTTTAAAGTGACTTATTTTTGAGACTGAAATCTTTCAACCAAATGAACTGATTGAAACCCTTTTTTCCCAGACTACTTAATATTCAAGTTTATTTTGTTTGTTCATTGTATTGACCTATACATAAACTGCATCTTGGCTATTTCTGAAGAATCCTTCAGAAACGAAGAGCAGGCTTGGTTTGTGGCAGAATGATTTTCTTTAAAAGTAAATTTAGCCAACGCTTCGCGAACTTCATAAGACCCGTTCTTTACAATAGATTAAACAGGGCGATAAACATATACGCATAAACTTCCAAATATTTAACTTCTCATGGATTACACACACTTACACACACACCCACACACCCCCACACAGCCTCTCTCAATTCACACACTCACACTTCATTCTACACAATGAGAGGTCATGTATTCAAACACATTCATACTCTACATATTATAATAAAATATAATAATATGTATGAAATAACACTACTGTTAAATTATCTTGTAAAAATTAATGTTATGAAAATGTAAATTTATCCGAGGGGATTGGCGCTGATAGCCGAAATACAGGTTTTTACCTAGTTCGGCTACAGATGCTCAGTACTCAAAACTAGCCTAGGTTTAATTTGTGAAAACAATCTAAAAAATAAAATTTATTTATTATTATTTATTAATTATTTATTTATACCCCACGCTAATAAAACGAGCTTTTAAGATACTGTATCAAAGTCAGTTACCCATTTACGAGTCGACACTGCGACTAAGGTCGGGCATTCACTGAGGTCGCTCAAGCCAATGAACTTGGAACACTTCCTATGCAGTATCAGTTGGAGCCAATTACCAAATAATATTGTCCCCTATATGTGGAGGGGTCTTTTTTATTTGATGATCAATTTTGCAATTGTTGTCTATGGTCGCTTAAAACCTTTTAGTTTCGACCGTGGCTAAATAATAACAGCCGCACGGGTCGGTCGAAGGTTAAGCTACACTTGTTGCGGTCGGATCGTTGACATCCATTACATAATATTGAGACCTCTCAGTGCTTCGGAAAGCACGTTAACCCGTTGGTCCCGGCTGTCATTCGTAGATCTTTGACAATCGTTACGGTTAGTGAGAACCTCGAATTTTTTTTTGTTTATTAATAGTTAGCTAATTATAATTTTATCATTTTTAAGACTTCTAGTACCACTATAGTATAAAAGCCTCAATTTTCTAGCCTGTACTGTTAAATATGATTGCAGGAAAAGATAATTCTCTTGTCGAGCAAGAGAATAATCTTTTCTTGTACTGTTTTATTATTTTAATATATAGGTACTATTACCCAGTTACTGGGTTGTGGAGGTCAGATAGGAAGACGCTCCATGTAAAATACTGGTATTCATCTGCATCTGGTTAGACTGGAAGCCGACCCCAACATTGTTGGGAAAAGGCTAGGCAGATTGATTTTTTCTGGTCGTTTGAAACCTTTTCGTTTTGATACCATTGAGGTTGTTTGAAGGTCAGAATTTACCATCAATGTATTGATTACTATTAAGTACTATTGTCTATTTACATATTCATATAATATGTATGTACTTATTTACGTACCTCACCCTTGTGACCTTTATTTAGTTATGCAAGGTGTTCGAAGTATCTATCTTACCTACTAAAATATTTGATACCACAACTCATTCCCATACCTGGTTTTATTAAGTCATTGGTACTGGTGCATTCGTGCAAGAACTGTGTGTACAATGCTGCCCATGGGCATGTGACCGCTCGTATTTTTCAGAACATCCATAAAAAAAAAATATCGAAAATTAACTTTTAAAGGGTCTACCTCAATTTTTTTTTATATTTTTTTTTTTTCAATATCCCCTATGGTTTTATGGACACATCATGCCTATGGGCTACATTGTACAGTTTGTTCGGTAGAAGGACCGACACAATTTTCTTAGGGATAAGGAGAGTCATATCCTAGTTTTCAACCATAAAACCTGTCTCTTAAGTGTCATAGTAGGTATAATTTTTTTTTTGGCAATTACCCGAAATAACATCAAAACTTTCTTGGTTGTAATAAAACGCAATTTTAGAAAATGACTGTTGTGCTGTTTAAATCTTAAAATTGTGTTAAAGTACGAAGAATTTCAACCTTTAAATTAATTTAAAAAACGAACAATAAAACAATTTTGTACTAGCAAAAGACACATGTAATGCCTTAAAAAAATTGTCGGTCCTTCTACCAAACATCCTGTAGGTACCTAGACCTACATAAAAATACTTATTTTCTCCCTCTTTTGAAAGTATACTCATATGCACACAAAGCATCATAGCATGATGCAAATGTTCTTGACAGGTGCAAGATTTGGTCTTCAAAATGCAAAAAATAAAATTATATCGGCAATCCTTTGATTACAGCATATTTCCTTCACTCTATGTAATAAAGCAGATTATTTTTATTCTTCGTTTGCTCGTAATATAAGTTACATCCATAAACAACCATAAATTCTAGACTTTGTTATGATAATCTCCCCATACAGGCTTGTCTTTGGTGCCAAATTACTGACAAAGATGAATGA
The DNA here is from genome assembly GCA_916610215.1 of Omphaloscelis lunosa. Lineage (NCBI taxonomy): Eukaryota > Metazoa > Arthropoda > Insecta > Lepidoptera > Noctuidae > Omphaloscelis > Omphaloscelis lunosa. The sequence continues at coordinate 5,326,195 of OU744255.1, forward strand.
ATGGAGAGCAAGATGTTTCATTCAGTCAATACTCATCAATGACAGTGAATGAAAGGAGTAGCCTTATGTCATTCATTTGTTTTTCTTAAGGCTACAAATTGAAGATGACGTAATGGATCGTGTATGTTTTGTTTTGATTATTCTAGTTTTCGTTGATTAGAGCTAACTTAAGCTGTTATTTAATTGTTATTGGCCGTAAAGTCAGTAAGAAGGCCCATATAATTAGATACCTATTGATAAAAATGTTCGAATAGCCGTGTTAATAAGTGAAAAACAAAATAGAATAGAATCAAAATAAATTGCACAATACCAACATTGTTCAGTATAATGAAAACAACGTAATAAACAATAATTAGGTTACATTCATGATAATTAACTATGATCAAGCGAAAACAGTGCGGACGTCTTGCCTAATATGTCATTGCGCATTGTAATCGATGCGCAGACGTCATGCCGCGTTAGCGAGCGCGTAAACGATGTACGGTGTTGCCAAAGATAGTAATATTTATCTACCTTTTAATAGAACTATAGAATACTATATAAAAATTTAGTTCAGGGGAAAATAACTTTTTGCACGATTGCAGCTGGGCGATAGTACACAGGTCCGAGTGCTGGTTTTTCCATTAGGAATTTCTTAGTAGTAGTTCGGTCGGAGTGGCCGGTTATAGCAATGGACCCCTTAATTACGTAGGACTTAAACATAATTGGATTAAAAAAATGTGGTTTTAACAAACACTTCTGTCTAGCTTTAGTTGGATGACAAATTGCTTACATTGGCAACACAGAACTTTGACACTAACTAAATTGTGCAAAAAAATGTTCTAGAAATTAAGAGCGTTTATACAGAAAGTGGGCAACGTCGCAAATAGCTGTCCAATATTTAGCTGTTTTGGTTAATTTGGCAATATTAATGTATGGAAATAAGAAATATGGCTTACTAGTGAACTAAAATATTGATTATGAAATGCAACAATTAATATCGTGACACCGAATATTTAGTTTTTGAAGTAAAAAAAGTGTTTGGAAACTTTCCTTTTTACAAAACAGGTAAGTATTTGACAGCTATTTGCGACGTTGCCAACTTTTTGGATGACCGCTCTTAATCTGTTTAGGTCACTGTACTCGGGTGACCTAAACATATTCATTTCTGGAACATTTTTTTTTCTAATAAAATGTACAAACAAGCGTACATTGTTATTACTAGCTATAATGCTCGATAGTTTCGATTCTTCATATTCCGCTCTTGTGAAAATGAGGTCACTCTAATTTCTGGGACAAAGCGAATTTTAGGTGAATTGGAATATCGAACGGAAATAGACGTGTATCATCAGAGAACATCTTTTCGAAATCATCATCGATTTGAACATAAAAAGTGTTCCTTGAATTAATTGTTGGTTTTAGGAGAGTGGCTTTCTGGTTTTTCACAGTTTCTTCATTTAAAAATGATGGTCCATTATTCAAAAAGACGTCAGAAATTAAAATCTGTTTATTATCATGCGCTTATCCCTGAATTCTTTTTATGAGAAAGTTTGGAGTTGAAATCCAAACTATTCAAATCTGCGGATGAAAACAATGAGTCGAAATGTGAATCGTGAGAAATCTACAGTTAAAACCAAGTTCATAGTTCAGACTATTCCCGATCACAGGTTATTCTATTACATCCTCTCTAATTGATGAATATGAATAACTACAAGCTGTGAGGAACACCACGCGATCGTTAATGGCACCTACTTTACAGTAGGGTGACTACGTCATCGATTAATTTATGTGTGTTGGTAACTGTGGAAGTGATCCACAATACTGCCTAGCAATAAAGAATTGGGTTGCAGAAACCTAAAAAAAGAAACTAAGATTGAAGCAGGTATCCAATTAGTTAAAAGTACCTGGGCGACCGAGCTCTGCTCTGGTGAAAATAGAGAATGCTCATTTAATAGTATAGGAAAGTTCATACTAATTCTATGCTGCCATGATAGTAGGCACTTACTAATTCCATGCTGTCATGATACTAGGCACTTACTTACTCCATGCAGCCGTGTCATTATTCTAAGGTAGCCATCTTGTTCTAAACTTTGGGCGACTGAGCTCTGCTCGGGTGAAAATACGGAGAAAACGAATTTTCCCAGATATGAGACATAGCTAGATCTATTTTTCGCCCGCCTTATACCCATATATTGCTGCTTTCATCGAAATCGTTAGAGACGTTTTCGAGAACGGGATTACAAATATATATTATATAAATGTCTACAATTCATCTTTACCCAAATATTCTTGACAGACCTAAATATTTTGCGGTAATGCTTAGTAATATGAATAGGTAATAATAAATAGGTTATGAATAGGTAAGCTTTTACAGCTTACCTATTCATTTCAAATATTTAAATTACCAATGCTTTCTTCCGGCTTGAAGAGTGTACGTTCCGGTGAGATAACAGACGTAGGACTCAACTTAGTCATTTCAGACCACTTGGCATCACAAGGGGTCTGCAGTAGGTATCCCCTAAAAAGCGGTAGGTACTTAATCACTTTCCATCCGCAGAGCCGTCGGCCTCTCTGCCAATCTAAAAGATAAAATGTAACAATTTATAATACAGATATTCATTATTTACTACAAGGCACATGGTGGCTCTATTCTTTACATTAGTCGATATGAAAGGGAGTCCAAATTACTCGTGGATTTAATTTGGTACGTGACGTAAATGTCCCTCACATTAACCGGCATTGTGGTTGCCGGTTGTCGAGCGTTGCCATAATTACCAAACAATTTTGATTGGTAGTTACTTTGATGAATATTTGTTCAATCAAATGTCAAAAGTGACCCCATATTCAAAATTCATTTATTTACGTTACACGTCCGTGTTTAGGTCACAGAAATACATTTATGTGTACCAAATTTCAACTTAATCGGTCCATTAGATTCGGAGCAAATTGGCTGTGACAGACGGACAGACAGACATACGAGTGATCCTATAAGGGATTCGTTTTATCCTTTTGAGGTACGGCACCCTAAAAAGGCGAGAACTTTTTTTTATGTTGGTCGTGAATTTGATTGAGATGAGGTTTGTGAATCTTTTTGTTCAAAGGAAAATGGAGCGCTATTGCTGAGCAAACCTGCGAGGGCGCTTGTGAAATGTCAGAAGCTAGGTGCACGGTTCGCCTCCTCCTTCGCGAGCATTACTGCTTCGCAGAAGGAGGTGACGGCCTCCCATTTCCTCTCGCTTCCTACCTGAAATTTTGTTCAGAATCATGTACTGAATCCATGGTAACCATTGATATATAAAAACCTTTTTATATATCAATGATGGTAACAGTTTTCGTGTCAATGATGCCACCCTGTATATATTTTATTGTATTATTTATTTTATCTCTTGTTTTATGGGATTTCTGTTGCTTGGTTTTGAAAGCACTATTTTATTGTATCATATTTGAGATTATAATTTATCTTAACTTGATTTGAAACACCGCATTTTGCATATCGGACGACATCTGAAAGGCTCATTTGTAGTGATTACCGGAGATTTGACCGCCTTATTGGCTTCAAAGTTTGTGGAATTGCTAAAATACGTTACTAAGACCTTAGCCTACATCTACCTATAAACATGTATATAAAAATGAATCCTTATTTTCCTTCGTCACGCCATAACTTGAGAACGGCTGCACCGAATAGTTTTTTTTTTGTTGTGTTCGTTATTCTCAGGAAGGTCGGTAGGTATTTAAGTACGTAGGTATGTAGGTAGGTAGGTAGGTAAAAAGGTAGGTATGTACTTAGTGCTACCCGAGCGAAGCCGGGGCGGGCAGCTATTTGCTGATAAATTATAAACAGCTGTAACAACTTTTCAGCAAATGAAGTACCTAAAACTATAAATAGTTTTAGGTACTTCATTTGCTGAAAAGTTGTTCTTCTAAAGAAGAAACTTAGCCCCCGTGGATTGTTCTCTGTGAACACTAGAAGGCTTTAGTGTTCAGAGAGAACACTTTGTATTACCACGGTGGCTTATAAGACGTGTTCTCTCTAAAATAGCACGATGCGGCCGGTATATGGGACACATCTCGCCCGAGGTGTGGCCGGAGATCGGTAGTGGGACCAGGCTTTAAGGTAATTATGGGACGTTTTCGGATACAAAACAGTAGTGTATGATTTTTTTAAGGAAATGTTGATTTTATTTTAGGATGACTAAAAAAGTCAGGAAATTCTGAAACATAAAATAGAATAAATTTGACATATTGGATGGTTGAATAAATAAAAAATAAACTGGATTAAGGGTGGGTTTGGAAGGAAGATAACAGTCGAAATTTATAATGAAATAAATTTTGTTTAAATTACAAGCAGCTAAAAAGGTGCATAAATTTTATCTATTATGCAATAACTACTTATTAAAGATGAGAAAAGCTTGAAAAATGGTATAAAGAAAGGTTGAAAGTTAAACTTTTTAGTATAATGCTAGTTACTCATGTGTTTCATCTCCCCACGAGCCTCGCGCTCGGCAGCTCGAGCGTTCACATTGAAAAGCTTTTCAACCTTGACCTGCAACTACAACACGAAGTCTAGTGTATAGGTCAACCACTTTACTTTTTGTTTGAATGCTCAGACATGAGTATAAGTAATACTTAAAATAAACATTAAGAAATCAAACTAGTATCAAATAAATCTCTGGTTATCTTCTTCTGATATTTTAATGATTCGTGTAAGATAACACACGCTTGTTGTGCTTCGTACTGTTCTTGCCGAACTTGGTTTGACACACTACAGAGTGTCTAGATATACTACTTCCTTTAAAGATCATCATATTCAGCCAATTCCATTTAAACTTCATGAAAGATCATTACCCAATCAAATTGATCATCATTCATACCATTAATTGTTTTTTAGCACACAGGAGGCCTTGACTGGCAAATTCTCTTGGCATTAAATAATATGGTTATCATAACATCCGTTTCTGTGAAGACAAGTGACAGACCACCCAGCACCTTAATTGCGTAACACACGATCAATCATAATCTGGATTATTTTGAGGCATATTGCTAATCCATTGCTTTTTAGGTTCGAAACATTTGTCTGCACAACAATAAAAATAACGCAATAAAACTTGTTTAACTGTCGAAATGAAACAGATTGTGACTGATCGTGTGTTATGCAATTGGGTTGCGGGTTCCCCCAGGTCCATCTGGTTTTTGAGTGACTGATGGTTTTTTGCAGGGGATCATGTGAAAATCCAAACTTTTAATCATTTCGCAATATAAACTTGATTGATCGTTTCGATTCAAGCCACGGTTGATACGGTAATTATTGGATTCATTAATGTGATACCCTCCATAATAAGGTGAGGCAAAGTGCCACAGTAATGATGGCGATTAGTGGTCTGTCACTCTTGTGGCGCGGACCGGTTTGTTATTTTATTCCAGGAGCTGATATTTCTGATTTCATCGTGCAAACTACATCCCGTAGTATTTGATTGAAAGACATCATCAATAAGTTTCTAATATTTGTTTTATTTTCTTTTCTAACCTGTTACAAACACATTATTTAGATTTAAAAAAATAAAAATTGGCTGTCCCCTGAGCAACTTTTTTTTAGGGTTTCGTACCCAAAGGGTAAAACGGGACCAAAACTCCGCTGTCCGTCCGTCTGTCACCAGGCTGTATCTCATGAACCGTGATAGTTAGACAGTAAGTGGGCTCTCATACAACAAACGTGATTTTTCAAGAGTACAGAACCCTGCGTGCGCGAGTCCGACTCGCACTTGGCCGGTTTTTTTAAATAGCCTGCCGACAGAAGTGAAAACTTAAACCCGGTATTAGCGCCATCTAGCGTCTATAGTACAGCACTACGGTACGAACGTGTCGGTGACAGAAATCCATAAGTTTATCCCCTACCAAAAATCGCTCAACGCGCCTAAACAAGTACGTATTAATTTAAAAAAAAAATGTCCCTTTAAACGAAATCCAAATCTTGTCACCCTACATAGGTGGTGCAAAGCTTTTGTCTGCCTGTTACTTGTCCCATGCTTTTGTTCTTCTATTGGATTTTCTTTTATCTTTTTCCTTTTCTTTTATAAAAGAAAAAAAAAATTGTAATAACTGAGAAACGAGAAATCTTGGAGATAAATAATTACTTAGAGAATGCTGCAGACATGTAGGTAATGAGAGCAAAACGAAAGACTTCATTTATTTCTTCAAAATTTATGAAGAATTTTGGTTTTATCTTATTTATTACATAACAAACATAACATAATATCACGCCTTGTTTCCCCGAAAGGTTGGGCAGAGGTGTCCCTGTAGCAGGTTCACCCACATTTCGCCAGTTATGTTTTAAGTCTCATGTAATAGGGGGCGAGCCTATTGCCATCAACCGGGCACAAATCCAGACTCCGGGCTGCTACTGAGAAATTTCAGATAGAAAAACCCAATAACACTTTGCCCAACCCGGGAATCGAACCCAGGACCTCATGCTCAGCAGTAGCGCTTGCGACCACTAGACCAGCGAGGCAGTCAATCTTATTTATTATGTGATGAAAATTATCTTTGTAAGTTATTTTTAGTTTGTGATAAGAGTGAGTTTAGTTAATCGTCTTCTTTATTTGCTTTTATAGCGCAATTAATCCCAAATGGAAGAAATCGAAGATAAAAAATACATTTTAAGTCGGATATCTTTTTTTGTTATGTTGTGATCAGTCAAGTCATAATCTGCACATAAAGACACAAATTAATCTTTATCAAACATAAAATCTAGATTTAGGCCTGCTTTAAAACATTATTAGGATATCTCTGTATACATACATCGAATGACAGAAATATAATTATATGATACATAACATAACACAACATAACATAACATGACGCCTGAATTCTCCGAAGGGTTAGACCGGGGTATACCTATAGTACACCCACATTTCGCCAATTATGTTTAAGTCCCATGTAATATAGGGGGCGAGCCTATTGCTATCAATCGGGCACAAATCCAGATTCCGGGCTGCTACACAGAAATTCTAGATGGAAAAACCCAATAACACTTTGCCCGACCCGGGAATCGCACCCAGGACCTCATGCTTTGCCGTAGCGCTTGTGATCACTAGTCCAACGAGGCAGTCAGTCAGAAATATAATTATGTTTTATAATAAGTTTGGCTCTGATTATCCTATCCTAAACTATTAAACGAGCAATATTTGTATCTATATTTGTTTGTACTTACGTTCTCGAAATCGGCTCTAACGATTTCGATGAAAGTTGCAATGTACGGGGGCGAAACATCGATCTAGCTAGGTCTCATATCTGGGAAAATTTGTTTTCTCTATATTTTCACCCGAGCAGAGCTCGGTCGCACAAAATTTAGAACACGATACTGAATTACGTGACATTATTGACAGTAGAATAATGACATGGCAGCATGGAATTCGTAAGTAGCTATAGTCATGGCAGTATGGAATTAATAGGTGCTATACTATTAAATGCTGATTCTCTATTTTCACCAGAGCAGAGCTCGGTCACCCAGATACTATTTAGTGAAATGTCATGAAAGATAAATCAGTACCTAAATCACAAATTTTGAAAGATCAAATAATAAAAATTGATAGTCTTCTTCTTCTTTTCGTGTGGTTAGAGACTAACCTGGTGACAGAATTTTAAAATCTACCCAAGAGCCTCTGACTTGGCTTCACATGTCGTCTAGAAATATATCTCTCAGGCATGCCGGTTTCCTCACGATGTTTTCCTTCACCGTTTTTGAAGCAAGTGATAATTATACAATACGCACATGAATCCGAAAAGTCTGAGGTGTGTGCTTGCATGTGCATTTTTTTTTTGACTTTTTTTTTGTGCCTTGTGTTCGAACTCGAGACCTATGACTTGGCAGTCCGACGGTCACACCACTAGGCTATCACTGCTGTAGAATATAAGAAATTGATAGTAAACTTTTCTTATTCCTTAATCCATTTTTTCTTGCTTCGGTGGACTTTCACAAGTCTTCCTTATTATTTCGCGACAATTGTTTCTTTGCGTTTTCCTTGTCTTTTCTCATTAAGGCACTGACAGACAAGCGACACTTCCCCCGGCAGTTGGTTTGGTAACATGTGTCGCGCCATTTTTAATAATTTATTTATCTTTTGTATTCTTTTCTATTTTGTGAATGTGAGAACGCTGTAGGCTTAGTGGACTGTAGATCTGTTGATCGTATTCTATTTTGTTAAGTACCTGGTGCTTATTGAAAGACCTACACTGTCCTTCCACACCTAGTAACACTGTTATTTGAAAGAATTGTAAAAGCTTATTATGTTTAAAAGAGTAACCGTGGAGTTTCTTGCCGGCTCTTCTCCATAGAAAACGACCAATTGGAACCGTGCACCTAGCTTCTGACGTTTCATAAGTATGTTTATGTGAAGTAGGTTTATGTAAAATCCCATGTAGGTTTATGTGAAATAAAATATTTTAATTTGAATTTGACTTAGTCCTTTTTCTCTTTAGTCATTTGGTCCATCCGGTGGCTTTCATTCTAGAAAATATCCTAAGTTTTTTTGGAGCGTAAGTAGTTTAAAAGGAGTCTTTTTTATTTCAGTGGATGATAATTTAAAGAAATTTTATGTGCCCTTTTTTAGGGTTCAGTAACTCAAAAGGAAAAAACGGAACCCTTATAGGATTACTCGTGTGTCTGTCTGTCCGTCTGTCACAGCCAATTTGTTCCGAATCTAATGAACCGATTAAGTTGAAATTTGATACACATAAATGTATTTCTGTGACCCAAATAGGGACGTGTAACGAAAATAAATTAATTTTGAATATGGGGTCACTTTTGGGGGGCAAATAAGAAAATTTTATAAAAAGAATTGCAAACTGTACCGTGTGACATATCAAATAAAAGGGCTTATTGTGAGGATCTCAAATACATTTTTTGTTTAATTTTAAAATAAACACTTTTAAAGATATTTAAGAAAATAAATGAAAATTGACCATTCCCCCTTATCTCCGAAACAACAGAGCTTAAAATTTTGAAAAAAAAAAGCAGATAATAGTTCTATGCTTATAGATTACAGGAAAACCTATTCGAAGTCTATGATCTTAAAATAACATGGTAAATCACTCAATATTGTGCGTAAAAAAATATCATTTGCAGTTGGAATGTATGTGGGAACATGTTTTTCAACTACAATGTTAAGTTTGTTCTTAGAATAAATTCATCCCAAATACAGAACCCTTCATTGTGTGTGGTTCGACATGCACTTGGCCGATTGTTTGTTATTGGAAAATAAGCTTGTTCTTGACTTCGATTTCACCTGATGGAAAGCGATGGATGAGGTCTATGATGGAACGAGTGCGCCCAGAAGATGCCTGTTTACTCTTGCTTTGAAGACGCTGGCAAGGAGTTCCACACTTAGGCCGTGCGCATCCTAATCCCAACTAATATTATAAATGCGAAAGAGAGTTTGTTTGTTAAGTTTTCACGCTAAAACTGCTGAACGGATTTGGATGAAATTTGGTACATGGTTAGACCGTGACTTAGAGAAGTACATAAGATACCTTAGATCCCGATATTCCCACGGGATCGAAGTTTATGCGGGTGAAACCACGGGGCCCAGCTTGTAATAAATATGGAGGAGAAGCGCTGAGTATGACCGACTTATACTGAGTACATACGTTATCGTACAATTAAGTAATGGTGAATAAATATTAATATATTCATATTGTTCATGCAAAACAGGTTAAATAAAGATTATGCAAGTCACTGTGTTGATATTTAGCCGGACATACCTAATATAAACATCTATAATTATAACTTTTTTGTAGCGAAGTGGTAGACATGTGTTTCTCGTTTAGCATGTGCTGATACAAGGAAAATGGAATTGAATATAGGTATAAAAAAGATGCGAAACAGATGGATTAATAAATAAAAGTAAGTACCTACTAGGTGAACAAAAAATGAATAAAAAGCGGCCAAATTTTTTTTTTAACCATTTTCTTGTATGCGGACTCCCTTAATTTTTTACTTTATTTTATTTTTGTCAATGTTTTTATAGCGGCTATTGTAGTACATACTCTGTGAAAATTTGAACTGTCTACCGTTTACGGTTCAAAAAACACAGCCCTGTGAAAGACAGACGGACGGACAGCGGAGGATCTCGGGTCAGTGGGTCGTCTTACGCCGTTGGCGTCCTTTGGATACGGAACCCCTAAAAATGAAAAAAGTAAGAATAAGGTAAACTAAAATAAACGCCACTGACACAAATATAGACAACAAAGTAAATATTTAACATTCAAATGTTATTTATTTGCCAATAACGTTACTAAAATAGATATGGCGTCTTGATAACGTGCCCTTGACTGGATATTATCAGTATCTTGTTAATGTTAATGTACTAAAATTTATATTTAATGTTATTTTCTTTTAACTGACGCTTTATCGAAACGTCTTTGTTATATTTTTAATTAATAGAACATTTTAAATTAATCTATTCTAAGATTAGATGATATGAGGAATTCTGACAACCAGTCGTTGAATGGCGTGTAGTGTTACCAGTAACTGGGTTGTGGAGCTCAGGTAGGCAGTCGCTCCATGTAAAATACTGGTAATCAGCTGCATTTGATTAGACTGGAAATTAAATGGAATGGCTAGGCAGATCTTTTCGTGTGGTTAGTGACTATCCTTTTTTTTTGGGTGGGAAATCATCAAATAACTTCTCCCGCTCTGGGCGGAGCGAGAGGGCGTGTCAGACTCTTACTGACTAAAACCCACCCGTGTTCCTTCATTTGCCCTGTTGCCGGAGGCCACGATTTCCCTTTCGGTTTTTTCGCAATCCCGGCAGGCATCGCCCCTAGCGGACCCCGTCGATTCTGCTGACGGCTTTGAGGCGCGCGTGGAACACAACGCGCCGTCGACCCCGGGCCTGGTCCTTATCGGACGGTGAGCTACCCATTACCGTCCGCAAGCCCGCGCCTACGGTGGCCGGAAATCGGCTTGCGATTCCCGACGCCCTGGGCGTCTTCTCCTGCGGCGGTTAGGGGCGTGAAATTTGCCTCTCCCTCACGCGTTCCGCCTCCTCCTTCACGAACATTAGCTTTTGCTTCACAGAAGGAGGTGACGGCCTCCCATTTCCTCCCGCTCCGTACCATGGCCTGAACCAGGGCCGGACGCGAGAGATCACCGCCGCCGATCACCTCCACGAGGACACGGCGATGCTCCGCCCAAGCTGGGCAGACCCTCACCGTATGCTCCACCGTGTCCTCCGGGCCATCGACACAATGGTGACACCCGGGCGTTTCCTCCCGCATTATCCTGTGCAGGAACCTCCCGAAACAGCCGTGTCCGGTGAGGTCCTGCGTCAGGCGGAAGGTGAGGACGCCGTGGCGCCTCTCTTGCGATAATCGCACTCTCCATGACGCTATGAGATCCCGCCGGAGCTCTGTCCGCTGTGTCGCGATTTCTCGCGGCAGCGGCAGCGTTTCGCCTCCTCGCACCACTCCCAAATGTGCGCGAGGACTTTTGCCTCCAGATCCCGTGGCGGTAATCCGGCAAGGAGGCTCACCGCCTCGCAGGAGACCGTGCGGTATCATCGGGCATTAGTGACTATCCTGGTGCCAGAGTTTTTATGCCGCCCATGGGCCTCTGACTTGGCTTCACATGCCGTCGAGAAATATCTTTCAGGCATACCGGTTTCCTTACGTTGTTTTCCTTCACCGTTTTTTAAGCAAGTGATAATCATACAATACGCACATGAATCCGAAAAGTAGTAAGAAGAGGTGCGTGAGTTTGCTCAAATATTTTTTTTTTTCGTTGATATATCGTGTTTTGAAGGTCTCATCTCAAATAAATCGGCATTTGAAAGAGGAAGACTTGTTCTTTAATATGGTAACATATTTTTTTTGAAAAAATAACCTCAAAATCGGGCATAAACGGCAGTTTTTGCACTTTTCGGTTAGGATATCTCAGAAACCTGACATGTTAGAGCAATTCTGAGGCCAGATTTGGATTCAGCGCATCGAAAACCTTCGGAAATATATAGTCTGGTTTCTGGTTAAAAAATTTGTAGGCCTGGTGTTATCTATGATTTGAGGCTAAGCAGCTATTGGAATATTAAATATTCTCCACATAATGTTAGCCAACCTTCGTAGTAGAAAATCATATGATCGAAAATTCTGACAGTCTATCTGACATTTTGACATCATGGTATCGATATCCTCCACTTTAATACATTGTAAGGTCAAAATTGAATGACAGTCGCTTTTAATAAAATTGTGATATTCTGTGGCATTTGATTGTACTTGAAGTTAAAACTTAAAAGTCCCTAATATTTCAGCTCAAATTAACTATTTATCACGCCGCGGACTGTGAAAGCGAGACTGAGCGGCGGGAAAAGGCTCCAAGGCGTCGATAGTTTAGGTAATTTCTTTTTACAGTGAAAACAAAGGCGATAAAAAATAGATAGTATCTGCTTTATATTTAGTTCAGTTATTATGCAAAGTTTCGAAGTATTTTTTGAATACCAGGGGCTTAATGCGGTTTGGAGGTGAATCTGATTTTTTCTGTCGATAAAATTTTATGAAATCGTGTTTTTATCAAACATTAATCCTCAACTTTACCATATATTTATTTCAGAAGGAATGCTGCAATATTTTTAATATAACTGAGGATCATGCTAAACAATTTGAGCTATTGTAGACTCTTAAGAAATTGCATTATCAAAGTAGGCAACGTCGTAAATAACCGTCAAATATTTCGCCGTTTGATGAATCTGTTAATTACTATATGAAATTATGAAATATCGCTCGACTAGTGCACTAGACTAAACCACTGATATGTATTTCAATAAACATAGCATAACATCACGCCTGTAATCCCCGAAGAGTTAGGCAGAGGTGTACCTATAGTACACCCACATTTCGCCAGTTATGTTTAAGTCCCATGTAATAGGGGGCGAGCCTATTGCCATCAATCGGGTACAAATCCAGACTCCGGGCTGTTACTGAGAAATTCCAGATGGAAAACCCAATAACTCTTTGCCCGACCCGGGAATCGAATCCAGGACCTCATATTCAGCAGTAGCGCTTGCAACCACTAAGACCAACGAGGCAGTGCTGCAGTAATAAGAGTATTGCAATAATAAGACTCAATTTGGTGTTCTAACAGTTCTAAGTGCATTTGGAAATTATCTAGTGCATTCTCTACTTTCAAAATGTTTTTTTTCACCTAAAACTATCCAATGTAACGATAATAATCCAATTCATAATCAATATTTTGAAATTAATGCGACGATCTTCGCAGGGTGGCTCAGCTGGATGAGAATTGTCGAAAATCGAGTTAAATGGCGTGCAATAGGAGAGGCCTCTGTCCAGCAGTGGACTTCTATAGGCTGTAGCATACATTATCATCATGATGATGATTTTGAAATAATGAAATATTGATAAATTAATCAAAACAGCGAAGTATTTGACAGCTATTAGCGACGTTGTCAACGTTCAGAGCATCTTGCGCCTTCTTAATATCTAATAGATTAGACAAGGGTCTGCAAGCTCAAAGATCTTAAATAAAGAATTTATCCGAATACTAAGAGTTTTTAGAAAAGAGTCTTCAAAAGAATTCCCCTAATGCAGTTAATACTAGAATTAATAGTTCAATCTCGTAGTCACAGTAACGATCGATGTTGAGATCTCAGTTCAATCTGCTGCGGCACGAGTCAGTCTAGACTAACGAATCGGACTGTACTTTAATAAATCCTCGTTGATTTATTCTGGAAGCCATCTAAGAGATTCTTTGTTAAATTGTCCTTGTGATTTTCTTTGATGTTCTTAAAAGAAAGGAGATAATTTAGACGACTTTTACAGAGGTTTACTCTGATTTTTTATTTGTAAGGGCGAATTTCACCAATCAAGTTGAACGTGGTCAGCACTACTAAGTGTTCAAGAGCTATCAGTGTCAAAATTGTTATGGAATATTGACACTGACAGCTACCCGGACTTAGACTAAAATGACATTTGGTGTTGAAATAAAAATAACCTAGTAAATAATCTAGGTACCGAGTGACTCTCACGAAGGACCACTGACTCATTCTCTGCAGGAGGACCTTCACTATGTCGTGTTGTCTCTGTAATAATAATTATTGGCTTCTGCCCGCGATTTTGTCCAAGTGACGAAGTTTTGCTCGGCTCCTTATAGTCGAAGCGTGATGTTACAAAGCCAAAAAAAACAACAAAAATTGGGCTATCCAATGCAAAAATAATTTTTCAAATCCAACTGGCAGTTCCAGAGATTACCCCTTACATACAAACAAAACAAACAAATTTTACCTCTTTTTAATATTATTATATTATATTTCATTAGTATTAATATAGATTTATCGTCTTATTTTTTTTTAAAGTTCAATCTCAGCTGTCATTTGGTCTAGCAAATTAAAATCTGAGTTTAGAGAGGTAGATACTATTTACAACAGAGCGTAACTAGATGCATAAATAAGCAAAAAGGTTACTTCGCTGTTTGATTTATGTCTTTTTTTTTAAAACAGCTCAGTCAGCCCCCGTTATCAACCCGATAATCTTTTGACCATGTCAGGGCATGAAATACTATTGCATAATACTCAGCTTAAGCCTATACAATTGTACGTAGAAGAGGAACATCTATTGGATTTATCCACGAGAACTATTATCACCACAAGACTAACGGATTGGCGACTGCATTATGCTGTTAATACACTCGAGAGCAATGAATCCGGGTCACTTAAAGAATCCTAAAAATCTCGGAAACTAAAAATGCTAGATTAATGCAATAAATTGTATTTAATAGACAATGTAATACTCCTTAAATGAAGGTATTAAAACTTCTTAGTTATTGTAAAGTTATATCATAAAAAAATCAAATTTGAAAAAGGGCCACTTTCGAAGATGGAACTACGAAATTACAGCATTTGGTTTTGCTTTTGTTTGTAATCTGTCATTTATGTGGGTACATAAACCATGTTGATAGTGCTCTATATTCATTATTCAAGCTGAAATTATGTCGCTTACGCCTGAAGAATGCACCAGAATACTTACAATGCTGGAAACCGGCCGGAGTCAGCGCGATACAGCCAGGACTGTCGGTGTGTCGCTGTCAACAGTACAAAGAGTTCTACGACGTTACGAAGAAACTGGTTCTAACCTACGCAGACCAGGAACGGGCAGAACCAGGTGTACCACAGCACGAGAAGACCGATACTTGGTGAACACCATGCTTCGAAATCGCTTTCTCACAGGAACTGAACTCACAAATCAGTTTCGACGCCTCGGAGGAAGTAACCCAAGTGCATGGACAGTAAGACGTCGGCTTGCTGAATCTAACTTAAAACCCCTTAGACCTGCAAACGGCCCTAAACTGGAGCGTGGGCATCGTATTTCAAGACTAAGATATGCCCAGAGCCACGTAAATTGGAGTATTGAAGATTGGTCAAAAGTTATGTTCTCCGACGAATCAAAATTTATGCTCTACAAGCACGATGGAGGACACAGAGTGTATCGAAGACCAGGGGAAAGATTCAAGCAAGCATGCATCGAAGAAAAAGTAGCCTACGGTGGTGGGTCTGTACTTGTGTGGGCCGGAATTTCTTCTGAAAGTCGCACAGAGCTGGTGATCATAGAAAACGGCTCTTTAACTAGCGTAAGATATGTGGAAGAAATCCTCAATGATCACGTTGGTCCATTTATGGTCAATTTAGGTGAGGATGCTATATTTATGCATGACAATGCCCGACCTCATACAGGTAGGATTGTGAATGACTACCTTCAAGAGATGAACATTACTAGTATGGAGTGGCCAGCGCGCAGCCCGGATATCAACCCGATCGAGCATGCTTGGGACGAGCTAGGCAGATGCGTAAAACAACGAAACCCTCCCCCAATCACGCTTCGTGAGCTCAAAATTGCTCTCACAGAGGAATGGGAGAATATTCCCCAAAATCGTATAAGGAACTTGGTGTACAGCATGCCAAACCGCGTAAACGCAGTAATGGAAGCACGAGGAGGCAATACGAAGTATTAAAATTCAAGAAAATCGTAATTAAGTTCAAAAATTTCATGTTTCCTATTTTTGTTTTAAGGAGAGATCAGCAGTTTTTTTCTTTATGTAATTTTGTGTTAATAAAATGTATGGTGACTCATATTTTTTTTACTTTCATTTAAGGAGTATTACATTGTCTATTAAATACAATTTATTGCATTAACCTAGCATTTTTAGTTTACGAGATTTTTAGGATTCTTTAAGTGACCCGGATTCATTGCTCTCGAGTGTATTAATAATCCTCTTAAGACAGGGCTGCAGTCGTAGGACTCATAATCTGCACAGCAAGCTTTTTTAAATATTATCAATGCATAAATGCATCATTATATTTTCTCAACCATATCCTATACTATTAAATGAGCAATATTTGTATATATGTAGGTATATATAAATATTTGAAATCACGTTCTCGAAAACGGCTCTAATGATTTCGATGAAAATTGCAATATAGAGGTTTCGGGGGCGAAAAATCGATCTAGCTAGGTCTCATATCTGGGAAAATTCGTTTTCTCTATTTTCACAGCCTCGGGAATGTGATACAACGTTAGTATACCTAGAGTCTAGGTAAGTATACTATCGTTGTATCACAGGTCTATATGTCAGGTTGATATGTTTCTGCCGGGGTTGCGAAGAAAACCGAAAGGGAGATCGTGGCCCCCGGCAACAGGGCAGCCGAAGGAACACGGGTGGGTTTTAGTCAGTAAGAGTCTGACACGCCCTCCCGCTCCGCCCAGAGCGGGAGAAGTTATTTGATGATTTCCCAACCTCAAAAAAAAAAAAAAAGGTTGATATGTTTATATATTATCACCCGAGCAGAGCTCGGTCGACCTGGTACTAACAATAATTAAAGTAAGTGTGTCAATACTTGATGTATTGAACAAGCGTGTCGTAACGTCGTGGCGAGTGTAAAGATCACACACTATCGGAAACATAGTGACAGTTACTAAGTCAGCCTCCCTACAGCTCTGGTAATAGCACGATAAGGGAAGTAAACATGATCGTCTTCTGTTCCGGCTTTCTTCTAAATTAGGAAAAGTAAGCCTGGATTTAGTGCTTGTCCGAAGGTCAGCGCTGACATCGGTCGCGTACCGATTTATATCTGCTTCATCACCGGCAGCACTAACTTGTAATGTAACAGCCCAAGAGTCCACTGTGACAGCTATGGCTTTGCAAGTAGACTGCGCAGGCCGTCAACTGCTAAGTAGTAATATATAGAGATAGTTGAAACCACCAGGATAGGTTATTACATAATAGGTATTTACCCATGAAATCACCCTTCTGCCGTAATGGCTACTTCCAGTCCATTGTTTTCGCTAAGAATTCTAAGTTCAAATTATTTTTAATGGTTAGCATTCTATTTTCATCGCAATTGTACGTTTTTCGTCATCATGGATACGTTAAAAATTCGAGTGATTATGGAGTATGAGTACCGTCGTGGCAGTAAGGTGGCAGAAGCGGCACGCAACATCAAAGACGTATACGGAGCTAACACTAATAACGGTCGCACCACCCGTTATTGGTTTGCCCGCTTCTGTTCTGGAAATTTTGACCTAAAAAGTGAACCCCGTGGTCGACCGAAAACTTTAGTCGAAAATGACGAATTAAAGGAGATTGCGGAAGCTGATGATTCTCAATCAACAGCTGAATTAGCAGCGGCTTTTGATGTTAGTATCAAAACAATATTGGTCCATTTGCGTCGAATTGGCAAGGTAAAAAAGCTTGACAAATGGGTGCCCCACGAATTGAATGATCGCCAGCGTGAGGTACGCGTCGAGTTGAGCCTCGCACTGCTCAACAGGCACACAAACGAAGGCATATTGAATCGCATTGTTACTTGCGACGAAAAATGGATTCTGTTCGACAATCGCAAGCGCTCAGCAAGTTGGTTAGATCCTGGTTCAGCACCTAAACAATGCCCCAAACGAAAACTGACCCCTAAAAAAGTGATGGTCACTGTTTGGTGGTCTAGCGCCGGTGTCATTCATCACAGCTTCTTACCAAACGGGATGAGCATTACTGCATATGTGTACTGTGAAGAATTGAACATAATGATGAAGAAGCTCGCACATCTCCAACCAGCTTTGGTCAATCGTTCGGCTCCGCTGCTCCTGCACGACAACGCGTGACCTCATACTGCACAGCAGACGGTCTCCAAGTTACAAGAGCTGGGGTTGGAAGTTCTCCACCATCCACCGTACTCACCAGACCTTGCCCCTACAGACTTCTACTTTTTCCAGAATTTGGATAACTTCTTGGCGGTGAAAAAATTCAATAACCGAGAGGCAGTTCAAAATGGCTTTCAAGAATTTGTTGCCTCCCGTCCAGCAGACATTTCAAAAACGTTTAAAAAAAAAAAAATCGAGTATTAGATTATGTCACCTAAATGTATTAATTGATCTCGTCATTACTAACATACTTTTAAGAGAATGCAATAGGTACTAACAAAATATGGACAAAAATTGCCTGAATTAAATTAATTTTATTTATTTATAATCCATTCACTCACTGACAAACAATGCACAGCTTAAACCGCTGGGTCTAGAAGTATCAAATTTTAGGGTGAAGACAGAGAATGAATCGTTTATCAAATTGATTACCAACTTAAATTGTCCGTATATTCAAATCACAACTCTCATTCTTTAACAGGTATGAAACTATTATAACATGGCAAATTGAGTCAGTGTGTCAATTTGCGGAGGGCAAATACCCTAAAATGGTACAATACAAGTGAGATAAACAGAAAAATATACCTACATGTCATAGAATTTTGAAAACATGTGACATCTACCAACTTGCACTGGGCCCAACTGGTGGATTACTGCCCACTCCCTCTTACGGAGAGGAGACCTGTGTCCAAGCAGCGGGAACGTAATAGGCTGATTATGCCTTTGCTTAGATAGAAACAATAAGAAAATAAATTAATCGTAAGTATATATTAAACTGGTGAGATTGAAAAGAACACAAATTATAATATTTGAGAACCTAACCTATTGGAAGTTTTGAGATTTATTTAAGGTAACCTACTCCGCCATATTTTGTAATTAGATTAGCGGGTAGATGTTGCTGTTATTGGGGCGAACATGACCTTACCTTTAGGCAACTTATTTTAGGCCCTTGTGATATTGACTTAACCAGGTGTGTCTACTTTCTCAGTAACCAGGTCAGTTCAACTTATAATCTTAATTGGATATAATAAAGTTCTACACGGTATCGTTAAGACGCAGATATATATTATGCCAGTGACCTTGATTGGTTATTTTGCGTGTTCTGTTCCAGCCAGTAATAGGACTCGCCCACCTAGGAGCGCTGTCCCAAATTACACGCATTATTAATTAAAAAAAAAAAAAAATTTTAATAAAATACGTATACTAACAGATTAAAAATTAAATTATCTTTAAAATGGTGAATGTTTTAGAAAAATACAATTGATAGATTTTGCTTGATTTTCAGTTTTTTATCAGCGTTAGACATAAAATTACAAATTAATTTCACTGTATAATATAAACATAATCTAAAATATTCTTATATTAAGTTATTAAGAAATTGCTATAATTTAACATACATTTTTTCCAAATCATTAACACAACTCGTTTAGACGTGATCTTCAGTATAAAATCATTAAAAGTCGGTTAACGTCGCCTAAATACCTACAATAGCTATTAACTTATTCTGTGGTACCGTTAAGATAAATGCGTGATTAATCCAAATTTGTTTCCTACTAACATTCACAGTCTAACAATAAACACGGTTTACGTCCAGGAGGACCATCTTCACTTAATGGTAGGCCTTAAGATGCTCGTTAAAATAATTTATGCTGTGACAAAGTTTATAGCTTTGATATGAGATTGATGTAAACTATTTAAATAAACGTGTGTTTGTCATGTTCCTTAGGGATGGGACACGTGATCGATGTGGTATTTAATTGATACCAGGTACTTGGTATTGGTAATAATAGATTGAAGATGGTTTTAGTTTCGGTGGCGCGGACGTGGGCTAAAACTAAGCCCAAATTTCTAACGCACATGAAATCTTAACCGAAATCACAATATTTTTTTATTCCCAAATTTAACCTACAAAGTTCTTAATACATTTGAATAGACAAGAACCTAAATATTAAAAACATAAGCAAGCATTTTCTTTTTTCTATACAGAAGATAGAACACAATATTATTCTGAATGAGTTTCCAGTACGTTGATTTTGATGGGAATATAATTACTAACGATTTGGTACCGTGGAAATATGCTAACAGTAGGCATTACATTTGCAAAAATATCAACGTAATATTTGAAACGTTTACCTACTTTATCTTTATGGAAGTGACAGTTTGAATTTGATATAATTTTCCAAAAAAAAAAAACGTTTTACAATTTACACATTTTTAGGGTTCCGTACCCAAAGGATGCCAACGAGCCCTATTACTAAGGATCCGCTGTTTGTCCGTCCGTCTGTCACAGGGCTATATCTTTTGAACCGTAAGCCCGCGTGCGCAAGGACGTAATAAAATCGCGGCGATTTTTTTTGTGCACTTGATTTTCAACGCTCTGCTTGACGCCGAGAGTTGATATTCAACAGTGTGTTTTTTCAATGCACTGGGACGAGAGTGCGTCCCAGCGCGTTGGATTCTCAACGCTCGGCTTAACATCGAGAGTTGAAAATCCAGTGCGCGATAAAATCCCGCCGCGATTCTATTACGTCGGCTAATAGGTAGACATTGGAAATTTACACAGAGTTTGTGCTATGGCCACTATAGCAACACATAATAAAATAAAGTAAAAAATTAGAGGGCCTCCCCCTACAAGAAACGTGTTGTTTTCGGCGTTTCATTTTTTACTATTTTATTTATTTTTATTCCCTTCATATGCGAGTCGGACTTTTCCAAGTTATTTGTGTTCTGCTGCTAAGCTTTACTTACCACATACATGCCAACAAGTAATTCAGTTGCCTTCACTCAACTTTTATCCGTACGTTACGATAAATTGAAATATTCTATTAGTTTTCGTGCCTAGGTCGACACGAAGGCAACATGATACAAAATGACGAGACTAAAATAGATATGGTTACCTTTCGCTTGAAATATAGTGTTCTAATATTGTTGAAATTGAAAATGTATGTAGGTATGGATACCGGAAACTTCAGTTGTTACGGGTCGTCAGAAGCCCGAAAGTCTGACAACCAGTCTTACCAAGGGGTATCGTATTACCCAATAACTGGGTTGTGGAGGTCAGATAGGAAGTAGCTCCATGTATAACACTGGTGTTCAGCTGCATCCTGTTAGACTGGAAGCCGACCCCAACAAATTTGGGTAATTTATTGTTATGTTGTTGTCTTTCTTTAGGCTGCAGAAAATAATATGTATGATCTATTTATAACTATAAATTACTATTTATAATTATAAAATTACTATAAATTACTATTTTATTAGACAAAAGTAAAACTTTGCATTCTTGTAAACTGTTGTTGTTTTTTGTTGTAAATTGTTGTTGTTTGTTGTTGTAAATTGTTGTTATTTCTTCTTTGTGTTTGAATAATTTCCTTCGTCGTACAAGAATGATAAACATTCGATTGCAGCACTATCTAATAAGTCCATTAAATCTATGGAGCGTGTTAAATATCTTATGGCACAGAATTACATGAATAATTAATTCGTTACTTTGTCTATCTGTTAGATCACAATGATATTATGAATGAATAAGCAATGCTATTATGTTTGCTATTATGCTATTATATTAATGTTTTGGATTTCTTGGAAGACCACAAGAAACTACGATGATTTACGCTTAGCGTAGGAAATAATTAAGGAAAGTTTTCATTTATTGAAACATAGTGATGAGTGAAGGCTGCTGTAATCGATACTAATAACCTAATATCGATAACCATTACACAGCTCACTACTGTATGTTTTAAGATTAATGAGTATTTGTCGTACGGTTTCGTGTTAAATATTCCATATACTAAAATAAGGAAACCTTATCACAATTCAGTCAGTGTCCCGAACAAAGCAATTAATTTCAAAATTTCCCCAAATTCAATACAATGCGCACGTGGCATATGAAATACGTTATTAATTAACAAGACCAAAGTAATTTGATGTCAAGGCTTTTCACTATTTTCCATTAGTTCCGAGTGACCTTCCAACAAGGCGTATTTCACCAGTAAGGTCACCCCAAACTATTACTTTTGACCTTAACTTATTGTTACAAATCTTGTTTTCGTACCTACTAAAGATTACTTTACGATTTATTGATACACTTAAACGGAGAAAGTATTGCCTACCAAAATAACTCCTAAAAAGTCAAATGGTACGTGTTTGACTACTTTTCTTCTAAAAAAACCGGCAGTTCCAAGGTTCCTTTGCAAATAAAAAATTTACGATGTTCAATTATGAAGATCAGTGGACCGCTAAATCATCTATTTCTGTACGAAAGGGACCGATATTTCACGATCGCAATGACAAATTTTTCCCACAAAAGTGGAGGCACAATGAGAAGGGTTTTCATAAACCGATCCACATTGTTGGTACCTCAAACGATCTATTACGTCGACTCTGCTAGACGTGACGGGAAATCGAATTTTTACAATGATCATTATTCTATTATGTTTTTATGATGATTAATATCCAAAAATGGTGGAGGAAAAACTGTGAGGAAAGCGGTATGACCTAGAGACAAAAAATAATACATTTCTAACAACCCGTATCGAACCCGAATGGGGGCGACCATTCGGGTTCGATACGGGTTGTTAGAACCACTCTTTCTTACAGAAAACAGCAGAAGAGGCTTACTGTTAAGAAACTAATTAAATAGAATATTATAATTCATGTTTAAGCAAGGTGTTAAAAGCGCTCTTATCTAGATGCTTAAGTAAAAGTAAGTTTTACTTAAGCATCTAGATAAGAGCGGTTGTTTAAAATTAAACAAAAAATATTTAATTACTCAGTTTGTTAATTTGTAATTGGCTAATAATTCTGTGTGAAACAAAGTAGGTTATTTGTTTTGAAATAGAATGTCTATTGAGTAGATTGCATTACTAATTAGCGAATTTTGTATGTAAATAATAAATAGGTACAGCAAAACTAAAAATATAAATGCTGGGTTTCCATACTCATTAGTAAGTTTTATAATTAGCCAGTGCAAAAAGCGCTGAAATAAATGAGGAAGGAAGTGAAATAGGAACAAAATTATTAACAATATTTAATAAACATGTGTCATGCATGTGTGTGTGCCCCGTTGATTCTATGTGTTATAATTGATTCTATAAATCATTATATAAAAGGTAGGTTTTTTTACCAGAGTTTTCTTTGGTAACAATTATGACAGCTCAATCGATATCCAAGAGTATCTATCACAAGAAGTTACTAAGACATTTATCACGAAAATAGGCAATAGAATTCACCTGTGTGAGCACTTTTAATAATTTACTGCGGCCCAATACTAAAAACGTCACGACAAACATTACTTTTTAGTCCTAGACGTTGGCGTTTTATTTAGAAAAAAACCAACGCCAATTTCAACTGTTGAATACAGGACTCTAATTGCGTAACAGACGATCAATCACAATCTGTTTCATTCTGACAGTTCAACAACATTAATTGCGTTACTTGCGTTGCTGAGCAGACAAATTTTTCGAACTTATGAAGCAATGGATTAGCAATATGATTCGGAAGGTTCTTGATCGTGTGTTACGAAATTAGGGTGCAGGCCTGGCCTTTTTGTTGAGTATACCTAAGAAAAAACAAGTTCCATATTTGAAAAATACTCATCAATGTTGCATGCCTTGAAAAAAAAAAAAACCTTTATCTGTCTTTGGTATCGGCGTCAAAAGTGTACGTTTCATCATTATAAATCCAATTTGCAAGTGAGAAAGGAGTGATGACTTGTTAATTTATTAATAACTGCAAGACGATGGATGTTTATAATACTAAAACGTATAATTAGAACTTGTGTAACACGAAATACATTTTATGTTGTGAACTTGTGATGCAATCTGTGTTTTTGGTGAGCATAAATTTCTTGCAAAATGTTTCAGAAGTGGAGAAGATTAATCCGAGAAGCAGATGCTGACATTTGTAGGTCAAGATTTCGATAGGAAAAAATAGTTTAAATAAAAAAAATAAAAATAAATTATAAGCCTGTTGCCTTTTAAATGTAGTTCTAGCAGATGAGTAACTAATATTAATTCTGTCAATATTTTTATAAGTTTCGTAATCCCTTTCTTTAGGTACCTTATTTATCGATATAATTTAAAATCCCTTAAAATCTCTAGTACGAGCATCTCTCATATTATTGAAGTAGTGGTATCGGTATCAATTAAACTCCGTTGTAGGCAATTGCACATCACTAACGATAAGGTCTGAGTGAAATAGAATTGTTAGTTTGTCGAGCCTAGGCGACAGTCGGGCGCACGCGGTCACGCACTTACTCTATATTTTGTAACTATAGTCACCTGTGACTATGTATCCTATACTTTTAAACGAGCAATATTTGTATATATAGATATATATATTTGTAATCACGTGTAGCGTTGTGAGCGGCTTCAATCATAATTAGTCGAGTGATGCTAAAATATCACAATTAGTAAGTTACTAATCACATCACTAAAATCATCATTTTGATCCAGCCTGTCCCTTCTTGCTATCCTCCCCCGAGTGACGCCCTAAGCCGAGGTTCGTACCCTACAGGGGGTGCCCTTAGCGAGCGTTCGCCTAGCTTTAATTTAGAATAGTTTACTTGCTCCTGGCGGGAGGCTCTAAGTGTAGTAGCTTAAGGCACCCACAGGAAAGTCCGGTTAAGCAGCCAAGACCTTAGTGGTCAAAACTGCGAGTTGCCATGATAAAAAAAAGAACCTAATGGAAGCTATCCCCTGACCCTCAGGATTCTTTGCCCCGACCTATGGTGAGTTGAACATTAGTGGTATTGTGTATAAGCTATTAATGAGCCATCTGCTATGTTAATATGTTTGCCTTGTGATCTATGTTCGCGTGTCACATACTTAACCTCACTTTACATCTGTCATTGAGCCACGCTGTCTTACTCTCTCTGACTGTGAGCCGCTGCGATGTGTTAAGCTACCGCCTGCTCTGCTTCCCACACCGTACCTTGGTCGCTGATACGTGGAAGAGGCTGGCACATCGCATGCGGCCTGCTGCTATTTGCACCGCATCTAACATGCGCTCTCTATGGCGCTTCCAGGGCTCTCTGTACGGGCTGAGGGCAAGACTCTTGCCCAATACTGCACGCTGCTTACACGCGTAGCTAATCTGCACCCTACCGAGATCTGACAAAGGCCTGCCTACTTGCGGCCTACCGCCGGAAGCTACCTACGAGCCGCTGCTCCACGTCTACACGTTCTACCGACGCTCACTACCAGCAGTCTCGAGAAGGCCGTCCGGCCTATTGCTGAGCCTGTACTGAGAAGGCTCCCCACGTCTACCACGTGCTTCCAAGGACGGTACTCTTCCTAAACTAAGTGTGCGAGTGCTCAGAACTCAGGGATCGGTTACCTCACCTACGACCTTGTCGTGTTACTGCTACCTGTCTAATATAATGTATGTATAAACTATCAAGCTGTTTAATTACTTTATCTTCAACGTAAACTCCCTACGTATCAGTTAACGAACTGTGCAGCCCTAGCCGTTACAGACGTTCTCGAAAACGGCTCTAACGATTTCGATGAAAGTTGCAACATAGGGGGTTATGGGGGCGAAAAATCGATCTAGCTAGGTCTCAATATCTGGTAAAATTCGTTTTCTCCGTACTTTAACCCGAGCAGAGCTCAGTCGCCCAAAGTTTAGAACAAGAATGACATAGAATAATGACATGGCAGCATGGAATTAGTATGTGCTTTCCTATACTATTAAATGAGCATTCTCTATTTTCAACTCCCTCCGGTTGACGCCCTAAGCCAAGGTTCGTACCCCACAGGGGGTGCCCTTAGCGAGCGTTCACCTAATTTTAATTATCATAGTTGAATAACCCCTGACTCTAGGTTTTAAGTGTAGTAGATTAAGGCACCCACAGGAAAGCCCGGTTAAGTAGTCATGTTCTCAGAGGTCAACAACGAGATGACCTACATAAAAAAAAAAAACTATTTTCAACAGAGCAGAGCTCGGTCGCCCGGGTACTGAACGTTAATCGACAAACGAAATAAACTAGTTTTTTAAATTGAATTTGCAAGTTGCATGGCCGAATGCACAAAAAAAAAATCACTTGCCAGTTCGTTTAAAATCAATACAAGTGGCACGTCGCTAAATAATAACGGCTGTTATTATTTAGCCACGAGCTCGGCTGCACGGGTCGATCTTCAAGGTTGGGTAAGGTTAGGTCGGTCCGTGGGTAGACCATCAATTACATACCGAGATTCCTACGTGCCTCGGAAAGCATTCGTAGATCTTTGACAGTCGTTACGGGTAGTCAGAAACCCGAAAGTTTGACAACTAGTCTTGCCAAGTGGTATCGTGTTACCCAGTAACTGGGTTGCGAAGGTCAGATAGGCCGTCGTTCCATGGAAAAAGGCTGGAAGCACACCCCAACGTAGTTAGGGAAAGGCTAGGCAGATGATGGTCTTCCACGCCACCGTGGTTTATAAGAAACAGGAGAAACTAAGATAATGAAATCTTCACCTTGCAGAAAAGCTAACTTTAAAAACAAACACTTGTCTAAGTAGGTTAGACACAGAAGGGCTTACACGTGCCGCGTCGCTACACAAACCTACTTAAACGTGCATCTATATGACTTTTCTCGCTTTCGAGCTTCACCGAACATTATAACTAGGGTCTCAAATAATTTGACATCATTTGCTATGTGTGACTGTGTGACCCTAGAAGTCGTTTGATAATATTGCAAATGTTTTTCTGGTAACTTTTTGAATAATGAGGCTTCGTTATTTGTCTTCATTGATGTTTAAGAAGAGGATGCTTTAGGTAATTGCGGTTGAACATCTCAACCACATCTCAACCAGTACCCTAATTGCGTAACTTATTTTCGTAAACGATTATGACAAATTTGTTTCATTTTGACAGTTCAACAATATTCATTGCGTTATTTGCGTTGTTGAGCAGATTTTTTTCCAACTTATGAAGCAATGGATTAGCACTCTGTTTCAAATCGAAACAAATTGTGATTTATCGTGTATTACGCAATTAGGGTATAGTTTTATGTGTAGATTTTCCTAGGGATTTTCAGTTTTCTTATTGTACAATGGTAACTTTTGTGTACGTAAAATTGAAGTAACTCGCGTCTCCGTCGGTCGTCTCATGCTTAGCATAGAACGCACTTTCATCCTTCATCATTACAGGTTTTTATAATGCCGGGTCAGATTGGTGACAGGCAATATGATAATTATATAGGCAACACAAATTAGCCGTCTTAATTTATGCAATGCAACATGAAATGTAACACAAAAGCTAGGTAAATTTGTTTCAACGCGTGTTATATTTTTAACCGACTTCCAAAAAGGAGGAGGTTTTATGTTCGTAGCGTATGTATGTGGACCGATTTTGACAATTCTTTTTTTTATAGGGTATGCTCTCGAGGTAGTCCCATATAAATTTATCAACTTTATTTGAATAGTTTTTGAGTTAGCTTCAATAATACATATTTTTTCCCACTTCGTATGTGGATGATATGATCATTTCCTGTCACTGATAATTACATAGCTGGTAGTGGTAATCGAATTTGTGTGGGGTAGGTACCACAACTACAAAGTGATAATTAAAAACATAAAAAAAAACCAACCGGCTTCCAAAAACAACACTACAAAGTAAAAAATAACTTTAATTCCGGAAGACGGTGGCAAAAAACGAAAATTCAAAACCAAAGACACCGACTTATATACTATTAAAGTTATTTTTCACTTTGTTTTTTTTGGAAGTCGGTTGTTTTTACTTGTAAAATGTTATTATTTTTTCGTGTTACTTTTCACCAATTCTCCGGTAAGATAAGAGGTAAAATTTCTGTCAATCTGATGCTGCTTATACTGTCAATTTAGAGTACGAAGGTATCAGGTAACAGATGCAGGCTTTTCGATACGGCTGTTATCACCGACCATCTACCAAGCACACTGCGGATGTTATTACAGTTACAATAATAACCGATGGCATCAATTATTTATTTCTGGGCCTTCCGGTAATAAAAGTAAATAATAATTTATGTATTTATTTCCCCCGACACATGCCACATATTCACATAACCTAGAGTTGAGACCGCGTATAGGCAAATGTAGTGTGGGACGCCTCCCAGTTAGATGGACCGACGATCTTAAAAAGGTGGCTGGGACAGACTGGATGGAAAGCGGAGGACAGGGTGTTGTGGCGCAGTTTGGGAATGGGATATGTCCAGCAGTGGACTGCGATAGGCTGAGTTGATTGATTCACATAACAACAAAATCCAGAATAAAACCAAACATCAAACGTGCATCAAGTCCGTAAACAACTTGTTATTGAATAGACACGCGAATTTAAATTCACTGTAATACAGTTTAAGAATGTTAATGCGAATAATTCGCAGTCGTTTATTATTCTATGACGATCATCGCTTGAAGTAATTGACTTGCAAGGTTAAAAATGAAGTGTTTTGTAATATAGCAGACTGAGTGGGTAAGCGCCTTGTACGTGATTCTCCGATTTTAATAAGCGTCGACTAAATAATGTTATTTAAACTGTAGTGATGAGTTTTTCTAGAGTTGTTTCTTTGCTTAGCTGCGGTTAAATGATATGCGTTTTAGAAGAAAAACAAATGAAACGCAAGTATGATTCAAATAATATTGAGGATAGTTATGGTTTAAGGTTTAAGAGGAACGATTCGCACCTATCTGTTTAATGAATGAAAAGTTTTTTATATCAAATTTAGTAAGTTCAAATATATCTCGCGAGTGGGTTGCCTAAAAAATTCCTGGCCAGATTGTGATTAATAAAAAATTCAAAAATGACTTTTTTTAAATATTGCCAGACATACACCAATTGAAAGAGCTTTTCAAGGAGAACCTTTGCTACTAACTCGACTTGCCAATAGTTAGCTAATTTAGAGTTAATGACCTAAATAGGTGACTACTTGGCCACCTAAGTTTAGAAATGTTCTTGGCGACCAATAGCCTTATGTGATATATCAATGGATAGTGTTTTTTAAGAGAAAAAATTGTTACTAAAAGGAATTAATCATTAAACGAATGAGTGCAATAAAAAAAAAGTCATCGAAAGTCATCAAAGTCAGGAAAAAACGGAACCCTTATAGGATCACTCGTGTGTCTGTCTGCCTGTCTGTCTGTGTCGTTCCTCTGCGGATCCTATGCTATTATGACTGTTCTTATTAAAAAGTTAGATATAAACACATTTTTATAATATCTTACTTTTCTTTTTATCTTTCTTTTCTTTATTAAATATATATAAGACAATAAGTCTATTTGTTATCTTTTCTTCGTTTATAACGACAAATTAAACCATGTGTTGCTCTGTAAAACAAAGGTTTTTATTTTCACTTTAATATTTCGAAAAAAACACGTAATTACATTATTCTAAAGCTACAAACATTACCTGTAAAACAAAGAAACGACATTTAAAGTTTATTTGCCGATCTTTTTCCACTAAACAAATGATATTATTTTTCCTTTGATTCACTCTCTCAAATCTCAGCCACACAGTACAAATCAAGACCACACTATGACATTTGGAAAGCGCGCCATTATTCAAACTTAAAGGGATCCTAGACGTCTCTAGGTATTCCTTTACATATATAGAATTCTCGTGTCACAATGTTAGTTGCCACACTCCTCCGAAACGGCTTGATCGATTTTAATGAAGTATATTCGGTAGGTCTGAGAATCGGTCGTAATCTATTTTTCATATCCCTAAGTGATAAGGGTGGTCCAACCCAAACATTTTTTATATTTAAGCTAGGTTTGCATGAATTTTGATGATATTAATACAAAATTCCAACCCCACCTACCCTAGTAGGTGGGGTTGGAATTTTGTATTAATTTTAAAATCCTAAACATGCACATTGTTAGGCGGAACGAAGTTCGCCGGGTCAGCTAGTATAATACACTCGAGAGCAATGAATCCGGGTCACTTAAAGAATCCTAAAAATCTCGGAAACTAAAAATGCTAGGTTAATGCAATAAATTGTATTTAATAGACAATGTAATACTCCTTAAATGAAGGTATTAAAACTTCTTAGTTATTGTAAAGTTATATCATAAAAAAATCAAATTTGAAAAAGGGCCACTTTCGAAGATGGAACTACGAAATTACAGCATTTGGTTTTGCTTTTGTTTGTAATCTGTCATTTATGTGGGTACATAAACCATGTTGATAGTGCTCTATATTCATTATTCAAGCTGAAATTATGTCGCTTACGCCTGAAGAATGCACCAGAATACTTACAATGCTGGAAACCGGCCGGAGTCAGCGCGATACAGCCAGGACTGTCGGTGTGTCGCTGTCAACAGTACAAAGAGTTCTCCGACGTTACGAAGAAACTGGTTCTAACCTACGCAGACCAGGAACGGGCAGAACCAGGTGTACCACAGCACGAGAAGACCGATACTTGGTGAACACCATGCTTCGAAATCGCTTTC
This sequence comes from Omphaloscelis lunosa, assembly GCA_916610215.1. Classification (NCBI taxonomy): domain Eukaryota; kingdom Metazoa; phylum Arthropoda; class Insecta; order Lepidoptera; family Noctuidae; genus Omphaloscelis; species Omphaloscelis lunosa. Next base: position 5,356,770 of record OU744255.1, read on the forward strand.
TCACAGGAACTGAACTCACAAATCAGTTTCGACGCCTCGGAGGAAGTAACCCAAGTGCATGGACAGTAAGACGTCGGCTTGCTGAATCTAACTTAAAACCCCTTAGACCTGCAAACGGCCCTAAACTGGAGCGTGGGCATCGTATTTCAAGACTAAGATATGCCCAGAGCCACGTAAATTGGAGTATTGAAGATTGGTCAAAAGTTATGTTCTCCGACAAATCAAAATTTATGCTCTACAAGCACGATGGAAGACACAGAGTGTATCGAAGACCAGGGAAAGATTCAAGCAAGCATGCATCGAAGAAAAAGTAGCCTACGGTGGTGGGTCTGTACTTGTGTGGGCCGGAATTTCTTCTGAAAGTCGCACAGAGCTGGTGATCATAGAAAACGGCTCTTTAACTAGCGTAAGATATGTGGAAGAAATCCTCAATGATCACGTTGGTCCATTTATGGTCAATTTAGGTGAGGATGCTATATTTATGCATGACAATGCCCGACCTCATACAGGTAGGATTGTAATGACTACGTTCAAGAGATGAACATTACTAGTATGGAGTGGCCAGCGCGCAGCCCGGATATCAACCCGATCGAGCATGCTTGGGACGAGCTAGGCAGATGCGTAAAACAACGAAACCCTCCCCCAATCACGCTTCGTGAGCTCAAAATTGCTCTCACAGAGGAATGGGAGAATATTCCCCAAAATCGTATAAGGAACTTGGTGTACAGCATGCCAAACCGCGTAAACGCAGTAATGGAAGCACGAGGAGGCAATACGAAGTATTAAAATTCAAGAAAATCGTAATAAAGTTCAAAAATTTCATGTTTCCTATTTTTGTTTTAAGGAGAGATCAGCAGTTTTTTTCTTTATGTAATTTTGTGTTAATAAAATGTATGGTGACTCATATTTTTTTTACTTTCATTTAAGGAGTATTACATTGTCTATTAAATACAATTTATTGCATTAACCTATCATTTTTAGTTTCCGAGATTTTTAACATTCTTTAAGTGACCCGGATTCATTGCTCTCGAGTGTATATATAATTCAAAAACAAGATAATCGAGCTGTTAAAAAACCGAGAATCTATAGTACTTAGGTTTATTATTTTTGAAGCAGCACAAGACACTCAAATGTATCAGTCAGTCCCAGTAAAAACCGAAAGTCTGTTAACCCCAGTTTATCGTACGAAAACGAATTCGCATTTGTATTCATCAATGTATATACAAGTGTTAAGAATATGTAATGATGAACGTAGAAAGTTGTCTTAAGTTTGACCTAGGACGTGTTGGCAGGTGATTACCTGAATTATGATGTGCCAAGGTGACGTGATTGCTAATGACATCATTTACCTATCATGTTTTGGATGAAGCAAATGAACAAGAGAAGGAATAGCATGGATCAATATTGTACTTGGTTTTCATAGTAAGTTAAGTTTAATTTCAAGAAGTTGTAGAATCCTGTTCTTCTTCCTTTCTTTTTGGTGTGGTTAGTGACTAAGCTGTTGTCAGTTTTTATGTCGCTCATGGGCCTCTGACTCCTGTACAGAATGCTGCTGAGAATCCTGTTGATCCCATATGTACACTGGTTTATCATCACACTTAGCTTCCTCGTGTAGGCACTGCTTGATCCCTGTCAACTTTTCCCGCCATTCGGGGTGATTGACAGTTGACATTAGTGACAGCTACGTCAAAATACTGATGTGTACGAGTTAATTTATACTAGGTATAACTGTGTTTATGTTAGCTTTGCCGCTCTTCAGAGTTTCCTAATAATAAAATCGTATTTACCCCAATGCGTCAGAAGGGGGTATTTCGTGTTTTCAAAAGTATGATGATATTTGGAGAGAAATCTCTTTTTAACATGCCTACTTTTACTTGCAACGGTCCTATTTTTTATTGAGGTTAACAAATATAATGAGACTGCAATCTGTTACTTATTATGTCTGTATAGTCTAACGCCCTCCCTTAACCAACAAATAATAAAAGAACGAACTAACTCATTACCACAGAGAACCAACCCAACTCTTAAAGAAATATACTACAACAATAAGCCCAAACACTCTTCAAAGGGAAAAAACTACGACCCCTATGGAACGCACACACACTTGTTCACATGACCCAAATTTAACACAGTGACTTGCGAATACGGAACACACCCGCAAACACACACATACGGACATACATACATAACTTATTACTTGTGTTTCAATCTGCACCTCGCATTCCCCATGAATACAGAACCAGCATATCTTGACAGACGGCGGATTTTGGAACTAATTTAAAAAATGTACTGAATTGGACGTTTAGTTGACATTTGTCTGGACGAGCAGCGCCACCCCCTCGACACTCGTTCAACTTACATTGGTCTCTGGTCCTATCATTACTGAAACACATACACACAGATTGTTTATTCATTTAAGTGTAGTAAATTAAAACAAGCATTCGTGATAGGCGTTAGCAACTGAAGCGAGAACTTCTTAATTTAAGCGGTTGTCACTTTAGCAAACTTGGTAAGACATTAATCACTGTAAGTTAAAATTAAACTCTAGTACCATGTCGTTAAGGTTCTGTTTATCTTGTAGGAGTTGTATGTACATATGGTAGGTGCAATTAGAGCCGTACTAGTTCACAACATAATATGATTCTCGTGCCCTGCTTTTTTACGGTTGACATGATGTAAGCCGTGTTTATTGTGTTTGGTACTAACAAGTTGAGTCTACATTATAGTTGCGTTTGTTTTAAATTGGTACCACGTGTGTACTTTTATGTACGGGAAAAAATAATTATGGCATGTAAGCAAAAGGTGTAAGTGAGTTCTACTTGTTGACAAGCATCAGCATCTCCATGGTTCTGGTACAGGTTTATTGGTCAAGTAACACTACTTTCTAGGTTGGTTTGGTTGTCGACATGTCGGATTCATCAATCTCCTATCTTTATCCTAATTTATTTGGAGACAGCGCCACGTATCTTTTTAGGATTCCGTACCTCAAAAGGAAAAAACGGGGCCCTCATACGATCACTCGTGTCTGTTTGTTCGTCTGTCACAGCCAATTTGCTTCGAATCTAATGGACCGATTAAGTTGAAATTTTACTTTACCCATTGATTACAGGAAAACCCCATGTAATAGGGAGCGAGTCTGTTGTCATCAACCGGGCACAAATCCAGACTCCGGGCTGCTTATGAGATATTCCTGACAGAAAAGCCCAATAACATTTTGACCGACTTTTTTTTTTTGGGTGGGAAATTATAAAATAACTTCTCCCTCTCTGCCAGGAGCCACGATCTCCCTTTCGGTTTTCTTCGCAACCCCGGCAGGCATCGGCCCTAGCGTACCCCGTCAATTCTGCTGACATCTCTTTGAGGCGCGCGTGGAACACAACGCGCCGTTGACTTGGGCCTGGTCCTTATCAGACGGTGAGCTACCCATTGCTCACCGTCCACAAGCCCGCGCCTACGGTGGCCGCGAAAACGGCGAATTCCCGACGCCCAGGGCGTGCCCTCCTGGGGCGGTAAGGGGCGCGGGGCGCGAATTTTGCCTCTCCCTTACTTTGCCCGACCTGGGACTAGAACCCAAGGCCTAATACTCAGGAGTAGCTCTTGTGCCCACAATACCAAAGAGGCAGTCTAGCGAAACGATGTTCATAAAAGACATTTTGCCAACCAACGTTTTCTATTGAGATAGAATAAATCATCCAGCCTGTCCCTTGTCCCCCAGCGACGCCCTCAACCGAGGTCCGTACCCCACAGGGGGTGCCCTTAGCGTGTAGTCGTTTAGTTTCTAAGTTTTATGCCCTGGCTGGAGGCCTTAATTTATTGAGGCAGCCACAGGAAAGTCCAGTTAAGCAACCTACAACCTCCTAGGTTGAACAGCAAGATGCCATTTAAAAAAAAAAGGGAAAACCAATTATTTTTTATTTGTATCTAATTAAATTAGAAAGGCAAAGGCAGAAACCAATTTTCCAAATGAAAAACAAAGAAAACACAACGTCGAGCTGCTTATCGTACTTCACGTTATGTTGAACTCGGTAGGTCCGGGCTTAAGTAATTACATGTAGGTATACTGTTGAAGTAATTTCTTGCGAAGTTTTAGTCACATCTGGGTTAATAGGGCGCAACCAGCTGGTATTTTTACTTTGTCTTAATGGCTTTGTGGTTTTGAAGATATTATTTTTAACCCCTCATTCAAGCAATACATATTTGCCAAAACCTGGCTGTTCAAGGCATTAGATGGAGAGTTTTGGAAGAAAAGGCAGGAGGGCCTTTACTCATGAAAAGGTCCATAATTGATAAATATTAAATTGCTCAGATAGTAAACTATCTTAATTGTAAAAATATTCATTATTAGAAATAGAAAATAAAATTGAATGAAATATTAATTGAATGAATTTGATATTAATTATTTATTACTGAGGAAAGACATTAATTATAACGCGTTTTATTTTTATTCTTAAATATATATTTTTATGTTTTTATAAAAATATTTTAAAACATAAATTATATGTTTACAAATGAAATAAAGGAAACAATAATGCTAAAAACAAGAAAGAAATGCGCAATTATAGTACAGGAGAACATAACAAGATATAACCATTTCCCTGCTTCAAATTTGTGTGTTCTGCTGAAAAACAGTCAAGAAACTCTATGGTCATTCAAGCAAACCTAAATAAAATGTTCTTAGGAGTCAGTGGTTCAATTCTGTTTTTCACCTTCTATTTTTAGCAATTAAAAGATTGGCTTTATTCCTAAAAGCATTAGTAGACAAAGTTGACAGTCTCTTTATAAGGCACTGGGTACGGAGGCACGTGCCTACGTGTGTTGTGGGCCACGTCAGTTTTAGTTGTTTTAGGTTGTAAAAGTTTACTAACATATTTTTAAGTCATTGTTACTAACACTATATGGGTTGTGTGTATTTGTATGTGTAGTCTGAAATAAAGAATAAATTATATTATTATTTAGAGGAATCAGTACTTATCCTTCGGGAAAGCTCTTGACGATCATTAAGAGATTATCGTTTGAATTTCAGTTTTAGAATGCAATCGCAGTATCTAAGCATAACGCACATACATACATGAACTCTCGCCTTCTTCCTATGGGGTAGGGAGAAATTATAGAACGTCACCTGATACGATCCTTACAGAGGAGTATCTAAGGTAATGTATGCTTTTTTTTTAACCTTAGTATATTATGCATGTGAAAAAGGTGTTTTACTAATATCTTGAGCATGAAGTAATACCTAAACTAGTAGAAAAGTAGGTGACCAAGTTTAAAAAAAGCAAACGGTATAATTGAAACCGGTATGTAAAATGTAATTTGTTAATGTCATGTGAAATAGTGCATAGCGTAAATCGTATTGTGTTACGTAAAAGCTTTTACGGGGTTATTGGTTATATGTCGGCAATCCATTAAAGGGATGTGGGAGAAGTCATTTACAACCAAATAATTCCTTCTGATGCCAATTTCAACCATTCTCGAGTAATTTGACATTTTGTATTTTAAAATGAAGAATGACTCGAAAATTGTTGACGTATCGATCGAAAGTTAAGCTACGCTTGCCGCGGTCGGTTCGTGGGTAGGTGACCACCCATTACATATCGACCCCTCCGACTGTCATTCGTAGATCTTTGGTAGTCGTTATGGGTAGTCAGAGGCCCAAAATTCTGCCAACCAGTCTATGGTAAGACTGGTTGGCAGAATTTTGGGCCTATCGTTTAATTGGGTTGTGGAGGTCAGATAGGCAGTGGAAGTATGTAATCAGCTATGTTCAAAAAGGTCTGCTTAGCCTTAACCATGACCACCACCTTAACCATCAGGATGCAGCTGAGTACCAATATTTTACAGGGAGCGACTGCCCGGATGGTGGGTAACACAATACCTCTTGGGAAGACAGTCAGAACATGACACAAATTTGTAAAATGAAATAATATCTAGTTACCTATATCTAATATGTTAACTGTTGACCTTCGTATGCCCGTATGGTAATTACTTGCATATACATTTCTGTAAGAAAGTTTATGTAATCGAAGTAAAGGTCCCCTGTACCTATTGTTTATTCCCCTCCCCATGGCATATTGTTCCGTCATTGCGATGACTCACCCTTCCCTTCTTTCTAAAAATAGCTTGTTTACGTTATTTATTCATGAAAACATCCGTTATGTGTCTTTCGTTCAAAGTAACTTACAGGTTTCCAGGGTTTGCTCAACGTGATCTATTGTCATTTTGATCACGAGGACAATTGACGAACATATTGGAACGAAGTTCTTTAACGCGTAACGCGACTTGCGGTAGCAGTAAACTAGCAGATATCGTCACGCGAAGAAGCGTTCATACTTGCGACTGTCTTCTTCTAATTCGATAGAGAGAAAGCGAAAGTGTGAATTTGGTCAAGATGTAAATCAAAGTGGCGGCTGCGAAAATTTTCACATTTTTCGTTACGGGTGTCGTTTTAATGGTTTTCGAGGGTGTTATAGTCGATTGTGAGGTCAAAATGTAAGTCCAAGATGCCAGTTGTGAATATTTTCTTAGTTTTCGTCATGGGTGTCTTTTTCAAGGTTTTCGAGGGTTTTAAAGCCGAAAATGACGTTCAAATGTAAATCAAATATGGCGGTTGTGAAAATTTTTGTTTTTGTTTTAAATCATACGTGAGAAGGAGCTTCATTCCTGACGGGGTCCTCCGCCCGCACACTTTTTTTATTTCAGCCCGACGTACTTAAATGTCACTGTCTGCCCTACCTTTCTCAACTATGTTGTAGTCAGCTTCCAGTCTTGTAAGTATGTTATTTAAATGTCTTTGTTCCAGCCAAACCGGATGCAGATTTAGTATTTTAAATGGAGCGACTGCCTATCTGACCCCCACAACCCAGTAATTGGGTAACACGATACCCAGCATAATTAAATGTACAAGGACAAAATCATGCAAGTCACGTGACAGCGATGTGAGTTTTTGCCGTCTGAAAATTGGTTTTTCAACACAATCCCGTAATGTTCTACGGAAAAACACCACAACCACCGGTTTGCAATCGGATTGTTTGCTACTACGTAATATCTTACTGTAATCAGTGGGATTTTACCTCTTAGCTTACAAATTGGTAGGTACTTTATGTATTAGGTACATTATTCGATCATTACCTACTACTAGTCCGCTGCAAACACAATTTGAAGAAGTGGCGAATTACTGATCCATCCAATGCCCAGTGTGAATGCGATGCTTCTGATCAGACCATGTCCCACTTGCTGGAGTGTCCCAAGTGCCCGTTCACTTGCACATTTGATGACCTAAAGAATGCCACTGATGCCGCAATCAACGTGGCCACCTACTGGGCTTAAACAATATAATAATATTCAATCAAGGTACCGTCGACACGATAAGAAGAATACCAACTCAGTAGGTAAATAGTAATAGTATTTTTTTATTTTCAAACTTCAGTACACATTACATCGATGAGGTCTTGACCTAGGGTAAACTAGGGTTACCCGAGGTGGCGGCGCGTAGTGTTCCACGCGCGCCCCTATTTGACGTCGCAAAAGCGGGCCGGCACCAGTCGGGGATCATGGAAGGCGCACTAGAACCCATGATCCCCGGTCCAAGTGTGGGAAGGGAACACCGGGGTGGTTTTTAGTCAGTAGGAGTCTGACAGACCCCTTCGCCCGCCCCAGGGCGAAGGACATCCATGAGGATTTTCCACCCCGGAACAAAAAAAAAAAAGGTTAAACTAGGGTTGCCAACTTTTTTATATTTAATATAGTATTTTTGCAGCCATGGCCTGTAAAAATATAGTAGATGGCGAAAAATATAGTAGATATGTTTACATATTTTTTGTTACTATGAGTACAGGTTTTTTTTTAAAATTACTATTTGTTATCAAAATTAAGGTCTTAATAATACTGGCCATATTGCGATCATCTGTCCATTTTGTATTGAAATAAAAATATAGTCGTTTCGACAACTATATTTTTTGTTTAGAAATAATATTATTATAGTAGGGTTGGCAACCCTATTTAGATCATCCTGAACTAGGACATATACTGTATGACTGAGGTCGAGGTTTCTCCAGTAACATGAGAAGGCTTAGACTAGATGCGGTAGATGGCCACTCTTCGTGGTAAAACGTGGGTGAAACATAGTAATATATGAGTGAATGTTATCCCAGTATTATGCGTACACAAACATATCATATAACACTGCAATAAAGCATAATTTACACTATAATTGGCCACTGATACGCAACTGCGATGCTTTAAATAATTGTATGACATAACAGCTGAATAATGGCAGTGATACACGATAAATATATGAAGTGAAATTAGAGACAGAGCTGTCAGGTTTACCACCGGATCCATAAATAAAATAAATATAAAATAAAAAAGCCATAGTTATTCCTTAATTACACAATAAATATAGTTCTTAATAATGTACTTAATCCTATTAAATGAGTAATATTTGTATATATTTGTATTTACGTTCTCGAAAACGGCTCTAACGATTTCTATGAAAGTTGCAATAGTATAGGGGTTTACGGGGAAGAAAAATGTATCTAGCTAGGTCTCATAGCTGGGAAAATTCGTTTTCTCTATTTTCACAGCCTCGGGAATGTGATACAACGTTGGTATAGCTGGACGATGTGTTTATCTATTTTTACCCGAACGGAGCTCGTTCAACCAGGTACTATTAACTAAATAAGGACCCCTCGACGGGTATATAAGCATCCTCCAATAATTTCCAGTTTTTCCTGTTTTTTGTTTTCCCAAGCCATGATTTGCCAATCAATTCTACTATCTCGTCTTGCCAACACTCTGCTGGTCTGCCTCTTCTTCTCTTTCCGTGTGGGCCTTTCCAAGCGGTTGTTCTAAGGTTCCACCTATCGTCCCCTGATCGCGCCAGATGACCCACACATCTCCACTTCAGTGCTTCAGATTCATACTATTATTATAAATTAGGGATGTAATGATACAAAATTTTCCCGATACGATACCAATACCGATTATTGTAGTAAATAATCGGCGAAACCGATACCGATGCCGATATCGATGGCTTACTAGATAATAAATCAAATAAATAATAATGAAGTATGTACCTCGGGCGTTCGTATGTCTTTCTGTTCTGTGGCGTCTTCTGTTTAATAGTGCGTTATAGTCCTCACTTCACTGTGTCAATAAACAGAATCACGAATAGCGGGGACGTAAAACCGGCACGAAGCAATATATCGCTCAGCAAACATTGCCGTTTGCCGTGTTGGCCGGCGACGGAACGACAATATTGCGCGCGCGTCTTCATGTCGCGCGCTTTTCGAACTGTTTGATATCGGATGTATATAATCGGCAATGTCAATGTATCGGCCGATATATCGGCATCGGAATCGTAACATCCCTATTATAAATGCGAAAGTGAATAAACCTAATCTCTATTTATCTTATTATTAATTGTTTAAGACACTTTGAATCTCAATCAGAGAGATTTTGAAGGAAATTATTAATTCATTGCTTTACTCGTATCATCATTATCTACCTAGCCTTTTTCCTAATATAATCTATCGAAAAAAATAAACAATTTGATGTGTTGTACACCGATTTCAGCAAGGCCTTTGATAAAATTCCTCAGTCCATACTAATTCACACACTAACAACGAATGGCATCACTGGCCCTTAGCTGAAATGGCTGAAATCATATCTATCGAAGCGTGAATTTTATGTTGTTGTTAATTGTTTTCGATCTGCCAGTAATTAATGCATGACTTCCGGTGTCCCACAGGGATCACATCTGGCTCCAATTTTGTTTATCATATTCATTAATGACCTTCCCCACTGCTTTTGCTTTTCCGAGTGCTTTCTTTACGCAGATGACCTAAAGTTTGCTCGAATCATCGAATCATCGAGTGATATCGCACTTCTTCAAGATGATATGAACAGAGTTATTGAATGGTGTGAGACTAACAAAATGGAACTTAATTTAAAAAAATGTTACCATTTGTCATTTTCAAGAAAGTCTCACCCGATACACTCGGAGTACTTTATAGGCAATACAAAAATACATGAAGTGGATACAATTAGGGATCTGGTGTACTGTTTGATAAAAAAATAACTCTTGTTCACCACATCGAGAATATTATTAAGAAAGCATCGGAAATGTTGGGGTTTGTGCTTAGAAATACTAGGGGCTTTAAACGTGTTGGTACCAAAATAATGCTATACTATAGCCTTGTGCGGAGCGTTCCACCACACTACGCCACACATAAGTTACTTTTGGAACGGGTTCAAAAACGGTTTCTGTGGCACCTCGCATTTTCTAGAGGAAAAAGTAAACAGCTTGTCTCCTACAATACTCGCCTCAAATATTTCAAGATGCACTCGTTATCAATGCCATGTTATTGATGCCTTGTTGCCTTGTCTATAAGTTGCTTCGAAATAAAATTGACTGCCCAAACCTACTGAGTCACCTAAAGTTTCGGGCCCCAGCCCGATATTCGCGAAATCCTATTACACCACTATACCCACCCCTGCGCAGAACGGTTCTGGCCTCACCGATTGCACGCCTGAGCAAAAATGTAAACAGTTGCAGTGTCCTTATTTGATATACATCATGACAGAATATTTTACTTTTAGAATGCAATTTTTGTCATATTATTGTTAGTCTTGAAATACCAAAAATTATTGAATCATTTTATTTGTTATTATCCTTTTTGGCTTTTTTTATATTATGAAAAACCATAAATGGTGCATTTTGTGTTAGCCTGTAAGTAAGCTGAACATCAGTATTTTATATGGAGCAACTGCCTATCTGACCTCCACAACCCAGTTACTGGGTAATGCGAAATTCCTTGGTAAGACTGGTTGCCAGATTTTCGGGGTTCTATGTACCCGTAACGACTGTCAAAGAGCTACGAATGATAGCCGCGCCCGAAGGCTTAACGTGCTTTTTGAGGAGGGGTCCCGGTATGTAAAGATGCTCACCCATCCACAGACTGACCGCGGCAAGTGTAGCTTCACCAAAATTCGTCTGCTCAAGAACCGCAATGAATATTGTTAAACCGTCAAAATAAAAGGTATTGCCATTGTTAAAGTGGGTTGCCCAATTACCTTGCGGGTTGCCAACCAGTCTCGTATGCCCTTTCCTCATAGTATAGGCGCTCAGTAAGCTTTCGGTGCCGAGTAAAAGCGCCTATATTTCAATGAGCGTTTCCTGATTGGTTCGGTATACGCGAGAGCAGGGCGGGATCGTTTTGGTTTACCGCGCCTCGGTAGAAACATCCATTGCGGTACCCGCTCACGTCACGCGTTTTACAGCAGGCTCGGTATACTCGGTACCGAAAGCTTACCGAGCACCTATATGTCAATGATACCGCACTGCTGCTTACCGACCAATGAGAAAAAATGGGAGCAGTGCGGTATCGAGCATACTATACCGAAACGATACCGCACCGACCAATGAGGAAACGGCCTTAGTCATTTCTGTGGGTTGACTACCCAGAAACTAGCTAAAAGTATTTCATTTGAATAATAATGGCACCACTACATAAGCACGTGCTATTGTTTATGAATGAGAAGGAAAACCACAAATATAATTATAATGTGAGTAAACTCATGCTGTATGCGATTACTATTGAAGGTGAGGCAAAACAACGATTACTCAGTTTTAAATTGCACATTTTAAGCTACGTAAGTATAGGAGCGAGGAACGAATGTCTGGAACGAGGTGATACGGCAGAGAACCAAAGTTGTCGACATAGCTCACAGAATAAGCAAGCTGGACCGGCCATATTTGCCGTAGAACTGATGGCCGTTGGGTAAAGGCTCCTACAAACAGGTGCGACACGCGGCGCGACACAAAGGTACGTAGCGTCGCGCGACAAGCGGTGTCTTTGTGTCGCGTCGCGAGTCGCGCCTGTTTGTAAGAGCCTTAGGACGTGTTCTTGAGTGGAGACCGCGAATCGGCAAACGTAAGGTAGGACGCCCTCAGGCTAGGTGGAGCGACGATCTTCGCAGGGGGGCTGGTAGCAGCTGGATGAGAGTTCCGACAATCGAGCTAAATGGCGCGCAATTGGAGAGGCCTATGTCCAGCAGTGGACTGCTATAAGCTGATGATGATAATGATGATTTTGAAGCATAGGAGCAAAAAGGCGTTCGCTGCTGACAGTGGTAAATATAGGCAGCAAGTGTTTTCATAGAAAACTAATCGTAGAAAAGCTAATTTTACAAAAAAAAGGACTTTACTCAAGTCGGTGGCAAAAAACGAAATATAAAAACCAAAAACACCGACACTTCCGAAATTCCCGTAATAATATTTATGGAAATAGTCATAATGTAATGACCAGAGATGTAATGTAAATAATAGTGACAGGAACATATTATAATATCATACACATAGGCTAAGTGGGAAAAATACGCATTATTGAATCTAACTCAAAAACTACCCAATCAAAGTTAATAAAATTTATATGGAACTACCGCCCAAGCTTCTTCTACCAAATGAAAAAGAATGATCAAAATCAGTCCACAATTGACGAAAATATCTATGGATATACATAAACAAATAAAAAAACTTACGCTACGAATATAGAACCTTCTCGTTTTTGGAAATCGATCCTTCTTACCAGCACTCTAACTGCATAACACACGGTCAATCACACCTTGAAGGATATTGCCAATCCATTGCTTCATATGTTCGAAAAATTTGTCCGCTCGACAACGTAAATAACACAATGAATGTTGTTGAACTGTCAAAATGAAACTCATTGCTACTGTAAGTGTGTTAGCAGTTATACCGCAGATGTATGAACGTAAAAGAGACAAAAGCTCTTTTTCCCCATTAGAAATATTATTCACTTTTATTGAATGGGGTGACTAATTGGTAATTGAGAGTTGAGAGTCATCTGTGTAAGGCAAAAATTAGAACATTTCTGTCGCGGTCTGCAACTGGGGCACTGATTAGCGATCATTTTTACGCGACAATGTGATCATTTGTTTCTTCTTTAATTTAAACAGCTCTATTTGCTAGCCAAATCGAAATTTAAATAAAATCTTTGATAAATAACCTCCTTGGTTGCCATGTGTTGAAATAAAAAGATCGTTCCATTTTTAAATAACACGACAGATATGAGTTTTCATAGCAATTTATTTGGGCGCTAAACACGACAGATATGGATTTCCATACAAACATTGCCGGCGGCCGGGCGCTCGCATGTATTGAACCAGTACCGCAATTTCGATTTATCTCGAAGAAGGTTTTCAAAATAATGTTCGAATTTACAATCATGTGTGACAAAACATGCTTGGAAATTCGATTTATATTATGACTTGTTTACTATTAATAGTGGTGAAGTAAGAATGTCTTTACCGTCATCGGCGTAGTTTACCTCTTTCACTTCATGATTTCTGAATACGTAGTTACAATACATAGTTTGCAAGTGCGGTTTTCATAATAAGAATGGTTTATTGGAAGATTTGCACGAATTTCTCGCCCGAAACGGGCGAATCGACAGATTTAAGTAGTATAATTTTTTCTGTAGGCGATTCGCACGAAGTTAATTTATTTGTTGGCTAATCGACAACTCCACAAACACTAGGCAATTGGCACATTTTGAATTGTATGCAAAGTTAAGAATAAAGTTCATTAGCGCACAGAAGTGATTATAGTAAAATATATTGAAATAATAAGGACGAAAAATGTATTAATTATTCTTAAGATTATAGGGAGGAAAAATCCAGTCGTATTTTTTTGCATTAAACATTAAAAGTAATTAGTGCTTCACCCACGTCCACTTGATTTGCCACCACATCTTTTTGTACCTTCTTTTCATTCGGACATTATGATGCCTTATGGATGGCCTTCCTCGTAAAATTAAAAAAATATATATTTAAATTCTTCTCCGCTGGGTAATTGGCTTAATTTTGTTACAAACTTTCGCGCTTTTGTTCCATTTCTTTAAACCTTTTTTCACAAATGAATGTATTATAAGAATGATGTTTTGTAAAGAGTTAATTATCAATTTTATGATTATTTTAAAGTTGGATGGATTCTTAATTATGCGGTCATTATTTTAAATATTATAGGTATCTATTAAGGCCCATTATGTCATTTTAGTATAATAGGCGTGCATAAGTAAATTGTAGGAACATGTGCATAGAACCTAATTTAATATTTTATAGGACCTGCCAATTAACCTAGAATCTAGATGGTATTAATATAATATAATAACATAGTCTAGTTGGTATTAAAATTTTACATAAACCATATTTGGTGTTATCATACTTCGATGTTACAATTTATAATTCAACTTGACTACACTGTTAAATTAATAAGAATAAAGCCGTGGTCCCATGGCCCGTTAACTGACAGGCCAGGCGTTGTTACGCCTGTCGAGGCCTGCCGCGGCCCGTGCCGAGCATTCCCACAGTGTGTGTCGGTCTGGTGGCTGCATGTGCAGCCAAGGATGTGGTTTTATTTAGTGGTCTATCTAAATCAGAAAAAAAAAACAGAAGAAATGCGCCCGTACAGGCCGCGACAAGCGCCCTCGCGTCGCGCCGCACCTTTGAACTTACCGACTCCCGACATATCGGATGGGCGAAGACAGGCCACCGCAGGACTCAATCGAATATGATTTCCTTCAAAACAGGAATCTCCAATATAGGAAATAAGTCTGCTAGACTGAAGTGTATATACAGGATGCATCGAGACGGATGGGCCAAAGTCATAACGCTATGGGTGCCAGAAGACGAGCATTGTCGCCGAGGGAGGCATAGGAAACGCTGCCGCTGGCGTGACGACCTAGACGCGTTTATGGAGATTGGGCGGAGAACGTAACGCATAAAAAACAATGGAAATCTATGGAGGAGACCTGTGCCAACAGTGGGATAATAGAGGTTGAAAAAAAAACAACGTCATTCAGAAGCAGTTTTTGTATTGATATCACTTAGTAACAATTACTCATACCTATTATTTTACCATGAAACATAAAACGAGTATAAAAATGTAGATAATAAGCAATAAAGAATTCAATTTAATACCATTTTGGCACATCACTTATCATTACATACGGTAGCCACTTACACAATCAAATTGAGGATATCTATCCATCTTACTTTCACACATTTAACGTTACCATGTGTGAAAAGGATAGATATATTAAAAATTCTACATACTTGCACGACAGGTTCCGCCGTTTGGATCTTGTCGAGGTGTCAAGGCAATTTCGCGAAGATTTCACTTTCAATCGATTCAATAGGTTGCCGCGTCATCGATGAAGTATAATCAATTTTACATATCGAGTGTTTTCGATATTTGTATCGGTTCAAAAATAGACTAATCTTGAAGATTATATGTGCAAATCCACTGAATGCCTATCTCAAAATGCGTCGTAATTCTTAAGTTTTTTATTGTATTGTGTTTTGAAAAGTTAATCCCCGGAAATGTTGTTAAATGCAACTACATGACATACCTATTAGGCGACGGCGAGTTGCATGGCGGATTATCAAAGAAATCTAAAATTAACCTACTAGTTATGTCGCATAGCGTCGTTTTTATCGGAAAGATAATTGTGGCGGTGGCGAGTCACCTGGTAGCGGTGACGTCACCTGGAAGCGTGGGCGTAATTGCTGTAAACTAGTTCCCAGCCAAAGAAGGTCTGAGAGGAAGGACTGGGAACTAGTTTGCATACAAAGACTTACAGCTTTAGAAGTATGAGGAACAGGGTATAAAGTTCACTCACCCTCTATAGAAAAGTGTACAAGCGAAAGGTGAGCGCTGGCAGACTATTTTCCATGCGTACTTGCCGTTCTAACACCGGATTGCGCTCACCTATACACAGTGACACAATGACAGATGCCTACAATAGGACTTTTGAACATATTGACATTTTTGCATGTCCACCCAATAAGTTCAAAGGTCTTATACTTAAGGAGCTCTCTTGATTTATGTGTAAAAAATATAGACAAAGATAAACATGATAGTAAGTAAGTTTAGTTTTTTATTATTATTATGTATTTATTACCCTAACGTTTAATTAATTGTATATTATATTCCACAGTTAATCTGTGAACAGCGTTAAGTGCTACAATATTGTTCAAATATTTTGAGTATTTTTTTTTCTATACCGTATATTGTAGCTGTTTGTTATTCCTTTTGAATAAAAAAAAGGAGGATCTTCAGACCAGACGGGTGTCGTTCGCGCGGAAAACTCTAATTGCGCGATGCAGGTCTGTGACTTCATGTCTTTGATGCGTAGTTCGCATGTCGCGATGTAGATGCCGCCACACAGTTATAGATAGTACCATTCACGAAAACGCCTCCCCTGTTCTTCCTAATCGCTTGAGAATGGCATCATCTAGAAATAGATATCTACTATAATGTTAAATTTTGTTGTAAGGCGAATTTGCAGGAAATTGAATTTTTCACCCGGTGATGAGGCTCCTGATTTTTTGTTTTAATACAGGTAGGTATCAATCAGCTGTGGGATCTTTAACATATAAATTTCCCCTGTAGAATATGTAGTCCATCCAAAGTGTATGTCTTAATAGCACATTTGATGGTGTTTTCATCAAAATATAAATATTTTGTTTCACATAAACCTACATGGGCTCTTATGAAACGTCATAAGCTAAATCCACGGTTTCAATTGGTCGTTTCCTATGGAGAAGAGTGGGCAAGAAACTCCACGGTAACTCTTTCAAATATAAATTGGCTTTAACATTTCCAAATTACAGTCGTCTCTTCTGTATAAACCGCGCCTATAGGTGTCATTACCTATCGTGTATCAGAAAGGTGTGGTCATATTTATGGTTGTGTTCGTACAGACTATCAAACTGAACAATATTCTGCATGGAACCAACATAGTAATCACGAAATAGTTATCAACTATCCCATACAAAACTTTAATACTCGAGTCTAATGTATGGGACGGCTGATTTTTTTTCGCTATTATGTTGTTTGTCCCATAGAAAAAGTTGTTCAGTTTGATGGTCTGCACCACACTCTTAAATATCACTGTTGTATCCTGCACTTGTAGAAGCGAAAGAAATCGTCTTGAATGTTGATGATGGGAAGTGCCACATCCTTTGAGGGCTGACCGGATATGACGTTCAATTCGTCTCGTAGTTGTTCTGGCGCAAGTTCATCTTGCCGTTGTAAATGTTGATTCCGGTATCCAACAGAATCTCTTGGACGTTTCTTAGATGTTCTATAAAGCTGTTTGCAACAATAGCAGGCATCACAAACTCAATTGATAGTTCTTGAGACTCAATTTCTTGTTGAATGTTGCTCGTTAGCTTGTCTAGGCCGAACAGATGTTGATTGAATGATTTGTATTGTTTTGCGACTGTTTCTTCCGATCTTCTTAGAACTCGGTTTCTATTTTACTTGTCTGATTTTAACCGGTCCGGCCCAACAGTGAAAATGTTATGTACTTGTTATGTAAACTTGTTAGGTATGTTATGTTATGTAAATGAGTAGACGAATGATTCTCTTGATGGATTTATTGCTACTGAATATAATAGGCCAGTATCCAATTTGGTTTTCGTCCGGAAGGTAGATTAATGAAAAATATTGGACACGTATTTTTTCTTTTTTGACGTAATGAAAAGATTACGGCGATACATTAAGTTATAATGTGGCATGACATCACGCCTTGCTAGATTTTATACTGAGTTGTGACGTAGCGAGCGGGGGCTCGCTACGTCACAACTCAGTATTAAATCTAGAGTGGGGACTCTCCAACTTTAATGCGTGTTTTCTAAGTTATTTTTGATTAATATGATAAAGCAAAAAATACGTGTCTAATACTTTTTAATTATCTGAAAGACGGACTAAACAGTTTTTTTTTTTTTACCTAGGCAACTACCATATTAGACAATTGTTCCACTTAAATGCCGTGTTAGAGAAATGCACAGCTAAACAATATCGATGTGCATTATTGAGTATGACGTACAAACTACCACAAAGGTCAGGTTCAGCGTATGAATAATCACCACACCTTTCTGATATATGCTGTTTTTACCTGGATTTCTGGAGTCAGATTTGACAGGATAATAAGCCTGCAGGCTTTTTATCAATAGTTAGATAGAAAACTACTAAGTGAATGTCTCCGGATTGTTAATTCGTATTTTTTTTTCAGTAAATTTAAATTATAATAACAATTTTTTTTGCTCAAAGAAAGAGATTATTCTGCCTGTTCGCAATTTTAACATCATTGCTTTTCAAACATTCGTAATCGCAATATTAGGTGTTATACAACACATCTTATCACTCTGTAATCAGTTGTAAAGTATTATGTTCGTTCATGAATTGTTCTTTGGCGTAATTCTTGAACTTGTAAGTACGTGAGCTATTGTTTTAAATATTCTAATCAGTGAATGATTAGCTATCTCTTCGTCCTTGTTGGTATTAGAGAGATAGAGTTGCGTTGTCGTGTATTACCAACTGTGACATAAATGTCACAGGTTTGACGTTTTTTGTACAGAATTGCATTATCGTTTGTGACAATTTAGACAATAATTGCCTCTGTACTACGTATTAGTTTTTCTGTTGGTTTCCTTTGTTTGAGTGATCGAGTGAAGTTCAGTGTTTTCTTATAATTATAATTGAATAGTATTTTTTTATTCCTTCTAATTAAAATAGCTCCTTATACCTTATTCACACAAATTTAAATTACTTACTAGTGAAGCAAGCTAATCTAACTAAATATTAATATATGATTTTACAAAACGTCGAGTTTTTTTAGTTATATTTAACTTTATGTTATCGTATTATACACATAAATCTTTTAGAATACATTATCTAAACGACAATGAAAACCTCATCAAAATCTGTTGCGTAGTTTAGAAAAACAACGCGGACATACAGACGAACGCGAAAAGTGACTTTAATTTGGAATATGTATAAATTGCACTTAAAAACCTTCCTAAACAAGTTCTATAAATAATGGAGAACTTAGCAGCAGAATCGATTTTGTAGTTTAGAAGGATAAAGCGGTCACACAAATAGACACGAGAAGCGACTTTATTAAATACCTTTTATTATCTATTTAAACTAATACAAAAGATTTGATTTTTTGTAATTTTGTTTCTTATGCTTTTACGTTAAAACGGCTGAACGGATTTGGATGAAATTTGGCACATGAGGAGACCATGACCTGGGTTAGGACATAGAATACTTTTTATCTCGACATTTTTACGGGATAGAGACTTATGCGAGTGACACTTCGGGGTGCTGCTAGTTATTTTAATAGATGGGTTCACATAGGGCCATGTTAACAGAATGGGCAGTAACTGCTAGTAACAACTAACAATTCATTTATCAAGGCTTCGTTAAAGTATGAAGTTTTTTATACCCACTGAATGTAATAAAAAGTTGGTTTCTCAACGGACCAATTAATGACAAAACTTTGTAAAGAAAGCAGTGTTGCGAAGAAAGACAATTCTTTGAGTTTTCAAATTATGTAATTTTTCTAGTTTTTAATTATTGTTTTTAGTAGTTCGCAAGTTTAGAGTTTTTATTTGACACGATGTCTTTATTAGCTTCAGAAGGGCTGTTTTCTTTTCATAAAAAAACCTTAACCTGGTATACCTTAGATCCTGTGCTTAGATCAGTTTTCTCCAGCAAGATAAAGTTCTGAAGTTTTTATACAAAAAATATCCTTTTTTTACCTCCAATTGTGGCACTAGAGTTTTCTGAAATAACTTCAAAAGGCGAACAAGCCGACATCCAATAAGTACGTCTATATTATCTTATCACTCTAACATGACGTCACACATCCCACAAAATCGGTCACTTGTAGTAAACATGAAAACAATGGGTATGGCCGCTAATTTTATTAAAAGGCTTACACGTCATAGATAATCCACTAAGTAATGAAAGTACAGAAGACAAACTTAACGAGAGGTTTAAAAAAAATCAAAAGAAGGAAAGAACGGAAAAAATCAACTGGCATGTAACTGGCGTAACACTTACAATATTACAATGCGTTTTTGGCAATTCTACAATATTCTTTGCGTTATTTACGTTATCGGAACTAGGGATGTTATGGATATGAAATTTCCAATCTGGATACGGATATAGAAATAATATTATACCGGTTACGGATATGAAATTATTTCTGATATTAGATTTTCAGAAATTGTAAAAGTAAAACACAAATAAAAAAAAAACAAATTTAAATTATTTTATTACTCATAAACCTACAAGCGCACTTATGAAACGTCAGAAGCTAGGTGCACGGTTCCAATTGGTCGCTTCCTATGGAGAAGAGCCGGCAAGAAACTCCACGGTAACTTACGTAAAATAAATGTATTTTTTAAATTTTCAAATTACAGTGTTAATAGGTATCCGAGGACAGTGTAGGCCTATCAACAAGTACCAGGTACTTAGCAAAATAAAAAAATGGTCCACAAGTCTATAGCCTACAAGCAACGTTCTCACATTCACAAAATCTATAAGAAAAGAAAAAGTAAAAAAAAAGAAAAGAAAAAGAAAAGAAAAAGAAAAAGAAAAAGAAAAAGAAAAAGAAAAAGAAAAAGAAAAAGAAAAAGAAAAAGAAAAAGAAAAAGAAAAATAAAAATAAAAGAAAAAGAACATGCAAATGACGCGCGGTTAGTGTGTTGGTCAGCTCGGCCGAGTAGAAAAACCTGTCATAACGCGTCTCATTTAGACCGCCCCTATCCGAAATTATCCAAAACTTCAATATCGGATTCGGTAACGGTTACGAATAGATTTTTATTTCGGATATCCGATAGTTTCGGTTACGGTTACAGAGCTCCTTAACATCCTTGATCGGTACGATAGTTCACTGTGTCATTGATGTGTAATGGAAGTACCATTTTTTTCTTTAACTACTCTGTACAAGTAAGTCTGCATCGGTCCACACCTGCGGTTATCAGTCACCGCAAACCGACCATTATAAAATTATATTCGTGTAAATTGATTTCAATGGCTTTTGTACACCTGTCGACGATCCAGAGGTATTGAAATAAAAACGGAACATTCCTGTGAATTATGGTTGTTGTTCTATAAATTGTGTGTTTGCTAGTGTATTTTATTTATATGCGATTAAGAGTACTTTTGTGTGATCTTATTTTCATCAATCAAAAAGTCATAAATTTAAAGGTAAAGGGGAGTTAAAGGGGAAATCCATAAGTCCGTGATAAGGCCTGTCGTACGGTATGGATCGGAATGGTGAGCCGAAGAGAAGGCCGATGAAAAAAAACTGCAAATTATGATGATAATTTTGAGATGGATGTGTCGAGTGACGAGATTGGACAAAGTAAGAAATGAGTATATATGGGGAAGTTTGAAAATGGTGCCAGTGACAGAAAAGTTAAAAGAAAATCGTTTGCCTTGGTATGAGCTTGTGAGGAGGAAGGAAACGTGACTAAAAGAGTGATGAATACAAATGTGATAGATGGAGAGGGAGAGGAAGGCCAAAGAAAAGATGGATGGATTGTGTGAGGTAAAGGGAGTAAATGATAGCGTGACGGTTGACAGGGGAGAGTGGATAAATAAAGTAGTCCCAAGTGACGTGGGACAAGGGCAGGAAGATGATGTATATCAGTTCAAAATAGCTTTCCTAAAATATAGTCCAATGATGAACAAATTCCCATAAAAGCAACATAAGAAAGTAGTAAACGTAGATCGGAGTATGCAATTTAATCTAAAAATAATAAATTTTTCTCAAACAATGACACGCTTGGAAATTTTAACTTTATTTTGACAACCTTCTGCGAGATGAATCGAAATTGCGGTACTGGTCGAATACATGCGAGCGCTCGGCCGGTAATGTTTGTATGGAAATCCATAATCTGTCGTGTTTAGCGGCCAAATAAATTACTATCTGTCGTGTTATTTAAAAATGGAACGAACTTTTTACTTCAACACATGGCAAACAAGGAGGTGACGTATCAAAGATTTTATTTAAATTTCGATTTAGTTTACAACTAATGGTTTGTAAATAGAGTTGTATAAAGTAAAGAAAAAAGGAATTAACACATTGGCGAGTGAAAAATTATCGTTGTTCATCATTGATTCTGGAATTTACATTATTTTATCCGCTCGGATACGATGGTCTTTGAGCGGTTAAGTAGGTATTTTTGGAGTTCTGATTCGACCTCCTTGCATCTTGAATCTTAAAAGAAAAGTGAACAAACAAAGCTTTCTCTTTTTATTAGTACGATTATCTACAACTAAGTGCAATAGTAATGTTTGTTTTAGTGTAAAAGCAACTTAAACTGTGTACGTTATTTACATTCTTCTGGCATTAAGTTGAACAATAATAAAAAGTACATGAACTTTAATGTGCCCTGCAAGTTTTCTTTGAATATTCCTTTGGTAAATACCCAATAATAGTAACTAAGTATGTCACATTTGTACAAATTAATTTTAAAAACCAACGTGAAATAATGAACTTTGTTACAAAAAAACTAGATAAGTAGGTATTGCTAAACTATTATAGTTTATCCCATACTATTAACGAGAAATATTTGTATATATATATTTGTAATCACGTTCTCGAAAACGGCTCTAAAGATTTCGATGAAAGATGCAATATAGGGGTTTACGGGGCGAAAAATCGATCTAGTCTCATATGTGGGAAAATTCGTTTTCTCCGTATTTTCATTCGAGCAGAGCTCGGTCACACAAAGTTTACAACAAGAACCTTAGAATAATGATATGGCAGCATGGAATTAGTATGTACTATACATAGAATTACTATGAACTATCCTATA
The DNA here is from genome assembly GCA_916610215.1 of Omphaloscelis lunosa. Taxonomy (NCBI): domain Eukaryota; kingdom Metazoa; phylum Arthropoda; class Insecta; order Lepidoptera; family Noctuidae; genus Omphaloscelis; species Omphaloscelis lunosa. The sequence continues at coordinate 5,379,471 of OU744255.1, forward strand.
CTATTAAATGAGCATTCTCTATTTTCACCCGAGCAGAACTCGGTCGACTAAGAAAGGTAACTTTCAAGTAGTAGTAGAGTAAAATCATTTTTTTTTTGTAGGGCGTCTCGTAGTTGACCTCTGAGATCATGACTACTTAACCGGGCTTTCCTGTGGGTGCCTTAAGCAACTAAACTTAAAACCTCCAGCCAGGGGTTATTCAACTATGCTAATTAAAACTGGGTGAACGCTCGCTAGGCGTCAACCGGAGGGAGGACATCAAGGATGGGACGGACTGGATCAAAGTTTTGATCATGATTATTAGTCGGGAAATTTAAAGCTACGTGCTCATCTGCAACAACTGCTGGCACCTCGTTATCGAGCAAGGGTCGGGGGGAAATAAAAATTATCACAAAGCTCTTAACCAATAACACTTTATCTATAAAAACCATGATTTTAAAAAGCCATCTAATACCTATAAACCACAAAAATAACTTAGGTTTTATCTCAACAATACAAAGGTACAAAATGCTATACCTGCTTCAAAGAATACTAAAGAAATCCACGTAAGTGCTCTTAGGAATTCACCGACAACACACAAGTCGTCAAATCAACTTTCAATGAAACTTCCCATTGCACCTTTTCCACGACAAAACGTCCTTTTAGCAGAATTGGAAAACCTGCCCAGAACTGCCGTTGTTGTCCAATACTATTAAAACGACGCACTGGATCTTCAACCTTAGCTTCTCAAACTCAGTGTTTGTTTTCTTTTGTAGTAAGTTTTTCTTAAGACTTCGTTTTTTACCCCATTTTACGGTAGTCGTCTGCGGTTTTCTACTTTTTAAGCCGATTTCAATAAGAGGCTTTTGAAAGTTTTAATAAACTGTGAGGGTAGCTTTACGTCCGAGCGTTTCTTTGAGCATTTTCTTCTGGTTTGTAATTAATTCTTTTGCCACTTGTGTTCTTGGGTGTAATTCTATACTGTTTTTTTAATACTTTTAGAGGTGCGACCTAAAACTTTGTAAATCGGTTTTTTTTTCTGAGTCTTAAGACATTTTACACTTTATAGACTGAATTTGTGTAACATAAACATCACGTCTAATAACCCGAAGGGTAAGGCAGAGGTGCACCTATAGTACATTCACATATCGCCAATTTTTTTTGCAGATATTATAAACGCTTTCTATAGGAACTTAGTTATTATAAATGTGATGTCTTTAAAACAATAGAATACCCATTTTATAATAACAGAAAGTTACGAGCAAGCTCAGCATGCAAAACGAGAATTAGGCCAATTTGAACACAAGGGCAAATGAATTAGGCGCAGATTTCGACGGTCAATGTCATGATATTACGTAATAGCTGTGACATAGCATTTATTTATTCTGTAGATAGTCTTATGTAATATTTTAGGCAGGCACTTTGTTAGTTCAATTTCGCTGATACCTATATAATTACAAGATATTAAGTTGTCTTAGCTTTGATATTGGCTGAAACTCAAACATTCAACTATTACCTTTTTATTTTAAATTATATTTTTACTTGCGTAATGCATAAGTAGGTAAATGGTAGCCCAAATTACTTATCATTATATTCCGGCCACAGAGATAATGCGTTCCTGACACCTTTTAGTTGGACACGATAAGGAACTAATAAAGTTTAAATTCGTAAAACATGTGTTTTTGTACTTAACTGACAGGTGTCAGGAACGCGTCTTGTCATCGGCTGGAGTTTAATTAATATTAAAATCTTAATATCTCGTAAATGACCAAAATATTAAAAAGAAAAGAAAAGAAAGAAAGAAAATATTTTATTTGGGACACGCACAGGAAATACAAAACATAATAAAAAAAAGGAACAAACATTAACAAAAATAAAAAAGAAGTATTCTAGACTACCAAAAATAATAAAAAATAATTACGACCTGTGCGAGGCCAAAAAGGCTCCTATCTCAGCATGATGCTGCGATATTTAAAAACAAATAAATACCGCAGCGCTGCTATTCTGATAGGGCCCGCTGTGATGCCACGGACATACCTACGGAATCCCACTAGGGGATTACAAAATAAATAAAACAATAAAAATAATAATAAAAAACAAATAATTAAAAAAAAAACAAAATTATTGTTTAATAAATTAAAATAATCGACGCACACCCGACACGACGTTCCAACATCACTATTGTCCACGGTATGGAATATTATAATATAATCTATTGTGACAAGCGAAGGGACGCGCACAAGAGTGTATAATCTATGGCACAAATCTGCGATGGAATCGGCTGTCAATTTATCTGTGCAAAATATTTATGGAGTAAATAAAGAAAATTAATAATATTGATCAAAGAATATACCACTGTTTACAAGAGGTATTAATACATATAAAGCAGTGAGTAAATAATATAAAATAAGGCAAGAACTAATACTACTAATACAATTACAAAACACAGCTCCGAAAACGCCCAATTTTTACCACTTCTTACTGTTTAAGGCGACGATAACCGGCTTTTAATGATTTGGAAAAAAACATATGTTAAATTAGAGTATTTTAAAATATTTTAATATAGGCATATTTTGGATTATGTTTATATTACAAAGTGAAATTAATTTGTAAAGTTATGTCAAACGCAGATAAAAAACTGAGAATCACGCAAAATTTATCAAGCGTATTTTTCTGAAACCATTTTAAAGCTAATTTAATTATAGACCTTTAATATATGTGTTTTATTAAAATACCCTTTGTTTTACGTATAATAAATTAATAATGCGTCTAATTTGTGACAGCGCTCCTTTATGGGCGAGTTCTATTACTGGCTGGAGGTACGACGCGTTGCGTGAGCTCTGTACAAAACACGCGAGCTAACCACTCAAGGTCACTGTCATATATCTACGTTTTAAGTTTAAAATAAGAAGTGAAGCAACAAACTTCCCACTTAGATTGAGGCCTCATTAGTGCGTTGCGTTGCGTTGCACGTCGTCTAAGCGTCAACGCTGCGTCTTTTACGTTTTTACATTATTTTTTAGTGAGATGCCACATTATGCGTTGCGTTGTCACACGCGATGTTTCAATGGATCGACGAACGAGAGGCGAAGAGGGGGGAGGGTGATGCGCTGCGCTGTCAGAGCTCTGGTGCCACTGCGACGACGGACAGTGTTGTAATGCTAGAGGGGCAAACTAGACGTAGCAACGTCATGCGTGGAGCATAGAATGAGTTGATCCGTTGCGGCGACGCAACACAACGCACTAATGAGGCCTCACTCTTTATTAGCGATAAAGAAAATACGTATATAGGTAAGTACAACCCATTTTCCTCAAATAGTCTCTTAATCACGTTTTACAACCTTTTAAACCGCTATGAACTTACAACCAGAATAATATTTTACATAAATCTTACTCATATTATTTATTCCTACCTATAGCCTACTTATATTTACTTATGTAGGCTGTCCAATCAGTAAAACATTTCATTTCAGAAAAAGAAAAGAAAATGAACGAGAAAGATAATTATGGAAGGGAGGTAATCCCAGACTCGCTGAAAGGAAAATTGCTGACTTTAAATATTTTTTCAGCTAACTACCTCTAAAATCGATGTAAAGTAGGTATTTGGGTTTTTTTTCTTGTATTTAGATTGGACAGGGTGTTTGTAACATAGACTCATATCATTAGTAACAATTTACTTACAAACTATGTGAGTAAATTTATAAAAACAACAAAAAACAAACAAAGTTCCATGATATCAAAACAATCAGCCATTAGTAGGAACATGCAGCTGACTTAAAAAGTAAATGATAGGACAATCCAGTTTGCTAGCAATGACAACCAGGAGACTGTTGGAGCTGGCACGCACTCTGCGCAACAGGGATGCTGCACGCTTGCGTCTGATTGCAGCGAAGCCATCAGTTTGCGCGTCCGCAAACATACCCGAGGCACTACAAAAGCGTGGCAGCCCCAACAGCATCCTGAATGCATTGTTGTACTGAACACGAAGACCACTGACAGCTTACTTTGTTTTTTTGGCAGTGGCAGATTACGTTTGTAATTATTTCTTTCCCAAATCCTCATATTTAGGCAAAATATTTGAGAAAGTTTTGATTAGTAGACTGGAACAGTCTACCTAAAGAAAACATTATATCATTCTGCCTTGCCTTTTCCCAACTATATTGGAGTCGGCTTTCAGTCTAACCGGATGCAGCTGAATACCGTGGAGTGACTGCCTATCTGACCTCTACAATCCAGTAACTGGTTAATACGATACCCCTAGGTAAGACTGGTTGTCAGACTTTCGTGCTAATGACGACTCGTAACGACTGTCAAAGATCCACGAATGACAGCCGGGACCTACGGTTTAACGTGCTTTGCGAGGTACGGAGGAGTCTCGGTATGTAAAGATGGGCACCCATCCACGGACCAGCCCTGGCAAGCGTAGCTTAACCTGATGGAACGACCCGTGCAGCTGTTATTATTTAGCCACGAGGTCTTTGTTTTGTGTGTTCTGAGAGACAATAAATGCTTTAAACCATAAATATCATCAGACTGAAAAATTTATAGTTCTAAGTTCTTTCAGGTTATCTCATATTTTATTAAAAAAACATACTGTTATCGACGTTTGAAGTTTCCACCATCGATATTATAAATGCGAAACTAACTCTGGCTGTCTGTCTGTTACCTTTTCACGCCTTAACGGCTGAACGGGGTTCCGTGAAATTTGGCACACAGGTAGACCATGGCCTGGGTTAGGAAATAGAATACTTTTTTGTCCGGGTAGCACATTGTCGTGGGTCACTTTCCGACCACCATGCGGGCAAAGCCAAGTTAGTATATTCAAGTTTTACACTGTCTTAAACAGAATGTATTAAGAGATAAGCATATATTGTAGTTATCTCTTAAAAGAGTTAATTAAGAACTTGCATTTACTTGCAACTTTGTGATAACTTGAAGGGACGCGACGACTCGAACTGATTCTACAAAATGGATTACAGTTTCCGCTTTTCTGAGCAAATGAAAACTGACTAAAATGTTTAGTTCAGTTTGTTTGTTAATGTTTAATTATGCTTACTTGTAGGGTGAAGCAGAGTTTGCACTGAGTTGGTATAACGATTGCGAGCTCTTCTTTTTCTTTTCGTGTCAACGGTATCTTGGTAGATTATTATTACACGCTTGTAATCCCCGAAGGTTAGGCAGAAGTGAACCTATAATAGTACATCCACATTTTGCTAATAATGTTTAAGACGCAGATATATGCCTGTGACCTTGAGTGGTTAGCTTGCGTGTTCTGTACTGAGCTCACGCAACGTATCGTACATCCAGCCAGTAATAGGACTCGCCCATCAAGGAGCGCTGTCCCAAATTAGACGCATTATTAATTTATTATACATAAAACGAAGGGTATTTTAATAAAACACATATACTAAAAGATCAATAATTAAATTAACTTTAAAATGGTTTCAGAAAAATACGCTTGATAGATTTTGCGTGATTTTCAGTTTTTTTCAAAGTATCTCTATTTTACTATTTTTGATCAAAGTCTCTTGCCTTTAAAGACTAAAATTTCTTTGGCACAATCACTTATTCAGCCGATTATAGATTATGCCGACGACGCCTGCTACCTGGATGCTACTGTGGAGCTATTAAACAAGCTAGAGCGCCTAGAAAACTTGTGCATCCGCTTTGTTTTCGGTCTTCGAAAGTATGACCATGTTTCTCACCTTCGCAAGGAACTCAAGTGGCTGCCAATTCGCCTTCGCAGGAATACTCGGATTTTATGTCTCCTCTTCAACATCTTACACAACCCGTCTTATCCTTCATGCCTGCATCAGCGTTTTTCTTACGCTCGCCCTAGCGATGCACCGTGTAGATCACACCTTAGATCCCTCCTTAAATTTCATCCTCATAAAACAAGCTAATATTCTTATTCCTTCTCTGTCCATGCAGTAAGATTGTGGAACTCACTTCCGCCTAGCATTCGTGATTTTAAAACTGTTTCTCATTTCAAATATCGAGTAACAGAGCATTACCTCTCCTCTTTTTTTTTTTTTTTTTTTTTTTTTTCTGTAGGGCATCTCGTAGCTGACCTCTGAGGTCATGACTACTTAACCGGTCAATCCTGTGGTTGCCTTAAGCTGCTACACTCAAAGCCTCCAGCCAGGGGCATACAAAACTAAGCTAAAAAGCTGGGTGAACGCTCGCTAAGGGCACCCCCTGTGGGGTACGAGCCTCGGCTTAGGGCGTCACCGGAGGGAGGACATCAAAGACGGGACGGGCTGGATCAAAGTTTTGATCATTATTATTAATCGGGGAATTTAAAGCTACGTGCACAGCTGAAACCACTGCTGGCACCTCGTTATCGAGCAAGGGTCGGGGAGGAGTATCATTTACTCGGGGGCGCGGTCGCGATCGCAAAGGACCTCGACGGCGAGGTCGGAATGACGGGAGGCGTCTGTTTCTGTGTATAGTACTAGTGGCCCTATTGCTCTCCTGGAGGAGGGTTATGGGGTCATCAGGGTCGGTGAGAATGTGCCTAGGTCGGCGGGTACGGCTAATCCTACTTGGGACATAGCTGGCGGCCTCGACAACCAGAGGGTTGCGATGTTTGACCGCGGAATCGAAGTAACGCTTTGCAAGGCGTTTTAGGAATTGGTGGATCGTGGGAATTCTAAGGTCGAGATGGAGACTCTCGTTCCTAACATACCAGGGGGAGCCTGTGGTCCTACGGAGGAATCGGTTTTGGAGCGTTTGCAACCTATGGATATGATGGGGTTTTGCATGAGCAAAGACGGCACCCGCATAGGTCATGATGGGACGAATACACGCTGTGTAGATTCGCAATTTGCACTTAAGTGACATCTTGCTGCGTGCGTTTAGGACGGAATGGAGCCTACCGAGAGCGAAAGCGGCTCGCGAACGAACCTTCTTTATGTGCTCAGCGAAAGTGAGATGGTGGTCGAGGAAAACACCTAGGTATTTGGCTCGCTTCTCCCAAGGGATCTGCTTACCGAACATAGTGAGAGGTCGGGGGAGGGGGTCTCTAAGCCTTGTGCGCGGTTTCGAGAAGAGAACCGCTTGGCTTTTTTCGGGATTGACTTCTATGCGCCACTTTCGAAACCAGGCAGCGAGTCGATTGACTGCGCCTTGGAGAGTGTGGGCGATATTGTCGGGGTATCTAGACCTAAAGTAGATGGCCGTATCGTCTGCGAACAGAGCGAAATGCGTCCTTCTACCTGGGTTTGGAATATCGCTAGTGAACAGCGTGAACATGAGGGGAGCTAGCACGGAGCCCTGAGGGACTCCTGCACGAATGGGGCGGGGAGAGGAAAGTGCTCCTTCAATGCGATAGCGGAATACGCGATTCGATAGATAGTCCCGTAAGATGAGTACGAGACGATCCGGCACGCCGAGTTGGTACAGCTTGTATAATAAGCCGTTGTGCCAGACTTTATCGAATGCTTTCGCAATGTCGAAGAAAACTGCACCCGTCAAAGAGCCGCGTTGGAAACCATCGCTTATGAACTCAATGATGCGGTGGGCCTGATGCACGCTAGAGTGCTCAGTTCGAAAGCCGAACTGTTCGTTGGGGATGAGGCCCTTGGTCTCGGCGAAGTCTCTGAGACGCTTGTAAATAAGCCTCTCATAGATTTTTCCGAGAACCTTGAGCAAACTGATGGGACGGTAGCTAGAGGGGTCGGTACTGGGTTTACCGGGCTTTCTGATACCTATGACGGTGGCTTCTTTCCACGACTGGGGAAAGAAGTTGTTGCTTAAGGCACCATTGAAGATGGTAGTCAAAAGCATTATCAGGTGGGCGGGGAATAATTGGATCACCCTATTGGTGAGTCCATCTGAACCGGGAGCTTTACGAGCTTTAAGACCTTTGATAATGTCGTGCACTTCGTCTGGAGCGACGGGAGGCAGTGGACAATCAGGGTCGTCGACAGGAGGGAGAGAGGCTCTACGTTCGACTTCAGCGTCGACCTTTAGGAGGTGAGCTTGGTCTACTGGCAGGGAGCTGGGTGAACATTGGGCCTCGAGGGTGTCGGCCAGGCATTCTGCCTTTTCAACGTCCTCGAAGGCTATGGTCTTATCGGGACGGGTCAGGGGGGGCATGGAGGAGGTTTGAGGGGATTTGAGTTTCCTCTGAAGTTCCCAAAATGCCAGATGGTTGGGCTCTAGTTCGCCAAGCATCTTGTCCCAGCCCGCGTCACGCAGCTCCTGTATGCGTGTCTTTACAGATCTCTGTAAATAGCGCATATGGGCTTTGTTTGCGGGGCAGGGGAAGCTACTGTAGGCACGGACGGCCGCGTTCTTCTCAGTCAGTAATGCACGCACATCGTCCGGCAAGCTCCAGTGACGGTCGTCCGTCACTGTAACCTCCCTTGAACATTCGTTCAGGACGGTTTGTACGTGATTAGTGAGTGAGTCGATCGCGGACGTCGTGTCTGCGATAGAGTTGAACACGTCGGGAATAGAGTCTAACTGAGGGGACGTGTTGGATTTCAGCTGAGTGCTTACTTTCGTCCGTGATCCTCTTAGTGATAGGGGGAGAGTTTGGGTCGCGGAGACCTATGCGGGGGTCTAATCTCATGACTACCGGACGGTGATCAGAGTCGAGCTCGTTAATAGCTTCTATGGAGTCTAGTCTTAGGTTGACGTTCTTAAGGAGCGCCACATCTAAGATATCAGGGGCATGATTTACGTTAACCGGAAAGTGGGTGGGAGTCATTGGAGCGATGACGTCAAAGGTCAGAGAGTGGGAGAGGTCGAACAAGTGTCGGCCTCTTGTAGTAGTTACCGAACTATTCCAGGAGGGATGTTTGGCATTGAAATCGCCCGCTAAAATGAGCGAGTTACTCATAGTGAGTAGAATCGAGAGGTCGTCAGAGAGGAGTTGGAAATTCTCCGAAGTATTAGCGGGGGGGAGATAGACCGACACGAGAGTGATCGGCTGGTGGCCTGACATGCCGAGGCGGCAGGCCGAAACTTCTAATCGTGAGAGGGGAGGAGGGTCAATTGGGATGCAGTGAAGCTGCTTTTTGTAGTAAATCAGGGTACCTCCTCTATGGCAACGTGACCTATCGTTGCGAACTATCCGGTAGTTAGCTATTGATGGGTTACGGTTGCAAGGTTTTAGGAAAGTCTCTTGGACTAAGAGGACGTCTATTTGATGATCGCGGAGGAAAGCCGCAATCTCTTCGCGTTGATTTTTAATGCCGTTTGCATTGAAATAACCTATTATTAGGGATCGCGGTTTGAACCTAGCTAAGACCGTGTTATCCATAATGGGGTTTAGTAGCGAGGGAGGTTAGGGCTTGCGTAATGTCCGGATACGCGTTGTAGATGGCCTGGATCTGGAGGAGATTGCCATGGGCCGCAAGGATTTCGTTGGCCATTGTCTTTGCGCGAGGGGAGACGAAGGCCAAGAAGGTTGACGTAATTACGTTGAACGAGTCAACGGAGACGTTGGGGGTAGCCACGGGAGTGGATTGAGAAGGACGCGTAGCTTTAAGAGCGGACGTGGGTTTCGCGGGGGGCGCGGCGGGCGCTGGAGGCGCAGAGGGCGCAGGGGGCGCAGAGGGCGCAGGGGGCGCGGGTGGCGCGGCGGCGTGAATACGGGGATCCATAAGGCGGGGGAGGGGAGCGGGGGGAGGGGGAGGGAAATTTGAAAATTGAGAGGGCACCATGGCAGGAAAAGTCTGCTGGTGGTGGAGGTAACTCCACGGACTAGGCCTCTGAGGGCTTAGACGTTGGGGCAAATGGGATGAGGGAATCCTATAAGAGGAGGGAGCTTCCCTTTGCTGGCGGGCGTCGAAACGCTTGGCCAGTTTGGGAGAAGAGGCCTTAGGGGCTTTGGGGCAACCACGGTAGTTGGCCGGGTGGCCTTGTTTGCCGCATAGAACGCAGCTGGGAAGGTCAGTGCAAAGGGTACGATCCTTTGGACGGGGACAGTCTGAAGTGCCATGCTCACCCAGGCACTTGACGCATCTGGGTGTGGCATGGCAGTTCCTCTGAGAGTGACCGTATAGTTGGCAGCGGTGGCATTGACCGACAATGCCACTCTTGTGGGGTTTCTCAATTTCGAACCCTGTGAGATTGCACAGGGAACGAATTTGGAATATCGGGTGGTGGCCCTCGACGGGCGGGCAGATTACGAGTATCATATCGTAAGATTCACCGCCTCTAGAGCGGTGCATACGATGGACCTCGTCAACGGGGACTTTTTGCGACTGAAGGTCGCTGAGGATCTCGGCGGGGAGGATTTCGCGTGGGATTCGCTTAATCACGACGCGGATTTGCTTTTCCTCTGGGAGTGAGTAGGTGTGGTATGACACACCTCTCATTCTCAGAAGACGGGTTAGGTCCCTAAAGTCGCGCGACGTAGGGACGGAGACTTTGATACCCTGCTGGGTATTTCGGGCGCTAGAGAAATTGATTTTGTGTTCGGCACACCATTTCGAGATGTCCGTCCACTTTCCCTTGTCCTGAATGAACAAGGGTGGCGGGAGAGGGATCTTTTTAGCGTTAGGCGCGGGGGTATCCTTCGCGGAGGATGACGCAATCGGGCGGGTAGTGGAGGGGGAAGCTACTGTAGCGCAGCTTACGGATGACGTAATCGGACGGGAGGTGGTGGGGGAAGCTACTATAGCGCAAGTCGCGGGGGTAGCGGGAGAGATTTTACAGGACGGTACTAATGGTGCGGGCGACGAGGGAGCAAAGTCTAAGTCCTCAAGCGCAACGACCTTGCTGGCCTGGGACGAGCTCTGCTTCTTGTTTTTCCTCTTCTTGCCCTTTCCTTGGACGGTTGTGAAACCGTCGTCGGATTGGGAGGAGGATGAGGAAGAAGAAGAAGCAGCGGACTCCGCTTCGTCGTCGTCCGAACCATAGGGGTACGGGGTAGTGGGCCGCTTTGAGGAAGCGGCGCTGATGGGAGCGTCAGTGTCCATAGACTCTGACGGACTGGGGGGTCTAGATGGCTCTGTAGCCGGGGGGGTTTCTAGTGCATCGCTAAAGTTAGCGATGCTATTGTCAGAGGGACAGGACTGAGATTCAGACTCAGCTTGGAGCCTGGCGAACCGAGCTCCATACTTAGTCTTCAGGGCGGGCTCTTCTTCGAGTACACCCTGGAAGAACTTAATAAAGAGCGCTAGGCACTTTACCGGGTCCTTCATATTGACGGGGGAAAAGAGAGACTACGCGTGAATATTTCCTAACTTCCTACAATCCTAACTCCCCGGTGGGTATGCCGGGGATGTGTAATCCCTCCCTGTCGGGTGTAGACAGGGAGGATGTGTGCCTATGGGTGAGCCCTAAGCTTGCTTTGGCCCGTTGCCTATCTTATTGTGCAACGGGGTCCTATCCAGTCTAGTGTGAAGGGTATCGATATACCCGACCACGCTAGGTGAGTCGCTGTGGAGGCAAAACTGTCACCAGTGCCGACTAGGAGACCCCCCAAGGCCGAACACTGGGACCCGGCCAATTGACTGCCTAACCCTGAAGGGGATCGGCGGGTGTGATTGGGTCAACACCCCCTCGGTTTCGTTGGCACCGTAAGGTATCCACCGAGGACCACGAAACTGTGGTTTTGCCCGGAAGGGGCCAAAATTGCCTCGACGAACGTTTTGAACGACAATCTTAAAGAAAGTCGATATTAATTGTGTCTTGAAAAAGACCCCAATTAATAGACGTGATGGTAGTCGGGTGACTACGGAGACGACTCGGGAACCACCAAGGAACGCTTGAGCCGGAATATCGGGAACTCTTGTACACAGCAGCGCAGCGCAACACGACCGTCCGCCACCGGTGCCGGGCGCAGAGTGTGTTGTTGTTATTGATTACCTCTCCTCTCAACTGTGAGTATATTTATAGTATGTATGTTTATATATTTAAGCCTTATGTATGTATTTATTTAAGTATATGTTAATTTATTACGTTTTTATGTGTAGGTATATTTTAGTTTAAGACTTCACATATCCATATTTTCTCTTCTTGTTCTCACGCACTATTGTCTACATTTCTTTCTCATTTCTCCTTTTACAGGTTTGCTAGAAGAAATTTCTTAAGAAATAAGTAGTACCTTTGTACTCAAATTATAATTATTTTATTTCTCTCTGTATGTACCTAAATAATAAAATATATAAATAATAAAATAAAATAAACATTTTTTTTTCAGATTATCACTACTCGTTTAGACGTGATCTTCAATATAAAATCGTTAAAACTCGATTATCGTGAGTCTCAATTATGTATGTCAACGCAAAATACTGCTGTTGAAATAATCAAGCTGGGTAGGTATTTCATGATATTGGAAGCAAAGGCATGAACAATGAATGTGGGAATTCGTATCCATTATTATTACACCCACCATTTAATATATACTCCCACACTTCAATAGCTAATGTCGTTCGTGTATCTAATATAGTATTAATGATATTATTATCCATTCCCCGCTATTAATGCTCATCTCTTGCGTGAAATGACAAACAATTATTATGCTCTGGTCCTTTGTCTTTATTGTTAGATTAATAATGTAAATTATTTGTTTATTTAGTTACATTATTATACGAACAGTTAATAATAAATTATTTACCTACGAAGACTTTATTATAATTTGAATGAGCTTCTCTTAGATATAATTAGTTTCACTATTGTTAGGAAAAAGATAACCTCATATTTTCTTATTATTTCAAGCTTTCCAACAGTATTAGATTCTTTTATTATAGTTATCAGTCTTCGCCTTAAACTTATGTATTTTTCTTATAAATATTGGTCTTAAAAAAAACCGTATCCAAAGACTACTATACTGATAATAAAATAACCGACTTCCAAAAAAGTACTACATAGTTAAAAATTACTTTAATTTCGGAAGTCGGTGTCTTTGGTTTTGAATTTTTGTTGTTTGCCACCGACTTCCGAAATTAAAGTTATTTTTCACTTTGTAGTGTTTTTTTTTGGAAGTCGGTTGTTTTTTTTTTGGAAAAACTTTTTATTTTTCACTTTTTTGTTATGGTACCTACCCCATACATATTCGAATAACACTACCTGCTATGTAAATAACAGTCACAGGAACTTATCATATCTACCACATACTAAGTCGGAAAACATACGTATGAAGGCTCTTTCAAACAGGCGCGACACGCGACGCGACACAAAGACACCACTCGTCGCGCGACGAGTGGTGTCTTGGTGTCGCGTCGCGTGTCGCGCCTGTTTGAAAGAGCCTTTATTGAAGCTAACTCGAAAACTATCCAAGCAAAGTTAATAAAATTTATATGGGACCACCTTGAAAGCATATTCTTTCAAACAAAAATAATAATTTTAAAACTCGGTCCACAATTGACGGAGAATTGGTTGGACATACATAAAAAAAAAAACATACGCTACGAACATAATTATATCCTCCTCCTTTTTGGAAGTCGGTTAAAAAATTGTTACAGATGATTTGAGAACCTCTCCCTTTTTTGAAGTCGGTTATAAAGTACCTACATCCTATCCTATACTATTAAATGAAAAACATTTGTATATTTGTAATCACGTTCTTGGAAACGGCTCTAACGATTTCGATAAATGTTGCAATATAGTTTACGGGGGCGAAAAATCGATCTAGCTAGGTCTCATTTTCGTTTTCTCTATTTTCACTCGAGCAGAGCATGGTCGACAAAGTACTTATAAATAATACGACAATTGCCCATTATTAAAATGGGCAGTTATCGTATTATTTATAACGTGTTATTAAGGAGGGCGCATTTCCCTCATGACAGTATTTAGTAATAAAATAGGCTTATAGCTCTTTTCCTCGGCATATTCTTCCGTCTCAAGGAATTATGATCGAATGGAGTGCTCAAACAAGCGGGTGCGCCAGATCGTGCTCGATATCCTGGCTACGACCAAAAATTACTGTTATCACGCACCACAAAATAATGTCATGGTACCGGCACATCTGCTGTTGTACATCTTTGTTGTCTTTCATCCTTCTACAGAAAGGTGTAAAAAAATGGTTTGTAATATTCGAAAATTCTTAGTTAGACTGGTACAAGGATATTTTGGCGCCTTAATGACATTGATAGCGGGCGGGCGTTGTTGTACTCCTGTACATTTGTGAAGTTATCTCATGGAAATTGTGTTGACAAACCAATATGGCGAACTTATTGCCGATTTTGACCACGCGCCAAAATAACCTTGTAGCGATTTTAGTGTAATATCAGTCACTAATGTCACCTGTTAAATAAGTAGGTATCTTACAAATATTGAATCTGCGATGACGGCCAAGCGTTGTTACTCTTAAAGAGCGGAGGACTGGGCGTAGGTATTAGCACTTCATTTGCTGTGTAATCTTTGTCCCCTGTACTATAACTACGCACGCCGTAGTAACAAACGTAAGTAATTGAACGTCTACAATATCGCTTATTTATTATTCATGAACGTGTATTAATTCATCATGAACCTTCCACTATTTGGGTAATATTGATTTATGTGAACTATAATTTATATTTACATTTCATTTGATTTCATTTTTAGTCTGGCTTTTGCGTTTCTTCAAACAAATGGTAGCGAACGATGTCTTAAGTTTTCTTAAAACTACGACTGAATCCACAAATTGTTGCCATTCCTTATAGCCTTTCACGTTGGTTTCCAGTTTCCAAATTGTAAATCTTTTGTAATTTACAAAGAAAAGAAAGTTTATCAAACTACAGCCCGGCCGTCGAGTGAATGCGTTCTTGACATCTGCCAGTTTCATACTAAAGAAAATGTGTTTTGCGAAGGGAAGTGCTCATTTGATAAAGAGATTTTGGCCAAGTGACGCCCATGAAAGAAACAAATTATAGGCATTAGAGTTGACATTATAGATAAAGAAACAACCACTATTTTTTACATAGAACTCGGTTGGTCTTTTATAAATCATATATCAAAATTAAGGGCTAATAAAAAACATATTTATAGTTTTGGTATAATCCATTCTGCAATTATGGTTCTTATTTGTATGTTTCTTGTGCCTTTTTTGCGTTGGCGTAGAAGATGAAAGTGCTTTTTGAATACAGATTTATCACAATTTAATAAAAAAACGATTTTTGGTAACCGGTTTTGAGTGTATCGATTTTTTTCAGTAAAAATTGCCATCCCTACTTTGACAGGATTGACTAACAATCAGAAGTGTTAGATAAGAAAATAAACGATTGTCTTGATTAAATCGACTTTTAATTCCCGAGGTTTCGTTACAAATAAGTAATAGCAATATTTTAGTTACTAAATGGGTATTTTTTTGTATTTACCACATTGCTGGGCAAACCATGGCAAAGAATGGGCGCTTCCCTTTGATCCTTATTACTACTAGAAATTGTCCAACTGACAGGTGTCAGGAACGCATTCTCTTGACCACCGGACTGTAGATAATTCATATACAATAATTTATTTACCATCAGGGAAGCTAAGTTTCCAAACCAACTGATTACCGAGACTCACCCAAACAGTTGCATAATTAAAAGAAAAACACCCACAAGTTTGCCCAGAAACAAATTACCAACTGATCAAAGATTACTACGGGATTCCTTAACAAGTAATGAATTTGGGAAACCGTTCCTAACTTCTGCCCGTCATCAACGCCAAACTGTTATAATTGATTTCAACGAATGTCGAACGAAAATGATTGATCGAATTACATTAAAGTTTCGTCACTCGAGATTCCATTCCGCCGGGGGAAATGTCGACGAGAAACTTCGTGTCTGCAAAAGTTTTCAATTCGCGTTCATTTTGTTTACGTTCCATTTATTAAATTAATTTTCTGTGTGGTAATGAAAGCGTACAATGTATTTACTTTGTCTTATTAACACACGTTCTATCTTAAATGAGAATTCCTCTTACGTAATTCTCAATTTCATTAGGGCGTTGACGCTATTTTGTGATCTCCGTTGTGTGATTTGAAAGCAGTACGTAATACAAGCTGTATTTAATTTAAGTCTATGATGCTGTCTGAATGATTGTGTTTTTTACTTTTCTTTACGAAAACAAGATTAAAATTGTATAACTTAAGGCGAAGTTAAGCGATTTTTAATGATTTTCTACTGAAGATCACGGCTACACCAGAAGTGTTAATGATTTGGAAAAAATATACGTTAAATTAGAGCATTTTCTTAATAATTTAACATAGGAATATCCTATGTATTATGTGTATTGTATCATGTTTATATTACTTAGTGAATTAATTTGGAAAATTATGTCTGACGTGAATAAAAAAACTGCACCAAAACACCATTTTAAAGATGATTTAATTGTTAATCTTTTAGTTAACATGTTTTAATAAAATACCTTTTGTTTTATGTATAATAAATTAATAATGCGTCAAATTTGGGACAGCGCTCCTTGATAAGCGAGTCCTATTACTGGCTGGAGGTACGACGCATTGCGTGAGCTAAGTACAAAATACGCAAGCTAACCACTCAAGGTCACTGACATATATCTCTGTCTTAATTTTATTCCCAATATTAATATATTTTGTTGTGTGTTTCATTGTGCGCTGCCGTAAACAGCTATTTTACACATCAAAAATAAAAGTTGTTCCGAACCATTCGCATCACATCAATATTTTTGCTCAATGTTACTTAGTTTGATGCAAAGACTGCGTAGATGACGGCTATGCGATGGGTCTTTTTACACCCTGTATACCCAAAAACTAATTAATTTAAGTATAATATATAAGGAGTTGAAACCCCCTTAATTTTTTCACTACAGTGCCTCTTCTAGTACCGACAAGTAACGATCTCTTTTGGCGATATCAGACCATTATTAGTTTAGATTTTTTCACGAAATCTGTTCTTACTTCACTTCAAGTCATGCGCATATGAAAAATAATGATCACTGAGCATGTTAAAACCGACGCGCAACGTGACGGTCTTGAGTGGAGACCGCGATCGGTAAAAAGTAAAGAAGGACGTGGACTAGGTGGAGCAACGATCTTCATAGGGTGGCTGGTAGCAGCTGGATGAGAGTTGCCGACATTCGCAATCGCTGAATGGCGTGCAATTGAGAGGCCTATGTCCAGCAGTGGACTGCTGTAGGCTAGTGACGATGATAAAGCCTAAAAAAACCAAATTTAAAACAGCAACCAAAATTACTTATACCCCATTTACCTCAAGCTATTAAACCAGCATCCCAAATAAACGTCATTTCCCAATAAGCGGCTTGATCAAAGGATTAATATACAATATGGCGAATGTCGATAAACTTCATTAAGAGCAGGAACACCTGTTTTGGATACTATAAGGCCTATACAACTTATTACCAACTTAACTGAATAAACAGCATTGAAATATGAGCCTTAAATTGTGAATCATAAAGTGACATTTACAACGAAACAACTCATGACCAACTGGAGTAATAGCATTTAAATTTGAACTTTATATTTTGTGCTATAAAGTGACATTTCTAAAATTAGGGCACACTATTTGACGGGTGGACGAGGCTTTACGCTATGCCAATGGACAGTATGCAACAGAAATGGCGATGACAGTACATGGAAAATCTCTCTTTATGCATTACTAACTTTTGCCCCCGGCTTCGCCCGCGTGGATGTCGAAAAATATCCCTTTTGCCTCATTTACATTTGGTCATACACGAACGCCGGTTGCGAGTACCACGCATCTGGCCTTTCTGAAGCAAATTACCAATAAGGTCAGTATATATCAGTAATTATAATAATAGTATTTGGAAAGTTCATTAAAAGGTTTTCAAATTCATTAAAATATTCTTTTAAATACAATCAAAGCTTTACAAATTACAATCCTAATTTCAAAGAAAATTTTAGTTTAATAAACATATTTCAGTTTCGTTTAGCCGTTTTTAACAAACAGATCTACAACAATAGGCTTAATAAATAGCATTTGTTTAAAATTAGCTTTTCCAATTAGAGTATTGAAATATAAACGTGCGTAAGTAAGGGAATTACAGACCAAGCTAGGTTTAAAACTGAATTATTCGCTAACTTACTAATAGTGTTTTAAGAGTTACTTTGTTTATTGAATCGTATTTTATGTAGGCAAATATTATGACGCAAGGCCCGGATACCGGTTAAATTGTCAAACCGTTATTACTTGACGCAAAAACGGTGAGCATACGGTTTCTTTCGAATAAACCGGTTTTTGTAGGTGTCTGTACATTAAAGTTTTTTCGGTTTAGTTTAGAGCTATAATAAAAATATTTTTACAAAGGAAACATAATTTTAATATTAACTTGTGGACTCCACACTAAGTAATACTGAATTGAATTGAATACTGAATTGTAAACAATGTCACTTCAGCGTGCTGATATAGTTAACCCCATTTTCTGAAAGCCCGTTTATATTAATTTGCTGTGGTCAAATCACATATCAAGTGATTTCAATGGCTCTAGTTATTTCCTCCAGTCAATTACAACAGTTCACACAAGATTAATTATTCAGGGGATTGATCGGGCTTTTCAGAAACCAACGACCCCATACGTTCAACAGTCCGAAGGATTTTGAAGGAAATTAATATTCCAATGCTCCATAAATGTTTGAAAAATTCATTTGATCGACAACGTTGAATGTTGTTGATCAGAATTGTCAAAATGAATGACATTGCTAATGTAAGTGAATCACGCAATTACCCCGCTGTACGTATGCAGCAGACGATAAAAGTAATTTCATTCCTGCTTTAGGTACAAAACGTCAAAAATATACTAGGTGCAATGATTTTAACGAACGCGGTTTTCTAGATTGTGAATTAAAATATTATCATTCCTTTTTCCAGCAAAAGTGTACTAAAATTATAATGTCATCACTGTCCATTCCAAGGTTGCCTGGAAGAGATCGCGGAAAGCGATAAGGCCGCCCATTGTATATTTTGTAGTGTTTGATTCATTTTTTTTTGTTATGTATTTTTGTGGTGTACAATAAAGTATATATAAATATAAATAAATAAATGATAGCGCTGGCAAATAAAAATAGTACCACAGACTAAATAAAAAGTTATAATGGCTGATGACGTAACGGAAACACGAATCAGTGCAATAAATAAACAAGTGATTTTGCATTACATTATCGTATAAATTAAGTATTGTTAATTTTAAGGTTTGCTTTTATTGAAGTTTTAATTTAAAACCTTTAAGTGGAAATTAGAATACTGTTACTTCATTTAAATAAAATTATTGTTACCTAACTAAAACAATTTAAGAATTTAAAAAGTGTTATTAATTACAAATCAAATATTGTACGCAATTACATTATTTTTACTAAATTAAATCTAAACTTTATTGTAAAACAAATGTCACCGGAAGTCGTAGTTTGACGTTGACAGTTGTTTGAAAGTATAAATAGGCTCGCTCTAGTGACAGTGCGGTCAGTATTGAATTGTAATTTGAACTGTGTGCATCTCCTTATAAAATTAAGTTGTGTGAATCATCGTTGTTTTGATTGTGAGTAATAAAAGTGTATACAAGATGTCTGATCGTTATCATTCGAGATCCCCGAGCCCTCCCGCTCTTACATAAATAAATAAATAAATGTCTCTTTCAGATGTTACCCGAAACCTTTTCTAATTTTAAGTCAACGAAAACGCAAACGAGATAGCGTAAGTGAAGTGTAAAAAAATATCATCGTTGAACAGATTTTTTTGGAGTTACGTTGTTATTGCTATCTTGTGTGGGTTCGTATAATTTACCACCCACCTTCTTTTGTACTGAAAAAATTGTATTATCATTCTTCTGTATATAAAAATTCTGAATATATTTTAGGTCGAGACAGGCTTCATACGAATTTATATTTGGTTACATATTTGGCGGAATATGAATGACAGTTTTAGGTTACCTACTGAATACTGAAATGCAATCTATTTCAGTATTCAGTGGAGAATAGTAGGTACCTACACTAAGGTTTTTCGGCGCATTTTCTTAAAGGAAATAAACTGTGTGTAAATACGGGGTCAAATTAAAAATTCACAGAAATGACGGGTATCGAATCTGCATAATATTTTTGCGGCGAAAACTTTTTTAGGCGCGTTGGGCATTTTTGAGATGGGACTAAAACATTGATTTTGCGACACCGTGATGACACCACCTTTTGACCATTAGAAAGACATAACGCGTTGATTGCCGCGGTGCGTGGAGTAGAAGACATCAACGCGTTGATTACCGCGGTGCCAATGTTTTTTTTTTTCAAGTTTTCACTACTGTCAGCACTCGTGTGCACTAGTGCCACTAGTGCCATGGTTTTTATCATGGTTCGATCGATACATTGGTGATCTGTAATAGTTGATGATTCGATACTGGTGATCTGTTTTAGCTTTATCTCGAAACTACACCAGATCACCAAGGAGCTTCTTGATGATGTAGAACTAATTTTATTAATTTATAGAGTATGTACTTCTCCGGAAGTCAAGGGTAGGCTTTTCCTCTGCAGTAGGAAGATGCAGGGTGACCTTTATGGATGGATGGATGTTCGTTACGCTTTCACGCAAAACGACTGAACGGATTTGGATAAAATTTCAGCACACAGATAGTTTATAACCAGAATTATTATTAAAGATACTTTTTATCCCGATATTCCTACGGGATCGAGACTTATGCGGGTGAAACCGCGGGGCGCAGTATTATACATTCGTGTGTCATGAATTAGTTCAGGATTGGGAAGGTCGAAACTTCGATATAGTCTATAGCGTAAGACACCTGCCCCATGATACACGGCGATTAACAAGAAACGATTAGAGCTAGTAACTAAAAACGAGTTGGCGATCAACGAGTAGTGAGTGCGCGGTGGCGATGAGCGATTACTTGCTGGTATGCATAATTATGTATTGCTCCAACCGTAGGTCTCTCAGCGCTACTCTTTTTGATAGCTCTTGTCACTGCGACGGACGAGTGCAGCAGTCAGCGATCAACTATTAATATACTCGTAGAAAGAGTGGTCTAATAACACGTTGTCACAATGAAATTAGGGATCTATTCTGCTACTTCTGTCAACACGCATGGGGATACGTACTCAAAGAACCCACAATCTATAAAAGAGATTGCGGACTTCATGGAGACCTTTCCAGCTGAAGCGTTTGGGATGCTCAGAGGGAGGCGTTATTTGATATCCGTGTCGTAAACACTAATGCTCCTTCTTATATTTCACGCCCTGTCGCCTCTGTACTAAAATCCATCTAAGAAAAAAAAATAAGGAAATATTCAAACGCTTGCGAAATGCGACATGCGACATTCACCCTCCTTTGCATCTATTGACCGAATCTTCGCCCCACAAATGTCTACCTTCGTAAAACATCTTGGGGCTGCAATCACTGACCACTGGAACTGGCCCATGAGTGTAGTGATGGGTTGGCTAAGATCAAGAATCACCAATAATTATTTGTGCCACTAGCATGTGCATTCGCGGCACAAGGCATAAATTTAAACCCATAGCCAAGTTATTCGGCTTTGACGACAAGCAGCCCTACCTAGACAAAACTGATGTACATGTGGCCGATGAACTGAGAAGACGTCGATTACAATAAATCGCGATAGATAAATGAGCTTGTGTTATGTTATATAATATTAATTTCTGATGATGTAAAAAAATTGATTCCTATATATATTTAAAAAAAAAATGTTAATGTACTTATATAACTATCTCTTATACTTTTAAGGGATGAATGAAAGGCAATTGCATGCAGCTGAGATGAGAATGCTAACAGGGATGTGTGGTGTCGGCGCGTTGTGTTCCACGCGCGCCTCAAAGAGATGTTAGCAGAATCGACGGGGTCCGCTAGGGCCGATGCCTGCCGGGGTTGCGAAGAAAACCGAGAGGGAGATCGTGGCCTCCGACAACAGGGCAACCGAAGGAACACGGGTGGGTTTTAGTCAGTAAGAGTCCCTCCCGCTCCGCCCAGAGCGGGAGAAGTTATTTGATGATTTCCCTCCCAAAAAAAAAAGGGATGTGTGGTGTGACACGAATGGATAGAATAAGAAATGAGTACATAAAAGGAAGTCTGAAGGTAGCACCGGGGACTGAAAAGTTATGTGGAAATCGATTGTCATAGTATGGGCATGTGATGCGAAGGAATGAGGAAAATTTCATGAGGAAAGTTTTGAGTATGAATGTGGATCGCTATAAGAGTAGGGGAAGACCAAAGAAACGATGGATGGACTGAGTGAAAGACGATATGGCTAGAAAGGGGGTGATTACCGAGATGACGATTAATTGAGAACTATGGACGAAGGGACATGTTGTGCCGGCCCCAAATAAATTGGTATAAAGGCAAGAGAATGATGATGATGTATCTCTTTTACTTACATGGAAGCTGGGAATCTTTTGTACGTTTCTCGAGCGAGAAAATCATTGTCTAATAACTAGTGGATTTCTTGTCGGCGGTGGGACAAGTGCCTAGTGCCCGCTTTCACCTTCACTAAGTGACACTTAAATGAATCCGTCAATAAAAGTGCATTGTTAGGTTTTAAACTCTCAGCGCTGAACCTATCATTAAAAATCCACTAGTGCACTTTTCGTTAGGGATTCATTTAAGTGTCACTTAGTGAAGGTGAAAACGGGCATAAGGCTCAAGTTTTATTGAACAAACGTGAATATGTAATGAGAAAATATTAACAAGAGTTGCTTCTGATTGTACAATCAATTTTCGGCTAGGTCACAGTATAAATAAGTACCGTAAATCGGGTTTACTTTGACACGATTTTTTGATGATCCAAATGTACGTAAAAATATGAAATTAAAATATAATAATCGGATTTTTCTCTTTAAGCCTGCCAAATAAAAAAAATAAATAGATATGGACTCATTTATTTATTTATTTATTTAACCATTTATGCACACACATATAAACAGACAAGAAGAAAGGAACAGAAAAATACGTACAAAGGCAATGCTTATTTCTAAAGCTTATTTTCATATGTTTTACAAAAAAGAAAAAACTGGTAAACCCGCTAAAAACCTCGTAAAAATATAAAAAAAAATTGGGCAAGTACTTTTTAAGTTAGATATCTTTTTAATGTGGGGGTTACTTTGATTAAATACCAAATGATACAAATTAATAACTTTAACTGATTTATTAGATTATTTACTGGAAACAACATACTTAGAAACTTTACTTATACAGCTACCTATAAAATTACCTTTACCTTTTAATCACGGACATAATCAGCCATTTTTTATATGTTGCCCTTTGTACTTATTGTAGTAGGTATAATGTTCCATAAGAAATTTTGAATGCTTCCGATGCAACAAGAATAGATTTTTGCCATCAGTTATGTCTCCGAGTGCATCATTGAGTTGTTCTTCTTGGTATTTTTTGTAATCTCGCGACCCGATCTTTTTTTTTGTAATCTCTTGGCATAGCTTCTACAAAAAAAAAACAATATGTGTTAATTTATTAATTTATTACAAAGTGAATATCCTGGTGGTCACACGCGCGTAAAGTAATAAAAAAGCTAAAGCAGCGCCGCAGGATAAAAAGAAAGTTCATTTTACACCCGGATAAAATATTTTTTGAAATCGGATGAGTAGTTTCCGAGATCCCCGGGGACACTTACAAACTTTTAACTTACAATTCTACAACCCCACAAAACTACAAACTCGGAAACGAACCCTATTTATCATAATAATATTGAAAGTTTACATGAAAACATCGAAAGCTGCCAAAAAATAATTCTTGGGGTTACTTTGATCATTTGATCAATTTCACCACGTATTAAGTGATCAAAGACACCCCGACCCATGGATTCCCCGGCAATGTACGGGTTGTCGAATTGAGGTAATTTTTTTATAAACTCATGAATAAACACTGATTAACTTAAGAAACCACAAAAATCACATTTATCTATTGTTGACACAAGGAGATACAGTCAAAGTTTTCTCGCAATAAAATTAAGAAGAACTGCGCACTTACCATTATTTATTTTTTTCATGACGAAAGAATAACGTGACACGCGCAGTACGCGGTGAAGCAACTATAAGTGTTGCACATAAAGAAAAATAACTGCCAAGGCGTTTTTCAACTCGTTAATACGAGGACTTTATTACCGGATGGAAGTTGTTATCAAAGTTGACCCGCAAATCAAAGTAACCCTGGTTTACAGTAACAGTATTATGTCTTCATAGAAAACGGCCGAAAAGACGCGCTTCGAAATCTCAGTGTTTGTCAGTGCGCAAAGTATCGAGTGCGCGGCAGTTACGCACGGACGTGGAAGGTTTATCTACCGAGCGGTCGTAGGTAATTATTTCAAGGTCACTGCTGAAACAAAATACTGTTACTTTATAATACTGTGGCTAGATATTGAAAGCGATTTGACATGCAATGTTTTCCCATTTGAAAGTTTATCGGTATTGTAGTAGGTAGGTAAGCGGTAATGGATTCTGGCAAATAGCTAGAGATATAATTGAATGCAAAATATTATAAGTTAGTATATATCGAGTACAGTCTTTTAAGGATATTTGTCACGATTATTCTGATTCGAGTCTAATTGACTGCCTCGGTGATCTTGAGTTCAAAAAAGCTACTACTGAGCATGAGGTCCTAGGTTCGATTTCAGGGTCGGGCAAAGATTGATTGGGTTATTCCAACTGGAATTTCTCTGTAGCGGCCCGGGATCTGGATTAGTGCCCGGTTGATGGCAATAGGCTCGCTCCCTATTATATGGGACTTAAACATAACTGGCGAAATTAACCTCTAGCTTATCTAGGACCCGACCGTTCCTGCTTAAAATAAGGCTTGGAAGGGAATAAACTACAGGAAGATACCAAAAAAACTTCAGGAAGATACCATAAAAACTGGCCAAGTGCGAGTCGGGCTTGCACACGAAGGGTTTCGTACCACCTTACAACATTTAGTCATACACGCGGAAAAAAAAACACGTTTTGTTTAAGACTTGATTATCTGTAAAGCTTCCTGCGTGCTCGATAGATGGCGTTGGCATCAATTTAGAAGTCGCTATGGTTTCGTTACCGCGAATAGTGTACATGCAAACAGTTTTTTTTTTAATAGTATTAGTAGCTATCATATCAGATCAGCACACAGTGGTTTTATTTGCTAGTGTACCCTCAGGTCAACCTTCCCCAAATACTATCCTATCATATCAGTTCAGCACACAGTGGTTTTATTTGCTAGTGTACCCTCAGGTCAACCTTCCCCAAATACTATCCGGTATTTAACACGTTTCTTATATTTTATTTTTATTATTTGTTGTTATAGCGGCCATAGTACATACTCAGTGAAACATTTTATGAGTCGATTACGATTGTTGTTATAGCGATTTAGGAGTATGAGAAACAGGGTGTAAAGTTCACTCATCCTGTATTGAAAAGGGAGTATCCTCCGACTCGACGGGTATCGCGTCTGTCGGGCAACTGC
Source organism: Omphaloscelis lunosa (assembly GCA_916610215.1). Classification (NCBI taxonomy): domain Eukaryota; kingdom Metazoa; phylum Arthropoda; class Insecta; order Lepidoptera; family Noctuidae; genus Omphaloscelis; species Omphaloscelis lunosa. The sequence continues at coordinate 5,404,781 of OU744255.1, forward strand.
TCAACGATTAATGTCGGATAGTCATATATATGCCATACGCGCGGTAAATTCTAATTGTGCGATGCAGGATTTGTGTGACGTTGGAATTTTTGTGTGACATCAGGTCTTTGATGCGTAGTTCGCATGTGGCGATGTAGATGCTGACACAGCGGCAATAGAAATACAAAATCTGTGAAAATTTCAACTGTCGAACTTTTACGGTTCGTGTATACAGTCCGCTGATAGACAGACGGACAGCGGTGGCTTAGTAATAGGGTACTGTTTTGCGTCCCTCGGGTACGGAACCCTAATAAACGGGGAAGACCAATGCTGAAACAAATCAGCTGTTCCCTACATTTTGACGAGATATGCGAACATAAATGTGGGGAACAGCTGATTTTTTTCGCGATTTCTGCGATGGTCCCACAGTGAAAGTTGTTCATAATGATGAGTACAATGACCCCTTAAGAGGTTTAGTGTATACAAAAACTAAGCTTGTATAAAATGTGAATATACTCAAAAACTCAACCAAAAGCTTTGACTTATCAGATCGTTTACCCCTGGTATTACTACGCAATTTAAAGATATAGCCAACGGATTCTCAAGCAATTGAGGGGATTTTCAACATTTTCATAAAAGTAATTTATAAAAATGACAGCGCAATTGTGAAAATGGAATTGACACGAGAGGTTTGTGACTACCATTTCGAGTATATGTAAATTGTTTAATCTGCCGCTCGGGTCGATCGAAGGTTAGTCCACACTTGTCGCCGTCGGTTCGAGACTCCTCCATGTGTCGGAAAGCACTTTAAGCCGTAGGTCCTGGCTGTCATTCGTGGATCTTTGACAGTCGTACCGGGTCGTCAAAAACCCAAAAGTTTGCCAACTAGTCTTACCAAGGGGTGTCGGTATCGTATTAGAGTGAGGCCTTATTAATGCATTGCGTTACGTTGCGTCGTTACAGCGTCAACGCTACGTCGTTTAACATATATTTTTTAGTGACAGGCCACGTTATGCGTTGTGTCGTCGCACGCGACGTTTCAACGGATTGACGAATGAGAGATGAAGCGGGGGGAGGGCGATGCGCTGCGTTGTTGGAGCTCCGGTCCCCGGTGCGACGACGGACATTGTTCCACTGCTAGAGGGGCAAACTAGACGTTGCGATGTCTTGCGTCGTCGCAACGCAGGTGTGGCATACAATGCGTTGATGTTGACGTTCCGTTACCCAGTAACTGCGTTGTGGAGGTCAGATAGGCAGTCGCTCCATGTAAAATACTGGTATTCAGCTGTTTCCAACCTAGTAGGAAAAAGACTAGGCAGCGAAGATAATGTAGATGTATAATCAGTTATTTTTAGCTAGATAGATATAATTCATCGTTTGTTGTACTAGTCTAATGTGTTTGCTTATAAAGATCGGAGATAGATAGCGCTAGTCATCTTACGCATGATCGATAGGCGTTTGCAAAATAATATTTGCGTAAAGAATTTACTGCTTTAACACTATAGAAGTATATTTATGCCCTTGATTCGGAAACATTGCATAACATCACATATTATCTCGCTTTGTTCCCAAAGGGATGAGTATAGATGTACCGTCAGACCGTCAGACTAGCCCCATTCCTACGTAACTTGCCAGTTCTATTTATTCTGTAGGGGTCTTTCAGAGGGAAGCTCGCCGTCCGATAAGGACCAGGCATGGGTCGACGGCGCGTTGTGTTCCACGCGCGCCTCAAAGATGTCAGCACAACTGAAGAGGTCCGCTAGGGTCGATGCTTGGCAATGGAACACGATGACACAGGCAATGGAAGGAACACCGGTCGGTTTTAGTCAGTAAGAGTCTGACACGCCCTGATCCGCCCAGAGGGGGAGAATTTATTGGTAACTACCCAGCAAAACAAAAAAACCCGTTGTGCAGTTTTAGGTCTAAATCCCATGTAATAGGGGGCGACTCTACTATTACCATCGACGGGGCACAAATTCAGACTCCGGGCTGCTTAGAAATTACAAATAGGAAAACCCAATAACACTTTGGCCGACCTGGGAATTAAACCCAGGACCCCATACGCAGCAGTAGCTCTTGCGACCACTGGAACTAAGAGGCAGTCATTTGGAACATTTTCATAATAAATATAATTAAAATATAATAATTTAAAAAAAAAACAATACAAGTTTTTTTTTTTTCAAACGCCAACCTGTTACCATTGTTGATGCCCATTAAACTATAAATAAGATTATATATTACATGTGATATAGATTAATTCCTTAAATGATTTTTTTTTCAATTCTGGTAAGTATCAGGTTTATTTACCAGAAAATTGTTAATAAGTTGGATTTGTGCCCGGTTGATGGCAATAGGCTCGCCCCCTATTACATGGGACTTAAACATAACTGGCGAAATGTGGGTGTACTATAGGTACACCTCTGCCTAACCCTTCGGGGATTACAGGCGTGATGTTATGTTATGTTAAGTTGATATCAATATCCCTACGTACAATTCTCCCCCGTATCCCTTCGAATATTAATCAAACTGCCTTGTATCGTCAGATGAATCATTTTTTTTAGCAAAATGACACCCTACATCGATTTGCCGTGTTATAGCCATTTGGTTAACGTTGCATAAAATTATACAACAAGGAACAGTTGTGATTTAAATATACGGACAATTTAAGTTGCTAATCAATTTACTTAACATTTCATTTCTCCGATTTTACCTATAATTTTCTCTTTATCCACGGTTCACTGTACGAATGCTAAGACTTATAAAAGTTATAAATTGCGGATTTCATTTCACGATAAGACTTGGGTCTTGCTGAAGCTCAGAAGATATTATATAGAGTTGGTATTGGAGTGCTTCGGGGCACGAAACGTCGGAAATAGAACTGGATCAATTGAAAAGAAAACTTACTACCGAATGTACCTAAAGAAGTAATGAAATAAAACGGGTTACTTATGTTAATTTGTAAAAAAATATACTGTTTCTTTTAGCCTTTTGAAAGCTTTATATTTTTCTGTAAAAATGTAATGGCAAGTTTCTTTATTAAGGTTTCTACTTACTTGTTTGTAGGCGTTGTTTTTTTGGTCGTATTAAATGAAATATACATTTAAGAATAAAAAAGAAAATAGAAAAGAATACTCTTTGTTATGTACACCATAAAAATTACTGATATAAATGTAGAAATTATACATAGAGCGACACAATGGGCGGTCTTATTGCTAAAGGCGATGTTTTAAACACAACCTTTGGATGGATTTGAAAGGGGTCCAGACACTATCAGTGACATATAATTATTTAACTAATGTACGTACTTATAAAAACTATTGTAAAACATTTTAAAAGAGTAACGGTGGAGTTTCTTGCATACTCTTCTCCATAGGAAAACTACCTTTTGGAAGGGGCGACTAGAATCAATTATATTATTCTGTAAATTTTGACGTTCAAAAGTGCCATACATGGTGCCTATTTGAAATAAATGATTTAACTTTGACTTTGAAATAATGACATTACATTCAAGTAATGTCATTTCTACTGACAGTGTAGTGGTTGGAATGATAATGTGATCTTAATATGTATTTTAATAGTTTCACGTCAATAATTAGAAGGAATGACAGTAATATTAATGTTATTATTACTGATAGCACTCATACGCACTAGCGGTTAACCGCGGGGGCAGCTAACCGCGCGTCTAGCCGCTTTTTCATTTGAATATGCAGCCGCTGTCACGCACTTAACCGCCACAAAATTTCAACCGTGGCGGTTGCATGGAGGGACGCGGCCCGCTTCGCGGCTAGCTACCGTCTATCTTGTCTATACGCACTAGGCGGTTCACGGGCGTTTGAGCTGCCGTTCGATCTTTTTCGTTCTGCGTATATTTTTTTTCTACATGTTCTGACATCTGTCAGAGACGTTAGTCCAGCGGTCTAACCGCTTGACGCGGTTCAACATTGTGGTTAGCCGCCATTCCAATCGCGTCAGGCAGTTGGCCGCTCAAACGAACCGCCTAGGCGGTCAACCGCTAGTGTGTATGAGCGCATAGTGTCTGGACCCCTTATGGGAGAAGCAGAGACAATACGGTGGTACTAAAGACATATACAATAAATACATACATGAAGTTTATACTTATAAGATTGATTTTACATAGTGTTTACGGTACGTAGAAAAAGTCAACTCCGAATCATAATGTGGTTCTTAGAGCCTGTTCACACGATACGTTGCGGCGCCTCACCATAAAGATTTCGCCGCATTCACGGTAAGACTGAGCGGTGCCACTCCGGCAACGCAACGTTTACAAAGATCCAGCCCGTCCCATCCTTGATGTCCTCCCTCCGGTTGACGCCCTAAGCCAAGGTTCGTACCTCACAGGGGGTGCCCTTAGCGAGCGTTCGCCTAGTTTTAATTAGCATAGTTGAATAACCCTTGACTGGAGGTTTTAAGTGTAGTAGCTTAAGACACACACAGGAAAGCCCGGTTAAGTAGTCATGATCTGAGAAGTCAACTACGAGATGCCCTACCTAAAAAAAAAAACGCTTACAAGGGTGTACGCGTTGCATTGCCGGGGCGGCCCCGCCTCGTCTCGCAGGTTGCAAGTCCGATGTACGTGCGGTGCGACGCCGGGGTAACACGGATATTTGTATGAAGGACGCCGCATCGACGCCGTTCAGACACCGCGCCGCCGCCGAAACGCATCATGTGCATCGACTCTTGTACAGTGTTACACAATAATAACACTTTATTTTACTGTGATTTTCCTACTCCCACTGTGACCTTAAAACGTCCCCAACAAAACTGTAACAAATACATACGAAATGAGCTCTGCCTACACATCCCGCGTTTTTACAGACCCTGTTTTTCAGACTCCATATAAATAAAGAGTTTATTTTACGTAACATTCACTGCTGTTTGTGAAATAAGCATGAATACATTGAAATTCCCCGGGATCTCTTTGAGATGGGTGTTTTACTAACATCCCTAGAGTCAGGGACAGTATATAAGGCTGCTTTTCCACCAGATGTGCGAGGTAACTAAGCGGTGAAGATAAGCTACGAAACTAAGTATTTGTCTATTTCCATTTGAGCTAAGTAATAAGAACTTAGTACCTGGGAGACCGAGCTCTGCTCTTGAAAATAGAGAATACTAATTTAATTGTGTAGGAAAGTACATCTTAATTCCATGCTGCCATGTCATCATTCTAAGGTATATATGATGATATTCTAGGTATAAGCTATCTTGTTCTAAACTTTGGGTGATCGAGAAAATACGGAGAAAACGAGTTTTCCCAGATATGAAACCTAGCTTGATCGATTTTTCGCTCCTGTAAGCCATTATATTGCGACTTTCATCGAAATCGTTAGAGCCGTTTTCCAGAACGTGATTAAAAATATTTATACTGTATGTTTATATATTGCTCATTTGATAGTATAGGATAATAAGTTTATTTTTTTCTCTCAAAATGGTTTTGTAGCACAGAACAGTAAAGTCGTGAACTAAAAAACTGGTGCCTGATGTATGTTTAGTAGCCTCATACAAATTAAATGAAACTACAACGACAATAATTAATAAATAAATAAAAGCCAGACTTATAAAACTTAAGCCAGTATTTTTACTTATCAGTATAAAAAAATGAGAAGAAAAATTTTAAGAACACAAATTTAGAGGTATGAGGAACAGGGTGTAAAGTTCACAAATGCTCTATAGAAAAGGGAGGATTTTCTGACCAGACAGGTGTTGTGTCTGGCGGGCAACTACCCCACGGTAGATGTCGGATAATCCAATATTATAGGTCGTTCGCGCCGTAAACTTTAATTGCGCGATGCAGGTCTGTGACGTCAGGACTTTGTTGCGTAGTTTGCATGTGGCGATGTAGTTGCCACCACACAACAAAAGCAGTCAAAGTGTGTGTGGTGAATGTGTTGATAAATTGTAATTATTTGAATACAAGTGTAGTCTGTGTGAACGTTGGAATCAATGGTGTAGTACAGGAGATGAGTTATGATGATGCACTTTACGCGTATGTAAAAAACTTACCTTCGTGGAACCCTGTTGAACGAAGCTACGCTATGAATATTCAAGGATCATTGGTTGATATCATACCCATCCATCGCTACGTAGCTTAGCACTTTGGTGGAAAAGCAGCTTTAGAGACGATAAAGAATGAGTCAGACTGAAAGCGGAGACGGGGTGGTACCTCTTTTAATGATTTTTCTTTATTTTTTACTAGCATCAGCCCGCGGTTTCACCCGCATAAGTCTCGAACCCATAAGAATATCGAGATAAAAAGTATTACATACATTAATCCAGGTTATAAACTATCTGTGTTTCAAATTTGATCCAAATCCGTTCAGTAGTTTTTGCGTGAAAGAGTAACAAACATCCATCCATCCTCACAAACTTTCGCGTTTAATATTAGGATTCGGATAGTAGGCTTTTTAGTTAGTCTAAGATAGTTTTTATTAGGTTACTGAACTATGCCGTGCAGACTTAGTTCAATTTCAAATTGAGGACGTATCGACAAAAAGTTTCATGGCATGAAAAGAGGGAGACATTTTTGAATTACTTTTGGTTTAATATAATTTTTTAATCTGTTGGCGTGTTTCTTTCAAAAGTAAGTAATTTTTTCAGCTGGTGAGCAGTGATAGTCTAGTGGTATGACCGTTGGATTGCCAAGTCATAGGTCTCGAGTTCGAACCCAAGGCACGCACCTCTGACTTTTCGGATTCATGTGCGTGTTGTATAATTATCACTTGCTTCAAAAACGGTGAAGGAAAACATCGTGAGGAAATCGGCATGTCTGAGAGACATTTCTCGATGGCATTTGAAGCCAAGTCAGAGGCCTATGAGCGGCTTTAAAACTCACTCTGACACCAGGTTAGTCACTAACCACACGAAAAGAAGAAAAATAAGTTTTTTTTCAAACGGGTACAACTGCTTCTCAGGAGCAGTACCAAAACATGTTTAAAAAACTAAATAATACTTTGCTTTAATAACTATCCCGCTCGCTCTCAATGTGACCTTCCTAAGCCAGGTCATGAATATCCGAATTTCCTTCTCATCAATTATTACAGGTGTCTACAAAGCCCTTTTATGTTCTTGATTTATTGGAACGTCGTAATGTCTGTACTCTGTAGTCTTTGAGTGGTTTTAACATTTAATAGTTCAGTGAATTATTCGGAGAATCACGAGAATTTCTGTTCGCTAAGTCTGCAATTCTCTCTCTGTATTTGAACTGTCTGACGGTTGACAGGGATAAAATTCAAACGGATTCCATTTTCAATTCGGAATTCAAACTGTGCTAATGGTTGACCTAGTATATTTTTTTAATGATGACGTCGTTTGCAGCACAAAGGCCATAAAATAAACATAGCCCGGAACTTTCGTTGATGATGGTAGGTATTTGGTCCAAAATAAGGGTCGAATACCACCATATTATTATTATGGGCGGTGGGCCTTAGTTCCATTATTAGGCACAAATATAAACTCTTGGCTGCTACAGAAATTTTCCTTTTATGTATCTCGAGATCTTATTAAAAAAGCATCAATAAAATGACTAGCCACATCGAACTGCATTATTTTGATTACGCGTGTCATGACAAAATGACGAATATGACTGAGTTCACGATACTGATATTGCCAATTGACTTTATTGACTGATATTGTTGATAGTGCGCCTAACGCTTTAATGGAAACTTTTCATTGAGGAAAGTATTGGACACCTAGACGTCATTGCTCAAGCACATAATAATAAAATTGTTATGCATACACAATCACAAGTTGTTTTATTGTTTTTTTTTTTAAGTGAAAACTTGTTTAGGCTTGGTGGGCATTTTTGAGATGGGACTAAACCATTGATTTCGCGACACCGTGATGACACCTGCTTTTGACCATTTAAAAGACACTAACGCGTTGATTGCCGAGGTGCGTGGAGCAAACGACATCAACGCGTTGATTACCGCGGTGTCGATTTTTTTTCAAGTTTTCACTTCTGTCGGCACTCCCGGAGTGCCACTGTTTTTTTTTTAAGTAGGTGTGTTGTGTCCTAATGTTCATCCTTTCAGTGCAATCAAGAGCACATCTACCTGTTTATTTATCAGTTGTAACGGACAGGTGATTATTTAAATGTTTCCATAAAGTGAGATTGTTAGGAAGAATTATGAAGAATAAGGGGAAACAAGAAAATTTTAATTTCTAACGAAGCAGTCCTTTTTTTTTGGGTGGGAAATTATCAAATAATTTTGAGGAGGGCGTGTCAGACTCTTACTGACTAAAACCCATCCGTGTTCCTTCGGTTGCCCTGTTTCCGGGGGCCACGATCTCCCTTTCGGTTTTCTTCGCACCCCCGGCAGGCATCGACCCTAGCGGACTACGAAGCAGTCCTACATAATTATGTAGTTAATAATAATAAAAAAAAAGAAAGTCGAATCTGGAGCTTTTGTATTTAATCAGTAGTTTTTCGATTTAGCAGATCGTAATTGATCAGTCAGAATTAGATTCTGTAACAATGTCCAGCCAGATGTAATGAAGGCTGTTAAGCCTTGTGTTTCATGCTAACACGTAATGCACATAAAAAAACCCTTATTCGAAACGTTCTTATTTATAACTTCAGAATTCCAAACTTGATTAAAACGAAAGACTGATTCCTAATCAAATCAGTTACACAACAAAAGATAAATCTTGAAAACGCATCAAAAGGAAAAGGGTACAACTACCCTTTTCTGCCTTATTTACGCAGCCTAATTTTGGCGCCCAGCGTGGTACTCAAAATTTATTTTATTACAGAATTTACAGTAGCCTTTTCTCTTGTAATCCGTGCTCTTTTTTATTAATAGCAGTGACGTGCCTCATAACGGCCGGTTAGCACGAACCTTGACGAGATATGTACGGATTTTGTCGAATCTAGAATTTTGTGTAATCTCTAGGTAGGTGGCTAAAGGTTTATTGGACGAGATCCAGTTTTAAGCCAGGTGTAGCGCGTTGAAACTTAGCCATTTATAAATAAATAAATAAAGAAAGAAAAAAAAAAAGAATATATCTAGATTTTTTTCTTAAATTAGAAATGTAACTTACATTAGGAAAAAGCATAGTAAGGAAGCCTGGACATATTCATGATTCTCAGCTTGTATTAATGAAGTCAACTGCTGAATGGGACCTTTTTTTTTTTTTTGAGCGTGGGAAATCATCAAATAACTTCTCCCGCTCTGGGCGGAGCGGGAGGGCGTGTCAGACTCTTACTGACTAAAACCCACCCGTGTTCCTTCGGTTGCCCTGTTGCCGGGGGCCACGATCTCCCTTTCGGTTTTCTTCGCAACCCCGGCAGGCATCGGCCCTAGTGGACCCCTTCAAATCTGCTGAAATCTCTTTGAGGCGCGCGTGGAACACAACGCGCCGTCGACCCGGGCCTGGTCCTTATCGGACGGTGAGCCACCCATTGCTCACCGTCCGTAACCCCTCGCCTACGGTGGCCGGAAATCGTCTCGCGATTGCTGAATGGGACCTGGATTCGTTTGCAAAGACAGTGAGTAGGTACCTAATTGTAGTGATCACTTCTAGTTACTTCTTTGATGGTAAAGCTCTTATTCCTCTCCTTGCGATGGAATCACAGTCAATTTTTGTACAGAAGAGTAGCTGTACAAATCCACCAAAATCCGTGACATAAGTCTTGTCGCGGTGTGTAGGAAGACTTTTATGTGAGAAATAAAACGTCTATCCGTAGAACTAACAACCGACGGGTGAATCAAATACAAACAATAGTTACTAACATCAGAAATGGGCCATATGGTGGATGCTTACACAATTTCTTGTGGGTACGCATAAATCTTGGAATAGATTTATTAGCATGTTTAGCTATTTCTAGATCGATATAATTCAGTGTCAAGGTTTATTTCTAGTTGGGAATTAAATATGGAAGTATCTGGGCGACCGAGCTCTACTCTTGTGAAAATAGAGAATGCTTATTTAATAGTATAGGATAGTACCTACTAATTCCATACCGCCATGACAGTAGGTACTTACTAATTCCATGCTGCCATGATTATTATTTTAATGTCAATAATGTCATATCATGATTCATTATCTTGTTCTAAACTTTGGGCGACCGAGCTCTGCTCTGGAGAAAATAGAGAATGCTCATTTAATAGTATAGTATAGTGCCTACTAATTCCATGCTACCATGATTATTATTCTAATGTCAATAATGTCTTATCCATTATCTTGTTCCAAACTTTGGGCGATCGAGCTCTGCTCCGGTGATTTCCACACCTACCTATTACTTATTGTTTTAGTAACAATAAGTAATAGGTAGGTGTGGAAATAAAAATGAAACACTGTTCGTTGATCGTACAAGTTGCAGAATCCAGCCGGTATATTCTGTAAAAATGAGACCATGAACTTTGCTTGAACCGAACTGTCATTCCACTGATGCTAGGAAATGACACTATTGACTCTTCAAGCTAACTCCACCTAAGTTTTGAATAGAATACAGGCAAAGTACAAGAAAAGTTAGTAAAATAATTTTGAAAAGTTCCTAACGAAAACTTCTGCCTATTTCCAGAAAAAAAAAAAAAACTTCGTTCACTGAACCAGAGCAAACCCTACTACACAAGGATTTCGCGTGCCTAGTTTGGTCGATACTCACAATTGAGGGACTTGACCTCCTTCAAGACTCTCTGGAAACGTTCGACTAGAACTCGGTCAATACATTTTGACCTTTCAGTTCAGGAAATGACATTTCGTGGTCTTGTGTAGTAAAAGTGATTGAAAAGTGGAACAACGTTTCTCGGGTGTAGGGTTAACTTAGATAGCTTTCTTAAAAAAAAAAAATAGAGTATAATCAAAGTCCTAAGTTTTTAATTTTTTTTTTTGTTCCGTTACCTGGGTCAAATAAATGTATTTTCTTTATGTCTTTGTAATTGTTTTGGCTAAAATACAGTAAGAATTTTAAATGGAACAGTCTGTATTTTTTTGATAATACTTCAAATCCCTTTGGAAATTCGAACGGTACCACGGCGGCCGTGGTAGCCATGGTAAGGTAGAACCAACCAAACGAACATAGAACCAGAACAAGAGCTAAAGCAAAGTATACTTTTGTTGATATTCTTTTTTTTTTTTTTTTTCAATGGGGAATTTTGCATGGGGGCGGGCAGCCGTCGTTCAGCGGGTGTCTACAAGTCATACCTAACTTATGACCCCTGTAGAAATTTTGTAAATTTTTAATGGATGGAATGGGGTAATTTTGGTACAAAAAATGTGATTTTTTAAATAGTTTTTATTTTTTTTTATTTTCAGTAATAATGAGATTTTTTATTACTTTTATGTAATGTTGGGTGGGAAATTATCAAATATGAGCCCCTTTCGGATCAGACAGGGTTTTTTTTACATATTTTTCACATTTTAAAAATAAATTAAATTGAAGTGTCTGTTTGTAATGTTATCAAAATAACCGCTCTTTAACAAATGCATATGAAAGTATCGGTACTTATTACAAATTTTTGTTTGCCGGTCTGTTTTTTTTTCTGGCTCATATCCGAAACAGCTGAACTGATTTTGACGGGACTTCCATTGGCAGATAGCTGATGTTATAAAAAATAATTCAGGTCCATGCGGGCGGCGGCTAGTGATAAATTAAGCTAAATCCCTTTCCAAGTGATATTTCAACAGCTTGCCTGCAACTAAAGGTTCTTTTAGCTGATCAAAGGTGACATTGCCAATAAAAAAGAATAATGTTGGGACCATAAGACTTCAATGTCGTATTTTTCCCAATGGGTTAGTAAAACTGTAAGCGGTGCCTATAAACTTGATTGATATTGCTCGTGTTTTTGAAGTGTCTTTCGTAAATGATAATAATATTATAATAAACTAGCTTCTGCCTGTGACTTTGTCGGCGTGAAATTTCTAGTTTTAACATAAAATATATCCTTTGATACTCGACAATACTGTAGCTTCTCATTAGATCCGTAGTTCCAAAGATAGCCTCTGCACACAAATTAACAAATTTTACCTGTTTATATTATTATAACTAAATTCGGCATTTTTTTATGTATGTAAGTAGAATCACACGTCTTTACAATTAGGGAGTGCCTCTGCTGCCGGCACCGGTTGCTGAATTGGCTACCGGCGCTGAGTTTGGCAAAAAAGAAAACGGAAAACGGGGTTGGCAATTTGGCATAATGGCAGGCAGGGTAGGCATAATTAACCGAAAGGGAGATCGTGGCAACCGAAGGAACACGGGTGGGTTTTAGTCAGTAAGAGTCTGACACGCCCTCCTCCGCTCCGCCCAGAGCGGGAGAAGTTATTTGATGATTTCCCACCCAAAAAAAAGGGTAGGCATAATCAAAAAGACATGTAATAAGCATTACTTTTTTTCAGTATTATATTTCCATAATCAATAATTTCTATATTCCAGTAATCAAGTATTAAGTAGGTACCCGGAACCGAACCAGTTAGATTAGGTCAAATATTTTTACTCGCAAAAAAGGTTAGGTTAGGTTAGGTTAGAACTGTGAGCCCCTACGAAAACGACTAGAATTAAGGAAAAAAATACTTTCATTAGCGTTAGTTAATTGGAGTTCTTAATACTGGCAGGGTTTCCATAAACGCGCCGCGCCGCCGGTGTCCCAAGTTTTGAGTTTTTTTTTTTAAACATCCGCTGCTGGCACATTACATACTCTGTGGCCGGCACCGTCGACTTCAAAACCATTTACAGGCACTTTTGAATTGTCAAGGAATCGGTCAGTCAGAAATATGAAGCTAGTTGCCCATTCCAAAGCATGGTAGGTTTAAATAAAAAATAGTTACAAAATATTGGTTACATCATTCATGTTGAAATTATAAATGTGATTTAATCTCGGCTGCCGGCAGTAATGTCATGCCGGTTCTCTATGGTGTTACTTTTGGGCGCCGGTGCTGACAGCGGAGTCACTCCCTTATAATGATGGTGTTTATTTTTTAATAATATCAAAACAATACAATAGGCTCGCCCCCTATTACATGGGACTTAAACATAACTGGCGAAATGTGGGTGCTATAGGGACACCTCTGCCCAACCCTTCGGGGAAACAAGGCGTGATGTTATGTTTATGTTGTAATATCAAAACAAAATAATTGTAGTATCTGCGATCATTTGTCAAAGCGAGTTATTTTTTTAGCATTAAACAATTTTTTATCATGTAACAGCCCATGTAAACCTTTTTAAAGTGTGTCTAGCCAGTAGACGTAAAATGTAGCTAATCAATCTTCATGTATTTTATGAAATAAAATATCATCTTAAAACTAAAAGCTAGTTGAAAAGATTCACCTCACTTCTATATGGATAGATAAGTCTCATAAAAAACTCAGTAATGGCACCGGGAGCGCCGCCGTACTGGAAAGTAGAAGGGAGGGGTAAAGGGGTGAATGGGTAAAGGGGGGAGCCCCAACCCCCCCTTTCTTGGCTGTCTATGAAAATGAATAGCTTATACTTTATAGAATAGTCGCCTTTTGTGTGAAGTGCATAATGATTTTTATGATGAAGTGTCTTCTTTGAACTAGGAATAGTGCTGGCGGTTGGCTGAGAAATCTGTTAGAAAGTTGCGTGATTTTAAGAGGTTATTGAGGGGGCAAGATGTTGGAAATATGGTAATAGTACTTATACTCCGTTGGTTTAGGTAGTTAAATAAAGGTAAACAAACAAAACCACGTGACGAGAGAGCTGTCAAGTAACCGACTAAACGTAATACCTGTCACTTCAGTAGTCATGCTACGTCACAGTTGTACTTTTCACCATAGCACCATTATAATTCGTTGACTTTTAGACGACCTGTCTTTTTGGGCTCTTTACAATAGACTGATTACAAAATATTACATTATTATTATAAGTCAACTTAAAAATTGTGCTCAAACAGTAACATACTTATACTTTTATAATTTATGCTTATTGCAATCCATAATGTAATACATACTGGTGGTAGGGAAAAATAAATTGAAACAATTATAGACCTTGCGGGCAGAGCAAAATTTTAAATAAGTAGGAGAGAGGAAGCTTATTACTAAATATTAATGAGATTTTACAACATCTAACAATATTATTTCTTCCCGCTTTCAGAGAAAAACATCTACAGCAAGTTTTCGTTTAATTTTCAGACCTGCTTGGAAATTCATTACCTGTTTTGCTTTGAAAATATATTTCATTCGGAGGAAACTTTAAAGTAGATCAGATAGGGTTGGTACGGCTAACTGAAATTTAGTGCGACGGTGGTGTGCTACTGCAATGTGGGGAGTAATCTAAGTTGTATTTGAGAATCCAATTTGTATTTGCAGTTTGTTAGGACTCTCGACAGATTTAATTTATTTGAACTCACCGTCCACGACTTTCTAATACAAAATGTATTCATATTCATATATTTATTTGCATTCCATAATATAGGTATAAAGGTGTTACAATGGCTTAAAGCTAAGGTACAATTACGGACCCTGTAGGGCACAGCAAAAACAATAAAATTAATTCTTAAATAAAGTTAAATAAAATAAAACAAATTAAGTACCTAACAATCACACAATTTTTAAATAATTATGAGCTCAGTTATAATAATAATTAGATAAGTTCAATTTGACATGGAATCCCACGTTCGACTCGAATATGGGTGGATTTTCGAATAATCTTTACTTGGTGGCATATTTATACATACAACATCTATGAATTTTTTATGCGTATATCCTTTATCTTAAATGATTTTATCAGAGCTTTGTCTGTTAGTCATTCAATTAAGACGCAGATATATGCCAGTGACCTTGAGAGGTTAGCTTGCGTGTTCTGCACCTAATGAGCTCACGCAACGTGTTGTACGTCCACCCAGTAATAGGACTCGCCCATCAAGGAGCGCTGTCCCATAAGACGCATTATTAATTTATTATACATAAAACAAATGGTATTTTAATAAAACACGTATACTAAAAGATCAATAATAAAATTATCTTTAAAATGGTGAAGGTTTCAGAATACGCTTGATAGATTTTGCGTGATTCCCAGTTTTATATCCACGTTACACATAAATTTACAAATTAATTTCATTATGTAATTTAAACATAATCTAAAATATTCAAATATTGAGTTATTCTAAAAATGCTCTAATTTAACATATATTTTTTTCCAAATCATTATCAACACTCGTTTAGACGTGATCTTCAGTATAAAATCATTAGAAGTCGGATATCGTCGCCTTAAGAGACATAATCCATACATGTCTTTGATCCTATTATTGGAACTTTTCTGTGAAACTTATGGTTTTGCAAAAGATACATGCATGAAGCCGCTACTAATCATTTTAATTATTAATTTGTTTCCAACTACAGTGGAGCAAGTGTCTCGATGTAGTTTGGTTTACTGAAGCATCATAAAGTAACCTCTAAGGGGTTCATTTTGTAAACGGTTATTAAAATTAAGTAATAATATTAATATATATTTCCGTTCCATCACTAAAATAATTGATGTCACTCGGAAAGCTGTCACGCTTAAATGGAATTGGGCTGAACACATCATCGTGGGCCAAACTTACGACCCAGTGGGTCCC
This sequence comes from Omphaloscelis lunosa, assembly GCA_916610215.1. Classification (NCBI taxonomy): domain Eukaryota; kingdom Metazoa; phylum Arthropoda; class Insecta; order Lepidoptera; family Noctuidae; genus Omphaloscelis; species Omphaloscelis lunosa. The sequence goes on from OU744255.1 coordinate 5,420,293, forward strand.
GCTTAATGGAAGACGTCATCACAGCAGGCCCAGACGTAGATGGCGGCATGAGCTGGACTCCATTTATAAAGATTGGTCCTTGGCAGCTCTGGACAGAGAGAGGTGGAAAGAGAGTAGGGAGACCTTTGCCCAGCAGTGGGACAATAACGGCAAAAAAAAAGTCTGATTAACCACAGGTAATCTTTTTTACGTTTATTTATCATTTAGCTTTCAGCATTACTAACTAAATAAACCCATAAATATCTACTATTAGTAATATCAAATCATTTGCTGAACTTCAACTCTTTTGTGAACACAGAACATACAACTAACTTATTATAATTCAGAACTCAAATATTTACCGGACTCGCTCAGAATTCCTGAAGGTACCCCAACAAAGGCACAATATAAGAATGTCAGTGCCACCCCCAGCGTTTAAACGAAATAAAATTTCCCCTGAGATGCTTTTCCCGGGTTTTTCTTGCGTAGTGTGATTGTGTGAGTGAAAGGTCGTTTGCACACGGAGGTGGCTGAAGGAGTTTGCAATTCAGATCAGTTCATCGTGCCCTGGTACTTTCAACTATACCAAACTTGAGCTATTGCTGTCTCTTACTTGCACTTGGAAAACAAAGAGATGGAAGCAAGAGTTAGTAGATTAAGTTGACATACTTCAAGGTAGGACGTAAGTCGATAGGTACTCGATTCGCCAGGACATATTAAAAAAACAAGACAGTTTAAACTGATGCTGTCTTTCTCTTGCTCTGCTTGACAAGAAAGGATTTTTTTAATTATTACAAAAAATAAAATGAAAAAAAATCAAAAATTCAAAATATTTTTATTTCACATAAATCTACATGGGCACTTATGAAACGTCACAAGCTAAGTGCACGGTTCCAATTGATCGTTTCCTACGGAGAAGAGCCGGCAAGAAACTCCACGGTTACTCTTTTAAAAATAATTAGGTTTTACAATTCTTTCAAATAATAGTGTGACTAGGTATGGGAGGACAGTGTAGGTCTTTCAATAAGTACCAGGTACTTAAGAAAACAGCAACTAATCCTACAGCGTTCTCACATTCACAAAATATAAAAGAATCTAAGTAAAAGATATATAAATTAATAAAAATTAAAACCTATTTTAATTAAACGCTAAACGTTAGATTGGCAGTAAGATGATTGTGTCCACGAATTAAATATTTTACTTCGTGATTGGGTCTTTTTACTATACTAACCGTGTGCCCGATGGGATTTTCCGCAACAATGACGAATATCTATACAAATCTTTATCTTCGGTAAACTATAACCGTAACCGGAGGTACAGATTGTTCGCTCTGCCTCGAAGTCGAACCGTCGCTCAAACCCAGTCTCCTGTCCCTCGCAGACTCTCTGCGCCTGACGCTCTCTTGGACGCTAAGCCCACGTCCGCACGGACGTAAAAATATCGCACGGGATTTTCAACTCTCGCTGTTAAGCCGAGCGTTGAGAATCTAACAGAGTACATTCCACGGCGTCGAAAAAACACGCTATTGGATTTTCACCTCTTGGCGCTAAGTAGAGCGATAAAAATTCAATGTGCGAAAAAAAATCACTGCGGGAAAAAACCGCCCGAGCCAACCTTGGCTAAGTCTGATTGTGATGCGTTCGCGGATAAATGGAAGAAGATCTTGTCAAATGTCTGGAGTATTAATAATTGTGAGATGAGTGTATGACTGTTGAGTAGTTGTATGCTTTTGTTATTGTACTTAAATAATGTGTTTGTGTCTTTAACTAATGTAATTGGCCCTGGCCGTTTTATGTTAAGGCGGGGTTACCCGTATAAACGACGTTTTCTATTGTCTTTTATTCGTAGATAACACGGATTAAAATTTTGAAAAAAACATATTACATATTTCACACTTTGATCTAGATATTGCAGCCGTGCGATACACGATTACTTGCACTTTACTGCATCCAATTAAATCGCAAAAACATGTCTAAATTATGTTCAAATATTTTTTTAATTTGAGTTATATTAGGCTTTGAATAATAAAACTTATACCATAATAAAGGTCGTAAAAAAAGTGATATAAACTGGCCAAAATAATGTGAAATATGAGAATACCAATACCACTAATTCCAAAATCAAGCGTTTTCATCTTTTCATGCGCTCGCCCCGTGCCATTTAGTCCCGAGCGGAACGTGTTGGAGGTCGGACGTATGCCAATTTTTGCAAGACCGCCACCCCCGCTAAGTTTTATTACCGGCTGAGCCAAAAAACATATTGTAAATTATAATAGGTAACTAGGATTAGGATATCTGGATAAGGAATTGGGTTAGGTATTAGGATAGGTAATTATTATAGTTAAAATTTGTAATAGTGGTAAATAGTTAGTTTTTATTAGATACTTTTAGTTATATTTTTTTAAACAAAATGGGCAAAACTAAAAAAAAATATAGTTGTCATCGCTGGGTCTACGAAGGCTGAATAAACAAAAAAGGTAATTGAAAATATTATTTTACACTACATTATATCGCCTCTTTGCAAGAATACTGTGATATTTCAGAAAAATCGATTTTTTTTTTATTCCATAATCAAAACCGCCGTATTGAACTTTATTTTCGATAAAAACGAGGTATTTTTTCGACAATAACGGTGCGTCTATGAGCGAAAGAGACAAGACAACTGCAATATTTTGTGTTGTCGCGCTGTCTCTTTCTGCCTCGTGATTTGTTTCGACAACGTGTCCCATCAGTCGGCGCGTGCCATTTGGAGGGAAGGGCGCTCTCGTATTTGTGCAAAAACGTGACATCACGAAGATACCACATTACGATTGCTAAGGTAAGTTTGAACTCTTTGATATTTTTTTATTAAGTAATGTGATATGTTGAATTGACACAGTTTTGTTGAAAATAGTATGCAATTTTAACTTGTTATTACTTTTGATATCACGTTTTCGTTGAAAAGATATCGTTTTTGTTTTGTAACATCATAAGATGACGCGTTGTTGACAATGAAATATTTTACAAACCATAAAATGGATTCGGAGTATTTTGTAATGTTACTTTTTTCTAGATAAATTATAAGTTTTTTTGTAAATTAAATCGTTATGTCACGTTGTAAATACTAAAACAAATGAATTATAAATATTTATTTTTTCAGATGGGATCGCGGTCCAGAAAATTAGTACAATTAGCAACTATGCAAAACGTAGTTGATAGTAACGTAAATGATAGTTCCAGTATCCAAGCCGAGGAAGTTGATGACTCTAATATAAACGCAATGATTCCAGAAGGTAAGACTTAATAATTTTGTTTTTTAAAGAATATTTTTGTAAAGACTAAATGCCACCTATGTTCGGTCCCATGTAACAAGGGGCGAGCCTGTTGTCATGTAGTTATTTAAAATGAGTACCTATTAATACGAAACGAACTTAGGTGCTTACATTTTCATAGATTTTAAACAAATTGGATTTCCAATATTGGAAATCCATACATGAGGCCTATGCCCAGCAGTGGACGTCCATCGGCTGAGAAGAAGAAACAAATTGAGCAACATTATAAGGAGTCTTAGTGTGTTTTCTACAGATAATTATGTAAACACCTCGATTTTAGTTTAAATTTTTGTTTTAAATTAAGAATTTAAAACAAAAATTTAAACTATTAGGTACTTATGTTTCATAAAGTTTTTCTATTGTTTAAGTTATTATTATTTATATTTCTTTTAGACAAAAGTAACGATGACTCAAAACATCGTCGACGTGAGTCAACTAGTAGTACCGGTAGCTCTTCAAGTAGCTCTTCGAGTTCTTCTTCGAGTTCCTCCTCAAGCAGTGGACCATCTTTTTATGAAGGTAGTAAGTTTTTATATAAATGCATTTATTATATTTCTTAATACATACATACATTATTATTGTCACGCCTTTTTCCCATTGGGGTAGGCAGAGACTACTATTTCTTAATAAATGCACTTATTCAATTTATGTAATAATTTGTGTTCAATTCTGTGCATTTCGGATGCCGAACGTTTGCAACGTAATTATTTGGGACTAATTTTCTTTTAACTTTTCCCCAGATAGTGATGATTCCGTAAAGGATCCCAATTATCAAGAGGAGAAGTCAAAAAGTAATAATATACATACTTCAGACTCTGAAGAAGAAGGTGCCAGCACTAACTACAACTTCTCAAAAGACCAAGACTTGTTTAATTTAAATAATAATATTGCTTCAGTTGACACCATAGAGCAAGTTGACATGTTATTGGTAAGTAATTCAGCAGAAAATCGAGACATAATAGTTAACCATACAAATCAGATAGATCTGGTCGCAACAGAGAATAATTCGCTTGTAGTTGGGAATGATACCACTATGCCAATAGAGCCAACCACTTCCAACATCACCCCAACTAAAGTAGGAAAAAAAAGACCAAGGCAAGAGTTAAATTGGAAGAAGAACATCGCTAAGCGATTAAGAAATAGTGGACTATCATATATTTCAACAAAAACTAATAAGCCCTTTCCAAAACGCCAGCTTAAACCACCTTGCAGAGAAAATTGTAAATTTAAATGTAGCTCTAACTTCTCAGAGCTTGAACGTGAGAAAATTTTAAACGAATATTGGGGTTTAGGACAAATTGAGAAACAATGGACGTTTATAGCTAATAATGTCGATTTAGTTATTCCAAAACAGCGATATGTGAAAGTGGACTCAGAAGGAAATATTGCTGCAAAGCGTGAAAACAACAACGCTTTCTTTTTGACTATTTCTGGTGCAAAGATCAGAGTATGTAAATTGTTTTTCAAAAACACTTTGGCTATCAATAACCGCCCTATAGAGACCGCGTTGAAAAAGAAAAATAATGACACTAATATCTCGTCAATGAAAGATTACCGTGGCACTCATCTAAATCACAGTAAAGTTGATGAAAACATTAAAGAAAGCATAAGAAAATTTATAGAAGCGATACCAAAAATTGAATCGCACTATATTCGAGCAAACTCGAAAAGACATTACATTGACGGCAGCAAAGCAATTACAGACCTGCATAGAGACTACGTTGAACAATGTAAATCTAAAAATATACCCTATGCAAGTTATTTAATGTTTTATCGTATATTTACACAAGAATTTAATATATCGTTTTTTGTGCCGAAGAAAGATTTGTGCGATACATGCGAAGTTTATAAAAATAGTACGCCCGAAGAAAAAGAATTGAAAAAAGAAGACTACGAAAAACATATCAGAGAAAAAGAATTATCACGCATTGAAAAGACAAATGACAAGAACAATAAAAATATTTTAGTTGCTGTTTACGATCTCCAAGCTGTATTCCAGTGCCCTAAGGGCGATATTTCTGTATTTTACTACAAATGCAAACTTAATGTTCTTAATCTAACAATTTATAATATTCAGAATAATGTTGTTGAAAGTTACGTATGGGACGAGTCACATGCAAATAGAGGCATAAATGAAATAGGTACTTGTGTATTTAATTACCTTACCAAAATGTCAAATTCAGCTGAAGATTTAGAGGTTGTCTTCTATTCAGACAACTGCGCAGGGCAAAATAAAAACAAATTCATGATTGCCCTGTATTTATATGCCGTACAGACCTTGCCTAACCTGAAATCCATAACACACAAATATCTTGTAAAAGGCCATACCCAGAACGAAGGCGACTCTGCCCATTCCCAGATTGAGAGACAAGTAAAGAGGCTATTAAGATCCGGTCCTATATACACTCCCGACGGATTTATCGGTGCTATAAAAACAGCCAGGAAAAAGAGTGAGCCAATACACGTCAATGAAATGTGTTTCAAAGATTTTTATGATTGGAAAAGTGTGTGTAATCAAATTAATTTTAACTTAACAAAAGATGAAGATAACCATGTAGTTAAACTATCAGAAGTAAGAGTAATAAGAGTTAGTAAAGATGATACAAATGCTATATTTTATAAAAATTCTTATGCTGAAACGGACTTTAAAAAAGCCGTCGTTTTGAGAAAAAAGAGAAACAACAATATAGAAATAAAAAATGTCTATAATAATAAACCCGGGATAGCTGAACGAAAAAAATCGGACCTAATGGATTTGATTAATAAGAAATTAATTCCCGGAGTTCATAGGAGCTTTTACGAATCGCTCTAAGAATGTTTTTATTTTATTTTTTATACTATTTTTGTAATTTTTATAACAATTATTTTTTATTACTTTATGTGAGATAAGTGAAACGTCGGTTCCTTTAAGTACAATACCTATGTGATATTTTATAATGAAAAGTTCCTAAGTCGTAATTTTATAGTACTTAATGATAAATACTCAAGTTTTTAATACATTTTGCAAGTATATAATACTTATAATTTTAGATACTTATTTTTAAAACCTATCTCAATATGAATAAAAATATTTTTAGTATGTATTATTATTCTTATTGAGATGGTTTTGTTTTAGTTAAAATATAGATTATGGTCCACCTAAAGTAGGTTTAGAATAAACCTAGTGATTATTTACAAAGACTAATGTTACGAAGAGACTGATTGGTTAGCTAGATCTAAAATAATAATAACAAATTTAGTAATAACAGTATACTTTTAATTAAGAACTGATAGCTATAGTTTCATTTTGTTAACTTTGTTGATTGTTAACTGTTGAATTACTGTATTTAAGTAGGTAACTGTATATCCTACCTACGTTATAATGACTAATGTTTATGCTTGATTTTCTTTTCCTACAAATTTTTCATTGATTTAATAAACATTTTTATTTCTAAAATGTGTTTTTATCATATAACCTAACACAACACAAAAAAATATATTATCAACAATGTGACAAGTTCATATGTCACATCGATCCTTGAAAACTTTTTCAGTAATAGTGTGACAAAATATCCCTTTTTTTTTAATCCTGTTAATTTATACCGAAAAATAGCCAATAGCGCAACAATTACTATAGTTTTAGATGAATTAATAGTTAAATTATAAATCACTAGAAGGTTTTGTTGCTTTAGCTCTATTATTTTAGATTTTATAACATTTCGAAAGTTTAAAATACGCGTTCTGTAAAATTGCCTTTTTTGAGATGTTACAGTATTCTCGCAAAGAGGCGATATAAAGGTATTATATTTTACTTTACTAACGAATAGATTTACAAAACGCAAATATGTGTGTAAATCAGTTGAATTTCAACCCTATGACAATGTGAATAAAGACGCCACGCGCGCAAAAATTATAATGGTATATTTTTCTCGCTGAATAGATTTACCAACCGCATCAAGGTGTGTAAATAGGTGAATTTGAAACCTATATCGCATTGCATAAAGCCGCCACGCGCACTAATGTTGTAATGGTTTACTATTTTCAAATGTCAAATAGGTAGTTAGTTCATCCCGCGCTGAGTTGGTCCGGGTGGTTTTTATAATGGTTATTAGCGTAGGTAGGTACTGTACAGTCGACCACACGTCGCGCGTCTGTGGTAAGTGATAAATAACACTATAATCTTGAGCTGGCCCAACGTACGGAGTTTCATTAGAATAAGATACCAGTTTACACTGGTTTTGTTTCCACTGACATGACGTGCGGCCTACTGTACGTGTTTACGCGACTCGCAGGACAAACTGCATAAACGAAGTTGATAGGTAATAAAAAGGTAGGTACCGAGCGCCTGCGTAATATTTCAACAAGGTTACAAAGTCCTAATAAAATCTCAATATGTATAATAAGAGCCTTTGCCTAGTCTTATAATATTTGTTATTTACTGCTGATATGTCCGGTTTCACTTTTCGTACATCTAAATAGGTAAATGCCTAAATAAAAGCGCGTATTTAGAGTTGAAAATTCAACAGTGCAATAATATTTAGGCGTTCATTTAGAAGTAAGCTATGTATCCCACAGCCACCACAACACAACAAATAATAATATTTGTACTTTTTTACACTCGTGCCATAGTGTAGAAATGTACAGTATGACCATTTCCTAAAAAAATATTATTTATTATTTTCGGTAACGTTTAGGCACAAGCTCGTTTATGCGCAGTACACTACTTACTAAAAACACTGTATCAAATTATGACAAATAAATAAATAAAAACTACATATATTTAGCTAGTTTGGCTATACACACGTTATCCAAGGCATAACTTTATTCAGTGTTTATTGGCAAGAGGAAAGTATTTAGAAATTGTAAATTACATTTATCAGACTGTTTTTAATCGTTTTTGAGTAAATAAATATATTATTATTGTAATATATTTATTATTATTACTATAGGGTCTATGACATTTCTCGGGACCTTAGGGTCCCGGACCTTTGGAAGGCGTACGAGGGGCCGAAGCCAACTCGCAGAGGCCCGTTAGACGTTTTGAATGAAATTATTATTATTATTATTTATATTTATTTTTAATTATTATTCATTAGGTTCAAGTTAATCAATACCTACCTAATCTATCTATAACCTTCAAAAATATATAATAGAAAAATAAAATAAAATAAACTTATATTAATCAATTCAAGTTGATCTACTGCATTGCTCTGTTATGTGACCCAACTTACTACCTACGCGAGGTCGTGAACTCATGAGCGGTGCGCTTGGCGCTCGCGTTTCCCGCGCATCGTAATTTGTTACGTATCGCTACTCGTTGCGGGGGCTGGGGTAAGCGTTGTATGCCTACTGCGCTCGGGCTCGGCCCGCCTTAAACTAAATCTCCTTTTGCCAAACTTCTTGGCAGTATATGGTTAGGTATAAATGAGACCAAAGATGTAGTATAGTCTGGTTATAATTATCCAAAGGTGCATCTTATATACTAACGACTACGTGCTGATCACAGATAGTAGAAACATTTAATAGATATTGAACGTGCGATAAAGAACATAAGATTGCGATGTAGATTGTAGATACAGCACAAAGATATTGTACTGTAACACTCCTAATTAACCCCTTTAAAGGAGGAATTTACAAAAATCCTCCATTAGTTCTCACCTTTATTATACTTATGGTACTCTTGTGCAATTTAACATGATTCTAAACCCAGCAGTTCAAGCTGTGCGTTGTCTGACAGTGTATTTAAGATTTTTGATGTGTGAGTGATTTCGTGAAAAGTAACGGAAGTGTGTAACAGAAAGCCGGGAAAGCGCGCGCTATTAGATTTACACAATGAGCGCACGCGGTGCTAGAGTTAGCCGTCAGTAACGACCTTGACGAGGTCCCGCCCCTTTAAGGTTACTTATTACCTTAATATTGCTTATTACCAAGGTAGTATGTCAGATGTTACACATCATATGCGTCTACTGTAAAGCTCGCTCGTTTTTTATTAAGTAGAATATCGATGGTTAAACTCGGAAGCAGCACCATTTTCATTCGCTTTCTATTCCTGCATTTCAGAATATTTTGTAATTCATTCACAGCTGTCCCCTTTCAACGGAGGAATTGAAGCGTTTCATTTATATTTTCGCATTTCCAAGCTCCGTTCCATTCAAGCTTTTCATTTTCGCACTCAACGCTTCGTTTGTGAAACACCTTCACTTCCAGTGCGAATGGCAGACAGTCAGTTATGTTCGAAGTTAATAGAACAGCTATAATGTTATTGAATATTAAACTGGTAATGTAGAGTATGTGTTTCATGTTTATTGAAGTTAATTTCGTTTTATTGGTTTGCTGTGCGTCGTATTAATTTCCAGATATGTTAGGTGGAATTGATTTAATTTAATATAATAGGTATTTAATGAACACATTCACTCATTGACTTAAACATAATTGGCAAAATGTGTCCGTAAATACTAATAGGTACACCTCTGCCTAACCTTTCGGGGATAAGGGGCCCTATCACATTAAAGATCATAGCGCACATATCAGTTGATATGAAAAGGGATCGTCATCGTATCGCCTTTCGCCTCTCCGTCAAACAGGCGTCAACCTAATATAAGCACGTAACCAAAGCAAATCAGCGGCTCCGATACGTTGACTCAACTACGGATAGGCGACGCCGGCAGTAGTGTGCTGTGGGCAAGCTGCGGGAGGGGTGAGAGGGTGGACGAAGAAACGTAAGCTCGGGTACGGAGAGACGTAACCGCGGGGACGACGAGCCGTAAGCGTGGAAACTGCAACCGCACCACGGTTCGTGAGCTTGTCCCGAGACGAGGCGATTACGTTACCATTTCGATTAGTGTGCGTTGCAGTAGGGAGTTTCATAAAAAGAATACTGAATGGCTCGACTTAATACGGTGATGATCCCTTTCCGAATTGATATGTGTGCTATGACCTTAAACCGTCAAAATCAACCGTTTGGGTTATACCGACAACATCAAGGCCACGTTGCGGCCGCAACGCAACCACCAGCGCGACCGCGCAACGGCCGGCTACATCGCAAACACAACAATCTGTCTGCAAACACAAGCCTCAACGTAACCACATCGCAACTACTACCGGCAACGCAACTGCAAGAAGTTGCTGCTGTCCTGTCAGACGCCGTTTTGAACTCATTGAAAGTAAGCTTGACAAGCAATGGTACCAACATGACGGCAAGGGAGAAGTTATAGTGAACGGTCTATAGATGATAAAAGACACTTTTACACGTAAATTGGACAATATTTTAAAACTAGATGGCACCGGCGTTTCCTACTGACGGATCCCTTGAGAAGTAATGCCGAATCAAACTCCGAGTGATAGAGACATCGTTCTAAAACTGAACTTTTCACCCACCTTACAACGTACCCCTACACATCCCTTCCTCGTAAATTGAACTTTTTATTATCATTAGACATAATTTCCTCTATTTTATTACGGTGAACGTGAATTAAATGAAGGAGAGAGCTGTATATTCTTATCTATCTCAGATAAAAGGAAACAATATAAAGGTCTAATGGAGTAATATTGTACCTTTTAAACGCCCACCCTTCACTACGTATATTAAGTTGTTGCTTGTACTGTGTTATAATTAAATAAAGATAATCTGTTTCTTGTCACTTTCTGAAACGAAGCAATACAAAGTTGTCACTTTACACAGATATTTTGAACAAATAGAAAAAAAAAAAAAAAACTCGAGAAGAAATATACTAGAAAATTTGTAAAGGACCCAATAAGAAAAAAGACAGATACTAGACACTAGATAAAAGAAAAAGTATATTGTCTACCCAAGAAAATTATAAACATGCACAGAACTCATGGTTCCATGATCTTCCGGTGCATTGAAAATGACTTTATTTAAATAAAGGTTAATAAATGGCCAGATTTTGAACGAAATGTGTGAAATCACCAAAAAAATGGCCTCCGAAAGGAGTTAATATCTACCCTTAGTTATAATCCTATCGAAACCAAAACGGTATAATTTTGAAGCCCTTTAAATTTTCCAGGATTTTTAAAAAAAATTATCAGGTATATTTTCTCATTCGATATCTCTTTTCGTTTTTGAGAAGTTTATAATTCTTTGAAAAAATAAACGGTAAAAGATTGGCGTTTTTTTTTAAATGAAATAAAATTTTATAAACATTTTACAAAAAAAAAATCTAGAGTATCAGCAGAGAGAGAGAGAGAGAGAGAGAGAGAGAGAGAGAGAGAGAGTAGAGTGTAGCTCTTTCAGTAACGCAACTTTCGATACCATTTTAATTTCTCAATCTTAATATATATATATTTTTGTTTATTAATTAAGGAACAAAACAAAATATAAACAGAAACATCACAAAAACCTAAATAGGTTTGTCCGGATGTTGAAACACTTAAGCAATTTTAATAATAACGAAATTTATGGTTAAAACATGGCTTATAAAACATTGTTAGGTAGTTTGTAATAATAACTAAAAACACGGCGCGGCTCAGGCAGTCCGTCGACGCTAATTACTAAATGAATGCAATTTAAACAGAATGATGCATTTTAAAAGAGAATCAATTTTTTTTTTGTATTTATTTTTATAATCATTATTTGTTATTTCCAATTGAATTTTTGTTGGAACATCATTAATTAGAGTAGGTATTAAATAAGCGTTCGTTCGTTTCCCGTAATAGTTTTTGTATCTCGGTACTACCAGTTTTAATTGGGCTGCCATTCTTGTTGCTATGCTATGATGGAATTTAATTTGCAGTTCTTTATTGGTGAACTGTTCTATCCATAACCACTTTCATATTTTAGTGTGTATTGGCAAGATTTTGCAATATTTAAAGAAACCTGTTACGTCATCACCAGCATAAAGTGGTTTTCTAATTTTCTATGGTATAATTTTTAATAAACAAAGTTGTAGTTTGTATATATAGCAAGGCTCGGAACCGGTTTGAAAAAATACCGGTGTAAACCGGTTTATTCGGATTTTACTCCGAACTTTTCTTAAGAACGTGAACGTTTTAAGAAATTTTATTATAACCGAAATTAACCGGTTTATGCGACGAGTGGCATGTCTGTAAACGCATTGCAACTTGTGACTACTTGTGAGGATGCCGCGCTGTATAAAGACTAAATAAAAAACCGGTTAATATTGCTCTATACCGTATAATTCGAAAAAACCTTTATGTAAAGACTCCTACAAAACCGGTTTCTACGAGCGAAACCGAATGTACAGGGTTTTGCGTCAAGTACATAATAACGGTTTGGTAATTTAACCGGTGTCCAAGCCTTGTAGGTAAGATTTAAATGTTCTGCCATAGCTAGTAACTCTATATGAAATTATCGACTCCGCGAGTGCATTATACCTATAGGTTAAGTAATATTTTAAAAGGTAGGTAATTGAGAACGCTAGCCCCCGGTCACACTTTTCTTGAAAACGGGTACTAGGCATTGAAGCAATCGAAAAACCATTTTGAATATTAAAAAAACGCAAGCGAACACAAGCACAACTGGTACTTTACATAAAGATGAAACTAGTTCCAAGTTTAAAACCAGCAACAAAAAAAAAACCCAGTCACAACCCAGGCCGCGGTTTGTAATTAGTCTTTATACTACATGTTCCTTTTGTTCTGAGGAAGTTACAGAATTTCTTTTATTAGACCTTTAGCCCGAGGCCAACACTGCGGTTGCAAATGAAGGAACATCGCCCTGCGCCCTGTTACAAAGATCATAATGAAAAGACAAGTTGAATAATCTTTCATTATGAAGTTTAGGACTTGTTGGGGATTCAATTTTGATATTAATGGGGATGTTTATGGATTTTCGTGTACGAATTTTTGATTTGATTTTTTTTTTTTGAGCGGCTAAATGATATCAGTCGCACGAGTCGGTCGAAGATTAAGCTATGCTTGCTGCGGTCGGTTTGTGGATGGATCCATTACATATCGATACTCCTCCGCGCCTCAGAAAGCACGTTAAGCCGTTGGCCCCTGTTGCCATTCCTAGATTGTTACCAGTTGTTACGGGCAGTTAGTTTTAGCCCAAAAGTCTGACAATCAGTCTTACCATGGGGTGTGGTGTTACCTAGTCACTGGGTTGTAGAGGTCAGATAGGCAGTCGCTCCATATAAAATACTGGAATTCAGCTGCATTCTGTTAGACTGGAAGCCGACCCCAACATAGTTGGGAAAAGGTTAGGCAGATTGACTGATTTTTTCATAAATAAATTGATGAGTTCGTTGGCTGTATCATACCAGTCTAATAACACCTTATTGGTTCGACAAATATCGTAGCTGATCTATTTACCAATCGTCAGCTAAAAAAGGCAACACGAATCAGTAATGCTGCTGGCACTAGCACAAAATTCTTTCAGTGGGTCAGTTACCTAATATATCATCCAGAAAGATGATAGGTTCTATTTTCGCCGAGTTTTTGTTGCAGAAAGGGTAAGTTCATTTTGACAGTTAAACCCTTTACCAACAAACCATACAGACCTCAACCGTGCGTAGTGATAGAAAACTACACCTTTATAGGCACATTTTACTCATACGTACAGTCACTGGTATAACTACCATACATTTACGCAAGATTGAAAAGCGATTTTCTTCAAAAGTATAATTAGATAGATATATTTTATAGTGATATAAACATAGTATTACCGAAACCACACTATTATGAAATAAGTATTTTATCAAAGTTGCAATTTTTATTAAACGAGAAAAGCATTTATGGATTTAGCGTAACCATATAGTATTTTTATCTCACGAAGCGCCGCGCTTTACTTGTGGTAACCAAGTGTATAAGCACACTGTGAATGTGTGCGTGAAGGCGATTAGAGTCAGCACATAACACACACACGCATACAAATACACTTCCGACTTCGCCATTGTCTCAGACGGTACCGAGAGCATCTGCACACATATATACAGCGTGTTTGTTGTACACTTGGTAACCACAAGTAAAGCGCGCGTCGCTTCGTGAGATTAAAATACTGTAAAGTATTTATGTTCGTGACTCTGGGTATTGTGTACCGTGACTCTATAGGCAGATTTGTACTGCTTATTTTATAACGCAAAAGAAGCGTGAAGATAACTTGATCAGAAGTCTATTCAGCGCACAGTACCTCTTGAATCACATTCTGTGAAGCGCATTTGAAAGGGAATTAATATCATTTGAATGAACTAATCTCATTTGTTCGCAGACTGATGGAGGCAGGTGATTAAATACGGATAAAGCCGTCTTTTGTTTGGCTGAAGTCTGGGTTCTTGTTCATCTATTCATAGATTCAATTGTTCTCGTTTGAATTTATTTTTAGCAGGTGTTTTGTATTTTGGAAATTATTTTTTAGGATTCCGTACCTCAAAAGGAAAAAACGGAACCCTTACAGGATGACTCGTGTGTCTGTTTGTCTGTCTGTCCGTCTGTCACAGCCAATTTGCTCCGAATCTAATGAACCGATTAAGTTGAAATTTGGTACAAGCATGTATTTCTGTGACCCAAACACGGACGTGTAACGTAAATAAATGAATTTTGAATATGGAGGTCACTTTTGGGGAGCAAACAAGAAAATTTAAAAAAAAAAGTTGCGAACTATACACTGTGACATATTAAATGAAAGGACTTGTTGCGAGGATCTCAAATATTTTTTTCATAATTTTAAAGTAAATTTATTTAAAGATATTTAAGAAAAGAGATGAAAATTGACCATTCCTCCCCTTATCTCCGAAACTACTGACACAAAAATTTGGAAAAAAAAATACAGATTATGGTTCTTTACCCATAGATTACAAGAAAACCTATCAGAAGTCTGTGGTCTTAAAATAACATGGTAGATCACTTAATATTGTGTTTACAGACTTTGCAGATGGAATGTACGGGAGAACATGTTTTTCGACTACTATGTTAAATTTGTATTTGGGATAAATTTATCCCAACTACAGAACCCTTCATTGTGCGTGATCCGACACGCACTTGGCCGGTTTTTTTTCATTTGAATTAATATGTTGACTTGTAAGCACCATATGCGTCAAAGCTGACGATATGTAGAAATTCTGTAATATTTGTTTGGCAAGAGAATGGGTGAACCCGGATTGATTCTTTTCTGTGGTCTTTTGGCCGTCAAAGGAACTCAGAAGGTGGGCTACCACATATTAATATGTTTTTCTAATGAATTTATTAAAAGATACAATGAGTTGCTGTAAAAAAATAAAAACACTGGTGGCCTATTTAACTTGTGTACCGAAAGAAATTGTTTTGTGTTCAAATAATTTTCTTTATTTGAGGGAAGAGGGAATGTAATTAAACCCCGTAAGCGGTCTTAATAAATTACTGCAAACGGAATTAAACGCTACTTAAACAAACTTACATTTGAAGCAGTTGGTGTAAGAGTGGCCTAACGCGAATTGTTTGGCCTTTGTTTTTCTTTTTAACCCCTGACGCAAAAAGAGGGGTGTTATAAGTTTGACCGCTATGTGTGTGTATCTGTCTGAGGCACCGTAGCTCTTAAACGGGTGAACAGATTTGAATTCGGTTTTTTTTATTTGAAAGCACGTTTTTTAGCGATGGTTCTTAGATATGTTTTTTCAAAATCGGCTCAGCCGTTTGAAGATTATCAGCTCTTTTCTAGTTGATGAATGGATGTATCTTCCACAGGTCTGATCGATTTGAAATTCGGTATTCTGTTACTTCAATGATATTAGAAGAATATGACCTTGAACTGATTTTGCAGCATCACCTGGAATTTGCAGGATACCCAACCAAATTATAGCACAGGTATCATGTTTGGGCTCATTGGAATGGTCTCAATGAATAGGTTATAGATAGATGGTGAACAGGGTCTGGTGATGGAGTAGGAAAGAGAAATGAAGAAATGTTTGCGTCGGAGGTTTATTAAATTTTAACTGTTGAAATTGTCTATCTGCATACCCTTTAGTTTCGCTCAGACAATACGACACACAACAGGCTTCCTTTTGACATAGACAATATAATTATGTAAAGGCGAGTCAGGTAACTTAGACTTGACACTAGACTTAGGAGCATTTTTTTTACATGTAGTTACTATCTTTTACCCGCGGCTTCTCCCGCATGGATGTCGAAAAATATCCCACGGAACGTACTTGTGGGATTAAAATCCAAGTTCTATCAATCAGAATCCGATGTATAAATGTTGGTTATTAACTATCTGTGTGCCAAATTTCATACAAATCCGTTCAGCCGTTTTTGCGTGATTGAGTAACAAACTTTCACAATTATAATAATTTTACTATCAAGGAGCTCGTGGCTAAGTACTAACAGCCACACGTGTCGATCCATCAGGTTAAGCTACGCCTGCCGGTGTTGAACCTTGGATGGGTGACCATCTTTATATACCGAAACGTTAAGCCGTAGGTCTCGGTTGTCATTCCTGGATTTTTCCAGTCGTTACTGGTCGTCAGAACCAGAAACCCGAAAGTCTGACAACCAGTCTTACCAAGGGGACTCGTATTACCCACTTACTGGTTTTCGGAGATCAGATAGGCAGTCGCTCAATGTAAAATAATGGTATTCAGCTGTATCTGGTTAGACTGGAAGCCGACCCCAACATAGTTGGGAAAAGGCTAGGCAGATTGATATTATCAAGTAGGATAATATTACGATCCTTACACTAAATGGAAGACAGCAGCTTCTCGGGATTTAAAAGAACCAGGACTCATTTAATATAGATCGTCTCACTACAGAGAGCAGGCTTCCACGTGAGTCCACAATGCCCAAGTTTCCACTGGATGTTTTTTTCAACGTATGCGGTGTCTTAGCTTACAAAAGAAAAATAAAACACACTTAAGCCAATGTTGCCTAAAAGGCTCGATTTATAACGCTTACTTAAGTTCTTTCACAATTTATTTTCAAACAAATCGAGTCGTAAATAATGTCCATTGTTTAGAAACATTGCCGGTGATTTAGTAAGTAAATAGGTCGGATATACGAGGCTTGTAATATTGGCTATTCAATCATAACTTTATCAAACCTACATTGAAAGAAAGCTCATACACTAACACTTCACATACACACCTCCCTACACACAAAATACACTCATATACACACTCCTAGATACACAACCACATTCACTCCATTTGCTGTGTTAACAACCACTGTAAGCAAATAGAAAAGTCACGGTTGTATTATATAAACTGAAGCCGCAAAATCTCCGACTCCTAAGATACAGGTCTGCGTACCTAGTTTAGGAGCCCGGAAAGCTGACAAAAATTTTAAACTTGGTAGTACAACCCACTGTTTCCATAATGATGCTATGTACTGTGTTGTTGTTTTTTTTATGTACTAATAAACCTATTATTATTATTGTAATCGCTACAAATTTGTTTCGTAACGCAAGACGTAAGGGTCTCATTTTATTGAGTGGTCACTGACACACTTACCTGCTTATTTACATATAAGATAGGTACAAAAATCTTATCTTCTTTTCGTGTGGTTAGTAATTAACATGGTGTCAGAGTTTTATGACCAGGCACTCCGAAGACAATTTCCACGCAAACTCCGCCCCCATGCACTCCACCAGTCCACTATATGCTAAACACTAACTCATCGGTAATAAAGTTGAATACCGCGTGCGCTCTTTGGTCGTGTACAAGCACGGAACTAAATGTCGTAAGTCACAATTCTTATTTTGTTTTTAACTAAAGTGTATATAAATAATTGATCTAGAGTAAAAATATCATATATCTGGATAACTAAACTATATATTTTTACTGATAATAACTGAAAGCCAAGTAATCTTGTTTTTGTTTCAAATGATCTTAAAAAAAGACATGATTTTCGAATAAAAAATTAATCGAGCTAAAATGTTCCAATAAAGCATTATTCTAAAGTTCAATTTTGATTGTATGCGTGACATTTTCAGAATATTAATGCAAATTAACATATCATTTAGGGAGCCTCCTTTTAAAGGCGCCCATGGGCCTCTGACTTGGCTGCACATGCCGTCGAGTAATATCTTTCAGGCATGGCCGGTTTCTTCACGATGTTTTCGTTCACCGTTTTTGAAGCAAGTGATAAGTTTACAATACGCAAAAGTTAAGAGGTGCGTGCCTTGGGTTCGAACTTGAGACCTATGACTTGGCAATCCGACGGTCACACCACATTTTTGTTGAGAAGTGGTAGCCACCACTGCTCAACAAAAATCTTATGATCAGTACCGAAAATCCGATAAGGCCATAAAATGGTTTTCAAAACACTGGCCAGGTAGAATTTTTGAATTTCTTGGAATAAATTTGAGACGAGATTTTTTGTACCAGCAACTGTATCTTAGCATAGACATTCAAGTCTGTAACTTGAATGTCTATGCCAAGATTGATAGCCATTGAATAATACTGACAACCAGAAATGGCAACTTTTTACAAAGATGTGTGAGATTCCGATAGAAATTAATATAGGGTTGCAGGGACATCGACGGGAAAACTGTTACCATGGATTCAGTACATTATTCTGAACCCCCCTACATTGAAATTGGTCGTCGGTTATTTAAAAAAAACTGTTTCATAGAAAAGTGCGATACCTACGCGGTCAAAATGTATGGAACAGCAGTTTTTTTTTAAAACAACCCGTTCCGAATCATGTACTAAATCCATGGTAACAGTTTTCGCGTCGATGTCCCTGCCATCCTATATGACACAGTCAGAAAATATTTGCTAACGAATAAATACATTTAAGCAAATCTAAAAATATACACCATTCCACGAAATACAAACATGAGATATTATTTTCGTCTCAAATCACGCTTCGAAGGAGTAAAAAATAAATATATTACCTCAAATATTTATATTACCTACGTTATAATAATATAATTTTCCTTCCTAAAGATATCGAATTTGGTTAACATTTTTCCTTGATTTGAAATGTAATTAAATTAAAAAAGCACAAGGGATAAAAAGGAGGACTTTGCCCAGGGGTAAGGAAGGAGCGTATTTTAGATACCACCTTTCTGTGTATTGTCTTCAACAGTATGTTATTATTTGATTTACGATAAACTTATTTATTGATGTGGTTAGGATTGATTCAAAGATCCTTTTTAGGGTTCCGTACCCCAAAAGGAAAAAAACGGAATCCATATAGGATTACTTCGTTGTCCGTCCGTCAGTCTGTCAAGACCCATTTTCTCAGGAACGCGTGGAGGTATCAAGTTGAAATAAATATCAAATATGTAGATCTTTGTTCCTTTGGAGCTCTAAAAAATCAAGCTTCTAATTCAAAGCAATAAAAAATACGGCCATTTATGTGACATATTTTGATATTCTCAAAATAATTAAAACCTGCAGGGTACTTCCTGTTGACCTGGAATCATGAAATTTGGCAGGAAGCAAGGTCTCACTGCACAAATAAAGGAGAAAGTCCGAAAATTGATCATTTGTAGTTTCATCACATAAAAAAATATTTATTTACAAACTTACATTTGCAGTTGCAGAATTGATCGTGACGTATATCGATGTATGGGAGAACAAGTTTTTAAACAACAAAGTCAAGTTAGTTAGTCAAGTTAGTTTTGAGATAAATTCATCACAACTACGGAACCTATTTCGTTATTTTTGTAAGTAAGACACAAAGTCATATTTGCAACAAATTATTATTTTGATTCTTGCAGTGATATATTTTTACACAATTTATAAAAGTGACCATGCCTGCTCAAATAAAATCTTTCTTTTCAAATTTTTCTTTTTATTACCTTGAGAGTTCTTATTATTATCCACTTCTTCCGTAATTTCAACTAGCCACAATTTTCAGACTATTCAATCTTTACTTTGTATTTCCCACAGCGCATGAGCAGAACTCGCAAGTGATTCCAATGTTACTTGTAAGTAGGCCTAAGTTTTATTTGAGACCACACGTAAGTTCTTGTAACTAAGTTTGCCCTGCTTTTGCTGTTCTAACTAGTTTGATGGACTTCCCTTGCCATGGATGACCGACAAGAGGAGGTTGGGAAGGGGGGGGGGGTGGATTATGTACAAGTTTATTTTACCCATACATATCCTATGTAGTTGTAGTGTATAGATGACTGCACCGTTGGTGTCGTGGTTGCAAGCGCGGCCCGCTGAGCGTGGGTTTCTGGATTCGATTTTCAGGTCGAGCAAAGTGTTATTGGGTTTTTCATAAGTAATTTCTTACTACAGCCGGTTGTCTAAGTTGGCAAAACTCTTTCACCAGTAGAATGCTATATTATGACTGAGTTACATAGGCTATAATTTAGGTAATAGATCATATGAGCTAGTATCCGCAACTCCTGGTGGGAAAATCGGTTATTCGATCCACCCCAGCTCCTCAAAGAAGGCTAGCAACGCAGGGTAACTGGGTTAACGAAGTACTTTGCCTGTATGTGGCGACCACCGGGCAGTTTAATAGCACATGTGCTGCTGTCTAGTCGTCCTTCATGCAGGCTCCGCACGGACTATCTGTGACTCCTATGACAAAGAGGTGTTTATTAAATGACCCATGGCCAATTACAGCTGCTGTAATTTATAAAGTAATTAATAGTATACCCTGTTTAGTTATAACCTGTATATGACTGGATGACGACGATAATAGAGAGGTATGGATGAAGACTTGTTGCACCGACCACAAATAAATTGCAATAAAGGCAAGAGAATGATGATAAGTCATACCCTGAATAACATCCATTTACTCATGTACATAATTATGCCAAATTTAACACTGAACTGTTTTATCTAAGTAACGTAGTTATTTATTGTATGTTTTTACGTTTTCTTTGTAAATTATTTCTCGCGTCCGCCATCTTGGATTTACATTTTTACCTAAGCACTTTGACTTAAGCACCCTCGAAAAGAATGAAAACGACACCCATGACAAAACGATACAAAATGTTTGCAGCCGCCATCTTGAATTTTCATTTTGACCAAAATCGCACTTTCTCTCTCTCTCTCTTAAGTCACTTGGCCATGGCATGAAAAGTCGCATGGAGGGGACATAATGCTTTTTCGTTACCTGACGATTTCTACCAGTTTACTCCTACCGCAAGCCGCGTTAATAACTTCGTTCCAAAAAGTATCGTAACCCGTAGAGTTCAATGTGTAAGTTACATACGACGCAATAACTTTAAGTAACCCTGATAGTTCATTGAACGAACTTAAATTTATGGAACAACCATCCGACTGTCGGTAGGATGTGGCAGGTATTGAACTTATTTACATTTGATGGGGTTATAGGAAAACCAACAAGTGTACTGATAATTTCAGTGGGTAAGTATGTTCATTGTTATATTATTATCTTGCTATTAATACTTTAAAATAACTAATTTAAATAAATAACGCTGGTACAATGTGGTACCTGATAATTATGTTTCCCGTTTTAACTGCAATAATATTATTTCTGCTCGTAAACATAGGATACCTGCTGCTGAAAAAGCTACACGTGTCTCTGAATCACAACAACGTCATTTACGCCATTTTTTGAAGAAAGATTGTTGACCTCTGCATTAGCAAAAGTTTATGGTGTATTACAATAGCCATCACAAATGGAGAAACTGCACCCTAACTGCGTAACACACTATCAATTACAAGCTGAATGTTTTTTAAGGATATTGCAAATCCATTGAACCTTAATATGTTTAAAAAATCTGCTCAACAACGTAAATAACGCAATGAACGATGTTGTCCTGTCTGACCCTTGTAAGTGTGTTACGCAATTACCCCGCTGGGTAGAAACTCCCCGCTACAACTTGCTGAATATCTAATATTTCACCACGGAATATGCGTATGAGCAATTCTCAACATAGCTATTGTTTTTTGGCGATACTAGATCTACTTAATTATAATCTTATATTTATTCACTGACAGATAACGTACAACTGAAACCGCTGAGCCTAAACTAGTGCACAGTGCCTTTTGTGGGCGGTGAGCAATGGGTAGCTTACCGTCCGATAGGGAACGGGGTCGACCTCAAAGAGATGTCAGCACAACTGAAGGAGTCCGCTAGGGCCGATGCCTGCCGAGGTCCCGAAGAAGTCCGAAAGGGATATTGTGGCCCTCGGCAACATGGCAACTGAAGGAACACGGGTGGGTTTTAGTCAGTAAGAGTCTGACACGCCCTCTCGCTCCGCCCAAAGCAGGAGAAGTTATAGTTATTTGATAATTTCCCACCCAAAAAAGGGGTATATTACGAAAGTGAGCATTACGGATGGATTTTTGGAAATTATATCCCTAAAGATAGGGCAGTGAGAGTTAGTATGGAAGTTCGTATTTTTTGCTGATGGGAAATTCTAACTGGCACATGGCTTGTCATATAACCCACCCTCTAGACAACATCAAACTGGTTGCTAATTTAATTGTATAATTAATTTTTATATAGCATTGATTTTACATTCTGTGATTACTTGAACTCAACACTGACTTATTAGTATTACTTGTAAACATTTTAGGAATATCGTATAGGTATTTTTACAATGCTTGTAAATATGTGAATACCATGTATCCATTACATAATTATTATTTTCTGTCATTGCTTCATTTTTAATTATTTTTACCAGTTGTGGTATATTAATCTTATTCCAGGTGCATCGTCTTCTCATATAATTGTATATTTAATGTATACAAAATATTGTAAAACATTTTAAAAGAGTAACGGTGGAGTTTCTTGCCCATTCTTCTCCATACGAAAACTATCTTTTGGAAGGGGCGACTAGAATCAATTCTATTTTTTGTAAATGTTGACGTTCAAAAGCGCCTTTTATGTGCCTAATTAAAATAAATTATTTGACTTTGACTTTGACACACATTTGAAATCCTCCCGTGGTTCTACACCCACACTTGAAATAAGGACGCCTCTGCGTTGACAGAAAACATATCGTAATAAGTCTTAAACGAAGATTATCTAGGTACACTAATATCTTATACTCGTATTAGAGAAAAGATACTTATATATTTTTGTTTGTAGAGAATAAACTCAAAAAGTACTGGACCGATTTTAAAAATTCTTTCATCAGCAGAATGCTTTATTATCACTGAGTAACATAGGCTATAATTTATAAAGATATGCCGCGACTTGTAAAGCTAATCATACATTAAATAAACATCTTATCAACAAATGCTCCTTCACAAATTATCCTGTTATGTATTCATTATTAATATAACTTTCAAATAGTTAATTGATTCAGGTGTGACCTTGCGGAAATCGATTATAAAATATAATAGACATGGATATATTTAGTAACCTGTGTCGCTAAGCTATTTCTAAAGAGCCATAAAAAACCCGATTCTTTCAGGCCAGACCTTTTACCTGATTTGTTTTAGGGTTTTTATGGCTCTTATTTATATTATCCGCGTATATTGTATAATATGTCTTTCCTAAATCAGTATTATTGACCTGGCACTAGTCTGACTATGTTTCGGAACATTACTGGATCGGTCGTGACGTCTCGGAACGCACCTTGGGAGCGGGGTGACCTTGAAAGGACCTCCTGTTTCGGAATTAGATTAACTGGATGTGGATTCGTATTGTGATTGTATGTATTATTTTACTTATTGTATCAATGTTTTTTTTTGTTGAAAATCTTCATTGTTTTAGCAAAACCAAAAACAAACGAACTTGGTAGATTGAAAATACCTGCCTTTGTTTTAAGTAGTATTGTGTAGGGATGTTAACATAACTCATGATGGCAAAAAATGAGAAAGTATCAAAGTTTATTTTTCGCAAAATAGCGCAATTTAATTCCGTACCCAGTGATTTTTGTGGTTATGATTCTTTCATATTTTGTAAGCAAACATGCCTTTTGGCAGAAATATCGGGATACTGACACGTAAATCGTATTTGTGTATAAACATGGGAAATCGCGAAAACTCAGAAAGGCTCTCAATCCGCACTTTGTTGACAATAATTTCGGAAACCACGAATTGACTGAAATTGTTTCGTAATATCATTAAACTGCTTTTATATTTTTGTAAAAATACTAATTAGCTTATTAGATACAGTCTGTGATTTAGCGAAAGTACTTCTCAATTGTTCATTAAGGCTGAGCTCACACCTGAGTCACGATTATCTTTAGAGATAGACTACCGATGTATGAAATCAATTAAAACCACACACTTGCAACAAAACAAACAGTCTCATACACAAAAGAAAGCTAAATTTGTTAAAAAAGTGGTGGCACTTCGGGAGTGCCGACAGAAGTGAAAACTTGGAGAAGATCGCCTTGGTGGAAGAAAAATACGTGTATAGAACATCGGTCCGTAACCTTATCTAAATAAGGAGCACAATCGCCTTCACAAAAAAAAAAAAAACTTTCAAAACCTTTAAAGTAAAAATACTTGCATAGAACATTGATCCGTCACGTAATATAAATAAAGAGCACAATCGCGTTTACAAAATGAGGTGTCGTCATGGTGTTGCGAAATCAATGGTTTAGTCCCATCTCAAAAATGCCCAACGCGCCTAAAGAAGTTTTCACTTTAAAAATCTGATAAAAACCTAAAATTGTCTCTACATTTTGAAATTACCTACTCTTTCACTTCATGATGAATATACAATGAAATCTCATTAAAAATATGTTGATATTCCACTAAATGCACGTTAGAAATATGTTTCACATTTACACACATTTATATTAATTTAAATTTATTTGTTAGTATATTTAGTTAGTCATTTAATTTAGTACCTAGTGTAAATAGTTTAATGTATAATAATTGTATAGAATAATTATGTTCCTCTTATTTCGAATAAATAAATACCTACTTGAATTCTAATTTTATGAAACACACAATACAATATTTCATATCTCGGTCTACAAGCGTCCTTGGAATTTGCCTCGTATTATTTTAATGCTACCGTTCACGGAACCATTAAAATGTGCGTTACGACCAGGAAACTTGTATTGAATATCTAACCTTCACTTTTAATGATTCAAAATGGTCTAAATATTATGTAAAATGTAACTTTTGTCACGGAATAAACAATCTTATTTTGTAAATTTTAAGTTCTATTATCAATTTCAGTTTCCAAATAATAATTTCGCACTTTAACATTTTGCATGTAAGATTTTTGTTCCAGTTTTACGTAATAATAATTTTAAAATAGTCTGTAAACATGTTGGTTTCTTTAGAAATTAATTAAGCTACGATTTCCAAAGAAAACAGTTCCAGTATTGAAACGTATAAATATTGTAATGTTGCTTATTAATAGACGAATCGTTGCCATGGAACTAAACTGCTGATAGCACGTTTACCTTTCTGACCTATACCTACAACACTAACGAAGTGGACGAAGTCGGTACCTACTATGGTGCGGTTATACAAACAATCTGCGGAAAGTTTGCACAGTGATACATCTTCTAAATAATGCATAAGTTAGTCTGAAATGAACGGTAGGTATCAAATGTTTGGAATCGCGAGGCGATTTCCGGCCACCGTAGGCGCGGGCTTGCGGACGGTGAGCAATGGGTGGCTCACCGTCCGATAAGGACCAGGCCCGGGTCGACGGCGCGTTGTGTTCCACGCGCGCCTCAAAGAGATGTCAGCAGATTTAAAGGGGTCCACTAGGGCCGATGCCTGCCGGGGTTGCGAAGAAAACCGAAAGGGAGATCGTGGCCCCCGGCAACAGGGCAACCGAAGGAACACGGGTGGGTTTTAGTCAGTAAGAGTCTGACACGCCCTCCCGCTCCGCCCAGAGCGGGAGAAGTTATTTGATGATTTCCCACCCTCAAATGTTTGAAACAAAACGATTTCAGAAAAATGAACAATGAACACAAGAACATTAAAGATATCTGTGACATTGAAAGGGAACGTAGGTCGCTGGCTGACTGTTGTAACAAGCTGGCTCACAGGTTTGCACGATGTACGAGGGCAGTTAAAGTAACGGTTTTCAAAGCTTACTTTCAATCCTTCTACTCGTGCAGCCTGTGGGTCAGCTTTACTCAGCGGGAATACAGCGACCTACGCGTTCAATATAATAATGCACTGAGAGTGCTGCTGCGGCTGCCGTGGCGTTGTAGTGCATCAGGGATGTTTGCGGATAAAAATATTGATGGTTTTTCCGCCATTGTTAAAAAAAGATGTGCATCCCTGATGTCACGTGTTCGAGGCAGCACCAACAGTATTCTCAGTGTGTTCGCAGATCGGTGGGATTCCCCGATGTTGCGAATGTGGATGCAGCTTCACGCTGAATTTTAATTTTGGTATAATCTCAAAATTTTCGTCTTGTACCTACTAACACTAGATGTTAAGTAAAATTGTTACTAACCCTTTGGACTCTGTCTGAAATAAAACGATTGTATTCTATTCCATTCTATTGCTCCTTAAACCTGTATAAGTTTGACTTGTAATAGATCAAGACGGATGAAAAGGAAATAATTGTTTATTTTATCGGTCTGACATGATAAGAAGTGAAAGTGAAATTCTTAGAAGTGAAATTGTAGAGTCCAAATGTAATAATAACAATAATAACCATTAATTTTTAAATGTTTTTGTGTCTTTCTTAATATTTAAAAATGTACTTTATATATTAAAAAAAAATATAAACGAAATAATACCCATGTGGATAAACGTTATCAAAATGGAATATAGTTTGTATTTAATCCCAACTCTTGACCAATTACTTCATAACCCTGAATTATTCTTGACACCCATACCTACTGATGGTTTAAACTCATCTTACAGATGACGCTTCTAGTCTGCTACATCCATGTTCAGTTATGACGTCATTCGGCACAGGAGTGGGGATAGGGCGGGGAACTTCTTCAACTTTATGCCAGACTCCTCGCCTGCCTTGCTCCCTGGTACTAGCTCTAAGCTTGACCATTAGGCACCGAGCTGATTTCCTTAGTTGAATGCTGAAGTTTGGGGTAATCACTTCAGTTAAAAGCCTTTTAGTATTAAGTAGTGTGCCAGTTGCTACATTTATTCTAGACTTGCAAAAAAACCAAGCGAAAAATCATTGAAATATTCAAATATGAAAAGCAGCAACTTTTACTACAAAATTTTGGTTGAACGGTAGGAGGTTCTTTTGAATAGTAGTTTCAACGTTATGTAAATGCCAAAAAAAAACCGCTTACAAATTTTCCCACTACAGGGCAAAGGCCTCTTCTCATACAGAGAAGGCATGAGCATTGATCACCACGCGCGCTCAAGACGGGTTGGTGATTTCAGACTTATATGAACAGGACTATAAGTCCTGGTTTCCTCACGATGTTTTCCTTTCACCGATGTCAGTAATGTCCAAGATAGATTTAGAAAGTACTTATGAATTTAAAAAGTTACAATGATACTTGCCCGGAGATGAACCCACAACTTCCTGCATGGGAGGTGAGGCCTTAACCATTTTACTACTTTATAATGTGATGTCAAAATCACTTCATTTGGCAATTAAGTTGGTGATCTCAATGTGAAAGAAAACTGGATAATACATACCTGCCCATCCGCCTTACTCATCATCATTTTGAAAAATATTTATAGATACTCCAACTAGGCTCTTTACTCTTTCCAGCTCACCTACTGCTCATTAACGTACAAAAACAATACAAAACAACTATCTTAAACGACAAAAACACTTTCCCAACCAACCAACCAACCAACCAACCAACCAACCAACCAACCAACCAAACAACCAACCAACCAACCAACCCAACTTCCAATCAACCAACTCAACCTCCAACTAACCAACCAACAAACCCAACTATCTTTTTTCAAACCTTTTTGTATTTTTTTTTGTGTATGTTTGGTGTATTGAATATTGTATACGAGTCATTGTTACTCGAATTAATAAATGAATAAAAACCGACCAATCTCACAATCCACCAGCTTCAATATGTATACCCTTTCTAATCCTACTAAACTCTTCCACAAACAATATCAGCGGGCGCCCATCTTGATTATACCGCCATAATATAATAAAATAGAGCAAAACATCGGGTATTGTTAATTTAGACAGTGCAGTCACGTCTGAAGAGTTTCCTACGGTAATGAGAAAAGGCAGATCAGGACGTGCGAATTGTTGAGTTAGTGGCTCAGTTATGGAGCCGGGCTATTGAGAAGCGATAGAGTCTGTTTCCAAATGAATACTGCCTGATAAATATACTACAGTATTGCGAGGGTCATTTATTTTGCAAATGTGGCAAAGCGTGAATGTTACAATAATTAGGTATTCAATTAGTGTGGAGAAGCAGTGGTGGCCTAGTGGTAACGGCCCCGACTTACCGAGTTGTTAGGTCGTGATTTCGAACCCAGGCAGGCACTTTACTTTGTGTATTTCATTTTATCACCACTGTTCTCAAAAGAGTGAAGGAAAACATTGTGAGGAAACCGGCTTGCCCAAAAACCAAAAAATTTAAGACATGTGACATCTACCAACTCGCACTGGGTCCGCATGGTACATTACAGCCCACTCCCTCGCTAAGAGAGGAGGCCGGTGTCCCAGCAGTGGGAACATTATAGGCTGAAAGTAGCATCGCACTAATTATGCAATTAGTGCGATGCTTCCTGAAAAATTTCACGCTGTAGGAGTATCGGTGAGCTTCAGATCACTCATTCATCAGTCATTTGTAGTATTTGCAGCAACACGAAGCGATCGAATCAATCAATCATTCGTTCTTCCATTCACTGTGTGTGTGTAAAGTAGCAATGGTTGGAAATAGTGTGGCGGGCTTGTTCTATACAGTGTAAGCGTTAGCGGAAAACACATTTGGCTAGATTTAAAAAAAATAATGCTTCGTAGGTACCCTGATAGCAATTCGAGTGCGAACTTTCGTTCAGAAGACGTTCGTTCGACGTTGAGCCCTTTAGATCCCACGCGAGTTATAGGGGTTAATGGGATTAAATTAAATTATGGTTATGAGAACTGCTATATTTTAGGGAAAATGGAGAAACAGGCTGTTAATTCAAATACATTTAATATTCCGGAAAGTTATTGATATTAAATATTAAGTTTCAGATCAACCCACCATACTGATCATCATCATCATCATTTCAGCCGATAGACGTCCAATATGCAATAAACGTTTTTGAATTTGACTTTGACGTCCTCTGCTGAACACAGGCCCCCAAGAATCGCCACTGCGACCAGTTCTGTGCTTCTCGCATCCAGCAGATTCCTGCAGAGTTCACAAGGTCATCGGTCTACCTTGTAGGCTCTACTACACTAATAGGCCTGTACTGATAGGTGGCAAAATAGTATTAACCTATCCTCGGATGATCTCTTTCCAAATTCCAAGAAGCTGATAATACTTAAAGGACAATCAATCCGCCTAACCTTTTCCCAACTATGTTGACTTCTTCTACTTCTTCTACTGACTTGTTCTACTTCCCAACTATGTTAGACTGGAAGCCAACCGGCTTCCAGCTGAATTTCAGTATTTTACATGGAGCGACTGTTTATCTGACCTCCACAACCCAGTAACTGGGTAATACGATACCCCTAGGTTGTCATACTTTCGGCCTTCTGACGACCCGTAACGACTGTCAAAGATCCACGAATGACAACCGAGACCAACGGCTTATTGTGCTTTCCGAGGTTCGGAGGAGTCTCGGTATGTAAAGATGGGCACCCATCCTCGGACCAACCCCGGCAAGCGTAGCTTAACCTGATGGATCGAACCGTGCGACTGTTATTACTTAGCCACGAGCTCCTCACTTACTTAATAGGACAGCTCCTTGGAATTTGGAACTAATATTTGGTACTAATATAATAAAATATAGCCGAAGTACAGCTCTACCACTGTGTTTAGTACTTAATCTATTGGATATTCGTGACGGGGGAGCTAGGTTCTTTGCTGAAAAGGAATCTGAGAACTAACACGAACTCTTGTTTTACGAAACATAATAATTCGAATTAGGTTTATAGGTATAAAACTCTTCGTTCACTTTGAGAGCCAATGTCGGTCAGTCAATAAAATTGATTGAATTTGTCAGTTCTTCTGCAAAGAATAAATGTTGGAAGTTTTTAAAAGGTTGGTCTTTGGACCGCGTCTTCTTGAAAACTGTAAGAGGAGAAGAAAGAAGAACAACATCAGCGTGTAACTCTCCCAAGGCAAGTTAATCTTCTCAAGGCAAGAAGGAATGAGCATTGGTCACCATACTATATCGTATCCCTATCGCTTAATCTAAACTAATATTATAACGAGGTAAAATTGCGTGTTTGTATGTACCTAACTTTTTTTTTTGCGTGGGTAATTATCAAATAACTTCTCCCGCTCTGGGCGGAGCGGGAGGGCGTGTCAGACTTACTGACTAAAACCCACCCGTGTTCCTTCAGTTGCCATGTTCCGGGGGCCACGATCTCCCTTTCGGATTTCTTCGCAACCCCGGGTTTGTACCTACCTAAGACCAATATCAGGATATACTGACCTGATTACAGAATAATAATTCACTGATACAATGATAAATACACTTTTGCAAGTGCAATCTATGAGTATGGAAGGACTTCCACGTGAAAAGAAGTCGCGGGCTTAAGCTATTGTAAAATAAAAGCGTATCCTCAAACCTCACAGGTCACCGGAGCCGGACCCGTGTCCGGCTCCGGTGCAGCGTAACAAAAAATCTACTATATGCCCGTGCATATAGTTGTTTTTTTTTAACATTTTAGTCCGCATTTCTCCATAGAATTCGTGAATAACTCATAGTGGTGGCTAAACAAATCAGTCGAGACCTTACTCCTTGGTCCTTACATCGCTGTTTCCACGATGGGCCCGGTAATTTGAAGTTACGAGCGGTGACTAATGAGACCCACTTTGTGTACGATTGGTACTTATTTTAGGAACGGAAACAAATTGTTCGGTTTTGAAATAAATAAACTTCCAAAATATATGTATTTTTTTTTTTATTGCAGTATCGGCCCGTTCGTGACATTGATCTCGCCTGATGGAAACCGATGGATGAGGTCTATGATGGAACGAGCGTGCCCAGAAGATGCCTGTTCACTCTTGTTTTGAAGGCAGACGTTTTATACGTGGAAGGGAACAAAGACGCCGGAAAAGTGGAGATTTTTCCTAATTAGAGATATAAAATAGACATAATAATAAGCGTAATTTCCCTTGTAACAAGTCAAGGTCAAAAGTGAGTAAACCAAAGGGTTCGATGAGTATCGTATCGTATCGTAACAAATAAAATGTAAACTTGTTTAAAAATCGTTTGAAAACTGTCACCGAGCATTGCAAGAAATTAAGCAAACATTAATTGTTAATTCGGAAGTGTAGCCATCTGTCTGTTTGTGACAAAATTCTTGAGTACTAAACCACAAAAAAAAATCAACGGAATGAAGATATTTTTTTTTTAACAAGTATCTATAACGTAACGTATATCCTATGCTATTTATTAAACGAGTAATATTAGTATTAATATAAGGTCCCATTAAAATAGATGGACAAATTTTAACACAGCATTCAGTACTTCTAACCAAAGATATCCAAGCAAAAAAAAAACACTGATTAGTGATTTTATTTTGACCTAAAATAATTAACCAACATTAGTAACCAAAATTTTTAGTGCATTTTCGTTAGCTGACTTTTTTTCTAGTAAGTACCTAATGCGTTTTTCTTATGTATATTTATTACCACTGTCCTTATTTTGGTGGTCTGCATGATTTCTAATTGTATGTCCATCTATTTTAATGGGACCTTATATGTATATATATATTTGTAATCATGTTCTGGAAAACGGCTCTAACGATTTCGATGAAAGTTGCAAAATAGGGGTTTACGCGGCGAAAAATCGATCTAGCTTAAAATCGATCTTTCATATCTGGGAAAATTCGTCTTCTCCGTATTTTCACCCGAGCAGAGGTCGGTCACCCAAAGTTTAGAACAAGATGGCTACCTTAGAATAAATGACCTGACAGCATAGAATTAATGAGTACCTACTATCATGGCAGCATGGAATTAATATGTACTATCATGCCAGCATGGATTAGTATGAACTAACTTATATTATTATATGAGCATTCTCTATTTTCACCAGAGCAGAGCTCGATCACCCAGGTACCTACTTTTTATAATTCCTACATTATTATTAACAGAAAGATCCTGTTGCGAGCGTAGGCGATATGGACCAAGTCTTCATATACCGACATGAATAAATATAAATATAGTTCTCCATATATGAAACCTCACATGTTTTCGTTTCAGAGGGTTCTGTAATAATATTAGGTACAATTATTATGAAGGTAACGCCTACACGAAACAACATAGCATAGTTATTAAACGTTACTTGGGTGATTAATTTTAGGTAGGAACATGGTTTTCATGCCAAACTATTTTAATGCGAAGTAAAATGAAAATATACAGCGTTAATTAACCGTAGTGTAGGTGAAGTTTATTTTAGTGACTGTTTAATAAAATAGTAGTTCTGCGAACAGAATAAACCACTAAAGTTATCTAAACGTTTTAAACGTGCATGTGG
Source organism: Omphaloscelis lunosa (assembly GCA_916610215.1). NCBI lineage: Eukaryota > Metazoa > Arthropoda > Insecta > Lepidoptera > Noctuidae > Omphaloscelis > Omphaloscelis lunosa. The sequence continues at coordinate 5,452,924 of OU744255.1, forward strand.
TCCCGGGTTCGATCCCGGGTCGGGTAAGTGTTATTGTGTTTTCCATCTGGACTTTCTCAGTAGCAACCTGGAGTCGGATTTGTGCCCGGTTGAGGCTCGCCTCCATACATGGGACTTAAACATAACTGGCGAAATGTGGATGTACTATAGGTAGGTAAACCTCTGCCTAACCCTTCGGAGAAATACAGGCGTGATTTTATGTACCTAATGATAATAATGTGCTAGCTATAAAAGTAAGCAATCGGCTCGCCCCCTATTACATGGGACTTAAACATAACTGGCGAAATGTGGGTGTTCAAAGAAAAAAAAAAAACATTTCCATTATGAGACCAACCTCTAATGGGGCTGACAAAACGCTGATACACCCACGGCTACGAAAATTCAACTTGAAAGAATTTCTTTTTAATGCCATTTTGTCAGATTTTGTCGTTTATACAGTACTGAATTTGTTCGCGGGTCTGTTCGCCTGAAATGTTAAAACATTTTGTGATTAAAAGTGTGTTGTGTCATGAGAAAGTCGCAGGCCTCCTTTATGAACCAATTACATAAATCTGCCTATGGAATATTGAGGGCCATATACGAGCTTAATTATTTCTTTGTATATGCCAATTAATATTCCAGCTTAAATAATACGTATCTATTGATTTATTGTAATATTGATTGTTTTGTAACATAACATAACATAACATCACGCCTGTAATCCCCGAAGGGTTAGGCAGAGGTGTACCTATATAGTACACCCACATTTCGCCAGTTATGTATGTATTTAATCACTAGACCAACGAGGCAGTCTTCTGATTGTTTTGTAATAATATTGTAATAATTTATAATTAATCAATTAATTGAATTTGTAATCTGTTGTGAATTTTATATGGCTGTATTCCTGAATTAAATTATTTGAATTGAATTGAATTGAAACTAAGTTACTCACTTTTTTGCCAGAAGTCAATGGTCTGATGACTTGGTCGTGAAAATGACAGACAGACTTACTTTTGCATTATTGTATTTAGCTAATAATCAATATATACTATTTATTAAAATGTTTTACGAATGAAAACTTGCAATTGTTGTGACATATTTAGTAAAAAGACAAAATACAAGACAACAATATTAATTTCTTGTATTCCAAAATTCCTAAATAATAATTTCGCCCTCCATTATGTTCATACATAAACCTATTATCTGTATAGGTATGTATCGTTGGCACATTTTCCCTAAGAAGATAATTAGAATTCAATGCCGAATAAGCGCGAACAGTGCCGTAGGTTCGCACGAAAATAGCTTTTATACGAAAAGCTCTGCAATTTATTTCACCGAGTTTTTCTTAGCGTTTTCGTGAGTGGAATATACACGCGGAGGATTTTTTTAAAGGCTATTGGATATGTTTTTCTTTAAGCAGTATTTATTTAATAATATACTGTGTTGATTCTTTTTAAATTTAAATTTAATTATGGATTTAAAAATAATAAGATGGGTCTAGTGTTTCTACAACAAAAACATTAAATTGGTATACTTACGATAGACGGGACAAAGCGAACGATAACAAAATCTACTTGGTATAACTCACATAGTCGCACCTCGCTCAGATTAGTTCGTTGTCTCGTGGCATATGACGCCCCCCATATGACGGGTCACATTGTGTCCAAGAGAAAATTATTTTCGAAGAAAGTATCATGCCTAATTGTAGGTACATTGTGATATTGCAAAATTCGTAGTGATAAAACGACTAGATTTATTTATGGTCTATTTTCGTTAGTATTTTTTTTTTAAATCACCGAATATTTAGATAAATAAATTTAAAAAAAACTTAATGTCAAACTAGTGATCGTTTTTTTAAAATCTTTTATTTATCGTTTGTTAAGCGAACATAAATGCATGGAGCAGCAATTTTTTTTTATCGATTTCTGGGTTCGTCCCATATTAGATAAAAGTAGTCAAAATGATTCGCACAATGACTCTGAAGGTTTTCAGTTATTTTAATTGCACCTTGTATAATAAAGTCATCAAGTAATACAATTTATTAATCACAGATAAAGGGGTATTATTTCTAAATCTATTTTTAGAACCAAACGGGCATTAGAGTTAGTCCGCTTTACATAATTTACTATCTCTAGTACAAAGTACACGTAGTAGCTAAACACTAGATCCTATTTTAGCTCAAGAGCTTGAAATAACATTAGGATTTCATGAATAATTATAAAACAAAGCGTTGTACGTTCAATTATGTTATAGTACCTGGGCGACCGAGCTCTGCTCTGGTGAAAATAGGGACTGCTTATTTAACAGGAAAGTTCATACTAATTCCATGTAACTACATAATAATTCCATGCTGCCCTGATAGTAGGTACTTACTTATTCGATGCTGCCATGTCATTATTCTAAGGTAGCCATCTTGTTCTAAACTTTGGGCGACCGAGCTCTGCTCGGGTAAAAATACGGAGAAAACGAAAATTTCATCGAAATCGTTAGAGCTGTTTTTGAGAACGTGATTATAAATATATATAAGCTCAATTAATAGTATAGGATAGGATACAAGGGAGGTGACGTAAAGCGAAGCAAACTTTTATAATTAAAATATGGAAAAAGAAGGATTTTCTCTGGCTACCCACTGTTATTTTTAAACGATTTTTTTTTCCTGTGAGTGTGTGTGAGGGGCTTGTGTGTGGCTAAGTAATAACAGCAACACGGGTCGATCAATCAGGTAAAGCTACGCTAGCTGCGGTTGGTCTGTGGATGGGTGACTATCTTTACATACCAAGACCCGTCCGTACCTCGGGAAGCACGTTAAGCCGTTGGTCCCGGCTGTCATTTGTAGAGTCTGACAACCAGTCTTACCAAGGCGTATCGTGTTACCCGGTAACTGGGTTGTAGAGGTCAGACAGGCAGTCGCTCCATGTAAAATACTGGTATTCATCTGCATCCAGTTAGACTGGAAGCCGAACCCAACTGTTGGCTAGCTAGAAACAATTTAGGGATAATTATGTTGAAGGTACACATCGTTTCTGTAATATAATAATAATTATAAGTAAGGAAAACTAGTTAGGTACTTCAGTAGCAAATTAGTTATTGTTACTGAACACGTGTCGACCTATCTAGCTAAGCGGAATATGCTAATGCACAGAGTGGGTCCAGATCAATACAAGGGGCGGTAGATAAATTCACAATCTCTCAATCGCGAACCAGTCGAGCTACATTATAAGCAGTTTGCTTTTTCTTTACATTGTATAAAAAAACTAAAACACATCGATGTTAATCATCCGTTTTAACGAATTTATTTATCATCAACGCATATCAATCGAATCTGTCTAGCCTTTTCCCAACTATCAGATCGGCTTTCTGTCTAACCGGATGCAGCTAAATACCAGTATTTTATATGGAGCGACTGCCTATCTGACTTCCACAATCCAGTAACTGGATAATACGATACCCCTTGGAAGGACTGGTTGTCAGACTTTTGGGCTTCTGACGACCTGTAAAGACTGTCAAAGATCCACGAATGACAGCCGGGACTAACGGCTTAACGTGCTTTCCGAGGTACGGAGGAGTATTGGTATGTAGAAATGGTCACCTATCCACGAACCAACCCCGGCAAGAGTAGCTTAACCTGATGGATCGACCCGTGCGGCTGTTGTTATTTAGCCACGAGCTCCATTAACGCATATGGTTTTTTTTTTTTTTTTTTGGTTGGGAAATCATCAAATAACTTCTCCCGCTCTCTCAACCTTCTGCTGACATCTCTTTGAGGCGCGCGTGGAACACAACGCGCCGTCAACCCGGGCCTGGTCCTTATCGGACGGTGAGCTGTCCATTGCTCACAGTCCGCAAGCCCGCGCCTACAGTGGCCGGAAATCGGCTTGCGACTCCCGACGCCCTGAGCGTCTCCTCCTGCGGCGGTTAGGGGCGTCAGGGCGCGAAATTTGCCTCTCCCTCACGCGTTCCGCCTCCTCCTTCGCGAGCATTACCGCTTCGCAGAAGGAGGTGACGGCCTCCCATTTCCTCTCGCTCCGTACCATGGCCTGAACCAGGGCCGGACGCGAGAGATCACCGCAGCCGATCGCCTCCATGAGGATCCGGCGATGCTCCGCCCAAGCTGGGCAGACCTCCACCGTATGCTCCACCGTGTCCTCCGGGCGATCCACACAATGATGACACCCGGGCGTTTCCTCCCGCCTTATCCTGTGCAGGAACCTCCCGAAACAGCCGTGTCCGGTGAGGACCTGCGTCAGGCGGAAGGTGAGGACGCCGTAGCGCCTCTCTAGCCACTCCTCAAAGAGGGGTCTTATCGCCGCAATTGTGGCGTGCCCAGCGCTGGGTTGCGACAATCGCACTCTCCATGACGCCATGAGATCCCGCCGGAGCTCTGTCCGCTGTGCCGCGATTTCTCGCGGCACACAGTGGAACGAATGTATGGAAGCGGTTGGACGTAGACATGTCCGAAAAATAAGAGTAAAATTATGACAAACTAATGATGCCATCTTATTCGATTACTTAATGCCTTCATAAATTGTGGTGATGAATTTCTTCATAACTCCCATATTTCGGGAGTAATTTGAGAAAATGTGAAATTTTACTATGAAAATGAGTGTATTGAGCTCTCTCCCTCCTGATTCCGGGCTTGTTTCAAGTAGCGGTCTCTAATATCGTAATGCTATTACTAAGAGCTATATTTAATACTAAGACACATAGTGCGCCAAATGTGCACTTTCTGGGATAAAAGGAAATGAAAATTTAAAAAAAAAAACGTTTTTTCCCCATTTGTATTTACTTTAAACCGCAGACAGACTTATTAAGAGGTCTATAAATATATTATATATATACAGAAATATATATTAACAAAAATATTCACAAGAACTGATGAGAGTATGACTTTTAAGTAAGTTGATAATAAATTACCTAGTTTCATTAAAAGTACAATAAATAATTAAGACGTAAGCTCTAATTTACTAAGTTACACATTTTAAAACAATAACATCATTTAATTATCTTCGTCATCATCATCATCATCAATTAATTCAAATTCAGAATCGATGTCCGCTAAATCATTTATGTTAACAAATTCGATATCACTTTTCTCAGAATCCGTAAGCTCATAAAATTCCTTAAAAGAAGATTTTTTTACAAACTTATTTCCTTTTGGACGGATACTTGTAACAAGTGGATCAGAAGACAGTAAAAGATTGTGCATAATATCTTCATTGCATGAGATACTGCTATGCTTTCGAGAATGCCCCTCTCTATATTTTCTAAAATCTTTATTTCTAGCCTCAGATGCCTCTTCGGATAGAAAACCAATGGGCACAATTGACATGTTCTGAACTATGTCTGGCCCATGCATTAAAATTTTATGAAGTGAAGAAGGCATATAATACCATGGGTATAACTCCACGTAAAGCTTAGCAGTATCAAAGCAGAACTCTCGGAATTTAGTTACGTTGATCTTCTCTCCTGATGAAATACACTGCAAGATCACACAGATTTTTCTTAAAAGCATAGCATCTATTCCGGTCAGTTCAGCAGATTTAGTGTAGTTTTCAAAAAATCTCCTTGCCGAGTTGCCATTGTTGGTGGATCCACTGCCTTGTTTCACAACATCGAGAAGTAAGCCCGTTTCTCTTCTTACAGCCTCTTGAACTCTTTTCTTCCTGTCATCAACTTGCCTTTTTGCTATATCACCCCTTACTTGCCATGATTTTATGTCTAATTTGTAGGAAATGTGTAATAAGCATTCCATTGAGCGAATCCAAGCGTGAAGGGTGCTTAAGCTATATTTATACATGTCCTCGTTTGCGTGTTTATCTTTGATTAACTCTAAATTATTCATTTCTTTAGGACAAGCCTTGCATATGTCACACACTGAAGCTGCTGTGTAATGGAATGAATTTTACCATCAATCATTGTCAACAGCAGTTGGTGTTTGACACTAATTCCATCAGTGATGGTGGATGGAGTTAAGGCTTCAATCTCTGCTTCGATTTCAGCCATCTCTCTCTGCACATTTTCTTTGGTTTCCTTTATAAACTTAAACAATATTGGCCGGCAAAATGAAGTGGAAGATGGTCGCTCGTTTTCCCAAATTGTTACACCTTTTGAGACGAGCCGCAGTGGTACAAGACTAATCATAAAATTACTAGCAAGATCGATTTGCTCATCTTCACTCGTCCTTTGATGATAAATGCTTTGGCTAGATGATCCGTCAAAACCCCATTTGCTGGTCAATACGAGCTGTTGATTGGGATCAACAGGGGTTTCTAACGACCTAATAAGTCTTCTTGAGGTTAAATCCATCAAGGCTTGTAATTTGATTTTTGCAGAGCTCTCTGTAACTGTGAGATCTTCTTTGGCCGGATAGCACTTAATTTTTTCTTTAACCAACATGTAGTAACTCGGGTATTGAAGAGCTCCTTCTTGAGTGTTGAAATCCCGAAGAGTGTTATAGCGCCATTTCGATAAGTTCATCGATACATAAAGAGCCAATGCCTTCAAAGGGGATATTTCCCGTACCTGAATTGATTTACCTTCAATGAAGGCTTTGATTTTTGAGGCCTCTTCTGGATTCTCCGTCAAGTATTTCATAACATAAGCTGTATCGCTTTGTCCTGCCTTTTGAAGCGCCCTTTCGGCCGAAAACATAATTTCAGCGCTGCTACTGCTGCATGAAAGACTATCTTCAGTGGTGCGTCTTCTTTTTTGCCGGTTACTAAGGTCCTCAAAAGATTTACGAGGACTAGGATGTGTACAAGTTGAAGCATCAGATTTAGCAGGAGAAATTATGGGCTCGATGACGTCACTTATATTTTCTGTAGAAGGTTCCATATTTTCATTCTGTAATTCCGGCCATTGAATTGCAGCCTGTAGCCAAATCTCATGTTTCTTCCGAAACTTATCTGTGCTTCTTCCAGACTGTGTCCATTTTGCATAAATGCGGTAGCAAAATCGACGACACCAGTCTTTTAAACTTGTTTCAGCACTTTCACATAACTGAACACAACTGTTATCTTTTAAAACACTGAACAAATAGTTAAAGTCGCGTAAATCTTTATGTGCGCGTGCGCATAAAGCAACGTGAATATCAAGATTTGTATTAAAATTTGGAAAATACATTGCGAGATTAGCTTGGATACAACGAGGTGTAAATCAACACTGATTTTAAAGTTACTAATAGTGACCTATTTATATAAAATCCAGGTATCCCAGGTATCCTTTGTTAAATATTGCAAGGTAATTAGTTATTGTGATAATTAGTAAATGATGCATGCTAAATTAGTGTATTAAGAGCCATTTAGTAATTAAATAATAGCAATGTTCTTATCAGTAATCATTAGTGCATCAGTTTTATATGTAAACCTTAAGTCCCTAATTATATATCCTAATTAGCTTATATCTTCTCTAATTGGCTGATCAGAAATGTTATTGTAATAAGGTAAACCTTTAGAAAAACGGTTTTAATCAACAAAATAAACAAAAAATTAAAAAATTGTGTTATAAAATAAACATCACTCTTTATCCCAGAAAGTGCACATTTGGCGCACTATGTGTCTTAGTATTAAATATAGCTCTTAGTATTAGCATTATGATATTAGAGACCGCTACTTGAAACAAGCCCGGAATCAGGAGGGAGAGAGCTCGATACACTCATTTTCATAGTAAAATTTCACATTTTCTCAAATTACTCCCGAAATATGGGAGTTATGAAGAAATTCATCACCACAAGTTATGAAGGCATTAAGTAATCGAATAAGATGGCATCATTAGTTTGGCATAATTTTACTCTTTTTTTTCGGACATGTCTACGTCCAACCGCTCCCATACATTCGTTCCACTGTGCGGCACAGCGGCCATGACCCTCTGGGACGCGTTCAACCGGCGGGCTGGCCGCAGCCTTAGTGAACGCGCCCACACCGGCGCTCCGTAAAGGGCCATGGACCGCACGACCCCCGCGTAAAGCCTCCGGCAGGAGGCGTTTGGTTCCCCTAGATTGGGCAGGAGCCGCTTCAACGCAGCCCCGGCCTGCTCCACTCTGGGAGCCAAACGTCGGAAGTGTTCGATTAACGCATATCTACAATAATAATATTATAAAGATAAATAATTCGTATTTTTTTTTTAATGAATAAACACAAGAACTACTGGCCAGAATATGAAAATTCTTTCGCCAGTAGAATGCTATATTATCATTGAGTAATATAAGCTATCATTTATAAAGATATCACTTGGGTGAAGCCGCTGGCGGATGCTAGTAAAATGTAAAGCAATGATAAACCAACATTTGCTTTTCGACTTTCGTGGCTCTAGCCGTAGAAATCTACGTAAGTTTATATTAATTTTCAAAATTGGATGGTAATATGCAATCACCAATATGCATATAAAAAGTAAAGCAATGGAAAATCATCATTAGATTTTCCCTTCGTAACCCGTAGCTCTTACTGCTCCCTAGCCTCGTAGCAATCTATGCACTTAGGTTTTTTGAAGTGAAAACTTAACAAAAACAAAAAAAAAACAAAAATGCCCAACGCTAGGCGCGTTGGGCATTTTTGAGATGGGACTAAACCATTGATTTCGCGACACTGTGAAGACACCAGCTTTTGACCATTAAAAGACATCAACGCGTTGATTACCGCGGTGCCGATTTTACGTTTTCACTATCTTTTTAATTTTACTGATGATAATTTTTGATCACCAATTGGTACGTAAATAAATAAAAAATCACCTTCAATCATATACCACTTTTCGAGTTTGGTTGCCTCTTGTTCACAGCTCGTAGGGCCTTCGTAACCTCGTAGGAAGCTACGCAGGATTTGTTTTTTTGTTTTTAATTCTAGTTATTATAATGTTTGATCACCAATTGGAATACAAAGAAATGAAAAATCACATTTAGTTTTCGAGTATGGTTGCCTCTTGTTCACAGCTCGTAGGGCCTTCATAACCTCGTAGCAAACTACGTAGTTTTAAATCTACTGATGAAATATTGAATCGCTAATCCGTGTGCAAAGAAAAATCACCATTCGCTTTTCGAATTTCGTAGCTCGTAGGGCATTTAAAAGTCAAAGTCAAATAATTTATTTCAATTAGGCAAAAGGCACTTTTGAACGTCAAAATTTACAAAAAATTGAATTGATTCTAGTCACTCCTTCCTAAAGATAGTTTTTGTATGTAGAAGAATGGGCAAGAAACTCCACCGTTACTCTTTTAAAATGTTTTACAATATTTGGTATACATTAATTATATAATTATATGTGAAGACGATGCACCTGGAATAAGATTACTACACCAAAACTGGTAAAAATAATTAAAAATGAAGCAATGACAGAAAAAAATAATTATGTAATGGATATATAGTGTTCACATATTTACAAGCATTGCAAAAATATCTTTACGATATTCCAAAAAAATTAAAAGTAATACTAACGAGTCAGTGTGCGAGTTCAAGTAATCACAGAATGTAAAATCAATGTTATAATAATAAATTATACAATTAAATTAGCCACCAGTTTGATTTAGTCTAGACAATTCGTAGCCTGAGCAATTTACGTTAGTTTGAAAAAAAAAATCCGATTGGTCAAAATTTTTGATCAACAATCGGTATGAGAACAAAAGACCAAACTGCATTCACTTTTCGACTCTCGTAGCTAATTGCGTAGCTCGGTATTATTGGTAACAAGTGCAGAATTTATTATACATATTTATGTCGGAGACTGGTATGTGTCTCTTTCGTTATTATCAGCCATATTTTAACTACTGTGGGTACGGTGGGTAGTGTTGGTTAATGTGCAATAGAAAAACCGTTTGCAGTTCAGATCACATTATAATTTACTATCAAATTAATCACACTAGCAATACACATACTGGGTGCGAAACAAGGCGTTTATTAAAATAACAAATTACCGCAATAATCACAAATTACAATTAACACAATAACTGAGCATAACAAATCGAGTGCAGTTCCGCGACGTCTTAACTCCGATGCGATCCTCCTCGCCGTGGCCTTAAAACATTACGACTCTGTAGAAGCACGCTTTAGGGGTGGGTAGATCATGTGATGTCGCCAGTGGCGCGCTTGCGATTCGTTTCGTGTCGGTACTAATGATCGGATCCAACACACATATATATATTTCTTATCATGTTTAGTAATCCCACGCCGGTTTCGGTTCAAGGTTCACGAGTTCAGTTGTAAAATATTGCGTAGCAGTACTTTCTTAGTAATTGAGAGGGTGGTGTCTACCGAGGCGTGAGGTCGATGCGAAGTTACTAAATACCTATTTTCCACAAATACGTAATGTATGAGTGAACTTGGGTTACGTTGGAATTGGAATTGAACAGGTTTTGTTCATCGTCGTGAGAACTTTCTAAGATTTTTGAAAGAGGAATTGAAATTGAATTTGTCTTTTCTGGTGAAAAATTTGTGTGGGGCAAATTTTTAGGGTTCCGTACGTCCGCATGAAAAACGGAACCCTTATAATGATCACTCGTATGTCTGTCTGTCTGTACATCTGTCACAGCCAATTTGCTCCGAATCTAATGGACCGATTAAGTTGAAAGGTACACATGAATTTCTGTGACCCAAATACGGTCGTGTAAAGTAAATAGATGAATTTTGAATATGGGACTACCTTTAGGAGGCAAATAAGAAAAAAAAAAAACTGTACCCTGTGACATATCCAATGAAAGGGCTTACGTAAGTACTGTGAAGGGCTCAATTAAAAAAAAAAAAGTGTTATAATAAATCAGGTTTGCTCGCGGCTTCGTCCGCGTAGATGTTAGAAAATATATTTCGGGAACGTATTACCGGGATTAAAAGTACCCTATGTGTTAATCCAGGTTATAAACTATCTGTAAGCCCATTCAAATCCGTTCAGCCGTTTCTGCGCCAATAACATACATCCAGACAAACAAACGGACAAAAATTCTTAAAACTTTATTTTCGGCATCGAACTCGTTTCCACACCTCGTAGCAATTACTTTTTTCAAAATTATTCAATGTATAGTTTTGACTTCGTTTCTATTTTATAATGTGTATATACACAGTTATAACATTATTTAAGAAAATAGATGAAAATTTACCATTAACTCCGAAACGACTGAGCGTAATTTTTTTATAAAAATACAGAAAATAGATCTATACTTATAGATTGCCGGTAAGCGTATCTATAAGAATTCTATGGTCTTAAAATAACATGGAAATCTCTCAATATTCTGCGAACAAACTTACATTTGCAATTGGACTGCATGGGAGAACATGTTTTTAAACTACAATGTTAAGTTTGTTCTTGGGATAAATTCATCCTAACTACGGAACCCTTTATTGTACGTGGTCCGACACTCACTTGATCGAGTTTTTTTACTGTAGATGCAGTGTAAGTTATTTTCATAGATTAGCGTGTAATCGACAATGAGTAGGTACTTAAGAGAATGCCTTGTGGCAGTAAGTTTGGTATATGTACCAGTATTATTATCATAATATTGGTAGCATCTATCATAACTATCATTTAACAATTATCATATCTAATCTTAGTTGTCTTATCACATTTTTCCTGAGCACCATTCATAGTTATACCATAAATGCTTCGCAAGGAACGTATTTGCACGGTATTTATTCTATTTTCATGCCTCTTTTGCCACACCCAACATTCACTTCCATACATAAGCGTAGGCATCAGCACACTGTTGTGAACAGATAGTCGAGCTTTTTGGACCTCGACTGGTTGGTCACAATCGCATGTATAATAGCACCATTCCCATTATTTCCCGCATTGACAATAAGTACGCAAGCTATACCAGTTCTATAATCCCAGGTACAAATTCATCGACACAAGGAACGGTACTGCGTAATAGGCGCGTTTTTGTTGATCCCCGGCGGCGCCAAGGTGAAGGGCGAGATCGATCGCCCACACTCGACGTTTTGTTTGCACATTACTATACAATATGACGTGTAGGCTGGGTTCTTGGGGAGAGGAAATTGGTATTGTTTATAGGTATTTTAGGTAAACAGATGAAGAATTATATCTATATGTTCAAAACTAAATAATTTTAGAAAACATATAAGCCAATCTTCGATAAAATTTAGGCCTAAAAACTTTTAAGCATTTTTTTTTTAATCCTCAAAGAGGGGAAGTCTTGGCCTGCATCCCACTTGGTGGTAAGTGATGATCTGGCCGAAGGTGGAAGCGAGCTTCACCCGGAGTCCTCCACCACAGAGGAACTAGCTATCTTACCTCTAACTGCCGAAACACAACAATGCTGTTTACATTGTTGTTATGGTGTTGGGGGTTAAAACCTGAAAAATAAACATAGGGCAGTACTTGAATTGAGCTTAACCTTATAATCGGTAAGAGAATAAAGGATAAGACCTATCAGTATCATCGACAAAAGTCATATAATTGCAATTCATTAGTAATATTCTAGTTCACTAATTCGATATTTCTCATTTCCATATTGTAATATTTCCAAATTAATCAAAATAGCTACATATTTGACAGCTATTTGCGACGTTGCCAAATTTTAGAATGAACGCTCTAAGTACTAGCTTTCAGACAGTAATTACAATTATTTTCATGCATTCAATCCTATTTTTATTTAACCTAAGGTAAGATGTATAAATTCTAGTAATGCTACGAGCTTAAGTGGGTCTGCGTCTGATTGTCTACCCTTTTAGATGCGTCTAAATCTTCGAGAAAGATCCAGACTAATTCTTAATGGTTTCGCCAGATGTGGTTGAGTTAGGTTAGGACCAGGTTTCGCCTGGATTAATGTTAATTACTCTTACGTGTAAATGACAATTTCAGCCTTGATTTTCGAGTGCCGGCAGTATTCGGGGGTTCTGCGAAGAATATTTATTTCTGCATAATTTTAGTTAAGTTTGGAAAAGTCCTTTATTTAGTCCTTTATTAGTAATCCTAATTTAGGTTAAGCCATGACTGAATTTTTATAGCTTAATCTTTTCTGATTCTCCTGGTAAAGGTAAAAAAAGTCCTTTATTTAGTCCTTTATTAGTAATCCTAATTTAGGTTAAGCCATGACTGAATTTTTATAGCTTAATCTTTTCTGATTCTCCTGGTAATATAGAAAAGAAAGAAAATACGTGTATTTGCGGTTAACATGACGCAAAGAAAGATAATAAAAAAAATAACATGCGTGCAGGGAAAATATGCGTCACATCCACGCAAAACGGCCATCGCTCAGCATAAATGCTGCGACCCCATGCGAGACAGAGTCCTAGCGCTGATTTTCAGCGACAGCTGGCGCTGACGTGATGACGTCAACCGGCGCAGCATATAGTGAAATAACAAATTAAAAATAAAATAAATACAATACTTAGTCAATACTTAGTAATATGAGCTTTTTGTTAAGGGTTAACAGTCACCAAGCGATTGGGAAGCTAAAATTAGCAAAAATGATAATAAAGTGTCATTAATTGCCCTTTTGTTTCTGAAGGAACCTCATGCTGCGGTTGTCGTAAAAAAAAACAATAACGACAAACGTATTGAACAATTGTTAAAATTGCTGATGTTCAAGACATTATACTGACACAACCGTTCCAGGGTTCTAAGTAGATATAAAAGGCAGTTCTACAAGCAAAGTTTAAAATTAATAATAAACTTTGCCTTTAGTACTTTGACATTGAAAGTATTGAAACATTCGTTACATTCATTTTACAGTTCGGTGAAAAAACATAGTTTTTCTTTACAAATACAACGACAGTATGATTTAATGATTCGCATTTTCAGGAATAGACATGAAAACTTTTATTAGTTCGTACTGCGAGTGGTTTGTAAATACATTCGAGTTACATCCCATAACATTTTTAATACCTTTGTTTATTATACAATTTTTTACGGCGTCAGTGAAAAGCTAAGGTCATAATAATTTGTTTTTTTATGCTGACTGTTTACGTTTTTAGTTTATACCGTAGGATAAAGGTATCCTTGGATGAATCATTTTATGGGAAGAAGCTTTATGAAATAAACTCGACTGAAAGTCAATTAAGCTATTTATCAAGGACAAAGACAAAGTCAAAGATTCGTAAGATTTGGTTCCAGGGTTGATAGGTAGAAGTAAGTTCAGGACACAATACAACGTCGTCATTTAATACAAAAAAACCCTGTTCGATCCGAAAGGGTAGGTCCTGCAATAACATTACCAAAAAGTTTCTTATTTTTATTATTGTCAATAAAAAAGTCATTGCTATTTAAAAATTCACATTTTTATTACCAAAATTACCCGAAATCCTTTAAAAATTTGCAAATTTTCAACAGGGGTCATAAGTTATGACTTGTAGGCACCCGCTAAATGACGGCCGCCCGCGCTCCATGCGATAACCCCGAAAAATTCCCCATTGAAAAGTTTTTTTTTTCTTTTTTTTAAAAATTACCACATAAACTCTCAGTACGATACCTAACTATACCCTCACGGATCGGACAGGGTTATTTTTACATGTTGTATCAAAAAGGTGTGGTCAAATTTAAGTGTGTGGTACAGCCCATCAAACTGAACAAGATTCTTCTCCATGGGACCAACATTGTTATCGTGAAAAAAAATCAATTGGCCCGTACAAAACTTCAATACCTACCTGACCGAAATGTAGGGGCAGATTTTTTTTGAGATTACGATATTGGTCCTGTTGAAAAATTTGTTCAGTTTAAATATATGTACCACACTCTTAAATTTGACCACACCTTTCTAATGCATCCTGTAGAATACCAAAGTGAATCCAGTACTTCAAAGGAGTTATTATCTACCAAAACATTATTATTAGAACTGGACAAAGTCAACCAACCAAAGAGGTGTCTCCTCAGAAGTTCCTGAATAAAGTAGACTTCTACCACTCTAATACTAAAACCAGACCAAAGTTTACAAGAAAAGGCACATCTTTGTTGATGAAACTCAATAAACTTGGGCCGTACAAAAAGTTATCAAGTCTAGAACTGTTTATCAGGTTCTCTACCTAAGTTTTTCTGGGGAGCTATATCTATAAATTGACTGACTATATTCACTCATTTTCTCGCGGAATGTGTTTTTAGGGTTCCGTACCCGAAGGGTGCCGAACGAAACCCAATTAAGTCATAAGTCATTTATTTCATAACAAAATACATTGTATTCAAAATACTACAGTATTGATAAATAAATTCATATTTAGAATTCATTTCGTAATTAAAATATATCAATATCATTAATAAATAATTTTATGTCAATAATTCAGTAACAATAAGTTAAATAATCACTAACATTCCATTTAAATTAAAAAACTCATTTCTCAGTATTAAAAGAAAGATAAAAGACATAAACAATACAACACACAAAAATACATAATGATAATTCCAAAATTTATATTACTAAGCCTCCGCTGTCCGTCCATCTGTCTGTCAGCGGGCTGTATCTCATGAACTGTAAAAGATAGACAGACAGTTGAAATTTTCCGATTGTGTATTTCTATTACCACTATAACAGGAAATAATAAAAATAAAATAAAATTACAAATTAACACACACACACACACACACACATACAGCAAACGTGTTTTTTGCTAAATATTGTACGGTGGTACGGAACCCTTCGTGTGCAAGTCCGACAAGGCACTTGGCCGGCTTTTTTGTAGACGCGGTGATTACATATGAGTACATATTCGACAGAGGCCCGTTTTTACTAGCACAAGGAGCAAACACATAAATGTATTTTCGTACAACGTTTGTGAGACATCGAGCGTGGTGTTGGAGTCAAGTATCAGCGCTGAAAATCGTGCTTTTATTTAGGCATTTATTTAGGGATTGCCTGTTGTACTAATGGACGGAGTAATTAATGAGGAAGGTTTAAGTGTATATTTATAATTCATTAAGGTTGTAAATTGGCTGAAATATGACGATGATTGTTGAAGACGTCGGAAAAAATCAAACCAACTGGTATATTTACTGGCGTGTGCGACGTAAACCAATAGAGTTACCTATATGAAAAAAAATCGAATTATATTTTGTAGTAAGTTTCCGTGAGATAAACGCGAGCAAAAAAGCAAGTGACTTTTATATATAATTCGTCAATATTACAAGAAATATTTACGGATACATTAATTTGTTACTGTGACCTTGGCTTCGTGTGAAAGTCATCTTGTTTTACTATCTATTTGGGAAAAGGAGGAAAGATTAATAGAAGTCCTGATAGATAAATTGACATAGTACCTACGTGTTGTCTGTTTTTGTTCAAGAGATATGTATGTTGTTATTGCTGTATGTTGTAACAGATTCACACGGAGAGAAAAATCACCAGCCAAAATAAAAAAAATCGTTTTGTTTTCGGGAAAAACCTTAGATGCAGTGTAAGTTCGTAACAATTAATTTTTATTATCAGCATGGAATTTAAAAAATCTAATTTAGCAAATGCAACCTCTTACACAGTTTAATGTTTCTCCGCAAAATTTCTAGTATTAGTTTACCGGCTTTTATATCCTCGGTTCACGGTACTGAGAAATTAATCAGGAAAATCCTAGCTTCCACACTGATTAATTTTGATGTGCCGTGCCTCACCGAGGCTATGGATGCCTGGAGACTCGCTTGCCCGAATTCAGATCCGCCCGACAATCCATTTTCCCAGAGACGGTGGGATGAGCCGCTCTGCAGAGTAGTACAGAACAATTTACTTGACATGTCTGTTACTACTGCGGAGCGTGCGCGAGTTAAGGAACCCCAACCTACCAATATTAGCTTTGTCAGACAATAAGTATTTACTAGATTATTATTTCCCAATTTCCCCACTGCGCGATCAGCATTTATAATTATCTAGAACATGCGTCAATCTGATCACGCTGTGCATGTACTACGTTAGCAATTAAGTTAGTATATAAGATCAATATTTTGTTAGATTTAATTAATTACTGTTTCGCTGTAACTCTGTCGGAATAAAGTTATTTTTAAATACTTCCGTTGTCGCTTACTTAATAGGCGCAGCCGGTAGGATCTCTGTAGTCAGTTTGCCGTGTATACAATTCTACGTGGAGTAGCCGACGTCCGTGTCTACGGTTTAGCAGAGATCGCCGAACAAATAAATTCATTAAGAAGCCACTTCGAGTTACGGAAGAGGACCAGCCACAGCAGTAATTCAGGGAGCATGGAGCTAGCTGCGGAATTGTGAGTAAATCTTTTTCACCTTCCTCTCAGCTCTTCCATCTATATCCCAACCTTGTAATAGTCTATGTGTTTGTGTATTATTAGGGATTGGACAACGCCGTGATAATATTTGCATAGATTTTAATTATACTAATATTTTAGAGTAGTGATAGTTTAGTAGCACATTAGTGTGATTTTTTTTTTCTCCGCGTTTGTTTCTTTCATAACTTTTCACAATGGAAAACGTAACCCGTGTCCCACAGGAATTGGTTAACATCATACCAATATTCAGCGGCGACACTAGAATGTTGCCTTTATTTATAAAAAAATGTGAATACATTTTGTCTACGTTCTTAGGAACCGCAGCCCAAAATGAATATTTATTTCATGTAGTAACAAGTAGGTTATCAGGCGAAGCAGCCAGTTTGGTAGGCGAAAGAGAAGCTATAGGTACGTGGGACGAGCTGAAGAAGTTGTTAAACCAACACTTCGGTGATCCACGCACAGAGGATTGTTTAGCAATGGAGTTAGAATCGTGTAGAATAAATAAGGGTGAAAGTTATTTAGATTTTTGCCATAGAATACAGCGGATGAGAAGTGTTTTATTTGCTAAAATATCAGAAACTATCATTGATGAATCTCTACGTAAGGCAAAGCAAATCATTTATAGTAACAGAGCAATGAATGCTTTCTTGTTTAATTTACCGCCATTTTTAGTTAGATTAGTTCGTTTGCGCGACGTCACAACGTTAGAGGATGCATTAAAAATAGTTTTAGAAGAACAAAACTTCCAGGCAGTCTATGAGTCGAAAACAAACGACAGACGTAATTTTAGCAGAAATAACAGACCCAATTTGCCTAATAACCAAAATGCAATTGAATCTAATAATCAAAAGAAAGATTCACATAGCATATCAAGTACACATGTACCGAATAGTGCTACAAACAGCACATCTACACCGAACAATTCGCATCAGCCCAGACATTATAAACAACATAATAATATTCAAAGAAATCAAGACAATTTTAATCGTACAAACAACAATAATGCGTCACCGCAGTCAAGTAGGTCATTTGTTCCGATTGCACAACCGAACCAACAGTTCGCGGCACATGCACCGAGCACGCCGTCTTTTGCAGCGCAAGCATCTACGTCGGGTGCGAATACTGATGTCACCATGCGTACTGCAAGTTCGCGACGTGTTAATTACATAAATAATTCTAATAATAATGAACAGAGTTCAAGTTATTCGTACAATGAGTGCCAAGAATTTTCTCCTGAAGAACCCGGGGCGGGAAATTTTTGCATAACGGCCTCTACCCTAGAGAACGAATAAAAATAAATTGTAATAAACGCTTAAATTTACCACATATAGTTATACCAGAATTAAAGGCAGTTTTTATGATAGATACGGGGAGTGTTAGATCGTTTATAAGCCCGTATATAGCGAATAAATATTTTAAAAATTATTTACAGTATGAACCCTTCGAAGTTGTTAGCACTCACGCATCGAGTGTTCATGGTGAAACGGCTATTATTCCATTACCGGTTACCTTTGGAAGTCAAGAGTTCCATAAGTTTTATGTCTATAGTGTCGACGATAGGTATGATGGGTTAATAGGTAGCAATTTGCTGAAGCAATTACAGGCAAAGATTAATATGGAAAATCAGATATTACATTTAAAAAATACTGATATTCCTATCATATATTCACCGCCTATGAGAGAGATATATAATCTACCATCTCGTAGTGAACTTAGAGTAAGACTCCCAGTCAACTTACTGAACGGGGAAGCTGTGTTAGATTTTAAGCAATTTACGGAAGGGATTCGAATGCCCGCCGCATTAGTTACGTGTATTGAAGGCTATGCAACAACTGTTATTCAGAATTATAGCCATGAAAATAGAAAATTAGTAGTTACGGGACCTTTTCAAGTGGAACCATACATACAGGACCCATCTGTTAGTGTTAATTTCATAGATAATAATATAGAAGTGGACAGCTTGCTAACAAAGAATTTAGACAAATTACAGTTAGATCATATGAATTCAGAAGAACGAACGGTTATTGAGGGACTTTGTAAAGAATACAAAGATATATTTTATTGTGAAAATATTCCGTTAACCTTCACAAATCAGGTTAAACATAGAATAAGAACAAAAAATGAAGACCCAATAAACATTAAGGCACATAGATTGCCACCTATTCAAACAAAAGAGATCAGTAGTCAAGTCGAGAAAATGTTAAGGGATAACATTATCCAGGAATCTCATTCCCCCTGGAGTGCTCCCGTACATTTAGTGCCGAAAAAATTAGACGCGTCAGGCCAACAAAAATGGAGGATGGTAGTTGACTATAGACGGCTCAATGAAATCACAATTGATGATAAATACCCTTTGCCCAACATTAACGATTTATTTGACATGCTAGGTAATAGTACATACTTTACAACTCTCGACTTAGCTAGCGGGTACCATCAATTAGAGGTTCAGGAGAAAGATAGAGCTAAAACTGCGTTTAGCACACCTTCAGGTCATTATGAATTTAACAGAATGCCGTTTGGGTTAAAGACCGCACCCGCAACTTTTCAGCGAGCGATGGATAACGTCTTACGAGGCCTTCAAGGCTTACATTGCTTAATATATCTCGATGACGTCATTATTTTTTCTAAAAGCTTGCCTGAACATGTAGAAAAACTTAGAGCAGTTTTTGACCGCTTCCGTCAAACAAATTTAAAAGTTCAATTAGATAAGTCTCATTTTCTTAGAAAGGAAGTACTCTACCTAGGGCATACTATTACAAGTGAAGGTTTGAAACCAAATAATGATAAAATAGACGCTATTCTTAGGTATCCTATACCGGAAACGGTTACACAGATTAAAAGCTTTTTAGGACTAATCGGTTATTATAGGAAATTTATCAAAGATTTTGCCAAAATAACTAGACCATTAACAGCTTGTTTAAAGAAAGGTCGCAAAATTGTAATTAATGGGGAATATAAAGAATGTTTTGAGACATGTAAAAAGCTTTTAACAAATGCACCTTTGTTACAATTTCCTGACTTTAGTAAAACTTTTATTTTAACCACGGATGCATCCAATTTTGCGATCGGGGCTGTATTGTCACAAGGAACGATAGGCTCAGATAAGCCTGTAGCCTATGCTAGTAGAACCTTGAGCGACACAGAAGTAAAATATAGCACTATCGAGAAGGAACTTTTAGCCATAATATGGGCAGTTAAGCACTTTCGACCGTATTTGTATGGTAATAAGTTTACCATATTTACAGACCATAGACCATTAGCTTGGCTGTATTCATTGAAAGAGCCCAATAGTAAACTCACGCGATGGCGGTTAAGGTTAGAAGAATACGATTTCGAAATAAAATATAAGAAAGGCCCTCAAAACACGAATGCAGATGCTTTATCTAGGATTAAGATTAATGCAATTGACGACGATTTAGATTCAATATTCGTAAATATAGGAGATAGGCAGGAACGTATACAAAAAATTATAGAAAACGAATTGCAAGACCTCGAAACTCCAATAGAAACGATAGTGTAAGGTCCCGTAGTAGTTGGTACCTTACACTTGTAGCTTTAAGTAAGAAGTGGTAAGTCAGTACTTGGAGTTAGGCGAGTTGATGTAAACACACACAGATTCGGTAACACTAAAGGTTTATTAGAGTACCGATCACAACAAAGTAAAAGTGGGTTGGATGCTAATCCGCGGTGTTCGCGTAAGTATGTAATTCGTCAACTAACTTAAAATCATATTAAACATTGTTTTAAATACCAAAGAGAAAAGTAGGTTGCTGCGTTTGCAGCCTGACGGAATGTACGTAAACCGTACAGATAGAACTTTCGGATTCTGATGATGGGGTCACTGCCAACTCAGTTTCAAATAGAGAACACGAAGGCATTCCTAGTTTAAACGAAGCTGTCGATACTAAACCAAAACAGATTTTAATTCATTCATGGTTTAAAAATAAATTGGGAGCATGTACGTAAACCGTACATGCTCCCGAGGGAAAAGGCGGGATGAGCATCCAGTACATAAAACGTTTTAAAGTAAAAATTCCAAAACGCAATAATAAAAGTATAGACCGTATAAAAGTAGGTTAAGTAAGTAAAAATATAAAAGTAATACATCCCAGAACGTCACAATAAAAAGTAAAGACAGTAAAGTAAACATTAGTAAGTAAGTAAAATTAAACATGTACACATAAAAACAATAAGCTTTACTGCTCCTCAAAGTGAAACAGTTGTTTCGGCCTCGCGTCGCTGTATAGTGGCTCCGGCGGTGTCGAATGGCGTATTTCTTGCATCTCGATTTCGACTTTGTTGTCGATTCCTGTAGGTTGTCTTGTAGGTGGCCTTTTAGTTTTCTTATGCCATAGTCTCCTAATCCAAATGTAGACAGCAAACGAAGCAGCTCCTCCCAACAGCAGAGAAGTCACAGAGTAGAGATATATGTCGTGACTCGATATATCTATCCCTTGTGGTAGTCTTTCCTGCTCTTTCTGCTGAATTATTTGCTTATCTATGTTTCTGATATTTATTGCAGATGTATCCAGTTCTGTCATATTCAGCTGTGCGTTTTTCCAACTTAGATCAAATAAATTGTTGATAGTCGTGTTAAGTGTAGGTACTTCAATATCCGCCTCCATGTGAAATTTGCTTCCTAAGTGGTTATAGGTGAATATTGTCGCATCTTTCTTTTGTAGTATGCATTTTGGTTTCAAGGCAATCACCCCAGTACCGTTGATGACTGCTGGCGTAACTTGATCGCTACATATGACGCGCATCAGCTGTCTGTCGCATAATGTAAACAACCACCAGTTAGGTTTATGTAATTGGATCCAAGTTTCTTTGCAAGTTACATCATTGATGACGCAGGATAATGAAGTTTGTTGACTGAATACCTTGGCCTCGCAAGGTGCGTCCTTGTCTTGTAAGCTAAATACCGGCTGACGTGAAATGCATGTGTACTCGTCTTCTCCGTATGGCGTGCATTGGCGCATGTCTTGCTCTTCCATAGTGATGTACGAATTTTTCACGAAGTTTATGGCGATATAATTGGAGAAAGGCTGCACGATTCTCAATTGTCCTTGTTTCTGGAATGGTATAGGTATTACCCGGTATATTTTGTAGTCC
This sequence comes from Omphaloscelis lunosa, assembly GCA_916610215.1. Classification (NCBI taxonomy): domain Eukaryota; kingdom Metazoa; phylum Arthropoda; class Insecta; order Lepidoptera; family Noctuidae; genus Omphaloscelis; species Omphaloscelis lunosa. The sequence continues at coordinate 5,475,165 of OU744255.1, forward strand.
TCATCGCTCAAAAGTGGAATATGCAATTCGAAAAGTAGAAAGTTGTTTGTAATCCGAGCCTTGACATGGATTAGTTCGTAGATGTCACGGAAATCTTTTTGTATGTCCTTTATCGGTAAGGCTAGTCCCTGTGGAAGTTTTCCAGAGATGATGTTCAGCTGTTCTATTATTTGAGATGCAGGAAACAAGTGTGTATCCAAATGACCTCGATAAATGTTGGCGAGAGCATTCATTAGCATTTCTTGAATTCTATGCAAGTCGCTCAGAATTAAAGTTGATGATAAAGCGGCAGTGTTCACGTCATTTGCTGTGTATAAAATTTGTGCTCTGTTCTCAATTTTTGTGATTATGTTGCAAGTCTGATTTATGTAGGTTTGTATTGCGTGGAATTGTTTGTCCATAAATTCCGTATTGTTTTTAATTACATTGTTTTCAGCCTCTATGATCAAAGTTTGATTCTTCATCAACTGTAACAAGTAATTATCGTTGATTTGCAAGTTTTGGATATCCTTCTCGTACTTTTGCGCAAAGTCTTCATCCAAAACCCCGAAAAGTGTTCTGGCTAATTTTCCGATTCCATCAAAGTAGCCTCGTTTTTGTCGCGAATGCTGAGAAAGTAACATAGTGTTATAATTCTCAAGGTGATGCATTTCATGACGTAGGTGTCTGACAACTGCTTCGCATGGTGTAAACTCGTGCGCGATTCTTTGACAGAGTTTATCAATTTGGTTTATGTAGTCGTTCATGTTATTCGCAGCTTGCCAGTAGGACGTTAGGTTGTAATAGATCAGTAGAGTCCATTCATCATGTATAAGTTGCAGTTTTCCGGCTTCATCGAAATAAATAGGTTGATTGTTGGTTATAGAGGTCACCTTATAGTTGTTTGTTACTGGTGACGATTGTGCAGTTCCTAACATTCCTATTAAAGTTATAAGAGCGAAAGTCAGGAAACTGTACTTGTTGGTTCGCGTGCTCCTTTTTCTTCTTTGGTTTTCAGTTATTGTATCTTCTTCTCTTTTGTTATTTGTTGTTTCTTCGGTAGGTAGCAGTGTTTCTTGCTGTGGTAATGGAGTTAGTTTAACAGTGGGTCGTTTTATCACTCCAGTTTTTGTTTTAAGGGTGGCCACTCGTACTAGGCCATCCTTACCGGGATGAGTTTCCATCACTCGTCCCATGGCCCATTTGCCAGGAGGTAAGTTTGTTTCCTTGATTAGGACCACGTCGTTTAGTTTGAGGTTTTGTACAGTTCTGTTCCACTTGCTTCTAGACTGTAAGGTGTTCAGGTAGTCATTGGACCAAGCTTTCCAGAATTGATCCAGCATGTGCTCCGTTAGTTGCCAACGTTTTCTCAGATCCATCTTTCTGTTGTCAGGCTCCGGTTGAGGTAGAGACAACGTAGCACTGCCAGTTAGAAAGTGGCCAGGAGTGAGAGTGCTGTAAAATTCCTCCGGATCTTCTGTTAGCTGACATAGAGGCCTCGAGTTTAGGCAGGCTTCTATTTTCGCTAGTAACGTAGTGAATTCTTCCCAGGTCAGTTTTTGATCCCCAAGAACCCGCTTCAAGTGGTGTTTTAATGATTTGACGGCTGCTTCGAATATCCCCCCCGCACTAGGCCAAGCAGGGGCGTTGAAGTGCCAATGAATTTCTAGTTTCCCAATCTCGTCAAAGAACTCAGGAGAGAGTAGCTTCTTGAAGTTACTGAAATCCTCTCTCAGTACTTTGGATGCTCCAACGAAGTTCGTGCCGTTGTCTGAGTACATGTGAGCAGGCGTTCCGCGCCTCGCGCACATTCTCTGAAGGGCCGCAATAAACGCTTCCGTGCTTAGTTCTGAGACTAATTCGATATGTACAGCTTTCGTAGCCATACAGACGAAGACCGCGATGTATGCTTTTGAGGTCTTCACTCCTCTTCCTTTGTTAAGTTTCACGTCTACGTGACCAGTAAAGTCAACACCAGTGTGAGTGAATGGACGGCTTGGTGTTACTCTTTGTTTTGGCAGATCGGCCATTAGTTGAGCATTGTCCGTAGAATTGTAACGATGACATTTCACACAGCGTCGTATTCTTCCCTTTACCGCCCGATTTCCAGAGACTATCCAGTATCGTTGCCGTATGTAAGTAAGGGTCAGACGGGCTCCTCCATGAAGCGTCATCGAATGTGCTTGGTCGATCAGTAGTTCAGTGAAGCGGCTGGAGTAGGGTACCACTGCGGGATTCTTCATATTTGCAGGAAGATCAGAGTGCTGTAGTCTTCCGCCTACGCGAATGATTCCCTTGCTATCCAGATAAGGTTTGAGTTTGTAAATGTTGCTTTTTGGTGACACAGTTTTATTTTGTTTCAACTGTTTGTGTTCTTGCGCAAACTCGCTTTGTTGAACATATTTTATTATATATTCTGCTGCGTATTGTAGGTCAGTTGTTGTTAGGTAAGTAGCGCTTGGTCGTAATTTTTGCTTTAGTGATGCAATATATCGCACAATTCGAGCAGTAATTCTTATTACTGAAGTCAGCGAACTGTGGTTCTTCAACAACTTGTAAACAATATTTTCAGTGTTGTAGTTTTTCGAACTGACGTCATTGGGTTCGACCCTGTTTGCTTCGCTTGTAGTAAAGTGGCAATTCACATTATGAGGTGTTTCTGTTTCTGCAAAGTTTTTCAGAAACATAGGTCCGTTCCACCATAAGTTGAACTTGACTACTTTGCTCGGTAGCAAGCCTCTCGAAGCGCAGTCAGCTGGATTAAGTTCCGATCGTACATAACACCATTGTTGAGGTGGAATTACGTCTTTTATTTTCCCCACTCTGTTAGCTACGTATCTTTCCCATCTTGAGAGGTCTCCCTGAATCCAAGCTAGCACCACCTTGGAGTCACACCACCCATAAGCTGATATCTCATGCTCCGTTAGTGATTTCTTCACTTTTTCCATGAGTTGGGAGAGTAGTAGTGCTCCGCATAGCTCAAGTCTGGGCAATGAAGTTTTTTGAGTAATCGGCACTACCCTAGTTTTTGATACTAGTAATGTGATCCTTGGGTCGCCCTTTTCGTCGATTACTCGGCTGTATATGACGCAAGCGTATGCCTTTTCGCTTGCGTCACAAAATCCATGTAGTTGGATATTTTTCTGCGTACTGCCAATCCATCTGTTTATTTTAATGTTTTTAATTAGATGTAGTTCTTTGTTTAGATGCCGCCATTCGTCTTGTAACTCAGTAGGTAGTTCAGCATCCCAGTTTATTTTAGTTAGCCACACCCTTTGGAATAGTAGTTTAGCTGACACAGTTATAGGCGCCAGCCAACCCAAGGGGTCGTATAGTTTGGATATTTGTGATAGCAGGTTTCTTTTAGTTAGTGGTTCGTTGTTGTAGTCGTCTATGGACCAGTTGAATATGAAAACGTCATCTTTTGGATTCCAACTCAACCCCAACGTTTTCATTGATTCGTCGCCTCTAAAATCAAATGTACTTTTCGATATTTGATCTTCGTCTAAGTGTCGTAGAAGCTCAGGATCGTTGCTTGACCATTTTCGCAGATTCATTCCGCCTCCCTTCAGTAGTTTTATGATCGATGTTTGAATTTCCTTTGCTTGTTTTGTAGAGTTGTGGCCGCTGATTAGGTCATCGACGTAGAACTGATTTAGCAATATTTCAGCGGCCTTTGGGTATTTGTGGCCGTCATCGATAGCAAGCTGTTTGAGTGTTCGCATTGCTAGCCATGGAGCACTTTTTGTCCCATATGTTAATGTTTGCAGTTGATATTCTTGTAAATTGTCTTTTGGTTGCTTTCTCCATAGGATCTTCTGTAGATGTTGTTGATCCGGATGACACCATATGGAACGGTACATTTTTTCAATGTCCGCTGTGTAGACGTATTTATAGCCACGCCATTGTAATATCAATGCTTGGATGTCCTTTTGCAGATTAGGACCTTTTTCCATTACGTCATTTAGGCTACATCCACCCATGGTCTTCTGGGAAGCATTAAAAACAGCTCGTAGTTTTGTTGTTGTTGATTGTTCTCTCAGTACTCCATGATGCGGTAAGAAGATTGCATCTTTGGCGGGTGTCGTGTTTGAAAGCTTCATGTGACCTAAATCAATGTACTCGCGGATGAAATCTTTGTACATTGATGCAAGTTTAGGGTTTCTGTCGAATTTTCTTTCCAGTTGTAAGAATTGAGAGATTGCGATCGACTTTGAGTTTCCCAATTTTTCTTCATAACGAGGAATCAGTGGCATCTTTACAATGTATTTTCCGTCGCGATCTCTTTCAGTAGTCATTTTGTAGTAGTTTTCGCACCAGTCGTCTTTAGATGTGTCCTCAGTGTTCTGAATGATGTCTTCTGTCTCCCAGAATCTCTTTAAGTCGTTCAGGTCGACAAGAGCGACATGGCAGTTAAAAGTTTCTAGCTTGCCGCATAAAATCCATCCTAAACGGGTTTGCTGAGCTGTCGGCGTTTGGGCATCTCCCTTTAGGACCCCCTCTAATATAACTTGCGAATAGATATCCGCTCCCAGCAGCAAATCCACGCTCCTTGATAAGTTGAAGTCAGGATCCGCTAGTTTCAGACCTTGTAGCTGAGGCCAGTTTTCTTTTTTAAATGTTTTGTTAGGTAAGTTGTTCGTGATCCTTTTCATTATTAGAGTGCTGTCTGAAAATGCAAAGTCAGTGCATCTTGATTTACACTCTAATTCTAGTCGTCCTTTACAATCTCCCGAAATCGTACCCACGCCGGAAATTGTAGCGTTCATCCTTTTCCTAGGTAGTTTCAGTCGTTGAGCCGCGTTCTCCGTGATGAGGTTTACTTGAGATCCTTGGTCCAGTAAAGCTCGTAACGTTATAAAGTCTCCTGTTGATGTCTTTACTTGAAGTTCTACTGTAGTAAGTAATATTTCCATAATGTAGTTGTTTGATAAATGGTTCGAACTATGTTGGTTTGTTGATGTTGAAGGTTGATGTTCCCGTTGTTGAGAACGTTGACCCATATTGTTCATATTGGAACTTGGCGACAGTTTTTGCGCTGAATAGTGTAACATCGTATGATGTGGTTTATTGCACTCTTTGCAAGTTTTGTTCGACGTGCATTCTGTGTCTCCATGCTTATACAAACAGTTTTTGCATATTTGTAATTTCCTTACTGTGTCATTCCGTTGCCGTGTGTCCATTTCAATGAACTTTGGACACTGCATGATCACGTGAAAACCGCTGCACAGAAGGCATTTACCGTATGACGCATGGTATATTCTTGATGTTTCTTTTCTATGTGGTTCATATGATGGTTTATTGGAGTTAAATTTCGTTTTGTTGCTGAATATTTGTTTATGTTGGTCTCTTGCTTGATGCATCTTTTTGGTAACCCTTTGCTGCTTCCAACGCCATGAATTTGGTCTCCAAGAACCCCAAAAATTCACTCAGCTCCGGGACTTGCTTTGGATGCTCTAATTCTCTAGTGTATTCAGTATATGATGTTGAGTCCAACTTCTGTGCCATCAAGTACACGATTATTGGATCCCAGCTTGATGTATTTAGACCGATGTTATGTAGGCCATTCATGCATTCGTTGATTACGTCATGCATTCTCTTCAAGACAGCAGCATTGACCTGCTGGATGGATGGTAACTCCATCAAAGTATTCATCAAGTTCGTAAATTGGAGTCTCTTGTTGTCGTATCGCTGAATAAGAATATCCCAACAAGTTTCATAGTTTTCAGCGCCGACCAAATGTTGAACTAATCGTTCCGGCTCTCCTTTAAGCTTAGATTTTAAGTGTTGCATTTTCTGCGCTTTCGAAGAATTTGCATTGTTGTGGATTGTCTCCAGAAACATATCCTTGAACGTAATCCACTGACTGTAGTTTCCAGTGAATTCCGGTAGTTGAATCCTCGGTGCATAGTTTTGGTGGTTTACGCTTGTCCATAGTTTCGAGTTGAGAGATCTTTTCATGACATCGTACTGACGTTCTTTGTTGGCGAACAAGTCGTTGTATATTTCGTTTGACCCTTTCAAAATAGCTTCTAGCTCCCAGTGACATTTCTCTACAGTGTCCCACTTGGTTTTCAGGACGCTCAGGTGATCCTCTAACTCCCATTTTTCAGTTATGGAGTCAATTTCTATTTTGGACATCGCCCGTTCTAGTGCTTTAATGTGACATTCTTGTCGATCAAGCAGTTCCTTGGTCTTGGTATCTACTCCCGTAGGATGAGGAATGACAACTTCAGCCTGTTTTCCTTCCCAGACCAACAACCGCTGCAGTATATCAATCCTGGTGGATTCATACATATGTTTCGTCTTTTCATAAATGTTTCCAGTAAAATATTGGATTTCTTTGTCCTCTCGTTCAAGTAATACATTGTGTCTATTGCCAAAGTCTTGCCAGAGGTTTTCCAATGACACTAACCTTTGAGTCAGGTACTCCTTTCCTTTCCGAGACGCGCTGTCCTTTTGGTAGTTAGTACAGAGACGTTTGATTGACTCGAAGACTTCGTTTTGTGCAGTGATTTCGCTCATCTTGATGTAGTCGTTTCGGTAATCGAAAGTAGTAGTAGTAGTAAGATGTAGTAGTAAAGTAGGTATTGAAGAACACGTAGTTCGGTGTCTTCTAGTTTGTAGGCCTCGTATTGCCCGCAGTTCACGTTGTAGTCCGGAAGCTGTAGTAGCAGTAGTCGTAGTAGTAGTTGGCTTGTTGCCGCAGTTGAGTCTTGTTTTTCCGCTTGATTCACGAAGAAGTTCCAAAGTATCCCCTCTTCGTTGATTGCTCAGAGCTCTTGTACTCTTTTTACGAATATGCGCGCTTTCTCAACTTGACTGGTGAGATCCGCTTGTGGAAGGCCAGCCAAGCCGATTCGCTGTCGTTCCAAGAGATACAATTACCCCAAACTGTGAAATACTCGAAGGACCATTAAATGTAAGGTCCCGTAGTAGTTGGTACCTTACACTTGTAGCTTTAAGTAAGAAGTGGTAAGTCAGTACTTGGAGTTAGGCGAGTTGATGTAAACACACACAGATTCGGTAACACTAAAGGTTTATTAGAGTACCGATCACAACAAAGTAAAAGTGGGTTGGATGCTAATCCGCGGTGTTCGCATAAGTATGTAATTCGTCAACTAACTTAAAATCATATTAAACATTGTTTTAAATACCAAAGAGAAAAGTAGGTTGCTGCGTTTGCAGCCTGACGGAATGTACGTAAACCGTACAGATAGAACTTTCGGATTCTGATGATGGGGTCACTGCCAACTCAGTTTCAAATAGAGAACACGAAGGCATTCCTAGTTTAAACGAAGCTGTCGATACTAAACCAAAACAGATTTTAATTCATTCATGGTTTAAAAATAAATTAGACGTAAAAGATATTTCAAATAATAAACAAAACATTCTCGAAGTTCACTTACCGACAAATAACGATATATTAGTTAAAGACTTTTTGAAAGAGTATATTGATCCAAAACATAAGTACTTTATATACTTCGAACACACATCTTTTAGAAAAACTTTTTCAAACATGGTAATTAAGTTATTTAAAAAGGATTCAGTTAAGTTAACCGAGTGTACAGAAAGAGTTATAAATTTGACAGGATCTGAAGAAGATCAAAAAGAAGTTATTTTAAAATACCACGACGGGAAAACATGCCATAGAGGTATTAAAGAAACTTTAACCAAACTTAAAAGACATTATTGGTGGGCAAACATGAAAGAGACAGTCACGGCAATCATAAATGCTTGCGAAACATGTAAACGCATGAAATATGATAGAAAGCCGATTAAACCCCACATTCAGTTAACACAAACCCAGGATGCCCCTTTTCAGGAAGCTTTTATGGATTTATTATATATTGAAGGGAAATATTATTTAACTATAGTGGATGCATTTAGTAAGATAGCACAAGCCATAGAGGTACCGAATAGGAGTACACCAGAGATAGTTAGGGCATTGATTAAATATTTCAGCATGTATGGTCTGCCTAGGAAAATTAGTTGCGATTCCGGTACAGAATTCAACAATACTTTGATTAAAGAAATGTTAAGCTTTTACAAAATTGAACTTCATATTGGGACGCCAAATAATCCCAGTTCAATGGCAATAGTAGAAAGGTTTCATTCTACCATTATTGAGATTTATCGTATAGCAAAATACGATAAAAGCGATTTAGATGCAGCATCAGTTATGACTTATGCCATCATGGCTTATAACAACACCATACATTCAGCAACAGATTTTACGCCTTTTGAACTAGTATTTGGCCACACTTATTCCGATAATGTATTTAACGTGGATAGAGAGAAGAACTTAACTCAGAAATTATTGTTAGATCATAGAAAACGCCTTAAAATACTCTATGAATTCATAACAGAAAAATTAGAATCAGATAAAATTAAAATAATTAATAAAAAAGGTGGCGAAACGACACCGGTACTCGAACCAGACGATAATATTTACATGAAAGACACTAGGACTAGAAAAGCTAAAGAAAAACCTCGATATGAAAAAGCGAAAGTAATAGGTGAAGTTGAAAGAAATATAGTCCCAGTAGAAGTAAAGAAAAGGAAAACTAGAGTAGCCTTAAAAAATGTAAAACGTCCTCCACAGATCGTGCCTGGTACTTCTGGTACTAGTGGTGCCAACACTCACGCTGGACCTCCAAAACCTCGGTCAGAATCCGGGGATAGCAGCGATAAAGCGGGGAGTAGCAGTGAAGAGGAATAGTTATTGGACAATATACAAAAGTGTAGATTTAGAATCATTACACTTACAAATAGATAATAATATTCGGGATTTTATTAACTTGAAAATTAAAATTAAGGAAAATAGTCTTAGTAACGAAACTATAGGAATAGAAAGCCAAATAGAATATCTTATTAAACTAACTAAGGATAGATTCTTTCAAATCTTACCTTTCCATTATAGAAATAAAAGAGCTCTGTTTAATCCATTAGGCTCACTTGTAAAAGCTATCACAGGAAATTTAGATGAAGACAATGCAATTAAATATGATAGAGAAATCCAAATGATACAGAACAAAGAGCATGTGGTCGAACGTAAAGTATCATCAATGCAAAAAGCTTTTGATAAATTAGTAAATGACTCTGAAATAATAAATTCAAATATTAAAAACTTGGGTTTACATACCAATGAAATGGAAAAATTAGTTGAACATGAGTTCAGGTTTAACAAACTTTTCCAAATATTAAATACTATGTATCAAATTTTAAATAACTTTCGGACCTGTTACGAAAACATACAAGAGATTGAAACGGCAATAGCCTTTAGCAAACTGAATACATTGCACCAATCCATTATAAATAGTACAGAATTATATAATACGTTAGAAGCCATTGCTAAACATGCTAGAACAATATACCCAGTAAGCAAACATAATTTAATAAAATTAGAACGTAATATCATACTTAAATCATATATAAATAACAACAAGTTAGTTTTTGTTTTAGAAGTTCCCCTAATAAATAACGAAACATATAATTATTACAAGGTTATACCCATCCCTATATTCCATTCTCCAAATACCTTTACAATAATACCCAAATATCCTTACCTGATGGTGAATAGATTGAAATACATGCCCGTGGTAAGCCCATGTACTGAGATTGAAAATGGAAAATTTCTTTGCGCTGAAACTAATTTAGCCCAGTTTCCAACCGAGACCTGCATTGAACAAATAATGCTGATGAAGAACAACTACAAAAACTGCATACAGAACCATATTGAAATAGAAAAAACTAAGATACAGAAAATAACCGGCAACCAATGGTTGGTTTACTCAGAGGAAAATCTCATCATCACCGAGAATTGCAATACAGAAATCCTGAAGTACACTATTCTTGGGACCTACATCGTGACACCTGGCCAACAATGCGAGACACAAATAGGCGAAGTCATCGTTGCCGCCACCACAAACACTACAGTTTCCAGTCTCCAGCTGCCATTGATCCAGATGCCAGACCTACAACAGGACATTCAGAGAAGATCAAAGAAAGTGGATTTAAGAAATGTGGACTTCAGTGATGTGAAAGAAGTGTTACAAAGTGCAAAATTTAGTGAAATAGACGATACGACACAAACAGTGACAATAGAAATTAGTATATGGACCATCTTAGAGTATGTGGTTATTGTAATAGCAATAGTTATCTTTATAATGTATAAATTTCAGTTCATAAACTTTTGTCGAAATTCTCCGAAAGCGTCTGCGACACCTTCGGATAATTTCTCTCTTAGGGAGGGAGGAGTTAAGGAACCCCAACCTACCAATATTAGCTTTGTCAGACAATAAGTATTTACTAGATTATTATTTCCCAATTTCCCCACTGCGCGATCAGCATTTATAATTATCTAGAACATGCGTCAATCTGATCACGCTGTGCATGTACTACGTTAGCAATTAAGTTAGTATATAAGATCAATATTTTGTTAGATTTAATTAATTACTGTTTCGCTGTAACTCTGTCGGAATAAAGTTATTTTTAAATACTTCCGTTGTCGCTTACTTAATTCGCGCCTGCTGGCTGTGGGTAAGTGGGAGTCGGGCCTGTGGCTTCATGCACTACCGTCGTCGAACTTAGGCACTTTGTTCGACGACACTACCTTCCGCATTGCTGCTTCCCTGCGTCTAGGAGCTCCTTGTTGTTCTCCTCATCGCTGTCACTGTGGTGAAGTTGTCAACAGCCTCGGACACCACGGCCTGTCGTGCAGCCGAAGTGCGGGTCGCTTAGCGCGGCATACAAACATTAATGACATCATCCGACGAGCTCTTGTCACCGTCGGCGTTCCAGCTGTATTAGAACCCAACGGCTTGGCACGCGACGATGGCAAGAGACCGGACGGCATGTCTTTATTTCCATGGAAGGTGGGTAGGCCTTTACTGTGGGACGCAACGTGTGTCGATACTCTAGCGCCATCCCATCTTCCTGGCTCAGCATGCTGTGCTGGCGCTGCCGCTGCGGCTGCGGAAAACCTGAAGCGGCGAAAGTATAATAACCTTATAGGTCACTATATTTTCGAACCGTTTGGGGTTGAAACCCTAGGGCCGTGGGGTCCGAGTGCTCACGGTCTGTTCAATGAAATCTCCAAACGACTGGTTGACACTTCCCGTGACCCAAGGGTTGGTTTTTACCTTGGCCAGCGGCTAAGCATTGCCATACAACGTGGCAATGCGGCCAGTCTCTTGGGTACATTACCAGTCGACAGCGACGCGGAGGAATTTTTCGACGCCATATTTTAGTTTAATTTTTGTTTAGTTTTAGTCTAATAGTTTTAGTTAGGTTAGGATATAATAAAACAATTATTGAAGATAATAAATAGCTAATGTTAGTGTTTAATGTTTATTTCAAATCATAGTAAATAATCATTGTTAAAAAAAATATTGGTTGAATACGAGGCTTTTGGCTACTTTTGTAGGTATGTGTGTATTTTGTTTATTTTTTCTTCTTTTGTTGTGCGTTTTGTTTGCGTAGAAAAAAAAAAGTTTTCTTTCTTTCTTTCTATTGTTAAAGTTTTGTAAATACACTCTTAGTTGAATGCGCAAAAAGTAAGAGATGGCCGACATGGAATTATTCACTTTTATGTTTAATTATTCAACGACTATGTCCTATGACTATGCCATTTGCTAGAGTATATCCCATTATCTACGAATAATAAAAGCCCATTATGGATGATACCTGAGTAAAAAAACAGAAATTCTATTTAGTCCGTCAGTAAGATAATAAAAAAATATAAGACACGTATTTTTTGCTTTATCATTATTAATAACAAATTACTTAGATAAAACGCATTAAAGTTAGGGAATGGGGTCTCGCTTCGTCACAAGTAAGTATAAAATCTACATACTCGTTATGTCTTGGCATATTTTAACTCATTGTATCGCCGTAATCTTTCGATTACGTAAAAAAAAAAGAAAAAATACGTGTCTTATATTTTTTTATCTACATGACGGACAAAATATATTTTTTGTCATCATCTCTATTGTCCGTTGATGACCTGAACAACGTCTCTGATGCTGCAACTAATGTGGCCACCTACTGGGCCTAATCGGTATAGATTTACCGTCTCCGTCTCCGTCCGGATCACATGGCATCATAGAGAGTACGATTGTCGCAACCCAATGCTGGGCATTGCCACAATTGCGGCGATAAGTCCGTTCTTTGAGAAGTGGCTAGAGAGACGCCACGGCGTCCTTACCTTCCGCCTGACGCAGCTCCTCACCGGACACGGTTGTTTCGGGAGGTTCCTGTTCAGGATAAGGCGGGAGGAAACGTCCGGGTGTCACCATTGTGTGAATCGCCCGGAGCACACAGTAGAGCATACGGTGGAGGTCTGCCCGGCTTGAGCGGAGCATCGCCGTGTTCTCGTGGAGGCGATCGGCGCCAATGATCTCCGCGTCTGGCCCTGGTTCAGGCCATGATACGGAGTGAGAGGGCATGGGAGGCTCTCACCTCCTTCTGCGAAGCAGTAATGCTCGCGAAGGAGGAGGCGGAACGCATAGAGAGGCAAATTTCAAGCCTTCACGCCCCTAACCGCCGCAGGAGACGCCCTTGGCGTCGGGAGTGGCAGGCCGATTAATGTCGATGTATTTGTATTTACATCGTAAATAATAATCTATTGAATAACTTTTGACACCAATTCTAACTTAGAGAGATGTATTAATGATTCTAATAATTATAATTCTGTAAATATGTATTTTTTTATTTGTTACGGTCGTGAATCATATTTTGATCAAGATACAACCTGACATAACCTGCTAATTGCAAAAAACGTAAGAAAACATTGAATTACGCGGGCTACCTTTACGTAGTTACCTAAGGTTATACAAATGAAAAACACTTTGATGCGATGAGTTTCAAGGAATGACCTATGTGCTTTTGAAATCACGTGAAACAAAAATACAATAAAATATATAATAATGTTTTTTTTTTGTTAAAGATATTTAATATGGTTTTTTTTTTAAAGTGAGAACTTCTTTAGGTGCGTTGGGCATTTTTGAGATGGGATTAAACCATTGATTTCGCGACACTGTGACGATACCAGATTCTGACTATTAAAAAGACATCAACGCGTTGATTACCGCGGTGCCGATTTTTTTTTCAATTTGTCATTTCTGTTAATTTTGCGTTTTTGTGAATATTGTGTGCCTTAACCTGATTTTCTTTCTTTCTAAAGTTATTGAACGATTGCAGTAAATGGTATTGAGGCCATTATCTGTAGTGGACGTCGACGTTTCAGTCTTTGCTCGCGAGTGGTCGTGTGGCACTTGACACAACCTGACGCTGCAATGGTTTGAAATAACTAGGGTCTCGACGCAAAGCATTTGAATGCGGCGTACGACGTCCAGACGTTGACCTCGACGTGTGTAGGAGACCACAACAGTACATTTCTATGGTAAGCATCGTGACGTTGTAAGCGGCCGACGGCGTTTTTAGAAGACCATAGCCTTACTTGTCAGTATACTTGTGTATCAGTTTTGATACTTAAACTAAGCAAAATTTCTATAGTAACATTTTAAAGTTACTAACAAAAATAACACAGATTTAATGAAAACATATTACCAGTTAGTTAAATAATATCAATAGGCTCGTTTATAAAATCCATTTAAAAGTTGGTCCCTATTAATCCCTTTGTCCTTTCCCCCTCCCCCTTGGGATTGGACCGAGTTGTTTACATATGTAATAAGCTAATTCAGTATCCAAACGTTTGTTGGACCTCTGAAAAGATTAAGGTACTACCTACTCTTTGTTTGAGTTAAAGTGGGTTTAGATCGTGGGAGTAGGTATTTGTTGCCAATAATTTGTGTTCGGCAGATGTGGGCAGATTTCACCGCAAACGTTGGGGTAAAAATCCGGCCGTACCACTGTACAGTATTTAACGCTACGTCTTTTTTTCGCGTTTCGTTCTTTAATTTTTATTATTTTTTGTTGTAGCGGCAATACACAATCTGTGAAAAATTTGACTTCTATCTATGAAGGCTCGTACAGACCAGGGCGATATCACGGGCGTGATAGGCAGCACGACCCGTGTCGCACCCGCGATATCGCGCTGGTCTGTACGAGCCTTTAGAGTCTGGCCACGCTAAGTCTGCAATGGAATAAATGGGCAGCCCCAAAAAGTTTTATATAGAGTATACTTGTACATCAGGCAGTTATGTCAGTTTCGGGGCTGTAAGTAGATCTAATGATTTTGATATTACTAAAGTGACTATTCCTTACCGGGAATAAATCAGAATATAAACAAAACAACCTATCAAAAACAAAAAAAAAGTATCAAATTCTTTTTTCGTAGGACAGGATGGTGTTGCCGTCATTAGATTTTCAAATTCCACCGTTTTTTTACCTATGCAGACTTAGCGTGGCCAGACTACGATTCGTGAGATACAACCCACTGACAGACGGACGGACAGCGGAGACTTAGTAATAGGGTTCCGCTTGGCACCCTTCGGGTACAGAACCCTAAATATGTATTTTATAAGTACGATGAATTTCAAGAGTAGGTAGATAGGAAGTAGGAAGTAGATCTTTGAGGTCCTAACAGTACAGACCTACTATTATCACTCATATTTTTTTCTAAAAATATGCTATTTTGGTAGATGGACCGGTATTACCTAATTACAGTGTTAGGAGACCATAGATTATTTGAATGACGTCAGTGTGATGCGTAGTTTGCATGTGGCGATGTAGATGTCGCCACATATCTATTTATATATTTACTGAATTAGTAACCAAATCTGCAACGAAATAACTATTTGGAATTGTTGTAAAATAATGCTCGTGGCTAAGTAATAATAGCCGCACGGTTCGAACCATCAGGTTAAGCTACGCTTGCCGGGGTTCGTCCGTGGATGGGTGACCATCATTACATAGCGAGATTCCTCCGTGCCTCGGAAAACACGTTAAGCCGTTGGTCCCCGTTGTCATTCGTGGATCTTTGACAGTCGTTACGGGTCGTCAGAAGCCCGAAAGTCTGACTACCAGTTTTACCAAGGGGTATCCTATTACCCAATTACTGGGTTGTGGAGGTCAGATAAGCAGTCGCTCCATGTAAAATACTGATATACAGCTGCATCCGGTTAGACTGGAAGCCGACCCCAACAGAGTTGGGAAAAGGCTAGGCAGATTATCGTAAAATAATGTTTCATTTATTCATATTCTGCCTTTTGCGTACTAATACAAGTCTTTATTTTGACCATTTTATTGTTATTACTACACGTTTTACGACTTGAAAACATCAAGATTTTTTTTATTAGAATATGTTAGAATTATATTAATGTATAATGCACATAAACCTTCTGTTATAAATTTCCTAATTACTGATGGTGAAAACTGCATCAGAATCTGTTGCGTAGTTTAGAAGAACAACGCAGTCACACAGACAGACACGAAATAGATATACTCTGTACGAAAATAACTTCCCGGCAGAGTAAACACACGTAGCACGGACGTAATAAAATCGCGATTTTTCATGGACTTGATTTTCAACGCTCGCGCGCTCTGCATTGCATCGAGAGTTGAAAATCCAATATTGTGTTTTTTCAACGCACTGGAACGAGAGCGCGTCCCAGCACGTTGGATTCTCAACTCTCGGCTTAACACCGAGAGTTGAGAATCCAGTGCGCGATAAAATGCCGCCGCGATTTTATTACGTCCGTGCGTACGTCGGCTTACACACAATTTATTCCGTCTACAGTTTGCAAAATTGCACCAAGAACAGTCGCTGATGCAACGCTTTCAGGCGCCACTAAGCTCCGGTTTCCTAACTCCGCAAATTTGTTAACTTGGAATACTGTATTTTAGTTAGGACTAATTTAAAATAGGAGTTTGAATATTGTTTAATTGAAGACTTCTCGTCTTCGACACTGCTGTGGAGACTGGATTGTTAGTTAATTACTTACAAGTGACGTTTCTGACAATTGTATTTAACATGGGTACCTATGGATGTTAACTTCTTACAACTAAGAAAAAAACAGATGTTAATGAGAAGGCAACATTTAACATCCTTTTTACGCGGTGTGCGACCGCAAAGACAAGGTTATGTTTTTCACAATATTTCTTAATTTCCCAGACGTCGATAAATAGGCAGATGATAACGATAATCTATGCGTCATATTCGTGAACGGGCGCCGTCAGTTGGAACTGGTCATCTCTTAGCTGTCATGGCTTATTATTAATTAATTTATTTAAATTTTGAATTGTTCCTTGTTTTATCTTTTTATTACGGACGCTTTTAACATGCACGTCTTTCTACATTGTTCTCATATGTATAATTTCAACATGAATGATGTAATTAATATTTTGTAACAGTATTTTATTTAAAAGAGTTTCCGTGGAGTTTCTTGCCCATTGTTTCTCCATAGGTACCTACTACGCATTGGAATGGGCAACTAGCTTCATATTTCCGACTGATCGACTCCTTGATAGTTAAAAAGTGCCTGTAAATGGTTTAAATGAAATAAATGTTTTGAGTTTAAATTTGAGTTTGAAGAAGATGAAAGACTCAATATCTTTTAAAAATGATTGTTATAACAAGCGCACAAATTGCACAATGTGAAAACAATAAACTTTAATAAAGAAGGTATTTTGCGGACACATTGTTACAACAAAATTACGGATAAAAGACCAACTCATTTCCTGAAATACGCGCAGTCGGAAATGACGTAATTCATTTTGCTGTAAACCTAAATAAATACGAGGTCTCTGCCCTATTAAGTACAATAACAATCGCCAACCGGGGTGCAATAAAAGAGCCTCCACGAATGACGATATTTATGGATGTACGCCACGCCCTAGCGGTCAACCCTACCAACATAACTGACTGGTTAAAGTTTCCGCCACTACTGCGTGAACTTTTCTCGTACTTGATACTTGTGATAATCAACTAAGGCCTAGCCCGCACTGCCAAATGTCATCGCGCGATTTTTATTCGCGTGGTTTATATTCAATGTACGGAATTACAACGAGCGCGAATTTTAAATCGCCAGTGGATGTATACAGAATTGCTAGATTTTTATCGGAGTGCGAGAACGAGAAGGAGATACATCGTCAAGTAATCTAAGTGCTTACAAAACACTTCTGTCGAAGAAGAAAATTCCAAGTAAAGTCAGCCTCAAAAAGATGTAGGATACATCGATAAGAATTAATTTAATTGTCTGCAATTTGTTTTCTTATATACTGTAGGAATGTGTACCTACAATTAAGTAACCAATGTTTAATATTTTATGTGAATACATATTGGTACAATATTTTGGAACAAATATTGTAGCCAACTAAATTAATCCTTGTCGGTGAATAGGTACATCATTTTGAGGCTAGCTACAGAAGTCTGCGCTTTTAAATTACTTTGTCATTTAATTGACTATATTTTAATACATTTCTGTGATAAGTTGATGTCACTATGCTGTAGAACATTATAATTTTTAAGTTCTAATTTGGGTTGTTAATTGCTTTATACATACCATTATATGTATAAAGCAATTAACAACAATACATTTATAATGATTGAAGTCAAAACTTCTTTAGGCGCGTTGGGCATTTTTGAGATGGGACTAAACCATTGCTTTCGCGACACCATGATCACACCACCTTTTGACCATTAAAAAGACATCAACGCGTTGATTGCCGCGGTGCATGGAGTAAAAAACATAAACGCGTTGATTACCGTGTGCAGTTTTTTTTTCAAGTTTTCACTTCCGTCGGCACTCCCGAAGTGCCACTGTTTTTTTTATCTTTACATATTTATATTTGTAAGCCGTTGAGGCAAAACATGACTGTGATAGAATTTAATCATCTTGCATACCATGTGTGTCACTCATGGTTTGGAAAAATAAATGATCATATCTTATCTCAATTATTTGCTCGAGAGGTGTAGAAAATTGTATAAATACTCTTTCGTATTTATACAATACTTCCATTATCAATATAATATCAGTAAAACACACAGCTTACCTAAAAATACTGGTTTGACACTAAAAGGCTCATTAAGGCTGCCTGTCCATTGACGCGGAGCGAGGCAGCGGAGCTGAGCGAGGGAGTAATGCGGAGCGGAGTTGCGGACTGTGTCTGTCCATTGATGCAGAGCGAGGTAGTATGGAGCGGAGTTGCGGACTGTGCGGAGCTAGGTCAAGTTCACGCGACGAGTAATCTGAGCGGGCGGCAGTTCCCCACTCCTCTTCTTCGCCCCGCTTCCTTGTTTTGTAGGAATTTTTAAAATAGTTCACAAATTCCATTGGTGAATATTAGCACAACTCCGTTCTGCTCCTCTCCTCTCCGCTCCAGTGGACAGTCAGCCTAAGAAACTTCGAAACTTTCCTTTGCCCGTGCAATTAAGTAGAGACAAAAAATGGTGGAGCGTAGTTGTCTGCCCTTCATCTTGGGGTGACGTCATAAGCGGAGTATTCCACCCTCGACGCCCACGTAGCAGTTTAAAGACGAGCTTAGATTAGGCCCGTGGTTACAGTGAGAGCGAGTTAGCGTGGGTTGGTTCATGGAGACCGCGGTGTGGCGTAAGTTTTGAGTCATCTATATATATAAAAATGAATCCCTATTTCCCTTGGTCACGACATCACACTAAAACGGCTGAACGGATTTGGATGAAATTTTGGATATGGATAGACCTTGACCCGGAGAAGGACATAGGATACTTTTTATCCCGATATTTTTACGGGATCGAGACTTATGCGGGTGAAACCGCGGGGCGCAGCTAGTATAGAATAAATAAGAATGTTATGCTACGTTTCGAATTCGCGTTCTGAGAGAACACCCTCATAATATATTAAGACAACGGGTGTGATACATTCGGTACATTTAAATTGCCTAGATCTGGTAGAGTAATTTTTAACTAGACCTATAAATGTGTTCGTACACTAGTAGCGCAAGTAATCTTTACTTTAGACTCTTGCCACTAGCCTAGTGACAGAAGCCAGCTCCAATACTCTCCTGAAAATGATTGCTGGGCGATTAGTAGATAGTCAGGGCACTTAATCTGATACACTGACCTTTATTTTAAATGACTTGTTTGATGAAATTTAATTTTTAATTTAATATTAATTCTGTGACCCTTATAATTTGACACTTTATTTGAAGTTCATTTTATCGAGTGAAAGACAAAAATAAACAAAACCGAAGTGTCTGTAGTGTTTTAAGTATTCTATTAATATTAATACGTTTATATGTATTCGCTATCGCCACTCCTATCAGTCCCGATCTGCGTTCAGTATAACCAAACCTTAATGCTAAGCTTGACAAGGACAATAGCTAAATTCGTATTCCGTAATACTGAGGTGTGAACGAATAGAGTTTTCTTGGCAAGCTTCCTGCTAGTTTAAATGGTAATTTATATCCTTCGGCAGAATTTATGGGATCCTTTTGGGATCTAACATTTATTTTGTTGCTATCTACTAAGGTATTTCTACTACGTAGTTGTTTTAGATTGATTTATTTTGGGCTATATTCATCGTGGCTAATATGGGTCTTGGGTTGGAGTACCAGCTAAGGCAGGATTTAAATCCTCATTTAGGAACTGTAGCTATCGATTAAGTGCCGATTTCATTGGTGAGATCCGCGCTAATTCAATAAAGTTAAGGTTACTCTTGATAATTATTTTTGTAAATTGGTGATGTCGGAAAGTTAGATATATGCTGATCGCGCGGAAAACACTGCTTGCGCAAAGCAGGATCTTTGATGCGTAGTTCTCATGTGGCGTTGCAGATGCCACCACCAACATTATCATTATGTGCTTTAATACGGTAATTGACGAACTCCACGTTAACCTACCCATCCGGAAAAGTGTGGGTTGTGGAACTGTGGGTTGTGGAGGTCAGATAGGCAGTCACTCCATGTAAAATACTGGTATTCAGCTGCATCCCGATAGACGGGAAGCCGACCCTAACATGTTGGGAAAAGGCTAGACAGATTGATCTGAATAATAAAAAGACTATGTTATTTATTCATAAAATGAAAAACTTTTTCCTCTTTCAAAGACTTCTTCAAGCCACCATTTTGAAACTTAATCACTGCCAGTCACCGCTCAATTTTATCCAATATTCTTTGAACTCGTTTCAAATGCAAACTAGAATGACGCAAGCATCTGGAAAGCTCTACTTCCACGCGCGCCTCAAAGAGATTTCGGTACAACTGAAGGGGTCCGCTAGAGCCGATGCCTGCCGGGGTTGCGGGAAAGTCCGAAAGGGTTACCGTGGCCCCTGGCAACATACAGGTAACTGAAGGAACACGGGTGAATTTACCAACCACAAAAAAAAAAAAAAACGTATTTTCTTACGATATTGTTTCCCTAGAGCTTTCTTATGTTGATAAAATATCTTTCTTGTTTACTCGCCCTGGTAATCAATATGAGCAATACTGTGATTTATTTCTTTCATGAAACACTATAAACAACGTTTAGATCGACCGAGTAATAGACGAAAACAATGAATATTGTTACTGTGATCGATGTTAATGTGTAAGTATAGTGCGCGACACGAAAAAAGGCCCGCGGAAAACTGTGGAACTACATTTTTTTTTTATAGCAATGTGATACAATGGCATAGACACTAGCGCCGCGTCAAAGGGTCTTCTTTCGTGGCGCGCACTATTCTTAAAACTATAAGTACAGACAAACTATGTTCTTAATATCCCTCGGCAAACCTCGTGTTTCGTCAGTCCTCGGATTTCTATCAGTTTCCCCTCGTTAGTAAGTAATGTTATTGATTCACCGATTATTATTTTGTTACTCAAATTACGTTTTATCTAAATTATTGTTATATAAATGTTGTCTAGAGTAAAAAATGAATTTAACTAAGCATTTGCCATATTAGTAACAGTTATTACATTGTTTAGATTAATTTATTTGACTCGCTAAGGTAAAGCAGTGCATAATAGTTATAACGTCCGTTAACAGATGGCGCTTGGTACGCCGTACTGCTTTACCATAATACGTAGTTTTATGTCGACGAAAATGTTAGTCAGTGATCGTTCAGCCTTTGAAGTGTAAAGTGCTCCAAGTGGAAGTAACTAAATATATTTGATTATATTATACCTACAGTGTTTTATTTATAACAGCGAGTCTAACACTTTTCACTTGGTGCAGACCGGACGCTCTCAACTCTCAATTGACTGGAAGAATAGAATAATAGAGTTGTTAAACTTATAAGAATAGAGTTGTTAAATTCTTTTAACTTAATGTAATTTATCCACTTGACTGAAATCCTTACTTTCTCATAGTGACTGTACTGCGACTTTTCAGCGTTGTGTGGGATGCCATGTCTCACTTAATATTAGTAAAACACGCCTTCCAATACATAAAGAAAAGAAAAATGAATGTATTATTTAAATCCTTTAAAAACGGCCTTTCCTTTGGTGTCCCCCTTTAACCCTGATAAACAAAATACCAATATTTTGTTGAATGACCTTGTTTACAAAATAACTCACACTAAATGACTTAGTAACAGATTTCCAACTCACATTCCATTATATTTTATTAGTCTAAACTTAGCCTAACATCCCGTTTTATGTGATAAAAATAAAGCGAAAACGTCATTAAGTAAGAATACGCAGTAACTTGAGAGTTTATAGAGCTATAAAAAGGTAGATGCTATAAATTGACGAATTTTCCCTTACACTGTTCTTGAGAGATTAGATATCCGTTTTATTATAAGTGTCAACTTTTGATCGTAGAACACGAGATGGAAATAACGAGGTTTTATTAGGTATTTTCTTATATATACCAATACATGGATTTTTAGGGTTCCATAGCTATAAGGCAAAAACTGAAGCCTTATAAGGTCTTCATGTCCGTCTGTTCGTCCGGTTTTCAAAGTCAAAGTCAAATAATTTATTTCAATAGGCCCAGTATGGCGCTTTTGACAGTAGCTAACTAAAAAAAAAACATTACAACATTCCATATAAAAAGTATGTAGAAAATAAAAGAACATAAATTAAAATGTCATAGTGTGGAAATAACTTATTAAATACACAGTACTATTAAGGGTTTCCAGCTTGACCATTTCTGTCTGAATTTTAATTGGATTCATCATAATGCCTTCTTCGGCTCCAAAACGCCCAATAGTTATAAAACAACATCTTTTAAAAAGCCATATTTCATCTTGCTCGTTATGTAAGTATTTTTTATGAGGGGAAGCAAAAATAACCCTTTCAACAGTCTGGTGGGGTGGAGGAACAAACAGAATTGTTTAAGTAAGCCCAGCTAGCACGGGCGATATTTTACCGCGGCGATATTTTTTCGTGCACTGGATTTTCAACGCTCTGCTTAGCGCCGAGAGTTGAAAATCCAACAGTGAGTTTTTTTTAAGGCACTGGGACGAGTGCATACCAGCGCCTTGGATGCTCATTGCTTGGCTTAACACCGAGAGTTAAAAATCCAGTGCACGATAATATCACGCTGCGATATTTTTGCGTCCGTGCGAACGTGGGCTAACTGTGCACGAAACATGAGAGTTTTATATAAGGAAGCCCTATATTATTATAGGTATTATTTCTTAAAAGTTGCGAAAATTAGTCTCATAAGTTTGTCAAGTCACGTGGGTTTTATTTTCTTTAGAAATCCAATTATAAAATCTGCTACAACCATTCCCTATTCATATAAGAAGAAAAAACTTTTTTACAAAAAATAAAACCGACTTCCAAACTACAAAGTGAAAAATAACTTTAATTTCGGAAGTCGGTGTCTTTGGGTCAGTATTTTAGTTTTTTGACACCGACTTCCGAAATAAAAGGTTCTTTTCACTTTATAGTTTGGAAGTCGGTTGTATTTCCTGTAAAAAAAAAACCCTTTTAGTGGGTTGTTTTGTAATTTATCTAAGTTACAATAGCCTAATGTCAACTGCTCATCACCTTTTACAAAATATTGCTTTTCCCGATATAGGGACTTTAATTGTTGAGGAGTTCTCCAGGTACTTCACCGTCAGCTCCACTGCAGCATATGAATTATGACGAGCATCAATTGATTACTCACCATATTAAAATACCTAATCGAATCGCAACCCGTGAAATAAATATTATTGAGTAGTTCCGGTGGCTATCTGTTCCATTTTACTAAATGGTGCTTTTCGAGAGCAAATGCACGAGTTACTATAAAAAGTACCCAAACCGCTATAGGTGTGCCTTATAACATTCGAAGAATTCCCTTGATTTCTTCAAGATCTCATTATCAGATCAATGGGACCACATCGAAAGTATACCCTTTCAAACAAAAAAAAAGATTTTTTGAAATCGGTCCAGCCGTCTTCCAGTAATCAGGAACATACATAAAAAAAAGATTCCGACGAACTAAGAACCTCCTGCTTTTTTGAAGTCGGTTGAAAAGAGAACAGAAGAAAAAGACGTATTACGCCGACAGCAACTGAATGGGGATAAAGGCCAAGATAATGACCTTTATCCCCATTGATGGTTCAAAGGCAAAAATCAACATAGCCATAATAGAAAGCTTTTTCATACTTTTTTTATCCACCACGGGGAAGCTCTTGGCCTACATCTCACCTGATGGTAAGTGCAGATCAGGCCGAAGGTGGAAGCGAGCTTCACCCGGAATCCTCAACCACAGAGGAATCAGCTATGTTACCTCTAACTGCCGAAACACAACAGTGCTGTTAACATTGTTGTTATGGCGACAGACTTAGATAAGATGGTGGTAGCTAGCCAGGCCGACTCGGAACAAGCCCTACCACCAATCAAACCGAGCATCACTGAAAATCGAATCCGGGACCTCTGGGTCTGAGACAGCTGGTCTACTACTTACGTACATTTTGATCGCATATGTATTGCACTTTTCTATGAAACAACAGATATTTTTTAAAATAACTGACGAAAAATTACAACGCAACCTGGTGGTTCAGAATCATGTACTGACTCCATGGTAACAGTGGTCGCGTCGATGTCCCTGCCACCCTGTACACTAAACTGAAGTCACAAAATCCTTTCCTATACTAAAGTACTCTACGATAAACGGTTTGTAGTAAGTACCAATACTGATGATAGAATATATAAAAACTTTACATAAACAAGTAATGGATTCAATTGAAAGATAACGCGCATTGTGATTGGCATTTAAATCGGCATCGCAAAAATGAGCCCAGACATTTGTAGCGGTAAAGTTCTCGTTAAAATGGCTGGCTGTCAAACCGTTACGTAAAAATCAATTACCTGTGACTTTTCTGTGCTGTAAATAAATTCTCCCGACCGGACGGCCACGGCCACTACAAAGATTTGCTAAGTATAGATAGTGCCATCCACAAAGACGCGCCCCGCTCCGCTCTGCTCCGTACTAAAGTACAGCTTACAGTACAGTTATCGTGGAGTTGGGCGCGTCTTAGTGGATGGCACAATCTGTACGCAGGAGATATTACAGTTCACATGTGTGTGCGCAAATACAAGTTTTTTTGAAGTAAAAACTTCTTTAGGCGCAATGGGCATTTTTGAGATGGGACTAAACCATTGATTTTGCGACACCATGACGACACCTCATTTTTGTAAACGCGATTTTGCTCTTTATTTATAATACGTTACGTATCTATGTTCTATGCAAGTATTTTTATTCTAAAGGTTTCGGAAGTATTTTTTTCTTGTAAACGCGATTGTGCTCTTTATTTAAATAAGGTTACGGACCAATGATCTATACAAGTATTTTTCTTCCACCAAGGCAATCTTGTTCAAGTTTTCACTTCTGTTTGCACTCCCGGAGTGCCACCAATTTTTTTTTTAAATGGCTTCTCGTAGTTTATCTCTGAGATCGTAACTACTTAACCGGGCTGTCCTGTGGCTGCCTTAAGCTACTAATTTGAAAGCCTCCTGCTAGGGCGTAATACTAATTATACGCTAGGTCTCGCTCGATAAGGGCACCCTGTGGGGTACGAACCTCGGCTTAGGGCGTCGCTGGAGGAGGACAGATGGGCAGGACATTATTATCAGGGGAATTAAAAGCTATGGGTTATGGGCTTATCTGAGTCGGTGACAAACACAGGTGCACTCTCTGGTCTTTTACTTTCAAAGTCCGATGGGACAGCAATCCGACACGACTGGGGAGAGATCAGGCGCAGGACTAATGGCTTAACGTGCTATCCGAGGCACGGGGGTGTCACAGCACTAACTTCCAAACTTTCCGCTGTAATACTGTACAGCATTCTGTAAGATATAATTAATTAAAATATTAATACTAATAGTAATGATTATTGACATAACGGTCCCGCATGACGAGAACCTCGTGAAAGCTGAGAAAGATAAACAAATCAAGTATCTTAACTTGGCTCGCGAGGTTGTCGATATGTGGGATGTGAACTCGGCAATCATTGTGCCAATAGTCGTGACAGCCAATGGCTTAATCGCCAAGATCTTCGACCAACACCTAAGGAGGCTCTCGTTGGGCTGGATCAAGGGCTTGATTCAGAAAGCGGTACTCCTGGACACGGCTCGCATTGTCAGAAAGTTCCTCTCTCTGGAGCACTGACCGCCGGTAGCTTGGACCCTGTTCCCGATACCGGTGGGCTACTATTTTTTATATTTTTAAATGTTTTTATTCTAATATTTAAAAATATAATTTATATGTAAATAAAGATGATAGCACTATAAATTTATAATATTATAAAGAGGTATTTGTTTGTCTGTTTGTAAGTTTATATGTAGGGGGTAATCTCCGGAATTACCAATCGGACTTGAAAAATTATTTTTGCTTTGGACAGCCTAATTCTTGAGGAAGCTCGCGGACTAAGTCGCGGCCAGAAGCT
Organism: Omphaloscelis lunosa; assembly: GCA_916610215.1. Classification (NCBI taxonomy): domain Eukaryota; kingdom Metazoa; phylum Arthropoda; class Insecta; order Lepidoptera; family Noctuidae; genus Omphaloscelis; species Omphaloscelis lunosa. The sequence goes on from OU744255.1 coordinate 5,500,889, forward strand.
AGTCAGAGAGCCATAAAGAACGTTTAATTAATTCTAAGAACTGGTTTTTTTTTTTTTTTTTTTTTTTTTTTTTTTCTGTAGGGCATCTCGTAGCTGACCTTTGAGGTCATGACTACTTAACCGGTCAATCCTGTGGTTGCCTTAAGCTGCTACACTCAAAGCCTCCAGCCAGGGGCATACAAAACTAAGCTAAAAAGCTAGGTGAACGCTCGCTAAGGGCACCCCCTGTGGGGTACGAGCCTCGGCTTAGGGCGTCACCGGAGGGAGGACATCAAAGACGGGACGGGCTGGATCAAAGTTTTGATCATTATTATTAATCGGGGAATTTAAAGCTACGTGCACAGCTGAAACCACTGCTGGCACCTCGTTATCGAGCAAGGGTCGGGGAGGAGTATCATTTACTCGGGGGCGCGGTCGCGATCGCAAAGGACCTCGACGGCGAGGTCGGAATGACGGGAGGCGTCTGTGTCTGTGTATAGTACTAGTGGCCCTATTGCTCTCCTGGAGGAGGGTTATGGGGTCATCAGGGTCGGTGAGAATGTGCCTAGGTCGGCGGGTACGGCTAATCCTACTTGGGACATAACTGGCGGCCTCGACAACCAGAGGGTTGCGATGTTTGACCGCGGAATCGAAGTAACGCTTTGCAAGGCGTTTTAGAAATTGGTGGATCGTGGGAATTCTAAGGTCGAGATGGAGACTCTCGTTCCTAACATACCAGGGGGAGCCTGTGGCCCTGCGGAGGAATCGGTTTTGGAGCGTTTGCAACCTATGGATATGATGGGGTTTTGCATGAGCAAAGACGGCACCCGCATAAGTCATGATGGGACGAATACACGCTGTGTAGATTCGCAATTTGCACTTAAGTGACATCTTGCTGCGTGCGTTTAGGACGGAATGGAGCCTACCGAGAGCGAAAGCGGCTCGCGAACGAACCTTCTTTATGTGCTCAGCGAAAGTGAGATGGTGGTCGAGGAAAACACCAAGGTATTTGGCTCGCTTCTCCCAAGGGATCTGCTTACCGAACATAGTGAGAGGTCGGGGGAGGGGGTCTATAAGCCTTGTGCGCGGTTTCGAGAAGAGAACCGCTTGGCTTTTTTCGGGGTTGACTTCTATGCGCCACTTTCGAAACCAGGCAGCGAGTCGATTGACTGCGCCTTGGAGAGTGTGGGCGATATTGTCGGGGTATCTAGACCTAAAGTAGATGGCCGTATCGTCTGCGAACAGAGCGAAATGCGTCCTTCTACCTGGGTTTGGAATATCGCTAGTGAATAGCGTGAACATGAGGGGACCTAGCACGGAGCCCTGGGGGACTCCTGCACGAATGGGGCGGGGAGAGGAAAGTGCTCCTTCAATGCGATAGCGGAATACGCGATTCGATAGATAGTCCCGTAAGATGAGTACGAGACGATCCGGCACGCCGAGTTGGTACAGCTTGTATAATAAGCCGTTGTGCCAGACTTTATCGAATGCTTTCGCAATGTCGAAGAAAACTGCACCCGTCAAAGAGCCGCGTTGGAAACCATCGCTTATGAACTCAATGATGCGGTGGGCCTGATGCACGCTAGAGTGCTCAGTTCGAAAGCCGAACTGTTCGTTGGGGATGAGGCCCTTGGTCTCGGCGAAGTCTCTGAGACGCTTGTAAATAAGCCTCTCATAGATTTTTCCGAGAACCTTGAGCAAACTGATGGGACGGTAGCTAGAGGGCTCGGTACTGGGTTTACCGGGCTTTCTGATACCTATGACTGTGGCTTCTTTCCACGACTGGGGAAAGAAGTTGTTGCTTAAGGCACCATTGAAGATGGTAGTCAAAAGCATTATCAGGTGGGCAGGGAATAATTGGATCACCCTATTGGTGAGTCCATCTGAACCGGGAGCTTTACGAGCTTTAAGACCTTTGATAATGTCATGCACCTCGTCTGGAGCGACGGGAGGCAGTGCACAATCAAGGTCATCGACAGGAGGGAGAGAGGCTCTACGTTCGACTTCAGCGTCGACCTTTAGGAGGTGAGCTTGGTCTACTGGCAGGGAGCTGGGTGAGCATTGGGCCTCGAGGGTGTCGGCCAGGCATTCTGCCTTTTCAACGTCCTCGAAGGCTATGGTCTTGTCGGGACGGGTCAGGGGGGGCATGGAGGAAGATTGAGGGGATCTGAGTTTCCTCTGAAGTTCCCAAAATGCCAGATGGTTGGACTCTAGTTCGCCGAGCATCTTGTCCCAGCCCGCGTCACGCAGCTCCTGTATGCGTGTCTTTACAGATCTCTGTAAATAGCGCATATGGGCTTTGTTTGCGGGGCAGGGGAAGCTGCTGTAGGCACGGACGGCCGCGTTCTTCTCAGTCAGTAATGCACGCACATCGTCCGGCAAGCTCCAGTGACGGTCGTCCGTCACTGGAACCTCCCTTGAACATTCGTTCAGGACGGTTTGTACGTGATTAGTGAGTGAGTCGATCGCGGACGTCGTGTCTGCGATAGAGTTGAATTGGTCGGGAATAGAGTCTAACTGAGGGGACGTGTTGGATTTCAGCTGGGTGCTGACTTTCTTCCAGTCCGTGATCCTCTTAGTGATAGGGGGAGCGTTGGGGTCGCGGAGACCTATGCGGGGGTCTAATCTCATGACTACCGGACGGTGATCAGAGTCGAGCTCATTTACAGTTTCTATTGAGTCTAGTCTTAGGTTGACGTTCTTAAGGAGCGCCACATCTAAGATATCAGGAGCGTGATTTACGTTAACCGGAAAGTGAGTGGGAGTCATCGGAGCGATGACGTCAAAGGTCAGGGAGTGGGAGAGGTCGAACAAGTGTCGGCCTCTTGTGGTGGTTACCGAACTATTCCAGGAGGGATGTTTGGCATTGAAGTCGCCCGCTAAAATGAGCGAGTTACTCATAGTGAGTAGAATCGAGAGGTCGTCAGAGAGGAGTTGGAAATTCTCCGAAGTATTAGCGGGGGGGAGATAGACCGACACGAGAGTGATCGGCTCGTGGCCTGACATGCCTAGGCGGCAGACCGAAACTTCTAATCGTGAGAGGGGAGGAGGGTCAATTGGGATGCAGTGAAGCTGCTTTTTGTAGTAAATCAGGGTACCTCCTCTCTAAGAACTGGGAAGTTAATAGAAGAATTTGACAGATAAACTGTTGTGAATCCAGGACGCACCGGGGACAGTTCTTGGTAGTGATGAGTAGAGAGTCCTAAATGCAGCTTAAAATTAACCCTTTAGGGTTAAATATTTTATTGCAAAAGGAATGTTTTATCTGTGACAAAGCAATCTGAATAAAGTACATAAGGTTAAAAATATTATTGACAGGAAAGGTTTCCTTTTTATTTATTTTTTTAATATTTTTTTTTCAGTGATGAATAAATCTTCAAAAAGACTTTTTTAAACAATAGAATACCTACTTGGAACGCAATTTTTAGTAATTGAGCTGTAAAATATGGTGGTAAGAATATTTCCTTTGCATTGTAAATGGCAAAGTATCAAATAAGAATTACTGGCACTGGACAGCTGACTGCTGATAAATAAAAACAGCCTCCGAGCTAACAATAAAACGACAAAATTATTATTATTCCCGGGTCAAAATAAGGGTTATGGGGTTTTTTCATCTGAAATTAGCAGTAGCAGCCTGGAATCTGGATTTTTGCCTCGTTGATGGCAATAGACTCGCCTCCTATCACCTGGGACTTAAACATAACTGGCGATATGTCAGTGTAAGCTACGCCTCTGCCCAACCCTTCAGGGAATCCAGCCATGATATTATGTTATGTGTAATTATTGTAATTAACTTTACTACATAGTGTAATTAAACAAAGTCACGGTGTAAACGCAGTCTGTCTTTACGACTTGGCTACACAAACGTGACGAAAAAACCATTAGAACTTGAGCCTTACGAGCTTATTATCTTCCGCCTGTTACGTTCCATTTGCTTTACTAGGGGATAGGGAGGGAGGTCTTTGTAAACTGGATACCTAGTGATCCGACGGGGCTTTTGAAATTTTAGATGGCAACAAACTTATTTTAGAAGCAGCGTTTACGTTTTCGTATTGGGTTTCCGAATGCTTATTCTTTGTTCTGAAATTCGGAGGGTAGGTGCTTATTCTAAGTTTAGTACGAAGCTACAAAGAGGCTAAGTGCCTTCTCGTTGTAATTATGAAATGATTAGCTATTCTTGCAATTTTGGAGTAAAATAAGAACAACAGAAGCGGTATTTTGATGCTTGGATTAGTTATTCTGTTTTAAAAAAATATTGCAGGTTAATAGAACAGTATTTTTCATATACTATTCTATTTTATTAAACGAGAAATATTTGTATATTTATTGTACATATATTTGTACTTACATTTTCGAAATCGGCTCTAACGATTTCGATGAAAGTTACAATATATCGGTTTACGGGGGCGAAAAATCGATCTAGCTAGGTCTCTCATATCTGGGAGAATTCGTTTTCTCAATTTTCACAGCCTCAGGAATGTGACACACCGTTGGTATACCTGGACGATATGTTTATTTCTATTTTCAGCCGAGTAGAGTTCGGTCAACCAGGTACTCTTCACGTTAGTAATGCTATTATTCTGTCAAATTATTATGACCTACTCGTGAAAAACTACGAATATGAATGTGAAAAGAAATGTGAAAAACAAACCCTGTAACCTACCTATACCTTACCTTAATCCATACACAATCCAATTTGAATTGATTTCCGAAAGAAATGTCAAGTTCATTCTGAACGAGAACACATCGGAAATGGTAAGTTAAGTTCCCGAGTTCAAATTGTGAATTGAAATTTATTTACATTTCATTAAAATGCAAATGTCGTACATCTGAAATCGTTTTTTCCTTAGGAACGGAACATTTCGGTCAAAAATCAACGACCTCGCAGAGCTCGTTTTTTTATTTTAAATGTAGAATTCATCTTAACTTTATTCGGAAGATCTTTTCTTTATTAAGTTTTGTCTGATTCGCTGCCTCGGGTTTCGATTTTAACTGTCATTGTTTTGAAATAAAAAGAAATAAAAAAAAAATATATATTATATATATTCCAGATTGGAAAATAATAAGGTAGGTAAGCTGTGAAATAAGAAAATAACAGTAATTATAATCTAAAATGTCAAAGAACTTTATATCCATGTCTTTTTATCTGTGACTAAGAACTTTATGTAATAAGAAGTGAAAGATATATATAATATATAAATGAATATATTATGTTGAAATACACAATTAATACAATAGTAAAAAGAAAGAAAAATGCGTTTATTGGCATTACAGCAGAAAAACACAACTTATAACTATAAAAAACAGAAAACAATGACCTAGTACCTGGTCGACCGAGCTCTGCTCGGGTGAGAATAAAAAATGTTCATTTAATGATAGAGGATAGTTTATACCAATATCATGTATAGTAACATACTAATTCCATGCTGCCATGTCATTATTCTAAGGTAGCCATCTTGTTCAAAACTTTGGGCGACCGAGCTCTGCTCGGGTCATAAAAAAATACGGAGAAAACGAATTTTCCCAGAAATTAGATCTAGCTAGATCGATTTTTCGCCCCCGTAACTCGTTGCTACTTTTATCGAAATCGTTAGAGCCGTTTTCGAAAACGTAATTCCAAATATATTCATATAAAAACATATACGACCATTTCAATGAGCTCCAACACGATACCTGTGTTTTAAGTTGGTAAGGGAGTTGGTTATCCAGCAAATTCCAGGTGATGCTGCAGCATAAGTTCAAGGTTCTTGTTCTTCTAATATCATTGAAGTAACAGAATACCAAATTTCAAATCGAACAGACCTGTGGAAGATACTCACATCCATTCATCAACTATAAAAGAGCTGATAAACGGCAAAACCGATTTAGCTAAAATATATCTAAGAACTATCGCTAGAAAACCTGCTTCCAAATAATAAAAAAACCGCATTCAAATCGGTTCACCTGTTTAAGAGCTACGGTTTCACAGACAGACACACATAGCGGTCAAACTTATAACCTAACCCTCTTTTTGCGTCGGGGGTTAAAAATAAATACCATTTACAGTCAAAACCGTCCAGTATTCTTCAATCCACATGTGAAATCAACATCCTACCCACTTCCAGAGGTACATACCAATTAAAAAGTACTGGAGTGAGACAGCGACCCCGCGTGACCTATTTCTGTTCCCGGTCTGACTCAGGTCGACATGTATTTAGGTTTCTATTGAAATTTCAGCTTTATGCCTTATACTTTAAAGATAATATTTGCGTTGTACGAGTTTGTTCCTGAAATAGAATCGCGAGACATTCCGCATCGATTGGTCTATGCAGGTCGCAGGTGATATAATATTAATGGTCGCATTATCGAAGGAATTAGTGGGTTTCGCGATAAAGTGATTGTTATTATCCATTTGTTATGTTGAACACTTACATTTGGCTTGGAAGTTTGGGAGAGTTAAAAATAAAACCCGGCAAAGCGCGTGTCGGACCACGCACAATGAAGGGTTTCGTAGTTGAGATACTTATCCCAAGAATGAACTTTTTTTTTTAAATTAATATTATACTTTAATTTTCTTTTTCTTAATGAATGAATGAACTTAACATTGTAGTTGAAAAACATGCTCTCCCATACATTACAACTGCAAATATAAGTTTTTACGCACAATAATGGGAGATTTACCATGTTATTTTAAGACCATAGACTTCTTATAGGTTTTCCTGTAATACGGTAGTTGCCTAGTTAAAAAAAAAATCTATTTAGTCCGTCTTTCAGATAATAAAATAAATATTAGACACGTATTTTTTGCTGTATCATATAAATCAAAAATAACTTAGAAAACACGCATAAAAGTTGGGGAGTGGGGGCTCGCTACGTCACAACTCAGTATAAAATCTAGCAATGCGTGATGTCATGCCACATTTGAACTCAATGTATCGCCGTAATATTTTGATTACGTCAAAAAAAAATACGAGTCCAATATTTTTTTATTAATCTAACTTACGGACAAAAAAAAATTGATGCAGGCCTATTGACACACGAGTGATAAGGATTCTGTTTTTTCCTTATGAGGTACGGAACCCTAAAAATATCAATCCATCCATATTTGATTTGATTTGGTTTGATCTGTGTTATGTTTTAAAGGTTGCCTACTCAAATTTTTAAGTAAGAGTAGACCAAGTAACTCCATATTTAATTATTTTTCTGAATATTTTTAAAACTTCACTATTCCCTCCCTCTTTTTATGAGGAAAAAGGAAATTTCATTATGTAGGGCATTCCGCGTTAATCAATTCTTTTATGCCATCTGCCATTGAATCAGCCCCATTCATTTGGCAGAATTGAATTGGTTGAACTTTAAATCAATTAGCACATTTAGCACTATACTAGATTTTGTCCGCGGCTTCGCCCGCATGGATGTCGGAAAATATCCCACAGATACCGGGATTAAAAGTGCCCTATTTGTTAATCCAGGTAAATAATGTATTAATAACGTAATACGTTGTTTTCATATAACTCTATAGATTTACGCGGCGCACGCCAGTAAAGCTCCCAGTCGGCATGATTTTTTCCGACATCTTCAACGATCATCGTCATATTTCAGCCAATTACCACAAATCCTTAATTAATTATACAGTTAAACATTCCTCATGAGTCCCTCTTAACTCACTCAGTCTGTGTCTATTGGTGAAAACCGTATGAAAATCCGTTTAGCAGTTTTTGAGTTTATCACTTTCAGACAGACCGACATACAGACGCGTTGAGGGAACTTTGTTTTACAATATGTTGTGAGTATGCCTATGTACCTTCTCTGATAATAGCATTATAGGTTAAGTAAACAGGTAGGTAGCGTAAGGTACCACTATATAGATAATGCCATCCACAAAGACGCGCCCCCTGGCTGGAGGCTTAAGCTTAAGGCAGCCACAGGAAAGCCCGGTTAAGCAGCCATGACCTTAGTGGTCAACTGCGAGATTCCCTAGTTAAAAAAAAAAAAAAAAACAGTGGCCCTCCGGAAAAAGTGAAAACTAAAAAAAAAAAAAAAATACTTCCAAAACCTTTCAAGTAAAAATACTTCCATCACGTTGATTTCTTTTAGTCTGAGGTGTCGGTAACAGGTCGCAAGTTCAATGGTTTTTTTTTACATTCCAATGCCAATGACTGCCTAAAAAAGTTATCACTTTAAAAAAAGACGCGCCCCACTCCGCACCGTACTAAAGTACAGCTTATAGTACAATAATCGCGGAGTGGGGAGCGTCTTCGTGGATGGCACAATCTATAATCTACTAAGATAGACTTCCTCTTTTTGGGTGTCGGTTCCAACTATTTTAGAATAGATCATGTCCTGATAGTAAGTAAGTATAAGCCACTCAAGGAGGTAGCATGGTTGAATGGTGTCTGCCCAACTAATTGAATAACACCCTTTCAATCACAATTAGAGAGTTTTGAAGGATATTGCTAATTTATTTATCTACGCAATGAACGTGGGTGAACGCTCAAAATGAAACCCATTGCGATCAATTGTCAATATTATGTGTATTACGCAAATTACTCCGCAGGTTATTTGGATTGGGCACGCCACAATTGCGGCGATAAGGAGTGTCTAGAGTGGCGCCACGGCATCTTCAACTTCCGCCTGACGCAGATCCTCACCGGACACGATTGTTACGGAAGGTTCCTATTCAGGATAAGGCGGTAGGAAATGCCTGGGTGTTACCATTGTGTGGATCGCACGGGGACACGGTGGAGCATACGGTGGATGTCTAACTGGCTTGGGCGGAGCATCGCTGTGTCTTCGTAGAGGCGATTGGCGGCGGTGATCTCTTGCGTCCGGCCCTGGTCCAGGCCATGGTATGGAGCGAGATGGGAGGCCATCACCTGCTTCTGCGAAGCAGTAATGCTCACAAAGGCGGAGGTGGAACGCGTGAGGGAGAAGCAAATTTCGCGCTCTTACGCCCATAGCCGCCACAAGAGACGCCCTAGGCATCGGGAATCGCATGCCAATTCCCGGCCACCGAAGGCGCGGGCTTGCAGGCGGTGAGCAATGGGTAGCTCGCCGACCGATAAGGGCCAGGCCCGGACCGACGGCGCGTAGTGTTCCATGCGCGCCTCAAAGAGATGTCAGCGCAACTGAAGGGGTCCGCTAAGGCCGATATCTGCCAGGGTTGCGGGTTTGTCCAAAAGGGTTACCTCGGCCCCTGGCAACATACAGGCAACTGAAAGGACACGGTGAGTTTTAGTCAGTAAGAGTCTGACACGCTCTCACGCTCCGCCCAGAACGGGAGAAGTTATTTGATAATTTCCCACCAAAAAATAAATAAATTTTGTTTTACATATACGCTCTACAATAAAAGTCGATTAACACTGCACACACTGCTACTTTTACAGTTTTACACATCATCTAAATTGAAACAAAATTATTCGATACATTGTAGGATATCAGCATTTTATATTAGTTAAGAGTTAATAATCTTTTTGATTTAAATTTTTCGATACGATTCGATTTTGTCGCTAACCCCTTTGTATTTATGTATTTTACTAATTTATTTATTTAATATATGAACATTAAATCGCTTATATCCTTACTTACTTTATATAATATCTAATGAATTTCTTCGTCTACCATTTAAACTATATACAAAATAATTGTTCGCATACACATTCGTTCGTTCAATCAATCACGTTCGATTAGAATGTCGGGAGTGATGAATCAGTTTCAACGTAACGGTCATCTACGTTGCTATGAATATTGCTGCAGGGTAGTTTAAACTTTTTGTTGGGTAGTTTTTTTCTTTGGGTAGTTTGTAAAGAGGAATTATGAAAGTGGAAAAAACAAGCTACTACCAAATTACATAGTAATAGCATACCTATATTCTTTGTTTAAATTTTTTGAAAAAAGAAAAAAATTCTTTCATCGTACTACTTAACAATTATTTTGACTTTCTACATATGTTACAATGCTTTTTTGAACCTACATGGAACAGACATACATAATGCAGTCTCTCTTCTTGAGTAGAGTTTTCAACCCATATAATTATATGTAGGTAAGTCATTGTGTACATGATGCGCATTGAATTTTCTTGTCTTATAGAAAGAAGAAAGCAAGAAAAAACGTTTAGTTGCGGACGACATAACATGATGCAAAAAATAGTTTAAAATACAAAAATGAGAAAAGTTTGGAAGAAACATGCGTCACATCCACGCAAATCGGCCATCGCTCAGCATTATGGCTTATCTACATCAAAATTTCGATACAAAAACAAGTAAAATATTCTACCGAAAATATATACGAGAATCTATTGCCCCCAGGCAAAAGATGTCGTATCTACAGTGACCCACAAATCAAATTACAATCCAAAAGGCTCGCATACATTTCAACTGCCTTCGTGTAAATACATAAACAGATATGACAACATCTACATAAAAGGTAAAGATCTAAAAATAAATAAAACGCGAAATAAGGGAGGTTCTACTTGTTTGTGTTCTAACAATCAGCTAGGGTTGGTAGATGATGAACTGGTTCCCGGGATTTAATTTTTATTGGAACGAAGTTCTTTAACGCGGCTTGTAAACTTTCAAAAATCGTCACGCTAAAAAGTGTTAATACTTGCGACTGTCTTCAAAGAGAAAGAAAGAGAGAGAGAGAGGGAGAACGCCGGCAGAAAAAAAAACAAAAGAAAAGAGTAAAGTGATTACAGTACCATGGGATAAAATTTTACACATCGGGCCGAGTACACTGAGTTCACTGAGAGAGAGAAAGTGTGAATTAAGTCAAAATGAAAATCCAAGATGGCAGCTGCGAAAATTTTAAAATTTTTCGTTATGGGTGTCGCTTTCATTTTCGAGGGTGCTGAAGCCAATAGTGAGGTCAAAATGTAAATCCAAGATGGCAGCTGCAAAAGTCTTGTTTTTGCAGGGGTCCCCCAACCGCACACGTTTTTTTTTTTTAATTCTTATATATATAAAATGTGCCAATCGGAACCTTTTAGTAAGCCTACGATACCTGTTTTTTTGGTAGGTATGTTTGTCTGTCACAAGGTGTAATCAACAACTGTAAGAGACAAACATGAATTTTTTAAACTCATAATAAACTTGTTACTTTGCGATCCCTTACAAATGTATACGGTTACGACTGTTCAGTTTTTCGTTTGTTCTTTAAGCGCAGTTTTTTTGAAAAATGCTCTATCTGCTTTTTTCGAATTTTCCAATTATCCGGGTAACTTTTCCAATTTTTACATAACATAACATCAGCACCTAATTCGGACTATTAAAAACATTTTAAAACATAAAATTGCCAAATCGGCCCAACCGTTCTCAAGCAACGAAAAGCATTTCGTTTTTATAATAGATTGAGGTACATAAATAAATTTCTAAGTATAATATGTCCACGCTGAACTACAACACGAGATATTTCGCTTCAGAATTTCCGGGACTCAATATCTTTGACATCCTTAGTCCTTATTTATGACATCGTAAAGAAACGAATAAAGTTCTCTGTCAAGGTTATCTTGTAGTTTATTTCCAATCGTTGTTGCTGGCGATAGGTTCATATCCTCGTCTACCATTATGTGCCGCCATCTTTGTTAGAATATTGATTATACTGTTATCTACTAAAAATGATTGCGATCATTGGAACCTTTTGATATAGTTTTAACATAACATAACATCATGTATGTAATCTCCGAAGGACAAAGCAGAGGTGTACTTAGATTACACCAACATTTTGCTAGTTACATTTCAGTCCCATGTAATACGATGGACGAGCATATAGTTTTTAGTGATCCTAAAAATCCTTTAACGTATACTATTAAACGAGCAATATTTGTATATATATATTTGTAATCACGTTCTCGAAAACGACTCTAACGATTTCGATGAAAGTTGCAATACAGGGGTTTACGGGGGCGAAAAATCGATCTAGGTAGGTCTGATGTCACACACAGGAATCGGTGACCTTACCTACGACCTAGTCGTGTTACTGCTACCTGTCTAATATAATGTATGTTTAAACTATCAAACTGTTTAATTACTTTATTTTCAACCTAAACTACCTACCTATCAGTTAACGGCCTGCGCAGCCCTAGCCGTTATACACGTTCTCGAAAACGGCTCTAACGATTTCGATGAAAGTTGCAATACAGGGGTTTACAGGGGCGAAAAATCGATTTAGGTAGGTCTCATGTCTGGGAAAATTCGTTTTCTCCGTATTTTCACTCGGTCGCCCAAAGTTCAGAACAAGATGGCCACCGTAGAATAATGACATGACAGCATGAAATTAGTAAGTACCTACTATCATGGCAGCATGGAATTAGTATGAATTATTCTATACTATTAAAAGAGCATTCTCTATTTTCACGATCGCCCAGGTATATTTTATAATTATTTTAAAATTACTTGTACCCCTAATTTTTATAGTCAATAAGTATTGAAACTCAGCATCATTAGCAGCCCGGAGTCCGGATTTGTGCCCGGCTGATGGCAATAGGCTTAGGTGGTAAACATTTGCTCATGAAACAATCGTGAACCCTGTCGGGCAAAGCAAAAGAAAGATAGTAGAGAATAGGCTCGCCCCTTATTACAAGGGACTTAAACTTAATGGCAAAATGTGGGTGTACCAACCCTTCTAGGAAACAAGGTGTGACGTTACGTGTTAATTATTGAACTAAAAACTATACTTTAATTAAACACTTCAACGCTGGTTCATAGTTTCAAAATCGCAGGAGTGGCTACGTAAATACGCATTTCCTTCCATTATTAGTAATTGTTGAATAGATTTGATTGATTTAGCTACGAATGTAATGATTTTTTAATTGAGTTGAATTCATGTCTTTTCGAAGGTACCTATACCTATATCAGCTTAAAGAAGTTAACTTATAACTAAGTACCTTTATAAAAAAATATTCTTGACCAAAAGTAATACTGCCAAAAAATTATAGAGTGAAATTGAATTCATGGGCTTCGTCAGGGGTCATTGTACTCATCATTATGAATAACTTTCAATATGGGACCAACCCCGAAATCGCGAAAAAAAAAATGTTCTGATCCTTACATTTTGACTTCAATTTCACCCTGGATAATACAGGGTGGCAAGGACATCGACGCGAAAACTGTTACCATGGATTTAGTACATGATTCTGAACCCCCCTTTTTTCTCCTATGAGATTTTTCGTCGGTTATTAAAAAAGAAATAGCTGTTTCATAGAAAAGTGACCTACGCGGTCAAAATTCAGTAGTTTTGCGTAAAACAGTAACAAATATCCATCCATCTTTACAAACATTCGCGTTTATAATATTGAATATATAACATAACATCACGCCTTGTTTCCCCGAAGGGTTGGACAGAGATGTCCCTGTAGCAGGTTCACCCACATTTCGCCAGTTATGTTTTAAGTCCCATGTAATAGGGGGCGAGCAGATAGAAAAACCCAATAACACTTTGCCCGACCTGGGTATCGAACCCAGGACCTCATGCTCAGCAGTAGCGCTTGCGACCACTAGACCAACGAGGCAGTCTGCGGGTCTTCGGGTTAACGGAACCCCAAATTATAAAGACTATCATGCAATATTTTAGGAAGCAGCTAATACGTATCAAATTATTATTGAATCATAATGCAGACAGAGATATAATTATTCACAGTCAGTTAATTAAAGGCTATATAAGCGAGTTTAGCAAAAAAACCACCGAAACACGCAGTTGATTTCCATCATGAAGGCAATTGTTGCGTGTTTGTTGTGCGTGGTACTAAATGTGGAAAGTGTTATATACGACAATGTCACGTACCAACCCGTGGAAAGACAGCTTCTGGACTTTAAACGGGATCATCCGGTAGATAACATTTTTTTAAATAAGGCTATAACAGTCCTAAAGTTCGATAAACAGGAAAAATAAATCGATATAGTTTATGAAAAAACAGTTGACTGTTTTTTCATAAACTATATCGATTTATTTTTCCTGTTAAAATTAATTCCTGTGTAAATTGATTTTGTAAAGTCTTTTGTACCCCGCGTAACCTTTTTGAAAATTAGTGTTGCAAGTTCTTCTATTACCAAATTAGTTTTTTCTAAAATACTCAGAGTCATACTAAAATTGTGTACTTAGCTCTTTAGCCAATGCAACACGCAAATAAGTCTTTTTCAAAATAATCTATGAATGTGCTAAAAACTTCTTGTCTTTTTCAGTTACCAATAGGATTATGGACTAAAAATAATGGAGATCCAACAGAAATACGGGACACACTAACGATAAACTCCGATCAATTTAACAATCAGTTACTTCTCGATACAATGCTGACATTTGATGCAGAGAGAATACCCGAGAGAGTGGTCCACGCCAAGGGAACTGGTGCCTTTGGTTACTTTGAAGTCACAAACGATGTCTCCAAGTATACTTATGCTGATGTGTTTAACGGAGTTGGTAAGAGAACGCCAATAGTTGTCAGGTTCTCAAGTGCAGCTCAAGGTGCCGGAGGAACTGACGTCAGCAAAGAATTAAGAGGCATGGCAGTTAAATTTTACACTAAAGAAGGCAATTTAGATCTTTTGTGTTTACAGACACCCGTATATCTATACAGAGATCCTATTTTGTTCTGGGGAGTTGTACATGCATTCAAACAAAACCCCCAGACTAACATGTTGGTAGATCTCACGGCCCGTTGGGACTTCATCACACAAAAACCGAGTACCATGCACACCTTCTTTTGGACATTATCTGATTATGGTCGTCCGAATGGCTTCAGAAGAATGGATTCTTTTCCCATCCATACTTATGAAATTTCTAATGAAAATGGACAGAGACATTATGTACGGTTTAACTTTAGAACGGAGCAAGGTTTTAGTTATATATCTAATGCTGAAGCGGTTGTGATACAAGGCACAGATCCGGATTATTTTACTCGAGATTTGTTCAACGCTATTGAACTAGGTAACTATCCTGCATGGAGATTAGAGATGGATATGATGACAGAACGAGACATACAAAATGTTGATTACGATCCTTTTGACGTTACCAGACTTTGGAAGAATGGTACATTTACCACCGTGCAGATAGGGCGTATAGTTTTAAACAAAAATGTTGAAAATCATTTTAGAGATGTAGAACAAGGAGCATATAATCCTGCCAATTTGGTGCCCGGTATTCCTGGGCCACCCGACTTTTTGTTCAGAGGCAGAAGAATGTTCTACAGAGACACACAAAATTATCGTTTGGGAAGAAATCATAACAAAATTTTCATAAATACGCCATTGTACACGAATACATACGTTCGTGATGGAACGCCTCCTACCAGACTTAACATGAAAAACGCACCAAACTATTATTCTAATTCATTCAACGGTCCAATACCTTATGTAGATGAGAAGCGACCGAGGGAGAAGTTACAAGTTTTGGAGAGAAATGCTATTGACTTGGAGCCCTTGCGATATTTTTACAATAACATTCTCGAAAATGAGGCACATAGACAGAGGTTTATTGAGACTATGGTTTTATCTCTTGTGCCAGTCACACCACCGGTGGTGCAAAGAGCTATAAAGTTGTTATATCTTATTGATCGTGATTTAGGCACGCGGGTGAGTATAGGGTTGGAAGTAGCTCTGGAACAGAGAAGAGCCCAGCAAGCAGCAGCGCAGGCCACTCCTCCACCGAACGTACCAATAAGGAACACACCAAATTCAGAACCA
This sequence comes from Omphaloscelis lunosa, assembly GCA_916610215.1. Lineage (NCBI taxonomy): Eukaryota > Metazoa > Arthropoda > Insecta > Lepidoptera > Noctuidae > Omphaloscelis > Omphaloscelis lunosa. The sequence continues at coordinate 5,516,521 of OU744255.1, forward strand.
GCACCTAAGACACCAATCTATCCAAAAGGTGCACAAGATAATCATAAATAAAGTGTAATGTCAATTATTAATTGAGTATTAAATTGAATACTAAGAAACCATAAAAACTAATTGATATCGGTTTCGGGAGATAAGATAAAAAAGGTGTATTTGGTTTATGTGTAACGATGGAGTATAAAGTATTTTATTTTAATCATCAATTGTTTTGTTTTCTCTCTTACCATTCCTTTATTTTTCTTTAAAGCTTGACAAGCTTACGGTACAAGTGATGAAAGGCGGTTTTCTATATTGTACATCTACTTTACACATAAAACAAAGAGTCTTACGTGACTTTGGTTTTTCAGAATATATATTTGTATTCTTTTAACCTTCACACTTGATGCTACTATTTCTATATAAGATGTTAGCAGAAAATAAGCAATGCCTGCCAAAACTGCTTTTTTGTTCTAGATCTAACACTTGACATTGGTGACTTAGTTAATTGATTCAGGCGTGACCTTTAGGAAATCCATTATAAAATAAAGAGCCATAAAAAACCTGAAAGAAATCAGGGTTTCTTCGGATTGCTTTCAGGGATTTTTATGGCTCTTTAGAAATAGCTAAGTGGAATAGGTTACTAAATATATCCACGTCTATTGTATTGGTGATTACTGGTACTGGTAACTTTTGAAAACGATAAGATCACAGGAATAAAAGAAAATTTACTTAAGGAAAAGTCGAACCGCCTTGAATAGAAATCATATGGACATTCAGAATTTGTGATCAAAATGAGTGTTCCGCAATTCTTAGACAAAAAAAAAATCGTTTTAGGTGCCAGGAAATTTCATGCAATTTGAAAGTCCTTTTTTTTTGGATAATTGCAAAATAAATAAAATAATTACACAAAAACCTTATTGTGTGTTTTTGACTAAGTTACAATAATATTTTATCGAAGAGTACGATATGCGTGCGCTGTGTGTTTTTGAAAAAAAGATTGCAGTTATTAGAGCATCCTGATCTAAGAATAATTGAAGATCAACAGAGAACTGGCTGACAGTAATAGACTAATTGACCTCAAAAAGGGGATATATCCAAAACTGTTTTGTGTTTCAAGTCGATAATATTATGAACGTAGGTACTTACAAACCCCAGTAACGTCAGCGTCTTTTGTTACGCTGACGACACGTTGGTCCTGGCGCAGGAGAGGTCGTACCGGCGGTGGCCGACTTAGCGACACGCGGGGTTGCGACAATCGTCAACAGGTTCCGGCAGTTGGGACTTGAGGTGGCCCTGCACAAGTCCGAGGTCATGGGTTTTCATGGACCTCGGAATGCGCCACCGTCGGGTTCCCAGGTAATGGCGGGAGGGGTTCACATCGGCATCGACTCGAAGATGAAGTATCTGGGATTCGTCCTCGATAGCCGGTGGAATTTTGTCGAACACTTCCAACGTTTGGCTCTCAGATTGGAGCGGGCCGGGGCTGCGTCCAAATGCCTCCTACCGGAGGCTCTACGTGGGGTCGTGCGGTCCATGGCCTTTTATGGGGCACCGGTGTGGGGTTAAGGCTGCAGTCATCCCGCCGGTTGAACGCGTCCCAGAGAATCATGGCCATCCGGCTGGCCCGAGGATACCGCACGGTCTCCTGTGAGGCGACGAGCCTCCTTGCCGTATTACCGCCATGGGATCTGGAGGCAAAGATCCTCGCGCACATCTGGGAGTGGCGCGAGGAAGCGAAACGCCAGGGCTTAACTCCGCTGCCGCGAGAAATCACGGCACAGTGGACAGAGCTCCGACGGGATCTCATGAAGTCATAGAGAGTGCCAGCGCTGGGCACGTCACAATTGCGGCGATAAGACCCCTCTTTAAGGAGTGGCTAGAGAGGCGCCACGGCGTCCTTACCTTCCGCCTGACGCAGGTCCTCACTAGACACGGCTGTTTCGGGAGGTTCCTGTTCAGGATAAGGCGGGAGGAAACGTCTGGGTGACATCATTGTGTGGATCACCCGGAGGATACGATGGAGCATACGGCGGAGGTCTGCCCGGCTTGGGCGGAGCATCGCCGAGTCCTCATGGAGGCGATCGGCGGCGGTGGTGATTTCTCGCGTCCGGCCCTGGTTCAAGCCATGGTATGGAGCGAGAGGAAATGGGAGGCCGTCACCTCCTTCTGCGAAGCGGTAATGCTTGCGAAGGAGGAGGCGGAACGCGTGAGGGAGAGGCAAATTTCGTACCCTCACGCCCCTAACCACCGCAGGAGGAGACGCCCTGGGCGTCGGGAATCGCAGGCTGATTTCCGGCTACCGTAGGCGCGAGCTTGCGGACGGTGAGCAATGGGTAGCTCACCATCCGATAAGGACCAGGCCCGGGTCGACGGTGCTTTGTGTTCCACGCGCGCCGTTCCGCTAGGGCCGATGCCTGCCTGGGGTGCGAAGAAAGGGAGATCGTGGCCCCCGGCAATAGGGCAACTGATGGAACACGGGTGAGTTTTAGTCAGTAAGAGTCTGACACGCCCTCCCGCTCCACCCAGAGCGGGAGAAGTTATTTGATAATTTCCAACCCAAAAAAAAACGGTATTTACAAAACAAATCAATCCTTCAGGTATTTTAGGTGCGTAATAGTCAAACTGACAGTATCACGCATTTCCTTTCAATAAATAATTATTGGCTTATTAGCGATACATTGCTTTACAAGAAACGAAATCAGTTTCATCTCTAAATACAATTTATTATGATTGCTCAGCAATCTATACTAATATTCAAAAGAGGTAAAATTTGTGAATTAGTATCTAAGGGGTCATCTTTGGAACGAATTTTCATTAGTGAAAGAATTTTCGGAACTACTGATCCTATTCCGAAAATTATCACACTAATGGGAAGCTATAGTATTGCCGATTGTCATGGGATATATTTTATGTTGAAAAAAGAAATTTTATGCGGACGAAATCACGTGCCGAAACTAGTTTATTATCTTAGACCTCGGTTTTACCTGTAAATATAACGCGTGTATTTCTGCAGATAATTGAATGATAGGTAGTAGCCGTTAGTAATTTTGGTCAATTACCCTTTAGTTCTATTGACCTGTAATTGAATCGGTGCGGGGCAAAGCTCTTCTCGTACAGAGAAGAAGGTCGTTCCTTCCTAGTATGAGAAGAGGCTCCATTTTTGTCGGCGATTTCACATTTTTTAGTTCCCGTGTCCTTACTATGAATTTATTGTCTGCAAGTTATTGTAATCCAAGATAAGCTAAAAGAATACCTAAGTATAATAAAATTGGTTATAGGAATTACCCGGTAGCTGATGCCGCTAAAAATGATAAAATAGAAGAGAAAGAAAGCGAGCGTGTGTCAGAGTATAGTTTAAGAATACGTACGTACTAAATCGTAACAAAATGAAGATACTTAGATGAAACACAATGATTCATTATAAACATAATACTAATAAAGATTTTTTGAAAGCCGATGTGGTCGCAGTGGACAACGGGCTCACCCCGCTCTCCATGGCTAAAGAGAACTGGCGCAAACCTGCAGTACTTACTACAGATTACCGCAAGGAGGTATGGCAAAGCAAGGCGCTTCGCAGGCGCTTCATTTGGGCTCTTCATGAGCCCGGTGTAGATTTCTTATCGTGTTTCGGTGACCTTTTCGGGGAAACCGAAGGTTTCGTTTGTGCAATTATGGACGAACTTATCTTGACGAATAACTACCGGAGACATATTATGAAGGACGGTACGGTTGACGCGTGTCGGACATGCCATCATCCGGGTGAGTTCATCAGATATATTATCTCTGGCTGTTCGCGTCTGGCTAACGGCAAGTATTTGCACAGGCATAACCAAGTGACCAGGATTATTTACCAGCAACTAGCTTTGAAAATAAACTTGTGGATTCTGAGGTACCTTATTATAAGTATGTGCCTGACCCAGCTCTCGAAAATGACCATGTCACGTTGTACTGGGATCGGTCTATCATTACTGATAGGACTATTGTTGCCAATAAGCCTGATAGTGGTGATAGACCGATTAGCACACGGGGTTGTCGACATGTGGAATGTGAGCTCGGCTATTCATTGTGCCGATTGTCGTAATGGCCAATGGCCTGGTGGCTAAAAGCCTCGACCAACATTTCTCGAGGCTCTCGTTAGGCGGTTGGATCAAAGGCCTGATTCAGAAGGCTGTATGTACTCCTCGATACCACTCGCATTGTGAGGAGGTTTCTGTCTCTGCAGCCCTAACCACCGGTAGCTTGGACCCTGCTCCCGACACCAGCGGACCTCTATTTTTTATACTTTTAAATGTTCTTTTTTATATCTTTTTAGTGTAATAAATATTTAGAAATGTAATTATATATGAAAAAATATATATATATAAAAATGAAATAATAGTAGTAAAGATTTATTGTTCAACTAGGACTAGATTACATGGCAAGGTAATATACTAGGTGGAGACGACATTATGATAGTAAATTAAACTGCGTATATCTAATGACGTTCTTAGTCCGCATACGAAAATTCAATAAAATATATCCAATAGTTCAGTCACTATAGCTAGTCAAAGATGGGCAAAACCCATAGTCGGCACATAGTTTGTTTGAAAAAATCACTTTTTTAATTTAGATGCTAGGATTTATTTGATGGTTCCAAAATACTTTTATGTATTAGTATTGCCAGTGTTTTCATTTATTGTCGTATTGTTGTCTCCACATAGAATAAAGCACAAGCATAAACTTTCTTAATCTAGTTCGTACTGTTATCCTCGATAGGTTATAAAATAACCTGTGTTCAAGAGAATCAATTTAGATCCCCGTCATAAATGGTTGACTTATAATAGCACTATGATATAGGAGATACAACAGTAAATATAGATAATGCATTTTTGTCAGTGAAATGATGACGTTGAAAGCATTTATCTTCTTTTATTTCAACAGGATTAATGAGTCACACTATTTGACCAAACCGTCGTATTTAACCAAATACACAAACACGAATTGGGAATATGAAGGACTGAAGAAAAACAAGACTCGAAAAGCAATACAGCAGTAATATAATGAGCAGAACCATTACTACGAATTACAAAGAAGCGATGAAACATGGAATTTTAGTACCTACAAGATAATAACTAAAAACTCCTTCATTAACCACCGATTAGACATCAATTACATCTAGGTGTGTGCATATTTATATATGCACATGCATCGGTGGTTAATGAAGGCTATATAAGCAAGTTTCGTTGGCCCGGTGCGGAACATGCAGTCGATTTCCAATATGAAGGTAATGGTTGCATGTTTATTTTGTGGTACTAAATGTGAAAGGTGTTAGATACGAGAATGTCACGTACCAACCCGTGGAAAGGGAGCTTCTGGATTTTAAACGGGACCATCCGGTAGGTGCAATTATTTGAAGTGAAAACTTCTGTAGGCGTGTCGGGCATTTTTGAGATGGGACTAAACCATTGATTTCGCGACACTGTGATGACACCAGCTTTTGACCAATAAAAAGACATCAACGCGTTGATTACCGCGGTGCAGATTTTTTTTTCAAGTTTTCACTTCTGTCGGCACTCCCGGAGTGCCACTATTTTTTTTTTAATTTTCTCAATTTTAGTTAATTGTAAAGCCTTCAGTAATAATGATAGAATAACATAACACACATCACGCCTGTGTTCCCCGAAGGGTTAGGCAGAGGTGTCCTATTGTACACCCACATTTCGCCAGTTATGTTTAAGTTCCATGTATTCCATGCATTGCCATCAACCAGGCACAAATCAGGACTCCGGGCTGCTACTGAGATATTCCAGGAGAAAAAACCCAATAACACTTTGCCCGATTGAACTTAAGATCTCAGGCTCGGCAGTGGCGCTTGCGAGAAGAGAAAATAATAAATGATATAAAAAAAAAAAAACTTATGCGGTTGGGGGACTCCCGTCAGGAACGAAGTTCTTTCTAACGTATCATTTAAAACAAAAAACATAATTTTTACAGCAGTCATCTTTGATTTACATTTTGACCTCACTATCGGCTTTAACACCCTCGAAAACCATGAAAACGATACCCATGACGAAAAATTAAAAAAAAATCAGAACCACCATCTTGGATTTACATTTCAACCCTACTATCGGCTTTAACACCCTCGAAAACCTTACTATCGGGTTTTTCACCCTTGAAAACTATGAAAACGAAACCCATGATGAAAAATTTCAAAATTTTCAGAGCCGCCATCTTGGATTTTCATTCTGACAAAATTCACATTTTTTTTTCTCTCTTTCTCTCTGGCATGCAGAGTATTCAGGCAATTTTATCCCACGACACTGTAATCACTTTACTCTTTTCTTTGGTTTTTTTCTGCCGGCGTTCGCTCTCTCTTTCTTTCTTTCTCATTGAATTAGAAGAAGACAGTCGCAAGTATTAAAACTTTTTAGCGTGACGATTTCTGAAAGTTTACAAACCGCATTAAAGAACTTCGTTTCAAAAATATACCAAAAATAAAAATACGTGCATGCAATTTAATAAACTTTAAAAAACCAATGACAAAGTAAATTGACTATGGACGAAAAGTAATGGAGATCCAAATGTTCGTCAATGTTCGTCAAAAAATCGATTTAAAATATAATTTTGTATAATAGAATTGTAGCGAAGTCAAAACTGTACATATAAAAAAAATATATATAAATGGTAGTAGTTACTGCGAGGTTTTGGAATAATTTTAATGTCGAAAATATAGTTTTTAGAATTTCTGTCTATCTGTCTCAATGTACAGTAAGCGTTCAAAAGTGCATAAGCACGTTAAGAATCATATTGCTGTGAACACGCGGTGTAGTCCGTATATCTGTATGTGTAAACAACACGGCACACACACCACAGAGAACGCAGTATTGCGCTTTACACACTGTCGTATCGTCGCGTACTTGCGTCGCACTACCGAAACAAATATATATTTCCGTCGCTTTTGTTAGACAACACGCATCATGCGCTTGACCTCGGCCAGTTTATGGGATTACTAAAATTCGAACCAAAATTTCGTGTGCAGATAGCATAACGCGTTAAGCAATGGTCTGAGATTCAAATTGGCTTAGGTTCCAACTTCGTCAAGCACAGTACAGTTTTTGCAAATATTAATATTTTTGTTTGCAATAATATTATATTTTAACTATTGCTGCCTTTTTTATTAATGCTGTTATTGCAATAAAGGGTTTAGAATTAAAAATGCGTGATATGTGATAGCAAAATTAAAAAATTGTATTCGTTATATTTATTTTACTTATAGATAATATATTGCTACAATTATTTGTCATTACGTCAGCTCAATAAGATGTGAAATAGATGTCGAGAAACTTAGAAGCAATTTATATTATTTTGACATATTTGTATTACTTATGAAATATTTTAAATTGATTTTTTCACCATAAATATTAGCTAGCTTATTATTAGTTAGCTTTGATCATGGTCGAAGTAATTAAGCAATAAATAAGAATATAAGACTAATCAAAATGTAAAAAAAAAACTAGTTACAAAATAGGTGATTTTAAGGTTAACTAAGTGTTTGTTTACATTATTTATTTGGCTTTAGTAAATATTGGTTGGTATTGAGGTTATAGCTTAAGTATTCATTTTCTTTACGAAAAGAAGATTGAAACTAAACCTCAAATTGTAATCCTAAAATAATAATATTACTAAAATAATCTTAAACATTTTCGGTCTATCTGCGAGAAATACGACAAACAACATATTGTAACTTGCTTAAAAAATCGTTACCACAAATTCATGCAATAACGAATCTGTTGTTTATTTAGTTGGTACGGTAAATATTTTAAGGTTAAAATATAGCAGTGTCCCACTTGAAGTCTTAATATTATCGTGCGAAACTTAAACGTTCTTGTTTATGCCTTTCTGTCAAAAACAGTTTCCTAGCTGGTCTTCAGTGATGCAAGCCTTCAGAGTGCACGGAGAACGGTTAATAATATCGTGTTTAATAATTCAGCAAAATATCTCGTTGGTATGAAACCATTTGTTTCATATTCTTCCATCATTTGACGTCGCTACTGCTCGATAATAAGCCTCTTCCTCATTCCTCTTAACCCTCACAGTATTTCTCTAGAACAAAGAATAACATTGTATTTATTACACATAATAATTATTTATCATTCACTAATCGAATTAAACCTCATAATGAATTTAAAATTTTAAAGGCATCTTCTGTCTCAACAATACCTCTGTTCTATCAACAATACCTTTGATTAAGATTTATGTTTAGTAAAATATGAAATATTTAAATGATAACACTCACACTTAGTCCGGATTCATTAGATATTTGTGTAAATTACATTCACTTTTACGCAGCGTAATAATATTTGATCTCCCTTCAATATTTATATTTAACTGCATTTTGAAAATAATAACCACAACACCGCTAATACCTAAATACTCGTCACCAACAATAACCACGAACCAACAAAGTTTTATTAAGCGAATACGCGTAACGAACTGCGTCTGTCTACCCCACGGAAATCGAAATAATTTACTTAGTTTTTGTGGTCTACCTGCTAAACTTTAATATTTATGTGAACAAGACGACTGAAACAAAAAGCGAATGATTATTGAACTAGTCATTATAAAAAAAATAACAAAAACGTATTTATAGTATAAAATAAATTATAAAATAGTAATTATTAAAAAAATGCAATCTAACCGCACATGAGATTTGAACTCTAGCTCGGCTCGCCATAACCGCACATACCGAGCACGTTATCCACTGAGCTAGCATGTCATATACAATATTGGTAGAAATTATGAAGTACTATGAGTTGCAGATAAAGTGAGTGTGTGTGTATCTATAGTATTGTAACATCTTATAGAAGAAGGTCGTAAGTCAAACCGAAGCGTCAGTCTATTCCTTTGTGAGATTGCCTATGGACTTTTGGTCGGTACTGTATGTTCCGGCTTCTCACGAAGTATTCGTGAGAAGCGGACCCGGACAGATTCTGTTCAAAATTTTGCATAGGTATTCCCGATAAGTCTGGTCAGTCTGTAGGCTATAAATTATCACGCTATTTGCTATGGGGATGAGCAATATTGCATTATTTTCGTATTCATCTAAAATTTACTGCAAATTATAAAAAGGTTAGAATATTGCAGGTAGATATTAAAAACCTTTTAAATAGTTATCATCGCGGAATAACTTTATAGAACTAAGCAGTCAACACGTTGTCTACATCTATTTAACTACTTTCCTATCTGGAAGAGATTTCTTTAGAAATAAGCATCACCTTTGCACGTATTTTTCTGTTCCTTTCTTCTTGTCTGTTTATATGTGTGTACATAAATTGTTAAATAAATAAATAATTCTGATATCGCCAATCTGTCGTAAACAGGCGCGGTGATCGATGTTCATACCTTCCTTGTAATAGAAAAGGTCTTTCTTTGCTCATCAGTAGAGAGAATTAGAGGCTGAAATAATTTTTTTTTTTTTTGGCGATGTTGAACAATTATTTCGAAGGAAAAAGACATACTGTGAAAATCCCAATTTTTAAAATAAAAAGATTATTTTAAAAAAAAACTAAGTAATGTATGATGATCAGAAGGCCAATTCTCGTACTCATAAAACGTTTACATTCAAGTCGCAAACTTGTCAAGAATGTTGTGTAAATTGTTTTTGACAAATTACGAATGAGATTAGAGCGACGTTATCTGTTAAAAATTACGGGAATTACCGCTCAGAACTATCCGTTGGCGTAAAAAGTTAAGTACAAAAAGAGTCAATACACTCCTTCCTAAGAGCTAATAAAGATCGAAAATACTTAATACCACCGGTTTTAATTGATAAGTGCCAATCATCCAGAAATATATTTTTTTATTCAATTAACAAATGCTGCGTTTCCTGGCATTAGGCTGATGAGCGGTAACTACTTTCCGTTGCTATATTTTATAAATCTGTTGCAACCTATCCACCGGGTAGTCTATGCCTGTTAAGATGAGGTTGCTTGCCGTCTGTGCTTTTATTTGTATGGCGGCGACATTTGTGACGGGATATCAATGCTATAATGCAACGACTGATGCTGTGTCGCAGCAGTTGGCTGATTTTAGGCAACGATATACGGTATGTGATCTAATGTTTATCTAACTATAACTTCAAGTTTACATATGCTTTACTTATACATAATTTTATTATTCCTTAAACGCTTTGATTCCTAATTACGGTCGCATTATAAATGTTTCAAATTTATAGAAACAGTAACTACATGATATTTCATTTTATTATTTCAGAGACCAATAGGCGTGTGGACTAAGCATACTGGTGATCCAATAGACATCAGAGATACGATAACGATCAACACGGACATTTTCAACAACAAACACCATTTCCATCTAACATCTCATCTTAACAGAGAACGAATACCCGAACGATTGGTACATGCTAAAGGAGCCGGCGCTTTCGGATATTTTGAGGTAACCAACGATGTATCAAGATATATTAAAGCAGATTTATTTAATGGAATTGGAAAAAGGACACCGATAGTTGGACGATTCTCTACAGCTACACAAAACCTTGGAGGAACTGACCTCAGCAGAGAATTGAAAGGAGTTGCTGTAAAATTTTATACGAGACAAGGAAACCTCGACCTAGTATGCTTACATATACCAATTCTATATAAAGACCCAATCGAATTCCTTGCTTTTATAAGAGCTTTTAGAAGAAATCCCCGTACTGGGATATTTGACAACACAATGAGATGGGATTTTCTTACCTTGAGACCTGAGTTTCTACATATAGTTCTTTGGTTGCAGTCAGATCTTGGAATACCCGATGGATATAGAAAGATGAACAATTTCCCTATTCATACATATGAAGTATACAACAAACGTGGTGATAAGTTTTACGTCAAATTCAACTTAAGAACTGAGATAGGTTTGTTCAATCTGACAAATGCCCAAGCACAAGCAATAGGAGCTAACGATCCTGATTATTACAATAGAGATCTTTACAATGCAATTAATGCAGAAAACTACCCAGCCTGGAGATTAGAAATGGATATTTTAACAAAAGATGACTTACTTAAAATTGATTATGATCCATTTGACATTACAAGACAATGGAGGAGAGGAACCTACCGAACTGTAACAGCTGGGCGCTTAGTTTTCAACCGCCACGTTGACAATATATTTAGAGATGTTGAACAAACTGCTTTTAATCCAGATAACCTAGTTCCAGGAATGGTAGGTCCAGCGGATTCTGTATTCAAAGCTCGAAAAGTTTTCTACCCTGATACTCAACACTATCGTTTAGGAGCAAATCATGCAAATTCAAGAATAAATGCTCCAATGTATGACATGAACTATGATCGTGATGGAAAGCCACCTGTGAGAGATAACATGAAGGACGCACCAAACTATTACCCGAACTCTTTCAATGGTCCCATACCTTACGTGGACGAGGCACGACCAACAGAACGATTATTTGTTATGGAGAGAACAGCTGTAGACTTACAACCAATGTCTGAGTTTTACAATGAAGTAGTGGAGAACGATGCACATCGCCAGAGAATAGCCAATAACTTTGCTAATTCATTAGAAGGCGTACCACATGATATTGAAAAGAAAGCCCTTCGGTTGCTTACTTTAGTAGATATGGATTTAGGAAGACGCGTAAGACAAGCATTGACAATAGCAAAGGCTACAGCAATGACACCTCTTAGGGAGAGGTATGACCGAAGAGCGCAATGTCTAAGTATACTTTAGTACTAGCAATAGGGATGTCGTGACTTGAAGCATCATCTTTTGCAAGCTTACAAGCTGTTTAACTAAGCTTGAGATTCTATTGGTTATATTCATAACTGTATATTATACAACCCACACTGCAGGGAACATAGAAACAGGGAATCATGAAAAACGATAATAAGAATATTTTTTCTTGTTGAATGTAATAAAATATTATCCGCTTCAAAGCTTGTTTTATTTCCGAGACTAAATCGAATCAAACTACAAATTTAACTTTCACTATCAAGAACTGCGAGCAGTGAATATCTGGATTCTAGCCATACTTAAATTTTTTTCGCAACTGCTCATAGAAGAGAAAAATAAAATGCAAATAATAAAAAATGGCAGAAGTTATCGTATTCATTTTAATTTGGTTCAAACGAACCACACAATTTTTCAAATGAATTGATGTTATGATTATTCTATTTATTAAAAATCTTAAATTCATTCATTCATTCACTGGCAAGCATCACGCAGCCTAAGCCACTGTTTTTAACCGACTTTCAAAAAGGAGGAGGTTATATTTTCGTAGCGTATGTTTTTTATTTAATGTTTTTGAAGTGAAGACTTCTTTAGGCGAGTTGGGCATTTTTGAGATGGGACTAAACCATTGATTTCGCGACACCGTGATGACACCAGCTTTTGACCATTAAAAAGACATCAACGCGTTGATTACCGCGGTGCTGATTTTATTTTGACGGCACTCCCGGAGTTTTTTTTTTTTTAACTTTACTTATGTCCACCGATTTCTCCGTCAATTAGGGACCGATTTTGAAAATTCTTTTTTCTTTGAAAGGATATGCTCTTAAAGTGGTCCCATATAGATTGTATTAACTTTGCTTGGATAGTTTTTAAGTTGGGTTCAATAATACGTATTTTTTTCCAATTTAGTATGTGGATGATATGATAAGTTCCTGTCACTGTTATTAACATAGCAGGTAGTGGTATTTGAATTTGTGTGAGGTAGGTACCATAACTAAAAAGTGAAAAATAAAAATGTTTAAAAAAAAAAAAAAAAAAACAAACGACTTCCAAAAACCAAACTTCAAAGCGAATAATAACTTTAATTTCGGAAGTCTGTGGCAAAAAACAAAAATTCAATACCAAAAACACCATTAGTTATTTTTTTATTAATAGGAGATGAAAGTTTGTATGGAAATCCGGCACTTTTTTTTTTGGGTGGGAAATCATCAAATAACTTCTCCCGCTCTGGGCGAAGCGGGAGGGCGTGTCAGACTCTTACTGACTAAAACCCACCCGTGTTCCTTCGGTTGGCCTGTTGCCGGGGGCCACGATCTCCCTTTCGGTTTTCTTCGCAACCCCGGCAGGCATCGGCCCTAGTGGACCCCTTCAATTCTGCTGACATCTCTTTGAGGCGCGCGTGGAACACAACGCGCCGTGGACCCGGGCCTGGTCCTTATCGGACGGTGAGCTACCTATTGCTCACCGTCCGCAAGCCCGCGCCTACGAAAATTCGGCACTTGGCTTGTCTACTTAATAAAGATCTTTAATTCATTCATTCACTGACAGGAAATCCACAGTCAAAGTGCATTTATCCACCGCAGCCGTCAACGGGACGTCAAGTCACCGAGAACGAGATAACGGCGCTGAAATTAAATGTACGTATCGCTACATACATTGATTTATTACGTTGACGTCGAGTCCCGCCACGTCGAGTCGCCTTGAGATCGAGTCCCGCCACGTCGATTTGTCGCCACGTCTACTTGTTCTTTTGTATGATACTATGATCGCGAGGATTAATTCTTAGACCCGAAAAAATCCTTTTAAGTGTCTGGATTTGAAAGCCAATTTTTTGTACTAATTGAACAATGTTAAATAAAAATAGTTACCTACATGAAACCTTGTTGTGTTTTTTTTTACTATGTTACAATAATATTTTATCGAAGAGTATAATAAAGAGCTGCGTGTTTTTGTAAAAAAGATCGCAGTTGCTGGAGCATCCTGATCTAAGGATAAATAAAGATCAACAGAGGAGTGGTCGATATATTCGAATATATAGTCAAATATATAGTCGAATAATTAACGTCTAAAAGAGGAAATATATCCAAAACTGTTTTGTGTTCCAAGTTGAATTATTATGAACGTAGGTACGTACATACAAATCAAATTAATCCTCCAGCCATTTTAGATGCATAATAGTTGAACTGGCTGTATTACGCACGCATTTCCTTTCAACAAATTATTATTGGGATAATAGCTATAGATTGCTTTATAAAGCTGCGGTACCATGGCCTGTCAAGGAATATCGCGGCCTGGCGTGCGGTTATGCCTGTCGAGGCCTGCCGCGCCCGTGTCGAGCATTCCCACTTGACTGGAGGCTTCATCATATCGAACGTTCCCACGGTCTGTTGGCCTGGCTGGCACGATCTGCCCTGTGAGTAAGCTGGCCGTGGGGCCGCAGCATGAGACACAAAATCAATTTCATATCTGAATACTATTATTTGTGATTGCTCAGCAATTTATTACAAAGTACATAGGTTTAATCCGTAATTTGGTGTTAATTTTGGGAGTTACTTGATTAAGTTCAAATGGAGATTGGTAGAAAAAATACTTAATTTACGAAAACGTATGAGCTGTTTATAACTATGGTCGATTACCCGTAAGTTCTATTGATCTGTAATTGAACCAGTACGGGGCAATGCTCTTCCCGTACAGAGAAGGTCGTTCCTTCTGTTGAGAAGAGGCTTGGTTAGGTAGGTTTTGAGTTCAGGACTCCCGACGCTATTTTCTTTAACTATGATTTAGTTACATCAAAGTTAAACTCAAAAGAATACAATGAAAAATATTTTTTGTTTAGTACAGTAATTACCCGCTTGCTAATAATACCAATAAAATTAACAAAATGGAAAAAGAAAAAGAGGTAGAAGGAGAGCGCATGTCAGACGAAAAGGGCTTTCATCATTTATGGTTGACCAGTAGATCTTTAGAAAACCTATCGAGCTTTAAATACAGAATCAGCTGGACCTACTATTCCTGAAACTAGGTTATGTGGATTAAAAGCAGTTTGTTCAACATCTCTAAATATATTGTAAACGTGGCGATTGAAAACTAAGCGCCCAGCTGTTACAGTTCGGTAGGTTCCTCTCCTCAAATGAGATTAAGACAATTCAATTTGGGAGTATGAAGGAAGAAAATCAAACTTAAATACGCAATGCAGCCGAAATAGCACGAGCAGAACCATTACAACGAAGTGATTAACAATTTAATTTCAGTACAACATGATAATTAATAACCCCTCTATTCACTAGTTAATAAAGGCTATATAAGCAAGTTCCGTTGGCCCAGTACGGAACAAACAGTCGATTTCCAACATGAAGGTAATCGTTGTGTGTTTATTTTGTGTGGTACTTAATGTGGAAAGTGTTCGATACGAGAATGTCACGTACCAACCCGTGGAAAGGCAACTGCTGGATTTTAAACGGGACCATCCGGTGGGTACAAATATTTTCTCGTTTTCTCAATTTTAGGTAATTGTTAAAGTCTTCGGTAAGAGTTACATAGAATAACATGACACACATCACCCCTGTGTTCCTCAAAGGGTTAGGCAAAGGAGTACCTAAAGCACACCCACATTTCACCAGTTATATTTAAGTCCCATGTAATATGGGGCGAGACTATTGCTATCAACTGGGCACAAATCCAGATTTCGAGCTATTACTGAGAAATTTCAGATGGACAAAGCCTATAACACTTTGCCCGATCGAACCCAGGAGTGTATGCTTGGCAGTAGCGCTTGCGAGAGAATAATTATTGATATAAAATAAAATACCAAAAATAAAAATTACGTACAAAATATGAGCATTACATAAAAATTTATAATTAGATTTTGAAACGAGAATTAAATATTTTATTTTTTTTAAATAATATAATTTATACATGAAATTCCGTATAGTCTTTAAAAAGTCCTTCGGTCAATCGATCTTTTAAGTATATACTTTATTTATTTATATATACTTTATTGTACTCCACAAAAATACATAACAAAAAATAAATCAAACACGACAAAATATACAATGGGCGGCCTTATCGCTTTCCGCGATCTCTTCCCTTCTCTTCTTTTCTTTCTTCTTATACTTTCTGTGTTTTAATTTAATTTATTTTTTGCAGTTACCGATAGGACTATGGACGAAAAATAATGGAGATCCAACAGAAGTACGGGATACACTTACGATAAACTCCGATCAATTTAACAATCAGTTACTTCTAGATACGATGTTGACGTTTGATGGTGAGAGAATACCTGAGAGAGTGGTACACGCCAAGGGAACTGGTGCTTTTGGTTACTTTGAAGTTACAAACGACGTCTCCAAATACACGTATGCTGATGTGTTCAACGGAATTGGCAAGAAAACGCCATTAGTTGTCAGGTTCTCAACAGTATTACAGAATCTAGGAGGCTCTGACGTCAGCAGGGAATTAAAGGGAATGTCAATTAAGTTTTACACCAAAGAAGGTAATTTAGATCTTTTGTGTTTGCAAACGCCTGTTTATCTGTACAGAGATCCCATGTTCTTTTTGCACCTAGTACATGCATTCAAAAGAAATCCACAAACAAACGTGATTGATTTCACGGCCCGTTGGGATTTAGCAACGCAAAGACCGGTACTCATTCACGATTTCTTTTGGTTATTGGCTGATTACGGTATTCCAAATGGGTACAGAAGGATGGATGGTTTCCCCATTCATACTTATGAAATTTCAAATAAGAATGGGGAGAGACATTATGTAAGGTTTAACTTTAGAACTGAGCAGGGTTTCTCAGCAATTACGTCTGCTCAAGCAGCTGTGATACAAGGTACGGATCCGGATTACTTCAACCGAGATTTTTACAATGCTATTGACCAAGGAAACTTTCCTGCATGGAGATTAGAGATGGACATGATGACCCCACATGACATACAAAATGTTGATTACGATCCTTTCGATGTTACCAGACTGTGGAAAAATGGTACATTTTTCACAGTGCAAATTGGGCGTTTGGTATTAAACAAGAATGTTGAAAATCAATTTAGAGATGTAGAACAAGGAGCGTTTAATCCTGGCCATTTGGTTCCCGGTATTCCCGGGCCACCTGACTTTTTGTTTAGAGGCAGAAGAATGTTCTACAGGGATGCACAAAATTATCGTTTGGGAAGAAATCACAACAAAATTCTCGTTAATATGCCATTGTACGCAAAGACATACGTTCGTGATGGGACGCCACCTACTAGGTTTAACATGAAGAACGCACCAAACTATTATTCTAATTCATTCAACGGTCCAATACCGTATGTGGACGAGAAGCGACCGAGGGAGAAGTTACAAGTACTGGAAAGTAACGCCGTTGACTTGGAGCCCCTGTGGTATTTCTATAACTACATTCTTCAAGATGAAGCGCACAGACAGAGATTTATTGAGAATTTATATGTGTCTCTTGTGCCAGTCACACCACCCGTGGTGCAGAGAGTGATCAAGTTGATGTACCTCATCGATCGTGATTTGGGTAGACGAGTGAGCATTGGCTATGAAGTAGCGCTCGCACAAGCGCAAGCTGCGCAGGCAGCTCAAGCAACTACTCCTCCGAATCTACCTTTGAGAAATACACCGACAGCTGAAGGACCTCCAAAGAATCCCCAGACAAAAGGTGCAAATAGCATACGTATTCTTTAAAATTTATTTTGATTTACTATTAAAAAGTATTTAATACTCATTGTATTCAGACACCTTAATATTTGCAGAAACCATACAAATTGATTTTGTTTTTCAAATTAAAACTGTTTCTGGAATGGTGACCTTCTTTTATGTTTTACTTTTTTGACGGTTAAATTAAATTTTCTCTCGTAATTTTTTACCTTTTCAATGATGTAAAAGTTATTTTTACTTTATCATGGCATGGTTTTCTGTTTTTACTCGAGTTTGGTAAATGTGTCCGTATGTAAAATAAAGTTGATGTATACGTTTGTTCACCTTGAGATCATGTAACCCGCTATTGTGGTCAACCTTTCCAATTCGTCTGAATATGATAATTAGGATTATGTTACAGATGCAGACATATGGTTCACTCCGCATGTTAGACATGAAGTTACAAGTACGTGGCGGGCTCGACTTGTTGGACCAATTCAGTGAGTGTAACGTAGTTAGAAGATCTAAAAGTTACGCGATAGAAAGAGAGGCAACTTCTAGGTGAATATACAATTTATTGTGTCGTAGTAAGAGTCGCTTTTTATTTAAATGATTTTGTGGCGTGAACCATCTATATTAATCTATGATTATGTATGAATTATCTCAGTTATTACAAATGTAATGGCGTGCAACGGATACATTCGTTTAGTATGATTTGGCATTAACAGCGGTACTTGTTACATAAGCAGGAGAAAATAAACGATAAAAATAAAAAAAAAGTAAAATACAATAAAATAGTTTAAAATAATTTTATTCCGACGGGAAATAAGCCGTTTTATACTTCTTAACCTTTAATCGTTATTGAAACTCCTTCGTCTATGTCAAAATCAACCTTTATACCATATTATTATTATTTTCAAACCTTGAAACTTCATACAATATAATGTGTCTGTGTCTTGGTGCCTCACAGTCTCAAGTTTTCAAACAAAAGAGTGTTATAAATTTCTTTTGCTATTAAAATATGACACGCTCTTATTTGAAATATATATAATGGATTTACTTCTATTTTCTTAAATGACTGGTTATGCGATTTTATTTTCGGGTAGATTATACTTTACAGGGGATTGTAAAGCATATTCACACCCCATTCAAATGAGTAAGAACAAGCCACACTGTCTTCGAAGTTTTCTTCAGCAGGCGATGATGAAGATGGTACAGGCGAAGCACAAATCATACAGCATGGTTTCAAACGATTAGAGTTTGTATTTAGCGGGTTTTACAGTTTAAGATTTGCCATCACGCGAAGAAGATTAAGTCTGAACATTTCTCAGAAAGGTTTGCAGGAAGACAGCAAAAATTGTCAATCGAATTCCTTGCTTTCGTATAAGCTTTTAGACCGATTCTCTTACTTTGAGACCTAACTTTCTACATATAGTTCTTTGGTTGCAATCAGATCTTGTAATACCCGATGGATATAGAAAGATGAACAATTTCCCTATTAATACATAATTATGAAGTTATACAACAAACGTGGTGATAAGTTTTCCGTCAAATTTAACGTAAGAGCTGAGATAGGTTTTTTTCAATCTGACAAATGCTCAAACACAAGCAATAGGAGCTGACGATCCTGATTATTACAATATAGATCTTTACAATGCAATTGATGCAGAAAACTACCCAGCCTGGAGATGAGAAATGGATATTTTAACAAAAGATGACTTACTTAATATTGATTATGATCCATTTGATATTACAAGAAAATGGAAGAGAGGAACCTACCGAACTGAGCTGGGTGCTTAGTGTTCAATCGCCACGCTGACAATATATTTAGAGATGTTGAATAAATTGTTTTTAATCCAGATAACCTAGTTCCAGGAATAGTAGGTCCAGCGGATTCTATATTCAAAGCTCGAAAAGTTTTCTACCCTGATACTCAACACTATCGTTTAGGAGTAAATCATACAAATTCAAAAATAAATGCTCCAATGTATGATATGAACTATGATCGTGATGAAAAACCACCTGTGAGCGATAACATGAAGGATACATCAAACTATTACCCGAACTCTTTCAATGGTCCCATACCTTACGTGGACGGGGTACAACTAACAGAACGATTATTTGTTATGGAGAGAACAGCTGTAGACTTACAACCAATGTCTGAGTTTTCCAATGAAGTAGTGGAGAACGATGCACATCGCCAGAGAATAGCCAATAACTTTGCTTATTCATTAGAAGGCGTAACAAGTGATATTGAAAAGAAAGCCCTTCGGTTGCTTACTTTAGTAGATATAGATTTAGGAAGACGCGTAAGACAAGCATTGACGATAGCAAAGACTACAGCAATGACACCTCTTAGGGAGAGGTATGACCGAAAAGCGCAATGTCTAAATATGCCTTAGTACTAGCAATAGGGATGTCGTGACTTGGAGCATCACCTTTTGCAAGCTTACAAGCTTATTTATCTAAGTTTGATATTTTATTGGTTTTATTCATACTATATATTGACCAGACCCAGAGTTTTTTGAAAATCGACATTAAGAATTATTTTTTCTTGTTGAATGTAATAAAATATTTTCGGCTTCAATGCTTGTTTTATTTCGAAGATAAATCGAATAACTAATCTAACTATCACTATCAACTTCAGCTAGCAGCGAATATCTGGATTATGGTCTTACTGAAAAATTACACGCAACTATTCAAGAGTAAAATTATGCAAACAAAAGACAAAAAGAAAAAAAAAAGAAATGACGTAATACATCGCATTTAATTTAATTTGGTTCAAACGAACAACACTATTTTTCAAATGAATTGATGTAATGATTATTCTACCTAATAAAAATCTTAATAGGGGATGAACATTTGTATGGAAGTTCATCATTTTTGCCGACCGCAAATCAGTTGTTAGAAAAGATTGTATAAAAATCAGGCTTACGAAATACATAAATACATAGTTATGCAATTGGTTAATTAACATAAACATTCATCCAAACATCCTTCTACATAAATTATAATGAGGGGTTTATTTGAAACTGATTGGAAATCATCATATCCCATGAACACTAATATCAATTAAAAAATACAATAGACATAAATATATTTAGTAACCTGTTCCGCTTAGCTATTTCTAAAGAGTCATAAAAAACCCTGAAAGAAATCGACACGTGTTTCACGTGTTTCACCGTGTGTCATCCTCAGGATGACGATTGACTTGTCGAAAACTCGAACACGGCGTGTTGCCACACCGAGCTCTGAACGCAGAGTCGAACAGAGCTCAGAGCTCGGTGTGGCAACAAAGGTTTTCAAAGGTTTAGATTACAATTTGTAACCTAATTTTAATTTAATATTAATGTATTGCATACGAAAACCTTTGTAACTTACAAAGGTTTTTGTATGCAATACATTAATATTAAAAAACATAACATAACGTAACATCACGCCTGTAATCCCCGAAGGGTTAGGCAGAGGTGTACCTATAGTACACCCACATTTCGTTAGTTATGTTTAAGTCCCATGTAATAGGGGGCTAGCCTATTGCCATAAACCGGGCAAATCCGAACTCCCGACTGCTACTCAGAAATTCCAGATGGAAAACCCAATAACACTTTGCACGACCCGGGAATCGAACCCAAGACATCATACTCAGCCGTGGGGCTTACGACCGATAGACCAACGAGGCAGTCAATAAGGCAGGCAGTAATATTAAACTAAAATACAATAATGAAATCTCGGTGTTTCTTCAGTGTCAAAACCTCGCGAAGCAGGGGCGGGTCGCTGGTGATTATAAACGTGAGATGGCGGAAACACAAAGTGGGAAGCAACACATTACTAGATAATAATACACGCCATTCCATCGGCTTTCCATTATTGGAACATCCAAGCCTACATCAGTTTCTATTTTAGTAAATTAAATTGAATACATACTTCAATATGCTAATCACAGCCATTTTGCAACATATGTTATTAAATGTAATCAACAATAGTGAACAACATTGAAAGCATCGCAGAATCTAAGGACGTTCCATAGTTTTAACAGTGTTTGACAAAGATACACTGGTCATCATACACGCATTCTGATTAACTCAAAAACTACGGAAATAAAAGTATTTGACGAGTACGATATTCTCAATCATCAATAACATACAATCATATTGATGTATTATACGTGTATTTTTTCTGCTTAAATAATTATCCTGAAATTAAAGTCAGTAATAGCACCAGTTTCCCTGCGGTTACTTTATATAAAACGGTGGTACTATTAAGTAATTTTGCACTCTGTTATTACGAATAGGATGAGGCAACTCGCTGTCTGTATTTGTGTCTGTGTGGCTGTGGAATATGTGACCAGCTATCAATACTATAATGAGACGGTGGGGGATGCTGTGTCACAACAATTGCCCGACTTTCGGAGACGACATCCAGTAAGTACTGAAAATATAATAGACCTCTCTACTATCCTATAGTAAGATAGATTTAAAATTTATGGTAATTTTTATTTCAGAGACCCATTGGAGTATGGACAAAGACCACGGGAGACCCAATAGATATAAGAGATACAATATCCCTGAACACAGACATATTCAACAATAAACACCATTTCCAGGTCAGTTCTCACATCAACAGAGAAAGGATACCAGAGCGAATTGTGCATGCCAAAGGCTATGGCGCCTTTGGGTACTTCGAAGTGACAAACGATATTTCCAAGTACACTACAGCCGATGTATTCAATGGAATTGGAAAGAAAACGCCGGTTGTTGGACGATTTTCTACAGTAATACAGAGTCTCGGTGGAACTGATTTATCCCGAGAAACAAAAGGTTTATCTATGAAATTCTATACCAGACAAGGAAACTTGGATTTATTATGTTTGCACCTTCCCATATTTTTATACAAAGATCCATTGGACTTTCTCAGTTTTGCGAATGCACTCAAAAGAAACCCCCGTACCGACGCCTTAGATAATACTGTGATATGTGATTTCATCAATTTACGACCAGAATTTTTAAACACAATACTTTGGCTTATGTCTGATTTTGGATTACCGGATGGATACAGAAAGATGCACTGTTTCCCAATTCACGTGTATGAATTATACAATAAAGAAGGTGAACAGTTTTACGTCAAATTCAACTTCAGAACTGAATTAGGCTTATTTAATTTGACAAATGCGCAAGCGGCGGCAATCGGTATCGAAGATCGTGACTATTATAACAGAGACTTATATAATGCAATCGCTGCAGGAAATTATCCATCGTGGAGACTAGAAATAGATATCCTAACAAAAGACGAGTTGGATAAGTTAGATTATGATCCATTTGATTTAACTAGGCTCTGGAAAAGAGGAACTTATCGTACTGTGACAGTGGGGCGACTTGTTTTCAATAAACTAGTTGATAATAATTTTAAAGATAATGAGCAATCTGCATTCTGTCCTGATAATCTGGTTCCTGGTATAATGGGGCCAGCTGATGTAGTTTTTAAAGCAAGAAGCGTTTTTTATTCAGATACGCAAAACTATCGACTGGGTGTAAATCATCACAATATTAGAGTGAACGCTCCTTTTTATGACAAGAATTACAATAGAGATGGTATGCCACCTGTGCTTGATAACATGAAAGATGCTCCAAACTATTACCCGAACTCCTTTAATGGACCGATGCCTTACGTAGACGAGAATCGGCCGACTGATCGATTATTAATTTTGCATAGAAATGCCATTGATTTGCAACCTATGGCAGAGTTTTACAATGAAATAGTTGATTCTGATGCGCACAGACAAAGGATTATAAATAATTTGGCGGGGCTTCTGGTAAATGTGCCTCCGGACGTAGAAAGGAAAGCTCTTCGCTTGCTGACTCTGGTAGATATTAACTTAGGCCGTCAAGTAAGAATAGCGTTAGCAGCATTGAGGGCTGTAGTACCACAGAAGAGACGGGAACAAATCACACAATGCATAGCCAACGTAAATGAGAACAGCATAGTGTATAATACAAAGAATATGTATACCAATAAATAGTACCTATACCAAATGTAACATGGGATAAAGAACATTTTGTGTCTATAATCTACTGTATTTAGCCCTAGCTATGTACTGCTGTATTTTTCTGATGCTTTTGTACTTTTGTACTGTTTCTTTATAAAACATTGATGGTAATAGTGTATTTTATTCCTGACTAACGACCTGCCTAGAATAAACGTGATGGCTCGCTGCTTTATAGGAATTTTACGTTTTGACAAAACATCATGATTTCTTTATTAAATGTAAGTTTAATATGTATTGTATACATAAACCTTCCGGAATAAATTCTCTAAATGATAATACACAAACAACTCACAAAACGCATAATGATAACCTTATATATAAGAAAGAAATTTCGATGTTTTGTCAAGTCGTAAAAACCGTACGAAGCACAGAACCGTCACTAGTTATACAGTCAAATTAATCAGCTATATGCTATTAGTCGAGAGAGGTCCGTGATCATTTGCGTAGAAAGTCAAAAGTTTGGCATTTCCTCATCAATTTGATAAAACTTTATTTTTTTGATGTTGGCTACGGGGCAAAGGCTTGCCCGGAATCCATTTAGGAACTCTTTTTTTTACCGCGCTACCTCGATCCAGATAAGATAGGATAAGTCTTTATTTGCCTTAAACATGGTATAAAGTTGTTACAGTCAGGTATTTATCTAAAGTCCACATGTTTAGTTATATAGGATATGTATCAATTGCATGCAAAATAGTAATTACTAGTTAATTGTTGTTCAATGTCACAAATATAAGATCAATACATATAATATAATTATAGTTTTATCTCCACATTATCCGCAATGACAAAAGTCCAGAAATGTATAGTTTATTGTTAAAAAAAATCTTTAATATCATTAAACATATGTACGTTATGTACTTTCAGCCATTTCAATCATTTGTTTTTAAATGAGTAAATATTATATACCAATTTTATTTCTTTTGGAATTTTGTTATAAATGCGTATACACATGACACATGACTAGGACATAGTTGGCTTATTTAGGACTATCTTTCAATACAAGTCTCCATGGATCTCTATTTCGAGAGTTCAATTGATAGGCTTTTTTGAACAATCCCTTATTATTATAAACATAATTACAGATTTCATAAATGTAGAGTGACGGAAGTGCGGTACGCGTCCAGGTCATCTTTTTCTGGGCTAGCCTTGGCGGCGCCGTCCATCTTCAGGCACCCTGTGTGTGGAGACTCGCGGTCCTCGTGCATGCGTTTCAAGTGACCCACCCAATCCCATTCGAGCTTGGCAGCCTTCTTTCCTACATCCAGTATGCTTAACGCAGTGCGGTGTTCCGAATTCGGTTCTGTTTTTTTACACCGAGAATTCTGCGATCCATCGCTGGCGACTCCAAGGCGGAATTTTTGTGACTCGGTAAGCAACCACGTCTGAGCACCCAGTGGTAATGAAATACTTTACACAAAGTAAAGCGCCTGACAGGGTTCGAATCTACGACTCGTAAGTCCCGGTCGTTGACCACGTGGCTGCCACTGCTCCTCTGCGTTTCTCATATCATTTCAGCCGAAAGACGTCCATTGCTGGACATAGGCCTCCCCCAAGCACCATCATTTCGACCGATTTTTTGCTTCCCGCGGACATCACATGGATCCAACAGATCCAACCATCCAGCGGATCCAACAGATTCCTGCGGCCTTCACAAGGTCATCGGTCCACCTTGTGGGAGGCCTTCCAACGCTATGTCATCCGGTCGCACTAAACGCTGTCGCCACTCCAAAACCTTTCGGCCCCATCGGCCATCTGTTCTGCGAGCAATGTGCCCTACCCATTGCCACTTAAGTTTGGCAATTCTTCGGGCTATGTCGGTTACCTTAACAATAATTAGCAACGGTTATGATAGAGCTACAAAGTTATTTTTTATCGCAATTTGATGCCAATACCAGCCAATTCTTTGATGTTTGGGTTTTGGAATTATAAAAGCTTTGTATTAGATATTTTATTGTATTTGGAACCTAAAAATAGACTAAAATTACCGTACCAATATGTTATTTACTGTAAGTGATTTATCTAAGTGTTGGCAGTACATACATACTAATGTATAATACATAGTTTCCTGAAATTATGTCCATTATTAATTTAAATTAAGAACATACGCACGATTTTGTTTTTATTCAACGAATTACATTATAAGTATGTCAGTATTTTAATTGACAGATTTGTTTATTCAAGCAAAACCAATTATTTCTACATCTATTAACTGTAGAAATCGACAAAATACAATTCTCTATATTCCTTGCAAACCAAGGACAGTCATCATCTGCCTAGCCTTTTCCCAAGTATGTTGTGGTTGGCTTCCATTCTAACCGGATGCAGCTAAATACCAGTATTTTACATGGAGCGACTGCCTATCTGACCTTCAACACACAGTTACTGGGTAATACGATACCCCTTGGTAAGACTGGTTGTCAGATTTTCAGGCTTCTGATGACCCGTAACGAATGACAGCCGGGACCAACGGCTTAAACAGCGCGCGTTTGTACTGAAAGTGGGCAACATCGCAAACAGCTATTAACATTGTTCTATTTTTATTAATTTGCCATATTACAATGTGGAAATAAGAAAATGGCTAACTAGTGAACTGGAGTATTAATTATGAATTGCATTTATAACACACGGTGGGTGCCTGAGGATGGACGGCGGCGGCGGCGCCGAGGCCGGCCCAAGAAGAGGTGGCATGATAACCTAGACGCATACTGCAATGGTTGGATGGAGGTGGCCCTGGAAAGGGATGCATGGAAGGATTTGGGGGAGGCCTTTTCTCAGCAGTGGGACAGTGTAGGCTAAAATATATATATATGATTTTGATTCTAAATTTTCGGTGAATATTCGGTGTTACGATTTAATATTTGCATTTCATAATCAATATTTTAGTTCACTATTTAGCCATATTTTTATTTCCATATTGCCAAAATAATCAAAACAGGGAAATATTCAACAGTTATTTGTGACGTTGCCCACAGGCACGGAGGCGTAATGGTATGTAAAGCGCGGTAAGCGTAGCTTAACCTGTTCAATACACCCATGTGGCTGTTATAACTTAGCCACAAGCTCCTTGAAAGCCAAAGCCAAGCACAGTATTTCCCTTAATTATAAACGTGCTAAAAGTTAAGTAGGTAATGATTAAACGTTAGTGCTAATCACACACAAGAGATCACAAGAGATCGCAATTGCGTATCGTGACAAGGCCCAATATATCCCACACTTAAAAAAATATACGCCTTTATTTATATACGCAATCCCGATCTCTGCAAGACTCCCTCTTTTTTTGGTGGGAAATTATCAAATAACTTCTCCCGCTCTGGGCGGAGCGGGAGAGCGTGTCAGACTCCTACTGACTAAAACCTTCCTCCTTCAGTTGCCCTATTGCCGGGGGCCACGATCTCCCTTTTGATTTTCTTCGCGCCCCCGGCAGGCATCGGCCCTAGCGGACCCCGTCAATTCTGCTGACATCTCTTTGAGGCGCGCGTGGAACACAACGCGACGTCGACCCGGGCCTGGTCCTTATCGGACGGCGAGCTACCCATTGCTCACCATCCGCAAGCCCGCACCTACGATGGCCGGAAATTGGCCTGCGATTCCCGACGCCCAGGGCGTCTCCTCCTGCGGCGGTTAGGGGCGTGAGGGCGCAAAATTTGACTCTCCCTCACGCGTTCCGCCTCCTCCTTCGCGAGCATTACATTTAGGTGGCGACGGCCTTCTATTTTCTCTCGCTCCGTACCATGGCCTGAACCAGGGCCGGACGCGAGTCTGCAAGACCCCTACAGGATGAATAGAATTGGCAAGTTACATAGGAATCTGAGTAGTCTGACGATCTGACTTCACTTCTGAATGGTAGTGATTTTTTGTTTACTGATTATGTGAAATGAAAATCAGTCATAGTTTAACCCAACATAAAGCAGCGTCCAGATATGTTCTTTTGTCCGTACCGTACCTCCGTTTCCTATCACCATCACGATCCAAAAATTCTGGACGCAAAGCAAAATAGCCCGTATCTCCGTAACGTCGCTGCGATCATCGCGTGTACATTTCTGTGTCAAGTTTGGTGTGTGCCTTTTGAACGGGGTGAAAAAAACAACTCGTGATGCATCGGAGCGTGCCTGTATCCTTATCGAGCCGCCGTACCACCGTACCGTACCAAACGGGCGTCCAAACTAGCGTTCTTGGATTACGACGCTGGTACGAAACGGAGGTACGGTACGGACAAAAGAACATTCCTGGACGCAGTTTTATAAGTGCATAGCGATCGTCTTTTGTTTTCAGAACTATCTTATTTTCATTTACAAAAACAAAACAAAATCAACAACAAACCAATAAAACTATTGGTAGCCAAATAATACTTGCGGGTTATTCTAACAACTAACGTTTCCTATACTTAAGTTTAAATTACTTCGCTAGTATATAAAGTTGATGAAACTACGCAACGTTTTCACTTCGTAAGGATGAGGCAACTTATCGTGTGTGTTTGTGTGTCCGCGATTATTAAACATGTGACTGCCTATCGATACGAAAATGAGACGAAAGATGCTTTCTCGCAACAGTTGGTCGAATTTAGACAACTACACCCGGTATGTAAATTTTTTATTTGGTATTTCTTGCCAAATCTCAACAAGAAATAAACAATTACTCGATGCTGGTTTTACTTTCAGGACATAATTTTTTATCTTTTGCCTGTGTTCTGAATAATTTATAAACATTATAATATACTTATACTAACTTAAGGCTCTTTCAAACAGGCGCGACACGCGACGCGACACAAAGACACCGCTCGTCGCGCGACGAGCGGTGTCTTTGTGTCGCGTCGCATGTCGCGCCTGTTTGAAAGAGCCTTAAATGACCATATCCAAAGGAATTATCAAAAAGTTCTCTGTACTAATAATTATAATTAATGAACGTATAATACGTTTGACGAATCGACGTGAACTGAATTAATTGATATAATATTATTTCAAAATATGCATAATATTATACCATTTTGGTTTTCTATTCCAGAGACCAATAGGAGTGTGGACCAAGCTCACAGGAGACCCAATAGACATAAGAGATACAATAACGATAAACACGGATATATTCAACAACAAACATCATTTCCTACTCGGGTCTCATCTAGACAGAGAGAGAATACCCGAGCGCGTAGTACATGCGAAAGGCTATGGAGCATATGGATTCTTCGAAGTCACACATGACGTCTCAAAGTACATTAAATCTGATGTTTTTAATGGAATCGGTAAGAGAACGCCAGTGGTAACTCGGTTTTCAACAGCAAGACAAAATCTCGGCGGGAATGACGTAACTAGAGAAGCAAAGGCTATAGCCATTAAATTTTATACAAACGAAGGTAATCTAGACATGATATGTTTCCACATACCTGTCTTCTTCTATAAAGATCCAATTGAATTCCCTGTTTTCATCCGCGCGTTCAGAAGAAACCCTCGTACTGGAATTGTTGACAATACAGCGAGATGGGACTTTATCACAATGAAACCTGATTTTTTGCACGGGCTTTTATGGTTACAATCTGATCTTGGCATACCTGATGGTTATAGAAAGTCGAATTATTTCCCATTGCACACGTATGAAGTTTACAACAAACATGGTGAACGATTCTATGTGAAATTTAATTATAGATCCGAGATCGGTATGGTGAATCTGACAAATGCTCAGGCAGCAGCAATAGGTATTGAAGATCCAGACTATTATAATAGAGATTTATATAACGCCATAGCTGCAAATAATTCCCCAGCTTGGAAACTAGAAATGGATATTTTAACAAAGGATGACTTATCAAGAATTGATTACGATCCTTTTGATATGACAAGATTATGGAAACGAGGAACTTATCGTACCGTGCCTGTAGGACGGTTAGTTCTTAATCGTCGTGTAGACAATAATTTCAAAGATATTGAGCAAGGCGCATACAGTCCTGACAACTTAGTTCCCGGTATAACAGGACCGCCTGATATTGTTTTCAAAGCAAGAAAGATTTTCTATCCAGATGCGCAAAACTACCGTGTAGGAGTAAACCACGCAAATTCAAGATTAAATGCTCCTTTGTATGACAGGAATTACAATCGTGATGGGAAGCCACCTGTGCGGGATAATATGAAGGATGCACCGAACTATTACCCGAATTCCTTCAACGGACCCATGCCGTACGTAGATGAAGCACGACCAACAGAGAGATTGCTCCCATTACAAAGAAACGCTGTTGATTTGCAACCAGTCGCAGAGTTTTATAATGAAATCATAGAGAGTGACGCACACAGGCAAAGGATTGTAGATAACGTGGCAGAATCGTTAGTAGGCGTATCTCCAGATGTAGTGAAGAACGGTCTCCGTTTGTTGACTCTGGTAGATATTGACTTCGGTAAGCGTGTAAGGACATCATTGAAAGCATTACAGAGGGTATCCACAGAGGAAAGACGCACTCAACTAGCTCAATGTTTTGCTAGTGTTGGCTAAAACAGACCAAACATTAAATTCAATTGTAAAAATATACTAATAATAATATACTAATGAAACGGATACGATTATTTTCGTTTTAAAACTGACTACCTAAATAGTTGTAAATAGATGTTGAAACTTATTTCCTTTCGAAATTGAAATATAATTTACACAATTTAAAATTGCCTTTAAAAATTTTAATATGTAGGATTAACCTACATATATACTTATAATAACTTTAATAAGAATTCAGTTCTATAGTTCAATCCCTAAGACTTTGCGATCTTCAGGCAACTGATATTTTCGAATAACTGGTGGACAACATTTTCTTTAAAATCGTGATTTGGTCAATAATACGGGAACTTCTTTTTTAGTGATAAAAGCTGGGTAAATGACTAGATATGTACTCATTTTGTTGCGTTTCATACATTTTTCGCTTATAATAAAACACTTCTGCCATATTACATTGTACATAATATATGGCTCATAATATACATCACCGGTAGTTATACATGCGAGTACTTTACATAATTACTCGATAATTCATGTTTGTGATTTACGCCTACGTAATCCATTAGTAAATCAATTTCTATTATTAATTTATGAATTATTTATTAATATTATTATTTTTATATATTTATATATCTCGGGACCTTAGGGTCCCGGTCTTTTGGAAGGCGTACGAGGGGCCGAAGTCAACTCGCAGAGGCCCCTTAGACAATTTTATATGGAATGAGGCACCAACCGACGATTATCCCTGTATGGACTATGCAAGTGCACCCAAGGACAACCCCCGGTTGGTGTAGGACTATTGCAGAACATGGAAACAAAACATAATGGGCTATGGATTTGGGTGTCTATGGATTAGTTACCTGGAACTATGGAAGTACTATGTCCCCTGCCTGATCAATGTTATAATACACGTATGTTGTAATACACGGATAAAATGGCAGGGGGTGACTTGCAAGAAAACCGAGAGGGAGATCGTGGCCCCCGGCAACAGGGCAACCGAAGGAACACGGGTGGGTTTTAGTCAGTAAGAGTCTGACACGCTCTCCCGCTCCGCCCAGAGCGGGAGAAGTTATTTGATGATTTCCCACACAAAAAAAAAAAAGGTTTGTTAGGTAGAAAGAAGTTCTCTCAATAATGGGCCCCCGAAAACGGTCGCTAGCACATAGTGTCGTAGCGACAAGGGGGCAATACTTCCTGAGGTGCTTGAGGAGTGGAGAGGTATTCCACGGCTATCAGGACAATCCCGGAAGTACGGTCAAGATCCCTACCAGCATCTTACTGGAATACTTCCTTCCTCCGAGCACGTTTGCTCTTGCGAGTCTCCACTCAAGCCGGCCAATAAAGGCAAGAATGAGGTGGGAGCTCTGTTCCTCGTCAGTGTTCACTCCAGCCAGCCAATAAAGGCAAGCCAGAAGTGAGGAACAAGACTTCTCCCGGGAGATAGGGTCCGTGGGGTCGCCACATGCTGCCCTGCGGGTTTTTGTATCTCTCTTGGTCTGGCTCCTCATCCCAGACCTGTGCCGGCAAAGTAAACTCTACCGGCACAGACCTAGTGTTCGGAGCGCACAAGCCCCACCACGACGTCAACGTAGAGATACGGCGATGGGGTTATTATTATTATTATTTTTTAAAAAAAACGTCTCCCCACACTAGGAATTTCTCCTGTATCGTGGGTGCGTTTCACAAACACTTAAACTCACATATACAAACAGCCAGACCCGGAACAACTACCTGTAGGTCATACAAATATTTGTTCCGTGCGGGGATCGAACCCGCGACACGCAGCGCAGCAATCAATCAAAACCACTGCGCCAACCGTGCCGTAATTGATAGTAAACTGTATGATTCTTATATGAATTGAAATTAAAACATAGAACTTCATGAATCATGACTTATATTTACATAATCCACAACCTCTTTTCATTATCATGTTCGTGATACTTCAAAAAAAAAATATATATGGTGCTATTGAGAAAGATCAAAAGTTCACAAGTAAGTGACAAGCATATCGACATAAATATTAATATTCACATACTTCCTTCATCCCTGAATAATAATAAAAATGGAAATTCATTAGAACATAGAACAGACACGGTTCAGAATACTTTTCCACCATTATATTCGCACCGTAGCTGCCGTCGTTGATTATGGTAATTCCGGCGATAACTTCAACTGTGGAGCTCTGTTTATTCACTTCCAACGTATTAATTATGAAGCCGAGTTGAGAGTGGACTGGATGTCAACATGGATACAGAGTAGGAAGATGCAGAAGCCCTAGAGGCGGAAGGTGTAATAAATAGTTGGTTCTAGAACAAAATATTTTTGAACTTCTTCAGATGGTAAGTTGAACCTCATTATCATTACAGAGCTGGGGGTTACCAATACGCCTAGCATGATCACTTTTATCTCTACTCTACGAACAATTGACACAAATCATCCCTTCTTATACGAAAAGTTCTTTAACTTTGACATCGCGCCGTAGAGATTGTCTACATGCTGTCAATTTGTTGTCTTTCTTTTAGCTACAGTTGTCATATATCGCGTACTGACTAGCATTTATATGATTAAAAACTAGTTTTTCAGACTATTGTGAATACATTATTTTAGACTGACATTATCGATGTTGTTTGATTATCAATCATCCAAGATTCTTTTTGGCAGAGTTGAGGTAAACCATATGCAGTTAACTATGATGTTTACGAAGTTAATAACTTAATTTGGTTATCGTTCAACTGCTGCTAAATCAAATTGTTTTTTCGCTTCAATGTGCGTTTATGCATGAATTTTCTTCACCAGGAAATCTAACCAGTTGTCATTCTGTACGTATTTACTCTGTGTCATGGATGTTTGTCAAACAAAATCGCCGGCCACTGGATGAGCTGACCTATTTTCTACATGCCCTAAATCTAGACGTGTTGCCGAAATAAAGCAGTTTATGAACTAACAAGTAAGTAAAGTAATAAAACTAATGTATTGCGTCTTTTAGCAAGTTCAGACGTTTATAACGACCATTATTTTGGGTACTTAGTCGTTTTAGGAGAATACGGTTTTTGTTCTTTATAACTGTTATCTAAATGGCTCATATACTTTGATGAAATTACAGCAGTAGACGTTTAAAAACTTCTATGATAAATATATTTGTGGCTATCAAGATTTAAGAACTGTCGGAGGGAGAAATTACGATAAAAAGACGTAAATATGTCACAATGTAGAGATTACTCGACTAGGCTAGGGTGCACCCGCAGCTGTAAGATCATGATGATAATGGCTATCAATATTACCATGACAAATTAACTCTTGAAAACTTTCCCCATTCCATATTGCTCCCATGACCCTTTATCCAGTCCATCCTAAAACTGTCCAAAAATTCCAAAATTATTCTTTTTCAATATCCCAAGATTTGATAGTGAAGTTTCGATTACATCGAGAGTCGAAGAAGACAGCAATATTTTACCAGTAAAAAGTTGATCCTTGCGATAAAAATGTCTTGTGCTAGCTAGCTAAGGGAGAAAACGTAAAATAGAAGAATTTATCGCTCGTCTGTTGTGAGTTCTTTATGTACCTAACTATTGTAATTGAATTGAAGCACTTGAATTAATAGAATTTCCTTTTGTTACCTTGGCAGGATTTGGAGACAGTTCATCGGGATTTTATATCTCTTGAGAGATAAAAAATATCTCTGTCATTATTTTAAGTGTTTAGGAAAAGCGAATGATTGAATTTGTTACTGCCTCGTTGGTCTAGTGATCGCAAGCGCTACTGCTAACCATCCTGGGTTCGATTTCCGGGTCGGGCAAAATGTTATTGGGCTTTTCCATCTGGAATTTCTCAGTAGCAGACGGATTTGTGCCCAGTTGATGGAAATAACCTCGCCCCTATTATATGGGACTCATACATAACTGGCGAAGTGTGGGTGTACCTACTTTAGGTACACCTCTGCCCAACCCTTCGAGGAATGCAGGCGTGAATATGTTACGTTATGAATTTGTTACTTTTTGTTTAAAACACTAAAGTACAACCAAGGCAACCAGCCGTGCAATTTGTGAAATCTAAGCAAGTTTGCTTACATTTCGGACTATTAAACGATAATAAATTTACTTCTACGACAATCTAAAACTAGTACCGTATTTCAACAAGTTATTTTAACTACTAAACCCGCTACAATACTGTTCCCAATCAAATCTAAATACTAGGCTAACATAAGCAAAAAGGACACGGAAAGGGCGCCGTAACAGTTGGTTATATACGTGTTGCGTCTCATCGGATTATGTAAATAAGAGTCTATAAGCGGAGGGTCGTTCCGTGCCCGTTGTTTCGGAAAACCCCCTCGCCCGCATCCCTCCCCCATTCCCCTCGACCTGTCCACTGTACTGGAAGTTAGCTCAACCGTCTATTCCACTGGTGTACCGTGTATACTTAGAACTCGACTGGTCTGTGTTGACTGAGAGAACGATTTAGTTTTCAGCATGAATGGAAAATTGATTGAGTGTTCAGTATGTTTCTATAAAGGAAAAGTTACGATATAATATAGCTGAAAACTTTTTTATTATTTTTATGAATGAATAAGTTGTTCTCAAAGAGAAAACCTCACTGTTTTCAAAGCTATGCAGGAAGCATAAAGACTACAGAAAAATGTTGGCCAGATTTGATCATTTGTTTTATCCGTTTGCACAGTGTACTCTTGGTTGGCACTTGGTATTCAAATTATGTTGATATCAACTGGAGAACGATAAATCAAAAGAACCACAAACAGATACCAAACCCAGTCAAAGTACATAACTGGTTACATATCTAGGCTAGTATTTACAGTCTAACGAGCTAACATTGTTAGTGCTTAGTTGCATACTGTTCGCGTAGCTAGAAACCTAAAGCGATCCACAAACTTCGGGCCGTTCCTATTTGTTGTAAGCTTGTTAATGCATCGTGGGTCGAAGATGCTTCTAAAAAAAAACAACCACACGGGTCGATCGTAGGTTAAGGTACGCTTGCCGCGGTAGTTTCGTGCTTGGGTGACACACAATACATATCGAGACAAGAGGTTTTTGAAAGCCGTTGCTGGCTGTCTTTCATCGTTACGGGTAAGAAGCTCAAAAGTCTGACAACCAGTCTTAGTAAGGTGTACACCGTGTTACCTACTTACTGGTTCCTTGTCAAATAATGGTATTCAGCGGCATCCGTAAGACTGACAGCCGATCCCAATATAGCTTGCAAAAGGCAAGGCAGTTTGGTAGGGTCGAAGATGCTTGTTTGAATAACTTTTTTTTTCCTTTTCTTTGTGTGGGAAGTTATTAAATAACTTCTCTCGCTCTAGCCGGAGCGGGAGGTCGTGACAGACTCTTACTGACTAAAACTCACCCGTGTACCTTCAGTTGCCATATTGCCAGGGCCACGATATCCCTTTCGGACGTCCCCGCGACCTCAGCTTGTTTGAATATCTCATGCGTCATTGCAACAGTTCGGTTTAAACACAGGGTTTAAGATTCAAGCACTTCTTTATAATACACAACTTTTATATACAGATAAATAACCAGAACGAATTATTAAGAAAAACACGATAGAGTGTATACATGTAAACATCATGAGAATATAATAGAAAGCTATATAATACACTAGCTGCTGCTGGCGGGTTCACCCGCGTGGACCCTAGTTCATTTTCTAAAATAAAACCTGAGTAACTCCTTATAACATCAGTTATCTGCCACTGAAAGTCCCGTCAAAATCAGTCCAGCTGTGTCGGAGATTGGCCGGAACTAACAGACAGAGAGAAAGACAAATTTTTTTATAAAGATTTTTTTTTGTTATATGTACCGTATATACTTGCAGCTGCATTCGGTTAGACCGGAAGCCGACCCCAATATAGTTGGGAAAAGGCATTTAGAAAAAAACTGTTATTTTGACATTACAAGCAGACACTTTAATTTTATTTATTTGTACGAGTATGTATGTTCTAGTAAATATATATTTACAGAGGAAATATTTCAGGAAAAAGCTCTGAAAGCGATTTGCGCTCGCAGTAACCCAGTGAACCAGTAAAAGCTATTAGTGGTTAACTGAAATACCCTTCACACAAAACTAGAAAAACCCGTGGTTCACACGAGTGGAAAGTGTTTAATTTTCCGGGACGAAAAATAGTTTGGGTGATTTTCCGTTTTAGAAGTAACTAGCTGCATCCCACGACTTCGTCGGCGCGAAATTTCTGTTTTAACATTGCCGAATATATGTTTGAATATAACCTGAAAGTTGGTAACCCATTTGCGGTTAAGTACGTATGCTCATATACATGATAGAGGGGCGCACTCTTTTAACTTGACAAAACCTACCGATATTGAAATATGGAAAATCACCTTTCCGAATAAGAATAATTTATTTTGGTGATTTAATAGGTGTAGTAATTTATCTATGATCTTATTGATCTCTATGATATTTTTCTATGATCAGATATCTGTGTCTGAACTAGATAGAAAGCGTTGTAGGAAAACAACATCTCTTAACGAAAGTAAATGAGTGTAATGATCTGTAACTGTGATAAGTAGTTCTACTTAAAGAGATGAGATGAAACTATTAACGGTTTTCTGTATTTTATGCCATCACAACAGTATAATTACGTAACAGTACTACTTATTATATCTTTATAGAAAACGGCCGAAACTAACGAAACTACGAGTGTACGCAACAGTATCAAAGTCAAATCATTTATTTCAAATAGGCACATGTAAGGCACTTTTGAACGTCAAAATGTACAAAAAAAATTGAATTGGTTCTAGTATCGAGTGCGCTGCAGTTACGCATGACCGCAGAACGTTTATCTACGGAGCAGCTGTGGGAAATTACTTCAAGGTTACTGCCGAGATATAATACTGTTACATATTTATACTGTGCCATTACTTTAGAGAATACTTCTTGGTTTCGTTTATTTTCATTTAGCTTCGGTACGTATCTTGTTGGCTGACTCACCAGAGGCCAT
This sequence comes from Omphaloscelis lunosa, assembly GCA_916610215.1. Classification (NCBI taxonomy): domain Eukaryota; kingdom Metazoa; phylum Arthropoda; class Insecta; order Lepidoptera; family Noctuidae; genus Omphaloscelis; species Omphaloscelis lunosa. Next base: position 5,553,333 of record OU744255.1, read on the forward strand.
TCCCGTATTTGCTATGCAGAATTTTATAAAAAAATAAATGATTATTTAAACTCAACTTTTTAAATTCAAATGTAGGTACTTTCTGAGTTTATCTTAGACATAACTAGCTGCCCGGCCCGGCTTCGCACGGGTAGCATTAAGAACTTATTTACGGCGCACCTAGACCTACCCTACCTACCCTACCTACCCTACCTACCCTACCTACCCTACCTACCCTACCTACCCTACTTACCCTACCTACCCTACCTATTCTACCTACCTACCCTACCTACCTACCCTACCTATCCTACCTACCTACCCTACTTACCCTACCTATCCTACCTACCTACCCTACCAACCTACCCTACCTACCCTACCTATCCTACGTACCTACCCTACCTACCTACCCTACTTACCCTACATAAACCTCACGGAGCCCGAGACCTTTCCAACGAATGCAAAAATCGGTTCGTGCGTTCTGGAGTTATAGCGTCAGGAAAGAAAACCCGACTTATTTTTATATAGTAGATAGACATCAGTGAAGGAAAACATCGTGAGGAAACCTGGACTTATCCTAATAATATTATGTTAATATAAGTCTGTAATTGTCAAACCGTCTTGAGCAAGCATGGTTATCAATGCTCGTGCCTTCTGTGTATGAGAAGAGGCCTTTGCCAGCAGTGGGATGATCAGATGCAGCTAAATAGCAGTATTTTACCTGGAGCAACTGCCTATCTGACCTCCACAATCCAGTAACTGGGTAATACGATACACCTCGGTAAGACTAGTTGTCAGACTTTCGGGCTTCTGACGACCCGTAACGACTATCAAAGATCAACGAATGACAGTTGGGACCAACGGCTTAACGTGCTTTCCGAGGCACGGAGGAGTCTCGGTATGTAAAGTTGGTCACCCATCCACAGACCAACCCCTGCAAAGGTAGCTAAACTTGATGAATCAACCCGTGCGGCTGTTGTTACTTAGTCACGGGCTCCTTATCTTATTACGTAGATATGCCTTTGTGTAAATTATCGTATAACTTCTCCCGCTCTGGGGCGTGTGAGACTCTTACTAACAAAAACCCACTCGTGTTCCTTCAGTTGCCATGTTGCTGGAGGCCACGATCTCCAAAGTCAAAGTCAAATCATTTATTTCAAATAGGCCCATGTATGGCACTTTTGAACGTCAAAATTTACAAAATAATATAATTGATTCTAGTCGCCCCTTCCAAAAGGTAGTTTTCGTACGGAGAAGAATGGGCAAGAAACTCCACCGTTACTCTTTTAAAATGTTTTACAATGTTTTGTATAAGTACGTACATTAGTTAAATAATTATATGTGAAGACGATGCACTTAGAATAAAATTACTATACCACAATAGGTAAAAAGAATTAAAAATGAAGCAACAACAGATAATTTAATTATGTGATAGATACATGGTGCTCACATATTTACAAACATTGTAAAAGTAGACGATTTTCCTAATGTTTTTAAAATTTAAAATTCAAAAAAAAAATCCCTTTCGGACTTCTTCGCAACCCAGACGTAGGTATGCCTGGAAAATGTTTCGAGAATAACTAAAAGAAAACTGTTTAAACCCGATGCATTTCTTAATCTTGTGGCACACGACAATTTTAATCCTTTGAAGAACAAACCGGTGAGGTATAAATCTTATGTTTATTCAATAAAAAAAAGCTAAGGTAATGTCATTAAACCTCTCGATTTCTTCTTGAGATAATGAGAAGATAATTTCTTAGAAAAGTGCGTAGAAAACTCAATGTCTTATTTAAGTTAAGAAACTTTTACTTGATGCTAAGTAAAAAGTTTTATACTTTTAATGGATATCCAATATCAAAGATCGTTATTATTAAATCTACTTTTGAGATATTAGAAACATTGTTTTCGTACAGAAATAACATTGGAGACAACATAACATGGAATAATGGAAGTATTATTAACCATCGACGCAAAAAGAGGGGTCTTATAAGTTTGACCGCTATGTGTGTGTGTCTGTCCGTGGCACCGTAGCTCTTAAACGGGTAAACAGATTTGAATTAGATTTTTTTTTTCGAAAGCAAGGTTTCCGGCGATGTTTCTTAGATATTTTTTATCAAAATCGGTTCAGCCGTTTGAAGATTATCAGCTCTTTCCTAGTTGATGAATGGATGTGAGTATCTTCCACAGGTCTGATCGATTTGAAATTTGGTATTCTTTTACTTCAATGACATTAAAAGAACATAGTAACCTTAAACTGATGCTGCAGCATCACCTGGAAATTGTAGGATACCTAACTCCCTTACCAACTTACAGCACAGGTGTCGTGTTTGGGCTCATTGGACTGGTCTCAATTAATAGGTTATAGATAGATGGTGAACAGGGTCTGATGATGGAGTAGGAAAGCAAAATGAGGAAATGTTTTTTTATAAAAATAACGTGTAAATCGTTCACTCTTACCACCACGTTTGAGTGAAAATTATTAAGTAAATTAAACAACGTAGACATAAACTCATTACATCACGCCCGTATTCCCCAAAAGGTTAGGCAGAGGTGTGTGTATTACACCCATATTTCACACATTTTGTTTAGATTTCAGCTTTTTACGAGGGTTTGGACATGACATTATTTAATGAATGAATTTATTTAAATCCATAGCTTCGTCCAAAAACAGATCCATAGCTTCGTCCTCTTTTCCGGATCTATGGAAACTGGCTATAGTTAGGCCCATCCCCAAGGTGTCTAATCCCGCCAGCGTGAAAGATCTTCGCCCAATTAGCCTTTTACCGTGTCTCTCAAAGATTCTGGAAAAAGTTGTGTCTAACCAGCTTCGTCCATATCTTGAGCAGCATGGTATTTTGCCTAAGGCCCAATCAGGCTTTCGTAAGGGGCACAGCACTGCCACAGCACTTCTTGACGTAGTTGGCAATATCCTGGAAGCCAGAGAACAGGGCATGGGCACCATGCTTGTGCTCCTAGATTTTTCACGTGCCTTCGACTCAATCAATACCTCCCTTCTCCTCTCCAAGTTGGCTTTCTACGGATGTCAGCCGGAAACAGTCCAATGGTTTCACAGTTACCTGAGTCACCGTTCTCAATTTGTCCAGGTTACAAGTGACAGTTTTGGAGATGTTATAGCTTCTAGTCCCAAGCAAGTGAACCGCGGCGTACCGCAGGGATCGATCCTTGGCCCGCTTCTCTTCATTCTGTACAGTGCCGACATCGTCAACTGTCTGATTAACACAAAGTTCCACCTATATGCTGATGATCTGCAGATGTATCACTCATTCCGACCTCAGCAGTCTGCTGAAGCTGTAAAAAGAATGAATGAGGATTTGGATAAGATTTCAGCATGGTCGGTGAGAAACTCTCTGGTTCTAAACCCAGTTAAATCTAAGTACATTCTCATGGGATCAAGAGATTTTCTCAATAAAATGTTAGGGAACAATCTGGACTTGAAGATTGATGGGTGTCCTATTGATAGGGTGCAAGAAGCCCGTAATCTTGGGGTGGTGTTCGACGAGCACCTGCATTTTGAGACACACATTATTGAGGCTGTGCGCAACTGTCTTTACCGGTTGAAGCTTCTGTACCGTGTACGGCCTTACATAAGTGTGGATATGCGTGTCATGCTGTGTGAGTCACTTGTTTTATCCAAGCTGAACTACGCTGACACTGTGTATGGTGCGTGCATTCTTGGTAGAAGTGAAAAGTTAATCCAGCGAGTACAGAATGCTTGTGCGAGATTTTGTTTCAATATCCCTCCTCGATCTCACATAACTCCATTTTTAAATAAGGGTAATTTGATGAGAATGTCAGATCGCAGAAAGCTTCATCTGGCTACCCTACTCTTTGGCACCATTCTCACAAAAAAACCAGAATATCTCTATAGGAAATTAACCTGGTCACGTAACATAAATAAAGTTAAAACAAGAGCATCTTCTTACCTTCTGTTGGCTTCAACGCACAGAACTGCTGCATTCCGTGGAAGCTTTAAATTCGCTGCCTCTCGCTGTTGGAACGACTTTCCACCTCCTTTTCGTGCTATAAAAACAGTTGGAACTTTTAGCACTAAATATAAGCAACATTTGTTACGAGTACAAAAGGAAACAAGTTACTAAACTCACCTTGGGACTGCACGCAGTTGGTTTTTGGTGACCTTAGGCGGAATCTTATTTCCTAGCCGCACGATTTTGCTCAATCGCTTTGTTTTGCTCGGTAACTGAATCTTTTTCGTCCGATTTACACAACACAGCACAGTCAGTCACACACAACCCAACGACACTTTATAATTATTATTTATTTGCACCACTTTCTTGCCTTATTTTATATTATTCACTCACTGCTTTATTTTTATTAATACCTCTTGTAAACAGTGGTATATTTTTTTTTAATCAATATTATTTATTTTCTTTATTTACTCCAAAAATATTTTGCACAATAAAATTGACAGCCAATTCCATCGCAGATTTGTGCCATAGACTATACACTCCGGCGCGCGTCCCTTCGCTTGTCACAATAGATTATATATTGTATAATAGTCCATACCGTGGACAAGTGATGTTGGAACGTCGTGTCGGGTGTGCGGTGATTATTTTAATTTATCAAACAATGTTTTTGTTTTCCTTTTTTATTTGTTTTATGTTATTATTTTTATTGTTTTATTTATTTTGTAATCCCCTGGGATTTATAGGTCCGTAGGTATGTCCGTGGCATCACAGCGGGCCCTATCAGAATACCAGCGCTGCGGTATTTATTTATTTTTAAATATCGCAGCATCATGCTGAGATAGGAGCCTTTTTGGCCTCGCACAGGTCGTATTTTCCTTTTTTTTTTTTGTAGTCTAGAATGCTCCTTTTTTATTTTTGTTAATGTTTGTGCCTTTTTTTTATTATGTTTTGTATTTCCTGTGCGTGTCCCAAATAAAATATCTTCTTTCTTTCTTTCTTAAATCAAAGGCGAAAAATTATAACATTTCAAAATACTAAATCCTATCCTACTTCTATAATATAATATAATGTAAATTAATATAATTTAATAATATTATAAATGTAAAAGTTTGTGTGTTTGGATGTTTGTTACTCAATCACGTTAAATCGGCTGAACGGATTTAGATGAAATTTGGCAAACAGATAGTTTATTACCTGGATTAACACATATTATCCAGGTAGTACGTACCCGTGGGATAATTTCCGATCTCTACGCCGGAGAAGCCGCGAGCGAAAGCAAGTACTTAATATAAAAACTTCTATAATATGAAATTAAAAACCTACCGTTCCCTGCCACCCACGACATATTAAATAATAGTCCGGAGGTATTTACCTATCGTTTGGATAATAAAATTATAATTTCGCCCTTGTTTTTAGGAGGCGACCCGTAAAATTATTCAAACCGACCAAAATGACGAGTAGAAATACAAGCTGATATTGTACAGTAATCCGCTCCATATTGATAGTATCTATACATAATTCATCCTTATAAAATAGAAATAATTCATTGTTGTTCTAAGACTTGAATAGGAATTATTATTTAGTTTAGAGAATCCGTTCAAATTAGAGCTTACAAGGTAAAATAGGCTCACAAAAATACTATGTATTATATATGATAGGTACTACAACAAATAGAAATCACAATCAGATTATTAAAATACCTATTATTTTGCACGATACGCAAAAGCCAATAAAGCAGTTAAAAATCACTGAATAACGGATTATAAAGCTTTTATTTTTATACTCGATGCTTCATAATAAATGACAGACGAACTGAATTTCAGCTTTCGATTCTGGCTTTCAGCTGAATTGGGTATGAATCGAATATTAATGAAGATCCGGGAATAAATAAAGCAGACTTTGTTGTGTGCTATCTCTCGTTCGTGGGTCACTCGATGACAATTTGCGATACTGTGGAATAAATCATAACATCACGCCTTGTTTCCCCGAAGGGTTAGGCAGAGGTGTCCTTGTAGCAGGCACACCCACATTTCGCCAGTTATGTTTAAGTCCCATGTAATAGGGGGCGAGCCTATTACCATCAACCGGGCACAAATCTAGACTCCGAGCTGCTACTGAGAAATTTCAGATAGAAAAACCCAATAACACTTTGCCCGACCCGGGAATCAAACCCAGGACCTCACGCTCAGCAGTAGCGCTTGCGACCACTAGACCAACGAGGCAGACTAAGACTGATACTGTGGAATAAGTTTTAATTAAATGAAGATAATGTTACCAGGCGCTTTACTTTGTGTAAATAATTTTATCAACGCTGGTCTCCAAAAAAAGAAAAAAAAGAAAAACCGGCGAAGAAAAATATTCTGACGAAAACGCCATGTCCTACACCCAAAAATCGAAGACATATGATATCTACCAACCCGCACTGGGCCCGCGTAGTAGACTATAGCCCACTCCCTCTCACAGAAAGGAGGCCTGTGTTCCAACAGTGGGAACATTATGGGCTGATTATGCTTATAATTATTTTGTGTATCACACTTTTTGTTTGTCTCGTTGGTCTAATGGTTGCTAGCGCGACTACTGAGAATGTTGTCCTGAGCTCGATTCCTAGGTCTGGCAAAGTGTTATTGGCCTTTTCTATTAGGAGGTCATTCCTATAACTCGCAATAAATCGCGGGCGTTAAAACTGGGCCACCACTGCTCTAAAATAATATAGTACAAATATAAGTACAATTTTAACAGTTAAAATTTTTAAACCTCCGATTTAAAACATTTCCTCATTTCTCTTTCCTACTCCATCACCCGACCCTGTTCATCATCTATCTATAACCTATTCATTGAGACCATTCCAATGAGCTCTAACATGATACCTGTGCTATAAGTTGGTAAGGGAGTTGAGTATCCTTCAAATTCCAGGTGATGCTGCAGCATCAGTTCAAGGTTACTATGTTCTTCTAATATCATTGAAGTAACATAATATCAAATTTCACATCGATCAGACCTGTGGAAGATACTCACATCCATTCATCAACTAGAAAAGAGCTGATAATCTTCAAACGGCTGAACCGATTTTGATAAAACATTTCTAAGAACCATTGCTAGAAAACCTGATTTCAAATAACAAAACCGCATTCAAATCGTTTCACCCGTTTATGAGCTATGGTGCTACAGATATACACAGACACAAACACGTCTGCCAAAAAAAGATTCTGCCGTAACAAGAATCTGCCCAAACCAGAATCTGTCTTAAACCAAATAATCCCTTATAACGCCCCTCTTTTTACGTCGGAGGTTAAAAATAAAAATGATTGCAATAGCTTTAGTTAATGCAGTTAGCTTACCAACCTGCTGTTGCTGTTTTAAACAACACATAGTTTCACAAACATTATTAAGTTAACTTGTTGCGTTTCGAAGTAACTAATCACGGTTCGAACCCGAGCCGATGATTGAACTAACAGTTAAATCGGATTTGGACCACAATTGCCATTTGCAGACGAAAATGGCTGCGCAATTGAGTTGATTGCGTGCTGTACCTGTATGTTGTGATTACAGAACTGTTGGGTGATGATAAAATTGGCCACCATAATGAAGACAGAGAATGAACTGAGCTTTACAGTTTCATTCTTGACGAAGTAAGTTTTGTTTAACTGATTCTTTTACCATCATCAGCTGTGGGGCTCGAGGCTAAATAATAACAGCCATACGGGTCGATCTTCAAGGTTAAGCAACGCTGGTCGAGGTCGGTCCGCGGATTGGTGACCATCTATTACATACTGAAACGCCTCCCCGCTCCGGAATACACGTTGAACCGGCTGTCATTTTTGTTTTTCTTTTTATCTTTGTCAGTCGTTACGGATAGTCAGAAGCCCGAAAATTTGAAGACCACAAGGGTTATCGTGTTTCCCAGTAAATGGGTTGTGGAGGTCCGATAGACAGTCGCTCCATGTAAAATACTGGTATTCAGCTGCATCCGGTTAGACTGGAAGCCTACCCCAACAGAGTTGGGAAAAGGCTAGGCAGATGATGCATGTCCTTTGGGTGCCGGGAATAAAGATTATTGTATCAAGCCGATTTCTACACAGATAATAAATGTAGAAATAATTCGTTTTGCTTGAATAAAAAACAGTAGCACTCCGGGAGTGCCGACAGAAGTGAAAACTTGAAAAAAAATCGGCAACGCAGTAATCAACGCATTGATGTCTTTTACTGCACGCATCTTGGTAATGAACGCGTTGATGTCTTTTTAATGTCCAAAAGCTGGTGTCATCACGGTGTCGCGAAATCATTGGTTTAGTTATCTTAAAAATGCCCGAAGTTTTCACTTTAAAAATCCGTCAATACTTGTAAAGTAATTCGTTGAATAACATAGAACAAAAGCTTGCGTATGTTCTTAATCTGTGTTCTTAATGCACATAATTTCGCCGCAGTCGGGAGCCGATAATTGAGCTGAATAGCGTGCAATTAGATATGCCCATGTCCAGCAGTGGACTGCAGCTGTATGCTGATGATGATGACGTTCATCATTCGTTTCATTCATTCGTTCATTATTCAGGCACGACTTAAGAAAATGTATGCGCTTTGACATTTTTCACATGTGCCTGACCTGACGTCTTAGGCCACGCGCACTTTGGACACGAATTTGTATCGTACATAATAATAGTGGTCGTAGGGATTGAGTTCGCACATTGAATACGTTTTTCTCCGTCAATTCGGTAGTGTTCCGGTGATATCACATTGAACGCATCGAACGTCAGAACTATGCGTACGTATACGTACGACTACTTCGCACTCAGTCTGCACGCTCCATAGTAGTTACTTGGAATCGGGATCGTTCGTGCGTGTTCGTATGTGTTCGCACGAAAACGCGTCCAAAGTGCGCACAGCCTTAGTGCTGCCATCTAGTGAACACCATTTCAGAAAACCCTCATTCGAATTTTAATATAACCTTACCGAGCAAAGAAAAGAAAATTAAAAGAAACAAAGTGAGTAAAGTTATAAAACTTTACTGCTCCACTGTATATTGCACATATATATACACGTGCGACGTATTTTCTTTTTAGAAATTTAATATGTGTTGAGGTTATATTATTTCGCCCTTTATCTACACGGCCAAGCTCAATGCTTTAGGTGACCTTACAATACGGCCGATATAACGAAATATGAATATTAATTATTAGAATTATTATGATTTGTAAATTTCAAGATCTTTTTATGTTTTGTTTTTAAAAATAATTTATTTTGTATTGTTTAAAGAATATTTTTTAAAGTTACATTTAAGAAGATTTTGTTTTAATTTTTTATTTTTGTAGCCTATATCTTTTCTTTCTTTTTTAATTTAAGGTACAAAGTTTTTGATTTATGGAAGCTTATAAATGGCAATCGTAAGCGCTATTGTACTTATTAAATAGATATTAGACTGTTAAGCTTTCTAAAGAATAAATAAATGAATAAATATAAAATGACCCATCCAGATCTGTTTACTAGAATATCATTTTATCATAAACGAACTCGACCACAGAACAATAACTTGTGCGTCAAAAGGTCTCATACAGCATTCATGCAAAAAGTGTTTTTTGTATGGCATCAATCATATTCAACCACATACCTACTTCAATCAAAGAATTAAACATAAACTTATTTAGGAAAAAGCTTAAATCTTTACTGTTAAATAAAATATATTACAGCATTTCGAAATTTTTGACAGACAAAATGCAATGACTGTTTTTGACCTTGAAAGTGAGCTGTCAATAGTGTCAATCCCTAGCACATGGTGGAATGACAGCACACTTCACCTAAGCGTTCACGGTGAGATTTTAACAGAATAGCACCGCTGGTATGTTTTAAACTTTATTTGAATATTGACGAAGTCAATTTATTTTTTATTTTTCTTCTTTTTGACATCTATATTTTTCTTTTTTTTAAATCAATGAATATCCTTTGATTTATGTAATTATGTTATCATTTTTTAATATTAATGACATCCATGAATATTTGTACGCCTTCTGGTATAACATAGCGCGCTTGTAATTTTTTTTTTATAACAACTATTTTAGTGTACCTATGTTAACAAATTGTTAAATGATAATGATTATAACTTGGCACATCCAAACTTCGTGCAGAAGGCTGCGCAATAACATTTTTTAGGAACCATATGGTGACATGAAACTAATTGAGTAAACATGCGCGACGGTTCATAGTGCCTATGTTTAGAACTGCCAAGTTAAATCTGCCGTATTGTAATTCAGAGTAACTAAGTATAAAGGATGTCGTAAACAGGCGCGACGTAACGGCGTGACGCGGCACCGGTAGAACAATTTACGTGAAGGTTTCATAAGATAAGATAACCATTTATATAAAAGTACATTTTCAAATAATCATAGAACAATACAAACTACAATAATTATACTGTGTGCGTGTGAGAGGGCTTGTATGTAATGAAACATGATAGGTGATTGTTCCACCAGAATCGTGGAAGTGTTAAGGGCGGGCGTTTTTGGGGGACTGTCTTATGTAATTGTGACGTTTGAAAAGTTCTAATTGAATGACTTTTGAAATTTGAATTTTTGAGAGTCGCGTCACGCCGTCACGTCGCACCTGTCTGCGAGAGCCTTAAGTTAATAGTCGAATCCAAAATAACGAAAAAAAAAAAGAATTTATGAAATATTTTTGATATGCTTACCGCTTTTATGTAGTTCTATCTCTACGCGTACCTAACATGCCTGAGAAAATTATTGTGCGTAAAAGACATACTTGCTTAATTAAAATACAAATTTAATTAAACTTGCGCATTATAACTTGCTAGTGGACAATATCCAAATTCGAAATTATAAACATACTCGCCCTTACTGTGCGCTTGCACACATGTTACATGTTTTTATGTGAATGTTTCGCCAGTGCAAAAATACAGTTAGTTAGCATAACATTTACGCCCGTTTTCACTAACACTACGCGACGTCTAAATGGAAAGCCTACTGAAAGCACACTATTTGATTTTCCACTCTCGGCGGTAAACCAAGCGTTGAAAATACAAGAGTGCGCATTTATTAGGCACTCCATTTAGCACTAGTGAAAAGGGGCTTGTAGCCAACTAATCCAATCCACTGGAATTGGATGTTCATGTCATTAGTTGCTCCCTAAGGGGTATTTATTTCCGGCACAAATACAGTCAGATAAATCAATCGTTAAGCAAATTGACAACCTTGATCCTACGTCAATTTGCTGTGTTGTAGACATTTCATGGAACTATCAAAGAATGACAATTGCTTGCACTGTTAAAGAATGACAGTTGTGATTTTTAATATACGGACAATTTAAGTAGGTAGTCAATTCGTTTAATACTAACCTGGATTTTTACATTCGCTGCTTGTACCTAAGTGTCAACGCACAGCAAAAAGTTATTTTAATCATGGATGATAATGAAAGCCAACCTTTTCCACTCATTTTTACATATTTATCTTAAAACTAGCTTTTGCCCGCGGCTTCGCCTGCGTGGATGTCGGAAAATATCCCACGGGAACGTACTACTGATACCGGAATTACCGAACCGACCGACCTAAAAGCCGAGGAAAAGGTCTTTGATTCCTACCGTTGTGGGCCGCGGTACGGTCAAACACAATTATTTTGTTACGCGTAATTTTGAATATATGATATTTTTTAAACTGTTTATTTAAATGAAATGATGTCAAAGAATATTTTAATCAAAATTAAATATTTAATTTAATCTAATTTTGATTAAAATCCAATAGGACCGGTCAAAATAGCTTCGAAAATAACAATTAAATTTTTATCAAATTCTGAAACATAAAAATGGTTATTGTGGGTCATCCTTAGAAGAATCCTTTTTAGGATCTTTCTAAGAACATTTTGATGTTTTTGTAACGGTTTACGCGGCGCACGCCAATAAACTGCTCCCTGTCGGCATGATTTTTCCGACATCTTCGACAATAATCGTCATATTTCAGCCAATTTACACAAAACCTTAATAAATTATACACTAAAACCTTTCACATGATTTTCCCATCCATTGGTGAAAACCGTTTAAAAATCCGTTTAGGAGTTTTTGAGTTTATCGCGTTCAGACAGACAGACGCGGCGCGGCGGGGCACTTTGTTTTATAATATGTAAGGATAAACATTTCTATCTTTAGCTACCTTGTAATGTCGGACGTTCCTTGTCTTAGAATAGCCACCTATCTCATAGCGTGGGCGTTCCAAAAGGTGACTGAAAAAAATGGTAATCGAGATTGATATCAGTAAAGACGTCATTGGTACTTACAATAACGTGTGCGTTCGAACACCATTCTTTGAAATTAATATCGACAACGTGACGCAGACAGGCGAGACGTGACAGCGCGACTCAACCCTAGTCGAACAATTTCTATGAATATAGGAGTCGAAAAAAAAACACAATAATGACACATTGGGTGCATTCTCTCGAAATGGGTGGTATCAGTTTATCGTCCAAACCCCGTAGATTTCTCACAATTACCAGTTTACGTTTGAGAGGCGGGTTTACAAAAAAAAAATGAATGAAAGAATATTGCCAAAATAAATTATTTTGGATCCCAAGTTATCGGGTCAAAAATTTTGTAAATTATCTCTAGTATCACCCATTTCAAGGAATGTAAAACCAACCACCCAACCAATCACTGTATAACATCTACATAAATTATCGAGTAAAAAAATAAAAAAAATATCAAGACTTGAAACTACTTGATTTGAAAATTAAGGATGAAATCGGTCCACTTGCCTGAACCCGCACAACCACTGCTCTAATGGGCAACAGTTGTCATTAATTATTGCTAAAGTATAGTTCCCCGCTAATAAAATCAAAGCACGCTGTTGGATTTTCAGCTTTAGGCGCTAAGCCGAGCGTTGAAAATTCTTTAGCGCACTGTTATTTAGGCATTCATTTAGGACTAGTATATTATCTGTGATTTAGGTGTTCTCTGATATTAGTTAAAATGGTCATTGTGCAGTATTTTGAAGCCTCTCTTCATCTAAATTTTCATTACATTCAATTTATTTCAGTTTTTCTTTCGTGAAAATCACTACCTATTTAAATCTCCAGCAATTTTTACAACCAAATTTTGTACCGCTGTCCCTCATAAAACTTTCACCGTTGCCGCTAACTAACGATAAAGCTCTGAAACTTAAGCTAAATTGCTCAACAATGAGTTATTATTGCTCTCAGGTAAGCTATTACGTAGGCAAGGCAATAGGCATTTTAATTAGTGGCTGGCTCTTCGCGTTCGCCTCACGGAGGTGCAATATTGATCCGGGTCGTCGACCTCGTTGTACGCTCTTTTAAGCCCGGGAAATGTGGATGTCAAGTAGGAAAATTTTTTATGGCAGATACGGTTTTCTGCATTTTTATAGAAAGGTTACGCCTTTGTGAATTTGAAAGGGGCGGGAATATCAATATTTTAGGTATGTTTAAGAAAGGCTTCTTAATTACATCCATATTTAATGGAATTAGAGAGTGGGACAGTCAGTAAAGATTAAAAATCTATATATATGCCCTCTAGTCATGGTAGTGGCCAACCGTGGGGTTTTAGTCGATAGGAGCCTGACATGCTTCCGCTCCCCCCAGATGGAGGTTACCCATATTAATTCCTCCAAAGCAAAACAGAGGTCTATTTCACATTCATTTTAGTGTTTAATTGGGTTTCTTACAAAAAATAATTTAAATTATAAATAAATAATTAAATTAATAAATTAATTATATTTTTAAATTATCTTTCCTTGTTATATTTTATTAGCATGATAATGATAGAGCATTTTAAGTTCGCTGTCAGTCCCCTGAAAAACAGTTTCAGAGATGGAACAAAACATAAAATAATGATGGAAGTGGGCTAACGACTAAGATATGAGCATCAGCTGTGAAGTAGAACTCGGTGACTCGGTTTTTCGTTTACCAAGGGACGTACAATGGGGAGCAGGAAATGGAGTAGTAGGGCGAGGGATGAATATACATAATTACCGTATTTTTTTCATTTTATTATTTTTGTTTTTTTTTTTTTTTAGATGTCCCTGCCATCCTTTTTTATAATAAATAGGCTTTTTGATTCTTTTCTTCAAATACCACAACGACTGTTTTTCATATTTGTTTACTTTGGCAGTTTCAAACGTTGTTTTTTTTAGATGCTTGTTGTCATGGCTTAAGATTTTGCAAATACATGTCTGTGTTATATTTTCAGTAGAGTGGTCTATTTGTGGACTAGCATTATATTGGTGGTGAATTGACGACTAAACACACCAATAGTAACGAGCATGCCTATTAATTATTTTTTGACAGTGTGACTGTAACATCAACATTATCAACATTATTAATGTTGACTGTAGTATTTTGGAATACCTGACAGTCACACTGTAATTTGATCATTATTTATCAACATTATCTACTTTAGTAGTCTGCTATATAATGGGTAAAAACTACACTCCTTTAGCAGAATACGTGCTAGCATACCATTTCATAAACAATTTTATGCTTCATTATTATGAACCATTTTACATGAATGAGTCCAGGTTACACAAAGCGCCACACGCTAAAGGATTTTTCCAGGAATATGGGCAGCAGCGACCATCTGTGAAGTAACCACATCATGAAAATGTCATGAATAATCCCTTCTACCAAGTGTGGTAGTGGTAGGTATAGCTACACGACCACAATGTATTACGCTAATTATGACGTGTTCTCACAAAAACCCTGCGTGAGAGTTTTTCTTAAGGTGGGTACTGACCGGTGTGTCGGGGTGTAATGTAATATGTTAGAAAAACAAGCATTCGTACAGTCAGTACATGGCAACGAGCACGAATACACGAGCAGCGAACCGCTCGTTGCTCGTTTCGAGTGCTCCGCTCCCTGTCGGTTTTTTGTCGATTCCCTTTGAGTGTTACGCGGTTCAGTCAGTACGCCTGCTACAAGTCGTCACGAGCGCACGTGCCGTACCACACGCGTCGATTCTTGGATATTGAATCTTGATTTAGAATCTGAAGCGTGGGTGAGCAAAGAGTTCGAAACGACCATGTTACACGGATTTTAAGGACACGGCCGTAAGGTAACATGCTTGCTGCGAATGGTTACTTTACGGCCCGTAACACGGTCAGTACCCAACTTAACGCTCGCCCTACCGACGACGCACCGTGTAGATCACACCTTCGTTAGATTCCTCCTTAAATCTTATCCTCATAAAAATAACTACTATTCTTATTCGTTCTCTGTCGATGCTGTAAGATTGTGGAACTCACTTCCACCGAGCATTCGTGATTGAAAAACTATTCCTCTATTCAAATATTGAGTAAAAGAGGTGTACCTTTCCTCTCAACTATGAGTATTTATATACCTAAAGTATATATATGTAAGCTTTATGTAGGTATTCATATAATAAGTATTTATACTTTTTTGCGTTATACGTTTAGGTATATTTAATATTTTAGTTTAAGACTTCGCAGATACGATAGGTATTCATATTTTTCTCATTTTTGTTCTCACATACTATTGTCTGCATTTCTTTTTCATATTTCTCCTTTCGTAGGTTGGCTAGAAGATTGTTTAAAAGAAAAAAAAAAAAATGTGTTATCTGTCTGTATCTTACTGTGTGTGCATAAATAATAAAATAAGTATACAAAATCAGACCACTCAAAACTACATACAGCCCGGACTGTTCCCGTATGAGTACCTATACCTAAAACTGTCGTTTTATTTGAACTATTATGTAGTTCTTTTTTTTATTCCAGAGACTAATTTGACAAGTGCAAATGTCAAACTACAAATTGAAATAACAAACAACAATCACTTGAAATGTCAAATTAGTCTCTTGAAATGTCAAAACGAACTTTACACTATTTGCGCTGTAGCATGGTGCGGGTGACAGTTTCAGTAACATTTCGTTTCACTCTTGAAAGTTGCCGCGATTTACAATTTATGACTTAATATTTCAGTTGTACCACATTCGTAATATATTAAATAATTAATAACTGTAGTAAATTAAATTAAACCCAACCAGAATGTTCTAATCAAGAAATAAAATCAAATTGAATGAAAAATTAAGCAAAGTGTTATGCGTATAACGTAACGCCATAGACGTATTTAGTGATGGGATGTACTGCTACGATGGATAGTCGATATTTTTTATAATAAAAAACGTATATTGTGCGTAGGTCAATTTTTATTTTTAAAAGGTCTAATTATACAACAGAACATTTATAGGGTAAGGTTGCTTAAAAGGTTGCTAAAAAAAAATACATGTTATTCGTCTAAACTCATATCAGAGTCAGGAACATCTGAATTGTCACTCAATTCATCATCTGAATCTGTGACGGATATTATTAACGATGACTCAATTATGTTGTCAATATGTATGTCACGATCCCAATCAGACATAATGTCCCTTTTTGTTTTATTCACGACCTTCGACCAGTCTTCAGGTTGAACATTGTTGATGGCCTCTTGTAATAGGGCCAACATCTTATTTGCCGTAAATGGCGGCGAAGTATTATTTCTTGCGGCGTAACCTAAAAATAAACGAACTTATAAAAAAAAGTATTCAAATAATCATCAATCAGCCTAATCTAGTATCTGGTAATGTTTTTAAACTAGGTACATGCTACGATCGGAAAGCTGATTTTTTTATAAAGCTTCAAAATGGGAATTGAAATTAAAAGCATACCTTTTATTTGGGCCCAAATCAGCTCAATAGCGTTATACTGGCAATGGTAGGGTGGTAGTCGAAGGACCTGGTGGCCTTTTTCTTTTGCCATCTCGTCCAGAGCATAGGTAGGAGTTGGTGGCTTATGGCGTCGGACTAAGGCAATAAGCTCCGTCTTTAACATTTTTATATCTGCTGTAACTCCGTTTTCACTCAGCCACTTCACCAACTCGCTTTTGCGGTTGGATTGGTTTGGGGGTTTATTAACTTGCACCGAATGGTAGGGTGCGTTGTCCATTATTATGGTCATAGGCTCTTTTAAATTGTTTAATAGACCTATGAACCAATCTTTAAATTTTTCGTAATTCATCTCCTCATGATACTCCGTAGTTTTTTTTGACTTAAAAGCCAGCAAACAATCAGGGACGAATCCACTTGCTGTACCTGCGTGACAAATAATAAGGCGTTCGCCTTTGCCTTCCGGCACTTTGGTACACGATTGTGCCGTATCGTCGGTCCAACTTTTACCCACTGTGTGGTTGGCGTTTAGCCACGTTTCATCCAAAAAGACAACTTTGCTCCAATCACTTATGTTTTTGGCCTTCCTTAAAAATCTACATCTTGCTAGGGCAATGTCAGTCCTATCCATAATAATCTTTCTTTTGTTAACTTTTTTGTAAACAAAGCCAATATCTTTTATAACTTGCCGTAGCGAAGTAATACCTCCTTTGAACAAGTCAGCTTCTTTTAATGATTTTAGAAGCTTGAGCAATGTGGGTAGCTCCATTCTTCTATAATAATCATAAATATGATTTCTAATAGCAACCTTAGCAAAATCATCCAAATCTGTGATTGGCTTCACCTTGGTCCGCTTTTTGTTGGGTGTCGATAATTTATTTTCAAACATCCCATCTTGGCCAATTTTCTCACGTGTTATACGCGAAACAGTATTGCGGCCAATATCAAGAGCTTCGGCTACTCGTTCTACAATATGATTCAATGGTAACAACGGTCCATTATTTTGTTGTTCTCTTTCAAAGTAGTCTCGGAGGCGAACAACAAGCTCCCTGGCCTGACTACCCAAAACAGTTTTTTTTGTATGCTTAGGCATGGTAATAACAACAAACTCAACAAACTTATAACAAATAACAATTTAACAAAAATGAAAACAAACAATGAAATCGTAATACGTGTCACATTAAGTCACAATATAACGCGCTTGCACTCGTACTCGCACTCACAGCATCGCACGGGTAAACAACATGGCCGCCGCGCCGATGCACCATAGAGCAAAAATGTTGTCACGAAAAAAAAAACATAAACCCGATTTTGATTATTTTATATAAGTACAAAGATAATTATGTAGCCATAAAACATTTATATTGACAAGTTTATACACGTAGCACACACGTAGTTACACTGCACAACTGAATAATACACTAATTTTCATAACAATATTAAAGAGAACTAGATTCACGCTGCGAGTATCGTTAGCGATAAAAATGAATTGCATAACCTCACATCCCTACGTGGTACTGACAAATGTCAACGTCATACGGGCAACTGTCACCCGCACCATGCTACAGCGCAAATAGTGTAGCTATTAAATGCTTACAGGAATTAACAAAAGAAGCGCCTGACCAGAATCGCATAGCCAACACGACGCTTTACGATTTTTGACTAAAATGATCCAATCTCTAGTGCACAAAGCAACTGAATTATTTGTTGAACTACCCATTTGTTTGTCTAACACCTGTGAAAACGTGTGCTTTAAATAAACACCAACTATAAATACAGAGAGCGGCCATGTTGAAAAACATATGGGCATCCATCCGAATACACAATTCAACCCAGCGCTGCAGTCCAATATAATAAGACCTTCCTCGTCCCTCAAACACCGAATGAAAGTGGGTGTGGTAGGAAGAAAGTTGCTAGCGTTAGGGTTCGTGATAAAATGGATGCTTTTGCTTTTATTTGCTCGTACCACCTTTGTTGACATTGTTCTTTAGCTCCAGTGCAAACAATTATGATGAATCAATATTTTGCTGGAACTATTTTCTTTTTAGTACCCAGAGCTATTATAATTATATGAAAATAAGTGATTATCGTAGTAAAGTTATGATCATAAAAAAAATGAAATTTGAACGATTCAAAATGATTTTTCCCGTACCGGGAATCGAACCCGAGCCTCCTGGGTGAAAGCCAGGTATCCTAGCCACTAGACCATACGGGATACTGACTAATGACTGAAAATTAACGTTTAATTTTTGTTGAAACGTTATTTTCATTAGTTTATTGTTGTTATTATTTTGTACTATCAAAACCGAAATTCTTATTACACAAAACTTCTCTGCATTTTGTGAGAAGCACTTACAATAATCCAACACTGCCTTATTCGACAAGTGTAATTGTTGTGCAACTGTATTTCCATAACTTTAAAATAAATATATTCTATCATAGCCTTATTTTGTTTTATTTGTAAAAAGCTTTTCAACTCTACAAAAATAAGATATTCCTAAATTGATAAAATAATAATTATTATTACGAATGGGGTCCTTAACGACATCTAGTAATCTTTGTTGGAACTTCGTAGTAACGCATCGCTTAAAGTGTGAGTGAAATTTTGAAAAGTGAGTTTGCAAAAAGTGTAATTTAAAGATACTAGATGTCGCTAGTAATCAGTGCCAAATAGTAAGCTGGCGTAACCAACGGAGGGCGTTGTTCTCAAACTCATTAACTGTGTTGAGGTATCTGTTTGTAAATGAGATCTATTAGTTAGATTTCTTTGTTTGGTACGTATTTCTTATCATTAAGTTTTCGGGGATTTCATTGAAAAACCTTTGTTATTGCAGTAATAAGTGATATTGTTAGACTTACAATATAGACAAAGATTTATAACAAGAAGTATTAATATAAACACATTTATATAAATATGAATATCTCTTTATTTTTAACAATAAACTCTAGACAGGAGGTATTTATCACTTAATTTTTATCTATTTACTAATTTGCCACGTACATACATGGAAATGGTAACATTGAATCTATAAGGTACAGATACTAGAGGTGGGATTTCTTATAAGGAAAACTGTAGGTTCTAATTTACAATAAATATTAAGCGTTTTAAGACAGCATTTTTGATTTAATCTTACAAGTTGAAAGATAGTTAATGATATTTTAATACTGAAGGAATACTGACACCGAAATGGAATGAAAATTATTAGGTAGACATGACTAGTAATGACTAGAATAGGTTTAGGTACATCATCAGACTTGTAGAAATGTATCAAAATCAGTCAAATATATTTTTGTCTTTTATCAAAACATTAACTACAAGGTTGAGGTGGCAACTTTTTTCCGCGTTTAACACAAAAGTAGTCCAATTAAAAAAAAAAGTAAAACTAACTATTAAAAAATTACAACTTGAATCTATTTAATGAATCTGCATTACTGGCTTTAGTAATATTAGATTAAAAGTTTTATAGAACTGTCCAACGGATATAATCAAATTCATCTATGACTGGATTGGAACAGTTACAAGCGTATAACAGATCATTATAATATAATCTATTTCAAAATACATCATTGTTATATATAACATGGATGTTATTATAAATATCTGACTAGAAATATATCACGTTAAGCGTTAATTTGAATAAAGTTGACTATAATCTATATGGATGACATGTTTGTTCAATGGAGCCAGCCAAATGGTGATTGACCTAAGCTTATGAAGTTGACTACTGCAGAGATGTGGTTATAGGTTATAGTGCTTGTGTTGTAGTCCACCTCAGTGCAGTATTCGGGTGGTTATGCTAAGGATTTAGTGGGCATCTCGTCGCCTCCTTCCGGGGCCGCCGGCGTAGTTGGCTGCTGCGAGTCCCATAAGGTGCTTGGCTTGAAGGGCGCCGGAGTATCCGCGGCTGAGGCCAAGGTCGAGGGCTCGCTTCTCGCTGAAAATAGAGACGTAATGGTTAGTTACTTTGATAAGTTAGGAAGAAATTGAGCATATCAAGAAGCAGTTTTAATAGTTCATAATTGGCGCATAACATTAATTCTTAATTTCTAATCCATAGTACCTCACCAAAAAATGAACTAATGGAGATTATTATGCTACCAAAGACTAGACAGATGCCACAATTCAACTATGAAATATACTAAAAATATTTTTCAGCTAAAACATTTTGTCCAACAGTTTTGACGAGGGACGTAAAAATGCTGACTTGAATGTAAACGCGGACAGGGATACTAATGTGAATCCTCCCCTGAAATTTTGTAAATTGTTTCGTGGGAAGCGCTTGAAACATTTTTATGTAGGCCTAAAAAAATGCTTGCAGCAAATTGCAGGCCATTTATTTCGTGCTCGTTCGTGAGCTTCTTTGTCATTCAGTAGTACTTTAATTTGAAGCTCGCTCTGTTTATTTATTGCTGTCAATCCTTTTTCACTTTGATTGAAAATCAGAGTGTTCTTTGTTTGTTTTGAATCTAAATTATGGAAGGGAATAAAATATTTTAATTTCGATATTTAAAGCAACCAACTGTAGAGTTGCATGTAGCTACAAAAATATATGTGAAGACTTTTAAAAATTCTGATACAATAGATCTTCATGTTATTTCAAAACATGGTTTCCCAGATATGCGTTGTCTATAAAAAGTACAACCGGGAGTTACCGAAGTTCAAATCAGGCGTTCTAGGGAATAATGCCATATTACTATTGGATATGGCAATAGTCTTGATATATTGCCTTTGTTTCGCGACAATAAATAGTTTCACAGGGAAATTTAACAAATTAATACTGTTTTGGTATAAAAATGTTACTCGTTATTCACTATTTTAAAGAAAATAAAGGTATTTATTAAATCTTCAGCCAAATTGACTTTAGCAACATTAAATTTGGAATAAGTTTCAAAGTATTATTTACTCAGTGGAAGTAAATCTAAGAAATATAAATGAATATGGCAGATATATATAGTAGGTACTGTTAGTAATATGAGAAAACTGTACAACTCCAGACCTAGCCATAATTCTTGATGTAATAAAGCTAATACTTCGTATAATCAAGCGATAAAGACGCTAGCAGGTACAGCAGCTAATACAATAAAGCTAAAAGATTAACTTGTTAATTAACTAAATACTGAAGCATTAGGAATTTTCATAATCCAAGCCAAACAGAGTAACTTCATGCATGAAATACATTCAGTGATAATTACATTTCTAACAACTGAAAATAAAAATGCATTGAAAAAAGAAAGATATGCACAGTAGTCTAAGATAACCTAAGTACGACATACTGACGTACCTAGTAATGTCTTCTTTATAGCTGAAAAGAGATAAAAACAGATATTACACAAGTAGTAGATGATAAAAATGTAGGTGGTGATAAAATTACTATAGTCCATAAATTATAAATAAAATAACATGATTCATTATGTTTAAATAAAAACAGAAACAGAACAAGTCATTGTGGAGATGAGACTCTTAAATACATTTTCATAATATTTTATGAATTAATTATCCGTAAATAACAAAAAAAGTCCGCGTGGGTTTAAAATAAAAGTTAGTTCAGTTCTTCGAAGTACTTAATTCGAATAAAATAAATAAATGGAAAGTATTGTAAATCACAATAAATGAGAATGTCAAAATTTTGAAACACATCAATTAAAAATCATGCAAAACATTGGAATTGATAAAATATTATGTGACAGTGAGAGTTCTAGCTCTGAATGTAGTGTAATAAAGATATTTTATTTTCAGCTTAAAATAGCTTAAATTTCGACAATTTGATGTGAATTTATTTTGGAGAAAATTCGGAATGATTAAGTTTCGGAAACCTTTTTATTATTATTTTTATGAGAATCCAATAATTAACAATATATTCTCTAATCTAGTTAAAAACTTCAATTTGAAATGAAATTTGAAATTCGATCAATGTAACTTGATGCTCATAAGTCATAATGTATTCGTCACTCACTTTTCCATTTTGCGTTCCATCTGGATGAGGTTGCCGAGGCGGTTCAGCATATCCATTATCTCTTCAGGTTCGTATTGGCCTTCTTCGCGGAAGTAGTTGCTTGGACTGAAAACGGTAAAACATTTCATGTTAGTTTTGAGAACTATACAAATTAGGCACAATTAAATTGTTCTACTTTATAATCATGAAAGGTTCTCAAAGATCAATTAGTTTTATTAATTATTTAATCATTAATCGGTCATCAGTAATTCTGTCTAGCTGATAGGCTTATTCTGATCTCACTTATAATATCTGAGAGTGGTAATTTTTGATTCTGAACAGTGAATTACGTCATTCTCTATTTCCTGAGTCTGTGGAGACAGTGTGCCCAGTTAGTCTGTATTTGATAAGACTAACGAGGCATACTGCTTCGGCATCTTGTTGAAGGTTGAGACAAAGGTAATTTGAGTAAGGTTTTTTAAAAGAGATACCTAACTGTATATTATACCACTACCTGGGGTAAGCAGAGGCGGGCACGATGAGGAGTAGAGCAAAGAGCACGCAGCTCGCTAGCAGGCAGGTCGCACGCACCATCCTGGAACAAGAGAACATAAACTTGGTTAGTATTTAAAAAGAAAAGTATTAACAAAACTTGCGATAAGGTCACAAAACGTACTTGTATTGCATACATAGGATAGGTATAAGTACGTTATAAACTGGACCTTAAATGTTTAAATTATTGAAACATCGACTCAGCTCTCCACGGACCACAAGACATGTGAGGAATGTCACAACAATGTCACAACACATATTTTGTGGTCTGTGGAGAGCTGTGTCGATTTATTTTTATAAAAGAATGAGGCATTTTTTATGAAGAAATAAAAAAGCCCCAGCTATTTTTCGCGATTCCTTTGTTTTTGGAAATAATCGCAGATGAAGCGAAAGGTCCAAAAATGAAGATTGGTGAATCTAATTTTTGCTTATCATAATAAAGTTTTAGTCTCTAATTTGTACACTCTTCCAAATTAATTGGCTATCAGCATATTTAGCAGTTTAGTATTACATAATTATTTTAAGTCAATTCATTTTAAAAAAAGGCAATCTTTAAATTTAGCATGTTATTGTGCCTAAAAAATAATTACGTTTCATAGCTTATGTCGTAGTTTACGTCGAGGTTTATCCTCTTTCTTTGGAAAAAGGAAAACCGGCCAAGTGAGTGTCGGACCACGCACAATGAAGGGTTCCGTAGTTGAGATGAATTAATCCCAAGAACAAACTTAACATTGTAGTTGAAAAACATGTTCTCTCATACATTCAAACTGCAATGTAAGTTTGTATGTGCGTACAACATCGAGAGATTTACCATGTTATTTTAAAAGACCATAGACTTCTTATATGTTTTCCTGTAATCTATGAGTAAAGAACAATTTTTTTTTTTTTCAAAATTTTAGGCTCTTTAGTTTCGAATATAAAATGAATTGTCAATTTACAACTATTTTCTTAAATATCTTTAAATGAAAGAATCTATTTTTTTTTTTAAATAAAATAATTTAAAAAAGCTATTTGAGATCTTTGCAATAAGCCCTTTCATTTGATATACATATTATGTGTACCAAATTTCAACATAATCGGTCCATTACATTCGGAGCACATTGGCTGTGACAGATGGACAGACAGAAAAACAGACAGACACACGAGTGATCTTATAGGGGTTCTGTTTTTCCTTGTGAGGTACGTAACTCTAAAAAGGCACAGAAAATTGTGTCGATCAAAATCAAATACATTGCTTTGATTATTATTTCCAACAGCCTTCCTATCCATAGAGTCGTGAAAGAAAACAATAGCGTAAAACAACATAATAAGAAACTGACAAAATACCTGTATTGATGTCCATAACAAACCTTTCAATAAGCTTGATGTCCAAAAATAAAAGTAAACGGAAATTCTTAACGAAATCAACGTCAATATTGACGTGAAGTTTATTCACAGGAAAGTCTGTAATGTGATTTTATTAAAGCAGAATTTCAATTTTGTGGTAGAGTGTCAAAACCCGTCGCATTTCATAGAGTTTAAATTCTCTTGATAAGTGCAGACTGTTGAATTTGATAAAACAAAATGTCAGATCCATGTTACCACTTGCAGGAAAAGGGGAATATAACATTACAATTGTTTTAAAGTTTAAACTTCAGAATTTTAATGACTCTTGATATATTCATATTATTAAGTATATTTATAATTCCGTAGGTCACAAATAATTTTGTAATTTGGGCAGTAGAGACATCTTACGGTTAGCACAATAGGGTTGACACAAACGAAATGTACAATTGTATCCTTTTATAATGGCTTTAAGCTTTAAATAAATTACTATAAGCTCCAAGTACACCAACCGTTGGAACACAGCTTAATAATGATATAAGATGGGATTATCATGATTGTAATAAATTAAGTTAATTTATTCATACAAATTGGGACTATGGTGTTCATGTTTTAGAAGGTCACGTTCAATAAGTAAACATGTCGACATTTTGTGTCGATAAAATCGATATATCAAATATATCGAACAAGCACGTGATTGAAAAATATATCGTCGTACATTTATCCCATTTCTTATCGCCGTTCTGCCTCATTTCGTTTAACAGTAACACAATGCCTTATCAAAAGGTTTTACAAACTCTATTGTAGAAAGTTTAACTTCCATTCAAGTTTAGCTTCCATAGTAATCTGTATAAAAGATTGTTGCATTGCACTTAACGGCTTCTAGTTCCACCTACATTTCCAAGTGGGGCTTACAATCGGATTGCAGTTGGTTGTCCCGCTGCCGATCGGCCGCAAAAGGCCCCATTTAGCTCAGATCCGCGATAGGGCAAGTATCGCAGCTTAGTAGATGCCATAAATTGTTTGCCATTTCGCAAATGTAAGCAGATGTTTCGTAGATTTTGAAGTTTTTATTTGCTACATACGTATTTTGTTCAGACACGTATATAATATCAAATAGCATATAATTTATCCAGATATAGGAATTTGGCTGTATGTTAAAACTTGTCAAAACCTTACACAGCAATCAATCAACAAAGAACTTTTTTCGATGAAATATTATCTTTCACAAATCCATCATTTAGTTCCAATAAAATGTTCTAACATCCTTATATCCACTGCGCAGTTTTTTTTATCGGTTTTTCATTGAATTGTCTCGTCAATTTGTCGTTTGTCACCTTATTCATGTCTGACAAATTACCAACATTATCATCATTCAAAATTATTCCACTGGTCTAACAAGCTAGTCTATTGTACTCGCTTCCCAAGTTGAGGAGTATATTAGCATCTTCAATGAGCTTGCTAGATAATTGGCTTTGGCTTCTGAATAGTCTCGCTCGCTTACCGGTCCATTACGTAGGACATTATACAAACAGCTCTGACCACATCTTATATGGGGTTAATTTGTGTTGATCACAAGCCTGTTGAGCTGCATTGCGAGCTAATGAGGCTGTATCGAATTACACCGACAAGGAACATGTTGCAGTAAGATTTGTTGCAGAGATAATCTTATCATTATCTTACATCTATTGTCTAGTTAATGTGCCAGAAATAAGCTTCAAAGCAGTACACACGGATGAAGATGATATACTGTTTTCACTGTTCATTGAATGGAATATTCTCGTATTTCGGCAATAACTATAACAATAGTTCCACAAGGGATTTGTTGGATAGTTAAGCTCGTTTAGCTTTCGTGTTCAAATAATTGGATGGATAAGAATAACTATTATGTGGCTTATATAACAAATTCACGTGACTGTAAGACAAATATTTAAGGAAAATGTCTGATATACAAATTGAAACTAGGAAAAGTAGATATTTTAAGGTGCCGATTATTGTGAAGTATGAAAGTCTGCGAGAGCAATAATGGGCCAGTGGTAACGGTCCTGACTAGAGCAGTGGTAGCTAACTGGTAATGGCCCCAACTTACGAGTTGTAGGTCGTGGGTTCAAACCCAGGCAGGCACTTTACTTTGTGCAAACAATTTCATCACCACTACTCTCAAAACGGTGAAGGAAAACATCGTGAGGAAACCGACATGTCCTAGAATCAAAAATCCGAAGACATTTGACATCTACCAACCCACACTGGTCCCGCGTGGTATATTACAGCACATTTCCGCTCGAAGGGAAGTGGTTTGTGTCTCAGCAGTGGGAACATTATAGGCTGATTATAATAGGATGATGAAAGTCTTCAAATATGAAGTAGAGAGGTGCATGAAAACGTATAATTTGAAATAGGAACTCAAACTGTGTGTAATAAACTGTAATGAAGGAAAAAGTCGTTACAGTGCACACATGTAAAAATTTACATACAAAACGCCCTCTCCTACGAAACGCTCTAACTTTGAATTAATTCATGTCTTGAGAAAGAACTGCCAGGGTACGATACACAGTTACAAAGGCGGTTGACCCAGTTTTCATTCCTTTTCCAATCGTATTTTCTTAAAAGTTTCTTACTAATTGATTTATAAAAGTAAACACGTTGCTACATAAGTTTTTAACGATTGTTATGTAAGTAATTATTGTAGGCAATTTGTACTCCCAAATTTACTTTTCATGATTTGTAACGTGTTCTTTATTTATTGTCACGTTTTGGAAAATTGGGTATGAGGAAACTTTTTTTACGTAACTGTGGGGGTATTTTTTGCAGTTTCAGTTTGACTCACTTTAGGAGATTAATGCCGATTTTCACCTTCACTAAGTGAAACATAAATTAATCCCTAAATAAAAGTGCATTGTTGGATTTTCAAGTTTCAGCGCGGAGCCTTTTTTTTTTTGGGTGGGAAATCATCAAATAACTTCTCCCGCTCTGGGCGGTGCGGGAGGGCGTGTCCGACTCTTAGTGACTAAAACCCACCCGTGTACCTTCGGTTGCCCTGTTGCCGGGGGCCACGATCTCCCTTTCGGTTTTCTTCGCAACCCCGGCAGGCATCGGCCCCAGCGGACCCCGTTGATTATGCTGACATCTCTTTGAGGCCCGCGTGGAATACAACGCGCGGTCGACCAGGGCCTGGTCCTTATCGGACGGTGAGCTACCCATTGCTTACCGTCCGCAAGCCCGCGCCTACGGTGGCCGGAAATCGCCTCGCGATTCCCGACGGGGGGTCTCCTCTTTCGGTGGTTAGGAGCGTGAGGGCGCGAAATTTGCCTCTCCCTCACGCGTTCCGCCTCCTCCTTCGCGAGCATTACCGCTTCGCAGAAGGAGGTGACGGCCTCCCATTTCCTCTCGCTCCGTACCATGGCCTGAACCAGGGCCGGACGCGAGAGATCACCGCCGCCGATCGCCTCCACGAGGACACGGCGATGCTCCGCTCAAGCTGGGCAGACCTCCACCTCAGCGCTGAGCCTAGCGTTGAAAATCCAACAGTGCACTTTTATTTAGGGATTCATTTAAGTGTCACTTAGTGAAGGTGAAAACGGGCATAAGTCTAGGTAAGTTAAGTACACAGCCCTTCTTTAAATAACATAGCATCACGCTTTGTTTCCCCGAAGGGTTGGGCAGAGGTGTCTCTGTAGCAGGTTCACCCACATTTCGCCATTTATGTTTTAAGTCCCATGTAATAGGGGGCGAGCCTATTGCCCCCTATTTCTTTAAATACTTGAACATAATATATATATATATATATATATATATATATTTAAGAGTAAGATTGTAAATTGTATATAAGATCTGTCAAAAAAAAAACGGACTAAAGCTTTCGAAGTAGTTTTCGAAAAAATTGTTGTACTTTGGATAACGATCACTGTTGAGTGTAGATACCCACTTAACAGGATTTACATTCACAAACATCTCATTAGAACTTTGACGGAAGAGGACATATGCTTAGAATTTCCAAACCTAATTCAAGTATGCATACACCTATATTACCAAAACTAAAGCCACAATTTCTAAATTAAATCTACACTTGATTTACATGTATTACCTTGTGGTACACCAATTCCGAATTGAAACACACTGCGAGGATATAATAACATGAGTATGAACATATATTTCTGGTGGTGTATCACTTTGCTTTTGGAATAACAGAAAAGCATTGCTGGAACATTATGCTCATTTCATTGAAGTTGGAGGAGTAAAAGTTTTGAAGTCTTTAGAGGTTGAGGCTGTTTTAAATTATTTACATATTACAGAGAGTCTGGGTGAGGATTGTGTTTGTGAACGCACACACGTTGCAAGAGAAATGCTATTGTGGTGTTTCTAGGTGAAATTGTTTGAGTGATAATAATTATGACAAAATAAAAACTATAGATTTTTTAAATTTAATAAAAGTTCACCAATATTAATGTTGTATAGTGCAAAACACAAAAACAGAAAACTTGTTTAGTATCCAGACAATTTAAAACAGAATATCAATTCTGACTCACTCATCAAAACCTTGTTCAAATCTAAAATACAGTAGCACCGACTAATTCAGAATTTAAACAAGATACTGTAACGGTAATCTACCTGCACCATTCACCTTATCATTGTGATGCCGATCAAGCGGAATGTTGACAAAGCTCTCCATGCAGTAATTAGAGGACGATTCGATTAGAACAATGTGTAACATGTTACAGATTCGGTCATTCGATAGGGTAGAGTAAACTTTCGAGATCAAGATAATCTAGAAAGTCCACATGGCTTTGCAAAGACCTTCTCGTCATTCATACTTTGTGTAAATGTTGACCTGCTGAGAAAATTGAAGAATTGGGCTGGCTTGCCAGGTCATACTGGAATAGACAGAATATTCTGAGATAGGCTGGTATTTGATTTGTATTGGCTGAATTGCGTACAAATCTGTCCAATGAAAAAATACTTATGAATACACCATTATGAGGAAGTTTTAACGAACTACCACTTTTGACCTTTACTTGACCTTTGAAGAACAAAATCGTGTCACGTTATTTCTTAATTAATTACTGAATAAGTTCAAGTCCTTAAAAATAATAAACCCAAAATAAACACAGTGTAAATACAATAGGCTAAGATCGCTGACAAAAAAGGGCAATCAATCTGCTTAGCCTTTTCCCAACTACGTTGGGGTTGATTTTCAGTCTAACTGAATGCAGCTGAATACCGGTATTATACAAGCGACTGCCTATCTGACCTCCAAAACCCCTTTGGTCAGACTGGTTGTCAGAATTTCGTAACGACTGTCAAAGATCCACAATTTCCACGAATGACAGCCGAGCCTACGTGCCTAGGCATGGAGGAGTCCCGATATATAAAGATGGATACCCATCCACAGACCAACCCGGCAAGCGTAGCTTAACCTGCTGGATCGACCCGTGCGGCGGTTATTACTTAGCCACGAGCAACAAAGAAGGTGCTGAAACATTTTAGCAAAATTATTTAAGTCTACTCATTGTTTTCAAGTTGCCATTATAACCTAGATATTAAAAGTTTGGTATTACTTTTTTTTGACGGATGACAATAAGGGATTAGCAGAAAATAGCAGCGAGGCTTTCATCAATACCTACCTAAATAGAGCTAGAATGTTCAGTGGTCAAGCATGTACTGACGGTATGGGTCTTAAGGTGGTACCAAAGTTAACCACGTCGACGTTCAAAATTATGTCTGAACTTTAAAAGAGACTGTGACCTCTGATTTTGTTTCGGTGTGTCTTCTTAGAGTAGTCGGATTGGAAACACCAATCTCATCTTGTTTTATAAAACATTTATTTTTGACGTGTGTTCTTTTTTTTGTATTTATTAGTTAGTTAGTTAGTTAGTCATATAATCTAGTATCTAATAGTTCGTTTGAAATATTTTAAAAGAAATAAAAATGTATTTACATTTTTAGGTCGTTTTTGGTTTAGTTTTTCGGTGTTTTGTTTTTGAACTGGGTTGATGTTCTGCCATGTTTACAGCATCGATTGCAGATTTCACCAAATGAACATTAACATTTTAAAGAGGATTTAATAAATGTAAGCCTAACAGTGTCGCACAGCAAAAATATTTAATGTCAATTTTGGTTTGCCACACTCACACCGTATTTTGCGATGAAATTCTAGGTAAATTGCCCCACGTAACAATCTCATTTACATTAACTTAAATATCGCTTCTTACGGCGTCATGTTTTGGGTAGGTAAATAAATTAACATTTATACATTTTTTGCTGTTTATTTTTAAGTAGTTGTAGGTATGTTGAAAAATGTCAGATACAGCTTCGATATCTGTGCCTCGTTGCTAAAAGAAATATATTAGTTCCCAGCAAGATACGATAAATATATCCTATCTTATCTAAAACTACGAAGGTGTTATCCCACTAACTAGAACATAGAGACATGTAATTATTTTACACGTGAAAGCACTGCCCAGTGCCCATTTCAGGTCTTATCGTTCAGTCGTTAACGATATAAAAAGAACTAACAATTCTCGAGTAACTAATGCGGAAAAGCTACCTTAAGCTGGAAAAATCTAAGATGTAATTCAGAATTACGGACCCATTCGAATATATTCGGAAGTGGAGCGTAACTTTTTGCAAGCCAACGATTGAACGGCGAAAACGCTTCAGTAGATTTTGATAAAAAAGAATAATCTAATTTTAAATACTTTGTGAAAACCGGTGACGTAATGTTAGTACGTATGACTAGGTTTTGCGTCATTGTTTAATGTAATCTTGTAAAACTGAACAATTACATGATTGTGATAAAGGAAATCAGTATGTGATAATGAAAGCACATGGCCGTGGTGGAGTTTAAACTGATTACTTTTCAGACGATTTAAATGTAGTATTAGACTGGTTTTAAGCGAATTTCCGCGTTATTATGTCAAGGGGAAATTGGGCTTTTGTCGAATATTAGCCTCTCTTAAATACATTAATGACATTAATTAAGTAGTGAATTAAATAACATTGCTGATGTAACATCACGACTAGCTAATAACTATATGAACATTTGCAGAACTAAAATCAAACGAAAGAGATCGAACATGAAATAAAACTAAGTTCCTTTCAACCTACATCCATTGATATACCAGTATCAGCCAGCAATGCAGTTGAAACTGAACACAAAGGTGCAAACAAACTGCGAGGGACAATGTACAGGAAGGGCTCATACCGACTAACGAGCAAAGAGTTTTTGCTTCAGGCTAGTGTAACTCAACAAGGCTTTAAACTTAGAAACTGTAACAGGGGCACATGTCACTAGTAAAGCTATACGAGTGATTTCACGGTTTTACTACCAATGATAGATGATGGTCGAGCTTTGAAATTATTTTTTTGTGTACGTTTTTTTCTATTAAAAAAATTACTGTGTGTGAAACCAAAAAACCCGAAATAAAAACTTTTTTACAAAAAAATATAACCGACTTCCAAACTAAAAAGTGAAAAATAACTTTAATTTGGAAGTCGGTGTCTTTGGATCAGTATTTTAGTTTTTTGACACCGACTTCCGAAATTAAAGTTATTTTTCCCTTTATTTATTTATTTATATATACTTTATTGTACACCAAAAAACTATATACCAAAAAATAAATCAAACACTACAAAATATACAATGGGCGGCCTTATCGCTTTCCGCGATCTCTTCCAGGCAACCTTGGAATGGAACCTTTGTCGTTTGGAAGTCGGTTGAATTTTTTTTTTTTTTCTCTTTTTATTGGTTTGGTTATCTAAGGTACAATCTCCTAATGTCCACTGTTCATCAAAAATACCCAAATCGCTGTAGACATGCCTATAATATTTAAAGAGTTCCCTCGACTTCTCCAAGTTTCCATCATCAGATCGTGATCAAATGACAATAGGACCAACTTGAAAGTATACCATTTCAAATAAAAAATAGAATTTTTCAAATCGGTCCCTTTGTCTTCGAGTAATCGGGGAATACACCTAAAAAAATAAATAAAAAAATATTCCGACGAACTCAGAACCTTTTTTTTTGAAGTCGGTTAAAAAGATAATAAAACTCTTTCGTTTAAAATATGAATATACATTATAAATTACAGTTTGTAATGTAAGGTTTTGAGTTTTAAATAATGGCCTACATATTGTTATGCCATAATATAGATAATAGCTTAGAAAGTAAAATTTTCATAAGTATTTACAAGTCATCATCTGTATAGCCTATTTCTAACTATGTTGGGATCGGTTTTCATATTAACCGGATGTAGCTGAGTAGGTAACATTATTTTTCATGGAGCGACTGACTTCCAAAACCTAGTCAATGGGTAATATGATAGGTATACACGAGTTAACTAAATTTTTTTTTTTTTTAGGAACATTTAAGAGACCATTCTTGCGGCTGCCATTCGTGGACAGTCGTTACGGCTGAAAGTCTGACAACCAGTCTTACCAAGGGGTATCGTATTACCCAATAACTGGGTTGTAGAGGTCAAATAGGCAGTCACTCCATGTAAAAACTGGTATTCAACTGTATCCAGTTAAACTGGAAGCCGACCCCAACATAGTTGAGAAAAGGCTAGGCAGATTGCAGATTGATTTAAAAGCCCATTATTAGGTACTCAGAAAAGATAAATAATTAAATCTGTGAAACTACTTTCGCGTGGATATTTTCCTGTTGAAGAAAAGTGTCATCACTCTCCTAATACCTTTGTGCCAGCCAGCCGCTTTGTGGTCACTGAACCACAATAATAATTTGCTCTAAATTATTTCTGTTGTCACTGTACGTTTTAAATTCGCAGAATATTGTGAGCTCACAAATAAACATGATTTTATAGCTTTCAGAATAAAAAGGCTTTTAAATTAAAAGTGTTGTTGTTTTCCCGTACCCTAATTGCGTAATACACGATCAATCACAATCTGTTTCGATTTGAAACAGATTGCTAATCCATTGCTTCTTAAGTTGGAAAAAAATCTGCTCAACAACGTAAATAACGCAATGAATGTTGTTGAATTGTTAAAATAAAACAAATTAGTCATAATAAGTTACGCAATTAGGGTACAGTTTAGGATACTTAATTTATGATTAATAGTTAAGTCTTCTGGGCACGTTTCCCGATGATAGCGATGCGGACGAATACTTCGACGAGTGTCCTTTTGTTTTTGTATTTATTTGTATAGTTAGTCATTTAATTTAGTACCTAGTGTAAATAGTTACTTATGTTAAATATTGTAAAAGGTATATAAAAAATCTCTACTGTTATTGTAAAGTTTAAATTAAAATCAATTAGATCTACTGGTGAAATCTATGTACATCTCTGCCTAACCCTTTGTGGAGTACAGGCGAGATGTTATGTTATGTTTAAATAAAATCTATTTCAATTAACTTTACTTAAGAATAGTAGTCTGCTACCCCCTCGTAAGTTACCTAGTCCAGCCTCTATGATACAACAAGATTATAATTTCGCTAATATCTGAATGTCGATAATGTGATTAGACAAAGCAGATTTCCACACTTCCAATATTCGTACTTTAGGACCTGTTCATTATATCTGATATTAACAAGATTCCCTCTTAAACCACAAGACCTACAAATACACGAGATTACAAAATGCTAGAGGTTTTGCGTTATAAGCAACTGTGGGTTGAGTTATTTTCTCAATTACTTTAGATATTTTAGCTTTTTTCATAAGAACCACGTAATATACCAGAGTTGTTTAATTACTTTAATGAGTTGCTCTAAAGTAGATTATTAAAGTACTTAAAGTTTCCATTATATGTCTTCATTCGTAATTTATTACTGAAGGTACCTATACTTATGTACCTACTCATACTACTTTTGCACCCACATTATCGTAAGTTAATCTTAGATATTATTGACGACAAAAAAGAAAACTATGATGAGGAAACCAGTAGCTAGTGGACTGGCGATTTTCATTTACTAAGTATACTCAGCTGAACTTACAAAGTGAACTGACATTGCCATACCGAACTGTGAAAGGGTGGTAATTAATACTTGTTCCGTCTCTGTACAAGAAAGAAAGAAATAAAGATCGGTTAACTCAAATAATAAAGAAATTTAAAAAAAAAAACAACTGCGTTTGGGGCATTCCCGTCAGGAAAAAATATCCTTATGTGATACTCGCACGCATACACACACTCGTAGGTATATAACAAATTGAAAGAGGCAGAGAGAGAAAGTCGCATAACGCTTTTTCCTTACGTGACGATTTCTACCAGTCAACCCCTACCGCAAGCCGCGTAAAGGAAATTCGTTCCAAAAACAGCAGCTTTAGCTTCAGCAGCTGCATGTCGTGAATGTGACAAGAAGGCTTCAGGCTCAGCATGATGCTGTCATAAGGGCGACCTACAACACAGCGCTGTGGTTTTTTCAGTGGTTACCCGAAGAGGAAGAGATCTTTACTCTTCAGTGAGACAACCAGAGTCTGATATAGTATAAATTTCTTAGAAATAATGAACAATTTGTTAATCAAATTAATCAAAAAGCAATCCGATCTTCGAGTTTCGTAGCAAAAGTTAAGTTGAAACTTCATAATTTTGATTTAAAAGAGAAGTTACCTGAAATGAACCAAAGTACCTCGCGACTTGACTTTTACTACGAAACTCGAATACGACATCAGATTGTTTTTTTTATTAACAAATAATTATTTTATTATATCCAAGGAATTAATACTATATCGGACTCTGGTTGTCTCACTGAATGGTAAAGACCTCTTCCTCTTACTGAACACTAACTTAAAAGTCCATCGACTTTCGAGTAAGTATTCAGTAAGTTGGTGTGAAAACGTAATCTGAATAGATTAGATACCTAGTAGAAGAGCCATTAAGATTAATCAATTAGTTACGTGTCATTTAAAGAAATTAGTCATATATGATTTGGAATGCCTGACAATACTTATATTTAAAAAAAGGTTTTGTTTCGGAATAGTTTTGAGTATCAATTTGGATGGTTCTAAGAAAAGAGGAAGTCTGGAGTAAAGTTGGATGGATTTTGTGAAGCATAATACAATTATTATGGATATATAGGAAGACGGCTAATGACATTTATGGATGGAAGAAAAAGACGTAGGAACTACACCATCCCCAAATAAATTGAGATAAAGACAAGAGGATCACTTGCATACTTTGAGTGGATTACATGTAACTGCAATCCGTTTCCAAGTATTTTAAAACCTACATCAATCGATAAGGCTTCAATTGCTTTAACACTTAAAACGATTGGAATCATAACAACAGGCGAGATAAAATGATTTGCTCTTTATGTGGCGAACTACACAAATTACAATAAAATCGTCGGATCTCAGAGCAATAATCATAAACGGTTATTCATAAAAAGCCCATAACCCCGACCTTAACCCATAAATTTTGGAATGTCTGTTTTATTCCATTCCGGGAACGATTCAGGTCCTTAATGAATCCTTTAATATGGTTGTTTATGATCTCGAATTTACGTGATACAACGTAGAGCAAATAAATTTGTTTGCACACTTTGAAATTGTATTTTTTGAATGAGTTTTGAAATTTGATTTTGAGTGGGATTCTGTTTTTTATTTAGGTTTTCTTCTTCCGTCGTGGATCGTGATAACAAATGATTTATTTGTGTTACATCATGATTTGCGATTGTTTTTTGCGTCATGTAATGTTTAAATGAAGGTGTTTATGACAAGAGGATAACATTGTCTGTCACGAAAACAGTTTTGGCTAAAAGTATCTACATGAATAATATTTATTATATTCCCTAGTTAGATTCCTTGAGAGAAATAAAGTGTAAATAATATGAGAAAATTGTAACGTGATAGTCTTCAAACACGGCGTCATTTTCAATTTCCTGTACCCAACAAGACAACACAGACTATATTAATACATTTAGGTGGTGTACCAATAGCTTATCGGAAACTAATTGTGGCATCAAAAATAGATTAATTAGATAATTCAGTAATCTTATCAAGGGCAGATATATGCTTAGTAACTGTAACATAGTACTAAAGGTTACTTATATACATATCGATTTCTGCAAACCATAACGAGATAACATGTCACAATGATATATGTATGGATATCTTTTAGACGGATCTCGACAAATTGGAAGTTTGGGAACCCACACAACGAAATCTTTTATGAGATTGAATAGTCGTGTGTATTGAAAAACATGTTATATAAGTTACTCAAGTCCTACTGGTTTTGATAATACGAAAAATGGTTTAGAAGATTTTGCGTGAACTGGTACAACACAAAATGAGGATATTTGATTATGTCATATGAATAGAAATACAGTTGAAGTAGTAGGTGTAATGTTTTTAAATTTAGAACTAAATTATTACAGACATTGTGTATTTATATAAAAAGAGTATTATACAAATTAAATATTAAAATAAACCTTCCAGACATAATATTCGACAAATACACAACAGTGCTTTCTTACTTGTGAAAAAATATCCGTCTAAACAATCTGGACCAGTTCGAAATTATTAACGTAAACCCGATTTCCCAACAGGCACAACTTTGCCAATAAGTACAGGTTGAAAAAGTTGGTGTTCAAGTTAATATTTTTCATTAATTTCCTTGCCACACACAGGCTTGTCTGTGCAATGTGCACTATCTACATCAGCTGACATTGTTCTTCGGACAGCATTGTTCAGTCCGAGCCAGTCTTTATCAATGTTTTCATCTTTTGCTTCACTTCAAATAACTTTTAAGCCTTTAATATAATAATTAATTTTCTTTAATACTAAACCACTGCTTAAATATAAAATATTTATAGTTAAGCAGTGGTTTAGTTGTATTTGATTAAATATTTTGTATCTTAATCGGCAAATTCTAGTTAAAAAAAGAAAGAAAATAATACTTAGCTAATTTGTTAAAACAAAAAGTTTTCCAAAATCCCCTTTTAACTGCCTGGCTAATCTCAAAGTTGAATTCCTTATTACATTAACACCATAACCTACTTAATTTGATTTCTCTTTGTTATTCTCAATTTGCGAATCGAAAATTAATGAAGGCATTTCAAATTGAAAGGAAGTAACGAAAGGGATTAATTAAAAAGCTGTACCTAGGTTTTTTTTGCAAACAAATTATAATTAAGTAAGTAAATAAGTAAGTAGGTAGTAAGTTATGTGAGATGTGAGTGGCAATGACTATTGACGAACTGATAAATAGGTAAAGTTCTACAGAAAAAGAAGAACATAATAAAGAAATAAAAGAAAACCAATAAAATTCATTACTTGGATAAAAAGTCTGTACCATTTATTGAAACAGATTTCAAACATCTTCAATGAAAAGCATGTTTGAGCATTTTCCCCGAATTTTCCGCCTCTGTAAAAATGCAATATCTATAGAGTTTGCAATTGAAAGTTTGGTCACAACCGCAGCCTATTGACAATTCGCCATTGAAAACTATATTGGATTTTGGCCCCACTTTGGCAATAATAGATTAATTTTTCAAAGTGTACGTGAGGTTTTCAAGTCTTACAGACCGTTCGGGTTAAAGCCTATTAACCGACTTTGTAGCGTAAATTCTACACGTTCCAGTCCTCATTGACACAAAAATTAAGTGCAATACTCTATTTACCAATGTAAGTCGCTCCGGAATAAAAAAAATACACTTTAGTTGTCTGACGGAGAGAGGAGTTGCTTCTTAACAGAAATCATCACTATATCAGACGTAGAACAATAATAAAAGAAGCAACTACAGATACTTCAATAACTAAATCAGAAAAACAAAAGTGAAGTTTGGTGAGAAACACTATGATGAAACAAATGAACATCATGAACCGACCAAAATCTCAGAAACAATGTAATCTTTTGAAGATCCAAGAGAAAATACGCGCAAAAATATTTCGATTGT
The DNA here is from genome assembly GCA_916610215.1 of Omphaloscelis lunosa. NCBI lineage: Eukaryota > Metazoa > Arthropoda > Insecta > Lepidoptera > Noctuidae > Omphaloscelis > Omphaloscelis lunosa. Next base: position 5,591,574 of record OU744255.1, read on the forward strand.
TCTACTATTGTATCAGAATAGCTATGCCATAGTGGCCAATAACAAGCTGTCGCCCTGTGATGGATGAGTTCCGTACATCTACATATTTGTAATGGTGTGACTGATTACATGACTTGTATTGCTCGGCTGTACCTACGGTAGGTAGGGAATTCCGCGGATTGATGTGTTGTCAAAAAGTTTATTTCGTAATTATGGTACAGTACCTGGGCGACCGAGCTCTGCTCTGGTGAAAATAGAGTATGCTCATTTGATAGTATAGTACGTACTAATTCCATACTGCCATGATAGTAGGTACTTACTAATTCCATGCTGCCATGATCATTATTCTAATGTCAATAATGTCATGTCATTATTCAAAATACGAAGAACTTTTTTACCCAGATATGAGACCTTGCTAAATCGATTTTTCACCCTCGTAAACCCCGATATTGCAACTTTCATCGAAATCGTTAGAGCCGATTTCGAAAACGTGAGTAGGTACAAATATTATAGAAACAAATATATATATACATACAAATATTGCTCGTTTAATATTATAGGATTTAGCTCATATTTTAGTTAGTACGCCAAATGCTAAGTTCAAATTATGGACACAAAATTATCTAACTAATAAGTACCTACGTAATATACGAGTAAAAATAAAGCAAACAAAGCAATGTCAATAGGTATTGACATTGCTTTGTTCAGCGCGTTAATAACTGAATGTTCACTTAGAGCTAAATTTCTTGAATAATAATCCTAATATTTGATTTGTCCGGATGATTTAAATTAATTAAGAACAGCTTCCAAATTAACCAGATCATTAAAAAAAGCCTGTCCATCAAAAGCTACGTTTTTTCAAGCGGTGTCATTTATTCTGCGAGTAGAATGTTTAATTTTTGGTCCGCAATTAATGGGAACAAATGCGAGGCACGTTCCTGCGTTGTTGACAGACAGACTTAAGAGGCCGAGGCTAATTTCCTACGAGCATTTAATGATAAATAGAAAGTAAAAGAAATAAGCGGATTCTTTAGACATTTAAACTTTGTTGAAATGATAATCTGAGAAATGCTTTTAAAGCGAGGAATTTGTGGTAAGTTGAGAATAATTTTTGCTTTGTAAGATTTGGATTGAAGCTTGAAGAAAATGATTTTGATAATTTTAGTTCCACGATTATTATTGAGCTGGAACCTAGTAGTAAAGATGATCTCAAGCCTTGATTGATTGGCTAACCAGCTTAAACAAAATAAAATTTTGCAGTAAAAGGAATTTTAACGTCGTATCGTATCGTAATTTCAGCCAGAAATAAATGGAATTCGTTTGTATCTTACTTTTTTCAATTCTTTACAATTTCGTGTATTTAAAGTAGCTATAAAATCCAACGCTCTGTTGGTTTCTTTATAATCGTTAAAGAAAATTATATGAGCGTCTTTTTATTCGCAAACATTTTCTTTTGCTTTCTTTACGGTATTGGGCAAAAAGTTACTTTTGTAAGTGTTACATTTTTCTAAGATGTTAAATTAGGTTTGGGTTCCGCTTTGTGGATTATTATTGTATAATCAAATGTACAGTCAAACATTCAAAAAAGAACATTGTAATAGTTCAACTAGGTATGCGGCATAATGCTACCAGATTTGTTGATACTTAATCGATAGATGCAATTCGGATAATGTTTGATGCAACTGATTATGTTTACCTACCGTGTGGTGGAACCGGTGGTACAGGTATTCCTAGTACTGACACCAGTTTCTCACAAACTAGTGTCACATCGTTTTTCAAGCTTGCCTAAAATAATAAGATGCCATTGTTTGTGAAGAGAAAATAACCGTTTCCTTTACAAGGCCACAGATTCCCCCTGGTATGTCGGAAACGAGATCTTCCATCTCGACTTCAAAATTCCCACCATTCATCAGGTTCTAAAACGCATGTCGAAGCGTTACTTTGATTCCGTTGCCAAACATCGCAACCTTTAACTATGCCCCCTCTAAAATCAGTCAAGTCCGCCGTCCGAGGCATATTCTCTCAGACCCAGATGACTCCTCCAGGAGAGCAGTAGGGCCACCAGCACAGTATACAAAAACAGACGATACCCGTCATACCGCCCTCACCACTGAGGTACTCCGCGACCGCGACCCCGAGTAAATGATACTCCCTCCCGACCCTTGAGGTGCCAGTACGCGTTGAAGCTGAGCCTGTAGCTTTAAATCCCCCAACTAATAATAATGATGATCTAAATTTGATCCAGCCTGTACCTTTTGCTGTCCTCTCCCAGCGACGACGTCCTAAGCCGAGGTTCGTATCCTGAGGCGGTTAACGAGCGCTCGCCTACTTTAAATTTAGCATAGTTTTTTGCCCCTGGCTGGAGGCTTTGAGTGCAGAAGCTTAAGGCAGCCACAGGAAAGCCCGGTTAAGCAGCCACAACCTTAGTGGTCAACTGCGAGATGCCATAGATGAAAAAAAAAAAAAACGAGTGTGCTTATGACCACACGACTGAAGTGAAACTTCTTTCGCTCCATCTGTATGTATATATATATATATATATATATATATGAATCTTAGATATACGGAACGTTTTTGGCTATGAGAGGAAGAGAGAAAGAAAATGTGCGCGCGCACTGCTGTCTCTTGCTTATATCCCCCACTCAACTTCCGTTCGCCTTGCCCGATCACACTTTCCGTAACGCTTACGTCACGCGTTCGCCAGCTTACTCCCCAAGTCAAGCGTGCGTAAAGAAGTTTCACTTCAAAAAGAAGAGAAAATAAATTATTTAAATTTGAATGTTTTGTTGTGTTTTAACTCAAAACAATTTAAAGTCCATGTTAATTATTCGAAAACGTTATCTTGAAATCAAAACTTCACCTCCATTTACAATTTTATTCCCGGTGATACACAAGAAAGCACAAAGGGCGTAGATAGACCTGTCCTTAACAACTTCGTTATATTGTTTTGTACTCGTAAACGGACAACTGAAATTAAGCAATTAAATTTACGTACTTTTGTGTAGGTAAGTGCTTTGGATTGAATGGCCTTTTTAAGGTTTGGATTTGACGATGCAAATTGCATATTGTTTTTTGCTATTTTACCGAAAAATTGTCTTACTTAAAATCCATCTTACCAGTATTATTGTAATTATTTAAACCATTACTTGACGTTGGATTGGCAGGAAAAGGCAGATTCTATAGTCTTGCCAAAAATATAGAAATAGTCTATTTTCTGTCTGTCTGCAATCGAGCAAAAATAATTAAATTGTGTCTCAAATGTAACATACTAAGTAATACAAGAAAGAAATATAATCTATAGACCGTAATCCATTGTGGGTACCCAAATTTTATCCAAAACTGGTACTAAATTAAATTTAGCCAAGTTATCCACATAACCGACAAGTTGGAAGGCGCCTGCGATCCCTCGTTACTTAATAACCTATATTATAATACTTGCACGATTTAGTCGCACTTACTTACTAATTGCTTTATTGTCGTAAGTTATTATAAGTTTACCACTGTGTGGGCGTAGTCGATAAATACTATGATATATTGGCTATTAAATGAAAACTATCTGAATGGCAATTCCTGTAAATAAAAACGTTCTAAATCTATTCGCGATCTCATTTCAGTGACAATCAATGTAAAAAAATATTTGAAAATTTTTGGGAAATTAGGAGTATTTTTGACAGATCTGGGGGGGGGGGGGATTCCCGTAATTTTAAAGAACGTTCGTATTCTCATATCATTCGCAATCTGTAAAAAATACAATCAATTTACCAACATTTTTGACAAGTTTGACAGATTGCGACTTGAATGTGAACGTTTTATATATTTGAGAATTGGTCTTCAGGACGCGAACGTTCTGTAAAATCATTTAGTTCAGGTATCACATAACCCATATAAGAAACATATTTAAATTAAATTAAATTATTCAATAATAAATACATACTCACACATAAATACAAACAAACGAATAAATACAATATGAATACACACACAAATTAGATACGTTAAATTCAAATTCCATTCAATCATTTTAGATCAATTTTAGAATTCTTTCTTTAAATTAGGTACACTTAATTAAAAAATTGGACAGGAATATTTATGAATAGACGAGAATTTTCGGCCGTTAAACGCTTTGTAGCACATTTCCATGCATCCACCTGATCCATGAAATCTCAAAGGTTTACTCGAAACACGAACTTCAAAAGGTTTCAGTAATTCAGTTAGAGTTCCTGAAATGAAGCAAGTTCGGAAACAATTCCCAACGAAATTAACTTACGTCCGAATGCAGTTAAAAGAACGGGAAAAGAAGAAAACAAGTTGCTAATAGAGTTAACCTATCAACAAGAATGGACAATCGAATTCTAGTTTCTCATGATATTTGGTAATTTTATCAATGAAATCCTTTAAAAAAGTCGTTTCTTTATAGATACCTGATAAACTATAATAGTTTCTGTACCTCAATCTACTTATACATTATAGTTAGTAGGTAGGTACACACGGCTACATATCAAGCTATACATTTCCATATTATGGTTCTAAAGGATTTCTGAACAACGCGAGGACAGCTTATACTGGAAATTTATAGCTTGACGTGTAGCCGTGCGTACCTACTTTCCTAAGATCAGTATGTAATTGACCCAATATTTTTCCATTTTTGTCAAAGCAGTACCTACAAACAACCTTCTTTAAACACAGTACCTACATATTTCCATTAATTGACCCCAATTTAAATAACAGATTTCTTAGAAATATTTATTTCTGTACTGTCTGTTTGTTTTTTGTTTTATTAAATGAAGGTGGAATTTAATACAAATTATTTGAGTATGAACTTTTAGGTAAATATTTATAATATTTAGATACTTTAGAAAGAACGGTTTTTAAATTAGAAAAAGCTGCGTAAGTATGCTTATTTGCATGTCTCGCCACTGTAAAAACTTACTTTTCAAGAATTCTTTGAGCCAACTTAATGAGTTTTGCATATGAAATGCACACAAGCATAATGCGATTAGCATCTTTAAATATTATTCAACAATGTAAATTAAGGAGAGACTTAAAATCTCATGAAAATGATAATGTTAAGGTATTCAAATTATCTTATGAATGCATTTTAACCAAGTGTGTGTGGAGAGAGCTTTTTCCTTAAGTCTTGCATGAGGGTAATGTTTATGCAGTGCAAAAATAGTACAAAAGTTACTGGACATTTTCTTATAAATATGTAATTTTAGCAGCCTTATCTATTATATAGAGAGCAGTGGTGGCTCAGTGGTAACGGCCCCGAGTTACAAGTTGTAGGTCGTGGGTTCGAACTTAGATAGCGCTTTACTTTGTGTAAATAATTTCGTCACCTCTCAAAACGGCGAAGAAAAACATCGTGAGAAAACCGGCATGTCCTAGAGCTGAAAATTCGAAGACATGTGACATCTATCAACCCGCACTGGGCCCGCGTGGTAGATTACAGCCCACACCCTCTCGAAGAGAGGGGTCCTGTGTCCCAGCAGTGGGAACATTATAAGTTAATTATGATTATTCAGCCTTATCTATTTGTATAAACTTAATACAAATTCAAGTATTTCATGTAGCAGAATATAACACAAACGCATAGCATCAGGTCAAAAGGAATAGCTGTCGTTGCTGCCATTCCATACTAAAAGGTCCATAACTCGAAACTTTCACGTTTACGTTAAACTGAAAACGCGTGGGTCGCAATAACTTTCACGAAACGTAGTAACAACAAAATGTGGTGTTCTGACTTGACATTAGGTTAGCTAAAAATATTTTGAAGTGTATTTGATGTTTGAGTCCTATTTTAATAAAGGTTTAAGTAATTCAGTAAGACTCAAGTTCACCGCAGATTCTACAATTGCTTTGATGTTCGTCAATAATATTCCTGATATCTACCACATTGAAACATCCTATACTATTAAATGAACAATATTTATATATATTAAGATTTCGATGAAAGTTGCAATATAGGAGTTTACGGGGACGAAAAATCGATCTAACTAGGTGTCATATCTGAGAAAATTCGTTTTCTCTGTATTCAAACGAGCAGAGTTTAAAACAAGATGGCTACCTTAGAATAGTTAATTGATTCAGGCGTGACCTTGCGGAAATCCATAATAAAATGATGATGTGGATATATTTAGTAACCTTTTCCGCTTAGCTATTTCTAAAGAGTCTTGAAAAGATCCTGGAAGAAATCGACACGTGTTTCACTTCTCAACGAGGCATCCTCAGGATGACGATTAACTTATCGTGAATTCGAACACGGCGTGTTGCCACACCAAGCACCGAGCGCAGACTGACCCTGAGTCTGCGCTCGGTGATCATCATTTTACCTTAGAATAATGAAATGGCAGTATTGAATTAGTAAATACCTACTGTTATGGCACCATGGAATTATTATGTAATAGTATGAAGATGGGATGGGATTAGTATGAAGTACTATTAAAATATGCATCCTATATTATTCTATTAAATGAGCATTCTCTATTTTCGGTTTAGTCCCATCTCGGCACCTTCCCATCTCGGCACCCATGAATTAATTTATCATCTTTACGAAAAATTCCCATCTCGGCACTCCGTCATTAGTCGTTGCTAAGTACAGTCATCAAAAAATGGATACACTGTATCAGTATAGTGAGTAAATCAAATTGACTCAAAACTAAAAAATGTAAAAAAAAAGTACCTATAAAATCAGAGCTCGGTTGACCAGATACTTTAGATAATAAAACGGAACTGAAGCAAAAATAGTATGTCAAGATCGTAGCAGGTAGCGTTCTGTAACTTCTGTTAACCCTCATGGGAAACTGCGAAAGTTTATTGTATGTAGGTATTTAAGGAATAACCTAAGTAGCAATGTAGTGTCTTTGTGAATTCGTTCGAGGCTAATATTTAGGTTAATTTTGGAAGCTAGTGGGTGGAATACCTCCTCACATCGTCTTTGATATACTTCATTCCTGTTTGTTGGGAAATATTCAGTGAAGGTATTTCATGTTAAATTGTTAAGGGGCTAGCGTGTTCTGCGGTGCGGTGGAATGTAGTGCGTTATTTACCAGATTTTTTGGTAAAAAAAACACACGGCCGTGCGCGCAAGGCCTTATGGCTCCTTGTGTTTTAAAAAGTTTATTTTTTAATGTGGAAGTACATTAAAAAATAAACTTTTTGATGAATTAAGCTTTGTGCAGACTCGTGAGACGCGACAACGCGACGCGACTCTAACAAAACAATATCTAAGAAGTTTCACCGTAGAACAATTACCGGTGTCGCGTCGCGTGAGTCTGTACGAGGTTTTGTTCGATATTTTTATTGTTTTCTTCAAATACGGAATCAATGCTGTTAAAGAAGACATTCATTTGTTACAGCCATCCGAACGAAGCCATGAATGATTGCCAAATAAAATTCAAAATTTAGGCAGATATTCCATTTATGGAAAATTATTTAGCTTGAAATTAATTTGGATATCGTTTAGACAGCAAACAAAGTCGTTTGTCTAGAAGCTGAATTTACTGATGCCACTTAAATGATTTGCTACTGGCTGAGATTTTTGTAAAACTAACTAAAAAGGTGATTTAAACCTGGTGTATACGGTGCGATTTAATCGCATGTGGTGATGTGGCATACCATAAGTTGAAGTAACACATTAAAGTTCCACCGTCGGCGCACTTTCATGTCATTATACCTAATACAATTACGTATTGTAACAGCAATACCAATATCCTCTTCCAAAAATAAAACATTATGAAAATTTTCACATTCGGAAAACCTGTCAAGAAAATCACAGAAGACCATAAACTGAGGTATCTTGATCCCTTATGACGACATGTAAATAAAGAGAGAGATAAAAAATATCTGTTACTTATGTAGGTACTCGAATGTATCAGCAATAAAAGATAGGTCCGAAAACTATGTTAGTTTGTTCGAGACATAACAAAAATAAACACACAATCTACCATGGGAATCACACACCACAAATATTGAGTAACCCGGTTCTCTTTCAATCAAAATTGATATCACTATTCAATATATTAAGACCAATCGGCGTCGGACAAACCTCTAGGGATTTCACACGTGATCTCATTCAATTTGTTGTTCCCTCGAATTGCTTTTTTTGGGATAAACTGGATCTAAGAGCCGTCGCGAATTCGATGGTGGTCATCATATCCTGTATTTTTGAACGTAGTGGACTATTGCTATGTGGAGTCGGGCGCTAAGCAGACGATGATAGGCTATTTGTCCGTAACGATAGAACGTATGAAAGTCTATTCAATAACGCACACGGGGGACAAAACGAACCGCCGTCGATGGTTGCCGGATGATGTCTCTTGCGGTCATTCGCAGTCAAAATGTCCGCGTCTACGGAGCACCAAAGCGCCAGAGTATCTTCACACACTACAGCATTTGATAAGCTGTAGTGCGCAGTCACTGAGTGGGCATAAATTTCAACTGCATTGGTCCTAATGGCCTAATTGCTGCGACTGGGCCAACCATGTTCACGTACCACTTAATTTTTTCACACTTTATTAAAAATGTTGTACCTACTGACGTACTAGAAAGTCATTAATTATTCCGAGTAGATACCTAAAATTTCAATCACGCTCAGTACTTTAATGTGATAAAATGATTTATATTCAACCGAGTCGCGTGGTATGTTTTGCGGTAGTCCAATTTAAATAAATCAAAACGTGGCCACAAATTATATAAACAAATCGAATTATATTAGAATAAATGAGATAATCGCAGCATAAACGTATTATTATTGTAGTTTGCAAAGAACACAGTGATATAGCCAATATTGAATTAGATTTATGAAACAACTAGCTGTGAAAAAGTATATTATGTCCTTATACAAGTCATGGTCTGCCCATGTACCAAATTTCATACAAATCTATTCGGCCCTTTTAGCGTAGAAACGTAACAAACTCACTTTCGCATTTATAATATTAGTTAGAAATATAGAAACAACTGTTTTTTTTTTCTTTTTGGAAGAAAATATTTCATTTGTCCACTGTCACTCCACATTAAAGAATAATTTTCCATTTTTTTAGGATTGAAACTTCATGAAGATGCTATAAAATATGAATTAAAGCTTTTTATTTCGCCGACAAAAAAAAAATACGAATTAAATTAAGCTTGAAAACTTTTTCCGAGTGTAATCTCTTTTTGAGCAATTATTACATTCGCATCTCATCAATCTCGAAGGAAATAAACGTTCAGGTGCAAAAAAGTTTTAACAATTTCCCAAAGAATTAAACAAGGAGTTTGAGAGAAAGTTGCTAATTTATGTATTTCTTTGAATCTGTATGTAATATGTTTCTTGTTTTGAACTGACGAGTTGCTTGGAAGGTAAATTCAGCAAGTGGTTTCGTGAGTAACAATTTATTTTTCAAGTTAAAAAATAGTTTCAAAATATTTTATTTCACAAAAACCTACATGGGCACTTATGAAACGTCAGAAGCTAGGTTCCAATTGGTCGTTTCCTATAGAGAAGAGCTGGGAAACTCCACTGTTACTCTTTTAAAAATAATTGGCTTTTACAATATTTTCAAATAACAGTGTTAATAGGTAGGGGAGGACAGTGTAGGTCTTTCAACAAGTACCAGCTACTTAACAAAATAGAAAACGGTCAACAAATCTACAGTCCACTAAGCCTACAGCGTTCTAACATTCACAAAATAGAAAAAAAAAAATATAAAAGATAAATAAATTAATAAAAATAAAAACCTATATTAAACGAAATGACATGACTGCTATGGAGTAAAGTTTAAAGTGTTTCTAAGTGACTTGATAACTTCTAAGGGATTATATGGCAAATAGTGTGTATTTGCCATACACTCCCTTAGAAGTTATCATCATACACTTGTTATACGTCATGCAGAACATCACGCCTGTAAACCCCGAAGGGTTAGGCAGAGATCTACTCTATAGTAAATCCCCATTTCACTAGTTATGTTTAAGAGTCTATAATACCTCAAATTGCTTAGCACGATCCTCCGTTATATAGAAAATACTGCAGCATTCATTTTGGAATAAATTTAATATAATACTTTGTTTTCTCTATATTATTCTTTTTTATGTCTGACGAAAACACGATTCCTTAAATTTTCTGTTTAGAAAAAAAAAACAAAGTTACCTCCAAAGCGAACAATAAACCGCTGGTATTACAAAAATACGTCAATTTTGATCGTGAAACTTTGCATAATAACTGAACTAACTATAAAACTGATACTACGTTCTTTATTTAATTCATATTATATTCGTCGTAAAAAGAAATTAACTAAACTATTGGTGCCTTCTCCCCACCCCTCAGTCTCGCTCTCACTCAGTTCGAGAACAGGATCGTGCGAGCGAGATAAGGAGTGGATTTGAGCCGAGGTGTTATGGACTCCCATGTAATAGAGAGCCTATTGCCATCAACATGGCACCAATCCAGACTCAGGGCTGCTACTGAGAAATTCCTGATAGCAAGTTGTGTGTCTAATCTCGATTTTTTATTAGTTAGCTTTAAAAAAAATCTTAGATTTTTCTTTAGTATAGGCACAATCTGAATTGAGTATTTTTCATCTCTACTATCTTTGCAAATGTTAATCGACCTTCATTTTATATAACCTAACTCAAGTTCCTATAATTTTATTTCCTAAATTGTATTGCACACATCTATTTTTTTATTTTATTTTGTATTTATTCTGTATCTATCTATCCCTGACGTCCAGCGCTGCGACATTTATTTTTAAATCGCTGAGATAGGAGTCTTTTGGGCTCGTACAGGACTTTCTGCTTATATTTTAATTTTACTTTGTTTTTTATTGTTTTTTCATTTATGTTTTTTGAGTGTGTTTTAGTTTAATTTGTGATTTCCTGTGCGAGTCTAAATAAATACTTTTCTTTCTTTCTTTGTGATTTAGACAAATACCCACATTTTATTATTTTACCCATAGTAGCCACTGGTAATGGTAACAGATAGAACATCTCCAGGGGACTTAAAATAAATAGGACGAGTTATCGTGATAAACTGTTCACAATTATAAGCACCTGATGTGTTAAAATTATTGCGGCAGATTAGTCTTTGTGAAGTAAGCGATGGGCTCGACAAAAAGGTTCTGTTTTTGTTTTGTGACTTGAGCGATACTGTTAGCAGCAAAACCTTTTATGCTTAGTAGCATCATGTTTCAATGTTAAAAAGCTTCTTGAAAATTATGTGTTTGTGTAACTTATGTAAGTTGAACTTTATTCTGAAGATAATAAAGTTATATCCTGCGAATACAGTATAATATTTGGGTTTGATTATTGTGCCTACCAAATTAGACTGCATCACTTTTCTCATTGTTTTATTAAGTAAGAATAACAGAATGTCAAGCGTACTGAAACTCAGACTCAATGTAAACATATATATAAGTTTGTTTTGCCGAATTTTCTAAATATAAATACCAAACAGTCTAAACTCGGGCTTCTTGAAGTATGCATAACTTATTACCAACTTAGTAACATATTAGAAATCAAGTAACCGTATTTAACTTTGTAATACCCTTTTACATCTTAGTTCCTTTTGATCTAAAGTATGTTGACATTTTTATTTCCATGTACAAGTTTTCTTTTTTATATGACCTGCATTCGAACTTGCTAAATATAATAAAAGTTGCTTATATGATTGTGTTAGTATATATAATAACATACCGAGTAGCATAAAAACTTAAACTCCAGATTATTTAAGGGAAAACTGTTTGACTGGTTAAACTTGAAAAATTTCTATAGTATTAAAGAATTTATGGATAACAAATTCTCATGTTAGTATTAAGTGAACATATGCATGCTAAGTACAATTCTGGCAAAACATGTAAGATCTTTATTGTAAATTATTGTAACACCATGTATACCATGTTTTATGCAAATAAATACTTACTTACTTACTTAACTTTTAACTGTTGGCATAAATCTGAACGATTCTTTTACGGTTTGGTTGATTTGACACAGTGTATTTTAGGTACTTTATTTTTTAAATAAAATGGTAGAATGAATAAGCAAAACTTCAGTGAAATCATAACATAGGCATACTTTGCTAAAAGGGATGTATTTTTTTTTATGGAATTTATATGCTAGTTTTTGTAGTAAAAAACCGTCTTAAATCTATCATAACGTATAAAGATCATTTAATTTGGTGATAGCCCACTACACCCATGATAAGTAATTAAATATGAAATTTATTGCTTATATTCCAGTCCTCATGATTGAAAGGTTTTGATCACACGTGACATATTCTATGAGAATATCACTTGACATAAAATGTTCAACTTGAAAAGGGTGGAGTAATTTACATGTAGTTTGTGATTGTCTCGTCATGTAACTTGATACATGTTTACGTTGAGAATAATTGTTTTGTCATTTTGTTGTGGGAATTTAAATTAGAACATGCTTTCGCTCTTTCTCTGTGTTACAGGAACAATTAAGTTTAGAATGGGTAAAGTGACTCTAAACAATAATATAATGTGGTTTATACAATTTGATGTAGAGGAGGATTAACCCAATGCGACTGCGGTGCTTCTGATCAGACCATGTCCCACTTGCGGGAGTTCCATAAGTGCCCGTTCACTCGCACGTTTGATGACGTAAAGAACCATTGATGCCGCAATTAACGTGGCACCTACTGGGCTCAAAACAATATTAAGAAGTCAAATCAAAGTACTGTAGACACATTGTGTGTGCCTACGGTATCGGGACGAATAAAACACTAAACTTCATAGATCAAGTATATGATAATTATTCCTAGAAAACGGAGCTATGTTTAACATTAATATCTTTTATAATTGCCCGATTGAACTCCTTTTCATCAAACAAAATCATATTGGATTCCTATTTAAATGCAAATTGTCAGAATGTTCGAATGCAGAGCTGTTTTCTTAATAGCCTGCATAACATAAGGTTGCTTATTGCATAAAACCTTACAGTACCGTCGACACGAAAAAAAGAAGATTAACAAGCTAGATTTTATTACTCAAATTGCATTATGACGTCATGTCAAAAATGAAGTATCCAGAGGAATACAGAATTAGAGTCCGCGCCAGCACTGAAGTTCTTTTGACGCGGCGCTAATGTCAACGTCATTCCATCAAAATGTATTTAAAAAAATGTAGTTCCAGAATTCTCCGCCGGACTTCAGTGGTGGCGCAGACTCTATGGAGGTATGCTTTTAAATGTTACCAGACGAAGTATCAGCACTAGTTTGATCCAGTCAACTTATGATTTAGCTAACAGTGACTATCATCTAGCGAGATAGTTACCTACCTAATTACTTAAAGCCTTTGGAAACTTTATCAATTCTGAAGATACGAATGGGCTATTAAATCCTAGCTTTACTTATGCAGTGATTTAATTGTAAAGATTACTCAGAACTGTGTCTGAGAGTGAATTCTAGACGGCTTACTATGTGCAAGATTTTGAAATAGAAACGTAAATGTGTTCCAAGATGGCCGACGCAAAAATCAAAACAACAATAGATTTAACATAAACATATCATCATGCCTGTAATCCCCAAAGGCTTAGGCAGAGGTGTACCTACAGTAGACCCACATTTCGCCAGTTATATTTAAGTCCCATGTAATAGGAGGCGAGCCTAATGCCATCCATCGGGAACAAATCCAGACTTCGGGCTGCTACTGAGAAATTCTAGTTGGAAAATCCCAATAACACTTTGCCCGACCTGGGAATCGAACCCAGGACCTCATGGTGCGACCACTAAACTATCGAGGCAGTAGAAACAATAGATTTAAAATTATCTACAAATGACTAATTTATTCATAAACCTAATGAAATATCGAAACATAATGAATTGCCGTTCATTCCGACCGATTCGATAACAGCTTTTAATTAGTTATATCATACACAACTGTCATATAAACGCATCAGATACCTAATAATATTTGGACGGCCGCTCCATCGCACGCTGTGTTTGAAAACCTGTCTATTTCTAGATTTTACGGTAAGGGTTAATAAGGTGTTTTTTTGACATTCATTTTCATGCTGCAGTTTTCTATTTTAGTCTGGAGATAAAATTAGAACTCCATGATAAATAAAATTCGGCTGCACATTTACGTCGACGTGGTCTTCTACAAAGTTTTTTTTTTTAATTTTTGATATCGATTATTCTGATTTCTTTAATTATTATTTACCTAGCGCTAGCCTTTGCCCAACTACTGTACACAACTGTGGTCAGCTTCCAGTCCAACTGGATGCAGCTAAATACCAGTATTTTACGTGGAGCGTCCACCTATCTGACCTCCACCGCCCAGTTATTGGATAACATGATACACTTTGTTAAGACTGGTTGTCAGACTTTCGGGCTCTGATGGAATGACTGTCAACGGCTTAACGTGCTTCCCGAGGCACGAAGAGGTCTCGGTGTGTCAGTGAGATGATCACCCATCTTCAGAACAACCTCGGCAAGCGTAGCTTAGTCTTCGATCGACCCTTGTGGCTGTAATTATTTATCCACGATCCCCGATTCTGTTTCTATAATCTCGATATTAAAAGGTGTCACGATGTCACGAATTTAATTTTTTAATAAAAAATTGAATCGTTTTTAAATAAGGTCACGCAGGAGTGATAAAACTCTAGAATGTTGCACGGCAGCGATAACTTTTTTATGGTTACTTAGAGATGAGACTGAAACAAATATGTATTGTACGATAAGGGATGCTACTTTAGCCTATAAAGTTTCCACTGCTGGGACACAGGCCTCTTCTCGGTGGGAGGGAATGGGCCGTAATCTACCACGCGGACCCAGTGTGGGTTGATAGATGTCACATGACTTCGAATTTTTGGTTCTAGGACATGCCGGTTTCCTCACGATGTCTTCCTTCACCGTTTTGAGAACAGTGGTGATGAAATAATTTACATAAAGTAAAGCGCCTATCAGGGTTCGAACCTACGACCTACAACTCATAAGCGCGTTACTTCTGGGCTACCACTGCTCAACTCTCTCAGATATAATTTCTTATAAATAAATAAATCTATTAATAACAAAAACATGAATGAAAGAAATGTTCTTTAAAATCGATTTTCGTTTTTTGTTTTTAGTTTGCGACTTTTCTTATAAACCTAGTTTTCAGAACGATGAAATATAAAACTTAATACAGTACCTACCGAAATAACTGGCAGAACAATACGCTCAAACTTCAGTGCTTTGCAGAAAAACTGTGAATAGTGAACATAAAAGTTTTTGTTTTTATACCGTACAAGTGTGCCTTGTCACTTTTTTATTTTGCATCTGGGACTGTCATAACTGTCTTCCAAATATACTTTTAAGCCT
Organism: Omphaloscelis lunosa; assembly: GCA_916610215.1. Classification (NCBI taxonomy): domain Eukaryota; kingdom Metazoa; phylum Arthropoda; class Insecta; order Lepidoptera; family Noctuidae; genus Omphaloscelis; species Omphaloscelis lunosa. Next base: position 5,606,845 of record OU744255.1, read on the forward strand.
TTTTGAATTTTTACAAATAAAATATTAAAAGAGAAATAAAAAGAAAACGAGTAAAAATTACTAATTTTCAGCAAGTCTACTGAAAATTGGCAATAGAAAAATTTACCAAGATTTTTGCAGGTCAAAAATATAGATCCCCAATCTAAAGAACAAAGGAGTTCAAAGATAAATCTTAATTATACCCATATCATTCAGACGAATCATTATTATTTATTATATTATATATTATTATTTATTTTATAATTTACATATTCCTTACACTTGAAAAAAGCACACAATTAATCCTCTGGGGTCTTTTTTTTTTTGGGTGGGAAATCATCAAATAACTTCTCCTGCTCTGGGTGGAGCGGGAGGGCGTGTCAGACTCTTACTGACTAAAACCCACCCGTGTTCCTTCGGTTGCCCTGTTGCCGGGGGCCATGATCTCCCTTTCGGTTTTCTTCGCAACCCCGGCAGGCATCGGCCCTAGCGGACCCCGTCAGTTCTGCTGACATCTCTTTAAGACACTTAAAAAAAAACTACACAATTAGACCTCTGGGGTCTATCTTACCATGCCATGGCCTGAGATTTGATCAACGCGCTATTAACAGTTAATTATAATCGAGTTGATGTTGATACGCTGCCTAAACCGCTTAGTCTAGAATTAATAATTTTGCACATGGGTCCCGAAGGAGAGCACTAAGGAAGGAGTTTCCCCATCCCATCGGACACACGGCTTGTCACTTCGATAAAATATTCAAAATGAGGTAGGTATTCGATACGGACAAAAAAAATGCAAAAATTAATTTAAATTATCCTTTGTTTATCAGCCAACCGTAGATCTATTTTTAAGTACAACAGATACCTATTATTTATGCATCTAATAACTTTATTCAAAACTAAGAAGGACAGCACAATCATTGCGAGAATTTCCTCCAATCTAGCTTACAACAATGCTTATCTAGGGACCGTGGGACAGACGGGCACAATTTAAATCCTTCATCTGTAATTTATTAAATGGAAATGCAAATGTAAGGGAAAATCTTTACCGAGATACATACATTTTGCACTTCTGTATACCAATTTCGGTGATGAATTTCCCTTACAAATATGTTAAACTTAGATCGTATCGCGTTAATTATAATCTCATGGTCAAAATCAATCAATCAATATGCCTTTCCCCAACTATGTTGGGGTTGGCTTCCAGTCAAACTGGGTGCAGCTGAATACAAGGATACAATATTTTACATGGAGCGACTGCCCATCTGACCTCCACAACCTAACTGGGTAACATGATACTCTTTGGTAAAACTGGTGGTCAGACTTTTGGCCTTCTGGCAACGCTTACTAAACGGCTTAAAATGATTTCCAAGGCACGAAAGAGCCTCGGTATGTACCTACATAATAGATGGGTGACCCATCCATAGACCAACCTCAGCAGGCGTAGTTTAACCTTCTCTCGTTGACACGAGCCCCTCGAACGTATTTAACGATACAATAACGTGAAAACGTTTTATACTTTTCCCTAGTGGGGGTGACCCTTGTTCTATAAATGTCGCCCCTACGTGTTAGTGTTCTCGAGCAATTGACTTCAAGGATGCCTCACTGTGGCTCGTGTAGCTCTTCACTTAGACAGCTAAGCTACTGCTAAACTAAAAAGAAGTCGAGCTACCTGAACCAACAGTAACAAAAAAACAGTATTGTGGACATATTTTCCCTACGATCTTTCGTATTGCCAAAATTAATCTCTTCAATTTCAACGGTTATTGGTTGGCTCCTTTTTATGACCTCTAAGAACCCGAACATCACTGTACATATTCATTTTTTTTTGGTAAGCATCGTCATTTATCAGTTTTGGTTCAAGAAACAAAAATAAATTGTGCAAAAAATGGAATGGTAAAAGCTTGTCAAAAAAGCCTAGTTCTAAAAGTTTTCAGAATTTATAATGTAATGAAAAGTGATATATCTATTCACGCCAGCTCAGCTAAAACAATTTATGGCCTTTTCAGATTTTTTGGGGTGCGCTGTGTTTCATTTTACTCGTATGACATGTAACCGTTATGCTTATAAATTGCAGGGACAGGAAAATAATATTTAACAACAAAGAAAAGCTTTTGTTATCAATCCGAGGTAACACTAAACTGAACCCAAATCTTGGACGAAAAAAAGAGATTCGCGTTTGAATCTAGAACCCGTTTGAATTTGGAACCAACTTGAAAAAGACCAATGTGTTGGAATAAACACCGACGGCCGCCATGGCCCACGCACAATGATCCATCTGAAGGACTAAGTGCGGAAACCAATCTCTCTAACATAGACCAATTTGTTTACCTAGAACTGTTCAGGGACCCCATACTGCTCAAACCGGTACAGCAGATGGTGGCAAATGATGATTACCAGCATACTCTGTTCATTTTCTGGTTATCTCACGATTAATCGTAACCGCCGCCGCCGCGCTATAAACTCGCCTCCTATTACTTCCGACTTATAAATAACTGGCAAAATGTGGGTGCATTATTGTTACACCCCTCCGCCTGTAATCCCCGAAAGGTTAACTTTCGGGGAATACGAATAAGCGTCATGTATTTGATGCACCTAATTTGTTTGTTGATGTTTTATTTATCCGTTTGTATTTATTTTATTCATGTGTGATTTTGTATTTGAATTATTGAATAATTTAAAGATGTTTTCTAATATGGGTTATGTGGTACCTGAAATAAATGAATATTAATTTAATTTAATTTATGTCATGTGTGTAAATTGTACAATATTGCGTCAAAGGCTTATTTTGTGTGTGTGTCATATCAATGATCACAAAATGAACCGAGTATAGTACACTCAGTACAAATTCTTTCACAAACATTTTCTACAACAGCTTACAGCAACAACTTACTAAACGAATTCAGGAAATCGATTTTCCTTTTATTCAAACTTTCCTTTTACCTCATTATTGAAATAAAAATCGGAATGATTTCACAGTTGTAGTGATTTTGTATTGAACAGAGATTTTGCATATTGTTGTTATGATTCGTTGAGCACGATGACAGTTAATCATAGCGTAGAGAAATCTGAATACAGTACTTTTTTGTGGAATTTTTCGTTTTATTCTTTTAAAATTATTTCGTACCTAACAGTCGAGCTTTGTTGTAAATGGAAAGTTTTGTGAAATATGTGCTACCACAATGCTGGTGTTGGTCGAAACAATAAATAACAACTTGGTTAGTGTAAATGCGTTTAAATTTCATTCTTGTCTGCACAAATTTATTTAGTAGTTCTTTTGCCATATTATAAGTTTAAATAATTTAACAGCTCAATGTTAACTTGTCAGCAAAAGGCGATAAACTGAATTACTTGCACAAATAATTTATTTATGAGGAGATCCAAATTTCTTTTAAAATGGTGTGCAGTGAGCGCATTTCTCGCCCCCCTCCTCCCTACCAGCAACAATGAGGGGACGGGATTGGCTGTGAATGAGAGAAACTGGTCTGTTCGTTATTTTTAAAAACAAAATATTTTTCTGAATGAGAATCATTAATTGTTGCTTTTAATATTGGAACAAAAAGTTCCAATAGATTTTTCGGTGATCAAAAATATTAAAAGAATGTAACCGTAAAAGTGTTCGCTCGTGAGAATGAATTTTTTATAAGCTTTTGTGAACGGTAGATTGTTCTTGAGATTATTCGTGATATATATTAGAACAGCAGTAACTTATATGTCCAATTTTAACCCACTATTAATCCGGCCCTTCTATAATATTGCTTACCCTAATTTAATGATATAGGTATTATCGAAGAAACGCATATCTGCACACTTTAAGGACTATTCTTGTCTGCAGCGCTTCGCTTGGCCGCTATAGTATCGCTTATCTACGAAAAAAAGAAGTGTGTGAAGGTCGTGTGCACGGGAATTTGTTTTCAAAATGCTTAGACATGCGTTACCCCGATGGTACCTCCAACCTTTGTTAATTCCAACTGAGTTTTGCACCTGGTTTTTCATCCACCGTTTATGCACTTTTAAACTAAAATTATGTAAAAAAGTAGCGCAGTCCACGCAGGTTCTATGTAACAAACTTTATTTCCACTTAATTCGTCGAGCTTCATAAATTTATAGTTACGTACTTAATACAAACCACACTCCCACATTCTGCTACCAACACTTTTAAACCACACAGTACATTTACATCCGTCATAAAAACTCCATTTTATTTTCACTTCGACATCGTAAAAGTGGCTATGCTTCACGTAAAGGTGCAGGAGTGCAATTCTCGTCTAACAAGAAATGAAAACTTTGTCTCTGTCTCTACCATAGCAATAGAAGGTATTTTTTTAAATGCTATTTTTCTTTGAACAGCTGTGAAAGTTTGTCTTGGCGTGTAAACTTGTGAGTTTTATGTGTCAATAGTGTTTGAGCAAATACGTTTACTGGAGTGAGAGTATTTTATTGAAGTCACGCTTTTGAACACAATTTTTTTGGTGTCTTTTGATTGCAGATTTTTTTTCTTTTGACATAGTGTTCTGCCTTGTATAGTTGTTATGACAACAGAAAAGGTGAATTTGATTTTAAAAGAAAGACGCAAGAAATATTTTTTCATGGGGCCATAACAATATTCGAGAGTGAATGATCAAAGTGCAAAGTTCTTTGATCCACTTTCTGTGAAGCCTTAGAACCTAATATTAATTAAAATAAATTAGAAACCGAGGGTATATAAAGATTCTTAGGTATTCGTAATTATTTATGAAGATGACTATTAAATCTAAAGTGCTTTCTAAGTAATAAAAAGATTATCACCAGTTTGCAGTATTTTATAGTTGATTACAGAAAAATGGTAGTAGCAAAAGATGCAGCTGAGGGTGAGAATAAATAAATTTACATAACCTAGTAACTACAAAGGAAGCAGAGTCTGGTTTGTCTAGGACAGATGTTGTGACAGCCCTAAGACTTCGGTCCGGGCACATACCGCTAAACAACTTAGCGTTCCTGATGGGTAAATCCAATTCACCAAATTGTGCTGCGTGTGGCGTGGTTGAGGATGTTTACCATGTGTTGGCCGAATGTGCCCTGAACGAGGTTTAGAGGGTCAGCTGAAGGCTCAAATATGATGTGGATCTGTAGGAAATGGGCATATGTAACTTGATTTTGGCCCGTCCTTTGTCAGATGAGGCTAAGTCAATGTATAATTTAGTTAAATTAGCCATTAAGCGTAGATAAGTTAATCTTTGTGAGGCCTATGAGGGTGGCATGATCATGTTTGATCAAACCTTCTATAAAATAAATTAAAATAAAAAACTACTAAGAAAATAAATTAACAGTAACTCACACAAAATTCGAGCCAGATGATACCCATATAAAAAATTTACTCGATTTTTTGAGATAAAACTGGTGATAAAACTCTACTTAAGTTTGAAGAAGAATAACATTTAGAAATGAGTTTATAACTGATCAATCCATCAATACGTGATTGATTATGTTCAGTTGGTTTTTGTATTCCGTGTACAACAACTTATTTTTATTAATGATGAATCACATAATGCGTTAGATTAGGCAGGAAAAGCTCGAAGAGAAAATCTGGAAGATTCAGCAAACTGTTAGTATGTAGTTTTTAAGCATTGTTGCCTAAACCAATGCTTTTTATTTTTAAGTAAACAAACAAACATTTGACACATTTGTTTAAAAAAAAAACAAATATATTTTGGGGAGTAAAACTGACTTACCCACACTTATTCTAAATGGAAAAATTTCATACATTCAGGTTTTTGGATTTTGTCTGACCGGGTTTTTTGAACGCCAGAAACCTAGTTCTCGGTTTCTGGTTCATAATACAGTCAATTATAAACATACAGGAAGTTATGACCTACGTATTTCTCGCACAATTCTCTAATAAATTCTCCAAGAATAATTCATTCATACCGAGGTCTGTCGGATTGTCCTGATTAAAATTTAAATTGAATAATACATGTGGGCGGGTGAAATGAGAAATACAAAATTTCTAAAATTAATTTGGCAACAAGGAGAATTTTGTTTTATTAACGAACTATCTTTTTGTCGACGTGTATGAAAGTAAGGGTGCTATTTGTGTCCGGAATAGATTGGATTGAAAATGTTTCTTATATGTATATCAAATGTTCTGAACAATTAGTTAGAAAAACACCCAGTTAGGTATATTTCACTCTTTTGTAAATAAACTATCAGAATTTTCAAAAGATTTTGACCTTTACAAATATGTCATGAAGAAGTAGAATCATACTCAATGAATAGAAACTTTAAGTGTTAAACTTCCAAATATTCGTGAATACGATTAATACCTTATGTAGGTAGAATACACAAATAGAAGTACACAAAAATATATCCAATTTTAAGAAAATGTCTGATATTCATAGTTTAAGTACCAGGAATAAACACAACCTTGCTGTACATCGCACACGTCTCCACAAAGTAGGCAACTCGTTCATGGGTCAATGTTATACGTGTTTACAACAAACTTCTCATTGACATTCAAAAGTTATCCATTAATAGATTTAAAATCTGTATTAAAACCAAACTTTGTAAAAAAGGGTACTATACAATTTCAGATTATTTAGAAGATAAAAATCTTGGGGTTGAGCTGCTCGCTCTGCTAAGCCTTGTGATAAAACCATAAAACTTGACATTTAAATTATTATGTAAAATCATGAAAATATACCAGTTTTATCTACACATTGACATTGTTGAAAATTATATTCAAAATTACATGATTACTTTGTAAAGTATTATATTATTTTAATTAATTATTGTGAATGTGAGGACTATATGGATTTCATTATTATTATTTTTTTTTTTTAATGAAGGTCTAGCAGTTTGAGTAGTTTATGCGGCCTACCCAAATGTCCTTTCTTTGGTATTTTTCGTCGAGTTAAGCTCCTTAAGTTCTGAGTTGAGCTCCACAATTACTGACAAATGCTTGCACTGACTGGACAGGTCCACTCAAATCTGTGTGGTTCTTTCCTCAAAATACCATTTCAGACACTAATCTACATGGTTCTCATATGGCCTGACCAAGATTATGACTGGTCTTTAAAAATGATTGTGACCTTGTTTGTTACGGTCTTTCTTCTCAGAGTAGTCAGATAAGAAACGCCGAACTCAACTAGCTTATTTTTTTTTTTTTTTTTTTTAATATGACGTGTAAAAGTGATTCCGATATCTTATTTACATAATAAACAATTTCATTTCATTTCACACTACTTCTAGTAGGTATTACTGAACCAATATTACCTACACTGACCTAGGTCTCAAAATAGCAATTAAACGATTCAATTCGACTATTGTCCACATATTCCATTGTCTGCAATCAATTTAAACAATGAGTTAAAATTGATATAGGATCAATAATTTAATTATGCGTATAGCGTTTCCTTTTTTAAGAAATGTCTCGCCGACTGGTCGACATTTCACGTGACTCGTTCTTTGGCCAAAGAATTAGCATTGCCATACAACGTGGTAATGCTTCTCGGCACGTTTCCGGATAACACCAATGCGGACGAGTAATTCGACGCCTAAGTGGCCTTTTGTTTTTGTATTATTTGTAGTTTGTTATATAGTCATTAAATTTTGTACCTACTGTAAATAGTTAGCTGTGTTAAAAATTGTGAAAGTGGACTTAGAAATAAAATATATAATTATTTGAAAAAAGTAATGATATATTGTATGTAGATTTAAGTACGACTGAACATAATACGATTGAGTACGTATGTACTCCCAATGGTATGAACTTATGAGACAAAGTTTGAAAACGAGGAATTACTTTTAAAGAGTACAAAGAAGTATTTTGATAGAATAAAGATTTTGGCTAAAAATATGAATTAATCATAATTTGTACCAAAAACTTGAAACCTTAAAGCTAATAACATCAAAAATGTATTCAACTCTGTTGAAGTGGATCATAATCATTCATATTTAGGGAAAGGTCACAATGTGAAAAGCATGACAAAGTAATTAAAAAAAAAAAATTGAAAGATTACATTAAATTAGGCATTTCCAAAGAATTACCTATGTTTTCTATTTACAATTCTTATAGTTTCTCAAACGTAATCCAATATTGAAAGGTTAAATTAGAATAGGTGCCAACTTTAAAAGTAGGTACCTAGGCACTTCTAAAGGATTACCTACGTTTTGGATTTACAATTCTTATAGTTTCTCAAACGTAACCCAATATTTAAAAAAATATGCTATGATTACTTTTTATCTTAATTTGTCTGAGTTTTTTTTTTTTGACAGTATTTTTAAGAATTTACGCGAAGTCTAAATGCGACACCCAGATTACATGGAGTGCTGACATTCTTCTTTGAAAAGGATTACGTACTTAAGTTTTCTTTTCCATTTTTTATAATGTAGTCAAAAGCAGGGAAATGTAATTAGATCCTTATTGTGTTATCTAGTAAGACGCTCTTCAACCGCAGAATTATTTGCCAATTAGCTCTTAGCTATTCTGACACACTTTCATTATTATCTACTGCTGTTTTTAAATCGTAGTCACAAGTTGCAACAATTTTATAAATGTACAAGCTGGTCACAATATATTTTTTCTCAGAATAATCTGTAAGACGTAGGAAGGTTCAGATAACGAATTCAGAATACATAAATCGATATTAGACAGTCTTTAACCAGCCTTTTAATTATTATTTTAATAATATATCTGTCACTTTTAACAATTCATACGCTGCCGCATGTACACCTTAATAAAATACCAACTTTGCGAATTATTTTGATTCATAGCACTAAAGCTAATAAAGATGGTCATAAAATATAATATAAATATCTAGAGTATAATATAAATATCTAGAGTACGTCAGCTTAGCTCGTCCTGTCACGTACCAGCTTCAATATTGGCGTAATTTTTCCCTTACCCTTTAGATTGGCGTATTCATTGCATAGAATGGTGTCAAGGGTACAGTCAACCTCAAATCAGTGGTAACACTCTATTATTATTATGTTAATATATATCGGGAACTTCTTTTATATATCTATGATCGGGACCATGGGGTCCCAGTTCCTTGAAAGGCGTATGACGGGCCGAAACCAACTCACTGAGGCCCGATAGACAATCCTAAAGCCTCGTGTATAAAGTATTAATGCCACCATTTTTATAGTGTGAGAGAGACGGAACTATTATAAGGCCGATAGAAGCATCCCGTTTTCGTGGTGGAATAATGATGGCATTAATACTTCATAATACTACTTCTGTACCCTAATTGCATAACTTATTTTCGTAAACGATTATGACTAATTTGTTTCATTTTGACAGTTCAACAATATTCATTGTGTTATTTACGTTGTTGAGCAGATTTTTTTTCCAAGTTATGAAGCAATGGATTAGCAATCTGTATCAAATCGAAACAAAGTGTGATTGATCGTGCATTACGCAATAAGGGTACTGGTCGGGTTCAGTTTCATCGGTAAGATTCGTTCTGACTTCTTTGGCATTAACATACCTACCTAGCTCACTTACCTCTCTTTCGAGAATCTTGAAGATTTCAAAGAAATGTTCAGAATTTCTCATAATGTTTCTTCATTTCCTAAAAATGTTTTTTATTAAAAAGCTAACCTTTGCGAAAGATTTGATATTAAAGTTTATTTCCAAGTCTTACTGTGATAATACAAAATGGATGAAGAAGTTAAAAACAATTATTTGCTGTCGACGGGATTGATTTAAATTATCCTTTGTTTCAATTCCAAATTAATTTTGTTTACAAATAATCACATTTAATTTTTTTAAGGGTTCCGTACCTCAAAAGGAAAAAAACGGAACTCTTATAGGATCACTCGTGTGTCTGTCTGTCCGTCTGTCACAGTCAATTTGCTCCGAATCTAATGGAACGATTAAGTTGAAATTTGGTACACATATGTATTTCTGTGACCCAAACAAAAACATGTAACGTAAATGAATGAATTTTGAATATAGGGGTCACTTTTGAGGAGCAAATAAGAAAAAAAAAGAAGTTTTGCTACTTACTATCGTGTGACATATCAAATGAAAGGGCTTGTTGCGAAAATCTTAAACATATTTTTATATAAATTTAAAATAAATGCTTTTAAAGATATTTAAGAAATTCGATGAAAATTTACTATTCCCCCCTTATCTCCGAAACTACTGGACCTAAAATTTGGAAAAAAATAATATATTTTGCCTACAAACTTACATTTGCAGTTCGAATGTATGGGAGAACATGCATTTCAACTACAATGTTAAGTTTGTATTTGGGATAAATTTATCCCAACTACGAAACTCTTCATTGCGCGTAGTCCGACACGCACTTGGCCGATTTTTTGTTGTTGCATGGCTGTATGTTCCTACCTAAGGCCGTTTCCTCATTGGTCAGTGCGGTATCGTTTCGGTATAGCTTATGCTCTCTGTACCGAAGCGATACCGCACTGTTTCGATTTACGACTTGGCGTTATGTTTTCGGTATAATTTGTATATAATACCGCTTAATTCCTCGCGAGAAAATGTCGTGTTCGAGTGATGAAGATGTTGTGCTGTGTTATATTTATCTCCATTTACGAAAAAAACGAAAGCGCTATTGGCGAAATCCATAAATTGGAAAATATATTATATATTTTCAACTAAACCGCGGGACGAGTCTCAATACACCAAGCGGCCACTGGATGTTTCTACCGAGACGCAGTATACTGAAACGAACCCGCGCCGCTCTCGCGCATTCCGAGCCAATCATGAAACGTTGAAATATAGGCGCTCGGTGAGCTTTCGGTAAGGGGTATACCGAGCGTGCTGATCCCGCACCGCTGACGCACTGACCAATGAGGAAAGGGTCTAAAGCTGAACTTTGAAATCTTTTATACCTAACGATATTTTTATGAATCTCTAATTATAAATCCCTGCGTTTTTCCAAGAATCGGAATTCAATCAGAACGAATAGAAACTTAATTGTAATTTGGACAAAAGGCCACAGTTTATCAAACGGAACTTTTTTTTAAAAACACCGTAGCCGAAAACAATTAATTTTACTAATAATTGGAAAAATAAATTCATGAGAAACGTTCTTTAATTTTAATTGAAGTCATGACAAAGAGAAACAAATAAAGTACCGAATATTTATTTAACCAAATGCTTTAAGATGTCAATAATACGTAATATTACGAAAGAGTATTATTTAGAGGAGCTTGTGGCTAAGTAATAACAGCCGCAAGGGTCAACCGACCAGGTTAAGCTACGCTTGCCGGTGTTGATCCGTGGACTCCTCCGTGCCTCGGAAAGCACGTTAAGCCGTTGGTCCCGGCTGTCATTTGTAGATCTTTGATAGTTGTTACGGGTAGTTAGAAGCCCAAATATCTGACAACCAGTCTTACCAAGGGTTGTCTTGTTATCTAGTAACTAGGTTGTGGAGGTCAGATAGGCAGCCGCTCCTTGAAAAATACTGGTATTCAGCTGCATCCGGTTAGACTGGAAGCTGACCCCAACATAGTTATGAAAAGGCTGGGCAGATGATGATGACGAAAGAGCATTATTAAGTACATTATGGATTTGTTTCCATAGTTTTGCGTTTTTTTTTTTTAAATAAAAATATTACTATTTTCACATTATCACAGTTATGTACCTACTATTTAGCTAAACCTATGTTTGGATCAAAAATTTTAATGATCAAAATCATACTGAAGGAGTTTTTGTAGTAAAGCGATCTAAAACCTTACAGAATATTTCTGCATTTTGTTTTTATTTTATCTCAAAAGGATATCAATATTGTTGTTTGTATACCGAAGTGCCGCGTTGTGTACCGATCCATTATTGAATTTACCGACACCTACTTAAGTTACCGACATTGGCTTGCTGTCGTCAGAATGGTAGGTAGTTGAAGTAAACATAAGATTATGTTAGGTTTTCTCTCCGACCAAATAAAAAACCAAGGCATAGCACTGCGAACGATACAGTGAAGCATGCCAAAACTACACCTCCGCTCCATGCATACACGCACACACTTACAATAAAACTACACGTCACTAAGCGCACACATGTTTACGAAACCGGCCTCATTTCACTGTTGACAGCGCTATGTCTTGGTTTTCTTTGGTCTGAGGGTTTTCTTCATAATATTATTTAAAGTTGCAGCTGTGGCTGATAAGAAAGAGTAGATTATGAACCTTTAATACCTATCCACCGCGTATCGGCAAGCGTAAAGGGGACGCCCCCCAGTTAGATGGACCGACGACCTTAAGAAAGTGGCTGGGACAGTCTGGATGCGGAAGGCGGAGGACAGGGTGTTGTGGCGCTGCTTGGGAGAAGCGTACATCCAACAGTGGACTGCGCTAGGCTGAGTTAATTGATCTATTGATTGAATACCTATCAAAAATTCCGAAACACAGATTTATTGCTGTCAAGACCAGCCTTACCACCCAATGTAACAAAACATACAATAATTGTATGCAATGAGAAAGTCCTTGTTATAACAGACTGCCCATATGAACAAGATTTGATTTCTACTTAATCATCATAAATAACAGACATACTCCGCTCACAATCGCAACGCTCTGTCGATGATAACACGATTAAAATCCTCAAAAATTCTTTGTTGATAGGAAAAACTTCCTAACATGGAACAGATTACTCCCCGGACTGTATATTTTTTTGACCAATAAACGTATGTATTTTTTTTTTTAGTCCGTAAGAAGATAGACGAAATCATTGACATCATATTCATGAAAAACTTACTTGATTTCGATCAATGGTTTAGTCCCATCACAAAAATGCCTAACGCGCCCAAAGAAGTTTTCACTTCAAAAATACACCGTTTTGTCAAAATCAGTGACATTCCTCTTGAATAAATATAAGGTCAACGGTGTTAATAAAATAGATTTTAGGTAGGCCTCTCGACGCTGAATTTTGAAGTTAAAAACGCAAAGAGCGTTCGTTTTGTAGCCCTCCGGTAACGCGGTCACAAAATATTCTGCGAGCATCCGCTAAAGTTAATTGCCATGATAAACAGTTACAGGATCGTTTGCCTCTGTCCACAAACATTTTAGTCCCTTCAACATCTGTACATAAAAATTATACTGTTGGTAAAATGCTGACCAAACAGTTATTTTTTTTAAGGTTTATGATCTCGTTTAAACTGAATACGCTTAAGTTTTGGATTCTTCATCGATGTTTTTATGGTTCCTAGATAGATAACATTGCATGTAATTGCATATTACACGTACATTCAATGAAACGACTAAAGTCTGTCCGCAGGGATTTGGTACAATGTACTGTCGTAGTATTTTGTAAGGCTTATAGTCACCATCTATATTTTCCAATTTCGTAGTAGAAACTACAAATGGCTCCGTAGATATTTCGGATTTTGTAAGACTGAATAAAGTCGCCTCGTATAAATGAATAGAAAATCCAGTCTTAAGACCACACAATATTTTGTTTTCACTCGGCTTTGTTTATGTATGCAATCGCCTTTACATGAGATTGAGGGCAGGTCGCACTCCTACGTAAGACCAGAGAAGATAGTATTATGCCGATAAATATTTACAATCTTAAAAATTGAGGATAAAACTGAACTAAATGTTAAATCATCCAACTACCAAACGTTTTGAGTCCAAAATCAATGGTTCAGAAAACAAGATTAGCCTAAACCAGCTAAAGAATTAATTTGACATTATTTCATTCGAAGAAACAATGAACGTCTTATAAATACCGATTTAACACGAATTGGAGCAAATTCATGGAAGAGATTTACAAATTAATAATGATTTGTTCATGTGTTAAGTCAACGGTAGGCAAAAGTAAATCATCTAGGTAAATAGAAAGGTAAAATTAGAATTAAAATCAAAATTATGTCATCAAAACAATAAAACAATTCCAAAAAAGTATATAATGACACAAATACCACCTATAAGCTAGAAAAACATAAACATGCCAAAGTTAATTTGGTTGATAAAAACCTGCCTGTAGGTAAGAGCCCATCCGAGAGAAGGTGATCCAATAAGGGGGAATTTTGTTACGTCGACTAACGAGTTCGCACCTCACTGTACAAGTTTGAAAATAATTAAAAATTATACGAAGGAAGTAGCTCAAGAAAAGGTTAGAAATTTGCAGGCTGATAAAGGAAAACAAAAGTATTAGGGCAGTTTAATTACAGGAAGCACTTCCTCTTGTTAATTGTCTTGTTCGGGTTGGTTTTTTAATTTACAAAAAAATAATAATCTTGGAATAGTTTTCTATTCCAAGATTTAAACAAAATCTTTTATAACTTAGGGCAATTTTTATTTTAACGGTCATTTTCATTCTGTTTTTCTTGTCATATACGTACCCACTTCGATCGCATCCTGTTTTTCTAAAATGTTCTTTCTTTATTCTACCGCCCAATTTATTTAAAATTAGGGTTTGTCTCGTTTTAAAACATTTGAATACAAGATATGTGCAAGAAATAATTCAATATTATAAAATAAAAGTGGAGAGGGTGACTTTTTTTAACTCTACATTTGCAACAAAAGAAAATGTTTCTTCATTTTCATTTCCATGGTAAACCTACTGGAACTCATCCAAGGACCAAGGATTGTTACCTAAAACCAAATGACTTTACACAAATAGTTTAATAACATAGTCAGCAGACTCCTGTTATGTTCTTTTGTTTCCTAGAGCCTGGCCTATTCCACTTTATGACACCGAGGGATTATGTTTAAGATGTTCACGTGGATTGCGGCTAAATGAGGTTAACCTTTGTCTTTCACCGCTGCTAAATTTAGATCGACCCTTTTATAAAACATTCATTATAGTTTTAAGTGGCTCACTTTGCCGTAAAGGCGTAAATCCTTTTTTGTAGGATGTAATAAAAAGTCTCCACGGGTGACGATACGTAAATGTACGTCCGGTGCTTCCTGCTGAGCAGTTAACCTCGCAACCACCTTGCTGACTGGCAAATATTTTTACAAAGGCACTTTTACCGTACTGGACCTGTATGAGTCCCAGGTGTGGGAACTTCATAGGTTGATAATTACGTATAAGCAAGCCACATGTAGTTATCCCGACACGAGAGAAAAACTCCACCTATCATAGTTCTGTTATTTTTATTCCGTAACTAGTTAAGGTTCTCAAAACTACCCAAATGTGTCACTTTGGTTAATATTCCATGAGTCGGTCCTAAGTGCTATGCATTTTCATTCAACATTATCATAAAATTGTCTTTTCTTGTACACTGCCATAATGATAAAAGGTTGCAAAATGAGGTTAATGTAAAACGATTACAATATATTCGTCGATCGAAAGTGAAAAGAGAATAAACAATCTAGTATAAACTGATTTCGGTATAACAAAGTAATGATGATAGAATCACGATTATAGAAATGTTATCAGACTAAAATGCAGGACAGTAAAGCTAAAAATGTCTTATAGAAAACGTTTTGTTTTTTTGAAGTAGGAATTTAGACTGGCCATTCTATTTGTTTTTCCTTAAAAAAGGAAATTACCAACAGTGAGATCTTTTGCCGCCATTTTCTTTGTCAAAATCCGTTTTAATTTAAACAAATTGTTAATCTTACAAATAAGAGACAATTATTGTTACCTATAAGTAAGCTTCTTTGAATCATAATAGTAATGGTTTTATTAATAAAGATCAGAAATAAATACTGAAATGGCTAGTGCGTGTGGTTTTGATCCTTCATATTTTATTTCTTTTTTTTTGAGTTTTGTACGGGCAACATGTAAATGTATTCTTTCATGTTGTTTAGTGTCAAAGGTATTTGAATTTGAAATTTGAGGGTTCTGAATTGTACAACTGTAAACAGCACCGTTTTAACATACAAGCGAATTTTGTATGAATCAAACTGTTTAGGCTCCATTTAAACCACTATGATAAAAAAAATAATTAAAAACTGACAATTATAATTCATAAGTTTTGAAAAGGTTTGTGGCCTTTTCAAACTCTAGTCGTAATTTTCGAAGACATTTCTTTTCTAATTATTCCTTTAAAAAATTGACCTTACCATTAATTGCTGCACTCAAGTCTTCAACAACATCTAGGAAACTAATTTTACCAGTGATGTAACTGGTAACATTACTTTCCTTTATTTTCACTTCAAGAAAATTCTGTACAACACTAAAGTATGTGGCATTTCACTCGGTTTGGAAATTTCAACAAATCTTTGCCTTTATGGGCACATAGGGCGAGATAACAGGGATTCCATATATTTATCTAAAGCTCTAGTTGGCCCTCTGAGTAAACTAGCTATGTGAAACTAGTGTCAAAGTGAATGAAATTTAGTAGCAAAACTGGAATCGAAATTCAAAAATGTATCTTTGAATGGCTGGTTGAATTAAGTTCAGATTAAGAATTAACACAGATAATAGAGGTCTACACATATTTTTATAGGCATTTATAAATTAATATTGCCGTAAAAAATACTAAAATTTTAGTTTCAGGTTTCATAAAGTATTGGATTTTAGGCTGACATAATGGTTCTGTATTATAATTTATTCGTACCTTAAATATTGTTAGTCTATAAATTGTTACAGATGGGTACCTAAAACAATCAAAGTTAAACCTACCATAGTTTTCCATTCCATCAAATAATAATTTTCCAGAGAATATTTTTACCAACATTATATTTCTTTCTTAGAATATTTCAGTAGCTATTGTGTAGCGTTGATAACTTTCAAATCGAGTTAAGTTTCAGTAACTTATTTTTAACCTCATGTTTATTTGTAATTTAATGTCTTTAAATATTACATTATTTCTATATTTATCTTATCAAATAGTCAAAAAAATTCATGAACAGTCGGTAGCTTTGGCAAGAAAAAAATAATGGCCAAGTACGTGTCGGACTACGCACAATGAAGGGTTCCGTAGTTGGAACGATTTATCCCAAATTCAAACTTAACATTGTAGTTGAAATACATGTTCTCCACTGCATTCCAACTGCAAATGTAAGTTTGTACGCATAATATTGAGGGATTTACCATGTTATTTTGAGACCATAGACTTCTTATTGGTTTTCCTGTAGTCTATGAGTAAAGAGCCATACATTGTATTATTTTTCAAAATTTTAGGTTCAGTAGTTTCGGAGATAAGGGAATGTAAATTTTCATCGAATTTCTTAAATATCTTGATGTGTTTATTTTAAATTTATATTAAAAAACATGCTTAAGATCCTCGCAACAAGCCCTTTCATTTGATATGTCACACGGTACTGTTAGCACAAAACTTTTTTATTTAATAATCTTGTTTACCCCCAAAAGTGACCCCTATATTCAAAATTCATTTATTTACATTACACGTTCGTATTTGAGTCACAGAAATACATATGTGTACTAAATTTCAACTTAAACGGTCCATTAGATTCGGAGAAAATTGGCTGTGACAGACGGACAGACAGACACAGACACACGAGTGATCCTTTAATGGTTCCGTTTCTTCCTTTTGAGGTACGGAACTCTAAAAATGACAAAAACTTCTAATCCTTGAGTTTATATAATTTTTATAATTTTGGTTAACACGTTTATCGGTTAACCCGGTTAATCTATTTCTAGATGTTGCTACACCCGCATCTCCAACATATACCTATGTACCTACTATATTATATTTGTACTACTTGTGTTGTTTTCTTTTGGTAACAAAGGAAACTCAGGTAGAGCCACTGTGTGTACTCATTAAGCGTTTGTGGCAGCTAATAAAATAAGGTTTTTCAAACACCTTTCTTCATTAAAATAGGTTTCGTTAAATAAACAAAAGGAGATTTTCACTTTATTTGTTATATCTTCATAATTTTATTGCTATAAATAATTTAAAAGAATTATAAAAGTTAATTGATAAACAAAATAAGAATAAAAAAATTTAAAAAATCTTACAAATTATTATTTAGTCAAAGCATGTTTTTTAAAAGTTTTTTTTTTTTTTACAATCATGAAAAAACCTTATTCCTCCTATTTCTAACAAAACAATCTTTTTAACAAATTTTGTCAAACTCATACCAACCAGATTCGACTGCGGTCCCAAATATAGCTAGGAGAATCGATGTTACCGCAAAGGCGACGACGAATGGAGCCGTCGAATCGACTAAACCACAAATGGATGACGTCGACCTCCCTAGGGTTGCCATTTTATCAAATGCAAGCACTATTTTGTACACAATGAACACGATCAAATAAATATAGGTGACGGATATTGGATACTGAGTCACAGTGAACTTTTCACACATGCTTGCATAAGTAAAATATTATATTAAAACATATTTCTTCGTTCCATTCTGTCAGATTTTGTGTTAACTCAATAATGAGTTTTTTTTTTTTTTGTTTTAGTCTTACACAGTAGGAGCAGTTTTGACGTTGACAAAAAAGAGGGTTTAAAACATTGCAAGCCAAGTATGAGTTCACAAAATTTCAAATTGTAGATTTCTTCTCAATTAACCAAATTTTGGATGTCAAAACAGTATTGTGATAATTTCCTAGTGGAAATTAAAGGTTCTAAATTGACTACAATTTAGGAGTCTGATATTGTAACAGGACTTAATAATTTTAATTAACAATCGTGCGTCCTATTTCAATCTATTAGCTATTCGTTATTATTATATCTAAACGGGGTAGCAGGAACATCGGCGCAAAAACTGTTACCATGGATTTAGTATATGATTCAGAACCCCCTTCGTAATTTCTTTTTTGGCGGCTATTTAGAAAAAAATCAGCTGTTCCATACATTTTGACCGCGTAGTTATTGCACTTTTCTATGAAAGAGCAAATTAAAAAAAAAAAACGACGAAAAATTTCAACGCATAGGGATTCAGAACCATGTACTGAATCCATGGTAATCGTTTTCGCCTCGATGGTGCCACCCTATATAAACTGACCTATTTTTATGAAACGATGAGAGAAATCACTGCCCAAAATCAGTCAATAATGCGAAAATATAAATAAACGTAGACACAAATTATGCAGTCGTACGGGATTCGTGTATCATTCACCTCATCTCATCAATCATCTTCATTCCGCTTTCATGGTTCATTCGTTCGTTCACCCCTTCATAGCAAAACATATTGAACGATATAAAATTATAGTAATTCATTTTAAGGTTTGGCTTTCGTATATCAACAGTTTGCTGAAACTCGTTTCAAATGTACGTGAAAATATAATGATTTATAATATGATTTAATTATGTCATTTCACTTAAAAGCCACGTTAATTTCAAATCAGACGTTAATAACTATGTGCTTCCGGACGGATTCAATAAATTAAAGGATTTCATCATTTAATTGCAAGCCCAATTAGTGAAACTCAAATCGTTTTCTGGCGATGCGAAATTAATAATTATCAATTATGCAAGAATTTTATATTATTACGGTAATATTTGCAGTCGTTGATTTTGTAAAAGTGTGTGAATTAATTAATTTTTTGTGGCATAATTATTGAAAATTTATTTCTGTAGGTTAAATTAAACACGTCAACCACATTCGTTCATAACATGAAAACATAGGATGTTTTCCGTTCATGAATCCCAAGTAGTCAACAACTCCTCAATTTTCTATTATCCTTTCATCGAATCTAATTGAAATCGAAAATCCAGCATCATCTTTTATTAAAGTCACTGCAAGATCGGGACACGTATTAAAGAAACGATCACCATTCGGTAGAATGCAATCATTTTCCCAAATTCATTGAACAGTAAAATAGTGATGCTACTTCTACTATACCTAAAAGTCGCTTTTCGTCTGTGTGATCGTGTTGTTCTTCTAAACTACGCTACGAATTTTTATGCGGTTTTCACCAAGATTTAGAGATTTAGTATCTGATCGACCGAGCTCTGCTAGGGTGAAAATAGAAATGAACATATCGTCCAGGTATACCAACGTTGTATCACATTAGCAAGGCTGCGAAAATAGAGAAAACGAATTTTCCCAGATATGAGACCTAGCTAGATCGATTTTTCGTCCCCGTAAACCCCTGTATTGCAACTTTCATCGAAATCGTTAGAGCCAATTTCGATAATGTGAGTACAAATATGTACATATACAAAAAGTACTCGTTTAATAGTATAGGATTACGAAAAACTTTTATGTGTAATTAATACATTTATATTAAATTTACACATAATAAAGATAAAGAAATCTCAATGTTTTGTCAAATCGTAAAAACCGTGTGAAGAAGGAGCGGGTCCCTAGTTGATAATAATTAAGAACGTATTCGTATCCGTTTCAGGTGTGGTGAACATTTTCTCAGCCGTTGTAGTCTCTCCCTGGAATATTGGCGTACCAATAGCTTGGTTTAATCTACCACTACAGTCCATGGGGACCAAACTAATATTTGCTACAACTCTGTTGTTGTTTCTTAAGAAAAAATATTTTATTGTTACCGAAATCTATGCTTGATTCTGCCTTGCGACATTATTGAATTCAGTGTCTGCAATTTTACCTTAAAAATTTTTTTTACGTAATTCCATCAAGATTTTTTTATACTAGTAGATATGTAACACAATACTTTCAACTACTTAAGTAGTGCAAAAAAAGCTGTTGAAATATATGATGGATAACAAAACACGTCTTAACAATAATGCTTTTAGTAGGTACAAAAATGCTTTTATAAGAATATAATAAATTATAATGCTTTTAGTATACGATGATCTTGACTGTGATTAATTTATACATGTAGTAGCTTCCACCAGTGGCTTCATCCACGTGATATCTTTATAAATTATAGCCTATATTACTCAGTGATAATAAAGCATTTTAATGGTGAAAGAATTTTTAAAATCGTTCCGAACTTTTTGAGTTTAGTAATTACAAACAAAAGTATATTTTTTTTCTCTCTTTATAATAATAGTGTAGACTAGTGTACACGCCCCGTCTTTGCATGGATTTACGACTTGACAAAACACGAATTTTCTTTATTCCAATTATGTAAGATTAATATAAATAAATTATACAAATAAACCATTCGAAATAAAATTTCTAAATGATGGCGAAAAACGCATCAAATTTCGTCAATAGAAGAAAAACGCGGTCACACAAACAGACACGAAAAGTGACTTCAATTCCTTTCCTATACTATTAAGCTACTGGTCTATAAACACGCTAATGAAGGGCGATCTACCGATCTATCTGTAGCGAAAACTCATCGATATGTGTATTCTGCTCGTCCTAACCTACGGTGCTCTAACCTGTACCCTAATTGCGTAATACAACACAATCACAATCAGTTTCTATTTTAAACAGATTGCTAATCCATTGGTTCAAAAGTTGGAAAAAAAAATCTGCTCAACAACGTAAATAACGCAATGAATGTTGTTGACCTGTCAAAATTAAACAAATTAGGCAAAATTGTTGACGAAAATAAATTACGCAATTAGGGTACTGGTCGCTTACTGAGTCGCAAAAGTTCCGCTTTGGGGTTTGCCAAAGAGCGTTGCATTCTAGGTGTAAAACGAACTGAAAGAATACGCAACACCACGCAGTAGCGTGTTATTGCGTATTCTGTCAGTTCGTTACTCCAAAACGGGGATCTTAGACGTAGGCAAAAAGGCTGCCAAGCTAAAATAGGATTGGGCGGGTCTACATAAAAACTAACATAAAAAAATACTATTAAATGAGCGGTATTTAAATATATGTATATTTGTATCACGTTCTCGAAAACGGCTCTAACGATTTCAATGAAAGTTGCAATATAGGGGTTTATGGGGGCGAAAAATCGATCTAGCTAGGTCTTACATCTGGGAAAATTCGTTTTCTCTATTTTCACCCGAGCAGAGCTCGGTTGCCCAGTTACTGATGTTTATTTTAATATGAATAAAATACAGATATAGAAGATGTAGGTAAGTTAATACAAAGTTATTCACAAAGATGAAAATACGGTTAATTTTGAATTAACTGTTGCGACCCCTGTAAAAAACAAACGTTCCTTTTAAATTATTTCCGAGGAACAATTTCGCTCTCCCAAAATTCTGTAAAATTGTAATGTTAACAACTGAACACATTGTAATCAAGAAATCATTTGAATTTTACGTTAGAATACGAAAAGGTAAATGCGATAACAGTAATATCGAGTTGCTTCGGTTTTCCTTTATCTACATATCGAATAAATTGCAATACCCTTTAGGTAAAGTCTGTTACCGAACGGTAATCATTATGGTAACGATACTGTATTCCTTCCTAATGTTTTTGTGTACGGAAAACCACGGGAATTGCAATTTTATACAGACACTCGAATGCAGGGAAGTTGTATGGATTAGACTTGCTCTCTCTCAGGTTCAGGCTCACTTCCTATTACATGAATTTTGTGAAATTAAAAAATACATTACCGGTGTGGCATGATGGCCTTCTGGTTAAGGCCTCGCCTCTCATGCACAAGGTTGTGGGTTCAATCCTGACAACTTCCAATGTGAAATCAATTCATATGTTGGTATATACTTTCTAATTTTATCTTGAAGATTACTTACATCGGTGAAGGAAAAACATCGAGTGAGGAAACATGGCCATGACATTGGCGACATTCATTTAACATAGGCACGGGTAGGACTAATCGCCAGTAATCATAAAAATACAATAAGATAAAATAATTCGTAAATTGAAAAAACTAAAATTTTCTTTACTTCAATTCGCCTTCTCTTTGCACGTTCTTCATTTTAATTTCATTAATGCGATGTTATGATGCGCGTCCCCGGCAAATGACCTCTGCGCTACAGTTCTTTAAGAACAGGTTGCTTGCTCATGATGCTATTTTATAAAATTTTAAATAAATAAATAATAACGTTCAATGAAATTAAAATATCTTCAAAACAAACATGCGAAACTATATACGTGTGTTAAAGTAATGTCGCCATTAAAGCGGCACTCTGTATAGTTTATAATATAAGACTATAATCACCAACCCGTCTTGAGCAAGCATGGTGATCAATGCTCGTGCCTTCTCTGTATGAGAAGAGGCCTTTGCTCTGCAGTGGGGCAATAATAGGCTGGTATAATAACAAGAATTCTGAGAATAAAAATAAAAAAAACGGTTTCTGAAAATAAAGGTGTGGTGGTGTTACGCTAAGTCACGGCAGGCTTTCGAAAACTCATCTAGAAAGCTTAAAATAATATTAGGTTCTAGGCTAGCTATGCTTTTGCTTTTTACACTTTGGTATCAATCCTTCTGAATTGATATCAAAGTTTATTGCTATTCCGTTTTTTTTTTTTTCACGCTACATAATATTAAAAAAATCTGTAAGAAAATTACACCTAGGTGCGAGTTTCTTACATTACATTTTTCATACCCCTCAATTTGATTCTCCAAAATATTGAAAGATTCGTGTCTTCAATGAACGTAAGTCCCTGTGGGAATGGCTGCTGAATTTTTATATGTTATAATATTTTATAAGCCCTACAATGATGCTTATTGAAGACACGCGAAAATTTACGCTTCTAACCATTGATTTGCATGTGAATAAAATTGAATCAATTGAAGTTAGTACGCTATGTCATGTAATTATAACATAAACATAACATCACGCCTTGTTTGCCCGAAGGGTTGGGCAGAGGTGTCCCTGTAGCAGGTTCACCCACATTTCGCCAGTTATGTTTTTAAGTCCCATGTAATAGGGGGCGGGCCTATTGCCATCAACCGGGAACAAATCCAGACTCCAGGCTGCTACTGAGAAATTTTAGATAGAAAAACCCAATAACGCTTTGCCCGACCTGGGAATCGAACCCAGGACCTCATGCTCAGCGGTAGCACTTGCGACCACTAGACCAACGAGGCAGTCAACAATTCAAAACAATTCAAAGTCATATAATTATTATGTTTTAAATTACATTTTTATAATGAGTTATGTCCTTTAACGTCATTATTATTTAAAAAGACAACTTTTATTTTGTTATTAATATAAAAACACTAATAAAAGGTTATGTCTTTGCACATACAATGATGGTTGGTACTCCAATTAAAATGATTTTCTTAGAAACTTTCTTGTCAAAGGGAAACTGTACAACCGTGCGAATTTACTGTTGCTAAACTTTACCCAGCTTATAAAGCTCATATTTGCCGAGAAATTTCTATCTTGATACGACCCATTATTAAGTCTGATGTACTTATACATAATTCTGAAATTACGGTAATTTTGACACAATTATTTTTAATGGACGGCACATAAACGGTTATTCGTAGCTTATTAAGGCGCGCTAAGCCTATGAGGGTACTGTGTACGTAAATTAGTAGATTCATGTAAATATCGGAGGATGAAATGGGTAGTATAATTGAAGCTGGTCGCAGAAGTACGGACGCGTGAAATTGACGCGGCCGTCCCCGGCAGCATGTGCAACTGCCACTATATATATGATCAAATTCAATTTATTTGGTGTTATTATGTGAAGTGAAATTTAAAGCCTTTAGCTAAATCGTTAATGAAATTGGTTTGATTTTTTAATGAATGCTTATTGATATTCAATTGTTTTTCTCGCATTGTAAGTAGTTTCAAGTGGGTATTACCGTACCGTAATATATATTAGCTAGCATTATTATCGAAACACTTGTCTTCTTAACCCACACATCGAGCTTTATTACATTTAAGACAATTAGGGCTTCGAATAATATTGAGGGATATAATTAATCAGTCACTAAGCCGTTGTTAGTAAGTCACTGTTAAACTTATTTGCCATCCGATTAAATTATGGCTGATAGAGAAACGTGGATGAAAAAGATACTTTACCCCAAATAAACCTGTAAACTAATTGCGTAATACACGATGAATCACAATCTGTTTCGATTTGAAACAGATTGCTAATCCATAGCTTCATAAGTTGGAATAAAAAATCTGTTCAACAACGTCAATAACGCAATGAATGTTGTTGAACTGTCAAAATGAAACAAATTAGTCATAATCGTTTACGAAAATAAGTTACGCAATTAGGGTACTGGTTAAGGGCCGGTGAATGATAGCTTAAGAAACCACCCAAGTCTTAAGAATTACTAAAGTCTGTTCTATTTCAAAATTCACAATATGTCATCAAAAATATTTTCAGATTTATCCTCGTAGCTCATCATATCTATGACATAGTACGTTAGTGAAAAGTATCCGTATTCGCATTGATAGACGACACATTTCGCACTCAACAAATACTTGTGTTAGGAAAACTGAAGCGTGAAAGCTGGGTTTCTTTAAGATAGTTAATTGATTCAGGCGTGACCTTGCGGAAATCCATTATAAAATAGAATAGACGTGGATATATTTAGTAACCTGTTTCGCTTAGCTATTTCTAAAGAGCCACAAACTTCAAATTTAAAATAATTTAAAAAAAATATAATTATTTTGGCTGCCAAATTTCATCCAAATCCATTCAGCGTGCAAACTTAACAAACATAAAAACTCACTTTTACATTTATAATTTATTCATTAGAATTTATAGTTACAGATTCGGAGCCTTTTGACAGAACATATTTTTATACCTACACACATAGTTATATATTGTTTGCTAGCTTACATGCTATAAGCTCTTGAATTGGTGATATTAATAACAGAATCGATTAAAAACATAAAAAAAAACATAACATCACGCCTGTAATCACCGAAGGGTTAGGCAGAGGTGTACCTATAGTACACCCACATTTCGCCGAATCGATTAATGTTGTAATAATGCTTTGAAACAGGCTCAAATGAAATTTAAATTCATTTTAAGTTCTACATTATCTTTATTGAAATCATAATATTTTACTTTACCTACTTAAGTAAGATATTTATTTATTTATTTTAAATTACTATTGAGTACCAGGATGTTAATATTTTACTTAGTCTGTGTACGACTACTTCATTAAGTAGGTAACTAATTTAATAAAACAAAGTTGTGACCTTATTTTATTTGGGAACAACCCATAAACGTTATAAATCTTCAATACCTTTACAACTTTAGTTATCCTTGAGTAATAAAATTATACTCGTTATTCACACATACATGCATACATAAACTCACGCCTTCTTCCCATGGGGGTAGGCAGAAACTACGGAACGCCACTTGCTACGATCCTTACATACTCCTTTTGACTCGTTTACGTTCATATGTACAACTGGTCATACACGCCCGCTGGTTGCGAGTACTACGCATCTAATAAAATTTACGGCGGATGGACGGAAGGACAGCGGAGGCTTAGTAATAGGGTCCCTTTAGGTACGGAACTTTAAAAAGTATAGTAATACAAAAGGCCACGTTCGGATCATCTCTAGCCTTGGAAATCCACGACGAAGTAATGGATCTTGCTCCCACTCTATACATTCTTTCATAACTGTGTTTTATCTTCCAGATATCAATAACAATATTACCTTAATTACTACCGATCGCCGTGAAACAGAACCGAAACTAAAGTATCTACGTCTATGACTGATTGAAATATCAACCATAAACTCACGCATCGAGATACAAACATCGTATCGTCTCGGTATAGAGAATACTCGTTTTACGATTACCAACTTTATAACTAAATAAATTAATGTTCTTAGTTGAATGAGATACAAACATAACACGAGAAGTACAGGGACATTTTGAAATGCCGTTAAGGAAATTTTAAATCTATTTTCTAAATTGCAGTACTGCCAAAAGCAGCCAATGTTATAAAACGTTAACAAAACATGCCAGAGGCTAAATTATGAGGGCCACGATCTCCCTTTCGGTTTTCTTCGCACCCCCGGCAGGCATCGGCCCTAGCGGACCCCGTCAATACTGCTGAAATCTTTTTGAGGCGCGCGTGGAACACAACGCCTCGTCGACCCGGGCCTGGTCCTTATCGGACGGCGAGCTACCCATTGCTCATCTTCCGCAAGGCCGCGCCTATGGTGGCCAGAAATTGGCCTGCGATTCCCGACGCCCAGGACCCAGTCTCCTCCTGCGGCGGTTAGGGGCGCGAATTTCGCATTCTCCCATTTCCTCTCGCTCCGTACCATGGCCTGAACCAAGGCCGAAAGCGAGAGATCACCGCCGCCAATCGCCTCATTCGCCGAAGCCGGGCAGACCACCGTATGCTCCACGGCGTCCTCCGGGCGATCCACATAAGGTGTTTCCTCCCGCCTTATCCTGAACAGGAACCTCCCGAAACAGCCGTGTCAGTGAGGACCTGCGTCAGGCGGAAGGTGAGGATGCCGTGGCGCCTCTCTAGCTACTACTCAAAGAGAGGTCTTATCGCCGCAATTGTGGCGTGCCCAGCGCTCGGCGGCCTGTAGCGCTTTGTGAGTGCACCAGTGCACGGATCAATCTACATAGCTCGCTAAGGACAGGTTTTTGCTGGGACAGTTCTTGTAGTTTTCGTATGTTTTTTGTTTTTCTAGTCTATTTGAATACGTGCTTATTTATCTATTTAGTTTTTAAGCATACAGATAATGTATTAGGTATGTTGAAACTATTTGTACTCCCCGTCACTTGTCCTTAAGGGTTCATTAGAAAACCAGCGTCATACAGCATCTGTCTGGCATTAATGCTAAAATGAACCTTTATGGCGTTGCCGTGAGGCACACACTATTGTTGTTAAAACATTCTTTTCACTTCGTTATTTGTGTTTTGTTTTTCACGAATTGTGTTCAAATAAATGATTTTCTTTCTTTCTTTACTTTGTGTAATTTATTTCATCACCACTGCTCTCAAAACGTTGAAGGAAAATATCGTGAGGAAGCCGGCATGTCCTAGAATCAAAAATTCTAAGACATGTGACATCCACCAACCCGCACTGGGCCTGCGTGGTGGATTATGGCCTACTCCCTCTCACGAAGAGGTGACCTGTGTCCCAGCAGTGGAAACAATGAGGGCTGAAATACATGTATGAAGTTCGGCTTTTCTGTAAAGTTCACTAATTTTATAGAACAGTCCTGCAGTCGGTTTATTCTGTTATTTCAAAATCTTGCCGTGAAAACTTATGTGAAGTGAGCTGTTATTCCATCTGATAATAGGGATTTACACTTTTGACACCTCACTTTAAGCTCACTTCTCCTAAATTTTCTCGGAGATTTTTAAAGAATAGATCCGCTGGTCTCCATTAGTATTAGGGTTTAATTAGGTATTGTACATAAGGAATAATACCTGTACACTCAACGAACTTAGCACGTGCAATCGTGCATACTGTTGTTACAATTTTATTTCTAACTACTTTTACCTTTTCACAGTTTCCACTCAACTTTTATTGCGGTTTGTTTTTAATTGTCTAGTTTTGCATATTCTTAGAAATTGTTTAATTAATTTCGTCCACGTTTCCAACTAACAGTAAAAGACTACGTGAATATTTGTTAAATTTAATAAAAATCGTTTATGATTTCTTAGTTAATTGTTGAATTGCTACCAGTACAGATATTGCTTATCTTTTCTGATCATAGAAACAGAGAAAATTATAAATACGCAAATTTAATAAAATTTATATGGGACCAGCGCGCAAACATCGACCGATTAAAAAAAAAACCTTTTTCATTAGGTAGAGGCTAATGAAAAAGGGTTTTTTTTTTTAATCGGTCCACATTTGACGAAAATATCGATGAAAATACATAAAATATAAAAAAACACATACAGACGAACATTTATCCCTCTTCCTTTTTTAAAGTCAGTTAACAATAATTTCTAAAGCTACACTCCAAAAATTTTAATTTCTTGAATGCAAAAATCGTGTGTGGCTTCCAACGTTATGAATTCAATTGACAACTCTCCTATATTTCAATGAAATTATTTTTGCATGAAAAAATTGTTTCAGCGTAATATGAATTTCAATTTTGGGGTATGGAGATAAAATGATTTTGATTCTTTCATTCTTTGAACGCGTTTGCATAACGTTCCCCTCTCAATTTTTTCCTCAAAATGTAGATATAAATGTCATACCAAAAAATATATATTTGGTAAGAATCGATTTGCTCTCCTTATACATTGTTACTATTACCGTCATAAGCATTCACTAGCATAATATTATACCAACGCCTTTGTGACAAAAATCTAAGAATTAAATTTACTGGTATTTTAATGTCAAAATACTAATAGGATAGTGATAGCTCTATTGTTTTTCTTATTCTCATCGTTGCATGTCCTAAACGCTACAAACCAAAAACAAAATCCAAATCATTTATTCAAACTCGAACAAACTCGGTTTTCTTTTCTTAATTGGTATTCAGTCTGGAATCTAGATTATTCCCTACTCGCTCTACTCGAAGCTACTCAGACGGACTAACAACGCACTATGTTAGTCTAGAACAGTGCATATGTCACTTTGTATTGTGAACCCTTCGTGTATCGACAGTGACCTACTTCTTCCGCATGAAAAACGAATAGGTGACACATTTTAAACCAACCATTCCGATATTCGTTCCAAAGAACGTTTAAATGTATGTAACCAGTGTTCTTCATTCTAAGTGAATATTATGCGTGAGTATTATGTTTTTGAGAAATAAATGTCTTAAATCATATTATTATTATCATTCATTTAGATTCACTGATTGGCATAATAACATTGAAATATTGTGTGTGGGATTTTTTTTCGTAAAGAGGGAAATGACGAAATAAATAAAATTCATATTTTTTTAAATCGGTCATTTTAAGTTCTAAGATAAAATCTTTAAAAAGTATGAACTTGACGGTTTCAGTTTCGGTAGAATTAAAACATCGTGAGGAAACCGACATTCCTGAGAGATATTTCTCGACAGCATGTGAAGCCAGAGGCCTATGGGCGGCTTAGAAACTCCAGGACACCAGGTTAGTCACTAACCACACGATAAAGAAAGAAAGAACACGGTTTCCAAATGTTACTAAGATTTGTAGTGATTTTAAATACTATATATAATATTAAAAGTATGTGATTTGCCTCAAATATTTTTTGTGTCAGTGTCATCATGAAGTTTAAAAGTATCTCATTTAACAGTTACCGTAAAATTACTGTTTTTTAACGGAACGGAATTGGAAACATGATGTTTGGAGAGTCGCTTGGCTTCTAAGTCAGTTCGGTTTGAGCCTCGAAACCTAAAGGATGTCTTCAAGAAGTCTAAAGTCTGTATCGTTATTCTATTGAGTACCTAATTAAATAGTTTGTTAAATATTGCTAAAAGTATGCCAAGTTTGTATGTGTGCAAGAATATAAATACAGAAATGGTGTATGATTAATTAATCACTCAAGGTTCTGATTTCAAAATGGTACAGCTTGTTACCTAACTAACAAGTAAGACGAGGAATTATTTCTTTGCCGTTTTGAATTCCCGTGGACTAAACATAATTTATTTACAATGCATAGTTTTGTTGGCATGTTTCTAAATTATGTGAGTCTAGTTAGATAGTCTTGTAGTCTTAAGTAATGCTGAAGTTTCAACTTGGTGTTTATCTTAAATCAGCTGCTACTCGCGACTTCTCCCGGACCCTAATTCTTTTTCTAAAATTAAATTAGCCTTAGTTACCCCTTATAACATCAGCTATCTGCCAGTGAAAGTCCCGACAAAATCGATCCAGCAGTTTCTGAGATTAGCCGGAACAAATAGGCAGTTAAAAAATTGTTTTTTTTTTTTTTTTATTAGTATCGTATACAGGGTTATTGGTTATATGTCGGCAATCCTTTAAGGGGAGAGGAGAGGAGAGGAGAGGTCATTTGCAACCAAACGACCCCTCATGACCTCTATGCACATGTCAACCATTTTTTTGTAAATGACCTCTCCTAAATCCCCTTAATGGATTGCCGACATAACCAATAACCCTATATACCTTTTCTTATGCATTTAGTAAAAAGCTGTAATTTTGACATTGCAACAATTTTTGTATGTATGTATAGAAGATAGTTTAAATGGGCTAGTTTCTAAATTAAGTATACTGATCTAGTAGTAGGTCCGTCTGTAGACTCGTAGTTACTGTAGGTAATCAGTTTTGCTATAAATAAGTAAAGAAGTTTCGTCTTTATTTTTGTTAAGTTAGACGACAAATGTTTGAAACTGTTTCTACCAATATTGTTGATTTGAGTTCGTTAGGAGCCCAAAAGTCTGACAACTTGCCTTACCAAGGGGTATCATGTTATCCAGTAATAGGATTGTGGAAGTCAGATAGGTAATCGCTCCATGTAAAATACTGGTATTCAGCTACATCCGGTTAGCCTGGAAGCCGACCCCTACATAGTTGGGAAAAGGCTAGGTAGATTAGTGTGACGAAAGCATCCAATCACGTATCAGTTACGATACACTTGTACTAAAGGTTCATAATCTTATGGTCACACCCATATTGTTAACGAAAATGTCTCAATAAACATTAAAAGTCAAGAAACACCGCGTTTTCTCTTACACTGTTGACCTTAACTGGATGATTACTTGGATTATTAATTGGATACCTAAGACTGGGTTAGAAGAAAAGTAATTAGTAACGTGTGTGTTTATGTGACTCATCACACGATATATGCAAATATGGAAGGGTTAATCTCACTTTTTATAGTAGCCTTGAAAATGTGAAGTATTTAGGCCAAATTACTAACGTGTGGCTTTGAAGTTTAATCTGGAATTGGTCGTGTTAATTACATAGCAGTTCCGTGACTGGCTATAGTAGAAAAATTGTCTAATAAACCGTTGAAAGTAGAAACATAAAGGAAGACAGATTATAGAGAACGTAGATGTGTATTAAGAAAGGTTGTTTTGAAATTTAATCCCTATAAGGGGTACAACGGGGTATTAAGGCGAGTAAGGGAATAGAAAGTTAGCCCCGTACCAAATTTTCACGAGGATATCGAACAAAAGTTAGTTACAAGTCATATTTGAACGAATATAAAGCTGGATAATAAAACAAAAAAAAAACAGCGGACTGGCTCGTTCTTTGGCCAAAGAATTAGTTTTGCCATTCAACGTGGCAATGCTCATCTGGGCACGTTTCCGTATGACAGCGATGCGGACATGTACTTCGACGCCTAAATGTCCTTTTGTCTTTGTATTGATTTTTATAGTTAGTTAGTTAATCATTTAATTTAGTGTTGGATTGTATGTAAAATTAATATGTAAACATAAAAACATAAAAAGATTATTGTAATTTAGAATATACAAACAACAACGTAAAATTCCACGTTTCAAAGTATGTCCCTACGTAGTTCAAAACAACTGAATTTTTTTCATTTGTCAAAGAGTGTTGCAGTCTCTGACGTAAAACGCATTACACTCGGTTGAATTAAAACCACTGACAACTTCGTTCAACAATGTTCATAAATAGTGAAGAGACAACCTCACTTCCATTGAATGGGATAAGTTTTCCAGCGTGGTAAGTTGTAAGCTTAGACATAATTCAGGTTGGACTTAAAAGGTCGGCTTAACTAGTTAGCCTACAAGCGTTCTAATCAATTTTACATGCGACGATCTAAGCAGCAACTTAACAGATCTGTTACAGAACCCAAGAATGTTGAATATTTTAGATACTCAGAAATTGTTTAATGTTTAATGTTTTTGTATTATTTTGGTGTGAATGTCGAATGCTTTTTTCTTTCAATACTTCATGATAAGAAATACGGATATTTTTTTAGATCAAATCTGTGTTCCTTTATACATTTTTATCGAGAAATGAAAACCTTTGGTTTCATGTTTGAATGCTGTGATATTAATCAATTCTTTGCTGCTCGTTGTATTGTTTTCATTGTTGTTTCATTTATTGAAGCAAAAGAGAGAGAAATATTGGTTGGAAAAAGATTTTCACGATTGGTCAAGGTTTCTTAGTATTTGTCGTCGATTTTAGGGCAATAAAAATTGTAACGTTTTGAAATATTGCTACAAAAACTTACGTAAGTAGTGTGGTATTTTTTTTTTAATAGCCCAAATTTTTAAAACCGTAGAAAAGGGAAAGTTTAACAAAGAAAATTAATTTTCACACCGCGTCTTTCTCTTAAACTATTAATAAATTCAAAGTTTTTGATATAATCACGTTATTTCCAAATTAAATGTTATACAAAATTATGTTTATATATATATTAAATGCCTTGATCAAAGTTCTTAAATGAAGTTTAAACGAAACTTTTCTTTAGTAACGTTTAGAAAACTTTTTTATAGTTTTCCAACTCAGTGTTACGGAGTTTATTAGTTCACAACTCGAAGTTGAGCGGTTAAAAGTGATGTTGGGGTCATTATTGAAATAATAATGGAAGTTTAGAGTTACGTTCGTCAGTTAAACGATGGAGATTATCTTTTACGTCGTTTTGCCGATTATTATCGTTTGACGTCAGTTTAATCAACATTTAAAAGTTGATTCTAGTTATAAGGGCAGTGCAGATAGTGTTTCTGAAAAGTTTAGGAATATAATTTTTGTTTGTTTGAGTATTACGCTCGTGTGTTGTTTTGTCATTTTGTGGAATTGTTTAAGTAATTAGGACTTTCATTTTAAATTAGTAAAGGATTTAATATTAAATAAACTTTGCTTATTTCAGTAAATTAAATTTAAATTTAAATTTAATTAATTAATGACGTAGGTAATCACAGTTCTCAATAATACAATTGAAATGAATTATAGACACAAAACATAAAAAATTCATTTCTAAAACAATGTTTGGAATTTTAAAGTATTAAAACGTCGAAAAATTGTCATGAATTTCAAAATAATATCGTTTAAATTGAAAAACGGGGCTATTAAAACTTTTTAAGTAAACCGCTTCGATTTCTGCGCAGTAAATACAGGCTCGCTCTTAAGTTTGAAACTGTTCATATAATATTTTTTTGTAGTTACTGTTTATTGTTAAAACCTTTTCTACTATTGTTATAAGTGAGTTTAGATGCACTTTTAATACCTGCATATTTTTTATGAATAAATGCATATTTAATGATATTATTTCTTTATAAAAATTAATATTGTGATTTTACTTGTATTAATTTAGACATATTTTTTGTTTTTTCTCCTCTGCATTTGTTTAAAATTATTTTTTGACTGCATGTTTTGTCATTTTAAAATTTTCAAAGAAAAGTTTCAGGAAAAAATATAAACGATTTTTCCGGTTCACTATTATTTTTTCCACTTACCTGATTCGTATGAAGTGTTGTTTCAGCAACGTTGGCAACAGGCAGGCACTGGCGTCGGCAACAAGTGGTGTTGTGCAGTCTGCCGCCCTGGCGCCCGCTTATATAGCACGGTCGGCGGCCGCCCTACCCGCCCACCGCCCTAATCATCGCCGGAATGCTACTAACATAGTTTGCATTTCAATTTTAGGCAACAAAATTATATGATGATATTAAATTTAATACTAATTTTTGCACATTTAGACCTTTTTCCTTTTTGCGTATGTTTTAAATGTTAGGTAATTTAGACTAGGCTTACGGATTTTTTCTGAAAATCGTTGATATTAAAAAATTGTATGATGATATTAAATTTAATACAAATTTTTGCACATTTAGACCTTTTTCCTTTTTGCGTATGTTTCAAATGTTAGGTAATTTAGACTAGGCTTACGGATTTTTTCTGAAAATCGTTGATATTAGCGTATGAGCGTGTGTCGCGGATTTTGCGAAGTGGTTGTTCTTTTTAATATGTTTATGTAAGTTTAATCGCTGAACATAACTTTTTACGGGAATAAGTTTTTAGAACCTTTAAGTAAAATGACCGAAGCATTTGAAATGTAAATTGGAGATAAGATACGATACTTTGCTAACAAAATGCTAGAAATAAATTATTGTTTCATAAGCGGCTATAATTTAGTATTTCGTTGGCTTATACATCTTTTCTTATTTTACTGTTAATTTTATAGACTCGCGTAACTGTTAAATATGTACCTCCGAGTAAAGTTACCCCGTAAAAAGTGAATAAATTTTATATGTTTCCTGAAAGAATTCCCTTCGGAAACGTTTTTTAACGTTTATTTTTATTGTTGCAAACAAAATCATTGATACTTTTGGACAGTAGATAATATATATTTTATTGTATGAATAGGACATTGAGACAATGCGCTCGTCGTCTGTTAATTATATTTTATAGGTTTATTAAAACTGCTTGTACCTTTATTGTGTTTAAGGGGATGAAGGTAAACTGTTTTTGGTATTTGGCTTGCATTTGTTGTACCTATCTACGTGACTATGTGCCCAGTCTGTTATTTGATGTTACCAAAATATTTTTTCTATTATTTCGACGGGGCTCGTGACAAAATAATAACAGCCACCCGGGTCGATCGAAGGTAAAGCTATGCTTGCCGCGGTCGGTTCGTGGATGGATGACCATCTACTTCATATCGAGACCCCTCTGTGCTTCGAAATAGTCCCAGCTGCCATTCGTTGATCTTTGACAGTCGTTACGGGTAGAAGCCCAAAAGTCTGACAATCTGTCTTACGTAGTCGTTGTCGTAGTCGAGTATCGCATTACCCAAAACTGTTGTGGAGGTCAGATAGGCAGCCGCTCCATGTAAAATACTGATATTCTGTAGCACCCGGTTACACTGGAACACTTTATTTTTTCCCGACTGGAAAATCCTCATGGATGTCCTCCGCCCTGGGGAGGGCGGGTGAAGGGGTCTGTCAGACATGACTAAAAACCACCCCGGTGTTCCCTTCCCACACTTGGACAACATTGGAATTTGTGCACCTGCCACGATCCCCGGTAGGCTGGAAGCCTGTCCCAACATATTAAGGAAGAGGCTAGGCAGATTAATTAATTGATTTTGACAATATTTTACTAATCATAATCTTAAAATGCAGTCAATTCTTGCATTAACTCTTCTCGAGAGCTGACACTCGAATAGGAGGCACTTTATATGTAACCTTTATGAGTTAATTATTTAGTATTTAATGTAATTAATTGTAATCAATACGAACCTCATCAGGGATTTAAAGATGTTTACCACTACGCACAGGTTGTAAAAGTCGACCAAAACTATTGAGGTAAGTAAAGTTAGTTCCATTTCAAGTTGGTACAACTTTTTCTTTGTGGAAACTCCGTCGTGGTCACCTTTCTGAGAAGATAGAGGGTTATGTCGGATAACTACTGACTTACGTACGAACGAACAAGTGTCCTTTGCGCATTCACTTTTAGCTTGGCAGAGCAATTTTATTCAACTTAACTTTTACTGGTATAGTTTGATTGTAGCTGCGTTTATTTTCCCCAACTATGTCGGGGTCGGTTTCCGGTCTTACCAGTTGCAGCTGAGTACTAGTATTTTACATGGAGCGAATGTCTATCATTCTGACTTGCAAAACCCAGTTTCTGGGTAACACGATACCCTTTGGCAAGACTAGTTTAATTTGGTTTTGTTAATTATATTAGTGCATTGAATTTCACTATGATTATTTGAAATCTATGGCAATGTTGGAGAGTACGCAGGTACTTGATCAGAAATAAATCGACCAGCACCTATCACAATATGATAGTTAAGTTTTGTATTGTATAGTTATAACTCAGTTTAAGGTCTGCAACTAACCTCGGGCCTGTGCTTTTTCAATAGGGATGATGACTAAAAAAATTTTTTTTGTCCGTCTTGTGTCTTATCACAGCGCACAGTGGAACGAATGTATGGGAGCGGTTGGACGTAGACATGTCCGAAAAAAAAGAGTAAAATTATGCCAAACTAATGATGCCATCTTATTCGATTACTTAATGCCTTCATAACTTGTGGTGATGAATTTCTTCATAACTCCCATATTTCGGGAGTAATTTGAGAAAATGTGAAATTTTACTATGAAAATGAGTGTATCGAGCTCTCTCCCTCCTGATTCCGGGCTTGTTTCAAGTAGCGGTCTCTAATATCATAATGCTAATACTAAGAGCTATATTTAATACTAAGACACATAGTGCGCCAAATGTGCACTTTCTGGGATAAAGAGTGATGTTTATTTTATAACACAATTTTTTAATTTTTTGTTTATTTTGTTGATTAAAACCGTTTTTCTAAAGGTTTACCTTATTACAATAACATTTCTGATCAGCCAATTAGAGAAGATATAAGCTAATTAGGATATATAATTAGGGACTTAAGGTTTACATATAAAACTGATGCACTAATGATTACTGATAAGAACATTGCTATTATTTAATTACTAAATGGCTCTTAATACACTAATTTAGCATGCATCATTTACTAATTATCACAATAACTAATTACCTTGCAATATTTAACAAAGGATACCTGGGATACCTGGATTTTATATAAATAGGTCACTATTAGTAACTTTAAAATCAGTGTTGATTTACACCTCGTTGTATCCAAGCTAATCTCGCAATGTATTTTCCAAATTTTAATACAAATCTTGATATTCACGTTGCTTTATGCGCACGCGCACATAAAGATTTACGCGACTTTAACTATTTGTTCAGTGTTTTAAAAGATAACAGTTGTGTTCAGTTATGTGAAAGTGCTGAAACAAGTTTAAAAGACTGGTGTCGTCGATTTTGCTACCGCATTTATGCAAAATGGACACAGTCTGGAAGAAGCACAGATAAGTTTCGGAAGAAACATGAGATTTGGCTACAGGCTGCAATTCAATGGCCGGAATTACAGAATGAAAATATGGAACCTTCTACAGAAAATATAAGTGACGTCATCGAGCCCATAATTTCTCCTGCTAAATCTGATGCTTCAACTTGTACACATCCTAGTCCTCGTAAATCTTTTGAGGACCTTAGTAACCGGCAAAAAAGAAGACGCACCACTGAAGATAGTCTTTCATGCAGCAGTAGCAGCGCTGAAATTATGTTTTCGGCCGAAAGGGCGCTTCAAAAGGCAGGACAAAGCGATACAGCTTATGTTATGAAATACTTGACGGAGAATCCAGAAGAGGCCTCAAAAATCAAAGCCTTCATTGAAGGTAAATCAATTCAGGTACGGGAAATATCCCCTTTGAAGGCATTGGCTCTTTATGTATCGATGAACTTATCGAAATGGCGCTATAACACTCTTCGGGATTTCAACACTCAAGAAGGAGCTCTTCAATACCCGAGTTACTACATGTTGGTTAAAGAAAAAATTAAGTGCTATCCGGCCAAAGAAGATCTCACAGTTACAGAGAGCTCTGCAAAAATCAAATTACAAGCCTTGATGGATTTAACCTCAAGAAGACTTATTAGGTCGTTAGAAACCCCTGTTGATCCCAATCAACAGCTCGTATTGACCAGCAAATGGGGTTTTGACGGATCATCTAGCCAAAGCATTTATCATCAAAGGACGAGTGAAGATGAGCAAATCGATCTTGCTAGTAATTTTATGATTAGTCTTGTACCACTGCGGCTCGTCTCAAAAGGTGTAACAATTTGGGAAAACGAGCGACCATCTTCCACTTCATTTTGCCGGCCAATATTGTTTAAGTTTATAAAGGAAACCAAAGAAAATGTGCAGAGAGAGATGGCTGAAATCGAAGCAGAGATTGAAGCCTTAACTCCATCCACCATCACTGATGGAATTAGTGTCAAACACCAACTGCTGTTGACAATGATTGATGGTAAAATTCATTCCATTATATCCAATACAGCAGCTTCAGTGTGTGACATATGCAAGGCTTGTCCTAAAGAAATGAATAATTTAGAGTTAATCAAAGATAAACACGCAAACGAGGACATGTATAAATATAGCTTAAGCACCCTTCACGCTTGGATTCGCTCAATGGAATGCTTATTACACATTTCCTACAAATTAGACATAAAATCATGGCAAGTAAGGGGTGATATAGCAAAAAGGCAAGTTGATGACAGGAAGAAAAGAGTTCAAGAGGCTGTAAGAAGAGAAACGGGCTTACTTCTCGATGTTGTGAAACAAGGCAGTGGATCCACCAACAATGGCAACTCGGCAAGGAGATTTTTTGAAAACTACACTAAATCTGCTGAACTGACCGGAATAGATGCTATGCTTTTAAGAAAAATCTGTGTGATCTTGCAGTGTATTTCATCAGGAGAGAAGATCAACGTAACTAAATTCCGAGAGTTCTGCTTTGATACTGCTAAGCTTTACGTGGAGTTATACCCATGGTATTATATGCCTTCTTCACTTCATAAAATTTTAATGCATGGGCCAGACATAGTTCAGAACATGTCAATTGTGCCCATTGGTTTTCTATCCGAAGAGGCATCTGAGGCTAGAAATAAAGATTTTAGAAAATATAGAGAGGGGCATTCTCGAAAGCATAGCAGTATCTCATGCAATGAAGATATTATGCACAATCTTTTACTGTCTTCTGATCCACTTGTTACAAGTATCCGTCCAAAAGGAAATAAGTTTGTAAAAAAATCTTCTTTTAAGGAATTTTATGAGCTTACGGATTCTGAGAAAAGTGATATCGAATTTGTTAACATAAATGATTTAGCGGACATCGATTCTGAATTTGAATTAATTGATGATGATGATGATGACGAAGATAATTAAATGATGTTATTGTTTTAAAATGTGTAACTTAGTAAATTAGAGCTTACGTCTTAATTATTTATTGTACTTTTAATGAAACTAGGTAATTTATTATCAACTTACTTAAAAGTCATACTCTCATCAGTTCTTGTGAATATTTTTGTTAATATATATTTCTGTATATATATAATATATTTATAGACCTCTTAATAAGTCTGTCTGCGGTTTAAAGTAAATACAAATGGGGAAAAAACGTTTTTTTTTTTAAATTTTCATTTCCTTTTATCCCAGAAAGTGCACATTTGGCGCACTATGTGTCTTAGTATTAAATATAGCTCTTAGTAATAGCATTACGATATTAGAGACCGCTACTTGAAACAAGCCCGGAATCAGGAGGGAGAGAGCTCAATACACTCATTTTCATAGTAAAATTTCACATTTTCTCAAATTACTCCCGAAATATGGGAGTTATGAAGAAATTCATCACCACAATTTATGAAGGCATTAAGTAATCGAATAAGATGGCATCATTAGTTTGTCATAATTTTACTCTTATTTTTCGGACATGTCTACGTCCAACCGCTTCCATACATTCGTTCCACTGTGCAGCGGGTCCTATTAGAATATCAGCACTGCGGTATTTGCTTTTTCAAATATCGTAGTAATATGCTGAGATAGCAGCCCTTTTGGCCTCGCACAGGTCTTCTTATTTATTTACACATTTTTTTTAAATTTTAATATTCTTTTCTGAATTGCTCTTGTTTTTATAAATTTAGTTTTAATGCTGTATTTCCTGTCCGTGTCCCAAATATATATTTTTTTTCTTTTAGATTAAAAAAAATATTGGACACATATTTCTTTTCCATTTTTATCAGAAGATTACGGCGATACATTGAGTTGTGACGAAGCAACGATATTGCCATCAACTGGGCACAAATCCAGACTCCGGGCTGTTACAAAGAAATCCCCCAATAACACTTTGCTCTACCTAGAGATCGAATCATAAAAAATACTTAGAATATCAGGTCAAATTTTTTCGGGCCTCCTGAATATCTCTAACTTCTACAATCTCTCGGAAAATATCTATTTAGGATTGCCAAATATAAACACGTCAACAAAATGTACTTGTATGGGAATGACATGACATGTGCCGATCACGTGACCATTTATAACTTTCGGTAGCTTTCCCACTAATACGAATTTTCTAGAAGCTTAAATATAATATTACTTTACAATAAGTACAATAAAGCTAATAATGTGATAATTGTAAAATATTGGAATTTAGAAGAATCTGTTTAGGACGACACATTATGCGTAACTATTGAATACTACGTTTTTTTTTTTAAGATGATTATGTTTTTGTAAGTTATAGCAGAGATCATGATTTCTGCTAAGTTTGACGCCTTTTAGTTACAATATTGTTGCTTTTTTGAGTAGTTTGTTGCGCCATTTCTTCTTCCCAAGTTGAACGAAAGGAAGCGGCGAAAAGTTGACGTTATGGGAATGCCTTTTGTTACTTTTGATATTAAAAAAGTGCTCATTCTCAGCCTAATTTGAATGAATGAAGTTTGAATTATATTACACGGATTTTTATTATTATGTAATCCCAGTCTATCAATTCTATCCTATTAATTTTCTGTTTCATCATCATTTATTGAGTTTTTCTTAGTCAGTCAGCGAAGTGGCTGCCTGCTCAGCAAGGAATTGCGTAACACACGATCAAACACAATCTGAACCGGTTGAAGGATATTGCTATTCCATTGCTTCATATGTTCGAAAAATTTGTCTGCTCATTAACTAATAATTATCGTAATGAATGTTGTTGGATTGTCAAAATGAAACAGATTGTAATCGATCGATTGAATTGATTGAGGTGCTGGATGCGCTGAACGTATAGTTTTGTATCACCGCTCTTAGACGCGGATAATAAATAAAATCAGATAATCCTTGAGAACAAGGAATGCCTCATAAATTGACCTCCAGGAAAGGCCACTTCTGCTCGTGTTACTCCCGTTGTCGGCTACAGGTACCGCAACCATCATGAAGTAGATAGCTAACTACTCGTAAGTCGTAAGTAACGACTCGGTAAGCTCTCGTACCCACGGGTAGTCTTTTAACGCAGCGTTTTTTTCGAGCACTGGAATTAGAACGCACTTCTTAACGCCGAGAGTTGAAAATCCAGTGCATGATAAAAAATCGCCCGTGTCTTGGCTAAAAGTCGCGTTTCTTCGAGACGCGCCACAATGTTCAATTTATTGAGACGTTCGATTTTGCTGGTTTTTACTTTCTTTCAGATCGCAGTTCTGCAATTTTGTTCTTTAGCTGCAATTAGGAGTTCTAAAGTTCTGGTTTTCAGCTGCTAATGTTGAGGTTCTGGGTTCGATTTCTAAATCTGGCAGTATGATAACGATAAGGTGCTTTAATACTATATTTGCTGGTACAAATCTCAGGAATTCCTCATATAATTACTTTAAGTATTACTTATTGGGTTTTTCCGTCTAGAATTTCTTAGTAGTAGCCGGGAGTCTTCTTTTGTTCCCGGTTGATGGCAATAGGCTCGCCCCCTATTACATGGGACTTCAACATGTGAGTGTACTATATGTAAACCTCTGCCTAACCCTTTTGTGTATTACAGGCGTGATGTTATCTAATTACTTTATGGTAGGTACTTTATTTCTGACGGTTCGTCTTTGCCTTTTAGAAGGTCCAAGCATGATAACATACAACGATCCTAACAAAAAAAAAAATCATCTTCAAGCTTCTGCACTGGGCAAAGATTTCGTGGTTCACAATTGGTAGGATCTTTAGATACGTTAACAAGCTTTTTCAGTAAGCAATTGAAAAACTGTATGACAATAACTGTTTATCTATTGCGCCCGCGGTCTAAGTCCTTAATTACCTTTCAAGTTCAATCTGCCTAGCTTTTCCCAACTATGTTGGGGTCGGCTTCCAGTCTAACCGGATGCAGCTGAATATCAGTATTTTACATGGAGCGACTGCCTATCTGACCTCCACTACCCAGTTACTGGGTACCACGATACCGCTTTGTAAGACTGGTTGTAAGGCTTCGAGGTTCTCACGACCCGTAACGACGAAAAACACACAAACTACTTTCCAAGGCACGAAGAGGTCTCGGTATTTTATGATGGTCACCCATCCACGTACTGAAGCGTAGCTTAACCTGATCGATCTACCCGTGCGGCTGATATTACTTAGCTCTTAAATATGTACGCATTGTCTGTTTTTCTCCTTATTATCGAGTCGATGGCAAAGGTAAAAATATTGTAGGTATTAATTATGTTAGATCAGTTGTGCCCAAGCTTTTATGTAATAAAAAATAATGAACGGGCAACAAATATTATGTGCTTATAATTTAATATGGCTAACTTTTACTACACCATAAGATGACATAGCCAATGGTTCTAATATGAGACATTCTCACCATACGTGTGTCCATGAATGGGCTTCGCTAATTGTTAGTTCACAAATATGTATAGTTATCTATTTCAATAGATGTCCCTTACTATGGGTTTATTGGAATAAATTCTTTATTATTCGTCAAAAGCTTGACTCGTGGTTAAATAATAACAGCCACACGACGACTCGATCGACTGAAGGTTAAGCTACACTTGCCGCGGTCGCTTCGTGGATGGGTGACCATCCGTTACATATCGACGCCGTTGGTCTCAGCTGTCATTCGTACATTTTTGGCGGTCGTTACGGGTAGTCAGAATCCAAAAAGTCTAGCAACCAGTCTTACCGTTGTGTTACCCAGTAACTGGGTTGTGAGGTCAGATAGGCAGTCGCTCCATACTGGTATGCAGTTGCATCCGGTTAGACTGTAAGCCGTCCTCAACATAGGAATAGGCTAGACAGATTGGTTGATTGTAGTGTGTTGA
This sequence comes from Omphaloscelis lunosa, assembly GCA_916610215.1. Classification (NCBI taxonomy): domain Eukaryota; kingdom Metazoa; phylum Arthropoda; class Insecta; order Lepidoptera; family Noctuidae; genus Omphaloscelis; species Omphaloscelis lunosa. The sequence goes on from OU744255.1 coordinate 5,649,907, forward strand.
TATACGTCAACTAGTTGAGCTACTTAAGTTTTGAGTACAGCTGCACGATTACTGACAAATGAGTGCACTGACTGGACAGGTCCACTCCAATCTTTGTGGTTCTTTCCTCAAAAGGCCATTTTAGTTACCAATTTATGGTCCTCACATGATCTGACCAAGATTACGTCTAGAGTTTAAAGAGACTGTTGTTTTAGCCTTTCTTCTCAGAGTAGTCAGATAGGAAACGCCGACCTCAACTAGGTTTAAAAATATGATTTGACGGGTAAAATTGTTTGAACGAAATTACTATCAGAAAAAAAAAACAGAGGTACTCCGGGAGTGCCGACAGAAGTGAAAACTTGAACAATTTTATTGTGCAGGAAATACTTTTGATGAGGTGTCGGTAACGGTAACAGTGTCACGAGTTCAATTGTTTTTTCCCATCACAAAAATGCCTAACGCGCCTAAAGAGGTTTTCACTTAAAAAAAACCTACTTACAGTCGGTCTCAAGTTCAAACTCAGGGCACGCACCTCTGACTTTTCGGATTCATGTGCGTATTGTATAATTATCACTTGCTTCAAAAACAGTGAAGGAAAACATAGTGAGGAAACCGGCATGCCTGAGAGATATTTCTCAACAGCATGTGAAGTCAAGTCAGAGGCTTATGGGCGGCTTAAAAACTCTGACACCAGGTTAGTCACTAACCACACGAGAAAGAAAGAAGACTGTATCTATATTTTTTGCTTTTCTCAGAAACTCATTGGGATGCTTGCATATTAAAAGGAAGTAGTAAAAGTTCTCTTTTAAATTAAAGAACTTCCTCAAGTGGGTACGACCGTACTTCTATAGCCTGCAGCTATAACTTCATTCAGTCCCAATTTTTTGTGTCGAAGAGCCTTTAGTACCTCGACTCAAATTCACTTTTTATCTCTCACCATACTGCTCGCGGACTGAGTGAGGGGCTGGCGGCTCCTAGGCGCCGATAGTCTAGGTAATTTATTTTTAAGGTGCAAATAATGGTAATTAAAAAAACGTAGTATTTGCTTTACATTTAGTTCAGTTAGTATACAAAGTTTCATTGTATAATTTGAAGTTTTTTTTTTTTTGTACTAGCGGTTTATTGTTTGGAGGTAGGTTTGTAATTATTTCCTATAGAGAAAATTTTATGAAATCATGTTTTCATCACACATAGTACTTAACATTAACATAAATATTTATTTCAAATTTAATGCTGCAGTATTTTTGATATAACGGAGGATTATGCTAAGCAATTTGAAGTAATATAGACTCTTTAGAGTTTAGTTCGCCGTAATCTAATAACACCACAGTTATATACGGAACAAATGCAAAATAAAATACCTCCAACATTCAAACACAAATTAAGTTTTTAACTTTTTCGAATTGGAAGAAAGAAAATAAACTAAGCGCAAAAGTTGAGGCCTCAAAGTAAATATTCAAGAAAGTTAGATCGCCATTAAAGAATTGTAATATAAAACCATTTTTCTCCAGAAAACATTTAGAAGGAGATTTGGACAAAGACGTTTAAAACAATTTAATATTGTGACTGCGTAGTAAAAGATGCCTAACATCTAAGAATACTACAGGTACTCTTAAAGAGGGACATTTTAAATGATGGACGGGATCCAACGAGCCGCAAATTGCTTGGTATTTGTGAAATTACAGTTGCTACTACAGCAAAATTCATGATTGATTCGGAGACGCCTTTTAGGGGACTTATAGCGAAGGAATCTAACTCGAAGTGCTTGTTTCATAGAATTTAGTACTGGTACTTTTTAGAGTGAATAAGTAGATATTTCTATGTGCTTTCCAGGATACAGGTAGGATTTAGGTTTAATAATTCAAGTTCTTAACTAATTTTTTTTTGTTTTTTTTTTTTTTTAATTATTTGTTAACCGACTTCTTATTTTAAAACACATCTAGAAATCAATGGTCATGTACTTTGTGTTGGAACTGCTTAAGAATAATATTTCATTTAGACGCAGAAACAGTCTCCATTTTTTACCAAACATTACAGATTCACAAATCTTCCTCACCATCTGTTCCTCAAGAAAATTCTCCCACAAAAACTCGAACACATCTCTAGTAGGGGTTTTCTATTTTTTCTGAGCTGACAAAGGCGTCGGCCGACTATGGGGAGACTGTGAGCAAACAAAAGGAAATATGATTGGTGCGGGATGACGATAAGACGCCCACGTGCCAAGTCGGCGCGCTAAGGTGTCGGATAACTAAGTTCCGACACGGCAGACTTCCTATCATATCAAAGGTAAGAAAATAGAGCATTATACTAGTTTGCAGGTGAAGAAGTTAATTGTATCGGGTTTGGCGTTTCGTGTTTGGGTGGGTTCTAGAGAAAATAAAATTTTCTTTGTTGCAAACTTTTGACTGTTATGATATTTTATTGTTATGATCTCTAGCTAGTCAGGTAATATGGTGACCTTTGTGTCTGCAAGTATACCCCCAATGCTAAAGTAGTGCTAGTGTGTGGGCATTAAAAATACTGATAGGTATCATACTTAACTCCACCTGTCACCGCTAAAAATAACATAGGTAAATTGATTTTATACAATTAATATTTTCATTCGTTTTTGAAGATTCAAAACATATAAAATGTCATATTTTTAATTCTGCAAACCATTTTAATGTAGCTGAAAACAGACAGTTTCTACTTCTGGTGCTGTGGACATTATATATACTTATATGCAATATATTCATTACCTTTGTCGTTGGCTTTCCACCGGATGGCTCATCGGTGACAGCTTGTTTGCCAAATGATTATGATTACTTACCCATGATGTAACCATTATACACTGCCTCGTTAGTATGAGGTCCTGGGTTCGACTCCCAGGTCGGGCAAAGTGTTATTGGGTTTTCCATCTGGAATTTCTCAGTAGCAGCCCGGAGTTTGGATTTGTGCCCGGTTAATGGCAATAGGCTCGCCCCATATTACATGGGACTTAAACATAACTGGTGAAATGTGGGTGTACAACACCTCTGCCTAACCCTTCGGGGATTACAGGCGTGATGTTATGTTATGTTATTATGTAACAACTATACCTGTCATTTATAGTTGTTTTTGTTCTTATTTCGAAGTTGGTGATTCTAAATATCAGCCAAACATATTACATCAACAAAATCGAATTTCGAATCGTACGTTACAAAAACCGATTCTCGATTATCGATTAACCCTCAAGCTTTCAGGATGAGTTTTTTAAGTAATACTCTGATGTAATACTGACGCCGACTGGTAATTTACTAAGCTATCAAATGAGATAGGTCAATAAGCCCCAGAGTGGATCGCAAAACGTTTAACGATCTCAGACTGTAATATACGCACACGCGTTTTTTCTTAAAGGGGTGAGCATAGCGTCATGCTAGAGGTGCTGCCTGTTGCTATGGTAATTAATCTAGGCTAATGATGCCAGTGAATGACCTTTACTGGACCGATATATTTATTATTATTGTAGATTGATTAGTAGATTAGGTCACCATTCTCTTGCCCTTTTCTCAGACGATGAATGGTTTTTCCAGACTTCTGCATATGAAACTACCTATTGGAATCTAGAATAAATTCTATTTTCTTCTTTTTTTTCTGTATGACGTTCAAAAGTGCCTTTAAATGGCCTTGAAATAAATGATTTTTACTTTGACTTTGGTTCTTTATTAGAGAGGGTCCCATCTTCGTGCCTTTAAAAGATAAATATCTGGTATTCCGCGAATGATAAAACGATTGCAAATAAAACCTCCATAAAATGAAAAGGCTGCTTACCCATATTCCAGAACCACACCACCACGGAAGAATGGGGAATTCCGCTCTCTTATCAGCTAACTACATGACTACGGAATAAATTAAAGAGCTGGTCTCTTCTATCTATTCCCCGAACATGACGCTCTCATCAGTCAGTTCGTCACTTCAATGACATGGCAACATTATCCCCAGCCCAGTTAGATTAGCGGTCTGTCAGAAGTTTTATGATCCCAGGAACTCTGCGAGCTGATAATGTCAAAAATTTTACAACAAATCACAGAAACATGACGCTTGTACACAGTTTAGCATTTAATAATCGTTATCTGATCGATTATCTAGCCCAGTTGTTGCCTAAATACGTGGAAGCAGTGATTCCTAATTAGTTAGCCAACCACGTCGCATGTTTCTGTGTGCCTCTTCAACTAAATGTCAGACATTGTAATGGTGATGGTTCAATGGCGGTTGGTTGAATCAGAGAATCATATGTGGAGTTGATTCATCATGAAATATTTAAAAGTCATCATGAGAGTACAAGGCTTTTTAGATAAACAGCTTTTAATTGCTCAGGATATAGTCACAAATGAAACTGAACGCGATTAGCACCTCTAAACTGCGTTCAAGAGCTGTCAGTGTCAATATTCCACGACAATGATGACATTGACAGCTCTAATCAGCCCTATTCCACGACAATGAAGAAATTAACAGCTCTAATCAGCCCTATTCTACGATAATGATGACGTTGACAGCTCGAATCAGCCCTATTCTACTACAATGAAGACATTATCAGCTCTAATCAGCCCTATTCCACGACAATGAAGATATTAACAGCTCTAATCAGCTCTATTCCACGACAATGAAGACATTGACAGCTCTAATCAACCCTATTTCACGACAATGAAGACATTAACAGCTCTAATCAGCCCTATTCCACGACAATGAAGACATTAACAGCTCTAATCAGCCCTATTCTATGACAATTATGACATTTACAGCTCTAATCAGCCTTATTACACGACAATTATGACATTGACAGCCCTAATCAGTCCAATTCCACGACAATTGTGACATTGATAGCCCTAATCAGCCCTATTCCACCGACAATGATGACATTGGCAACTCTTGAACGCGGTTTAGATGCGTTGATTGATCTCAGATTCATGAAATCAGCCCTTAATGAATCAGCTGCGTTTTAATCGATTTGACAGACGTTACGGGTAGTCAGAAGCCCTAAAGTTTGACAATCAGTTTTAGCTTCTCTGCCTTAACAGTGAATCACCTTCTTCAGATGCGGCTAGTAGCAGCTGGTCTGCAGAAACTGGTCTATCTAGAAAACTGAAAAGTCAAACTGATAAAAATATAGGTAATGCCATGTAAGATAAGACAAGAAAAGATCCAATAATGATATCGATTAATGTTTCTGCGTCTTCTTAGTTTTTGACACGTCATGAAATATTTTTGCGCTTTCAATATTAACAAATCAAAAATAAAACTACAAATAAATAGAAGCAATTACATTTCAACAAACTAAACCTAATGCAATTGAAAATGCAGATAAGTTATGTGTCATAAACGGAATGGTCGTGATAAATTGTAATAAAATCTGTAATGGGCAGTGCGAGGGTTGTCTCGGCGACAATGTGCGTGCGGTACTTTAGACCGACACGTTTACTGGCTATAAACTCGTTATGACCTGTAACACTGAAGGCCTATGGACTCGTGTGTTTAAATTATTTGTTCATCTGTGGGGACATGTGGAGAAAATAATAGAAATTGTTATTGAAAAATAGCAAACTGTTGAACAGTGTGTAGAGCTGTGGTGGCCCAGTGATAAGTGCGGCTTACGAGTTGTAGATCATAAGTTCGAACCCTGACTGGCACTTTACTTTGTGTTAATAATTTCATCTCCACTGCTCTCAAAACGGTGAAGGAAAACATCGTGAGGAAACCGGCATGTCCTAGAACCAAAATATTCTAAGACATGCGATATCTACCAACCCGCACTAGGCCCGCGTGGTGGTTTACGACCCACTTCCTCTGACAGAGAAGAGGCCTATGTCCCAGTAGTGGGAACATTATAGGCTGATTATGCAAACTGTTGAACTGCATTTAAAAATACTGTTTCTGTCACGGCTCCGACGCTGCGGGGCTCCGGCGCGGGCGGTCCCACGCAAGCTTCTCGTCGCAGATGGTTGTAACGCTCACCACAGCCGTTTCGGCTCAGCCGCGGCGGCGAGCGTTAAAACCACCTGCTCTTCAGCTCGAGGGCCGCTTCGCCCCTCCGCGCCTACGCGGCCTTAAATTATACTCTAGGGGTAGGGCAGACAAGACTACGTGCAGTCGGTTTTGCAGCGATTCGGTTCTGTCACTTCACTAACTTTTGTAGTACACGGTCTAAATAAACGTTATGTGAAACGAAATTATGCGAAATTAAGCTTTGCCAAAAGTAATTATGCCAAATAAAATTCTGCCATCTTAAAAGTATGCCTTTGTAAATTCGGACATATAAACATTCGGCCATACAATAATTATATTAAATGATTTTTATGCCATATATATACGTATATTCGTTTAAAGAACATTATGCCAAGTGTGTTATGCCAAATAAATTTCGGAGCATCAAAATTCTGCCAGATAGAGGGAACCCACTCAATTTGTATAAATGTTTCGCGGTTCTCGAAACCTATAATTCTAGAAATAAACTGTAATTGCAAATGTTTCAACCCTCAATTGCTGTGGCTGTGCGTTGTCTGTCAGTCAATTAATCAAGCAGTCCTACAGCTAAAGGGTTTATAAAAAAAAAATACGAATGCTGGTGAATATTAATATTCATTAGTTCTTTTGTACTCAGTGGACCAATAGAATTTATCAAAAACTTTCAATATCACTACAACTATGTTTTCTCATACAATTGAAAATCCACTCGTATTTGAAAGAGTCTTCAAGTCGTAATATTATACAAAGTAAATGCTATCGTTTGCAGCGAGACATTTTATTGCTAATCGATCAAAAATTCGCTAAAAAAACGTTATAATTTGACAAGTACACTAAGTTTCTAGGTATTTACAAAAGACTTTATTAAATTCATCATAATTGTAGTCAAGACAAGCGGTTTACTTTGTGTAAATTATTTCATCACCACTGCTCTCAAAACGGTGAAGGAAAACATCGTGAGGAACCGACATTTTTAAGAATCAATGTTTTTTTAAACATTTGACATCTACAAACCTGCACTGGGCCCGCGTGGTGGATTAGAGACGAGAGATTATAGACGAGAGGAGGCCTGTGCCCCTGCAGTGGGAACATTAGGGGTGAGGGGCCCCTTTGCGGAATATAGAAATGATGATTTACCATGTTATGTTTCATAATATTCTACTAAATATAAGGTAAAACCATTCCCGTATAAAACAACCACACACACACACATACTTACATACACATACACATAAACACACACATTATCACACACGCTCCCACACATATACACACACATTAACAGACTAAATAAAAATAATAAATTCATTAATTTTTAACTTTTGTTGAATAACTTTTGTTTAACTTTTGTCAAATAACATGTTACACTAACAGTAAGATATAAAGGAGCGGCGCCTCCTGGCACAGGCATCTATATGCTTAAAAGGGGACGCCACCAACTGTATAACGTATGTACAACGTGTAATATTGAAATAAACATTTTTGTATTTGTATTTTTATTTGTATAATCCATTTCATAAAAACACAACTAGTTTTGATTAGGACCCTTTGTCTAGGACACATCTTTAAATCATTGCATTCAAAAAGGTCTATTTTTAAATTAAATTAAAACTACAACACTTGACAGCTAAATGATTCCACTTATCAGTTATCAATCGTAAAATCAAATATAAATGAGTTTTAGGCCTATTTCAGAAACACATTTCAGTTATATTAAAAGCAGTTTTTTATTTATTCTGCATGTTTAGGCTCCCGCAGACAGACGCGACGCGACGGTGCGACGCGATTCTGGTAGAACAACTTCCATGAAGTTTTCATAGAATTGTTCTATTAGAGTCGCGTCGCGCTGTCGCGTCCTGCCTGTATGTGACATTCATTCGTATAGCCCTTTCCTATGTCAATAAATACACTGTCTGCTTTAGTAATCATAGTTGGCTTATTCTTTCCAGATATTATTTAACATTTGATTAAGTTTCTCTACAATAATAATACGTGAGAAATAAGCTGTGTGGATTTTTTTATCTTTAAATCAACATAAAACTGCTGCTACGACATTTATCAATATCCGTTTCAGCTTAGTATCTACACTTACCTTAGGAGAAAATATTTTAGAGAAGATGAATTATTAAGAAACGTACGAAAGTTCTCAATAAAATACTATCTTTTCAAGCCTGTAACACCCGGTAGCAGGAGACTTGCGCGAATAGACAGTTGCACGAATGGACACCTGCGCGAATAGCCAGTTGCACGAATGGACGCTTGCGCGAATAGACAGTTGCGCGAATAGACAGTTGCACGAATGGACGCTTGCGCGAATAGACTGTTGCACGAATGGAAACTTGCGCGAATAGACAGTTGCACAAATGGACGCTTGCGCGAATAGACAGTTGCACGAATGGACACTTGTGAGAATAAACAGTTGTACGAATAGACGCTTGCGCGAATAGACAGTTGCATGAATGGACAGTTGCACGAATGGACACTTGCGCGAATAGACAGTTGCACGAATGGACACCTGCGCGAATAGATAGTTGCACGAATGGACACTTGCGCGAATAGACAGTTGCACGAATGGACACTTGCGCGAATAGATAGTTGCACGAATGGACACTTGCGCGAATAGACAGTTGCACGAATGGACACTTGCGCGAATAGACAGTTGCACGAATGGACACTTGCGTGAATAGACAGTTGCACGAATGGACGCTTGCGCGAATAGACAGTTGCACGAATGGACACTTGCGCGAATAGACAGTGGCGAAAAACACTTGCTCAAATGGACGTGTATCAGATCCAGCCATTTGCCCACAGCTGGGCAAATGACTCTATTACTGATGTCCAAAATGCTTAACAGATGTCTTTACAAAAGAAATCGAGTTTATCTAGCCATCGCTTTTGAGCACTGGACTTTTTTATGTATTAATTTTAGCCCACAGGTTAGTTGATATGCGAAAGGTATGACCATCCCAATTTTGCATAAAGAAAATTCGGAAAAGCTCAGTAATAAAACATACTAACAAAAATATTTCGGATCTCTCGATCCATGCAAGCCTCTGAGGAATATGGTGGGTTAAGGGCTGACAATGCTCGCAAAGGTGCAAAGAAAATCCGTATACAATTTGTTTAGGAGAATTTTTTATTTTTGTACCATACCTGTGGCGACTTTTATACCACCAAGTTAATGTACCTATTATTTTATTTAACCGTAACTTTGTTACAACAAAAAACATTCTTGGGGCTATAAAAGAGCATTTTTTTAAAGTTCTAAGTTAATTTAAATAATAAAAATAAAAAACAGTTTAGGTAAATGAAAATGTTTGCTTTGAAAAAGAGCATACCTTTTTCTAAAAGTTAACTCGGCCAACGCCGAATATAAAAGTTTGTAATTTTTTCTGTTTACATAAAATTATTTCTAGAAAATTAAATGTTTACTTTTGCATGCAGGCCGCATCTTGAAACGCCAAGTCGATTTTCGTGTCACGAAACAACCATTTCCAACCCTAAAGAAAGATGGATATTAGATATTTCCAACACAGTCATATATTTGGATAGGTGTTGAACTCACATAGGTACCTATGCAAATAATATGGAATATGTTGAGGTAAGTTCGGCGCGGAGTTTAAGACCGTAAGAATCAAACAATGCGGCATTTTATTCTGCCCCGACCGACGTTATCAGCATTAAAAAATATTGCTTAATTTGCCGGAAATTTGATTCGTACGGTCTTACCCAGGTGCCGACCTTACCCCAGCATACCTATGTAGGTGTATACTCAGTTAACGCTTCACCGTTCACAGTATAAAAGAGACGAAATTCAGGAATCACACGCCATCGCCAACGAGTCGCGCGATTGAAAACAAGCAATACAAAGGCGCTCGGAGATCATAAGTGAGAATTGTTAGGAGCAATTTTGGATTGTCATACGTTCGGAATCACGGTATAAATAAGTACGTAGGTACCTAATAATATTATGTCTTCATCGAAAAACAGGGGCTTTTTTGCCAGTTATGTATACCGATAACGCTTTGGAAAAAGTTTCAATTGAAATAGCGCTCATTTAATTTGTTTTCAACTTCTTTATTAGAAATATTGTATGTCCTACCCCAGGTCGTGATTTATCCGTCCGCAAATTTCACCCAAATCCATTGAGCCGTTAGGGGGACATTTCACCCAAATCCATTGAGCCGTTAGGGGGTGAAAAGGTAGGGCCGATGTCTGCCGGGGGTGCGAAAAAAACCGAAAGGGAGATCGTGGCCCCCGGCAACAGGGCAACCGAAGGAACACGGGTGGGTTTTAGTCAGTAGTAGTCTGACACGCTCACCCACTCCGCCCAGAGCGGGAGAAGTTATTTGATAATTTCCCACCCAAAAAAAAAGGGGGTGAAAAGGTAACAGACAGAGTTACTTTTGAGTTTATAATAAGTTGTTAAGCAGACTCTTATTTTCCATAAGGATGTCAGAGTTAGGTAGGGTCACAAAAGGTGACGTCATCAACTTATTTTCTTCTAAATGTTAAAGTTTTTAGGTTTCTTTTTAAAGTAGGATCCCATGTTTTGAGGTAAAGTGCATTTCATGTAGGTAGCAACGAAGAAAGCATTTCAGGAAAATCCACTTAGCCGTGAAAGTTCATATAAAATGTACATACTTTCTGTGTAAGGTTTTTTCTCAGAATCTCATTAATATTTATTTGGCTTACCAAATACCAACGGTGGTGGGAAAATTTACGATAAAACTTTCTTTAATACAGAAGTGTATATAGTTAGGTACTTACTTATATATGTAGTTTTGTTAAACTGTTAGTTTATATGATTTGCGAAGTTTTGTAAGTACACAGAAAGAAACAAGCAGGTTTTATTAGAAGCAGTTAGAACTTTTGTAGTTCATAGATGAGTATGTATTTATTTTTTAATTTAATATTACCACTTACATTTGTTTTTACAGATGAGAACCCACAATTTCCACGCTAAGGGGTTTATTTAAAAACGTTGTTTAAAGTTAAGTGACGATCAAACGTCAAGAATTTATGGTTAATTATTACTTAACTTTAAGCAACGTTTATAAACAAGTCCCTCAGAGACGTCACTCAAAAACCAATTAAACATCACCACCAAAAATAAATGCTTTTAAACTCTCCTATTTTAACTGACAGGGTATAAATTTATACCTATAGATTAATGTGGCATATTAAGTAAATCTCACTAGCCAAAAATAAAAATTATAAAAACTAACTTAAAAACCCAGAGTCACACGTGTTAGGGCATAAATCGAACAGATTACTTTAATTTGTCTGTCTGTAATCACTTGTTTATACCTTTTTAGTTAACTTTTTTATTGTAGTTGGGTTTTAGTTTTTATAACTTTTATTTTTATTTAAATAATTTTCGGGTTATAATATATTATAGTATATTTGAAATGTACTAATTAAAGCCCTTTTATTTGATGCCCAAAATTTTTATTTAGTTCGTGACTTTGTGTCCTCTAGGCGGCGCCATATTCAATTTAATGTGACGTGACATACCCAACGATACCTCATTGTCAAATTATGATGAGTGGTTTAGAAGTTATGAGGTAACAGATGAACATACATACATACCGGTCAAAATCATAACCCTCCTTTTTGCTTCGCCGTAGTCGGGTAAAAATGAGACTTAAAATTTTCTTATCAAAACATCAAAACTTAAATTGAACAGACAAATATTTGCTTGAACGTGAAAGAAGCATGAAACCTTTGTATAGTTTCACTTACTACACGGTCAGAATAATATTTGTATGGTTAGGTACTATTTCGAACCCTACATACAAAAAATCACATTATTATTTGTGTCTGATACACAAATACATTGTAAATTTAATTTGAATCCTACTTCCTACTAATATTATAAAGGCGAAAGTTTGTGACGATGGATGAATGGATGGTTCCTCTTTCACGCAAAAACTACTGAACGGATTTGGATAAAATCTGGCATATAGATTTAATCCCGATATTTCTACGGGATCGAGTCTTATGCGAATGAAACTGCGGGGCGCTGTTGTCGTTGTGTTATGAATAAACTTTCTTCACATATTATAATAACAAATATAGGATGGATAAAACAGTGGAAATCTAGTTTCCAAAAACACAGAGAACAATCTCCTTAAAACATTATCCTGTGTATTCACTGAATTGAAAGTCCACTGCACAGGCGTTTAACTAAACATCGCTAAATAGTGTTTTGAAAATAACTAACATATTTTTTTATAACGTAGTTTTATTATTGTTTTTAATATCAGTCTCATCTTATATTGCGAAGGTCTTTCATACCTATGCTTGGGAATTACTTTAAAACCTAAAGTTGCCTTTCCTATACTATTAAACGAACAATATTTGTATATATATATACCTATATATTTGTACTCACGTTCTCGAAAATGGTTGTAACGATTTCGATGAAAGTTGCAAAATCGAAATGAATTGGTGAAAAATCGATCTAACAAGGTCTCATATCTGGGTAAATTCGTTTTCTCCGTATTTTCACCCGAGCAGAGCTCGGTCGCCCAAAGTTTAGAACAATATAATGAATAATGATATGAGAATAATGACATAGTTGCATGGAATCAGTATGTATCATGACAGCATGGAATAAATAGGTACTAAAGAAAGAAAGAAAGAAAATACATTTATTTAGCACAGACTAAGAGACACACAATACACCAGATAGTTAGGTAATTATAGTCGTACATCAGGAAAAAAAATAAGATAAAAATAAAAAGTGCAAAGTCCGATGTAAGAAATTAGCAGGAGAGTGTGCCTCACGGCTGCGCCAAAAAGGCCCAGTTCAGCAAAAATGCCAGACAACTGGTGCCTGACGCTGGTTTTCAACTGGACCTGGTGTGTGAGGTGACGAATGTAAATCAGTTTTATACTGCATCGTGATGTGTGTAATGTGTATGCATAATTGTATAAATAAATTAAAATAAATTAGTGTCACATAAAAACAGTAACGAGCAGGTACCTATGTATAAAAAGCGTGATATTGAGTAACATTGCAAAACTAAACAATAAATAAATAAATACTGATAAATAGATAAGTGACATGACCGCATGATTAGACCTTCTTATGCAAATAAAGAAATTCTCCGAAATGAGTCAGAACAGAAACCTGCTTTAATTTAAACGATGCCTGACTTGCCATGCTCCGACACATTGTTATAATAATTTATTAATCCGTGCACTGTAATGTCATCGCACAATACGCTGCAAGCAGCCGAGCGCGGCGGACTATTTTCGGACAGTTTGCATCTTGTGTGTGCTTTGAACTGGGTGTACTATGCCAAATCGAATGCCAAATAATCGAATATCAATTGATCGACCACTATAAATCGAACATTCAATATATCGTACACTCAATACATCGAGTGTTCAAAATATCGAATGTTTGTTTGATCGAGCGTTCAACGAATCGCATATTCATTCTATCGAAATATCAATATACTTACTGAATACTTTTTAATGATATTAGAATACAAGAAAAACACAAAATTTACTAATAAATCACATTTTGATCTTTAATTATTATCTTTTATAGGTACATTTTAATATTTTGTGTGAATTGCAATTGCACGGAGAAACTCTAATAAATCCATGTTGTTTTTACTATTTAATATTTTTTCAATCGCATTATCATCCCTTTTGCCTCTTTTTTGTGGAGTAGGTCTCCCCAATCCCGCGTTTGCCTTTTCAATTGTCCTATTTGTTATGGCTTGCTGCTTAACTAAAAATTCTATGGTAGCATAAAGACCCCGTTTGTGCTTATCAAGCAACGTGTTCCATCTTCTGTGCCATCCTTCAATGTTGTTTTGAGTTCTAGGAAAACCCAGTGTATTATTTTGAAACACAGACCACAGTGAAGGTGGAAACATCGGCGATGAGCGTGCTATAAGTAATTTATTATTTCCCGTCTCACGAGAATTCATATTTCCCCAAACATAATATTTTCCAAACCAGTTGGTGATATCATTTGCCTCGTCGGGTAACACTTCTTCTCTCAATTTATCGAAAGCATCTGGTATCTCTTCTTGGGGTAAATAAGCAAGTGCGATAATGTGTCTTAACTTGACAGCAAACTCAGCATCCTGGCCATATTTAATTTGCAAACCATTTTGTTGAATTTGACGCCATACATTTTGACCTAAGTGGAATAGACAGCATTTATGTTGCGCATCAGGAAATTCTTGTTTTACACCATTAATGACTGCCATCTCGAAATCCGTCATTATTACTCGTGGGTTCAATTCGATATCATATTCTAGAGCATATGCCTTTAGTGCTTGAAAAAAATACAAGTAACAATTTAGCGTCTTATTCGTTAGAAACGCATATACTAAAGGTACGTAATAACGATCTGTACCCGTGTCCACCAAACCATGTATACTATATATTTGTCTGAAAAGTATAGGACATGTTGCGAATGTACCATCCATCACCCAAAGTTGTGATTTATTTAATAATATTAAATTTGATTTCGTTGCAAATAACATAACATAGTTTTCTTCAAACTTAATCTGGCGCCCTAAAAATCTTTCACCATCAACTTTCTGCAATCTATCGGGGATGTTTATATCATCCAAAGTAATCGGTTCCTTTGGCATTTCTTTTCTTCTTGCTCGACGTATAATTTGCGATGCTGCTTTTTTGTTTGGAAGAGCACATGAACTTGATTTCGAAATTTTGGCCTCATTTCGCTGAATAATTTGACTCGGTCTATCAAGCGAGCTGGTAGCATTACTTTTTAGGGAATTCCTAAAACGTAGTTCATCTACCTTACCAGGATCTGGTGCGTGATTATGCTGTGTTGTATAGGTTTCCAACAAATGCTCCTCACTTCCGTGCAATTTTGTTGTTGCAGTACTATTACAATGGTATTTATATTTGTAGGAACAATGCCAGTAGAACTTGTTATTAATATTCTTGTTTATTGCCATTACATAACCGTCCAAAACTAAGACCGTGTTGCGTTTTTGGGACAATTCTGGCTTATAATAAGACCCTACAGACATTTTTCACAAAATTCACTTGTACTTAGTCCATTGATATATAAAAACCCAAGATGCACACTCAACGTCTAAAAAACGTCCCCAAAAAATGAGCGCAACATTCTAAATTGTGCGCTCATTTCAAATAGTCTCGCGTCGCTCGCGTCTGGAAGCAGTCGTTAAAAATGCCGAAGTGTTCTGTGAGAAATTGTAAAAATATTACGTCAAGAAGGTTAAAAAAGGATGGGATATCGTATTTTCGGTAAGTAAAAAACTTATTGACTAGTTTTTGCTGTTTTTATGACCGATTATAACAAGCAATGTGTGATTTTGATTTATTTTTTCTAAAAACTTTATTCAACGCTCAAAGTAAAATACGGCTAACTTCAATGGCTGCTTGGTCAGTGTTAGAACAACGCATTACAGTCTCCTTTTTATTTTAGTCGCATTATAAAAATGACCCTGTTCTAATAAGTGGAGTCGATTTTTTTTTTTTGTTTCTGTTTCTTTTTATTAATAAATTTATGTACTTTTGAACCTTTTTTGTATGTAGTTTTTGAAAAATATATATATTTACGTTACATAACGTGTAGGTCAGGAGGTAGCCAATTTAACATTTTTATAATCTTCGTAAATATTATGATGTATAACGATTCATTTATGGGCCAACTTATGAGTTCGCGACATGCGGCATGCTAAGGATAGACTGAAGTGTCGCGTAGTCTGTAGTCTGTAAGTGTCACATTAGAAACTTCATGGAAACTTCTAATTTTTATATTTTAGTTTTCCTCGTGACCCAATACGATGTGGAGAATGGACATCAATCGTCAGCCAACAAAGGCGAGAAGATTTTTTTAAGTCGAATAATTCAAGCGTCGTTTGTTCCGGGCATTTTTGGATGAAGATATGTATGTCACTTTAAAAGGCATAAAACGTCTTCGTAAAACGGCTGTTCTTTATATTTGAATAAACAATTTTAACAGTTATTATTTGTTTTTTGATATACCCATAGGCTACCCAAAAACATATTTATGCAGAAATAAAAGTATATTTATGTGTTTAAAACACAATTTTACAAACTCTTAAAATACTAACTAATAACGTAAGATGAAAAAAAAAAAGTCATGTTCGACTCCACTCAATACCTTGTCCTACCGACCACGGTCGGTCGTAAAATTTTATTGCTTTAAGTACCTGCGTTAAAATAACAACTTTAAACAATTGGCGTAAGGTTGAACTTGCAATAATATATGCTTGTAGCTTATAGAAAGAGACAGAAATAGAGTTTCGGGACACTTTCGAGCGTTACTTTTATTCGAGACTGTGCATCTTGGGTTTTTATATATCAATGACTTAGTCACAATGCTTTCTGCAGATGAACATAGTTTTATTTAATTTAAGAGGTGAAAACAATATTACAATGTATGAGGGTAGCCTGAAATAAATATGACTTACCTAATTGTTCGTTCAGAAATAGACTTATTTTTATCGAAAGTTTATGTATGTTAATAAAATGATTTATTTAATTTATCTATGATTAATTTTCAATATAATTATAAGTCTAAAAAAAGAAGTAATAATTATAAACAGGTATTGATAAAATCTAATAAAAACAACATGGATTTATTAGAGTTTCTCCGTGCAATTGCAATTCACACAAAATATTAAAATGTACGTATAAAAGATAATAATTAAAGATCAAAATGTGATTTATTAGTAAATTTTGTGTTTTTCTTGTATTCTAATATCATTAAAAAAAATTTCAGTATATTGATATTTCGATAGAATGAATATGCGATTCGTTGAACGCTCGATCAAACAAACATTCGATATTTTGAACACTCGATGTATTGAGTGTACGATATATTGAATGTTCGATTTATTAACCATTCGATTTTAAGAACGTTCGAGTATTTAGATGTTCGATTTATAGTGGTCGATCAATTGATATTCGATTATTTGGCATTCGATTTGGCATAGTACACCCCTTTGAACTTGTCTTAGCTGTTGTTTGCATTTGGATTAACCAAATACGAAGGATATGACGTCTTTAAATAAGTCAGCTAAAACACTATTTGCGAAAGTGGAAAATAAATTAAAAAACAAACAAACGAAACATAAAAGGATGAAAGGTAAGCGCTAGTCGATAATAGAAATATTTGATGTACTTAATTAACAAATAATGAATTCTGGCATAATATGAGATACGAAAACTACCCACTTTTAATTTTCCGTCTCCCTTTCACAGCCTCATGGATGTCAAATCACAAACTGCACAGAGGTTCGCCCACTGCCGGTTGTTGGTGAAGGATGGGTAAAAATGGCGCCATCCCCACATTGTACGTCTCATTCATGTGCAAGTAGGCCAGGCAACATTTGGTACGTTGACAAGCGAACATGATGCATAAGTGGGAAGGTATAACAGAAGGTATAACATTTGTTACTTGAATGACCTGGATGGATTGGTGAGGAAGCCATCCTGACGCCGCTCCACCGTTTGTTAAAGTCGTCGCGTGCAAGTGGGCCAGGCATTTCGGGTAAGTACTTGCGCCTGCGATGCTACAAGGCACATTATGTAAATAAATATATATATATAGGCGGTTATTTTAGTGTGCTATTTTTCATACCACAGGTCTCACAACATGCGACACGACGTTGCGGCGGCGCGGCGCGCGGCCCTTTTGTACATTATATAATTGAGAAATTCAGTGCGACCATATCCAACTTCCGTTGCGATTCTATTAGATACTGCCGTAAACGTGTTCTAAAAGTGTCTATTGTGCTGATTATTCTTATCGGTGGTGGCAGGTTATTCCACACTTTGGAAGCCGCATAGCGAAAGCTACCCCTGAATGCCACTGTGTTGTGAGTCTGAGAAGAGAGTTGTTGCGAACATTGCCGTCTCCCACATTCGCGTCTGTTAGTTAACCAACTAAGTTTATCGTATAGATAGTCGGGTTTTTTATATTTAACCACACCGAACAGGAGGCACGCTAGGTGTAGCTTTCGTCTGGACTTCATTTTTAATGACAAATGTTTATTCAGAAAAGGTGTTACGTGACTTCGCCTAGGAATAGTATAACAAAATCGCGCGCAAGCGTTCTGTACTCTTTGAATGAGACGGTCTGTACGGGCTAATAGGCGCGGGCCATACACTGTATCGGCGTAGTTTAGCCTAGATAGTACTAAGGCTTCCACCAGCTGTTCCCGTAGTGACTCAGATAAATAACACCTCATCCCATATAACACCTTCAGGCGGTAAAAGCAGTTCCTTACTGAGTCTGCTACGTGCTTTTCAAACCGAAGGTCTTTGTCCATCACAAGACCCAGGTTACGCGCCTCATTAACTCGCTCGATTGGTTCGCCCATCGAGCGAGTTAATGAGGCGCGTATACTATACTATACATGGATTAGTATGAACTTTCCTATACTATTAAATGAGCATTCTCTATTTTAACTACAGTAGAGCTCGGTCGCCCAGGTACTAACTACTATACTGATATAAAGAGAAATAGTTAATATTTCAGAAAAATCAGGTCAATTGAGAATATGTCCTGCTATTAAGGGCCAATTGGCATATTAACTGGATCAGACTGCACTTAAAGCTATCCCGAGGACTAATTAATTGAGAGCAACTCTCACCGTCGTTAATTCGTACCTCTATAGAGCTTTTTAAATTTGGGTTAATGCAACAAATCACTTTATAAATTGAAATGGTTCAGACGGTCAAAATTAAATTAAATTAAAAAAAAGAAACAAATGCACTACATTTAAATCACCTAATGTTTGAAGTCAATGTGACATCATATTGAATGGACAAAAACTGGAATTTGTTAATCAAACGGTTTTCGTAGGAATCACGCTAGACGACTAATTACAATGTGGACCGGGATCTCACATAACATCTCTTGCGGCTGGGGCTGCTAAGCTCGGCCGCTTATGCTGTTAGAAAGATAAGACAGTTAACAGATGTAGAAACCGCGCGTTTGGTATATTTCAGCTACCTCCACAGTATTATGTCGTATGGCATTTTACTGTGTGGTCGGGCTGTTGACATTGAATCCATCTTCATCCATCGTCTTCACATAATATGGTTTACATTATAAATGTATACAAAATATTGTAAAATATTTTTTATAGAGTAACGGTGGAGATTTTTGCCCATTCTTCTCCCTACTACCTTTTGGAAGGAGCAAATCAATTCTATTATCTTGTTAATTTTTGACGTTCAAAAGTGCCTTTTATGTGCCTATTTGAAATAAACGATTTGACTTTGAATTTGAAACACGAAGTTGGCTTCGTTTAGAAAAAGATGCATGCTATTTGGACAGTTTAATAATGTTCTATAAACTTGATTTCGAACCACAACCAAGTGACCAGATACAGTCCGCTATATAAATAAGCCAAGGATGGCAGGAGTACTGTCAACCGGGGGTAATACCTTCAGCTGGTCTAGCATAGTACCAAGTTACTAAGAGGTTAGCTTATTCTGTTTTTGTTAGCTCTGACTTGCGGCCTATTGTACCCTTAGTTAGGAAGGTCTCAGAATTTGTGTCCGACATAATGCACCTTACACTTGTGGCAGTTGGTGCAGTGGTATGGCGATTATCTTTTGCTTGACGGCTCGTGAGTTGGTTTCCTGCACGCGTTAGAGAATTGTGCCTATGCGTCGTCAATACAGAGGAATTGGTAATTAGTCACATTTCTTACAAAAAACACTATGGATATGCAGGTTTACAGTGCTATGTAAATATCCGCTGGATGTAAGAAGCACAAGACCGGTTGATATGGTAGCGCTTCAGGGAAGACGTCGTCTGCTGAATATAGACCTATATTCAGCAGACGACGTCTTTCGACTGAAATGATCATGATGCTGACGATATATGTTCTGCATCAAACTCAATAGTTATTAGGCTTCTGCCTCGAATCTTGCGGGCAGCGGGGCGGCGGCGGCAGCGGCGCATACATATGCATAGATTTATATGTAACTGGCCTTGAAAGCAGCGATGCGGGAAGCGAGCGGTTCCATATAAAACTATGCGTTACCGCGCCGCGCCGCCCCGCTGCTCGCTGAGTTCGAGTCCGCGGCCTTAAATTCGTAAGTTTTGTAAAATCTACACCATCATTGCGTAACACAGGATCAATCACAATCTGATTCGTTTTGAAGGATATTGCTAATCCATTACTTAATAATAATATGTTCGAAAAATTTGTCAAAATTAAACAGATTGTGATTTATCTTGGATTATGCGATTAGGGTGCCTTCCTCCTTGTCTACAAACCGCAATAAAGAACATAAATTTCTTCACTAATACCCTAATATGCACGTGACTAATTTGTAAAGGATATGTGTCACCACATAAACCCTCACTCGTCTCATTCCGATTGACAAAGGCTTCAGTTTATGAGCCATAAACTGCGTGAGCTCATGCCAATAAGTGATCACTCCTACGTCTTACAACGTCTAATGCTGTGTAAACTGTGATTAGTATTCCGACTGAGTGAAATTCCATGCCAAAATAATAAATAACCTGTTTAGTTTTTTGAAGTGAAAACTTCTTTAGGCGCGTTGGGCACTTTTGAGATAGGACTAAACCATTGATTTCATGACACCGTGATGACACCAGCTTTTGACTATTAAAAAGACATCAACGCATGGATTTCCGCGGTGCCGATTGTTTTTGTTTTGTTTTTTTTTTTCAAGTTTTCTCTTCTGTCAGCACTCTCGGAGTGCTACTGTTTTTTGTTTAATGTTATTTAAAAACCCAAAAAACATGTATGCTATGACCAAATAGGTATCTTATGGAAATAATAATTATAGATGCAAAAAAAAATATGTATGTTTAGCAAAAGAAAGCTTATCCTTCAAAATGAAGATCTTCTTAGGGTCTTGAGGTTGAACCGACTTGATTTAGGCACATTTCATAGATTTCTGTCTCAACCAAATGGTGATGAAGCGAAGAGTTTGTTCAAGTTTATGGCCCAATTATAATCTATAGCATTATTTTATTATTTGTTTAGGGTATGATGTCATACGCATTGCAGTTACAAAAGTCCCTAATTAAAATAGAATTAAAAAAGGACTAATACCCATATTTTAACTGTCACATCTTATTTACAGACCTGCAATCTATGCAAATAAATGTTTACTTCACTTTACTTTACTTACATCAGTCTTCTTACAGAACTTTGTCTGTCGGTCATCGTTATTAACTACCTACCTTAACAGTGACGAACTTCCTTAATGATCCATACCACACTGACGACCGTGTCTAAACTTTAACAGCCTTTACTACGTGATATAATTGGGCCTGGTGTTTTGAAATACAGGCCTAGGCTTAGTTTAGACTCCAAGAGGTCTAAAACTGACGGGGCCCGTTAGGGCCGATGCCTGTCGGGGGTGCGAAGAAAACCGAAAGGGAGATCGTGGCCCCCAGAAACAGGGCACCGAAGAAACACGGGTGGGTTTTAGTCAGTAAGAATCTGACACGCCTTCTCGCTCCGCCCAGAGCGGGAGAAGTTATTTGATAATTTCCCACCCAAAAAAAGGGGTCTAAAACGGCCATATTAGCAATTCCTCTAAAAGCAATTCATTTTCTAAATTCCCAGCAATTCCTCTACGGTGACATAAATATTTTAGCTGAATCATATTACATTCAATTCATATCAAAATCATATTTGGTGTAAATGTTGCCGCATGAAAAATTAAGACTGTAATTTTACCGAATATATTTTTCTTTACAGTGTTTGTTAATCAAATGAGATTTTAATTTTAATTTCTACAGTTTAAATGTTATTTCATTATAATACAAAACTGTCAAACAGATGAATTGCGTAATATGAATTGAACGCATATAATATTATGAATTGTCAGTTTGTGACAGTTTGTGGGATTCATAAGATCATCATATTATGATTCTGCCAAAGTAGCCGTTTAGGCCCCCAGATCTACAAATTACAAAATTTTGTCAAAATATCTGTCAACTTAATATTATTTATATCTAGTTTATGAATGTAATTTGTGGAGATAAATAAACAAAATTTTAGTATTTTTTTACCAAACCGCGCGGTAGAAAAAACGATTAAACCGTAGTTTTTCACGGCAAGAAAATCGTGTGTTTACAAAGGGCCTTACTATCACACTCCAGCATTAAGTAACTTGTGTAGAAAAAAACGTTTTCCACTATATTATTAAAACATATTTTATTAAACCACACATCAACAAAAATATATATAAAAAAATTAAATAAGGCACCAACCGACGGTTATCCCTGTTCGCACTACGCTAGTACACCCAAGGACAACCGCCGGTTGGTGCAGGACTATTGCAGCATATGGAAACAAATATATTGGATTATGGGTTTAAAAAACAAAAAACACACTGGAAAATGGCAGGGGGTGACTTGCACACTCAATAATGGGCCCCCGAAAACGGTCGCTAGCACAAAATGTCGTAGCAACAAGGCGGCAATATGCCCTGAGGTGCTTATGAGGAGTGGAGAGGTATTCCACGGCTATCAGGACAATCCCAGAAACACATTTGCTTTTGCGAATCTCCATTCAAGCCGGCTAATAAGGACAAGAATTAAATAGGAGCTCTGTTCCTCGTCAGTGTTGTTCCAGCCGGCCAATATAAGCAAGCCAGAGGTGAGGAACAAGAGTTCTCCCAGGAAATAGGGTCCGCGGGGTCGCTACTGCCCAATACCTCGCCACACGCTGCCATGCGGGTTTATGTATCTCTCTTGGTCTAGCTCCTCACCCTAGACCTGTTTCGGCAAACTAAACTCTACCGACACAAACCCAGAGTTTGGAGCGCGCAAGCCCCACCACGACGTCAGAGTAGGGATACGGCGGTGGGGTTATTATTATTATTATTATAAATGACCTGCATTTCTTGCCACAGAATACAAATCAATAATTATTCCTGGCACATTACTTTGATTAGATCAGTACTGCCAGTTAAGACAATGGAGGTGCCAACTCAATGTGAAATCATTGTGGTTACGTCTTACAACAGCTGTCGTGGGGACTCAATGCTAAAATGTAGCTGTATAAGGACGTCTAACGTAATAATAGTGACAGGAAATCTATCACTCAGCGCTACCAATGTAAGTACACTGATCTCAAAAGTACTGTATAACTTGAAAATATCGCTGTACCTACTTCAATTAATTAAGAAACGACGATAATGAGGGTTGAATTTTGTAGAGTAATTAGGGTCCGCCGTAACCCGTCGGTTCGGTAAACCATATTCAAAACTGCCGGGCACCTGCCATATTTGATGTTTAACAGACAAAGCCGACGAATTAATTGTTTTATTGGAGTAATTGGTTCAGGCCTTTCCAATCCGACCTGTCTGCTGTCAACACGTATTCCTCTTTGCCGCTGTTATAAAGGAAGTACTGAAATACTCCACTTTTATCATAAGATTATTAAAATAGCGAAAAAAAATTGTGAAAAAAACTTACACAAATATTGACACAAGTTCCTTCTTCACGCAATTAGGAAGCAAGCAGTGCTCCAATCTAAAAATAACATTTTGACCACCTTCGTCGCCAATTTTAACTCTTCAACAAATTACTAACATCAATTTAAGGACTGATGCAGCAACAAAATGTATTTAAAATTTTATTTTGTCTTAATCATTATAAATTACTGTGATATTTCAGCTGTAAGTGCGGGTTGAATGGGCAGCTAATGAAACCCTATTATTTAGATTCGCGAAACATTACGATTTATAGGAGGCCCGAGAGACTTATTAATCTTAATCAATCTAAATGACAGAAATCAAATGCGTCTGTGGTTTTTCTAGCTTAAGAAAAGTGGTAGTAAAAAACTGTTCATTTTTACAGGCACAGTTAAATAACTGTCGTACTGCTGAGAAAAAAAAAAACTGTGGATGGGTGACAATCTTAACATTCCGAGATACCGTTGGTCCCGGCTGTCATTATTGCATCTTTGACAGTCGTTACGGGTCCTCAGAAGACTGAAAGTCTGACAACCAGTCTTACTAAGGGGTATCGTGTTACCGTAAGTTGTCATATAGGCAGTCGCTCCTTGAAAAATACCGGTATCCAGCTACATCAGGTTAGGTTAGACAGGTTAGTTTACATCCAATATAATTGGGAGAAGGCTAGGCAGATTGATTGCTGAGAAAAATAAGTTATGTACATGAAAGGAAGGCATTGAAGAACTTAGCATTATTTTGATCTTTTTAAATCGAAAATTGATTATTATTATTAAAATGAATACCCAAGATTATGATAGATTATATCATATACATGTAACTAATTAAAAACGAATAGGGTTGAGAAAGGTTTGACACGAAAAAAACCCGTTCACGTGATAGTAGAAACTTCTTAAAAAATAAAGAATTATGAGATTTAGTGTGAGAGATAGAGAGAGGATATCGGAATCACATCAGAGAGAGAGAGAGAGACTAATATCTTTCGTCTGTTCATGTAACGAATTGTGCTTAAACGGGACGAGTCTTTGAAATTTCGCTCTCTATTCTCGTCCAATTATCGAATGGCAAACAAGTTTCAGTTCAAAAAACATTGGTGTAACACATCAATCCGTGGACCGTGTACCCATTACCCTGAAAAATACAATGTTTCAGAGGTTTAAATTCTGATACTCAAATGTTTTTATATGTAATCATTTTGTAAGCTGTATGGTTAACGTACGTCATATAATTAAATAGTATATTACTTCCGCGGCCTGCAACTGGGGCGTTAATACACATACGTGAGTCTATCAATGCCTGGTTGCGGCCAAGGCTTGTATAGTACTTTTCTCAAATAATGCGCGGAAATTCAAATTAAGTAAATTCATTATAAATTCCAGAATCGATGACGACAAAACCGGCCAAGTGTTTGTCGGACTACGCACAATGAAGTGTTCCGTAGTTGGGATGAATTTATCCCAAATACAAATTTAACATTGTAGTTGAAATACATTTTCTCCCATACATTCCAACTGCAAATGTAAGTTTGTACGCACAATATTGAGAGATTTATCATGTTATAATAAGACTATAGACTTTTTATAGGTTTCCTGTAATCTATGAGTAAAGAGCCATACTATGTTTTTTTTTTTAATTTTAGATCCAATAGTTTCGGAAATAAGGGGGGGAATGGTCAATTTTTATCGAATTTATTAAATATATTTAAAAGTATTTATTGTAAAATTATATAAAAAATATTTTTAAGATCCTCGCAACAAGTCCTTTCATTAATATGTCACACGGTACTGTTCGCATATTTTATTTTTTATTTTTCGTGATTGCCCCCCAAAAGTGACCAAAATTGTATTCAAAATTTATTAATTTATGTTACACATTCGTGTTTGGGCCACAGACACACATATGTGTACCAAATTTCAACTTAATCGGTCCATTATATTCGGAGCAAATTGGCTGTAACAGACGGACAGACAGACACACGAGTGATAGTATAGTAGATAGTAAGGGTTCCGTTTTTTTCTTTTGAGGTACGGAACCCTAAAAACGATAATTTTTCACGCGCCAGTATGTACTTTTTTCTTCTTTACTTTAAACAGCTCTCTATTCGCATGCCGAATCGAAATTTAAATAAAATCTTGAATAAAAGTTATCTCCTTGGTTGCCATGTAGGTATTCAAGTAAAAAATTCGTTCCATTTTTAAATAACGCGACAGTTACGAGTTTCATACAAACATTGCCGGCCGGGCGCTCGCATGTATTCGACAAGTACCGCAATTTCGATGAAGAAGGTTGTCAAAATAATGTTCGAATTTCTAAACATGTTTGAGAAAAATATATTTTATGATGACTGTTCTAAAAACTTTCCAATGTTTTTTGAATTCCCTTTTCTAACATGATTTGAATTGGGTAAGTGAATTAAAATCTGTCACTTCGCTTCTAAAATCATAGGCAGACGAGGGTTGCGTTATGACAGTAACTCCGTATTGGAAAAAAGCGATGGCTGTTCAATTTTGAATCAAAAAGATTGGACTGTGAAATCAATCTATCCCTGAGACCAATCTTAGACATTTATTTTGTTTTACTTGCGTCATACCAAACTTTATTTTGTTCATTTATCTTCACTCGTTATTTATGTCAATTCTTTAGAATTAGATGCAAAAGTTATACAGTTAGATTTCTTTAAAATTATTCACACCCCGTGCCCCGTGACAGCACTAATTGTAATTAAATTGAGTTCTTTCTATTTCCGTCCAAAGAAAAAACGCTGCCACAATTAA
This sequence comes from Omphaloscelis lunosa, assembly GCA_916610215.1. Lineage (NCBI taxonomy): Eukaryota > Metazoa > Arthropoda > Insecta > Lepidoptera > Noctuidae > Omphaloscelis > Omphaloscelis lunosa. Next base: position 5,676,117 of record OU744255.1, read on the forward strand.
TATTTTTGGAGTAAAAACTTCTTTAGGCACGTTGGGCATTTTTGAGATGGGACTAACCCATTGATTTCGCGACACTGTTACCGACACTAGCTTTAAAAAGACATCCACGTGCGATACGTTATTTCCTGTATAAAATTGTTCAAGTTTTCACTCCTGTTGGCACTCCCGGAGTGCCACTGTTTATTTTTGAAAAATCCTTTTTAAATTAGTACGTAACAGCGAGCCGTGACGAATCGTCAGTTGGATTGGCTTATATGTAAGTGGTCTGCTGAGCTTGATGTCCTGGGTTCGATTCCCAGGTCGTGTAAAGCAACAAAAACAATTATAATAATAATAATTATATTCATTTATTTCAGGTAAATTACACCCATTGCCAAACATAAATTGATAGAAATATATATTTATTGATTATGGATATTTTAGATACCTACGTTCCAGCATCATGCTTAGAGAAAAGTTTAGTAGTAACTGTAAATGAAAATACTCAAGTAGGTACCTATCTGAATAGTTGGAAATCTTCTATGTCTCTTGCATTTAAATGCACTTATTAAACTTTATATTTCTTTGTGTTGTGCAAATAGAATTTGGACCAATTGCGTACAGACGATTTTTAGGGAGGATTCTATAATCTATTTCTATGTAGGTAAACTTTATGTTGAAAACAGCTGTTTAGTGATATATAATAGAATAGAATATTTTTATTTCAGACGGTGTCCGTAGGGTTAGTAACAATTTTACTTAACATCTAGTGTTACTAGGTACAACACAGATTATAAAAATAAAATAAAATTCAGGGTGGAGCTGCATCCAGCTCCGCAACATTGGGGAATCCCACCGATCTGCGAACACACTGAGAGTACTGTTGGTGCTGCCGCGAACACGTGAAATCAGGGATGCACATCTTTTTTTAACAATGGCGGCAAAACCATCAATATTATTATCCGCAAACATCCCTGACTACAACGCCACGGCAGCCGCAGCAGCACTCTCAGTGCATTATTATATTGAACGCGTAGGTCGCTGCATGCCCGCTGAGTAAAGTTTACCCACAAGCTGCACGTGTAGAAGGACTGACAGTAAGCTTTGAAAAGCATTACTTTAACTGCCCTCGTACATCATGCAAACCTGCGGGCCAGCATGTTACAACGGACAGCCAGCGACCTACGTTCCCTTTCAATGTCACAGTTATCTTTAAGGTCTTCAGTGACCCAGTGGCCCAAATATTTAAACGTGTGTGTGATATAACTTAAGTGTATTTGTATATGATTATCAGCTATTGCAGTTATGGTTAAGTTAGTTAAGACCACGAATGATATCACAGAATGCAGCTTTTGTTCGGGGGTATCCGGTATCTGCAAGTTTAATTATATTTATGCAAAATAAAACTATAGTTCCATAACGTCACATGTTTTTTACATTTTCTCATTTTAGCACAATTTTTGTAAATTGTTTTTGTTTTGCAAACAATAACTATCATTATCGAATTAACATGAACAAAGTAGTAACAAATAAAATTATTCCCAGTAAAGAGAGCAAAAAGATTTCAATATCACATTTGTACTGTTTACGAGGAATCTCTATAACTCTGAAAAGTAAAGGGCAGTACACATACGTTTCCACTTCACTTATAATTATGTATGACATATTAGTACTTATAATAACAACAAAAAATAAAATAGTTTAGGTATAAGTATCGGAGCTGGTAAATTTATATCAAAATATTAAATTTTTTTCAAGACTTTTTTATTATAATTTATAGCATTTATTCATTATCTGCTGCCTTTATTCCAATTTATTTGGGGTAAGCGTAGGATGTCTTTATCTCCCATTTCTACCTACAACTCTGTTATATTTTTTTTATAGTTATAAGGCGTATTTTTTTGGCGCATTTTTCTTTCTTTATTTTCTTTATCCATCATTTCATTCACACAATCCATCCATGTTTACTCTGGTGCGTTTTCCTAACTATGCTGAATACCAATTTTACATGGAGCGTCTGTCTATCTGACCTCCACAACCCAGTTACTGGGTAACACGATACCCCTTGGTAAGACTGGTTGTCAGACTTTTGCGCATCAAGTTCTACGAATGACAGGCGGGACCAACGGCGTAACGTCCTTTCCGAGGCACGGCCTCTTTTTTATAGACACCATGTAGTTCAGATGGTAGAATACCGACGTAACACTTTTTGAACGAAGGGTAAGAACTGTCTTACCCTTCGTTGAAAAAGGGTTACGAAACACGAAACAAAACAAATTCATCATGATGAAAATGTTTGTTTTTTTTACCCGACTGCCCCAGAAGGAGGGTAATGTTTTTCGAGGGTATATATGTATGTATGTCTATTTCTTTGGCACGCTCTGTAGCCTAAAAGCCTTGATGGATTTTAACTTAAGAGGTGTCGTTAGATGCGTCTTAATTGTGGGAGTGACATAGGCTATAAAATATTTATCAATTGCATTAAAGGTTAAAAAAAAACAATACAAATATATATATAAAAAAAACAATAACCTGAAATTTTGATGTAACTTTGGTTTGTCCCCGCCTGTAATACCAAAATTCTATAGATTTAAAATGCTTGTTTTTCTCTTTTCAGTTATGTGTTTTTGCAGTTGGGTTGTTGTTTTTTTTAATATTTTTGTTTCTCCGACTTTCTTTGCTAACAAATGATTCAGATTATATTTCAGATAAACACGGTGTGTCCGCACCCTAGATGAACAGTTTTGAATTACTTTATGCAGATAATAAGGAACAAAACAGTCTTCCAAGAACATTAATAAAGCATATGACTAATTTGCTCTTTGACACTCTGATAACAATATAGTCTTTATAAACACAGATACAATTATGTTTAAACATAATAATCGTAATTTTTTGCAATAACACAGTCATAATAACGCTACTGTCTCGGACGTACGTGGTTCAAGATGTTTAAATATTTAGTTTTCGTTTTATTCGTTACTGTGAGTGTATATAATAATATTAATAAAATAACTGCAATATAAAACTACATATTATATTAGTGTTCCATCTGTTTTTTTTTTTTATACTACATGTTAAAACAATCCGTGAGGGTTTTGTTAGGTATCGCACTGAGAGTCTATTTATGTGGTAATTCGAAAAAAAAATAGAAAATTGAAAAAAAAGATCGTCTTTTTGTTTTTAATGGGTATTTTACCGGGTTACAATTACACGGGGCGCGGGCGGCCGTCGTTTAGCGGGTGTCTACAGGTCATAACTTATGACCCCTGCTGAAAATATGCTAATCTTTTTAGTGAATTTGGGGTAATTTTGGTACTAAAAATGTGATTTTTAAATAGCATTTTTATTTATTTTTTTCAATAATAATGATTTTTTTTATTACATTTCGGTAATGTTATTGCAATACCTATGAGCCCCTTTTGGATCTGACAGGTTTTTTTTACATATTGTATTTGCGTAAATTCGCGCGTTTCATGTAGCGATTTTGTGGAAGCCGCAGAAATCCGCTAGATGCAAGAAGCACAAGACCAGTCAATGCGGTGACTTCTTCTGGTTGAAATGATGATGATAATGTTCTAGCGATTTTTTTGCCAGAGTGTAAATCAGGAGTGCATCTACTATTTTGAGATCCTGTATAATGTTAACTCTCCTTTAATATTTAATAAATCATTGGTAATTTCAGGCAACCCACGCTGATCTTCTGAGTCAAAGAGAAAACAAAGGTGCTACACTGGTAATTAATAAAATTAATCATTTTTTATTGTTAATAGGTGAAATTTTGTTTTATCATCAAAATAAATAAGTAAATTGTTGTTTTTTTTTAGAAACCATTATCAGTATGCTGTGATATACCAGAGCTCGGTGATCCAAAACATCTGGAGAAATGTTCTAACCCTAAATTGCCGGGCCCGGTGAGTTTTTCAATTAATAATTGAAATCAACATCTGCTGGAGTGAGTCAGTTTTGTTTGCAAAACGTTAAACAATAAGTGAAATAAATTGAAAGAAATTATGTGTTAAACAAATTGACCACCAATTTAAACTGTCCGGATATTCAAATCAAATTCTACACATTTATTTCAAGTAAACCATTTACAGGGACTTTTGATTTGTCAAGGAGTCAGTCCGTCGGAAAGTTGAAGCTAGTGCCCATTCCAAATAGTAGGTATTCAAATCACTACTAGCTGTCATTCTTTGACATCTATATTGAATGGCTTTAAAACGCAATTTGACGTCAATTTGCTTAACAATTAATTTCCCCGACTGTACATGTAATATTGAATAATTAACGAGTACTTTGAAAAAAAAATTGTATTGAAATTAGTGAATAAAGGAAAAAATCATAGCCACTGAAGCGGTCCCTTTTAGAGTTTGAAGTTGAATACAACAAGAAAAGCTAATAAACGAATTTTTTTTTTCAGTGCAACGACGTCCAATGCGTATTTGAAGAATCTGGTTTCCTGACTGACCGGAATACCCTGAACAAGGAAGCTTATAAAACCCATCTGAAGCAATGGGAGGAAAACAATAAAGGCTGGTCTGTGGCTGTGGACAAAGCCATTAAGGACTGCGTCGATAAGGACCCGAGGCAACACCTGGACTTCCCTTGCAAGGCATATGATGTGTTCACTTGTACTGGCATCGCAATGTTGAAGGTAGGAATTAATTTATTGTATTCTGTATCTGTATCATGTGACTGTCTCGAAGGTCTAGTGGTCCCAAAAACGACTGCTGGCAATGAGGTACTGGGTTGCAAGATGTTATGTTGGAATTTTTCATCAGGAATTTCTCAGTAGCTGTCTGGAGTCTGGATTTGTGCCCGGTTTATGGCAATAGGCTCGCCCCCTATTACATGGGACTTAAACATAACTGGCAAAATGTTGGTGTACCTACTATAGGTACCTACATCTCTGCCTAACCCTTTGAGGGGAAGGTGTGATGGTTTGGATGTTTTAAAACGGTTTCTTGATCGAGCGTTGAGTTGTAATGCTCCTTGTTAAAACAGTAGCAAGTGAAAAACTAACATCTTAATAACATTGTTATATGGCCAACTGAGCAGTGGTGGAAATAAAACATCGTAAGGAAACCGGCATGTTCTAGAATCAAAAATTCGTAACCCGCACTGGCCCCGCGTGGTGGAGAGGAGGCCTGTGTCCCAACAGTGAGAACATCATAGACTGATTATGATTATAGCCAAGCTGCTTTACCATGATTTACAAAGTTAAATAACAGGCCCGTGAGACATTTCAATTATTTATAATGCTATAACATTTAATACTTTGGTTTCAGAAATGTCCAGAGGCAGCGTGGAAATGTTAGCAGTGAATGACGAAACTTAATAACAATTATTTGCTTTAAAGTCATTATTGTAAGGAATCAAGGATAAACAGTTTTGAATATAGTATTTATTTTCTGATTCAAAAAACGTTCCTGTTTACTTATATTATATTTTCCTATTTATTTATAGAAAGGTTTATCAACTAAACATATATCCACATTAACCCAAAGTCTTTGGCATAATTATAAACTTGCGTGTATCTAAATTTTAGGAAAGCACAGCACTAGGTAGGTACTATACGTACTTGTATATTACATAAATGAAAATATATTTTTATAAACAACCATTAATAATAAAACAATAACCCCCACCGTCGTATCTCTACGTTGACATCATGGTGGAGTTTGCGCGCTCCGATCTCTAGGTCTGTGCCGGTAGAGTTTACTTTGCCGGAACAAGAAAGATACAATAACCCGCAGGGCGGCATGTGGCACCGTAGGCGCCGGCTTGCGGACGGTGAGCAATGGGTAGCTCGCCGTCCGATAAGGACCAGGCCCGGGTCGACGCCGCGTTGTGTTCCACGCGCGCCTCAAAGAGATGTCAGCAGAATTGACGGGGTCCGTTCACTCTGCGCCCGGCACCGGTGGCGGACGGTCGTGTTGCGCTGCGCTGCTGTGTACAAGAGTTCCCGATTTTCCGGCTCAAGCGTTCCTTGGTGGTTCCCGAGTCGTCTCCGTAGTTACCCGACTACCATCACGTCTATTAATTGGGGTCTTTTTCAAGACACAATTAATATCGACTTTCTTTAAGATTGTCGTTCAAAACGTTCGTCGAGGCAATTTTGGCCCCTTCCGGGCAAAACCACAGTTTCGTGGTCCTCGATGGATACCTTACGGTGCCAACGAAACCGAGGGGGTGTTGACCCAATCACACCCGCCGATCCCCTTCAGGGTTAGGCAGTTAATTGGCCGGGTCCCAGTGTTCGGCCTTGGGGGGTCTCCTAGTCGGCACTGGTGACAGTTTTGCCTCCACAGCGACTCACCTAGCGTGGTCGGGTATATCGATACCCTTCACACTAGACTGGATAGGACCCCGTTGCACAATAAGATAGGCAACGGGCAAAAGCAAGCTTAGGGCTCACCCATAGGCACACATCCTCCCTGTCTACACCCGACAGGGAGGGATTACACATCCCCGGCATACCCACCGGGGAGTTAGGATTATTAGGAAGTTAGGAAAGATTTCCGCGTAAAGTCTCTCTCTCCCCCGTCAGTATGAAGGACCCGGTAAAGTGCCTAGCGCTCTTTATCAAGTTCTTCCAGGGTGTTCTCGAAGAAGAGCCCGCCCTGAAGACCAAGTATGGAGCTCGGTTCGCCAAGCTCCAAGCTGAATCTGAGTCCCAGACATGTCCCTCTGACAATAGCATCGCTAACTTTAGCGATGCCCTAGAAACCCCCCCGGCTACAGAGCCATCCCGACCCCTTAGTCCGTCAGAGTCAATGGACACTGACGCTCCCATCAGCGCCGCTTCCTCAAAGCGGCCCACTACCCCGTACCCCTATGGTTCGGACGACGACGAAGCAGAGTCCGCCGCTTCTTCTTCTTCCTCATCCTCCTCCCAATCCGACGATGGTTTCACAACCGTCCAAGGAAAGGGTAGGAAGAGGAAGAACAAGAAGCAGAGCTCGACCCAAGCCAGCAAGGTCGTTGCGCTTGAGGACTTAGACTCTGCTCCCTCATCACCCGCACCTGTGGTACCGTCTATTAAAATCACCCTCGCTACCCCCGCGACTTGCGCTATAGTAGCTTCCCCCTCCACCTCTCTTCCGATTACGTCATCCGCTAGCTGCACTACAGTAGCCTCCCCCTCCACCGTTCGTCCGATTGCGTCATCCTCCGCGAAGGACACCCCCGCGCCTAACGCCAAAAAGATCCCTCTCCCGCCACCCTTGTTCATTCAGGACAAGGCGAAGTGGACCGACATATCGAAATGGTGTGTCGACCACAAAATAAACTTCTCTAGCGCCCGAAATACCCAACAGGGTATCAAAGTCTCCGTCCCTACGTCACGCGACTATAGGGAACTAACCCGACTTCTGAGAATGAGAGGTGTGTCATACCACACCTACTCACTCCCAGAGGAAAAGCAGATCCGCGTAGTAATAAAACGTATCCCACGCGAAATCCCAGCATCTGATATTCTTGATGACCTTCAGTCACAGAAAGTCCCCGTAGATGAGGTCCATCGCATGCACCGCTCTAGAGGCGGAGAGTCATACGACATGGTCCTTGTCATCTGCCCGCCCGTAGAGGGCCACCACCCGATCTTCCAAATTCGTTCCCTGTGCAAGCTCACAGGGTTCGAAATTGAGAAACCCCATAAGAGTGGCATTGTCGGTCAATGCCACCGCTGCCAGCTTTATGGTCACTCGCAAAGGAACTGCCATGCTACACCTAGATGCGTCAAGTGCCTAGGTGAGCACGGCACTTCCGATTGCCCCCGTCCAAAGGATCGTTCCCTTTATACCGACCTCCCCAGCTGCGTTCTATGCGGCAAACAAGGCCACCCGGCCAACTACCGCGGTTGCCCCAAAGCCCCTAAGGCCTCTTCTCCCAAACTGGCCAAGCGTTTCGACGCCCGCCAGCAAAGGGAAGCTCCCTCCTCTTATAGGATTCCCTCATCCCATTTGCCCCAACGACTAAGCCCTCAGAGGCCTAGTCCGTGGAGTTACCTCCACCACCAGCAGTCTTTCCCTGCCATGGTGCCCTCTCAATTAGTAAATTTCCCTCCCCCTCCCCCCGCTCCCCTCCCCCGCCTTATGGATCCCCGAATTCGCGCCGCCGCGCCACCCGCGCCCCCTGCGCCCTCTGCAACCCCTGCGCCCTCTGCGCCTCCGGCGCCCGCCGCGCCCCCCGCGAAACCCACGTCCGCTCCTAAAGCTACGCGTCCCTCTCAATCCACTCCCGTGGCTAGCCCCAACGTCTCCGTTGACTCGTTCAACGTAATTACGTCAACCTTCTTGGCCTTCGTCTCCCCTCGCGCAAAGACAATGGCCAACGAAATCCTTGCGGCTCATGGTAATCTCCTCCAGATCCAGGCCATCTACAATGCGTATCCCGATATTACGCAAGCCCTAACCTCCCTCGCTACTAAACCCCATTATGGATAATACGGTCTTAGCTAGGTTCAAACCGCGATCCCTAATAATAGGCTACTTCAATGCAAACGGCATTAAAAATCAACGCGAAGAGATAGCGGCGTTCCTCCGCGATTATCAAATAGATGTTCTCTTAGTCCAAGAGACTTTTCTAAAACCTTGCAATCGTAACCCATCAATAGCTAACTACCGGATAGTTCGCAACGATAGGTCACGATGCCATAGAGGAGGTACCCTGATTTACTACAAAAAGCAGCTTCACTGCATCCCAATTGACCCTCCTCCCCTCTCACGATTAGAAGTTTCGGCCTGCCGCCTAGGCATGTCAGGCCACGAGCCGATCACTCTCGTGTCGGTCTATCTCCCCCCCGCTAATACTTCGGAGAATTTCCAACTCCTCTCTGACGACCTCTCGATTCTACTCACTATGAGTAACTCGCTCATTTTAGCGGGCGATTTCAATGCCAAACATCCCTCCTGGAATAGTTCGGTAACCACCACAAGAGGCCGACACTTGTTCGACCTCTCCCACTCCCTGACCTTTGATGTCATCGCTCCGATGACTCCCACTCACTTTCCGGTTAACGTAAATCACGCCCCTGATATCTTAGATGTGGCGCTCCTTAAGAACGTCAACCTAAGACTAGACTCAATAGAAACTGTAAATGAGCTCGACTCTGATCACCGTCCGGTAGTCATGAGATTAGACCCCCGCATAGGTCTCCGCGACCCCAACGCTCCCCCTATCACTAAGAGGATCACGGACTGGAAGAAAGTAAGCACCCAGCTGAAATCCAACACGTCCCCTCAGTTAGACTCTATTCCCGACCTGTTCAACTCTATCGCAGACACGACGTCCGCGATCGACTCACTAACAAATCACGTACAAACCGTCCTGAACGAATGTTCAAGGGAGGTTCCAGCGACGGACGACCGTCACTGGAGCTTGCCGGACGATGTGCGTGCATTACTGACTGAGAAGAACGCGGCCGTCCGTGCCTACAGCAGCTTCCCCTGCCCCGCAAACAAAGCCCATATGCGCTATTTACAGAGATCTGTAAAGACACGCATACAGGAGCTGCGTGACGCGGGCTGGGACAAGATGCTCGGCGAACTAGAGCCCAACCATCTGGCATTTTGGGAACTTCAGAGGAAACTCAGATCCCCTCAATCTTCCTCCATACCCCCCCTGACCCGTCCCGACAAGACCATAGCCTTTGAGGACGTTGAAAAGGCAGAATGCCTGGCCGACACCCTCGAGGCCCAATGCTCACCCAGCTCCCTGCCAGTAGACCAAGCTCACCTCCTAAAGGTCGACGCTGAAGTCGAACGTAGAGCCTCTCTCCCTCCCGTCGATGACCCTGATTGTCCACTGCCTCCCGTCGCTCCAGACGAAGTGCATGACATTATCAAAGGTCTTAAAGCTCGTAAAGCTCCCGGTTCAGATGGACTCACCAATAGGGTGATCCAATTATTCCCTGCCTACCTGATAATGCTTTTGACTACCATCTTCAATGGTGCCTTAAGCAACAACTTCTTTCCCCAGTCGTGGAAAGAAGCCACAGTCATAGGTATCAGAAAGCCCGGTAAACCCAGTACCGAGCCCTCTAGCTACCGTCCCATCAGTTTGCTCAAGGTTCTCGGAAAAATCTATGAGAGGCTTATTTACAAGCGTCTCAGAGACTTCGCCGAGACCAAGGGCCTCATCCCCAACGAACAGTTCGGCTCTCGAACTGAGCACTCTAGCGTGCATCAGGCCCACCGCATCATTGAGTTCATAAGCGATGGTTTCCAACGCGGCTCTTTGACGGGTGCAGTTTTCTTCGACATTGCGAAAGCATTCGATAAAGTCTGGCACAACGGCTTATTATACAAGCTGTATCAACTCGGCGTGCCGGATCGTCTCGTACTCATCTTACGGGACTATCTATCGAATCGCGTATTCCGCTATCGCATTGAAGGAGCACTTTCCTCTCCCCGCCCCATTCGTGCAGGAGTCCCTCAGGGCTCCGTGCTAGCTCCCCTCATGTTCACGCTATTCACTAGCGATATTCCAAACCCAGGTAGAAGGACGCATTTCGCTCTGTTCGCAGACGATACGGCCATCTACTTTAGGTCTAGATACCCCGACAATATCGCCCACACTCTCCAAGGCGCAGTCAATCGACTCGCTGCCTGGTTTCGAAAGTGGCGCATAGAAGTCAACCCCGAAAAAAGCCAAGCGGTTCTCTTCTCGAAACCGCGCACAAGGTTTAGAGACCCCCTCCCCCGACCTCTCACTATGTTCGGTAAGCAGATCCCTTGGGAGAAGCGAGCCAAATACCTAGGTGTTTTCCTCGACCACCATCTCACTTTCGCTGAGCACATAAAGAAGGTTCGTTCGCGAGCCGCTTTCGCTCTCGGTAGGCTCCATTCCGTCCTAAACGCACGCAGCAAGATGTCACTTAAGTGCAAATTGCGAATCTACACAGCGTGTATTCGTCCCATCATGACTTATGCGGGTGCCGTCTTTGCTCATGCAAAACCCCATCATATCCATAGGTTGCAAACGCTCCAAAACCGATTCCTCCGTAGGGCCACAGGCTCCCCCTGGTATGTTAGGAACGAGAGTCTCCATCTCGACCTTAGAATTCCCACGATCCACCAATTTCTAAAACGCCTTGCAAAGCGTTACTTCGATTCCGCGGTCAAACATCGCAACCCTCTGGTTGTCGAGGCCGCCAGTTATGTCCCAAGTAGGATTAGCCGTACCCGCCGACCTAGGCACATTCTCACCGACCCTGATGACCCCATAACCCTCCTCCAGGAGAGCAATAGGGCCACCAGTACTATACACAGACACAGACGCCTCCCGTCATTCCGACCTCGCCGTCGAGGTCCTTTGCGATCGCGACCGCGCCCCCGAGTAAATGATACTCCTCCCCGACCCTTGCTCGATAACGAGGTGCCAGCAGTGGTTTCAGCTGTGCACGTAGCTATAAAATTCCCCGATTAATAATAATGATCAAAACTTTGATCCAGCCCGTCCCGTCTTTGATGTCCTCCCTCCGGTGACGCCCTAAGCCGAGGCTCGTACCCCACAGGGGGTGCCCTTAGCGAGCGTTCACCTAGCTTTTTAGCTTAGATTTGTATGCCCCTGGCTGGAGGCTTTGAGTGTAGCAGCTTAAGGCAACCACAGGATTGACCGGTTAAGTAGTCATGACCTCAGAGGTCAGCTACGAGATGCCCTACAGAAAAAAAAAAAATAAAAAAAAAAAAAAAAAAACGGGGTCCGTTAGGGCCAATGCCTGCGGGGGGTGCGAAGAAAACCGAAAGGAAGATCGTGGCCCTCGGCAACAGGGGGTATCATCATCTTCTTACCCTTGTTCCATGTTACGTAGGGTCGGTGCAACACGTTTTCTTCTTTTACTCTCCCCTGTCAACCATTATTGCATCCTGCCAACAATTATAAGTATCTCCCGAGAAGGTCTACTTCAAATACTACGATTAATTAGTACTTTGACATTAAGATAACCATAATTTATTAAAATGTCTCTGTATTTACTGATACAGCTTTGTTTGAACGTATGTATGTATACTATGCAATTTCTTGCAATAAATCAGTGATAATAGTGGCACTGTCTAGGGCACCTCATATCAAAGTTATATGACTGTAAGATAAATCAACCTTATATTCTTTACTTTGTTAATGGAAAGCAAAAATAATATTATTATAACATGAACATCAATCGGACACACTGCTTGAAGAACAGATGGCTGATGGGGCCGAAAAGTTCTGGAGTGGCGACCCCGTTCCAATACGTGAAAGGCCCCCCACAAGGTGGAGCCATGACCTGGTGAAGGCCGCAGGAATCCGCTAGATGCGAGAAACACAGAATCGGTCAAAGTGGCGGTGCTTGGGGGAGGCCTATGTTCAGCAGTGGACGTCTTTCGACTGAAATGATGAACATCAAAATGATCTTGGCAATAATAACAAACAAACAAAAATACTGTAATCACAGCGCCTAGCAGATAGTGATCGAAGTTTGTTGCTATTCATAGATAGAGAACTATGCTGCCTTGAATGAATGAATGAATATTTATTTGTTAAACACAGGTATATACATTTGGTCTTCAGTAAAAATTCAGTTGACTCTCTATGTTTTGCCAGTGGCGTACAAATTTATAGCTACAGTAGGTACAATAATATTAAATTAATAAATTAATTAATAAATTCAGAATAATTATAAATTATTAAATTAAGTATTTACAAATTCAAAGCGCTTATTTTATATTAATTAAAATTTAATTCAATAAAAAAATCACACAAAATACAACAAAATTACACACATTCATTACTTAGTCAAATTATATTAATATTATTGTCATTAAGAAATTCATCTACAGTGTAATAACATTTATGGATTAGAAACATTGATTATTTCTTCTTGAAGCTCGTAATCTTTAGTTGCTTCAAGGAATCTGGTAACTTATTATATATTCTGGGTGCTATTCCCAGTAAGCTTTTGCGCATCAAAGCTGTCCTACATTTCCTGGCACATAAAACGTTTTGATATTGAGTACGTATAGGACCTCTACGTATTTGAGACAGTTTTGTAAATAGCATTGCATTCTTTTTGACAAATGTTGCAACTTCTAGAATATACAATGATGGTAAAGTTAATATTTTCAAAGATTTAAACATTGGTACACAACTATCTCTTGTTCTCAGATTGCACATTGCTCGAATGCCTTATAGGTGACGTGAACCAGGAATTAAGGGGATGACTTTTCTTAGCCGTGCATTACATATACAGTTCATTTTAATTCTTCCAAACTAAATTTCGGTCATGGTGCCTAATCTTAGCGGAAATTAGCGGGACATATAATAGTGCACAAGTGTGTGCGCAGACTCAGGTGCACTCTCTCTTCCCTCAAATCAAATGTGCACGGAGCAGTGCAACTAATTTTAAGCATCTAAACTTACTGCTTTTATAACCACTAAGATAGAGTTAAACTAAGTTAAATGTACCTACCAAGGCTCGGAACCGGTTTACAAAATAACGGTGAAAACCGGTTTATTTGGGTTTTACTCCGAACTTTTCTTAAGAACGTGAACGTTTTAAGAACTTTATTTTAACCTAAATTAACCGGTTGATACGACGAGCGGTATGTCGGTAAACGCGGTACAACTTGTAAGAATGCCGCGCTGAATAAAAGCTAAACAAAAAACCGGTTAATGTTGCTTTAAACCGTTTAATCTGAAAAAAAACCTTTATGTAAAGACTCCTCCAAAACCGGATAATAAAAACCGGTTTCCACGAGCGAATCTGAATGTTAAGGTTTTTGCGTCAAGTACATAATAACATTTAACCGGTATCCGAGCCTTGGTACCTACTACTATATTGCAATTAGCAATCAATGACTCAAACACGGTTTGTGGTTTTACTATCGTACCTCAAATTCAAAATATTTTTATTTCTCATAAACCTACATGGGCACTTAGGAAACGTCAGAAGCTAGGTGCACGGTTCCAATTGATCGTTTCCTATGGAGAAGAGCCGGCAAGAAACTCCACGATTACTATTTTAAAAATAAAAGGGTTTTTACAATGTTTTCAAATTACAGTGTTAATAGGCATGAGAGAACAGTGTAGGCTTATCAACAAGTACCAGGTACTTCGCAAAATAGAAAATGGTCCACTAGTCTACAGCCTACAACGTTCTCACATTCACAAAATCTAAAAAAGAAAAGAATCCATATAAAAGATAAATAAAATAAAAACATTTTACAAAAAAAAAAACGTTTCCAAAAAACACTACAAAGTGAAAAATAACTGTTTAATTTCGGAAGTCGGTGGCAAAACGAAAATTCAATTTACCAAAAACAATTTGTCTGACACGCCCTCCTGCTCCGCCCAGAGTGGGAGAAATTATTTGATAAATTCTCACCCAAAACAAAACGCTGTAAAAAATCTAATTTGATTGAACCTATTCAAGTACCTAGGTTCTCTTTCTCATGATTGTGACATTGTATGAAAATATTAGGCCATTATAATGACTTGGCTATTGTCGAATCAATTACCTAACTACTGCCTCTTGGTCAGTGGTCACAAGCGCTACTACTGAGCATGAGATCCTAGATTCGATTCCCAGGTCAGGCAAAGTGTTATTGGGTTGTTCCATCAAGAATTTCACAGCAGCCCGGAGTCCGGATTTGTGTCCGGTTGATGGCAATAGGCTCACCTCCTGGGGACTTAAGCATATTATAAGTGCACCTCTGTCTATCCCTTCAGGGACTACAGGCGTGAAGGTAGGTCCATAGGTACCTACTATGCTTTGGAATGGGCAACTAGCTTCATATTTCTGACGGACCGACCCCTTGACAATTCAAAAGTGCCTGTAATTGGTTTATTTGAAATAAATGGTTTGAGTTTGAAGTTATGTTATATATGTCCACGTTAAATAACACAAAGCAATGCGAATTTTAATTAAATTATTATCATTTAGCTGATTATGCAACATCGACTGTGAACTTTTGAGGAAGAGAAAATAAAAATGCTACATGTGTAGCGAAATAAAAATGCATATTCACCACTTTAACATGTATAATAATTTATTTTAGTGCCTGGGCAATCGAGCTCTGCTCAGGTGAAAATAGAGATTTTCTTCCCAAATATAAGTCCTTGCTAGATCGATTTTTCGCCCCCAATAACCCTTTTATTGCAACTTTCATCAAATCAACGTGATTATAAATATACAAATATTTCTCATTTAATAGTATAGGATTATTATTTAAAAAATAATCGCATTATATAAAACACTGAAGTAAAAATGATTAAATAAAATAGTCGTGGAACAGAACAGGTAATTTGACCTAAATGAAAAGAGATTATACAATAAAACCTAAGGAAAATCAGATGGTAAATCTTTGTTACGCATTTGGTTTTGGAGCCAGGGAAGCGATTGGAATCGATTTTATGTTCGTAACCACAAAATTACGTAAACAACACGTGAATTTCTAATAAAGATGAGTTATGCCGTTTTTAGGGTTCCGTACCCAAAGGGTAAAACGGGACCCTATTACTAAGATTCCGCTGTCCGTCCGTCTGTCTGTCTCTCCGGCTGTCACCAAGCTGTATCTCATGAACCGTAATAGTTAGACTGTTGACATTTTCACAGAAGATGTTTTTCTGGTGCCACTGTAACAACAAATACTAAAAAACAGAATAAAATTAATATTTAAGGGGGCTCCCATTCAACAAACTTAATTTTTTGCCGTTTTTATAAATAATGGTACGGAACTCTTCGTGCGCGAGTCCGACTCGCACTTGGCCGGTTTTTTTTTAATCTGTTATATGATTATGCTGTGTGCTTTTTAGTCTGTGCTAAATAAATGTATTTTCTTTCTTTCTTAATAAACAATCCTAGTTTAAAAACAAGTTGTTCTAAAATAAAAACCATACTAATAATTGAGTGTTATGATTTAAAATAAGCCACTCCTGATGACCTGCATCCTGTACCTCAACTGCACCGTAGGTGACACGACGTTCAGCAAAACTGGGTCCCTCAGACGTGGCCCGGCTGGACAGCATCACAGGCAATACACGAAAACGTACCCGTCGATGTCGAACTCCAAGCTATGCGGCTGGTATATCGAACCTGAGGCGCCAGTTTGATAGATTTTCGACACCCAGAAAAAACTTATACATACCATTAGAAGGAAAATCTTACACCATTTGCAGAAAGTCTTACACCTTGGCAGCAGCGTTTGCAGAACTCAAATAGAATACGTGTACAATAACTTTTACATTGCAGATAACAGGACTTAATAACCTGTAACAAGATACGGAAAAATACTTGGCACAATTTAGGTTTATGCACAAATAGGGATGATGCCTAGGTCAAAAAAAAAAAACTATTTAGTCCGTCAGTGAGATAGTAAAAAAATATGTATTTTTTCCTCTATCATATTAATATTAAATGAATTGGATAAAACGCTATAGAATCTTCATACTCGTGACGTCATGGCACATTTTAACCCATGTATCGCCGGAATCTTTTGATAAAGTAAAAAAAGAAAAATACTAAAAAATGTTCATAAGTTTTTAATAATCTTTAAGACAGACTATTTTTAGTCATCATCCCTATTATAAAATTGACTTGATAAATACACATTTTTCAATAAATAAATTTTTGAAGTGATAACTTCTTTTGGCACGTATACATATAATGGATACATTTATAATGATTGAAGTCAAAACTTCTTTAGGCGCGTTGGGCATTTTTGAGATGGGACTAAACCATTGATTTCGCGACACCGTGATGACACCATCTTTTTACCATTAAAAAGACATCAACGCGTTGATTACCGCGATGCCGATTATTTTAAAAGTTTTTTTCAAGTACCATTGTTTTTTAATAGAAAATTTACAGCTTTGATAGTTTCGTCTCAAAAATATAGTTAATTGATTCAGGCGTGACCTTGCGGAAATCCATTATAAAATGATGTAATGATGATCACGGCGTGTTGCCACACCAAGCACCGAGCGCAGTCTGCGCAAAGCAAAAAAAAAAAAAACAAACCGTATTCCAAAAAAAAGCAGTACAAAGTGTAAAATTACTTTAATTTCGGAAGTCGGTGGCAAAAAACGAAAATTCAAAACCAAAGACACTGGCTTTCGAAATTTAAGTAATTTTTCACTTTGTAGTGTTTTTTTTTTTGAAGTCGGTTGTTTTTTTTTTAAGCTTTTGTTTCGTCCATATTAATAGATAATACATATTTAAAGTTTAAAACTTGTACTTTGAATATGTAGTGTAATTTTTTATAGAAGCCAGAATGATATTTTGCTGTGATGCAAATAATCTGGCGCCAGGATGTTCCAACCCTAAACTACCGAGGTCCAGAAAGTGTTTGTATAACAATTCGAAGGAGTAAACAGCTCCGTCAACCGCTTACTTAGCTCTAACTTACGTGGAAGTGCTTGATGTAAGGATCATATAGTCCAAAGAAGAGGGTTAGGGGTTTGTTTAGTACTAACGCATTTAAGGGTTAACGGTGGTGACGAGATCAATTCGTTTGTCATGTTTTCTCAGAGAACAAAATATTAGGTGACGAATAAAATAGAATTGAAACTGATACTTTTTAGCGCGACAAAGTTACACACATGATAAGTAGAAGTAATTAATTAAAACAACATCTGGTTTAGACATGTAAGTTTTTGCAGTGAAAGGGTAAAACCATAGATGTAGTAAAAAAAAAGGGATTTAAATATGAACGAGAAAACACAATTTATATAAAACTTCACATTCAATACTAAGTAGGTACTTTAGAAAGAAGAAGAAAGAAAATAAGTTTATTTGCGAGAAAAATGACTTTAGTTTTTAAGCTTCGGCCAAACCTGCACAACCAAAGCGGCTGCGAAGCGGGAGCGCCAGCCTTTTTTTTTAGGTATGTCATCTCGTAGTTGACCTCTGAGATCATGACTACTTCACCAGGCTTTCCTGTGGTTGCCTTAAGCTACTACACTTAAAACCTCCAGCCAGGGGTTATTCAACTATGCTAATTAAAACTAGGTGAACGCTCGCTAAGGGCACCCCCTGTGGGGTACGAACCTTGGCTTAGGGCGTCAACCGGAGGGAGGACATCAAGGATGGGACGGGCTGGATCAAAGTTTTGATCACGATTATTAGTCGGGGAATTTAAAGCTACGTGCTCAGCTGCCACAACAGCTGGCACCTCGTTATCGAGCAAGGATCGGGGGGAGTATCATTTACTCGGGGACGCGGTCGCGATCGCAAAGGACCTCGGCGGCGAGGTCGGAATGACGGAATGCGTCTGGTTTTGTACACTGTGCTGGTTTCCCTACTGCTCTCCTAGAGGAGGGTAATGGGGTCGTCAGGGTCGGTAAGGATTCGTTTAGGGTGGCAAGTTCGATTGATACTACAGGGAGTGTAACTAGCGGCCTCGACAACCAGTGTTCGGTTCGCGCTGTAGTCGCACAGGTGTACATATTTAGTTTCGCGTTGTTGACGCTCCCGCTTCGCGTCCCGCATCCCGCGTTGTGGCGCGCAAATTTATATTACATAACCACAAGTCTTTACTTTTTTTACACTTAAATATTTTTAGCGAAATAACACTGTCTCTAAATAAATTCGGAAATGAGAAACGATCATAAGATTACAAAAGCTTAACAAAAGGTAACTACTGTCAATATCAATTATCGAGATTCTTTTGGTAAACGTCTTGTGATCGAATAAAAATATTTTTGACTTCGTTCTGCGAAAGAGAGAATCTGTATTTGTAAACAGACAGCAGTGTGAATATTCCTGGGAACGAGATACTTTCAGAAAATATTTTTCAATGTAGCATGAGAATGTTACTAATGCGATGGCTGAGCGATAGTGTGGTCATCATCTCGATTCGGTGGTACGAAATCCATAGTGTGCAGGTTTACAACCAAACACGATGATACAACAAATCAGTTAATATTTTTACTTTCCTATTAATTAATACAGTACAATACTAATAACGTTCATGCACTATTTTCTAAGTTCGGGCAAACCGACACTTTCGTGTACGAGAAGTGTAGGCATGCATCCATTCGTTGCCCTCACAAGACTGCTGACTCGTCGTTCAATCTCATCCCTTTACACAAATTTGACCCTCACACAAATGTTACCCTTTTTTTTTCGGGTGGGAAATTATCGAATAACTTCTCCCACTCTGAGCGGAGCGGGAGGGCGTGTTAGACTCTTACTTACTAAAACCCACCGGTGTTCCTTCGGTTGCCCTGTTGCCGGGGGCCACGATCTCCCTTTCGGTTTTCACCGGCCCTAGTGGACCCCGTCAATTCTGCTGAAATCTCTTTGAGGCGCGCGTGGAACACAACGCGCTGTCGACCCGAGCCTGGTCCTTATCGGACGGCGAGCTACACATTGCTCACCGTCCGCAAGCCCAAGCCGGACAGACCTCCACCGTATGCTCCACCGTGTCCTCCGGGTGATCCACACAATGGTGACACCCGGGCGTTTCTTCCCGCCTTATCCTGAACAGGACCCTCCCGAAACAGCGGTGTCCGGTGAGGACCTGCGTCAGGCGGAAGGTGAGGACGCCGCGGCGCCTCTCTAGCCACTCCTCAAAGAGGGGACTTATCGCCGCAATTATGGCGTGCCCAGCACTGTGTTGCGACAATCGCACTCTCCATGACGCCATGAGATCCCGTCGGAGCTCTGTCCGCTGTGCCGTGATTTCTCGCGGCAGCGGAGTTAAGCCCCGGCGTTTCGCCTCCTCGCACCACTTCTACATGTGCGCGAGGTAATACAAGTACCTATGTTTAGTTTAAGCGCCATACAAACAATCAATTCATCAATTAAATCTAACACAATGCAAGCCTTTATGGACACAATGCCAATAGTAATCAATTTAATTTGCTCTTCCTTATGACTCACAAAACTAATATAATAAACACGATGACACTGTATTCAATAAGACATTATAATAATTAGAACACATCAAGATGGTACAGCATGACTTATTGTAATAAAACAATGCACCAGCAAATGTTGGTTAATCTTGCAGATTCATTGCCAATGTAAATCTATGCAAGATGCATAGGTCTGATGTAATTATCACAGCTAATTGTCAATGCAATACACTGCACTGTTGTTACTTACTATAATAACTGATACACAGTACATCATGTTACATAATATGGTACCTCGCTCAGATTAATAAACAACAATACAGGACTAAGAACAGATTCTTGTGGCACTCTGATTGCGTTATCTTTATTGCTTCAACAACAAGTACTAAGGTGCATAACCCAGCATTATCCGTCGGTTCATTGTACCTGCGTAATTATACGTCGTCAACAGCATTCAAGGTCCTAAGAGCACTTGACACTGATTCACTCAGCTTGATCGTAGGCCTCCTTGAGGACATCCGACACACTTCCACGGCTATTGTTGTTATTATGTCCGATTTAATGGTAATTAACTGCCGGTTTCGTATGAGTAATTGACTTTCGATTGTCACAATAACGTTTAAGTAGGCTGTGTAAACAATCAACAGTTATGAGAACTTGGTTGATGAAGTTTTAAGTGAACGTTCAATAAAAAACCATTGTGCTGATAAATATTTAATGGATGCTAACTGCCCTAGAATTAAATTTTCAATCAAATTAAAATTATTTAAAAAAAAAGATTATACTTAAGATAGAATAACAAATTATGAACTAATTTGCAGTTACATAGATGCATGCAAGTGATGTAATTATTGCTTACACAATCCAGAGATGTGGCGATTACTGAAAAACACATCATACAGACACAACAAGATGGTTGCTTTTAAAAGATTATTTATAGCTGCATATTTTATTTTATTTAATTGACAAAAAACATCAATTTTTTGTCTTTGTATACAATGGAGGCCATGAATAAGTTGTAATTTTAAGATAGAATAAGTATATTTTTGCCAAAATATATGCAACGTAAATATACTTCGAATCAAACATCCGTACTATTGAATGACCCTTGATTTAGGACCTTAACTTATTCCTCCAGGGAATGAAGGAATACACTGACGCAAGGCTTGATTTACTGCAAGGAAATGTGGATCACGTTCAGCTGGGAGTCATTATTGGAGCTAATGAGAATACTATGGGTGTCTGTTAATGGTCCATTACTGCAACTAAGTTGAGCAAAAACTAAGGAATTACTTTTCAAAGTGCAATAAAAACTGCAGTTAGCGGTTTGTTAATTGATACCTACTAGCTGTGATTTGAAACGTTAGTAGCACGAAATAGAATGTTAGATTTTGATAAATGAACATTTTGATCACAGTTACATTATTAATCATACTATTAGTAGCACTGCTTTTACAAAGTGGTAAGTAAGGGTACAGCAAAAAGGAATAGCAATAATAGTAGTAGTGTTGGGGCATGAGTTATTATTACAGAGGCAATCTGAATAATGAGCATGCTTGGTGATGCAATTAATTCATACCCGATAGGTTGTTGCCCATTGAACATTATGTGTTAGATCTTTTTGGAAAGCTACAAACAAACTTAATAGCAAACCGGTTACTCCTACGTGCATTGACGGCATAAGTGATGCCGGTAGAATAGCAGATCTATTTCGACAACAATTTACTGTAAAATCGCCATTGGGGTCCTCGCAGTCGGTGATCAATGTTAAGCACGGTGAAAAGAGAGGTTTTGGATGTACAACTAGTGAAGTGAAGTTGATAATCAAATCTATGACTAGAGGTAAATCTCCCGGCCATGACGGGTTGAGCATTGAACATCTTCAGCATGCTGGGCCCCACTTACCGAGATTGTTGGCCATGCTGTTTAACCTTTGTCTTAGCCACTCATATCTGCCTGAAGAGATGATTAAAACCATTGTTATACCTATTGTTAAAAATAAGACAGCTGATCTATCAGATAGGGACAACTACAAGCCTATCTCTCTTGCCACAGTGGTATCGAAGGTATTTGACAGCATGTTGAACTCACAGCTGACCAAACACATAGAACCTCATGACAATCAGTTCGGCTTCCGGGGCGGACTATCCACTGAAAGTGCAGTTTTGTGTGTTAAGCATGCTGTCAGATACTACACAAGACGTCAAACATCAGTTCACGCATGCTTTCTTGATCTTTCGAAAGCCTTTGACCTGGTTTCCTATGATATTCTATGGAAAAAGTTAGAAAACACTAATCTACCAATAGAACTTATCAACATCTGCAAGTAATGGTACGGAAACCAGGTCAATGCCGTGCGTTGGTCAGGAATTATGTCGCAGTCGTACAGGTTGGAGTGCGGGGTGAGGCAGGGGGGACTGTCCACGCCAATCCTATTTAACTTGTATATGAACGATCTGATTGTGGCACTCAGTAGCACCCGGGTAGGTTGTCACATAGACGGAATTAATGTAAACAACATAAGCTATGCTGACGACATGATGCTACTGAGTGCATCGGTATGTGGCATTAAGAAATTGCTTGCCATCTGTGAAGCATATGCCGACCAACACGGATTAAAATATAATCCACTCAAAAGTGACGTCATGGTCTTTGAGGCCAGAGGAAACAGTACAGGTAACGTGTTTCCCAGCATTACGCTTAATGGTACAGCTTTGCGTAGGGTATCCAAATTTAAGTACTTAGGGCATGTGCTGACCTCTGACCTCAGGGACAATGATGACATCGAGAGGGAACGGAGGGCGCTGGCAGTGCGGGCGAACATGATATCTCGCAGGTTTGCACGTTGTTCGACAGAAGTCAAAATTACACTTTTTAAGTCTTATTGTACATCATTCTACACGTGCAGCCTGTGGGCCGACTATACCCAAAAGTCTTACAGTGCCCTCCGAGTCCAATTTAATAATGCGTTCAGGGTGCTGATGGGGCTGCGGCGATTCTGTAGTGCGTCAGGGATGTTTGCTGAACATCGCGTAGACTGCTTTTACGCTACGATGCGTAAAAGATGCGCATCCCTGGTGCGTAGAGTACGTGGCAGCGCCAACAGCATCCTTAGCATGATCGCTAGTCGGCTGGACTGTGGTTACATCAATCATTGCTGCGCCATTTGTCATGGAATGGCGCAGTAGTGATTGAGTTAACTTTCTTTTATATGTTTTGTTGTGGTAGGGTTGTTGGGTAGTTTTAAGTATTACTAACACTAGTCTATAAGAACATTGTTACTAACACAATGGACAAATGGTCTGAAATAAAGTATTTAATAATAATAATTATAATTTGATGATCATCTTGTAACGTTTCAAGTTACGTACACGGACAATGCTTTAATCCCTGTTTTCATAATTTTCCTGGTTCTTATATTTTATTTATGAAACCATTTATAAACGCACCAGAGGAAAAAAAAACAGAAAAAACCGTACAAAGGTGATGCTTATTTCTAAAGAAATGTAGTTCAGCATACCTTTTTTTTGGGTGGGAAATCGTCAAATAACTTCTCCCGCTCTGGGCGGAGCGGGAGGGTGTGTCAGACTCTTACTGACTAAAACCCACCCGTGTTCCTTCAGTTGCCATGTTCCTGGGGGCCATGATCTCCCTTTCGGACTTCTTCGCAACCCCGGCAGGCATCGGCCCTAGCGGACCCCGTCAGTTCTGCTGACATCTCTTTGAGGCGCGCGTGGAACACAACACGCCGTCGACCGAGGCCTGGTCCTTATCGGTCGACGAGCTACCCATTGCTCACCGTCCAGCAACCTGCGATAGGAAATTAGATAAAGAGATGTAGACAGCATGTGTATGAGTAAAAAAGAAATAAACTACTTAAAATCAAAAACAAAAAATTCACTCATTAAAATAAAACAAATAATATGAGAATAGACTTACATACATACACACTATTAAAATAAAAAAGCGTGTCTTTTAAATATGATGGCTACGTTTTTAATATCACATTAGGTACCTGAGCGACCGAGCTCTGCTCTGATGAAAATAAAGAATGCTCATTTAATAGTATAGGAAAGTTCATACTAATCCATGTATAGTACCTACTTATTCCATGCTGCCATGATAGTAGGTACTTACTAATTCCATGCTGCCATGTAATTATTCTAAGGTCCAACCGAGCTCTGCTCGGGTGAAAATACGGAGAAAACGAATTTTCTCAGATATGAGACCAAGCTAGATCGATTTTTCGCCCCCGTAAACCCCTATATTGCAACTTTCAGCGACATCGGTAGAGACGATTTCGAGAACGTGAGCACAAATATACTTACATATATATATACAAATATTGATCGTTTAATAGGATTAATCCACAGGAAATACTATGATGTGGTTTAAAAATGCATAATCATAAATAAATAATATAAGAGCCATAATATAATGTGCTATAATCATCTAAGCCTTCACATATTATCGTGTGAATATAATACTCACACGTATTTGTTTGCAATATTTATTTCGAATATTTATTTGTGTTTTACTTCAGAATTTTCTCATGCTAACGAAGGTGAGACTTTGCCAAAATCAAGAGTTGACTTATTTAATAACGTTATTACATTACGGTACTTATGACATGTATTGTGTACTAAAAACTTATTTTTAAATAAACGAAGCAAAGAAGAATGAAAACAACCCACAAAATATCTTAATATCGAGAACATAACTAAGTTAGTAGGTGAAAAAGTTTTTACATGATTTGCATAACCCACTGCACATCATTTTCTTAACGACTTAACGTAGACTAATCATTGTTGACAGAAATGGAAAAAACAATACCTATAAAGATTTCAAATTAAGAAGTCGGTTAAAAAAGGAAGTTTTTTTTATAAAATAAATAAAAAATAATAATATTACTTACTTTCCCGGACAAACATTATTTATTTATTTTGGGCGTTAGTTGTAAAATATAACACTTTTACATAATTATTAAGAGCTTATAAATTTCAATTAAAATAAAATGAGCTTAAAATAAATTGAATGTTATATTTTACAACCAACTGCCAAAGTAAATATCATTATAGCCTTCGGTACAAAACAGTCGCACCAAACAACATGAACAGTGTCTTGTCTTTATAATTTTCTCGATACTCTATGACTAACACCTTGATGGTTTCCCGTGGTGACAACAATGGTCACGGCCGGCAGTGGCTCTGTATATAACTGCTAGTACCAACGTCATGTCATTACTTCACCCCAACGCGGCACCATGACAAGATCCTGTAGCTGTTTAGTGTTAGTTGCTGTGATTCAGGTAAGAAAATAAACAATACTACAAGGATTTTTCACAAAAAAAAAACTCATTTTTAATTTCTTGATCAATAATATTCTTTTAATTTTTAGGGTTCCGTACGTCTGAATTAAAAAACGGAACCCTTATAGGATTACTCGTGTCTGTCTGGCTGGCTGTCCGTCTGTTACAACCAATTTGCTCCGAATCTACTTGACCAATTTAGTTGAAATTTGGTACACATGAATTTCTGTGACCCAAACGCGTACGTGTACCGTAAAATAAATTTTGAATATGGTCACTGATTGGGTAAAAATAATTTTAAAAAATTGGAAACTGTACTGTGTAACATATTAAACGAAAGGGTTTATTGTGAGGATTTCATTTTTATTATTTTTTATTTTAAAATTAATACTTTTAAGATATTTAAGAAAATAGATGAAATTTACCATTCCCCCTTCTCTCGGTAACTAATGAACTTAAAATTAAAAAAAAAAAACAATTGATAATGGTTTACAGGAAAACCTTTATGAAGTCTATGGTCTTAAAATAACATGGTAAACCTGTCAATATTGTGTGTACTAACTTACATGTGCAGCTGGAATGTATGGGAGCACATGTTTTTCAACTACAATGTTAAGTGTGTTCTTGGGATAAGTTCATCCCAACTACGAAGCCCTTCATGGTAAGCTTCCTGGTAGATAACATATTTATCGCACGGATTCGGTATTCAGTGATTCAGGTCAAATTGTAAAGTAGATAATGCTTCATGGAAAAGATAATCATCATCATCTTTTGCAGTTGCATCCGGCATATTTTGATTAAGATACCACGTTTCCGGTTACTTTTTTTTTGATCTTTATCTCCCGTTGCCACTAAAACGAAAAATACTTTTTATTAGCAGACAATAATAAACATTCTTTTACAGGTGATATTTGTCCAGGGTGAAGAGTCCGGCTTAGCTTCGGGACCCTTTCCAGCTCCAAATGATCCAAACGGATATAGGCAGATTATACCGCATCATTGCCTGTCACCACCTCCTGGGGTAAACATTTTTTTGCCATATTCTTTCAGCGACCATTCATTGGAAATTGCTTGAAATGATAGGAAAGGAAGGAATAGGATTGTAAGCATTTCTGTCTAATAATCTAGTAGGCCAGTGACGAACTAGCTACCAGAGTTAAGGGTAAATGTGCGAACATCTTTATTTTAGTCATTTGACCCCACCGTCGGTCTCACCGTGTTCCCCAGGAAAAAAATGCCAGTGACGGACTATCAATCTGCCTAGCCGGCTTCCTGTCTAACCGGATGCAGCTGAATACCAGTATTTTATGTGGAGCGACTGCCTATCTCACCTCCACAACCCAATAACTGGGTAATACGATACCCCTTGGTAAGACTGGTTATCAGACTTTCGGGCTTCTGACGACCCGTAACGACTATCAAATATCCACGAATGACAGCCAGGACCAACGGCTTAACGTGATTTCCGAGGCTAACCCCGGTAAGCGTAGCTTAACCTGATGGAGCGACCCATGCGGCTGTTATTACTTAGCCACGAGCTCCTCCAGAAAAATAACAGTGACGGACTATGCAAGTATTTTTTTTAATTAACCTGCATTATCTTACCACCAGTCAAACGTCTCTCCCATAACCATCCACTCTTCCATGTCTAATGCCTTTTACCTACATTATGCTTTGATTACAGATAAACCTACACAAATGTTGTCCAATACCCAGGCTATTTTCCGATGAAGACATGGATCGTTGTGGTATTGAGAAAGCGTTAGTAGATCGATCCAATGGCCCACCTAAACCCAAAGTAAGTATATTACCTTTTAAGTTTACCTACCGACTTCTAGAAAGGCTTAACGTTCTTTTTTCTGTTTGATTAGCCTGAACTAGAGTAGGCTAAAAAAAACGAAGAAATAGGGAGACATACACAATTAAGTAGGTAAGTACATTATTTCTATTTCCTTAATGTCCCTCGGGTATCATCGCATTTTCGAATACAAACGAATGCTAATGTCCATGTCCATCAATTACTAGATTTATCGTATGTAATAATTTGAATTCAGAACTAAGTACTTTATTGTTGTTTTGTTTGATTTCCGTGTGAACTATATAGAGATGTAAAACTATATTCCTATCTGTCGTACCTGCAATTTTAGCAGATTTCCTCCCATTTTTAAAATAAATTACATTTAGTTATAAGAGTAGTAACAACTCTATATACTTCCGAGTCGATTGAGAGCGTCCGGTCTGCACCAAGTGCAAAGGGCAACTGATAGAAATCCGACAACTGACGAAACACGAAGTTTGCCGAGAGACATTAAGAAAAAAGAAATACAGTGTCTATTTGAGTAAAATGTGGTAAATTTATAGGATACTGCAGGTTTCTTAGTGCAGGACACATTCTGCCATAATACAATAGCATGCATTTTTCTTAAACATGGGTTCTAATTTACAAAGTTCCCATAAACACCAAAGAAGAGAGCTGAGGTGGCCCATAGAGAGCGGTATTGGCCCTGTGGGTTTATGCCCCGACTTACGAGTTGTAAGGTTGTGAGTTCCAACCTAAGGCAGGAGCTTTACTTTGTTTAAATATTTTCATCACTACTGCTCTCAAACTGATGAATGAAAACATCGTGAGGAAACAGGCATGTCCTAGAGCCAAAAAATTCAAAGACATGTGACATCTACCAACCCGCACTGGACCCGCGTGGTAGATTACAGCCGATTCACTCTCGAAAAGAAGCCTGTGTCCCAGCACTGGGAACATTATCAAACAAAGTATAGTAAAAAAATCAAGGGAATATTGACAATCCTCATATATTTCGCAAACAAACTCATTGACTTTTATTTACTTATTTCCACTATCAGGCTCCCTGTGAAGAAAGTATTTGTCTGATGCAAAACGCTAACATGCTTTTGGCAAATCAAAGCGTTGACTATGAAAAATTGAGGACTTTCGTCGACAACTGGGCACTTACCGACCCTGAGTTTACTGTTACTATACATGACGCTAAGAAGTTATGTGCAAGTGACGAAGGACCTTCAGGGCCACCGATTTGTGTGCAAGATAGAATCTTCAATTGCCTCACCTCAAACGTTTTATGGGTAAGATTTTCTTCTTTTTTTTTTTGTCTACTTACGATGTCACTTGGCCTTCATTGTTGTTCAGTTCTGTTTCTGTACTGTCTGGGACTGTCCTTGCCCAATGCTGTTTTTGTGTTGCCTGGGTCGGGGTTAAATTCCTTATTCCAATTTCACCTCTTTTCAGTGGGTATTGTATTATTTATTAATTATTAGCTTATATACTTCTTTCATGCATCTCTGTCACCTTTTCTGGCCATATCATCTTTCAGTAAAATCTATCTTGGTTTCTTTAATGTTCCTTTATTCTTATAAATATTCACATTCATACTCAAATTCAACCTGATAGTCAGGAACTAATGTCGTGATAGCCCAGTGGTTAAGGCCTCGCCTCTTATGCCCGAAGTTGTGGGTTCAAATCCGGGCAAGTACTAATAATTTGACCATACTGGATATACTGAAGATCGGTGTAGGAAAACGTCGTGAGGAAACCTGGACTTATTGTTAATATAAGTCTGAAATCGCTAACCTGTCTTAAGCATTCGTGGTGATCAATGTTTGCGTCTCTGTATGAGAAGATGCCTTTGCCCGGCAGTGGGACAGTTATAAGAACTCTTTTTTCGGTTTATACAAGTTTATAATAGTAGTTTGTCTTTGTATTCCAAGTACAAAATATGTAACAATACAATACCAGTGTA
This sequence comes from Omphaloscelis lunosa, assembly GCA_916610215.1. Lineage (NCBI taxonomy): Eukaryota > Metazoa > Arthropoda > Insecta > Lepidoptera > Noctuidae > Omphaloscelis > Omphaloscelis lunosa. The sequence goes on from OU744255.1 coordinate 5,705,016, forward strand.
TAATGGTATATTAATTAATACAACTTGTTTTTAATTTTACAGAACTGTAAACTTCGAGATGCAGACGTTCCGGGTGACTGTCAGACTCTGAAGGCACACATGGATGAGTGCAGACAGTATTACTGGAATCAGCTGGAGCATGAAAGAGTAAATATGCAAAAATCAAAAATGTAGTCATCTTGTATGTTATTATATCATAATGTAAATAAAGAAAATTTCGTAGTAGTAACTATTATATTTACTTAATGTACTTTAGTGGCAATCATTATTACAATTAGTATTAACGATATCATAAGATACCACGTCTTTTAATAAAGTATTGATATGATGACAACATGTTTTTATCTTCACTGAGCACAAAGTATTTGAGGTAATGAACTAAGCTGATCGGTTGATTGAAGTATTCAATATACTTTAATTCATACATAAACTCACACCTTCTTTGGAATGGGAGTAGGCAGAAACTACAGAGCGCCACCTGCTACGATCCTTACATACTCCTTTTGCCTCGTTTACGTTCATACATCTGGTCTTACACGCCGGTTGCGAGTACTACGCGCCTGACCTTTCTGAAGAACATCACCAATAAGGTCACTTTATTTAGTGTAAGTATTTATTATCTATGAAATTATTATGACTATGCCTTTTTGCCGAGTAAGTCGCAATCTACCCACCAAAGATTGGAAGACAAAGATTGGCACCTTCAGTTCATCGCTACGTCAGTCCGTAGTACCCTGTAGCTGTCCGATTAGGAGCTCGTCCGGGGAACTATTACAATTGTACCTATTTTGTCGCCACGAGGAACGCCTCGTGGCGACAAAATAGGTACATTCATACCCTTTAAACGTTAACTGAGCAACGGCTCAGTTAACGTTTAAAGGGTATGGATGCTAGTGCAATAACAGGTTGCAATTACATAAGACATTTCAGCTTTGCTTCTGGGATGGTAACGTTTCAGGCAAAGCTGAAATATGAATGGTATTACATACCCAATATTGAGGACCCCTGTAGCACAGGTTCCACCCAGCATGGGGGTCATTGATCAAATTTCTGTGCACTTGTAACTCCTACGCTGCAAATGCTGCGCATACATACTTTGTACATTAATTTTGGAAATAAAATTATTTATTATTATGTCGTTTATTTTCTTTCATACATAATAACATTTTTAAATATCTCTCAAACTAAAAAGATATAAAGATTATTTCCTTTATTTCAATTTAAATATATTATTTACATTTTTTTAAATTTGAAAATATAAAAAATAGTACCCCACCGGTGTCGGGAACAGTTTCCAAGTCAGGGCTCCTGAGAGAGGAACCTCCTAACAATACGCATCGTGTCCAGGAGTACCGCTTTCTGAATCAAGCTCTTGATCCAACTGCCTAACGAGAGCCTCCTCAGGTGTTGGTCGAGGCTCTTGGCTATTATGCCATTGGTCGTCATGACTATCGCCACAATGATTGCTGTATCCACATCCCATATTTCGACAACCTCGCGAGCCAGGTCAAGATTCTTAATTAAGATTATTATTATTATATTAGGGTTGTTACAGAACTTCACTTTCGCCTCCGCAAATGTGAAATTTCCAAGACAAGAAATTGTACTTCCGCAGCCGCATTCGCCTCGGCAAGTTGTCTTCAATAAAATCAATTGTAACTAAGAGAAACCCGAATTCGAAGTTTCACGTTTTTGCTCCCAAAATCGCCACCGCCGCCGCCGCCGCAAGGTTCAGTACCAGTGAGCGACTATTTCATGTTTCCTGTTCAGTTTATGAACGTTCATATGATCCTTTGATTTCGTTCTTCGATCATTTGTTAGGCGAGTGAAAAATGTCGAGTGCCGAAATCCAAGATCGTTGAATCAAAATCAAAAGTAATTTATTCAAACTAGACTGAGAATGAGCACTTTTCGAACATCAAAATTACATAAGACAGTCCCCCAAAACGCCCGCCCTTCACCAGCTTTAGCTGGGACAAAGATGTGGCGCAAAAAAAAATCCGCAGCAGCACAGCTGTCTGTTAAGTTAGAAAAACTTGATTCTATACAATAGTATGAAAATGTAATATATTTTGTTTTATTGACATTTAATGTTAGTAGATTTTTATTTAACCACAGGGATGCCTGATGAAGTCCTTCTTCGGCAAGGTACTGTGCAAGGTAAGTCACAAATGATGAACTTTAAAGGACTATCGAAGTAAAATAAATAAACAGTTAATTACTAATAACAATAATTAACGCTTCCATTTCTTAGAGCTCTATAATAAATGATACATAACCTCGAATTGGAATTAGGTACTTATTTAGAATAATTTACTATTGCAGCACATAGCAGCAGCGTACCAGTGATATGGAGCATCACAAATATTGTGCTTATTGTGAATACTGTTACGGACATATCACCCGGCTTTAATTAAAGCAATAGAGTATATAAAAAACTGATGACTTATGAATAATATATTTTTTTTAAATAATAAACAGGATGGGTAAAAAATCGTGGATCAAACGAAACATGCGCTGAAGATCGCCGAAGGCACCCGAACAAACACCCTGCCTATTTCTCCCACCAAAAAGCGTTGCTGGATGTCAGTTTGAAGAGTATGGATACCGGTGTAATTACAGACACATGAGATACATTTCTTCAGCTTTTTCTTGGGCAATAACGTAGATGCAATGCTTCTGGCATTGCAGATGTCGATAGCCGACGGTGACCACATACCAATAGGCAGATCGACTGCTTTAAGACAAAAAAGTTAGTTTATTGTTTTTGTTTGTTTGTCGCGGGATACGATAGTGCCTCCGCCAAGTCGAGCAAAACAAATACAAAGGCACAGCCATACCATCTTTTCTCGAAGTCATTCAGGACATTTTCAACCCCCTGTAACTTTGTTGTGGATAAAACTAGAAGCCTGAATTTTCAGTGACCAAAAGCGCGTATTATAACTTGGTATATTTTCAAATTACATTCAATTTGAACCAGCAGTTTAAGAACGATTGCAGGTCAAAGTTCCTAAATTTTGTCACTGACATACTGATTCACTCACCGATTATCAAAATTCTAAGGTAGTTCTAGCAGACACACTGGCTTCAAATTTTGAACACAATTAGTGTTTAGCCTTTATAGCAACTAAAAAATAAAATATACTGCAATTTCAGTCCCGTTTCTAGATATATTATATGAACTGCATAACAAACTTTGTAATTGAATATTATTTATATAGGATTACAAAGTTACTTATGCAGTTGTCAAATTAAACTGCATTGAAATTGAATGAAGAAGCAACAATAATTAGGTATAACAACCTTTGGGATCTACTACCTATGATGTCGCAGATAGACACACAAATCCACACGTTTTATTAAACTGATACATGTTCAGTATCAGCATCGGGTGATACAAAAGAAATGCGCTCAAAAACATAACATGTAAAAAAATACAAATCTCGCAACGCAGTTCTTCTACCGCAAAAAGATGTGAGATCTAATGTAAAACCAAGTCTGTTAATTTATTCAGTACCTATCTATTTGTCATCTTTATTTCTTTAATAAATAAGTAGAATGACTTGGATTTGATGACAGGAAAACCTATAAAAAGTCTATATTATTAAAATAACATGGTAAATCACTCAATATAGTGCGTACAAACGTACATTTGCAGTTGGAATGTATGGAGGCACACGTTTTTCAACTACAATGTTCGTTTGTGTAGTCCGACACGCACTTGGCCAGTTTTTATTTTTCTTTGATTTGTAAAAAAAAGCAGCCATTATTTTCGCGTAAACATTTAGATGTTTACGCGAAAATAATGGCTGCTTTTTTTGTTTTTTTTTTTTTTTTTTTATGAACGTGAGAAAATAATGTACTTAGGTACATTATTTTCTCACGTTCATAAGGTACGTTTATCACACCAAACACAACAGTAACAGTACAGTAACAGTAAAGAGCCATACTATATTTTTTTTTCAAAATTGTAGGTCCTGTAATTTCGGAGATAAGGGGGAATCGTAAATTTTCATCGAATTTATGAGTATCTGTAAAAGCATTTATTGTAAAATTATTTAAAAAATATATTTGATATCCTCGCAACAAGCCCTTTCATTTGATATGTAACACGGTACTATTTGCAAAGCTTTTTTTATTTTGTTGCCCCTCAAAAGTGACCCCATATTCAAATTTCATTTATTGATAAATGATAAATGATTTTATTTCTGTAAATAGGTTTGTACAAACACTTTTACACGTCAATCATATTTTAAAAACTAGATGAGGTCGGCGTTTCCTATCTGACTACTCTGAGAAGAAAGGCCGAAACAAACTCAGAGGTCACAGTCTCCTTTAAAGTCCAGACATAATCTTGGTCAGATCATGTGAAGACCATGTAGATTGGTGTCTGAAGTGGTCTTTTGAGGAAAGCATCACACAGATTGAGAGGGCCTGTCCAGTCAGTGCACGCATTTGTCAGTTATCGTGCAGCTCAACTCAGAATTAAGGAGCTCAACGATTCGACGAACAATACTAAAGAAAGGACATTTGGGTAGGCCGCATAAATTACTCAAACTGTCAGACTATAATTAGAACTAAGTGAGAAAAAATTAAAAACAAAAAGAAAAAGGAATGACCCACATAGTATTCACATTCACAATAATTTAAATAATATAATACTTTAAAAGTATATAAAATTCATTAATGTCAATGTGTATATAAAAACCAGGAAATAATCTTGATCAGAGCATTTCATTTGAGGACCATGTAGATTTGTGTCTGAAATGGTCTTTTGAGGAAAGAACCATACAGATGTGAGTGGACCTGTCCATTCCATGCACGCATTTGTCAGTAATCGTGTAGTTCAACTCAGAACTTAAAAGGAGCTCAATGATTCGACGAACAATACCAAAGAAAGGACATTTGGCTAGGTCGCATAAAGTACTCATAACTGCCAGATTATCATTAAAAGTAACTGAGAAAAATAAATAAATATATATATATATATATATATATATATGACCCACATAGTCCTCACATTCACAATAATAAAAACAAAAAAAAAATAAAAAAAATATTATACTTCACAAAGTAAATATTCATGTCATTGTGTATATAATTTTAAAGTTAGCAAAAATAAAAACAAAGTTCCGAAAAAAATGATGATGTGGATATATTTAGTAACCTTTTCCGCTTAGCTATTTCTAAAGAGTCTTGAAAAGACCCCGGAAGAAATCAATAATAATCTTCCAGGGTCTTTTCAAGACTCTTTAGAAATAGCTAAGCGGAAAAGGTTACTAAATATATCCACATCATCATTTTATAATGGATTTCCGCAAGGTCACGCTTGAATCAATTAACTAAAGTTCCGAAAGTAAAACATAAAAAAATAAAAAAATTGGAGCAGCTCAATCCCATGCCTTTTTGTCCTCAATGTAATCTTTAACGGCATAAAAAGCCTTCTGGCACAACTTGCGTTTAGTAAATGATTTGAATTTATTAAGGCTTAGATCTTGTACGTGGCTTGGAAGTTTATTATAAAAGCGTATCATTGACATCTAAAGGAGCTACCTATTTTCTTGAGCCTTGTTGTAGGTACAACAAATTTGTGTTTGTTCCTAGTATTTATGTTATGGATATCACTGTATTTTTTAATCAATTTTATGTTTTTATGGGCATATAATAAGTGCATTAATTCAGTAAATTTACTTGATTTGGCCGCGTCCGCTGCGTAGAGAGCTGACCGCGCGAGTGGCGAGTGAGCCGCGCGGCAACCTGCTTCATAGATGTGCACCCCCCTCCCCTGCGGTTTCGCCGTGCGAGTCGTGCGACACCATCATTCATTTTAATACCAATTACAATTTTAAATTCGTAATATCTTTTGAATGGATTGTTCGATTGGAATAAAATAAAAAGTAATTTATAGCTATTGAAACAATCTTGCTCAATAAATAGTTTATTTGGATAAGGATTAGTATTTGACGATAATATGATCAATAAACATAGGCTAATCATTTTAATTACTTTTAATCTATGGAAAAGTGGTTATAACACATATAATGCCGTACTAACAAATGACCTAACTGATTTTTTTTTTTGTAAAATACGTCCACGGAATGTGAGGAACGTCTCATGACACTATTTTCGTTACATTTTACATATTATAATAGTAAAATAAATAAATAAATAATGGTGGCTACCATATATGGCTGACGCGGCGCCACTGTAATAACATTCTCAATAGGGCCGCGTTAGCCATTTTGTCAGCCATTTGATTTCAAAAGCGCGCGAAACCTGCGTCTCGCTTGCCGCCGCTGGCGCCATTTTGATTTTATAGCGTCGTGTGTAACGGACGCCATATTACGGCCGCCATCTTACGGCCGCCATCTTACGGCCGCTATATTACGGCCGCCATATTACGGCCGCCACATTACGGCCGCCACATTACAGCCGCCACATTACAGCCGCCACATAACGGCCGCCATATTACGGCCGCCATCTTACGGCCGCTATATTACGGCCGCTATATTACGGCCGCCATCTTACGGCCGCCACATTACGGCCGCCATCTTACGGCCGCTATATTACGGCCGCCATATTACGGCCGCCACATTACGGCCGCCACATTACGGCCGCCATCTTACGGCCGCTATATTACGGCCGCCATATTACGGCCGCCATATTACGGCCGCCACATTACGGCCGCCACATTACGGCCGCCACATAACGGCCGCCATATTACGGCCGCCATCTTACGGCCGCTATATTACGGCCGCTATATTACTGCCGCCATCTTACGGCCGCTATATTACGGCCGCCATATTACGGCCGCCATATTACGGCCGCCATATTACGGCCGCCATCTTACGGCCGCCGTATTACGGCCGCCATCTTACGGCCGTCATATTACGGCCGCTATCTTACGGCCGCTATATTACGACCGCCACATTACGGCCGCCATGTTACGGCCGCCATATTACGGCCGCCATATTACGGCCGCCATCTTACGGCCGCTATATTACGGCCGCCATCTTACGGCCGTCATATTACGGCCGCCATCTTACGGCCGCTATATTACGACCGCCACATTACGGCCGCCATATTACGGCCGCCATATTACGGCCGCCGTCTTACGGCCGCTATATTACGGCCGCCATCTTACGGCCGCCATATTACGGCCGCCATATTACGGCCGCCATATTACGGCCGCCACATTACGGCCGCCCCATTACGGCCGCCACATAACGGCCGCCATATTACGGCCGCTATATTACGGCCGCCATCTTAGGGCCGCTATATTACGGCCGCCATCTTACGGCCGCTATATTACGGCCGCTATATTACGGCCGCCATATTACGGCCGCCATATTACGGCCGCCATCTTACGGCCGCTATATTACGGCCGCCATCTTACGGCCGTCATATTACGGCCGCTATATTACGACCGCCACATTACGGCCGCCATATTACGGCCGCCATATTACGGCCGCCAACTTACGGCTGCTATATTACGGCCGCCATCTTACGGCCGCCATATTACGGCCGCCATATTACGGCCGCCATATTACGGCCGCCATATTACGGCCGCCATATTACGGCCGCCACATTACGGCCGCCACATAACGGCCGCCATATTACGGCCGCTATATTACGGCCGCTATATTACGGCCGCCATCTTACGGCCGCTATATTACGGCCGCCATCTTACGGCCGCTATATTACGGCCGCTATCTTACGGCCGCTATATTACGGCCGCTATATTACGGCCGCTATATTACGGCCGCCATCTTACGGCCGCTATATTACGGCCGCCATATTACGGCCGCCATATTACGGCCGCCATATTACGGCCGCCATCTTACGGCCGCTATATGACGGCCGCCATCTTACGGCCGCTATATTACGGCCGCCATCTTACGGCCGCTATATTACGGCCGCCATATTACGGCCGCCATATTACGGCCGCCATATTACGGCCGCCATCTTACGGCCGCTATATTACGGCCGCCATCTTACGGCCGCTATATTACGGCCGCCATATTACGGCCGCCATCTTACGGCCGCCACATTACGGCCGCCCCATTACGGCCGCCACATAACGGCCGCCATCTTACGGCCGCTATATTACGGCCGCCAAATAACAGTCGTAGTAGCGGTTGTCATAAAACCGGAAAAGTGCATAACGGCTGCTACATTACGGCCGCCATAATACGGCCGCCACATAAGGGCCGCCATATTACGGCCACCATCTTACGGCCGCTATATTACGGCCACCATATTACGGCCGCCATATTACGGCCGCCACATTACGGCCGCCACATAACGGCCGCCATATAACGGCCGCCACATAACGGCCGCCATATTACGGCCGCCATATTACGGCCGCCACATAACGGCCGCCATATTACGGCCGCCTTATAACGGCTGCTACATTACGGCGCCATATTACGGCCGCCATATTACGGCCACCACATAACGGCTGCCATAAAACGGCTGCTACATAACTGCCGCCAAATAACGGCCACCACACAACGGCCGCCAAATAACAATCGCAGTAACGGTTGTCATAAAACCGGAAAGTGCATAACGGCTGCCATATTACGGCCGCCATATTACTGCCGCCACATAACGGCCGTCATATTACGACCGCCACATAGCGGCCGCTACATAATCGCCACCATATTACGGCCGCCATGTTACGGCCGCCCTATAACGGCCGCCACATAACAGCCGCCACATAACGGCCGCCAAGTAACGGCCGCAGTAACGATTGTCATAAAACCGGAAAAGTGCACTCGCACTTTTATTTTCTTGCGGTGTGGTCACCGTACAATATTTCCGTGCAAAGAATGCACTTTTCCGGTTTTATGACAACGTTATTTGCGCCCGTTTTTGCGGCCGTAGAGTGACGATAACTACGGTAACTGTAGCGGCCGTTATGTGGCCGCCGTTATGTGGCGGCCGTTATTTGGCGCCCGGTGTGTAGCGGCCGTTATTAAGCGCCCATTATTTGGCGGCTGTTGCGTGGCGGCCGTTATTTGGTGCCCGTTATTTGGCGGACGTTATTTGGCGGCCAGCGGCCTGCCCCACCGCTCTTTTAGGAAACCGTAGCTTTATTGGTAAAGACCCTTAAAATAGTAAGGTCACCGTCATCGCCGCTTATAACGCACGCGTGCGAGCGGACAAACAGACACGGAAACGGAATTTTATTTAGATAAAATTTAAGTGTCCGTTTGTCCGCGTTTGTGTCAGTTTGTTTGAACAAACTTTACGCATATCTATACTAATATTATAAAGAGGAAACCTTTGTATTTTTGTATGTTTGTATTGAATAGGCTCGAAAACTACTGGGCCGATTTCAAAATTTCTTTTACCATTACTTAGAGGGAGTCTTCCGAATCTGTATAGGCTATATTTTATCCCGGAAAATAGATAAAAGATTATCAAAAATATACTGAGAAGGCACAGTCATTACATTTATCTCCTTAAATTTATCTCTGAGAGAGTGTCTCGGACTCAATTTATAAATTGATCGAACAGCTCTTTTCTGCAAAACAAAGATAGTTTGAATGTCGGCGGCATTTCCCCACAACAGAATACCGTACGACATTACACTATGAAAATAACTAAAGTACTCTAAACGGGCTGTCTCTATGTTAGTTAAATTACGAATTTTTCTAACAGCATATGCTGCGGAGCTTAGCTTTTTTGACAATATATCTATATGTGGGCCCCACTGAAGCTTAGCATCCAAAGTTAAGCCCAAGAATACTGTGCTATCTTCAGGATTCAATTCTTCGCCCTTTATCAACACTTTAGTTTTCACCTGCCTAACATGAGGTAGGGTAAACTTAATGCACTTAGTTTTTTTTTTCATTCAGAAGTAAATTATTAACATTGAACCAGTGAACTACTTTTGAAATTGCAGTATTTACATCGTCAGTAACTAGCTGCTGACGTTTAAGTTTAAACAAAAGTGAAGTGTCATCCGCAAACAACACTATATCATGGTTATCCTTTATGAGGTAAGGCAAGTCATTAATATAAATAAGAAACAAGAAAGGACCAAGAATTGAGCCCTGTGGGACTCCCATTGTTACTAAAGATCCGGGAGATCTTTTTCCATTAACGTCAATGCTCTGAATCCTATTACTCAAGTATGAAGTAAGAAGATCCAGAGCGCTGTTCCGGATCCCATAGTGGCGGAGTTTCCTGATTAACGTGTCATGAAGAACGCAATCAAATGCCTTGGACAAATCACAAAAGATGCCCAAGGCATCATATTTATCTTCCCATGCATTATAAATGTGACCTAAATGTTCAACACCGGCGTCAGTAGTTGAACAACCCCTTGTAAAACCGAACTGTTTGCTGTGTAATAATTTATGTCTATTAAAAAATCTTTGCAATTGCTCTAAAATTAATTTCTCAAAAATTTTACTAAAGGTAGGTAGTACTGAAATAATTCTATAATTTGTGGGGTCTGATGTACTACCTGATTTAAACAAAGGTATAATTTTACTATTTTTCATTAAGTCAGGAAACTCCCCACAGTCGATACAATTATTAAAGATAAGAGCTAAAGTAGGTACTACAATGTCAATAATAGACTTGGCAACTTCTACAGAGTTACCCCACAGATCTGCAGTCTTTTTTACATTTAAAGTGTGAAAAGTTTTAATTATGTCTCTACAGGTAATATGTTCAAAAAGAAATTCCGAATCACAAACATTAACATTTTCCTTTAGCAAAGACTCAGCAACAGAAGGTGATGAGTTTAGGGACGTATTTACGTTACACGTCCATGTTTGAGTTACAGAAATATATATGTGTACCAAATTTCAACTTCATCGGTCCATTAGATTCGGAGCAAATTGGCTGTGACAGACGGACAGACAGACACAGTCACAGAGTGATCCTATAAGGAATCCGTTTTTTCCTTTTGAGGTACGGTACCCTAAAAATGTAACACATGCCAACTCTTGATCGGATGCCGCCGCATTTCCCAAAGTAAAATGTAATGAAGAATTTTGTTTACGATGATTTTGGCTCTGTTATTGTTGACATTCATCTCAGACTGTAGCCACTACTATAAAACAGCTATAGTCTACTACATGTCCTCACTTCACCACAACGCGGCACCATGACAAGATCCAGTAGTTGTTTAGTGTTAGCTGCTGTGATTCAGGTGAGAATCAAAACAAAAGGATTTTTAGTTTGACTTTTACAAATTACCATCATCTGCCTAGCCTTTTCCCAACTGTTTTGCGTTCAGCTTCCAGTCTAACCGGATGCAACTGAATAACAGTGTTTTACATGGAGTAACTGCTTACCGGTCCTCCACAATCCAGTTACTGGGTAATACGATATCCCTAGGTAAGACTGGTTGTCAGACTTTCGGGCTTCTGGCTACCGTCGCTACGGGTAGCCAGAAGCCCGAAAGTGTCAAAGATCTCCAAAGACAACAGCTTGACGTCCTTTGCGAGGCATTGAGGAGTCTCGGTATGTAATGGATGACCACCCAGCCGAACCAACCTCGGCAACCGTTGCTTAACTTTCAAGATCGACCCGTGCGCCTGTTCTACTTCTACACAGTCATATTGATGGTGTTTTACAGAGTTTTGCAGAGAGTGAAATTGATCCTAAACGGGTTTATTTTTAGATACCTACTTATCCATTTTTTTAGGACAGGTCACACCTTATCACAAACTACTTAATTACGCGTCAGTAAGTCACGTGATGTACCGGCCGCCATTGAAGTAATAGTCTTGTAAGATTCTCGCTACTTATTGGGGTGATTTGAGTTTGCAACACGTTACTTTTGAGTAGCATCGTGAACGATGAGCCTTTATCGTCGTCTTTTTGCAAAATATTTTTTTCCGATGCCATTAAATCCTGCACAAACCATTTTGTAATGGAGTATTCTCTTACAGGTGATATTTGGCAAAATACCACGAGAACTGGCTGACCTAGGCATATATCATCCCTATCAACAGATGATACCGCGAAACTGTTGGCACTCACCACGCGGTGTAGGTAGTTTTTTTTTATTATTCAGACATGCTAAGTGCAAGCAGTACCAAGTGACAGTTATCACACATCTGCCCCTGAATTATGGGGTCTGCCACCCGGTTTCAGAATTGAGAATTCAAAGAAAAGAACTCTTTTTTGTAGCCCACGAAATTCAAAATATCATCATACGTTTTTTGCAAAGAAATTTTGAATTTCACGGCGCTTTCAAAATATTTCACATTAAGTAATGCTAAAGTATACTTTAACGGGCTCTCAATAATTAATTCTCATTTCAGAAACCAAGTGTCATGATTCAGTTACGGACGATGCCTATTTAACAATGTTCTAAGAGAACTCCTTGTTTAGCTGTAGAGTAGAATAAACTGCAATGATGAGAACATTAGGGTATGTTATATATGTAAAGAATTACGGCATCCTGCAATAAGACTGATAATTTTTTACTTAAACTATGTGCACCTGAGGCCTATTTAATATAGCTGACAATAAGGCTCCGAGCACGAAAACCACCCTCTTTTGTCAATTACTTATCTAATTGTGAGAAACCTTGAAATAATTGAAAAATCACACATTCGTCTTCAGCTATTCTTGAAATAAAATCAAAATTTTATTTTATGAATATACAATATTTTAATTAAGTAAATCAAAGGCGAAATATACGTAATATTTATTTTTTTGGAGAGCGCAAAAGTGATGCAACTATTAACAGGTGCTGTGGTGTGACTGACACGAATGGTTTAGCACCACGAAAACTGTCAGACAGACTTACTGTCTGACAATTTTCGCCTTTGATTTACTTAATTAAAATATTGTATATTCATAAAATAAAATTTTGATTTTATTTTAAGGATAGCTGAAGACGAATGTGTGATTTTTAAATTTTTTGATATGGTTTGCTAAATAATAGGAAAAAATACATTACTGACTGGGTTTAAAAAAAAGGTTTTTCAGCATTACTTTTCTGCCATATTTTCTATGGAAGTTGAAAAAAGTGGCTCAGACACATGCAAGTTGGCTATTTAATGATGTTGATGATATTTTTGAATGTACAAAATCAACAAATGTTCAATCAAATGTCAGTCTCTCGCGTCATTTTTCGGAAAACTTGTTGGAAATGTTAGTTATTTTCCATGAATGCTTAATTTAATTGAAAAATCTCTTTAAGCCAAATGCAAAACAAAGAACTCGACTTTACAAACCACAAATAGTTTTGTTTAAATATGTTTTCCCTTTCTCACAAACAATGAACAAAATTGAACAAAATCAGTTGATTTCATGCACGACCCCTTAAAAACAGGTGCTGTTTAATAAACCACTAAAAACTATGAAAATTGTCCAATTGTCGCTTGTCGGTTTTATAAAAGGAATCTTTAAATATTTTGTATGAAAGGAAAATGTTCTCACTTTATTACAGATAGACCTGCATAAATGTTGTCCAAGACCAGGTCTATATTCCAACGAACTTTTGGATAGTTGTGGGATTGAGAAACCGCCTGAAAAAGGTTCCAAAGTCCCACCTAGACCCAAAAAAGTAAGTATTACTACCAACGGATGTTCTTCGCCTTTATCCTATCCTCGCACAAACACTAACATCATATTTGCTGCAGTCCATGCACACCGATGAACAGGGCGAAATGTGGTATCACCCCAAATACCAGCTAAGCTGAGAAATAAATTGTGGGAAGAAGCACCCACTACCACACGACTTTGTTGAACCCCTGTTACATCTGCCACTCGGACGCGACCTGCAGTATCTTATATGTATAGAATGCACTTAATAGATTGCTCACAAATGAAACCTGGCAAAATGGGAGTCCTTCCGACACTCATTACGAGTGAAGAGCTCTTGATCAGACAATGGCACACTTGTTGGAGTGTCTTAAGTGTCCCTACTCTTGCAAAGAGAACGTGAACAAAACCGCTATCAGCGTGGCCATCTACTGAGCCAAAGTAGTTTAGAATATGGTATCATTGATCTGAAAAGAAGAAGAAACCCAAATACACGATTATCTGATGTTTCGCATACAGGTTCCACTGACTTTTATCTCCTGTTTTTCATAGGCTCCTTGCCAGGATGGTATATGTCTGATGACAAAGACCAACTTACTAATGGCTAATGGAAGTATTGACTACGAAAAACTTCGGACTTACATAGACCAATGGGCTGCTGCCAACCCAGACTTTACTGAAGCTATATTGGCAGCCAAACCACTATGTACAAAGCCAAAAGAAGAGCATTGGCATAGAAGCCAACCGCCAAAAATATGTGATCCAGATTTAGTATTTATGTGTCTACAGGCTCACATGTTGTGGGTAAGATTTCCTCAAATTAAAACATTGAGACATTTCTTTTTCAACAGCACTTTGGGTTGAATTCGTTCTGGTTCTGATTTTATCCGAAGATTATGTTTTATTACTGTCGCCGAGCTATGTGTCTTCAATATGTACAATTATTTTAGTTTTGCCACAGATAAGTACAGATGGTTCACTCACAATAAAGTGTCATTCGAGTAACACAGCGCTAATTACCTACAGTTATATTCACCTAGAAGTTGCCGCTCTTTATCGCGTAACTCTTGTATATTCTGACTACGTTACGCCCACTGAATTCGACAAGTCAAACCCAGCGCGTAGTACTTGTAGCTTCATACTTCATTGCAGACTTCAGACTTTATTGCAGAGTGAACCATCTGTATTCATCTGTGTTGCCCGGTTGATGTTTGGCCTACATTAGAAACTTAACATTTGGATAAAAGTTAGGTGAATATCTTGAAGCAAAATTTTTTTCAGAGCTGTAAATTAAGAGAAGAATTCGAAGAATGCCAGCATCTAAGAGAACACATGGATGAGTGCAAACCATATTTTATGAAACCTAAGGGTTATGACGAAGAATTCTCCAATCGAAACAAAGACATTTAAAAATATTGATAGTAAATTGTAATTGGGTTACAGATATGTATTGTTGTCTGTATCCATCAGTTTATTTAAATATATACACAATATTTAACTATGTAACTAATCATTTATGCTATCCATCATACTTATATATAATACAAAACAAAAAAGAAAAATACAAAATAAAATAGAATAAAAAAATAAATAGGTATTGGTGTTAATTAAATAAGAAACAATAATTATTTCAATTTTCAAGATAATATTTACATCATTTAAAAGTTAAGTATTATTAAAATAGTAGTATTTGTAGTAGAATTTGTATATAAAAAACCGGCCAAGTGCTTGTCGGACCACACATAATGAAGGGTTCCGTAGTTAGAATTGTTGGAATGAATTTGACCCATTGTAGATGACAAATGTAAGTTGGTCAATTATTACAAAAGAGATCCCCACTTTACGTGTACGGGTGTTTAGAATCGAAAAAAAAAAAATCACACAAGCCTAGAAATTTGCGCAAATTTCTTCCAACCCACGTAACGATTTACTTGCGCAAGCCTAAATTTGCGCAAGTAAATCATTACGTGTGTGGCTAGCATTATTAATATATATATACGTCGGAGTGAGCAAATTGTATCGTAAAATGGAACGCAATGTTTAGTGTGATCATTGCACCGCTCAGTGAATCAGGTGAGTTGTGGAAAAAACCGGCCTTTATAAGACGACGCACACAAACAAAAACCGAACGCTGTCCTCACCTCACCGCCGAGGCCCGCCGCGACGTCCCAGTCCATCCCCGCCCCGACCGTTGCTCGGGCCAGCCCGCGCCGCTGAGCCCGTAACTTTTAATTCCCCAAATAATAATATTAATCCGATCCAACCTGTCCCTTGCTGTCCTCCCCCAGCGACGCCCTAAGCCGAGGTCCGTACCCCACAGGGGGTGCCCTTAGCGTGTAGTCGCTTAGTTTCTAAGTTTTATGCCCTGGCTGGAGGCCTTAATTTATTGAAGCAGCCACAGGAAAGTCCAGTTAAGCAGCCGACAACCTCCAAGGTTGACCTGCAAGATACCATACCAAAATGCCATGCTTTAAAAAAACCTTCAGTTTGCCGTAGTCCGTACTACTACTACTGTTTCAATTGTACCTCTGGTGAAAATAGAGAATGCTCATTTAATAGTATAGGAAACTTCATACTAATCCATGTATTCATAATCACTTATTCCATGCTGTCTTGATCGTAGGTACTTATTAATTCCATGCTACCATGTAATTATTGTAGTGTCCATTATTCTCATGTCATTATTCATTATCTTGTTCTAAACTTTGGGCGACTGAGGTCTGCTCGGGTGGAAATACGGAGAAAACGAATTTTCCCAAATATGAGACCTAGCTAGATCGATTTATCGCCCCGTAAACCCATATATTTCAAATTTTATCGAAATCGTTAGAGCCGTTTTCGAGAACGTGAGTACACATATATATACATATATTTATACAAATATTGCTCGTTATAGTATAGTATACGATAAGTGACCAGCTTATATTGGTGTTTTACCACTTACGTGTGGCATAATGTAGATACCAGAAGAAATCCTAGAACTTCTAAAATATTATGATTTGAGATGCAACGCGAAGCTATGCCTATTGTACTAATTTCAAAACAACCTGTCGTCTATTACTTCAACAGTACAAAAACGCATGTGACCAATGGATCATTCGTTTGATTGATTCCACCCGGATCACCCAAGGGAAGAAAAAAATATTATTTGCAATAATTTTCAAAGATCCGCAACTCACAAAGAATTGTCTTGAAAGTGTCAATAGTATCAGTGGAGCTAATGAAATCGGTGGCTTTAATAGCGTTTGTCATTTATGTAAGTATTATTTTAAGGGAAATATTTAATTGAACCTTTAAAAACCCCCTGAACCAACCCTTCTAATGATGTATATATTTTTTTAAATTAATGAACCTTTAATAAAAAATGCGCTTCTAAGTATGTACACTTTTTTAAATGATTGAGCCTCTTTTTAACTTTGTGGTCTTTTCTCACATTTGATCGCAATATCTAAACGGGGGGTTAGGTTGGCACTGTGATCTACAACGCGCGAGCCAAATTGGTTGCCGACCAGAAGGGGTAGGTTAGGTTAGAACTCTGACCAATCGTGTGAAAGAGGTACCGTGACAGCCGCCGGGTAAAATAGGAATTATTTGAGATTCACAAAAAGAGGCCCAATCATTAGAATGAATCATTATCAAGGTTCGATTAGAAACATACCCTATTAGTTACGATATAAAGGCGCTGTTAATTAAGATTTTACAATAACAGTACCTAATCATAAACTTTGTTCACGTGGCAAATCGTTTGCAACTAAATGGCATCTTTCTCTCATCAGTTCTGTTAATCCCAATTTGATTTTTCCCTCACTAAAAGGTGTTACGAGAATGTCAACAAGACCCAATCGATATAGACAAGTGCATACCAAACGCAGACGTGCTGGTAAGTTGGTAAAAAAATACATAAAATAATCAGTCTATAATGTTCTGGAAATTGCTGGGACCGTAGAAGGGTCAGGTCAGGTTTAAAAAGCCATCTAAAAATATATTCCGAACTTCCAACAATGGAAGCATCAAGACATGCAGCACATATTTTACTATGCTTTTTTTTATCGTACCTCTTTACTACAATTCTTTTTTTGGCTGATAACAAAACTCTTTCTTTAATCTACCGCCATCTAGCTTTATCACACGGAACTTTGACAACGGTTACTAAAGACTTGGCTTGACTAAATTAAATTAAACTAAACTTCGCTTATTCGTTTTAGCTTTAGCTTTCAAATTACGTATATTTTTGTTTGGCACTAACTCTCATAAAAATTCACAGTGAACATGTCGAGTTAAAAAAAAATATCGTGTTTATGACTAGAGCTACACTTTATACTTTTTATTTTATTTTAGTATCGAGTATGTTGTATTTTCCCTCCGTTCTTCACTCGGGAGATTGCTAAGTCATGCGGAGGACAGATATTTCAACAGTTCTATGACGAAAAGAATAATGTATCTGGCTTAAGAAGGCTTAATTATAATGTAAGTATATACAATACTTATTTGTTCAAAGATTTACACGACATTTCCTGTAGTGTTCACTAACTGATTCTACTTACAAAGATGATGGAGAATGAAATTCTACATGGGCGTAACCAGCTTTTGTCTAAGGAGGGGTAGATCAACCCAGGGAGGGTAATCAAGTTTTTCCTGGTAGTACTTAGGCATAAGTATGTAAGTGATTTTTAAGCTGAATGGGATGGATGGTGCAGGGTTCAGGGGGTGACAGCTGCCCTCCTTTTAACTGGACTTTCCTTTGGACTGGACTTTTTCCTTTTTTTGGACTGTAAAAACACTGTGGGCTGTGATCATCTAACATTTGGTCATTATATTGAATATTGGACTGAAAGCCATGCCTAGCAGCAGACGTCTCAATAGATGTTAATAATTCATATACACCAATGTGTATATGAATTATTAACATAGCAGCAATGCAGATGTAAACCAATTTTTGGAAAGGACCACACCAGACCAACTAAACGAAAGTATACTAATATAAGATTAATTCAATTTGGCTAGTAACTTAATGTATTGCAATTCTAAAAGTCCATTGAAGATATTTGGGAAAGCGAAGGGCTCGATCAATTATATGTATTATTGTCCCCCACTCGGCACACCCTGGTATAGAATACAAGTATTATTATAGATATTATGTTTTGCGATTTCGGCGGTCTCTCCAGAGACCTTCTTCAATGGACTTTAGAAGGCAGAAGTGCGCCATCTAGCGGTATGACTTCAGAACTCCAGTTCTGGAGTCATACCGCTAGATGGCGCGCTTCTTCCTTCTAAAGTCGTTTCAGTATCTCGGTTCACTCGTGCAATAGTAATCTTTAGCTTTGGTAATAAATAGTTATTTTTATCATAATAATATTCCTTTAGCACTGTTTCGAATCTCAACATCGATACCATTCGCCTTGCCATCATTATTAATAAATGAGCGTACATTCTAAAATTGGCTTTGATTAATTTGTCAATACTACTGTGTGGAAATATGTAATATCGGTCGATAGTGCAGAAAAATATTGATTATGAAATGCAATCCATTAATATCGTAACACTAACAACGATAAGTATTTGTCGGCTAGATAATTATACTATTTTTATTAAATTTAGTAATTTATTCAGAGTACAAAATTAATGTGTGCGATAAATTTGCGTTTGCCAATTTCTCACATTAACTTTGCGATCATTTTCGTTCGATAACTGGCCTTAAGGAGACTGTAATTAATGCAACATGTTTTTCAGTGTCAATATTGGTATTGTGTCCTTGACAAATACGCTATATTGGATGCAGATAGCAACTTTGATATGGAAAAATACTATACTCATCTTGACGTGTGGGTATCGCTGAACCCAATGTTTGCTGACGTCATGCTCGAAGCTAAAGTATTCTGCAAGGATGAGTTCCGACCCATGCTACCTTTAAAGACTTGCTCATTCTTCAGTTTTCAATCATGTATTAGAAATTACATAGAAATGGTAAGTGAAACATGCGTAATTACTGTCGTCAAACATTCATTTTAGCTGTCAGCTTTGTCGGCTGGTGGCTAAGAGTCGACTAATTTTTTTGAGAACCTACCATTATTAAGTTGGTCCAACCTGAACAAGTTCTCTCAATTCTTACATCTCTTATACAGTTAATGATTTCAATTTTACGTTAAGTATATTGTAATTATATTATTGAGAAAATCTGTTATCCTTATTACGGTTGCAATCAAAATTGGCTATCTTTAAACATAGTATCAAATTAAATCAAATCTATCACTACTATATTAATTCTAGTAGCTGTCCTCAGACTTGTAAGCATTATTGTTTTTTTCAGGATTGTCCAATTTACATAGAAACCAGCGAATGTATAGAGAAGAGAGATTTCTTAAAGGAATGCAAACAGTATTTCCATAGAAAAAAATAAATTGTAATTAAATACCTACATAATAAAATATTAAATTCGATTTTTTTTTTTAAGAAAAAAGCTTAAGGCCTGGACTCCACCGAAGCGGAGATGTGCTGAGATGTCTGAAGCGGAGAAGAGCAGAAATGTTTTTCAGCTAGGGTATATTCACCGAAGCTGTGCCAAGATGCGTACTGGCTAGACTGGAGCGGAGATGTGTGCTGGCAAGAGCGAACTGTTACGGCGCCGCTCACTGCACGCTGCTCACATCTTTTCTCGTCTCCGCTGCGCACCGTCACCAGTTTGCGAGGCACAGCTCAGATCTCCACTTTGTACCGCCGCCCAGCTCTTGGCGAGGCACAGCTCACAGCTCCGCTTCGATCGCGCCATACAAATATGCTACTCCGCTCAGTGGTCTCCACTGAAGCAGAGACTAGACGAGTTGTGTAAATAACGAAATTCATTGGTTGTTTAAAACACATCTCCTCTCCTCTCGTCTCGTCTCCGCTTTGGTGGAGTAGGGGCCTAAACAAGCCTTCGTTCGCACTAGTACCACCGAACAGAACCACCGGTGGTACAAGCCGGAAATTTCGTTCTCTGTAGTACCATCATTTATTTAGTGGTACTACTAATAATACTAGCAGAAGTGCAAATGGGTAACATATAACGTAAATAAAATAATAGATATTTACTCAAAACATCGCATTTATTCTAATATTGAAACTATTAAGACTGAAATGACAATATTCCACGTCAAACATACTTACTTACACTACTTAATCATTAGCTATTACAGTACAATTTATGCATACATTCAACAATAATTCATCATTAGCATTCTTTTATACATACATGATATGAGACAAAGTAAAAGTACGTCCAGCCGTACAATTTTTATTGTACTGTTCAACGAGCCTACTCCATACTGATACACTTATTAATACTGTCACGTAAATGCTCATAGAACAACTCTCATTATCACACTCACCAGTATTCCCTTATCACTTTCCTTTTAGGAATGTTATTAAAACTAAGCTAACAGTCTTTGTAACGCCTTCAAGGGAGAAGCCGAGGGTTGTACCGCCCGAAGTACAATATCATACCAGATGGGTTGTGCCTCACGAAGTAGAGGAAAGGTCGGTCGAACTTGAGTCGCGCCGGCAGCGCACTCCGCGCCGGCAGACGCGCCTGTCGGGGACGGAGGTGCAGCGGCAGGTGCATCGCGTCCCCAACGTCATGAGGATCGTGGAATGCTCTCTGGTAGTCTCTTGGCTCATCCCAATCGTTTAACCATCTAGTGCGACGTCTTTGTGAAACACTCAAAGTCTCAGGGTACTCTTCAGTGTGATGCTGTTCTCCAATCCCATCTTCGCCGCAAGTGGCGAATGTGTTCAGCTGAACCATATCCGATAAGTAAAGATCCTTCGAAGGTCCATTCAAGCCACCAAGATCAGCATGGTCACCATCAAATAGGTCTTTTAACCCCATTTTTCTCAAGCTCAATGAGACGTTGAAAGTTGATTTGTGAGAGAACCTTGGAATTTGAAGTTCCAAGCCGGTCCGAGGAAGTAGAGTGCGTAAGACTCGATTCCATGTTGGAGTCGTTGGCAAAGCATCTAGTAGTCTTTGTTCAAGTTTTTCTAAATCATCAGCATGTACCACATTTCCTTGCTGACCAGGCATTAGAAACAGCGTGCTGACTATAGTGTTAGTATTTCCCAAGGCGGCTGCAGTAGCATCAAGCACTGGATCGTAACCAGCCAAGAACCCGCTCTTGTACACCACAGCTGGCACAGGAACAAGCCGTCGCTGACGGACGTTCGGGGATACTACGAAGTACATCTCACCATCTCTGCCTTCTACCGATGTTCCTGAGCAGTCAGTCTGAAAGATAAAAAATACAAATCTAATAATAGTTTTGAAGTGTAACTTAGAATTGAAAGGATTTGTTAGTGTGCAACAACAAATATTTATTATTAAAAATACACATATTTAGTATTATTTCTTATTGTTATCGGCGTTTATAAAAGTATAGAAGTAAAATGTTTGTGAACATCTCAAAAAAATTACTTTGGTTTTATTTACAACTAGTCCCTCAACTCGAAAAAAACAACTCTCAACTCTGATGTTTCAAGCGACGACCACGTTCACAGAATTTAGCATACATACGATCCTATTTTATCTAATAACATCTTCCTTCATTAACTGATAATATTCAATGTCCAGTATAATTATTACAGTATATTATCAGTTTCACATAGGTCTCGAGTTCGAACCCAAGGCAACACACTTCTGACTTTTCGGATTCATGTGCGGATTGTAGATATAATTATCACTCGCTTCATAAACGGTGAAGGAAAATATTGTGAGGAAACCAGCACGCCTGAGAGATATTTCTTGACGGCATGTGAAGCCCGGTCAGAGGCCCATGGGCGGCATAAAAACTTTTACACCAGGTTCGTCACTAAGCACACGAAAAAGAAGAAGCCAAGCAGATTGTAAGTTTTTCTATTGGGAGAAGCATGCTCCATAATAAAGTAAGGGCAAAATAACACTCACCTCGAAAATATTTGCTGTAAACGCAGCTAAAGGGGGTTGCATAACAATGTTATTGGTTTTCATGTATTCTGGAATCTTGCCCCAAGTATACCTCTTGACAAGCAAATTGGTCCTTCTTCTTATTATGTCACTAATTAATTTAAAGTTAATCTCCTCAACATGGCCGTCGTAAAAGTGCTGAGCCCGTTCTTTGTAGAATGTTAAGATTTTTCCTTTGTTTCTATCACTGTAAAGTTCTCTAATAAATGCAGAAACTGCTACTCCGGATTCTGGAGTTGTTTCAATTGAGTCAGAAATATTTTTCAATGTAAAGTGGGGATTAAATGTAACCATGTCATCTAATTTCAGGATCTCATTCATTTCTCCCGAGGTGGCGCCCCTGGCCCCCATAAATATCATGGCTAACATCGAAAATATGGAATATGGCGACAAAACAAAACTTCTTTTTTTGTCGATATCGTCAATCATCACGTTCCAGAATCTAAATGCTAGTTCATTGGAAAGTTCAGAAAAGCGTGCAAGATCTTCACCTAAATCCTTTGTCGTCACTTCCAATCCTTGGTTTTCTTTCGAAAATTCTAAAACAATATCTTTATTTTCGTTATCTGGAACATAATGGTTCTCAGACTTAACCTTATCCTTTGGAATTTCATTTGCTTTTGGCGGAGAAAGAGTCGGTATAAGCTTCCATGAATTATTTCTTTCGCTAACTAATTCTTCTTCATCGATGTTTACCTTCTGTATCTTTTTCTTGAAGTCGTCAACTTTGGGTAATGGTTCAGGAAGTTTATCTTTCTTATTATTTATATTGATTTTTTCAGGCGAGTTAATTTTATTGAATTTCGACTGACTTATTTTATGTGGGGTGGTGGTAGTTGATGTAGTATCTAGAATTCGTGTAGTTATTTCTATACTAGAAATATTGTCAGTCTCAGTCTCTGTAGTTTTATTCCCGTTTTTTGTCATTTCTTTTTCGGGTTTTGTTTCGACGCTTTCTTTTTTTATATCAGTGGTTTTTTCAATAGGTTTATCAATATTATTTTGGTTTTCAGTGTATTTATCAATGTTATTCTTATTTTCAGTGGGGCCCAGTTCTACTTTGTTTTTATTATTACTATTAGTTGAAACCGAGATCTGTACAAAGTTTTTACTATTATCTTCAGGTGTTCCTCCTTTTTTGTTTTCGTCTTTCTTATTTTCAATTGGTTTTGACAAAGTTTCAATTTGTTTCTTTTCTTCAATTTCAGTGATTTTATTTTTGATATTTTCGAAGGGTAATTTGATTTTGTTGCTATCATCATTGCTTGATTGAATTACTTCTTTTGGTAAATCTGCTGGTGATTCTGTAGTTGAACTTGTTTCTTTTTTAACTTTATTGGATGTTTCAGAGGTTGTTTCGGAAGTGTACACATTTTGTACTGTAGTAAGCTCTACACTTTTCTCAGTCGTTGTAACTTTGAGTACTTTTTGTGTACTTTCTTCTGAATTAACAATAGATTGTGGTGCTTCATTCACTACTTGAGATAGTAAGTCACCCATAGACTCAGATAATATTGGGTCTATAGTAGTAGCTTCAGTAGCAGCAGGCGTGCTAAATAACTCTACTTTTTTAATGTTATTACTACTAACATTAGGTTTTTTACTGTCTGTTGAAGTCTGAGTTATTTCTGTTTCTTTTGCATCTGTTTTTTGAACTTCAGTTGTATCTGTTTTTTGAACTTCAGTTTCCTTTGTCTCAGTTTTTTTAACTTCAGTCTCTTTTGTCTCAGTTTTTTGAACTTCGGTTTCCTTGGTCTCAGTTTTCTTTGATCCCGTTTCTTTTAATATGTTGTCATTTTCCATTTTAATATTTTCTTGTTCTTTATTTTGCCCATGGGGATCTATTGTAGATATTTTAATAAAATTATCAGTATTTTTATCTGAAGTTTGAGGTGTTTTTACATCGGTTTCATTTCCAACACCAGATGGTATATCCATATCTAGAACTTCTTTGCTTTCTAAATCCAGTCCACTAAGTTTTGTAGTATCTAATAAATTGCTAGCAGTCGGAATTGGTCGATAACTTCCACCGAGATCAGAAGCTATTTGACTAATGCTTTGAGCAACGTCAAACAAGGGAAGTAAAGGCTCGCCATCTTTTTCGTTTTCATCGTTATCATTATCAGCTGGTGTATCTTCCATTGTGTTTAGATTGTCAGTAGACACTATTTCTGTAGATGACATAGTTGTTGATGGGGATACAGATTGAGTTGTAATAGTAGTTACATTAATTTTATCGATGTCCTGTTCTGTGAGCGTGCTTGAAACGTATTTATGTGTACTGATAACAGGTTTACTTGTAGTCGCAAAAGTTTGGATTTTAGGTACCTCAGTAGTTGGTTCAAGAGTGGTAGTAGTGACAGACCTCTTTGTTGTGCTTGCATAAATGGTAGGAGACTTAGAGGTTACTATTGGTTTACGCGTTGTGCGTTCAGAAATATAGTTAACGGTGGACACTGGAATAAAAGTACTTATTTTTTCGAATTCTATTTCGTTCTTCTCAGTAGAAGTAACTGCATTGGCATTATGTTGAACATGGACCTTAATGTTATCAACTTCTTGTTCTGGCAAAACGCTTACGCTATGCTTTTTCGTTGTGACTTCAGGCTCAGTTGTGGTTACCTTTTCAGTTGTTTTAATGACTGGTTTAGGCGTTGTTGGTTTAGCAATTATTGTTGTTGGACGTGGGCGAGTAGTGGCTTTAGATGATGGAACAGCTGCGGTCGAGCTTAGTCTAGTTGGAGAGTTTGTAGTAGTCGGTTTTTTGGTTGTAGTTGTAGAAGTCACTGGTCTTCTAGTAGTCGTAGTAGTGGTAGTAGTTGGAGCATTCGTTGTGGTTGTTGTTGGTTTTACAGTTGTGGTTGTTGTAGGTTTTGCAGTTGTGGTTGTAGGTTTTACAGTTGTGGTTGAAGGTTTTTCAGTTGTGATTGTAGGTTTTTCAGTTGTGGTTGTAGGTTTTTCAGTTGTGGTTGTAGGTTTTTCAGTTGTAGTTGTAAGCTTGCGGGTTGTAGTTATAGGTTTTCGCGTTGTGGTTGTAAGTTTACGAGTCGTCGTCGTTGGTTTACGTGTTGTTGTTGATCTAGGTGTAGTAGTCGTTGTTGTAGTGGTGGTCGTAGTCGTAGTTGTGGTACTTGTCGTTGATGGCACTTCTTTAATTAAGGCTGTCGTAGGCAATTTTTCCGTAACAACGACTTTTTCTTCTCCTAATGTTGTAGAACTACTAATAACTTGATTATTTCCTTCTTTGCTCAAGGAATTGTCTTCATCTTCAATGTTTTCCTCTAATGTATCTGTTTCTGGTGGTGTTACTGAGCCGGATGCTTTGTCAAGAACTATATCAACACCCGTATTTCCAAAAATTGAGGGCAAGATCAAACTCCAGGAATCGGAAACGTCAGGCGTATCTAATGTAGGTTGGACATGGGGTTTGTTTTTATGAGCTTCCATTTGCGCTTTGAGAACATTTTGTACGTTTGTCACAACGCTATGAACTTTTGTATAGGGTGGTTGATTGATGTTGAAAGAAACAGTTGGTTGGTTGTCATTGGCGAAAGTTACTAAGCCTTCAGCTTCTTCACCAGCTGCAACAATTGCTTGGATTTCTTCCAGAGTCATGAGCCTCTTTACAAGTTCTCCTGATTCGTCAAAGGTGTAAAACTCGTAGCGGTCTGGTGTGAGAAGATTCACAGGACTGCCAACGGTGGCTGGCACGTTGGAAGGTGGCGGCAATGAGTTCCCGACGGCATCAGCGACAAATGGTAGTTTGTTGCGCCTGGAATAATTACAAAAAGTGCGTAAGAAATTGAACCAGAAATAAAATTGTAACTCACTCAAGATGCAAACTATTGTATTTTCTTTTTAATTAAATTTAAATATGTTCATTTCTTTTTTTTTTTTTCATTTCCTGGCATTTAAAATATAGAATCAGTTTATAATTCAATACTTTACCTATTATCATTTTTATCAGCCAACACGCAGCTAGCGGCGAGCAGCAGACAAAGTACAGGTCGCATGTTGACCACCCATACACTCAGCATGCACCTGGAACTGAGGATAAATTATATTATTTACTGACTCAATACTATCACGAACATAACTTATAGTTTGAGATTATTTACTGGTGATTGTAATTTAAAATAAAATAAAAATATCATCATAATTCTCTCGCCCTTATTCCAATCTATTTAGGGTCAGCGCTACATGTATTTTTGAAGTGAAAATTTATTTAGGCGCGTTGAGCATTTTTGAGATGGAACTAAACCATTGATTTCGCGACACCATGACGAAACCTTATTTTTGTAAACGCGATTGTGCTCTTTATTTATATTAAGTTACGGATCAACGTTTTATGCAAGTACTTTTACTTTAAAGGTTTCGGATGTTTTTTTTTTGTAAATGCGATTTTGCTCTTTATTTAGATAAGGTTACGGACCAATGTTCTATACAAGTATTTTTCTACCACTAAAGTGATCTTGTTCAAGTTTTCATTTCTGTCGTCACTCTCGGAGTGGCAACACTTTTTTTTTCTCCCATTCTTCTCTATTAGTCATCATCTACAAAAATATCCATCCCTAATCACTATCATTTAAAACCACTGTACAGTCGGTCAATGAAAACTAACCATACTTAGCACGTTAACATTTTAAAACTGAAGCATCAAAGACGCTGGCAACGCTGGCAGAGAGTTCCACACTTTAACGTCTGTGTTCCCTTCCACGTATAACCTGTCAGCCCTTAAAGCAAGAGTGAACATGCATCTTCTGGGCTTGCTTGTTCCACCATAGACCTCATCCAACGCTTCTTGTACCACAATAATAATAAAAAATACACAAGTAAAAATGACAGTTGACAAGTAGAGTTTAATTTGTCAAAGTCCAAAAGTGATCAACGTTTTTTTATAAGACTGTTCATAATATTAAAAACTACGTATATTATTAACTCCTTTATGTACCATTATCCTAATCACTATATTTCCATGATCTTGATATATACAAATACAATAATAACAACGGTATAGATTTATTGGATTTCCATGTATATTTGTTCATGCACGGCCTGTGCTCACTAACCAGCTAGAAAAACAAAGTTTAAGTACCTAGTTTTGTAGCTAAACACAATAAACCATTTCGTATTGTTTGGATCTCTGCCAAAACGACACAGAAAAGTATGACCTACTGTATATCATTGAAACCGTGTTACAGAATCACAAACATCTTGAACATGTTTTGTGAAGTCATCCTCTTTTGTCAAGGTTTGGTTAGTAACTTGCAAATTTCCTAATGAGAACATCAAAATAATTAGGTTCTTTAACTAGTTTGAACCAGTTTTCTTCAGTGAGATATCATTGCTATAATAATATTTACCACCTAAAATCAGAGGTTAAGTAATTTTTCAACACAATCATAAATACTAAGTTCATGAACTTAGGTTTTTCTAGCTCCACCCATCAATATTTATATTTTTTGGACGTTCTATTGTAAAATATTTAGTTTTGATTTTGAGACTGGGATCTTAGTAGTTACATTGAGATCGTTAATTAATTGATTGTACTTCACACAAATAATTGTACCCAGTAATATTATGGTTGACAACAGTGATGGTGCAAACGCTAGTTGGATTCCCGCATTGGCACTAATATTGGAAGCAAATATTTACATATTTGGTTCGAGCAGCAGCTGCAGTGTATGGACTGCCGCATATGCGGATACGGTATTTTTAAAGCTTTCATTTTTGGTTATTGATTTGATGAGAATAAACATAGAACAATGAATAAAAATAGAACAATGAGAAAGAGCCAGTGTTTCACTTGGAAAGAACAATTAGAAAAAAAGTTACCTACCAGTTTACAAGTCTGTTTTCATAAACAAGGTTATTGGTAAAACACTAAACACCTTTTAAGGGATCATTGTACACATCATTATTAACAAAATTTACTATGGCACCAAACCTGAAATCGCAAAAAAAAAAATCAACTGTTCCTTACATCTTGACTAGTTATTTGAACATAAATGTAGGGAGCAGCTGATTTTTGAATGATGAGTGCAATGACCCATTAAAAGGTTGTTAGTGTTTTACCAATAACCTTGTTTAAGTCACCTTAATGGTTTCATTGTCCTCTACACTTCTGTAATTGCAATACTACTTATCTAACTCAATTGATGTATTAACTAGCTCTTGACGGTAAAATGAACATTCGTTATCTATGTAACCTAATTTTAACATCTCCATAAAAGAAGTTTTATTGAAAAACCTCGCAGATTCCTATCATCTATTAAATAAAGTAACACAAGCTAATAAACGCAGGCATAACAATTATTTTATAACTCCCATAAACATAAGCTGTTAACAAAACGAACTGTAAAATTGTAAATAAACCTGCTAAACAAGTAAAGCTACGGTCATTGTCACTTCAAGTAGAACTACTAGGTTACTTCGATGACTTACTAATTCCATCTTTCCTATTGCTTGCTTTGTCAAAGATGGTTCTAAACGCTGTCTTGTAAAATCAGTGATGTATGTTATCTTAAGTTGAATGTTCGAATAAGGAAGCGCCATTTCGTTGACGGTAGTTCCGTTGTATTTTGACAAGTTGTTTGCCGACTATATGTGGGGCACCTGGCGCACGAGATGGGAGGTCACTCACCTTTATTGGTGACATATTTGTTATGTAATTCTTTTAAAAGTGGATCTTTGAACATCAGAATTGGTAGAAGGTCGAATACAGCTGCTTTTTTATTTTTCAAAGTTGGTTCATACAACACCATTCTACTTTAAACTCCCTGGATATGAATATTAATTCACTGAATATAGTCTACAAACAAGATTTCTACAAACTAGTTTTTCTATAAAACTCAAGAGCTAAATTTAAATCTAAGTAAAAATGTAAAAGACAAGAAGTAAACAGTTGCAAAGAGAATTTATTAAAGCAACAGAAATTCACTTAGAAATTTGAAAACGCTTCATTTCGCGAAAACTCGAATAGAGGGCAACGGTCAAGGTAATTCATTCTTACTCACATAATACCTATTACAATACCGATTACAACACTGCATTTTCTTAACGGCAACAATAAAGAAAAATATAAAAATACGGAAAGATGAAATAACTGAATAATGAAATGCAAGCAACCAATGCCAACGCGGTGACTAAACGTGATGAAAGAAGAGGCCTTTACCTGTAGTGGGGCAATAATAGGCCGCTATTTTTAGACGTTACATGAATAAGTGGGTCCTTTCTCAGAAACAGTCTGGAGTCTTCACGATAAGTACCGTATTGACGGCTATGGAGCCCAACTGTCGTTGCTTACAATTCGGTATTGTAAATACAATTCGGTTTCAATTTGGTTTGTACTGTAAATAGGATGTCGAAGTCACTTTTATACATCATATATTTAAAAACATTAAATAAGCTAGATGACCCCTTTTTTAAAGTGAAAACTTCTTTAGGCGCGTTGGGTATTTTTGAGATGAGGCTAAGCCATTGATTTCGCGACACTGTGACGACACCAGCTTTTGACCATTAAAAAGGCATCAACGCGTTGATTACCGCGGTACGTGGAGTAAAAGACATCAACGCGTTATTACCATGGTGCCGATTTTTTATTTCTTGGTTGGGATATTATCAAATAACTTATCCCGCTCTGGGCGGAGCGGGAGGACGTGTCAGACTCTTACTGACTAAAACCCACCCGTGTTCCTTCTCGAGCTGGCGCTCGTGCTTTCTCTTCTTGTCAAGCTAGATGATCCTTGAGAAAAAAAGCGAAACAAAGTCAGCGATAAAGGTTTCTTTTAAAGTCCAGACATTAAATAACAAAAATATCGCGTAATAAAATGTAGGGTAGCACCCGCACTTTCCTTCGAGTTAAGTACCAGAAACAGTTTGATCAAACCTGTCCCAACAGACGGCACGCATTTTCGTTCCCGAAGTGATGATCAGAGGTAAACCTCCGATCGCTCTGATCATCATTTCGGATACTAGGTACAGGCATGATTTTATGCATGAGTGTAATCATTTGAACTGGAAGATTCCAACACATTCCAACATCTTCACCGGTTACCTCACTCAATTTTGACAAGCAAGTAGATGATGCATCAGACACGATGTTACGGCAATTTTCCACGGTTCGCTGGTCGCCAACAATCGCGACGAGCCGTTACTAGCCGCCGATGCGACTCGTGGGACAGTTATACTTTATTTGGATTAAGAGATAAATGACAGCGTATTTAGAGCGGAAAAAATTAGGTAATTAAATGTAAATAAAACGCCGTTTTTTATAGTGTCGTTGTAGGTAACGGAGATACAAGTAATAATAGTATGGAAGAATAAGACAAATTACGCCGACTCCAAATAAATTGGGACAAGGGCAAGTAAACCGTGATGATGGTAATTTAGGAAACGGAGCGGAGCGTCACGTTGTGTTTATTAAAATATCATAATATTTTCGGGTTTTTTTTCTTGGTATCATGTGTATAAGACGTAAGTTTCTGTTGGTGTTTGGTAAGGTAACTTAAAAACTCAAAATAGGAGCAGGTGTCCTTCTTTTTATTAGATTTTAGACAAGACTGTCTAGCAGCGTTACCTATTGACATAGGTAACAAAGTCGCTAAAGCTTTTAATAGTTGGATTGGTTCAGTAACAAGAAGAAAATTTATTTGTCTCTCTTGGTGTGTTATGTGTGTTCCTCATTATCATACTTTTACTATTGCTTTGACCTATTTCTTAAAACGTATTTTTCTTATTTTCCGCTATCTTCCCCGCTCCGCCTATAACTTCCACCAGTCCACATGGGAACTCAACTGACATTGACACGACATGATGTAACCTGAAGTGGGTTACACTCGTTACAGAACAATGCGCTATTAATTAATAACAGCGGATCAGTTTATCGATCAATCGATACGGTATCATACCTACGTAATTGTGAGATAACTTTTCAGCGGCTAATTACGTTGTAATAGACGTATTGAATTGTGTTTTTAATAAAAAAGGAAAATATTTAAGGTTTGTACCTCAAAAGGAAAAAACGGAACCCTTATAGGATCACTTCGTGGTCCGTCCGTCAGTCTGTCAAGACCCATTTCCTCAGAAACGCGTGAAGGTATCAAATTGAAATTAATATCAAATATGTATATCTATTTTTCCTTGGAGCTTTAAAATCAAGCTTGTAAGACAAAGCAATAAAAAATACGGTCATTTATGTGACATATTTTGATACTCGCAAATAAATCAAAACCTACAGGGTACTTCCCATTGACCTAGAATCATGAAATTTCGCAGGAAGCAAGGTCTCACAGCACTAGTAAAGGAAAAAGTCTGAAACATTATAATTTGTAGTTTATCATTTAAAAAAAATATTTTTTGCGATTACAAACTTACTGCAAGTGTAAGTTTGTAATCGCAAAAAATATTTTTTTTGAGAATTGACCGTGACGTATATCGATGTATGGGAGAACATGTTTCTCAACTACTAAGTTTGTTATTGGGATAAATTCATCCCAATTAAGGAACCCTTCGTTGTCCGTGGTCGGACA
The DNA here is from genome assembly GCA_916610215.1 of Omphaloscelis lunosa. Classification (NCBI taxonomy): domain Eukaryota; kingdom Metazoa; phylum Arthropoda; class Insecta; order Lepidoptera; family Noctuidae; genus Omphaloscelis; species Omphaloscelis lunosa. The sequence goes on from OU744255.1 coordinate 5,737,041, forward strand.
CGCACTTGGCCGATTTTTTTAATGATAGTAATGCTGCTTAGAAACTATAGGTGGTTTTCATAACATGAATTATACATTTTCTTTACCAACGAGCGTTTGTGTGAGGTGCTATCATTTAGGCAAAGTAAAGACGCAGTTCCATCGTAAGAAAACTTAAGCATGTACCTAAAGAAATAAAGAAAAAGAAGAAAGAAAGAAGGGTTAGATTAAAGAAACCTATTTCTGTTCGGAAAACATTATTCTATCCCTTATCGGAAACAAACAAGATAGGTACTAATTTTTTCCCATCTTAGCAATATATTCCTAAACAAAAAAATTCAATTCAACTCCACGCCGTATCACGAAAACCACAAAGATAGAGTAGAACATCATATTCTCCATTTAATATTAATTGTAGAAACTTATCTGGCACTCAACAGCCTAAAGTTGAAACCAGCCGCAATGAATATGTAAGAGGCAGACTACTGTAAAATTGATAATAATATAACCGCATCTGTAGATCGTACCCGGGCTAAACGGCTGACGGCGTCTATCGCAGCCATACTGCTAAAATATGCAAGAATCAGCCATACGGTTTTAAAGCAGGATGAGATTTGTGATGTGACCTTTTTGGAGTTCAACTCTCGTGTTTTGAATTATTGAATTGTGAAGGGAGATTTGGTTAAAAGTATTTTTAACAGGACTAGTCGACCTTAGTAACTAAAGTCAATTCAAGAGTTGTGAAATAGTTACATAGATCTTGAATAAGATTACATGTATTTAATTTAAGAAAAACATGGACATATATTATAATTTAATTTTGGATCCACACACCAAGAAAATCAAATAGCATATCCAAAATTAGCCCCTACATAAACTGCATTAGCAAAATGTTGCAGATAAAAATTTAATAGAAAATTGCAATCACCACTTTTGCAACTGAAAATAATACTTGCGCCGACCGCATCAAGTACTAAAACCGTCGGGAATGAGGTGTTCTCCCTGCGGAACACATTATTCTATTTAATCGATTCAAATTGAACGCGTAACTACTGGCATACAGGAAGCAAAGCCACTGAAATGTGCAACACACACGGTTTAAAGAAACGATAGATTTGACTGATTAATTTTGAAATGTGTTTGGTAGGCTTATTTCAATCATTAAAATAGACACAGGTGTTATAAGAATATAACCCCCAGATACTAAAACGGCACTTAACTTTAAGAGGTTTTAAGAGTATTTCTGCCTCTACACGTCAACAATACACGACAGCGTGACACATAGTAACGATAACTTGAATTGTTTGGGGCTTTTGTCATAGGTCTTATCAAACCCAAATCTAACTGGTTTATAACATTTACAACAACACACTACAACCCAGTAAGGAGTTTGTTGTAGATTTTAGTTCAGGTCACAGACATTTAAAGAGTAGGTTCAGGCAGTGTAATGACACTGCCTGAACCTACTCTTTAAATGTGAAATGGTTGTCAAAAACGAATGCGTTTTTTGACACCCGTTCGATGTCAATGTGTGAGCAAAGCAAGTCTGGACAGTGAACAGGAACACGTCACTGTCAAAATGGGGATGTACCAACATCACTGTCTACATCTTTCTATCAGACAGCGTGATAAAAGAGCACTGCAGCATTTGACGTGTTCGAAATTTGCCTTGAAGACTGGGCAGACTTCCAAAAACTACGAATAAAAAGTTTAGGCTAGTTGGTACACTGTTTCGGACTTAAAATTCAGTATTACAATACATGAAAACTGTTTTACTTTTCAGTTGTACCTTATGGCTTTTTGTGAGTGTGGTTACACAGAAATGCTTTTGGACGTAAAAGCTCCCATATTTTTGAACAAAATATGAGATAACAAAAAAGTTTTATTTGAGATTATAATTAAATTAGAACTAAGAATTCTTCGAGGATACAGGATTATTAAGTTAAGAAATATTAAATTTAAAATTTGAGAATTAAATAGTTTTTTTTTTTTTTTTATGAAATTGTAATAGGAGGGATTGGTCCATATTGGCTCAGGATCGAGTTGAGTGGGAAAAGGAAAGAGTGGGCTTTTCCCGAACAACACAGACTGTTTTTTGAAGTTAAAACTTCTTTAGGCGCGTTGGGCATTTTTGAGATGGGACTAAACCATTGATTTTGCGACACCGTGATGACACCAGCTTTTGACCATTAAAAACACATCAACGCGTTGATTACCGCGGGGCCGATTCTTTTTCAAGTTTTCACTTCTGTTGATACTCCCGGAGTGCCACTCTTTTTTTTTTTTGTGAACATGAAGTAGCTGACTTTTTTTAAGGATGCGTTGTTGCTCCAATGCTAAAAGTTCTCCAAATTCATAAGTTCTTTCTTTTCCTAAATCATTTGACCTTTCAGAATCATAAACCTTGTACAAGTAATACTCAGAAGGTTAGGCCCTTAGTTTACGGCTTCAATATGAATTAATTTCTCTGAATTACGTAGCCCTTATAATACTACCGGAATAATGAGCTTATTTAGGCCGGGACTATACGCCTCCGGTGTGGGTCCGGTTTCCGTTCATTTTGAGTCTTCATTCCGGTTCTTAAATGAGCTTGACTGGCATTATAGTCTTCGGCCTGGCTGTCAGTTGAAGATCAGAATAGAATCGTCATCATAATTCTATACAAAGGGTGTGGTATAGACCATAAATAAATAAATAATGAATAAATAGATAAATAATGAATAAATAAATAAATAATGAATAAATAAATATATAAATAAATGGTTTGCGTTGAGTAGGTATTGAAGTTTTCAGATAATTCTTTTATCTGTTTTCAAAAGACCAGCGGTAAATATTGATCTTCTTTTGTTTTTATTACGATAATTGAAAGGTGAACTGCTTAAATACATTATCACTAAGCCTATTCTAGAACTCTAGGGAAAACGGCTACCCATCTTGCCAATTAATAATTAATCAATTATTGCCTTAAATTCGTTACCAGCTGAACGAGCAAACGCGTAGGAATCCATTTATTAGTTTCTATTTATTGAATACCAATTTCGACTAAATAATATAATTTCTATATTAGAATATATTGTTACCTCACGTGTTATTATATTTTACATAACCAAAACATGTTTCCAAGTATAACTAACAGGTATAACTAATTTATATACGAGCAAGTTTCAGTAATAGGTATCCGAGGTGAGTTTCAGGTCAATCGTATTCCTAAACTGATTTGCTAGTGATATTGCGACTGAAAGCGAAATAGAAGGCTTTGATATAGATCTGTTTGAGTTGAATGACAAATATTAGTGAGAAAAAAAAAGTCAGATGAATAATGTGGTTTGGACTTTATTAGCCTTTATAGTCGGACACATAAAGTTTAATCTTCAGTCTCGTATTTGGCGTTTGTTTATATGTTGTAGTAGCAGCACCCCGTGGTTTCTCTTGCATAAGTCTCAATCCCGTGGGAAAATCAGGATAAAAACTATCTAAATGCCAAATTTCATCCAAATTTGTTCAGTAGTTTCTGCGTGAAAGAGTAACAAACATTCATCCATCCTCACAAACTTTCGCGTTTATAAGTAATATTATTAATATTAATTAATAATATGAAATATTATTATATCTATTAATAATATAAAATATTATTATATTATATTACATCAGGAACTAGAAAAACATGTCCGTTTGCCAGTCGGTAAAGGCCTCCTCTAACCTTCTCCATTCCTGTCTCTCTCTGGCCACTCTGCCCCATGTCGATCCAGCGACCTCTCTAGTGTCATCATACTACGTTTTCTGTGGTCTACCTCTCTTTTATATTCCCTATCCATCGATCACTAATAGTTCTTTATTAGTGATCGATGTCCCTATCCAACTAATATTAAAAATGTAAAAAGTTTGATGTTAGTTGGTTTGGATGTTTGATACTCAATCACGCTCTAACGGATTAGGATGTATAACACCGGTAGACTATGACCGAAATTAATATTTAAATTGATTAAAGTTACTTTTTATCCGTGTATAATATTATTAGGTATGTAGTAGTTTCAGTAGGATGTGAGTAAAACCGCGGGTAACTAGCTAGTTATAAATAAGTTGTAAATATCTACACTAATAATCCTTATCCTTACATATTATAAAACCAAGTCCCCCGCCGCGTCTGTCTGTCTTTCTGTCTGTCTGAGCGCGATAAACCCAAAAACTACCAAACGAATTTTCAAACTGTTTTCATTGATAGATGGAGTGATTCATGAGAAAGGTTTTGGAGTATAATTGGCTTAAATATGACGATTATTGTTGAAGAAGTCGGAAAAAATCACACCGACTGGGAGCTTTACTAGCATGCCCCACGTAAACCGGAAAAGATACATAAAATGTATGTTCTACAGTATTGTTCATCTTAAACATAAAAATATAATGACTATTTTCAAACCTATTTTGACCGGTATTATATCAATCCTTATTCAATAAAAATATTTATTTAAATTGTGCATTTAATTTAGATTTAAATATGTTGGACAACATTTCATTTAAATGAATAGTTTAAAAGATATCACAGATTCAAAATTACGCGTAACTATAAAATTATGGTTGACGGCAACACGGGCGCAGCGGTATTAGTCAGAGACCTTTCCTCGGCTATTAGGTATATAATCCCGGTAGTACGTTCCCGTGGGATATTTTTCGACATCCAAGCGGATGAAGCCGCGGGCAAAAGGTAGTAATATTATAAAGAGAAAACATTTGTATTTTTGTTTTTATGAATAAACTCTAAATCGACTGGACCGATTTAAAAAATCTTTCTACTAGAATGTTATATTATAATCGAGTAACATATGCTATCATTTATAAAGATATCACGCTGGCGAAACCGCTGGCGGAAGCTAGTAGAAAATAATCATGCTAACACGTACACATCAAGTTCAGGATAATATCTAAAATGGAAACGTAAGAAGATTTAGGAAGGAACACATAAACCTATGTTTTTGCTAAACGGAGACCGTCCAATAGCTCGTATTTTAGCCGTTACCGCGGGCTATAGCGCGCCCGTAGATCTGAACTGCGAGCAGTCACAGTAACTCTAAGTAATAACCATAAACTATGATTTGTTACTCTTGAACTACTTTACAAAATCACTCTGGTTGCACCTAATGGGTGAGAAATTGCTGTAATAGACCATGCTAGAGGATAAGGTCAATTGACCGGTTAGAAAATAGCTAGAACTACGGTTTAGTACCTGTAGGCTATTACTTATTGATATACTTTATTTATAAAGACTCAGCCTCTCTATCATCTTTCTGAATTAATATTTTAACCGTGACGTGACCTATGGGCCTAAAACGGCCACATTAAGCAATTCCTCTAAAAGCTATTCATTTTATGAATTCCCAGCAGATCATGAGCAATTCCTCTATGGTGACACATATTAGCTAAATCATATTCAATTCAATTCATATCAGAATCATAATTTGTGTAATATTGCAGCATGAAAAAAATTAAGACTGTAATTCTACTGGTTAATTTTTCCTTACAGTTTTATTAATCAAATTAAATTTTTATTTTTTATTTCTACAGTTTAAATTTTATTTCATTATAATATAAAACTGTCAAAGAGATGAATTGCGTAATATGAATTGAACGCAGATAATATTATGAATTGTCATTTTGTTACTTTTAATATGATTCATAATATTATCATAATATTATTCTGCCAAAGCGGCCGTTTTAGGCCCCCAGGGCCCTATCCCACAAAACTCTACAAAATTGTTAAATTGTAGAACAAATTGCTTTACACATAAATCCTAACTATATAATATTATAAATGCGATACTAAGTTTGTTTGAAAGAAAGAAAGAAAAATAGGTTTATAAGTCACAGAGACACGTGCATACATAAAAGAAAGTTAGTGAGTGAAGTGAGTTAGTCAGTGTTAGTTTGTTTATTTGTAACGCTTTCCCGATAAAACAGCTAAACGGATTTGGATAAAACTTGACAAATGAGTAGACCATGACTCGGAGAAGGACAAAGGATACCTTACAAATTTTGTACGGTTTTTCTGTTGACCTGTTACGAACCCGAACAACATGGTGTCGCAACACGCCATGTTCGTTTTCACGACAAGTCAATCGTCATCCTGAGGATGCCTCCTTGAGAGGTGAAACACGTGTCGATTTCTTATATGGGATTTTTTATGGCTCTTTAAGAATAGTTAGGTAAGCGGAACAGGTTACTAAATATATCAACGTCTATTGTATTTTATAATGGATTTCCGCAAGGTCACTAATTAATTCCAAGTAATTTCAAGTTCAATGTGCGCGTGGTTCTGATTAAGTAATAAGTAAGTGTAATTAGACTATGAACGTCGTTTACATGAGCCGCGAAGGAGAAAAAATGTTTGTTCCTACATTCCATACGACATAGCGATTACTGCTATTGCACGAACGTTATAACATGTGTATTACGTATACGCAGTGTTTATGTTTACGTGTAGTTTCTTTTAAATTGACACGAGATTCCAGTAAATGTTTTCCAAATACTTCCCGATCGACTTACCGAAATCAGTACTATTATTGGCTTTAGATGTACCGATTTCACGCACTCTAAACTGAAAATTAATTTATAATACGGAAGATATACTGAAAAGAGATTTTCCAACAAATAATTCCAGACGCCAACACAGCAATTAGAATTATTTATACAATGACATGTTTTATGTTTTAACTTTTAAAATAATACCAAAATTATTTATCGTATCGTTCTTCTAAATTATCCGAAAATCTGAGTAAGTTTGGCAATGTCTTAAAACAAAAATTAAATCGATCGACCGAATCAAGCTCATTTCCTGAAGCCGCCCTAAAGTCTTGATCGGCAACAAAAATAAATTACATTTCCTACTTTACCATAAATTTCGCAATCCAGAAAAGTTGGCAAGATCACAGAGCAATGAAGTTTAATCTAGCAGAACAAAAGTTATGATATCCTAAAGTTCTCAGTAACTTCGCAAGAGCTTCACAAAACGAACATGATTAAGTGTTACGAGAAGTCTTGAAGTACCAAGTTATGAGTAGACACTTAATACTTTGATTGGCTATAAAATAAGTTATTTTCGTCGGGGGATGTAATAATTTTAATTAACTTCATATAATTATATGACCATATCTGTCGACTTGTGCATGTACGGTAGACGTAGATGGTCTCAACACTCAAGGCCAGAAGAAAAAAAAAATTAAAATGAAAATAAAATTAATGAATGAAAATAAGTTATTTCATACTAGCTTTTGCCCGCGGCTTCGCCCACCTCTAAATAATATTTTATTTTAGCCCGTGGTTACTCGCTGATAATGTAGTTTACTAAAGGTAAAAGAATTTTTTGAGTTTATCCATTACAAATAAACATACAAAAAAATTAATCTTTTCTCTTTATAATATTAGTTTAGAAGTTTAGACAAAAGGGGGCATGTCGTCATCTAGATTCCAAATTGAATAGCGTTCAAAAGTAAAGATAAAAAAAAATGAATATTGACCGAAATTTTAATAGAGCAGTCGGTTCTAGTTCCTAACAACCTTGCAAACTGGCTTTAAATGTTACAGTAGGAAAAATAATTATAATACTTTTGGTAGCTTGTACTCAGAATAGAAAACACGACTTTCTAAAATCAACTATAGAAACCTAAACTTTTACAGAACAGAACACTCTAAAATTACATAGTAGGTAATATCACCACAAACATGACATTATGTCACTCAGCATGTCTTCAACTTTGAACAAGTATAAAGTTCCTCACAGAACTGACGTAAGAGTCTCCAACTTCCTCGTGTACCTCACTGAACTCCCAAGTTCCCTTCAAGTTACATCGGTGAGTAATGACACTATTAAACATATAAATGTAGGCTGTATTGTGTCAGATATATTTTTGCGCAGTATGTGTTTCTTTCATTCTTTTTGTGCCGGGTTATGGATGGTGCAGGGTTCCGTAATGGGCAATATCGGTATTCTTTATTACTTCCGTTCAAGAATAACTGGAGATATTTGGGTGTGCTCAACAAAATCAAAACAAAAAAATCAAAATATTTTATTTCACATAAACCTACAATATTATGAAACATCAGAAGCTAGGTGCACGGTTCCAAATGGTCGTTTCCTATGGAGAAGAGCTAATACGAATGTGACGTTCTGTCATATTTATTTCGTCTTTTATTTTACATGGGGCGGGCGTAATAGTATTTTTATGTAAAAATATATATTAAATATGTTACAATTATGTAAACGAAATAGATTTTAAATTATTAGAACATTGTACTTACTTCGCTAACTTCGCTAACACGCACTATCAATAACATAGAATTTGATTAACCTAATTATTAACTGCTCCATTACGATCTAACTCGATGAAATTAGATCAAAATTAATGAAGATATTAATAAACTAATTCGCCTCATGTTCGAATATAATTATCAAACATACGAAATATGAGGAATCCAACGCCATACCACACCGAAGTTCAAGCAAGTTCAACAATGTAACTGAACCTCCAGACACTGCATGCATTTCTCATAAATATCAACTTCCAAATACAGTTACACAAACTGCCATGTTGTCTCAAAACTCACAACTTCCTCATTGTAAATTACATAAACAAATGTCAAACAAATCTAAGTGTTTTACAACGTTTTAAGAACCGTTACACTACACGGGGACAGAGACGACACCTTGTTTGGAAATTATAAAAGCAAAATGTGTGTGAGCAAGCATTTGTCTAGCTAATTCGTACAAAGCATGAATTATTAATAATAACAGTCGCTCGAATACTTCGCGAATGTCCCAGAATGTGGCTAAAGACCAAGTAAATGGTGACAAAGATATGTATGATAAAACAGAAGGTGGAATGGTAGGATAATGAGGATATTAAAAATACAAAGATGTGTTTTTAGAAAAGTTTTTTTTTTTTTCATTTTTCTCATTCACTTTCACTCATTAACATGAAAGGGCATCTTAAGGATTAATTACAACAACGTGTGTGTTATAATACACATAAGCATAAAATAGCACTCCTTAATCTTGCATTCATTATTTTCCGTATATAAGTAGAATTTATGAGTAACGTAACTGATAGACCAGCACTGGATCCAACCAAAAGCTCAAACAAAAATAATGAAAGGAGAAAACAAAACACCGTCGCAATCCCTTTAAGGAAACATAGACATAAAGGTACAGATGTAAACCAACTACTCCATTACCAACCACACACCGTCAATTCAGTCCCGCTACTAATCAATATACCCACACTTCAGTAAGTGAAGACAATTCCAATAATAACAAAGTTAATACAGTGTGAAAGTGAGGGGTAAGAGGCAGATATTATGCAGCATTGCACACGATCTCGTAACATTGTGATGTATCGCTCAGCAATACTTGGCGCATTCGTGCATAAATGTGGCGTGCTCGATGCTGATCGAAATTATACTAGCAATCTGCAATACACGTGGGAGCCGCAGTGAGAGTTTGATTCAAATTCTGTGGCGATGTTATAGATTGGTGGAATTGCAAAGCATTTAATAAAGATCGAGTTGCTGAAACTTATCAAAGCATGTCGTAAGATGTTTCGCAACTGCAGTACGTATGAATTCTTAACTATTGGGTTTTCAACGACGAGATCATAGGATCTTGATTATAAATTCAAGTCGTGCCTCATGAATCTATGAACAACCTACCTTTAAGATCTCAATATTGCCAAGTCCGGAAATCTCGGAGGTAGCAAACCCAATATTTGTACGCGCATTTATTGAAATCTCCAAAAATGTAACTAAAAGTGGATGTACAACAATTAATAAAACAAGCTCAATTCGTAGTCGACAAGTATTATTATTATAGATATTATTTTTCGTTTCTAATAATCAACTCACAACAAACAAAGCACCTATAATCAAGTTCAAAGAACTCGAAATTAATAACAATTAACGCATCATCTATTAAGAAGGACTTAACAAAAGATGTTCTTTCATCTAAATCTATTAATCTAATAGAAAGTGAACAAGTGTAAAATCTTTGACAATGACAGTGTTATCCGTATCAGATGACCAGTAACATAGATGACACAATGAGCGAACGAAAGTTGTCTCAAAGCTGTTCACCTGAATGAAAATAGAACATAGTTTATTATTGTAACATTTTCATTTACATAAAGTAAATGAAATTGTTACCACCATTAAAGAATAGGCAGTCATAATTAATTCTAAAAAGCTGAAATAAGAAATATTAATCAAGCAAAGTAGATAAAGCATTAATTATAAACTTACAGAGAACAAGGAACAAAACAGGAAGTGTAATCCCCAATTGTTACTGTACTAGGTGAACACAACGACGAATGATACCAAAACAAAACAAAAATAGTCGATCTAATACAACCCACCAATTGTAACTATAAATCAATCGACCAATTACAATAGAAAGCCAGAGGAACAAGTGAAAAATCCTCAACAAAGCCTTATTCTTACGTTATCAGATGAGCACAGAACAGTTGACACTATTAAAGAGAACTAGGCGAACAGTCTAGCTGAAAGTAAACTCAGAAGTAACGGTAAATACGTGCCAAGGGTCAATGAACCAGTGCATCCAAGAACCTCGTATTTGTTTGCGGAAAAAACTCATAATTATCTACGAATCGTTCTAAAATTTAGAAGTCTCGGCTTGAGCATGACCATAGTCACGATTGGCGAATTACTCGGCCATTCCGTTACGGAAGATTATATGATAGCCTTGGTAATTTTGGTTGAAGCGAATTGGGGCATTTAGAAGTTAAATCATATTTCTTTTTTGGAAGTATGAGCTTCTATATGTCATTATGTTGTTAAAAAAAGCTTAAGTGCTTATCTTTCTGCCTACATTTTTAATAGACGTATCTACCTATTGTTCTGTTTGTAGCAGGCTTAGGCCGACTCTCTTTTTGCGAGGGGACTGCTTTTTTAATAAGCCTGATGGATTATTTTGGCACAAAGGTGATGGATGTAACGTGTTGCTCGTAATTCAAAGCATAGGGGCGGAAACTGTGCAGCAAAGAAAAACCCAAATAATCTGGAATTAATAACGGCAGGGTGAAGAAGACGAAGGAGGAGGCGGAACGCGTGAGGGAGAGGCAAATTTCGCGCCCTCACGCCCCTAACCGCCGCAGGAGGAGACGCCCAGGGCGTCGGGAGTCGCAAGCCGATTTCCGGCCACCGTAAGTGCGGGCTTGCGGACTGTGAGCAATGGGTAGCTCACCGTCCGATAAGGACCAGGCCTGGGTCGACGACGCATTGTGTTCCACGCGTGCCTCAACGAGATGTCAGCAGAATTGACGGGGTCCGCTAGGGCCGATGCCTGCCGGGGTTGCAAAGAAAATCGAAAGGGAGATCGTGGCCCCTGGCAACAGGGCAACCGAAGGAACATGGGTGGGTTTTAGTCAGTAAGAGACACACCCTCCCGCTCCGCTAAGAGCGGGAGAAGTTATTGAATGATTTCCCACCCAAAAAAAAAAAAAAAGGCTGGAGAAGACTCTTAGATCCTTCCAGGTCAATAGCCACATTGTTTCTGAGATTATTTATTTAGCTAATCAAGTGTAACCTCGCGTTAAGTAAACCGTAATTGCCATTATTTTAAGTTAATTCAAACACCCATGATCACAAAGCAATAGTACAATACGAGCAATTAATTCAGGAGTAGATAATATACCGTACAAACTTTATTGGGTCGAAGTTTCTCTGACCCAAATAAATAAAATAGTTACTGAAGCTGCAGTAACAATATAAATAATTTATTTTTATGGCCCAGGAACGTCGATAAGTAAATTACATTAACGCTAACTTTAATTAACTTTGCATCAATAAGGGCGCGTTTTCATTGAGAAAGTAAGTAAGTGAGTGCGAGCGGTAAAGTACTGGAGTACAAAATTAATAGCAATTTGAAAACCTTGTTTAAATTGGCAGTGTAAGTATTTGCTACCCAACTGCTAACAGCCCGGAGTATTTGCATTAGACTACAAATAGTATTTTCAGTACTTACAACCAGAAATACTACCTACTCTCCCAAATACCACGCACCCTAAAGTTTCGCCTGTGTAAGTAAGCAAGGCAAGCTTATTGTATTATTTAACAGTTCAACCCTAAAATTCAAGGACCTTCCAACTTACTTTGATAATTATTTAAATTCGCGTCTGCAGTAGCTTCGTAGAAATTATACCTATTTGCATCCTAAACTTGGACACTTGAAGGAGCTCCTGGCTAACTAATAACAGCGGCAAGGGTCGATCCGTTAGGTTAAGCTACTCTTTCCGGGGTTGGTCCGTGGATGGGTGGGCTCTTTGACAGTCGTTACGGGTCGACAGAAGCCCGAAACTCTGACGACCAGTCTTACCAAGGGGTATCGTATTACCCAGTTACTGGGTTGTGGAGGTCAGATAGGGAGTCGCTCCATGTAAAATACTGATATTTTACAGCTGCATCCGGTTAGACTGGAAGCCGATCCCAACATGGAAAAAGGCTAGGCAGATTGAATGCCTCCTAAACTTGAACAATATTCTGACTTACGCTACTTACTATAAGATGACGTTGTTCTGTAATGTTCTGTAAAAGTTGTTAGAAATATTGTAAAAAAACTTCTGAAAATAACTTGTCTCGTCTGAAAGAGTTTTTTTCTTTTACATAAATCAATACGTAAATTACAACCAAAGTGATTATGAATAGCAATATCTTATCTGCACCACCATTAGTCTACAGTAAACGTTATTCACAACTGTTGACATTTGCGATTACACTAGTTTTTGCCCGCCGTTTCGCCGGCGTGGATGTCAGAAAATATCCCACGGGAACGTACCGGGATTAAAAGTACCCTATTAAACAATGTATTCATTCCGTAATACATTGTTTTCATATAACTATTGGGTTATGCGCGTCGCTATTGTCAAGGATGCGAGCGAGCGGCAACAGCATTCTAAAAACTATGGCGGAGAGTATCGACTCTCTGATGATCAAAAGTTTTGTGAGAAGGACAATCACTAAACATTAATTGATTACGTATTATAATAACTAAAGTTATTCTAACTATTTTCGAGACCAATACGGTTGATTTACATATGATCTGAACGCATATTAGTCGACTCAACTACTGTTTTACTTACATAATTTTGATTAAACTAAAATTAATCGCACTATCGAACGATTAGAGTGTGCCCATTAATGTGGGGATGTCCTTTTTACAATACTATTTATTCTGTCTTCTCTCTATTGTATTTTAACTACTAACACTAGTAATAAATTATATTATTATTTACTAACACGCTGGATCATTGTTGTCCGAAAATAAAGCTCCCAGTCGACATGATTTTTTGCGACATCTTCAACAATCATCGTCATATTTCAGCCAATTTACAACCTTCCTCATGAATCACTCCGTCCATTGATGAAAACCCGTTCGGTAGTTTTTGAGTTTATCGCGTTCAAACAGACAGACAGACAGACGCGACGGGATGTTGTTTTATAATATTTAGTGGTAGTGATTACGTGTAAATATTAATTACCTACTTGTTTAACATACATAACTAAGAAAATAGAGGTCCGCTTTGGACAATTTATGTTTACAACTGGCATAAATATCTAAGTTTATTGTTCGTTACAAATTAGCTTCAGCTTACAATTTACCTTTCTATAAACACAATTTATGTGAAAGCATTTATCTTCATTTAATTATGCGACATCATAACTACTTACATTTTAATGTATGTAATAACCCAGAGGCCTAAGCCATCTTCTAGTTGCCACTGACATCTGATTCCGGTTATAATGGAAAGAGGGGAATAGGTCGGTGTACCAGTAACTGAGTTACTGTGACATCACGGCCATCCGGTCACATACGACCATCTGTCTTTGGCCATTATCGACAATACATTGGCGATTTCACTGATGACTCATTCGGGCATTTCCGATGCAAGAAAGTCCGTTTACATTAAAGAACTCGGTTTGACAATGGGTTTATTGACCAGAGGTAATAAGAGAGCCTTTTACTTTTGAGTTCAACGATTGGACCTAATCGAATCGAACATTTTATTTGCTACGTGCTCGAAATAATAAGCAGTGAATTTAAGTGGGTCTGCGTAAGAATTGAATCATTATAAGCTTACAATACCCATCCTTTTTAATTTATTTATTAGCAGGTTCATTGGTTCAATCTATTATATATACCACTACTAGCAGCGCCCCGCAGTTTCACCCGCATATGTCTCGATCCCGTGAAAATATCAGGGTAAAAGTATTCTATATCCTTACCAAGGTCATGGTCTACCCATGTTACAAACAAAAAAACACAACAACATTAGTTAAGATTGTAGATTAATAAGAGCACAAAAATAATCTATTATTTAAATTGTTATCATTCTAATTTCCTTGGACATTACTTTGTGTTCCCCAAAGAATCCAATATAACTTAGTAAGTTACAGGAAAAGGGCGGGCGCCACAAACTGCTGCCTCATAGAACTAACTCCTTAAATTGTCGAACATTTTCTTCGGTACATTTATTTGGAATTGTTTCTAAAAGTTTAGTACCTACGTATTTTTCGTTTTATCTACCGTATAAAGGAGTATTCACGTTTTCACTAACATTAAGCGGTACCTACTTAAATGAATGCTTATACTAAAATCGTGCTGTTGAATTTTCAACGCTAGGTGTCGCGTACTATTAGTCAAAACGGCCATTTGAGGCTTAGCTAATTAGCTACAATATTCTTTAAAAATATTATCAACACGGATGTCGTACACATCAAAGACTTTTATTATGTTTCATTTTGTTTTTCTACTCCACTAAATAGTTTTTAATAGGTACCTCCTTCCAAAAAATGTAAAGTTGCTACTTCCATACAATTCTCTAAGGTTTTCGTATTTTTATGACACTGCCTACTAACAGACATTGATATCCAAAATTGGAACAAATATCTGAAGATATATCACATAAATATCTGTCCCTATTCGAAAAACGAACACGCAACACGAAGATGGCGGGTACTTTGTTATAACGGCATTAAGACCCCTTTGATACTGAGAAAATGTTGTTAGTTTAATACAATACCTGCATACGAAGGTGTCCATATAACTTTTGAAACATTAAATAAACAATACAAACTTTGATGACGTCTGTACACTGTTTGGCACTTCCACTGTATTGTCATACTTCATGATACACTTTGATACCTCTCCTACTCGACTCACAGAGACAAACCGTGGCGACAGACATAAAGGCTTTTAGAGCAACACACTAAAAGCTACTTTAGAAACGCGACGATACTAGTTACTAAACCATTATAACGTCATATTTTGGCGGGAATCCAACGAATTGAAATATTAGTGCAAGCAAAGTGGTTCTGTGTCTACAGTCTAGTTATGGGATTTGTATAATAAATGCAAGAGGGTTGTGGATGATGGTGTTGTTACCTTAGCATAGAAAACTTGTTTCATCAAGCTTGCTAAATAATATTAATTTTCTTTTATTACGTAGGTGTGTGATTGATATAATTATTGTGACTCCAACATCATTAGGAAAAGGCTAGGCAGATGATGATAAGGTAGATGTGTAATTGTGAAGTGCTGTTAAAAGCACTTTAAGAAAATAAAAAGCCGGACAAGTGCGAATCGGACTCGCACACGAAGGATTCCGTACCGCGCACCGTAACAATATTTAGCAAAAAACTCCGAAAAAAACACGTTTCTTGTATGAGTACCCCATATTTTTTTTATTTGTATTATTTGATGTTATAGCGGCAATAGAAATACACAATCTATGAAAATTTTAACTGTCTCCCTATTACGTTTTATGAGATACAGTCCGCTGACAGACAGACGGTCGAACAGCGGAGGCTTAGTAATAAGGTTCCGTTTGGCACCCTAAAAAACGGTATTTTCTGACATAAGTTTGATCTGCACCAGTATGGCAGGGCTCCGTGGAGAACACTTTGAGTTAGTAATAATTTCGCGAATTAGTCATTCCTAGGCTACACCATTTAAAATTTATATCTTCCGACAATCTTGAATAATTCAACAAACAATTTACCCAATATTTCCAAGACCAGAGATTCAGAGACGGTCAATTTCGAAACGAATAATAGCAAAGGCTCGATAAATCCCAATTATCGGCTTACAAGTGGAAATATAAAGACTTCTACAACTTTAAAGGCATCATTTTGCGTGTCAAGTTGAAGTTTCTAGGCCACGATTGTTAGGCCTTTCAGAAGCGTTTGCGCTGCTATCGAGAAAGGAAACTTTTGTTCAGAGCTCGACGTTTTTAGGGTTGACATAACTTGGGCTGTGTTCTGCGGTAGTGTCGAGAAACTTCGATGGTTTGCTAAGTTCCCTGACACTTATTTATGAAGTAGAGCTGCCAATTAAGAGCCTAGCCCTTTCCCAAGTATCTTGGGAACGGCTTCCAGTCTTACCGGATGAAACTGAATACCTAAACTGTTTCCTACACAGTTATTATTATTGATGCTAGTTGCATAATTATATGGAACGCGTTTCCTTTAAAATATTTGATGTCAGTCCATGACGAGATATGAAGATCATAACCACAGAACATATAAAATTATATGTTCTGTGATCACAACCCTATTATTATGACCGTTATTGTACCATTTTTTAATGCAAATAAATATATTCTTATTCAACCAGTATTTTACAAGGAGCGACTGCCTGTCTGACCTCCATTACCCAGGTAACACGATACTTCTTGGCAAGACTGGTTGTCAGACTTTTGGGCTTCTGACGACCCGTAACAACTGTCAAAGATCTACGAATAACAGCAGGGACCAACGGTTTAACGTGGTTTCCGAGGCACGGCGGGGCATTGCTATGTAAAGAAAGTCACCCATCTACGGACCAAACGCGGTAAGCGTAGCTTAACCTGATCGATCGACCGCTGCGGCTGTTATTACTTAGCCACACGCCCGTCAAGAGATACTTTAGCTGCTCAATTACAGGATTATTTCCTTGTGCTGTGCAGAATTCTGAGACTGAGCTACCAATAATGATTTAAATGCTAAAGCTCGACTTTGATACAACTCAGAAATTGAACAGAAAACCTACAATTTCAATAAAAAGATTATATTTCGTTAAGAAGAAAATTAGAGGCCCTTTTTGAAATGAATATAATGACAGAAGTTATAATATTTTCAATGAAATACATTTTTTAAATATTTTATTACGAACTCAAGACGTGCTTTGAAAAAATAGCTATAAGTGATACTAACGTTAATAATGTTATTCCACTTTCTCTCTTTTATATAACAACACGCTGTACGATATCGTACATACATTTTACTGATTCCAACGTTCAATGCAATATGTTTTCCAATATCGAAAGGTTTCATTTTCCTTCTCGATTCAATTTTTCTAGAACGATTGATGTTTACAAGCACCGATGCGATGCGACGCGGCGACAGTAAGATTTCAAATTCCATCGTACAATTCAAATTCAAAATCACGTGGATTTGTTACAGATTGTATAATTTAGAGGATTTAGGTGCAGCATTATGTACAATCGGGGAAATTAATTGCGAAGCAAATTGATAGCCTGCGTCAATTTGCCGTGTTATAGCCATTCTATACAACTGTCAAATAATGGCATTTGTTATTTGAATTACGTTGGACAACTATTTAAGTTAGTAGTCAATTTGCTTAACAATAAATTTTCCTGATTTTACCAAATATTAGTACATCTATTGTCATCTTGTGATGTATGGTTGCAGGTACTAACTACAGTCAATCGAATCACACAACCACAGGTAATCAAATAAGGGGTTTAACCAACTGTAAAATAAAAGTATACTAGCTGCGCTCCGGTTTCACCCGCATAAGTTTCGATCCCGTTTGAACATCGAGATGAAAAGTATTCTATGTCCTAATCCAGGTCATAGTTTATCCATGCGCCAAATTTCATCTAAATCTGTTCAGCCGTTTTAGCGTGAAAGCGTAACAAACAAAACAAATAAACTCTGTTTCGCATTTGTATAGTTTGGATTAGAATTATTTTGTAAAGCCATTATTTAATCATTCTGAACTTGGAAGATGGTTCTCGTCATTGCACAACACTCGATATTCCAACTCTTAATGGACATTCCGAAGCTGTAGCTTTTGGACTATTGCTGTTTATTTTTATGCAAAATATAATAACAAAAAACGTTACACAACATCGACGTGGCTTCGAGCATCCCCCCTTCCCCGTTACACCGGCTTTTCTCTTAAAAAGGCACTTTGTATTCAAAAAACTTTGATAGCTTTTAAAAAACTATTTGGATACACTTTTAGTACCACGGTTTCAATGCTGCCCCTAGTTTTTGTTTGCAAAAAACAAACAACAAAATTATTTTTTTCTCGTAAAACGTTTCTTCAGATGAAACTAGATTATTTGAAAATTGTTTTTATTTTAATTATAACTTTTTCATTGCTCGGGAGCCGCAAATACGATTCCCATGTCGAATTAAGTGTTGTTTTTCATTGTAGTTTTACAATTTTTATATGAAAATAAATACTTCAAGTTAAACTGGCCTGAGTTTCGAGTTTTGCTTGAATTGCCTCATGTTACCTAAACTTTATCATTTAGGTATTATTAAACTAATTTTCGCAGATAACTAAGATAAGTTAACTGCCTGAGCACAATTTTTTTGTTAGATTATTAAATCTAACAAAAAAATTACACACAGATTACAAAATATTATAATATTAATTATAATATTTTGTAATCTGTCTATTGTAATAGCCCAAGCTCTAAACGTCAACGAATTATAACGTTGCTAAATTGAAGAGTACTGTGACAAAGCATGACAACTGAAGTAACACCTTTAGTCGGTTACATGACAGCTGTCTCGTCACGTGGTTTTTTTGTTTACCTTTATTTATCTACATGAACCAACGGAGTATAGATTAATTTTTAGCACTCTTGTCGAAGCCTAATACCGAATATCATGTGAAAATTAGTATGCCACAAACCAGCTCAACATTGGAAAGTTCATACCACGTAATTGTAAAGGTACACACATAATATTAGTTTTCCAGTAAAATCTCTGCACACATATAGTCAAGTTTATATGCATATTAGAGGCTATCGGCATGTCGATTAGCCCTCAGGGATAACGCGGGCTATAAGATATAATCAGAGTTAATTATACTCAAGGTTCATTGGGTATACGGAAATTGTAGTCAATAGTATGAAGGAGGGATATGGGTTCCGTGTACTTGTAAATAAAGGGATGGTTGTTGAACTCAGGGGCTAGTTTGTTGTTTCTCTTGTCAGTTTTATGGAGTTATTACTATCCGTATTTTTTTAATGTTAATTAATTCAGACATTATATTGAAAATCAAGTCAAGTTTTATTGTATTGTTTATGTAATTCTAATATTTTATATTAACATGCAAATCTTTTATAATAGCGTGTTTATTGTTTTTTTTTTTTATATGTATTCGTAATTTAATGATGTATTCAGTGCATGTCTAGCTACTCGTTAATTTGTAAGCTGTGATAATGTTTATTAAACTAGTTTTATTATTGTAAAAGATAATTGTAATGTGTATAATAAATAAATACTGCTTCTGCCTGCGACTTCGCCCGCGTAGATGAAACATAATTAATAGGCGTAGTATTCAGCTATTAAAAAAACAATCAATTTTACCTCTTTTTATTATTACTTAAGAAAACAAATTGACTTAATGACTCAGGTATTATCTCTGCTAGTAGATTTTGTTTGTAAGTTTCATTGTTCTTATAAAGCCGTGTCTCCAGCGCGTGTTAAGTACGTCTTCCTCGTCGAAACTTATTACGACATCTACAAAAAATGTGTGGATATATCTGTAGAAGTAATCATAAAATATTTTAATACGCAGGAGACAACTTGTCTATGAAAACAAATGTTTATGTGTAAGGTTTTTTTTGTAATGTTTCGAAAAAAACAAACGTGGGAGACACGGTTTAATAAGAACAATGAAACAAATCAATCAAACAATAATTACAAGTGACGCAAATCTAATCATTCTATAAGAATTATGTGATTTTTACTTATGGTGGCCTATGCTGTCGCGAATTTTTATATCGCCTTCAGGTCCAATTTTTTAAAGTTGTCAAATAGAGGTAGGTACACTTGACTAAGCCTGATTTTCTAAATCCCTGATCAGAGATTTAATCGGGCTTTTAGCAAACGGAGGTAAAAATCCGTTACACAAATCCAAGTTTAACGATCGTTTATCAAATTAAACGTTCATTTATCTGTCTTGCATTTTCCAAACCATGTTGGAAACAAGGAAACGATACATCTCCTTTAAAATCACCGTGCAATCTATATATAAAATCATAAACGTCGTGCGTTCGTTCCGAGATCCTGATGGTTACAGATAACTATCTTCCATCTCACGTCCAGTTAGAAAACCAGTTGACGTTAGTTAACGTGTAGTTAAGCGTAAAACTCAGTTCTAGCCGTCAAGGTTTATAGGCACAGGAAGAGTTAATTTAGATATTGGTCTTAATTGATTGCGAGAGGTACTAACTAACGTCCCTGTAAAGCTCATTTAGTATGGGAAATCATAGCATGCCGTTTGATATAATCATCAAAATTAGCCAAATATTTAAAGAAGACATAATATCGGTCAGTAACTAACATAAATATGCTGTGCAGGCAAATCTTGCGTATTTTGGCAAAATTATAATAAATAGCACCACCAAAAGTACGGAATAGGGATTTCCAGTTCAATACAATTATTATTATTTAATTTAATATCTGCATTTGTACTAACAAAAAATAAAATAAAACAAGTAAATTATATGTATTTAAGATATAAGGAGAGCGGAGTCTCCGAACACAGGCTTATTTACTTAAAAGGAGGCTCCAATCAATAATAGTTGTTAAGGTATTTGTTACAACAATTACCCATTTTTTATTTTTTTATTTTCATTCAGAAAACAGGTAAAAAAAATTAAAGGCATTTTGTATATTTTCTCATATTATATAGTCTCATATTAAAACACATTCAAAAATCCAAAACCGGATTGAAAAAAACAGTACAATACAGAACTAAATCAATAGAGTCATGACAGTTAATAGATTCATTCAGCCGTGAAATCTCGCTGAGACATTTCTTATTTCCTGCCAATTCTTTTCATTCATTCATAAAAAATCAACTCAATCTGCTAGCGGGAAGTGGGTCGGAATCGACTGGTTACATTTTTATTATAGACTAGCGACACGCCCCAGCTTTGCACGGGAGCAATTAAAAAAAACCTTCCCGACCGAATTTAGGCCACGGTGGCTAATCGCAACGGAGATTAGCCAAGTCATCATTTGCGTAACCTGTTCCCAACTATGTTGGGGTCAGCTTCCTGTCTAACCGGATGCAGCTGTGTGTATTTTACATGCATCGACTGCCTATCTGACCTCCACAACCCAGTTACTGGGTAACACGATACCCCTTGGTAAAAATGGTTGTCCGACTTTCGTGCTTTTGACAACCAGTAACAACTGTCCGGGACCAACGGCTTAACGTGCTTTCCGAGCCACGGAGGAACCTTGGTAGGTACAGATTGTCACCCATCCACGGACCAATCGTGGCAAACGTAGCTTGACCTGGTAGATCGACCCGTACTGCTGGCTGGCTGTTATAACTTAGCCACAAGCCCCTCTCATCGGAGATTAGCCAAGTACGCGGGAGATATTATAGTGTACAAGTGTGTGCGTAATCACAGGTACACTGTCTGTTCCTTTACTCTCATGGTCCGAGGGGACGTCATTCTGACACGACCCGGAGAAATAAGGCTTTACGTGCTTAACGTACGAGGCACGGGAACTACACACCACCAACTTCCACAATAACAACTTCAACGTTGTAATTTTTGTGCTATATGTAATTTCAATCTTAATGTACACATAAACCTTCCGGAATAAATGATCTAAATGATTGTGAGAACCGTATCAAAATCCATTGTGCAGTTTAGAAGAAGTAAGCAGTCACACAAACATACACAGAAAGTGACTTTGTTAATGCTATGTATACTATAGATAAATGATAAAAAAGTTATAAAGCACTGGAAATTTAGTTTGAGATTTTTCAAAAATACTCTTAAACGAGGAAAATTTTGCAATGTCTGCCAATCTTGATTACTTACTTCGGCTACTGCAATAGAATTTTAAAATATTGAAATTCTGTCAGGACTATTTTATCGCAGTTACGATAAAAATAGGATTTGTAGAATAAAATCTTACAGTACAACACACAATACCACTAGACGGAAACGACTGGCTGAAGGTCGTGACCATCTAGTACACGAGATCCCTTAATCTTCTGCTTCAGTTATGAGAAGATCTTGGAGAAAAGAATAACACAGGGTTACAAAAAGCGTTTTCTGTGTGTGTCCGTCAAAACAAATCTGTTCTAGGGACAACTTCGACTGAAACTGCTTCTTGGTGCCAGAGTCTTTGTGCCACCCATGGACCTCTAACTTGGTTTCACATGCTGCCGAGATATATCTATTAGGCATGCCGGCTTAAAATTGTGTGTAACTAGCTTTTTCCCGCAGCTTCGCACGCGTGGAAGTCGGAAATTATCCCATGGAAACGCACTATAAAGAAAAGAAAGAAAGAAAAAGTATTTATTGGGACTCGCACAGGACATTACAAATTAAACTAAATCACACTCATTAAAACATTATAAAAAATTAAAAAAAACAAATTAAAAAAAAAGAATAAAAAAATAAAAAAAAGTAAATAGTATTCTATGTGTTGATTCAGGTTATAAACTATGTTTCTGCCTCATCCAAATCCTATTAGCAGCTTCACATATTAATTGAATACTATCGTGAATTTATGCAACCCTAGTACTCTTTGTTAGGTTACTGCTCAGAAATTGTGTACAACGTCTAATGATTTAAATACTATATTGAATTCATGCAAGCCTAGTACTTTTTGTGCCAAGTTTCAAGTTTATAACACAAGGAATAAGATTTTTCATACAAACAAAATTTTGAATTTTCAAAAACCCCTTCATAGTGCTCCGCTACATCATAAAAGGAACCTGTTTGCAAAATGTCATGTTTCTAGTCCCAATAGTTTCGGCTCTGCGCTAACGTGTCAGTCAATCAGTCAGTTTCTCCTTTTATATATATAGTCTACTAGCTTTTACGGGAACGTACTACCGATACCGGAATTATATACCTAAAAGCCGAGGAAAAGGTCATTGACTCCTACCGCTGCGCTCGCGTTACGGTCAACCATAATTATTTTGTCACGCGTAATTTTGAATCTCTGATATCTTTTAAATTATTCGTTTAAATGAAATGATGTCAAGGCATATTTTAATCTAAATTAAATGCTTAATTTAAGTAACATAGTTTATTGAATAAGGATTAAAAAAAATACCGGTCAAAATAGCTTCGGAAATAACAATGAAATTTTTATAAAATTCTGAAAGATAAAAATGGTTATTGTGTGTCCTTAGAAGATAGAAATATGCCATTGCAGACTTTAATAAACTTTTTAAGATAAACAATATTGTAGAACATACATTTTATGAAACTTTTACCATTTCCGTGGCGCACGCCCATGAAGTTCCCAGTCGGCATGATTTTTTCCGACATCTTCAACAATAATCGTCAAATTTCATCCAATTTACTTTACTTACCTTAATGACACTAAAACCTTCCGCATGAATCATTCCATCCATTGGTGAAAACTGTTTGAAAATCCGTTCAGTAGTTTTTGAGTTTATCGCGTTCAGACAGACAGACAAGGCAGGGGACTTTGTTTTATAATATGTAAGGATAAAGAATACTTATTCCATCTCTACATTTAATCTTCTACACACACAAACATAACTAAATCGTTCTGAATTATTTCTTCGATCAATCCGGACAGATACATATTGTACAAGTTGTCTAAACTACGTCCTAGCCACTGCGGCAGTTATCGCTAACGAAGCCACGGCGACAGTGCAATCTCCGGTGCTTTCGACTTCAAGCTACAACTAAGCTATAGTATACTGTATTGGTAAAATGCTGGTGCGAGAAAAGCCGGGATTTGTTATGGTTACCTTATAAGAATATATATGATGGAATACTCCCGATTCGTAGTCACACCAGTATGACAAACGGGTTTATATTTCTTGTTTGTCACACTACTGATTTTTCCACACCATTTATTACATTTACTTCGTAACTAATGCTGTCATAGTTATACTACTTAGTTTATTAAATTTAAAAAAAACCTTCGAATTAAGTATTCGCTTATTTGGTAGAAACATGATTATTTTTATTGACAGTATAAATTCAGTCAGACAATAGGGAAGAAATTCTATTTAATCCGTCAGTGAGATGATAAAAATTACACGTATTTTTTTGCTTTATCATATTAATAATAAATGACTTATATAAAACACATTAAATTTGGGGGGTAGGGGTCGCTACGTCACAAGTAAGTATAAAATCTACATACTCGTGACGTCATGGCACATTTTAACTCAATGTATCCCCGTAATCTGTTGATAACGTAAAAAAAGAAAAAATACGAGTGCAATATTTTTTTCAAATAATATACCAAACGGAGACAAAAAAAAAGTGGTGGCACTCCGGGAGTGCCGACAGAAGTCAAAACTTGAACAAGATCGCCTTGGTGGAAGAAAAATGCTTGTATAGAACATTAGTTCGTAACCTTATCTAAATAAAGAGCACAATCGCGTTTTCAAAAATGAGGTGTCATCATGGTGTCGCAAAATCAATGGTTTAGTCCCATCTCAAAAATGCGCAACGCGCCTAAGAAGTTTTCACTTCAACATTTTTTGCCATCATCCATATTCAATTAAACTCACCCATTTGTGCACGTACTGAGGTAACTATTTCAATCATTGAACCATTAAACACTTACTCTGTGGCTGTCTCGTCCTGTACTTATATCTCATGTCTTCAAGCCGACCCAAGATAATTTGATTTCGGCTAGATTTAACCAAGTCTGGGATATTTGGTAGCGTCCCACGAAATAGGCACTTCAGCTAATAAATAGGGTTAGACGGTGTTATCGTGTCCATCTATCTATTTGGTGGTTCGCACTCATTTATCAGAATTGGAATTAGATTTTGGCGTTAGGTTGCTATCTACTTATTTAGATTCTAAGACTTCGTTAGTCATAATTGTTTCTTATCAATTTGTTCTTGTTTATTATTTCTAGGCGTTACTGCTGAGCACGTGGTTCTGGGTTCTCTTCTGGTAAAGTTTTTTGATTTTTCTATCTGAATTTCTCAGTAGCAGCCCGGAGTCTGTATTTGTGCCCGGTTGATGGCAATAGGCTCGCCCCTTATTACATGAGACTTAAATATAACTGGTGAAATGTGGGTGTATTATGGGTGAACTCTGCCTAACCCTTCGGGAAAAACCGGCGTGATGCTATGTTATTATTTAAAACTTAACTTAGCTTAGATATTTTTATGAAAAGGCCAATATTTTGTGTAATTTCAAATTTTTACAGCATTGAATTTCGAAGGTTCGTCTAAATGTCTAAATAAATTCATGTTATAAGTGAAACTGTTTCAAAACTTATTAAAAATGTACCTTCATGAATAACTTAACGTATCGTTCAACTGCCTGAAAAACCTTTTAATATCCAAGAGAATTTCTCTCAAAAAATAAATATATTCGAACACATTTCACCCAGGCACCCTTTTAATATTTGATCACGATACGGAAGTACGTGCGATATATTACGGAATAATATCTTCGCAAATTAGAGTAAATTGTTGTGAGAATTTATCTGACAAATAATACATTACCGACACAAAACTGTCGCTCATTAATCATCGTAGAACAGAACAGAGGATGGATGTAACTATAATGAAACTAGTGGCCATCAAAATAATTGAGGCTGTCATTTGTTTTATTATTTCTCTATTAGATTTGCGATGAAACGATGGGATGGTGGATGAATTTGTAACCTACATTTGGTTAGAACAATAGATCAATTAAGGTGATTCCTTCAATGCGCTTCCCCGCACATTTCCATTCTAGTGAATCTCGTCACACGTTAAGGGTGAGGGAAGGAGTCAACAAAGTGTGTCATCGTGAGACAAGGGGGAGGACGAGTGTGGAGGCGATCGGCGGTGGTGATCTCTTGCGTCCGGCCCTGGTTCAGGCTATGGTGCGGAGCGAGAGGGCATGGGAGGCCGTCACCTCCTTCTGTGAAGCATTAATGCTCGCGAAGGAGGGGGTGGAATGCATGAGGGAGCGGCAAATTTCGCGCCCTCAAGCCCCTAACCGCCGCAGGAGACGTCCTAGGCGTCATGTATCGCAGGCCGATTTCCGGCCATCTTAGGCGCGGGTTTGCGGACGGTCAGCAATGAGTAACTCGCCGTCCGATAAGAACCAGGCCAGGGTCGACGGCGCGTTATGTTCCACGTGCGCCTCAAGAGATGTCAGCAGAACAGACGGGGTCCGCTAGGGCCGATGCCTGCCGGGGTTGCGAAGAAAATCGAAAGGGATATCGTGGCCCCTGGCAACATGACAAGTGAAGGAACACAGGTGGGTTTAGTTAGTGGGAGAAGTTAGTTGATAACTTCCCACACAAAAAAAAAGGGGGAGGACGAGTCAAAAGTTTCATGATGTCAAATGTATAAATCAAAATTATTAAAACACGAACATAATAATTAAAACTCTATCAATATTATTAAAAGGCTTAATTTTACTCCACGCACCACGGCAATGTACGCGTTGATGTCTTTATAATCGTCAAAAGGTGGTGTCATCACGGTGTCACAAAATCAATGGTTTAATCCCATCTCAAAAACGCCCAACGCGCCTAAAGAAGTTTTCACTTCAATAACATACTGTCCGTTTATAGACCCTTCATTCGTGTGTAGGCAACACTATTTTAGTCCCAGAGGTAAAACTAGTTAAATTAAGTTTATTGTACTCCCGAAAGGTTTCTCAGAAACGGCTCTACATCTGAACAAAATATGATACCATTATTATTAGGTACCTATTTCAATTACAACTACTATCTTCGCTTATAACTTATCGATTTGTGAAAACCCTAAAGGGCAGTTATATTGTATTAATAATATGATCTACCGATACAGTACAGAACGATAATGAGACAACTTTTCGAACAGGTCTAAGTTGTCTAGAAGTATATAAATTGAAGTTATGTAGCAGCTGTCTGTGAATTCTGCATTATTGCAGTTTTTTTTTTTTTTTTAATTATGAACTGACTTAACAAAACATCACGCTTGTATTTCTTGATAGATTCGGCAGAGGTGCCTCTATAGTACATCCCACATTTTGCCAGTTATATTTAAGTCCCATGTAATAGGGGGCGAGTCGTATGCCATCAACATGGCACAAATCCAGACTCTAGGCTACTACTGAGAAATTCTAGATGGCAAAACCCAATTACACTTTGCCTGACCTTTTTTTTTTCATATTGTGGGAAATTATCAAATAACTAACTTCTCCCGCTCTAGGCGGAGCAGGAGGGCGTGTCAGACTCTTACTGACTAAAACCCACCCGTGTTCCTTCAGTTGCCTGTATGTTGCCAGAGGCCACGGTAACCCTTTCGGACAAACCCGCAGCCCCTGCAGGCATCCGCCCTAGCGGACCCCTTCAGTTGTGCTGACATCTCTTTGAGGCGCGTGTGGAACACAACGCGATGTCGACGCGGGCCTGGTCCTTATCAAACGGCGAGTTACCCATTGCTCAGCGTCCGCAAGCACTCTACTACGGTGGCCGGGAATGGGCCTGTGACTCCCGACGCCCGGGGCGTCTCCTGCAGCGGTTATGGGTGTGAGGGCGCGAAATTTGCCTCTCCCTCTTGCGCTCCGCCTCCTCCTTCGCGAGCATTACTGCTTCGCAGAAGGAGGTGATGGCCTCTCATGCCGTCGCGCTCCGTACTATGGCCTGAACCAGGGCCCGACGCAAAAGATCACCGTCGCCGCTCGCGTCGACAAGGACAGGGCGACAGGGCGTTTCCTCCCGCCTTATCCTGAACAGGAACCTCCCGAAACAACCGTGTCCGTTGAGGACCAACGTCAGGCGAAAGGTGAGGATGCCGTGGCACCTCTCTAGCTACTTCTCAAAGAGGGGACTTATAGCCGCAATTGTGGCGTGCCCAACTTTGCTTGACCTGAGATTCTAATTCATGACCTCATGCTCAGCAGTGTTGCTTGCGACCACTAGACAACGAGGCAATAAAATTATGAATAATTTTTTAATAGTCATTATTTATGTGACTGACTGACAAAACCCATTTATTTACATACATAAACTCACGCCTTCTTCCCATGGGGGTAGGCAGTAACTACAGAACGCCACCTGCTACGATCCTTACATAGTCCTTTTGCCTCGTTTACATTCATACATCACACACACACACATCACATTTATTTATACACCATAATGTCCATAATGAAAGCCCTTTACATGAACGCTTGCCAAACAAACTTAATTACTTTTTAAACACGTCAATAAAACATGTTTCCGTATTACAACCGCATAATGAAAACAAAATTAATTTAAAATGACAAATTTTCCTTATTTAAAATAATAATATTTGCAATAAATAAACACTGCAATGTATGCCAATTTAATGGTGCTTTTCATGATATGGGTAAAATAACTTGCCTTGTTGAGCCTTGAAAAAAAAAAATTGTTTTGTGCAATACTTCATACATTTAAGCCATAATATTGGCTAGGATGCAATGAATTAATTATTGTGCTGTAATTGACTTACGACATGGCTCTACGCCAATAAAAGACTCATAACTTGTCATTTTCAAGTCGATTCTGTATGTATTAAGGTACTGTACGAGATCTTTGCTACATGGAACATTAATTGTTGCAACAATCCATAACACAGATCTATGATGCCTTGAATATCTTAAAATCCTATACTATTAAACGAGCAATATTTATATATATATATACTTGTACTCACGTTCAGGAAAACGGCTTTAACGATTTCGATGAAAGTAGCAATATAGGGGAAATTTGCGGAGCGAAAAATCGATCTAGCTAGGTCTCTTATCTGCGAAAATTCGTTTTCTCCGTATTTTCACCCGAGCAGAGCTCGGTCGCCCAAAGTTTAGAACAAGATTAATGACAGCAGCATGGAATTAGTAGGTACTATCCTTTACTATTAAATGAGCATTCTCTATTTTCACCACAGCAGAGCTCGGTTGCCCAAGTACTAACTTTAACAAGAGATACCCCAATTAAAATAAACAATCACTTATGTAATCATAAAATATCAAGGGATAGTGGTGTGAAAGTTGGTTACCCTGCAGTGTTGGAAAAGATTTTGAATGTTTATACAAGCTTATACAATCCTTCGAGATTGAAAAATGTGATACAACTTTGGAGAATAATTTTCCAAATTACCTACTATACTTGACAGTATAAACGATTTGACACAGTTTAAACATTTTCCCGGACAGTCTGTTATGACGGTCAACACTATAGACACAAGTGGTTCAGATGAGCAATGCATAATTTGTAAAGCTTTATTCATAACTGTTCGAGAAAATGACTGACAGGTTTTCATGAATAAGAAGGCTAGTGTTACACCGTTTATTGCTCTTTTCACTATATAAGGCTATGTGCACATTTATAGATGGCTTACTTAGCTTGTATAGCTTAGGAATTCTCGGGCAAGCACCGTTACATGCCACCTTACTAACGAGGAACTGAGAGCGCAGTGAATTCTAGAATTTTCTTTTTAATGAATAGGCGACACATTTTTCTATAGGCGTCGAGTGGTGATAGGAATTTCTATGAAAGCGTATATGGCCTGAGGTCAAGAAGGTATGGAAGAAACATATAGCAAACAAGAGACACACAATGCACACTGAAGACAAATATAAAACACATAGAAGGCAAGAAGACTTGGAGAGAAAATTAAATTACCAAACGAATTATGATCTTTTATAGTTGAATACTAACCAATGCCACGGTCTAATTAAAATGAAAATTCAAGCAAATGAAAACCGGTGCCATGGAAACACTGCAAACACGCAGCTTCTAAGCTATCACAGTGCCAATAAATAATCTTCAGAACACCCATTTTAAAGAAGCAGGGTAGTTAAAATACAACCACATTGAACAGTTCGTCGCCCAGTATCCACTATCGACGCTCTAGTCATTGTGGCCCACCGCACGTCCAACCCGATTTCTCCTCCTTTTCATCTGATTCAAAAGGAGCCACTGAGAATCGTCCTACATTTCATTAATAATGAATACATTATGTATTGCGATGGTACAATAGTGTCTCTATGTTAATTCTGTAGGACACAGCGTGTTGCTAGAATGTTTAAGTTACTGTTAATAGATGTATGTGGCTCTCGGGTTTTCTCTAAGGTATGGAAGAAACTATGCATATGTAGCTACTTGTATATAGGACTTAGTTACGTATATACTGAGTTCATCTTTCGTTCATGTTGTGACTTTGATTAATCGATCACTTCATTCGTCATGTTGGTTTACCTATTGACCTCAAATGACACATTACACTACTCATACCAGCTATGAAAGAGGATACAAACTAATCTTAAAATTACTCAAAAATGAGTCCTATTTTTTGTAGGCAAATAAATACAATTACTTCTGTCTCTCTCTCTCTCTGCTATAATTGTCCCATCAGAATCAGCCTATAATTTTCCCACCGCTGGGACACAGACCTACTCTCTAATTGGTAGATGTCTTAATGTCTTCGAATTTCTGGTTCTATGATATCCCTTTCTCCTCACGATGTTTTCCTTCACCGTTTTGAGAGCAGTGGTGATGAAATCATTTACACAAGTACATGAGGTGCCTGGGTTCGAACCCACGACCTACAAACTCTTAAGTCAGGGCCATTACTACTGGGCCACCACTGCTCTCTTTCCCAATAAAGTCAAAATAAAATAATTAAGTAACATAACATTTTCTAGAAAATAACAGAAATCTGTGTCAATCTTCAACAAAAGCAATCAAGTCGATAAATACTACAAAAGGCGGTACACAGCTACACAGGTAAAAATACAAGAAATCAAGGCCAGGCGTAGGCAGTATTTACTGCCCAACACAAAGTAAATTGACAACTCAAATAAAACGAAAAAGGAAAATTAGAGGATAATAAATTATGATTGAACGTGTAGACAGAATCTTTCACTAAGGTCAATCACCCGTGACCTACACAATTTTGGGAGCCATACTTTATCATTTTGATATTTTAGGTTTCAGCGGCTGACTTGTAGGTCGTAGGTTGGAACCCAGACAGATGCTTTACTTTGTGTAAATTATTTCATCATCACTGCTCTCAATATGGTAAAGGAAAACATCGTGAGTAAACTGAATCCTAGAATCAAAAATTCGAAGACATGTGACTTCTACCAACACGCACTGGGCCCGCGTGGTCAATTACAGCCCATTGCTTCTCACCGAGAGGAGGCCTGTGTCCCAGCAATGGGAACATTATAGGCTGATTATTGTTATGCTTATAGGCTTGAGCGGTGAAATGGAAAGCGCGCAATAAGTTTACAATAAAAGCAGAGAATTTTATAAAAATAAATGTAAGTAGCTGCGTAACCCGGATGAGGCTGGCACAAGAGCGTGGGGATTGGCATATGAAAAGAGAAGCCTATGCCCAGTAGTGGGTGAAGTCAGGCTGTTGATGATGTTAATGATGAGTAATGTGACCTACGTGTAAATGATAAAAAAAACAGTGACACTCCGAGAGTGCCGACAGAAGTGAAAACTTGAAAAAAATCGGCACCGCGGTAATCAACGCGTTGATGTCTTTTACTCCACGGTGTCGGTAAATCGCGTTACAGTGTCGCGAAATCAATGGTTTAGTCCCATCTCAAAAATCCCCAACCCACTTAAAGAAGTTTTCACTTCGAAAAACGAGCGAGCCTTGCTGTAGTCGCATATTGATGTGTAGCATCTGACATCTTGGCTGACACTACCAACCTCTCGGAAAATGGGTTGGTACCATCTGACGGCCACTCTTGCACCGCGCGCGCTCATTGATCAAATCAAATAGCGCGCGCTTCCACGGCTTCCTGTTACACACTTCCGTCCCTTTTCACGAACTCACTCCCACATAGTGCAGGAACGCGAGAGGAAAGATATTTCACATCAATAAAGCATTCATAAAGTCATGTCTGCTTGCATTTGAGAAATTTATTTTGATAGTTGATAAGGTTTTTTTATAACGCGTATAAACGATCTCAGAAATATGGAAAAAATAATTACCACCATTCAATGTGCCCAGTTTCAATCTCTAGCGAAAATCACGTTTATATCACAGAAAACAATTAAAATTTTAACCCCGTCAAACCATTATTGAATACCACTGCAGAGTTTTCGTTGACAAACAAATTGCTTTATAGCGAAGGCATTTTATCGCAGCGATATAAAATGCATGTGACATGATACGGGTGTCAGCATACGGGGTGATACGTGTGACGCGGACATGTTTATTATCACTACATAAAGACTCCTTTATTATCAGTGAAAGTATAAATGGAAAATTAGTCTTGTTAGCTAATGAATTTTGATTTCAATGACGCAGTGGAACAAAGATCTCTCATTATAATTCCATTTTAATAAGACTTGTCATAATCTGTTCTTCATGTTTTAATGTCGTTAAAAAACGGTATTAGCAACAAAAATCATCAGCGTATAACGTTCGCCCTTCTCTCTGTGAATGTTAACTCAAATAGCATCCATCTAAACTTATTCAACACTTAGCCTTTGCAGAGGAATAAATAAAACTGATCTGCCTACGTCTGAATTAATTATGAATTCCCAAAATTTTACTTTAACAATCTCACGCGAAATTACGATAAAGAACAACTCCCCAGTCATTATCATTTCAAGTACCTATCTCTATAAACTCTAGTAGCACAAATTACACTAACTTAATGCCGAATAATTCGATTTACGTTCCATTTATGTGATTGTACTGTTCTAGCGAAATGTACAGAGAATAAGTACACTCTCCGAATAATTGCTTCCCAGGACAGATCGTGTTTGCACTGCTGTTATTTAGGTTAAGATGCTGAAAAGTTCTAGAAAGCTCTGCTCATGTTTAAAGTAATTGTTTGTAAATGTGAAGGATTTGTTTGCACGTTTACTTATCCCTTGTACAATGTGGACTAGATAATTTTCTGAGAAAATGGACTCTGTTGTCTGTTTCAACTGGAATTATTCCAATTTGACAGCTAAACTACGTTATTTTCAGTATACATGATGATTTTATAGACACCGACTCATCTAAAAAGCAGCGCATAGATAAAATTTAAGTCTGGTATAGCTAAGTCTAACAAGCTTTTCAAACAGTGTTGAGACTTGAGACCTGTGTTTGTTCAACAAAGAAAAACAGCTACTTCCATTCAAGACTCTTCAAAACTCAGCCACGCGGTAAAGATTCTCCAACCGAACGTAAGAGCGTATAAATACAGCCAATGCAAACATTCATGGCCCCTATTTATTTTAACCCAGTTCCCACTAAAGGCCGCGTTCACCCACATTAGGGCGAGGCAATCTAGCTACTGATAGCGCCCCTCTGATGTCTCATTTCACGCACGGTCACAGTCATAACTTGGCGTAAAGTAACGGAAAATTGCTTCTCGGCATCTCACACTACGTAGTCGGGTCGTCGGCGTCTCGTCGTGTCAAAATAATAAGTGTATAAACACACTTGCGAGACTCGCGACCCACGCTGTTGGACTTTTTTGGTTCAAAAAGAACGTTAAGGTTCTTTTTGAAAAAATATTGTTTTAGGATGTGGAGTTTAAATTGTTCTCAATACCTAAATGTTTGTGTTTTTGAAAAGCCCAAAAAATATATTTTGTGTTGACACATTTTGAAATACATATTTTTACAATATCGTTTTAAAAACGTACTGAGGAGCTCGTGACTAAGTAATAACAGCCGCACGGATCCATCAGGTTAAGTTACGCTTGCCGCAGTTGGTCTGTGGATGGGTGACCATCTTAGCATACCGAGACTCCTCAACTCTCAGAAAGCACGAAGTGCCGTTGGTCCCGGCTGTCATTCGTGGATCTTTACGGGTCGTTAGAAGCGCGAAAGTCTGACAACAAATCTTACCAAGGGGTATCGTATTACCCAGTTACTGGGTTGTGGACTGAAACGCGACCCCAACATAGTTTGAAAAAGGCTAGGCAGATTGATTGTTTTAAAAAGATACCGTAATTTAGCTTGTAGCACATGTTGCATATATATTATTGGAGGAACCTAGTTTTTTCACTCCAACTTTTACAATCAGATATTTCTTTTAACCGACCTTAAAGAGAGATCTCTGGGATGACACTGAAAAGCCGCCATTCACCACAAAAATTCTATTACCATAATTACGGCCACATAAACCACAAAATCACCATTCAAACTGACCCTAAATCGCGACAGGACTGCCCATCGCGACTAATGACGACACTTTGCGGTCGCACATCCGCAGCTACGAGTCGCAAGCTTGCGCCCAACCTAATGAGGTAATGGAAACGTCGGAAAATTGCCTTGATGCGATCTTATCGAAGATTTAGAATTTTTATTGGTCATATCCGTTCGCCCTTGCTAGTTAACTTCGTTTTAGCACAGATTAACCGGTAATTAAATAGAAGCCAGCTTTATTTATTTTTAGATCGACGTTCTTGCTAGAGTGGATTAAGTACGGATTAAGGGTACCAATTATAAGCTGTGTTTTGATTAAATGGTGTGGAGAGTAATATTCTATAGTTAATAAAGACGAATTGATCACCACCAGATTGGCGTAACTTAGTTGTTATCATTTTTGATGTGTAACATTTTCCTCTCGCTTTCCTGCAATCTGTGAGAGTGATTTCGTCAAAAGGATCGGAAGTGTGAAACAGAAAGCCGAGGAAAAGCGCGCTATTTGATTTGACCAATGAGCGCGCGCGGTGTTAGATGGCTGTCAGAAACGACCTTGACGAGGCGCCGCCCCTTTAATGTTGCCTATTAACTTAATGTTGCTTTAGCGAGATGAAATGTCAAATGTTACACATCATATGCAACTACTGTAAGGGTCGCCCGTTTTTTTTTTTTGTTCGTTTATGACTTCTTGGCAATAATAAGGTTTATTTATGATTTAAAGACGCGGTGGGATAATATTTTATAGTTAATAAAGATGAATTTGATTTCCATGAGATTTATGGGAGTTCTGTGTAGTAACTGGTTGCTATTATTACTTTATCTATTTACGTCGTCATGGCTGTTATTGTTTACTGATATTTGGAAGCAGGAAAAGGTTATTAGGAAAACTGACATCTTTGTCTATTTCACGATTAGGTACTATTGAAATATTTTAAAATGATTAAACATTTAATAATTAAGAATATGTAAGACTGTTTATTTTCTGACTGACAATCAGATTACATAATCTTCACACGGGTGAAGCCGCAGTCTCAGCTATTTATCTCATAAAATGAACTAGTGGATGTATTATTCAACACTCTCAACACTGGCATCCGGGAGACAGTGAAATAGTGCTGTCGCATGATGCAGTACCATCCTTAAGGAAGGTAGGGAAATGTTTTAAGTTAATTACAACGGAGTGAATTTTCCGTGAAAATTTTATTATTAATACCTTTTTTAACATTATTTTTATTTACAAAACTGAGTTCAATCTTGAATCAAACTCAAAAAATATATCTATATAAATTACATACGTGAACATAAACTTTGTACACCTTTTTAAGAAGATTATGCTGACGGATGGCACAATTAAGGTTTATATGGAAAAGTAGTGTAGATATCTAATATTTTTATAAAATATGCATTAGAAATAAAACAAAAAAGTGTGTGTGTGTGTAAAATGTGTGCTTTTTTTAAAATAATGACATGGCAGCATGGAGTTACTATACATGAAATTAGTATGAACTATCGTAAACTAGCCTATCAAACATACAATTTGAATGAATCATGGTCGAATTTCGACCACTGGGCGACCACTAGTTTAAATTAATATGTGTCACGACGTATATTAGTACCCAATGAAAACAAGTAACACGTAAAAGCCAACAAAAAAAGCCACTGACGACATATTTTCAAAAACTCTGCTCCAAAAAGTTTCTAAGCATTTACGGGCAACACTATTCGCAAAAGGACACGTTACACGTGCTTCCTAATTAGACCTTTAGGAGTAATTAGAAGCCCAGTGCAGGACCACTTTGCTCATAATAGCAGTATTATACGTACACACATACTTAGTGCTTTTTCGTAGTAAGTTTCGTATATGCTTTTAGAGCTATCCTGCGCATAAAAAGATACACTTTAGCACGTATAAACATAAACATTAATTAAAATGATGCTTTTACGGCGTCTTTAGGGGTTATGCTTTTATGCAATGGCGAAACATAAGACGGACATATTAAAAAACTTTGAATTTAAAAGAAACTTATGAAGATACAAGAAAAGGATACTCTTGGGCACTTTTCCCGCTGACAGCGATGCGAAAGAAATTTTTAACGCCCAATGAGCTCTTCCCTTTATATAAATGTTTTACCCGACTACCCCAGAAGGACGGTAATGTTTTTCGAGAGTATGTATGTTTGTGTGTCTATTTTTTGGCACGCTCTGTAGCCTAAGCGGCTTGATGGATTTTAACTTATGAGGTGTCGTTAGATTTGTCTTAACTGTGGGAGTGACATAGGCTATATAATATTTATATATTGCATCAAGGAGATGTTGGTTAAAAAAAAAATACATTATTGGTATCAAATAAAAGCTAGTAATGGATCAATCAAATACATTTTTTTTTAAATAAAACTAAAAAGCTTGTAATAAAGCAAATTATTTAAAAAAACAAAAATCCCGACTGCAAAAACACATAACTGAAAAAACAAGCATTATGTTATAATCAATTTTTTCCTTTACATACTTGTACATAATACAAATAATAGTTAGCTGTATATACATAGTTTATATAATTTATTAATTTAGAATGAGAAACGCTGGTTGCATTTCATTTCATTGATTAAATAAAGCTTAGTCCCATTAATTTCAGAAAAGGAAACCTATTAGAACTCAGTGACAAATTATTTTTTACGTCGACAATCATATATTTATATAGAGACTTATAGAGTACTATTCTCTAATAATGGTGGTATATAACATAACATAACATAACATCACGCCTGTATTCCCCGAAGGCTTAGACAGAGGTGTACCTATAGTACACCCACATTTCGCCAGTTATGTTTAAGTCCCATGTAATAGGGGGCGAGCCTATTGCCATCAGCCGGGCACAAATCCAGACTCCGGGCTGCTACTGAGAAAATCCAGATGGAAAAACCCAATAACACCTTGCCCGACTCGGGAATCGAACCCAGCACCTCATACTCAGCAGAAGCGCATTGCGACCACTAGACCAACGAGGCAGTCTAAGTATTGGTGGTAGTATATAGTCCAAGTATTAGACATAAACAATTTTAATTTCAAAGGCAACCAATTGTGATGAGAGAATAAATATCATTTTATTAGGTACTAATAAAAAACTGACTATTATCAAGTTAATTAATAAACAATAGTAGTAGACATGCATAGATTAGCTCACAGACAAACCTATTACGAATCACACCATCTCTCATATCAAAATATAGGATAACTCACTCATAAATCACAATTTTAACACAAAACCGTTAACTCAAAAGTGAGTGAAAAAAAATGTAATCTACAAAAAAATACTGGAGCTAATGTAAATACAGAATATTTATCTACGTTCATTATGACTGAAACTGTTTTCATGTTACGTCACTCATGACATGAGATATTTCAGCCAGATGAACAGTGATGCTGTTTTATAAGTACGACGTATATCGTTTAAAATTTTTATTTTAGGATCAAAACTTTTTCTATAACACTTGTTTATCAGCATTCAAGATACAGGTAGGATAAGAGCTATATTGTATGAAGTATAAAGAGTCAATAAACTTAGCCTATCGCAGTCCACTGCTGGACATAGGTCTCTCCCAGACTACGCCACAACACCCTGTCCTCCGCTTCCCGCGTCCAGTCACCTTTTTAAGGTCGTCGGCTGGGGGGCGTCCCACACTACGCTTACCGATACGCCATCTCTACAGGAGACGCCCTGGGCGTCAGGAGTCGCAGGCCGATTCCCTGCCACCGTAGGCGCGGGCTTCCGGACGGTGAGCAATGGGTAGCTCGCCGTCCGATAAGGACCAGGCCCGGGTCGACGGCGCGTTGTGTTCCACGTGCGCCTCAAAGAGATGTCAGCAGAACTGACGGGGTCCGCTAGGGCCGATGCCTGCCGGGTCGCGGGAAAGTCCAACATGGCAACTGAAGGAACACGGATGGGTTTTAGTCAGTAAGAGTCTGACAGGCCCTCTCGCTCCGCCCAGAGCAGAAAAAGTTATTTGATTATATGCCACCAAAAAAAAAAAATGTGCTCGGCTACTCCACTGGCCATCGGATTATAAAGAGTAAGTTCGAAAATTAAACAAAAAAAAAAAAAAGACACAACGTTAACGTCGTAAAGACATTGTAACACATTAATGCATGACAATACAGAACATTCAACTGTATGGACCACAGTTGTTCCTTGGCCACTTTACACAAAGACTAAATATTAAGGTATTAATAATATCAACAACAGTTTACAGAAGACAATTAAAAGGAGTTTTCTAGACCAACCCTACGGGGAGAATACCGTAGTGATTTTCTCATTTCTTTTCTTTGCTGACTCTTTTATTTGCTTTCTTTGTGGTATAGAGTGTATCAGGTGTATTCTATTTTTATTGATTTTGTACTAAATATGGTACGCTAGAATAATAAGAAACATATTTTTATCGTTTGATATATTAATACAAATAAAACATAACACTCTTAAAATAACATGGCGTCTGTTTTCCTTGAAAGATTAGCCAGAGCGGTAACTCTCTCTGAGTTAGGCACCCACATTTTACCGATGAAAAAGAAACAGTAACCGGTTTAATTTTTGTAAGCTTTAACTAAAATGCTTACGAAAATTAAACCGGTATACAAGGAAAGGAACATGTTCATAAATGAAGAGCGACTAATTAATAAGTCGCAACGTATTATAACGAATTAATACACGATGCAAACAATATTGTTGCTAAATTAAACAGAAGTAAACAAATGTACGTTGCTGAAACAGTGTAGGTAATATCGAGCGACAATTGTTTATTTGTTATTCGAGCGTAAATGTAACGTTTAGTCCTAATGAAACTATGAACACAAGATGAATTTCCATGGAACACCAGTTCGAAACAAATTAATTTGTGTACATATACGACATAATATACTTAATTATTGGAATATGAATTGAAGTAGCCTTAAAATATATATGGACCTACATAAATATTATTAAATGTTTGTTAACCAGCTTGTTGACTGGATATTTTTTAACAAACATTTTGTAACATTGCATGACAGATGAGGTGCTAACATATTTGCTCGAGTTTTGACGATCGTCATTGTAGCTCGATATGCTAAGTTTTCTAAGCGTCTTCTAGAGCAGTGGTGGCCCAGGGTAACGGCCCCAACTTACCAGTTTTAGGTCGTGAGTTTCAAGCTCTTTGCTCTCAAAACGATGAAGGAAAACATCGTGAGGAAACAGAATGTTCTAGAACCAAAAAAAAATCGAAATTGTGTGACATCTATCAACCCGCACTGGGCCCGCGTGGTAGATTACAGCCCACTCCCTCTCGAAGAGAGGAGGCCTATGTCCCAGCAGTGGGAACATTATCGGCTGATCATTCTTATGCTATACTACGTTTTGACGACCAATAACAGTCAGCTTCTAGCTGCAAGTCACACTTTTGACGCTACATGTTGCCAATTTCATGCTAAGAGGAATAACGAACCCAAAATACTAAAGCCTCATTCCCTCGGGTAAAATGTAATGATTATTTATTCGTAATGTTGCCACACTGCATATTTAATGACAAAATATTCACGAGCCCTCATTTATAAATGACGATTACACGACAACGTAGATACTTTACATTTATGAAACCTGAACTGGTTCGTTAGTTACTGAAATTAATTTTAATTCAGTGATTGCGCTGTGCATGCTTATAGTATGCTTATGAATTTATATTATGGAGCAAATATTTTAATTTTTGATATGCCTTTTGATAATTGTTCTGTATTCAATGACGTTCAATAGGCTATTTATACAAAATTTATTAACTTAAGTTTACCGTTGACATTACAATATAATGTATATGGCCGCCGGTAACAGTCACAATAACCCCGTATTAGTTGATACGGTATTACAATCGGATATTTCTTCTCATTGCTGACCCTAGTTTAACGAACGAGTGAGAAATTAAGATATAGGTTTCTGTGCAATGCGTTCAATATGCTATTAACCTATACAGCTCAATATTAGTTATGATACTGTTATAGAGCCATGAATAACAGGGTGTTTAATTCACTCATCTTCTATAGAACAAGGACCATACCAGACCATAGCAGACCATAGCAGACCATAGCATACCAGACGGGTATCGTTCCTGGTGGGCAACTGCCCAACGATTGATGTCAGGAAGTCATATATATGCTGATCGCGCGGTAAACGTTGCTTGCGCGGTGCAGGATTGCGCGTGACGTCAGTGAGATGCGTAGTTAGCATGTGGCAATGTAGATGCCGCCACACTGTTGATAAGTATTGATAAAGTTATGGGTAAAAAATCCAGCTAGAAAACAGCAAAAAACTTAGTTTAAAGAACCCCACATTCGAAGACAAAGATATAGCAGTGTCCACAATTGACAAAATTTATGAAACTTTCTAGCTTTTCTTTCTTTTACCTTTTGTTTCAGAATTTATTTTAATTATATCTTATCGTCGTTTACTTTGTAAAAGCCTTCTACAAGTTACTGTATAATTTCTAGACATTTTGTTAGGATAGTATTGAGTTTATTAGCTCCAGAATACGCGAAGGTCAAATATTGACATTTTGTTTAATTAGAGCCTTATAAACTATTTATTCATCTTGAAATCGATTAGGTAAGATTATACGTTTATTTAAGGTAGGTAGGTATGTGTCTAGTAACGGATGACTGGTAGATCACCGCCTCAGATAATGTTGAAGAATGTAAGTTCCTTTACTAAATATTAATAGCACACACAGCACAACCATAGCACAGCATCAAAATTCAAAAATCATTTATTAAAACTAGGCTGAAAATCAGCACTTTTCGAACGTCAAAATTACATAAGACAGTCCCCCAAAACGCCCACCCTTCACCACTTCCTAGTGCCTTTAGCTGGGAAGAAGAAGTGGCGCAACAAACTCCCCAGCAACACAGCTGTCTGCTCAAATTAGAAAAAAAAAAACTCTATACAGTAGTATGCAAAAATCATCATCAGCAGCAAAAGCATCATGCTGAGTAGAAGCCTTCTTGTCACAGTCATGTTGTTCTCGTGATTATATTTAAATCTGTTGTGTTTTATTTCATTGTTCTACTCTAATATAATTATCTTTTTTTATTCAACGTGTTTCTGTGACAAATAAACAATTTTTTCTTTCTTTCTTTAATACGTATTTTATTTTACATTTGTTTTCATTTAATCAGACGTGTTTCCTGTATAGCCAATACTGGCCAACATTCGGTAAACCAACCATTCTACAGACACAACCAGCAATCTTCCTAATCCCATCAGTTCCCATAGGGGTTGTTAGGGGTAACTAAAGAAATATATCAACGTATTGACAGCTTCGTTCACCTTACCCCTAGCCACTGATTAAGAATGTACATATATACATTAGGTATACGCAATGTATTGGTAGGTCCATATCGACACCTGCAAGGAGTAACATTGTAACTAATATTTACCAACTTTATAGGAGAGCGCGTTAAAGATTTAAAAAATTCTCACAGCTTTCATATAAGTCTTAATGCCAACCAACTTTGAAATTGTATATTAACGAGGGAATAGCTACACTTGCGTATGATTTTATTATTATATATATGTATATTTTAACTATTTTTGTGAGTTACAATGACAATCCTAAACATATACCCTATAAAATGACATTGTAACTCAGACATACAATCGCATAAAGTACGATAATAGGTACTTCATAAAATGAAAAAATTGTAAGTCTGAGATACAATTTAAATGTAGTTTCACGAGTTCTGGAATTAACATACAATAAAAAAATGTAAGGAAATTATTTTTGAATAGTCTTTATTATTCTTTTATTATAGCAGTCATAACATAAACAAATTAGTTAAACCCACACAACAAAATATCCATAATCATTTTATAATACAACAAAAAAATAAGAATGTTTTGGGCATCAACTACTTCGTTTCTATAAATTTCTTACGAAAACTGTTACGCATATTCAATTAACTAGGCCATAACAATGTACAATGACAGTAAATGCACATGAAAAACAAACAATCAAAACGTACTAATTATTGAAATAAATGAAAAGTAACACTGTATTAGTCAACAATTACTAACCCTTATTCACATTTTTTTTTGAAAAACTGTTCTATGTACCTATCTAATCAATTAGAAAGTAACATACAATCAGGTCCTGAACTTCAATTACCTAACACAACTAAAATCTAATCAAAAATTCTTACGAAACAAACACAACTTTAAGCAATTAGCAATTACGATTATTCCTCTTTAAAGAATCACAGCAGGTCTAAGTCAGTCTTTGTAAACATTAATTAATAGGGTTTTTATTCGGAATCAGACGCATTATTTGGATGAGTTGAATTAAGATTTGGTAAATGTATGTAATACTCATGATAGATTGTTGGAATAGCATTGCTTTTGCACAAGCTCATTAAGTCTTTGTACATTGCTGTAGTTAAAGGCAAAGGCGCATTATAAGCCTTCGAAATGTTGGTCGGTAACTCTTGTTCAATGTTTTGAGGTCCCTTAGCAGCACGACGAGTAACTGCCCGAAGTGAAACTGCCCTATGTTGAGCTATATCTATAGCCATTTCACTGTCACTCAGAGAATCATATTGAAACTTAATCATATTTGGTAAGTCACTGATATAACAGATGTGCATAATTTTGCTCCAGGAGACTTTCACATTGTTGGTATCGTATTCCCAATTATTGTAACACGGCAAAAGTTGTTTAAAATCCAATATCGTGTCTTGATTTACTTCTTTGACTATATAAGGCTCACCATTAGATTTCGCACATCTAATCAAAGTAACCCATTGTTGAGGAACGTAAATAATTTTATTCTTTTTTCTCCGCTCAATAAGTGCATGCATTGCATCGCCCTCTGACTGCGAATGTCCAACTTCGAAAAAGTGGTGATTTATGTTTATATTGAATATTGTGCTAGCATATGCATACATTGCGAATACTGTTCTATTTTTATTCTGACCGCCGCAGCTATCAGAATAAAAATTAAACTCCTTGTACCCTTCCTGAACCTTGGTTTTAATGAAGTCGAATACAAAACTACTTATTTCGTTTGATCCTTTGCGTCCGATCGTCTCGTCCCACAAGTAGCAATACCCTTTATGTTTACCCAAATCATAGATCGTGAAGTTATAACAAGCTAGTTTTCTTTTATAATAAAAGACAGACACTTCTGACTGCGGAGTGTTCAAAATTTTCTGTAAATCGTAGCAAACTGCTACAACAGAACCAGAGTGCTCGGCTCGCTGTTTGTCGCTATCTTTTAAAGTCCTAACCACATTTTTATTAGCAACATGTAAAGCGTGCTCATATTCTAGCTTAGTTTTGTCATTCTCAGTTGCATTTTTAAATAAGTCACACCGCGGACATTGGTCTTTTTTAGGTTTATTGAAATCTATATTAAAATCTGTCTTAAATATCTCCCTGTACTGTCTTAAGGTCGCAACTACTTGATCAGAATATTTTTCATTCATCCATTCTAAATAAAGCTTGTAAAGTATTGGTAAGTTAAGTTGTTCATCTAAATATTGTTTAGATGACCTATTTCTCACGTAGTGTGAGTCTACTAATGGAATTTGTAAAATATGGTCTCGAACGGATTGTTTAACTTGATCTGGAACAGCATTTTTGCGGGTGCTGTGACTACCTCTTTTATCATTAGAGATAGTACCTGTAGCAGACTTATCTATTTTTTTAAATAGAGTCTGCAACCACATGTCGGTTATAGAGAGGGTGTTTAAAAACATTGTCTTACACGTCCGTATTTCTTGACCACCTATAAACAAATAATACTCGAATGTCCACTGACGCCGACTTGTCGAGGCTGAGCTGGCAATAATTTGTTTTTTTGTGACTCTTTTAACAAATCGGCTAATGTACTCCATTTGTTTATTATGATCCCCTAATTCCCAGAAGTTTTTAAATATTAAATTTCTTTGGTTTTCTGTAATTGCTTCTCGACAGTTACGTGAACATTTAGCACCACAGTCCGGCTTCATGTATTTTTTCGGAATGAATTGCCCTTTCTTATTAATAAATTCCTCACCTAAATTTTTCTTCCTTTTACATATTGAATTTTTCCAGTTTTCTTTATTCAAAAGTCTCTTCCTACCTGGATTAACTTTCTTGGGATATTTCTTTTTTTTATTCGTATTAAAATCGGATGAAGTTTTCGGCTCTTCTTCGTTAGTTTCAATTCCAGTCGCTATTACTATTACGTCACTTTGTTCTT
This sequence comes from Omphaloscelis lunosa, assembly GCA_916610215.1. Classification (NCBI taxonomy): domain Eukaryota; kingdom Metazoa; phylum Arthropoda; class Insecta; order Lepidoptera; family Noctuidae; genus Omphaloscelis; species Omphaloscelis lunosa. Next base: position 5,781,674 of record OU744255.1, read on the forward strand.
GAGTTGTAGGCTGTTCTTCATCGGTTTGTCTTCCAGCTTCTATTACGTCACTTAGTTCATGATTTTGCACTAAAATATACAACAGAATTTATTGAATTGCACTTTATTTTTAAAAGCATCGTTTTCTTGTCGTTATTTCAATCAAGTTGACAAAACTTACCAATTTCATGCAAGATATCCTGTATTTGTTGATTATTATAATTATCTACGTCGTGATCTTTAATTGATTCTGTATCGGCATCGGGTGTTACAACCGAAGGAACTGAAAAATATTACTTTGTATACAAATAGAAGAGAGGTAGTTTGTCATAATTGACAAAAAAATAATTCAAGGACAACATTGGTACATACATACAAACATTGCAAGTTAAATAAAAGTTTGATTTACGTAAGAGAGTATGAATAACAAAAACATACAGTGGTCTTCAGGCGGTAAATACTCCGAAACTACTGGTGAGTAAATCTCTTCGGTTTCCTTGGAGACAGAGATTTGTTCATTCTGTATTTTTACCGGAGTGCGTTGTCGGAGATTATATTTAAAGTCTAATAAATCCTTTCCTAGAAATCAAACCATAATATTAATTCACATTAAAATTACGTTTAGGTAAGTATAATATTAAATATGCTATCATCGACTTATGTAACGAAAAACATCGTGAAGAAACCAGGACTTAAAGTAAAAATATGTCTGAAATGGCTAATCCGCCTTGAGCAAGCGTGGTGATCAACAGCTCATGCCTTCTCTGTAAGAGAAGAGGCCTTTGCCTGCAGTGGGACAATAATAGGCTGGTATTATTATTATTTCATATTTACGCACCCGTCTCTATAAAAGCTACTGGCATTCTCCTTTCAATTGGCATAATATTGTCATCGTTACGGTTAATTAAATTTCCTTCTCCTGAAAACAAAATTGTCAAAATTAAATAATATACCCGGCAAATGTGTGCTTAAACTTAAAATAATACTTACAACAAAATGATTGAACGTGGGTACTACGCTTTTCAAGTAGGAATAGGATCGCGAATGACCTTTGATAGCTACTAGCACCACCAAAAGTGTAGGTACAGTAACCAAGAGAAATTCGTTCCTAGTGAGTGCTGTGACATAATAAAACAGTGCTGGATACTATACTATACTATGGTTTTAAAGAGAATTGGATAATCCTATTCTCGTGTAAAACCACTGAACAAAATAAGTAGGTACTATCATTTCTTACCTGCATTGGTTTCCGTTATTTCACTTTTAGCTAAAGCTAATTCGATTATCTTACTACGGCGACTCATTTTAAATACACAGAATTACATTAAATACTGTTTTCACACTAAAATAGTCCAAACCCAACAATATTCAATGCAAACTACCGCAAATGAACACGTCGTAACTCGCTCACTGCAGCGCGCGCGGGAGGCGGTCGGCGGAATGTAAACAATTACTTTCATCGTAAGTCGATGTAAGTATCATACTGTTATCCTAACTTGCAAATGATTGCGGAGAAAATAATCGTAACTTATGTTACAATGATTGGACTGAATTTTTATTCGCTAAGCAAGAATGAAATAGTTGTATTTAAGGTTACGATGAAAGCTTAATTAATAAGTAATAATAATTTCAAAGAACAAGAGTGTATCTTGTATTACAATGTAATACTAGTAATGGCGAGCTTAATCAATGATGATGATGAGGTGTAACTAAATATACCCTTTTATTAATCTACAGTTGACTCTCACTTACAATGTTTTTACACTATAAAAATCTTTACGTGAAGGAATTTAGTCGCAGGGGTGAGTGTAAAAAAATCTGCATTTTTAGTACAACAAGAATATGATTGTAACTCAAAATTGCCCAAACCTGAGTTACGATGTTATTCCTTGCAGGTGTCAATATCTAAACCATGAAATTAATGTTGGTTTAACTGCGTCAATTAAAAAATAAAATCTCTGTCGCCTCTCGTAACAAAACAATATTCATAAGCATCAGAGAATTTGAATTAAAAAAAAATGTTCTAATCATTTTGAAGTAGGAACATAAAAATATTATGACAAGAAACAAGCTGTGAATTTGTCCACGTAGAAGTCATAATTTCAAGTTGAGTAATAAAGCTCTGCTAGCTAGAGTTGATGTTCAAATAAACAAAAACGAAACACGAATAAACAAAAAACATATTTCATAGACGGTGACGTTGGTATATCTAAATACTAGCTTCTGCGCGCGACTTCGTTAGCTTATAAATCGATAAAATATAGACCAAGTTACTCGCTGATAATGAAGCTTTCTATGGGTGAAAGAATTTTTAAAATTGGTTAAGTAGTTTTTGAGTTTATCCATTACAAACAAACATACAAAGAATATAATCTTTTCTCTTTATAATATTATTTTAGTTAAATAAATTGTTTACTGAATTTAGCGATACATTCCTAAATGTATCGCTAAATTCAGTCTGTATCGTTACCACAGCCAGGTAAAAGTTTTTCCAATCATTTCAGACCTTTCAGTTTTCAAGTGATGTAAAATTCATTTAAATGTTATATCAATTTCATACCTAGACAATAATAGAAAGTTCTGAACCGAAATTTACATATTTCGCCTATTTTTCTCAATTCTGTTTGGAAAAGCAGTACCTAGCTTTTATTTAATTTCAAATAGAGACCCCCTGTAATAAAAGTTGACGCATACAAATAGGAATATTTACGTGTCGCTGTGACGTTCTGGTTTCAATATACAAAGTATGAATATTATTTGAAAGTTATAGTTATCTAAGTTACAATAACAATTTCAATGAATTGGACTTCACTAACAACTTCAAGTTAGATATTTTCTTGGTACGATTTCACGCTGTACTAATTGATATTTTGCAGAGAGATTCTACCTGAAATGAAAGGTATTTTTCAACCCAGATAATTTTGGAAAATAACACGCCTCTCTTTCATCTCGATCTCAACCCTCGTTAAACTAGTTAAACTTTAAATATAGTTCGCTTTTCCACACTTCAACTTTTTGTTTTCCAACCCCGTACCAGTATTTCAGCGGAACTTTCTTGTACGTACGTGGGTCGAGTGGCCCATATTCAGCACAAGGGCGGGTCGAATGACGATGACGACCAATTTACCTCTCACGGCTCGCGCACAAACACTGAGCTGTGCCTGTTCGTGTTTTAATATAGCAGCACCAGATTTTACCTGAATAACATGCAGATTCAATACCCATCTTTAGTCCAATAAGTACCTTTATTTGATCCATTGTATCTTCCAGTTTAATAAAAATGAGCGAGTCTTACAATAGTCGCATATGATGTGTATCATCATCTCACCTTGATAATAAACAACATAAAAGGGGCGGGGCCTCGTCAAGGTCGTTTCTGACGGCCAACTCTAGCACCGCGCGCGCTCATTGGTCAAATCAAATAGCGCGCGTTTCCTCCGCTTCTTGTTATACACTTTCGTCGCTTTTCACGAAATCACTCCCACAGATTTATTGCAGGAAAGCGAGAGGAAATATGTTACACATCAATAATTTAATTACCTGCATTATTTTGCAATATCAACTGTCCCATACAAAACTTCAATATCTACTCGACCCAAATGTATGGGGCGACTGATTATTTTTTTCGCAATGATGACAGTTAATGACAGTGTTGGTCCCCAAGGAGATTTTTTTTTCAGTTTGGTAGCCTTTAATATGACCGATACATCCTGTAAAGTTCCTAATTTTTTTTTTTTTTTAATGAAACCCATGTTAGGTATTGTGAATTATATAACATAATTATAATTACAAGAATCACAATTTTAAATCATAAATTGCGGTAAGAGGCTCATATTCGCTCTAAAGTGTTGCTATCGTAGGTCGTGAACGAAACGTGTTTAAATTAGTTTTTCCTTTTCAGTAAGTGAAGTTTTTCTTCAATTAGGTTTCAGTTTACTTATACAATGAAAGAATAATAAGATCCAATTAGACGGATATTTTCCCGGAGCTCGTGGCTAAGTAATAACAGCCGCACGGGTCGATCCATTAGGTTAAGCTACGCTAACCGGGGTTGGTCCGAGGATGGGTGACCATCTTTACATACCGAGACTCCTTTTGCTTCGAAAAGTCCCGGCTGTCATTCGTGGATCTTTGACAGTCGTCACAGATCGTCAGAGGCTCGCAAGTCTGACAACCAGTCTTACCAAGGGATATCGTATTACTCAGTTACTGAATTGTGGGGGTCAGATAGTCAGTCGCTCCATGTAAAATACTGATATTTGGCTGCATCTGATTAGACTGGAAGCCGACCCCAACATAGTTGGGAAAAGTTGTTATTCCTTGCCCTGAGACAATTGTTTAAAATGCTGCCTGTCATATAGAAATTGGCCAAGTGCAAGAAGGACTCAAACACGAAGGGTTTCATCGGTACAATATTTAACACTACGTTTTTTTTACTTAAATAAAAAAAAACATGTTTTTTGTACCTCCTTTAATTTTGAACTTTATTTTATTTTTATTGTTTTTAGGGTTCCATACCTCAAAAGGAAAAAACGGAATGCTTATAAGATCACTCGTGTGTCTGTCTGTCCATCTGTCACAGCCAATTTGCTCCAAATCGAATGGACCGATTAAATTCAAATTTTGTAGACCTATGTATTTCTGTGACTTAAATACGGATGTGTAACGTAAATAAATGAATTAAGAATATGGGGGTCACTTTTGGGGGGCAAACATGAACATTTAAAAAAAAGATTTGCAAACGGTAAATATATTTAAGAAAATAGATGACAATTAACCATTCCCCCCCTTATCTCCAAAACTGCTGAACCAAAAATTTTGAAAAAAATACAGAGAATGGTTCTTTGTGCATAGATTACAAAAAAACCTATAAAAATCTATGGTCTTAAAATAACATGGTAAATCTCTAAATATTGTGCGTACAAACTTACATTTGCAGTAGGAATGTATGGAAGAACAACATATTTCAACTAAAATGCTAAGTTTGTATTTGGAATAAATTCATCCCAACTACGGAATCCTTCATTGGCCGGTTTTTTGTTATAGCAGCAATAAAAATACACAATCTGTGAAAAAAACAACTGACTACCTATTACGGTTCATGAGATACAGCCCGCTGACAGACAAATGGAAGGACAGCAGAGGATTAGTAATAGAGTTCCGTTCGGCACCCATCGGGTACGGAACCCTAAAAACGAAGGCGAACTGTTCCAGTTTTTCCGACTCTTGTTATTTTTTCTTAATTCTAGATACCTACGTGTTTCAATTCAGGCCGTTAGTAGGAAGAGAAGAATTTTCTTTAATTCTCTTTGTAACTTTACTTTTAGACGGACAGAATAATTTCTTTAACTGTTATTAAAAGTGCTAATTGAATTTCTGCTATCACTGGCAAGGACAAGACTACCGTTCATTATTACTAAGGCTTCCAGAACGATTTCTAATATATTTTTCTTAGAGTATCTTGGACAAAGTAAAATAGCCCTTATCGAACACAGATTACTGTTGGAAAATGTTGTCTAAACATCCTTTATTACACCGTAGTACCTGGGCGACCGAGCTCTGCTCTGGTGAAAATAGAGAACGCTCTTTTAATAGTATAGGATAGTACCTACTAATTCCATACTGCCATGATCGTAGGTACTTACTAGTTCCATGCTGCCATGATCATTATTCTAATATCAATAATGTCATGTCATTATTCATTATTTCGGTCTAAACTTTGGGCGACCGAGTCGCCCAAAGTGCTCGGGTGAAAATACGGACAAAACTAATTTTCCCAGATATGAGACCTAGCTGGATTGATTTTCATCAAAATCGTATATTTAGAAACAAATGTACACATATATATACAAATATTTCTCGTTTTTAATGGTATAGGATATGCTTCTAACTTTACATAAAATCGTAAACAAACTTGACTACTAATATACCATAACTACCCATAGAACTAAAGTATGAACTGTCATAACCCCCAAACTATTCTAGAACATTCCAAAGATGTTCCTAGAAATTTGCCTAACATTAGAACTAGCAAGTTACAATACAATCTGTGTAATGTTACCCTATCACAATAAAACGAAAGTACACTCTAAGGGACGCTTGATTATAATAAAACGAATTGTACAGTCTATGTTGTCATTACAGGAACGCAATCATCCTCTCTATGTACTTTGGTCTGTAACGGTTCAGTTTTCAAACAAATAAAAGGTTTGAACAGTTCATTTTTATAATTAAAACTGGAGTTGAAAGACACTGTTTTTGCTGTCGGTGCAAAAATAAGCTGTTTTAATAAACTATGGAAAGCAAAACATAGAAGTACTGTGAGCGGAATTCATGGAAATGTTGTATTTTTTAAAATTGTATAACCTTAATATTTTTTATGTGTATCTGTTTTTAATAACTGTAATAAGTTTGTAACCGTGTTAAATAATAATAAAATAAATACTGGTCATGAAAATTATAATTGAAAGAATGAACCCCTTGGGACTACGATGTAGACTGTAGAGCAATTGCTTTTATTAAGTTTAGAAAAATAAAGAACGAATAAAGGATACTCACAGGTTGTGCTGTTTTCTCGATCTCGATGTTGATCTGAAAATAAATAAAATAGAATTAATGTTAAGTTTCATATTCGGAAAATGTAAATACACCTTCTTTCGTATCAATTTGAACAATCTAGTTAAAGTAATTTAAGCCACAAGTAAAAATTTGAACCAGTCAGCAAGTTGGTTGCGGGCTACGCGGGTCAATCTCATACTTAACTTACATATTTTCCTCCTATATTATTTTAGATAATACACAATTATGTAATAAAAAGATAAACATAAATAACATAACCACGAACACCGACAAAACAATAACATATTACATCATTAAAAACTTGCGAGCCATTTAATCTGGTGTAGCAAATTGTTATAAAAAACGTAAAACTAAACTATATCGGCTGCACGGACGCATGCTAATAATAAATAACTGTTATTAAATAGCCGTTTCGCACGTCACCTCTCTTTGAGATAAACGTAGCATGAAACTTCCGTAACTTGAATTCAGAATGTTTGATAATTATCATGTTTTGGAACCATAGACTCAATGTCTTACACGTCAAAGGTTAAATTCCATTGCAACAAGAATTTATTTAGGATCTTTTCCACAAATGGTCACTAAAACATCAACCCTAGTATCGCACTCAGAGACAATACTTTAAAATAATCAATACCTAATTTCTTAGCACAATATGTCAACACAATTGAAATGTTCTCAATCTGTAATAAATGTTCTCTTTCTGTAATATGTTATCTTTAGCTGCGTTCGAACAAAATGCTTGTCAACTTTAGTTAATAATTGATTATTTATAGTGACGTTTCCGAGTACGCCAGTAGGACTACATAACGCTAAAGTAGATCGTTAATTAAGTGACAACGAATCGACCGAGCTCTGCTCTGCAAAAAATAGAGAATGCTCACTTAATAGTATAGGATAGTTCGTACTGATCGATGTATAGCACATACAAATTCCATGCTGCCATGATAGTAGTTACTTACTAATTCCACGCTGCCATGTCATTATTCTAAGGTAGCCATCTTGTTCTAAACTTTGGGTGTCCGAGCTCTGCTGGGATGAAAATACGGAGAAAACGAATTTTCTCAGATATGAGACCTAGCTGGATTGATTTTCCTCGTAAACCCCTATATTGCAACTTTCATCGAAATCGTTAGAGCCGTTTTCGAGAACATGACTAGGTACAGATATATATACAAATATTGCTTGTTCAATAGTAAAGGATAGGATAACTATTATTAAACAGCTGTTTCACATGTCACCTCTCTATGCGCGCATCGGAATTCCTAGTATGAACAGTAAAGCTCTGAGTGGGTGTGACAGTTGAGCTGAAGCTTACCGGGATAAACGGAGCGGAACCGTGATTGTGTACTCTAAATAAACCTACTTTGTTGAGGTGGGTCTGACCATCTTAGTTTTTGTTGCATAGTAATAAAAAATATGCAGAAGCTCATAAACACAGTCTACATCATCCCGTGAATGTCGAGGCGATCCAACTCGTTGGCAACACTGAATTAGTGCGAAGACTAAAACGGTATTCAATACTAATAATTTTATTTATATTATAATTTTTTTGTAAATAAAATTTAAATACCTTATAAATTAGATTTTTGAAGAGCGCAATATTGAAGAAAACCTTTTCAGACAGCAATGCAAGTGCTGACTATTATAAGAACACTTAAGTGTCTTCTCCTTAACGTAAAGTGAAAAAAAACGTCAATATAGTATCTGTGGTTCTTTATGAAAGAAAAATAAAGTTGGATACTATAATCGGGAGGCCCGTTAGTGCCCCCGCCATGTCGAGCAAAAATAATCAAAGGCAGAGCCTACATACTTGTTATTTTTTTTTATTGTATTACTAAATACTATTCTGTAGTCTTAAAAGACTCAACAGAGCACTTGCGATAAGGAATTAAATAATGCAGATGCTACATCAAACGATAAGACGATTATTTACAAATGCAAGTGCTACGTGAAAGCATCAAGGTAATCAATTACTTGTAGTGTAATTAATTTGGAAGCATATGAACCAAAATATTAATATTACAGCAAACTCCGTTTAATAACCTATTTCTCCTACATATAGGGTGGCAGGGACATCGACGCGAAAACTGTTAGTAGATTCATTACATGATTCTGAACCTGAATTTTTCGTCAGTTAGTTTTCGCGTCGATGTCCCTACCACCCTTTTTTTTTTTTTTTTGAGGGTGGGAAATCATCAAATAACTTCTCCCGCTCTGGGCGAAGCGGGAGGGCGTGTCAGACTCTTACTGACTAAAACCCACCCGTGTTCCTTCGGTTGCCCTGTTGCCGGGGGCCACGATCTCCCTTTCGGTTTTCTTCGCAACCCCGGCAGGCATCGGCCCTAGTGGACCCCTTCAAATCTGCTGACATCTCTTTGACGCGCGTGGAACACAACGCGCCGTCGACCCGGGCCTGGTCCTTATCGGGCGGTGAGCCACCCATTGCTCACCGGTCCCTACCACCCTGTATTGTGAAAACAGACTTCCGTTCTTTAAGTCTTCATTAATTACAGAAACTCTCACTTTAGATTCAGAAAAGCGAAATCAATTTGTCTATCTTTAATTGGCTAAAGCCTTTTCTCCTTGCTTCGTCAAAAAATCTGTATTGTAACATAACATCACGCCTATATTTCCCCAAAGAGTTAGGCAGAGGTGTACCAATAGTACACCATATTTTGTCAGTCATGTTTAAGTCCCAGGTAATAGGGGGCGAGCCTATTAACTGGGCACAAATCCAGACTCCGGGCTGCTACTGAGAAATTCCAGATGGAAAATCCAATAATACTTTACTCGACCCGGGAATCGAACCCGAGACCTTATGCTCAGTAATAGCACGACCACCAGACCAACGAGGCAGTACTTTTTTTATATAAACAACGACGGCAACCTTACAAATAGTTAATAAAAACTGCATTACTTCAAATAATCGCTCCTCAATACACTCCTCTAACCCGCTCTCCTCTTAAATCGATAACCCTTACCTTGCTATCTCTATCTATACATAATTATCAGTTTTCTATCGCCAACGCAGACTGGTAATACGCTTAAACATTGGACAAGTTGTCACGCCGCGCCGGGGATTCCGTGTGTGCGATAATGTGTCGTGACATCACTAGCTAAATAGCGTTCAGAACATCCACTTGGAATTGTGATAAATGCCCACGTAATCTTTGAAGCGGCTGAACGCGCTTTTGCGATTAACTTGCATTTTTGTTGGCTTTCAGCCTTCACTGTTGATAGTTAGAATCCTGTTATGGCAATTAAAATACCTGTACGGGCATTAGAGGGTTCGTTTTTCAGATACTACTCAATACACGCAGACAAATAGGAGATAATCTAAATTTTCACCAGCAGATAGAACAAATTCACAAGTAAATAATATTCATCATCATTATTCACAGCCCAACTTTTCCCACTGCTGGGCATACGTCTCTTTTTTATTATCTTAATATCGACGCTACCATGGCGTAGTTATTCAGGTTCGACCCGCAATAACAACAATGCCAGCAAATGCACAAATAAATTCTGACCCCACTCCACCTCATTTTGTCATCAGTACCTACTTATGAGCTAATTTGATCACCCAACATTGTACAAAGTGGATTCTCTGCTCTCAATTTAGTAACACCGACTGAAATATGCAGTAACGAGCGTAAGCACCTCAAAGCTCGTTTAATAGCATACCTACTCTTGTAACCCCTATTGTTCGCGTTATGTAATTCAAGATCATTGTGCCGATATTACATGCATGCTGTAACTTTATTAAACCTCCGTGTGGTATTTAATGTGATGTAAGTTTTAAGTAAGTTCTATGATAATATGTAATTAATTTGCGTTGTTGTTTTTGTGAGCTCTACTTTTACTTTTTTCAAGAAACCTTTGGCCTGGACCGAAATTTTAAATCGATTTAGAATAGGATTTTTCATACATAACATTAGAAATTATTAAGTTTTACAGATACTTAATTATTTCGAGGGCATGTATGAATCCTTCCAGGCCAAAGATTTGAATCGTTAGGTAATACAAAAGCTTACTCTCAAGCTTGACCAATAGGTTTATGGAGCAGAAAGCGCATTGCTTAAGCTAAGGATTTGGCATTTCGGCAATTCTTTGCAAATGGCATCAGTTAGGGAAAGCTGGCACTAACCAGTAGATATTTAAACGATCTTTCAAAAGTTTTAGGATTGACAGATAAATAACCTTTAATCTGATAAATTAAGGAGAAATTCAAAAATTTGTCACGTAAAATAATTTAATTCCACCAACTTGCGAATATGCGCTTTTTTATGAGAGATATCTATGTATAGCAGTGCTGAAGGATAAAATGGGAAAAAGGCGCTTCTCCATAGTGGCCCACGGTTAAGCTTTGCACGAAATTTGCTTTGTTTGAAAGTGTAGACGAGATCGTCTACTGCGACCCACGGCCACGCTGGCAAACAAATGAACCGCGCAGAAACGTGGTAAATCTCTCCGTGCATGTCTTACGTAGCTGGCTGTGGACGACCGTCCACAGCCAGCTACATTATACGAAAACAAGGGACTTAAGGTGACCACCTTAAGTCCCTTATTTTCGTACATTATTCAACACTATTAAAGTTAGCAGCCGTGAGGCACACAATACTATTTTAAGCTTTCTGTTGTTTTTTGTTTTTTATTTGTGTGCCTTAACGTGGTTTAAATAAATTTATTTTCTTTCTTTCTTTTCTTTCTTTCTTTCTTTTCTTTAAATAAGTTATTGGTAGAGTTTTTCTTTTTAACCTTTTCACTAAATTAAAGTATAAATTGTATTTTCTTAGAATTCTAGTTAAGCTACTACATTTTAATAACCACTAACAAACAATTAAAAACTTATATTTTTTGTAAATAAATTTGGTTGGCTCTCTTTTAACTTAGATTGTCCAAACTTTGCTTAATTTTATTCATGAGATTTTAAAAGCTTTTAAATTATTTATTTTTTGTTTATTATGGCCAGTTAAAAATTTGATAGAGTGATTATTAAAACAATTGTTTGTTTACTTTTGTTTCATTGATATCATTTTTCCAAATTGCTTTTTAAACAACAAAGTAAATTTAATAATTACAAATACTGAAATACTCGAACCATCCATCCATATTGTTTTTACTATCAATATTTTTCCGAACGCATGGCAAATTCAATTTTCCAGTCATTTACAGGTTTCGTTATAAAATCCGGGTTTACCTACATAAATTTTAAATTATGATAGAATCAATTTGCCTCACCATAAACAGATTACATAAAGTGTAAACAGTTTACTACACAAATTGTAAACTGTTTAAATTTAATGTTGACATTAATGTTGAATTAACAACTAAAGAAAATAGCAAGAGAAGGCCATTTGAGAATTAAGAGAAAAGTGATAAATTCTGGGAAATAAAAAATACTTCAAACTCTTGTATTGTGTGTGTATTCATTTGTATAGTTACATAGTTAGTCATTTAATTTTAGTAACTAATTTAAATAGTTTATTCATAATAATACATACCTAAGCATTTTAATGGTAACAATAAAAAATATAATTCCATCTCTCGTCTTAAAACTTGGATTTTCTCGAATCCCATGGATTTTCACCTCGGCTACATAAGGGCTTAATTGTTGCAAAGAGGTCATACTATCATGCCCTAGAAGGAATACGTTGAATTACAAGTCACAAAAAGAAATTTTTCCGTTCTCTACATGAGTGTTTTTGATAACATTATAAACATTATTAATTTAATAAAATAGATAATTCGTATTTTCTTTCCGTTTCCGTTTCTTTTGCAATACGTGACACAAAATGTAATAAATAGGACATCCAACTTACAATCCTGCACTCTCATAAGTAAGCCAACCTCGGCGACATTTCTCGTCACTGCACCACAGAAACCCGCTGACAATTTTATAGGCTCCGAACAACTCTATCGTTTGCTATGCGGAACGGTCTGTACAGTACTCCGGAGACCAACAAATTGGATCACGGAAACCGCAGACCAATTTTGGTCAGTTCGCTCACGTAATACCCTCATTGATTCATACGATAAACACAGTGCTTTGCGAAAATTGCGAGGACTTGTAATGGGCTGGTGCCAAGTAGTCGTTATGACAATACATAACGACTGCTTGGCACCAGCCCATTACAAGTCCTCACAATTTTCTCTTAGGATTGAGCTTTTTGGACGATTTTCTTGTATCAGTAGTATAAATATCACGGAGTTTTTTTGTGATCAGAATTGATAACACATTTATCAACGGGTTTTGGCAGCATGATCAGGAATCTAGTGCGCTGATTTTATTTACAAATATTTCTTAATATTTTTTTATTTTACTATTGACGAAACTGGGTCTTCAAAATAATATCAGTAGAAGAATCTTTTATAAACATTTAGGGGATTATTTATAAATGTTGCTTAAAGTTAAATGACGTTCAAACGTCAAAAAATTAAGTAATCATTAGCGACAGTTTAACCATACAGGTTAAACTATCGCTAATGATTACTTAATTTTAAGCAATATTTATAAATAAACCCCTTATTTTCTAGCTAAACTAATAACTCCAATTGCATGATTCAAAATCTTCCATCATCTAAAATTAAACGCAACCTTCGCGGTTTTCAAATAAATTAAATCATTTCAACACAATGCTAGCACCATAATTCCTTTACTTTGCTCAAATTCTTAACTTCCAAACAAAATAAAGTCAAAACAGAACAATTCACTGTCTAAAACTTTAAAAGAGTAAATAAACTTGGACGAAGCAAAATCTTTGAAAGAACTTTGGAAGACTTTGGAGGTTTCAAAGTCTTTCGAAATGTTGGTGTTAGTGCAATCTCCGGGGTGTTGTTTGTTTACAGTGGTCTGAATAATAAACGATATTGCAGTACAGTAGCAGTACTGCGTTTGCATGAACGTTCAGACCGCAGGGATTGTCAGAGCCAGGCACTGGCTCGATGCGGTCGCTCCAAGAAATTGCAACTTTGTATTTGATTGTAAAATAGTACGTTAGTACCTACGGTTGATTTGAAAATGGATTGGTTAATAAAATAGTTTTTATTTATTATCTTTTTAAGTGTCAGTTTTGAACAAACTATATGCGGACAGTTTTGTAATGCAATTTTCTACTAACAAATGCACCATTCGGTTTCTTTATCTAATGGACAAATCCGTAAATGATTGAACTAATATGTTTGGCAAACGGATCCACAGTTAACAATGAATTGAGTTTCTGAATATTATGATCAGAAAAGAAAGTTATAAATCTCTTTGCCGCTTTATTTCAACGTATCGAATAACTATCCATACTAAAGTAGGTAACAAAAATGTAATATAAATCTATTAACAATCCCTAAACTACAGTCATCGTTTACTAAAACCTCAAAATCGGACGTCCCTACAATATTACTATCACCACAATTCATCCATTAATACCGGCAGCGGTAGCACAGGGAATTAATAAAGATTCCCATAGAACCGCAAATTGCAGCCGAGGGAACAGATTATAGAATACGGGTCTATCCGTATAACGGACATTTACAGATAGGTAGTTCCAATGTCTCCCTCGAAAACCATTCCCTATACATTGTTACTGCAAGGTTTTAGGACCTGCGCTCACTTGCGGCACGGCACGGCAGATTCATAGGCGACGAAAAGGAAATTCAACTTAATAGTATGACAAATTTCAATGATAACCATCGTACGTACAAAAACAAAGCTGCGGTATGCTTAGGCATGCCATGTCGGCAGCGTTCGGAATGCCTAGGCATCTCTCGGGGTGCTTCGACAGTACTTGTGTTGTCTTCGTCGTGCCTAAGGATACCGTGACATGTCTTTTTTTTTGGATGAGATATTATCAAATAACTTCTCCCGGCGGGCGGACCGGGAGGGCGTGTCAGACTCTTACTGACTAAAACCCACCCGTGTTCCTTCAGTTGCTTTTATGTTACCAGGGCCACGGTATCCCTTTCGGACTTTTCCGCAACTTCGGCAGGCATTGGCCCTAGCAGACCCCGTCAGTTCTGCTGACATCTCTTTGAGGCGCACGTGAAACACAACGTACCATCGACCCGGGCCTGGTCCTTATCGGACGGCGAGCTACCCGTTGCTCACCGTCCGCAAGCCCGCGCCTACGGTGGCCGGGAATCGGCCTGCGACTCCCGGCCAGGGCGTCTCCTGCGGCGGTTAGGAGCGCGAAATTTGCCTCTCCCTCACGCGTTTCGCCTCCTCCTTCGCAAGCATTACTGCTTCACAGAAGAAGGTGACGGCCTCCCATGCCCTCTCGCTCAGTGCCATGGTCTGGACCAGGGCCGGACACGAGAGATCACCGCCGCCGATCGCCTCCACGAGGACACGGCGCCCCGCCTAAGTCGGGCAGACTTCCACCGTATGCTCCACTATCTCCTCCGGGCGATTCACACAATGGTGACAATCGGGCGTTTTCTCCCGCCTTATCCGGGACACCGTGATATGCCTAAGGAGGGTGCAGACCCTTACTGTGCCACGTCGAGGTGTTTCGATTTTATAAGCGTCGATAACAACTGTTTTACGACCATTTCCTACGACGAGAAAATCTCCAGCGATCCGTATTTTACGGGAAAATGTTGGCATTTACTACACATCTCAATCTAAAGTGCCCATACGAGACTGATCTCGAATACCAATAACGTAAAGACAGGGATACACTAGACAGATATACGTTGTTACATGTTATGACGTAACAATGTCTAGAACACAATCGAGATCGAAATCTGATAAGCAACGTTCAGCAAGTCAATCAGGAGTTACCGTGTGGTCGCAATCGCATTGCGATAACAATATAATGTAACAAATAATTATGCAATTATCCTAGGAGAGTTATCAAATTACGAAACATTCTATTAGACATCTCATATTCAGTTCACTTGTGCAATGATGAAGACATTCACACATCGTTGCCTCATGAATAACTATTATTTAGGTCTTAATTATTATTATTGTCTGATACCAGACAATACCGACCTTGCTGTTGTGAGTTATGACATACTAACCGACGGGTCATAATAGAATCATAATTATTAATTTTGCCCAGTGATATTATTTTGACAAAGCAGTATTAAAATTTAATGATCCGTGTATGCCTTATAATATAATGAAGGATCGTAAGAGAAAGGAAGCTTGATTACCACATTCGAAAACATTAAATCAAGTATTGATAATGTTCCTATGTACTTTCATCTTATAATTGAAGACACTGACTGGAAACGACAGCTTTTGAATATCTCTCCAAGCGCAATTTAATTGCTGTAAATAAGTAAATAAGGGGACAGCGATTATCTGATCAGTGTGCGGAATGTCCCTTTTCTTATAAAACATGTGCAGTCGGAGGACTCACGTCTTTTTTTTTTTAGACAGGGCATCTCGTAGTTGACCTCTGAGACCATGACTACTTACCCGAGCTTTCCTGTGGCTGACTTAAGCTAGTACACTTAAAACCTCCAGCCCGGGGTTATTCAACTATGCTAATTTAAACGAGGTGAACGCTCGCTAAGGGCACCCCCTGTGGGGTACGAACCTTGGCTTAGGGCGTCAATCAGGGCTTTTTTTTGCAGCAGCAGCCATGTTGGATTTACATTTCGACCCCACTATCGGCATAAACACCCTCGAAAACCATGAAAAGGATACCCATGATATAAATTGAAAATTTTCAGAGCCGCCATCTTGGATTTACATTTCGACCCCACTGTCGGCTTTTGCACCCTTAAAACCATGAAAACGATACCAATGATGAAAAATTTGTAAATTTTCAGAGTTTTCATTTTGACCAAATTTATACTTTCTTTCTCTCTCCGACTCATCCCTTATCCCACGACACTGTAATCACTTTACTCTTGCCTTTGTTTTTTCTTTTGTATTTCAAAAGAGATAACTCTCTCTCTCTTTTTCTCTTTGAATTAGAAAAAGACAGTCGCAAGTATTAACACTTTTTAGCGTGACGATTTCTGAAAGTTTACAAGTCGCGTTAAAAAACTTCTTTCCAATAATTGAAGTTTATTAAACACAAGCTTTGAACTATCTTGTTGAACCAAGATATACATAAAACAAAACATTAAGCACATCCATTGATCCTGTATATTCTGTAAATATCACTATCAACCTCTGTTCTGCATCCAATCAATCTGCCTAGCCTTTTTCCAACTATTTTTGGTTCGGTTTCTAGTCTAACCGGATGCAGCTAAATACCAATATTTTACATAGACCGATTGCGTATCTGACCTCCGTAACCCAGTTACTGGGTAACACGATTCCCTTGGTAAGACTGGTTGTCAGACTTTTGTGCTTCTGATTACCGTAACGACTGTCAAAGGTCTACAAATGACAGCCAGGACCAACAGCTTAACGTGCTTTCCGAGGCACGGAGGGGTCTCGATATGTAATGGATAACAATGGTCACGCATCCACGAACCAACCGCGGGAAGTGTAGTTGAATTTCGATCGACCCATGCGACTGTTATCATTTAGCCGCGAGCACTCACTTACGCATTCATAGTGTCAAATTTCAGTGTCTAATCTCTATTCCCACTAAAGATACCAAAAGTAGACTCGATAGTGAAAATTCACAGAATAGTCGCGCTGCACTTGGCTTTACATAAACGTACAACATTTGCTAAGTGCCCTAAGCAAACACGTCATATTACGAGCACCACGGCCTATATAGCCAATGTGTTATTGGCTATATAGGCCGTGTTGCTATGTTGGCGCCACACACGGCGTGTTTGCCATGTCACATGCTTGAGCAAACATTGAAATGAGAACCGCACTCGAAGCTGCATTAATAAAATAAATTGGTGTTTACAAAGCTAAATGTACAGTTCAGTGTTTTAATAGAATTTGTATTTAGTTTGTGTGCGGTTCACCTATTAGTTTCTCTAGGAAATTGTAGGAAGCTTTTGAGAAAAATAAGTCGTTAGGAAATAGAATATAAATAAGTAATGTGTTTTGTAAGAGGAACGATTTGTCGCCTGGAAGACTACGCCAGATTAGTTGTATTTAAATACGATCCAACTGGATTGTTTAGAAAATAAAGAACTATATTTTTTTAATGTGTAAAGAAAACTCTTTACTTAAAGTAATGCATTATATGAAACTAGCTTTCGCCAGCGGCTTCGCCCGCCTGATAACTTTATAAATCATAGCCTATGTTACGCAATGATATTATAGCATTCGACAGGTGAAAGAATTTTTTAAATCGGTCCAATCGTTTTAGAGTTTATTCATTACAAACAAAAATACAAATATTTTCTCTTTATAATATTAATGTAAATGAGAGGTATGAATGAATGCAGCAAAAGTAACACAAAGAAATAAAGTAACTAAATTGCATGGTAAGTAATCGTTTTTTACTCAGGCATCATCTCAGTTGGTTTTTGGTGACCTTAGGCGGAATCTTATTTCCTAGCCGCACGATTTTGCTCAATCGCTTTGTTTTGCTCGGTAACTGAATCTTTTTCGTCCGATTTACACAACACAGCACAGTCAGTCACACACAACCCAACGACACTTTATAATTATTATTTATTTGCACCACTTTCTTGCCTTATTTTATATTATTCACTCACTGCTTTATTTTTATTAATACCTCTTGTAAACAGTGGTATATTTTTTTTAATCAATATTATTTATTTTCTTTATTTACTCCAAAAATATTTTGCACAATAAAATTGACAGCCAATTCCATCGCAGATTTGTGCCATAGACTATACACTCCGGCGCGCGTCCCTTCGCTTGTCACAATAGATTATATATAATAGTCCATACCGTGAACAAGTGATGTTGGAACGTCGTGTCGGGTGTGCGGTGATTATTTTAATTTATCAAACAATGTTTTTGTTTTCCTTTTTTATTTGTTTTATATTATTATTTTTATTGTTTTATTTATTTTGTAATCCCCTGGGATTTATAGGTCCGTGGGTATGTCCGTGGCATCACAGCGGGCCCTATCAGAATACCAGCGCTGCGGTATTTATTTATTTTTAAATATCGCAGCATCATGCTGAGATAGGAGCCTTTTTGGCCTCGCACAGGTCGTATTTTCCTTTTTTTTTTTTTGTTAGTCTAGAATGTTCCTTTTTTATTTTTATTAATGTTTGTGCCTTTTTTTTATTTTTTTTTTATTATGTTTTGTATTTCCTGTGCGTGTCCCAAATAAAATATTTTCTTTCTCTTTTCTTTCTCCAATAGGGAAGAAAAAAAACAAAAATTCTATTTAGTCCGTCAGTCAGACAATAAAAAAACATTGTACACGTATTTTTTGCTTTACCATATTAATGAAAAAATACTTAGATAAAACGCATTAAATTTGATGATTGGGGGCTCGCTACGTCACAGGTAAGTATAAAATCTACATACTCATGACGTCATGGCACATTTTAACTTAATGTATCGCCGTAATCTTTTGATTACGTAAAAAAAGAAAAAATACGTGTCCAATATTTTTTAATAATCTACCTGACGGACATTTTTTTTTTGCCATTATCCCTATTATCATGTCCTTTCATCCCAGATTATGATAACTAAGCAGCAGCTTTTCCTTATAAGATCCTCTCCTAACCTCAATATTTGTTCTCAGTAGCCTAAACATTTCCATAAATGCGTTTACCATAATAGGTACACAGTTTTCTCAATATCAAGCTAGCTCTACCAATACAAGCCTTCCTTAGCAAAGCCAGGGAATAAGCAAAGATTGAACAAGTCGGCTTACGCTGAGAGTCGCTTTGAACTTAATTATAGCTAACAGGTATAATTTGTTCTCCTTTAAAGTCGTTTAATAAGTTTATAAGACGTTCTGAAGTTGTGTCTTCATTTTCTTAAGGAGATTGAGATCGGAGCTTTTTTATTATGGCGGGCATCAAGGTAGGGTCGATCATTCTATTTAATTTTTAACATAATAATGCACTTAAATAATAGTTTGAAACGTTAAATAGTGCATAAATGTTTCTGGATTACTCCTGAATACTCTGAATGGATAAGCAGATCCACAAACATTTAATTTGATGCTTTACCGACTAAAATAATTAATTTTAGATAATGTATGTAAGATTATTGAATACATACTATTATGACTGATAACTCGTGTGTGATCAGTACGCCTTTAAAGTACGACTGGTAAGGGAGACCATCCCTTATGAATATAATCCTTACGATCCCGTGGGAATATCGGGATAAACAGTATCCTTCAGGTTATAAACTATCTGTGTGCCAAATTTCATCCAAATCCGATCAGTAGTTTTTGCGTGCAAGAGTAACAAACATCCATCCATCCATCCTCGCAAACTTTCGCATTAATAATATATATTAAGTAGGATTCATCGCATTATTATAATTGCAAGTTCCTCGAGCTTTCAAGTGAAGATTGCGATTTCTTCTAAGAAGTTACTAACTACATTTTTCTTTTATAATTCTCTACCTTTTCTTGTAAAAAAATATCACATTGAATATCTGGAAGGAGCTTACAACATTACACAACAATCAAGATTGGCTCATTGTTACTACTGAGTAATGTTTGATGATATAATGTATCCTATTATCTTCATATCATATAGCAATTATTATACTTAGATCACATGTATCACAAGAATGTGATATAATCTAAGTTTTATTAACTCCGCAAGGATTTCATAGTGATTTAATTTACCGTTAAAATTCGTCATTCCGGTGTTTCGAACACAATGGCAAAGAAACGGAAGATAAAATCACGAAAATATCAAAAAAACTTCTGCCAAGTGAACAATTTACGAAATCATTTTGTGTTGGCATAATGCAACTGTTATGTTTATGAAATAAAATATGAACGTGGCTTTTATATTTTCTGTTTGAAGAAAGAATATTCTTTTTTATAATAATATTTTCGGCTGAACTTTCACTAGGTACTTCAACTTTTCTCTTTATTAAATAAACCTACTTTTCAATAATATGCTTGACAGTAGACATTACAGATTTTTTATAAAAATATTACAAAACGTAAGTATATGAGTATATTGTCAACACGGAACACATAGGTCTGATTCTCAGAATCTGTACCCTAATTCAATACCAACTCAACAATCGCTTGAAAGTGGCCCATGTGTACCCAACTTTATGCCAACAGTAATGTGGCTTATGGGCTTACCGCACTCGTAACGGTGTTCGTTCACAATTATCCAAGCATGAACTGTCGCCAATTAAATTCATAGAACAAGAAATTTAACAATCCGTCGTGTATTATTGCCCGTTTACGAGCAATTATCGAGACAGTTCACCGGTATTATATTCCAATACGGGTCTTGAGACTTTACTAAGTAAGGAGATTATGCCTGTAGTCACCATTCTTGATCATTTCCGTGATTGCAGTATAGCGGATCAGAATACAATGCTTGCCCGTTATATTTGTATAATCAGCCTATAATGTTCCCACTGCTGAAACACAGGCCTCCTCTCTTGGAAACGGAGTGGTTTGTAATCTACCACGCGGGCCCAGTGCGGGTTGATAGATGTCACACGTCTTTAAATTTTTGTTCTAGGACATTCCGGTTTCCGCACGATGTATTCATTCACCGTTTTGAGAGCAATAATGATGAAATTATTTACACAAAGTAAAGTACCTGCCTGGGTTCGAACTCACAACCTTACAGCTCGTAAGTCGGGGCCGTTACCACTGGGCCACCACTGCTCCCGTTATATTAGGTAGTGACAAAATAGTGAAAAAGATTGTGGAGAGATAGAAATTATGAAAAGGTTTAGCGATGGCTTGTATTCATATTTCAGCAGAAAGATTACTCTGGTCTACACGAATCAGAAGTCAGTCTTTGAATTATCTTGACTAGATCATTAGGTATCACAATACAAAAGCACAAGGTCATATCAACCAGCACCATCCAACCCAACAGTTGCTGATAAGTGTTCCATCTAAACACAGCCTTAGTTGTACATGACGTGGCTTACCACAGTCATAACGGTGCTTGAAGACAATTAGTTGAGCGTGAACGATGCCAATTAAGTTGATAGTATCATCATATAGTGTAGTATTATCACAAGAAGTAAAATGATGATGTGGATATATTTAGTAACCTGTTCCGCTTTTTCTAAAGAGTCTTGAGAAGACCCTGGAAGAAATCGACACGTGTTTCACCTCTCAACGAGGCATCCTCAGGATGATGATTAGCTTGTCGCGAACTCGAACACGGCGTGTTGCCACACCAAGCACTGAGTCTGCGCTCGGTGCTTGGTGTGGCAGCACGCCAGGGTCTTCTCAAGACTTTTTAGAAATAGCTAAGCGGAACAGGTTACTAAATATATCCACATCATCATTTTATAATGGATTTCCGCAAGGTCACGCCTGAATCAATTAACTATCACAAGAAGTGTTGAAATAATATCTTGGGAATTATTGGTGACGTGAAGGGGAAGATGGATGAATGAAAGATGGATGGGAGTGAAATAGATATCTATCTAGGAATTGTGTTACACCCTTAGAGAGATTAGGTACTAACGGCGGGTGGAGACAGGTGTATTTAGTAAAAAGCATCCATAAAAAATATGTTGCAGTAAAGATAAAATAATTATAATGGATCATAATAATGCTGGGAGTTTTTTAAGAGATAAAGCTTAAGCAGGAAGAATATCGGGTAGAGTTTTGGCGAGCAATGAAAATGTTCTGGCAAGTAGTGAATAGTTACGAGATAACTACTGATACAGTACCGGAGAATCTCAGAACTGTATTTCAACTTGCAATATTATTAAAATTATTCAGTGAAATAGTGTATTTTTGATGAAGAGATGAGAGATTGTACTTTTTGAAGAGATTAATTATTAAGATTTATCTAGTGCTATAAATTATAAGATTTCTATATAACTTCGAAAGAAACTAAGTGCCTCATTTTTTGCTCATCTCTCCTGGGACACTTACTATGCAAATAATATTATAATAAAATTCTTTTAAGGGTGGAAATTCTTATATTGAAAATGCTGTGATAGAATTCCTACAGAAGCCTTGATGCTATGAAATAATATGTGATAGGAAAATGTCGGCAGGAAAGTTTTGAGTATGAATGTGGATGGCTATATATGTAGGGGACGACCAAAGAAACAATGGAGGGTCAGTGACAACGCGGCCCGAGTCAACTGGACCCGAATAATAATACCAGATATTTCACTCCCGATTACAGCTATTACATACGATCAGGCAGAAAATCGATATTTTAAAATAAAACATCACGATTTTATTTTTCGAATATTTTGTTTTTTTTATTTACATACAAAGCAGGAAAACAAAATCTCTACAACGCCTATTTCAATTAATTATGATACCTATATAATTAACTTAAGCACATTCGTTTTTAAATAGTCTGGACTAAAAAAGACAACCGTTCTTTTGCTAAGAAAATGACACACATCGGTTATCTAATGGCAATAGAAAAGTTTTCTATCTCACACTTGCACATGCAATTTACAATAGTCTGGCTAGCTAGAGCATAAGACAAGAAAACGTTTTCTGCGATTCTGATTTCTGTTTAAGTATTTAAATAAATCAATAAAAACAGTCTTTATTGCAGAACGTTCATAGCAATAAATTTAATTTAAAATAATAATATTTTTTATATTTATTTATTTAAAAAAAAAATCAGCGATCGATACTTTTCATGCCGACGGTACACATCACTTTTTTATGCGTTTTGACGACGTAGTATCTGGTATTATTATTCGAGTTGAGTTGATTCGGGCCGAGTTGTCACTGACCCACGATGGATGGACTGTCTGAAAGATGATATGGCTAGAAAGGGAGTGATGCCTTCTAATATAAGAGAAGTGGTTATGGAAGAAAAAGATATTGCGTCGACCCCCCAAATAAATTAATAGTACAAACATGGATTTTGAATTATCTTGTTCTTTTACATCCATTTAAAGAACGTTGATGATAAAAACGCATGATGCATAGTAAAATAACGCTGTAGGTAGTCTTGACTGTGAAACCCTGCGTTACCGCATGCATTTTTGTCCGATGCGGATTTGATACCATTATTCAATCCAAAATGCATCAAGATAGAGGACCAACCTTGAATGAATTTTAAACTTTCCAAAAATTACTACGATAGTCTGAATACATCACAGAACTTACAGCTTCACGATATCTAGAATCATTTCTAAATTCCTTCATGCTTCCCAAAATATATTTCTAAAGTAAGATGCTTCATGCTTCCCAAAATACAGAGGAAAATCTGTGTCACCAGAAAAACCGCATTCAATGAAATAAATACCAAGAAATTCCGCATTTGACATCGAGTATTTCCCTCAGAGTACTTCACAAAATATTTCATAGAAATACTGGAACATTTTCATTCATACGCTTCTAGAAATGTGTGTCAGCTCTTGCGGGTCTGCGGCGCCACTAATGACTACTCGTGTTACATTTGAACTTACTGCAACTTACTGGCTTCATAATTGACTTCCTTGCTCGCCGGGTTTCTAAGAGAGTTAAGGTATGTTTCCGAACAACGCTGCACGCAGCAGTATTGTCGCAGCATTGGTACCGCGTCACTACTGTTGTCTGATGCATCACTACTGGTCCTCATACATGTTCTATAGGTTTATATGAGATTACATTCCGAGCACGGCAGCAATGTGACGCAGCAATGTCGCGCAGCATTGCTGCCGTGCTAGGAATGTAATCTCTTATTAACCTATAGAAAATTTATGGAGACCAGTAGTAAGGCGGCAGCATTGCCGCCTGCAGTGTTGTTCGGAATCATACCTTCACAATATTTTTGATAGCATAATCTGCCTAATATATTCCCAGTGTTGAGACACAGGCCTTCTCACGGAGAGGGGAGGGAAACTTCAGAAATACCTAGCTATAGTCGACCTCGTAATTGTTTCGAGAACAATTCTCGATGAATTTAAGCTTCACTAAGATTTTTCGAGACATCGCCAAGCGGTTGGTGGACTCTTCACGTGACGAGAAGGCTGGCATAATTTTTTGCCAAAGAATCAGCTTTGTTATACAGCGTGGCAATGCTGCCGGACCATTGGGCACTTTTCCTGTTGTCTGCGATGCGGACGAATTTTATAATGCCCTATGGTTATTTCCTACTTGTTCATATTATTTATGTTTTATTTCTTTTCAATACGTATTATTTACATTGTTAAATATTCTTATAAAAATCATTTTAAAAAAACATTTTAAAATATAAAAAATAGTGGCCCATCGGCATCAGGAACAGGGTCCAAGATGCCGGTGGTCAGGGCTCTAGAGAGAGGAACCTCCTCACTATACGTGCCGTGTCTAGAAGTACTGCTTTCTGAATCAGGCCCTTGATCCAGCCACGCAATGAGAGCCTCCTGAGGTGTTGGTCGAGGCTCTTCGCTATCAGGCCATTAACGGTAACGATTATCGGTACAATGATTGCAGAGTCCACATCCCACGTGTCGACAACCTCGTGTGCTAAGTCAAGATACTTGATTTTTTTATCTTTCTCAGCTTTCACGAGATTTTCGTCATGAGGGACAGCGATATCGACAATCATTGCATGGCGCTCTCGTCGATCTACAACCACTACACCACTATATCAGGCTTATTGGCTACAATAGTCCTGTCAGTGATGATAGATCGATCCCAGTACAATGTGGTGTGACCATTTTCGAGAACTGGGTCGGGCACATACCTGTAGTATGGTACTTCGGACTCTATAAGGTTGTACTGCAAGGCAAGTTGCTGGTGGATAATCCTAGCTACTAGATTGTGTCTATGCAAGTACTCGCCGTTAGCAAGACGAGAACAACCGGAAACAATATGTCGGATTGATTCACCGGGTTGGTGGCATGCCCGACAGATGTCAACCGTACCATCCTTGACAATGTATTTCCGATAATTATTCGTCATGATAACTTCATCCATAATCGCACAGACAAAACCTTCGGTTTCCCCGAAGAGGTCGCCAAAACGCAGCCAGGATACAGATGTCAAAAAGTCTACATCAGGCCCGTGGAGGGCCCGGAAAAAGCGTCCATGTAGTTCTTTGCCCTGCCATATTTCCGTTAATATTATTATTATTATCATTTTAAGCTTTTAAATTATGTAAATATTAGCATGAACATTGAAAAAAAAAATATATTAAGGTTGATTGGCTGAAACTATTTAATTGTCACAAAGAAAAACAGTCCTTGACGCTTTATGACCGACGAGTGACATTCAACTATAGGCCCGTTGGCACGTTAGTCCTTGGCCCGTTAGCCTTTTGGCCCGTTACCTTTTTGGCCCGTTGGCCTTTTGACCCGTTGGCCCTTTGGCCCGTTGGCCCTTTAGCCTTAGAATGGTAAAGCAATGACGAGGTCGACTACACGTAAGTATTTTTTGAGAAGTAAATTAAAATAAAATTAATATCTCTAGGCTCGCCCCTTATTACATGGGACTTAAAAATAACTGGTGAAATGTGGGTGTAGGGTACACACGGCTATACATCAAGCTATACATTTCCAGTATTAGCAGACCCCGCATTGTATGGAAATCCTATATAATGCGAGTTCAGCATAAACTGGAAATGTATAGCTTGATGTGTAGCCGTGTGTACTATAGGTACACCTCTGCCTAACCCTTTGGGGAATATAAGCGTGACGTCATGTGTGTGTGTGTATGGAACAACTCTTTAAAAGTTCGAATGTATCAGCATTAGGAATTATTAAGAACCAAGTATTTCAATTGAATATAAATTATTTCTCTTATTTCCTTGAAACTTTTCTTAAGATTTAGTAGTTACCTACTTCAATTTCAGTTCTAACCTCACTGGTATTTTATCTCAATAAAACTACTAAAACGCTATCGCGATAAACTCAATGAAACTCATATTTCATCTTTAACATGATCTAGGTAAGGTTACAAAACAATATGGTAGCACTAAACGCTATCTCATTTAGTTTAGTCACGAAGTACTAATCTCATTTCAAGAACTAAGCTTTCTCTGTTAATCTAAAATAATATCTTTACACAGAATTTTACAAAATACCAACACACTTTGTCTTAACTGACGAAACTTCAAGATGGTTTAAAAGTTTA
This sequence comes from Omphaloscelis lunosa, assembly GCA_916610215.1. Taxonomy (NCBI): domain Eukaryota; kingdom Metazoa; phylum Arthropoda; class Insecta; order Lepidoptera; family Noctuidae; genus Omphaloscelis; species Omphaloscelis lunosa. The sequence continues at coordinate 5,808,286 of OU744255.1, forward strand.
TCAAAGTTCTGACTTGAACTTAACTATTTTCCCTGTGGTGTCATTAGCACTATGTTCTCTCTCTTTCTCTGTCTTAGCACTCTAAGTGCGAAATTTACCATTGAAACTGAACACGATCAGCACATCTAACTGCGATCAAGTGTCAGTGTCAGCTTTTTATTTGTGAAATTCGCCCTAAAACTGAATTTAATTAACTTAATGCCCGTTTTTACTACCACCAGGCGACACATAAACGTAATGCGTAAATATTAAGCAGATAGGAACTTAGCGCAAAAATATAATTTAATTGGCCACTAGGCGATGACTAAAGTTAGTGTTAAAGCAACCTACCAACGGACAATGCCGAACTTGCTTTAAAAAACCAGCCAAGTGTATGTCGGATTACGCACAATGAAGGGTTCCGTAGTTGAGAAGAATTTATCCCAAATACAAACTCATTGTAGTTGAAAAACATGGTCTCCCATACATTCCAACAGCAAATGTAAGTTTGTACGCACAATATTTAGAGATTTACCATGTTATTTTAAGACCATAGACTTCTTATAGGTTATCTGTAATCTATAATGAAGAACTATTCTCGTTTTTTTTTTTTTCAAACTTTTTGGATCAGTAGTTTCGGAGATAAGGGCAATGGTCAAATTTTATCTATTTTATTAAATATATTTACTTTAAAATTATTTAAAAAAACATATTTGATACCCTCGCAATAACCCCTTTCATTTGATACGTATATCACACGAAACAGTTGGAAAAACTCTTTTTTTAATTTTCGTATTTGCCCCCACAAGTGACCCCCATATTCAAAATTCATATATTTACGATACACGTCCGTGTTTGGGTCACAGAAATACATATCTGTACCAAATTTCAACTTAATCGATCCATTAGATTCGGAGCAAATTTGCTGTGACAGACGGTCAGACAAACAGACAGACGAGTGATCCTAAAAGGGCTCCGTTTTGTCTTTTTGAGGTACGGAACCCTAAAAACCACAAACAATTGTCAAAAATGTAGGCTTCGAACTTTACGGCCGCATCCTAACCAAATGCGATCGGAAAACCGGAAGGCGCCCTCTGTCAGCGCGACCACGCGTACCGGTTGGCCGAACAAAAAGCAATATATGAACGAGACAATCCCGTACTCGTTCGACGATAGCTTTTGGTTAGGACGCGGGGTAAGAGTTACCTACTAAGAAAGGAATGGCAAAACAGGATTTATTATTGATTGTTTAAAGATTGCTTACGTTTTGCATTACCTAAACTAGACGTCGGTTAAATGCACCCACAGATAGACATGACGCGACTCTAATAGAACAATTTCCATGAAGTTTCCATAGAAATTGTTCTGCTAGAGTCGCGTCTGACCTGCCTGCGGCAGACTTTACTTGGTGTGAGTAAAAACGGGCATTAGCACTGTAAAACTGATTTTAAACTAAATATTTCAGGGCTGTAAATATAACAAAGGTTATTAAAATATACGTCTGTGCTGTTGTGTGAAAACTACAGTCACTAATGTACACAGGGTCGAAAAGCTCGGAGTTGAAATGGGATTTATTGAACTACTGCGGTTAGGTGGTAACATTAACTGCTGAATTTTACCTAATTTACAAACCTCATAGAAAAGCGAGCTGGTAGCGTCGATTTATATCTTTTCTAGAATCTAAACCGCTAAATATGTATTTCGTAGTTATAATAATATGAGCTAGCTCTCAGAGGTTTTTCGGTAATAAGTCCCGCTACCAACTCTGACTAGCTACTATTTTACAATGGCATAAGCTTTTCAAGAGCAGTGAGGACTTAGTGGTATCGTAGGTCGTGGGCTCGGACCCAAGCAGGCGCTTTACTTTCTGTAAATTATTTCATCACCACTGCTCTCAAAACGGTGAAGGAAAACATCGTGAGGAAACTGACATGTCCTAGAACTAAATATTCTAAGACATGTGACCTCAACCAAACCGCACTGGGCACGCGTTGTGGATTACGGCCCACTCCCTCTCACAGAGACAGGAGGCCTGTGTCCCAGCAGTGGGAACATTATAGGCTGATTATGCTAAGCTTTTCTCATATTCCTACCAATCGGAACAAGGGAAGTTATTTTTTCCACGAAAACTTTTGCAATTATTTTGAAATGAAACCTTTTTATAACGAAGACATGATAAAACACTCCTTTTAAACCAACCCTCATTTACGAACATAGTAAATTGGATACTAGAAAAATCTTAAACTCATGTTCTAAAATCACTAAGTCTTTAGCCCCGACTGCCGGAAATGAAAGGGTAAAAAGAAAACAGGTGCCAACGTCGGGGACTTGATAACTGAATCAACGGCTGTACAAAGGCTACGGACTGGGAAACGGTAATGACGACAAACTAAATTGGATACTGAATGTGGATAAAGATTTTTCGTTTTGAGTTTAGCATTGAAAATGCTTTTTCGACGCTTCAGTAACCCGCTTTCAAGAAAAATGCGACCGGAGGCTATCGTCTTTAATTATTAAGATAGAAAAATGGAAATGGTATCAAAAGATGTGTTATAAAAACGACTACAATACTGCAAAAAAAAGAATGTACAATTTTTTTTTTTAAAGGTGATATTAGTAATTAGAACAGAAAATAGGGCAAGAGGCTTGACATCGTGGACTTTTTACCAAGGGAAGTCACCGGTGACTGGAAGCGCAGCTGACTACAAAACGGGAATGACAACTCAGAACTAAGTTAGATACTAATTTGTAGCATTCTGTTTTGATGTTCACGTAATCATATGATATTACAATATCACTATAAACACCACTATCACCATTAATTATCACGTATAAAATATATATTTAGTGTGCAATAAGGAATTCTGAATTAAAAATCATTTAACTCAATAATTTTAATAGTGGATTTATAAGAAAAAAAATCCGCATATAAGAAGTTTTTATTTTCTTGCCAATAATAGTAGGTAAAATAATTATTATTATTTATTTAAAGACACCAAAAATATTAACACTATATAACAAGCATATTGCGTAAAAATAAATGTGTAGGCTATAATGAAAATAATACAACATAGGAGTATCTGCAGCCGAACTAGGTGAAAAACCTGTATCTCATACAACGAGTCAAACCTCTCTGATAATAGACTGGATTTTTTTAGAATAGATATTTATTGATATGAAGTATTTTTAAATGGAGAAATTGGTCGACAGTTACATACATAATAACGCTTATTTCAACATTGATAAAGTAAAAATTGTTGTATACGAAATGTCAGTAAACAGTTCGAAACAAGTAACTCAATTTATCAACACTTTATTGGCAGAATTGAATGAACACAGTTATTTATTTTTGACTTCATATTTCTACAGATTCCTGCTTTATTTTCTGGTATTGAATTAATCACAAATGTTGTTGTTATTTCTCTAGACTTATATTAATGGCACATAAAACGATTACTTTTGTGTGAGAATAAAACCATCTGTCAGTTAGAACTTGTATGTTGACAAAAATAATACACGATAAAAACACATATAATACAAAACATGTGCAAAACTCGACAACAATAATATCATAGAAACCATTATTGTATTCTATTTTCAAAAGAAAAAATAGTAGGTATTTCTTGTTATTCTGCACGAACCCTATCAATCTCTTCACCCATCTTGTTATATTGGCGTCCTATATCTTCACGGCTTGAAAGATATCTTCAATAATGAAAGTGTGGACACAATGACACTCGACACACAAAACTTGATCCCCACTCGATAGCTCGATACACACGATAACCTAACATCGATATAGTAATTGGCAACAACAAAATCGATATGAAAAATCGATTCGAAAAATGGAAGCGAGCTAACGGTAGTTAGTGTCTTATTGTTTACAAACGTAATTAGATGTTTAATACTAAGAAAGAACGTAAAGTCTCATTAGCTATTGAATGTAGATGAGGGTGTGAGTGCGCTGGTAAATTAATTAGTAAATAAGCAACAGTTATTGTTTCTCAACGGATAACTGTGTGGTAGTAAGGTAATGACCGGGCGGAGTCATTCCCACGCCGAGTCCGCAATTTAGATAGCGTACATCCGAAAATGGTTGATATGCTCCGGTGACTAAACACAAATACCTTTTTTTTCTCAGTGTACACTCTCTGGGAAAAAAATCGACTTATTTAAATTCCGCAGATGCAAGTGTTTTTCAGTGACGGAGCGAGCCGTTCGTTTGACAAGTGACAACAGCTCGACTGTTCCGGCAAAAGTCGATGGTACTCGTAAAATCGAACGTAAACCTGTTGAACTGTTGAGCAGAATACAGAGAAAAGAAATACATTGTATAAAGGCTTTAAAATAGCAATCTATTGAGAAAAAATTAAAATAATTACTCGCGTTCAACGTTAGGGTGTGTCCACACCGGCGCATTAGCGATACATAAATGTTTGACTGTGTACCGTTTGTATAATGTAATTAACGTTGTGTGATCGCTGAACAGTCCAAGTTTAGCAATTTACACCACTACATTGCTGATAATTAAGTAAAACACTGCACAATTGTAGACAAACTAGGTATAAGACTGTTAAGAGCTTGGAATCTTAGTATAAGTAAGAATAAAGAAAACTAGAACAAAATGATTATGAAACATTTGCAATATGAATACCCAATTAAAACTTTTTATCAAAGCATTGTGTGAAAGTAAGATTAAAAAACACAGCTTTTAGAAGAATCTTTTTCTTCTTAGTATTTTATTAAGGGTTGTTTGTAACACTAGCACAGACGTACTAGCTTTTACGAATGTAAACAAACCGTAACAAGACAACTTAGTACTTCCGCATTCCAGAAACATCAGGATTTTTGTAGAAAGCTTGTAATATTCTTCCTACATACGTCAATATTTTCTCTTTGTAATCTTTTGCTCAGAAGAATATCTTCTAAGGATTATTTATTTAAAGCTTTGCTCATATACCTTGGAATGTGGAGGAGAATGTTTACATGTTGTGGTTTACGACGTTATGAGCTTAGACATTACCTTCCTTATAATAATATGAAAATACGTGAAATATTCATAAATTTATCAAAATCCTTATTTACGTGGGCGTAGAAACCATAAAAAAAAATCTGTACGGAATCCGATGCTTGTCCTCGTTTTTATTCAATCAAAAAGGTAACAAAGAAATTCCTTTGTTTTTTTACGTAAAGGCTACCTAAAATATTGAGTGTTGCAACAAATGTTGTCAGTCCAGAGCAAAAATTCCTTGATTGGAAAAGTCATTTTCATTTTTGAAGTGAAAACTTCTTTAGGCGCGTTGGGCATTTTTGAGTTGGGAAAAAAACAATTGAACTCACGACACTGTTACCGTTACCGACACCTCATTAAAAGTATTTCCTGCACAATAAAATTGTTCAAGGTTTCACTTCTGTCGACACTCCCGGAGTGCCACAATTTTTTTTTTTAAATAAAATTAAAAAATATAAAAATAATAAATGGAAATAAAGTACTACAACAATAACTCATCAATGTAATTTTAATATGTATGATGTGCGAATATTACACTGACATTATTTTAACGTATCCGGATCAAAGTCTAAAAGTAAAAACAAATATAAATGTTACTGAACTTCACACATAACATCATATATTTAAATAAATTCCAGGGAAAATTACCTAGGAAGCGTTACTTTTTGTTAGAAAAGTACATTTACAATGAGAATAATAAATGCGAGTGGTTAATTCCCAACTAGAAAACAACTGCCATGATAAAAAAATATCATCTAGTATTAATGACGTCGGCTGCTTGCAGAGTTAAGGCTCGTGCGTACCTGCGCGATATCGCGGGCGCTACAGGCAGCGCGACCCTTGTAGCGCCCGCGATATCGCGCTGGTCTGCACGAGCCTTTAAGGCTACGACATATTTACGCGATATACAATTCAATTGAGCATAAAATCATTAAAGAGTGAATTCTCTGATTTGCTGCGAGTCGAGATGCATCATTACAGAACACGGAACACGAAATTTCGCTAATCAATTCCGACCACTCACCGCTCAGCATTTCCCTTTCGAAAATGGAACGATTTAAACGGAATTCGAAACTGGAGCGTTTTAGATTGCACGATAAATCGCGGGTGTACGTCGGTGCCCTTATACCGACCGCAAAGCAGTGCCCGAGGGTTCGCGCCATAAACACGGCTCGCCTGGACTTTTTGCTCACTCCAGAAAGTCATTACAGCCTGGTACGTGTTTTCATTATAACCCCCGATGCGCCATAAGCCCTTTGTAACTAATAGTTTCGTTATTGACTGCGAATTGTTCTGATATTGGTACCTACCGACACGTTCGCAGACTGTTTTTCTTCCAGCCTATTTATTGGTAAGTTATTGGGGTGATTTTACCGTACAGAAAATTAAAGACCCGACAAGATAAATGGTTCAATATTTAGTTCACGCAGCCTCAAGCACTACCTCAAAAAATAAATATTTCTACCCCTGTAATAAAGGATAACAATTTCCCAACATAATGTTGTGAACGAATCGAATCAAATAAATTACTATTATGAAATAGAGAGATGACAAGCCGAAATATACAAATGGATCTCTAATTCTGAATAAAGATTGCAATTCCAATGCAATGTATTTTTCACACTCTCCGCGTTTGGCGGTGGGACATCTCTAATCAAACCCGTCAGGACACCTATTTAATTAACTGGCAACTCTCAAAGAACTATCTGGATCTATTTACATGACACATGAGTGATTAAATCTGTAGGTTATATGGGGTCGAACCTTTATATCCACCTACTCAAAGGACCTCGAGCCTCTATCTGATTTCTTTGATCATTCAAATGTGGTCGGAATATTTTCAGCTTGTATCCCCGAAACAGTCAAAGAGAAACTCTGTAACAGGACTTTTTGTTATTTTTCATAACTACAATATTATGAATATTTTTGTTAGAGATGTTTTTAGACGGCCGTTTTATGCTGAACATGTCGAATAATGTTCGGGATTGCGCTTGAGGCATTACGCCGGGACAATAAGTGGATGACAGCATATAAATCACGTAGTTTTATTCCCAGAAAGTGGGACAAATGGTAGTAACATATAACGATAGTGCTCGCAACAATGTCTTGGGTAAAACAATCTTTAGTGTCCAATCTACTATCTTTAGTATTTGCATAACAAAAGACAATAATGGTCTAAGAACAATACTGCCCCAAAACACACTTTATGAACATTCTTATAGCCTATACGCTGATTTGTTAGTAGGGATATAGAATTACATCACACGATATTGCAATTCCAATTTCCAATATTGGCCCGGTCGCGTTATCAGGTATTCCGTCTATAAATTATTGGCATACGTCTCGAAGATAACAAATTCGTCTTACATGTCCGTGGGGATACCACGATATTGATGCGATAATAGCTTTCCACGTAGTTATTCTATTCCACTGCCTCTGAGGTACCGCTTCTAGAAGTTGCTGAAGCAATGCATAATATTATTATGAATTGCAAAATAGCATTAAATGTTTTCGTAGTTAAGACAAAGCTTGGGAGCTTTGTAGTAACTAAGCAATGTTTAAGTACGCGTTTAGCATACTGATAGAACCAGCATTATGTTTTTCAGACGTGCGCAATGTTCAGTTCTTTAATCAGTGATAATTTAAAGTAGATTTCGACGTGACCGAAATATTTTGACAAAGTAAATATTCATGGTAAACTAAAAATGTACGTTTGCCATATTTAAATGAACTGCGAAAAGTTGACTGTACTCACCGTATTCATGAAAACAGATGAACATCGCATAAAAATGTAAAACGATTTAGTAACAAAACTTTCATAAAGGGGTATCTATATATTAAAGTATCCGCGTAAATCTGTTCAACGGGCACGAAACCCAATTCTCAAAGCTCAAACTTTTGTTTCACAAACATTACCCGTGGTACAATAAATTAAGCGTGCAGTGTTCGTGAGAGTAACATGCCTGCACCGAAATATAGCACCAACGGGATCAATGATTGACAAAAAGCCTCGTACCTCGGCGTAAGCCAACGATGTCCGCGCAGAAAAAAAAAAAACTTGTCGGTTATTTAACTTTGGTGTGAAAGAACTCACGACTATTTTTATCTCGTTCCAATGATAAGTATAAAACAAAAAAAGCACATTCGTGATTCGATTACCACGATTATTGAGTCGACTTTTATGTGCGGCTACTTTTTTTTACTCACAAATGCATACTTCGATGTCTATATAATTTTACGCCGGCTAGGGTTGGGTGAAGATTTGATTTTGAATCGTATTGTTCCAAACGTTTCGTACTCCTTTAGCATTTGAAATATAGACTTTTATTCGTTCCCGTCGAACTTTATGAGTATTTGAAGTATTTAATATTTTATGTGGTTCAGTATTGTATTATTTATATGACTTGCCGCCAACCCTAAGCTACATAGCAAAGGCTGTAATGCGTATCGGAGTGTGGAGAGACACAAAAAGGATCTATTTTTCTCTCTCCATCGTCAGGAACCAGCCGGGCTACTTTTATCGCTGTTTTACTGTTTCCAATTTAACTTGAAACGTTAACCTCAGCGCGGGTGAACAAACAACAATAATAATAATCACATTTTAGCATCAATGTGTGTCAGTTCTAGAATGTTTTATTTGTTGCAACTTTGTTTAGTTTAGAGGGCGCACGCTATTTTATATGCTCTCAAAAAAGTAATTTTTTTTTTCATATTTTTAAATAATTTTCTCTATCTATTTTGGGTGCCCTTAAAAATCCACAAGTTCTACTAAAAATCTGCCCAGCTTTTTCCCAACTATGTTGGAGTCGGCTTCCAGTATAACCTGATGCAGCTGGATCCCAGGATTTTACATGGAGCGACAGCCTATCTGACCTCCACAATTAAGTTACTGGGTAAAATAATTCTCCTTGGTAAGACTGTTTGTCAGACTTTTGGGGGTTGTAACCACCCGTAACGGCTTTTAAATATCTACCAATGACAGCCGGGATCAACGGCTTAACGTGCTTTCTGAGGCATAGAGGGGTCTCGATATCTAATGGATGGTCACCAATCCACGAACCGACCGCGACAAACGCAGCTTAATCTTCGATTGACCCGTGCGGCTGTTATTACTCAGCCGTGAGCCCCTGTTATTTCTACTGAGCATTGAAATAATCAAGCCAAGCAAGTCTTCATTACTCCATTATCTGAAATTCAATATTACTAACAAATTAACGGATTGAATTAGATGAATTAGATTTGATTACAAATTCAAACTATTCCTACCAACATTGTTATAATAACAAACAACATTGTTATTAGTGAGATCCTCTAAATTATCTGATCTACGGAACCAGATCTGAACTGATCTGATCTACCGGAAATTTGAGACCTAGCTAAATTAAATGTAAACATTCCTATCATAATATATTTGGAACACAATCATATGACTCGGTAACCGCCCTATAAGAAAATAAAAAGGCATAGAAATGGATTGCTAACATAAAAATGATATATAAAACTCATAAAAAATAACGTGGGGAATAAATCGTATACCCTCAGACAGAAATGAATACATTGAGCATGAACTATGGAGTTTGTATATCTATAGGTTAGTACGTATGTATGGCAATTTATGTCTCATAATTATCATACGGTAAAATTTGGATTGATTTGTATATGGTTGTAGAGGTCAGATAGCCAGTCCCTCCATGTAATATACTGGTATTTAGATGCACCTGGTTAGACTAAAAGCCGATCCCAACATAGTTGGGAAAAGGCTAGGCAGACGGACTGATTCTCCAGTAAAGTTTATTGTATTGGAAACCTGTCAAATCTACGAAAGTCCGCAGGCGGTTAGAGTAGTGACCTAATTTTTCTATAACCTGCAATGCAGCTATAACTTACATCACTATGTTAACGGTAGAAACGCAATCTCGAAACGTGGGGAAGAAAAAAGTTCTCACTCTACCTTTGGAACATACTTCTTTTGTTCTTTTTGTTACCTTTATTGTTTCTGGTTAAGGGAGTGTAGGAATGAAAAAATCTCGATGCAAAAGCAACTAAATGAATAAAGAAAAAAAATACCAATACGCCACTGGGAAAAACAAACAAACTGTCACGTTAGTAAGAATGAAAATCTTCCGGAACACATAACATAACATCACGCCTTGTTTCCTCGAAGGGTTGGGCAGAGGTGTCCCTGTAGCAGGTACACCCACATTTCGCCAGTTATGTTTAAGTCCCATGTAATAGGAGGCGAGCCTTTTGCCATCAACCGGGCACAAATCCAGACTCCGGGCTGCTACTGAGAAATTTCAGATAGAAAAACCCAATAACACTTTGCCCGACCCGGGGATCGATCCCAGGACCTCATGCTCAGCAGTAGCGCTTGCGACCACTAGACCAACGAGGCAGTTGTATCTTCCGGAAATACGTAGATATTTTTGATTTTCGCGCAAAAACATTGATTTTTCAACTAAATATGTAAGGTGCACCAATCCACAATTTGGAAGAGCCACGCTTTTTTAAGACGTGGGTAATAAAAATAATTTTGTGTCACACTTTTAAAACATCATTAAAACGTTAACGTCTTTAATTCCGTTTATACATATCACGTAACATAACCTACCTCAATGCTGCGGTAATTTCACTGCTAAGGTTACAGTAACATCGCTTGCATACAAACTTGTTATAAACATGTTCCTGGCAGGTCGTGACCGTTGATGTCTATTGACCAGACGATGTAATGTATGCTGGGTATTTTTACGAACCACAATCGTGGAGAGAATAATATATTTTTTAAAGTTTGTTTGAAGAAGAAAGCTTGATATTGTATGTATTTTTTTTTCACTAGTTCTTTCTAATTTGTCCATATATGATTCTTCTCCATACATTGCGAAACACGCTATTTATTATTCCGAATTATTTTCGACTAGCTGCGTCCTGCGGTTTCTCCCGCATAAGTCTCGATCCCGTGGGAATAACGGGATAAAAAGTTTTCTATGTCCTAACCCAGGTCATGATCTACTCATGTGCCCAATTCCATCCAAATCCGTTTAGCCGTTTTAGCGTGAAAGCGTAACAAACAAACTCATTTTCGCATTTATAATATTAAGTTAAGGATACTAAAGAACTCAACCAGCATTTTCAACCCGAAATCAAAAATTCACCCATGACTCAAGAATTATAAAATATTCTAATTTAAAAAATTTCTACACAAACCCTTCCACTTGAAAAGCTATTCCGTTCAACTCACTTTACTAACCCATAAAACGAAGGTATCCTTTCATTTTTGAGCACTTTGCACTCTCGCGGTAAAAGCATGTGCATCTTTCACTTTCCGCTATCGTAAATGGTACATGTGCAGGTAATGTACTGCGGCTTTTACGAGGTTAGTTTACAGCCCGGTCGGGATACTATTACATACTATTGTTCATATGGAACTGAAGGCTACTCAACACATCAAATCAGAACAATTTAAGCTTTACGCGTGATACAAATATGATTGTCAACCTTTTTTACGACGCGATTGTCTGATGAGTTGGTTTGCTCGAAATTGAGTGAGTGGTAAATTATTATTGGTAGACCTTGTAGATAGATTGGAGAATCTGTACTGTAGGCAGACGATAAATCCAAATAATTGAGTATTGTGAAGCTCAATGAAAATCCATTCGCTCCCAAATCGACGTAAAAGCAAATCAGAATTATTTTTACACGTACTGCTGTAAAAATATTTTCTACGCTGATTAATAAGTTCTAACAAAACTAAAAGAAGAAAACGTTCAATACGTTGAAAACTCAATCGGATACTCAGTTCTCTTTTACGATAAAGAGTGAAACAAACAAAAAACGTTCCATAAAGACACGTTTAAACTTTGAGAATTTCTTGAGAACCTACCCAGAACAAACTTCTACTAGGAATCTTAAGCTTAGGACTCACCGGGTCTACGAACTAATCGTGACGTAACAGAGACGTGATTCTAAAATATTTTCATGCAACGCTTGGTCTTTTCTGAAATGCAATCTTATGTTCACAAGGTTTTCGCTTAAAGATAGTGATCAAATTGTGTGGTAGTGTGAGATGCATCAGTAACGATATAAATGTAATAGTGACGGTTTGAACTATTACATCGCCTGTCTCTCGTAGGTTTTCACATAACTTTATGCTTAATCATTTGGGAATCACGATCAGACGACTTACTGGTGATTCGCCCGAATTTACTCGCCCGAAACGGCTGAATTCCACGACACTTAAATAATAATATTATTATTTATTTTTGAGGCGATTCGAACGAAGTCAATTCATCTACAAATTAATTATACTCAATTAGCCGATCAGAATAGCCGTTTCTTATTTAAAAAATTAGGTCGCCATCCAATCTTACTAGATGCTTATTGGATATGATCGTTTATATTTCTTAGTCCAAGATGATACTACAATTTGCATCAAATAATGTAATAGCACCGTAAATCTCTTGAAATCGATTCTGATAAAAAACTGTGACATGATATTATTTTGCAATCGATGCCCACAGCAGACACGACTCCAGAATAAAATCTTTTCATTTCACGCAATACATGGAATCGTTTTTCTCACCCAAAGAAAAATAAATACGATCCGATCCGTTTCGCAATAAACTAACAAAGGCCGGACGAACTTCTGATCCCGGGCTTAACAACGATGCTCCTAAACTTGGAAACGACAACGAAATAAACTTCTTGTTGGAGTTTCATACAATATCATTGAACATAGATCCTGATAATGTAAAGGAAACAAAAGTTATAATAATGTTATTAGTTTATCTACGAAGCTTTAATGCGAAACAAAGGGATTGTTCATGAATACCATCGGCAGGAAAAGTTTTAGAATTCTGTTAGAAGCACCAACTTTAAGGTCTTTAGTATTTGTTGTAGCTTTTATTAGTTGAAATATCTTCTTTATAATGGACTTCCTACTATAATAATATTATAATGCTACGGCTACATTGTCGCGATAACGCGAACTATACTTCGCGCGCTCTCTGTTGCTCAGTGAGACGTCGAGTGGTGTGCGAGAGAGAGCGTGCGAAGTTCAGTTCGCGATAACGCGACAATGTAGCCCCAGCATTCTTGTGAAAGTTTGTGTGTTTGTATCTTTGTTACTCAATCACGGAAAAACGGCTGAACGGATTTGGATGAAATTTGGCACACAGATAGTTTATAACCTTTTTTTTTGGGTGGGAAATTATCAAATAACTTCTCCCGCTCTGGGTGGAGCGGGAGGGCGTGTCAGATTCTTACTGACTAAAACCCACCCGTGTTCCTTCGGTTGCCCTGTTACCGGGGGCCACGATCTCCCTTTCGGTTTACTTCGCATCCCCGGCAGGCATCAGCCCTAACGGACCCCGTCAATTCTACTGACATCTCTTTGAGGCGCGCGTGGAACACAACGCGCCGTCGACCAGATATAAAACACACACACACATACAGAAATATCTTATATGTTAATCCAGGTTATAGATAGTTTATAACCTGGATTAACATATAAGATATTTTTTATCTCGATAGTACGTTCCTCGTTGGTCGACTGCCTCGTTGGTCTAGTGGTCGCAAACCGCTACTGCTGAGTATGAGGTCCTGGGTTCGAATCCCGGGTCGGGCAAGGTGTTATTGGGTTTTTCCATCTGGAATTTCTCAGTAGCAGCCCGGAGTCTGGATTTGTGCCCGGTTGATGGCAATAGGCTCGCCCCCTATTACATGGGACTTAAGCATAACTGACGAAATGTGGGTGTACTATAGGTACACCTCTGCCTAACCCTTCGGGGATTACAGGCGTGATGTTATATGTTATGTTAGTACGTTCCCTTGGGATAATTTTCGACCTCCACGCGGGCGAAGCCGCGAGCGAACACGTTTTTTATATATGTACATTAAAATACTTTTATACAATTTCTAAACCAATAACTATTAAAATCAGGTACTAAATTAAATGACTAACTAACGATATAAAACTATAAAAATAAGTAATATAAAGCAGTTAAGTTCTTTTTTTTAAGTTTCAAATAGGAAGTTACCGATTACTTGATTTCAATATCATACTTTTAGGTAAAATCGGAGAAGTGCCTGCAGGTTCGACCAACAAAAGTAATATGACGAATTCAGTACTTTATAATATTTTTAGCTAAACCTTCATAATTGGCTAAAAAATATTAACTTTGCTTAAAATTTCGCAGGAATTCAGATTTAATCATAAGTGCAAAAGAAACAGGTCGTCGACATAAGAGTGTGTTAGTACTGAACTAAAAAATTGACTTTTTAAGCGTGGTCCGTCACGACTTTCCACACGTCGTGACTTTGTAATGGGGGTCTGCGAGAAATTGACAAGCATCCGACGGCCCTTGTATTGTAGATACTGTTATAGCTCTACTAACGAACATACGGCCTTATTTCAGACGGATATAATAAATTGATATTGGCAGCAAATACCACAAAATCACCAATATATACCAATATATTTTCGTGAATAAGAAAAGAAAAACTCATATGCTTCTGTTTGAAAACCATAAAAACGGTGTAGGTATTTTATTCCCTCGAAATAAACAGAGCAAAATTTATTTTTCATTAAAAAAAGGCTATCGTAAAAATAAAATGACCCAGTTATATTCATTCCAATGATGAAAACCGTTATAATTAATATAACTCTATTCTCTATATTAATCGAAAAAAGTTGTCTGCTGCTATCTAAATAATTCCAATTATTATATTTTCCTAGTACCTATTACTCAAATAAATTAACTCTAAACTGATAAATAAATCGAAAATTAATGTAAGACCCTCATAAATATTGCCTTAACAATCCTAAAAAAGATAAAAAGTAGTAGTTGCATAACTTTCGAGACGAACTATAAAAACACTAAGTTCTCGCGTACTCAGTCCTCACGGGAACAGAAAATAGACTTCTACTCAGAAAACTTCACATTCCCTTGGTAAATAATAGTCTTGGAGCGAAGAACGAAGTATGAGATCAAAGTTCTGTTCTAGGAGTAAGGCTTAGTACACACACGACCTCAGGTTTAACGTTACAGTTCGTGACATTGTAATAGAGAAGTGCAAGCTAGACTTCGCAAGTTCAGCCTCGCTTTGAAATATACGAGTGACGTGCGTTTGTTAAGTTTCTCTGTATGTAGGGTTGTGTCTTGTTTCTGAAACTTGTGTTAGTTTACAAAGTATTTTGTCAAGTATCGAAAAGCTCTAAGCAAACCATGCAACGTTTTTTTTAAACCTTTTAACACATAATTACTTATTTTTTACAGTAATCGTGCGTAAAACACAGAAAGCTTTTGAAAAATTGGTTTTAGTTTTTTAAATATTATGGAAAACCCGATACTTTTTATTATTAAAGTAACATGAATATAAAATATTTTAAGGATACTTCTATTTTAATTAGGCCTTAATGACATCAAATTCAAATAGAATTTTATGTGAGTACCCAGCCTCATAACAATTTAAAAGGTAACGTACAACTCCAAGTTAAGTCGTTTAATTAAACTCTTAATTAGAACGCAGTATTTCCTCTATTCCGCTGTTATTACACCGAAGCTCCATCTAGAACAATACCTACCTAATAACAAAACTTTAATAATATAAAACTACCGCAAAGATAAACTTTAAAATATCTATTCTTCCCGATCGTGTACACCAATCTTTACTCATCTAGCGTTTCTTATAATAACTTCTTTAAGTATTTTCTTTCGCAATAAAAACAGTTATTGCAACCTAGAATTTTTATTATATCCCTTGACATAAAAAGTGGTAAAAAATATAATGAACCTCCGTGTTACGCCCTTCACTGAACGCATCCATACCCGTACCAAAGTTTTTCTACCAGCTCGGAACATTAAAAAGTTTGCAAAATATGTGGACATTAGAATACATCTTTTTGTTTCATAGTAGCAAGAAGCTCTACGACTACAATTTAATTAGGAACATGCGAAAAGTTTAAAAGTTTTATGAAAACACATTTTTAATTAAGTTCCATACTATAAATCGCTTTTCTATTTATTAAAAAATATAATTATGACACAGTAAATATTACATGAATACGAGATGAAAAAAAAAAATTCAGTCATAAATGAATAAATTAAGTTAAAACTTACCGATCGTCGATCACTTGCGGAAAAACTTCAATGCTACGAGTGTTTTAGAGCATTTTAACTTTAGAACATAAATCACGAATAATTCCCGTCTATTATTTTTTTATTGTCCAATATTTTTTTTTTTATTTAAATTCAAGCGTCGAATATCATGCGTTCCGTTCGTCGAGTTTAGCGAGCGTAGTCGCGCGCGCGGGCTCCGTCTAGTAAAGGCGGCAACACACTGCGAGAGCGGCGTCAGGCTGCGCCAGTGCCCCCTCCGGCTATCACTCTACTTTCGGTTATTCTCTCGCCTCCCCCGAGACAGAGACCGATTTATCACGGCGGCGTATCTGTGTTAGCTCCCAGACAATCCAGACTCAGCTCGAGGTTTACCTTGCAATCTTTCTTATAGAGACCACCTTACGTACCGCAAAAGAGTACTCGTTGCTTCAAGGAAACGTCACTGACCGCATAATGTCGCAGATAATGAGTTTCAAGGCAGACGAAAATTTTTCGTTAGCCGAAAAAGGCAATTTAGTTGCAATCGGGACGGGCTTAGCGAAATCATTAATTTTATCAGATTCTTAACTGTTTCTTGCGTGACAGGCCGTTGACCTCTCACACTGGTCCAGTTACAACAACGGTCCAAACATGTAAAACGCTCATTAGTAGTAAACAATCTATTCTACAACATAGCATTAAGTTTTTGTGATTTTAAACTTTAAATCTGTAATTTATAGGTTCAATTAGGCTTTGGAATACTTGAGACCGAGATCCGGATTACTTAAGTAATCCTAAGTTATGGCTGGTTACATTTTTGTAGGTCACGTAATGACTGTAATTCTCAGCCTGTTCCATAAATTACGATTAGAGTCACCATCAGTAGCGGATCAAGCCCGGTCCCAAAAGCGCCTGAGTTCTTTCGTGACAAATATTATAGTGAACTTGATATTATTCTAATTAAACTTTTTAGCAAGTATTACATTACCTAATGTAAAATTGTCATCAATTATCCTTAACTTCATAAGTATTATGTTTTCAACTTTTTTTTCTGTATGATGTTTTGTTTACGTGACGAATTTTATACCCGCGCTCCACTCATTCTGCACTCACGCTGCCCGATTTGGCCGCCATGTATATTCACCGAGATATCTCTGTAGTCTACAACCTAACGAAGTTATTGAGGAATTTGCGAAAAGTAATCCGAGGAGGCTTGTAAAACCTACCCTCAGCGGGGTTAAGCCCCTCCCAAACAAACGAATCCTGGATCCACCACTGTCACCCATACTATGCTATCTTCAAAATAAACACACAAAGTACAAAAGACACCGCAAGAAAAACATATCAACAGTATCATCATCAATTATAACCACACACAATAATTAATTAAAGAAAGAGCCGATCACGCTACTAATATATTTATCTCAGCATTAATAATGACCAACATGACGCCTCAGATTCACCGCTGACCTAATTTCTTCGGCTGCAAGTACTATTGTCATGTCCAAACGCCGACGGACGAAAGTAAATTTCTCCTAATGGGTCAACCTGAATACATATCATGTCCACATTGGTATGGAGAGGACGTGTGACATGCACTTGTAAAGTGTATAAGTACGTAAGTGGACATATCAATTTGTAAAGTCATTATTATTAATTAATTAAAAGAGGTCGGCGTTGTTAAGAATATAATATCCTGATTCATGAATGGCAGCTTTAATTGTGCCGGTTTTTAGGGTTCCGTACCTCAAAAGGAAAAAACGGAATGCTTATGCTCACTTCGTTATCCGTCCGTCAGTCTATCAAGATCTATGTTCTCAGGAACGCGTGTTATCAAGTTGATATTAATATGAAATACGAAATGATCGATGCGATATAAATCAAGCTTCTAAGTCAATGCAATAAAAAAATACGACCATTTATGTGACATATTTTGATACTCGCAAATAAATCTAAACCTACAGGGTACTTCCCGTTTGGGCACGCCACAATTGCGGCGATAAGACCCCTCTTTGAGGAGTGGCTAGAGAGGCGCTACGGCGTCCTCACCTTCCGCCTGACGCAGGTCCTCACCGGACACGGCTGTTTCGGGAGGTTCCTGCACAGGATAAGGCGGGAGGAAACGCCCGGGTGTCATCATTGTGTGGATCGCCCGGAGGACACGGTAGAGCATACGGTGGAGGTCTGCCCAGCTTGGGCGGAGCATCGCCGTGTCCTCGTGGAGGCGATCGGCGGCGGTGATCTCTCGCGTCCGGCCCTGGTTCAGGCCATGGTACGGAGCGAGAGGAAATGGGAGGCCGTCACCTCCTTCTGCGAAGCGGTAATGCTCGCGAAGGAGGAAGCGGAACGCGTGAGGGAGAGGCAAATTTCGCGCCCTCACGCCCCTAACCGCCGCAGGAGGAGACGCCCAGGGCGTCGGGAGTCGCAAGCCGATTTCCGGCCACCGTAGGCGCGGGCTTGCGGACTGTGAGCAATGGGTAGCTCACCGTCCGATAAGGACCAGGCCCGGGTCGACGGCGCGTTGTGTTCCACGCGCGCCTCAAAGAGATGTCAGCAGAATTGACGGGGTCCGCTAGGGCCGATGCCTGCCGGGGTTGCGAAGAAAACCGAAAGGGAGATCGTGGCCCCCGGCAACAGGGCAACCGAAGGAACACGGGTGGGTTTTAGTCAGTAAGAGTCTGACACGCCCTCCCGCTCCGCCCAGAGCGGGAGAAGTTATTCGATGATTTCCCACCCAAAAAAAAAAAAAAAAAAAAAAGGGTACTTCCCGTTGACCTAGAATCATGAAATTTGGCAGGAAGCAAGGTCTCACAGCACAAATAAAGGAAAATGTCCGAAAATAGATAATTTGTTGTTACATCACATTTAAAAAAAATTGCGATGACAAACTTACATTTGCAGTTGGAAAATTAACCGTGACGTATATCGATGTAAGAGACAACATGTTTCTCAACTACTAAGTTAAGTTTGTTCTTGGGATAAATTCATCCCAATTACGGTACCCTTCATTTACACACACACGCACTTGGCCGGTTTTTTAATTACCATGCGTGGTGTTTGTTCATTAAATTTTGTTGAATAACAATATTGTTTTTATGGTTTGATATTTTTGAAGTACATGAAAGCCTGGCGATCTGTCAACGCTTCATTCAAATAAATATAAAAATGCAAACAAAAACCCATTATAACAATTGGATTGTAAAAGCTGTATCAAGATTTGCATAGTCCTTTCTGAAATTATGATTGCTAACGTTTCCTTTCTCATTTTGAAAAATATACATAGTAACTTTTTTAAGAACAACTTAGCTTGCTCACAGCAAGATTAAGGTGACAGCAAGGTTTCTTGTCTTTTGTGACGTTTGTTCTCTATTTTTCATAGCCCCATCCCAAATACTCACCTTGTAGTACTAGTACCAACCTACAGTTATACTTTTCCGTGACCTTTAAATCAGGAAGCTCACATTCCTTATTTTTACGCAATCAGGCCGGAGTCTCGAAGGGTCAGTTGAGGATGATTGAATAAGCTACAAAGGGAAAGTTACCCAGTTTGCATAAAACATCGCAGTCAGTTTGTTATTGAAATTAGAATCATAGACCCTTCTGTACTGCCAATGACTTTTCTATTTCAATCTCTTAAATTGATCGCTCCCACACTGGAATAACGTAACAATCTGTTGCAATAGAGGAATAAATTATTTGATTGGTTATGGAATCTAGCAGAAGTTAACCATAAACCATTTTCTCAAACAAATGAGATAGATCAATCAGTGCCCCTTGTGGATTTCGATTTACTCCCGTAAATAGTGCAATAATGCAATAATGCACATTGTAGACGTGCTCTTTGAATGCCCAGGCGTCACCCAGATTAGAACAGAAACCCTCGGGTCACCCAGATCTTTCACAGATGTTCTGAACAGACCAGGAATTTTAATTAACATCTGGAGGGAGGTGGGATGGTTGGAATAACCACCCAACGGCCGCCATGGTACACGCCCAATGGTCCACTTGAAGGACTAAGTGCGTAAACCAAACCCCATAACATAGAACATAGTGCAATAATTTGTATCGGAATCATATATTTATGTACCTATGTGCGTCAAAATGGTCCATCTCTACTACAGAATTAAGCCATTGTTGAAAGCCAGGCACAAACACAAACAAAGTTCTATTTGCAGAAGGATCTGAGTTATGACCTGCGTAATGTTCGCTAGTCTAACACAAAGCGACCCGACCATAGTAATCATGTCAACGAAAGCTTCCCACGAGAATTTTAAAAAGTAAGTACAAGTAAAAACCACAGGATTGTGTCCTTCATCTAAAATTTAAAACAGCTGCCTCTTCGGAGTTAATTGCTGGTAAACCGAGTCTTTGCAGAACATATGAAATGTTGGTAGTCTCTGCAATTATTCGGGGATACAATTCTTTACACAAAAGTGGTAAAAATGTTGAATATGTAATTATATTTTCTTTTATATCGTACACTTTGTATATTTTGGAATATTGTTAGCTGTTTTATATTAAAAAACTTTGTTCTGAATGCCATATTATATGATACCGACGCGACGTTCGTACTACAGAGTCCATACATGTTCAAATTATGAATACATAATACACAAACACGTTATGAAGTTTCGTTAACACCACACTGACTCGCTATGCATACGCGCCTATGTATACGATGATATACGATATATGTATATTACTTTAGATTAGACTAAGCTATACAAATCACGATTTAAATCGTCCAGAATTACACTAATTTGCTTTCAACGGCCACAAAACTTCTTTGAAAGCCTCCTCCAAGCTCCTTGAAAAACCTTTAGACGGCTCAGTTATGCACGGCACGTCTCGTTGAAATATATGGAAATTAGAGGGCTCGCCTGCGCTCCAGTTTGTTCCAGTAATTCTCTGATCTATTAGCAACTACCGTGACTTGATTAGGCCACGATTTGTAAAAGAACAATGCCTACAGGGTCACAAGACTTTGTTCCCTCGGTTTTCTGTCTAACTAATTTCAAAGTGATTAAACTTTGCCCTTTTCAGTCCTAATGAGCTTGGGCAATTTTGTAATCCTAAACATTTTACTTGAATTTGCGACATTTAAATTGAGTCGTCATTCCTTTGGTAGAGTATCAAAGGGTCTGTAGACGTTCTTTTCAATTTGTTTTTGTTGCCTTCTGGAACTAGTTTCGCTAAGCCAATGTTGCTCGTTTTGCGTCTGCATTTAATTTACTTCGAGCTACTAGAAATAATCTTGTGATACAAGTATTGAATCTAGAAATTGAATAATCCTATACAGAATCTGTGTAATATCAATATGCTAACTGTGACCTCTGAGTTTGTTTCGGTGTTTCTTCTCAGAGTATTAGTCGGACAGGGAACATCGACCTCATTTACTTTTTTAAATATTATTGACGTGTAAAAGAGTGTATAAAAACCTGCTTACAGAAATAAACATAATTTCCCATCATCAGTTATTATTATTTATCATCTATCATCTTCTGTCTATCTAAATAAAAACCAATCTACATTTATAAAAATCAATTGCCGTGCATTAGTCTCGCAAAAACTCGAAAATGGCTCGACCGATTTGAATTATAGTGTTTTTTTTTTTTCTCCTCAATATAATATTTTATAATAGCTGTTCCTGTGGGTCTTTCCAATTTTTTTTTCATACCTAGGGGAGGTATGAAAAAAAAATTGGAAAGACCCACAGGAACAGCCGAAAAATCGAAATTTACATTTTGACTGGACAGCGTCACACGGGTCAGCTAATCATTAACAAATAAGGGATGATGTTCTATAATGATTAAAATGTGAACAATTGTGAATTTCTACAAAAAGCATTTTGTCTGATTCCAAAACATGTGGACACTGACGACCGGCAACAATATATTTTGTATTGCGTTTCCTACCTGCTACCACATAAAATAAAAACCATACCAGAAAGCTCTGGATAACGGAGAAATGAAAAAGAATATGATCACCGCAAAAGACCTTGTAATGAACAAATGGATCCTAGCTCCTACAAAGAACTACCACATAAACAGATTATCGAACTATAAGAAGTTGAAAACATCATCACCGCCCAGCTCCTGACTCCAGGGAAATCTAACGCGCTTGGCACCGCAATGAGCTTCATCATAAGAAATTAAACCTCCAACGTCCTTTATTTTCTGTACGTAATTACATGTCATCCTATAATCTTTGAATAATGTGAACACTAGCAATCCCTGAAGAGCGATTGTGGCAATAAGTTATTTTTTGCCCAAGCTTTTTGTGGAACACTCATAAACTCCATTTATGGTTGGGGCAAACTGGATGCAAAAGACGTATGTCCATTTGGGGTATACGATACGGTGATTTGAATGGTGGTTTACTCGTAATCTTAGAGAAGTAATTTCAGAATTCGAGGTATTTTTGCCAATCAAGTCTACTTTTATATTGGCAGTATTTTCTATCAGCCGTAGACAGTTACCGATAGATTGAATATACGTTATTGTACTCCAAAATTCGTAATCAATAGGGATGATATCAGGGTCCAAAAAAATAAATTCAATTTAGTCAAAAAAAAAATAGTCCGTTAGTCAGATAATAAAAAAAATACTATACACGTATTTTTTTCTTTATCATATTAATAAAAAATAACTTAGATAAAACGCATTACAGTTGTGGAGTGAGGGTTGCAACGTCACAAGTTTAAAATCTACATAATTGGACGTCATTGCACATTTCAACTCAACTTATTGCTGCAATCTTTTGATAACGTAATAATTTTGTAGGTGTTCCTGGCACCCACATGGTATACAGGCATGCGACCACGGCTTTAACTGGACCATTTTTGTACCTATGTCTAGATTTCTGTCTGAAATATTTTCTTCTTTCGTACTTTTTAGATAACTTTTATTTTTCCGTAGTCGGGTTACAGTTTTTTAAACTTATTTTTTATTTTAAAATTTTCCGTTTTAGAACGCTTGATAAACGTTGCAACAAGGTAAATACAATAATACAATAGGACAGAAATACATATTTTAATCATGCTTTTTATTATTTAATAGCTATTAATTTTACAGCCGCGCCGTACGTAGCGCAGTTCCGCCTTTGTTCTCGTTTTTCCCAATTTTTTTTTTAAATGAAAATATGATATATACATATATTTTTAATGTGAAAGAAAGAAAATACGTTTGTTTAGAACAGACCATAAAGCACACAATATAATTAAACAGCAGATAAAAAACATAAAAACAAATAAAAAGTGTAAAGGGCGATGTAAGACATTAGCATGGGAGTGTGCCTCACGACAGCGCCAAAAAGGCCCAGTTCAGCAAAATTGCCAGACAACTAAGTGCCCAACGCTGGTTTTCAACTGGACCTGAGAGTGTAATGAGTGTGTATGTGCTCGTCAAGACATTTCTTTTGATACCAAACAAGTCATGATTATCTCATTTTTTTTTGATGTCACAAATGTTTATGTAATGTCTACCATATTAAATTTAGAGAGAATTTATATAGCCTATGTCTCCCGGACCATTATTACGAATCTATTGATAACTCATTCATCAAAATCGGTTCAGTAGTTTGCGGTGCTATGGTGAAACACACGTAAAAGCAAACATACATACGTAGACTGCTAAAATCATAACCCTTCCTTTTGGCTATGCCATAGTAAAAAAAATAAAAAAATTGTCACCATCCCTACTGTCACTGCCTACGTACAAGGAAATGCTATTGTTTAATTAAATTAATAATTCAAGCATTAAAATGCTTGTAGATAGCAATAACAGTAACAATTCATAAAAAGATACAGCGTGTTCGATGTTCCGAGCCATCTCCAGCATTCAATTGAACAATTTCCTATCCTGTGCCGTGCTGTTGCATTAGCTATCCGATTATACGGTTCATCTTCACTTGAAAGCACAGACAAAGCAAAACTATAAAGCCTGCAGTAACTTTAAATTGTAGAAAATAAATAATTCGTTATTTCTATCACCGGTAAGCAAGTAAATAAGCATCTTCCTTTGCGAACTACTCATTAAAGTTTAAAACTGGCAAGTTTTAGATGGACTTTCCAATATAGTTCCGTACCTATCTTGAATTTCTGACTATCACTAAGTGCAACTTTATAAGGTGCTCGTGGGTAAATAACAACCCACGAGCCATCTGGTTAAGCTACGCTTGCCGAGGTTGGTCTGGGGATGGTTGACCATCTTAACATACCGACACTCCGTGCTTCGGAAAGCACGCTATGCCGTTGGTTCCGGCTGTCATTCGTGAATCTTTGACAGTTATTACGGGTCGTCAGAAGCTCGAAAGTCTGACAACCAGTCTTACCAAGGGGTATCGTATTACCCAGTTACTGGGTTGTGAAGGTCAGATAGGCAGTTGCTCCATGTAAAATACGGTATTCGGGTAAACTGAAAGTCGACCCCAACATAGTTGGGTAATAGTTTATGGTTTTTGAATCGGTTCGAAAATAGAATCGGTACCTACAAGTGCTATTAAACATGAATTTCTATTGGTACACACGACTACACATCAAGCTATACATTTCCAGTATAAGCTGACCTCGCATTGTACGGAAATCCTTTACAATGCGAGATCAGCATAAACTGGAAATGTATAGCTCGATGTGTAGCCGTGTGTACACAAAATTGTACTGCTATTTCAAAAACGTTGCCATCTCTGTTAATTAACTTTTTCGCATCTCATCTAAAGCTCATTCAATTCCACCAACCAGTACTGCTTCTGAAAACTAAAATTTAATTATACCAATTTCAGTCTTGTAATTGGGTCGCCACTTTAACTATATCAAACAACTGAAAACGTCAAACTGCCACACTGAAAGGCCAGCTATGATGGACGGATAGACGGGCAGTCACGGACATGATTTCAAAGATGTTCTCTTTCAGAGAAGTTTGACGGATCTCTAAAAACAGACAATGAACAAGAATACAGTAAAGTTGTACAAGAAATTTTATTTTTCTTCAGTTACTTCGACTTTTATCTGTATATTGTTACAGCTTGTATTATTTATGTAGAGGTTTTATTATGTTCCTTGTATTTTCTAAGTATTGCAAAAGTCTTCCTCCTAACGTGTGTTTTAACTTATAAGTAACTGTTAGCTAAACTAAAAGACTCAGGACTCTGTTTTTATTTTCATTACTTTTTTATATACTTTTGTTTTATTTTTCTACTAGCTTCTTCGCCCGCGTGGAGGTTCGGAAATCTTCTTCTTTTCGTGTGGTTGGTAACTAACCTGATGTCAGAGTTTTAAAGCCGCCCATGGGTCTCCGACTTGACTCCACATGCCTTCGAGAAATATCTGTCATGCATGGAACCTCACGATGTTTTCCTTCATCGTTTTTGAAGCAAGGGATAATTATACAATACGCTCACAAATCCGAAAAGTCAGAGGTGCGTGCCTTGGGAAATCGTCCCACGAAAACATACTACCGGAATAAAAAATATCCTAAATCCTAAGTCACGTAATTGTCTACTCATGTGACAAATTTTATCAAAATCTTTTCAGCAGTTTTAGCATGAAAGCGTAACAAACAAACAAACTCACTTTCAAATTTATAATATTAATAAGGATGATTGTGTTAAGTTTTAGTTTGTGTGAGTTCCAATAAATATTTTATCTTCCAAAAGACAACATTTGCTGCTAAAACATGAGGCAGTGGTGTAGGTTTTGTCTTAAACTCAAATTCATTAATTCATTTTGTGAATTTAAAATATGACGTCGCTTGAAACGCATACTCCTTTTGTATTTCTTTCTGTTTCCTGTCCTCCCTGATTTAAGTTCTCGACCAAATGCTGGATTTTTTTTAAATCCAACTAGCAGGATTAGGTTAAAAGTATGGTTTCCTGGTGGTAAGACAACCTGTCTTCTGAGGCAGGTAGTCTTACCACTAGAGCACAATTTTCTACTCGGTTTGGTTAGTGGTAGGGCTTGTTTTAAATCCGCCAAGCTAGCTACCACCATCTTATCTGCTCAGACAGTTCCTCTGTGGTTGAGGATTCCGGGTGAAGCTCGCTTCTACCTTCGGCATGATCATCACTCACCAGCAGGTGAGATGGTGGCCAAGAGCTTCCCCACTATGTTAAAAAAATTAAAAAGGGGTCTCAGTTTTCTCTTAAAAAAAACTACTAGTACAATCGCCAATCTATGTAATAATACCATATTTTGTTTAGTGTACCTAATGCTTATGACATTTTTCTCTCGCTTATTTTTAACGGACTTCCAAAAAGAAGGAAGTTATATGTTCGTAGCCCATGTTTGTTTTTTTTATGTATGTCCACTGATTTCTCCGTTGGTTGTGGTCCGATTTTGAAAATTCTTTTTTTGTTTAAAAGAATACGCTCTCGAAGTGGATTCATATAAATTTTATTAGCTTTGCTTGGATCGTTTTTGAGTTAGCTTCAATAAAGGCACTTTCAAACAGGCGCGACACGCGACGCGACACAAAGACACCGCTCGTCGCGCGACGAGCGGTGTCTTTGTGTCGCGTCGCGTGTCGCGCCTGTTTGAAAGAGCCTTAATACGTATTTTTTCCCACTTCGTATGTGGATGATATGATAAGTTCCTATGACTGTTATTTGCATAGCAGGTAGAGGTACTCGAATTTGTGCGGGACACAACTAAAAAGTGAAAAATAAAAACTTTTTATAAAAAAAAAAACAACCGACTTCCAAAAAAAACACTACAAAGTGAAAATTAACTTTAATTTCGGAAGTCGACGGCAAAAAACGAAAACTCTAAACCTCTTTTTTTTGTAATAAGTTTTTTTGAAGATTTGAAATGATGTAAGATGTGATTTAAACATATTACATAGAAAGACTAAAGTTTTACCTACGGCCGTTGTTTTAATAATTCTTCTATTCTTTTCTTTAAATTAACCATTTATATATAAATACTGGCAGAAGTATTTTCTGCTCATCATAATTCATCAGGTACTTCATAACTTTCAGATATTCCTCTGTACATACGTAACATTGGCCTCCAGGCTACCTATGTTTAGATTGTCGGAGGCCGGATTATACAGACGTAACTCTTGTTCACACATATTCGTTGTCTGTAAGTCGGCTTATGAGGGTTACGGTCGGCTTTGAGTTTCGGGTTAGGTTAGGTACGTGTCATTTTTTATAACATCCTATATCATATAAGGGTATGAAGCCTGATTAAGTGGCTTCATCTCTTTTATTGTTCTGGGATATTTTTGGGGGACTTTTGGTGTTTAGGATTTATAAAGATTTTTGACGTTTACATATCAAATAGAAGCAATAGTAGGTACGGAAAAAAAATCGAAGCTAATTTCTGTTGTTGTTCTAGACCATCATTAGTCTGTTCTGATTTTTGTTTTGTTTTATGGCCCGCTGTCGGGTTTTTTTATTTATGTTTCTCTTATTTCCGTATTCTAATAAAACATGGGACACGGAACTTAAACATAACTGGCGAAATGTGGGTGTACTATAGATACACCTCTGCCTAATCCTTGGGGGATTACAGGCGTGATATTATGTTATGTTATATCTAATAAAACATTCAAATTATGAGGCAAAAGAATGAAAACATATTCAAGCCATCTAAAAATCGACCTTTTACACAAATTGGTACCAACTCCAAAAATACTGTAAAATTTAACTCTATTTAAAATACAGACATTATTAACGTTATTTCTCTAATTATTTCTGAGTTACCTCAAATTTGAAACAAACTCGCATAAAATTACAAGCTCGTGTTCATTGGATCACGTTGCTTCGTTTGTTGGCACGCGGATTATACTCAGCTTACACTTAACTCAAGTACCCGCACCATTGTTGTCTCCGGAAACAAATAATAATTAGGGAGAGGCTTCACGATGGCGGAAATTTGTGGCGGGGTTTTGATAAATATTCCAGTCCTTCCATGTAAAATACCAACTGGTATCTAACTTCATCCAGTTGGACGGGAAGACGGCAGATGGCAGGCAGCTAGGCATATGATGATCTAACAAACATTTAACAATTTTTCTATACGAACATTTAGCTAAAAGAAAAGATATAAGGGTAGGTTGGGTTATAGGTTGTATTCCAATTGTTTTTTTTTTTTTTTTGTAAACCGTTTCAGTTTTTTTTTTTTCTATTGGACTTTGTGGTGACTCACCTGTAATAAAACAATATTATGTTTTAATACTTTTAATTCTGTATTTTAGGTATTTTAAGTAAATTAAATAAAATAGTTACATGATGCTCCACTATCCATTTTCTTGACATAGGAGACATGTCAAGAACTATTTATCTCTTATCTAATAAATATCTTCTTGATCTGTTAATTGGTTAGACTATTTTAACGAAAAGGCCACGATAGCAACAAAAACATATAAATATGTAGGTACGAAACTTTGTTCAGGAACCAGCATTTTTCTATGATGCCATTTATGCAGACATAAATAATAGATCTTTGTCATTACGTCACAGGAAATAAACAAAAATGGCTCTTTCTTACCATAGACACAAGTTTATGTAAATTCTCCTTAAAAGTTGTAAGTAATCTATGGTGTGCCAATACCAGTCTGATCGTGCCCTAGTCACGTAATGAATAATCTATTGGGTTCAGAGTTCGAAGATCCAAAGTTGATGGGATTGGCCGTAAATAACAGACTTAAATATACTAGAGAAATCGCTAAATAGTTTACAGAATATAAAAAGCAAGTTATTTTTAAGTAAATAAGGGAACCAAAGCAGAGGGGCTTGTGGCTAAGTAATAACAACCGCATGGGTCGATGGGTGGCTCACCGTCCGATAAGGACCAGGCCCGGGTCGACGGCGCATTGTGTTCCACGCGCGCCTCAAAGAGATGTCAGCAGAATTGAAGGGGTCCACTAGGGCCGATGCCTGCCGGAGTTGCGAAGAAAACCGAAAGGGAGATCGTGGCCCCCGGCGACAGGGCAACCGAAGGAACACGGGTGGGTTTTAGTCAGTAAAAGTCCGACACGCCCTCCCGCTTCGCCCAGAGCGGGAGAAGATATTTGATGATTTACCACCCTCAAAAAAAAAAAAAATTGGTCGATCGATCAGAGTAAGCTACACTTGCCGCGGTTGGTCCGTGGCTGGGTGACCATCTTTACATACCAAGACCCCGCCGTACCTCGGAAAGTACGTTAAGCCGTTGCTCCCGGCTGTCATTTGTAGATCTTTAACAGTCATTACAGGTAGTTAGAAGCCAGCCCAAAAACTGAAACCAGTCTTAACAAGGAGTATCGTGTTGCCTAGTAACTAGGTTGTGGAAGTCAGATAGGAAGTCCCAGTCGCTCCATATAAAATACTGGTATTCAGCTGCATCCGGTTAAACTGGCAGCCGACCCCAACATAATTGGGAAAAGGCTAGGCAGATGATGAAGTAAAGGAAGCTTTGCTTTTAATCGGGCACTCACCTAGGACTCCAGGCTGGTACTAAGAAAGTCGTAATGAAATTACCCAATAACACAGGAAATTTAAATGTACTAGTAATAGTTATTTACATTAAATCAAATAACAAAAAACTTAAATCAAACAAATTGACACATTATATTATAATAGCCAATACCGTGGTGGTTGGAACGTCGTGTCGGGTGTGCATCGATTCTTTTAATTTATACAATAGTTTTGTTTTTTTTATTTATTTGTTTTACATTTTTTTTATTGTATTATATATTTTGTAATCCCCTAGTGGGATTAATATGTCCGTGGCATCACAGCGGGCCCTATCAGAATACCAGCGCTGCGGTATTTATTTATTTTTAAATATAGCAGCATCATGCTGAGATAGGAGGCTTTTTGGCCTCGCACAAGTCGATATTATTTTTGTTAATATTTTTTTTTTTCATTACTGTTTTGTATTTCCTGTGCGTGTCCCAAATAAAATTTCTTTCTTTCTTGTCTGTCTTGCCTGTCTTGTCTTGTCAAAAAAGTACCGGGAAAGGATCAATAATACACAAAATATTAGTTATTCATCCAAATTTATGTTATTGTCTTCAAAGTATACTCCTTCAGAAACGATAATCCAATCATCAAAATATTTTTAATGCTTTTCCGGAATTGAGTTTAGTTCTCGCCGCGAATTCTTCTTTATGTCTTCTACCGAATGAAAACGGGTGCCACGTAGTGGTAATTTGAGTTTAGGAAAAAGAAAGAAGTCGGCTGAAGCCATATCTGGTGAATAAGTTGGTTGCTCGATGGTATTTCTTGAGTTTTTGGTCAAAAATTCGTTCAATGATGGCTTTGTGCGATTGGCGCTTTATAGTGGTGCAAAATTTCACAATTTTCCAAGAATTTTCTTTCCACAAATCTGGCCTTTTTCATCGAATTTGCTCTCTTAAACGCCACATAACGCTCAAACAATATACTTTATTTACCGTTTGACCTTCCGGTAAGAATTCCGAGCGCACAACACGATACGCGATAGTCAAAGAAAACAGTCAACATGACTGACTTTTGATCGACTTTGGCGTGTTTTTTTCGGTTTCGGTTTAGTTTGAAGGCGCCACCCCGAAGCTTGTTGACTAGTTTGCATGTCAAACTCGTAAGCCCACGTCTCGTCACCAGTTACAACATTCAGCGACTCTTACACGATTGAGTTTTTGGAGAAAATTCAGGTCTTTTGGGACTAGCCGGGCGGAAACATGTTTCATATTCAAGTGATTATTTAAAATAATACGAATCGACTCTAGAGACACAGAAAATTCAGCGGCTATCTCTTTCAAACTTGAATGAGGATTTTCAGTCACTAATTCCTTCACTTTTGCGATGTAAATTTCAGTTGAAGACGTCGATGGCCTTCCGGGGCGAGGCAAATCTTTCAGCATATCTCGACCGCTTTTGAACGCTTTGTACCACTCATAAGCACGTGTTTTTGATAAAGTCGATTCACCGTAAGCTTTTTGTAACATTTTCAGTGACTTTGAACACGAAATTCCATAGGCGATGCAAAATTTAAGACAATCACTTTGTTCGAGGTTTTTGTCCATTATGAGATTCGCAATACACACTACGATCTACCTAAATACAGCACTGTATTTTAATCAATTTGACAGATGCAACTCAAACTCCGCACCAAAATGGAAAACAGTTGTGCAAATCTAACAAAAAAAAAAAAATTTTGAATATGGAACAATAGACAAATCATCCATTCCCGATACTTTTTTGACTAAATGTACCTCAAAAACATCCCAGGTGTTTATAATTTACTCCTTTGCTTTGCATTTTTAGCCTCTTTGTTTCGGGAAAACTCTTAAACATCGAACTTTTCAATTTGATAACATGGAATTTTGTACCAGATA
Source organism: Omphaloscelis lunosa (assembly GCA_916610215.1). Classification (NCBI taxonomy): domain Eukaryota; kingdom Metazoa; phylum Arthropoda; class Insecta; order Lepidoptera; family Noctuidae; genus Omphaloscelis; species Omphaloscelis lunosa. Next base: position 5,839,671 of record OU744255.1, read on the forward strand.
TTTAAGTATTTGTAAAGGCTACTATTTTATAGGACATGTTTGGATAGAATAGTTTTTATTGCACATCAATACATGAAAAACAAATATAGGTACCAATTATTCCTTCTTTTTTATGTGGTTAGTTACTAACCTAGTATGACTTCACGTGCCGTCGAGAAATATCTCTCACGCATGGCGATTTCCTCGCGATGTTTTCCTTCACCGTTTTTTTTTAGGCGATTACATCAAAATCAACTATTTTTGCAAGATAACCTACGGATGAACAAAATATGCATTTATAAGCAGGTATAAATAGTGCCGTGCTTTCAATTTATTATTCTATATTAATGGGTGATCTATGATTATGGCAAAAATTCAGAGTTAATGCTGTGTTATAAGTGTTTAGTTGGTAAGACACGAATTAATAAATAAGCGGCTTGTTCTTAATAAAAAAAAAATGCCTCAAAGTAGGAATTATTTCTGGATAATGGATGCGTTAACAAACATTAACAGCCAATCCCTGTAATGAATATAGATTATTTATGATTACCTTAAACATTTGTTGTCTGTCTACCAAATATGAGATATTTATTTACACTATAAGAGTAATCAGTTTCAAAGCTCATGGCTCCTGGGAAATATTCCGTTACTAAGCTAACTTAAACCTAATGTAAACCGAGGCTCATCCATCCATAAAATAACCTAGGCAAGTATAAAGCTATTTAGGGTTCCGTACCTCAAAAGGATAAAACGGAACCCTTATAGGATAACTCGTGTCAATCTGTCTGTCAGTCTCTCCGTCTGTCACAGCCCATTCGCTCCGAATCTAATGAACTGATTAAGTTAAAATTTGGTACACATATGTATTTCTGTGACCCAAACACGGACGTGTAACATAAATAAATACATTTTGAATATGGGGGTCACTTTTAGGGGGCCAATAAGAAAATAAAAAAAAAAATTGCAAAGTGTATCACACGGGTGATACATCAAATGAAAGAACTTGTTGCAAGGATCTTAAATTCATTTTTGTATAAATTTATTTTAAGAAAATACATGTAAATTGATCATTCCGCCCTTGTCTCCAAAACATTTGAGCCTACAATTTTGAAAAAAAAAAGGACTGGTTCTTTACTCATAGATTACAGGAAAACCTATAAAAGTCTATTTTCTTAAAATAACATGGTAAATCTCTCAATATTGTGTGTACAAACTAACATTTGGAGGTGCAATGTATGGGAGAACGTCATGTTTTTTTAATACAATGTTAAGTTTATTCTTGAGATAAATTCATTCCAACTACGGAAACCTTCATTGTGCGTAGTCAAACACGCACTTGACCGGTTTTTTTGTACTTTAGATTCAATATTTCAAAAAATCCGGATCGTATCACAGAAAAGTTGGTAGAGAAAAGTCATATAAACTTCTTAAGGAAGGACAATTTTATGATCCACGGGGTAGGATTTTTCCTAACTCAGTTACGAGTTTAGGGATCAACTTATTCGAATGTTACGTGAAAGTTATTATGTTGATTCCTATGATCAAAGAGAGAAAGAAAATGTAACTTCTGTGCATCAGTTTCATTTACAGATAACAACACATATTTCAAACGGTAGTCTAATGAAGGCTTGTTTGTTGATTCCTTTTTTTTCTAAACCACATCTTTATTTTGAAAACAAAAAAAAATAAGATGATGAACTTGTATACTGCATCCCATGAAAAACATAACATGTAAAAAAAGCAAGTCTCGCAACGCAGTTCTACTACCATAAAAAGATGTGAGATCTAGTGTAATACCAAGTTTTTAATTTATTCAGTACCTCTCTATTTGTCATCTTTATTTCTTTAATAACATAACAACATAGGTACCTATAACATACAGACATACTTACAAAACCAACAAAACTAACACAAATCACAGCACCATGAATACATTCTTTTTATATCTATTTTAAGTTTAAAAAATGTACCTTTTAATTTAAAAACAATAACGGAACGATGGAGCCTGGATCTCACAACACAAGGAATCCTAGTGTGAGGTCTAGGAATTCAATCCACTTGAATGTAAACTTTGCTAAATAAATGTATTCTTATTTCTTTAATAAATAGAATGACTTGGCCATCGCACGGCACCATATTCATATAATTTGAATAATCTACTATTTTAAAATATAGTCCTAATGAAATTAAATTGCAGCGCTAATATTAGGTAGATTTTGCTGTATGTAGAATGTAGATTCACAGTGAATGTGATGTAATTTACACAGTTCTGAAGACTGTAGATACGAACAAACTATAACAAATGCAGAAAGCAAATATGTTCCTATTTTACCTTATCCCTTTTGATTAGGAAACCTTTACCTTCCAACATTTCCAACTTTAGCACAGATAAGGTTCAGGTGCTTGGGTAAGATCATATCGATTTATGAGTTTTCCCCACCACGACTCTACCTCTGACCAAAGAGTTTTGATACCTGCAACGAAAACCAATTGCAGGATTAACTTCCCTAAAATTAAAACTACGCTGGTAAGATTGCAGACGTGTCATATGTATGACTCTACGTGATTCATGTCACGTAAGGTCAACATATATAAGACATTATAAACATTCAGATTCACTACCATATCCACTTATCTGAGTCGCGACTGTCAAGTGCTGAAATTTCCCTGGGGCTCCCCACGAAATCGGCAACTTATTCGGGAAATATGTGATAAATTTAATAAAAAATAACGTGCGATTTGGCTGTACGATTTTGTAAATATATATGTCATTTATCTGGTTTTATTTAGGTCTGATATTCCTATTTTTCACATTTGTCGCACACATGCCAGTCAGATAAAACCCTTAACTTATAAACCCTTTGACTAATCTTCAGGTATATCTTTGCAGTACCTAACCATTCTTGAATGACTCGGGCTATCTCGAGAGAAGAAGATTAAGAACTTTCATTACAAAGTGCTCGAAAATGTCCAGTAAACTTGAGTTTCCTTACAAAGACCAGTAATGAATATTCAGAAACAAATTTGTACAAAAAGAACTGAAACATGAAAACGAACAAAAAAGCGCTGCATGCATAATAAACTGAACCGAAACTACGCTCCATAGGTACTAGATTTCCCACCTCGTACCAAAAAATATGATATTTCGCGGCCGCCTCCACCACATGGTTAGCTGGTTAGCCTACAAGCCGACCCCAACATAGTTAGTTAAGCGCTAGGCTAACTAACTCACACCAATGAAATAAGCTTTATCCAACGCTAGAATAATGAAACTTCCGCTAAACCGCTGGTTTGCATACCGATATCGTTTTACTTCTTTTCCTAGAACACGTTAACTGCGGAAACTAAAACCACAGGGTGAACGATGAGTTACGGGACTTGCCCGTTACGGTGAGGCTGTGAAAACAGCGGATTTGAAATAATAAATAAGAATATTTCAAACACATGCAGTTACCAGTATGATAAGAAAGAGTTCCATAACGTGAACCCTCAATTTTAGGACTCACCCAACTATGGATATTAATTTTTATAACATAGAAGAATTACCATCTAGACACGCATATCACAGAATTATTATGTCACTAATGCTTGCCATCCCAACTTAACCTCTGATTACATAAGGTCGAAATTAAAGTACAAAAACACATTAAGAGCGTTCATTCTAAAAGTTGGCAACGTCGCAAATAGCTATCAAATATTTACCTTTTTTTATTAATTTGGCAATATTACTGTACGGAAATATGAAATATCGCTAACTAGTGAACTAGAACATTAATGATGAATTGCAATTATAACACAGAATTTGATGTTGTAACCGTTTTAGGTGTAAAAAAGGCATTTGGAAAGTTTCCAAATCCTGTTTTTTTTACATCTAAAACTAAATATTCGGTGTTACGATATTAATTATTGCATTTCAAAATTAATTAATACAGCTAAATATTTGACATCTATTTGCGACGTTGCCCACTTTCACAATGCACGCGCTTAAAGTTTTCATTGATATTTATGTATCAAAATCATCTTAGTGATGTAGTTTCCGCCACCCTCAAAGCTCCTCAAAGTTCATTACTATTGGTCGCTAAGTTTTTACCAGTGGCGTTGGAATGGAACATCAAAAACTAGCGGTCTCACAAACTGATCCACCGTAACGGCACGCTCGAAAACTTCACGCCTCAATCGTTTAAGGGTCTGCAGATAAAAAGAGAAGAACCCAAAGAAACAATACGATTAGTCTTTCTCTTCAACCTGTTTGACCGTTTAAATTAGGTCAATGAACTCATGGCTTGTATTTATAAAGTCGTGAAAATAAAAGTCTTGTAGTCTGGTGGTACTGATTTGTGGTGCAACTTTTTGTCACTGAAGTGTGTCGCCGTTGAGTTTTTTTTTTAGTTTAAATAGGATTTATTTTACCGATCATTGGATGCAGATTCTTTCAGTAAATGTTTAAATAGCAATCGAGATGAGTAACAATTTGGCCTTATCGACAAACAAAATCAGCTTATAATATTTCTACTACTGGGATACAAGCCGCCTGGGGGAATGAGTCGTCATCCACCACGCGGGCCCAATGCAGGTTGGTAGATGTCACATGTCTTCAATTTTTTATTCGACATAGCGGTTTCTTCACGATGTTTTCTTTCACCGTTTTGAGAGCAGTGGTGATGTAAAACAAAATAAAGTGATGTCAGGGTTCGAACCTACGACCTAAAACTCATAAGTCGCGGCCATTACCACCGGGCCACTACTGCTCATGCTCATGGGGACAAGTAGACATTATATTAGATCCATCTTCACACCACCAAGTACTAAAGTCGTCATAACGCATCAAACATTCGCAACATGTAATAAATCTCTCAAACCTACAATTTATTGCAATAATCTAATTGCATACTCAGACATACATCACATATGAGCTATTGCGCTATCGTGATTACCGTCACATTAACATTTATAATGATGTTTGTACATTATTTACTTCTCCTGTGTATATACCAAATGGAAGTGATGAATTATTAATGTCCCTTCGAGATGTCAAGTGTGTCGTATTTTGCAAGCCATCAGGACTTTTGAGTGCTTTCCAAACGTGAAAAACTTAGTCATGGTTTGCAGTTTCAAATTCATACGGAATTTGTTTTGATTTGAAGCAAAACTAACCATTTACGTTAGACAATCCCACTTTTTTATTTCTCAGTGTAAACATACATGTTATTCTGAATTAATTTGGCATCATAACACTTTGAATACAAAAGAAAGGACAATGGGAAGATACCTCCCCACCCTCCAACAAGTTTGAAACTAGTGTCATTCGAAGCATCTGGTGGGGTTAGATTTTTTTTTACTATGGCGACATTCTTCGAATATGTGGGGTTTACCTGTAATATTACTTTTTTATTTAAAGTTATCATTATTTTACATATAAATATTTTCTTAGTGTGCAGATAAGAGGAATACCATGGTTCTCATTCATAATGACCTTTTTTTACCAGAGATCTTTTTTTTTTCTCTGAAACCTTTAGGTTCTAAGTAAGGTAAGCCTAACTTAACCAGCTTGATCACTGTTTGGTAAGGTTAAGTTACCTTATGTTAGGTTGGGTTTGGTGGAAAGGTGTGTCACCTAAAGGGAACGCGACGCCGGGGGCCGGAGCGATATGTTGTTTGATGTTCCACAGGGCTCGGTCCTGGGTCCGCTCTTGTGGAACACCGGTTAAGACTGGGTCCTGAGGGACGAGTTCCAACCGGGCGTGGACCTGACGTGTCACGCGACCAACACGCTTGTCACGGCCCGAGGGAGCTCACACAGGAAGGCAGCGTTGCTGGCGACAGCTGCAGTCTGGTGGTCACAGGTGGTGGGTCGCTCAACTATAGCACCACGCGCATTCATTGGTCAAATCAAATAGCTTCCCCGGCTTTCTGTTACACACTTCCGTCACTTTTCACGAAATCACTCCCACAGATTGCAAGAAAGCAAGGGGAAAGATGTTACACATCAATAAGTTGCACATATCGGTAAATCATTTAACTCATGATCTCAATATTGTAAAGGCCATTTCAAATATGTTCGGTGCAGTATGACTTGGTGAGCTTACTATGATAGATCCCTAGCGCAAACAGAAATACATCCTATTCAGACAAATGTGGAAAGTCTTCGCATTGAGGAAGGTTTCCTTTCATGGATACAAAAGGCACTCTCTGCCTGTTAAGGTTTTCATATGCACGTAAGAGATATCAGCAACAGGGTGTAAAGTTCACTCATCTTTCATAGAAAAGGGAGGAGCTTACAAAAAACGGCTTTAAAAGGTTCTGAAACTTAAGATTGCTATATGATTGACGTTGTAATAAAAAGTTGGTGCTCTTACCTTTTACCAATTTACGTTCCATCTTAAAGTCAAAATGTATTTTTTATTATGCTCATTACCAAAAACTCCCTGTGTTTTTTAAGGTTTTTCATATCCAAATCTTGCAATAGATTGGGCGTGAATGACACTCTTAGGTTTGGTTATGTTAGGCTTTTTTTTCCGGGGTGGAAAATCCTCATGGATGTCCTTCGTCCTGGGGCGGGCGAAGAGGTCTGTCAAACTCCTACTGACTAAAAACCACCCTGGTGTTTCCTTCCCACACTTGGACCAGGGATCATGAGATCTTGTACGAGGTAAAGTTAGCCTAACCTAACTAGCTGTTTTTTTTTTTAATCTTTTGTACAATTACCCAATCATAAGAATAAGCAAATGCTGTTCATAATTGAGGAGTTCCATGTTACCTTCAAAATCTAAAACCATTTTCTTCTTTTTCCTCTATTTTTGTTTTCTCTATTTTGTTAATTGTTGTTTTTTTTTTTCATTATTATTGTTTTCATGATTTTGTTAGTTTTAATTCTTTTTTTTATTGTTCTATTTCCTGTGCCTGTCCCAAATTAAATATTTTTCTTTCTTTCTTTTTTATCGCTGTTAGGATAGGTAAAATTAGATATGTAACTATAGGTAGGTAAGTAGTAAGGTAGGTAGGTTAGATAGTTGGTAATAAAAATAAGTTGCACATTTACGTTCACTATTAAGTTGAACATTACTATTGCCATTGACAATTCTCGAGACGTTCTCGGTCCTTATTGTTGTTGTTATGTTTCAGTTCGAAAATCCAGTTCTTTAATTAGTATCATTATTTTTTATATGTAAGATATAGTTTTGTATAAGAACCATACAGAGAAAAAAGGTTTTTGTTAAAAAATAAACAAACATTTGCAAAAAAGTATTTTTTATTACAAAAAAAGTCCCATCGATTTTGCAATTGAAACATAATTATTATTATAAAATTATTATTGTTAACATAATTATTGACATGTATTATATTTTATGACTTTTGGAGGACGTCCCCACCCTCCACAAGTTTGCCACCAGTCAGCCAGTCATTCGAAACGTCTGGTGGGCTAGATACTTTTTCAAAGATCAGTTGAACACTGTTAGGTTTGGTTAGGTTAGATTAGGTTAGCCTAACCTAACTAGCTGTTTTTTTTTTACATTTACTCAATCACAACAGTACACAAATGCTCTTCATCATTGAGGAGTTCCACGTGACCTTCAAAATCGAAGATCAGTTTATCACTGTTAGGTTTGGTTATGATAGGTAAGGTTAGGTTAGGTTAGCCTAAACCAAAAGTTTTTGTTAATAAAGACAGTAAGTCTTTTTCTGGATCCTTATAAACATATTGACATGCCTATGACTGTTGGAGGGTGGGGATGGGGTCCATACAAAATCCCCCATGGTCCTTTCACCCTTAGAAACGAAAATCGAATTTAGCAATAGCATACATGTTGCCTCCATTAATTGCTCCACTTCACTTTCCTTTACAAATAAATAAGCACTGTATGAGTCACACAGATATTCCTGAGGTACGAATTAGCTGTTAATTTTCACAGATGTAACAGGAAGTTGAAAGATGAAATTCTAGTAGATAAGTTCAAATGAGTAAGCAGAATGGTGGTTCAAATCAGGTGTTTTTTTTTTAACTGCAGATTTGTTTCCTTCTGAAGTTATTTGTTGGCAAACAATCCTGCCAAATATTTTACTGTCGCCTATGGATAAGATTTATAATACGCTATAGTAAAAATAAAACCTATGGAACTTCACTGTAAACAAAGACCGAGAATTTGTCATTCAATCTAATCTCATCATTAATTTAATCCAAATCTGGATCTACATTGAACATATCCACATTATTCTCAACAAAGGTGCCAATTAGGCAGAACAACACGTCAGTTGACGGAATCTATTGATGACTTCATTGTGGCTGTTGCTAATTTCGGGAATATGGAGTGTTGTCTACGATTCTAGCGGTAATTTGCTGTTTAATTATTCAACTTGCGGTGATAACACCTAATCTAACCTTTACTATTAAGATAACATCGTTTTGACAACCATTCATTATTATGATTAATATAAAATGTCATGTTGCATGTGATGTGGAGGAATGATGGACATTTTTTCGTGAGAAAAGATTTAAGTCGGAACGCGAAATGCTTGCAATAATAGAGATAGAACAAATAAAATAAACGGTATAGATTGTGTACAGAATAACATGGCTAGAAAAAGGAGTGCATACTTAGAAGACGGCTCATAGAAACTTTATTGAAGAAGAAGAGCCTACGCTGACAGCAAATAAATTAGGATTAGGACAAGCGGCTAATCATGAAGACAAAAACCTGACATATACACAGCATTAAGTCCATAAATTAAGCAACGAGGAAAACACCGCAACAGTCGAGCTCATTAATAATTTCGACCGCGCAAAATGTTCTGAGAAAGGCAGCGATAATTATAGCCCACGTTATAATAAGTACCACATATCTCATTTGTATGATCTTCTAGCTGAATATTAAAACATACAGCAGCTGTGAAGCGGGAGAATGTGTGGTCGGGTGTTGTATGTCGCGTTAGGATAATTTAATTCACGAGAACTGAGTTGTAGGAAAGCGACATTGCTTTAGAATCTCATAGGACTGTTAAAGCTAAAATCAGAAATATAATATCTGCATGTAACAATGTTCGTAAATGCATTTATATAGTTAGTAGCATTATGTTAAGAACCCGATGAAATTGTTTCAAATCACAAAATAATTTCATAAAACAGTAAAGTCATTTTAAGCCAATCGATCGATAGCAATGTTTCTATCAAAATGTATGTAAGTAGAAAACATTTTCAATCCTTTGGTGGAAGAAGAAGGTCAACTTGTTAAATATGGTTAAAATACTTTACCAGATAAAAAAGACTTTTACTACTTTTCGTATACGCCAGGCACTATCGCTTCAAGAACTTAATAAAAACTATAAACAGTAGTAGTCCACAAACTATTAATTACACGCCAAACGTCTCGTCGTCGTCATAACTCGTCCCCAAAAGGATACGGAATAACACTAACCCAGTACATTACGTACCTAATGTACTACGTTTCCCACAGAACGTCAGTAATAGGCGGCAATCCCAGCAAATTGCCTCGCAAATTCATCATTTCAAGACGAGAATTGAACATTAAGCGACTCTATCAGTTTTATGTGAAACTATGCGAGTAGCACTTTACACTACAAAAAGGTTGATATTAATGGAAGAAGATTAAAGGATATAAATGTTCTGTATGTGGACAAAGAATAAAGAATTGGTCACGCTTTTACAGTGTTAGTGAAACTGAAAGCGATCAAAGGTGTTGCATAGTGATTTAAACATTATACAGAGATTAATTTGTCTATGTCAGTACTGAGGTCAGTTCGTCAATACATCTACTAACCAGATTTGCTAAACACCAGGCTAGCTAGATGAAGGCTTTGAAGGAGTAAAGCCGCATTTCACTTGCCAATGAATAGTTGGACGTAGCACAGAGTGATCCGTGCTACACTACACTCACGTGTATTTTATTGTAATATTGTAATGTTAATGTATGATAAGATTGATGAAGGTATATGTGATGTATTGAATTTTGTATCTTGTGTATGAGTCATTGTAACTCGAATGAATAAATGAATAATAATAATGGTGCCTCATTCCATATAAATTTGTCTAAGGGGCCTCTGCGAGTTGACTTCGGCCTCTCGGCTTCTAAAGGTCCGGGACTCCAGGATCCCGAGATATGTCAAGATAAAAAAAAAATAGTACATTGTTTGAAGCACGGCAGCCTTAGATTGGAAATAATAGGTATATAGAAGAAGGGTCAGAATTACTTTGAGCATGCCACAACTCAAAGTTCTCTTGTTGATATTTCATTTAATTTAAATATATTAATAGTTTTTTTTTTAAATTAATATTTTTAAATATAACTATTTTTACTTAAGTTATTATTAAACGCAAATAAAAAAGAAAGACTCATTAGCATGAATCGTTCGAATCAATCATCGTTCGTTAAATTATATTTCGGAAAATATAATTTACTCTATATGTTGATTTTTTCCTTAACATAATATATTGTGTTAGTTTTTTTATATTATATTTAAGATTTGTCATAATTAATTGAATAAAAGACTTATTAGTTTTCTACAAAAAAAAACTGTTTAAAATGCTATTTCAATAACAGTATAATTAATTAGTTAAAAATAATCCTGTTAAGAGGTCAGAACAACGCACCGCCGAATTTAGGTACCAATTAATTATTAAATATACAGTAGAAAATCAAAAGTACGACCAACAAAAACGTGCACAATAATTCAATAACTAACAAGAACTTTTCAACTTAGAACATGGCTACCACAAGTTTACCAGACCAAAGCACATAATATTATCAACCAACCAGTAATAATATGAGCATTACATTTCTGGAAAATAGCCAAACATTATGTCCCCTGTTCCCTAATGCAACCTACTTACAACTTGCTCATTACACGAACGCAACCGGTCTGGAAGCTTGCATTATTTAAACAGTAATTTCATTTTAAACTTAATGTTACATTATGCTTTACCTCGTGCAGGTAAACGGAAAATGTATGAACAGATATTTTTAAACTTGTGATAGCTGGGGAATAAAAGCTGCTATTTGTGTGAAAATTCGTCTTGAAATAAAATTACTTTCACATTAATGTGGTGGATATAAAGTAGGGGTCTTTATACAACGTGAGTACCTTTTGATGACTTCGGCTAGCATTTTTAATCCAGCATTGGGAATCCATACATCAGGAGCATCATGGGTAGGCCAGTTCCGCTACCAACTGTCCTAACTGGCTAATCTATCAAATCTTGTACCGACAAGAGAGAATAAACAGGCCAAGTACTAGTCGGACTCGCACACGAAGGGGTCCGTAGCAGGGAGCAAAGGAAGCATGTTTGATTGGCTCAAAAAATCACTTAGTACCCAAGTACATTCAAATGAAAACTCAACTTTGCACATGACCTCTAGCAATATAATTTTACACAGTACGATTTTTTAGTCTAGCATGTGAGAAAAAACTACTCTTAAATGATACCAGCAGACAGTAATAAATTACAGAATTATGTACCATTATTTAATCCATTGTAACACCTCTTTTAAAGGCAAATATTTATTTCGTAAAAGATAGCAATAATCTACTCCGGTCATACTCAACAATGGAGCATTAAGATTCACCAAGTATATTGCAGCTCTCATTAAAATTTTCACCACTCTCATGACGAAGACGTGGCTCAATCAAATGATATACACTGGAGAATGTTTTAAAGCATTTTTTCTTATGCTCTGCTTTTGTTGGTGGTGTCAAGGTTATTTTTTATTGAATGTAATGGCTTTGTTTGGTCGTTAATGGATTACGACCATTAGGGTGCATTGTTAGGTATTCAATTTATGAATTAACATTATATAGTTTATGAAATACTAACGCTAAGAAGGTATTTTTAGGACAAATATAGAATGAACAAATCAATAGATGCAATACCAAAATATGAATACCGATAACCTGATGCAGCATAGATATTTACAAATCCGAAACTCGAAAGTTTTGATCGTTAAAATCAAATATTACAGGGTGGCAGGGACATCTACGCGAAAACTGTTACCATTCAGTACATGATTCTGAAACTCTCTGCGTAAAAACATTTTTCATCGGTTATTTTAAAAAAAATCTGCTGTTCCATACAGTTTGACTGCGTAGGTATTGCACTTTTCAATGAAAGAGCAGTTATTTTTTTTAATAACCGACGAAAACACACAGGGGTTTTAGAATCATGTACTGAATCCATGGTAACAGTTTTCGCGTCGATGTCCCTGCCACCCTGTATATTCCCCTATTCTTTTGACAACTATTTGCTGCAAGATACAACAGCCTGTCAATTAGTTGTAAATAGCTATGCTGGTCAAAAGCATCGCTCAAGTTTTGCCACTACACCCACATGGCTATTGAGGCTACATTCTAAGTCTTACATTCTAAACCTATAAAGACATGCTTCTGAATATAATTAGTACCGACGACGTAGAAAATTCTAGTTAAGAATCTACGCTTGACATCTAACTGGACCGATGGCACACATCTGCGGGCACAGTGTTACAAAAGATACATGTTCCAAACAATAAAATCTACATTAATGGCGGATTACACGCTGTTACATATAATTACAGATTATTTTTACGGAAACACACTTTTTACTCGAATTCTTCACGTTTATTTTATGCAAATTTTTTTGTTACACGTGTTTGCACAATCGATGGATTAATTTTGAATTTATTAGATGTATCAAGACTCTTTCAAACAGGCGCGACACGCGACGCGACACAAAGACACCGCTCGTCGCGCGACGAGCGATGTCTTTGTGTCGCGCCTGTTTGAAAGAGCCTTTACTTGTGAGCTGCGTTTTCCTAAAAAGTTAGACCGCTTTCACATTAAGGCGACTTTAGCAGCGTGACAGTCGCGCGACACATGCGCGACCTTATATGATTTTAACTTCAGTAAGGTATGTACTGAATCGTATCAATATAACGGAAAATTTTCAAAATATTTTTTCCTGATTTCGGGTTCAGGAAGTGGACTGGATTAAATTCAGTGTAAAGTAATTGAACTATTAAATAAAGCATTCCGGAACAAAGAACATTCATTATTGATGTGTGAACAACAATATCTGCATTTAAATTAGGTATCTACAACATTTCATACATTAATTTCTTAGCACATACACATGGGTACTTCTTTCTAATCTCATAAAAACTGTAAAAGCCATTCTTCACAAATTAATTAGTCTATGATTTGGCAGATCGCGTGTGCTGCGGTGCCGTAATCCGTCATATCGTGAGAAATGATGCGCGGGCGCTGCTTTTTGTACACTTCGCAACATGGCCGCCACCGCCCACTAGATAACGTGACTAGATGTGATCTTAATTCGCACACGAATTTAATTGGTAACAACTTAAGTAATATGATATAACAATGGATCCCCGGATATTGCATTGTCAGTTATGTTTGTTTGATAAATAAGATAAATGCTGTAATAAGTAGGCAGGTAGTTTGGTTGTTACAAAGATAATAAGATTTTTTGAGACAGAGATGAGCGATTTTTTATATAACATAACATAACATCATGCCTTGTTTCCCCGAAGGGTTGTGCAGAGGTGTCCCTGTAGCAGGTTCACCCACATTTCGCCAGTTTATGTTTTTTTTAAGTCCCATGTAATAGGCTGCTACTGAGAAAGTTCAGATAGAAAAACCCAATAACACTTTACCCGACCTGGGAATCGAACCCAGGACCTCATGCTCAGCAGTAGCCCTTGCCACCACTAGACTAACGAGGCAGTCGATTTTTTATATCTTGTTGGCTAATTGCTTTCGTCTAGGTCTGACTTATCTTGTAACCTAGCTAATAATATATAATATACTTTGCTTTTCGTGTTTCCTTTCCACATTATATTATTCAGACATAATTCAGTAAATTAATTATCTAGGTTTAAGTTAAGCCACGACATTAATTTTAACGTAATATTATGAGTGTCAACACAAACGCTCACATAAAAATACTTTCTGATAATAAAAAACGTTTCCAGACGCAAAAACATATTCGCAGAACTTTAAATAAACAGCACAAAAATTCCCCAGAAAATATACGGAACAGTGCACACGAAAGGAGTAATATATTCCACTCGAACAAAAACTACTTTGAAACATATATTCATAACATACTTATTTGACAAAGAGGCAATGAAAACAGACGGCACACGCGAGACAGAGTTCATAAAACTATAACGAACAAACTATACAAGAGAATATGCATCATTCCCATTCGTTGAAAAAATAAAACTTGTGCACATTTTTCCACCGAATTAATTTGCACTAGGAAAGAGAAAACAAAAAACACAGTTCGATTGCACATAAACCTTGTGAATTAATCATTCACATATCCATTTTTTGTTATGCAATTTTGAACTTTATATGAATAAAGTTCAAAATTCGAATAAAGGGTCTTTCAAACAGGCGCGACACGCGACGCGACACAAAGACACCGCTCGTCGCGCGACGAGCGGTGTCTTTGTGTCGCGTCTGTTTGAAAGAGCCTTAAATCGGAATAAGAACAGGAAGATGACGATGAATCCTTATTCTAGTCATCTAGAATAAGGATGCATCGTCATCTTCCTCTCCTTATTCCGATTTATTTAGAGTCACCTACACAACAGGATACATCCTAAATTAAATTCTTTTTAAAGCTTTTAACAAACCTATCTTTGCTAGCGTTAAAGAAAAACATTCCGCAAATCGAAGTTGAATGTTGTGAAAAGTTCTTCACATTAAATTCAACAGGCAACACTTAATTGTCTGTCGACATACAAGTAATGTGTGCCTGTACCTATAGTGTTAGGGACTTTCTCTGGAACGAATCGCGTACAGTCAACGTAACTAATTATTAATGTGTCGCCGACAATGCGAATGGAGACAATATGTCTGTTGTTAAGTGTCGTCTTTTTGTCACAACTAATAAAATACTATAAACAGAATTTTTCATAATAAATTCTGAACACGTACACAAGAGGAAAGCTTTGAAAGATAATATTTTTAATGCTTCAATCGAAACTGATTAATCAAATCCTTCTTTCCATTCCGACTTCAGAATCAGAAACGTTTTATGAATATTTTGGAAGCTAAGACAAAGGCTAATCAAACGTAGGTAGGTGCACAATGAAAAAAAAATGTAATTTTTACTGAACAAAACGTAGTCCAAATAAATGATATCTGGCTGAAAACTTCGTTATTACAATAACTTCGAAACACTAATCGAGGTGGCCACGTATTTATTTTTGTCATAATTATGATATTGTCTACCAGCTGGTGATGAGTCTACGACTCTTTACACTTTTGTATAAATATTATGTGTAACAGTTTTTTTCAAGTGTTGTTAAATGTGCTTTAATTTTTATATAAAAATTACGGAGAAAAGCTTTGGATAACTTCTTTGAGATTAGCATACCTTGGTAAGAATGTAGTAGGTAAATCAAAATTAAATTATTATGATCACTAGCTGTCAACTATGTAGCAAAGATAAGATTTTAATATGTGCGCACACATTGCAATATAAAACTGATTTACATCCGTCACCTCACACTTCAGTTGAAAACCTGCATCAGGCACTAGTTGTTTGACTTTTAGCTGAACTGCTGGGCCTTTTTGGCGCAACCGTGAGGCACACTTTCCTACTAATTTCTTACATCGCACTTTACACTTTTTGTTTGTATTTATTTTTCTGCTGTTTATTCTTCCCCTTTTTAGCTAGTGTTAAACAAATGTATTTTCTTTCTTTCTTTCTTTCCTTCTTTCTTTCTTTCTTTCTTTAAGATAAATCTAATAGTTGCTAGGACAACATTAGAAATACAAAGCAATTCAGAAAAAGCTTTTCATTCTTTGACAAGACTCACTCATTTGTAAGATTGATAGTCTTATACCTTTGAATAATTGCGAAGATGCTTATTGTAGTATTACTCTACTACAATAAGCTTTTTCATTTCTTGAAGTATCAATACAGTAAGTTATTCTAACCTTACTTTTCCCATTATCCAGCATGAACATAAATTACAGTTTTCATACAGAAATAGACCAAGGGCTTAATGTGCTTTCCGAGGCACGGAGGTGTCTCAGTATGTTAAGATGGTCACGCATCCACCGACTGACCGCAGTAAACGTAACTTAACCTGGTCGATCGACCCGTGCGGCTATTACTTAACCACGAGCCCCGTATATTCCTACCAAACAAAATAAATACGTATAACATGGCTAAGATTTGGCGTACAAAGACTTGTTTATCCGTTTGAAAATATACAAAATTCTAATAACATGAGTTTATTCAAATACCTCGCTTGGCTGGTAGCTCGGAAACATATTCGCGGGAAATCTTTAGAGCTATTCTGATACCGCGTTTCACGTTTGCGAAACGCCCGTTTTGCATTTCGCATTCAATTTGAACTATTGTACGTTTTACGTCTATGCCTAGAGTAATGAAAGCATGCATTTTGTAGTATTTGTTCGGCAAGCTTCAATATACGTATATTTTGTAAAAAAAAATGTTTTGTGTTGGTGCGGGCCCGAGGTGACAGCTTGTTTTTCTAGAGTGTGTATCTGCCTTTACAATAACTCTAAAGGGAAATAAAAATTTAATGCTTACGCGGAGCATTCCTTCTAGTTGCTCTCACTAGTTTGTTTAAATTTTGAAACATAAAGCAAATAGAACTAAGCTCCTAAATTGATGTAAAGTACTCAAAGCGCCAAACCTCCTCCTTTTTTATCGTTCAATAAACTTTTATTAACAGGTAGGCAATACAATTAGTAAAAAAATGCGCAAATTTAATAATACGATGCAATAGTAAATTATTGTATTAATCGAAAATGATTGATATCGGAAGTTTCAAAGTTTGCAATTTATATCCTTTACATTAAATATTTCCTAAAAACCTTTTAACATGGGTGTTAAAAGGTTTTTAGGAAATATTTAATAGTGGGCTATTAACCACGTGTATAACGTAACACCTACCTACAAAGTATCGCAGAGTGTGCAAACTGAGCGCCTGCAGCGACTACAATGAGTGACCTCGTTCCCTCTCTTGAATATTTACGTCGAGATGACGAGCACCTGACACTCTGCCCTTCTAGCCTTCTTCCATCACTCACACATCCGCGTCAAAACAATCGTCATCTATTCCTTTGTCTTTGTTTCCCGTTTGAACTATTCTCTCCAGTTATTAAAACTACGAATAAAAATGTCTAAACTAGATTTTGTCGTAAGCGTGACTGTTAAGCGTAGGGCACTTGGTTTCATCACGCTCAACCTCATAACTTATTCTGTTGTTCTCTGGATGAATTCACAAGCATGGTTACCGTGGCCGCTGGCAACATGGTAACTGATGCATGGTCACTGGTGGGTTTTAGACAGTAAGAGTCTGACACGCCCTCCCGCTCCACCCAAAACGAGAGAAAAAAAGGGATGCATGGTTTAGTTAAAGATATTATTATCAATAAAGTTAGGATGGGCGCATTTATCGCATAAGGTTACCGTCGTTTGGGTAGCTAAAAATTTACTTTACAGTAATGCTTCTTTGTATACGAAATTTCGTTGTAAAATGGTAACTTTTAACCTGGTGCCATTGCATAGTTTTGGGGGGCTTAAATTTCTAAGATGCATTATGGGTACGCCTACTTTTAATTTTATTTTATTTGCTGGTAGTCTAGGAGCACTGAGGGATTCTAAAAATTCTACTGGGTAGCTTGTACATTCTCCTTCTTCCATGACTCTGTTAATGGAGATATACTCAACATAATCCCCCGGAACATAGCTCAAAATTTCAGCGTTTATTGTTGTTGCTTGGTCGTTTCGTGGCGTCAAAATAGCTCTTTCGCAAAGCCAGGAATTTTCGCAAGTTGGTATTTGCGTAAACAATTAAATTATAAATACTTACAGATTATTATAGTCTGAAATTATCACAGTTTAAGTAATAAGTGTTAAGACGTGTAAACCAAACGTACTAACTTTATAAAACAAAAGAACTGCTAGAAAAATTAATTACTTAACTTAATAAATACTTAACTTATACTTAATAAAGAAAATCAAGAAAAGAAATGCCTAAACTTATACCAAATACTTAAACCCTAAATACAAATTAAGATAAGTATACCAAAAATCAATAAAAGAAATGCCTAACCTATAACAAATGCTTCCAATATTTATTTACAAACCCTAAATACCTAAAAATCAAGGAAAGAACCGCCTAACCTATACCAAATACTTACAATATTTATTTACAAAATTTTAAAGAAAAATAAGAAAAAGAACCTAACCTACAAACCCTAAAATATAAATAAATGAAATATGCAAACAGTCAGTATTCAAGTGAATCGCAATAATCGAATACAACTATTCGCCTATACTCTTCCAGGATACGTGCGTTCGCTACGAATAACTGAATCAGCAGCGGCGCGGTTTTTTTTTTTTTTTAACATGGCATCTCGCAGTTTTGACCACTAAGGTCTTGGCTGCTTAACCGGACTTTGCGCGGTTTTTTTTTTTTTTTTAACGGGCATCTCGCAGTTTTGACCACTAAGGTCTTGGCTGCTTAACCGGACTTTGCGCGGTTTTTTTTTTTTTTTTAACGGGCATCTCGCAGTTTTGACCACTAAGGTCTTGGCTGCTTAACCGGACTTTCCTGTGGGTGCCTTAAGCTGCTACACTCAAAGCCTCCAGCCAGGGGCAAAATACTAAACTAAATTAAAACTAGGCGAACGCTCGCTAAGGGCACCCCCTGTGGGGTACGAACCTCGGCTTAGGGCGTCGCTGAGGGGAGGACAGCAAGAAGGGACAGGCTGGATCAAAATTGGTTTAGATCATGATTATTATTCGGGGTAGTTTAAAGCTACGTGCTCATTGGCAACAACTTGCTGGCACCTCGTTTTCGAGCAAGGGTCGGGGAGGAGTATCATTTACTCAGGGACACGGTCGCGGTCGCAAAGGACCTCGGCGGCGAGGTCGGAATGACGGGAGGCGTCTGTGTTTGTGTATAGTGCTGGTGGCCCTATTCTGCTCTTGGAGGAGAGTAATGGGATCATCAGGGTCGGAAAGGAACTTTGTGCGGCTCTCAGCGCGCTTTATATAGCCACGGACGCTCAGGCGCGAGGCGTGTAGTACGTACTCTGTACGTTAAAAATGTTCGCCGTGATTCTTTCAATTGACATAACTTTTTTATTTATGAACCGATTGACATGAAATAAACACTAAATGTTAAGTGAAGCTTACTACAATATATTAGTGAAAACCGTATCTAAATCGAATAAGCCGTTTCTGATATTAGCGTGCACAAACACACAGACAAACAGACAAAAAAAAATTAATTACAATTTCGGGCTCGGCATCGATATAATAACAACCCCTGCTACTTTTTTTAAATATATTTCCATTGTACAGACACCACTTTTCTACAATTTTATTATATGTATAGATAAAGTTAGGATGGGCGCATTTATCGCATAAGGTTAAAAATATCCTGAAATGGTGGAATAGGATGAAGAGGAATGAGATGTAAGATCTCCACCACCACCACCACCATAGAAAAATATAATATTATGTATAAATAAATAAAAAATCCCGAGCATTAAAATTTTGTTAGATATCCATTAGGAAGTTTTCTGAAGTTGAAGGTTTACCCCTTATGACACGGGACTTAAACGTATCTGGCGAAATATTATGGTTTTCTCATCGGGGAAGGCATATCTGGTGTTATCTTAAATGTAAAAGTATCACTATCCATTTCAAGTTTGTTTCGAAGAGATCGCGAAAAGCGATAAGGCCACCCATTGTATATTTTGTAGAGTATTTTCCTTGCTTTTTTGTTTTGTGGTGTACAATAAATATCAATGATCATTACCCGGACATCATCTCAGATCCCTTTGAACGCACTAAACTTATTGTTCGATACACAAGTTTCACTCTTTCTTTATTAATAATGCATGCGGCAGTGTGTGTGACCATGACCGTATACAATCGCCTTCTGCATACTAAAGCTTTGACACAATGGTGTTCATTTCTCCAACGGATTTCCCGTGAACTTTTGTTTAGGATCTTAACCTTGATAACGAGCTGAGAAGTGGTGAAAGAAATTAAATAAGTGTCAACTTGTAAGGGCGAGGACTCGTAGGCACACCAGATTGTCACACCAGTATAAGGATTTTTGAAGTGAAAACTTCTTTTGGCGCGTCAGGCATTTTTGAGATGGAACCATTGATTTCGCGACCCTATGACGACACCTCATTTTTGTAAACGCGATTGTGCTCTATATTTATATTAAGTTACGGATCAATGTTCTATGCAAGTATTTTTACTTCAAAGGTTTTGTAAATTCGATTATGCTCTTTATTTATATTATGTTACGAAACAATGTTCTATGCAAGTATTTTTACTTTAAATTGTTTCGTAATTTACTTTTTTTTTTGTAAACGCGATTGTGCTTTTTATTTAGATAAGGTTACGGACCAATGTTCTATACAAGTATTTTTCTTCCACTGAGGCGATCTTGTTCAAGTTTTCACTTCCGTCGGCACTCCTGGAGTGCCACCACTTTTTTTTCCTGTTTGTTACACTGGTCATTTTTTGCGGTGGCTGAAATTATAATAAGGAAATTATCCCTCATTGCGTTTTATACGAAACAATTGAAACACTTTCGTTTTCGAAGGGAACCCGTAGCGAAAATTCATAATTATTATTTTGTTCTAATTATTATTTTCCCCTGGTATCGACTATATCTGATACAAGACAAAGAAAGATTCATCTTCATTTTAACATTAATTTCATTTTTTTTACGATATTTACACTACACTTAGGTACACTTGATCACTTGTGTAATTATTGAACTGCCTCGTTGGTCTAGTGACCGCAAGCGCTACTGCTGAGCATGAGATCCTGGGTTCGATTCCCAGGTCTGGCAAAGTGTTATTGGGGTTTTCTATCTGAAATTTCTTAGTAGCAGCCTAGAGTCTGGATTTGTGTCCGGTTGATGGTAATAGGCTCGCCCCCTATTACATGGGACTTAAAACATAACTGGCGAAATGTGGGTGAACCTGCTACAAGGATACCTCTGCCTTCGGGAACACCAGGCGTGATGCTATGTTATGTTTGTTTAATTATTTATAAGCATAAAAATATGTATAAGTTATGTTGAAACTGTTTGAACTCCCCGTCACTTGTCCCTAAAGGTTTATTAGAAAACCAGTGTCCGACAGCATCTTTGTGGCATTCATTCTGAAATTAATCTTTTTGACGCAGCCGTGGGGCACTGTTGTTGTTAAAACATTATCTTCACTTTTTATTGACTTATTTGCATTTTTTCTTTCTTTAACTTTATTCTTTCTTTTCTTTTCTTTCTTTACCTCTTCTCCTCGAAACGGGTTTTTTGAGATACTTACTTAGGTACTTCGTCGTCCCGCCACCTATAACAAAAACGATGCTCTAATTATAATTGTCACACAGTTGATATATTTGCACACCTACATTTTGTAAAAACTAAATATGTTTCTCTTATCTTGAGAATCCACAAATCAGTGTAGATATATCTACATAGGTATAAATAAATAAGCAATTGAACTGAAGCACATTCTACCTACGACCGACCGCGACCGAACTACTTTATCGAACAAAGCTCGCCTATTTACTGAAATTATCATCCGGATTTCTGAGTACCTTTTGTTATTACGTACTTACCGACAATAAAGGTCTGCAGTACAATTTGGTAGCCATTTTTGTATTTAAAATTGTGAAATAGGTTTACAATTTTTGAATATTGCCTGTGGTACGAAAACTTAAATACTTGCTCATGCTCATTTGTTGGCAGTTTTCTACATAATGGCGTCTTCGAGGAAGCCTAGCATGGCATCAACGTAAGTTTGAAAAGTATTAATACAGCTTCATCAGACTATTGA
Source organism: Omphaloscelis lunosa (assembly GCA_916610215.1). Classification (NCBI taxonomy): domain Eukaryota; kingdom Metazoa; phylum Arthropoda; class Insecta; order Lepidoptera; family Noctuidae; genus Omphaloscelis; species Omphaloscelis lunosa. The sequence goes on from OU744255.1 coordinate 5,861,520, forward strand.
AGGTCGCAGGTGGAGCATCGATCTTCCTAAAGTAGCTGGGAACAGCTGTTCCCAGCTACCTAGCATTTAGCTAAATGAGAGTAGTTAAGGATAATAATTAAATGGCGTGCAATTGGATTATGTATATGTTCAGCAGTGGACTTCTATAACATAAGCATAATCTGCCTATAATCTTCCCTCTGCTGGGACACAGGCCTCCTCTCTTCGAGAAGGATTGGGATGTACTCTACCGCGCGGGCCCAGTGCGGGTTGGTAGATGTAACATGTTTTCAAATTGGTTCTAAGACATGTCGGTTTCCTCACGATGTTTTCCTTCACCGTTTTGAGAGCAGTGGTGATGAAATTATTTACACAAAGTAAAGCGCCTGCCTGGGTTCGAACCCACGACCTACTTGTAAGTCAGGGCCGTTACGACTGGGCCTCCACGGCTCCAGACTTCAATAGACTTTTGGACTTGTATAGATTAGGTCATAATTAATTCTAAGCAAGTAGTAAATCGTGAATTGGAAATTACAGTAAAATTTTATAGCAGCAGTAGCCGTGTCTTGTAAAAAAACATTATTGTTACAAACGTTAAGTATTTTTGGAATAGTTTTGCCGGTAAAAGCATGCTAGAAGAAGTACTTCTTAAACTTTTTTAACAATTCAAACTACAATGAAAAACTTATGAGAGCAAACACACGAAAACTAAAGTAAAACGTACCACCCAAGAACAGTAACACGGATAAAACCAAACTAAGATTGTAAATAAAGTGCGCCTTAAAGTTTCAGTACGGTAAGACCGGCTTACCCGAAGTTTAAGCGTCTGCGCCGAAATAGGACACACTTGTGCCTATTTGCTTTGGCCCAATTGCATTGCTTGCATTAAACTATACCGTTATTTAATTCACTGACATAATATTTGAATGGTACACTAACATATTACACACTTGCTTCGTGTTTGTGTGTGGTCTCATAATCTCATTGAAGGTATGTTATTTGCCAAATTGTGACGTAAGATGTGTCTATTACGTTTTTCGATCCCTATACTTTATGCATACTTCCAGCCACGTTACTGATAAGCGGATATCACAATGGGACGAACTTATGAGAAAGTTCTCTGAAGCACATAAGGAACAATTCAAGTAAGCACGAATATAGCACATACTTAATATTATTTTAACACACTTGCTTGTAAAGTGGCTCTTATTGAACCTCTTATTGAAAGCAAAACCAGCTCGCCGTTTTCCATAAATATTTGTAATCGTTTTCGTTGTGTGGTTAAATTATTATCAAAAATACGAAATCTAAAGTATTGTCACCCGACGTAGAGAAGTTTTTAAACGAAGCTCCGAATAGTCAGTAGCTGGCAACATAGGTCACTTGATCTTTATAAATCTAAATGTATCATCTCTATAGTAACGTTATTGTAGCATAAGTTCTTACAACAAGTTTGTTTTTTTCATCGCAAGTGTTGTAAAACGTCGTTTGAAACGCGTGTGCATTGTTCATTACACAGCACACTTGTATCATAATGTACTATTATCTACTGTCATAATTAGTAAAGTTCTAAATGAAATCAAAAATAGTATCTACTTTAATGACAGAATGTATCCACAAGCAGCTCAAAAAAAAAAGTTATGTTAGACTTTGGCGCCATATTTTCGATATTATTTATTGTGTCCGGGAGTCTGGGTGATATGGGGTGAGTCTATTGTAATCAGGTACAAACCTGATTACAATAGACTCGCCCCATATTACATGGGACTTAAACATAACTGGCGGAATGTGGATGTACTAGGTACACCTCTGCCTAAACCGTCCGGGAAATACAGGCGTGATGTTATGTGTGTTGTTATTAATTATTGTGTAGTTGATAAAGTTGCATGAGTTTAGATAGAATAGTGTATGAAACTGTAAATAACTAGGTATGAAAACACTCGTGTGATACTAATAGAAACCTCGCCTGCAGCTTGATTTATAAATAAAATAATATTGATAAATACATTTAATTAAGGCTACAATAGCCCATAGACATATTATACCTTATAAACTAACATAATATATAAAGTATAAAATAAAACTTGTGTTATAAATATAGCTTAAAACTACATATGTTTATAAACTCACACTCGTGTTTTAATAACCCCTTTTATGTAACAGTTTCATAAACTACTATTATTGAACAAATATTCGAGTCAGACGAATAGGAATGATGTCTGTATTGTAATTGTTTTTGTCCGTCATGTAGATTATAAAAAATATTGGACACGTATTTTTTGTTTTTTTTACGTAATCAAAATATTACGGCAATACATTGAGTTAAATAAAATGTGCCATAACGTCACGAGTATGTACTTACTTGTGACGTAGTGACCCCCACTCCACAACTTTAATGCATTTTATTTAAGTCATTTTATTAAAATGATAAAGCAAAAATATACGTGTCTAGTATTTTTTTATTATCTGTCTGACTGACTAAATAGAATTTCTTTTTTTTTTCAGGCATTATCCCTATTGTAACCAGATTATTTTTGCAGGGCAACCCCACTGACCATACCTCGAGCTGAACGTTCCACCAAGTACTTCCCGACAGGCTCCCAGTATGAAGGCTCGTGGGACGTACTGGGAATGAGCGGCTACGGAGTGTACACATTTCCTAATGGTAGATATGACTCTTTTTGCATAATAGAAACTTGGCTTTAACTGTACAAGATGGAACTAGAACATACATTTATAACCTTAACTTAAAAATCCCTTCACGTGGTAAACTTACAGCAGTGGTAACCGTGGCCCTACGGTAGTTTACGAGTCCCAGGTCGTGGGTTCGGACCCAAACAGGCGTTCATTTTACTTCTTGTAATTTATGTATCACCCCTGCTCCAAAATCGGTGAAGGAAAACTTCGTGAGGAAACATGCACTTTAAAACCAAAAATTCAAAGACATGTATCGTCATTCGTCCATCAAGCGCACTGAGCCTGCTTGGTGTATTACGACCTACTCGTATATCCTAGCAGTGGAAACATTATAGGCTGATTAAATTATAATAATAATTCATTTATTTTAAGGCAACACAGGCCAGATATCTATACCTAGATATCTGATTCCCAGTAGTGGGAACATTGTTTGCAGGACATATATTTAAATGATTCTGCGAACTTCATTTGCAGGAGTCATCTACGAGGGCGAATTCGAAGATGGAATGTTTCACGGCAAAGGTCAGCTTCGATACGAAAGCGGCATGATCGTCCGTGGCAAGTTCGTGAAAGGCGTCTTGACCGAACGGACGCTGCTTGGTGATAACATGGAGTATACTGAGAACAGCTGGAAGTACTGCATGATGCCAGATAGAAGGTTTGCTGATATTCTTTGGTTTAGGAGTTGAAACTAGAATTCTTAGGTTTTATCAAGCGATATTATAATAATCGAAATTATAGTACACTTATATCATTGGTGTTTAGACAAGAATGACTGGCCAGGACTTTGATAGGCTAATGCAAGGAGCAAACAAAGATAAATGATCAATTATGCGAGAGACATTTGCCCAGCGGTGGGAAAGTATAGGCTAAGAAATAAATCAGTGGCACTCCGGGACTGCCGACAGAAAACTTAAAACTATTGTATTGCGCGTTGATGTCTTTTTAAAGCTGGTGTCGGTAACAGTGTCGCAAAATCAATGGTTTCCAGTCCCATCTCAAAAATGCCCAACCAGCCTAAAGAAGTTTTCACTTCAAGAACAAGGAACAGAGCTATATCAACGAGGGACCCCAAGATGTTCAGTTTGCCCTGTTATATCTATAACACCTCAACTAATCCCTATCGCCAAATCGGTAGGCAACGTATCCACATTGAAACTGTCTAGTTTCGGGCTCATTGGTAAACAATATTTTGTAACCTCGTCTCAACTTGCTGTTAACCTGTTAACCTGCTTACTGTATTACCTGGACAATAAACATTATTTCTATTAATTGACATTACAAACAGACACTACAGTATTTATATAAAGAAAGAGGGGAAATAATCTCTTTTCTATTTGTATTTCTATCTTTTTGGAAAAAGGAAAAAAAAATAAAGTAACAAGCAAATTATTATTTTCTATTCCAATTGATAAAAATTGTTAGGTCACGTTAAAAGTCAAATAATCTGCCGCTCGTCTGACAATGATAATGAAAGAAAAGAAAGAAAGAAAACGATCATTTGGACACAATTCGTGAAACACAAAATACAAACAAAATAAAAAAGTGAAAATAATATTTAACCAACAATAGTGTGTGCCTCAAAAAGGTTCATTTCAACATAAATGCCAGACAAATGCTGTCTGACGCAGGTTTTTTAATAAAACCTAAAAGGACAAGGTGACGCGGAGTACAAAATAATTAAAACCAGTGCCTGTTGTTTTTACGATGTCTCTCCCTCTGTCTGCGATTTTTAGCAACATGACCGTCGTCACTTAACACAAATTATTATACTACGCAGATTCCTAATTAATTAACCTCTGTTGTGGAGTCGTTAATTTAATAATATGTGCGTGGCTTAAGTAGAAAATTGAAATTAAAATTTTCATTCGCGTCCCAACTTTCATCGGGGTAAATTAGAAAGTTTTTAGGTTAATTTAAATTCAAATTATATTTAACCTGAAAAATAATATTTTAAAATTTGTACTTAAACTCATTTGCTGCAAACTTCAAAAGTATTATACGTAATTTAAATGAAAGTATTTATCTACAAGCGTTAGGGAAGGTGTAAACATATATTTATATATCTATTTAAAATCTACATATATATGTATAAATGAATCGCGGAAAATTTGCTTACAGATTCGAGATGGAATACGAAACAGGACTAAAACCGGGCGGCCAGTCGAATCTAACAGCTGAACAGCCGACCAGAGAGATACCTCCCGGTTACTATGATACCACAGACGGCTTCTACGACCCTAAGACGAAACTCATTTATAAGTATGAAGACATGTCAGCTATTATGAGGTTAGTTTCTCAAGTGTCTGAGATTGAGCTTAACACCAACAAGAATTTTATATACCTTTGGGTTGTATAACTTCAGTCGAAAGATGCCCACTGCTGGACATTATGTAGACCTCCCCTAAACATCGCCACAGTGACTGATCCTACGCGTACCACATCCAGCTTATTTCCGCGACCCGTAGGGACACTGTTGAGAATACTAAAACCAAAATGAAAGCCCACTTGTACCAAAAATCAATAAAAAAAGTATTAACATATTTCTGTTTCTGTTAATTGTTTGACGATGACAGAGACAACTTCATGATATTTTAAATAAATGTAGCACTAAACGCATTATTTTAGTGATTTGTGGGCCAAATAGTTCAAAATGATTGCTTAATACATGCAAAAAAATAGAACAATAACTTCAAAACCAACCAACTTAGTTTGCACATTGCAAAAATATTAAAGCCCAGAGAGCAACGACCAGGTTATTGCTTGTCGTAACTACAGTTCAGTTGAACCACTAATCATATTGACGTCTAAGCAAATTGCAGAACAATCAAGTCCCAATTATTCATATCGTACTCCATAAACAAGGCACGACTTTATAGCTGGACTGTGGTGACGTCATAGGCAATCGTGACTTATTTTTTTTTTTATTCCGTGATTGTAATCACGGAATAGAAGAAGGAACAAGTTTCCTTGACCCTCTCTTGTATACAGGGTGATTTTTTGAGATGAGACTTCAAAGCGAACACTGAAATTGTATTAAATTGCGTGAAGTGACCAAAGGCACCATAAGCTCGCTTACAAAAATAAATGCCATTTTAGTTTTCTTTTTTCATTTTCCTTCAAAAGCTCCTAGTTTAGCCAGGTACCAAACCCAACCATTTTTCAAAAATGGTTTACTATACAGAGCCATATTATGAGTTACTGAAGTAGGACTAAACACTGCAATATTTTGCGTAAACCTGTATTATTTATTTAATTTATTTTATTATTGATGTATACACAGTATACATAATACATGGAGATACGACGTAATTATAATTTTGAATACAAAGGCACTGCGTATTATTCTTAAGATAGCCTCCCGAATCTCGTACATATTTCTATGATAAAATCTCCGTACGCTTAGATTCACATTTGAATTGCAAAACAAATTGTATTGGAAACTGCGAAAACCAAATCCTATTGGAACACAGTCGTCAGGAAATACGAAAGGATAAGCCTGTCTGGGACGACTTTCTGCATTTCTGCAAGTTTCAGGACTCACTAGATTCTCAATCGCCTTAGTCAGAATGCAAAATATCTCAAAACACGGCTTTTTTTATCCACTATGGGGAAGCTCTTGGCCTGCATTTCACCTGATAGTAAGTGATGATGAGGCCGAAGGTGGAAGCTTCACCCGGAATCCTCAACCACAGAGGAACTGGCTATCTTACCTCCAACTGCCGAAACACAACAATGCAAACATTTAACGATGTGTGTAGGTGTGTGCGTGTGTGAGTGTGTGTGTGTGTGTGTATGTGTGTGTGTGTGTGTGTGTGTATATGTTGTTTGTAGTTATGTTTGTTATTTTAATTAGTCTTGAATGAAATTATCATATCAAGCAATTCAATTGAAGTGAGTCAGTTGAAGCTTTCTACTTAGAACGTTATTCTACAATGGTATTCTGTGTAAGTATCGTGAATCACCAAAAGAAATCGGTGATTGTGTTATTGCCAGGCTATCACTTAATCAAAACAATGTTTTTCATTCAAAACAATTTCCTTTTGTATTTAATTCATCGTCTCACATCTCAAATAATTTGTTATTCACAATTATTATTGTGACGAGTAGCTTTTAATTCCGAAGTAACCCGAAATAAAATAGTTGTTGTTTATATGTATAGTTCTCCCTAAACAGAAGGATGGCTAACGACTAAATTACTGCCAAACATTATGACACCAAATGACTTCTATTGATTGTAACTTGGAAGTGCCAAATCAGATTTCAATATCACCCAATAAATAAAACACAAATTCAATATTTCATAAAGTCAAATATCGCACAGGCTCGACAGCACACGGCTGTAATTAGTGATCCGTCGAAACGCACCTTAATTGGTGTGTTAATTGACTCGCTGATTGGTGGCTCCTGCCTTGCAACTCCTGCGAATAATTCACGGTTATTACCTACACAGAATAGCAAAATAACTACTCAATCATATAAAGCGCTTGAGTTTTTCCTAAATGTTTATTTATTTATGTACTGATTAAAGGTATGGACAGACATGCTCATTACTAACACGAAAGCATGCCATTATTGAGCAATTGCTACTTAGTAGCATGTGTGTCGAAACATTGCTAGTAATGAGCATGCTTATTTCGAGTATGCTCGAAATCAACACTGGTTTGATTTTCTAGCATGCCACCTGCGGCGCAGGTGGAAGGACGCATGCTCCGATCGCGTTTGAACAGGTTTGCTTACATGCTAATATCGATCGATTTGATCCTGTCCGCGACAGGTATGTGTGACGCGTCTTCTAAAAACCAACCTTCTAAGCGCCAGTACTTAAATAGCATAGTCCAATTGTTTGCTTTGAGCATGCTTAGGAATATGATTAAAACTAGTATGATTATTGCTAGCAAATGCGGATAGCTACCGAGCATGCTAAGCATGCTTACAAGCTTTTTTTTATAAGCATGTGTTTCAGTACCTTTAAGCTTCATCCCAGACCTACTTATAGACAGTACTAGCAGTTATATGCCAAGTATAGATAAAGTAATAAAGATTTAAATTGTCAACTTGCTGACGCAATTCCATTGTAAGCATCACAATAAATTTGATTTAGGTAGTCTACTAGTACCTACACATCTTAGTACATTCTGTTTAGTTACCTTTATGTCTGAATGTGCCACATTTATTATCACTACAATCTCTGTTATTTTTCTTCAAAGCAACGAAAATATCGTGACAAAAACAACCATTTATCCTAAAACCTTTTTACTTGCTTAGATTGCCCGATTTCGATCAATTACTCTAAAAGCTAGCAAAGAAAAGCATCACAAGTACGCATTGCTTTTATTCCCACGTCAGTAACAAACGGCACAAGAAAACAAAATTCATAAAAACGAACCGCTTTGCTTAGACGTAGAAATATTTATGCAGCTTATGCCGTTATTGCTCTCCCTTTGTTTAGCCTTTCCTCCAATGTAAGTCTTCGAATAAACAATTGTGAGAAACAGAAATACTTTTGTACTTACGGTTCTTTTTCGCTTATCATTTGTACCTATTTGGGCTAGTTCACATTTTTCACTATATTAGTCTGTATCAAAAGATTTCAACTTGTTACTACTTATTACAAATTGAGTGTTTTTATTTGAGTAGGTATTTGAGATCTTAAATCCGAAAATTCTAGTTCTTTCAGCCAATTGCAAAAACGAACTTTATTAACTTTTAAAGCTGTTTTTATCTTAACGAGGTTTTTAATTTTCAATTTACGTTCATTTTATAACTTCAATTTTCTTCGATGTTTTCTCAATTATATTTTAATAATATTATTCAAACAATTATTGTTGGAAAAATTTATGACCAATAAAGTTGAAACGTTCTAAATACAGATAAATGTATTACTTATGCTCTTTAGTGTGTGATTCCGTCAGTATTTCACCTGAACAGCGTAGAACAGACCATTACATCTTACCTATTTAGAAAAAACATTTGCAAGTGCTCAAGCTTTTACTTTCCACAAGGTATTATCCTGGGACCAACTTTTTCGTGAAAATGAAACGTGAGTAATCCAGCGGCCGTGTCGTTTGCGAGGTTTACTTCGTCATGAGACACATTACATGCCACCTCCGTTGTTGAGCAGACACTGACTAGATAATAATTTGTAATTAACTCACCTTGTTGTCTGTGCCACACAAGTATCACGAGATAACAAATGTAACAGGGGATAGCCACGCATGTCGATTATTATCTAACTGTACTTGCATACGAAAGTCTATTGTTCATAATAAAATTAAATAAAAATTAAATGTTATTATATTTTATTTTACTTTTATTTTATTTGTAAATGTATATGCCTATTCTATTATGAGTCTATGTTACTCGAATTAAATGATTTAAATAATAGAGAATTTCTTATCAACATAGACCTGCTAAGTTTTTTCATTATGTCATTTAGCATCAGCTTAATTATTATGAACAAGAGTAAACGAAAAACTAAAATTATTAATAAACTCAACACATAAATTGCACACACAATATAAATTTGAAAAAAAATATTATAGAAGAAAGTATTGAGGTAGAAAACATCACGAAAATATAAGCAGAGCTTTTCAACCATTTCCAGAGCCCCATCAACTTTAGAGCAGCAATGGATAGTAAAAAACTGTCGTGTCAACCCCGAGAAGCCTTTAGGGCCTTGTCCAGACCTATATGAGGAATATACAGAGCCTGTAATAACACCAGAACCGCCACCCCGACCAGCCGCTGGAGTCAAGTGCGTGATGGCATCGTTTAGAACACAGTCGATGTATGAGGACTTTGATTTTGTAAGTATAATTGTTACTAAATATTTCCATATAAACGTTTGTTCAAATTGGGCCTCTTAAGCACCGAGGCTGCTCCTTAAACACGGGTTTTCATCATCATCTTAGCCACTTCTAGGTCCATTTTTCTCATGTTCAAATCCCTGTGAATACTCCTGTTAAATAGAGGGTTATTATTTATTTATCATATCGGACTCCTCCAACTCGGTTCTTCTTGCTACCTTCAGTCGAGTGTGTGGGGTATACTTGCACATAGATACGTTTATGATTTTATACCATCAAAAGTTTAGGCAGTGCACGTCCAAGGCTCGGAAACCGGTTAAATTTTCAAACCGTTATTATCTACTTGACGCAAAAACCTTTATATTCGGTTTCGCTCGTAGTAACCGGTTCTTAACCGGTTTTGGAGATGTCTTTATATAGAGGTTTTTTCGGATTAAACGGTTTAGAGCAATATTAACCGGTTTTTGTTATTCAGCGCGGCATCTTCACAAGTATTCACAAGTTGCAACGTGTTTACCGACATGCCGCTCGTCGTATAAACCGGTTAATTCAGGTTAAAATAAAGTTCTTAAAACATTCACGTTCTTAAGAAAAGTTCGGAGTAAAACCCAAATAAACCGGTTTTCACCGGTATTTTTTAAACCGGTCCCGAGCCTTGATTATGTCATAAACATCAGTCGTTTCACCGTTTGACAAATTGATTATAATTTTAAGTTCTTCGATCACAATGATGAAGACGGTTATTATCTCTTGTCTCCAGAACAAAGGATTCCATTTCTTTGATTTCGACGGCTCGATGTCGGATGCTTCGAGCTGCTTTAGCGACACTTAACCCCCTTCTTATTGTTAATTATGTCAAGAGTACTTAAATAGGTTTAATAACCTATACCTACCACCTACCTACCTATGCCTAAAGCCTTACTTTATATCTAGAGAACCTTTTGTTTTCGTCTCTAAGAGATTTTTTATTTTAATGTTATAATTTGCACGAATACTTAGTTCTTAACAATTTGATTAAACATTACGATTATAATTTTAAATAGTCTTTCATTTACAAGTTGTCTTAATAAAATTTTCTTTATCAACACATAAAATATCAAATAAAAAAAGTCTAAATTACAACATTTATTTTTTCTGTAGGTATATTTTGAGTTATGTCTTTTTAATTTACAGTATACGGAACCACCTAAGCTCTACGAAGCTTCACAAGAATCGCTGACACCTGAACATAGTGAGATAAACACACAATCAGGAGCTGCAGTATTTATAAGTGACCAAGAACCTGTAAAACGTTCTAGTGATCTTTCATTAGCTGCAGAGCTTCCTAGTTACCTGGCTGCAGAAGTCATTTTTTCACACTTTAAGACAAACAAAAATTACTATAAAAGAAAAGTAATTCTCGGCAATTTGTTTCAAAATAAATAAGTTTAAAAAATACGCCTTGTCAGAATATTCCGAGTGGATTGAGTCTGTAGGTGTTTATAAAATAAACCCTTTAAAAAAAAACTGCAAAATAAATGGGTTCTCCGCAAACTGCTTTTGTTTCCGTATCCTTTAACGCCGTGCACGAAATCGACTGATTCTCATAAATTTTGTTCACTTTTTGTGAGAAAGTGAAAAAAAAATAAACAAAATTGTTTCTGATTTCAAAAGTTGAGTTCTTAGAGCGCAACAAGTTAATAGTAGTTAATATTCGCAACAAGTTTTCCGAAAAATGAAGCGAGACTCAAGGCTCTTTCAAACAGGCGCGACACGCGACGCTACACAAAGACACCGCTCGTCGCGCGACCAGCGGTGTCTTTGTGTCGCGTCGCGTGTCGCGCCTGTTTGAAAGAGCCTTAACGCTACTCTTTTTACAAGAGACTACTTATGAGTTTGAACAAATTATTAAAAAAATTATTAAAATCATTAATATTGTTACGAGCTGGGTATGGGATAAATTAATTACTACCAATCAGACAATTAGATAGCTTTATTAAACACAAAACACTTAAAACTTAATCACAAATACGCCACTGATCACTATTCGCTCAGATATCGCACTTCTAGTTCACTTCGATTCGCTTCGTTGTATCGCCTAAATCAGACTGACTCCATCGTGTTTTTTTTTTTTTTTTTTTTTTTTTTTTAACGGGCATCTCGCAGTTTTGACCACTAAGGTCTTGGCTGCTTAACCGGACTTTCCTGTGGGTGCCTTAAGCTGCTACACTCAAAGCCTCCAGCCAGGGGCAAAATACTAAACTAAATTAAAACTAGGCGAACGCTCGCTAAGGGCACCCCCTGTGGGATACGAACCTCGGCTTAGGGCGTCGCTGAGGGGAGGACAGCAAGAAGGGACAGGCTGGATCAAAATTGGTTTATATCATGATTATTAAGCGGGGTAGTTTTAAAGCTACGTGCTCAGCGGCAACAACTTGCTGGCACCTCGTTTTCGAGCAAGGGTCGGGGAGGAGTATCAATTAATCAGGGACACGGTCGCGATCGCAAAGGACCTCGGCGGCGAGGTCGGAATGACGGGAGGCGTCTGTTTTTGTATATTGTACTGGTGGCCCTATTCTGCTCTTGGAGGAGTGTGATGGGATCATCAGGGTCGGAAAGTTGACTCCATCGTGTGTCGGCGCTCTGCTTTTATACCGCCAATATTCAAGAACATTCCGGCGACGTGTAGAACGGTTCCAGAAAAACATCAACAAATAAACATTACCAGGAAATACAAAAGTAGTAGGTATAAAAAATAATAACCTACTTGTACCGAATAAAGAAATAGGTACTTTATGCTCTCGGCGTACGGTCGAAATTACAATGACGAGTTCTAATATTGTTTATAAGTAGTTACCTACTTAACTTCAAACTAATAATAATGGAATGCTTCTCGAAGTTTTTAGCGCAAACACACTGTAATCCGTGCTTTCTCGAAAGATCTCGTACGTACGACGTAACACTGCCCCCTCCTTAGACATGCTCGTCCCGAGCATCATTAGCCCCGTAGTATCGGGCCAATCGGTCTACATGAACAATCTTAGGCGCACCTCGTAGACCCTTCTGTATTCGGTAGGTGACATCGTTGATCCTAGTCACGACTCGGTATGGTCCATCCCAATTTGCTTGCAATTTCGGAGACTTCCCCTTGCTCCGCACTGGGTTATGTAACCACACCAGTGAACCCTCGTCGAAACCCCTACTGTTTGCCTTGCGGTCATAACGGGTCTTCATCTTCTCAGACATCTGTTGGCCGGATTGTCGGATATGCTCATAAACATCATTCAACTTGTTACGCAAATCATTTGCGTAATCTGTTACACTACGTGGAGCATCAGGGGGAGCTCCAGTGATTAAATCTGCAGGCAACCGTAATTCTCTTCCAAAGTTCGCGAAGGCTGGCGTCACAGTCGTACTTTCGTGGACTGCGCTGCGGTAGGACAGCAGAAACGGCTGTATGTGCTTGTCCCAATCCCTCTGCCTGCTTTCCACGACTTTTGCCAGATATCTCTCCAACGTTTGGTTGAATCGTTCCACCATTCCATCAGATTGTGGGTGGTAAGAGGTGGTTCTGGTTTTGTAGGTACCCATCAATCGACAAGTTTCCTGAAATACTTGCGATTCAAAATTCCTTCCTTGATCGCTGTGTATTTCTAAGGGTACTCCAAAACGACAGAAAACTTCCTGATCTAATTTATCTGCGACAGTTGTAGCTTCTTGGTTAGGAATGGCGAAGACTTCTGGCCACTTTGTGAAGTAATCCATGACCACCAGGAAGTACTTGTTTCCGCTCTCACTTTCTGGAAATGGTCCCGCAACGTCTAGTGCTATCCGTTCCCAAGGGGCTCCAACGTTGTACACTTTTAATGCACCTCGGCTGCGTGTGTGGGGTCCTTTCACGGCCGCACAACTGGTACATTTGCGACACCAGTCCTCCACATCATCTCGACAGTGGATCCAGTAAAAGCGTTCTCGAATTTTTAGTAGAGTCCTTTTTACTCCCATATGTCCTCCTGAACATCCATCATGGTAGAGCCGTAGAACATCCGGCACCTTAGCTTTAGGGACAACCATTTGTAGATGACAGCTGTCTCCTCGTTTTCCCATTTACGGCACAAGACTCCATCCTGGATCACCAAGCTGTTCCATTGCGCCCAATAACTCTTCGTGATGGAACTCATCGCAGCCACATCACTCCACTTAGGTTTAGGAGCACCAGCTTTGACCCACTCGAAGATCGGTTTGATGTCCGAGTCATTTTGCTGAGCCTGCTGTAGGGTTTCCTTCCATTCATCGCTGAGATCTGTTCTAAGCATCCTCACGGGCACTACTTCCTTAGTCTCTTGCCTGGCACAGTGCTTACAGTCTTCAGAACAAGGTCTTCTTGACAAGGCGTCTGCGTTACCGTGAGTTCTCCCACTGCGATGTTCAGTTATGAAGTCAAACTCTTGTAGTAGTTCAATCCATCTCGCCACTTGCCCCTCTGGATTCTTAAACTGTAATAGCCACTTCAATGCAGCATGGTCAGTTCGTAATTGGAATTTACGTCCCAGCAAATATTTACTGAAGTGCTGCAATGTCTTTACTACGGCGAGTAGCTCCCTTCTTGTAACGCAGTAATTTCTTTCTGGTTTGGATAAAGACTTGCTGAAGTAAGCTATCACAACCTCTTGGTCTCCTTTCCGTTGAGACAGCACGCCCCCAATTCCAGTATTACTTGCATCAGTGTCAACTATGAAGTCATTTTCAGTGTCAGGATATCCCAAAATAGGTGTATTGCACAGACGTTTCTTTAATTCCTGAAATGCGACGTCGCAGTTCTCGTCCCAACAGAATTGCCGCTTTTCCTCAGTGAGTTTGTGCAGAGGTTTCGCAATGTCGGCAAAATTCTTGACAAACCTTCGATAGTAGGAGCACAAACCCAGAAATGCTCTGACCTGTGTCTTGTCTTTCGGAACTGGCCAATCCTTGACGGCGATTACTTTCTCTGGGTCTGTTTGAACACCTTCCCCCGAAACAATGTGTCCTAAAAAGTTTACTTGTTGTCTGAAAAACGAGCACTTTTTCGGACTTAACTTGAGATTTGCTGTTTGGATTTTCGACAGCACTCGGTTGAGGTTTTTAAGGTGATCTTCAAATGTACGGCCCACGATGATAATGTCGTCTAGATATACAAGACATGCGTCTCCAATCAATCCGGCGAGTACTTGCTCCATCAACCTTTCAAACGTCGCAGGAGCATTGCACAGACCGAATGGCATAACTTTAAACTGCCACAACCCTTTTCCTGTTGAAAATGCAGTTTTCTCCTTATCCTTGGGGTCTATTTCAACTTGCCAGTAGCCACTTTTCAGGTCAAGTGTGGTAAACCACTTCATACCAGTCAGCGTATCCAGTGTGTCATCGATCCTAGGCAGCGGGTAGCTGTCCTTCTTCGTGACGTCGTTCAGTCGTCGATAATCCACACAGAAGCGCATACTGCCGTCCTTTTTCTTTACCAGGACCACAGGAGAACACCATGGACTCGATGAAGGTTCTATAACACCGTCCTTCACCATTCCCTCAATCATGGTTTCCACCTCTTTTTCTCGTGCAACTGGCAGTCTTCTTGGTCGCTGGCGGATTGGTAACTCGTTGCCTGTATTAATCTTATGCTGAACAAGTCCAGTTCTCCCTATGTCAGCATCGTTTGAAGAGAAAGTGTCGGCGTACTGAAGTAACATCTTCTTAGCCTTGTCCATTTCTCCTTTAGTTAAATCGCAGTTTTCTAAAAGAGTTGACACGTCAAATCTTGGACTACGAATTTTATTTCCGGTAGGCGGATCCTGCAATTGACGCATCCAAGCTACTTCCTCGCAAGTACCGATCAAGGTGCCCTTCTTGATCACATGCTCCTTGTTACTTGGATTCAGTATGCGTACTGCTGAGACGTTGGTGGCCTTGACCAGAGTACGTGCCATCTTCCATGGGAAGTCATTGTTCACCCTTTCTATCAGAACACTTCGATCTTTGTGTCTAGAATTCTGTGGTAAACTAATTGGCACAATTGTTTCTGATCTGCGAGGAAGAACAATCTCTTTCAAGCAGTACACTTTTCCTGATGGTGCACCTTCCATGAAGACTTCATCTGAACCACATTTCAATACTCCTTGATCAACGTCGATCTCGCAACGATGTTTCCGCATGAAGTCCAAGCCCAAGATGCAATCGTCCACTATATCGGCCACGATGACATTGTGCTGGTAAGTTCTATCACCCAATTTCAACTCCACCTCCTTCTTGCCTCGGACGATTATGTGCTGACCGGTGGCTGTTAGTAATCGAATACGGTCGTGGTTATCGACGTAGTTCCCAAGAAACCGACTTACTAGGTGAGAATTGACGACCGTGTGAGAAGCTCCAGTATCCAACGTCAGTTTGCATGGTGTTCCGTTGACTTCGCCTTTGATGGTCAGGCTGTTCCCATCATGTGCTTGCGAGATCAAGATTCTCGGGGCTCTTTCAATACCAGCCAGCACCCGCCCCCCAGTCCTGGCATTTACTCGTTTCCCTGCTGTGGCTGGGCAGTCACTTCAGCCACCCTTCCCTGCTGATCTTCTCTCGGGTTGCTGCGCTTAGGACAGCTTGACCGAAGATGACCCCTTTCTTCGCAAGTGTAGCACCTAGGACTGTACCCTTGCGGCCGGTCGCGTACAGGTGATGCTACAACCTCCCTGACGCGGTGCGTTCGGTGGTCCTGCCTCACTGCCTCTACTTCTAACGCATGGGCCAAGGCGTCTTTCAGCGTCTCATGATGCCCAAGTCTCACAGCGGCTCTAACTTCTAGGTCGCGTATTCCATCAACGAACGCTTGTACCAGATTCCCATCGATAAGTGCAGGGGCAGACTGGTATGCTTTCCGAACCAGCTTTTCAACTTCGAGGGCCCACTGCTGTAGGTTCTCGGTACTACGTTGAATACGATCCTTCAACTTAGCACGAAATACGTGCTCCAGGTGCGCGTCGCCGTATCTGGACTCTAACGCCTCCAGCAGCTGCTCGTAGGTTACATTCTTGCCGAGCGCCTCAAGAATGTTTAGGGCCTGGTCTCGGAGGCCCAAGGTGAGCGCAGTCATAGCTTGCGGTTTTGTCCATCCATTCGCCTTCATAACGGCCTCAAATTGAATTTTATAAGCCGACCACGAAGATGTGCCATCGAATGGAGGCACCTTAAAGCCCCGCGCTGAAGGTGCAGCAACTACTGAAGCTACAGTCACGTCTCCAGTCTTCAGTTCCCCCAAAGCCTTCTTCACCCCAGCGATCTGAACTTCGGCTTCTGAGAGGCGATTCTCGTGCTGCTGTACCTGATCCTTCATCACCTTTAGGTCTTTGCCAAAAGTTGCATGAAGATCCTTTATGAGGAGCATCTGCTCGTCTTGGCGGCGGACCTGCTCCTCTTTGTCTCGCTGCAACTGCTCTTCCAACCGGCGAGCCTGCTCCTCTTGACGGCGAGCCTGCTCCTCTTGACGGCGAGACTGCTCCTGCAGCAGCGCCATTAAAGCTGACAAGTCTGGCGCCATTGATGCTGTAGAAACTACGGATGGGCCAGCGACTGGCACTGACGTAGGCTGGACACCACCCGGTGTCTGTGTTGGAGAATGTCCAAACCGTCTTTGGTCCATGTCCTGCTGTCGCTGACTCCTGGTACGAATACCGTCCGTGTCGTCCTTCGGTAGAATTGGCATAATTTATCCCTCACTTCTGACACCAAATTGTTACGAGCTGGGTATGGGATAAAATTAATTACTACCAATCAGACAATTAGATAGCTTTATTAAACACAAAACACTTAAAACTTAATCACAAATACGCCACTGATCACTATTCGCTCAGATATCGCACTTCTAGTTCACTTCGATTCGCTTCGTTGTATCGCCTAAATCAGACTGACTCCATCGTGTGTCGGCGCTCTGCTTTTATACCGCCAATATTCAAGAACATTCCGGCGACGTGTAGAACGGTTCCAGAAAAACATCAACAAATAAACATTACCAGGAAATACAAAAGTAGTAGGTATAAAAAATAATAACCTACTTGTACCGAATAAAGAAATAGGTACTTTATGCTCTCGGCGTACGGTCGAAATTACAATGACGAGTTCTAATATTGTTTATAAGTAGTTACCTACTTAACTTCAAACTAATAATAATGGAATGCTTCTCGAAGTTTTTAGCGCAAACACACTGTAATCCGTGCTTTCTCGAAAGATCTCGTACGTACGACGTAACAATATGATCTACTTGCCCGTGGTTGAACCACTTTTATCAACTTCGATACAAAATATAGCAGAAAAATAATTTTGAAAAAAATGTTTTTTTTTTTTTTGAAAAACCCTGTTTATAATTTATTGTATGTTTTCTATTATTCAGTAAAACTCAAAAAATTTAAAAATCACTCTTTAGTCTTCAGCTAACCTTGAAATAAAATCTAAATTATATTTTATGAAAATACAATATATTATATTAAATATAATATTATATTCAATATTAACTATTGACTGCCTCGTTGGTCTAGTGGTCGCAAAGCACTACTGCTGAGTATGAGGTCCTGGGTTCGATTCCTGGGTCGGGCAAGGTGTTATTGGGGTTTTCCATCTGGAATTTCTCAGTACAACCCGGAGTCTGGATTTTTGCCCGGTTTGGGATTATTATAATAATATATTGAATATAAAAACATAACATCACGCCTGTATTCCCCGAAGAGTTAGGCAGAGGTGTACCTATAGTACTCCCACATTTCGCCAGTTATGTTTAAGTCCCATGTAATAGGGGGCGAGCCTATTGCCATTAACCGGGCACATATTATTATATTATATTAAGTAATTTAAAGGGGAAATTAACTAAAATTCTGAGAGCGCTAATAATGCGCAGTGATGAAACATGATGAAACAGATGTTGTGACTAGTCACATCTGTTTCATCACTGCGCAAAAAAAAAAAAATTTTTTTTTTTTTTTTATATCAAATACATATAGTATTATCGAAGCTATAAAAATATAATACATGGCGAAAAAAAAAAAATTAAGTAGGTATGTTTCAAAAACATTTTGATTTTATAAATACATATTTATTGCTACTGTGAACGTTTATTAACATGTTTTTTTTTTTCTCATATCTTTTTTTACTCTCTGAATAAGATTACAAAAAAGTAAGTTCAAAAACTAAAACCGGACTACTGAAAAATCAGGCTATAAAAAGTATGTAACAAGAAAATATTTCGAACAGAAATAAAGACAGGTACAAAAATGGTCATGATAAAGCTGTGGTCGCATGCCATTATAATTTTGTGGGTGTAAAGGCATGGGACCACGGCTTTTTCGTTCAAGACTTTATGTCTAGAGGGCGCCATATTACATTTAATGTGACGTCACATAGCCTATAACTAGCGGACGATCAAGACACTTCCAATGATACCCCATTTGTCAAATTATGATCGGGAGTTGAGAAGTTATGAGGTAACAGATGAACATACATACATACATACCGGTCAAAATCATAACCCTCCTTTTTGCTTCACCGTAGTCGGGTAAAAAATACCATTAATTCAGATTTTATGAGATTTATACCTACTGACCCTATCGTGATCATCTCGCCATTTTGTATTGAAATAAAAATATAGTAGTTTCGCCTACTATTTTTTTTTTCATTAGAAATACAATATTTAGGCCTCTAATATACTATATTATTTAGCACAGATAATATAATCTGACACGAATGATTTTGCGCCACGAAAACTGTACTTTTTATCGTCACATAGATCAGTTTCAATTATTTCAAGCTTTCCCACAATTAGATAAATTAACAAAAACGGGTTTTTTTTCATGCACGGAGCCTTAATGTACTTACTTTTATTATTTACCCCTTTAACAATAATATCCAGTTTTTGAAGATAGGGTCACCGTTTAATAATAGGGGGTTAATTAAGTATTCGTAAATAGTCATTGACGCAACCCAATGCTGGACATATTATAGTATTTACCTTTCTTTTTATAAAGTTGTAAAGAATTTTCTATACATGCATGAGTTGAGAAGTTTCTTGCCGGCTCTTCTCGAAACGACCAATTGAATCCGTGCTAGTTGCACGGTTCCAATTGGTCGTTCGTTTCTGACGCTTCTAACATTTCATAAGTGCCAAGGTAGGTTATAAGTTATAAGTGAAATTAAATATTTTGATTTTGATATAAAATCATTTATTTTATTCACCAACTTACACCGCGGTAATTTTTTTGTCAATTTTTATTATTTTTTGATGTTTCGGTTTAAATGACTGACTGAACAGTACAGTCGATGTTTTTACATTGTAAGTACAGAAGAAAACGCGCTGTTGTTGAAGACTTGGTTATTCCCCGTTTTATAGACATTTTTTAAAATTAGTTTACCAAATATTGCATATTCACAGTTTTTTCAACAATATTTAATGTCAAAGCAGAATCGTTCAGTACAGGAACTATGTAAGTTTGAAAATTCTCTTAAGCTGCTCATGATCTCATTTGGCCAGCTTAAAAGCTATGAAAAAGCGTTCAATATTTCCTAGATTTAAATTAGCTATTTAAACTAACAAAGGGCACAATTATTTGGACAGTCGTTAGAAGTCAGAAGCCCGAAAATCTGACAACAAGCCTTACCAACGGATATACACACAGTTACTGGGTTGTGGAGATCAGATAGGCAGCCGCTCCATGTCAAATACTGATATTCAGCAAGCTGTATCCGGTAAGACTGGAAGCCGACCCCGACATAGTTTGGCGAAAAGCCTTGCTAGGCAGACCATGATTTAAGTGAATTTAAACTCTAAAAGCCGCAAAAACATCAGATTCTATTTCGCGTAAGAACAATTTTGTATTAGCTGCTGGCACTGTCACGCCGTAGAGTACAACGTGATAAGTGCAGTGACAGAATGAGTACCTTTAAATAATTTAATACTTGGTAATAAATCTATAATTTTATGAACCACCGTTGGCTTCAATTATGGTATACCTACGTGTTTAAAGATAAAGTAAGGTAGTAAGTGTTTGGGCTTTAAAACTAAAATAATATACAAACATCACGCCTGTAATCCCCGAAGGTTTAGGCAAAGGTGTACCCTTTTTGTAAACCCGCATTTCGCCAGTAATATTTAAGTCCCATGTAATAGGGGGCGAGCCTATTGCCATCAACCGGGCATGAATCCAGGCTCCAGGCTGCTACTGAGAAATTCCAGATGGAAAATGCCAATAACACTTTGCCCGACCCGGGAATTGAACGGAAGACCTCACTCAGCAGTAGTGCTTACGACCACTAGACCTACGAGGTAGTCTGAGATTAAAATAAAATAAAACTAAAATAATCTGAGATTGACTACCAACCAACGTAAAGGTGCTGATAAATTTGAGCATTCACTTGTAATGAGCATTCTAGCGAATGCTACATTACAGAAATATAAACGGGAGCGTTGTAACGAGCATTCTAGCGAGCACTCTAGCGACCGTTCTAGCGAGCATTCTAGCGAAAGACCAGTAAATTTGCTTTAATTTGCTAGAATGATCGTGAAAATGTTCGTAGCAATTTTGGCACCATGCTTGCCTCTGTTCGTTGTTCACTTCGACAAATTTAAAAACGGCGAATGCTCCATGTTCTGTTACAAGTTAAGTTTAGTGCTCAAGTTTATCAGCACCTTAACAGGGGCATATTTTCTGTCTCTTTTTCTCATTTTGATAAAAACAAAAGTTGGTCATCTGAATACCTACACAAGACTGAAGTTATAAAGTTAGGGACCCAAAAGTTGTACAAACCCGCAGGAATATATTCCAAATTGAATGTGAAATTAGATTATAATCTAGGAGTGGTTTTAGTCCGCATTGTCCGTGAATTTACTCTCTGCATGCCCGTACGAACACCGTTGCCAAGTATACTTCAAGTTAATAAGGTTTGAGAAACAGTCACGTGATTTGGGAGCAAAACATATACTTAATTAATACATATTTAGCTAGTACATATTTTTCTAGTACATATTTTGCTAGTACATGTTTTGCTAGTACATATTTTTCTAGTACATATTTTGCTAGTACATATTTTACTAGTACATATTTTGCTATGACATATTTTGCTAGTACATATTTTGCTAGGACATATTTTGCTAGTACATATTTTGCTAGGACATATTTTGCTAGTACATATTTTGCTAGTACATGTTTTGCTAGTACATATTTTTCTAGTACATATTTTGCTAGTACATATTTAACTAGTACATATTTAGCTAGTACATATTTAGCTAGTACATATTTAGCTAGTACATATTTAGCTAGTATATATTGTGCTAGTACATATTTTGCTAGTACATATTTTTCTAGTACATATTTCGCTAGTACATATTTTGCTAGTACATATTTTGCTAGTACATATTTCGCTAGTACATATTTTGCTAGTACATATTTCGCTAGTACATATTTTGCTAGTATTTATTTTGCTTCTTGATTTTAAGAAGGAGATGATTACGAAAACTTAAAATATTTTCTGTTTTATTTATATTTGAATGGTCTCGGTCGACATCAATTTCTTCTCTTATTGTAGCTATCGATCACCATTGAACGTGCACCATTATCAGTAAATCCACGGTGACCTATGTCACTTGCTGCATAAAAGTCCTAGCTATAGCTAAATCATGGTAACTATTGTTCACCAATCATATTTTTTTAGTGTTTTATACTCATTAAATAGGAAACTGCATCATGTACTTTGAAAACAACATTTTTCATTCACGAGGTAAACAATATTAGCGCAGAATTACATCTCATCACGTTGGTAAGTACAAAAATGGCGGCTGTGAATTTCGCGCCAAAATATTTCCCGCGTATTTTTTGCTTTAACTCACACTAATCGCCTATCATAACGATTTGTTTTACTTATACGGATTTTTACCTCAAAAAAAGCGTTTATTCTAATGAGGATAAATGATGAAACATCCTTTTTTGTAGCATTTACTTAATTCTGTACCCAAACAGAGATGCGTGAATAAAGAGGGTAGCATTATGTGCGATTATCAAACGCTTCAGCTCAAATATTTTCATGAGGCTAGTAAAAATCCAGTTTGTTAGTAAAGTAACGGTAATTATAGTATTAACAGACTACCCACCGATCTGCAGTATTCATGCTGAGAGGACCTTAAACAGTCTATACAGGGTCTCCCTGGAAGTATAGATTAAAAAAATCATTATTTTACCTACGCAATATTATAGAAAGGCCCGATTAATAGTGGGTTAAATGGGACATCATATTTATTGTAGAAGTTACTGCTGTTCTAATATACAGGCTGTCTCTGGAAATATGGATTAAATCGAATAAAGGCAAGGTCTTTTCCAAACATTTTAACTCTGAGAATGTCGGTGCAGTTTTTTATGGTTCAAAAGTTATGACCAATTTTTGTTTTTATTTTTTTTCAATCATTCTATGCGAAATAATTCAAGGAAAAAATCAATAAAAAAAAAATCAGGACTATCAATTGTTTTTTTTTTTCTGGAAGTTGTAGATGAGTGGGCCTTTCCTGTAGTAATACTTTTAGATAGTTAGAAAACATGTGTTCAATAAGAAAAACAATTTACTGCAAAGGCTTCGGTCTGGCAAAAATTTTCGAGCGATTTTGATGGAAAAAGTTATACTAGCGAAAATTTACCACGTACTAGAAAACTTTGCTCAAGTCATAGAGATTCTTTGAAGGTATACAACACTGGGATATTCTTATCAGTTTAAAAGTTAGAGAATTTTATTAACAAGGCAGTCGTATTTTTTCAATTTTCTAAATTTCAAATTTTATTTTATTTGAGCTTAATTAATCATTTCGTTATTGTTTATGCCCCATTCCAACTGGTTCTTTTGTTTCCCCCCCCTACAAATTCCTAATTAGGGCAAATAACATGACTCATGAGAGAGCAAAAAGTTTACCGAAAACATTTTAAAAAAAAACCTAAACCACATCACAGTTGTGCTCAGATAGGGAACCAATGACTAAGCACTGGTTTCAGTTCCTAGGGACTAAAATTAAATCGTTAGTTAAGCGGAACTTAATGAAAATTTGAAACTTAGATAATTGTAAAAGTACGATCTCCTTGTTAATAAAATTCTCAAACTTTTCCCTTAAAGGATTCAAAAAGGGGATAAAAGTTCGTCATTTTTGCCGATAGGAAATCCCATCGGACACAAGTCTTGTACTTTAATAAAATAATTTAAGCTAAGTATTGCACGTGCTTCAAAAACGGTGTACGAAAACATCGTGAGGGAACCGGCATGCCTGGGAGATATTTCTCGATGGCATGTGAAGGCAAGTTAGAGGCTTATGGGCGGGTTTAAAACTCTGACACCTGTCACTAACCACACGAAAAAAAGAAGAAAAAGCTAAATATTTTTTCCTTATGTGCCGGACGGGCGTTATCGCTGAATAAAAAGTGTTAATGAAGGGCTAAGCCTATCCAGAATTATCCCAGTGTGAGGGTAGTTCACTCCTTGAAGTCCAGGCGGTGCTGACGTCCTGCACTTATAGGTTCCATGTAATTTCGTGAATCAGATGGCAGCTATGTCTGAACACAGAGGAAGGAAGAGCTTTCTTGATACAGAAATAATAATACTGAGTATGATTATGAGTCTTCATAAGTTTTCGGGAAGTGCGTAACTCTTTAGGATTATTGTTGTACTATTTGAAGCTATGAGGTGCCGTTGACTCAGAATCCTTTAAAATGCTATGCGCGCTTACGTACTGCAAATCTTTACCTTTCCGAAGCCCGCAAATCGCTTCCCGATTTAAAGTTTTATTTATTGAAAGGAAACTAGGTAATCTGACCTGACACCCAATAGCGTTAAGATATATATCATACTATGGATAGCTCTCTTTAAGGAGAATAGTTCTTAGTGTGACGACTTCTCACAATTGTCAGTACGTTAAGAGCTACAGAGCTCTAAATGTGAGTAATTAAAGTATTTTAGTTTTAAGTACATCTATGGCTAGCACACGCCAATATACCAACAAAAATATCGAAAACTATACTCAAGTAGAAATGTAAATAAAAACGAAAACAGAACTTAACCCCATAAAGCATATCGATACCTCTGGGCTCAAAGGTCGTAAAAAACAAAAGGCAACTATACAGGAGAAGCAAAAAAAAAAAATTCTTACTCTAGCATTTTTGTTTCTTGAGTTATTTAAATGAAACCTAGAAAGAAAGTGCTTAGAATTTATAGTATTTTCTGAGGTAGTGTTGAAAAATGACCCTAGTGCTGTATTTAACGAGATAGATTTCCTTTACGACCATAAAATTTAAAATAAAAGTTCTTTACACCCTTAAAATTTTCATCCTATGTTATTACCCAAGGGCGTAAATCAACTTTACTGCACAAAAGTAAACAAAATAAGGAAATTATTGACAAGTGTAATATTTTTAGGTCGCTAAGGACCACCCGCTAAGGTATTCTGTAGGGATAAATTTATAATTCAACTTAAGTATTAAATGAATTATGTAATTATGTGTATACTATTGTATTTTTTCTACAAATAATAATGAAAGAATTATTTTTAAATGTTTTGGTTTTTATTTATTTAAAAATGTAAATTATATTTAAATAAATGAAATAATATTCTTTCTATTCAAATAAAACGCACATTTGTGTAATCAAATTGAGATCGTTTATTTGGAACTGAACACAAAGCTTGAAATCTTTAAATTATAAATTAATATTTTGGTAACTAACGTACTTTTTCTTGCTTGCCTTTTATCCACTCTCTTCTTTAATCTTTTAATTAGTTTCACTTCTTTCTTTAATCAACGTTATAAACAGATGATGATTTATTTATTCATTTTCCTTCTCACTTTGTTCATCATCCTCTTCGTCTGTTTCATTCAAAGTCTCGCGTAGTTTAGAATTGCATGGAAGTTCCCTGTATTCATTATGAAATTTTCTAGGTATTGTTCCCCTTTTCAGACAGGTTTATCAGATCTTTATTTATTTAATTTTTTATTCTATTATAATTAAGGAATTTTAAAACCCCAATGCGTGTGTCAGTCCCATCATACCCTAAATAATTAATAACAGAAGACACTGCTATGGATTATACTTGGACCATAAACCTGAACAGACTCTTCGTATCATCACCATTTGGTTGAGAGTCGGTTCAACCTCAAGGCCCCAAATCTTTATATTTTGCCGTGGCTAATTGTATTCTACTATTGTACAGCTGCATCACTGCATATATACCAATCACTGGTTCGTTGTTAATCTGACTTTTTTTCGTTTTATCTGTCCCTTCCCCTTTCCTTTTCCTTTTAAATTGTAAGGGTGAACAAGAAAATTTGTAAAGACGATGTCCTTTACATCCAAATTTTTGAGGTGACTTAAGGCTTGTGCAGACCAGCGAACGCCCGAGATCGCGGGCGCTACAGGCAGCGCGATCCTTGTAGTGCCCACGATATCGCGCTGGTCTACACGAGCCTTTATATTAACCACCTTTTTTTTTTTTTTTTTTTTTTTTTTTTTTTTTTTTTTTTTTTTTTTTTTGAGGGTGGGAAATCATCAAATAACTTCTCCCGCTCTGGGCGGAGCGGGAGGGCGTGTCAGACTCTTACTGACTAAAACCCACCCGTGTTCCTTCGGCTGCCCTGTTGCCGGGGGCCACGATCTCCCTTTCGGTTTTCTTCGCAACCCCGGCAGGCATCGGCCCTAGTGGACCCCTTCGAATCTGCTGACATCTCTTTGAGGCGCGCGTGGAACACAACGCGCCGTCGACCCGGGCCTGGTCCTTATCGGACGGTGAGCCACCCATTGCTCACCGCCCGCAAGCCCGCGCCTACGGTGGCCGGAAATCGCCTCGCGATTCCCGACGCCCTGGGCGTCTCCTCCTGCGGCGGTTAGGGGCATGAGGGCGCGAAATTTGCCTCTCCCTCACGCGTTCCGCCTCCTCCTTCGCGAGCATTACCGCTTCGCAGAAGGAGGTGACGGCCTCCCATTTCCTCTCGCTCCGTACCATGGCCTGAACCAGGGCCGGACGCGAGAGATCACCGCCGCCGATCGCCTCCACGAGGACACGGCGATGCTCCGCCCAAGCTGGGCAGACCTCCACCGTATGCTCCACCGTGTCCTCCGGGCGATCCACACAATGGTGACACCCGGGCGTTTCCTCCCGCCTTATCCTGTGCAGGAACCTCCCGAAACTGCCGTGTCCGGTGAGGACCTGCGTCAGGCGGAAGGTGAGGACGCCGTGGCGCCTCTCTAGCCACTCCTCAAAGAGGGGTCTTATCGCCGCAATTGTGGCGTGCCCAGCGCTGGGTTGCGACAATCGCACTCTCCATGACGCCATGAGATCCCGCCGGAGCTCTGTCCGCTGTGCCGCGATTTCTCGCGGCAGCGGAGTTAAGCCCCGGCGTTTCGCCTCCTCGCGCCACTCCCAAATGTGCGCGAGGACCTTTGCCTCCAGATCCCATGGCGGTAATCCGGCAAGGAGGCTCGCCGCCTCGCAGGAGACCGTGCGGTATCCTCGGGCCAGCCGGATGGCCATGACCCTCTGGGACGCGTTCAACCGGCGGGCTGGCCGCAGCCTTAGTGAACGCGCCCACACCGGTGCCCCGTAAAGGGCCATGGACCGCACAACCCCCGCGTAGAGCCTCCGGCAGGAGGCGTTTGGATCCCCTAGATTGGGCAGGAGCCGCTTCAACGCAGCCCCGGCCCGCTCCAGTCTGGGAGCCAAACGTCGGAAGTGTTCGACGAAGTTCCACCGGCTGTCGAGGACAAGTCCCAGATACTTCATCGTCGACTCGACGCCGATGTGAACCCCTCCCGCCATTACCTGGGAACCCGACGGTGGCGCATTCCGAGGTCCATGAAAACCCATGGCCTCGGACTTGTGCAGGGCCACCTCGAGTCCCAGCTGCCGGATCCTGTCGACGATTGTCGCAACCCCGCGTGTCGCAAGTTCGGCCGCCGCCTGGTACGACCCCCCCTGTGCCAGGACCAACGTGTCGTCAGCGTAGCAGACGACGCTGACGCCGCTAGGGAGGTCGGCGCGCAGCACCCAGTCGTATCCGATGTCCCACAGATGCGGCCCCAGGACCGATCCCTGTGGGACACCGCACGACATCTCTCGCCGGTTCCACTCTCCTTGGTGACCGGGGTAGATGACGGCCCTGTCCGTCAAATAGGCCTCGACCACACGACAGAGGTAGGTCGGCATCCGGTGATACCGGAGTGCCTCCCTGATGCAACTCCAGGGCAGGGTGTTGAAGGCATTGGCGATGTCTAGAGACACCGCCAAGACGACCCCACCCCGGGCCACAGCATCCCCCGTCGTGAGGGCCCGCACGCGCATGATGGCATCCACCGTAGAGCGCCCCTTGCGGAAGCCAAACTGGCTCTCCGCCAGATCCGGTCCCACCCGCACCAGCCGCTCGACGAGGCGGTCTGCAATGACTCTTTCAAAGAGCTTGCCCACCTCGTCGAGCAGCACGATGGGCCGATAAGCGGACGGAGAGTCCGCTGGGCGCCCCGGCTTCCTGATGAGGACCAGTTTCCCCGTCTTCCAACGAAGTGGGAACTGGCCCCTCTCCATGCATGCGCTTAGGAGCCCCCTTAGTCGAGGCCCGAGAGCCCCCAAGGCCAGGACCCAGGCTTTTCCAGGTATGCCGTCGGGTCCTGGGGCGGTATTTTTCGCATTCATCTTGCGTACCGCCACTCTCATTTCTACCTCGGTCACCTCCGGAGCATCGTCGTCGTCGTCGGCGGTGTGGTCCGCATCGGGCACCGCAGTAGGCGGAGCCATGGGCGGGGGAGCGTGTTCCCCTCTTGGGGGGAACAGAGCGCTCACCACGTCCCCCACAAGCTGGGGCCGGAGACTCTGCGTCAGCGGGGGAGCCCATGGGCGGAGTTTCTCCCGCACCATCTTGTATGGGCGTCCCCACGGGTCCCTGTTTAGAGTCTCCAGCAACTCCTCACGGGCCACTGCCCTGGCCCGCAGGATCTCCGCTTGGAGGGCGGTCTTCGCCGCTCTGTACCCCTCGTACAGCTCCGCCTGAATGGCTTCCGTATCCGGAGGGCGGATACGGAGCCTGCGGTGCCTGGCGTACCGGCGTCGCGCAGTAACGCACGCCCTGCGCAGGGTCTCTAACTCCTGCGACCACCAGTACACCTGGCGCGAAGCACGTCCGGGCCGGACCCGGGGCATAGCCACGTCACATATATTGGACATGGCCTCCCGGAACCACTCCACCTCGTCGTTGATGTCAGCAGGCCTGTCCGGTGATGACACCCAGGCCTGCACGATTGAGGCTTCCAGGAGGAGCTCCCGGTCCAGCCGCTTCAGCGCCCACCGCGGACCACTCGGGGCCTGTCGGACCGGCGCGCTCGAGGTCTGGGCGGAGACGTCAAACCGGATGTACCGGTGATCGGAATAGGTCTCCACCCCCTCCATGACGCGCCAGTCAATGACACGCGGTGACAGAGCGGGGCTGGCGAACGAAATGTCCACCACCGATTCACCCCGCATCCGCACACACGTAGGGACAGAACCCCGGTTTAGGACGACTAGGCCTGTCTCCAGAGCCCAGTCCTCCACCATCCTGCCCCGTGTGTCCGTGTACCGGGAACCCCAAGCCAGATTCTTGGCATTGAAGTCCCCGAGGACGAGCACGGGGAGGGAACAGAACCCGACGACGACGACTCTCAACTCCGCAAGGGAGTTGTGGAACTCGGCGAGAGTTCGGTTCGGGGAGAAGTATACCCCCACCACGGCAATCTCCCCGAACCGTGCTGCCACGCAACCCCGTCCTCTCTTGACAGACTCGAGAGACGGAGTTCCGGCGGCGGCCGACGAAATGAGGGTCACTGAGCCGCTCAGGTCCTCCACCCAGTCATCCCTGGGCGGGACAAAGTACGGCTCAGCGACCACGGCGATGTTAATCGACCACTGCGCCATGCTCTGGAGCAATAGATCCTGAGCGGCGGCGCAGTGGTTGATGTTCGCCTGGAGGAGGCGTAATGGGGCCATTATTGGCACTCCATGTCTGCCTCCTCCTGAGTCCCCTGTAAGGGCACTGCCGCAGTGGGAACGACGGCGGCGACAACGGTACAGGCGGCAGCGGCTACGGCTGTAGTGGCGGCGGCTGCGGCGGTGACGGCGGTGGCGGAGGACTTGCCCCTGCCTTTGGCCTTGGCGGGTGGAGCGCAGGCCTTGCTCCCAGCCCGGTGATC
This sequence comes from Omphaloscelis lunosa, assembly GCA_916610215.1. Taxonomy (NCBI): domain Eukaryota; kingdom Metazoa; phylum Arthropoda; class Insecta; order Lepidoptera; family Noctuidae; genus Omphaloscelis; species Omphaloscelis lunosa. The sequence goes on from OU744255.1 coordinate 5,891,219, forward strand.
GGCCGGCTTGCCAGCCGCCGCACATACAACACAGTGCGGCGGGGCGTCACACGAGCCGGCCTTGTGACCGGGCTGACCACAGCGGAAGCAGTGGCCGCTGCGGTCCACCTCCGAGGTGCACTTGACCCCCACGTGGTGTCCCACCTGGCAGCGGTAACACCTCAGAGGTCTGGGCTCCAGCAGTTTAACCTGGGCGGAAACCCAGCCCACCAAGAGCCTTCGGCCCTCCCCGGCTATCTTTTTGGCCGCCGTCACGGGGCAGCTCACCCTAATGGCTTGCATCCCCGCGAAGTCAGGATGGATGGTGCCCGCCCTAACCTGCTCGGCAGAGCACCCTCCAGCCTTAGCGACGGCGGCCACGACCTTTTCCACCGTCACGGAGTCGTCCAGGCCCTGGATGCGCAGATCAGCGCATTTGGTGGGCCTGGACACTCGGGCCTCGTCCGCATTTAGGGACGCCCTGAGCTTTTCGGCCAGAGCGTCAGCGGCCGGGCCACTGGCCGCACCAGGGACCTCCAGCATCCGGGCCCCGGTTGCCGTTATCTTCAACCGGATGCCCTTAGCGGCGCCGATCTCCTGGAGGTCCATCACCGCGTCCACTTTGGCGAACACGTCCTGGTAGGACACGCCCCTCTTCTCCGCTTCCGGCTGCAGTGTTACCACTACAGCTGCGGACTTCGGGGCGCGGAGCCTAGCAGCGACGCTTCGCTCCTTATGCCGCTGCCGCCTCGCCCTTCTTTTGGCCGCCCTTGTCGCCTTGCCAGCCTTCTTCTTCTCCCCGGCTACTTGCCACCCGGCGTCGGCCGGAGGAGAAGATTCAGGAGGCGGAGGCGGCCGTTTCGCCGCCGCCTGGGCCTGGGCCTGGGCCGGAGCCCTCGCCGTCAGGGCCGGGGCCCTCGCCGCCTGCGCAGCCGCTCCGCCCTTGGCCTGCCTTGACGGGCCCGGTTTGGCCGCGGCAGATACGGTGGCGGCATACGATGCCACCTTTGCCACCTTTGGCTGGCCCAAGGCCGGTTGGCTCGCCGCTAGTGGGGGGCGCAGGACGATAGCCTCCAGGGCGGAGAACTTACTCCGCAGGGAGGCCATCTCCTGCCGCACCAGGGTCAGAACCCGGTCCTCAGCTGGCACGGGCCGTGCCTGCCCATGCTGCTCTCCCCCATGCGGCAACTCCCGGGAGCCGGCTGCTCGCAGCCCGGCCAGGTCTGCTCGGAGCCTCTCGTTCTCCTTTCGGAGAAGCTCCATGGCGGCTGTCAGCTTGGCAACCTCCGCCCGCATCTCAGACATCTCGTCCGACGGAGGCCCAAGCTGAAGGGCCTTCGATGCCGCCAAAATAGAGGCCGTGGCCGCGGGTATGGCCTTGTCTTTAGAGGACTGAATCCTCTTCAAGGCCACACTCCTGATCGCGGCTGCCACGACCTCCGCAAACCTGGCCGTCTGCTCCGCGTCCGGCTCACCACCTGCGGCCTCTGAGTGGACCACCCCGCTGCTGGCCCCTCCAGGGTGGTGCCCCTCCGTGGCGAGTCCGTCAACTTGTGGGGCAAGTTCGGCTGGACTGGCCCGGTTCGGCTCACCACCCTTCTTGGTGGTGAGCCCTCTCCCCACACCTTTTTGGCGGGCCCTACCGCGCCGGCTGGTGTGCAGCTTCCGCCTGTCCTCGGCGGAGGACCACCCAGCATCCCCCGATGGGGGGCGCTTCCGGAGCTTCCGGATGATTCCGTCAGCCCCCACCACTTCGCGCTCCGAGCTCAGGCTAGAGCTAGAGCCAGATGCAGCGTCGGACTCCGACCGCGCATCACTCCCCTCCTCTTTTTTTTTTGTGTTGTTGGTTGTGTTCATTTCCATATTTAATCCCACGAGTATTAACTTTTTATCTTCTTAAATTGTGTGGTTCGCACTAGTGACTAATTAAGCTACCCATTAATCAAGCTATCAACCTCCCTCACGGTGCGCCGCCGCTTGGAGGTTTGGGGTGACTTTTTATAGAGGTTTTCTACCTCGCGGCCCGGGCGGTTAAGCCAAGACCCTCGACCCCCGTCGAATGCCAGAGACATGACCTTGGCAGTCTTCGGGGCTACGAGACCAACGGTGGCAGAAGGAAGGGTTTCCTCCTGCCTGCCCGACGGCAGGGTTAGTGCACGCCGAGCCCGCTCCTTCCTTAAAACGCTTCTCAACGTGTACTCTCTACAGAGTACACGTTAGAGCGTTCCTCCGACAGGATATTGGCATACGGACAACGAGACCCCTTAGGCTCACAGAACCTAATGGGGAGACTTTGCCCGTACCCCAGGGTGCACCGTCCCGGAGACTGGCCTTCCCCCCGGACGCATCCATAAGGGAACTCCAGCCCACGGGCACACGGGGAGGTTTCCTGTCCAAGCACCCCTATATTAACCACCTAAGGTGGTATAAGACAATTGATAATGTATAAATAGTTTACGCCCAATAGTTATTTTATACTTTGCTTTACTACCAAAATGAGTACACTCTGGTAACTAAGTGTTATTTACATCCATATTTTCACGGTAAACTTTGTTTAACGTGTCAAATTATGTGGGTCGTAAAAGCATTTTTTTTTTTTTTTTGCGAATTTCGTAAAACGGAATATATAGATCGACAAAGAATTAAAAAAAAAAAAAAAAAAAAAAATATCGCACTTCTAGTTCACTTCGATTCGCTTCGTTGTATCGCCTAAATCAGACTGACTCCATCGTGTGTCGGCGCTCTGCTTTTATACCGCCAATATTCAAGAACATTCCGGCGACGTGTAGAACGGTTCCAGAAAAACATCAACAAATAAACATTACCAGGAAATACAAAAGTAGTAGGTATAAAAAATAATAACCTACTTGTACCGAATAAAGAAATAGGTACTTTATGCTCTCGGCGTACGGTCGAAATTACAATGACGAGTTCTAATATTGTTTATAAGTAGTTACCTACTTAACTTCAAACTAATAATAATGGAATGCTTCTCGAAGTTTTTAGCGCAAACACACTGTAATCCGTGCTTTCTCGAAAGATCTCGTACGTACGACGTAACACTGCCCCCTCCTTAGACATGCTCGTCCCGAGCATCATTAGCCCCGTAGTATCGGGCCAATCGGTCTACATGAACAATCTTAGGCGCACCTCGTAGACCCTTCTGTATTCGGTAGGTGACATCGTTGATCCTAGTCACGACTCGGTATGGTCCATCCCAATTTGCTTGCAATTTCGGAGACTTCCCCTTGCTCCGCACTGGGTTATGTAACCACACCAGTGAACCCTCGTCGAAACCCCTACTGTTTGCCTTGCGGTCATAACGGGTCTTCATCTTCTCAGACATCTGTTGGCCGGATTGTCGGATATGCTCATAAACATCATTCAACTTGTTACGCAAATCATTTGCGTAATCTGTTACACTACGTGGAGCATCAGGGGGAGCTCCAGTGATTAAATCTGCAGGCAACCGTAATTCTCTTCCAAAGTTCGCGAAGGCTGGCGTCACAGTCGTACTTTCGTGGACTGCGCTGCGGTAGGACAGCAGAAACGGCTGTATGTGCTTGTCCCAATCCCTCTGCCTGCTTTCCACGACTTTTGCCAGATATCTCTCCAACGTTTGGTTGAATCGTTCCACCATTCCATCAGATTGTGGGTGGTAAGAGGTGGTTCTGGTTTTGTAGGTACCCATCAATCGACAAGTTTCCTGAAATACTTGCGATTCAAAATTCCTTCCTTGATCGCTGTGTATTTCTAAGGGTACTCCAAAACGACAGAAAACTTCCTGATCTAATTTATCTGCGACAGTTGTAGCTTCTTGGTTAGGAATGGCGAAGACTTCTAGCCACTTTGTGAAGTAATCCATGACCACCAGGAAGTACTTGTTTCCGCTCTCACTTTCTGGAAATGGTCCCGCAACGTCTAGTGCTATCCGTTCCCAAGGGGCTCCAACGTTGTACACTTTTAATGCACCTCGGCTGCGTGTGTGGGGTCCTTTCACGGCCGCACAACTGGTACATTTGCGACACCAGTCCTCCACATCATCTCGACAGTGGATCCAGTAAAAGCGTTCTCGAATTTTTAGTAGAGTCCTTTTTACTCCCATATGTCCTCCTGAACATCCATCATGGTAGAGCCGTAGAACATCCGGCACCTTAGCTTTAGGGACAACCATTTGTAGATGACAGCTGTCTCCTCGTTTTCCCATTTACGGCACAAGACTCCATCCTGGATCACCAAGCTGTTCCATTGCGCCCAATAACTCTTCGTGATGGAACTCATCGCAGCCACATCACTCCACTTAGGTTTAGGAGCACCAGCTTTGACCCACTCGAAGATCGGTTTGATGTCCGAGTCATTTTGCTGAGCCTGCTGTAGGGTTTCCTTCCATTCATCGCTGAGATCTGTTCTAAGCATCCTCACGGGCACTACTTCCTTAGTCTCTTGCCTGGCACAGTGCTTACAGTCTTCAGAACAAGGTCTTCTTGACAAGGCGTCTGCGTTACCGTGAGTTCTCCCACTGCGATGTTCAGTTATGAAGTCAAACTCTTGTAGTAGTTCAATCCATCTCGCCACTTGCCCCTCTGGATTCTTAAACTGTAATAGCCACTTCAATGCAGCATGGTCAGTTCGTAATTGGAATTTACGTCCCAGCAAATATTTACTGAAGTGCTGCAATGTCTTTACTACGGCGAGTAGCTCCCTTCTTGTAACGCAGTAATTTCTTTCTGGTTTGGATAAAGACTTGCTGAAGTAAGCTATCACAACCTCTTGGTCTCCTTTCCGTTGAGACAGCACGCCCCCAATTCCAGTATTACTTGCATCAGTGTCAACTATGAAGTCATTTTCAGTGTCAGGATATCCCAAAATAGGTGTATTGCACAGACGTTTCTTTAATTCCTGAAATGCGACGTCGCAGTTCTCGTCCCAACAGAATTGCCGCTTTTCCTCAGTGAGTTTGTGCAGAGGTTTCGCAATGTCGGCAAAATTCTTGACAAACCTTCGATAGTAGGAGCACAAACCCAGAAATGCTCTGACCTGTGTCTTGTCTTTCGGAACTGGCCAATCCTTGACGGCGATTACTTTCTCTGGGTCTGTTTGAACACCTTCCCCCGAAACAATGTGTCCTAAAAAGTTTACTTGTTGTCTGAAAAACGAGCACTTTTTCGGACTTAACTTGAGATTTGCTGTTTGGATTTTCGACAGCACTCGGTTGAGGTTTTTAAGGTGATCTTCAAATGTACGGCCCACGATGATAATGTCGTCTAGATATACAAGACATGCGTCTCCAATCAATCCGGCGAGTACTTGCTCCATCAACCTTTCAAACGTCGCAGGAGCATTGCACAGACCGAATGGCATAACTTTAAACTGCCACAACCCTTTTCCTGTTGAAAATGCAGTTTTCTCCTTATCCTTGGGGTCTATTTCAACTTGCCAGTAGCCACTTTTCAGGTCAAGTGTGGTAAACCACTTCATACCAGTCAGCGTATCCAGTGTGTCATCGATCCTAGGCAGCGGGTAGCTGTCCTTCTTCGTGACGTCGTTCAGTCGTCGATAATCCACACAGAAGCGCATACTGCCGTCCTTTTTCTTTACCAGGACCACAGGAGAACACCATGGACTCGATGAAGGTTCTATAACACCGTCCTTCACCATTCCCTCAATCATGGTTTCCACCTCTTTTTCTCGTGCAACTGGCAGTCTTCTTGGTCGCTGGCGGATTGGTAACTCGTTGCCTGTATTAATCTTATGCTGAACAAGTCCAGTTCTCCCTATGTCAGCATCGTTTGAAGAGAAAGTGTCGGCGTACTGAAGTAACATCTTCTTAGCCTTGTCCATTTCTCCTTTAGTTAAATCGCAGTTTTCTAAAAGAGTTGACACGTCAAATCTTGGACTACGAATTTTATTTCCGGTAGGCGGATCCTGCAATTGACGCATCCAAGCTACTTCCTCGCAAGTACCGATCAAGGTGCCCTTCTTGATCACATGCTCCTTGTTACTTGGATTCAGTATGCGTACTGCTGAGACGTTGGTGGCCTTGACCAGAGTACGTGCCATCTTCCATGGGAAGTCATTGTTCACCCTTTCTATCAGAACACTTCGATCTTTGTGTCTAGAATTCTGTGGTAAACTAATTGGCACAATTGTTTCTGATCTGCGAGGAAGAACAATCTCTTTCAAGCAGTACACTTTTCCTGATGGTGCACCTTCCATGAAGACTTCATCTGAACCACATTTCAATACTCCTTGATCAACGTCGATCTCGCAACGATGTTTCCGCATGAAGTCCAAGCCCAAGATGCAATCGTCCACTATATCGGCCACGATGACATTGTGCTGGTAAGTTCTATCACCCAATTTCAACTCCACCTCCTTCTTGCCTCGGACGATTATGTGCTGACCGGTGGCTGTTAGTAATCGAATACGGTCGTGGTTATCGACGTAGTTCCCAAGAAACCGACTTACTAGGTGAGAATTGACGACCGTGTGAGAAGCTCCAGTATCCAACGTCAGTTTGCATGGTGTTCCGTTGACTTCGCCTTTGATGGTCAGGCTGTTCCCATCATGTGCTTGCGAGATCAAGATTCTCGGGGCTCTTTCAATACCAGCCAGCACCCGCCCCCCAGTCCTGGCATTTACTCGTTTCCCTGCTGTGGCTGGGCAGTCACTTCAGCCACCCTTCCCTGCTGATCTTCTCTCGGGTTGCTGCGCTTAGGACAGCTTGACCGAAGATGACCCCTTTCTTCGCAAGTGTAGCACCTAGGACTGTACCCTTGCGGCCGGTCGCGTACAGGTGATGCTACAACCTCCCTGACGCGGTGCGTTCGGTGGTCCTGCCTCACTGCCTCTACTTCTAACGCATGGGCCAAGGCGTCTTTCAGCGTCTCATGATGCCCAAGTCTCACAGCGGCTCTAACTTCTAGGTCGCGTATTCCATCAACGAACGCTTGTACCAGATTCCCATCGATAAGTGCAGGGGCAGACTGGTATGCTTTCCGAACCAGCTTTTCAACTTCGAGGGCCCACTGCTGTAGGTTCTCGGTACTACGTTGAATACGATCCTTCAACTTAGCACGAAATACGTGCTCCAGGTGCGCGTCGCCGTATCTGGACTCTAACGCCTCCAGCAGCTGCTCGTAGGTTACATTCTTGCCGAGCGCCTCAAGAATGTTTAGGGCCTGGTCTCGGAGGCCCAAGGTGAGCGCAGTCATAGCTTGCGGTTTTGTCCATCCATTCGCCTTCATAACGGCCTCAAATTGAATTTTATAAGCCGACCACGAAGATGTGCCATCGAATGGAGGCACCTTAAAGCCCCGCGCTGAAGGTGCAGCAACTACTGAAGCTACAGTCACGTCTCCAGTCTTCAGTTCCCCCAAAGCCTTCTTCACCCCAGCGATCTGAACTTCGGCTTCTGAGAGGCGATTCTCGTGCTGCTGTACCTGATCCTTCATCACCTTTAGGTCTTTGCCAAAAGTTGCATGAAGATCCTTTATGAGGAGCATCTGCTCGTCTTGGCGGCGGACCTGCTCCTCTTTGTCTCGCTGCAACTGCTCTTCCAACCGGCGAGCCTGCTCCTCTTGACGGCGAGCCTGCTCCTCTTGACGGCGAGACTGCTCCTGCAGCAGCGCCATTAAAGCTGACAAGTCTGGCGCCATTGATGCTGTAGAAACTACGGATGGGCCAGCGACTGGCACTGACGTAGGCTGGACACCACCCGGTGTCTGTGTTGGAGAATGTCCAAACCGTCTTTGGTCCATGTCCTGCTGTCGCTGACTCCTGGTACGAATACCGTCCGTGTCGTCCTTCGGTAGAATTGGCATAATTTATCCCTCACTTCTGACACCAAATTGTTACGAGCTGGGTATGGGATAAAATTAATTACTACCAATCAGACAATTAGATAGCTTTATTAAACACAAAACACTTAAAACTTAATCACAAATACGCCACTGATCACTATTCGCTCAGATATCGCACTTCTAGTTCACTTCGATTCGCTTCGTTGTATCGCCTAAATCAGACTGACTCCATCGTGTGTCGGCGCTCTGCTTTTATACCGCCAATATTCAAGAACATTCCGGCGACGTGTAGAACGGTTCCAGAAAAACATCAACAAATAAACATTACCAGGAAATACAAAAGTAGTAGGTATAAAAAATAATAACCTACTTGTACCGAATAAAGAAATAGGTACTTTATGCTCTCGGCGTACGGTCGAAATTACAATGACGAGTTCTAATATTGTTTATAAGTAGTTACCTACTTAACTTCAAACTAATAATAATGGAATGCTTCTCGAAGTTTTTAGCGCAAACACACTGTAATCCGTGCTTTCTCGAAAGATCTCGTACGTACGACGTAACAATATGATCTACTTGCCCGTGGTTGAACCACTTTTATCAACTTCGATACAAAATATAGCAGAAAAATAATTTTGAAAAAAATGTTTTTTTTTTTTTTGAAAAACCCTGTTTATAATTTATTGTATGTTTTCTATTATTCAGTAAAACTCAAAAAATTTAAAAATCACTCTTTAGTCTTCAGCTAACCTTGAAATAAAATCTAAATTATATTTTATGAAAATACAATATATTATATTAAATATAATATTATATTCAATATTAACTATTGACTGCCTCGTTGGTCTAGTGGTCGCAAAGCACTACTGCTGAGTATGAGGTCCTGGGTTCGATTCCTGGGTCGGGCAAGGTGTTATTGGGGTTTTCCATCTGGAATTTCTCAGTACAACCCGGAGTCTGGATTTTTGCCCGGTTTGGGATTATTATAATAATATATTGAATATAAAAACATAACATCACGCCTGTATTCCCCGAAGAGTTAGGCAGAGGTGTACCTATAGTACTCCCACATTTCGCCAGTTATGTTTAAGTCCCATGTAATAGGGGGCGAGCCTATTGCCATTAACCGGGCACATATTATTATATTATATTAAGTAATTTAAAGGGGAAATTAACTAAAATTCTGAGAGCGCTAATAATGCGCAGTGATGAAACATGATGAAACAGATGTTGTGACTAGTCACATCTGTTTCATCACTGCGCAAAAAAAAAAAAATTTTTTTTTTTTTTTTATATCAAATACATATAGTATTATCGAAGCTATAAAAATATAATACATGGCGAAAAAAAAAAAATTAAGTAGGTATGTTTCAAAAACATTTTGATTTTATAAATACATATTTATTGCTACTGTGAACGTTTATTAACATGTTTTTTTTTTTCTCATATCTTTTTTTACTCTCTGAATAAGATTACAAAAAAGTAAGTTCAAAAACTAAAACCGGACTACTGAAAAATCAGGCTATAAAAAGTATGTAACAAGAAAATATTTCGAACAGAAATAAAGACAGGTACAAAAATGGTCATGATAAAGCTGTGGTCGCATGCCATTATAATTTTGTGGGTGTAAAGGCATGGGACCACGGCTTTTTCGTTCAAGACTTTATGTCTAGAGGGCGCCATATTACATTTAATGTGACGTCACATAGCCTATAACTAGCGGACGATCAAGACACTTCCAATGATACCCCATTTGTCAAATTATGATCGGGAGTTGAGAAGTTATGAGGTAACAGATGAACATACATACATACATACCGGTCAAAATCATAACCCTCCTTTTTGCTTCACCGTAGTCGGGTAAAAAATACCATTAATTCAGATTTTATGAGATTTATACCTACTGACCCTATCGTGATCATCTCGCCATTTTGTATTGAAATAAAAATATAGTAGTTTCGCCTACTATTTTTTTTTTCATTAGAAATACAATATTTAGGCCTCTAATATACTATATTATTTAGCACAGATAATATAATCTGACACGAATGATTTTGCGCCACGAAAACTGTACTTTTTATCGTCACATAGATCAGTTTCAATTATTTCAAGCTTTCCCACAATTAGATAAATTAACAAAAACGGGTTTTTTTTCATGCACGGAGCCTTAATGTACTTACTTTTATTATTTACCCCTTTAACAATAATATCCAGTTTTTGAAGATAGGGTCACCGTTTAATAATAGGGGGTTAATTAAGTATTCGTAAATAGTCATTGACGCAACCCAATGCTGGACATATTATAGTATTTACCTTTCTTTTTATAAAGTTGTAAAGAATTTTCTATACATGCATGAGTTGAGAAGTTTCTTGCCGGCTCTTCTCGAAACGACCAATTGAATCCGTGCTAGTTGCACGGTTCCAATTGGTCGTTCGTTTCTGACGCTTCTAACATTTCATAAGTGCCAAGGTAGGTTATAAGTTATAAGTGAAATTAAATATTTTGATTTTGATATAAAATCATTTATTTTATTCACCAACTTACACCGCGGTAATTTTTTTGTCAATTTTTATTATTTTTTGATGTTTCGGTTTAAATGACTGACTGAACAGTACAGTCGATGTTTTTACATTGTAAGTACAGAAGAAAACGCGCTGTTGTTGAAGACTTGGTTATTCCCCGTTTTATAGACATTTTTTAAAATTAGTTTACCAAATATTGCATATTCACAGTTTTTTCAACAATATTTAATGTCAAAGCAGAATCGTTCAGTACAGGAACTATGTAAGTTTGAAAATTCTCTTAAGCTGCTCATGATCTCATTTGGCCAGCTTAAAAGCTATGAAAAAGCGTTCAATATTTCCTAGATTTAAATTAGCTATTTAAACTAACAAAGGGCACAATTATTTGGACAGTCGTTAGAAGTCAGAAGCCCGAAAATCTGACAACAAGCCTTACCAACGGATATACACACAGTTACTGGGTTGTGGAGATCAGATAGGCAGCCGCTCCATGTCAAATACTGATATTCAGCAAGCTGTATCCGGTAAGACTGGAAGCCGACCCCGACATAGTTTGGCGAAAAGCCTTGCTAGGCAGACCATGATTTAAGTGAATTTAAACTCTAAAAGCCGCAAAAACATCAGATTCTATTTCGCGTAAGAACAATTTTGTATTAGCTGCTGGCACTGTCACGCCGTAGAGTACAACGTGATAAGTGCAGTGACAGAATGAGTACCTTTAAATAATTTAATACTTGGTAATAAATCTATAATTTTATGAACCACCGTTGGCTTCAATTATGGTATACCTACGTGTTTAAAGATAAAGTAAGGTAGTAAGTGTTTGGGCTTTAAAACTAAAATAATATACAAACATCACGCCTGTAATCCCCGAAGGTTTAGGCAAAGGTGTACCCTTTTTGTAAACCCGCATTTCGCCAGTAATATTTAAGTCCCATGTAATAGGGGGCGAGCCTATTGCCATCAACCGGGCATGAATCCAGGCTCCAGGCTGCTACTGAGAAATTCCAGATGGAAAATGCCAATAACACTTTGCCCGACCCGGGAATTGAACGGAAGACCTCACTCAGCAGTAGTGCTTACGACCACTAGACCTACGAGGTAGTCTGAGATTAAAATAAAATAAAACTAAAATAATCTGAGATTGACTACCAACCAACGTAAAGGTGCTGATAAATTTGAGCATTCACTTGTAATGAGCATTCTAGCGAATGCTACATTACAGAAATATAAACGGGAGCGTTGTAACGAGCATTCTAGCGAGCACTCTAGCGACCGTTCTAGCGAGCATTCTAGCGAAAGACCAGTAAATTTGCTTTAATTTGCTAGAATGATCGTGAAAATGTTCGTAGCAATTTTGGCACCATGCTTGCCTCTGTTCGTTGTTCACTTCGACAAATTTAAAAACGGCGAATGCTCCATGTTCTGTTACAAGTTAAGTTTAGTGCTCAAGTTTATCAGCACCTTAACAGGGGCATATTTTCTGTCTCTTTTTCTCATTTTGATAAAAACAAAAGTTGGTCATCTGAATACCTACACAAGACTGAAGTTATAAAGTTAGGGACCCAAAAGTTGTACAAACCCGCAGGAATATATTCCAAATTGAATGTGAAATTAGATTATAATCTAGGAGTGGTTTTAGTCCGCATTGTCCGTGAATTTACTCTCTGCATGCCCGTACGAACACCGTTGCCAAGTATACTTCAAGTTAATAAGGTTTGAGAAACAGTCACGTGATTTGGGAGCAAAACATATACTTAATTAATACATATTTAGCTAGTACATATTTTTCTAGTACATATTTTGCTAGTACATGTTTTGCTAGTACATATTTTTCTAGTACATATTTTGCTAGTACATATTTTACTAGTACATATTTTGCTATGACATATTTTGCTAGTACATATTTTGCTAGGACATATTTTGCTAGTACATATTTTGCTAGGACATATTTTGCTAGTACATATTTTGCTAGTACATGTTTTGCTAGTACATATTTTTCTAGTACATATTTTGCTAGTACATATTTAACTAGTACATATTTAGCTAGTACATATTTAGCTAGTACATATTTAGCTAGTACATATTTAGCTAGTATATATTGTGCTAGTACATATTTTGCTAGTACATATTTTTCTAGTACATATTTCGCTAGTACATATTTTGCTAGTACATATTTTGCTAGTACATATTTCGCTAGTACATATTTTGCTAGTACATATTTCGCTAGTACATATTTTGCTAGTATTTATTTTGCTTCTTGATTTTAAGAAGGAGATGATTACGAAAACTTAAAATATTTTCTGTTTTATTTATATTTGAATGGTCTCGGTCGACATCAATTTCTTCTCTTATTGTAGCTATCGATCACCATTGAACGTGCACCATTATCAGTAAATCCACGGTGACCTATGTCACTTGCTGCATAAAAGTCCTAGCTATAGCTAAATCATGGTAACTATTGTTCACCAATCATATTTTTTTAGTGTTTTATACTCATTAAATAGGAAACTGCATCATGTACTTTGAAAACAACATTTTTCATTCACGAGGTAAACAATATTAGCGCAGAATTACATCTCATCACGTTGGTAAGTACAAAAATGGCGGCTGTGAATTTCGCGCCAAAATATTTCCCGCGTATTTTTTGCTTTAACTCACACTAATCGCCTATCATAACGATTTGTTTTACTTATACGGATTTTTACCTCAAAAAAAGCGTTTATTCTAATGAGGATAAATGATGAAACATCCTTTTTTGTAGCATTTACTTAATTCTGTACCCAAACAGAGATGCGTGAATAAAGAGGGTAGCATTATGTGCGATTATCAAACGCTTCAGCTCAAATATTTTCATGAGGCTAGTAAAAATCCAGTTTGTTAGTAAAGTAACGGTAATTATAGTATTAACAGACTACCCACCGATCTGCAGTATTCATGCTGAGAGGACCTTAAACAGTCTATACAGGGTCTCCCTGGAAGTATAGATTAAAAAAATCATTATTTTACCTACGCAATATTATAGAAAGGCCCGATTAATAGTGGGTTAAATGGGACATCATATTTATTGTAGAAGTTACTGCTGTTCTAATATACAGGCTGTCTCTGGAAATATGGATTAAATCGAATAAAGGCAAGGTCTTTTCCAAACATTTTAACTCTGAGAATGTCGGTGCAGTTTTTTATGGTTCAAAAGTTATGACCAATTTTTGTTTTTATTTTTTTTCAATCATTCTATGCGAAATAATTCAAGGAAAAAATCAATAAAAAAAAAATCAGGACTATCAATTGTTTTTTTTTTTCTGGAAGTTGTAGATGAGTGGGCCTTTCCTGTAGTAATACTTTTAGATAGTTAGAAAACATGTGTTCAATAAGAAAAACAATTTACTGCAAAGGCTTCGGTCTGGCAAAAATTTTCGAGCGATTTTTATGGAAAAAGTTATACTAGCGAAAATTTACCACGTACTAGAAAACTTTGCTCAAGTCATAGAGATTCTTTGAAGGTATACAACACTGGGATATTCTTATCAGTTTAAAAGTTAGAGAATTTTATTAACAAGGCAGTCGTATTTTTTCAATTTTCTAAATTTCAAATTTTATTTTATTTGAGCTTAATTAATCATTTCGTTATTGTTTATGCCCCATTCCAACTGGTTCTTTTGTTTCCCCCCCCTACAAATTCCTAATTAGGGCAAATAACATGACTCATGAGAGAGCAAAAAGTTTACCGAAAACATTTTAAAAAAAAACCTAAACCACATCACAGTTGTGCTCAGATAGGGAACCAATGACTAAGCACTGGTTTCAGTTCCTAGGGACTAAAATTAAATCGTTAGTTAAGCGGAACTTAATGAAAATTTGAAACTTAGATAATTGTAAAAGTACGATCTCCTTGTTAATAAAATTCTCAAACTTTTCCCTTAAAGGATTCAAAAAGGGGATAAAAGTTCGTCATTTTTGCCGATAGGAAATCCCATCGGACACAAGTCTTGTACTTTAATAAAATAATTTAAGCTAAGTATTGCACGTGCTTCAAAAACGGTGTACGAAAACATCGTGAGGGAACCGGCATGCCTGGGAGATATTTCTCGATGGCATGTGAAGGCAAGTTAGAGGCTTATGGGCGGGTTTAAAACTCTGACACCTGTCACTAACCACACGAAAAAAAGAAGAAAAAGCTAAATATTTTTTCCTTATGTGCCGGACGGGCGTTATCGCTGAATAAAAAGTGTTAATGAAGGGCTAAGCCTATCCAGAATTATCCCAGTGTGAGGGTAGTTCACTCCTTGAAGTCCAGGCGGTGCTGACGTCCTGCACTTATAGGTTCCATGTAATTTCGTGAATCAGATGGCAGCTATGTCTGAACACAGAGGAAGGAAGAGCTTTCTTGATACAGAAATAATAATACTGAGTATGATTATGAGTCTTCATAAGTTTTCGGGAAGTGCGTAACTCTTTAGGATTATTGTTGTACTATTTGAAGCTATGAGGTGCCGTTGACTCAGAATCCTTTAAAATGCTATGCGCGCTTACGTACTGCAAATCTTTACCTTTCCGAAGCCCGCAAATCGCTTCCCGATTTAAAGTTTTATTTATTGAAAGGAAACTAGGTAATCTGACCTGACACCCAATAGCGTTAAGATATATATCATACTATGGATAGCTCTCTTTAAGGAGAATAGTTCTTAGTGTGACGACTTCTCACAATTGTCAGTACGTTAAGAGCTACAGAGCTCTAAATGTGAGTAATTAAAGTATTTTAGTTTTAAGTACATCTATGGCTAGCACACGCCAATATACCAACAAAAATATCGAAAACTATACTCAAGTAGAAATGTAAATAAAAACGAAAACAGAACTTAACCCCATAAAGCATATCGATACCTCTGGGCTCAAAGGTCGTAAAAAACAAAAGGCAACTATACAGGAGAAGCAAAAAAAAAAAATTCTTACTCTAGCATTTTTGTTTCTTGAGTTATTTAAATGAAACCTAGAAAGAAAGTGCTTAGAATTTATAGTATTTTCTGAGGTAGTGTTGAAAAATGACCCTAGTGCTGTATTTAACGAGATAGATTTCCTTTACGACCATAAAATTTAAAATAAAAGTTCTTTACACCCTTAAAATTTTCATCCTATGTTATTACCCAAGGGCGTAAATCAACTTTACTGCACAAAAGTAAACAAAATAAGGAAATTATTGACAAGTGTAATATTTTTAGGTCGCTAAGGACCACCCGCTAAGGTATTCTGTAGGGATAAATTTATAATTCAACTTAAGTATTAAATGAATTATGTAATTATGTGTATACTATTGTATTTTTTCTACAAATAATAATGAAAGAATTATTTTTAAATGTTTTGGTTTTTATTTATTTAAAAATGTAAATTATATTTAAATAAATGAAATAATATTCTTTCTATTCAAATAAAACGCACATTTGTGTAATCAAATTGAGATCGTTTATTTGGAACTGAACACAAAGCTTGAAATCTTTAAATTATAAATTAATATTTTGGTAACTAACGTACTTTTTCTTGCTTGCCTTTTATCCACTCTCTTCTTTAATCTTTTAATTAGTTTCACTTCTTTCTTTAATCAACGTTATAAACAGATGATGATTTATTTATTCATTTTCCTTCTCACTTTGTTCATCATCCTCTTCGTCTGTTTCATTCAAAGTCTCGCGTAGTTTAGAATTGCATGGAAGTTCCCTGTATTCATTATGAAATTTTCTAGGTATTGTTCCCCTTTTCAGACAGGTTTATCAGATCTTTATTTATTTAATTTTTTATTCTATTATAATTAAGGAATTTTAAAACCCCAATGCGTGTGTCAGTCCCATCATACCCTAAATAATTAATAACAGAAGACACTGCTATGGATTATACTTGGACCATAAACCTGAACAGACTCTTCGTATCATCACCATTTGGTTGAGAGTCGGTTCAACCTCAAGGCCCCAAATCTTTATATTTTGCCGTGGCTAATTGTATTCTACTATTGTACAGCTGCATCACTGCATATATACCAATCACTGGTTCGTTGTTAATCTGACTTTTTTTCGTTTTATCTGTCCCTTCCCCTTTCCTTTTCCTTTTAAATTGTAAGGGTGAACAAGAAAATTTGTAAAGACGATGTCCTTTACATCCAAATTTTTGAGGTGACTTAAGGCTTGTGCAGACCAGCGAACGCCCGAGATCGCGGGCGCTACAGGCAGCGCGATCCTTGTAGTGCCCACGATATCGCGCTGGTCTACACGAGCCTTTATATTAACCACCTAAGGTGGTATAAGACAATTGATAATGTATAAATAGTTTACGCCCAATAGTTATTTTATACTTTGCTTTACTACCAAAATGAGTACACTCTGGTAACTAAGTGTTATTTACATCCATATTTTCACGGTAAACTTTGTTTAACGTGTCAAATTATGTGGGTCGTAAAAGCATTTTTTTTTTTTTGCGAATTTCGTAAAACGGAATATATAGATCGACAAAGAATTAAAAATTGAGTAAAACAGTGTCAAAAAGTCCTTTATGACCAAATGTCCTTTACGACGTTTGAACCCAGAAGTATCGATATTATAATGGATGCCCCCTTTTTGAAGTTTTATGCAAAAAACTGAAAGAAGTTTGAAAATTTCGAGGTTTTTCGAGCACTAAGCAGTCAGCACCTTGCACGCGGTCTGCACGCGCACGGATCGTGATCAGCGCGTCATCGGTATAGCTGAGGCGCGGCGCGACGGCGACACGGCTCGGGCCAATGACCACTCGCTTCCACGTACTCTAACGCGACGGACGATATTCCTTTCTTATTTAATTATAATGTGTAATAAGCTCAGCATTAAACCATTGCATATTTCATACAATCCACTTCTTTTATTGCTCCCACGCTAGCAATCAGGCAGATTTTAACTAAGTTTTAGACAACTTTTTTAAAGACTTGGCTGAATACTCTGTTTTTTGACTTAATTAATTTAAAATCAAAACGCCTTCGATCCTTCAATGACATACTGACTTAAAATATTCTGTCATATTGACAAAGTTTCTATCACAGAGTAATCTCGTACAAAAAAGATATTATTATTCAAATAAAAATATTTTGAATTGAATTGAATAAAGGTCCATTTCAGTTCTATAGAATCTCCAAAATTGTTTTAAAGAACAATAAAACTACAGTCTCAAACAATATTATATTATATTAAGTAAGTTGCTGCTGGGCTGCAGATGCTTGGATGCGTAATCGCCCGTGAATATCAAAATTTTAACATTATTTTTTTACAGTTGTTTCTAATCTACAAGATGCAGTCGTGCAGGAAACGTAGTTCTGGACCTAGGTATGTAAGTTTGCAATTATTTCAATGCTGACTATGACGTCATTATTGTCCAGCATATGAGCTTTTCACTAACACTAGGCGACACCTAAATGCATTGAGTTAAACATAATCTGTTATACTGGTATAAACATTCATTTCGTGTCAAAAAAAACGTATCACTTCAGTTATGAGGATGTCATTTTGAAACTACTAAAGCAAGCTTATTAGTTGATTCGAATGAATGTACTCGCCCGAAACGGGCGAATCGACGCCTTTAAATATTATAAGTTTATTTGTGGACGAATCAACAGCTCCGGAAATACGTATAAACTGACCTGTTTCATGCGACTGTCGTTGGATGTGCGCGTGCCCCGTGAAAACGTTTCATGAAAACAATGTTGACTACCTTATTTTTTTTGTAGATTGCCCATAAAACGAGTAAAATTGACCATCTTTATTTCTGCAGTTCTTCGCTCTTTCATGTAATGGGGATTTGTCGGAAGGGATTTCTGAAATAAACAAAATTATTGACCCACTTCTGCTGTTCAGATTTTATTTCCGATACAAAAGGTTTATTCCTGAAATCCCCACCAGTAGGGATTGTTATTTTTTTTCCATAGATCCCCACTAGTAAAATAAACTCAGCCTTTTTTCTAATATTCTAGTCGTTTTTGGCACTCGCCGGCCGCTGCCGCGGTACCGCTCGCTTCATTCGCTCGGCTCATGCGTAACCTCTAAAAATCCCTATCAGTGGGCACAGTTCAAACCTAACCTAACCTTTTAAGTAATGGGGATTTCTAGAAAAAAATATAACAATCCCCACTGATAGGGATTTTTCGGAGGGGATTCTTAGAATATAACAATAATTTTATCCAAATCCACTGATTCCGATATCCCCATACTGCCCAGTAAAAAATAAACACCCACCTAGAAAGTTCTGAATGGAAATAATTTCATAATAATTATGCTTTCAGCACTAAATATCCATGCTCATGTCAATGGCTGTGCCTTATGAGGGAATTCAATCAAAAACATAAAGTTAAATGCAAGTTAGTGATGAGATATCTTTACTTAGATGCTTATTTAAATTACTTAGTATCGTTTACTACATTAATTTCTAAAACCCGATGTTATTGTTTTAACGTGATAGGTTGTTCTTAAAGATAAGTGATGACTTTCCTTTATAAAAATCAGTAGTTTGGCCTCGTACAGGACTTTCTGTTATTTTTTTTATTTGTTTTTTATTTTTTTATTAATGTTTTAATGAGTGTGTTTTAGTTTAATTTGTGATGTCCTGTGCGAGTCTCAATAAATACTTTTTCTTTCTTTCTTTCTTTTCTTAGATTTTTTTTTCTCTTCTGTTCTAAAAATCACTAACAAATTCACCCTTGTCTTTCTCTTACCTATCACAACGGGTCACATGCAATAAATATAAATCACTCGAGGGATTGGTTGATAATATCTAATGTTGGTAACGATTATTTTCCCGCAGTACCGTGGAAGAACTCAAACCTGCATCTAAAACTCACGAATTCTTGACAGGCTCCTCTTATAAGGGCGGGTGGCAGGAAGGGTGCGGCATGCATGGCTATGGAGTGTACACGTTTCTTAATGGTAATGCAATGGCTCCTTCTACAGTAGTCAGCAGTGTCTGTTGCTTCTCTCATAAACGTTCATTTTCGTTGGTAGTGTTGCTGACTGAACAAGATGCGCCGGCCGAACGCTTAGTACCGTCACTCGGGAAGAATATTTTAATTAGAAATAAGCAGCACTACACTGAATCACTCTAGCAATAGGTACTGTAATAAGATTGAAAGGCCCAGGGCTAAGTAACGAGAGAGTCCACAATCCAAGTTCTGCCGTCCATCAGATATTTAGCCTTTTCATTTGCAGGTATTTCATTCAGTGTAGAGCGTACCTAAACCTTCCCTTGTTTGGTTTATCTTCACTGTTTTGCGCTTACCTTGTCCGGCTCTTTTTTTTGGGTGGGTAATTATCAAATAACTTCTCCCGCTCTGGGTGGAGCGGAAGGGCGTGTGACTCTTACTGACTAAAACCCACCGTGTTCCTTCAGTCGTCATATTGCCGGAGGCCACGATATCTCCCTTTCGGACTTCTTCGCAACCCCAGCAGAACCTTGTCTGGCCTATGAATGTTTTGAACAGATTTTCTTCGAATCCGTAACTACTGCAGCTGCCTTAATGCAAAACAGCACGTAATATTCAAAAGCTTCATCATTTTCCATAAATCTCTCTTTATTTATAGGAGTCATCTACGAAGGTGAGTTCTTTGAAGGTGCGTTTCATGGTAAGGGTGAGCTGCGATATCAAACACCTGCCGGCAAGGTAGTCATACAAGGCCAGTGGAACAAAGGCCTGATGACGGACAAGACGATCCTCTTTGACGGCGCTCTGGAGCACGATGCTAAGAATTGGCAGTACTGCAAGATGCCTGATAGAAGGTACCTTTAGTTATATTTTCAGCGGAAAAAACGTGCATGTCATGTGAATAAAAAGGTAGGTATTTTGTGTGATTGTCAAATATCCAATTACTAAAGAGGATTCGTCTAACTTGGTTGAATTTTTTGTTAGACAATTGCTAAGGCTACCTGCAACAAACAACATAACAGCCTATAAGCTGTGCAGACCGATTTCAATTTGTATAGGAACTTTCGTTTTGATTTTATTTTCCTGTAACCCTTTTCAACTCGTGCAAAATTCTTATATAATTCTGTGTGAACAGATTTTCGAGAGAATACGCCGACGGTGTACAGCCTAGTGGCAAGTCATTCATGACGGCTTATCAGCCTTACGTAGATGTGCCTGAAGGATACGTTGACACCGGGGACGGCTTCTTCGATCTTAAAAGGAAACTGATTTACGAACATGATGACTACACGAAGATCTTAAGGTAAGCTTGAGTACCGACAGTTCATCACTGACCACATTTATTGCGTTAAAAAACACAATCGTGATCACTAGCTAGAGTGTAGGTGTGAAGAGGAGAGCGGACAGCGACGGAAATGTGTATATAAAAATACTTTACAACTTAGTCCATACTCTGGTTTTCAGCAGGTATGGGGCCGTTCAAGTATTACGTAAGCAGATTTATTACAATTATTTCCCCCCCCCTCCCATGCTTACGTGAACATTGGGTTATGCATTTTCTTTTAATGTAAGAATTCTGTTTTTTTTATTGATTCATGAGCAACAGTTATAATTCTAGAAATATATTCGTTTCGTTTTCAAGCATAGACAATGTGTGGGTTGCCATATGTGTAAAAAAGGAAATAATTACTGCTGACGTAATCACCATCTAGACCCCCCACCCCCCATGTCACCAAAAATAAGCAAAGCATGGACCCCCCCTATAGTGCTTACGTAATACTTGAACAGAGGGACCGTTCAAAATTTAAGTCAATATTAGTTTTATTTAAAAATTAATTTCATTTTTTTTTAAATATATTTCTTGATACATCAATACATATTATGTGCTAAATGTTTGTAAAATTATAACAAATAAATCATAGTTTACTCTCTAATTGTTTAATTTATTTGAAGAAATAACAGCCAACATTTAATTTATCATAATTCTAAATCAGTCTAGGTTTTTGATCAAAAAGTATTGTGATAACACTTAGCTTTTTCCCGCGGCTTAGCTCGCGTGGAATCCGGAAATTATCGCATGGAAACGTACTACTGGGATAAAAAGTATTCTATGTGCTAAAGTTTCCGGAAAATAAAAGGCCCGTTATGACATTTGAGAAAGACCCTAGAATGTAACTGGGAACGAAACTGAAAGAAACAATTAAATAATAATTAATTACATAAAGTGTTTTAAAAAAATACATACATGTTTTGGCGCGTTAAATAATATGATGGAATATATTACGAGTATTCTTTTCGCGCTTACTTTATAGTAGCATGCAATTTCTAATTATTACGAAACGTGTCAAAAATAGTTACGTTCTCAGTCTTATTTTTTAAATACTAGTATTGTAACCAATTAATTACTGAATTTCACCAGCTTCATTCGATTGTAATAGTAGGTAATTAAATATTGTGTAGTGATCTTTACTGAAAAGAATGAGCTTGGCGTCAAAGCCGTAAATAAAATTTTGAATTGGCGACGTTAGTTTCTATAGAATTGCTTGTCTCTGACCAAGCGACACGTGACTTAGCGTCCACGTGACTTAGCGTCCACGTGCGCACTGCGCAGTCTTTCGTTCGCCATCTTGTGAAGTTGACTGTGCGTTCCTTTATGTTTGATATTTTTTTCTCGAGTCGGCTTTGCTTTTTGGCTATTTCTGTTTACTATCACGTTGACCTTGGCTCTTCTATTTTGGACATTGATTTAAAGATAGTGATTTGGACTTAATTTTGGTGTTTGTGGTTATATCGCACGAACTGTTTAAACATGTCGAAAAGAGGAGTCACGCGAATTGGTTGTGAAGTTAACTGAATACTTCGAACGCGAATCAGTTAATGGTGGACCTTTATTGCCCGTAACGCAAGTGCAAGATCGCGTCGTAGAAGCACTTGAAATCCGCAAAAAAAAACTATTTAAACCATCCTTAAGGAAAAGTATGGGCTTTCCGGTATTGAAGAAAATGTATTACGTACGCCTACAAAGAGGAAGAAAAGCAAGCCTGTAACAGGTATTGACACATTTGACGCAGACGCTATTCGAAACCACGTGTATGATTATTACACAAGAAATTAATACCCAACTGTGAGTAAATTGCTGATATCACTACGAGAGTGTGGCCTGTTTAGTGGCAGTACAACGTCTTTAATAAAAATTATGAAGCAAATTAGATTCAAATACAAGACAACCGACAAGAGGACAATTATGATGGAACGATATGATTTAATTTTGCACAGAGTATCATTCTTAAGGGAGATGAACAAAATAACAAATTGGGACAATGTCATATTTATTGATGAGACTTGGCTGAACTCGAATCATACCGTGCGTGCCGCAGTCGTGGACAGACGATACCAAGGCATCTTGCTCAAAAGTGCCAATGTGAAAAGGTGGACGCCTAATAATCTGCCAGGCCGGATCAGCCGGGGGAGGTTTTGTGAATGATGCCTTACTCGCATTCGAGTCTTAAAGTACAAAAGAATATCACGAAGAAATGGACGCAAATAAATTCACAGAGTGGTTTACTAACTTGTTAACAAATCTCCCCGAACAGTATATTATCATTATGGACAATGCATCTTACCATTCAGATAGATAAAGCAACTACTCACGCAAACAAAAAGGCTGATTTTGTGGCATGACTACAAAAACAAGGCGTTGAAGCTGACATGAAATTGTTGAAAGCTGAATTGCTGGAACTGGTAAAAGAACATGCGAAACTAAAATATAAAATTGATTAATATTGGCACTTCAGCATGGACACAAAGTGATAAGAACGCCGCCGTACCATCGTCAGTACAATGCTATTTAGTTGACCTGGGCTCAAGTCAAAGGATACGCGGCTCGCCACAATACAAGGCCACCATTTTCCACTAAGAAAATGATGACATTGCTGAAAGAAACTTGTGCCAAAATTACTAAAGAAGACTGGGCAAAAGTGGTAGAAAATCTCGAATAATAATAAAGGAAGATTTTGACGGAGACGTCAATATTTTTAATAAAATCGAAAATGAAATAATTATATTTACAGGTGACGATAGCTCAACTGACGACTTTGGCTCATCATCAGAAGAAAATGATTGAATGAAGATTCAATCACTTTCGCTTTTTCTTGATTTTTTTGTGATTGAGTGAATATTATTGTAACTAAAAATATTAAGTTAAAAGACAAATTGATTTTTCGCACCATTGTATCATTTCAAAATACCTACAATATTAAAGGTTAAGTTAAATTTTCTAATCAGAACTTTAATCAATGCACTTTACAATACATAATCAAATCGATCAAATACTCATACAAACTTAAATCGATTTATCGTGTGTATCGAGTACCGAGTCGTATGGTTACTTCACTAGTTACGTCGCGGTGACAAATGTCAAAACGGGCCTTTTATTTTTTGACAACTTTAATCCAGGTTATGAACTATCTGTCTGTCTCATCTAAATCCTATTAGTAGCATAACATAATAATTGAATACTATCGTGAATTCATGCAAGCCTAGTATTTTTTGTTAGATTACTGCTCAGATATTTATTGTGCACATAGTTTAATGATTGAAATATTATCTTGAATTCATGCAAGCCTAATGCTTTTTGTGCCAATTTTCGAGTTTATTACTCAAGGAATAAGATTTTTCACACAAAAGAAGCCCCCTTAAATGTGTTATTTTCAAAAAACTCCCTTCTTAGTGCTCCCTACCGAGTGCGAGCTACCCATTGCTCAGCGTCCGCAAGCCCGTGCCTACAGTGGCCTGCGATTCCCGACGCCCAGGGCGTCTCCTCCTGCGGCGGTTAGGGGCATGAGAGCGCGAAATTTGCCTCTCCCTCACGCGTTCCGCCTCCTACTTTGCGAGCATTACCGCTTCGCAGAAGGAGGTGACGGCCTCCCATTTCCTCTCGCTCCGTACCATGGCCTGAACCAGGGCCTGACGCGACTGATCACCGCCGCTTTGCGCTTTGCTCCGAATCTAATCGACCGATTAAGTTGAAATTTGGTACACATATGTATTTCTGTGACCCAAAAACGGATGTGTAACGTAAATAAATGAATTTTGAATATGGGGGTCACTTTTGGGGGGAAATAAGAAAATTAAAAAAAAAAGTTTTTGAAACTGTATCGTGTGACATATCAAATGAAAGGGCTTGTTACGAGGATCTCAAATATTCTTTTTTATAATTTTAAAGTCAATACATATAAAGATATTTACGAAAATAGATGAAAATTGACCATTCCCCCTTATCTCCGAAACTACTAAGCCTAAAATGTTGATAAAAATACAGAGAATGGTTCTTCTCTCATAGATTAATAGATAGGAAAACCAAATATAAGAAGATAAAAGACGTCTATGGTCTTAAAATAACATGGTAAATCTATCAATATTGTGCGTAAAAACCACAGAACATATAAAATAGGTTAGAAAGGAAATAGTTTCGGATTTGCATCAGAACGCGTGTCGCCGTTTGTCTCCCACTCTTTAACTTCACTACAAGCAAGAGACCAATGCCTACGCGGATTACGCACACAAATAAACAACACGCACTTAGATCGTCAGTTTGCTATTGGTTTTCACACTAACGCAATCTCTGCGTTTGACGTACTCATACACGCGTAAAAGCTCATGTATGGTAGGGCGACTAACTGTCGATTATTGATATCGATAAAATTAATGTAATCTTGCTTGTTTCTTTACAAGTATTGTGTACTATGTGGACCTCTGTAATGCATGTTGTAAACATGTATTCATGCGAATAAAGAAACAAATAAAAAATACAAACTGAATTTTAAAACCAATTTAAATATTAACATGGACTGATGACTTTTTTTATCGTGGTATATGATTATATATCAATATTATATTATTATATTATTATTGTATATGATTATAGTCATCAGTCCATTGGGAAGACTCATTTGATGATTCAAATGAGTCTTCCCAATGGACTGATGACTTTCTCTAATAAACAAATAATAAACATGGTAAATATTCCATGTTTTTTATTTGTTTAGAGAAAGTGGGTTGCCTCTCAACCTTACATTTCCGGTGTTTATCACGTTCAAAAAGAACAAAAAATATTGTCCCTGAAATAATAAGTATTTATTAAGTAGCATACGCCGGCTCTCTTTTAAATTGGAGTTTTTCAAAATGAAATGCAATCTAACACTAATATACTTATGATTTCCCGTGACTCCGGTACGTAAAGGGCTATTGAAGGACACTGTGGATTTTAGTCAGTACGAGTCTGACAGTCCCTCCTGCTCTGCGCTGGGTGGGAGGACTCATTAATGATTATACCACGTTAAAAAAAAAGTAATCAAAGAAGTATAAAAAAACGTAAGGAAAAAGGCATAATTTTCAATTTCCTTCGTTTTCAACCAGAAGTTTTATAAAAAAATAATTTAAAAGATGATTTTGATGTCGCCATTTTTAGACAAAAAGCTGATTAATTGACGAGACTAAAATAAAATTTTCTAAAACATAAAATCAGTTTACTTACTGAACAACACATAACGATATATTTTTGCGGATAAGCGCCTGATTTTAATTTTCTTTTCCCTGACTTTGTTGTTATGTAATTATCATCATCGAAATGTTGCGAACAAATTGTGCTACATTTAGTAGGGATCCAATCAATTCTACTAGTTGTCTCAATCCACAGTTTTCTTATACCTGGATCTGTTGCAAACCTAAAACATATTAAATCATAATATGTCAGTTTCAATTGAAAAATTACATAAAACTTAAATACAAAAAAAATACAATAACCTCATAATATTGGTCGTAATAAATAATATAATTTTAGTTATAAAGTGTACTATTGATAATAATCAATTGTATCATAGTAATTATCGACATTGTTTACAAATTGGCACAGCACTATCGATATGCCTAGATTTCGTGGAATTGAACCTTTGGTTCGGTACTCGGGACTCTCGAAGTGAACGTAATACATTGCGCGATCGCTCACGTAGTGCAAAATGGTACCCATCTATTGCAGGCAATGTATTACTATTCGTCTGCTTGCGATTATATCGTTTTTGTCTACAAACTTCATAATGGTAATGTTAAAATTACAAATATCACAAGTATTTTAAGGTTTTTGGACTTAACGGTGGAAAGAAATCCCTTCTCGTGCCACACTACACACCTGACTTCTTTTCCGAAACGTTATAATAGCGCAAGACGGCATAATTTAATATTTTTGCGGAGCTTACGTACGCTGTCAAAACAAAAGCGCGATTGCTGGCCGGTAAAGTAAATTTCGGTTGATATTGAGCATTTGCTCATAACCGCGGCGCGCGTGCCCCGCCCACAAAGCCCTTCTAACCTCTTTTATATGTTCTGTGGTAAAAACTTATATTTGCAGTTGGAATGTATGGGAGTACATGTATTTCAACTACAATGTTAAGTTAGGAACCCTTCATTGTGCGTATTCCGACACGCACTTGGCCGGTTTTATTAGTTCAATTCTAATGTATTTATAGTCACTGCAGCAGATAATTCGTCAAGAGAATAAATGAAATGAAATGAAATGAATTTTTTTTTGAAATTTTGATTTTTTTTTTAAATAAAATGAAATTTTATTTGCAAGAATTGTAGTACATACAGATGTTCGGGTTTTTTAACAAGTTCTAAGTCAATTCGCTAAAACTAGCATGCAAAATTACATAGATTAAATAAGAAGCTAATAAAAAGAAGAAAGAATACTATATCTCTCTATCGATAGTACCTACTACCTATTAACCTACATAAATGTATCTTATAACACGAACAAAAGACATTAACTTCCGACCGTTCGCAGGGGCGCAACTGAACCCGTTCGCAGGGGCCCAGCACGTGCTGAGCAAAACTGGATAGTAGAAAACTGTCGCATTGGAAAAAAGGATATGACCATAGGACCTCGTCAAGACTTGTACGAGAAATATATGGAGCCAACAGTGCTCTTAGAACCAGTGCCACCGCCACCAGCCAAGTTCATGGCCACCACCAAGAAAGAGTCAATGTGGAAACTGTACGAAGACCTTGTAAGCATGATTTTCTCATTGTTTCCAACTTTTCCTAAGAATTGAAGGGAAACTTCTCACTTTACCCTAATTGAAGAACCCGAACGACGATAGCCGTATCCAAATTGGTACCCATCTACACTAAAATGATGTGTTAGTTGACGCTGTCGAATGTAAGACCATTTCACCATCATTCTGAATTAGACCAGAGATTCCGAACCGGTGGGGCGCGCTTCCCTCGGGGTGCGTAGACTGACCAATGGGGAGGCGTGGGGGCTCCAATAATAAACTATAGATTTATTACATTTTATGTTCTTGATTTAGAAAAGGTTTATATCGTAGGTAGGTACTGTAAAAAGTTGTAATAAGTTTACCTACTTCTGTATGAATTGGCTAAAGAAAACCAAACCTACCGAGGCGGTCTGCTACAATTTTTGAGCTCACTTTGTTCGGTCTTCCATTCTACATTCTCTTGATTTTGCAACTTTACTGCATAAATCAGAAAAGTAACTCCTTTTTCTGTATGAATGAGCAAAAGAAAAATGTAATGAATCCAAAATTGTACAACTTATTTATCGAGCTCGCTTTGCTCGCTTTTACATTATGCATTCTCATAATTCTTGAGTTTTTCAACAAAACTCAACAAAATTTTCTTTTCAAAAGAAAATCAGACATTTGCGAACTATCTTTCGCTCGCTTTACATTCTTATGCTTTTCTGTATTATGTCGACAAAGTTACTAGGGGGCGTAGTGATTTTTAAAAAAAATAGGGAGGCGCGTATGTCAAAAGGTTGGGAACCCCTGAATTAGACAGTCTTAAATCCTGAATTATAGCCTCGACGATACTTAAATTTTCGCTCAGCGCACGCTGCGAGTAGTCAGTCTTATTACCATCTAGCTAATAGACATTTTTATAATGACGTATTCGGATATATAGTTTGGGGCCAACACAAAATAACAAGAAGACCACCATGTCAGTCTGTGATCAGTCTGGATGGTGATTTCTACCAAAGATCATTGTGCTGTGCATCTATCTTTATCCATCAGTACCTATTTCAGAATGATTTCAGGTATATTGACGATAAATGAACGGTCAGCGATAAATGTGATGAATTCATAATAGATCGACCCTAAATAATGTGACATTACCATTTTTGAAAACTGGTTCGGGTACAATAATACTATTTCTATAGTATTCTGATTCCAAAATAGGTATTGTATTTAGAGCAAGTAGCGAGTGCAATCTTTTTAGGGTTCCGTACCTCAAAAGTAAAAAACGGAACCCTTCTAGGATCACTTCGTTGTCCGTCTGTCAGTCTGTCAAGACCCTTTTTGTCAGGAACGCGTGGAGGTATCGAGTTGAAATTGATAATAAAATACGTAGGTCTACGGTCCCTAGGAATAAAAAAAAATCAAGGTTATTAGTCAACGCAATAAAAAAATTGCGGCCATTTATGCGATATTTTGAAAGAAATTAAATTAAATAAAACTTTATTTCAGACTAAGGTCAATAATTTTGTTAGTATAGTGGTGTTAGTAATAATGGTGCTTAAATAAGTAGGTTAGTATTGTTATTATTATTATATTTTTTTACAAATTATTTATTTACGCAGACCTAGGACTGTCCCCATCCAGTGTCCCTGAAAGGGACAGTCCGGTCTGGCAGCGATCATTTTTAGAATGCTGTTGTCACTACCATGCAGGCGCTGTAGTAAGGAGGCCGCTTTCTTTCGCATGATGGCATGGAAACCATCTGTGCGAGCTTCGGCGAACATCCCTGAAGCACTACAACGCCATGGCAGCCCCAACAGCATCCTAAAAGCATTATTAAATTGAACACGCAGGACGTTGTATGCTCGGCGCGTGTATGATACCCACGAAATAAAAGAAATAAAAGAAAGAAAGAAAAATAGGTTTATTTGTCACAGAGACACGTGCATACATAAAAGACAAGAGTAAACGAAAACAACAAAAGTACATAATAAATCACGAGCATAAAAAAGAAATTAGTCGGTTTTGATACTTGCAAATAAATCAAAACCTATAGGATATTTCCCGTTGACCTAGAATCATGAAATTTAGCAAGGTGCTAGGTCTCACAGCACAAATAAAGGAAAAAGTCTGAAAATCCTTAATTTGTAGTTTTTTCAAATATATAAAAAAGTGCGATTACAAACTTACATTTGCAGTTGGAGAATTGACCGTGACGTATATCGATATATGGCAGAACATGTTTTTCAACTAAAATGATACGTTTTTTTTTGCCATAAATTTATCCCAACTACGGAACGCTTCATTGTGCGTGGACCAAACCGCCTTTGGCCAGTTTTTAGATATTATAATTATACATAAATAGTGTAGCTTTACTTTGCTTCTGTATTTTATTTTAATTTGTAGTATTTTGTTTCACTTTACAGGAAGATGCGCCAGCATTCTACGACGCTTCAAAATATAGGACAGATTAGGGTTGGTTCATTCATTCATTCAAATTACTTAGACAAGATATTTAGACATGTTAGACGTGGTTGATGACCTGTGGCACTGAAACATGGTCGCTCACAATGGGCCTTATCAGAAGGCTTAAAAATCACCCAAAAGGCAATGGAAAAGGCTATGCTTGGAGTTTCCCTACGTGATCAAATCAGAAATGAATAGATCCGCAGGAGAACCAAGGTAACCGACATAGCCCGAAGAATTACCAAACTTAAGTGGCAATGGGCAGAGCACATTGCCCAATCATGACCTATGCGGCTGCTGTTTTTGCACAAGCAAGACCCAGTTACATCCATAAGATGCAGACATTACAGAACCGTTACCTTCGGAAGGCCTCAGGAGCCCCCTGGTTTGTTAGGAATGAGATCCTCAATCTCGACCTAAAAGTCCCCACCATCCACCTATTTCTCAAATGCTCTTCCAAGCATTACTTCGATACACATTGCAACATCAACACCTCGACAACATCACAACCCTCTGGTTGTCAAGGCCGCTAGTTACCCTCTAGTATCAATCGAACTCGCTGCCCTAAACGAATCCTTACCGACCCTGACAACCCCATTACCCTCCTCCAGGAGAGCAGTAGCAGTAGAAACCAGCACAGTGTACAAAAACAGACGCCTCCCGTCATTCCGACCTCACCGCCGAGGTCCTTTGCGATCGCGACCACGTCCCTGAGTAAATGAGACTCCCCCTCGACCCTTGCTCGATAACGAGGTGCCAGCAGTTGTTGCAGCTGAGCACGTAGCTTTAAATTCCCCGACTAATAATCATGATCAAAACTTTGATCCAGCCCGTCCCATCCTTGATGTCTTCCCTCCGGTTGACGCCCTAAGCCAAGGTTTGTACCCCACAGGGGGTGCCCTTAGCGAGCGTTCACCTAGTTTTAATTAGCATAGTTGAATAACCCCTGGCTGGAGGTTTTAAGTATAGTAGCTCAAGACACCCACAGGAAAGCCCGGTTAAGTAGTCATGATCTCAGAGGTCAACTACGAGATGCCCTATATAAAAAAAGCAGAGCACATTGCTCGCAGAACGGATGGCCGATGGGGCCGGAAAGTTCTGGAGTGGCGACCGCGTACCGGAAGACGTAGCGTTGGAAGGCCGCCCACAAGATAGACCGATGACCTTATGAAGGCGGCCGGAATACCCTGGATGCGGGAAGCTTAGAATCGGTCGAAGTGGCGGTGCTTGAGAGAGGCCTGTGATGATGATGAGACAAGAAAGTTAGAGTCAAATATATTATTAGCAAGCAAGAACAAAGTAACAGAATAGATAACAAGTACCGACGTAAAAAACGCCCCAAATTCCCTCAGTCTTTTAAAAAAATGATAGGCAAACTAAGTAGAGGCAAAAAAAAACTATTTTCTCTGACTTACTATACTGACTTGTGATTTGAAGTATTCCATCCACGACATGAATTTGAAAGATAGAAGTTGAAATAGGTAATAATAATGATAGGCAAACTAACCTATTTGCAATAATTAAGCATCGCATAAAGCCTAGGCGAAAATTCATGGGAATTGAGAAAACCAAATTTTTATGTTTTGTTGAAATTTTCCCGAAGAAGGTCGTAAGTCAAACCGAAGCGTCAGTCTATTGCTTTGTGAGATTGCCTATGGACTTTTGGTCGGTACTGTACATACATGATTTTTGAAAATGGTTAATAAACTTTTTCCTTTAACTTTTAACTGTTCTATGTTTTACAATAGGTCGGCAAACCGCGGCTCGCGAGCCGCATGCGGCACTTTGGCCTATAGAGTGCGACTTTGTAAAAATGACTGATCAGTACGACCGGAAATCCGCGCGGGGGTCGGGGTTCCGGACATCAAGAAATATATCAAACTTTATTCTAAATTAAAACTATATTTCAAAGATTTATTTCTGAAGTATTTACACCAGCACAGCAAAGGAGGAGACGGAACGTGTGAGGGAGAGGCAAATTTCGCGCCCTCACGCCCTTAACCGCCGCAGGAGGCGCTCTGGGCGTCGGGAGTCGCAGGCCGATTCCCGGCCACCGTAGGCGCGGGCTTGCGGACGGTGAGCAATGGGTAGCTCGCCGTCCGATAAGGACCAGGCCCGGGTCGACGGCGCGTTGTGTTCCATGCGCACCTCAAAGAGATGTCAGCACAACTGAAGGGGTCCGCTAGGGCTTAGTCAGTAAGAGTCTGACACGCCCTCCCGCTCCGCCCAGAGCAAGAGCAGTTATTTCATAATTTCCGACCCAAAAAAGGTGTCATGTTATGTTACGTTATGTGAAACCTTAATGAAAATTTGTATTTTTCACAGGCCTCCAGAATGTACCTGAGAGTCGACTGTCTCTATAGAATACGCATGAGTAGAATAAATTATACCAAGTATAATTTATCCACCTAATAGAATTATTTAAAGTTAAGTTATTATTAAATGTACTAAGTTTTCATGTGATTTTTTTGTTATTTTAATAAAATCTTTATACATATATAAAACAGTATTTTGAAAAACTTAATTTTGAATTATTCATAGTATTTAAAATTAAGGTTTTCAAAAATATAATAGGCGTTCATACTTATAATAGTTTTAAATGTTATTTGTAATGTTAAGAATTTAGTCGATTATTATAAAATCTTTCTGCAATATTTTGAATATTTTTTTTTAGGCACTAACACATACACTTTATTGCATCGTGACCATCACAGACCGTAAAATAATTAGATAATGTATTCGAGTAGAAACATGTAGTCATGAACTTCACAAAAACGATTATATCAGAGATATACTCATACACCCATTTGCAAAAAAACCTAACGGCTTAATTTTTTTTCTGACTGTAGGTAAAGATAACAATACGAAATAGTACAGATATTCTATTTCACGAAGTCCGTTCGGCTTTGATTGTAGTAGTGACGTATCCCGACAAGCGCGCTTGTGTGTGTAAAAGTAGGTAACGTTAGCAAAAAAATCTGATATATATTCAAGTCGAGATTTAATAATCTAAATAAAATTTTGGTTTTAAAAGTATATACATTTTGTAAATAAATTAGATTAGGTTGCAATAAATACAAAAATATTAAGAATATGTAGGTATTTAATTAAGCATTGGTGTTACAGAATGGAAACGAAACAAGTAGGACTATTCAGTATTCTCAATCACTATCAGATAAATTTTCGATTTCCGATTCCGTTTTGCTGTCGTCAGAATCATCTTGTACATTGATTATAAATTCAAAATCGAGATCAAAATATTTCAAGTAGTCTTTTTCAATTTTTTCAACATGAGCACAAGTTTTTTGCCACGTTTCACTGCTAACTTGGCCCAAACTTTCATTGATCAGTCTTTCCGTATTCGTCATGTTTTGCTCGATATTTTTAGATGCGACATATTTTTTAACGATCCCCCAAATATTTTCAATCGCATTTAATTCTGGGTGATAAGGGAGAAGGCGTAAGACATCAAAACCCTTGCTTTTTATAAAATCGTCAATCTTGTAGATTACGTGTTGGGCTTTGTACTTCTTTGTTGTATCATACAATTCCAATTTAAGAAGAGATTCATCAAATGCTATACCCTTATCCCTGAGCCATTGCTGCATATCGGCTTTCATTGTAGATTGCGTCGGTAGTCGTTCAGCCCGTGTGTTGTGATAAGATGCATTGTCTAAGACAATGACAGAGCGCGAAAGTAAATTGGGTAGCAACTTTTCATTTAGCCATTTTACATAGTTATCATAGCTCATATTTGAAAGATAATCACCAGCTGTTGAGTTGGCCTTATAAACCAAGGAAGCATTTTCAATAAAACCATCCTTGGTTCCCGCGTGCACTAAAATAAAGCGAGTGCCTGTGCAAATTTTTTTTTAAAACGGAGTTCTTTCCTTTTTTTTGCCTTTTTTTTTTCGCACGTGTGTCGAAAGGACATAGCTCTCATCGGTGTAGACAATGGGCCGACTTTGAGAGCGGTACTCTGTTATTTTTTTTAAATATTTTAAACGCCACATTTGTATATCATGACGCTCCGTCAAGACTTTACGGTTGTTCTCTGTTTTGCGCCACTTGTAACCTAATTTCAACAGTAACTTGCGAACAGTTTCTAAACAACCTTCGAATCCGATTTTTTCATTCAATGCTGTTCTTAACTTAGCTAATGTTGGAATTTCTTTATGGACAATATGGAAATCTTGTACAGTACTGCGAACCACATCGGCTGTAAAATTATCTATATCCACTTTAATATCTCGCTTTCTCCTTTTCTTCATAGGTGAAGTGAATTTTGATGAAGTGGATGGCAATTCCTTCTCTTCTTTTAATATTCTTTGAACTGTTTTTTGGCTCACACCCGTAGCTTCAGCTGTACGGCGTGTAATGTCTCGTAAATGAGACAAATCACAGTTTAGTTCCATTAATGATTTTGTAAATTCATATTCTTCTCGCAGAAAATGATAAACACTAGCTATCATGTTTCGACCATAAAACAAAATGTAATCAAAATAATTAAGTAATATAAACATTTTATAACACAAAAAAACATTCATTTTATAAATACTTCTATTGCTATATTAAGTATCTTTGTATAACATTTTAATTGAAAACGTATAAATAAATATTACCTCACTATGGACAACTCTTCTTCGTTTTGTTGCCATGCTGACCTTACTCCGAGAAACAATTTGGCGCGAACTAAAAACCACTACTGATCCGGACCGTGTCCGATCGACACTGAGCGCTCTCGAGGTTACGCACACAAAAACAATGTGCATGTGCACGCTTGACAACATTCATAGCCAAGCGGACTTTGTGACATAGAACATCTGTAACTTGTTTGCTTTTTAAATAAATTCTCCCGCTCTGGGCGAAACTAGAGACCGTGTCAGACTCTTACTGACTAAAACCCACTCGTGTTCCTTCAGTTGCCATGTTCTCTCAGTTGCCACGATCTCCCTTTCGGACTTCTTCGCAACCCCGATAGTAACTTGTTTGCTTAAGAAGCAAACAACTATTATTAAGGCGAGAGTGTTGCAAGTGATTCTAAAGTAGAATAAACTAACTCGGAAACTATCCAAGCAAAGTTAATAAAAATTTATATGGGATCACCTGTGTGCGTATGGATTGAGTGCTCCTTTTTAAAAGTCATGGCAGCGAGGGATTCAAAGCATGTCACTAGAGCTTAAAATAGTGTTGCTTCCGAGGTGAACACTCTAATTTTTATCCCCTCTATGAGAAATAAAAACGTGTGCGGTCGGATCCCTGTCAGGAATGAAGTTGGTTCCTTTTCACGTAAGATTAAAAAAAAAAAAACAAAATTTTCGCAGCTGTCATCTAGGATTTACATTTTGACCTCACTATCGGCTTTAGCACCCTCGAAAACTATGAAAGCAACACCGATAACGTAATTTTCGCAGCCGCCATCTTGGATGTTCATTTGGACCAAATTCACACTATCTCTCTCCCTTGCCAGCTAGATACGACATAGTCTATTACACATAACCTATTATGCAAGAATCAAAAGGCAAAATATCAAAATCATTAGATCTACTTACAACCCCGATACTGACAACTAACTGACTCATGTAAAAGTATATCATATGTAAAACTTTTAGGGTGGCCCATTTATTCCATTGCAGACTTAACGTGGCCTGACTCGAGTAAGGTTACTTCTATTTTTTGCCACCGACTTCCGAAATTAAAGTTGTTTTTCACTTTGTAGTTTGGAAGTCGGTTGCATTTTTTTGTAAAAAAGTTTTATTTTTTCGCTTTTTAGCGGGATGGTTTGTAATTTATCAAAGTTACAATAGCCTAATGTAACTGCTCATCACGATTGCTTACCAACCATATTAAAGTAATCGAATCGAAACCCGTGAAATACACATTATTGAGTAATTCCGGTGGCCATCTGTGTCCTTCATCATCAGTTCCATTTCACCAAATGGTGCTTTCCGAGAGCAAATGCACGAGTTACTACAAAAATACCCAAATCGCTATAGGTGTGCCTATTATATTTGAAGAATTCCCTCGATTTCTCCAAAATTCCATCATCAGATCGTGACCAAATGACAATGGCACCAACTTGAAAGAAAACCCTTTCAAACAAAAAAAGATTTTTTCCAATCGGTCCAGCCGTCTTCTAGTAATCGGGGAACATAGGTACATAAAAAAATACAAAATCCGACAAACTGAGAACCTCCTCCTTTTTTTTAAGTCGGTTAAAAAGAGCTATCCAACGATGACACATGGCTATTGGAGTGGGGTAAGTACCAAAATAGGCATCAACCTTTGAATTTGGAACGAACTTTTTTATACTCTACGCTTCACTCTACGAGACGACACTAACATGCAAATAAAATATTCAAATGAATAAAACCTTTTTTAACTGTCTTCCAAGAAGGAGGAGGTTATTTATATGTTCGTAGCGTATGTATGTTTTTTTTTCATCTCATCTATTCAAAAAGAGCTAGTTTATTCTTCGTAAACAGGGACACTAAATAACTTTTTTCGTCGGACAGGATGGTGTTGCTGTCTATAGATTTTCAAATTCCACCGTTGTTTTAATTATGCAGACTTAGCGTGGCCAGACTCTATACGCCTAATTGAAAATATTTGTCCCTTCATAGTTACACTGTACCAGTGATCTCTCGCGTCCGGCCCTGGTTCAGGCCATGGTACGGAGCGAGAGGAAATGGGAGGCCGTCACCTCCTTTTACGAAGCGGTAATGCTCGTGAAGGAGGAGGCGGAACGCGTGAGGGAGAGGCACGCGCCCACACACCCCTAACCGCCGCAGGAGGAGACGCCCTGGGCGTCGGGAATCGCAGGTTCTGGCCACCGTAGGCGCGGGCTCTCGGATGGTGAGCAATGGGTAGCTCGCCGTCCGATAAGGACTAGGCCCGGGTCGACGGCGCGTTGTGTTCCACGCACGCCTCAAAGAGATGCGTGGCCCCCGGCAACAAGGCAACCGAAGGAACACAGGTGGGTTTTAGTCAATAAGAGTCTGACACGCCCTGCCGCTCCGCCCAGAGCGGGAGAAGTAATTTGATAATTTCCCACCCAAAAACAAAAAGGTGGACACTTCAACTTGATCTTCTTGATAGGAGCACGGGCATCATATATTACACTTATACTTTTGTAAGTGCTTGGCTGCTTGTGTAATACCAATAAGATCAATAAGTTGAAAAATTCTTGCTCATAGATACAGAGAAAGAAGAACATTTTAAAATAGTCCAGGTTTCCTCTGCAACTTTTCCTACACCGGCAATACGTGATCTCTGAAGCCCCCAGTACACGTTGGGCGAGCCCGTCGCTCGGCCAACGTATACTGGGCCTTTTTGCATGATTTTCCGTTTGATTTGCGTATATTTTGCGTTGGCAGAGCGTGCTCGGCCGACATTAAAAGTGGTTTTACACCACCGGGTGAGACGAGACGTGGATGGGATGGGCGAGAATTGAAATTAGTAGGTCAAAATTTATTTCGACGCCCTGCACATCTTTGGTGTTAAAGTTCTAGATGCGCGAAGATGTGCGAGACGAGAATTGAAATATTTGTTAATTACAACAATAAAAACTAATGTTTGGAACCTCAAGTAAAAATCGCATGCAATCATTTACCATAGTACATACTATTTCCATGCAATAATTACCGTCTGTACCTATAGTAGATACTCGTGGGATAGGACACTCAAACTTAGAACGAAAAATGCTGTTGTCACTTTTACAATTTATATTGTCATTTTGAAAAATAGCGGAGCTAGTAATACATAAACTTTCTATTACTGTACAATTTTAATATATATTAAACAATTTAAACCGTTTTTATAAAGTTTTAGAGATTTTTCTATTCATTTATGCAGAAAAATCGTAGAAAAACTGTAGTTAAAAGTTTGAGATGTAATTTATATTGATCATAACAAGGTAAACAGACGTATACTTCCGCTTTTTTTGTTCATATTTTGATATAATTTGCAGAAAATTATACTGTGTGTGTGTGTGTGTGTGTGTGTGTGTGTGTGTGTGTGTGTGTATTAAAGCCTTGCAAATTTATTTTATATTTTTACACGAACTAACGAGTGCAGAGATCTAGTAATGTACATAATATGGACCCACTTGGTCGATTTCGATCAAAAATTCTTGATCATTTATCTCGCAGGTTATAATAATAATATTAGTTCGTTCATTTTATTTTTATTTTTGTTTTTGTTAAGATATGAGACTTGTCTTTGTTTTTTTTATACTATAAATAATATTTAACTGTTCTACTTTAAGATTGTTCACCCAGTAGGTGATAATAAGAAAATGTTATATTTACGTATAATTGTTTTAGTGTTGTAATTTCTGTTGCTTCTTGTAATTTCTCTAGTGTATACGAACGTTGGCAAATCTAAATCTAAATGGCTATTGGACGCAGAGATGGTTCCCAAATTTCGGTACCCACGTAGTCACATTTTAACTCCGAACTGACTAACAATTGGCAAAAGTCGTGTTTGTAGCAAAGGTTTTCCTTAAAAAGCTCTTTCCATTGGTATACCTTCCATTTCCATTGGTATTGGTAGGCCTTCGTTGGCGATTCTCTTTTCAACTATGTTTACATCAAAACTTATGTCTAAAATTATTATTTGTACCTAAATTTCTGAATCAATTATGAATAACGATAATTTTTCACGCATCAATTATGTTCTGTGTTTCTCTTTACTTTAATCAGCTCTATTTGCACGCCACATCGAAATACAATCTTTGACAAGCTACCGCCTTGGTTGCCATGTGTCGAAGTAAAAAGTTCGTTCTATTTTTAAATTATACGACAGATTTGAGTTTTCATAGTAATTTTCATACAAACATTGCCGGCCGGACACTCGCATGTATTTGACCAGTACAGTATTTTCGATTTATCTCGAAGAAGATTGTCAAAATAATGCTCGAATTTCCAAGCATGTTTGAGAAAATCTTATTTAACTAGTGTCGATTTTCGCTAAAAAAAATAGTACTGACCAAAATTCAATTTCAAATTCACAATTCTATATCTACTGAACGAATCTCTATTTACAAACAATCGGATTGCTGCGGATCTAGATTTTTCAGCACGTCACGTGCCTTTCATTGAACGTTGACAAAACTACAAAATAAACATACTAAGTATACACAACATTTTATCTAGATTAAGTAGGATTTCAGAATAACTACAGTTATTAAAACTAGGTTCAGAGCTAGGTCTTCATCTAGATTACCTGGATATAGTAAAAATGATAAAATTACGGCTATATTGCCCATTTAATTGAGATCTTTGTTTCTTGCCCGTTCTTCTCCATAGGCACCTACTACGCTTTGGAATGGGCAACTAGCTTCATCTTTCTGACTGACCGACCCCTTGACAATTCAAAAGTGCCTGTAATTGGTTTATTTGAAATAAATGCTTTGAGTTTGAGTTGATCTTAAAAGTATTGACTTCCGATTTTGTTACGCAAACACAAGTTCTATTTTGATGCTAGCTGTTTTTATTATTGTTTATAACTATAAAACAGAACCTGTTATTAAAAAAAAATACTATACCACTTCTATACACTTTAGTGTTTAAAGACACATCGTCCTTATTTAGCTATACATTTGGAATAGCTAGTTTGTAGGAAAGTTCGTCATTCGTTCGTCCTGTGGAATATCCCATCGGGACCTATAGGCCATCGACACTACACTGATTTTTTGGGATGTTTTTAGAATAGGTACTAATAGTGTAAAAACATAAACCTGTGCTAACTGCGTAGTGCTCGAAAAATCTCGAAATTTTCAGAATTATTTCAGTTTTTGACCTATGCTTACACTTTGACATATTCTTGAAGTTTACAAAATTTGCTACAATTTCGGCGTAACTGTTGATATTTAGGTCCAGAAACCCGAGATAGGGTACTTCAAACATTGGCCAAATTTGTGAAAAATTTGCTGAGCTTGACTTCGCTGTAACTCGTGAACTATTTATCTGATTAAAATATGATTCCCACAAAGTTTCAGAAATTTTTATGTTCTATAATTTTTGTCGTGATTATTTATAACCTAGATGACGCTGGAGAGAAGATATTCTCAAAGAACTAAAAACCAGTGAAATCAGTATTTGCAATACCGCCATATTTGGCGACGCAAGCGGCGGTCACTCAAGGCCACAAAGTCGGAATATTAATTAGGACACCAAACTGTAAAGACTCGTGCAGACCAGCGTGATATCGCGGGCGCTACAAGGGTCGCGCTGCCAGTAGACGAGCCTTAACACTCTGCCAAATTAAATCTCCTTGACTTTTGTAAGTCAAATAACAATAAAAATACGTTCCCAAACAATATTCTATTCTATTAAGTTGCTGCTGGGCTGCAGATACTTCGATGCGTGAACTCCCTTGAAAATCTAATTTTTTTTTTTTTTTTTACAGTTGTTTCTAATCCACAAGATGAAGTCGTGCAGAAAACGTAGTTCTGGACCTAGGTATGTATGAACACTAGGCGACACCTACATCCATTGAGCCGGCTATATTATAGCCGGTTACTTGGTAGCATTTTTGTGTTTTCAATGTTTGGTGGTTTAATTATAATATGTATATTTCACCACACCGTAACAACATTAGACGGAATATTATTTGGTCTCAAATATACATTTTTTTTTTATTCCGTAAAATGACGGTGTGGTGAAAATATCGCAAATAAATAATATAATGAAAAAAGTTCAAAAGAGGCTTCGGCCAATAGCAAAAATTTATTTTGTGCCTATGACACATGATACTTCGATTATCTAAAAGTGTGTCAAATAATGCATATAGCAAACAAGATGGCGGTCAATAGTTTTCGGTAAAATTAAATTCGAACAAAAAAATTCGGAAAAGTGATCGGTTCCCGAAAAGTGTACTTTGTTTTTGAAGTACTTAGATTTTT
Source organism: Omphaloscelis lunosa (assembly GCA_916610215.1). Taxonomy (NCBI): domain Eukaryota; kingdom Metazoa; phylum Arthropoda; class Insecta; order Lepidoptera; family Noctuidae; genus Omphaloscelis; species Omphaloscelis lunosa. The sequence continues at coordinate 5,931,851 of OU744255.1, forward strand.
TTGTGAATTTTTGTTTGTAATACACCTGAATAACTTACTTTTTCTGGTCATGGAAATAAAGGCTATATTATTTTTTAGTATTACTATACAAGTGCCTTGGCTTATCAATGCCCTTGTTGTAAGCCGCGAGAGTAATGCACTATTTAATTATGCTTTCAGCACTAAATATCCATGCACATGTCAATGGCTGTGCCTTATGAGGGAATTCAATAAAAAACATGAAGAAAAATGCAAGTTAGTGTTGAGATTTTTTACTTAGATGCTTACTTAAATTTCTCAGTATCGTTTACTACATTAACTTCTTAAACCCAGTTTTCTTGTTAGAAAGAAAGAAAGAAAATATTTTATTTGGGACACGCACAGGAAATACAAAACATATTAAAAAAAGGAACAAACATTAACAAAAATAAAAAAGGAGCATAACAAAAAAATACGACCTGTGCGAGGCCAAAAAGGCTCCTATCTCAACATGATGCTGCGATATTTAAAAATAAATAAATACCGCAGTGCTGGTATTCTGATAACGTGTTATAACGTGATAGGTTGTTCTTACCGGATTAGTGATGACATTCCTGAATCTTTAGTATTTTTTTTTATGTGTAACATCTTTCCTTTCTTTTTCCTACAATCTCGCTTTCCTGCAATCTGTGGGAGTGATTCCGTGTAAAAGGACGGAAGTGTGTAACAGGAAGCTGGAGAAATGCGCGCTATTTCATTTGATCAATTAGTGCGCGCGGTGCTAGAGTTAGCCGTTAGATGGTACCGACCCATTTTCCGAGAGGAAGTAAACAGGATGATGATAATGATTATGATGACGATAAAGTTGACGATGACGATAACAATGATGATGAAGTTGACGATGACGATATATACGTCAGCCAAGACGTCAGATGTAGCACATCATAATGCGACTACTGTAAGGCTTGCTCGTTTTTTTTTTTTTTTCTATAGGGGTTGTCAGGTACATCGACGCGAAACTTTTACCATGTGTTCAGTACAGTACATGATTCAGAACACCCCTGCGTTAAAATTTTCGTCGGTAATTTAAAAAATCTGCTGTTTCATAGAAAAGTCCAATACCTACGCGGTCAAATGACCAGCAGATTTTTTTTTTTAAATAACCGACGAAAAATTTCTCCACAGGGGCGTTCAGAATCATGTACTGAATCCATGGTAACAGTATTCGCGGCGATATATCCCTGCCACCCAAAAAATCACCCTTTCTTTTCTCTTACCTATCACAACGAGCCACAAGCAATAAATAAAAATCACTCGAGGGATTGGTTGATAATATCTAATGTTGGTAACTATAATTTTTCCGCAGAACCGTGGAAATACCAAGACCTGCATCCAAAACTCATGAATTCTTGACAGGCTCGTCTTATGAGGGCGGGTGGCAGGAAGGATGCGGCATGCATGGCTATGGAGTGTACACGTTTCTTAATGGTAATGCAACGGCTCCACTTACAGTAGTCAGCAGTGTCTGCTGCTTCTCTCGTGAACGTTCATTTTCGTTGGTAGTGTTGGTGACTGAACAAGATGCGCCGGCCAAACGCTTAGTGCCGTCACTCGGGAAGAGTATTTAAATTCGAAATAAGCACTCCAGCAATAGGTACTGTAATAAAATTGAAAGGCCCAGGGCTATGTAACGAGAGAGTCCATAATCCGAGTTCTGCGGTCCATCAGATATTTGGCCTTTTCGTTAGCAGGCTTTTTACTCAGTGTAGAGCATACCTAAACCTTCCCTTGTTTGGTTTATCTTGTCTGTTTTACACCAATCTTGTCCGGCCTAAGAATGTTTTGAACAGATTCTACTTATGAATTTCGTCTCATGGGTCAAAAAAATAGAACCGTGACTACTGAAAAATCACACGCTCTAAAAAGTATGGAACAAGAAAATATTTCAGATATAAATCAAGAAATACGTACAAAAATGGTTAAGGTAAAGCTGTGGTCGCATGCCTGTTCACCTATAAAAATATAATGGCATGCGACCACGGCTTTACCTTGACCATTTTTGTACGTATGTATTTTCTTTTTTAAGTTCATTACATTGTGTCCTCTAGAGGGTTCTGCATTTAATGTGCATCCGTCATACATATAGCCTATAACAAGCGGACCTCATTTGTCAAATTATGATCGACAGTTTTAGAAGTTATGAGGTAACAGATGAACATAAATGAATGGGCCACTTTTGGCATTAGAAAAAGCAGAGATATTTTATATAATTTATATAACAAAAAATCATTGACTTCTAAATACAAATACAAATATTTTTTTATTTGTTGAACATAGGTAGGTTAGGTACAGATATTGTCATTATTAAAGAACGCTATGTCTAGCCATCATCGGCGTACAAATAAGCTAGGTGCAAACATGCTGATTATAATTAATTATCAAAACAATTATCACACATTATTACATCATTCAAATTGTCGACACAATAAAAACATTCCAATAAAATATAATAAAAATAAATTCTAGTACAAATTGTCAAATCAATAATAATAATAAAATCTAGCCCCACCGCCGTATCTCTACGTTGACGTCGTGGTGGGGTTTGCGCGCTCCGAATTCTAGGTCTGTGCCGGTAGTTTACTTTGCCGGAACAGGTCTGGGATGAGGAGTCAGACCAAGAGAGATACAAAAACCCGCAGGTGGCGAGCTGTTGGGCAGTAGCGATCCTACGGTCCCTATCTCCCGGAAGGTCTTGTTTCTCACCTCTGGTGTTGCCTTTATTGGCCGGCTGGTGTGAACACTGACGAGTAACGGAGCTCCCACCTCATTCTTGCCTTAATTGGCCGGCTTGAGTGAAGATTCGCAAGAGCAAACGTGCTCGGAGGGAGGAAGTATTCTAGTAAGTGCTCGTAGGGATCTTGTCCGTACCATCTTCTGGGCTCTGGGATTGTTTTGAAAGCCGTGGAATACCTCTCCACTTCTCAGGCACCTCAGAACATGTTGCCCCCTTGTCGCTGCGTCGCTGTGTGCTAGCGACAGTTTTCGGGGGCCTATTATTGAGTGTGTAAGTCACCCCCTGCCATTTTATCCGTGTATACCATAACATTGATCAGGCAGGGGACATAGGCCTTCCATAGTTCTAAGTAACCAATCCACTATAGCCACCCAAACCCATAGCCCAATATGTTTTGTTTCCATGTTCTGCAATAGCCCTGCACCAACCGGGGGTTGCCCTTAGGTGCACTTGCATAGTACATACATAGGATAATCGTTGGTTGGTGCCTCATTCGATTTAAAATTGTCCAAGGGGCCTCTGCGAGTTGGCTTAAGACCCTCGTACGCCTTCTAAAGGACTGGGACCGCATGGTTCCGATTATTATTACTTGTGCTTACAACGGAAACTATATTCTTAAAAATTACTTTCGATTCAAAATAGCAATCATGTAAATGCGTTTAATTAAAATAGGTTTTTATTTTGCGTAATTTATTTAATTTTGTATAGATTCTTTTCTATTTTTTGAATGTGAGAACGCTGCAAGGCTTAGTGGACTGTAGATTTGCTGACCATTTTCTATTTTCTTACGTACCTGGTGCTTATTGAAAGACTCACACTGTCCTCCCATACCTAGTCACACTGTTATTTGAAAGAATTGTAAAAGCCAATTATTTTTAAAAGAGTAACCGTGGAGTTTCTTGCCGGCTCTTCTCCATAGGAAACGACCAATTGGAACCGTGCCCATGTAGGTTTATGTGAAATAAAAATATTTTGAATTTGAATTTGCATATATACATACCGGTCAAAATCATGACCCTCCTGTTTGCTTCGCTGTAGTCGGGTAATGACGAATCCATAACTATTGCAGGTGCCTAAATCAACAGCATGTAATATTGAAAAGCTTCACCATTTTCCATAAATCTTTCTTTATTTATAGGAGTCATCTACGAAGGCGAGTTCTTTGAAGGCGCGTTTCACGGTAAGGGTGAGCTGAGATATCAAACACCTACCGGCAAGGTAGTCATACACGGCCAGTGGAAAAAAGGAATGATGACGGAAAGGACGGTCCTCTTTGACGGCGCTCTGGAGCACGATCCTAAGAATTGGCAGTACTGCAAGATGCCTGATAGAAGGTACCTTCGATCATATTTTCTGTTACAGTTGAAAAAAACTTGGAAGTCGTGTGAATAAAAATTAAGACATAGATGAATGGTCAAGGTAAAGCTATAGTCGCATGCCATTATAATTTTTTAGGTGTACAGGCAAGCAACCACGGCTTTACCTTGACCATTTTTGTACCTATGTCTCGATTTCTGTCTGAAATATTTTCTTGTTTCATACTTTTAGAGCGTGATTTTTCAGTAATCGGATTTTAGTTTTTGAACTAGCTTTTTATTTAAATTATTTTGGGGTTATAAACTTGTGATATAGTTTTTTTGTTTGGGTTTTATTGTAAAATAGGTATATTAATTTTACAGCCGTGCCGTACGTAGCAGTCTCATGTTTGCTTGTTTTTAACATATTTATTTACTTAGACAACATGATATTATATACATATTTGTAATGTGATCGTCAAGTCCTTTAATTTGATACCAAACATGGAACAACTAAAATGACTTTGTCCTCTAGAGAGCGCCATATTGCATTTAATGTGACGTCACATAGCCTATAACCAGCGTACGATCAAGACGTTTCCAATGATACCTCTTTGTTAAATTATGAACGCTACTTTAGAAGTTATGAGGCAACAGATGAACATACATACATACACACATACATACATACATTCCGGTCAAAAATCATAACCTTCCTTTTTGCTTCGTCGTAGCCGGGTAAAAAGGTAGGCATCTGCGTGATTGTCAAATATTCAAAAAATTAAAGATGATTCTTCTACAGATAGTTAATTGATTCAGGCGTGACCTTGCGGAAATCCATAATGAAATGATGATGTGGATATATTTAGTAACCTTTTCCGCTTAGCTATTTCTAAAGAGTCTTGAAAAGACCCTGGAAGAAATCGACACGTGTTCGCACCAAGCACCGCGCTCTGCGCTCGGTGCTTGGTGTGGCAACACGCCGTGTACGAGTTCACGACAAGTTAATCGTCATCCTGAGGATGCCTCGTTGAGAGGTGAAACACGTGTCGATTTCTTCCAGGGTCTTTTCAAGACTCTTTAGAAATAGCTAAGCGGAAAAGGTTACTAAATATATCCACATCATCATTTCTTCTACAGATATTCTATTTCACGAACTCCGTTCGGCTTTGATTGTAGTAGTGACGTATCCCGACAAGCGCGCTTGTGTGTGTAAAAGTAGGTAACGTTAGCAAAAAAATCTGATATATATTCAAGTCGAGATTTAATAATCTAAATAAAATTTTGGTTTTAAAAGTATATACATTTTGTAAATAAATTAGATTAGGTTGCAATAAATACAAAAATATTAAGAATATGTAGGCATTTAATTAAGCATTGGTGTTACAGAATGGAAACGAAACAAGTAGGACTATTCAGTATTTTCAATCACTATCAGATAAATTTTCGATTTCCAATTCCGTGTTGCTGTCGTCAGAATCATCTTGTACATTGATTATAAATTTAAAATCGAGATCAAAATATTTCAAGTAGTCTTTTTCAATTTTTTCAACATGAGCACAAGTTTTTTGCCACGTTTCACTGCTAACTTGGCCTAAACTTTCATTGATCAGTCTTTCCGTATTCGTCATGTTTTGCTCGATATTTTTAGATGCGACATAATTTTTAACGATCCCCCAAATATTTTCAATCGCATTTAATTCTGGGTGATAAGGGGGAAGGCGTAAGACATCAAATCCTTGCTTTTTATAAAATCGTCAATCTTGTAGATTACGTGTTGGGCTTTGTACTTCTTTATTGTATCGTACAATTCCAATTTAAGAAGAGATTCATCAAATGCTTATACCCTTATCCCTGAGCCATATCTGTCCTGTGCTGCATATCGACTTTCTTTGTAGATTGCGTCGGTAGTCGTTCAGCCCGTGTGTTGTGATAAGATGCAATGTCTAAGACAATGACAGAGCGCGGAAGTAAATTGGGTAGCAACTTTTCATTTAGCCATTTTACATAGTTTTCATAGCTCATATTTGAATGATAATCATCAGCTGTTGAGTTGGCCTTATAAACCAAGGAAGCATTTTCAATAAAACCATCCTTGGTTCCCGCGTGCACTAAAATAAAGCGAGTGCCTGTGCTAATTTTTTTAAAAAACGGAGTTCTTTCCTTTTTTTTTTGCCCAGGTGTTGTTTCGCACGTGTGTCGAAAGGACGTAGCTCTCATCGGTGTAGACAATGGGCCGACTTTGAGAGCGGTACTCTGTTATTTTTTTTAAATATTTTAAACGCCACATTTGTACTGTTGAAATTAGGTTACAAGAACCTGATTTCAACCTTGGTTACCTTGGTTAAACTTTTTGTTTGACTATTGCTACGGCTACCTACAACAAGCAGCATAACAGCCTATAAGCTGTGCAGACCGATTCCCATTTGTATAAGTACTTTCGTTTTAATTTAATTTTCCTGTAACCCTTTTCAACTCGTACAAAATTCTTATACAATTCTGTGTAAACAGATTTACGAGAGAATACGCCGACGGTGTACAGCCTAGTGGCGAGTCATTCATGACGGCTTATCAGCCTTACGTAGATGTGCCTGAAGGATACGTTGACACCGGGGACGGCTTCTTCGATCTTAAAAGGAAACTGATTTACGAACATGATGACTACACAAAGATCTTAAGGTAAGCTTGAGTACCGACAGTTCATCACTCACCACATTTATTGCGTTAAAAACACAATCGTGATGACAAGCTAGAGTGTAGGAGTGAAGAGAAGAGCGGACGGCGACCGAAATGTGTAAATAAAAATACTTTAAAACTTAGTCCATACTCTAGTTACCATACATATAACATTAGTTTAACATTAACGTATAACATTAGTTTTATTTGAAAATTAATATATTAATTCAAAATATAAAAAAAAATCTTTATGCAACCACGATTAGTGGAGAACCAATATTGATAATGTGCTAAATGTATGTAAAATTATAACAAATTAATCATTGTTTATTGTAACTAATTGTTTTATTTATTGAAAGAAATGGCAACTGAAATTGTTTTATCATAAAACTAAATCAGTCTAGCTGTTTGACTAAAAACTGGATATTGTCAGGTTTATGATACATAAAATAATAACTTCGTCTTCTTCCGGCTTTTGATCAAAAGCCCAGGTTTTTGATCAAAAACTTCTTTTTTTTTTTTTTTTTTTTTAAAACGTCGCCCCACACTAGGAATTTCTCCTGTATCGTGGGTGCGTTTCACAAACACTTAAAACTCACATACACAAACAGCCAGACCCGGAACAACTACTTGTAGGTCATACAAATATTTGTTCCGTGCGGGGATCGAACCCGTGACACGCAGCGCAGCAGTCAATCGCTTAACCACTGCGCCAACCGTGCCGTCATTTTGTCATAAACTTGCGACCAAAGTATTGATTGAGCTTTGTTTACAATTTTGGTGTGCAATAATCTATGTATCGATAGTACCTACTACCTATATACCTGTAAAAAATATATCTTATAACACGAACAAAAGACATTAACTTCCAAACGTTCGCAGGGGCGCAACAGAACCCGTTCGCAGGGGCCCAGCACGTGCTGAGCAAAAGTGGATAATAGAAAACTGTCGCATTGGAAAAAAGGATATGACCATAGGACCTCGTCAAGACTTGTACGAGACATTTATGGAGCCAAAAGTGCTCCTAGAACCAGTGCCACCGCCACCAGCCAAGTTCACGCCCGTGACCAGAAAAGAGTCGACATGGGAACTATACGAAGACCTTGTAAGCGTGATTTTCTCATTGCTTCCAACTATGCCTAAGAATTGAAGGAAAACTTCTGACATTACCCTAATCGACCCAACCCAACGACGACAGACGTTTCCAAATAGGTACCCATCGACACTAAAATGATGTGTTAGTCGACGCTGTCGAATGTAAGGCCATTTGGCCCTCATTCATCATTGTTATCACATAACATTTACGCGGAAAAAGCATCCCATACCATCAACTTACTCCCTCAACGGAATGTCACTGCAAGAAGTCACAAACATACGGGATCTAGGTGTAGTGTTTAGCAGCAAAAATTATCTCATTTACCGCACACATCTATCAAAATATCCATGGCCATGACCCTTTGGGACGCGTTCAACCAGCGGGCTGACCGCCGCCTCAGGGAACGCGCCCACACTGGTGCCCCATAAAGGGCCATGGACCACATGAACCCCGCGTAGAGCCTCCGGCAGGAGGCGTTTGGACCCCCTAGATTGAACAGGAACCGCTTCAAGGCAGCCCCGGCCCGCTCCAGTCTGAGAACCAAACGTCAGGACCTAGGGCCGCATCTGTGGGACAGCGGATACGACTGGGTGCTGCGCGCCAACCTCCCTAGCGGCGTCAGCGTCGTTTGTTATGCTGACGACACGTTGGTCCTGGCGCATAAAGCATATAGATTATTATAAAATAAACTATTAATACACTTCGTTACATTGCATGAGAACTATCAACAAACACAAAAAATAAAATCGCTTATAAGGTAACAAAACTAAATACGGAATAAAATAAAATAAATAAGTACCTATTTAAAAATAAAATGGTAAAAACTCAAAGAAATAAAATAAATAATAGAGACAAATCATTAGTCTAATTCTTCTTCTTTTCGTGTGGTTAGTGACTATTCTGGTGTCAGAGTTTTAAAGCCGCCCATGGGCCTCTGCCCATGGGCGGCTTACCACATGAAAACCACACGAATTAAACAAACGATTTATGTTCCATTTATTTATTTTTTCTTTTAGAGTTTACTATTTTATTTTTAAATACTTACTTTATTTATTTTATTTTATTCCGCATTTAGTTTTGTTACCTTATGAGTGATTTTTTTTGTGTTTGTTGATTGTTCTCATGCAATGTAACGAAGTGTATTATTTTTTTTTATTTTATAATAATCTAATCTTATTTCATACTTTTATCATGTATCAAATTAATGTTAATGCTAATATTTTAATTATTTAAAAAATTGTCGAATAATTGTTCACCTTTTAATATGAATTTTGTGCATGCCAATAGTGATGTATTTACACAGTACTGAAAACTCATAATTACCTATTTAATTAAACTATCGACGAAATAATATATCGTTGGTGAGCCTTGCTTAATAAGTAAATAAATTCTCGAAACTTGAATTATAATGTCTTAAAACCTGAAATATAACATCGATGACACAAAAAAATTCGCTCAGCGCACGATGCGGGCAGTCTGTCTCGCTACCATCTAGCTAAAGTGGAGTCATTTTAATAGTTAACATTTGACAATTCATCAAAATTCAACAACGTAGCCTTGTAACGGCGGGCATAAAATATTTTTTCGTTTTGTTAGAACTGCACAATTGCTTAACTTTTAACAATTACAATTATATATTTATTGTAATAATGACCGATACGAGTCATTTTACGATTTGCTTTCACTAATAAACCGTTCTAAACATAATAAACAATTTCTGATCTAAAGAACTGAACGTCGTTACAATGTTGCGTCAATTAACCGTTTGTGTTTTTAAACACCTCTAATAATCGAAAGCTGATTAGTAGAATCGAATGCAATGATTACTTGTGAAGAAATATCACCATAAATTCATAACCACTTTGTGATTATAATAAAACTTAATTATATTTATTATTCTTTTAACTAACTATAAAAATACAAAAAATAACTAAATAGAAAAAATAATTTAGGTGGGATGTTGCTGGCAACACCAGTGCCTGTCGATGACGCCATGTCATGTCTCCATTACATGACGCAGTCTTTTGTCGTTGTGTGAAGGGGCTGAGCGTTTTTGGTGTGCTCTCTGTTATTTTCTTCTGACCCGGCTTTTTTATTGGCCTGATCTTACTGACTACGTTTACCTGGCTATAGATTGGACTCCGATTGCTTAACGATTAGTAAACAAGAACAACATTACAGTCTTACCATGTCGAAACGGGGGAAAACGCTAAACAGTCAATTTTGCGAACTAGTGGTGAAATTGTACAATTATTTTGAACGTGAATCAGTTAACGATGGGCCTCTTTTAACATTGACAAAACGAGAGATCGCGTTGTCGAAGCATTGGGAATAGGGAAGAGAACAATTACTCAAATTCTGAAAGAGAAATACGGACCAGGCTCAGAAGATAATACTTTACGTACACCGAAAAAAAGAAAGAGGGACAAGAAAATTGTAGGCGTTGATAATTTTGATGCTGCTGAAATTCGCAACCACATTTATGGATATTACTCGAGAAAAGAATATCCTACACGGGAAAAGCTAATGAGTTCGTTAAAAGACGCAGGCTCATTTTTTGGCGGTAAATTGTCTCTATCAAAGGTTTTGAAATCGATTGGCTTTAGATTTAAAAAATCTGACAAGCGGAAAATCCTGCTAGAACGCTACGATATTATTTTGAAAAGAGTAACATTCTTACGCCAAGTAAATAAAATTACAGATTGGGACAATGTCGTGTTTATTGACGTAAAATGGTTGAATGCGAACCATATGGACCGATGATACAGCGGCCTCCACCTCAAAAGTTCCATCGGGAAAAAGAGCCCGACTTATTATACGTCACGCGGGATCAGCTTCTCAAGGTTTTATCCTAGACTGCCTCCTCGCATTCTCCTCTAAAACTACAAGTGATTACCATGAGGAAATGAACTTTGAGGTTTTTAAAGAGTGGTTTGAAAAGCTGCTAGTCAGCTTAGAAAACCCTTCGAAAATTATAATAGACAATGCACCGTATCATTCTGTACAAGTTGATAAACCACCAACTCAAGCAAATAAAAATCAAGAAATTGTCTCGTGGCTGGTAAGAAATGGTGTGGATGCAACTCCAACTTTATTAAAAGTTGAGTTGTTAAATCTGGTAAAAGCAACAAAGCCGTCCAAGCTTCGCTATGTAATCGATGAATTAGCCCTAGAGCATAGACACGAAGTTATTCGATTGCCTCCCTACCATTGCCAGTATAACGCCATCGAGCTTATTTGGGCACAAATAAAGGGTCATGCAGCGCGGAACAATACTGAAACACCCTTCAGTACTGCTAAAATGATGACTCTGCTACAAACTCCGTGTGCAGAAGTCACTACAGAAGACTGGAGAAAGGTCGTAGAGAAAACGAAGAAAATAATTTTACAATATTTTGAACGAGATGTGAGAATAGACAATATAATAATAATAATGTTTTATTTTCTCACCACAATATTACAAAATACATATTACATGGTATCAGACTCAGACAAAATTTTAATATTGTGGGAGACTGGTGCCTAAACTAAGATCTAGGCCTTTATTTCAGATCACCAGGTCTCCGCTCTTTTACAAAATTATACATTTTATTTTTATGTACTTGTACACTGACAACCTAAAAGAAAACAACGTTATTAAAAGATTGGTGGCTCGAGTGAAAATTTTAAACTTTACATAATATAAACTAAACTTTTGTTAAATCGGTTATTATTTTGTGTATGGAAGTGTGTGTTTGTGTTTGTGTGTGTGTGTGTGTGTGCGAGCGTGTGTGTGGAGTGGTGTTGGTCCGTACGAGCGTTATATTTTTACATTAAGTGACTTGAAGGTAACTTGAAGATTTGGGAATGATGATTTAGATAGGTTTTTTATTTTATTTTGTAAGGATATTGCTATAGCTGCGATATTACACCATAGAGGTAAGTAAGTTTTCAGTACCCTCATAATTTAGTTGTTGTAATAAGGCTGTAACTTTCTTTTTGCACATAGTTCTAGTGAGGTTAACAATGGGTGACATCCTGTTTATTTTGTTATATAGAAAACCACTTAGGTGGCAGAAAAACCGCTTTGAAAATTGAGTAGTACATTGGTGTTTAAGACGGCGGTCTACAGGGTTGTACCGTCTTTTTCGATGTGAGGCCGTGGGATGATAGGTAAGTAATGAGTGCTGTTTTAATATGATGTTAAGGATAAAAAGTTGACGCACTGTCAAAACTTTAGCCTCCTTGTATAGGAGCTCTGTGGGATGGCGGTAAGGCAGGAATGAGGAAACTTTTAAGATTGCTCTCTGGGCTCTTTCCAATTCAATCATTGTAGTTTTCGGAGCACCTCCCCAGACAGAGATACAGTAGGTTAACAGTGACTGAGCAAGGGCAAAGTATATGGATTTTTTTAACTTGTCATCAGCTACTCGTCTCAAGGTTTTGAAAACATATATTAACTTGCGTAACCTGGTTTTAAGTGTATCGATGTGTTGCTGGAATCTAAGGGTACAATCGATTGTAACTCCCAGGTACTTAACGTGTCTAGTGTCGCGAAGGTGAGTGCAGGTACACATATTCTTATCGTGTGGTTCTGGACAATTGTGTGTTATTATTGTGTAGGGCGCTGATGAGTTTAGAACGTTAACGTTTGTTTTGAGAGAGAAGTTTATATAATTGGTTTTCTCCGCGTTGAGTGTCAGAACATTACTGCGTAACCAATTTGACACCGTATTAAAGCCCGATTGTGCGTATGAAAAAAACTTCATCCCATGTATCAGCGCTAAAGAGGAGCGCCGTGTCATCTGCAAAAGTAATTATCCTACCCCCGGGGAGTGTGAGCATTCCCAGGTCATTAATATAAATAAGGAACATAGTGGGACCCAACACGCTTCCTTGAGGGACTCCATACGAGACTGTTCGTTCGTCACTAATGTGTTCACCTATTTTAACGCACTGGGTACGCTCACTCAAGCAGTCTTCAAAAAATTCTAGTTGAACCCCTCTTATTCCCAAATTCTCCATTTTTTGGGCGAGAATGGGCACAGAAACCGTGTCAAACGCCTTAGCAAGGTCTAAAAATATGCCTAACACCTTTTTCCCCTTGTCCAGGTTGGTGACAACATAGTTTGTCAAATCGTGTACGGCGTCGGATGTTGATTTACCGGATCGAAAGCCGTATTGTGTTTGAGATAGAAGCTTATATTTTTCGAGGTAATCAACGAGCCTGTTGTTCATTATCCTCTCTAGAACTTTTGACAGGGCAGGTAAAACAGCTATGGACCTATAATTGCCGACACGGCTCCTGTCCCAACTCTTGTATATCGGGTGTACGATTGATCTTTTAAGGACTTTAGGAAATTTACCTGTTGAAAGAGCCAGGTTACAAATGTATGTAAGCGGGGGCACAATGGAGGCTTTATGTTTCTTAAGAAGACCACTTGATATTCCATCCCATCCCACTGCACAATCACTACGAAGGGACATTAATAATTTTTCAACCTCGACTTCGTCCGTTGCTTGGTAGCAAAATCATTGAGTTCAGGTTGTGGTTATCGATTACTTTGAAAGGTTGTGGTGGGCTTATTATTTTTTCCGCGAGCTGTTTGCCAATTTGAGCAAAAAAGTCGTTAACGGAATTGACCGATATTTTTGGAGTGGATGACAGTGTTAAGAGATGAGATGAAGTCTCTTTCTTTATAACCCTGTTTGTCAACTTATTAATTGCAGCCCATAGTTGCTTGGGGTTTGTTCCAGCTTTGCTTATTTGAGTTTTTTCATAGTCAGTTTTTATTTTCTTTAATAATTTGTTACAGAAGTTTCTGTACCTGGTAAAAATTGTTTTAAGATCACCATTATCTGGCGTTTTTTTTTTTAATTTTTTATGCAAGTTGTCTCTGTGTCGAATACAGCGAAGAAGCCCCGGGGTTATCCATGGTTTCACAATTTTTTTACGGTTTGGTACTTTGGTAGTTTGTGAATTGGTCTCTATAACTTGCCTTATTAGATTAACCATAGCTTCTGCTGCTACATGAGGATCTCGATTTTTATAGATGTCACTAAAGTCTAGCTGCCCAATGTCTTTATCTAACTGGTCGTGATTGACACGGATCACTGCCTCTCTCATAGCCGTATTACTGGATTTCTTTGAGAGAAACAGCAATACCGTGTCATGATCAGACAGTGCAGAATGAGCAACAAGTGTAGAAGCAGGCCGCTGACTTTTTAAGGCAAAGTGATCAAGACATGCTTGTTGTCTAGTGGACAGAGTATGGGCAGGCAGTAGACCATGTGATGCCAACAAGTTAAGGTAGTTATGCTTGTTTGGGTCACAGCATAGATCATGGATATTAATGTTTATGTTTCCGCAAATGATTATATTATTGTAGCGTGCAATCTTAGTCAAGGCATCATTTAATGAATTTAGAAAGTTAGTGATATCTTTATAACCTGGAGGTCGGTATATTGCTAGAAGTACTGTATTTTGATCTATGTTTACTTGAAGACAATTGGCATTTAAGAATGTGGGTTCTTCTACGGAGACCTTGAGTTCCCTCTTAACATAAACAACAACACCCTCATTTTGTGTAAGATTGCTGATAGTACTAAAACGATCATAACTGTCCAAATCAGGTATGCTGTGTGTGCCAGGAAGCCAGCACTCTGTTAATGTAATAATATCCCATTCGATTTTTGTTCTAGCTAGGATTGTATAGAAACCTGAAATATTTTTTGTAATACTACGGATATTTTGATTTAGTATTTTGAGAGACAAGTTTGGTTTAAAATTAGGTGGAACACAGTTGTCAAGGTCACAGGTCGCAGAGTCGGACACAGAGACTGAATCGATGTTTTGTGTGTTGTGCAGTAAATTATCGAATTTTAATGTTATATTTTTCAATGTTCAAACTTTTATTGTTGCTTTTTGTTTTGTATTGCAAAGTTAGTATAACTTTGACGCAGATAATGGTTCTGAGCAGAAATGTTTTAGCAATATCATATGTTCCCGTAAAACGCCTGTGCAAATAATTACTTGTAAATACTCGTATGAGGTATGTATGATGTATAATATAATGTATAGTGTGTGCTTTATTTGTGTTTATTAATGAAGAGCTGCTTGTATATTTATGTGACTGTCTCTGGGTTATTTTTTAATATAATTTTGAAGTAGTAGTGTGGATATGTGTAAATTAGTTGTTGGTTAGTAAAGTTTTGATTAATTATAAAAATCCTAAGCAAAACAATTTTTAATTTTGGTAACTTAAACAAGATAAGGTGTAACGAAATGTAGGAGCTTAGTCACTTTTGTTTACGCAATTTTTTCAGATCGTCTTCAGATTTGATTAATCGGCTGGGCATACCCTGCTTCTCGCGCACATATACCTTTCCATTTGCCGTCCAGCATTGTTCATAGTCACTATTCCTTATAAATTCTCGTGCTAGGTAATGAAGACGTCTGGTCATGGCGGTGAGGACTTCAGAAATGTACAACGGAAATTTAGGGCACTTTTCGTGCAGATGCGTAGTGTTGAGACGATTTTCTTTGTTTTTCCTGTTGTAGTTTTTAGTAGACGTCAGAAATTTTTCTTTCACTGCAGGGGTCGAGAATTCCACAATAACCATACCAGTTGACCCTGTCTTGCTCTTCAGGCGGAAGATATTGCTAATATCCTTCGCCTGCAAAGGCTGGCTGATGACGTTGCCGAGTTTCGGGACTGTGTTTGTGAGGGTTTCACTGGTTTCAGGCTCTGAGATAGGAATGTTTTTTATTTCAATCGAACTCGCTTTCAGACTTTTTTCCAAGAAGTCAACTTTCAGTTCCAACGCGTTTATAACTGTCTGGCTTTTGCTGCACTCTGCCTGCAGTTTAGTTATATCCACAATAGCATCATCATATTTATCAGATAAAAATGCCATTGACTTTCGAATTTCCTCATTTTGCAATCTAATTTCTGAATTTTGTGTACTAATGGCCAAGTTTTGAGACCTAATATCGTCTAATGCGGACTGTAAGGTATCCATTTTATCACTTTGATGTGTTTGTTTTGAGACTAGGTCGGTAATCATAGTCTTCATTTCCTTCATCATGTTTTAATATAATTTTTTAATATTAATATTATTATTTTTTAATATTTTTTAATATTATTGAAAATGAATTAATAATATCTCTGAGTGCTGACAGCAGCGATGAAGATGACAATACTAATAACAGTTCTGGTAGTTTAACTGAATAAACGCAATTTTTTTGTTAAATTATGTAATTGTCTTATTTTGCTCCTTAAATTTACGAAAAAAATAATAATAATGGGACAGGAATTCGCCTGATGATTTTTAAAATTCACATATGTTTCAAGTCCGTATCGATTCATTCACTTTAATCGATGTTTTTAAGCAGGTCACCTCACTATGAAGATAAAACTGACAGACGACGTCAAATGTTACCTATTAAAATGACTCGACTTTAATAGACATTTTTATCATAACGTATTCGGATATAAGTTTGTTGTGCGGTTCTGTCATCGATCTATATCAATCAGTATTTCCGGATGATTTCAGGCATATTGACAATGATTTTTTTTTCTTTTCTTTCTGTAATGTAATGAATTCAAAAACTGGTTCGGGGATAATAATATCTACTATTCTATGGTATTCTGATTCCAAAATTGGTATTGTATTATTTTTATTATCTAATATATATATGAATCTCGAAAACGGCTCCAACGATTTTCATGAAATTTAGTAAGCAGGGGAGTTTTGGGGGCGATGATAAATCGATCTAGCTAGGTTTCATTTTTAGAAAACGTCGTTCAAAAAAAATTCATCCAGATATTTATAATTATACACAAAATGTGCAGACACGCTTTTACTTTACTTTTTTATTTTATTTTAATTTAAGGTATTTTTCTCACTTTACAGGAACAGGCGCCACCATTCTACGACGCTTCAAAATATATGATATAGATTAGGGTTAGTTCATTCGTTCATTCAAATTACTTAGACAAGAAAGTTAGCGTCAAATATATTATTAACAATCAAGATGAAAATAAAGTACCAGAATAAATAATAGATGCCGTAAAATAGCCCCAAATTTCCTCAGCCTTTTAAAAAGTATAGGCGTACTAAGTAGAGGAAAAAAAGAACCAGTTCATCTGATTTACTATAAAGGTAATTAGTTTTAAAGGCTCTGACCATAATAAGCCATCGTTAATAATTGCCAAAAGATCTCCATGTAGGTAAAAAAAATTATTTTTGTAAAAAAAAGTATACATCACGCCTGTAACACTCGAAAGATTAGGCAGAAGTGTACTTATAATAGAACACCCACAAAAAAAAAAACTGTCTGCTTTTTACTTTACGTCCGTCCATACATCTAATTATATTTTGCCCATGATAGTAATTATGTCGTAACTTGATGAAGCCAGCTATGGGAAGCTAGAAGAATAGCTACCCTAGACTTTTAACACACTTTGAAACCTAAATCTCTGCCTCGTTGGTTTAGTGGTCGTAAGAGCTACTGCTGAACATGAGGTCCTGGGTTCGATTCCCGGGTCGGGCAAAGTGTTATTGGGGTATTCCATCTGGAATCTGGATGTGTGCCCGGTTGATGGCAATAGTCTCGCCCCCTGTTACATGAGACTAAACATACACATCTGCCTAACTCTTAGGGATACAGGCGTTATGTTATGTGAAACCTTAATGAAAACTTGTATTTTTCACAGGCCGTCAGAATGAAAATTCAAGCGTACCTACTGTCCCTGCTGGGCATGAATAGAATAAATTATTATACTAATTATTAACTATCTACCTATTTGAATAATTTAAAATTAAGCTATTAGTAAATGTACTAAGTTTTCATACTTAGTTTGTAATAGTTTCGAAATGTATTTTTTTTTAATTTTATAAATATATAAAATAGTATTTTGAAAAACTTAATTTTATTTAATTAATATTATTCAAAATTAAGGTTTTCAAAAATATACTAGGCGTTCATACTTAACTTATAAAATGTTATTTGTAACGTTTAGAATTTAGTTGATTACTTATTATAAAATCTTTCTGCAATATTTTGTTTATTTTTTTAGGTACTAACTAACACAAATTTTGACTATTGCATCGTGCCTATCATATTATCAGTACCTATCACAGACCGTAAGATAATTACTTATCGTACTCAAAAATTCAGTCAGTAGGCTCTAATTTAAGTGAAACATGGAGTCATGGATTTCACAAAAACGATTATCCGGGATATACTCGTACACTCATTTGCAAAAAACAGGCGGCTTAAAGTTTTTCCCCGACTGTAAAAATAACAATACAAAAAAAGTTTAATACATTTGAATATTTTATTTGCATGTTAGTGTATTCTCGTAGAGTATAAAAAAAGTTCGTTTCAAATTCAAAGATTGATGCCTATTTTGGTACCTACACTCTTGGATAGCTCTTTGTAAACGGGACAGAAGTTACCCACTATGGCGCCTAATTTAAAATCCTGGCCCATTCAGAGTTATACTGTATCAACCATGTCAGTTTTAACAATACCCAAATCCGAACCGTCGGTGTCGCTCAAGCCCAGTCTCCTGTTCCTCGCACAATCTCTGCTCAACGCTCTCTTGGACGCTGTCTGACTGTGATGTGTGTTCGCGGATGAATGGAAGAAGATCTATAAAGCATGCAGCATTTCAGCTTGGCATCGAATCGGCATCGCCATGAAACTTCATACATACTGCCTGACTGGCATCGAGTCGATGCGGTGAGGCAGTTCTGATCTTGTGCTGGGCTGAAATGTGTGATGACATTAACGACTGCAATATAACAATTTTCCTGTAAATCTTTCATTTAAACCAATATGTTATGGTATTATAAAAAATATTAAATGAAAAAAGTCGGTTGATCGTTTGTATTGTGTGTGACTGCGCTACATTTCTTACCACGTGACGCATTTGGTTAGACTAACTGGTGAAAAATGGCGATTTAGATCGTCCAAACTAATTGTGTTAGGAAAGTCCAAATGTCGCAATTTGTCGTTTCCCAAAGTTCCAAGGAACTTCCAAATATCAACAGCAGTAGAAGTGATATTATTTAGGATTTGGCGACGTTTAGCGTTGCATATCATCTTATTATAGCGATTAGCAGCCCTAAAGAAGGCCCTATTGTCCTCCGAACGATCCTTTTTACAAGCTTTTAACTTGCCTTGTTATGGTGTCAGTTAGTCTTGCAAGCTGAAACCACTTATCCTACGGAGTTGACATTTTACAAGTTGGTTCAGTTTCAAAGACAATGCATTTTTTTATGATGCATGTCCTGATTTGACAGCCATGATTGACTCCAGACGAAGGAACTCCACAACAGTTTACGGAACAGACACGAAATTTAATATACGCATTTAATTATGACAGTCCGTTCTAAAGTCTACCATGACCTGGCTACAGCAGCTAGGATTGGCTCCAGACGAGGAAACTCCTCAGCCATCAACAGCAGAGACACTAGAAAGAAAGATTTTTTTCATTTGGTACACACACCGGACAACACAACATTAAAACTAGGAAAATTTTAAAAAACAATAAAATTTTCAGAAAAACATTTTTTTTTTAATGTGTAAACAAAAAAGAAGACCTGTGCGAAGCCAAAAAGGCTCCTATCTCAGCACGTTAAATATTATATATGCATTCAATTATGATAGCTCGTTTTAAAGTTCACCATGACCTGGCTGCTACACCCAGAATTGGCTCCAGACGAGGAAACTCCTCAGTGGTCAACAACAGCTACACGAAATTTTATTTACGTATTTAATTATGATAGTCCGTTCTAAATTCTACCATGACCCGGCTGTAGCAGCCAGGATTGGCTCCAAACGAGGAAACTCAGCGGTCAACAGCAGAGACACAAAATTTTATAAACGCATTCAATTATGATAGCCAATACTAAAGGTCACCATGATCTGGCTGCTGCATCCAGGGTCGGTTCCGGAAGAGGGAACTGCTCAACGGTCAACAGTACAGACACGACATTTTTTACACGCTTTTAATTATGATAGTATATTCTAATGTCTACCATGACCTGGCTGCTGCACCCAGGGTTAGCTCCAGACCACGTAACTCTTCAACGGTCAACAGTCCCCAAAATTGTATACACGCATTGAATGTTGATAGTCCGTTCTAAAGTCTACTATGACCTAGCTGCTGCACCCAAGATTGACTGAAGACGAAAAAACTGCTCAGCGGCCAACAGCAGCAACATTAAATTTTATATACGCATTCAGTTATGATAGCTGGTTCTAAAGTCCACAATGACCTTGGTACTGCACCCAGGGATTACTTCAGACGAGGGAACTCCTTAAACGGTCAACAGCACAGACAGTTAATTTTATATAGGTACGCATTTAATTATGACAGCCCGTTCTAAATTATACCATGACTTGGATAGTGCAACTTGGTTGGTTTCACACCATGACTTATGTAACGACGTGTTTGGGTTCGTTGGATTTGTCTTTACAAATACCTTTCAAGTGAAGGTTAATCCATTGAAGTCTTATTTAATCTTTTTCGACCAGCAAAGATCTACTATTTTCCATTTACTTGAATTTGAAACCCTGTTCATGCAATATTCTTCGCAGTTTCTCGACTGCCTGTGAAGTTTATGTCTTCCTTTAATTTGTATAGCAATACAACCTTTTTTCGGTGACATGAAAGTCATAAATCTTCCTTCTTATGACATCATAATCAAAATCGTCTAAACTTGCTCGGTGTTCTTTCTTTTTTCTGGACTTCTAAGGCGAACTAAAAGTTACAGGAGCGGAACCACGACTTGTACTAATCGAAGCCGAGGCATTCTCACGAGCAGAATCATCGGTTGACCTAGTCGAAGTATTTTCATGCTCTTTCAAAACAGCACTTATACGTGACACACCAGTTGTTTTCGCAGTTCGCTCTTGAAGGTTTTGAAAGTGATCTTTGCAAAAACTAAATTTTTTGATACCGTGGCCTGTTGACTCATAAATTGAAAAACATTCAAAATTATTTCACGACTTTGGCTATTATATGGCTTACCAAGTTACAAAGAAGTCATACTGAAAAAAAAACAAAAAATATCCCGTTCCCATTAAATTGTCACGAAATGTACGGAATGATTCACCCACGTGCATTCACAACGCTATCTCGGGTTAAACTGCTGAGGTGGGAATATATAGCGCGAACAACATGGAATGGCGCGATAGTTAGCTATTTCTATTGGTTGTGTAAATTAGAAATGATCGCTTTTACGGACTTTGCCGATGCTACATCTAAGTTGGGTCGACCTGTAAAAACCTTTTTAAAAGCAAGCTTTTAATTAACTTAAAAGTACAAAATAAAACTTACGTAAACATAGAACTTTAATATTTTCTTAAAAGCTTGATTCCTGAACGTCCTTCTCACCCTTTAAGATAAGCCTCAAGCTTTTAAGAAAATATTAAAGTTCTATGTTTACGTAAGTTTTATTTTGTACTTTTTAGTTCATTAAAAGCTTGTTTTTAAAAAGGTTTTTACTTAAATGTTATTAAATTTTCAAAACGCGCGGTCCCGCCCTCGCCGTCGCATTGCCACCCTTTTCATCCAAGGGGCACAAGCGGACGCTTCAAATTGATCTTCTTGATAGGAGCACGGGCTTCATATATTACACTTATACTTATGTAAGTGCTTGGCTGCTTGCGTAATACCAATAAGTTAAAGTTGGAACATTCTTGCTCATAGATATACAGAAAGAAGAACATTTTAAAATAGTCCTGGTTTCCTCTGACACTTTTTCTACACCGCCAATAAGTGATCTCTGTAGCCCCCAGTACACGTTGGGCGAGCCCGTTGGCTGAGAGCGCTCCGCCAACAGGCTCGGCAAATACACGCAAATCAAACGGTAAATCACGCAAAAAGGCCTATACGTTGGCCGAGAGACGGACTCGCCAAACGTTCACTGAGAGCTATAGATTTACTAAAGTAGTACAGAAAAACGGCGGCACAATTCTGCTCACAACAAGCCCTTGGAGAATTTTTCGCAAAGGTTTTTTCACATCACCTGCTCGTCAATGTCAAACACGGGCGTAGCCAGGGGGAGGGTTTTGGGGGTTCAAACCCCCCCCGAAATATTCAAAATCATTATCTTCCCCTTGCCCTTATACCTTTGAGTGGGGTCGGCACAGCATGCGATTATTTCTAATCATTATTATCATCTATTACGTTAAAATTAAGAGAGTATAAATTATTGCATTAACATTTTGAATTTGCCGCGCTGTCACCTGATGCCGATAATTTGATGATACCGCATCATATTCGGTAATCTACGTATGTTTTCGTGCACCGCTCGGTCGCCAGTCAGCACCGATTACCGCGAATGAATTAGTAGGTACATATATTCTAGTGTGGCGTGTCAGACTGCAGTGAATGAAGTATTTTGTCGTTTTTGTTAACATTACGCTGTGATTTTAATAATAAACTTACTTGCCTGATTCATACAGAAGTAAGTAAATAAAAATAAGTAAATAGTAATGTTGCGCGCCACAAATAATGCCTGATATATAGTGACATTAGTTACCACTGGCGCCATCTAGTATCGGGTAGCAGAACTAGTACATCGGTACGACCTTAACAAGGTACTAGTAATTCCGAGAACTATCGACGTCGAGTCAGTCGGGACCGCTATGTACTCGAACATACTAGATGCTTATAGAGTAGCTCTGTGGGACTATATAAGGCGGGCGCGAGCCGCGAGACCATAGATCTTCTCCTCGTACAGGAAACCTTCCTAAAGCCCCATAAACGAAACCCCTCCATAGCAAACTATCGTTTAATTCGAAATGATAGGACGCGCTGTCACGCGGGTGGCACTCTCATTTATTATAAAAAAGGATCTGTATTGCATCCCTATGGACCCTCCACCTCTCTCCCGATTAGAAGTATCAGTCTGTCGCCTAGGCATGACTGGTCACTCGCCGATCACTCTAGTGTCGGTCTATATCCCTCCCATCCCAGCGCAGGCCTCAGAAAACTACCAACTTATCTCTGATGACCTACAGCTACTCTTCGGCATGAGCGACTCTGTCATTATGGCAGGGGACTTCAACGCCAAACATCCTTCTTGGAACAGTCAAATCACTACCCCCAGGGGCCGACACTTGTTCGACCTCTCTTCCACTCTTAACTTCGACATCATCGCTCCGATGAATCCCACTTATTATCCCCATATGGTTAATTACACCCCTGACGTCCTTGACATAACGCTCCTTAAGAACGTGAACTTACGACTTGACTCGATAGAAACGGTGCACGAGCTTACCTCTGACCACCGCCCAGTTATCATTCATCTTGTATCCCGCATAGGTCCCTCTGACCCAAACCACCCTCTCCCCACTAGAAAGGTGACGGACTGGAAGAAAGTAAGCGAAAAGCTGAAATCCAACACGTCCCCCTTACTAGACTCTATTCCGGACCAATTTGACTCAATCGCAAACACGACAGCTGCGATCGACTCACTCACGGAGCACGTGCAAACCGTCCTGAGCGACTGCTCAAGGGAGGTTCCGGCAACAGATCCCTGTTACCTGAAACTCCCGGACGATGCGCGCGCCCTGCTGACTGAGAAGAACGCAGCTGTCCGTGCCTACAGCAGCTTTCCCTGCGCCGCCAACAAAGCCCACATGCGCTACTTACAGAGATCTGTAAGGACACGTATGACGGAGCTGCGTGAAACGGGCTGGGACAAGATGCTGAGCGACCTTGAGCCTACCCACCTAGCCTTCTGGGAACTCCAGAGGAAACTCAGATCCCCTCATTCAGGCCATATGCCCCCGTTAGTCCGCCCGGACAAAACATTAGCCTTCGACGACATCGACAAAGCCGAGTGCCTAGCCGACAGTCTTGAAGCCCAATGCTCTCCCAGTACCCTACCAGTAGACAAAGCTCACCTCGATGAGGTCGACGCCGAAGTCGAACGTAGAACCTCTATCCCTCCCACTGAAGACCCTGATTTTCCCCTGCCCCCCATCGAACCAGATGAGGTACATGAGATTATCAAAGGTCTGAAAAATCGCAAAGCCCCCGGTTCAGACGGACTCACCAATAGGGTGGTCCAACTATTCCCAGCCCATTTAATTATGCTTTTGACCACCATCTTCAATGGTGCGTTAAGCAATAACATTTTTCCCCAGACGTGGAAAGAGGCCACTGTCATAGGTATCCCTAAACCAGGTAAACCCAAAAACGAGCCATCTAGTTATAGGCCCATCAGTCTGCTCAAGGTTCTCGGCAAGATCTATGAGAGGCTTATTTATAAGCGCCTCAGAGATTATGCAGAGACCAAGGGCCTCATCCCCAACGAACAGTTCGGCTTTCGAACTCAGCACTCCAGCGTGCATCAGGTCCATCGTATCGTCGAGCTGGTCAGTGGTGCTCTCACCCATGGCCGACAGACGAGCGTAGTATTCTTCGACATAGCGAAGGCGTTCGACAAAGTCTGGCACAACGGCTTAATTTATAAGCTCTACAAACTCGGAGTGCCGGATCGTCTCGTGCTCATCTTACGAGACTATTTGTCGAACCGCACCTTCCGCTACCGTATCGAAGGAGCCCTCTCCTCCCCCCGCCCCATAAGGGCCGGAGTCCCTCAGGGCTCAGTATTAGCCCCCCTCGTCTTCACGCTATTCACCAGCGACATCCCCAGACACAGATCGACGCAGTTGGCTCTGTTCGCAGACGATACAGCGATCATCTGCAAGGGCAACTCAGCTACTATGCTGCTAAACCTCCAAAGGGCTGTCAACAACCTTGGCGCCTGGTTTAGAAAATGGCGAATAGAACTAAATCCAGACAAAAGTCAAGCGGTTAGCTTTTCTAAACCGCGGACTAGAACCCCCCCTTTCCCCCGACCTATCACCATGTTCGGCAAACCAATCCCTTGGGCTAGGCGCGCCAAATACCTAGGTGTTATCCTAGATCACCATCTCTCCTTTTCTGAGCACATAAAGACGGTTCGTTCGCGAGCCACTTTCGCTCTAGGTAGACTCCATTTCGTTCTAAATGCACGCAGCAAATTGTCACTTAAGTGCAAACTGCGCATCTACACATCTTGTATCCGACCCATTATGACCTATGCGGGTGCAGTATTCGCCCACGCCAAGTCCCATTCCATCCATAGGATGCAAGCCTTGCAGAACCGTTTCCTCCGTAAAGCCACGGGAGCTCCCTTCTATGTCAGAAACGAGATCCTCCATCTCGACTGTAAAATCCCTACGATTCACCAGTTCCTCAAACGCATGTCCAAGCGTTACTTTGACTCCGCTCCTAGACATCGTAACCCCTTGGTTGTCGAAGCAGCCAACTATGTCCCTTCCCGAATTAGTCAGATCCGCCGCCCGAGGCATGTCCTTTCCGACCCTGATGATCCCATCACACTCCTCCAAGAGCAGAATAGGGCCACCAGCACAATACACAAAAACAGACGCCTCCCGTCATTCCGACCTCGCCGCCGAGGTCCTTTGCGACCGCGACCGTGTCCCTCAGTAGATAATACTCCTCCCCGACCCTTGCTCGAAAACGAGGTGCCAGCAAGTTGTTGCCGCTGAGCACGTAGCTTTAAACTACCCCGTATAATAATCATGATTTAAACCAGTTTTGATCCAGCCTGTCCCTTCTTGTTGTCCTCCCCTCAGCGACGCCCTAAGCCGAGGTTCGTACCCCACAGGGGGTGCCCTTAGCGAGCGTTCGCCTAGTTTTAATTTAGTTTAGTTTTTTGCCCCTGGCTGGAGGCTTTGAGTGTAGCAGCTTAAGGCACCCGCAGGAAAGTCCGGTTAAGCAGCCAAGACCTTAGTGGTCAAAACTGCGAGATGTCCGATAAAAAAAAAAAAAAAAAAAAGCGAGACGATAGTCTTGAACGAGCGATACATACGAGTACATCGAGGCGATATTCAAGTGCGACCTAAGTGAAATTGTGTTTCTTAATTAGTGCGTTGAATTGTAATTAGTGTTGTGAGTAAAGTGTAAGTTTTTGGTTATTAAATCGGCAGCTTTAATTGTCACGAACCCCAAGCTCGTAACAGTAATAATATTTTATTCATTCTAGATGTGCAGTGTAGAAAAATAGAAACTTTAAGGTTACTTTTTAAATTAAATCGTCAATTTGTCAGATGTTAACGGATTCTATTTAATAACTTATTCAAAAATAGAAATAATTTTTGTACATTGGTTTTAAAAATCTAAATATCGAATGGATGCCTGTTGCATGACATAATGTTTCAATTATTCTTTTAAATATTACTTCAGTAATTTTTCTTATTTCTTTATATGGAAACCATAATTTTACTTTATAGGTACAAATGGAGAAGAAGAAAAGAAAAGGCGATCAGCTTAAGGGTATAGACTACTGGAAAAAGTGGTGTGGACAAGCGGTTTCCAATAAAGAAGAGTGTTTGCCTACCGAACCTACAACTAGCTTGCGCGCTGACGATGAGACTGTGATGACCAGCAAGTCATCGACCTCAGTTACAGCATCGAATGTCGAAATCGAAGCGGTGGCGCCCTGTTTCATGCCTACGACCACTGAGCCTACATTTAGTCTGGAACAGGCCAGCTTGCCTGTTACGACATCTTTTAATCCTGTAGCTAAATTGGACATTGGTTTTTACTCGAATCATGTCAAAATCGAGGATGATTATTTAAAGGTCCAAATTTTAAAAATGCCTTGGACCCCATCCAAACATTATAATTTTCCGGTTTCCACAAAACGACATTTGCGCTTTCAACTAAAATGGATAGAAAGATTCCCCTGGTTGTCATATTCTGAACTTAAAAGTGGAGCATACTGCAGAATGTGCGTCGTAATGGGGCGTTCGCTTGAAGAAGGTAAAGGCAGCCATCAGCGGACCGGCCAGCTCGTGACCGAGCCTTTCTGTAAGTGGAAAAATGCACTAGAAATATTTGAAACTCATGCTAAATCAGGATATCACAAGCGAAATTCAGAACTGGCAGATAACTTTCTTAAAGTAATGTCTTCGCAGGCTATTTCAGTCACCGAGCAGTTGTCCTCTGAGAGAAAGAGACAACAACAGGAAAACCGAAAGAAGTTAATCCCTATCGTAAAAGCAATAATCTTTTGCGGAAAACAAGGCATCCCCTTAAGAGGCAAAACTGATTCAGGGCGGATCCACATTACACCAGAGCACGAACAACCACTGCAGAACGATGGTAATTTTCGGGCCCTGTTGCGGTACGGGGCTGAGTCTGGGGATAAAGATCTTGCTGAGCATTTGGCCACTTCTCAGAAGAATGCCCTTTACACAAGCCCTCAAATCCAAAACGAAATAATAGACATTTGTGGTCAAATAGTTCAACATAACATAATTGACGAAGTAAGGAAAGCCCAATTCTTTGCTATTCTCGCTGATGAAACCACTGATATCGCGCGTGTGGAGCAAGTTTCGCTGTGCTTGCGATATGTCGATTCAAAAGATGTTAAACATCATCAAATTAAGGAAATGTTTCTCGAGTACATTCCAACTGTTGACGTCACTGGATCCGGCCTCGCAAATCTTATTATTACAGCTCTGAAAAAACATGGACTTGAATGTTCTTATGTGGTTGGTCAAGGTTACTCAATACTCAATACTCAATACTCAATTCTTTATTGCGTTCCACAATGTAGGCTTAGGTGGTAAAACATTTATCGTAACAATCATGGACCCTGTCGGGCACTGCAAAAGAAAGAAATTTGGAGAGGACCTATCAAGAATCTTAAAATAACAATCGTTGGTATACAAATTGGTGCATTGATGTTGTTAAGTTAGTTCTCCAATTACATTTTAATTATTATTACAAAGTGCACCGTGCATGTCAGGAATAATGAACTAAACACAAGATTCTTATAATTTAACTTATTCTAATAACATGGACATTGAATCAATAAAACATTAATTTTCAAGTTTCAAGGATTTGTCATGTAAATATTCGTTGACGCTGTAGTAACATTTTCTCAACAATAACTTTTTTAACTTATTTGTAAATAAATGGAGTTTTTTTTTCTTTTTTTATTGATTCAGGTAACATATTGTAAATTTTTATTGACATAACCAGAGGACTTGTTGAGTGTATTTTTAAGCGGGATGATGGTAGGTTGAGTCGTGTTTTGTGTCGGAGTGTGTATCTTGTTTGTATGTCTTCTCGTTTGGTGTAAAAGTCTTGGTGTTTGTGAGCGAATTTGCTTATTTCAAGTATATATATACACGGCAGAGTTAAAATATTAAGTTTTATAAAATGGGGTTTGCAGCTATCTATCTGTTGTATATTTACTAGGATACGGATAAATTTCTTTTGGATGGTGAACAGTGTTAGTGCATCTGTACTGAATCCCCACATTATGATGCCGTAGCTTAGCCAGGCATGAGCATAGGCGTAGTATGCAACCAGGGTAGTCTGTAAGTTTGTGGTCTTTTTGGTTTCATGAAGAGCGTACATAAATTTTGAAAGTTTTGATTTTATATTTTGTACGTGTGATTTCCAATTTATATTTTTATCTATGGTTATGCCTAATAATTTGAATTCATTGACTGTTTCTATAATATGATTATTAAAAGAAAAGGATACATCTAACGGTTTTTTTTGGTGGGGATGGAAAGTTATCAGTTTAGTCTTTGAAAAGTTTATATCAAGGTTGTGTTCGTTCATCCAGGTTATTATTTTGCTGAGAATTTCATTAAGGGTAGCGTTTAGGTTTATGTTGTCATGACATTGGGTGAGGATGGAGATGTCGTCCGCAAATAAAACGCAAGGTCCGGTTTCTGCTATAAATTACGATTACTACGGTTACGATGATAAATTACGGTTACGATGGGGCTGCAGCTATGAGTGGGCATTTGCATGGCGCCCAGGCGTACGTTCGTCAAGAATGTGCTCTTGCTCTTTATGTACACTGTAGTGCACACTCTCTCAACCTTGCAATTGCTGACTCATGTTCACTAGCAACTATCCGAAATTGCGTTGGGATCGTGCAGTCTGTTGGTTCCTACTTCAGACATTCTGCTCAACGCACTGCCGTGTTGAAAGATAAAATTCAAGAGCTGTTACCCGCCGATCACCATAAAAGCCTGCTGGCGATGTGCGAAACACGGTGGGTCCACAAGCATGAAGCCGTCATGAGATTCAAGGAAATTTATTCGGCTATTGTGGATGCTCTCGAAGAACTCCAATCTAGTCATAATAAGGAAACATCGCAACAAGCCGTCCAAATGCTTAACACGCTTCGATCTTCGGATTTTATGATATGCTTGGTGGTTCTTCAAAAAGTCATGAGCTATACATTGTCGCTATCAAAGCAATTGCAAGCAGTTAACACCGACCTTATCACAGCATTCAACACGTTCCACGTGGATGAATACCTTAAAACTTCTGAGAAATAAAGCTGACGACGAGTATCTCAATCTCTATGAAGAAGCAAAGGTTTTACTTGAAGCTAATGGTGGTGTACTGCAGATGCCCCGCATCGTCGGAAGACAGTTGAACCGCTCTAACATTCCTGCGACAGATATATGCACGTATTACAAAGTCAATTTATTCATCCCATTCCTGGAACATACAATTCATCAATTGGCCGAAAGGTTTACGAAACACCGTAAAGTAGTATCGGCATTATCCCGTGTGTTACCTCAAAATTTTGCGACCAGTTCTGAAATTGACGAAGCAATTTGTATGTACTCGTCAGTACTTCCCGAAAGAAGTACATCTGTGGTCAAAGCAGAACTTGAAGTGTGGAAAGCAGTGATGACAAAAACCTCCCCTACTCCAAAATCAGCTTTGGAATGCCTAGATAAGTGCGATCGAAAACTATATCCAAATATTTATACATTGTTACAAATTTTAGCGACCATACCCGTTTCTACTGCTACCCCAGAAAGGACCTTTTCAAGCCTAAGGAGACTGAAAAATTATTTGCGCAACACAAGGAGTGAAAACAAACTGAACGGTTTGGCTCTCATGAACATACATTTTGGGACTGAAATTGATGCGGATCAAGTAGTGGATATATTTAAGAACAAAAACAGAAGATTGATTCTCTAATGCGTTTGGGTTCATATAAATATAAACGTTATTTCATAGACATTATTGTTGTTTTATTTTCTTGAACCCCCCCCCCGATACAGAATTCTGGCTACGCCCGTGATGTCAAATTATATGTTATGCAAACTTAACATAGAGTCCGCGGCACCACTCAAGTCCGATAAACGCGGCGCTAGTGTCGATGACACTACATTTAAAATAGCTTTAACACTTTTTTAAATGTAGTGTCTGTTACAAACTCCTTTATTTTATTGAAACTAGATGGCATTTTTACTACATTTGGATTGCCTCAAATTATTGTCTCCGACAATGGACCTCAATTTACTTCCAAAGACTTTCGAGAGTATTACAAGTCAAAGGGTATAGTGCACATGACATCTTCACCCTACCATCCAAGAACCAATGGATTGGCCGAACGACTTGTGCGAACTTTTAAATCCAGAATGGCGTCAAGTGAAGCAGACAAAGTCAACCTGAAACAGAGACTACAAAACTTTCTGTTTTCTTATCGCAACACACCGCATACTACCACAGGAAAGTCCCCAGCCCAAATGATGTTCGGCAGACAGCTAAACTGCTTACTGGATAATGTGAAGCCAAACATGAGAAGGACATTGCGCTATAAAAACATACAAGCGAATATTCAAATGATGAAACAATGAATGAAACAGAACAAAAGACGCCGAATTTCCAGAATGGGGAAGCAGTGTACATCCGTACCAAACTGGAAGATAAGTGGAAACCGGCTATCATTGAGGAAAGAAAACACAGGTATTCTTATGTGGTTAGAACTCCAGAAGGAGTCTTGAAGCGCAGACATGCTGACCACATACGCCCCAATGCGAGTGTAGCTCAGTCACCAACCAACGAGCCAGACATTTCGTTGGAACCATCGTCATCGGCTGAATCATGGAATTTCACACCACATGAAGTACTACCCCATACCAGTTCAACTCCATTCAGTCAACCTCCAATTGAAACCGTTTCCCACTCACCGCGAACACTAGAACAGACGCCGGTGTTGAGGCGTAGTAAGAGAACAGTACGCCCACCACATCGCCTCATAGAGCAAATGGACTAAGGCCGGGAGGAATGTTACAAACTCCTTTATTATCATTGATTCCAGTTGTTGTCTTAAAACAAAAAATATGTTTGATTGTCACCTGACATCTGCTTTATATAGTTTTGCTATAAAAAAATACATCTTAATGTTAAACAAATAACTTTATTTTAGTGTCATCGACACTAGTGCCACAATTTTTCCGCCGGACTTCATTGGTGGTGGTGGCGCTAAAGCCCTGGGCTCTAGCCGGGCAATAATATTGTACTGAATTTCATTATGTCTCGCTGTTTCATAATGTTATTTAAAGGGAAAGTGAACCGAATAATTCTTATGAAAACTTTTGCCATTATTCTTTTCTATAATCTTCTTAGCGTGTCGATGGCAATCTAAATAGACTCGGCCCAGAATTCGGCCACGTGTTTGCTGCCATCACTAGCTTCCATCAGTTTCTGTGACGTGTAGCTGACAGGACACGCAGGAAACAACATTAATGTCCCATGAACATTAATGTTGTTGACATTAAATTGTTTGGAACTTCAAGTGAAAATCGCATGTAAACATTTACCATAGTACATACTAATTCCATGCAATAGGCTTGTTTCATAAAAATTTTTTTTTTAGTCCGGAAGGTAGATTAATCAAAAATATAGGACACGTATTTTTTATATTTTAACGTAATCAAAAGATTACGGCGATACATTGAGTTAAAATGTGGCATGACGTCACTGTTTGCTAGATTTTATACTGATTTGTGACGTTGCGAGCCCCCACTCCCCAACTTTAATGCGTGTTTTCTAAGTTATTTTTTATTAATATGATTAAGCAAAAAATACGTGTCTAATATTTTTTTATTATCTGAAAGACGGACTAAATAGAATTTCTTTTTTTTTACCTAGGCAACTACCGTAACCTTAGGTTGATACTCGTGGGATAGGATACTCAAATTTAGAACGAAAATTGTGTTGTCATTTTTACAATTTATACTGTCATTTTGAAAAATGGCGGAGCGAAGTATTCATAATTATACTTTCTATTACTGTACATATTTTTTTCATAAACAGTTTTTATAAAATTTTAGAGAATTTTTGAATACATATATGCAGAAAAATCGTAGAAAAACTGCAGTTAAAACTTTGAGATATAATTTATATTGAACATAAGGTAAACAGACAAATGCTTTTTTTGTTAATATTTTGATATATTTGCACAAAATTATATGGGCTGTGTGTGTGTGTGTGTGTGTGTGTGTGTGTGTGTGTGTGTGTTAAAGCCTTGCAATTTTTTTTTGTACCAACTTACATCGGTAGCGCGGTTTTTTTTTTGGTTAATGTTTAGTGTCGTTTGTCAGGAGAGGGGTGGGGGAGGGTTTGCCCCTCGGCCCTGGCACCACTCCCATGAAAACTAACGCTACGTTCTTGAAAAAACAAATAATTTGGAAAAATCAACATTTCACAAACCTCAATCCTCACTAGCCTCATAACGCTCATTCAAAAACAGAACATTATAAAAATATTTTTTTGGTCTTTTATTAATAAAAAATGAAACAAGGAAGTTACTATTTATTCGGTCCAGTCACTTCTGTCCTCCGTGGGCCAGTAGTGAGAGTAAACGAAATAAAAATATTTATTTTCTCTATCTCTTTTGCGTATGTGGACTTTTTGTAAAAACGCATTGGTTTGCCATAGAGTGCCAGCCAACAGACAACGGCTGTCTACTGATGTCACGGTACATTTTTTTCGGTAAACGTAGTTTGTGGCGCGTATTTCATAATTCAGTAAATGTATAAGGTACAAAGTAATACAAACACAATATTAATCTTAATATTATGGGGGGTGTATGAATGTATGAATCGCACAGACCGCAAAAATGAAGACATTTCCCTTCATCGGTAAGTGAGCTTGTTTTTTTTGCAATGTTATCAAACTATCAAAATCGTTATTTCTACCCGATAATATACGACCCGGAGCAAAATCGAAGTGTTTTTTTTTTTGTTAACTTGTTTTCTCGTATTACCTAACTACATTAGATAATACCAGCTGGCAATAGTGGCCGCCATATTCAAATGCATAAATATACACACATCAAAAGTGTCTAGGGATCAAGCATTTTTATGCGGATTTCTTGAGATTGAGATGTGGCTTTGTAATAAATTTATGATTATATAAATTTATATGGATCCTTTTTGGTGCATTTCATAATTTGAAACAGGAACTGTTAATCAAATTCGAGTAAAAGATGAAAATCAGCTGTCAATATTTTCCCTATAAAAACATACAACGCATTGAAGACATTATTAGTGCTACTGTTTCCCTACTACTGATTAAAACCAACGTTATTATGGAGCGGCGACGTCATTTAAGCAGGGAAGAAATGCTCAGAGCCGTGGGAATGATAGAAGCTGGTTCCCGGCAACGTACTGTAGCTTTAGCTCTGAATACAAGTCAGAGTGTTATCAGTCGACTTTGGACACGTTACCGAAGCACTGGTACCGTGGCCGAGCGCCATGGAGGACGGTATCGCTGCACCACACGGAGACAAGACCGATACATTCAAATCTTAACTCGAAGAGCTCCAACAATAACCGCCATGATGTTAGCCGTGAGGCTTCATCACTCTTCAGGGAACTTAATTAGCGACCAAACAGTCAGAAACCGCTTGCATGAAGTGAACCTTCATTCCCGAAGACCGCTACGGGTACCACCTATAGCAATGCACAATCGTAGGATTCGATATCAATGGGCTCTTGAACACAGAAATTGGGCAGAAGAACAATGGCGTTTCGTGTGCTTTTCTGATGAGTCTCGTTTTGGTATGAGACCGGATACAAGACGTATACGACACTGGAGAACCCCTGGACGCCAACAGCGATTAAAATCCTGCCAGGAAGTCCATCCTTATAGTGGTGGAACCATCATGGTATGGGCGGGTATTTGGATCGGCGGAAGAACTGAGTTGATTTGGATCAGAGGCAACCTCAACGCTCAAATTTATGCTGAGACGATTGTATCTGACGTCATCGTTCCTCTACAAGTGCAAATCGGTCCCTTATTTCAGTTAATGCATGATAATGCACGACCGCACACCGCAAGAGTTGTAAGACAGACTCTCGCCGCAGCTAACATCAATGTCCTGCTCTGGCCTGCTCAGTCGCCAGACTTGAACCCGATTGAGCATGCATGGGATATGCTACAGAGAAGAGCTCTGCCGAATATGGAGGGTATCCAGTCGCAAGAAGACCTTTTTTTGTTGTTGCAACGAACATGGGCGGCCATTCCACAGCGTGATTTGGATGAACTCATTTTGAGTATGCCAAACCGATGTTCTTGTGTTGTTAGTGTTCGCGGTAGAAACACGGATTATTAATTGTTTAAGTTACCCAATAAAATTTTAAAGAAAACTGTTATTTCAGTCTTTTTTTCGAACTTTAATGTTAGTGGTTCAAATGTCAAAAATCCCTTTATTAGGAAAATGGCAAATTTCTTTATTAATGCAAAGGTGACTTGGTTTATCGTTACTGTGACAAACGAAAACACTTTATTTGATGAATCCTTAAAGAAAATTTTAATTAATATCAATCAGGAGAAAAGTTATTGCAAAAATATATGTTGATCCCTAGACACTTTTGATGTGTGTATATTCCTCACTACTATTACCTACTATTAGAACTCACTTCTATCCACAGGACAGCCCGGTTAAGCAGCTAACAACCTCTTAGGTTGACATGCGACATGCCCCCTTCCTAAAAAAATAGTTCTTCGCAGAGTAGTACCGACTAGATCAAGTTTTAAAACATCCTACTTCCTACTAACTATATTATATTATATATTATCCTACTATCCTACTATATCCTACTTCCTACTATAATTATATAATAATATTAATATCCCCACCGCCGTATCTCTACGTTGACGTCGTGGTAAGGCTTGCGCGTTCCAAACTCTAGGTCTGTGCCGGTAGAGTGTACTTTGCCGGAACAGGTCTGGGATGAGGAGCCAGACCAAGAGAGATACAAAAACCCGCATTGCAGTATGTGGCTAGCTGTTGGGCAGTAGCGACCCCACGGACCTGGGTCTCCCGGGAGAAGTCTTGTTCCTCACCTCTGGCTTGCCTTTATTGGTCGGCTGGAGTGGAAATTCGCAAGAGCAAACGTGCTCGGAGGAAGAAAGTATTCTAGGAAGTACTCGTAGGGATCTTGACAACCTTTTGGGCTGAGAGATAATTCTGAAAGCTGTGCTAATACCTCTCGACTCCTCAAGCACCTCAGAACATGTTGCCCCCTTGTCGCTACGTCACTATGTGCTAGCTACAGTTTCTGGGAGCCCATTATTGAGTGTGCAAGTCACTCCCTGCCATTTTATCCGTGTATTCCATAACATTGATCAGACAGGGGACATAGATCTTCCGTAATTCTAGGTAACCAATTTTATTTCCATGTTCTGCAATAATCTTGCACCAACCGGAGGTTGTCCTTGTACACTTTCATAGTGCTTAAAGGGATAATCGTCGGTTGGTGCCACATTCCATTTAAAATTGTCTAAGGGGCCTCTGCGAGTTGGCTGAGCGCCATGGAGGACGGTATCGCTGCACCACACGGAGACAAGACCGATACATTCAAATCTTAACTCGAAGAGCTCCAACAATAACCGCCATGATGTTAGCCGTGAGGCTTCATCACTCTTCAGGGAACTTAATTAGCGACCAAACAGTCAGAAACCGCTTGCATGAAGTGAACCTTCATTCCCGAAGACCGCTACGGGTACCACCTATAGCAATGCACAATCGTAGGATTCGATATCAATGGGCTCTTGAACACAGAAATTGGGCAGAAGAACAATGGCGTTTCGTGTGCTTTTCTGATGAGTCTCGTTTTGGTATGAGACCGGATACAAGACGTATACGACACTGGAGAACCCCTGGACGCCAACAGCGATTAAAATCCTGCCAGGAAGTCCATCCTTATAGTGGTGGAACCATCATGGTATGGGCGGGTATTTGGATCGGCGGAAGAACTGAGTTGATTTGGATCAGAGGCAACCTCAACGCTCAAATTTATGCTGAGACGATTGTATCTGACGTCATCGTTCCTCTACAAGTGCAAATCGGTCCCTTATTTCAGTTAATGCATGATAATGCACGACCGCACACCGCAAGAGTTGTAAGACAGACTCTCGCCGCAGCTAACATCAATGTCCTGCTCTGGCCTGCTCAGTCGCCAGACTTGAACCCGATTGAGCATGCATGGGATATGCTACAGAGAAGAGCTCTGCCGAATATGGAGGGTATCCAGTCGCAAGAAGACCTTTTTTTGTTGTTGCAACGAACATGGGCGGCCATTCCACAGCGTGATTTGGATGAACTCATTTTGAGTATGCCAAACCGATGTTCTTGTGTTGTTAGTGTTCGCGGTAGAAACACGGATTATTAATTGTTTAAGTTACCCAATAAAATTTTAAAGAAAACTGTTATTTCAGTCTTTTTTTCGAACTTTAATGTTAGTGGTTCAAATGTCAAAAATCCCTTTATTAGGAAAATGGCAAATTTCTTTATTAATGCAAAGGTGACTTGGTTTATCGTTACTGTGACAAACGAAAACACTTTATTTGATGAATCCTTAAAGAAAATTTTAATTAATATCAATCAGGAGAAAAGTTATTCTAGGAAGTACTCGTAAGAAAGTATTCTAGGAAGTACTCGTAGGGATCTTGACAACCTTTTGGGCTGAGAGATAATTCTGAAAGCTGTGCTAATACCTCTCGACTCCTCAAGCACCTCAGAACATGTTGCCCCCTTGTCGCTACGTCACTATGTGCTAGCTACAGTTTCTGGGAGCCCATTATTGAGTGTGCAAGTCACTCCCTGCCATTTTATCCGTGTATTCCATAACATTGATCAGACAGGGGACATAGATCTTCCGTAATTCTAGGTAACCAATTTTATTTCCATGTTCTGCAATAATCTTGCACCAACCGGAGGTTGTCCTTGTACACTTTCATAGTGCTTAAAGGGATAATCGTCGGTTGGTGCCACATTCCATTTAAAATTGTCTAAGGGGCCTCTGCGAGTTGGCTTCGGCCACTCGTACGCCTTCCAAAGGTCCGGGACTCCAGGGTCCTGACAAATCCAAAGACTAAAATATAATATTATACATGCGAAAATTTGTGAGGATGAATGGATGTTTGTTACTCTTTAACGCAAAAACTACAGAACGGATTGGGATGAAATTCGGCACAGTTTATAACATGGGTTAACACACAGAATACTTATTCCCATGGGATCGAGACTAATGCGAGTGAAACCGCGGGGCGCAGCTAGCTATTTATATTTGACGTGTAAAAGTGTTTTTTCAGAATTTACAAAAATAAATCATTTTTCATTAATATTTATTTATCAATAAGTCATTGATACATCGAGGGGCAAACTGTTATTTTTGACAAATCTACAAAATAAATAAAGTATTTTTATAACATAATAATCTTGATTTTAAGTAGGATTTCAGAAGAACTGAGTTATTAAAACTAGGTCAAGGACTAGGACTTCTGGATATAGGTTACCTGGACATAGTAAAAATGATTAAATTACGGCTATATTGCCCAGTTAATTGAGATCATAAAAGTATTGTACCTCGAAATTTTCGGAAAACCACTCGAAACAATCGTAAAGTATAGAAGTTAATTAAAACTCCTGGTCTGTTCAGGACATCTGTGAAAGATCTGGGTGACCCTTTTTTTTGGGTGGGAAATCATCAAATAACTTCTCCCGCTCTGGGTGGAGCGGGAGGGCGTGTCAGACTCTTACTGACTAAAACCCACCCGTGTTCCTTCGGTGGCCCTGTTGCCGGGGGCCGCGCTCTCCCTTTCGGTTTCCTTCGCAACCCCGGCAGGCATCGGCCCTAGCGGACCCCGTCGATTCTGCTGACATCTCTTTGAGGCGCGCGTGGAACACAACGCGCCGTCGACTCGGGCCTGGTCCTTATCGGACGGTGAGCTACCCATTGCTCACCGTCCGCAAGCCCGCGCCCACGGTGGCCGGAAATCACCTCGCGATTCCTGACGCCCTGGGCGTCTCCTCCTGCGGCGGTTAGGGGCGTGAGGGCGTGAAATTTGCCTCTCCCTCACGCGTTCCGCCTTCTCCTTCGCGAGCATTACAGCTTCGCAGAAGGAGGTGGCGGCTTCCAATTTCCTCTCGCTCTGTACCATGGCCTGAACCAGGGCCGGACGCGAGAGATCACCGCCGCCGATCGCTTCCACGAGGACATGGCGATGCTCCGCCCAAGCTGGGCAGACCTCCACCGTATGCTCCACCGTGTCTTCCGGGCGTTCCACACAATGGCGACACCCGGGCGTTTCCTCCCGCCTTATCCTGTGCAGGAACCTCCCGAAACAGCCGTGTCCGGTGAGGACCTGCGTCAGGCGGAAGAAGAGGACGCCGTGGCGCCTCTCTAGCCACTCCTCAAAGAGGGGTCTTATCGCCGCAATTGTGGCGTGCCCAGCGCTGGGTTGCGACAATCGCACTCTCCATGAAGCCATGAGATCCCGCCGGAGCTCTGTCCGCTGTGCCACGATTTCTCGCGGCAGCGGAGTTAAGCTCCGGCATTTCGCCTCCTCGCGCCACTCCCAAATGTGCGCGATGACCTTTGCCTCCAGTCCCATGGCGGTAATCCGGCAAGGAGGCTCGCCGCCTCGCAGGAGACCGTGCGGTATCCTCGGGCCAGCCGGATGGCCACGACCCTCTCGGACGCGTTCAACTGGCGGGCTGGCCGCAGCCTTAGTGAACGCGCCCACACCGGTGCCCCGTAAAGGGCCATGGACCGCACGACCCCCGCGTAGAGCCTCCGGCAGGAGGCGATTGGATTCCCTATATTGGGCAGAAGCCGCTTCAACGCAGCCCCGGCCCGCTCCAGTCTGGGAGCCAAACGTCGGAAGTGTATCTGGGTGACCTGAGGGTTTCCGTTCTAATCTAGGTAACGCCTGAGCATTCAAAGAGCACGTGCGTCACAGTTTCCTCAGCCTCCGTGCACGCCCGTGAACTATTTGTCTGATTAAAATATAATTCGAAATTTTATGTTCTATAATTTTTGTTAAGATAATTTATAACCTAGATGATGCTGAAAAACTGGTTTTTGGTACCATTTTTCCAATATAGCGGCGCGAGCGGCGGTCACTCAAGGTCGCAAATTCGGAATATTAATTAAGACACCAAACTGCAACACTCTGCCAAATTAGATCTTTCCTTGACTTTTTGTAAGTCAGAACCTACCCAGTGACTGGACTATAGTGCATTCCAATATAGGTACATTTCAGTTCTATAGAATCTTCCAAATTGTTTTAAATAACAATACAAATACGTTCCCAAACAATATTCTATTCTACTAAGTTGCTGCTGGGCCGCAGATGCTTTGTTGCGTGATCACCCATGAAAATCAAAATGTTAACTTTTTTTTTACAGTTGTTTCCAATCCACAAGATGAAATCGTGCAGGAAACGTAGTTCTGGACCAAGGTATGTGATTAAATTTTACGTGCCATTGCCTTGAAAACTATACAAGTGACGACTATACGAAATTAAAATAATAATGTAGAGGGGTAAAACAGGGAGACTCTTTATCTCCCAAACTTTTTATCTGTCTTGGAGAATATAATGAAAGGAGAATAAACATGACTTGAAAGAAATTTTGGAGTCTTAAAGAAATATTAAAATCAAAACTCCCATGAATTTAAAGAAAAAGGTGATCCTGCTTACTACCCTGCCTATCCTACGGTTGTCAGGCTTGAATATTGAACAAAGTGACGAAAGAAAAAATACAAACGAACCAACGAGCAATGGAAAGGAGCATCCTTATGGTCGGATTAATAGACAAACAAAGAAATAAAGACATACGCAAGACAACCAATGCTCTAGTCGCCCTTGAACATAAAATACCCGTCCGTAACGTCTGTGGGCAGACCATGTAGCACGCCTGTCACAAGATGGAATATAGAACCCATAGAACCACGACATGGTCGGGACCAATAGGAAGAAGACCTAGAGGACGCCCACTGAAAAAAAACATAAGCAAATACTGCATGGTCAATGCCAAAACTAGGGAAACCTGTACCCTAATTGCGCAATACACGATCAATCACAATCTGAATCGTTTTGAAACAGGTTGCTAATCCACTGCTTTATAAGTTGAAAAAAATTTCCACTCAACAATGTAAAAATCGCAATCGGATAGTAAGAGTGATCCCTCAAATTATAGACCTATATCTGTGCTACCAGCATTGAGTAAAATATATTTAAAAAATCATGCTAGACCAGATGTTGTCACATTTTAATTCAAATGGAATTTTACATAGTCACCAGTTTGGTTTCACGAAAGGTAGGTCGACGACTGACGCAGGAGTAAAACTCATCAGTTACCTTTTGGAATCCTGGGAGAACTTCCAGGATGCAATTGACATTTTCTGTAACCTCTCAAAAGCATTTGATTGCGTTGACCACAAAACACTGATCTGTTAATTACACCACTACAGAATTCATGGACAAGCTACTGATCTTGTTTTTCTCCTATCTATCAAACAGGCAGCAAATGGTAAATGTTAACGGGGCGATGTCCTCGGGGTCTCTATTGGCGTGCCTCAAGGATCAATTCCTGGCCCGTTCCTATTTCTAGTTTATATTAATGACCTTCCTTACATGGCTAATATATCGGATATAATTCTATTCGCTGATGACGCTTCTTTTAATTTTTAAATAGATAGAAATGACACTGATGTCTTTCTGATGACTGTCGTTGACACATGTCAACGACAGTCTAGCAGTTCTTTTTTTAATAATTAGCTAATATCCTTGTTGAAATGCCTACACTGTCCTCCCATACCTATTAACAATGTAATTTGAAAACATTGTAGAAACCATTTATTTTTTAAAGACTAACCGTAGAGTTTCTTGCCGACTCTTCTCTATAGAAAGCGACCAATTGGAACCGTGCACCTAGCTTCTGACGTTTCATAAGTGTCCTTGTAGATTTATGTGAAATAAAATATTTTGAATTTGAGTTTGAATGAATTTTGTTGAACTGTGAAAATTAAACAGATTAGTCTTAATCGTTGACGAAACTGTATTACGTAATTAGGGTCCTGGAGAAAACTGGAGGACACCTGTACTCGAAAAGGGGCCATAATCTAGTGAAAAGTGTATATTGTTTTTAAAGTACTTATATTTTTGGTGTTTTTTTTTTTTTTTTGTAATCCACCTGTATATATTTTTTGGTTATTGAAATAAAGGCTATATTATTTTATTATTATTACTATACAAGTGCCTTGGTTTATCAATGCCCTTGTTGTAAGCCGAGACAGTAATGTACTATTTAATTTTGATTTCAGCACTAAATATCCATGCAAATGTCAAGGGCTGTGTCTTATGAGGGAATTCAATAAAAAACATGTAGAAAAATGCAAGTTAGTGTTGAGATATTTTTACTTAGATGCTTACTTAAATTACTTAGTATCGTCACAGATAATATACCTACTAGGTGTATCGTTAACTACATTAACTTCTTAATCCCAATATTCTTGTTATAGCGTGGTAGGTTGTACTTACCGATTAGTGATGACTTTCCTAAATCTTTAGTCATCTGTGCCTACAGAAAATATATAACTAACAAATTCACCCTTTTCTCTTACCTATCACAACGGGCCAAATGCAATAAATAGAAATCACTCGAGGGATTGGTTGACGATATCTAATGTTGGTAACTATGATTTTCCCGCAGTACCGTGGAAATACCCAGACCTGCATCCAAAACTCATGAATTCTTGACAGGCTCGTCTTATGAGGGCGGGTGGCAGGAAGGGTGCGGCATGCATGGCTATGGAGTGTACACGTTTCTTAATGGTAATGCAATGGCTCCTTCTACAGTAGTCAGCAGTGTATGTTGCTTCTCTCGTAAACGTGTCTCATTTTCGTTGGTAGTGTTGCTGACTGAACAAGATGCGCCGGCCGAACGCTTAGTGCTGTCACTTGGGAAGAATATTTTAATTAGAAATAAGCAGCACTACACTGAACCACTCTAGAAATCGGTACTGTAATAAGATTGAAAAGCCCAGGGCTAAGTAAGAGTTAAGAGAGAATCCACAATCCGAGTTCTGCCGTCCATCAGATATTTGGCCTTTTCACTAGCAGGCTTTTTACTAAGTGTAGAGCATACCTAAACCTTCCCTTGTTTGGATTATCTTCCCTTTATTACACCAATCTTAACTGGCCTAAAAATATTTTGAACAGATTTTACTTATGAACGACCGCAGGAGAACACGCCCTGGGCGTCGGGAATCGTAGGCCGATTTCCGGTCACCGTAGGCGCGGACTTGCGGACGGTGAGCAATGGGTAGCTCGCCGTCCGATAAGGACCAGGCCCGGGTCGATAGCGCGTTGTGTTCCACGCGCGCCTCAAAGAGATTTCAGCAGAATTGACGGGGTTCCTTAGGGCCGATGCCTGCCGGGGGTGCAAAGAAAACCGATAGGGAGATCGTGGCCCTTGGCAACAAGGCAAGCGAAGGAATACGGGTGGGTTTTAGTCAGTAAGAGTTTGACTCGCCCTCCCGCTCTGCCCAGAGCGGGAGAAGTTATTTGATAATTTCCTACTCAAAAAAAAAGTCAAAATAACGAATCCATAAGTATTGCAGGTGTCTGAATCAATAACATGTAATATTCAAAAGTTTTACTAGTTTCCATAAATCTCTCTTTATTTATAGGAGTCATCTACGAAGGCGAGTTCTTTGAAGGTGCGTTTCACGGTAAGGGTCAGCTGCGATACCAAACACCTGCCGGCAAGGCGGTCATAAACGGCCAGTGGAACAAAGGCCTGATGACGGACAGGACGATCCTCTTTGACGGAGCTCTGGAGCACGATGCTAAGAATTGGCAGTACTGCAAGATGCCTGATAGAAGGTACCGTCGATTATATTTTCTGTTATAGTTGAAAAAAAACTTGCAAGTCGTGTGAATAAAAAGGTAGGCATCTGAGTGATTGTCAAATATTCAATAAATTAAAGAGGATTCTTCTACCTTGGTTAAACTTTTTGTTTGACTATTGCTACGGTTACCCACAACAAGCAGCATAACAGCCTATAAGCTGTGCAGACCGATTCCCATTTGTATAAGTACTTTCGTTTTAATTTAATTTTCCTGTAACCTTTTTCAACTCGTACAAAATTCTTATATAATTCTGTGTGAACAGATTTACGAGAGAATACGCCGACGGTGTACAGCCTAGTGGCAAGTCATTCATGACGGCTTATCAGCCTTACGTAGATGTGCCTGAAGGATACGTTGACACCGGGGACGGCTTCTTCGATCTTAAAAGGAAACTGATTTACGAACATGATGACTACACAAAGATCTTAAGGTAAGCTTGAGTACCGACGGTTCATCACTCACCACATTTTTTGCGTTAAAAAACACAATCACTGTCAACATTAGTTTTATTTCAAAATTAAAATAATTATTAAAAAAAAAAAAATCTTTATGCAACCACAATTAGTGGAGAACCAATATTGATAAATGTGCTTGTATGTAAAATTATAAAAAAATCAATCGTTTTATAAAAAATCAATCGTTGTTTATTATTTCTAATCCTTTTATTTATTCAAAGAAATAGCAACTGAAATTGTTTTATCATAAAACTAAATCAGTCTAGGTGTTGATTAAAAACTGGATATTCTCAGGTTTATGATAACATAAACTTTATCTTCTTCCGGTTCTTGATCAAAAGCCTAAGTTTTTTTTCAAAAACTTGATTTTGTCATAAACCTGCGACAAATGTATTGATTGAGCTTTGTTTACAATTTTGGTGTGCAATAAAGAATACTATATCTATGTACCGATAGTACCCACTACCTATTAACCTACATAAATTTACCCCATAACACGAACAAAAGAAATTAACTTCCGACCGTTCACAGGGGCGCAACAGAACCCGTTCGCAGGGGCCCAGCACGTGCTGAGCAAAAGTGGATAGTAGAAAACTGTCGCATTGGAAAAAAGGATATGACCATAGGGCCTCGTCAAGACTTGTACGAGACATTTATGGAGCCAAAAGTGCTCCTAGAACCAGTGCCACCGCCACCAGCCAAGTTCACGCCCGTGACCAGAAAAGTGTCGACATGGGAACTATACGAAGACCTTGTAAGCGTGATTTTCTCATTGTTTCCAACTATGCCTAAGAATTGAAGGAAAACTTCTGACATTACCCTAATCGACCCAACCCAACGACGACAGACGTTTCTAAATAGGTACCCATCGTCACTAAAATGATGTGTTAGTCGAAGCTGTCGAATGTAAGGCCATTTTGCCCTAATTGTTATCACATAACATTTACGCGGAAAAAGAATCCTATACCATCAACTTACTCCCTCAACGGAACGTCACTGCAACAAGTGAAAAACATACGCGATCTAGGTGTAGTGCTTAGCAGAAATCTCTCATTTACCACGCACATCAAAAATATAATTGAAAAAGCAATGAAAACGATTGGGTTTATCTACGAAATTGGCAAATAATTTAAGGGAACCTTGGCATTGAAATTGCTCTATAACACCTTTGATGCGCAGCCTCGTAGA
Source organism: Omphaloscelis lunosa (assembly GCA_916610215.1). Taxonomy (NCBI): domain Eukaryota; kingdom Metazoa; phylum Arthropoda; class Insecta; order Lepidoptera; family Noctuidae; genus Omphaloscelis; species Omphaloscelis lunosa. The sequence continues at coordinate 5,976,379 of OU744255.1, forward strand.
ATATGAATCTCCCGTCTGGAATCCCACTTATAAGCATTCATATAAAAAGAATTGAGCGTGTTAAAAAAAAAATTACGAGTTGCTTGCGGTTTAAAGACCAGTAATCTGCATTTAGAGCCAATTACGCAGAACGGCTAAGCTTCTTCAAATTAGACTCATTCAAGCGACGAAGGGTTCTAAATGATCTGTCACCACTTTATAAAATTGTAAACGGGATAACATCAACTCCAGATCGCCTTAACAAAATCAACCTAGACGTACCTGGTCATTCTCACCTCCGGTCTAAGCGTACTACTAGGACTTTTGCCACTAAACCGTGTCGCACAAACCTGGGCCAGCATGCTCCCCTAAACAGAATGTTGACTTTTTACAACAGAGCCTGTTCAGTTGACAACAGTATCGATATTTTCGTTGATAGTATATTTAAAAATAAAATTAATAAAATTGACCTGTAATCAGCTGCCTACTTATTCTAATTTAATAATATAATTTTAATATAATAATGTAATCAAATTTAATCACAACTTCATTTCATTTGGGTTTAGTTTAATTAGACTATTAACTACTGACGACTCGTGATGTATTTTATTTAACTATCGACTAAATAATATGTTGTTGGTGAGCCTTGCTTAGTAAGTAAATAAAATCTCAAAACTTGAATTATACCGTCTTAAAACCTATAACATCGACGATACTTAAATTTTCGCGCAGCGCACGATGCGAGCAGTCTCGCTACCATCTAGCTAATAGACACTTTAATCATGACGTATTTCGGATATAAGTTTGATTGTGCGGTGCTTTCATCGATCTATATCAATCAGTATATCAGGATGATTTCAGACATATTGATAATGATAGTCCTTTCGGTGATGAATTGATTCTAGATCGACCCTGAACAATGTGACATTACCATTTTCGAAAACTGGTTCGGGTACAAAAATATCTACTATTCTATGGTATTCTGATTACAAAATTGGTATTGTATTTAGAGCGAGTAGCTAGTGTATTATTTTTATTATAATAATTATACACAAAATGTGTAGACACACGTTTACATTGCTTTTGTATTTTATTTTAATTTAGGGTATTTTTTCTCATTTTACAGGAACACGCGCCACCATTCTATGACGCTTCAAAATATAGCACAGACAGATTAGGGTTGGTTCATTCGTACATTCAAATTACTTAGACAATAAAGTTAGCGTCAAATATATTATTAGATGAAAACAAAGTAACAGAATAAATAATAGGACTGACGTAAAATAGCCCCAAATTTAACGAAGAAATAACGAAGGTATGATCGTCGCGGGCTCTTGGGCTACTAGGCTTTTAAAACAGACTTTGAAACCTTAATCTCTGCCTCGTTTGTGTAGTGGTCGCAAGCGCTACTGCTGAGGTCCTGGGTTCAATTCCGGGTCGGGCAAAGTGTTATTGGGTTTTCCCATTTGGAATTGCTCAGTAGCAGCCCGGAGTCTGGATTTGTGCACGGTTGATGGCAATAGGCTTGCCCCTATTACATGGGACTTAAACATAACTGACGAAATGTAGGTGTACTATAGGTACACCTCAGCCTAACCCTTTGGAGAATACAGGCGTTATGTTATGCTATGTGAAACCATAATGAAAACTTGTATTTTCACAGGCCGCCAAAATGAAAATTCAAGCGAAGCTCCATACCTACTGCCCCTACTGGGCATGAATAGAATAAATTATTCCAATTATTATTTAAGTTATTATTAAATGTTATGGTATAACCAGAACACCCGCAATATTTTGCGTTGTTGCATACCTTTTTAATCAATTGAAATTTTTATTCATATTCTTTATGGCACCTCTTTAGTTCCTGAGTTATCCGAATATCAATGTTATTTGTACCTAATGTTTAGAATTTAAACAATTATTATAAAATCTTTCTGCAATATTTTGTTTACTTTTTTTTCTAACACCAAACTATTGATTATTGCATCGTGCCGTCGCCGTCGTGACTTTTCCTTACTATGGACGGTCTGTGACACTGATCAGACCGCCTACATTATTTTGATAAAGGACATGACCAGTGGATAGCCCCACTGGGCGGCCTGCCTTTTTTTTTGGGTGGGAAATTATCAAATAACTTCTCCCGCTCTGGGCGGAGCGGGAAGGCGTGTCAGACTCTTACTAAAAACCACCCGTGTTCCTTCGGTTGCCCTGTTGCCAAGGGCCACGATCTCCCTTTCGGTTTTCTTCGCACCCCCGGCAGGCATCGGTCCTAACGGACCCCGTCAATTCTGCTGACATCTCTTTGAGGCGCGCGTGGAACACAACCCGCCGTTAACCCGGGCCTGGTCCGTATCGGATGGCGAGCTACCCATTGCTCTCCGTCCGCAAGCCCGCGCCTACGATGGCCGGAAATCGGCCTGCGATTCCCGACGCCCAGGGCGTCTCCTGCGGCGGTTAGGGGCATGAGGGCGCGAAATTTGCCTCTCCCTCACCCGTTCTGCCTCCTCCTTCGCCAGCATTACCGCTTCGCAGAAGGAGGTGACGGCCTCCCATTTCCTCTCGCTCCGTACCATGGCCTGAACCAGGGCCGGACGCGAGAGATCACCGCCGCCGGTCTCCTCCACGAGGACACGGCGATGCTCCGCCCAAACTGGGCAGACCTCCACCGTATGCTCCACCGTGTCCTCCGGGCGATCCACACAATCGTGACACCCGGGCGTTTCCTCCCGCCTTATCCTGTGCAGGAACCTCCCGAAACAATAACCACAACGCCTGGCACCATCTCATATAGAGATGTCAGCAGAATCGACGGGGTCCGCTAGGGCCGATGCCTGCCGGGGTTGCGAAGAAAACCGAGAGGGAGTTCGTGGCCCCCGGCAACAGGGCAACCGAAGGAACACGGGTGGGTTTTAGTCAGTAAGAGTCTGACACGCCCTCCCGCTCCGCCCAGAGCGGGAGAAGTTATTTGATGATTTCCCACCCAAAAAAAAAAGGCGTTGTGGTTATCGAGTTTAAGAATAATTTCCTACTATTTGACACGCCATCGAGGCGCTAGGTTTTTTTTTATACCATCAAGGGGGCAAACGCCTATCCTATCCAGCAATGTGTAGGAATAAAACATAATAGATTGAGTACCTATTCATAGGCCTGGGGTCATGTAAATGACCAAATAAACACTGCTTTGTTAAGTTTTGCTGGCTCACATGTAATCGAGCCGTTGCGTCAGACTTTATAGCTGTCTTGTTGCTAAATAGTATTAGGTATTTCATTGTAGTATATGTACATACCTGATTGTTTAACCACCAGGCAAGTCTCGCTTGCAGGGGTAAGGTTAGCATTGACATAATATGCCTTTGAACACGCCTTACGGATATGCCACAGTTTAGTCATCTCATCATAATATCCATTTAACCGGATCGTAGAGCAAAACAAATGAATCCTTTATGAATAGCAATGATAATCAGGTTTTGAAGATGGCAGTCCGTAAAGAGGGTCGTTAGAAATAGAACAAAAAATCGCATAGTGCACAACGAACGCATAAACACAACGTGTGTCGGGAACTGCAATGGAACCTGACGTGAAGTCAAGATTGGATGTGCAAGTAGGGATAGTGAATGGCGAACTGAGATCGATAAATTGATAATTGTTTTTCTCTCGAACTTAACACACCAAAATCGAAACCATTGGACTGCTTAGTTGTTCTAGTGATTGCAAGCGCTACACAGCTGAGCATGAGGTCCTGGGTGCGATTCCCAGGTCGGGCAGTGTTATTAGGCACGATGCAGATAGAAGATCTGCAATTTCTCAGTAACAGTCCGGAGGCCGGATTTGTGACCGATTGATGGCAATAGGTTGATTGGCTCGTCCTCACGGGACTGGCGAAATGTGGGTGTACTAAAGGTATAGCTCTGCCTAACCCTTCGGAGATCACAATTGTGATGTTATGTTATTATTAATCAAACATAGTTAAAAATGGTAAAATAAAATATGAATACAAAAATAGTTTTTTTTGTGTATCGATTTTTCATGCTTTGATCCGAATTGATTGAATTATCGATTTTATGAAAAAGATTGCTACCCCTTTGGTCCCTACACTGGTGTCCGCCACTAACGTCAGATGCATTGTCAAAGAAATAACACTTCTTTATACACAGTGATTAAAAAAATACAATAGAAGTGGATTTATTTAGAAACCTGTTCCGCTTAGCTGTTTCTAAAGAGTCTTAAAAAAACCCTGTAAGAAATCGACACGTGTTTCACCTCTCAACGAGGCATCCTCAGGATGACGATTGACTTGTCGCGAACTCTAACACGGCGTGTTGCCATACCAAGCGCAGTCTGCGCTCAGCGCTTGGTTTTTTTAAGACTCTTTAGAAATAGCTAAGCGGAACAGGTTACTAAATATATCTACTTCTATTGTATTTTATAATGGATTTCCGCAGGGTCACGCCTGAATCAATTAACTACGCAGTGATTATTTTAAAAAAATATGGTGTTCGATCTTCACACGTGTCAATATAAACATAACCTGTAATAAGGCGTATCAATAAATAAAATTCAATTATAAACAAAAGAGAGAAGATCATTAAAATTTACTTGATAGAAAATAAGTCGTTCTTAATTTATTTTTATGATTATTATGGATACAATGGAACGTCAAAATCGGGAAATGCTTCTAAGAGAGAAGCGGAAGCTATTACTGTACTGTTTTTTCAGATATTTTAACCTGGCCTTTTTAGTCGGAATAATATAACCATGATAAATTAGATCTTTATTTTTAAATCTTAGTGTAAAAACTGTAATCCTGTACATGTTCCCGAATCCGAAGGCAGGAACTGGTCATGTCCTTTAATTAGATAACGTACTTACTCGACAATAAATTTGATAGGCTTGAATTTAAGTAGAAACATGGAGTCATGAATTTCACAAGAACTATTTATCTTCGTCCTCGTGGATTATAAATAATAAAAATATCTGATTCAGCCATCAGAACTTTAAACGAATACTTACCGCGAGAACTTCTCCACAACCGCCGTTTTCAGGTCCATCTGCTGTCAGAAAGAAGTCGACTGGAGAGGGCAGAAAACGGCCAACCCCAAGGTAGCGTCCTGGCACCGCTCCTTTTTAATATTTATACCAACAACCAATCATCCAAACCGAACACGTCCCGCTTCCTTTATGCAGACGACCTTGCCCTCACCTCCCAAACCACCACGTTTGAGGACGTCGAGGTCCACTCGTTCCACTTCCACATTCATTCCTCCTACTGAAGATCTCTCACCTGGTTACTTTGACTTACCTGGAAGTCTTTAAACAGACTCCGGACCCAGGTTGACCGAAGCAAAGAAAACCTGTTCGGGTGGTGGAGATTTATATTTTTTTGTATTTCATAGACGACTCCGCCTCGGAGTACGCTACGCTATTCCACAAACGATGGGACACTTAAAATATCGTGTCCGGCGTGTCCTGTCGGCTGCATAATTAACGTGGAACTGATGGACGCTAGTAATGGCACCAATCACGTGACCGAATTCTGGGCCGAGTCCATTTAGATTGCCATCGAAACTAAGAAGAACAATATAAACCGGCCAAGCCCTTGTCGGACCACGCACAATGAAGGGATCCGTAGTGAATTTATCCAAGAACAAACTTAACATTGTAGTTGAAAAACATGTTCTCTCATACGGAATTTAGGGGATTATGTTAAATTGATATTATTATTTCTTTTAATGTAAGCTATTGGGATGCCACCTTAATTGTAATTGCTTATTTGTGTTAATTTTATACGCCATACATATTGGCAAAACATAGTGCGTATATTTTAGACAATATACTATCTGTTACCATACCTATGTTTAACAAAATAAATGATTGATTGATTGATTGAACATGTTTTTTTCAACTGCAAATGTAAGTTGGTCGATTATTACTCGTTAACTTGTAGAACCTACTTAGCTGTGATAGTTTTCGGTTTAATATCGTTATAGATACTGCCGAGATTTTTTTTCACATATCCTCCAAAACCAGCCATTTAGCTGGCAGGGGGACTAACAAAATTTATCACTTTAAAGCTTAATATTTAGCAAACGGATCCCTGAATCTAAAAATTATTAACAACAACAAACACAATATTTTTGAACGACCTTTTCAACGACACCCTACACCATGGGATAGACAAGAAAAAATAAACATCCCCACTTTACGTGTAGAAGAGGTATCCAAAAAAAAATTCCCTTTTTACCACTTTGTCAGCGTATTTAATATGTATACCCATGCCAAATTACAGCTTTCTAGTACTAAGAGTCACTGAGCTAAGCCGCGGACAGAGAGACAGACAGACGGACTTAGCGACACTATAAGGGTTCCTTGTTGACTACGGAACCCTAAAAATGAAATGCTGTTCGTTGGCAAGCGCATCACTTGAGAACGGCAGAAACGATTTGATTATTTTTTTGTTTTAAAATGTCCGTAATAAGTAGTAGTTCGAATTACTTTTTTATGGAAAGAAAAATTGGAAAAGTTTTCCTAGTTAATAATTAAATAGCCTTTCAAATGCAAAAAGAAAGAAAGAAAGAAAAAGTATTTATTGGGAAAAAAAAACAAACCAAATCCAACGCGTTCAAACAAACAAACAAACTTCAAATTTCTATGGATGAATACATCACATTTGTATGGTTCATGGCTAATTAATAACGGCCACACGGGTCGACCCATCAGGTTAAGCTACGCTTGCCAAGGTTAGTTCTGAGATGAGTGACCATCTTTACAAACCGAGACTCCACCGTGCCTCGCTAAGTACGTAGCCGTTGGTCCCAGCAAGCTATTAGTCTGTGGTGCCGGCTGTCATTTTGGATCTTTGACAGTCGTTACGGGTTGTCAGAAATCCGAAATTCAGACAACGCAGTCTACAAGGGATATCGTATTACATTACCCATATACTGGGTGATGGAGGTCAGATAGGCAGTCGGTCCATTTAAAATACTGATCCTGATCATCTGCATCCGGTTAGACTGCAAACCGACCCCAAGATAGTTGGGAATAGACTAGGCAATTTTTTTATTTTTTTTTATTCATACGTAAAAGATCGTAAACAATAAATAAGTATGATCGATCACTACGCAATGTAGGTATAGAAAAAGTCTTTTTTACGATTTGTGACTTTTGTAGTAGTACTCTAACCTGAATCTGTCCTGAAGAGTCTTTGAATCTTTAACCCTATTCTTGGCAAAAAATAAAAATGTATATTTTCAAATATTTTTTTAATATGATGTTAATTATGAACCTAGGACCTAGGAAAAAATATATAAATAAATCGCACATGACCAGATAATGAGATTCTATATGTATCTTTGAAGAGACATTGCCAGCTTAGCAAAAAACTTTGACCTTATGTGTAAGTGTCTTTGAGGATACGTTGCCAGGTTTGAAGAAATAATATACACAATTTTTTTAAAATAATATTTATGGTTAAAATTTGCATAAAGTAACAATTATAGTTATAAAACCAAAGCAACTAAAAAAATAATTAAAACAAAAAGATTTGAGGTGTAAACATTAGCTGAAATAATTATTTATCCGTATGGAACTTTACGAAACAATTTCTCTCCGGCTTAAAACATAAGCGTAACGAGCACTTGGCACATATTACAGTAGTTTGGCCCTTTACACAAAATTTACACCGCCCTTTCGTACCAAACAGCGGGAAATGACTGACCTCATCGTACCTTACATCCGGTGGAGGTCGTGGTGCTACAGGTGCTTGTATTATTTTAGACGGAGTTGGCCCAGAAACTTCACAGTTGTCGACCGTATCTCCTCGGCCCTTTTTCAGGAGGCTCTGTGCAACTTGGTACCTGAAAATTTTTAGAGGCATTGTCTTTCCCACACTATGACGTCTGTATAAAATCCAGCTATTATTTACGCAAATATCTAGGACTTGCGACACTAATGGCAAATACCATCGATGGCCTCTGAAGTCTGTTCTATACAGAGCGATCAGCATGTCTGCTAAGTCTACGCCCCCCATGTGGGCGTTATAATGTTTAATGATCCGGACAGGGTACCGCTATTCTTCTTTTCGCTACTTTGTCATAACGTTGTATGGTACTGACAGGCTCAGCAGCCACATAACTACTAGCTGTGGTTACACATTTGTTGTCGTACCATTTGACGACACATAATTTATTTTTGTTACAGACAACTTGCGAATGAGAGCCTCTAGGTTTTTTTTTCAGAGCTTTGTCTGTAAGTAACCTTTTTTCCGCTCCTCGCAGTCTGTTAGACCTAATGGTACCTAAAGAAAATATGCCCATTTCTTCTCGTAAATAGTTAATCAATTCTAAACTTGTAAAAAAATTATCGAAATATACCACAGAACAAGCACGGTCTGGTATACTTTTACACAGAGCCAGAACTACCTTAGCACCAAGACCAAAACTGGACTCCTTAGGCGTTAGCGAATCATACCGGAAAGTATCTTCACCACCATATACTATGAAATCGTAAACGAAACCAGATATGCCAGCTCGAACAAAAATTTTGTAGCCCCATTTTTTTGGCTTGTTTTTAACATATTGTTTTCTATTGCCAGCTTTTTTACCCTTATATGGGACCATCATTTCATCCACACTAAATCTGGTTTCGTGTGGGACTTTCAAAAAGTTTTCACGGACTTTTTGTAACAAGGGCCTCACTTTAAAATAACGGTCACCATCGTCTAACAAATTATTATTAAAATGAATGTATCTCCGTATTAATTGAAATTTTTTAAGTGACATAATATCTGCAATGGGTCTGTAGCGGAACTCACGCGACCAATAATCTGTGTAAGCTGGTAAATCGACAATTCCCATTAGAAGGTTAATAGCTATGAAACATCTTATGTCTTCTTTAGTTAAATTTAAGGGTTTTCCTTTTTGTTGCACATAATACAGGTTAGATTGCTCGGTTATGTAATTAAAAATTTCATCCGTAAAAAAATCTGTAAAATATTCGTAAGGAGTTTTGGCTATTTCAGGTTGCGGAAGATTTTTATCTGAGATCTGGGCGAAATGTTGGAATTTATTTTTAGTCCACTGAAAATTTAGAGGCTTTTGAAAAATACGTCGGGGTGTGACAAATCTTGCAGTCCTTCCGGATGTTGTAGGTTGTCTTCTTGGTCGGCTGTTAGACGCAATTAATGGAGATGGTGGCAAAGAAAGTGGTGCAGGAGAGCCATTCTGCTTCAATGAAAATGGTAGTCGAGCTAGAAGCGGCTGAGGTGAAGGCAGCACAGGCGAAGGCAGCAAAGGAGACTGAGTAACAGCGTCTTGTACGTCTACTATTTCCTCATCAGATAGCAAATTCAAGTTTTCTATAGACGAAGGCAAAGATGGCGCAGGTGAAGAATCGGAGTCAGTCACATGGGTATGGACATGACTCAAGCCAATAGGAATCTGAAAGCTGAAGTTCATCTTCGGATTCAGACTCATCGTCGTCAGATTTTTTACGTGGTTTTGGTACTAGAGCACAAATTCTTTTTGCTCTGGAAAAAGATGGTTGCGTCCCTCCCTGAAAAAAAAGCCCACTCTCACACTCATGCCAAGCATATAATGCCCTTTCCCCAAAACACAGTTAAAAAAATATATATTAAAAATTCTTAGTTCACTTGGCAATGTATCCTATAAGATACGCTAACCTTGTACAAAGAATCGTAGTGCAATTGGCAATGTATCCTATAAGATACACTAACCTAGTACAAAGAATCTTAGTACACCTAGCAACGTGTCCTGTAGGACACATTCACTGTATTTGTTAGTTTGCGAAGCCAAGCGTAATTATTTCTCCTGCTGAGTTACTTTCCAGCATAAGTACAAACATATGAAATATTATAACACCAATTCCTCATGCCATTTTAAAAGAAAAACTATCAAAAATAATAAATTCTTACCTTCTTCCGCGGAATTGCACTCAACCGGTTCGCCATTTTGACAAGTTTTGAAAAAGTAGTTGACGTAAGCTGTTATTGTGTCATTGGTGTGCGTTCAGAAACGTATAGTTTAAAGAAAAATAAGTAAACGTTCCGTTTTACATGAATTATAAAAGAGCAGTATTTTTTTTAAACGTTATGTATCTTACAAGATGCATTGTCAAGAAAAGGGTTAAACGAAACTGCATCTATTGGCATCATAAAAATAAAAAGTAGGAATTTCTAGTTTTATAGCTGACTGTACTCATCATCATCTTCCTGCCCCATGCTAATCCATTGCTTCAGAAGTTGGAAAACAAAATCTGCTCAACAACGTAAATAACGCAATGAATGTTGTTGAACTGTCAAAATTAAACAAATTAGGCAAAATCGTTTACGAAAATAAGTTACGCAATTAGGGTACTGGTGGTAAACGCCGAGTTACCGTGGCTGCTTAGCTTAGTAAAAGTAATTAATTTAGTTTACGGCCCAAATTATTAGTAATTTAAGATAAAAATAAGATAAGCATAGTCTTCTTAGGTTTTTAAAATGTTTCAACAAACTACGGGTATGCTGAAAAAAAAAAGATTTTTTGAGATTCTGCTTCTTGGCTTACGGGGCAGTCCAGTATGTACCTTTAGTCAAACCAGTCAAACGTAAAACGAAACGTTCCTATCAATTCATTTTGACATTGACATTGTACAGACAGACAGCTATCAAAGTGCTGCCAGGAAATATAATATTTTGGAAAAAAAAAGAATTACAAAATTATATTAAACAAAACCATGAAATAGTTACAACTACTCAGATGATAGTTAGGAAATATGGATTTTTTTTCCTTATTAAACCACTACATACATTGTATTTATGTAAGCTACACTTTTACATAGTACAACTTTACTTACTGTAGCTTTCAAAGTATAACAACACTGTTCAGAAAAAACAAATCGGAAAGAAGCATGGACGTCGTGTCTTTTCGCTGAAATCTTCAAAATAGATCGATATTATTTTTCTGCAAAAACCATTTGATTATGTGTGCAAAGTTCCTTCTTTAGTTCGCTAGACTACTAGAAACATTAATTGTTATTTTCCGTTTCAATCCTTCGAAACTAAGGTTTTTTTGTAGTTCAGGTTAATATTTTAAGAGGCTGTGAAAAAATATTGTGAAAGTGACCGTAGAATGGTCATAAAATGAAGTGCCACTACGAAGTTTTGTGTTTGCCGAAAGAAGCGTCTGCCTCTGAAATAAAGAAGGCTTATCGGCGCCTTGCGCTGCAATGGCATCCCGACAAAAACTTAGAGAATTTGATAGAGGCGAAAGAACAGTTTCAGCTTGTACAAAATGCATATGAAGTGCTTTCTGACCCACAAGAGAGAGCTTGGTAAGTCCTTATGAAAATCTATCATTGTGTTATTTGACGCCGCAGTGATTATTCAATAACTGCATTTTTAAGTGGCGACTTTAACCCATCCTGTTTTTCTAGGTATGACAATCACAGGGAGCAGCTATTAAAGGGAGCCGGCAGTTCTTATAATGATGACAGTCTTGATGTTTACCCTTACTTTAGTCCGTCCTGTTATAAAGGTTTTGGTGATGACCCTCAAGGATTCTATGGAATATACAATGAGGTAAAGCTGACTTTTCTGTACAAAATGTTTATGTATTTACTGATATAATTTTATTATAATGTCAACTTCTTACTTTTTTACAGGTTTTCTCCAAACTGATAACCGAGGAAACTGACTTCCTTGATGACCCAGAAGAAGTTACCAAAGTACCTGCATTTGGCAACTCTACAACTCCATATGAAGAAGTCAATGAGTTTTATGCTTATTGGATGGCATTTTCAACTAATAAAAGTAACTAATTTCTCAAAAAACTATCATTAAATTAATTAATTGTACTTTATTTAGAATTGCAAGTAAATTTACTTGTCAAAAAGTGCTTAACATATTTCTTAATGTATTTCATATCTATTTCACAACTTTCCAGGTTACGTGTGGCTAGACCAGTATGAAATCTCACAGGGTGATAACAGGAGAGTTATTAAATTGATGGAGAAAGAAAACAATAAAATTAGGCAGAAAGCTCGCAAAGAGAGGAATGAGGAAATCAGGAGACTTGTAAGCTTTGTCCGCAGGAAGGACAAGAGAGTAATAGAGCACACAAAACTGTTGCAGGAGAAAGCTGAAGAAAATAAACGAAAGGTTGTTGTAGTCAACATGTAATCTATTAATTCTGCCCTGCTAAGCCCAAAGGCGGTATCTCTGAGATCCACCCTATTAGTTTTTTTTATACCATTCAATAGCTTTAACAATGTCTCATCTAATGGTATAAGCGAAATAGTGCTATCTAACTTAAAACATAAAAAAAAACTCTAAGAAGTTTTTTATATCTCCTTTTTTCCTTAAATTTTAATTTACAAAAGTCAATTTTCTCAAAACTTTCTCTGGTTGAGATACCGCTTTTGTGCTTAGCAGGGCAGAATTGATCTAGCATTTCCTAGAGTCTAGGAACCTAGCGACTTAAGTCTAAGACCAAAACTTTTCTAAGTATAAGGCTCTGTATTAATTTCAATCTTACATACCAAGTAGGAATGATCATAATAGTAAATAGGTCTATCTATACCTGACAGACCTGTTTAATCCATGATCATTTTGACTCTTTCCATGATAGCCAGTAACACAAACTCTGTGCTAGTGGTTAACATGGAAATATTAGTATTATACATTCATTAAATACTTTTTTTTTTTTAAATCACCTTTAAAATGTTATTTTGGTAATTTACAAAGATTGCTATATTTATTTTTTCAGGCTGAACTATTAAGAAGAGAAAGAATAATACAGAGGCAGAAAGAAATTGAAGAAGCTAAGAAAAAAGAAGGTGAAAGTTCCTTCTTACAGAGTGAAGACTATCAGAAGAAGTTAAGTGAGATTGAGTCTCTTCTAGCTGAAGAGTTTGGCCTGTCTTCTGATGATGACACCATTAGTGAAGGGGGAATGGAAAGCAGTAATGAAGAAAGTTCTAAGACTGAAGAGGTTAGCATAATTTACCATCCTCCTTTCATTTATTTATTCCTATCAATTTTTTTTTAAATAAAAACAAAACATGTTGATCTGCTTTCTCATAGGCTTTTTAAAATTACATACAAATGAAATATTTTTGGGAAAGCAACTAGCAAACGTGGTTTTCACTTTTGATTAATTTAGCTAACCTATCAAAATCAGAAAAGAATACTGAAACATTTTTTTTTTTTTATTATGAGTGCCATGTCTCAAGACATACAAAAACTTTTTTATAGTAAATTCCAGCTACAGATCATAAACCATAACATAACGTTGTTAATACTACAAAAGATTAATACATACTAAAATAATTTAGTATGTATTAATGTGCATGTGTTGTGTTCCTGACCATGACACTCCTGCTAGTGCACATCATGGCAATTATATGCTAGAAGCTATTCTTCAAATACTTTCAAATTAATTTAATGCTTTATAATTTCAGGCTAGTGAAGCATCGAAGGCGACAGCTAAGTCTTCGACAAAATCTAAATCAGCAATGCGAAATCTTTACTGCTCAGCTTGCAACAAAATGTTTAAAAATATCAAATCATTTGAAAATCACGAGAACAGTAAGAAACACAAAGAAAATGTAGCTAACATGACATTAGATGATGATATTGATATATCAGATAATAATCATGAAGATGCAGATGTTCACGAAGTTCCAGTAAATAAGGAAAAAGGTGAAGGTGATAAAGTGAATGGTCAGGTCACTAAGGAAGAAGGAGAAGAAATGGAAAACTCAACTTCAGATATCGAAGACAATGAAGATAACGATTTCAGAGAAACTCTGAGTGACGATTCTGATAAAGTTCAGGTAAGTGGCTACTGTCGTTTTAACTGTTTGAGTTAGGGTTGATTGCAATACGCTAGAGACGACCAAACGCTTCAATTGATAAAGTATATATTAAAATGCCTCAGTTCGAAGAGCAACTATCTATGTAGGGCAGCTGGTTGCTGCTGAATGAGAGTAGGCATAAACCGAATATCAAATGGCATGGCGTATGATTGGAGAGGCTTATGTCCATCAATAGACTGCTGCTGAAGATAATGATGAGCTAAAATACAGTTCAGCATTGATGCTGAACTGTATTTTAGCTCATCATCATTTTACTCAACTGTTCTTTAACTTTATCTTAACATTTTCGCTATCTGATGAACCACAAGGTACAGGGCAATTATTTAACTATTATGTCTGCTTGTGGACAGCAAAAGTGTTAAACTAAATTAAATGTTGGTCCAGCATGTGTTTTAAGAAAAAATAAAAATTACAGGCTTTACCCAAGAGTCATAAAAAGAAGAAGAACAAAAAGAAGTTTATACCAATGCCAGAAAGTGAAGGCAACGACAGTCATGATGAGATGAGTTTCAATGAAATTGAAGGACCAGCACGCAGCAGAAAAGCTAAGAAATTCAATATGCTCAAGAGTCAAATACAAGCTAAGAAAGAAGCTAACTTAAAGAAAGGATCACAATCACAGACTTCAACAGAGAATCTGTATGAAGTATCTAGTACTACACCCACTGACGACGCATTGGGTGAAGCAGCTTTGCCAAAAGATAGGCCTGCATTACCTAAGACACAAAGGAATATCAAACCAAAAAAGATGGTAGAAAGAAAACCAGTAAGGACTAAAACAAGTGAAACAGAAGATTCAAGCACAGCATTGACCCTCAGGTGTGCAGTTTGTGAAACAGACTTCCCATCAAAGAATAAATTGTTTGAACACTTAAAAACGACAGGGCACTCTGTACCTCTCCCACAGACTAGCTGTACACCACAGACTAGGAAAGGTAAAAGAGCTAATAGGTAAACATGTGCAATTTAGATAGGATGGAAGTATTAACTAATAATCATTGAGAATCAATTGATTTTCTTTAAAAGCTCTACAAGTTGTAAAAGTGACTTTATCAATCTATTTATTAAAATTATGATCACTGTCAATAAAAAAATATTCCAAAATGGATTTTTTGTTTTATTATAAATAACCCCAAATAAAATATCTGTTGTATTGTAATGTTTTTGTATTCATAAAGATAAACACACAAAACATGGTACTAATATGAAAGCTATCATTAAGCCTAATTTAATATGATAAAATCACAACATAAATAATCATACATAATACATTAAGTCAAATACTGGCATACAATCAAATTAAGAATTATGCTAAATAATATGTTACTAAACAACTTCTAGGAGTTTATGTGCTATACAGACAATTTATTATTATGAACTACTCAACATACAAGGAATTAAAAGTTTATTATATTAACTATTATGCAATGCATAAAAATAAATTAAATATATAAAAACAACCTCTAAACAATAACAAACAGATCTATCAAACAACAATGTTCATTACAACACAATAAAAACTATTCAAACTCTGGAATGTCGGCAAAACTGTAACCAGGATATTCCTTATAGGCATAATATGCTATCCTAATATGATATGCTCCTGGCAAGAACATAATACAACCTAAAACTATCATAGGCCACAAACGGTCAGAATACTTAGTATCTATGTGACCAGTAACAATTAAACTTCCTACAATAAGTAGTGCTGTACCCACAACAAATAAGAACGCCGCAAGAGATATTGCTTTCCAGGGTATTTTAGGCGGTGGTCCTTCAAACTGTGCATCCGAAAACCCGCTGTCGTCATTCGATACTAGACGATACCCATCATGCTGTCGTCCAAAGCGGAATCTGGACATCTTCAAGTTTTTCAGTTGTTCTGTGCAGAAATAGGTTATGGTTAAAACTCATAAAATACGAAAACAAAATTGAAAAGAAAAAAAACAATAATCCGAGTAATAACTACGGGTTTGCCACGAAAATGACAACAATTTTGTTTAAAATGAGTGTCGCCACATACATACAAAAGCGTCCAAAATGCAGTTATTACACAAGACTAAAAACTACTTTTGGAATTATGATGAAAATGTGCTTTTTAACATTTACAAAGTATTTTTTACAAGAAATGTACCGATATCAACCACAACCATAACAATTTTGACAAGACTGACTGATAAAGAACTGTCAATGTCATTCTGTAATGAAACCGTCCCGGCAGCATGTTAATTTTATTTAAGGCGTGACCTCAGGCATTTTGGCTCAGAATTAAATGAGTGCGTTATTGTGATAATAATAATTTATTGTAATCGTACAAAAACTGTAGCTCTACCTGAAAAGTGATTTCACGAGAGCAATGACGTGATTACATGATTTGTCGGTAATAGCCACCCATGTTAGCCCAGCTATCAGTGCCGTGTCAGCGTATTTAAAGTTAACTTTAAGTAATAATTTTTGTTTGCTCACCTTTGATGTGTTGCAGAAAAAGCGTCATTTATTAGATTTTTTTTTAATCTAAAAGTTGTCGTAAAACAACCTATGAAATAGGTAGGGATGGAGGTCGGTGGAAGGCTATTATGCAATTACCAACAATCTATTGAAGTTCATATTCTTTCTGACGTTCGATCTTAACAGCAAAAGATTCTCCATCTGTAAAAAAAAAAACAGAAAACGTTAAATTTTTTTACCCATCCAAAATTAACGATGAAAACCGTAGATTGATCATTTATACAGAGTGTCTCAAAAGTAGTGGTCCAAAGGCAAATGAGATAAAGTGGAGGTGGCCACCACTCGTTAAAAAAGAAAAGTTGGGATATTCTCAATAGTTTAGAAAATTTCGCTAATTTAATCATTTGCATTTTTTTCCACTTTCACTTGGATTTTTCAACCCTGTGAACAAAATTTTCGACGTAGCGAGTTCAAATCTGGCTGGAAGATGCCTTGATAGTGTAGATACAAGATTATGTTCCTATTTATGTTGTGTAGCTCTGCAATACTTCAGGTTTAATTTTTACTTGTCTTTTCTAACTTAATGAAATTTTAACGAAACTTCCAAGCCCAGAATAAAAAAAACGTCATTTGTTCAATCTGCTTTTGAAAATGATAACACAAGGTGTGAAGGCCTACGCAGGTCAACAGCGAAAGTAAAAAAGAGAATTATAACACACAAGAATTATAACATTAGAAATAAAACACATTACCGAAGGTCACATATAAATGTTAACACATTTATTTAAATACTCAACGCTTTACAGAGATGTTTTGGTAAAATTAGAGCTGATTGTCGCCGATGTCGGATTTTTTTACCTTGTTTAGGAAACAATTTTTATGCAATAGAAGTGGATATATTTAGTAACCTGTTCCGCTTAGCTGTTTCTAAAGAGTCTTAAAAAAAGACCCTGAAAGAAATCGACACGTGTTTCACCTCTCAAAGAGTTCGTGTTCTCATTAAGTTATCGTTATGAAATTTTCCCAGTCTAAGTATCAATAATTAAAGTACTTTTTAAACTATGTGCACGTACTCAGTTGTATATTTTTTTTTTAAATCTGGGCTCAGAAACTTTCGCTAAAGTTTTATGAAAATTTAGAAAGGACAAGTAAATATAAAATCTGAAGCATTGCAGAGCCACACTTAACGTTAATAGGAATATAATCTTTTACCCGCACTATCAAGGCATCTCTCAGCCAGATTTAAACTGGCTACGACAAAACTTTTGTTCACAGAGGCAAAAATTCAAGTGAAAATGTAAAATTTCTTGAAAATTATTAAATTACCTAAATTTTCTGCACTGTCGAGATATCTTAACTTTTACATTCTTAAATGTTAGGTGGCCACCTCTGCTTTACCTTATTTGCCTTTGGACTTTGAACATCTATTACATATCGAAACCCCTCCGTGCTTCGGAAAGCACGTTAAGCCATTGGTCCCGTCTATCATTCGTGAATCTTTGACAATCGCTGCGAGTAGTCAGAAGCCCAAAAAATCTGACAACCAGTCTTACCAAGGGGTATCATGTTACCCAGTAACTGGCTTGTGGAGGTCTAGTAGCCAGTCGCTCCGTGTAAAATTGGTCTAGTAGGTACCTATTTTACATGGAGCCAACGCCAACGGAGTTGGGAAAAGGCTAGGCAGATTGATTGATTGAGGTAGGTAGGTACCTAAGTAATTAAGTATGGGTTTTAATCAAAGAAATAAAAAAAATGTCTAAAGCTATTACGAAAGAGAATTTCCCGATAAAATGGAATGCTTGATAGGTAAGTTGAGAGATATCACAGAATTCGAAATATTCATGCACTCCAGATACAATATCATATACCTACCATGAGTACCTATGATAATAAGTCTTTACCTATGAAATTGCCGTTCTGCCGTACTGGCTATTTCAAGTCCATTTTTTCTTTTTTCGCTAAGAATTCTATGTTCAAATTATTTTTATTTTTAAAATATGGAATTCTTTTTTGAAAATTAGTCATTTGTTTAATGGGTAGCGTTCTGTTTTCATCGTATTTATATGTTTTTCGTCATTATGGATACGTTAAAAATTCGAGTGATTATGGAGTATGAGTACTGTCGTGGCAGCAAACTGGCAGAAGTGGCACGCAACATCAACGACATACACTACTAACAATCGCACCACCCGTTAGTGGTTTGCCCGCTTCCGTTCGTTCTGGAAATTTCAACCTAAGAAATGAACCCAGTGGTCGACCGAAAACTTTAGTCGACAATGACGAATTAAAGGCGATTGATGATTCCCAATCTACAGCTGAATTAGCAGCAGCTTTCGATGCTAGCATCAAAACAATATTGGTCCATTTGCGTCGAATAGGCAAGGTAAAAATCTTGACAAATGGGTGCCCCACGAATTGAATGATCGCCAGCGCGAAGCACGCGTCGAGTTGAGCCTTGCACTGCTCAACAGGCACACAAACGAAGGAATATTGAATTGCATTGTCACTTGCGACGAAATATGGATTCTGTTCAAAATCGAAAAGTGCTCAGCAAGTTGGTTAGATCCTGGGTCAGCACCTAAACAATGCCCCAAACGAAAAATTACTCCTAAAAAAAGTGATGATCACTGTTTGGTGGTCTAGCGCCGGTGTCATTCATCACAGCTTCTTACCAAACGGGATAAGCATTACTGCAGATGTGTACTGTGAAGAACTGAACATAATGATGGAGAAGCTCGCACATCTCCAACCAGCTTTGGTCAATCGTTCGGCTCCGCTGCTCCTGCACGACAATGGGCGACCCCATACTGCACAGCAGACGGTCTCCAAGTTACAAGAGCTGGGGTTGGAATTTCTCCGTCATCCACCGTACTCACCAGACCTTGCCCCTACAGACTTCTACTTTTCCAGAATTTGAATAACTTCTTGACGGGGAAAAAATTCAATAACCGAGGCAGTTCAAAATACCTTTGAAGAATTTGTTGCCTCCCGTCCAACAGACTTTTTCAAAAAGGGCCTCAATAAGCTACCACTACGTTGGTAAAAACGCATTGATTGCATGGGTAATTACTTTGATTAATAAAAAAAATATATAGAGAAACAAGGGCGTTAACTTATTTCATGAAAACGGCAATTTTCACCAAAAAGACATTTCATAGACAAAGAAGAAGATATGCACAGTCAGCCTCCGGAAAATGTAGGTATACATCGCAAGAATTCATTAAATTGTCTATAATTTGTGTTCCATAATATCACTGCTTAGCCTTTTCCCAACTATGTTGGGGTCGGCTTCCAGTCTAACTGGATGCAGCTGAATACCAGTATTTACTGAATACCAGTAATTTGTGTTCCAATCGTTTATCAAATATCAATGTGTAGCTACAGTTAAATAGTATGCATTATCAGCCTATAATGTTCCCACTGCTGGGACACAGGCCTCCTCTCTGTAAAAGGGAGTAAGTCATAATCCACCACGAGGGCCCAATGTGGGTTGATGGATGTCACAGTCTGCGATTTTTTTGTGCTAGGACATGCTGGTTTCGTCACGATGTTTTCCTTCACCGTGTTGAGGCAGTTAAACAGGTAGGTAGGTAGCCAATGTGTAAATTATGTTTTGTGCCCTACTCATTGATACAATATTATGGAACAAAGGTTGTAGTCAATTAAATGTAGGTACCTATACAGATTTTTGAAGCTGACTGTACCGTTCTGTCTTACCTATAAATAATGATATTAATGAACAACGCAACTAATGTTCCTTCCGCTTTTTCATTCCTGGGTGTCGTCGCTAGAGAGTCGACAACTTTGTACAATACAAAAACAGGTAAGTATACCTATTTCGCATCAGTTAATCACAACCAAAACAATCCATTAACTAGGCACCCTATGTGAGTTGACTCACACCAACTCCGCGAAAATGAAAACGCTGAGTCATTGGAAAACCCCGTCTGAAGGCAGACATTGGAATGCCGGAGGTAAAGGGCTATCTATACCGTCTTGATACAGATGGAAGCGTGACCGGAGTTCACCGATGAGCTGGACGTTACAGTGTCCCCAAACCGCCTTATTACAAAACGAGTTAGTCCAAGAACCTGGGCACAAATCTTCGACCCGCTTATTAGAACCTTATTTAAATAGCCGTAAACTTATTAATACAAAAACTGATTTTAGATCCGGAACAAAATTTTTGTCACCGTTTCGAATCCCTGTAGCCTAAATATTTACATCTTGTTCTGGAACTGAATGTTGGCAGTAGGTATGGAGTCATAGACGCATCTCTATTACAAATCATTAGCGAATGAAAATAACAAAAATAAACATTGTATACCGACTACGTAGTTGAAAAACTCAACTTACCGAATTTGGCAGCGTACGAGAGACTCCGCAGACGTTTTTTTTTTTGTTTATTTCGTGATGAAAAGTGTGGCCTATTTCTTTAAAATGGACAGTATATAAGAATAAATGCAAAGATTCAAATTACAATATTTAACATAGTAATTAGGTACCTATACCTACCGAAATATAGACCGACGAGCAGAGAGAGCCGAGCGAATTCAGGCCCTAATGAATTTCTTTGTTTATTTTTCGCGCTTTCTTATGCTCTAATTCCGGAAATGTTTTTCTCTATTCCGGAAAGTAGGTAATCGTAGGTAATTAGGTACCTAAGACGAAATTGAAATGGGCTAGTACTGTTGTTCTTAATGATTACGTAGGTTAGGTACCTGTGGGTAGGTAGGTTAGGTACCGGTAGGTGTTTGTTTGACATGTGGGTGCAGAGCAGCATAATCTACAAACATTGTTTTAGTCAACAAACATTACACCGGGAATAGCCAGGTATAAATTAAATCATAGTGCAGGGATGTCAGGAATGAACCCGCGACCCTGAAAACAGCAAGCTAAAAGGTTGGCCAATGTGCCGTAACACAGAAAGCGCGTAATATTCGCACTGTCTGATTAATACAACTCTAGGTAGGGTAGGGTTACTATCCGTCCGGATTGGTCCGAACATGTCCGGCCTTTTGGGCCTCGTTCGGACTTTTGTCTTTTGTCCGGAATTCGGAATTTAATTCTTTGTCCGGAACGTAACTTTGAAAATCTGTGATAGTCTGTCTGTGTGTTATCTTTTCATGACTTAATAGATGAACGGATTCAGCCAATATGTCGATATCATCTGCAAATCGCAAGTGTGCGATATACTCGCCATTGATGTTTATGCCGCGTCTTTCCCAGTTCAGCGTCTTAAAGACATGCTCCAATGAGAGCGAAATGGGTCCGTAATTCTTTAAAAGGATCTTATCACAAATAAAAAAAAAACAAACAACCATGCTCCTTTGCCATGCTTCTGGAGATCTCCCAGAGAAATATTTTTGTTGAGTGCTCGTTGTTCTGACGAAGTGATGGGTGGGTTTTCACGCCGTTCCGTCATAAGTTCCAAAGTTTCTTCCGAAAGTTTGGACTTCTTGCCCGTACGCCACATTTTGCAAAATCGCGTGCCTTCCTCCTTGAGGTTTTCCACCATTTATTTAAGCGCCTAGTCAACGGCAGCAAATCGGTTCTCCAGGTCTGACTAGAACGCTTCAGATCCTAACATAGTTTGGAGCATGTTTAGAAGGAGCCTACACTTCCTCAAACAAGTTCGCTCGAGCTTGAAGTTAATATTCAGAGAGCCCCGGACAAGTTAAGCAAAAAAAACACCTCCTCAAGAAAGTTGACAAGCATTTGCCCCCTATGATTTCCGCTGCCAAACCCGTAAGGTTGAACTACTGATTCGTAGCAATTCTGTACTCATATTTTAACGTTAAAATCTCTGATGAGAACGTTGTAGTGGGCCTTAGTAGTGGAATGCAAGGCCTTGGAGATGTCCTTGAACATTTCCTTCACTTCGTCATCCGAGTGTACCGAGGTCGGTGCGTAAACCCGAGCAACCTTGAAATTACACCTCTCGGTAACCTTCACTACGAGGTTGAAGGCCGAGGTTGAATACTTGAGGCCTATTCGAGACACTGTAGACGTTGTCACAAAGGGGTTTTTGTTTAACGGGAACCCGCTTCCGCCTTGTGATAGCTGATCTCCCTCTCGAAAATACAAAATGTGGGCTGATTCAAGGGTTGTGTCCTCCCCCTCTTTACGGACTTCACTCAACCGTTGTTGAATTTGCCACCTTATTTTTCCGAGCTCTTCTTCCAGCTGCACTAGGTGTTCGTCGAGCGAGTGTCCGGCGTAACGAGTGTCCGTTATACATCGCCAAGGTCAGTTGGTTTTGGCGGCCATTTGTAACCCGGGGATTCTTCACACCCCCCTACCTTGCCCATAATCGTCTCGCTGGGCATACGGATTGGCGATCGCAGATTACAGCTTCTTACACTAGTGACGCTGCTGCCCGTCACTAGTCTGCGCCATTTAGCCACCAAGTTTTATTTAGAAATTGTTATACCGCCATTTGTCGGCTGTCAGAGCCTCGTTTGTTGAATTGGGGCACTGAGGTGGTAAGTGTGTCCCCTTACACTCCGGCACTACCTACTTACATATAATATTCTAGAAAAAATCTTCCATTTCTGAGCTCAATAACAATTTTCACCGAAAACCTAAGGTATAATTTCCACCATCGATTTCGTATTCAGCACGCCCAAGTGGTTTCATTCGAGCTCCAATTTCACTAGTAGCCGTAATGGAGAACTAATTTCCAGCCCACGTACAATACTACCACATTGATGGTTACCTAAGCACCAATTTTCTCAAAATACCAATTAATTAATGGATCGTGATATAATACGTAATTCAGGTAAGATATCACCGTAGCCATCGGCTACGCCGTAGCCAGCCGTAGTAGTTACAAAATGCTTTTACCAGGCAGTGCTACGAAAATCGCATTGTATTAATTTAGGTACCTGCTACTGAAATATTATGTAGAACTCCGCTACGAAGATACGTAGACGTGTTTATTACGTAGACACTCGTAGCAGATGTTGCATAACCATTACAATAAACTCTGTAGGAAATATGTGCTGGTGTCAATTAAATTGTTACGTACAGAAAATTATGGAGGACACAAAACAATCCGCCTACACTTAATGCCTATTATGGAACTGTTACCTAATTTAACGAAATATGTATAAGCTACGTTAGGTACAATTAACTGGATTTTGATTGGTTTTTGTTTATTACAGAACTGATTTGAAATATTTTGTAAAACCTTATTAAAATATTGAGCCTTGGGGACCCCAATCACTCACTATATATCTATTATTGGAACGAAGTCCTTAACAAGGCTTGCGGTGGAGTTGACTGGTAGAAATAGTCACGTAAGGAAAAAGCGTTATGCATTATCTCTCTTTCTATTATATACGTGTGTGTGCATGCGAGTATCAAGATACGAGCTGACGAACATTGTGCGCGGCCGGTTGTATAACCTCAATACTGCACTAAGTTATATTAAAACTACAAGTAAATAAAAATCGATTACCATAATTACTAAAACCAACATAAATAAAATTAAAATGACTGAACAAAAATATGGATTGATAACCTACACGAGGTGCGACCTTTGCATGAACCTCACACAAACAATCAATAAACGTGCATTATGCAACTCTGCTCAATTGGCAAGCTCGCTCACATACTGAGTACACCGATCATTACATATTATACCGGGCACAAGCAATGGCAATAGGCTCGCCCCTATTACAAGGGACTTAAACATAACTGGCGAAAAAATGTGGGTGTACTATAGGTACACCTCTGACTAACCCTTCGGGGAATACAGGCGTGATGTTATGTTATGTACATATTATAAAAAAATAAAGTTCCCCGCCGCGTCTGTCTGTCTGAACGCGATAAACTCAAAAATTACCGAACGGATTTTGATACGATTGTTCACTAATGGGCGGAGTGATTCATGAGGAAGGTTTAGGTCTTAATTCAATAACCGCTCGACTGTCAATTTGCATTTAAAATTCGATAACAATAAAGGTTAGTGCATACCAGCGCGATATCGCGGACGCTACAGGCAACGCCACCCTTGTAGCGCCCACGATATCGCGCTGGTATGCACAAGCCTTAAAACATCTATTGTGACTCGTTAGTGACAATTACACTCCAAGGTTTTGTATAAATTGGCTGAAATATGACGATGATTGTCGAAGATGTCAGAAAAAATCATGCCGACTGGGAGCTTTACTGGCATGCGCCGCGTAAACCATATGAAAACAATGTATTACGAAATTAATACATTGTTTACCTGGATTAAAACATTCCCGTAGGATATTTTCGGACATACATTTCCGGCGAAGCCGCGGGCAAAAGCTATTATTATTAATAATTAATAAGTAATATAATCTACCAGAATACCCGCCTTTCACGTTGTTGCATATCTTTTGAATTAGTTGAGATTTTTATTCATATTCTTTATGGCACCTCTTTAGGTCATGAGCGATCCGAATATCAAAAACATTTGGCAGGCCTTAAGGAAGAGGCGTGAAAATTGGTTCGCTGTTACGATGTATAGTAGATACTAATAATAAAGCTGTGGATAGTTAATTGATTCATGTGTGACCTTGCGGAAACTCATTATAAAATACAATAGACGTGGATATATTTAGTAACCTGTTCCGCTTAGCTATTTCTAAAGAGCCATAAAAAACCCTGAAAGAAATCGACAGTGTGGCAACACGCCGTGTTCGGGTTCGCGACAAGTCAATCGTCATCCTGAGGATGCCTTGTTGAGAGGTGAAACACGTGAATAGAAATAGCTAAGCGGAACAGGTTACTAAATATATACAAGTCAATTGTATTTTTAAAGCTTTGTTTGATCGTGCTAATCTCTGGAACTACCAGTCAGCTTTAAAATTTATCATTTGATAACCCAATTCTTGAGGAAGGTATAGGCTATTCAAAATTACGCTAGAATTACCCTTATGAGTCGAGAAAAAGAAAAAACCCTAAGCGAAAACTAAGTAGGTAGGAACCAGTCGGATTAAAAAAAAATCTTTTTGCAGTTGATAGCCGAATTCTTGACGAAGGTTAAAGGTTAACATCACGCTACGACCCCTAGGAGCCGACAAAAAAGAAAAAAAGGACAGAGAGTTCGCTAAGCGCAAACGGAGTAGCGCGAGCGGGCAATGCGATGCGACGCAGTACATAATCCGATCTCTTTTAAATTCAACCGCGGGGAACAGCTAATACGGACACTCCAGATTCAAACCGACCCTTATAAATCGAATGTTAAGACTATATTTTTTACCCGACTATGGCGAAGCAAAAAGGTGGGTTACGATTTTGACCGGTAGGTTTGTATGTGGGTATGCATGTTCATCTGTTCCCTCATAACTTTTAAGCTGTTTATCATAATTTGACAAATGAGGTATCGTTGGAAGCGTCTTGATCGTCCGCTGGGGTATAGGCCATGTGACGTCACATTAGAAAATAAAAGATAGATTTTTTTAAAGCGATTCGCATAAAATTTGAAAGAAATAAAAATATAACTCGAAAACTATCATGAATAGCGGAAAATACATGGGGTATTTTTGGATACTCCTAAGCATAACCAATCGTTTTTTAGTGTTCCGTAATAAACAAACACTAAATGGTTGGTTTTGGATCTATGAAAAAAATCACATCAGTAGTTTATATAACGAAATTAAAAGGAAAACTATTACAGCTAAGTAAGCTCTACAAGTCAACGAGTAATAATCGACCAACTTATATTTGCAGTTGCAAAAACATGTTTTCCCATACATCCCGTATGGGAGAACATGTTTTTCAACTACAAAGTTAAGTTTGTTTTTGGGATAAATTCATCCCAACTACGAAACCCTTCTTTGTGCGTGGTCCGACACGCACTTGGCCGGTTTTTTTTAACACGTTAATTTTTCGGACCTCCTGTATACTGGTACTGGTTTTTTTTTTCATTTATGTTTTAATGAGTGTGTTTTAGTTTAATTTGTGATTTCCTGTGCAAGTCTCAATAAATACTTTTTCTTTCTTTCTTTGGTATATCCCCGGACGAGCTATTTTACAAAGCTCTGCGTGTATATGTCAGTAGGTATACGCTACGAAGGAGACTGCAGATTTGTGCATTGTCCTTGACCTGATGCCACCAGCCGCAGCGAACACATACGACTCCATTGCTACTAAAATACTCCGAACTAATGTATTGGGGGTTTCCGTTCTTAATGCATTGAAGATCTTTAACTACTTAACTCTAGATATGCTATGACTATTCTAGTTTCTAGGCTGTTATTTTTTTCTAAAGTTTAAAATAAAAATATTGTTTTTTTTTTCTAAAGTCTAATTTTTTCTAAGTCTGTATTTAAAAAAATATATATTATTTTTAGGGTTCCGTACCTCAAAACGAAAAAACGGAACCCTTATAGGATCACTCGTGTTTCTTTCTGTCTGTCTGTCCGTCTGTCACAGCCAATTTGCTCCGAATCTAATGGACCGATTAAGTTTAAATTTGGTACACATATGTATTTCTGTGACCCAAATACGAAAGTATAACGTAAATAAAATTGAATATAGGGGTCACTTTTGGGGGGTAAACAAGAAAATTAAAAAAAAAGTTTTGCGAAGATCTTAAACATACAATTTTAAAATAAATACTTTTAAAGGTATTTAAGAAGTTCATGCAAATTAACCATACTCCCTTATATCCGAAACTGCTGGACATAAAATTTTGAAAAAAAAAAATAGTATGGCTCTTTACTCTAAATTACAGAAAAACTTATAAGAAGTTTATGGTCTTAAAATAACATAATAAATACTAAATGCGTGTGTTTGTACTGTGGGTACAAACTTACATTTTCAGTTGGAATGTATGGGAGAACATGTTTTTCTACGACGATGTTAAGTTTGTTCTTGGGATAAATAAATTCATCTACACCACGGAACCCTTCATGCACTTGGGCGGTTTTTATATTCTTGGCGCCTGTGTCTGTAACACAGTTTATACTAGCACAGACACAGACGTTCACTCTGTCTCAAATAATGCTTTTCACTATTTAGTTGTGGTACCTACCCCACACAAATTCGAAAACCACTACCTGCTATGTAAATAACAGTGACAGGAACTTATTATAACATCATTCACATAGACTGAGTCAGAGGTTCTCAAACTTATTTCATCTACCGCTCACTTTAAAAATCAATTATTTTTCAGCGCCCCCAATTCTTTTTTTACTTTACCACATCCTAAAAACCACAATGACATTAATTACTTTAATTAATTTAATTATAGTGCTATGTTAGCGGGTCTGGAGTTTTAACTTACAGCAATTAAAATGCAACTTTATAATTTTAAGAGTATCAAATTAAAACAAACGTAATCAATTTAATTTTAAAAGTAATCTAATGTGAAGGAAGAATCTGATGATTTTTAACAAGTTTGTTGATATCAGTACCCTAATTGCGTAATACAACACAATAACAATCTGTTTCGATTTGAAACAGATTCCTAATCCATTGCTTCATAAGTTGGAAAATAAAATCTCCTGAATAACTTAAATAATGCATGAATGTTGTTGAACTGTCAAAATAAAACAAATTAGGCAAAATTGTTTACGAATACGTTATGCAATTAGGTTACAGGTTCGAATTTAAATATTTTTAGTTTTTATACAATCAAACAAGGCAAAAATATGAACTAAATATTCGATGTTGTGTAGTAGGTAGGTTTGAATGTCAGTGAATTTTAAATATTACCTAAGTAGAAAAAATTACAAATCAGCCATCGCCCCCCTAAAGCACTTCAACACCCCCAATTTTTTCTGGGCCCCTTAACGCCCCCCTCTAGGCCTCCAGCGCCCACAAGGGGGTGTTATCACCCACTTTGGAAAAGACTGGACCAAGTGAAAAATATACATAATATATTATTGAAGTTAACTCAGAAACTACCCATAAAAAATAATAAAATTTATGGGACCACCGCGCAAGCTTCCTCTAACAAATCATCATCATCTGCCTAGCCTTTTCCCAACTATGTTGGGGTCGGCTTACCGAATGCAGCTGAATACCAGTATTTTACATTCAGCGACTGCCTTTCTGACCTCCACAACCTAATTACTAGGTAACACGATACCCCTTGGTAAGACTGAATGTCAGACTTTTGGGCTTCTAACTACCCGTAACGACTGTCAAAAATCTGGAAATGAGAGCCAGGACCAACGGGTTAATGTGCAAGATCCTTCCATGCCTCGGAAAGCATGGAAGGATCTTGGTAAGTAAAGATGGTCACCCATACACGGACCAACCGCGGCAAGCGTAGCTTAACCTGATCAATCGACCCTGTTATTACTTAGCCATAAGCCCGTCTAACAAATGAAAAACGAATTTTCAAAATATCGATGAACATAATATAGAAAAAAAATATGGGTGAAGTCGAACATAGAACATCCACCTTTTTGGAAGTTGATAAAAAAAAAACATTCAGTGGTTTGTAGGTACGTACATTGAAGTTAATCTTGAAAAATGCCGTGCTAAAGTTTTCACTGTAAGTAGGAAATTTTGAGGAAAAAAAAATTCATGTTTTCCTGCAAAAGCGCTTAGCCTCTAAAATTTACGAATTTAGTCATATTTATGGCATCAAAGTAACCTAAATTATTTCAGAAGAGCACATTTTACAAAATTCCTCTCGAAAATATTTAGTGTCGGGCTCAAACAAGTAAGGTGATACCTACATTAAAAGCAAAGATGCTTGTCACGTGCTATCAAACAGAACGACATTTTAAGAAAACTGAGAATCTACCGCTTTTATTTTCATGAGATAGGCAGTGGGTGTATACCTATCTACGTGTATAGTAGTTAGGTACACCCGGATTTCGCCGGATTTCACAATATTCTGAAAGAATTTTGCACACATCTCGATTTTTAGTTGCAAGCCGTGCTCGTAGGCCTTTTAAATCTAATGAATAAGGGACGATCCTATTATTTGCTTTGAATACAGATCCAGACTCCTCACCTCCTTCTGCGAAGCAGTAATCCTCGCGAAGTAGGAGGCGGAACGTGTGAGGGAGAGGCAAAGGCCGCGCCCTCACACCCCTAACCGCCGCAGGAGACGCCCTGGGCGTCGGGAATCCTAGGCCGATTCCCGGCCACCGTAGGCGCGGGCTTGCACTTGCACGGTGAACAATGGGTAGCTCACCGTCCAAACGACTAGGCCCGGGTCGATGGCGCGTGTGTTCCACGTGCGCCTCAAAGAGATGTCAGCAGAACTGACGGGGTCCGCTAGGACCGATGCCTGCCGGGGCCGCGGGAAAGTCCGAAAGGGATACTGTGGCCCCTGGCAACATACAGGCAACTGAAGGAACACGGGTGGGTTTTAGTCAGTAAGAGTCTGACACGACCTCCCGCTCCAGAGCGAGAGAAGTTATTTGATAATTTCCCACCCAAAAAAAAAAAGTATGTTACAGAGAAAATGTTGATGGAAGTAGTTAAGTTAGGTAGTCAGCAACGAAAATTTCTACTAAGGAGGTATTACACTATCATATCTATGATCATAGATATATGATCAAAGATATAATTAAATCGTAAAATAGACATATTATGGGTAATTTGTGAGCTTCGTATATAGTTGTATGATATAATATGATAGTGTAATATCCCACCAAGGGGGATATACCCATAATAAATGTCTATACCATCACCACATCTATACCATCATACCGACTACCTAACTTAATTTAGTTCTATTTTTAGGGTTCCGTACCTCAAAAGGGAAAAACGGAACCCTTATAGCATCACTCGTGTGTCTGTCTGTCTGTCCGTCTGTCACAGCCAATTTGCTCCGAATCTAATGGACCGTTAAGTTGAAATTTGGTACACTTATGTATTTCTGTGACCCAAACACGAACGCGTAAAGGCTCTTTCAAACAGGCGCGACACGCGACGCGACACAAAGACAGCGCTCGTCGCGCGACGAGCGCTGTCTTTGTGTCGCGTCGCGAGTCGCGCCTGTTTGAAAGAGCCTTAACGTAAATAAATTAATTTTGAATATAGGTGTCACTTTTGGGGGCAAACAAGAAAATTAAAAAGAAAAATTTTGCTAATAGCACCGTGTGACATATTAAATGAAAGGGCTTGTTGCGAGGATCTTAAACATATTTCTTATATAATTTTGAATATTTAAGAATTTCTATGAAAATTGGCCCTAATATCCGAAACTACTGAACCTAAAATTTTGAAAAAAGTACTTAGTATGACTCTTTACTCACAGATTACAGAAAAACCTATAATAAGAAGTCTATGGTCTTAAAATAACATGGTAAATCTTTCAATATTGTGCGTACAAACTAATATTTGCAGTTGGAGGTGTATGAGAGACCATGCCATGACCATTTCAACTACAATGCTAAGCTCGTATTTGGGATAAATTCATCTACACTACGGAACCCTTCATTGTGCGTAGTCCGACACGCACTTGGCCGGTTTTTTTTAAAATTCATTCTCGCCTTAGAGAGGGAAGCAATTACTATGAGTCTTTCCCGCCCAAGGGTGGGGAGCAGCGTCTTCCACCCGCTACTCGGATCAAACAAACACTACTTTCCGAGTATAAGAAATGAAAAAGAATTTTGCAAATCCGTCTATATAATATAACGGAGTTTATAACATATATAAAAAATATATATTGATATAAACATCCGAATTGATAACCTCCTCCTTTAAGAAGTCGCTTAAAAAGAAAAAAAATAGTAAAGAACCGACAAATCGGCACTTTGGGGACTGTCGCTGACTACAAATATGGCAAGATAGTCGGTGACTTTGAATTCTTACTACATAATCTAGGGACGTTACCTATTCTACCAATCCATTTATTTTATTTGACGTCATTATCAAAAGTTTTCAACGTTCGTAGGTACAATGTAGGAACAAAATACGAACGTTTAGGTAGATGTGAAGGCTCCCACCAACACGCGCGACGCGACACCGGTAGAATAATTCCCGTGAAGTATTCATAGATATTGTTCCGTCAAAGTCTCATCGCGCCTGTCTGTGGGAGCCTTTTATCCATCACGTCACCGCCACGCCTGAATAGATTCGGCTAGACGTCGCATCACGTTGTATATATCTATGTAACAAGGTTACGATACAATGTAATGATCGTCTGGCGATTTGTTTGTAACACTTCCATCAAAATTTTCTCTGTAGCATACTTTTTTTGGGTGGTAAATTATCAAATAACTTCTCCCGCTCTATAACGGGAGGGCGTGTCAGACTCTTATTGACTAAAACCCACCCGTGTTCCTTCAGAGGCCATGTTTCCGGGCCCACAACATCCCTTTCGGACTTCTTCGCAACGGACCCCGTCAGTTCTGCTAACAGCTCTTTGAGGCGCGCGTGAAAAACAACGCGCCGTCGAACCGGGCCTGGTCCTTATCGGACGGCGAGTCAACCTGAGAAGCGGTTAAGATTTTTCTAGTTAACTTTTCGGTGTTGTGGACTTAGGACAGGAACGCCGAGCTTACACTAGAAATTTTGCGGACGCCGACCGCACCAAAGCGAATGGGTAGTGTGGCTTGCAGCCACGCGCGTTCGTCAATGCCACATTTATAATTGATGTTAGAGTACTTCGAATGATTTGATCGATTTTGTATAAAAGGTGTGTGGCTTCTTCCATAAATAGGAAGAGCGGAGAAAATGGTACATAAAATTTGAACCAAACAGCAGTATCTGATAACGGTGGATGCCGAATGTTAGTTAATTTAAGAAAGTCTATACAAAATATCGTTAAAATGTTTAATTTTTTCGTCAACGAAAGGTGAAAAACTGTCCTTTAAAATTGGGGAACCTAAGAGGTGCAGTGAACTTTTTTCCAAAACTTTGATATCTGGGGTTATTGAATTGAATTTCTGTATGGTCGATTATCTCTCAGTATTGTCACAAAAATAAATTTCGCATTTTAAGAAGTTTAGGTCAAGGCTGATGGATTGGTTCCTGCTCAGGATAAGGCGGGAGGAAACGCCCGGGTGTCACCATTGTGTGGATCGCCCGGAGGACACGGTGGAGCATACGGTGGAGGTCTGCCCAGCTTGGGCGGAGCATCGCCGTGTCCTCGTGGAGGCGATCGTCGGCGGTGATCTCTCGCGTCCGGCCCTGGTTCAGGCCATGGTACGGAATGAGAGGAAATGGAAGGCCGTCACCTCCTTCTGCGAAGCGGTAATGCTCGCGAAGGAGGAGGTGGAACGCGTGAGGGACAGGCAAAGAACAATGGCAAATCTCCTTACTTTAAATTGTCTGGAATTAAATTGAAGCATCCCGTAGTAAAAAATATGTCTAAAGATTCGGCGTTAGTAGCAGAATCTACAAGCGAATCTATTTTGATTCGGAAAAGCCGGAAAACAAAGACATTGGAGTTTGAATTTTTAGGTTATGAATGAAGTGAAAACGACTATTATAGGATTTGTAACTTAATATGATAAAATGATACCAAACAATGAGCCAAACAAAAACTAATATTACGGACAAATGAAGTAAAAGTAATTGATTTTTTACTATTATGAAGTTTGTTTGGACGCACTTATCTCTGGATTTTCCAGTCTGATTTTAAAACTTATTTCTGCATGTCGTAGCCCATTTATTGAGGAAGAAACCTAGCTGTATGACATCACGCTATGATACGGAGGTAGAGTGGGGATGGCTTTGCACATCATAAACTCGTAGTAATACTTACACTCACTTCTGCCGAAGAATCAAGATCCGTGCTGGTAGGTAGGTAACTATACCGAATATTAGGAAAAATAAAAAAAAAACATTTTGTAAAACAATTTATTCTTCACCTTCTTCAAATATCTCGTCAAGAAATTCTGCTGGGCTGAGATATATTCTTGATGTCTGACCCATCCCAAATACCAAACTAACGCACAAAGTCACGCAAAAGCAATATCGGAGTCCTATGGGCAAGCAGTAGTCACACGGGGCAATATCAATTAGTCCATAAACAGCCCAGGTCGGGTAGAAATAAATAGAAAACCGAATAAACACACAAAACACGAACGAAACGGAATACGCAGAGGAATCCTGTAGCATCCAACTGTCAATCGGTCACTGTCAAAGACAAAAATAGAGCTGTGCAATTAAAATCGATTTAATGTAAAATCGATACAACGTTTAATCGATCCTATGCTCCTTTTATTTGGATTTAAAAGTAATATTACATAAAGATCAAATCAGGTTCATTAGAGACAGAATAACTGCATTTCAATAATTATTTTAATAATTCAACCAACCCTAGAATGATCAATTGAATCGATCGTTCATTTAATAATCGATAAATATAATAACATTCATATTGATTGTACGAGTATGTGTAACACCACTATAGATGAAAACAATTCGCGTATGTATCTCATTTTGGCATAAAGGCCTCGTGGCTATGCCATAATCATTAAAAAAAAGCGTATCTCGTTCGGAAGCAGTTGATATACTTTTAATATTATAAATTAACTCCGGCTTTTACGAAATAAAGTGAAAAATAGAAAAATCATAAAAAAATAATTCAGTTTGTTTCGTTTTTGTGATATTTACGGTCGCTAAAATAAAACCAGACAAAATTCGGCCCTTCTTCTTTTGCGCCCTCACGCCCCTAACCGCCGCAGGAGGAGACGCCCAGGGCGTCGGGAATCGAGAGGCGATTTCCCACCGCGATTTCCCACCGTGATTGGCCACCGTAGGCGCTGGCTTGCGGACGGTGAGCAATGGGTAGCTCACCGTCCGATAAGGACCAGGGCCGGGTCGACGGCGCGTTGTGTTCCACGCGCACCTCAAAGAGATGTCAGCAGAATTGACGGGGTCCGCTAGGGCCGATGCCTGCCGGGGTTGCGAAGAAAACCGAAAGGGAGATCGTGGCCCCCGGCAACAGGGCAACCGGAGGAACATGGGTGGGTTTTAGTCAGTAAGAGTCTGACACGCCCTCCCGCCTCCGCCCAGAGCAGGAGAAGTTATTTGATGATTTCCCACCCAAAAAAAAAAAAGGCTGATGGATTGGAACTGCTGTTTTAGGAATAAAAGATCCCTTGGAAAAATGATCTACCTAGAGGAGACCTCCTAGAGTAAGAGTCCCATCACCTAAATACCACACATTAAATGTTGAATTTAGTTGTATAATGGGGTGAATACCTAAACTGAAAATCACTGGCCCGAGAGGATCACCTTGTTGGCATCCAACTGCAGATTCCAAAACGTTATCTCTATAAAGTATTTTGAGCTCTCCGTATAATTGTACATAAATAAAAAAAAAAAATACGTTTTACAAAAAAAAAACTTATCGAAACCTATACGACTCGGAATAAAGAACGTACACACGTAACTTATTGTTTAGTATTTATTTTAGAATGCTGGTTTCGGTTTCGCACACCCGGACTCCACCGAAAGCAATGATCGGCTTGGTAGACTAGTCGATGTCTTTGCAGCCGATAGTCGGCTAGTCGGTTAAAGTCATAGAAGGCCCACCTCTAATGGGAATTAAAACGGCTACTATAGACAAGGTTAATTGATATCATCAGATCCTTTTAATCCTCCTTTTAAACATGACCTAAACAGTTCACTGGCAGACAACGCACAGCCTAACCGCTGGGTCAATTAAATATGAATATATATTAATTATGAAGCATACAATTTTGCATCTTCTTCTTTTCGTGTGGTTAGTGACTAACCTGGTATCAGAATTATAAAGCCGTCCATGGGCTTTTGACTTGGCTTCACATACCGTCGAGAAATATCTCTCAGGCATGTCGGTTTCCTCACGATGTTTCCCTTCACCGTTTTTGAAGCAATTGATAATTATCTATACAATACGAACATGAATTTTGCATTAGAGTTCCTTAAATAGCGAAAGTGATCGGTAAGGAAGGATTTTTGAAAACTCATCCCCTAAAGGCTAAAGAGGTTGTATGAAAGTCTGCGGCTGGTCTACTTAATAATAATCTTTAATTCCTTCACTGATAGACAACGCACAGCCTTAATCGCTGGGTTTTGTATTTTGCACAAGGGTTCTTTTTATAACAAAGTGATCAAGCTAAGGAAGGTATTTTAAAAGTTCTATCCCTAAGGCAGTGAAAAGGGGGGATTTTGTTTGTTAGAAAACTTATTTCTCTGGGCTTATAAAATTGAAAATTGGTACGAATCATCATAATCATGATTCTTCTACCCTTATCTCAATTTATTTGGGGTCGGAGCAACATGTCTTTTTTTATACGATTTTTTACTTAAATAAGTAATAAGGTTTGATATTGTTAGTTTACACCTCTTAAAGTCAAAGAGGTGGTAAAATCTTAACGCGCTGTTCGATAAATTTGAAATAGGGTATTGATGATCTTACCATGTTTTTGGATTTCTCCAAAATCAACCCAAGAAAATCATGTTTTTAGGGGAGGATTTACTGCTTGTTTCGATTAAATCGAAAATTGATATAAATAACCGCATGGTCAAACTATGGAAACGTAATAAACGATTTTTCAAAAATTACCCCTGTTGGGGTGAAAAGAGAGAATGCGTTTTGTATGAATAATCTCATTAATTCGGTTCAGAAAGTTGAAACTTGGCACAAATACTTATTTAAGTAAATAATAAAGGTGGTAATAATAAATTTTCCAAAACTGCCCTATACAGGGGTGTTCGAGTTCGAAGGGAAAAGTATAAAATTCACGGGGATGAAATCGCGGGCGTGAGCACTAAACAACGATTTTTGAAAATTCATCACCTAAAGGGGTTAAGAATAGGGGATAAAAATGATCGATTATAGAGTATGTAAGTTCGTTATTTTTGCCGATGGGAAATCCCATCGTGCACATGGCTTGTAATTTAATAGAATAATTTAAGCTAAGTATTTTTCCTACGTTTAGAATATCTCAATCGGCTCCTGTGCAGCTCGCCTGCAACCTGCCTGATCCTGCTCCTTTTTTGAGCAGGCCCAAAGTGCATACTTTACACTGACTTGGTCATTTTATCAATAAGCATTCAAAAATAGGGGTGATATTGTTAAGCAGCAAAAAAACAAGCCTTTTGTGCGCTCGGTAGTAATTCCTTACCCTTCACGTTAAGCAAAGCAAGGTCATCTTCAATAGAACCATACCGGGCTTGACCCCTTCGAAAAGCGTAGGTAGGTATATCGACCAGGTCAATAAAATACGGAACCCTAAAATGGAGTAGATTTTGTATAGTTACCTACCTAAATAAAATGAATTATCTGTCAAATAAATGAAATAAGTTAACCGAAACTGATCAGAAATTGCTAAAACAGGCCAGTATTTTTCTTAATTGGGGGCAGTTTTAAAAAATAACCCAAAATGTAGTGCCTAAACTTTATTTTATTTTTATTAATCATTTATTTATTAGTTTTTATTATTTATAAAATAATGTAGCTAAGTATTTAAAAGTTCTAAGAAAAAACTGCGTAGTCCCTTTTTATTTCCTTTTAAAGCTTTTGAAATTATTTTCGTTGTAAGGTGGTTTTCCTCTGACTTAGAAAAACAAAAAGAAATATTTACAATCTCAATTTAAAGATTTTAGCATACTTTGTAGCAATGCAGATACTCCGCGTGGCGTACGCATAAACACGTTACAAAAACGATGCATAGTGCTTTATAGTTTTGTTTTCACATATTTACTACATTTTATGCGGTTACAATACCGTAAAATTATGTGTACTAATTTTATTATCCAAATAACTGAGTAAGTAGTAATTTTTCAAATGAAAAGGACACTGGGCAAAATCATACAATTTCTGTAATTCATAAAACAGGTAAGTTTTTAATATGAGATAATTTAAGTTTGTTATAACTCCTAAGCAAAATAGTTCAGACTTTTCGTTTCGACAAAATCTAATTTTAATTCTAAATAATTTTCAGGGTCGCTTAACTTACATTTCTTCAGTAAAGTTCTAACAGTGCGTAAGTCATTTTATGAGTGTTTAAGATTTGAATGTCATGTGTAAGTTACATTCATTTCATACAGTTGTTTCACTCTCTTGTAAAGTAGCCATTTTTGACTTCCGTACTGTTAGAACTTCACTGACGATTTGCGATAACAATTTCACATGATATAAACACAGACATTGTTGTGCCGCTCCTACAAACTCGCCATAAGGAACATCACGAATTTATGAACCATGAAGGAAACACAAACGTCTGTTTTGATCTCTTTATACGCCGCTCTATTCAACATCCCGAATAAATACATCACATTACAATAAAAAAAAAAATATCTTTATTATCTTTGGCAACGTTTTTTTTACTTTTAGTCAACTAAGTTAGTCCTAATTGTTACGCGAAAATGGCGTGTGCTTAGTAACAGGGTGGGTGTCCGCCATTGCTGGAGCCGCGCCAAAACATAGAATAACAGTTACTGTTCGCGCCCAGCGGTGAAAGTGCCGCCAATCGATACCACCCACCGATAACCTGATACAAACAGCTGATCTTAACAACTACACTACCTATATCAAACAATAGTTTACCCTACGTCTTCATATTTTTAGTAAATTATACAAAATTTGTAATCTATTATGGTAAACCGGCTAAAGGAAAAAAACAATTAGGATACTGAAAACTCCTTCATCTACGGAAACTTCATGAATGTCAAAGCTTTTGTTGATGTAGCTCGTCGCTTCGAAACACAACTTCTAACGATGATTGTTCAATTCATTCTACAATAAGTTTGTGATACAATAAGTTAGAAAATAATATAGGTCAAAAACGAAGATTATAAAAAATACGTATAATACTCACCTCGATATGTAGGTGAGGCGGCAGCGCGCCAGTATAGCACATGTAGTGGCGCTGCGTGTTGGTGTATTTAGTTTAATCGCTTGCGGCGCACGAGGGCGCATGCGCGGTGGTGCAGGCGCGCGCACCCTCGCCGGCTGTGACAGCGCGGCCCACTCCGCCGGCACACCGACCTCGAGGCACACGCGCGCCCATCGCTCGCTACGCGCAGCAACGCCGGCCCCTCGCGGCCAGGAGCCCTCCTTGGCGCTTCCATCACCCTTACACTCTACGACACTACATCACCGGGGGCTTACCGCCACGGACGCCGGCGTTCGCACACAGGGCTCGCCGGATAAAAGGTATACCTTTCATTATGTGCTTGCAATGACATGTCCGCCCTGGATCCGCTATTCATTTGCGGTACAATGCCTCATTTAATTGTTTGACGGCTATCAAAAAAATATATGCTCCCGGCTCAACACCTGGAGTTGCTGCATTATGACAAAAGAGTGCGAACGCGATAGAAATCCGCGTTCCTCTTTTGTCAGCTGCCGTATGTTGGTTATGCCGTTAATCCTCTAAATGACTCCATTGTGTTTGACCTATCCTCATTACGGCTTCCACTAGAATCTTACATTATATACTATGTGTAGCTAGTAAATCATTTAGTTTTATAGTACTTATGACGTTTTACTTGTGCGTAACTCTGTTGTCGAGGACGTCTGTCACTCACACACTTCGTGATCAAAATTACATATTTATGACTGTTTCTTCTTCCTGCTTGCTAAGAAGAAACTGTCGTGTCTAAAAGTAAGATTCTTCTCGCACTTCTCGCACAATTTTCTGGTAAGGAGGTACCTGAAAAAAATTAACTAGTTTAGCGATTTTAATTTAGATAACGTTTGTCTACGTGCTACGAAAGTCCACTTAATCAATGAATTTTCGCGACCTGTATATAAAATCAAGTAAGCGTTTTCCTCGGATCTCGTGCGGTGTCTCACAGCAATAAAAAATTTAACAAACCATGCGGTTGTCGTGCTAAGCGTGTTGACGTCGCAATTTTGCGAAACGATAAGAAACGTTATCTTTTTGATAGTCTTTGTTTCAAACACTTTTAATATCACTCGTTTGACATGATTGTTTTGGGAAATTGATACTTATAACCCTCAATTATCCACCGTTGCTCTACCTGCATAATCTGTCAAGAAATCATGTGTTCTGTATTGTCATGTAGGAATTTTTAATATTAGATTCATGAATTAAACCTACTTTTATGTTACCGCATACAAAACGGGTGCATTTTATATTCTACATGCCTGCTCACATTCATATAAAAGAACTTGCTGACACTCAAACCTACCTCAATGGAGCTTCCATTGAGCGAAGCGCATCCAAATGACGTGTTCCGAGGTGCTTACTGAAGCTTTTGTACATACAAACGTACCTTTATAAAAGAAAACAAACTATTTCAAAAGTTTTTTTTTTTACCATTAAAGTGTACTTTAAAAACAATAAAGCGTTTTTTCGGTGAACACAAAGTTAGTATTGTAAATGCAATGTGAATTCGTTAATCCGATTTTAACCCAACACAGTCCGTAGTCCGACACGTACTTGACCGACTTTTTTTATCGAACAGCAAAAATAAGGGCCAACTCAGACTGCGGATTTGCCAAAAATAAAACTCTGATGAGTTCGTAAAAAGGGTGCATTGATAACACAATCTAATCGTTAATCTTTAAGTACTCTACAAATTCTGCATTCAATCGCGACATAGAATTGAATCATTATGCCAAAATCGCGGTTTCCTGCAGCCATATAGTCGCGTAACTATATTGATTATAGTACCTACGATACACTCACGACGGACTTCCACAGATTAGTACTATCACACGTACTCGTAGTACCGATACAAGCGGCTTACCTAATTGACCTTGCGACGCTGCAGCCGCATATCCTTGAAATGCGCTACCTACTGTATCGGTGCTGAGAAACGCGTACGCATATAAGCTACTGTATTCTGTCAGTTCCACTTGCGTCTTGTCGCTACATCTATAAGATCAGCTTCGCCGTGAGTCAGTCACCAGTCAGTAGGTTAATAGTTGGGTTGACTATTCTGTTTGCACCAGACGTATATTGTTAATGCTATTTTAGTGCATCAGTCCCAAAGTTACGGCTAAACCGAACCGGTTCAATTGAAGGTATGATAGAAGTCAGCCACAATTCACCAATTGAAATGTTTGGTAATTTATAACTTTGTGTTTTTGTCAGGCGATGCTGACTGTCTCATGTATTGACACAATCCTTTTACGATCCCTACTCTCAGGAGGCGAAAAGGACCGCCGCGAGGTTGCGATAACAACACTACCAAAGAAAGCAAATAAGATTATTTTTGAAATCTTTTTTTTGCCCTCCAGTCGTAGTCCACTGCTAGACATAGGCCCTTTTGGCCATTTTCTTTACCTAATCTTAAGTAAACCAATAGCTATATAGCCTGAAATAACGGCAGATGGAAAAGTTTACTTTTACGCCCCGAAGCATTTATCTTGTTCGAAACAGTAAACCACAAACTTTCGAAGCGCTTCGTTAAAAATAGAATATTAATGTTTTATGCTGAATTAACCGCGCTTTCGTTTTTACTGATCTTATCAGATCCTACAGATTTAACACTGTAGGCACGTCATTATGTCTCTTCAGTTCGTCACGAAAATCTCTACAGGTGACACTATTATGAGTTAAAGTTGTTTATTTTTTCTCGATCTTGTATTTCAGTTTCAAATACGGAAGAATATTTCGCTTCATTTGGAAATCCATTCAAATTTGGGAATCCACAAGATACGCTAAAGCTTGCAACTATTGATTTGGGGGACAAAGTGATTACGAATACGCTTACATTATTATTTTTTATTAATTATTCTTCTACCCTATTCACTTAAAAATATTATTATTGCAACATTTGTTCGTTTTAATAGACTCGCAGTTTTATCAAAAAGAATAACACCTCCGGTCGTTAAAACTGCCATAGTTTAATGGCGATAATGGTAGATGAAATGGTCCTACATTTCCATACCGTTTCTCTTACGACAACTGCTAATATTTAGCTAATGTCTGCAGTGAAAATGTGATATAGCCTTTAACGATATAAAACTTGTTTTTTGACCCAGTTAATTGGGCGCAGAAGATTAAACGCGATGGTTGTTAGGAATACTAAAATATAGATATTTTATTCTGTGCTACTAAATTACAGTGTTCTTAAAATATCAAACTGAAGGCCATTTACAAGTTTTAAGTTTATGAAATTGAAGGCGTTTTACAAATTTCCGCTAAATGAAAAAACGTCGGTACAAAATACCTAAGATAAGAGGAAGATATTTTTTTTTAAATATATTTCTTAAAATATATTTTCCTTCTTAATTTTAAACACAAGTATATTTTCTACTACGTAGTTTTTAATTATGTTAATATAACAAATACATAACTAGAACTTTCTTTTATAATAATAAATTACTGCGATAAGTTGAGTAAATTGATTGATGGATTGAAATACGTACTAGAATATAATTCTATTTTTGACCAACTTTCGTGCACGTCAAAAGCGACGCAATCAAAATCTCATTTATACAAACAAAAAGATCGTTACACAGTAGGACAACCTACTTAATCTATACGTACCTAACAAAACATATAAGTTCCAGGTTGCGTCAAATGACCTCAGACCAAAAGAGAGGAGCAGGCGACATTAAGCTCAAACCCAACGCTATTGTCCATGTACCGCGTAAATTCTGCTAAGCCGCACAAAAACTAGGCTATCGAGACGGCTCCCATTCTGTGCGGCTATCGATCTTCACTCTAGTACCACTTCTCCTAATAAAAGCCACCTTCTTAAACTCGATCGAACATTTTACTTTTCAGCTGTAAAATGTTCAATAAAACTTAGAAGCACTTAATTGTTCGTCTGTCCCTATTAAACATCTCTTTACTGCCCTTATTACGAATGAAGTTAGGGCCCTAAAAAATTAGTTGGAACCGCACTGTAACTCATTTGAGTCGAGAAGTCTGAAACACCAAGTTTTGGCAGTTTGTATGTTCCCGAAAGTTTCTGGAGCAAACCCGGGTTCTTCGGGTAGCCCGTCTCGATAAAATTACGTCAGATCAGACGCCATCATCTTTAAGTTTTTGATCGATATTCTGAATTCAATTTTAAATGCGGAATATTCTCATATTTCGCGGTATGAATGTAAGAATGCCATGAACCCAAAAGCCATCCCGCCATTTCGCATTCACACAGGACTTGGCACTGTCGTCCAAGTAAAGCGGGTCAAAGGAATTTATTGTCAATTGAAATATTATGCGGTACGGTATCTATTGTGCACCATCCCCTTCGTTTATGACCACATTTTATGCATTCTTTAATAGGAAAAGGATTTTAAAAATCAGAAGTCTTTATATATATGCGCAGAAGATTAGCAAGGTGACATTTATTCCCTAATAGAGTAGGATAAGATACCCCAACTTTTTACCCCTAGAATGACTGGATAACCATATTCATTATTACCCTCAAATT
The DNA here is from genome assembly GCA_916610215.1 of Omphaloscelis lunosa. Lineage (NCBI taxonomy): Eukaryota > Metazoa > Arthropoda > Insecta > Lepidoptera > Noctuidae > Omphaloscelis > Omphaloscelis lunosa. Next base: position 6,018,928 of record OU744255.1, read on the forward strand.
GGTTAGGGAAAAAAACCACTTTGCCTGAGCACAGATTCTAAAACCAATTTTCATGATTTTCTTATCCTTTCTTTTCTCACTAACGAAAAAGTGTTCTTCTACAGAAAGACAAAAATATTAAAATTCTGTATCATGTTTGATCTTAAGTTTGATATCTTGTACTGTGGCTGATAGGGCGGAAGGTCTGCGGAAAGTCTAATACTCACGCATTGGACCAGGACACAGGTATTACCGTCAAATCGTGCCTTGAAATGATGTTAAATTAATTAATGCATATTTGGTTGTCTTATTTTGACATTGTTAATGGTGATTTTGACATTATAGTTGTGATTTTGACATTATTATTGATTGTGTTGACATTACTAGTAATTATGACCAAAATTTGCCAAATATTATCATGTATTAACACTAGTGTTTAAGATGTGTATGTAATTACTAACAAATTGGATTGAAAATAAAATTATTTGATTTAGATTTGATATGATATTCTGGTTTTATAAACAGTTACATTAATACCTCCATAATATGTTTCATCTCCAATTTATGTATAGTTAATATTCTAGTACCTTTCCATCCATTGACAAGGAACAAGCACCTATTTGCACCTATTTTCCATACGGCATTAAAGAACATAATCTGTTGACTTCACTAAGAGACGTTATTTATTAACAGAACTACCAGAGCTCTTGTTACACGATTATGATATCAATTCATGATCGCCTACATTAACTACGACACCTTGTATTAACAGTCACTTACATCATAGTTAACTAAGGTATACCTAACAGCGCGGTTATGTAAGTCACAACACAAATTAACTTACACTTGTCAAACTCAAGTGCTATGATTTAGCATAATAAACCTATAATGTTCCCACTGCTGAGACACAGGCCTCCTCTCTAAGACTGCAACCGTCTTTTCGGTCGTAAAGCGAAAGCTATCTATGTCGAGACTGCAGAGCCGTGTTGTGATTGGCTAATTAAAAATCACTTGACATGAGTTTGACAGTTTGTTAGATCATTTTTGTGTTTTATAGCCTCAGAAACAAAAGTCATTAATTCAAATTAGGCTGAGAATCAGCAGTTTTGAACGTTAAAATTAAAATAAGACTGTCCCTCAAAATAACCCCCGCCCGCCCTTCACCTTTTCCTATAGTACTTTAGCTGGGAAGAAGTGGCGCAACAAACTCTCCAGCAGAAGGCGTGTATGGTGCCTACCTAAGTCTCATTAGTCAGCGGATATTATATAGGCTTTAGTTTGTTTTAAATAATAGGGGATAAAAAATGTTCTTCAAATGCCGACCATTCCAGAGTTCAAAATAATGTCAAAGAAGTTTCGCGGGATTGCCAACTCTAATTCCTCAGCTGGGGATTAGTTCGACATAATTCTCACGCTGTACCACAACTCTAGATAAGTCATTCCCGCATTCGGAAGCACCCGTATACCACTAGTAGGTAAAATTTTTAAGTCTTTGAGGATGACAATCCTTTGAAGTAATGTTAATGAGCAATCTCCGAACTAACTTTACTTAGTCGTTTGCCGAGACCGCTGAAAGATAGGAATTTGGTACTGTTTTTATTACGATTTTTTAAGTAAAAACTTCTTTAGCGTTGAGCATTTTTGAGATGGGAAAAAACAATTGAACTCACGACACCGTTACCGACACCTCATCTTTGTAAACGCGATTCTACTCTTTATTTATATTAAGTTACGGATCAACGTTCTATGCAAGTATTTTCTTGTTCAAGTTTTCACTTCTGTTGGCACTCCCGGAGAGACACAGTTTTTTTTTTTTTCTCTGGCTTACTCTTAAAAATGTTAAGCTTAGCACAGAAGCTTGTCGGATTCGTTGATGTGATGATGGTATTTTGAATTCCTGTAGGTAACTGCCAGTTTTTAAGGCTCCAAACAGTTCCATTATATATGTATATTGTTATTTACTCTGAACTAAAAGTATTCAACTCAATGAACCAGGCATATCAGTTCAGTGATTAGCATTATTTTCATGAAAATATACATAGAGCAGGCTTTTACTTAACTCGGCTTCTTTGTTTGTCAAAACATATTCAGAGCATAGTAAAACCTACATGTATGTTTATTCAACCTCGATTTGGCGACTCAATCATAACTGGGTATGCGAAAACGAATCAATACGACGGTGCTTCTGTATTATATTATCGTCGACATTTTCATTCAAGCTTTGGTTACATTACGGCCAAGGACATACTAAATATTAATTTCCATCACCCATTATTCGTTCAACGCAGTTAAAGTATCATTTTATAAGCTTGGAAGCCTAAGAAACACCATAAATCGTGCCGAACTTACTTTACACGCTAAACGTACGATCACGCGAACATTGTTGGAAAAATAGTTGGAAATAGAATATTACATTAACTAATTAACATTGTAAGTGGGCGTGAGATAAATACATCTTGAGACATGCGATGATAATCTGCACTTTTGTCAACACAGATGACGCAGTCTGTAACAACTGACATAAATGACAGAAACGCCATTAAATCAAACTTGTCAGTGAATCAAACATGTCAACATTTATTCCCTGCATTAATTTAACACTTGTCGGAGACATAAGGTACAATAATAAATATTGCAGTTGGCAGATTATTCACACACCTAATCATTTTGCATCCGTACTAAATGTAGAAGATAGGAATCTATACCATAGCGTACTACGCTGCAGCAACTAGCAATCTGTCATAGAGAATAAAAATAAACCATCTTATAAATCAAAGGGCGCTGAAAGGCATGAAAGGCATGCATAGAAATAAAAAACACTTTGCTCTTGAATACTTAAGCGGTGTTAACCTAGATACGTTTTGAGGCGATAATGCCAAGATCTTCTAGTAATGAGCCGCAGGAAAGCCCTTGTAAAGCCAAAGCCGGAAAGCCGGTATTAAAATACGAGAGCGTTTCAAATGTTGCCGTTTCATATTTCAGTACGGTTTTAAAAGTCGTGTCGTGACACGAAGTTAAAAACACGTACCTACTGGTCATCTGGGATGTAATGTGGCTGTTAAGTTGTATAATAACAATAATTTTTGAGATTAAATAAAACACTAAATATTCCTGATAATACTTAGTAGATTATACAACAAGTGAAAAAAAGGGAATTTAATTCGAGGGACTAAGTTGGATCCCGAGAGCAACGAAGGATTCTAGATTAAAATCCTGAGTGGAGCGAGGAATAAAAAAGACCGAGAAGATTTTTTTTTTTTTAGGAGTTGGTTACTCTATTTTTTACCATTGATTGCGAGAAAATAAATAGTAGTATAGTATTTATATTTATCACGTTTTATTATATAGGTATTGGTAATAATAGAACAAAGGATTAAATATACTTGTTCCAAATTCGAAATGTTTTTATTCACTGTTATCAATTCAAAATCTTTTTATTCACTCAGTAGCTCTCAAGCCGACGATATTATAACTACCATTGCCACTCAAAAAAGGGCATTTGATCCTTCAATAACAGTGAATAAAACTCTTTTAGTCACTGTTATCGAAGAATCAAATGCCCTTTTTTGGGTGGCAATGGTAAAATTATAATAATATATGTACTTTGCACTATTTTGACTCACGTATTTAGACATCGATTTAAAATTTAAAATCGAATATCATTCATCTCGCGACGAGCGGTATCTTTGTGTCGGGTCACGTGTCGCGCCTGTTTGAAAGAGCCTTTATTCACCACATCAGTTGGCGACATTTGATGGACGTTTTAGTAGGTACTGGCAGGGTGTCCGAGGGTGGCAGAGGTGTACCCTACCTCTGCCTAACTCGTCGGGAATCACAAGCGTGATGTTATGTTATGTGTAGTAACTATGAGGACAAGGCCACTTCATATTGTATAAGTGGAAGTTCAAGCGTAGGTCGAACTGCAGATGAATTTCATAAAGCTCACTTAGTACTTCGCGGAAATTCATAATTGATATTCCCAGGACAGTTCATTCGCGAATTTTGCTCTCATTTACTTGACATTACAGTTTAAACGAGATTATTTATTAAGTAGCTAGTTACAGTGCCCGGGTATTAATATGGGAAATCGAATTGTCAGACAGGGGCACAGTGGCTCGTGGCTAAATAATAACAGCCGTACGGGTCGATTGCAGGTTAAGCTACGCTTTTCGAGGTCGGTCCGCGGATGAGTGCCTATCTATTACATATCGAGACCCCCTCGGGGATAAGTAGATGCCCTAAAAAGCCACCCTATTATAAAATAGGTTCGTTGGTCTAGTGTTGGGGTCCCGAGATATTTTTGGGTATTTCGATTAATAATCATTTCTCAGTCACTAGTTGCTGTACCTATTAACTAGTTTTTTATAGGTTATGTTTTGGTGCGGTTTATTTGTCTATTTTTGCTTTCATAGGTATAGCGTTAAGATGTCAAAAATGTATAGGAAAATATGAAATAGTTAATTGATTCAGGCGTGACCTTGCAGAAATCCATTATAAAATACAATATTATATTACACGCCGTGTTCGAGTTCGCGACAAGTCAATCGTCATCCTGAGGATGCCTCGTTGAGAGGTGAAACACGTGTCGATTTCATTCAGGGTTTTTTTTTAAACCCTTTAGAAATAGCTAAGCATAGTATTCCCGTACAATGCGAGGTCAGCTTATACTGGAAATGTATAGCTTGATGTGTAGCCGTGTGTACCTATTATTAAATAACGACTGAACAAACACAAGAAAAAATGATCTCTTTTTACCCGACTGCCCCAGGAGGGTAATGTTTTTCGAGAGTATGTATGTTTGTATGTATATATGTATGTCTATTTATTTGACACGCTCTGTAGCCTAAACGGCTTGATGGATTTTAACATGTGAGCTGCCATTAGATATTTTTTAATTGTGGGAGTGGCATAGGCTATAAAATATTTATATATTCCATCTGCAAATATAAAAAAAATGGAGGGGTAAGTTAAAAAAACTACATTATTGGTATTAAATGAAAACTAGTAATGAGTCAATATATATATAGGTATAACTAAAAAGGCTTCAAATAAAGCAAATTATTTAAAAAAAACTCGATATCAAAATTCTATAGATTATAATGCTTGTTTTTCTCTTTATGTGTTTTTGCAGTCGGGTTTTTGTTTTTAAAAATAATTTTTACTTACATTATTTGCCTATGGAATACGTAATTAAACTTGAAATAATTTTCGGTTTTTGTTTTATGATTTTAAAATGATTTTAAAAACTTTAATAATTTAATATATAAAGAGTCTTTCTATTCAAATTATGAATCACAGAATCACGCATTACTAATCGCGTTGTTATTTAGAAAATTAAACAATGCATTGGTTGACTGCCAAAAATAAACCATTCATACAACGGACTACCTGAGTAATAAATTCATTTCAATGGAGATTAATTAACATTCAGCGTCGATTACAAACTAATAAATCACTCCAATGTGTAACCATTTATTACACACCGACAAAATATTTCTGTAAAGTAGGTAATAATTTTCATACAATACGCATATTTGTTCATTTTCGGCTGTGCTAATAGCCACATAAGTTTGAATTTTATTGAAACCGTAAAAGTCCATAATATTTACGAATTTATATATTTTTAAATGTTTTATTTTATTAAAATATTTTAAAATGTAATCAATATGTATAAAAATGCAATTAAGGAAATAATATTTACGAAAAACGTATTTATGGACACTACCAAAGTACCTATTTTCTTTTCAGTGAAACAATCAAATTGTTGACTCAATGTATTTGCAACAATATGATATTGTATTCAGAATATCGAGATAAATAAACAAAACATAATTTACTATTTATTTACAAAAATAGTAGAAAATCTAAGTCTAAGAAAGAAAATGAAAATAAATTTTCGCATCACGTTTCAGTTTTTCATATACAGGGTACATCTGCTTTAGAACACAATAAATTCATATTATAATCCTCAAAATAAAGTCTTGTTTAATCACTGTTTCAATTAGTTGTAACTGGAGAAACAAATAGGATTGTAAAAAGATTTAAATAAGTGATCCATCGATCGTTGTCGCGTCGGCCACTGCAGTACTCTCTCAGATTCAAGGGCGGCGCGCGTCGCTGCCGCTTTTCACACGCAAAGTCGTTGCTAACTTGATGTGGCTACTATTTCGTCGCGTGTAGGAAATTTAACACGTAAGTTTTTAGTTTTAAATGAAATATTACATGGTTTTAGGTGTAAGAAATCATTTAGATTGCGAATTTATAGTACAGGTAAGCCAGGTCAGAATGAGACGCGCACTACAACTCTGTATCTAATGCTTTCAAACTTTCTTTGAAAAGTCTTTACAACCATGATTTTTTTTTACACAAAATCATTATCTACTCAATCTCTGTCTATTTCTTATAATAGAAACGTTTAACTGCAATCACTTTTATTTATTTTAACAACTGGCCGGTTATATTGTAAATATTAACGTGACGCCATTAAGTTTTAGTTTTTATTTATTTATTTTTCATGGTTATTGGTTTTCTTTAGTTAATTTGCAACCTGCCCGTATGTTCGATAGGTTAACACAACCTCTTTAGGGAAATATTTTTATTATCAAATGTCAGAAACTGGCCACTCAAGCAGAAATAATCGTAAATGCCATTAAAGTTTTTATTTTTTAATTATTCTTCTATGAACCAAATGGTTTTGAAATGGTGTTTTTCGTTATCAACCCGTATTTTTGCAAACATTATGAATAAACTTTTTGTGCAACCCATATGATCTTATGCCATAATTTGCTAAACGTCAAACTTATAAAATAATTAGCATGGAATTAGTAAGTACTTTATATGTTATAATCATTGATTACAATTAAATTTCATCAATAAATAAGACGGATGAGAGAATTTAATGCCAAATGACCTAATATCTAAAAGTAAAAATGCTGTCTTCTAATAAGTATTTGCAGGTAAGGATCCACAGAAAGATCGTAGCGTTCTGTAGTTTCTGTCATGAGAAGGCGTGAGTCATTTTAAGTCTACAGATAATGCAATATAGTCTCTACAAAACGTAATGTGACGCTCAAATAATATTATATTCTCTAAGTATTCAAAACAATGCCAGAAAAAATTGACTTGCGCATGAAATACCTATTTAAGGTTGTTAAGATAAACACGTAATAAAGCGGGAAAGGTAGAACAATTTCCAACGAAGCGGTTCCTCCATTTAAGATAAATAAGACGTGCTTCAAATGAAAGGCCGCAGATTTCTTTGTTTGATAGACGTATTTCTGGTTCAAAAGTATTCAGCCACCCGTTTTACCCATCCCTTTTACCTATTGTATTTTATTTTGTACATATTACGTAACACATACCTATACTGTATAAGGTCACAGAGTTCTTTAAAAGCCAAGTACGAGACAATAGTCCGTGTTATATCTAAAAAAACAGTTCAAGAATGGTAATTCAAGACATGCATAAGTAAATGGGCACAGAGTTATTTAAAACCTACGAAACAATAGTCGATGTTACATCTTAACACCAGCTTGGGAATTGTTTAATTACATAGCGCATGTGTAACAACTATGTACCAAAGTAACCATTTACTGGGTACGTCTTTCATTGACTTGAATGTGCCCTGGCGGCTGAGAGTATGTCATGCTCACTCTAATGTCGCGCGTATGTTGGATCATTTAGCTCCCTTAAAAATGGTTGAACTGAATGTTGCTAATCCATGCGACAGGTTCGTAACGGGCACCGTCAGTGGGGACTGGTCATCTCTTAGCTCCCACGGTATTTTTTTTTTCTTTTTTTTTTTCATTTATTACGGGCGCTTTTAACGTTTTGCATCGTTATCACATGTATAATTTCAACATTAATGATGTAACCAATATTTTGATTTGAAAGAGTATCCATATACGTCTGTGGAGTTGCTTGCCCGTTTTTTCCCATAGGTAGAGTCCGTGCCACCACTGAAGACCGACGAAAAATTTGTGGAAAAATTTGTTTTTTTAATGAAATTTATTGCAATGACATAGACACTATCGCCGCGTGTATCGGACTTGAGTGGAGGTGCGGACTCTGCCTATTACGCTTTGGAATGGGCAAACATAGATAATACACTTATATGGGCTACAACTAGCTTCATCTTTCTGACAGACGGACCCCTTGACAATTCAAAAATGCCTTTAGCTAGTTTATACAAATTATATGCTTTGAAATTGAGTTTGGAATGGTAATTAATAAAAGTGGCCTGTCATTCCAACCGATGCTAGGGATTGACACTATTACAGCTCACTTTAACACATTCCAGTCCACCTTTCTTTTCATAGAGTTCATATGCCATACCGCCACACATATGCATCATATATAATAGACACCGGTCACCGGCATTACGTTTGCGCTAAAGTGAACCCTCCAGGAGGGCTCCCGGCACTTCACCTAAGTTGACACGGTAAGATTTTTACAGAATACATCGGCAGGTGGAATGAGAGCTCACTTCAAGCTACTTACACCTAAGTTTTCACTGAGGAGATAAACGCCAGCTTAGCGAAAATTCAACCTATTCTTAACGTAGTAAGTTCCACTTCAGAGTCTCCCACACGGTTGCTATTCAAGTTGACACATCCGCATCGACACGCAAAAGTGATTGGTGTCCATCGGAGGCAAGTTTACCTCCATTCGTAGGTACAGGAAGCCTTAACTTAGCAGATTTTTTTCCTTAATGAAATCAATCCTGGATTAGTAGTTAGCCAAAAATAGAACACGACCTAGCTACCTGACAATGTACACGAAACTGCGAAAACAGCCTTTAGTGAAGAGAACCTTTGTATATTTCTCCCAAAGATCTAAGGCTTAAGCAAAATACGAACGCGCAACATAAACCTGACGTAAATTAAGATTTTTTCATCGAAAATACATCTATCTTATAGCATTTTGGTTTAAGTTTTTGCGTCACGAACAATTAATATCACCCATTTGAATAAGTAACGGTGCTTAGGGAGGCCTATGTCCAGCAGTGGACGTCTTTCGGCTGAAATGATAATGATGATGATATGAATAAAGTCTTAAAACTAAGTCAATATTACGTGTGAAACGAGTATTTTCAATTTTTAAATCGTTCGAATGTACATTACATTTACTCCGCGAGTTCGTCCTACGCCCACTGGTACCGGATTTACGTCGACTCTGGAGACAAAGGCGACATCCCAATACATTTTCCCAGACCACTGAGCGAAGTAATAATTCAGCAAACGTAGGGACCGAAGTCTCCCAGACCAATTGAGGTACGAACATTAATCCGGCAGATATAAATTCTCGACTTTCTACCTGCCTCCCTACCTAGTTTAATTCTTTAATTGAAACTCGAAGTTGGTTGAAAATCGAAAGAAGAATTAAAGCTACCGAGATGAAGAAGATTTCAATTTGCCTACTTCTTGAAGTCTACTTTTGCTTTGTGCTTTATGAAAAGCGTTTTAAATTTAATCTTAGTTATTTGTAGCAGTTGAAAGATCGTTCATATTGCGGACGTAGTTTTAAATTCAAGAAGTGCAATATTTTAAAATGATTATTATTTAGTATATATATATTTTTAAGCATTCGAAATGTCTTCATGTCCATTTCCTTGTTTTGCTCGAATTGAGCTGTAAGCTACTCTAGCGTATTTACCTACATAAGACCGACACGTCTGCATACATACCTTTATTCTGTAAATTGTGTTCTGCATCTTATCTCAGCAGCGCTCAGCAGCACGCACAAAGAGGTTGTCGGTCTATGAATCCGCTGTCCATAATTTCGCACCAAACTCAAACTCAAAGCATTTATTTCAATTAAACCATTTACCGGCACTTTTGTATTGTCAAGGGGTCGGTCAGTCAGAAATATGAAGGTAGCTGCCCATTCCAAAGCGTAGACCTACCTATGGAGAAGAACGGGCAAGAAACTCCTTTAAAATTAAAGAATTGTTACAAACCACATCAATGTCGATTTGCAAGTTCTGCGAACTTGCCATGGCAATCATGCAAAAATGCTCATATGAATGTACACCATTTACCTAGGTGAATCTGAAGTATATTTTGAGTTTAATATATATCATGCCAAACAAAGTGTATAGATCCGACTTATAAAAAATACACGACATAAATCCTAGCCATTTTTTCTAACAAACATGATATCCATTCTAATCCTATTTGTCTAGATCTAGGTCAATCTAGTCTTAACTAGCAGGCGTTTTTGCTACTAAATCTAAAAGATAAATGTGTCTGGTGGATGTTTTTGTATCGTGTCTGAAGGACGGCCAATTATCACATTTTATTACAGGTTATAAAACACTCCGTCAAATACTAGCCCCAGACAGACAGATTTTCTTTAGGGCCAATTTTGAATTACCAACCAGTGAACATACAAATAACATAACATCACACGTGTAATCTCCGAAGGATTAGGCAGAAGTATAACTTAGTACACACACATTTCGCCAGTAAAACACATAATTAACCACAGAAAAATGCCAACCTCTTTACAAGCCCAAAAGCGTAGTTTTCTATCGGTTTATGGCCATTCGTTCATTACGAATACCTGACCAAATGACGTGCTAAAACAATTTTTTTATGTTCATGGACGGAATTTTGACGGCTCTCAGGCGAGGCTTTCAAAAACGCCAGCCATTTCTAGTTAAAAAAATAAACGTTTGGCGTGTGCGATAAAAAATTTCAGTATTCTCGAATATGTGGGTAACTGAGTTTTATCAAGCGAGTCTGACATGTGAATGGCAAAAAGAATATTCGTAAAATAGTAAAGAGATATTAATGCTTTCTGCTCAAGGTCATAAATATTCGATTACCTGTCTCGACAGCGCTATCTCTTAGTATAAAACCCATCATTCATCTTATTCTTCGCGTTTTAGCTCATACGTCATTCAAAGAATCATTATCTGTCCGACTCCTACAAGCGACTGTTACTTTTGATGTACGTAAGGTTACATCTTTATGCTCCAAGACCGTGGTTTGCGTCTACTTTGACGAACGTTAGAATTTTAGATCACTGTCCGAAACATTGATCTAAAATTCTAACGAGGAAAAGAAAATAAAATAGCTGTTTTATTTTTACTTACATTTTTGCTGATGATGCATCGATTCGAAAATTAACTGAAAAGAGGCTTAACTTCTACAAATCATGTGTCTTTACAAAAATACATATTTCCATAAAAATCGAACTGTCTTATCTTGTCTTTCGATAAGGAAGTCCCTCCATAAAACTTACTTCCAACGATTCCCTATAATAATCCTCTACTATCCCATAATTTAGCCCATACAATCGGTTTTCATCAGTTAGATATCAGGCGCCCATATCTTCACCACAGAAATTTGCCAATCGTAAAAAGCATTAGGAAAGAAATGTTGCTGAGTGACTTATTTTATTTGAAGAATCGCAGCGTGATCGTGAAGAAGTAACAATTACAAATATTTTTTTCTTAGCCAGTTTAAAATAAATTGTGATTTCCTGACAGTAATGCGAGTTCTTTCAAAATTAAAATCAAGTTAATTCAATCAAATCATAATTATACAAACAAGGAATCGCGCGAAAGATATTAAAAATATTTATAATTGCGACAAAATAAATTAGAGAAATAACAAAGAGACAAACGCTGACAATTATTCAGCATAATTTGCCTTCATGATAATTATGAATGTTCAGTTAGTTTAGATAGTGTTCCCAAAGGAAAAGCTGGTTAAAATTAAAATTCTCTCTTATATAGAATCCTAAATTGTTGGTAATTGTCTGTTTTTGGGCCACCTTCTGAGTTGTTATCTAGGTCTTTTGTTGTCAAGGGAGCTCAAAAGCTCTTTGTCTGAATTGGACTTTTTAGGGTTCCGTACCTCAAAAGGAAAAAAACGGAACCCTTATAAGATCACTCGTGTGTCTGTCTGTCTGTCCGTCTGTCTGTCTGTCCGTCTGTCTGTCCGTCTGTCTGTCTGTCCGTCTGTCTGTCTGTCCGTCTGTCTGTCTGTCCGTCTGTCTGTCTGTCCGTCTGTCTGTCTGTCCGTCTGTCACAGTCAATTTACCCCGAATCTAATGGACCGATTAAGTTGAAATTTGGTACACATATGTATTTCTGTGACCCAAACACGGACGTGTAACGTAAATAAATGAATTTTGAATATGGGGGTCACATTTGGGGGGCAAATAAGAAAAAAAAAGTTTTTCGAACTGTATCGTGTGACATATCAAATGAAAGGGCTTGTTACGAGAATCTCAAATATATATTTTTTATAATTTTAAAATAAACACTCTTAAAGATAATTAAGAAAATAGATGAAAATTGACCATTCGCCCGCCTTATTTCCGAAAGAACAGAGCCTAAAATTTTGAAAATAATACAGAGAATGGTTCTTCACTTATAGATTACAGGTAACATGGTAAATCCATCAATATTATGCGTACAAACTTATATTTCCAGTTCGAATGTATGGGAAAACATGTATTTCAACTACAATGTTAAGTTTGTATTTGGGATAAATTCATCCCAACTATGGAACCCTTCATTGTGCGTAGCCCGACACGCACTTGGTCGGTTTTTTTTTGGGTTAATTTTGCTTTTTTTATTTGAATTATTTTTCGCCTTTCGATAATATTCTAGTGATCGAGTTAGCTACTTTACAATGTACCTACGCTGCATTGTTGGTTCCTTGTATCCCGAATGTTGTTCTACTTAGTTAAACATAAAACTTTTAGGTATATGAATAAGCAACATTTTACGTACATATTATTGTCTTTCATACACAAAATTACGTACATATTGTCTTTAATACATGTAATTATATTTAAGTACTTACTAACAATGCGAACAAATATTTTTTGTATACTAACCTTTGGATCTAGTTGTCCCAAAATAAATAATTTTGAATTTGAATTTTGAATAAACTTTAATAAATAAAAAAAAGTAATATTATTATAAAAACCTTTTTACCTCACCATAGGTAAGTATAGCCAGGCTCACTTTTGATAGGTACTCACGTAATTAATAATGAATTTACACCGCCTGTGCTAGGGTTGCCAAAGTTATGGGGAAAATATTTTTAAATATTTTTTATTTGCGTTTATTTTGGAAATTACTGACATTGGTGAAAAAACATCATGAGGAAACCTGGGATTATAACTAGTTAATATAAGTCTGAAATAGCCAACCCGTCTAGAGCAAACGTGGTGACCACTGCTCGTGCCTTCTCTGTATGAGAAAAGGCCTTTACCCTGCAGTGGGTTATTAAGAGGCTGGTTTTTTTAAAGTGAAAACTTCTTTAGGCGCGTTGGGGATTTTTGAGATGGGACTAAACCATTGATTTCGCTACACCATGACGACACCTCATTTTTGTAAACGCGATTGTGCTGTTTATTTATATTATGTAACGTATCAATATTCTATGCAAGTATTTTTACTTTAAAGGTTTTGTAAACGCGATTATGCTCTTTATTTATATTACGTTACGGATCAATGTTCTATGCAAGTATTTTTACTTTACAGTTTAGGAAGTATTTTATTTTTTTGTAAACGCGATTGTGCTCTTTATTTAGATAAACTTACGGACCAATATTCTATACAAGTATTTTTCTTCCACTAAGGCGATCTTGTTCAAGTTAACATTTCTGTCGGCACTCCCGGAGTACCACCACATTTTTTTAAGTGAGTCTCAATCTCAATCGTGTGTCATGTTTTTTTTTAAATATGGTTTTCTTATATTTTTTGCCAAATCTTGTACGAATTTCATTAATAAAATATATGAATTAAATAGTGGGTAAAGCAGTGTAGTACAGTGTTTAAAGCAGTGATAGCTTAGTGATTTGACCGTTGAACTGCCAAATCAGAGGTATCTAGTTCGAACCCAAGGCACGCACCTCTGACTTTTCGAATTCACTTGCGCCTTGTATAATTATCACTGGCTTTAAAAACGATGAAGGGAAACATCATGAGGAAACCGGCACGCCTGAGAGATATTTCTCGATAGCATGTGAAACCAAGTCAGAGACCCATTGGTGGCAATAAAACTCTGACACCAGGTTAGTAACCACACGAAAAGAAGAAGAAGTAGGCAATAAGTTCTATTAAATACATACTTTATTCATCTTTACTAGCGTTAATTAAAAATAATTTTGTAACTAATCCTTTAAAGCGACTCCACTGGCGTGGAATTTTTAAATTAAAGTACAGACGCATGCACACTGCTAGGGGAACCATTGATTTGTTTGACCTCGTGCACAAAGTGGTACGTTTGGCAACCCTAGTCAGGACCGGAACGTGCGGATATGACGTCACGCATGTCCTTGAAACGCCCGCTGCATTCGACCACCCCTTCCTGCCAACTGCAGGGGTGTAGCACCTGCTTTAAATTGCAAATTTAATTGCGAGCAACTTTTCTATACGACGCAACGTCCTAATTAGGCAGAAAAATATTTACGTGTTACACGGTATTATTAAAACTAAAAGTAATGTTCGATGTATTTTTAATTGATGTTCTTTTTACCATCGCAAACTGTTTAAAATAATAATGCTATCCGGATTTCATTACAGCACTTTACCGATTTCCACTTTTTGCGAAAACTTGCAAACTCATGAACGTTTAATTTATTAATTGCGTAACTTGGGGAAGTTTAGCGAAATTTTTGAGTCTTGCTTACAAATTATTTCAGAAACAGGTTTTCATAAATTAATTGACTGATCATCACCCACTGAATGGGACAAAATTAACACAAAGACGTGACCACTAAGGTACTAATAATAATATGAGTATAAAGCCTCCGGCCACCACCTACACATGTAATTTGCAACAATTGATTCTATGAGAAAACCACAGGTAATTAAGACACTCTTATCTTAACTTTTAGGTAGGTGTCGCTAATCTATTATCGTCTTCAGTTGCATAAATTGGGCACACGAGGAAGGAAGGTCATTATAGTAACAATGTACCTATGTACTTAGTTAACTCTTAATTGAAACAATACTAAATATACAGGGTGGCAGGAACATCGACGCGAACACTGTTGCCATGGATTCAGTGCATGATTTTGAACCACCCTGGGTGGAAAATTTTCTTCGAATATTAAAAATAAATCTGCTGTTTCATAGAAAAGTGCAATACCTACACGTTCAAAATGTATCGAACAGCTGATAAAAAAAAAACTGACGAAAAATTTCAAACGTTCAAAATCATGTACTGAATCCATAGTAAAAGTTTCCGAATCGATGTCCCTGCCACCATGTATATTATATCAAGTATATCATTTAAAAAAAAAAACAAAAGGGGAAGAGCTCATTGGGCATCAAACAAATCGTCCGCATCGTACCTATGTTGTACTTACTTATCTAATCATAACCCATAAATGTGCCATGTTTAATCATGTACTTGACTCGTAATCAATCATCAGCTACTTTATTTGTTGAAAACATCATAACGCGTGTTTTGAAAACAGATTACACTAAAAGCTCTGACAGATAGTACATTTCTACAGAAATAATATACGTTCTGCAACCCTCAGGGTTCTTACAGCACCGGGTCTATAACAACCTATATATAATACTAGGTTCCGCCAGCGGCTTCGCCCTAGTGATATCTTTATAAAGTATAGCTTATGTTACTCAGTGATAATATAGCATTCTATTGGTGAAAGAATTTTTAAAATCGGTTTAGTTATTGACTTTATTCATTACAAACAAAAATTCAAATCTTTTCTCTTTATAATATTAGTAACTGGGCGACCGAACTCGGCTCTGGTGAAAATAGAGAATGCTCATTTAATAGTATAGGAAAGTTCATACTAATCCATGTATAGTACCTACTTATTCCATGCTGCCATGATAGTAGGTACTTACTAAATTCATGCTAAATTATTCATTATCTTGTTCTAAACTTTGAGTGACCGAGCTCTGTTCGGGTGACAATACGAGGAAAATTTATTTTCCCAGATATTAGACCTAGCTAGATCGATTTTTCGCCCCGTAAACCCTATATTGCAACTTTCATTGAAATCGTTAGAGCCGATTTCGAGAACGGAGTACAAAATATATATACAAATATTGCTCGTTTAATAGATAGGATATTAGTGTAGACAAAACGCATAATTATAGACTTGCAATAGAATATAAATATCTACACATATTATAAATTAAAGTTGCTTTTTGTGTCCGTCTGTGTGACCACTTTGATCATATAAACTACATTAATTATTTTGAAGTGGTTTTCAGCATAATTTAGAGAATTTATTCGGAAAGGTTTATGTATCATCTGCCAAGCCTTTTTCTAACTATGTTGGGGTCAGCTTCCAGTCTAACTGGATGCAGCTGAATACCAGTGTTTTACATGGAGCGACTGCTTTTCTGACCTCCACAACCTAGTTAAAAAAAAAGTTTATGTGGGCACACATAGCATATCTTGGAGATTTCCAGTTCATTACACTCGTGCGAAACATGGGCGGTTCGCTAGTTTAGGATAAATTACAAAAGTAATTTATCGTCGGCCCCGTTGGTTGACAGCGGTGAATTGGAATATTTTTATATTCAAATACACCTTTTCACTTTACTCCGTCTTACTTACTCACACACTGACTTATTAATATTACTTGTAAATTTTTAGGAATATCGTATAGGTACTCTAACAATGCTTATAAATTTATGAACACCATGTATCCATCACATAATTATTTTTTCTGTCATTGCTTCATTTTTAATTATTTTTACCTATTGTAGTATAATAATCTTATTCCAGGGGCATCGTCTTCACATGTAATTATATATTTAATGTATAGAAAAACAAAACATGACATCACGCCTGTATTCCCCGAAAGGTTAGGCAGAGGAGTACCTATAGTTCACCCACATTTCGCCAGTTATGTTTAAGTCCCATGTAATAGAGGGCGAACCTATTGCCATCAACCGGGCACAAATGCAGACTCCGGGCTGCTACTGAAAAATTCCAGATAGAAAAACCCAATAACACCTTGCCCGACCCGGGAATCAAACCCAGGACAGAAAAACGCAGGCGCAAAGTGCTACTGCTGAGTATGAGACTCAGCAGTAGCACTTTGCGACTACTAGACCAACGAGGCAGTCAAAATGAATGTATACAAAATATTGTAAAACATTTTATAAGAGTAACGGTGGAGTTTCTTGCCCATTCTTTTCCATACGAAAATTACCTTTTGCAAGCGGCGACTAGAATCAATTCTATTTCTTTGTAAACTTTGACATTCAAAAGTGCCTTTTATGTCCATAATTGAAATAAATTATTTGACTTTACAACCAACGGGGCCGAGGATAGGCCTAGCGACTCTCAAATCCTCTCTAATTCTAAATATGAAATAGTGTTTATCTGGAGATATGCTATTAACTTAAAACATTCCTGGAGGTAGGAAAAGAAAATTAAAAAAAATAACTAAATATTTTATTTCATATAAACCTACAAGGGCACATATAAAACGTCATAAGCTAGGTGCACGGTTCCAATTGGTCGCTTCCTATGGAGAAGACCCGGCAAAGAACTCCACGGTTAATCTTTTAAAACAAAAAGGGTTTTTTGAATGTTTTCAAATTACAGTGTTAATCGGCATGGGAGGACAGTGTAGGCCTATCAACAAGTACCAGATACTTAGCAAAATAGAAAATGATCCACACGTCTACAGCCTACAACGTTCTCAGATTCACAAAATCTAAAAGAAAAGAATCTATATAACAGATAAATAAAATAATAAAAATACGGACCTATTTAAACCAAATGACACGATTGCCACCAAATCAAATCTAATAAAGAAATAAAAAAGCCAGTTTATTCATTCAGGCACGACCTTGCGGAAATCCATTATTGAATACAATAGAAGTGGATTTATTTAGTAACCTGTTCCGCTTAGCTATTTCTAATGAGTCTTTACAAAACCCTGAAAGAAATCGACACGTGTTTCACCTCTCAACGAGGCATCCTCAGGATGACGATTGACTTGTCGTGAACTCGAACACGGCATGTAGCCACACTAAGCGCTGAGTTTGTGCTCAGCGCTTGGTGTGGCAACACGCCGTGTCGATTTCTTTCAAGGTTTTATAAACACTCATTAGAAATAGCTAAGCGGAACAGGTTGCTAAATATATCCGCTTCTACTGTATTTTAGAAAAAAAGCCATTCAGGTTCAAACTTTACAGTACATACCTACGTGTCTATACAGAAAAGTGTACCATCGGAGAGAAAAAGAGTGAACATTATGACAGAGAACTTGCTGAATATTTTTTTCTATTTAACTTGGAGGTCTAGCTGAACCTAACTTACCTGTTTCTATCAGGCAACCCGGTAATAGGGAATAGAGACCAGAAAAGGTGGGCAACCTAACTGTTACATGTTTTGTATGCATTTACGTATATACTTTCAATTAGAATCTAATATGTTTGGTAAACAAGTCAGTGAAATATATAACAAAATACTCACAGTATTTTTAATTAAATATAGCCATGAACATACGTATTTAACCGGCAACCCATTTGCGATATATTTGTAATCATATTATATTTAGTAAAAAATAATTTTCATCCGGTAAACAGATGGGTGAAGGTCGGTCTTACTTCAGATCTTAGACTACTAGTTACCATAATCACGTAACTGCTTCATACCTTCCTACGGCTCAACCTTACCCTCGAAAGAGTCCAAAATACAAAATGTCTCCCTAATTAGCGTCATCCATTAAAAATAATCTTTGTGGTGCAAAGATAAGCAGGGTCCGTACATAGCAATTAATATTAATGGGAACCGCTAACCTGCAGCGTAATGAATATTTAACTTCAATAAGTTAAAATACATACTTAGCTGCAGGTTGGTATTGATCAAGAGGTATAACTAACTATACGTATGATTATTCCTGTAGGTTCTTTAAAAAAACTATAGTCATTTTAAGTTTTTTTTCCGTGAGGAAATCCTCATAGATAACTTCCGTCTGGGAAGAACGGAGGGTTATGTTCCTTCTAGTACTATGAGTTGGGAGCCCGGGAGATACTTGTACCGCACCCTCGACTGGTATCAGCCCACCATGCCTGACGGGCCCCATCACCAAGTGCGGCCGATCCCACGACCGCACTGCCTCCCATTAAGGCGCGCATTCGATACTGCGTGCCACCTTTTTGAGCCTTACTGCTCGAGCAACGACACAGCCGCAATTTCGCCGCCCGCAGTCCCCCTTCTTATGGTGGCCGAAGATTACTAAGCGCCCTTCGACGCCCGGCTTCTCAAGTCATTTTTACCTGGAAACGCTTCTTACTAACATGAACACTAAAAGTAAAACGAGTTAAGACAATAATGGTCTGAATGGTCAAAATAATGTTTGATGTCAAGATGCTTCTGCCTATCCTCTTATCA
This sequence comes from Omphaloscelis lunosa, assembly GCA_916610215.1. NCBI lineage: Eukaryota > Metazoa > Arthropoda > Insecta > Lepidoptera > Noctuidae > Omphaloscelis > Omphaloscelis lunosa. Next base: position 6,038,274 of record OU744255.1, read on the forward strand.
ATCTGCTTAGCCCTTTCCCAAATATGTTGGGGCCGACTTTCAGTCTAACTGGAAGCAGCTGAATACCAGTATTTTATATGGGGCGACCTCCACAACCCTGTTACTGGGTAACACTATACCTCTCTTAGTAAGACTGGTTGTCAGGCTTTCGAGCTTCTGACTACCCGTAACGACTGTCAAAAATCTACGAATGACAGCCGGGACCAACGGCTTAACGTGCTTTCCGAGGCCTCTCCATTAAAAAATCTGTCATATCATCAGGAGAATGATTGTATCGAATGCTGTACAAGAGCGGCTGTTTTAGTTTATTTACTACGCAAATACTACGCCGTGTTTACTACGCTAGATTTCTATACACTACGTCACCGCTTTATGCTCGTGCTGAGAATGTATTTGTAGTATTTCAATTACTTGCAAAGAAATTCGATAGCACCGTAGCCGCGGACGTTGCTATGTAACATACTTTTGTTGGCAAAGCTAATGACCGACATTCAAAATTTAATGAGAATAGATGAAATACCAAAGCTTCGTAGCTTTAGGTACCAAAACCTTTACTTAAGTTCCTGAAACAGTAAGCGTAGTCTACCCCGGCAACATGGCAACCGAAGGAACACGGGTGGGTTTTAGTCAGTAAGAGTCTGTCACGCCCTCCCGCTCCGCCCAGAGCGGGAGAAGTTATTTGATAATTTACCAAACAAAAAAGGCCTACATAGACTGGTGCTACGAAAAGCCTACGCAGCTACGAGAAAAGGCTACGCTGCTACGAAAAAAAGTCTACTGGAATCTCACACCATGCAGGTTTAATTTTTATTCAAATTGGCCAGTACGTTATAACGGCAATTTCATAATTTTAACCCCTATATATTAGGAGGTAAAATTTGTGATATTTTTTACTAGGGGGTAATCTTCGAAACTACTGATCCGATACCAAAAAATCTTTCAAAAATGGGAAGCTACAATGTTACCGAGTGTCATAGGACATATTTTAAGTTAAAACATGAAGTTTCACATGACAAAGTCGCGGGCAGAATAGCTACTTATTCATTAAAAAAACTATACTGATTTAAATGCTGAAAGTATCACTTGTCTTTGTCACATTTACAACAGTTAAATAAACAGACACCATTTTAGTTGGTAGACGTGTATAATACAGTACACCCATTTACTGGATTTAAGGCCATAATTTCAGTTGTGTGACCTGAATTTCAAACAACCAGTGCCTTTTACTAAACCCAGACAGTCCATAACGTCTGCATATTCCCATTAAACGCAAAATGACGGCTATTATCCATAAAACGTCACAATAACATGATACGACCTCTGTTAGTCCCAGAAATCGATATGCTGAGAGTCACTTACGTCCTACAATAATGGCCTATAAACACGTGCCCAAGTTCCTTAAATAAATAGTACTTACTAATTCCATGCACGTGCCTTTTTCGCAATCACTGTCTTTGTCATATTTTTTACAATGATTCACGTTTGAACCTTGTTTGTGTAAACATCTGACGGAACGGGGTAACAAACAATTCGATTCCAAATTCAAAAGGTTTATTTTATAATACATTTTCACGTTTTCCCTACTTGATGACTTTGATTGGCTTCGGAATGTTGATTGGTTATGGTGGATTTATTTTTTTGTGAGAGTTTTGCCAATTACGACTTTGTTTTCTAGAGTTGGACGGCTGTTATGGAGGTATCGATATTTCTGAAAACACAACACATTGCAATGCTGGTGACACTACATACCACAGGCCTTTTGCTAAATATTTTCAGAATTTGTTAAACAGTTTTGGAAAACAAATAGTTATAATACTTTCACACTTGAAATAGACATTTCATTTCATAGTAACCAAACAGAAGTAGGTAACTAATAAAGTTCCGATTTCATAATAGTCGGAACCGTTTCTGTTTTCGCTGTTTTCGTCAAACAAAACTATGACATAAGTACCCGTTTTAATATGGCAGACTCTATGAAAACGTGTTTAATATTGAAACCACTAAACTATAAACATCCTGTTTTGAACTGTTTGTTATGTGTAAAAGCTTTTAGAGCTGATATGCGGGGTAATAGGGATGATACCTGAGTCAAAAAAAAAAAAGAAATTTTATCTAATTCGCTTTATCTTAATTATTAATAAGAAATTACGTAGATAAAACGCATTCAATTTGGGGAGTGGGGGTCGCTATGTCAAATGTAAGTATAAAATCTACATACTCGTGACGTCATGGCACATTTTAACTCAATGTACCGCCGTAATCTTTTGATAACGTAAGAAAAGGAAAAAGTGTGTCCAATATTTTTTTTATTAAACTACAAGACGGACAAAAAATATTTTTTTAGTCATCATCCCTATTGCGTAACACACTAACAGTAGCAATGGCTTCCATTTTGACAGTTCAAGAACATTCATTGCGTTATTTACGTTGCTGAGCAAAAAAATTTTTCGAACCTATCTATGAAGCAATGGATTAGCAATATCCTTCAAAAATAATTCAGATTGTGATTGAAAGTGTGTTACTTAATTAGGGTTCTGGTTGATTAGTAGCTGTCAATTACTACTTGATATAAACAGGGATTTAGGAACCATGTGTATCTAGCGTACACATTTTTCAAAGAAAATAAAACTAGGACAAGGTAAGTAAAATATAACAAAATAATATTAATAAAACATTCTGCATAAGTATAATACGTAAACTCAACCATTACGTTAACTTGTACAGTTGAGAATATTCTCTGAATAGTGAGGCGGACCCCTTCTTCCCATCTAAAGGCTGTAGAAGGCATTTCAGGTGTTTATACAAATTAGTCTATTTGCATAACAAAGGATCGCGAGAAAACCATTTCAGGCACATGAATTTTAGATAGGGCATGGTTATTATTGTGTTGTATTACAACACGATGCAATGAATAAATTATATAAACTCAGTTTCACTTTATGATTTCTAACTTTCAAACAGTCATTATTTCCTACACTCACTAAAAACTACTGAATAAAACGTTTACCTAAACAGAATGCAAACTGCATAACAAGGTCACGTCGAGTCGCGCGTTTATACTCAACGTTAAACAAATTGCACTTCATTTAGACACCCGCAAATAAACCGTTCACAATAACTTGCCAAACGTCACGAGATCTACCGCCATACATTTGAACGTGGAACATCAGCCGTGATTTCACTTTGGTGTCGTGCAACATGCAAGATTTTATGTCAGTTGATGATGTGACCTCGTAATGTAACGTGTTACATTTTAATGTTGCTTGATATTTTTTATAGAAAATTCATTCATAATGGAAAAAAAAATGTGATGAATTTAAAGAAACAACTGTTTATTCCTGTATTTTATTAACTTCATGAAGACGTACTCGGCCACTTCTTTTAATGAGGTTAAAAACTGAAAGCTTATAACAGGTGGCAGCACAGTTGTGCGTCTTTATACCGCCATTGTTGTCTTTATGTTTACTTTTGTGTCGATAGCAAATTATACGAAAACTAGATAAATATGTATGAGACTTGGAGTCTAGCACTATTAAAAGACGAGCTAAGGACAGGGGAAGCATCTACGTTTATAATTTATAGGTTATTTTGTGTTTGTCGACTTTAAGTTCGTTTTTTGTTGAAGACAGGAGGTGAACGATAGAAATAAACTGATCAGAGTTGAAAACCAACTCGATCATAATCTTCCTGACTGAAAAACCTCAGAGATAACACTTCTAGCACTGATATAATATGATAATATACACACATACTTTACTATAATTTACATAATATCACATCACGAGTGCCTGTATGTAATGAAAACAGACTTAGTTCTCTTGGGAGCATCACCTATAAACCACTTTCTTCCATAAAAAGCTTAAAGGATAGCACATCGTCTCGACGAATTATCGGATTCCAATTTTTTTCGGAGAGCTTTCTCCCAGTGTTTTCTTCTTATGACATCTTTGGCAAATACATGGGTCCCCATATTTTTGCAGTAAATAGCTGCGCAACTTGGCTCAATAATTAATTATGCGTAAAAGAAGTCGCTTGTTTACAAAAAATGTATGACTAGCTGTCAAATTATCAGACACTGTAGATCAGCGCCATCTGAAGTGAGCAAGTAGCAGTTTTTATCCCCATTCCTTTAACTATGATGATGCAGGTTGCAGATTTCAAAACAGTGGCTGAATCTTAAAGAATAATGTTTTTAAACTCGACGAAAAGCTGCAAGTTTAGAACTAAATCGCATAAAAATATCAGAAATACTTTACAACAAATAAAATAAACAGTTCAACAAGATTAAATCTGGCTGACATTCAGTAATTCACTTCCAACGACACTCGGCGGTACCTTGGCATGAATTTCGCTCACCGTGCACTTATCTCTCCAACATTTTATCTATAATATCTCTACGCTGTTGCAGTGTTTCTGTTTTCTATATTTTAAATTAGAAATTACTTTATAAGGTCGCAACTTTTCTGCTGCCTCTAGGCTAAAGGTATATCTCCTTAATATAGGGGCACTTTTTTCTTATGAAAGCCCGCTTTCCGGAACTCGTAGCTCGTAGCGCTACGAAAACCGTAGCGCTCGTAGCAAGCTCGCGGTCATTTCCTTTATCGCTACGAATTTCTTTTCCTACTCAGAATGATAGCCACTAGAAGAAAAAGATATGGTTTGTTTTTCTTTATTACACGTAGTAAGTAGCACAAAATATAGTAAAACAAATGAACGTTTTACCCCTAGCGTGTCTGTAGTTATTTCTTTCACACAACCTTCGTAACCTTATTATTTTCTTAGACATAATTTACCTATACAAGATTTCCATTTTGATAATGTGAGCTCGAAGTCAACAACCTCTTTTGGGCCCAATAAATGTTTGTTATCATATACACAATAAATGTTTGTTACTAAAAAAATATGTTATAGAGGAGTTTGAACTCTCGCGTTTATACCAGGTCCCATATTAGGTACGCTACCATTAGCAACAGCACAGCCGACATGACAATAAAGTGCGCTATATGCATAAATCTTCAGGTTAAAACGTCACATTGCATGCAGTCCGACATTATTGACGTCTGACTTGATGCCGATGTCGTAGAGCGCTTGTTAACATTTTACAGTTCTTGGAAACTGTATTAATGACAGCTGATCAACTTACGATATCAGTCGTTATGAGAGCTAATATTGAACCTTTGGAATGGAACAAAGACAGGAGTAGGCAATTTTTACGTAGACTGACACACCAAGTGACATTACTTGGTAACTAGATTGTTGTAAACAATCATTACAATTACGTAGATGTGAGTGACATAATCGGAACGCTTTGTTTGTTCTAGACGTCTTAATATATGTTTACCACTATGATATTGTGGCCCATATAATAGGTAGATACTTAATTAAGTACCTACTTTACACCAAAATAATGATAAATTATGAATTCCACACACAAGTACAGTATAACTATTTTCTTAATGTCCCTCGGCAAACTTCGTGTTTCGTCAGTCGTTGGATTGCTATCAGTTGCCTTTTGCACTAAGTGCAGACCAAACGCTCTCAATCGCCTTGGAAGTATATAGAGTTGTTAATACTCTTTTAACCTAATGTAATTTATTTAAAAAATGGAAAGAAAGCTGCTAAAGTTGTGACCACGAAAATAGTTTTACAGACCTATATAGTTCACACGAAAATCAAAACAAAACAACAATAAAGCACTAAGTTCTGAATTCAAATTGTTATACACGATAAATCTAATAATTGATAGATATGGAAATTAGCATTCGTTTGTATTCGGAAATACGATGATTCCCGAAGGAAATTAAGAAAATAGTCGGACAGTAAAGCTAAATAAGTAAAACTTTCATAAACATCTATCATAACAAAAGTGCTGCTTGGCAGTTTGCACAGCTGCCTTTGCTTGCCGTCCATATTTGACACCCAAGAGCTTTTCCGTTTTCCACCATTTATACCTGAGCAAAATGAAAACAGTTACAACGTTTGTTTCAGAGATGGAAATCGTGCCCGAAGGGAAAAACTTTCGATTGGTTTCAGAAGACGAGCTCCCAGCTGTGGCCGATGTTTTAGTGCAGTATATGCCTGAATCTTTAAAGGTAACTTTTAATGAGATTTTACTTCAAATGGCTTAGAAATTTGGGCTGAAAGATTTTTCATAAATTATTGGTATTAGATTGAGGTACTTGTTATTTTAAAATGATTTATTGAAATTAGAATGTTATTAATGAAGATTAGATTTAATTCGATCGAATAGAATAATTAGATCTATTTGTAATTTCCTTTCATGTTTTGTTCATGTCATGTTCGGTTGAAAACATAAATAAATAACTTCAACATTTAATAAGGTAGTTGCCTAGGTAAAAAAAATTGAAATTCTATTTAGTCTGTCTTTCAAATAATAAAAAAATATTAGACACGTATTTTTTGCTTTATCATATTAATGAAATAACTTAGAAAATACGCATTAAAGTTGGGGAGTGGGGGCTCGCTACGTCACAACTCAGTATAAAAGCAAGCAAGGCGTGACGTCATTACACATTTTAACACAATGAATCGCCGTAATCTTTTGATTACGTCAAAAAGAAAAAATACGTGTCCAATATTTTTAATTAATCTACCTTCCGGACAAAAAAAAAATTGGACACAGGCCTATTAGTTATAAATATCAGTAAGTTTTCATTAACATATGTCTCTATTTATTTCTAGTTTCATCAAACGATTCAAACATATCTAAACAACAAGGTGTGGGACTTCCATTTTTATGTAGCGAAGAATTGGCCCGAGGATCCGATCTGTCTGCATTTCCCCGGCTGTACTAGTACAGTAAGTTTTATTCAACTAATTTCATTTATTTTTAGGAATAAAAAACATCATCTGCTTAGTATTTTCCCAGCTATGTTGGGCTCTGCTTCCATTCTAACCAAATGCATCTGAATACCAGTATTTTACATGGAGCGACTGCCTATCTGGCCTGTACAACCCAGTTACTGCGTAATACGATACCCCTTGGTAAAACTGGTTGTTAGACTTTCGGGCTTCTGACGACCGGTTACGACTGCCAAAGATCCACGAATGACAGCCGGGACCAACGGTTTAACGTGCTCTCCGAGGCACTAAGGGGCCTTGGTATGTAAAAATGGTCACCCTTCCACGGACCAACCGTGGCAAGCGTAGCTTAACATCATCGATGGAGTACAACTATTATTACTTAGCCACAAGCCCCTAAAAAAATGAAATAAAAAGAAGCGTTGTTTCAGTAGATTTAAAAGTATTATGTATCTACCTAAATCGCTTACAGATAGATTAAGCAAAACATCTAAAATTCTTGAAAATAGATTTCAGGTTGAAAGTAAAAGAAATTAGGTTCCACAAATTCAGTCTCACTTTGTAAATGTTAAACCTAGATAGAGAGAGAATTTATACGTTAATTTGGTACCTAAAGCATGCACTTCCAAAATCTGTAATTTCAATGAAAAAATTTCCACATCTGAGCAAGGCGCGCTCGTAATACCTTAAAGAGTTTCGTTTCTCTTTGCCAAGAGAAACTAAAATTGAAAACAGAAACTACTCTCGTCCATTTTACGTCAAATGCCTTCATTAAATTATTCAAAAGTGACCTTTTATGCCTCAGAAACTACTTGCTTCAAGATTAAAATTGGAGTGGGTACTGAAATGGTAGAGCGTCTTATTTTCGTTGCTGCTCGAGAAATATCAGTTTACGCAATCTTGCGCTTACATTTTAAGATTGTTGAAGAGAAAAGGTATCCTATCTCCTAACCTAGGTTATGGTCCATGTGCCAAATTTCATCCAAATCTGTTCAACCGTTTTAGCGTGAAAGCGTAACAAACAAACATACTAAATTAAATCTTTTCTCTTTATACAATTAGTTTAGATTAGATGATAAGAATAGAGAAACACTCAAGGTATTTAGGTACGTATATCTCAACAAGGTGTAGTAGGTAATTGAATTTTTTTTTTTTTTTCGCGATTTCTGGTTTGGGCCAAAAGTTGCTAATAATGATGAGTGAAATAAATAACCCCTTAAAAGGTGCAGGTACTATATAGGGTGGCAAGGAAATCGACGCGAAAACTGTTACCACCATGGATTCAGTACATGATTCTGAACCCCCTGCGTTAAAATTTATAGTCGTTTTTTTTTTTTAATCTGCTGGTTCATAGAAAAGTGCAATACCTACGCGCGCCTAAAATGTATGGAACAGCAATTTTTTTTTTTTAATAACCGACGAAAAATTTCAACGCAGGGGGATTCACAATCATGTACTGAATCCATGGTAACAGTTTTCGCGTCGATGTCCCTGCCACCCTATATAGTACCTGCCTAGCCTCTTATTTACAAAACAGTTGCTATGACCCTTGAAAAGACATTCGTTCTAATAAAAAATGCTCATCCATCAATTTATTCAGTCTATCATATACCACCATTTCAAAACGGGTTCGAAATCTACTTACATACATATAAACCGACCTTCTTCTATCTTTTTAAGGTTCCGTACCCGAAGAGTGCCAAATGAAACCCTATTACTAAGCCTCCAATATCCCTCCGTCCGTCCGTCTGTCGTTCAATTTTTTATAGATTGTGTATTTCTATTGCCTCTATAATAACAAATAATAAAACAAAAATCAATTTCAAAAATATACAATTGACCTAATTAACTTAAGTTATGACAAAACTAAAAATTTAATATCCTAACCTAATTAAAACTATTAGTAAACTAAAATATGGCGTCGAAAAATTCCTTCACTTCGCTGTCGACTGGTAATGTACCCAAGAGACTGGTGGCATTGCCACGTACAAGAAACTGTTTATTTAAAACTGAAGTATTTAAAAAAAAATGTAGTGTTAAATATTTTACGGTGGTACGGAACCCTTCGTGTGCGATTCCAATTCGCATTTTTTTTTAACATTACCTGTTCAGATATCTAATTTCAAAACTAGTTTTCCAATTTCCTCAAAAATACCAGCGACATCAATAAAATATTAAAAACTTTATGCCAAGAAACACGAAAACTTAGAACCAGGAATTTATAAAACCAGAGTGCTACATTATTCTGCCCAAACAAAAACGAGAATGTGATTACTTTACATAAAGGTTAAGGGTTGTTGCTATTTTAATCCATAAAACGGGCTCAGGAAATGAGTTCAAAACGGGACGTTTGCGAGTTTACTTACACTACATAAGGAAGTATAAATAAAAGGCTCACTTTTGAGCACTCGCTATTATGAACTTCCACAATACAAAATAATTGGTGGTTGGACGTGAAATACTTACATAGAACATTTTTGATCCAATCAATCAGCCTAGCAATTTTCCAACATATGCACGTTTACCGATAAACGTTGTGATATATGGTGCAAGTGGGCCTAAATACTACTTTTCCACGTTGTTGGATAAATAGACACAAAATGTCTCTCTTTAAGATCGGTCACCCGGACGTGGAAGTTACCAGTATCCATAAGCATTGTAATAAACTTACCAAGGTGGTAAAAATTCCAAACCAAAACATAAATAATAAATAAAAATAAAAAATCATTTATTTCAGGTCCTAGACCCATATTAAATACAAAATAACCAGGTTGATGTCACTACGAAACGTTATCTGCTCACTACTTGCGTATTTTTCGGGGCTTGCATGTTTCCAGATCAGTGCTCAACGTTCACTACTTTATTACTTGACGAGCTACGAAACGCCTTCGTCAGCAAAACTGCGTATCACGCCTCTAAAGTAATTAAGTTATGACTTTGCTGTTCTATCTTTTTCCTCATTTTTCTTGGTTTGCCGTCTTCACGAACTTCGTGTCATAGGGATTGCCTTCACAGGGAGCTAACGAGCTATGTCAGCGGTGTTTGCGCTATTGCATTTTAACTATGCTCTGTGTCTAGAAATCCGTGAGGAAATATTGCTCAAGGAAAAGTAGTTTTCTTTTGTTTTCAGAAGTATAGGTTTTGAAGTTCCAAGCTTAAAGCTTACGGTGAGTTTGTCTCACCGTAAGCTTTGAGCATTTTTGGGTTTAAATCAAAATATTTTATTTCACACTAGCTTTTCCTCGCGGCTTAGCTCGCGTGGAAGTCGAAAATTATCCCATGGAAACGTACCACCGGGATAAAAAGTATTATGTGTTAATCCAAATTATAAACTATCTGTCTGCCTCATCTAAATCCTTAGAATAATATTATTCTAAGTCTAAATCCTATTGGTAGCATAACATAAATGATGGAATACTGTCGTGAATTCATGCAAGCCCAGTACGTTTTGTGCTAAGTTTCAAGTTTATTACTCAAGTAATAAGATTTTTCATACAAACGAAATCCCCCCTTTTCGCCCCCTTAAAGGTGGAATTTTCAAAAACCTTCTTAGTGCTAAAACTATCAAGAATCGCAGGATATATATGGGGTATTTTCGGATACCCCTGGGCATGAGGAATCTATTTTTTATTTTATTAGCGTCACTATTTGGACCACCCTGTATATAGATAAACCTACATGGGCACTTACGAAACGTCAGAAGAAACAGAGTTGGAGATTTGTGTTTTGTGTTTTGTAATAAAAAGTACTTCAGAGCTTGTCGAAATCCCATCAAGAAACGTGATTTAATGACTTATTAAACTGAAATTCAGCTAAATAAATTGCCTCAATTTCCTACGCAACAAAATGACTAATATCGACAACAATCGCCGCAGAAGTTGCGCCCGTAACGACTTATTTCTTCCCAATTACAATTTCCCAGTACCTACGCAAATTGAGCCAAAAAATCCGATAGCTTTAGATATAACAGCTCTCTCTAACCACGTTTAAGTTGGCATCGTTTCCGACTTTCTCTCCACAACATCACTTATCTTGTGACGTAAGTGGCCTCGAGAGCTTGTCACCCAAATGATTCTTTGCCTAGCAAATCTCGGGTTCCTTTACAAATGCACGAAACACCGGCTAAATAAAACGTTGGCAAAGTAAAATCACTTAATCAGGTACATATCAACTTACTTACATACATAAACTCACGCCTTCTTCCCATGGGGGTAGAAACAAACTACAGAACGCCACCTGCTACGATCCTTACATACTCCTTTTGCTTCGTTTTACGTTCATATATCTGGTCATACACGCACGCCGGCACATAACAACTATAACTAATTAATAAATAAAAAATAACAAAATTATATACTAACTTAACCAAAACAAACTAAAATTTATCCGCATCGCTGTCGACTGGCAATGTATACCCAAGAGACTGGCGGCATTATATATTTTTATTTTTATTTATTTCTAATGTTCATAAATCCTGGTTAAGCTTCCCCGAGCGATAATTCAGTTAGCCGACTTGTCGGTTTTACATTGTAAGTAAACTATATTTTTAACCTATATTTTAGAAAACTGGAAAAATCGCCTACATATCCCCCATATTTAGGCGATTTTAGCAACCTCTATTTTCTATTAATTTTCTTTCAATACTTTCAGACCGTTTTATGACCCTAATTTCAAGGTCGTTACACAGGGTTTTGCAAATATTTGAATCTGTTAAAAGTTAACTAAGATCACGTCAAAATTAACTTGATTTCTCGAACCAAGAAAGTTGATAAGATGAAAAGTTGCTCGGCTTTTTCGTGAATTAAAAGTTTAGAATGATAACGAAAACTTTCTGAGAAGGTAATTTATTCAAACCGGGAATAATATTTCTGCGACTATTTTTGGTTGTGTAATAATGGTCATTAGCGTGTCGCATCTAAATGTCAGACAAAATTCAGTAACTTTGGAAGATTTGAGAGAAAATATAATACCAAATGTAGCCTATAGGACTGATACATTTATACATTATACTATAGTTACTAATTCCATGGTAGTGTCATTTTTTTTTAAGTCTAGTGTGTTAGATTATTCAAGGCTTTCGAACACGCTCGACTGCAAAAACTGTCTGTCTTTACATCATTAATGCAAATCAAGTTTAATTAGTGTTTCACACTATCGTATTTGGGCTGTAATAAGTTACCATTTACCAACTATACATATAGACCTCCCTTCGATAAACAAACGCCTACTTCATTAAGATATCGGGGCCGAGAGCCGAGCCCGGCTTATGTGTCTCTTTTAAACCCTCCTAATTATATAAAGTAGCCAGCCTACTTTATATAATTAAGAGTATTAGGTAGACGATAATCCTTGAATTATATCTAGACTGAATACTAAACACAAAAACTTATCTTCGAGGACTTTTTCCTGATGTCTTTTAAACTGTTCAGTATATATATATTTTTATTTAATAAAATGACTGAAGTGGGTAATTCAATTTCTGAGATATTATTCAATGCAATTAATCTTTATTGCAATTCGGGCGGGCACAACAAAATTTTAAATAAGTAGGCTGTATTGTTACTGTTAATTACTAATTAATTATTTAAGCTGTTTCATTAAAGTGGACAAACCTTAGTGGTCTCTTAGATCAGTCTTCTGGACCCTTTATTAGACTCTGAAACCTATCAATCGCTATACCTATTTTATTCGTGAGAAATAACCCTACAATGCTCAGTATATACCTGTGTGCAGGCACACAGCTTAAATAAGTACCTACTAACGATTCCTAGAATATCCACAATTAATCGGGGAAAGGCTTTCCCAAATTAAATAGGCACCTGCACTAACGAGAACTCGTTACATAGATATTTTCATATCACTCAGTAGTTTCATAGAAAATGTAATTTGAAACTGAACCCGTAGCCACGCCTTGTCTACTAATGACGACCCATGGGACCTCAAACTATTATGATATGCTACGTAGATTATGCTCACTCTGCAGTTCTAATCACATTATCTACAATTAGGCATGCATAGGAGAAGAAAAGCAGGCAGGCATATTATAAGTTGGGGATTACATCGCTGATAAAAATGCTTGGGTCAGTGCTGGCCCTGCTCCATCACCACAAGTAATTGATTATCATTGTTGGAGCTGCTGAAGATTGTAAGATTATCTTTGCATTGTTAAAACTCAATAAGTTTTAAGCGGATCAATTAAATATAACCCTTGTAATTTAAATTGATTACATCATTTTTTTTATTTATTTATATATACTTTATTGTACACCACAAAAATACATAACAAAAAATAAATCAAACACTACAAAATATACAATGGGCGGCCTTATCGCTTTCCGCGATCTCTTCCAGGCAACCTTGGAATGGACAATGATTTGCCTGGACATAAAAGAGGCTGTCGTTGGTGCAAATAATAAGTATACAATATACTAGAATAGATTACACAGATATATACATACTAAATGAAAACTATAGATAACTACAATTACGAGAGCATATCACACAAGGAGCTTTGCTAGAATGTATCAAAACATTTTCCAAGGATAGGTACACTTTTCATGACTGGTAATTCTGGACGCGTTTTAAAGGTCGATAAGTTTTAAGACCCAGCATTCCTGACACGTAAAGATAAGGGAAATAAATAAAAATGAACGATTTTCTTTCTTATCTTTCAAACCCATTAATTTCCGGTATTAGTGGGCGTTCTATATCCACAGATTAAAGCTATGCTTATGTGTGTAAGTGAATAGTTGATCTCTTAAAAGTTCGTAAACATATGGGTAAATACCTATGGGTAAAAAACCTCAGATCTAAGCTAGATCCTGACCTTTTCGAAGCAGTCCTAATTTTAGCCACAATACGCGTTTGATTGCCTCACCGGCCAGACAAGACGTCGTAAAATGAAGGTTCTTTGTGCGCCAAACTTTCTCAAATCCACCTGACAACCGCGCAGACACTTGTTATATTATTATTTCTACTAACAAATGTTTTAGGTACAGTGCGTCAAATAAATGTGTCTACTTGTCTTTCAGATTTGAGAGTTAATTATGTCGGTACAGATAGATTACTTTGAATGTTTTGTTTCTTCATTGATACGAAAGATTCAAAGCAAAAATATTTAAATCTCGTAACACCGTAGCGCTTCGTAGGACTCGTAACAATGTTATTTCAGACCACGTTCTCACCTGCATAGCTATTCACAACCATTCGATACGCTTCTGTGCCGAATCGAACTATGAAGGTGTTCTCGAAAATTTAGTTCGTTAATCAAACAGACGAACGCTATTCTTTTAGACAACTATTTGCATCTCGAATGTTTGTGAAGAGCTATGCGGTTCTGTTTATTAAAATTGACTCATTCGCTAACCCGTCGAATCCCGTAATTGAAAAAAAAACGCCATTGTGTCTCGCCGATATCGCGACCGCGGGCGCGAGGTGTTACGTAAATCGAGAATAAATCTGTCAGATACACGACTCGTCGTGTACTACCTGTGAATAGCGTAGAGTAGACGCATCATAGGAACGAACGTCAGGAGCAGATAATGAAACGTGTTCCTATTCAATTCAGAAGCTTTCAGTAATCCAATGCGACCTAGTTATCTAATTACCTTGATGACCCAAATGATGTACTGCAACTTATACGGATTTCATTCTTGTGTTAGGATGGAATGTTTCTGGCTTAGATATGTATAGTTAAGGAAAACAAGCATTCTGTGAAGTTTGCCTTTTCATCTGAATTTCAGTTTAACAAAACATAAATTAATTGGTGTCACTGTAAGATACTCCAATGGAAATAGGTTTCTAATAAAAAAGTTCATAAATGATGAATATTGGGAAATCAAATCCATTAGGGCAGTCATTAGCAAACTGTGACATTAACATAAAGTCACCTGTCTAATTAGTGTGACGTTCATTTGTTTCTTAATCATTCCAGCCGAACAAAACAACATACGAAAGCGTGACAGTGTTTTGTCCTTCGGAGCGCGCAGAGTTGGTGGATCTTCTGACGTCAGAGGAGATTCTTCTAGACCTGACCCAGCCATTGTACCTGAATTTCACTCACGAGGCCATCGTGAACCGCTTCGAAAAGCACTATGAGGCGCACGACAAGATTACTGGCGACGTCTACGCCTGTGATAACCCACCACAAGACGACAGTACTGAGGGGTAAGGAGAATCATACGTTTTAAGAACTCTTTACGAAGAAGTTTATGTGGCAAGTGTGACAACATAGATTTATCCAGGAACAGGATTTTTGGTGGCGTACCTAATATGCATTCTAATTAGTAAAGTTATTTGTTTATTTTATATTATTTGGTTATTTGTTTATTTACTGAAATAGACGATGATTTATAACGAAAACAAGTGCGTAAAATTTCATGAACATACCTTTGGGCGCATAGATATTATGGAAAAACTACTGGATGTATCTACTAAAAATAAAATTATTTGAACTTTTCAATAAGTTATTTATTTACGCCCAAAGATGAGTTAAAATTAGTGTTGAAATCTGGAAGTTTCGACTCTCATAACTTCCAAACCAATACTTTTTCCCAATTCTGCTTCGATACAGGGCTAGATAATGCCAAGACAAATTGATATAATTTTTAGTTTTGAACGTACACCATCAAACAGACGAGTAATCACCATACTACGTGTGTATGGAAGAATGACCGTGTAGTGTACCCTTAAGGTTTTAATTTTTTTAAAATTTTGACCACCTCGATCATTTCTTGCCTATAGGACGTGTGATACGCCCTGATAACTTTTGTATTTAAAAGATTCCAAATTTGGTTTAAAATATGATTGCAGATTGCCATCGGACGTGGAGTTAGTTCGCTTACAGCCAGAGCACATGAAGGCAGTTCACGACTTGTACCCGGCGAGCGACATAGAATGCTGCGAAGTGTTTGAGAAGTTGGTCGCCGAACTGCCTGCCTACGGCATCTTCGTGGAAGGAAAGCTAGCAGCCTGGATGGTCCAGTCCTACTACGGAGCCATGTTCTCCATGCAAACTAGGCCCGAATTCCGCAGGAAAGGCTACGGGATCTACTTGGCCCGCCGTCTCACCAAAGAAGTCGCCGCCCGCGGCTACAAACCCTTCGTCGTCATTCGTCCGGAAAACGACGCGTCCCGATCTCTGTACACGAAGCTTGGCTTCGAGAAACGTTTCCGAACGGTGCGCGCCGTTTTGCGTCCCCGCTAACGCGTTAAAGTTGATCACTAGCAGATTTTATTTTTTTAAGACTTTTGAATAAAATCAATTTAGCTTGCGATCTTTGATCGCCTAGAGAATTTCAGTAGTAGCTTTAAGATGGGGCGGCTAGTGCTCTCGGTCCGACTTGAGTCGATACGACAAGTGTTAGCTCTGTTATGGCGCTTGTACAGGCAGAGGTCAGCCGCGCGTGCCCCAAACAGACAACCAGACATGGAGGGCTCCTGGTGACCAGTGCAAACCCGGCGTTGTGTACAAGCGCTCTTAGACTTCTATACATAGGGCCTCTGCGATATTTTTCTGCCGTTAGCGTTTTTAATCTCCTAGTATCTACTTCTTGATATTGACAACGAATGGCTTTCTTGTTGGGCGTTACATACAAGTCAGCCTACATTTTGATATGTATATAGCTGATGCCTCATCATGCTTCCAGTCAGATTCGAGAGCTGTAGCCGTTCGCTGCGTTCTCTGGCGCTAGCCTAGTTACTGATCTCAATAAGACTAGCGTTCACCATTATTTGGAACCCTGATATTTAATGATCAGATCAGTAGGCTTTGTCATTCGACGGCATCTGTTTCGCTGATACTATTGGAGTACAGACAATAAAACTAAATAAATCTGAATGCTATCATGCTCTATCTACCATCTTAGTTCCCGTACCGCAATATGCCGATTAGATCATCCGGAAGTTGCCTTAGATACAAAGACACACACTCACTCACTTCAACATTCCTTGTATTATATTATATTTAGTATAGTATGGCTATCAGTGAATCAAATACCGTATGACGAAAATGTATCGGGGCTCTAATACTTGTGAAGTTGGTTACTCGAATCATTTAGGCGAACGCTTCATTACCACTCGTTGATCGAGCGGAAACTGTTCTGTCTCATGGTTTATAAAATTTTTGGGACCCGTTATGATCTGTGTGATAAAAAAAATATAAGCGTATAACATTGACGTACTTGAAAATGTATAAAAGTACATGAGAAAGAAAGGTTGCCGTCGTTGCACCCAGTTTGCACAATTCGAAAAATTTTATCGAGCACCTTTTAAATGACAAACGCGATGAATATTAAAATATGATAAAAATTAAAAAAAAAAAACAAAAAAACGTTAATACATTGAACATTTTTATTTCATAAGGTAAATGAACAAGCGGATCTGTAAAAGTAATGGGAGGAAGAGACAATTATTTAAATTTATTATTTAACTTAAAAAAAATGTGATTGCAAAATAATCATAATCAATAAAGAAACTTGTTATCTAGATATTTTCATAAATGTAGAGTGAAATATAAATAAACTGTGACTAGTTTTCAGTTAGTTATTATTAGTTTTTATAGCAAACAAGTTTTTTATGAATCAAGTACATGAAAAATCATTTAAAATTTGATACGAAAACGTAGATAGGTAGGTATTTTAATACGGGAATGTATTTTATGATTGTATCGATGTAGGTATCTATTAAAAAACGTTTGCTATTCTTGTGTATACCTGAATATTAATTAGAATTATTATATAAGTTAATCATCGATTTATTAAGTACTAACTACGGATATTATTGTGTGATATGATAATATTTATTGCTTTTTGAATATTTTTATTAATTTGGCCAATTTGTAGTATTTATTCTGTCTTCCTAAGGCGTTATAATAAGTACGATGAACAACTCTTATGACAAAATCGGGTATTGTAAAAAGGACTCGTTATGAATAAATAATACATAAATATTATCCTAATCCCAATTTATTTTGCTATTTATCTGATCAGGAAATGCACTTGTATCTTTTTTCTTTTAAATGTAGTACTGATTTAATAAAAATGATTGGCAAAGGCCTGAAAATGTAAAGTTAAGTATTGCTCAATAATTGGAGCTTCCGATTATTAAAATTCTGAAATTGATTGCCAAATTATTGATTGTGTATTTATTGTTCTTGGATTTTATTGTAATGATTATTTATCAAACAATTGTGCTTGTCTTTGTTTGTGTCAGAGTTATTCGAACTGGATGATAGGTTAAAGAATTTGATATTACCTACTATGCATTATTTTGTTATCATCTACGAATTTTTTCTTATAAGCAGATGGTCAATTGTAAAATGTTCAACTGTTTATATGAAAATGTACACTCATACCATGCGATCATGCTAAAAGCTTCCCTACTTACATATTATGTAGGTAGATGTCGAATAAGTAGATCGAGATTTCTTGAAATTATTAATTGTAAGACATTTTCTCTGAACACTCCCTTACCTACTTACTAATGTACCTAAATAAAATATACCTAAACTAAAAGGACAAGTTTTCCGTCCTGCTGCAGTTGACATGAAAATCGCAGTGTATTTCAATCGTACAGAAAATTATAAAGAATGTAGTATCCATTCTGTATTGTTTATCAGTTTATCACTTACCAACCTTGCAAAGGTATTGAGAAAACAATAAAAACTAAACCTGAAACGATTTATTTTTATTATAAACCTGCCCCTTTTAGTAATTAGATCTATATCTAATTACTAAAAGGCCTTCCTTTTTTACCTACACTATTGTAGGTACCGGTACTGGGTTCCCTACTTGAAATCGAATGACGTGTGATTGAATAATACTTGCTCAACAACGTTAAATCGATAGTACTGGAAATCGATAAATTAGGAACGCGACAGTTCACTACCTCGATGAATCAAAATCTCAAATAACTATACGTTTGAAACATCAGCAGCGCGAAGGCCGATTATCTTGAAACATCATTTCTCGAGCGAATAAATGGTCGCATATTTCGTACATAGATAAGTTTATTTCCTACGTATTTGGTAAAACAACTAGGTATTTGTAATGTTATTTTATTACCATCATAATTTTTCATGATTTATGTTTCTACGCATATTGTTTCAACTATTCTGTAAATCGATTAGATGATCGCTCGAGAAATGATATGTTTAAAAATAATGGGCATTCGCGCTGCTGATGTTTCGAGCTTATAGTTATTCCAGATTTTGATGCATCGAGGTAGTGAACTGTCGCGCTCCTAATTTATCGATTTAACATTTTCGAGCATGTATTATTTCATCACACGTCATTTGATTTCAAGTAGGGAACCCACCGGTACTACCTATGACCTACTTGACTGCGATAAAAAGACACATAGACTATCATGTTATAATATTTATTATATTGCAGCCTCTAAGGGATAATGCCAGCCACGAAGGTTGGTGGTAAATAGGCACTAAAGCACACACTAGTAAAAGCCTCTTGTCTCCCGATAACAATGCGATCACCTATCTGTCTGTCAAGTAGATACCTACCTATACCAAATCCTAGATAAAATCGTCATTTAGATGCGTGCATGAGTACAGTTAGGTACCTAAACCAAATACTATATACCTGCACCTAGCTAGCTAACATAATGTACCTATATCAACCACTATGGATGGAGCAGCATTTACCTAACTATAATCACTCTTTGTCCGAAACCCCTGTCCCGTCGCAGTCTATGACTGAACACAGTAGGTATACTGGCTATACCAACCTCTTAGAGCGCTCTCGGTGACACCCCCTGATGGCCAACCTCGTATCGGTACCGTACATTTTATTATCCATTGAAAATTGTGGACGAGGGCAATATTGGAGGGTGATCCTGCCTGCCATCTATAGGCCGTCAGAGTTTAGTCGGATGTAGAATGTGTAGATGGGCCCGGTAGGGCGTTTAGAACTTAAGCCGTATTCATACCATACGTAGACTTAGTCAGACGACTGTTGTGACCCGGCTTACTGTGTGAACGTTAAGACATAATAGCGTAATGTCAACGAAAAGTTGAATATGTATGGAAAAGTAGGTAGTAAACTGCGTAATGCAGCGAGCATTACGCAGTCGGCGGCTGACAATATGTTTGG
Source organism: Omphaloscelis lunosa (assembly GCA_916610215.1). NCBI lineage: Eukaryota > Metazoa > Arthropoda > Insecta > Lepidoptera > Noctuidae > Omphaloscelis > Omphaloscelis lunosa. The sequence goes on from OU744255.1 coordinate 6,058,202, forward strand.
TGTGAACGTGGTCTACAGTTCGTTTTTTATTCCCAGAGACCTATTTAATAAGGGCAAATGTCAAACTCCAAATTGAAATATCGAACCCGAACTAGAAAATAACGAAAACAAATCACTTGAAATGTCAAATTAGTCTCTGAGATTAAAATCAGAACAGTACCTAACAATATTATTCAAGGTTAATTATTTTTATTTTGCCTACGATTTTTATGGCAAGCAACCTAATAAACTTTAAAGTTTCTTACTTTCGAAGTAGGTACTTTGATAAGCCAGAAGTAGATGATTTTCCTGAGATATTTCGTGCTTTCCGATCATTTTGTGGATGATAGGTGGATCAACCACCTATCCACCTCATAGTGGTATTAGTTGCCAGAGTAAAAACATTAAAGTATTTTATTTATTGAGGTATTTCTAGTTGGTAACCCTGCTCATTGTCAAATGAAAATAATCAAATGTCAAAATTATTAAAATTTCGCATCATGGCGACAAATGTTTGATTTTGTGTTTTGCTAAACGTTGTCTTGTGAATTTTGTTATGACTGAAGACGGCTGATTCTAATTAGTGATTGCAATGACGAGCTTAATAGATAAAATTGAACAATTAATCAAAAGGGAGAAGACTACTCCCGAACGTAAAAAAGATGATTCCAAAAAGTCGTCAAGTGAGATTCTCTCAGAACTATTCAGTGCTTTTAACGCCGATCCTCCTAAAATAGAAGAAGTTTTATCAAAGAAATCTAAGAAAAGTAAGAAGAAACATAAGAAAGAAAAGAAGAAGCGCAGCCGGAGCACTAGCAGTGTCAGCTCGGAGGGTAGCGAATACTCCCACAAACGGAAGAAACGAAAAAAAAGTAAGTCTAAAAAACGTTCTAGAGAAAGCCGGTCGCCTTCATACCCGTACCCATTGACTCCTGTTCGAGTTAAACCTGAAAATGACCATGTTAAAATAAAACATGAGAAAGAAATTAAATTGGAAGATGTGAAAACCAAAGAGGTTAAGGTTGAAAGAGACACAAAAAAGCTAGTGACTATAAAAATAGAGGATAACTCTTTATCACCTCCACACCCCATTCCTTTGCCACCAGACTGTAAAAATGCAACCATTGACTTGAGGCATAAACTAGATAGTAAGAAAGCTGAAGCTAAACCTGATGTAAACAATGCAGACAATGATAAATCTAAGGGTAAAATTCAAATAAAGAATCTAAAATTCAGTGCAGTATTTGAGGAAACTGTGAAACAGGCTGAAGAAGAGGCTAGAAAGAAAGCAGAGAAGTATGAAGAAGGTGAATATACCGACTCCTCTAGTAGTACAGAGAAAGAGATTGTATTTAACTCACATTTTCCTAAAACCTCGGATCCTGGAGGACTCAAGAAACAAGCTGAAGATGAAATGAAAATGTAAGTTAAGCCCATTCTTTATTTCTGATTACCTTGATCTGTCTGTAACTTTTGAACAGTACAAGTACAGGTACAGCCCAATTCAAACTTTATGGTGGCTTGGAACATAAGGCGAATTGCTGCGCAGTAACAAATCATGTGTCAGCGGGGTTGAGGTGGGTGGGGTACTGTGCAGCAAGTAGTTCTCTTCAGAGCCGACATAAAGTTTGACGCATTCTACCCTCTATACCACATGATTTAGTAACAAAAGTATATGTTTACAATGTCTTATATTTTAAGCCTTTTTTGTCAGTTGGACAATTAAAAATACCTGCCACTATTTTTTGAATGATTAGACAAAGGACCTCAGTGAACAATTTAAGATTCAACATTATCATTATCCCCCTGGGCAGTGCCAAAATTCATATTTATTAGGGCAGTAAATCTTTTTATATGTGACAATAATAATATTATGTATGTTATTTTATTAGTAGTGACTTATTGGAGGATGCTAAAATTGCTGCCAAGAAGAGCAAAAAAGCTGAAATCTCAAAAACAACACGGAAGGAACGAAGCAAATCTCCCAAGAGGTATTTTGATGTTTCCCTTTTAAATAAATATTATTATAAATTACTTCTCCATTATTTATCATACTGTATTGTACAGTGGACTGCATCAATTGGATACCCCAGTTGTATTAAAATTTTAACAAAACAGGTACCCAATTGATGCAGCACACCATACATTAGGAAGAAAGTAATCTAAGAATGTAGTGCATGCTGTGCTTTTCATAAAGTTAAGGGGTGCTCGCCGCTTAGGCTTAAGTTTGCATAGTACAAATTGTAAAGTAAAATAGGCTCACTATTACAAGGGACTTAAACATAACTGGTGAAATGTGGGTGTGCTATAGGTACACCTCTGCCTAGCCCTTCAGGGGTTACAGGCATGATATGTTATGTCGTGTACTTGTTGTTGAAGAGCCTAAAGAATAAATAATTGACAAAAATATTCAGAATTGGTTAGGTATTTGCTTGAAACATCATCAGGTGACTTTATTCATTGATTTTTGACAAATAATGTATATGATATAGATTACTGGCATCTGTATAATGCCTTTAGTTGCCACTACTGTCATACATCATACATTTAAACCACCCTGCACCTTCCGTACTTGAAAAACAAGACAACATTAACACTTATTCATATAACAGGTCAGGAAGTAAGTCCAGACGCTCAACATCAGCCTCAAGGAAGCACCACCACCGCTCTAGTTCTAAAACGCGTCACAGTAGCCGCTCACGTCACAGGTCGACCTCGAGGTCTCGGAGAAGGTCAAGGTCACGCTCGAGGCGGAGGTCGTCAAGATCACGGTCGCGCCATCGGGGAGTGCGGCGTCTCTCACCCAGGCATGGAGGGAGAGGAAGAAGATCTAGGTATGTGGAAAAGTTTCTGAAAAATTTAATCTCATAATATTATGAAATAAAAGTTTCTAGTCAATAATGGTGGAAATCAAATAGAGCAGTGGTGGCCCACTGGTAACGGCTGTGACTTACGAGTTGTACGTCGTAGGTTCGCACCTAGACAGGCACTTTACTATGTGTAAATGATTTCATCTAAATGGTGAAGGAAAACATCATGAGAAAACCGGCATGTCCTAGAACCAAAAATTCGAAGACATGTGATATCAACCAACCCGCACTGGGCCCGCGGGGTGGATTACGGCCCACTCCCTCTCACCGAGAGGAGGCCTGTGTCCCAGCAGTAGGTGGGTACAATATAGGCTGATTATATAATGGTAAAAATCTCATCAAAACTTGTTGTGTATTTTAGAAGAACAACGCGGTCACACAAAGACAGACACAAAAAGCGACTTTAATTTATAAAATATCAATCGAGAACCACTAATCTGATTTACTAAGCAATTGTATGGTCTTAGGATAAGTTATTTGAAAAGTTAGTATCAAGGGTATTGGGGCTACGATCACAGCTGGTCATCATTACAATACCTACACAGCTACAAGCTGCAACATTTTGTGGCTAAGTCTAGGAAACTTTCCTATAAGTAAACTTTAGCATCCTATAGTTTTCCACACCTTTACTAAGATCAATCAATCTGCCTAGCCTTTTCCCAACTATGTTGGGGTCGGCTTCTAGTCTAACCGGCTGCACCTGAATATCAGTATTTTACATGGAGCGATGACTGCCTGTTCACAACCCAGTAACTTGGTATTATGTCACCCCTTGGCAAGACTGGTTGTCATACTTTCGGACTTCTGACCACCTGTAACGACTGTCAAAGATCCACGAATCACAGCCGGGACCAACGGCTTAGCGTGCTTTCCGAGGCATGGAGAAATCTCGGTGTGTAAAGATGGTCACCCATCCACAGACCAACCCCGGCAAGCGTAGCTTAACCTGATGGATCGACCCGTGCGGGTGTTATTACTTAGCCACGAGTTAACAACCTTTACTAAGATATGGCTTATTATAATCAGTTGGCCTGTTAAATTATTTAGTTACACTCACACATAAACAACAATATTTTGGTCACAAACTATGGCTATTAAAACCTTGCATTATTAAATTAAAGTTAGATATTCGTTATTTTCTTCCATAATCTACGAAAATCTTTTCGTAATTTTTTCGTATAATCTGGAAATTATAATATTGTGATCAGTTTTCGCCATGGCGATCGCATTGTTTAGAATTTAGAGTTTGTAAAAATGTATATACCCTAGTAATAGTTTAATTTTTCTCTAATTTTACTAATATACATGAAATTAGTTGAGTTTATCACACATATCAGGGTCTTTCGGTCTCCGGGCTTTCACAGTTCATTGCCTCTTCAGGAACAAGAAAAGATAGCTTGCATACATTTATAATGAATTTAATAACACATAACCATCCTTTTCAAGCCCTGAATATGCCGTGCGATAAGGATTAACTTTAACTGTCGTATATTTTCAAGGTCACCAACCGGCGTTAAACTAGCAGACAGTGAGAAAAAGCGACTGCTGGAAGTGGCCAGAAGGAATGCTATCAACATGCTCAAGAACGGCGCGGTACCGGCGGGCGCGGCCGCGCTGCCGCCACACACTAGGAACCAAGTGATGGCTGCCATACAGTCTGGAGGTCAGTTAATTATGAGTATGCAAGTCACCCCCTGCCATTTTATCCGTGTATATACTACATGTAAAAAAAACCCTGTCCAATCCGTGAGGGTGTTAGGTATCGTACTGATCCTGCCGGGGCTGCGAAGAAAACCGAAAGGGAGATCGTGGCCCCGGCAACAGGGCAACCGAAGGAACACGGGTGGGTTTTAGCCAGTAAGAGTCTGACGCGCCCTCCCGCTCCGCCCAGAGAAGTTATTTGATAATTTGATATTAGATAATTAATTAAATTTATTTAAAATATAAATAACACCCAAAAAAAAGTATCGTACTGAGAGTCTATTTATGTGGTTGTTGTATTCAGGAAAATTTACAAAAAAAATCGTTTAATTTTTTCAATTTTAATTCATTTCATTCATTTTCAATGGGGAATTTTACCGGTTTATTACATGAGGTGCAGCCGGCCGTCGTTTAGCGGGTGTCTACAAGTCGTAACTTAAGACCCCTGTTCTTCTTGGGGTAATTTTTATTTTAAATAATAATTAGATTTTTTTATTACTTTTAGGTATTGTTATTGCGGTACCTATGAGCCCAGGATCGGACAGGGTTTTTTGTACATATTGTATAGAACTTTGATCAGGCAGGGCCTAAAGTGGAAGGTCTATCCTGCCAAATTTGTAGATAACCAGTTCACTTTAGCCATCCAAACCCATAGTCCAATATCAATGTTATTGCTGTTGATGTGTTGTTGTTGTTGTGTTGTTGTTATTATTATTATATTTTTTATTTTAACAAATCTCGGGACCATGGATCCCGGTCCTTTGGAAGGCATACGAGGGGCCGAAGCCAACTCGCAGAGGCCCCTTAGACATTTTTAAGTGTTGAGGCACCAACCGACGATTATCCCTCTATGCACTATACAAGTGCACCCAAGGACAACCCCCGGTTGGTGTAGGACTATTGCAGAACATGGAAACAAAACATTGGGCTATGGATTTAGGTGGCTATAATGGATTGGTCACATGGAACTATGGAAAGACTATGGCCCCTGCCTGACCAATATTTTATGTAAAATACACGGGAAAATGGCAGGGGGTGACTTGCACACTCAATAATGGGCCCCCAAAAACGGTCGCCAGCACAAAGTGTCGTAGCGACAAGGGGGCAACATGTCCTGAGGTGCTTATGAGGAGTGGAGAGGTATTCCATGGCTATCAGGACAATCCCGGAAGTACGGTCAAGATCCCTACCAGCATCTTACTGGAATACTTCCTTCCTCCGAGCACGTTTGCTCTTGCGAATCTCCACTCAAGCCGGCCAATTAAGGCAAGAATGAGGTGGGAGCTCCATTCCTCGTCAGTGTTCACTCCAGCCGGCCAATAAAGGCAAGCCAGAGGTGAGGAACAAGACTTCTCCCGGGAGATAGGGTCCGTGGGGTCGCTACTGCCCAACCGCTCGCCACATGCTGCCCTGCGGGTTTTTGTATCTCTTTTGGTCTGGCTCCTCATCCTAGACCTGTTCCGGCAAAGTAAATTCTACCGGCACAGACCTAGAGTCGGAGCGCGCAAGCCCCACCACGACGTCAACGTAGAGATACGGCGGTGGGGTTATTATTATTATTATTAATGTTTCCATATTCTGCGATAGTCCTGCACCAACCAGAGATTGTACTCAGGTGCATTCAGGGATAATCGTCGGTTGGTGCCTCATTTTTATTAAAAATGTCTAACGAGACTCTGGGAGTTGGCTTAGGTCCCAAGTACACCTTCTGAAGGGCCGGGACCCTAGGGTCCCGAGACATGGCCTAGACATTTTTATTAAATAATAATTTATTTGTTCAGAAATATACAACTATTTAAATGATACGGTAATTCATTTTATCCTATGATCAGATTTTAAACTTCTGTGTCTAAACTAGATATAAAATATCTGTATTTAAAACAGCTCTTCCCCTGTTGAAAGCGACCCTTAGCAAATAACTTTGTTGACCTCATATTATACACATTTTAATCAAAGAGAAAATAATAATAAAAAAGTAAGTGACAAATGTATAACAGTTGTGTCACATCTAAGAATAAATTTATTTAGAAAAGTTTACATTCAAATGGATTGAATTCCTAGACTTCACACTAGGACCTTTCCTTTTCTGACCTTGAAGAAATGTCGAGGTTCTTGATCAACACGATCAATAACGATGGGGTTCCAAAGCAGTTCAAGTAATTCGTGTTGTCTTGCTCCAGCACAAATATCTGAGATCTACTGTCTTTCTTCAGAATGGAATAAATATTATAGTAACAAGACGCAAATATTCACGTTTTCTAATGGTATTTCTACATTATTAATGACCTTATTCAAACTGTCAAAAACAAAGTAAAGTAACAAAACTTTCAAATGCTATACTTGGTTTTTTTTAACTACTTGACGAAACCCTCACAGATGTAATGGAAATTGGTCTGAAAATAACAATAAATTCCTCATGATTTCTTTATCAAACAAAAATCATTTTCACAGGTAAATCGGTAGACGAGTTGACAGACTTCTGCAAACATTTATCAAAGAAGGAGGCACTTGGTGAGCTGTCCTCTGTCTCTTCAAACGACGACGATATGAGCGAGAACGAAGATACACTCGCTTTCCACCATCCCTTCCTCGTCAAAGAGAAAGCACCTATTGTTATGAACATAAGGGTGAGTTTTCCTTTGCATATTTTTACAGCAAAAAGTTTTAACAATACCATCGATGCGAATAGTGTTACCGTGGATTCAGTACATAATTGTGAACCGGTCGGTTATTAATGGGAACGGTCCGCGTAAAGATCCACCACTCCTACGCAATTAAAGTCTACGCACACAAACCGTGAGGTGAAGGTGTCCATTCTATGGTCCTAAGATGCACGCGAACCGTTCTGTTCGTGTCCGCGAGAGGACATTTAAATTGCACGCGAACTACTCGCTAAGCGCTCGCGGATACGTCCAATGTGTCAATACTATGTTCCTAAAATGTACGCAGGTACGCATTGTATAGAGTTCAGTTTCTCTAACTCCACCAAAACACAAATAATTAATACACTGGACCATCGGGGTAAAATCCCGTGCACGCGACCCTTTATTTCGTAGGTAAGCGATACTATAGCGGCCGAGCGCTGCAAGCAAGAATAGTCCTTACAGTATACAGATATGCGTTTCTTCAATAGTACATACTGAACTTAAATAACGTAATTGTAACGAATGCAGTGAAGTATTAATCAACGCGCGAACCATCACGCCAATTATTCATAAAAAAAATAATGAGACTCATAATGCAATAGGCACTCGAACCAACAATACGTTATTACGAGGAAATTGCGTACTAAACGTTGAGCATCGCATTATATTATTTATTCATGAATGGTGATCCTCATATCGATACTGTTTAGTGTTTATGCATGATACACCTTAACCAATATTATTTGGTTAATATTATATACGTTTTCACCTTTACATGAATAATTAACCAATCAGCCACTTTATTCAGTGTTTAGTAGTCTCTAATGACATTACATCACACAAAGCACTTTCGGTACATTGTAATTTCTAAAATATAACATTTACAACTAGAATTGCCATAATTGCCAATAATGGCTTCCGTGATTTTATTACAAGTTTTTTTAATAAATTACTTCGTTTGTGTGTGTTTCCAGTTACAAATTAGTAATCCAATAACATACTCATAATCAACCACTTTTAATTTACATTAGCACATTAACAAAACCTTTAAATGACTATTATTTTCCAGGGAGGAGCACCACTGCCCATAAAGACGAATCCCCTGCCTGTAGCTAATAAAGAAGAGTTAAGACTACAGTTCCCCGTGTCTTCGGGCTCGCAGCACAGAGAGAAGGCATCGGAATGGGTGCCCGTCTCACCACCTAAGAAAGATATGGTAATATACATGTTCTGTTCATTATCGTTTTAGTAATAACTGGCGACCCGCCCCTGTTTTGCATGGGTGCAATGGCGACATGTCAAAATATTGATATGTCCGTGCTAAGTATATCTAAGATAAATATAAATGATATTATTGTATAATCAATGTATTATGCACATAGCATTCCAGAATAAATTCCCTAAATTATAGTGAAAACCGCGTCATAATCCGCTGCGTAAATTATATTCTTATATAGATTATAAACGTGGTGATACAGACAGACTTCAAAAGCGACTTTAATTTATAATAGTAAATATAGTTAGAGCACTTTGTGAATGAACTTATCCGGGTAGATACCACCCTGGTACCTATTTCTGTCGCCAAACAGCACTGATCTGTTCCGGTTTAGTTTCAAGGGGAATCAGTCCTGTACCCTAATTGCGTAACTTATTTTTAAAATGATGATGTGGATATATGTAGTAACCTTTTCCGCTTAGCTATTTCCAAAGAGTCTTGAAAAGACCCTGGAAGACTCTTTGGAAATAGCTAAGCGGAAAAGGTTACTACATATATCCACATCATCATTTTATTATGGATTTCCGCAAGGTCACGCCTGAATCAATTAACTATCTTTAACTTATTTTTGTAAACAATTAGGTATGCCTAATTTGTTTTATTTTGACAGTTCAACAACATTCATTGCGTTATTTACGTTGTTGAGCAGATAATTTTTTTCCAACTTAAGAAGCAATGGATGACAGATTGTGTTGTATTACACAATTAGGGTACAGGTATATTTACATTTACATAAAACACTTCAGCTTTTTCTCTAGAATGCCAAGTGCGACGCTAACAGTATTGCAGATGTCAAGTGGGAAGTAGGCTTGTTTGCCTTCCAATGAGATAAAAAGTACAGCTATGCAAAGGAACATCTCAACCGAAAGACATCCACCTCAACACACTTAGCATGACCACAATAGAAACGGGTGTTGTCGACGGAAGAATATACAAAATTTTGTCTATTCTTACCTCGACAAAACCCGTGTCTTCACGTCCTGAAATGACGCCGAATTATTATAATACCAGGTTTTAGTGTCCCAATATTGGGCCAACGCTTTCCTCCAGTTTTTTCTTCGTCAAATAATTAACCAAAACTGAATTATTTCTAATTTTAAAACTTTTATTGCAGCAAGTAGCAAAAGTGAACTCAAGCAGCACTAAAACAAAATCTAGCACCGCTGCTGCATCTACAGCTAACTCATGTACAGAACTTGCCAAGTAAGTGTATACTTTAATACTATGTCAATAAGGTAAAATACAACTTTTTGTAATATAAAGAATTGTGCTAAATATGATTTTCTTTTCTAGAATATCAGAAAGATCTTCAAGTCCACCTGCTTATATGAAAAGCTTTACGACGGGAAGCCGTAAGTGTCACAATTACTTACATTGTTAAAACACCGGGGTAAAAACTTCAAGATATATAAATAACTACTAGCTTTTGCCTGCGACTTTGTCCGCGTGGAGGTCGAAAGTTATCCCATTGGAACGTACTACCGGGATAAAAAGTACCCTATGTCATAGTCCCGTGTGCCAAATTTCATCCAAATCCGTTTAGTCGTTAAGGCGTGAAAAGGTAACGGACAGACAGACAGTTAATTTCGCATTTATAATATTAATATGGATGAGATTAAAACAGTTGTAATTTCCGTCGGCGCCATATTGTGACATTTTATCTCATATTGCTTTACTCTGAGTATTTAGAAAGAAAGAAGGAATAAAATAGATTTATTTGCGGTAACATGACGCAAAGAATGATAAAAAAAAACACGTGAATAACAAATTGGGGGAAAATATGCGTCACATCCACGCAAAACGGCCATCGCTCAGCGTAAATGCTGCGACCCCATGCGAGACAGAGCCCCAGCGCTGATTTTCAGCGACAGCCGGCGCTGACGTCATGACGTCAACCGGTGCAGCATATAGTGAAACAACAAATCAAAAATAAAATAAAAACAATACTTAGTCCTAAATGTTTACACAAATATAATATTTAAAATGGAAACATTTCGTTCTGTCGGCGACTCACGCGCCGCAGAGTTATTATTATTTGTCTAGCTTGATAGGCTTAGCTTAAACGCTACGTAAATACGTTGCTATAGCGTCGCGAGCCATGATTTTATCGAAAATACAGTCGTTTCACAGTAATTTTACCAGTTATTTATTATCACTGTCAAAATCACAATGATCTTTATTCTCGTTACAAAAAGGTTGCTATTGTCAAAGGTAAAATAACTATGAAAGGTTTTTTTTTTTTTTTTCTGTTGGGCATCTCGAAGCTGACCTCTGAGGTCATGACTACTTAACCGGTCAATCCTGTGGTTGCCTTAAGCTGCTACACTCAAAGCCTCCAGCCAGGGGCATACAAAACTAAGCTAAAAAGCTAGGTGAACGCTCGCTAAGGGCACCCCCTGTGGGGTACGAGCCTCGGCTTAGGGCGTCACCGGAGGGAGGACATCAAAGATGGGACGGGCTGGATCAAGGTTTTGATCATTATTATTAATCGGGGAATTTAAAGCTACGTGCACAGCCGAAACCACTGCTGGCACCTCGTTATCGAGCAAGGGTCGGGGAGGAGTATCATTTACTCGGGGGCGCGGACGCGATCGCAAAGGACCTCGACGGCGAGGTCGGAATGACGGGAGGCGTCTGTATTTGTGTAGAGTGCTAGTGGCCCTATTGCTCTCCTGGAGGAGGGTTATGGGGTCATCAGGGTCGGTGAGAATGTGCCTAGGACGGCGGGTACGGCTAATCCTACTTGGGACATAACTGGCGGCCTCGACAACCAGAGGGTTGCGATGTTTGACCGCGGAATCGAAGTAACGCTTTGCAAGGTGTTTTAGAAATTGGTGGATCGTGGGAATTCTAAGGTCGAGATGGAGACTCTCGTTCCTAACATACCAGGGGGAGCCTGTGGCCCTACGGAGGAATCGGTTTTGGAGCGTTTGCAACCTATAGATATGGTGGGGTTTTGCATGAGCAAAGACGGCACCCGCATAAGTCATGATGGGTCCCTATGAAAGGACTACATCGTATTGACGCTGCGTCAGACATATCTCTGCGTAACCTCTTTATGAAATAAATTCGTGATGTTATATCTTTTCAGAGCTAAACTCCGTGCCAGTGATACCTGCGTTGCCGGCCCCGGGACCGCAAGCTTACCCCCCAGGGGTTGATGCGCAGAAGATGGTGCAAATTGTTAGTACTATACCATAATTTACAATTAATTCTACTTTCACTTAATTAAAAATAAATAAAGGGCATGCCAAACGTCACCGAAAGATTTATCTACCCCAAATTGGGGTAAGGGCACAGAATACATAATAGTACAAGTACAGAAGTTCCACAAAATCATTTGTATAAATAGCGACTCTTGCTACGACACAATAAAGTGCAATTCGTCGCTCAGCGCTAATTAACTATAGTTATATTCACCTAGAAGTTATCTCTCTTTCTATCGCGTAACTCTTATATCTTCTGACTACGTTACGCTCACTGAATTGGCCCGACAAGACGAGCCCCCCACGTACTTGTAGCTTCATACCTAAAATGCGGACTGCGCCTGGCCTGGTAAGAGCAGGAAGATGAAGGTTCCATTCTCGTAATAATTAGGTTTAACAATCTATGACGGCATTCGTAAAATGGATGGTTCATTGTCATGTCTTTGATGAAATAATTTAGGGTTACTAGTGTACTCAGATTAATATTACGATAATTATGTATGTTAATTCTCTTACAGCAAGATGTAGCGACGCTCGTGTCTGCGAAGCTGTCTTTAATTCGGAAGGAGCAAGAGGAAAGTGAACTTTATACCACACATGGAGTAAGTTACTTTTTTCACAAGTTTTGAGTCCCACTGCAATCTGCAATGCAAAAGCCTCTTCTTATTCAGAGAAGGCACAGATCACCATGCTTGCTCAAGACTAGTTGGCAATATTAGACTTATATTAACACTATAAGTCCAGGTTTCTCTGACCTCCACAACCCAGTTACTGGGTAATACGATACCCCTTGACTAGTTCCCAGACTTTCGGGCTTCTGACTCCCCATAACATTTGTCAAAGATCGACAAATGACAGCCGGGATAAACAGCTTAACGTGCACGGAGGGGTCTCAGTATGTAATGGGTGGTCACCTTTCCACGGACCCACCTCGGTAAGCGTAGCTTAACCTTCAGTCGATCCGTGCAGCTGAAAGTACATATAAATTGAAAAATTCACATTAGTACTTGCCCAGATTTGAACCCACAACCTCGTGCATGAGAGGCGGGGCTTAACCACGGGGCCATCACGACACATAATTTTGCATTTTTTTTTTATTTAGCTTTATATTATAACCAATTTTATTTAATAACCTTATTTCCCTAATGTAGGTAATGTTTTCACAGTTTGGTTGGTCGGCGGGGTCTGTGACTGAATCATCTCTGGGTCAGTTCACCGGCTCAACGGGTGCACAAATATTGACGCCAAGGGAACTAGCAAGCGGCACACAAGCTTGGGCCAAAAAGGTACACATTATATACTTCAAAATATATGGATATCTTATTGCTGCCTTTTTATATGACTTCAGTGAAATTGTTCTTTCATTTTCACAAATTAAATGTTATTTGAATAGAATGTTCAAAACAAAAAATTGTGTAGTTTATAAGATTCGGTGCAAAACTTATTTAATATCAGTTCATTGAAAACGCGTGACGGGCTTTCCGTCTGTTGCCGTTTCTTACACCTAACAGAAAGTAGAGATCTTCAGAAGGAAGCCTTTAAATGGGTGGATTTTTAGTACACTGGTGAGTGCAGTGCTTAACTTTTGAGATACAGGAAAACGTTAAGACACTATGCATATCAATAGAATAAAAATTACGATATGTTCTAAAACAAGCATTTTTTTCAAAAGCGGCAATCGCAGTTAAACTTTAAGAACATTATCCTGTAGCTACAAAAGTTATGAACATTATCCTGTAGCTACAAAAGTTATGAACATTATCCTGTTGCTACAAAAGTTATGAACATTGTCCTTTTGCTACAAAAGTTATGAACATTATCCTGCTGTAGCTACAAAAGTTATGAACATTATCCTGTTGCTACAAAAGTTATGAACATAATCCTTTTTAAATATAAATTACCTTACTGCTCAGTCACACATCCTGTTTATGGTGCTAAGAAAGCAACTTGGCGTGTTCTTCAAATCTACTCTAAATTATTTCTGTATCATTGATAGGAATAACATATATTATAAATTAATTTATTTCTTTCGCATTTACATTCACATTAAATTTTTTATCGATATTTTGTGGCGTGTGGTTATGAAAGAACAATACGCTTGTAGGGGCGAACCATAAAATATGCGTTAAAGTATCAAACGAAACCTAGTAATAGTGCTCAGCTGTCCTATTGTGTACTATGTATTGTGTTTAATCTTGTGAATTGTATGTATTTTGAGATTGTATGTATGGTATAATGTTTTGTGTTTTTATCTTAGTAGATTTATAAAAATTAAACTATTGAAATGAAAATAATAATGTAAATAGTATTTGTAAAGCACTGAAATACAATCAGCAAAATATTTCTGAAAAACAAGCGGTCTCAGCGTTGCTTGTCATAAGGCTAAAAGCTTTATAGTACGACGATAGGTACTAGTTAGTATTTATTTTCAATAACAGATTTTTACCACTCGAATTGCCTGGAAAGTCAACGTTTAGGGTTTTTCAAAGAAGGCATTATTGAAGCCTGTAAAAAATGGTAACACTGAATATAATTTGACGGAGACTGCTGTTTCACGCCTTAGAATTGTGCGCGGCGAAACGGGGGGCATTGCAGGCCGCTCATTCTTCAACGCCACCTCGCCTCGCCGCGCATTAGTCACGGAACAGCGGTCCCGGTCAAACTATAGTAAAAAAAATTAGTGATAATTTGTGTTCCGTATCTGTAGATTGAATAATTTGAAGGACTACTCTTATGATGTGTTTGTTATCGTTTACGCAACCCCAAAAGAAAATAGTTGACTATCATTCCATTTGTTACCTATTCCTTGGTAAAAAATAAACTATCCTAGCTGTTAGATCATTTAAATGACTATAACAAAATTGAACACTACACACCCTACCAATACTGACAGTCGGCGAGCCAACGGTTTCGTTCAATACTTTAATAGTGTGGCAATAACTTTTCTTTCAGCTGATCGCTTCGCCGGTCGGGATCGACGGTCCCAGCGCGTTCTACCGTGCGGTCAGAACTTACAATACATGTTGTATTATACTTTCTGACCTTTTTCAATATTACTGTGATGGTTGCAACAACTTATTTTTTACTGTTATTTCTTTATATCACTCTTTGTAAACGAAGCAATATTGTAGCACAGTTTTTACGTGTATGTAATTTATTTATATGAACTAAAGCTTTGAAAACGCTTATTTTTCTGGTCTTTTTATACGCACAGACTGTTAAATCTACTGCTAAATACGCGACGTTTGATGAAAATTGATGCCTGGTACTGGAAAACAGTTTTAGCACAATTTAAACTGCAGCAAATTATTATGAATCTTCAAATTTGTATGACTTTTATATTATAGCCTTATATTTTCTATAGTATGCTGCGAGTAATTATATCTATTTTATGCGTATTTTACTACCTATATTGTAAAAAAGCAATTAGTATTTTTAATGTCACACTCAACTTTGATTGCAAATTGAATGTACTTTATCTAGAATATTGCATCACTTATATTGTATTGTTATTAACACTTTGAATTATTATATTTAATGTGTAACCTCACTATGTATTATTCGAATTATTTGTTGCTGCAACCATCATGTTCGTTACATTCCTTGTTCGTGTAACGAGGGAACTTTGTAGTTCGCTCGTTACACCGCACTATTCTTCTAATGTGGTGGTAATTCTCATGCCACTCCCATTTGGCATGTCAATCATCATTACCAAAGATTGCGTACAGATATTCAGTTTTCCCCTTGGTTATGACTGACTTATTTATTTTCGAGTTATGCTTTTGTTATTTTTTTTTCACGATGGTAAACATATATTTACTATTTTTTCAACAGCATACTTCTATTTAAAACTGGTTACAACATAAAAAAAACGCGTAGAGTTCTAAAAATGTAGACATTTCATCGTTTATAGTTTTTGTGTAATTTTATATTTTTCTTATTTCTTAAAAAAAATCAGGATCATATTCATCCACACATTTTATTTTTTGTCGTTGACTGTAAACACAAAAATCATTTTAGGATCGCGGATTTTTTTGTTTCATAAACCCAATAGATAAAAAACAAAATATATTTTAGTCAGTCTCCAAATACTACAGCCCATCGATTCTTTGAGCTGTCTTCGAATGTTCGAAAACAGCTTAAACCTAAACATTTGTGCAAAGCTATGTGCGAAGTTTTGCACAACATACGAACTTAACTAAGCGACCACGCGAAATAATTGTTTGCCAATGCATTTACAAATGTTCCATCACATTTGTGTTATTTTACATTTGCAAATTTTCCATCACATTTGTGTTATTTTACATTTGCAAATGCATGGGGTCGTCGTAAATGGTGGGATGCCAACCCTAGATTATACAGCGTTGGATGGCTCAAAGAAAAGTATGGCCGAAATGGGGAATTCATGAATATTTGTTGCAGCTTTTAAGTGATAAGGAGATGCGTGCACTTCGATGTCTACGATGATAGGTGCTAACCTTACAATGTATTCAAAGAGGTAAGTATAATGCGGGAAAGGGGTGCAATGTTACTCAAACAAAAATGAACTTTATTTGATGTGCATACTGAATGGAGAATCGCAAAATATATATAAAAATTACTTGGAATTTCAGCCTATGGATCAATTTGCTCGAGCAAGTTTTAAAACTGTTTGAACTACTGATTATTTTCAGCCTTCAGTAAAAAATATCTAGGAATTCCGAAACTTCTCATCCTAAATTTTCTTCCAAACGGGAATTCACTTATCCTAGAAATACCAAAAATAGATTACATTTCCTACAAAATATAAAATCTTTCATTACCGAGCCAAAAATTTATATACTCACCAATTTCAATACATTCTCTAATTCGTTCTAAAATGTGTAGGATCAACTTGTGCGAGCCGCGCCCGTCGAAGGGGGCATGGGCATGCACTTGCTCCAGAAAATGGGCTGGACGCCCGGCCAAGGATTGGGTAAGGAAGGCACTGGGACGCTCCAGCCATTACTCCTGGAAGTCAAGCTGGACACCAGAGGTCTACAGGCCAAGGAAGAGGTCAGTAGCTGTAGACGCAGTAGAGGTGTAAGTAACATAATTTATTTTGTTTTTTTTAATACTTCGATCTTGTTTTTTGTAGCCCGTACTTGTTTGCAACTATTTGCAACATTTATTATTTAGTTGAACCTCACCTATTTCTTACATCAAAAACTCCTTTAAAATTACAGATGAAGCCTCAGAGGCCCGGTCGCATCCGAGGCCCTGCACCACTCGTCGCCGGCGGCAAACACCCTGTATCATTACTAGGAGAATACTGTTCCAAACAGAAACTAGGACCGCCTGAATATAACCTATGTTTTGAATGCGGTCCCGATCACAAAAAGAACTTCCTGTTCAAGGTCTGCGTACGTTGATATTTTTTATTGATTTTTTTTATTTTATAAGTTAACAAAAGGTATGTAACCCTCCCAGTAACTGCCTTATGGAGGTCTGAGTAGCAATTCCCGATTTTTTTTTACGTTCATAATTCTAATCTCATGTTAAAAATACTTCTAATTTATCTACATTTTTTACATTGATTGGCTGCTACGATGAGATAAAACTAGATTTTGAGCGTTTATAATTACGTGAATCTGATAGGCAGTCGCTCCATGTAAAATACTGGTATTCAGCTGCATCCCCGAGGCTAGGCAGAAGTTGAAATTTATTTTTGTATGGCATGCGAAGTATGCTCGTCGGGAAAGTATCGTCAATCATTGGATGACAGCCAAAGAATTCGTATTGGTATTTTCCCCTTATATTCCGTCACTCCATATATTCAGTGCTGCTACGTCAGTCTAAGTCATTTCGACTTTGGAATTAGTGATTATATCAGCATTGTCATCACAACCACAGATTAATACAGATGAGACACTCCGCAGTTTAGGTATGAAGCTACAAGCACAGATTATCAGATAAATCACTCCATACAAAATTTTCAATACCTACTGCTATAATAGCCTACACCTTCGAGTCGCTAGACGCTGCAAACGAAAATGTATGTGATTTTACAAGCGTAAAGGGTCTTTCAAACAGGCGCGACACGCGACGCGACACAAAGACACCGCTCGTCGCGCGACGAGCGGTGTCTTTGTGTCGCGTCGCGTGTCGCGCCTGTTTGAAAGAGCCTTAAAGTGAGTTTTGCTTTGTAGCTGCGCGCCGCCGCGTGGTTATTGTGAATTGCCAGGGCTGCATCTTTTGATATAGATGTCGGTTGGTATATGTAGTGCACTTTATAACATTTTTAAAATAATAATAAAAATAAATAACAAGAAAATAACGATAATAACATTATAGAATTTTAATTTGCACAAAGTAGATTTTTGCTAAACGTAATTTTCAAATGACAGCTGACAAATGGAGGTCATTGACCTTTCTATTCTTATCTCAGACGCATAGTAGAAGCACAGATTACGCGGTAGAAGTAATTACGTGTTTAATTTTAAATTCGTTAAAACATGCAAGTTTAAACAATTTACCTATTTTAAAAACGATAGTAAAACAAATTAGATAGGTACTCGCATTTCTTTATCAGCGGGTGAACTGAAAAAAGATAAGTTTTATGTCTTCTCGTGGTGGATCTACATCCATCAACTGCACATAATACACTAGAACCAGCCGTATCATAAGAATTTGAAACTAAGTACGTCAGGTCGACCGAAATATATGCGTACGGACGCGCCTCGCGGCTGTCGGCAACCCACTGAGAAGTGGTTCCGTTGCGGCCGGTAGGTAGTTAACGCGCGTAAGTACTATCGAAGAAACGCATATCTGTACACTGAAAGGACTATTCTTGCTTGTAGCGCTCGGCCGCTATTGTATCGCTTACCTACGAAAGAAAAGGGTCGCGTGCATGCTATTTTGTTTTCAAAATGCTTAGATATACGTTACCCCGATGGTACATGGAGTGATTTATCTTTTAATCTGTGCTACAAGTACGCGGCGGGCTCGATTCGCTGTGCCAATTCAGTAGGGCTGCCGCGCGCCGCTGCCGGGTCGTACATCAGTTCAATACTCACGCGCCGCGTCGCGTCGCGTCGTTCGTTCGTTCGTCGCAAGATATTAAAACTAAAAATGAAGGCAACAGTACATTGCAACGCATTTGGCTGCTTAAATAATAATAAGGATGCTACCTACCTACCAAATGTTTACATTTGTTATTCTTATCTATATCACCCGTATTTACGTAGTTAGAATATTAAATATTATTATTATAGTAGGTATAGTTAGGTCCTTACAAGTTCTGTTTACAAGGTCAGGTTCAGGCTTTGATAAGTATAGGTAGGAAAGTACCTATTCAAATAGTATTTTGTTTTGGTGGGTACCTACCATGGACTAACTATAACCATAACTAAATATTATGTAGTAAGATTTTGATTATGTAGACAACAGGGCATTCGTAAATATTTTTTTATTTGCCCAATTACGTAGGCACATATAAATAAATAATGGAGACTAAAGAAATTTAAGTAAGTACCAAGCCTAGGTTTAATTGAAACGTCAATAGTTCACTAAAGTAGAGTAATTGGCACGTAACTGGTAATTAAATATTCAAATTAATTATTCTCTAAAAGATGACAACCCTAACTTGGTCAGAAGGTATAAGAGTTACGCGATAGAAAGAGAGGCAACTTGTAGGTGAATATAACGGTAGGTAAATTAGCGTTGTGCAACCTGAATTGCACTTTATAGTGTCGTATTAAGAGTCACTTTTTATTTAAATGATTTTGTGGAGTGTCCTATCTGTATTAATCTGTGTCACAACTCAGTTATTCAAGTCATCTAGAGTGCAAAGTTCTAATAATTTCTCTGTAAAGCTAAAATAGTAATGATAAATCGTTTCAGTTATTTGCATGCTAACCGTTCTCAACATGCACACGCGCGCGCGTAGAATACGACGCGTCCATAGATAGCTCTTAGAGACGCCTAACGTGCACGGTTCGTACGCATGCGTTGGTGATACGCCTCCGCACTCCGCCTATTCCTTCGCAGAAAACAGCTGTAATGCTATGATACGATTAATAAAATATTCTACAGGTAAAAGTAGCAGGAACAGAATACCAGCCAGCAGTAGCCAGCGCTAACAAAAAGCAAGCGAAAGCCGACGCCGCGCAACTGGCATTACAGAAATTAGGCATAGTGACGTAACCGTAACACGTAGGATCTAATTGTATACGACTGTTTATACTACTATATTGTTATACTTGATTAGTACATAACTAATTGTAATACGTTTGCTAGAATATATGTCTTTAGGTTTATAATGTCGTTTTATTTTACTGTATTCCTTAAAGTCCTTTAACTTAAATCTTATGTTGATGTTGCAACGCAAATGAGCAATGACAACCAAAACAAGAAAATGGTATCATAAACCCAAGCGCATTATATAATAGCTGTAACGGGACACAGTGCAACGCACTTTCACACAAAAAAAGTGCGGTGCCCGCCTGTAGTGTGCGTTAGTTAGTTCATAGAAAGTGAACAAAAGTGATGTGGGAGGATTTTTGCGCCCAAGTCTGCGTCATCCTTACACAATAAAAAAATACTACACCTACGAAATATTGTAGACTGAAGTATGATTAAGTACTTAATAATTTAAATAGGTTAAACCTTCGGCTGCACTTAGCATTGCCATGTGAACTAAATACTTAACAAAAATATCAGTATTAGGAGGGGTTTTCACTATCAAATCTTTGATCAAAGATATAATGAAATTGGAAAATAGACATTATGGTCCCCCTTTTTTTTTTTTTTTGTGGGTGGGAAATCATCAAATAACTTCTGCTCTGGGCGGAGCGGGAGGGCGTGTCAGACTCTTACTGACTAAAACCCACCCGTGTTCCTTCGGTTGCCCTGTTGCGGGGGCCACGATCTCCCTTTCGGTTTTCTTCGCAACCCCGGCAGGCATCGGCCCTAGTGGACCCCTTCGAATCTGCTGACATCTCTTTGAGGCGCGCGTGGAACACAACGCGCCGTCGACCCGGGCCTGGTCCTTATCGGACGGCGAGCCACCCATTGCTCACCATCCGCAAGCCCGCGCCTACGGTGGCCGGAAATCGCCTCGCGATTCCCGACGCCCTGGGCGTCTCCTCCTGCGGCGGTTAGGGGCATGAGGGCGCGAAATTTGCCTCTCCCTCACGCGTTCCGCCTCCTCCTTCGCGAGCATTACCGCTTCGCAGAAGGAGGTGACGGCCTCCCATTTCCTCTCGCTCCGTACCATGGCCATTATGGTCCCCCTAAGGGGGATATTACACTTTCATATTAAATCATATGCTTATTTACGAAGCTTACAAATTACTTACAAATTAGTCTTACCTATTTTACAATTTCATTATATCTTTGATCAAAGATTTGATAGTGTAATACGATTAAGACCAGGCACTCCAAAAACAATTTCCACCCAAACTCCGCCCCCATTTACCCCACCACTCCACTATGTACTAAACGCCAACACATCAGTAATAAAGTTGAATATCGCATGCGCTCTTTGATCGTGTTCAAGCACGGAACTAAATGTCGTAAGTCTCATTTCTTATTTCGTTTATAACTAAAGTAATAATTGATCTAGAAAAAAAAAATCTTATATTTGGATAATAAACTATATTTCCTTACCGTCAATAATTATTTTAGACATAAAAGCCGAATAATCTTGTTTTTATTTCAAATAATCTTTCAAAAGGACATGATTTTCGAATAAAAAATGGATCGAGCAAAAATGTTACAATTACATAACTGTCTTATATTTGGAATGAAAAAGATCCAATAAATCATATACTACAGGAGGGACAGCCCTCTGTGCAGAGCGTGCATGGAGGCTGAGGAAACCGTAGCGCACGTGCTCTTTGAATGCACAGGCGTCACCCAGATTAGAACAGAAACCCTCGGGTCACCCAGATCCTACACAGATGTCCTGAACAGACCAGGAGACTTAATTAGCTTCTGGAGGGAGGTGGGCTGGTTGGAGTAACCATCTAACGGCCGCCATGGCCCACGCACAATGGTCCACTTCACGGACTAAGTGCGGAAACCAAACCCTATAACATAGATCATATACTAGAATTCCAGTTTGATTGTATTTTTCAGAATATAAATGCAAATTAACATACAATTTAGGGAGCCTCCTCGGTGGCACTAGTTGATATTTTTTCCATACAAATTTCAGGGGGGTTTTACTCCACTGTTTGACATGGTACATCCAAAGTTAAACATGATATCGTTTTGTTTCATTATTAAGTTTGTCTGTGCGGAAACAGAATAGTAAAATAATGAGCCATTAAAAAGTTAGGAGCCCACAAAGATTCCTTTTTCTTGCTAATTTTAACGCAACTTTGGGGGTAAATAAGCAATAAAAGAAGTGTAAAATCTCCAAAACAAAGTCGGCACCGACAAAGCTCAATTGTCGAAGAGTTCAATAAACTTTATTTGTAATTGATTTATGCAGTAGTTTTTTCATAAAACCCTATTTTCAAAAGGACTTTTCGTAATTTTTTACGCACTCGTTTTACTAAAATAGTTCGGAACGGTGTTTGTGTGCGTGCAAACTAGACGTTGTGCACGTAGACCAGTGTCTAACTGCTCATCACTGATACTATCTCTGTCGGACACGATGCCAGGTGACACAGCGTGCTTTTCGGCCATGCCCACTAGTGAGTTCGAGCCCGCGACTAGTGTCACCTTAAAGAGATACCTGTGTCAAGTGCCGTTACTGACTGTTCAGTGATAACGCTCATAAACTCTAGCTTCTAATCTGGCACCTAAATTGTTGACAAACTTACGAATCTAAAAATATTGGGCATCTACAAAATAAAAATCTTAAAATCATTCACTGACAGATGCCCAAACTGTATAATAAAGAAGGATAAAATTATGCTTATGAATTCCATTTGTAACAAAGGTGAGCACTAAGAAGGGATTGTTGAAAAATCATTCCCTAAAGAGGTTAACTAGGGGAAACCTTGTACGGAAGTTCGAGATTTTACCGATGCGATGGGAAATTCCATTGGGCGCACGGCTTGTAGAATGTGAAAATAATACCTACTTCGTCGAGATGAGAAACTCCCGCTTGACACTCGTTCAAACTAGCGCTATTTCTTAAATAAACAGGTATCTGAAGACAAAAGAGGAACATTGAACGTTTCACTTTTCAGGGCGTATGATACACGCCCAGTTTCGCCCCTCTATGCTATGGAGTGTGGTGGTTTTACACCGGCGAGGCGAGGCGTGGATGGGATGGACGAGAATTGAAATTTCTATGGCAAAATTTATATCCACGCGCTGCCCACCTTTGGTGTAATGCGCGAGGATGTGCGAGGCGAGAATTGTATTATAAATATTTGTTAGTACGATATTGAACTTTATTGCTGTAAGAATGTATTTATTTACTTTGTTAAATGGATATACAAATCTCGCACAAGCCATCGAGGACTCGCACGGTCTCTATCCGTCAAGCGCTGACCAACAAACACAACATAACCTATAAATTATACAACGTTCATATAATTTATTGACTTTTCCACTAAAGCTGCTTTTTTACCAATGGTAGACGCTTCCCCTGTCCTTAGCTCGTCTTTTAATAGTGCTACACTCCAAGTCTCATACATATTTATCTAGTTTTCGTATAATTTGTGATCGACACAAAAGTAAACATACACAACAATGGCGGTTTAAAGACATACAAGTGTGCTGCCACCTGTTATATATAAGCTTTCAGTTTTTAACCTCATTCTCGCCCATCCCATCCACGCCTCGCCCCGCCGCACAGTGGAACGAATGTATGGGAGCGGTTGGACGTAGACATGTCCGAAAAAAAAGAGTAAAATTATGCCAAACTAATGATGCCATCTTATTCGATTACTTAATGCCTTCATAACTTGTGGTGATGAATTTCTTCATAACTCCCATATTTCGGGAGTAATTTGAGAAAATGTGAAATTTTACTATGAAAATGAGTGTATCGAGCTCTCTCCCTCCTGATTCCGGGCTTGTTTCAAGTAGCGGTCTCTAATATCATAATGCTAATACTAAGAGCTATATTTAATACTAAGACACATAGTGCGCCAAATGTGCACTTTCTGGGATAAAGAGTGATGTTTATTTTATAACACAATTTTTTAATTTTTTGTTTATTTTGTTGATTAAAACCGTTTTTCTAAAGGTTTACCTTATTACAATAACATTTCTGATCAGCCAATTAGAGAAGATATAAGCTAATTAGGATATATAATTAGGGACTTAAGGTTTACATATAAAACTGATGCACTAATGATTACTGATAAGAACATTGCTATTATTTAATTACTAAATGGCTCTTAATACACTAATTTAGCATGCATCATTTACTAATTATCACAATAACTAATTACCTTGCAATATTTAACAAAGGATACCTGGGATACCTGGATTTTATATAAATAGGTCACTATTAGTAACTTTAAAATCAGTGTTGATTTACACCTCGTTGTATCCAAGCTAATCTCGCAATGTATTTTCCAAATTTTAATACAAATCTTGATATTCACGTTGCTTTATGCGCACGCGCACATAAAGATTTACGCGACTTTAACTATTTGTTCAGTGTTTTAAAAGATAACAGTTGTGTTCAGTTATGTGAAAGTGCTGAAACAAGTTTAAAAGACTGGTGTCGTCGATTTTGCTACCGCATTTATGCAAAATGGACACAGTCTGGAAGAAGCACAGATAAGTTTCGGAAGAAACATGAGATTTGGCTACAGGCTGCAATTCAATGGCCGGAATTACAGAATGAAAATATGGAACCTTCTACAGAAAATATAAGTGACGTCATCGAGCCCATAATTTCTCCTGCTAAATCTGATGCTTCAACTTGTACACATCCTAGTCCTCGTAAATCTTTTGAGGACCTTAGTAACCGGCAAAAAAGAAGACGCACCACTGAAGATAGTCTTTCATGCAGCAGTAGCAGCGCTGAAATTATGTTTTCGGCCGAAAGGGCGCTTCAAAAGGCAGGACAAAGCGATACAGCTTATGTTATGAAATACTTGACGGAGAATCCAGAAGAGGCCTCAAAAATCAAAGCCTTCATTGAAGGTAAATCAATTCAGGTACGGGAAATATCCCCTTTGAAGGCATTGGCTCTTTATGTATCGATGAACTTATCGAAATGGCGCTATAACACTCTTCGGGATTTCAACACTCAAGAAGGAGCTCTTCAATACCCGAGTT
The DNA here is from genome assembly GCA_916610215.1 of Omphaloscelis lunosa. Classification (NCBI taxonomy): domain Eukaryota; kingdom Metazoa; phylum Arthropoda; class Insecta; order Lepidoptera; family Noctuidae; genus Omphaloscelis; species Omphaloscelis lunosa. Next base: position 6,083,094 of record OU744255.1, read on the forward strand.
ACTACATGTTGGTTAAAGAAAAAATTAAGTGCTATCCGGCCAAAGAAGATCTCACAGTTACAGAGAGCTCTGCAAAAATCAAATTACAAGCCTTGATGGATTTAACCTCAAGAAGACTTATTAGGTCGTTAGAAACCCCTGTTGATCCCAATCAACAGCTCGTATTGACCAGCAAATGGGGTTTTGACGGATCATCTAGCCAAAGCATTTATCATCAAAGGACGAGTGAAGATGAGCAAATCGATCTTGCTAGTAATTTTATGATTAGTCTTGTACCACTGCGGCTCGTCTCAAAAGGTGTAACAATTTGGGAAAACGAGCGACCATCTTCCACTTCATTTTGCCGGCCAATATTGTTTAAGTTTATAAAGGAAACCAAAGAAAATGTGCAGAGAGAGATGGCTGAAATCGAAGCAGAGATTGAAGCCTTAACTCCATCCACCATCACTGATGGAATTAGTGTCAAACACCAACTGCTGTTGACAATGATTGATGGTAAAATTCATTCCATTATATCCAATACAGCAGCTTCAGTGTGTGACATATGCAAGGCTTGTCCTAAAGAAATGAATAATTTAGAGTTAATCAAAGATAAACACGCAAACGAGGACATGTATAAATATAGCTTAAGCACCCTTCACGCTTGGATTCGCTCAATGGAATGCTTATTACACATTTCCTACAAATTAGACATAAAATCATGGCAAGTAAGGGGTGATATAGCAAAAAGGCAAGTTGATGACAGGAAGAAAAGAGTTCAAGAGGCTGTAAGAAGAGAAACGGGCTTACTTCTCGATGTTGTGAAACAAGGCAGTGGATCCACCAACAATGGCAACTCGGCAAGGAGATTTTTTGAAAACTACACTAAATCTGCTGAACTGACCGGAATAGATGCTATGCTTTTAAGAAAAATCTGTGTGATCTTGCAGTGTATTTCATCAGGAGAGAAGATCAACGTAACTAAATTCCGAGAGTTCTGCTTTGATACTGCTAAGCTTTACGTGGAGTTATACCCATGGTATTATATGCCTTCTTCACTTCATAAAATTTTAATGCATGGGCCAGACATAGTTCAGAACATGTCAATTGTGCCCATTGGTTTTCTATCCGAAGAGGCATCTGAGGCTAGAAATAAAGATTTTAGAAAATATAGAGAGGGGCATTCTCGAAAGCATAGCAGTATCTCATGCAATGAAGATATTATGCACAATCTTTTACTGTCTTCTGATCCACTTGTTACAAGTATCCGTCCAAAAGGAAATAAGTTTGTAAAAAAATCTTCTTTTAAGGAATTTTATGAGCTTACGGATTCTGAGAAAAGTGATATCGAATTTGTTAACATAAATGATTTAGCGGACATCGATTCTGAATTTGAATTAATTGATGATGATGATGATGACGAAGATAATTAAATGATGTTATTGTTTTAAAATGTGTAACTTAGTAAATTAGAGCTTACGTCTTAATTATTTATTGTACTTTTAATGAAACTAGGTAATTTATTATCAACTTACTTAAAAGTCATACTCTCATCAGTTCTTGTGAATATTTTTGTTAATATATATTTCTGTATATATATAATATATTTATAGACCTCTTAATAAGTCTGTCTGCGGTTTAAAGTAAATACAAATGGGGAAAAAACGTTTTTTTTTTTAAATTTTCATTTCCTTTTATCCCAGAAAGTGCACATTTGGCGCACTATGTGTCTTAGTATTAAATATAGCTCTTAGTAATAGCATTACGATATTAGAGACCGCTACTTGAAACAAGCCCGGAATCAGGAGGGAGAGAGCTCAATACACTCATTTTCATAGTAAAATTTCACATTTTCTCAAATTACTCCCGAAATATGGGAGTTATGAAGAAATTCATCACCACAATTTATGAAGGCATTAAGTAATCGAATAAGATGGCATCATTAGTTTGTCATAATTTTACTCTTATTTTTCGGACATGTCTACGTCCAACCGCTTCCATACATTCGTTCCACTGTGCGCCGGTGTATTAACCACCTTTATTTTATGTACAGTCAGCCCCAAAAAAATGTAAGTTTGTAAATCTTTTCTTTTTTTTTAAATAAAAATAAAATGTTTACTATGTTTTTACCTGGACAGTGGATACAATGTTATGAAACAATGAATGTAGACAATAAAATGGTTCCTTGTCCGTGTATACATCTTTTTGGAGCTGATTGTACATAAAGGTGGGATGTTGGGATAAAAATAAAAAACCAGAAATATTTCATAATCAGATTTATTTAATTAACTATTTTTGATAACATTACTACAACTATTCAGGACATTGACTTCAACATTTAAATTAATATCAAGGTGTAATTTTTTGTGCATACAAGAGCAAAGTCCAGAAACTCATTGGAAAAACAACACTAACTAATTCCAAAGATTTCTAGTGCAAATTAAATCAATGGAATAACTTGAATAATCGTCCTTTTCTTCTTAGTACCTACAATTACTTCTTATAATGTAATAGATACTACTCCTGCCTCCTTACGATTCCTAATAAATCACAGATCTGTTCCAAACGCCTTCCAGTGACATCCTTTACTGCTTTTCGCCTGATTGTTGTTTGATCCTGTAGTCTGACAGGGCAGCTTTTATGGCATCTTCAGCAAGCACTAGAAATAATAAACAGAATTATTATATTTAGCAATACAATACAGACAATAATTATTATAGTAATGTACTACTTAGTAACTTTTATCACCATCAAAACCATATTAACATGTACAAAAATGCAAGTCTCGCAGCGCAGTTCTTCTACCGCAAAAAGTGGTGAGATCTAATGTAAAATCAATAAACAAAATGACTTGGCTATCGCACGTCAACATAATCACATAACAATAAACTTAAATAGTCATAAATGAACACAGCGCTAGCTAGATAACCAGCAAACGGCCGCCATGGCCCACGTACAATGGTCCACCTTACGGACTAAGTGCGGAAACCAAAACCCCATAACATAGCGCTAGCGGGCCAAATTTATGCATACACAAACATAAATGAAACACTCGAGAGCGCTAATATTAGTTAGATTTTCTTGTACACACGGCTACACATCAAGCTATACATTTCCAGTATAAGCTGACCTCGCACTGTCCGGAAATCCTATACAATGCGAGATGAGCATAAACGTGAAATGTATAGCTTGATGTGTAGCCGTGTGTACCTACTAACCTACATCCATTATTTACCTACCTACCTATTTAAGTAGTGTAAGAGCGGTTACGCACTACGTCCGATCCAAATCCGAATTCAAGATCCGAGTTCAATCAGAATTGGTAACTGTGCGTTTGCACTGGCGAAACATCACAACAAAACATGTTGAAATCTCTAGTTCCTGTCAAAAATTGTATGGTAAATTGACAGAAAATAGAGATTCCAACATGTTTTGTTGTGAATGTTTCGCCAGCGCAAACGCAAAGTAATGTTCTAAATTCGGACGGACACGAGTTCGGATCTAATGCGCAAGTGCGCAACTCCTCATACAAATTGTACTATAATGGCTACTTCGGACCGGACGTAGTGCGTAACCGCTCTGAGTGACGAAAAATTTGATGAACTGCAAAAGTAGCTTTGTAATCGCATATCTATTTAAATAAGGTTAAAAAGTTACATACGCAGTTCATATTATAAAGCTAGTGGATTATAATAATATCATCTATGTGCAGAGGCAGAGCAGAGGACAACACCAATTAAAATTTTAAATTTAAAACTTCATAAGTCGCCGGTAATTTTACCGTAATTTATATAAATGACCGTAAAATACCCGTATTTTACCAGCGTTTTCCGTAAAATTACGTAATTTTGCAAGCCTACCTGTGGATAAAGCTAGAAACCTGAATTTTCAGTGACCAAGAACTGAAAATTCAGGTTTCTAGCTTTATCCACAATGAAGTTACTGGCATAACAGTGGGAACCTATATTTCATTTAAAATGTTTAGGTATATTTAATAAAACTGCAAATGTTTACAAAACCTTATCTAAAACCACTTGTTAGGTTAAGAAAATAAAATACAATGACAAAATTTATCAATATTTATCTATAAATATCCAAAAACATGTAAACATGTCATGACATCACACTATTACCATTGCCATGTCATAAGTGTGGGTGTGTGTTATGTGCATGTGTGAGTGTGTATGTATGCCTCCATAATTATTGAAAAACATACAATGACATGAACACAGTCCTATGAAATGTTGATACCCATCATCACTATTTATAAATGAAGAACAACAACTATCAAAAGTAAGCAGGTATAGAAACACAGATATTCATTACAGTATCACTTACTAGAGCAATGCAGCTTGACTGGCGGCAATGACAACTCCTTAGCAATATCTGTGTTCTTCAGCGTCAACGCTTCATCAACCGTCTTTCCCTTCACCCACTCCGTAGCCAATGAGCTGGAGGCAATCGCAGATCCACATCCGAAAGTCTTGAACTTTGCGTCAATAATCTTGCCATTGTCATCAACTTTAATCTGCAACTTCATTACATCACCGCAAGCTGGGGCACCAACAAGTCCTGTGCCAACATGTTTATCCTTCTTGTCAAGGGAACCAACGTTGCGTGGGTTTTCATAGTGATCAATGACCTGAAATAACAGTTTGAATGTACAGGACCAACTTCACTGATAATTTATTGTAAATTAATTCCTTTACATAAATTTAGTTTTACTAGTTGTTCAGTTGAACTAATTAGCACAGTTGGAATTTCATTCAATTTGTGTTTACTTTGAATTTCTGAATGTATAATTTAATTTGAATAAATTCGTACAATAAGAGGTCAGCTTATACTGGAAATGTAGCTTGATATTAGCCGTGTCTACATAGTTTTGGTAGTGTACCTAACGAGACTAATTCATAAATGTAACCAAATTAAAAATAAATTAATAACGAGTATAATGCATAGTCTACTGGACTAGATTTGGATCATTAAATCCTGCACTCATAGTTAAAAATTAAAATCAATATTTCTTACACAGAATATTGAATATATGTATAATATAAAATACTGAAACCCTAAGACGACCCACTGACCAAAATATCACTGAATATTTTATCATCGGTCAAGGTTATGCGTGAAATTACATTTCACTAGCGAAATCGATAATCCTTGACATTGCATGAAAATAAGTAATACGCACTTACATTAGCATGGTATGATGTGGTTTGGATTAAGCTGGGGCCACTAACAGTTTTCAGACAAACGCATCTACGTATATTAGCCACCAAAAACGCCATCATTCTTCGATTATATTTGCTGGTTAATTTCTAGCTCGTACTCGAATCCACAAACACTCACTGCACTTTAAATGAAATGAAAGCAAGCTATAGCTAAATCGATTTGACGTTTGTATTCTCTGTGGCAGGAACAATCAAATACTTAAAATTGCAATGAGGTAGAGATTCTTCATGAAAACAGTATCAATCGTCCGTATCTTGACTGGTAGCCATTCTTGCTAGTACTTAACTAATTAAACTTAATATTTACAAAATTAATACAGACCAATCAGAACTGCAACATTTATTATAAAATCGTGTATTTCTACAGTAGGGAAATCTAGGAAACTTAATAGTAACTAGATTTCGAACGCACAGCAATTGACTAAAGGGCTTGCTACACGGCAGTCAACCGCGTCCCAACAGAGGTGACCTTGGTAGGCGAAGGGCAGAGCTGTTTGAAATTTCGTCGTAAACCACCAACTCCACGGTTGTAAACCACCAAGGTCACCTCTGTTGTAGTGATGTAACTCATCATTTTTATATGAGGTTGAGGGTACCTCATTTTACCTCGCGAGGTCCTCACGAGGTATCCTTTATTTGAGGCGAGGAGTCGTACATCGGCGTATTCACCTCGCGAGCCGAGCCCGAGCCGAACTCAGCCGAATTCAGCCGATAGTCCAAGGCAGCGAGGCGGACCGGACGACCGGTGCGTCGTCTCTTAAGTAGTCACGATTCCGATTTTTACGTCTCCCTCAAACACATAATTTTGTTTCGCTCATAAATTTTTGACCGCCAAAATAAACGAATCAATGACACTTGATTACCAATCTAATGCTAATGTTTTTTAGAGTTCATAGTTTACGTTTATGAATAAATCGGTTCATTCGCTCACTAAGCTCACTCAGTACTAACTCGCGAGTACTCGCGTCAATAATAGCAATTTAAATTTTAAGTGAGGAACTGAGGACGCATGAACGGGTAAGGTGGTTCAATGTTGAAATACGAGTAAGCCGTCGTTCACACGGACGTAATAAAATCGCGGCAATTTTTTTCGGGCACTAGATTTTCAAAACTCTGTTTAGCTCTGAAAGTTGAAAATCTAACAGTGTGTTTTTTCAACGCGCTGGGACGAGAGTGCGTCCCAGCGCATTAGATTCTCAACGCTCGGCTTAATACCGAGAGTTGAAAATCCAGTGCGCGATAAAACCCCACCGCGATTTTATTACATCCGTGCTACGTCGGCTTACTCTTTCAATATGCGATCACAAGTACTTGTACCTCAAACGAGGCACCTCATGAGGGACCGTCTCTACTCTGTTGGGACGCGGTTGGCAGCCGTGTAGCAGGCCCTTTATGCAACTGAGCTGCGTTCGAAACCTGTAAAAATAAAAAGTCTTATCAGCTGGTGGTGAGGAGAATAACAAATATTAACCTTATGGATTCCAGGAAAATGAGTGCTAATCCTGATTACAAATCTGCGACATCGATCCACGAATTTAGTGTGAAGAACATAAAGGGTGAAGATGTAAAACTGGATGTGTATAAAGGTCATGTTTGCATTATTGTGAATGTGGCTTCCAAGTGCGGTCTTACCGCTAATAATTACAAGCAATTGAATGAAATGTATGAAAAATATGCTGAGGAGAAAGGTAGGTTGTTCTGATCAACAATATTAATTTTCGCCAACCTATAATAGATTGCCTGGCTACAACAACAGTACTTTGGCCAGGAATAAATAATTACAAATATAACTTTTATTGTTCACCGCAGTACAATTTAACCAAACCAACCTGTAATGTGCGTTTATTTTGTGCAATTTTTCTTTCTATCTTTACAAACCGCTTAGTTTCACATCTCTATAAAGTTGTTGTCAAAATTATTGAAAACTTTATATCAGGCACATTAGACCTCCACCAACCTCCCGAACAGGCTAGATTTCATCGAGGCCTCTTGTCTACTGACCACCTGCAGTCCCTAAATCAGCACGCTTAGTATGACCACAATAGAAACGGGTTTTGTCAACGGAAGAATAGACAAAGTGACAGATTGATTCAAACCCGTTTTATTGGTGTCATGTTATGTGTGCAGGTGATTGAAAAACATCAAGAGTTCAATCTACCATGGTACCTGGCATTTGTGGATTACTTAAAAGGTTTCAATATCCTAAACCATGAAGCCATATTCTTGGCACTCATAAACATGAGACATGCATCTGTTACAAAGAATATATCACAACAGTACAACAGCAGCCCACCGTATAAATACCACTGGGTCATCCTTTCCAATTCAATGAGGAGTCGAGCAAGGCGACACACTGTTTTCCAAACTCTTCACAGCTATGCTGGAAGTGGTTTTCCAAAAATTCAATCTATACTGGTGGGACAAGGGTATCTATACACAGAACATAGAACATTTTCTATGTTATAGGGTTTGGTTTACGCACTTAGTCCGTTAGGTGGACCATTGTACGTGGGCCATGGCAGCCACTTGGTGGTTATTCCAACCAGCCCACCTCCCCCCAGAAGTTAATCAAAACTCCTGGTCTGTTCAGAACATCTGTGAAAGATCTGAGTGACCTGAGGGTTTCTGTTCTAATCTGGGTGATGCCTGTGCATTCAAAGAGCATGTGCGCGACGGTTTCCTCAGCCTCCATGAGCGCCCTGCACAGAGGACTGTAACTGTGGACTGTGTGGGACAAGGGTATTGTCGTCGGAGAAAGGAGATTGACCAACCTTCGTTTCGCCGACGACATGATCCTCTTTTCTTCCTCAGCAGCTGAACTAGATCAAATGCTGGAACAACTGAGCCACGCCAGTCTTCAAATCGGACTTAAAATGAACATGTCGAAAACAAAGCTGATGCCGAACAGCACTGAACGCAACGTAGATATTGGGGGTTTGGAGATTGAGTATGTCCATTAGTACATTTACCTCGGCCAAATAGTATCCTTTCAGACGAGACAGGCCAAAGAAATTGCTTGACAGACAGAAAATGCCTGGAAGAACTATTGGTCGATGAAACATCTCATGAAAGGACCACTCCGGCTTTCACTAAAACAAAAGCTCATGCACATGTGCATTCTTCCCACTGGATCGTAAACATGGTCTCTTACAAAGCGTCGTCTCTTGCAGTCTGCAGTTCTGCTCTTGAAGTCTGCCACCGGGCTATTTAATGAAGTATACTAAGTGTCAAACTCACAGACCACATTAGGAACTCTATACTTCATTCCCAAACACAAATACCGAACGCTGGCCGTACAGTTGCTGGCTGCTGGATTAAAGTGGAACTGGGCTGGCCACATCTGATTAGATAGATGAAACATTTATTTAGTGCACACAAAAGACACACTTAAACACAAATAATATCAAATTACGTCTGTCGCATTTAGGAGTAGCAGTACGCAAAATCATCACCCAGGATCCTAAATAGCAGTAAACGACTACGCGGCAGACCCAGAAAGAGATGGTGGGATGAACTGGACTCCTTAAAGGATTGGCCCGCAATCGCAGTAGGCCAGGAAAAGTGGAAAGACAAGGGAGGCCTTTGCCAGTGGGACAACACCACGGAGCTCCGTGGTGTTGTCCCACTGGCAAAGGCTCCGCGGAGCAGAGACAACACAGACTTAATATTGTACAAATTAACAAATAACATAACTGGCGAAAAATGTGGGTGTACTATAGTTACACCTCTGCCTAACCCTTTGGGGGTTGCAGGCTTGATGTTATCTTATTAACGAATATTTAATTTAAAAAAACATTAAAAATTAATAAATTCATTATTCAAACATGAATTGACTAACACTTGTTTATACTTACAATTATGTAAAATACAATATGACCTAACAGTATTTATTTATAGGCCTGCGTATTCTCGCGTTCCCCTGCAATCAGTTTGCTGGTGAGGAGCCAGGTAACCCTGAGGAGATTGTCTGCTTTGCCGCAGACAGGAAAGTGAAGTTTGATCTGTTTGAGAAGATTGATGTGAATGGAGACAATGCAAGTCCTTTGTGGAAGTTCCTGAAGGTAAAGGTTCTGTATATTATTTTATTTTCCAGAGTGCATTTGGTGGCCTGTTTACATGTGTGGCGGCATCTACATCGCCACATGCGAACTACGCATCACACTGACGTCACGCGAAATCCTGCATCAGACACAACAGCCGTGTGGTCGGAGGATCCTCCCTTTCCTATAGAGGATGAGTAAACTTTACACCCTCATAATTCTATACTGGTGACCCCGAGTATGACCGTCAGCGCGAATTTCCTGCAACTATTTCAGCGTCACGTCATCATCATCTGTCCCGCAAGCTTTCGTGAGGCGGGTCACACAGCCAGCCCGCACCCATGTCTTCAAGGGGTATCCTGACCATCAGCATGCAGTGGACGGCGCATTCCTGGTCATCACCCTCAACCTTGTCGAAAAATATCCCACGGGAACGTACTACCGGGATTACATACCTAATAGCTGAGGAAAGGACATTGACTAATACCGCTGCGCCTGCGCTGCCGTCAACCAAAATTATGTAGTTACGCGTAATTTTGAATCTGTGATATCTTTTAAACTATTCATTTAAATGATATGATGTCAGACATATATTAGTCTAAATTAAATGCCCAATTTAAATAACATATTTTATAGGATAAGGATTAATATAATACGAGTCAAAATTGCTTCGGAAATAATAATGAAATTTTTATCAAATTCTGAAAGATAATCTGAGAGATAATGGTTACTGCGGGTCATCCTTAGAAGATAAGACATATGTCATCGCGGACTTTTTTGTTGAACTTTTTAAGATGAACAATCCTGTAGCACATAAATTTTAAGTATCTTTTGCGGTTTTCGTGGCGCATGCCAGTAAAGCTCCCAGTCGGCGTGATTTTTTCCAACTTCTTCAACAAAAATCGTCATATTAAAGCCAATTGACACAAAACATTTAATTAATTATACACCAAAACCTTCCTCATAAATCGTAGTTTTTGAGTTTATCGCGTTCAGACAGACAGACGTGGCGGGGGGTAATTTATTGTCGTATCGTGTCGTCTCCACCTTGTTTATGGAAATCTTGTGCAAAATTTCATTATTTTGTACTTTAGCGGTTCAGGTTGTGCAGTATCTGTCATTAATTGTATAAGAATTATATTAGGTACTAATTAATTTATTTTTTTCACAGCACAAGCAAGGCGGGACCCTGGGCAGTTTCGTCAAATGGAACTTCACAAAATTCATTGTCGACAAAGATGGCGTGCCCGTTGAGCGTCATGGACCTAATGTAGACCCATTGGACTTAGTCAAGTCTCTCGAGAAGTACTGGTGAACAATCTAGTGGAAAAATTGCTTCGCATTTTATTTTTCTATCTAGATAGACAGGTGGGACAAATGGTTTAGTAGTAAATTATGTAGGTACCTACTGTAGCAACAAAGTAGGTATTTAACTATATATAAAGTGTCTATCTTATCATTTACATCTATCGAAAGAATATAATCTAAGTTGTAGCTTAACAAATAATAAAATTAAAAAAAAACTGCCACCATACTGTGTGATATATTACGTAGTTTCTAAGAATTATTGTTATTTTTTGTGATATATTATAGCAATACAATAATTTGGAGTTTTTTCTTTTAAATTAAGTTGCATGGCTCCCTAGAACTTTGAGGTTCTTGTTAAGGTGTGGCCAAACACCTTAAAGGGTCTTTCAAACAGGCGCGACACGCGACGCGACACAAAGACACCGCTCGTCGCGCGACGAGCGGTGTCTTTGTGTCGCGTCGCGTGTCGCGCCTGTTTGAAAGAGCCTTAACAAGAACCTCGCATTTCTGCCGCGGTCTAGTTACGACTAAACCGACGAATTGTGTGGCACATCCGAGACACGCTGCGCATTTATTCAATATCAATGGCAATATCAAAGGCAATATCATTCTGCCTAGCTTTTTCAATCCCGAATGCAGCTGAATACCAGTATTTTACATGGAGTGACTGCCTATCTTACCTCCACAACCCAGTAACTAGGTAATACGATTAAGGCGGGGTTATGGGGGTCATGACCCCCCTGGGCTGTGTCTAGGTCGATCACTGATATTTTTTCAAATCTCATTGATAAACTTAATTAAATAAATACCTTGTATGATGTTGCCACGTGTGTGTTTCGACACACATGTGCGAACGACACGCATAATAAGACTATGTGCTGTTATTATAATTATATGATGATGGACTGTGGAGTTTTTTGCCGGCTCTTCTCCATAGAAAACGACCAAATGGAACCGTGGTCCTAGCTTCTGACGTTTCATAAGTGGGCCCCTTGTAGGTTTATCTGAAGCTAGCAACTAGGCGTAGAAATTAAATAAATACCCCAGACTAGTGTCAAGACAAACCACTCGGGTCGGGTCCTGGCGGCCCCCCAAATCTTAAGAAGTACTTATTTAATGATGTCCCAAACACTGTCAAAATATATTCAGTAAGAATCAATTTAGAGTTGGGAGGTTGAGGATGAAAATTTTCGAGCTCGCTTCGCTCGCTACAATCTATATCCTCAAACTTCTTGCATAAGTCGACAAAGGAACTCCTATTTAGATATGTACCCATGACTTAAAAAAAAAATACCTTGCATACACAAGGCGGTGTGCAAAAATTTTCGAGCTCGCTTCGCTCGCTCTTCAATTCTATATTTTTCTAACTCTCAAACTTGTTAGCATAAGTCCACAAAGCAACTCTTATTTCCGTACGGATGTTCAATAGAAACCTAACCGAGAATTACGAGACGAGGTGCAAAGAAATGTCGAGTTCTCCTTGCTCGCTCTCCTACATTCTTGCTTTTCATAAATAGCCTATTGAAAAGACGAAAATGCACCTCCCTGAAAAAATAATACTGCCTGTTGCGAGGTCCATGGTGTAGGTAGATTATAATTACGCATGTTATAAATAGTTGTTTGTTTTGCAGTCATTATTATTTTTTTGCAAAATGTTACTAGTAAACCTTCATAAACTGAGCAGACATTCATTCCTTATATTGTTTTGGCACCCCGGGCGCCTGACAGGCTTAGTCCGCCACTCATTGGAGCCTGTCCTGACTGCAAGGGCGGATCCAGCCTTCGAGTCGGGGGGGCCCTGACTCGAAGGCTGGATCCGCCCTTGCCTCGCTACGCATCGGATTCCGTCTCATGGGAACGATTGAATATTTCTGAAAGTAGGTTCGTACAAACGCTTCTATGTTCTATGTTATGGGGTTTGGTTTCCGCACTTAGTCCGTCAGGTGGACCATTGTACGTGGGCCATGGCGGCCGCTTGGGGGGTTATTCCAACCAGCCCACCTCCCTCCAGAAGTTAATCAAAACTCCTGGTCTGTTCAGAACATCTGTGAAAGATCTGGGTGACCCGAGGGTTTCTGTTCTAATCTGGGTGACGCCTGTGCATTCAAAGAGCACGTGCGCAACGGTTTCCTCAGCCTCCATGCACGCCCTGCACAGAGGACTGTCCGTTATGCCTATCGTGTGGAAGTGTTTGTTTAGTGAGCAGTGTCCTGTGATGGTCCCCGTCACCAGGCGCAGGCCGTTCCTGTCCAGGCGTAAAAGACTCCTGGTTAACCTGCTATCCAGGGATGGCATAGCTACCTTGGACTGCCTGCAACCCGGTGTCGAGGTCCACCAGTACTCCGCTTGTGTGAGGGTGAATTCCTGTAGCCACCTGCGTATTTGGTTGAAGGGGATTGGTACGATAGGTTCGGGTCCACGGACTGCCGTGCTAGATCCTCTTCTAGCAAGTTCGTCAGCTGCGTCGTTACCTAGCGATCCGCTGTGTCCTTTTATCCATTGCAGTGTCACCGTGTTGCGACTAGACACCGACACCTGTTCTAGTGCATTGTGACATTCTAGTATCAACTTTGAGGTAATATATTTTTTCTTCAGCGATTGGAGAACTGAGGCGCTGTCGGAGAGTATGCGTATGTGAGTGTCCGTAACTCTCCTGGCCTCTATGGCATGGACCGCTTGTATGATGCCCACACACTCCGCCTGATAGATAGACGGTGTTGAACATTCCTAGTGGTCTGGATATCTTTATGTTGAGATCGTGCGAGAAGACTCAGACTCCGGTATCCAGAGTCGGTCTTCGATCCGTCGGTGTAAACTCTCAGCTCTTTCGGGCTTGGGTAGTCGCACTGTTCTTCTGTAAGTATTATGTTGTAGTGCCTTTGAAAGTGGTGTGATTTCGGCGCTTTGTCGCAGGGTGATGCCATCATTGGCCGTCGCTTGATTGCATCTTCCTTTATGTGTGTGTGCTTAATTCTGGAGTCTTTGCTGAGAGTTCCTGATAAATGTAGTCTAAAGGCGGCCAGGGCCGCCTCCTCCCGCACAATGAGGTGCAGAGGCGGCAGTCCAAGCATTGCCTGTAAGGCGGCAGTGGGTGTAGTTCTCATACTGCTAGTGATTGCAACACAGGCAAACCGCTGCAGTTTTTCGAGATCTCTTTGGGCTGTGCTCAGGTCTGTCCTGGGCCACCAGACCAGTAAAGCCATATGTGATACATGACTGTGGTGTATAACCAGTGGGTGACCTTGAGACTAATCCCCCAATTCCTGCCAAGCAGTCGTTTACACTGCCACAGGGATATGCTGGCTTTTGTTGTGATATAGTTCGTGTGTTTTGCCCAGTTCAATTGTTTGTCCAAAAAGATGCCCATGTATTTGGTTTCAGTTGAGAGGCTTAGGGTTGTTCCAAAGAATCGTGGTAGTTGTAGTGTGGTCAATTTCCTCTTTTTTGTGAAGAGGATCAGTTCGGTTTCTGTGGGGTTCACTGAGAGTTGGTGCTTGCTGCACCATTCCTCTACTTATTTCAGGGCTTGACGCAAGAGGTTGCCTAGAGTGTTTTCGTGGGTCCCGTTTATTATTATGGTTATGTCGTCAGCGTAGCCTACGGTGAAGTAACCTTTGTCATTAAGTGTTTTGATGAGGTTGTCTGCTACCAGATTCCATAGTGGTGAGAGGACGCCCCCTTGCGGGCAGCCCTTCGCAACGATGGCCCTTGTAGTGTCATTTACTGTGACTTGTACAGCTCTCAATTTGAGCATATTGGTGATCCAGCCACTCAGGGTCGAGTCTATGCTGTGTCGTTCGAGGGCCATTTTTATGCTGTTAAACATGGTTTTGTCAAAGGCGCCCTCAATGTCAATGAAGGCAGCCAGTGCTGAGCATTTGTGGTCCACTGCGCATTCAATCTTAGAAACCACGTTGTGCAGCGCTGATTCTGTTGATTTGCCTGTGGAGTACGCGTGCTGTTGTTTGTGAAGTGGTTTTACCCGGAGGGGTCCGTCTCGGATGTACCTGTCACAGAGTCTCTCGAGGGTTTTCAGTAGGAAGGATGTGAGGCTTATTGGCCTATAAGCCTTGGGTTGTGTATAATCGGTCTTGCCAGGTTTGGGTATGAAAATGACTTTCACCTCGCTCCATGCGAGAGGTATGTGTCTAAGTGCTATGCAGGCTCGATAGATCTCCAATAGCCATGGTGTCAGATGATCCACCCCCCACTGCAGCAGGGCTGGGAAGATGCCATCCAGTCCTGCCGACTTGTATGGCTGAAAGGTGTTGATAGCCCACTCTATGCGGTCTTGTGTTACTATATTGCGGGCTCTTGACCAGTCTTGATCCGTTGGGGTCCATTCTGGTTCAGCCTCCCACGACCTGTCCTCTAGGATTTCACAGTCTGGGAAGTGAGTCTCAAGAAGGACCTTACTGGTTTCATAGTCAGTTAGTGTGTATGTATTATCGGGTTTTTTCAGCGCGCCGAGAGTTCGGTCCTGATCGGTTGATAGGATCTTTCGTACCCTTGCCGCTTCGTTGTTTGTTTATTCACAGAATTTCCGCCATGCTTTCCTCCTGGCAGTTCTGATTTGCCTCTTGTATGTGTATTGGGTCTCTTTGTATAGCTTCCAGTCCTCCGGGAGTCTGGTGTTTTTGGCTCTGTTGAATTGTTTACCTAGTGTGTCTCTGAGTCTGCTAAGTTCAGCGTTCCACCAGGGGTTTCTCTCACTCTTGGTTCGTGGCGCCCTTAGTTTGCAGCATGCATGGTATGCCTCGGTTGGGCAATACCCAACCGAGGCATACCATGCATGCTGCAAACTGATAGTTTTGTTACGGTGTATTCTAATTATGCCATGTCTCGTAGGGTTACCTGTGATAGATGCCTCGCTAAAAGGGAGGCTAACAGGCGTTTATACCCGGGGACATCAGTGCGCCGCAGGTTTCGTCTCGGTGTGGTTTTCCTTGTGTTGGTAGTTAGTGTAAAGCGGATTTTCCTGTGGTCTGAGCAAGAAGGCTCGTCCGATACGTGCCAGTTTGTGATTTACACGTACAAACGCTTTTACAAGTCTTTAAAAACTAGATGAGGTCGGCGTTTGGATCCGACTACTCTGAAGAAACACTGAAAAAAACTCAGAGGTCAGTTAAAATAAAGTTATTTATTTAACATTAAGATGTATTTATTTTATAGCAAAACTATATAAGACAGATGTCAGGTGAAAATCCAACATATTTTGTTTTAAGACAACAACTGGAATATCAATGATAATAAAGGAGTTTGTAACATTCCTCCCGGCCTTAGTCCATTTGCTCTATGAGGCGATGTGGTGGGCGTACTGTTCTCTTACTACGCCTCAACACCGGCGTCTGTTCTAGTGTTCGCGGTGAGTGGGAAACGGTTTCAATTGGAGGTTGACTGAATGGAGTTGAACTGGTATGGGGTAGTACTTCATGTGGTGTGAAATTCCATGATTCAGCCGATGACGATGGTTCCAACGAAATGTCTGGCTCGTTGGTTGGTGACTGAGCTACACTCGCATTGGGGCGTATGTGGTCAGCATGTCTGCGCTTCAAGACTCCTTCTGGAGTTCTAACCACATAAGAATACCTGTGTTTTCTTTCCTCAATGATAGCCGGTTTCCACTTATCTTCCAGTTTGGTACGGATGTACACTGCTTCCCCATTCTGGAAATTCGGCGTCTTTTGTTCTGATTGAATATTCGCTTGTATGTTTTTATAGCGCAATGTCCTTCTCATGTTTGGCTTCACATTATCCAGTAAGCAGTTTAGCTGTCTGCCGAACATCATTTGGGCTGGGGACTTTCCTGTGGTAGTATGCGGTGTGTTGCGATAAGAAAACAGAAAGTTTTGTAGTCTCTGTTTCAGGTTGACTCTGTCTGCTTCACTTGACGCCATTCTGGATTTAAAAGTTCGCACAAGTCGTTCGGCCAATCCATTGGTTCTTGGATGGTAGGGTGAAGATGTCATGTGCACTATACCCTTTGACTTGTAATACTCTCGAAAGTCTTTGGAAGTAAATTGAGGTCCATTGTCGGAGACAATAATTTGAGGCAATCCAAATGTAGTAAAAATGCCATCTAGTTTCTCGCATAACGTTCTGGTGGTTATTTTTGCCATAGGTTTAACTTCTATCCATTTTGATAAGGCGTCTGCCAGTACTAGCCAATACTTGCCCTCAAAAGGTCCGGCAAAGTCGACGTGAACTCTTTCCCATATCTTTTCTGGGATCGACCAAGAGTATACAGGAAGTTCTGAGTTGTTGGGTCTATTTTCCTGGCATTTTTTGCATTTTTTTACAAAATTGTCAATGTCTTCTTCGAGTGTTGGCCACCAAACATAGAAGCGCGCAAGAGCCCTCATTGCAGAAGTTCCAGGATGGCCAATATGCAAATAATGCAGTACTGTACTTCTTAATTTACTAGGTATAACAACTCTACCTTGCCACATGATGATCTTGTTCTCTATAGATAATTCACTGCGTTTTCTGATAAACGGTTTCAGATCAGTCTGTGAACAGTCAAACCAGTCGGTTTTAATTAATTGCAGGACTTGCTTTAGTGTGGCATCGTGTTTCGTTTCTTCTCTAATACGCTCTTCACTTAAGGTCAAGTCATTCATTTTATTATGCTGTATTACATCAGTGATTTTGCATATCGAAACCTCTGGACAATTCGGCTGTTCAGTGCTATTTGGCATTCTGGATAGGTAATCAGCAATGATGTTATGTTCCCCTTTTCTATAAATTATGTCATAATCATAATTTCCAATCACGAGTGCCCACCTCACAAGTCTATTATTGGCAATTTTTGGGAGATTCCGTTGTGGCCCCAATATGTGAATAAGTGGTTTGTGGTCAGTTATAAGTGTGAACTTTGTACCTCTGAGATATTGGTCGAATTTTTGAATGCCATAGAATATTGCTAATGCTTCGCGGTCTATAACGGAATATTTTCTTTCAGCCGGTTTAAGTTTTCTTGACCCGAATGCAATAGGTTGTTCAATTTCTTTATCCTTGTGGTATAAGACTGCGCCTACTCCTTTCTCTGAGGCGTCGCAGGAGAGGTAAAGAGGTCGACATTCGTCAAACGCCACAAGCGATTTAGATCTTGTTAATAATCTCTTAGTTTTAATAAATATTTCGTTTTCATGATTAGTCCATTGCCATTTTCGGCGATCACCGGTTAGTTCATGTAAATCGGCGCATTCGCTGTGAAGGTGTGGGATAAATCGTTCATAAAAGTTTATAAGTCCTAAGAACGCCCTGAGTTCTTTGGTATTTGTTGGCGGTGGTGCCTTCGAAATTGCTTCTATTTTAGATTTTGTTGGTCGTACTCCATTTTTGTCAAAAATATGTCCTAAATACTCGCTTTCTGGTTGTAAGAAAGTGCATTTTTTTAGTTTTACTTTCAGTCCGGCTTGTTTGAATTTGTTGAAAACCATTGAGAGGGTCTGTATGTGTTCTTCGTCATTTTTCCCAGTAATGGCAATATCATCAAAAAATACAGCGACGTTTGATATACCATCAAGTAGCTTGTCAAGGAAATGTTGGAAAATTGCAGGCGCTGTTGCAATACCAAAAGGCATTCTGTTGTAGACAAAGTATCCTTTATGGGTTGATATTGTTAAGTACTTTTTTGATTCAGGGGATATTTCAAACTGCAGGTAAGCATCCTTAAGGTCAATTTTCGAGTATTTATCCCCATGTGCCAGACGTTGTCTTAACTGATCAAAAAGGGGCACGGGATGAGTATGTTTAATAAGTACCGGGTTTATCGTTGTTCGGTAGTCGCCACATATCCGTACTTGGCCATTTGGTTTCAAAACATTGACTGTGGGTGTGGCCCATTCTAAGGGTATCCTGTTGGGATCCACTTCTGTTATTATTCCTTCGCGTAGAAGTCGTTCTAGTTCTATTTCTATGTTTTTCCGTATGCTGAACTTGATGGGACGTGCCGGCAGATGTTTTGCTTCACTGCCAGGTTTAATGTGGATGTTCACTTGATAATTCTTTACCTTCCCTAATTTATTGTCAAATAGGTCGTTGTAGGTAGCTAGCACGACATCCAGTGATGTGTCTGTGGTACGTTTGATAGAATAAACAGGTTTCGGAAACGTCATGTCGTACATTTCGCTCCATTGCAACCCGAAAAGTAAAGGATCTGCTTTGTCCATGACGACAACAGGTAATATCTTTTGTACGTTGTCTAGTTCAACTGTTACGTCTGTTATACCTTTCGGTTTCAGTTTAAAATTGCAATAGGCTTGGAGTTTCGGTGCCTTCAACAATGCTGGGCCTCCAATCTTTTTCCACATGTTAGTAGATATAATTGAGTAGATTGATCCAGGGTCCCAGTCCATCGTGCATTTTACACCATTGATGGTAACGTCAATTTTCTTGCATCGAGATGTTTTTTTGTTAATGATGTAAACAGGGTTGGTCTCGCTATCACTTTCTTCCGCGGAGGAATCCGCGTGTGACGACGTCGTTGATGAGGCCTCTGATGTCTCCGTTCGATTTTTAAGCTTCTGTATTTTGTTGTTTTTTTCTGTCTTGTTTTTGCGTTGTGAGTATTTGTGTTGTGATAACAAATATGCTCTACCTGTTTTAATACATACACTTTCGAAATGTCCTGTTATCTTACAAGCTTGACATTTGTGGTTTTTTGCTGTGCAATGCTCGTAGTCATGTATGTCATGCTTTCCGCATCGTCTGCATTGATCTGGTCGTAACTTCCTCGGTGTTTCGTTGTTGAACGTAATAACAGTGCGTTTGCCTTGTCTCTTCTGTTTGATTTTGTTAATATAGTCACCGTGTTTGTCACTTTCGGTGCTATTGTCGTTCTCTGCGACTTCGCGTGACTGGGCAACTGTAAATATTTCTGCGAATGTTATCTCTCTCGTTTTGCCATCACCTGTGACGTCGCGTAGTTCTGGCCATCTTTGTTTTAAATCTATCTCCAGCTGTGTGTGGTTCAAACCGGTTGCGAACCGATCACGGAGTTGTCTCTCCAGCAAGGTCCCTTCATAGCCGCAGTGTTTTGAAAGTTCTTTTAGTCTATTAGAATAATGTTCCATTGTTTCGTCGGTTCCTCTCGTAGAGTTCCAAAAATCAATTAGAGCTTTGTATCGCGTTTTCTTTGTTCCATACAAATCCAAAAATTTCATTTTTATATCGTCGTATGTCGCTGTGTTAAAATCAGGAGTTAATGCTATTTTCAGCTCGTGGTATATTTCCGGTGTAATGCAGTTTATGAGTAGGTCTTTTTGAATACTAACAGACTCATCACCCCATATCCGGCATTTCGCTTCAAATAGGTCCACAAAGTTTTCTGCAGTGGTTGTGGCAGGGTTAAACTTGTCGCACTTGAAGTGTTTTACAATGTTTTGTTTTGATGTAGAAGGTGCTGCGTTATCATCGTTGTTTGTCACGCTGCTGTTTGATGAGGGACATGCTTGTTGTTGTTGCTGTTGTACGAGTTGTTGTAGAAGGACTGTTAGTACCTTTTGTTGTTCCTGTTGTGCGGTAAGGAAAGCCGCGAATTGTTCAGTATTCATGTTGTTTGATTACTGACAACACAATTTGCCTCGTCGCCAATAAAATAAAGTTATTTGTTTAACATTAAGATGTATTTATTTTATAGCAAAACTATATAAGACAGATGTCAGGTGAAAATCCAACATATTTTGTTTTAAGACAACAACTGGAATATCAATGATAATAAAGGAGTTTGTAACATAAGTCTCTTTTAAAAAGTCCACACATAATCTTGGTACTGATCATGATACTCAGATCATGTGGTTTTGGGTTTGATAATATACAGTAAGAGCAATATAATATGGAACACCACACCAAAGTCGCGGTGCCAACAAAGTGTATGGTTGGTTGCGCAACCAATCGGACGCCAGGTGAGACCGTGAGATACTCACCATAAAACTGTGTACCTATATTTTGTTGGCAGCACAACCAAGGTTGTGCCACCGTGGTGTTCCATTGTAATAAAGGTCTTCAGTGCCCGTACTGACACAAATCTTACAATCTTACAAATCTGTATGTCATAGAAGATGGTTGTAATCGGGTTGTCTTAAAGCGTGCTTCGAATTGTCTTTTACATTGTCTGACCTTGGCCTTATTGTTCATTACGACTCGAAGAAAAACTGAACTGACTGAAATAAATTCGAGATTTCAAAACTGTAATTAAAAAGCTATTTAAAGTCAAATGTCAACAAAATAATTCGTCAAACTCAAAGGTAAACAAAATAGGTACCTACTCTAAATACAGCAAAACAAAGATTTGATGAAGAGCTGGATTTAACCATTTAATCGAAATTAGTGCCATCTGAAGGTTGCACTTTATTATTATAACTTTTGTTTATTTTATGATAATAAACCATTATCGGTGTAGTACTGTAGTACTAAAATAATTATGCATAGGTAATTATTATTACATTATTTACTTTACAACGCCTAACAATTTTATGTGTACAATGCTTATGATACACTTTGCTAAGTATTTTTGCTCAGGCGCTTATATCAGTATTCCGAGAAAAATAAACTTCACATACTTAACTAGTCACAGCTATGAATGAAATGCACCGATCCCAGCGTGGTTTAACCAGACTCGATAAATCGAATGAACCCCAAGATTTGCACTAGCTCCTGAAGCCTCATTGAAGATTCATAGGACTACAGAGGCCATTGCATATCAAGGAGTAGACCGGGTGGCGCAGTAATGGTAGGGAAGACGTACCCTTAGGATAAGGAGGGATTTGCGAGCCTACCGGATATGCATCCTTGAGTAAGCAATGGAATAGTGGAGAGACGGGTGTTATTTATCTATGGATGGGCATCTTTTTGCGACGTCACCGCTATGTTGGTTCAGGTCCATCTTGACATATTTTGACGGGGTTATGCTGCTTTCTCGGCTCTTTACTATATTGCTGCTGTGCTGTGCTGTTCTAAGTCTTCGTCAAAAGCTTCGCTGCTATCCATATTTTTTCGTTTTATATTCGTCGTGTTTCCTAATCGTTTACGTTTCTTGTAGATCTTGCTGGCAGCCTTCATAATCTTATATCGATCTGCAGCCGTGTCCATCCAAACGTTGAATTTCTTGTCAAACGTCAAGTCCCGTTTAAAGTTGTCGTTCCATGTGTAAATAGGGTGGCCTACTTTCTTGAATTTGGCCTTATACTGCATTGCTACGTGTAACAGGTGTGGTTGCCCCGCCTGTAAACGTGTGCGAGATAGCACATCCTGTGATTTTTGATGCGATATGTTACTGTTTTTCCGTCTAAGATTTCGCGCAGAAGAAACCCCTGCATTTTTGTTTTCCTCTTGGTGTTTAATCTTTTGACGTATTGCCTGACATTATTTTACACGAGTATGTCTTTTTAGGTTATCTAGTTGTCTTCTTTGTAAGAATTTAGCCTTTTGGAGGTTAGCAAGAGCTATACGATGATCCCTAGAGTGACTCGGCTGAAAGATCAAGGTTTCCTGGGCAGCCGCTTTTTTAATACTCCAGTTATGGTACACGATGGTATTTCGATGTTTTCATCCGTTGACTGGATCCCTATGCTTTCCAGTTGTTTGGTTATGCAGGCTTGATATTTTGTTTTGGTGGATTCGATGTTGAGAACGGCATAATAACATTGTTCCTATTGTAATTGCATTGACATTTTATTATACGTATATGTGATGATTTATTCTGTTGCAGTATTGTGAAATTTTATTTGATGTTATATGGGTTTATTAAATTATTTTTTTTGTCAAGAGGTGCCATATGAGGTCCCCATTACAATCTCTCGTCCAGCGCGATTCCTAGGAAAAATATTTGATTAATAAATTCCAGCTTCTCTCCATTAAATACGATGTCACTTCTTATTACTTCTTACATTCTTCTTAATTTAAATGTAATGCATTTGGTTTCTTCTCATTTAGTACCAAATTATTTACCGCAAACCAATCTTGGACCTGAAGAATAGAGCTAGTCACAGCGTCATTATTTTGTGACCGTCGGTCCATTTTTTAGATCAATGATGGATGATTTTGAATTTTGAATTATGTATTTTATAATCATTTGTTTCTGAGAAAGCTTGCTGTTAGGAATAAAATCTTGAATTTATTCCTATGTGCTAAGCAAATTCTGGCGTCACCGCAGTTATCCGCAACATGGGTAGCGAGGTCTCGGCGGACAGACACGTGGTCAAAAGTTAGCCCATTATGTTATTTATTTGGTGGGCTTCTTTGTTCATGGGCGCTATTTATTACCATTGTTAAACTATTGTTTAGGTGTCAGAACGCCGCACTGCAGCCGCATGTGCAGATTTCGTTTCGAGACAGAGGTACACAATTTTGACAGGGTCGTGCGCTTGCTGCGATTTATTAGTTACACTCTTCGTTTTTCTATAGAAATGTATATTGTTCTGAAGTTTTTTGTTTTTGTTGAATGAACTTAAGCTTAACCACTCATGTGCCTTTCATCACAAAAACTCGGGTAAATTTTTCAACAAAAATCAAAACAAAAAAGGTTGCCTCAGACGCGACTATTTTGTAGGGCTAAAGAAATTGCCAAATGGTTAAGGGTAGTTAGTAGGAGTTAAGATTTATGTTATAATTATCAGCAAGGTTATAGCTCAGGTCAAGCTAGGAAGTTTTATGGAAAATATTTTTTTGTGCGAAATCAATACCGACCGACATTGTTAATTTGTTAGAATCATACGTACTTAGGTACGTCTTCGTATGTTATTTTAGAATATCTTGCCATTCTACTTTTACTATGTCAAATACCCATAAACCTATAGCTTAAAAATAAAAGTTAATTCTGCGCATAACATCAAACCTCCCAACTTTCAATTATAGCCACGTAATCGAAATAGAGCCGAGAATTAAACTCAGTTCTCTTGGTCGCTACATTTACTAGAGACAATTCAAAATGCAAATCTTTTTTGTATCTGGATCTATCGTTGGAGTTAACGTTAACCTTGAGTTTGAAATATGGGAATTTGATTTACTGAATGATTGGTAGGTATGTAGTTTGTGAAATATTGAGCTCTGTGCATCTGTTGATGCAGTCCCTAACTCAGGTCGAGGTGTGTATTTGCAGAGAGAAGCAACGCCCTGAAAGATAAAGATATGGAATGATCTCACTGGGTTATCCTGGCTATGTTCAGTGGCCCTGGAACCTTCGGCAGACGATTAGACCCTCGTATGCCCCGGCACTTGCACTCCAGGCGAGCGCCTGGGATCGGAAACGCATGTAGGCCTAGCACACCTCACTTTTGCACTGTATGAATGTATTTATTTGTCGACACGTAAAGTCACAGCGGCATCAAACAAAATAAACATTGTTCGATTTCGTTGACTTGCCATTAACGCGGCGCGGGCGCAAGCTGCGCTAAACGTACAATAAAAACTAAGACGCGGACTCAAACAAAAAAAAAGGGACGCGGAGCGCTCGAGACGTCCTTCCTCTATGACGTCCAGTCAAGCTCCACATACTTAACTAGTCACAGCTAGCATATTTAATGGTAAAACAACAGTATAATTAATTTCAGATACTTCTTTATTAATACAGTAAGCGTCTACGTAAGTTTCCCAATATAGGTATTTATTTGGGGTTGCTGGAGAGATGCTCAACCGTAATAAAATTAAGGTGTCTATACTCTTAACCCAGACTTAACCTTTCAAAGTACATTTTTTTTTCAAGAATGTACAAATTGAATACCTACTTGTATTGGGTACAACCGTATTATAAACTTATAAATGGAAAAAACCGGTGATGGGATTACCTACTGGGCATGACATAAAAATTCGTAGCACTAACTCCCGTATTTAATGTAGGTATTATCTGGCACCTACCGGCACTGCCAAAAACTGGTGTTTAGCCTTCATCAATCTCTCACTTCAATCACTACAAACGAAAGTCCTTCACAAAATATGTTTGCAACGCCCCTCTGTCATTGTCATTCAAGATTATAGACTACACTATTTGCGCTGTAGCATGGTGCGGGTGACAGTTGCCCGTATGACGTTGACATTTGTCAGTACCACGTAGGGATGTGAGGTTATGCAATTCATTTTTATCGCTAACGATACTCGCAGCGTGAATCTAGTTCTCTTTAATATTGTTATGAAAATTAGTGTATTATTCAGTTGTGCAGTGTAACTACGTGTGTGCTACGTGTATAAACTTGTCAATATAAATGTTTTATGGCTACATAATTATCTTTGTACTTATATAAAATAATCAAAATCGGGTTTATGTTTTTTTTTTCGTGACAACATTTTTGCTCTATGGTGCATCGGCGCGGCGGCCATGTTGTTTACCCGTGCGATGCTGTGAGTGCGAGTACGAGTGCAAGCGCGTTATATTGTGACTTAATGTGACACGTATTACGATTTCATTGTTTGTTTTCATTTTTGTTAAATTGTTATTTGTTATAAGTTTGTTGAGTTTGTTGTTATTACAATGCCTAAGCATACAAAAAAAACTGTTTTGGGTAGTCAGGCCAGGGAGCTTGTTGTTCGCCTCCGAGACTACTTTGAAAGAGAACAACAAAATAATGGACCGTTGTTACCATTGAATCATATTGTAGAACGAGTAGCCGAAGCTCTTGATATTGGCCGCAATACTGTTTCGCGTATAACACGTGAGAAAATTGGCCAAGATGGGATGTTTGAAAATAAATTATCGACACCCAACAAAAAGCGGACCAAGGTGAAGCCAATCACAGATTTGGATGATTTTGCTAAGGTTGCTATTAGAAATCATATTTATGATTATTATAGAAGAATGGAGCTACCCACATTGCTCAAGCTTCTAAAATCATTAAAAGAAGCTGACTTGTTCAAAGGAGGTATTACTTCGCTACGGCAAGTTATAAAAGATATTGGCTTTGTTTACAAAAAAGTTAACAAAAGAAAGATTATTATGGATAGGACTGACATTGCCCTAGCAAGATGTAGATTTTTAAGGAAGGCCAAAAACATAAGTGATTGGAGCAAAGTTGTCTTTTTGGATGAAACGTGGCTAAACGCCAACCACACAGTGGGTAAAAGTTGGACCGACGATACGGCACAATCGTGTACCAAAGTGCCGGAAGGCAAAGGCGAACGCCTTATTATTTGTCACGCAGGTACAGCAAGTGGATTCGTCCCTGATTGTTTGCTGGCTTTTAAGTCAAAAAAAACTACGGAGTATCATGAGGAGATGAATTACGAAAAATTTAAAGATTGGTTCATAGGTCTATTAAACAATTTAAAAGAGCCTATGACCATAATAATGGACAACGCACCCTACCATTCGGTGCAAGTTAATAAACCCCCAAACCAATCCAACCGCAAAAGCGAGTTGGTGAAGTGGCTGAGTGAAAACGGAGTTACAGCAGATATAAAAATGTTAAAGACGGAGCTTATTGCCTTAGTCCGACGCCATAAGCCACCAACTCCTACCTATGCTCTGGACGAGATGGCAAAAGAAAAAGGCCACCAGGTCCTTCGACTACCACCCTACCATTGCCAGTATAACGCTATTGAGCTGATTTGGGCCCAAATAAAAGGTATGCTTTTAATTTCAATTCCCATTTTGAAGCTTTATAAAAAAATCAGCTTTCCGATCGTAGCATGTACCTAGTTTAAAAACATTACCAGATACTAGATTAGGCTGATTGATGATTATTTGAATACTTTTTTTTATAAGTTCGTTTATTTTTAGGTTACGCCGCAAGAAATAATACTTCGCCGCCATTTACGGCAAATAAGATGTTGGCCCTATTACAAGAGGCCATCAACAATGTTCAACCTGAAGACTGGTCGAAGGTCGTGAATAAAACAAAAAGGGACATTATGTCTGATTGGGATCGTGACATACATATTGACAACATAATTGAGTCATCGTTAATAATATCCGTCACAGATTCAGATGATGAATTGAGTGACAATTCAGATGTTCCTGACTCTGATATGAGTTTAGACGAATAACATGTATTTTTTTTTAGCAACCTTTTAAGCAACCTTACCCTATAAATGTTCTGTTGTATAATTAGACCTTTTAAAAATAAAAATTGACCTACGCACAATATACGTTTTTTATTATAAAAAATATCGACTATCCATCGTAGCAGTACATCCCATCACTAAATACGTCTATGGCGTTACGTTATACGCATAACACTTTGCTTAATTTTTCATTCAATTTGATTTTATTTCTTGATTAGAACATTCTGGTTGGGTTTAATTTAATTTACTACAGTTATTAATTATTTAATATATTACGAATGTGGTACAACTGAAATATTAAGTCATAAATTGTAAATCGCGGCAACTTTCAAGAGTGAAACGAAATGTTACTGAAACTGTCACCCGCACCATGCTACAGCGCAAATAGTGTAGCACTCTACATGTCAATATTGATTGTGTTTCGTGTCAAAAATAATCTAGAAAACAAACGCTATTGACTTCTAAGATCATGAATAACTTTATTAAATAAAACTCAAGTAAATAAAACATGACTTGAAAATCATACATCATGGACAGAATAAACAATCCGGACTATACCCGAGCCAAAAACATTCATGAATTCACTGTGCGGAACTTACAGGGTGAACTTATAAAATTAGACAAATACAAGGGCTTTGTGTGCATAATTGTTAACATTGGCACAAAGTGTCTCCTTACGGCACAACATTACAAACATTTTAACGAATTAATGGATAAGTTTGGAGACAGTAAGGGACCTTGAGCTCTAGGCGACCACGACCAGTCGCAATCTTGGCCGCAAGCGCTCCGATCACGATGCAGACGTTCAAACTAAAGTAGGTAGGTACCTACACAAAGTTTGGCCGCAACTGGTCGGAGGGCCGGCCGTGCGGTCGTTGCGGCCAAGTGCACGATGTGCATTCGGTCGTTTTGTGAGGCCATTGGCCGTGGTCGTGGCCGCGTAGTGCGCGAGGTCCAAGGTAGTCGCTAAATTATCTACCTATGTATAAAAGTATGTAGATACAGAAATCGACGTTGTATATTTTATGTAGCCCAACGTTGGATAGACAGTCAGGGGTACAAAATAGCAAATTTGGTGAAACTCTTGTTGCAGAATGATGTAGGTACCTACCTAAGTTAGACTCATCGATTTTAATTTAGATACCGCTGTAGCTTTGAGGACCAAAAGACGTTACTTACCTGCGTATATTAATCAAATTGTCTAGTTTTCATATCATCTAGTGAATCTAGTGATCAAGATGACTGCAATGTGTATTTTTTTTTAGAATTACGAATATTGGGTTTCCCATGCGATCAGTTTGGAGACGAACTTGGTTCCCCGGAAGAAATAGCTTCATATGCCGAGAAAAATAATATTAAAATCGAATTATTTGCTAAAGTAGACGTTAATGGAGAAAAAGCGTCTGACATGTGGAAGTATTTGAAGGTATGAAATTGTACCTTCACATCTTTTTGCTTTAAACGCAACCCTATTACTAAGCCTCCACTGTCCTGTCCTATCTGACAGCGGGCTATAACTTATGAACCGTACTAGGTAGACAGAACAGTTGAAATTTTCACAGATTGTGTATTTCTATTGCCGCTATAACAACAAATAATAATAAAAATAAAGTTAATAATTAAAGGGGGTCGTCACCATACATATAACTATAGATTTTGAAAAAAAAAATCTTGCCCTGGCATGTGCGGTGTCATTGTCTAGAACTTGTTGAGTAGAGTACAAATACATTTTTTTTCAAATTCATAAATGAAGAAATAGCGTAAAAGTAGTCAGTTTTAGACCATTTTTGCACGAGGTCTATCGCAACAACTAAACAAGTTAGAAATTTGAAACTTCTGTATATCATGTACATACATATACTGTAGGCAGGTACTTAATCAAAAAATATAAAAAAAACGCCGATTCATAAGGTATTTTATTTAAATATGGGTAACTGCAAAAAAATTACTTTGTAGTTCACAGTATCATCATTATACAATTTAAGATGAAAAATATTCTTCGACTAGTATTTTCATTTACCTGAACTAGTAAAAAACGTAGCCTTCGCTGTCCGTTTGTCTGTGAGCGGGCTGTATCTCATGAACCGTATATTATAATTATTACTTATTTTGTTTTAGCACACTCTGACCGGCCCCCCGAAGCTGGGCAATATGATTAAATCGAACTACACAAAATTTATTATTAATAAAGTCGGTATCCCTGTTCATCGACTTGGATCGGAAGTAGAACCCGCCGAATTAGAAAAATTGCTCAAACCTTACCTATGAATTTTACAAGAGGTACGAATTGAATCTCCACAGTCCACTGGATTCACCCAATTCAAAGTATATTAATAACGCTTTGCATATGCAGTGCTATTAGCATCAGTGACTACTTATTTTCGGAAAGGGAATCATCGAGTAAGGCTGTTATTAGCATGGATCCTGATGAGGTGACACGTAAACTAGCTTCATTATTAAAGAGAAAATATCAAAAACGTCGAAGACAGACTTATTTACATGGAAGGTCTAGCTCTAATATCACTTCGTCGTTTCGGAATGGCGCCTGTCTAAATCAGGCATTGGACTCGATGCATTTGCGCGAACGCACGATTTTACCGCGACTACAAGCTGACAATCGTTCAAATGTGCGTCACAACGAAATCCAGCGACGAAAGCGCAAACAATCCCGCTATTAATGTTTAAATACCAGTACCTAATTTAAAATATTCAAAACATGTTGTACCTACGCGATGCATGATACCAAAGTCGCTTAAATTCTATAGAAGAGTATAGGACATATTGTAGGTAATCTGTGCTGATGTCAACGAAGCACGATAAGAACACCTATTTATGTACGGCGTCACTAATATATATTCAGAGTAAAATACTATAAGTCATCAGTTCGTATGTGGTTTCTATTGCGCTCAAATAAAAGTCAAATAGTAATTATGAACTTGTTTCTTTCATTCGAAATTGCAAAAAGTTTAGTGACTTTTACTAAGAAATTCTATTAGTAAAATTGTGGTGGAGGCACACTAGTACCCGACGCCGAACTATAAAAATAGGCGCATAATAAGACCAATAAGACCAAATGTTACTTTATTTACTGCAATTCGCAAACGTAAGCTTCAAACCAGTGAATGTTTTATAAACCTATCAAGCCAACGTAAACGTTCTATATGGTAAGTAGTCGAATATGCCCTCGCTGTAGGTGAGTTTATGTTCTCTGAATATGCCCAAAAATCAATAAAGAGCTTCATTTTATATTAGACAACAGATGTGTGAACTTTGGAGTACCACAAGGAAGTGTGTTGGGGCCATTGTTATTTATTATTTACATCAATGATTTACTTACCAAACATTATAAAACCACCACCATTTCTTTTTGCTGATGATTGTTATTAAATTTAATTTAATGGTAAACACAGAATGACTTGAAAAAGATATTGACAAAATTATAGAATGGACTAGGTAGGTGCCTACATCAAAGAATTTAAAATTAAATTTCGTTAGAACTAACATGATATTTCGCAAGAGAGTTCCACAGTTTAGTGACATTAACATCAAATAGGTACGTACTCAAATAAAAAAGTCATCCAAAATATTTGAGTCTAAAACTAAATATTGACTGCAGTTTCTATTGGAAAATACATTGATAATTTCCTATGCTTTCCCTTTCCAAGATGGCCGATATATCGACTGTACTGTCTGCATACCATGGATATGTGAGATCAGTAGGTACTACTTAGTCTGTGGTGGGATCCATAATTAATAAGGTATGGAATAATGTTCTGGCTTGGCTTGTTCTGGCTCAGAAGAGATGTTTGACTAGTTTGAGGAATAGGAAAATGCAGGATGCTAAAGCGAGCTCAAAAATTTCAGCACCCCGCCACGGAAAACTTAGAATTTCTTTTATGCTGAAAAGTTTGAGAATTCAGACTTCAGAGAACGCAGGGTGCAAGAGCGAGCTCAAAATTTTTTTAGCACCCCGCTGCGTCTTTACTTTGGCCCATTCATATAAAAATAGTACCTAAACTTTGTCGACTTGTACAGCTGCATAAACTCTGTCTTTGCTGTCCCGCAGAAAGATAAAAAAAAGAGTTAAATAACAGAAAAGATAAAGAAATAAAAGGCCGGTGGTTAGCGTTGGGCGCCCCTTCATGTCTGGCGCCTTGGGCGGGTGCCCATGCGTGCCCTACCTTAACGCGGGTACTGACTGAAGAGATAAGAAGGGGCGCGGGCGCCGCGCCCTGGGCGGTCGCCCAAACGCGCCCTACCCTAACGCCGCTACTGTATACAGGGTAGATGTTGAGATGAGGCAATAAGGGCAGGTACCTTAACCGTTGTCGCTACAAAAAAACGGTCTTAGGGGACTATCCTTAACATTGTTCTTTATTTTGAACAATTTATTTATTTTTATTCAATTAGCAAGAAAATGGGCAATTTTCACAAAAACTTTTTTGATGCCAGTCGATTCTATTTCTTATTACTAGGGTCAAAAAACGATATCGGGCCAACTGAGGTTTGAGTATGAGAAATGTCAGAAATTGCAAAAAAAATTAAAAACTAAAACTTTAATAACTATCTATTTCAACTTGATACCTCCGCGCGTTCCTTAGAAAAAGTCTTGACAGACAACGAAGTTATCCTGTAAGGGTTACAATTTTTCATTTTGTTGTACGAAACCCTAAAAAAGATTATTTGAATTTATTACCTATCTGTCTGTCTGTCTTTCACCGTTTCATGCCGTAACAGCTGAACAGATTTAGATGAAAGGCATACGGATAGGCCATGACTGGGTTAGTACATAGGATATTATGGATCCCGGTAGTACGTTCCTGGGGATAATTTCCGACTTTTACACGGGCGAAGCCGCGGGCAAAAGCTATAAAACCACAAAAACTAAGATTCGATCATGCCAGGTAAAAAGCGTATTCAATAAAACCACGAAAACTAAGATTCGATCTTGCCAGGTAAACAGAAGACCTCAGAAATAAGACAAATAACCAAAGTTTTCGACGCAAGAAGGCATGCACAGCGCGTGAGGTGGAAATGGGCAGGCATTGCATCCCGCATGGCAAATGAAAGATGGGTAAAGCAGTTGACATAGTGGACAGGACCCGAAGGTAAAAGAGCAAGAGGCAGACCCAAAGATCGTTGACTGATGGTTGATATACCTACAAAAAGTAAAATAAAAACTTTTTTTCATACAATTGACTTCCAAAAAACCGGCCAAGTGCGTGTCGGACTACGCACAAAGTGTTCCGTAGTTGAGATGCGGTGCTGTTGTCGGACCAGCCCCACCACCGCCCTGAACGCGTTATTGAACTGGACGCGGAAGGCGCTGCACCTTGTCTATTTTTGTACCTATGTCTTGATTTCTGTCTGAAATATTTTCTTGTATGAAACAATTTAGAGCGTGATTTTTCAGTAGTCGGGTTTTAGTTTTTGAACTTACTTTTTATTTAAATTATTTTGGGGTTATATTTTCGAAATTAAGTATTTGCAGAGCAGCTTTAAATATTTTTTTGTTTGGTTTTTATTGTATAATATATTCATTTTACAGCCGCGCCGTACGTAGGAGTTTCACTTTTGCTTGTTTTATAAATTTAAACATGTTTATACATATGTATACTTAGACAATATGATATTTATACATATTTGTAATATGCAAGCCCTTTCATTTGATACCCAACATGGCACAATTATTACTTTTTATAGTTCATGACTTTATGTCCTCAAAAGGGTGCCATTTTGCATTTAATGTGACGTCACATAGCCTATAACCAGCGGACAATCAAGACGAGACTTCCAATGATACCTAATTTTTCAAATTATGATCGGTAGTTTAGAAGTTATGAGCTAACAGATGAATATACATACCGGTTATAATCATAACCCTCCTTTTTGCTTCGCCGTAGTCAGGTAAAAATAACTTTAATTTCGGAAGTTGGTGTCTTTGGTTTGAATTTTCGTTTTTTGACACGGACGGACGTTTTTTTTTGGAAGTCGGTTGTTTTTTTTTTTTTTTGTAATATTTTTTTTATTTTTCACTTTTTTGTTGTGGTACCTGTGGGCTATGCTTGGAGTTTCCCTAAGTGATCGAATCAAAAATGAAAAGATCCGCAGGAGAACCAAGGTAACCGACATAGCCCGAAGAATTGCCAAACTTAAGTGGCAACGGGCAGGGCACATTGCTCGCAGAACGGATGGCCGATGGGGCCGAAAGATTCTCAAGTGGCGACCGCGTACCGGAAGACGTAGCGTTGGAAGGCCTCCCACAAGATAGACCGATGACCTTGTGAAGGCCGCAGGAATCCGCTGGATGCGGAAAGCACAGAATCAGTCGAAGTGGCGGTGCTTGGGGGAGGCCTATGACCAGCAGTGGACGTCTTTCGACTGAAATGATGAGTTGTGGTACCTATCGCACACAAATTCGAATACCACTTCTTGCTATGTAAATAACAGTGACAGGAACTTATTATATCATCCACAAAAAATCGTATTATTAAAGCTAACTCAAAAACTAACCAAGCAAAGTTAATACAATTTATATAGGATCACCTCTGAAGTATGAGCTAACAATAAAAAAGAATCATCAAAATCAGTTCATAAAATTAGCGGAGAAGCGCGTAACAAACATTGAAAAAAAAAACTGTCGAATTGAGAACCTCTTCCTTTTGGATGTCGGTTAAGAACTGGATAGAGCAAGCAGAAAACAATGCGAAATGGAGTCTGTTGGAGGAGGCCTTTAACCAATACAGACATGTAACATCCCACCTATCTAATATTTATTAAATTCTTGTTAAAAATTTAGTTTCTGAAATAAAGCTTTGGCTTTATTATTGAAAAATATATGTTGGGATAAAAATAAAAAACCAGAAATAATCAATAATCAGATTTATTTAATAACAATTTTTAACAACATTACTACAACTATTCTGAACAATGACTAAAACATTTAATTTTAATATCAAAGTATAATATTTTTATGCATACAAGATCAAAGGTCCAGAAACTTATTGAAAAAACAACTATCTAATTCCAACGATTTTTTTTGAAGATTGAATCAATGGAATAAATTTACTAAATTGGTGGTCCTTTAACATCTCAGTACCTACAATTACTTCTAAAAATGTGGTAAATACTAATCCTGCCTCCTTACGATTCCTAATAAATCACAGATCTGTTCCAAACGCGTTCCAGTGCCATCCTTTACTGCTTTTCTTCTAATTGTTGTTTTATTCTGTAGTCTGAAAGGGCAGCTTTTATGGCATCTTCAGCAAGCACTAGAAATAATGATAAAAGACTTATTATATTTAGCAATATGTACAATACAGTCAATAATATTAAGGTAATGGATTACTTAGTAACTTTTATCATAATTAGGCCACGATGATTGTATGAGCCATTCAGTGGGAACCTATATTCCATTTAAAATGTTTAGGTATCCTTACATATTATAAAACCAAGTCCCCTGCCGCATCTGTCTGTCTGAACGTGATAAACTCAAAAACTACTCAACAGATTTTCAAACGGTTTTCACCAATAGATGGAGTGATTCATGAGGAAGGCTTTAGTGCATTCAAGTTTTGTGTATTGGCTGAAATATGCCGATTATTATTGTTGAAGATGTCGGAAAAAATCATGCCAACTGTCCACTGGAGCAGAGCGAGGATGCGGAGCGGAGAAATGTGCCAATATTAACCAATAGAATCTAAACTCTGCTTCAGAGCTTCGCTCCTATTGGCTAACATTGGCACATTTGAGTCGCACCTTTCTAGTGGACAGGCAGCCTTACTGGCGTGCGCTGCGTAAACCGTGAAAGATAAATAAAATACATGGTCTACAGGATTGTATATCTTAAAAAATTAAACAAAAAGTCGGCGATGGCATATGTCTATCTTCTAAGGATGACTCACACTAATCATTTTTATCTTTTAGTATTTAATTGTTATTTACGAAGCTATTCTGACCAGTATTAAATTAATCTTTATCCAATAAAATATGTTATTTAAGTAGTGCTTTTAATTTAGATTAAAATGTGCCTTGTCTTCATTTCATTTAAATGAATAGTTAGAAAAGATATCACAGATTCAAAATTACGCGTGAAAAAGTAATTATGGTTGATGTCAGTAGTCGAGTAGTCGAGTAGGAGTCAATGACCTTGTCCTCGGCTATTAGGTATGAAATCCCGGTAGTAAGTTCCCGTGGGATTCTTTCCGACATCCACACGGGCAAAAGCTAGTATTTAATAAACTTGCAACTGTGTTATCCAAAACCACTTGTTATCTTCAAATATCATTGAAAAACATACAATGATATGTAGTGCTGGTTTTAGCATTACAGACGCCCGGGCGAAATTTCTGCATTGCTACTCGCAATTTTTTTTGGTTTTCTTATTCTAAACAAACTAAAAAAAAGTACTCAAAAGGCGCCAGAGGCGAAGGGGCGCCGAGTCATGGCGCCCACAGCACCCTCGACGTTCGTCCAGCCATGCCCTACCCTAATACTGTTGACATGATCACAGCCCTATGAAATGTTGACACCCATCATCACTATTTATAAATGAAGAACAACAACTATCAGAAATAAGTTGGTATAGAATCATAGATATTGATTACAGTGTCACTTACTAGAGCAATGCAGCTTGACTGGCGGCAATGACAACTCCTTAGCAATATCTGTGTTCTTCAGCGTCAACGCTTCATCAACCGTCTTTCCCTTCACCCACTCCGTAGCTAATGAGCTGGAGGCAATCGCAGATCCACATCCGAAAGTCTTGAACTTTGCGTCAATAATCTTGCCATTGTCATCAACTTTAATCTGCAACTTCATTACATCACCGCAAGCTGGGGCACCAACAAGTCCTGTGCCAACATGTTTATCCTTCTTGTCAAGGGAACCAACGTTGCGTGGGTTCTCATAATGATCAAGGACCTGAAATAACAGTTTGAATGTAAATATCACTGACCATTTAATTTCATTTGTGTTTACTTTGAATTTCTAAAGGACTTGTTACACTGGAGGCATTCAGCGTCCTACAGTCATGCCCAGATTGCTGACCAGTTGCTGTGCCCAGATCGCTGACTGGTTGCCGTGCCCGGATCACTGACCAGTTGACTGGCCTGGATCACTGACCGGTTGCTCTGACCATGATTAAGTTCACATAGGGTGCAGGCAGTGTTCGAGTTAACCGGACGGATTAAAAATAAATTGGTAACGAGTAGTATAGTGCATACTATATTGACTAGATTCTGATCACTAAGTTCTACGTTCATAGTTTGAAAATCAGTATTTCTTACACTGAATAATGAAATGAAAATATTAAATATTATTCGTGAAATTACGTAGTTCACTGGCGAAAACGATAATCCTTGATATTGCATGAAAATACTTACATTAGCATGATACGATGCGGTTTGAATTAAGCTGGGGCTACTGACAGCTTTCAGGCAAATCCTTCTACTTGCATTTTTCACCAAAAACGCCATCGTTCTTCGATAATATTTTCCGGATATTAACAATTTATAACTTGTATCCACACACACTGCACTTTTTATGATTTGTGAAAGAAGAAATTGTATAATAATTTATTAGGTGAATTTAAGTGTGTGTGACGGACGAGACGAGACTTTCAGAAAATATATCGATATTTTTGTTCGATATATCGATATTTTCAGGCGATATTTATTATATCGATATAAAATATCAAGTATCGAAAATGTATCAAATTCGATATATTTCCAATAGCAACATCGTTGTCGTCACTGACTAAAACCGCTGGGAATCAGAGGTACAATCTGAGAACTATCTGTGGCGTGACTTTGCTTGCTTTGCTCGGAAAAAAAAGAAAATATTAACAAGCGAATGGGTTAATTAGTAAAAACAAACACATCAGAACTTCATAAAGAAGGATATTTTTTTTACGTTTTCCTTTTTCAAGGTGAATTTAAGGAGTGCCAAAAATAAGAAGATAAAAAAGAAGAACAAGAAGTGCCAAAAATATCGATATATCGATATTTTTATTTCGATATATTGAAAACGATATTGATATTTTTTTAAATATCTATACTTTTTGGCACACTTTGCATCCCTACTCTGTGTACAAGACGAGGGTCTTCCTTCAGTGTTTGAAGTCCTGCCACTTACGTTTTTGGTTTTCCCTAGTCTCTTAATGAATTATCTCTAAAATTGCCAACAAAAAAATCCTTCGTTTAGGGAGCATGATGATAATAAATAATAACAAATCATTTCACATAATATTTAAATAGCATTAAATACCTACAAAACATTCGATTTTTTGACGAGATTAAAAATTATTCATTATTAATCGAGAGTGATGAAACAAACTAACTCTAGGTAAACGATTTAGTTCCAATGTCGTCTTTAGCCACGGTAAGAGCGATTTCGCTCGATGTCCTATCCGAATCTGAGAAATGTCGGTCCGAAGTAGCCATAGCACTATTTGTATGAGGGGTTGCGTACTAGATCCGATCTTTGGCCGTCCGAATTTAGAACATTCCCAATTCAGATTGAATTCAGATTCGGATCAGCCGTAATGCGAAATCGCTCTTTATAATACAATTTAACATGATAAACTAAAATTATACCGATAACATTTATTACGAGTTTGAGGGAATCCCCTGTGGTGCCATAGAGTAAAGTAATACATTGGGTGCTACTTCTGCCTAAATAATAGGGTTACGAACTCAAGTTCATTTTCCCCCAAAATTCCCTAAATCCTTGTCAAAAAAAGTATCCCTAAAATATGCATAAAATTAGTAATTTTTCCCTAAAAACGGGAGAAATGCCTAAAAGTGGAAACACTGGTTCTATGATTAATTTGTTTGACGTTTGTATTCTTTTTTTTTTTTGGAATTTTATGACCTGGTTACTGGACCTTTAGGTCAAAACGTTTGTATTCATTGTGGCAGGAACAATCCGAACAATCAAAATTGTAATGAAATAGAAATTATTCAAAATAGCATTAGGTACCAATCGTGAATGATCCGTATCTTGACATTCTTGCTAGTGGCTAACTTTGTCATATTTACAGAATTAATGCAAACCAATCAGAACCGTAACTTTGATATAAATTCTTCAGTAAGGAAATGTAGGAAAATTTATATATACGTTTCGAACGCACAGTAATTGACATTTGCGTTCGAAACCTATAAAAATTTGGAATTGCATGTCCTAAAAGATGTAATACTGGAGAAGAGATTATCAAATATAAATTGAAATATTAACTTATGCAAAGTATTTTAAAGTTGAGAATGCTATAATTATACAAAACTTGAGTTTTCAGTGAGAAGTGTACAATATATAGCCCTTTTGCATCATCTAATAGAAATAATTGTAGTTTACGAACGTGCAGGAGCCACATTTAAATAGGATCTTTTTTAAGCGAACATGACAATCGGTTTTAGAGCGATTTCTAAGCTTGTGGCGCCTATAGTCGGAAACGTCATTTGTTTATCTCGAGCCCAATTAAGTGCAGTGTAAGTGAAAAATTCAATTAATTGTTAGATTAAAATAGGTGTTATGCAATAGGTGATGCATCCCAAGACCGGCTTTATTCGTTTTGTGTACATCACTTATCTCAAATCTGTCCGTCAAAAATGATTTTAAATTTTTGAATGATTCATGAAGTATAAATCATTGAGGCAGTCGGCTTAGTTTTCATAATTTTACTGATGAATCTTACGACTTCCAGGAAAATGAGTGCTAATCCTGATTACAAATCTGCGACATCAATCCACGAATTCACTGTGAAGAACATAAAGGGTGAAGATGTAAAACTGGATGTGTATAAAGGTCATGTTTGCATTATTGTGAATGTGGCTTCACAGTGCGGTCTTACCGCTAATAATTACAAGCAATTGAATGAAATGTACGAAAAATATGCTGAGGAGAAAGGTAGGTTATTCTGATAAGAAATCAACAACAACTCTCGCCAACCTTTTGCCCGTTCTGAAGTAAGTGATACCTAGGACCGCGCACCCCTGTGAACGCCCGCAAACGCCCTATTACGCCACTGATAGTTAATGTTCATGTGCAAGATACCTACGCCTCGACTGCAGGGCAACTATAAAGATTGGCGAGAGTAGTAATGTAATTGCAGTATTTCTATTTCCTTAATGTCCCTTGGCAAACTTCGTGTTTCGTCAGTCGTCTGATTTCTATCCTTTGCACTTGCTGCAGACCGGACACTCTCAATCGACTTGGAAGTATATAGAGTTGTTAATACTCTTTTAACTTAATGTAATTTATTTAAAAAATGGAAGTAAAGCTGCT
Source organism: Omphaloscelis lunosa (assembly GCA_916610215.1). Taxonomy (NCBI): domain Eukaryota; kingdom Metazoa; phylum Arthropoda; class Insecta; order Lepidoptera; family Noctuidae; genus Omphaloscelis; species Omphaloscelis lunosa. The sequence goes on from OU744255.1 coordinate 6,121,933, forward strand.
AGAGTCGCAGGCACCATAGATAAGAAAATTGTTTTACAGCTCTATATAGTTCACATGGGAATAAAAACAAAACAACAATTAAGTAAGTACTTAGTTCTGAGTTCAAATAATTATACACAATAAATCCAATAACTGATTGACATAGAAATTAGCATTTGTTTGTATTCGGAATTACAATGATTCCCGAGGGTCATTAAGAAAATAGTTTTACTGTACTTAGTAAGATGATCTTAATAAGACAGAAAATGATCATTGCCTAGCTACAACAACAGTATTTATTTATAGGTCTGCGTATTCTCGCGTTCCCCTGCAATCAGTTTGCTGGTCAGGAGCCAGGTAACCCTGAGGAGATTGTCTGCTTTGCCGCAGACAGGAAAGTAAAGTTTGATCTGTTTGAGAAGATTGATGTGAATGGAGACAATGCCAGTCCTTTGTGGAAGTTCCTGAAGGTAAAGGTTCTGTATATTATTTTATTTTTCAGAGTGCATTTGGTCTGTTTGTACATGCAATACTAAAAATAATCAGCCTGTTTAAAACTACTGCTATAGTTGTACATTGGCCTGCTTACAAACTGTTGCATGCAATTTTAGTTTATTGCCTTATCTATCTACTCTCCTGGATACTCTATTTTGGTAGAGGAGAACTACCCTGGACATAGCGTTTAGATGTTACGGTATGGATAAAAATAATAATAATCAACATTATTTTGAATTGGTGCATCCTTATTGCTATTTTGGGTGTAAAAAAACTTTGTGTTTATCAAAATTAAAAAAAAATTGATAAGCACAGTTTTTTTTTTAAATCACAAAGATACTCATTTATGTGCACATATTTAATCTATTATGTACTATGCTAAAATATAAGATTTTGAAGTCTCTTCATGTTCTTCAATTCTAAATTATTTTTTTTATATTTTTTAGCATGTAATTTGAATACATTTGAAACATTAGATGGGCTCCAGTTGTTTACTATCCAATAACATAAAAAAAAAACTAAATAGGTAATGCCTAAGTAATTGGATTTATTTTGTAACATACATCTGAAAATCTAAGCAAAGTAGGAACCAAGCCTCCTTAAATATGTATGTAGAACACCAGAATTCCCGCGAAATTTCACGTTGCATAACTTTTTAATTATTTGAGATTTTTAAGTCATATTCTTTATGGCACCACTTTAGGTCATGAGCAATCCGAATATCAAAATTAATTGGCCTATGTCTTAAGGAAGAGGCATGAAAATTGATTTTGCTGTTACAATGTAGATTCCATAGTTCATATTTGTTAACCAGAATTTAACCAGAGTTTAACCAGAATTCAAATCTAAATAACATAACATCACACCTTGTTTCCCCGAAGGGTTGGGCAGAGGTGTCCCTGTAGCAGGCTCACCCACATTTCGCCAGTTATGTTTTAATCAAATCTACATCTAATCTTATTTTTTTACTAAAACCTGACAGAATTTATAAAATAAATACATATGTAATAAAATAATAAATTAACAAGATTACCAATGATGTATTTGTTGATAACAGTCAGAACAAATACGGAATTATGTGTCATGGACCAAAAAAAATCATGAATAATCTTTAAAAAAAACTTGCATGTTACTATTAAAAGTTGCTGAGTAATGATAATGAGTTTTTATCACAATTAGTATGTGTAGGTACAATGTATGTAGCAAACCACAGATGTATAGAAGGACAACCTTGAATAATCTATTTGTGATATGGTGAAAATCAATAGACCTGTTATATTATTCATAATTCTATGGAAATGGCCTTAGAATGGTCATTACTAGTAATTATGTGAAAAGGTTTATCGTAGGCAGTATTTCTCACAGATTTTATCACGTGGTAGATTTTATACTTGTGGGAATAGTAAAAATTATATTATTATTAGCGACTCACCCCTACTTCCTACGGTTTTAACGACTTGACAAAACATTGAGATTCAATAATAATGTATTAATACTTAAACTACTACTCTACTTTTGCTTTTTATTGATTAAATCTAAATAAATGTTGGTGAAAATCGCATCAAAGTCCGCTGCGTAATTTAGAAGAACAACGCGGTCACACAGACAGACCTTATATCGACGCTGGAAATTTCAAATATCGTAGGGGACAGGGAATACAAAGTCCCTTACGACATTTGAAATTTCCACCATCAATTTCCAATATGATAAGAGTCACTATCATAGAGATTAATATTATCTCTAGGTACGTAAACATTAGGCAGCTAATGATTTGGAATTATATTTCAATAATAGGTATCAAAGGTGCAATCAAAATGTGGCGTGTAACCCGGCGACCTTTAGCACAAAAGCGCTTGGACGGTTACTGCGCCATTCAACATAAACAAAATTTAATTACCTACCTATTATACCTATTTATAATTATTACCTACCTCACAAGCACGGTAATATTATATATCACAAGTCATGTGCTCGATAGGATTAGGGATGCAAGAAAGCTCTAAAAGTATCGATATTTATAAAAAATATTGATATCGCTTTCGATAAAGGTATCGAAAAAAAAAAGTCGATAAATTGGTAAAATTTTCAAAAAAAATATGTAATTTTTAAAATTCTTTTGTGTTTATTTTTTATTCATTTAAATACCAAACTAGGAACATCATTACTGACGTAAAATCTTAAATTAGTAAAACATTGATAAAATATAAGTCTACTTTTTTACGGCTCTGAATGGGGATAAAACTGCCACTTGCTCACTTCACATGGCACTGATCTCTATATAATTTGACAGCTAGCCATAATTTTTTTTGTAACCCAGCGACTTCTTTTACGCATAATTAATTATTTGAGCCCAGTTGCGCAGCTGTATACTGCAAAAATATAGAGACCGATGTATTTGCCAAAGATGTTACAAGAAGAAAAATATGGGTAAAGCTCTCCGACAGTAAATTGGAATCCGATATTTCGTCGAGACGATGTGCTATCCTTTATACTGTTTTTGGGAGAAAGTGGTTTATAGGTGAAGCTCCTAAGAGAACTAAGTCTGTTTTCTTGACATACAGGCACTTGTGATGTGATATTATGTAAATTATAGTAGTGTGTGTTTATATTGTCATATTAGATCAGTGCTAGAAGTGCTATCTCTGTGGTTTTTCAGTCAGGTAGATCATGCTCGGTAGTTGGTTTTCAACTCTGATCAGGTTATTTCTATCGAACGCCTCCAGTCTTTAACAAAAAAGGAACTTAAAGTCAACAAACACAAAATAACCTATTAGACGCTTCCCCTGTCCTTAACTCGTCTTCTAATAGCGCTACACTCCAAGTCTCATACATATTTATCTAGTTTTCGTATAATTTGTGATCGACACAAAAATAAACATTGACTCAACAATGGCGGTTTAAAGACGTACAACAGTGCTGCCTGTTATGAGCTTTCAGTTTTTAACCTCATTGCAGTGGTTTTAGTCAGTGGCGACGGCGACAACGGTGTTGCTATTGGAATTATATCGTATTTGATACGTTCTCGATACTTGATATTTTATAACGATGTATCGATATATCGATATTTTTTCTACATGCCTAGTAAGGATTTGTTTTTAAAACTTTCGTTTCCAATTTATACCCTTTATGAGATGAATTTTCAAAAATACTTGCTTAAGGCTGCGTTTCCACTAGAGATGTGCGAGGTAGCTGGGCGGTGCGAGGATGCGTAACGAAGCTGTGTAACGATGCGACCGTTTCCACCAGAGATGTGCAAAGCGGTGCGAGCATACGTAGCGACGTTGTAAAACGGTGCGCAGATGAGCGGTGCGAGGATGTGTAGCGGGCTCTTTTCAGATGCGATTTCTCGCTCGTGTCTATCCCTAGCACGCATCCTTCGCATATATCCCTCGCACACATCACTCGCACTCATCCCTCGCTCCGCTAAGCCGTTTCCACAGGAGCTGCGCTGAGCGAAGCTAGGTAAATGAAGCGATACTAATGGTTCTTAACAAACGCATCCCTCGCTACGCATCCTCTCATATCCCTGGTGGAAACGCAGCCTGATGCTCATTTTCATTCCTTATACGAGGCGTAAAGTACGAAGTACATCAAGTACTTTCTATCAAAACGAAAATTTTATCGAATTGTGACTAATAATCATGTACGATGTTAATAACGCTTTAAAATGTCAGCCTCAGCCCTCAAACATCACACAATTTTCGTGCCTAAAATACCCGGCTTTACCTATAAAGTATAAACTATCCTAATTTAATATTTCTCCGATACGGGACGTGATCGAATATAATTAAACAATTTTTAAGAAAACTTCACAGTAGAACAAACCGGTGTTGTGTCGCGCTTGTTTGTGGTAGCCTTTATTTCCGTATTTAATTATTTGGCGAACTAAGCTCACAGCGTATGCTCGATAACGTCAGCTATACCACGGTAATATTATTACCGTGATATAGCTGACGATATCGAGCATCCTATGCCATTCTATTCATATTATGCAAACACAACCTAATATTGTTAGATGCACGTAACATTTTTAAATGAAAGAATGATTCTTGACGGTTGATCTTGGACTTGCTAAGTTAAAATTTATTCATCTGAAGCTAATATTTCGATATTTCATTTAACACAAAATAATTTAATGCCTGTGAGAGAACTTATGCCTCGCAATCGATACGCGGTGGGAAGAAGAACCATATCATATAGGTACGGCAGAAAGGACCACCACGATAAGCACCGCGACCCACTGCACTCGAGTCTATCTGAGTTTGAGTAAATACTTCAGAACAAAATAAAAACGTGAAAATAAACGTGTTTATTTCGTTTGTTTTCACGTATGTTGACAATAGTTACATTGATGTTTGTAAAAGTAACTGATCATTAAGGAATATTAAGTCATAATTAATAATCAAAACATAGAAATAAGAAAGTTAAAAAACTTTTTACAAAAAAAAAAAAAACAATCGACTTTCATTTCCTTTTTATTTTCCAGTTTTTAGTTGTGGTACCTACCCTACACAAATTCAAGTACCACTACCTGCTATGTAAATAACAGTGACAGGAACTTATCATATCATCCATATACTAAGTGGGAAAAAAATACGTATTATTGAGCCCAACTAAAAAACTATCCAAGTAAAGTTAATAAAATTTGTGTGGGACCTTGAGAGCATACCGTTTCATAAACAAAAAAATAATTTTCAAAGTCGGTCCATAATTGACAGAGCAATCAGTGGAAATACAAAAAAAAAAACAAACAAACATACGCTACGAACATATAACCTCCTCCTTTTTGGAAGTCGGTTAAAAATCAGCCATAGGGTGTTTATCAAATCGAGCTTGCAATAAACTATGGCGGGACTTCACCACCTTGACCTTATTTACTACTTACATACTCGTAACAGGTATTTGGACTAGATTACCTAGGCACACCTCCAAGGCTGTGCGTTGTCCGTCAGTGAATGAATAAATTTAAGACGCTTGCGTGTTCTGTACAAGTCGTGCCATTAAAGATGAGACTTGACACACCACGTGGTTTGACTTGCGCAGTAGACGATTTATGGGTCTCTTTAGCGGTATGAGGTCCCCGCTGGGGCGTCATCGGGGCGGGGGAAAGAGCGGCGGGAGGCGCGGTCAAGTCTCATCTTTAATGGCACGACCTACGACCTGTACCACGGTAATAATTACCGTGCCTGTACTGAGCTCACGCAACGCGTCGTATGTCCAGCCAGTAATAGGATTCGCACATCAAGGAGCGCTGTCCTAAATTAGACGCATTGTTAATCTATTATACATAAAACAAAAGGTATTTTAATAAAAACACTTATCCTGAAATATCAATAATTAAATTATCTTTAAAATGGTGGTTTCAGAAAAATACGTTTGATTGATTTTGCGTGATTCTCAGTTTTATAAACATATTCTAAAATAATAACTTTTTAAGAAAATGCTCTTAACATATATTTTTTCCAAATCATTAACACTACTCGTTTAGACGTGATCTTCAGTAATAAATACATTAATAAGTTTAATAAGTACATTACCTATATAATAAGTTCTTTTTTTTTCACAGCACAAGCAAGGTGGCACCCTGGGCAGTTTCGTCAAATGGAATTTTACAAAATTCATTGTCGACAAAGATGGCGTGCCCGTTGAGCGTCATGGACCCAATGTGGACCCGTTGGACTTGGTCAAGTCCCTCGAGAAATACTGGTGAACAATCTAATGGAAATCGGCTTCGCATTTTATTTTTCTATCTAGACATTTTAGACTGGTTATAGATGGTTTAGCAGTAATGTACTGAAGCAACTGAGCATTTAACTTTATATAAATTGTCTATCTTATCATTCACATCACTTCTACTATGCATCTTCAAGCAAAAATATAGATAAGTACACAGTTATTCCCAATTTTTTATGGTTTTGGAACTTGGCATGTCGAAAGAATAATCTAGGTTGTAGCTTAGGAAAAAGTAAAATAAAAAAAAATAAAAACTGCAACTGCACTGTGTGATAATCGTAGTTTTTAAGACTTATTGTTATTTTTTGTGATGTAATAATATATCATAATATATATATAACATAATAATTTTGAAGAATTATTTTTATTTTATTTAGTAATTCTATGTCTCCCTTTTAATTGTGTCTCTCAGGGCCCAGGGCCTTGTTACATGCACCGGAACATGTGAATGGTTGAAGTGGTAAATGATTTTATTTCTGTAAGTAGGTTTGTACAAACACTTTTACACATCAATCATAGTTTAAAAACTAGATGAGGTCGGTATATTACCATTACCACGGTTCTCCTCACTGATGTAATGCTGGAATCTGAAATGTTACATTACACGCAAATGCTCCCAGTGATTCCGAGCGCCTTTACACGTCAATCATATATTTTTTTTAAACTAGATTAGATCAGCGTTTCTTAACCGACTACTCTGAGAAGAAACACCGAAGCAAATTCAGAGATCAGTCTTAAGTCCAGACTCAGTCCATCTTATGTGATTTTGTGTTTGATAAATACAGTATTTACATTCTGTGGATAATATACATTCAATAACGGCACGTTCTTAAGATTCAGGTTGACTAGAAGCATGCTTCGAATCGTTTGTCATTTCTACTGTGTGACCTTGGCCTTACTGTTCATCACGACCGCGACGCCCATAACCCGAAGAATGATTTCTAAATTAATCTAAAAAGTCAAGTGTCAATAAAATAATTGTCAATTTGTCAAAGGTAAACAAATTATTGTTCAGCAAAACAAACATTTGATGAAGACTTGAAAATATTAAATAACAATGTGCCGTCAGAACAAAACCGTAATGTGAGAATTAATAGTAAAACATTACTTACATGAAAATCATCAATCACATCATGGACAAAATAAACAAGATTGTTTATTTTGGTTTTTATTTTGCTATTCAGGGTCAAATGTAAACCTCAGTGTTTTTAGCCGAACCAAAACATTCATGAATCTTTAAAGCGAGCTTACTATTTTCCGTATATTATGGGTTATTGAGCATCAGCATATTTGTTAACATTGTCCCTGGTTAGAATCCTGAGTCAGGCCAATATGAAAAGTAATACTACCTACCTACTTAGAGTTTTTCTCTGTTTGAAAATCTGCATCTTCCCGGACTTTGGAAGTTAGCGGTGGGATACGACTCTCGGAGAGCATGCATTATTGGTCCTGTTGCGCCTGTCGCCTGATCTCTCCCCGGTCATGTCGGGTTGCCGTCCCATTCCCATCGAAATATGAACGTGTCTACAAAAGTTGTTCGATTTTTGACGATCGTTATTGTCGCTCGTTATGCTGTGTTTTGACAATCAATTACTAAGTCTTTCAGCTGCTGATTTAGGTAATTCAGTTCGTTTTAATCGATCTTTACCATAATGTCTCTGTCGCCTGTTAACGATCGATAAATATATCTAGGTTGATTAAAATTGATATTTAGTACCTAGACATCGTTTTGTTAAATTATCGATTGTGAAAAACGGTCCACCCGTGGCGATCTTTAAAAGTCTGCTGTCACAAAACTACGCTCGTTTAGCCAGCTCGGAGTTCTGTTATTTTTACTTAATTTAAGTAGGTAGGTACATTTATTCACAGTCATAATTCTATGGTAACAATTGCTAAACCACAGATGTGCAGTTGACTGTAGGTACTCAGGTAATATTGTGGTTTCCAGGGAAAGGTATTCTAATTACAAATCTGCGACATCTATCCACGAATTCACCGTAAAAAACATAAAGGGTGAAGATGTTAAACTGGATGTGTATAAAGGTCATGTTTGTATCATTGTGAATGTGGCTTCACAATGCGGTCTTACCGCAAAAAATTACAAGCAGTTCAATGAACTGTACGAAAAATATGCTGAGGAGAAAGGTAGGTTGTTCTGATATGAAATCAATAACAATTCTCGCGAACCTTTTGGCTGCTTGAAGCAATGCCCAAGTTACACGAGGCTAGTTTTTCAAGCTAGGGTAGGTAGTTAGTGCTAAATAAGCTACAGCTTGGCAAAAAAGAGTCTGCACAAAATGAGGGCGCCACTATAGCACTTAGGTGACTTCGAACGGCAAATTAGCAAAAGAATTTAAACAAATTGTTTTAAACGCTGCTTGTGGGTGACTCAAAACCTACTAGCACTTGTCGGCAAAGGTGTACCATCACCATAGGTCTGCATTACTTAAGTAAAATATTTAGTTCCAAATGTCACCACGTCAGACTCTTTTATGTCGATCTGTAGATAACAAACTAGTCACTCTGGCCTCGTTTACCTACATAGAACTATCTTAATTTTTAGGCTAGTGAGAAAGATAGTAAGCTAGTGTGATAGTTTAATAGGTTAGGGTTCTATTTTTGAGCTAGTTGCGCCCCCCACCACTGATTTTAATAGCCTCATGTGACCGGCAAAGTTATAGTAGGATCATCGTAGAGTAGGATAATCGGATCATTTTACTCTACGGACTTAGTCACTGAAAGCTAGTAGGTACGCTTAAAATTATGCAGGACAGTAAAGTCAGAGGTAGTGGGGGTGCTACTGGCTCAAAAAATAGAACCCCAACCTATTAAGAGCGTTTATTCTGAAAGTTGGCAACGTCGTAAACAGATGTTCAAATATTTCGCTGTTTTAATATACTGTATGGAAATATGAAATGTGGCTAACTAGCGAACTAGAATATTAATAATGAATTGCAATTATAACACTGAATTTGATTTTGTGAACGTTTTAAGTGTATAAAAGACATTTAGAAACTTTCCAAATGCTTTTTTTACATCTAAAACGAAATATTCGGTGTTACGCGGTGGTGCGTTTATTCTGCACAGAATAAACATTTTTTTCTCTTTCTTTTTCTTTCTTAGGAAATTAATTATTGCATTTCATACAGATGTTCTATGTCACGAAGTCCGTTTGGCTATGAATGTTGTCAAGCGTGCACATGCACATTGTTTTTGTGTGCGTAACTTCGAGAGCGCTCAGTGTCGATCGGGACACGGTCCGGATCAGTAGTGGTTTTTAGTTCGCGCCAAATTGTTTCACAGAGTAAGGTCAGCATGGCAACAAAACGAAGAAGAGTTGTCCATAGTGAGGTAATATTTATTTATACGTTTTCAATTAAAATGTTATACAAAGATACTTAATATAGCAATAGAAGTATTTATAAAAAGAATGTTTTTTTGTGTTATAAAATGTTTATATTACTTAATTATTTTGATTACATTTTGTTTTAGGGTCAAAACATGATAGCTAGTGTTTATCATTTTCTGCGAGAAGAATATGAATTTACAAAATCATTAATGGAACTCAACTGTGATTTGTCTCATTTACGAGACATTACACGCCGTACCGCTGAAGCTACGGGTGTGAGCCAAAAAACAGTTCAAAGAATATTAAAAGAAGAGAAGGAATTGCCATCCACTTCATCAAAATTCACTTCACCTATTAAGAAAAGGAGAAAGCGAGATAATAAAGTGGATATAGATAATTTTACAGCCGATGTGGTTCGCAGTACTGTACAAGATTTCCATATTGTCCATAAAGAAATTCCAACATTAGCTAAGTTAAGAACAGCATTGAATGAAAAAATCGGATTCGAAGGTTGTTTAGAAACTGTTCGCAAGTTACTGTTGAAATTAGGTTACAAGTGGCGCAAAACAGAGAACAACCGTAAAGTCTTGACGGAGCGTCATGATATACAAATGTGGCGTTTAAAATATTTAAAAAAAATAACAGAGTACCGCTCTCAAAGTCGGCCCATTGTCTACACCGATGAGAGCTACGTCCTTTCGACACACGTGCGAAACAACACCTGGGCAAAAAAAAAGGAAAGAACTCCGTTTTTAAAAAAAATAGCACAGGCACTCGCTTTATTTTAGTGCACGCGGGAACCAAGGATGGTTTTATTGAAAATGCTTCCTTGGTTTATAAGGCCAACTCAACAGCTGGTGATTATCATTCAAATATGAGCTATGATAACTATGTAAAATGGCTAAATGAAAAGTTGCTACCCAATTTACTTCCGCGCTCTGTCATTGTCTTAGACAATGCATCTTATCACAACACACGGGCTGAACGACTACCGACGCAATCTACAAAGAAAGCCGATATGCAGCAATGGCTCAGGGATAAGGGTATAGCATTTGATGAATCTCTTCTTAAATTGGAATTGTACGATACAATAAAGAAGTACAAAGCCCAACACGTAATCTACAAGATTTACAATTTTATAAAAAGCAAGGGTTTTGATGTCTTACGCCTTCACCCTTATCACCCAGAATTAAATGCGATTGAAAATATTTGGGGGATCGTTAAAAATTATGTCGCATCTAAAAATATCGAGCAAAACATGACGAATACGGAAAGACTGATCAATGAAAGTTTGGGCCAAGTTAGCAGTGAAACGTGGCAAAAAACTTGTGCTCATGTTGAAAAAATTGAAAAAGACTACTTGAAATATTTTGATCTCGATTTTGAATTTATAATCAATGTACAAGATGATTCTGACGACAGCAAAACGGAATCGGAAATCGAAAATTTATCTGATAGTGATTGAAAATACTGAATAGTCCTACTTGTTTCGTTTCTATTCTGTAACACCAATGCTTAATTAAATGCCTACATATTCTTAATATTTTTGTATTTATTGCAACCTAATCTAATTTATTTACAAAATGTATATACTTTTAAAACCAAGATTTTATTTAGATTATTAAATCTCGACTTGAATATATATCAGATTTTTTTGCTAACGTTACCTACTTTTACACACACAAGCGCGCTTGTCGGGATACGTCACTACTACAATCAAAGCCGAACGGACTTCGTGAAATAGAATATCTGTAACCAATATTCGCGAGTTAGCCACATTTTATATTTTCATATAGTAATATTGCTCATGAGCGGATCCGGGGGGGGGTCATGGGGTTCATGACTCTGATAATTTGTCTTATTAAATTTCATTTCACATTCATTGATTAATTAAATCAAATAAATACTTTGTATGATGTATATGTTTGCCACACATGCGCCAACGACACGCATAATAAGAATGTACTGTTATTATAATTATATGATGATGAACCGTGGAGTTTCTTGCCGGCTCTTCTCCATAGGAAACGACCAAATGGAACCTTGCTCCTAACTTCTGACGTTTCATAAGCGCCCATGTAGTTTTACGTGAAGCTAGCATCTAGACGTAGAAATTAAATAGGTATCCCAGAATAGTGTCAAGACTTCTCTTCACAAAAAAGATAAAATTTACGACACTACAACTACCACGATTCTTTGAAACCAAATACCTGGGCATCTTTTTGGACAAACAACTGAACTGGGCAAAACACACGAACTATATATATATAGTTCGTGTGTTAGTAGTGATATATATATCACTACAAAAGCCAGCATATCCCTGTGGCAATGCAAGCGACTGCTTGATAGGATTTGGCGGATTAACCCCAAGGTCACCCACTGGTTATACACCACAGTCATCTGACCATTTATCACATGCGGCTCACTGGTCTGGTGGCCCACGACAGACCTGAGTACAGCCCAAAGAGATCTCGAAAAACTGCAGCGGTTTGCTTGTGTTGCAGTCACTAGCAGTATGAGAACTACACCCACTACCGCCCTACCGGCTATTCTCGGACTGTGGCCTCTGCACCTCATTGTGCGGGAGGAGGCGGCCCTGGCCGCTTTTAGGCTCGATTTATCAGAAACTCTAAGCAAAGACTCCAGAGTTAAGCACATACGTATAAAGGAAGATGCGATCAAACGACTACCAATGATAGCATCACCCTGCGGCCAAGCCCCGAAATCACACCACTTTCAAAGGCAAATACAAAATAATACTTACAGAAGAACAGTGTGACTACTCAGGCCCGAAAGAGCTGAGAGTATACACCGACGCGACGGATTGATGACTAATTCCGGTACCGGAGTCGGAATCTTGTCACAGGACTTCATCATAAATATATCCCGCCCGCTGAGAATGTTGAACACCGTCTATCAGGCGGAGAGTGTGGGCATCATACAAGTGGTCCATACAAGAGAAGCCAGACACTCACATACGTATACTCTCCGACAGTGCTTCAGTTCTCCAATCCTTCCAAAAAAAAATATAAACTCGAAGTTAATACTAGAATGTCACAATGCACTAGAAAAGGTAACGGTGTCTAGCCGCAACACGGTGACACTGCAATGGATAAAAGGACACAGTGGATCGCTAGGTAACGACGCAGCTGACGAACACTGGACAGGTACGGCTTATGCCTGGTGACGGGGATCATCACGGGACACTGCTCGCTAAACAAACACTTCCACACAATCGGAATTACGGACAGTCTTCTGTGCAGGGTGTACATGGAGGCTGAGGAAACCTTCGCGCACGTGCTCTTTGACTATAATAGCATATAGTTCTGTATACACGAAGCCAGAGTTACTAACTTATTAACAATAGCTTACTATCCTGACTTGAGAAACTAGCCTCGTGTATCTCGGGCATTAAGAGCTGCTGGGTCCGCGTACTCCAAATAAATAACTTTAAATAAAAACATTCCCTTTTTTGAGGTCTGCGTATTCTAGCGTTCCCCTGCAATCAGTTTGCTGGTCAAGAACCAGGTAACTCTGAAGAGATTGTGTGCTCTATCTCAGAAAGAAGAGTGAAATTTGATTTATTTGAGAAGGTTCAAGTGAACGGGAACAATGCTAGTCCATTGTGGAAGTTCCTGAAGGTAAAGCTTCTGTACTTACTTATATTAGTTTGCATTTCAGACTATGGCAATTTGGCCAGTTTTCACATTCAATACGGTAGAGTACCTATACACGGCTACACATCAAGCTATACATTTCCAGTTTATGCTGATCTCGCATTGTATAGGATTTCCGTACAATGTGAAGTCAGCTTATACTGGAAATGTATAGCTTGATGTGTATACCTACATAATTTGGGGTGAGTTCGGCGCTATGATAAGTCCGTACGTTCATGATAACAACATTGTGTGTTAAAATTTGATTTCATCTGTCTTTCCCAGCGCCGAACTTAGGTACAAAATATCTTACTAAAAATAATATCAGCATTTGAAACAGTGACCCACTGCTGTAGATAGGTACCTATCTACATTAGTCTACATAAAGGCTTACAACTACTGCATGCATTTTTAATTTGGTAGGTAGGCCAACATTATTTTTTTATTTTTTTCACAGCACAAGCAGGGCGGCACTCTGGGCAATTTCGTCAAATGGAACTTCACAAAATTCATCGTCGACAAAGATGGCGTGCCCGTTAAGCGTCATGGACCTAATGTTGACCCATTGAACTTGGTCAAGTCCCTCGAGAAGTACTGGTGAACAATCTAAGGAAAAACGGCTTTTCATTCCAACATTAAAACATCCATAGTAACCATTATATCATCCAAATGAGTGTTTTAGTTTTGTACAAAATTTAATTATGCAACTCGAATTTCAAAAAAAGAACATTGTCATGTGTGCAACTCCTTGTTTCCATCAACTTTTGTAATGGAACGTTGAAGCGGGGGACAGCAGCACCCGCTGCAGCGCATGTGCGGTGATGTGCTGGTGTGTGCTGGTGCAGTCGACACTCATATTGCATAAATAAAGTGAAAAGTTTATGGAATTATAGTGTCTAGAGGATTGGCCTCGTAGAAAAAAAATAAGTTAAAAAACTGTCACCCGGCTACGAAAAATAAAAGTGATCTAAAAAGTACGAAACAAGAAAATATTCCAGACAGAAATCTAGATATATGCGGACAGAAATCTAGATATATTGCGGACGCTACGTGAGCGGTCAACGCTCTTCTAGGAAACTGTAGCTTTAGGCTGCCTGTCCACTTGAGTGGAGTGAGGCAGCGGAGCGGATAAATGTGCCAATATTAATCAATAGGATTGGAGCCCTGAGGGCAGAGTTTAGATTCTATTCAGTTTTTTATTTGATTTAGGTTTTATTCGATTTTAATATCTCCGCTCCACTGCCTCGCTCCGCTCCAGTGGACAGACACCTTTAGGCACTAGAAAGGTCGAGCGTGTCACTGCCTGTCATGCGACAGCGACCTCGTAGAATATATATGTTCTGTGCTTTAGTCGCTGGCGATTTCAAAATCTTGACAGCCGATACCGATTTGTAGCAAGCGATGTCAAAATTGGTGTGTGAACTTGAGATTTTGAATCGAATCAAAAAATCACCTAGCTCCGTTACATAATTCGTCTATTTCGATAATTTTATTCGGAAAACTACGGTTTTGTCATATGAGGAAGTTAGGTTGGCCAATATGGTAAATAAAAGTTTTTGTCTCTGTCTCTCCCATTAGAAGAAGCAGTCTAACGCATGGAAGAGTGTAGCAACAACTATTTTTAGCCAATCACAGGCAGCGTTTTTAAATTCATTCTAGCGTCGTTGGCGCTTGGCTTCCTCTCCTCTCTGTAGTTTTGCGTTCATTCATAGTGTTTATGTTCCGTATTTTTCGTTTCTATTTTGTGATTTTTGTTTAAAAATATTGTTGGCATTTATTGTGGTGTAAGAAAGAAGTAATCTTTACGGAATAAGCGAGTTGTGAATAGATGAATATCCTAATATTGTGACAAGTAAATATCATCGCGTGTGGTTTGGTGGTAATTTTAGACTCAACAAAAAAGAAATCAGCAATTAAAATGTTGTGGTATTAATTACAGAATGTCTACTAGAAGCGGTCGGATAAGAACTAGCGTTATAGAAGTGAGTCCTTCGAGAACACGTAAAGGTATTTCGCCGACGCGTTCTCCCGCCAGAACGCGGAAAAGTTCGCCACCGCCGTCCGGGAAAACTCCGCCTCCTGCGCGCTCGTCTGGCCGTAAATCTCCCGCACGGAAATCGCCTAGCCGAAAACCAGCTTCGAAGTTTCCCGCACGCAAATCACCTTCGAGAACTACTAAGGATACTACACAATCAGAGGTTTCCAATGTACCGAAGTCTCCGGCAAAGCGCCCTCCCATCGACTCTGAAGTAGCAGTAGCGGTCAAACTTGAAGATTTATCTTCTAAGCTCGAAGTCTACCGCCGGACCCGGTCTAAGCGCTTAGAATATTCCCTCAAAGATTTGACATCGAGTATTACAGAGAGTGAATTTTCTCTTGAAAAATTGAATGGCTTGGAATCTAGCGACATATACGGTCTGAGAAACAGGAGATCTATCGAGGAGGTCGCGCCTCGCCGGTCTAGTAGGTTGCGAGAGTTCGTTGACAATGTCCCAGACATCAGACGGAGTCTCACCAAATCCCTAAGTCAAAGTAAATCAATAAGCAAATCTGTCAGTAAATCACTAGGAGCTTACTCAGATGAGGACAATTCTGAAGAGGAATACCATCAGGTGAAATCAAAGTCAATGAATAGAAAGTTGGCAACACCCCTTCGAAACAGTATCAATAGCTTGACCCAAGTTGCAAGCAAATGGGAGTTTGGTGGAAGAATTGGATCATTGAGCTTAATGCTCCTGATACCCTTAACAGTATTCTCTATACTAATTTCTTGTAAAAAATCTTGTTCTCCCAAATCTCTTTTAGATCTGTCTGCATATAACTCTATACAAGTTTTGTTTAGTTTACAAGCGTCTAGCTTTATTCTTGTGCAATGTGTTATACAAGCCATCTTTGCTATAGTACCAATATTTGGTACGAGATCTGACCGCATGGATGAGTCTGGCACAAGACACTGTTTCAATGCATTTTTCTCCAGCATAGTGACTGTGAATACCCTCTTCTTATTGGATTTCTTCCAAGTTATTGAAAAAGAGAATTTATTGAATGAATACTTGAGACTTGCAGTCATGTCATACATTTTAGCTGTAGTACTAAGCATTGTTTTGTACGTTAGAAGCAGTGACTTGACGAAGGAAGACTTAAATCAGTATGGAAACACTGGATATACATTGTATGACTTCTTCATGGGTAGGGAAATTCATCCATTTATCATCAAGCTGGATGTCAAACTTTGGTTATCAAGAATCTCAAATATTAGCTCTGTAAGTATTAATATAGGTACATAGATTTCCTTCCTAAATGTTTCATTATCAGAATTTTAATGGTGTACACAATTAAAATTTCTTGCCATACAATTATTTTATAGGTTTTTTATATTTTTCCTAAATCAAAGTGCCAGCCAGTAGTGACTCATAAACTCCTGTACTTGTAGTACTCTAATGATAGTAAAATTATACAGGAAAGTAATCAATGGCACTCATGTATGCTTATAAATGAAATAATGAACAATAAACAGTTTTTTTTTTATATAGTTTATTCCAATAATAAAATATTTTGTTTTGTTTCAGCTGATATTGCTCTCGCTAATCTTCACACAAGGACTTCAAATCAAACTGTCAGAGAAGAACGATTTCTCACTGGAAAACATAAAACAGTTTGTGAACAACGTACAGTTGAAGCCAACAATTATTATATTCTCTTTAATGCAGATAGTTTATATTTTGAACTTTATTATGAAGGAGTACAGGATCACGGCAACATTTTACTGGCAGTCAGAAGGGGTAGGGTACCTCCAGACTGTCTCAAGTGCACTGTACCCATTCTACTTCACTACAATATCTAAACATGTAGCAGACACAGACTTAGTTCTGTCTACTAACACTTTAATCTCTGCTTGTGTACTATTTGTGCTGGGATTCTTCATAATGCTTGTTAGTAACAATATTAAATATGAGTTCAGGAAAGATCCTCTACATCTGAGCTTGGCAAGTAAGTAACTGTATCATGATGTACGCTATTTATTTTATTGTATTTTGCTTTATTTGAAAATTATTAATTTATTTTATTGTATTATGCTTTAAGTGGTGGAATATAGTTTTTATTTATAACAGTAAATCATGTATTCATATTGTACATTATTGTATACATAACGTATTGTACATTTGGAACAACTAATTTATTATTCATAATTATAAGCTTAGTGATTTTTATTTACAAACTTAGTATTGAGGTACTGTGTTTCACGAGGAAGATTTCTAATATTGTTCTACTAAACCAGAAACTGATTATCATGATTTTCCAAAAATTGATTTAAAATCTTTTATTTACTTTCAGATGTAGACTCCATGCCGACATTCCATGGAAAGAAGCTTCTGGTCTCCAATCTATGGGGGATCTTACGTCATCCGAACTATGCAGGTGACATACTGATTCACATCGCCCTAGCTTTGCCTGGGCTTGTCTCTGGACAATATTTGGCAGCAGCACCTGCAATCTTGACTATTCTTGTGCTGATGCACCGTGCATGGCGGGACCATGATAGATGCAAGTGGCGCTACGGGGCGGCCTGGCAAAGATACTGCAAAAGAGTGCCTTCAGTACTGTTACCTAAACTTCTTTAATTTCTATTCTCTCCAGGCTATTGCAATCCATTATTGCATATAGACCTCTTTTAGAAAGGTAGGCAATTCTTTTCCCTGATGGGTGGCAAACCTGCAAAAGAGTGCCTTCAGTACTGTTAACTGAACTTCTTTAATTTCTATTTTCTTCAGGCTATTGCAATCCTTTGTAGCACATACCTATACCTCTTTTAGAAAGGTAAGCAATTGTTGTTGCTGATGGGTGGCAAAACTATAAATTACATACTTCCTTAAAACATGAAGTATGACTCGAATGTAAAAGATCTTAAAAATTCAGAACACCTTACTACAGGTAATGAAGATTTGATTTTATATAAAAATTTAATATGTATTTTAGATTATTATGACTAGTAGAGAATTTAATTTGTGTAAATAATTTTATTACTCTATGTATTTCAAGCAATATTGCATCACATTTTAAATGTAATTGAAACTATATTTTCTAGAGATCTGTGTGACGATATTTTATTGATTTTTTTATGACATGTCTATTAATTTTAGTAGGTTAGTGTTTGAGATTAATATGACTGCCTTACGAAACCACCGTACAAAATTCTAATACTTAATTAAGCTCTCTTTACTTTTTAAAATGAATTGGTATTTTTTATATTGACTTAGGTATACAAATCATATTTTGGTAATATAGGATTCAAATTATTCGTTGTAGTGATTACAAGTTGTATTTTTAGAAAAGTAAGACTTTGGAAAGCACTTCATCTTGAGGGATTAAACTATCATATCTATGATCAAAGATATAATTTAATTTTAAAATATAAATATTATGGGTTTGTAATATTATATTATCCCTTAGGGGATATTACACTATCATATACCTATCTATGAAGCTCACAAATTACTCATGTCTATTTTACAACTTACATTATATCTTTGATCATAGATATGATAGTGGAATAACCCCCTAATAAATTATATTGGTAGATTATTAAGAGCGTTTATTCTGAAAGTGGGCAACGTCGCAAATAGATGTCAAATATTTCGCTGTTTTTATTAATTTGGCAATATGGAAATAAAAAATGTGGCTAACTAGTTCCCTAGAATATTAATAATGAATTGCAATTATAACACTGAATATGATGTTGTAGCAATTTTTATGTGTAAAAATGGCATTAGGAAATTTTCCAAATATTTTTTTTACATCTAAAACTAAATATTCGGTATAAAGATATAAATTGTTGCATTTCATAATCAATACTTAGTTTCCTAGTTAGCCACATTTCTTAAATCCATACAGTAACATTGCTAAATAAATCAAAACAGGTAAATATTTGACAGTTATTTACGACTTTTAGGATAAACCCTCATAGTATATAGGTACATAATGACATTGGCAGATTTCAAAATAAATTAATGATGTTTATCGTGTTTCTCCTTGCATGTATGCATTTTATTCTACAATATTATTGTTCACATTGTTGCATATTATGGTTAAGATTTATTGTAACCTTTACGACATCAATAATATATTATATAGAACTCAGATTAAGAAATTACACATAACATAACATCACGCCTGTAAGCCCCGCCAGTTATGTTTAAGTCCCATGTAATAGGGGGCGAACCTATTGCCAAAAATAATATTAAATATTATATTAATTATTATATTAATTATTTAATATTATTAAGACATTATTAAATACATAATTAGTACAAATCTGTCTAAATTCTAAATCCAAGAAGACCAATTAATTAGGTGAATAGGTAGGTACTCTAAAGACTCAAGAACACACATAGTTTTTATGTTAGAGCTTAAGTTGTAAATTACATTATTTACAAACTGAAGTTTATTTATACGATTGGAAATGTATTTGGAATTTCAATGGCAATAATATTTTCTTCTAGGGTTATTCTTCCAATTAGGTTGTGCGTGTCCATTATAAGTATTCCCCCTCCTTTAACGTATTTTAACACAAGTGCCTCAGAAATAGAATAAACTGTATTAAATAGCTGAAGAATTGTTCATAGATTTTAGATTTGTGTTACAGAAGTTATGAACTGTTTCACAGGCATTGCTCAGTTTTTTGATCATTTACTAAAGAGATTTTGCTCAAAAGTTAAGCACAATAATATTTACTTAATGTAGATAAGTTTCAAAATTAGCTTAATTCTTAATTAATCATGCCGCCTTCTCGGATCATATATTCACTCTAGATGTAAACTTGCTATGCAGCAAATTTTGCCATATTAGAAATATATTATTGTTTTGTTCGAAAATATTGTTTGAATTAATTTTTACCTTAGTTTTTGTTCGGGATTGTGTTCATGTGACTTATTTTTTTTATTAATTATGCTATTGTCACAATTTTAATAAAGATTTTGTACAAAGTGTAAAAATGTCTCGTTTTATTTCGGTTGGGGTGCATAGTTGGTTTTATTCCTCGATTTGCTCAGTTCTGTATGTATACTTCAGTAGTAGGTACAGTATTTCTACTTTCTTAATGTCCCTCGGGAATCATCGCATTTCCGAATACAAACGAATGCTGATTTCCATGTCCATCAATTATTAGGTTTATCGTGTATAATAATTTGAATTCAGAGCTAAGTATTTTATTGTTGTTTTGTTTTGATTTCCGTGTGAACTATATAGAGCTGTTAAACAATTTTCCTATCCGCCTTGCCTGCAACTTTAGCATCTTTCCTTTTATTTTCTAAATTAAAAGAGTATTAACAAATATACCTATACAAGGTGCAGTTTTGAACCTGCAAAACATTTTAGGAGGTTGTTATGAGACTCGTAAATAATCATATAACAATACGATACCAAGTCAATAATCAATAATACTTTTTCTTTTCGATTTTTCAATATTATTGTTTTTCAGAATAACTCTCTTAATAACCCTCTTCAAAAAAACAGAATCACCCATTGCGATGTATCGCGCGTCATGTCACTGTGTGCGTGAATGCGATGACCAGTGACGTCAGCCTGTACGAGTCTCCGCCCACATTTCTATGAAACGAACGCGGCACGTACGTTAAACTAAAATGAAGGTCGTTGCTATGGTTACGGGGAGCCCCCGCGATGCTCGTCATACCGCATTTCGATTAAGACTCGAAAATCTGTTACTGCGCATCGAAGGTTCAACCAACGTGCCGCGATCTGTACAAGTTGTTGTAGCTACAACAACTTATAGCAAATAATTTTACCTTAGATGTAGTTCGAATTTGAAAATCACAATGTACCTACATTATTGTTTTAAATTTCGCTAAATAATAACTCATTTTTAAGCATCATTACAATGCCGTGGCCAATCTGCCGAGCCTGTTCCCAACTATGTTAGGGTCGGCTTTCAGTTTAACTGTATGCAGCTCACTACAATGGAGTGCCAGTGAATCACGTAGGGCGACTGCGTATCAGACCTCAACAAACCAGTTACTTGATAACACGATACCCATTTGTTAGACTAATTGTCTGACTTTCTGGCTTTTGACTACCCGTACCAACGACCATACGGCAGGGCTGTAAGGTCGTTGACCCGTACCGACCCGTGTGGTACCTAACGACCGTCCGAGAGCTACAAATCAATTCGAACCAAAGGCTTTAATTAAGTGCTTACCGAAACACGGGATTTCAATGATGTCCTAGATAAATTTAAAAAGTACTTACATCATTATGAATTAAAAAAATAACACAATGGTACTTGCTCAGTTGCGAACCCGCAACCTCATGCATGAGAGGAGAAAGCCTTAACCACTGGGCTATTACGATAAATAATAATAGTAGGAATTAGATACAACTGCGCCAAAAAAAGATCACGTTGGCGTCGTTAGTTACCTATCAGCTGATGAATAAAATGATAGGCGGAGATAAATAAACCTTACAAAGCACGTAAGCAGTTCCTGTTGCACAATTGTGAAACTACGATCGCGAGCGCGTGCGCGGGATTTAGGTAGGCACCTAATAATAATAATAAGGCATGTAGGTACTCGGCGCAGTCGGCGCGCTCTGTAGGTAAATTCAGCCCCAAGGACGGTTTTTATTTGTAGATTTAAGATTTTCCTTCCTACTTTTTAACGGGCTGAGGACCGACAGAAATACATCAAGATAATTTGTGCTAGTTAAGTAGGTAGGTACCCATGTGTTAGGGATTTTAGGTGATTCATTTTGTCTGATAGGTATTTTTGGCGTAGTTAAAATTTTTAAATCAACTTATTTACACTAATCAAGTTGATTTAGCTAACATCGTATTTACAAATTATTGTCTATGTACAAATAAATAAATAAATTACCTACTTATGTTACCTGGAGATATTGTTCAAAGTTTCCACCGTCACACTCCAGGCACAGTCTAGCACAACGTTGCTGATTTTCCTTCAGCTTACGTAACACAAACACATTCGTTTTTATTGTGTCGAAAGCACTGATCGTCGAACTGCCGATGATCGCGCAGTCTCTGCGTAGCAGCCAGCATTACCCTGTGTGAGGGACGTTGCCGATTGGGGAATAACTCCGCGAACATTTCGATGGCTCGAGATACATTGTCTCCACTGATGGCATACAAGCGGACCATCTCCACCAACTCTACATTGGAGTATTGGCCCGTCATTTTTACAACTAGGTAGTAGGTAAGTACCTATCCCGACCGTTAATCGAAGGCGCACTTGAGGGGCGGAATTTACAAGCGTATGCACATACCGGCGTCATCAAATACACTAATAAATTGGCCCGATTTATGCATTTGCGATGGCCGCGGGGGCGTGGCGGGGGAGAGGGAGCGGGCGGTGGTTGGTTCTTTGGATTTATGAAAGAAATGTCGGTTGCGTTTGTTTGTGTGTGTGAAAGCGCAGTTTAAGGACACGTACAGATTGGTCGCGTTTTAAAAAGGGGAGTTCACACTTACCGATTTCCGTAAATAAGAATAAAATGAAAAAAAAATACCTGCCCATTTTATTGTTGATTCGGGTCGAGAATCACTAACATAATTACCTCCTAAAATGTTTTGCAGATCCCAAACTGCACCTTGTATATCTACATACTTCCAAGTCGATCGTCCGGTTTGCACCAAGTGCAAAGGGCAACTGATAGAAATCCGACGACTGACGAAACACGAAGTTTACCGAGGGACATTAAGAAAATAGAAAAACTGTACCTACTTCATTTGCAAGGGACAAATGCATTGGGCCATTGGCGTATCCAACAATAAAAAGGTATTCTCATATTTTTATTGTAGTTTATTGGGGTTCGATTCCTAGGTCAGGAAAACATAATAATTGAACGTGTGTTGATCACGAATATGAAGAAAACACTGTTTAATCGCATTTATTTATTTTTCTATAAAATACACATACAATTTGTAAATAAACAATTCAATATTCAAATATCTAATTTATAGATTTCATTCCTAAACATATTCATTACGTCCACGCTATAATGTAGGTAGGTATCTACTATTACACGGATGCTGGATCATATGCAACAATTACAACATCAAATAAATATAGGTACCGATTAATTACTAAAAAAAAGTGTAGGTTCTTCGATGGACATAGCAGAAAACTACAAATGACTGATATGTACTTCATTTTCCGTGGATATTTTAAAGAACTAATACGCGAAAGGAAGTTGAAAGTTATTTTTTTGTAAATCATCGCTGCAAAAGCTTCTTGGATATGACATCGCATGCAATGTAAGATTTAAGTCCTATGGGACAAAACAGCATCTATACTAAAGTATCTAACATCAAGTACCTGTAGATTTTAGACTAGTAGGTACATGGACCATAAGACAAAATCGATATTAATTTACCATCCTAATAGGCCTATTAAAAACGCTCTGATTAATTAACTGGTGCAACCTTTTACACAGGAATAAAAGAAAACAAACGATAGCGGACACGACTTGATAACAAAAGGCTGCACTCTCATAAGGGTCATTTTTGGCACTAAGATAATTATATTATGTCTGTAATACATACGTTAAGTTGCGTCCCCACTTGTGACAAACACGTCAAAAACTCTCCCAACATGGTGAAATCCCCGTCAACATTATGTGTAACAGGAATATTATCATATCTGACGCGTGATTTCATCTGGTGGATGTTCAAACTGATCAGTTTGAAGAGCTTTCTAAACAATTTCATATAGTTGAATGTCTTGTTTGGGTTTTAGAAAGTGTAGTAATAGGTACGATGAATTGTAGATACTATGCAGTACAGAATAATTACCTACCCTTTTTTAACGCTGCCTATGACGTGACGACTCTGCTATAAGCATGATAATAGAAGCATGATTTGAGTCTCGAACCGTTTATATCGCTGCTTGTTTGGACGAGTTCGGAGGTTCGCTGAATGCTCAAGTCACATCAGACAGTTCGTGTACATTAGGTATGTGTAGGTAACATGTTGGTCACTTTGTTGAGAGAGTTGTTAGCGTGTTTGTTACAAGTGGGGAAGCAGCTTAAGATTTAAAATAATTTATAACAAAACTTTACAGTAGGTAAAGAAAATAACATTCTTTAAAACAACCTAAGATAGTACATAGATTTATTTTTATCTAAGTAATAACGTCTAATTTTCATCATAAGATTGTGTTTTAATCCTATATAATATTATATATATATTCGTATTCTTTTAAACTAAAAAATAATTAATAGTAGCAACCTCTGCCTAACCCTTTGGGTAACAGGGGCAATGGTTAATAAAGTAGGTATTTATGTAAGTAATAAATATCTCTTCAACGGGACTATCATGTTTTTTGGGTGGGTGCTTATCAACATGGTCGTAAGATAGTTTGAACGTAACGGTATTATTTGGGAAGACACACATAAACCTTATCTATGTAAGCTCGACCAATAACATAATGTTTAAAATGTACATTAAAATATTTCCACATGATGCCGTTGCCTAAAATGTTCTAAGCACAATGTGGTCGTGTAATCGTGTATCTATTTATTATTGAACGTAAAATATCTTAACACCATTAGGATTATTATTTCATCACTTTTTAATCACATTACATATAAAATTCATAAATAAGTACATAAGAGTGCTGTTATTATTTGCGTGTCATTTTATTATTTATTTCAACATTAAAAATACGATGTTAATTAATGCCATCTAGTTATTTGGTTCCATTTAACATTTACTATGAAAATATACACGTTTAAAATCTATATTATCAGTATATACAAGGTATATTTACATGAATGGTATCTTTTTAGAAAATATCTTTATTTTATTCAGCGGTAAAGACAATGAGAATTATTAGACGTTGTAAATAATATTTATAGATACGCAGAAGAAATATTTGAATAATCTTACGGTTTATAAAAAAAAAGATTTTTGTCAATCTGAATAAAAGAAGTGAACAATTCAATTAATGCGCTGAAATGTTATCACTGATGTCAATCGACATGGGTAGTAGATAAACAGGAAATTAGTTTATGGCAGTATTTTGTTATGAATTTTATTTTTTTATACAATATTAGCTATGGCTTGGCTTAGGCCATCTCTTTTAGAAGAAATGAGATAGTACTTAAAGGAGATTATAAGGTAATAAGCATTCTTCTATAATAGAAAGAAAACTTGGTAAAATTTTATTAGTAAGTAGGTGCTACAATAATCAGCGTTACACTTTGATTAGGTACTTAAATGGTATGCATACTATAAAATATCTCAAAGGAAATATTTACTCTAAATACTATGAAAAATGGCCGGAACGATTCAAAATGAAGGAAAATAAGTATTTAATCATTTTGAGGAGTGAAGTAATGTAAGGTTTAGTTAAGGAGTGCCCATTCCACATTGGCATTGTGTCAGAAAATAAAATACATATTCGATGTTATCCTATGCATGTAGATCGTAGGTAGTTATGACGCCTTTTTCTTCCAAACTGCTTGGATGTTATGAACCAATACTACCAGGTATTTCACGGGTCATTTATGTATATCTTTTTTCAAAGCATTTTTTAATATTTTCAAAAAGTAGATGTTTATTTTTCTGGCCGATTTAGTACGGCCGAAAATAGGATTATTTGGATGGCATGTCGTATTTTACGAATTATAAATATTTTATTCTTACGATTGATCCAGGTATAAGAAGAAATTTTCTATATCTAGTTGAACAGCTTTAAAATATTTTGTAGTTTTTAGAATTAATTATTATCAGTGATCTTCAGATAAAACTACCATTTCGAATACAGAAATCTTTAGATAAAAGACTAAGTATATTTTTTTTATAGATATCTTAGAATCTTGACTAAAAGGTAGAATGTATTCATCAAACTAGAACTCTTAAATGTTATCTTGTGAAGATAATACATCTACACTCCCGGACTCCTAAAACAAGCTACCGTGCATTTTTATGTTAATACGCCTAAAACATCAAAATAATGTTATGTCAGAAAAAAAGTTTTTATGCAGTTTTGAAGCTGACATACTGGCTATCGTTTTAGTATCACCATTGTTCCAGAATTCACGAATGGTAAAGAGAAGAAATTCGGAGATTGGTCGCTCATAAAGAAGCAACAAGCTTTGATTAGAGCATCTATAAATACTAATATGTGATATTAGTCAAAAGTTATTTCATTATTTATTTTGCTTTGAATAAAAAGACTACATATCGAAATTGTTTTTCCTTATTTTTTATCCATTCTACCGTTTAAATAATGGATAGTGCACCTGAAGTAGCCGCGCAAGCTGTGGAACTTCTTCAGTCTAGGCTTAGTCTACGAATCATAAGTACACAATTTCTTGTAAGCCATTCTGCCGTTCAAATAATTTACTTTCGGCGGCTTCTTGCGCCGTCTAGATCAGTTAATCTTTACCACCAGCCTGCATAATCTTTACCTGAACTCATTATAGGTCCTAGAACAGCTTCGAGACTTTCATGGAGTGACTGTTCTCGCTCGAACTGTTATGAGACTCGAAGAACGTGGCCTGAAACGTCATCAGCTGAAAGACGTCCACTGCTGGACATAGGCCTCCCCAAAGCACTGCCACTTCGACCGCTTCTGTGCTTCCCGGATCCAGCGTATTCCAGCGGCCTTCACAAGATCATCGGTCTACCTTGTGAGAGGCCTTCCAACGCTACGTCTTCCGGTACGCGGTCGCCTCTCCAGAACCATCGGCCATCTGTTCTGCAAGCAATGTGCCCTGCCCATTGCCGCTGAAGTTTGGCAATTTTTCGGGCTATGTCAGTTACCCTGGTTCTCTTGCGGATCTCCTCATTTCTGATTCGATCACTTACGGAAACTCCAAGCATAGCCCTCTCCATTGCCCTTTGGGTGACTTTGAGCATTCTAAAAAGGCCAAGGTCCAAACTGCCTGCGCCTACAGTTTACACGCGAACATTTGCATTAACCTTAACGTCAATGGAGCCAGGTTGTTTTTACGGATGAAACTAAGATTATATTTTAGGTATGGTAATGATGAACGTAGACGTAGGACAGTCTACCGATGACAGGGAGAACGTTTTCAGCAATGTTGGATTAAAGAGAAGGTGAGTAATGAGGGTCATGGACAGTCTGGGCCGGAATTTCCACAGAACGAAAAACTGGTCTTGGGGATGTGACGGGAGGATGGGACCACAGTTGCCACCACTAAATAGCGATGTGATGCCATATTCTGAGTTTGAGGGCCAAGATTTAATTTTTATGCATGATAATGCAAAGGCGCACACTGCAAGAATTCTTTGAGAATATCTGCATGACGTTAGTATCGCAGTAACGGAATGGCCTTGGCCAGCAAGGACCCCCTTATGAATCCAATAGAGCACTTATGGGATAAGCTGAAGAGGCGTGTTCGAGCTAACCAACCAGCTCCAGAAACTTAGCAAGAGTTGAAAACTGCCATCATGGAAGCTTGGGAGAACATTCCGCAGCACATTATAGTGGCATTAATTAAATCCATGCCAAACCGCATGACGGCCGTCTGCTTTTTGATGTAACACGAAGTTAATAAATAGGTATACGTTTTCTCTATTTAAAGTATCGTCAATTCTACGCTAAATCTGATAAAACTGTAACCTGATAAACGCAAAAAGATGATTTATTGCAATATTGAAAAAGTTTTTTTAGTATTCCGATTTAGAATTTGGAACAAAGACAAACGGTAATGATAGTGAGTGACTGGCATCAAAACCTTTTTTCTTTTTACTAACATTAGGTACTTAAAAAGGTAGAGATCTTTAAACAAACATATATGCAGGGTGACTCGATTCAGGTGTCGGGAGTGTATTAAAACATAAAATAGGTTTTTTGTGGACAGTTCGGTTTATCTTATAACATTTAAGCTATACACGAAGAAAGGTTTATTTTAGTGCAAATACCACGAAGGTTAAATAAAAACGTTGCGTTCAGACGGCATAGTAAGCCTGGTCATGGGAATGTTACGATAAAAAGCCAGTTACAGCTGACTAAACCTAGCGAGGATCTAAAAAAAATGCCCATTGAAGGCAGGGATATCGCTAGGATTTACAATACAACTATAATCATGTGGAATTATAACAAGTTCTTAACTGGACACTTAGTTATACTAAATTAGTAAAGGTCCTAATATAATTACTAGTACAAAATAAGCCTCACATCATTCCTTGTTGATGTCATACCTAAATACAAAACACAAGTCATTCCTTTCATATTACTTAGCAACTGGTGCCATTCATAGAACATCATTTCTATGAATCCACTTTTCCTTCGCTAAAGCTTCTTATAAATAAGGCATTTCTTTTTACAATAATATCGTAATTCACCAATCAAAGATACATTCTGTATCTTCCTACGTCATTTTTAAATTGGTCTGGCAATAACAAGTAAGGGGGTCAACCATTTAGATGGTAGCAAAAATCTATGACACCAAGTGGCATATAATACAGCACTAGCAACATTCGTTTTCCTAGCTACTTTTCATTTAGGCGCTGAACAGACAATGGACAATTTGTCCACCACGATAGAGAAGTATGGAAATCTATGCAATAACGCACATGGTGGACAAGACAATCGCGCTACCGATGCTTGCCGGATGTCACTCGCGGTCGTTCGCGGACAAAATGACCGACGTCTGCGGAGCGGCTTAAATTTTCATAGGTATCAATTGGTTGACGCAGAATTGCAGACTGGTTATGTACAAAATGACGTAGGTGGTGAATGTCGGTACTGTCAGGGGGGGCGGTACGAGTTGGCGCGCGCGCCGGCCGCAGGACGTCAGAAGTTGCTGTCGAACACGCTCATCGACCTGGAGATGTCCTCGTCGCGCAGGCAGCAGTCGAGAAATTCGTCCAGAGTCAGCACTCCGTCGCGATTCAAGTCCATTTTCTGAAAGTTACGTCATATCGGCATTAATTTTCATTTTTTTTTGTAGAACACACAAACAACACATTTTACATTTTATTCTAATTTTCAATATAAAAAATATAATAACATATAAAATGATAGATGATGGAAAAAACTTGCTCTTGTAGGTATACGTAGGTTGTGCCCATAAATATTATATGTACAGTTAGCATCAAAACGATGCAGGTATACAACGACAAGAATAAATTCATTTGATCACAAACACATCTTTTTGAGGTTGACTGTACATACTTAATTAGTAGGTAGGTAGGAAAGATAACAACGATGTGTATGTGTGTATGAAAGCATTTATCTATACAGAACCTAGAATATGATGAATCAGCGGATAATATCAGCTAGCAGTAGGTAGGTAATATAAAATTCCTAACTAATATAAAATTATATCACAATCTGTTACAAAAAATAATTAAACTGCATTATTTTATAATTGATATTGTAATTATTTATATAAGTCATTCATGTGAATAGTACAAATGGTGGAGATCGAACTCACGACCAGCCTCTCGCTACTCACCAGTTCGCGCGATAACCGGCGGCCCATTGTCGCTTAATTTTTACAACAATTATTGTAAAATTAACGAAAATACAAACCTGAAACAGTCTTTCAACCTTCTCCCGTATCACATCATCTTCTAAATTGGGCTCTACAATCTTCCCCATAAGGTCGTAAATAGCGCTGACAATCTCGGTCATTTCTTCTTTAGTGATGCATCCGTCGCCATTAATATCATACAGTGAAAACGTCCATCGCAGCTTCTCTTCTAAGGTCCCTCTCGATAATATTGATAACCCGGTTACAAATTCCTGGAAATAAAACGATGTTATTTTTTCGGAAGTCTGAAGAGCACTGGGTGAAAAACAGTACAGTAGGTGGAGCAAACTGTGCCTGTCTTACGTAGGTATATATAGGACATCAATTAGGCGGAGTTTGGAATTAGGTCTACGTATGTCAAGCTTACACAGACGTTAGCACTGTAGGCCTACCGGTCATGGGCCTACTGAAATAATCGACACCCTAATGCAATCATCACGATTGGCAGTTTAGTGCTGTTAAAAGTTAGAACAATAAGTGCCTAAGAGGGTGCTTGCATAAAGAAGCGGGTTTCCGGTAAAGACAAGTTGGTACCGATCGATCGACCGACCGTCGATTTGAAATAGTTATGGGCTCACAACGCAGCCAAAAATTGTAACCGTTTCTTTCCGAAGTTCAACTTGTAGTGATCAGTCCGTACATACAGGGAGTCGGGCCCGAAAAACAGCTTCTTTATTCGAGCACCCCAAACCCCAATCCCTATAACTACTACAGACACAGCAGCTGCGGCAAACAAAAGACTGCCTTTTATTGCTTTCAACGACTCGGTCCACGGGAAAACGTATTGGCTACGTCAATAGGTTCTTATGTATCGTTAGTTCTACTTTAACTAGGTAGATATCTTGTACGCCAAATGATGTAGGCTGTATCATCCCGGATACTGAACGTGTTTCCAGTCATGTCCTGTGGGGATATTTTTCATTCATTTTCTTGTAGGGATTCTAAAAAAGCTATATTTACCTCAAAACTTAACAGGCCACTTCTGTCTTGGTCCAGTGTGTTGAAAACGAAGTGCGCGTACTGAGCAGTGTTCGCTAGAAGATAAAATAGATCATTAATGTCGATATTATTGTCTGTTTTTTAATCATGGTATTTCGCAAGTTGTAACAGTCATTGAAAATCACAGTAGGTAAATATACCAAGGTTTCCCTAATTAATAAGTCAGGGTTATACAAAAGGTTTAGGGTTTACTTTACAGCTATCACCAAATACGGGCATAGCTTATGTCGTGTTATAAGATTAGCCAGTCAACAAGGTTGATGGCCCTGGATCGGAATCAACGAAAGTTACCTGCTGAACTGGGTCTCTTAAAACTGACGCTATACTGCCACAAGGATATTCTGGCGCTTGAATGCCATTTACGCGTTGTAGGTAAAATTGTATTGAAAAAGAAAAACTACTACCTAGTTAATATTTATATGGGACCTCTGAAGTAGAGTAATCACGTAAAAAACATTTTTTTTTAAACACTCGAATTGAGAACCTCCTCCTTTTTGAAGTCGGTTAAAAAAAAGGATGGCAGCGCTGGTTCAGATTTTATTCACGCGCCAAAATACCCATGTACAACTATACTTACTTGATTTCCGTAGTCACCATGTTCTGTACTGTAAGTAGTTTGCTGTTTGGAGGCTCGAGCACCACTAATCTTGTTGGGTGCTACTGCTGCTGTTCATCATATTCAACGCAATGGGATAGATACTTACTAGAGCTGGCTGGTAAATTACATAGGAGTCAGTGCAGTCTTCAGAGTCCTGTCTAGTAAGAATGATGTTTCCACTCAGGAGTGTTTGTGAAATGTTTGGTGGTATAAATTATAATTAGGTATTTACCATAAAAGGCATACTAACCTAATGTCACGACTGCTCAAAAAGGAGTGTAATAAAATTGTTTATGTGTATATGTAAATGTTTTCAGGGTCTGTATATTTTTTTTATATATACTAGCGGACCCGACAGACGTTGTCCTGTCCGAACAGCGCCACCTACCGGGTTCAATTGTATTTTCAAACCATTCAGGGACCCACTCAAAAATACATACAAAATTTAATCGAAATCGGTCCAGCCGTTTAGGAGTTAGGTGACAAATACACGTACGGAAGAATAAAGCGCGGCTGAGCCTCGTGTGTGTAAACGTAGTGGGGACGCGCCTTTAGAAATAACCTTTGTACAATGAATCATCAGAAGGGTTCTTGGAATTATGTAGGTAACAAAGGGGAAATTGTTGTCTCATGAAGGTATCTCTTTTGGGTTTTAGAAGTCTCGACTGCTAGAAAGCATTTTGCAAGTTGTTTGACTGACAGAAAGCAAGCTAATCATTACAAGGAACACCCTACAACAGCATTTCTGAGCTTACATTTATTGTTGGCAATATAAGTGTTGGTGTAAAAAAAAAAAAAAAGCAGTTAAAACATCAGAGAAGCACGAAGATCACAAATAAAAAGAGAAGAAAAAACTGTATGGTTTTAAATTTAATTTATTTCAGATAGACATTAGTGGTTACAGACTTGACAATTGGGTTGGACCTATGTCCAATAAATTATTACCACATACAGCTTGCAAGTGTCATTTTTTTGGCCACACTTAAAAAAATTAGGAGCTGATCTGAAAAAAGTGTCAACTAAAAAAATTATCACAATGGAATAATTATTGAAGTTACCTAGAACATTTGGTTTACCTCAAATTTCTCCTTATTTAAATAGAGTATACAGTACTACCGTTTTAAGATACACAATGCTAAGGTATACAAAGCTCGGCTGAGCATTTGTGTATCTCAAAATATTACATTGTTATACTTGCATCGTTTTATTTAAAATTAACTTAATGTTAACGTTGAGATGGGTTCACCATAGCGTTCTTCCCATGGGAAATGGACAGTTCCTTAAAATAAGATTACACTAGAGGCGAGCCACCCGTCTGCTGCTGATAAACCTCTATTGTGTCACCTTCTTCCATCTCCAGTGATGTTGGCGTGTCATTTTCATTGATTGGCTGACCGTCGAATCTGAACCGCACTACTTGCATTGATAGACCCTGGAAAGACAAATTAGTACTTAGATAATCAGAAATCTCAGATAATAAATGTGGGAATTGCGCAATATTAAGAAATGTTTATTTTGCTACATAGTTACAAAGTTCAACTTGACACAAAATGTCAAGGTCTCATAATTATGCCATAGAAATTGCATTACAGATTTCTTACAGTTTCACCTGCACTATACAACTAATAAGCGTTGGTAACCTTTGGAAAGTTGTACTACCTAAATGCTAGAACAGAGCCACACACAGAGGAACAGAGGGCTTGCAGAGTAAGCCTTTTGAGCTTTGTTTGGTGTCATCTAAAACTAGAGTAAATGCTGAATGCTTAGTAAATGCACAGGCTCAATATGATAAGCTCTTAAACACAGTTTAGATGTGCTGATCGTGTTCAGTTTCTTTGGTGAAATTTGCCCTAAGTCTAATATCTTAAGTCACAAGAAACAACATTTCAAGCATGAAATAAGTTTCGCAGCAGCAAAACAGTAATTAATTGATCGCTGTACATTTATAAGGGCTAATTTAAATTAGCAGCACATCCATTTAAAAATGAAATTATGTCAAAAGGCATCTTATGAGTACTCAATGTTTAAGTTCCTTACATAAACTACATAATATGCTCGGTTTCACCTACCTTGTAAGGGATCACTCGTAAAGGACACAGGGATTTTACTACATCAAGCATGTTTTCTAATATGCCTCTACATCTTTAGCAATACAGGTAGAAGTATTGGCCATATTATAAGCCCGAACAATATACCCATGAAAAATTATTGCAAACCCTAACTACAAGGTCAATGATCTTTTCAGAAAGTGTTTACAAAACAATTATCTTTCATTTGTTTTAATAAATTTACAATTGCCCATTATAAGTATATTGAGTAGAAAAGATATAACCTATGTTATTACAATCTACAAGTCAAAACATGAAATTCATCTATGTGGAATAATCTTTTTGTTTTTATGTATGTATCACAGAAGCACAGAAATAAGGTTTAAGTGAAACATAACTGTAAGCGACGCTTTCTTTTTTCAAACTGCCGGACATAGGGGCCCGCAAGTGCTTAGTTTACTTACATACCTTCATTGTTCATACAATATGCATGCCACATCTATTTTGTATGTTTTGTCTTTGCGCTAACTACATTTATGAATGAATAATAATAAGCCGCTTAGTAAATAAGATGAACTTACCGCTCGATCACAATAGGCATTCATTAGCTTCCTCAGGGGTGTGTGTTTTTTGATTTTGAACTGCACAATAGCATTATCTTGACCTAATACTTTCAAGTTGATGTGTTCGCTTTCTCCCTGAAAAACAAATATTGTAACGATAAAAATATCATCTCAACAAACACAATGGTCAAACACTTTTCACTTTCAATCAGGTAACCACATTTCGCTAATAACGCCATGTCGGTGAAGAACTGTTTTCGACTTTTCGTAACTACACTGATATTATAGCAAGATACACACCTTTTTCTCGTCAGACATTTTGGTATTTATGTATTTAAAGGTACTATTAACACAGGAGCAACGACTTCGTAGAAAATCTAAAGATTATCAAACGAAAAACGCACGAGTGACAGATTCTCAGTCCAGTGGCGTGGTAATGGCGTCCGGTCGTGGCTTGGAGGAAGCAACGCAGGTTTGCCAACACATGCGCAGTCGTAACGGCGAAATGGCGCGCTTCTGCGCACTGACGCCGATTTTTTTTTGAATGATATTCAATGTATTCCGGTGTTTATTTATGTACTAAAATAATTAGAAACGATTTAGATAATTGATGAGTCGGTTAATCAAAAATATGTAATTTGTTTCTTTAGTAAGACGATCATGTGTCGTATCCGTCCAGTGAAGAAATTTATTCAGAATTTAGTTATCATGAACTCAATGATAATATTTCTATTCTCCACCTGTAAAATGTTAAGAACATTCTAGAAGGCTATAAATAGAAAATCAATTGACTCGATAGTATTGCCAACTGCACAAAGCTGCTTCCGCTACTAGTGTTGTACAAAGTCGATAGATGACGTCAAACGGAAACCTCTAGTGCTGCGCGAGGTCGACTTTGCGTTCCGTTCCACGTTAAAAACAGAGTGGTTTACACATTCATGTTTTAACGAAAAAAAAAGGTAAATTACCTAAATAGTAGTTATTTTTGTGATAAAATTATATTTATCATACTCTCCAGTTTATTTATAAGAAACTTAAGAGTAATGGATTATTCAACTTCGAGACAAAACCGGTTCTGAGATTTTGTAATAACCTACTGATGATAAAAACCGGCAAAGTGCGAGTCGGAATCGTCAGGGTTGTTTGACAGACCTAGACGACGTGGGGCTAGAAATACGGTCCCATTGGGACCCTTTGGTTACGGAACCATGAATAAAAATAATTCTTAGGTTTTAACTCTGAATTGCACTTTTATCCTTGAGAATGGTGGCTGACATGAGTAAAGTAAAAAAATAAATCCTATAATATATTTCTTTCCAGACTTAGTTGTGCTGTGTAGTTGCTTACACCCACACCCAAAGCTCTACACGTAACATGCATGACGCCTTGTTTCCCCGAAGGATTGGGCAGAATAGCCATAGGCTACACTCACATTTTGCCAATCCCAAGGCGAGCCTATTGATACCGCCTACACATACCATCGATCCTGAGCTTAGCAAACACCCAATTCTGTTTTAAGATTTCAGATTGTACCTACATTTTGAAAAATTTTGAGTCTGAATAACCTACCAAAAAAGGTGTGCTCTTTATTTAGATAAGATTACGGACCAATGTCTATACAAGTATTTTTCTTCCACCAAGGCGATCTTGTTCAAGCTTTCACTTCTGTCGGCACTCTCGGAGTGTCACCACTTTTTTTGTAAGTAAAGTTAGTTACGTAATTTAGAACCTAGGGTAAATAGTTAGTTGTGATTGTGAAATAATTATATAGGTATTTTAATAATATATTCAAAGCTTACCAATATTTTGTTTTCTTAATTCGTGGGTATGGTCAACCGCACATCAATGGATACTACTTGCACTAGGAAAACCGCTCTTAGTGGTACGGGATAAAGGCGCTGTCGATGTGAGCACTGGGGTAGGTTAAAATTGGCGTCAAATGTCATGATTTCATGAACTGATCATTCATTACGGTAATTTGAGCTTGTATGATCTAATTGATAATTTAAATAATTAAATTTAGGTACATGAACATACCATCACGAGATAATCCCGAAAGGTTAAAAATCTTAATCGCATGTGGGGTGGTCATTGTCTAGAACTCATCGAGTAGAGTACAAATATATATTTTTTATTTTCTAAAATGAAGAAATACGGGGCTGTAAAAGTTGTCAGTTTTAGACCATTTTTTGTACCAGCTCTATCGCAACAAGTAACCAAGTTAATTAAGAATTTGAAACTTCTGTACAATATGTTTAAAAAAACCTGTCCGATCCAAAAGGGGCACCTAGGTACTGCATTTAACATTACCAAAAAGTTTTTTTTAAATTTATTTTTTTTAAATAAAAAAGTTATTGCTAAGTAGGTATTTAAAATTCACATTTTTAGCACCAAAATGACCAGAAAAAAATCTGCTGTTCCTTACATTTTGATGAGTTATATGAACATAAATTGTAGGGAACACCATTTTTTTTTGCGATTTCCCGTGTTCGCCATAGTAAAAGCTATTCATAATGATGAGTAAAGTCAAGTGTTTAATTATCGGTCACTAATTACCAGTCACCCTATATAATCAACAAATAAAAAAAACACCGATTCTTATGGTATTTTAGTTAAATATGGGCGATTTTCTTCAACTGCAAAACATACCTTTGTAAGTCACAGTATCATTGTGAAATACAAATATATATTTGCATATTTGCGATTTTTTAAAAGATGAAAAAAATTTTACTTTAGTATTTTCATTTATCTGAACTAAAATACCGGCCAAGTGCAAGTCGGACTCGCACACGAGGGGTTCCGTACCACCATACAATATTTAACACTACATATTTTTAGGGTTCCCAAAATAAAAAAAAGTTAAAAATTAAAGGGGGTCATACAAGAAGCGTGCTTTGTTTGGCTTTTTTTTTTTGCTAAATATTGTACGGTGGTACGGAACCCTTCGTGTGCGAGTCCGACTCGCACTTGGCCGGTTTTTATCAACGTATTTTAACTTGATACTGACCTGCAAATGGCAAAAAAACGTAAGAAAATTTGAATTTCGCGGGCTTCCCTGGTGATTTCGCCGTGTTTAACATGATAAAGAGCACAAAATGCAAAAAAAAAATCAATTTCGCGTTTTTAGGCTTCCGAAGCAAAATGGAAAAACAGAACCCTTACAATTCATCCGTCTGTCCGGATGTCACACAGTTATTTTTCTTGGAGGCTATTAATGCTATTATAGCACTTTATCAATGAAAATTAGAAAATGTTTTCTGTGCACCGCTAAACAATGGTGTAATGAAATTACCTAAAAATAATTAGGTGTGGCACTACCCATACGTGTACCGAGGGATGAAAAAAAAATTCATTGCACTTTTTCATCACAATTTTTTTTCTTTTTTCACAATGTTTTCGGTTAGAACTGAAGAAATAACTTTGTTTTTCATAGTTAAAAAAAAAAATACTGTGAAATACAAACTTATTTTAGCGACTGATCAAATCAATAGATACAAATATAACATGAGTAAATATTTATCCCAAATTCCCAACTACGGCACCCTTTTTTTTTGCCTGGGATAATATTATCAAATAACTTCTCCCGCTCTGGGCGGAGCAAGAAGGCGTGTCAGACTTACTAACTAAAACCCACCCGTGTTCCTTCAGTTGCCATGTTGCCAGGGGCCACGGTATCCCTTTCAGACTTTCCCGCGATTTCAGGCATCGAGAACACAACGCGCCGTCGACCCGGACCTGGTCCTTCTCGGACGGCGAGCTACCCAACTACGGCACCCGACACATGCGTGGGCCGACACGCGCTAAGCCGGTTTTTTAGGGTTTCGTAGGCAACAAGAAACCCTTATAGTTTCGCTGTAATGTGGTATGGGTATACATATTAATCACGCCGACAAAGTGGTTAAATAAAATCATGTTTTATTTTATTTTCTTGTACCTGCCTCCCCTATACGTAAAGTGGAAATGTCCTTTTTTCTCGTCTATCCCATGGTGTGGGGAGTCGTTGGAAAGGTCGTTCAAAAATATTGTGAGTGTGTCAAAATCATTTTTGGCTTCAGGGATCCGGAATTTGCGAACAACAACATGATCTCCTATACATTCCATATGGGAGAACGTGTTTTTCAACTACAATTTTTTTTTTCTTGGGATACATTCATCCCAACCCTTTATTGTGCGTGGTCCGACACGCACTTGGCCGGTTTTTTTTCGAGTCACTTCTGTCCGTTAAAGTTACGTGCAAAACGTTGCCTAACTGCTGTAAATCCCGTTTCTGTTTCAGCATGTGTATTTTATGGACGATGATTGTTATTCCGAAACGCCTGTATCATGAAATCGCAGATTTGTGGGTGTTGCCCCGTACTGATAAAAGCTTTGTAGGTGTAACCAGTTGGGAATTATTGCCAGCAAAAAGAGGGGCCTCTTTTTGTCTGAATAAAGTTTGCTACGTGCCTTCATTTAAATAAAAATGTTTGGGTAAACGCTTGATGACATTTGATTGCGGAGAATTTAAAATAACATTATTTCGGTATGTGGAGGTAGGCTATTATTGTGTTTAATAGATGTGTTGAAAGGAAATCGTTTAGCTTAGTATGGTCATGTGATGAGGAGAGAGGAAACGCATGTTACTAAAAGAGTGATGAATAATAAGTAAATGTTGATTAAGCAAGATGGAGCGGGAGAGGAAGGCAAAAGAAAATATGGAGGGATTGTGTGAGGAATGATATGAAGGAGAAGGGAGTGAATGATAGCGTAACGGTTGACAGGGGAGAGTGAAAACGTGTTGCGCCGACTCCAAATAACATGGTACAAGGGCATGAAGATAATAAATAGATGTATGGTGTTACGTGTTACCTACATTGGTAATTTTTATTCTTCCTTTTTGTCGGTGCACTCTTGACTGAGCTCCGAGCGGTCGTGGTCATCACATTGTAATGAGATTTCGGACAGCCGTGAGTTTTTTTTTTTAGGTCTGGCATCTCGTAGTTGACCTCTGAGATCATGACTACTTAACCGGGCTTTCCTGTGGGTGCCTTAAGCTACTACACTTAAAACCTCCAGCCAGGGGTTATTCAACTATGCTAATTAAAACTAGGTGAACGCTCGCTAAGGGCACCCCCTGTGGGGTACCAACCTTAGCTTAGGGCGTCAACCGGAGGGAGGACATCAAGGATGGGACGGGCTGAATCAAAGTTTTGATTATGATTATTAGGCGGGTTATTTCAAGCTTTTGTACACTGTGCTGGTTTCCCTACTGCTCTCCTGGAGGAGGGTAATGGGGTCGTCAGGCCAGCCGTGATTCGGATTTGTTTTTAGGTTCTTACCTTTATAGATGGTCAGAAGGCAATTACACTAGACAGAGAACTTTGCTAGTTTTCTGCTGAGAGATATCTAAATATAGGTACAAAATGATTGGTTTCGAATAGCGAAGTTATATTCATTGAAATAACCACTAGGTAACTATTAAGTTTTGGGTCAGACGGACGGACAAATATTGGCTTTGTGTTAGTTATATACAGGTAGTTAGTTGCTGCTGTAGATAGATTTCGTAGTAGTTGGACTATATATAACTCACCCTACCCTACGTCTAAAAATTAGACCTAGGTATATCGAGTGTTTGCCCAATAGGTCACGTTACGTAGGAACTCTACCTATCTAAATTTTAGACTTGACAGCATCAGTCTCTTGCCCTTATCGTAGGAAGGAACTTGAAATAATCTACCTGGTTAATTTGAATAAGCAGGTATAAACACGTACAGGGAATCCGGGACATCGACGCGAAAACTGTTACCATGGATTCAGTACATGATTCTGAAACCCCCTGCGTTGCAAGGCAACCACCTACGCGGTCAAAAAGTAAGAACCAGCAGATTTTTTTTAAAATAACCGCCGATATTTCAACGCAGGGGGGTTCAGAATCATGTACTGAATCCATGGTAACAGTTTTCGCGTCGATGTCCCTGCCACCCTGTATAGGTGCCTACTGACAGCGCTGGAGGAGCGCTGACGGTACTAGGATAAAATAAAACTGTTGTTTGTGATACTCGAATACATATTTAGTCTTTTAGTCTTTATATTACCTATTATATGTTATATTATCCGTGCGCTTGTCAACTTGGGGGGGGCGACTGTCTAATCTTTTCATAATCTCATAATAAATTAAATATTTGTTTCGTATTTATAATAGATTGGCAAAGGTTACATGTAAATACCATGTTAGGTTCAAAGCTTCTACAGTACCTACCTATACGTTTCCTGTTTTTCAATGGAGGAATAGGTAGGTAAATATGACGATAACTGACAACATGCCAATTTTTACAAACAAACTCACGTCTTCTTCCCGTGGGGGTAAGCAGACACTACAGAACGCCACCTGCTATGATTCTTACATACTCCTTTTGCTCCGTTTACGTTCATATCATCTGAATTGCGTTAAACACTTTCAATCATACTTCGAGAGTTTTGAAAGATATTGCTAATCCATTGCTTTATAGGTTTGATAAATTCGTCTGCTCAACAACGTAAATAACGTAAGGAGCGTGGCTGACCTATCAAAATGAAACCCATTGCGATCAATTTACATTGTATGTGTGTTACGCAATTACCCCGTTAGGTCATACATGCATGCCGGTTGCGAGTACTACGTACCTGACGTTTTGCCCTTTTAGGTACTTCATGTCCTATAAGGGCGTCCCCTCCTGGCGTTTCAATTCATATCTGTGCTAATTTTGAATCAGTGACATAATGAAAGTTGATATTTTTATTGATTCTTCTACGGATCTAAGTAGGTACTTATTTTGAACCCCAAAATTGTAGGTATCATTGAATCATCATAGAATGA
Organism: Omphaloscelis lunosa; assembly: GCA_916610215.1. Classification (NCBI taxonomy): domain Eukaryota; kingdom Metazoa; phylum Arthropoda; class Insecta; order Lepidoptera; family Noctuidae; genus Omphaloscelis; species Omphaloscelis lunosa. Next base: position 6,162,724 of record OU744255.1, read on the forward strand.
TACCTAAGTAAGTTAATGAGTTATTTATCTGGGTATTAAGCTTTTCTTTGATAGAATTTCGTCAAAAATAAATCTTCTAGAAGCCAAAACACAACCCTATATTTGTATACATAACTAAACTTCATAAAAAAAGGAAATAAAAAAGTAAAATGACGCAAATTGTTCCCCCATTCTGGCTGCACGTATACAAAAGGTGATTGTTGTTCTGCACGCCCTGCCATCGCGCCATCGCATCGGGGTGCAGTGAGCACTTGTTAACTGCACTGAAAGCACTCTGCTCGCACCGAGTGCTTGGGCTGGCTGCTTCTAAAGCACTTTTGCTTTTAACATTACTTACATCATAATAATATGCATTTGCTGTGAACGTGTGCTTGGGTATTTGGAATATGTGGGCCGATTATGGATTCTATTAGGTCGTGTGCATGGAGTATTGATAATAAATTTTGGCGTTTTTTTTTATTCGTATTTTAAGAGCATATCACAGGGACGGCGGTAAAAGAACTTTACGAATTTATGAATTAATGAGAGCTTCTATAAAACTGCCCATAATTCCGTAATTAGAAGCTTTGAAACTGACTCAAATGAAATAAAGATATGTAAGTATGAACATGAACTATGTAAACATGAACAATTATGACATGCAATGACAAAGAAACATACAGAAAATAGGGCAATTCAGTAGTCCTTTTTGCTAATTGAGGGAACGTCTTCGAAACATAAGGTTTTCTTACTCATTATGTAATGGTTTATCGAATAAAGTACATTCGGTTTGTGATCTTGGCATATTGCTTGACTCAAAACTTTGCTTGGATTTACATATCGAACAAATTATAAATAAAGCATATAAAATGTATGGATTTATAATGAGATCCACTCATGACTTTAAGCGGACCTCTGCCGGTATAAAACCCTAGTCCGTTCCCAGCTCGAATATGCTGTATCCATCTGGAACCCGTACTATGGTAAATACATTGACATGATATAAAACGTCCAACGTAGATTTCTTCGTGCAATGCACTACAGCACGCGTAACATGGCGCTTTCTATTTCTACGAAGAATAGACACAGCTCTTTCTATACAAAGTGACATTTCGTTTCTCCATTTTTGACATCCCACCGTAGAAATCATTCTACAATCTGTCATTTTGTCTTTCATTTCTAACGATCTTTGTCTAGGTCCTTTTACATGTAGACTATTTCAGAAGAAAGTTTTCTATCCCAAACTGTCAAAATCACTAAGGTAGTGAAGACAATTTGATTTTGTAATCGCCATGCTAAAGACAGAAAACTTTTTACTCGACGGCAGTCGACGGTCATAAAATATAAACGGTTATCTACAAATCATGATTTTACAGGAGAGCGTTTTTAATTAATAGAAGAACAAAGCTATTCATATTTTTTATCATTTTGTTAATAGGGCATTACCAAGGAAATGATTAAAGCCAATGTTACTGTAATATTTTTTTGTTCCAAAATTCGGTACTTCGACACTTTGAGATTTTTTTTTGTAGTTGACGTTACTTAATATTAGTAAAAATCAGAATCAAACAGATACAAATCCTATGACAAAACAAAGAATTTTGAGTCGAATTATGTAAAAGAGTGAATTTCGTAAAAAGTGCAGTTGAGTCTTTCTACTTTGTTGCCGTCCGACTGTCTTCACGGAACGTCATTTTTGTCTATTCTTCCGTCGACAAAACCCGTTTCTACGGTGGTCATGCTACGCGTGCTGGTGTCCCAACATTTATCTACAGTATAACCAGTTGCTCAGTAAATACAAGCTCTTGACACTTAGCTCTAGACGTAAACAATTAGAAGCAATGACATTGTATAACATTTTTAATGGCAATTTTGACTGTATAGATTTAAATAATGTATTTATTATGCTATGCAGTCTCCAAAACTGTCCAGAGACGGCAGGTGCGTGCAGGCAAACTCTTTGCAGTAGGTACTTGCCGATCTAACACTGGTCTAGGTTCACCAGTTCGGCGAATGGCAGCAACCTATAATGAAGCATTCGAACACATCTACATACAGACTAATTGTTTGTTGTTGTGTTTTTATTATACTTGTTTGTTCTGTTTTTATAATATTAATGTAACTGTCATGCATGAGCAGTTCACCTCCTAGTGACTTTAAGGTTTTATTTATTATTGGTAATCTGTGAACAGCGCTGTGGGCTACATTATTACTTAAGTTATTTATATTTTTCTATGTGCAATATTGCATAATGTAGCTGTTTGTTGTTCCTATTCAATAAAATAAAATAAAATAAAAATAAAATAATTGTAACACGGAAATGATTAAAGCGATTATTTTTATAAGCATGAGTCGTTAAGAATTTAAATATCCCCGCACAATGGCCGGGCAGACTTAGTTAGAAATGCAAAAGCCTGCAATGCAATCAGTTATTCAACTTATAAACCAATAAACACTTGGTATGATGATTGACTTTGTCTAAGCTTGGTTACCCTTGACCATGGCGACTTGCGTGGGCGACGGTGACGGTTTAGTGTGCCACGACTACGAGTCACCGCGACGCGATTTGCGAAATGACGGTTTAGCACGTACTGCTGGCGCGACGAAAACAGGTGCAGATGAGCGATTTATCAAATGTACTACCCAACAGCGCGGTGGCCGACTTCTGAGCGGGTGCAACCGGCGAGCGCGGTCTTGTGAAATCGCGCGCGCGTGTCGCTGACACAAATCGCGTCGCAAGTCGCAACTCGCATAGATTGTGAACGCTTTAGCTATCCTCTTTGGTCTTTGAACTCATTCATTGCCTTCACTACTATTCGATTTTATTCGGAGACAATTTGCACTTGATTGTTCGGCAGGTCTTGATCACTTAACTTTGAAATTGTTTCTTAACGGTCTGTTAGATGTCTCATTGTTATCGAAGATTGTGAGAATGGATTAGACATCTGTCCATTTTATCTGCAGCCTTATTTGGGCCAAGTGCCAAGACTCCTTCTTAAGTACCTACGTTAATGATAATTGAAATTTTTGCAGTCTTCACTGCTGTTTTATAATGATTAGTTTATTTTTTATTCAGTATTGGATTTACGAGATCGGAAATATTTTACAGGTGTATGTTTCGTTTTCAACGATATTGCTGTACCTAGAGTTATATAATTTAAAACTGAGCTGACATTATTCCGAGCCCATTAGCATACCATAGCGAAGCATTCGTGCAGTTGAGAGTGCAATTACAGATATTGCTCGAAATATTGTTGTGAAAGGAATTATTATAGTTTTATTTTTATTGGAACGCGATACCACATCTTGATATGGAAAATATTGTAGGTGCCCATCAAGTATGACTGAAATTACTGAAGGTAAGAAATCAACCTAATGATGGACAGTGTCTAAATAATATTCTATTGTTTATAATAGGTATTGGCTTATAAGCATATTGCTTATAAGCCAATACCTACACAAAAATATTTAAACACAACAACCTTCTACCCATTTACCCTCGTTCGTTCAAATTCTGCTTATACAATTCTTTTGTTGCTCTATGACACATTGCAAATTTTACTTTAGGCCTGTCGTCCTAAAATATATTTTCATTCGTCAAAGGTCCTAAGTTCGTGAACTTACGGCCTCGCGGACAATTTGCGCGGATGTAAAGCAGTGCCCAGACTCAGACCACTCAACATGATGGGATTATATGATTACGTGATGCGTTTTTCATGTCCCTATTTTATTCCTTTACTACGTTCGGTATATTTTATTGACATTCTTCACGTAAACTTTGACGGTTATTCTGTTGGGGTAGTTATTGGTGTATTTTTTTTAGGGAAGGCATCTCTACTTAAACCGGGCTTTCCTGTGGGTGCCTTAAGCTACTACACTTAAAACCTCCAGCCAGGGGTTATTCAACTATGCTAATTAAAACTAGGTGAACGCTCGCTAAGGGCACCCCCTGTGGGGTACGAACCTTGACTTAGGGCGTCAACCGGAGGGAGGACATCAAGGATGGGTCGGGCTGGAGTTTTTGGTGTGATAGACGCAGGTTGTGTATACTCAAGTGCCAGAAGTTGGCGCTAAACAGCGTGAAAAAAAACCTAGACCGATCCGAAAGGGGCACATAATTATGTATCTACTACACTGTCCTCTCATAACTATTACCACTGTAATTTGAAAACATTGTAAAAACCATTATTTATTTTTAAAAGAGTAACCGTGGGATTTCTTCCCGGTTTTTCTTCATAAAAAACGACCAATAAAATTGCAACCGTGCGGCTAGCTTCTGACGAAATGAAATAAACGTTTTATAGTATCGATATAGTCCCATGTTTTGTTCCATGGTTATGGATAATTGAAGTACAATATTTTGATTTTGACTGCAAAAGCGTGAGCAGTTTTTTTTAAATAACCAGATTATTATCTTAGCACGATACTTAATAACACCCTCACAGATAGCACAGGGTTATTAGGTACCTAATGTATGGAATAAAACCTTTGATACATTATCTTAGATAAGTTACCTTTAGATTCCCTACCACGCAACTTTTATTCTAGGATGGAAGGACTAAGTGTTGAAAAGTTTTATTTTTGTAGCGAGTCTTTTCAATTCCTTATTATTTGGTAAAAAAAAAACAGTGGCACTGAGGGAGTGCCGACAGAAGTGAAAACTTGAACAATGTCGCCCTGGTAGAAGAAAAATACTTGTATAGAACATTGGTCCTTAATCTTATCTAAATAAAGAGCACAATCGCGTTTACATAAACAAATACTTCCGAAACCTTTACAGTAAAAATACTTGCATAGAACATTGATTGGTAACATAACATAAATAAAGAGCACAATCGCGTTTACAAAAATGAGGTGTCGTCATGGTGGTGCGGAATCAATGGTTTAGTCCCATCTCAAAAATGCCCAACGCGCCCAAAGTAGTTTTCACTCAAAAAATCCCAGTACTTTGAAAGTTCTTGCAAGAACTTTCGAGTTTTTGTGCATGAGCGCATGCACATTGCATACGCATTGTCTCAAGAGACATACGGCTCTGATACGGAGTTAGATACGAGTGTAGGCCATAAGGAAAATATATAATACAAAATTAAACACATTTTAGAACTGACTTAGATTATTTACTCTGTTATAGATACTAAACCTATTTCAAAGTTGTTGCTTATCTGTAAGGGCTTTGTTGAGCTTTTATTCATTCAAAAGTTCAAAAACAACAGTTTCCCAAACGCACAAACACATTTCTCATCTGAACATAATCTTCATAGCTATCTACAAGCGTTAGTGCACAAATACACTTACCTTCCGATGGATCCCGATGATCATACGATAGGTATGTCTTCCGCGTTCGTTCACACTCGTCAAGCTTCGGGGAAAAGGGTGAAGGTAAATAAAACGAAACACTTTTTCCATTGTTTATTGAACGTGGTTACCTCTTTTCTATCTACGATAGATAAATTGATGTTTGCCTTGTTTCCTCTGCTGTTTTATTGTAGAAATCTTTATTGGGTATTGTTATTTATTTGGGAAGAAGGAACGGAGTTTTTTTGGAAACCTTGGTATTTACGACACTTTTTAAAATATCTAGAGCCTGGATCGTTTATTAATCAACAGATCAAGGTTTCAATGGCATGGTCAAGCATGATCCGATGATTATTCCGCTGGAAAATCACATATGAGATGTTAGAATTGGTCGAAAACCGGGCTTAAAATAGCCATAAAATAGACAGGTTTAACAAATAAAATATGATTTGACGACATATTTATTGAAATAGGCTTTTGGAAAACGCCATATCTTTGCGTCCGTCTTGGCGACAAACAACGTGATTTCTGTTATAGTTGTACCTAACTGTTGAATAATTATCAGTTTTCGATCAAGTTGTACCATGTGCTCATAGAGTTGCGAAGTATTAAGACTTAAGACTTGAACAACTTTAAATACCTACAAGAAACTTGAAAGTGGCCTTTAAAACTTTGTTGCGGGCTTTTCCGTTTGAAACCCTTTTGTAGATTTGCATAATATCAAACTTTATTGGTCACGTTGTTTCTCGAAGACTCGCAAGTTGGTACCTACAACCTATTAGTACCTACTTACCTACTACAGAAATCGTTGTCCGAGAAGTACAGCATATTTCATTGTTGACACAACAAGAAATTTATTTAAACTGCTATCTAATTGCGTAACACAGTTTCGTAAATGAATATGAATAATCTCAATCTGTTTCATTTTGACAGTTCAACAATATTCATTACGTTATTTACGTTGTTGAGCAGAATTTCTTTTTCGAACTTATGAAGCAATGGATTAGCAATCTGTTTCAAAATGATTCAGATTGTGGTTGATCGTGTATTACGTAATTCGAGTGCTGTTTTAGTTTTTATCCGCTTCGACTGGCTATACCTAATATGATTTCTTCTATTACTCACCTCTTTGTGGACTTATTTCTTCTGGCAACATAATGATCGGTTCGGCACATAACTATTTGTGTTTTGTCCCACTTGCGACCGAAACAACAACCGCAGTCCTTACATAGTTATTTTATCTCTGATTTTGCATCACACAGTCAAAATTTCAGTGATTTTTATTCTCCTTATACAATACGCGCCACGAAAGATGAGACTTGACCGCGCCTCCCGCCGCTCCTTCCGCCGCCCCGATGACGCCCCGGCGCAGACTTCATACCGCTAAAGAGACCCATAAATCGTCTACTGCGCAAGTCAAACCACGTGGTGTGTCAAGTCTCATCTTTAGTGGCACGAACTGTACAGTGCGTCCATTATAACTTGTCCAGTGACGCGATTGGTACCTAGCACTATTCTATCAGTCGCCATTTTGAATTCTATTAGTATTCAAACTAAGCTTGACAAGGAATGGTACCAACATGACGACAAGTTATAGTGAAGGGTCAGTAATAAGATTGCTGTCACTTACAAGTCTGTCAAAATCACAATGATCTTTATTTTCGTTACAATTAGGTTGCTGTTGGGTTGCTGAGAAAGGACTGTCTGTAGCTTGTTTCTGGATTTTAGATCTTGAATCTGATGGACCTTTTATGACCTCGCAGTCCTTCTCATAGAGAGAGACCAGTCTTTACTCACCTGTTGTTGTCTCTCCAAGTACCTATGCAATTAGCAAAATCTTCATCAACTCATATTCTACTTACCTCCTTGCGGAAAGAACTGTGAATAAATAAGCTTGAAGGTTTCCTCCTTCACGACTCCCGTGGGGCACTCTGCTTTGAAGCCCCTGTACAGCCGCTTCAGTTCGGGTTCCGTGAACCGCGTCATCCGACGGAGCGCTGCTATCGAGTCCGGCCGGTACCGCGGCAACTGTTCTCCCAGCTCCTCGAGTTCCGAATCTGGAAATGTAATGGAAAAAGTGCCGGTTAGATTGTGATGGACTGGGTCGATTGGTTTTCTGATGGCTTTTGAGACGTTCCGCAAAGATACTGTAAAGGGGAACCTAACATCATGTACACAGGCAGAAAATTTGTTCTGGTTAAATTCGATCACTCAAGCGAATTTAGAATCGGTTTAAAAATTGTCGATAAAGCGATTTTTTTATTTTGAGCCAGAATTGTTTTAGTCGCGATGAACACGTCTTCTTGAAAATAAATAGATAAATTCAGCATAGCCTTTCATTGGCAGCTACTCTTCATTTTTTCGGGCTACAAAGCCCAAACCGCTGCGGAGCCCAAACCCCTGCTTCTGCCCTGCCCTAGTTGAATAGTAGGTAGTAAGGAATGGCACATATGTCAGGCAGTCTTTTCAAATTTTTTGGCTTCAAAAAGTGATAAGTACCATTCAAGGCTCTTCCTTGAATGGTACTTATCACTTTTTCTTCAAGAAATGATCAAAATCATTTCACAACCCTAAAGTTTGGCCTAATCTCTATAGATTAGGACACAGTTACGTGGGGTTTGACAAAAAGTCAAAGCTGCTGAAGTAAAGTTGTAGTCGAGTCTAGGAAACCTAAAAACCATGAAGGCTGTTTCTGATCACGGAGCGTCTTTCAGCCATTGAAACATGTGTTTGTAAAATCATATCAGTGTTTAACCTTGTAGACGCACGTGCCTAGTTTCAAGGCTCGGTTAGCCTTTAATAGGCATCCAAAACGATGGATTTTAACATCGTTCTTGGTTAAAGACAATATATTTTACGGGCTCAACATTTGCCCTAAGGAAAGCCTAAAAAAACTTATGAATTTAGGGTCTTTTTTTGTGACATTTTGATGTGTAACATCTTTTCTCTCACTTTCCTGCAATTGAAATCAAAATCGAAATCTAAAAACATCTAAATAATCTAATCTGCGGGAGTGATTTCGTGAAAGGGACTGAAGTGTGTAACAGGAAGCCGGGGAAGCGTGGGCTATTTGATTTGACCAATGAGCGCGCGCGGTGCTAAAGTTGGCCGTCAGAATGACCTTGACGAAGCTCGGTCCCTTTAATGTTGCTTATTACCAAAGTGAGATGTCAGATGCAGATGTTACACATCTTAGGCGAATACTGTAAGGCTCACTAGTTAAAAAAAAAGTCTTTATGTTTGCAAACATAGCAATTAATAATTACTCAGAATACCTCTAGGTTTTAGGTACTTATCCCAAAGATATGTTTTCAAATATTTTTTTTGTCTGCCGAGCTTTTTGATCCTGGTGTCGATCCCAAGTTAAAGCAGTTTCATTGGGTTTTAACATCAACTCAGAGTTAGGGTTTGTGCTTGGTTAATGGCAATGGCTCCCCCGTCTCACCGCTCACATACATCAGGCGGTGACTAGCAGTCGCGCGTGGACTATACCATACTAGTCTTTTTTTTTGCCATGGATTGGCAAACAAGCTTTCGGCTCACCTAATGGTAACTGGTCACAATCACTTATGGGTACTACAGGTGCGTCCCTAGCCTTTTGAAAGAGAATTCTATTAAATTTTTCTTAAATTTTTTCGTCGTATTCAAAAAGAACAGGCGTGATATTACGTAATAGTATTTTTCGAACAAAAGCGAATGTAACAAAACCACAGCACTATCGGCAGAAAAAAAAACGAAACAAATGAATTTTCGATCTCGGCTGCACTTAAAATCTAACGAGTCGTGGCTCGGCTCATTCGCTAAGAGATGAGACTGATGAAAGCGTTTCTTCCTATCGGTTCCGTGCCCTATCGACAAAACCCGAGCTTTACAATGAAGGTCGAACAATGATGCCTTGTTTGTTTGTCGGTTATCATCTATCATTTATCGGGTGTGGGGATGTCATTGCAAGGAGGCTGAGAAATTGAATTTGTGTTTTGGAATTTGTAAGATATTCGATTAGACTATGGAGTGCTTTATGAATAGGTACGTGTAACATTAGGGATCGACCAGCACCCTAATTGCGTAACACACTATCAATCGCAATGAAATGATTTTGATAGATATTGCGAATCCATTGAAAATTTTCGAACATACGAATGTTCGAAAATTTTGTCTGCTCAAAACGTAAATATCGCAATGAATGTTATTGAACTGACAAAATGAAATACATTACTACTATACATGAGTGTGTAATGCAATTACCCTACATGATCGCTGTATATCATACGAGTCGAGTAGAGAAATGGATATTTCTCACAATAACATTTATTACCATGTCCATAGTGCCAGTTACCTAGCAGTATTATACCCTGCAAGAATTTTATGAGCAAACATACGTGTTCATGTGGGTACAAAACTGTAGGTAAGCAGGGACTTTGATTTAGCCATCTCTTATTAAAGATATTTTGTTGCCCTTGACATATAGGTACTACTAAAAGCTCAGCTTGTAACTTTTTGACGATAACGGTTTATACCTTATTTAAAGAAAAAGGAAAACCACCACCACAGTTATTGACGACTGTTAAATGCCCTTTGACATTAAAACCCCTAACCTTAACCTTACTTAACTGTTTAAATAAATTAATAATACGCGACCTTTCAAAGCAAGTAGTGAGAATTAAACTAGATGCCTGCCATCAACTAGATAATATGCAAGTTTAATGTGTTAATCACAAGCAAAAGTTGGCAATGGCAAAGCTACAGTACGCCCAGTATATCTTAGTAGTTGGCAAAAAAGTGAATTAAAAAGAAATGTATAGAATTTGACAGATATGGGTGCTTTATCTCTTTGCGACCAGCGCCACTGTGCTACAAAGTATTCTGAGCGCACTGTATTTGATCGCCTCAAGTAACTGTTTCTTTAGTAATCTATAGACGTCAAAGAGCTAAGAAAGTTCGTGTTTAAGTGGCGTTTGGTTCTCTTTTAAAGATTGTGTTAGCCTTTCTCCGTTGAGTGGGATATGTTAAGAAGTGAAGGCAATACTTTGCATAGTTTCTGACACTTTAAGCTTATGAATTGAGTGCAGGTATGGCTTTCTTAACTTATCGGTTTTATTTATTCTGTTGTTGATTCCAAATTAATCAACAAGCCAAGGAAGTCGTAAAATATTGAGCGAACTCATAAAATTTTATTTTTCGGGCATAAATTAGGTACACACGGCTACACGTCAAGCTATGCATTTCCAGTATAAGCTGACCTCGCATTGTACGGAAATGCTATACAATGCGAGATCAGCATAAACTGGAAATATATAGCTTGATGTGTAGCCGTGTGTATAGCCTCGTAAAATTCGATGTAATTTAGGTAGCTAGGCTGAACATGTAAGCTGTAAACGGGGTCTAAATTCGGAAAATTAAAACCGAAATAGAGACTACCAATCAAAATAAATAATTCAATCACAACTCATTGGGACGAGAAGCCGAAGCTATGGACTCAATGAATTTTTTCATCATAATTAATAGTCTTTTATCTCTGAGAGTCGTTTTTATCTCATACTGCAGATGCTACTGACGTTTAAATATAATCACGTTAAATATAAACAAGTTCCACTTTAGTTAGGACGTAGTTCTCGTTGCGTAGATGGGTGAGTACTAATTAGTTCTTACGTAGTAAAGGGCTCTCGACATCTTGTGCCTCGTTTAGAACGTTAGTCTGGACTAGTTTAGATGCATGAAGGCCGGCCAATTACCCTTTGAGGACCGTTGTAGCAGTGCAACGAGCAAAATACTCCTAAACAGCACTTACTTATCAGTACTATAAACGAGATGAAAATTAATTCAAACTGTCGCTCAATATTTGTATAGATAAATAATCCTAACTATCCTAACTAATAATTATTATGCGAAAAGTGAGTTTGTTTGTTACGCCTTCACGCTAAAAGAGTTCAGAGATGTTTCATATTATTTTCACATACAGAGTTTAATTAAATACAGTTCTTTTTAGTAATGTTGATTTTGAGTTAGCAAAAGATGTTTTATTTGTCCTTCATTTTATACTTTACCTAATCTTCTCGTGGCATTCTATACAATACCGAGGCATTATATACACTGACTAGGTATATAATGATAAACGATAGATAACATATGCTATACGATGCCTAGACGAGCCCGGCATTGTATAGAATCATTAGGTATTCTATACAATGCCTGAATTACATACTTTGACGGTAACATATACACATAATATTATAAACTAGCTTCTGCCCGCGACTTCGTTTACACATTTAAAAAGGTCCTCTTCTTACCACCTCGCATCGCATCGCCAGTCCGCACTTTTACTTCATTTTTGCATAGAGTTCATTGATGTTAAGCCTACAACCTTCCTCAAGAATTGGGCTATCAAATGCAAAAAGGCTTTTTTTAAATCCGATAGGTAGTTCCAGAGATTAGCGTGTTCAAACAAACTATTAGTATAGATAGATTAAAGTCACTTTTCATGTCTGTCTGTGTGATTGCATTGATCTTCTAAACTATGAAACGGATTTTGATGTGGTTTTTACCATAATTTAGAGAATTTATTCCGAAAGGTTTACGTTTATAATAGTAACATTGTTCAACTTACATACCTATAAATCTCGTTGTTTTATCAAGTCGTAAAAATTAAATAAAACTAAAGACAAACGAAAATTAAACACGTAAATTGTTTTATCCAATTATTTCAATTTGAACTTCAAACAAAGAAAGACTAACTGAAACTAATTCAAGATTCACAACTAATTCTCTTGTCTAACATCTGCTTCTAACTTTCCACTACGTAGGTGTACTGAAATTCGTCAGTGGGAAATTGTCAGTAATCGGTGTGTCTCAAGACTAAATGCCGGGCCCCTAATTCATCTGGAATTCGCATTCCATTCCTCTTGCAATTAGGGATGAAACGAGCAATTTATTACGGCATCGTAAGGATCGCTCCTTACGGTCCCGTTCCGTGACATCACGCCATGACGTGTGAACGTACTGTGGATGATTTAAGCCTTTTTAATGATGTGCCGGGATCATTAATGTGTATGAAAAGTGCATAATAATATAATTTATGATTATGTATCTAGCTTTTGTAACTGTGTAAAGCATTTTGTTTTTTGAAGTGCAAACTTCTTTAGGCACGTTGAGCAATTTATGGGCTTCATCCATACTCATCCCCAGTCTGAACTCGCCCGGTTCGTATATATCTAGGGTCTGTCTATTGATAGCCGAGAGTGAAAAAGAGCGGAGCAAATTTTTAAAAAATACGTCGGGTATCCCCAAATCAACTATGAAAAAACATATTTGATACTTGAATATTTTTAAGCAGAATATTTATTTTTGTTTTTACAGATTAATAGGAAAGCATAAAGTAAAAAATTATGTAGATAAGCTTTTATGATCATAAGGACATAGATATTAATATTACAAAATAATTTATGTTATTTATGTAGGTATGACCTACATACTACTAACTTACTAACTTTTTTAAATATTTGATTTGATATCCCGAATCTATGTATGTTTTATTTTTAATAATTTCTATGTTTTTTTCTATGAAGGTTTCCATAGCAGAAAACCTAGGATGTTAAGCTGGATTATATAAATAATAACACAGATTTTTATTTTCATGTCACGCGATTCCTCATCACTATAATCACTTATGATTCCACATTTAAAACTGTTATATTGATGGACCAAGTCTAATAAATATAAATTCTCTTTACTCAGTACCAAAACTAATTCAATAGTTTACCAGTAATTTTCGAAATGATTGTAAACAATTGTACTTTTTCGTTAAATACATCCTCGCGTTCGCTTTTCACTCGGTTGTAATTATTTATCATAGTGTATAACCACTTTCTGGCACTGCTTCTTAAAGTTTTAGGCATTGTTTCACTTAAAATACGACAAAATATACACAAATTAGTTTTCGTAAGAGGTTATAAAAATAACAACTGCCAACAAGTGACATTAGCAGCAGTGTTGTCAATTTATGAAAACTTGAAAAAATCACTCTCAGCTTTCATTAGACAGACTCTAACTACATATATAGCTAAAAGGCGCAAAAGTACTGGTGGTAAGAAAAGTGCTAGTATGATTTATATTAGAACTTTAAAGTTTAATATTTTGTAAACGGATCTCTGAATCCAAAAATATTTTTTACAAACTCACAATATTTTTGAACGACCTTTTCAACGACACCTCAAACCATGGGACAGATGAGAAAAAAAAAACATCCTTACTTTACGAGTAGGGGAGCACATTAAAAAAAAAAACACGATTTTATGTTACCAAAGTGGTAAACATAAAATCGTGTTTTTTTTTATCGGCGTGATTAATATGTATACTCAAGCCAAATTATAGCTTTCTAGTACTAACCGTTTCTGAGCTAAGCCGCGGACAGACAGACAGACGGACATGACGTAACTATAAGGGCTTGTTGACTATGGAACCCTAAAAATGAAGCCCAAACGTTATAATCAAACATCTTTGTGTGAAAACATGGTTAAAATATGGTAGGTATAAATTGGATTTATTTTGATAGACATTCAAATAATTGCAGAATCTATGTATTGTTCTCGTTCTGTCTCTTGCGGTATTGGAACGTGGTACGTGACGTCACGTGCAGCCATATTGTGCAGGAGATATCGGTTAACGGTTCGGTTCGGTAGACGTTTGGTTTTGACAGATATTTAAATGTTGGTTTACCGGAACTTTTCGATCTGTTTTTTCAATATCTTCTCTCTTAATAAAAGTAGTTCTTAAAGGAACGAAGTCAGTTCTTAAGTCATCTTTTACTTAGTTAATAAGTTTCAATTGAGCTTTTTTAATTGTAAATAACGTCTTTGTTCGGCTACCATATGTCTACCATGCATCTATAGATACCATAAATTAATTAATTTAATTCAAGTGTCTGTTTGTAATGTAAAACAAAACAGCTTTTTACTAAATCTGTATTTATTTTTTAAAAAAACAAGTGTAAGTCCATAATTCTTTAAAAAAAATGCTAGGAAAAAGAAAAAAAAAATAGATAGCCCGCCCTTTTAAAGTTAATTTTCGATATTCTTTTTCATGAATATTCAGAAAAACACGGGGATCACATGCCCATGGGCGGCATTGTTTACAAATATATATATATATACACAAATATTGTTCGTTTTGTAGTATAGGATAAGGTATACATATAAGAAGAAAAAAACACAATTTTTTAAATTTTTGTCTGTCTTTTTGTACCGGTTAATTTCCGAAACGGCTGGACCGGTTTTGACGGTACTTTCACGGGCAGGTAGCTGATGTTATAAGGAGTAGCTTAGGCTGCTATTATTTTAGAAAAATAATTAGGGTCCACGCGGGCGAAGCCACGGGCAGCACCTTAGCACATAGTAGAAAATAAAATATTAAACGTATGCAAATATATTCGAATTATTTAATAAATTAGTTAGGTACACACAGATACACATCAAGCTAAACATTTCCAGTATAAGTTGACCTGCATTGTACGGAAATCCTATGCAATGTGAGATCAGCATAAACTGGATTTGTATAGCTTGATAGCTTGATGTGTAGCCGTGTGTACAACAATGTTTTATACAACGTGAAATTACTAAAAGCTCCTAAATTATGCTTCTCATCATAACATGTGAATAATCATGTACGGAGTACTTACTTAGGCTCATACATGTTAATGTAAGCAAGCTCAGTACTCCAAAGGAAGATACATAATAACCATGTACTTAATGATGACTTTGTAACATCAACAGATTTTAATTTTGATCTCGAAAACAAGGTCTAATACGTATTGTACGTAGTATTTTCTAATTTCCTTAACATTGATTTTATTCTTTATATTCGAGAATCGATTTAGTCATAAAACTCTAGCTGTTTGTTTTCTTCAAGTAAAATAAAACAAAAGCCATTTGCTTCAGGAAACATCGTCACTTATTCCTAAGTTTCTTCAAGTGTTTCGTCTTTATGCGACTAAATATCTTAGAATAGGTAGGGGTTTGTGTTGTTGTTGGGATAAACATAAAAGAACATTATTTTGCTTAAAATAGAGACGTAAAGTTTCTTGTAATAACTAGAAATGACGAAAACATTTTAATTCCTGTGGGTGACAGCTCCAATTACGATTGCAAGAATAAAATTTTTGTACAAAATATGTCTACAGGTATCTTACCTAGTACAGTCATATGGTGTTTAAAAAGGGAGACACCTGGAAAGTTATCCGGGAGTTTTGAAAATTGGTGATTTTATGGATTTCAAGTTTCGAAGTGCTCTTTTTGAATTTTCTCTTTGCCACTTCGTATCTTTGCCGCTCGCGCCGCCATGTCAAATTTATAAGTCTAAAAGGAGTTATTGTCAAACAACTTTACATTTTTGGGTGCCATTTTTTCAATATGGCGGCGCGACTATGTCAGCGGTGTGGGAGGAATTGAGATGTTAGCTAATTTGAAAATTCTGATGATTGTATGTTCCTGGAGCGTCTATTTGAATAACAAATTTCCCCAAAAAGCTCGCGTCGCGTCGTTTGCGATGTCTCCTCGTTTTACCTTTCCATTGAAGACGGTTAATAGCGTCATCAAAAAGCAAAAAAATACTGAGAAACCAAAAACATTTCATAAAAACAAAAAACAATCGCTTCATCTCGTGTCCAAAACCAACAAGCAGTAGCAACAAAGGCTAACATTACTGTTGCGATTAGAATATTAAATGAAGTAAACAGGACGGACATAATCTAAAATTAGGCAATTTTCAGGGGACCAACGAATCCAGTCCCGCTAACGAAGTTTAATTTTACACCCATTGCGGTTAGAGATGCCATCCTGAACTTTTGCATATCGGATTAGGAAACGAATTTTAATTCAGGCTTATTTATCTTTAAAAAGTTATTTAGTTATTTCAATAATTAAGGAAATAAAATCTGTCTTTCTGGAAGGCGAGGGAACTGTTTTGAATGTATCTTCAGTATACTTATTATTGACTGAAACTATGTATTAGTTGATAAGTATTGGTTCCTCTACAAAATTCCTCTCTCTTCATTATTGTTAACGATGAACCTACTATGCTTCTAATATTTAGAAACATGGTGATTCAATCTTGTAAGTCTAAGCTTGGAGTACAAACTACATCATAGCCTTGTTACATTTTCTCGTTCACACGGTGCAGGTAAAGTTCTAAACATTAACATAATGTGCGTGGGTGCAGCTCAACTTATGAGCTCTTAGCATAATGAAACACGGTTCACGTTTCTAATTGTGCATATATGAGCCACAGGTAACGCCTATAAGCACCATTAAAACCTCCAGTTCTACATTTCAATAAAGCTTGGGGAATAGGCAGATACATTCTTTTATTTTCCTTCAAACATATGAGATATTTGCATCAAAACTACACCTCCATCCAACTATCAAGTTACCGCATAAATCACACAAACTGAGTCATATATCTCGATGATACAACGGAATAGTTCCGAGGAATCGTAAAAAATATGCGTAAGGAACACGACGAAATTGAACGGCGCAATCTGTGGCTTCATATGCCTCGATATTATCGGGCCTAGCGTCGGGAACTCCGGATTATGTCTTGAGTACGTGCGTGCCGTGCCAACCGCCATCATGAATATCAACTACGTACGTTTGACACTTCAGATACCGTGAAAATGCTCGTAAATGACTTGCGTACGGTAGCCGCGAGCAACCGCACTTCCTAAATTATGAAGTTACTATAATTTTATGCGAGTGCGATGAGTCAGTGCGTAAGAAAAATGAAAATAAGAAGGGTTCTGTAAGTCTTTGTGATAAAGGTTTTTTTTTTGGAGACTTTTCAGCGAATGAAATTTTAGCCAGCAATTGGTAGATAGAGGAATACACATATTGGGTGCAAACCTTTGTCGAATGCTGAAATGAACTAAGATAGGAATTGTGAACGTTGAATCATGCTGTGGCATTAGCTTTTAAAAACTTTGCTACCGAAACAAACCTCGTGACACGAATAAAGTGCACGCCACACTAGAAACGAAGCGAAGTTCGTTTAGCTTCACTCATGTAGCAGCTACATAGCAAAGCTAAACGAACGCCGCTCGTTCCCAGTGTGACCTTCGTTTTAGCCACGTAGATTACAGAATAACACACTTTTATTTTATGCCACTCGCAGAATCAAGTACCCTAAGTTAAGAAACAGCACCTTACTTAACGGGTAGTTAGGCAATAAAAGCGGTTTTGTGGTCCACAAACATTTCGCAGTAGAGGCAGGAATTTCTATCGATTGTAAAACTATGTACCCAACTTTTTTTTGGGTAGGAAATTATTTAATAACTTCTCCCGCTCTGGGCGGAGCGGGAGGGCGTGTCAGACTCATATTGACTAAAACCCATCCGTGTTCCTTCAGTTGCCTGTATGTTGCCAGGGGCCACGGTATCCCTTCCGGACTTTCCTGCGACCCCGGCAGTCTGTGTACCCACTTGTGTTTTTTTTTGTTTTAACAGAGCGGATTTTTCGAATACTGAGCGTCCGAGCCCACCCTGTATCCAACGGCTACCGCATTGCGTCTCATTATTGAGGGAGGGTATTTGAATTCTCAGAAAGAACGGTTTGCGGTTACAAACAATGGAGTTGGCAGAAGTCAGGTGTTTGCTATCGGTACCAAGTTTGGGCCTATCAGTGTTTCGGAGCACTGTGAATTATTACGAGTAGGCGCGATTGTGAAAGTTTTCGGGTACTCCATGCCTGCTCTCAATTGATTCTCGGAATCTTTCCTGATAGCGATTTAAATATAATTATGAATTCGGCTTTCGAGTAAGTTTACTCCAGTCGTTATTTTATTCAATGAGCCTCTCAAATATTGTTATTTAAGTCTAATAAAGCGATAAAATTTGCGATAAGAAAACAAATTGCTTTTAAAGGTTTTAAAATAAAATATACATTGTTTATATTGCATACATTTTCCACAGAATAATTTCAAGCACGAGTGAAAATTAAGAAGTGAACCATACCGAATGGAATATTCCAATCCGAGGCGTAGAGTTTCTTAGATTTAATGATAACAGCCCCGAAATAGATCAATTGAAGATCCCATAAATATCTGTCGGGCCCAACCCTACGAATTTAGTCTATCGTAAAGGAATAGTGAAATGAAATGGGTCAGTTTAGACAGTGAATGTTCCTTTGGGAATTAAATGCATTGTGGTACTAGAGAATGATTATGTTACATTGTTTTAACAAGATCGATTGTTTTGTTTGAAAAGAGAAATTTATAAATGTTTGTATTTGTAATTTTGCATCTGCTTTGTATCAAGAATCGATTCAGGTTACTTTTATTAACTACCTACCGCTACACGCAGAAACCTGCAAGCTTCTAGAGACTAGACTGATATTAGGTATATTTGGCTAGTTAATTATGAGAAAAGGCCTAAAAAAGCCTAATATTACTTTGTCGGACCGAGTCAGATCTACCATAATTTTAGGTTTATACAGTTCTTTATTAGCATGTTTTCATGAAAAACATAGCACTGATAGCCTAGTGGTGTGACCGTTGGACTGCCAAGTCACAGTTCTCGAGTTCGAACCCAAGGCACCTCTGATTTGCCGACAACCAGTATGCTTGAGAGATATCTCCTCACGGTGTTTTCTTGCACCGTTTTTGAAGCAAGTGATAATTATACAATACGCTGATGAATTCGAAAAGTCAGACGGGCGAGCCTTGGGTATGTGAAGCCAAGTTTCGACGTCATTCTAGACGGTATGTGAAGTCAAGTCGGAGGCCGATAAGGGCATAAAAATACTGACACCAGAGGAGCAATTCCCGTTATTTTTAAGAACGTTCGCATTCGCATCTCATTCGCAATCTGTCAAAAATACAATCTATTTATCAACATTTTTGACAAGTTTGACAGATTGCGACTTAAATGTGAACGTTTTTTTTATGTACCAGAATTGGCCTATTTATTCACTAACTACACGAAAAAGAAAGAATGGAAAAACAAGGTTAGGGTTTTAACCTCAAAGGCCAATATTACTATCGCGTAAATTAGTTATTTACCATGCAAATATTCTATAATCGCACACAACTACTAAAGGGAATAATTAACAATTCATAGTCTGTGGTTAATTCATCGTGACATTTTATATGTCGGTGAATAATGTCTCTGGTTTGATCTTGACGTGTTGCCGTCGCTTGCATTGTGCAAACTTTTCGCGCCATTTTTCAAGGGTTTTTCTAAGATTTCCCGCGCTTTTATCGAACGAATGAGTGAATACGTCTTTTCGGCTAGATTTATGGATGGCTTATTCCATCGGACTTGATGGAAAAAAAAACTTATGGATGAATGGATTTTCTTTGTAATGATTTTGAATAGATTTATATTTAGCGTTCAGAGTTTGGAGGATTTATGTTGCGTATATTTAAAGCTACATTTTGTTTGTTTGATGTTCTTTGTTTGCTAATTGAACTTTGTAAAGTATAATGCCATCAACATTGTACTCAAAGCAGGTACAAATTGAGTAATGATATTGCAAAGTTCAGCCATTAACTTATTAGGCAGAAGTTCGCAAGTATAATTACATCAATACTGAGTTCTATTTGTACCTACCGTATTTGTGTGTATATTATTGTTTTTGTACAGAACACAAAATACAATTGCTTTAAAAATACAGCACGAAGTAGGTACATGTTTTTTTTTAGTTCGATTCCGTTTACCGGACTTTAAACGCTCTCACATATAACAGGTCTCGATAATTTACTGGCATGCGATACTGGCCACTGAGAACAAAGCCGGCTTTGTCACCACACGGCAAGAAACGTGATAGAGAACAAACAGTCCAAGGAAATTGCTTTTGCTTGGCGTAGAACGGAAATTTTGCACAGTGGGCACATGTGGACGCGAGCCAGCCACAATTGTTACAAAATGTAGAAATACGTCGAAAGGTTTTCATACATCGTTATGAGGATTTCCATTTATCATTCACGTTGGCAGTGAGCCTATTATGCTGTGGTACTTAATAAGCCTTGCGACAATATGATAAGTTGATTCTAAGTGAGTTGTTAGTGGATTTCTGGGAACATATTCTGAGGATTTCGGGGTTTATTTGAACTGGCAGAGTTAAAATGTTTTGATGTAAAATATTATGTAACACTTTAATGTTTTGTACATCCAGCCCGCTCGTACGTTGCCTTGCTTGGCTACCTTACTGGTTCACTAATACTTTTATAATGGCATGGTACTCTTCTCAAACAATTGTGCCAAATCAAGAGAACATGAAACCATGTTTCAAATAAAATATCGTATTTATTGGTTCACATAATTACTGTTTATTTCAACCTTTTCCCATGCAAAGATAGTAGACGTGTGAGGTAGCAAATCTAAGTGGAGTGGCGTCGAGATTGCATTCACGCCGACACGTTTGCTTGAGCCGATTATCCGATATTGAGATTTGAACGAAATTCAATTTCGGCGCAGTCTTTCACGATCAATCCAGTCGGGGAAGTTTGGCCGCATCGCTTTTCCACTTGCAGCGCTGCAGCGGTGGATTTTGAAACTTTAAACTGATGTTTTAGGTGTCTTTGGCTAGAACTTCTAATTGTATACTGTTGCTGAATCCGCTTCAACGGCATTAGGTAACTTGTTAGTTACTTCGGAGTAAAGTTGTGGTTAAGGGTTTGGTGTTTATTACAGACCTTGACTGTCTGAAACTAGTCTTTGATCTACATCGAAATGGAATATCTGAATGCGATTCGTATTATTTCTAGGAATTTTGATTTGGCACAATGAGGGGCGTTTTTTTTTTTTTTTTTGGGTGGGAAATCATCAAATAACTTCTCCCGCTCTGGGCGGAGCGGGAGGGCGTGTCAGACTCTTACTGACTAAAACCCACCCGTGTTCCTTCGGTTGCCCTGTTGCCGGGGGCCACGATCTCCCTTTCGGTTTTCTTCGCACCCCCGGCAGGCATCGGCCCTAACGGACCCCGTCAATTCTGCTGACATCTCTTTGAGGCGCGCGTGGAACACAACGCGCCGTCGACCCGGGCCTGGTCCTTATCGGACGGCGAGCTACCCATTGCTCACCGTCCGCAAGCCCGCGCCTACGGTCGCCGGAAATCGGCCTGCGATTCCCGACGCCCAGGGCGTCTCCTCCTGCGGCGGTTAGGGGCGTGAGGGCGCGAAATTTGCCTCTCCCTCACGCGTTCCGCCTCCTCCTTCGCGAGCATTACTGCTTCGCAGAAGGAGGTGACGGCCTCCCATTTCCTCTCGCTCCCTACCATGGCCCTAATCAGGGCCATGGTAGGCACGGCGATGCTCCGCCCAAGCCGGGCAGACCTCCACCGTATGCTCCACCGTGTCCTCCGGGCGATCCACACAATGGTGACACCCGGGCGTTTCACAATGTGGGGCCTGAAGTTTATTGCTTCTTTATTACGTATTTCCGTTAAGGTACCAATTTTTTTTTTTTGATTTTGCTTTTATCAAATAACTTGTCCCGCTCTGGATGGAGCGGGAGGACATGTCAGACTCTTTCTGAGTGTTCCTTCAGTTGCCTATATGTTGCCAGGGGCCACGGTAACCCTTTCGGCAAACCCGCAACCCCGGCAGGCATCGGCCCTAGCGAACCCCATCAGTTGTGCTCACATATCTTTGAGGCGCGCGTGGAACAAGACGCGCCGTCGACCCGGGCCTGGTCCTTATCGGACGGCAAGCTACCCATTGCTCACCGTCCGCAAGCCCGCGCCTACGGAGGCCGGGAATCGGCCTGCGATTTCCGACGCCTCCTCCTTCGCGAGCAGTACTGCTTCGCAGAAGGAGGTGACGGCCTCCCATATCCTCTCGCTCCGTACCATGGCCTAGACCAGGCCCGGATGCGGGAGATCACCGCCGCCGGTCGCTTCCACGAGAACATGGCGATGCTCCGCCCAAGCCGAGCACACCTACACTGTATGGTCCACCGTGTCTTCCGGGCGATCCACACAATGGTGACACCCGGGCGTTTCCTCTCGCCTTATCCTGAATAAGAACCTTTCGAAATAACCTGTCTGATGAGGACCTGAGTCAGGCGGAAGGTGAGGATGCCGTGGCGTCTCTCTAGCCACTCCTCAAAGAGGGGACTTATCGCCGCAATTGTGGCGTGCCCCCATTAAGGTACCTAACATTTTAGTTTTCTTTTATATACGTAGGTTGTCTAATCGTGTCTGTATTGTGCACACATCTCTATTTTTAGTAGGTATTCATACCTACGTACCATCCATGGCAAAACAAAACACATTCAACCTACCCATTATTAAGAAAAACTAGCGTCAAAATGCTAAATAATGCCTGTTAATTTACTGCCACAAGAAATGAGGGTAGGAAAAAGCCGAGGAAGTACGTGTTAATTACTAATTACACATAGGGCTGTCACGAACAGTGTGTGTGTTTTGTGGGGAAGTAAATAAGCTTTAGGCTAGGATGTTGTCTCGTTGCGACCCTGTTTAATGAAACGGGAATATCTTGAACCTTTTGTTTGAGTTTTTCAAAGGCTGACGTAATATAAGCGTATAATGTAGAACGAAATTTTTGAGGGAAGTTTGATGAAGCGTAACGTTGTTGTTGTTCGTCTTTTTATGTGCAAGTCAAATGAAATGGAAAGCGCAATCAACTTTTTCAATGTAGAATCTTGTTATTGGTAACGTTTTAAACGCTTACGTTTCAATGTTGAGCCGAACACGATATTGGTTTTAAAGGTCATACACACACGTCAGTCACATCAACGTCAAGTAACGGATCAGTCACGTCAAAAAATATAGTTACTTAAAAGTTATAGGACGTTGGCTACACTGTACACATATCAGTCACGTCACTACCGGTGCGTCTCAGTCGACGTTGCGTTACCGACAAGTCAAAACTTAGTATTGCTACGAAAATGCGAATCCAACGAAACGTGGATGTTAAAAAAATTGAGTGTGTGACTATGAGTGACCGACTGACTATTTGTTCACACAAGTCTCTGAAATTAACCTGACTGATCGGTACCTTGACGTTGACGTAACTGACGTGTGTGCATAAACCTAGTGATGTTTATAGCAGCTTAGTTTAGTATCTAACTTACTTATTATAAAAACCTGCCCAGATCCACCTACATTTTGTAGATTCGGTATAAACCTGCGATTTTCGAATTTATAAAACTTGGACAATTATGCAATACAATACATAATCTATCTATCTGAATTCCAACCGCCATAAAAAATATTATAACCCGGTAGATCAAGATATAAAACTCATTATAAAATTACAAATTCTCAAAGAAACAATTCTGACAACAGAGCTGCAATATCCGTCTAGGAAGCAAAAACAAAAAGGTGCATGTGCACTAATTATGGCGAATATTTTATTCAGTGCAGTCCAGTGAAGACTGGGGAACAGTATCCGACCGCACGTTGGAAGGAAATCGGCTTGAACACGCGTTCACTGCAATATGCAAGAGGCTTTGCCCACATCGTTGAATAAAATTTTAATAATGCAACGTTACTTTATTTTCTGAATATTCGAGGATTTTTAACTAGGTTTTTCTGGTGCGCTTAAGCGATTAATGAACTCGTTAATCTTCTTTCTTTTTCGTGTGGTTAGTGACTAACCTGGTGTCAGTTTATTTTTATGCTGCCTCTGACTTGGCTTCACATGACGTCGAGAAATATCTCTCATGCGTGCCTGTTTCCTCACAATGTTTTCTTTCACCTTTTCTCGTTAATTCTAAGTTCCAATACCGGGGAAGAGCCTCTCCTGTTTCAGTGAAATTGGGGGGATAAGTATTAGCGATTTAAGAATAATAAAAAACAAAATATCTCTTTGAAATCAGTCTTAAGTTCATAGAACTAAACAGGAAATATTAAACTATGTATTTCAAGCTTCATTGATAGCTTTAGTCACTAAGCAAGCAGCTTGGTCACCACAGAGCCAGTAGTTCTAGTCAGTTATTGTGCCATTTGTTGAACGTCAAAGTACCGCCGGCTAGTGGCTCGGACCGTATGTAGTTGACATTTCGGAAAGCTAGATTAAGTGCCCTCCCATCTACCTAATAAACCGGTTATTATTAATAATGGAATTTCGTGGCAACCACTATAGTAAAATTAATTAAAAGAACACAATAGGTTGGTAAATATTTATGTATAATAAAAAAACCGGCTAAGTCCGTGTCGGACCACGCACAAAGAAGGGTTCCGTAGTTGGGATGAATTTATCCCAAGAACATACTTAACATTGTAGTTGAAAAACATTTTCTCCCATACGGAATGTATTTTTATTCATGATTTTATTTCACCACTTTGTCGGCGTGATTAATATGTATATCCATGTCAAATTACAGCTTTCTAGTACTAACAGTCTCTGAGCTAAGACGCAGACCCTTATAGTTTCGCCATGTCGGTCTGGCCATGGCGAAATTATATGGGTTCCTTGTTTACTACGGAACCCTAAAAATGCATAGGTATTAATGAAGATTTCATTTCATTTCAACATTAATTTTGCCAGGAAAATAATACGAGGAAACACAGAGATATTCTTTTTTTATAACCAACTATCCCTTGCAATGCAAAATACGGAAGGAATTCCAAAGATCTTCGTGCAGGTATTCGGTGAAAATACCAGGAATTAAAACAGAATTTTCGAGAGCATTTACTTTTGTAGAATGTTGGTGAATCTACACCAGTGTAGTCCTGTCCTTATTTTTGCAGAATGGTTTAAGGGGTTTCACAGCTGTCCGGGAAACCGGCACGGGCCGCCCGCATACGGGAGACCCCTCGCCTAGCGCCCTCAGTGCTCTGAAACGAGGGAGTTGTTCGATACGGTTGTTCGGGCTCTACCCGGAGCGGGTTGCGTCGCTGTGAAACAATGTTCTAGCGCCGCACGTGTGTCTCCGTTCCCAGAGCCTGTTCGGGCGGCCCGCACGGATGTCCCGGACAGCTGTGAAACCAGCCTTATTTGTTAATTGCAGTTTTTCCTTTGTTTCGAGTTTCCGAACCCTTTAGCTTTGGTTCTGTATGGTATGTATCCGTATCACAGAAATGTAATCGTAGTTAATTACTCGCTTCCATGACTTTTACCAATCAATGAACAATGGCGGATGATATTTGTGGTCTGTTCATTAGTTCAAGTCTGTGGCTAAAGTTAATGTGTGGTTTGTGATGCCTGTAATCAAATGTCAGATTTAGGCGTAGAATTAGTAGAAGGAAAAACATAGTATATTATTTGCATTTCGATAGATATATAGATAAATCGTTTATTTAGTGCACAAAAAAGACAGCACAACGTATAATAGGACGTATGTTTAGGCAGGATTGGACGTGCAGAATATAGGGGGAATTAAAATAATGATGAATTTAAAAAAAGTATTCTATGTGTTATTCCAGATTACAAATTATCTGTGTGCCAAATTTCATTCAAATCCATTTAGAAGTTTTTGCGTGAAAGAGTAACAGGCATACCTCCATCCATCCATCCTCGCAAACTTTGGCGTTTATAATATTATTACTAGCTGCGCCCCGCGGTTTCACCCACATACGTCTTGATCTCGTGGAAATATCGGTATAAAAAGTATTTTATGTGTTAATCCAGGTTGGATTAACACATAAAATACTTGTGTACCAAATTTCATCCAAAATAAACATCCATCTATCCTCACAAACTTACGCATTTATAATATTAGTAGGAAGTAGGATAGGATAGGATTAATATTAAAAATAAAGTATGAAGTAGGATAGTTGGAAGTAGAATAGTAACAAGTAGGATAGTAGGAATTAGGATAGTAGGAAGTAGGATGGTAGGAAGTAGGATAGTAGGAAGAAGAATAGTAGGAAGTAGGATAGTAGGAAGTAGTATAGTAGGACAGTTGGATGGTAGGAAGTAGAAACAGTAGGATGATAGGATAGTAGGAAGTAGGATAGTAGGAAGTAGAATAGTAGGAAGTAGGATAGTAGGAAGTAGAATAGTAGGATAGTAGGAAGTAGTATAGTAGGACAGTTGGATGGTAGGAAGTAGAAATAGTAGGATGATAGGATAGTAGGATAGTAGGAAGTAGAATAGTAGGAAGTAGGATAGTAGGAAGTAGGATAGTGGGAAGAAGAATAGTAGGAAGTAGGATAGTAGGACGAAGAATAGTAGGAAGTAGTATAGTAGGACAGTTGGATGGTAGGAAGTAGAAATAGTAGGATGATAGGAAGTAGGATAGTAGGAAGTAGAATAGTAGGAAAGTAGGATAGTAGGGAGTAAAATAGTAGGATAGTAGGAAGTAGTATAGTAGGACAGTTGGATGGTAGGAAGTAGAAATAGTAGGATGATAGGATAGTAGGAAGTAGAATAGTAGGAAGTAGGATAGTAGGAAGTAGGATAGTGGGAAGTAGAATAGTAGGATAGTAGAAAGTAGGATAGTTGGAAGTAGGATAGTTGGAAGTAGGATAGTTGGAATTAGGATAGTTGGAAGTAGGATAGTTGGAATTAGGATAGAAGGAAGTAGGATAAAAGGAAGTAGGAAGTAGGATAGTAGGAAGTAGGATAGTAGGAAGTAGAATAGTAGGAAGTAGGATAGTAAGAAGAAGGATAGTAAGAAGTAGAAAGTAGGATAGTAGGAAGTAGGATAGTAGGAAGTACGAAATTGGATAGTAGGAAGAAGGATAGTAAGAAGTGTAAATAGTAGGATAGTAGGAAGAAGAATAGTAGGAAGTAGGATAGTAGGAAGTAGTATAGTAGGACAGTTGGATGGTAGGAAGTAGAAACAGTAGGATGATAGGATAGTAGGAAGTAGGATAGTAGGAAGTAGAATAGTAGGAAGTAGGATAGTAGGAAGTAGAATAGTAGGATAGTAGGAAGTAGTATAGTAGGACAGTTGGATGGTAGGAAGTAGAAATAGTAGGATGATAGGATAGTAGGAAGTAGAATAGTAGGAAGTAGGATAGTAGGAAGTAGGATAGTGGGAAGTAGAATAGTAGGATAGTAGAAAGTAGGATAGTTGGAAGTAGGATAGTTGGAAGTAGGATAGTTGGAATTAGGATAGAAGGAAGTAGGATAAAAGGAAGTAGGATAGTAGGAAGTAGGATAGTAGGAAGTAGGATAGTAGGAAGTAGAATAGTAGGAAGTAGGATAGTAAGAAGAAGGATAGTAAGAAGTAGAAAGTAGGATAGTAGGAAGTAGGATAGTAGGAAGTACGAAATTGGATAGTAGGAAGAAGGATAGTAAGAAGTGTAAATAGTAGGATAGTAGGAAGTAGGATGTAGAATAGTAGGAAGTAGGATAGTAGGAGAAGGATAGTAAGAAGTAGAAAGTAGGATAGTAGGAAGAAAGATAATAAGAAGTAGGATCGTAGGATTACTTATAAGCTTTTATATTGCACCCAACTTGTTCTCAGAAAATGCCGTTTGTGTGATGCTTTCAGAATATATATAATATGACTGACTAATGTTCGCTGATGCCAGGTATAGCAACATTATCAATCAGCAAAGGTTTGCGTTACCCCTAACTCACGTAACTGACGCTTGACAAGCCGAATCTTCGTCGATGCCGGATTAGTGTCACCCCAGCATAAGATAGGAACATGGTTGCTATGCGCTAAGACGATAGGTGAATTATGCGGTATAATCTAACCTATCACGTCGCACTAAACACTTACCAGGCGGTTTTGTGTGCGGCAGCCATGTTCTGCATGCCTCATAGACTGAAGTAGGTTACTTGGAGCAAGTTATGAGAGCATCTTAGTGAAATTCCCAACGAGTTTAGCAATATAACCACAGATTAATGCAGATAGTTCACTCCGCAAAATCATTTAAATAAAAAGCGACTCTTGCTACGACACAATAAAGTGAAATTCTGGTCGCACAGCGCTAATTACCTACAGTTATATTCACCTAGAAGTTGCGTTTCTTTCTATCGCATAACTTAGATCTTCTGACTACGTTGCACTCACTGAATTGGCCCAACAAGTCGAGCCCGGCGCGTACTTGTAGCTTCATTCCAAATATGCGGGAGTCAACCATCTGTATTGATCTGTGATGTAACCAGATTTATTTGGTTTATGTATGTAGATAAATGGATGGATAGTCTAACCGATCTTGAATTTTGTTATGAGTACCTCAGCGATCCATAGAGATGACTCTTGAAGCCTTTGAATTTTAATAAAATAGACTAGGCATTAAAGTTGGTACCCAGCACCCACCTATCTACTAGTATCTGTATACTTAGATATAGATTTGATAAAGAATAACTATCAGTAAACTGAAAGGTGTACGTATACGTCATATTGAACCAATAATGGTTGGCTAGAGGAATAATTTGGCACTAGACCGCTAGACGTTATTACGCCTCAAACTACAGTAGAAAATATCTTCCAAATACGTTTTGTATATCTTCCCTCTGGGGTATTTGTTCAGTAGACAATACTTTTTGGAATAAAGCCAGGCTCAACGGAAGCAGCTGTGAAATAAATCGTTTAGTTTTAGAATAATGAGCTCTTTTTCGTTGATTTGTGGCAGAGTTTACTGTGGTTATGAAATTTTAGTTTATAAGCAAGGGGTAAAAGGTTTTTACGAAATGGGGCACGTGGGAAGTTTGTTAAGTAGGTGTTTTCTTATTTAAAGCGTTGTTTTTGCGTTATTGTTTCAACGTTTCAAAAATAGAACGTCATCATTTTGTTCTGTTTCTTGCGTGATTATCATTAAAGCGGCCAGTGTTTGTTTTAAAACCTTTCGCGCTTTTGTCAAGTTTTTAATGTCTTTAACAGTTCATTGGTTCAACTCATTCAGGTAGAAATAATGATAATAAATGGTTAAAGAGAAACTTGGGAAAAGTCGTAAACAACTGTAATAAATTAATTTTATCTTACGCAAGTTTAGGATTATAATTAATGTCTTGAACACACATGTGGATAAACGGTTAAATCATAAAACATTCACGATCTTGTTTTAAATTTGAATTATTTTGAATTTCGAACAGAAGAAAGGTGAATAAAATACTCTCTCACTCTTTTTTCTCAAAGACTTTATTTCGACTTAAAGTATAGTCGTAACGCTTCTTACTTTAAACCAGTACCCTAATAGCGTAACTTATTTTTGTAAACGATTATGACTAATTTGTTTCATTTTGACAGTTCAACAACATTCATTGCGTTATTTACGTTATTGAGCAAATTTTTTTTCCAACTTATGAAGCGATGGATTAGCAATCTGTTTAAAATCGAAACAAATTGTGATTGATCGTGCATTGAGCAAATATGATGTCATAATTTCAAACCTCCAGAGCTCAAACCGATAAATATGGCAACGCTAATCAAGTATCATGGTGAAAGCTTCCAGGAAAATCGAACTATTTCCTTTTCCCGTTCATTTACATCAAGAATTATGAGCAACACAGCCTTCGTAAAATGTAGGAAAGAAGGTAAAAGAAGTGCTGAAAGGAAGCCAAAGGTTCTACGCAGAAATCAATTTATCTTTATTTGGCGCAAAGAGGTAATTCCCCCAACAGCGATTCTCTCATTATTTATTCTCCTCTATCTGCGCGAAGGTATTGTTTTTCTTGCTTAATATTATTTATATGTTACCTTTTCATGTTAGGGATCAACGTTTTTGAGGATGATTTGTTGTTTTCTCACACGAATATCCTAGAAAAGCCGAGTTGTTGTAGAGTATTTCCGAAAACCAATTTTGGCTTAACGGTTTATCTCTTTGTTTAGATTGTTGTGTCTATTAAAAGGCTTATTAATTAAGGTATTTAAGATTTTATGGGTATTAACACAGCAGATTTACCATGTTAATTGGATAAAATCTAATCTAAACATTGGAATTGCTGTAACGAAACCGAAGTTAATCATAATTAATCGTTGTTATAGTATGACCTTCTAATATTTAAGTACGAGTTCCTGCATCAAATGCATATTAATAAAAAATCAAATCTTAAAACGCACTTACAGTTACCTCAACATTAACTGAACAACCACCATTTGTGTGTACGACGCTTCTTTTTCACATCTACAAGTGCCTGAGTCTCCCGCTCCCCCACTTCCCACTCATAAGGAAAATGTATGTCGGCAAAGATAATGTAAAAATCATCACAATAACTTTCGGATGTCTCGAACAATTCGCGTTAGATTAACCTCCGAATGATTGGCGCTCGCTTTCGGTTCTTTGCCAATATTCTTTTGTTACTTCTTGGTGTGAGGTTGGCGTGGTTTATCGTCTCTTTTTATAAGGTCATTGTACGTAAGTGTGTTGGGATTACGACTTTGTGAGTTGTTTTTGATGAATTAATACCCATTTTCAACTAAACTAGGCGACACCTAAATTAATGCCTAAATAAATGCGTCCGATTTTCAACTTTCAGCGCCAAGCACAGCGTTGAAAATTCAACAGCGCGCTTTTTTTTAGGTGTCGCTTAGTGGTAGTGATATTAACTAAACTAAAAGGTGCCCCTTTGAAAACGTCACGCACTGAAATCGTAAACTCTTGACGTGTGTAGTTTACGCACAGTAATGCTAGCAATCAGAATGATTCTATAGTCTATTTCTGAGAGGAGCTCGTGGCTAAGTAATAACAGCCGCACGGATCAATCCATCAGGTTAAGCTACGCTTGCCAGGGTTGGTCCGAGGATGGGTGACCATCTTTACATACCGAGACTGCCTCGGAAAGCACGTTAACCCGTTTCTCGGCTGTCATTCGTGGATCTTCCACACTCGATACGGGTTGTCAGATGCCCGAAAGTCTGACAACCAGTCTTACCAAGGGGTAGCGTAATATCCAGTTACAGGGTTGTGGAGGTCAGATAGGCAGCCGCTCTATGTAAAATACTGGTATTCAGCTGCATCCAGTTAGACTGGAAGCCGACCCCAACATAGTTGGAAAAAGGCTATGCAGATTGATTGTAGGCTATTTCCCTGAACATATTATTACACAAAGAGAAAGACCTCATCTACCATAAATGTTTTGTCTAAAATGCGGAGGAGCTGATACAATTTAAGCGTATTTAGTATCGGCATGTTAAAATAAGAGATTAAAGTCGCTTCAAACGGCTTTGCTTAACACTGAGACCTAATCTGGCTTTCAGTTTAATGTAATTTTAAGCTGAATAAGCTAACACTTTTACTTCGATTGAAAATTTGCTTCCCTTCACCGTTTTTGGGAGTAAATATATACACCGGGACATTTTAGTCGTCTTACAAAAGCAGCCTACTTCATGTATCCAATGACATTTATTTAAAAAACAATATATACACACCGTGACATTTTAGTCATCTTACAAAAGGCCACTCAATATACCCGACATAAAATACCTCTAGGAGCAATTAAAAAATTGTTACGATATATATTTTTAAATTAATGTTTAGTAGTCACTGGATACATGAAGAAGGCTGCTTTTGTAAGACGATTAAAATGTCACGGTGTATAGATTTTTACTTCTTATTGAAGACCCTTCCTGAAGACCTTTCTATCTGAGAACTATTGTTGAACTTTTGAACCTTTTTTACTGACAAAAGCAGTACTTCACAGAGTGCGGGCTGTAGTGCTGAGCAGTGATAGCCTAGTGGTGTAACCGTTGGACTGCCAAGTCATAATTCTCGAGTTCGAAGCCAAGGCATCTCTCAACGCACCTCTGACTTTTCGAATTCATGTGCGTATTGTATAATTAATTATCACGTGCTTCGAAAACGGCATGCCTGAGAGATATTTCTCGACGGCATGTGAATCCAAGTTAGAGGCCCATGCGTGGCTTTAAAACTCTGACACCAGGTTGGTCTCTAACCACACGACAAGAAGAAGAAGACTGACCAAAGGTACACACAGCTCCATTATGTAGTTACCCCCGCAAAAGACATGTGCGTTCAAATCCATGATAAGCCCAAGCTAGTATAAGTATTTTGCAAAAAAAAATTATTATTATTAATGTATTGTTTTAGTGAAACATCTAAATAGACCGGAGGTTTCAAGACCGCTTGCCATGCATAAGATAGGACGTTCAAATCTTAGTACGTAGTATTATATTATCTGTGGCACAGAATGTTCTTTTTGTCATTAATTATAATTTTTTTTAAAAGTATTTTTCTATTTTGTTTTAGTAATATTTAAAAATAATTTAAACATCCAAAAAAATAAAATAATCGAATAATATTTATTACTGCTATTATATAACAAAACTTTGATATTATTTTATTACAAAGATTTAAATTTTATAATTTGATTTGATAATTTACAGTTATCATACATAAAACACATATTTTGCCAACTGACACAAACGGGTCTCTAGACAAGTGACATCCTATTAACGCAAACGATAAAATAGGAAGCACTAGAAATAAACAATAGTTTTAAGTGAACGTATACATCCAACGTTGTAGTTATAACTTGAGGGTATGGATTAATTTTATAAAGAAAACTTCTTCCGTTCTTAATATTTCTCCTTGTCCTTAACCAGGTGAAACAGCTCAGCAGTAGTCATGACTCCGGTTTTTGGTCTTTTGAGACGAATCAATCCTACCAAATTGCAATGAAAGACCACTAATTGTTCAGCATTAAATAACACGTTCAATGCCGGGAGCCCTCCTGGAGGGTTCACCTAGTCGCATATGGGATGCCGGAACTCCTTTAAATGTAGGTTTTTCTTAGTGAATATAGCATTATAAATCGTAAAAATAAAATGTGATGTGTATTTCAATAAGATTTATTAGTATATGCGTTGGTTTTAAACTCCAAGCATTTTTATTTTTTGTTCACGGTTACAAAATATTCACAAAAAATTTAAAAGGTTGTAAACTACGTATAGCGACAAGACCCCATGAAGACACTATTTTATTTCGTTTTACAATGTTTTATAACACGGTTTTAAACCTAATGCCGTTGACCGTCTGCGCTGGTTAACTTTAGTGCAAAGGTAATGCCGGCAACCCTCCCGGAGGGTTCACTTACTTAGGAATTCTATGAAAAGTGGGTGGAGTCGAAAGTGTTAACAAGCACTTTACTACTCCGTTCATTTCGTAACTCTATTCTATTTTCAAATTATCTTTATTATTCGTGCTAGCTAGTGTGGGCTTGGACTCAAGTGAGTAAAGAGCCGGGAGCTGTTTACCCACTAAAGTAACTGGGTAGCGTGTCGCAGATATAAGCGCTGTAGATATAAGCGCCGTAGCTACACGCTCCGTTACTTATTACTTAAGTTACGGAGTACGTGCTGTTGATTTTGTAGACTCTACTACCCGTATGGAATTATTTTTTATGCTGGACATACATAACATCGGGCAAATTGCCATCGACCGGGCACAAATTCAGACTTCAGGCTGCTACTGAGAAATTTCGGATTAAAAAAAACGAGCGCCCCTTACAGTAGTCGCATATCATGTGTAACATCCGACATCTCACCTTGGCATTAACAACATTAAGGTAATAAACTCGGTAATAAGCAACATTAAAGGGCGTCGTCAAGGATGTGTCTGACGGCCAACTCTAGCACCGCGCGTACTCATTGGTCAAATCAAATACCGCGCGCTCCCCGGCTTCCTGTAACATACTTCCGTCCCTTTTCACGAAATCACTCCCACAGATTTTCCACTCCATCGAATGTTGTGAGATTTAAAAAATGATGATGTGGATATATTTCTCTTTAAAAACTAGACTTAGACTCTTTAGCTAAGCGGAACAGGTTACTAGATATATCCACATCATCATTTTATAATGGATTTCCGCAAGGTCACGCCTGAGTCAATTAACTGTTGTGAGATTCGTAAAACATAGCAGGTTTACAAATTGAAATTGAGGATCTTTGTCAATCAAAGCGAACCAAATAAGTCGCAGACGGTGTTCGGAAGGAGGCAGCTAATTTCTTCACTGTCAGATAACAGCAGTATATTCTATATTCAAAACCTTTCAAGAATAATGCTGGCAGATCTCTAACAGAAGTTGTTTTAGCTTGAATGAATATTATCGTCCTTCAAAAAGGCCTAACCAAAATCACTTCAATCCCCAATTTTCAACGTTTCACTTTCCTTCAACTAACTCTATTCACAATACAAAAACAAGTTTATTCAAAGTCTGAACAGCCGTCTGTAACAAGCGTCGGTTTAGGCGCCGGTCGCGTTGACGCGTCGCAATAAAGTTGGCGCGGCTCACGCGATCGCGTGTCTACGCCTCTGGCGCGGCCCTTGACATTGTACTCGAGTACGATACTACCCTGATACTCGAGTAAGATCGTAGCCTGATTAGCGTTGCCAAGTATGCCAATTTTTGTGGACGTTTTCTTTTTAGTTTACGTCTAGGTCAATGACTTGGATAGGTATTTGTTTGTCAGGCGGTTTGGACTGACCTTTGACATTGAACTCGAGATTGATTGAGCTGATTAGAACTGAATTTGAGTTGATTTAGTTTTGTGTAGGACAATGATTTGGTGGGTGATGGATGGTTTTGGATAGCATATCTTTCTTTATTTTTGTTACCAAATAATGGTTATACGTGACCGTCTTTAGTTACCTTTGTTTCGATAGGTAAGTGAACGCAGTCAAGTATCGAATAGTTTGTCTCGATCTTTGAAAGGTACCGAAGATTGCCTCCTTGTGTGTTAAATATGACTACCATGTGGTTACCCATCTAACCATACTTACTCCAGTTTCACTAGATCTGAGCGATACCTCAATCAATAATCACAAAGATGGATGAAACCTAACCCCACTCCTCCCCCTCGGAGTATCAAAGATCTGTTTCCAGCCTTGACATTGTAGGTACTCTTGGTCAAGCAACACTCGTAAGTGTTGGCAAATAAAGGATTTTGTAGACGTCTCTGATTTCAAAGGGTTACGTTACGTCAATAACTACTTAATGTGACAGATAGTCTGTTCTATCTGTAGTATGCCTGCCACCTAATAGAGCTGAGTAGCTTTAATCTCATGTTAATCTACAAATAATAGTGTCAAAATAGTTTTTGTAATTTATAACCTTTTTGTAACATGAAGACGTAGGAAGTTCTTGTCTATGCTTTATGAGAGATAGGTACTTTTAGAATACCCAGTGTTTTGGAGACAACAGGTATCTAATATCAGTGTTTTCAACACTTTCGGTAAATAAACGCTAGCTTATCCTACCACTTTAAAATATCTTTCATTTTTAAGGACGTTCCCGGAGCAAGGTTGGCAAAATAATAATTTGTCGCTGCAGCTTACATTTCTAGCGAATAAAAAACCTTCCTAAAATGAGCTGAAAAAGTACTATTAAAATAAATAAAAAATTCGAACTTATATTATAAATGCGTAAGTGAGTTTGTTTGATTATTACGTTTTTACGCTAAAACGACTGAATGGCTTTGGGTGAAATTTGGCACAAAGTCAAGGTCTAACACCATGACTTTGAGATCTTCTTCTTTTCGTGTGGTTAGTGACTAACCTGGTGTCAGAGTTTTAAAGCCGCCCATGGGCCTCTGACTTGGCTTCACATGCCATCGAGAAATATCTTTCAGGCATGCCGGTTTCCTCACAATGTTTTCCTTCACCGTTTTTGAAGCAAGTAATAATAACACAATACGCACATGAATCCGAAAAGTCAGAGGTGCGTGCCTTGGGTTCGAACTCGAGACTTATGACTTGGCAGTCCGACGGTCACACCACTAGGATATCACTGCCTTATTTTGAGATAGACATAGACAATATTATGCTTTTCATCCTGGATCGCAGACAAAGTCGCGGGCAACAGCTGGTACACAACAAACTGAAGAAATTATGTAGAAAACTGTGTATGTGAAGTACGTGAAGAATTTAGAAAACTAAACTCTTAAACTAAAAAGTTCAGATCTCCACATAGTTTTGCCAAAAAACAATATGTAGTATCTAGTAGATAGGTGCTTTCTGTTATTAGTGCAGTCCAGTAGTACAGTGCAAATTATAAAAGAAAAGAAAAATATAAACAGTGGTAAGCATAATTATTATTTACATAGCTCCTACACTAAAAGCAAGTTACACACTTTTTATTTCAACAGCATTCTCATATTTTTATTACTCTATTACACAGAATAACGTAAATAAAAAAAAAATAATGTCGGAGTCGTGAGTTGTAAAGGCAGAGGCATTTATTGCGTACAGCCAGCTACTCGTGCCATAGACGATAGAGAAACTTTATAGTGTTGCGAAAATTACACAGAGCTTGCTTGTTACTTGTTTTGAGTGTTTTACTTGTTTTATTAGATTAAACATGCTATTTGATGTTCGTGGTGTTGCAATGTATGGCGTGTTTATAATTTTATACCTTTAAGAGGATTATGTCATGATATTTTTGGTAAATGAAATAAAATTGTTGGTAGAATATATTAGACGAAGGCTGTGAGGTTGGGTTGAAATAAAATGTATCAATTTGAGTTGTACTGAAATCTACTATATTTTTTTAAGGAATGGAAAATTATCTATATATCCGGAAACGGAATCACCAAATCACCAAGTCTGCACCACAGTTTTCAGTAATAAATAATTTTTTGATAAAACCGTCATACAAAATTGACACTAGAAACAACTGGATTATCGAAAACCACAATATGAAATTCGAACTAGCATTTTGAAATCCGAACAGAATCCACGATTTTAGTGTCGTGCTGTTTCGAAAACGGCGATTCGACAATACTGTGTTGTACAATGTTTCAATAAAAAAGGAGTGGTTCTTGGCATCTCGTTTCCTGAATTTCCAGCCAGGTTTGTACTCGTAGGTGAAGTATCGCTCATAGATCTAATTCGCTTTTCGGTTCGATCGTAAACGGCCATATTTATGACAACTTTCGAAACTAGGCCATTTTATGGATGCTATAAAACTTGTGATGTGCCCGAGGACAATTTTCACTTTATTTTGACAACACACACGTTGTTTATGTTTTAACTATGTTAGTTTACTATTCTTAAAATTTCGTAGGACAGACTAAAAGTTTTAGATCGTTAATTAATTTTACTAAGGAAACTAATTAAGCTGCAACATGTTGAAGTTGAACCTGTTTGCAATAAAAACGGAAACAAGCAAGCAGGATTTTAGTTTTGAAAACAATTCAAGTGTCGTTTTGATTTCTTTGTTCGATATTTTTCATTTAAAAAATATTTCCTTTATTCTACAAGAATACAAACGAGGAAATTCTTTTCAGAAACAAAGACTGCTTTTTTTGTACAGTTTTCAAGAGTTTTTCTTGGCTTTGTCACTGCCAGTCAAACTGGTAAATTATGCTGTCAATTACTCGAAAAGGTGACGTTTTAAAAGAAATTCACTCAATCATTCGAAAAAGGAACGAATTAAAAATGTAAATGGCTTTAAAAGCTAAGATGGTTTTTCTTTTCATAAAATTAGTATCGAATAAATAAAATAGTAAGTGGTTAATTACTTACCGTAGATATTAGTTTTATTTACTCTAGTTATATAAAAACAATAAAGGCAATATGTTAGAAAAAAGAGTTCTGCATTATATAACAAAGGCTATATCGATAAAGGGTCTAAAAAGGTCAATAGGTTACTCAACACGATGACATTAAAATCGGCCTCTGTACGTCCCGAATGATTGCGAAGCATTGAGGTTTATATGTCCGGAAGAAGCCCATGTGAAATGTTAAAATAACTTATATTGCGTACCTGTGACAAAAATAAAAGGTTTATAGGTGGTTATTTGGGGCGTGAAAATGTACCTACTTGACAAAGTTGGGACTTTTTTGAGCATATTAATGACAGGCGAGTGTCCGCCTATTGCGTTATATTCGATTTTCGAATCGGAAATTTGTGACGCTTAATAATCGTTGTAGGTACTGTAAGTACTGTTTGACAAAGATATTTTATTAAACTGAGAAATGAAGGTTGTTGCGAGAAGGACCATGCTTGAAAGGGAATTTTTGTGGGATGGAAATGATAACGAATGAATCAACGCAGTCTTTATCTTAAAAAACCATTTCGGTAAAATTCGGCCATTTCCGTTGACGACAAGGTTGCCATCTTCAACGATGTTGTAATCAGTTTATATAACATCCATGCTCCTGTAGAAAAAAATGAAGTTAAAACGCCCACCTGCACCATGGATGACAAGACGCATACAGATGGCAATGCGTCGTAGGGACCGTGCATAGAGAATTTACGGAAGTAAATTAAAAAGGGATATTATTCAAGGCTGTAAGGAATAGATGTATGTAATCAGATGATACTCAATGCTAAACACCGCCACATTCTCGGTACTATTAGTTCTTCTTCTGCCGATATTTGGAAATTTCTTGGAACTCTTGGTATCGGCAAATCGCGACATTTAGACCTTCCTAATTCAATTAAACTAGACTTCTACCATGGATCGTCTAACCAAGTAACAAACGCTGTCTCTAATTTCTGGTCTAACGCATCCTCATATTAATTCTTTCAATTTCATTCCAGTTGTACCGGGAGAGATCAGAAAAATAATTCTCTCCATCAAATCAAAACGTGACAATATCACCCGTATGATCATTACTATTCTGGATCATATCTTACCCGCGAGTACCCATATTATATATTTTTTCCTATACACCGGAGTATTCCCTTTCCTGTGGCGCAAAGCCTATGTTTGTCCACTACCTAAGGTTTCCAATCCCTCTCTTCTCTAATTTTGGTTGATTTCTCGAATGCCTTTAATGCCGTCAGTCACGTCATCCTGTTAGCCATTCTCTCATATCTTATGGTCTCTCTCGAAGCACTGGAATGGTTCTCCTCTTACCTTCAGGAACGTCAGCAGTCTATTTATGTTAAGGATTCTTTTTTATGCTGGTATGATTCGGAAACTGGCGTTCCTCAAGGCGGTATACTTTCTTCTCTTTTGTTTTCTACTTTTACTAATCTGATAACTTCCGAACTTCAGTATGCGTATCATCTATATGCAGATGACTTGCAGTTGTACTGTCAGGGAAGGGTTGATGTATTACCTAACGCTATCGAAAAATTAAATAGGGACTTGATAGCCATAAAAACCTGGGCTGATAGATTTGATGTAGCCATAAATCCTACGAAGTGTCAGGCGATCATCATTGGCAGTCCTCGCACTAGCACTGACGTGAAGGACTTGGACTTGCATATTGATAGTACCCTGAACTGGCGTGCTCAAGTTGCTAAGGTAAGCCAGAAGGTTACTGGAACGCTGCGAGCTCTGTACCGATTGAAAAAAATATTACCATCGAGTACGAAGACAATGCTTGAGCAGTCCCTAATTTTCCCTATCATCGATTATGGTGATGTGTGCTACTATGACCTGAATGCAGACAACTTGCAACTTGACCTTGATCTTCTCAATAAATGCATTCGATTCGTTTTCAATCTGCGTAAATATGATCATGTTTCTGCGTCGTTTCATCGGTCACTTCTAAAGCCATACGCCAGAGCAGAGAGCAAAGGGCCCAAAAATCATAGAAACTCATCAAAAACGAACGTTTGTAGAGAAAGTAGTTCTTGATGTTCTTTTAATAACTCTATTTAGAATGGTAGACGTTTTTTTTTGATACGTGACTTAGCATAGTTATGGCACGATATAAAACCGCGATGGAACAAATGATTGCCTCATAAAAGGTGGTGGTTGGTTTACTATTAAAGCCAATGGAATTACGTATTTCATTCAGTTTTATTACAGAAGTTAAGTGAAGGAAATTATTGGCTTGTGGAAGTTCCATCAAAACTAATCATGGATGTTTTTTCTTTATAGCTGTTGATAAAAGGGTAACATAATCGCATATTATCTTTATCCTATCCTATACTATTAAATGAGCAATATTTGTATTTATATTATATTTGTGATCACGTTCTCGAAAACAGCTCCAACGACATCGATGAAAGTTGGTATAGGGGTTCACGGGGGCGAAAAATCGATCTAGTTAGGTCTCATATATGGGAAAATTCGCTTTCTCTATTTTCACCTCAACAGAGCTTGGTCGCACGGTGCTCACGTTCTGCGTAATAAAATTTCTAATGAGTTATAAACTCGCAAATTACAACTTAAAGATGGTTTACATTTCAGTGGGAATTAAATTTATTTATTTACTAGCTTTTGCGCGCGGCTTCGCCCGCGTTGATGTCGGAAAATATCCCACGGGGACGTAACACCGGGATTGAAAGGAAGCGGAGCAATGATCGCGTACCTAATAACCGAGTTAAAGGTCATTGACTCTAGTCCTAGCGTCGCACCGCCGTCAACCATAATTATTTTGAGACGCGTAATTTTGAATCTGTGATAGCTTTAAAAGTATTCATATGATATGATGTCAAGGCATTTAAAAAAATATAAATTAAATGCTGAATTTAAATAAGATTTGAATGGATAAGGATTAATAAAATACCGGTTGAAATAGCTTCGGAGATAACAATCAAATTTTTGTCAAATTCTATAAGATACTGTGGTTACTGTGGTTATCTCATAAGGTTCCCAGTCGGCATGATTTTTTCCGAAATCTTCAATAATAAGCGTCATATTTCAGCCAATTTACATAAAACCGTAATTAATTATACACCTAAATCTTCCTCATGAATCACTTCGTCCATGGGTGAAAACTGTTTGAAAATCCGTTTGGTAGTTTTTGGGTTTATCGCGAACAGACAGACAGACAGACGCGGCGGGGGACTTCGCTTATTAATATGTAAGGATATATTTTTACCTCTTACAACTATCTTTACAGATCTTAGACCTAATTCGATTCTGTGGCTGTCAACTTACTTACTATTATGTATATCATAATGTTAATTATCTGAATTTGCCTGTTTGAGAATTGAGCCTGAAAAAAAATGTCTTAATACATCTTTTTTTTTTGGAAAATTAACAGTTCAAAACACGATAAACTGTAGTACCTACCTAATTAGCTATCTAACTACTAAACATAGGTGAATTATCACTCTAACAAACATAATAAACCTGTACCTTTTCTTTTTTTTTGGGTGTGAAATTATCAAATAACTTCTCTCGCTCTGGGCGGAGCGGTAGGGCGTGTCAGACTCTTACTGACTAAAACCCACCCGTGTTCTTTCAGTTGCCATGTTGCCAGGGGCCACGATCTCCCTTTCGAACTTCTTCGCAACCCCGGCAGGCATCGGCCCTGGCGGACCCCATCAGTTGTGCTGACATCACTTTGAGGCGCGCGTGGAACACAACGCGACGTCGACCCGGGCCTGGTCCTTATCGGACGGCGAGCTACACATTGCTCACCGTCCGCAAGCTCGCGCCTACGGTGACCGGTGCCTGTCCTGTCGATGATTGCTCAGCGACTGGATTGCCCCTACGATGGGCATTGTTGTAGCAGGCATATTGCTGGTGCTTGATTTGTCATTTTATTTAATGTTATGAATATTATAATTTAAATTTTTGCTTCTGACATAACTTCACTTACTTAATTTAATTCATTGTCTTATTTAATTTTATTTTTATTTTGCTGTGTGCTTTTGACATTCATTGATTTGATCGGACATTTATCTGTGACTTAAATAGTGACATTTAAAAATTGACAGATATTTGTATTGTTTTTGTATTTAATATGGGTCTAGGACCTGAAATAAATGAATTTAATTTAATTTTTTTATAAATTCAATCTGCCTAGCCTATTCCCAACTATGTTTGGATAGGCTTCCGGTTTTAACGGATGCACCTGAATACCAGTATTTTACATGAAGGGACTACTTATCTGACCTCCACAACCCAGTCTTCTTCTTTTTGTGTGGTTAGAGACTAACCTGGTGTCAGAGTTTTAAAGTTGCCCATGAGACTCTGACTTGGCTTCACATGCCTCTGCGAAATATCTCTCAGGCAAGATGAGAGAAAATTCTCACGATGTTTTCCTTTACCATTTTTTGAAGCAAGTGATAAATTATACAATACGCACATGAATCCGAAAAGTCAGACCTTGGGTTCGAACTCGAGACCTATGATTCGGCAGTCCAACGGTCACAACACTAGGCCACCACTGCTCTCACAACCCAGTAACTAGGTAATACGATACCTCTTGTCAAGACTGGTGGTCAGAGTTTCAGGTTTCTGACGACCCGTAACGACTGTCAAAGATCCACGAATGACAGCCGGGACTATCGGCACGGAGGAGTCTCGGCATGTAAAGATGGTCAACGATCCACGGACCAACCCCGGCAAGCGTAGATCGACCTGTGTGGCTGTTATTACATAACTTACTTAACGAAAATTAAAAACTAAAAATAAAACGAAATACTGTAGGTCCACATGGTCTCACGTGATCATCATTCGGAACTGACTTAAGTGCTACCTACGCATAGAGGGTTCGAAAAAAACTCAGAATTCTAATAAAACACGCTTCGAAAATGGAATTGAAATTCTTCACCACTCGAAGTCTACACAATGAAGGAAATCAAAATTCCGTCGAACCAAAAAGCGCAGATTCAGTTGAAGGTACTCAGCGCCGATCCAATTAGTACCGAAAACCTAACTTCACAGATCTAGGTGTACCAGTGAAAGCTGAGTATGAGTACTGTGCAATCTCACCGTAGGAATAAGTTCAGGTAAGCACGGATGGTTTTTCACTGCGGCGTTTTTTTTCAGACACTGGATTTTTAACGCTCTGCTTAGCGCCAAGAGTTGAAAATCCAATAGTGTGTTTCTTCGCCGCGCTGAGTTGTACCCTGTGGGATTCCTAAAGCTTGGCTTAACACCGAGAGTTGAAAATCCAGTGCACAATAAAATCCCGCCGCGATATTTTTACGTCTGTGCGAACGTAGGCTAAGACAAGATATAAAACTTCACTCATTGTTATTTCTCATAAACTTTTGACGTGGCACTTAGTAGGGAATTTTAAATCATCACAAATTGATTCGTAAACGCAAGACTTGCAAAATCACAACTTACGTTAAACCAATGCTGTACATCTTTCATGTAACCTAAAGGTAACCTACATAAAGATATTTTTTTCCTGTCATAGAAGATGCCGAGTATTTAAAACTATTTCCTTCTTATTGCATGAAAAATATTTTTGTCAGGCGTGCTTTTAAGATTGCCTCTTTGATACTTATACCTATTTGAAGGAAAAGTACCAAAAGTTCCTATAATTAAACCATATTGCTATTTTCGGATTCCAGAATATTAATTCCTAACGCCACATTTGTTTCATTTCCAAGCTGGCCGGAGAGAGATGTCAACCTGTCGCCACCTGTCTCTGCCGTCGCCGTGACGACAACCGACTGGGAAATTAAAACCTTTGATTAAACCATCCTAATGTGGAGTTGGGGTTGATTTTGGCGACGAGTGACGTATGTAGAAGTTCCTAGCTACTAGAAAATTGAGAGCAAGAAGATTTTGTAAAGGAACGTGGTTTTGTAAGTGAGAATTAAAAAGTTTTATTGTAAAATCTTGCTATTCGTACTAATTCCTACCTGAGGGGCCTTTATTCTTAAGAACGTTTCTATTCTAATTTCAGTTTTAATGTTTAAAAAACCTTTAATTTTGGTACATACATTTTTGACAAGTTTTTCACTGATTTTTTAAGTACTAGAATTGGCCTTCTGATGTTAAGTCAACTAAGCGCACACCGAAGGCACACAATCGTTTTGCTTTTCTCGAAATGTTTTTTCGCTACTTAGCTATTCCCATAAAGCACGGTAAAACTAAATCCATTCCCCTTTACTGTACCGATAAATATATGTCTATAAATACAAAATGTAACCAAAACTGTGCGAATAAATAAAAACGTTGCCATATTCATATAGCGTGTTGACAGTTAAATTCAAACCTGGCTTTCGGGGGCTATTGACATTTACTTTATAGGCTCGATCCGGCCCTGGAGGGAAGCGAGAAAAACCCGTAAACACTTTTACGATTTGACCCTGTTTGACCGACGGAAACGTGACTGACATGGTGGATTATCCATTTCAACCGTCAACGCCATGGCGTGTTGATACCCAAACATGGTAGCTATAGTGAAGGGAATGTGGAAAATAATTGAAAATGAGGATGAGATAACACTTTCGGAGCCCTTTCGTATGCGGACGGGTAGCCAGGTTGAAAATCGTTCATGCTCAAACCGTGGTGTAAATAAAAACGGTGGCAAAAAACGAAAATTCAGAACCAAAGACACCGACTTCCGAAATTAAACTTGTAGTTTTGTAGTTTTTTTTTTTTTTTGGAAGGCGGTTGTTTGTTGTTTTTGTAAAAAGTTTTTATTTTTCACTTTCTAGTTGTGGTACCTACCCCATACAAATTCGAAAACCACTACCTGCTATGCAAATAACAGTTTATTGAAGCTAACTC
The DNA here is from genome assembly GCA_916610215.1 of Omphaloscelis lunosa. Taxonomy (NCBI): domain Eukaryota; kingdom Metazoa; phylum Arthropoda; class Insecta; order Lepidoptera; family Noctuidae; genus Omphaloscelis; species Omphaloscelis lunosa. The sequence goes on from OU744255.1 coordinate 6,207,191, forward strand.
AAAAACTATCCAAGCAAAGTTAATATAATTTAAATGGGACCACCCCTCGAAAGCATACCGTTTTAAAAAAAAAGGATTTTTAAAATCGATCCACAATTGACAGAGAAATCGGTGGACATTATTAGAAAAAAAAAAACACACACGTGACGAATATATAACCTCCTCCTTTTTGGAAGTCAGTTAAATACTTCGCTACGGTAAGGAATAGCTATTGCCTTCCAAATGAAACACTTACCTATAAATTATAATACCAATTTAACAATCAATTTAACAATTTAAGGGATGAATGAAATAGTTTTGTATCGTACGTCTAAGCTCTAAGCCCCTCGATCGGCTCACTATGCTCACAATCTTTAACAAAGGAAAGTAGCAAATAAAGTAAAAATATGATATCCGTAATGGATATTGGGGCACCAAGGTTACCTGAAAATCACCTTGGTAGCACAGCTTCCAACCAAAATATGTATACAGCACTTAACTAAAATCGCCTTCCAGGAAATCTTATCAGAGTTTTATAGCTCCGAGCCTTTTTATAACATTTCAAGTAGGTCAAAAATAATAAACTTATCAGAGTATCTTTCTTGTTTTCCCTTGCGGCATGAGGAGAAATAAATCGAGTTTTTTTCCTGTTACAGTCATAAGAGCCTTCAACATTAAGCGTTGTCTGAACGGCGGATGTAGTTAAATAAAACCAACATTGTAGATTTTCGCCTTGTCATTAAAAAAACCAGATGCAAACCTTAGTAAATAGTAGATCGTTTGCCTAGGGAGCAAACACCTATTTTAAAGCCGAGAGTGTTTTTTGAATCCAGGGAGGAGCGAGGGATTCAAAGTACGTCACTCTTGCTTAACATAGTGTTGCTCCCGACGCTGACATTCTACTTTTTATCACCCTCTATGAGAAAATAAGTAAGTGCAACTTATGAATAAGAATAGTACCTATGTTTATTTATTTCATCCTCACTACTTGAGGAAGACAAACATTTTTTTTACAAAACGTAAATTTGAGTAAACAATTACGAACAACACAATGTTAAGCTCCCTTGATGTACTTTGAATCCATCGCTGCGCTCAGGATTCTACTTTACAAAAGTTGTTTGCTCTCTAGGCAAAACACTTTGCTCCAAGATGCTCTTGGGTCGCCGGATTTCAATTTTAAAGTAAGTAGGTACAAAGTTTATGTTATTCGATATTAGGTATAAACTAAGTAGGTAACGCTGAACTAAATAATTTCTTTCTAAGTACTGTCGAAATTGTAAACTAGCGTATGGGTGCAATATTTGGTAAGTTAAACATAAAATACCAAACCGAACCCATGGACAAAATATATCACCGAATTGACCGTGCTACAGTGCCTTCTAATAAAATTATGCCTCCCTCTCGTTGTTTTGGTGAAAATAATGAAAATATTCATGGCCACGCGCACCGGATTTACATTCTCGTGATACGCGTTCTCGACCAAGTTATTTTGTTTACTTATTTTTTTAATTATCATGCGGTTATGTTTGTCATACTGCGTGGATTTTTTATTTACGTTGGCATTGCTGACGGGTATTTTCGAGGTTTGGATGTGGTGTATAGGCAGTTTATTGTCTGTTGGTGACGGAAGAATCAGCATTTATTTAATAGTACCGACTATTTTGTGAATAATAACCCAAATTAACGCCACTGTGTTAACCTATTTATTAATCGAGTTTTATAACAAACAAAAAGTTTTCCGTAACACCATACCTATTTAAAAACTCCAAAGATGTTCCACAGAGGATAATAAACATGGATTGCTGTAGGTTTCTTTAAAACAAGGGCTGTACACAAACTGCAGAGTGTATGGCTCTCAAGTTGGCTGGTACTGCGGAAGTTGGCGACTTTTCTTAAACTTCGGAAATAAGCCTTCTGGGAACATGGAATAGGCTTTGCAGCTTCATGGTCTGAATGTACGAGCATTTGTTTTGGTGATCAAGTTGGCAATCTGGTGAGGATTACGTTTTTATCTAATACAGCTCTGCCTAAAACCAAAGTGAGATGGTGAAATTGATAAGCAAATTGACCCCCTATGTGAATTTGTCGTGTTATAGCCACTACATACAACTGTCAAAGAATGACAGTTGTGATTTGAATATACGGACAATTTAGGTTGGACAAATGAATGTCATTGACAGTAACGCAAAATTAAAAATAAAATAAAAAGGCAAAAATAGATCTGGGTCATTTTTCCATCCTCATGACGCGGAATACATAAAAAATTAAGACGGAAAAACAGAACAGGAAAAAACAGAACAAAACGGAAAAATAGGCAAACATAATTTAAATTACGCACAGTAATTACGCGACATAAAAAAGTTTTATAATCCAGATTGATGGCTCGGACCAAAACAAACAAAACACGTGTTCAATGCCCACAACAGTTAAAGATCGCATTCAGAAAATATTATAATCTCACAGTGAATACGTCAATTATATTCAATAATCCGCAATCACTCGATACTACAATAATATGCGTAGAGCGCCATTATGCAAATCCCCAGCTTAATAGCGTACAGTAAAATGTAAATCAGCTGTAATATAGAGCGATAACAATGCTTGCAACAAGTGTGTCGGTAGCCTTAGTTATTGTTTTATTTTTTTATATGGCAACTTATTTGGGCGGACCTTTTATAGATTATAGCCATTTCATACAACTGTCAAAGAATGACAGTTGTGATTTGAATATACGGACAATTTAGGTTGGACACATTAATGTCATTGAGAGTAACGCAAAATTAAAAATAAAATAAAATAAAAAGGCAAAAATATAGGCCGTTTATACTTTTGGTTGAAGGAATTTGATAATATTATTTTTATTTTTATTATTATATTAAAAGTAGCTACATAGTTGTTTGTCTGGGGAAAATTGAGTGTTAAATTATTATAAAACATACAAAAGTAACGAATCTTAAGAAGCAAATAAGTCAATCGTCGAATCTTAAGTCAATCGCTAAATATGAGTATTTTTAGGATCATGCCTGACCCGATACCTATTCATCATCGTCATCATTTCAACCGAAAGACGTCCACTGCTGGACAAAGGCCTCTCCTATGCACCGACATTACGACCAGTTCTGTGCTTCCCGCATCCAGTGGATTCCTGCGGCCTTCACAAGGTTATCGGTCCACCTTGTGGCGGCCTTCCAACGATACGTCTTCTAAATACGTATTACTAACTACTTATTGGATATTCCTATCTGGAATTTCTCAGTAGCAGCCCGGAGTCTGGATTTGTGCCCGGTTGATGGCAGTAGGCTCAACCCCTATAACATGGGACATATCTGGCGAAATGTGGGTGTTCTATAGGTGCACCTTTGCCTAACCCTTCGAGGAATACAGGCGTGATATTATGTTGTGTGTTGTTTGATATTTTGGCCGTGCATTTCGTTAAAATGACCATACAGTCCAGTCAGCGTGGATATTTTTTTAAAACTGGTTTTTCATTGTTGACTTTTTTTTTTTTTTTTTTTTTTTTATTTTTTTTTTTTTTTTTTTTTTTTTTTTTTTTTTTTATCCTTTATTATAAAGAACTCCGTTCTTAATAATTAATTACAATCTAGTCTATAAGACTAATAAGCAATTTAAATCTAACTTAATTTTATACAAATGATGATTATTTTAAAACTTAGAATAGTGTCCTTTGTACTTTACACAAGTCCGTTCCACTTTCTTAGAGTCTGATATGATGATATTATAAACACTTTGTTCATGTGTTATTATGTGTGTCACTGTCACTGTTATTTCTACACTTTTTACACTACACTAAATCAAAAGGTTTTGTTCGTTTTAGTCTTCGCACTATATTCGTTTGGTCTAACAGCTGAATCGCCTCGATGTTCACATGATGATGGAGTCGTTGTTCATGGGCTTCAGCATATTTTTGTATTATCTTGGTGACGGGTTCCATGTTCAGGTCACGATGGAGGTCGTCATTTCTTATATACCAGGGAGCATTAACTATACTCCTGAGTACTTTGTTCTGGAATGTTTGGATGATTTTGATGTTGGTTGGTTTAGTACATCCCCACAGTTGAATGCCATATGTCCATATTGGCATAAGAACATGCTTATATAATAATATTTTGTTGTGTATTGATAGACACGAATCCCGTCCAATCAACCAATACATGTTTTTAAAGCGCATGTCTAGTTCCTGCCTTTTCTTTTTGACGTGCGCTTTCCAGCGCAGTTTCGCGTCAAGCGTTATGCCAAGGTATTTGGCTGTATTTGCGTATGGCACTCGTTGACCATTTATGAAGACTGGGTGGTAGTCACAATTTCTGTTGGTGAAATCAATATGAAGCGACTTTGATTCATTCAATTTGATTCTCCATTTTTGTGCCCAATCATGAACTTTATTTAGAGCGATTTGCACCTTTTCGATTGCTTCCGTATGGCATGATCCTGTCGCCATGATGGCAGTGTCGTCCGCAAAGGTTGCAATTGTATTATTTTCGAGCTCTGGTATATCATACGTGTACAGCAAATAGAGCACTGGTCCCAGCACACTACCTTGGGGCACACCAGCTTTAATTATCTTTAGCTCGGAAAAAGCATCCTCGTGCCTTACTCTAAACATTCTATTTGTAATGTATGATTGCAAGATATCGGCAAAATCATTAGGCAGCATTAGTCTTAGCTTGCACATCAAACCCTCATGCCAAACTCTATCAAAAGCTTGTGCCACGTCTAAGAATACGGTGGAGCAAACTTTTTTATCTTCAAGCGTTCTCTCGATGATGTTGGTAATTCTATGTACTTGGTCTATCGTAGAATGTTTCTCTCTAAAACCAAACTGGTGGTCAGGGATCAAATTATTCTCGCTTATAATCGGTTTTAGGCGTTTTAGAAATATTTTTTCAAACAGCTTTGATAGTATCGGCAACAGGGATATGGGCCTGTATGATGATGCTTCGTGAGGTGGTTTGCCGGGCTTTGCAATCATAATCACTTCAGCAACTTTCCATGGCTCAGGAACATGCTTTAGTACGAATGCAGCATTGATGAGCCTTGTAAGTTTAACAATAGCTTTACGAGGGAGATGTTTTAGGATTTCACCCGTAATAAGGTCATACCCTGGGGATTTCTTTTTTAGGCTTATCATTTGAATTTCCTTTGCAACTTCTTTCGGGGTCACAAGCTTAATTCTTTGATCTTGCAGAATATCGGGAACTTGCAGGTTTTCTACAGACCCGTCACTTGGCTGAAAGGTTTCTTCTAAATGATGTGCAAATCTTAGGGCTTTTTGCTCGTTGCTTATGGCCCACTTTCCATTATCATCTCTGATCGGGGGAATTGATGTGACTGGCCTTTTCAACAACTTTGTTGCTTTCCAAAGAGAGTATTGCGTTGTATGATCACTGCTTAACTGCCGTAGGTTAGTGTTGAGAGCCTCATCTTGAAAGGTTTTTATTGTTCTCTGTAGTCTTTTCGATAGATTATTCAATAGAGTTTTGTCTTTCGGAAATCTAGTTTGCTGCCATATTTTCCTTTGGTTTCTTTTTTCATATAATAGGTCTACAATTTCCTTTGGGTAGTTATTTCCTTTACATTTTTTATTTGACTGTGGTGTGTTGTTCCATGCACATTGTTGGATATCGTTGCCAAACTTGTTTACTTCAAAATCGAGCTGATCTTTGCTTTTTAATGAAGTTTTTAGGTCAATTATATTTTGTAAGTCTATGCTAAAACTCTCCCAATCTGTAAACTTATTTTCCAATGTCAGGTGGTTTTGTCTCAGTAATATTTTGTGACTCAGTTTTAATAATATCGGAGAGTGGTCGGAGTTCATATGATACCCCTCTTCCACACTCAGGTAATTGGTGGATATATTTTTGACAATGAAAAAGTCGATTGTTGACTTGATAACAAAATTTTCCTACAGTCCGGTCGTCGACACAATGCGTTCTTGACACCTGTCGGTTTCATACTAACGAATATGTGTTTTGCGAATTTAATTCTTATTACTACTAGGAATTGTTCATCTGACAGGTGTCAGGGACGCATTCTCTCGACGGCGGACTGTAGCTGTCTCAATGGTGAATGACCTTTATAATAGGTATTATGATAAAATTATCTGTGATATCTACAGAGTGAAATTCAACCTCATTAGTATGTAATTTTGACGTAGACTCTACAGTTCCTGAGAGACTCCCCACGATCTGCAGTTGGTAGATTGATAAACAGACGTTATTACCTATATTTATAACTATTAATGAACCCACAATGCCTACTCTTAATCGAGGATTGTAGTAGATATGTTATATTTCAATTTACAAGCGATTGCTCTCTTAACCCTCTCAACACCAGCCCCGGATCTAGGGGGGGGCAAACCGGGGCACGTGCCCCGGGCGCCAATTTCAGGGGGGCGACAAATTCAAATGTAGCAGATAAGTGCATCACCAAGCACATCGCAACTTTGCAATAAATGAGACGCGCGGCTCATTAACCTTTATATTTTTTTCTTTTTTACAACCGTTATGGCGCCCCTGTTGGACTGTTGGACCATTATCGATCGATAAAATTTTATTAATATGTTGCTGGCAAAATTTTCATTTTGAGAAAATTTGAATTTCACGGGCTAACTTAGCGCATCCCCATAAAAGATTGGCGGGGGGCGGCAGATGGCAGTTTTTACCCCGCCTCAAAAAAAATCTAGATCCGGGGCTGCTCAACACATCACCTAATCGTCCTTCACGACATCAACTGTCATAGAGACAGTGTCCCAGTTCATAGTATGTCCTATTGAGTAATGAATTCAAGACGGATGACATGTCTTAGCGCACTAACCGGGGGCGCAATCCTGCATGATACACCGCTAACATTGCTACATTATTGGGATGCAATCTCCATGGCTATTCAATTTAGAATGGTTAGAGGAAATTTTGATGAGGCGCAGGTACTGATAGTTGACGTTGAAGTTAATTAATCCATAATTACATACATACCTGTATTTTTTTTTAATGATTCGAAAAAAATCAAATACGCTAAATACTTACTTTACTAATATTATCAACTGCAACCATAGAAAAACTTTCATAGCGTGGTTTTCTTTTAATGCACACAAGATAAAATCTAACGCAAAAAAAACACAACTTTAATATTTTACACTTGATCGACGTCATCATTTCTTTCACCTTCTCGATTCACAAAACTGTATAGGGTTAATAATCGAAGTGACCGCTAGTCTACTATTTACCCTTCACGATTTAATACTTTGGCCGGCTAACAGGCGCCGCCGTCGGTCGATGGAAGTTCATCAAATCAAAGTTGCTAATGCATGTAATTCATTTTCATTTGTCGGCAACTACGAGCGTTGTAACACGGTTGAAGCTCGGATAAATGCAGAGACTTAGATATAGCTCATATGCTGTGTTGGCACTCTCGTTATCTGCAATAATGTGCAGTTACCAAACCATAAATATGGCCCAAACAATTTTAAAAAACGTTGTCTTTGTTTAGCGTCTCTCTGTTACTTGTAAACAGGTTCTATATGTAGCTCATTTTTACATAAAATTTACGCTTGAGAAGGTACTGTATAAGTGTAACAACTACTGGAAAATTTTCAGTCATACTAAAATGAAATCACGGTTATTTGTTATTTTACTGAGAAAATTAAGCCTGTTTTGAGCAACGTTTTTTATTTTCCAGTCTGTTAATCAATTAAGGTTACAAAATTAAATAATATTTTGGTTAAGGTATATTTTGGACTATTATTATACTCTAGAGGTAATATGATTGTCAGATTATTCAAACCCTAAATTAGGGTAAGCCATTTTCGCGTAATCAGGATTTCATTAGTACAGAGTGAACTGGAAAACATTTACATAATTTACAGAGTGAGTCTGTCTCGTTATTTACATCAAAATTACACAAGAAAAGTTTAGTACTGACACTACCAACTTAACACAAATCTATGGAAGAAAACATTTTTTTTTCGTTTTGAAGTGATTTACTATTCGAAGCGACGAGTATCGTTCGACAAAGTGACATTTTTATTTTTCAATTTTCTTTTTTTATATGACTGACTGACTTATGATATCGAAAAAAATTACGGCAATCCCGTTGAAAGTCTTTGTGGAAATGCAATACACTTTGAAAGCGAATGTCACTTGCCAAAATGTCTAGGCTTTCTGGTGTTTATTTATCCTAAGAAGATACATAAAAAGCATTTTTTTTTTCGAAATTGAGTTCTTTATAAATTTTTCAGGTTTATAGTTTTGTCTGGACATTCCCATCCCGAAAAGTTACTAAAATGGGCATCAAAGTTAAAAGAATATCGTCCGTGTTTAATGTAAATGTGTGAATATTTCAGCAAAGGGGACTTGAGCCGCAAAGTCCTATTAAGAAGCTTACTGCTTCCATTTTGACAAGATTTAATTAGTTGCATCCGACCCTTTTCATATTGCGTGTATATTTAAGTAATATTAAAGTATTATTTTCTGTCCCAGCCTTTTTCGAGTGTCTTTTGTTCATTTCATGTCTTATATTTTTAGAAAGAAAGAAAGAAAAACAGGTTTATTTGTCACAGAGACACGTGCGTACATAAAAGACAAGAGTAAACGAAAACAACAAAAAGTACATAATAAATCACGAGTGTAAAACAGAAATTAGTCGGCAGCTGCACGACATGACTGTTACAAGAAGGCTTCCACTCAGCATGATGCAGTGCTATGGGGAACCCACAGCACAGCGCTGATTTTCAGTGGTCACCCGAAAAAAAAAAAGTGAAGAAAAGACGTACGGAAATCAAGTCAGGTACAGTGACTACTAGTTTTACTTATATAAGGGTCCTATACTACAAAACTTTACAATTCTACAAAATTGTAGAAAAAAATGCGTAACACATTAAAAATATGTGTGAGTTACAATTTACAATCTACAATTCCTTCGCATTTTTAAAAGCGTAACAAAAAGCCTGAGGGCTATGTATTAATTGACTTGTTACTACAATTTACATATTTGTAAGGTTTTACGTTACAATTGTGTGGCTGAGAGTGTTGTGGTACACGTACTATTATAAAAATTACAAATTGTAAATTGTAATTGTAAAGTTTTGTGGTATAGGGCTTAAAATAACTGAAAATCTCTTAAGGGGTCATTACAATAATTTATTTTATGATTGACAACTTTTACTATGGGACAAACAATAAATCGTGAAAAAAACATCTGCTGCTTCTAATGTAGACGACAGCAGATTTTTTTACGTCATTTCATGGTTGGTCCATAATAAAAGTTGTTCATAATGATGAGTATACATATAAACAATTTCATTTCATTTCATTTCATTTCATTTCATTTGAGTACATTGACCCCTTAAGAAGTTTTAATTTAATTCAATTATACCTTGTATTATTCCTAATGAACTTATTTCAGACTCTACTGTACAGAAAAATTGAAAATTGTTAGTCTTCTTCGTAACACATTCGTAAACCCTTCTTCAATAATGTCCTACGAATTCGATTGACTTAACCCTCCCCATTTCTATGCATTCCACAAACACGTGATAGGCGTTGCAGGTAGCCGCCCCATTGTCTTACGTCACAGAAAGAGCTCGAATGTTGAATGCAAATGAATATTGAAGCAAAGTCAGCTGGCTCTGCGGAGATGTACCGCAGGCTCTACGCGGTGTTCTCGATTCAAAATGGATGCCATAGATTTTCGGATCACTTTTTTTTAATCTGTTCGAACGAGAGTGAAATCTCAACATTGGGGCCTTTAAGGGAAGTGTTAAAGCCGGTCAGACAACATTAAAAAATAATAGAAGCTTCAAAAATATAAGCTGTCAAAATAAAACTTTACGTCGACTACATAAAGTTTTATTTTGACATGAGATCTCGTAGTAATGATAGAAGTACTGGCATGAAATGATGAGTGCAGATTCGTGTAGAATGAACAAATAGACAAACTAGCGAACGTGACACCGTTAGCTTTTAGTAACAATGTCTACAAAATGTAGCTTTTAAGGAAAATAATAAACAAAGGTATTACGGGGTACAGAAAATTTAAAAAGTGTCACGGAACGGAATAATTATGCAGAAGAAATAGGTTTTCTATAGAGTAAGATTTTACGAAGTCTACTTGAATTCGTTGCACCTTTGGGTTCTAATTCAGCAAGATAAAATGCCCTTACATTCAGGTCACAGAAAGGTAACCAGATTAACAGTTAAGTTGAAATATAACAGTTTACATATAAATTATATGAAGCTTTCAGAAACCACGCAAGGCTTTTTTTCTAATTTCTGAAAAATGTATTCTTCATTTACCTGAACTTAAAAGTCCTCCACATCCAATTAGTCAACACAACTAAATACAATTAACTTTAATAATCCCTGTATATTCAAAGTTAAGACCACTGAGCGGAAACTAGCAGATTGGACGCACGCTCGCAAAACACCCTGCATGCATGCCTGCATGAATGGAAGACCTTCCAGATTGTAGGATTCAGACCCAAGAACTGTACATTAGAATATTCTGCATTTTGATTGAATTCAGCAGCGCTCGAGATGTTGGCGTTCAATTCACTGATGTGGGGCGTGTGGTTCTAAAATTGTGTTGCCGGGAAGCAACTGCAGATGTAGAGAATATGTGAGAATATAGCGTTTGCAGTATTTTGTTCATTGATGGATGAACTTTCATGAAACTGTTTTGATAGTGACGGCTGGTGTGTGGGTATTGCGTATTGGATAAGTGGGGCTTTAAAAAAGCAGTGGCACTCCGGGAGTGCCGACAGTAGTGAAAATTTGAAAAAAAATCGGCACCAAGGTAATCAACGCGTTGATGTCTTTTACTCCACGGTGTCGGTAAATTGCGTTACAGTGTCGCTAACTAAATCAATGGTTTAGTCCCATCTCAAAAATGCCCAACGCGCCTAAAGAAGTTTTCACTTCAAAAATGAAACAAAGCATCTATATACTTTGTTTCATTTTTGAAAAATATCTTGAATATCAAGATATTTTCTGCTTGAAAAATGTTCCCATGGTTTAACGAAGTAGTACGCGCATTTGAACATTATGTGACTGAGAGTTTTTAAGTTGTTAGCTGTAATATTCGGAAATATTATATGTATATTCAGATGAGCTTCTGGCTAAGTAATAAAAATCCGCACGGGTCGATCCATCAGGTTAAACTACGCTTGCCTAGGTTGGTCGGTGGATGGGTGACCGTCTTTACATACCAAGAATTCTCCGTGCCTCAGAAAGCACGTTAAGCCGTTGGTCCCGGCTGTCATTCGTGAATCATTGATTGCCGTTACGGGTCGTCAGAAGCTTGAAAGTCTGACAACCAGTCTTACCAAAGGTCAGATAGGCAGTAGCTTCATGTAAAATAGTAGTAGTAGTAGTATTCAGGTGCATCCGGGTGGACTGGAAGCCGACCGGAAGATAGTTGGGAAAAGGCTAGGCAGATTGAGCTGTAATATTCGGAAATATTGTAACAATAATACTGACATGCTTGAATTACGAATAGTAAGTAAGTCAAAAGTCAAGAGTCAAATCATTTATTTCAAATAGGCACATGTATGGCACTTTTGAACGTCAAAATTTACAAAATAATAGAATTGATTCTAGTCGCCCCTTCCAAAACGTAGTTTTCGTATGAAGAAGAATGGGCAAGAAACTCCACCGTTACTCTTTTAAAATGTTTTACAATAGTTTGCATGGGTACGTACATTAGTTAAATAATTATTTGTGAAGACGATGCACCTAGAATAAAATGACTATATCACAATAGGTAAAAATAATTAAAAATGAAGTAACGACAGATAATTTTATTATGTGATAGATACATGGTGCTCACATATTTACAAACATTGTAAAAGTAGACGATTTTCCCAAAATTTTATAATGAATTTTTTTTTTTTATATTTTTTTTTTATAATGTGTGAGGAAGTAATCACAGAATATAAAATCAATGTCATATAACACAAAATAATACATTTTACAATTAAATTAGCAACCTGTTTGATTTTATCTTGATTCTAAATTGTCCTATTGAGCAGGACCAGTATGTTTCCAAGTACTCTTCTTATATTGTCCTATTGAGCAGGACCAGTATGTTTCCAAGTATATCTCTTGGATATATTCTAATTTGTAATATGCTTGTTTACAAAGTGTTCTTTTAATATGAGTTTAAAATTTTCTTTAATTTAATTGCAATATATCACAAGATATTTTGCTGTAACATTTAACACAGTACCCCATAAAGGATGTATGTACTTTAGCTAATCTGAAAAATGGTTGATCTAGTTTATCTTTACTTCTAGTATTAAAATTATGTCTATCACTTATTTTATTAAAAATATGTGGATTTTTCTTTACATACATAATATTTTCGTAAATGAATTCGCAAGGTACCGTCATAATATTAAGTACTTACTTAAGTACTTACTTAAGCACTTACTTAAGTACTTACTGAGTGTTATTGGGTTTTTCTATCTGAAATTTCAAACTTAGCAGCCTGAAGTCTGGATTTGTGCCCGGTTGATGGCAATAGGCTCGCCCCCTATTACATGGTACTTAAACATAACTGGCGAAACATGGGTGTATTATAGGCACACTTCTGTCCACCATTCGGGGAATACAGACATGATGTTATGATATGTTATTATGTTATGTTAAATATGTACTTCAAGCAAATTAAAGAAAAACTGTTATTATAAACGGACAATATTTAAGAGAACTATATCACTATTTTACGAATGGGAAATGATAAGTAAATTAAAATTTTAATGAAACACAGAGTGCTTCGTTTAAATATTGCATTTAAGTAAAGAGAAAAGTACTTAACTGTGAAAAGATTTGTTCGTGGAAAGGAAAAGATGAGGAATCTCTTTGAGAGCGTTGAAATTCTTCGTCGGTTATTTTTTTTAAATCAGCTGTTTCATAGAAAAGTGCAATACCTACGCGGTCAAACTGTATGGAACAGCAGATTTTTTTAAAAATAACCGACGAAAAATTTCAGAATCATGTACTGAATCCATGGTAACAGTTTTCGCGTCGATGTCCCTGCCGCCCAGTATATAGATAGGCTTGTCAAATTCATTTAGATGAAATAAATTATTTCTGATTTCAGAGGGTAATTATAGAGTACAGACTTATAAGAAAGAGTACAACTTTATGTTATTTATAAAGCAGCATTTTTCTTGTTTTTTCGGAAAATAACAACCATATGTGTTTTTTTTCATTATAATTTTACGACTCTAGAAGTCTAGACTACTAATTCTGAGTTCAAATTGATAAGGTATTCAATTATTATCAATTTTAACGAAGCTTTGTTTCTATCTTCCCGACAAAAAGGTCATGTTTTCAAGATTGCAAAGTGCCGCGGCACTTTGCAATCTTGACCGAAAACTAGACTGTCTAAACCTATTACCACCCGCCTCGAATAGGTTAGGTTTTCTTTTGGAAGCCTCTAACTACGCCGCTGCCAGGATAAGGGGCCCATGGATTGCGGTCCCCTGGGCACTTGCCCAGAGTGACCAAAGGAAAAGACGGCCCTAACCGAAAACAGTCTCTCAGTGAATGCTGAATTAATTCAATTCAAAGTAAGAGCCAATTTAAATAGAGTATTTTAGCGTACTCTATTGCTTTTGTAGATCATAAAGTACGTCTACGCGAAACTGAGTATTCCATTTTCTAAATTAGAGTACGGTTGGCAACCCTACCTATAGGTGCACTTCTACCTAACCCTTAGGGAATAAAGGTGTGATGTTATGTTATGTTATCTTTCTTTTATCCCTTAAAATCTTGAAATTTCCTTAAAACTCCATACTAAAAGAAACGTTAATAGTTTATATAATCTACTTACATATATTCGGTATACCCATACCAAAAGTCGATTCATTACGCAGCTTTCTCGACGGCAGAGGGATTAGAGGGCGCCTGAGAATTACCCACGCCTCATCAAGACACGTACGCGTTTCAGTGAGTGAGAGAAAGTGAGAGAAAAATGAGCGATGTTTGTTTACCGCTGAGCTCGGGATTATAGCGCGACGGAAGTTCTTGATCGTTGCGTTTTGTGACGTGAAATGTTATGTTATTGTTGTCGGTTAAAGTTTTGTTTGTTTGTGCAGGTTCCACATGGATATGGCTTTTGATATCTCCAACAGTAACATAAAAGCAATAATAGGGGAGAACGCAGGCGTCAAACATGACCTTTTTAAAATAGGTAGAAAAACACAGAAGTCATTACTATGTATGATGCTACGGTGGTGTCTGCCTTTTGTCTATTGATTAATTAATGTAATATAACTTTACTACTAAAGTCTCTTCGGGCTCTTAAGTCAAGAAAAATCTTGTCATATTGGTATTCATTTTGTAATCATTAACAAGTGCATGAAGTTGTATATTATGTTGAATATTTAAAACTATTCGCATATTGATAAATTACTGTATGACTCGAGGTACAGAAATAGCTCTTAAGACTAGTCTGTGTTCACTCAAGATTCATAATATCTCAATAATTTCCACATATTCATAAACAAAACCTACATACATCTTGACTCAATTCATAGTTTAGCGTTAAATATCTATAGAATGATGCGTTGAACTTAAATATATCATTATTTTTTTAATTTTACTAATTACCTAAAGCACCATGCTGCACCTCCGTCATGAATTATGGAATGCGATTTATTTATAGTTGATTAAAACGGTACAACACCAATTACGTTAATTACCATTACTTTTCTTATATGATACGACGATTGATTTGCTTTGAAGTGACACTGTGACCTTATCCATGTTTATAATCCTTTGAAAATTGCAGTGTGTTGACCACACACGGCACCGGAGTATTCACTCTGACCTTTCAAACATGATATCAATTCGTGACAGTTGTATTTAAAATTTGTCATTTAAACCACAAATATTCCAATACAATACTAGATTTAACGTTCTACTCATGCACACGTAAGCCCAATTACACGGATACAGCGTATTTGTTCGGCAACTTTGATCAAAACGCCAATATCAATTACAACCCTACCAGCGTTGCATATAGGTCTCGTTTGGGGCTCACGTATAACCAAAATGTGTGGGACGTGAGGTGAATATCTCCTTTTAGCTAATAGGATTAACATTATGTGACACGGGGGAGACTGGGTGGTCGCACGCGCCACTTGTGAATAATTCGACACTGTCAATTTTTTATAGGTACAACGGACTTTTTGCATTTAGAATTAATTTTCAATTTTGGTAAACGATTTTATTATACGATCAAAATGGCTTGATCCTGCTATTAATTTCTGTCATGTACCTGTGACTTTCGGGTAATCAATTTTAGCGAAATGTCACATTTTTATTTAAAATCATCACCTGTACCTTAAAGAATAAAACAAAATTGATTGACTTTTTTTTACATGAGTTCCCAAGAAATGGGTATTCCATTTTTTTGGGAACTCATGTAAAAAAAAAAGAATGAAACACTTTTCATAGAAAACAGAGGAAATTGGCCTCCTATCTAAATGAAAGCTCGTATGCGTTACCAGAAAACACCATTTACAGTTTTTCGAAAACCCACTATTCTTGTGTAACCTGACAACGTTGCCGTCGGTACAATTCTCTTGGCCTTTTATTAAGCCTTGTCTTGCCAGACTAGGGTACATGGTTTCGATACACAGTTTTCTCTGTGGCAAGAAGTAACTACGTATGTATGTACGTATCAATAGCGAAACACGATACAAGCATGTGTGCTGTAGATACCACGGAAAGTCGTTTAGTTTACACGGAAATAAGCAATATTTGCGTTTTTAATCAAATACAATATACAATAATATAATTGCTTGTGCTGTCTGGGTTTAATCGCAAATTGTGTCTCACGAAATCATGATGGAAAGTGTTGAGTGTAAGAAGGCGAAAATATAAAAAGCTTTGAACGTCAAGAGCAGTTTATTTGAGAAAACTTGGGAATAAGGTTTCCTTACACAAAAGCATTTAGGATTTATTCAAGCAATAATAGGACTTAGTAGCCCAAGAACACATTGTATTAATTTTTTGTGTTACTCCAGTTTTAATTGCTTTCCTTCGTCCATTTATATTCCAAAGTTAAAATGATTCTATATCATTTCAGCTTTGGAATATAAATGAACTTATTACTTTAGTGTAATAATGGGGATTTACATTTGAAAGGTTATGTATTAGTATTCTGTTCTAAATGGCGGCGAATCTTTTTGGAACGAAGTTCTTTAACGCGGCTTGTAAACTTTCAGAAATCGTCACGCCAAAAAGTGTTAATACTTGCAACTGTCTTCTTCTAATTCAAAGAGAAAGAAAGAGAGAGAGAGAATGCCGGCAGAAAAGTACAAGAGAAAAGAGTAAAGTGATTACAGTGTCGTGGGATAAAATTGTTCACATCGGCCCGAGTACACTGCATGCTGGAGAGAGAGAAAAAGTGTGAATTTGGTCAAGATGAAAATCCAAGAGGGAGGTTCTGAAAATTTTAAAATTTTTCGACACCGGTATCGTTTTCATGGTTTTCAAGGGTGCAAAAGCCGATAGTGAGGTCAAAATGAAAATCCAAGAGCGAACAGCAAAAATCTTCATTTTTTTCTTCATGTGTATCGTTGTCATGGTTTTCAAGGGTGCAAAAGCCGATAGATCAAAATAGTCAAAATGAAAATCCAAGATGGCGGGTCTGAAAATTTTCAAATTTGTCATCATGAGTATCGTTTTCATGGTTATCGAGGGTGTTAAAGACGATAGTAGGGTCGAAATGTAAATCCAAGATGGCGGCTGCAAAAAAAATGTTTTTGTTTTAAATCATACGTGAGAAAAAAAGTTTGTTCCTGACGGGGTCCCCCGATCGCACACGTTTTTATATTGTTTATATTGGAATTGTGACGATATAAAATTATGAGCGATATTATTTGTATTAACCTAGGTAGTAGGTTGTATTGTGGCACAGAATAAAGATGACTTATCCTTCAACTAGGTCCTTTTTGTAAGAAAAAGCTATGCTCAAACGTGTTAGGGATCTCAATCAAACTTTTTAATTAAAATGAACTAAATGTAACCACTTTTTTCGAAGCGACAACCCCGACTAACTAATGACCAGCTGAACTGGTTACCTGTAGCATGCTTAGATTTCGTGTAAATGCACTTTTTTTAGTGACTTGATTTGACCATTTAGTTCCTAATTGAAATACTGCATACTAATACTAATATGTCTTCTGTGATTGCGATCGATTCTTTTAGTCTTTGGACCTCGAAAAACAGGTATGCTTGTTTATAAATTACTATAAACTTCCTCTTTCTACCATCCCAAACATTGTCAACTTCCTCACGCGCCCATAAAACTAAACTAATTCTAACTAAAAACTCCAATTTACTATAACACGCACTTGGCAGTAACAAATTGATCTGTGCCCAAATTAAATTAAATAGTCCTGAACCGCGGGAGACTCAAGCCTGGGCCGTGACGTCATCAGTGACGAGGGTTACTTCCTTCATCCGTCTTCGTGCGATCACTCACGATTATTGCACAGTGGTGTTTTTTATAAGCCTCCTTGATAGTTATTAGACGGGAAAATGAAGGATTTACATCGAAGATTGATCAGTCAATATCTGTTTGATGGTGGATTAAAAGGCTTTGGCAGTCTCCATTCTTGTAAGCATTTTTATAAACTTCGGTGAATATTTTCCGATATTTTTTTATATTATATACGAGTATTCAATCAATTATTTTTATTTAACAAAAATAACAGACTTCCAAAAAAACACCATAAAATGAAAAATAACTTTAATTTTGGAAGTTGGCGTTTTTGGATCTGTGTTTTAGTATTTTGCCACCTACTTTCTTTTTCCATTTTTAGTTGTGGTAATTATCTACCAATTTGTATAACAATACTCGCTATGTCAACAACAGTGACCGGCTAACTCATAAACTGCCCAAGCAAAGGTAATAAAGTTTTTAAGGGACAACAACCGCGCGAGCTTCCTCTACTAAAACAATTTTCAAAATCGGTCCCCAATGACGAAAATATCGATGAACATACATTAAAAAAAAAAATACATACAGACGAACATTTAACCTCCTCCTTTTTTGAAGTCGGTTTAAATCAATTTGTTACTTCAGCA
This sequence comes from Omphaloscelis lunosa, assembly GCA_916610215.1. Taxonomy (NCBI): domain Eukaryota; kingdom Metazoa; phylum Arthropoda; class Insecta; order Lepidoptera; family Noctuidae; genus Omphaloscelis; species Omphaloscelis lunosa. Next base: position 6,225,289 of record OU744255.1, read on the forward strand.
AGATTATCCAGTCCAGCGGTGGACATTAATCTGTTAAACATAACAAACACTTTTTGTTTAAGTTCCGTTTTTAATTAAAACAGAACTTTCAACAGAAAACAATATTCTTCCGTAAACAACGAACAAATTAAGTCCGTATACGTTTTATGTTTATAGAAATTGATGAAATCGATTGAACGGAAGGCCGGCAAGGTAATCGGATTATTAAAGATAACGACGAATCCTGATTGGGCTATAAATTCCAGTTAGTTGTAAAATTAAATTTTCTATACGATTCCATTCATCGTCATTTAGAAAGTTGATTTTTTTCCACGAATTGTATTATAATCAACCTATAATGTTCCCACTGCTGGGACACAGGTGTACTCTCGGTGAGACGGCCGGTGGGCCGTAATCCACCGCGCGGGCCCAGTGCGGCTTGGTAAATGTCACATGTCTTCGAAGTTTTGGTTCTAGGACATGTTGGTTTCCTTACAATGTTTTCTTTCACCATTTTGAGAGCAGGTGGTGATGAAATAATTTACACAAAGTAAAGCCTGTCTGGGTTCAAACCTACGACATACAACTCGTCAGTCGCGGCTGTTATCACTAGGTCACCATTACTCTCTACTACTCTGCGAATTACGAATTGTATAAGGCCGCATTCATTTAGAACGCTGGTAATCGGCGTCGATGTGCCAGCGCTTCCCGGCACGCTGGTCGGCGCAGGCAGTTTTCATTTTGCCGAACCAGCGCGAACTGGGGCCGACTAATTAAATATTGCCAGCACTTGTCGGCGCTGGTTACCTGCTTCTACATGAATGCGGCCTAAAGAAATAGGTCTGTGATAAAAGTTTTTGACAGTCAGGTGGTTACGGGGCTTACCGCCCAAAGTCCGATGACCGTACGATGGCGATAGCGATACTCAAGTAAACATTTAAAGAACAGTTCAAACGCAATTTTGTCTTTGTGTATTGTAGGAATTTTGTTATATTACAAATATAGTAATAGTATGGAGAAGCGTTGGGGAGGCTGCACGAATCTGCTGGATGCGGGATGCACAGAACCGGTGGAAGTGGCGATACTTGGGGGAGGCCTATATCCAGCAGTGGACGTCTTTCGGCTGAAATGATGATGATATGATATTGCGAATAGTCTTGACAAAACCACAATGTTGCAATCATTATTTCATGAGGAAATTGCTCTTGAGTTTTGCGTAAGTGTAAGATATTTATCTGACTGTTCTTCTAAGTATCGCCATTGCTACTCGTGTAGGCTAAAAGTTTCCAGTACCTATTTTAAATTATTTTCATCATTTTTTTGTAACAAATCTGATTCATTATTGGCTTAAACGATGTAAACAAAAGCCCATTGTTCAGCACCTAGGATTGTTTGCTAAAGTAATTAAGTCTCGATAATTCGAATGGAAAAAAGGTTCGTTTGTTGTAACTGTTTTCTTTTAAATTTAGATTCCTTTTGTCATTTACGAGCTGTTAGCTGAATTTATTTTTTGTTTTATTTCTTCTGTAGACTTAAGTACTTGTGATTAAACTTATTTTCCTTCTTTTTGCATAATTTAGAAACACTTCGTTATATTTTTTTAAATGTATTATTTTAATACTGAATTATAATATCAACTGTGGCAACACTTTAAATGGTAATAAAATGTAGTGCAGAGCCAGTCGTTGTTTGATTGTCAAATAGTACAGTTGTGCGGAATGGAAGTATTGACTTTTTGTATGTCCGCCGATGTCTCCGTCAATTATAGACTGGTTTTGAAAACTATTTTTTTTTGTTTGTATGGGTATGGGTATGCTCTCAAGTTAGTCCCATATCAATTTTATTAACTTTGTTTGGATAGTTTTTGAGTTGGCTTCAATAATACGTATTTTTTTCCCACTTAAGATGTAGATGATAAGTTCATGGCACTGTTATTTACATAGCAGGTAGTAATATTCAAATTTGTGTTGGGTAGGTACCACAACTAAAAAGTGAAAAATAAAAACTTTTTACGAATAAAAATCAACCGACTTCCAAAAGAAAAACATTACAAAGCAAAAAATAATTTTAATTTCGGAAGTCGGTGTCTTTGGTTTTGAAAAACGAAATTCAAAATGAGATTTTTTTCATAAAACGTTTTTTTTTTACTCGTATCTGTTTTGTATGTCGGAAAACGAATATGTAGTATTTTTTTCTTCCATTCCCACTGAAAGGACGGCTCCGTATTAGCAGAAAATAGAATTGTGAGGAAAAAGGAGAAAGGCGTTTGCCCTGTAGTGGACAATACAGGCTAATTAGATTAGATTTTAGCATTTAGTAAAGTTGTAATGGTCCTTACTTCTAGGTTATATGTACAGATATAAATATGCCTAGATAAACTGTCAAAGCTGTGAACTCGTCGAAAAAAATAACGCCCAACTGTTAGCCGCTAAATGCACGCACACTAGAAAAGCACAATGACAGCATTGCGTTTAATTAAAATAGGTTTTTATTTTTATTAATTTATTTATCTTTTGTATAGATTCTTTTCTATTTTGAATGTGAGAATGCTGTAGGCCTAGTGGACTATTTTGATTGATGACGATTTTCTATTTTGTTAAGTACCTGGTACTTGATGAAAGACCTACACTGTCCTCCCATACCTAGTAACACTGTTATTTGAAAGAACAGTAAAAGCCAATTATTTTTAAAAGAGTAACCGTGTAGTTTTTTGCAGGCTCTTCTCCATAGGAAATGACCAATTGCATGGAAATGACCGCGCACCTAGCTTCTGACGTTTCATAAGTGCCCATGTACGTTTATGTGAAATAAAATATTTTGAATTTAATTGACAGCAAAATGACGTGGCGCGAGTGTAAGACGTAGCTGTCAAGCACACCAGCATAACAAAGTTGGCTTGTTTGTTTTAGTACTTTTGCAGCGCGACACTATAATTAGATATACATTTAAAAAAATACAATTAATACAACCGACTTCCAAACTACAAAGTGAAAAATTACTTTAATTTCGGAAGTTGCTGTACTTCCGAAATTAAAGTTATTTTTCACTTTGTGGTTTGGAAGTCGGTTGTATTTTTTGTAAAAACATAATCAAAGGTTATATGTAACTGCCAAAATATTTATCTTTTAAATTATATTTTACTAGATTTTGCCAGCGGGTTCACCCGCGTCGATATCGGAAATTACCCACGGGAACGTACTATCAGGATAAAAGTATCCTATATGTTAATCCAGGTTATAAACTACCTGTTCGACAAATTTCATCTAAATCTGTTCAGCCGTTTAAATGGGATTAAGTAACAAACATCCAACCACCCACCACATTTAAACTTTCACATTTATCATAATATTATATTAAAATATAAATAAATAATAAGTAGGAAGTAGGATAATGATAATTTTTTCTCTCCCCATCTTGTCAATAAAATAATACAAACAGCTTTCCTTCACTGTTATGAAGCAATCCCCTTGGTTGCACAGCTTTTACAAGCGTGAATTTACGGCCGTGGAGCAAACGTGATTAACAGACTAAGTTGGGTTAAGTATACCTTTTATACCTGCTACGGGTACTGCATAATATATTCAAAACCTGTCGAGATTCCTGAGAAAATTTTCGAAACAAAACTTCGGTGACTTCGAAAGTCATGGAAAAAGCTCAAACCAGAACTTTATTTGCTATGAATGTAGGTACAGGTAATTATAAGATAATGTACATAAGTTAATGAGATCGGCTACAGTCTACCTTATGGCGTGCAAATTATTACATAAATTAAAATATTAATACAAACAAAATAATGTCAACAAAAAAAAAACAGAAATTAAAGTGATGCCAATTAATAATAATATTGGTACCTGGGCGACCGAGGTCTTCTTTGGTGAACATAGAGAATGGTCAATAATGGTCATTTAATAATATAGGAAATTTCATAATAATCCATGTATAGTACCTACCATTTATTACATGCTGCCATGATAGTAGGTAGCGCGTTGAAAAAACACTGTTGTATTTTCAACTCTCGGCGCTAAACAGAGCGTTGAAAATCAAGTGCAAGAAACAAAATTGCCGCGATTTTCTTACGTCTGTGCGTATGTCGGCTTAGACCTTAGACAAGGGTCGGCTAGTAAATTTTAGTGGGATCCGGATACTGTTGAATTTTTTTTATCGAGATCCAGAAAAAAATACTCGTAATACTTTCTAGTTATTTTTTTTAAAGTAGGTACAAGATAATTATTAATAATGTTAAACGCGAAAGGTATGTACTATTCTTAAAGAGTTATGAGAGAAATTAGACCTGTCGGCTAGAGACAGTTTTTTGTAGTTTGGTTTACACGGGGAACAACTGAACTAATGCGAGTATTTTCGAGATTCGAGAAGCTTAGGTGCTGGTAACATCGTGCGGTCCATGGCCCTTTACGGGGCACCGGTGTGGGCGCGTTCACTAAGGCTGCGGCCAGCCCGCCGGTTGAACGCGTCCCAGAGGGTCATGGCCATCCGGCTGGTCCGAGGATACCGCACGGTCTCCTGCGAGGCGGCGAGCCTCCTTGCCGGATTACCGCCATGGGATCTGGAAGCAAAGGTCCTCGCGCACATTTGGGAGTGGCGCGAGGAGGCGAAACGCCGGGGCTTAACTCCGCTGCCGCGAGAAATCGCGGCACAGCGGACGGCGGTCCGGCGAGATCTCATGGCGTCATGGAGAGTGCGATTGTCGCAACCCAGCGCTGGGCACGCCACAATTGCGGCGATAAGACCCCTCTTTGAGGAGTGGCTAGAGAGGCGCCACGGCGTCCACACCTTCCGCCTGACGCAGGTCCTCACCGGACACGGCTGTTTCGGGAGGTTCCTGCACAGGATAAGGCGGGAGGAAACGCCCGGGTGTCACCATTGTGTGGATCGCCCGGAGGACACGGTGGAGCATACGGTGGAGGTCTGCCCAGCTTGGGCGGAGCATCGCCGTGTCCTCGTGGAGGCGATCGGCGGCGGTGATCTCTCGCGTCCGGCCCTGGTTCAGGCCATGGTACGGAGCGAGAGGAAATGGGAGGCCGTCACCTCCTTCTGCGAAGCTGTAATGCTCGCGAAGGAGGAGGCGGAACGCGTGAGGGAAAGGCAAATTTCGCGTCTCACGCCCCTAACCGCCGCAGGAGGAGACGCCCAGGGCGTCGGGAATCGCGGGGCGATTTCCGGCCACCGTAGGCGCCTACGGGCGGTGAGCAATGGGTGGCTCACCGTCCGATAAGGACCAGGCCCGGGTCGACGGCGCGTTATGTTCCACGCGCGCCTCAAAGAGATGTCAGCAGATTTGAAGGGGTCCACTAGGGCCGATGCCTGCCGGGGTTGCGAAGAAAACCGAAAGGGACATCGTGGCCCCCGGCAACAGGGCAACCGAAGGAACACGGGTGGGTTTTAGTCAGTAAGAGTCTGACACGCCCTCCCGCTCCGCCCAGAGCGGGAGAAGTTATTTGATGATTTCCCACCCTCAAAAAAAAAAAGGTGCTGGTAACATAGTGCCAAGTATTTTTTTAAAATTTTACAGTCCATTCGCAGTTCCACTGTTCAAGTAGGTTATCCTGAATAGTTAAAAACAAAATTAATGGGTTACAGTTACATTTGTGTCCGTACGAGATTTTTGTCCATTTTTAGCCACTGTGCAACGTGGCAGTCTTTCTTCAGATTTCAAAACACATGGAAAAATATGCCACACATAAAGTCAATCTGAAGTATATTTACAACTAAAGGCCGCATCAACAGACGTTAATTAACTGTAAAGAGCCACTACGTTTTAAAGCAAGTGATGCATATTTAATGGAAGGTTTTGGATGTGTTACATGTTGATTACTTTATGAAGGGGCTAAACGAACCGCTTTAAAGTGTAATGACCATGTATAGGGAGACTTTTGGTGTAGCTGTTGTAATGAAATAACTTGCAAATAAAAAGCCAAGAAAATGTTTTATTTCATATGTCAGTTTTCAAAGTTCCATATATTTTCCTGATTCCAAATATTGTCACTAAGGTGTAGCTTAATTAGCAGTACGCCCGATGGAATTTCCCATCGGCAAAAATACAAACTCCCATACAAACTTTCATCACAAATTTAACCCTTTTTGGGGCGACTCAACCTTTGAAAGGAACACTTGTGCAAAATTTCTCGCTTCTACACCTAGCGGTTTAGGCATGCGTTGTCTGTCATTGGATTTATTTAATATTTTTATTAGATAACTACAACTGCTTACTAAAATTGGAGCAGTGGTGGCCCAGTGGTGTCGTGAATTCGGTCTTATCGGTCGTAGGTTCGAACCCAAACAGACGCTTTACTTTGTGTAAATTATTTCATCACCACTGCTCTTAAAACGGTGAAGGAAAACATCGTGAGGAAACCGGCATGTCATAAACAAGAAAAAAACGAAGACACGTGACATCTACCAACCCGCACTGGGCCCGTATGCTGGATTACAGCCCACTCCCTCCAACCTAGAGGAGACCTGTGTAACAGTGGGAACATTACAGGCGATTATGGTTTAAAATAACTTCATTTCAAGAGGCAGGTGATCAGATTAACCAACTTTAAGTAACTGTTTAACAAGCATTTTTCTGTAAAGTCAATTCGATTTAAAACAAAAAATTACAATCCATAACTCTATAAAAATCTCATAACTCTATGCTCATAGCACATCGAGCACATACAATACCGAACTGCCAAATAAAATCCAGTGAAATTCGACACAAATCTGTTCATGTTAGATTTTGTTCACGTCTTACAACGGCCGAACGATCCGTGGAGCAAGGAAATACACAGATTTGTGTGCACTGCAAGCAATTTGAGGAGCTTGTTATAACGGCTTATTTCTATACAATACAAGTATACAGGGCGTTGCTGTGAGGAAGTTTTGGGTACGAATGTGGATGGCTATAAGAGTAGGGGAATACGAAAGAAACAATGGATGGACTGTGTGAAAGATGATGAGGATAGAAAGGGAGTGATTACCGAGATGATGGATCATAGAGAAGTATGGAATAAAGACATGTTGCTCTGACCCGAAATAATTCAAAATCAAAATTAAGACGTTCATTGCGAACTAAGTGTACAATGTTGGTGTTATGTTATGTTAGTACTTATGACTTTATGATTGACTTAGCAGCCTTTTACAAGCATTGCAATTATCATTCGTCTGCCCTTATCATCCTAAATTAGCATGCATTAAATATTATTATTACTTAATTATTTTTTTAAGTGACTTTTGAGATGGGACTAAGCCATTGATTTCGCGACACTATGACGACACCTCATTTTTGTAAATGCGATTGTGCTCTTTATTTATATTAAGTTACGGATTAAAATTCTATGTAAGTATTTTTACATTAGAGGTTCTGTAAACGCGATGGTGCTCTTTATTTATATTACGTTACGGATAAATGGTCTATGCAAGTATTTTTACTTTAAAGGTTTTGGAAGTATTTTTTTCGTAAACGCGATTGTGCTCCTTGTGTAATTTGAGATAAAGGTAAGAGATGGTAAGAGATGGTAAGAGATAATGATGACGCCATGTATACAGAGTGTAGTACCATCGCTCAGAGGCTCTAGCACGAACGACGTAAACATAGCGTAAATTCGAACAATTTTTAAATCAAAATTAGAAGAGAGTATAGTGTGTAATGAGTATTCTCAAGCAATGCAAGTTTTAAGTGCATGTTTGTCTTTAGAGCTGCATTTTTAAAGTAATTATTAAAAAAAAAAATGGTTAAAAGAAAAAACAAATTCTAATGTTTTTATTATTAGTGTAAAATAACAATTATCTTTTCAATATATAAAAAAAAACGACAAAAATACACTGTATTTTTTTTATACTTTCCTTTTTTATCATTAACTCGTACTAAATAACATATAGCCTAACCTAGTTTGAACAAAAACATGTTACGAATTCGGTTTTTATTAGAACCCTTCGGTGTATATTTCGATTTTTATGCGTTATTCGGACCTTCATTATCGAAATGAAAATTTTTAGAAGGCAATATTTTTTGGTTATTATTGAATGTATTTTAGGTTTCTTTTTTCTTTTTGATATAACCTAGAAAATATTTATCAAAAAACATAATGAGAAACTATATAGGTAGTTGTTAAGCATAAGAATTAAATCATTAATAATACATAAGAAATTAAACTGTAGGAAATAAATAATATCTTCTATTCTATTTATTGTCGGTAGGTACAATTATTTCGAGACGAAGAGATTTACAGTGAAGACAGCTAGAATCATTGCCCAGATAACAAAGCTGTTAAATTGTCTAAATGTCTAGAAATTCCCTTTAATGTTCTCAGTTATGTACCAAGACGGAGAAGTTTCAGCCATTGTCAGTGTCTTTAGCGATAAAATAGAAACAGTTGTGATTTACTGTTATCATTGTGGTATTTCGGTCTTTCTCTCAACCACGCTCAACCTACATCTTTGTTTGATCTAATATTTTGTTGTTTATTCAAAGAACATGGAACGTGTAAGTTTGTTTTGGCTTTATTAGATTTTGGAAAGATTGTACCTTCTCTTTGCTAAGGAAAATAGACAGAAAAACATCATCGTCTCTCAAAATAGTTTTTGTTACACTACGGGCACTGGGCAGGCCTACAACGCGCTGGTGTGACGATCTAGAGTCGTTCCTGACTGACTGGCCGGAGAAAGCACAGCATTAGGAAGACTGGAAAAGTCTGAGGGAGACCTTTGCCCAGCAGTGGAACAAAATAAGTTAGCAAAAAAAATAAAATTACTAACAAAATCCATGGAACCTTCTCTGGCTGTACAAGTATTTTTTTATGAACTGAAAGTTAAAAAACATAAGCCTACATGGGCTGACTTATGTGTGTCTCAACTCTAACAATATATAAGGAAGAAACAATACAAATATATTCAAATATAAATACATAGAAACGTCAAAGTAAATAACGAGCTTAGAAGGAAAACGAACAAAGCGTGAAGCGTGAACGATAAACCCATTGTTTAATTAAACGTTGATGAAGCAAGCCGTAGTATTAATACAATATTACGTTGACATTCACAATTAATGTTTTATAAACGGTTTATTAAATACAAATTTTGTTAAGTGACAGATATGGCCGGGGGTGTGAGGAGTTTTTGTATGATCCTGATCCGCTTAGATATTTCTAAAGAGTCTTAAACATAACCCTGAAAGAAATCGATACGTGTTTCACCTCTCAACGAGGCATCCTCAGGATGACGATTGACTTGTTACGTACTTTTGATAGTTACACTGGGTAGTTATTTTGTGATGGATCTATGTAAGGAGCACTTAAAGCAACGGAATGATAAGAAATTCTCAGAGCCCATACTGATTGAATTCAACCAGTGCTTTGGGAAGGTAGTCTTAATTACGCAATATTGTCTTTGGTCCGTGGCCTTTATCCGTGCTTTTATTTAAGCAATGAACAACATTCTCAAACTTTTATTGACTGAATACGAGGCTTTTGGCTATTTTTGTATGTGTATTTAATGCGCGTTTTGTTTGTGCAGAATAAACAAGTTTTCATGTCTGTCTGTGACCATTTTGATCTTCTAAACTACACAATGGATTTTAAATGCGATTTCCACCCCAATTTACAGAATTTATTTCGGAATGTTTGTGTAAAATACATTAATATTAAGAAAGAGAGAAAAATATAAAGAAAATACATTTATTTAACTAACATAGATATAAATACAGAAATGTCAATGTTTTGACATTTATCGCTATTACATCGCGTCTAGATTATAATATGCAAACACGAAATAAGCATATATTATGGAAACAATAGCCATTGTTTGCACGTTTAAAAATAGAATAGGAAAGTCAATTGTAACGTCTCAGCATAGAACAGCCCCATGCAATTCATGCGTGCGTGGGGGTTAATAAGATGAAGTAATATGTACAATTTTAACAGTTAAAATTAAAAACCCTCAACACAAAAAAATCCTAATTTCTCTTTCCTACTCCATCACCAGACTCTGTTCACCATCCATCTATAACCTATTCATTGAGACCATTCCAATGAGCCCAAACACGATACCTGTGCTGTAAGTTGGTAAGGGAGATGGGTATCCTGCAAATTCCAGGTGATGATGCAGCATCAGTTCAAGGTTACTATGATACTAAAATCATTGAAGTAATAGAATACCAAATTTCGAATCGATCAGACCTGTGGAAGATACTCACATTCATTCATCAACTAGAAAACAGCTGATAATCTTCAAACGGCTGAACCGACTTTGTTAAAAAAGACATATCTAAGAACCACCGCTAGAAAACCTGCTTTCAAATAAAAAATCGGTTCACCCGTTTAAGAGCTACGGTGCCATTGACAGAGACATCGACACACATACATAGCGGTCAAAATAATAACAACCCCTCTTTTTGCGGTGGGGGTTAAAAAAATTAAGCATTATCAGTCTTATTACCCAACTGCGTGACAGCAAAGGCAAGATCACTATTCCAGCAGTCTAATGCAAAACTTGATGGTGTCAAATCTGGTGTTAAACTTCGACTTGCAGTCGGGTTATTTGATATTTTTTCCAAGTCTGAACAAATTCTTACCAAGCTTACGGTTTGACGCCTTTATTCCAGCCACCTAGCTAATTATATAGGGCAATAATTACAAGCCTCACATCTCGTGACGTCATAATGTCGCTTACTTTATTTCAGCTCGGATTTTAATTAAACATTGTTCTGTTTCATAGTTGCTTGAAGGCACACATAATATATAGTATGTGTATTCATTTGGTGTGTGACGTCAAATGACGTCACTATGTAGCTTTAATTGATATTGGTGTACTGGTTATGCTTTTGTATTATGTGCTGTAGCTAATTAATGTTGATTAATATTTGGAAATACGACAGTAGTGAATAGCTACAGTGAATGGTTATTTTTAGTACCGTATTTAATATCTAGTGTACTAAGTATAATTCTGTTACTATTTTTTTTTTATTTTTTTATTATAACACACACACAGTAAAATACATAGGTAAATTACATAATTATAATTTGAGTACAAAGGTACTTTTGTTTTTTTTTTTTTTTTTTTAGGGTGGGAAATCATCAAATAACTTCTCCCGCTCTGGGCGGAGCGGGAGGGCGAGTCAGACTCTTACTGACTAAAACCCACCCGTGTTCCTTCGGCTGCCCTGTTGCCGGGGGCCACGATCTCCCTTTCGGTTTTCTTCGCAACCCCGGCAGGCATCGGCCCTAGTGGACCCCTTCGAATCTGCTGACATCTCTTTGAGGCGCGCGTGGAACACAACGCGCCGTCGACCCGGGCCTGGTCCTTATCGGACGGTGAGCCACCCATTGCCCACCGCCCGCAAGCCCGCGCCTACGGTGGCCGGAAATCGCCTCGCGATTCCCGACGCCCTGGGCGTCTCCTCCTGCGGCGGTTAGGGGCATGAGGGCGCGAAATTTGCCTCTCCCTCACGCGTTCCGCCTCCTCCTTCGCGAGCATTACCGCTTCGCAGAAGGAGGTGACGGCCTCCCATTTCCTCTCGCTCCGTACCATGGCCTGAACCAGGGCCGGACGCGAGAGATCACCGCCGCCGATCGCCTCCACGAGGACACGGCGATGCTCCGCCCAAGCTGGGCAGACCTCCACCGTATGCTCCACCGTGTCCTCCGGGCGATCCACACAATGGTGACACCCGGGCGTTTCCTCCCGCCTTATCCTGTGCAGGAACCTCCCGAAACTGCCGTGTCCGGTGAGGACCTGCGTCAGGCGGAAGGTGAGGACGCCGTGGCGCCTCTCTAGCCACTCCTCAAAGAGGGGTCTTATCGCCGCAATTGTGGCGTGCCCAGCGCTGGGTTGCGACAATCGCACTCTCCATGACGCCATGAGATCCCGCCGGAGCTCTGTCCGCTGTGCCGCGATTTCTCGCGGCAGCGGAGTTAAGCCCCGGCGTTTCGCCTCCTCGCGCCACTCCCAAATGTGCGCGAGGACCCTTGCCTCCAGATCCCATGGCGGTAATCCGGCAAGGAGGCTCGCCGCCTCGCAGGAGACCGTGCGGTATCCTCGGGCCAGCCGGATGGCCATGACCCTCTGGGACGCGTTCAACCGGCGGGCTGGCCGCAGCCTTAGTGAACGCGCCCACACCGGTGCCCCGTAAAGGGCCATGGACCGCACGACCCCCGCGTAGAGCCTCCGGCAGGAGGCGTTTGGATCCCCTAGATTGGGCAGGAGCCGCTTCAACGCAGCCCCGGCCCGCTCCAGTCTGGGAGCCAAACGTCGGAAGTGTTCGACGAAGTTCCACCGGCTGTCGAGGACAAGTCCCAGATACTTCATCGTCGACTCGACGCCGATGTGAACCCCTCCCGCCATTACCTGGGAACCCGAAGGTGGCGCATTCCGAGGTCCATGAAAACCCATGGCCTCGGACTTGTGCAGGGCCACCTCGAGTCCCAGCTGCCGGATCCTGTCGACGATTGTCGCAACCCCGCGTGTCGCTAGTTCGGCCGCCGCCTGGTACGACCCCCCCTGTGCCAGGACCAGGACAAAGGTACTAAGGTGTAATTTTAGATATCTACCTACTTTATTGGTATTTGCATTATTTGTATACAACATCTATTTTTACACCCACGTATTTTTTACAAATTAATACTTTGACTTTCATATTCTGATATTATATATATATTTATAAATATATCATATTTATTTATTTATAATATTATATTATATAATTATATTATTATATAATATTATAAATGTGAAAGTTTGTGAGGATAGATGGATGGATGTTTGTTACTCTTTAACGCAAAAACTACTGAACGGATTTGGATGAAATTTTTACGACACGGATGTTTATAACCTGGATTAACACATAGAATACTTTTTATCCTGATATTCCCACGGGATCGAGACTTATGGGTGTGAAACCGCGAGTCGCAGTTAGTGTTATATGCTTTCCTGGTACTTTTAAAATATTATATTACTAGCTTTCGTCAGCGGCTTCGCCCGCGTGATATCTTTATAAATTATATCCTATGTTACTCAGTGATAATACTTGTAGCATTTGGTGAAAGATTGATCGGTTCTGTAGATTTAAGTTTATTCATTACAAACAAATATTTTTTTTTTCCTCTTTATAATATTAGTGTAGATGTAGATTATAGATTAATCCGTTATATTTGGTGCCCAACGCCCAACTTAGCTCTACTTCCAGAGAACCAAGATCATAATCCCAGCTTTAACCCATTAAACAAAACACGATCTCTCCATTAATAATCTCACACAAGTAACATGAACTATGTGTCTCACATACTAGAGCGTACAAGAGTCTAGTACATTTGCACGAGCGTGTAGTTGTCTTGCACAAGTGAACAGTTATCGCCGCACAGGGACCCAACTTATACAAAGCGCTAACTTATACAATGCGGGCACTTCAGCTTACTTATAGTTTTATTATATCCAAATTATTACACGAAGCCGCACTTCAATGAGGAATTATGTTCGATACACGTGTTTTGTTCGCTATTTAAGTTATTTCTTTGGAAGTTTGAAGGTTTTAAGTTGTAAATTGCTTTTGAAGGACTAACCAAAATGTATTGTGATAAATAATATACCTAAACATAGTGTTGTTTACAATATTCATATGGGTCTAAATATAAGATAGTGTTATCGTTAGCCAAACTCAACATTACCATGGTTATTTTTGTAAGAAAAAGAAAAAAAGTTAAATATATTTTAATTGTTTTTATCTCCTTAATACGTAGTCAATCAGAGCACCTGCCATCCTATTTCATCACCAACCTTGGTTGTCCGGTAGAGAATGCCATTTTTTTCTTTTCTTTTTTGGGTGGGAACTTATCAAATAACTTCTCCCGCTCTAGCCGGAGCGCTAGGGTGTTTCAGACTTTTACTGACTAAAACCCACCCGTGTTCCTTCATTTGCCTATATTGCCAGGGGCTACGGTAACCCTTTCAGACAATAACCGCAACCCAGGCAGGCATCGGCCCTATCGGACCCCGTCAGTTCTACTGACATCTCTTTGAGGCGCGCGTGGAACACCATCCGTCGATCCGGGCCTGGTCCTTATCGGACGGCGAGCTACCCATTACTCACCGTCCGTAAGCCCGCGTCTACGGTAGCCGATAAACGGCCTTCGACTCCCGACGCCCAGGGAGTCTCCTGCGGCGATTAGGCGCGTGAGGGCGCGAACTTTGCCTCTCCCTCACGCGTTCCACCTTCTCCTTCGCGAGTATTACTGCTTCGCAGAAGGAGTTGACAGCCTCCCATGCCCTCTCACTCCGTACCATGGCCTGGATCAGGGCCGGACGCATTAAATTCACCTTTGTACCTTATTGTGTGCGAGAAGTTTAAATAAATAAGTAAAGATTGAATAAATAAATAAAGAATAACTTTTAATACCACGTCTGTAATCTCCGAAGGGTTATCTATAAGGCTAGCTTATAAGGTAGCCTACGCTTTATGCTGTGCTCTACATGGTCCATAATGATCTAAATGATATTGAGTATTGAGTAAGGTTTACCTATGGTACAAAAAAAAAAAAAAAACTGAACAACACAAAATAAAGAATACAAAATAAATAAAGAATATTAAATTTTGAAGTAAAGTAAATAAAAAAAAAAACAAAAACAGTGGCATTCCGGGAGTGCCGACAGAAGTGAAAACCTGAAAAAAAATCGGCACCGCGGTAATCAACGCGTTGATGTCTTTTACTCCATGCACCGCGGAAATTAACGCGTTGATGTCTTTTTAATGGTCAAAAGGTGGTATCATCATGGTGTCGCAAAATCAATGGTTTAGTCCCATCTCAAAAACGCGCCTAAAAAAGTTTTCACTTCAAAAAACGACAGCTGCAAATGTCAATGTCATCAAGTACAAAATGTACAAAATTGCGTAATTTTATTAAGTCTCAGTGGACGTGTTTAGAGTCAAAAATATTTGTGATCTACTCTAATATCCCACGGTGTCCTTCGGGAAATCTATTTAAAAGCTCCGAAAATTATTTGTGTAATAAAATATAGTAGGTATGTCAAACACCAGCACCACATTAGCTAAAATTAAATGTTTACAACATTGAGTGTAACATGCGAAAAGAGACTCGAAATTGGTCATAATGCGAAGTAAACAACTAAATTAACTGTACAGACTCAAAGTCAAAGCATTTATTACAACTAAACCAATTACAGGCACTATCATTGTCTAGGAGTCAGTCAGTCAGAAAGATGAAGCTATTTGCTCATTCGAAAGCTTAAATGTTCCTATGGAGAAGAACGGGCAAAATGCTCTCTAATATACCTATTATAAATGTACTAAATTTAGACGTAGTCATCTGTATTTAAGTTTATAAGCAGCGCTACCAAGGAAGTTATTCGTGTCTCCTTTCAGATACGCCATTTTTATTTTTAATTGGCATCCGTCTGTGAGCACTTTTACGCAAGTTTGTAGCTTTCTTTAGCAACAAACAAATCTATTTGTAAGAAAACTCGCGCAGGTGAAAACTTCTGCTTATTTACTCCTGCAGGTACATAAACCAAGTCAAAGGCTTTCCGTCTAATGCATCCAATTTAATTAGTTCCAAGTCCTTACCTTGCCTGAATAATGTAACAGATAAACAGATTTTAATGGGAGCTTTACGAGGATGGGCTTGAGACTTGACTTTTTAATTAAATTATTTTCTGGAATACGCTGGGAGCAGCTAGGAGGACATGTTCTAACCTTATTGGTGATGTTCTTCAGAAAGGTGAGGTGCGTAGTACTCGCAACCGGCGTGCGGGTATAACCAGATGTATGAACGTAAACGAGGCAAAAAGAGTATGTAAGGATCGTAGCAGGTGGCGTATTGTAGTTTCTGCTTACCCTCATGGAAAGAAAGTGTGAGTTTATGTATGTGTGTGTATGTTCTGTAATCTTAAGAAGATAACTTTTTAAAGCCAAGTTTCACGATGACACGTTGAATAGGGTAGGTTTTAAACTACAAACAATTATCAGTAAACAATTCACTAATTGTTTGGTGGCCCCTGCCACTGCTGGTCGTACCATCAGCCAGGACCAACTTGCTGGCCAAAACCCCTCTGACTCGACCTATCCGCACCATCAATTATATTCATCTCGAATTTGATATATTTACATGTCACTGGGGTGAATTCGCAAAAGTACTATTGCACTATGTTATAAATAATGATCTTTAAGATCTTATGATGTATTTGCTGCTTTAATTTGTTTTTGGCATTTGTGACTTGGCTATAGCATTAGGTGGGAAATTATCAAATGACTTCTCCCGCTCTGGGCGGAGCGGGAGGGCGTGTCAGACTCTTACTGACTAAAACCCACCCGTGTTCCTTCAGTTGCCTGTATTGCCAGGGGCCACGGTAACTATTTCGGACAAAACCGCAACCCTGGCAGACCTGTAATGATAGTTTTAAGGCATTTAAATAAATTATGAATACAAATATGTTTATTTAATACGTAATTATCCTTAAAAACGAAAATGAAAATCTCAACTAATTGATGAAAAGAAGGTGAAAATTATGTTAGTTTTTATTATATAAGAACGAATTTGTTCCTTTACGTATTTTTTGTTTGCCCGGATGATGGCAATAGGCTCGCCCCTTATTACATGGGATTTAAAGATAACTGGCAAAATCTGGGTGTAATGGTGCACCTCTGCCTAACCTTTCCGGGATTAAAGGTGTGATGTTATGTGTATTTTTGTTTCAAATCGATTTCTGCTATGAATTCCTGATACAATAAAGGTATCTAGTAAGTTAACGAATAAAAAAAAACTGGTCAAGTCCGTGTCGGGCCACACACAATGAAGGATTCCGTAGTTGGGATGAATTTCTCCAAAGAACAAACTTAACATTGTAGTTGAGAAACATGTTCTCCCATACTGAATGTATTGGAGAAAATGTTTTTTCAACTGTAAATGTAAGTTGGTCGATTATTACTTGTTAACTTATAGTGCCTACTTAGCTGTAATAGTTTTTCTTTTAATTTCGTTATGTAAACTACTGCCATGAATTTTTTTACATGTCCAAAACCAACCATTTAGCTGGCAGGGACACAAAAATTAGCACTTTATAGCTTAATATTTCGAAAACGGATCCCTGAGTCCAAAAATGATTTTCACACACTCACAATATTTTTGAACGACCTATCCCCCATACCAAAGGATGGACGAGAAGCAAAAAAACCCACTTTACGTGTAGGGAAGGTACCCCAAAAAACTTACTCGGCGTGATTAATATGTATACCCATGCCAAATTACTACTTTTTACTACTAAGAGTCTCTGAGCAAAGCCGCGGATAGCCAGACAGACGGACATGGCGAAATTATAAGGCTTCCTTGTTGACTACGGAACCCTAAAAAAAGGATAGATTTCTCAAATAAAAAGATTATTTTGCGAACAAGTCACGTCTTCTTAAGATAAACAAGCGACTCATAGAATCCTTTAGAAGCTGGCGACCAAGTTCGTCGGCTGCGGCTGAAGCAAATTGCTCCAACGATTTGCTGGCCACTGTCCTTTGTCGTTAGCAGGTTGCAAGAGGAGAATTTGATGACGTGTGTGGGCCATGTTTCAGACATTAAAGGATGATATACGGCTGAAAGTGTTAGTGGGTCATGTAGATAAACCATGTAGTACAGAGAAGTATTTAAATGAAAGTTACAAAAATGCAGGATATTAGAAAGACATATTGCTACGTTACAAACGAACATAATCGTGGAAGGTCACTAGGTTTTCTAAAATACAAAAAAACATGTTTGTTAATACATACTTATATACTATGCATAGAAAAATAATATGGAAGCTGTTGTTACTAATCATAACATTGAAATTTCTAATGTATCGAGGTCTACGCCGTAGCACAGTGCCTGCTACGCCGTAGCCAAGCACGTGGCGCCGTAGCTGTCTGACGGCGTAGACGCAGCACATGATTCTTTTGTAAAATGAGCCTCATGTAATTTTCCTTGTAGTTCAAAGCATATTTTGTAAAGTTTTAATTCTGGGTTTACCTCCATTCACATACAGTCTACAAATTGAAACACAGCCTTGTTTCAATCCTATATTTGTAGTCCTGTACATGTCCCTTAATTCAACATGCCCTATTTGGGGACATGGCTACCACAGTAGAAGATACGCCGTATATTTGATAATTCGAATGCATCTGCACGTATCTTGTTTGTTTGTGGACTCTGCAGTACGATTTCGAGTTTGTTTTCGGTACATCTGTTGTTTACGTTCACGGTTTCGTTCCGGTTTTTATTTTGGGCTGGTTTTGGATTGTGGATTGATGGTGCAAAAAAACACTTTCTATAGGAATGTGGCCGCTCTTCTTTAGTTCGAATTTTGTTGCTTCGTGTCTCAATGTGAAATTTTATAAAAGGTATAAGAAAATTCTAGACACACTTACTGAGGGTTCTTACTAGCCGTTGTTCATCATTTTTTCTCAGTCACGAGATAATATTTTTTAAAGGAGTGGCGCTAGTAGACCATTGGGCATCCCTTAATTATTATTTTTAAGTTTTGCGCTACTGGCGGTGGAATTCAGTAAGGGCTATCATTGTAGTCAGTATTCACATGTTGCCACACCATGAAGTTCACATAAATTAATCAAAGAGGCTGTCATTGTTAAGAAAAGTTTTTGTTTTTTGTCATTGTTAAGAAAAGTTTTGCGCTACTGGCGGTGGAATTCAGTAAGGGCTATCATTGTAGTCAGTATTCACATGTTGCCACACCATGAAGTTCACATAAATTAATCAAAGAGGCTTTCATTGTTAAGAAAAGTTTTTACAGGCCAAGAAATCAACTACACCAAATAACTCGAAATAAAATCGAAGGAAAGGAAAACTGTGTGTGTAATTAATTTATTTACTTAAAACATTGTTCTGAGTTACTGACTTACATAATGTTAGTGTAAACTACAGTATTTGTAATGAAGTTCCTTACCTTTATAGCGAGCTATAAACTACGTGCGCAGATTAGTAGTAACTAGCATATTTTACTATCTAATTTAATGTTTAATTTGTGTTTACTGCAGTATCAAAGTTTAATTTGTTACTACTATGTAACGGTTACGATATGCGACAGTAAATAGAATGGTAACTTGTTGATACAAGTTACCATTCTATTTACTCATTTATCATTCTATTTTATTCATTTACTATTTATTCATATTCAAAACCATCGAAGGCCCTTGATGCCTTCGATGGTTTTGAATATGAATGTGGATAAAATAAAATTCATTTATTTCAGGTTCTAGACCCATATCGTCAATTTTGTGTATTGTTTTTGTACTTAACAAAAACAATACACAAAATTGACGATTTTATAAGTATCACTATTTGAGTCACAGGTAAATGTCAAATCAAATCAATTAATGTCAAAAGCACACAACAAAATAAAAATAAAATTAAATAGAACAACGAATTAAATTAAGTTAGTGAAGTTATGGCAGAAGCAAAAAAATTAACTTATAATATTCATAAAATTAAATAAAATGACAAATTAAGCACCGGCAATATGCCTGCTACAACAATGCCCAACGTAGGGGCAGGATAAGAAACGAAGGATGGACTGTGTGAAAGATGATATGGCTAAAAATGGGGTGACTACTGAGATGACGACTAATGAGAGAAATATGGAAGAAGAAGAGTTTCCCAAATATATTGGGAAAAGGGCAATAAAATTATGATTATGAGACATTGCCTATGTGATCTCCTTATGCAGAAGGTAATTTATTTATTTATTTAATACTTCAAGCACACAAATGTACACAGGCGAACTTAATGCCAAAGGTATTTTCTACCAATCAACCTTTGGGTGATGCAGAGACAAACAGTGGTAGGTGCAACAGTGAGAATTAAGGAATAAATATTTACATATATATAAATATATACTTCCAATTATATATAAATATAAGCAAAAATAAATACACATTAAATAAGACAAATAATGGGAAAACATTACCGTTGTGATGGTTGGTTGGAATTTTGTTTGTTTTCATTTATGTCATTCAATCGCATTTAGGTAACTTAACTCCAATGTTTGTTATTCGCATGGTTATGGAAAAAAAACTATTTCATAATAGCTGCTGAAACAAATAAAAACATATAAAATGCTTTCCTAACGACTGGCACAGCGAGTGAACATTCACTGAACAGTCACGGGTCCAATTCATGGACGAGCAAATTTTTATGGCCTTATTATTTTGGCTGTTCGCATGAGATTTGCTTCTTTATAAATAACTATAGCTTCATAGAAATGAGACTTTAAATTTGACATACTATTATAGCCCCTATATCCCATCTATTCCCTTAAACATTAAGGTTCAGACCACAGAGCACAAGACGTTTCTGCGGTCGCTGCTAGAGGCGGCATTGTCAAAGTTTTTCATACAAATCAAGCGTGTTACCGTTATTCGCATTATGACAGAAGTGACGTATTGAAACTGGCTGTGAAGGCGGTCCCTGACAGAAGTTGTGCGCTCACCGAACTTTCAATGCCACAAGTTTTATTAGTACAGCCACATGCTGCCTCTAGACGATTCCGTGCTCTATGGCTCAAACCATTATGGTAATGGCAGACTGCGTACGAGCGTGCATAACGACCGTGAAGGCGGCACGTTAAAGATTATTACCTATTGTTTGCCAGTTTAAGGATATTTTCTTAGGATATTAAACGCCTGTGCACATACTTTCCACTTCTTTGAACATTGGATAGGTTTTGTACATAACATTAACTTAGTAAGAAAAGATAAAGAAGATTTATTTTTAGCATATCAAATATGCGCAACTTAACTTCGGGCGGCAAAATTGAGCGAATGGGAAACAACAAATATTGTCTAAAAATCTAATCGAAAAAAGGATGGTACGGCTGTGCCTTTGATTGTTTGTTTTTGTTCGACTTGGCGGGGGCAATGCCGTGCTCCCATATGAAGAGATATTGAAAATAAGTTACCGATCGATTGTATCTTCGTAGCGTGGATTTCATGTTCAACTTGAGCATTACGTGTTGACATGATTTCATTCTTTATAGGAAAATTCTCTAAAATCTATAAAGCAGGCATTTTTAAAGGTTATTTTAACGAATACTTATTTTAATCAACACCAAATAGCATAGTTCCGGAAAAACGAAACAGAAAAACCAGGCAGAATAAAAATAATTACCTATACGCTATACGTTCGTTACATTTGCACAGTTCCGATTTATTTCACGAGCCGGCGCCGGGTACGAATTGGAAGCGGAGCAACGGGTTGCATCAGCAGAATTCATGTGAAAGAGCACGGTTTTTTTAGCGGACGTTTTTTATTCGATGCCCATTCATGAGCTTTTTATGCACTTCAGTTATTTGATGTGGTAGAAGGTAACCGGTTGGTTATTGAATAGGTATTCATAGAGAGTGTATTCCTATCAATATGTGGTAAAATTTTATGGTACTAGGTTTTGCCCGCGACTTCGTCTGCGTGAAATATCGGCCCCCGACCCACCCCGTCGCATCCCATCGCCCGTCCGCGATATTATTTTTTTTTTGCTTGGCTCCTAAGGGTCGCAGCGTGATGTTACATAGCCTATAACCTTCCTCGAGAATTGGGTTTTCCAATGAAAAAAGATTTTTTTCAAATCCGACTGGTAGTTTCGGAGATTCCCCCAACATACAATTACCAACTTACCTTGAAGATTCAGAAAATCGAGGAAGGTATAATTTTGCTTTTTTTTTAAGCTTTATAAACGGAGCGTTAAATTAAGATTAGGCGTCAATTTGGTTAATAATAGGCTTTGTTAACTCAAGGGTAAAAGATAGTAATAAAATAATCACTGGTTTGATTTCTACCTATTGGAATTTACCTGAACTGTTTATGTAGAAGGAAAAACATGAATATTTTGATAGGGTATATTGTCAAGGGAACGAATTCAAAGGTTTTGGTAAAACCTTTATGGTTTCGGAAGGATTTAAGTTACTAGGTAACTTAGTAAACTCGGGCTCTGCTTTTCCCTATACTAAAATGACAAAACAGTCACCAAAATATAACGTTAATCAATCGTGCGGAAACCTGAAGGCCAATTCTCGTACTTCAAACATGTTCATATTCAAGTAGCCATCTGCCAAACTTGACAAAACTGTTGTAAATTTACTGTATTTTTGACATATTGCGAATGAGTTGTGAATGCAAACACTCTTAAAAATACGGGAATTGACCCTCTGGGCTTTTAATAGTCAATATAGGTGTGAAATCACCAACCCGTCTTGAGTAAGCGTGGTGATCAATGCTCGTGCCTTTTCTGTATGAGTAGAGGCCTTACCCCTGCATAGGGACAATAATAGGCCGATTTATTTATTTATTATTACAACAAAATTCGAAGTATTTTATGAACGAGAAATTCAACTGATATATTCGGAGTTTTGTATGAAATATAATTAAGTATTAAGCCGAATGAAACGCTACGTGTTTCCAGCGTGTGAAACTGTGAAATTACGAAACCTATAATTTATGTAACATAATCATGAAATGAAATGCAGCGTGTGTGTGTACCTACCCGTTTGTAATTAGTGGAATAATTTTAGTACGCATTTAAATATTATTTTATTTCAGTTTCAAATATCGGTACACATTTTATTTCATTTTGTGGTTGACATTAATTTATTCTAGAGTAGGTGTAGCCACTGCTTTGTCCACGTGGCTGTGTGTTGTTGAGCATCATTGTTTTCTAATGAAAAGTGAGAGAGAGAGCAGTGATAGCCTAGTGGTGTGGCCGTCGGACTGCCAAGTCATAGGTCTCGAGTTGGAACCTAAGGTACGCACCTCTGACTTTTCGGATTCATGTGCGTATTGTACAAGTATCGCTTGCTTCAAAACCGGTGAAGGAAAACATCTTGAGGAAACCGGCATGCCTGATAGATATTTGGACTCTGACACCAGGTTGGTCTCTAATCACACGAAAAGAAGGGGATTCTCAACATTGGCCGAAAACAGAAATATAAAATGTAGATGTGATAAATCAGCGGATGAACGCTGATGGCAAAATTCAATAACATCGGAAAGGGTGCGGCATACACTATGTTCTGTATTTGTGACGTTACAATCTGAATACAATATTTGCGTACCTACGTGAAACATGGCGACTGTATTTGATTTACATCCGTAAGTCATCTGTACTTTTAGTTCGATGACGATTTGTTTACACACACACATTTACATAAACTCACGCCTTCTTCCCATGGGGGTAGGCAGAAACTAAAGAACGCCACCTGCTACGATCCTTACATACTCTTTTTGCTTCGTTTACGTTCATACATCTGGTTATACACACGCCGGTTGCAAATATTATGCTCCTGACCTTTCTGAAGAACCTCATCAATAAGGTCACGATTAGTTTGTGACGTGCAGCGAAACTAAGTAATGAGCATTTTATCTATATGTCTTTTAGTATCGTATAAAGTCAGTAATGCAGCAGTTTGGGATACATACAGAACATTCCCAGTGATATTTAGGCGTGGGTGATCCTCACGTGAATTTATTAGTGTTCTTTAATTTATTTTGAACCGAAGTGAAGTCGAAATAATCATGATCTAAATCACTCGTCGTAATCCAAAACGGTTAATCTTTAAAAAGCATTGTTTTACATCAAAATTGGAGAAAAACTTCTACAAAAACTCTCGCTTGCTTCCATGTGTTCGCAATTTACCTTAGGTACACATACTGGCTTATTTACCGTATCTCATACCAACAACATGCACGCAAAAACTAGAGATATGTTTACATTTCACCGGCTCCATTAGCTGTACCCGATACGTCACACCATCTCAAATATTTGCTATTTCACCGCTATCTCAATTTTCAAATCGATTTTCCTATTTAAATAAACCAGTCTACTACAAGATTCGCTGCAATTTATCAAGACAAATGAACGAACAGATTTTTCACTTACAATTTGAGTAATAGGGCGTATTGAAATAATGAATTGTCTGGTTCCCTTTTGTTTTGCGAATATAATTTGAGTGAATTGTGGTCTTTTGTTTTATTGACTGGGTTTGTTTCGCATTGACGGTTATACACAATACCTTATCTTTATATATATATATAATTCTTCTGTAAATGTGTTTGTCACCTAACTCCTCCTAAACGGACCGATTAGGATAAAATTTTCTGTGTATATTTGAGTGGGTTCTTGGGTGGTTTGAAAATACACTTGGACGCGGTAGGTGGCGCTGTTTGGACAGGACAACGTCTGTCGGGTCCGCTAGTTGATTTTAAAACTCAACCCGATTTGGTTCTTAGTTTCTAGGCTTTTTACTAATTAACGTTTTTATCTTATGAAAAGGTAGGATTTTTCAACCAGACGGGTGTTGGGGCTGGTGGGCTACTGCCCGACGATTGGTGTCAGGACGTTATATATATGCTAGTCGGTAAACTCGGCTTACGCGATACAGAATTTTGCGTGATGATAGTGTGTTGCGTAGTTCCACATATGTTAGTAGATTACCTAATAAAAATCAGGGTAAATATTTGGTAAAACGAATGGTAACTCTCTTTAGGTAACTACTGTACTATGATGATATGTTTTAAGAACAAACTACTTTAATATAATCCTCTTTAATATAAGATAGTGAAAAATTTTCAATAAAAAGATATTAACCATCGCATGCACCACGCATTTCCTAGGAGAATTTAATAATCCACCGCAGGGACGTCAGCAAATCCTTTCTTATCAAGCTTGTTGCTTAGCCTCATATCAATGAATAGGAAGGAAAAGAAGATCCACTATTATTACTGTTTCCAATTATCTTGAATTATGGTATTATAAATATGACCGCAGTGGATGCGTGTGGAATCCTAAAGGTACAGTTCCGTAGCCGACCACAGACGGCAACTGCAGGCGACGTCTCGCCGCGATATGACTGGATTCTGTGTATTTCTATGAACGCGACGTGTCGCTAGCTACGGAAAGTCATCATCATCATCATCATTTCAGCCGAAAGACGTCCACTGCTGGACATAGGCCTCCCCCATGCACCGCCACTTCGACCGATTTTGTGCTTTCCGTATCCAGTGGATTCCTGTGGCCTTCACAAGGTCATCGGTCCATCTTGTGGGAGGCCTTCCAACGCTACGTCTTCCGGTATGCGGTCGCCACTTGAGAACCTTTCGGCCCCATCGGCCATCTGTTCTGCGAGCAATGTGCTCTGCCCATTGCCACTTAAGTTTGGCAATTCTTCGGGCTATGCCTGTTACCTTGGTTCTCCAGCGGATCTCTTTAACGGAAGGCTACGGAAGGTATTTCATAAAAATTCGTAGAAACCAGTCGTGCTGCGGCGATATGACGTCTGCAGTTGCCGCCTGCGGTTGTTTACAGAATGATACCTTAACTTATAATATTATAAATATGAGAGTGAGTTTGTTTGTTACGTTTTCACGCTAAAACGGCTGAATGAAATTGGATGGAATTTGGCACATGGGTAGATCATGACCTGGAGAAGGACATAGGCTACTTTATATGCTGGATCGCAGACGAAGTCGCGGTCTACAGCTAGTAAATAATAAATTAACTAAACTATCTATAATAATGGTAATACTGGCTTGATTGTGAACAGTCTTATTTAGGGCAGAAGAAGCCTCATATTATGTCAACCATTGATCATCATGCTATCTCACGATGTGATAGTGATATCGGACGTTAGATTTCTCAGGATGTTTTCCTTTACCGTAAGTCAGTGTTTAGGATTTAGGTAAATTCTTCATTTAGTATGTACGCATAGAACGATAAATTTTCGTTTCATTTCAAAAGGATATAGTGAAATATGGAAGGTCGCGTACTTGTTTGACCCGACATAAATTTACGAAAATATATTCGACCAACTATCGAAAAATAGTTTGGTTTCTTTACAAAGTTGAGTCTGTTTTTTTGGCTTGCCAAAACTTTTAGGTTAGGATATCATTATTGTTGGTTAGTAATTTATGAGTTAAAAAAAAAAAATGTTCTTTGCAAATATACAGCAGGATCCCTATCTAGTAATAGTGGTATCTAAGTGGATTTCTGCGAAGAGTAATTCACAAAAGCCTAAAGAACTCATTATCAGAGCTATGTGTTAATTCACGATTATTAGCAACACACATCATACACATACATACATAATCATACATCTATCGGCCATTTGTTTGGTGGCCGCGGTACGAGGATGGAACTAAAGCCCCTTACATAGGTGGCAGTCCTACCACATTCGCAGGCTGATTTCCGGCCACCGTAGGCGCGGGCTTGCGGACGGTGAGCAATGGGTAGCTCACCGTCCGATAAGGACCAGGCCCAGGTCGACGGCGCGTTGTGCTCCACGCGCGCCTCAAAGAAATGTCAGCAGAATTTACGGGGTCCATTAGGGCCGATGCCTGCCGGGGTTGCGAAGAAAACCGAAAGGGAGATCGTGGCCCCGGCAACAGGGCAACCGAAGGAACACGGGTGGGTTTTAATCAGTAAGAGTCTGACACGCCCTCTCGCCCCGCTCAGAGCGGTAGAAGTTATTTGGTAATTTCCCACCCAAAAAAAAAGTCCTACTACACTCCGATAAGTTAGACCAATGTGTGTGTAATGTGAATGTGTTAAATTTATGTTAATGTATATTTATTACGTTATCTATGTGTGTACTTGTTTTACTTAACTTTTATGTGGATTTTATATCTGGCAATAAAAAATCATTTTTAATTAGAGGTTAATCAAAATACATGTAAATAAAACCCTAAACATAAAAAAGTCACTCGCAAAAGTTTCACAATAAAAACTTGTATTCACACTTTGTGCGTAGTAAAACTTTTGTGTCTGTCGACTGTCTACGTTACCTTGCGCTGATAGCTGTTTAGCGGCCTCAGCGTTGGCTGAATAAAACATGTAGCCGGTCTGATGCGGGAGATACGATGTTCCTAATTTGTTCCACGCACTTTATTTCCTGTGGGAACTTTATACATGTACGGATTTTTTGTGTAGCTTAATTTTGGGGTACAGAGATTTGAGCTTGATAAAGCTTTCATGGAATTAAAAGCGTGTATACTGACGGATTTTTCATTAGTCATTTTAATTAAGTTCTGAATCCTAGCCACTATTCATCAAAATATGATAGATAGCAGCTCATTTAGCCCAAAAAATTGAAGTAGCATTTGGTAGTAGAATGTTTAGGTAAAAAGTTTATTAAAAGTCCAGTTTTTTCATAACCCTCTACTATTAAGTGAGAAATATTTGTATCATATATATATATTTGTACTCAAGGTCTCGAAAACGGTTCTAACGATTTCGAAGAAAGTTGCAATATAGGGGTTTACGGGGGTGAAAAATCGATCTTCTTTATTTTCACAGTCTTGGGAATGTGATAGAACGTTGGTGTACCTGGATGATATGTTTATCTATTTTCACCCGTACAGAGCTCGGTCGACCAGGTACTTTAAGATTACATCACCTCATTTATTTACTTAAACAAACGAAATACCCCTGCTAATTCTGCTGTGTATTCAAAACGTACCCAAAAATAAGATCTAACTTTTTCACAGCCAGCATAAAAATGAAAAACCGGCTATTGAAGAGTTCGGTTCTTTCTTTTTAGTACTTTACGAAGTTAGGCAGGCTAGTCGACGAGCTTACTCCTAACGGGACCTAATGTTGATAATATAAGAACTAACGACACTTCTTTGTGAAAAAGTATTATAGTTAGCGAAGATAAGTATGTACTAAATTTTATCTGGTCCATACCTTTTTGCAGGTAAAAAGTTTTGTCGAACGTAGCGAAAATTTTGGGCATTTGCCAGCAGTAGATATCAACATATTTTTCTAGAAACGCTATTACTTAATATGGTATCTTTTATGACGATACGCAGACACGTGACCTCAAAATCCCTTTACAAACTTGCTTGAATTGAAGCATTCTTCATACAAAACGAAATGTTAATAACCTGCAAATTCGCTGCCAATCGTCTTCGACCGTTAGTTCCCTTTATTTCTCTGCCCACCGAAAATTTCAAATCAGGACACGTACGTCAATTCGGCGTGTTTCCGACGTGTACCGCTGACCACGATAAGGCTACGTCGGGGTGACGTGTCCCTCACTTTTGGGAATAAACCTTCCACTTGTCGGCTTTGGCGCTCAGTCCTCGACTCTTGAATAAAACATAGTAAGGCTGAGTGTTTCAATGTAGTGTGACGGGTGTTTGGACTCAAGTTGTCATGTTTGTAGGCAGTTGGCCTATAATCTGTCTTGGAGTGGTTTTTCCCCGGAGTTCTTTTGTGAAGTTAATGTTTTTAAAGTAGTAGGTACCAATTTTTGTATTCAGGGTTTATTGACGCGTTTATGGTCACGCATTATTTGAATTCTTTCTTATAGGTATCACTGGCATTATGTGTTAAAATACAAAACGGTATAAAGCGTGGATATAACTAATAGCCTCTCGACCACAGAGGGAAGCTTAACTTGGGTTAGAGGTTGGTCATGAGATATTACACAATATTATACAAAATCTCCGTGTGAAGCTCTGACGTACTAGAGTTAGGTTGCAAACTTTGCTCTCTTTCATTTTCCACGAATGAAAAACTACTTGCGCAGGATGGTAAGTACTTCATTCTTGTGGGCCAGCTAGAAAATTCCAGGTATTAATAACATTTTGTGCAAGCTTTACCTCGTAGAATAGTGTGGTTTTTATATTGCATAAAAATAGTAGCGAGTGTTTTATCCGGAGCGAAAATAAACAAAAACGTTTCAGCTTTTCAGCCAAGTCATTGTTCGAAGATTTAAACTATCTCTAATAGTACAATATTTAGCCAGTCGACCGCAGGACTTATGACGATATAACGATCAAAACCACTCGCTCGTGACAGAGACAGGTATATATTATTTATGTGTTAGAGTGAAACGGTAGTGTCGAATTGCGGACGCGTCGATCGGAAGCGGAGCGGAGCGAGCGCGGAATTCACGGAAGTGGAACAATGCGGAGAGGCTTTTGTGAGGCGATAACCACCGCGTTATAATTTAGACGTAGCGTATGAATAGGTACGAATTCGTGCGAGTGAGTGCGAACGGATTTCGTTTTGTAGCTGCGGAATTTGAATTAATTTGGCTGAGTTTTGCGAACGTTTACGTGTTATAGCGTAAGAACGTGGTGCTCTTTATTTCGGTTATATTTTAGGAAAAGAGAAAATTGTTTTACGTTTCGTCTTAGAAAACTTGTATAAGATACTTTGGTTTTTTTATGAAAGGTATAATTGTAGAACTTCAGTTCGTATCAGTAATTAACGAGGTTTGAAATATTGTTCTTAACGTAACATAAAAATGTATCTCTTTAAATTTTCGATCCAACTCTAATTTAGTAATTTTCAAGTCAATAATAAAAATGACACAAAATACGTCAATCCAACCCTACAAACAGGTTACAAATAACATTAAAAAATGAAACGAAAATACACAGCGGGCCGCATAAATTTTCTCCCGTGCCACTTCGCAGCGAGACTCGAAATGGTAAATTGCGAAACCGCAATCTTCGCGTCGGAAGTACCGTGTGAACGGACCAAGAACATTAGTCCAAGCCATTTGTTTTTTGAAGCCCTATTTTAAATGAAAAATATTCTTACGAAACGAGCTTATGGTAAGCGCTTAAGATTTTCAAACCACTTAATGAGATAAAACAATGGAATACTTATTGCGAGGCGTTATTTAAATGGGTATTATTGTGAATTAATGGTACCTGCGTGAGAAATGTTTTCTATTTTTTTTTTGTTGTTTTATTTTCTCATTCAATTTGTAAATATTTGTAGGAAAATTTACTTAACAAAATAAGAGACTATATACAAAGTACACACATTTGTTAATTCTAATTAGGAGTAGGTATTAATATAAATCACAATAAAAAAACCAGTCATTATTCATATCGCCCATTAATTATTAAATGCGTGTTTTGTTCACACTACTGTGAGCGTGTAAGAACTCATTACTCCGACTAAGTGGAATAATTTATGACACGTTTTTTGTAACAATTCAGACAAATTTATCGCCTGAAAGCCACAATTGAACATTTATGTGAAATTATTTTACTTTTTGTTACATTTGTACTACGTGAGACAACAATGCTTTTAGACATGGAAAACCCAAATCCATATCAGTTGTATGATAAAATAGATGCGAAATGCGTTAGCATCTTGTTTTTCTTTATATTCACGTACTTTAAATGATCGCTTTTAGCGATAAGACCGCCCACTGTGTCACCCTGTGTAAAATTTCTACATTTATAACTGTAATTTTTATGGTGCACTGAATAAATGGTTTATCTACCTATTTAACTAAGTTTTATCTCTACATTTAATTTATCAAATAATATTCAGCGGATAGTATAGTCAACTAGTACCAATGTTGGCCCAATACATTACTTTAACAATCTAAAATAAATAGAACATGTCTCATCCGCTGGCCCAATTTTTTGTCCGCCATCGTGTTTTTTCCGCTTTCGTAAATATTGCGGGTATAATAAAAATAGATGAGTTCGCCTCACAACAGCCTTGATCCTCGTCAAAGAACCACTGGTATGTCTTGGGTGGTATTGCAGGAATTTCACAATATTTTATCTTAGAGAATCGTAGGGTAATGGACAAATATTTATTTAGTAGACGATTTGACTTTTCCTTATTACGGATTATTTGGTAGCTTTTAAAGCTGAATATAAATGTTGGAAGTAAAATGTCTTCTTCCTTAACATAACCCCTGACGCAAAAGAAGGGGTGTTATAAGTTTGACTGATATGTGTGTCTGTCTGTGGCACCGTACCTCTTAAAAGGGTGAACCGATTTGAATGCGGTTTTCTTCATTTGAAAGCAGGTTTTCTAGCGATGGTTTTTAGACATGTTTTTATCAAAATTGGTTCAGCCGTTTGAAGACTATCAGCCCTTTTCGAGTTGATGAATGGAGCTTCCACAGATCTGATCGATTTGAAATTCCGTATTGTGTTACTCCAATGATATTAGAAGAACATAGTAACCTTGAACTGATGCTGCAGCATCACCTGGAATTTGCAGGATATCCAACTCCCTTGCCAACTTACAGCACAGGTATCGTGTCTGGGCTCATTGGAATGGTCTCAATGAATAGGTTATAGATAGATGGTGAAACTGGTGATGGAGTAGGAAAGAGAAATTAGAAAATGTTTGTGTCGGGGGCCTTAAAATTTTAGCTGTTAAAATTGTACTCGTGACTGTGTAAGGTTTACGCGAATACGGGGTCACCTTTTAGTATAATAATAATACAGCTCAAGAATGGCGCAAGTAAAGCAAATCCCTGAAGCTGCGGTTCGCTTTTTATATTTATCTCAAAGAATAGGTACTGTCGGTATCCTCACTAACCGCAGATATGACCGCCCGGAGCCATTTTATTTTTAAAGCTTATCTTTAAAGTTACGTTCTAACTATATTTTTACTATAACTACTTCGTTGTTTATCTTGAAATACCTTCTTACATATAAAAGACTTTATTGGAAGCATTCCCTTGAAGTATAAGTACCTATATTTCATTTATTATAACATTAGACAGAGAACGGTTTTATCCCTTTCGTTATTTCGGTAAAGACGTGACGGAGACTCCGGTACGTCTCTCTCGTTATCATCAGCAATATTTTGTCTAGGTAGATATTGTGGGCGTACTATGGTTGCCTAATAGAAAAATCGTTTGCAGTTCAGATCAAATTATAATTTACGTTTAAATTAATCACACTAGCAAGTCATACACCGTAGGTATACGACACATTGCCCCACGAGGTGTTGCCTCAAAAAGATGTTAGCAGAATTGACGGGGTCCGCTAGGGCCGATGCCTGCCGGGGGTGCGAAGAAAACCGAAAGGGAGATCGTGGCCCCCGGAAACAGGGCAACCGAAGGAACACGGGTGGGTTTTAGTCAGTAAGAGTCTGACACGCCCTCCCGCTCCACCCAGAGCGGAAGAAGTTATTTGATAATTTCCCACCCAAAAAAAAAGGTATATGACACAACTATACGCAATGCGGAACAAGTTCTAAACGTGTTCACTGCTCGATTGCCACCGACAAACTGAACTTAACTCCGGTCGAGCGTTATGTTGTAGACTCGGACGAGCCTGATTATGATAGTCAAATCAGTGACTTATTTCCGACAGACATATAATAAGTTTAGTCTATTCTATTCTATTCTATTCTATTCATTATTTCACGATAAATACGAAACAATGATATTTATTTACCATAATCCTGTAATTGTATAATATGTATATACTGTTATTTGTCTAATGAAAGTAGTATAAAATTTAAATTCAAAAGTCATTTATTCAAACTAGGCTGAGAATCAGCACTTTTCGAACGTCAAAATTATATAAAACAGTCCCCCAAAACGCCCACCCTTTTTTACTCGAGGAATCAGAGGCGGCAGTGTACGACAACGTCACATCTCAAGTCATCAAAGGAGAAATGACGGGGTCATACATGGCAGCCTACAGCGCGAAGAACGGTTTCGTGGCCCTGGACAAAGAGGAAACGGAGCGCTCAGGCAAGTTAAAATTCAGCGTCCCAAACGACGACCCGATAGTGGTTACCGCCAAATGTACCAAAATCATGCCGGACGATAAGATCCTTGAAATGGCACAGTCCATTTTGGGGACCTCAGATATCCCGGCATCGCAAGATATTTGGGCGGTACCCAATATCAGGTGGGTCAACGGGGTCCCGGGTTGCGGCAAGACAACTTGGGTGGTGAAAAACTTCGATGGGGAGAAGGACGTCATAGCCACCACGACAACCGAAGCTGCCAAAGATCTCAGGGAGAAGCTTGCGCACCGCTTAGGAGATCGAGTAAAGAGAAAGGTGCGCACTATGGCCTCAATCTTAGCCAACGGGTTCAGAAAGGAAGAGAAATACTACCGTCTCACGGTAGACGAGGCTCTTATGAACCATTTTGGGGCCATAGTTATGGCAGTAAAGTTGTCTGGAGCAAGCGAAATTGTCCTCATCGGAGACATAAACCAGCTTCCTTTTCTGGACAGACAGAACCTATTCAACTTAAGGTACACCCGTCCAGACTCGGTGGCTGGTATCACCCAGGAGCTGCTTTGCACACATCGCAATCCGATGGATGTGGCCTTTGCACTGAGCGAGGTATACTCCGGTATATACTCCTCCAAGTCGTCGCTGTCGCGGGTCCACTCCTTGAGAGTGGAAGGTTACACAGGAGCGCATATACCGAGCACCGCTCAAAACACCCTGTTCCTGGTTCATACGCAAGAAGAAAAAGCTACTCTTGTGAGCCAGGGGTACGGGTCCGGTGAAGGGTCGCGCGCGTTGACCATCCACGAGGCTCAGGGGCTGACCTACGACAGCGTAATCATCATAAATACGAAGTCCAGGAGACTCGGTGGTGTCAGTCCACGCGGTGGTGGCGTTGTCGAGACATACTGTCAGTTGCGTCTACTACTCCGACGACGCCGATGACGCCATAGGCCGCTTTGCGAAGAGGGCGATGGATGCGCCTACTAAAATGGTCATCGAATACAACCTTAAGATGGCCATGAAACATCGAGACGCAGCAGTCATGGAAGCCCTGCTCGGGCTAGCAAAATCCCTGGTCGTGACATCCCGCTTCAAATAATACTCCACAACCATATCCATACTCCCAACATTTCAACACTAACCAATCCCAACCCTCCACGAACCACCAAAATGGAATTTTGTAAAACTTCATGGCAGAGTGAGTCTGTCATGCTCACGTAAATGTCCCGCCGATGGTGGCGTTGTACATCTGGTCAATCGGCTCCCTAAAAAATGGTTGAGCTGAAGGGCGCGGATGTGTACGTCATTTCCGTGAACGGAAGCCGTCGCCTGGGGCTGGTCGGCTTGCACTGCCATGAAGTTCCAATCATAATAATAAATGTTATAAAATTAAGTTCGCATGAAATAATAATAAAAAAAAAATATATATATATATAAAAAAAAAGCAATTTATATATATAAAACAATTGCATGTCTAGTGTATAATTTAAAAAAAAGAAAAAAAAAAAAAAAAAAAAAAAATAAAAAAAAAAAAAAAAAACGGATGGACTCACATAGTTTTAAGTAGTAGATAAGCTGTAGCCCGAAGATGGAACGGCAATTGCATTTATAAAAAACAAGTAGATAAAAAAAAAAAAGAAAGTAAACAAAAGCACGGACCACCATGTCTGTGGATTTATTGTAAGGAAGGAGTGTGGTTTTAGCCGGTAAGAGTCCGGCACTGCCCAGACTGGCTCATTTGTGAGTTAGTCTGGGCGTCCATGAGGATTTCCCACTCCTGCCGGAAAAAAAGAAAAAAAAAAAAAAAAAAAAAAAACTTGATCAAATGTTTCGCAAACTAATGAAAATGAGTAACGACAAGCTCACAATACTGACAATAGTTTATGTCTTTCTAAACACAAATCCTCAAGTTTGGCTATCAATAAATCTACATCGCTTCCTGTCTGATAAGAAACTACAGAGGCCAGGAAAATAGACCATAAATAACGATGCTGCGACTTAGCAAAGGTTTGCCAACTTGAAAATGTATAGCATTTTGATTCCAAGAGACTTCAAAAGTAAAAACTAAAAGGAATAAGTCCCGATCATTAGTCGACAATTACTGTGGGAACTTCATCCAGAAAGACGAATGGTATAAAGTTTCCGAAGTAGGACTATTTATCAACTCAGTGCAGCTCACAGTCGCGCAGCCCTATTCTGTTTCACGCCTGTCCAGTTTACGCTTTGACCCACCAATTTATCCTTTATGGTTGAAAAGTATTGAGCAATGAATTTTACGGTCATTTGGGCAGTATAAATGAGGCGAAAAGGAGTCGGGTTGTAGCAAGGGTAAATTAGATTTTTTATGTGATTTATTCAAACATTTTTGTGATAATTGCTCTGATTTAATTTATTTGTTTTTGTCGATGGTGGTTTACACGACATTTTCATTTTGTTTTCATTGTTTTGTACCTAACAAACTTATATTTATAGTTCAATTCGTAAGCCGGAGGGATATCTTAAGCAAAATTAAAAATTATCATTCCGTCACTAGGAATTCAAAGAGAAAAGTATTGTTTACGAAGAAGAAAATTGTTTAGTGCCCAAAAATTTTACCTTCTTCTATTCGTGTGTTTGTAGTGACTATCCTGGTGTCAGAGTTTTAAAGCCGCCGATGGGCCTAAATGTCAATAGCTCGATACGTTTTGAAAATACTGACAAACTGCTTACCCAAATACTGCCATAGCTATTCTTATAAAACTATTCCAGAATAAGTCGCCTGAAAGTCGGACTCGACAAAGATTTATAAAGAGCAAGTTTGAAAAGTCGCAGGAAAATATCCGGAATGGGTGCAACAGAAGGCGACGATCGAGATTGTTGGCGCCATCGAGAAAATTAACCCCCGCTGCGCTGCTCGGGTTTTCTCGGTTGAAAACGAACTCTTTTATTGTGGCTTCAAGCTCATAACAATACATGTTTATTTTCTTCTTCTATAATGTCTTGTATTGTGAGTTCTTTGAAGATTTCGTTTGATTTATGATATCTCCAGTTACATAGTGAAGAGGTTTCCCGAATATTAAGGATTCTGTAAATCATTTTTACATGTCAGGTGCGCTGAATTTATTGAACGTGCCCGATGTGTGGTGATATTGTAAATGTAACTTAAATATTGTTAGTAAGTTTGAGTTTTTCTTTTAGCGATAATGGAAAAGTTTTTGCTGTAAGTATTATTTGAATCTAGATTTGTTGAGACCCGCTCTTTGCTCCTTATATTTTTAAATTCCTTAGTTTGCAAGCTAATTTCTTAATCAAATCGTAAAAAAACTACTTGTATAAAACAAACGCAAAATGTTAATAATTCTTAAACAAAAAGTTACCTACGGTACGTACCGTACCTATCTGGGTTTATCCATAATTTAAAATGACATTGCGCAACAAATTATGCTAATCGTACAATTTAGAAAATAAAAGAAAATTGTCTCTAAAATTGTCTTCATTCAGTTTGTGTTATTTTTAGAGTTCCGTACCTCAAGAAGATAAACGGAACCCTTATAGGATCACTCGTGTGTCTGTTTGTCTGTCTGTCACATCCAATTTGCTTCGAATCTAATGAACCGATTAAGTTGCAATTTGGTACGCATATGTATTTCTATGATCCAAACACGGACGTGTAACGTAAATAAATGAATTTTGAATATAGGCGACACTATTGGGGGCCAAAAAATAAATAAACAAAAGATTTGTGAACTGTATCTACCGTGTGACATTTCAAATGAAAGGGCTTATTGCGAGGATCTCAAATCCATTTTTTTATAATTTTGGAACAAATAATGTTAAAGATATTTAAAAAAGTAGACGAAAATTGACCATTCCCTCCTTATCTCCGAAACTACTGAGCCTAAAATTTTGAAAATAAAATACAGAGAATAGTTCTATGCTTGTAGATTACAGAAAAACCTAAAAGAAGTCTTAAAATAACATGTTAAATCACTCAATATTGTGCGTACAAACTTATTACAATATTAGCAGTTGGAATTTATGGGGAACATGTTTTTGAACTACAATGTTAAGTTTGTTCTTGGGATAAATTCATCCCAACTACGAGACCCTTCATTGTGCGTGATCCGACACGCACTCCACCGGTTTTTTTTTACTGTCGGATTCTTCTTTATTCTTGTTTTTATTTTCATTGAATCAGGATAGTTGCTACTTAGAAGATTAACGAGTTGGAATAAACGTTAAATGAAATGAGAAAGTCTTTATGTTCTTCATTAACTTAAGGTGAGGACAACATATAACTTTTATATGACTCCGACAGTATAAACAGAGTTTCAAATTTTATCAAAATATTATTAATAAAATTAAAAGATAATTAAAAGTTTACAACGCAATCATACCCTTTGAAGCAATTAACGGAATATGAAAATGTATAAATTCATCTCAAAATATTACAGTCATCCAGTTTCAATTTAATTTGAGTGGTAGGTAAATTAAAAATGTATATCAACGAATATTTTTATATAGAGCTTTAGTTACCGAAGTAAATCCTTTCATGAATATTTTAGTTTCAATCAATGACTGTACCTGCGTATATTTCGCACTGACATATTTCACATAAAAACATTTGCATGATATTTGTTTTGCAAACCCCTAGTGATTAATGTGAGGCAGAGTTATTCCAATATTCTGGATAAATTGGAAATAAAAATTGAATAATAAAAACTGTTGTAGGCCTATGAGAAGGTAAACCTAAAATATTACAGGCAATAGGCTCGCCCCCTATTACATGGGACTTAAAAAATAACTGGCGAAATGTGGGTGAACCTGCTACAGGGACACCTCTGCCCAACCCTTCGGGGAAACAAGGCGTGATGTTATGTTTATGTTTATTACA
The DNA here is from genome assembly GCA_916610215.1 of Omphaloscelis lunosa. Lineage (NCBI taxonomy): Eukaryota > Metazoa > Arthropoda > Insecta > Lepidoptera > Noctuidae > Omphaloscelis > Omphaloscelis lunosa. Next base: position 6,262,646 of record OU744255.1, read on the forward strand.
GGACAGGACTCCGATTTTCAATGATTTCGTAAACCCAGCTCCATTTTTAAAGGTCACGTCTAAATACTTAGGTACCTACCTAGGTTTCTGGGCACTATAAGATCACTGTAATCTAAATACGTGAGAATAAAATATTTTAGTCTCGTCTAGCTAACATTGAGAATAAAGAACCTCTCCATTCTTTTTTTTTACCTTTCATTTGTAAAAATTGGTAGGGTCTATTATTTTTTTGCTAGAAATAACAAAAAAACATTGACTGCCTCGTTGGTCTAGTGGTCGCAAGCGCTACTGCTGAGCATGGGGTCCTGGGTTCGATTCCCAGATCGGGCAAAGTGTTATTGGGTTTATCTATCTGAAATTTCTCAGTAGCAGCCTGGAGTCTGGATTTGTGCCCGGTTGATGGCAATAGGCTCGCCCCCTATTACATGGGACTTAAAACATAACTGGCGAAACGTGGGTGAACCTGCTACAGGGACATCTCTGCCCAACCCTTCGGGGAAACAAGGCGTGATGTTTTTATAAAATATGAAAACGAGCTTTTTATTTTCTGTTAATAATCCGTTAAAATTATAGAGGTTCTAAAAATTCTACATTATTCTTTTGAGACCGTCAAAATAACTATTAGAGATTGAAATATAACAGTTATTTTACTGAGTTATTTCAACGAACCCCTTATAAAATGTAGGTTACCCTCTTTTTTGTTCCCGGTTTGCAGCAGGTAACGTTTCACTATAACATTATTTTTACTGTTTTTGAGGAAAATTTAATCTAAACAGCCAGCAGAAAGCTTTTAGAACAAAAAAAATGGACGTGGAAAATAAATAATTGTTTTGTTTCATTAATTAGTTTTCCATAATTACTGTTGCCAATTAAATAATGAAATATTCCATAACCACTGTTGCTTTGTATGCACGAATAGCACCTTAACGATCCCTTTGAACATGAACACAAGTTTCATCTAAATTCTGAAAAGGCATTTGCATAAACCACAGAAGTGGTACAGGTTTCAAGTTCTGAGAATTTCACTTTAAGTTTCATTAGATACTGAAGCAAGGTATTAATTGTATTCGCGAGGATGTTGAAAGCCATGGACTTTGATCAAAGACGATGCTGATTGTTAACTGCAAATACTTTGCACAACATACAAAAGTTGGTTAAACAATATAGTGGAAGGCAAAAAAAACACAGAAACATCCACACTTTCTTTAAATTGTGACTTATTTTAAAGTAGGTAAATTACTTTTAATTGCGGCAAGAATGTACGTTAGTTTTCCATCTATAAAAGAGTTTCTGACACCAATCTCATGGGACTGCGAAGTACCAGGAGATAAGTCTGCTCGGAAGATCTTTCATTCAAGAAAGTCAGTACTTACATTTTAATTTTTCCAGGACGGGCAAACTGTTGTTGGGCTTTTCCACTAGGAATTTCTCAGTAGCAGCTCTAGGCTCCGTGCAAACGGGCCACCGACCACAGGCACCGGTGGCTGGCGACAAGCTGTTTACATGATTTTTAACACGTTTTGTATGGAATCGCCGCGACACGTCACCGGTGTGCGGTGGCGGCCACTCGCGACTCAGTGTTCGCGACATTTCACTGGTGGCGGCCACTCACTACTTCGCTTTGTATTCGTTACAAATTGTAGCGGCCACCGAATACTAGTGGCAGCCACCGACCACCTTCGTTTGCGCGCTACCAAAGGACGTGGCGCGAGTTAAGGAACCCCAACCTACCAATATTAGCTTTGTCAGACAATAAGTATTTACTAGATTATTATTTCCCAATTTCCCCACTGCGCGATCAGCATTTATAATTATCTAGAACATGCGTCAATCTGATCACGCTGTGCATGTACTACGTTAGCAATTAAGTTAGTATATAAGATCAATATTTTGTTAGATTTAATTAATTACTGTTTCGCTGTAACTCTGTCGGAATAAAGTTATTTTTAAATACTTCCGTTGTCGCTTACTTAATTGGCGCAGCCGGTAGGATCTCTGTAGTCAGTTTGCCGTGTATACAATTCTACGTGGAGTAGCCGACGTCCGTGTCTACGGTTTAGCAGAGATCGCCGAACAAATAAATTCATTAAGAAGCCACTTCGAGTTACGGAAGAGGACCAGCCACAGCAGTAATTCAGGGAGCATGGAGCTAGCTGCGGAATTGTGAGTAAATCTTTTTCACCTTCCTCTCAGCTCTTCCATCCATATCCCAACCTTGTAATAGTCTATGTGTTTGTGTATTATTAGGGATTGGACAACGCCGTGATAATATTTGCATAGATTTTAATTGTACTAATATTTTAGAGTAGTGATAGTTTAGTAGCACATTAGTGTGATTTTTTTTTCTCCGCGTTTGTTTCTTTCATAACTTTTCACAATGGAAAACGTAACCCGTGTCCCACAGGAATTGGTTAACATCATACCAATATTCAGCGGCGACACTAGAATGTTGCCTTTATTTATAAAAAAATGTGAATACATTTTGTCTACGTTCTTAGGAACCGCAGCCCAAAATGAATATTTATTTCATGTAGTAACAAGTAGGTTATCAGGCGAAGCAGCCAGTTTGGTAGGCGAAAGAGAAGCTATAGGTACGTGGGACGAGCTGAAGAAGTTGTTAAACCAACACTTCGGTGATCCACGCACAGAGGATTGTTTAGCAATGGAGTTAGAATCGTGTAGAATAAATAAGGGTGAAAGTTATTTAGATTTTTGCCATAGAATACAGCGGATGAGAAGTGTTTTATTTGCTAAAATATCAGAAACTATCATTGATGAATCTCTACGTAAGGCAAAGCAAATCATTTATAGTAACAGAGCAATGAATGCTTTCTTGTTTAATTTACCGCCATTTTTAGTTAGATTAGTTCGTTTGCGCGACGTCACAACGTTAGAGGATGCATTAAAAATAGTTTTAGAAGAACAAAACTTCCAGGCAGTCTATGAGTCGAAAACAAACGACAGACGTAATTTTAGCAGAAATAACAGACCCAATTTGCCTAATAACCAAAATGCAATTGAATCTAATAATCAAAAGAAAGATTCACATAGCATATCAAGTACACATGTACCGAATAGTGCTACAAACAGCACATCTACACCGAACAATTCGCATCAGCCCAGACATTATAAACAACATAATAATATTCAAAGAAATCAAGACAATTTTAATCGTACAAACAACAATAATGCGTCACCGCAGTCAAGTAGGTCATTTGTTCCGATTGCACAACCGAACCAACAGTTCGCGGCACATGCACCGAGCACGCCGTCTTTTGCAGCGCAAGCATCTACGTCGGGTGCGAATACTGATGTCACCATGCGTACTGCAAGTTCGCGACGTGTTAATTACATAAATAATTCTAATAATAATGAACAGAGTTCAAGTTATTCGTACAATGAGTGCCAAGAATTTTCTCCTGAAGAACCCGGGGCGGGAAATTTTTGCATAACGGCCTCTACCCTAGAGAACGAATAAAAATAAATTGTAATAAACGCTTAAATTTACCACATATAGTTATACCAGAATTAAAGGCAGTTTTTATGATAGATACGGGGAGTGTTAGATCGTTTATAAGCCCGTATATAGCGAATAAATATTTTAAAAATTATTTACAGTATGAACCCTTCGAAGTTGTTAGCACTCACGCATCGAGTGTTCATGGTGAAACGGCTATTATTCCATTACCGGTTACCTTTGGAAGTCAAGAGTTCCATAAGTTTTATGTCTATAGTGTCGACGATAGGTATGATGGGTTAATAGGTAGCAATTTGCTGAAGCAATTACAGGCAAAGATTAATATGGAAAATCAGATATTACATTTAAAAAATACTGATATTCCTATCATATATTCACCGCCTATGAGAGAGATATATAATCTACCATCTCGTAGTGAACTTAGAGTAAGACTCCCAGTCAACTTACTGAACGGGGAAGCTGTGTTAGATTTTAAGCAATTTACGGAAGGGATTCGAATGCCCGCCGCATTAGTTACGTGTATTGAAGGCTATGCAACAACTGTTATTCAGAATTATAGCCATGAAAATAGAAAATTAGTAGTTACGGGACCTTTTCAAGTGGAACCATACATACAGGACCCATCTGTTAGTGTTAATTTCATAGATAATAATACAGAAGTGGACAGCTTGCTAACAAAGAATTTAGACAAATTACAGTTAGATCATATGAATTCAGAAGAACGAACGGTTATTGAGGGACTTTGTAAAGAATACAAAGATATATTTTATTGTGAAAATATTCCGTTAACCTTCACAAATCAGGTTAAACATAGAATAAGAACAAAAAATGAAGACCCAATAAACATTAAGGCACATAGATTGCCACCTATTCAAACAAAAGAGATCAGTAGTCAAGTCGAGAAAATGTTAAGGGATAACATTATCCAGGAATCTCATTCCCCCTGGAGTGCTCCCGTACATTTAGTGCCGAAAAAATTAGACGCGTCAGGCCAACAAAAATGGAGGATGGTAGTTGACTATAGACGGCTCAATGAAATCACAATTGATGATAAATACCCTTTGCCCAACATTAACGATTTATTTGACATGCTAGGTAATAGTACATACTTTACAACTCTCGACTTAGCTAGCGGGTACCATCAATTAGAGGTTCAGGAGAAAGATAGAGCTAAAACTGCGTTTAGCACACCTTCAGGTCATTATGAATTTAACAGAATGCCGTTTGGGTTAAAGACCGCACCCGCAACTTTTCAGCGAGCGATGGATAACGTCTTACGAGGCCTTCAAGGCTTACATTGCTTAATATATCTCGATGACGTCATTATTTTTTCTAAAAGCTTGCCTGAACATGTAGAAAAACTTAGAGCAGTTTTTGACCGCTTCCGTCAAACAAATTTAAAAGTTCAATTAGATAAGTCTCATTTTCTTAGAAAGGAAGTACTCTACCTAGGGCATACTATTACAAGTGAAGGTTTGAAACCAAATAATGATAAAATAGACGCTATTCTTAGGTATCCTATACCGGAAACGGTTACACAGATTAAAAGCTTTTTAGGACTAATCGGTTATAATAGGAAATTTATCAAAGATTTTGCCAAAATAACTAGACCATTAACAGCTTGTTTAAAGAAAGGTCGCAAAATTGTAATTAATGGGGAATATAAAGAATGTTTTGAGACATGTAAAAAGCTTTTAACAAATGCACCTTTGTTACAATTTCCTGACTTTAGTAAAACTTTTATTTTAACCACGGATGCATCCAATTTTGCGATCGGAGCTGTATTTTCACAAGGAACGATAGGCTCAGATAAGCCTGTAGCCTATGCTAGTAGAACCTTGAGCGACACAGAAGTAAAATATAGCACTATCGAGAAGGAACTTTTAGCCATAATATGGGCAGTTAAGCACTTTCGACCGTATTTGTATGGTAATAAGTTTACCATATTTACAGACCATAGACCATTAGCTTGGCTGTATTCATTGAAAGAGCCCAATAGTAAACTCACGCGATGGCGGTTAAGGTTAGAAGAATACGATTTCGAAATAAAATATAAGAAAGGCCCTCAAAACACGAATGCAGATGCTTTATCTAGGATTAAGATTAATGCAATTGACGACGATTTAGATTCAATATTCGTAAATATAGGAGATAGGCAGGAACGTATACAAAAAATTATAGAAAACGAATTGCAAGACCTCGAAACTCCAATAGAAACGATAGAACTTTCGGATTCTGATGATGGGGTCACTGCCAACTCAGTTTCAAATAGAGAACACGAAGGCATTCCTAGTTTAAACGAAGCTGTCGATACTAAACCAAAACAGATTTTAATTCATTCATGGTTTAAAAATAAATTAGACGTAAAAGATATTTCAAATAATAAACAAAAAATTCTCGAAGTTCACTTACCGACAAATAACGATATATTAGTTAAAGACTTTTTGAAAGAGTATATTGATCCAAAACATAAGTACTTTATATACTTCGAACACACATCTTTTAGAAAAACTTTTTCAAACATGGTAATTAAGTTATTTAAAAAGGATTCAGTTAAGTTAACCGAGTGTACAGAAAGAGTTATAAATTTGACAGGATCTGAAGAAGATCAAAAAGAAGTTATTTTAAAATACCACGACGGGAAAACATGCCATAGAGGTATTAAAGAAACTTTAACCAAACTTAAAAGACATTATTGGTGGGCAAACATGAAAGAGACAGTCACGGCAATCATAAATGCTTGCGAAACATGTAAACGCATGAAATATGATAGAAAGCCGATTAAACCCCACATTCAGTTAACACAAACCCAGGATGCCCCTTTTCAGGAAGCTTTTATGGATTTATTATATATTGAAGGGAAATATTATTTAACTATAGTGGATGCATTTAGTAAGATAGCACAAGCCATAGAGGTACCGAATAGGAGTACACCAGAGATAGTTAGGGCATTGATTAAATATTTCAGCATGTATGGTCTGCCTAGGAAAATTAGTTGCGATTCCGGTACAGAATTCAACAATACTTTGATTAAAGAAATGTTAAGCTTTTACAAAATTGAACTTCATATTGGGACGCCAAATAATCCCAGTTCAATGGCAATAGTAGAAAGGTTTCATTCTACCATTATTGAGATTTATCGTATAGCAAAATACGATAAAAGCGATTTAGATGCAGCATCAGTTATGACTTATGCCATCATGGCTTATAACAACACCATACATTCAGCAACAGATTTTACGCCTTTTGAACTAGTATTTGGCCACACTTATTCCGATAATGTATTTAACGTGGATAGAGAAAAGAACTTAACTCAGAAATTATTGTTAGATCATAGAAAACGCCTTAAAATACTCTATGAATTCATAACAGAAAAATTAGAATCAGATAAAATTAAAATAATTAATAAAAAAGGTGGCGAAACGACACCGGTACTCGAACCAGACGATAATATTTACATGAAAGACACTAGGACTAGAAAAGCTAAAGAAAAACCTCGATATGAAAAAGCGAAAGTAATAGGTGAAGTTGAAAGAAATATAGTCCCAGTAGAAGTAAAGAAAAGGAAAACTAGAGTAGCCTTAAAAAATGTAAAACGTCCTCCACAGATCGTGCCTGGTACTTCTGGTACTAGTGGTGCCAACACTCACGCTGGACCTCCAAAACCTCGGTCAGAATCCGGGGATAGCAGCGATAAAGCGGGGAGTAGCAGTGAAGAGGAATAGTTATTGGACAATATACAAAAGTGTAGATTTAGAATCATTACACTTACAAATAGATAATAATATTCGGGATTTTATTAACTTGAAAATTAAAATTAAGGAAAATAGTCTTAGTAACGAAACTATAGGAATAGAAAGCCAAATAGAATATCTTATTAAACTAACTAAGGATAGATTCTTTCAAATCTTACCTTTCCATTATAGAAATAAAAGAGCTCTGTTTAATCCATTAGGCTCACTTGTAAAAGCTATCACAGGAAATTTAGATGAAGACGATGCAATTAAATATGATAGAGAAATCCAAATGATACAGAACAAAGAGCATGTGGTCGAACGTAAAGTATCATCAATGCAAATAGCTTTTGATAAATTAGTAAATGACTCTGAAATAATAAATTCAAATATTAAAAACTTGGGTTTACATACCAATGAAATGGAAAAATTAGTTGAACATGAGTTCAGGTTTAACAAACTTTTCCAAATATTAAATACTATGTATCAAATTTTAAATAACTTTCGGACCTGTTACGAAAACATACAAGAGATTGAAACGGCAATAGCCTTTAGCAAACTGAATACATTGCACCAATCCATTATAAATAGTACAGAATTATATAATACGTTAGAAGTCATTGCTAAACATGCTAGAACAATATACCCAGTAAGCAAACATAATTTAATAAAATTAGAACGTAATATCATACTTAAATCATATATAAATAACAACAAGTTAGTTTTTGTTTTAGAAGTTCCCCTAATAAATAACGAAACATATAATTATTACAAGGTTATACCCATCCCTATATTCCATTCTCCAAATACCTTTACAATAATACCCAAATATCCTTACCTGATGGTGAATAGATTGAAATACATGCCCGTGGTAAGCCCATGTACTGAGATTGAAAATGGAAAATTTATTTGCGCTGAAACTAATTTAGCCCAGTTTCCAACCGAGACCTGCATTGAACAAATAATGCTGATGAAGAACAACTACAAAAACTGCATACAGAACCATATTGAAATAGAAAAAACTAAGATACAGAAAATAACCGACAACCAATGGTTGGTTTACTCAGAGGAAAATCTCATCATCACCGAGAATTGCAATACAGAAATCCTGAAGTACACTATTCTTGGGACCTACATCGTGACACCTGGCCAACAATGCGAGACACAAATAGGCGAAGTCATCGTTGCCGCTACCACAAACACTACAGTTTCCAGTCTCCAGCTGCCATTGATCCAGATGCCAGACCTACAACAGGACATTCAGAGAAGATCAAAGAAAGTGGATTTAAGAAATGTGGACTTCAGTGATGTGAAAGAAGTGTTACAAAGTGCAAAATTTAGTGAAATAGACGATACGACACAAACAGTGACAATAGAAATTAGTATATGGACCATCTTAGAGTATGTGGTTATTGTAATAGCAATAGTGTAATGTTGCATGTTTTTACTTACGGTTTGGTTGTTAAAATGTTGGTCTTTTATCATTCGTTCTCTCTAGATAAATGCATGACCATTGCCGGTGTGTTAAATATTCCTGAGGCTCTGTATTTCATTGATTAATATTTTCTGTAGTTTTTCTTGTTGTGACACTTACCTATGTCAAATGTCAAACTGTCAGTTTCTTTTTATTTTTCTGTTTGGCTTAGTCTATGATGTTACTTTTTGGTTTATATAGTTTCAATTATTTTTATTGTTATCGCTAAAACATTGTATTAATTATAATTTATTTTTATATTATGATTGTACAAAATAACTACAAATTAACTATTGTTCTAAATTTCATTTATGAAATTTACGCACTCCAAGGAGGTCCGATTATATTTGAAGAAACCACTGTTTGAAAATGGAAAAGAATATTGATTTTGGAAACGAGCTGAAGGGTATAAAAGCAGAGGCCGTCAGAAGCAACGGGCGATTCTATCTCGGATTCTATCTATCTCCGATTCTATCTCCGACTTTATAATAATAAAAGGGTCTGTCTCTCTTACAGTCCATCTTGGCCTACCCTGGCCATTCCGGGGCTCACCCACTCCCTGCCGGAGCCAACTCTTCCTTCCCTCGGAGTCATCGACCCGCCGAGGCCATCACCAGCCGTCAATCACTCCCTGCCGGAGCCTCCAACTCCCGAAGACTACCTCCCGCTGCAGGCCTCCTCTGAGGCCTAACCTCCTAAGCGTGCAGTGCCGATCAGTAGTGTTAAACTGTGTTTTTGTACTCCCCTTGTATTTTTAATTATATTATAATATTCAATTATATTGTTATATTTTCCCTTACATTTTCCCCCTCTGGGAAAATGTAACGTTACAGTTTGGCGCCCATTCAGCTTACCCACCCCCTCTTCCCTCTCTAAATTCTAAAACTAATCCACCCCCTCTTCCCTCTCTAAATTCTAAAACTAACCCAACCCCCTCTTCCCTCTCTAAATTCTAAAACTAAACTTTCACAAGTTTTTCAATTATATTTTGGCGAACCTTTATTCATCACCTCATCCATAACAACCTTTACTCAACAATTCTTATACTGAACAACTCGTAATACTACACCCCCACACACACTACGATTACCATTGTAATCGTCATCCATTCTTCGCTTGTACGTGTTAAAACCATCGTTCGTTCGTTGGTCATTTGCAAGTTGGGGTTTGGCTTACTCTACGACGTTCTATAGGAGAGTATCCTATAGACGTTACCACCTACTCTTTACTCTTTTCTTTACCTCACTACACTGCATCCCACACACTTGCACACCACTGCGGTTACCATTCATTGGTAATCGTACCCAGTTTTCGCTTGTGTGTGTTAACTTGTCACTAGCAAGTTGGGGACTGGGACACTCCACGACGCCTGCAGGACAATATCCTGTGGACGTTTGTACAATACTGAACATTAATTTACTTTAATCATTACTCCATTTAGTTTGATTTGTTACCACGGCTAGTGCAACTTGTAACTAAATTACTTAAAAACTTATTTAAACCTAGACTAATATTTTTAAATCTTAAACAATGGATAGACCAATAAGTTACTCGTACCTCAACAAACATGAGCTTGAATACGAAGTTTCTATCAGAGCTGAAAGACCTGCTGAAACTTTGACAAACCTGAGAGATCAGATGACTAAACTTAGCCATATTTTACCAGACGACATAAAATCCTCCCCTATACCCCTTTCCCTTGATCTATCGCAGGCGGAAACTACTATTAATTATATGGAAGATAAAATTTCACATATTGAATCTTCGGGAGATCGTAGTAGTATAAAGAAACTAGAATCATTCATGAATCATCTTTATTATCGCCTTGAACGTATTAGTGCTGTTCCACCATTAATTGAGTTATGTTCGAACTTAAGATCTCGATTTTTTTTACTTCAAAAACGATTTGAAGCTTTCGTTTTGGATCATATTGAAACTGAGGACGCATTGGTGGAGGTACACAACCCTTCTGCTCAGGACCAATCTAACCCTCCTACTCAGAATCAAGCTGACCTTCCTTTCGGCCCTCGAATTTCTGAACCCTCTGAGGTTCTTGCTACGTCTCATTCGGTACCTCACACCACTGCAGTTTGTAGTATGCCACAGTCTTCCTTGATGGAACAAAATTGTCACTCGCTGTTCGTTAAAGATTTTAAAAGGTTTTCATATGATGGCAAAACATGTCCTAGGTCTTTTCTTCAGAAATTAAAGGAATTCCAGTTCTCTAGGAATTTCCCTGATGCAACTCTAGTTCAGCATGCTTTCGAATTTTTTGTCGGAGATGCACTACATTGGTTTAGGTTTCAACATAGTCGGAATCCTTTGTTAACTTGGAATCAGATCCATCTCCTACTTATAAAAGATTTTGGAATTCAGGACTATGATTACAAATTATTAGAAGCTATTAGGAACCGTACTCAAGGGGCATCGGAGACTATTATTGTCTATGTATCAATTATGTTTGGCATGTTCAATCGTCTTTCCAAGAAACTAGAAGAAAGCGACCAATTGGAAATTTTACTTCATAACATAAAGCCTTGCTATTCAGTTTTCGTTGCACTAAAAGATGTTAAATCAATAGACTCTTTGATTTCAACTTGTCAGAGCTACGAAAAGATTTCAGAAAGAGATCTAAATTTTCGTGAGCCCAAATATACAGATATTTCGTCTTGCGCTGCGGAGTTTGCTTATCGTCCATTTACTTCTAAAAATAACCTAAATCATTCTAACGCGATACAGAATAAAAAAACACCTTCTCCTTCACAATTGCCCTCTTCCTCACAAACTCTTTCCTATCAAACTCGAGATAAGGCCCAAGAAGAGTTTTGTTTTCGTTGCCGAGTTACGGGTCATTCTTTAAGAGCGTGTATTCAACCAATATACTTGATTTGTTTCAAGTGTGGTTTGAAAGGCGTGAAAATTTCTAACTGTCCTAAATGTACCCCGTCTTCTCAATCAAAAAACTAAATAGTGACTTGAATAGTACTAAAACTGAAAAATTTAATCTTAGAGAATGGAATCAGTGGTTAGACACTATCCGAAATTTTATGTTTTGTTATAAGACAACTTCTGCGATCTATGACAAAGAGAGGGACTGTAATAGACCTTTTATTAATGTATTCATTAACAACGTAAGTTTTTCGGGTCTTTTAGATAGCGGAAGCTGTTTTACCATTTTAGGAAATAATTCTCATAAAGATATTCAAAAGCTAGGGTTTAAACTATTCAAGTCATCAGCTCAAGTTATGGTTGCTAATAAACAAAAATCATCGTCTTCTGGTTATTTCCAATTACCGTTGAGATATAATAATCAGACTCGTGTTATTAAAGCTTATGTTTTTCCGGAGATATATCCATCTTTGATTCTTGGATGGGACTTCTGGAAAAAATTTGAGTTGTGTCCTAAAATACTTTCGCTTCAACTTAATCTTGATAGTAGAGATAATAGGAACTGTGCTATTGAAAATAAATTAATGTCATTCGATCACCTTTCCGATAACCAATTAAATATTGCTAAAGATATTATTGAACGTTTTAAGGACATTTCTTTTGAAAAGAAAGGTAAATTAGGTCTTACTAATCTAATTTGTCATCGGATTAATACCGGTAACGCTTTACCTATTAAACAACGTTGTTATCGCCTCTCTCCTGAAAGACAAAAGATTTTAATTGAAGAAGTCGATAAAATGCTTGAATTAAAGGTCATTGAAAAATGCGAAAGTCCTTGGTTGTCTCCCGTTCTTATTACGCCTAAATCGAATGGAGAATGGCGTTTCTGCGTTGATAGTAGGAAATTAAATTCAATTACTCGTAAAGATGCTTATAGCCTTCCCTTTATTTCTGAAATACTTGATAACCTTAAAGGCTGTAAATATTTGTCTAGTATTGATATTGCCAAAGCTTTTTGGGAAATACCATTACATCCTGAGGATAGAGATAAAACTGGATTTTATGTGCCAGGCAGAGGTTCATTTAGGTTCACGGTAATGCCCTTTGGCCTAACTAACAGCCCTGCAACTCAACAAAGACTCATGGATCATTTATTTACTCCTGAATTCGATAATAAAGTATTCTGTTACTTAGATGACATCATTATAATAAGTTCCACATTTGAGGAACATATCTCTCTGTTACTTAAAGTTCATCAAAAGCTTTCTTATGCTGGGCTAACTATTAACTTTGCGAAAAGTAAGTTTTTTCGTAAAGAACTCAAATACCTTGGCTATGTAGTTGACGAGCAAGGACTACGAGCTGATCCTAGTAAAATTGAAGCTATTTTAGCTTATCCTATTCCTACGTTTAAAAAAGAGGTTAGGCAATTTTTGGGTACATGTAGTTGGTTCCGCCGTTTCATTCCCAATTTTAGTTCTATTGCCTCGCCCCTATGCAAATTAACTGCTGCTGGAAAGGATTCCCCAAAAAAATTTGTTTGGAATCCAGACGCAGATTTCAGTTTTGCCAAACTGAAAGAATGCTTGACTTCAACTCCAATTCTAGCTTGCCCTGACTTTGACCTTCCTTACTTTGTTCACTGTGACGCTTCTAATTATGGTATAGGGGCTATGTTGACTCAAAAACATAACAATGTTGAAGTGGTTATTGCTTATATGAGCAGAACTCTTAGTAAACATGAGCAAAATTATTCTACTACTGAACGCGAAACATTAGCTGTTATAGCTGCACTTGAACATTGGCGTTGTTATCTGGATAATGGTAAACGTTTTACAGTTTACACTGATCATGCTGCACTGAAATGGTTCCAAAATTTATCTAATCCTTCTGGGAGATTAGCACGTTGGACTCTTCGTCTATCATGTTTTGATTTTGATCTGAAACATAAGAAAGGAAAGGATAATATAGTCCCGGACTTACTTTCTCGTCATAAGAGTCCTGATACGATCACTTTTGATGGGGTTGCACCAGTGTCTAGAAACATCGCGTCTCATTTGGAACAGTTTAATAAACTTTTTACCAAATGTCGTGATAATCCTGATGATTATCCTAACTATAAAATTTGCGACAATAAGCTATATCGTTATTCTAACTCATTCGATGATCTTAATGAAGATTTTTCATGGAAGGAAGTTCCTCCTCCCTCTGAGAGGCTAGACCTTATCAAATCTTGCCATGGTTTGGTAAATAATAATCCCCACATTGGTATTTTTAAAACTTACAAAAAGCTTTCCTTAAGATACTACTGGTCTGGTATGTTTAGGGAAGTGGCAAAAGTGTGTTCTACGTGCGAAACTTGTCTTGCCTATAAACATTCGAATCATTCACCCTATGGTCTTATGGGTAATCCAAAAATTTGCTCGAGGCCTTTTCAGAATATATCATTGGACCTTATGGGTCCTCTGCCTATGACGAGACAGCGTAATCAATATATTCTTGTGATTACGTGCTCATTTTCAAAATACTGCCTTATTTTTCCTATTAAACAAGCTACAGCGACTAATATTATACGACTACGTCATCTTGAAAACTTTGTATTTTTGGTACATGGTGTACCACAAACCATTATTATGGATAATGGCTCACAATTTCAGTCTAATGAGTTTCAAAGTTTTTTAAATAACTATAAAGTCCCTTTTATATTTTATTCGCCTAGATATTGCCCTCAAGTTAATCCAACTGAACGGTATAATAAAACAATTATCACGGCACTATCACAATTAGTCGGGGATGATCACCGTTCATGGGACATTCCGTTACAAAAGATTCAATTAGCACTAAATAGCTCTGTAAATGCTACCACAGGGTTCTCTCCATCTTTTCTTGTCTTTGGCCGTGAAACCATTACATGTGGCTCACTCTATACTAGTTGCCGTAACCTCGACGAAATAATTTTCCTTCCTCGAGATGTCTACGCCGCTAATATAGGGTTATTATCTGTCATTTTCGATAAAGTACAGGTTGCACTATACATGGCACATACCAAAAACGCGTCTCAGTATAACACAAGGCACATTTTTAAAGACTTTAACATTGGTGATACCGTCTGGCGGAAAAATTATGTTCAAAGTAATGCCGGCGCCTATTTCAGTGCCAAACTAGCTCCAAAATATCTCAAATGCACAGTGGTTGAAAAGCTATCACCACTTGTTTTCATTTTGGAGGATGAGAACGGTTTTAGGGGAAAATGGCACATAAAAGATATTAAAGTGTAGTTTTATATTTGCGGTATTTTGATCTATAATTGTTTAATTTTAATTTTTTTGGAATGTTATATCTAAATTTTTCTTACTGTTATTTTCATAAACTGTTTAAATTTAGTGTCCTTCTCCTTGATGTCTTTAAAACTTTCATTTTTATTCATTTTCATAAGTCTGTAAATAATTCATAGGGATAAAACTTTTGGCATTGTTAATTATATTTAGTTTTTAGGGAGCGGTGCATAACTCGTTAAATAAGCCATTATGTCGAGCGGTACTAACTCGTTAAATAAGCCTTAGTGTATCTATATCTTTATCTTATTTTTAAATACTTACTTGAACTTGAAAACTCGCAAGGTTTTTCTTAAGCACTAATTACTTGTACTTGTACTTGAACTTGAAACTCGCAAGGTTTTTCTTAAGCACTAATGCTTTAAAATCTTGACTAATTTTCTGAAACAGGAAAGTTTTGTAAATATGTAATTTAGTTTTTTTTGGGTTTTAAAAAAGGTGCGGGTTACGACACCTAATTAAAATAAATAAGCCTTCGTAACTTTAAAAAATAATTCCTTGTGGAGTATGCGTCATAGAATGTGAACCATATCCCCTAAGAATGCTGGTGATGTATGATTGAGGGAGCACGAAAGGCGAGTTGTTGAAAGGTGTATGAAAGAGCAAGGTCTTATTTACAACATCTAAATCTTTTCAGTTGATACTTTTCTTGGGTTATGGGGAATCATAATTGTAAGATACTACACACCAGATGTTAATGTTTTCTTTCTTTTTAAATTTCAGTACCACTGTAAATAGTCTGCTAGATTTGCTAGGTAATGCCCTAAAAATTTTTTCATGGGATTCAAAAATTTTCCGGGGTTGTCGGGGAAATGTAATGTTGCATGTTTTTACTTACGGTTTGGTTGTTAAAATGTTGGTCTTTTATCATTCGTTCTCTCTAGATAAATGCATGACCATTGCCGGTGTGTTAAATATTCCTGAGGCTCTGTATTTCATTGATTAATATTTTCTGTAGTTTTTCTTGTTGTGACACTTACCTATGTCAAATGTCAAACTGTCAGTTTCTTTTTATTTTTCTGTTTGGCTTAGTCTATGATGTTACTTTTTGGTTTATATAGTTTCAATTATTTTTATTGTTATCGCTAAAACATTGTATTAATTATAATTTATTTTTATATTATGATTGTACAAAATAACTACAAATTAACTATTGTTCTAAATTTCATTTATGAAATTTACGCACTCCAAGGAGGTCCGATTATATTTGAAGAAACCACTGTTTGAAAATGGAAAAGAATATTGATTTTGGAAACGAGCTGAAGGGTATAAAAGCAGAGGCCGTCAGAAGCAACGGGCGATTCTATCTCGGATTCTATCTATCTCCGATTCTATCTCCGACTTTATAATAATAAAAGGGTCTGTCTCTCTTACAGTCCATCTTGGCCTACCCTGGCCATTCCGGGGCTCACCCACTCCCTGCCGGAGCCAATTCTTCCTTCCCTCGGAGTCATCGACCCGCCGAGGCCATCACCAGCCGTCAATCACTCCCTGCCGGAGCCTCCAACTCCCGAAGACTACCTCCCGCTGCAGGCCTCCTCTGAGGCCTAACCTCCTAAGCGTGCAGTGCCGATCAGTAGTGTTAAACTGTGTTTTTGTACTCCCCTTGTATTTTTAATTATATTATAATATTCAATTATATTGTTATATTTTCCCTTACATTTTCCCCCTCTGGGAAAATGTAACGTTACAATAGTTATCTTTATAATGTATAAATTTCAGTTCATAAACTTTTGTCGAAATTCTCCGAAACCGTCTGCGACACCTTCGGATAATTTCTCTCTTAGGGAGGGAGGAGTTAAGGAACCCCAACCTACCAATATTAGCTTTGTCAGACAATAAGTATTTACTAGATTATTATTTCCCAATTTCCCCACTGCGCGATCAGCATTTATAATTATCTAGAACATGCGTCAATCTGATCACGCTGTGCATGTACTACGTTAGCAATTAAGTTAGTATATAAGATCAATATTTTGTTAGATTTAATTAATTACTGTTTCGCTGTAACTCTGTCGGAATAAAGTTATTTTTAAATACTTCCGTTGTCGCTTACTTAATTCGCGCGACAGCCACCGGTGGCTGTGGTCGGTGGCCCGTTTGCGCGGAGCCAAAGTTTAGATTTATGCCCTGTTAATGGCAAAGACTTGCCACCATTGCATGGGATTATGTGGGTGCACCTATTACATCTACCTCTCTGCCTCACCCTTTGGTGAACACAGGCACATACTTATGTAAAAAGTATCCGCCGAAAAATCATAATCTTTCCAAAACATTAAGAGTAAAAATGTCGTGAAAGCGTCCCTACGTCATAAAGTGGACACTTGATGGCAAGTGCCCTTTGTCGTGGGAGGACTGCTTTCAATGCCAGTGGTGCTTCAGCGGTAATTTACCATGCTTAGTCACCATGTTTTGAAAGTTTTCATTGAAATAATAGGATTTTCGATGATGGGAAACCGTGTTAGAAAAAAGGATTTGAAAATATTATGTTAAAGGAGGCATACTAATTAAAATATAAAGTTGAAAGAGGAACACCGCCTCTTCGGAGTGAATTTTAAGAGACTTTTTTTGCACGATTTCATGGTTTGTCACTAATTTGCCTAAAGATTGAGATTTACTAGATTTAGGTACTGTAAATAATCCTTATATGTGTCCTATTTCTTATCACACATTGCACTGTTCTTATTTGAAAACTTTATTTCCCTTGTGGAAGCAGATTAGGCTCAATTTTAGTTTTATACCACTGCATTTATTATGGATTTTATATTAATTTTGTCACAGATCAACTTCTGAATTAAAGCAATAAACTTTGGATAGACAAATATAACATAAAAATCGAAATACGACTGCTTCACTCCGACCCAGCTATACAATGTCGCCCATCGGCATGTACCCGCCCGTATTTTTCTGAATATTCATGAAAAATTATCTAAAAATAACTTTAAAAGGGGTCTATCTTTAATATTTTTCATGTTTTTAATTTTTTTATGTTTCGAGTTGCGTTTGCCATATATCCGATTTTATTGGCTCGATTTGTATTCTGTTTATTATTTCTAAAAGCTTATGAGTTATTTTATCGGATTAACTAACATTTTTATTAAAATTTGGCGACTATGCAAAAAAACGGAAGTGAAAACATTTTTTCCTAAAAAAAAGTTTTTTTTTAAACACTAGTTTTAGTTCATAAATGATATATTTATCATAGATTTTGAAAAAAAAAAAAAATGCGGGCGGGCACATGCCCATGTGCGACATTGTATGTTATTGCCATGGCCTGATGTTCATGAAACAGAGTAACAGAAAATCAATGGCGTCGTAATTGGAATTGCATGATTGCATGATTATCATCTCATGAATGTGAATTTATTCGGGGCTGTTTTACAGCCTTTATTGTTTGGTTCTGGGTCACCCTTCGAAACGACTAGAAGTGAAGTGGGGTGCGAATTACGGATTCAGAAATATAGGTACGCAACGAAATCAGCTGAAGGACATTTATCATAATAATTAAAGATTTTTAGCTCAGGACAAAAATAGCATCATGCAAAATAAGGTCGTTTAGAAGTGACTTTTACTGTACCAAAATTTTATAAAGATCAGTTCAGAAATTAAACTAGACGAGAGTAAATTATATTACCCTATTTTGTCTCTGTAATACTAAATATACACGATGTAGGCACTAAAAAAACCCTTTAAATAACTACATACACATTTCTCAAAAACCTATCTGTACGTCCCACTCACACGCCGCCGTGGTAAGCCTCTGAATACGTTGGTAATCACACTGTCTGTACTTACCTACATCGTAAACACTGGCCAGTCCAAGAGTTTATCTAATCCCCCACTCATGCCGTTGACATTTTCTCTGTGTTCTCTAGAGGCCACCATTTTGGTCTCAAGCGGCTCAGCTGGCTAATGTAATACGTGACACGGCTATTATTGTGATGTCATGGGGGTGGCAAGTACGTCATAATTTCTGTGGTTTCGGTGGAATAGTGTGTCAATTGAATTTTGGGTTTAATGTTTCCTTTGTAAAGGCTATTTTTCTTTTTGTGATTGCAATAGGCAATATTAAATAACTCTTTATTCTTGACTGATTGTGATATTGTGTAAAGTACAAGACATTTTTTTAATAATTTTATTTTTGTAAGACTCAGCCTTAGTCATAAGGGACCGTTCAAGTATTACGTAAGCACTATAGGGGGGCGGAGGGGTCCATGCTTTGCTTATTTTTGATGACATGGGGGGTAGGGTGTCCCGTTCATGTATGGGGAAAAAAAATTGAGCTACGGCTACGCAAGAGGTATCAAAAGTTGCGCTTTGACACATATATTACGATTATTATAAAATTTAATTAGATATCCGGCATCTTGAGGCCTCTACCAGTCCTTGAAGTTTTTCAAATTTGCTATTTTTAGGGGTTCCTAATATAAACTATAAATCATACATACTAAAAGGGACATAGTTAATGGTATTGACACCCTACTTAAATTAAAATTAGGTAAATTAATATTATGTGCATTGCCATATTCTGATAAGTTATATGAGCAAGATAACAACTACATTTTTAGTTTAAATAACCTTATGCATATTTTGGCATGTCGTCATAGTGACCGTTTATTGTATTTTGATACTAACAATTTTGTTAGAGACTTTGTGTTGACTCAGGAGCAGATGTTCTTACCTAAGAAAAGCCAACATGTTTTAGCTACTTTATTAGCCTACAATATACACGCAGTTATGAATGTTTTAACTGAGATTAGCTTAAGTGACGAAACAGCATTATCTAGTACTTCTAATAATGCTGTAATAAATTCTTTAAACTTTTAGAATCGACAAAAGAGAAGCATAATAAGAATATTTTACTCTATCACCAAAATATAAATCGCATCTCTGGCAAAATCCTAGACGTGGAAATGTTAATAGACAAATATTGTATGGATATCTTATGTTTTTGTGAAACCTGGTTAAAACCAGATAGAATGTCGTTTAATGTAAATAATTTTTCAGTTGCCAGTGCGTACAACCGGTCTTCATTAGGGGGTGGTACCTTGATATTATGTAATAGTTTTCTCAAATATAAGGAAAGGAAGGATATCACTGCTTGCTCTGTTGATCGCTTATGTGAGGTAGCATGTGCAGAGGTTGAAGGCCATACTTTCTTATGTGTTTATAGACCACCAGCCTCAAACTTGTCATCATTTTTAATCATAATGGAAGAAATACTAACTAAACTTACTAGAGATAATAAAATAGTTTTTGTTTGTGGTGACCTAAATATTGATCTATTAGTAAATTCACCGGATAAATATAAGCTTATCTCATTGTTAAAATCTTTCAATTTAAAATGTATATTTAATGTAGCAACTAGAATAACAGCAACCTCGGCTACATGCATAGACAATGTATTTACTAATTGTAAAATAAAAGATTGGTCCCTAATTAGTGGCGTCAGGTCTGATCATACAGGTCAACTTATTCTTTACCAACATCCCAATAAAGGTTACGAAATCTCTCCCCTCATCATCTATACTAGCTGAATCTCTTCTAAAAGAACACTACAGTAAGAACATTCCAAGTTTTGAATTCAAGCCCATTTCTATTTTCACAATTAAAAAAGCATTCAAAAGTCTTAACATAAAAAACACTGAAGACTTATGGGGGATTTCTGTTAAGGTTCTTGAAAATATCATTGACACAATTGCGCCTGTTCTAACTGGCATATTTAATCAATGTTTAGATAGCGGTACGTTTCCTGATTTAATGAAACATAGTAAAGTGGTACCAATTTTCAAATCGGGTAGTAAGAGTGATCCCTCAAATTATAGACCAATATCTGTGCTACCAGCATTGAGTAAAATATATGAAAAAATCATGCTAGACCAGATGTTGTCACATTTTAATTCAAATGGGATTTTACATAGTCACCAGTTTGGTTTCACGAAAGGTAGGTCGACGACTGACGCAGGAGTAAAACTCATCACTCACATTTTGGAATCCTGGGAGAATTCCCAGGATGCAATTGGCATTTTCTGTGACCTCTCAAAAGCGTTTGACTGCGTTGACCACAATACACTGATCTGTAAATTACACCACTACGGAATTCGTGGGCAAGCTGCTGATCTTGTTCTTTCCTATCTATCCAACAGGGAGCAAAAAGTAAACGTTAATGGGGCGACGTCTACGGGGTCTCTAGTTAAAATGGGCGTGCCTCAAGGTTCAATTCTTGGCCCTTTCTTATTTCTAGTTTATATAAATGATCTTCCTTACATGATGGCTAACTTATCGGATATAATTTTATTTGCTGACGATACTTCTCTTATTTTTAAAATAGACAGGAAAGATATAGATGTCTTACATGTCAATGATAGTCTGGCTGTTCTTTCAAAATGGTTCGCAGCTAATAATCTTTTACTTAATGCGAACAAAACTAAATGTATTAGGTTTCATTACCAAACGTACCTCAAGTAGGTCTAAATTTAAAACTTGATGGCAAAGAACTAGATGCAATAACGGATACTATATTCCTAGGCATTACTTTAGATTCAAAATTGCAATGGGGTGCCCACATTAGAACTATTTCAGGTAGATTAAGTTCAGCTGCATATGCAGTTAGAAAAATAAGGCAGTTGACTGATATAGCCACAGCTAGGTTAGTATACTTTGCTTATTTCCACAGTATTATGTCTTATGGCGTTCTGCTGTGGGGATCGGCAGCTGACGTAGATTCAATTTTCATTCTACAAAAGAGGGCAATCCGCGCGATCTATAAAATGGGTCCTCGCGAGTCCCTTAGAGACAAATTCAAAGAAATTAACATACTGACTCTGCCTTCTCTTTATATCTTAGAAAGTATTTTGCATGTTCGCAAAAACTTAGGACTTTTCAAAATAAGAAGCGATTTCCATAATATAAATACACGTAGCAGACATGAAATTGTGATACCCAAATTTAGATTAACTAAAACAAGCAAGTCATTTCTTATAAACAGTATCCGCTTTTATAACAAGTTGCCAAAGTCTGTTACAGAACTTAGCGATGGGAAGTTCAAAACCCACATCAAACGTGTTCTTATCAAGAAAGCATATTACAAAATTAAAGACTATGTTGAAGACAAGGAAATTTGGCAATAATTCCTTCTGCACATGTGGCTTCCCTGGTATCTCATTAACGGCATAATTATGTAAGAGTCTATTAACTGCTCCCAAATTACCATATTTATTTTTATCTTATTTTTTTACATTCATCCTTGACATATTCATCGTATTATTTGACATTATATAGCTACGAGTTAATTTCAACTCTTTGTTAGTGGCTTTTTTGCATATAATAATTATTTAGATTTATTACAGTTGTAATAGCAATAATGTAATTGCGTTTAATTAAAAGAGGTTTTTATTTTTATTAATTTATATTTTTTTTTGTATAGATTCTTTTCTATTTTGTGAATGTGAGAACACTGTAGGCTTAGTGGACTGTAGATTTGTTGACCATTTCTATTTTCTTAAGTACCTGGTACTTATTGAAATACCTACACTGTCCTTCCATACCTTGTTGTGACAAGGTATGGGAGGACAGTGTAGGTATTTCACTGTTATCTGAAAAAATTGTAAAAGCCAATTATTTTTAAAAGAGTAACCGTGGAGTTTCTTGCCGGCTCTTCTCCATAGGAAACGACCAATTGGAACCGTGCACCTAGCTTCTGACGTTTCATAAGTGCCCATGTAGGTCTATGTGAAATAAAAATATTTTGATTTTTGATTTTGATTTGATACAAAAATAACATTTAAATGGTTTTTATTAAATTTAAGGGTACAACAATGAGTTAAAGCAAGGTTTAAAATAGTTGAAAGACAAAATAATCAATGGCAACTTTAAAAACGGAACTGGTTTTTGTGACCAAAATTAGGCATTTCTGAGCGAGATTTTAATCTGTTCCTAATAAAACCATCCCGAGCTGTAGCGTCCGTGACGCTTTGAGAAGCCTCCGTCACTAGTTTTACACATCTTTCCACTGACTGTGTGTGGCAGGGAAAGTCAATAAGGATGTGTTCTTTAGCCTTAATTCTAAGTTCATCGTTGGAGACGTGTCGCAAAATTGGTGGAGCTGATATTTTCACACTCTTGCCAAAATATTATATCGGTGTAGTCTCGCGCACAGAAGTTAAGCTTTGGTGCTTTAAATACCCTGCGAGAGTTGCTCTTTTCTGCTTCTCTGGCCTTTAATATTTTGCGAGATGCAAGCTCTCGAATATGCTCTCTATCGTCGAATAACATGGCAATAAGCAAGTTTTCTGGGTGCGCAAAAAAAGCGTTTTTTTCGATCACCGAATTTACAATAGATCTCTGACTATCAGGCAAAAATCGAGAGTATATAACCATTTGAAAAATATGCTTGGCTCCATCTTTAAATGATGAGTTTTGCTTGATTAGGAACCAAACAGGAGCGTAAACTTTGACCACGTAGTTCACAAGCAGCTGCAAATTATTTGACGGCGAAACAGTACTTACGTAAAGTCTGAGTATGCGATTGGCAGTAGTGAGCCATCTCGAATGCGCCATTTTTCCAGGTTGGCGGTTCGCTAGCTCAAGGGAACAGGAACCAGCCATCACAGCATGACAAACTCAAAACTCAAACTCAAACTCAAAGCATTTATTTCAATTAAACCATTTACAGGCACTTTTGAATTGTCAAAGAGTCGGTCAGTTAGTCAGAAAGTTGAAGCTAATTGCCCATTCCAAAACGTAGATCTCTATGGAGAAGAACGGGCAAGAAACTCCAAGGACACTCTTTTAAATATTGATATTACAAAATCCTGGGTACATCATTCTTGTTGCTTCTATATGTGAGAACAATGTACAAAAAATAATCAAAAGCAATTGCAAATATAAGATTAAAAATAAGCCCTGGCAGATAAGAGATGACCAGTTTCAACTGACGGCGCCCGTTCACGAACATGACGCGTGGATCAGCACCATCCAGCTCAACCATTTTGTAGGGAACCGAATGATCCAACACACTCGCCACCATCAGCGAGACATTTAAGTGAGCATGACATATTCTCAACTGCCATGCTATTTCAAGTCAACATACATCTTAATAAGTTAATAAACGGCTCCATGGTCTCACATTTACAAAAATAAAAATGCTTCTAAATTATACAAAACTATAGTTTGCAATGTATCTAAAAAAATAAAAGAATTTAACCACCAAAAAGAAAGAAAATCATTACTTAATTGGAGCATTCAACAATTAAGTTGGTAAAACAAAAATGAACATTAAGTTCCTAATGTCAAAATATATTTTTTTTTTAAAGGGGAAGCAACTCTTCCAAATATTAAAATTTTAACTAGTGAGCCCAAGCGGCTGTGGAGCAGGACCAGCATTAAGCCAAGCATTTTTATCTACGATATAATCATCTAACTTATAATATGCTTGTCTACATAGTGTGCGTTTAATGCATGTTTTAAATTTCTTCTCATTTAGTTGAAGAATATCGAGTGGTATTTTATTATAACATTTTACACAGTACCCCATAAAAGAAGTGTGTACTTTAGACAATCTAAAACGTGGTTGATCTAATTTGTTCCTATTTCTAGTTTTAAAATTATGCCTGTCACTTATCTTACTAAAAAGATGGAGATTTTTTCGAACATACATAATGTTCTCATATATATACTGACAAGGTACCGTCATGATGTTGATTTTCTTAAACAGTTCCCTTAGAGACTCGCGTCTGCGGAGGTTGTAGATGGCTCTGACGGCCCTCTTTTGCAGAATAAAGATAGAATTAATATCTGCAGCCCGTCCCCACAGCAAAATACCGTAAGACATGATGCTATGAAAGTAACTAAAATAGACCAGTCTCGCAGAATCTACGTCTGTTAGTTGGCGGATTTTCCAAACAGCGTAAGCGGCTGAACTTAGCCGCCCTGCAAGTGATGTTAAGTGAGGACCCCACTGTAGTTTAGAGTCAAGCGTTATCCCCAGGAAAACAGTCTTTTCGACGAATTCTAGTGTCTCCTTATTCAATACAACGTGACATTCACTACTTCTAACATTCGGTAACGCGAATCTTATGCATTTAGTTTTCTTCTCATTTAATACCAAATTATTTACAGTAAACCAATTATGGACCTTAAGCATAGCGTTATTTACGTCGTCAAGCTCCTGTGCATGTCTGTTTACTTTAAAAATCAGTGATGTGTCATCAGCAAATAACACCATTTGTGGTCGGGTTTTCAGTAAATTAGGTAAATCATTTATGTATACTAAAAATAGGAATGGACCCAATATCGAACCCTGTGGAACACCCATTTTGACTTTTAAACCCAATGAATTTACACCGTTTATTTGAACTTGCTGCAGTCTATCATTCAAGTATGATTTTACTAAGCTCAGCGCAAGTTTATCTAGTCCGTAATGTTCAAGTTTCAAGAGCAGCGTTTCATGACCTACGCAATCAAATGCCTTGGATAGGTCGCAAAAGATGCCTATTGCATCTCGTGCCTCTTCCCATGCATTAAATATGTGTTTTAATAAAGTGACACCGGCGTCGGTTGTGCAACGTCCTTTGGTGAAACCATACTGTTGATCGTGTAGGATGTTATTACGATTAAAATGATTGAGCATTTGATTTAACATTACTTTTTCAAAGACCTTGCTGAAAACCGGCAAAACCGATACGGGTCTATAATTATTTGTGTTTTTGCTGTCCCCGGATTTGAAAAGTGGAATAACTTTACTGTATTTCATTAAATCCGGGAATATCCCTTGATCTACACATAAATTAAATATTAAAGCTAAATAGGGTGCAATTGTCTCAATAATTGATTGACAAACTTTAGTAGACATGCCCCACAGATCTTCGGTCATTTTAATCTTTAGTTGCTTAAAAGCCTTTACGACGACCACAGGATTTATATGTTTAAATTTAAATTCCACAGGACAGGCTGAAACATTTGCTTTTAATAAATCAATAGCAATAGTTTTAATTGGAATATTGGTAAAGAAAGTTGCAAATTCCTGAGCAACATCGATGTTATCGCTAATGAGACCGCGGGAAGTGTCTAGTGTGTAATCTGTATTATGTCTTTTGTTCTTGTTTGTTTCATTGTTAATAATTTTCCAAACTGTCTTTATTTTATTATCTGCTGATTTAATCTTGTTGCTAATGAAAGAAGCTTTAGCACACATTTCGTACAGATACTTTTGATCCGTGCTTAGTTCCTTCACAATATTATCAGGTAATACTAGCAAATTGCCAGACACTGCACAAAAAGACGCTAGAGGTTTACTTTCACAAGCAGCTAGCTGTTTTCCAATAGGTCCTGAATATTCTTTTGGCCCAGATGTGCTACCATCCAGAGACATGAACAAATGACGAAGCGGTAATTCATTCGCGTGAAGCATACAAACACACCATTGCAACGGTCTCTTTAAATAGTTTTCCAGGTATTGAATGACACCTCCCTTCCAACCTGTATTCGTAGCAGTACCATCGCACCCCACACAGATCACCTCTTCCAAGTTCAACCCTTGATTTTCTAACAAAGATATGATAGAAGAGACGATCCCTTTGGCAGTGCCACGACTTGGCGTCATATGTCCCAAATAAATAGATCCCGGCTCTGTGAGAACTGAAATGTGTTCTTGCAAGACTTCTCTGCGGTGGTACCGATCGTCTATTTTCTCGTTTATGAGTGTTTTGTCCTTTCGTCCATCAAAGTAGATACTTTTTATTACAATCGTATCAATGTCTTTGCTGGCCTTGGTCCGTGCTCTTGAAACAGCTCTATGAATTTTATTCTTATCAATAACAAGACTTAGATCTTCGGAAGATACCAATCTTACGTCAGCTAAGACCGCCGAAGCGACCGCAGCCGCAGATTGCGTTGATAGTCCATACCGATCACATACCTTAGCTACTGTTGGCAGCGCCAGAGTGTTCCGATTCAACGAAGTAGATGGAGTCTCATTTACAGGCACGTCACTATTCGCAGAAAGCTCTGTTACAGGCGACTGCGGTCGAGGCGGCAACTCGCGCACCGGAACAGGATTGGTTTTTAGTGATGCACTGGGAAAACATGCGTGCTCTGACTCTTTCCGATTCAAATTTTCTTGTCTCTGATGTTTCTTTAAAAGTTTTGCTGTTTCTTTTGTGTCTATACCGCTTATTGCCATTTTTCTATCACTTCTTTGATCCAGTAAAAAGTCTCTTTTAGAAATAGGAACTTTCTTAGGTTTTATGCAGGAACAAATGTAAAACGAAGTGCACTTACAAGCAGCAATATCGAAAAGCTTGTTCGACGATTCCAAAAAGCACTTCACTTTGCTTTCGTAACTATAATTTCTTTTATTTTTGGGATATCTTATCAATGACAGGTATTTGTCGAAATATGATTTCAGCAATTGGGTAACTCGTACGTTGGAAACGATAGGAATCGAAGCTTTGGTCCAAATCGTATCAAGTTTTCCAGAAACGATTGAAAAAACTTCTGTGTTAGAAGGATCTTTCCCATTCTTCTGTAGTTTTAGTTCATTTTTAGTAAACAAAATGAATTTGATAACGTCACTTATCACTGGTAACTGGCGATCGTCAAGTTCTTTATATGATCCCAAAATAGCACAAGTAGTCTCAATTCGTCTTGAACCCATTATTATATATAACAAAAACACGTATTTTATCACAAGGAAGTGCAGAGCGACACCTTACAGCAATAAAACCGCAATAGAAATGAGACGAACTGCCTCACAGTAGAAGTAGAGAATTTAAGAAAAACAAGTCAAAACATGAATTTTGCGAGTTTGTTCCAAACCAATTCCTAACAGAAAAAATCCTGTCGTTGCCTGCAAATCATAACTTAGGGTTTCACTATCAATGAAATAAAAAATAAAATGGGAATAATGTACATAAAATAGAATAGACGACATTGACTGGAGGGTTATTTAAGTGATAAAAAAAATTAAAAAAATGCCGGTAGAACCCTCAAGATATTTTTTTATGTTTTTTTTATTATTTTTACGGTAATCTAAAACTAATAATGCAACTTTTGAGGGGGCTTGAGTAGCGAAAAGCGAAAAAAAAATTTTTCGGGGCACCCTAATGGGGGGTGGGAGGGTCTAGATGGTGATTACGTCAGCAGTAATTATTTGCTTTTTTTACACATATGGCAACCCACACATTGTCTATGGTTGAAAACGAAACGAATATATTTCTAGAATTATAACTGCTGCTCATGAATCAATAAAATAACAGAATACTTATATTAAAAGAAAAAGCATAACCTACTGTTTACGTAAACATGGGAGGAGGGGGTAAGAGCTTAGATTACTTTTGCTGACAAGGGGGAGGGGGGGGGGGGGTAAATAATTGTAATAAATCTGCTTACGTAATACTTGAACGGCCCCTAATTATGTGTCTGAATGATCCAGATTTTCCAGACAGTTTTTTTTTATATATCAAGGTCTTAGTGGGTTTATACCCGAGCTTTGGCGTATTTTATTATATCTACTTAAAACCTTTTTCAACATTAACTTGAAGTTATCTCACTGTAAATTACGAAAAGTATACCTGAGAGAAGCCATCTATCTTGTAGTCTTTAGATTAAGATCTAGATTAAACTAAAAAAACTTACCTTTTACAAGGCTGTTTTTTTTTTCTGAAAATAAAACCGTGAAAGTGTAATTATTGTTTATGTACCATTTATATTTTTCCAAGAAGAATTACACCCGGGAGCATAATAAAACATTATAAACTTTTACAAAGTCTACAATGAACAAATTTTCTTATTATAAAACAAAATCTTCGTAAATACGTTTTTAAAGCTTGAATTGTTGCGCAAGTATGGAGAAGTTGCGAAAAAATATCTTAAGGGAAATTCACGCCAGAAAAGAGGAGACGTTTTAACAAACTCCAAAGAAAAATGTGAATATTTCATAAAGTTTTTGGGATTATGCTACTTTTGTTACTCATGGAGCAAAGTGAAGAGAATTTACTTAATAAACTGTTGTTGAAGCGTACATTCTCGTCAACGCTCTGATGCCTAGAGGTTCTAATGAAGACGTGGAAAGCACTCTATTTTTTTTTTCTTGGACAACAAAGGACGACGTGCAATTTCCTTTTTCACAAACAAATAGCGAAGTTTAGAAACAGCGCGAAATTGCCTCAGTAATACAAGAGATTGCCGAGATTTAAATTCTTTAATTTAATTTTCTACATAACAATTCTTCTCCAGTATAATAGAAGACTCAGTGTTAAGAGGCTTTTTGAAACGGTGGACTGTCGAAAAATAAGAAACATTCACAAAGTACAAAATTCAATATCAGTTGGTTGCTTTAGTACCTACGGGATAGCCTAGCGGTGTGACCGTCAGACTGCCAAGTTATAGATCTATAGTTCGAACCCAACGTACGCACCTCGGAGTTTTCGGATTCATGTGCATATTATATAATTATCACTTGCTTCAAAAACGGTGAAGGAAAATATCGTGAGGTATTTCTCGACGGCATGTGAAGCCAACTCAGAGGCCCATGGGCGGCTTTAAAACTCTGACACTAGGTTAGTAAATAACCATACGAAAAAAGTCGGCCAAGTGCGTGTCGGACCTCACACAATGAAGGGTTCCGTAGTTGAAATGAATTTATTCCAAACACAAACTCGTAATTGAAAAACATGTTCTCCCATACATTCCAACTGCAAATGTAAGTTTGTACGTACAATATTGAGATATTGACTATGTTATTTTAAGACCATAGACTTCTTATAGGTATTCCTGTAATCCATGGGTGAAGAACCATTCTCTGTATTTTTTCAAAATTTTAGGCGGAGTAGTTTCGGAGATAAGGGGGGGGGGGGGGGAATTGTCAATTTTCATCAAAGTCAAAGTCAAATCATTTATTTCAAATAGACCCATGTATGGCACTTTTGAACATCTATTTTCTAAAATATATTTAAATTCATTTATTTTAAAATTATAAAAAAAAATATTTAAGATCCTCGCAATAAGTCCTTTCATTTGATATGTTACTCAGTATAGTTTGCAAAACTTTTTTTTAAATTTTCTTATTTGCCCTCCAAAAGTGACCCTCATATTCAAAATTCATTTATTTACGTTACACGCCCGTGTTTGGGTCACAAAAATACATATATGTACCAAATTTCAACTTAAGCAGTCCATTAGATTCGGAGCAAATTGGCTGTGACGGACATACAGACAGACACACGAGTGATTCTATAAGGGTTCCGTTTTTCCTTTTGAGGTACGGAACCTTAAAAAGAAGAAAGTACCTTTATGATTCAGTTTGTTTCATCCAGTGAGGAATAAGACAAGTACACAGCTGCTGTAAAATGAGAAAAGTCAATATAATTCGCCCAAACCAAAATTCCAGTCATAAAATTAAAGTAAACCCGACCATCATCCGAGGAAATGTCAAACGTTTCTACACAATGTAATTCAATGGAACTTAGTCAAGTTTAATTTGTCCACGACAGACTTCAGGATCGTTACTCCGAACTGTACTTGTGCAGTCCTTGATACTTAAGTGGAAAGGAATGAGTATTTTGATTTTACAACTTAAAAGGAGGTAACAACTTGAGTAGATTCTGCTTGAACAGTAGTGTTGGGTGTCGTAAAGTTTTATATTTAATTTTTTAAATAATTTCTGATAATGAATAGGTACCTATTTGTTGCCTTACCTAGGTACTAATTGCTTTGTATAAGATAGCTTAAGGCCCTTTGTCCACGGTTTCTGTACGGTACAGCCGTAGAAAAAATATGTCTGTCAACAAGCTTCCATAGTGATTCATAGACACTGCGAATAAACCGTCGTTTTACAGATGGGGACGCACTACGGCTGCTACGCGTAACGTCCGTTTATGGCCCTATTGTATTCTTGAAGGTGCATTTTTTCTTGGATTAGTCGCGTTAAGCAAACTCGTGCAAACTGGCGCGACATCGCGGGCGCTATAGGCAGCGCAACCCTTGTCGTACCCGCGATATCGCGCTGCTCTGCACAAGCCTTCATAGCCGTTCTACGTAAGTACACTCAACGTTAGTGTCTATATGAGAAAAGAATCACACAGATCAAATTAACATTTTGTGAAGCATGGTACTAGGCGAGTAGTGTTGACAATATCGTATGTATTGGTAATATTATTGTGAGTATAGTTGCGGCTATAGTCAGACTGTTCGCCAATCGCTGCCCGCGGTGAAATTAAATGTGGGAAACAGGACACCGCCTGTTACGTTCTCTGTTGACACGCGCCAGCGCACACTATTCTTCATTCTTCTAGGAATCGATAAGTAACGCACAACACGCGTCTGTCCCTAGAGATAAAAGTATCCTATGTGTTAATCCAGGTTATAAACTATCTGTCTGCCTCATCTAAATCCTATTAGTAGCATATCATAATGATTGAATACTATCGTGAAATCATGCAAGCCTAGTACTTTTTTTGGCAAGTTTCATTAAAGCACGAGTGAAAGAGACACCAATACATCCTATTTGTCATCTAAGTCACTGCGTAATATAATTTTCAAATAGTATTTTGCGTTTTGACTGTACTGGAAGCGAACAATCGTAAAATATGAAGGTGCATCTTCCAAATACAATAGGGCCAGAAACGGACGTTACGCGTAGCGGCCGTAGTGCGACTCCGTCGTTTTTCACGACAAGAAAAACGTATGGGTACGAAAGGGCTTTTTTTTTGGGCGGGAAATTATCTAATAACTTCTCCCGCTCTGGTCGGAGCGGGAGGGCTTGGCAGACTCATACTGACTAAAGCCCACCCTACGAAGGGCCTAACAAGTTATTTTATATTTATAATATTTATTGCGGCCCCGATTTAAGTGCACGCATTTGTAAAGCATGTTTCCATATCCAGAAAAAAAAAATGGGAAATAGTTTCTGGATTTATTAACATAACCTTCCGGAAACATTTTCCAGATTGCAATTAAATACTTATATACCATTAGCATAACACTTACCATTAGCATATTTTACTCGTTCATTGAGCTGTGAAACTACGCTAGTACAAATTAAAATATTTATATCAAAACACGACTAGTGTCGGTACTAAGTATAAAATATTGAATGAAATGTATCGGTATGTAGTTGGATACTAATTCATGCTTGAATAGTAAGTGGATCTGAAGGGCGAAGAGTTTAATAGGGGGTAAAAAAACTGCTAAAATATGGTCGCTAAAGATGTATGGTAAAATCGATTTGTACAATAATGCTCACTGTAAGTCTGCGACCTATATGAAAGTGATCGTCGCGCGAATACGCAATCGATGCGTCCATATGTCACTTTTAATTCGGCCGACAGAGGGCGCGTTCCGGTATTCCGAACATAAAGTAACATAGACGCGGCGATCGTGCGTTCTGGCGACGAACGCTTTATAGGACGCGGGGTAAGGCATTATTGCTCAAATCGTTCAGTATGTCATAATAAAAACGCACGATAATACATTATTCCTTTACGAATATCTAAGAACTATATTGTTTGATTTGCTAAGTCATACTTAGTTGCACATCGATATTTTATATATTATTATAGGTAGAGGTACGCTGATAGCCGAAAGAACGAGTAAAATTTCGTACTACGTGCTAAATTCATATGGTACCAAAATAATGGGACATATGTTGTAGGCGTGTACCACGACGTTACTATCGATTTGCAAGTAAGTGTATTAGAAATAGTAATTTGGGGTAATGTGTTCTACTGTCTGTTGGCACTATTAAAACTACAATCAAGGTATGTGTGACAGTGAAATATTACTAAATAAATAATGGAGTCTCAAATGTTTATGTGAAGTAAAGTTCGAGTAGATGGTTGAAAATCTACAAGTACATGCTTAGTTCGGATTCTGGAGCTTACTTTCTGACTGCGCTGTGAGACCTGGGAAATATAGTAATGCGTTAGTATTGAAGGGTTATGCTATAATGTTAGTCTAAATTGAATACATATTGTTAACATAGTGGGTGTAGAAATACAGTTATTTATTAAAGAGAAAGGTGGCAGTAGATATGTACTACCTACTGGGAGGTTGAAATCATGAGTTTGATGATAATTATGGTACAGCGAGATCAGTATACCAATTAGTAGTGGAAAGATTAATTGCTGGAACTGTGTAGGAACATCGGTACTTAAGAGTAAAATTCATGTCTTGTTCACACCGAAACAACGTAAGGTCATTGCTTCAAACTGCAAAAAAATACTTTCTGAAACTGTCTGAATGTGTTATGTATTTTTTTCTGGAAATACACATTTGCAAAGAAATCCTCGGTGCTCAGATTCTGCTATACATTGCAAAAACTAAAAATCTTTTTTTATCAAAACACACATCCGTTCACATAAACGTACCGAGCGTGAATTATTAGCTACATCAGTCACCGGAACATCACTTACACGCTCCGGGATAATCGTCCACCAACGGTGAAATATTATCCGGATAACAATGAAAATAAGAAACATTGATGTATGTAGGTCAATTAATCATGCACGCCAGTGTCCTGTGCTGAATCAATAGATCAAATGTTTGTGATCCCTGTTCATTAATCACTGATCAAATGACCGCATTCAATTGAAGTGTTGAAGAGGTTTGAATTAGTGGTGGATGAGTTTTTTGGGCTTAAGTGTAATTATTGTTTAGCACAGGGTTTTTAGATACCTTAGAATGGAGATTGGAGAGCGTTCCTTACAGTTATTTTTCAATATTAATGAAAATAATAAACATTGATGTATGCGAGTCAACCAGTCATGCACGCCAGTGTCCTGTGCTGAATCAATAGATCTAATGACACTGATCAAATGACCGCGTTCAACTGAAGTGTTGAAGAGGTTTGATGTGGTGTAATACAGCGTTTTAATTCACATGACGGGAAGAATGGAGGTTTTCTTATAGATCTAATATACCTAGTACCTAACTGAAAGCATTCCTTTAACCTAGGTTTAATAAAGGTGGGTACTCTACAACCAATTACATTACTGCATAGTTAATTGAAAAGAATTTCCGATTTACAAAGGTAGAAAGTATGAAAATATTTGCGTTATAAAGTTAGCGCGAAAGTAGAAATTACTGTTTTTTCCCTTTTTTGTCTAACGTCGCTACGATTCTGCGATATAGAGCAGAAAGTCTGCTCACTTTTTACTAGAAGCAGTCTTGTTCATTACTTGGTTAATATCTGGAAATCCTTGAGTAGAAAGAATTTCTAATTAAACTAACTTCAACGTCAGAAATAGGTACAATGTTTTTGCAGACGCAGCTTGTACTTACAATTGATCTGCCCAAAAGCTTCTTTAGCACAACCCCGTACAAGTCAGAGGCCCATAGGGGGCATAAAATAGTGATACCAGGATAGTCACTAACCACACGAAAAAGAAGTGTTGGTATAAAGAAGTATTTGTTAACACGTTTACATACAAAGAGAACGCAAATCCTTCTTCGCTTTAATACTACCTAGTGTTGGGTTAAAGAAGCATAAGTAAGTACGTGGTCGTTCATACGTTCGTCTACCCGAAAGCTTCTTTAGCACAACCCCGTATAAGTGTTGATATAAAAAAGCATTTGTTAACACGTTTAAGTAAAAACAGAACGCATTTCCTTCTTTGGAACAACGCTGCCCATGTGTATACCATGTGTTAAAGAAGCATACGTAGGTCGTACTTACAATTTGTATACCCGAAAGCTTACTTAACATAACTTTGTATAAGTGTAGGCATGAACCAGTATTTGTAAATACGCATTTTAGCGACATAAATATTACTCGAGTCAGCAACAATGCGAATTTTATTGCCGCGAAAATGCAAAAATAATATTGATAACGTTGACGGAACCCGCTTATTATGTGGAGTACCTTTGACTTTTTTCAGAGGTAATTAAAAAAATACGTCAACGTCAGTGGCCCATTCAAAGAGTTTTTTTTGTTTTAATCATCTCGAATAATATTTTTTGTTCATGTTTATTATTTTGGTTGGTTTATACGAGACATGTATCGTTAAAATGTTTAAAATATAATAACCCTCAATATGAGTAAACTCTAAAAGATAACTATTGACTATGGATGTAGGAGAAGCACCTATGTAATAAGAATCTACGGGAACGATATTCTGGCAAAAATAAACACTTAGTTTCTTATATTCTCATGTTTTGTTGCCACGTGTAAATCTGAATTTGATAAATATTTATTACAAAATTCATACTAATTCTAGAATGACGTATGCAGTAGCAAACTCCGGTGTTTTGTTTATTCAATCTGGAAAGTGATTGGCACGTTCACTATTGAAGTATTGAATTTTAAATTTCGAACACATTTTATTGCTACGAATGAGTAAGGAGTTTTAATTGTATTCGAATTTTGATTTGAATATCATTTGTTTTTGAAACGTTACCATAATATTTATGGAAATAGATTAAACAATTTAGTTTTCAGTTTTACGGCCCGCACTGTTTTCTTTTTCTAAATATGATAAACTATTTGGTTTAAATAAACACTCGGGTGTCCGATGGACTTACAATTAAAATATGTAATACAATGTAAATAATCAAAGGTAATATAATACTTATTGGATTTAAAAATCTAATGAAAATACGTATTAATCTTTGTCCATATATCCATACAAAAATCAACACACAGTGGTAATTTATACAGGTTTCTTCACATCCCTCCTTATAAACAAACTTGACCGACAACTTATATAACACATAACGGCAATATGTCAAAAGTTCCATATGTGGTGGAGCCACCCTTTGGTGCCCCGACGTGACTTATCACATTCTGCTTTCCACCAAACGTGTTTCCCTTTCTTTGTGTGTACGATTTACGAGAAAGCCTTTAATAGAATATTTATAGTTTTTCCATAAACCAACGGCAACTGAATCATAAGTTATTACCTATAGTGTGAAAATAAATTTTCATTTCTCATACTCTGAAAGTACTGTTTGTTTGATCCGAGTAGCGGGTGGAAGACGCTGTTCCCCACCCTAGGGTGGGAAAGACTCATAGTAATTGCTTCCCTCTCAAGGGTGGGTATGAATTTTAAAAATAGAACTAAATTTGGTTAGGTAATCGGATATGAAAAATTTTACTAAGGAGGGTATTACACTATCATATCTGTGATCATAGATCTATTATCGCAGCTATAATGAAATTGTACAATAGACATTTATTGTGGATATATTTCCCTTAGGGGAATATTGCACTATCATATTATATCATATACCTATCTACGAAGCTCACAAATTACCCATAATATGTCTATTTTACAATGTAATTATATATTCGATCATAAATATGATAGTGAAAACAGTCGATAAAAAAAATTACTGCAGTCTAAATAGTGTATAAACAGCGGGACGACCCGCGGCGGTGACGCGGTTTGTTCCATATTTAAAATTTTAAAAAGACTAATAGGTACTAGAATACTCATGTTATTATTATCAATAAATGTTTTAGAAAAACTAAAAAAAAAAAATACTTTCCTTAAATTTGAAATGAAAAGTAGAGTGTTTAACACGGGTGAAAGTCATCAATTCCTACTCGGACTATACCCGTTGCGCTCGGGCGTCTTTATACCTCGTATGGATATTGATTCCTTTCGACTCTTGTATAACAATCTACTATTCTATGGCTCTAAATAATTTTACAGGTTACAGACAAAAAGTAGTATAACTAACTTAGAAGTAGTAAAGAATGAAGTATGCCTCCGTTGTCAATCCGATAGGGCAATTCCGATAAGGGTCGTTTCACATTTTGTCGTGTCAGAGTGGTCTGATAGTGACAGGTATATAAATGCCACAGCATACATTCCGCTGGACTCGACCGACAATTGACGGTTTGTACAAACGCGCTGATAATTCACCTGACCCTGTCATAGACAGGCGGTAGCGATGAAGTGTGAATGGACCATAAAATTGAATACTAACAAAAAATGTTTTTGAAAAACGTCATGCTTTTTGCCGTAAATGTACGAAATAATATTTGTGATGTATTGTCAGCACATTTTATTTATTTATTTATCTCAGATACAGTGATCCATATTTATGTTAGTATACCTACTTAAAAATTACGTTAGTAAACTAAGATTAAAATACATGTCACAATAATAATTACTATAACTAAAATAAATAACTATTTTACAGTCTTTTCGAAATTAATAAAGAAAAGTGCTTAATAGATATTTTACAGAAGCGCTATTGTTTAACTTGTATTTTATTACTTGGTAGATAACAGTGTAATTGACAGGTTTTAATTCATAAAAGACTTTTTAAGTTCGTTTTTGGGTTTGGTGGTAATACCAATAAATTTTTAATTCTGACAGAAAAATTGTGGTTACATAAATCGCCTTATTTGTTTTACGGACTAAACTATTTATACATTTGAACATGAGGTTCTGGATTCGATTCCCGGGTCGGAAAAGTGTTATTGGGTTTTTCCATATGTAATTTCCCAGTAGCAGACCGTAGTCTGGATTTGTGTCCGATTGATGGCAATAGGCTCGCCCCCTGTTACATGAAACTTGAAACATAACTGGCAAAATGTGGGTGTACTATGAGTGCACTTCTGCCTCACCCTTCGAGGAATAAAGGGATGATGTTATGTTAAGTAATTCTTAAAAAAATGTACATATATAGTTCGAGAATATAGCTCTAACGCGTCTCGAACAAAATATCCCTCCATCCATTTTGTAGGCTTTCACGACACAATAAACATTAGGTCCAAACATTTTCCAGAGGACACCATTTCAGACCGTATAATTAACACATTGTGACCCCGCTTAAGTATGTCCGTTTATCTGTGACAAAGTTCTTTATAAAATACTCAAGAAAAATACAAAAGGCTTTTTTCAGGTTCACAACGAACTACGTTAATGATTAAAATTGTAGAAAGTTGTAACTTAGAAGAAAAATGCGAGCACTAAAGCAAGTTTCAAATCGATGAACTAACTTTTTATTTAAAATGAGTTTCCTTAGAAGAAAATCTGTTTTCTAACTTCGATGTAGCTTGTAGTTTTATTGTGATTTATTAACGAAATAACTATGCGCATCTCTTCGGTTATTCTATATCTAATTTAACTACGTAATTTATTGTAATCATTTTTGAGGTGAAAACTTCTTTAGGCGCGTTGGGCATTTTTGAGATGGGACTAAACTATTTATTTCGCGAAACTGATGACACCTCATTTTTGTAAACGCGATAGCGCTCTTTATTTATATTATGTTACGGATCAATGTTCTATGCAAGTGTTTTTACTTTAAAGGTTTTGTAAACGCGATAATGCTCTTTATTTATATTAAGTTACGGATCAATGTTTTATGGATAATAGGTTCTAGAGAGACTTAACGTACATCATATCTGCCTAAACTCAACTTACAAATTAGGTGCTTTTCCAGAAACAACGGGACAATTAATATCGTGTCCTGCGTGTACTGTCGTCTGTTACTCCTAGGAACTGATTGATGACACTAGACGCTACTAATGACGGCAAACTCGTAGACGAATTCTGGGCCGACTCCATTTAGTTCACAATAGATTGCCATCGACATGCTAAGAAGGAGACACAAACTCAACATTCAATAGAATGAATGACATTTAAAATTGTTTTTGATGTGTAACATCTTTCCTCTTGCTTTCCTGCCATCTGTGCGAGTGATTTCGTGAAAAGGGACGGAAGTGTGTAACAGGAATCCGGGGAAGAGCACACTATTTGATTTGATTAATGAGAGCGCGCGGTGCTTAGTTGGCCGTCAGATGGTACTAACCGATTTTCCGAGAGTTTGGTACTTGTCAGCAAAGATGTCAGATGTTACACATCATATTATTATGCTTCTATAAGGCTCACCCGTTTTTTTTTCGGCTCTCTTTGTACAGTACCATAATAACTGGCTTCCAAAGTGCTCAAATATCGCCACTTAAACAATTTTTTTTTTATGACTCTGAAGGATGATCCTCAAACTCATAAAAATAAAAGAAGAATTTAAACTTGAACTGAGGAGTTTGCGCAAAGTTTTTTTTATTTCTATACATTCTACTGAAGGCGACTGAAAATAAAGAAAAATATATAAGGAAAATGGTGACCCTGCCCTTTTATTGCTTGTCGGAAGTTTCCAACGATCCAAATATGGTTCGTTTTAATACAGTTCTGGGTTTAGTAATAAAGGCTTCGTATCGAAGTTATGTACTGTGGGTTATGAGATAAAGTTAGAGAGATGGGGTGATAACTGCCTCCCCGCGGGAGTGATGCCGTAAGTATACTTGTTCTTGTAAGGGAATTTTCGGAAGGTTGATTTTAAGGTGTCCGTTTTATTAAGTCTTAGTTGGTAAAATTATAGCGTGAACATTAAATGTGTATTAATAAAATTAGTCGTTTGTTAAGCTTGAAAGAAATCAATTACACTCATGGGTGCTAAATAAGCTTTGTAACACAGAATTATATTTTGTATCCAGCATCATGATAACATTATTTTATAAAAGTGCGTACATAAAACCATTTGCCAGCATTCTCAGAACCAAAAGCAACTTATTTACGTTAATTCATTATTACACTCTCACATTTGGCAAGTAAATGAAAACATATCGTTGTGTACTAGCAGCCATGCACTTTAATTTCGTCCTTTTAGAAAAGTGGTTTGTACTCTTGTTGGTGCCGAAATGAGGAAACTGTCAGGACTTGTACACCGTCCTTATAAATACAACACGTTATGACTGTAGCTTTCAGAGCCCAGTTCAAATTAACTTTTTATTTCGCTAGCACCATACTGCACGCGGACTGAGTGAGAGCGAGACCGAGTGGGGTGCTGGCGCCTCCAAGGCGCCGATAGTTTAGGTAATTTTTTTTTACGGCGAAAATAATGGTAACAAACAAAAAAACAAACGTAGTATCTGCTTTATAGTTAGTTCAGTTATTATGCAAAGTTTCAAGATCTCATTTGAAGTATTTTTTTAATACTACGGCTTATTGTTCGGTTTTGAGGTAACTTTTTTCTATTGAGAATATTTTATGGAATCGTGTTTTCGTCAAACATAGTACTTAAAATTAATCCTCAACTTTAACATATATTTATTTCAAAATTAATGCTGAAGGATTTTAGATATAACGGAGGATCCTGCTTAGCAATTTGAGGTATTATAGACTCTTAAGCGTAGGCCACACTGGGTACGAAGCTAAGTTCGTTTAGATTCGCTCGTGTAGCTTCCACGTGTTTGTATACTACGGTCACACCACGAACTATGGACCGAAGTATGAAAAGACGGGTAGCACATTAGCGAAGCTAACCGAACTTAGCTTCGATCCCATCGTGGCCTGCGCTTTAAGTGATAATACTACTCCTTGTTTTACAACAAACTGTGAAAAATTACAGTATTTTACGCCAAAACTTCGGTCCCTAATCGTCTAAACCCAAAACTTTAGAAAGGACCAACAAAAAAGAAAAAGATAGGACCTACACCATTTCAAATTACTCGTTAACTTACGTCTGATGTAGCAAAAAATCCCCTCATCAAGAAAATATTAATTATGGCTGAAATTATCAAAGGGGCAGGAAACGCCTTTGGCCACGGAAAATTAGAATGAACGGGGGAGTCAGCGTTATAATAATTTCGCAATTTCCTTAATTAAATTCAAATAATTGTTTCAGTATGATCCGGGTACGAAGGAGGGATTTGTAATGAGAAATTGAGGACGAGAATATGTTGTTTAGATTTTGTAAAATCATTACCTAATCTCTAATTAATCTGAATTGGTTTCCAGAAGCTTACGCTAGGTGCTACGGTACTTATAATTTAATTCCGATAAATAATTTTGGTGTACTTCTAACAGATTACGGACCAACATTCATATTAGT
Source organism: Omphaloscelis lunosa (assembly GCA_916610215.1). NCBI lineage: Eukaryota > Metazoa > Arthropoda > Insecta > Lepidoptera > Noctuidae > Omphaloscelis > Omphaloscelis lunosa. The sequence continues at coordinate 6,303,401 of OU744255.1, forward strand.
AAAATTATACATAATATATTGTGCGGTTAGGATGTTGAAATATTGGTTTTACATTAATTATCCTCATTTAAATAGCTTTGATAGTTTCATCAGACGTTTATAAAAAAATATGTCAATCGGTTAATTACCATGTCTGTATTTAACGATTGGTTTACATTTTCCATAAACAAGAGCGAACTTTGCACTTAGTTACATCATACTTTATGAATACGTTGCCCATTAACTCGTAAAATCACAATTTCCGGTGAAATAAATAACATTTGAAGGGCACAGGGGAAAAACATGCAATGTCACAAAGACAATGAACTGAGAAATTGCTAAATTAATCTTTTGATCCTTGAAAAAAGGTACAATAAAGTTTCAAATAGAAAGAAAATATATTTATTTATAAAGAAAATATATTTGTTTCTGTTGTGCGGTAAAAAAAAAACCTTTTCATTCTTATGTTTATTGAGTTAGCACAGGAAAACAGATCAAAGTCAGAAAATACAGGCAAATAATATGCAATGTCCATGAAATATTTATTGTTTAATTATCAATATATTTTATCTGTGAGAAGTATTGCTTAGCTTTTGGTCCACAAAACTTTGACAGGGCCTGGATGTCCATAAATTTTGCCTTTGAAACTGGAAGGCTGTCTTCATAGGATTGATCTGGCAGTACAAACTCACCAGCACTATGAGAGTCATTATGGGATTTCAACTTTTGTTTGGTGCCATGAGAATAGATGACGTCCAAGAGGAATTGTAATGTTCTCTGTGAAAAATCAATTTTGGATGATCCTTTTCAACCCTGATTTCTCTTATGGGTCGAGATAAAAAAGGACATGTCTTCTTATACATTGGGGATAGAAAGGTTGTCCATTTTCTGACAAGCGGTTGATCAACTTCTATCACATTAAAGGGGCATGGCTTCTGTCTAGCTTCACGAATCACTTTTACCCACTCATCAGGCGTTTCACAAGGTGATTTCTGGTTTATGCAACCCATATTTCTGTCACATTCTAAATATGAGTGTCCGCGAATAACCACAAAAAACAAGACGTCATTAAACAAACGTCAACCTAACAACGATGGACAATGCTTATTTTTCTCCTGTACGAGTTGGACATTGCTGGTTATTGCACTGTATCAATATTTTAATACGAATATTACTCCGTGACTATGCATGTTACTGCGAAGTATGTTTTGGCGTTTCGTTCTACCAAATGTAAACTTCACAATGGCATTGCCAGTTCAAAAAACATAAAAATGTGACATAGCATGTTTTTCCCCTGTACCCTTCATTTGTGAATAACATAACATAACATCACGCCTGTAATCCCCAAAGGGTTACGCAGAAGTGTAGGTTCCGACAGTACACCCACATTTTGCCAATTATGTTTAAGTTCCATGGTCGCAGATGTTCGCGGAAGCCCGTGTTGACCATTTTCATGCTATAATGAGGAAGAGAATAGCGTCAATAATGGCTAGGTTGCGCGGAAGTTCCAACAGCATCCTAAAAGCATCATTAAGTTGACGGTCCCCTTACGATTTAAATTCAACTCTTTATTAGTGGCTTTTGTGGACATGATAATTATTCAGATTTATTACAGTTGTAATAGCAGTCATGTAATTGCGTTTAATTAAAATACATAGGTTTTTATTTTTAATAATTTATTTATCTTTTGTATAAATTCTTTTCTATTTTGTGAAGGTGAGAACGCTAGGCTTAGTGGACTGTAGATCTGTTGACCATTTTCTTGATACTTATTGAAAGAGCTACACTGTCCTCTCATACCTAGTCACACTGTTGGTGGAGTTTCTTGCCGGCCCTTCTCCATAGGAAACGACCATTTGGAACCGTGCACCTAGCTTCTGACGTTTCATAAGTGCCCATGTAGGTTTATGTGAAATAAAAATATTTTGAATTGAATTGAACTTTATAAGGCACTGGGTACGGAGGCACGTGCCAACGTGTGTTGGGACACGTCAGTTATAGTTGTTTTAGTTTGTAAAAGTTTACTAACATAGTTTTTAAGTCATTGCTACATGGATGTATGGATTGTGTGTACTTCTATGTGTAGTCCGAAATAAAGAATATATATAAAGAATAAATAGGGGGCGAGCCTATTGCCATTAATCGACTCCGGGCTTAAATTCCTATTGGGAAAACCAAATAAAAAAAACAAATAAGTAATAAACAGCAGCAGTAAAGTTATAAAATAGCTCCCGAACCAATTAACGTGTACTAAACCGTCTTTAAATACCAACTTAGCCCTGTCAATACTACCTACAACATAGTAAGACCTGCGAAGATGTCTGCATTGCATGCAACGTTGTAAATCTACAACACGATGACATCAAGTTTATGTCGACACGCAACGACAAAATGGCGCTGATACAGTTTGAAAGTCGTTAACAAACACGGTGCAGTGATATTGATGTTTTCATTATGCAAATATGTTGACAAAACCGCTTAGAGGTGATTTAACATGGAACCAAGGAACGTAGAATTATTGGGAGTATAACAACGTTGATTCTTTTTTTACAGTAGCTCGCTTTTACATTATTATAAATATGTATAATCAATGGATTACAAAAATAAATAACATTCTTGAAAACGTAACAGTCGTGTGCAGAAATATTGTTATTTCCCTGAGAACAATTTGTAATTTCAGAAATGTTTATACAATTCCCATTATCAAAATAAATATTCATTCAAAAAATTCAATTATAGCAACTACTCCACGGTAACGATCAAACTCTGTTCTCGCATTTATAGGAATAGAATCGCAGAATTTATTTAGCTAGGCCATTAATAAATGTATCAACACTCAATATATTTAAATGCAGAACGGATAAACCCCGCCGTATGTTACAGGTCCATATAAATACTCCTCTTTTCGATAAAAATACTCCTTCCTGCGCTCGACGCGACGAAGGAAAAACAGTGGGATTGTAGAACAAAATGTTCTGGTGTGGCCGTATCTCGCTTTTGTTCAATTAGAAGGAGAACAATTATTGGAGTTTCTCGTGCAATTACTGGTATTGGGAGTAAGTAAGCGACCCGGAACAATAGGGTTAAGTGGAATGTGTGGAACAATTTGCTGAAAGACGTTTCTTTTATTGGGATTTTAATGAAATTATTTAATCACTTTTAAAACAAAGGAAAAATCTATTTGACCATTTATTTGTACAGTCCCGTTAGTGAACAATGAAAACATTGCAAAACAGCATTTAAAAACAATAATTAAAAATATAATACTAATGCTTCCTATGTTTATTAGTACTAGAAGTTAACTCCAATTTGTTGAAACTTTAATTCAATATTTATCTGTAGGTAGGCACGTCTAATGAGTAAATGGCGAAGTTCGCGAATTGTTTACTCCTTTTCTTTGCCTCACCTTAGTTTAATTAAACCACAATAGTACCTCTACAATTAAACATTTCATTTTGTATATTCACCGCGTTGATTATAACTTATTGAAGGTTTACCGAAGCTATGACTTATGCCCAGCAGTGAACTGCGATAGGCTTTGATTGATTCATACCGAAGCTATTTAGGCCATGTCTACGAAATTGTTACAAAAAATAAAAGAGTAAAAAGTACGAGTTTGTTATGACAAATACATTTTTAATTTGAATTTATCGATAAAAGTAGGTACTCAAATCAACAACATTAATGAATGAATGAATGAACGAAATGCACAGACCCCAGCGTGGTTTAACCAGACTCGATCAGTCCAATAAGCCCCAAGATTTACACTAACCCCTGGAGCCTCGTGTTGCATGGGGTTATCGATAAAATTGCTCAAATCAACAACATGTTAATTCATTACATGGAATGAACATTGTTTGCTTAAATCGCTCTTTATTTTGCAGTAACATTACTTTTCATTTTAATGTCCGTAGCAAAAAATAAACATTTCCTGCAACTCGCTATATAAACGATTCGAGACTACAAATTAAAGTACACTGCCTTTAATTATTAATTTATCACCCTTTAATATTTTAAAGCTGAAACAGTTCGTAAATAAATGCTAACTCATTTAAAATGGCGCGCAATTTTTAGTGAAACGAACCGCTTCGTCGACAGATATAGACGGAGGGCGGAGCCAATGTGCGCTTTGGAAAAATCTCCATTCAAGGGAAAATGAAGGGTGCTCCACTCCAAAACTGATGACGTGTAAAAAGCTGATAGAGCCATCGGGGGTTCATTTAAATGTCGCGAATGGGATGAGAATCTCTCAAGCTTTTGTATAATGTTGAGGGATAACCACAGTACGGGCGACGCGATTGTATCAGCAAAGATTTTTTTAGAGTTCTTATCTTGTGTAAATGTGATATAATGAACGCGATTTATGTGATACGTGTGATTTTTGCTTGACTTCAGAAGGTTTATATTTTAGTCTACGTGTGGAGTTATTCGACGGCATTATATATTTAAATTCAATTTTAACTGTATAAATTATTACGGTTTTAGTCATTCATTTTGTTTGTATACTTCTTTATCCTGCTATGCTACTTTTTTCTAATTTTAAATTGTGATCATGAATCAAATACCATTTAAAAAAGTAACGAGGTTCGCAAATGAAAACAAGCGATATATTATTTACGATGGAACCGGTATACGAATTCACTTACAAATATTGACTGGGGAGCCTGAGCAGAGTTGCGACAATCTTTCACGTCCCTACACTGCCGGTTGTGTTGCCAACGCCAATAAGTCACGGCCTGAATAAAAAAATAAAATACGAACGCGACATGAGTGATTGAATTCGAATTCAAATTTCGAGTCAGAAGTTCCTCGATTTGAATTTAGAACCTTTTTTGTTACTTTTTAATGCCGCAATCGTTCTTTTCTTAGCGGATTATCTCCACGCTTATGAAGACGTGTTTAGACGTATCCTAATTTCTGTTCATAATTTAATATATGCGAAAATAAATACGAAAATCCTTAAGAAAGTCTTTGAGAGTATTTTTCTAACATTTTCATTCCCACGTTGGAAGCTTTTTAGATGTACTATCGGAGAAACGCATATCTGTACACTGAAAGGACTATTCATACTTGCAGCGCTCGGCCGCTATAGTATCGCTTACCTACGAAATAAAAGGGTCCTGTGCACGGGATTTTGTTTTCAAATTGGTTAGATAATCATGCGTTACCCCGATGGTACATATAATCCTTTTCCCCCGTATTTTAACCTGGCAATACCGGCCCTGCAGCAGTAGGTATTACCACGCGCGCCGGTTATTTAGCAAACTTTGAACTGTGCCATTGTTCTCCCGGTGTCAAGTGGGGACCGTTTAACAATTCTGCTGTACAGATGTTGACAGAAAATGTATAACGGTATAGGCTGTTGTGAATTTGTTGAAAAGACCTTTTTCAGGGTTCTGCACCTCAAAAAAAAAAAAAAAAAACGGAACCTTTACAAGGTCAGATCCTTGTCCGTCCGTCCGCCTGTCTGTAAGTCTGTTAAGACCCTTTTTCTCAGGAACGCGTGATTAATTCCGTAGTTCCGAATAATTTAACTAAAATTAGATGTTTTAAAAAAACATGTGTTTAAACATGTTCATTTCTTTACCCAAGTCGTAGCTAAACTTACTAGACAAATTTTCAGAAATTTGTCTTGAGTGAGCAATAATTATTATTATTTTTTTTTTTTTTTCTCTCTTGGCAAGTCGCTGTTTATAATTATTTCAAGAAAAGTGCCTGAAAGTTAGTTTAGGAGTTAACCGCAATAAATTTGAATTAACGTAATGCCTACTCGTTTAAGGCATGCGCGCATCATCATATACGGAATCGTAGAATAATTTAACTGACATTTGGTGAAGGAAAACATGTGAGAATCTGAACTTAAAATTGACATTATTCTGTAATCGCCAATCTGTCTTGACCAAGCGTGGTGATCTAAGCTCATGCCTACTCTGTATGAGAAGAGGGTTTTACCCTGCAGTGGGACAATAAAAGGCTGTTATTATCATAATATATTTTATCTACACCCATGCTATAAAACCTCTATAAGAGTTTCTGAAACAGCTTATTGCCAACATTAAAACAGCCAGTGTTATAGTAACCATTATATCATCCAAATGAGTGTTATAATGTTGTACTAAATTTAATTATGCAACTTGAATTTCAAAAAGAGAACATTGACATGTATGCAACTTCTTGTTTCCATCAACTTTTGTAATGGAATATTGAAGCGGGGTACAGCAGCACCCGCTGCACGCATGTGCGGGGATGTGCTGCTGCAGGCGACACTCATACGTGCACTTGTATTGAATTACGTGGGCTTTTTTAATTCTTGATCTTGAATTACAAACACCCAATGGTTTCAGAACCTTTTATAGAGGATTCACATCAAGTTTTGTATGCAACTTTTTATAATTAGGTATTAAAACACTCCACTGATATAACTATTAATGAATAACTTGTAATTGTGTAATATATATTTCATAACACAAAATTATATGCTTTCATTAGTGCATTATTAATGTCACTTAATTAAAGTGAATTAGTAAAAGGATTTAATTACATTCCATTACCTTTGATTATGATATAATTGTGAAAACTACGTCATTCAGTATGTAGGTCGAAATTAAATGTTTGATACGTGTCTCATTGCGTATCATTTATAATGATTTACAATAATTTTATTAATATTGAAATAAAGCTGTGAACATACATACCTATGTTACTGGCCAGCCAGATTGAGCTAACACGTTATAGTGTCATATTCCACAGCAAAAATCAAATAAATTTAGCACACGGTGAAAAAAAAAACATGAAATTGCGACGACACTGTCTTGTCACTAGGGCGCGTTAGCTCACTGGGTCTGGGTTCTAATTAACAAACGTTGCCATTATATCTTCATCGTATGTTTGTAAATTAGTTGACTTGGTCTCCTGCTTGGCTAAATTCCTACTGCAATTACTTTTCCAAGTGCAATTTACAGAAATACCAGACACTATCACTAATGATAACACGTATACAAAATAAGTGATTATAATACCGATCTGTAGAATAACTACCCCATTGAATCTTCAAAGACAGTAATCTTCACTAAATTATTCTGTTTATTAACCAACTAACTATTAACTTTGACACGAAAGTACCTAAGCGACGTAATGTCTGAACGGTTTAAACAGAATTCTGTGTAATTGAAAACATGGCGGTTGAAGCAATAAATTTAAGACAGCGGCTCTATTGTTGGGAGCTAACCTTACATAAGTTCGTTCTTGTTGATCGAACTTTACATTGAAATTAATTGCTTGTTTATCTAATTTACTTTCATTTTGTAGTCCACCTTGACGTTGTAAATGTAAAGAGTACAGTAATATAAAGGTGGAAGGGGTGGAAAGGGTTTATAGTGAAGTCAAAGTCAAATAATTTATTTCAAATAGGCACATACAAGGCACTTTTGACAGTCAAAATTTACAAGAAAATAGAATTGATTCCAGTTGTCCCTTTCAAAAGGTAGTTTGGTTCGTCTGAAGGATAATGGACAAGAAACTCTATTATTAAGTAGGTATGACCACTTTTTATGTTCTCATTGTCTCAAGTAGGGTTGCCAACTTTTTACATCAAATATAGTATTAATGAAACCATTGCCTTAAAATTATATAAGAACGCGAAAAAATATAGTAGGTTTGTTTAAAACAAAAAAGACATATTTTTAGCTAATTTAAGCCTAATGGCCTTTAATGGTTACTTATTTACCACTCTAAAGAGTGTCTTAATTATTAGTTATGAGAAATTTATACAAAATAATCTAATTTGCTAGGTTAACAAAATAGCATTCAGCTTTTATGAGATTCATTATATTGTAGTACTGAAATGAAAATGTAGTAGTTTCGCCTACCTTTTACTTAAAAAAATATATATATTTTTTTTTTTGCCTCTAATACAGGGTCGCAGGGACATCGAGAACTGTTACTATGGATTTAGTTCATGATTTTGAACCCCCCTGCATTGAAAATTTTCAACGGATATTTAAAAAAAAATCTGCTATTTCATAGAAAAATGCAATACCTACGCAGTCACAATGTATGGAACAGCAGATTTAAAAAAAAAATACCGACGAAAAATTTCAACGGGGTTCAGAATCCATATTATCTCAATCTATATTATATAGCAGGTTTTGCAATCCTCAAGGCTTAACTGGCGAGATGTAGTTGTGGTTACGACACTGATTATTGAATATAAGTGTAATGCTATGCAACGTTGGCATTACGTAAACTACCGAGATTATTTTGGTGTTCATGTTTGTAAGTATAAAGTTTGTTCTGAGTATCGTTAAAGCATATGATAGTAAAATTCTATAATCTCTAATCTGTAAAAGACAGGGAAAAGGGGCAGGGGATCTGTGAAAGGGGCATTACTCTGGAGCTATACATTGTTACCCATATATTTCATAGGACGATTAAAGTAATGTACTTTTTAGATAGAAAACCAAACTAGTATTGATTTGGTCACAAAAATAGATACCTTACAGAAACTGTAAACGGAATTCACTTTAATTGAAAACACGGCTGTATTCAGCAATATATTTGAGACAGAAGCCTGTATTGTTGCCCGTTAAGCTCCGTAAGCCGGCTCTGGCGCAGCGCTGCATTTGCTTGAAAATATACGGACGGACCATCTTTTGTAATCGATTGCTTTGGGGTATATTTTTTTAGTTTTTCTCCTGGTTGAGGATTTCATAGTTTTGATTTATTTTATACGTCATAAGAATACTGGTAGAGAGCAGTTGTGGCCCAGCCTATAATTTTCCGGCTACTGGGACACAAGCCTTCTTTATTCGAGGGGGAGTGGGCTATAATCTACCACGCGGGTCCAGTGCGTTAACAATAGAGACAAAAAACGTAGACTATACTATTTTGTAAGAACTTCATGCTAGTTGTACCAAAAGACACCGAGACAATTACTCCCCTCCCAATTTAATATATTCTTGTTTAATTGTTTAATATTTGAAAGTGGAAGCCAGCATATTCGTACTTTATAACTCGCTACAGCGAAGTATGAAACACGTTGGTATACTGTATAATTTTATTCTGTGGTGTTTCACTAACGTTACTTCAGAATTCAGGAGTCAGCTCAAGTTTATTAGTGTGCAAGAGTTTTATTCCTAGTCAATAAGCTTCTTTGTTCTTTGTTCTAAAGCAAGTGACTCCTTGTTCAAACTTCGAACATCTTATTACAATACGGGACCTAAGTTCAGTCCAAGCCCAAACCTTCGAGTTCGTTTTTTATTTTAATCTTTATTCCGAGCAACGTAAAGTCCTTAATAGACAACATTGACAACTTAAGCTCGGGTTAAACGTCAGTTTTTGTAATTGGCACTTTTTGTAGGAATAAAATTCGAAATTCAAAAATGACTAGATGGTTCAAACCTGGTTCGAAGAGAACCTTGTTTTGTTATAAAGCTGAGACTAAATTAACCCGATTTAACCCATTTTAAAATTAATTTTAATTAAATTCTGCCTAAATGTAATTATTTGCACGGATCCTCTTTTTGAGCAATACATGATACAAGATATTTATTTTGTAAAACATGAGTGTAGTATACAGGTCTTAAAAATAATAAGAGGTAGCTACATGTTTTGCCAATCATGGCGTACAAAATTAGCCGCACTAAGACAACTATACAGGAAAATTATACGTACGAATTACTAGCAAAAAAAGTCGTTGGTAGTATGGTACAGCACAGAAGATCAGTGGTAGCAATTTGACATCGACAGCACCTTTATGTTGTAGCAGTAAGGACGACTTTCGTATCGAGTGTGTGGTTGACTGTATCTATTCTGGGTGTTCCTGAGTGTTCCTGACGTCTTGTCATCATGTTTTTGTACTTGACCATAACAGGGAACCTTCTGGTTACGGAGATATTTAAGGTCTAAGGCCGTTTGTTTACCGCCACGTCAACGAGAACGAGATGAAGGCGCCACAGTAGCGTTACATGCATTTACTATAGCCGCGTGTTCACCACACGTCCGTCAACGGGACGTGACGTTCGGTTCGAATAATTTCGTTTCTCGATGACGTGACGTCCCGTTGTCGGTGGCGATGGAGAAACGCTGTAAATTCTAACTTTTCTGACGTTTTTAAATGAAAACAATTTTTTTAATGTACCTACCGTTATATGCAAATAAAAACAATGTTTTGCGTGCGTTACATTGAACGCTATCTACCGTAAACAGCGATTTCTTACCCAAAAAAAAAAAAAAATACTTTTCCCAGAAATGCTTTATGCACAAAATTATTTATTTATATTTTATTGTACAACATAAAAATACATAACGAAAAATACATTAAACTACAAAATATAAAATGGGCGGCCTTATCGCTTTCCGCGATCTCTTCCAAACAACCTTGGAATGGACAGTGATTTGCCTGGACATAAATTACTTAGTTTGATGTACGGAATGCGTAGATGGCGGATTTGTGATAGGTATTTTTACACCTTCTATACTTGGGTAGTTTGTGATGATCCAGTAACATAATCCGTCCATAATGTTTCCACGGCTGGGTCGTAATTCATTGGTAGATGTCACATGTATTCGAATTTTTGATTCTAGGACATGTCGGTTTTTTCACGATGTTTTTCTTCACCGTTTTGAGAGCAGTGGTGATGAAATATTTTACACAAAGTAAAGTGCCTGCTGAAATTAAGGTGATGAAAGTTCCTGCTTGGGTTCTAACCCACAACTTACAACTCGTAAGTCGGGGCCGTTACCGCTGGGCTACCACTGCTCTTCAGGAGCATCCAGTATCACGTTTTCACAAAAACAAATTCATATTCGCAGGAAGCAAATGTAAAAGAACGTAACATTTAATTTTTACGAATGACTTACAGGAAAACGTAAAGTGACTTGTACATATAAAAGAAGCTAATTAATTAACGTGACTTGCGTGCTTTTTCAATTACCTCCGCTTTAATTATCAACATTCTACGGAAATATTTTAATTACCGCATGTTGTAATTTACAGTAACGAATTACTGTAATTTTTATAAGCTTATTTATTTTATAAGCATTTTTATGTTAAGGAGGAGGTTTTCAGTTCGTTGGAATCTTTTTTTTTTAATGTATATTCCCCGATTATTGAAAGACGGCTGGACCGATTTCAAAAATTGTTTTTTTGTTTGAAAGAATATACTTTCCAGGGACCAAATGACAATGGGACCACCCATTGTCATTTGGTCACGATTCGATGATGGAATCTTGGAGAAATCGAGGGAACTCTTCAAACATTATACGCACACCTATAGCGATTTGGGTATTTTTTATGGTAACTCGTGCATTTGCTCTCGGAAAGCACCATTTGGTAAAGTGGAACTGATGATGAAGGACATAGATGGCCACCGGAACTACTCAATAATATGTACCTATTTCATGGGTTGCGATAAGTTTTTTTTTGTATAATTGTCGATGGTTATAAGAGTAGGGGAAGACCAAAAAACGATGGATGGACTGTGTGAAAGATGATATGGCTAGAAATGGAGTGACTACCGAGATGACGAATCATAGAGAAGTATGGATCACACCTGCAATACCCGAAGGAATAGGCAGAAATGTCCACCCACATTTTGTCATAATCCTATACTATGAACTGCGCAATATTTATATTATATTTATATTATATTTATATATATTTGTAATCACGTTCTCGAAAACGGCTCCATTTCGATGAAAGTTGCATTATAGGGTTTATGGGGGCGAAAAATCTAGCTCGTCTCATATCTGGGAAAAATCGTTTTCTCCGTATTTTCACACGAGCAGAGCTCGGTCGCCCAAAGTTTACCCATTTAACAAGATGGCTACCTTAGAACAATGACATGGCAGTATGGAATTAGTATGTATCTACTATACATGGGTTAGTATGAACTTTCCTATACTTTTAAATGAACATTCTCTTTTTTCACCGGAGCAGAGGTCGGTCGCCCAGGTACTGTATGTTTAACACCCATATTCTATGTAAGTCATTTTCACCACTCCACTCCATATCAACGCCGCTTCCATCACAAAAATTGACATTTCTGTGATGGAAGCTTAAACATGTTCTAAATTGACATAAAAGTCCTCGACTCGAGAGTTTACCTCAGTTGAGGTGAGGAATCATCTGCCAAACTCAAGGTACCTCGAAACCTACTTTAACATTGAGTGAAGCAGCACGCAAAATGCTTATTATTTGTTTAATATGAACGGATTTATTTTAATGTAATTTCCAGCAGCACGCCCGCTATAAGGAACGCTGAACACGTCACAAAAATCCTCGACCCATATCTGAGGAAGCTCCAAATTCACTCAAACATGCTAGGAATACCATTTGGAGGGCGTTTCTGCGGTCTGACAATGTTTTTTCATCGCACCGTGAACGAGAAGCAAAATAAATACGAGATAAATACAGTGTGAGTGTTTATAATGTACACATATCGAAATGAGGGAATCTATGCTTAATTTTGTCGAGGTATTTTTTTTGTTTCTAACTTTTTACGATTATTTTTGCCAAAAAAACATGATTCATGAATTTTTTAACTGAGGGAGTTTTTTTCCACAATTTTCATTTTATGAGGATGCCTGATTATTTCCAATTATGATTGGAGTTTGTTTCATCGCGATAGATCTTTTTTTTTTAATTCCATAAAAAATAAAATATTTATGTTCTTTTTTAATATTTTTTCCGTCGAGAAAATTAAGCATAGATTCCCTCATTTCGATATGTGCACATTATAAAGATTAACACTGAATACAGGCGCTACTTCGGCGTCGTCATCTCGTTCTCGTTGACGTCCTGTTCACGATGCAGTGGACAAACGGCCTGGGTTGAGTATTAGTCGCCGAAGTTCCTTCAAACGGCCTTAGAATATCGGTCTAAGTCACGATATAACGTTTACCGGGTACGAATCCCAACTCCAGGCTGCTAAGGAGAGGGCCCTCACGACGGGGGATGCCGTGGCCCGGGGTGGGGTCGTCTTGGCGGTGTCTCTAGACATCGCCACTGCCTTTAACACCCTGCCCTGGAGTTGCATCAGGGAGGCACTCCGATATCACCGGATGCCGACCTACCTCTGTCGTGTGGTCGAGGCCTATCTGACGGACAGGGCCGTCATCTACCCCGGTCACCAAGGAGAGTGGAACCGGCGAGAGATGTCGTGCGGTGTCCCACAGGGATCGGTCCTGGGGCCGCATCTGTGGGACATCGGATACGACTGGGTGCTGCGCGCCGACCTCCCTAGCGGCGTCAGCGTCATTTGTTACGCTGACGACACGCTGGTCCTGGCGCAGGGGAGGTCATACCAGGCGGCGGCCGACTTAGCGACACGCGGGGTTGCGACAATCGTCGACAGAATCCGGCAGTTGGGACTCGAGGTGGCCTTGCACAAGTCCGAGGCCATGGGCTTTCATGGACCTCGGAATGCGCCACCGTCGGGTTCCCAGGTGGTGGCGGGAGGGGTTCACATCGGCGTCGAGTCGACGATGAAGTATCTAGGACTCGTCCTCGACAGCCGGTGGAATTTCGTCGAACACTTCCGACGTTTGGCTCCCAGACTGGAGCGGGCCGGGGCTGCGTTGAAGCGGCTCCTGCCCAATATAGGGGAGCCAAACGCCTCCTGCCGGAGGCTTTACGCGGGGGTCGTGCGGTCCATGGCCCTTTACGGAGCGCCGGTGTGGGCGCGTTCACTAAGGCTGCGGCCAGCACGCCGGTTGAACGCGTCCCAGAGGGTCATGGCCATCCGGCTGGCCCGAGGATACCGCACGGTCTCCTGCGAGGCAGCGTGCCTCCTTGCCGGATTAACGCCATGGGATCTGGAGGCAAAGGTCCTCCAGCGCACCTGTGGGAGTTGCGCGAGGAGGCGAAACGCCGGGGCTTAACTCCGCTGCCGCGAGAAATCACGGCACAGCGGACAGAGCTCCGGCGGGATCTCATGGCGTTATGGAGAATGCGATTGTCGCAACCCAGCGCTGGGCACGCCACAATTGCGGCGATAAGACCCCTCTTTGAGGAGTGGCTAGAGAGGCGCTACGGCGTCCTCACCTTCCGCCTGACGCAGGTCCTCACCGGACACGGCTGTTTCGGGAGGTTCCTGCACAGGATAAGGCGGGAGGAAACGCCCGGGTGTCATCATTGTGTGGATCGCCCGGAGGACACGGTAGAGCATACGGTGGAGGTCTGCCCAGCTTGGGCGGAGCATCGCCGTGTCCTCGTGGAGGCGATCGGCGGCGGTGATCTCTCGCGTCCGGCCCTGGTTCAGGCCATGGTACGGAGCGAGAGGAAATGGGAGGCCGTCACCTCCTTCTGTGAAGCGGTAATGCTCGCGAAGGAGGAGGCGGAACGCGTGAGGGAGAGGAAAATTTCGCGCCCTCACGCCCCTAACCGCCGCAGGAGGAGACGCCCAGGGCGTCGGGAGTCGCAAGCCGATTTCCGGCCACCGTAGGCGCGGGCTTGCGGACTGTGAGCAATGGGTAGCTCACCGTCCGATAAGGACCATGCCCGGGTCGACGGCGCGTTGTGTTCCACGCGCGCCTCAAAGAGATGTCAGCAGAATTGACGGGGTCCGCTAGGGCCGATGCCTGCCGGGGTTGCGAAGAAAACCGAAAGGGAGATCGTGGCCCCCGGCAACAGGGCAACCGAAGGAACACGGGTGGGTTTTAGTCAGTAAGAGTCTGACACGCCCTCCCACTCCGCCCAGAGCGGGAGAAGTTATTTGATGATTTCCCACCCAAAAAAAAAAAAAAAAGGCTGCTAAGGAGAATTCCCTAATGGAACATTTTAAATTAGTTTTTCCATAAATAGCCACTTTGCATTAACAGCGAAGTTTAATTTAATTCATGCGAAATTAGTTAGCTGTTGTAATTTATGCAACAATATCGCGTCTATCGAGCATCGTTCAATATCTTATTGGGCAATTTTAAGGCTTTAACCTCCTTACTTAGAGGTTGGCGCGTGTAAAATCGATTCTGTTTTAATTCATGAAAAATAAAAAAATCAACTGTTTTTCTTCAAGTTACATTTTCTAGTTGACATTTGACTTCGATAAATTTTGTTATTTGTCCCAGACAGATGCCTTATTGACAAGACAAATAAAAAAACAAAGAAAAATACACTCGAAACGACAATAAATATAATCGTAAAAACAATTGAGCGCTTACATATAAACGGCTTCTAGAAGGCGAACGTTTGACGGGTATAACTATTTAATTCTGCGTTTAAAATACCTACTTATTTATATGTCTAACAATTGACTTTTGTATTATACGGATATATAAAAAAGTCTCTATTAAAGAGCTTATGTTGATTTAGGAATAATCTTATTTTCCATTTAATGTTTACAATTAAGTAATTGAATCCATCTTCTAAAGGTTAATTCATGCCACGTAGATCCAAACCGCACAATAATACCAATGATTAATGGATCTAAAAAAAGTCTTTAAATAAACTCAATAAAAAACATAAAAGAATCAATTACGTCAAAGGTTAAAGCTTTCGCTTTTACACCGCCATCTTAATCCAACGTAAAAAGGCTCATATGTATAGGAAATGTATTTTATTAGATTACATAAAATATTAATCAGGGGATGTTATCAATCACGCATGACATCATCTCGCTCACGCGGGTAATTACCCATGAAAAACGGGTGGCGGGGAAAATGAAAGAAAATTCGCAGTACGATAAGGTTGTTTTCTTTTGGGACCCATTTTAGAGAGTGACTTATGGAAAAAAAAAAGGTTAAATCACAATTTTAAAAGTGTTGGGATACAGGTTGTCATCCTTCTTAAAATGGGTCACCCGATTTCTTGTGTTATTTTTAGAGAATTTTAGACCATAAAATTACAACTTCAAGAATGCACATCCTTTGAAGAGCAACTCTTTAATCTTCGAAAAAACAAAGGTAAGAAGAAACGAGCAGTGCGTTTTTTTAAGCTTTTCTTTTCTCCTTAGAAAATGCGGACGAGCAATGAAAGAATTTTGGCACACGTTTACTTAGCAACAAATAAGCGCAGAAAATTTTGTTGCTTCTCTATAAAAGATCTCTAATGAAAGATGCTAAGCCTGCTACGTCTGATTTACTATGTTATGAAAATCATTAGTTATTTATTATTTTGAACATAATTAACGTAGATTATTCTGAAATTAATTGTTAGGTATGTATTATTATTTAATTTAGTTATTGTTTGATTTATTTTAAATTATTTATTATTGTTTTTAGAATTGTGATTTATTGAATTTAGTTGACATTATTTATAGTTTTAATTTTTTTTACACTATTTGCATACTAAATATCTATGTATCTCATACCCATGTTTGCAAATAAATAAATGATTTATGATTTATGAAAATGAAATGATTTATGATTTATATCAGTTTTGACTAAACCCACCATTATGTTTTGACAATATCAGACACATAATGCAGTGTAGTTTCATCCATACTATGTATACTATAATTATATTATTTATCATGTCTGTCTGTCTTGTGACCTTTTCACGCCAAAACCACTGAATCGATCGTTATGAAATTTAACAGATTTTAGAACCTTTGAGAGCCATGAACCTGGGGAAGGACATAGGCTACTTTTCATCTTGAATATTTGTATAAAAAAATGATGAAATACAAAATACGCGCAGAGGAAGTCGCAGGCAACAGCTAGTAACTAGACAAACCTAATCTGGATTACTCCCCACGTCATATGGCGAACATCTAGACTCAAACAAATCTAAAGGCTTTACAATTATTGGCCTAGTTTCGGGAATCGAATCCGGTGACAGTCATTGTCTTATGTTCCATTCGTGCAACGTATTCATGGAAAACTGAAGTTTCATTTCACTATTTAGGTCGTCTACCAAATGGACGGGTAGACCCAAAATTAGGTCATCCTGTTTTTGGGTTAGGTTAGATGGAAGCATGGGAAGTAAGATCTAATTCGAAAGATTAAAGAGTAGGTACTTGGTCTGAGCATCAGACTCCGTGCTAAACTTGACTGCTTACAACCACTTAACCAATATGGCAAGCGGAATCAAGTTAAGTGCCAATAAAACAACATAAAAGTCCATGTCCCTTCGAAGCGTATCTGAAAAATTATATTACTTTTCATGAGAGTCTTTACGACTTGTTCCAAGTCCTTTCTTGCCGAGGTCGTCGTGAGAAATTCAACAGGCTCATATATTATACAAGGTGTTACGTCATCGGTTTTCTGATACTTGTAAAATGCAGTGTCATCCGGTCTGATATATTCCGCCATCCATTCCTGTCTCCTTCGATTATGCAGAATGGAAATCAGTTGAGATCTGTATTTGATCGGTTTGCGGCTGACTGCATGTCCCATTTGATTGTGTTTGTGTTATTATTATTGTTACTCCCGTATGTTTGGGATGTTCTGCAGTTGCTTTAGAGACGTGTGTTTAGGATTCTAAGTATCAAACATTCGATCAATAATGTCAAATACGTATTTGTAATGGGGTCTTGAATTTTTTCCTTAGACTTTTTTGCGTCAGTTATTACATATCCAATTCTCCCGAAGAAGATTTAAAGGATTAGTCGCCTACATTTTGCAAAAAGAAAGTATTATGCGCATTTTCTTTGAAACAGCGACAAACGTCAACAGGAGTAAAATTATGATGTAGATTCAGAGGAAAATATAAGCCTACAGTTCACTGCTTTCCCTTTGGTGCTCCATTTGCTATAACTTTCAGAAATTTGAGATCAAAGGAGCTTTCCTTTAGCTGAGCAACGTAAAAGAAATCTATCCCTTAATCTTTTCACAGACTAAACATAATAGGTAATAACGTTTGTCCAATCAGGTCGAAAGCCAATTTGGTCGGCGTTGTTGTGTGCCAAATTAAATCTTTATAAAGGCGGCAACATGGCCCGAATCGATTCTCGCGAGAGGAGAGAGCAGTTGTAAGCAATAAACGCCTAAATAATCCCTAATTCGAGGTGATTTAAGTAAAGCGGATGAAAATTAATGGAGGCCCTTCTTCCCTCCTGTTATCCGCGAGGTAGCTTGTGTTAAGGTGCGTCTGATTTGTTATTTGCGAGCACGCAACGGAGGATAATCCTTCAGCGTGGAGGAAGGCCGAGCAATTAATTTTCTGTGAACTCTGTAATTACGTAGGTACACGAGATCTTGAGTACAACTGTTTGTTTTTTATGGAACAGAAAAAAATACTAGGCATAAAAGAAGCCACGAAAGAGTTTTTCACAGATTTTATTTTAATTCAAACTAGTGGTAGGCTTTGATCGCCTAGCCTACCAATGAAACCCGTTACATCGCATCAGTGGCTCGTTAAAGGTTTTTAAAGCAGTTAAGCTGAAAATTGCTTAAAATTCCTAACATCTAGTTTCACTCATCCGTAGTTGAAATGGTTGTCCATGGAACCGTGTAAAAGCGAAAAAATAAGTGCTAGGCTGGTAGGCGTCCGAAAATTGGCCCCGAGTGTCCTCGAACGAGCCCGTCTGGTTTTTAATTGGTTCGCTACAAGTTCGCGGATAAAACTGTGACGTGTTTTTCAACAAGTATTGGATAGGATAGGATGTTAGATTAAAAGCTAGCTAACGAACGTCAATGTAAGCGGGCTTTTGTGAATTTTATTTTTACTCGTATGAGGTCAAAGTTGCATGTTCCCGAATATATTTTGAGCAATAATAGTTTGTGTTTGGCAACGGTTTCGATTTTAGTTTTTTTTTTGCATCTGACCCTATAGATCTAACCTGACCTAAGACTTACTTATGTGCAAACTGGCAGTCTAGCTGTTCCCAACAGAAGAGTCTTTGCCGAATAGATTTGGGTGATCAAATTATTATTTTATTTTTATTTATTGATTTTGGATCTTCAACAAAAGATGTACTAATACATGACACATAGTAAAGGGTAACATCAGGTATTATGAAGATGCACTCCTTCACAGCATGCATAATAAAGTTGTTAAAGTTTTAAAAACTAAGCTAACAAAGTGAAAATAATAATAATTAGGTAAAATTTTGAAAAAGTTAATTAATTAAAGGGCAATTTTTTTTTGAAAATATGTTATATAGAGATAATTCAATTTAATTTAATCCATTAAACATTTTTTTTAAATATTTAGACAGTGACTCGCAGATGTCTTAGTCCGTAGTTTTAGCTAACATGTTATATTGCCTACAAAGTCTAGGCACAGTGGTGTAATGACAAAATGAATGAAATTGTATGGAAATCCAAGTCGGAATTTTCAAGAGGAACGGTATGCCTTTTAGTTAGTTTGTTAATAACGAACGATGATCACGCAATCACAAGTCGAGTGTACCCACCAACTTTTTTTGACTGATGATACTGAGAAAAATTCGGTATCTTTTCATCCTTGCCAAAGAGCTGAAATCAGACAATTTATTTAGGTTTATTCTTAGAATACGTAATAGGGACTGATATATAAAAACTAAAGCATACGCGAGCAAGTCCCATTATTTACGAACAAGACGCTCAATTATAATAATACTGAAAGTAAGAAAATGTTTTTCTTTTAGCGTTTTTGTCTTTTACATAACGTACGTTCCGTATAATTTACGTTTAACGACTTATTCTTAAAAGAGTTAGTACCATAGATGTATATCATCCACGAACTAGATCCTGAATGCTAATCTAACAGGCAGTGTATCAAAAATAAGTTACACTTTGAAATTGAACGATGTTGAGAAGTCAATCACGCTGATTTACTTTTTTTAATTGAGTTCGCTTTTCGAATTTTGTACGGTCACTTGAGTGAGGTTAAAAGTGAACTTTACATAGTAGAGGTACAGTAGGTATCTTGCTATGGCGGCGTGATAAAACCGTGTATCTACGCCATGTACAGTACTGATGAATACGTATAATCCCGGTCTCCTAAATCGAGCCACCCTGCATTACTCTTAAAGGTCTACAACTTTTTAAAATTCAAATTTAGAACAATGAGTACAACAAAATGTTGGCCAGTATTTCGGCTTCAAAATAGGATTATGACGTTGTCTTTGACACATCATTATTTTGATATTTAAGGCCTTTTTTACCTAAAATTGAAATGTACGGTGGCTCGAATTAGGAGTTCGGGAGTGCACATACATATTACTTCGTAGGTACATTATACTCTGGAATTGTGAAATTAACGATGGAGTAAAACAACGAAATCGTTCTCGTACGTTGTAAGCTTTAGGTAAGGAGAATTGGTTTAATGGACACCAGTAATGTGTTTGTCTTGCAATTATAGGAAACTTCACTTGGCGCCAACAAATTTTAAGCTTGTACACGTGCTGTAGAAGAGAAACGTGAGCCTCACCATTATCTTGACCAAGTCACAGATGATGTTACTGAGAGTGTTAGAATATTTATGCACGAAATTTTGAATGTGCCAATACTTTAATAGTAAGTGACAGACTGATATATAACTGTGTGGTAGTATGGTAGTCTAGTAGTATGGTAATCCATCAATTATTCAATGAATATTCAATTTTTTATGGCAATTCATAATGTACACATCCAGGTTGTAGGTATTAATAAATATGACGGGGAGGGTAGGTGTCTCTTTCGTTATTATAAGCCATATTTTAACTACTGTGGGCGTACTGTGGGTGGTGTTGCTTATTGCGCAATAGAAAACTGTTTGCAGTTCAGATCAAATTAAAATTTACTATTAAATTAATCACACTAGCAATTCACACACTGTAAGTACACGACACAACTATACGGAACGCGCGACAGTTTCTAAACGTCTTTACTGCTTGACCGCCATCCATGAATTCTGTTCAGCGGGTCTAAACGGCCATATTAAGCAATTCCTCTAAATAGAATTCATTTTCTGAATTCCCAGTAATTCAGAAAATGAATTCGAAACATATTCAATTTAATTCATATCAGAATCATATTTGGTGTAAATGTTGCCGCATGAAAAAATCAAGACCGTAATTTTATCGGATAATTTTTATTTTTTATTTCTACAGTTTAAATCTTATTTCATTATAATAAAAAAACTGTCAAACAGATGAATTGCGTAATATGAATTGAATGCAGAGAATATTATGAATTGTCAATTTGTGACAGTTTGTGTGATTCATAATATGATCATATTATGATTCTGCCTAAGCGGCCATTTTAGGCCCCCTGTTCCGGCTCCGGCCGGTCCGAGCGTTGTGTTTAAAGGCTCTTTCAAACAGGCGCGTCACGCGACGCCACACAAATACACGGCTCGTCGCGCGACGAGCGGTGTCTTTGTGTCGCGTCTGTTTGAAAGACCCTTTAGACTCTGTCGAACGCCGTAGGCAGCGCTGGCGTCCCGATTAGGTAACAGGGTCCCAACCCAATAACGTATTTCTGACAAATATATGTAGATACAATTATGGACCCTGTGGAGCACAGCAAAATTTTAAATAACTAAAAGTCATCTGTGAGGTTAAGTTGAAAATCTGGAGATTCAATTTCACCTTCATCCTACAATATACTTCTGTGCCTCGGAATACGGAAAGCTCAAAAATACTTCTATTCAGAAGGTCACCTATACCATTCATAAAGGCTAGTTAGAATTTTAAAACCTGAAAACGATTAGACCTTGGACATCGGTATTTCCTAGTATTTAGACTGAATAATGTTAAATAACGGTAGTTCTATTGAACATTTTCTTTAATCACATCATGTAAAATAAACGCCCTGCCCGCAATATAGTTTCAAAATGCTAAGCCAGAAAACGATAATACAACGATAATGCGCCGAGATAAGAAAACGACAGCAAGAAACACAATTAACATATTCACAGGAATATTTAAATCCAGTTGGATGGAAATAAATTTTTATTCAGTGTAAATGAAAATATTTTAGGATCGCATTAAGGGCTGAAAGTCGAATACTTCCCGAGGAGTCCTCCGAACTCCGCTCGTAGCGAAAGTTGTTCCTTTTATAGAGCACTGTAATCCTCTCGAACAGGCTTTCTGTCATTTAAATTCCGTCGGTGCTCCGGTCGGATTTTTGCTTTGCTTACAAATTGTATGTATTGGGAGCAAAGACACTTATTATTTTAAAACGAATTCTTTATTGGAGTCGATTTAAGTAAATTGGGTCAACCGTTTCGTTACAATAATTGGCGTCTTGAATAATGATAATTTTCTTACCGACTGTGTACTGACAACACACAGAACATTGAAATTTTTAAGGCAAATTCATTAAAATTTAAGAGCCGGTCTTGAGTAATTGATAGATAGTAGTCTTGGTAGACTAGTAATTCTACCAAGACTTCAAGAACAATTTGCCTAGAGAGAGAAAATTACTCAATGACTCAGAATGGTTCTTAAATTTAAATGCATTGGCCTTGAAAATTTAAATGTTTTCTGTGTGTATCAATAAACCGAAAGTATTTAGGACTGCAACCTCATATATCTAACCTCAATACTATTTTTCTGCTTTTGCAAACACATGTAGCATTCATGTAATCACAGCTGCACATATTCAAATTCAAATAATTAATTGAATACTTTTCTGCAGGGAAATTCCCGTGATTGAACCACGCAAAATGGTTATCGTAACACCCAGTTTTACGGTTACCTAATTACGATCGACTATTTATGCATAAATGTGAGTTATCCACCATTTCACTGCGGTATAAAGCGATAATGATTCACAAAGTTAGTGCTGAAAATACGTTGACCTGCTGAATAGCGATTGGAACACTGAACAGTGCACGTAGCAGGAACTTTGTAGTAAAATAGTATAGTAGGTATACTTCAACGTTATTGTTTCGTGGGTGTTAATTTTGTAACAGTATTGTGTTAGCGCTCGTGGCTAAGTACTAACAGCCACACGAGTCGATCCAGCAGGTAAGCTACGCTTGCCGGGGTTGGTTCGTGGATGGGTGACCATTTCTACATACCGAGACTCCTCTGTGCCTCGGAAAGCATGTTAAGCAGTTATTTCTATTTTCTTAAGTACTTATTGAAAGACCTACACTGTCCTCCTATACCTAGTCACACTGTTATTTGAAAAAATTGTAAAAGCCAATTATTTTTAAAAGAGTAACCGTGGTGTTTCTTGCCGGCTCTTCTCCATAGGAACCGTGCACCTAGCTTCTGACGTTTCATAAGTGCCCATGTAGGTTTATGTGAAATAAAAATATTTTGAATTGAATTTTGAATTTGAGTTCCTGGCTGTTATTCGTGGATCTTTGACAGTCGTTACTGGTCGTCAGAAGCCCGCAAGTCTGACAAATAGTCTTACCAAGGGGTATCGTATTATCTAGTTGCTAGGTTGTGGAGGTCAGATAGGCAGTCGCTTCATGTAAAATACTGGTATTCAGCTGCATCCGGTTACACTGGAAGTTTACCCCAACATAGTTGGGAAAAGGTTAGGCAGATATATTGTGTTAGCGCCATGCAAGCGAATTTTGAAATATTCAAGGTTCAGTTAGGAACACATGTTACACATACAAGTCCATAGTTTTATATTACGGGTCCTAGATGAAGTAATGTGATATTATACGTAAATAAATGAAAATCTAAAACGAAGCAAAAGGAGTATGTAAAGATCATAGTTACTGTCTACATCTTGGTAAGACGTGAGTGTATGTATGTAAATGAAAATCAAGCAGTTGTATAAAACCTATAAATTCAAGTAGTTGTAGTTGCTCGAAATATAAGAGTCTTCGAGTTTGCTTATTTTGCAACTTTTCTTTTATTTGAACATTGTCGATTTTAAAACACAGAGTATTGCTAGTCTGAATAGTCATTCTTTTTTTTGTAAGATTCTAGAACGTGTCAGAAGCGTAGCAATTATCAGCACTTGTCGTTGAAAACGATCAAGCAAGAATAAAAGAAAATACTCATTAAAATAGAGCTGAGACCTCATATTCTACTTTTATGTGCCATTGAACTAATATTTTGTAAGGAAATCTGTAATATTTTGTCCCTAGAAGTCCCTGCAAAAGTACTTCACAATAGATAACAGAATGCGGTGAATGATCGATCTAAGGTAATAAGTTTGACCTCCACATTGAAAAGACCGCGGTCAGGAAACGCGCCAAATAAAGGCAGGCCTCGACCCGTATTGGTAGGAAATGGGGAAACTTCGGGCTATTTATGAGCTTCAATGATTATTATTGAGTTAAATAACGAAAGTTATATGAAGTATTTATAAAAAAGATTTAGAGTGTGAAAGTGAACAGACGCTTTTAAAGAAAAAGAAAGATTGGATAGGGCGATATTTTTTTATAAGTACTTGAAAAGTTTACAGTAGATCGTAAATGTAAAAGAAACGAAAGTTCGAGGAAATGGCCACTTAGTACTTTACTTTGGATGTTTAATTATTTAATTCATTTTATTTTCGAACATGTTTATAAATGTTTTAATAGTTTTCGGTAACAACTGATATAATTACAGTTGTTTACAAATTCATGATAAGTTGGTAACAACAATCTCACAGACTCAGCCTTTTTGTCATAACTGGCAGCTACCGACTATCTCTGTTTTACGCTCGTGATTTCATAACGTGCTTAGATTTGTTTTGTTTTCTGATTATTCTTGTCTTTTTGTATGCATATAACGTGTTTCTGTGTAAAATAAACCAATTTTTCTTTCTTTCTTTTCTTTCAATCAGACATGTATTGCCCTGTATTTTTATGTAGGTAGTTCAACTTGAAACTATGTGTAGGAAACAAAAATCTGTGAAATTAAAGCAATGGTTCCGGAACATTTTAAACTTTGTCTAATTCCGAAATATTTTGCAGCTTCTTATGTACAAACATATGTCGCAAAAGTAACGGAATACACATGAATATTTATGTAATTTAAGATTGTAAGCATGTTTATAATTCAATCTCTGCAGTCCCGCGGTGGGCGCCAGTATTTGCCAAACAAAGTTTGTGGGTAGTTAAATCATAACTCAGTTTACACATTTGTGATTACTTAAAACTCCATTCCCAACAGCTGTAACTAGGTTTCAAGTATTCCGAATTATAAATTCTCTATAATTTGCCATGTTACATCTCATAACCATCTGCCAGTATCCGAGGATAAGGTCTATATTAAATTATGCATCAGCATTCGAAGGAAGCTTTTAGCAAACAAGGTTTATTTATGCAAATTCATTCCATAATTCATCAGAAACGGTCTGTGTAACATCAAATCAATGTGAAGAGACAATGGTAAGCCGCGGTTCATTTATAAACGTCAAGATTGCCCTAGTTACCAAAACACAGGTGTAACAAAAGATTGGAAGATAAAACGTAACGAATTGTAAAGTGTTTTCTGTCTGCAACAAACGATCGCTGGTTCTGACAAACAACGCGCTTGAGAGTTGCTCGGAGAGTGACGAGACTGTTTGGGCGCGAGATGACAAACACAATGGGTTTTCTGAGCCCGTGAATGACACCTTCATTATAGAAGCTGACGTTTCGCAAATACTCGACGAATTGTTACCACGCACTTTACCAAGTGTTATGAAAAATAAGCCGCGAGTCTAATGGTCTCCCGAGTTTATTTTCACACTCTGAAGTTATCACGATATGTAAATATTGAATTTGTGTTATTAGAATTTGAATAAACGTTAAAGAAAAATAATAGGTTCTGACTACCAGGCGCTGAATAAATACTTATAAAGTTGTGAAAATGTTGAATAATTAATTTGCTGGTAAACGAAGGAGTGAATCGAAGTAAGTTTTTATCATAAAATAACTTTAAAATAATAACGTATGTAATTAAAACATTCACAACATTTCAAACTATGAAAATTAAGTCCATTAATATTGATGAGGCGGCATTGATATTCACTGATAACAATATTATACAGCCAGTACGTTACGTGAATATCTATTCACTACAGTAGAATAATAAATATAAGAAGTCGAGATAACGATTTAAGCAATCAATCGAATCTGTCTCGCTTGCTAAAATATTGCTCGCTTTTATATAAATACTTCAGAAAATGGCGACATTGCGAGAAAAATATTTTTGGATTTACAAAAGTGTTGTACACCAAATAATAGAATTTGGGAGTACTCACTAGCGATTTGTTTGAGCGCCGTCACAGCCGATTTGATAGTGTTCAAAGTACGACGCCTCAGATTCTTCTTCGCAGAAAAGTTCTCCATATCAATATTCACCGACATTTTGATTTGTACTTTATTTTCTTGGTTTTAGAAGCTATATTGCGTGTTTTCGCACAAGACTGCGCACTGAACACCTTTTGTTTCGGGAGCCCGGAATACACTGCGCGTAAATGCATATCAGTAACAGTCAGTCGACGCGCCGATTCTAAAGACTTTATAACGAACAGCGGAATGTGTGGAGACGAAATACTAACGGTTCTGGTAATAATCGGTGCTATAACTGCGATTACCGACTCTATGCCAAAGTAGTCTCGTGCTGTGTTTATTGGCGTTGAAGTTCGGAAGTATATTATATCTGAATGACGTCATTTTCGCAGAAGTTTCTGAAATATGTCTTTGTTTCTTTACTGTCATAAACTAACCAGTGAATGCTGAATTGTTTAGTTTATCTAAAATATCGTAATCTGTTAAACATTTTGGATCTTTTTACACATTTCAATGATCTTTCCAGTAAAGAATCTCATGGAAAGAAACGCCCATGAAAGATTAAGATGAGCTTGAAAAAATATATATCCGGAATTTTCCTAAAAATTCTCACGAAGGTGCCACCACTCAATCTCACCGAAAAAAATTCAACGAATTTTTATTAAATCATTTTCACACCTTACTCCATCCCTTCACAATTCATAAGCATATTAGCACCTGATAAATTTTAGACCCATCTCCGACAGATGAGAGTAACGCTCAAAGTAAACAATGGACGATGTGGTAAACAACTTCTATTCTTAACGCAGACAGCCGGCAGAGATCAGGTTCATTAACAAAAGATGACTTTACGAGACCTCGTATTGACGGGAACAATTAAATGAGGTTTTATGAAACACGTTACGATTCTGTTGTTTTGATAAGGTTGTCATGAAATTCTCGTTTGTGGAGGACGTGATGTCGTAAAGTGTATAACGTGATGAAGCATTTTTCATTCGTTTTGTTTCTGTGGCTTGATTTATTACACTCTTGTGATAATTGGAAGCCGTTTGATAATGGCTTATATTTATGGGGCAGAGTCCAATGACATGATGTCAAATTGGAATAATTAGTCGATTCTGATTTGCAAAATAGAACAAGAAAACGTTAAAGACAATCGTACCGTTAAAGATGTTTAAGATACACAAAACAGAAACAAGGAAAAAAATACTAGTTCAAAGACGACCTTAATGTTTGGGAAGAATAAAATAAACCAGAACAATTCGACAGATTATTTTAGGAAGTTAATTAATTACATGTAAAACAGATAAACCATACCGTGATTCTTGCTATGGAGGTAAACTACTACAGAAATCTATACACTGCCCTTGCTGCATTCTTTATTTCCGTTAAGATTTCTTTTATCAAATCTTTGTTTGGCATTCCGTTATTTTTCTTACAAGTTTTTTTGTATATTCAATTATTGTCCATTCCTCTTCATCCGATTTGCGAAGAACGTGACTTATGTTGGGATTTGCTCATTGTAAACGAATTTAAGAATTTTAAGACAGCTTGTTTATTTTGATTGATTCGGCCGTCAGATGAAACACAATTTATAATAGCCATCGAAATAAAGTTCAATGTTAAGATGCAGTTATTATTTTCAGGCTTTATAGCAGTTGACGTAAATTTGAAAAAGGCTCTAAAATTTCTCTTGTTTTTTTAATAGAGAAAGATTTCGACAAAAGTGGCCTCTCTACAGAAACTTGCAAGGCTCAGGTACCAAGAAGTAATGAAGCCGAATATAATATTTTATTTTGGCTATAAAAGATAAACAGAATCGCTTAAACATATACCTTGGACACAAATCTGCATGAATAATGACTATTTTGTGTCACAATGAGCTAATATGAAATTTGTGGGAAATGCATGTTATTTAGAGGTAAACTCCCACCATTTAGGAAATGAACCTTATTTGCATATCGTTTAGGTTTACATTTGCATTTGGTGTGCGGAATATGATTGATGAGGCGTATTGTACGATGTAGCTGTAGTATGAAGTATAGATTAAACTGTATGTTAATGGGCTGTAAATCTATTTGCGTATTAACTTTTAGACTTGTTCTCTTGGAGAAGTGTTATTTTGATATATGAGTACCAAACTAATTGCTAAAATAGATTTTGGAAGCGTATTTTGGGTTTTGAGAATAGAGGAACTGGGATAGTATTATATGCAAGATATCTAGACTTTATGGAGATGACTTTGTTAGCTCAATTCTACACATGTGCCAAATGAATAGCAACGTCAGTAAACAATTAATAGATACGCCAGACATTTATCACATCGTAGGTCGCAAAAAATTGCCGTTTACTGATTTTTGGTATGCTGTTAGATAGTGTAAAACAAAGTTTGCAGCTTCGAAATACCTGTGCTAACTGCGTGGTGCTCGAAAAACATTGGCCATTTTTCCAAAAAAAAAGTTCTTATTTTGGCCGTCTTGCGAGTTGGATATCGGTTAAAATACTTATTCTACGAGGAAACTCATCATGACCGATGAAGCCCTCCAACTGCCTCACAACATCCCAAAAAATCAGTATACTGCAATTTTTTGCGACATAACGCGATATTTGTGTCTACGGTAACTGGCCTAATACCATTCTGGCAGACATGCTAGCAAAACATCCCCCCCCTTATTAATAAACGCAGAGTCCAAAGTTACACCTCAAAAAAAATTATGGTAAATCTGAAATCTGAAGTACTGGTTGTAACTTTAGTCCGCGTTTATTAATAACCGACAGAGATTATTTTTAATGGCTAGTTATTACCGAAGGCAGGGTCGATTCATAAAAAAATATATTGCAAAATTGCTAATTAAATTAAATTATTCAAACCTGCATAATACAATAATATCAGCCTATTATTGTCCCACTACAGGGCAAAGGCCTCTTCTCATACAGAGAAGGCACGAGCTTTTATCACCACGCTTGCTCAAGACGGGTTAGCGATTTCAGGTATAAAATCTATAAGGTTCCCTCACGATGTTTTTCCTTCACCGATGTTAGTAATGTCCATGATAAACTCAGAAAGTACATATGAATTGAAAATATCGCATTGATACTTGCCAGGATTTGAACCTACAACGTCGTGCCTGGGCCATCATGACGCGGTGTACAAATAAATTAATCTCTTCGTTATAACATCTTCTTAAACATTTATCGTATTTTTGCAACACCAAGCTAAAATCCATTTTCCACTCTATGGATTAACGAATCGAACAATACCGCATCTGTCAAAAATAGATTACGTGGAAATGATGAATAGCTTTAACAGCTTTGCATTTTCATTTCCTGAAGGGCATGACGATGAGTGACCAAGAATTAAACATAACTGGAGAAATGTGGGTGGCTTAAACACCTCTGAATACAAAGTGTAATGTTATGAGTATCTACTGACCACTGTCCTCTTGACCTAGCCATTAAGGTGGTAAGAGATAAGAGATACGTCACGTCATTCACGACACTTATCGTGTCACAGTCAGTGACAGTGACAAATTACACAAACATAGACGTCATCCTTAATTGAACATCGGGGCACTGATTACATAAACTACCAAAGTGTTGAGTGAAATACATTACTATTACAAAGCTACATGTCATTGTCATGGGGATTTCTGTTGGTGACGTCATCCGACCAATGAGTTCGTAATGGGCAAGCTTACCGTTGTCAAATACTCCGCGTCGGGTTTTACCGACCGACGGCTAATTCTAACCGCATTTTCGATGGGAATTCAATGTAGTCAGTAATGGTCGTATTCGGGCTTACTGTTTTGTCTATTTTAGGAGAGAATTTAGCAATCGGGCATTGTTCTAAATGGGTTAGGGATGATCATAATTTGTTCTGCTATATACCTTTTTGAGCGTACCATTTACGGGTTTATGTCGTTGTCATGTTTGGTTTTGATAAATGAAAATGAAAATTCGTGGATACTTAAATTTGTCAAAGTCGATAACAGGTTCTGGAGACTATGGTTACTGAAGTGTTTGAAGGTCTTAATGTCTTCGTACCTACATTAGTCTCCGCTATCATAAACTAAAATAATCATAAAATGAGATTACACTACTTTACTATTACCTAATTGTTATCCCATCCTCGTCGCCAAACTGTTACATATATATTTGCATTGAATTCCCAACAGACTTTCACAGGTGTTTACAACATGGCTGTTTGGTAGCGAAAGAACGAGATAGCAAATCAATGAGCCATCCGCATACTGCTACGTTAAAATATCACAATTAGGACGATTCGAATAGATACAACATTTATAAGCGTTGATTAGTTTAAAAAGGGTCTCTTTAATAAGGGGTTTTTACACGAGTCGCTTTTTGGCCGCACGGCGAAAATCGGTCGACTAAATGACAATTCGACTAGGCCGCAAGTGACTAAAATCGCTAGCCCCAAATTTGACTGCCATCCAACTTTTGCCGTGCGGCGACAAGCCGCATGCGGTGGGTGACTAAAATCGACCGTGTAAATGGTCAGTTGCAGGCGATCGCCCGCCGTATGAGGTATGTTTTGCGCTGTGTTGTTCCGCTACGTTGTCGGTATAGATCGTTTAAAAACCATGGATAATAAATATTACGATACAGTTTTTGGAGTGCTATGAAAAGCATTCATCGTTTCTTCAGAAATGAACAAATCGCATGCGATTTTTGTCGACCGGTGTAAATGAGGTGGCGATTCCATTTTTACTATGGATGCGATGCTACTGGTGATTTACCGCACGG
Organism: Omphaloscelis lunosa; assembly: GCA_916610215.1. Taxonomy (NCBI): domain Eukaryota; kingdom Metazoa; phylum Arthropoda; class Insecta; order Lepidoptera; family Noctuidae; genus Omphaloscelis; species Omphaloscelis lunosa. Next base: position 6,334,167 of record OU744255.1, read on the forward strand.
CTAAAATCGACCCGTAAACTCCACATTTTGGGTGCAATGAATAGCCTTAAGCTATATTCTTAAGCTTTAGCTTTTCATATTGATTTTGCTTTTGAGGTGACAGCACCTACATCTAATCCATTCTCAGTCCATTTCTGGAACTAGGTTGATTCCCTCACTTCCGAGTCGCACGTTAGAGTTCTTAAGCCGACCGGTTACAGCTCTACGTGGCTAAGAGATGCACTTACCGACGATACTGCTTTTAGCTCGGCTCGCTTCGGAAAAAAAAGACTGCTTGAACTCGGACTATCTATTGAAGTGCATTGAGTATGAGGCTCGGGTAAATTGATTGTTTAGAAGTTCAGATGAAGATTTTAAAGATTATGGTTACTTGACAAGCAGAGGTTTCACTGTGTTGGAATGTTTTACTGGTGGTAATATTGGTTTCTTCGAAACAGTTGGGATAATTTTACACAAATGAGAATCTAGCTAGCAGAACTATCGAACCGAAGACCATAATTAGTCGGTTCATAACCTAAACAAAAATATGATCACTGAAATTACAGTAGGTATGCAATTTGTCTATTAACTATACCTATAGCCAAATATAGGCAAATTGTCAATATATCCATATATAGTGTCTGCTTCGTTGGCCAAGTAGTCGCAAGCGCTACTGCTGACCATAAGGTCCTGGATTCGATCACCAGCTCGCGTAAAGTGTTATTTGGTTTTTCCATCGGGAATTTGTCAGTAGCAGACCGGAGTATCGATTTGTGCCCGGTTGGTGGAAATAGACTCGCCTCCTATAACATGGAACTTAAAATAACTGGCTAAATGTGGGTGTACTATGTAGGTACACCTCGGCCCTAAGCTTTCAGGTTGGTTATTTGATCCAAATATTCTAATTAGCATCATTTGTACCTATTTATTACATTTAACAGGATATGTCAAAGAGTAATGATTAAGATGATGTCGGTATTTCGATTTCCGCTGATATCAAAGACGGGAAATTGGAAAGGCTCGATTTGTGTCAGGAAACGTTATGATAATAGGCATTATCAGTTCGGCTGTTGCGACGAAATTATTTCCATGTAGAAATAAGTGTCAATGTGAAGCTTAGTGGAAATAGGGGGCTCAATTTCCATTAGAAATTAGGCGTTGTTGTGTCTCCACGTTTATGTAATTTGCTTCTTTCTTTATTCTTTTTCGTGTGGTTAGTGACTAACTTGGTGTCAGAGTTTTAAAGCCGCCCATGAACCTCTGAATTGGCTTCACATGATCTCTCAGGCATGCCGGTTTCACACAGACAGTTAAGCACGGTTACATATTAAAATACCTAAGTTTATTCTATTTTCAAGATAACTACGGTCAAAAGATTTACCGTTCAAAATACCTCAAGATCGTTTCACTGATTTTTGTAATAACTAATGAACGAAATTCATAAAGGAGGATTCATCTACGGTTTATTTAACTAAAATTGATTCACCTAAGGTTGATTAAACTAACGGAACTATAGATCTATTTGATGACTTTTTTTCGAGTTTCTTTCTATTTGTTGAAATTAGGCGTTGTTGTGTCTCCACGTTTATGTAATTTGCTTCTTTCTCTCTTCTTTTTCGTGTGGTTAGTGACTAACTTGGTGTCAGAGTTTTAAAGCCGCCCATGAGCCTCTGACTTGGCTTCACATGATCTCTCAGGCATGCCTGTTCCCTCACGATGTTTTCCTTCACCGTTTTTGAAGCAAGTGATAATTATACAATACGCATATGAATCCGAAAAGTCAGAGGTGCGTGCCTCGGGTTCGCACTCGAGACCTATGACTTGGCAGTCCGACGGTCACACCACTAGGCTAATGTAATTTGCTATGGCATACGTTAGTCTATCATTTATGTCAAAACACATTGTATAACTTGTCAACTGTGCAATAACGCGCTCCACTACCGCATTTAAGCACACGATATTGCTGTAGTGGGGAGCGTCATTTCTGAGTGGACGAAATATACAACCATAAATCTTTTACAGTAACCTCGTCCAAAATAATTCTTTGAAAAATTTGGTCAAGTCTCCGGACCTTTTTGGTAAAAAATAAGTGAAAAGAAAGAATGTACAAGGAGGTTGGTGAGTGTGTAATTGACAAGTTAATAAAACAACTACTAAGCGTCTCATTATTTATTACCTTGGTCGCTAAAAACACGCTAGTGGACTGACATTTCAAGCTTGGCTTAACTTGATTAAAACTTTATTGCGTAGCGTTTCGTCAGCTTATTTCTTAGCATAGTATCAGTACATGAACAGCCTAAAAAAAATGAACCGTCCTGTGGAACACTAGCTAATCGTTTCTATGTGCTGATATTTGTTAAAAATCTTTTCTTTCAAAAAAATGGAAACTCGGAGGAGTAGTGGTGGCCCAGTGGTAACTGCCGCGACTTACGAGTTGTAGGTCTAAAGCGCCTGTCTGGGTTCGGACCTACGAAGGTTTGAACCCAGACAGGCGCTTTACTTTGTGTGAATTATTTCATCACCACTGCTCTCAAAACGGTGAAGGAAAACATCGTGAGGAAAACGGCATGACCTAGAACCAAAAATTTGAATCTACCAACCCAACTGACACTGGGCCCGCGTGGATTACAGTCTGTATCCCAGCAGTGGGAACATTATAGGCTGATTGTGCTTATGCTAATAGAAAGTCATTCTCTCACAACTCAACTAGCTTATTTTTTAATAAAAATCTTAATATGACGTGTAACAGTGATTCTGATATCCTCATCAGAATAAACAATTTCAAACAACTTCATTTCATTTCACAGTGAAAATTGCTCGCAGCATATTACACCTTTTATCTAAAATTCTAAACCATACCTATTTACCCTTTACCTGTAGCTAAACTATCTCCATTTACCAGTAACAATACAACCCAGTGGAGGGGTAAACTGGTACACAAAGTGATCGCCTCATTTGTGCCAATATATAGTGATTAAGGTCTGTCGTGTAATTGACTGTTGACTGTGAACATTAATCCTGATGCTGACAATATTGGTAGGATATTTATGTGTGGTTGCTGTTTGTTTATACAGGGTGTCGATTTAGACATCAGCTTCCGTAAAGGGGTGATTCTACCCGTCATACTTAACAACTTTCACCATAAAACTCATATACGATTAGAAAAAAAAAAAAAAAAACCATAGTTGAGTACGGTAACGTATTATTCTAACGTAACCTAAGTTTATTCTAATTATTTTCAAGATAACTACGGTCAAAAGACTTACCGTTTAAAATAACTAAAGATCGTTTCACTGATTTTTGTTTAACTAATGAATGAAATCCATAAAGGAGAATTCATCTACGGTTTATTCAACTACAATTAATTCACCTAAGGTTGATTAAAATAACGGACGATTCACCTACTGTTGATTTATCTGTGGTCAATATTTGTAATTATTTTAGTCAGCGTAGTTAGGGATGGCGTTTTTAAAACCACACAGAAATAGGAGCCCCGCGGCGCGGGGCTCCGTCGACTATGCTGACGACAAAAAAATATATTTACCCAATAAAATTATAAAATATTATAGATAATACAGAAGATATTGACAGTTAGTTTAATCAAAATTATGTAAGTAAAACAGTAGTTGAGTCGACTAATATGCGTTCAGAACATATGTAAATCAACCGTAGTTATCTCGAAAATGTGTAGTTGGAATAACTTTAGATATCATAGTACGTAACCGTTAAGTAGACAGGCTATTTCGATTCACGCATTTTTTTTTAGATCATAGATAAATAATACCTATATGTGTTTGATAGGGAAAGATACATTGTATCACTATATATGTATATGTATATATGTATATATATACACCCCCTTGACGGTCGCAGGTGACTAAATCGCCACCCCAAATGTATTTATTAAGCTTTATTACTTAGGCTTTGATTTATTCTTCTTATCACAGTCACGACGTGCAGTTGCCGACTATTTATATTCTGTGCTCGTGACTATAGATCTATTTGATGATTTTTTTTCGAGTTAACTTTTTTGTATGCATTTCTGTGACAAATAAACCTATTTCTTTTTCTTTATATTTAACGTAGAGTTATGTTTTTAACCCATAACATATTAATTTGAAATTGTTGTGATTTCATTTTTAACAGTAACTGTAACATAAGAAAATTATTTCTGTCTTCAAATATTTAAATGGCTATATCTGAAAGACTGGTAATGTTTTCTCAAATATTTTGACAACCTTCTTCGAGATAAATCGAAATTGCTGTACTGGTCAAAAACAAGCGAGCGCCCAGCCGGCAATGGTACTATGATAATCCATATCTGTCGTGTTTAGCGGCCAAATAAATTACTATGAAAACTCCTATCTGTCGTGTTATTTAAAAATGGAACTAACTTTTTACTTCAACACATGGCAACCAAGGAAGTAATTTATCAAAGATTTTATTTAAATTTCGAACTGGCGGGAACTTAAAGTAAAGAAGAAACAAATGAACATATTGGCGCGTGAAAATTTTTTTTGTTATTGATTCTGGAATTTATAATTCGTTTACTTCGTTTGAATTTCCACGCATTGTTTGAGAGTGAAAGTACTATACAAGCCTTGGCCGCAATGGATTCACGAATGTGTGCCTCGGCTTCGCCTCGGCCCACATTTTCACGATCGTCCATCAATGCCCTAATTGCTGGCCGCAACAGTAATGTACTATTTCTTTGCGCCCATATAGACTTTCAGCCAAATTGGCCGAGGGGATTTTTCCTTACATTTAATACGGGGTCTTTTTTTGAATAAATTGTATGTTTATTATGCAAAAGATGTTAGGGAGAAAAAACGATGCAGTGAAAATATATGTCGAGTCGTTTTTGTATACAGTGAAAATTAAAAAAAATAAGGAGTGTTATTATCATAATACTGTACCATAATTTACTACGCCTGAAAGTCCTACAAGTGTAAAGGACTGAAGTCCTTGGAAAATCGGTATTGCCCAGTAATTGGGTTGTGGAGGTCAGATGCTAGTTGCTCTTTGTAAAATATTGATATTTAGTCCCATCTGCTAAGACAAGAAGGCGACCCCAATATATTTGGGAAAGTTTAGGTTAGCTTGGCAAAACATGTCTAGGTAAAAGGTACAAAAGACATATTGCCGTCAGCCTTACGTAATCTTTTTGAACATTATGCGTAGACAATGAAAACAGATTTGAAATATGGATGAATAGAAAAACATAGTGTAAGCTAACTGTTGACAAAAAAAAACAAAAGAAAAATACACCACAACAAAAAGAATGTCTTTCTAATACATTAAACAACAATTAGGCATATAATTTCCTTAATTCGAGAAAACGCCGACATTCGTTGTAATAAATTCTGCGTAATGCCGCTATGCGAAGTAAAAATGATTTAATACCGTCATTACGCTTTGCTAATTCAGAAGTATTGTACTATAAATTAACACCTTTCTCAGTCCCACATTTAGTTATGAAAGTGTTAAGTAAATTATAGTGTTGTTGAATACATTATGAGTAATTTCATTGTCTGGTTTCAGTTATAAAAGGTTCTAAGAATAGTAAAACTAGATCGGTTTTGATAATTACATTGTTACCGCTTTTAGTTTTCACGCAACCTTTCATATTAAGGTAAAGTTCCGTAGCTGACAGCAGGCGGCAGCAGCAGGCAACGTGTCGTCGCGACACGACCGGTTTCTATGTATTTCTAGGAAACCAACGACGTGTCGCTAGCTACGGAAGGTATTTCGTAGAAATTCATAGACACTACTGTGTCGCGGCGACACGTCGCCTGCTGCTGCCACCTGCGGTCGGCTACGGAATGGTGCCTTTAGGATTTATAATCTGTGTAGTATAAACATGAGTGAGTTCCTTACATACAGGGAGTTAAAAGACCCGTCACATTCTATGTATTTTGTACATGAAACTACATAAGTAACATTGAGCAAAATTTTTGATGAGAAATGACATTTTTTGGGAAAAAAAGCACGCAAAACATTATATCACGGTACAGGAGTAGTACAGGTAGTTAAAATTAAGTTATAACAACTAAAACTTATTTTCGGCAAAAAAAGTCAAAGAAAACTTAAACTTTGACCTTCAGTATCTCAAAAGGTACCCAGGTATGGTCCACTACAAAAAATTATCACAATGACGGGAGTATAAGTGACTCGCGGCTTCGTTTTAAGCCCCTTTTTACACCCGATGTAGGATGAATATTTTATTTGACCATCGGCCCGTAGTTTGGAATGGCTAAATGGCAATATAGCATCTTTATTGCAATAACGTGAATACAAAACAATACTGGCCATGCTATCGTGAACCTTTACCTTGGACTGAGTAAATCTATACTAATTACTAATATACTATAATATTATAAAGAGGTAATTTTTTTTAGTTTGTGGTGATTACCCCTTACATACAAACAAACAAATTTCCAGAAATTTCCAGAAGTACCAGTTGGTTTTGAAAAAATATTTTTGCATTGGATGGCCCGATTCTTGAGGAAGGTTATAGGCTCGCGGACGAAGTCGTAAAACAAAAAACACAATACCATATCACCAATTACATAGAACAATTTTCTTCGAAAAGTAACGGACTCTTGCTAAGAAATACCTTGTACATTTGAGCTTGTAAAGACCGTTACACTACTGTTGAGCAATTGGAAGTCGGCGCAATTTCCTCTGTAGCATTTATATGTGCACGTCCCTAAAGATTGGGCAATAGTTACGGGTAAGGGAGTGGGTATACAAGCTGGCAGATAATTTTATTTATATTCTTAGCTAAACCATCATCATCATCATTTAAGCCGAAAGACGTCCACTGCTGGACATAGGCCTCCACTTCACACCGCCACTTCGACCGATTCTGTGCTTCTCGCATCCAGCGGATTCCTGCGGCCTTCACAAGGTCATTGGTCCATCTTGTGGGACGCCTTCCAGCGCCACGTCTTTCGGTACGTGGTTGCCACTCCAGAACCTTTTGACCCCATCGGCCATCTGTTCTGCGAGCAATGTGCCCCGCCCATTGCCACTTAAGTTTGGCAATTCTTCGGCTATGTCAGTTTCATTGGTTTTTCTGCGGATCTCACCTTCTCGCTTGATCTCTCCTTTTAGCTAAATGTGAGTAGAGAATTTGGTTGAGGTTTTTAGTTTTGAAAGGTTTCTCACAACATGTTGGTCTGAGTATTCTTCAACAAAATGCCTACTTATGTATCTGATAGTAGTGAAGGGTTAATAAGATCTTTTAATTAGTCTGGAGCTGTAGTCTGGTTGTTTCAGGCACTTTATGTGCCTGTGAAATGAAATGTATTACAAGATGAATTGGTCAAAGTGAGTCTTAGAAACCAATGCACAGAGGTACACATTCGTTCTAACTACTTACAGCCAGTTGCAGAAAAGAACTTTAACTTTTAAAGCTGTCATTCAATACTAATCTTCCATTAACTTGTTTTAACTTGTTAAAGAACTCGATTTTAATGGTTATTTGATGAAATTAATGAAATCATAAGCTTTAATTATCCATAACGTAATGGGGCATTAATGTTTGTCTTTGTGCAACTGGGTGTAAGTTTAATAAACAAATGACTGTTATAACTATTTCTCTTTCATTTATTGTCCGAGTGTTTTTGTTTCATGTAAAACCGTCTTTACCGTTAGTCTTTGATCGAGCCTCATCACTTTTACTGGCCGATCTCCCGCCCTAATTCATGACGTCACGTGCGTATATAAGCTTAAGGCGTAGACACACATCCGTCGATATGAAGTTGAACGTTGTAATTTACGTCGGGTACAAACTCCAGGGAGTTGGAACAACTCAATTCGCGTGACGTGAAAAATGAGACGCGGGTACTCGAATAATTCGTATATTCGGATACGTTTCCTAATAAATTATGTACTATCGTAAAAATAGGTACCTATGAGACCCGTTTGAGCAGAACGAGGGTAAGGTCAGTATTTTTGGGTTCTTTCAGCATGTTTAAGGATATTAATGGAGTCGATAAAAGGTATTTCTGATGTAAAGGGACGTTAAGTTATAGGCAGAAAAACGTTTCATATACTAAATAAATAAATCATGCATGTGGGTAGACTATCGGCGATAAGAGATCGCTCTATTTGATCATTGGTCCAATTCTAGTCATCCTGTTGGGACACATTAGAGAACAGAACTGAATTTAGGAGTGCGAATTATCGTTCCCTGGGTAATCGGCTTTGGTAACAACTTTAGATTGATAATTTTTAACTGACAAAAAAAAGACGTTGTCAATTCGACTCAATGTATTTTAAGGGTATGAGGAACAGGGTCTAAAGTTCACTCATCCTCTATAGAAAAGGGAGAATCCTCCGGCCAGACGGATGTTATATCTAGCGGGCAACTGCCCAACGATTGATGTCGGATAGTCATATATAGGTCGTTCGCGCGGTAAACTCTTATTGCGCGATGCAGGATTTGTGTGACGTCAGGATCTTGTGTGACGTCAGGATCTTGTGTGACGTCAGATCTTTGATGCGTAGTATGCATGTAGCGATGTAGATACCGCCACAGTTTTTTATACTCGTCATCTTCCTGCCCTTGTCCAATGTTACGTGGGGTTGGCGCACCACGTTTTCTTTTTTCTATCTCCCCTGTCAACCGTCACGCTGTCATTCACTCCCTTCTCTTTCATATTCCTCACACAATCCGTCCATCTTTTCTTTGGCCTTCCTCTCCCCCTCCCTCCATCAACATTTATATTCATCACTTTTAGTCACATGCGTTTCCTCCGTCCTCATCACATGCCCATACCAAGCCAAACGATTTCTTTTCAACTTTTCTGTCACTGGCGGCATGAAATCATGTTGTACAGGTCAGACATCAGAGGAGGAGGATCAGAGAAAAATATCCAGATTATTCTGTTTTTCTTATACATGAGAAAAACAGAAATTACTATGTACTGATCAAAGCATTGTTTAGAACTAAAAACTATGTATAATTAATAACAAAAAGATGAAGCGAGAGTTGAAAAAGCATAAAAGAATAAATGTACGGAATTTGAAAACTTTTAGAATATTTATTTCACATGGCGTTTGTCCAAGTATGAAATACATCGAACTATGTTTCGGAGTGATCCAAATAGTGACGTAAGCTTTGTTTTATATGATCCAAATGAACACGACGATAAAGACCTATGATATTTTTCACAAAATTTTTGCTGTAACATTTACTATATTAATTAATAATATTACCATAGTAAACATTGAAGAGATTGAAAATCGATACAGTTTGCTCGCAGGCCTTGCGCTACATTTCTGTCATAAGGTTTCCTGAGTCTAACTGCGTATGTAATCCTATAGATCATGAACAATGACCTATACTTATTACTTAAGAAGAAAGTCTTACAAGCCCACCTGTTTATCTATTTAATAGTCTACATAAAAATAAATATAAAAGTATTATTTAAATATTATTGTTCCACTGCATGGCAAAGTTAGGCCTCTTCTCGTACAGAGAGGCTCTTTTGTGATTGCTTTAACTCATCATCATCATCATTTCAACCGAAAGACGTCCACTGCTGGACATAGGCCTCCCCCAAGCACTGCCACTTCGACCGATTCTGTGCTTTCAGCATCTGCTTTACTTATCACTAAAATAATCGATATCTCTTATCGAGAATTTAATTAATGAGTGAAACTTGCCTGTTGGAGTTGGTTCCATGGAGCTCCGTCCCGAATTGTTGATCAACTCGATGCCGGAATATGGCATTTTGTAGCTCAATAACTCGAATGTTTCATTAAAATTTAATTGGTGTCGTATATATCGACTGTGGGTTGTAATCGAGTTAGTTGTTTCTCAGCACAGCGTTCAGTTCTGGTACGGTACCAACTTCTTTTTACTCCATTACGGCGAAGCAAAAAGGAGGGTTATGATTTTGACCGGTGTGTATGTATGTATGTATGTATGTTCACCTGTTACCTCATAACTTCCAAACTACCGATCATAATTTGACAAATGCGGTATCATTCGAAGCGTCTTCTTGATCGTCGTCCTCAAGAACTTGACGAGCACATTACAAATATGTATATATATCATATTGTCTAAGTAAATAAATATGTACCTGTACACTTACAATATAATGGCATGCAACCACGGCTTTACCTTGACCATTTTTGTTCCTATGTCTTGATTTCTGTCTGAAATATTTTCTTGTTTCGTACTTTTTAGAGCGTGATTTTTCAGTAGTCGGGTTTTAGTTTTTTGTATTTGTAAATATCTGTTTACCTGAATTTATTAATAAAAATTATTGTTCAGCTTAAGGGTCCGAGAATCTTCTATGAGTAGTTTACTAATTACAGGTCAACGTATATCTACCTAATTCAAGTCCTTACAAAAGCATGTAAACCTCTGTAAATCTTAAAAGTCAATAGTTATTTTTAAAAGTTAAACTCAGCGACTTATAAATCCTCTTAACTAAAATAAACAAAAAATAAACAACATCAAATAAAAAATGTTGTTAACAAAAAGAAAAAAACTCGAAAAAAGAACCGCAAAAACAGGATATTATAAAAGGTGGGTGTTAAACAATAAAAGGAAACTTACTTAGAACATTTTTCACGGATCCCCTCGTGTACTTCCAAAGGAAATGAAAAAATCGAGCGAAACGTTCGCACAGGGTGATCCCGGCCGCCGGGGCCGGCTCACTGTCTGAGAACCTAACCCTTTTCTTGCTACGTTTGCCTTTACTCGGTTTACCCGACCGTTTATTCTTCAAGCTAGACTTCATAATTTTCACTTCATTTGCTACCACAACACTGACTTCGACGCTCGTTTGTTCGTGTTTTTTGCTATCGCGCTCTTTGTCGACTACATTTTTACGGGTTTGGGTCTCAACGTTCAACGGTCTCACACTGGCTCCGTTGCTTCGCTTCCACTCTTTCAACTCCGTACTTGTATTTTATGAAGCGCGACAAATATGTACAGTGTGTTTTGTTTATGCGACACACAATGATACTGAGAGTACCTACTTATAGTTATGACGCGTATGATTTGCACGGCTAGAGGCTAGTCTACGTGACACTTGGCTTAGTTTCAATTCGCCACTATGAAACCATTAGAATATCCACTAACACGAAACCTATTTGCTGCACATCAATATGGGACATAACGAATTGATTACTTGAACGGCTATTCACTAAATTCTATCTTAGTTACGTCTTTTTAGAAGATTCGTTCGACAGCTGCTGCAGTTTGGAAGCAAAACTGACGCGTGTTTGGTTTTCTGCCAGCGTTTATTAAGAGACAATTCGCGTTCAATGCGTTCCAATAATAAGTCAGTCTGATTGTCGTGCAATGTAATTAATTATGTGTGAACGAAAATAGCTGGGCATCTGCAATATCAAGTTTAAACAGCATCTGTCACGATGGGTTCGGAACGCGTAGGTTCCAATAATGTTCAGTAATGCTGTTTATGTGTACGTGTGTCTAGACGAATCCGAACGAATCTGAATATTGAAACAGTTGGACGTCGAGGTGATTGATCTGCTACCGGATTGGCAAATGTTTGTAAAAGTAGCTTGGTGACGTGATAGATACACACAGCTACAATGTCTCTGCAATGTCTGCATAGTTGGCGTAATTAGAGCGCATCGGACAATTAGAGAACACGATGCCATAGAATATTTGGCAAACATTTGGCAAATCCAATAGAATCACGTTTGTTATGAACTCATAGATGCCGTCATGTTTGCGAACGTTTTGCATTATACACCAATTTGATTACTTTCCGGTAGATTACTGCCTATCGGATGTTCATCTAATCACTAATAAAAAAATATAACTGAAAACACTAATGAGTTATCTCGATAAAAATGCAATTAAACACGAGTGCTTTGAAAAGGAATTTCGATAAATTGACAGAATTGATGAAAAAGTTCACCAGCGTTTAATAACTTTTATTTCTCTGAAGATTCGAGGGTTACGATAAAGGCACTTTTTTCATCGAAATCGTCTTCCAATTGAAAGGGACCGACACGGAATTCGTAAATGAACAATTTACGTACCTACCGTCGAATACTTTAGAGAGCTTTCTTCGTGAAAATTAACTGATTCCTAACGAGCCGCCGAGGTTTCTTTGGTATGCCAACCTTAAGGCGAAATGTTCAGCCATTTTCAACCATTATGTTGAAATGATTGCTTAAGGCAAAGTTGCTTTCGTTACAGAATAGTGCTTTTAGAAGATTCTGGACAGATATTAATATTAAACTTAATAGAGGACAGAATATAAAATAAGAATTAATTTTGATTTACTAAACGAGTATTTTGTGATCTATGGGCACAATTATTTAGCTATTCGAGGAAATTTTTTGATAGTTTGCTGAATTGGGAACAACGTAAAACGTAGTTTACTGCGACAGGTAGACTGCTTATCTCCTCGCATGAGTTGTGGAACCGACATCCATTAGTGCTCACACACCGCTGATTTTGGTCGAAAAACAGTTTTAATAACGGCTGGAATAAATGAATTGTTGCTTTATCTTCTTGTTCGGCTGTAGTTTTAAACAGTTTTTTTATGTGCTTGAAACCCAGAATAACGTGTAACGTTTAACTCACTCATATACCTTATAATTTTTGTGGTAAAACTTAGACATGTAACGGAGGTCATCTTAATGGAGGCGGAGGTGAAAAAATAATAACAAAAAAGGTCAAATATAAATAATTTATGAAAGAATTGTGGCGGCTTCTACATCGCCACATGTAGACTACGCATCAAAAACCTGACGTCACAGAAATCGTGCATCGCGCAATTACAGTTTACCGCGTGAACGACATATATAAGACTATCCGACATCAATCGTTTGGGCAGTTGTAGTGATGTGGCGGCATCTACAGCGCCACATGCGAACTACGCATCAAAAAGCTGACGTCGCACAAATCCTGCAACGCGCAATTAGAGTTTACCGCGCGAACGATATAAAAAAGATCCTGATTTCAACCGTTGGGCAGTTGTTCACCAGACACGACACCTGACTGGTCGGAGGATCTTCCCTTTTCTATAGAGGATGAGTGAACTTTACACCCTGTTCCGCATACCTATAAAAATAAATCAAATTCGACTTGAATATAAGAGGCAAACTATACTTCATAAAAAGTGTTTTGCGGCTTTGACAGCTTCTAGATAATTTCTTAGTCGTTCATGAATTAAACTCGCTCCAATAAACAGCCAGCCATTGCTGAAAATTCAAGTTTTATACCCAACAAATTAAAGGGTCTCCGTTTAGTTGGATCCGAACTTCTTTATTAGACCTCCGTTAAAAAATTGCGGAGGCGGTCGCATCCGCAGATGCGGAGGTATAATTTTTTGCAGTAGTTCCGCATTTGCGGAGTAGGGGGCGAAGCTCCGTTACAACCTTAACAAAACTAGGTACTAGGGCTGATCAAAAAGTAATGATAATCGGTTCATATTTTCTAGACTAAAAAAATCTAATAAAGCTGAAGAGTTTTTTTGTATGTTTTAATCCCTGGAACTACCAGTCCAATTTGATAATATCTTTTTGCATTTGGTAGCACAATTCTTGAGGAAGGCTACAGGCCTTTATACATCACGCTAGGACCCATAGGCGCCGAGTAAAAAGAAAAATAACCAATTATCATTCGTTTATAGAAAATGCGAACAACAATTAGTAAGTATGTATATAGGACAGAACTACTCGTCTCTATCAACTATTACGAGCCAGCTTAGAAACACACTTGTAGGTACTTACAAAATTCTTAATTTCGTACTACGTAAGACTTTCGATGTAAATTACCCGACAATGACAATATTGCTGGTGTATAAAAGTAATTTATCACTGAACGAAACTTGGGAAATTTCTCGAAGGCACTAAGTATAATAAAGTTTGTAAATTAAGTATCTACCCGCTGTTGCAAGGACATTGGGGAAGATGTTTACCTGTTTTTATTACTACTTATTAGTAAGCTTATTTAATTTAAATAATCCTTTTATCTGTTTACTTAGAACATGGTCTTAAGGAAGCACACATTTCATAGCGTTATTTTTTTTTGGTTGGTAAATTATCAAATAAGTTCTCCTGCTCTGGGCGGAGCGGGAGACCAGACTCTTACTGACAAAAATCCACCTGTGTTCCTTCAGTTGCCAGAATTGTCAGGGGCGACGGTATCCCTTTCGGAGTTTCCCGCGACCTCGGCAGGCATCGGCCCTAGCGGACCCCGTCAGTTCTACTAACATCTCTTTGTGGCGCGCGTGGAACACAAGCGCTGTCGACCCGAGCCTGGTCCTTATCGGACGGAGAGCTACTCATTGCTCACCGTCCGCAAGTCCGCGCCTACGGTGGCCGGGAATTGGCCTGCGACTCCCGACGCCCAGGGCGTCTCCTGCGGCGGTTAGGGGCGGGAGGGTGCGAAATTTGCCTTTCCCTCACGCGTTCCGCCTCCTCCTTTGCGAGCATTACTGCTTCGCAGAAGGAGGTGACGGCCTCCCATGCCCTCTCACTCCGTACCATGCGGTATCCTCGGGCCAGCCGGATGGCCATGAACCATTAGGACGCGTTCACCCGGCGGGCTGGCCGCTACCTCACGGAACGCGTTCACACCGGTGCCCCATAAAGGGCCATAAATCGCACGACCCCCGTGTAGAGCCTTCGGCAGGAAGCGGCACATTTCATTCCTAAGATCAGTATTTCATAACATAATATCACGCCTAAATTTCCCGAAGGGTTAGGCAGAGCTGTAGTACAGCCATGAGTATCGGTATTAACTGCCGATAGAGTTTCAATTATAAATCTCTCTAATTGGCAATATTGCAGCCACTTTTACTTATCTATACTCACACGTTTGACTTAGAATTGTTATTTTGGATTTTAGCGCCACTTTGAGGTTTGGATATTGTTGATACTATAGATCACTGTGTGAATTGTGGGATAGCAACTAATCACTTGAATACACTAATATATGTATGAATCTAGATAGTTAATTGATTCAGGCGTGACCTTGCGGAAATCCATTATAAAATGCAATGGAAGTGGATATATTTTAAACGAGGCATCCTCAGGATGCCGATTGACTTATCGTGAACTCGAACACGGCGTGTTGCCACACCAAGCACCAAGCGCAGACTGACTGTGCTTGGTGTGGCAACACGCCGTGTTCGAGTTCACGACAAGTCAATCGTCATCCTGAGGATGCCTCGTTGAGAGGTGAAACACGTGTCGATTTCTTTCACGGTCTTTTTAAGGACTCTTTAGAAATAGCTAAGCGGAACAAGTTACTAAATATATCCACTTCCATTGCATTTTTTTATGTTTGAATCTATTAATTCACACCATTTTCATCTCGTTACACTCAGGCCCAAGAGTGTATGTAATCGTTTCCGTCTCCTTTATTTGTCGGCATTTCGATGACAAAATATCAATGGCGCAGTTCCGGCAACGAATTGCAATATGTGCACTCCATGTTTCATATATCTGCGGTAGACCAATAATAACGCCAATATTTATGAATATGTGACCACAGTGCTATCAATTTCATGCAGTGGTACAACAACGCTTGAAACATTGACAGCTGTAAAATTGAAAGCATCCTACTGTGAAATGTGGCGTTTTAAGACTGTAGTGAGTAGACTATGATCACGTTTTACGGACAATAGGTAGGTAGTATTGAATTACAGCATCAAATCAAAAGTTTAAGAGAGTTTTAGAGTACAAGTTTTAATGCGCGTATATTGTGTGCCTCGGGACTTTAAAACAAAAGGGTTTCATATCAATCAGACAGTTTTGTATAAATCCCAAACAAACAGAAGTTAATTGAACAGATTTTATGTATTGTAAGATAAATACAGATGTGAAATACGTTTTGTAAAATTTCGAGATAAAAATAATAAATCTACAATGTATTAGCGCGAGTATTTTGCTAAGAAATACGTAAACGAGCCGGTTTCTTCAATTTATTATTGTATTTTATCAATGTATCGAACGAACAAGAAACAATATTTTCTTTCTGATCTTAGAGAGTTGTTTGTTTTTCTTAATAACATAACAATCTGTTAGTTTCTGCGTAGAGTAAGCAAAGAGCAGAATGCACGATGTAATTTTTACTTCCATCACAAAAAAAAAAAAAAATGATGATGTGGATATATGTAGTAACCTTTTCCGCTTAGCTATTTCCAAAGAGTCTTGAAAAGACCCTGGAAGAAATCGACACGTGTTTCACCTCTCAACGAGGCATCCTCAGGATGACGATTAACTTGTCGTGAACTCGAACACGGCGTGTTGCCACACCAAGCACCGAGCGCTCGGTGCTTGGTGTGGAAAAGGTTACTACATATATCCACATCATCATTTTATTATGGATTTCCGCAAGGTCACGCCTGAATCAATTAACTTTCCATCACAAATATAAACAGTAACACAAACATTTACAGCAAAAACGGAAGAAGTAAAAAAAAAAATATAACTTTAGTTGCGGTATCTACCTCACACTAGTTCGTATACCTAGTGGTATACGAACTAGTGTGAGGTAGATACCGCAACTAAAAATATAATTTTTCTTGCTATTTAAATATCAGTGACAGGTAGTTATTATACCATCATCATCGGAAAAAATACGTATTATTGAAGCTTACTGAAAAACTAACTACTCGAGCAAAGTTAATAAAAAAATTATGGGACCACCGCGCAAGCTTTCTCTACCAAATGAAAGAAAAAACAAAATCAGTCCACAATTGACGAAAATATCGATGAACATTTATATGAAAGAAAAAAATATATACATACAGACGAATTGAGAACGTCATCCTTTTTTAAGAAGTCGATTGGAAGACATAAACACTTTCACATGAAAAATTGACTGCATCAAAGCTCGTTAATTACTTCTGAACAGGGTTTTTCTTTACTCTATAACAGTAAAGAAAAACCCTGAGGAATCTTTGAGAACAGTATCACAAAGATAGTAAGTACCATCGCGGACACTGGCGGTAAACCACTTTTCCACCTCATTGCTATGGGCATAAGAGTGAAAAGTGGTTTACCGCAAATGTCCGAGATTGTACCAACACACCGTTGATTTTTTTTTTACAATAGCATTAAGATGTTATCAATGTACTAGTAACATGATTATGAGCTTATTGACATCCTTTTTAATAACTTATTTTAGGTTGTCCAGTGTAAAAGCAAGGGTCGTACAAAGGAGGCAGGGTCGAATCCGTAAAAATCAAAGCAGTGGTCATTGAAATGAAAAATAATTGGGAAAGCACTCAAAATGCAAACAAGAAACATGTGGCAACAGTCTAGTAGGGGTGGGCGTTGCGACGATGAACACTTTACAAAGACCGTTTTCTGTTTTGCGACGATGAAACCGTTTTACATCCTGAGTTCAAACAGTCTTCATTGCACAAACCAGTCTTCGAATTACTTGGTGCGATTTTTTATTATACAAAACAGTCCTTATAATAAAAAGTGAACTCTTTGTTAATGAAATACAGTCAATAAAGTATTACCAGTTGTCAATGCTGTCGTTCGTGATGCGAAAAAACCATTTCATACATTGCAAATCTTTGTACGACGAAAACTTGTTAACTTGTCTTTGTTTCACTCGACGAAAACGCAATTCTATTCCATGTTGGATAAGTTTCGTCCTTTAACCGTTTTCTGCAACCGTATTCGTCGTCGATAAAACAGTTTCGTCCGTGAAAAATTCGACAACGACCCACCACTTCTGTATAGTGTCAATGTCAGTCAGCTCATGCCAGTGCAGAACATGCACTGCCAGTGACATAGACTAAAAATATAAGACTGATTTTAATTGATTTGAAATCGATAATCATTATTTTGGTTTTTCAGTAATTAATCGGTGTTTTATTTGTTCTGGGTGGGGACAGTCCTAGGTCCGCGTAAATAAATAATTTGTAAAATAATAATAATAATAACTGGCAACACCGTGTCAACAAAACTTCCAAATATCTCATAATTTTAACAATAATAAATTTTCACGTACTTTTACACTTTTACAATAGTTTTTCCGTACAAACCGAACCTGGATCCTGAATTTATCTAAAAACCAAGTAAAGAGTTCAAAATGCAATAGAATTATTCCAAAAACTGCCGAATCGGAGGTGACATGACAGATGTCACCTCCGATAAAACAATGAACGGGAAAATGAAGATTACTCTGTGATGAAGATCTAATGTTGACACGATTAGCAGCTCGACGTGCACGCCTACCACCTCCGGACTCGCCGCTCAGTTCCGCCTCGTCGCCGCCGGTACGCAGCCCCACTGTGAACGCTGTGATGACTCCGGCCGCGGCAGTTGCGTCGAGCTCGAGCGACGAGTATTTCTCCCCGCCCACGACGCCACCACCTGCTCGCCGACGGGGAAGACGCCGGCCGCCGGATGGCTTAGGACCTCGAGGCCCACCGGCCTCTGATAGGGTCCCAGCTCCCGGCGGAAGTGTGCAGCGCATGAGATGGACACGATCCATTAACGAAAACGTCATGCGCTCATACTATGGGGCTACAGAGGGGGGAAACAATCTGACCGCGTACCGTGTTCGGATGCTCTCTCTTTTCCAGGTGCTTGAGCCAGCTGTCAACGTTTCGGCACAACGACTGTCGGATCAGGTGCGGGTCATCCAGCGTAATCATATGTTGGATGACACTGTACTTGATCGCCTGCGAAGTGAAATGCAAAGTAGCCATGTCATCGCTCCCCCATTGCGAAGTGTTATAATACCATCACAGATGTCAAGTGTCATCACAAGTCAAGCTGACGAGAGGATTGATGACAGGGCTACAAATGTAAGTACCCAGTGCAATGAAGACTTGAGGAGTGCTTTAGAGGGTGCGATTCAGGAATATCGATTCATGTCGCCCGAACTTAGACCACGTTTACCTCGTTTGCCCATGCATAACAAAAATAAGGCGCTGGTGGCGGTTCTGGATTCGCAGTTGTCAAACTATTTTGATGACTGCGAAGACCTCACTGATACACATTAAATTCTGTACTGCGCGGCTGTAGCGGTATGTCGTGTAGCTCACCTCAAATTCTCTAATGACTCTAGAGCTACACGACCAAAACCAGCCGCACCAGCTTGGCAGTGCAGAATTGAACGCCGAATTGGTGGGGCCAGAACGCTCATCGGCAAAACTAATCTGCTTCAGGGAGAGCAATACTCGCCCTAGAGTGATGCGCTTTGTGAGGCGGGCGTTCTTAGGGACTGATATCAGCCCTCAGGACTATATGACCCGTGTCACAGAGCGCATCGACTTCCTGAAGCAGAAAATGTATGCATGGGCAAACCGTAGGTATAAGCGGCGAGTAGAACGATACACTCAGAATCGCACCTTCCAGAGCGATGAAACGTGGGTTTATAGGGCTTGGGAGCGACCAGACCAAGGTGTGGCTGACACGCATCTGCCGGATGATGATGCCATGTGCTCTTTCTGGCGCAGCATCTGGTCGGTGCCTGTCAGTCACACCGAAGGTGATTGGACTCGGGAAGTCGAGCGAGCCTGCGATCCAATACCAGAAATGGGGGCTATTACTATCTGCCCCCAAGATGTAGCTCGTGCAGTCCGTCCGTTGCCTAACTGGAAGTCTCCAGGGCCGGACGGGCTGCACAACTTCTGGATCAAATGGTTCGTAAGATCGCATGCTCGCTTGGCGGCTCAGTACCAGACTGCTTTGGAGTCTGGTTCGCTACCCCAGTTCCTAACGACAGGAGTTACCCACCTGCTCCATAAATCTGGTAGCACCGCGGAACCCAAAAATTATAGACCGATCACGTGTTTACCGACGGTCTATAAAGTTCTTACATCCATTTTGAGAGCTAAAATTAACAAACATATTGACACCAACTCCATCATGTCTGCCTCTCAAAATGGATGTAGGAACGGGTCCCGCGGTACTAAGGAGCTACTCCTCATTGATATGGCCATTAGCCAACAGGTTCGCCGTTCCCGAAAGGATCTGTCGACATGCTGGATAGATTATAAGAAGGCCTATGACTCGGTGCCACATACATGGCTCATGAGGGTGCTGGAGTTGTATAAAGTACATACAACTCTGCGCACTTTCTTGATGTCGTGTATGGGGCAATGGAGGACGGTCCTTCGCTATCCAGGATGTCGAAATATCCAGAGGAATAGCGAGCCGATAAGGATCGAGCGAGGCATATTTCAAGGCGGCAGTTTGAGTCCGCTCTGGTTCTGCTTAGCTCTGAATCCTCTAAGCACACTGCTGGAGGATTCAGGTCTTGGCTATCGGTTGAGGAGAGGTGGTCAGGTTATATCTCACCTCCTCTACATGGACGACCTAAAACTCTTTGCCCCCAACAATTTGCAACTGATGGAGCTACTGAAAGTATCTGAAACTTTCAGTAGCGCCATCAGGATGGAATTTGGTGTGGACAAATGTGCGGTCATGCATGTAAAGCGAGGAGAGATTATGGAATCCGTGGGAATCCAACTCTCGGATTCCATAAACCTTGGAGCCCTCTCCGCATCCGAAACCTATAAGTATTTGGGTATGTCGGAAGCGTTGGGCATCAATGTTACTGACATGAAGCAATCGTTGAAGGAGCGCTTCTTTGGCCGCCTGAAAAAAGTATTAAATAGTCTTCTATCAGGCGGAAACAAGGTGCGCGCCTTCAACGGTTGGGTTATGCCGGTTTTGATGTACTCTTTCGGCATACTCAAATGGACTCAGACCGAACTCGACGCCTTGGATAGGAGGGTCCGTACGTTGACTGCATATCGAATGCATCACCCACGGTCATCAGTAATGAGACTGTATATCCCGCGAAAGTGTGGAGGTCGAGGCTTTTTAAACGCTAAGACCCTCCACAATCGCGAAATATGCAGTCTCAGGGAATATTTCCTTGGAGTCGACGTGGGGATGCATCGAGATGTGGTTGTGGTGGACAAGGGCCTTACCCCGCTCTCCTTGGCTAAAGAGAACTGGCGCAAGCCTGTAGTGCTTGACACTAAAGATCGCATGGAGATATGGCAGAGTAAGGAGCTTCACGGACGCTACTTCCGGGCCCTGCATGGGCCCGATGTAGATTTACCAGCGTCCGTAACCTGGCTGCGTTTTGGTGACCTCTTTGGGGAAACCGAAGGTTTTGTCTGTGCAATTATGGACGAAGTTATGATGACGAACAATTACCGGAGATTCATTGTGAAGGACGGCACGGTTGACATCTGTCGGGCATGCCACCGTCCGGGAGAATCAATCCGTTATATTATCTCCGGGTGTTCTCGTCTAGCTAATGAAGAGTACTTGCATAGACACAACCTTGTAGCCAGGATTATCCACCAGCAACTTGCTCTGAAATACAGCCTTGTGGAATCGGAAGTGCCGTACTACAGGTATGTGCCCGACCCAGTTCTCGAAAATGGAAATATCACATTGTACTGGGATCGATCCATCATCACTGACAGAACTATTGCTGCCAATAAGCCTGATATAGTGGTGGTGGATCGAGGAGAGCGGTGCACAATGATTATTGACATAACGGTCCCGCATGACGAGAACCTCGTGAAAGCTGAGAAAGATAAACAAATCAAGTATCTTGACTTGGCTCGCGAGGTTGTCGACATGTGGGATGTAGATTCAGCAATCATTGTGCCGATAGTCGTGACAGCCAATGGCTTAATCGCCAAGAGCCTCGACCAACACCTAAGGAGGCTCTCGTTGGGCAGCTGGATCAAGGGCTTGATCCAGAGAGCGGTACTCCTAGACACGGCTCGCATTGTCAGAAGGTTCCTCTCCCTGGAGCCCTGACCGCCGGTAGCTTGGACCCTGTTCCCGATACGGTGGGCTACTATTTTTTATATTTTTAAATGTTTTTATATTTTATATGTTTTAATATTTAAAAATATAAATTATATGTATTTAAATGAAATAAAGGAAATAATAATAACAATACTAACCTACTTATTTAAGCACCATTGTTACTAACACCACTATACTAACAAAATTATGGACCTTAGTCTGAAATAAAGTTTTATTTATTTATTTATTTATTTAATAAAACATCGATTAATATAACTGAAAATAAATATGACTGAAAATAGCTGACTGAAAATAAATGCATGTATTATATGTAAGTATATATAGTGCATTAAATTACTTTGAGTTAATTACCTAGTGCTACCACTAGGTAGCACTAGGTAATTAACTCAAGGAAAACCTTTGCACTAGCAAAGGTTTTCTTTTTTTAATAGTGTAATCGATTACTCAATTAATCGATAATCTCACGAAAACCATCTTTATCATATTTTTCCGCTTCCAGATAGGGAATTGAGCTGATTTTTGTTATTCAAGGATAAAAAAAACATAGGTACATTTTTTAGATCATATCTCAACTTATTACATTTGGGCCCACCGTTTACTATCTCCTTTATAACCTGACTTTATTGAACTTTTTAAACTGGATACTGATATGTATAATTTCACAGAAAGTTTTTTTTTTTTTTGTTAACCGTTTGGCTGATAATAACAAATTTATGATGTTTTAGATTTTCGATTTCAGATAATTCACTGTGTAATTAAGAATTATCTAAGAATTCTTGATGACAGTTTGGAATGGAATTTTAAACGTTGAGTTTAATATCGTCAGCTACGGACTATGTAGGTCATGAAGGGACTCAGGTACCAATACAATGCTCTTCAGAAAAATCTAAAGTATGTTCAACAGTTGAGTTAGTACGTACTATTATAAATTTATGATTTGCTGTTTCTCTATTTTGAAAGACAGCGAAATACACTTTCATTTAGTTATTTTAAGACCAAAATAAAAGAGTGAAGATAATTTTTATTAAACTCAATCTATTAACGGGAAACCCAGTATTCTAGAACTGATTCAAGTTTGCCGAGTGACTCTAGTAATCACTTAGATGCCTCGAATGTAACCTAGATATTTTGTTACTCAGTGTATCAGCCAGGCTTTTGGAACAGTTTTTGTGCTTTTTCGATATTGATGAAATATTTACAACTTTTTGAGGTATGAAAAGGATGGTGTGTTATGCATGTGTTTAAATTATTTTCCTTTTCAATAAATTCTTTTTTTTTAAATAAAGTTTATCGGTTTTTAACTATTTGTGTATCTTGATTGAATTAAATAAGATTTTAGTACAAAATAGTAACGAGGCTGCAGAATAGTGACGTTACTTTTTAAATCTCGTTTAAATATTTCATGAGTGTTTAAGTGATACATCACTATTAAGGTTGTTTGTAAAAGATCGCTTTTAGCTATAAGGCCATTGTGCCACCCTATGTAATTTTTCTACATTTATATCTGAAATTTTTATGGTGTACATAAGTAATAAACCGTATTCTATCTATTAAGATCCTTAATAGTGAAGTTCTCATTCAGAGAGGGTGTATGAACGTGGAAAAAGCAACAGGGTTACCAATTCATGCAAGGTCCGTAATAGTATCATTTTGAGGTTTCCATCTTACCTATGGATAAAAGGTTCTGTTCTACCATCTGGACATAATTGCCCATAATATCCCAAAATTCCCGTGATTAACTCCCCAACGTTTTGCACTATATTATTATTATTAAAACAGCCAATAACTGTGAAAATTACGAGCTAGTAAGGCCTGCAGAGTTTACTATTTCGCCTTCACTTTTTATGGTTATTAGGGCCTAATGTAACAATGATGAAAGCGCTACGTTTGCTGAATATAGAGTTATTTTAATACTTAATGTAACGTCGATATTCAGTAAGCCCGTTTTTGGAAACGGTTCTAAATATACGCATAAAGTTAATCGTTTTGGGTGTATATTTTGTTTGCATTATCCTAATCCATGTTTGCATTTTTTGGTTTCATTTAAGTTGCGTCTGTGTGTGAGATGGATAAAGATTTTTTTTATTCCTCGGATAGTTTTAATTAAACCTAATAAAAATCTGTAGTGTTTCTAGATGCATCTAGAAACGAGGAGTTCCCGCTCCTCGGTGCTACTCATTTTTTTAATCATATTTTTACTGATACACTGTATTAAATTACAATTTGAACTTACTTAAATCTTTAGCCATGCTCTGCTGATAATATCCTAATGTATTATGTGGATGACCTACAATGTTAAGTATCTATTCTATCCGTCGCACTATAGTCTCCTATGATCTGGCCAATATTATGTCTGAACTTTAGAAGAGACTTTGGACCCCGATTTTGTTTCGCCATTTCTTCTCAGGGATAGTCAGATAGGATATGTCGAATAGAATAGAATAGAATAGAATAGAATTTTATTTTGCAAATATGGGTAATACATAATAGTTCTTAAGATTACATTTAGCTCAGCCAATCGCAATCCATCGATTTTTTTTTTAATATGCCTTTTATAAGTGATTCGGATATCCTTTTGACAATCAACAATTTCATTTCACTAGCTATATAATTTACTTAGTTTCGCAAAGAAAAAGGGCATTTATTACTGTGCCTACGCACGAATCATTTACCTAAAGTACTTCTGACTGCGAAGTAAACGACTTCCCCCGAACTAAGACGAAGTACGTAGTGTACTTTAGACCACGTACACTAATAAAGCTTTACGGCCACGTAGGCCAATAACTGTTATTGGTCTAATCGCGTGGCGTTCGATGTGTGTGCGACCTACGCCATTATTTTACGCGCCAAGTAACAGGTGGCGACACCGTCGTTTTCAGGTTAAACCTTACGAATTGTCATGTGTCATAATAATATGAGGTAAACGTGACGCAAAGATAGAACACAAAACAAAAAAGGACAAGTTGGGGAAAAATATGCGTCACATCCACGCAAAACGGCCATCGCTTAGCATAATGCTGCGACCCCATGCGAGACAGAGCCCAGCACTGGTTTTCAGCGACAGCTGGCGTTGAAATTATGACGTCGACCGGTGCAGCATACAATGAGATATAAATAAGATATACTACTTAACATAGGTTTCTCACAAAAACCTATATCAGGCAACAGTCTCTCACAAAGGTGGAATACAGCTGTGACATTTTTTGCACACATTAACTTTAAGTCAGCTTTTTGAAAAGAGAATAAATGGTTGTTGAATTGGTATAAAAAAGGACAACGTGTTCACGCCAAACTTATCGTCAGCTGCTGACCGAGAGCGTCAAGTTAAAAATGTTTGAAATAACAACGTCAGCCGCAGCCTGACAGCTATGCCTGTGAGCGAGCGTTACGTCTGGTGTGAACACGGCCTTACCACAGCAATTATTCTTTTTTCAAAACCATTTGTTGAAAAACAATTTAAATCTTAAACAACACTGACCTTTAAAAAATATTGTATCGATTTCACAGAGTAAACGTATGCCGTTTACCGAACGACAAAGAAAAAAGACGATGTATAAAACTTCATAACTAGGTAAAATGTTTTTATACTGTACCGTCACACAATTTTCTATAGGAACATATTTCAGTGAGTTTATTTCTTATTAAAGTATCTACCCGGTTATTGTATTGTGTATAACAAAGGGCGGGTATCTGATAACAAGGGACCAATCGTAATTCCTACGTCATCGTTGAGATATCTTATTTTTATAAGGCGAGAAAAATTGTGTTCGTATAAGTTTGGCGTTTAAATTTTCTTAGGCATTTTAAAATGTTTGATTTTATCTTTTTTGTTGTCACAATGTTGTTGCTGTATTTTTGACACCCTACGTCAATTTGCCGAGTTATAGCCATTTCAAACAACTGTCCAAGAATGACAGTTGTGATTTGAATAAGCAGACAATTTAAGTTGGTACTCAATATTATTAACTATTAATTTGCTAGGTTTATACTAAACGTAAGGTAGATTCCTACTATCTTTTTTCTCTATTAATTTTATTAGGGTTGAGAAAATAGCCACCTATTTACAGTAATATTCGTAATATTACAAGACGTGTTTATTCTTTACGATGATTCAGAACGAAAACCCGAAACGATCAATTGCAATTGTTTGATGCTCGACGAATGAATTGATCGTCTACCAAATGCAATTGAAAGATTGACAATATTAGTACAATTCAAACTGATATCAATTGATCAATTGTAATTGACCGTTTCGGGCACCCCTTAACAAGAAATTAATTACAATTCGTTAATTCAGCATAAATTCAGTTTTTTTTTATTTCTTCATAAATGTATTTACATTATTTTGATCTAAAAATGACTTAAGTTAGTGCTCAAGAGGAAAAAACCTTGACTTCTAAACTAGGTTTAAAAAAGAAAACATTAAAAGAAAGTGTTGTATTGTCCGGTTTTTTGTTGTAATATTCTTGAAAATCTCGAATCACCTTTATTGACTACTAGCTGGGCCTCGCTTCACTCGAATTAGTCTCGATGTCATAGGAATATTACGATAAAATAATCTCATGTCCTAACCCAGGTCATGGTCTACCTATGTGCGAAATTTTATCGTAATCTGTTTAGCTGTTTTCGCAGTTATAATATTAGTTAGGGATCCGTAAGTGCTTTGATTTCTAAAGATGTCTTGATACTCTCGTATTTTCTTACAAAAGCAAACATTAAGCGCTTCCTTGTTTGCTAGTTTATGTCTGACACGAGAAGTGCTATCTACCTTCGCGGCACATTTAACACGTTGGATTATGTACGCATAATAAATTCACCTCTCGGCTTCCAACCTGATAATAAATATCATTTTGAGGTGTACCGTCTCGTATTTCTACGTACGAAATTTTCAAATTACAAAACCGTACTTACTTGGATTAAGGTGTACTTGTAAGTGAAGATAAAAAAGCTATTTTTTCGTGAGTTTTTTTTTAAATGGTCAGCTTGTAACAGTTTTTTGACGGTACCTACATCTAAAAATGTTGATTACTTTAATTCCTTACTAACAGTTTCGGGGTTTATTTATAAACGTTGCTTAAAATTAAGTTATGATTAGTGACTGCTTTTTTTTTTGGTTGGGAAATTATCAAATAACTTCTCCCGCTCTGGGCGGAATGGGAGGGCGTGTCAGACTGTTATTGACTAAAACCCATCAGTGTTCCTTCGGTTGCCATGTTGCCGGTGGCCACGATCTCCCTTTCGATTTTCTTCGCATCCCCGGTGGGCATCGACCCTAGCGAACCCCGTCAATTCTGCTGACATATCTTTGAGACGCGCGTGGAACACAACGCGCTGTCGACCCGGGCCTGGTCATTATCGTCCGCAAGCCCGCGCCTACGGTGGCCTGAGGTCTGCGATTCCCGACGCCCAGGGCGTCTCCTGCGGCGGTTAGGGACGTAAGGGCGCGAAATTTGCACAGTAGTGACTGCTAAACAATACATTTTTGACATTTGAACGTCACTTAACTTTAAGCAACGTTTATAAATCAACCCCTTCATGTTTAGCGTTTAGTTTGTTTGATTCGACAAACAGCAGTTTATGTGTCAGGCCAAAGAATTAAAGTTCGAAAGGATTATCAGAAAGGTTATAACGGAAGTTTTAGACGGTAAAATTAAATGTCATCTGTTAACCTTACTTCATTAGAAAACCGTGAGTTATCGATGTTTATTTTGCAGGAAAACCAATATTTTATCAATGGAAAAGTTCTCAATATTGTCCCAAAAACTATTTCCACAAAAAGAATATAAAACTCTTCAAGTTTGGTGTCAAATACATCCATTCGGTATAACTTTCAGCTCTTCAGAAACTTAGTCGTCCATATTCTCAAGCGTACAGTAAAAGCAGAAAGGGAGCGTTCTGAACATCAAAGACGCCGACGATTCTTACGCTAATGTTCGTCGCGACCTTACGAATATTCGACCAAGTGTAAAGTTGAAAATTCATTTCGAGAAATTTCGACTAAATGCTTAGCTTTGTCCCTATATTACGGCGGCCCGAATAACTTTTGTTCGGAGGCAGTTTCGTACCTACGCCTGAGTTTTATAAAGAGGCATTCTAAGTTACTTACGAGATTTCCCGAATATGCTTCGTTGAAACTCGGGTTTTAGTAAAGATGGGAAGTTTCTGAGTGCCGTAGCGTAGAAGATTGAAGTATTGCACTATGCATAAATTGCATAATAATAGGTATGGTACAAGACATGCACTCTGTTCTGTGAACTATTTTAATTACGTTAAAAAGTTTATTATTTGAGTTTGTTTATAATTTGATGTAATGCTTGTCTTACGCGAAGCCAATATCCTTGCTACTGGGACACTTGGGTATAAATAAGATAATTATGTTATTATACCAAGAAGTTGAAGACTTAGGCCGTTTGTTGTCACTACGTCAATGGGACGTCAAAAAGAAAAAGATGACGTCGCCGAAGTAGCGATACATACATTTACTTTGGCCGAGTGTCCACCACACGCCGTCACCAGGACGTGACGCTTGGTTCAAATAAATTCGTTTCTCGTTGACGTAGTGCAGTGGACAAACAGTGTTAAGCCCACTTGGACTACAATTACTAAATAAATTTAACGCTAAACGTATTTAAAACATCATTTTGTCTCTGTCATCTTCAAACGATTGACAAAAATAGAACGATATTTTTTTGTTTAGCGGTATACATTTAGTTATTTGTGGCCATAGAGCATAGTTTCACATACTATAAACTAATGAGTTGATGTAGTTAAAAGTTAGAGGTAAGAAAGAAAACCATACCTAATGCAAACTTGACGCCAGTCCACGCGGTGCGGACATAGTGGAAGAGACGGCGATAAAGCGGGCGGTGGCGGCGCCGGCGCACAGGGGCCTCCGCGTCGGGCGCGGGCGAGGGCGGGGGATCGTCCGCCCCGCCCGCCCCGCGACCCTCCACCGACGACGCCGTGGCGTTCCACACCCAGCTTTACTCAAAAAGCTTACGCTGCGCTAATGAAACCGCGCTCTTACGCACACAATCCGAACACCCACAAGCATCTCACTTTTCACTGTACACTAACGTTAGTTTCACTCGGTTATTAGTACTTTATAGTCGATGAAATTCCATTAAGTAAGGATATTAGAACTTAGAAGCACAGCTTTGAGGGTTTCGGAAAGATATTTAGACTGCCTTAATAATTCAGAGGGCATCCATAACGAGCGGTCGAATGCTAACCGTCTAATAAACCGCTCTTCAATATTTATATTTGTCACAATCTTCAAAGTTTGAGAAATTAGTTTGGAATTTCATCGATTATTAAACACAACTCACTGCGAAGCCGAATTAAAAGTAATTAGTGAAGCAGTTTGGAGTTTGTAGTAACTTTTGTTAAGTTTTCCAATAAAGCAAGCGTTAGAGAAGAAGCCGGGAATCTGTGAACAAAGAAAGGACGATTGTTAGTCTTGTTAGTAGCCGGTGACAGGGTGAATTAGTCCTTGTTAGGCGAGCGTTCAGTCTGTCCGTCATTTTTTTTTTTTTTTCTGTTGGGCATCTCGTAGCTGACCTCTGAGGTCATGACTACTTAACCGGTCAATCCTGTGGTTGCCTTAAGCTGCTACACTCAAAGCCTCCAGCCAGGGGCATACAAAACTAAGCTAAAAAGCTAGGTGAACGCTCGCTAAGGGCACCCCCTGTGGGGTACGAGCCTCGGCTTAGGGCGTCACCGGAGGGAGGACATCAAAGATGGGACGGGCTGGTCTGTCCGTCAGAGTTTTGTTTTTTATTTATAGCTACCTCGCGTCTGATCAGTAAGGAAATCAGAGAAAAATCGCAAATCGAAATGTCAAATAGGAAACGTCGAAATGCTGCCACTATATAAAACGTAAAACGTTTTTTGAGGATGATATTCTCGTAACATAGAATAAAGTATATCTATTTCATTTTTTTATCTTTTTTGCATCTATTTAGTATATTGCATCACATTTTCACTTTAATATATACATATTTTTAATATTATTATTTGTTTGCTACACCCGTCGACGTCATTACGTCGGCGCCGGCTGTCGCTGAAAACCAGCGCTGGGGCTCTGTCTTGCATAGGGTCGTAACATAATGCTGAGCGATAGCCGATTTGCGTGGATGTGACGCATGCTTCCCCTATCTTTTCTCATGTATGTATTAAAAACTTTATTTTTTGCGTCATGTTTACCGCAAATAAACGTTTTTTCTTTCTTTCTTTAAAATCTCGACTTTTTCTATTTACATTTATCGTGAGTTTTTCTTTGTATTGTAGGCTTATGTATCGATTGTTTGGATCTTTTTGTGTTCTCCGTGATCCATTATTTCGTTTGAAAGGCTTTTATGGCAGTCATCGTGAAGAAAGTTAAATGGGATCAGGTTTTTGCTGATTGTCTGTACGATACCAGTTTATAACACAATAAAGACAGGGGTACTGTTGTAGATAACACATTTATTGTTTTTTCAATGTCGAAGGAGTTTTATCTTTTGCCGTTAGTGGCAACTGAGTTTATTGACACTATAGTTTTAGGTTAGCCGAAGCTAACCTAACATGAAATATATATAATAAGATTGATTAAAATGTGATATATAATAAGATTTATTAATTAACATTATGGCATTCTCATTTATGATTAGTCCGCTACATAATTTTCTTTAAAATCTTTTGAAAAAGTGTGAGAAGATTTTAAAGAAGAATACTTTAAAGAATACTTTATTTCGTTAAAGTATTCTTGGAGGAAAAAGTGTGAGAAGATTTTAATGAAAATTATGTAGTGGATTAATCATAGATGAGAATGCCATAATTTTAATTAATAAATCTTGTTATATATCACATTTACGTATAATATTAATTATTAATGGTACCACTAAATTAATCATTAAATTAATCTTAATGTTAGTTTGATGATGTCTGCATTAAATTAATCTTAATGTTAGTTTGATGATGTCTGCAAATAATTTGGTGTCATTATTTAATATGTTAAACAAGTAATCTAACATAATTATAATACTGATAATTTTGTAGGAGTAAGTAGTTATATTGAGTAATAAAG
Organism: Omphaloscelis lunosa; assembly: GCA_916610215.1. Taxonomy (NCBI): domain Eukaryota; kingdom Metazoa; phylum Arthropoda; class Insecta; order Lepidoptera; family Noctuidae; genus Omphaloscelis; species Omphaloscelis lunosa. The sequence continues at coordinate 6,364,996 of OU744255.1, forward strand.
ATAAAATTATTTCACAGTCCTCTTACACACAATCAGCGTATAATGTTCCCACTGCTGGGACACGGGCCTTCTCTCTTAGAGAAGAAATGGACTGTAATCTACCACGCTAGCCCAGTGCGGTTTGGTAGATGTCACATGTATTCGATTTTTTTGGTTCTAGGACATGCTGGTTTTCTCGCGATGTTTTCCTTCACCGTTATGAGAGCAGTGGTGATGAAACTATTTACATAAAGTAAAGCGCCTGGGTTAAAACCCACGACCTACAACTCGTAAGTCTGGGCTGATACGACTGGGCCATCACTGGTCCTTTTACATCCAGTCTAAATTGAATCTAGTACAATGTCATACTAGTCTTATTAATGGTTTGACTTGACTTTGAAATTCAAAGTCTAATCCTGTACAAAGGGTGTAGAAACTTCAACATAAACTTAGGGGAGTTTCATCCGGCTGTAGTTAGTAGTAAGTCCTGAATAAGGATGTTGGTACATGCGCTATTTACTGTGGATTTATATTAGGGGTTAGTATCACCACGTATCATATTTGTATTAGTTTTACTGATATTGTTAGTCGAACTACGCATGTATGGGAAAGCCGTATTCATATTAAGAGGGGGTACGGGCCACCAATCTGAACAAATTACTCCATGGAACCAACAACGTAATCACGAAAAAAATATCAGCCGTCTCATACAATTGGATCGAGTAGGTATTGAAGTTTTGTATGGGTTAGTTGAAAATTTAAAACGAATACAAATCCAATTCAACTGTAATGTATTTATGTGCGTGACCGTACACCTAACACTAGCCAAGGGACTTATTTTCTTCAGTTCATTCATTATTTTATAATATTTTATACATGTAATAATACTCCGTATAGTCGTTCATTTACATGACATATGCTTCGAGATCGCTCGAATGCAAAAATATTGTTTTTGTGTGGGTGTGTTTATTTTACGCGTGGGAGTGCAAATAAATCGAGGTTTATTGAAACGTGATGATCAACTGTTTCGTACCGTGTGACGTCACATGGAGTGTTTGTTCTATTTGTTGTCACGGGAATTTACCTATGTGGAGACACCATTTCCAAACGAAATAATAGCAAGTAAGTTAGCAAGTTTTTCATATCCTAAAACTAGCGTTTTCCCGCAGCTTTGCCCCCGTGTGGGTCGGAAACTATCTCAAGGAAACTTACTACCGGGTTAAAAGTATTCTATGTATTCTATATCCTAATCCAGGTCATGGTCTATTCATGTGCTAATCCGTTCATCCGTTTTAGAGTGAAAGCGTAACAAACAAACAAACTCACTTTCGCTTTAATTATATTAATATAATAATAACTAGCTTCCGCCAGTGGCTTCGCTCGCTTGAGATCTTTATAAATTATAGCCTATGTTACTCAGTGGTAATATAGCATTTCACTGGTAAAAGAATTTTGAAAATCGGTCCTGAAGTTTTTCAGTTTATTAATTACAAACAAATATATGAAAAGTTAAATCTTTTCTCTTTATAATAATAGTTTAGATAAATAAGATAGTAAGGATTAAAGCAATTATGAAATATAACGCGACATTTCAAACGTTTAATGCCATCTAAAGTTTATTGTTATCAAAACGGTGCAGACACCCGGGCTACAGGGTCTTCTAAGAAGTTCCGATGAGAATACCAAATAACACTTTGCCTAACCTAGGAGCAAATTCAGGATCCCTGAGCATTCGCACTTGTGGACACGACGCGGTAACCGATGAGACCAATTTTATTTAAAAACTAGCTGTGCCCCGCGGTTTCACCCGCATAAGTCTCGATACCGTGGGGATACCGGGATAAAAATCTCCTATATGTTAATCCAAGTTATAAACTATCTGTGTGCCAAATTTCATCTAAATCTGTTCAGCCGTTTGAGCGTGAAGATGAGACAAACATACACACACACTTACAAACTTTCGCCTTTTTAATATTAGTGTGATATGCCTTAGAATTAAAAACAAATAAACGGCTGTGTTGAACACTAACAGATAGCTGGTCATCAAAATATAATACAATTCGCAAGTTAGGTTTTGTACCCTAATTGCGTAATACACGATCAATTACAATTTGTTTCGTTTTGAAACAGATTGCTAATCCATTGCTTCATAAGCTGGAAAAAAATCTGCTCAACAACGTAAATAACGCAATGAATGTTATTATTGAACTGTCAAAATGAAACAAATTTGTCATAATCGTTTACAAAAATAATGTACTCAATTAGGGTACTATATATATTTTCATCATCCAGCGTCCGCATTTTCCAATACAGAATATTAGTTAGCCTTTGACCTAAATTTATTTTTAAACAGCTGCTAAATATGCTTTCAACCTAATTTCTCAATTTAGATGATCGATTGCAATGCAGCAGAGTTAATTTGTTATGAGAGAGGCGATTCTATATTTAAATCCTGGGTTATATGATGAACAACAGCATCAAGTACAGATTGTATGTTGATTGGTATAATTGTTTGATTATTATGAAATATTAATATTGAAGTCAATTATTGAGCACCATTAAATGTACCAGCTATCAAACAAAACTCAAAATATAAAACTATTGTTAGAAAACCAAGAGGCGCTACGAGATATGCTACATAACGCTCGTAGCTATGTCTACGGCGTAGACGTTTGGGGCGCCGCCGTAGACATTCTTCACCTAGACCAGAATTTTGTTTTTATCCAAAATAATAATAAAAATTGATAAACCGAACCTACATTTTATAAGCCCTTTAACGAAAAAATGAAATTATCCACACATTTGTGGCTTAATATAAATCACGGCGTGAAGAACTCACTCGACTAGCCGCCTGTCGCAGCTTTATATATGCGGGGACAATGGGCTCGCTGAGAGCGGCATACAAACTTCTACCTCCAGATAAACAGACAAAATTGGGCTTAATTTCACAGAGGTTAAAGATGTTTTGGTCCGCAAAGTAAATGTTGTGAGTATATAAATTAGACCATGCGTCACTGTCGTGGCAGAGCGGCAAACGAAAGGATGGCTCGTAATAACCTGTGAAATGAACGTTTGATGACCACTTCGGGCTAGACCATAGAGCATAGAAGTTCCAAGTCACTCGTATAATTGCGTGCTTCGGCAAATCACTTGCTTAAAGTTGCTTGATTAATGGCTAAGGGTTAATTGCAGAAGTTGGTGAAGAAATATTGAATAGATATGTTTGGTCTGTGGTGCATTTGTGTTGCAATCAAAATGTTGCTTTGAAGGCATTGAGTCGAAGATTTGCTCGGTGTAGCAATCTAGTAAAAGTAACACATTTACACGGGTAATCGTTGGGTCAACTATACTAAATGAACGCTGGATGACCTACGCATACAATATAATAATATTTTTAGGATGCTGTTGGGACTGCAACGATGGTGCAGCGCGTATACTATGTTTGTGCAAAACTGAACTGGCGGCTTCTACGCCGTCTTCCCAAGAAAACTGCGTCGCTGTTCTCAAGGCGGGCGAGTGGCAACAGCATTCTAAAAACTATGGCGGAGAGCATCGACTCTTCGATTAATTATCAAAAGTTTTGTGAAAAGGACAGTCACTAAACATTAATTTGGGGATGTCTTTTACATAATACTATTTATTCTGTTTTCTTCTTCATTGTATTTTAACTAACACTAGTAAAAAGTTATATTATCGTTTACTAACACGCTGGATCATTGTTGTCCGCAAAATAAAATAAAAAATATAATAATTAGAAAGAAAGAAAGAAAATATTTTATTTGGGACACGCACAGGAAATACAAAACATAATAAAAAAAAGGTACAAACATTAACAAAAATAAAAAAGGAGCATTCTAGACTAACAAAAAAAAGGAAAATACGACCTGTGCGAGGCCAAAAAGGCTCCTATCTCAGCATGATGCTGCGATATTTAAAAATAAATAAATACCGCAGCGCTGGTATTCTGATAGGGCTCGCTGTGATGCCACGGACATACCTACGGACCTATAAATCCCAGGGGATTACAAAATAAATAAAACTAAATAAAAAAAAAAAATAATTGAGGTGTTTTTCTGAGCAATTTATTTACCAAAATAAATTATATTAAGAGTAGCTACTGCGTATGATACCTGCAATACAAAGTTTAATGTCCGTTTGCTGACTTGAACTGCTCATGTAAACCTTCATGTGACTTGTAAGTTAAGTCTATGAAAACGACATTATTTTACATCCTCAATCAATCTGCCTAGCATTTTTCCAACTATGTTGGGGTCGGCTTCCAGTCCTACTGGTTGCAGCTGAATATAGCTATGTCATATGGAGCGACTCACATCCCGGTAACTGGGTAATACGATACCCCTTGGTAAGACTGGTTGTCAGACTTTCGGGCTTCTGACTACCCGTAGTGACTGTCAAAGTTCTACGAATGACTGCAAGGCCCAAAAGCTTAACGTGCTTTCCGAAGCAAGGAGGAGTCTCGCTATGATATAAAGATGGTCACCCTTCCATGGACCAACCTTGGCAAGCGTAGCTTAAGCTGATGGATCGATCCGTGCGGCATTACGAGCTCATCTTATTTTCTCCTTCATTATTTTACATCCTACTACGCATAAATTCTTGAACATAATTAAAATCGAGAAAACAATAAACATTAAAAACACAAATTCTCACACGATCAATCCTAATCTAAACTAATATTATAAATGCGAAAGTGAGTTTGTTTGTTTGTTACGCTTTCACGCTAAAACGGCTGAACGAGTTTAGATAAAATTTGGCACATGGGTAGACCATGACCTGGGTTAGGACATAGCTTACATTTCATCCCGATATTTCCACAGGATCGAGACTTATGCGAGTGAAACCGCGGGGTGCAGTTAGTCCAAAATATTTTTTTGAAATTACATTATACTTTGCTTATTTTTGGTCCCGTCGTCTTCGGCACGAGTCATAAAAAAGGTCAAAAGCACCATGATGAAAAGATTAGCCAGTCAGTAATGCTATTAAGACCAGAAATTTCGAAAACAATTTCCACGCAAACTCCGCCCCTATGCGGGGTGCATTGGGGCGGAGTTTGCGTGGATATTGCATGACCACTCCGCTACGCTTTGTGCTAAAATCTAAAACATCTGTAAAAAAGTTGAATATCGCTTGCGTTCTTTGGTCGTGTTCGAGTACGGAACTAAATGTTGTAAGTCTCAATTCTTATTTCGTTTATAACTAAATTAATAATTGATCCAGAGAAAAAATATCTTATATTTGGATAATAAACAATATTTTCTTACTGTCAATAATTATTTTAGACATAAAAGCCGAGTACTCTTGTTTTTGTTTCAAATAATCTATAAAAAAGACGTGATTTTCGAATAAAAAATGGATCGAGCCAAAATGTTCCAATTACGTAACTGTCTTATATTTGCCAAGAAAAAGATCCAATAAATCATATAAACTAAAGTTCCATTTGGATTGTATACATGATTTTTCAAAATATTAATGCAAATTAACATACAATTTATGCGCAGTATGCACCTGCATTAAGGCTTATTTCACTAATTAAAGACGACACAAAACGGTTGTAGCCTGTACCCTTTTCTTGGGTTCGTTAATCAAGCTATTCTCTGAGATTAGCATATTTTACATTTCACAGAACTTCTTTTTCCTATATTTAACATCTCACACTATCACAATACTTCAATTAAGAACGAATATCTGGATGACCGAGCTTTGCTCGTTTTTTTTTTGACCGACGTTTCCTAAAAATGAAAATTTCATGAAAATCGTTGGAGCCGTTTCTGAGATTCAGATTATATAATATATATATTACAAGAATTGCTCGTTTATAGGTGTTAGATGTAGGTACAACTCAACGCGTTGTTCAAACTTTCCTGCTTTCTATGTTAATGTTGACAATTCGACGCTGCAAAACAATTGACGGCGCCTGAGAATTACGACCAACATAAACTGTGGGTGTGTACAGGCTGTGTACTGTCTATTTTGTATGATACGTGGTTATGCTGGAAAATTTTGATGTTTCTACAGTTATGCAAGAAGCTTGGAAGAAAGACATATTCGTTAAACTTAGTCAAGTCATTTAAACAGTCAATCTTTATGCTGGAACATACAATATTATGATTACCACTGCTTTTTTCCTAATTTGAATTAAAATAATTTAATTACAAAATATTCTTTATTATATTAATTGATGTTTGCATTTCACCTTTACCTTTGATGCTAAAAAGGAAAGATTGTCATGAAATTACAGCAAAATTAAGAACGTCACTCTCGAAATGATATATTTATCAATAACATCATCATAAACATAACATCACGCCTGTAATCCCCGAAAGGTTAGGCAGAGGTGTACCTATAGTACATCCACATTTCGCCAGTTATGTTTAAGTCCCATGTAATAGGGGGCGAGCCTATTGCCATCAACCGGGCACAAATCCAAACTCCGGGCTGCTACTGAGAAATTCCAGATGGAAAAACCCAATAACACTTTGCCCGACCCGGGAATCGAACCCAGGACCTCATACTCAGCAGTAGTGCTTGCGACCACTAGACCAACGAGGCAGTTATTTATCAATAAATTGTGCAAAAATTTATGAATGATTTATTGCTCCGAGAATTTTATCGTCCAGTGAAATCTGATACAAAGGAAAATAAATTTGAAAAGGAATCAGAACATTTAAATACCAACTACAAATTGAATTCACTTCATGATGACGTAAGTTAATTCTTTAAAATGGGAAGCATTTAAATTGCTTCAGTTTTCCGTTTTCGTTTTAAACTATCGTAATTGAAAATGACTTTTTAACGAGTTTTCCCATTTCATGCTGCAACCGTTAAATCAGGTGATAAATGCAAGTTTAAGTGTAATTATGATGAAAGGATTTAATCATCGTTTTGCGTTTTAAGAAAACACGTAAATATGTGACGATACACAGATACATTACATAATATCTATGTGTATTTTTTTATGGCGTATTAGTGACCCGGCGGCCTAAAACGGCCGCTTTGGCAGAATCATAATATGATAATATTATGAATCACACAATTCATACTATTATATGCGTTCAATTCATATTACGCAATTCATGTTTGACAGTTTTGTTTTTTAATTAAATAACATTTAAACTGTTGAAATAAAAAATTAAAATTTCATTTTATTAATAAATACTGTAAAGGAAAATTATCTAGTAAAATTACGGTCTTCATATTTTTCATGCGGCAATATTTACACCAAATATGATTCTGATATATGAATTAAATTTGATTCAGCTTAAATATGTGTCATCATAGAGGAATTGCTGGGAATTCAGAAAATGAATTGCATTTAGAGGAATTGCTTAATGTGGCCGTTTTAGGCCCCCCCCTCCTGCTTCGTACGGTTTTTACGACTTTACAAAACATCGAAATTCCTTAGTTATATGTAACTTTAATATTAACGTACTATACACATAAACTTTTCGGAATAAATTCTCTAAACAATGGTGATAACCTCATCAAAATCTGTTGCGTGATTTAGAAGAACAACGCGGACACACAGACAAACGCGAAAAGCGACTTTAATGTATAATATGTATAGATGGCTCTTGAGGGGCTCGTGGCTAACTCTCCTTAGCCTAAGCTCGTAGCTAAGTAATTAAAATCACACGTGTCGATTGGTCAGTTTAAGCTACGCTTGCCGCGGTCGGTCCGTGGACGGGTGATCATCTCTACGTACGAGAAAGCACATTAAGCCGTTGGTCTCGGCTGTCATTTGTGGAACTTTGGCAGTCGTTACGGGTCTTTAGTCTGACAGTCTCACCAAAGGGGTATCGTGTTGCCTATAGTAAGTAACTTAGTTGCGGGGGTCAGGTAGGAAGTCGCTTCATGTAAAATATTGGTATTCAGCTGTATCCGCTTTGACTGGAAGCCGACCCCAACAAAGTTGGGAAAAGGTTAAGCAGGTGATGAATCTCATATAATTGATAAGCATGACATCTTAATTTAGTTATGATTACGTTGATACGAAGGACCTACCTACTACCATGAATTCATGTGCCGAGACAAATACTAGAATCTTGTTTTGAATGCAACCGAGCGGTAAAACCAAAGGCTGGAAAATAGAGGATTTAAAGCTTATGTCTGTGCATAAGCTTTGTGGTCGCGGTCTCAGCAGCTAAAAAGTATCAAAACTTTTACGTGAAGGGAAGACTGTTTTTAATTTTTGGTGTCATTATATTGTAGCTTATTGTTTATAATTAGCATTATTGTATTTAAATGTTTGGTGATAATGGCACAATAGACAAACTTACATTGCATTTTGACAGTTTAGGCAAATTGAAAGCCAGCTTTTATAAGTATCTCCCCAAACATTGAGTTTCTTAGCCCTGCGTTATCTCGCTTGGTGGAATTTGAGCTACTTATTTTCTATATTACCAACTTTTTTTATTTTGTTTTGTTTTATTTTATCTGTTTTAATTTTGTTTTGTTTTAACTCATCTGTTTTAATTTAATTTAGTTTAATTAACTAAATAAGTTCTATTTAGTGCAACTCTATAGTATTATAGTATTTAATTTCTATTATTTTCAAGTTACAACATTTTGTGCGCATGCAGAGTTTACCTATAAGTGACTGTTACACTTTATTCTGATTTGTTGCTCCTGTTTCATTTGCTTGTACCAGTGTATACAATTGTTGGTGAACCAAATAAAATAAATAAATAAATTGCATTGAGCAATGACTTGTTCTTGCACACATGCGACGCATAGCTTAATTTTTCTGGTTATTTGTTACAAAAGTAGTTAACTCTGCAATCGGCATTTTGTATTATGTTTGTCATTTGCCAATATTGCAACAGTAATTATGCAATAATGTATTTGGTCCGTGGCCTTAACATCAACCAATGAACCAGTGTTAAATTTACGCTATGAATAACAATGTCAAACTTTTTTTGGATTGAATACGAGGCTTTTGGCTACTTTTGTATTGTGTGTCTTTTATGTCGTTTTTTTTTTTAATGTACGTTTTGTTTGTGCAGAATAAACAAGTTTTCCTTCTTTCTTTTTTCTTTCTCATTGATCCAAATTGAAACAGACCAGTTTAATTGTCTCTAAGATTTCGTTGTATTGCTAAATAGCGATGAATGACAATGCACTTGTAGGTATGCTCGACTTGATTTTATACAAAACAAAAGCAAACATCTTCTTCATGTTAATTTATCACGATCTATGCATCCTCCGCTGTCACTGCGAGAAGATAACTTTTCTTGAGAAAACGTTTTTCCAGCAGATAACTCGCGTGGTATGAAATAAAGCTGTCACACCAAATTTTTCTTGTATTCCCATATCAACCTGTCCTAAATAAACTCCTGTATTCTCTCTCTGCATAATGCAGGAGATACTCTTTATTATTATATTTACAGACGCGCACGAAACCATCTTTATTCGTCGTAAAAGATAAGGTAGAAAAAAATAGAGGGTCGTAAATCTTCGCAAAAGATAGTGAATTGTAGAAAATTATGGAAAGCAGTCCTCTATGTAAAGATAAAGGTTTCCCTTGGGACGAGGATCCAACTAAAGTTATTTGATTTCATTACCTATCTACCGACCTTCTGGTAAAACGAGAATTTAGATTCAATTACTCAGGTCTTAGAGGTGATTTTCACTACGTCGTCTAAACGATGGGTGGGCTGAGGATGTCGGAATTATTAAAAAGTATTGTTATATATTGTATCTGTATTTTTTTTAATATATTGATATTGCATTAGATATATTCTAAAAAAAAAACGATATATCGGCAAAACAATGTAAGAATATTGTCGTTTTTATCGACTTCTAAAAAGTGAGAAGTTCTCCGTTCAATACCTCCACTACACGATATCTCCACCGTCTGTGGACTTATTTGTTTTTTTTAAGGTTCCGTACCTTAAAAGGAAAAACGGAACCCTTATAGGATCACTCGTGTGTGTCTGTCCGTCTGTCACACCCAATTTGCTCTGAATCTAATGGACCGATTAAGTTGAAATCTGGTACAATATGTATTTCTGTGACCCAAACACGAACGTGTAACATAAATAAATGAATTTTGAATATTGGGGTTACTTTTGGGGGCAAACAAGAAAATTAAAAAAATGTTTTGCTAACAGTACCGTGTGACATATCAAATGAAAGGGCTTGTTGCGAGGATCTTAAACATTTTTTTTTATATAATTTTAAAATAAATAATTTTAAAGATATTTAAGAAATTCGATAAAAAATTACCATTCCCCCTTATCTCCGAAACTTCAGGAACAAAAATTTTGAAAAATAAAAAAAAACATAATATGACTCTTTAGTCATAGATTACAGAAAAACCTATAAGAAGTCTGTGGTCTTAAAATAACATTGTAAATCTCTCAATATTGTGCGTACAAACTTACATTTGCAGTAGAAATGTTTGGGAGAACGTGTATTTTAACTACAATGTTAAGTTTGTATTTGGGATAAATTCATCGTAACTACGGAATCCTTCATTGTGCGTAGTCCGACATGCACTTGGCTGGTTTTTTTTATAACTAATAATTTGTGTGATAGTGACTCCAGCCTTTGACCAATGGGGATTTTTTTAGGATACTTTATTAATTGATTTCGAAACATCGAAATATTAAATATCGATATGTTTTCGAGAATCTAATTTAATTTCGGATTCAAACCACAGTCCACTGTGGTTTGAATCCAGACGATATAACACTCGGAGTGTAGAAAGAGAAATTCCAGATGCAAAAACTCAATAACAATTTAACCGACCCGGATATCGAACCCAGGACTTCACGCTCAGCAATAGCGTCTACAACCACTAGCCAGAAGTGGTCACAATTTAACCCATTACTTATTCATTTTAATGAAGGCAATATTGGCCCTTAAAAAATGGGCAGCTTAAACCAGTGCGTAAAAGCTCATAATTTTTAACAACGTCTTATTACCCCAACTTTCCCAAAATAATGACGTTCCTTTCCTCCATGATACAAAAAAGTCACTAAACGCGCATACTAATTGACTTTCCAAAAAATATAATCCTGCCTGGTTCTCGAGTTACGTCGCAATCCCATTCTTTACCCGAAGACAAAACGTTTTAGGAGTTTTAATTAAAATTAATATAAGGAACGAGCACCAAATGTTACTGGCTTAATTACGATCTGTTACACAATGGATTCTGTGCACAGGGTAAACCCTTGTTACCCTACAATTTACGGCTTACCCTTATAAAAGTGGAGATTAAAAAGTATGGAGCGATTAAATTCATGTGGGGTTGTGAGTAATATTACTGATATTAGTATGTGCAGCGATTTTAATAACGCGATTATAAAATTCGGGTGTATTTTGTATGTAGTTACATTATGTTGACATCATTGATACTGGGAGATTATGACTCATTTATATCTTTACATGATTTTATTTTACAGAGAGAACGGGCAGTATATAACTTTAGTTCGATATGGAAACTTGTATTCTAGCATTCGGGATATTTTTATAAAAGCTATAATCATAACAAACTTTACATTTACTGACCAATATAGTGGTTATGACAATAATATTTCTTTCATCTAATAGAAAAGCATTTGCTTACATAGAACTAGAGAAATCCCAGCCTTAACGTCTTTCCAATTCCGAAACCCATTTACGTTTCGTTTAAAAACGCCATTAAAAAGTAAATAAAAGAAAATGCGGCGGACTATAAAATTGCATTTTCTTTTGTCCATAATTAAAGTTCTAGTGGTATGACTAAACTATTTAAATATTCTCTATACATAATGTATGACATTCTCTTCTCCCTTTGTTTGACGATAAAAATAAAATTTCTAGCTAGCTTTCATTATGTATATTTTTGTATTCTGCTGTAGCACTGGAATTATTCTTGATTTACATATTGAAGTTGCATTTAAAGTTATTCAAATACATGTATGGAATTTGAATTAGAAAACCGTTTGGAGAAAAAAATTGGTTGCTACAGTCAGCGATAAAAGTCAAGTTAAACTTCAGTTTTTTTTTTAAATTTTATTATTGAGCAAAATATTTAATTAGAAGCGGAACAGAAGTAAAATTAAAAGAATATTAACTCTTAGCAATGAAAAGCTGAATAATGTATGACAATTTAGAAGAAGTGTAAAAGTAGCAGTTTTTATCGACTTTTATCGCTGAGCGTACCTTCATCGTTTTACCAGATTGCTGAAAATGTATTTCGTTTGTGTTTGTGTAATAAAATCATAAAATCATTGTATAAAATCTTCTTTATTACTACAAAAAATACGAAAACATATCAACATGTCGTTAACGTACGTGACAATTTAAACTGTCACCGACATATGCGATTAAAAGGACGTGTAAAATATCATCCATTATTTTCATTTACATTTATTCGAGAATCTAATTCAAAAAACGTGCAGTTTCATAAAGAGAAATGACAAACTTGTCACATCTTCTCTGACTTGTAATTCCAACTTTTTTTATTAAAAGTACTTAAGAATTTTTTTTGGCGTTGAGAATAACTTTTAGTAGGTAACTCTAAATAAAAAGGTTTTTTTACTTACACTCAAGGTAACAGGAGCTCATTTGTAGACTTTTTGAACCTGAAACAAATGAATAATAATTAATTTTATACCGAGTTTTTGTTATTTTGTTCTTATTAGCATAACTATTATGTAGGTTTACCCTATAAATAAAAGTAGGTAATATGCAACAGAAACACATGACATAGGTATATTCCTGTTTTTCTTCGAAATTTCGAGAGAATCTCACGACCGGTTAACCCTAATAAATAAACCTCACCGAACTGCTATTTATCAATACAAACATTTTTACTTCGGAAGCAGTTCAAACCAGATGAAGCCGGTATCGGTGTCAATCGCGTTCGGGCCACTTCGGCAACTCTCGGCGGTCGATCCGACGCTCGTTATTGCATATAACCTTTGCGGTTATTGCCTTATTGCTCTGTTCAGCTCTGATCCAACGACGTGGAACTTATGCTGAGCTATTTCGGGATCAGTGAGTCTTTGATAGGGTCCGAGTACAGACAGGCTTCAATGGCTCGAATCTTTTATAATTAAAACTTTTCGTAATTATTTTTATCTATATTTACCAACAAAATCTACGTAACTTTTATATTTTATCGGTAGGTAAGCAAAAGTTATTAGGGATTTAGCAGACCATCGAGTAGACGTTCTATTTAATCTTAATATCTAATTATTTCCTGCTCACATTTTTTATAATATAATTTTTAGTGCTGTGAAAACCTTTTAATAGGCAGGTAACAATGTTAGCTTCTAACATCAAGCGTCATAAAAATATAAAAAATGTTGTAAATTGTTTTTATCAAACTGCAAACACTCCTTTATATCGAACTAATACAGCAATTACTTTTTCCATGAGCATGTAGTGCAAATTACAAAAACAACAGTATACACTACTAACTATAACTAAATATATATATACTAACTAAATATAAAGCTATCACTAGTACTATTAGATTCTGGGAAATATCGTAAAAAACTAATGTTGGGTTTGCATGTGCACGAGGTTTTCTATCCACAGAAAAAGTTGAGATTTGTGTATGCTTAGGTACTGACCATCCGAAATCAGTATTGACTATAAATTGGCTTTTGATAAATCATTGCCGATTGCATTTTGAGGTCAGAATTTCATTGCGGGGTTAATGTGTTGTCTTTATTCAAAAACAATAATATTCTTAAAAAAAAAGCGAAAAAAATTTTTTTTTTGTACAAAAAATACAACCGACTTCCAAACTACAAAGTCTGTGGCAAAAAACTAAAATAATGATCCAAAGACGCCAACTTCCGAAATTAAAAAGTTATTTTTCATTTTGTAGTTTGGAAGTCGATTGTATTTTTTGTTTTTTCACTTTTTAGTGGGTTGGTTTGTAATTATCTAAGTTACAATAGTCTAATGTCAACTGCTCATCACCTTTTTACAAAATATTGCTTTTCTCGATCAGGGACTTTAATTGTTGAGGAGTTCTCCAAATACTTCAACGTCAGCTTTAATGCACAATATGAAGTATAACGAGCATCAGTTGCTTACAAACCATATCAAATTAATCAAAACGCAACCCGTCGCTATAGCGGTTTGGGTATTTCAGGTGTGCCCATACTATTTGAAGAGTTCCCTGGATTTCTCCAAGATCCCATCATCATATCGTGACCAAATGACAATGGAACCAACTAGAAAGTATACCCTTTCAAACAAACAGAATTTTTCAAATCGGTCCAGCCATCTTCGAGTAATAGGGGAACATACATAAAAAAATAAAAAGATTCCGACGAACTGAGAACCTCCTCCTTTTTTTTGAAGTCGGTTAAAAATAATAATACCTAATGAAAATTAGGGATAGATAATGGTACCAATGAATCGGGTGTCGTGTGAATCCAGGTACAACACCTGTTTTTAACCGACTTCAAAAAAAGGAGGAGGTTCTCAATTCGACTGTATTTTTTTATTCACCGCAGCAACATCTATTACATGTATGAGAAATAATCTAAAAAAATATAAATTAATATCCACACAAACGAACAATTAAAATGATGTTTACCTTACTGTCATTCAGTTACCGTTTACTCGGATGTGTATTTCAGCTTTAGACTGATGTATATCACACCACACCACCGCCCTGATGACATTTCCGAGATATCAGCTTCCTCTCACTGATTGACATGATATTAACGAACTAGTCTTGACCACTGCATACCAGAATGCAGGCTGAAATTCTAGGTATTCCTAATTAACACCTACATATCTAGGTTGTTAGTGTCTCAGAGACTGGTAGACTAGGTGTATGCCAATTTAGGCGTGTATAAACGTTCGAGGCATCAGATATTTAGAAGGCCAATTCCCGTAATTAAAAACGTTTAACTTCTAATCGCAATTTCTTTTTAGTTAAAAATCTGCCTAGCATTTTCCCAACTATGTTGAGGTTGGCTTTCAGTCTAACCGGGTGCAGCTGAATACCAGTATTTTAAATGGAGCGACTGCCTATCTGACCTTCAAAACCCAGTAACTAGGTAATACGATATCCCTTGGTAAGACTGGTTGTCAGATTTTCGGACTTCTGACGACCCGTAACGACTGTCAAAGATCCACGAATGACAGCCGGGACCAACGGCTTAACGTGCTTTCCGAGGCACGGAGGAGTCTCGGTATGTAGAAATGGTCATCCATCCACGGACCAACCCCGGCAAGCGTAGCTTACCTATTAGATCGACCCGTGCGGCTGTTAGTACTTAGCCCCGAGCTTCTCAAATAAAAAACAAAGTGGTGGCACTCTTGAACAAGATCGCCTTGGTGAAAGAAAAATACTTGTATAGAACATTGGTCCGTAACATCATTTAAATAAAGAGCACAATCGCGCTTACAAAAAAAAAACTTTCGAAATCTATAAAGTAAAAATACTTGCATAGAGTATTGATCCGTAAGGTAATATAGACAAAGAGCACAATCACGTTTACAAAAATGAGGTGTCATCATGGTGTCGCGAAATCAATGTTTTAGTCTTTTCTCAAAAATTCCCAACGTGCCTAAAGAAGTTTTCACTTGAAATATATAAAAAAGATCCTCAATTTTATTTTAGATACAATCAATGTCAAAAATATAGGTAAATTCGGTATTTTTAACAGATTGGGAAATGGCCCTCAGAATGTAGACTCAAATTCTAGGTATTCTTAATTAACTGTCTAGCCTATCATTATCTCGAGGACTGGTAGACTAGATTGCATGTAAGGGCGTGAATTAACGTTCGATGCTTATGTTGAACAATTGACATTAGATGTAATATTATGACGTAAGGAAAGGGTAAATAAAGGCAAGGCTCGGATACCGGTTAAATTTTCAAACCGTTATTATGTACTTGTTGCAAAAACCTTAACATTCGGTTTCGCTCGTAGAAACCGGTATTTTTAAAACGGTTTTGCTGGAGTCATTATATAAAGGTATTTAAGGATTAAACGGTTTAGAGCATACGAGCAACGGTTTGGATATATTAAGCGGTTTGTTTTTCATTTTTTATTCTACACGGCATCCTCACAACAAATAACAAGTTACAACGCGTTTACCGACATGCCGCTCGTCGTATAAACCGGTTAATTCAGGGTAAAATAAAGTTCTTAAAACGTTCACGTTCTTAAGAAAAGTTCAGAGTAAAACCCAAATAAACCGGTTTTCACTGGTATTTTTAAACTGGTTCCGGGCCTTGAATAAATGTGAATAACCTTTTCATTCTCAGATTGTAGTTAGAGAGTAAAAAGAATAAGCACCTGTTACGTGATCGTGTGCACAATGACTACCACGAGGACCGGCTGTAGATAGGACGTCTTAAGAGAGATTAGGTCACGAAATATGAAGGCCACCAGTAGGTAAGTAATAATACTTTTATTATGATACGTTGTTACAGGCGAGTATGGCGGCCATTGTCCGAGAGGAAGCTGACGCCAGTGTAGGGAAGCTGACACTATAATAATGAGTAGTCGTGTTGTACAACCTTATTTTTTTTCTTGTTTGGGAAATTATCAAATAACTTGTCCCGCTCTGGGTGGAGTGGGAGGGCGTGTTAGACTCTTACTGAACCCACCCGTTTTCCTTCAGTTGTCTATATTGCCAGGGGCAACGGTAACCCTTTCGGACAAAACCGCAATCCCAGCAGGCATCGGCCCTAGGGCCTCGCTAGCGGATCCCGTCAGTTCTGCTGACATCTCTTTGAGGCGCGCGTGGAACACAACGTGCCGTCGACCCGGGCCCGTTCCTTAGTGTTGTACCATCTAACAGCACGTTTAGACCAATTCTTAAAAATCCAAGTGATGTCTCCACATGAGTGCAATAAATACATTACCTATTTGAATTTGAATTTGACATATTATTTTTCGACTGTTCGCAATAGAAATCTCAGTCAGGACTAAACTATTGATTTGTATGTTGTAGGAACTTTATTGGCGGCAATAATTTCAAGGATTGACCTGCAATCGCAGTAGACCGGGAAGAGTGGAAAGCGGGAAGGAAGGCGTCGTAGTGGGACAACACAGGCTTTATTAATAATGCAAAGAAAAAAAAAATGTCTTTTTCCGAAAAAATCTAGACTAAACTTTGACAAAGAGGCATCGTCTATTTCTATTTCAGAATAGTCCAATTTGCGGAGATATTCTAATTTAACATAAGATTTTAGGCAAAATATAGTGCTATTATCTCACACATTCTGAAGGTACAACATATTTTGAGATCTGTGTCAAGCAACTGTGGAGCACTTACAACCGCTACCGGCCAAATACGGAGCGAACTTCAAAAGTTTACCAAAATGACTGAATACTATAAATGTTATCATTTGGAATTTGAAATACCTATATCAAATTAAATGGAATCTTAAAAAGATGGCACTGTAGAAATTTATATTTTTGGTTGGTTATCTCGTGGACTAACATATTTTGTCTCCGTAGTCCGACATGTTATAAAATGTAAGAATTTTAAAACGAATCCTTTGAAGTGGTTCTTTCTATGACAATAGATAATAATAATAACAGAAACACACTTTTTATCAAGAAACAAGTTTCAATATTTTGTCTTACTTTTGATTGTACCACTGTGTGAAATTCTGAAATTCTCGTAATTTTATTTATGTACATACATTGCATATACTATCTATCTTTCTACCTTTCTCACATACTTGAACAAGTATCTACATTAGTATGTATACGGTATCTCGGGATCTGTGTCAAGCAACTTTGGAACTCTCAAGCCGCACTCGTCCAATTACAAGAAGAACTTGCGGAGAATCGACTGGGAGTCGGAACTGCCTACTTTTTGTTAACACGTTGTTTGGCATACTAAATATCTTGCGATCCGAGCTTACCTCGGGAATCGAGAAGTTGACCAACATCTATCGCTTGGCCAAACTAATTGGGTAAATGTTCACGTTGCAGTGAAAACACGAATTTAAGACATACCTACTCAAGTAGTATACGATTTTATTTGAAGACGATGATTAGGAGGTACCTACACTTACTACAACTTTGAATATAAACTCCCTAGATATAGTGATTTTGATTAATTTTAAATCTTTTGCGTTACCACTTTTTTAGCGTATCAAGTTTTTGATTTTGCCAAAGTTCAGTTAGAATAATGTCGTGATCCGCCTTCCGACTTTTCTGTACGAATAGGTGAGAAATTCGTTAAGTTTTCACTCTTGATTCAAAATTATATTGGTACCTACAAACATAATTAATGATGATTTTTTTATAAGTATAATAATTATGCCATCTTCCATATTATGATGATATATGACTTAAAATCAGCACCTGACCTGAGCATCAGGTCCTGGGTTTGATTCCCAGGTCGGGCGAAGTGTTATTAGGTTTTTCTATCTGAAATTTCTCAGTAGCAGCCTGGAGTCTGGATTTGTGCCCGGTTGATGGCAATAGGCTCGCCCCCTATTACATAGGACTTAAAACATAACTGGCAAAATGTGGGTGAACCTGCTACAGGGATACCCCTGCCCTACCCTTCGGGGAAACAAGGCGTGATGTTATGTTATGACTTAAAAATAGCCAATTAATTTATTATTCCATTTATTCAATAAAAAGCCAAAAATAGTCGTAACTTAACAGGCTAAAAGCTACCCCTAAGCTTGTAGAGCCATTATCTCGTACAGTTCAGGTATAAGGTTGTATCGCGGATGTGTGTCAAGCGACTGTGCCTCTCGACTCTGCGAGGCGGCGCCCAATTACAGAGCCGGCGGATCGACGCGAAACTGAATAGTTTTGTTAACGTACGGATTCAAATTTTTCAGGAGGAGGTTGAAGGTGAGTTGAATTTTTTATGAAGGTAAAAAGCTGCTATCTACGAGATGGTAATTTGATAAGTAAAAGATTTGAATCTATTTGAAATTATTTTATGTGGCGAGGCGTTGAAAATTATGGAACATTCGTGTATGTAATAGGTTTTTTTTTGTAGTCTACTAAGTTTCTCAGTGATTTTGAAAGTTCAATATCCTGTCATGCTTGTAGCAATGGCAATCCTTCATTTTCATAATCGTAAATGTAAGACACATGTACAATCGTGAAGAAACTTGGAAAAATGGTCTTAAATCACTAAAGCTAAAAACGGAGATGCTGATTCCTTTGCTGCTTGTGAAAAAAAATACTTTGTAGGTAAAGGTAGTATGGTACAAAAATGTTTAAATGTTTGTCCATAACATTGCATTTCTCAGTCACTATCTTAACGCTTGCAGTATCATTATCAGTATCAGTATCATTATGCTCTAAGATCTGTCTGATGTCAGAACTTCTATCCGATATTTCTCCTAGTGGGCCAATTAGTTACAGGCAAGCTTATCGAATCGACGCGCGAGTCGGAACCATCGACTTTTTGTTAAGCAAAGCTGGAAGGAAGAAGTTTTAATAACATGATTAGGGATGTTTCGGTTTGGGAGCGTCCTTATTATTCGCGACTTTTAAAAACAGAAAAGTTCTCGAAAGTGAAGTTTTTGTGAGTTGTGTTGAAAGAGATTGAGGGACAAATCTGTTAATGATTGTTTGTGTTTGAAGCAATTGTCTCACATTTAAATAATAGCAAAATAATATACTTACTGGTTCTTATATAAATTAGCATAATAAAGGAAAACGCTAAGATGCCTTTGGATTTGATCCGAGCTACGGCTGTATCTGTAGATTGTTAAGATTATCTTTCTGTTAAGAAAAGTCTAGTGAAAAGGGAAAAACCGGATAAAACCTCAAATACTTTTATGTCTGTTTAACCAATTACTTTAAATACCATGAATATATCTGATCTGTATACCAATCACTTTTCAGCTTATTCACACAAAAATATGGACAAATCTTCTTGGGACAAACCTTTGGTCCCAAGAAGATTATGTCCATCTCTTAGTACCAACAATACAAAATGGCTGAATACGCAAAAGGTGAGTCCATCTGGACTGTATCCGAGACTTATCTCCGATTTACTGGGCAATCTATTATGTCTGCATTATTATATTTATTATCGGATCGTCAGTATAATCTGCTTTATTGTGTAATGTATTAGATATTTATGAGAAGTGTTTGACATTGTTACAGTTTTGTCTGTTTTTTATTAATAGACATAGAGAGCTATGTACATAATTTATCCAGGGTCGTAGTATCAACACACCATTGTCACCAAGCATTATTGCTTCGTTCCGATTTTTATAAATAAAAACATTCGAAAAAATAATATTATCTGAATTCGAAATATGTTTTTTATAAAACAAAAAGGAATTATAAAAAAATATTATAATTAAAAATATTTCATTTAAATAATAATCCTAACTAATATTATTGAAAGTGAGTTTGTTTGTTTGTTACGCTTTCACGCTAAAACGGCTAAACGGATTTGGATGAAATGTGGCACATGGGTAGACCTAAAGATGGGCATAGGCTACTTTTTATACTGGATCGCAGACGAAGTCGCGGGCAACAGCTAGTATAATAATAATACATATAACTCGTTTTTAAATATACTTATAAAAATATAATTCATAATTAATTAATAATTATAATAAATTGCATCTTAATTTATTTAATTTTTAATATGTATAAAAAAATATTGTACAATTTATTAAAAAAAAAAGAAAATTAAAAAAATCCGGGCACACAGATAATCTGCCGGGGTTGCGAAGAAAACCGAGAGGGAGATCGTGGCCCCCGACAACAGGGCAACCGAAGGAACACGGGTGGGTTTTAGTCAATAAGAGTCTGACACACCCTCCCGCTCCGCCCAGAGCGGGAGAAGTTATTTGATGATTTCCCACCCAAAAAAAAAGGCACATGGGTAAAATTGCAGGCACATGAAATTTTTAAACGTTTTTCTAAGATCGGTAAAGTATTAGTAATTCTCATGGTGAATTTTATAACAGGCAGTTTTGAAAATCGTAGTAGATCGTCAAATCACGTTTTAAAACTAAATTGTCACTGTTGTGCTTGTTACCTTAACTTTAAGCCATGTAGTGTGTAGTTCTCACCTTAGTTCAGATAGCGTCATTTAGCCCCCGAGGTATTGTAATAAGACTAGGGCTAAGGAGGTCAGGTTGCAAAGGTTACATCTCGTTTCAAAACAAGCCATGTCAAGGATGGGAATGAAATACTAGCTTCAAATTGAGACTAGAATAAGGACTATAAAGATAATTTTTAGTGAAGATTCATGAATTTTGTCTGAGCACTGTTTGAGACACCAGGGAAGTATGCAGATAAAAAACCCGCTCTGAGATCGGTTCATCCTTTTGGATGCCACGATGCTAAAGAAAGACAAACGCCAAACTCATAACATCCCTCTTTATGCATCAGCATTTAAAATACAGCAGCGACAATATATTATTTTTATAAAATTATCATCTCCATTTTAAAATAAGCTCTTCTCCCAGTGTTATGATCATGAGCTGTGTTGCGTACCTTTCGTAGCTCAAGTGGCATTTTGCGTTCAAAGAGCACAATTGTGCTCAGTAATAACAGCTCGCCCGCTATAACCCGTGACAACAAAGGATGACGCAACACTATAACAAATGAGGATATTTCTACTCGTAAAGTTTGCATCTATGTGTTCATGTACAGAGGAAGCCGGTTATTATAATCATTGGGTTGAACCACGTACTCACTAGTGAAAACAAGTGATACATTTTGATATTGATTTTTTTCTATTCTGACGTGTCAATCGAAAACACTGTATCTCAGAAATACCTATTTCGTGAAAAGGGCTTTTTTAACTTTTTTAAACCATACATATAATTAAAATACAGTGTTTTGTATGTAATTATATCTCCTTCTACAAACAAAAATAATAATAATAATAATATGTAACTGCCTCGAAATAATCGAATGAGCGTTATTAGTGCAAAACACTGTAACTCGAGTTACAGTGTATTATTGGATTGACACGACAATATTCTGAAAAAATCTCACCGTGAAAATTTACATAAATGAAGTGAGCTTAAAGTTAGTTGTTATTCCACCTGCTGCTAGGGATTGACACTATTGACACTTGGCTCACCTCAAGCTCATCCACCTAAATTTTCACAGTGAGGGTCGGGATCACCAATTTAAAGGTATGAGGAACAGGGTGTAAAGTTCACTCATCGTCGATAGAAAAGGGAGGATCCGCAGACCAGACGGGTGTCGTGTCTGGCGGGCAACTGCCCAACGGTTGAAGTCGGGATCTTATGTTGATCGCGCGGTAAACTCTAATTGCGCGATGCAGGATTTGTGTGACGTCAGATCTTTGATGCGTAGTTTGCATGTGGCGATGTAGATGCCGCCACAAGTATATGTAAATCGACAGTTATGAAATATGACTATTATACAAAGATGTCTAGTGTTACCAAATACAGCCAGACACCGATATCTTGAATGGAATTACTGACAAGCATTTGCTTTTGAGAGCCAACCTGAAAGCACCCTTCGAAAAATAGAACAACAGTTCGGGCACTTGAAAGGTTTAGACTGACTGAGATGAATACACAGAGTGATCGTATGAAGCTAGTCAACATTCTGAAATCCATCGTGAGGGCAACCTAGTGGTCTGCCGGGGGTGCGAAGAAAACCGAAAGGGAGATGAAGCCAACCGAAGGAACACGGGTGGGTTTTAGTCAGTAAGAGTCTGACACGCCCTCCCACTCCGCCCAGAGCGGGAGAAGTTATTTGATAATTTCCCACCCAAAAAAAAAGGGTAACCTAGTGGTTGGATCTCGAGATTCGGTCAATTTGCGGCTGGACCATAATGTAACAACGCTGACTGCCAAAAACTAAAGTGCTGATCTTGAGCTGTGATCCTAAAGCCCGGCTCTGCCTTCATCAGCGATATTTTGCACAGTGGGTGTGCAACTGGCTTTACCACCAGTCACCTGGCGGTCATATTATTTTAATGACGGCGTGTAACTAGTATGTTTATAGCCGCAATTTATTATTATTCTATAATTAAATGAACAATGGATTTTGACGTTAGCAAAACACTATTTTAGTTGCTATTTTATACGAGGTCAAATTACAGTCTATTATCACATATTTATGACGTAGCCATACGTCATAAATATGTGATAATAGGCTGTAAAACGAGTATTATTATTTTATTTTATTTTACTACCTGCCTATGTAATAAACAAATCACTGTACCTGACTTGATTTCCGTACGTCTTTTCTACTTTTTTTTTTTTTCGGGTGACCACTGAAATTCAGCGCTGTGCTGTGGGTTCCCCATAGCACTGCATCATGCTGAGTGGAAGCCTTCTTGTCACAGTCATGTCATGCAGCTGCCGACTAATTTCTGTTTTACGCTCGTGATTTATTATGTACTTTTTGTTGTTTTCGTTTACTCTTGTCTTTTATGTATACACGTGTCTGTGACAAATAAACCTATTTTTCTTTCTTCTTTCTTTCTTTCTTTCTATTATCAGGAACGGAGACTAAAAAAGATGGACTTGCACCGTGAGATCTCACGGTGCAAGTTCATCTTTTAGACGACCGTAGACCGACCGAAGAAGGCCACAAAGATTAGAGTAGTCTAACTTCTTTACAATTTGTGCGTTTACATCGTGATTTTTCTAATGAAAATTAAAACAATTTATGTAAGTAAAACCTACTCTGATTGCTGCTGACTTCACACCCAGATGCGATAAGGGTTATCCGAGTTTATTATAGCTATGCAAGCGATTGGCTTGCAATCTCTCAGCACGTATGTATTATTCATAGTTTCAATGCACTTAGTGGCTCTCCCTTGGTTCTGTACGCCTGGTATCTACGCAAGGGAAAATATGGTGGCGACGTATGCATGTTGATGGATATTATGCAACTAACGTTCTGTAACACCCATTTAAGTAATATACTTAGAAATTACACGTTCAACTATGTACCTACTGTGTATTCAGCGTAATAAACAAATAAAAAAATTAGGCATACTACTAATGATTCAAATCGTGTATTGCAAAGACTTGACTTTGCGTAACTCTGTATTGCAACTTGACAAAACCTTTTGACTAAGAAATTATACTTTGAGTTACTTAATAATTCACTTTATTGCGACCAACAAATCAAAACATCCTTCTAACTTGCCAGCTTTAATACTCTGGCCAGTCAAAGTTAAAAGGAGCATCGGTAGCAAAGGCTTTGATGTCGCTAGTTTGCCCAGCTTTGTGACTACACCACTCCTTTTATGCTTACCTTTGCACGTAAAATATTCTCTCCGATTTTCAAGACTACAAAGCATATAAGCACCTAAATTCTGTTTCACTCAAAGATCTGCGACTGTGAAATGTTTGAAATAGCGTCCCTATTCTATATTTTATGTCTCTAAAAGAAAACAGGAATTCACCGACAATCTCTGCGAAGTAAAGCGTTTACAAAGTTTAAAGTGTCGAAGCGATTACAGTCGTTGACACACTACAAAATGGCTAAGAAGAAGAGAACTCGATCAAATCGCTTTTAAACTGCATCTCCGTCTCAGGACGATATGCAAACAAAATGTAAGTTATTGACACACAAAAGATTCTATTCTGAAGTACAAAGACATGCTAGACTACGTTTGTCATCAGAGGTGAGAAAGTCCTGGGGAATTTGTTAGGAAATTTGGCAATAATAAGGTTTATTGATCTCGTCGTTGATTTTCGTAGGTTGGTTTCTTAATGACGAAATTAGCTGCGCCCGCGCCTTCGCTCACATGACAAGTTAAAAGGAACTCAAGACATAGGTACAGAAATGGTCAAGGTAAAGGCCGTGGTGGCATGCCTGTATTCCATGTGGGTGCCAGGAACACCTGTAAAATTATAATAGCATGCGACGCAGGCTTTTACCTTGACCATTTTTGTACCTATGTCTTGATTTCTGGCTGAAATTTTCTTGTTTCGTACTTCTTAGATTACTTTTATTTTTCCGTAGTCGGGTTACAGTTTTTTAAACTTAATTTTTTATTATTATTTGTTGATAAAGCGGCAATAGAAATACATAATCTGTGAAATTTTAAACTGTTTACCTATTACGGTTCATGAGATACAGCTCGCTGACAGACAGACGGACGGACAGACGGACAGCGGAGGCTTAGTAATAGGGTGCCGTTTGGCACCCTTCAGGTACGGAACCCTAGAATCATGGGCCCAACACGATTGATAGAATAATCACACATACTGCACACCTGAATTTGTACCCTAACACAGTGATTGATAAACATACACAACGGTATAAACAACCCCTTATAATTAAGGCACAGGGCTTAAGGCGACGAAGAAATTAAGTGTCATGTGCAACGCTTACAAGAACTGTTCTCGAATCGGTTATATGTATGCTAAGCTTCGTACGGAGC
Source organism: Omphaloscelis lunosa (assembly GCA_916610215.1). Lineage (NCBI taxonomy): Eukaryota > Metazoa > Arthropoda > Insecta > Lepidoptera > Noctuidae > Omphaloscelis > Omphaloscelis lunosa. The sequence goes on from OU744255.1 coordinate 6,390,304, forward strand.
CTGTCGACGATGTAGGGAAGTAATTGGACTTTAAAATTAGGAGGATGGTATACGGAAATCTAGTATATGTATGTATGTATGGAATTTGGAGCAGGAGATTGCGTTGCGTTGGAAATATTTGAGACGGATTTTTTTGTTTGGTTGTTATTTTCAATGCTGTACTGTTTTACAAAAACTTTTGTGGGTTTGAACATTGTTTATATCTAGAATATCCTGAGAAAATTGGTACACAAAGCTGGTTCCCTAAAAATAACAGCATTTTTATTTTCCAAAAAAAAGAATGACCGATGGAGGATGTAACGCGTTCTGTAGTTTCTGCCTATATCCCCATGGAAGAAAAACGTGAGTTTTATGTATGTGTGTATGTGTATTAATAATTTTATTAATTATCTGCTTCGTAATCAGTACCCACAAAATCTCATCTCTTACTGTGGCGGTTTCTACATCGCGACATGCGAACTACGCATCTAATACCCGATGTCACACAAAAACTTGACGTCACACAAATCTTACATTGCGCAATTAGAGTTTACCGCGCGATCGACATATATAAAAAAAACCCGACCTCAACCGTTGGGCAGTTGCCACCAGACGCAACACCCGTCTGGTCGGAGGATCCTCCCTTTTCTTTAGAAAATGAGTGAACTTACCACCCTGTTCTTCATACCTCTAAACTACTATACCTAATATATAATTTTTATCAAATATATTGCATACATAAAGATGGTCAATGCTTAAACCTATTTATCAACTTTAAAGCGATATAAAAGTGCTTTAATGGGCCTAACTAGTAGTTTTGACGATGACAGAAGTTATTTTAATACCTATGTGTGCAAGTTTTGTTCATTCTCACTTGTATGTTGTTCATTCTCACATGTGTTGTTGAAATGTGAGTGAATTTATATGTGATTTCTTGAAAAATATAACATACTAGCTGCGCCCCGCGGTTTCACCCGCATAAGTCTCGATCCCGTAAAATATCGGGATAAAAAGTATCCTATGTCCTTCTCCGGGTCAAGGTCTATCCATATCCCAAATTTCATCCAAATCCGTTCAGCCGTTTTAGCGTGATGTCGTGACCAAGGGAAATAGGGATTCATTATATTTTATTATATTATATTATATTATTATACTATATAAAGCTCGATTACCACTCACTCACTCACTCACTGACTGACATAATTGTTCTCCCAGATGGTGAAGGGGGAGGTGGGTATATTTTTACAGATTCGTATAGAAGTAACTCTCACGAGTATGGGAAAAATCCCAAACCTCCCCTTTTCCACCCCACTCTCCCCCCTCCCTATCGTATCTCGGAAACTAAGTGTCCCGTGTATTGTTGTTTTACGGATTCGTATAGAGGAGGCTCGGAAAAGTAAAATCCATTTTTCAAAGTTGCCCTCCTTGCCCCCCTTCTCCCCCCCTCTAGGTAGATCTCGGAAGTTAAGAGACTTGGAACATTTTTTTTTTCAGATTCATATCAAGGGCCCCAGAGTTGGTCAAAATCATTTTTCAAAACTCCCCCCTCTCCCCCCTTCACCCCTCCCCCAATCGTATCTCGGAAATTAAGAAACCTGGGTTTTGTTTTTTTACGGATTCGTATAGAGGAGGCTCGGAAAAGTAAAATCCATTTTTCAAAGTTGCCCCCCTTGCCCCCCTTCTCCCCCCCTCTAGGTAGATCTCGGAAGTTAAGAGACTTGGAACATTTTTTTTTTCAGATTCATATCAAGGGGCCTAGAGTTGGTCAAAATCATTTTTCAAAACTCCCCCCTCTCCCCCCTTCACCCCTCCTGGGTTTTGTTTTTTTACGGATTCGTATAGAGGAGGCTCGGAAAAGTAAAATCCATTTTTCAAAGTTGCCCCCCTTGCCCCCCTTCTCCCCCCCTCTAGGTAGATCTCGGAAGTTAAGAGACTTGGAACATTTTTTTTTTCAGATTCATATCAAGGGGCCTAGAGTTGGTCAAAATCATTTTTCAAAACTCCCCCCTCTCCCCCCTTCACCCCTCCTGGGTTTTGTTTTTTTACGGATTCGTATAGAGGAGGCTCGGAAAAGTAAAATCCATTTTTCAAAGTTGCCCCCTTGCCCCCCTTCTCCCCCCCTCTAGGTAGATCTCGGAAGTTAAGAGACTTGGAACATTTTTTTTTCAGATTCATATCAAGGGGCTCAGAGTTGGTCAAAATCATTTTTCAAAACTCCCCCCTCTCCCCCCCTTCACCCCTCCTGGGTTTTGTTTTTTACGGATTCGTATAGAGGAGGCTCGGAAAAGTAAAATCCATTTTTCAAAGTTGCCCCCCTTGCCCCCCTTCTCCCCCCTCTAGGTAGATCTCGGAAGTTAAGAGACTTGGAACATTTTTTTTTTCAGATTCATATCAAGGGGCTCAGTGTCGGTCAAAATCATTTTTCAAAACTCCCCCCTCTCCCCCCTTCACCCCTCCTGGGTTTTGTTTTTTACGGATTCGTATAGAGGAGGCTCGGAAAAGTAAAATCCATTTTTCAAAGTTGCCCCCCTTGCCCCCCTTCTCCCCCCTCTAGGTAGATCTCGGAAGTTAAGAGACTTGGAACATTTTTTTTTTCAGATTCATATCAAGGGGCTCAGAGTTGGTCAAAATCATTTTTCAAAACTCCCCCCTCTCCCCCCCTTCACCCCTCCTGGATTTTGTTTTTTATGGATTCGTATAGAGGAGGCTCGGAAAAGTAAAATCCATTTTTCAAAGTTGCCCCCCTTGCCCCCCTTCTCCCCCCCTCTAGGTAGATCTCGGAAGTTAAGAGATTTGGAACATTTTTTTTTTTCAGATTCATATCAAGGGGCCCAAAGTTGGATAAAATCATTTTTCAAAACTCCCCCCTCTCCCCCCCTTCACCCCTCCCCCCATCGTATCTCAGAAATTAAGAAACCTGGGTTTTGTTTTTTTACGGATTCGCGTAGAGGAGGCTCGGAAAAGTAAAAACCATTTTTCAAAATTCCCCCCATTCTCTCCCCCTTCTCCCCCCTTTAGGCGGATCTCGGAAGTTAAGACTTGGAACATTATTATTATTATTATACTATATAAAGCTCGATTACCACTCACTCACTCACTCACTGACTGACATAATTGTTCTCCCAGATGGTGAAGGGGGAGGTGGGTATATTTTTACAGATTCGTATAGAAGTAACTCTCACGAGTATGGGAAAAATCCCAAACCTCCCCTTTTCCACCCCACTCTCCCCCCTCCCTATCGTATCTTGGAAACTAAGAGTCCCGTGTTTTGTTGTTTTACGGATTCGTATAGAGGAGGCTCGGAAAAGTAAAATTCATTTTTCAAAGTTGCCCCCCTTGCCCCCTTCTCCCCCCTCTAGGTAGATCTCGGAAGTTAAGAGACATGGAACATTTTTTTTTCAGATTCATATCAAGGGGCCCAGAGTTGGTCAAAATCATTTTTCAAAACTCCCCCCTCTCCCCCCTTCACCCCTCCTGGGTTTTGTTTTTTTACGGATTCGTATAGAGGAGGCTCGGAAAAGTAAAATCCGTTTTTCAAAGTTGCCCCCCTTGCCCCCCTTCTCCCCCCCTCTAGGTAGATCTCGGAAGTTAAGAGACTTGGAACATTTTTTTTTTCAGATTCATATCAAGGGGCCCAGAGTTGGTCAAAATCATTTTTCAAAACTCCCCCTTCTCCCCCCCTTCACCCCTCTCCTCATCGTATCTCGGAAATTAAGAAACTTGGGTTTTGTTTTTTTACGGATTCGTATAGAGGAGGCTCGGAAAAGTAAAAACCATTTTTCAAAATTCCCCCCATTCTCTCCCCCTTCTCCCCACTTTAGGCGGATCTCGGAAGTTAAGACTTGGAACATTTTCTTTTTCAGATTCATGTCCGTGGGCCCAGAGTAGGTCAAAATTATTTTTTTCAAAAAGCAGAATTATTAAGAGATATCCGAGGTGGTAATTTTATTGGTTTGGCAAATGTATTTATATGATGCACGTAATAGAGTTTCAAAAGCGAGGTTTACCACACGCTCACATTTGTTTTAGGGTTGAAGGTGGCGGGCCTGTCCAAAGTATAGATATTGATAAATTTGTTAGAGCAGACATTCCTGATGCATCAGAGGCAGAGGGAAGATTACGAAAAGCTGTTTTGAATCATATGATTCACGGTCCTTGCGGTCCCTCGCACAGAACTAATTTACCTTATTGGGATAGTGAGAAAAGTAAATGTTCAAATTTTTTTCCAAAACGTGAGACAGCCACCACTTTTTCTGATGAAAAAGGATTTATTAACTTATGTAGAGAGAGTAAAAACGAAGCAACTATAAAATATCGCGGTAACGATGTAATTGTAAATGATACTTGGGTAGTTCCTTATAACGCAAGTCTTCTTTTAAAATACGATGCTTATATCAACTTGGAGGTCTCCTCGCAACGCACGGTCGTTAAGTATTTGTTTAAATATATCACTAAGGGTCCTGACGAATCGCGCGTAGCTGTCGTACCGGAAGAACATGAAAATAACGAAATAGACCAGTATGTCACAAAACGTTATATAGGCTCCAGCGACGCCGCTTGGAGGACGTTAGAATTAGATGTGACCGCGCGCGAACCCAACGTCAAACAGCTGTCAGTGCATTTAGAAAATCAACAAACCGTTTATTTTAAACCAGGCACTGAAGTAGAAGCCGCGCAACAAGCTGGTTCGGACCTTATTACCTATTTTAACCGCCCCGTAAGAGACGAATTTGACTCATTGACCTACTTGGACTTTTATGAACAGTACATTGTTCATTCCAAGCGTCCCTCAACAAAAAATACGGAAATTTTTGAAACATCAAATCATAAATTCATTACTAAAAGACAAAAGGGTGAGCTTGTCGCGCGTCTATTTTGGGTCGCACCTAACAGAGGTGAACAGTTTTATCTTAGAATTCTATTAAAAAAATTCTCGTGTCGTAGTTACACCGATCTTAAATCTCTTGGTGGTCCCGATTGTAAAACTTTTCAGGAAGCTGCTAAAATAGTTGGTCTTGCCGATGACGAAGTCGAATACGAAAGAGCTATGTTGGAAGCATCAAACTTTTTAACGGGACCACGCCTTCGTAGCTTCTTCGTTTGTTTGGCTGTAAACGGTGTTCCAGTCGCGTCTTTCTGGGACACTTTTAAAAATCAACTCAGCGAAGACATCTCATATAGGTTAGGTGCGGATGCGGACATGGAAAGAGTACACACTTTGTGTCTCATTCAAATAAATAGGTTGCTTCGGAAACACGGATCGACGTTACAACAACACGGTTTGCCAGAAATCGAAGATACCACTACCGAGTTAGGCAGGGAACGCGTAGAACACAACCGCGAATCATTGGAACATTTTACAGATCAATGGATTCCTCGCTTGTCTCGAGAGCAAAATTGTATTTTTGATTACGTTGTAATACTTTGTAACGATACTGACTTCCGTGACGTTAATGATACCGCGATTTTCGTTGATGGTCCCGCGGGTACCGGTAAAACGTTATTGTTAAAAGTTATTTCTGCGTACGTACGCGGTAACTTAAACGGAATAGTTCTTTGTACTGCGAGTTCTGCCATCGCGGCGCAAAACTACGAAGGAGGGACCACGGCGCATAGCATGTTTAAATTCCCCATAGATCTGGTAGACGATAATGACTGGCACGCAAAGAGCAGAATTAATATCACACGCGGACGTTATAATATACGATGAAGCCCCTATGGCACACAAATTTTTGATTCATCTACTGGATAGGTCGTTGCGTGATCTCATGCGTAATGATAAAATTTTTGGTGGCAATCTTATTATCTTTGCAGGGGATTTTAGACAAATTCCCCCTGTAGTTACAAATGCAAAAACTAATTCAGATATATTAAATGCATCAGTAAAAACATCGCGCATCTGGCAAAGTATAAAATCTTTCTCCCTAGCTACTTCGCAAAGATGCAGGGATGACGTAGAGTTTGCAGAATTTTTATTAAATTTAGGCTCAAATAAATTTACATCTCATCCTTTTGTAATTGGCAAAAATATTCAAAATTTAGTTGATTTAGGTGGTATTGAAATTGTATCAGAATTAGACGATTTGATTGACTTTGTTTTCCCCGTTCTAAATATAGAATCCTGTGCTAGCATATATAGAGCAATTTTATACACACGGAACGACGCCGTTCGAGAAATAAATAACTTAATACTCGATCGGTTAGATGGAGAAACACTGCATTTCTACTCCATCGATAAAGTCGAAAATGAAAATGCAGATGAATTATTTTTAGGGCCAGATGCGCTTACCAGAATGCAACCAAGAGGTTTTCCAGAGCACGATCTTAAGCTCAAAATAGGATGTATTTGTATGATCATGCGTAATCTCAGTTTTAACGACGGATTGGTAAACGGAACTAAAGTAATTGTAACAGGTACGTCGCCACGCTTAATTACCGTTCAAAAATCGTCGGGTACAGATGAATATTTAATTCCACGTATTATTTTTTAGGGTCCTATTGATCCCAAAAGTCCATTCGAAATGTGCCGCCGTCAATTTCCTTAACAGTTCAGACTATTCACAAAAGTCAGGGCCAAACCCTGAGCCGGGTCGGAGTAGATCTTAGGTCGGACATGTTTAGTCACGGGCAATTGTACGTCGCGCTAGGTCGAGTAACCAAAAAGGAATACATCAAAATTTTAATTCACAAAGATCGGGTTTTAGATGGCAAACCGTACGCGAAAAATGTAATAATACCGGAGCTCCTATAAATTAATTAATGTAGAGCTTCCTGAATAAGTCTAAAACTGTTTACCTCTGATCTTCGTAGGCAAATCAATTAAGTTAATCATTAAATCATGTTGACATTGCTATTCAATGAGCGTTTTTTATTTAATTTGTTTTAGCTTTTTTAAATTAAGTAATGTAATATCATCATTCACATTATATATTGTTGGCATATATATTATTTACATTACACTAACTGTGAAAAATAAATATTTTATAACCTGTGTTTGTAGCAGATGTACATTGAGCGTTATGTCGAATAATAACTCTGGTCTAAGCTGTTTATAATTATAAATAAATTAACGGATCAAAGAGGTTAGTTTTTGATGATATGCGTCTCAGTGTGAGATCCTTTGAACCATGTTGGTCTGTAGGGAATCTTTCCGATTGTAGATCGGAAGCGGGTAATTGCCGGGTTAACTGTCCGATCTGTAAGTAGTTGGTTTTGGATTCTGATCAGAGTCGGCTTACTGCCGTGAACATACTCCGTTTGGTGATGAAGTCAATAGAACGGAGTGATTGCGAATTCGTCGTTGAGGTGAGTTTTCGTACCGGTGATGGGGGGTCAGTAAAGTGTGGTCGGTGTCGGTTGATTGCTAGGATGTCTTGCATTGTTTGTGGCGCGAAAGTCAGGATGAGATTCGATGTCAAGTTGTGGATGCTATCTGACTTGTGGTGGATCGGTCGGGACGGATATGTCCGTTAAAATGGGTAAAAGTTGTTGTCTTATCAGTAATGAGTCGTAGTGTGCAAAGGTGTGGGTAGAGTCATTGTATTGGATGAATGAGTTATGAGTTATGATTTGTTGTCTTATCAGTAACATGTTGCACTGGCAAAGGTGTAGGTAGAGTCATTGGTTCATTCATTCATTCAATTGGTTATTTTCTTTGTACTGGAATAAAAAGATGATGGGATGTAAAGCGATGTATGTACTACCTATGACGTGTTTGTTTGTTTTAATTACCATGCGAGAATTATGTTCATCAATATGCAAATCTTATTCTTTTTATAAGGTTTTTTTAAAATCAGTTTCTTGTGATGTATTCGTCATCGTCTCAGTTTAAAAGCTTTTTAGAATAACTACACTCATTTTTTAATTTAATTATTCCTTTTATATTTTGAGTATTTAATAAAAGACAAATTTTAATTATTCAAGAATGCCGTATTATTTGAAACTATATGATGTAAATAGAAATAGATTTTTATGGAATTATTTAAATTCGAACAGACGGACAAAATATGTATTGCTTAAAGGTTCATGTTAAGAAAAAGGTCGAATTTGGAAAAAAATTGTGAAAATTAGAAAGAGAGTAAGGAGTATCAAAATGGCAGTCAAAATGAAAATTGGACATGACTTTCTGTGGCTTTTACTTTCACTACTATACTCTGATTGGCGCACTCAATCTTTTCATCGTTAACTCTTTCTGTTACTCTCACTCTGTTTTTTACTCTCAATTTGATTTTCTCTCTTACCACGTGCAAGAAAGGAGCCTCAAAAGGCGCACTTAATCTTTTCGCTCTGTCTCTTACTGTTACTCTAACTGTCGCTTGGGGATACCTTGAAATAAAACGCATCAGGAACCAAATCTTCTGGTAGCGCGGAAATTACTATCTTGTGAGTGAATCGAACCAGGAAATAAAAAATCAATGCGACCTTGGTAATATTGCATACTCCCATACACATGCTAAATAAATAAATAAATGTTACCCTGGGGTAGAGTAGTTTTGAAAAGCATAAAAGTAGGAACTTATTTCATTATTTACTTACCCCCGAATACTGAATCGTCACTCAACATTTATGGGCTGCTTAAAATTTGAGCAGTTAAACCTAAACTTTAAATTTTGTATGGCCAAACGTCACTTTTGAGTAACTGTTAAATTTAAGTGCTACTTAAATTTTGAGTGACGTTTCAGCATTCGGGGGATAGTCACTTACAACGAATATTATTTTATAGTTTATTCGTACTGACTTTTATGTAAATCAACTGAGAGATTTTATTACAAAATCCTATAAGTGCTAAGGATTACTGTCCAATTCTCAAAATTTTACAAGGGTAAGAAATACTCCTCAAAAACACGACCCCGCGAGCTGCTTGCAGCTCGCGCAACGCCCAAATACTAGTTTTTATATATACAGATAAGCCGTATGCTATGTGATTTCAACATAAGCCATCGCAATTTAATTAATATTTAATCCGAACAAAACATTAGGTAACTAGGTACGAGAACTAAGTAGGTAGTGCGTATTCCTAGATTAAAATGATAAATAAAAAAATACAATAAAATATATTTAAATGTTTGAAAATTCCTTTTTTGTTTGAAAGGGTATACTTTCTAGTTGGTACCATTGCCTTTTGTTTACGATCTGATGATGGGATCTTGGTGAAATCGTGGGAACTCTTCAAATATACACCTATAGCTATTTGGATATTTTTTATAATAACTCGTGCATTTGCTCTCGAAAAGCACCATTTGGTAAAGTGGAACTGCTGATGAAGGACACAGATGGCCACCGGAACTACTTGATAATATGTTTTTCACGGGTTGCGATGCGATTACTTTAATATGGTTGGTAAGCCATTGATGCTCGTCATAATTCATATGGTGCAGTGGAGCTGAGGGCGAAGTACCTGGAGGACTCCTCAACAATTAAAGTCACTGCATCGGGAAAAGCAATATTTTGTAAAAGGTGATGAGCAGTTGAGATTAGGTTGTTGTAACTTAGATAAATTACAAACCAACCCACTAAAATGTGAAAAAAAAAACTTAATTTCGGAAGTCAGTGTATTTCGATCAGTTTTTTAGTTTATTGCCACCGACTTCCGAAATTAAAGTTATTTTTCACTTTGTAGTTTGGAAGTCAGTTGTATATTTTGTAAAAAAGTTTTTTTTTCACTTTATAGTGGGTTGGTACGTAAAAAAGTTTTTTTTTTCATAAATGAACCTGCAACCCGCCCCGACCACGTGCGGGTGCAATTTTCTGTTCACAACACGTTCTGCACAAGTTCTGAGCAGTAATCTAACAAAAAGTACTAGGCTTGCATGGATTCAAGATAGTATTTCATTAGTATTATTAAGTACTTCTTTTTGTATATATGTATTTACATAATTATATATAGCCTGAAATATAGTACCTTTCAAATGACGAAAGAATTATTTAAATAGGAGCTGTGGTTCCGGAGATTACCCTCCACGTATACACCAACTCACAAAATTCGCTGTCTCTCTTAATACCTAATATTAGTACGTATAGGAATATAATATCAAAACAAATATTTGGCTCTACACTATTTCTAAAAGCTATTTACGTTTCCTCTACTAAAAATTTCACGTGAGCGAAGAATATTTATTTTATTTCAGTGCAAAAAATGTACCTAACGCGCATCGAAGTGCTTCGGAAAGTCGGAACTACTTTTGACGCAGATTCTCCGGGAAACTTGAGAACTAACAAATGCACCTATGTTTTTGCAACATACATTTACTTCTTTTAGAATAAAGTGTGGATTTACGCTATCTCAAACCGAGATATCTCGTTGTAGATATCGATGTTCGAAGCCCGTTTAAAGCACAGGCTGCACTGGGAATGAAGCTAAGTTCGTTTAGCTTCGCTAATGTACCAACTGCGTTTTTTCATAGATTGGTTCTTTTTTGTGGTGTGAACCGAAGTGTGCAAACACGCGGTACAGATAGATCCCATCTACGAAGACGTGCCCCACTCCGCGATAACTGCACTTTAGAACAGAGCGGAGCAGAGTAGGCACGTAATATAATATCTATATTTCCAATTTGCACCCTCTTCCGTTGCCTAGCAACCAGCAAAGCAAACCTAAATAGTCTTTGACTGTATCTAAAGATTGCAAGTTGAGAAATTTTACCCATATTGATGGGTAACAAAGCAGTCAAAACATACTTCATGGAAAGTCGTTTAAATATTTTTCATTTTTGGATTTTCGAAATATTTTTAATAGTCTTTTTAAAGCACCTGAAAAGTCAGAGTCCATTTGAAATAGAATATATTTCAATAAAATGAATAATATTCGATGGCAACCGTGGTAAGTGATGTGGTGGGTGATAGTCACTAGAAACCGTCAATGTGAAATAAAAGGGGATAATTAATTATTTTCACTATCTACCAACCAACACGGAATAACTTTTTAGGTTAATTTTAATTATTTTGGGGAAACCGTCTAAATATTTTTTAAGGTGCTACTTACTGGTAATTATTTACAGTACGTAAAATCTACGACTTAATTTTGTTTTTTGACATCCACACTGACAAAGTTGCGAGCACAGCTAGTCTGCTATAATCTCAGTTATCACAATGCAACAAGCCCACTTACTTTCTTTTGACAAAAGAAGTACAAAGAATGCCAAACTTAAAGACAATGAGAGAAGACAATCTTTTGTTTCGCCGTCTTATCCTGGTACTGGTACCGCATTACTTTAAAAGTTTTTGCAGAATTTTGGACAGATATTAACTATTGTTAATGTTTATAAAAAAAATCGGATTTTTATTTGCACCCTAATTGCGTAATACACCTTTAATAACAATCTGAATGATTTTGAAGGATATTACTAATCCGTTTATTCATATGTTCGAAAAATGTGTCTGCTCAACAATGTAAATAACGCATTGAATGTTGTTGAACTGTCAAAATGAAAGCCATTGCTACTTTAAGTGTGTTACGCAATTTATCAGCGTGTCTTATCGCTTTGGAGATCAATAAAATATTTGTATTGAAATAACTTAGTTCATTACATGATATAAAAGCCGACATAGAGTGCCATTTTTTTGTATACAATTAGTTCATCTATAAATGGGCGTGAAAATAACAATAATTGACACTACCATAGATAAACTATTTCAATTTTAACTTTGTATTACTCGTGGTTAATTTTTAAATGGGCTTTAAATAAAACAACTGAATGTAATTAACACCAATCCCAGAAAAAAGGACATTTCTAACTCTCAATACCTCTTCAGTTCACAGAGACATCTCAATTACCCTCTCAAACAGATACCTACCACGAGACTAGGTCTAGTCTACCCATGTATTACAATTAGTACGGCCAATGGCGCCGTCTAATTTGAGCACCGTACTCCTGAGCCCATTTATTAAAGGCTAATTGCTACCACGGACTGGAATTAGAGCTGTTTTGCTATTCAGTCGGATACTATCTGTGTTTATGACTTTGAAGGACGAATATATGGGACACTGATGTCGATTTGTAATGAAGTAGTTGTTTGTGTTTGTGTTTTTGAAACTAGAAAGGCGTTATTAGAAACGTATTAATAGAATGATGAACATAAAAAATGTCGATGCATGGAGAGGTAGAGGATGACCGAAGAAAAGATGGATGGGTTGTGTGAGGGATGATAATTATTTATTTATTTAATACTTCAAGCACAGAAATGTACAGAGGTGGACTTAATGCCATAACCATATGAAATCATGATGATGCGTTATGCCATGCAATTATAAGGGTTCTAGTGTCCGACCGAAAGTTTGGTTTCGGTTTCGATCGAGTTTCGACAAAAAAATCGAGTTTCGGTTTCGGCGGCAAACCTGCCAAATCTACGACCGAAATCGGTCATGTTCGGCGCGTTAAATTTCATCCAAGCAAGTAAGCGACGAAGATATTATGCCGCGTCCACGTGCCTAATCATGAGGTGACTGGCTTGTGTTTGCAGTTAGTTTTGTTTGTTGTGAGTTTTCGTGTGATTTAAGTTATTATTTAAAAAAAAATAAAGACTGACTGATTATTTATAATAAAGTTTTCTTTAATTTTCCCTCAAAACATGAACCTTGTAAGGAAGTTTCGGTTTCGGCCGAAACTGAGACTGCTGCTGAAATTCGGTTTCGGTTTCGGTCGTAAAAACCAATTTCGCTCGGACATTTAAGAGTTCCGTAGTTGAGATGAATTTATTTATCCCAAGAACAAACTTAACATTGTAGGTAAAAAACAAGTTCTCCCATATATTCCAACTGCAAATATAAGTTTGTACGCACAATATTGAGAGATTTACCATATTATTTTAAGACCATAGACTTCTTATAGGTTTTTATGTAATCTATGAGTAAAGAGCCATACTATGTATTTATTTTAAAATTTTAGGTCCTGTAGTTTCGGAGATAAGGTCAATTTGCATCGAATTTATTAAATATCTTTAAAAGTTTTAAGATCCTCGCAAGAAGCCTTTTCATTTGTTATGTCACACGGTACTTTTAACAAAACATTTTTAAATTTTCTTGTTTGCCCCCCAAAAGTGACCCCTATATTCAAAATTAATTTATTTACGTAACACGTTCGTGTTTGGGCCACAGTAACACATATGTGTACCAAATTTCAACTTGATCGGTCCATTAGATTCGGAGCAAATTGACTGTGACAGACGGACAGGCAGACAGACAGACAGACACACGAGTGATCCTATAAGGGTACTATTTTTCCTTTTGAGGTACGTAACTCTAAAAAGGAATGAATGATAGAGTGACGGTTGACGGGTGAGATTGGAAGTAAAGAACGTGTAACATCGACCCCAAGTACCAAGGAAAAAGGGCGAAAAGATTATATAAATATAGAATAGTTATTTGTGTAAAACATTGAAACCATAAATTACTTATGTATTTAGTAGAAACAGAGCAAAGAATATAAAAACATTACGACTCAAAAAAACCGCAGTTTTTACCACGAAAATCAATATCAGGTTTGTGCCTGAAGCACTGATAGAGAATACGGTGTTATGAATATTATGATAATACTGCCCCGGAAAAATATTTTTAAGGAACTTTACTGCTATGAAGTCGGTAGCAAAATTTATTACTTATATATCTATGCTAGATACCGAATAGAGTATGATAAAAATAAGGACGTGAACAGAGACACAGTATTGACATAACAATATAGATCTCTATGAAGAACACAGAGAGAAAATAATTATAAGTATCTTTGTTATAACAAGCAGCGTACGTTATAAAGTAAAAGGTACAATACGCGCCACGAAAGATGAGACTTGACCGCGCCTCCCGCCGCGCTCCTTCCGCCGCCCCGATGACGCCCCGGCGCGGACTTCATACCGCTAAAAGAGACCCATAAATCGTCTACTGCGCAAGTCAAACCACGTGGTGTGTCAAGTCTCATCTTTAATGGCACGCACTGTACAAGAGTAACGTGTAACGTTATTATTGACACGTTATCTACTCGCGTTCGTATTTTTGCAATTAGTTGTAACGAAGTGATATATATTTCATTTCGTTGGTATAAGGATATTGTTTTATTGGTGTGTAGTATCATTTTATTGCTAGGTAATTTTATGTTTAACCACCTCTGTGGTCTAGTGGTTAGGTGGTCTCAGACCCAGAGGTCCCGGGTTCGATTTTAACTGTTAATTTAATTTACCTCGATGGTACTAGTTTATCATTTATAACTTCCAAATATAGGTGTATGTAAGCTCATGTAGTTGTATGTAAACGGGCACGCACTTTATGCCCGAAGGCTTTTATTTAGATATTTAGTTCTGTTTACGTTTAGTTTTTTATTTCTGCTTGAGTATAGTTCTCGATGTTTTTGGTTGGTATATTGGCGTGTGCTAGCTGACATATGGCTAGTAATTTAGAATTTAAATAATGTTTTGTGTTGCGTAATGTAGACTATTTTGAATAGAATCATTTTTTTCTAACTGAACAGACAGGGAGTTTGTTGCACCACTTCTTCTTCCCAGCTAAAGCACTAGGAAGTGGTGAAGGGTGGGCGTTTTGGGGGACTGTTTTATGTAATTTAGACGATCGAAAAGGGCTGATTCACAGCCTAGTTTGAATAAATGGCTTTTGAATTTTGTTTTCTTTTTTGATTTCCAGTGAGGGCAAAATTTTCTGTTTGGTTTTGTTGGTGGTAGGGCTTGTTTTAAGTCCACCTGGCTAGGTACCACCATCTTTTTTAAGTCTGTCGCCATAACAACAATGTTAACAGCATTGTGTATTCGGCAGTTAGAAGTAAGATAGCCAGTTCCTCTGTGGTTGAGGATTCCGGGTGAAACTCGCTTCCACCTTTGGCCTGATCATCACTACCATCGGGTGAGATGCAGGCTAATAACAGACCCGTTGTATGAAAAAAACTTACTTTAATTAATATTTTGATCGTGACTGAGTATAAATCTTAAAAAAATATTTGGTCAAATATTCTCTTAAAGACCTGTTTGGTTGGTTATGTGTGATGTTTACTCGCTATATGTAGACATACCATATTGCTTTGACTGTCCATCATTTTAGTGCTGTTTGTGATGTCCACGTTCAACAGTTGACGTTTTATAACAGTTTTGTTATGTAAACATTTAGCTTTTCTTCTGAAAAAGATAGTTCACGAAAAGATTCCTTTTTTTTGGGTGGGAAGTTTTCAAATAACTTCTGGGCGTGACAGATTCTTACTGCCTAAAACCCACCCGTGTTACGTTGGCCGGGAATCGGCCTGCGACTACCGACGCCCAGGGTGTCTCCTGCAGTGGTTAGGGGCGTGAGGGAGCAAAATTTGCCTCTCCCTCACGTGTTCCACCTCCTCGGTAGGTGACGGCCTCCCATGCCCTCTCGCTCCATACCATGATCTTGGTTCAGGCCATGGTAAGGGTCGGACGCGAAAGATCACCGCCACCGATCGCCTCCACGAGAACACAGCGATGCTCCACCCAAGCTGGGCAGACCTGCACCGTATGCTCCACCGTGTCCTCCGGGCGATCCACACAATGGTGACACCCAGGCGTTTCTCCCACCTTATCCGGAACAGGAACCTCCCGAAACAACCGTGTCCGGTGAGGACCTGCGTCAGGCGGAAGGCGAAGACGCCATGGCGCCTCTCTAGACACTTCTCAAAGAGGGGACTTATCGCCGCAATTGTGGCGTGCCCAGCACTGGGTTGCGACAGTCGCACTCTCTATGAACACTTGCATAAAGTTGATGTTTGTTTAAGTGGAAATAACATCAATTGGAAATAAGGATTTGAATAGCCTTTTGTTAGGTTTCAATTTATTAATTAATACATAATTGTTGGATTGTGTACTGGCAACACCGAAAGATTCGATGTGTCAAAATGGTAGAATAACGAGTTCTGGGTCGGGCGCTCGTGACGGTAAGACGTGCTTAGTGGCTGTGTCGGTAAAAAGATAGATTGGCATAGTATCGTTTGGAGATCTATTGTAAATTAAGGTAACCTGTTAGTTTTATGGTAAATATTAGAATACTGATTAAATAGTGATATTATGTGGAGAATAGGAGATGTGATGGTATGGTGTTAGAGAATACAATCCCGAGCATGTTTTTCAATCCCGGGCTTACGGGATTTTTGAAGCCTTTTCTCGGGATCCCGGGCCTATCCCGGGATTAGACTATTGGTTTCTAATTGGGCTAAAATAAAAAAAAAACACGATTAATTAAAAAAAAATGTCTTTATGTCTTTGCACAACACAAATCAGAATAATAATAAGAAAAGAAAAAACACAAACCAAAAAATACTATACTTTTGCAAGAAATTAAAAAACAGCACAAAATAACTATTTAGAATTTCGAAAATATAATCGCAGAAATATCAAAACATCCAATGTTTGACTTCCGAGCCTGCTTCGTAGTTTATTGCCAACATAAGCAGCAGCTGAAAACGCTCGTTCAGCTTCTACGCTGGTTGGAGGAATAGACAATAGATACTTATATGCTGTTTCTAAGTGATATCCACGAACTCCTCCATTTTCGAACAGGCTCATTTCACGTCTAACACTATTTGCCAACCCCAATTCATTTGTACTTGTACTTCAGGATCTGGGGATTTCATACTCTTGTTAATTTCCAGCTGTAACTTTTCCTTTAATGTCAATTGGGGTTGGGAGGTTTCTGACCTTAGCTCATCATCTGTTTGTGATCCTGACCTTGCTTCTTCTTCTGTGTTATCTCGACTATTAAGTCTTTTAACAATACTCTTTATTTGCTTCCTCACTAAAGCCTGTGTCGGAACTGGAAATAAGTCGTGCCATTCCAAATCCGATAATAACTGATTTTCATCATCCATTCGTGGATTTTGTAAATAATTTAACACGCCAGTTAAATCATCACTTCGTCGTTGCTTTATACGTTCCACTAAGGATGTTTTAATTTTTTTGGCAAGTGCCGAGTTTTTGCTAGACAGTTGTTTTATAAGAAATTTCAAAGCGGCATCAGCTGTGCATAAATTAGCATCACGCCGACAGATTGCTTCTACTGTCAATTTAATTGGGGTCAGCACATCAACAATTTTATTTACCAATTCAAAATCAACATCTTCTAAACGAATTGGATGATTGAGATCTATAAGAGCTTTTTGAATGCATGCTTTTAAAAGATAAAATCGCTCCAGCATTGTTAAAAGACTATTCCACCTGGTTTTACAATCCAAAAGAAGTAACAACTCTTTTCCATGTTCAATTTTCAATTTTTGAAGTACTGTTTCATTTTTCAACGGAGATCTTTTGAAATATACTACAACTTTGCGGATTTTCTTTATCAGCTCATTAATATTTTCATATTGTGTTAACTCTGGTACGTGTTCTGGCGCAAGATCATTTTGTGACATTACGATTAAACCTGATTCTGAACAGTCTAAGTCTTCTAAATGGTAGTCATCATCGCTGTCGTCCATATAATTAACAGTCACAGCTGGTTCATTTATAGTATCATCTGAGGTAGGGCTATCTTGCAAATTATTATGTTTTTTATCACAGACCGCCAAATTGATACCATGTGCGAGACACAGTTGTTGTTCAGTGCAAACAAGCCGCCCCACCTTTATCATAACATTCGGTCCATCGGTTACAATAGCCACGATGTCAGTTTCTAGGGAAATGTCAAATTTACTGAGACGCTATTGCAATATACGAAGACAATTTTCAGCTGTCATACTATCGTAAATAGGAACAAGTCCTAAGTTCCAAAATTTTTTATATGAATGAACGTTGACCGCCATGTATCGTTTATTGGAAGTTGAAGTCCACTCGTCGAAAGAAAGACTAAATCTTTCACCTGCACTTTTCAAATGTTTTAATTCTGCAGTTACTTGCTTTCTGATTTTTTCACTGTAATTCATAACACGTTTTCGAACAGTGACGGCTGACTTTGGTATATATGCCGTGTATTTTGCTAAGAGCAATTTTCTCAAATCATCTGAGGTTATGAATACATTGAATGGAAATCCATCTAATGCAATCATTCTTGCCAAAATATCATCCAGGCTATCGTCGGCACTTTTAGTAAAATAATCATCTAACTTTCGCTTGGCTGGCGGCGGTGCTGTGTTCAGATTTTCAGAATCTTGACTTGTTGAAGCTGATATAACCTTGATGTAATGTTTTGATAACAAATGTGTATGTAATCCCTTAGTTGATCCACCCAAAGTCTTGAGGATGGCTGGGCATCGCTTACATTTAGCACTATTCCCGTCCTTCGCAACTAGATAATAACTCCACACTGACGTCGTATCACTGTCTTTTTTATGTTTAACAAAGTCTCCCACCATTTGAAATACTTAATTTCAGATAATTGACTTTTAAATTTTTATGACGTAGCCTACGTAACCCGTCACTGACGGAACAATAAATGAAAAAAATAAAACCTTTGCATATTTATACTTTCGTACAGGGAATCCCCGACGGAAATACCCGCAACAATATTATGATATGAGATGATCGGGTGATTCCCCTGTTGGTTCGTTGGGGAATTCCCTTAGGAGTATTGCATTAAAGTATTCCGAGTGGGGAAGTCCCTTCTAAGTTCTACGACAAACATATTATTAGGACTGTACCTGTGTAGTAAATAGTGGGTTAGTGTGTATGGGTACCTTACATATTGTACGAGTTGCTTTTTGTCGTACGTAATGTATTAAAATAATCTAGGCAAGGTTATTTTCAAGGCGCAACGGACTACGGAATACAAACTAGACTTGTTTATGGCAATCCCGAAAATCCCGAGATTAGCCAAGTACAGTCCCGGGATTTTCGGGGCCAGAAAACGGTCGCGATCCCGGGATCCCGAGATTTGGGATCCCGGGATTGTATCCTCTAATGGTGTAGATAATATGGAATTTGATTTTAGCAAAGAAATATAAATGAATGACAAAATATCTTGGTATTTCATATTATTTTCCTTATCCCTGAAATATTGTAAATATGTAGTTTTATTAAACAGTTTTAGATTATGATATTGGGGTAACGACTTTAAAATTCATTTGGTGATTAGTATTTATTTTGAGGTTAAATAATTATATTCGGAATTAAACTAGTTATTTTGGAGCAAGGATAGTTCTTACTATACTTTAGACCCAAAACAAATATTTGAAGTCAACCACCCAAATAAGATTTGTCCTGTTCTTCTTGAAAACCTTTTCCTAGTCAGGACTACGATGTAAATAATACAATGCTTTAAAATTCCGCTGCAGAAGTAGTTCAGCATTAAGCATGATTCATGGCCTGCGGCTTCGTAAGAATAATTACAAAACATACCGGCCATACTTCATCTCTTAGAAAAAAGGAACTTTATTTGCTCGGAGCATACTCCATGCGGTATAACTGGAGCTGCGAAATATACTGCGAGTACATGATGTATAGTGGTACAGCTCTTAGACTATAAAGCTTAAATATCTCCTACAAAATTTTATAAAACATATGCGGGATTCTAAATATAATATATTTAACATTATATGCAATATCTTTTTCATGGAAAAAACACAGAGACTCGTGTCGATTTTCATGATTAAACAATTCTTGCCGAGGTCGATCCATAAATGGGTGACCATCGATTATCCCACCAGTGCCTCGGAAAGCACATTGAACAGTTGGTTTCAGCTGTCATTCGTAGATCTCTGACAGTCGTTACGGGTCGTCAGAAGCCCGAAATTCTGATAACCAGTCTTGCTATCAACAAGTAAGTAATTAATTGTGTTAACCAGTTACTGGGTTGTGACGCAAAGCTTGAAAACCCATGGTGAAGCTCAAGATACAGAAGAGTAATTGATTCAATTGCGTTTACTTTACATTATATTTTATCTATGATCAAATAAAATAAAAAAAAACATACCACGATCACACAAAAACCCAAGGCACTTAGTACAGTCAAGTTAATTAGAAAAAAAAACCCGGCTATATTCCCCAGAAAGCGAGGGACCCACGTTTATTTGCCGCAAGCACTTCGTATATTTTGAGTAACAAATAAGTGCAAATAAAGTGCGAGTGTCGGTGATATATGGACGGCTCCTAGACTAACTATGACAGTTCCACTCTCCACGCACGCTTATTGATTAAAAAAGGTTTTTACACGTTGTTTGTGTTCTAACTAAATATTTTTCAACTTCGTATGAAAACTTTACAAAAAAAAAACTTGTTCAAAAATCGAATTGCTTTTTATTAAGTCGTAAACGGTGTGAAAAGTAGTATTACAGAGGAATATAAGTGTAGAGTTATAATAAAATAATAATTATGAAAAACACTGTTGAACTGGCTGTTATTTCTCGAGTTTTAGCTGCATATCATTGTATATTCAGCAACCGTAATTTATATGCAAAACAAGGCTTTCTTGCGCATATATTTTCATTAATATTTAAATTGCAGATGAAAATGTACCATTTAGTTTTGACTTGCATTGTAAGTGAAGTCTCAAGTTTTAATAACACTTAATATTTAAATAGCTTCCTAGCAGGAGCGAGCCGCGGCCAGGAGGTCCGGGAGCAGCAGGCAGCGGCGGAGCTTGAAATCCTCACACTTGGCAGGCCGCTCACGAGTCTCGCGGAAGGGATGCCCACCAGCGTTGAAGCCCTCCCTGCCCTAGAGGGCCAGGGAGGAAAGGCTACGGCGCTATGCGCCAGAGCGTCGAAGGTCAGAGGCCTCCCTTAAGAAGAACTAGTGTCTGAGGCACCAGGTGAGAGGGCTGGTCCCCGGGGACCACCGGTTAATAGAATATTGGGAATGGGCTGGTCCCCGGGGCCCACCTGCAAATGAACCTACTCCATAGGTTGTAGATGGTTGTTGGTCGAGGCTGACCATGTACTGATCGTAGACTGATCGTACAATTTTTAAATATTTAAGTATTTCAAATAGAAGTAAATTACTTCGTAATTACACGTCGGCCAGTAACTTATTCAAAACATTTCATAATTGTGTGACGGCCAGTAGCTTATTCGACTAGTGACAATGTGGACCTGCCTTTATAATAGAGATTTACCTAATCATGGCGGGTTACACAGAAATCAAATATGACAGATGACAATTATGAAAATGTCAGAATATAAGATGAAATTAAATGAAATGAAATTTTATTTGCATGAATTGTAGTACATACGGATGGTCGGGTTTTTCAACAAGTTCTAAAACAATTCACTAAAACTAGCATGCTAAGAAGCTAATAAAATTGGAACATACATCATAGTTATTTTAATAAGAATAAACATGTCAATCATTTGTTAAATTTTAATTTTTGTTAAATTATAAAAGTAAAATGTCAGTGTAAATCTTTAAAATGTAGTTACTCATTCACAGAATAGAAAGATTTTTCTATATTCTAAGATTTTTTACAAAGGATGAAATAAATAGTTAAAAATACAAATTATGATGTTAAAATAATTCAAAGGCAATAATAAGTAAAGGTATGTTTTGTAGCTTTAAAGAGTAAGTAAAATAAGTGTCATAAGATAAATATACTAAAAATGTGATTTGTATGATACAATACCAAGTAAATGAGCTAAAAGTATGTGGTTCCAGGCAACGGAATACCTAACGTAATAACAATACCAATTCAAAAGTCATTTATTCAAACTAGGCTGGGAATCAGCACTTTTCGAACGTCAAAATTACGAAAGACAGTCCCTCAAAAACGCCCACCTGTCGCCACTTCCTAGAGCTTTAGCTGGGAAGAAGAAGTGGCGCAACAAACTCCCCAGCAGCACAACTGTGTGTTCAGTTAGAAAAACTTGATTCTATACATTAATACGCAAAGTAATTAACATTACGCAACACAAAACATTAAATTAAAACACAAAATATCGAAATCTATACTCAAGCGAAAATAAAAACTAAAAACGTAAGCAGAACTTAATACCCGAAAAAAAAGCCTCCAGGGTTAAAGGGCGTGCCCGCTAACATATATTATCTATACTAATCTATACTAATAATATAAAGAGGAAAGATATTTACATTTGTATGTAACGAATAAACTTTAAAAACTACTGGACCGATTTGAAAAATTATTTCAGCAATGGATAGCTACATGATCAGCGAGTAACACAGGCATATTTTATCTCCGTCCTTTTAGGGGAATGGGAAGTACGCGGGTGAAACCGCGTGACGTCCGCTAGTAGCTAATAAAGCTGTAACTCAAAGTCACAAATGATAAACTAGGATCATCGCAGTAAAAATAAATAAACAGTTAATTACTAATAACAATAACAAAACCATGGTCAGCAAGGCCTTGCAATGGCATCAAATTGATTTAAGACTACCAACAAAAAGTCAATTAGTTTGCAATAACAAGCCAAGAAAGGTAAAGTGCAAATAGGAATGGCCCACTCATCAATCGTCTGGCCCCAACGCTCACTTTAAATGAACCGTGAACATAAAACTTACAGCAATTTTCACACATCAACATTTATTTACCTTTCCCAAATCTTCGGCAAAAGTAGATGTATCAAATAAAACCTACAAACGGACACCAATACCATTAACCCAAGGAGGCTTCAACGTGTGGAAGTAAATCGCTAATGGCCCACTTATCAATCGTCCGGCCCAAACGCACACTTTCCATTTAACTCCACAGCATTTCAACACATTAATATTTATTTACTTTTCCTTAATCGAATGGGGAAAACAGTTAATAGATATTAGATAAAACCTACAAACACTCCAATAGCATTACCTCAAGGAGGCGTGTAGATGAAAACATTGAAGTGCAAACTCAAATGGCCGACTCATCAATTGCCGCCTGAAGATTCTCTTTCAATTTAACTTCGCATTCATAAAACTTTTAGTAATTTTCACACATTAACACTTGTTTATCCTGCCCAAATCTTCGTAAAGTCAATGTATTGAATAAAACCTACAAAAACACTCCAATATCATTAACCCAAGGAGGCGCGGACGTGTAGACGTGAAAATTGAAGTACAAACTCGAATGGCCCACTCATCAATCGTCCGGCCCGAACGCTCACTTTCAATTTAACTTCGCAAATTCACTTGGAGTTTGCTTCAGGCGTTGCGAGTAAGATTCAATATTATCTACGTGTTGGAATAGTGCGATTTTGTTGACATTGGAACTAATGTAGAAGTTCGGGATCGTACTGTGGGTAGACCTTTGATTGTTAGAGAATATGGAAATGTAATTTCAATTGGAGTTATGTTTGATACGTAATTGTAGGTAGGTCGTTTATAGGTTCACTGTTACATAATGAAGATACAGATAAATTTATTTTATACGTTTTATTGTTTGTTGTTATTTAAGCATGCATGTTCATTGTCAAATGTAAAACATCTTCAACTATGTGTATTCCCTGAATCGTTGATGGGATTTTCAACAAATTCAGAAAAAGTTACTATGTCTGATAGTGAAAAGTTTTCCTTTTACACTGTGTTGGACAATTGTAACATAGTAGATAACGACTTGTTAAAGCAGAACATCGTTGTACACATTTAACACAGTCAATACATAAACAAGATAAAATAATATCACTTACAAAGATACTTTTCTTTAACCAACATTTTATGATAACAGCATTATGCCGTCACGCATTGTAAATTAAACCTGGGTTCCTTATGATCCTTTTAGCATTTTAATAAAATAAAACGTGACGTCATTTTCATGCACGTCTTCTCGGTGTATGTAGATAAAATGCCGCTTGCTTTCCTTGCTGAGTGCATTGCCCTATTAGGATAATGTTGATCATTTGAATTTTGATATTTATTTTACTAGCGTTATGCTAATCTGATCACTCATGGCATGACATGTATTGTCAGACAACACACACATTCACACACCTACATAGCACAACCACATTACACATCTCACCACACACATGCTATTATTAATATTTTTTTTAATTTTATAAAAACAACATTTAAATTTTCTTTTAATGATTAAATTAAGTGTAAATTATATTTAATCTAAGCCTTCTCATGCTGATTCATGTAGCTGGAGAAACCTCGCCGTGTCATACAGGTTTCCTAGTTCAGGGGTCAATACCTCAATGATGTAACGTCTTTGGAAATAAAATTACTATTACTATTGTGTCATCATCATCTGTCTAGCCTTGATACTATTTTGAGATCAGCTTCCAGTCCTACCAGATGCAGATAACATCAGTACTTTACATGGATCAACTGCTTATCTGACCAGTTACCTACTTAGTAATACGATACCCCTTGGTAAGACTCAAAATAGGTATCACGACTACACACCCACATAAATACATGATAAATTGATGGTCAGTCTCAAGAGTCTCAGCACTGATTGTAATCTTGATAAAAGTGTTGAAAAATACACCATATTTTATTTTGTATGCTTCGTTCGTACTTGGCTCGTAAATTTTCTGTATCAAAGTCATTACTCATATATTTGCAACGTGTGAAAATGACTGCAATATCCAAACAATATTTGATTTATACAAATTTGCTGGATTCACGTTGGGCTATTTAAATATAATATTGTAATTGGAAATATTTTTTGGACGCTGTTGCTGATAAAAAAATACACTAATGATAACGCGTCTTCTTCGTCGTGTCTCAAACTGTGTCCCACCGCCTATACTGCCCTTTGTTTTTACAAAAAAAAAAAACAACCGACTTCAAAAAAAAAAAACACTACAAAGTGAAAAATTACTTTAATTTTGGAAGTCGGTGGCAAAAAAACGAACGTTTTTATTTTTTACTTTTTGTTGTGGTACTTACCCCACACAAATTCGAATACCACAACCTGTTATGTAAATAACACTGACAACAACTTATCATATCATATACATACTAAGTGGGAAAAATACGAAGTTAACTCAAAAACTATTTAAGCAAAGTTAATCAAATTTATACGGGACCACCTCAAGAGTCCGATTTTGAAAATTATTTTTTTGTTTGAAAGAGTATTATACATAAAAAGAATTTTCAAAATCGGTCTACAATTGTCGGAGAGATCCGAGGACATATAAAAAAAAACCATACATACGCTACAAACATATAACCTCTTCCTTTTTGGAAATCGGTTTAAAATGAAACCATAGCAACCTCTGCGCTGCCACCGACGATGCTGTGGAAGTGGACAAGTTTTAGGCTCACAACATTTAATATACTGTCGTGCCATCGCGACGACGAAGAAGAATAGCTGGTGTATAATGGCCAATTCCTATATTTTACGGACTGTTATTGGTTAAATTAAGATTCTTGTTATGTTTACCATACAATAATGCAGCAAAGAACTCGTAGCTTTGCATAGTACACCCCAAAATGGAAGTAGCTATAACAGGTAAAATTAGCTTTCGAATCTACTATATACAGACAAACTATGTTCTTAATGTCCCTCGGCAAACCTCGTGTTTCGTCAGTTGTCGGATTTCTATCAGTTGCCCTTTGCACTTAGTGCAGACTTAGAAGTATATAGAGCTATTAATACTCTTTTAACTTAATATAATTTATTTAAAAAATGGGAGGAAAGCCGCTAAAGTCGTAGGCACGACAGATAGGAAAATAGTTTTACAGCTCTTTAAAGTTCACACGGAAATCAAAACAAAACAACAATAAAGTACTTAGTTCTGAATTCAAATTATTATACAAATTTGAATAAATCTAATAATTGATGGAAAAATAGCATTCGTTTGTATTCGGAAATCCGATGATACCCGAGGGACTTTAAGAAAATGGAAATACTGTAGATGCCCAGTTTAGCGATAAAAATGCTACCGTTGGTAAGCAAAACGATTCGTTTTTGTTTATAGGAACCGAGTATTAGTGAAAGTTAACATTATTCCAAGTAGAACAGAACCCTTTTCTTCAAGACGAACCTTCTAGATAATCACTCGATGTAACCTTAAGCCTACCTTGCCCACCTTGCACATTTAAGTATCCAATCTGAACGTAATGACAAGATAAATGAGGAAAATAAGGTTGAGCTTAGACAGGGTTTCAAAAAAACCTATACGGTGTCGAAAAAAGACTTCCTGCGTCAGTAAATCTTTTATATATTCACCTTTTTTATCAGAATGAAATTGAATTCAGATTAAGAATATGATAGTTAAGTAAAGAAGCGTAATACATTACATATCATCATAATCAGTGTCATTTCAGCCGAAGATGTCCACTGCTGGACATATGCCTCCCCCCAAGCATCGCCACTTCAACCGGTTCTGTGCTTCTCGCAACCAGCGAATTCCTATACATATGTATTTACAATATAATCTTCTGCATACCTTGATACCTATAGGGATGTAATACAATAGCCCTAATGTCTAAGTTCACAGTACTAATTAGACCACGTCAAAGCAGTGCCGTGTCAATGCAGCAATTGCTAATTTGCCTCCCGAGCCTGTGGTAGGCATTTACTGTTCACAAATAGGCCTGAATCGTACAGTCCGGCCTTCGAGAGAATGCGTTCTTGACACCTGTCAGTTGGACAATTGCTAGTAGTACGAAGGATCAAATTCGCAAAATACTATATTCGTTAGTATGAAAATTGCAGGTGTCAAGAACGCATTGTCTCAACGACCGGAGTGTAATCGAATAACATACGTAGTGAAGGAATATTGTTTAACTCAGTAACTGGGTTGTAGAGGTCAGATAGCCAGTCGCTCCATGTAAAATACTGGTATTCAGCTGCATCCGGTTAGACTGGAAGCCTACCCCGACATAGACAGAAATGCCTCGAAAAGATGCTCTTCAGTTCATAATCAGCCTACAATGCTCCCACTGCTCGGACTTGGGCTTCCTCTCGGTGAGTGGGAGTGGGCCGTGATCTACCACGCGGGCCCAGTGCGGGTTGGTAGATATCACATGTCTTCAAATTTTTGGTTCGAGGACATGCCGGTTCCCTCGTGATGTTTTCCTTCACCGTTTTAAGAGCAGTGGTCATGAAATAATTTACACAAAGTAAAGCGCCTATCTGGGTTCGAACCTACAACTCGTAAGTCGCAGCAGTTATCACTGGGCCACCACTGCTCTAGTACAAACAAGTAAAAAAAAAAGTGGTGGCACTCCGGGAGTGCCAACAGAAGTGAAAACTTGAACAAGATTGCCTTGGTGCAAGAAAAATACTTGTATAGCACATTGGTCCGTAACATTATCTAATTAAAAAGCATAATCGCGTTTACAAAAAAAAAAACTTCCGAAACCTTTAAAGTAAAAATTCTTGCATAGAACATTGATCCGTAACGTTATCTAAATAAAAAGCATAATCGCGTTTACAAAACCTTTAAAGTAAAAATAAAAAGTGTTGCTTACAGAAGCAATGTACAATGTTTGTAGTGTTAAGACAAATTGTTACCAATGCGACACAAAGCAAAGTTATATTTACTAGAAGTAATAACATTATGCTTCCAGCAAATGCTTTGCTGTCTTCATCAAATGAATGCAACTGTTACTATCCCCAGCGCAAACCATAATGCATCTTATTGCTTAGCAGATAAAGCACAATATTGAATAAAAGTGCCAAACCCAACCCTTCACAATAGATATATTTTAAGATTATTTGACGAGCTTTAAAAGATAACTGTTTTGAAAAGTTTCCTTTTGTACTATCAGCTATTGTTTCGCTTAGGAAATTGAATGAAAACTGACACTTTTATTTATTTTCTTTTGTTTTTGTTTTGGAAAATTGCGATATTCTTATGTCTCAGGTGTTGGTATTTCAACGAAACTAAAATGGATGTGGGAGCCCCTAACTAACTGTCGGGGAACACACGTCTTCGGCTGAATAAAGAATGAACCTTTAGATAAATAGAAATAGCGAGGAAACTTGTACAATATTTTATGAAGATAACAATTTATAAAAGGAAATTCTCCTTGAGGCAGTCTTCTTTGTCGGATGGGCAGAGCGCACTAACCCAGTATATCTCTTCAAGTCAGAAACAGTAATGTTAACTGGTTGGAATTTTTGAAAAGATTCGAATAATGACGAAAAAGATTCTTGATCCGTTTCTAATATTTATACAGGGTGACGCTTTTGTCACCGGTATCCGTCAAGGGGTCAATTCTACCTGGCATACTGAACAACTTTCGCTATGTAACTTATATCTCATATTCGTAGCAAATTAAAAACATACATGCATCGAAATAGTCTGTCTACTGTTGTATAGGATTTTTCTCTTTTTTTTCCCGAATCGGATATGATTTACATAGCGAAAGTTGTTAAGTATGACGGTTAGAATCACCCCCTTAACGGATGCAGGTGACTAAATTGCCACCGTGTATACTTTTAGGTATTTAGCAAAACCATGTTAGTTTTTGGAGTTTTACATAAATATTACCTAAATTTATTTATTTATTAAACTTACACACACTATCTTTACAGGATGACCCCAAATATATTATTATTAATATTTTCAAACACATACCAAATAAATTGAAAAATCAACTTAAACGTCTAATACTTAAATATCTAAACTTTAAAAATTCAAAGCAACACTAAACTCTATTAAAAAGAAAATTTGAAGTCGGACTGCAGAGAGTTATATGTACGTAATAATTATCAAACTAAACTTCTTCTTTTATTGCTATAAAATCTTAACGTAAAATATAAAATCTGACTTAACTACAACTAACAAAATTCAACAAAACTCTTGCGAATTCACTCAGATTGCACGAAAATATGTAAAAAAAAAAGGTGTAAATGTATTAATTGATCCCGTCATTACTAACATAGTTTTAATAGAATGTAGTGGTATGTGGTGAATGTGGTATTAACAAAATATGGACAAAAATAGTCTGAATTAAACGTTTTCTTGTTGATAAAATTACTAGCTACTGCCCGCGATCCGCGATCGACCCGCGTGTAGCATAAAACATATCCTCGGCACTCGATACAGCACTCGGTAATAGCGTAGCTTTCTATCAGTGAAAGAATTTTGGTATTCGGAATAGTTGGTAGGTACTTCCAGAGATTAATTTTTACAAAAATATATAAGCAAATGATTTACCTCTTTATAATAGTTAGTTTAAATGCCACGGTAGAATAATAGAGTACAACCTGTAACTATACAATCATCCCCAAAATTGAATTTTCAAATTAAAACACTCTATAAACCAAGGCCGTCCATTTTTAATTCTCGTGGCAGAATAAAAAATCGCACGCCTCATATTGAGTCCAATACAACACATCGTTCGAATCGCTGACGATACGAGCGCAAATGAAAGATTCCATTTTGCTTCCACTCGTGTCAATTTGGCAAAAAGTGTTTTCTGTACTCACTAAAGTCATGTGTAAAGTCACATTCAAAATATGTTCGACACTAAAGGCTATTTTTATCTGCTCATTGCACGACAGAATCTGCTTTATCGACTCAGCATTCTTTATATGTAAGACCGAATCAAAAATGTGACTTTGAATGGCTCTGATAATAAAATAAAATATAGTTTATAAAATGGCCAGTCCATTCAAAATGTTTTAGGTTGACATTGTCACACCTGACATCGCCGTCGAGGTAGACCGCGGCGACAGTGGTGTGACGATGCCATGTTTACGGGGCCAACATGGCTAGAGATCGCACAAAATACGGCAGGACAAAGGGTAAAGCTTTGCCCAGCAGTGAGACACAAAGCAGGCAAACAAAAAAAAAGTTTATGTTAACTCCACATTAGTCAAAGGTGTATGCTATTTTGATCTTTGTCATCAAGTATTTAAATATAGTTATCAATGCATTAGTCTGCTCAATGCAGAAGTTTCGAAAGGTATTGCTATTATGTGGCCTGCCTTGATAGAGAAAATAATTTGAATACCTACTGAAGAAACTATAAAAGACTAGACTGTACATTTAGAGTATTATTCGGCAAAGGACTCATTGGACTGTTCCGCTCCACTGATTGTCAAAGCTGGTGTGAACAGTGCGTTACACGATGGAAATAATCATGTAATATTAATTATCTTTATTTTATACTCGCAAATTTGGCGTTACTGAAGTTTGGTATTGAGTTATACATCCAGGAACTTTCTCTTTTTGTAGGGAGACATTGTTATCTATACATTTTTTAAAAGTTTTCTTGATTATTATTTTCTGCCTTGCCTTTAGTTTCAAACGATCGCTAATGTATTTTGCAATTAGCAGATGGTCATTAGATATTCTTCTCCGTCGATTCAAATCGTAAAATAAATACAAATCTACTGTTTTTCCTAAAGATACTGTTACCTACTGTAAGAGGTCCTCTTACAGTAGATAACATATGGAAGAAGAATCGGAGATAAATCATATCCTTACATATTATAAAACAGTTCCCAGCCGCGTCTGTATGTCTGAACGCGATAAACTCAAAAACTACTGAACGGATTTTCAAACAGTTTTCACCAATGGACGGAGTGATTCATGTGGAAGGTTTTAGTGTATAATTCATTAGGTTTTGTGTAAATTGGCTGAAATTCGACGATTATTGTTGAAGATGTCGGAAAAAATCACGCCGACTGGGAACTTTATTGGCGTGCGCCGCGGAAATGGTAAAAGTTACATAAAATTATAAATAATAAAGATAAAAAGTACTGTAGAACATAACTACAGTATTGTTTATTTCAAAAAGTTCAACAAAAAATCCGCAATGGTATGTTTATCTTCTAAGGATGACCCACAATAACCATTTTTATCTTTCAGAATTTGATAAAAATTTAATTGTTATTTCCGAAGTTATTTTGACCGGTATTATATTAATCCTTATCTAATAAACTATATTACTTAAATTGAGCATTTAATTAATATTAAAATATGCCTTGTCATCATTTCATTTAAATTAATAGTTTAAAAGATATCACAGATGGAAAATTACTTAAAATAACGCCGGCGCAGCGGTAGGAGTCAATGACCTTTTCCTTGGTATTTTAATCCCGGTATCGGTACGTTCCCGTGGGATATTTTCCTACATCCACGCGGGCGAAGCCGCGGGCAAAAGCTAGTCTTCTGTAAATCAATCTGCCTAACCTTTTCCCAACTATGTTGGGGTCGGTTTCCAGTCTAACTGTATGCAGCTGAATATCAGTATTTGACCCGTGCAGTTGTTATTACTTAGCCACGAGCTCCTCCTATCTTCTCTCTATATATTGTAACGTTACATTTTCCCAGAGGGGGAAAATGTAAGGGAAAGTATAACAATATAATTGAATATTATAATATAATTAAAAATACAAGGGGAGTACAAAAAAACACAGTTTAACACTACTGATCGGCACTGCACGTTTAGGAGGTCAGGCCTCAGAGGTGGCCTGCAGCGGGAGGTGGTCCTCGGGAGATGGAGGCTCCGGCAGGGAGTGATTGACGGCTGGTGGTGGCCTCGGCGGGTCGATGACTCCGAGGGAAGGAAGAGTTGGCTCCGGCAGGGAGTGGGTGAGCCCCGGAATGGCCAGGGTAGGCCAAGATGGACTGTAAGAGAGACAGACCCTTTTATTATTATAAAGTCGGAGATAGATAAAATCCGAGATAGAATCCGAGATAGAATGGAGATAGAATCCGAGATAGAATCCCCCGTTGCTTCTGACGGCCTCTGCTTTTATACCCTTCAGCTCGTTTCCAAAATCAATATTCTTTTCCATTTTCAAACAGTGGTTTCTTCCAATATAATCGGACCTCCTTGGAGTGCGTTAAATTTCATAAATAAAATTTAGAACAATAGTTAATTTGGTACAATCATAATATAAAAAAAAAATATTATAACTAATACAATGTTTTAGCGATATCAATCAAAATAATTAAAACTATATAAACCAAAAAGTAACATCATAGACTAAGCCAAACAGAAAAATAAAAAGAAACTGACAGTTTAACATTTGACATAGGTAAGTGTCACAACAAGAAAAACTACAGAAAATATTAATCAATGAAATACAGAGCCTCAGGAATATTTAACACACCGGCAATGGTCATGCATTTATCTAGAGAGAACGTATGATAAAAGACCAACATTTTAACAACCAAACCGTAAGTAAAAACATGCAACATTACAATATGTGCAAAAACTCGAAAATGTCTCGATCGATTTTGACGAAACTTTGGTAAGTTGTTGCATGGCCGAAAAGGCGGGCATTGCATGGCCGAGCAGCTAATTAACAATAGAAATACTTGCATTCCCAAAAATATTCAAATTCCAAGAAGAATTGAATATATTTTAGTGTTAGCTTGTAAATTGTATTAAGACTCGTGCAGACCAGTGCGATATCGCGGGCGCGACAGGCAGCGCGACCTGTATCGCGCCCGCGATATCGCGCTGGAATGTACGAGCCTTCAAAGATTTGTCATAATAGCATACAAAGACATTTGATAAAGAAAAATTGAATTGTGAAAAGTCCCAGTTGTTCTTTCCTCAAAAGACCATTTCCCACACTAATCTCATGCAGATAATCCTCATATGGCCTGACCAAGGTTATGTTTGAACCTTACAAGAGACTTGGGACCTCTGAGTTTTCTTTTTAGAGAGTAGGAAAGGAAACATTAACCTCATCTAGTTTTAAAACATAATTTATTTGAGACGTATGAAAGTTTTTTTTGATAGCAATAAATATTAATTGTCAACTAGCAACCCGCCCCGGCCTCGCATGGGTGCAATTTACACGTGAAGACGATTTTTTGTTCACGACACGTTGTCTACCAGCACAAGTGCTGAGCAGTAACCTAACAAAAAGTACTAGGCTTGCATAAATTCCAGATAGTATTTCATTAGTATTTTTAAGTACTTTTTTTAAATATATTGGTACCCTATGTCCATCTGGAATAATGTTGCTATCAAACAGTGAAAGATTTTTTTTTTAATTGGAGCTTATTTCCGGATATTACGTGGAGGACGTATACACAAACTCACAAAATTCACCCTCTCTCTTTATAAATTAGTAAAGATTGGTATACCCCATCCAATACATTGATTCAAAACCTTTGTTTAAAATACTAACTGTGTTACAAAAGTCAAAGGCTCTATAGAAAACAAAAGATGACCCAGAAAAGCTTAAAGTAACATCCTGTTAATTGAAATTGGCTCAGACGTTAATTACCAAGAGCTGTAGCTAATATTGTAAATAGGTAATACTGAAGATGCGTACAGATTAGAGCGAGATGAAAATTCATGAGCTTGAGCTATGATCGCGCCGTTAACCTTATTGCTTTGTGAATAATTATTATCTTGTTTACTGATGTAAGTAATAGTTTGGTGGAATGATACCTATGAAAATTCACGGCAAATTCAATGAGCAATTTCAAATATTTTCTAGTCAAAAATTATCTTATACGTTTTGGTAGAAAATGTCCAACATACACCGATGCAAAAGAAAATATTTTAACCGCATTTTTACAATCTCCCTGTATGTTAAAGATGTTTTAATTTTTGGGTATTCTGTCATCCACTTCACTAAAAGTAACTTCACACACTGGTTTTATTTTGAATTACCATCAAAGATAATTATGGTTCTGGACGTTGCGGTCCGTTTTTTCTTTTTTGGGTGGGAAATTTTCAACTTCTCCCGCTCCACGCGGGTGGGTTTTAGTCAGTAAGAACTGACTAAAACCCACCCGTGTTCCTTTGGTTGCCCTGTTACCGGGGGCCACGATCTCCCTTTCGGATTTCTTCGCACCCCCGGTAGGCATCGGCCCTAACGGACCCCGTCAATTCCTAAAGTTCTTACCTTGCAGATCAAAATGTATTGCGCACTAGCAAAAGTGCCCCACTTTGAGGCAAATACCAATATTTTCTACTAGACATATTGACGTAAACTACAATAAAAACGTTCTACCACTAAATCCTACAACACCCAAACAAACCATCAAATAACCTAAAATAAGAACAAGCAATACAATAAAAATCCAAACATTATATTCTCTAGACGGCTTTATGCAACCATAAAACAAAAGAAAAGCTCCACAACTCCTATTGAATAAAAATTTACAGCAAAGTCGTCATTATCGCATACATTTCCACATCTATGAACAAGAATAACGAGTTTGCCTGTGTCTCGCGTGTGTTCGTAATTAGATATCGATTCAAAGCCATTCGATTTTACGAACAAATTACCGAGTACACAGTATCGAGTTGTGTTTTGTTTTATCGTTTGTTTAATCTTTTGTTTGCGTACGATTTATTATTTGTGAATCGATGACGTGTTGGCTCGTGTAATAGTGATGTCATTTGTGTTGTTTGTTGTTTTAGAATTAATATTTGGGTCATGTTGGTAATTAGACATTACTTAGAATTATTTATTGAGTTTGTAAAATTATTGTCAGAATAACTTATCATTATTTATTTACTTATTCGTAGTACATTCAGTTATACAGTACAGTCATAAACTATTGGATTTAAATCGTGCATCAAAATCATCGTACAGTATAATTTAGAGAATTAAAACAACTTAAGTTTTTACAATGTAACAAAAAATAAATAACAACGAGGAATAAAATATAAGGAGAACGAAACGATTATTTACAAGTGCCAGACTATCTAAGATCCAGAGTATTCTCATATTTAATGCGAATAGTGTTGTAGTGAATAACTAAATACCATCAATAATTATAGAAAAAAAAAGTGGCACTCCGGGACAAGTGAAAACTTGAAAAAAATCGGCACCGCGATAATCAACGCGTTGATGTCTTTTACTCCACGCACCGCGGCAATCAACGCGTTGATGTCTTTTTAATGCTCAAAAGCTGGTGTCATCACGGTGTCGCAAAATCAATGGTTTAGTCCCATCTCAAAAATGCCCAACGCGCCTAAAGAAGTTTTCACTTAAAAAAATGACACGCTACGCTTGAGACAGGCACTTTTTTCTCTAATAAGTATTACTTCAGGTTACTAAGAGAATATCAAATCGTTCCAATAATTAAACTCTTCATTCAAGTGCTGAACCGACTCACCCGTCAAACGGCTAATGCTGCGTTGTGTAATGACAATATCTACCTCGTGTTTAAGCCACTTACAGCTAAGCTTTCACGCGGTACAAATTGGGTACATTTATCATTGTGACTTGCATGAAACGTTTAGTATTCGGATATGTTGTTTACATTCTGTCAGGAGTGAGTTAAGCTGAAGAGTGCAAGTTTGAAATATGATTATGACCAATGTGACCTTTTCAATCTACGATAATATTCTAAAGAGAAAATATTTTTATTTTTGTTTTTAGTAAATACACTCAAAACGACTGGAATGATTTTATTTCTTTCATCAGTCGAATGCTATATTATCACTGAGTCAGTTATGCTTTAATTTATAAAGATATCACGCGGGTGAAGCCGCTGGCGGAAGTTTAACTATACATACACATCATGGGTTTATGAAGAAGAAAAACATCGTCAGGCACTTTGGAAACATTAGTTTTAAATCTAAAATCACTCACAAGTATTGTCCACTGGGTGCCTGTGACTAAGAAATAAACATTAGCATGCGCAAGGGCATTGGCGAGTCTATACGCTTTAAAGAGTGGTCCTTCTTTGTATAAGAGGCCTTTGCCCTATCCTGAGAAAATTACAGGCAGAAATTATTATTTCATTATCCTGTTAATGTTAACGTGCTTATCCTATACTATTATACAAGCAATATTTGTATATTCATTTGTACTCACGTTCTCGAAATCGCCTATAACGATTTCGATGAAAGTTGCAATATAGGGGGTTACGGGGGCGAAAAATCGATTTGGCTAGGTCTCATATCGGGGGAAATTAGTTTTCTCCGTATTTTCACCCGAGCAGAGCTCGGTCGCTCAAAGTTTAGAACACGATGATGAATAATGACATGAGAATAATGACGTGAGAATAATGACATGAGAATAATGAAATGGCAGCATGGAATTAGTAAGTACCTACTATCATGGCAGCATGGAATAAGTATGTACTATACATGGATTAGTATGAACTTTCGTATACTATTAAATGAGCATTCTCTATTTTCACCAGAGCATAGCTCGGTCGCTCAGGTACTTTTTCATTATGCATGACAATGTTTATTGTTATGCGAATCCCAAGCATGAAAATGCCTCGTTGGTCTAGTGGTCGCAAGCGCTACTGCTGAGAATGAGGTCCTGGGTTCGATTTCCGGGTCGGCCAAAGTGTTATTGGGTCTTCCTTCTGGCTTTTCTCAGTAGCAGCCCGGAGTCTGGATTTGTGCCCGGTTGATGGCAATAAACTCGCGCCCATTTATAAGGGACTTAAAAAACATAACTGGCCACATGTGGGTGTACTATCGGTAAATCTCTGCCTAACCCTTCGGGGATTATAGGCGTGATGTTATGTTATGTTTTGATCATATTTTGTAGCATATATACCAAGACTGTGTAAAAAAAAAATATAGGGCCGTGTAAAAACAATGATACCACGGAATAGGAATGATGACTAAAAAAATGTTTTTTTCTGGTAGATTATTAGAAAATATTGAACACGATTTTTTTTTTTTACATTGTCTTTAGATTACGTAAAAGATAAATACACACATAACACACTCACATTGTTACACTGAGTTAAAACGTGCCATAACATCACTAGTATGTACATTTTATACTTATGTACTTGTGACGTAGCGACCCCCACACCCCAACATTAAAACGCGTTTTATCTAAATCATTTTTTATTAATATGCTATAGCAAAAAATCTAAATCTAAATCTTTTTTTTTTACCTAGGCATCATCATATTATTAAAACAGATTCAGATTCAAACATGACCCTTAAAAGCAAGACTCCATTAAAATTCTAAATGAAATCACTTAACAAACATAGGCATCCCTTTACATTTCAGACGAATTTATAAATGGAGACCAAGTTAGACCAATTTCGGGAGTAATTCGCGATAGAGCCTTGATAAATGATGTTCTTTTATTTATGATAAATGGACCGTTCAGTGAGGAAGAAGATACATCAATCAATATTCGTTTATTAATTGAATGTTAGGAATAATGGGACCTGGAGAGAGCTGAGTAATGGACGGAGACATGAGACTGACACTTTCCTGGTAACATATTGATACTCTTTGGCTGTTCAATCAGTCACCATAATGTCGGTCGTCAGAATTTTCAACGAGTCAGTGCCCTGTCCGCTGTCGTATGAATTTGTGTGATGATCAGGACCTACGGGTTAACGTGATCTCCAAGTATTATACGCAAGATAGGGTTTTCAGGCTGAAGAATGGTCGTCATCCATTCTAAAAGTGACCACAGCAGGAATAATACTATAATAATATTATAGAGTGGATCCCGATCCCTTGGAGGCGTCGGGACGGTTGTCTTCTGTGTCCTAACCCAGTGAACCCAGATATGGTCCACCTAAGTGCCAAACCTCATCCTGATTTGTTCAGCCGTTTTGGCGTGAAGGCGTAAAAACAAACACATAAATACCTAATAAAAATAAACACACTTTCGTATTTATATTCATATGGGCAGGATATTAAAGGATACCACATATAACTAAATATGCTAAACTCACACACTACACACACTCACTCTTTACACTCTCACCCATACTCGCACATAATCACACGTATACACGCGACTTGGCCCTTTTCTATGCATAAAGTTCATTTGCAAATCATTCATTTTTGTATAATTTTAAGTTACCCATTTTTTAAATTTTCTGCATTTTTACATTGTCTACATTCAATTGCATAAGATAAGTATAAGTGGAAGCGCGGAGTCTCCTAACACAAGCAATTCCTTGCTTAAAAGGTGATCTCCAACATTAGTGTGTCTAAATGCCTTTTGTAATTGAAATTAACAATTTTATTATTTATTTATCATTATAAAGAGGTTTTTGTTTGTTTGTATGTTTGTTTGTTTGTAAGTTTGTATGTAGGGAGTAATCTCCGGAACTACCAGTCGGATTTGAACAATAATTTTTGCATTGGATAGCCCAATTCTTGAGGTAGATTATAGGCTTGCGAACAAAGTCGCAGGCAGAAGCCAGTAGTTTTATAATTTCGGAGATTTATCGATTTATTTTGCCACGGTGCCAATAACAAATATACAAAATAACAGGAAACTACAGTTCCATCGTTTCACGCACACTAAACCGCGTATCATTCGAGTCAACATTCGCTTTTGTTCCCGACGCACGTCACCAACAGTTTTTTAGTTACAAGCAATAAAAACGACTAAAACAAACACAGTTTTAAGGCAGAAATCGAAAACATTTTTTCAATGGAATTGAAATTAAAATTAAAGATTAAAAGCTTTGCGGAGTTCACAAACAAATGGGTCGAAATTCGATACGAGTTTTGGTAACGGTTATAATTTAGATTTAGTTGTTTGTGCGAAGCGTACCTAAGTGGACTTTCGACTTTTCGCTAACGGAATTTGCTGTACATGTTTTTGCATTGGTTTTCATTTGCTCTGTACGTGCATTCTTTTATTTAACACCCCAAATGAACGCTTGCAATTCGGAAAATGCTTGCAGACAATATTTTGCGAATACCATCTTTGTCTCTGTTATTAAGCTATATGTCTCCACTTGATTG
This sequence comes from Omphaloscelis lunosa, assembly GCA_916610215.1. NCBI lineage: Eukaryota > Metazoa > Arthropoda > Insecta > Lepidoptera > Noctuidae > Omphaloscelis > Omphaloscelis lunosa. The sequence goes on from OU744255.1 coordinate 6,428,681, forward strand.
AGATAAATAAGTAGTTTAGATTTGAAAGCTGGGCTAGGCTTTAGATTGTATCCAAATTGTTACGATACAGAAATACAGATTATTTTTCTTCACGTGCAAGAGCTTAACCTCTACTCATTTTTAGGCAAAGTTTTGTATCAGTGAACCTCAAACGGCGATCTGCTAAGCCTTCAGTGTTTGTTTGAAGTATTTCAGGTGTTCATGAATAAAATATTCACCGTTTCACACCCAGAGGTCCTGTGGGAGGGTTTACGGTCACTCTAGCGCTTAATGCGAGACGGAGGTCGCATATTGAGGGTCGAAGTGGCGAGGTCGCCATACGAAAGAGGAAATGTCTGACAATTTTTGGGACAATAGATATTTTAGAGGTTGATTAACTCTAGGAATGTTTCATAGTTATACTAAAACCCTAACTATATAATAATATAATAAATGCGAAAGTAACTTTGTTTGTTACGCTTTCACTATAAAACGGCTGAATCGATTTGAATGAAATTTGGCACATAAGTAGACAATGACCCGCGGAAGGACATAAGCTACTTTAATCCTCGATCGAAGATGAAGTTGCGGGCAACAGCTAGTGTTTCTATAATTCTTCTCTATTGGTGTCACCACGAGACATATGATAATAAGTTGTACCGTTGTGAAGCAGATTAAGCAGTCAGCAGGAGCGGCCTATGATAGCATTGAGCGTATTAAAGAGAAGATTTCTCTGTAGTAGGTAGTTTGAAACCTGATTAAATACCAGGGAATTACAAAAAAAAAAGATAGCCAAGTTTCATAATATCTTGAAGTTTCAATCGAGAGTTGCAAGAACAAAATTCAATTTGCGAGAACAGTTTACAAAGAACGTAAACAAAAAATCATAAATAAAGCTACTAAAATAAGGTACGAATACTTTTCAGGTAAGTTCTTGTAGTTGGATAACGATTATGATTCCTGAAAGAATAAAAGAGAAAGTCAGGTGTTGCCGATATAAAAACGCCTGGCAGTAACAAAGAAAAATTAAATTTTATTATCTTTTCAAACTTGTTTTTCACCGTTATTCTACTTGTTTTGGCGTGTTGTTTGCGCATATTTTAAGTTTTTCTAAGTACCTAAATTAAAGTATTATGGCTGTTTGAACATCGTAAAAAATTTTGCTATCGCTACGGCTTGAAGAATTTATAAGATCCCAAGTTATTTTCGTCGTAAAGACAGTCAGTAATTCTGATGAGTCTTCTCTTTGGAGTTTATGAAAAGTTCTAAATAAAACAAACGTCAATAAGGCTCGTTTTTTCTCTACAATTTACTAAAAATCGTCATCGAAATAAATACAAAGTCTTTTATGTATTACTTATTTTTTAATTTATTTTATGTCAGCGACTTCACTTGCGTTTATAAATTATAGCCTATGTTACTCAGTGATAATATAGCGTTCTACTGTTGACTTTTTATTAATTTGACATTTACTGTAATTTGAACGATTTGACATTCATTTTTATTATATACTAGCTGCGCCCCGCGGTTTCACCCGCATAAGACTCTATTCCGTATGAATATCGGGATAAAAAGTATTCTATGTCCTTCTTCGGGTCATGGTCTAACTATATGCCAAATTTCATCTAAATCCGTTTAGCCGTGTTAGGGTGATGCCGTGACCAAGGGAAATAGGGATTCGTTTTTATATAGATAGATTGTTATAATTTCCTAATTGTTATTTAAAACTATAATGTCTTTAAATTTCTGTAAATTAACATGATTTTCATGCCCAAGTGACGGTAGAACATGGAGGACTTTCATAATAAAACAGCAATGTAATAATTACCCATGTTTGCAAAATAAGAAAAGATTTGATTTGAAGATTTTTTTAAATCGGTCCAGTAGTTTTTGAGTTTATTAATTACAAACAAACATACAAAAATCAAATCTTTTCTCTTAATAATATTAGTTTAGATAAATTAAAGCCATCTTAAGAAAAAATGTCCGCGTGTCCCTTCCATCTACTAATACTAGGTCCACCACCCAATTCAAGTGGACCGTACACTACGTTGATTTACCTTTTATCTACCCTACAGGTGTGGGCATTTACCAGCCTTGCCAGTCCGTTACGCTGGGTAACAATGGCGATTTGTGACCCCACACAATGAACGCAGTTATCACCTCGGACAGATAACGACACAATGCAATATCGCGGTGGACGAGCATAACTAACTATAATATGTACGGAGGAATATAAGTTAGTGGGTAGGATGGTACGCAAGTAGACAAAAATGTCGTGTAGTTTTTTATTGGAGCTAGAGCTCTTTGTTATTCTATATCTATATAAAAGGAAAGGGTGACTGAATTAATGACTGACTGACTGATCTATCAACGCACAGCTCAAACCACTGAACGGATTGGGCTGAAATTTGGCACACAGGAAGTTATTATGACGTAGGCATCCACTAAGAAAGAGTTTTTGGAAATTCGGCCTTTAAAGGGGTGGAGAGGGGGGATTTTGTTTGTATGAAAAATCTTATTCCTTGAGTTAATAAACTTGAAAATTAAAAGTTTGCCATTTTTAGTCTTTCTAAACTACCCAATAAGGGAGATTTTGGGAGCGTCAAAGTTTGTATGGAAGAATTTTAACGCGCAGCCTGATTAACTCGAAACTCACTATTTATACATATGATTGAAAATAAATAAAAACGTAAATCAAGGTTTTTTGAAATTCTACCCCTTTTTTTTTGGGTGGGAAATTATCAAATAAGTTCTCCCTCTCTGGGCGGAGAGGGAGGGCGTGTCAGACTCTTACTGATTAAAACCCACCCGTGTTCCTTCAGTTGCCCTGTTGCCGGGAGCCACGATCTCCCTTTCGGTTTTCTTCGCAACTCCGGCAGGCATCGGTCCTAGCGGACCCCGTCAATTCTGCTAACATCTCTTTGAGACGCGCGTGGAACACAACGCGCCCTCGACCTGGGCCTGGTCCTTATCGGACGGCGAGCTACCCATTGCTCACCGTCCGCAAGCCCGCGCCTAGGGTGGCCGGAAATCGGCTTGCGATTCCTGACGCCCAAGACGCGCTTAGCCTAAGTTTTTGATATATATTCCAACTTGATGCTTCCACGCGTTCCTGAGAAAAAGGGTCTTGACAGACAGCGAAGTCATCCTTTAAGGGTTTCCATTTTTCATTCTGAAGTACGGAATCCTAAAACAGATTTATTATCTGTCTGTTACCTTTTCATACGGATAGGCCATGACCTGGGTTAAGTACTTTGAATCTCGGTAGTACGTTCCTGTGGGATATTTTCCGACATTTACGCGTGCGAAGCCGCGGGCAAAAGCTAGTAATTTATATTTGTGGTATGTATATTTGGAACATAATTATCATTTCAACCTGAACGAGGAAAGTGGATAGTCCGGATGTTATGCCTTAAACGTCAATGAACAGACGCAGGTCCCACTTGCTATTTTTAGATTTTAATTAAAATCAAGTTCAATCAATGGCTAATGTTCAAATGTTTGGCCTATTGATTTGTAATCGTGAATGGTTACAGCTATCACTATAAATAATACTAGGCACTAAGAATGGTAGTTTGACGTTATCGTAGCTCCGTTCAACTAGTTTTTATGAACCCCCTGTTTGCTTTAAATTACCTGCTTATATTACGTAAAGCTTTGCTTGATAACGTATTGTGCTTGCGTCTAGCTACCGGACGAGCACACAAAGGCGGATGAAAGGTGACTCTTGAACGCTCCTCTATCTTAATTAAGATGAGAAGTGGTGGTGCGACAGTTTTACTACACATTACGTAACTTATGTTATAAAAATGTAGTGTGTTCATTTGTATTATGTGCGTGTTAGATTCGTCAGAATACTTCAGTTTTATATTATAGTAAAATACAGAAATCATTCAGTGTTTACTTTAGATATTCCACTATTTTCGAATTCCATCGGAGCTCGTGTTCATAAGATGTGGCTACCATCGTGAGAGTGGGTAACACTTCAGGTTTCGAGTTAAAGAAAAAATATAGTCTAGTGAAGAACGTGAATTCAATGGCCATAAAATATTCCCTATTTTCCCACAGGTTCGCAACCAAGTATTGATTTTACCCGTACAATTTTTCGTTTAAGCACTAAAAGGCATGTCTTTGTTGAACTTGTAGCACACACGACGGGGATTAATCGAGTGGCCAGCGCTTACCACATTGACTAACATGTGATTTACTGGCTCTGCTTTAAAAATGTTACAGAAATAATCGCTTTTCCTTCACTCGGATCTAGATAAAGTTGTTATTTTACGTCCTGTACCTACTGCATTTAGGTAAAAAGTACAGAATTCAAAGAACGACTTAACAGAATTGTTACTTATTAGTGTTATAATGCTACCTCAATGACAAGCTCAATAGCCGCTTATTATAAGATAATATGAAGTATATTGAAGAGCGACGCGCCCCAGCTTCCCACACGGGTGCAATAATGACATGTCAAAATAATGAGATTTCCGTGATTTGTGTTTTTTTTAAGTAAAAACTTCTTTAGGCGCGTTGGGCATTTTGGACATGGGACTAAACTATTGATTTCGCGACACTGTGGTGACACCTCATTTTTGTAAACGCAATTGTGCTCTTTATTTATATTATGTTACGGATCAATGTTCTATGCAAGTATTTTTATTTTAAAGGTTTCGGAAGTTTTTTTTTTTGTAAACGTGATTGTGTCTTTATTTAGATAAGGTTACGGACCAATGTTCTATACAAGTATTTTTCTTCTATCAAGGCCAAGATTGCCTTTCCTTTCAAGTTTTCACTTCTGTCGGCACTCCCGGAGTGCCACCACTTTTTTTTTCTCAATTTAAAATTTACGTATTATACAATTAAACTAGCCGGAAAGAATTGTCTATATGATGGTGAAAATCAAATTAAAATCCATTGTGTACTTAGTTAAGAAGAAACGTCACATGAAAAGTGACTTTGTTCTGATATAAAGATTATGAAATTATTACCATTAGGTAATGACAGCTGTTCCTTTTGTAGTCTTTATGCCAAGTAGGTAAAGGATAAAGTGAAATACTAATGGTACTAGGAAAAAAAAAGTTCTCACTTATTTACCATACCATAAAGTGCCTGGGAGCTTTTTACTGCAACAAAAGTATTGTTACGTACGTGAAAATCCTTTCTGTTATTCAATAGAACGAACGTCACGCATTCCAATTTATAAGTATGTTGTTTAATTGAAAAGCGTGAATATTAATTATATTAATCATTTTAAACAACAAACCAAAATGGCAATTGTTTCAACTAAACTGCGCTGAGGTAAAAGCCACTTAACTTATAACCACATTTTTGCTTTCATTTATCAGCTGAATGAATTGCCTTGCCCATACGTTTCTATAATAACTTGACTATAAAAGATGATTGTAATATTTTCGAGACCTCACCCAGCCTTCTTTATGGGGGTCAAATCTCAACGAGCAATATATTGCAAGGCCTAATAATAACCTGACCGTAATTACTTATCGCTTATATTAACCCTTGAATGTCCAAGTAGACTATTAATTCACTGTCAGAATAGACTATGTTACAGTCTCAAGGTTGTTCTTTGTTAGAGCTTCAATATTCTTAAAAGAAATAGATTAAAAGCTTTTATCAGTTAGGTCTAGGTTGTTTGAATTATTATGTTCGTGTAAAAATGGACGAAGGTTGTAGAAAAAAATATGGTCACGCCTTCTTGCCATGGGGGTAGACAGAAACTATGGAACGCCACCTGCTACGATCCTTACATAATCCTTTCATAGATCTGGTCATACACGCACGCCGGTTGTGAGAAATACGCACCTGATCTTTCTGAAGAACATCATCAATAAGGTCACTATAATATGTCCTTCTAGGGAGTCCCTTCCCGGCAGATGTGAGTTTCCACTTACATCTGCCTTGTAAATACCTTTTGTTAGATACCATACGAAAACTACCTTTTGGAAGGGGCGACTAGAATCAATTATATTATTCTGTAAATTTTGACGTTCAAAAGTGCCATACATGGGCCTATTTGAAATAAATGTTTTGACTTTGACTTTGACTTTAGTCACTTTTCACTCATCCTCTCAACATGACCTAACTATCTAAGCATACTCTTTTCAATTTTTGTTCCTACATCGTCTTTTAAACCCCACCGTTGCCGTATTATTCCTTTAAGGGTTAAATTTTCAAAAATCATTCCTTATTGCTCACCTTTGAACACTAGTGTAATTTTGTTTTTGATTGATAAATTATCAAATAACTTCTCCCGCTCTGGGTGGAGCGGGAGGGCGTGTCAGACTCTTACTGACTAAAACCCACCTGTTTTCCTCCAGTTGCCATGTTACCGCGCGTTAACAGTTTATTTAAGAACTAGTTTCCCTTCCTTAAGAATGGGCTATCCAATGATTTTTTTTTTTCAAATCCTACTTGTAGTTCTTCTAGGAGATTACCCCCTGCATACAAACTTACAAACAAACAAATTTTACCTCTTTATAATATAAATATAGATGTTATTAGGTAGATCGAAATAGCCCTAGAGACAGACATTCCTTTGTTATTCTCATAGTTCTGTACCTCAATTTCTACACACCAAAATCCCGGAACCATTAACAAAACAGAAAAACAAAGCAATTTCAATTTAACCCTACAAAAGCCTAACCTCAATACAGTTAATATGGAATCCGATCAGGGTACATGATTACCCTGTTATTATTAGGGGTAAATTATCTTCAGGTGATATGGGGTGGTACAATAGGCCGGGATGTCACCCAAGATGTGACCTCTAGCCATTGTCGATACAACACCCGTTCCGTATCGATCGCTTAATCATGTAAAGTGGTTCGCGGTCAAGTACTGTTAAGTAATTAATTATTGGGTTTATTGTGCTTGTTGATTTCGATGCAGTTTATTCGAGTTGTAAGATCTGTGTGTATGAAAGAGCCTGATTTTGAATGAGGTGATGCGGTTTTAAATTTTTGATCAATTTGCAATTTGAATGTTATCTCTGATTAATTTGATTAGATGTTATAACTTACAAGCCAACCATAACATCAGAATATTTTGAACTTTTACGTCTATGTAAAAACTCTGTAACAGCGTTGTTTTTATCTATTATCAATATTACTATATATTTCAAATTTCTACCATAACTTAATGTGTCCTCTTTATGTGACAGCACTAACAGCTGCCACCGTCAAACATTTGACAGTTATAAGAAATAAAATGGCGATGTAGGACAATATAAAAAAAATTGCAACGTGGAAGTTTGATTTTTTCGATTACTTATTAATAACAAGAAAGGTACTTCACACTTGTCATATTGTAAATAGTTTATCAGAAGTCAGTTCTCCAAAATAATATATAAAATTGCTTGAATCAGTTTTCTGTGAATTTTCAGTGTTTATTTTAAGAACAAAAACAAAATTTCAAAATAATATATGATTACCAAACATACTGTGTATTTCTTTGAAGCCAATTTGTAACCAATACCAGTAGTGAAGAGCAAACACGATCAGTATATTTGAAATAAAAATAAAAAAATCCAAAATTTACGCCTCAATGCCGGCAATAAACAGGTGTACGGATAAAATAACGTTGTGGAGTAATTCGAATAAGGTTACAAAGTGTAATCTGGACCGCATCGTACATCCCGCGTGATTGATGTCGCTGCAAGGCCTTGGGCTCAAATTAACTGTCACTTGTCAGACAAAATATGAAAAGCTTTCAAAACGAAAACTTGTGTGACAAAATTTTACATACAAAATACGGGGTCCATTTTAAACTCAGCCGCTCTGACAGGGTTAGATTGGTGTTGAATTTGTTAAAAAATGTTTGAAATAAAATGAGAATATCTTTCATAGAATTACACGCGCTGTAACTTTTAAAAGCTTACATTTTTATAAAATTACGTTAGAAAAAAAAAACACTATTTTATTTAAGATTGTCTTCGACTTAGTAAGCGTACTTGTATTTATTAGATTCCATACAATTATTTATTAATGAATCACTGCATAAAATCAAAGAATAAATTTACTTCAATCCTTCGAGAAGTGTTTTCGATCGTTAAAGTGAAATGGAACTTGTTTGTTTCTGAGAAGCGCCTTTATGACTGGATTGAAATCAACATCGTAATGAAACTGAATATTACTGACGGACACGAGTGCCGAAAACAAGGAGGATTAGGTATTGGTTACTCCTGATAACAGAACATTGGAATGATGGTATTGAGCCATGTGTTCAAATAGGGAACAATGTCATCATTGAGTAATGATAAAATTCTAAGTATAAACATGTTTCTGAAAAGGTAATTTTGTTGTCGTTCAAAAAAACACTTACCTATTATCTACCCCTTACCTACTAGTAACCACAGAGCTCCACAAAGTAACCGGACACTTCAATTTGAAGCTCGATCAATTTGCCTAGCCTTTTCCCAACTATGATCGGGTCGGCTTCCAGTGTAACCGGATAAAATACCAGTATTTTTAAATCTCGAAAAATAACAAACCAGAATTAAAATTCGACTCCAAAGGCAGGCAACGCCAAAAAGGATGATGCGACAGGATGTCCCAACAAACCAATAATGACTGAACGTATGTTGTTGCAAAGCTCTTTTTATGCCGATCATTCGTTATTATGGTGGTGAGTCTCAATTCACTGTGGGAAAAAAATTACAGGTGAAAGAAAAACCTGTGTTGAAAAAACCTGTGGTGGAAGAAAGCAAATATGTAACTACAATTCTGCTTTCCCTTCCCAGCTAAAATACCAGCCAATGCACAAAGATAGAGTTTTTAGGGGCTTATCTCCAATATTTTCGACATAAAATGCTGAATGAACCTTTTTGTACACCTTCTGTGCCGAATAAAGTAATACAGTCATTAAAGTAAGTAAGGGAAAGGCACTGCAGTAAACACAACTCTCCAAAAGTCTCAATAGACAAATTGAAAATCAGTCTTTCAATCCTGGCAGTCGAATTCAAGATATTTGCAACCATCACACAAATGAGGCTGTAAGAATATTCCAGTTCTCCAATAAGAAATTCATAGATTCTTCAACGTTACAACTGGAAGCGTCATTTCAAAGTCTATAAAACTGAAATATTCCGAAGATATTCCATATTTTACGAGTTTGGTGTTCCGATCTCTCTGAACGTAGCAATGGATTGACACAAACTATTTTGAATCAAAAGAATGAGAACTGTAGCACGCCAGCGGAGCTTTTGTTCATGAATAACAACAAAATATTTATACATTATTAAAGGTAAACTCCTAAATTGACAGGTTGTTCATAAATAGATATTATGAGGCGGGATGCTTTGCATGGCTTCCTCATGAATTGACGAGAAGAAGTACAACATCGAGTGAATTGGTAGGAATCAGGGGAAGCCTAAGTCTAGGAGTGGAACTAATCAGGTGTACAAAAAAAACTGTATGAAATTTGCGAAAATAGAATCGATAATGTACATTTTTCTTTCTTTGCTGCGTTTTTCATGAGAGCACGAAATGAAATAAAAATAATGCTTTCAACATTATAAAATATTATAGCAATAAAGATAACTGTGATAATATATCCCAAATGCATATCGAAAAGTTGTTGTTTGCTTTACAATCTCCGTTGAAAGACAGTACCCAGATTATAATAACAATTCTGTTATTCCAAACATCAAGGCAAACTAATTTTACCACAACGAAAATTATTTATAGTAACAAAACAATATTGTACATACCGTATCGATGAAACACCACCACAAATCGATTACAAAACAAAATATCCCGAGCTTTATAACTGAACCGATTGTAAGATCGATGCGGTAAGAACTGTAGTCTCGACCGAAGAAATCGGTATAAAAATCGGGATGTATCGTTTCCGTTTGTTTATTGCATTTGGAACTGTGGATAGTTGTTAAAATGTGTATGTGTGTTTGTGTGTATGTTTCTTCTTTGTGTGCTATGACAGTTCTTATGGCTGTTCTATAAATGTGACTTAGGTATGGTTTCATTATGACGGAATGTTTGTTTGTGTATGGTCTGAGATTGTATTTAGTGTTGTTATTTTGATAGAATCCGTTCTGTCTACCACATATTTTGCAGATTATTGCATTAAATACAGATTATATCATTACGATAAACATCACTATGGAACTTCTAGAAAAAAAACCCATACGAATTAACAGAGTCCTAGCTTGAGGTAGATAAAAATGCAAAATATTTATGTTCAGTAAAGAGTTGAAAATGCATGACCGCAAGATTATACGAGGAAAGCCACAAGGAAGACTAAATCGACAATAATGACGTCTAAAAAGAGGTAAGAAGCCAATAAATTAATAGCAGATATCACTTCATAGTGGGCGGGGACAAAGAATTCTAATCTAGATTTATCGACGCAGCGGTCGGCCGCGTATCGAAGCGATCGGAAGTCTTAAAGGATTTGCCCAGTCCCGAAGATTAATGTACAAATACCTATTGCCTAAGCTCCGGCTGTGCTTCGTCCTTTAACCGAGGAATGTTCCATTCTTCCTGCAAGATATGGATTGGTTATAAATTGTTGGTCAGTTCCAGAAGTTTATTTTCTTTGAAGATATAAGATTGTTACGAGTATATGCGACATGACGTGTAGGTATGTTATCGGGGTTGTTTAACACTAGTTTCGGCCACGGAGGAAGTCGTGGGCTCGCGTAATATAGTTCACGATTTAGAGCTACCGTTGACTTTAAACTAGTTTAGATTTCGAGATACGGTGACAAAATTATGTGCAATGCAACGAACACATGTGGGCTATTTTATAATATTATTATTTATTCTAAGGTAATTAGTTAGTCGATTCTGTTATTACTGTATCTTAATCTGTTGATTTAAGTTTTCAAACGAAACGTAAGTAAGAGGCATAGACGAAGGGGCGAGGATTATGAACAAAAGAGAAAATAAAAGGCAGTTGTAAAGATGAAAAGTGTGATAAAATAAAAGCTGATTTATATTATACTTAAGCTGTTTATTTGCCAACCTAACTAATTATTCCATTCTACGTATTAATATTATAAAAGCTAAAGTTTGTGAGGATGGATGGATGTATGGAAATTTGTTACTCTTTCACACAAAAACTCTGAACGGATTTGGATAAAATTTGGCAGACAGATAGTTTATAATCTGGATTAACACAAAGGATACTTTTGATCCCAATATTCCCCTCAAGATCTAGACTTATGCGGGTAAAACCACGGGGCGCTGCATACATACATTTATTACATGAGAATTCTATGCAGTAAATTAAGTCACTATCACTACTACTTCTATCTATTACAGCATCTGATTGAATTGGGACTTTTTTTAAAAGCAGTCGTTTTATGGGAGTCATTTTCAACCTTTATATTAGCAAGTCTTTTTAATCTTAATGCTGAAGTATTTTTGAATGTAGATAGTTTAATGAAATTATATTAGCTTAGGCATATTTTAATTGAACATTATATAAAAATTGTAATCATTATGTTTCAGGAAAGGTTCTCATTATCCTTCAGAAACTCAAGAAGTGCGAACCAACACAAAACTCAAAGCGTCAGTTTTAAGGGGATTCAAAGAAAAACATTCCTTCAAATCAGTACAAAGTTAATTAGACCACGATTGTGGAAGTCAGTGAATGGCGAATCTGCGAAACACAAGGTTAGTTATATTGATACTTTCATTAGAAGACTTTTGCACATTCAGCTAACTCAAAAACAGTGTTAAGATTTTCCTTTTGGGGATTATCTGGTTGGATTAAATTACTGGGACTGTAAAGTTTCTTTTTCGCTGTCATTGAAATTATTATCCAATTATAAAGATTTGGATTTACCCCTAGACACAGTATAATAAAGTAATATTTCGTTTTTTCATTTTAAATCTTATTAATTTACATTTTTAAATATTTCTTAAAATATAAAGTAATATTATTATTGTATGAACTTTTTATTTCGTTTTTTTATTTTATTTTAAATCTTATTAATTTACATTTTTAAATACTTCTTAAAATAAAAAGTCTTATTATTACTATACGAACTTTTTATTTCGTTTATTCATTTTAAATCTTATTAATTTACATTTTTAAATATTTATTAAAATGAAAAGTAATATTATTATTATACGAAATTTTTATTTCATTTCATCGAGACAGTAGACAACTGTTTTCTCATACCTAACCTTTTTTATCGAATTTAAGTACATTATTTAAAACCTAAAGATCTAGGCACTGAAACCAGGACATTAAATTCAATAGTCCTCTTTGAAAACACCAATTTCAATTAATTTGTATAATAAAACTCATTTAATTAGACCAGAAAGTGTAACTGTCATCAAAAACTCATCCAAATGAAAGAACTTAACTTCTTGAATATAAACGAACATTAAAGTTGAAGGCACTTGAATACTTTCAGTTTCAGGGGCCAATTAGCGCGCTTCCGAAAGTTAATTTATACTAAGAGTATTTGAATTAATCAGCCGATTCATTTTGGTGAGCTAAGTGAATCTTAGCTCGTTTTAAGGCTTTCTGTAATATTTTATGAGCTGTTTTGAGTACGGTTTTCACTACTCGTGTTAATTATTTTGTGATTCTTAGAAAAATTTGAACATCTCCGTTGTCATTATAAAAGTTTACTAAGGAATTCTTGCTGTATTTCTTAACACAACATCACGCCATTTTTCCCGCAGAAGCAGAGGTGAACCTGTAGAACACAATTCAGTAGTTATGGTTTTAAGTTCCATGTAATAGGGGGCAAGCGTATTGCCATCAACCGGGCACAAATCCAGACTCCAGGCTGCTACTAAGAAATTCCTAATGGAAAATCCAATAACACTTTGCCCGACTTGGAAATCGAACCTCATGTTTAGTAGTAGCGCTTGCGACCACTAGACCAACGAGGCAGTGTATAAAGAATAAGAAGGATGAACACAACTTGTATGTTGGTTCTGTCGTTGCTAATAACAAAACAGTAATAAAACTGAAAATAAAACAATGTTATTTACTGAAAATAGAAAGACCTTTTCAGTTGTCTCTTTTCTCTTTGTATTATGTAGTCACCCATTTTTTGTGCCAACCCTAGCGACAGGGCCATCACTCTTTATTTCGTCCAGTACTTTTAATGTCTTATGTTTACATATGAAGCCATGTCTCTACTTAATTAAGGACAATTTACATCTGGGTCGCTTTTAAAAACTCGAGCCATGCGGATTTAACAGCCTTTTGTTATGGAGGCATTTTGAATAAGAATATTTTGGAGGGAATTTTAATATTTTTGAATAATGCGTAGAAATAACAGCTTGTTTTAAATAGCAAATTAGTTTATCGCACAAATGTATTTGTATGCTAATTGGGGTAGCGATAATTTTAGTTTTCTTGTGATTATTTTATGTAGATTTGCTTTAAGTAATTTGCTTTAAATATTTTGCTATTATAACCAGCTGTAAATTCCCACAAATTACAAAAATTTTATGCTATGTCATGAATAGAATGGAATATTGTTTATTGTTGTTATTGTCATAGTGCTGGATAAGTGCCCAGCACTACCATTGAATATAGGCAGCACTAGCACCGCCATATTGATTTGTGTAAAATATGTAGTAGCAATGTCGTACGCACGTAGTGTTTCTTTGTTTTTCTCAAAAAAATTGACCAATACTGCAAACGTTTTGCTGCCATATTTGGTATCCCATCCTCGTCGCCAATTTATTATATCTTTTAACAAGGTAATTAATTAATACCACTATTTCATATCGATTCTTTATTTAAACAAACACAACGTGCGTATGGCATTGCTACTATTTTACACAAATCAATATGGCGGCGCTAGTGCCGCCCCTATTCGATACTAGTGCTGGGCACTTATCCAGCACTATGAAGCTATAATATAATAATTTAATCGTAGCGTGTTTTCATCTACAGCCATTGAATTGTTGATTGGGCTAAAGAAGAGGTATGAAATAATATACAATGACTTAATACATTATCATTTTATTTTGGATGAAGCTATAAATACAGATTATACTAATAAAGGGGACCAAGGTATCTGGCATAGCTCAAAGAATAGCTTGCTTAAGTTGCAGAACAGATTACCGATGGGGTCGAAAGGTTCTGGAGTGGCGATCGCATACCGGAAAACTTTGCGTGGCTCTCACAAGATGGGCCGATGACTTTGTGAAGGCCGCAGGAATCCGCTGGATGCGGGAAGCACAGAACCGGTCGAAATACGGTGCTTGGGGGAGCCCTATGTCTAGCAGTTGGCGTCTTTCGGCTAAAATGATGATGATGGCAGCCACGTCACAATATCCCTTGCGAAAAACCCATAAGTTACGTCCCTAGGATAAAATATGTAAGCTAATCAAAGGAATCGTGTCATCCTTATCTCGAAATCAAAGCCTTGGAGGCTGCAACAAAAAAACAAATCAGTTGCAGCTGCCGAGATTATGTTTTCAATCGACACCACACTCCAGTAATTTCACACCTTCGATAGGAGATCATCAAGCCTTCATTGCCATCTAACAAAATCCTGGAGGCGCACGTGATGAGAATCTCGATAGAACCTCCTTCAAACTAACTTTTTCAATATATTCGTTAGTACCCTTTATCTGTTTTTATTACTTTTACCCCAAATTTGTTTTTATAGAAGTGTAGAGGGGTTGAATAAGTACTTATAAAGTCACTTTTTACGGCTGTCTTAAATTTTGTGGTTTTCTTTGTGGTTCGGTAATGGGAAGTAAGGTTCCGTGTTGGACAGTTCTGGTTATTGCGATGTGTTGTGTTTATTTTATTTTCTCTATAAATATTATTGTCCCTTTTTCTTTAGATCTTCTTGGAAGAAACACACTTGAAATGCTTCCGGACTTTTATGGATTCAGGGAGATGGTGTATTTTTTATGAGATTCTTATTTTATTTTAACTGTTCTAGTGGAATCTTTATTTTGTTGTTATTTTAGCCCGTAGCCTTGTTACCGTTAATTGTTATTACCTCGTAAGAACGTATTATTCCAAGAAGGTTATGACTTAGACCCCTATAACTTTGTTATTTAATCAACTTTGCCGTCAGTCTTCATCATGTTTAGAGTCATTATCAATGCTCAGTCAAAATAGTACCGCGAGATATTATTATTTTGGGAATCCGAGGTTTAATTAACGTTTCAATTAAATTAATAAAGCGTTATTACAGAAATTACGTCAAAATGGAAAGGCGTGGTAATGCCGTCAAAAGCTGGAGATAGGGAAGACGATCTATGTATTATTATATACAGGGGGAGCTGTAACGAGCGCTAATGAAATATTCGACGACACCGCGCTGCGTCAATATTTCATCCCGTCCCGAGAAAATGCAGAGTTAGAAAGATGAAGACTTCATTGACTACAAATGGTTATAGAAACTATAATCCATTTCTTAGCAAAAATACACTAAATATTCTATACTTTAATAATTAACTTTAGCTGAGTCAGGCAGAATCCTCTCGCTGGAAATCCCACTAGAGATAAAATTTAAGTAAAAACCTTTTTTAAACAAACTTTTAATAAACTAAAAATTACAAAATAAACTTACGTAAATACAGAACTTTAATATTTTCTTAAAAGCTTAAGACTTATCTTCAAGGGTAAGAAGGACGTTTACGCCTCAAGCTTTTTTCATGTCTGTATTATCGCTGAGGAGTATCTTCGTCTGGAGTCAATTGTGGGTGCAGCAGTCAGGTCATGATAGACTTCACAACGGACTATCAACATTAAATGCGTATATAAAGTTTCATGTCTGTACTGTTGACTGTTGAAGAGTTCCCGTGGTCTGGAGCCAATCTTGAGTGCAGCAGCCAGGTCATGGTGAACGTTAAAACGAACTATCATAATTGAATGCGTATATAAAAAATTAGTGTCTCTGCTGTTGACCGCTGAGGAGTTTCGTCTGGAGCCAATTCTAGCTACTGTAGCCAAGTCATGGTAGACTTTAGAACGGACTGTCATAATTAAATGCGTATATTAAATTTCGTGTCTGTTCCGTAAACTGTTGTGGAGTTCCTTCGTCTGGAGTCAATCCAGGCTGTCAAATAAAGTCATGCATCATAAAAAAATGCATAGTCTTTAAAACTGAACCAACATATGAAATTTAGAATCCGTAGAATAAGAGGAAGTGGTTTTAATTCAGCTTGCAATATTTTCTAACTAACTAACAAGGCAAGTTAGATAAAACCTTGTAAAAATGGATAAAGGGGATGTGAAATAAAATAATGCACGATAAAGTTATAGTTCAACATTTTCGGAATATATAGATAATAGTATTTCTAAATGTACAAAATAATATTAGCTCAAAGGTTTAAGAGGTAAGTTATCCCACCTATTACGGTCTACAAAGTTTAGATGCCGTTATTACAATAAAATTTTATGTTACTCTAAAAATTTATCGTTTTCAGTAAAATGCGGGATGTAAATCAAAATTCCATTTACATAATATCCACATCGTTGAATGAAAAAAAGAACAAATAACATCAAGGAATCATCGTAAATTTGTTTACATTTTTTTTAATATTAGAATATCTTTTCATCATCATCATTTCAGCCGAAAGACGTCCACTGCTGGACGTAGGCCTCCTCCAAGCACCGCCACTTCGACCGGTTCTGTGCTTCCCGCATCCAGCGGATTCCTGCAGCCTACACAAGGTCATCGGTCCATCTTGTAGGTGGCCTTCCAACGCTGCGTCTTCCGGTACGCGGTCGCCACTCCAGAACCTTTCGGCCCCATCGGCCATCCGTTCTGCGAGCAATTTGCCCTGCCCATTGCCACGTAAGTAAAAAAAAAAAAAAAAAAAACTATTAAATATCTCTCAAATATCTATTATAACAACATTGATATTTGTATGCAACTTACTAAACAAAGGGGCAGTCCAAATAAAACAAAACGTTTTACCAAATAAAAGGTGCTAATGTATACATAATTATTTTGACCGTTAATTAAATCAGACTTAAAAACTGTTAATTACTTCAATGTAATTAATTTTTTTAAACCCGAAGATTTAACTCACTGTTGACTGTAGAACGCAGAGTTTTCAACTTAACCCGTCGATTCTACGAGATTCTTGGCTCTACGTCACAGACGCGACATTTTTTCTTTACAGCTGACACCAAAGGCCTTTAATTCCTTTTACACGACGTGTTTTCTAAAGCGCAACGTTTATCATTTAACCCTTGCTTAGGGTAATTAACTTAATATATAACATTATTTTTAGAGAAAATAGGTAGTCGTAAAAAAAATAAGGCAATCGGGACATTAAGGTTCTTTTGAATAGTCTAAAATGCCTTAGTTAGGCATTTTAGACCTCTAAAAAGGACTGCGTTGAAAGGTTTATTTTCAGTCATCAGCTTTCAAACCAGCCTGCTACAAGGCACAAGTTTTAATTTATTCGTTGTTCTGGAATTTCGTCGACTGAAATTATGTCGTTGTAACATACGTGTTCTAGTATTAGGCAAGCAAACTGTTACTGGTTTTATTACTTTGTTTTCGTTCGCTTCTGTTGAACGACACAAATCTTTCTTATGCTTGTAAGTACAAGCGAGCCGTGTCGTTTTGTTGTATTATCTCTAACCTAACATGGTTTTGTTATAGATTTTTTCTATCAGTATCCTTTTCCTTAAAAAACGACAAATCTTAATAAAATATGACCGAACCCAACTACCTGATTTATTTCGTCATTTCTTTTGCATTATATATTTTGATGGTGGTTTTTTCGTTAATCTCCACCTCGCACATATTTTATGATTATAATACGTCAATCAATATACCTTTTTCCAATTTTATTGGAATCAGATTCCTATTCAGCTGAACAGCAGTATTTTAAATGGAGCGACTGCCTGTCTAACCTCCACAAGCCAGTTACTGAGTAACTTGACATCCCTTGGTAAGACTGGTTGTCAGACTTTTGGGCTTCTTCTACCCGTAACGACTGTCTAAGATCTCTGGATGACAACCAGGTCCAATGACTTAACGTACTCTTTCCGAGCCACGGAGGGGTCTGGTTATTTAATAGATAGTCCCCAATCCACGAAGCGACCGCGGCAAGCGTTTGATACAAAGTATTTACAATAAATATATGCTTCAATAGATTTCTATTTCTATTTAAGTCGTGTCCTCGACTTAGCATAATAGGTTCACATTTGTAAGGCTTCAGTTTTGCATGCTGCACGTGAAATCTTAGGCATTAAATCTAACAGCGTGACGGTTTATGCATATAAAAGTAACTTTATCGGTACAAATGCTATTATATACTTAGTCTACGCTACTATTACGTTACAGCTTTTTTACGTTATGTGACTGTGAAAATTACCATACCAATTAATAATAATGTCACCAGTTCACCACGTGATATTTATAGGCAGCAACTATGCATGGTTTTACAAAAGTGTTGACTGTAAAATGGTTTTGTTTTAAAATTAATTTAAACACCATAAATGTTATTATATTTATTATCATATATTGCAGCCCGGAGTCTGGATTTGTGCCCGGTTGATGGCAATAGGCTCGCCCCCTATTACATGGGACTTACATAACTGGCGAAATGTGGTTGTACTATAGGTACACCTCTGCCTAACCCTTCGGGGAATACAGGCGTGATGTTATGTTATGTGTATGTGTTATGTTATCATGTATTGAATTGGCCTGTAATTATATCGATTATGAAAAGTACATAACTTGATATTTTGCTAAGAACGCCTGAAAAATGCCTTACCTAAGAGATCTATTTGTAACTGTACCTAAGTAGTTGCCATGGTAAAAAGATGATGTTAATAAAGAACAAATTGTAAAATTGCTTTGCTCACATAATTTTTCTCATAACAGGTTGCTAACAAGACTGATATATTTTTTCTGTAAACCAACAAAGTAAATAAAAATCAAATATGCACAGTTATTACTCGAATAGGTATGTAAGCTAAATAAGCTCCGTACTGCAGAAAACCGGTAATATTGAAAACCAGATAACTCTGCGGCCATTCTACAAATGGATGAAACAGATATGAAAAGGTTTTTGAATTTAATTAACTAGACAGCAATTCATGCTTTTTGTAATGTTAGATTTATTCTTGTTAATTATTTTGATCCCGAAAGAGTTGATTAATAGGGATGATGACTAAACATATCTTTTTTGTTCGTCTTGTAGATTATAAAAAATATTGGACACATATTTTTTCTTTTTTTACTTTATCAAAAGATTACGGCGTGGCGGCGATACATTGAGTTGAAATGTGCCATGACGTCACGAGTATGTAGATTTTATACTTATTTGTTACGTAGCGACCCCCAGTCCCCAACTTTAAAGCGTTTTATCCCAATTGTTTTTAACGAATATGATGAAGCAAAAAGAACGTGTCTGAATTTTTTTTTTAATTATCTCACTGACGGACTAAATAGAATTATTTTTTTTGACCCAGGCATCATCCCTATTATAAAAGAGGTGACTTATTTGAGAAGCATGATAAGAAGATAAGTAACCCTGTGTCAAGCTTTGTCGTCACAAGGCCATGTATTTAATGTTAAAGCTAATAAAAATCTCACCTGTAGTGTAGGTAGATGTTTTCGAGATTTATTGGTTTCAAACACTGTATGTGTTTTAGCCCATTCACAGTGCAGTGACCCATAATATTCACAGGTAGTTAATGGCAATTTTTTTACTCTCAAAACAGTGAAGGAAAACATCGTGAGAAAACCGGCATGTCCTAGAACCAAAAATTCGAAGACATGTGACATCACCAACCCGGCCGCGCTGGGTCCGCGTGGTAGATTACAGCTCACTCCGAGAGGAGGTCTGTGTCACAGCAGTGGAAACACATATATAGGTTGATTATGCTATTTAGCTTTTGTGTGATTAGAGGACAGTGAAAGTGTTAATTAATAATTGGATACAACCGATTTCTTAGTGATTTTTCTACAGAAATAAAGAAATGAGTACGCCTTAACGATTTTATTCGACCGCTTTGCTCTGATTGATATTATGCAAACTTGGTTTCTTAAGTTTTCTCTTAACGCGAATGCTTTTAGAATCTGTGAAATGTTCAGTTGAATTTGCTTTATGTTGGACTGCACGAATAGAACGATTAAATATTCGTTTCTATATTCATAGACGGTTTTTTTTGTGCTTCTCGAACTGTGTCCAAATAAACGTTTTCTTTCTTTCTTTCTTTATATTATGAAGTTGACAAGCAAAATGCTTGACCAACCTAGTAAAATAACGCTTCACATTATAACATAATATCACATGTGCCTATAGTACATCTACATATCGCCAGTAATTTTAAGTCCCATGTAATAAAGGACCCTGTTACCATCAACCGGGTCCAAATTCAGACTCCGGGCTACTACTGAAAAATTCCTGTTGGAAAAATCCAATAACACTTTGATCGGCCTGGGAATCGAAATTAAGATCTCATGCTTAGCAGTAGTGCTTGCGACTAGTAGACCAAGGAGCCAGTTAACCTTTTGACCGCCACAGTCATGTATAGATGACAAGCCAAAAAGTGCCCAGCACGCCACTGTCACGACTACATGACAGACTTTTAAACGTAAATAAATCTTATTAAACAACATTATTTTTTTTATTTCTTTTGCTAATTATGTTCCTTGACTCATTCTTATTTATATTAATAAACCTCCTTTCTTTATATTTCATCTATATTTACATAAGATGACAAAAACTTAAACCAATTCTGAAGTTCGAAAAACATAGTTTCCTGCACGCCAGTGTCACCATAGGATGACAAGTAGTGATGTAACTAACAGGCAACATAAAAAGAATATTGACCTGAACGGAAACCTACGTTACAGTTAATTGACTTAAATAAAAGTTTTTAGTGATTTTTATACTTGTATGAAAAGATTATAATTAGATTTTTTGAAATTGTTTACATTATATTTTTTATTATAAAAAAATATCTATCTACAAACTTAAATAAAAGACTGATTTTTCGTAAATGTTTTATAATTATCACTATCCCTTTCGTTTCCTCCTTTTTACATATACTGTTAAAATGTGATTTATATTCGGAATAAAAATACGAATAGCAATGGCAACCCAGACGGAATTTTATACATCGTGACATTTTCTCAAAAAATAATATAGCTTTTTAATTTTACACTGTTTAAATTAATTGAGTAATCACCATAATATATTATTATCCAGCCCCGGATCTAGATTTTTTTTGAGGCGGGGCAAAAACTGCCGTCTGCCGCCCCCCGCTTATCTTTTATGGGGATGCGCTAAGTTAGCCCGTGAAATTCAAATTTTCTCAAAATGAAAATTTTGCCAGCAACATATTAATAATAAATTTCGATAAAAATAAATTTTATCGATCGATAATGGTCCAACAGTCCAACAGGGGCGCCATAACGGTTGTAAAAAAAAAAAAAATAGAAAGGTTAAATGTGCCGCGCGTCTCATTCATTGCAAAGTTGCGATGTGCTGGGTGGTGCACTTGTCTGCTACATTTGAATTTGTCGCCCCCTGAAATTAGCGCCCGGGGCACGTGCCCCGGTTTGCCCCCCCCCCCCCTAGATCCGGGGCTGTTATTATCTACCCAAAACCCATTGCAAACTCCAAATATTTTACAGAAAACCGCATAAATTTAAATTGGACAAACCGTTGTGAAGATAAAGGCCCACACAAACTAAAAACAAACAACCTCTCACCTCAAACTTAAACTAGGTACTACTCCTTTGCGTCGTGGGTATAACATAATACTATACGAAACCATAAAAATAAAAGCTCTATTATTATTTCGATATTATTAATAAATAACGCTTGCATACCTCTAGTGCAGAGGCGAGCAAATTAAAAAAATCCGTGCCGGCCACGTCACAGTCATCATAGGATGACAGAAAAGTACTTCATGATTGAACATAGTGCTGTGATGGTATTGACGTGATTTTATCGATTGATGTTTTTAATTGTGGATTGAAAAGGTAAAGGGTGCCGAAATTTTGACACATATCAATATAGAGGGACACAGCGGGACAAAATAAAACTCCTGTATATTATATTTGAGGTATTTTAAAGTTTATTTTTGAAAAAAAAAAAAAACATCCTTAAAAAATGAACAGTCAGTTTTTATCGATATCATTCGGAACTCACTACTGTTTTGTAGGTATCTAAGGTTGAATTTTTAGCTTGGCGCTGAGGGCACGTCGTAGTTTTATTGACGTGGCGGTCAAAAGGTTAAATAAGCCAAGATTGTCCAACTGATGACATGATTATAGTCAATTAGGTGATCTAATTAGCTTATTTTATTCCCAGAAGTTGACCACTAAATGCGGTAGTGGGGCGCGTTGTTTCAATTCTGGACAAGCTATACATGCGTAGATTTGTAATGTGACCACAATTTTCACCCACAATCAGTATACTTAAATAATTTAATTAATAAACAATGTTTAAAAAGAAATGATAAATGTAAAAATTCAGTGTATGTATTATGATTATAATTATATTCTAATTGGAGTGTTTGGTGGTGTGCGTTAATTTCGAGACATGTAGATTTGAAGGTCATAACAATGTCTTTAAGTTCTTTTATAAAAGAATAACTTTTCTTTCACAAATGACAGATACATCAAGGTGTGTTCTTTACCTTACTAACCGCCCCTCAACTACTACTAGCGGTCACACTAATTCGCCTTCTACGTCCCTTTGAAATTCAATAGGTGACAGGCAAGTGATGGACCTTCCATTTAAACCTGTATTAAATAACGACACGCCTTAGCATTAGAGGTGCGGCTGTAATAAAGGACGAATAAATATCAGTCAGATGTCAGTGTTTTGGATGGCAGGTTTGACTGAAGCTATTTTGTTTGAAGGCTTTGTCTGGGTTACTGAAGAAAAATGGGAGAAAGTTACGACATATAATAACCTGTAAGTATAGTTTGGAAGAAGAAAATGCAGGGGTTAAAATGGCTTACTAAAGAAGAATGAAATATAGCAGGGTCCATAATTATTCTTAGCTTTAAGCCTTTTAACCCGACTATGCAAAAAGGAAGGGTTATGATTTTAGCAGTCTATGTATGTATGTTTAATGAGGGTTCAGTAGATTCATAATAATGGTTCGGGTGATATAGGCTATATAAATTTTCTCTAACTTTAATGTGGTGGACTTAATTAAAACTTAAATTTCTGACCTCGATAAAAATTAAATTGAGATAATCATAACATATTTGATACCAAAAGAAAAGTCTTGACGAGCGCATTACAAATATGTATATATATCATATTGTAAATAAATATGTTTAAATTGTTAATAACAAGCAAAGATGAGACTGCGCTACGTACCTACGGCGCGCCTGTAAAGTTAATACCTAATATACTATTAACAAGCATAATTAAAATATATAAAAAAAAATGTTCAAAAACTGTAACCCAATACCAAACAAGAAAATATTTTAGACATATATTAAAACATAGGTAAAAATGGTTAAGGTAAAGCCGTCATCGCATGCCATAATAAATTTATAATTTAGTATGTGTTCCTGGCATACATGATTTCAGTCTGAAATATTTTCTTTTTTCGTGTTTTTTAGACCACATTTATTTTTCCGTACTCGGGTTACAGTTTTTAAACTATTTTAGTTTTATTGTAACATTTTTAATACCTTTTTTTTTAGGTTGAGGAATGACAATAAGGTAACGGTGCGGATTCAAAGAAGACGTAGTGACAATATTGTTAATACTATTTGTAAGTCTATATTATTGTTATTTGTAAACATTTTATATTGTAGCTGTTTATTGTCCCATAATAAATAAAATAAAATAAGACAAAAATTTTAAAGGGTATGCTTAGATAGTTTGGTCATGTTGAGACGATGAATGAAACGCAACTAACAAAAAGTTTAAAAGGCTGATGTGAGTGGAAAAGCCGGGAGGGGACGCCCTAGGACATGTGACCTTATTGGTGATGTTTTTCAGAAAGGTCAGGTGCACTGTACTCGCAACCAGTTGGCGCGTATGACCAGTAAAAAAAAGTAAGTTTAAAAAAAATTGTTGTACTTACTTTTTATTTAAATTATGTTGGGGTTTAATTTCGTGATAAATTATTTGCAGAGCCACAAAACATTTTTTTTGTTTAGGTTTTATTGTATAATAGGTATTAATTTTACATCCGTACCGTGATAGCAGTCTCACTTTTGCTTGTTTTTAAAAATTTAAATATATTTATTTACTTACTCAATATGATAAATAAACATATTTGTAATGTGCTAGTCAATACCTTTCATTTGATACCCAAATGGCATCATTACATTTTTTTTAGTTCATGACTTTCTGTCCTCTACAGGGCGCTATATTCAATTTAATGTGACGTTACGTAGCCTTAAACTAGCGGACGTTCAACATGCTTCCATCATTTGTCAACTTATGATGAGGAGTTTAGAAGATTTGAGGGAACAGATGAACATACACACCCACATACATACCGGTCAAATCATACCCCTATGCCGTACTCGAGTAAAACAGGTACTTTTCCCTTAAGAAGACAGTCAAGGGTAATCTTCCGTGACTGTATGTTCAATTTGAATCACTAATAGCATATTGCCCAAATTTTCCAAGGTGCATTCTAGACAGCTAGCAACGGAATTTATCGATGCAACAGAAAAATATATTATCGTAACCTTGGGAAACCTACCAGTATACGAGCTACCTTGGAAGACATCAAAGAAAATACCTCACATAAAATACGAGTTTTAAAAGATTTGAATCATTTTCAAATCCTTTCTATAGATCTACGATAGAGATAGTCTACACAACAGTAATGTCGTATAGAATGACATGCAACAGTACTAAGCGTGTTACCCATTTCTATATTTTTGCCGCGTCATGTGTACTGTGCTTTATTTTTCTATTGTCCTCTATGACAAACGGGTTCTAAATGAACGTGGGTTTTACATGTTTTAGTTTCAGTATTTTATCATTCAAATTCAATGTTGTATGTGCTGAATTTGTTTATAGCATGTTATATTTAGAGAAGGTATATCTACGTCATTACTTTATCTTGATTAGTAGCTAATTAGTAAATATTGCAAGTATATAATGCAGCAAAAAAACCATCCATCAACCTTCAACTGAGTGATGAGGCAGTAGGCACTTATGTATCAACACTTAATGAAATACCCATCTGAGTTGCTATTCCATAAGTCTCACGCTATTCAGTGGTAACTGGTACTGTGAGTTTTCGAGTTACTTAATTAAGAAAATCGAGTGCTTGACTGTTAATGATTGAGTAACATCACTAGAGTCAAATTGACAAGCAACCAATAACTACAATTCGTTTCACATTGATTTTTAGCCCACTTTACGCGAGAGTAAGCAAACTTATACTAATACAGGAGGACCTGCTAAAGCATCAATGGTATATTTTTTTACTTAATAAAAACAGATTTGGTTTCCTCGAACCATAATTAGGTAAGTAAATATAATATAATTTAAAAAAAAAAAAATTTGGAAACTCTTCAATACATGCATTTGTGCCATTGGCAACCATAACTGGAATTGAATCAATTAAGTGCATCGTCAAAATATTTTCTTTTAATTACGATTTCGTGATTCCGGTTAGACCTTATGAAAAAAAAAACTATCTTTTTAAATTATAGATTTGTTAATTTTTTAAAGTATAAAACGATTAATAAACGTTACAATACAGGGGGTCCAAAAAAAACTATCTCCTTTAAATAAAATCTTTGATAAGTTACCTCCTTGGTGTCCATGTGTTGAAGTAAAAAGTTCGTTCCATTTTTAAATAACACAGCAGTTGGGAGTTTTTATAGAATTTATTTGGCCGCTAAACACGACAGATATGGATTATCATAGTACCATTGCCGGCCGGGCGCTCGCTTGTACAGCAATTTCGATTTATCTCAAAGAAGGTTGTTAAAATAATGTTCGAATTTCCATGCATGTTTGAGAAAAAATACTATGTAAAGTAATTATAAGTTTGCCAAAGTCAAAGTCAAATCATTTATTTAAAAAAGGCCCATGTATGGTACTTTAGAAAGGTAGTTTTCGAATGGAGAAGAATGGGCAAGAAACTCCACCGTTACTCTTTTAAAATGTCTTACAATAGTTTGTATAAGTACGTACATTAGTTAAATAATTATATGTGAAGATGATGCACCTAGCATGAAATTACTATACCACAACAGGCAAAAATAATTTAAAATGAAGCAACGACCGATAATTTAATTATGTGATAGATACATTGTGCTCACATATTTGTACACACCACCAGATTAACCATGTTATTTTAAGACCATAGACTCCTTATAGGTTTTTCTGTAATTTATGAGTAAATAACTATTCTCAGTATTATTTAAAAAAAAATTAGGCTCACTAGTTTCGGAGAAAAATGAATCACATATTCAAAATTCATAAATGAATCACATATTTACGATACACGTCCGTGTTTGGGTCACAGAAATTCATATGTGTACTAAATTTCAACTAAATTGGTCCAGTAGTTTCGGAGCAAATTGGCTGTGACAGGCAGCTATACACGAATGATCCTATAAGGGTCCCGTTTTTTTCCTTTTGAGGTACGGAAACCTAAAAAGTGAGAATTAAGTAGGTATTAAAATAATACATCTAAACCCCTTAAGCGTAAAAAACAACCCATCCAAAGTCTTTGAAACTTACACATAATACCGGCCATCTGACACCGTCTTTTTCTTTCAACACCACATAAAAGGAAGTTTCCGCAAAGCGAATAAAAAGGAACGATCCTTTATCAGCCATTCACGGAACTGCTCGGTTATTAAGAAGTCAGTCCATTCGTTCATTCATTCATTCGTAAGCCTTATAGTTTTTGGTAGCAACTCGTCAAAGTTTTACTTAATAAAGTCAGATTTATAACCGTCTACCATTTAAGAAAGAGCTGTGCGAAGTAAATTATACAGTAATTATGTATCAAGAGTGTTACTAGGGCTGTTTTGCTCGCATGGAGGGTAGTATGTCGAGATTTTGAAATTGGAGTGAGAAGGGAGGTAGACTAATTTAATTTGTATCAAGGCTGTATGGTAAATTTTGATTTTTGCCAGTGTATTTCCTTTTAAATTTTGGTTCGAATTTGCTGCGTTATTTGGTGCCTAAAAACTATTGAACTCATCGGAAACTCACGGTCTTTAGGTAAGTTGTAAAAGAAAGAAGGAAAACTTGTTTACTATGCACAAATAAAACGAATATTACAAAAAAAATAAACTTGTTAGCCCAACCCCGTTATAATAACAATTATTAAAATGTTATTTTGTAAGCTAATTGGTTTTACTTTGATCTACTTTTCATAAGTCCACTTACCCAGACATCATTACATTTTTAAGGTTAATTACACACATAATATAACATCACGCCTGTAATTCGCGAAGGGTTAGGCAGAGGTGTACACCCACATTTCACCAGTTATTTTTAAGTCAAATGTAATAGGGGGCGAGCCTATTGCTATCAACCGGGCACAAATCCAGACTCCGGGCTGCCGGAGAAATTCTCGATGGAAAAATCCAATAACACTTTGCACGACCCGGTTAAGGTTAATTAATTTAATAATATCGATAGGTATTATTATTATATATTACCTTCGTCTTTGATTAAACGAAATTATTTAAAAATAGCTTAAATAACCAGAACGCTTGGATAAAGTTTTGAAGTGATTATGAAAGGAATTTGAATTAGTCCGTTATCGACCTTTGCGATAGGTCACGATGGGGAACGTTATTAAAAGTCAACACCGTAGCTCGTAGCACTCGTAGCAGAGCTGCTACGAATAATTAGTTTCGTAGACGTCTCGTAGCTCCTTGAGTTATTACAGTTTTTTCGTTTAAAATTTTGAATATTCTGACGTTTTGCTTAAATTATGTATTTTTTTTATTAAATATAATTTTGCCATGTAGTTAGTCTGGGTTTAACGATCTTTAGCGAACATTTGTGCCCATTATTAGACCGAAAATTCGGCTGGTAACAAAGATAAAAAGATATTCGGCTGGAATGAATTAAATATTTTAATGTGTATCAAAGTAGTCGTAACAACCAATCGTCGTATCAAAACCATTTCCATTTTTTCCCAAGAAAAACTTAAGCCATAATAACGTTTTTAAAACCGCTCTAATACTTGAGATAGCCATTTTCTACCTCATCCCCATTAAAGCTCCATTAAGAACGCTGTCTAACTCTACTAACAGTTCAGCAACTAATTCTAGAACTTTCGCAGGTCTAGGACAAGAAGCTAGTAGAAAAAAACTTCATTTTTATAACTAGCGGAGTGAATTACATAGGTAAAGTTAGAGGTATACTTGCACTCGATGTGTATGGTAACTTTTAATTATTGGTATCTACGTTCGAGTAGTTAAGATATTAGCGATAAGTAGGATGTAATTTCATGTACGACGTTGTAGCTTCGGATGAGTTTTCCGTTCATGTATGAAATTATCTTAATTGTGAAAGTAACATAACATGACATCACGCCTTGCAGGTTTACCCACATTTCGCCAGTTATGTTTTTTTTAAGTCCCATGTAATAGGGGGCGAGCCTATTGCCATCAACCGGGCACAAATCCAGACTCCAGGCTGCTACTGAGAAATTTCAGATAGAAAAACCCAATAACACTTTGCCCGACCTGGGAATCGAACCCAGGACCTCATGCTCAGCAGTAGCGCTTGCGACCACTAGACCAACGAGGCATTTTCATGCTTGGGATTCGCATAACACTAACATTGTCATGCTCTCATTATGAAAGTAATGGTCATGAAATATTTTGAAAACTCTCAAAATGCAAAAAAAATAAATTAACGTGGACTTTTTTACTAATCATTCAGTCGTAGAAGTTTGCGATATTTCTTACGACTGTGTGGCCGGTATTTTGTGATGCCAATAAAAATGTTCATTCATAATATTAATTTAACTCCTGTCTATAGAGAGTAGTGGTGGCCCAGTGGTAACAACGGCCCTGACTTACGCGGTGTAGGTCGTGGGTTCGAACCCAAGCAGGCGATTTACTTTTTGTAAATAATCTCATCACCACTGCTTTCAAAATGGTGGAGGAAAAACATCTTGAGGAAACCGGCATGTCCTAGAACTAAAAATTCGAAGACATGTGACATCGACCAACTCGTACTAGACCCACATGGTATATTACAAACCGCTCTCTCTCGAAGAGAGGAGGCCTGTGTCCCAGCAGTGGGAACATTATAGGCTAATTATGCTATGCTATCTATATCACAGTTTGTATCCAGTACCACTAAATTATCATCTGGCCATATTAAGTAGATACACTTTGCGAGGGCAAAGATCGTTTGATGCATTTTAACCATTTCAAAATCACTTTCATAAAGCGCTTATGATTTCGGCTTGACTGTCCTCAGAAAGGACGACATTCATTTGTTTACTTTGTGAAGAAACCCTGCATATGTCGGAACCTTCAAAATAATTCATTTGTCACGCTAAGCTGGATCATTTTTCGTGGGCATATCTAAAAGCCTACATAAAACTATTCATAAGAAGGAACAGGGGCCTATTGTCAAAAAGATTTATACATCATCACTATCTTTCTAGCCTTTTCCCAACTTTGTTGGGGTCGGCTGAATACCAGAATTTTATATGGAGCGACTGCCTTTCAGACCTCCAGAACCCAGTTACTGGATAATACGATACCCGTTGATAAGACTGGTTGTGAAAAAGATTTATACATCAACCAGAATTTATTACAAATTGTCTAAAATTTGTGTTGCATTAATGTATAGGTACGATTAAGTATCCACTAAGTTTTATGACTACAGATTGATTCAATATTATCGAACAAAGATTTTAGATAATTAAATAATTTTTTGTCAATGTGTACATATATTTATAGCAGTACAGAATGTTCTCTTTATTTTGTAAGCATAATGGCAGCAGTTTTTAAATACAGCTTTGAAGTTTATGGATGTAGATATCAGTGGATAGTTATTAGGGTTCCGTAGTAAACAAGGAATCCTCATAGTTTCGCCATGTCCGTCTGTCTGTCTGTTTGTCTGTCCGCGGTCTAGCTCCGAGACTCTTAGTACTAGAAAGCTGTAATTTAGCATGGGTATACATATTAATCACGCCGATAAACAAAATTACGAAAAACAATTTTTTAGGGTCCCTACCTCCCCTACACGTAGAGTGGTAGTAAAGATTTTTTTTTCTATCCTATGGTGTGGGGTATCGTTGGAAAGGTTCTTCAAAACATTGTGAGTGTGTAAAAACTATTTTTGGATTCAGGGATTCGTTTGCGAAATATTAAGCTTTAAAGTACGAATTTTTGTTAGAGTCAAGTGTCCCCTGCAAGCTGTGTGCTGCAGAGTGTGACAAAAATCACGGCAGTAGTTTATAAAACGAAATTAAAAGGACTACAAGCTAACGAGTAATAATCGACCAACTTATATTTGCAGTCGGAAAAACATGTTTTCCCATACATTCCGTATGGGAGAACATGTTCTTTAACTACAAAGTTAAGTTTGTTTTTGGGATAAATTCATCCCAACTACGGAACCCTTCATTGTGCATGGTCCGACACACACTTTGCCGGTTTGTTTTTGAATTAATTTGTGTGAAAAAAGGTGGGTCGCTTATACATAGTTTTTGTAAAGTCAATTTTTTTTATTTCGTTTGAAGTCAAACGAACCAAACGAAACTAAAAAAAAAAAAATTCGTTTGAGTTTCTACATTAAACGACTGTATCATGACATTTATTCTTTAAAATATGTATGATAAATATTATAAGCCTCTTCTAAATATTTCTTTATTTATAAACTCTGCAGATATAGTGGTTGCGGCCAAGGGTTGTATAGTATTTTTCACAAATAATGCGCGGAAATTCAAACTAACTAAGTTAATTACAAATTCCAGAATCAATGACGAAGAACGATACTTTTTCAGGCGTCATTATGTTCAATTGTTTCTTCTTTACTTGAAACAGTTCTATTTGCAAACCAAATCGAAATTTAAATAAAATATTTGATAAGTTACCTCCTTGGTTGTCATGTGTTGAAGTAAAACTCCATTCCATTTTTAAATAACACGACAGATAATTTATTTGACTTCTAAACACGAGAGATATGGATTTTCATACAAACATTGTCGGCCGGGCGCTCGCATGTACAGCCATTTTGATTTATCTCGAAGAATGTTTTCAAAGTAATGCTCGAATTTCCAAGCCTAAAGAACTTAAGTAAAGAAGGTCACTATGTCGTTACATTGTGACTTTCTTTACTTAAGTAACATTAATAACCTATTAACATTAAGTATCTTTCACTGCTACCTGTTGCCTTGTTTTTTTACGGTTTGTATTTCCTGTGCGTGTCTCAATTAAAATATTTTCTTTCTTTCTTTTTCTAATATAGTTTTTAATTATGGCTGAGCATGTTAATTTCCAAATTACTTTAAAATGTTTTGCTTTTGTATTAAAATGTGTGTATGTGTTAGGTTGCTGTAACCTGATATTATTTCAACTCGCTAATGTATTTTTTTGATGTAAATATCACATTGGCTTGCGGACGGTGAGCAATGGTTAGCTCGCCGTCCGATAAGGACCAGGCCTGGGTCGACGGTGCGTTGTGTTCCACACGCGCCTCAATGAGATGTCAGCAGTATTGACGGGGTCCGCTAGGGCCGATGCCTGCCGGGGGTGCGAAGAAAACCGAAAGGGAGTTCGTGGCTGGAACACGGGTGGGTTTTAGTCAGTAAGAGTCTGAAACGCCCTCCCGCTTCGCCTAGAGCGGGAGAAGTTATTTGATAATTTCTCAACCCAAAAAAAGTATCACATTTCTTAGTAAGTGCTTTTTTCTTTTGAGTAGTGATAATGATTCTTTAGCCACAATAGCATTTTATTTATCTACGCAGCGTTAAAAATTAGAAATTACAGAACAACAAGAACTGCGATTCTCGCATACTTTAGTTATTTCAAGACCAACATATTCCCTTAAAATATTCACCCATCATATAAACTGTGGTCGAATATTTACGATATGAATATTTATGATAACCATGCAATCAAATTTGCCCATAAAATTATCGGATATTTTCAACTCATCCCTTCCATAACTTTAAGCGAGGAGCACTCTAACGCTATTTCCAATTTCTGCATAAAAGGGGTATGTAAATGTTCGTTAAAACTTTTTAATTGTGTTTCGAATTTAAATGGAAAGGTGCATATAGTAGATTACTAGTCATGGCGTGCATATACACATTCATTTCATCTATATACATTCTGTCAGGTCGAGATGCGTTTATGAAGAAAAGCAATGGGCGAATTACCTCCTGTGCCTTGAATAACACGGTTTGCTGGTACAAGTTTTAAGATTTCAAGGTACAAGCTATGATAATATATTAGTACAAAATTAATAAAGACTGATCATCAGTCAAATATTAGGGTATATTAACCCTCTGTGGTATTCCTCAATTGAAGGGTGCGTCATATGGCAAACTATGCCGGTAAGGATTTTGCTAGCTAAACTGGGCCCAAAATTCTACATGGGGACATATTAGGAAAAAAACTAGGATGAAAAACGTGACATATTCTTTTCTCTGCCTTTTTCCCGTCTAAGAAATAACATTCCTTTCTTACGATTGGCTCTAATTTCTTCGTCTGTTCCACTTTACCAAAATGGCATCTTTAAATTAACACCCGGCTGCTTTTGAAGTGTTTTTGTTCATTTAGGTCCTTCCCCTGTTATTGGGAAAGTTAATGGAGTGTTTTTCCGGTTAATGGGAATAGGGCGAGTAGACGAACAGTAACCTTTCGCTAGTTTATAGGGGTTAAAGGTATGTTCCGGGCCCGGAACAGATGTTATGGTACGCTTAGTTCAATTGACTGGGAGATTATTATCAGTTTTGATAGGATATTGGATTGATTGTAATCTGGGAACCGGGATTTGATTTTCAATTTAGCTTGAGATTTGAGAATTGTGGCCAAATTAGGAAAGACTCATGGAGCCATAAGCTGAGTGGATTGATGAAACCGATGACACCAAACTATGCACTACACTGCTCCTGCACTATCTGACATTAATAAGTTAAAGACAAAACAGTTAGTGTCTTTCTGGGCCACATTGCTTTACCATTATCAAAGAAAAGAAAGAAAGACAGAAAATTCTTTTATTTAGAACAGACCATAAAGTACACAATACAATTAAACAGCAGATAATAAATATAAAAAAATCAAATAAAAAGTGTAAAGTGCGATGTAAGACATTAGCAGGGGAGTGGGCCTCACGGCTGCGCCAGTGGCCTGGGCCACTGGCGCAGCCGTGAGGCCCAGTTCAGCAAAAATGCCAGACAATTATAAGTGCCCGACGCTGGTTTTCAACTGGATCTGCTGAGAGTGTAATGTGACGGTTGTAAATCAGTTTATCTGACATTAAGAAAACTGACAATGAGAGCATGAATAGTCATTCAGAACAAAGCTGTCCATGACCATAGCAGGATGAAAAAAAAAAAAACGACAAAATTACTGTCACTAGATTTATTAATACCATAATGCTATTAAGAGAAAGACAATGCCCGACACAATGTTATTACATACACAGAAGATACATATACATGATATAACATGAAAAAGAAATACAAAAGGCCTACTTTATAAAATTTGTGATATCAAACTAACAAAAAGACAACTCACGAGGCTTTTAATGAACATGTCAGTTGTGGTAGATTGGTTTTACCCGGGAAATTATCGTAATCTAGAATCAAAAAATTCGAAGACATGTATCGTCTACCAACCCGCACTGGGCCCGCTTGGTGGATTACGGCCCGCTCCCTCTCACCGAGAGGAGGCATGTGTATCAGCAGTGGGAACATTATAAGCTGATTATGATAATTATCGTTATCTTGCCTATCAATGATAGCAGATTATTTTGATATAATCCATACCTTTTTAAATAAGATACGGCTATTTTTGTTTGCCTCACATTGAGAAAAAGGTATTATTTTGAGCCCATTACAGTGAATGGGAACTCAAACATCCATGGGTTAGTCCAACAGACAGTTATTTTGAAGACGTCTGAGTGTCTGCCTGTCTGTCTGTAAATCTGCTCGTCATAATAATATTAGCAAGTCGGTTGCTGTCTGTAGCTTGCTCACATTTTGACACAATATCCCAAACACCCATTCGGGGAAATCCGATGCATTTGGACGTATCAACACCTAAAACCCATCGGATAAAATAAACGTTAAAAACGGTGTCAAATGTTATGTTTAAAATAAAAACTAATGTACTCAGTTATGCAATCAATATTATCTTTAGTCAATATTAAACTTGTCCCGTACAACCTCGCTCCACAATATTATTATTTGTAGCCACTTAACTACATCAGACTTTCTGTTTCCATCTAGTTCATGTCATAATGCGTCATCAACATGATAGAAAGGTCGCCACCGTGGTAATATGTATCTACCAGTTAATTCCCAGTCCCATTGTGTAGCTCACACAATAACACAATACTTTTATATGTTTCGGGTCGGTGTAATGAAAGGACCTTATGACTTTAATTAAGCATTTTATAGGGATCGTTGAGATTTTGTTGCTAGCTTTTGGGATAGTGTTTTGTTTTGTTTTGAGAATGATAAATAAGGTTTATATGGGGGCTAGCTTTGTTAACCGAGCTGCGAACATTAAAGTTAAATAAGTCAGTAATGAAAATAAATCGTTCAAGACCGTTTGTCTGTATTGTAGTTAATTGTTACATAACTGTTTTTTTTTTCATATTTCACTGAGATAACATAACATTACGCCAGTTTTCTGTGTTAGTCAGAGGCTAAATGTCGGTCTATCTGTAGTACACCCATATTTCGCCAGTTATGTTTAAGTTCCATGTAATAAAGGGCGAGCCTATTACCGTCTACCGGGTACAAATCCGGAGTCCGGGTTGATACTGAGAAAGCCTTAACGCAAAAACCAAATAACAACGTCTGACCTGGGAACCGAACCCAGGACCTCTTGCTCAGCAGTAGCGCTTACGACCACTAGACCAACAAACTATTTTTAATTTTAATTTTATTTTATTCAAAAGGAACAACAAACAGCTACAATATAAAACATAGGAACAAGAAATACATTTAAAAAAAATACAGACAATATTGCAGCCCACAACGCTGTTCACGGATTAGCTACAGAACAGTGACAGAGAAGTATATCCATATAACTTTTAAGAAATGGTACACAAAAAAAAAGAAGGAAAAAAGAAGGAAGGAAATATGTTCAAGAAAGCTCCTTGAGTATAAGACTTCTGAACGTATGTGGAGCACAAACAAAAATGTCTATATGCTCAAAGGTCCTATTGTAGGAATCGACCATTCTACTAAGATACTACTCTAATAACAAATCGCAGCCATTCATAATATGAACGCAACAGAAGAAAACAAACAACATAAATAGAGTCATTAAGTACCAAAAAAAGTTCAGAAAAAAGGTTTAAAGAAATATACTTCCCTGAAGAAAAAAATCTTAAATGGTTTTAAAATAATAAAAAGCTATGTTTCCGCCCGGGATCGAACCGGGGGCCTTCTGCGTGTTAGGCAGATGTGATAACCGCTACACCACGGAAACTTGACAGTTGATGCCAAAAGAAACGCTCACAAGCCGTCCTCAGACGTGAAAGTAATCCAGTTTATATTGGCTTCGAGATAATTATTTGTTTGTTCAAAACCGGTATCAGAAGCCATGTGTGCCACACAATTAAGATCTTAATTTCAATAGAGATAAGTTCGTAATAAATAGATATGACATGATAGGTAGGTATAATTTCTGATAATTTAAACTTGACCTTGTAACGCTTAAAGAAATATAATACATTGAATTATTAAATCATTATTGGTTAGTAACTTGGATTGGAGCTTAGGATTTTAAAAACAACAGATTCAAGAGTAAAGAAATATTATTATAATTACACACAATATAACATCACGCCTGTATTCCAGAAGGGTTAGGCAGAGGTGTAACCATAGTACACCCACATATCGCCAGTTATGTTAATTCCCATGTATTAGGCGGTGACCCTAATTATAATTAGTAATAAAATAAATAGGTTTATAACGCTGTATAGGCATTAGTAACAGTAGTGGGTACTTTAACTATACTGAATATTAATTTTAATATCGTCTATATGGCGGGGTGTACAATTAAATATATAACACTAATATATATTGTATTATACGCAGTTCAGGGTCGCACTACAAAATTAATAACGTTTCTGTACTGAAAGTAAGTGCTCCATTTGATGATATACATAGGAACACAATTTTGGATCATGGTAAAGGATATTGCGAGCCCGAAAGTCTGACAACCAGTCTTATCAAGAGGTATTGTATTACCCAATTACTGGGTTTTAGCTGCAGCCGGTTATACTGGAAACTGACCTCAATATAGTTGGGATTAGGCTAGGCAGATTTGTAAAAGGTATCTAGTGCGATGTCCACTCATAAAAAAAAATACTTTCATATAATTTATATTTATAATGTCCCCAATCTCTGGAAAATTCTTGTGTTTCAGAAAGATTTTGCTAAACTAAATCTGCTATTTACAACATCAACGTTCGTTGATGTTCTAAAGGTATCGTGTATTTTAACCCAGTAACTGAGTTTGAGGTCAGACAAGCAGTCTCACCATGTGAAATACTATGGTATATATATATAGCTGCAATCGGTTAGACTCCAACCCGACCTCAACATAATTGGTAAAAGGCTAGGCAGATATGATTTACGACATCGTTAAATATAAAAATATTTTGTGCTGCAAAAATGAAGGTCAGACGTATCCAAGGGTCAATTAAATTAAATCTTACTGATTTAACATAATTATTACATTTTATCCCTTTACCTTCATTTAGAATATTTTTAACATTGCCCTTAATAATTTGTCCTGTAGGCAGTAGTTTAATAACGGGCAAACGTCCGACGACACTCCATTCCAAGGGAGCATGGAAGATTTATTTGAAAGTTCGGATCGAGAGTATTTTGAGAGTCAAGCCTTATCGGTGACCCATGTTGCCGTATGAAGGACGTTGGGTACCTAAAACCGATATCGTATTGTAAAGGTCCTTTCAAGGGGAATTTTCCTATACTTTCAATGCTGGGATTTCGTTTTCTATTGTGGTCATTGACTGCCAGCTATTTTTTTTTCCTAAAGCACATTTGTTATGTCTCGGAGGGCTGAAACGTGCTTACGTGCTTGTACATCTTACGTGCAATAAATTATTTTAAGTATTAGCACTAACGGTGTCGCCTTTGAAGTGCACCTAGAGTTTCCAATGTCGAGAGTTGATCCCATGTGTAGAAAGATTGATGGATTCTGGTACTTCCCGTAGTTTGCCAATATCTAAAAATTATTTGGTATCATGTTAGAGAGACTTTTCTCTTTAATACTTTCAAAAACATATTTAATCTATATCATATTTCTGGCTTCAAAATGAGTTGTTTAAGCCGTTCCCTGACCATTGCCGGATCTTCGCATCCCTTGTTACGCCTTTTTGCCAATAAATTTCCGATAAGACAAATCGTTTTAGGTCTCAGAAGCTTACGTATGAATTCAAGGCTCCTTTATCAATTTACGATACCCGAAAGCTTGTACAAAACCGTGCTTCTACTGGCAAAATGGTGTCTGGTATTTAAATTAAATACTGTATTCCTTAAAAAACAAAATAGGGATCGCTAAATTAAATGATATTAAACTTCGTCGGGTCTGTATTGTATTTCTAATTCCTCTGTTACTGTTGGGGCGTAGTTTGGAAGACAGATGAACTTGTAGCGTTTGATGAAGCGAACGGACTTTGGAAGAATATGGCTGCTGGAAATGTTTGTGAGAAATGTTGAATATACTTGTAACAGCCAACAGTATTTTAGTAAATACTTGGTAGGAGCTCAGAGTTTGCATGTGTGCTCAATGCATGGTATCCACGGTTTAGGAGCGAGCCTTTTACGTGGAACTTAATAATGACATTGACAGAACACTTTGTTGACCTGCCTGACCTTTATAAGCGTTTATTTAAATTATATGAGGTATTTATTTCAAACCCGGCTTTTTTGTAGGATACCAGTTGAGAATAAAACTTTTAATAGGACACTAAATTATAAAGCTCTCCTTTGTTTAAGTAATAATATCGTAGCTTTAGCTAGTGAAGGTTGGTCCCAAAAATCCATTTATTTTATTAGAGGTGTTGAAATGCTTCGCTGCAGACACAGATAAGCTTATTAAAAGCTATTCCGGCGTCGACTGAAATTAGCACCATCGTCTTATTTTATCAACTCTCTTCAGATCCTCCTAAGCCCGTTACTGTTTCTTGCTCCTTTTAGCAAAAATAATTTTCCTAAATAATTTATCTATTTTATCGCTAATTTTTTAGTACAAATGGGATATAAAATTTCTTGTTACTAAGGTAGGGAAGCTTAAAATATCAAGCGAAAGCTACTTGAGCAAAGGTTGCGTGATATTGACTGAAGTTGATGTTTACCGCTCTTTATTAATTATATTAATATTCGAATACAGCCTTCAAGGTTTATGTTCCTGCCTGAATTGCAAAAAATTCCGTGATCAAAATTCGATAGGTAACATGTTACTGAAGGCTTTAAACCCGCTGAAACTATTGATTAATCTGAGACAATGCTGTTTTGTTTATGAATGTCTTGGGTAAAGTAGTGTTACTTTTTTAACACTGACTTATGGTGAAAAAATTGCACGAAAACAGTAAGGAAACATAAATAAATGATCAGTAATTGCCAACACGCACTGAGCATATGTTTGCATAATCTTTTCTCTCCTTTGTATAAAAACTTGAAAGATCACGTAGCCCTTACGAAGAGGTTAAATTGTAGATTACATTAATACTGCTAATTTTTACCTGCCCCTCTGATCCCTCCGGGGGCATCAGATTGCTGTCCCATCGGACTATGAGAGTGAGGGAAGAGAGGGTGCACCTGGTCACACTTGTGCGCTGTAGTATCTCGGGCGCAGAAGGCTAGTGTCCACTGAAATTGGTCGCCATGGCCGAAATTTGGTCTGGAGGACTATTATTATATAGTGTTATTTTTACTTAGTAAATAAACTTACCACTCTTTCTCTTATTAAAAACTTCACACTCATTTATTACAATTAATTCAAGTACCAATATAATCGTAGCACTTAATAAATGTTTTCACGGCCTCACAAAAGCTATGGAACTAAGTAAACGAACTTCGGGTTACAGACAATGGTTATAAATTGTGATAGCGACGGTTTTATTGGTACCCTAATAAATTACATTAGCGAATTCTGCGCAGACGACGGCGACGTAGTCCAAAGCGGTCAGCAATTCACTCTTTGGACGAATGCCCCCGATAAACTTCATTCCCTATCTGTTTACCCGTAGTTCCGTTAGTATTGTGTCACCCAAAGTCGATGTTATCGGCCGGACGGCCATGAATATTTTCGCACTCTTCATTTCTTACCTATCTATCGGTAAATCTGCTTTGAGAGTTGCCTTATCTTTAAAGAAATCTGGGTTCGTGACTGGTAATTATTTTAAGAAAATTTTATATTTTTTTTATGAAAGGGAGCGATTAGGATCCTTTTGTGTAGCAGTCGATAGTGACAGGCTGAGTTAACTGAAATAAACTAAAAAGTTTGATGAAAATCTTAGTAGCCAAATTAATGAAAACCTTGTTAGATGTTCGTGTGGCTTTGTAACGAGGATAAAATTATATCACAATTGTCCGATTGTATTTGCTAACGAATAACAATAAGTGTGTCTTTCTCTTCTTTATTAAACTTCAAATATTTGTAGGCAATAACGTCAGCTGCGAGGCTACACATATCCTTTTATTAAGTTCATACACATATCTACTCATTATTTTCATAAAATACGATGACGATGCACTATGCATCGTCCTCGTATTTTATGGGAAAGAATACTCTTTATAAAGAGTTGGTATATCTTTGTGAGTGTTGTGGAAGTTAATAACCAAAGTGTTTTGTTAGGTGGGCGTCGGTATTGTTGCGTAAATCTAGAGAAAATTAACTCTGGGAATAGCTAAAAATAAATAGTCTCTTCAATGAAATACGCCGAGTAATTATAATTTACAGCAGCGTCAATCAAGAGGTAACAAGACGTATGTTGATTGAAGGTATTGTATGCTTTACTAAAAGGTGTGCCAGCCTCGTCCAGGTTTTACCCGCAATAGTAACAATGTCGTCCGCCCATCACACCTCGTCCGTCACAGTCCGCCCGACACAGTCTAGTAAATAAATGTTATCCTATGTTAAACAAATATTCTTTATAAAAGCACTCACCATAATGGAGTCTACATGACGTAGCATCCCTTGCGGATTGTAATTACCTGCAAACATGAAATTAGCAACATTAGTTAACTATGTGTGTCAGTAGGTTATGTGGGTAAATTTTTACTTTTAGTTGATGAATTTAATAGTATTCTGTATACGCATAATTCTTTTTTTTTTGAGAATTTGTGAATTAATATTCTCCTAGATTTTTGAAATGTTAAAGGAAGACAGTTCGAAGAGAGTCAATGTAAGATAAGTACCTCGAGGACGGTTGTTACACTAATAAAAAGGAAGTTAGTTATAAGATATTTCATGACACTGTGGACAAAATGAAAACAGAAATACTAAAAAATGTGTTACAGACCTACTTTATAAACACGATTTCAGAAAAAAAAAAATCATACTAATTTACCTATTTTTATATTTCAGACGTTCCATAACGACCCCTATGACACATCGAACGAACATCGAGACTTCGAAAGACCATTCGTAGATAACAGTCTGCTCTATTTACTACATTATTTACATTATCCGTCTATTCTCAATATATCAAGCAAGGAATTGTATCAGAAATGTACCAACCTAACACCAAAAGTGTGAAAATCAAACCTTGTTTTTCTGGCACGGTTTAAAACGAAATATCGAGACTTCCAACGATACATAGTATTTGTATAAGTATGCTCTACTTACTCCATTGATATTACCCGTCCATTCACCTAATTTCAAACAAGGAATTGTATCAGAAATGTACCAACCTAACGCCTAATGTGTGAAAATCAAATCTCGTTCCTTTGGCACGGTGCCAAAGGATCATGTTGGGCTTGCTTGTCGGCTAACCGCAGCTCCGCTCTAATATCCGATTTAAGTCTGGATACCCACAAGGACGCGGGAATGCTTCGACCAATATACTGCGCTTAGGCCCGCGACAGATATGTTAGGTGTTATGCGTTTTGTTGTGTTGTAGGCAGTGGGATTCTTTGGAGTGTTTGTTTGTTTGGGATAGGAAAAATCAATGGTATGTTGTAGACGAGAATGACGACACAGCCATGATTTAATTAATACCTGCGAGGCTGCTCTGTCTTTTAGGAAAAATACAACAGCGGTTGCGGCGGGTGTACAAGTATCTTCCAGGCCCCCGACTAATGGGTGTTTTAGTGGTAAGAACCGTGAAAACCCTCCGCTCTCCCCACATGAAGGGTAAACATGAAGATTACCCCACGGAAAAATAATAGTTCTCGGAGTAGGTACTAGTACCTCATAGGCTATTAGGTGTTTACCACTTCATTAAAATAATAGTCTATTGGGTGATTTGGGGCTGCAGTCTCGAAATAGACAGCTCGATCGTTATATGACCGAATTCGGTCATAAAGCCCTAATGGCGTTCCTAGACGGTCAAAATTGCTTGACAAGCATGAAAAAATCACGTGCTTGTCAAGCACGTCGCACGAGTCTAGGGCTATTAGGACTTTTCAACAGAATTCGGTCATATAACGATTGCCATTTACGTCGATACTGCACCCCTGACTTAAACACAACAGATATAATGTAATCAGCGATATTTTTTATTATGTGACAACAGGCGAATGCAATCCAAATACAAATTCAATTATATCAGTCACGATCTTCAACATCGACTGCCTCGTTGGTCTAGTGGTCGCAATCGCTACTGCTGAGCATGAGGTCCTGGGTTCGATTCCCAGGTCGGGCAGTGTTATTGGGTTTTTGTATCTGAAATTTCTCAGTAGCAGCCTGGAGTCTGGATTTGTGCCCGGTTGATGGCAATAGGCTCGCTCCCTGTTACATGGGACTTAAAACATAACTGGCGAAATGTGGGTGAACCAGGGACACCTCTGCCCAACCCTTCGGGGAAACAAGGCGTCATGATATGTGTGTTTATGTGATTTTCAACATTGAGAGAAAGAACTAAAATTAACGTATGGAAAGTACCAATATTACCCCTCTGTATAAATTCATTTTTGCATAACGTCAGTTTGCAGCGACGAATACACAACTTTCCTTATCTGTATGCTTTAAACCGGGCTAATTAGGCTCCAAAACTTGCTCAGGCTACGTGATGCTACATACATTTTTTAAATTCGCCCACTTGGCTAGCAGGCAGCCGGATAAAAAAATACCGATCTTGCAACTTTCAAGGATTTTTTATAAAGCTCACAGAGTTCTTTTTTGATACCTAGTAAATTTTGGTAAACACGAAACAATTTAAAATGTTAGTAGATAGTGTGTGGTAAATTTCCAAAAAAGGACAAGAATGTAATGCATTTTAGTTGTAAAAGTATGTACTATCACTAGCACTAATATATATACAGTGAGCAACTTTTACTGTATTGCCTGTTATTTAATGTTGTTACGAACATTATATTTTGGAACCCATACTATTATGGAAAAGGTCCTTAACACAAAGATTCAATCGTTATTCCACAAGAAAATCATTTTTGAATTGTGTTATACAATACTTGTTACGATTAATCTATGTAGTTTTAAAAAATCACATTGGCTCGTAGATCGTAAAGAGCGATTGACTTTTCTATTTGTGATTCCTCCACTACTGAAGATTGCGACTACATTATGTAAGATGGATCTACAAAGTACCTATGTGTTTTTTCGATCACTTTTCACATAAATAAAATAAGTAGAAAAAATATGTCCCATTTTGTGTGAATTTTCACACGAAACATTATACAATTATTTTTAGAAACGAAGAAATATAATCTGAAAAGGTTTTTCTTGAAAGTGCGTTGTTCTATACTGATTCTTTCACGTGAGAAAACAAAGAAACCTTGCTAGTAATTGGCCGTGAAATACATTGCGCACGGAGGCGCGACGCGACGTCTGCTGAAAACCAAGTGTTAGGAACGCACCAACTTAAATAGCTTCTGAGATTGCTCTTATTCTTGATAGCTGAATTTATTTTATTTTATTCGAAGACGTTTTTATACGCTCGTGTAGACGTAAGGCCTTCAGGGAAAAAGAAGTTAAAAATCTGTCGCTGTACCGAGAATGTTATTTTACGAAATAATGACAGAAATAATTTGACTTTGTTACCAAGAACAATGTTTGCTTATTGTTATTGCTCGGTCCTTCTTCCCCTGAAGAGTAGACACGATTAAGGCCGCGTCCTAGCCTGCGTAAAAGCGATCAACGCGCGAATACGCGTTCTTCGTGCTCAAACGTCAGTTTTTGTTCGGTGAACATGATAGTTTTTTTTTTTTTCTTTAGTGCATCTCATAGCTGAGCTAGAAAGCTAGGTGAGCTAGGTGTGGGGTACGAGCCTCGGCTTAGGGCGTCACCGGAGGGAGGACATCAAAGATGGGACGGGCTGGATCAAAGTTTTGATCATGATTATTAATCAGGGAATTTAAAGCTACGTGCATAACTGCAACAACTGCTGGCACCTCGTTATCGGTCGGGGAGGAGTATCATTTACTCGGGGTCGCGGACGCGATCGCAAAGGACCTCGGCGGCGAGATCGGAATGACGGGAGGCGTCTGTATTTGTGTACTGTACTTGTGGCCCTATTGCTCTCGTGGAAGAGGGTTATGGGGTCATCTGGGTCTGTGAGAATGTGCCTAGGACGGCGGGTACGATTAATTCTACTTGGGACATAACTGGCGGCCTCGACAACCAGAGGGTTGCAATGTTGACCGCAGAGTCAAAGAAACGCTTTGCAAGGCGTTTTAG
The DNA here is from genome assembly GCA_916610215.1 of Omphaloscelis lunosa. Lineage (NCBI taxonomy): Eukaryota > Metazoa > Arthropoda > Insecta > Lepidoptera > Noctuidae > Omphaloscelis > Omphaloscelis lunosa. The sequence continues at coordinate 6,472,623 of OU744255.1, forward strand.
GAATTGGTGGATAGTGGGAATTTTTAGCTCGACATGGAGACTCTCGTTCCTAACATACCAGGGGGAACCGGTGGCCTTACGGAGGAATCTGTTTTGGAGGGTTTGCATCCTATGGATATGACGGGGTTTTGCATGAGCAAAGACAGCACCCGCATATGTCATGATTGGACGAATGCACGCTGTGTAGATTCGCAATTTGCACTTGAGTGACAACTTGCTACGCGCATTTAGGACGGAATGAAGTTTACCGAGAGCGAAAGTGGGTCGCGAACGAACCGTCTTTATATGCTCAGCGAAAGTAAGGTGGTGATCAAGAACAACACCTAGATATTTGGCTCGCTTCTCCCAAGGGTTCTGCTAGCCGAATATAGTGAGGGGTCGGGGGAGGGGTCTCTATGCCTTGTGCGCGGTTTCGAAAAGAGAACCGCTTGGATTTTTTCAGGATTGACTTCTATGCGCCACTTTTTAAACCAGGCAGCAAGTCTATTGACTGAGCCTTGGAGAGTATGAGCGATAATATCAGGGGATCTAGATTTAAAGGAGATGGCCGTATCGTCTGCGAACAGAGCCAACTGCGTCCTTTTACTATTATTGGGAATATCGCTAGTAAATAGCGTAAAAATGAGGGGAGCTAGCACAGAGCCCTGAGAGCCTCCTGCGCGAATAGGGCGGGGAGAGGAAAGTACTCCTTCAATGCCATAGCGGAATACGCGGTTCGATAGATAGTCTCGTAAGATGAGTACGAGACGATCTGGCACACCGAATTGGTACAGCTTATAAAATAAGCCGTTGTGCCAGACTTTATCGAACGCTTTCGCAATGTCGAAGAATACTGCACCGGTCAGAGAACCGCGTTGGAAACCAGCGCTTATAAATTCAACGATGAACATGATCGCGTGGTCGCGCCGACAGTATTCCGGTTTTTCGAATAAAAAGTTACATATGTGCGCGACGATCGCGTATTCGCGCGTCGATCGTTTTTAAATAGGACGCGGGGTAATGCAATGATAATCGGTTATGTGTCCGATTCGGTCCATATTTCGGCATGCGGTTTTCCTTTACCTTAATACCGGTTCACACGGTTCGATTTTAGTTGATCAACTACCTACTGCGCCAAAAGCGATTCGAACAGTCTGACCAGACTTTCTAAGAAATTGAATTACAAATTCAAAATATTTTTGTTGAACAACATAAGTTGTTCAACGAAAATGGAATCGTGAGGACCCGATATTAGTTGAAAGACGTCTTCAAAAACGGCAAAACTTTGCAAAACATCTTTGTTACAATTGGTGTTTAAAATCTGAACCACCACAATGCGACCTTAGTAGCTACAAGAAGTATGTGTGTTAACATAACATAACATCACGCCTTGTTTCCCCGAAGGGTTGGGTAGAGGTGTACCTGAAGCAGGAACACCCATATTTCGCCAGTTATGTTTAAGTCCCATGTCCAACCGGGCACAAATCCAGACTCCCGGCTGCAACTGAGAAATTCCAGATAGAAAAACCCAATAACACTTTGCCCGACCCAGGAATCGAACTCAGGACCTTATGCCCTCAGGAGCACTTGCGACCACTAGACCAACGAGAAGTATGTGTGTAACTAATATCATGAGAAATAAGACCAACAAATTCAAGAAAATTTTCAAGAAACCTATTACATTTTAATCGTAACAGCCAAGTTCGTTTACAGCAAGACATTTTTATATCCACACACATAACGTGGTTAGACGTGGGCGCTCTAGGGATACATGTGTTCCTGTTCCCGGGATTGTAGAATGTGCTAGGTATTTTACAGTTCAATTAACAGAAGCCGGTTGACACGGTGTTCACGTAGAGAAGGTATAAAAGAATTAGAAAGTGTTTTTTCTAATGGTTTTGTCCTTAGGTGTTCTAAATGGTGAGTAAGTTTGTTAGTTTTTAAAGTGGACTCGGTGTTGCCTGCGACTTCGTCTGCGTTTATTTTCAATCTACACTAATATACAATAGAAGTGGATATATTTAGTAACCTGTTCCGCTTAACTATTTCTAAATAGTCTTAAAAAAAACCCTGAAAGAAATCGACACGTGTTTCAGGATGACGATTGACTTGTCGCGAACTCGAACATGGCGTGTTGTCGTTGAGAGGTGGAACACGTGTCGATTTTTTTCAGGTTTTTTTTTTTCTACATTAATATTTTAACGAGAAAAGATTTATATTTTTGTTTGTAAGACGAATAAACTCAAAAACTACTGGACCGATTTAAAAAATTCTTTCACCAATAGCTAGATGTTATATTATCACTGAGTAACATCTATACTATAATATTATAAAGAGGTAAAATTTGTTTGTTTGTTCGTAAGTTTTTATGTAGGGGGTAATCTCCGGAACTACCAGTCGGATCTGAAAAAATCTTTTTGCATTGGATAGCTCAAGTCTTAAGGAAGGTTATAACCGTACGAAGCCGCGGGCTGAAGCTAGTACAATATAAAAGTAGCCTATGTCAATAATGTGTGTAATTTCATAGAACTGATTGTTATGAAATTTGACAAAAAATTTGACTCTGTTACCTTTTTACCCAATCCCTAAACCACTAGGTTTTGTCATAAAAACGTAATACAGTATGTTAAATAACAGAGGGCGTTCCCTTAAACACGTTAATCTATATCATTAATACATTGAAATAAAAATATCAGCATAGAAAAATAAGTATAAAAAAAACCGAATGAAAAAAATAAAATAAATGAAAATAAATTTGAAACGTCCTGTTTAAAATCAAAATAGTAGCGCGGTAAAGTACCTAGCGTATTCGCGCTGCCCAAACCGGCAACGTCGCTATTTTTAGTTCCGAATAAAATAAGGTGGATATTGGGGGGCGAGGGCGGGGCTAGGCGCATCAATAAATCGCCGCACATGCGAGTCGTCATTCATAAGTTTGTTGCGACATTGCCATACTTCCACATTGAAATACAAATGCCCGTGTACAGAGTGTTTCTTTTACGTAAACATTTAATATTTTTTGTGAATATTTTATTATAAAAAAATATAAAAACATTTTGCTTTTGAATGGTAATATTTATTTCAGCATGTATGGATGCCATACTGTTGCGGGTAAACGGGAACGCCTTTCGTTAATTAACATACTGTATACTAACTTTCGAGTTTATGATATTAGTATGGATTAAGTCCTAAAAAATATGTGTTTTTTTCTGAAAAGCAGCATGGCTGTCTTCATTCAAGCATCAAGTTTTACACTCATAATACATAATGTCCAAATAATGTCATAATGTCCATGTGTGTTAATGTTATGTCATAATGTGACTGCCTCGTTTGTCTAGTGATCGCAAAGTGTTACTGCTGAGTATGAGGTCCTGGGTTCGATTCCCGGGTCGGGCAAGGTGTTATTGGATTTTTTCATCTGGAATTTCTCAGTAGCAGCCCGGATTTGTGCCCGGTTGATGGCAATGGGCTCGCCCCCCATTACATGGGACTTAAACATAACTGGCGAAATGTGGGTGTACTATAGGTACATCTCTGCCTAACCCTTCAGGGAATACAGGCGTGATGTTATTTTATGTAACACATAATGTTGGTATGTACATTATTATCATATAAAGCAACACGAGTATCTTCAGACAGAAAAACAATTATACGGGTTAGGTAGTCTATATTTAAAACTTCGAATTAAAAGTAATTTTAAATTTTGCGGTCTGAAAAGACAGAAATTTGGAGTTTGAAACGTTTCAATGGCAGCACTTTATTTTAGTTGCACTTAATTAAGGATTTCAGATGGTCCTTGCCTGTTTTTCATTAAGTTTAATAAAACTTACCTTTTCTCGAGACTTTGATCCTATGGATTTCTATAATAAAATCATTAGGTATTATTTATCGTCTATTTAAAGTGGAGTTTTCTCTTAAAGGGTTAATCAGGGAACTGATGCTATCATTGCCTATATCTGTAACCAAATGGCGTTGCGGTGTACCATTTTGGAAGGTAATATGTGCATTTGAATTTGGGTACCGTCGGCATATTTTGAGGACGTTCATCGTATTAATTTAGTTGGTTATAATCATCATCCGTTTGCCTTTATCCCCAATTTGAGGTAAGTATAAACTTAACAACAGCAACAACAACAACATGCAACATGTCTTTTTTCTAGTCAGTAGAAGTCCGAAATAGCTAATAAACCCTCAGATTTACTCAGATAGAATCTAGATAAAAATAAAGCATATTCAACTTAGTTTTGTCACTTTACATCGTAAATGGACGCAATTTTTGAGTGCAATAAAATTGTAATTGAATATTAAAACGAAATAATTTTAGAAACATTTCAATTGTACCTTCTTTTAAATTAATAGCCATGTTGTCTTCCGACCCCAGCCTTAAACGAAATAAGAAATATAACACAGTCAAATACAATACCCTAGTCTCCAAGGTATGTTCCACGAAGTCGCTGGCAATTTAATTTCGATGCTGACCGTACAGCGCTCGGTAATAATGAGCGAGTTAACTAACGCTACCACCGCCCCATTAAGAGGTCGGCAGTCTCAGAAGTGAGCCCAATTATTATGCCTTACTGTGTACCTTCCTACGTGAAAATGTTACGAATGTGCTGGATGGGCATTTTATTTTGAATTAGGTGCTGTCTGGGCAAATTTTGATGTAGCTTTTGGAAATCAACATTAAATGTGCAGAGTAATGTCGTAAGCTTTATGAAAGTGTCATGAAGTTTAATATTTTCTTTTGAAATCGTTATTTTTCGCATCTAATGTGTTTGGTATCAGTGCACAGTTCTTACTTTTAAATGAAAAAAGAAAAACATGTTCAGTCAAGGTAGACAAATATTGACAGGTTTTTGGTTAGATTCTTTATGAAATCTAAGGGTTGCATGACCGCTTATGCATATTGCATTTTCAGTGTGTCAGTAAACTGAAAGTTATCAGGTTGCATGTGTAAAATGTTCACAAAGGAAAATAAATTCTGAGATTCAAAAAAAAATAGGTAGATATAAAATGATGAAGTAATGTAAAATGAGTTTGGTATGCTGGCTAAAAAGACACATTCAGACGAGCCATGTCAAAGACTTATAATTTTTGATCACTCAGCACACGCTCAGACGAGTTGGTGGCAAAAACTTTTGATTTGTTACCTATTTACGTGTTCCATATTATATAACCTTCACCATTCTATTTCAGACACCTACTCACCTAAGGATTATTTACCGCCACGTCAATAACCGAACATAAGCGGATAGCATATTATCGAAACAAACAATCTTTATTTAGCCAACCCTATAACAATTGACGGTCAAATTGCGACACTATCTATTAGTACCGTATACACTGCTGGTCATGTTTATGTAGCACAAGAGAGACAGTAATTAAAGCTGCGATGTAACCGTAGCGTGTTGTAGTCCCCGGGGCGACACGCGGCGCTAATTTTCCATACAGTTAGTGGCTCATCCACGGGGTTGCATGGCTATTTGTGTAATGCTATTGCGCCAGATATGAGGTTGGCTACTTCCATAAGTATATTTTACTTTCATTATAATAATTGTATTCGAAGGTCTAGGGGTTTATTCTTAAGCAATTTTGTTATTATGATTTTTGCTTGAATATTTTGGTGCGGTGTTGATAGAAAAAAAAAAATAAGGAGATCGTGACTAAGTAATAACAGCCGCATGGGTCTATCCCTCAAGTTAAGCAACGCTTGCCGGGATTGGTCCGTGGTTGGGTGACCATTTTTACAAATCGAGATTCCTCCGTGCCTCGGAAAGTACGTTAAGCCGTTTGTCCTGGATTTTTGACAGTCGTTACGAGTCGTCAGAAACCCGAAAGTCTGAATACCTGTCTTACCAAAGGGTATCGTGTTACTTAGTAACTGTGTTGTAGAGGTCAGATAGGCAGTTGCTCTATGTAAAATACTGGTGTTCAGCTGTATACAGTTTGACTAGGAGCCGACCTCAGCATAGTCGGGAGAAGGCTAGGCAGATTTTGTTGTAGGAAAATAAATTGCAAGAGACTATGACATTAATTAAAGCTTATATGAAAGGTGTACGATGTGCCTGTTAGTGTTATTATACCTTCACACAGTGTTTTCATTTGTCAACCAACAGGTCAATTATTTCAAGAGAGTTTTCACCCCAGTTTTTTACATATTCATAAATATTCACCTTGCATGATGTAACTATAACCATTCTATTAAACTCGTATTTCATCTCATTTCCTTCTCACGTGGCGTGCGAATCATAGTAATTGTTTTTCTTGTGAAAAGCTACAACGAAGTGGAATATCGTGTTATTTTTATTGCAAACACCCACCCACACACACACACATACACCCCCAACCCTGTTGATCACACACACATATACCCACTCTTCTATGAAGTTTGTTGGAAGGATGCGAAACAAAATGTTGACCTAGTTTTTGATAAAGTTTACACGTGTTAACTTTCTCTGGGAACATAAATATTTTATGGAATCGTATTCAAATTGATATTGTACTAAATAATCTTTTGAGAATTTGGTGAATAAGTTTGGATTAAAATTAGATGGAACTTTCCATTTAGCCCAGTTTAAAAATCGTGTTCACAAAAAATCTTGCAAAATTAAGGCAAGTGTAAAAATAGATTCCTCTGAAATGGATACATAATTTATCTTACAAAACAATTAAATTTTCTAATAACAATAGATATTTACTGGCTTCTTTGAAACGAAGACAAATCAATTTTTTTCGGCTAACTTAGAAAGTATGTCACTACAAAGTTAATGGACTTCAACGGAGACCACAAGAACGAACAATTTATTGCTAGTCGGCTAGTGGAGTCTTAGCGCCGACAAATGTCAAACTAGTGAACTGAGCGCAGACTGGCAGGCACGTGCTTCGAATACCGAATATGAGGGCTTACTGTTATGTGGATATGTCGTGGATTAGACATTAAGGTGGTATCTTGAGATGAGTTGACACTAGATTTTCAGCTGACCTTTAAAATTGAATGGTCAAAAATATTGTATCGTTGAAAACAGAACACACTAAGTTTACAAAACACCCTGATTACTTGATGCATAGCTATGAAAGTTATTTATGAATCAAACGGAACTGAAAAACTATAGTCGAACCTGATACACCACCTATTTCTTTGTGTGGTCAACGTTTAAAATATTGAATGCTACACTACTATATTAAACATAACGTACCTACTGCTTTGTAGATAATAATAAATTGTTTATTTTTCGTAGCTTGATAACTGTTTTATGACTCCTGCAGACTGGCGCAACGCGACGTTGCGACGCGATTCAGGTAGAACAATTTCCATTAAATTTTCATAAAAAATGTTCTACTAGAGTCGCGTCGCGGTGTCGCGTCGCGCCTGTCTGTAGGAGCCTTTAAATATACAGTTTTATTAATGTGATAAAACTGGTGCGTCCTCGCGAAGAGTAAATATAATATCTTTATAGTTTCACGTTTAAAATAAAAATGAACAATTTATTTTATACGAAAAACTGCTGCGTTTAAATTATTTTTAAAACATATTTTATATGTACTCAGAAACTGCGAAATAACGGTTTATTATTACAAGCAAGAAAGAACCCATTATTTTTACCTTTTACAATTTCGGTTAAACAAACACAACGTAATTACAAAAAAGAAACCAACTACGGAACTTGAATAACAAGCACTTTGTTGTTTTAAATTCTTTGACGAAATTTCGTTTCCAATATTTTCGGCACTAAATGAATCTAATGACCGGCGTTCTAGTTTGGTGAGCTCGCTTTGAACAATCGAGTTATGATCTAAGTAGGTGCCTATGTACGTATAGCTAAAGAGAATATTCCTTCATGTCTTAATTCATAATGATTTTTTGAATCTGGAATGCCCTTCTTTTTTTTTGACGTGTAAACGTCTTTTCGCTCGGAGTACTGGTTCAATATTTCTGACCGTCGTAAACATGTAAGATTTCAATCGCTAATAACTACAAGACACTCAATGCTAGAGTAATAATTGAACACACAAAAATAGGTCATATTTATAAAAAATTTGAAGCCGGATATTAATTTGCCTATGACGTCACATCGCGAGAGCAGGCGCATGTGCGCGACCCTTTATTTTTCACTATTTGTTGAAATTCCAATTAGTATAGTGCAAAAATGTGTTCGGCTAGAACGGTGATTCTGGTGTCGTTTCCAAAAGTTGACAAAGGACCTAAAGAGATATAACAAAAATATTTAGTTAAATAGGTGTAAAAAAGTGAGTTCAAAAACTAAACCCCGACTACTAAAAAATCACATCTGAAATATTTGTTTGTTTCATACTTTTCATAGTTTTTGAACTTTCTTGTTATTTAAATTATTTTGTTTGGGATTATTATTTCGTGATAAAGTATTTGCAAAGTAGCTGTAATTTTTTTTTGTTTGTATTTTTGTATAATAGGTATTAATTTTACAGCCGCGCCGTATGTAGCACAGTCTCATTTGGCTTGTTTTTCAAAATTTAAACATATTTATTATATATACATATTTGTAATGTGCTCGTCAAGCCCTTTCATTTGATACTCAACAAGGCACAATTTAAAAAAAAGCATTTATGTCGCCAATAACCAGCGAACAATTAAACGCTTCGAATGATATCTTATTTGTCAAATAATGATCGGTAGTTTAGAAGTTATGAGGTAACAGATGAACATACATATATATACATACATACATATTAGCTTGAAAGAGCATGGCAGTTGAGAGTATGTCATGCTCACTTAAATCTCTCGCTGATAGTGACGAGTATAATGGATCATTCGGTTCCCTACAAAATGGTTGAGCTGGATGGTGCTGATTCACGCGTCATGTTCATGAATGGGCGCCGTCAGTTGAGACTGGTCATCTCTTATCTGCCCGGGCTAATTTTTAATCTTATATTTCCAATTTCTTTAGATTATTTTTTGTGTATTGTTCTCACATATAGAAGCAACAAGAATAATGTACCCAGGATTTTGTAATATCTATATTTAAAAGAGTGTCCTTGGAGTTTCTTGCCCGTTTTTCCATAGAGATCTACGTTTTGGAATGGGCAATTGGCTTCAACTTTGTGACTAACTGATAGACAATTCTTTTGAATTGTCAAAGAGTCTATCAGTACCTGTAAATGGTTTAATTGAAATAAATGATTTGAGTTTGACTTTGAGTTTATAAGTCCAGTGCCGAGCAAATACAATAGCAACGGTAGTATCAGAAACTGTAAGAAAATTTGTTGCAAAAAGATGTCGTCTCATATCGGCTGTAATTTATCTGCTCAGAACTGAAAAATATCACTATCGATGAAATTTTTGTAATTCATTGTAAAATAACATCTTTAAAGAAATTTGTTATTATTTCACCACACGTTTTCACGAAACTGCGGCGCGGGTTCGAACTGTGCCTAACATATTTTTTTTTGTAGTTGGTGACCAACCTGATGTCAGAGTTTTTATGCTCGCCATGGGCTTCTGACTTGGCTTCTCATACCATCGATACATATCTCTCAGGCATGCCGGTTTCCTCACGATATTTTCTTTCATCGTTTTTAAATCAAGTGATAATTAAACAATACGCACACAAATTCCAAAAGTCAGAGCTGTGTCCTTGGATTCGAACTCAAGACCTATGAATCGGCAGTCCGACGGTCACATCACTAGACTATTACTGCTTAAAAACAATAATATAAACAATTAAACACACGAGGTAGCTTAGCTTTGATTATAATTTAATACCCATATTCCATTTGAAATACGATTAGACATCTAAACAAACCTTTTTTACAGTCCGTTCAACCGATTTTGACTTCTACACCGTAGGCATAAGGATGGCATTAAAAGCAAAAAAGTGTACTAAACCAACTGTTTACTGCAGCTGCCATTTATCATGCCACCAACGCAATAGAAGTCAAAATCGCTTAAACGGACTGTTAAAAGGTTTATTTAAGTGTGTAATCTTATTTCAAATGGAGTATAGTTGCAAGCAAAAAGTCCGTTAATAGGTATGCTTTAGTAGATCTATACCTCAAATATATCTCGTCCAATTTCAGTACCAGCATTTGAAATACGAAGATTTATCAGATCCAAGCATACACTTACATTTTATATCAGACCCCTGAGACTTCTTGCAACCTGATTTTATCGGTATCTAGTTAAGCCTCGACATGCATTTAGATCATACAGTATGATTTATTTTAATTGGAATACTGTATTTTGATTTCCATAATATTCTGCAACAACTATATCAAATGTTAATAAAATTTAATAACGATGCCATATACGAGTACCCATGTAGGTAAACATTTTTTATCCGTGTAAACATTGCAAAATAGATGAAAATTCTTCGATATTTATAAATGACTAACAGACGTTGCACTGTCCTAACGTTGACGTTTTGTTAGGGGAGCATAATTAATAAAAAGTACAGGTAATTAAAATTCAGTAAATTACGAAATATTGTATATTTTTCAGCAGTTTCGGTTTTTCAGGAAAACGCAACCATTATGCCATCTACCGGGTTAATTGTATTTTTAATGATCCAGGGACCCACTTAAGTATACAAACAAAGTTTCATTCAAATCGGTGCAGCCGTTTAGGAGGGGTTAGGTGATAAACATACGTACAGAAAAATTATATAAGTATTAAAGTATATAAATATAATTATTTAAGTATATAAAGAAGATTAAGATGATTGGAAATTGGTACCTATGAATAATGATTACTTTAGTTTTTGTTTATACAAAAGAAATACCTACTAATACTTAGGTACATATGCATGTTAAGTTTTCATTTTTTTTTCGTGGGAAATATCAAATAACTTCTCCCGCTCTGGGCGGAACGGGAGGGCGTGTCAGACTCTTACTGACTAAAACCCACCCGTGTTCCTTCAGTTGCCATGTTGCCGGGGGCCACAGTATCCCTTTCGGACTTCCCCGCAATCCCGGCAGGCATCATCCCTAGCGGACCCCGTCAGTTCTGCTGACATCTTTTTGAGGCGCGCGTGGAACACAACGCGCCATCGACCCGGGCCTGGTCCTTATCGGATGGCGAGCTACCCATTGCTCACTGTCCGCGAGGCCGCACCTTCATTATTCACTCTTAAGGTGACTTTAAAAACTTCCAAATTATGACATCTTTCAATTAGTAAAACGGAACAAAGCTTATTAATGCTATCTCATCGTCATTCTCCTGCACTTATCAAAATTTTTTAATGGTCGCCGAAACATATTTTTCTTGCAAATTTCTGTATTAGTTGTCATCTCGGTAGTTACTCCCTTTCTAGCCATATCATCTTTCACACAGTCCATCCATCGTTCCTTTGATCTTCCCCTACTCTTATAAGGAAAGTTTCCTCACGACATTTTCCTTACTATGAACGCTATCTAGAACAGAATAAAACATTTTGACGCCGTCTATTTAAAACGTACTGCCATACAATTTTTGCATGGAAAACGTACAAAAGTTTTACTGGCACTAACTTGGTATGGTCGTAACAGTTCAAAAGTGCTATATGTCTACTTTGAAAATGCATTGTGTAGTTTTAACCTAAAGTTTAACTTAAAGTTTGAATTATAAGGATTAATTATAAAAGGGAAACAAGGTGTAGGCACACCTTGTTTCCCTTGTTTCCCCCTTCAGGTAGAGGTGTACCCATAGTAGGTACAACCACATTTCGCCATGTATGTTTAAGTCCCATGTTAAATCGTAAAGTTAAGTTATAACATTTAAAACTTGTTTATAGGAGGGGATTGCGGCTAAATGATAACAGCTGCACGGGTCGCTCGATTAGGGTAAGTTACGGTTGGTCCGTAGATGGGTGACCATCTTTACACACCAAGATCCCTCCGTGCCTCGGAAAGTCGGAAAGCACGTTAAGCCGTTGGTCCCGGCTATCATTTGAAGATCTTTAGCAGTTATTACGGGTCGTCAGAAGCTCGAAAGTCTGACAACCAGTCTTAAAAACTATCGTGTTACCCAATAACTGGGCTGTGGAGTTCAGATAGGCAATCGCTTCTAAATTCAAAATATTTTATTTCACATAAACCTACATGAGCACTTATGCAACGTCAGGAGTTAGGTGCATCACGGCGTCCTCAACTTCCACCTGACGCAGGTCCTCACCGGACACGGCTGTTTCGGGAGGTTCCTGCCGCGTCATGGAGAGTGCGACTGTCGCAACCCAGCGCTGGGCACGCCACAATTGCGGCGATAAGACGCCTCTTTGAGGAGTGGCTAGAGAGGCGCCACGGCGTCCTCACCTTCCGCCTGACGCAGGTCCTCACCGGACAAGGCTGTTTCGGGAGGTTCCTGCACAGGATAAGGCGGGAGGAAACGCCCGGGTGTCACCATTGTGTGGATGGCCCGGAGGACACGGTGGAGCATACGGTGGAGGTCTGCCCAGCTTGGGCGGAGCATCGCCGTGTCCTTGTGGAGGCAATCGGCGGCGGTGATCTCTCGCGTCCGGCCCTGGTTCAGGCCATGGTACGGAGCGAGAGGAAATGGGAAGCCGTCACCTCCTTCTACGAAGCGGTAATGTTCGCGAAGGAGGAGGCGGAACTTCGCGCCCTCGCGCCCCTAACCTCCGCAGGAGGAGACGCCCAGGGCGTCGGGAATCGCGAGACGATTTCCGGCCACCATAGGCGCGGGCTTGCGGACGGTGAGCAATGAGTAGCTCACCGTCCGATAAGGACCAGGCCCGGGTCGACGGTGCGTTAGGTTCCACGCGCGCCTCAAAGAGATGTCAGCAGAATTGAAGGGGTCCGCTAGGGCCGATGCCTTCGGGTTGCGAAGAAAACCGAAAGGGAGATCGTGGCCCCGGCAACAGGGCAACCGAAGGAACATGGGTGGGTTTTAGTCAGTAAGAGTCTGACACGCCCTCCCGCTCCGCCCAGAGCGGGAGAAGTTATTTGATAATTTCCCACCCCAAAAAAAAAAGGCCGGTAGACAAATATCTAACCTAAACATATATATTTTTACTATGTTCAAAAACTCCTAAAGTTTTCATAGAAATATAGTGTTTACTCCTTTTTTTTTTGGTGGGAAACCAAAAAAAAAAGGAGTTAGGTGCACGGTTCCTTTTGGTCGTTTCCTATGGAGAAGCGCTGGCAAGAAAATCCACGGTTACATTATTAAAAATAATTGGCTTTTAAAATATTTTCAAATAACAGTGTTAATAGGTACTGGAGGATAGTGTAGGTCTTTCAATAAGTACCAGGTACTTAATAAAATAGAAAATGGTCAAATCTACAATCCACTAAGCCTACAGCGTTCTCACGTTCACAAATAGAAAATAATATGTACAAAAGATAAATAAATTCATAAAAATAAAAATCTATTTTAATTCATCGTTATTACATGATTGCTATTAATACTGTAACAAAGCTGAATAATTATCATATCCACCAAAAGCCACTAATAAAGTTAACATAACACACATACATACATTAAATCGTAGGTATATAATGTCAAATAATAGGATGAATATGTCAAGGACGAGTGTAAATAATTAAAATAAACATGGTAATTTGGGAGCAGTTAATAGATTCTACATAATTATGCCGTTAATCAGATACCAGGGAAGCCACATTTGCAGAAGGAATTATTGCTTCATGTAAAATACTGGTATTCAGCTGCATCCGATTACACTGGAAGCTAACCCTTTTTTTGTTTTTTTTTGTTTTTTGAGGGTGGGAAATCATCAAATAACTTCTCCCGCTCTGGGCGGAGCGGGAGGGCGTGTCAGACTCTTACTGACTAAAACCCACCCGTGTTCCTTCGGTTGCCCTGTTGCCGGGGGCCACGATCTCCCTTTCGGTTTTCTTCGCAGCCCCGGCAGGCATCGGCCCTAGTGGACCCCTTCAATTCTGCTGACATCTCTTTGAGGCGCGCGTGGAACACAACGCGCCGTCGACCCGGGCCTGGTCCTTATCGGACGGTGAGCCACCCATTGCTCACCGCCCGCAAGCCCGCGCCTACGGTGGCCGGAAATCGCCCCGCGATTCCCGACGCCCTGGGCGTCTCCTCCTGCGGGGGTTAGGGGCGTGAGGGCGCGAAATTTGCCTCTCCCTCACGCGTTCCGCCTCCTCCTTCGCGAGCATTACTGCTTCGCAGAAGGAGGTGACGGCCTCCCACTTCCTCTCGCTCCGTACCATGGCCTGAACCAGGGCCGGACGCGAGAGATCACCGCCGCCGATCGCCTCCACAAGGACACGGCGATGCTCCGCCCAAGCTGGGCAGACCTCCACCGTATGCTCCACCGTGTCCTCCGGGCGATCCACACAATGGTGACACCCGGGCGTTTCCTCCCGCCTTATCCTGTGCAGGAACCTCCCGAAACAGCCTTGTCCGGTGAGGACCTGCGTCAGGCGGAAGGTGAGGACGCCGTGGCGCCTCTCTAGCCACTCCTCAAAGAGGCGTCTTATCGCCGCAATTGTGGCGTGCCCAGCGCTGGGTTGCGACAGTCGCACTCTCCATGACGCCATGAGATCCTGCCGGAGCTCTGTCCGCTGTGCCACGATTGCTCGCGGCAGCGGAGTTAAGCCCCGGCGTTTCGCCTCCTCGCGCCACTCCCAAATGTGCGCCAGGACCTTTGCCTACTGGAAGCTAACCCTAACATAGTAGTAAAAATAATATGCAGTTGACGACTTAAAACTTTTTTTCGTAAAAAAAAGTGGTGGCACTCCGGGAGTGCCGACAGAAGTAAAAACTTGAACAAGATCACCTTGGTGGGAGGAAAATACTTGTATAGAACGTTGGTCTGTAACCGTATCTGAATAAAGAGCACAATCGGGTATACAAAAAAAAAACTTCTGAAACCTTTAAAGTAAAAATACTTGCATAGAACATTGATCCGTAAAACAACATAAATAAAGAGCATAATCGCGTATACAAAACCTTTAAAGTATAAATACTTGCATAGAACATTGATCGTAACATAATATAAATAAAGAGCATAATCGCGTTTAAAAAAATGAGGTGTCGTCATGGTGTCGCGAAATCAATAGTTTATTCTCATCTCAAAAATGCCCAACGCGCTTAAAGAAGTATTCACTTCAAACCGCTTTGTCGCATCCAGTGTACGCGTTTAAAATGCGAGTTATCTGGACACGAGCTTAGTTCGTATCTAAAAAGTTGAAACATTGATGAGATTCAGGGGAAAGTTTAGGTTGTCTTTATCGCCTGTGTAATGAAAGGCTGAGGGCCTGTTTTATCACCTTTTTTATAGAACTATCTAGATAAAGAGGGCAATTTCGTTAAAGGAACGATACTATTTTTATGACGTTAGTTTTTAGAGCCTTAATGGTACTTGCAAGCTTTTGATAAGGCTACTTAACGTCAATGCTAACGCGATCTGTGTTAGCATTTCCTTTTTTTATGTGTATGTATTTTTACTTAAATCTGTGATAATCTGAAGACTCTTCGTCTTCTTCGCCTTTTTTTGTTCACAACGAGATTTGGCTTTTCCTTTGATTCAGAAAATTGTTTACTAAAATCATTTTCAATATTTTGATCAACGCCGAAGTTATATTTTTATGTTTACTCATAGTGATAATTATTTTCCCCTGACAAGGAAACGTTTTGATGTTCTGAAACATGGCTAATAAGTTTAAAGCACTGGACTGACCCAATTTTGCAATCTTTATAGTATCTACCAGTATTAAGATATGTTAACGAAGATCTCATTATTTTGCAAGCGGTAGAAATTATTAATAGTCACATCAAGGTATATAATATTTCAACTATGTGAAGTTTATAAGTTTAATATTAATTTAAGTTTTGAAATTATATAATTATATTATCTTGAAAAATTAGATAAACGAGCCTTACAAACAGTGGAAAAAAAAATTGGCAGTTATGGGTACTGTCGACAGAAGTGGAAACTTAAAACTGGTGTTAGCGCCATCTAGATTCTATGGAACGGAACTACGGTGCCAGCATATCGGTGACGTGAATCTATAAGTTTATCTCTACCAAAAACGATCAACGCGCGCGAAGAAGTTTTTACTTAAAAAAAAACTAAGCGAAACTTAAACTAATTAGCTCCGAAGTTTTAAGGAAGTTCATACTTACCTATTGCTAAACTGAATCCTCACAAGATGATCATGTTACATACATTTCCACATCCCTGAATAGGCTTAATTACTAATTGAAGCGCATTATAAGTTTAAATGACCTCGCATAATTGTTATATTTTCAATTAACAAGCATTAGACAACCAAACGTAATTTCTAACAAATCGGCCTCAAAACTATCTGACCTACATGTTAACAAATTAACAAAACGGTATTAAAATAATTATAATTATGCAATTTCCAACCGCAGGCTCTAATATTAATTAACAGAGTGGGTGGAATTCAGTACAGTCACGAACATAAACACACTTAACAGAGTTCAAAAGTGATTTTCTCTTGAAAAGTTATTGAAAAATGATTGCAACATTTAGATAAGACCTATTTCATAATAATAAAAATAAAATATCAGGGATAAGGACAAAACTAAGGGGTATGCTGCTGAGACACTTTTAAAATTATGATCAGTTTTATTTATAAATACCTGTAACAACAACAAATGAATAATATTCTATTCTATTTTAAAATTTCAACTAAAACTTGATGAGGAAATCGCTTTAGAATTTTGCTAAGTGTATAGATATTGAAGATGGTGACTGTACAAAGGAGCTTCGACCTCTGGGAGTCACAAGTCTCGGGCTATTTAATGAGTTCCCTTTAAATAATACCGAGCTAGCTAAGCGGGCGTTTATTAGCAAGCCTGGACTGCCCCGTTGATCACGTGCTCGCAAGCGCGATAGCTGAGCGTGGGGTCCTGGGGTCGCTTCCTGGGTCGGGCAAAATATTATTGGTTTTAGGGTTCCGTACCTCAAAAGGAAAAAACGAAACCCTTATAGGATTATTCGTGTGTCTGTATGTTCGTCCGTCAGAGCAAATTTGCTTCGAATCTTATGGACCGATTGAGTTGAAATTTGGTACGCAAATGAATTTCTGTGACCCAAAGACGGACGTGTAACGTAAATAAATTAATTTTGAATATAGGGGCACTTTCGAGAGGCAAATAAGTTTTTTTTTTTAAGTTTTGCAATCTGTACCGTATGACCATCACTGTACTGACTGTATCAAATGAACAGGCTTACTGTGAAGGTCCCAAATAGTTTTTTTTAAAAATTATTTTAAAATGAGTTTTTGCAAGTTATTTAAGAAAATAGAAGAAAATTTATCATTCACCTGTTATCTCTGAAACGAATGAGCCAAAAATTTGAAAAAAAAAAAAAATACAGAAAATAGTTCTATACTTATAGATTACAGAAAAACCTATAAGAAGTCTATGGTCTTATAATAACATGATGAATCCCTCAATATTGTGCGTACAAACTTAAAATTGCATTTGGAATGTATGTATATTATTATTATTTCGTTTATTCATTTTTATATAATATGTCAGAAATATGTTACTCACTTGACTAATTGGGACGCCAGCGCCGCCTAGCGGCGTTTGACAGAGTCTACAACATAACGCTCGGACAAGCCGGAGCCGGGGCTGAGCACAGTTTATCGATGGCAGTCAAACAGTGAATTGCTAGTGTGATTAATTTGATAGTAAATTATAATGTGATCTGAACTGTAAACGGTTTTTCTATTGCACAATAACCAACACTACCCACGGTACGCCCACAGTAGTTAAAATATAGCTGATAATAACGAAAGAGTTATATACATTTTTAAATATAATTATTTAAATAAAAAAACATTAAAAAATTTAAAAATAGTGGTCTGCTAGTATCGGGAGCAGGGTCCAAGCTACGGGTGGTTAGGGCTGCAGAGACAGGAACCTCGTCATAATGCATGCCGTTTAAGAAATCAGCCTTCTAAATTAAGCCCTTAATCCAAACGCCTAACGAGAGCCTCGAGTGATGTTGGTCGAGGTTGTCGGCCAACAGGCCATTGGCTGATACGACCATCGACACAATGATAGACGAGCTCACATTCCACATATCGACAACCTCGTATGCTAAGTTGAGATATTTTATTTGTGTCTCTTTCCCAGCTTTCACGAGGTTCGCGTCATGTGGAGTGGTAACAACGACTATCATTGCGCGGCGCGCTAATCGGTCTATCACCACTATATCAGGCTAATTGGCAACAATAGTCCTGTCAGTAATGATAGATCGATCCCGGTACTACGTGATATGGTCATTTTCGAAAACTGAGTGTATTATTATTATTATAGTATCTATACTATTAGAAATAGTGTAATATAGATACACCTCTATCATATCTGTCATATTTTATGTAATGTCATATCATACATTTCGCTTGGGAACGTAACTATTTCACGTTGGTACGAATCAACACATTATTATTTTTCAATATTTCGGAGTCCGTCCAAAAGTAGTAGTCGTTTATATTCATGAGTGTTTTCATCCATTGAAAGGTTGTCAATGAATTCAGTCAGAATATTTAATGCATATCTTTCGCAATTATTCAAATAGGTACATTGTAGTAATAAAAAATAAAAACACGAATTACAAAATTGAATAATGGTAATATACACAACATAAAGTTTGTAATATAGTTTGGGACTATTTGCATCTGAACTAGATAAGAAAGAAAGAAAGAAAGAAAATTGTTTATTCTGCACAAACTAAACGCACATTCCAAAAAATATTACATAAAATGTACTTTCACAAATTAGCCAAAAGCCTCGTAACCAAGTAGTAGAAATATGTCAAGATTGTCTATTACTTGAATATCAGAGCCATAGACAATTTATATTGCTTAATATTACCGATGAGTGTTACAACACTGGCCATTGACAGCTTATCAACAAACAATAATAATTTAATAAGAATACTCAAACAAAATACTGATTGCAAAGTAGACACTATTTTCGTAACAAACAAATAATTATTGAACCGTGCGTCACATCTGTGCAAGAACAGGTTGATGCTCAGCAAAAATGCCGTGACTTCGGAATAAATCAACAACGCTGATTTTCAGCATCATTTTCAGATAAAGGCTCGTACAGACCAGCGCGATATCGCGGTTGTGACATGGGTCATGGGTCTGCACGAGCCTTATTCCGGTATCTCTGACATTTCGTACTAGTTTGGAAAATTACCTACAGTCTGGCCGACGAAAGAATGCGTTCCTGACACCTGTAATAAAGATCAAATTAGCAAAACACATATTCGTTAGTATGAAAATGATAGGTGACAAGAACGCATTCTCTCGACGTACTACGGCACACCTGTAGTAATAATACTTCTTGTTTTATTACACAGATGCAGCTATTAATTTAACTTATTTTTCTAAAGAACCTTCTGATTTTTTTCGTATGCCAACATAAATAGGTAGACATGTTGTAGCCCCCAGTCCCAAGCTGCTTAATGAATTCACTTATACAGGCTTTTGTTAGAATCCTTGTAATTTCTAGGCCAATGTTATCGGTAGTTACATAAACGTTTATTAGTTAATATATAAAAGTAACGTTCATAGGTTTTATGTAAATAGGTTTAGTACGTTCAGGAGTACTTTCTCCGAGAATATTGGAAGGATAAGGTCGAAGTTTATTAAGCTTCTGTGTTTTATAGGTAGCAATTAGTTCGGTCTAGACAGTAATTAGTTCTAGAGTTTTTCTTTGCTTTTTTAGCCTCGAGTCTTTTTTTGTTTAAAAAAACTGCCTACAAATAACTTACATGGAAATAATGGTTTCTAAAAGAATTATAATCGCGTACCTCAAAAAAGAAAGTTTGTTGATAAATGGTTGGAAAAATTAATGTTGCCTTGTCTTTGTTTCCATCCAATAATTCGGAGCCGAAACTGATGAACACATAACTTGTTTTGAGTTAAAACATAGTTAACAACAATACACTGCCAAAAAGTCAAAAATATTATAATTTAATTCCCGCCAATTAAAAGCTGTCAAAATAACAAAACTTTTTTTTCGGGCATCTCAAAATGTTTCCAGCCACTCCTAGCGCTACCCATTACAAGATTATTTCTTTTCATAAGGTAAAACCTTCTTGAATAAAAGAAGGAAGAAGCATTTTTGAATTGTCACCTCCCAGGGTTGGGACCACTGAATTGTCGTTTTCCGTCACGTCCTTTTTGGGTCGTTTATGAACCAAGGTGTACGTTTCTGCGAAATCCCTAGGTTAGGGTTCCTAATGCATACATCTGTTGTCAGCCTTATAAATTATTTATTTTTTTATTAACCTGATTCTAATTTTGATTTAGTACTTAAATGGTGGAATAGTATTTTGGCATGGAATAAAAGAGGGTTTATTTCGGACATTACGTTGCCATTAGAAAAAGGTCCAAGGATCCTTTGGCACTTAACGTACCGTAATTCATTGTAAAAAATAGGTTGTCTTGAAACACTTACGCTACCCATTTATTAACCTATTCCAATTTGAAAAAATTGACTAGTTGTTTTATTCATGTTTTTTTTTTAAATACTTAACTAGGTTTTGCCCTCGGTCTTGCCCGCGAGGAGGTTGGAAATTATCCTACAGGAACGTACTACCGGGATAAAAAGTATCCTAAATCCTAAACCAGGTCATGGTCTACCGTGTGCCTAATTTCAGCGGAATCCGTGCAGCCTTTGAGGCTGAGAAGGTAATAAACAGACCGAAAGACAGAGTTACTTTTGTATTTATAATAATTATATTATAATTGTGTTATAATTATATTATAAATGTGTTATAATTATATTATAATTATTATGTGATCTTTGAAATACAACATACTGATTATGTATATTGAACCCACTGTAACCAAATACGAATATATCACCGCTGTATACACCCAAGTTTAGCATCAGTGCTTAGTGTTCTTGATTTATAGGCGCTCGCTGCCTAGAATAATCACAAGTCTAAACGGAGTGTTTATTATTTAGAATTACAGTAATTCAATTAGAATTACTGTTTGAATTAACACGAATGATAAGATCAAAGGTGTACCGAAATAATACTCGAGATTTATCAAAGGGATACAATTTTGAAATATTAGTGGTCTGTATAGTCACGGACATGACAAACCTTACGTTTACCCAAGATTCAAAAACGATTTAGCACTTTCCGGGACACTGAACGAGACACAATAGAAGTTCTATTGTTATAAAGTCTATGGGCGTTTAGTGTCCCGGAAAGTGTTAATAAATAATAATAATATAATTTAGTTCAGGCGACACAGGCCGAACGCGTGAGGGAGAGGCAAAATTCGCGCCCTCACGCCCCTGACCGCCGCAGAGACGGTCCGGGCGTCGGGAATCGCGAGCCGATTTCCAGCCACCCGTAGGCGCGGGCTTGCGGACGGTGAGCAATGGGTAGCTCGCCGTCCGATAAGGACCAGGCCCGGGTCGACAGCGCGTTGTGTTCCACGCGCGCCTCAAAGAGATGTCAGCAGAATTGGCGGGGTCCGCTAGGGCCGATGTCTGCTGGGGTTGCGAAGAAAGCCGAAAGAGTGATCGTGGCCCCCAGCAACAGGGCACCTGAAGGAACACGGGTGGGTTTTAGTCAGTAAGAGTCTGACATACCCTCTCGCTCCACACAGAGCGGGAGAAGTTAGTTGATAATTTCACACCCAAAAAAAAGGCCGATAGACAAATATTATCTAACCTAAACATATATATTTTTACTATATTCAAAAACTCCTAAAGTTTTCATAGAAATATGGTGTTATGAGCAAAGTATTTTAGAAAATATGCTATTATGAAATTGGTCTTTTTTCAAATGCAATCGTTATTTCACAAGAAAATCTTTTTTGAATATTGCGTAAGTGTAAGGTATTATGCTTGCGACTGTACAACGCGGTGAAGCGAGATGAAGAATAATAAATCCTGATTGTCTAAAATCGGGATTTTTGATCCCGAAATAATAGTATTTATTGATTTCACTAGGCTGAGCAAATAATTCTACTGTCCATTTTGACTAACACTAGGGTACATTGAATGCCAAAATAACAGCGCGCTCTTGGAATTTCAACTTTCGGCAATGAGCAGAGAGCTAAAAATCCAATATTATTTTGGCATACATTTAGGTGACGCCTGAGTGTTAGTAAAAACAAGCATACTTCTATGTGCTTTTTCGAGTGACGTATACACGTATGGGCACGTCTAGTGTACCCTAAAGAATCAACATGACATTGCTGATTGACTAAGCTTGCTTTTAGGACACATGAGCTATTGTTGTGAAGCCCGAGTCGACGTGACGAAAGAAAAGAGAATTCAAAATTGATTTCCTTTTGTTTCTGGATCCACTTTTACGTTTACGCTGAACCATACTAAATTATACATATTATAAAGGCCCCTATTACATGGGACTTAAACATAACTGGCGAAATGTGGGTGTGCCTGTGCTACAGGGACACCTCTGCCCAACCCTTCGGGGAAACAAGGCGTGATGTTATGTGATGTATAAAGGCGTAACTCGTCTGTCTGTCTATTACTTTTTCACGCTTAAACCACTGAACCGACTGTTATGAAATTTGACAAATATGTAACCTGTAGAAGGATATAATCTACTTTCTATCCAAGATACTTATTTAATACAAAATACCTACATGCAGGCGAACTCGTGGTCAACAGGCACTAAATATATAAATAGCCTTGTGACACTTAAACAAGTTCATAAAACTATTAAATCATTTCTGCAAGTTACCAGATTTAAAAAAATAAAAAAAATATCACTTTTCAGCCCATAGACAACCTTTGTTAATATAAACCTAATCTAATTAATTCAAAAACATGCAGGGCAACCCCAATATAGCCCCATTTCAATAATAATAAATTTCGTGATCAATGAGCTACATTGAACGATTCATTAATATGTTGGCAGTGTTCCATTTCGTTTGTTCAAATTGTTTATGTGATACATTGCAGTTTCAAAACAAATTGTGTTCGAACGCTTGTTGGTTATAACAACTTTATGATAGTTTTGTCTCATACTTGGCTGGTTATATCACTTCAAGTCGTCAACAAATGTTATTGGCTGTCTTTTTTAAAAATATGTACAACGTACATACCCATAGTCGGAGATTTTTTATGTCTGTGCAATACTATATTAACAAGTGAAATTATATTAAAGTTTTAAAACCCCCGACACAAACATTTCCTTATTTCTCTTTCCTACTCCATCACCAGACCCTGTTCATCATCTACCTATTTATTGAGACTATTCCAATGAGCCCAAACACGATACCTGATCTGTAAGTTTGGAAGGGAGTGGGGTATACTGCAAATTATGCAGCGTAAGTTCAAGGTTTTAATGTTCTTCTAATATCATTGAAGTAACAGAATACCAAATTTCAAATCGATCAGAACTGTGGAAGATACTCATATCTATTCATCAACTAGAAAAGATCTAATAATTTCAAACGACTGAACCGATTTAGATAAAACATGTCTAAGAACCATCGCTAGAAAACGTACTTTCAAATAAAAAAGAGAGAGAGCTACGGTGCCACAGACAGACACATACATAGCGGTCAAACTTTTAGGTTTTTGCGTCGGGGGTTAAAAATTGTAACAAACACGCTTTTTGTATCTGTCAATGTGACCGCTTACAAACTGTTCACTATAAGTCTCTTGTCACCTTGTTGGCACCATGGCTTGCTCAAGCTTAGTTTAAATACTAATAGAGTTCAAAATGGCGACTAACGTAACAGTGCTACAAATCGCGTCACGGGTCAAGTTATAATAAACGCACTGTTGTTCTAAACTGCACAATTTTGATGTCGTTTTCATCATCATTCAGAGAATTTATTTCAGAAGGTTTATGTGTAAAATACATTAATATTCAACTGAGATGAGCACCAGAACTCTCGATGCTCTGATAAGTCGCTACATATAACATACGTTGAACGTGAGGAGGGTCGCTAGTTTCAAATAAATACTACCTTTTTCAAGTTAAGATAATAATTGAAAGGATACGGTGGCATGAAGATAAGTTCGCTTTTAAAAATTAACCTGAGAAAATTAAAGAGCATCGGTAGAAGTTTACCCATTAGTAAGACGTCATTTTAACAAAAAGAACGAAAATAATTTGGATCCGTGCTATCAACAGGCACCGTCGCAAGTGATACTTTCTGAGCTTCCTATATAAAATATCTCCTTGGCTTCCAGCCAGTGGTAAGTAGCTGCCTATCTTCAAGCGGATAAACCAAAACATGTGGCTTCAGATAAATAGTACTTTAAGCGTTGGCAGCGTCGTCGGAGTCGCGGGCTGATCAAGACCGTTACAAACATGGGACAGACGAAACACAAGTAAACTTGGCTGCGAGAAGAGCTGAAGATCTGAAGGCCAGTTCCCGTAATCAAACAATGTCATAAATCCTACACAGTTTTTGACAGATGAAGACTGAGTTAGAATGCGACCAATCAATCAATTAGCCCAGCGCTTTCCCAACTATATTGGGGTCGGCTTCCAGTTTAACCAGATGCAGCTGAATACCAGTATTTTACATGGAGCGATTGCCTATCTGACTATTGGATAACACGATACCTCTTGGTGAGACTGGTTATTAGACTTTTGGGCTTCTGACTAACGACTGTCAAAATTAAGTGGCAGTTGAGACCAACGGCTTAACATATTTTCCGAGGCACGGAAGGGACTGGATATGTAATGAATGGTCACCCACCCACGAACCGACCTTGGCAAGCGTAGCTTAACCTTCGATCGACCCGTGCGACTTTTATCATTTAGCTAGAAGCCCCTGAGATAAGAATGCGACCGTTTTAAAAAAAATCGGGTTTTACCCCTCTGGCTTTTTCAAGATGAAGAAAAGAACGATGATTGAGAGAAAAACTAAAGATCTATATATATATACTATTAAATGAGCAATATTTGTATACATATATGTACATATATTTGTAATCACTTTCTTGAAAATGGCTGTAACGATTTCGATGAAAGTTGCAATATGTATAGGGGTTTACGAGGGCGAAAAATCGGTCTACCTGGGACTCATATCTGGGAAAATTGGTTTCCTTCGTATTTTCACCCGAACAGAGCTCGGTCGCCCAAAGTTTAGAACAAGATGGCTACCTTAGAATAATGGCAGGGCAGCATGGAATAAGTATGTTCTAACATGGCAGTATGGAATTAGTATGAACCATCCTATATTAAATGAGCATTTTCTATTTCACTAGAGCAGGGCTCGGTCACCCAGGTACTTTAAACTCAATCATGGAATATTTAATATCGATGTCAAGTTTAATGTCTTTTCTTGATGTGTCCTTATAATAAACTTTAAGTAACGCAAAAAGTCCTTCATGAAATTTCAATGATTACTTATATTCTACTAAGAACACGGTCCAAGATGTAAGTCGATACAATGTGAAAGCTTTCTTTGTGCGGACGACATTGATGATCCGATTGTTAGGTTCAGACATTCGAGTGATTTTGTTTTGGAACGAGTTATAGACGAAGTGGTTGATTAGTGTGATTAATATTCTGAATACACTATTAGTTTAGCTAGACAATCAAACTTCAATTCATAGAATTTTATTATTACGGTTAGTAGAAAAATAAATGAAGATAGCCGGCGATGCGCTAGCCTTATTATCCAAGTCCATCTCATCCGTCTAATCTAGAAACAAAAGGTAGTTTTCATTAGAAATCACGGATACTATACTAGAAATCACAAAATACTAGAACTCAGACCACCCAGAAATAATTACGAGAAAAAAACATTTTATACGAAGGAGTGGTACTGTATAATAAGTTGCCAGATAAAATAGTTAATCCAAAATATATATATATATATATATATATAAATAATAGTTTATGTTCAGAAGCACTGTAACACTTAGCTAAAAAATGCCTGCTCATATGATAAATAACTAAAATAACCTTTGTATTGAAATTAGAATCTTTAGAAGCCTAGTTTTAAATATATTTGTTTTCCTTTTATCGACTCACGGAGTCATTATGTTGCCTTATAACTGCATGATTTATTTATACATCTCAAATATTATGCGAACTGTTTTGAGTTATTTATGAGAATAAATTCTTTAAACCGATATTCAGCCTCTTATCTAAACCTCAATTAAGTAATTAATGAAAACAGCACGTGAAAACGTCCATCCACCTAAAATTTAATATCTTCATCACAAATTATTTCGCTCTCACACAAGCTCCACTCTTCCCGTTTAAACCATGTAATGTGTGCAGAGTCACAGTAAGCGACTCGTCTGCTTTAATTAAAGCCTCAACTCCGTCTGAAGGTATTACAACTGTAATTAGATCGCTGCTACTTAGCATTTCAATTACGCCACCACTATGATTTTATATTAATACTGAACTTAGCCGAGTATGAGATGTTCTTGATGATACTTGAAGAAGGTTTCTTAGTTAGCTGGTGTTACATCACAAGCATCATCGTCATTTTTCTGCCCTTGATGTTACTTGGTGTCGGTGCCAAGAACGCATTCTCTCGACGTAGTACGGCACACCTGTAGTAATAATACTTCTTGTTTTATTACACAGATGCTGCTATTAATTTAACTTATTTGTCTAAAGAACCTTCTGATTTTTTTCGTATGCCAACATAAATAGGTAGACATGTTGTAGCCCCCAGTCCCAAGCTGCTTAATGAATTCACTTATACAGGCTTTTGTTAGAATCCTTGTAATTTCTAGGCCAATGTTATCGGTAGTTACATAAACGTTTATTAGTTAATATATAAAAGTAACGTTCATAGGTTTTATGTAAATAGGTTTAGTACGTTCAGGAGTACTTTCTCCGAGAATATTGGAAGGATAAGGTCGAAGTTTATTAAGCTTCTGTGTTTTATAGGTAGCAATTAGTTCGGTCTAGACAGTAATTAGTTCTAGAGTTTTTCTTTGCTTTTTTAGCCTCGAGTCTTTTTTTGTTTAAAAAAACTGCCTACAAATAACTTACATGGAAATAATGGTTTCTAAAAGAATTATAATCGCGTACCTCAAAAAAGAAAGTTTGTTGATAAATGGTTGGAAAAATTAATGTTGCCTTGTCTTTGTTTCCATCCAATAATTCGGAGCCGAAACTGATGAACACATAACTTGTTTTGAGTTAAAACATAGTTAACAACAATACACTGCCAAAAAGTCAAAAATATTATAATTTAATTCCCGCCAATTAAAAGCTGTCAAAATAACAAAACTTTTTTTTCGGGCATCTCAAAATGTTTCCAGCCACTCCTAGCGCTACCCATTACAAGATTATTTCTTTTCATAAGGTAAAACCTTCTTGAATAAAAGAAGGAAGAAGCATTTTTGAATTGTCACCTCCCAGGGTTGGGACCACTGAATTGTCGTTTTCCGTCACGTCCTTTTTGGGTCGTTTATGAACCAAGGTGTACGTTTCTGCGAAATCCCTAGGTTAGGGTTCCTAATGCATACATCTGTTGTCAGCCTTATAAATTATTTATTTTTTTATTAACCTGATTCTAATTTTGATTTAGTACTTAAATGGTGGAATAGTATTTTGGCATGGAATAAAAGAGGGTTTATTTCGGACATTACGTTGCCATTAGAAAAAGGTCCAAGGATCCTTTGGCACTTAACGTACCGTAATTCATTGTAAAAAATAGGTTGTCTTGAAACACTTACGCTACCCATTTATTAACCTATTCCAATTTGAAAAAATTGACTAGTTGTTTTATTCATGTTTTTTTTTTAAATACTTAACTAGGTTTTGCCCTCGGTCTTGCCCGCGAGGAGGTTGGAAATTATCCTACAGGAACGTACTACCGGGATAAAAAGTATCCTAAATCCTAAACCAGGTCATGGTCTACCGTGTGCCTAATTTCAGCGGAATCCGTGCAGCCTTTGAGGCTGAGAAGGTAATAAACAGACCGAAAGACAGAGTTACTTTTGTATTTATAATAATTATATTATAATTGTGTTATAATTATATTATAAATGTGTTATAATTATATTATAATTATTATGTGATCTTTGAAATACAACATACTGATTATGTATATTGAACCCACTGTAACCAAATACGAATATATCACCGCTGTATACACCCAAGTTTAGCATCAGTGCTTAGTGTTCTTGATTTATAGGCGCTCGCTGCCTAGAATAATCACAAGTCTAAACGGAGTGTTTATTATTTAGAATTACAGTAATTCAATTAGAATTACTGTTTGAATTAACACGAATGATAAGATCAAAGGTGTACCGAAATAATACTCGAGATTTATCAAAGGGATACAATTTTGAAATATTAGTGGTCTGTATAGTCACGGACATGACAAACCTTACGTTTACCCAAGATTCAAAAACGATTTAGCACTTTCCGGGACACTGAACGAGACACAATAGAAGTTCTATTGTTATAAAGTCTATGGGCGTTTAGTGTCCCGGAAAGTGTTAATAAATAATAATAATATAATTTAGTTCAGGCGACACAGGCCGAACGCGTGAGGGAGAGGCAAAATTCGCGCCCTCACGCCCCTGACCGCCGCAGAGACGGTCCGGGCGTCGGGAATCGCGAGCCGATTTCCAGCCACCCGTAGGCGCGGGCTTGCGGACGGTGAGCAATGGGTAGCTCGCCGTCCGATAAGGACCAGGCCCGGGTCGACAGCGCGTTGTGTTCCACGCGCGCCTCAAAGAGATGTCAGCAGAATTGGCGGGGTCCGCTAGGGCCGATGTCTGCTGGGGTTGCGAAGAAAGCCGAAAGAGTGATCGTGGCCCCCAGCAACAGGGCACCTGAAGGAACACGGGTGGGTTTTAGTCAGTAAGAGTCTGACATACCCTCTCGCTCCACACAGAGCGGGAGAAGTTAGTTGATAATTTCACACCCAAAAAAAAGGCCGATAGACAAATATTATCTAACCTAAACATATATATTTTTACTATATTCAAAAACTCCTAAAGTTTTCATAGAAATATGGTGTTATGAGCAAAGTATTTTAGAAAATATGCTATTATGAAATTGGTCTGTTTTCAAATGCAATCGTTATTTCACAAGAAAATCTTTTTTGAATATTGCGTAAGTGTAAGGTATTATGCTTGCGACTGTACAACGCGGTGAAGCGAGATGAAGAATAATAAATCCTGATTGTCTAAAATCGGGATTTTTGATCCCGAAATAATAGTATTTATTGATTTCACTAGGCTGAGCAAATAATTCTACTGTCCATTTTGACTAACACTAGGCTACATTGAATGCCAAAATAACAGCGCGCTCTTGGAATTTCAACTTTCGGCAATGAGCAGAGAGCTAAAAATCCAATATTATTTTGGCATACATTTAGGTGACGCCTGAGTGTTAGTAAAAACAAGCATACTTCTATGTGCTTTTTCGAGTGACGTATACACGTATGGGCACGTCTAGTGTACCCTAAAGAATCAACATGACATTGCTGATTGACTAAGCTTGCTTTTAGGACACATGAGCTATTGTTGTGAAGCCCGAGTCGACGTGACGAAAGAAAAGAGAATTCAAAATTGATTTCCTTTTGTTTCTGGATCCACTTTTACGTTTACGCTGAACCATACTAAATTATACATATTGTCCAGTAGTGGACATTTGGAAGTTTTACAATAATTAAAACCTCAGTTTCTTCACAAACAGCTTTAATCTTGATTTTTCTTGAAGATTACAATATAATTGTGTTTTATAACAAAGAAATCCACGCAGCCGTGTACTCAACATCAAATAAAAAAAAGAAAAAATAATAAAGTGCGGGTGTGAGTAAAAATCACGAACAACATAGAAAATCTAATGGCGCCACTCGCTTGTGCAACTTGATGCTATTGAAAAGGCGTCAGGCGTAGAGGTGGCGCAGACATCTTCCCCCCCGTTGAAAGACTCCTTTCAACTCTTTCAGTCGTCATTCAGTGAAGCGGTAGGCAAGGGGCAGATCCGAGAGAGAGGCCTCCTGAAGCAGCCTCTGGTAGTTTCTACGTCTGCGACTCGGGTGACGCCGTCGGTCCCAGGGAACAGGCGGCTGACTCGTCCCATTCGCCAGCTGAGTGGTGGGACGTTATCTTCCTGGAGAAGAACTAAATCTCCAACTTGCAAGGATGCTGAATTCGTACGCCATTTGGAGCGCTGCTGTAGCTCTGCTACATATTCTCTTTGCCAGCGCTGCCAAAAATGTTGGTAAATTTGTTGAAGCTTCATGTAGCGTTGAAGGTTGTTCTGGTTCTCGTGCTCTAGCGATGGACCAGGCAATGCATTTAGGGCACGCCCTATCAGAAAATGGCCGGGAGTCAGAAAATGGTAATCGTTAGGGGAAAGGGAGAGTGGGCACAAAGGTCGACTATTAAGCACAGCTTCCACCTGTGTGAAGAGAGTACCTATCTCCTCAAACGTTAAATGATTGTCCCCCATAACGCGCTTTATATGGTATTTCGCGGACTTAACGCCGGCTTCCCAGATGCCGCCGAAATGTGGAGCATACGCGGGAGAGAACACAAACTTTATGCCTTCATTGGTAGCAAAATCAGCTACAGGTTCATGATGAGTTTTGAGAAAATTGCCTATCTCTTTAGCTGCAGCAACAAAGTTGCGGCCATTGTCGCAAAATATCTCCGCTGGCTTGCCCCTGCGCGATATGAACCTGCGTAACGTCATGATGAACGCGTCTTTAGACAAATCACTGGCAGCTTCCAGGTGCACACATTTATACCGGAAACAAACAAACAAACATAAATAGGTTTTCGTTAATCGTGCACCTCGACCCTTTCTATTTAGCGTGAGGAACGGACCAGCGAAGTCAACACCAACGGTACGAAATGGAAAATCAGGTGTGATGCGCTGTGCAGGTAAGTTTCCCATTATGGGATTTAATGTTTTTCCTTGTATACGTCTACACATGACACAGGCATGTACTGTGCGGCGGGCCAAGTGCCTACCGTTTATAGGCCACACCGTCTCTCTTACACATGCCAGCAATAGCTGAGGCCCAGCATGCATGTTATATAAGTGTTGAAAATTGAAATACAATTTGGTAAGTGGATGAGAGGCGTGCAAAAGTATGGGATGTTTTTTAGTATAGCTGTAATTTGATAATTCTATTCTACCACCGACTCTCATCACTTTGTCATCATCCAAAAAGGGTGAAAGCGACAAGAGTGTTGACTTGCTACTTAAAGGTTTATTTTTTAACAAAATGTTGTACTCTAGAGCAAATGAAGTTTGCTGAGCAATTTTGCATAGACGAATAAAAGATGATTCTAATTCACTAACTGTTACTTTACCAAATAATTTATCTTTGGGACATTTATGTCTTAGATTATGTATAAATCTATTAACATACGCAAACATGCGTCTCAATTTTAAGAATGAAGAAAATTTATCTATTTTTAGAATTTCTGTTACAGGTTCCTGAACGAGAGTGGAAGTGGATTTAATCTCAGGTAAGTCTGATTCATTTATTAATTTATCCAAATAGGGCCAATCAGATTCAGGCTGTTTTAGATAGCTTGGACCTGACCACCACAAATCAAGGTTGATGATTTGATCTGGGCTGACGCCCCTTGAGACCAGGTCAGCCGGATTCTGATCAGTCGGCACATAGTGCCACGACGAACCATCGGTAAGTTCATTTATTTCGGCTACCCTATTAGCTACAAACGTTTTTAACTTTGCAGAACTACCGCTCAACCAACTGAGGACCACGCTAGAATCGCACCAGTAAATGATGCGATTGACCTCATATCGCAGAGAACTAAAAACTGCCTTGCACAATTTTGCAGCTAATAGGGCAGCGCAAAGCTCCAGACGCGGTATAGTCGTCGGCTTCAACGGCGCCACCTTAGACTTAGCGCACAGTAAGTTTACCTTCACATCACCAGCTAAGTTGTGTGACCGCAGGTACACACATGCACCGTAAGCGACTTGGGAAGCATCACTGAAGGTATGTATTTCTATATAACTAGGAGCCTCGCATAGCGTTAAACGTGGGATCTGTAAACCTGATAAAAAATGTAAATTGTTAATGAACTTGTTCCAGGATTTCAGAACGTCGGAACCAACTGGCTCATCCCAATCTCTTTTATTGAGCCATAAGGACTGTAGTAACATTTTAGGTATAATCACACATGGACTGAGAATTCCAAGGGGATCAAAAATCTTGAATGATGCAGACAGTATTGATCGCTTGGTAACTACATCATTGTTATTGGGAACCTCAATTGATATATGAAGAGTATCAGTTTTGGGGTTCCAATCTAATCCTAAAGTATTTGTAGATTCACTTAAACTAACCTTGGCATTTTGATCAATGACTGATGATGACAAAATGCTGGGTAAATTCGATCTGAATTTACGCAGTTTAAATCCACCAGATCCAAGGATGTCCGACACCTTGCGTTGAATATATAATAGCTCGGACTCATTGTTGGATCCGGTGACCAAATCATCGACATAATGGTCGTGTTTAATAATATTGGCTATTAGTTCGTCATTGCAATCCTCTGCTAATACTGACAAACACTTTGTGCTTAAATATGTAGCACTTGCGAGACCATAAGTTACGGTGTTTAGACGTAAAATTTTGATAGGATTCGACTCGTCACTTCTCCAAAGTATCAGTTGTAAATTACGATCTCTTTCATCTAATGAGACCATCCTAAAGAATTTTTCAATATCAGCTATCAATATATATTTATGCTGACGAGCCCGAATCAAAATAGAAAAAATTGAGTTTTGAACATTGGGACCAACCATCTGTAGGTCGTTCAAAGAGAAACCTGAGGAAGTTCGTGCCGATCCATCAAAGACAATACGAGTCTTTGTCGTTTCACTGTTTTGTTTAAATACTGCATGATGGCAAAGGTAATAGGATGGAACGGGATTAATAGTCGGACATTCCTCTAAATGGCCTAGCTCAGAATATTCTTGAATAAAATTGGAATATTGTAACTTTAATTCCGGATTCTTACGGAAACGTTTTTCTAAACACAACAATCGTTTCTTAGCCATTGCGTAAGAATTCCCTAAACAATCTGGAGTATCAATTAGGGGCAGCCTGACACAAAATCTACCCGATTCCAAACGGTAAGTATTACGATAAAAATGTTCTTCACATGCCTGCTCAATTTTGCTAAAATATTGCTTATCTGGAACCTGCTCCAGTTCCCAAAACTTTGTCAATTGAGAATTAATATTGGAATTATTGCATTCGCCACTGTCACTGATTGAAACATGACACGGAATATTGTTAGGTGACGAACGATTCCTTACACATGGAGGAATAGGGCCGGCAATTAGCCAACCTAGCTTTGAGCTACGTAGCTTGGGCATGTTGTGACCTAATGCTAGCTGATCACATCCTAATAGGTCCCAAAATAGGTCCGCACCTATCAAGACGTCTATAGCCGAAGGCTGATTAAAATTAGGGTCAGCTAACTGTATATTTGTTGGAATCTTTAAATGACTAATATCTATAGGATACTTAGGAATAGCACCTGTTAATTGGTTTAATACATAAAACGACTGTACGACACTGAAGTCATTGTTAATTGAATTTACTCGGGCAATGCAACTCTTGTTCACATGTTCTGCTAAGTTGTTGCCTATACCTATAACATTTATGGTATTTATAGCACATACCTGTAATGATAGCTTGGTCATGAGTGACTGGCTAATGAATGAGGACTGACTTCCACAGTCTAATAAAGCACGCACTCGAAATACTTTGTTTGTTTGAGGATTAATAACATTAACCATAGCTGTTGACATAATTATGTTATTTTCTATGAAATTATTGTTAATCGAATTATTGACAGATATCTCAGTTGACCCGCGATCTGTGTTAGCATTATTGCTGCTGACTGTACTAGTACTGTTGGAATTAGGTAAATGCAAGAGTGAGTTGTGCCTACGCTTGCACTCACGACAGGGACCCATTTTGCAATCACGTGCACGATGCCCTGTTCGTAAACAATTGGAGCATAAGTGCAACTTAAATGCTTCATCTCGTCGTTCTTGAACACTCTTCCCTAAGAAAGTAGGGCAGTCGTATATCCAGTGGTCACCTTTGCAGACAACGCACTGCCTAGCGACAGAGCCTGTGTTCTGAACTGCAGATGAAAAGGATTTAGTAATACGAGAATTATTATTGTTATTTTGACGTGATTGTATTATCCTAGGTACATCAGACTTGTTTTGATACATAGTTTCTAACACATCAGCGCGATCAGTTAGGAACTTATTGAAATCCTTTAGAGTGGGGACATCGGACAACCTATTACGATGTTCTTCCCACTTCATGGCAGTACGATTATCTAATTTTGGTATAAGAATTTTAATAATTATCATGTCAAGCAGTTCCTCCTGTTTAGCTAAGCTTGACAATGCTCGCAAATTTTTAGTTACGTGGTCAACTAGAAACCTCAGTGATTTGTCTGATTCACGTTTGTGTTGTTGCTGTGTTGATTCAAAATATAACAATGAATTGAGGTGTTGATTTATAAGTTGGCGCTTGTTATCGTAACGATCGCACAAGAGCTGCCACGCAGTTTCATAGTTGTTTTCACAAATCTCTAAATTAGAAATAATTCGCGCAGCTTCATTTTCGAGATACGATACTAAATAATGGAATTTATGAATAGGCTTGATTCGCTCGTTGTTGTGAATGAGCGACAAATAGGTATCTCGGAACTCAAGCCAGCGGAAATAGGCGCCATCGAACCATGCGATTTGTATTTGTGGTAATTTAAAATCAACATGATGACACTGAGATGACTGACCGTGATGACATTGTGATGAATCGTGCAAATCAGATTCCTGAGAACCAATCTTATACTTATCAAGTTGCTCTTCAGCAATTGCAAGATGTGAAGTAAAGATCTGCTCAATTTCATCCCGTTCGTCGATCTCAGAGGCCATATCATCGCAATTAATGACCTCAATCTGATCCTGTAGTTCATCGAATTTGCTAGACATAGCTCGTATTTTTTCAATATTAATTTTTAACTCTTTAACTTGACCCTTTGATAATTTTGAAGAGCATACTATATCTAAATATTTTTTAAATTTCGTTAAACGACCTTTTACCGAGCTACGTTTAGCAAACAAATCCTTCAATTGTTTTGCATTACTGTCTTTATCTTCGCTTAAAGACATCTTGTTAATTAATAGTTAATTGTAGCATCAACAAACGATAAACTGGCACTGAGAATTTTCGAAAAATAGTTATAGTTGATTGAGTAGGTAATCTGTACAGTAGTGCCAAATGAAGGAACAAAGTTATGTGTTTGGAATCTTATCTGGTACTCCTTCGGCGGCACCTGGGCCCGAACGCAGCCACACGGCAGCAGCGCGGAGGCGGCGTGGCGCGGTGCTGGCGCCGACGTAACCCGAACGCGGCTAGCGGTAACCGGCAGCGTCAGGACGGCGACGATGTTTCTGGAATAGTCGGCCGAAAATATTTGAAATAATGTGAACTAGAATAATGGAACGTATTATTGGGAGGGCGACTAAGTTTGGGCTTCAGATTACCTATAGTATAACGAAAATATTGAGAATGTAATTACTGATTTACAATTTTACAAATGACGTAGGTAGTTGTCATTGAACAATCGATTTTAATTTTACTATTTTTGGATATATACTGGTTATTTACTTGAGATAAACTTTGAAGTAGTTAGATACCTTGTTGAATTAATGAAATACACAAGAGGAATGTAGGTACCAACAGCGACCTTTTGATAGGAAAATAGGTTTAAGTAATATGGGTAGGGTTTTGTAGGAATGGCACTTATCTGATAGGCGAGACGGCTGCTTCTGGCTGCACTGATCCTCGCTGGTAGCTGTGGTACTAATAGGTACACGAGCTGCTTGCGCAGATGTTGACGGAATCCTCGAGCTGGCGTGGCAGGCTGACGGTGAACCTCGACGTCGTCGGCGTCGTAGAAGCTAAGGCTGGGCGCGGCGCGTTCTGCTCACCGACCTGGCTGGCTTAGTTGTCTTCTATTATAGCGTTCTTGCGTCTGTAGTCCTCCACGATGAATCTTTTGTGAACTTCCTTTTCATAAAGATTCTTTGTCTTCGTACTCGATTCCAGTTTGCAGAAATGTCCTGTCACGGTCGCCACTTATATGTCCAGTAGTGGACATTTGGAAGTTTTACAATAATTAAAACCTCAGTTTCTTCACAAACAGCTTTAATCTTGATTTTTCTTGAAGATTACAATATAATTGTGTTTTATAACAAAGAAATCCACGCAGCCGTGTACTCAACATCAAATAAAAAAAGGAAAAAATAATAAAGTGCGGGTGTGAGTAAAAATCACGAACAACATAGAAAATCTAATGGCGCCACTCGCTTGTGCAACTTGATGCTATTGAAAAGGCGTCAGGCGTAGAGGTGGCGCAGACACATATTATAAAGGCCCCTATTACATGGGACTTAAACATAACTGGCGAAATGTGGGTGTGCCTGTGCTACAGGGACACCTCTGCCCAACCCTTCGGGGAAACAAGGCGTGATGTTATGTGATGTATAAAGGCGTAACTCGTCTGTCTGTCTATTACTTTTTCACGCTTAAACCACTGAACCGACTGTTATGAAATTTGACAAATATGTAACCTGTAGAAGGATATAATCTACTTTCCATCCAAGATACTTATTTAATACAAAATACTTACATGCAGGCGAACTCGTGGTCAACAGGCACTAAATATATAAATAGTCTTGTGACACTTAAACAAGTTCATAAAACTATTAAATCATTTCTGCAAGTTACCAGATTTAAAAAAAAATAAAAAAATATCACTTTTCAGCCCATAGACAACCTTTGTTAATATAAACCTAATCTAATTAATTCAAAAACATGCAGGGCAACCCCAATATAGCCCCATTTCAATAATAATAAATTTCGTGATCAATGAGCTACATTGAACGGTTCATTAATATGTTGGCAGTGTTCCATTTCGTTTGTTCAAATTGTTTATGTGATACATTGCAGTTTCAAAATAAATTGTGTTCGAACGCTTGTTGGTTATAACAACTTTATGATAGTTTTGTCTCATACTTGGCTGGTTATATCACTTCAAGTCGTCAACAAATGTTATTGGCTGTCTTTTTTAAAAATATGTACAACGTACCTACCCATAGTCGGAGATTTTTTATGTCTGTGCAATACTATATTAACAAGTGAAATTATATTAAAGTTTGAAAACCCACGACACAAACATTTCCTCATTTCTCTTTCCTACTCCATCACCAGACCCGTTCATCATCTACCAATTCATTGAAACCATTCCAATGAGCCCAAACATGATACCTGTGCTGTAAGTTGGTAAGGGTTGGAAGTTGGTTGGTAAGGTATCCTCAAGGTTACTTTGTTCTTCTACTATCATTGAAGTAACAGAATACCTAATTTCAAATCGATCAGAACTGTGGAAGACGCTCACATCCATTCAACAACTAGAAAAGAACTGATAATTTCAAACGGCTGAACCGATCTAGATAAAACATATCTAAGAATCATAGCTAGAAAACCTGCTTTCAAATAATAATAAAAAACCGCATTCAAATCGGTTTAACCGTTTAAGAGCTACGGTGCCACAGACATACACACACACAAAGCGGTCAAACTTATAACACCTCTCTTTTTGCGTTGGGGGTTAAAAAATAGAAACAAAGACGCTTTTTGTATTTTTCAATGTGACCGCTTTCAGACTGTTCACTATAACTTGTCTCTTGCCGTCTTGTTGGCACCATGGCTTGTCAAGCTTAGTTTGAATACTAATAGAGTTCAAAATGGCTACTAACATAACAGTGCTACAAATCGCGTCACGGGTCAAGTTCTTCTACACTGCACAATTTTGATGTGGTTTTCATCATCATTCAGAGAATTTATTTCGGAAGGTTTATGTGTAAAATACATTAATATTCAACTTAGATATAGCACAGAACTCTCGATGTTCTGATAAGTCGCTACATACAAAGTACTTTGAACATGGGGTGGGTCGCTAGTTGCAAATAAATACCTACTACCTTTTTTCAGGTAAAGATAATAATTGGAAGGATACGGTGGCATGAAGATAAGTTCGCTTTTAAAAATTAACCTGAGAAAATTAAAGAGCATCGGTAGAAGTTTACCCATTAGTAAGACGTCATTTTAACAAAAAGAACGAAAATAATTTGGATCCGTGCTATCAACAGGCACCGTCGCAAGTGATACTTTCTGAGCTTCCTATATAAAATATCTCCTTGGCTTCCAGCCAGTGGTAAGTAGCCGCCTATCTTCAAGCGGATAAGCCAAAACATGTGGCTTTAGATAAATAGTACTTTAAGCGTTGGCAGCGTCGTCGGAGTCGCGGGCTGATCAAGACCGTTACAAACATGGGACAGACGAAACACAAGTAAACTTGGCTGCGAGAAGAGCTGAAGATCTGAAGGCCAGTTCCCGTAATTAAACAATGTCATAAATCCTACTAAGTTTTTGACAGATGAAGACTGAGATAGAATGCGACCAATCAATCAATCAGCCCAGCGCTTTCCCAACTATGTTGGGGTCGGCTTCCAGTCTATCCAGATGCAGCTGAATACCAGTATTTTACATGGAGCGATTGCCTATCTGACTATTGGATAA
Organism: Omphaloscelis lunosa; assembly: GCA_916610215.1. NCBI lineage: Eukaryota > Metazoa > Arthropoda > Insecta > Lepidoptera > Noctuidae > Omphaloscelis > Omphaloscelis lunosa. The sequence continues at coordinate 6,511,161 of OU744255.1, forward strand.
CACGATACCTCTTGGTGAGACTGGTTATTAGACTTTTGGGCTTCTGACTAACGACTGTCAAAATTAAGTGGCAGTTGAGACCAACGGCTTACCATACTTTCCGAGGCACGGAAGGGTCTGGATATGTAATGTATGGTCACCTACCCACGAACCGACCTTGGCAAGTGTAGCTTAACCTTCGATCGATCCGTGCGGCTTTTATCATTTAGCTGATATAAGAATGCGACCGTTTAAAAAAAAAAACGGGTATTACCCCTCTGGCTTTTTCAAGATGAAGAAAAGAACGATGACTGAGAGAAAAACTAAAGATCTATTTATATATACTATTAAATGAGCAATATTTGTATACATATATATGTACATATATTTGTAATCACTTTCTTGAAAATGGCTGTAACGATTTCGATGAAAGTTGCAATATGTATAGGGGTTTACGAGGGCGAAAAATCGGTCTACCTGGGACTCATATCTGGGAAAATTGGTTTCCTTCGTATTTTCACCCGAACAGAGCTCGGTCGCCCAAAGTTTAGAACAAGATGGCTACCTTAGAATAATGGCAGGGCAGCATGGAATAAGTATGTTCTAACATGGCAGTATGGAATTAGTATGAACCATCCTATATTAAATGAGCATTTTCTATTTCACTAGAGCAGGGCTCGGTCACCCAGGTACTTTAAACTCAATCATGGAATATTTAATATCGATGTCAAGTTTAATGTCTTTTCTTGATGTGTCCTTATAATAAACTTTAAGTAACGCAAAAAGTCCTTCATGAAATTTCAATGATTACTTATATTCTACTAAGAACACGGTCCAAGATGTAAGTCGATACAATGTGAAAGCTTTCTTTGTGCGGACGACATTGATGATCCGATTGTTAGGTTCAGACATTCGAGTGATTTTGTTTTGGAACGAGTTATAGACGAAGTGGTTGATTAGTGTGATTAATATTCTGAATACACTATTAGTTTAGCTAGACAATCAAACTTCAATTCATAGAATTTTATTATTACGGTTAGTAGAAAAATAAATGAAGATAGCCGGCGATGCGCTAGCCTTATTATCCAAGTCCATCTCATCCGTCTAATCTAGAAACAAAAGGTAGTTTTCATTAGAAATCACGGATACTATACTAGAAATCACAAAATACTAGAACTCAGACCACCCAGAAATAATTACGAGAAAAAAACATTTTATACGAAGGAGTGGTACTGTATAATAAGTTGCCAGATAAAATAGTTAATCCAAAATATATATATATATATATATATATAAATAATAGTTTATGTTCAGAAGCACTGTAACACTTAGCTAAAAAATGCCTGCTCATATGATAAATAACTAAAATAACCTTTGTATTGAAATTAGAATCTTTAGAAGCCTAGTTTTAAATATATTTGTTTTCCTTTTATCGACTCACGGAGTCATTATGTTGCCTTATAACTGCATGATTTATTTATACATCTCAAATATTATGCGAACTGTTTTGAGTTATTTATGAGAATAAATTCTTTAAACCGATATTCAGCCTCTTATCTAAACCTCAATTAAGTAATTAATGAAAACAGCACGTGAAAACGTCCATCCACCTAAAATTTAATATCTTCATCACAAATTATTTCGCTCTCACACAAGCTCCACTCTTCCCGTTTAAACCATGTAATGTGTGCAGAGTCACAGTAAGCGACTCGTCTGCTTTAATTAAAGCCTCAACTCCGTCTGAAGGTATTACAACTGTAATTAGATCGCTGCTACTTAGCATTTCAATTACGCCACCACTATGATTTTATATTAATACTGAACTTAGCCGAGTATGAGATGTTCTTGATGATACTTGAAGAAGGTTTCTTAGTTAGCTGGTGTTACATCACAAGCATCATCGTCATTTTTCTGCCCTTGATGTTACTTGGTGTCGGTGCCAAGAACGCATTCTCTCGACGTAGTACGGCACACCTGTAGTAATAATACTTCTTGTTTTATTACACAGATGCTGCTATTAATTTAACTTATTTGTCTAAAGAACCTTCTGATTTTTTTCGTATGCCAACATAAATAGGTAGACATGTTGTAGCCCCCAGTCCCAAGCTGCTTAATGAATTCACTTATACAGGCTTTTGTTAGAATCCTTGTAATTTCTAGGCCAATGTTATCGGTAGTTACATAAACGTTTATTAGTTAATATATAAAAGTAACGTTCATAGGTTTTATGTAAATAGGTTTAGTACGTTCAGGAGTACTTTCTCCGAGAATATTGGAAGGATAAGGTCGAAGTTTATTAAGCTTCTGTGTTTTATAGGTAGCAATTAGTTCGGTCTAGACAGTAATTAGTTCTAGAGTTTTTCTTTGCTTTTTTAGCCTCGAGTCTTTTTTTGTTTAAAAAAACTGCCTACAAATAACTTACATGGAAATAATGGTTTCTAAAAGAATTATAATCGCGTACCTCAAAAAAGAAAGTTTGTTGATAAATGGTTGGAAAAATTAATGTTGCCTTGTCTTTGTTTCCATCCAATAATTCGGAGCCGAAACTGATGAACACATAACTTGTTTTGAGTTAAAACATAGTTAACAACAATACACTGCCAAAAAGTCAAAAATATTATAATTTAATTCCCGCCAATTAAAAGCTGTCAAAATAACAAAACTTTTTTTTCGGGCATCTCAAAATGTTTCCAGCCACTCCTAGCGCTACCCATTACAAGATTATTTCTTTTCATAAGGTAAAACCTTCTTGAATAAAAGAAGGAAGAAGCATTTTTGAATTGTCACCTCCCAGGGTTGGGACCACTGAATTGTCGTTTTCCGTCACGTCCTTTTTGGGTCGTTTATGAACCAAGGTGTACGTTTCTGCGAAATCCCTAGGTTAGGGTTCCTAATGCATACATCTGTTGTCAGCCTTATAAATTATTTATTTTTTTATTAACCTGATTCTAATTTTGATTTAGTACTTAAATGGTGGAATAGTATTTTGGCATGGAATAAAAGAGGGTTTATTTCGGACATTACGTTGCCATTAGAAAAAGGTCCAAGGATCCTTTGGCACTTAACGTACCGTAATTCATTGTAAAAAATAGGTTGTCTTGAAACACTTACGCTACCCATTTATTAACCTATTCCAATTTGAAAAAATTGACTAGTTGTTTTATTCATGTTTTTTTTTTTAATACTTAACTAGGTTTTGCCCTCGGTCTTGCCCGCGAGGAGGTTGGAAATTATCCTACAGGAACGTACTACCGGGATAAAAAGTATCCTAAATCCTAAACCAGGTCATGGTCTACCGTGTGCCTAATTTCAGCGGAATCCGTGCAGCCTTTGAGGCTGAGAAGGTAATAAACAGACCGAAAGACAGAGTTACTTTTGTATTTATAATAATTATATTATAATTGTGTTATAATTATATTATAAATGTGTTATAATTATATTATAATTATTATGTGATCTTTGAAATACAACATACTGATTATGTATATTGAACCCACTGTAACCAAATACGAATATATCACCGCTGTATACACCCAAGTTTAGCATCAGTGCTTAGTGTTCTTGATTTATAGGCGCTGCCTAGAATAATCACAAGTCTAAACGGAGTGTTTATTATTTAGAATTACAGTAATTCAATTAGAATTACTGTTTGAATTAACACGAATGATAAGATCAAAGGTGTACCGAAATAATACTCGAGATTTATCAAAGGGATACAATTTTGAAATATTAGTGGTCTGTATAGTCACGGACATGACAAACCTTACGTTTACCCAAGATTCAAAAACGATTTAGCACTTTCCGGGACACTGAACGAGACACAATAGAAGTTCTATTGTTATAAAGTCTATGGGCGTTTAGTGTCCCGGAAAGTGTTAATAAATAATAATAATATAATTTAGTTCAGGCGACACAGGCCGAACGCGTGAGGGAGAGGCAAAATTCGCGCCCTCACGCCCCTGACCGCCGCAGAGACGGTCCGGGCGTCGGGAATCGCGAGCCGATTTCCAGCCACCCGTAGGCGCGGGCTTGCGGACGGTGAGCAATGGGTAGCTCGCCGTCCGATAAGGACCAGGCCCGGGTCGACAGCGCGTTGTGTTCCACGCGCGCCTCAAAGAGATGTCAGCAGAATTGGCGGGGTCCGCTAGGGCCGATGTCTGCTGGGGTTGCGAAGAAAGCCGAAAGAGTGATCGTGGCCCCCAGCAACAGGGCACCTGAAGGAACACGGGTGGGTTTTAGTCAGTAAGAGTCTGACATACCCTCTCGCTCCACACAGAGCGGGAGAAGTTAGTTGATAATTTCACACCCAAAAAAAAGGCCGATAGACAAATATTATCTAACCTAAACATATATATTTTTACTATATTCAAAAACTCCTAAAGTTTTCATAGAAATATGGTGTTATGAGCAAAGTATTTTAGAAAATATGCTATTATGAAATTGGTCTTTTTTCAAATGCAATCGTTATTTCACAAGAAAATCTTTTTTGAATATTGCGTAAGTGTAAGGTATTATGCTTGCGACTGTACAACGCGGTGAAGCGAGATGAAGAATAATAAATCCTGATTGTCTAAAATCGGGATTTTTGATCCCGAAATAATAGTATTTATTGATTTCACTAGGCTGAGCAAATAATTCTACTGTCCATTTTGACTAACACTAGGCTACATTGAATGCCAAAATAACAGCGCGCTCTTGGAATTTCAACTTTCGGCAATGAGCAGAGAGCTAAAAATCCAATATTATTTTGGCATACATTTAGGTGACGCCTGAGTGTTAGTAAAAACAAGCATACTTCTATGTGCTTTTTCGAGTGACGTATACACGTATGGGCACGTCTAGTGTACCCTAAAGAATCAACATGACATTGCTGATTGACTAAGCTTGCTTTTAGGACACATGAGCTATTGTTGTGAAGCCCGAGTCGACGTGACGAAAGAAAAGAGAATTCAAAATTGATTTCCTTTTGTTTCTGGATCCACTTTTACGTTTACGCTGAACCATACTAAATTATACATATTATAAAGGCCCCTATTACATGGGACTTAAACATAACTGGCGAAATGTGGGTGTGCCTGTGCTACAGGGACACCTCTGCCCAACCCTTCGGGGAAACAAGGCGTGATGTTATGTGATGTATAAAGGCGTAACTCGTCTGTCTGTCTATTACTTTTTCACGCTTAAACCACTGAACCGACTGTTATGAAATTTGACAAATATGTAACCTGTAGAAGGATATAATCTACTTTCCATCCAAGATACTTATTTAATACAAAATACTTACATGCAGGCGAACTCGTGGTCAACAGGCACTAAATATATAAATAGTCTTGTGACACTTAAACAAGTTCATAAAACTATTAAATCATTTCTGCAAGTTACCAGATTTAAAAAAAAATAAAAAAATATCACTTTTCAGCCCATAGACAACCTTTGTTAATATAAACCTAATCTAATTAATTCAAAAACATGCAGGGCAACCCCAATATAGCCCCATTTCAATAATAATAAATTTCGTGATCAATGAGCTACATTGAACGGTTCATTAATATGTTGGCAGTGTTCCATTTCGTTTGTTCAAATTGTTTATGTGATACATTGCAGTTTCAAAATAAATTGTGTTCGAACGCTTGTTGGTTATAACAACTTTATGATAGTTTTGTCTCATACTTGGCTGGTTATATCACTTCAAGTCGTCAACAAATGTTATTGGCTGTCTTTTTTAAAAATATGTACAACGTACCTACCCATAGTCGGAGATTTTTTATGTCTGTGCAATACTATATTAACAAGTGAAATTATATTAAAGTTTGAAAACCCACGACACAAACATTTCCTCATTTCTCTTTCCTACTCCATCACCAGACCCGTTCATCATCTACCAATTCATTGAAACCATTCCAATGAGCCCAAACATGATACCTGTGCTGTAAGTTGGTAAGGGTTGGAAGTTGGTTGGTAAGGTATCCTCAAGGTTACTTTGTTCTTCTACTATCATTGAAGTAACAGAATACCTAATTTCAAATCGATCAGAACTGTGGAAGACGCTCACATCCATTCAACAACTAGAAAAGAACTGATAATTTCAAACGGCTGAACCGATCTAGATAAAACATATCTAAGAATCATAGCTAGAAAACCTGCTTTCAAATAATAATAAAAAACCGCATTCAAATCGGTTTAACCGTTTAAGAGCTACGGTGCCACAGACATACACACACACAAAGCGGTCAAACTTATAACACCTCTCTTTTTGCGTTGGGGGTTAAAAAATAGTAACAAAGACGCTTTTTGTATTTTTCAATGTGACCGCTTACAGACTGTTCACTATAACTTGTCTCTTGCCGTCTTGTTGGCACCATGGCTTGTCAAGCTTAGTTTGAATACTAATAGAGTTCAAAATGGCTACTAACATAACAGTGCTACAAATCGCGTCACGGGTCAAGTTCTTCTACACTGCACAATTTTGATGTGGTTTTCATCATCATTCAGAGAATTTATTTCGGAAGGTTTATGTGTAAAATACATTAATATTCAACTTAGATATAGCACAGAACTCTCGATGTTCTGATAAGTCGCTACATACAAAGTACTTTGAACATGGGGTGGGTCGCTAGTTGCAAATAAATACCTACTACCTTTTTTCAGGTAAAGATAATAATTGGAAGGATACGGTGGCATGAAGATAAGTTCGCTTTTAAAAATTAACCTGAGAAAATTAAAGAGCATCGGTAGAAGTTTACCCATTAGTAAGACGTCATTTTAACAAAAAGAACGAAAATAATTTGGATCCGTGCTATCAACAGGCACCGTCGCAAGTGATACTTTCTGAGCTTCCTATATAAAATATCTCCTTGGCTTCCAGCCAGTGGTAAGTAGCCGCCTATCTTCAAGCGGATAAGCCAAAACATGTGGCTTTAGATAAATAGTACTTTAAGCGTTGGCAGCGTCGTCGGAGTCGCGGGCTGATCAAGACCGTTACAAACATGGGACAGACGAAACACAAGTAAACTTGGCTGCGAGAAGAGCTGAAAATCTGAAGGCCAGTTCCCGTAATTAAACAATGTCATAAATCCTACTAAGTTTTTGACAGATGAAGACTGAGATAGAATGCGACCAATCAATCAATCAGCCCAGCGCTTTCCCAACTATGTTGGGGTCGGCTTCCAGTCTATCCAGATGCAGCTGAATACCAGTATTTTACATGGAGCGATTGCCTATCTGACTATTGGATAACACGATACCTCTTGGTGAGACTGGTTATTAGACTTTTGGGCTTCTGACTAACGACTGTCAAAATTAAGTGGCAGTTGAGACCAACGGCTTACCATACTTTCCGAGGCACGGAAGGGTCTGGATATGTAATGTATGGTCACCTACCCACGAACCGACCTTGGCAAGTGTGGCTTAACCTTCGATCGATCCGTGCGGCTTTTATCATTTAGCTGATATAAGAATGCGACCGTTTAAAAAAAAAAACGGGTATTACCCCTCTGGCTTTTTCAAGATGAAGAAAAGAACGATGACTGAGAGAAAAACTAAAGATCTATTTATATATACTATTAAATGAGCAATATTTGTATACATATATATGTACATATATTTGTAATCACTTTCTTGAAAATGGCTGTAACGATTTCGATGAAAGTTGCAATATGTATAGGGGTTTACGAGGGCGAAAAATCGGTCTACCTGGGACTCATATCTGGGAAAATTGGTTTCCTTCGTATTTTCACCCGAACAGAGCTCGGTCGCCCAAAGTTTAGAACAAGATGGCTACCTTAGAATAATGGCAGGGCAGCATGGAATAAGTATGTTCTAACATGGCAGTATGGAATTAGTATGAACCATCCTATATTAAATGAGCATTTTCTATTTCACTAGAGCAGGGCTCGGTCACCCAGGTACTTTAAACTCAATCATGGAATATTTAATATCGATGTCAAGTTTAATGTCTTTTCTTGATGTGTCCTTATAATAAACTTTAAGTAACGCAAAAAGTCCTTCATGAAATTTCAATGATTACTTACATTCTACTAAGAACACGGTCCAAGATGTAAGTCGATACAATGTGAAAGCTTTCTTTGTGCGGACGACATTGATGATCCGATTGTTAGGTTCAGACATTCGAGTGATTTTGTTTTGGAACGAGTTATAGACGAAGTGGTTGATTAGTGTGATTAATATTCTGAATACACTATTAGTTTAGCTAGACAATCAAACTTCAATTCATAGAATTTTATTATTACGGTTAGTAGAAAAATAAATGAAGATAGCCGGCGATGCGCTAGCCTTATTATCCAAGTCCATCTCATCCGTCTAATCTAAAAAGAAAAGGTAGTTTTCATTAGAAATCACGGATACTTTACTAGAAATCACAATACACTAGAACTCAGACCACCCAGAAATAATTACGAGAAAAAAACATTTTATACGAAGGAGTGGTACTGTATAATAAGTTGCCAGATAAAATAGTTAATGCAAAAAAATGTATATAAAAAAAAAAGTTATAAATAATAGTTTATGATCAGAAGCACTGTAACACTTAGCTAGAAAATGCCTCCTTATATGATAAATAACTAAAATAACCTTTGTATTAAAATTAGAATCTTTAGAAGCCTAGTTTTAAATATATTTGTTTTCCTTTTATCGACTCACGGAGTCATTATTTTGCCTTATAACTGCATGATTTATTTATACATCTCAAATATTAAGCGAACTGTTTTGAGTTATTTATGAGAATAAATTCTTTAAACCGATATTCAGCCTCATATCTAAACCTCAATTAAGTAATTAATGAAAACAGCACGTGAAAACGTCCATCCACCTAAAATTTAATATCTTCATCACAAATTATTTCGCTCTCACACAAGCTCCACTCTTCCCGTTTAAACCATGTAATGTGTGCAGAGTCACAGTAAGCGACTCGTCTGCTTTAATTAAAGCCTCAACTCCGTCTGAAGGTATTACAACTGTAATTAGATCGCTGCTACTTAGCATTTCAATTACGCCACCACTATGATTTTATATTAATACTGAACTTAGCCGAGTATGAGATGTTCTTAATGATACTTGAAGAGGGTTTCTTAGTTAGCTGGTGTTACATCACAAGCATCATCGTCATTTTACTGCCCTTGATGTTACTTGGTGACGGTGCAACTAAGGAATGTAATCTTGAGTCAAGATTGGCAACTTGAAATCTCGCGTATTATGTCTAGTGTCGAGACGGACCATTCAAGATCGATATTTCGACTATTTCTTGAAATGATGTGTTTTACTATATATTTTTTTAAATAAAAACTTGTTATATTTTGTAAGTAAAAAAAACATTAACCGAAACTTGAAACAAAAAAATCCACGTTTATTTAAATAAGAATCATCTACACTTCGCATACACAACGCAACAAATCGGCACACGCAGACTATAAATTAATTGATTATTATATCTAAAATGGCTTCTAAGAAGCATAGCGTGTTAAGACGCGCGCGCTTAGACCCGAAATTTCGTTTGAGATTTCAAGAACTAGGTTGTCTTCCCACGAAATGAAATCTCGATAAAATAAAACATATGATTACATTACAAAACACACACATTACGTTACGTTATGTTAAATTACAAGCAAGGGAGATATAATATGAGTGGGATGGATGACAAACATAAAAGCTAGAACGGGGATTGTATAAGCTTCTGAGGAAAACAGAAAAACATGTTATTGTGCATTGTGCCAATAACAAGGTAATCCGTCGTATTTTTGCACTTTGAAAGGTCAAAATGTCATTACGCAAGTGAGAACTTAGTAGAAATCATTACTAAATTGTTTGGTTTACCTACTGGTATTGAGTACCTAGTAGGCATAAATCTCAGGAACAATCAAAGAAACTAAAAGCTATAACTTTGCATAGATTGGTTCCAAATTTGAGAAAAAGGGTCTTGACAGACTGACGAACGGACAACGAATTGATCCTATAAGGGTTCCGTTTTTTCCTTTTGAGGTATGGAATCCTAAAAATGGAACCTTTATAATCTTACTTTTCGTCCGTGTGTTATAGAGTTGTTTCTCAAGATCCATTCGTCGAAGGATTCTTAATTTTGACAAGTGTTTTGGTCTCCGTGGCACACAGATCTCCACTCAAAAGCATTTTTTTAGGTTTACCAGTTCGATTTTAGGAAAAGAAGTATCAATTAATATATCATTTTGTGTATCTTTAAGGATCTTCAAAATATATTTCTTATAATATTTGGTTTAGCGGCACGACCCAAAATTAAAATAAAAAAAAAACACCAAAAATTGGTGCTTACCTACGAAGGTCTTTTGACGTACTTATTAACTTTTACCAAATAAAAATTGTATAGCCGAATCATAAAGTGCAGATAATTTTCTTCGTTGACATTATGTCATTTAGATAAATTGTTTAGGAGCTAGCGTATGTCTATCAATTATTCGCAGTACAGAAATTACAGCGGTCAACGACCGTTCCACAGATTAGCCTGTTCAATGTAATTTGGTTCGGAACCTTAATTGTGTGAGTCCGCCTCGCTCTTGACCAGTTCCTATTAAGTACTGACGAACCGTACTTAATTCGACTTATATATTTTATAGGTACGTACAGTTTTTCTTTCTTCTTCCATGATTTTAATTGAGATATGATAGAGGAAAACGTCAAACAAGACAGATTCTATTGATGCTATGATTAAGGTACAATTTTCTTTAAATATTTCGAGGTAAAAATAAGTAACCGGTAGATTTTCTTTAGGTTGTTTCAAGTCTTTTTCTTGGATTCTAGTAATTTTTGTTTTCTATTTGATTCGTCTAATAATAGACCTAATGTGCGCTTTAATAATTTCTAACGTGACGATATTATCGTGGACGTCCACGACCACGTTACATCATCACGATAATACAGGGAAGTAAAATATATGGAAATATATGAAGACGCTTTTTTAAATTTACGTCCACGATAACGTTTTAAACGTGTACGTATTCCCATAAATTTTATGGTCGTGGACGTCCACGATAAGGCCGCCCATTGTATATTTTGTAGTGTTTGATTTATTTTTTGTTATGTATTTTTGTGGTGTACAATAAAGTATATATATCGTCATGTTAGAAATTATAAAAGCGCAGAATAGGTCGACGGCCCTTCATCAACATTAGATGTTACTGATATAGAATGGAAAGGGCGTATCGATCTCACATTCTAACTGAATCGTAAATAGGTCCCTCCAAAATTCCAGACGTTTCTTTTTAAGACAGACCAACTTACAACACAAAGCCATTCTTTGGGTACAGTTTCTAAGATCTAAAACCTTTTTCAATTCACTAGAAATAAAATACGTCTATACAAAAATTGGCCCAACAAGGGGAACGCTGACCACAGAACCTTTTAGGTACTATATTCTTGATAAAATTCTGTACTACAAAGAAACCAAGAATATAAGGTATCTTTATCGTAATGTTACGTATCCAAAGGTTCGACTGCTTTGTTTAGATTATAACCCAAGGGACAATTCAAGACAACGGAAAAGTAAAATGATGTAGATTTAATACAAACAGATGTGAGGTAAAAAAAAGAAACTGAATAACTTAAACAACACACGTATCTTTCTTTGACGTATAATTTTTATAACTTTGACTGAGTTTAAACCACGTCCACAGACTGGGTGGTATGTACAGTATCGACCAAAAGTCCATAGGCAAACTCGCAAACCAATAGACTGACGCTGCGGTTTGACTTACGACCTTCTTCTATAAGTTGTTACACACACACATACTTACTTTGTCTGCAACTCATACTAGTTCATAATTTCGAGCAATACTGTATATAGCATGCTAGCTCAGTGGATAACCTGCTCTGGTATATGCGATTATGGCGAGCCGAGAGGGTTCGAATCTCACGTGCGGTTAGCTCGTCATTTTTTAATTCGTAGTTTTTGTTATTTTTTAAATAAAGACTAGTTCAATAATCATTTCTTTTTTGGTTCATTCGTCTTGTTCACATAAATATTAAAGTTTAGCAGGTAGACCTCAGAAAACTAAGTAAATTATTTCGATTTCTGTGGGGTAGACAGATGCCGTTCGTTACGAGTATTAATTTAATAGAACTTTGTTGGTTCGTGGTTATTGTTGGTGACAAGTAAAAGCGGTGTTGTGGTTATTATTTTCAAAATGCAGTCAAATATAAATATTGAACGGAGATCAAATATTGTTGCGCTGCGTAAAAGTGAATGTAATTTACACAAATATCGTATGAAACCAGACTAAGTGTGAGTGTTATCATTTATATATTTCATATTTGACTAAACATAAATGTTAATCAAAGGTATTGTTGATCGAACAGAGGTATTGTTGAGACAGAAGATGCCTTTAAAGTTTTTAAATTTATTATGAGGTTTAATTCGATTAGTGAATGATAAATAATTAGTATGTGTAATAAATACGATGTTATTCTTTGTTCTAGAGAAATACTGTGAAGGTTAAGAGATATTAGGAAGATGCTTGTTATCGAGAAGCAGCGACGTCAAATGGTGAATAAATATGAAATAAATGGTTGCATATCAACGGGATATTTTGCTGAATTATTAAACACGGTATTATGAACCGTTCTCCGTGCACTCTGAAGGCTTGCATCACTGAAGACCAGCTAGGAAACCATTTTTGACAGAAAGGCATAAACAAGAACGTTTAAGTTTCGCACTATAATATTAAGACTTCAAGAGGGACACTGCTATATTTTAACCTTAAAATATTTACCGTTCTAACTTAATAAACAACACATTCGTTATTGCATGAATTTGTGGTAACGATTTTTTTAAGTATGTAAGAAATACGACAAAAACCATATTGAAATATGGTGTTTGTCGTATTTCTTGCAAATTGACCGAAAATGTTTAAGATTATTTTAGTAATATTATTATTTTAGAATTAAAATCTGTGGTTTAGTTTCAATCTTCTTTTCGTAAAGAAAATGAATACTTAAGCTATAACCTCAATACCAACCAATATTTATTAAAGCCAAATAAAATGTAAAATAATTAATGTAAACAAACTGCCAATATTTAACCTTAAAATCACCTATTTTGTAAGTAGTTTGTTTTTACATTTTGAGTAGTCTAATATTCTTATTTATTGCTTAATTACTTCGACCATGATCAAAGCTTAATATTTATGGCGAAAAAATCCATTTAAAATTTAAAACATTTCATAATTTAAATATGTCAAAATAATACAAATTGCTTCTAAGTTTCTTGAGATCTATATCTAATAAATATTGTTTAATTTTGTTATCACATATCTTTTATTCTAAACCCTTTATTGCAATATCAAAATTAATAAAAAAGGCAGCAATATTAAAAAAATATTATTTTTGAAAACAAAAATAATAAATTTCGAAAAGAAAAAAACCGCGCTGTTCTTTACGAGATCAGAACCTAAGCCAGCTCGAATCTCAGACCAACTCTTTAAAGCCTTCTGCTATCTGCACACACAAGATTAATTTGAATTTTAGCAATGACATAAACTGGCCAATGTCACGCGCATGATGCGTGTGTGTTATCGTGTCTAACAAAAGCGACGGAGATATATTTTTGTTTCGCGAGTACGTGACGACAGTGTGTAAAGCGTTCTCTGTGGTGTTTGTGCCGTGTTATTTACACATACAGATATACGGACTATACCGCGTGTTCACAGCAAAACGACTCTTAACGTGCCTATCCACTTTTGAACGCTTACTGTACATGTACATAGTACAGTTCTGAAAAGTTTTCCCAAGGAATGGCCTATTGCAGATACATGCCCTTGGCATAAGGGGGCCCACGCACATGTACACCGGATTGCCGTGTCAGAAGTTGCTTAGAAAACGTTTTAGAGCTAGTCTTCTTTAAACTGACACATGAAAGGATTGGAACAAAGGATTTAGACGAAAGGAAATGTTATTTTATTTCCTAGGGCGGGAGTTATCCATGGCGTATTATTCCACGAAAAAAAAAGTAATGCCATGGATTACAACAAGTCGACTCGACAATAATAGAAAATAATGTATTTTATACACAAAAAGAAATAATGTACCTAAAGTAAGTCCAACCAACATGACCTCGATTATGACACACGAATTCTATCTGTTTACTCGTACCAACTTTTGCGTCATCTAAAGGCTACCGTACACCGGCAGACGGCGGGGGACGGCAATGAGGAGGATTTTTCGAGGAGCATCCTGGCGGGGAAATGGATTGCACTGCCTCTCCTCCGCGATCGTATGTTAGCGGACTCCGCTTTGGTGTCCTCCAGCGCGCTCTTCAATATCGCAGAGAGAAATCCCCTGTGATGATCTGTGGTCCTGAGCTCTGGAATCTACATCTTGTTACCAATAGATACGTAAGAATTCTCGTTGATAAATTTAAAATACTCTGCCCCACGTCCGCCGATGTACGCTAGCCTTTAGCGTTTATAGTTTCACTTATACTCGATATTCATTCATAACCGATTCAATTAGCTTCGAAAACGCGACCAAAACCTGGTACTACAGTGTATTTTTTTATAGCGTAATTGGGTGTCTAAATATAGGCCAATATCTGTCTCAACTTGGAGCAATAACACGGTATTGCTCGATGCTCGATCGAAGCGACGTTGATTAATTTTGTTATTGCCCTGTGATTTATTGCCCTTATTTCGAGTTTGACGCAATGTTTAATATGAAAATATTCATAGTAAACAACTAGATGTATGATAAAAGTGAGATCTTGCGAAGCTATTAAAATAAGTTTTCGATCAAACAATTCATATAAAAGAGTTTTTCTCACAATGGAACCCATAAAGTTTTATTAATATTTCGTGTTCTTTACATAGGAACGGGGTTGTCACATGTTTGACTAATGATAATAAATGAATATGAACCAGACAGTCAATATTTGGTTACAAATACCTATAAGTAATACGTGGCTTTTTAGACAAATTGGTTACCCTAGAATATTAACATAACAACGCTTCACGCCTCACGCCCCACGCCTTATTTCCCCGAAAGGTTGGGCAGAGGTATCCGTCCCTAAAGCGCACTCATGCTAGAGTACCAATACCATAAAATATGATTTGTAGTAGTATTCTAGGGTAACTAATCGGATACTACTGTGGCTCGCCCCTTACCTACCGTTCGACATTTAATTTTCCACTGACGACAACCCCAGGAAGCTCACAGTTCTATTTATAGCCGAGAGCAGGCAGCAATCTGTTTTGAATATTACTAACGAATGTTACTTGATTGCGTTTCTAGGTCAGTCGATATCCTAGTTCAACAACCTATCACAACTCTGGCGCCATTGCGATCTATAAACTGATCAGAGGATACCTTCTTGTTGCAGTAGTTTGAATGGGTTCTGAAATTAGGTTTGTCTTGAATGTGTCAATAGTTGCTTATGGAATCTTGTAAGTAATTAGGTAGTAGGTTACTTTCAAAATTTTGAGTCTACACTAGAGAAAAAATGTGCGACGAGTTAAGTACTTCCACATTTTACATGGAGTTGCTTTGAATGTCGATTGGAAATGGTTCAAAGTTTTTAATGTCAACTTATCAGATCGACTGCCTCGTTGGTCTATTGGTCACAAAGCGCTACTGCTAAGTATGAGGTCCTCGGTTGGATTCCAGGTTCGGGCAAGGTGTTATTGGGTTTTTCCATATGGAATTTCTCAGTAGCAGCCCGGAGTCTGGATTTGTGCCTGGTTGATGGCAATAGGCTCGCCCCCTATTACATGGAACTTAAACATACCTGGCAAAATGTGGGTGTACTATAGGTACACCTCTGCCTTACCCTTCGGGGAGTACAGGCGTGATGTTATGTAGAATGTATGTATCAGATCGATCAAAACTTATACGCATTTTAATTACTTATCTTGATTTAAAGCTTTAATTATTGCGTCTGAAAGACATAAATGATTATAATTTAAACAATGTATTGTTTTATTAAGCTAGAGTACGGTACAAAACTTAAACGTACGTCGATATACATAAATAAATATGAAATTACAAAGTTTCACTTCCCGCACCAGCTTAGTGTAACTTTCAGGGCTTAGGTGTTGAATCCAAAAGGCCTGGGGCCTATGAGATATGCGGTTGGAACGTATGTAAATTTAAAGTAGCCCAATTAATATACATACCGTTGTTTCTGTTGTCCCATTTCTTTAAGTATTACGGTGTTTTAAAAGCTAAATTGTGAACGTGTTTCTAATTAAAAGATCGCATATATTTAAATATAAATTAGTTTGGGATTGGAATAGTTTTGCTCCTGTGTGGAGATTTTAATTAAAAATATATGAGGTTTTTATAAAATATTCAGCGAATGGATGAAAGTAGGCATTTGAGTTTGATAGGAAGCAGTTTGTTTGATAAGGAATTTGTCATTTTCATACATATATTTCATAGACTCACGTCTTCTTCACATACATACTCCTTTTGTTTCGTTTAATTTTGTTTAAATTTCATCTTTTGTCATTTTCCAAGCTAACTATTCTAATTAAAAGGACATTGCTCTGGTGCTATTCTAAAAACCAACACTCAACAGCCTCGTAAAATAACTTTCTGTGTTAAAAGTTATATTAGACCAAAATTAAATTAATATAACTCTACTTTTACAATGTTTGTAAATATGTGAGCACCATGTATCTATCACATAATTAAATTGTCTGTCGTTGCTTCATTTTTAATTCTTTTTACCTATTGTGGTATAGTAATTTTATTCTAGGTGCATCGTCTTCACATACAATTATTTAACTAATGTACGTACGTACTTATACAAACTAATGTAAAACATTTTAAAAGAGTAACGGTGGAGTTTCTTGCCCATTCTTCTCCATACGAAAACTATCTTTTGGAAGGGGCGACTAGAATCAATTATATTATTTTGTAAATTTTGACGTTCAAAACTGCCATACATGGGCCTATTTGAAATATATGATTTGACTTTGACTTTGATAACAGACACACCTGAGATTTTTTTTTAAATACCAAATTGTTTTTGATTTTAGTTAAGTCCAGTTTACGTTCTTTACGCAGAGCTAGATATTTGCAAGATTACCTCTGGCGTTCAAACTTTACCAGTACCAAGCAGCTGGAAAGTACACCAAGTACGATTTTTCTTTTATACTTTGTAGATAAATATTTAAAAAAAAACCGGCCAAGTGTATGTCGGACTACGCACAGTGAAGGGTTCCGTAGTTGAGATAAATTTATCCCAAATACAAACTTAACATTGTAGTTGGATTTTTTAACATTGTAGTTGGAATTTTTTAATTAGCCATTATCTGTATTTTTTTTCTAAAGTTAATAAATTTAATAATCATGGCCAATTATCATCTATTTTCTTAAATATGTTTGAATGTATTTATAAAATAATATATTTGAAATCCTAGCAATAACTTCTTTCATTTGATATGTCACACAATAAATTTTAAAAAACTTATTTTTTTTAAATTTTCTTGTTTGCCCCCCAAAAGTGACCCCATATACAAAATTCATTTATTTACCTTAAAAATTCGTGTTTGGGTCACAGAAATACATATATGTACAACTTAATTGGTCTATTAGATTCGGAGCAAATTGGCTGTGACAGACAAACAAACAGACACACGAGTGATCCTATAAGAGTTCCGTTTTTTAATTTTGAGGTACGGAACTCTAAAAAGTTAATGTATTAAAATATTTTGATTATTTTATTTTACAAATTGCTGAACTGCTCGTCACCACATACAATTCAGCGCATTTTAGGCGCTGCGTTTCTGTTTCAAAGCGATTAAACGATAAAAACAGGCTTAAAAATTCCGTTCTATGTTTTTGCCATTAATAAATCAGAATATAGTCAAATGAATGCATTCCCACAAATTGGGCGGTATTAAACAATTATTCAAATGACTATACAAAATGAGTATGATATGCAAATTGCGAAAATGTACCATTCAGCGACGCGTATTACGGCAAATTTGAATTGTTTCGCAAAAAAAAAATTCAAAAATAATTTTTTACTGGTAATTGTAATAGTTAGCATCATGCAGTAGTTCTTGAACTAGTAGGAATGGCGTAAAAAGAGTTACGAATTTATTTTTAAGCCTTTATTTTTTTTGGTTACCAGATTTAATTACTTTTGTATTTGGTGACAGAAGAGATCGTTGATTTTATTATCCGCTTTTAAAAAAAAAAAAAGTCTTACATGTGATCTGAATCATACAAAAAAAAATAGGTGGTGGCACTCCGGGAGTGCCGACAGAAGTGAAAACTTGTATAGAATATTCGTCCGTAACCTTATCTCAATAAAGAGCACAATCGAGATTAAAAGAACCTCCGATACCTTTAAAGTATAAATACTTGCATAGAACATTGAACCGTAACTTAAATAAAGAGCACAATCGCGTTTGCAAAAATAAGGTGTCGTCATGGTGTCGCGAAATCAATGGTTTAGTCCTCTCATAAATGCCCAACGCGCCTAAATAATTTTTGAGATGGGAGTTTTCACTCCAAAAGCTACAAAAAACGTGGTGTCTACTTTTAGTGCTACGAATTTGCTACGCCACGCGCTACGAGTGAATGCTACGATCGCTTGCTACGAGCTACGGTTAAGTGATTGTATCGCGTAGTTGTATTACCTTATTTTCTAAATCTAGTTGCGTTAGTTGCAATCGTACATATACACATATATTCATGAAATCACGCCTTCTTCCTATGGAGGTAAGCAAACTACAGAACGCCACCTGCTAAGATCCTTACATACTCCTTTTGCTTCGTTCACGTTCATACATCTGGTGATACACGCACACCGGTTGCGAGTACTACGCACCTTACCTTTCTGAAGTACCTCAGTGGAAACGCTGGGAGGCTGGGAGGGCATTCTCTCCCAGCGTTTCCACTCACATTTGCCTTGTAAATATCTTTTGTTAGTCGCCTTTCATCCAGTCATGTCTTAAAAATATAAAATGTTTCCAGCAAGATTAAATCTTACTTAAAACTCGCCGGAAAATGTAATTGAATCTTACATGGAAGAATATTTCGTGGAATACACAACTAAAAATCTTTACATAGTTTAATAAATAAAATAGTAAGGAAGTCAAAACTGCATATTGAATATTTATGAAAAAAGTAATTGCTACGAGGTTTGATGCCGAATATATAGGCTTTAGAGTTTTTGTTCGTTTGTCTGTTTGCCTGGATGTACGAAAAACGGCTAAACGGATTTGGATGAAATTTGGCACACTAATAACCTGGATTAATACAGTCTACTTTTGATCCCTGCAGTACGTTCCCGTGGGATATTTTCTGACATTCACGCGAGCAAAGCCGCGACTAAAAGCCAGATACAATTTTGCGCTTCAACTTCAATTTCTGAGAAGAGGAAACAATCAAATATTCGTCTAAAATTTAATTGGCACGAACCACGCTTTTGCAGTAGTTTGTAGGGTTCCGTACCCAAAAGGGTGAAAATAGGACCGTATTTGTCTGCCCTCGCCATCTGTCTGCCATCATTCTTTCAGTCACAGGGCTGTATATATATCGTTGTAACAGCAATAGGCAGCCAGCTTCAAACATAGAATATATGTTACTATGTTATAGCCTAATCCATGACGAACAACGAAAAATAAATAAAATGCAAACTTTAAAAGTTTTGGTGATACGGAACTTTAGTGAGTAAGTCAAACTCACACTTGGTCGGTTTTTTTTATGAAGAATTTAATTGAAATGCGCGCACGGGTCTAGGAACGTAGGCAACGCCGCGGTTGCCATTATCATATTAATGAAGGAACTCGGTTTATTAGTATGTGGGATCGTGTGAGGGGGGAATGTGAGGATTTATTGGTAAAAGATAAACCACCGTGTTTCATAACGTGGGTATGATAAGGTATTTTACATATGGACGGGCATTTACGGACTATTAAACACTAGGTACGCCCCGCGGTTTTACTCGCAAAAGTCTTGACACCGTGGGAATATCGGAATAAAAAATATTCTATGTCTTAATCCAGGTCATGGTCTACCCATGTCCCAAATTACATTAAAATCCGTTCAGTCGTTTTACCGTGACTGGGTAACAAACAAACAAACTCACTTTCGCATTTCTAATATTAAGTTAGGATGGTATGCCATGTAGGTAAGGTAAATTTTTATGTGCAGTAAATGACTATGTAAAGATTAGGTATACTCACAGTATACGATCGTCAGACAAATATACATGGTGAAATTAAATTCATGGGACATCCTTTTAAGGAGACATTGTACTCATCATTATGAACAACTTTTATTATGGGACCATATTTGAAATCACGAAAAAAAAAACATTATCCGTCGCGGGACGCCTGGCAGATTTGAAACATCGAAATTATTATAAAATTCAAATTTAAAATATTTTTATTTCACATAAACTTACATAGGCACTTATGAAACGTCAGAAGCTAGGTGTACAGGTAATATGCATAAAAGTATAGTTTACCAACGCCGCCAACATTGGCGTTGGCATTGGTTTGGCATCTGTCTGACCCGCCGCTATAGATGTTTCACATCAAAAATCAGCTGTTTCCTACATTTTGACGAGCTATGCGAATATAAATGTGGGAACAGCTGATTTCTTATTCGGGTTTTCAAGGTTGGTTCCATCGTGAAAATTGTTCATAATGATGAGTACAATGACCCCTTAAGAGGATGCACATGAATCCAATTTCACCCTGTAAATGTTGGACGATGTATGAAATAATAGGCAACCAAGATTGACATAAATCTTTTCGTCAAAATCTTTATACTCGAAACAGATAGCAGTCCACTGCTAAACAAATAGAAATTCCCCCAGACTCAACAAAGGTAAGCAGGTTTCCTAATGACCTTACTAACCTCCATTCTTTGACCAAACATGAATAATAGAGGCATTATTGAAGCCTTTGTTATTTATTCATAACGTTCCACTAAGCTAAAAATATTCCTAGGAAAAAGTTAATTAAAATAACTTAAACTTTTAATAAAACTGTTTATTTAGGACTCCGAATAATTTAGAATTTAATATAAAAACTACTCAGTCAAATAATAACTTAGAAATAGACTTGCGTGAGTAGATTCTAATAATTTTGTCCGGAATCACAAGGATAAAGATCATTTAACATAAAATAACATCACGTCAGTATTCCCCGAAGGATTAGGCAGAGGTTTACCTATGGTTATGGTTAACCCACATTTCTCGAGCTATATTATTATAAAAAAGAAAAAAAAATGTAATTGTTATAATAAATGAAAAATAAAAGTTATAAAAACTAATAATAATAATAATAACCCCACCGCCGTATCTCTACGTTGACGTCGTGGTGGGGCTTGCGCGCTCCGAACTCTGGGTCTGTGCCGTTAAAGTTTGCTTTTTCGAAACAGGTGGGAGGTAGGGTGAGGAGCCAGACCAAGAGAGATACAGAAACCCGCAGGGCAGCATGTGGCGAGCTGTTGGGCAGTAGCGACCCCACGGACCCTATCTACCGGGAGAAGTCTTGTTCCTCACCTCTGGCTTGCCTTTATTGGCTAGCTAGAGAGAACACTGACGAGGAACAGAGCTCCCACCTCACTCTTGCCTTTATTGGCTGGCTTGAGTGGAGATTCGCAAGAGCAAACGTGGTTAGTAGTAGGTTATCTTTTGTTTTATGCTGTTATTACAACCCTGTTCTTTTGCAACAAAATCTACTTGTTATTTTATTCCTCTCCGTGGCCGGTTAAAAAAATAAACTGCGTACATATTTTGCAGAACTAACAAAAACTTTAAACAAAGTATGAATTTGAAAGGAAAATATGCAGTACTAACGCTGAACGTAAAAAGTAAAGAAAGCCTCAAGCTGAAACTCTTTCTTGAACCTTGAAACGGTAAACCAACTTTGTATTATAAAATAAAATAGCAAAAGGAGTGGGAAAATAATACTACTGTTAGTTCAACCTAATTATGAGTAGGAAGTTTTGTTTTCCCTTCTAACAGATAGCTACATATTACATTGAGATTGCGAAACTTAGATGATTTCTATAGCTTAATGTCTATAGATATATATACATGGGTATATGTGCAAGTATTTGCACGAGATCAAGATATAACAATGAAATCTTATTAGCGACTATTTGTTCGCGTGCGAAGTTGGAAGTTATTTGAACGGCAGCTTTAACAATGTTATCTATAATTATCTATGCATATTATAGATTAAGACCAGGCACTCCAAAGACAATTTCCATGCAAACTTCGCACCCATGCACCCCACCAATCTACTATGTGCTAAACGCTAACACATCAGTAATAAAGTTGAATATCGCGTGCGCTCTTTGGTCGTGTTCGAGCACGGAACTAAATGTCGTAAGTCTCAATTCTTATTTCGTTTATAACTAAAGTATTATGATCTAGAGAAAAAAAATATCTTAAATCTGGATAATAAACTAAATTTTTTAAAATTATTTTAGACATAAAATCCAGTAATCTCGTTTTTGTTTTAAAATAATCTTTAAAATTGATTTCAGACGGTTTATGTGTTTAAGTTAATATTAAGCTTATAATAATATTATGACATGATGTTTTGTCGTTAGTTACAAACATTTCAAAATACTAAATTTCACTGATTTATCTTTAATACGGCACTGACATCTTAAAGTGACAAGCTCTAGCAGGAACGAAGTGGAGGAAGGCATTGTTAATATTTCCGATATCAATTTCTAACATTTCGTCTACCACCCTCTTAACGGATGTCGACAGGAACGCTCGCACGGAGTTGCTGTCATGTAATAATGTAAAAATGTTTAACATGATTTTTCCAAAAAAAAATTATAAACCATAGAATATTGTAATCCAAAATTTATTTTAATCCATTAAACAAAAAGCTGTATTAGACGATTCTTTTTTGTTTTTTTTTACGTGTTGACTTCTTAGAGAATGTTATCCGAATGTAAATCAACCAACCCCTTTTTCTGATGAAATACTTAACTACATATTTTTTCGAAAAGCTATGAAAGTACATAGCTTTTCGGTAAATAGTTTTCTGCGATGTTCCCGAACTTCAATATCTGTCAAACTAATTTCTCAGTCGAATACTTCTAAAGACTAAATAAAGCTCCTGGGTGACCCTACTTTAAACAACAAAGAAAGACAACTTATTTAACACTACATTGTACTTTTACTAAAACCAGTCGCAATTACCTTAGAAATAAAAGCTAAATTGCAATGTTTTACACACCCCAGAATTGCATGCTCCACACTATTTCGTACCAATATAAGGTATTTAATATCCGAGACAGTACGTGGGAACTGCTTTGAAGCAGTTCACACGTACATATTTGAGGTGTGAACTGGTGTATAAAGAGTGCTCTGTAATTCGATGTATTCCTTCCAAGACGTGATAGTGTGACCCCTTTGCAACATTTAAGAACCCTTTATAGCCTAGGCGAAAATCCATGGGATTCGAGCTAATCAAAGATTTGTGTTTCTGAAAATTTCTTTAAATTGGATAAAGCTTTGTTAATGAATTCATTACCAAATAAAATAGTATTCATGGCATTACAATTTGAGAGTGTAGAGAAAAATGACATTTCATGACGAATTTTGGGAAATTTTCAGAAACACACAAATCTTGATATCTTTTTCGATTGATAAATTCTTCGATTTTGTCGAATTCCATGGACTTTTGCCTAGGCTTTATGGGGTGCAAAGGGTCCCACTTTCACTTTCTGGAAGGAATAAGTTGAATTATTAGTCACTTTGTATAGAGATCCTGTGCGAAATTGTAAAAAGGTGTAAGTCCAATGATATGGCCAAAAAAAATATTATTATGATTTAGCGCGCATAATTCTTCATTAGTGCGTGCCATGAGAGTGGGAAAGTAAGGTATGTATTTCGTTGTTTTATATCGTGTTCATTTTCATGTTTGGTATAACCGTTTTTGTGTAGGTAGGCGTCATAAAAAGTTTCCATTTATGCTCCAGATTTCGGATGTAACTAACATTACCTTTGCTAATGTTGATGTCTAAATAAATTGTTGTTCACAGTTTCTATTATTAGGTATTCTGATAAGAATCCACTGCCTACCCCCGCCATCATAATTCGCTCGGGTGTGTAACGGTTGATATAATAACAAAAAATGTAACGTTCACTTGACCTAATTTCAGTTAATATAGTTTTGTTTAATATAACGATCAGTTGAGATAATGAATTGTTGATATAATTTCATTTTATCTAATTTCTTATGATATAATAAACATTTCCTATAATGCACATTTGACATAATATTCATGTAGTATATTATTCATTTACTATTTTCTATTTTTTTTATTCGCTTTATACCCTATACACCTACCACCCTCAACTATTGTAACCAGTAGAAATTGGATGCAATCTGGACTTTAGGGCACCCCGACTCGGACAGGTTAGGTTAGAAGGGGATGGCGGGGTCGTGTGAGCGAGCGAAGCGAGCGAATAGACCCCGCCATCCCCTTCGTGGTTATTTTTTTATAAACCATCCAGAAGTAGGAGCCCCGCCAAGCGGGGCTCCGTCGACCAAGCCCACCCTCGACCATGCATTGAATATTTTAAGATTTGGTTAGGTGCCATTTGAGTTAGGTTAGAACTGTGACCATTAAACATGAAAATTAGGTCAAAAGAACATTAGGTCAAATGAATGTTATATAAAAAGAATATTATACATATTGAAAATTATATAAAATGAACGTTATACTAAATGTTTTATATTATGAAAATTATATCATATGAAAGATTAGGTCATATGAAATTAGGTTATATGATTTTATAGCATATGAAAATTATATTATATGATCGTTATTTCAAGTGAAATTAGAGCATTTGTTATTATATCATACATTACACACCCAATTCGCTCATAGTTTATACCATTTTTTTTTGGTAAGGAAAGTTATTAATTAATATGAAACATAAAATAAAATCAACAGTTCTTATTTAAAAATTAAATGTAATGCAAATATTTTTACATCCATCTAATTACATGTCATCTTAGATACTTTTAACAAAAACTATACACTCCTTTTACGAAACCACACGTCCAACTGCCCAATACGAACCGATTCCCATCGAATGTAACTAATATCAATATCCCAAGTTTAATGAACGTCGCCAAACTTTAGCTATCACAGTTTACGACTCGTTTTACCGACACGTGTCCGGTATTCCGGTCGCCATCTGTTCGGTATTGGTACTACGTTAATGTGCTACAATGTCCTAGATTTTATAGGGTTAATTCTTTGCTGTTATTGGGATTAGAATGTAGCTAAATTACTAACGCTGACAAGCTTGCAAAAGGATCTGAAATAATATTGTACTCACCTTGGTCGGTAGCTCTAATTTAATAACAGAATACTTACATAAAACATAACATCACGCCTTGTTTCCCCGAAGGATTGAGCAGAGGTGTCCCTGTAGTAGGTTCAGCCACATTTCGCCAGTTATGTTTTAAGTCCCATGTAATAGGGGGCGAGCCTATTGCCATCAACCGGGCACAAATCCAGACTCCGGGCTGTTACTGAGAAATTCTTGATGGAAAACCCAATAACGCTTTGCCCGACCCGGGAATCGAACCCGTGACCTCATACTCAGCAGTAGCGCTTTGCGACCACTAGACCAACGAGGCAGTCGATCTGATAAGTTGACATTAAAAACTTTGAACCATTTCCAATCGACATTCAAAGCAACCTCATGCTCAGCGAGAGAGAGAGCTTTAGAGAGAGAGTTCTGCAGGAGCGCTTGCGACCACAAGACCATCGCATCGGTTACAAATGCCCCGCCAGATCACTATCATTTAAAATTACTGAGATACAATTCAAGATTGCCTTTGGACAGATGATCGCTCTACGAAAACAACGATGGCGCGCACACTGTTCTGTTTTCGTAAGACAGCACTGTTCTATCGACAAAATACAGAACTGTTTTAACAGTAGGTAGTGGGCGCAATGCCTAACGAATTATGCCCTTTGTGGTGGCTCTTACATGTTTGACATTGGTGGTTTACTCATTGAAGTCCGGCGGAAAATTGTGGAACTACATTTTTTTAAATGCAATTTGATGCAATGGCATAGACACTAGAGCCGCGTCAAAAGTTTTACAGTGGTAGCGTGGACTCTACAAGGATTTTTTGACACTCGAATGACGTTTATAGGGTAGGAGGTAAGCATTTGTGCAATTTTTTTTGTGAAATGTCACTTGAAAACATTTTTTTTTTAAATGGTGGCGTTAGTTTCTATTTTGACCCCGCACCAAAATAACTTTGTAGACCTATACGTATATGAATTTATAAGTTTGAATATCGAATCGCGGTCAACCACTTTTACTTTCGACACGACTAAGGCAAAGCCAAACGGAAGGGTTATGATTTTAGCAGTATATGTATATATGTTTGTATGTATGTGTGTTTGTATTTACGTGTGTTCCACCGTAGCCACTAAACTACTGAACCGCTTTTGATGAATGATGTATCGTAATAATAGTCCGGGTGATATAGGCTATATAAATTTACCCTAAAATTTAATATGGTGGACTTAACACCTAAATTTACAACCACGAAAAAAAAAATTGAGATAATCATGACATGTTTGGTTTCAAAAGAAAGGTTTTTACGAGCAAATTGCAAATATGTATATGATATCATATTTTTAAAGAAAAAAATATGCTTAAATTGTTAAAAACAAGTAAAAGTGAGACTACGCTACGTACGGCGGGCCCAAGATGATACCAACGCGCAGTTAATCAAATCTTAATAAATAGTAACAACTTTTTATTCCACTAGAAAAACAAGTACAACGAAATATTTAAATTTTAGACTTTTTCAAAGCTCGATAAATGCTGTTGGCGTCGAAATAAATCGCGCTATGGTTTCATTCAAAGCACTATGCACTGCTATTGGAATTTAAAATAGGTTAATTACTGATCTATTGTATTACTCTTACTGTCGTAACGTTAATCAAGCGTAAAAGCAGAAAAGTATAAAATAAAATAATAAGTTTAATTAAAACAAGTACAACGAAATACACGTGTTTTACCTCTCAACGAGGCATCCTCAGGATGAAGATTGACTTGTCGCGAACTCGAACACGACGTGTTGCCACACCAAGCAACGAGCGTAGACAGCAGACAGCGTTTGCGCTTCAAGTCAATCGTCATCCTGAGGAAGAGAGAGGTGAAACACATGTCGATTTCTTCCAGGGTCTTTTTGGGACTCTTTGGAGATAGCTGGGCGGAACGGGTTACTAAATATATCCACATCATCATTTTATAATGGATTTCCGCAAGGTCACGCCTGAATCAATTAACTAACGAAATATTTATATTTTGGACTTTTTCAAAGCTTGATAAATGAACAATAAACTAAAAATAATAAACTGTTCTACAGTCAGTAGGTATCCGTATATTTATACAAACTCGTTGATGTATCGGGTAGATTACAAATGTAATGTAGTAGCTCAGTCCACAGCTCTTTTAGAAGACCTAAGCAGTTTCCGACTTGCCTTGTGAATTGCTTTGTTTGCGAATGTCCCCGTTCTTTGTAGCTACAAGTCTTCTTGTTTTGTCTTTTAGCATTCCGATTGTCTAGAGGAAATTGGAAAATGCTTTGCTTATGCCTCTTGCTTTTTATTTGAAAAAGCCGTTTAAAGATTCATTGGGTTGCTTGTTTGATTTTTATTAGTTAAAGGTTTATTGACAATAAAGTTCGTTAACGTTATTTGAAGAACTCAGGTCAAGCTTTGTTAATTGACTTAGTTTCATGATAAAGAATGAAAGTTTTTCTTTGTATCTTTTAAGAATAATATTTTGTGCGTTTTTTGTGGTTCAAAATTAGAATTTGAAAATTCATATCATTTATTTTAGGACCCGAATAATGAGGTAGTCATTCTATTGTGCGACGTCTTACAGACGTAGGTCTAACGTCTGTAAGACGTTGCACAATAGAATTCTTCGCAGGTCATCGCTTGTCAGGCTGTCTTGCACGTGTCTTTGTCTAGAACTTTACATATTTCCAATAGAGTTATAGATATGAACAATGCCTTTCCCGTATCGAAGTTCTCTGCTGATGTGCTCGTTGCATTAAAAGGTGTTTTTATAAATTAATGAATTTTAATGTTTGACAGGTTTATCAAGATAGTACCTAAATGTTTTATTTTTTATTTATTTTAATTCTAAAAGAACTTGTATTGCTCACTTACGAATATATAAAAATAACTATTATCATGTACAGTGTAGTTCAGTAGATACAGTTTTATTTTAGGTGTAGGTGGCGGCCGTAGAGGCGTGTCGACGCCTCTACGGCCGCCGTTGTCTGTACCGTCGGCGTGTGGCGCTCGTGTATATGACCACTTAGTAGTACTTAGCTATGCTTTTTCATTAAAAAAAAAAATTATTATCCCTTTATATATGTACTTCCTGACGTAGTTATCTTGACTGACAAAAGTGCTAGTGCTTATTCATTGCTATATTCTTGTACAGGAGCAATTATTAATTTCTTTGTCATAATAATGATTTTTATAAGTAAAGTCCTTCAAAAGTCCTAATTTTACGCGGAGCTACGCCTGAAAGGGTTTTCAGTACAGTAGAGATCTTCTCAGGTCGTCACCTTTCCAGACATCTTGAATTATGTTTACACCGAGACATGGCATGTTATGTCTCAGCGAAAGATTTCCAGAAAAGATACGCTGAATTGCTTAAAGTGAATCATGTAAACCTAAATCGTGTACTTTAAAAATCGAATCTTTGTATAATCGCAATAATTATAAATGTTCGAACTTATTTTTTTAATATAATCCTTTCTTTATTATGATTACCGACGTCCCTCAACTATCTCATAACCAAGGAGGGTTATTAATCATACTTCTAAGCAATCAATATTTTTTAAGTAAATAAAATTACTGACATATACTGACCATATTGGTAATGTTCTTCAGAAAGGCCAGGTGGCGTTCTGGACTTTCTGGCTACCCCCATGGGAAGAAGGCGTGAGTTTATGTATGTGTGTAAATAAAATGTGAGAATAAACAGAAAATGTAAGTTAAATATTATGAGGTTCATAGACACAAACAACTTACGTAATTTACCTATTTTAGTACCTACACGTGTTATTTTTCAATATAAGTATAGATTGATCGATGGTCAGGTTTTCGTACAAATGGGAAACAAAATATGATCGCGCGGAGGTCGAAATTACGGCTAATACAGGAGTATAAAATGTCAAATGACCTTTCGGTGCTTAGTGTTGGGCGCATACCAATTATGTTACATCGATATTTTTGCCTGTATCGAGTTTACGAATTGCGAATTACTTAAAAAGTTAGACATGTGTGAGGTGGGTAATTAAATTTTAATTGCCCTAGTACTTAAGTAAGTTATTTTAGCTTATGATATCAGGAATTTCAGTTTAGAAGTGTCAACAGCATACTATTCCTTCTTAAGTGAATTTTGAAACTATCGGTAGGAATAAATATTACTGAGAAGAGATTTTACAAACATGATGGCGTAATTATTAAGGTAAGCATAAATAATAAATAATAATTATGGTATAACAATAGGATGACCATACAAAATTTAAGAGCGTCCATAAATTCTGCTAACTCGTCAAACAATAGACATCACTAGTGCGTTCCCATTCTCTTCTAAACGCTAGTTGGTAACAGAAGCCACAGCTGGTAATTTCATTCAGTGGGCGACCGCTAACCGAATTCGTTGTCGATTCGATCCCGACCAACCTGTTGGTGATTTTTGTACCTAAAATATTCAGGAACGGGAATTGGCTAAGACTTAAATGGGTGTAATGTTTGGACGCTGCCAATTTAATGTCGTAAATATATTCGAATTGCTGAAAGGAAAACTAGAAAATAGGTTTCTTGTTTGTGCCAGTTATGTTAAGAAAGCTGTTAATTGAACATATACATTTATATGTAAATGTAAATTTAAATCAGTTTGAATTTGTTCTCGCAATTTCGTTGTTTTAATTTTTTTTTATCTGTCGGTAAATGTTCGGAGTAGTGGTCTCTCTTCTTTTATGAG
Organism: Omphaloscelis lunosa; assembly: GCA_916610215.1. NCBI lineage: Eukaryota > Metazoa > Arthropoda > Insecta > Lepidoptera > Noctuidae > Omphaloscelis > Omphaloscelis lunosa. Next base: position 6,541,165 of record OU744255.1, read on the forward strand.
AAGAATTTGTTGTTCTGTGGTTTACATACTGGTAACGTTTCGGCACTTGATGTAATTTATGTATTTATTTGCTTTCATGCACATCACACATTTTACTATAGGTAGTACTTAACTAAAATTTTTATATTACTGTTTATTTTACTTAGTTTTTTTTTTACTTCTCTAGTGGGATTTATTTTTGTCCGTGGCATCACAGTGGGCCCTATCAGAATACTATTTTTTTGGGTGGGAAATCATCAAATAACTTCTCCCGCTCTGAGCGGAGCGGGAGGGCGTGTCAGATTCTTACTGACTAAAACCCACCCGTGTTCCTTCGGTTGCCCTGTTGCCGGGGGCCACGATCTCCCTTTCGATTTTCTTCGCCACCCCGGCAGGCATCGGCCCTAGCGGACCCCGTCAATTCTGCTGACATCTCTTTGAGGCGCGCGTGGAACACAACGCGCCGTCGACCCAGGCCTGGTCTTTATCGGACGGTGAGCTACCCATTGCTCACAGTCCGCAAGCCCGCGCCTACGGTGGCCGGAAATCGGCTTGCGACTCCCGACGCCCTGGGCGTCTCCTCCTGCGGCGGTTAGGGGCATGAGGGTACGAAATTTACCTCTCCCTCACGCGTTCCGCCTCCTCCTTCGCGAGCATTACCGCTTTGCAGAAGGAGGTGACGGCCTCCCATTTCATCTCGCTCCGTACCATGGCCTGAACCAGGGCCGGACGCGAGAGATCACCGCCACCGATCGCCTCCACGAGGACACGGCGATGCTCCACCCAAGCTGGGCAGACCTCCACCGTATGCTCTACCGTGTCCTTCAGGCGATCCACACAATGATGACACCCGGGCGTTTCCTCCCGCATTATCCTGTGAAGAAACCTCCCGAAACAGCCGTGTCCGGTGAGGACCTGCGTCAGGCGGAAGGTGATCTTTCAGATGCCTGTCGGTTTTTATACACGAACCCTGTCAGGATAGACACAGATAGAGACTTGATTTTGAAATGAGACAAGTCCAGATGTTTTCACATTTTTCTCTAACTAGCAGCACCCCGCGGTTTCACCCGCATAAGTCCCGATTCTGGAGACATATCGGGATAAAAAGTATTGCATGTGTGAATCTAGATTATAAACTATGTATGTGCCAAATTGTATCCAAATCAGTTTAGTAGTTTTTGCGTGAAGGAGTAACAAACATCCATCCATCCATCCTAAAAAAATATCGCTTTTATAATATATCTACTAGCTTTTGCCTGCGGCTTCACTCGCGTGGATGTAGGAAATTATCCCACGAAAACGTACTACCGTATAAAAGTATATTATGTGTTAATCCAGGTTGTTAACTATTTGTGTGCCTAATTTCATCCAAATCCGTTCAGCCGTTTTAGCGTGAAAGCGTAACAAACAAACAAACTCACTTTCGCATTTATAATATTTGTTAGGTTATAAAGATAATAGGATCAATATCTGCATTCAGATTAACAGTTTAGACTGATATTGAGACCGAATACTACTTTTTGTATATCAAATAAAAAAATACTTTGAAGTTAACGATGTCATAATTGACGATGCTATCGCAAAAAGCTATCTTTTACAGACAGAAAGAACTCAAATAAAGAACCACATTTTTATCGAATACTCCCTTTTGTGACCCAAATACGTATATGCTCTCATTAAAAACTGACTCATAACCGAGGTCTAAAATTGTATCATTAGGGACTCTTTAGTCCTCTTTGGTCATACAGAAACTTTGTGAAGGCTACCTGTATTGATGTAACATTCTATTATTATTAAAAAGTTGAAGTGTGCCTCTGCAAACAAACAATTTGGTGCTGAAAACATTTAATCTTTTATTACAGCGCCTTACGTATCCAGTACAACAATGCATACAGGGCGCTGTTGGGGTTGTCACGACCCTGTACCGCATCAGGGATGTTCGCAGAGTCTCCTATAGACGACTTTTATTCAATCATGCGAAAGCGTGTTACCTCCCTGATGTGATGGGTGCGGGGTAGTGCCAACAGCCTCTTGGACACTGGCCGATAAGGCGGAAGGTCAAATACTCAGGCACTGGACCAGGACATAGATATTACTACCAAATCGTGCCTTGAAATAAAGTTTAATTAATTATTGCATATTTGGTTGTTTTATCAGTGATTTTGACATTATTATTGATTGTTTTGACGTTACTAGTAAATATGACTAAAATTTGACAAATATTATTATATAATAACACTAGTGTTTAAGATGTGTATGTCATTGCTAACAAATTAGATTGTATGATTAGAAAGTAAAATTATTTGATTTGACTTATTGCTACACACCGATAAATTCATTTACATTTAGTTTGACAAGTAGGTATAATTGGAATGCTGTCAAAAATATGGCAAATTGAGATGATTTTGACATAATAATCCAGCCTATGACTTGTATAGTCATCTCCCTAAAATTAAGACCCTGTCCCAACTAACTTTCCATTCCTACTAACACATTCTTCCCCAAAGCTCTTTGCGGCTTTGATGTTTTTTATCCGTGTCAATGACATCAAATTATGATGATTTTTGTTTGTGGTGTGTGATCATATGTACATATTTATTTATAACTAACAATAATTTTTATCTGTTTGTTTCAGTGTACTAGTAATACCCGTCAACAAGTTTCACATCAAATTCAATTAGAATAGTAGATTTTTAATTTTTTGTTTCCTTGCTTCGCACGTTTTCATATAACACATCTGACATTGGCAGAATTGTCGACCATTGCCATTCAGAACAATAGACTAGAATAGAGATGATTTTGACATTATAAGATTATTTATATTATGCTAATCAATTAACGGTATTAAATGACGATGACTTGTTATTAAATGACGTCTCTGAGTGCAGCAGTTAATTTCTGTATTTTCTTATGCCATCTTGCTTTCCTAATGCATTTTTTTAAAGTACTACTTCTAAATAATAAAGCTTGGAATATTCTGCTCAAATACTTCTCAATTCAAGACCATACAAAAACTAAGATTTGCGGTATCTTTTATCTTCTGGGCAACTTGTAATCCACCATTGAATAATAATACTTGGTAAATATCTGTGACCTTCACAAAGTTACGTTGAACATGGACTGAAATCTTGTTGATACTTTATTTTTATACTTGATACAGGATTATGTGAGCACACAGTACAATATGGTTGATATAACTTTGCAGTTCCGAACTTCGCGCAGAGGGCTGCGTAGTAAACTTAGGAACCAAAATGGTGACATGAGGCGAGTGTGAGTCCCGGAGGACACGGTGGAGCATACGGTGGAGGTCTGCCCAGCTTGGGCGGAGCATCGCTGTGTCCTCGTGGAGGCGATCGGCGGCCGTGATCTCTCGCGTCTGGCCCTGATACAGGCCATGGTAGGGAGCGAGAGGAAATGGGAGGCCGTCACCTCCTTCTGCGAAGCGGTAATGCTCGCGAAGGAGGAGGCGGAACGTGTGAGGGAGAGGCAAACTTCGCGCCCTCACGCCCCTAACCGCCGCAGGAGGAGACGCCCAGGGCGTCGGGAATCGCGAGGCGATTTCCGGCCACCGTAGGCGCGGGCTTGCGGACGGTGAGCAATGGGTGGCTCACCGTCCGATAAGGACCAGGCCCGGGTCGACGGCGCGTTGTGTTCCACGCGCGCCTCAAAGAGATGTCAGCAGAATTGAAGGGGTCCACTAAGGCCGATGCCTGCCGGGGTTGCGAAGAAAACCGAAAGGGAGATCGTGGCCCCCGGCAACAGGGCAATCGAAGGAACACGGGTGGGTTTTAGTCAGTAAGAGTCTGACACGCCCTCCCGCTCCGCCCAGAGCGGGAGAAGTTATTTGATGATTTCCCAACCAAAAAAAAAAAAGGCGAGTGTGAGTGAGAGAACATGGGCGAAAGTTCGTAGTGCCTTTGCTCAGACCTACCAAGTTATATCGGCCGTATTGTAAGGTTAAGACGGTTATGGGTGTTTTTTTTTTTCATATTTATTTTTTGAGTTTTTATAGATGTCTCTAAAGTAAAGTTCAATAATGAAGTTCAATAATGGTCAGTCCATTATTGAACTTCTTACGTATCACAGACTTTTAGATCAACGTGTTCATTCTTTTCCGGGTTTTCGCAAATTTTCCTGAGTGGGTTCCTTTTTGCATATTTTTCATAAAAGTTGAGAGTGAGAAGTTAAAAACTACATCTTAGTGAATGCAATAGACGTAGATATATTTAGTAACCTGTTCTGCTTAACTATTCTTAAAGAGTCTTAATAAACCCTGCAAGAAATCGACACGTGTTTAACTTTTCAACGTGATTTATGTGTTTCTGAGGATGCCACCTTAAGACTCTTGAGGAATAGTTAAGCGAAATAGGTATACCTATTCCACTCTAGTCTCTAAATATATCTACGTGTACTGTATTTTATAGTGGATTTCCGCAAGGTTACGCCTGAATCAATTAACTACATTTTAGTGTTATTTTTTCAATTCTACCAATTGTGTTAATTCAGAACTAGCCACATTTGCTAACAAAATTGAGCAAAGACTCCCTGTCAATCTTACTATTTCATTACTATAATGTAAATTGAGACTGTAGTGATCTAAATAATTAATGGAACCAGTTGGTTGATCTATTATTGCCCGTAAGCTGCGCAGTATGCTTAAGACCATTAATATTCCGTTTGTGAATCTAAGCACTGCCACTGCTACAATTGAGATACGCACCGAATACTATGAATATTTGATGAATATAGCTATTTATATAATTTTGTATAACAAGACTTTAGGTCAAAAGGTGAAATGAAGGACTACTAATGAAATGAGTCCACTCATTAAATCAATCAAGTAATTTATTCAAACTAGGCTGAGAATCAGCACTTTTGAAAATAACTTATGATAGGCCACAAAAACGCTCGCCTTAAGTAATATTAATTACTGATTTATTAATTTTAAAAAACATTAGGAGAATCGTCTACTTTTACAATGTTTGTAAATATGTGAGCACCATGTATCTATCACATAATTAAATTATCTGTCGTTGCTTCATTTTTAATTATTTTTACCTATTGTGGTAAAGTAATTTTATTCTAGGTGCATCGTCTTCACATATAATTATTTAACTAATGTACGTATTTATACAAACTATTGTAAAACATTTTAAAAGAGTAACGGTGGAGTTTCTTGCCCATTCTTCTCCATACGAAAACTACCTTTTGGGAGGGGCGACTAGAATCAATTATATTATTCTGTAAATTTTGACGTTCATAAGTGCCATACATGGGCCTATTTGAAATAAATTATTTGACTTTGACTTTAATAATAAAAGTCTTTACAATCTTATTTTTTTATTTTATAATTAGTGCAAGCTATACTAGAATAGTTTATGGTGTGGTGAAAACATTCTTAGCCATCTGGCTAACCTCATCTAGCCCCACTATCAACCTTGCTATCTAGCAAGGTTGATAATGGGGCTGTATATTACAGCGGTGTCGTGAAAGCCCAGTTAAGGCCTCGCCTGTCATGTCTTAGTTTATCTTGAACGTCACTGACATCCGTGAAATAAAACGTTGTGAGGAAACCTTTTTTTTGGGGTGGGAAATTATCAAATAACTTCTCCCGCTCTGGGCGGAGCGGGAGAGCGTGTCAGACTCTTACTGACTAAAACCCACCCGTGTTCCTTCTGTTGCCCTGTTGCCGGAGGCCACGATTTCCCTTTCGATTTTCTTCACACCCCCAGCAGGCATCGGCCCTAACGGACCCGGTCAGAACGAACGAACGGCCAAAGTTGTGAGGAAACCTATAAATCCAGGTTGTGAGGAAACCTGGATTTATAAATATTATAAGTCTGAAATCGCTAATCCGCTTTGAGCAAGCGTAGTGATCAATGCACACGATGAGCATGATATGCTCACCTTCTCTTTATGAGAAGAGGCTTTTGCCCTAAAATTGGGACATTAATAGGCTGTGTTCGGACTGAGGGTACTAGGGTCAAAGCACAGCTCGACAGGTGGACTTTGCGTGTGGCAAGTTACCAATCAGAACAATCGTAGTCGGTCTAGCCGTGGGGTACCTATTCAGCTCCATTATAATTTCAAACACCTTTTAAAAATGTATACAGTTGACACATCATGTCCACCGGTAGAGCTGTCTTTCGGGATTTAGGTGTTACTTAGGTCCTATAGGACTTATGTGAATCTTTGAATGCGGGATGCACCATACAAAGCTCTGGCCAAACTGGAGTGAATCTCGCGCGGGATGCGGTAGGAAATCCGCATGAGCTGTTTGTGTCAATTAATTTGTAAGAAGGTGTTCAAAGTGGCGCGAAAGTTCGTGTGGCAATCGTTAAAACAATCAATAAATTGTATTTATCTTAATCGACGTGCGCAGTCGCGTCCTGCGTCCTGAACGGATTGAGTCACGGTCAGTTGACCTATAGATCCTTGAACCCTTTTAACTCAAAAGTTTTAATAAAATAAACTAAAGTTACACTATGCAAATCTGCTCTGAAAAGTGCCTAAATTGAACATTAAAACTTTTGTGGTTCTAAACAAAAGTTTTTAATACACTTAAATGAAAGTACACCTTCTATGGTATAAATGTAAATGAACTATGTTTTTACATTCGAGTTGAGTAAACTAATTTATTACTTTGACTAATGACATGCGGTGCGTTGGCATCAGGCATTAAATTAACTATAAAGAACGCACAGGTACTTATGTTTATTAAATTATCGTAATAGTATAAATTAATTTTAATGCTTTTGCTAAGTGCCCTCGTTTAATATGTATAAGTAGGCTGTTTATAAGTTTCAGGTTTTGTAAAGGAACCGCCTCTGTGGTCTAGTGGTTAAACCACCTGTCTCTGACCCAGAGGTCCCAGGATCGATTCTCAGTAGGGGCAAAATTTTCTGTTCGGTTTGGTTGGTGGTAGGGCTTGTTCTAAGTCCACCTGGCTAACTATCACCATCTTATCTAAGTCAGACGCCATAACAACAATGTTAACAGCATTTTTGTGTTTCAACAGTTAGAGATAAGATACCCAGTTCCTGTGTGGTTGAGGATTCGGGGTGCAGCTCGCTTCCTTCGGCCTGATCGTCACTTACCTGCAGGTGAAATGCATGATGCAAAAAAAAACCTTGCGACATTTTTAAAACAGATTTAATTAAGTATTTGGTTCCGTTCTGTGACGATTCCACTGACTAACTAATACAAAAAAAAACCGACTTCCAAAAAAAAAAAATACTACGGTGTCACACTACGGTGTCACACGGTGTCTTTGGTTTTGAATTTTCGTTTTTTGCCACCGACTTCCGAAATTGAAGTATTTTTTTACTTTGTAGTGTTTTTTTTTAGAAGCAAGTTGTTTTTTTTTTTGTAAACGTTTTATTTTTCACTTTCTAGTTGTTGTACCTACCCCACACAAATTCCAATACCACTATCTGCTATGTAAAAAACAGTGACAGGAACTTATTATGACATCATAACATCATCCATATGGACTAAGTGGGTAAAATACGTATTATTGAAGCCAACTAAAAAACTACCAAGCAAAGTCAATAAAAATTTATATGGGACCACTTCTGAAGTATGACATGCCAACCAAAAAATTATCATCAAAATCTATTCATAATTGGCGGACTAATTGCGTAACAAACATACAAAAAAAACTTACAGTCGAATTGAGAACCTCCTCCTTTATGAAGTCGGTTAAAAACGCATAGCCTTGAATCACAGTAAATGGAAACATATAATTCGTAAGAAAAGAACCTCAAGATGTTCCATCATCCGAAATTCCTCTGAATTTTCGAAAACCCCGATCCAAAGAGAGAGTAAAGTTTAAATGTCCATTCGTACGAATCCATACTTTCCTTCCTACTTATATTATAATTACGAAAGTAACTCTGTCTTTTCACTCCATAACGGCAGAACGAATTTTGGTGGCTGAATGACTTGGGTTAGAATATAGGGTACTTTTTATCTCGGTAGTACATTCCCATGGGACAATCTCTAACCTCCACGCGGATGAGGCTGTGGAAAAAGCTAGTATTAAATAATATTTCCACGTCGAAGAGTTGTGAGATAGCAAAAATAAATATTTTTGTCCAGCAGTGGGTTGACAAAGATATTTACAACACCTACATATATACGTCCATTTAGATGAGGTGTGGAACATACAAAATATTTCCCTTGTACGTAACATCACGCCGGTATTTCCCGAAGGGTTAGACAGAGGTGCACCTCAGTACACAAACATTTAGCCAGTCATGTTACAGCCCATGCAATAGGGGATGAGCTTATTGCCCTCAACCGGGCACAAAATTCAGACTCCGGGCTACTACTGAGAAATTCTTAATGGAAAAACCCATGATAAATTGCCCGACCTGGGAATCTATCTCAGGACCTCATGTTCTATATGCGACTACTAGATCGACGAAGTAGTCAAGGTGTAATATTATTATGATATTACGTATTTCCACCCTCATTCTCTTGAGGGTCGAGCTGAGATACTTAATCGAGTGTGAATACGTGACGGGTAACGCTGGATGTATTCACATTATTCACGTCCATTTTAAAATAATCATTAAGCTTATTTCCCTTGGGGGTGGAAGTAATCATTTTGGCGTCTTCTGGGTGAATACAGTGAAGATAATTTTTTTTTTTTTTTTTTTTTATTTGGACCTACTTAAAATGTCCTTTTCCAGAATTTACGAATCTCAGCATCAACAATAAGCTTCTTATGCAAGTTAACTTTACATTCTTTTCATCTCTAACTGCGATTGAAGTATAGATCTAAAACACCGTCCTGCCCTTAAACGGAGGGTCATGTCGAACTCCTACAGACTTTCCTTCTAGTACCACAGGACAGATAAAAGAGGTTTTATCTATTCTGTGTCTAGTATCATGAGTCGGGTGCCCGAGGGATACTTGTAAATTCGTCGCACCCCCGACTGGCATCAGCCCGCCAAGCCTATGGACCTAAATATGGCAGACATTAATGCGATGTTAAATAAAAACTTATACAAAACTATTTTCACGAACAGCTTACACCTAAACTCAATTATGTTCGAGAAACTTTATTCGAATCATCTCAACAATGTTCGATATCATAATTATCACAATATCTATTCACGATATTCAAGTTCCAATGAGAAGTTCTCAGAACATTTCCATTTACATTTGCGAGCGGAAAGTTCACAAGTATCGATGAAAAGAAGAGATCCTTTTATTTTGGTCGATATAAAAGACATAAATAATAAATTGTCTTTTATCGTTTTGACGTTTAGACGTCAAAATGACTCATTAGTTGCTCAATTCGTAGTGACACATGTGGACACAGGACAGTGTTGTTTTCACCTTGGAATAAGTCATATCGATTGAAATCGACTCGAATCAAAATTGACGTCACACTGTACGAAATGAAAAATAATTGCGAGTATTTCACCAAGAAAATAATTTAATTGGTCATTTTGCTCTAAATTAGGGATACAGATTGAATTTTATAATTACTTGCATTCAAAGTGATTTGCAACACACTGTTTTCGCTTTAAAATGTACGGGTCACGTCTAGCCACTGCTCAAATATTAACCTTTGTCACCGCTGCCAAGGGCTAGTGACCACTGGTCAACCCTCTGTCAAAACTAAAAAGGTGGATCGTTAACTATGTCATTATCAGTAAGCGTGATAGGGTTTCAAAGTTGCAGGAATTAATTTTCAGTATAGATATGGGTACTAGTTACTTACATTTCACCTTATTTTGAAATATTGACAACAAAAAATTGACGTGTAAAGGGTCTTAGAAGATCTACAATTATAGAAACAATATCATTGCAATTAATTTAATTTAATTTCTAGTCATCCGCTTGAATAACTTGGTCACAATTTTACAACGAAACGCTTCGTAAGCATTCGGCTGTGGGGTCTACTTCTAACCTGGTAGGTTTAACAAATATATACGTATGTTGGTTTCAATATTATTTTATGTTCTTTTCATGTTTTTGGACATCATCAACTCAAGGTGTAGGAATCGTAATACGTAGTAAGAAAACGTAGTGATAAATGTTCCTTCTCTGTATAAGGATATGAAAAGTTTAAGGGAAAATATGAAAGTAATAAGTGCACTTACAATGTCGATTTCTCATACGAATGAATTACCAGGACCTTCTAATATCCTTGATTGTTTCATAATTTTAGACATTTAATGTCACTGAGATGAGATTGTGACTAGATTTTAAACGTTTCTAAATGTGGGAAGTGGCCTTTCGTAGTTATCTGTTTTGATTAATTCTAACTATTTAATGCGAAATTGAGTATGTTTGTTTTGTGTGTGTTTGTAGAATTTCTGTGGAGTTTCTTGCAGTTCTTCTCCATATGTACTATCGAAGAAATGCATATCTGTACACTGTTAGGACAATTCTTGCTTGCAGCGCTCAGCCGCTATAGTATCGCTTACCTACAAAAAAAAAGGTCGTGTGCACGGGATTTTGTTTTCAAATTGGTTAGATATGCGTTACCCCGATGGTACCTACTACGCTTTGGCATGAGCAACTAAACTTCATCTTTATGACTGACCGACCCCTTGACAATTTAAAAATGTCTGTAATTGTTTTATTTGAAATAAAAGCTTCGAGTTTGAGTTTGTTTGTTTGTCACGCTTTCACGCTAAAACAGCTGAACGGATTTGGATGAAATTTGGCTCATGGGTAGACCATGACATGGATTAAGATATATGCAGATACTTTTATCCCAATATTCCCACGGGATCGAAACATATTTTTTTACTATTTTTTATTATTGTGAATGTGAGGACTATGTGGGTCATATATATATATTTATTTTTCTCAGTTACTTTTAATGATCATCTAGCAGTTGTGAGTACTTTATGCGGCCTACCCAAATGTCCTTTCTTTGGTATTGTTCGTCGAATCATTGAGCTCCTTTTAAGTTCTGAGTTGAGCTACACGATTACTGACAAATGCATGCGTGGAATGGACAGGTCCACTCACATCTGTATGGTTCTTTCCTCAAAAGACCATTTCAGACACAAATCTACATGGTCCTCAAATAAAATGCTCTGACCAAGATTATTTCCTGGTTTTTATATACACATTGACATTAATGAATTTTATATACTTTTAAAGTATTATATTATTTAAATTATTGTGAATGTGAAGACTATGTGGGTCATTCCTTTTTCTTTTTGTTTTTAATTTTTTCTCACTTAGTTCTAATTATAGTCTGACAGTTTTGAGTAATTTATGCGGCCTACCCAAATGTCCTTTCTTTGGTATTGTTCGTCGAATCGTTGAGCTCCTTAATTCTGAGTTGAGCTGCACGATAACTGACAAATGCGTGCACTGACTGGACAGGCCCTCTCAATCTGTGTGATGCTTTCCTCAAAAGACCACTCCAGACACCAATCTACATGGTCTTCACATGATCTGACCAAGATTATGTCTGGACTTTAAAAGAGACTGTGACCTCTGAGTTTGTTTCGGCCTTTCTTCTCAGAGTAGTCAGTTAGGAAACGCCGACCTCATCTAGTTTTTAAAATATGATTGACGTGTAAAAGTGTTTGTACAAACCTATTTACAGAAATAAAATCATTTATCATTTATCATTTAAGCGGGTGAAATCGCGGGGAGTAGCTAGTTAATGAATATTATTACTAAATATAATAATGAAATATCTGGCTCTTTGTAACAATAAAATATTAATTATGAATTAGACAACTTTCAGAATGCCTCTTCTTGAACAGCAACAATCAACCATAAAAGATAAAAGATCTAAGAGTGTATTAGGCTTACAAAAAGTTATAGCATGAAAACATGGATATATATAACCATCTTTTCGTTCTTCACATAAATACCTACCTATCTATTCAATCTGCCAAGCTTTTTCCAAAATATGTTGGGGTCGGCTTCCAGTCTAACCAGAGCAGCTGGATACCGACTACCTATCTGACCACTACAACCCAGTTACTGGGTAACCTGATACGACTTTGCAAGACTGTTTGTCAGACTTTCGGACTTCTGACTACTCAAAATGACTGTCAAAGATCTGTAAATAACAAGTACTTATATTATCTTTTGTTAGAAATTACATTTTATGAGCCAGCGACCACCATTACAGAAAGTGTTCTTTTACATTGGTTGACAATGAAACTGTTGTAGCTCTAATTATGTGTTTAAAATAAACAGTTCAGTTTCCAAACGACTCAATGAATGTCCTTGTTAACTTAAAATGATGAATTTGTATCGATCTATTGGCTACGAATATTACTGTCTACTTTCGTTTAAATTGAGAACCATTAATTTATAAAATACTGGACATTGATATTTGACGTCAGTAGGGTCTGGTCATCTCTGAGCTGCCACGGCTTATTTTAATTTTGAATTGTTTTTTATCTTTTTATTACGGACGCTTTTAACGTGCATGTCTTTCTACATTGTTCTCACATGTATAATTTCAACACGAATGATGTAACCAACACAACACAATATTATGATTTAAAAGAGTGTCCGTGGAGTTTCTTGCCCGTTCTTCTCCATAGGAACCTACCTACTACGCTTTGGAATGGGCAACTAGCTTCATCTTTCTGACTGACCGACCCCTTGATAATGCAAAAGTGCCTGTAAATGGTTTAATTGAAATAAATGCTTTGAGTTTGAGTTTGAGAAGTATCGCAATATACTACTGAAACGTAATTGCATTCTAACCGCAAAACCATTCGATAAAAGAAGTAAGACATTCCTGAATTTTGAAGCAACTTCTTTCAATTCTCATTATTACAATAGGTAGTAAGTAAAGGACCCCGCAGACATAAGCAACGCCATGGCGCGACACGAGACTGGTGGAATAATTTATATGAAAACTTCATAGAAATAATTGTTCTACCGTAGTCGCGTCGCGCTTGTCTGCGGGAGCTTTAATACGGGCTGGTGTCAGCAACTCCACGTCAACGCGCGTATTTTACGTACAGTATTCTTACAATAGTAGATAATGTAATAATAGACATTTATAATGCCATACCTTTACTAACACACTGGTAGAATATTATTCTGCTAATGCTGTTAACAGCTCGTGACGTACGGAATAATATACCTAACTTATCCGCCTATACATCATATTTCGTCTCAATTGTGTCCGCAACTATGCGCAAAAAGGAAATAAATAGAAACCTACACGTATATGTAGGTACGTATATTTACCTTTAAGCTGATAACAGGAAAAATGTTACTCTCAGAAAAAGGTATATTTATATCACCAGGACACTAAAGATATCGAAATTCAACCACCGAAACTAATTATAAAACGAGAACCTTAGATGATATAGCATTAAAATAAGCTGTTTAGTAGAAAATTTAAATTGTAACAGATATTGGAGCAAAAGTAAATTACATGAAGCAATTAATTTTAATTCTGCTGGGCGTAACAAATGACGACATAAAACACGCGTACTTAGATAATTGCTGACGATAACGAATTACGCGGTGCCTAACTCTGTGTGTATATGACGTACGGACGAAATAAGTAAGACAAAAGAGTATGACAACTAAGGAGCAAAACGATGCAAGAGATAAAAATCCAATCACAAAACTCACCAACTGTCGAAGCATTTGAAAAGACCCACAACGGTCCGTCAACTCCGTGGCAGGCTTATCTCACGCCGATAATCTCAAATCCATTGCAATTAACAATTAACCATGGCATAGAGTTATGAGGTACACAGTCAGTAATATGAATAACATGAACATTTTGGCTGTCACTGCACTGAATTTGAATGGAACGTTCGTGTCAGGTTCGTTCAAGTTGAACGGAGTGGAATGTCAGGGAGGGGCGCGCGGGCGTTCGGTACGATCGTCGGGAGCGCACTGAGAGGGATGCTGCTCGTTGCTACGATACGACACCCATACCTCCCCCTGCGGCCGCCGCCCTACGAGTGGCGCGCAACCTAGTTTTACGTATAACTGCTACTGTCTGCGTAATAGCTCTTCAGCAATTTCCTGATAAAATGCTTTTGATATGCTATTTGTGTGTGATTGAAATGTTATTGGGATCGATCAAAATGGCCGTTTGGACGAATATCACGGAGACACTACGTGTGGTGAATGTACACGAGAATGATAATGGGGTCGCAAGGGAGTCAACCTATTTGGTAACGTGTACGGAATTGATTCAGTTCGCTTCTTTTAAAATACTAAGTTCCGAAATTAACGTATATTCCTATTTTATTTTGTCCACGTTATTTTTTTTGCATAAAAATACCTATTTATTCTTTTAATCAAAGAAGAATACTATATAGAAAAATATATTAAATTATCCAAAATGTGTGTAGGTACGTAAATGATAAAAGAAAATTCTGTTGACTCATAATAAATAGTAAACAAGTGAGCATCGTTCATCCCGACTACGATGCGATGGCAACACTTTACCGCCAAGATTGCGTCCGGCAAATCGGATTCTGCCGAGGTTGCGGGGAAGTCCGAAAGGGATACCGTGGCCCCCGGCAACATGGGAACTGAAGGAACACGGGTGGGTTTTAGTCAGTAAGAGTCTGACACGCCCTCCTGCTCCCCCCAGAGCGGGAGAAGTTATTTGATAATTTCCCATCCAAAAAAAGGCAAATCGGATTGTGCTCGGACGTAAAAAAATTGACAAAAAAGGATGCAGGGGAAGCTGGGGCAATCCGGGCCTCTTATGGGAAATCTTGAATAAAACCTAAGAAAAACCAGATAATTAAAAAATCTATATCCATTTCATTTCTCATTAATGTTTTTTTAAAATTAACGTACAATAATAATCATAGTCAACTAGAATTCTGAGATAATCGAACTTTGAAAAAGGAAAATGCCTGTTTTGCCCCGATCCGAGGCAAAATGGTCATATGCGGGGCATTATAAGCATACCCAGTTTTATACGTTTATATTATATACGTATAGTTTTATTCTTAGGTTAGTCCAAAAACGAGCAAAAAAGCAGCAAATGTGAAGGATCTTGTCATCATTATCCTCTTGCCGGTGCAACTGTGGGCTCATCATGTAACATGCATGGCAAGTGACTAAACCCTGTCTAGATTCCGGGTTCCAATATCTTGGGTACAAAGACTCCGTGTCTTCTTTTCTTATTCTCTTTCAGATTTTTTTTTCTCTTCGTCTTTTTGTTTTTTTCTTTCTTTTCCTAAGCTGGTGTAAGTTTCTTCCAGTGGTTCGCTTTTGGACTTGTGACTTGGATTTTGGCATGATACCTAAAGGTTTCCATTTCCATTTCCCCTAAGCTCCATTTAGCATATTCTGTCTTCCTTTGGTAGTGGCGGACCATCATTACATCTGCAGAAAAAAGATTTATATAACATAATTAGCCAAGGCAAAACGATCACCTTGCTCATTTTGCCCCGCCCTAAAAGACCCCTCGGTCTTGAATGTTTACAAAATATAAAGAATATTGTGGTAATTAGTCCACATTTTTTTCTAGTTATTTAACCACATAATTAAACGTAGTAATTTACTTAAGAATGAAGAATTTAACACAACCATGAATAAGCTACAACACGGACTTAAAAATGAAAATAAATTTAAAAGCGAACTTGAAGTTTCGTTTTGTCTACGAGTGACGTATAGTTTCACACATAAAACGCAAGTGCAAGGTCAACTGGATCGCGATCCGACTAGTTTCGAACGTCTTGGTTTATATTTCTGCGAAGGAAAAGGGGTGTCTGTCTATCCCCGGGGGCTCGCAATGCCCCGGCTTCCCCTACCTTCAATACAACGTTGATACCAAGGTATGTAGTAGAATTACACCGCGCCGCTGCCGCTGATAAGAAAAAGGATAGATTGCAAAGGAATTTTTATTTGGACTTTCTCAGTTGTTTTAAACGCAATTTCTTATATTGTGATCTGTAAAGTCAACTTTTTATAGGTAAGTAATGCTGTAATTTAAATATAAATACCGAAATATTTTGCTTATGAAAGTAAACACCTAAAACTTTTAAATATTAAGTAAACATTTTACTTTTAGACACAATTAGAACTTAAGTAATATATGAAATATTACATTTGCGTTTACTTCAAGAAAATAGAAAAGAATGTTATAAAATGATTATAAATATAGTCAAAAAGTTTATAGGTACCTACAATATACGTACAACACAACAACAATACAACAACACACAATATCAAGATTACAACAACATTACAATATTAATATATCCACTTATATAAATAGTGTATGTATACAACAAGGGTTTATCAGTTCTCCTCAATTGAGTTAGCATGTCTAAAGTCTATATATAGGTACCGAACATAACATGACTTTATATAATCTCTATGAGGTAAGTGTAGAATTCGGCTTTGCATAGAGTTAATGAACGTTTGTAATTAAGAGAGACGATCTACAGTCACTAGTGGTGAAAACTTTGAATTAAAATATCCGGATAAAGCCACATTCATTCGATATTAACCTAGAAAATCTAGTACCGTGGTGAAACGGGGGAAGGTACTTAGCTTTTATCATCATCAGTTTTAAGATGGCTCGTGGCTAAATAATGACAGCCGCAAGAGTCGATCGGAGGTTAAGCTACGCTTGTCGAGGTTCAGGTCGAGGTCCACCACCCGCCAGCCAAACTAAGTTTGCTGTTAGTTTAGTTTAGTTCGTCGGTTTTCATATATGAGTGAAAAACCTGCGAGCTAAACTAACTGCAAACTAACCTAGTTTAGCTGCCGGTGGACGGCTCGAGTTACACTCTTAAACTTGGGCGCAACGATACACCTATGGGAAAAGGAGTGAGTTTATTTATGTGTGTATGCACGTAATGATCTGAATACTATTAAGCTATCGTACATCTGCATTCATTTATCGAATTCATCTTCGCCGTGTTCTTTATCTTGCAGTTGTCGAGTTGCCGACCAGGAGATTGGATTGACAAGACGTTTCCATCAATCTTCGTCGATACTGGTTCGAGTACTGGCCGCTGCCTCGAAGTTTCTTTAAGACTAGCAACTTATTCTAAAGTAACTAAGTAAAAATAGAAATGTTTAGAAAAATAATAATTGAAATAACATAACATACAATCAGGCCTGTATTCCTCGAAGGTTTAGGCAGATATGTACCTATATAGTACACAAATATTTCGCATATTTCAAAAATATATATTGAAGTGGTTTAAAAAGAACCTCTCGTTTCTGAAATAAAGATTAAAAGAGGTTCGTCCCTTGATCTTCCTAGGATCTTGATTGCTTTATAGGATTACTATACACATCGAGACCAATCTTTTTGTCCCTCCTTTTGTGTTGTGATATCAACTATCAGAAACCTAGTCTGGGAATTTACGGAGGTCGGCTTCTACCATCCAATTTTTGTTAATCGTTTTTATTATTGCTTTCCAGCAAAGGAGATGGTTGAAGGCTGAGATTGACTGACACTAGCAGTCTGTTGGTTTTAGGACAGTTTGCAGCGCCTTGCGAGAAAGGCACTTAACAGTTGGTGGGCATAGTCGACATGTGAATATCAACAGCTGACTGGTCTCAAAGGCCAACTTATGAGGCTGGACATTGTTTCAAGGGTCAAAGTTCCGGCTTACCATCACCGAAGATTAATTAGAAACTATCGTTGGCATCCGACCGCTGGTTTCCGGGCCACTACCTTCCAGCAAATCCGGTAAACATCGACCTCGTCGTCTGCAGCGTGGCACACCCGCTAGGGTCATCGTCACACTAGGCTAAGCCAAAAGAGTACTACGTTACTCCCAAGGGAATTAAGTGAATCTTGTGACCATAAACCGGTACCTTTGCCATGTCCATAAAAAATATAATATTTTATCCGAAATAATAAAGAATTTATATAAATATAACATCTTTATCAATAAATTGAAGCTTTTCCTTTAAGCAAAGGCTGCTGTTTATGCGAATACTTAAACGATAAATTATAAGTAACTTCATAATTATCTATTTGTATCTACAAATACTCACTATTAAAGATATGCCTACCTATTCATAACACAAAAAATAATTTATAATAAATATCAAGCGTCCAATAAATAACTTACCTCAGGCATAATAAATATTAATTACGGAATAAATAAAAATAATAATAAGTAAATAAAACAATAATGAATAATTTACAAAATAAATTTTTTATTTTTAAATGTTATAAATAAATGTATATAATTTTTATAAATTATATACAATTATTATATATTTAATAATAATAATTCTTAAATTCAATTCTGTATTAATACAACAGTATAACTTACTAACAACTTAATTAATAATAAAATATATCACATTAAACAGCCAGTGCTCTTCCTCCTCTCTCCTACTTGATCTATGCTGTGCCCGACAGCGTCCTTAATTGCGACTAATATAATTATTTCCCTACCAACTATATACATTATGGTACGCAATAAAAAATTGGGAATTGAATTGAGAACCAACCTACCCTCTCTCTCGTATTTTATCAAATATATTTTATGTTAACGATTTACTTGGTCTTATTCCATTATCCCCACCACGTAAACCCTTTCCGTCACAATAGTATAGTCCAATTAAACCTTTATGTTTTCACTATAGGCCACCTTAGATCGACATCCAATGCCAAGGAGTGATGATAACATAAAAACCAAAAATGACAAATTAGCTCAAGACAATACCTATACCAAACCTCTTAAAGCCTCAAAACAATTAATAGCCCGTGACAAGTTGCCGGGCTATTGTAACGTGTAGTCTAGAAGTGCCATTATAGCTCGCATTTCTCAACCGGCTCTTATAACTTGTGTGAAATGGCAGCCGGCCAACTTGTACGTAATTGAAATACTAATCTGCTTACCGAACGCTATCAGAATAGCTATTTCTTGTGATTTTAGTTGGTATTTTCTTATGGAAAATAGGTATGCGAGTAATAAGGCATTTTAATTAATAGGTTGTATACAGGGTGGTGCAGGGACATCGACGCGAAAACTGTCACCATGGATTAGTCAGTACATGATATCAGTACATGATTCTGAATCCCCTTGCGTTGAAATGTTTCATCGGATATTTTTAAAAAAATCTGCTGTTTCATAGAAAACTTCAATACCTATGAGGTTTAAATGTTTGGAACAGCAGATTTTTTTTAGTACTGAATTCATGGTAACAATTTTTGCGTCGATGTCCCTGCCACCCTGTATTTTATTGGGGCTGACTACTGGCGAAATGTGGGTGTTTTTATAGGTCGCCTCTGCCTAACCTTTCGGGGTGAAGAAGCGCGATTTATTTATTAGAGCATACATTTAAACAAGTAATGGTTTGTAGGTATGCTACTGGTATATTGGCTTCGTGGTATGCTGTCACTTTATCATTTATTGAATCTCCACCACAAAACAAACTCCTTATAGTCACGTGTGACTTTCTATTCTAAAACGAGAAAATCAATGTCATTTATTCAAATTGGGCTGAGAATCAGCATTTTTTGAACGTTAAAATTACATAAGACAGCCCCCCCCATAACGCCCGCCCTTCACCACTTCCTAGTGCTTTATCTAGACAGAAGGCGCAACAAACCCGCGCAGCACAGTTATCTGTTTAGTTAGAGCAGAGGTTCCCAGACTTTGTTTCTCATAAACCACCAGGTGGACCCCTGCAGCTACATTTCTACCATATTCCCAAAAATCGACAAAAAATGTGAAGATTAGATCTAACTATGGAAATTTGCGTTGCCATCGTAGAGCCCCGTCGAGTTACCCGTGAACCCCTGGGGGTCCACCTAGGCTACTTTGGGAATAGCTGAGTTAGAGAGAATGTTAGGTTGTCATCATTACTGTTTGGTTTCGTCATTGGTCTGTATATACAGCCAGATAATTTGGCCATGTAATGTAAACATATTAGAATAGTTGGATAACCGGTTGAATTAATTGAACGTGGATATAGATCTGTAACGATCAGTACACTCAGGTAGACCCAAATTTAAGAGAACCTTTAACTTTAATCTTAAATTCGATAATGATCGTTTTTATACAATATGTTTAAAAAAAAAACCATTCCAATCACCCCAAATCTATTAAAAATTAGAAAAATTTCAACAAGGGTCATAAGTTATGACTTGTCACCTGGCAAACGACGGCCGCCCGTGCCCTATGTAATAACGTGGTAAAATTCCCCATTGAAAAAAATGAGATGTTTTTTTTTTTCCTGAAACTTACCACATAAATAGACTCAGTATGATACCTACCAACACCTTTAAAGATAGGACAGGGTTTTTTTTACATGTTGTATAAATATCTTTGCACACATTGTTTTCTGTGTAGGAAATATACATATAACATAACATCACGCCGGTATTCCCTGAAGGGTTGGGCAGAGGTGTACTTATAGTAAACCCACATATCGCCAGTTATGTTTAAGTCTCATGTAATAGGGGGCGAGCTGCCATCAACCGGTCACAAATCCAGACTCCGGGCTGCTACTGAGAAATTCCAGATGGGAAGCCCCAATAACACTTTGCTCGACCCGGGAATAGAACCCAGGACCTCATGCTCAGCAAAAGCGCTTGCAACCACTACACCAATGAGGCAAGTAATTTATTGACTTTAAAAAGCACAAACAAATGATATCACTGAACATAATATTTCACTTTTTTGACACAATCAGCCATTTTAAACCAACATCGTTCCAATACCAACACAGTCATAACAAAAGAATAATTTCATTAAGTGATTATTGAATCGAAACGGAATAAAAAGACTTCAGAAGTACTTTTCTCCTTTTAGTAACCATCCCTTTCATTTCAGCTAATTTCCATCACACACGATCTTCATCAAAGCTTGTCGAAGTTTTAAAGTACTATTGGCAAAGTTTGCTACTGAATAAGGTTTGTTGACTGACGGCAAATAGGCGAGAAGCGAATGACAATAGAGAAAATGGAAATAATGGAATCTCTCTCTATAAATAAAAATAAAAGTCCTGACTAACTGACTGACTGACTCATCAACGCCCATCCCAAACCCTAGAAAACTAAATTTTTGCACAATGGTTCGCTTTATAATGAAGACAAGGGATAAAGAAGGATTTTTTTTTAAATTCAACCCCTTAGGAAGAAAGGAATAGGGGATGATAGTTTAAATGGAAAATCGTCATTTTTGTAGGTTAAACCGTGAAAATTGGTATTTAGCATTCTGGTTAAAAATTCAAAACCATGTGATTCTGAGTTTTTGGAAAATCATCCCCTAAGGGGGTAAAATAGGTGATGAAAGTTTGTATTAGAAAACCGTTTGTTTTGTAGTTCCCGAGGAATCATTTCCGACCACAATGCGGGCGAAACCGCGGGCAAAAGCTAGTGGTTAGTAATAATAAACGGACAGGAGTAGCCAAGAATTGAACTATATGGTGTGCAATTACAAATAAATAATATTAATTACATTATTTATGTTGTATTATTATTATTAAATACATTATAAGTAATATTTTTTTGGCATCATGTGCGTTTAGTTTGTGCAGAATAAACAATTTTTCTTTCTTTCTTTTTTTTCTTTTCAATTGAAAGGAAATAGGATGTTGATGCAAGAATTAAGTTTTTAAGTTCAAATAGATCACTTAGGTGGCTTGCACTACGACTCAATAAAATATTTAGCCCATGTTTGCATGGACGTAATAAAATCACAGCGATTTTTTTTTTCATGCACTGGATTTTCAACGCTCTGCTCAGCGCCGAGAGTTGAAAGTATGAGTTGAAATAGAATGCGTCCCAGAGCGTTGGATTCGCAACGCTCGACTTAACACCGAGAGGTGGAAATCCAGTGCGCGATAAAATCCCGCCGCGGTTTTATTACGTCCGTGCTAACGTCGGCTTAGAACTAAAAGTTGTATTTCCATTAATCATTTGAAGATAACAACAACAGTACATACATACATAAACTCAAGCTTTCTTCCCACGGAGGTAGGCAAAAACTACAGAACGCCACCTGCTACGATCCTTACATACTCCTTTTGCTCCGTTTACGTTCGCAACCGGCGTGCGTGTATGACCAGATGGTCATACACGCACGCCGGTTGCGAGTACTACGCACCTGACCTTTCTGAGGAACATTTGAAAATGAATGATGTTTTAAATATGTTTAGTGCTAAATGTATTTAGGGATTTTTGGTGCAAGCGGGCCTTAGTAGGTACTCTATATAAGAAAAGCATTTTGTAAAAAATATCTTGAAGTTTACATCTTATCTGGGCAGGAAATTAGTATACTTTCTACCAAAAACATTTGGTATAAGTTCGGAAAGTTAAAAGTCTATAAAACTTGACGGTCTATTTGCAAGTTTCCGAAACGTTGCCAATTTTAGTAGTAACTCAGTATGGCTTATACATAACATACCTACGTTTAGTTCCTATTGTAAATTAGAATGTGATGTTAAATCGCCTGTTTTGTGTGGTAGAAAGTTAGCAAATAATAATATTCTCAAGAATTCTTATCAAACGATTAAGAGCGTTCGTTGTAAAAGTTGGCAACGTCGCAAATAGCTGTCAAATATTTACCTGTTTTGATTAATTTGGCAATTTTACTGTATGAAAATATGAAATATCGCTACTTAGTGAACTAAAAATTGATTGATTTATGATATTGAAATACAATAATTATTATTTTAACATTGAATATTTAGTTTTAGACGTAAAAAAAGTATTAGGAAACTTTCTAAATGCCTTTTTCTACTTCAAAAACGGTTACAACATAAAACTATGTAATAATTTCAATTCATTTTTAATATTCTTCGAAATCGAAATATTTGACATTTATTTGCATTTATTTACTTTCAGAATGCACGGTCTAATGAGCAGCTGAGGGTCCAGACGAAGTTACAATAAATGAGTGGTAACGATGATGCTAAAGTCAACTATGGCACTGACAAAAACTACCGAAAAGTATAAGTCAATCTTGTTGACATGCAAAACGCTGTGAAAGCGAATGCTATTTGTCATCATTAGTTTTCTTCTGCCAAAAAAAAAAAAACGAAACCACTGAAACGAAAAATGAAGGACGAAAGAATTTAATTACAATTACAAAAATTAGCAGACAGCGTTAGCATCTTGTCAAACAGTACCGACACAGTGTTACGCCGAAATTACGCAAGATGGATAGAAGGTTCCGCCAAAGTGACGTGTTTAAATGAGATTTTGATTGATTACTATCGATTGGCCTCCCTTTTAGTCGAACTCTCTGTGTTTGGGCATGCAAAAATATGTATCGGCCGACCTAGATATTGTGTAGATTGGCAATTTTTTTTTACATGTTCCTTGTGGTTCAGAAACTTTCTTGACATTTTAGCATTGAAAATGCTTTTTCGATGGCTTCAGTAGGGCTTTCAAGAAAAGTGCAAGCGGAATCTAGCGCCCTCAATTATTAAGATAGAAATTAAAATGGTATCAAAAGATGCATGCACTTTTTACAAAGAAAAAACGACCGACTTCCGAAAAAACACTACAAAGTAAAAAATAAGTTTAATTTCGGAAGTCGGTGACTTTGGTTTTGAATTTTCGTTTTTTGCCAACGACTTCCGAAATTAAAGTAATTTTTCACTTTGTAGTGTTTTTTTTTGGAAGTCGGTCGTTTTTTTTTTGTGATATGTTTTTATTTTTAACTTTTTAGTTGTAGTATCTTCCTCACATAAAATTCGAATACCACTAACTGCTATGTAAATAACAGTGACAGGACCTTATCATATTATCCACATCCTAAGTGGAAGAAAATACGTTTTATCGAAGCTAACTCAAAAATTACATAAGTAAAGTATTTTTCACTTTGTAGTTTTTTTTTTCAAAGTTGTTGTTTTTTTTTTCTTGAAAAAAGTTTTTATTTTTTAATTATGTCTTTTTATTATAGGTACATTGATTGAATGTCAAAGAGCAATGAATTTGCTACTAGATACATACATTTTTCAAACGGGATAGTTTTTTTTTCTAATTGACCAACAACTAGTCAAGCAATATGGCAATGTTATTAATTAAGTCCTATGTAAAAGGTCGATTTGTTTCATTACACATAGTTAATTGATTCAGGCGTGACCTTGCGGAAATCCATTATAAAATACAATATATTTAGTAACCCGTTCCGCTTAGCTATTTCTAAAGAGTCTTAAAAAAAAAAGATAAAAAATAACTTTCAGAACAAAAAAAATCTTTGAGTTCTTTCAGGGTTTTTTTTTAGGACTCTTTAGAAATAGTTAAACGAAACAGGTTACTAAATACATATATTTTATTTACACATGTCAAAATCATACTTACAGAGTACATAGCCCTTAGAGAATTTACAATATTTCAATTCTCATAAAGAATCAATACATTTTAATTCACGTTACAAATAAAACAACGAAACTGAAAAAGTCAACGAATAGTATACGCGTTGTAAACTTCAGTTTCGACTGTAATAATATTAGAATGAAACCATTTTGGTACTAAGTTTTTATTCTCGACGTTGTCCATTCCAACGGACGTCATTGCTGCGACAGATGTGCTCCATTGTTACTTTCGTCTGCCAATTCAAATAGATATTCTCGAATTTCGAGAACGATACTAAAAGAAATGAAGACTTCTATGATTCAGTGAAAAATTCTTATTCATAAGGTACTATGAATAAGATTTTATCAACATGGTAAGCGGTATAGAATGAAGGAAGACTTAGGAAACGATAAATAGATTGTGGGGTAAAGATAATAATTATGACCGCAAAAAAGATGACGGCTGGGAGATATATTGAAGAAAAATTCGATCCGCGCCGACACAAAATAAATTGATAAGAATGAATTAGGATTTAGACTTATAATGATGATAATTTTCGATAAATATTCACGAGCAATTCTTAATGATTTGGTAAATTAACACTATATAATAAGCCTCAATCATAATTATACCTAGATACTTACAAAATAAAGAGGGTGATGCCAACTCGGCTTAGATAGAAATTAGATGATTCCGATTAAGTATGACGTTTATTAGAAGAGAGGCGTAGGCTGCTACACAGTAGGTACTATGCCATGCAAGAGGCTACGCTAAACAGAAAGTGACGGGCTGATTTTATTCCGTATCTTGGGACCAATATTTTAGGCTAATTAATTTAGTTATATTTATGTATTTTTGACATAATAAAGTGAATAGTGTCACAGTGTGGGTGTACTATAGGTACTCCTCTGCCTAACCCTTTGGGCAATACAGGCTGTTACGTTATGATAGTGTGACAGTGGAACAAACTTCAAGTGAAAAGTGTTACAGTTTGATATCCTAAATTGAGTTAGAGATAACTTTATTCTCATAAGAATTTACTGTATAGCCTTTTCCTAACTATGTTGGGGTCGGCTTCCAGTCTAACCGGATGCAGTTGAATAACAGTATTTTACATGGAGCAACTGCCTATCTGACCTTCACAACCCAGTAGCTGGGTATTACGATACCCCTTGGTAAGACTGGTTGTCAGATTTTCGGGCTTCTGACGACCCGTAACGACTGTCAAAAATCCACAAATGACAGCCGAGATCAACGGCTTAACGTGCTTTCCGAGGCATGGAGGGGTCTTGATATGTAAAGATGGTCACCCATCCACGGACCAACTGCGGCAAGCGTAGCTTAACCTGATCGATCGTCCCGTGCGGCTGTTATAACTTAGCCGTAAGCTCCGCCTGTAATTCACTTACATGAGAATATTAAAAAAACTGGCCAAGTGCGTGTCGGACCACACATAATGAAGGGTTCCGTAGTTGGGATGAATTTATCCCAAAGACAAACTCTTAGCTGTGATAGTTTACCTTTTAATTTCGTTATATAAACTACTGCCGTGATTTTTTTTCTAGCAGGGGGGAGGGACACACTTAACTCTAACAAAAATTAGCACTCTAAAACTTAATATTTCGCAAACGGATTCCTGAATCCAAAAATGATTTTCAGATACTCAAAATTTTTTTAAAGGACCATTTCAACGATACCCCACACCATGGTATAGAAAAAAAAAACTTCACCACTTTACGTGTAGGGAAAGTACCCTACAAATTTTGTTTTCGTAATTTTATTTTACCACTTTGGCGGCGTGATTAATATGTATACCCATGACAAATTACAGCTATCTAATACTAAGAGTCTCGGAGCTAGACCGTGGACAGACAGACAGACGGACATGGTGAAACTATAAGGGTTCCTAGTTTACTACGGAACCCTAAAAACTAAACATAAGTCAATATTGTGGCACACTTTGTGGAAAAAAAAAAAAAAACTAGAAATTTAATCAATAAAAAAATTGAGTTACACAGAAAAAAACTGTAAAACCGAATTTCCGTATTGGGTAGGCTTAGCTTTAAAGGCTTAAAATTGAGGCTGATAAACAGAAATATGTTTAATAAAAGTATGTATATTTGTCAAAGTTTGGAATGTCTAGAAGGTATTTCTCAAGCGACACAAGATTCTACTCGAGCTATGCTTGACCGCACATCTCAAACTGTGCACGACGTTCGCTATCATATACATACTAAGTTATGTACGATTTGGAACGTTCAGGAGCTAGGAATATTGAAAACAGGTAGACTGTCTTCAAAACTTTTGAACTGAGAACAGATTTGATTCACATAATACCCTGTAAACGATTACTCCTGATCATAAAGGATCATGCTAATTAGACGTATTAATGATCGCAGTTGCTACTAGAAATCGGTACACTAAAAGTAGAGGCATGAGGAACAGGGTGTAAAGTTCACTCATCCTCCATAGAAAATGTAGGACTGGTACTGCCCGATGATTTATATTGGGACGTTCTATATATGCTAGTCGCGCGGTAAATTTTGCTTGCGCGATGCACGACTTTGCGTGACGTCAATGTGCTGCGTAGTTCGCATTTGGCGATGTAGATGACGCCACAACACCTTCAGAATACCTTAACTGCCTTTAACGACATCCAAAGTAGAAAAGTGGGGTTAATATTGGCGCGTGGCGTCCAAAGAAATAACTAAATTCAAAAGACAGTATAATTAAAACATTTGTCTATTGCGGCTGTTGATTTTTCTCTATGGTAAGGTGCAATAAAATAATAGTTCTTTCATAGTCATTTAACTCTGATTTGGCATGATATTTATTCTCGTGGCCGTAAGGTTGCTATTTGGTTGTTAAAGGATAAAAATAAAATAACTATGAAAAGGATTATACCTACTCTAACACCAATGTCCTTCATATACTCCACACTATATTATGTACCATACATAATACATACATAGGTAATGTAGCAAGGACATGCAACAGAGTTACTAGGTTTAATTGAATTTCTTGGCAAGGGGATGAGCCTGCCCACCGCCGAGTGTTTACTTTGGGAGACAAATTGAAGGCCTCCTACGATCAAATTAGGCCTTCTCGGAGACAGGGCGAAGTTCACCTGGATAGAGATGATATTAAAAAAATATTAGGCAGATGTTTCCTAGATTGGGTTAGCCAGCTTGAACTATGAGAGTCATGCCATTGTGAGATATTTGAAAATGTGAAGTCAGAGTTTTTGAGTGAAAAGAGGATCTTTTCCTGTGCGTTATATACTTATTGTTTTGTAAAATTTGTGTAGATAAGTTTTATCATATGTACGTCTATTTATCATAAACAAGCTTTCGTTTATTTCTTATACATTATAGACATATTTTTTGTATTTTTAAGACTACACTACAGCTACTAAATTAGTCTAAAAAAATACATCCCACAGTTCCTATTTACTGCTTGACTTGAATTGCTCCAAAATAACGAAAACGTGCAACAGTACTCATATCCAAAAGTGCCTCTCGGCAATAAAAACCTCATTAAATTATAATCGATCGTAAATACACGTTGACCTTTATGTTTTATATCACACAGTTGATATTTTACGACACAAGGATAATGAGACAAATAAGTTACAGCAAAATATAGAAAAACTAGGTTTGGCCGGAATTTCGCCCACGTTGAGGTCGGAAATTATCCGACGGCAACGTCCTATCGGAATAAAAATAATTATTTTATTTAGTCCCATGCTATAAAACCTCTATTAAAGTTTCTTTAACAAACAGTTAGCTTATTGCCAACATTAAAACAGCCAGTGTCATAGTAACCATAATATCATCCAAATGAGTGTTATAATGTTGTACTAAATTTCATTATGCAACTCGAATTTCAAAAAAGTACATTGTCATTCATGCTACTCCTTGTTTCCATCTTTCATCATTTCTCATTAAAGATTCATTATAGATTCAACACACATTCGTGTTTTAATACCCCTTATTATATAACTATAAGTTAATCCAAAAATTTTTAATGCCAAATTTCATCCAAATTCGTTCAGCCGTTTTTGCGTGATTGAGTAACAAACATCCAAATATCCAAACATACAAACTTTCACATTTTATATATTAATAGGATTATCGAATTGCACGTGAAAACTCGTAAAAATGATTCCACAAATCGAAAAGGTCTGGAATAATGGCCGCCATAAAGTTGAGAAGGTAGGTAACTGTTTGTTCAGAACAATTCGGGATTTATTTGTTTACGTCTCAGGCGTCCTTTAAAGGACGTCTGTGAACTCAGGTAGGTAAGGTAGCTATATTTATCTTACTTTTAGCTCGTGTGATACGAATGGGTGAACTTAGATGCCTACAGTTTTTCATGTGTTAGGCTTTTGTGATCTAGGCATATTATTTTCTCATCCTTTTTGTCACAGAAAAAAGAAAATCTCAAAGGGAGCAACAAAAATATTTTTATACGATAAGTAACATCTATACTAATATTAAAATGAGGTAAAATGTGTATAAGTGTGTGTTATGTTTGTTTGTATGTATGTAGGGGGTAATCTCTGGAACTACCAGTTGGATTTGAAAAAATCTTTTTGCTTTGTATAGCCCAATTCTTGAGGAATGTTATAGATGTAGTCGCGGGCAGAAGCTATTAATATATATAATAATTAATTTTATATACATTATTTACATATTGTAATCACATTTTATTGAATAAAAAAAACAATAAGTAATATAATTATTACATTTCGGTGAATTTATGAACTCACCCAATTGCAGTAAAAAAAAAAGGTTTTCATTATTGACTGCCTTTTTCAACATTGTGTAAAAGGCCTATTCTGTCTCAGTTCTTTGGTATCGCCCACTCTTTTAAATTCAGATAGGTATATCTGAACTTAAAAGAGCTATGCCATACGAAATAGATTTGCCTACATTATGATTTCCTTTTGCCTTGTAAAACGGAGCTAAGCCTCTTACATTGTCTCGCCTGTCGAACAAAGATCGAATTTTACATAGCTTAGTGAAACAGCGAGTTTAAATGGAACATTTGCAAGTTCAATTCTGAGGGATAAAAGCGAATTCGGTTCAGGTAAAAAGTGCGTAAGTTCGAACGTATATGTATGAGCTACACAAAACTTATTAAAACTTTTTCTCGAAAGTACACCGCAAATGTTGACCTCATTGCGAGACTTCTATATGTCAGTTTTTTAACCGAACGGCTGCTGTGTAAATGAAAAACTCAACCTTTGGGAAATCAATTATTTTTCCTTAGTACATCAGAATCTTTTATTATTAAGTTATGGGTTTGGCTGATAAATAAAATATTTTTGTGTAATAAATAAATAGTGTCTATTTTTATTTTTATTTGCTTGAATCCTTGTCTTTAAAAGCAAAATAAACACGTTATGTCACAAGTGTTATGTTATTATTTTGCACGATATCCTAGACCATTAGGGCAGTAGCAGCCTAGTGGTGTGAAGTCGAATCCAAAGCACGCACCTTTGATTTTTCGAATTCATGTGCGTATTGTTTAATTACCACTTGCTTTAAAAATTGTGATTAAAAACATCGTCAGGAAACCGGCATGCCTGAGAGATATTTCTCGACGGCATGTGAAGACAATTCAGAGGATCATGGGCGGCTTTAAAACTCTGACACGAAAAAATACGACGCGGCGCTACCTTCGGTAATGAATTTTGATTTCTGCATTAACAAAGGTAGTGAGGTTAATCACACGTACAAATAAGTCAGTACCTGACTAGTACGAATGATTAACCGTATACCTTTCACTTATGAGAGGCAGGTCAAAAAATTAAGTCAAGGATGATAAAAAGCTTGTGTTTGGGGTCAATCGTTATTTAAAAATTAAAATAATTTAGCAAAAATAAATACATTTTTGTAGGAAAGCATACAACAATTTATTACTATTAACTAAATAAATACCTCTACTAACACAATTTGTCTTCACAGAGAAATCCCGCATTAAAATTAATAGAACTCACACAGTTCACTTATCAAGCTAAGTCCGTACGCTGGACAAATTGCACGGCGGGCTACCGGGATAATTACAATGCAGATTAGGCGAACTGTTGGGGCGCTGCCAGCGACGGTAGTTTAACACATTACTGACGACTCTGGCCTCGTGTGAGGCTTTGAAGAAAGCGGCAGCTTCGTCTATCTATACATATTATAATTAAAGTCACTTTTCGTGTATGTGACTGCGTTGTTCTTCTAATGTTTGCAAAGGATTTTGATACAGTTTCCACCTTCATTTAGAGAATTTGTACCGAAAGATGTATGTGTATAATACATTAATATTAAACTTAATAAAGAAATCTCGATGTTCTTTCTGTTAAGAAGTAAAAACCAGCAGGGGCGGGTCGCTAGTTACAAATAATACATTCTAAAGGTATATATCCTTGTATTCAGAATCAATGCCTAGTGATGGCACTGCATCTCTAAATCTTTAATCGTTAACAGAAGGATTTGAAAGTGTTAGGTTTCCAGCAGTGAGTAGATTACTGACAACGCTGGCCTGCAATGTATCCTTGATAGAAGCGGTTTCGAAAATGATATGTAACCAGTGACTCAGCAATTGTAGCATTTTAATATAATACCGGTTTGTAAACAGTAACTACATTTTTTATTTTCTTTTTGGTATTAAGGCTCGTGCAGACCAGCAGATATCGCAGGCGCTACAAGGGTCGCGCTGCCTGTAGCGCCCGCGATATCGCGCCAGTTTGCAAGAGCCTTTATTATTGGTGAATAGGTAAGTAAGGGGTACCAAGAAACGAGATTACCTATCACACAGCAGTTATTTCTGCTGGAAAGCATTTCCCCTGTGATACAGTTCGAAGGAATCATATAAGAAGGAAGCCAAATTTTCAATTACCATTGCGATCACGAATCCAATTTTCGAAGACTAATTTGAATTGGTTTTATGACTACGTTGTGAAACGACTATTCATTAAAGTCGTTTGTAAACCAATAAACAGACCTTTCCAATGTAACTGTTGATTCCTATTTCACTATTAGGGCATTTTTCCACCGCCACCGTCACCGAAACGTCACCAAGAAACGAGATTATTAGAACCGAAAGTGACGTTCCGGTGACGGCGATCGTGTGTCCACAGCAACCAAAATAGACGTAATAGACAAAACAAAAGCAGGTCGAGTAGCGCGGTATGACGGTATTATGTGGACAAGAAAAAAACTGTTCCTTTTTGCTGGCACATTGGCTTGCCACAATCTCGGGCCAAGTTCTAGCGCTTGCGCCGAAATACTCGAAACTTCGGCAGCCGGGATGATGGACATGCGGCCATAGTTAATGTAGGTATCGCTTCTTCGGCGCTGTCTGTCCGTCTTTCGTGCCGTCGTTCACGCCGAGGAGCTCAAGGCTAAATAATAACAGTCGCACGGGTCGATCCATCAGGTTAATAATTTTATATTAATAATAATAAAATTATTTTTAATATAAAATTATTAATATTATAAAAATAAATATATTATAATAATCCTGGGTGATAATATAGGGCATGAAAGTTTATATGGGAAACCCAGCATTTCTTAAGTAAAGGATTTTAAATTTATGGTTTTGGTAAGAAATAAAGAATTATGCATTTCAGCTTTATTGTAAAATCATCCCCCAAAGGAGTAAAATAGGGAATGATTCACATTTTTTTGGGACTTCTTCAAGAAATTTAAGAGATTGGAAATATAGTATAGTAGTAAAGTCATAAACTAACCTTTGTAACATGTAGGTATTACAAATGAATGGTAATAATAATAGTAAAATGAATAAATAGTATTTTAAGGCATTTATAATCATATTTAAAAAAACCAATCAAGTGTGAGTAGGACTTGCGCCTTCAGGGTTCCATCTCAAGGCTGTGCTTGCTCGGCTGCCCCAATTTCCAAATCCGGAGTGAAGGACAAACTTAACTTTTCAATCGAAAAAAAAATATATTTTAATAAAGTGGACAGTACCGATTTGAATGAAATACAGACTAAATGTTAGTTCAAGACACGGACTATGAAATTTTAATCCCAGATTAAAGAACAAACTTAACTTTGCAGTTCAAATATAAATATAAATTATCAATTTTTAGATTTTGCTCTGTACTTGACCTTGCTTCTCGCCAAACTTCATGCTGCCTGGGCTAACGGGAAGTTCTAAATAGGCTTTGGTTTATTTGCGAGTGTCAAAATATGCGGCTTAAATGGCCGTATTTTTTTATTGGACTTGGGAGTTTGATTTTCGTTACTTAGCCTTAGTTTTTGATATCTAATTTAACTTAATGCCTCCAGGCGTTCCTGAGAAAATGGGTCTTGACAGACAACGAAGTCATCCTTTAAGGGTTTCCATTTTTCTTTTTGAGGTACGGAACCCTATAACAGATTGATTATCTGTCTGTTACCTTTTTATGCCGTAACAGCTGAACAGATTTAGATGAATGGTATATGGATAAGCCATGACCTGTGTTAAGACATTATGATAAGTACTCTGAATCCCAGTAGTACGTTCTTATGGGATTTGCCGTCCTTTACGCGTGCAAAGCCGCTTGCAAGAACTTGTTATAAAATAATTTCTTAAGTAAAATTTGAGTCTAAGTTTTTTTTAGTCGAAAACTAATTCAGTTTGATATCAATATTCCAATGTGAAAGGGGTACTGCGGTCAAGTCTTTCGATATTTTATTGCTTCTTTTTTCATTCAGTGGTGTACTACAGTAAAATAATAATTGGTGAAAAATACTTTAGCCTGAAGTAAGAGTGAGCTCTTGCCTACTCACACATAACTTTTCTTTGAACTGGTAACGGTAAACGAAACCACGGATTATCAATGAACCTCAGAATATTTGACATTTAACGATATTTACGTGCTTAAGCTATACCTTCGAACTCTTGAAATGAAAATAATCTTGCTGTAACATTACGATTTTGAACGAAACTAAAATTACACAACACGCAATAAAAACGTGTATAAAAACCGAAGCTGCTATCTTCACACATAAACAGTTAGTAGGTAGGTAGGTACATTTGTAAGGGAAAAAGTGATATTTCTCTAACACAATACAAGTGTTTCCGAAAGTTTTCCAATCTTGATACAGCGTAACAGGTGACGCTCATGCTTCTCTAAGTTGTTAAGAAACAGGAACCAACTTTTACGTGAAGATGTAATATGAACGTGTAAATCAGTCCTGAAGTGTAATTTTGAACCTTATTAATAAAATAAAAAAATGTTGCGCTTACAAATAATTATAACACTAAAGGCGTAGGTTAGGGTGTCCCTTAAAATTCAAGTTCATTTTTTACGCATACCTTCTAAAAACTTTCGTAATAACCCAATATAGTCTAGAAAAAAATATTAGCCCGCTTTATGAACGATAATCCATGCCGACTTGCGATTTCAAGTTGTTCATACAAATTGCGCGGGTACTGCACTGGGATCTGTAACAACATGTTTTATTTGTCACTTCATACGTGATTTTTTAGATTATTAGTACGATTTTGTTTATTGCATAAAGATGTCAGTTGAATTACAGAGTGATAAACAAAATATTTTCCTTATTGGACTGCCTAGCCGTCAAATAAATGGTGCAAAAATATCATCTATTCGACAAGTTTTCGCTGTCTGGCTTTACAATATTCGCGAAGTCAAGCTGACTTTCAGTGAAAGTGCTAATCTTGTGATTAGGGAGTGCATTATATTTTGGGATATAGCAAGAATTCCCACAAAGGCATTTTCTAACTGCGTGAAGAAACATGTTGATTTATATCACGTTTGGAGAGAACTGCAGATAAATTGTAAAAAAACTCAGGACATTTAAGAACCGTGAAAATAATTTTGAAAGACATCTTGATATTTTATTAATTTGATATTGCGCATGCTGTTGCCTTAGAAAAGGTGAAAAAAGAGGAAGACAAAGTACTTTTAAAAAAGAATAGAGAGAGCCACGTCCGTCGACCGAGATGCTTAGCTGGTGTAGAAAACACATAAAGAAGTTCTCAATAAAAAAAATAAAAAAAAATGTATACACCGCGATGCACTACGTTCGCTTCTCCTGCTTCAATACCTAAAGATTTGATTCTTACCGTGCCTTAAACTTATGAAAGAATAAACTTAAAAAAACCCCGTAACCTGCAGTGGCCTCTAATTAGGAACACTTCGTATCAACAATAAAGTCGCATACCAAAGACTCCGCGACTTTAATTCCACCCCGTCACCGCTGGGGCTGATACCGTAATTAAGCGTGCCCCGGTCAAACTTTGAACCTATAGTGGATATACAGACGGACGACTTTAATCTGACCGACAAAAACCTGTATTCCATCGTACAAGTACTGAAAACCTGATGAAGTTTTTGATCAGTAAGCTAGCTGCCGAATGTCATGTTAGCTCTCTTTGACTACAGATTGGATTGAAGTGGCAATAAGGATTCAGGTATCTAAATGACAATGTCATTGTGTTTATTGTTATATTATTGTTATATTACAATTACAGTATTATTTTTATATTACAATTCTGGTGAAGTTGGGTATAGCGGCTTCCGAAGGACCAATAAGCGTTGTGTAATTTTAGCGGGAAAATATTGGACGACACAGCTATCGAGTAAAATGGAGAAGGACTTACTTGGAGCACTGGATGGCAGGTGGGTGCAACGACTGCCGACGTGGAGGTTCACTCGTTCTTCTGGGTTGCACTCGCGCTCGTTAACTCAACCGTGTCGGCCAGCACGTTATAAAGTTTATATTATAGTATAATCGGTAAAGCGGTTGCGGTAGCGGTGTTATGCGGTTGGCTGCTTGATGAGAACAGTGTGAATCTTCTTGGCGACCTCTATCAAGTCGCTGTGGGATGGGGGTAGGATTGGAAAAGGAACAGGAGTATGATTGGCTCAATACTGTGGTCCAATATGAATTCTACCCTCAATATGTGAGACGCGTTTGGATACATGATACCAAAATTTTATGTTGCTAGCTTGCGTAAGCATCCTGCCCGGCTTTGAGGATATGTAGTATTCTCAAAAGGGAAGAAATTACATTAAAGCGGATTGAAATTAAATTAAAGCGGACAAAAAGTGAAAAGTAATAATTAAAATATGTGAACTACAGCTAAATTAGATTTTTAATTACGCGGTGGTATTATTGAGAAGGTAAAGGACATAGTTTAACAACGGGTCTTTTGAAAGAGCCACTGCATGTCTTCACCATTGCAACGCGGGTTGTCCCATCCCTGCCGGGAAAAATCTCGGTGATTATGCCCACTGGCCAACGTAAAGGAGGGACATCATCCTGATGCATGAGAACCACTGTACCAATCTTAATATTCTCGGTGGCATTCAACCATTTTTGCCTAACTTGCAAGTTATGTAGATATTCTATACGCCATCTTCTCCAAAAGCTACAAACCATTTGGTCAAGCAATTTTTTGCGGCAAGTTAGAGGTTTCGTCGTTTCGGGAACGTTCACGACAGGCAACGTAGTCAACGGAGAAGCCATTATAAAATGAGCGGGAGTAAGCGGTTCTGGGTACGGATCCTCATTCAGGACACAGAGCGGTCTGGAGTTTAAAATTGCCTCAATTTCAGTGAGAACAGTCGAAAGCTCCTCATAAGTAAGAAGTTGGGAACCGATAACACGGTATAAATGAGTTTTAGTAGATTTAATATTTGATTCCCACAGCCCTCCAAAGTGGGGGGCGCGGGGTGGAATCATTTTCCACTCTATGCGGTAGCGGTTAGCAAGTAGTTCTTGCAATTGAGCCTTGGCTCCAACGAAATTTGTTCCGTTGTCGGAATATAAGTAAGAGACAGGTCCTCTGCGGGAAATGAATCTTTTAAAAGCGGAAATAAAAGTGTCCGATGACACATCGGTAACTAATTCAATATGAACTGCTTTGGTAACGAAACAAATGAATAAGCATATATAAGCCTTCTGACTTCTTTGGCCTCTGCGTCGACATAAGGTTACTTTGATGGGACCAGCGTAATCCACACCAGTATGGACGAAAGCTTTAGTTTCTTGTACGCGACAAGCGGGTAAATCAGCCATCTTTGGACTGGCGTGAGAAGGGGAAACCTTGAAACAAGAGTTACAAGCATGTACCCTTTGTCTTATGACACCTCTGGAAGAGAGGATCCAATATTTTTGGCGTAACAGAGAGCTAAGAAGGCTTACACCGGCATGACAATGAATGCGATGATAATAGTCTATTAGAACATGTGTAAAATTATCATGTTTAGGTAAAAGCGCGGGATGCTGAGCTTCATAAGGAAGGTTCGCATTTGACAACCTGCCACCAATTCTAATTATGTTATGCTCGTCTATAAACAGATCGAGTTTCTTAAACTGTGAGCGAAGTTTTTTACTTTTAATTTCGTCATAAATATCTAAAAAATGAAATTGTTGAATACAACGAATTAAATAAATTTCAGCGGTAACTAACTCACGGACAGTAATTGTCTTATGTGGCTTGTTATAATGTATAATATGTAAAAATCTCAAAATGTATACAATTATGCGCAATATTTTATTTAACGATGTAAATTTTTGAGAAAGGCTATATATCAAATTAAGTTCTGATACGGTAGATACTAATGTTAAAGATTTATTGTTAAACTCAGGCAATTGCTCGCTGCATGAGGAAACAAATGGAGTGATAGGCCACTCAGCAACTGGTCGCAGAAGCCACTCGGGGCCATGCCACCATAAATTATGGTTTAGTAACTGTTCAGGTAGAAGACCTCGAGACAGACAGTCACTAGGATTTTCCTTTCCGTTAATATGGTAAAAATGTTCAGGATCAAGATTTTCCTGACATTTAGCGACGCGGTTACTAACAAAAATGTTCCACTTGTGAGGTGAGGAATGAATCCATGAAAGTGTAATTGTAGAATCGGAAAAGGCAAATATTTTATTAATAGCGGTGCGAGAGCGGTAAGTGTCATAAACTAATTTAATTAGGTTAGACAAAAGAACAGCGGCGCAAAGCTCTAGACGAGCCAGAGATACGACCTTGACAGGTGCAACTTTAGATTTAGCACACACCAAATTTACGTGTGTGTTACCATTTGTGTCAGTGACATGTAAGTATATGACGCAGCCATACGCATTCAAGCTGGCGTCAGCAAAACCTACTATATTTGTCACGCAACCCATAGTAACGGCTACATGACGCGGCAATTTTAAAGAAGAAAGTAGAGGCAGTTGCTCTTTAAATTTTTGAAAGTGAAGTACGATAGAATCGGGTGGAGTTTCATCCCAATCTGTGTTTAATTTCCATAATTCTTTTATGAGTAATTTTGCGAATAAAACTACAGGAGCCACTAGACCGAGAACATCCCACAGACGGGCAATAGTGGAAAGTATGGAGCGTTTAGTACAACTTTTATCTAACTCCGATGTAGTAAAGGTGAAACAATCCTCGGAAGGAATCCATTTGAGTCCAAGGATCTTTAAATTATCCCCGTCAGAGAAGTTAATAGAAGAGCGTTTGGAGTGTGGAATAACCTCTAGTAATTCCAAGGAATTACTTGCCCACTTAGTAAGTTCAAAGCCCCCAGCCTTAAATAAGGCGATAAGCTCAGCGGAGAGGATCTTGGCCTCCTCCAGAGTAGGGGTCGAATTAGCCAAGTCATCCATATAAAGCTCATGAGAAGCGACAATAGATGCGCGCGGGAAGCGATGTTTTTCATCCTCTGATAGCTGGCGCACAGTGCGCATGGCTAGAAAAGGACTGGGCTTGAGACCGAAGGCAACTCGGTTAAATTTAAATTCGCGAACAGGTTCAATAGAATTAAATCGAAACAATATTTTTTGATATTTTCGATGATCATCAATAACCTTAATTTGAAGATACATCTGTTTTATATCAGCTGTAACGGCAATAGGAAACAACCGGAAGTTTAGAAGTAATAAAAATATGTCAGCCTGTAAATTCGGCCCTGTGTGCAATAAGTCATTCAATGAAACGCCATTATGAGACTTAGCGCTCGCATCAAGGACAATACGCACCTTAGTAGTTTGTTTATCATTCCTAATAACAGGGTGATGTGGTATATAATATCCTATAGTCTGATCAACAGAACTAGGTGCAATTTCAGTTAAATAATTTTGATCGATATACTCTTGGATTATTTCGTTATAACTAGCGCGCAAAGCAGGGTCGCGAAGCTTAGTTTTTTCCAAGTTAATTAAACGTCGATAAGCGACAGCATATGAATTTCCGAGTGATTCTGGATTTTTACAAAATGGTAACGCAGTACAGTACCTACCACTGGAGTCACGTGACACAGTAGAAGCGTACAGCTGTTCACATTCCTGTTCAGCGGGGCTCATAAAGGATTTTGAAGATATTTCTTCGATATTCCAAAATTTATGTAAAGATTCGTCCAACGACAGAAAACAATGAGAATCATCTGTATTTAACGCGGTAGTAAAATATGAAGCGGTATTTAAATCAACGAGACTGTTATTGTTATTAGATAAACTAGAGGGTATCTCACCCATAAGAATGTAACCAAACACGGTTTCAATAGCTGATGGCGCGGTAGGTGAGAGAATTTTATTATGAAGTAATAAATACGGAAACAGCTTTGCCCCTAGAAGCAATTCAACCTCGCCGGGCACGTGCCATAGGGGGTCAGCTAGCGGTAACTCGAACAAATGTTGCACAGCAGAGGTGTCAACAAAGTGAGATGGTAATTTATCGGTTATACAATCCATAACAAGAGCGGTTATTTTAAAAGAATTTGTTTTATTTTTTGCAGTAACTGTTATCTCCACGTAACCTATGATAGGCCGCGAAGAGGTTCCTACACCTTTTATAAATGAATTTGAAAGTGGTATAATATTTAATTGCAGTTTCTTACAACAAGCTGAAGTAATTATATTATTTTGCGAAGCGTTATCCATTAAGCACCTTACAGAAACGTATTTGTTATATTTGTTATCAACATAGACTTGCGCGGTAGACAAAAGAATCGTAGGGTGGGTACTCTTCATGCCTACGCGAGAACGCGCACAAAGCGCCACCTGTTGTGAATGCGCGGAACTAGATACAGCGTCAGCTGATATCGATCGCGGCTGTGAACTTTGTTCCAGATGTAAAAGAGAATGATGCTTTTTGTTACATGTCCTACAAGTGTGTATAGATTTACACTGTGAGGCAGTGTGCGTTGCACTAAGACAGTTTACACATCCACGTTTGTTTTTAATAAAATCCAAACGCGAACCGGCCGATAGTGCTTGAAAGTTTGGACAGATGTAAAGCTTCCAATGATCCTTGTTGTTACAATATAAACAAGTTTGGTTATTATCACAAGCAACAAAAGTATGCACTGTACTATCACGTGACTGATTACGATAAGAATTATTTTTATTATTGTTGTTACTTAATGATGCGGTCCGAGAAGAAGTAGATCTATCTAATATTTTAACTTGTGATTTTATGAATTCAACGAAATCCGTATAAGTAGGAATCTCCACATCTCTCATATGCATCTCGAATAAATGTATGATAGCAGGATCTAACTTTTTTAATGCTAAATTTAATAACATGAAATCCTTTAAGTCGTTAATTTTTAATTGTTCTAGTGCCGAAACAGACGCATGAAAACTTTCAATAAAATTATTTAAAGAGGCGGAATTATTAATTGCGGGTTTGATATTTAATATGTTAGACATATAGTGTGAGCCTAGTGCTCGTTTATCTTGATACTTTTGAACCAAACTGTTCCAGATAGACGCATAATTTTCACCTGACGGAATAATTCCGGCGGTAATTTGCAATGCGTTTCCTTTTAGATTACCAATTAAATATTGCACACGTTGAGAATCTGTAAGGTTTAAGTTGCTATGGATATTTGATTTAAATGATTCATAAAAAACTGGCCAATTTTCAATTCTACCGTCAAAGAACGGAATCTGAATTGATGGCAGTTTGACCGAGCATTTAGACTGCGTCGCGATATCGGTTGATGTTGAGTCATTCAATGACCTTGAAGACTTCGCTTCAATAAGTGAACGTATTCTCTCGACACGAGTGTAAACGCCGTCAAATGATATTTGACTGTTATAATCAATTGTATGATTAGGATTTATTTGTAAAGAATATGTATTTATTTTATCTATGTTATTAATAAATTCCTGACGAGTAACTGAGAGTATTTGAGTGTCTGCCATAAACGTCTCCGACGAACGAAGCTCAATACTAGTTACATTTATTTTCTTTGAAGTTTCATATAGTGATGATAAACGCTCAAAGATTGCTTGGTTTTTAGCTTGCAGTAATTTAACTTTTATTTTAAGATCTTCCATATTGGAGTAGTTCTAGAAAGTACAGCGGATAAAATAATTTAGGTGTAGTGGGTAGACTTCTAGAATATTTTTTATTTATTTTTTATCATAAGCGGGTGTAAGATTATTGCGGTTGAGTATAAGTTGTAGGCAAGTTTGCCGAACTAACTCACGATATTTGGCGGTTTTAATAATTACCTATGCTATTTCAATGCAACAGGCGAACTATTAAATTGGTACAGTAGTTCCCAATGAATAATGTACCTAGCGGGGAATGTACGAACGTCAGTATGCGTTCAATATGGCGGTTTTTTGAATTTAGGTATTTGACCGAAATCCTAGGTATGAGACCTATGAATGCTGATTCTATGAATCCGACTCGAATGGACCAAAAACTTATGGTGAAGTTGGGTATAGCGGCTTCCGAAGGACCAATAAGCGTTGTGTAATTTTAGCGGGAAAATATTGGACGACACAGCTATCGAGTAAAATGGAGAAGGACTTACTTGGAGCACTGGATGGCAGGTGGGTGCAACGACTGCCGACGTGGAGGTTCACTCGTTCTTCTGGGTTGCACTCGCGCTCGTTAACTCAACCGTGTCGGCCAGCACGTTATAAAGTTTATATTATAGTATAATCGGTAAAGCGGTTGCGGTAGCGGTGTTATGCGGTTGGCTGCTTGATGAGAACAGTGTGAATCTTCTTGGCGACCTCTATCAAGTCGCTGTGGGATGGGGGTAGGATTGGAAAAGGAACAGGAGTATGATTGGCTCAATACTGTGGTCCAATATGAATTCTACCCTCAATATGTGAGACGCGTTTGGATACATGATACCAAAATTTTATGTTGCTAGCTTGCGTAAGCAAATTCCATGGTGAGAATAAGTAGCGATAAATAAGTACTCAACGTTCGGATCAGGAGGTTAACGAAGAAGTGTTAGTCAGTCAACAAACTTGCTTCCATATTTATGATAAGTACTCTATGGTAGACCGTTCCAAAAGAATAAACCAAATATAAAAAAAAAAACAGTGACACTCCGGGAGTGCCGACAGAAGTGAAAACTTGAACAAGAAAATACTTGCATAGAACATTGATCCGAAACGTAATATAAATAAAGAGCACAATCGCATTTACAAAAATGAGGTGTCGCTAACGGTGTCGCGCGTTCAATTCTTTTTTCCTATCTGAAAAATGCCCAACGCGCCTACAGAAGTTTTCACTTCAAAAAATATGATTCTTATTAATAATAGAAAAACAAATTGCATCCTTACATATTATAAAACAAAGCCCCCACCGTCAGCTGTCTGTCTGTCTGAACACGATGAACTCAAAAACTACTGAACGGGTTTTCAAACGGTTTTCGCCAATGGAGATGTTTTAGTGTATAATTCATTAAGGTTTTGTGTAAAATGGCTGAAATTTGACGATTATTGTTGAAGATGACGGAAAATTCCGACTGGGAGCTTTATTGGCGTACGCCGCGGAAATCGTAAATGTTACATAAAATTTATGTTCTATAGTATTGTTTAACTTAAAAACGTCAACAAAAAAGTCTGCGATGGCATATATCTAACTTCTAAGGATGACCCACAATAACCATTTTTAGCTTTAAGAATTTGATAAAAGTTTCAGTGTTATTTTCAAAGCTATTTTTACCGGTATCTATTATATTAATCCTTATCTAATTGAATTTGTTATTTAAATTGAGCATTTAATTTAGATTAAAATATGCTTTAACGTCATTTCATTTACATGAATAGTTTAAAAGATATCACAGATTCAAAATTACGCGTTACAAAATAATTTTAGTTGACGGCAACGCGGGCGCAGCGGTAGGAATCAATGACGTTTTCCTCGGCTATTAGGTATGTAATCCCGGTATCGGTAGTACGTTCCCTGTGGGATATTTTGCGACATCCACGCGGGCGAAGCCGCGGGAAAAAGCTAGTACTTTATAATTTATTATTAATAATTAAAAATGAATTTTGCGAGCTATTTCGATTTCCGGTCGGTTCAACAGTAATTTGCGCAAATATTGGAGACAGAAGGACAGAATGAGTTAAACCAAAACGAAAGGAGGTGGTTGTATGTAGAACCGGTGAGAAACTTAGACGATGACGTTTGTCTGCAATCAAGGGACACAAGACAATATCCGCGAAAAAGCGGTCG
The DNA here is from genome assembly GCA_916610215.1 of Omphaloscelis lunosa. Lineage (NCBI taxonomy): Eukaryota > Metazoa > Arthropoda > Insecta > Lepidoptera > Noctuidae > Omphaloscelis > Omphaloscelis lunosa. Next base: position 6,583,838 of record OU744255.1, read on the forward strand.
TCTGCACTACGCTCAGTGTACGCCCCAGTGTCACGTTTAAGTAAACTTGTTGTCTTATCTCAGTTTACACGCGCGTAAACTTTACTACTTCCATGTTCCGGAACGAACTAGTATATTATATAGATAGGGTATAAATTCGCTGAAACTATTATAGGGTTGTTAAAAGTTATGCGCTCATCCCACGCTTAGCGAAACTCTAGACTATGGTCTAAAGTTTAAACTGTTTCATGTTTGTATTATTTATAACTGTTGGTAAGGTCAGTACTTTACTTTTACTTTACTGTTGGCTAGGAAGGAAGTGACTACCAAGATGACGACTAATAGAGAAGTATGGAGTATGGTTTTCGAGAGTATGTATGTATGTCTATTTCTTTGGCACGCTCTGTAGCCTATACGGCTTGATAGATTTTTACATATAAGGTATCGTTAGATTCGTCTTAATTGGGGGAGTAACATGGGCTAAACAAAACATTATTGGTGTCAAATAAAAGCTAGTAATGAGTAAATTCTATATATATATTCTATTCTATAGATTATAATGCTTGCTTTTCTCTTTTCTTTGTATTTTTGCAGTCTGATTTTTAGTTTTACGGGTTCCGTACCTCAAAAGGAAAACGGAACCCTTATAGGATCACTCGTGTGTCTGTCTGTCTGTATGTCCATCCATCTGTCACAGCCAATTTGCTCCGAATCTAATGGACCGATTAAGTTGAAATTTGGTACACAATGGTTCTTCACTCATAGATTACAGCAAAACCTATAAGAAGTCTATGGTCTTAAAATAATATGGTAATTCTCTCAATATTATGCGTACAAACTTACATTTGCAGTTGGAATGTATGGGACAACATGTATTTCAACTACAATGTTTTTGTTTGTATTTGGGATAAATTCATCCGAATTACGGAATATTGTGCGTAGTCTGACACGCAATTGGCCGGTTTTTTTATAACGTTTTTTATCATTTCTCATTCCAAATTACATTCAAACATATAACTTGAATGTATTTTTGTCACTTTCTAAAACCCTTCGTTTTGATACCCCACTCGATAGGTTTGGGAGGTTTTTTTAACTTGTGTTTTGGCCCCAAAAATCCGCCATTTTGAAATTTTTTAATTAATATATGTAGGTACCCAGTGACACTCGCGCAATAAAAATAAATTTAACGACATATCATTCATCAAACTCGATTCAGCAATTTTGTAGTTACGAGGGAACATAGAGATGGACACACATACATATAATACATACAGGTCAAACACATCATCATTTCATTTCAGCCGAAAGTCGTCCACTGCTGGACATGGGCCTCCCCCAAGCACCGCCACTTCGACCGATAGGTCAAAGATATACCCACCTTTTTTTGCTTCACCGCAGTCGGGTATAAACGCAAAACAACATGACCTTTTCGTCGAAAAATATAATATTATGCTTTTAAAAAAGGTATAATATCATTTAAATACGAATATCGAGTTAAACTGGTGTCACACACGGCGCCTATCATAACGAATTTGAAAGAAAATATTTAAGAAAAATATAAATCTATGACATACCCAGCTGTGCACGGATGACAATATTCAACATAATTTCAGATCATACGAGTCGAGCAAACACAGTCGCGTTTTCATCTCGATAAAGGAATCTGAACTTTTTTAAGACCACTTAAGGTTTGAAATAAGTTTTTTGGTTATTGTTACTACCGTAACCATAGCAACAAGTGGTTCCCTCACCGTTTACAATCCTCCCACCCTATTTTCTCAAGCCAAGCTAAGCCTGAGTTATTGCCTAGATCGTTTAATACGAGAGGTTACTTGATAGTCTTATGTATTTTATGTTTTTTTACAGCGCCATAAAATTTACAATGTAGTTAAAATTGTCTTAAAATTGAGACTCCGATTAAGACGTAATAGGCAATTTTATAATAGGTATCTTAATTGCAGACTTAGTAAATATCTAAAGAAAACTGTTTACTTTTTTACTCGACTCCAGAATAATTTTTGAAACTCAGAAAACTAAACGCAAAATGATTTATTCATTCCAGTTACGAACACAATAAAATCATAGTTTTTTAATCTATTTTTGTATTAAAATACATTTAAAAAAATTCAAACACCTCTTTGCATACCATCTCCATTGGAAACCTGCATTTCAAGAAACCTTCATATTTTTAAGAATGCTCTTGGTGACCTCTGAATCTGGTCGGCATTTATTTAGCAAACCTGAACGAATTCCAACCAGCAAGCCAGCTATTATTATGTTCCTTGTACACAAACTTTGCCAGAAATAAAAATAAACTGCAGTATACTAAGTGGGCAGTCCGTCAGCAGAATATTGAATGGCAATCACTAAATCCGTGAGACTTGAGCGATGCGGATAGACCGCAGTGCGGATAAAGCTGTGAGGTAAGTGGGCACACCCCTTTACAAAGTAGAAGACACGTTTGAATATAGAATTTAAAGGTTTAGGAGGAAACTGCTTAAATATCGGTTTATGGTTAATGTAATTGGGGATCGAGTTCGAGTTTTAGACAGAGGGTGTGTTTTAATTGGAGGGCGAAAAGTAGGCCAAGTAGTCATGAGCTAATTTTAGACAAAATTGAAACTGCATCCTTATACTGCCAGTAGGTTAAGTCATGGTTTTATTTATATCAAATTGAATACCAACTTAAATTGCCTGTTTATTCGAGTCACAATAATATGGCAACTTGCCGTGATGTGTCAAATAAAACCTAACCTAACTATTTTTTATTTGTCGCTGAGAAATGCATTACGCATCCCCGCTCGTGGGGGACGAGTCGGGGTATGTGGGACTCCTGTCACTTATGATAGTATACCCACTAAAACTCAGCGGTGTTCCCATATCGCCGTGATGCCTTGACTTCCACAGCCCTCCCGGCACATGCCTGCCTAACTGGCGGGCCCCGCATGCCCCCCAGGCTGGGGGCTACGGGAATGGCCGGGAAAACCTGGCCATTCCCGTCCGGCACTGGTGGAGGCCTGTGCAATGCAGGCAAGGGTGCCCCCGCACCCGTTGCTTGCTGGCCTGCACCTGGGTGGAGTCGGAGATGACTTTCGAACTGACGTCTTCTTCGACCCCTCCTCCGCCTTCGGAGCGGCGCCGCAGCAGGATCGTCCTCCCGCGTGCGCTCCGCCGCCTCCTTCTGGGACATGACGTGTTCGCAGAAGAAGGCGAAGCCTAACCTAACCTAACTTAACATAACATTACACCTGTAATCCCCGAAGGGTTAGGTTAGGCCACATTTCGTCAGTTATGTTTAAGTTCCATGTAATAGGGGGCGAGCCTATTGCTAACAACCGGGCACAAATCCAGACTCCGGGCTGCTACTGAGAAATTCCAGATGGAAAAACCTAATAAGGTATATAATTGTTTGATATTATTCATTTTGCAAATGTGTCATGTAGTTTCAAGCAGAGTATGAGCAATCGGAGTTTGCTGTCAAGTTCCGCAGGGTAATTGCGTAACGCACCTACAATTTCAATGCCTTTTATTTTGACAGTCAACGACATTCATTGCGTTATTTACGTCGTAGAGTTGACGAAATTTTCAATTTGAAGCAATGGATTAGCAATTTCCTTCAAAATCTCTTAAATTGTGATTGAAAGCGTGTTATGCGATTAGGGTACCTATCCGGGTGTTGTGATCACGATCAGTGAAATATGAAGCAATACATCAAGGTACACATTTTTCATACACACTCAATCACCATCGTAATTAAGAAATCTCTTCAAATCAGAAACAAAAACAACAGATTAATTTATTACGGGATGAAAGAAAACAGGAATCAAAACTCAAAGTGGAAAAAAGATGAATGAAGTGAGTGAGTATAGCGACCAAATGGCACCCTCATTCAACGGTTCCCGCTTTTTAAATGAAAGTCAATTAATTCGGTTTTAACCGAATATTTTACCGAGTCCGACCGACAGTTGAATTTTCCATCGAATGAAAGTTTGAAATATTGAGTGGGAAATCTAATTTTCGTTAACGAATTGATGCTGCAGGGACATTTTTACGCTTTTATTTTAACCCGTTAATGTAACTTTTCAATTAGCTTTGAATATTAAAAAAGTGTTATCCCTTTGTTATGCAAAACGTGGTTAAATTGATGTGCTGCATAAATTAATCTCTTCCGACTGCAGAATTTGTATGCGAAATATCATAAAACATATAGAGTCGAATAAAAATATGAAAACAATTTATAAAAAGCACGTAAAGTGCGTTACTCAGTATTAATTAAGAGTTACTCTTAGTAACTTTAATACTTTGGTTGAGCTAGGGAGGAACCAAGCTAGATACCTATTTTAAATTTCTTCTATATTTTCTTGTTTTAAAACGATGAGATTTCATACCTATATGAAAAGTTCCTGTTGCACTGCAGTGAGACATTTTCAGTTTTCTTTTTTCTCAATATGAAACATTACTACAAAAGCTAAAAACGAATGCAGAAAAATATTACAAACCTTTCCATTTCTTGACAGACAATTAATATTCTAATGGCAGCTCAAAATGTCTCCGACACTTTGTGGTAAGTATCTACGCGTGGTTTATGTACAGCATGATTCAAAAACGCCAAAATACAAAGTATTTTTTACGTACCCTCGTTTGTAAATTGTAACGTTGATAAAACGGGACATTTGATTAATCGTCAAACTGTGCGTGTTTCGCGCCTTTCAACTGAAACCTGAACAAATTACCTTTGTTAAGATATTTTTGTGATGACACAATCATGTTAGAGAAAGATAATCTGTAAAAAGATAAGCTGAAAAATAATCTGTAAATAAAGTATTTAGAGAGATGATTTTATATAATTTTGACTGTATATCAGAGTTTCAATCAGTTCAGAATCGGCTAAGCTTGGTCATATCTGTACTCTAGATTTATTTTAACTAGTTTTAGAATCAAATCGAATCATTTTTTAAATTAAAATAATTTAAGTTTTTTGTATACTTATTAATCGGATCTTTTTAATACAGCAATATTTATAATTCAATAGAGTGCTACTCTTATGAATAATGGATGCTCTGTGAGTCTATCAAAACGATGCATGGTTTCATTAATTATTTTCAATGCCAAATGGATGACCTTGTCACTTGTAGTTCAATGACCCAAGTTAACGTAGCCACGTCGTCTGTGACCGCTACGTTGTAGACATTCGTAGCATATTTTATATCTATTGCAGCAACATTTCAATATCTTCTTTTTTTTTGGGCTGTAACATATTTTTCTATATCTATACTAATATTATAAAAAGGAAAGAGTTTTAACATCTACGCATACTAATATTTTAAAGAGGAAAGATTTTTTGTTTGTTTGTACCGAATAGGCTCCGAAACTACTGGACTGATTTTAACAATTTTTTCACTACTAGAAAGCTAAATTATCAGGAAGTGACATAAGCAATAATTTATTTTAAAAAAAATTGGTTACATTCGTATCGTAGTATTAATTCTTTTTCAAATAAATAGTTTTATCATGAAGCGTATGTACGTAGCAGTAAAATACTTTTGAACGAGTATAAGGCTAAGCGTATTCTGAGAAGCAGGTGACGCAGCACACCATAGTACAGATTTTGCAGGGTAGGGCAGGCAAGGCAGATATAGCCCGCAAGTGCATGCTGCGACGCAGCTACACATACACATTGGCGTCTTGGGTAGTACAAAAAAACTGTCATAGAAACAAAAAAATACATATGAATCAGTGGTAAAAAACAAGTGACGACCTGTACGCGTCGCGAAAAAATCTGTGCCGGCTCTACAGTGAGACGCAGAGCAGGTCAGACACATGTCTGCGTCGCACGTGCCAGTCGCAGTTATCAGTACGTTCATGCATTACAAAATCTCTCTGCCCTTCGCTGCATGGACCTGCGCCATCTGCGTCTCAGCATATGCTTAGCCTGAAATGCAATACGCGAACCATTTGACGCCGCCGCAACGTTTCCTATCCTTTAGACTGGGCGTTGCCAAGGTGCGGGAGAATCCCCATAGTGATATTAAAAAAATTAAAACCATGCAAACCTGTGCAATGGCACAAGAGTTTTAATCAAAGAACTTGAAGACAATGTTATTGTAGCCACCATCATTACTGGGCCCGCAGCCGGACAGCTCGCACACATTCCGCGTATCCGAATGATACCGACGGATTTGCCAATAACATTTATGAGACTTCTGTTCCCGGTTAAAGTATCATTTGCACTAACAATCAATAAATCCCAGGGACAAACAGTTTCACTGGTCAGCATCGACTTAAGAAAAGAGTGCTTCTCTCATGGGCAATTAATTATACGTTAGCCTGTCTCGCGTGGGATCTCCGGAAAATCAATTTATTTTGCTTCAAACGAATAGCACATCAAATATAAAGAAACCTTGCAATAATTCTTTATAGGCATTTACATTTAATTCTTATTTTATTACTTTTTTACCCCACTGCGGAAAGGTTATATTTTATTTAGTTATATTTTCCATTTTGTTTCCTCCATCCAATATGTTTAAGTATATGAAATATTAGCTGTGAAAGATTTTATTACTGTGTCTCCATTAATCAAATCCTACTCTAATTGTGAAAGTTTGTGTTAGTAATTAAATTCATAATATGTTTGTTACTTCTTCATTCAAAAATTAATGAACCGATTGCAATGAAACTTGATAGGTACATAGTTGTCACTTTTTATCCCGATATTCCCACGGAATCAATACTTACGCGGGTGAAACTGCGGGGCGCAGCTAGTTATTACATAAAGTATTTCATATTTTTTCATCAGTATAATCTCTCAGTTCATCGCAATTTCGATATACAGCGATGGTAGAAAAATAAACGCATAAAAGATATAGGGCTGGCTTTTCCAACGTCAGACATCTTTAAGCCAGTGAAACAGTTACAAAAATTAAAAAAAAAAAATCGGATATGTAAACATACTGAAAAGTCAGCCCTATACATTTTACGCGTATCTACATTATTAAAAGAACAGTGCTTCTGTTTAAAAAATATCCGATTATTATGATAGTAAACACCTAGTGTAGTAAAATAATAAATAATCACAATAAATTAATACTATATAATCATTCCTAAACACCGAAGTAGCTCTCAACTCTAAATGAAACCTAATAAAAATAAAGTGAATAAAGTTTGAAAATATGGACAAAACAAAATTCTTCTCCTTAGTGCTCAAAGGAGAGGTGAAAGTCAAAACCATTTATTTAGTCGAAGCTTAATACAAATGGGCGCCTTCACTTTAACTCAGAAAAAAGATGTATAGTTTTAAATTACATTGTTTGTGAGAAACAGCCTTAGGGCCTGGACTGATTAGACGGGCGGTTCCTATGGGCAGATTGGCTACAAGAGTTTATTCTACAAGAGAACTATAAACTAGGACACTTGCACGCTTGAGTTAACTAACTTTCCACGTAATACCTACTATCATTATGTGGAAAGTAATAAAGTAAGTAGTAAAGTACATGGAAAGTTGAGCTCCTTAAGTTCTGAGTTCAGCTCCACGATTACAGACAAATGCTTGCACTGACTTCTCCACTCAAATTTGTGTGGTTCTTTCCCCAAAAGACCATTTCAGACACTTATCTACATGGTCCTTATATGGCCTGCCCAAGATTATGACTGGACTTTAAAAGAGACGGCGACCTCTGAGTTTGTTTCGGCCTTTCTACTCACTTACTTATTTATTTTTTATATGCCGAAGTGATTCTGAATCCTATTTACAGAATAAACAATTTAATTTAATTTCAATAAAAAATACTGGCAAAATGTGGGTCTACTATAGGTACACCACTGCCTGACTCTTCGACATAAACCGGCGAGATCATATATAACGAAGGCACTTGACCCATTTGGGGTACCTCGCTATCAGAGTCGGAGTTCGACATGGTGTAGGCACGAAATAATAGTCTCAACACTGATTAAAATCGTCTATTTAATCACTCGCGAACACAAAATAACAAAATCTCAAATGATCAGGCTGATGAAAACGGATTAAGGTACGGAAACGCGGTAAGTTCGCTACAGGCTGGCAAAACGACCTCTCGCGCTCGTGGCTGCTCCAAAAGTGCGTCTCCACTCAAAAATGTCAAATGTCTAATGACAACTGACAACTGTCAAACCTGCCACGCCTGTAGCGACCTCACCCAAGCACACTGCCTGACGTTTCCGACAAACGACAATAGATGGCGTTGTTTTAAATTAACAATAATCAATAGTGATTCTGCGACACGGCCATCTTGACAATTCACACGTCCTCGTGTGAGGCATCTGAAACAAGAGTTCATGGAAAGTAATACGTCCTTTGCTCGGCCTTCCTGACCAAGGCATTCAAAACTAAAGTCACACAATACAATCAACACAATTTTATTCTGATTCACATTCTCATCAAATCTTATTAAGGAATCTCAACATTGAAATCACCACTCTTCAGAAATCATCAGTTTTCGAAACAATTCATGAAAACTTCTAAGCAAATCTAGTATGCAATGCTCTGTTCTGAACTCAACTTCGTCACATACAACACATTGCCTCCATCCGGCAAACCAGCGGGACCTCCCTCCGGTACCCGACTTCCACACACAACACATCACATTGCCTCCATCCGGCAAACCAGCGGGACCTCCATCCGGTACCCGACTTCCAAACACAACACATCACATTGCCTCCATCCGGCAACTTTGGGACCTCCATCCGGTACCCAACCTCAAGAGACAATACATTGCTTTTATTAAGCACCTTTGGCGATTACTTACATCGCCATGCTGGACAAGTCACGAACAGCATTGGGATGCATGCAATCTGAGTCACTTGCATACTACATTTGCATCTTTTATCCCCTCACTAAGGCGTGACACCATCATCAGTCGGTCTCGTCTCGTCAGTCTTGCTACGGTCAGGGTCAGATTCGGGGTTAGAGTCGTTTTCGTCAAAATTGTCGCTGTCAGGCATTTTTCGAATGCGGTCATGTGCGTACTTGTATGTTCGATTCGAATTGAGAGCTTTAAGTACGTACCGATCTCCTTCCAGTACCTCTATGACTTTGAAAGGCCCTTTGTATTTAGGATCGAGTTTTGTTTGATTTCGTTCCTCGTTCTGCAGCAGTACAAAGTCTCCAATAGTAAACGGTGTTAGTTTAGCTTTGGTAGAGTCAAAACGTACCTTATCGTAAGCTGAGCCTTTCTCCATATTCTCCACAGCCTGTAACCTGACTTGATCGATGTCAATTTCGGGTTCGTCATCAACCATTGATAGGACATCCAAAGGTCGCGCAACCTTCCCGATGAGAAGTTCCAATGGGCTAGCTTGCGTGACTCGATTCATCGTGCAGTTGAGAGCTAGCTGCACGTCGGGCAGAGCGTCCTGCCACGAACGACTACTTGTTTCTATGGCAGTGAGCATGTTTTTTAATGTGCTCATGACTCGTTCTACCTGACCATTGGCCCTTGAACTTCCTGTTGCTATCAGATGGAGCTTAATGTTAACAGACTCGCAATAGTCCTTGAAATCTCTACTAGCGAAGCACCTACCTTGATCGGCGATTACACGGTTGGGCGCACCGAATAGTGAGACACTAGATTTTAAAGCCTTGATACTACTAGCTGTATCAATGCTAAGAGTATGATGAAGTAATACGTACTTAGTGAAGGCATCTATCAGCACGAACACATATTCCTTCCGATCATTCTTGCCACTTAATTTTCCCGTAGCGTCGATATGTATGGTGTGCCAGGGTATAGCCACCTTAGGAATGGGATGCATTTCTGCCTGTACCTTGCCGGAGCGTGACTTCGAAATTTTGCACGTGGCACAGCTGTCTACGAACTTTCGCACAAACCTCGTCATTTTGTCGAACCAATAAAGTTCGTAAACCTTTTCCAAGGTCTTTTCCCATCCTAAATGCAGCAAACCTTCATGTACATTGTTCACAACAGACCACCGGAACGTTCTAGGAATTATTGGCAAACATAAAGTCTTACCACGGCGCTGGATTTTCCTATGCAAAACGCTTGACCGAAGCTCATAGGTCTTAGCCACATCATGAGGAAGCTTTCCATCCTTCAAGTCGGACACGAGTTTTGAAAGTTCCCTATCCTTCTGCTGTTCCGCAATTAACCAGTTGTCATTAAGTTCGGCTAAATTAATTTGTTTGGAGCTTACCTTCTCAAAAGAAGCGTTGCCTTCGTCGTCTGGCAACGGATTTCTTGAAAAGAAATCTGCATGAGACATTCGCTTACCGCTACAATGAACAATGTTGAAGTCGAAGGCTTGCAAGAAGGCCCACCATCTGTGAACACGTGGCGTTAAGTCTGTTTTCTTACGGGTGAACTGCAATGAGCTACAATCAGTCACCACATCGAATTTGCGACCATGCAGGTAATGACGGAAATGTTTTATCGCATTGACAACAGCGAGAGTTTCTAACTCGTACGAGTGATATTTGGACTCTGCAACAGTTGTGCGCTTGCTGAAATAAGCAATAGCATGAGATTTACCTTCTTTTAGCTGAATAAGAACTGCTCCGTATCCAACAGCGCTCGCATCCGTATGCAGCTCCGTTCTTAGAGCTGGATCATAAATTGATAATACAGGCTCACTAGTTAGAATAGAAATTACCTGTTGTCTTATGGTCTCATACTCGGCTTTCCATTCAATCTTACCACTACCGGAGGTCAGGGCATACAGCGGGGCCATAATCTGCGAAAATTTTGCGACGAACTGACGGAAATATGACGCTAAGCCAATAAATTGGCGCAATTGCGTCACTGTCTGAGGTGGTGGCAAAGAAGTTAAACAACTAACCTTGCGAGGATTCGGCCTTATCTGCCCTTGACTGACTTCAAATCCGAGGTACTCTACTTTCTGTTTTAGGAAGGCACACTTTTTATAATTAAGAGAAAACCCTTTCTCAGAAAGGACCCTAAGTACTACCTGGAGTCGCTTAAGTGCCTCGTCGACGTTTTCTGCAACGACGAGCACGTCATCCATGTAGACTACGACGTAGGTATTCACCAAATCCCCAAGCGCGTGAATGAGAGCTCGCTGGAACACTGAAGGTGCATTTCGAAGGCCAAATGGCATGGTCAAATATTCGAACTGCCCGTCGGGCGTCACAAAAGCTGTCCGCTCTATAGATTCAGTTGAAATGCGAATCTGGTGAAAACCTGACGCCAAATCTAAAATTGTAAAGAAATGGCCTCCATACAACCTAGCTATTTGGTCAGAAATAAGCGGTAGTGGAAAACGGTCAGGTACTGTATTGTCATTCAGCTCGCGGTAATCCACACACATCCTATCTGTACCATCCTTCTTTTTGACGAGAAGGATAGGACTGGCAAACGGCGATGAACTACAGCGAACTATATTGGCCTTAAGCAATTCATCGATTTTACTTCGTACAATCTGTCGCTCTTCTGGGCTCAACCTATAGGGGCGTCGATTTACGGTCTTGTGAGGGTCTATAAGGCGAATTTGCATGGGTTCAGTCTCTGCAGGGGTTGTCGGTACACCGGAAATAAAACTATGCTTGAAAGATAGCAAAATATCTAGCAGTTCAGGTTTTCTTTCAGGGGGGATGTCAGTGTCTATTGTGTTAAAGTCAAAGTTATTGTCATCAATCACATCACATGTCTGAACTGTCCGTATTTTCTCGAATCGAATCTTATCTGACGACATATGAACTACTAAACCAATTGATAATACTTCACGTCCAATCATGATTTTATGTCGCAAATAATTGTCGGGTAAAACGTGAAAAAGAATTTCAAAAACAATTCCATCAATCTCAACAATGGTCAAAATTTGTACAGTTGACCTCACAGAAGTCTGTCCAATTCCAGTTAATGTCACGTTTTCACTAAGTCGTTTGCCACTAAATTTACAGGATAAAGATTCTTTAACAAGCGAACATTCAGCACCAGAGTCATAGTAAAATTCAAATTGCTCACCAGAATGCCGTAAAGATCCAGCAGGTGCGTCAACAAGGCACACGTCGACTCGTTTTTCCTTGACAGGAGCAACCGCCGTGCTGCTGCTGGCCTCCTTGTTGCTCCTCGCGGGGCAGTTGGAAGCGTAGTGTCCTTGCTCACGACAATTGAAGCAAGTAATCCAGTCGGCTCTCCCTGCTGCCTGGTTGCTCTTGCCACTGCTAGACGCCATCGATCTTGACTGATCTTCATGTGCCTTCCAGTCATTTTTCAGGCGGCATTGCATCGATCTGTGTCCTGGTTTCCCGCAGTTGTAACATTTGGGTCCAGGGTAAGGCCAATTGGGGCGGTTCCTCTTCGCGTCTGGACCTTCACGTTCGTCACCACCAGACGGGGCGCTCCTTTTCAGAAACGAAACAGCCTTCAGTTCCCGTTGTAACTCACTGCGGGTTTTGATGTCTGTAGTGAACGACAATCGCTGGACTCGCGTATCGTTCTTCGCGATATGAGCTAGCACCGTCGCGATAGCAATTTGCTCCGTTGTGAGGCCGTTCCATTTCGACATAATGGTTGTCATGAGGGTAGCTGCATATGCGGCCAAACACTCATTTTCTTTAGGTTTATTACCATGCAGATTGATAAGAAAAGAAGCGATAGTCTCTGGACAATCGTACCTGGCTATAAACAGCTCCTTAAAATCGCTCCATTTCATCCCTGGGTAAGATATGGACGACAACCACGACGACGCTTCTCCCTTGAGTGCGCGGCTCAAAGCAATCATCAACAATGCACCTTGGCTATTCGGATCGATAACACACATGTCTGCTGTTGCCAGCCAAGCACGCGGGTCGACATTCCGTTTTTCAGGGTCAAAATCTGGTAGGCGAACATCCATAATCGCAGAAGGTGTTTTCATGGCTTGCACGATAGCCATAAAGTTTTTGTTTTGCTGCTCCAACAGAAAACGCCATTTTTCCGTTTCATTGTCACTTTCAAACACGCGTGCATTGTCTTTACACTTTTCACGGCTAGCACTGTCACTTACACCAGGTGGGGCGTTTGAGTTGCATCCCACTTCTGATAATGAAGGCACTTGACCCATTTGGGGTACCTCGCTATCAGAGTCGGAGTTCGACATGGTGTAGGCACGAAATAATAGTCTCAACACTGATTAAAATCGTCTATTTAATCACTCGCGAACACAAAATAACAAAATCTCAAATGATCAGGCTGATGAAAACGGATTAAGGTACGGAAACGCGGTAAGTTCGCTACAGGCTGGCAAAACGACCTCTCGCGCTCGTGGCTGCTCCAAAAGTGCGTGTCCACTCAAAAATGTCAAATGTCTAATGACAACTGACAACTGTCAAACCTGCCACGCCTGTAGCGACCTCACCCAAGCACACTGCCTGACGTTTCCGACAAACGACAATAGATGGCGTTGTTTTAAATTAACAATAATCAATAGTGATTCTGCGACATATAATTATGTTATTCAATAAAATTACCTAATGAAACAACATAATTATAGAACTCAAATTATAAGTTATAGTGACAGTAAAACCATCGCAATTATTAGCTAAAGTCTTGCTTACTAAACTGACATGGCCAAAAGAAAACAGGACAATTTTCCTGTCGCTGTCACTGTCACTTCCGCAGGCATCGTGTTTTGTTTCTGATTCAGATGCAGAGACGTGTCTTTCACGGATGGTCACTTCCAATTCTTGCGCGAAATACACTGAGCCTAGAATCGCCGCGCCCCGGACGTGACTGGAGACGTCATTAATTATAATATTCGTGCCCACACAATTAATTGTCAGAATTTTCAGGGGCAGCCTATATTTTTAACAGTTTCTATGAGTAAACGTCGACGCTCACTATCACGCTTGGTTGGCTTGGAAAGTGTTGACGATACCGTTTCTAGCAGCGGTCTCCGTGGTTCCGTGCTTGAAACGCAGTCTAAACGCGCCCGCTGGCACCATTCGTGCGGTCAAACGGCGTATCTGACAGAAGCCTAACCTGAATTATAAAGAAACATTTTCTCGGAAATGTATTTGGGTTAGGTGCTACAATGAAGATGGATACTTCATGTTTGTTGACAGACACAGCTATTTGTATAAGGGCTGCGTAGTTGTTTACTTTGTATGGAATAATTCAACTGGATTTCATGTTGTTATACTACTGTTGTTGGCACGTGAGCATAGATAGTATAATATACTGACTTATTTACCTTAAGAAAGTAGATAGAAATCTATGACATTCACTAAATCTCTAGTTCTAAAATATTAAAACAATTTCTAAATCTGTCTGTCATATTGCTGACAATCCTTTTTTTTAGTTAACTTAGTGCTAATCTTGCCGATCAATCACACTACACTAACACACACATATTAGTTGTATAACTCTAATTTAAACCTCTTTCAGAACACACGGAATGCCCTGATTAGCGCCACTTAGTACAAAACAACAGTACGATGTTTTTTTATAATTATTCTCACACATTTTGTTAATTTTCTTCCGACAATGTTATTTTAGGAGCTATGTTTACCTTGTGGAATAATTTTGTTTTTAATGTTTTATTTATTAGCTTTTCCTAACTCTATTTTGAGATTTTTAATTCTGTTGCTGTTCTGGTTAAAGGTATATCAATGAGATGATTATGTTTATGTTTTTCAGTTCATCTAGTTTACAAAGTTATGCGCAGTTTATACTGACCTAGTTAATCTTGGTCACCACTGACATATTAATACAGAAAAATTCGTCACGATAACTTATTTTATTTATTAATGTGGTGGTGATCGACACTAATTTATTTGGCTCTTCATTTAGATAAGAAGAGGCCTTTATCTTGCAGTGGATGCTCGTATTATTAGGTTTGGGTGGTGATATTATTTCCTTTATTTCATTTTTAAATATTCTTGAAAAAAAAAAACATTTAAACATATAAAAAAATAGTAGCCCACCGGTGTCGGGAACAGGGTTCAAGCTACCGGCGGTCAGGGCTCCTGAGAGAGGAACTCCTAACAATACGCGCCGTGTCCAGGAGTACCGCTTTTTTGATCAAGCCCTTAATCCAGCAGTCAAACGAGAGCCTCCTCATGTGTTGGTCGAGGCTCTTGGCTATTATGCCATTGGCCATCATGACTATCGGCACAATTATTGCTGTCACATCCACATCCCACTTGTCGACAACCTCGCGAGCCAGGTCAATATACTTAACCTGTGATATTATTATTGTTACAGAAAAAAACTCTGTCAAACTCATGCTTGAACTCGATTTGGAGCTATTGGAGCCTTGCTTTTGCTTCGAAAACTAATATCACTTCAAAGTCTCCTCTTCATAAAAAGTTAAATAAAACTCACTTTGGTTTACCTAATCTTCTGCTAAAGAAACGAATTTTTTAATGCAATGTTCCGTGTGGGTCGAAAATGTGCTTTTATTAAATTAAACAAATTAAAATAATTATTTTAGTGTAATTAACTAATTGTTCGTGATGACAATTAGCATACGGGCGAGCCAGTCAAATAAATTAGGCGAATTCTATTTAGTTGTTACTATACCGTGGTGGATAACATAATGAACGGGTAGGTTTAACAGAAAGATGACGCTGGATTTAGTAGATGAAACTATTTATTTTATTATGCTAAAGGCTCTTGCTTATTTATTTATTTAAACTTTTCGCACTCAAGAAAGGTACAAAGGCGGACTTAATGTCTTAGGCATTCTCTTTAGTCCATCAAGGGTGGTGAAGATTAGAAAGAAAGAAAGAAAGAAAGAAGTGTAAGTTTATTTGTCATAGAACACGTGCATAACAAAGTTTGTTAACTCGATTAGAAAAATCAAATAAAACTCAATAGATTTAAATATAATCATAAGCACAAAACAGGAATAATCGGCAGCTGCTGGGACGTCATGACTGTGTCAAGAAGGCTTTTACCTGATTGAAAGCCCAACACATAGCACCCCCATAGCACAACTTCATGCTGATATGATGTTGTGCTATGGGGATCCACAGCATAGTGCTGATTTTCAGTGGTCACCAACCAAATGGTAGGTGCTTTATTTGAGAGAAACAATGATTAAAAAAAATATATATATCATAATGAATTATAAAAAAAATAAAAATGTGAAAATAAAAAAAATAAAGTTTTAAACTTATAATACACATATGTACATATTGTTTTACTTTATGTAAACTATCTAAATTAACGGCCTCTCTTTTGACTAGAATTCTACAAATCTATGTTTTTTAAGCTATGATTTTAAAACAAATTTATCATAAATACTTATTTTATCCATAGTATCTGGGCGACCAAGGTCTCTGGTGAAAATAGAGAATGCTCATTTAATAGTATAGTATTATAGTACCTACTAATTCCATACTGTCATGATAGTAGATACTTATTAATTCCATGCTGCCATGATCATTATTCTAATGTCAATAATGTCATGTCATTATTCATTATCTTGTTCTAAACTTTGGGCGACCAAGCTCTGCTTGGGTGAAAATACGGAGAAAACAAATTTTCCCAGATATCAGATCGAGCTAGATCGATTTTTCGCCCCCGTAAACTATATTGCAACTTTCATCGAAATCGTTAGAGCCGATTTCGAGAACGTGAGTAGATACAAATATATATAGAAATAAATATATATAAACATATAACTATTGCTCGTTTCATTGTATAGGATAATAGGGTATCAGCTTTCTGGAAGCTTCTTATCTTCTTCTTAGTGTGTCGATGACAATCTAAATTGATTCGGCCCATTTTTTTTTTCTGTTGGACATCTCGTAGCTGACCTCTGAGGTCATGACTACTTAACCGGTCAATCCTGTGGTTGCCTTAAGCTGCCACACTCAAAGCCTCCGGCCAGGGGCATACAAAAACTAAGCTAAAAAGCTAGGTGAACGCTCGCTAAGGGCACCCCCTGTGGGGTACGAGCCTCGGCTTAGGGCGTCACCGGAGGGAGGACATCAAAGATGGGACGGGCTGGATCAAAGTTTTGATCGTTATTATTAGTCGGGGAATTTAAAGCTACGTGCACAGCTGCAACCACTGCTGGCAACTCGTTATCGAGCAAGGATTGACTCGGCCCAGAATTCGGCTACGTGTTTGGCCGAAGTTACGGGCGCTTCGTACTCTATCACACTTACATATATCTGATATATCGTAGCCCCACCCGCAGGACACGATATTAAGTGTCCCATCGTTAGTGAAGCAGCACCACATTTACACTCCAAGGCGGCGATTCCGCCTTGGAGTGTAAATGTCAATGAAATTCCACCTGAACAGGTTTTGTAATAGATACACTAAGCATTACATACTTTGGCTAAAAAAACTTAACCATTATTAGAATGAACGATAAGTAGTACTGATTTTAAATGAACTAAACGCACTAACAATTTTGATTTTGATTTTTAACTGCCTCGTTGGTCTAGTGGTCGCAAGCGCTACTGCTGAGCATGGGGTCCTGGGTTCAATTCCCGGATCGAGCAAAGTGTTATTGGGTTTATCTATCTGAAATTTCTCAGTAGCAGTCCGGAGTCTGGATTTGTGCCCGGTTGATGGCAATAGGCTCGCCCCCTATTACATGGGACTTAAAAAACATAACTGGCGAAATGTGGGTGACCCTGCTACAGGGACACCTCTGCCCAACCCTTCGGGGAAACAAGGCGTGATCTTATGTTATGTTATGTAAACGCACTAATGATGATTCAACTACTGAAGATCACTCAATCTAAACAAACTTTCTTCACACGTCATCTTCATCTTCCGTAATATCATCATCCAGCGCAGTTGTGGTCGTGTTGTAGATAAATTTCATCACCGTTCTGAGGGTCTTCCTGGCACTTTGTCGAAGTAGCGTCAGCTTGAACTGCATCAGTACTATCAGGTAAGTTGACATGAAGGATACGTTCTGGAAAATGGAGAAAAATCTAAGTTATTTCTTCATTAGTTGTGTATCGAATATCGACGTAAATGGGTCGTAATTTTGATTTTTTGATAAAAAAAAACACATTTAAGCCAAATACTGAAAAAAGCCTTATCTCATTATAGGTACATCTACTACAATTAAACATGGTTGACAAAATATAGCAGCGCTGATGATTTTTGAAGCTGTACCAAGGCAAAACATATTTGTTATGTTAGATGGATGAAAATAAACTTTTTAACTCATGTTTAGTTTTTGCCACATGTCATGTAACATACATGGACCCTATTATACCTTTTTTTTTGGATGGGAAATCATCAAATAACTTCTCCCGCTCTGGGCGGAGCGGGAGGGCGTGTCAGACTCTTATTGACTAAAACCCACCCGTGTTCCTTCGGTAGCCCTGTTGCCGGGGGCCACGATCTCCCTTTCGGTTTTCTTCGCAACCCCGGCAGGCATCAGCCCTAGCGGACCCCTTCAATTCCGCTGACATCTCTTTGAGGCGCGCGTGGAACACAACGCGCCGTCTACCCGGGCCTGGTCCTTATCGGACGGTGAGCTACCCATTGCTCACCGTCCGCAAGCCCGCGCCTACGGTGGCCGGAAATCGGCTTACGATTCCCGACGCCCTGGGCGTCTCCTCCTGCGGCGGTTAGGGGCGTGAGGGCGCGAAATTTGCCTCTCCCTCACGCGCTCCGCCTCCTCCTCTGCGAGCATTACTGCTTCGCAGAAGGAGGTGACCCTATTATACCTGTGGTACTGTATGATGGCGCCTGTGACAGCCTACAAAAAAAAAATAGCTTATCCATTCGATAAATTATAGTTCCAGCGGTACATAATTAATGCGGCTCCTACAACAAAATAGTATCTGTTTCCTAACATTTAGCAGTCAATATTAACGGAAATTAATAAAAACTTTCGAACGTCACAAGCGTACAGTGCCGCCATTGTAGTTACCTCGAACTAAAGATACGATGCACTTTAAGTTCGTCCATTTCCACAAACAAGGAAATAACTCGTAAGGAAACTTACTGCTGACTCTAACTAGCATACAATTAATGACCCTCATGTTAATAGATGGAGCATTTGTTCTGGGTCGGCGACTTTATCGATGATATCTACTTTTATTTGCACTATCTACTGTCGATAAAACTTAACGGTTCCATAAATAGAGCTATCTTATTTTATTGACAGCTTTTAAGCAGTTTGATCGGGTCATTGATTGTGAGTTTATGTTTTTTGCGGGATGATAAACTAATAATAATATTGTGTGAATTAGTAGCCGATTACAATATATAAGTACATAGTTTTTTTATTTATAATTGTTTTTATTTTTAATTAAAAATTATTGTATATTTATTTATTTTGTAATCCCCCAGTGGGATTTATATGTCCGTAAGTGTGTCCGTGGCATCACAGCGGGCCCTATTAGAATACCAGCGCTGTGGTATTTATTTTTTAAATATCGCAACATATGCTGAGATAGGAGTCTTTTTGGCCTCGCACAGGTTGTTATTATTATTTTCTTTTCGTTTATTCGAAAATTTTCGTTACTTTTAGATGCTCCTTTTTAGTCTTTATTACTGTTTGTATTTCCTGTGCGTGTCCCAAATAAAATAGTTTTCTTTCTTTCCGTAGGTAGCGGGGGCTAGTGGTTAAGTATATATAATAACAGCCACACGGGTCGATCGTTCAGGTAAGGTTTCGGTTGGTCCGTGGATGGGTGCCTGAAAAAGCACGTTAAGTCGTTGGTCCAGGCTGTCATTCGTATATCTTTGACAGTCGTTACGGGTAAACCAGTCTTACCAAAGGGGTACCGTATTACTCAGTAACTAGATTATGCAGGTCAGATAGGCAGTCGCTCCATGTAAAATACTGGTATTCAGCTGCATCCGGTTAGATGACCATAACGTATGTAGTTGGGAAAAGGCTAGGCAGATGATGGTAGCCGTAATAAGCCGTAAGTAAGTACATATATACTATAGCTTTTGAGTTTCTGGCTTTTAAATAATAACAAGAATTTTGGAATTGCCTTTCGCCACACATGTTATCATTCGCGCATTTGTTTATCTTCCTAATCTTGAGTGAATTATACCGTTGTCAAAGTCTTTGACAATACATATTAAAGATAAATTGAAGGCAAAAAGGAGGATCCTTTCAGGACGAAGCTAAATCAGCAAGAGAAAGTTGTTATGGTCGGCAGTACAATCTATTGAGGGAAATAGAAAACGCTTCACCAAAAAGTGATACGATCTGAAATTGAAGAAGAGTTTTTAATGCATAACAAAATGTATGTCTTAAAACAACAATCAAATACAACTTGTTGACTCTGAAACACTCAGATAAAACCGTAGACCCCAAAGTAGCCAGCATTGTGGTCCTCCACAGACAAATGTTTACTTGACGAAGAAAGTTTTAAACTACCTATTGTTTTAGCACCAAAAAACAATGTTTGAGTTGCAATACAGTGCTCAGTTAAATAAATTGCATTATTATTAAAGGTAAACAAATCGCTTTGATGGTTTGTTACATCATATGGATATTATTGCTCAAAAATACACCAAGAATTCGCAAACATGGTGCTTATGGTGCCTTCATCATTATAGACAACTACCGTATTCTGTCTATCTATCCCGATAGACAGAATACGGTAGTTGTCTAGGTAAAAAAAAAGAAATTATATTTAGTCTGTCTTTCAGATAATAAAAAAATATTAGATACGTATTTTTTGGTTTATCATATTAATCAAAAATAACTTAGAAAACACGCATTAAAGTTGGGGAGTGGAGGCTCGCTACGCCACAGCTCAGTATAAAATCTAGCAAAGCGTGACGCCATGCCACGTTTTAACTCAATGTATCGCCGTAATCTTTTGATTACGTCATAAAAGAAAAAATACGTGTCTAATATTTTATATTAATCTACATCCAGGACAAAAAAAAATTGGACATAGGCCGATAATCTTTATTATGTAACATAAAAATTACAGTCCGCGCCACCACTGAAGTCCTTTTGACGCGGCGCTAGTGACTACGTAGTCACTAGCGCCGCCTCAAAAGGACTTAAGTCAGTGTGATGCAATGACGTCATTGCATCATATTGTATTAAAAATGTAGTTCTAAAATTTTTCACCAGCCTTCTTTCATGGCGCGCACTCTAAATGTAAAATCTAGAATGTGGGACTGGTTTATAAGATCGACTACATGAATGTTCAACCATTTTAGTTACGGATAGTTTGTGATTTACCGATAAATTAAATATTAATATAATATTAATAATATTAATACAATTTAATTAATTAGTAAGAAAAATATTAACTTTTTTTAAAACACTACAAAACAATATTAGGTATAGTGTATTTTATCAACTCGCCAACGTATTTTTTTATAGTTTACTATAATCGCTGCCCCACACAAAGTTTTATTCCAACTTTGTGTTATAAGTACTCTTGGAAAATAAAATATTTTTATTCTTGTTCACGTCTATCAAATTCAAATAATTTAATTCGAGTAACATAGACTCATAATAGAATAGCATAATACACATTTACAAATAGAAAATGTAAGATTTAATTAAAATTTAAAATTGCAATTATATTTCAAATGAAAATTAAAACTCAAATTAAATTAAATTAAAATTTACAAATAAAATAGATAACAGACAACAGCGTGGTGGCGTTGTCTATAGCGCAACAGACGCAGTTGTTACTTACGACTATCACCGATGCAATGGCCCAATCAACTCCTCAATTAGGCCACCTTTGTTCACATTTTTTAAATAAAACCATAATATTGTTCTACTTACAGCTGTAAACAGTTCTCGGTTGATATTGGTAAAGCCGTCGAGGTTCATGATAGGCGGGTTCTTGGAGATGGCCACCAGGAACATCTCGACCTCACGCTGCGTGCTTCTGTCTACTGCCCCGAGGTTCACGTTAAGGAGACGGACTTGGAATTCTAAACCGACCTAGAAAAAATAAAGTTCAACATCAAGTCGCTTTGGGTTTGGAAGAACTTTGACTAGACTGCAATGGACAATTAACATCTTTAACATCTTTGCAGATACTGTGAAAGATATATTTTATGTATGTAAAACCTATGTATTAATATATATTTTTTTTTAGAGTTATCTTTCCCTCATGTTGCACCTGCCATGTTTTGTCTCTGCATCACCCTAAGGTTGACTGGTAGAAAATTTCTCAGGCATTAAGTCCGCGTCTGAACAGGCTTTTTTGTGCATAACATTTTAATAAAAAAAAATAAAAAAATGCTCTGTTTTCAAGCCGTTTGTATGATGAAGAGCATTTGCATACAAACACACTACTTACATACCTATCGACAAATAGCGCTAACCATTTTTATATAAAATCATGTTTGAGGTTGAATATTGAAAGAGAATCACTATAAAGGTAATATCTTACTGACTGTCAATTACAGTAAAAAAAAAAAAAAAAAACCTGTGAGAAACAAAGAATGCATTCTATTCCTTAAAAAAAAATATCTACTTCAAATAATAAAATCAAATACATTTTTAATCGACTTCCAAAAAGGAGGAGATTATATGTTTGTAGCGTATGTTTGTTTGTTTTTTTTTATGAATGTCCACCCATTTCTCCGTCAATTGTGGATCGATTTTGAAAGTTCTTTTTGTTGTTGTTTGAAAGGATATGCTTTCGAGGTGGTCCCGTATAAATTTTATTAACTTTGCTTGGATAGTTTTTGAGTTAGCTTCAATAATACGTATTTTTTCCTACTTCGTATGTTGATGATATGATAAGTAAGTTCCTGTGACTGTTATTTACATAGCTGGTAGTGGTATTTGAATTTGTGTGGGGTAGGTACCACAACTTAAAAATTAAAAACTAAAACTTAAAAAAAAAAAATCGACTTCAATAAAAAAACACTAGAAAGTGAAAAAAACTGACTTCTAAAAAAACACTAGACAGTAAAAAAATACTTTAATTTTGGAAGTCGGTGTCTTTCGTTTTGAATTTTCGTTTTTTGCCACCGACTTCTGAAATTAAAGTAATTTTTTACTTTCTAGTGTTTTTTTAGAAGTCACTTTTTTTGCAAAAAGTTTTCAGTAGTGACATATAAAGTTCCAAAAAATCTGCAAAATACTAACCTTAATTGAAGCATGATAAGCCTCATTGCAAATAATAAACAGGAGTGTCATGCAGTACCCCACGATGACAAACAAACCCATCTCTTTGTAGCTAAGACCGTGCTCCAAGATCTCTGATAGTGCGCCGTACAGAGATATAGTGGTGGTGAAAAAAATCACCATGCAGTAGATACCATACATGTTCGAGTAGGCACGACCTGACAATAGAAATGATATTACTCCTTGGTACTTTCGTTCGTTCAAAGTTTACTTAATTAACATCTTCTAGGTACCATTTACCTACCTGTTAAATAAACAGTACCTGGTCGACCGAGCTCTGCTTGGGTGAAAATAGATAAACATGTCATCCAGGTATACCAACGTTGTACCACATTCTCAAGGCTGTGCAATTAGAGAAAACGAATTTTCCCAGATATGAGATTGAGCTAGATCGATTTTTCGCCCCCGTAAACCCCATATTGCAACTTTCATCGAAATCGATAGAGCCGTTTTCGAGAACGTGATTACAAATATGTATATATATTTATACAAATATTACTCATTTAATAGTATAGGATCTGATACCCTATAAATCATAGATCTATGATATAAATACACTGGTGGACTTACACTGGTTTATAAGATAGGCAAATTTTTGTTGTTTGTCACAAAGACAATAGGTTGTTGAATATATTACATAAGACTTAAATATAGCTGGCGAAATGTGGGTGTACTGTAGTACATCTCTGCCTTACCTTTCGGGTATTACGTGCGTGATGTTATATTTTATCACACTGACTATCCTAGAGAAAGCAATAATAAAAGAGTTTTGAAAGACCAAATGAAATCCTTTGTAGACGTAGATAAATACCTAATTGCTGAAGTTAATCTATCGGAAAATCTAACAAACATTTAATATCGGACAGAATAAAAGCTTAATTCTCTAGAAAAACACACGTCATGTCCAACATGCTTTGGGCTTGATGACAAATAAAAAAGAATTGACAAAACATTGGATGGATTAGCTGGTCGTAACCACGACCAATTTACCAATATAATACGTGCATACTATAATACCAATATAATTACCAATATAATTTGTTTGCACGTATGTATCGGGTAGTTTTCCATACAAATGTTTGTTTGTTTTTGGAAAAGTTAAATAAGTTTTGTTACAGTGAAATATATTAATTCACGGGAATGTAAAACGTAGTCATATGATATTTGTATCATGAATAAATTATAGTGAAAGAACATCTAATAAATAAACAAATAGTCTCATTACGAAAACACTTTCTAAGCTTATATTAATGAGCCTTCAATGTTTAAGCCTAAAAATGTCTAACTTATTAAGTACGAACTTCAAGTAACTAAGTTTCTTTCACTTAATTGTTTTGGCGTGAAAGGACAAAGTCTCCTTCAAGTCTCCTCTTCTTTAATCTCCGAAACAGTGTCGCCTTAACCATTAATTATGAAAATTATCGACAGTATCCATCACTTCGCAAACTTTCTCTCTCTTAATAAACATAAATCAATTTACGGAAATTTCATTAACAGAAGCGATATCTATTAGAGAAATAAAATAAATCTATTGTAGCTTGAACTGTACATTGAATGTAATGGCCGTCACTGTACAAAATGTATGGAATCTGCCGCCAGATAAAACTACACGCTGTTAGCATGGTCGTTGAAACAAAAGAGCAATTCACGCCAACAGGCATGAAACAATAAGCGCCGGGCAATTTGCTAAACTTGTGAACGGATCGCTGATACGTTTTTATTTGAAGCTACTAGTGCGAGTATCACGTAGATATAACTGATGTTTTGAGTGTTCTGTATTATTGTTTCAAACGGGTTCTTAGATCAAATGGTAGCTAGGAAGTAAAGAGATTTGTTCCATGTATTCATCGTTTCGACTTTATTTAAGTATTCAGATTTTGTCATCAGTTTTTGTTACCTTCGTATTAGTCATTCAATAATATGGTATAATGTTCAGTTCCTATAAACAAAAACGAATCGTTTTATTTATCAATAGTAGTTTTTTATTGCCAAACTGGGCATATAAATAGATCCATAAGCCAATTTTACTAGTGATAGTTACTTCCATATGGGAGGGTATATTATGCATTATTGGTAAAGACATCAGTCTTAATTTTTACCAATAACGGTCCGTAAATTATAAAAATCGGCCATAAAATGGTTTGCATAAAAATTTAGTGTGAGTATAGATACTTATGAAGACAGGAGGCGATAAATACCCCAACCTTTTTTTTAAGTGAAAACTTTTTTAGGCGCATTGGGCATTTTTGAGATGGGACTAAACTATTGATTTCGCGATATTGTGACGACACCTTATTTTTTAAACGCAATTATGCTCTTTATTTTTATTAAGAAAGAAAGAAAGAAAGAAAGAAAAAACGTTTATTTGCGGTAAACATGACGCAAAAAAAAAAGTTTTAAATACATAAAAAAGTTAAAAAAAAGTTGGGGAAGCATGCGTTACATCCACGCAAATCGGCTATCGCTCAGCATTATGCTACGACCCTATGCAAGACAGAGCCCCAGCGCTGGTTTTCAGCGACAGCCGGCGCCGACGTAATGACGTCGACCGGTGCAGCAAACAAATATTTAGACGGTGTACCAGTCCAGCGTACTTAAAGAAAAATAATTTATTAAAATTAAATTGTGATTCAATATATTAAATAGATGTAAAAAACAAAAAGAAATATACATAAATTTTACATACCACCATTACTTTACGGATTAATGTTCTGTGCAAGGATTTTGACTTAAAAGGTTTTGTAAACGCGATTCTGCTCTTTATTTCTGTTAATTTACGGATCAATGCTCTATGTTATTTCTACTTTTAAGATTTCGAAAGTATTTTTATTTTGTAAACGTGATTGTGTTCTTTATTTAAATAAGGTTATGGACCAATGTTCTATACAAGTATTTTTTTCCAACAAGGCGATCTTGTTCAAGTTTTCACTTCTGTCGGCACTCCCGGAGTACCACCACATTATTTTTTTTGTGTTGGCTAATTACCAAAATAACTTCTCGCGCTCTGGGCGGGGTGGGAGGACGTGCCAGACTCTTACTAACTAAAACCCACCCGTGTTCCTTCAGTTGCCATGTTGCCAGGGGCCACGGTATCCCTGTCAGACTTTCCCGCGACTTCAGCAGGCATCGGACCTAGCGGGCCCCGTCAGTTTTGCTGACCTCTCTTTGAGGTGCGCGTGGAACACAATCCGCCGTCGACCTGGGCTTGGTCCTTATCGGACGGCGAGCTACCCATTGCTCACCGTCCGCAAGTCAGCGCCTACGGTGGCCGGAAATCAGCCTGCGACTCCCGACGCCCAGGGCGTCTCCTGCGGCAGTAAGGGGCGTGAGAGCATGAAACTTGCTTCTCCCTCACGCGTTCCGCCTCCTCCTTCGCGAGTATTACTACTTCGCAGCCTTGTTCGCAGCCGTAACCTCGTTAGGTTACGGCCTCCCATGTCCTCTCACTCCATATCATAGCCTGGACCAGGGTCGGACGCGAGAGATCATCGCCGGCGATCACCTCCACGAGGACACGACGATGCTCCGCCCGAGCCGGGCAGACCTCCACTGTATGCTCCACTGTGTCCTCCGGGCGATGGTCAACACAATGGTGACACTCGGGTGTTTCCTCCCGCCTTATTCTGAACAGGGACCTCCCGAAACAACTGTCCGGTGAAGACCTGCGTCAAGCGAAAGGTGAGGACGCCGTGGCGCCTATCTAGCCACTCCTCAAAGAGGGAAGTACCCCAACCTGTGCAGTTAACTGCTAAGTTGGTATTTTCACCATTACATTAGCTTCCACATACGGCGTGGTTGTTACTATAATGTGTCTTTATTTATAAAAAAGTTTACAGGAGTGTTGTACTTAAAACTTTTTAGAGGTCATCCCACAAAACGTTTTCAAGGTTTATTTGTTTGAATAGACCATACAAGATTGAGTTAAGTTTATGTCGAACAAAAAAATATTACGTTTTCCTCGTCAACTACCTTGCGATTTGGTTTGCATTACACCTTTAGGGGTATAAGGAACAGGGTATAAAGTTCACTCATCCACCATAGAAAAGGCAGGATCCTCCAACCAGACGGGTGTTGTATCTGGCGGGCAACTTCCCGAAGCTTGAAGTTGGAATCTTGTATATATGTCGTTCGCGCGGTAAATTCTAATTGAAAGAAAAAAAGAAAGAAAAACATTTATTTGCGATGCAGGATTTGTGTGACGTCATGTCTTTTGATGTGTGGTTCGTATGTGGCGGTGTAACCGCTACAAACCTAATAATAAGGTACAAGGTTACCATAACAGCGATAATTAATAAAAAAAAAACAGTGGCACTCCTGGAGTGCCGACAGAAGTGAAAATTTGAAAAACAAACAGGACCGAGGTAATCAATGCGTTGATGTCTTTTTAATGTTCAAAAGCTGGTGTCATTACGGTATCGCGAAATCAATGGTTTAGTCCCATCTCAAAAATGCCCAACGCGCCTAAAGAAGTTTTCACTTCAAAAACATACATAAACTTCATGAGGCTTCCACAAAAACCAATCCATACTAATATAAGTTATAATACTAACTATAGAAAGAAAGAAAGAAAGAAAGAAAGAAGAAGAAGTTAGTTTGAAAGAAACAAAGAAAAAGTATTTAATGAGACGCGCACAGGAAATCATAAATCAAACAAATTATACAAAAAAAAAAAATTAAAATAAAAGCAAAAACTCCTGTACGAGGCCAAAAGGCCCCTATCTCAGCATATGCTATGCATATGCATTTGTAGTTTGTTTGCTTGTTACGCTTTTACGATAAAACGGCTGAACGGATTTGGATGAAACTTGGTACATGAGTAGACCATAACCTGGGTTAGGTTCGGAGATAGGATATTTTTTATCCCGGTACTACTCCACGCTGGCGAAGCCGCGGGCAAAAGCTAGTATAATAATATAATCATTATAAATGCGAATGTTTGCAAAAAAAACTCAGTTTGTCTGCCTGTGTCTTTTTTTCCTGTTTTTATAGTTATAAGGTGTATTTTTCAGTAGTACTGCCAATAATCTTCTAATCTTTCTTTCTTTTCTTTCCTTAACGGCTGTACGGATTTCAATGAAGTTTTGGCACACAGGTAGACCATGACCTGAGTTAGGACATCAGATACTTTTTGTCGTGGTAGTAGATTTCCGTGTGATAGTTTCCAACGTCCACGTGAGCGAAACCGTGGGCAATAGCTATAAAACAATAGAACCACATACCCAACTGTTGCATCATGTGCGAGAGATCCACCCACAGATGTCGGTACTGAGCCACTTTGAATGCCGGGTGTTCAGCTTCCAACGCCTTGTGCAGATTCATGGCCAGGCCTTGGGATGCGGTGCCGAACGCGTTGCAGTTTATGTACCTGGGTGGAAAAGAAAGGTAGGGTAGGCACGTATAATATTTTTAGGGTTCTGTACCTCAAAAAGAAACATGGAACTCTTATAAGATTACTTCGTTGTCCGTCTGTCAGTCTATCAAGACCCTTTTTTCTCAGGAACGCGCGTTGTCCGTCCGGCCATCCGTCTGTCTGTCTGTCAAGACCCATTTATCTCAGGAACGCGTGAGGGTATCGACTTTAAATTAATTTCAAATACGTCGGTCTGAAGTCCCTTGGAGCTCTAAAAAATCAAGCTTCTAAGTCAAAGCAATAAAAAAATACCACTATTTATGCGACATAATTGATACTCGCAAATAAATCAAAACCTATAGAGTACTCCTGTTGAATAGTCTCGGGACGTAGACCGTTGGTTTAGAGACATATCTCGAAACCAATGCTTGAATATTGTTCTAGATTAGGTGTGAAAATTCATTGACTAATCAGTTATCTCAACTACCCTTAAAAATCTACATTAATACTCATATATGATTAATTTTCTAATCATCTCAGTTACTTACTATTTATATAATTTTTCTGTATTAAATCAAGCTGTAAAATAATTCTATTTGCCTGCAAAAATTTAACGCCGAATACCATTTTTATACGTACCACAGTGAACAAAATCCATCCAACATGGCAATGATATGGTAATAAGCGAACGAGTGCCACAGTTCAAAGTCATCCTGCAGGTAATGTTGCGACAGTATCACGGCAAAGCTGAGACCCCAGGAGAAGACGCATAGACCCCAAGTAAGAGAGTAAAGGTTTGGGAATACTATCGGCGTACCTGTGATCTTGAGGTACTTCAGCTGAAATTGGAGAAAAAAAGTGTGATATGAGATGGCTTCTTTGACCGTGCAAGAATCTGTTTCACAAAAGGTCCGAAAATGGACATTAAACACGGGTTGCCATAGTCCAAGTGCCCACTTAGTTTTTCTAGCCATTGTCAAGCGGTTAGTTGACTCTTCACTGGCCTATTTTTTTTGCTAAAGAAACCAGTATTGCCGTACAACGTGGCAATACTGTCAGCCTTTTGGGCACTTTTTTCTGTTGACAGCAATGCGAACGAATGCTTTTCCCTCCTTTTTTATATATTTGTACATATTATTATTTTAAGACTTAAAATATGTAAATTTATCTTGGAAATTAAAATTGAATTAGGAATACTTAAATCTATCTATAGGTCCAATAAAATAGTAATGAAGTCAAAATTGTACATTGAACATTTTTGAAAAACAGTAATTGCTACGAGGTGTGGGAACAAGTCTGATGTCGAAAATATGGTGTTTAGATTTTTTGTCCATTTGTCTGTTTGTCTAGATATATGTTTCGGATTGGCAGAACGGATTTGGATTTTAGTTTATAACCTGGATTAACAGATAGAGTAAATTTAATCTCAGTAGTACGTTCCCGTGGCTAGTAAATAATAAAACTTTAGCTCATCAACAAAAGAAGAATCTTTCACAATGCATTAAATCACGTAAGTTAGTTTTTTTGAAGTGAAAATTTATGCGCGGTGGGCATTTTTGAGATGGGAAAAACAATTGAACTCGCGACACCGTTACCCACACCTCATTTTTGTAAACGCGATTGTGCACTTTATTTATATTACGTTACGGATCAATGTTCTATGCTATGTTTTGGAAGTTTTTTTTTTTAGTTTTCGCTTCTGTTGGCACTCCCGGAGTGCCACTGTTTTTTTACAATTCAATATATAGGATGTGGCCCGCCGCCCGAGACAGTTGATGAAATTACTTTCAAATCTGATTTTAACAGCTCGAATTATGTAGGTAGACTTCTGCGCCGCCTTGTCGAAAAAAGTAGATACCGAAAAAAGGATCCAAACTGACCTTTCAACGTAGATTGAAAGGTCAGTTTGGATCCTTCTTTCGTTTTGAAGGTCACATCAGAAGTTTAAGAAGACCATTATTGCAGTAAAGGGCAACATTTTATGAAATTGCTATAGCTGCAATGTCACCGTTGGTGTGATTCATGATCAACAGAATGGTACAGTCCTTTCACAGTTATTTTACCTCTGACGAAAACCTTATGGCAACGAGAATAAACAAGAAAGAAAGTTATGCAAAATCAGGGGTAATTTGAAAGAAAGAAAGGATTTGCAAAAAAAAAAAAACTTTAAAAGGACTGTGTGTTAATTTTTTACCAAAATATTTGACAGACACGTCGCATACGTTAACTGCGTGTGCCAATTTTATAATAGTGACATTTTTCAGTGTAACGAAGTACTAAAATGTTTAGTAGAACAGAATAATAATATCGATTTAAGAGTTCTAATAAACACTTTAAAGGTATGAGGAACAAGGTGTAAAGTTCACTAATCCTCTATAGAAAAGGGAGGATCCTCCAACCAGACGGGTGTTGTATCTGGCGGGCAACTGCCCGACGGTTAAAGTCGGAATCTTGTATATATGTCGCGGTAAACTTTAATTGTGCGATGCAGGATTTGTGTGAAGTCATGTCTTTTTGATGCGTAATTCATATGTAGCGATGTGACAGCCACAACACCATAATTATCAAATTGTTTATTACATGCAATACGTAGTTTATTACTAAAAAAATATTCACCACCATGCGACCTCACATTCATCGTTTATGATCCATTATTCATTTGTTTCCGCGCTAGTTAGGTTCTAGGTCGAATTTAATGATTTGGCTAGGCACACGCGAGCTTTTCAAATATTTAATACTTCAATTCGATTCCAATATAGTCGATATTGTAAAAGCGAGCTGGAAATTTATCGACTGACATAATAATTATAGGATTGTGTTTCAAGGGTAGGTTACTAGCCGTTGTCCGTGACTTTGGTCACATTTTACTTCCTTCTTTCATTATAAATGCGAAAAGTTTCTGAGGATGGATGGATTTTTATTACTTTTTCACGCAAAAACTACTGAACGGATTTGGATGAAATTTAGCACACATGTAGTTTACAACCTGGATTAACACAGAATATCATTTTTACCCCGGTATTCCCACGGGATCAATACTTATGCGGATGAAGCCGAGGAAGCGCTGTTAGTACTAACTAAAACTAAAATTTGAGTTCACTCACGGAATGATGGAGTTCCAAGAACTCGTTTTTTTATATACTTCTTGCGGCTTAGGCTAATTATTGTGTCAGTCAGGAAACTGATAAAAGTAATAATGTACTCGACATTACACTCATGTTAATCAGTTTTTCTCTAAAATGACGTGCCAAATAAGGGGACTCATTTGACAACTCAAGGCAATTAGGTACTTCCTGGAAAAACCCTCCATTTATCTGACCCAGTAACTAAATGAGAAAACTTTTAACGTTACTGTAGCGGCATCTACAGCGCTACATGCGAACCACGCATCAAAGATCGGACGCCACACAAATCCTGCATCGCGCAAGCAGAGTTTACCGCGCGACTGATGTATATGTTACGGCTAAAACCCGAAGTGTGGCTACACCTAGTTTTAGCCGGCTTAAACTAGATGCAGCTGGTAGCAGTTGGTTAAACTTGCCTAAATGGATCCAGTGTGTTATGTAGTCACAGTTCTAACCTAACCTAACCTACCTTTCAGCCATTTTCATTTGCTACAACTAAATTTAACCAACTGCTACCGGTCGCACCTAGTTGTAGCCGGCTAAAACTAGGTGTAGCCGGCTAAAACTAGATGCAGCCGCACTTCGGGTTTTAGCCGTGACATATATATACAACATCTCGACATCAATCGTCAGGCAATTGCCGACCAAACACGATACCCAATCTGATCGGAGGATCCTCCCTTATCTATGGAGGATAAGTGAACCTTACATCCTGTTCCTCATTCCTCTTTATTACTATTTATGCACCTCCCTAACTTCTAAGAATTACAGACTAAAGAAATTTTCCTAAGACCCACTAATGGAAGTATTATGAACTGAAACCTAATACCTGTATTGGTTTTGCTCTCAATACAAGAGATTCCTTTATTTACAAGATGGATGGCGATACAAAATGGCCGACTCATCGGTCTTGAACAATAGGGTGACTAATCTATAGATTAAGTGACTGGAATTGTAATAGCTACTTGGTTTTGAAAGACTCGTGTAAACAGAGGTATGGTTTCAATACAGAAAAAACTCGAATGATTATTTAGTATTATAGTCGAGGTGAATCAGGTTAAGAGAAAGGTTTCCATTGAGGGATAAAACTTTGTATTTTGCCTTACGTTTTACAACAATATATGCAAGGCAATCTTCTAACAATCAAGTCTCCCGTAAACCCTGTCAAAAACTGTCAGCCTGCCACGTTCGTGACAGCCGCCACAGAGGTCTGCTAGGACGGAAGAGTTCGTACACTGCCTGCTATACATTGCACATCTTGACTTGATCGTAACATTGGCGGCACCACATCCGTAACAATTATTTTTCTTCGTGTCCTCAGTTTTGTCTCTATTTACTAACTTTTGACAGCTTTCTTTTGTGTGACCGCTACGTTTGCAGCAGACACAAAATGACCTCCCTGCCTTTTTCGTCGTTGAATCGCTCGTGCGACTACCGGTGGCAGTAGTGGATGAACGGGAAACAGAACTCGGCGTACCGGTACGCGCAGGCTCGGCGACGGCAGCGGCATTGGGTGCAGCGGCGGTGCAAGAACCTTCTTCGCGACCTGATGACGGTTTTTGAGCTCGTGACTCACTCAACGAGTCTTCTACGGCTCGCGCTTTCTTAAGTAACTCGTCGAACGTTGTTACCTCAGC
The DNA here is from genome assembly GCA_916610215.1 of Omphaloscelis lunosa. Classification (NCBI taxonomy): domain Eukaryota; kingdom Metazoa; phylum Arthropoda; class Insecta; order Lepidoptera; family Noctuidae; genus Omphaloscelis; species Omphaloscelis lunosa. Next base: position 6,616,978 of record OU744255.1, read on the forward strand.
TTCGTCGATAGGCAATCCAATCGGTTCCAATTCAATTGAACCGAGGGATGTTGATGGCGTGTATGTACATACCTCACGTATGAGTTGTTGGCAGAACTCGGTTCTCCAACAGTCGACAGGCCGAGCCAGCGTGAGCCACCTACTACAATTACGATGAGTCAGGACTCATCATAATTGTAATGGGTGGCTCACGCTCAGTCTCTCCGACATTGGAGTCATCTTCCTCCTTTTGCAGTGAGTTGCATCCTTGCGGCATAACCAGAATTCGCAAAGAAAGCGCAAAACAGAATACCTCTGTCGGTCACACCGAAGAATAAAACAAAAAACGACTCCAAAAGTAAGAGAAAATTTTCCTCGCAGGAAGACATCAACCCCTGGTTTTATGACAAAAAACACACGTTGGGCGCCAGAATATAGTCGGGGTGGGTCAGGTTAAGAGAAAGGCTTCCATTGAGGGATAAAACTTTGTATTTTGCCATACATTTTACAACAATACGTGCATATTTTCTAACAAGCAAGTCTGCCGACCCTGTCAAGAACTGACAGCCTGCCACGTTCGTGACAGTCGCCACAGAGCTCTGCTAGGACGAAGGAGTTCGTACACCGCCCGCTATAGTATCTTGGTTTTTTTTTTGTATATTTACCTATAATTTATGTAAGTAGTAAAGGATATTCTCTCTATCTATGAACCAATTATAGGTTTATACAAAACATTTTTCTGTGTACAGCGTTTAATTTCACGAAAGTAGCTCCAGAAACTTTTCATTGACAACAGAACCGTAAGTAGGTAGGTACATTTACAGTATAGTGTTCGTACCTGATAATGCGTCCACATATTTTTGAATATTGCCACTTGCTGGCCATGCCGCCATGAAGCGATCGGCAAAAGAAAATGCGGGATCAAAATGCTCAAAAATATAATATTATAGATAACCTCGTCGAATCGCTTATTAGCCATGCTTTGAAAAGTCGCTAAGCGTTCTCTGCCCACTGAAAAGGGAGAGTTCAGTTGTAGAAAATTGTTTCCTGGCTTTTCAAAAGCTTTGCAAAGTTCAGTCAAAATTAGGAGCAATTAAAACTGATTGCTATATTCAAGCCTCGGGGACCTGTACATACATACTTAATGCTGTGAAGACTTTTCGCCCTCTTTAGAAAACAATAGAGAATATTTGTGTAAAAGTCGAAAATCGTATCGTCCGTCAATTACTTACCAAAGGCACTCAATGATTAACTTTTTAGAAGAAATCTGTTGTTGCTCTTCAGAGGGCTTAAATATAGGATGCTGTTTTAATGATTGTTCTCATGTATTATCTATTTGTCTTACCTTTCACTACTATGATACATTCTAATCCCCATACAAGGTATGCCCATAGCGTTGCCTTTGATATCCAATTGAAAGTTGTCCGCTTAGTTGTTTGTGCATCTGTGTGACAAAGAAATAGTGCACCATGTAACCACCATGTTTTATTTTGTCGAAGCAATGTTTCGTATGTAACGTATCAGCCCGATAACACAAATCTATCATTGCTTCAGATTCCTAGTAAACTTTTTATTAAGAAAATCGACTGTCTTGAATCACCCATAATTCACGTTGAAGTTCGTTCAACAACATATGTACGAATTTGCATAAAAACATACAACATTATAATATAAAAGCCCGGTTTGACGGTTTCATTTGAGAAAGGTTATTATATTTGAAGGCTTTATAGTTCACCCAATACAAGTGTGCACTCTAACGATGCAAACATTATTTCAAACTTATTGGATTCTGAAAAATTTCAACACATTTTCTTTTGAAAAGTTTAAAACTTTGTATGTGTAACAAAGTTTTACGACCGCATTCTATCTGATGAAGATGAATGCCGACATTTTGAAATTTTAAACTGAAAATATTTTTAAAGTTTTTCAATTCTTTTGTTTTGTGTTCCGCCCCAGAATCTTGTTATCGTTCTTGAGTAGATAAATAAAATTAATTCTTTGACGTATAAGTAAATAATGTACATTTTAGTAATGTACCATAGGCATAAGTTAAATAAATTGTAAATATACTTCAGAACCACTGATCCTTACAATCTTGCAAAAACTAGCTGAACAACTATTATAATAGTAGATTGATGGATACACTTAACTATATAAGTAAAGAAAAGCACACAAAAGACTGCCCTTGTGTTCTCAATTTTCATTTGAAAATTCTATAACAGTGCTCCACGAAATCATTTATTACAAGTGCATAAAAGAAAATATATTTACTTTTAGGCACTCTCATGATAGGCATGATCCCCATAATCTGGAACAGTACCAGCAAGCTCTTCGTAGTCATATAGAAACTGTCGTGGGCATCAAGAAGAGGCCCATCCTTATCAGTAATCTCCGGCCCATAAAGATCCTTAGCATCGGACTCTAAAAGAAACAAATTAAGGAAAATAAAAGATTCATTAAGATGATTAAAATGCGGCCCATTACTTATCTCGGTGGTGAAAAATTATAAGGAAAGGGTTTCCTTTTTAAGGATAGGGTTGTTGTACGTAATTTATTTTATGGTTTGAATTGAAATTGTGAGTGGTTTTTCAGCGGGGTAATCGACAGTGAAGTCCGTAAAATTATTGGGCCCAGCATTGTTGTGTTGCTGAATGAAAACAAAAAAGCTGCATTCTTTTTTATTGTAACAAAATGTTTTCAAAGTGCAAAAACGTACAAAATGAGGAGACTATTGCTAGACTAGAATTTAAATATGTCCAGCCAAAATGGACTAGGCTTGCAGAACTTAAAAGAGTTATTGACCGAATACGTATACATGATAACTTAGAAGTACAACAACAAAACAAATCAAGTTACATTGATTCCGATGAAGGTAATAATTTTATTGTTATATTAATTTCTCAAGATACGTAAGACACAAGTAATGCAATACAGATAAACTCTCACCTTTAATACCATCTTTCTCATCAATCCTCTGAAACATTTCCCTCTTACGGGTCTCATTGTTGTTAACCGAATTGGGATTGTAAACCCGAAACCCATACTCTTCTTTGTTCATACTGACGCTTTTGTTCCCAAATATAGAAATGGGTAGATCCCTGCGTCGACCGCTCAGAACGAGCCTTGTGAAAGCTCTGGCTACAGAATAGGCAATAATCAATCATAAACCCGACCGTCTCAGCTTACTTGGTTATGCCCGTTTGTCAATAAAGTGGGGTGGAGTTGGGTAGTGTTTTGTTTTATTTTTTACCTTCCTTTTCTATTTTTACCTTTTTTTTTTCATACCTTTTCTGATCATTGGTAAAATTGGGAAACGACATAAGTTTTCTGAGCTAACTAAGTCTTAATTTTATCTGTAAGTTTTACCTGTCTTAACCAGTAGAGCATTTGCATGCTCCTCTCATAAATTCTGAATCACATCGTGTGAGATACCGAGGCCGATTGAAGAGGTACTTGATATTTATCCTATAAAGATAGGATTGTTATAAATTTCATTTCAACGGCTTTCTTATCTTAAAAAATCTTCCTACGAAAGTAGATCACAATTTATGTGTTAAGAAATACCTACTTACCCATCCAATGTATACTGGTCAAATTTCAGGTTCAAAAAAAGATAAGCGCCACCTAAAATCTTTTGAAGCATACTCCACGCCCCTCTCTATTCTTTAGACACCTCTTGACGCCGTATACCGATGACGCCGCAGCGTCGCTCCACCGCCATTAATTCATATTTCACTCTAATGGCGACTTTCGAAAACACTTAACGAGCCCTTAAGTGAGATGTAAGCAAGACCTTGTGCCGAAGCGTTTAATGTTTAATATCAAATTAAGGGCTCGAGTAAACTTTTTTTTTTGGTTGGATTGGATTTTAAGGGTCGTTTTTAATGTAATTCGGATTTGATTGTTTTTATTGTTTAAAGGCATAACTATTTCCATTAATCTTTTTAATTTAAAAAAATCGTATACTTATGTTTTATAAATATGATAAAGTAAGTCCCATCTTTCAGTTAAATTTATAACCTGGGTTAGGACATAGGATACTTTTAATCTTGTTAGTGCGTTCCCGTGGGATGTTTTCCGACATCCACGCGTGCAAAGCCGCGGGCAATAGCTAGTCTATACATATAATAAAAATAAAAGTTATAAAAACTAATACCAAACTAAGACAAATAAGTCAATTCTTCTTCTTTTCGTGTGGATGTGATGGACTAGTCTGGTGTCAGAGTTTTAAAGCCGCCCATGGGCCTCTGACTAAGCTTCACATGCCGTCGAGAAATATCTCAAAAGTCAAATAAAATGGGTATAAACAAGACATCACAGATAGACAAATAAAAAATCCGGAGTTACACGTGTAGGGCATAAATCAAACAGATTACGTGTGACTCCGGATTTTTTATTTGTCTATCTATGATGTCTTGCTTATACCCTTTTTAGTTGACTTTTGAGATACACTCGAGAGCAATGAATCCGGGTCACTTAAAGAATCCTAAAAATCTCGGAAACTAAAAATGCTAGGTTAATGCAATAAATTGTATTTAATAGACAATGTAATACTCCTTAAATGAAGGTATTAAAACTTCTTAGTTATTGTAAAGTTATATCATAAAAAAATCAAATTTGAAAAAGGGCCACTTTCGAAGATGGAACTACGAAATTACAGCATTTGGTTTTGCTTTTGTTTGTAATCTGTCATTTATGTGGGTACATAAACCATGTTGATAGTGCTCTATATTCATTATTCAAGCTGAAATTATGTCGCTTACGCCTGAAGAATGCACCAGAATACTTACAATGCTGGAAACCGGCCGGAGTCAGCGCGATACAGCCAGGACTGTCGGTGTGTCGCTGTCAACAGTACAAAGAGTTCTCCGACGTTACGAAGAAACTGGTTCTAACCTACGCAGACCAGGAACGGGCAGAACCAGGTGTACCACAGCACGAGAAGACCGATACTTGGTGAACACCATGCTTCGAAATCGCTTTCTCACAGGAACTGAACTCACAAATCAGTTTCGACGCCTCGGAGGAAGTAACCCAAGTGCATGGACAGTAAGACGTCGGCTTGCTGAATCTAACTTAAAACCCCTTAGACCTGCAAACGGCCCTAAACTGGAGCGTGGGCATCGTATTTCAAGACTAAGATATGCCCAGAGCCACGTAAATTGGAGTATTGAAGATTGGTCAAAAGTTATGTTCTCCGACGAATCAAAATTTATGCTCTACAAGCACGATGGAAGACACAGAGTGTATCGAAGACCAGGGGAAAGATTCAAGCAAGCATGCATCGAAGAAAAAGTAGCCTACGGTGGTGGGTCTGTACTTGTGTGGGCCGGAATTTCTTCTGAAAGTCGCACAGAGCTGGTTATCATAGAAAACGGCTCTTTAACTAGCGTAAGATATGTGGAAGAAATCCTCAATGATCACGTTGGTCCATTTATGGTCAATTTAGGTGAGGATGCTATATTTATGCATGACAATGCCCGACCTCATACAGGTAGGATTGTGAATGACTACCTTCAAGAGATGAACATTACTAGTATGGAGTGGCCAGCGCGCAGCCCGGATATCAACCCGATCGAGCATGCTTGGGACGAGCTAGGCAGATGCGTAAAACAACGAAACCCTCCCCCAATCACGCTTCGTGAGCTCAAAATTGCTCTCACAGAGGAATGGGAGAATATTCCCCAAAATCGTATAAGGAACTTGGTGTACAGCATGCCAAACTGCGTAAACGCAGTAATGGAAGCACGAGGAGGCAATACGAAGTATTAAAATTTAAGAAAATCGTAATAAAGTTCAAAAATTTCATGTTTCCTATTTTTGTTTTAAGGAGAGATCAGCAGTTTTTTTCTTTATGTAATTTTGTGTTAATAAAATGTATGGTGACTCATATTTTTTTTACTTTCATTTAAGGAGTATTACATTGTCTATTAAATACAATTTATTGAATTAACCTATCATTTTTAGTTTCCGAGATTTTTAACATTCTTTAAGTGACCCGGATTCATTGCTCTCGAGTGTATTTCTCGACATTTTTGTCGTAGTTAGGTTTTGGTGTTTATTACTTTTATATTATCTATAAATTTAAGATATTTTGGGATTAAATAATTGATATAGGTATACAGGGTTATTGGTTATATACGTAAATTGGCAATCCGTCAACCATTTTCGAGTAATTTTACATTTTATAATTTAAAATATTTGAAAGAAAAATATAAAATGTCAAATGACTCGAAAATTGTTGACATTTGCATAGGAGTCAATAGGCGTCATTTGGTTGTGAAAGACCTCTCCAATATCGCGATAACGGATTGCCGAAGTATAACCAATAACAATAACAAATATACGGAATATTTGAAATGTGCTAATTAAACCCTTTCATTTGATACCTAAAATGGTATCATTAAAAAAAAATACACTATTAAAAGTTGTTACAATGTGATCAGGTTTTCAAAACCAAATTAAGTTTTGCTAGTGATCACAGAGCTCGTGAAAGAAAAGAAAAGTAGTCTGGGTCGCTCTCGCCGGATACGGCGAAGAAGACTATATTATTTGACATTGACGCTACAAAAGTAAATCAAAATAAAAATAAAACTACCCTAGAAAGCATGTTACGAACAAATGAGCGTGTAACTCCAAAACTTCATTCAGTCACGTCGAACTGCATCATTTCTAGTACAAAGATCGAAGCCACGTGTACACGAAGAACATAATATATCAATAATTAATCTTATTACTTACCCTTCTTTCCGCAACAAATTTTGTATGCTTAACTGTGCGTTTGCACAGGCGAAACAGTAACATAAAAACATGTTGAAATCTCTATTTTTCTGTCAAACATTGTATGGAACATTGACATAAAATAGAGATTTCAACATGCTTATATACACACTGTAGGTATCTTAATTTAAATCGCGGGTTGAGTTCACAAAAGGCTTAAAACGTTATTAAGGTGCACTGTGACATCGGAGTTAATATTAATTAAGCGATTCAGGTTAAAGGTGCGTTTCGCTTGGTACTGAAAATGTACCGAGTTTATTTTATGTGTTTTTTTTTTTTGTAGAAAAATGATAACGCTAGCTAGAATATTAATTAACCAAATTTCACCAACTGCTGAAATAGTATGATATTATAAAGATCTTTTGCCACAGTTTCTGGGAAATTACTGAGAAAACTCACAAAAGGTAAGCGCCTTCAATTGTCTATCCGAAAAATGTATTATAGAAACGAAATTTAATTTAGGATAATCAAATTATGTAAATGCTTGTTACATTTGCTACTTTAAGCGATATCGTATTGATTCAAAGCTCATGCTGATTTTTGGTTTCTAACTTTCGTCAATAATAATAGACTAATAAATTAATGTTAATATATCCATTACTATTGACTTTAAAGGACACCAGGGCAAGGCACTTTAAGCGTAGGACAGGTCAACTTGATAGTTACAATAATAAATAATTTTTATTTACAAAAGTAATGTACAAAGTAGGTATGCGCAGCATTTACAGCGTAGGACTTACAAGTGCACAGAAATTTGATCAATGACCCCTATGTTAGGTGGAACCTGTGTTACAGGGGTCATCCATCCGTCCGTTATACAAGATAACAGGTAGGTAAGTAAGTAGTACTTATTTTCTAAGTATACAATTATGTGTTTATTTCAAAAGTGCAAAAGGTGTGGTGAGTGCGTGTGTGATTGTGTGTGTGAGGGTGTGTGTAAAGAATAGTCATTGTATTCGTCATGTCTACTGTGATTTCAATAGGTCTTCTTATAGTTACACTGCAAATGGTTCATAATCCCTTGACACTTCACATAACTACACACTTATCACCAGTATTGTGATTATTTATCAAATATTGGCCTGCTATTAAGCCCACGTTCGCACGGACGTAAAAATATTGCAGCGGGATTTTATCGTGCAATGGATTTTCAACGCTTTGCTTAGCGCCGAGAGTTGAAAATGCAATAGTGTGTTTTTTCTAAGAAAGGCTAAGAGTTCATGGTAACCCCCAAGACAAGAGTAACTCGCGTAAAAGCCGCAGAAAATATTTTTCTTACATCTCCTCAGTTATGTTTTCACTGGTTTCTACAACACTTATAGAATGTCATGTACTATCGAAGAAACGTATCTGTATACTGTAAGGACTATTTTTGCTTGCAGCGCTCGGCCGCTATAGTATCGCTTACCTACAAAAAAAAAAAGAGTCAAATTGGTTAGATATATTATACGTTACCCCGATGGTACCTATTAGCAGTCACTTGATACACTTCAATTTTGTTTGTCTCTTCGAGAGCTAAGTGGAGCAAAACAAATTATCCACGTCCCGGCAGATGATCAAACATGCTTACTTCAATTTATATTCAATTAATCCTCCGCAACGATGGCAATGAAAGCGTCACGCTATTTATGTTTACCAGACCTTCGTAATCGGCTTTGTTTGTAATTAATTAAATAATTTTATAATCTCTATTGTCTTGACAGAGAAGACTATAGTAGTACCTATCCTATACTATTAAACGAGTAATATTTGTAAATATATAAATGTAATCACGATGTCTCAAACGGCTCTAACGATTTCGATGAATGTTGCAATATCAGGGTTAATGGGAGTGAAAAATTTATCTAGCTAGATCTCATATCTGGGAAAATTCGTTTTCACCGTATTTTCACCTGAGCAGAGCCCGGTCACCAAAAGTTTAGAACAAAATGGCTACCTTAGAATAATGACATAGGAGCATGGAATTAGTAAGTACAGTGGCGTGCCTAGGGGTCAAAATTAGGGCAAGCCGCCAGACTTTTTACGATAAAAAAACAGCCAAGTGAGGGATTGACTGATTTTCATATGTTGCTCATGGTACAACATTATTATAATTTAGGTTAGAAAACCTTTAAAATTCGAATAGGTCTGGCATTAGTATGTAATTGTCATAAGCGCCATCTACATTAATCAATACGCGTAATCACACCGCTTAGCCGAACCTTTTTACCATAATTCATATTCGCTTGTCACATGCAAAATTTTTCAATCAGAAGCCACTAGATGGCTCCCACATTATCGATTTGTTGTTCTATTGCCATACGCATAATTTTACGACTCGTAAAATTATGCGTATGGCAATAGAACAACAAATCGATAATGTGGGAGCCATCTAGTGGCTATATTAAATTTTAAACTCGTAAATTACGAGTTTAAAATTTAATGTCGATTGAAAACGTTAACGTGAGATATTACCTACTTAAATATTTTTTTATAATTTTTTTAATGACAATAGCCAACTCTAATATTTATTTCAAAACACCTATGAAGAATCTCTTCGATGCTAACATTATTGTGTTTTATGATCTCAAGATGTAGTACATAAGATGGTTTATTTTTCAGTGGTTTACTAAAACTACGAATTCCATAAAAACAACCCTAGTCATGTGCTTTCATGGCACCAGCTATTCACCTACATAAATTTGTATAATAGACAATCGAATGCCTACGAGTATTTCAATATATTCTTCGACTAACAAAGATACTGTTTTTTATTTCCGAGAAATAGTTACAGTAATTTAAGGTTGGTTACGGTGAAGTAAAGAGTTACTTATTGTCAGAAAACTCAATATGCCCAAACTCAAAATACCTTTACGAACACAGTCTCCGAATTTGATGATAAAAATAACACTATAATCACTTACAAAAGCGCGGAATGACATCGCCGCAATAACTATCACATCATTTTAAACAATAAAACTAATTCATTACTTCAGCACGTGGAAAATAAAATTCTAGTCTCAAAATATTAATTTCAAAACATATACAATAACAAATTCGTCGTCGCGTTTCAAAATAAAAAGTACTCTGTGCACTCAAAAGCCGGGCTTTTCATCTCATAGAAATCTGCGTATATGTACTTACCAATATATCAACTAATTTAAATGTTTCTATAGCAATTTGTAGGCGAAAACTGCGAGACAAAGAAAGGTAAGGCAAGCCAGATAAGAAGCCCACGAGTGTGAGCGAGAAGGCGCAATTGAATGCATTGTATTGGCGCGCAACAAAGCGCGCGGAATTTAAATTTTATTCATATGATTACTAAATGAATGATTCGAGTTCAATGAGTGCGTAGATCTGGCAACCTAGCTCAGTGCGCGCGGCAGAAAAAACGGGGATTTCGAAATTTGGTTATTCCTATGACATGCAAGATTGAGTTCGAGTTCATTGACTGTTTCTTTTTTTATTTGTTTTTATTGGTAGGCCTAGGTTTGTTCTTGAGAATTATGATTTTATTAGGGCAAGCCGGGCTTTTTGGCTTCTATGAAGGTACCGCCACTGAGTAAGTACCTACTATCATGGCAGCATTGAGTTAGTATATACTATACTTGGAATTAGTATGAACTGTCCTATATCAGTAAATGAACATTCTTTATTTTCACCGGAGCAGAGCTCAGTCGACCAGGTACTATATAATAAACGTATGTAGGCGTATTAATTAAAAAGCGTGTAACCGTAATGCTTGGGTATGTTTGATGCACTCAGTGTAACTAACTCTAACTTACCTTAGTCCCTGCCGTTGATTGAAGGAGAACCACAACCGTGTGTTTTTAAAACATAATAATATGTATAGATACCTACTTATGCAGTTTTGAATGAAACAGCAGATTTTTTTTATAACTGACGAATAATTTCTACGCAGGGGGGTCCAGAATCATGTACTGAATCCATGGTATAGGTTGCGCGTCGATGTCGCTGCCACCCTGTATTGTCAATATAAAATATGTATTCGTTTTAGTTAGGTTAGGTACTCTCTCTCTCTCCGTAGTTGTCGAAAAAGACAACTCGGAAATTATTGACGTGATAACTTCTATAGGCGCGTTGGACATTTTTGAGATGGGACTAAACCATTGATTTCGCGACACCGTGGTGACACCAGCTTTTGACCATTAAAAAGACATCAACGCGTTGATTACCGCGGTGAAAGAAGTAAAAAACATCAACGCGTTGATTACCGCAGTGCAAGCACTAAAAGACATCAACGCGTTGATTACCGCAGTGCTGATTTTTTTTTTCAAATTTTCACTTCTGTCGGCACTCCCGGAGTACCACTGTTTTTTTAATGCAAAGAGCCTTGATAGCGACAATCATCTTTCTAACTATTCCTAAAACAGAATGCACAGTCTTCATCTACCAATCTTGGTAATTATGTTATAGCCTTCTTTGCCAGTCCATAATCAGCAGAGCACGTTTACAGCAGCCAATGTTTTTGTTTAATCGTTAATATATAACATTGAGAGCAAAATTGATGAAAGTATAGCGTTTTGTTAATGTTATATTTTTATCAATTATACTCCCGTTATACGATAATCAACAGCATACTCCCAGTTTTTCATTAATTTACTAAAGTGATATAAAATTGGGTCGTTATATTTAAACCAACCAACCAACGAACACGAAAATTGGATCTACCCTTAATATATCTATTAATTTAATATTATTCATAACGTTTTCAATATTATAAAATACTAGCTTCTGCCAGCATGATATTATAATATAAACTATGGCTTGTATAGCATTCTACGGTGAAATATTTTTTTTTAATCGGTCCAGTAGATTTTGAGTTCAATCATTACAAAAAAATAAAATCTTTTTATAACATTCGTGTAGACCCGCCCCTGATGTGCACAGTTTTTACCACTAGACAAAATGTTGAAATTTTTTTATTATGTGCAAGTTTTAAAAGTATTGATGTTTTATAAATGTAACTCCTGCGTGCCATGCATTATAGATGATATGGATATTATTTGCCATACCAAGATTTGCTTGCAAAGTATTATAAGCTCGAAGCACTTGAAAATAGACAGAAGTTCTTAGAAGCCATGAATCTATATAATATTGTAAGAAATAAATTTGAATGTATTGAATTGTCCAACATGGTATGCTGTGCGGTTCCTAGGACAGTCCACAAGCGAAAGGTGCACGCTGGCAGATTATTTTCAGTGGCTACTTTCAAGTCCAACTCTGGCCTCGCCGCCTGCGTTCGCCTGTTCGCAGAATGGGACCTTTGAACATATAGACATTTTTGTTTTTGCTCCCTATACGTTTAGAAGTCTTATACTCAAGGAGCTTTCTTGAACATATTTCCTTCTTTTTTGTGTACCATTTCTAAAAAGTTATGTGGATATACTATAAACATTTAAGAAAAAAAAAATGTATTTGTAATCCTAGCGATTATTTTCTCTGTCACTGTCCTGTAGCTAATCCGTAAACAGTGTTGGGGGCTGCAATATTGTCTGTATTTTTTTATGTATTTTTTGTTCTTATGTTTTATATTGTAGCTGTTTGTTGTTCCTTTTGAATAAAATAAAATAAACGAAAACCGCATCAAAATCCATCGCAAGGTTTAGAAGAACAACGCGGTCACACAACAGATACGAAAAGGGACTTTATTTTATATATGTGTATGTATTTATATAGAAAAAATATTATTTACACCAAATAATATAAATATTATTACACCTTAAAACCTGCTTACCTTTTTGCAGTAATAAGTGAAATAAGATTGATATGTCTTCAAAATACCATTTCAGACACTAATTTACATGGTCCTCATATGGCCTGACCAAGATTATGTCTGGACTTTAAAAAGGAGTGCAATCTCTGAGTTTGTATCGACCTTTCTTCTCAGAGTAGTCAGATAGGAAACGCCGAACTCATCTAGCTTATATTTTTTTTTTAATATGACGTGTAAAAGTGATTCCGATATCCTATTTACAGAATAAACAATTTCATTTAATTTCAAATAAAAGTAATTAATTAGGTAGATTAATCGAATCCATTAATAGACCAATGAACTTAATTGAAGATTTCAATTTTAAGACGAAAATTGAAGAGATCCTTATTTCAGATCGTCGTTTGTTTGACAACAGCGATTGTTATGCAAACAGTATCCCCTACTACGGTCTCCTTAATTGAATTTTCAGCTTGTGTTCAATTAGTCTTGTAAGAAAAAAAAGTTTTCATAGTTTAAAGATAACTGTAATTGATAAGTAGATTGATATCACAACAAAAACATAAATGATTTGGTTTTTTTTTATCGTTTTTTTTCGTGTGGTTATAGTGACTATACTTTTTTTTGGTTGGGAAATTATCAATTAACTTCTCCCGCTCTGAGCGGAGTGGGGGGGCGTGTCAGACTGTTACTGACTAAAACCCACTCGTGTCCCTTCAGTTTCCTGTATGTTGCTAGGGGCCACGGTATCCCTTTCTGACTGTCTCGCGACCTCGGCGGGCATCAACCCTGGCGGACCCCGTCAATTGTGCTGACATCACTTTTAGGCGCGCGTGGAACACAACGCGCCGTCCACCCGGGCCTGGTCCTTATCGAACGGCAAGCTACCCATTGCTCACCGTCCGCAAGCCCGCGCCTATGGTGGCCGAGAATCGGCCAGGGATTCCCGACGCTCAGGGCGTCTCCTGCAGCGGCTAGAGCCGCGAGGGCGCGAAATTTGCCCCCCCCCTCACGTGTTCTGTCTCCTCCTTTGCGAGCATTACTGCTTCGCAGAAGGAGATGATGGCTTTCCATGCCGTCTCACTGGTCTCATGGCCTGGGCCAGGGCCGGACTCGAGAGATCACCACTGCCGATCTCCTCCACGAGTATACGGCGGTGCCCCGCCCAAGCCAGGCAGACCTCCACCGTATGCTCTACCGTATCTTCCAGACAATCCACACAATGGTGACACCCGGGCGTTTCCTTCTGCCTTATCTGGAACAGGAACTTCCCGAAACAACCGTGTCCGGTGAGGACCTGCGTCAGGCGGAAGATGAGATAATGACTAACCTGGTGTCAGAGTTTTATGCCGCCATGGGCCTCTGACTTGGCTTCACTTGCCGTCGAAAAATATTTCTCAGGCTTTAGACATTCCTCACGATGTTACCTTCACCGTTTTTGAAGCAAGTGATAATTATACAAATACGCAAATGAATCTGTAAAGTCAGAGGTGCGTGCTTTGGGTTTGAACTCAAAACCTATGACTTGGTAGTCCGACGGTCACACCATTAGCCTATCACTGCTAATAACTCAAGTACTGTCTATTCATAAAAACTGTCAAACAAAAAAGAAAATTTTAAAAAGCCCATGTTTTTAGTTAAGCCAAGATTACTTAAATTTACTTCCAGTGCACCCTGGGTCATTTATTTTGATAATATTTTCACAATTGCATGAGCTATTTTTAAGCGACTCCAAAAAAAAGGAGGAGGTTCTCAGTACGTCGAAATCTTTTTTCTCATTATTAACATCGTTCCTGCGGATACGAGGGAAGATGACATAAAACAGAATCCATACTTGACATACTAACACTAGACTGACCAACACTCTTACTACGTACATACTTAAGCAGTTCCAACTTATCTATTTTCACTTCCAAACTCTCTCAGCTTATGTAAATACTCCATGTAGTAGGGGCCTGCCTTAGGGCGTCCAGACGTTGCTCTAACTACTTGCATTTGTATACGTCGTGCCCCCCTTCCGTTCTTATCTCGGCTCTTTGTCATAGAACAAGGCTCCTCAACGCTGAGCATTTGTTATGGGGCATATATTTTATTATGTTGGTATAAAATGTATAAATATTGTGGGGTGTTTATTAGGTTGGTAATGGGTTCGTTAAGAGATGGAAGGGTAAAAGTTGAAAGGGGGGGGGGGTGGGGGGGGTTGAAGGGGGTTGAGGGGGGGGGGGGTTTACAAGTTGTTAACAAGGGGAGTTTGGAAAACGGTCAATCGCAACTAGGTAGTCTTCACATATAATTATAAATTAACTAGCAGCGCCCCGCTGTTTCACCCGCGTAAGTCTCAATCCCGTGGGAATATCGGGAACGCAAGAATTATTTGTCCTAACCCAGGTCATTGTCTACCCATGTCCTAAATTACAATCAAATCCGTTCAGCTGTTTCAGCCGTTTTAGCGTGAAAGCGTAACAAACAAACAAATAAGCAAAAATACAAACAAACAAACCCACTTTCGCATTTATAATATTAGATTAGGATGTTTATAAAACATTTTAAAAGAGTAGGTAACTTTGGAGTTTCTTCGCCATTCTTCTCCATACGAAACTAACTTTTGGAAGGGGCCGCCTAGAAACAATTCTATTATTTTGTTAATTTTGACGTTCAAAATTGCCTTTTAATAAATGATTTGACTTTGACTTTAGGTACTATACTAAGATTAAGTTGAAAAAACCTACAAAAAAATAACTCGTGCGGTTCGTGTGGTTAAACCTTCGTCAACCTACAAATGTCTTTGTAAATATCGTTTGACAAAGATTTTACCATTCAGCTATTCCGAATTTACCTTGGATTTTTTTTTTTATCTATTAGGGGTCAAAGATAAAATAAATTGAATTCCTTTATTTCAGAAACATCTTTGGGCACAAATCAAATCAGATTCTCAGTACAATACCGGCCATTTAGGGATATATTCTTTTAGATTTACCCAAATGGCTTTTAAACTTTTTAATGTGTTTTATGAAGACCTCGAAACTCCCAGGGATTTATTCAAGATCCATGTTAGCTTTAGAAATATTATAATAGAATGAATGACAGAAAGAAAAAGTCAATCCTCTTTTTTACATTTATTTTATTTTTAAACAAGATAATATTTACATAATATATAAGCTAACAGACTATAAAATAATGTCACCCTTGTCATTTTATCTGTCTACTTATAATAACATTAGTCAGGTAGGGAACATAGTTCTTCCATAGTTCAAGGTAGCGAATCAACTATAGCCACCCAAATCCATAGCCCAATATGTTTTGTTATCATGTTCTGCAATAGTCCTGCACCAACCGGGGCTGTCTTTGGGTGCACTTGCATAGTGCGTACAGGGATAATCATCGGTTGGTTCCTTGTCATCATTTAAAATTGTGTAAGGGGCTTCTGCGAGTTGACTTCGGCTCCTCGCACGCCTTCTAAAGGTCCGGAACCCCATGGTCTCGAGATATGTCAATGACATTTTTTTTTAAATAATATTGATAATAAATGTATGTAAAAAAGAGGGGAAAGAATTACACGGCACCAAAAAATTCATCCGCATCGCTTTCATCAGGAAAAGTACCCAAATCCTCTTATTGAGTAATACATGGTGCGAATCCCGGGAGAAGTAACGTGACAATAGATAATAAATTTAGATTATTTGTGATTCATTAGTCAAAGAGTTGTCAGGTTAAGGTCTAGGCTATTTAATGGCTTGATCATCTATAGACAGCAAGATCTTAATAGGTACACAATTTAACTCTTTTATTAATTATTACCTTTGAATTATTTTCTCCTGAAACCCATTTGAGACCACATTATTAACTTAGACCAAATAAAAAACCATCAACAGTGACGGGAGGCCGGTTTCGTAAACAAATGTGCACTTAGTGAGGTGTAGTTTGATTGTAATTTCTTTGTAAATGGTTGTAAATGCGCGCGTGTGAGCGTGTATGCACAGAGTGGAGGTGTAGTTTTCGCATGCTTCACTGTATTTTTCGCAGCGCTATGGTTGGTTTGAGATTATAAATAAGCATTTGTTCATACTAATCCTTAGTTTATAAGCCCTGTTCACAATACGCGATGAAACGAATAAAGACATCAAATTATTCTATTGTGAGAGCAAATACCAGTGTATGTTGTGGTTGTGAGCAGAAGTTATGACTTCAGTTGTATTTTAACAGGATGAGATTGCTCAGTATAGCGATGTTGTGTTTTGTGAAGGGTGTCTGACGTTGTTTCAAGTCTGTAAATTAAATTAATTTCCATATTAACAATACTTCTTTAGAAAGGACGGGTGCGTAGTACTCACAACCGGCGTGCGTGAATCACCAGATGTATGAATGTCAACGAGGCAAAAGGAGTATAAGGATCGTAGCAGGTGGCGTTCTGTGGTTTCTGTCTACCCCCATGGGAAGAAGGCGTTGGACAAAACTTTAGAGTAGGAAAAGATAATATAATGGATCAGATTTATAGGCATCTGAGTAAAATCTCTGTTCAGACACAGTAAAGTTGTTTTTCCTAAAGTTAATGATAATTTAGATGAAAGACAGTAAATATCCAGTCAACCGCTTCTATGGTCTAGTGGTAAGACCACCTGTCTCAGAACTAGAGGTCCTGTGTTCGATTACGAGTAGGGGAAAAAAAATCTGCTTGGTTTGGTTAGTGGTAGACCACCATAACACTTACCACTTAGAAGTCTGACGCCATAACAACAATGTTAGAGGTAAGATAGACTGGCTCGTTGGTCTAGTGGTCACAAGCGCTACTGCTGAGCATGAGGTCCTGGGTTTGATTCCCGGGTCGGGCAAAGTGTTATTGGGTTTTTCTATCTGAAATTTCCCAGTAGCAGCCTGGAGTCTGGATTTGTACGCGGTTGATGGCAATAGGCTCGCCCCCTATTACATGGGACTTAAAAACATAACTGGCGAAATGTGGGTGAACCTGCTATAGGGACACCTCTGCCCAACCCTTCGGGGAAACAAGGCGTGATGTTATGTTATGTTATGTAGGTAAGATAGCCAGTCCTCTGTGGTTGAGGATTGCGGGTAAAGCTCGCTTCCACCTTCAGTCTGATCAGCACTTACCATCAGGTGAGGTGAAGGTCAAGAACTTGACCGATGTGATAGTAGTTTTCCACTTACCTAGACACAAAACATTCGAGATAACACGTCCGAAATCAGCACAATCAGATCGTAATTTCTAACTAAAACTTACGAAGTACTAACAAGAAAAGTATAAATGCCGATAAAATTGTTCAAGTTACCCATTTATCTTAGAACGTCTCCAACTTCGAATGAATAAACATTCGTCCTTGCCTCCTCCTAATAGCAAATAATATCTATTTGTGTTTTACAATTGAGAGTTGAATTTATTTTATAGACCTGTTCCAGATTTAATTGTTTTTTAACAGCAGTTCTAAAGAGAAGAAAAGGTCAATCAATTCTGTTAAGAGTTTTCTGTGTGAAGTTATAAAAGTTTCAAAGAGGGGTATTTTGTTAAGTTGTTTATACTAACTATAGGTAACTAGGTTGTTTTCCGAGGTTTCATTAGCACTCGCATCCGAAGGAAACTTTTTCATTAACCGGACTAAAAAGTATACAACATTTTTAAATTAGTTCGCCACAATGCGTGATTGAGTAATGCCACAAGTAGAGATGACATGATTTCATATACTCAAACATATATACGTACCTTCTTATTACAAAACAAGGTTTATCTTCAGACCCAGGTACAAACCAAGAAGCCATTTAGAATTTTGAACAGTATTTCGACCCGAGTAAAGTCCATAATACACAACTGACAACTTAGAAACTGTATCTCAATCACAGTTACGTTACTTTTACAAAAAAAAAACTGTCTCGATGATGATGTCAAACGATAAAAGATAAAGATAAATTGTTTTGTAATAAGACCGTTACAATACTAGTATTTACTACATATTGCCTGCCAAACTATACAGAACTAAATTGCTTGACAAATCGGTGACCCAAAATTTGTCTCGAGTTCAAATCTGTTTGAGAGCTTTGAAGGCAATTCCCGTAATTTTTAAGAACGTTCGCGTTCGCATCTTAGTCGCAATCTGTCAAAAATACAATCAATTTACCAAAATTTATGACAAGTTTGACAGATTACGACTTGAATTGAAATCCAAGCTCGTATGTCGAAACAAAAGAGGAACGACAAAATAGAATGAAATTGGAGTGAAACAATAGACGTATGATATGAAAAATAGTTTTAGTTATTGCATGAAATAATTGAAAACTAGGTACCTACTGTTGTTCATTTTGTGTATCATGGCGCAAGATAGCCTTTACCAGATTGAACCATTGATACGATGACCATCGTATTAATGGTTCAGCATCTTCAATATCATCAGAAATGAAAAAAAAAAGAATTAATGTGTTAATAATATTATATTTACTGACTGCTTCGTTGGTCTAGTGGTCGCAAGCGCTACTGCTGAGCATGAGGTCCTGGGTTCGATTCCCAGGTCGGGCAAAGTGTTATTGGGTTTTTCTATCTGAAATTTCTCAGTAGCAGCCTGGAGTCTGGATTTGTGCCCGGTTGATGGCAATAGGCTCGCCCCCTATTACATGGGACTTAAAACATAACTGGCGCAATGTGGGTGAACCTGCTACAGGGATACCTCTGCCCAACCCTTTGGGGAAACAAGGCGTGATGTTATGTAATATTTATATTTAGGGAGTCTTTATCATTATAATTTAAACTGTTTGCATGCCTTAGTTAAGGTAGTTAGTATATGGATCATTTTAAACGTAACATCTGTAACTTGTACGTACTTTCTGTGCAAATAAGAACTATTCTATTTTATCAGGATTGTGCCGGAATATAGCAGTTCGTCGTGGACGTGGTACGACAGCGGCTCCCCTGACATCAACTTCTGTCATCAGAAGACAATCGCCACGCAACCATCAAAGTCAAAGTCAAAGTCAAATCATTTATTTCAAATAGGCCCATGTATGGCACTTTTGAACGTCAAAATCATCGATACGTTCACCGATATGTTGCTCTGCGAGAGTGACAGTAATCAGCCAATATCACTCTGATTCGACCTCTTCGGCGGTTCCTAGTAACGTCTAACTAAACGAGACGGCGCTACTTGCTGCCCCGTCATGTATTTAGACTGTTCAAGTTCCACTGATCCAAACATATTACTTACATATAAAAGAGTTTGCTTTTTTTCTTCTTATTTTAAGAAGAATCAGTCGTTTTCATGAATTTTCCTATTTCCTGACTTTTTTTGCTATGGCAGAATCGTCCAAAACTTCTTGAAAACAAAAGTCCTCAGAATTAACTTCAGTTCCACATACATTCCTAAGTCAAACTAAGGTCTAAATAAGTCACGTACACCGATAAGATTATATTCAATAGAAGGTATTACACTCCCGGACTCCTAAATCGAGCAACTGTGCACTTTAAGTTTATAGGCTTAAGACATCAAAATAATTGTAAGTCAGAGAAAGGTTTTATGCAGTTTGTAAGCTGAAATACTAGCCACCATTTCGGTATCACCAATGTTCCAAATTTGAATTCACGAACTTGAAAAAGAGAAGAAAATCGCAGATTGGTCGCTCTTGAAGGAACAACAAGCTTTGATTAGAGCATCTATAAGTCAATAGTTATTTCGTTATTTGTTTTGTTTTGCATAAAAATAGGATCGATTTTTTTTTATCCATTCTGACTTTCAAATTATGGATACTGCATCTTAAGTAGCCGCGCACACTACAAGAATTGTTCGAGGTATGACGTTAGTATCGATCGCAATAATGGAATGGCCAGAATAAAAAGCCCTGATATGAATCCAATAGAGCACTCTTATGGGATGAACTAAAGAGGCGTGTTAAAAAAAAAAACTTTTCAGTAGCTGAAAACTGCTTTATTGGTAGCATAGGAGAACATTCCATAGCTCGTCATAGTAGCATTAATTAATTCTATGGCGAACCGAATGAAGGTCATAGCAAATACTCTTGGAGGTAACAGTAAGTTACTAAATAAACGTTTTCTCTATGTAAACCATTGTTTCCTTCAAAAATTCCACGCAAATTTTGCTCCTGAGAAAAGCGAAAAGACGACTTATTGCAATTAAAGTATTTTATTTTAATATACCTATTTCAAATTTGGAACAGTGACAAACTGTTATGATAGTGAGTGACTGGCGTCAAAACCTTTATCCGAAAATATGAAGGCTGGTTTGATTTAAGTGTCCGGGAGTATATTAGCGTCAGCATACTAAACCTACGTGGTCCATTTCCCGTCGATTCTCGGAATTTGTGACGAGGACAACCGCACCGGACGATCGCACGATGGGTTTATTGAAATGGTAGGTAGTACATTTACTATGAAATGATACCCAGAAGTCAACGACTGTATGGTCGTTGCCAAGATAAAAAGTGGTGCTAAAAAATGTGTAGGTAACTTTGTTAAAGCTTTTGTGCGTACTAAAAAAGTATCCGATCAGTATCAGTTTTTTGTTGTCATGCTGTTTTAGTTATTAGTTCCTGGTCGACCGAGCTCTGCTCGGGTGAAAATAGAAATAAACATATCCCAGGTACACACACACCCGGGGTTGCGAAGAAGTCCGAAAGGGAGATCGTGGCCTCCGGCAAAATGGCAACTGAAGGAACACGGGTGGGTTTTAGTCAGTAAGAGTCTGACACGCCCTCCCGCTCGACCCAGAGCGGGAGAAGTTATTTGATAATTTCCCACAAAAAAAGTACACACACACCTGTCCAGGTATACCAACGTTGTATGACATTCCCGAGGCTAGGAAAATTGAGAAAACGAATTTTCCCATATTTGGATAGATATGCGTGGATGTGACGCATGCTTCCCCAACCTTATCTCATTTATGTATTTTAAACTTTATTTTTTTTGCGTCACGTTTACCGCAAATAAACGTTTTTTTTTTTCTTTCTTCTTCTTTCTTCTATATATGAGACCTAGCTAGATCGATTTTTCGCCCCCGTAAAACCCTATATTGCAACTTTCATCGAAATCGTTAGAGCCGATTTCGAGAACTTGAGTACAAATATATATATAAACAAATATACAAATATTGCTCATTTAATAGTATCGGATTTATACGAATATGGCTGTAAGTGTTACAAATGAATGAATGAAAACAAATACTAAAAAAATATCATCATTCTATAAAAACTCTGAGATCGATAACATACATAAGGAAAGAAGTTTTAATGTATGATAATATCCTTACCAACCATCTCTAGATACCTCCTTAAACAACCGAAATTATATTAAATATTTTCTTCAAACTACATAGTTCAATCCTTCCGAACTAGTTTAACTACCTATCTAGTACCAATTACGTCCGAATATTTAGCGAGCATTGTTACAAGTCAGAATGCCTTGAATAGTTCCAGAGAGTATCAGAAGTCTGTAGTCTGTAAGTAATACAGACAAAGTTCTTGAACAGTCCACAACTAACTGAACTTATCCATTACCGGATCGAGCTTAATCGATCCGCCTAGAACCGGTTTTAGCCGGTTATCAAATCTGTTTATGTAGTACTATTGTAGATAGCGTTTACTGTTCAATGGGCATGAAATTTATATTATTTGGGTGGATATATAGTAATAGCTGAACGATTATAATTCTATTGAAATCGAGTTGAGTTTTGATAAAAGGTATTTTAGAAGTAATTTACTGAATAAGGTTTTAAAGTGTAGCAGGTTTTGATCTTTTATAGTATATTTGTTGAAACTATTTGGTTTACCTTTTTTTTTAATAGAAACACCCTGGCCACTTGTTAAAGTAATTTCAGGTACCTAGGTACTTATTTTGAATTTAAAAAAAAAATATTGTTGTTGTCATTCTTTGTGTCAATCCAAATGTGCTCCATAATATAAGCGTTGTAACATAAAATCGTATTTTATTCCAAAAGGTTATGGGCAATTAATCGATTTTAAAAAAGTGGACGCTCTACATATATTCCTATTCAAAAATGGCAAGTGGCGATTCTTCCCTGGTAAGCCCAATACAATCCACAATGACATTCTCAAAACTACGTGGAAAAGAAAATTTTCACACCTGGTCGTTCGCAATGGAATGCTACCTAGTAGATCAGGATCTTTGGGACATAGTGTCAAAACCGGCAGATCTTACAACAGCAGCAAATGCTAGAAAAGATGCCAGAGCGAGGTCTAAAATATGTTTAGCATGCCACGAAAATGTTTATCCTGTGATTCAAAATGTACAGACGGCATGCGATACTTGGAACAATTTAAAAAAGGCCTATGCAGATTGTGGTCTTGTCAGAAGACTATCTCTAATGAAAAAGCTACTAGCTGTGAAATATGAAGGAAATATGGAAAAGTACGTGAACTTAATGTTGACTACTCAGCAGGAACTGCGCGGCATGAACGCTGCCATAGAAGATGAGTTTTTAGCCATCATTCTACTAGCAAATCTTCCTGAAAGCTACAAACCACTTGTTATGACCCTGGAGCACTCTAACACGAAGATAACATCTGAAGCTGTAGTCTCAGCACTTTTTAAGGAAGATAGCCGACCATCACCGACTACAAGTCTTACTGTACCTGATGCAGCATTACAATGCACCGTGACTAAGAAAAAGTCTTTTCATTCGAAGAAATGTACATACTGCAAGAGATTTGGACACTATAAAAATGAATGTAAAATCTTAAAGAAGAAGCAAGAAACTCCTAGTATTAATACTACTAATTACACTTCACACATTACACTTTCATCTTGTTTTAATGTGTCTCATTCCTCTTCCTCAGATTCTTGGTACATAGACTCCGGTGCTACTTCTCATATGTGTAACAGAAAGGAATACTTTCGTGAAATAACTCCTGTAATTAAGCCTGTCACTGTGGCCAACAATGACCAAATTCTATGTGAAGGTGAAGGTACAGTCGTCATTAATAATATTAATACAATTAAAGATGTTCTTTATGTTCCCCAACTAGCTGCAAACTTATTATCAGTTAGTAACTTAGTTAAAAAAGGCTTTATTGTTTTATTTTCCCTAAAAGGTGCCACTATTCTTCAAAAAGAAGGATGTAAAGTCTCAGGTTCTATTATTGCAACCGCCTCAAACTTCAATGGCATGTATAAACTTAATGTTCCTGATTCGCAAGCTCTTTTAACTACTTCCACAGAGTCTGCATTATTATGGCATAGACGCCTTGGTCACCTTAATACTAAAGCCATGAGTATTTTAAAAAATAAGTTTGTGGGCATTAACTATAATGACACACTGAACAAAATCTGTGTGCCTTGTCTACAAGGCAAACTAGCAAAGAAACCGTTCAATAATTCTTCAAGCAGGTCAAAAAATGTTCTAGAAATAGTGCATTCTGATGTTTGTGGACCCATGAGTACTCAATTTTGGGGCAAAGCTCTCTATGTACTCACATTCACTGACGATTTTTCTCGCAAAACTTTTGGATATTTTCTAAAACACAAAAGTGAAGTGTTCTCTAAGTTTGTAGAATTCAAAAGTATGGTAGAAAATCAAACGGGTCACAAAATAAAAAAGTTTAGGTCCGATTGCGGCTCTGAATATATTAATCGCAATATGACTACCTTTTTGAAAGAGAACGGAATTTTGCATCAAACTTCTGTTCCCTATAATCCACAACAAAACGGTATTTCTGAGCGAGTCAATAGAACTATTATTGAAAAAGCTAGGTCCATGCTTCAAGATGCTAACTTATCAAAAGCATACTGGGCAGAAGCAGTAAATACTGCAATTTATCTCAAAAATCATTCACCTACTCAAGCGTTAAATAATAAAATTCCAGAAGAGATTTGGACTGGAAAGAAAATTAATCTTTCACATTTACGTGTCTTTGGCTGTGAAGCACATGCACTTATACCCGTAGAAAAACGTACAAAACTAGAGTCAAAAACTCGAAAGTACATATTTGTTGGGTATTCCAGTCAAAGTAAAGGCTTTCGTTTAATTGATCCCCAAAATCCTCGAGTGGTTTTGACCGCGAGAGATGTTGTCTTCATTGAGGATAAGCCTTCTACTAGCGACACTCAAGATGTGTCTCAGTCACAGACAAGTGACATAATTCAAGTACAAGATACTGAAACAGGTTTAGACATGGAAATACCTAAAGTTTCACAAACTGAAACAACTGAAGTTCCAAATACGGAAATACAAGAAATCTCAGAAATAGAAACACCTGAAGTGTTTTTTGACTCCGAAAGTGAGACTATTGTGAAACATCCCCATGTTAATGTTGAAAGCAAAAGGAGATATTCCCTTAGAGACCGACGTCCACCAATAAGATATCCCGACAATGACACCCTAGCAAACTTGACTTCTACGAACTTTGAACCTGAAACGTTTAAAGAAGCCATGGAAGATGTTCATAAAGACAACTGGCTTAAGTCAATGGAAGTCGAATACGATTCACTAATTAAGCACGGTACCTGGATTTTGGTGGACAGACCAAGTGACCGTAAAATTGTGAAATGTAAATGGGTATATAAAATAAAAAGGGATACATCGGGAAATATAATAAAATATAAAGCCAGATTGGTAGCCAAAGGGTTCACCCAGATTTACGGGGTGGACTATCATGAAACTTTCTCACCTGTAACTAGACTATCAACTGTCAGATTGCTAATAGCTTACGCTGTTCAGCATAACTTAGAAGTCGATCACTTAGATGTTGAAACTGCCTTCCTTTATGGGACCTTAGACGAAGAAATTTATATGACTCAGCCAGAAGGATTTATAAAAGAGGACAGCAAAAACAAAGTATGTCTTTTAAAGAGAGCTTTGTATGGATTAAAACAATCCCCTAGACAGTGGCATAAAAAAGTTTGCGAAGCAATGGCAAAGTTTGGTTTAATGAAATCACAAAATGATAATTGTGTATATTATCATAAAAACCAAAATAAGCTTCTTATCGTCGCCATATTTGTGGACGATTTTTTCATATTTTCTAATGATAAGGAAATGAAACAAAAGTTTAAAAGCGCTATTAGCAAAGAATTCTGTGTCAAAGACTTAGGTTCCTTAAAAGACTGTCTTGGTATGAGAGTTTTGTATACCAAAAACGGCATTACTCTTGACCAAACCAAATACATAGATAAGCTTATTTCTAAATTTGGAATGAGTGATGCCATATCAGTTTCCACACCCATGGAACCTGGTCAAAAACTCACTTACAGAGACATTAATGACGATCAGCCAGATTTACCTTACCAGCAGCTCATTGGATCACTAATGTATGTTTCCATTGGCACTAGACCCGACATCTCACATGCAGTGTCATTTTTAAGTCAATTCAACACACATTACGGGGAGGTGCACTGGAGAGCTGCCAAGCGGGTACTGAGGTATCTTAAGGGTACCAAGGACCTGAAACTTCACTATCATAAAGTCATGCCAGACTATCCCATCGGTTATGTAGATGCAGACCATGGAAGTAATATCATCGATCGTCGTTCATTCACAGGTTTCTTTTTCATTATGAGTGGAGCACCAATTAGTTGGGAGTCACGCAAACAAAAAACAGTCGCACTCTCAACTACAGAAGCTGAGTATATGGCTCTTAGTGAAGCGTGCAAAGAAGCCATATACCTCAAGGCGTTTTTTAAAGAAATATTTTCTTTGGATCGCCCAATCAAAATTTATACAGATAATCAAAGTTCATTAAAATTATCTCATAACGACACCTTTCACGCACGCACCAAACACATCGATATAAGGCACCATTTTATTCGCGATTCACTTAATCAACAAAACCTTGTCTTAAATTACATTAACACACGTAATATGCCAGCCGATGTCCTTACTAAACCTTTAACAAAACTTCGACATTTCATGTGTCTTAAAGGTTTAGGTATAACCGAGGCCATAAGCTAGCTTGCTTTTGTTTTTTGTATTCATTGTTTTGTTAAGTGTTCGTGATTATTGTTTATAGTGTTTGTTATTAATTTATTAGGGTGTATATATTTTTTGTATATCTGTATGTACAGGATGTTTCCATTACGGGGAGGTGTTGAAACTATTTGGTTTACCTTTTTTTTTAATAGAAACACCCTGGCCACTTGTTAAAGTAATTTCAGGTACCTAGGTACTTATTTTGAATTTAAAAAAAATATTGTTGTTGTCATTCTTTGTGTCAATCCAAATGTGCTCCATAATATAAGCGTTGTAACATAAAATCGTATTTTATTCCAAAAATATTAAGACGCAGATATATGACAGTAACCTTGAGTGGTTAGCTTGCGTGTTCTGTACTGAGCTCACGCTACGCGTCGTACGACTAGCCAGTAATAGGAATCGCCCATCAAGGAGCGGTGACCCAAATCAGACGCATTATTAATTTATTATACATAAAACAAAAGGTATTTTAATAAAACACGTATACTAAAACATCAATAATTAAATTATCTTTAAAATGGTGAAGGTTTTAGAAAAATACGCATAATAGATTTTGCGTGATTGTCAGTTTTGAATACGCGTTAGATGTAACTTTGAAAAATTAATTTTACTATGTAATAAAAACGTAATCCAAAATATGCCTATACTAAAATATTTTAAAAAAATCTCCAATTTAACATATATTTATTCTCCAAATCATTAACACTAGTCGTTTAGATGTCATCTTCAGTATAAAATCATTAAAAGTCGGTTATCGTCGCCTTAATACAATTCTTCGAGCTATAATCTGAAAAATTAAAAAAAAAATGTTACAAAAAATGGTGGCAGGAGTTACTTCAAGTGAAAACGACGCCTTGTCCAGCAGAGAACTGCTAGTGACGATGATGATGATGGTGAACAGTTTATAAAAATAGTCAAAGCTCGTGATTAATTCAATATTTTTGAAGTGAAAACTTCTTTAGGCACGTTGGGCATTTTTGAGATGGGACTAAACCATTGATTTCGTGACACCGTGATGACACCACCTTTTGACCATTAAAAAGACATCAACGCGTTGATTGTCGCGGTGCGTGAAGTAAAAGACATCAACGCGTTGATTACCGCGGTGTCGATTTTTTTTCAAGTTTTCACTTCTGTCGGCACTCCCGGAGTGCCACTGTTTTTTTAAACATAGTTATTTTTCAAGTTTCATTAATAGCAATATTAATAGTAAGAAAAAAGAACAAGTAAGTTCAAAAACTAAAACCTGACTAAATATTTCAGACCGAAATCAAGACAGCAAAAATGGTCAAGGTAAAGCCGTGGTCGCGTGCCATTATAATTTTGTAGGTGTACAGGCAATATTTCTTTTTTTTTTATTCATGACTTTAAGTCCTCTAGAGGGCGCCATATTGCATTTAATGTGACGTCACATAACCTATAACCAGCAGACGATCAAAACGCTTCCAATGATACCTCATTTGTCAAATTATAATTAGTATTGTAGAAGTTATGAGGTAGCAGGTGAAATATATACATACATACCGGTCACAAAATCATAACCCTCCTTTTTGCTTTACCATAGTTGGGTAAAAAAATCTCACAGCCGAAACGCAAAATTCACGCCGTCATAAATTTTTCGAGTCGCTACCGCCTGCCATATGACGCGACAACTGTAGATTCACAAAATCTTTTATATGCCTACATTTATCTCTCTCGGTACGAAAATAAGGTATATTTTTCTTACGCGGAACATATGTCTTATTGTTATATTTCTTTGTGGAGGTTCTTGCGTGTTGTGATTGTAACTGAACACATTGTTGAGGTATGTTTTGAAGGTTTTTGGTATAGTTTCTTAAATATTGCAAACTGCCATCAGCTAGGATGTGATCTACTGTGTACTATAAGGCATGATGTGGCACCATGAGCTATCTGTTTTTTTTTTTATGTGTACTGGAAAAGTCATGTTCTCTTATTAATTATGTTCTTTTACTTTCTGGTCCTCATCTGCCAACGTCATCAACATTTCGGCCTGGGCTCTGATCAACGTTAAGCACGTATTTCAAAGGGACCTTAGATAGCAAAAACTTCGAAGTTTTTCAAACAATAAATCCAATTCAGAAACTTCAAACAGACATCCTTAAACATGTCACCGAAAGATGAATACACAACTTATTTAATTAATCCAAATCCCGTTGCGCTAATTGCATAAAACGTCATCCGCCAAGCTATTACAGGAGTCTTGGCACAAATAATTCTGCGAAGCAACCCCTCGGGTGCTGTTGGGTGAAACTGACAAGTCTTAGTTTAGTGCAATGATTAATTTGTGTTGTGTTATTTTAGACGCAATGGTTTTAGGGTTGAAATGCGTCATAATTTTATTGTCTAGCTAGACCAATATTACAAAGTAAAAAAAAATGAATTTTGTTTGTAATGAATAAACTCATAAACCCCTAGACCGATTTTAAAAATTCTTTCATCAGTAGAATGCTATATTATCACTGAGTCACATAGGCTATAATTTATAAAGATATGATGCGGGTGAAGCCGTTGGCGGAAGCTAGTGTTTAATAAAATGTTGTGCTAGTTAAAGTGAAAGTGTTCACCAATTTTCTTTACAGTATTTCTGTTTTTTAATTAGCCACTAAAATATTAATCATGATGAGTAGGTAGGTACTTACTTTGATACATCATAAAGGTGTACCTACTATCAGTACTTACTCTCTTTATATTTAATTTTAAATAGAAATTATGTCGTTTTTGTTTTTACCAATATAATAAAAAAAATCCTTACGATGCGATTTCTTGTCTTCTTGTCACAAATTGAATTGAAGCCTCCTTTGGTATTGTTCGTCGAGTTGAGTTCCTTAAGTTCTGATTTGATCTCCAGGATTATTGACAAATGCTTGCACTGACTGGACAGGTCCACTCAAATTTGTGTGGTTCTTTGCTCAAAAGACCATTTCAGACAATAATCTACATGGTCCTCATATGACCTGACCAAGATTATGTCTGGACTTAAAAAGAGACTGTGACCTCTGAGTTTGTTTCGGCCTTTCTTCTCAGAGTAGCCAGAAGTAGAATCTCAGAGTAGATACGAAACGCCGAACTCAACTAGCTTATTTTTAATATGACGTGTAAAAGTGATTCCGATATCCTATTTACAGAATAAACAATTTCACTTCATTTCATTTCGAGACTGGTGATAACTGTCTTAACTGGACACTCAGTCCTGCACAGTCACGAGCTATATATATATAATCACTTACCAAAATTCAAAAGCGATTTTCTCGTGGAATATTGACTGCAACTTTGAGATAAGACCTATTCCATATTAGTATGGGTTCTAAAATACTATGTTTATTACAACATTCATTGTATCAACTTCCATTACCATCTTTTTAGGTCTTTTTTTTTTTGTTATTTAGTTAAATATTTCTGTACTTTCCATCGTATTTGTGAACGTAATAATTTTTTATTTTGTAACTAAATCAACTAACAATAACTAAAACGTCCTATAATCATTAAGTTCTCTGCTAGTGCTGTGCACTTCTGTAAGTGACGAGTTCACAATACTTAGCTAAAACTGTAGGTATGTGATTTTTGTATATGTACGTTTAAGTGAGTAAGTCGTTGAGGTGTCAAATAAAAAAAATAATTAAATAATAAATAATATTACAACCAACACAATAGGAGAAAATCACTTTTTAAAGTTGCTAAGTGTATACATATTATTGCTTGTGACCGCCGATATTATTGCTGTACAGTTTGCTAATTGTCATTACCAACTCACCCGCTGGCACGTACTGTACTTCCTAATTATTAATTTCGGGAGCAGTGGGTCAAGTGGCTTGGATTAATAATATTAAATATTTGTTTTTTATTGGGTACTACCTGCGCGTCGCGGTTTCACCCGTGTGAGTCGCGACCCCGTGGGAATATCGGGATAAAAAGTATCATATGTCCTACCTCAGGTCATAGTCTACTCATGTGCCAAATTGCATCCAAATCAGTTAAGTTATTTAAGCGTGAAAGCGTAACAAACAAACAAACATAGAAACATTGTTTTTTTTTAAGTAAAGATTACAGGCAATCCAGCAGCATGTATATGGTAACAATTTGCGCGCGCAGCAGCAGTAAGGCACTGAGCGGTATGTTCGACAGATTACTGCATTTTGACCAGATGTACAGTACAACTATTTTCTTAGTGTCCCTCAGCAAATTTCGTGTTTCGTCAGTCTTCGGATTTCTACTAGTTGCCCTTTGTACTTAGTGCAGACCAGACGCTCTTAATCGACTTGGAAGTATATAGAGTTGTTAATACTCATTTAACTTTATGTAATTTATTTAAAAATGGGAGGAAAGCTGCTAAAGTTGCAGGCACGAAAATGGTTTTAAAGTTCTATATAGTTCACATGGAAATCAAAACAAAACAACAGGAAAGTTGTAGTTAAGTTTTAGTTCCGAATTTAAATTATTATATACGATAAACCTAATAATTGATGGACATGGAAATTAGCATTCGTTTGTATTCGGAAATGAAATGATTCCCGAGGGACATAAAGAAAATAGTCGGACTGTAATGTATTCTCATCGTTACACGTCAGGAAAAAACACAGAACTGCAGTTACCCAACACTGAACAACGTTTAGTAGACATTCGGTAGCATCTGCAATACACTTAGTAAGTGGGTTAGTTTCACAGTTCAGTGGTGTACAGTCCCAACACTCAAGCAAAATATGTGAGTGTTTAGTCGCCTGATGTTACTTGTGGAAAGTTGAATGGACTTGAAACTACTGTAGTAATTTTTATAAATATATAATAAGTTATGATATTCTCATTGAGTCCTTTTTAGGGTTCCATAGTAAACAAGGAACCCTTATAGTTTCGCCATGTCCGTCTGTCTGTCTGTCTGTCCGCGGCTTAGCCCAGATACACTTAGTACTAGAAAGTTGTAATTTGGGTATACATATTAATCACGCCGACAAAGTGGTAAAACAAAATATTGAAAAAATAAATAAATAAGGTACCTCCCCTACACGTAAAGTGAGGATGATTTTTTTCCTCATTTATTTCATAGTGTATTTGGAGAGGTTGTTCAAAAATATTGTGAGTTTGTGCAAAACATTTTTGGATTGAGGAATCCGTTTTCGAAATATTAAGCTTTGAAGTGCTAATTTTTGGAGTCAAGTGTCCCCTCCCCTGCCAGCCAAATGGTTAGTTTTGGGTGTGTGAAAAAATTCAAAGCAGTAGTATATATTACGAAATTAAAAGGAAAACTATCAAAGCTAAATAGGCTCTACAAGTTAACGAGTAATAATCCACCAACTTACATTTGCGGTTGCAAAAACATGTTTTCTCATACATTCCATATCGGAGAACATGTTTTTCAATTACAAAATTAGTTTTTTTTTTTTGCCGGATACGTTTTTTAAATAAAACGTTTTTTACTAACCCCCTCTCCCCCTTCCATACGGCACGTTTCTAAACTTTTACCGGTACCACCAACTAAAAAGTCGAAAGTCGATGGCAAAAAACGAAAATTCTAAGCCAAAGACACCGACTACCGAAATTAAAATTATTGTCACTTTGTAGTGTTTTTTTTTTTTTGGAAGTCGGTTGTATTATTTTGAAGAATGTACCATTATTTGTCACAGAAACACAAAATTGGTTCAAGACTAACTTAAAACTATTTTCTCTTGGCATACCCGATGGAAACGTATCACATTATCTTTCTAGAAACATTTTCAAGGATTTACTAGGATCACAATTCGAAGAAGTTTAATGAATTTTACTTAAACAAGTCCAGTGAAATAAATAAAGTAAATTAACAAAAAAAAACTGTACCTTACTATGAAAACAGATAAAGTTTTCTGTTTGGAACAAACATTGTTTTTTTTTTGTTAGATTAAATTAGATTCGCCTTAAAACGCGTAAAAAATAGTCACGTTTCTGTTGTTTTGACACCTGACACACAATGACGCAGTGACTTTACTTGATTGTCATAGAAATGTTTTTTAATTATCTATGTTTGAGCTCACTCTTCTCAGTATAGACACTTTTTCGCATGACTAAGTACGGTGAGGGCAAATCTATCGATTTTAATCTTTGATTTGAAATCAATGTTTTAAAACACGTGCAACTGTAAATAACTGAAATTGTCGAGTTGGTAAGTTTCTTCACAAAGAATACCTCTGAGATTTATTTTTCAGTTTACAGTCGTTCAAAATGTTATGGTTTTGTTTGTCCAGTTAGATTTAATATTTACTTGTTTGGTTACAGTATAAAATTCTTATTTCGCTTTATTATTAGCTGCTAGGACCATGTAGATATTTAAGACGTATATATATGACAGTGCCCTTGAGTGGTTAGCTTGCGTGTTCTAAACTGAGGTCACGCAACGCGTCGTACGTCCAGCCAGTAATAGGACTCGCCCATCAAGGAGCGCTGTCCCAAATTAGATGCATAATTAATTGATTGTACATAAAACAAATGGTATTTTAATAAAAAAAAAGTACACTAAAAGATTAATAATTAATTTACCTTTAAAATGGTGAAGGTTTCAGAAAAATACGCTTGATAGATTTTGCGTAATTCTCAGTATTTTATCCGCGTTAGAAATAACTTTACAAATTAATTTCACTATGTACTATAAACATAATCTAAAATATAGCTATATGAAAATATTTAAATATGCTCTTATTTACACACATACATATATTTTTTTCAAATCATTAACACTGCTCGTTTATACGTCATCTTCAGTATAAAATTTTAAAAGTCGGTTACCGTCGCTTTAAGTCGAATGTAATTCATAGCGACGAAAAAAAAAAAAACATAATGAGTTCAAATACTCTTTATTTTATCATCAAAGAGAAGAAAGGTAGGTATTTTATAAAATAATAAGGTACTTATTTTTTTTTTGTTTGTATTAACCACAAAGTAACTAAGAATACATGTATGTAGTCAGAAGAGTAAAATAAAGTATCTTCTACATCAATATTCAATAAAAATGTACATTCTGAGCGAAATAAACTAAAATACAATTCTATAACACAACAGCTGACGGCTGCTGTTCAATTATTAATACTATCGAAATGTAATTGAAAAAATAAACAGAAAACTTTTATCGAACCTTCTTCTGTTCTAATCTATTATTTATTGGGATAAATAACTAATTGAATATTTCATAAGCAACATTTAAAATCTGTGTCACATTATTTTTGGTAAGAAATATGATAGAAAATGCCAGCAGCTTGATGTATCGGACCAGAATACTATTTATTTATTTTTTGATTTTTTATTCATATTCTTTGAAATGAAATGAAATGAAATGAAATGAAATGAAATGAAATGAAATGAAATGAAATGAAATGAAATGAAATTGTTTATTCTGTAAATAGGATATCAGAATCACTTTTACACGTCATATTAAAAAAAATAAAAATAAGCTAGTTGAGTTCGGCGTTTCCTATCTGACTACTCTGAGAAGAAAGGCCGAAACAAACTCAGAGGTCACAGTCTCTTTTAAAGTCCAGACATAATCTTGGTCAGGCCATATGAGGACCATGTAGATTAGTGTCTGAAATGGTCTTTTGAGGAAAGAACCACACAGATTTGAGTGAACCTGTCCAGTCAGTGCAAGCATTTGTCAGTAATCGTGGAGCTCAACTCAGAACTTAAGGAGCTCAACTCGACGAACAATACCAAAGAAAGGACATTTGGGTAGGCCTCATAAACTACTCAAACTGCCAGACCATAATTAAAACTAACTGAAAAATGAAAATAATAATGATATCCACATAGTCCTCACATTCACAATAATTAAATAAAATAATATAATACTTTACAAAGTAATCATGTCATTTTGAATATAATTTTCAACAATGTCAATGTGTATATAAAACTGGTATATTTTCATGATTTTACAAAATAATTAAAATGTTAAGTTTTATCACAAGGCTTAGCAGAGCGAGCAGTTCAATCCCATGCTTTTTTATCTTCTAAATAATCTGAAATTTTATAATACCCTTTTTTACAAAGTTTAGTTTTAATACAGATTTTAAATCTATTAATGGGTAAGTTTCGAATGTCAATGGGAAGTTTGTTGTAAAAGCGTATACATTGACCCATGAACGAGTTGCCTACTTTGTGGAGACGTGTGCGATGCACAGCAAGATTGTGTTTATTCCTGGTATTTAAACTATGAATATCGGACATTTTCTTAAAATTTGATATATTTTTGTGTACATACACTAGGTTTTCAAAAATATATTGTGAGGCTACAGTCAGAATATTTATTTCTTTGAATTTTTCTCTAAGGGAATCTCTTGGACCTAGGTTGTATATGGCTCGAACAGCCCTTTTCTGTAGAACAAAGATAGTATCAATGTCCGCACAGGTTCCCCAGAGAAGAATCCCATATGACATAAGACTATGAAAATAACTAAAATAAACAATTCTGGCTGTATCTACATCAGTTATTTGTCTAATTTTTTTAACAGCATAGGCGGCCGAACTTAGTCTTCCTGACAATTTTTCTATGTGTGGGCCCCATTGTAATTTACTGTCAATAGTGATTCCAAGAAAAATTGTCGAATCAACAGGGTCCAACTCTGTTCCATTTACTTGAACATTGGTAGATAGCTGCCTGACATTTGGCATTGAAAATTTAATGAGTTTAGTCTTTTTTTCGTTCAGTAGAAGATTATTTACATTAAACCAATGCACTACTTTAGAGAGTGCATCGTTAACTTGTTCAAAGTTGACTAACTGACGTTTGATTTTAAAAATGAGCGAAGTGTCATCTGCGAATAATACTATCTTGTGATTATCCCTTATGTGATAAGGTAAATCATTTACATAAATTAGAAATAAGAAAGGCCCAAGAATTGAACCCTGCGGAACGCCCATGGTGACCGCAGATCCTGCAGATTTCTTGCCATTAACATCGACCCTCTGGATTCTGTTGTTCAGATAAGAAGTCAGAAGGTCAAGAGCCTTGTCCCTCATACCATAGTGGTACAGTTTCCTGGTGAGTGTATCATGATGTACGCAATCGAAAGCCTTAGACAAGTCGCAGAAAATGCCAAGAGCATCTTGCGACTCCTCCCAGGCCTCGAATATGCTCTTCAGTAATTCCACGCCCGCGTCTGTAGTTGAACGACCCTTTGTAAAACCAAACTGTTTCAGATGAAGTAGATTATATGCATTGAAATGTCCTAACATTTGTTTTAAAATTAATTTTTCAAAGATTTTGCTCAAAGTAGGTAATATTGAAATAGGGCGAAAATTTGTGGGATCAGTTGTGCTGCCAGATTTGAACAATGGAATCACTTTGCTAAGTTTCATCAGATCAGGAAATACACCAGATGCAATACAAGAGTTAAAAACGACTGCTAAAAAGGGTGAAATTACATCAATTATTGAGGACACGGTATGTACTGATAATCCCCAAAGGTCAGCAGTTTTTTTTACATCAAGATTTTTATAAGATTCTATAATGTCTTTAGCAGTAATAACTGTGAATTCAAAAAGTTTGTCACATTCTGGTACACACTCTTTAAGTATTGAGTAAGCAGAAGTAGAGGACGACGATGACAGAGTTTTGGTTGTTAAAATAGGAATATTAGTAAAAAAATTTTCAAACTCAGTTGCCACCTCCACGTCTGCCTTAATATCTACATCATTAATTTTTAGATGGAAGTCACGATTCCGTACTGTCGTTCTTCCCGTTTCTGAATTAATAATATTCCAAGTTGTTTTAATTTTATTTCCAGAAGATTTTATTTTATTTTTAATGTGTATGGCTTTTGCTGAGGAACAGGCTCTTTTAAAAATTTTTGAATATTTCTTAACAAATTCTTGAAAAGTTTCATCATAGTTATATGTTTTTTCATGATACAATTCAAATAACCTCTGCCTACTTTTGTAAATACCTGGTGTTGCCCAATCACTGAATATAATGCGGTCACAAACAGGCAATGTTTTTGAGGTAAAAACCTTCCTAAACTCACTATTGATGAGGTTAAATAGTAAAGTGTAAGCTTGGTCCGGGTCATTTTGATAAGGCAAACCGGGTAGTTTTTCCATTAAATTATTCTTAAATTGGCCTAAGCGACTTTTATTTACAGGAATAAAACTCACAAGTTTTCTTTGTGCTCTGACTGTTTTCTGAGGGAAAGTGACTAACTGGCCACAGTGATCAGAGTCTAACTCATTTATAATTAAATGGCTAGAAGGTTTTAAGTTTGTAAAAATATTGTCAATACAGGTAGCACTAGTGGCAGTTATTCTAGTCGGCTCAAAGAATATATTGTACAAATTACATGACTTTAATAAAGTTATAAATTTATTTACTACAGCAGATTTTTCCAGTATATTAATGTTGAAATCTCCACAGACTACAACTGCTTTATTACTGTTACAAGTCTTTAATAATACTTCTTCCATATATTTCTCAAAAATGTCATATGAAGCACATGGGGGCCTGTACACGCTCATTACAATGAACTGCTCAAGCTCAATGCAAGCTATTTCAATAACTCGCTCAACAGAGAGGCTCACAATATCCTTACGTTCTTTAAATTTCAAATTGTTACGAACAATTATTAAAGAGCCACCACGTATCATATTAACTCTGCTGAATGAGCTGGCAACCTGGTGGTTGTTAAAGCTGAACATGAACTGGTGGACTTTCAACCAATGTTCAGTTACACATAGGATATCAATATAACTACAGTTCATGAACAGCTCCAATTCTAATTCCTTACCTATCACACCCTGTATATTTTGATGAACAATTTTTAGAGTATTATTATTATTACATTTATTAAGATTACTACAATTCGCTGGGTGAGATATCAAAGAACTTTTTGTAACATTTTGATGATTTAAACCAGTATTTAAATTTTCTTCATTTATTAAGCAAGAGGTTTTGTCTATTGTCCTAATTTCTAATTTAAATGATAATTAATGTCATTAGTTGTTGCCAAATTATTGGCAGAATTATTTAAAATGTCATTGCATTGCTCAAAAGAAGCAAGTTGTTTAGCCAAATTTTTGGCTGAAATAGAAAAAAAATATGATAGCGACACAGCTATCTGTCCTTTGTAATAGTTAGAAAGATAGTACATAACAATATTATGTCTATCTCTTGTCAAATACAAATTATTACCAACATAATTGTTAGTGTCAACTAGATGGAACAGATTATTATTGAATGTCCAATTATACAATGTTATATTTAATTCAAATCTTAGCTTATTTTCTTCCTGTGGCAAACTGTTACTATATGGAAATGTAAACAACACAATTTTTCTTAAACTTAGATTACATAAAGTTCTATAATATTGGAGCAATTCTCCTTTGTTCACATTTCCCCTATTACCCATAAAAATTAATAATGTAGTGCCTTTAGGTGTATGACCTATCCTAATATAAAAAAATGGCCTAGGTCTTAAGGGAGAGGCGTGAAAATCGATTCGCTGTTACAATGTAGTAAGCCTAAGCCCAGGTAGCACGGACGATTTTTTCCCGCAGCGATTTTTTTTTTCACACAATGGATTTTCAACACTCTATTTAGCGCCAAGAGTTGAAAATTCAATAGTGTGTTTTTCGCGCTAAGTTGCTCTCTGACGCTCGGCTCAACATAGAGTTGAAAATCCAGTGCGTGATAAAATCCCGCCGCGATATTTTACGCCCGTGCGAACGTGAGCTAAGCCCGCTCGTTTGCGGAATACTTTTTGTAGGTCCTACAATCGGTCAGATGATTTTCCCAAGTTCCATGACCTACATTTCGTAGGACGTGTGCGTTGACACATTTGATCTCTACTGTTGAATTTAGTACCAATAAAAAATCGGCCACCAATTATACCTACGGAAACGACCAATTGGAACCGCGCACCTAGCTTCTGACGTTTCATAAGTGCCCTTGTAGGTTTATGTGAAATAAAAATATTTTGAATTGAATTGACCTATGCCGTCTGCGGACGCTCTAATACGCTACGGTAACCCTCTCAGGATAAAGACGAGAAGATGCACTTTATATTTTCTTATTTGTTCGTAGATTAGCAGAATGATGCCGTAAAAGCTTTCTGAAATCTGCAATTACCAATCAGTTAGTAATCATTTGCATTATGCTTCATTTCCAATATATATAATTTAACAGTAGATTAGGTACTAGTAACAATTTTCGGAGCTAAAACACTAAACAGTATGTACCTATAGTTATCTGCATCTATCAAGTGACATTATTTTAGTCTTGTAAGGTTATCTTAATTTTACCGGGGTTGGATATTATGTACTATCGAAGAAACGCATTTCTAAACATTTTGAAAACAAAATCCCGTGCACACGACCCTTATTTTTCGTAGGTAAGCTATGCTATAGCGGCCGAGCGGTGCAAGCAAGAATAGTCCTTACAGTGTACAGATATGCGTTTCAACTAATATTATATAGGGTTCTTTTTTTGTATGTTTGTTTGTTTGAATTTGACACACGGGTAGACCATGACCTAGGTTAAGACATATGATACTTTTTATTCGACATTCCCACGGGATCGAGACTTACGCGGATAAAATCGCGGGGCCCAGCTAGTAACATAGAATTTTGAACGACAAACTGCACTGAAGTGCCTCGGTTTGACCCTATGTCCAACAACTCGTGATTCGCAGCCGCCGTCCGTTTCCACTGACCATCTCTGCAATTAACCTAACTTAAATTAAACTATTAAATATATCTCTAATTAAAAGATATTACGGTCGCTTTAAAAGATTCCTGTATTTGTCTGCAATCGGCATTATACTGGATCTCTCGACGAATACCTTTTGTGATGTTAAAAGTTGTCTGTAAAGAAAACTCCTCTACTTTGTGAAGAGTTCAGAAGTCTGTGTAATGCGATCCTCCACGTTTCGAGACTCAGTTATTTGTAGAGTTCTTTGTAAACATTGTGGAACTTGTAGAAATAGAAGTCGGTGAAGAAATACAAGGGTATAGTCGGTTTTTGTATAAAACGCATGTATGAACTCTTGATTCAAAAATTTGCTCGCGTGGTATCTTCATATAAGAATATGCATTCTCGTGTGACTTTGATACCACTATCAATTATATTATGCTATGGTAAGATTATGAGAACCGTTAGTTTATAATCTATCGGTATTATTTCCGTTACATTATAAGCTGTCGAAAAATTGTGAACTGGGTGAAATAGGTTAGGTTAGAACTGTGCCACCAACCAACCGCGCACGATCCGTGCAAGCGAAGCGAGCGGTGCCGCGGCAGCGCAGCGGCTGGCGAGCGCTACTTCTAAGTTGCTCGCAGCTCGGCAGACTATTTAGTATTAGCACAAGGTGCATTACGTCGCAAGCAAGTTTGATACCAGTTCACAATTTGTCGGTTTCCCATGGAGAGATTAGAAACTATCGAAAAATGATGCGTTAAATTGAGAATGGTTTGTTGCAGTTCACAATTTTTCGATCCCTAACAGAAATAATATCGATAGATTACAAACTAACGAAATTCATAATTATATGGTGACATACTGGAAAAAAAATTAACCAGTGCGAAACTTAAACACATGACTTTACTCATAACTATGAACAAGTTTTACTATGGGACCAAACCTAAAATCGCGAAAGAAAAATCAGCTGTTCCCTACATGTTGACGAGTTACGCGAAGTTATGTAGTAAACAGCAGATTTTTTTTTTCGCGATTTCATGTCCCCTCTAGTATTGGTGAATCATTTGGGTTACATGAACCAGACCTAACCCAAAATATTCACCAACTATAAAATTCAGATCTGAAAATTAGTAAATATGAAAATTAAGTCTTTGAACATTGTAAAAAAAGGGCATTATACAAATTGAAAATTATATGAAATGAACGTTATACTAAATGTTATTAGAGCAAAAGAAGGTTATATGAAATATAACATTAAATCACATGAAATTAGGTTATTTGTTTTTATAGCATATGAAAATTATGTCATGTGAACGTTATTTCAAGTGATATCTATCCATCTGTTATTATGCCATATATTACACACCCAAAGTAGGGGCGGGTTGCTAGGCTTCATATAAAAGTATGCATTCACGTGTGACTTTCAGACCTCTATTTTATTATATTCCATGACAAAGAATAGGTTGAATGTAACTTATGAATAATTCATAACTCTTTTCAAAATCTAATAAATTTATATATGGCGTAAACGAACCGAGAATTTTCGTGAATGAAAATACGTTGGCCATAAAATGTACTGAATACTTGAAATAGAGACAATTTAATTAAATGTAAATATTGTTTCACAAAGTTGGTGGAGTAAACGTTTTGAGGATTTGATTCAGGTTTCCATTATACCTGTGTTATTAATAGTACTGGGATGTTGGCATACCTGTTTTAGTTGAATAAATAGAATGGTTCATTGAAATACTGTGTCCTTTTCAGCGTCACTATTCAGAATTAATTAAATTGTGTTCTTTAAAATTTTAATTATATAGATAGGTATCTACCGCAACTTCATCTAGGCGTATCGGATTTAGAAACTAACATAAACTTAATAAACTATTTTTTTTAAACAATAACTAAAAATGCCTATATTAAGGAAGGGCTACTGTTGTACGCGGCTTCGTAAGGGTAGGCGTTTTGGGGACTGTCTTACGTAATTTTAACTTTCGAAAAGTGCTAATTCTCAGCCTAGTTTGAATAAATGACTTTTGAATTTTATATTTTCTACTTCATCATTTAAATTATTACAAATCCAAAGCTGTCTCGGTCTCAAGCTACCTATCGATCTTGGATAATGGTCAGTTCAGTAGTTTCGGCGTGAAAAGGTAACAGACAGACATACAGTTAAATTCGCATTTATAATATAGATAATGGTTATTCCCTAATGCCATGATAACTATTTCTGCCGAGTAACTTGAAATCTATTACTAAAACATGAATTTCGACACCAGAATAATGGTTATTATGTGGGAGTGGCTCGTGTCTACGGTTAAGCTACGCTTTTCGAGTTCGGTCCGTGGATGGGTGACCACCTATTACATAATGAGAACCATACGGACCTTGAAAAGCACGTTAAACCGTTGGTCCCGGCCGTCATTTATAAATCTTTAACAGTCGTTACGGGTAGTCAGAAGCCCGAAAGTCTGACAAGCAGTCTTACTGAGAGGAATCGTATTACACAGTAACTGGGTCGTGGAGGTCAGATAGTTAATCGCTCCACGAAAAATATTGGTATTCATCTGCATCCGGTAAGACTGGAAGCTGACCCCAGCATGATTGGGAAAAGGCTAGGCAGATGATGAATAATATTTGATAAGTATATAATATTCTGTATCACTAGGTACTCTGTAATAGACAGCTCAGTAATATGTATTGTTTAATATCAGACTAACTCAGATCAAATAAAAAAAACCAAGACATAGCGCTGCGAACAATACAGTGAAGCATGCCAAAACTACACCTACACTCTTTGCAAACACGCTCACATGCACACATGTGCAACCATTTACAATCAAACTACACCTCACTAAGTGCACACATGTTTACGAAACCAGCTTCAGGTCAATGTTGACAGCGCTGTCTTGGTTAGTGTGGTGGTGTGGTGGTGCCGACTAATTTTCAACTACTTTCAGTGAATTCAATTTAGAAAACCAATATTCATTTTAGGAGATTCATTAATTATATTGTCGGTTTTCATAGAACAAAGGAACAACTTTGTGAATCTATCAATAGGAACAAGTAAGTAAGAACAAGTATGATGGAATTATTTTAATAATTATTATAGGAGAAATAAATAACTTAGGTACACTTAAACTTTTATATTCTATTCAATTTTTAATAAATGGCAAGCAAAGCCGATGTCGACTATTCTGACAATGTCTAAAGTGAGTAACCGTGGAGTTTCTTGCCGGCTCTTCTCCATAGGAAACGGCCAATTGGAACGGTACACCTAGCTTCTTCTCATTTCGTAAGTGCCCATGTAGGTTTATGTGAATTTAAAAGATTTTGAATTGAATTGAATTGCAAAAACTTTAACTTTTGTTTTTAATAATTTACTCATTTCTTCTGTCAAAAAATCAATCAATCTGCCTAGCCTTTTCCCAACTATGTTAGAGTCGGCTTCCAGTCTATCCGGATGCAGCTGAATACTAGCATTGTGTGATGAAAACAATCATAGGAAATTGACATCTGACTCTTGAAATGAGTGTGAAACTTCGACGCGTATAATTAATTTGCCAACTGTGTACGAAACTTGTCCTACACCAAAAAGGTTATTTACTTTCATCTGAATTATCATCACCCACCGTACCCTTGGTTTCATAAAAAAAAAATATTTGAGTTGAACGTTTTGTGATGTAATGAATTGTCAACTGTCACGAACGCTTTGAAAAATTTAGTCAGTAACATATGCGAGATAACTGTTTACAATTTCCTGTCCGCCTAGTATCTACATCAGCACAGCTCTACGGTTACTTCGAACAGTGGTATCGTTTAACTTTAAAATACCCACCGTACCACCCCAGAGGTACGGCCAGAGGTACGGTGGTTCTGCAGTGATCATTATCATCATTTAAGCCGAAAGATGTCCACTGCTGAACATAGGCCCCCAAACACCACCAATTCGACCGGTTCTGTGCTTCTCGCATCCAGTGAATTCCTGCGGATTAATTTGAATGTATTAAATGCTAATTTTCTGTTAACCTCATCCTATAATGATATTCCATTTCGACAAGCTCTTAATTTCAGTCCGGCAGGTAAGTGAAAATTAAGTAAATACTGACTCCCTTTCCCTGTAGTTTGAAATTTTGGAGTTCCACGATGAGATTAATTAAAGTTAGTTAATTAAAACGCCTATAACATAAATAAAGCCGTATTTCAACATCAACAGTAGCTACGTACTTTGTTGTTATTGTACTTTAAATATCGTTTAGCTCTGTTATTAACTAGATCTCACTTGATTTTGGTATCAGAATTTTTTTTTCTATTACACCAAGTTACGTTTTTCAATCTTAATTTTCTCGAGTCAGCTGGAGCTATTCGAGATTAAAGAGCTGAAAAAGTCAGTAAGTTAGTAACAGTGCTGACTACCCTGCGTGGACCTAGGTACTGGAGTAACCGTCTGGCACGGAGGTTATTTGAGAATAATTTGGTTCGTCTGAAGGATATCATTTTATCAAAGCAGCGCCTGGGCGAGAAACTTTGTTCTCCTAAAAGCAACAATACCTGTGCTCATATTTTTTTTTATTAAAACTAAATTTAAAATGTACGCTTGGCACTATCCGAGATCATTCTTAATAAAACGTGAATAATAATTACTAAAAAACAAAAGCCTAATCAAACCTACCTATAACAATTTCACGAACATTTCTAGGCTAATCCTAATCGCCGAATGCACGGTAGCTTCGCAGATAGCTCCACAAAAGGATTTAAGTGTGGCTCACGGGAATAACTGACAAAACTGTGGGCCGTGTCTGTTGGCCCTAGCATGAACGTGTATGTTCGGACGTGCGTTAAGTTCCCCGAAACGATCAATCGCAATTAATTAATTGGAATCAATTTCAATTGTAGTAATATTGTCAATCGCTTCAGTTCCATTTAGTAGACGATCAATTTGTGCATCAATGTGTATCAATCACCTAAAAATTGACAATTGCAATTGATCGTTTTGGGGAACTTAACGCAAATTCAAACGATATTTGAATCGAACATACTGTGTATAATGTGTGATAGATGATAATAATATGGCCAGAAAGGGGGTGACTTCCGAGATGTGATGACAAATAGTGAAGTATGGAAGAAAAAGACGTGGTGCGTTGACCCCAAATAAATTGGGGGAGAATGATTATATGAATCGATAACGCAACTATCTTTTAGTTGCAAAAATCTAAATACGGTTTAAATTTTTGCGACAAGCACATTAGTATCACCTATACACGCTGAAATTTTAATGGTTGTTTTCCCGCGGCAGAACGATTTGCCCTT
The DNA here is from genome assembly GCA_916610215.1 of Omphaloscelis lunosa. Taxonomy (NCBI): domain Eukaryota; kingdom Metazoa; phylum Arthropoda; class Insecta; order Lepidoptera; family Noctuidae; genus Omphaloscelis; species Omphaloscelis lunosa. The sequence continues at coordinate 6,661,349 of OU744255.1, forward strand.
AGTAGTAATATTGAATCATAGAGTTAAACTCAATAAATTAAAATAATTTTGTTTTCAACTAATTAAAACAAATATGCATAAACTTGAAAACGTGAGACACAATAGTAGCTACTAGACATAACGTAGGTACTTCTCGGCGCGCTTCCGACAAAGTGAAGAGCGGTTCGTAAATGTTCATATCAAAATAAGCTGTCGAGCGTAGTGACATTACAGTTATTCCAATTTGGAGTACGTCGTTATTGTACAACCTGTATGCTACTAGGGCTAGTTATAACTTTACGCGGAACCGCAAATCTTGGGAATCTTTGCAATCTTCGCTCCGTCTTCACAGGGTTCTGAACCCCCATGTCCCACAGGCCCGGACGATCGTAGCGGCTATTCGATCATGGGCATTTCAAGATACCAGCGCATACATAGGATAGAGGTCAATCAGGCGTTCATTCGCCAGAACTCGACGAGATCATTGAGTACTTCAAACGGGATCCTCGTCGAAGTACGCGTATGGTTGCGGCTAAGTTTGCCGCAAGCCAATGCTACGTTTGGGAAGACGACACATACAACAACTGTAAAGTGTGTGTGACTGTGAACTGTGCATCCCTATAATTTTCGTAGAGTTCATGCACTCCAGGAAAACGAATGCAAAAGAGAATGCGCCACGCCGTGCCGGCCACAATTGCTTTTTGTCAGTGGTTGATAGAAAATCATTACCGGGAAGTGTAAGTACCTACCTTTGTAAATAGCGAACAGTGAAGATAAGATAAGATCATTTTATTTTGCAAATAAGGGTAACAGCAAATTATGACAAAAAATAAGAGCTCAGCCATATTTTACCACGTATAATAGGCATACAAAAGATTTAAAACATTCAACTAATAACTAAATAATTAATTACAATTTTAAAATTACACAATGAACTAAGTACAAAAAATAATATATACGTAAACACTAGCTTAAAAAAATATTTCACAGTTAGGAACTCCTTAATATTATAATATGCTTTCGCCACTAAAAAGCTTCAGAGTTTCTTTTTAAATAATGAAAGCGGAAGCTCTTTCCATGTCTTTGGCAATATGTTATAAATGACTGGAGCCATGCAGTGTTGGAAATTCCGTGGACTACTCAATTAAATAACATATTAGACTCCAAAATATATTGTGCATCACTACAGGCAAAACGATCAGCAGTACTAGCACGTTTATGAAAGTGACATCTGTCTAGAAAACTTATTCTATATCAGCAGAGTTTATACTGGGACACATATACGAACTCCATGATGTGTATTAGGCACATACCAACATCATTGTTGTAATTATTTCCAACACTGGCCCTTGAACCAATATAAACTCATGTAAATCACATTACACACGTTGAACACTATAAATAATCTAAGCATAGATACATCCGCTGTCTAAAAAATAATAAAACATTACAACAGCAAAAGACATAGCAAAAGTATAAATTTATCAAAGTATCCGTCACATATAAACAGTAAATATTCAAAACTATGTGATACGGATCTAAAACAAATTATACTTCTGCAAGTACCTATACCTTACTTACTGCTTAGAACCATTATGTCATTTATTTAACGATATAAATAAACGACATACAAACTTATCGTGTTTTTCCTTTGCCAACGGTTTCGTTAAAACGTCGGCCACCATTTCATCAGTAGATTGGTATTTTATAACGACTGTACCTTCCTCAACGATTTCCCTGATGAAATGATGTCTTACGTCAATGTGTTTCGTTCTGGCGTGGTACATAGAATTAGTGCACAACTTCAGTGCAGACTGATTATCATTAAACAATGTAATCCTATACTGTACCCCGTAAATTTCGAACAGAAACTTGCGTAGAAAAAGAGCCTCTTTACAAGCATCTGACAGACACATATATTCGGCCTCTGTGCTTGAAAGAGCCACGGTTTTTTGTTTTTTACTCTCCCAAGAGATGGTAGAATTTCCCACTTTGAACACATAGCCGGTATAAGATCGGCGATCGACCTCATTTGACGCAAAATCAGCGTCAGCATATGCAATAATGTCCAACCCTGACTTCTGAAAAGTTAAATAATGATCAGGCGTACCTTTCAGATAGCGAAGAACACGTTTTGCCGCCTTCCAGTGAGTCTCATCGTACGCGTCGTTGAACTGGCTGAGCGAGCTTACAGCGTGCGCAATATCCGGCCGGGTACATACCGCTATGTACATCAGACATCCTATCAGGCCTCTGTAGTCGTGCGTACAATCCTTTTTTGTAGATTTCACGAGCTTCAGACCTGCCTCCATAGGTGTTTGTGCAGGTTTGCAATCTGACATATGAAATCGTTCTAGCACCTTCTTAATATAGCTTGACTGGTCTAGAGTTATTTCCTTGTTCTGTCTGCAAAGCCTCATTCCAAGAATGTGATGTGCTGGCCCTAAATCTTTGATTTCGAAGGCCTTCTTCAATTCTTCATTGATTCCTGCCGTATCTCGGCAACCAGCTGAAGAAAATAGCATTATGTCATCAACATAGAGCGCAATTATAATCATAGATTTCCCGCTCGACTGACATAAACACAAGGTTCGGAAGATAAACGTTTGAATTTCATTTTGCTCGTCAAAACGCTATTTATTTTCTCATACCAAGACTTCGAAGCTTGCTTCAGTCCGTATATGGCCTTATTCAACTTGTAAACTTTATCTTCTTGGCCTTTAATCTTGTAGCCCTCTGGCTGTTCCATAAAAACGGTTTCTTTTAAGTCTCCATTTAAAAACGCCGTTTTTACATCCAGATGCTCGATATTCATGTTATGTTCTGTTGCCAAAGCTAGCAACGTACGTATAGTAGAATATCGTACTACAGGGGAGAACGTTTCTTCGTAATCAATACCGTATTTCTGGGTATAACCTTTTGCAACTAGGCGCGCTTTGTACCTCAATATTTCCCCGTCAAGGCCAAGCTTTCTTTTAAAGATCCACTTGCATTTGACAGGCCGTTGCTTCGTATCGCGGTTAGTCAGAGTCCAACACTTATTATCGATGAAGGATTTATACTCTTCCGCCATCGCGGCTTTCCACTTACTCGCTTCTGGGCCATTCAGTGCCTCGCGTACTGTCTGAGGGTCCCCCGTGTCACTGCATACAGTGCGTGCTACACTAGCTGACTCAAACTCACTAGTTTCGTCCGTAGAGTTCTCGTAGTCTTCCAGTGTGGAATCTCCTGGGAGGTACGTCTCATCCGCAGGATCATCTGGGCTCTCACTACTGCTCTCAGAATCATCTATCACAATGGTCCTGTTATCTTGACAGTTTTCGTTAGATATTTCTGCGGGTTCTTGGGGTAAATCGGGCAAGGCGGGTTGCACTGGAATATTATCGGCGACAGTTACATTGTTTGGAAACAAACCAATCTGAGTGTAACGTGAACTGTCATTCATATCTGATGAAGTGTCATTCCAAAAAGCATGTTCTAGAAAACTGACATTTCTTGCTTTAATGATATTCTTCGGGCTCGCCGGATCTATCAATCTGTAACCCTTTGACTCGTCACAGTATCCGACAAAAATATATTTCTTACTTTTGGGATCCAATTTGTCCCGTTTGTGCTGTAGGGCATAAGCTTGACATCCAAAAATGCGTAGGTAACTCAGATTCTCCTTTTTACCTGTCCATTTTTCTTCCGGTGTACTCCCCATCACAGCCTTAGTTGGAGAGCGATTCTTCAGGTAGACGGCGGTGTTGACCGCTTCTGCCCAGAATTGCTTTTTCAAGCCTGCTTCCTGGAGCATGCACCTGGCTTTCTCCGTAACGCTTCTGATCGCGCGTTCCGCGACTCCGTTCTGAGCCGATGACCTTGGAACCGTGGTCTGATGTCGAATCCCATGCTTCTTCAGGAACTTCTGAAATTTAGAATTGACATATTCACCACCATTGTCACTACGAAGAACTTTTATTTTCTTATTGGTTTGGTTTTCTACGAGAGCTTTAAATTCTTTAAACAACTCGAAAACCTCATCTTTCCTCCTAAGAAAATAAACAAATGTTTTTCGTGACAGGTCGTCAATGAACAACAGAAAATATTTTTTTCCACCTAGAGACGGGCACGGCAGTGGTCCCATGACGTCACTGTGAACTATTCCAAGGATTTCCTTGGCCCTAGTCTCAGATTTCTTTGGAAATGGCAACTTAGTCTGTTTACCTAACATGCAAGAAACACACGACTGAAAGTTCTTGTTGTCATAAGAAATACCTTTGACCATACCTTTTCGCAGTAACTCCATGCTTCGGGTGTTCAGATGTGATAGACGACGGTGCCAAATTTGTTGCGTTGACTGGCTTCCAGTAGCAGGGTACTGCGGCGTTTGCTCCACGCTGACGGCAACAGGACGACTGTCATCCTTCAGTTGACATGCCGGCACCGCTTTGCTGTCACCTGTACCTACAGATAAAGACGAACACATGGCCTGCGAGGATAGCTCGCTACACGAAACAGAAACAGTTTCAATGGCATCAAGTTCATAAATACCATCTCTCAGAGTAGCTGTAGCCAAAACCTGCCCGTTGTCATAGACTGTACACACGCCAGAACGAAACACAATTTCGTAACCTTTCTTATCCATCGCACTAACAGATAATAAATTAGCAGATAACTTAGGGACTAAGTACACATTACTTATCGATCTCACACTGTTGTCCTTTAACACAGCTTGCGCAGTTCCTTTTCCAGCTGTTTGCAATGCTTCACCATTGGCAATTAAGACCTTCTTTGGCTTTCCAGTTGTAAAATCTGATAAAAACCTGCGATCATTGCAAAAATGTTGCGCCGCACCGCTGTCGACGTACCAAACGTCTCGCTTGACGCCTGCGGCCAACGCTGTGAGATGCGCCTGGCCTTTCCGGCCACTCTTCTTGCCGTCAGAGTTGTCAGGACAATCCTTCTTGATATGCCCACTCTTTTTGCATCTGAAGCACTTAATTCGTTTGGGTGCTTTCCGGGCTGCTAAAGCCGTAGCATCTTCGCCTTTCTCATCGCGTCTTGCATTTTCCAGAAGCAATTTCGCTTTGACATTTTCGCTTGACAGTGACGTGTTCGAATTTTCTAGAGCCATAATCAACGGGTCGTAATCGCTTGTCAAACCGCTGAGTAAAATCACGGCCACGAAGTCATCTTCCAAAGCCGCTCCGATGTCGCTCAGTTGTTGCGATGTATCCATAACCTTATTAACGTATGCCTCCATACTCGCACATTCGCTTAATTTGGTGGCGAACAATGTGCGAAGCAATCCGAGCCGTCGTGACAAGCCTCGGTCTTCGTATGCCTTCTGAAGGTTGCTCCATGCTTCGCGAGCCGTCTTGGCATTTCTAATTTGTGGGAATACACAAGGCTTCACGTTTAAAGCGATTTTTGCGAGCGCTTTCTGCTGTTTCTTGGCATCTTCGTTTTTATTTTCAGTTGTGCCCACACAATCCCAAAGATCGTCATGAATGAGCACCATCCGCATCATGAATTTCCAGGATGGATAATCTTGGATCCCGGATAATTTTTCAATAGAAACATTCTGAATGGCCGTTGCCATCTTTTGTTTCCTAGCGAATAAATTTTGAAAATAATTTTACGAAAACACACGCACACACTTGGAAAACGGTTATTAGAGTAGCGAATAACCACGCTCTGCTACCATGTTGGAAATTCCGTGGACTACTCAATTAAATAACATATTAGACTCCAAAATATATTGTGCATCACTACAGGCAAAACGATCAGCAGTACTACACTATTTGCGCTGTAGCATGGTGCGGGTGACAGTTGCCCGTATGACGTTGACATTTGTCAGTACCACGTAGGGATGTGAGGTTATGCAATTCATTTTTATCGCTAACGATACTCGCAGCGTGAATCTAGTTCTCTTTAATATTGTTATGAAAATTAGTGTATTATTCAGTTGTGCAGTGTAACTACGTGTGTGCTACGTGTATAAACTTGTCAATATAAATGTTTTATGGCTACATAATTATCTTTGTACTTATATAAAATAATCAAAATCGGGTTTATGTTTTTTTTTTCGTGACAACATTTTTGCTCTATGGTGCATCGGCGCGGCGGCCATGTTGTTTACCCGTGCGATGCTGTGAGTGCGAGTACGAGTGCAAGCGCGTTATATTGTGACTTAATGTGACACGTATTACGATTTCATTGTTTGTTTTCATTTTTGTTAAATTGTTATTTGTTATAAGTTTGTTGAGTTTGTTGTTATTACCATGCCTAAGCATACAAAAAAAACTGTTTTGGGTAGTCAGGCCAGGGAGCTTGTTGTTCGCCTCCGAGACTACTTTGAAAGAGAACAACAAAATAATGGACCGTTGTTACCATTGAATCATATTGTAGAACGAGTAGCCGAAGCTCTTGATATTGGCCGCAATACTGTTTCGCGTATAACACGTGAGAAAATTGGCCAAGATGGGATGTTTGAAAATAAATTATCGACACCCAACAAAAAGCGGACCAAGGTGAAGCCAATCACAGATTTGGATGATTTTGCTAAGGTTGCTATTAGAAATCATATTTATGATTATTATAGAAGAATGGAGCTATCCACATTGCTCAAGCTTCTAAAATCATTAAAAGAAGCTGACTTGTTCAAAGGAGGTATTACTTCGCTACGGCAAGTTATAAAAGATATTGGCTTTGTTTACAAAAAAGTTAACAAAAGAAAGATTATTATGGATAGGACTGACATTGCCCTAGCAAGATGTAGATTTTTAAGGAAGGCCAAAAACATAAGTGATTGGAGCAAAGTTGTCTTTTTGGATGAAACGTGGCTAAACGCCAACCACACAGTGGGTAAAAGTTGGACCGACGATACGGCACAATCGTGTACCAAAGTGCCGGAAGGCAAAGGCGAACGCCTTATTATTTGTCACGCAGGTACAGCAAGTGGATTCGTCCCTGATTGTTTGCTGGCTTTTAAGTCAAAAAAAACTACGGAGTATCATGAGGAGATGAATTACGAAAAATTTAAAGATTGGTTCATAGGTCTATTAAACAATTTAAAAGAGCCTATGACCATAATAATGGACAACGCACCCTACCATTCGGTGCAAGTTAATAAACCCCGAGTTGGTGAAGTGGCTGAGTGAAAACGGAGTTACAGCAGATATAAAAATGTTAAAGACGGAGCTTATTGCCTTAGTCCGACGCCATAAGCCACCAACTCCTACCTATGCTCTGGACGAGATGGCAAAAGAAAAAGGCCACCAGGTCCTTCGACTACCACCCTACCATTGCCAGTATAACGCTATTGAGCTGATTTGGGCCCAAATAAAAGGTATGCTTTTAATTTCAATTCCCATTTTGAAGCTTTATAAAAAAATCAGCTTTCCGATCGTAGCATGTACCTAGTTTAAAAACATTACCAGATACTAGATTAGGCTGATTGATGATTATTTGAATACTTTTTTTTATAAGTTCGTTTATTTTTAGGTTACGCCGCAAGAAATAATACTTCGCCGCCATTTACGGCAAATAAGATGTTGGCCCTATTACAAGAGGCCATCAACAATGTTCAACCTGAAGACTGGTCGAAGGTCGTGAATAAAACAAAAAGGGACATTATGTCTGATTGGGATCGTGACATACATATTGACAACATAATTGAGTCATCGTTAATAATATCCGTCACAGATTCAGATGATGAATTGAGTGACAATTCAGATGTTCCTGACTCTGATATGAGTTTAGACGAATAACATGTATTTTTTTTTAGCAACCTTTTAAGCAACCTTACCCTATAAATGTTCTGTTGTATAATTAGACCTTTTAAAAATAAAAATTGACCTACGCACAATATACGTTTTTTATTATAAAAAATATCGACTATCCATCGTAGCAGTACATCCCATCACTAAATACGTCTATGGCGTTACGTTATACGCATAACACTTTGCTTAATTTTTCATTCAATTTGATTTTATTTCTTGATTAGAACATTCTGGTTGGGTTTAATTTAATTTACTACAGTTATTAATTATTTAATATATTACGAATGTGGTACAACTGAAATATTAAGTCATAAATTGTAAATCGCGGCAACTTTCAAGAGTGAAACGAAATGTTACTGAAACTGTCACCCGCACCATGCTACAGCGCAAATAGTGTAGCACGTTTATGAAAGTGACATCTGTCTAGAAAACTTATTCTATATCAGCAGAGTTTATACTGGGACACATATACGAACTCCATGATGTGTATTAGGCACATACCAACATCATTGTTGTAATTATTTCCAACATGCAGTAGATACTTTTGCGCATAAGTGCTGTCGTGGCTGATTCCAGACATTGCACACTATTGTCGCGTCTATTGCGGGGTACTACAACCGATAAACGTCTAAAACGATATTGGATCGGATTTGTCTTTACAAACACAGCTACTAACAGTAGATTAGTTATTAAAATCATTGTAAATAAGTTGAATTTTTAATACGCCTTAAATACTTCATTTTTATTGTACCATAGTGATGTAATCCAAATTGGAATAACGTTATTTCGATCCATTTTATTTATTAAATTCAGAAAATAATTTTATGTAATAAAATAAACTTGTTTTTTTTTTCGTTTCGTGTTCAGTAAGTTGTAGGTAAAAAAGTATTTATGGCGGTTCTAAGCCCATAATAGTATGAAGGGAAAATTTGAATAACTTTTAGGTAAAGGAGTTATCAGCTGTAGCGGGAGGGTCGACGACAGCGCGTCGCTCACACCTGTCTCGTACAGTTAGTCGATCGCGCTGTAGAGATACTATGGGTTCTAGGTTGCTTTCAAGTTTTGTTTTTCTCAATTCTAAATTTTTAATCTCTTTTAAAATTATTTTTATAAATATATTGTACTACCAAGTCAAAATAATTTTGCTGCGGAAAAACAACCATTAAAATTTCAGCTTGTATATATTTCTTAAAGTTATTTGACACTTTCCGTGACCCAAGGGCTGGTTTTTACCTGAGACTGGCCGCATTGCCACGTTGTGTGGCAATCCATGCAATGTGGCAATGCGGCCAGTCTGTTGGGTACATTACCAGTCGACATGCTGCACCGGTCGACGTCATTACCTCGGCGCCGGCTGTCGCTGAAAACCAGCGCTGGGGCTCTGTCTTGCATAGGGTCGTAGCATAATGCTGAGCGATAGCCGATTTGCGTGGATGTGACGCATGCTTCCCCAACTTTTTTTTTAACTTTTTTATGTATTTAAAACTTTTTTTTTTTGCGTCATGTTTACCGCAAATAAACGTTTTTTCTTTCTTTCTTTCTTTAAATGCGGATAAATTTTTCGATTTTAGTTTGTGGATAGTTTTAATTAAGTTAGTATATAATTTTGCTATTTTTATTAATTAATTAGTTATAAGTTGTTACTTGCTTATTTTTAAGTTGGGTTATATGAAATCCACAACATAAAAAAATTAAAAAAAAAGTCTTAAAGCTAAGTAGGTAGAAATTATATACGAAACGAGTATTTTCAGTTGTAAAATAGATAGTGGTGTGCACCTAAAGCGAAAGCAAGCTTAGCTAATTTATTTGTATATTTATCAGTTATTTATATTATTTTTATTTTATGTTATCTGATGATGATTCTTTTTACTCTGCCATTGATTCATCTAGCTCATCCGCTAATGCAAGTTTTAGTTCCTTGACTGACACCCTTGGTGACTTTGTGCGTCGGAGCTTCAGTCAACAGAACGGTCCTTTGTTTAATGTCTGCCATATAAATGCGCAAAGTATTCCAAGTCACTATAGTGATCTGTTGGACACCTTTTCCGACGCCAATTCCCATGCCGTTCTGGTTTCTGAGAGTTGGCTCAAACCTCATCTTCTCTCCACCACCTACTCTCTCCCAGGTTTCACTCTTATCCGTAATGATAGAATCGGAAAGGGAGGGGGTGGTGTAGCTATCTATCTTCGTAGCGATTTCTCATTCAAAATCATTACCTCATCTCCCGCACAATATCATGCTTCCGCTGAGTACCTCTTTTTGGAGGTCTACGTCAAAGGCGTGAAGACCCTTCTTGGTGTTGTCTATTGTCCACCCGCCGTTGACTATTTTTCCAAACTTGAATTGGCGCTGGAATCCGTAGGGTCAGAGTATGCACATTGCGTCATCATGGGCGATTTCAACACTGACCTTGCTCACCACAACCCCGATCCCGTAAACTCCTTCACATCATTGAGTCCGTTAGTCTCCATATACTTTCACTACAACCTACCCATTTCAATATCTCAGGTGATGACACTTGGCTTGACTTAATCCTTACATCCACTCCCTCTCTTGTTTCCTCTCACGGTCAGTGTCCCGCTCATGGATTTTCCCATCATGACCTCATTTTCCTCTCGTATGTCCTTAAACCGTCTAAACCTGTCCCAAAAGTACTGTGCATGCGGTGTTTTTCACGCATGAACGTTGAGAAGCTTCTGACGAAGCTTCTCAACGTGATGCTTCAGACCTCAGAACACCTGGCAGCGGCGACAGCTGTAGACGAAAAACTGCGTATTTTTGATCGGACGGTGCTTGCTCTCTACGATAAACATGCTCCTGTCAAGACTATTAAACTTCGGCGTCCTCCTGCTCCTTGGATGACGACAGGAGTTCGAATGGCGATGAGGCGCAGAGATCGGGCCTTTCGTAAATTTAGAAAGGATCGTAGTGAAGAAAATCGGAACTTTTTCAAAGCTGCTAGAAATCGGTGTAATCAGATGATACGCAACGCTAAACGCCGCCATATTCTCGAGAATATATCTTCTTCTTCACCTGCTGATATCTGGAAGTTCCTTGGTACTCTTGGTATTGGCAGAACACGTCATGTGGATTTTCCTAATACAATTGGCCTTAATGATATCAACCGTCATTTCACAACCACTTGTCATTTGGATTCCCATTACATTACTGGCCTACCCAGTCCCATCATAGAACCATTTCACTTCTCTCCGGTCACTTTGGACGAAATTAAAACGATCATCTTGTCCATAAAATCCAAGGCTATGGGCCATGACGGCATCAGTCGTAGTATGATCGTTTGGATCCTTGATATCCTTCTTCCTCCGATTACCCATATCATCAACTTTTCTCTTGATTCCGGACAACTCCCATCCCTGTGGCGTATGGCCTATGTACGTCCACTCCCAAAAATTTCAAATCCCTCCCTACCCAGTCACTTTCGACCCATTTCCATTCTTCCATTCCTATCTAAAGTCCTCGAGGCCTGCGTACATAAGCAGTTTACGGGGTTTGTTCACCGGAACAACCTTGTTAGCTCTTTTCAGTCTGGATTCAGGCCTGGGCACAGTACAGCCTCCGCTCTCCTCAAAGTGACGGGTGACATTAGAGAAGCGATGGAGGATACCAAGGTTACCGTTTTGGTATTAATTGATTTCTCCAATGCCTTTAACGCCGTCAGCCACGATATGGAGTGGTTCTCTTCTTATCTTCGGGGACGTCAGCAGTCGGTTCGTGTTGATGAGCGCTCCTCGAGTTGGCGCGACCTGGATGCTGGTGTTCCACAAGGCGGTATTCTCTCTCCATTGTTATTCTCCATCTTCATTAATTTTATAACTCATTGTCTTCGGTGTTCGTATCATCTTTATGCCGATGACCTTCAATTATATACAGCTGAGCGGGTTGAAGGTTTGTCGGACGCTATAGCAGATGTAAACCGAGATTTAGATGCAATCAAAAAGTGGTCTGATAGTTTTGGGGTGTCAGTAAACCCCTCAAAGTGTCAGGCCATTGTAATTGGGAGGTCACGCATGATGAGTAGCGTGACGCTTAGCTCACTTCCTCCTCTTATTTTCAATGGTACCGTCATACCCGTTACCTCTACTGTGAAAGATCTCGGTTTGCATCTTGACTCGACGCTTAGCTGGCAACGCCAGGTCTCTAGTGTTAGTCAAAGGGTCAACGGTACTCTGCGATCCATGTATCGTCTGAGAAGCTTTTTGCCCGCTAAGACGAAAACTATGCTTGTGCAGGCTTTGATATTCCCTATCATCGACTATGGTGACGTGTGCTACTTTGACTTGAATTCGGTTTTGCTGGATAAGCTCGACAGACTGCTCAACAATTGTATCCGGTACATTTTCAATCTCAGGAAATATGATCATGTGTCGAGCTATAGGTCTGAGCTCAATTGGATGTCCATTCGCCAAAGAAGAAGTTTGTGCGCTTTGACCACGCTTTTCTCCATTCTCAACTCTCCCACTCCTCCTTCTTATCTTATGTCTCACTTCCAATATCTATGTTCTTCACACACTAAGAATTTGCGATCTTCTAACAATCTTATCCTACTTTGTCCTTCTCATTCTTCTGACTTTGTTCATTCTTCCTTTCACATTCAGTCCATTCTTCTATGGAATGCGCTTCCTCTTGATATCAGGACGGCCACCAGTCGGTATGAATTTAAGCGGAAATTGCAGAGTTTTTTTCAAAACAAATAGAGTAGAGTCATCTCAACATCTCTCTGCCTTAAATTTGTATATATATATGTATATATATAATAAATATATGTATATATATAATAAATATATGTATATTACATTAAATATGTATGTGTATTATAAGTTATAACCTATTTATGTACTGTTGTTCCTACCTATATTTTTCTAATGATATATTTTTAATATTTTTTTCTTTGTTCCTCTTAAACAGAGCACCTGCCATCCAATCTCTTCACCACCCTTGGTTGACTGGTAGAGAATGCCTAAGGCATTAAGTCCGCCTTTGTACCATTTTGAGTGTGAAAAGTTTAAATAAATAAATAAAATCGTTCGATTTTATGTTACCTTTTCCGCTTAGCTATTTCTAAAGAGTCTTGAAAAGTCCCTGGAAGAAATCGACACGTGTTTCACCTCTCAACGAGGCATCCTCAGGATCACGATTAACTTGTCGTGAACTCGAACACGGCGTGTTGCCACACCAAGCAGGTCAGGGCAGGTCAGTCTGCACTCGGTGCTTGGTGTGGCAACACGCCGTGTTCGAGTTCACGACAAGTTAATCGAGGCGGGTTAATAATTCAAGGGCGGTTTTTCAGAATCCTTAACAATTTATTCCCGAAAATGTCACCCAATTAGGACATGAAATATAGGGTAACCAAAGTTGGAATAACCATCAAACGGCCGCCATGGCCCACGCACAATGGTCCACCTTACGGACTAAGTGCGGAAACCAAACCCTTTAACATAGAACATAGATAGGGTAACCAAAATTCTAATGTCAATGTGAATGATAGGCTGAGGAATGATGTAATAAGGCAACGGTGCGGTTTAAATAATGACAAAAATTTTAAAGAGATGCTTAGATGGTTTGGCCATGTTGAGAGGACGAATGAAAGGCGACTAAAAAAAAGTAATTTACAAGGCAGATGTAAGTGAAAACGCCGAGAGGGGACACCCTAGAAGGACAGTTACCCTATTGGTGATGTTTTTCAGACAGGTCAGGTGCGTAGAACTCGCAACCGGCGTGCGTGTGTGACCAGTTGTATGAACGTAAACGAGGTAAAAGGAGTATGTAAGGATCGTAGCAGGTGGTTTTCTATAATTTCTGCCTAACCCAAGGCATGAGTTTATATAAGTTAATAATTTGTTCCCGAAAAAGTCATCCAATTGGGACTTGAAAGTAACCAAAATGCCAATGTCAATGTGAATGGATAGGCTGAGGAATGATGTGATAAGATAACGGTTTGGTTTAAATTCAGATGTAGTGACAAAAAATTTAAAGAAAGAAAAATAATACAATTGCCTGTTATAGGAGATGGATAACGGTCCCATAAAAGCTTGACCCAGGAATGAACGTAAATGAAACAAAATGTTTTATAAAGCTTTAATAGTGTTTCATAGCCCTGTTTATTTTTGTTCGCCGTAAAACTTTGTGAAGGGACGTAAGACCCTTCTTAAATCTCATAGAAATATTCTTATTAAGCAACTTATTCACTTTCCCCCAACCCAGTATTTTACTTTATCTTTCTACAAAGATTGAATCTAGAAAAACTTGAAATAAGGAGTGGAAATAAGAAATAATCAATTTCTCAGTAAAGTCTACCGCTGGGAAGAAAGTTTCATTGCTTTATCTTTCAAAATACAATAGTTGTGGGTCTTTTGGGAGTAGAGTCGTCCTTTCTATCAAGTGTTCCTGTGTTCTCGGGATTAACAAACTAGAACGCCTCAGGATATCGCTGTTGGTGTGAAATGTTATTACTTTCCTTCGATATTGCCTTGAAATTATGCCTATGAAAGTAAGTCCGCCTCTGTACATTTGTATACTTAAAAGTATTTAAGAGCGTTTATCCTAAAATTGGCAACGTAGCAAATAGCTGTCAAATATTTACCTGTTTTAATTAATTTGGCAATATTACTATAAGGAAATATTAAATGTGGCTAACTAGTGAACTAAATATTGATCATGAAATGCAATAATTAATATCTTAACATCGACTATTTAGTTTTAGATGTTAAAAAGTATTTGGAAATTTTCCAAATGCCTTTTTTACACCTAAAATGGTTGCAACATCAAATTCAGTGTTATAATTGCAATTCATCATTAATATTCTAGTTCGCTAGTTAGCCACATTTCATATTAATATTGCCAAATCTATCAAAAACAGCGAAATATTTGACGAAATATTATCTATTTGCGACGTGGCCCACTTTCAGAATAAAATGATTTAGAGTTGAATTGATTATTTCCTAATAACTCTCTTTTTGATTATTAATATTTGTGAACTATTTAGTTTACTGTTACTATAAAATAGCAGCTAATCGGCCCGTTAGTCATGACATGCATTTAGTGCACCAACATAGCTAACTGTTGTAAGTTGGTACCTATTTGTAGATAGTTAATGTAATATGCCCACTTACCTAGTTAACAGGTATAACCAATCAAGGTATAACACATTTTACAACCACGAAAAAGTAGTTTATAGAGACGTTAAATTTATTTCTAAACATTTAAAGGTTGTGTAAAATGTGTGTGTAAAAGTGAAAATAACAAAGGTAATTTCAATCAACGCCATCTCTTATCGCTTTCAAAAATTACTAGACTGTTCTTACACTTTTCGCCACCTAGCGGTTAATAGTAAAACCAGCATTGTTTACAGTTATGAAATTGTATTCTAGTGTTTTAAAAGCAAGTCAGGTGGCATACCCAGTAACGAAATACCATAAACTATTTTCTTCTACTAATTGATTTATTTTATTTTTACACGGCGTCTACCGTATCATTATAACAGACAGATGTTGATGGTGTGAAGTAGACCTATGTTGCTACTTCCTACTAGATGGCGTTGTAAATGTACGTAGTGATAGCTAGTGTTAATAAACAGTTTTTTGATCTATAGAGGATTTTATGAATAGGTAATCATTATTTACATTGGTCCAAATTATAGAAACAGTCACTATAATTATTTTGAAAGAGTTGTTTTCACTCTCCACAATGTAGATACCTAATTACTTGTACCTACTAATTTTGTTTAAGGTGGGTTTTTGAGAGGAGAACTCCTAGCATTAATTTGTAAATTATCGAAAACTCAGTAAAAAATAACCTGATTTTGGACTTGAAGAAGCCCAGCATGCAAGACATAGGTATCGAGTGCCCTTGAATGTGACTAGAAAGACTAGCCTTATTTATGTGCCAATTTTGTCGTGGCTCTTTCCTTCAGTGTCCAAAATGCGACTTTAGAAATAACCAGCGCTGGGGCTCTGTCTCGCATGGAGTCGCAGCATTATGCTGAGCGATAGCCGTTTTGCGTGGATGTGACACATATTTCCCCCTTAATTGTAATTTTTCTGTTTTTTTTTTCTTTGTACATGTTTACCACAAATAAACGTATTTTCTTGCTTTTTTCTTTCAAAATATTCCCTTTTTCCAACTTAAAAAAACACTTGTAAATTATTTTCAGGTAGGTAACTAAATTAGAATAAATAATTTTAGTAGAGTAGGTAACTAAAGTACCTACACATAGCTTTTGCAATCACGTTAACCCATTTCTTACAAGAAATTAATACCTAGATGTAGTAACACCATAAACACCGTTTTTCTTGTGCAATAGAGACCAATCTTCCACCTCACCATAGTCACTATTTACCATCAACGTGCCACCAAATACCAGCAATTTAAATCAACATGCCACATCAAAGAGTCAATTAACTCAGCCGCCATAGCTGCGCATGCGCCGCCTC
The DNA here is from genome assembly GCA_916610215.1 of Omphaloscelis lunosa. Lineage (NCBI taxonomy): Eukaryota > Metazoa > Arthropoda > Insecta > Lepidoptera > Noctuidae > Omphaloscelis > Omphaloscelis lunosa. The sequence goes on from OU744255.1 coordinate 6,677,545, forward strand.
CCAACGTCAACCAATACGCAGGCGACGCATTCTGTACATAATGACATGCAAAATTACCCCTTTGAGCAAAAAGACCGCTTGCTAAATTATACCTCTGTTATGTATAACTGTCGTGGTGGTGAAATGGTTATGTGTTTAGGTTATACATACATACTAGTTGGTCAATGCGGTACGGTTAACTAATTTGTTTTTAAAATGTTAACCAAAAAAATAATCTCTTTATACTCTTTTCTTAACTATCATGGTCTCCTGCTTGACAGAGTGCTCTCTTAATTTGCACCACACCCCCCGGTTCTCCACTTATTCCACATCCAGTCAAACTAGTTCATTTTTTTTTCAGGCCATTGATCCAGTTGACCAGGGGGCAATTTGATTTTACTTGGAGACTAGTCTGCTGCTACGCTCATTAGTCCATCGAAGACCGGCTCACTGCCACTTCAGCTTGCTAAGTCTGCTGTTTATAATTCCAGTTCGATATAAAAATAAAAAAGACAGAGACATGTAAATCATATTGCCTACATCTCTCTTACTCTTTCTATTTATATAAAGTCTGTGAATGATTAAAGAGAGCATATGCACACATGAAAGGTTTTTATTTAATAACTAATAAGTGAGTTGGTATTTGAAATTGGCACTTCAGTAGCATTTGCTGTTGTTCGTAAATCGGATTCTTGGCATTGGTTCAGAATACCGGAATATGAATCAGTTATAAAATATGACACGGCAGATCAAAAGTGACATTACAAACGATTAGACGTGAGCTCTGATCAAGGTAATTGGCATGACTTGGTATATTTCTTGAATATTGCCGGTATACGGGAAACTTTAATTCTCAAGTAGGTAAACTTTACCTCATTAGTCGGTGTCTGATAAATGATTTTAAATATTTAGATAGCATCATAGATTTTACTAGAACTTCTTCACAAGTAAGCGCTGTTTATCATGATAATAAGTCTCATCATTCTTCAATCTTCATTACTTGAAATTTATTCATAAGCATCATCGCATAATCAGCCTATAATATCCCCACTGCTGGGATACACGCCTCTTCTCTTCGTGACGAAGTGGGCTCTAATATACCATACGGGCCAAATGCGGATTGGTAGATGTCACATGTGTTTGAATTTTTAGTTTTAGGATATGCTGGTTTCCTCACGATGCTGTCCTTCACCGTTTTGAAAGCAGTGGTGATGAAATTATTTACACAAAGTAAAGCGTCTGCTTGAGTTCGAACCCACGATTTACAACTTGTAAGTCCGCCGTTACCACTGGGCCACCACTACTCTCAATCTTTTTACGTTTTTGAATGATTTGTTATTGAAATGAGGTATCTTGATATAAATTTTGAAAGGTCCGTCGACTTACTCCTCAATAATTGAACCTATGCATTTTTATTGAAATATTCTGCTCTGTATACCTTTCTAATGATCGGTCACCTTCTGCTCTTCCATTGACCACTAACTTAATTCTTACAATAAAATACCATCACAAAACGTTATCTCACGGTCTGGAGACAGTAGCCTTAAGCTCAAAAGGCTTCCTCCCCTCATTAGTCCACAGAAACTAGTCCTCATCTTAGCCTGAGGCAAATTGCTTGGTAATTCTGTCCACAAATGACACGAATCGGTCGGAATGTCATTTTGTAAATTACTGTGCGTTATTATTTGAGGTAGGTAATTGGATGGGGTCACGCAGAGTTAGGAATGTCGGTTGGTAATTTTTACGTGGGTCTCATTAGATGTAGCTTTGTGTGTTATTTTCTGGATTTGTTGATTGGGAACTGCTTTGCAATGTGCAAGGAAGGTGGTTTCAACTAGAATGAACCATTATGACTTTGTATTTTGCTTGTAGCATTTAATTTCCATGCGACTATAGTATAATAATTATTTCTTTAACCCGTTAATTTGAGAAAAATTAAGTTCATGACATTAACATCACTGCATAAAAACTAGAAATGACTCGCCACAACAAAACAAAAAAAAAAATTAATTGAACGTCACAATTAATAAAAATAAAACCTCCGACAGTGTTGATGGCAATAAAAAAGATCATTAAGTGCCCAATGAAATCACTTCACTCAACTATGACATGGCCGAAATCTTGAACAATCATTAACAAAACGTCACAATGTACTCGTCCAATATAACTTGATACTTTGGGGTGGCGCTGTTAGACATGGGAAGTGCCAGGCATGAGTCAAATTCATTACATTGGATAATACAGCTCCCAATTTGGCCGCAGGTCACTTTGACCTTGTCATTAAACAATTGTGGCCGTTTTTCCGTCAATCGAACATGACTTTTTAATAACCTTCCCTAATAAGTTTACTGTAGACAAAGCCAATTACATTATCGGTTTGAAGGAATGGTTTCCGAGAGGACCTCAGCTAAATGGGTGAATGATCTGGATCGCGGGTAAGACTTAAATGAGACACACAGTCGAGCCGGTCTATTCTGTAAAAATCTAACAGTGAAAACGTAGATGAAGTAAGCTTGAAGGGAATTGTCATTCTACCTGATACTAAGGATTGTATGATCTGCTGATAACCTTGGCGCAGATGGGAGAAGACCTCTCTAGACTAATCTGCCTAGCCTTTTTGCAACTATGTGGAGGTCGGCTTCCGGTCTAACCAGAAGCAGCCGAATACCAGTATTTTACATGGAGCGACTGCCTATCCCACCTCCACAACCTAGTTACTGGGCAATACTATACCCCTTGGTAAGACTGGTTGTCAGACTTTCGGGCTTCTGACGACCCGTAAAGACTGTCAAAGATCCACGAATGACAGCTGGGACCAACGACTTAACGTGCTTTCCGAGGCCCGGAGGAGTTTCTGAAAGAACGGTCGGTCTCGAGAAGACCTCTCTATATAATATGTAAAAAAAAACCCTGTCCGATCTGAAAGGGATCACATAGATACTGCAAAAACATTACCAAAAAGTAATAAAAAATCTTATTATTATTTGAAAATAAACAAGTTATTGCTATTAAAAATTCACATTTATAGTACCAAAATTACCCCAAATCCATTATGCAAATTTTCAACATGGGTCAAAAGTTTTGGCATGTAGACACCCGCTAAACAACGGCCGCTCGCGTTCCATGTAACTAATAAACCGGTAAAATTCCTCATTGAAAAAAAAAATGGTGAGTTTTTTTTTTCTTTTTTCCTGAAAATTTCCACATAAATAGACTCTCAGTACAATACTTAACAACATCCTCACGAATTGGACAGGGTTTTTTTACATACTGTATATTCAGCAGTGAATGGAACGAGATTATCAACATTGATGATGATAATGAGGTGGATGGTATTGAAAACTATACATTATCTATCAGAACACGTAGTTTTTAAATTGACTGCAGACATACATTCTAGAACATTAGAGTTTAAAACAAATCTAACCCTGGCAGCTAGCCAAGAAAAACTAGACTGAAGATGATTCGATTTAGATTTTAAGTCAAGAATTTTTTCAAAGTGCTATTAAAAGATAATGAATGTGGTTCACATTGCGTTAAAAAGAATCATTAATAGGAAATTTTAATTTATCTTAGTCTTAAATACGACTGTCGGATTCGTACAGTTGCGAATTTCAACTGTGCATTAATATAACTTAGACGAGTAGCGATTCTAGTACAGTAAGTAGGCCGCATGAAAGTGGTAACAAAACCAGTATAATTAATCAACTTAGCCTATCGCAGTCCACTGCTAGACATATGCCTCTCCTAAGCTGTGCCACAACACCCTGTTCTTCGCCTTCCGCATCCAGTCTGTCCCAGCGAACCAGTATAAGCTGGCCTCTTATTAAATTAAAACTCCGTACTATGCCAGACCAGCCCCAGGTCCAAGTGTTACCACCAACAATATGCGGCCAAGTGCACGCTTCCCCGCTACCAACTTGCTGTCTAATATTTTGACCATGACTTTAATGAATTACCATTCTTATAATTTATTGTTGGCGCCGAAACGAGAATATTGCTGTCTAATATTTTGACCATGACTTTAATGAATTACCATTCTTATAATTTATTGTTGGCGCCGAAACGAGAATAGAAGCACTACTGTGCATAGATGGCCCAGGCATTAACAGTCTACTTCCAATGAAATAAAATTATGCCATAATTTTGAAAACTTTGTACCCTATGGATTAGTCACGTAATCCAATCGATCGAATTTCAGCTGAGTCACAAAACAAACTTCCCTTATTTCTAAACGACCTATTAACTGAACAGTCCACAAAATATCGACTTTCTCTATAATTACACGTACGATGCCATTGTTACGAAGTTCCTCAGACAGGTCGACGCCAACTATTGAAAGTGAGGCCTGTTTCCAAGAAAATACAACCTTACTATTATTGTGAACCTACTTTGAACCCGTTTTTTCACTGCAACTGTTTAGGTAATCATTTCTATTATTACTTTAATTACGATCGATACAAGTATTAAATGAAGAATAGATTGATTTGTTTTTGTTTTTTTTTTTTTTGGAGCCACACTGTCTGCTGCGGTCTAAGATTCTAAGAATAAAAATATGATCTGCTTAATGTTAGCCTTTGTGATGATAGACTTAAAACCAGGTGAATAGCTGATGTTGTATAGAGACATGACAATATGTAATGCTTTCGACACGGATTTCAAGGACAAAGCGAAGTGGAGGACAAAGATAAAGAAGGCTGATTTTGGGATAACCAGTGGGCGAGCGCTAGGGAGTGTCCAAAGGTCCCAAAACATTTCGGCATTCTTAAGACTTTTGAGAAGAGACAATGACATTCCAGTTCAATGCTGGATTAAATTGCTTGCGGTTGTAATGTTATGGTCATGTGATGCGGAGCAAGGACTTAATGAGGAACATGCTGTGATTCGTGAGGAAAGGTTTGAGTATGAATATAACTTTATGAGTAGGGGAAAACCGAAGAAACGATGGATGGATTGTGTTAAAGATGATATTATGACTAGAAAGGGAGTGACTGCAGAGATGGCTGCTAACTTATAGAGATGTATGGAAGAAGACTAACATTAGCCGTTAGTCTTCTTAGAGGCTAGTGACAGCGGTTACTTGGTCTGGTAACCGCTGTCACTAGACTCTGTGTTATCAACCGTGACAAAAGCCGAGAAGCGAACGAATTGGAAGAACAACGTAAAGTCACGAATGCAGACCTTCAGTAATGATGATGATTGACCTTCAATGAGTGATGGTGTTGCGGGAAGGCTGGACTGCCCCTTCATTGTTCCAGCAGACATGTTGCTGTACCAGTGTCGGAGAGAAGTTATTGATTTTATTGTAAAAATGACATTATTTATTTTGATTTAATTTGATTTGATTTAATTTATTTTGATTTGATGTAATTTGATTTTATTTGACATTATTTAATGTAAAAATTTCTATTAATTTATGCTTGGCAATGGGTGTTATTTACATGAAATAAATGAATTTATTTATTTATTTAATGAAGTAGAAGACATGCTTCACCCATACGAAAAAATTGGGATAGGGCATGAAGATAATGATTATAATGATACTGGATTTAATTGTACTTGATTGCGCCTGTTTTTTTTTTTTTTTGAGCCGACAATATTTATAAGTTGTTTGCACGTTTAACACATTGAAAGTAAACATCAATAATTCAAGAAATCGAATTTAATGAGTATTAATTACTAATGTGAATCTACGATTGTTTTTACTAGAACTCGTTCTTAATTACGTTTAATAGTATCGAATTCATGTAGTTTGAGTGTGTGAAGTGTTTGCGCAGAGGTTTCGTGGAAATAGCTTTAATTTTTTTAATCGGTGCGAGGTTAAATGGTGATGGCGAATTAAAAAAAAAAGAAACTGGCCAAGTAAGTGTCGGACCACGCAGAAAGAAGGGCACTAAATTCCTTAGTTGAGATGAATTTATCCCAAATACAAACTTAACACTGTAGTTGAAAAACATGTTCTCCCATACATTCCAACTGCAAATGTAAGTTTGTACGCTAAATATTGAGAAATTGACCATGTTATTTTAAGAATATAGACTTCTTATAGATTTTCCTGTAATTTATGGGTAAAGAACCATTCTCTGTATTTTTTTGAACATTTTATGGTCAGTAGTTTTGGAGATAAGGGGGGAAATGGTCAATTTACATGTATTTTCTTAAATCTCTGATTTTCTTAAATCTTGAATCTCTAAATGTGTTTATTTTAAAATTATGAAAAAAATATATTTGAGATCCTCACAAAAAGTCCCTTCATTTGATATGTCACACGGAATAGTCTGCATAACGTTTTTTTTTTTTTAATTTTCTTGTTTGCTCCCAAAAGTGACGATCATATTCAAAATTCATTTATTTACGTTACACGCCCGTGTTTGGGTTACAGACATCCATATGTGTACCAAATTTAAACTTAATCAGTCCATTAGATTCGGAGCAAATTGGCTGTGACAGACGGACAGACAGACAGACAGCCAGACAGAGAGGCAGAAACACGAGTGATCCTATAAAGGTTCCGTTGTTTTTCTTTTGAGGTACGGAACCCTAAAAACAGAGAAAATTGTAAAAAATGTTATCAAAGTTTTGTGCGACCTTTAAGTCTGCTAAAAGCTAAACTAAAACTTGACGAACGAGTCTGCTAAAGCCCATTTTACTTAGTTTTATTTTGAAACTTAACTTTGAAACCTGATTAATACGTTGCGATTTAATTGCCTGTGGCATACCATTAACTTCAAGGAATAATTAAAGTCTTTTGTTGCTTTTATTGTCTGTCTCCCCGGTGACCGGGGTAGATGACGGCCCTGTCCGTCAGATAGGCCTCGACCACCCGACAGAGGTAGGTCGGCATCTGGTGATACTGGAGTGCCTCCCTAATGCAACCGAAGGAACACGGGTGGGTTTTAGTCAATAAGAGTCTGACACGCCCTCCCGCGATCCCGCTCCGCCCAGAGCGGGAGAAGTTATTTGATAATTTCCCACCCAAGAAAAAAGCTAGCGTTCTAACGCGCGCTAAGTACACGTTTTATTTGGCGAAACCTCTTTTTTGTATCCTTCAAATCGAATCTAAAAAACAAACAAATAAAACAGACTTTATTTACGTGATCATGTATTCTGTAAGAAAGTACATGTCTATCTACGCATCAATTTTACGAATGTATTTGACTTTACACGTTTTTGACTTTAGGCGAATAATGATCTTTATGCAAACACAATCGTTTGCATAAAGATCATTATTTGCTTAAAGCTGTAATAAAGATTGATGCTTTTGAAGGCACACTTAGTTCGGCTATGATCGGTTTTACGGACTTTGCGATGCTACATCAAAGTTGGGTCTAACTGTACCTACCTTAAATTATATGAAACTCACTATAGAGATCTGTGGTATATTTGCAACGAGTCCTACCACTAGGTACTTTATTAATAGAACTTCGATCATAATATTAATATTACTCTTTGGCAAATGTGCGAGGAAGTCTTTGCAATTGTGGGCGAGTGTGGGTGATCTATTTAAATGACATAAAAAACTAATGAGCTTTAACCCGCGAAATTTTGCGGATTTATGTTTTTATTTTTTATTCCTACTCTTTATGGCACCTCTTTAGGTCAGGAGCTAACCGAATATCAAAAAATATTTGGCCTAGGTCTTATGGGGGAGGCTTGAAAATTGATTCGCTGTTACAATGTCTCTATAACAAAAATGTTAGGGAGATAATGTAAAGTTATCATTTCTGAAACTGAATTTTCTTTATCTTATCTTGCTAAAGACCATGTGTAATGCAAGGCTAGTAACATAAGCTCGGATTTCGAGTATAAAAAGTTTAACTGAACACGAGAGGGGTACGTGAGTAAACAGTGCCATAATAGGCACTTTTTACTGCGGGGTAATTACCTAACACACTTACAATGGTAATGCCTTTCATTTTGACAGTTCAACAACAATCATTGCGTTATTACGTTATTGTGCAGACGAATTTTTCAAACGTATGAAGCAATTTCTTTCATAATTTATCAAGTTGTGATTGAGTGGTGGCCTATACAAGTATCAAAATTAAACATTATATCAAACTGGTTGCTAATTTAATTGTATCATTTATTATTTTTATAACGTTCATTTTACATTTTGTGATTACTCACACACTGACACTAATTATTAGTATCATTGTAAAAAAATGAAGAGTATCGTATACTTTTACAATGCTTGTAAATATGTGAGCACCATGTATCAATCACATAATAAATTTATCTGTCATTGCTTCATTTTTAATTCTTTTTACTTATTCCAGGTGCATCGTCTTCACATATAATTATTTAACTAATGTACATACTTATACAAACTATTGTAAAACATTTAAAAGAGTAACGGTTGAGTTTCTTGCCCATTCTTCTCCATACGAAAACTACCTTTTGGAAGGGGCGACTAGAAACAATTCAATTTAAATTTTGACATTCAAAAGTGCCTTTTATGTGCCTAATTGAAATAAATTATTTGACTTTGACCTTATTATCATTGCGCATTTATTATTCAATAGCTGGGTTTAAATCAACAATATTTTTAGGTATAGAGTGCATTCTTGGCATAATGTCAAATTGCAAAAAAAACTTATATTAGGAACCAAGAAAAAATTCCAACATTCACCAATCTCGATCTCTTCATAACATAACATCACGACTGTAATCCTCGAAGGGTTAGACAGAGGTGTATTATTTTTCTAGTTTTTCGGAACCAAGAAAAAATCCAAGATTCACCAATCTTAATCTCTTCATAACATAACATCATGACTGCAATCCCCGAAGGGTTAGACAGAGGGGTATTATTTTTCTAAAAAAAAAAGGATAGTCTCCTAAGACCATGTTCCCGTAGCTACAACGTTTAACGAATTACTGACCCATCTCAAAAATCTACCCCGTATCTATTCGAAGGTAGTTAATTGATTCAGGCGTGACCTTGCGGAAATCCATTATAAAATGATGATGTGGATATATTTAGTAACCTGTTCCGCTTAGCTATTTCTAAAGAGTCTTGAAAAGACCCTGTAAGAAATCGACACGTGTTTCACCTCTCAACAAGGCATCCTCAGGATGACGATTAACTTGTCGCGAACTCGAACACGGCGTGTTACCACACCAAGCACCAAGCGTAGACGCGCTCGGTGCTTGGTGTGGTAAGACGCCGGCAACGATGCCTCGTTGAGAGGTGAAACACGTGTCGATTTCTTCCAGGGTCTTTTCAAGACTCTTTAGAAATAGCTAAGCGGAACAGGTTACTAAATATATCCACATCATCATTTTCTACCCCGTATAGTACTATACGGGTTAGATTTTTGCCATTTCGCCAGTTATGTTTTAAAGTCCCATGTAATAGGGGGCGAGCCTATTGCTTGTTTAAATGTTCATAACAAATTGAATCAGTAATTTAGTAGGTCTATTTACTCGATAAATAGAGACATCAATAATTTTACGAATGCAATTCTGTCAATTAGAAATTGGTAAAAAGGTGGTTGACCGAATGAGTTCAATCAACTACTTATTATGCGATTAGTAAACGCTTCAGTTACCAACTGTTACAAATGAATTATTTATTAAAAAAAGATTCGGTAATTGAAGAGGGTACCTACCTGTAAATGAGCACAATTTTTTTTTGTGTTTATTTTATTGTTTTTTAGGATTTTTTGGATCATTATTCTTTTCTATAACGCATCATTATTGAAACGTTCACTTTTCATACACTATGAGCAAAAAATTCGTATCAGAGGTATTACTTGACATTGAAAAAGACATGTAACACTTGAAACCCCCATAATTTGTCCTTGAACAATAAGAAAGCCAAACTATTGCAGTATTTATAAAAAAGAGTGCAATAACATCTTTCCACTTCGTCATAGCATTATAATACTTGACTATGATTATATTGGGTTGTTGCATAAGTCTTTGCAATATTTTGCAATAATTTATTTATGCCTACTTTAAGCGGTGCAAACTGACAGGTTCATACATGAAACAATTAGCCGTCTACAGAGCTTTTCAATGTGCGGTTCTGTTTTTCGTTTATTAAAATAATGTCTGAGAATTTCAATATTACACGTGATCAGTTATATTGTTGTTTACTCTATGACTTCCGTTCTGGCGTTAAAGCCAATGAATCTTTTAAAAAGTTGTGTCAAGCGTTTGGTGAAAACGTGATAAGTCAGAGGACAGTGTACAATTGGTTCGATAAATTCAAACAGGGGAAGTACAATCTCAAAGACGAACCGCGATCTGGTCGCCCCTCTGAATTGGACAATTATCAGTTGATTCGGTTAGTAGAAGAGAATCCAAACCTTACTACACGAGAAATGGAAAGCATACTAGGCTATGATCATACTACTATAGCAAGACATCTGGCTTCATTGGGAAAAGTGTGGAAATATGGTTCTTGGGTTACGTTTGAATGTCTGTTTGGAATTGCTCTCTCGCCGCCGAACAACAAACTGGCTAGATGATTTAATTACAGGAGATGAAAAGTGGGTTTCTTATCATAACGTCACACGTAAGAAACAGTGGCTGGGAAAGGGAGAAACTTCAAAACCGACTCCTAAAAATTACACTCAAGAAAAAGTTATGTGCTGCGTGTGGTGGGATACCAAAGGAGTTATAATGTTTGAACTCCTTCCTAAAAACCAGACCGTAACAGCACAACTATATACAGAACAGTTACAGCGATTAGCTCAAAATATAAGAGAAAATCGTAAAAATCACGAACATGTTTATTTTCTTCATGATAATGCCCGGCCGCACGTCGCTAAAATCACACGTCACAAGTTACTGGAATTAGGCTGGGAAATATTACCGCACCCACCTTATTCCCCAGACCTTGCACCTACAGATTTTTACTTATTTAGGTCACTACAGAATTATTTAGATGGCAAAGAATTTAAAAACATTGAAGATATTGAAGAGAACCTAAAATTATTTTTTCAATCAAAATCAAAGGATTTTTATCGACAGGGAATTCACGCCTTACCACATCGTTGGAGACAAGTCATAGATTCAGAGGGCGATTATATTACCGAATAATTTCATGTATATTTTTAAATAAATAATTTTGAAATAAATGTTACGTTTTTGCAATTACTTATGCAACAACCCAATATATTATAATACTTGATCATGACTTTGTATTCAACATTCAAGGGACTCATTTTGAGCATTTGATAAATTGATAAATTTTGTATTAAAAATGTTAAAATTCATGGTCTTCCTTTTATTTCTGACACTATGTTATTTATCAAAAAAAAATCCTCATGATGGAGCCTTTCGATCGGTATGATAAAGCTACAGGTTACTATTTTTCTCGTGTAACGGGTTCGATTCCCGGTTCAACCATATAATTATTTAAATATCTATGAATGCAGTTAAAATTGTTTTTTAAATTCAGATAATGCATTCTTTCAGTAAAATTTTCCATCTACAATATTCAAGGTACTTTCCCTCCATGTGGCATATCTGTGGGATGCCCTGTATTAGTTTTACAGGGCGTCCCACAGATATGCCATACCAATACTCTATATTTTTTTATTAAATTAGATTTGTTAGATTTGTCTTTATTTTTATTATTTTATTAATCATTTATATTGACTTTTTTCTTTTAGATTTTGTGTATATGAGAACGATGTAAGCTGTAGATTTATACTGTAGATTTGGGTACTTGTTGATAGGCCTACACTGTCCTTTCATACTTATTAACACCGTAATTAGAAAACATTGTAAAAACCATTTATTTTTAAAAGAGTAACCGTGGAGTTTCTTGCCTGCTCTTCTCCATGGGAAGCGACCAATTGGAACCATGCACCTAGCTTCTGCCGTTTCATAAGTGCCCTTGTAGGTTTATGTGTATTAAAATAATTTGAATTTGGATTACTTAGCCACGAGCTCCTCCAGGCTCCTAACAAGAAAATAATGATAATATTTAATTGCAACGACATAATTATGCTCTTTGTATTCCTACGGCACGGTTTCTTTACGGTACGGCGTATAATAAACCGCGCCGTAGAAGATACGTGTTTGTCAACAAGCTTCCATAGTGATCCATACAACACTGACGACCGTGCCCACAGTGAATAAACCATAGTTTTTCACGGCAAGAAAAACGTGTGTACAAAGGGTCATTATGTACAGCCAGGGTAATTGATACATACATAACCTCACGCCTTCTTCCCATCGAGGTAGGCAGAAACTACAGAACGCCACCAGCTACGATTCTTACATACTCCATTTGCTTCGTTTACGTTCATACATCTGGCAAAAACGCACGCCGGTTGCGAGTATTACGCACTTGACCTTTCTGAAGAACATCACGTCCTCCTAGGGCGTCACCTGCCGGCGTTTCCAAGCGCCTGCGGCGGAGGGGATATTGATTGTTTACATAAAATTGACACGGTACGTCAATTTGTAGTATTTAAGCCATTTCATACAATAAGGGCCTATTTCACGATGTCCGAATAGCCAGTACTGAATAAGTTCAAAAATGGAACAGAATAAGTAGGAAATAATCGGAGTTGATGAAACAGGCCCTTACTGTCAAAGAATGACAGTTTTGATTTGAATACGAACAATTTAAGTTGGTAGGTAGTCAAGTTGATAGAACCTAGCGTGTTGATTTATATTTATCATACGTTAAGTAACTATCCTAGCGTGTAATAAATATTAACGAACATTACTATTAGAAATGATAAATCATATCTAGATTTATTGACTGTCGTTAATTTATTTATAGTTTCCATAAAAATCAACAAGGCGTCATATGATAGCTAATTAGTAGTTTTATTTAAATACCAGCTTCAGTTAGCATTTATAAGATACTAGCTTCTACCCGCGACTTCATTTGCGTGAAATTTCTTGAATATTCTATAGCACTCGGCACTACTGTAGCTTCCCATTAGTGCTGATTTTTGCGAAAATTCGAATGATCAAATTTGGAACTCAACTATAATCACGTGGAACTAAATAGTTGCAGCAGTTCCATATGAAAGAAATGTCGGCTATAAAACTAGTTTAAAATTACATGGAAGTAATGGTACAAAACAGTCATTTATTTAGGTTGCAATAGTTCCATGTGGAACTAGCTACATGGAACTACTAGGAATAAAGGAATCGAATCAGTTTCGAAGATTACCCCTACATACAAATCCACAAATTTTACCTCTTTAGAATGTTATCCAATGGATACACCCAATACTGCCTCATATCGCGTGAGTCCACCTGTTTAAAATGATGACGTCAACAACACCCTACTCGCACTTGACCGGTTAGTGGAAAGCAGTGTCGAAGGTCATTCGTGGAACGATTAGAATCTAACCTAACCTATATACTGTAGCCTCATTTCACGACCTGGGGGCCAATTCGCGTGTGTCACTGTTTTGTGGGTAGGTATTAAAAGCGTTTATTCTGAAAGTGGGCAACGTCGCAAATAGATGTCAAATATTTCTTTTTTGTGTTTTGATTAATTTGGCAATATTACTGTATGGAAATAAGAAATGTGGCTAACTAGCGAACTAGAATATTAAAAATGAATTTCAATTATAACATTGAATTTGATGTTGTAACCGTTTTAGTTGTAAAAAAAGGCATTTGGAAAGTTTTCAAACACTTAAATACATCTAAAACTAAATATTCGGTGTTACGATATTAATTACTGCATTTCATAATCAGTATTTTAGTTCTCTAGTTAGCCGCATTTCTTAATTCCATACAGTAATATTGCAAAATTAATCAAAATAGGTAAATATTTGACAGCTATTTACGACGTTGCCAACTTCTAGGATAAACCCTCTTAAAATGATAGGGTAAAAAGGTAGTGAATTTTTTAAAGGAGTAGGTAAACTTTAATTTATAGTAATACTTTGGTGAGGTTTTTTTTTTTGGTTGGGAAATTATCAAATAACTTTACCCGCTCTGGGCGGAGCGGGAGGGCGTGTCAGACTCTTACTGACTACAACCCACCCGTGTTCCTTCGGTTGCCCTGTTGCCGGGGGCCACGATCTCCCTTTCGATTTTCTTCGCACCCCCGGCAGGCATCGGCCCTAACGGACCCCCGTCAATGGTGAGGTTAAATATAGTATTATATTAAAGTGCTATTATTTTTAAAGAAATAAAAACATACCATGATACTTATTTTGGGTTGTTAAACTTTGGGTACGACCCGCAGTAGGTAGGTAACCCTAATGACTCCACTTTTCGTCGTGATATTAATATAAACCACTCCGTTTCCTGCAGGTCAATTCCGTAAAATTCTCATGAAAACTTTTATGAAGAGAGCTGCTAATATTATTAATCCAGCTATAGCTTCAGGTGGTATGGAAGCTCACTTCAAGCTCACGTTACCTAAGTCTTCACGGTGAGATTTTTACAGAATAGATCGGCTTATTTCAGTGACAGGCTGATGACATCCTAAATAATATATATATATATATATATATATATATATATATTATTACGTTTAAAAAAATATATTTAAAAATGTAAATGAATAAGAAACTAGATTAATAAACGAAATAATAATATATATATATATAATAACAGATTTATGTCGGAAATACGTTACTGAGTTGACTAGTCAGGACGCCAGCGCCGTCTAGCGGCGTTTGCCAGAGTCTGAACATAACGTTCGGACCGGCTGGATCCGGAGCTGAGCAGAGTTCATGGATGGCGGTCAAGCAGTAAAGACGTTTAGGAACTGTCGCGCGTTCCATATAGTTGTGTCATGTACCGTGTGTGAAGTGCTAGTGTGATTAATTAATTTGATAGTTAATTATAATGTAATCGAACTGCAAACGGTTTTTCCATTGCGCAATAATCAACACTACCCACAGTGCGCCCACAGTAGTAAAAATAGGGCTGATAATAATGAAAGAGACACCTAGGGTAGGTGTCTCTTTCATTATTATCATTTCATTTCATTATTATCATTATATTAGGTGTCTCTGTCATGTATATTATATACATCAATATAATATTATGATTTAAGTGAGTTTGTTTTTTGTTATGCTTTCACGCTAAAACGCCTGAACGGATTGTGATGAGATTTGTCACATGAGTAGAACATGACCTGGATTAGGACATAGGCTACTTTTTACCCCGAAATTCTCAGGGGATCGAGACTTATGCGGGTGAAACCGCGGGGCGCAGCTTGCTCTAAATAATTCAGAATTGAATCATGAAATTTTTGAAGAGGCAAATAAAAGTAACTCCGTAAAATTTACATAGTTTCAACTAACTGAAGTTACTAGCTAGCTAGTGTAGGAACACTAGTAACTGGAATTTTCTCAATACTGAGTTAATAATTAATTTAATTGGATTCATCCTTCTTTTACCGTATTGCAACTGCAATGAAAAAAAATCTAAGAATGTGTCTCGCATAATATATTCATTTATTTATGAACGAAGGTTAAGAAAAGACTCATCTTGACGATATTATGCTTATCGTAAGTAGGTAATGCAGTGATAATTATACACCCAAGTACTCAGGACGTTCTTAAGGCACATGCCCACTTGAAGCAACATGTTCTCGCTCAATAAACGTACAAAAGATTGTAGGTCCCGTGTAAGTAAAAGAGACTTGCTGCTTGTTGCTCGCCAAGTCGTTTTTAGTTGCTAGCATTAGTCGCTTCTCGTTAATCGTCATGAATGCACGCGCTGGCGCGGAGGTGGGACAAGTGCCTTAAGTGCCTGCTACAGGGTCACCAACCGCGTCCCGACAGAGGTGACCTTGGTCGTTTACAACCGTGTAGATGGTGTTACGACCAAATTTCAAGCAGCCTTGCCTATCGCCAACCAAGGTCACCTCTGTCGGGGACGCGGTTGGCAGCCGTGTAGTAGGCACTTTAGACTGCATAACTTATCTCGGTGTAAGTAGTACCTACTGTCTTATCGCTTGATAGATAAATAGAGTATCAATCAAGATAGTTCAATTCAATCACTCATTATTACCATGCGCAATAAGATAATAATACATGAAAATAAATATCCAACAAAAAAACCACTTTCAAGAGTTTGTATGGCCTTCTGAGTTTTTATTTCTTTAATACACATAAACTCAAATAAAGTTTTAAAACTGGCGAAATACTCAAATGATTGCTAACAGCGCCGCCCTATCAATGTCATCCGAGCGCCAAAAGATCCTTGCCGCAGCTTACATTCACAGCGCGCATTTGTATGGCCAAGGGCAACGGCGATATGCAGACCCTTAAGTAAAGGATATTTTATCGTTATTTTTATTTATTAATTAGGTAAAAGTTGTTATTTATGTGTATTTCATTTTATCTATACATACATACAAATAAGTAAAATGTCTGTTTGTAATGCCAAAATAACAGCTTTTTACTAAATGCCTATGAAAGTATATACGGTACTTATAACACAAAACTATCTTAAAAATGTATGTCTGTCTGTCTGTTTATTGCGGCTAATCTTAGAAACGGCTGGACGGATTATGAAGGGACTTTCACTGGCAGATAGCTGATGTTATAAGAAGTAACTTAGGTCACTTTTATTGTAAAAAAATAATTAGTGTCCATGCAGGCAGCATGCAGCTAGTAATAAATAAATGTCAATGGGTACTATAAAATGAAGTCGCCTAGACGTCTAGTTATCATTTATAGAAAGACAAGTTCAAGTTCAGGTTATTCAAATGACGAAGTTCAAGGAAAATATGCAAATTAACGGAAGAATGTTTCTTAATAAGGTAAGAGAACACCATTATATATGTAACTAATTGCTTCATTGTGTCACAGAAAATTACCATTATTGTGCGGTTTACATTCGCGAAGTAAACAAGGAAATGTTTTTAAAAGATTATGGGTTACCTCGTTCTTAAATCATTGCGGTTAATAATGAATGAGAGTAATGATACAAATGATTTTGACAGCTGTCAGGATTCGTTGAAATCTATAGATACTAATAAATACAATAAAGCAGAAGAGTTTTTTTTTAACTCGCTTATCTCTGGAACTACCAGACGGATTTGATTTTTTTTTTTTTTTTTAATTCTTTTTTTGCTTTTGATAGCCCAATTCTTGAGAAAAATATAGGCTACTTAATATCACGCTACGATCCTTAGGAACCGAGCGAAGCGGGTGAAACCGCGGGGCACAGCTAGTGCTTAATAAAAAAACTGACCCTATTTACCTACTTCATGGTAATGCAGAATAACTACAATCTGAATTCTACATTATCTTAAAGATATTTAATTACATATAATATGTAATGACATTACATTTGAAACTGTTTAACACTTTGTTTGAATGTAAATTAATAATTCATAGTTGTATTTTGTTTTTTTATTTGTATGTAAATTGCATGTATGTGTATGCATTTTTTTTTTCGGTATGAAATTATCAAATAACTTCTCCCGCTTTGGGCGAAGCGGGATGACGTGTCAGACTCTTACTGACTAAAACCCACCCGTGTTCCTTCGGTGTTCCTGTTGCCGGGGGCTAAGATCTCCCTTTCGGTTTTCTTCGCAACACCCACCAGGCATCAGCCCTAACGGACCCCGTCAATTCTGGCTGCCATCTCTTTGAGGCGCGCGTGGAACACAACGCGAAATTTGCCTCTCCCTCACGCGTTCCGCTTCCTCCTTCGCGAGCATTACCGCTTCGCAGAAGAAGATGACGACCTCCCATTTCCTCCCGCTCCATACCATAGCCTGAACCAGGGCCGGACGCGAGAGATCACCGCCGCCGATCGCCTCCACGAGGACGCGGCGGTGCGCCGCTGAAGCCGAGCAAACCTCCACCGTAAACTCCACCGTGTCCTCCGGGTGATCCACACAATGGTGACATCCGGGCATTTCCTCCTTATCCTGAACAGAAATCTCCTGAAACAGCCGTGTCCAGTGAGGACCTGCGTCAGGCGGAAGGTAAGGACGCCGTGGCGCCTCTCTAGCCACTACTCAAAGAGGGGACTTATCGCCGCAATTGTGGTGTGCCCAATGTATGTGTGTGCCTGAATTCAACACAATGTAAATTGTATATAAATAAATAAATGAATGAATTAAAATATGCAATAATAATATTCTTATGCGGCATAGATAAATATGTAAGTATTTCGAATAAATAACATTGTCAATAGGTAATAATTTACAATAGGTGTAGATTTATTATCATTATGCGAGGTATCAACGTACTATATTATAAGTAAGAACTCTTCATATTTTAATTTATATAAAAATCAATTGCCGTGCGTTCGTCTCGAAAAAACTTGTAAATGACTCGACCGATTTGAATACCTTTTTTTTTGTTTTGGTCGCATCAATACTGGTGTGGTTTAAGAAAACATAAATTAGGAAAAACCCAAAGGAACAGTCGAAAAATCGAAAAAATCGGTGATTTTGTCTCATGTGGTACGAAGTTCGCCGGCACCCTAATTGCCTAATACGCAATCAATCACAATTTGTATCATTTTGAAACAGATTGCTAATCCATTGCTTCATAAGTTCGTAAAAAAATCTGCTTAACAACGTAAATAACGCAATGAATGTTGATAAACTGTCAAAATGAAACAGATTAGTCTTAGTCATTTACGAAATTGTGTTACGCAAATTAGATAGCGGGTTAGATAGCTAATCTAAAATAAATTAAAATGAACAGACAGATGATATACTGTATAGATTTAAATAATATATTATGCTATGCAGTCCCCAGAATTGTCCAGAGACGGCAGGTGCGTGCAGGCAAACTCTTTGCAGTAGGTACTTGCCGATCTAACACTGGTCTACGTGCACCAGTTCGGCGAATGGCAGCAACCTATAATGAAGCATTCGAACACATCGACATATTTACATGCTCTTTGAATACGTTTCGTAGCCTTTTGTATGAGACTTGAACTCTCAGACTAATTGTTTGTTGTTGTATTTTTATTATATAACTTGTTTGTTCTGTTTTTATAATATTAGTGTAACTGTCATGCATGAACAGTTCACCTCCTAGTGGCTTTAAGGTTTTATTTATTAATGGTAATCTGTGAACAGCGCTGTTTTTGTATGTGTAATATTGCATAATGTAGCTGTTCCTATTGAATAAAATAAAATATAATAAAGTCAACCAGACGGTTTTGAAAATCGAATCAAAACAGTTGACAATCGATATTCAAATGAGAACGCCAATCAAATCGATTACATGGAAATTCCTCTTTTTTTACACTATATTAGTATTGTATTTGTGACAACCTTGCATTCAGCCTTGTAAGGCCTCTGCTTTGTCTTATTATCACCTCTGTACCGACCTGTCAGACTTGATACTTGATAGGCCTAGTATTAGAAAAAATTATTTAGTATTGATTAAAATAAAGTCATTTTCTTTGATAATTATCGACTTTAACATAAATATAGCAGTCCTTAATTATTATGTTATTGTTACGTGTTTTAAATATTTTGTATATCAGTTAATTAACGTTGATTAGTGCCAGTTTAATCGAATTGACTAGAGTTCATCTAATTAATGTTCTAATGATTTATAATCATGAGCCATAATTCACAAATAATTTCTAAATACGGTGTTGTATTACGGTTATAGAAATTTTACAGATATCTGATTTCCACAAACTGGGGCCGTACCACGACGTGTTAAAGCCATCATTGTTCCAGTGTGAAAGAGAGATGGAGCTATACAGCATAAATAGCACTGTCCCATTTTATCAGACACATTGAACAATAATGGCTATAACACGTCACAGTAAGGCCCCAGAACCTTATATTGACTTGTAATTTTGACACGTGTGGTCATGTTTTAAAACGTCAACCTTGATCTTTTGTTGGACTGAACGGTCTTGACATTGTTTACATTCCCTAGACAACTTCACACAATAACGTTGTGTAATTTTTATAAATAGGTACCTATATTCTATGAGTTCAACGCACACATTAGCCAGTATGATATTTTCGTCCCAGCTACAAGATTAAAAATACATGACTCGATTTTTCACAGTCCAATATTACTTCCTTTGTATCAGTATCAAGAATTCCCGAAATAATACACAGAATTGATTTTTGAGACGGGGCAGTAAAGGTACCTTAATCCGTGGCCAGTCTTTCCATCATAAAAAGTAAGCTGGAGTCTGATTTCCTACAAAATGTATGGGAAAAGTTTTTTGTGATTTCTGACTTTTCTATTACTCAAACCTCAAGGGACCTACCATAAGCTCATAAAGCAGTATTATTTTAATTTTAATTCAGTGTGGGAAAGAGATGAAGCTCTCCCACTGAAATAATAGTGATGAGTAATAAAAAATAATACTGCTTTATGAGCTGGTGGTAGGCCCCCAGTTGGTACCATAGACTTTTTGATCCATATAAGAAACAGGATCGATAGGCACCAATAAAAGTTTTTGTGAAAATGGCCTATTTTGTTGCTGTCTGTAATTTTTTTTCAATATCTGTAAATGCAGATTAAAATTTTTCAAAAGTTAAGGATAGTTTTCTAAGACCGTTTTCCTATATCAACAACGGATGAAGTATACCTGCCCTTAATGCCCCATCTCAAAAATCCAACCTGTATAGTATGTACCTTTTTTTTTGGGTGGGAAATTATGAAATAACTTCTCCCGCTCTGAGCGGGAGAAGTTATATTTCAGGGTGGGTCAGACTCTTACTGACTAAAACCCACCCGTGTTCCTTCATTTGCCCTGTTGCCGGGGGCCACGATCTCCCTTTCGGGTTTCTTCGCACCCCCGGTAGTATATATTATGTACCTACGTTACTCGCTTTAATAATCGTATAAAAATTACATAGAACCTAAATTAGTAATGCGAGTCTGTTCTGGAAAATGTAAATATATCGATTTGATACAGTCATAGCATATTAGTATTATGTACATTAGTAGCTCGACTTTGATGTTTTGATTCGAGTCAAGTCAACAATTTGGTGTACCTATACCAAACTTTCTAATACCTCTCCAAATGTCCCGACATCGTGCTAAGAACATTTTTCGAATATTTATATGAATGTTTAAAGTATGTCACATACTTTGGTGAAAATCAAAGAAGTAGTTCCTAGAATTAGCACTATAAAAAGAATAGATTATTTATACACGAGAGCAGCCATACTTTTTTGATAGTTGGTTGCTATGCACTATGGATATAAAAACAAGGAAAACCTGTCGCTCGGTCCCAATTTAAATAATATTACCTATAGAACTCTACTGAGTAGATCTTCTTATAAATAAAAACCGGAATGTAATGACACCTTATAAATCATATTGATACTCTATTAATAGGTAGTTAAGCAATTTATTTACTACTAATCTCCTTATATCAGCTGTGCGCAGTCAGTCAGTAAAGAAATTGGTATACGTATTAAAATGAGGAAGAGGTTGTGTGAGGAGGAGGTGGAGGACAGGAAAAACAAATCTGTTATTTACGAGGAGCATGGAATTCAAAATAAAATGACACAGAAAACAATTAAATAATTACATAAAGCTGTGTAATACATCGTATATTAAACATAATATTCAAATGACGGCAATGTTGGACGCATTCGCGTATCAAAATTATTACGTTGCGCTACACGATGTATATTAACGACCGCGGAACGCTTCGAACCTGTGTTTTATTTACTATAGGTTGACTATAGTCGGTCAGACGAAAATAAATGAAGTATAGTGTGGGTGCCGCGTGCCGGTAGTTGTATTGGAGCGAAAGCCCAGACCGCTTCTCGTTTGCATTACGCAACAATCTGTTTAACAAACGCTCTAACAGAGACACTGTTACAATAAGACCGGTTTTGGCGCCAATTTTTCGCTACAATTGTGGTCGGTCATTAAGATTACGGACGTGTGAGTGTAAAATTAATACGCCTATGTTAGTTGAGCTGCGATAACAAAACGCGGACGACGTGTTTTGCAATTTCGATTCGGAAAAACCACTTCACCCGCGCGAAGTGTAAAAAATTTCGAGTTTGACATTTTTCCCATTCCATTTTCGAGTTTGACAGTTGCAGTGTTGTGAAGTGTTTTATTAGTGAAAGGATCATTTCTAACCTCGACATTGTGGAACTGTTATCAGTGGCACGCAGCAGTGATAAGGATTTGTGGAAGTATTAAAACCACACAAGTAAGATTTTGTACTTCTTAAACTAAGTGTTTTGAAATCGATTTTGCTAATCCGACATATCAGTAAAAGATAGAGGAATAAACGCGATGCTAGTTTAGTCAGCCAGTTAAATAGTTTTAATTGTGCGTGTAATTTGAAAGTAAACCGTTTGTGATAGATATTCTACGGTAAGAAACTTGTATGTTTTATGTACTACCGATGTTAATTACACACGGATTATGTACATACATGAATAAATTATCGCTTCATCTATAGTACTAAGTTCTCACGTTTTGTAAATAAATAAATGTTGCATAAAATGTAGTGTCTGGCTTCCTTAATTGAAACAGCTGTTATGTTAGCGTGTCGACTGACTTGGGGGCTGAATATGGGTCAAATTAAATTAAGACTAATTTGATGGTCGTCTAGCGATAAGAACACCTGCATATTATACGTTGTTGTCTTTAAAAAACCTCCAAATTTCTGCTCAATACCGATTTCGGAAATACATAGGTGTCTAGAAACTTAAAAACAGTTTAAGAAAGAAAGTTTTCAGTTTTCTTCTTTGGTTTATGTTTTTGTTTTATCTTCTACGGTTACACGTTGTAACCGTAGAAGTACCCTGTGTGATTAAAAGTACCCTGTGTTAACACATAGGGTACTTGTAATCCCGGTTTGGGTTAGCATCCAGCGGCATAAAAACGGCTTATTGGTGACTCGCCCGAATCCGGGAGAATCGACCATTTTAATAAATATTAGTTTTTCTGGAGGCGATTCGCACAAATTCAATTTAATTGTGGACGAATCGACAACTCCATTAATACGTAGTAGTAAAGTACACTGGCGCACAGAAGTGATTTGGGTAAAATATTTTCATTCCTTTACAGTTTAGAACAGTAGATAGAGAACCTGGGAACCTTTACCCGTCATAATAAACAAATTTCGCTGTTAAATTTATTTCCGACTCGGGAAAATAATTTGAAATTCCTATACAACACTAGACAGACTATTTCGATGCATTTATGTTTTTTTTTTTACGAATCGGAGAATTTCATAGCGAGATTTGTATGACAGGTAGAATGGCCCAGCCTGCCGGTTGAACGCGTCCCAGAGGGTCATGGCCATCCGGCTAGCCCGAGGACCGCACGGTCTCCTGTGAGGCGGCGAGCCTCCTTGCCGGATTACCGTTATGTGATCTGGAGGCCTCGCGCACATCTGGGAGTGGCGCGAGGAGGCGAAACGCTGGAGCTTAACTCCGCTGCCGCGAGAAATAACGGCACAGTGGATAGAGCTCCGGCGAGATCTCATGGCGTCATAAAGAGTGTGATTGTCGCAACCCAGCGCTGGGCACGCCACAATTGCCGCGATAAGTCCCCTCTTTGAGGAGTGGCTAGAGAGGCGCCACGGCGTCCTCACCTTCCGCCTGACGCAGGTCCTCCCCGGACACTCCTATTTCGGAAGGTTCCTGTTCAGGATAAGGCGGGATGAAACGCCCGGAAGACACGGTGGAGCATACGGTGGAGGTCTGCCTGGCTTGGGCGAAGCATCGCCGTGTCTTCATGGAGGCGATCGGCGGTGCTGTGATATCTCGCGTCCGGCCCTGATTCAGGCCATGGTACAGAGCGAGAGGAATTGGGAGGTCATCACCTCCTTCTGCGAAGCGATAATGCTCGCGAAGGAGGAGGCGGAACTCGTGAAAGACAGGCAAATTTTGCGTCCTCACGTCCCTAACCGCCGCAGGAGGAGACGCCTTAGGCGTCGGGAATCACAAGCCGATTTCCGGCCACCGTAGGTGCGGGCTTGCGGACGGTGAGCAATGGGTAGCTCGCCGTCCGATAAGGACTAGGCCCGGGTCAACGGCGCGTTGTGTTTCACGCGCGCCTCAAAGAGATATCAGCAGAATTGACGGGGTCTGCTAGGGCCGATGCATGCCGGGGTTGCGAAGAAAGGGAGAGGCGGTTGCCCCGGAAACAGGGCAACCAAAGGAACACGGATGGGTTTTAGAGTCTGACACGCCCTCCCGCTCCGCCCAGAGCGGGCGGAGTTATTTGAAAACTTTCCAACCAACAAAATAAAAAATAAGGTAGAATGGCCCCTTGATGGATGCAGATGACTAAATTGCCATCCTGTATTATTTTCACAGTTTTAAGTTAATTATGCTACCTTTAATCTAAATAATAGTTTATTCATTTTTCGTCTTGTTTATTTAAATATATTTTATTCTAATCACTTCTGTGTGCCAGTGTACTTTACTACTACTTATTGCTAGAGTTGTCGATTGGTCCACAAATAAATGATTCATTTGATTCGTCTCAAGAAAAACTAATATTTATTCAAATGGTCGATTCGCCCGGATTCGGGCGAGTCACCAATAAGCCATAAAGACTTTGACAGCAGGTTAGTCACTAACCATACGAAAAATAAAGAATTCCGTTTAGCCGTTTTTGCGCCAATTCGGAATATACAGTGTGCCTTTTTTTTTTTTTTTTTTTTTTTGAGGGTGGGAAATCATCAAATAACTTCTCCCGCTCTGGGCGGAGCGGGAGGGCGTGTCAGACTCTTATTGACTAAAACCCACCCGTGGTCCTTCGGTTGCCCTGTTGCCGGGTGTCACCAGTGTCCGATACATTAAGGCGAAGTAATATGATCCATTTTATGGACAAATCCACTATAGTAAGGCTTTTTTTTTTGTTTTTCTTGCTATATTACGGATGTCATTTTGAACAATTATTGTTATCATTTTTGTACCTTTTTAAATTAAACGTCATTAAATTGTTATTTTCTTTCTATTTGTCAGGATTTTTAAAGTAAAGGGTCATACTCAAATAGTCACAACTCCTAAACTATTTGGCCTAGAGCTTAGGTCTTGACATCAGTTTTTAGGTAATATCTTAGTGCATCTAAAAAGTTAAAAAAGGTGTGTAACCAGTCTAGTTATTCTGAAAACATTTAAAAAGCAAAAAAAAATCCGCTCTTTTTACGTTGCAAGTATTATAATTTTTGGGTTTAATGGGAGTTTTTGATAAACCTTTTAGTATCAACTCATTGTCTACTTTTATAGCTGTCGAATGAAAGCTTTGCGTGTTGTTTATTCCTGTAGGATCTTGTATATCAGTAGATGCAAAATAGCAAAATAAATGAACCCACTCGTACTCAGTATAAAATAACTAAAATGGCCGCTATTTTAAAACAGTAGGGGCAAAATGCCTTACTATGGTCGATTTGTTGATAAAATTTATCATATTGCTTTACCTTAACGGGTTGGGCACCGGTGACCAGACACACTGTACTCTCCGATAAATGGACAAAAACTCTAAAAACTATATTTTCGGCATCAGACTCATTCCACCTCTTAGCAAAAAATTACTTTTTCAAAAGTATTCAATATGCAGTTTTGACTTCGTTAATATTTTATTATAATTTATACAGATCTATATTACCTATTAACTAGGTACCTATTTGACGCCAAATGCTTGTAACATAATTGCATATTCGATTAAATTTTGAATCACGCAAACTGTTATCTTTTTAATTGCCCTGCATTATCAATTTCACCAGAATATATTTATCTGTGTGTCAGTGAGTAATGTATTATAATTATTACTCCTGTTGATAAGGTCAAACTCCAATTCAGTTGTCAACAGTGGGTTAATGTGAATACGTCATTATAATATCCATTTCTAATAATAATTAGCAAGAATGGAATAATACTGCGATTTTTCTTGTAAAATATGTATAGGCAGTATAGGTAATGAATTGCGGGTTTATGACGTTAATAAAATATTCCATAAAAAAAAAAACTAACGAGTATAAAGGTACCTACCTACGAGTTTTATTAATACCGATATAGACTTTTTTTTCTCATTTTAAATTGAGCAAAACAATATTTATTTGCAGTTACGAATACAGATAGAAGATTTTTTTTTCTTCTGGAGCAGATTTGATTTAAGTGTCTGAGATCACCAACAAGCAGGGAGCATGCAGCGTAACGAAAAATGCAAATTTCTTCTCTGAGGGTTCAATAATCTGCAGTCAGACTGTTACATGCAGGCAAGAGTAAACACTGTAATCAGGTATCTTCTGAGCCCGGTCCTTCCATCGTAGACCTCATCTATCACTTTCCACACACAGTAGAAATGGCTTTCATTTTGACAGTTCAACAACATTCATTGCGTAATTACGTTGTTGAGCAGACAAATTTTTCGAATAAATGAAGCGATACATCCTTCAAAATTATTCAGATTGTATTTGAAAGTGTGTTACGCAATTAGGGTGCACGCCCATCCCGTAATAAAAAAATAATGCATTTTAAAATTACAGGATCATATCAATAATCGCGAATTGAAGAAACTCAGCAGGCATTTACCTACAAACATTTATAATGTTAGCTGAAATAATGAGGTAGCTTTCCGGCTTCGCCCTATCCCGGCAAAAACACAGAATGCTAATTATTGCAGTACCTACAGTTAAACACAAGGAAAATGCGTTATTTTTTTTAATAACTACCTAGTTTATTAACTGTTTAAAATTACCCACGTTCTTATTACGTACGATTTCGATTATTATTGCATTAAAATATTATTAGGTAATCTTATCTAGAAGTTATAATCGGCGCAAAAATGATGCCAATAATATCGATATCGACCAATCCTTTGCGATAATTATCGACCTGCATTTCACCGAATATATACAGTCGATCGTTCATCGACTCATCGATATGGTTTCCCAGAATAGCCAATGGAAATATTCTTAGAACCGCCTAAAACGATGCTAGCGCTCAATATAAAAGTCTGCGTTTCTGAAGAGAGAATGTATTTGAAGAGTTGGCTCTCATCAAGCTCATCATAATTATTTTTCTCTGTAGTGATTTTCTCTAGTGGCTTGTTACGTCTATTTCCGCGGTACTGCTAAGGTATGTCGCTCATTTCCGTTTTATTCTTTGATAGGCTATTTTTTTCAAGATTTCGAGGTTTTGGTTATGTTAATTTTGACTGGGAAAGAAGTACATGGCATATTATTTTGGTCGGTACAAAATGGCAAAAAAAAATTGAGTACTTCAGCACTGAGCTTTTGAAAGGATCAAGAATTATTAAACTTTTCCGAATACCTACTTGTAGCATTTTGTCGTATATTCTCAATCCTGCTAGCTTGAGGACGGGTAATTTTAACCATCGATTTCACCCTGCCATAATTTCCATGCTTTCCTTGTCCTATAAAATTATTACCATGAAATACGCCACTCCTGTCGACTGCACGACTATCGATTATTCATGTAGGTTAGCGAGCTGACACACAAATAACAATGTACTAGAAAAGTTGGAGTAAAATTACCTTGAGATTCCTGTAAAAAAGTTTGATAGAGTGACCTGAAGTTCACTCATCCTCTAAAGAAAAGGGAGGATCTTCCGACCAGACGGGTGTTGTGTCGGGTGGGCAACTGCCCGACGATTGATGTTGAGATGTTGTATATATATCGGTCGCGTGGTAAACTCTGCTTGCACGATGCAGGATTTGTGTAATGTCAGATCTTTGATGCGTAGTTTGCATGTGGCATTGTAGGTGCACCCACAGTTTGTTTAAAGAAAATAGTACTTGTCCTGAAAACAAGAAGCACTTCTGTTGTGTTCTGTTTGAAGAGTAGGTAAACAGCAGGAGAACCTAGAATGGTCCTGCCACTTAGAGCCAGTTTCTTGAACGATGATTAATTGTCAAGAGCGCGGAACAACAGCGCGCTTGACAATTTGTCACATACCTACTTTTCAATTTTCGTTCGTGAAATTGGTCATTCGAGATTCATTACCAATTAATTAACCTTTTAAAATCGTTCTCCACCATATTGTGTGGCAAGTGATATACAATAAATAATCTATTAGTCAAAATCTATGGAAATGCTAAGTACAGCACTTTGGTGGGAATTAAATAGTCTATGTTATTACCCCCGCTTGATAATTAGGAACCTAATTCCTCTTATATATAATATTTACGTAAATTAATTATTTAAATAAACAATTACAACTTAAATTTCTCAAAATTAGCAACAAAAACTACGATTTAAGGCAAATTGGCATAGCATCTAGAAGATCTTAACGTTTATTCACACCTTCTATTATGATGTTTCGGCGAAATCTTTGACGTGTTAAGATTGCGTCGGTTTTTACTGTTTTTCCCTGACGTTTACCTTTTTTTTTGTGGGTTTTTACGTCATCAGAGAAATTACAGTTAATGACTAAACGGTGAACGCATAAAATAGAAAATATTAAATTGAATAATGGTATTGAAGATGTGTCATCGTTTATTCATAATTAAAATAAACTGTAGTTAAATAATAATAATAATAATAACCCCACCGTCGTATCTCTACGTTGACGTCGTGGTGGGGCTTGCGCGCTCCGAATTCTTGGTCTGTGCCTGTTTATTACCGAACTGGTAATGGGTTGAACTATGAACTCATGTGCACACTAATAGGATTGTAAATAAAACCACAATTGTGTACTGATCTAAGTTGTTATATTTAATTAAAATTGCGAGACACTAACCAAATCGTGGTAACGAAACCATAGCGAGATCTATTTTGACGCCAACGCCATCTATCGAGCTTGACATCAAACCTTTCAATTTAAACGATAATGACTACGGTTTCTTCGTGAACATACCGCCCACCAAGGACATTTAGTGACGGATGTCGTTCTTAAATTATCGTTAAATTTGAAATTTACACTTTGTGTACAGTATAAGCTAAAATAGTTCGTAAATCTAAGGAATACACTAAAAATAAACAGTCTTCAACAATTTAAAAGGTGCTATTTAAAACATTTGTAAAACTTAGTATATCGTTAAAATATGAGATAAAGATATAAACAACGTAAAAATAAACCTATAAAGTGTATACAGTAAAACATCGTAAACCTTGCAAATATACATTTGATCTTAAGAATATAATAATATTTGATCTACAGTAGTTTATAAACTTGATAAAAAAAAACAATTCATTGAGCTATTGGTAAAACACATAATTTGGAAGTTGGTCTCTTAATGACAGAGGATTTTGTGCGCAATGTGACCACACGGGTGATGTTATCATCACCGGGGTGTTTCTCTACAACCCTTCCCAACAACCAACGACTTGGCGGCAAATCGTCTTCCTTAATCAAAACAATGTCCCCGATATTGGGCTCCGGAACTTGGGAAGACCATTTATATCTATTCATGAGATTTGACAAATACTCTTGGGACCATCGTTTCCAAAAGGACTGCATCATTCGCTGAACTAATTGCCACCGAGTCAAATAATTAACATTTGAACTTTCGTAATTTCTATCTGGTACATTAACTATCGGCTCGCCAATCAGAAAATGTCCAGGGGTTAAGGGCAGAGGTTCACCAGGATCATCAAAGTTAATAACGCTTATCGGTCGCGAATTTAAACATGCTTCCACTTGGTTGAGGAGTGTAGACATTTCCTCGTACGTGAGTGTAGAGTCGCCGATTACCCTTTTAAGGTGAAACTTGGTGGATTTTACACCTGCTTCCCAAAGACCACCGAAATTGGGAGCATGGGGCGGTATAAAATGCCACTCAGTATGGTTTGCTTCCAGGTGTTCTGCTATTGCTGGCTGTATAGACGCCAACTGTCGTAACTCTCTGGAGGCACCTACGAAATTGGTGCCGTTGTCGCTCCACAATTTAGCACAGTGACCTCGTCTCGACACAAATCGTCGATAGGCAGCTAAAAATGCCTGTGCACTCATATCACTGGCGACCTCTAAGTGAATAGCACGGGTAGACATACAAACAAAAAGGCATATATAGCCTTTGCATGAACGATGGCCACGGCCTTTTGTCGTCCTTATGCTTATGGGTCCAGCATAATCCACTCCGCTGTGCAAAAATGGTCTTGCTGGTGTACATCGAACCGATGGGAGATCACCCATCAGTTGATTTCTGACGCTAGACCTCTGTTTAGCACAAGTTACACATTTGCGTACATATTGTTGGATTAGAGATCTAGCACCTATTATCCAATAGGCTGACCTTAAAAAGTTTGACAACAACTGAGGACCACCATGCAGTGTTTTCTCATGCGCATCTGCAACTATAAGATGAGTTAGACGACTTGCATGTGGTAGAACTATCGGATGTTTCGCATCTTCGTCCAGTTCCGACTTTGCAAGTCTTCCTCGAACTCTCATGATACCCTTATTGTCGAGGAAGGGGCAAAGTGACTTCAGTTTACTAGATTTAATACTTAAATACCCTTTTTCTTTTAACTGTGTATATTCTGATGTAAATATCTCTGTTTGTGTCTTCTTTATACAGGTTTCTAATGCTGCTGCTATTTCGTGATCATTCAAATATTTACTATTGTATTTGTCCTTCTTTAAAAACCGTCGGCAATACGCAACTACTCTAATTAATCTTCGTAGACTAGAATAATTTTCTAGAACGACGTGCTCTGGAATAACAGCTGCGTGTACCTTTATTGTTTGTTCTAAATCTATTTTTAAATCCTTTGGCCTTTTGTACTCAATTGTTTTGTTTTTCAGGAATGACGGTCCAGAAAACCATAACTCATTATTAATCAATGAACTGGGTAGTATTCCCCTTGAAGCGCAGTCTGCTGGATTCTCTTTGGTCGACACGTGAAACCATTGAGATGAACTCATTGCCCCTAATATTTCAGCGGTCCGATTTGCAACAAACGTTTTCCATCTACTAGGGTGGCTGTTCAGCCACGCTAGTACTACTGTCGAATCTGTCCACGCTGAAATCTTCTCCTTTGGTATATTTAACACCTCTGCAGACTCTGTCAATAGTTTTGATAAGAGCACTGCGCCACATAACTCCAGTCGAGGAATGCTGACTTGTTTGATTGGAGCTACTCTTGTTTTTGCCACCAACAATGAAAGATGAACCTTGCCTGTGGTATCAATTATCCTCAAGTAAACGACTGCCGAGTATGCAGCTTTTGAAGCGTCACTAAAACCTTGCAATTCAAGATCAGCAGTTGAACTTGTCCCAAGCCAACGAGGTATCCGAACCTTGGTAAGTAATTTTAACTCTTCACGGTAAGTACTCCACTCTGTTATTAATTCCGTAGTTAATTCCTCATCCCAACTTACACCTGCAAGCCATAATTTCTGTATGAAAACCTTTGCTACAACCACACTGGGAGCTAACCAGCCTAATGGGTCGAATAAACGAGCTATGTCTGATATTATAGATCTTTTTGTTACAGGTGCCGTTGTCAGCGGTGGGAGATTTACCGCGTACTGAAAGGAATCTTCGTGGCGGTTCCAGGTGAGTCCTAAAATTTTTGTAGTACTATCTAGTTTAATTTCTGTGTCCTTATTATTTATTTCCTTTTCCTTTACTATCATATCCTGTTTGTCCTTATTCTTAATGTACTCCATTTTTATATGATTTTGACCTACTTGTTGAATTCCTTCATTCCTAACCATAGAACCTATTTTATCTAATAATTCCTGATTATTGCTGTTCCATTTCTGTAAGGCAAATCCTCCTTTTGCTAATAATTCTACCATTTGTTTACAGATTTCTACACCTTCTTCGATGTTATTACACCCAGTCATTAAATCGTCCATATAGAAACAATTTAACACTCTGTCTGCTGCAAGTGGGAACTTGTCTCCTTCATCATATGAGACCTGATGGAGCGATCTAACGGCTTGGTATGGTGCAGAGGCTGTTCCGAAAGTTACCGTTACCAACTCATAATCTCTGACCGGCTTTTCAGGATCGTCTCGCCAGAGTATTCGCTGGAAAACAGCATCCTCATCGACTATTCTAACTTGACGATACATTTTTATTATGTCCGCCACTATACCTATAGAATGCATTCTCCATCTCAAAACTGTGTGTCTTAAATCTGCTTGCAGCGTTGGTCCTACCATTAAAGTATCGTTTAGTGAAACTCCTTTTTTATTCTTTTCCGAGGCGTTGAAAACAACACGAACCTTAGTCGTGGTCTTGTCATTTCTTATCACCGCGTGGTGTGGTAAATAAACGGCTTCATCTCTATTACTATCTTCATCCTTTACAGGTCTCATGTGTCCTAAATGTAAGTACTCATTAATTACCTCTATATATTTTTCTTTTAAATCTGTATCCTTACTTAGTCTCTTTTCTAATGATTTAAATCTTGTTTCAGCTATATCACGTGAACGTCCGGCTTTACAAGCAGGTTCTTCGTCTCGGAATGGTAATCGTACAATGTATCTGCCTGTATCATCTCTCTTAGTCGTTTTAATATAGAATTCTTCACACTTTTGCTCTTCTGGATTAAGTAATTTCTTTGTGCTCATTTCTTCTTCGATCTCCCAAAATTTCTTTAAAATGTCATCTGCATTGAACTGTGCACAATGTACCTTTATATTTTTTGTGTGATGCTTTGAACTCTCAGTACTTGAACTGACTACACCTGAAAGGACCCACCCTAAAGTGGTGCTCTGTGCGATGAGAGTGCCAGATGGACTCTTGACTATACCTTCCTTCATAATGTAGCAGTAAGCATCTGCACCCAAAAGAATATCTATTTTATTGGGTGTATTAAAATTGGGATCTGCTAGACACAGATCATTGATTGTAATCCAATCCAATGAACATGTATTTACACTTCTCTCAGGCAAGTATGAGGTGATCTTTCTCAAAACATAGGCATTTATTTTTAGTTGGAAATCGAGATCAATTGTTGACTCAATTGTCAGGTTTACCATGTGCTTAGCAATGGTTGATCTATCGTCACCTAAGCCTGATACGAGACCTCTGACTGGTATTTTCTTTAGTCTAAGAAGTTGAACCGTGGCCTCTGTAATAAAACAAGCCTGTGAACCTTGATCTAGCAATGCTCGAACCGTTTGAAATTCACCCGTCTTGGACTCGGCTTTTATTAACGCTGTGGCTAATAAAACCTGTCTGGGTTTGGAGACCTTCCCCGTAGACAAGCATGCGACTATCGGATTATCACTAGTTGAAGAACTAGTATTATCTGTAGCCGTCCTTACGGTACCATCTCGTCCTTCATTCTCTGCGTTAGGTTCTCCATTAGGGTGCAGCAATGAATGGTGGCGCCTGTTGCAAACTTTACAGACGGTTTGCTTTTTACAGTCGTATACTCTATGATTGCTGCCTAGACAATTAAAACAGATTTTATTTTTTGCTACAAATTCGCGTCTACTTTCTGTGGGTTGCTTTGCAAATTGCTTGCAGAAACAGAGTTTGTGGACTTCCGAGCAGAATTCGCAACGCATGTTTGATGACTTTGTGGCTAGCATTGTCTTTGAACTATGAACCTGTGAACTATTACTGGCCTGGTGAGCCACGGCCCTCCTTGGCTCTATACATTCCAATGCGCGGAAACGACTTTCAATAAATATCTTAAGATCCTCAAAGGTTGGCAACTTGTTGCTAGAATCGTTAGAACTGCTTAACTCCCATTGTTTTCGCGTTTCATTATCTAATTTGAACGTTACTATATGGATGATGATAACGTCCCATGTGCTCACATTGATTTCTAGATTTTTAAGCGCATTAAGGCAGTCACTTGTGGTATCTAACAGCTCTTTTAAAGCGGTAGCTGATTCTATATTCAATCTTTTCTGACTAAACAACCTTTTTAAAATACAATTGACTAGGTACTTTTTATTAGCATAGCGCTTTTCTAACTGAGACCAACATTCGCTATAGTTGGCATCTGTGATTGGTGTATACCTAATCAACTGTTCGGCTTCGCCCGTGAGGTGACCTTTAAGATAGTGCAGTTTTTGTACATTATCTAAAGATGTGTTATTATGTACAAGCGACTTAAAAAGGTCGTGAAAGGCTGTCCATTCACTGTATTTGCCAGAAAAATTGGGAATTGTGATCTTGGGCAACTTTACGAATGAATTAGATGGCTTAGACGAATTATTATTGTTAGATCCACTCGTTTGTGGTAGTGGTTCTCTAGGATTAATCTTATTTAACGTTGATTTCATCAGACATTTATATGATATAAATATATCTTCGGTAGAATCGTATATATCGACCACCCTTTGACCTATGTCTTCCATCTTAAAACGTCCATAAAGTTGAGATTTTGTTTCCTTAAATGAAGACCAATCATTTTCTAATAATTCAAGTCTTGTCTCTATATATTCTACTGTCAGTCTATCTTTTGGACTCTTTTTAAAATTTGTGAAAGCCTTTTGTATGACATTTTGAAGGTCTTTCAATATATTAATTTGACCTTCCATCATGAACAACAACAATAATATTCAAAAAAAGACTTAAAAATTGATTGAAAAAACAGTATAATTTAATATACTATTTAAAGTTCATCCAAACTATTATGTGAACAACTACAATATAACCTTATAAAAGAAAACCTAGATTGAGACGTAAAAACTTTGTTACCAAATAAAATGTACTGTTTTTTTTCTAAGTCTCAATAACAGCAAAAAATTTTACAAGTTATATTTAAACCAA
The DNA here is from genome assembly GCA_916610215.1 of Omphaloscelis lunosa. Lineage (NCBI taxonomy): Eukaryota > Metazoa > Arthropoda > Insecta > Lepidoptera > Noctuidae > Omphaloscelis > Omphaloscelis lunosa. The sequence goes on from OU744255.1 coordinate 6,712,063, forward strand.
ACACTGGTAGAAATCGGGCATAGATTCCCCGTTCCACCGTTTTTAATGAAACTATTCTAAGTTCTTAATTACTAACATGCACAATTTTTACGCTAAGACAAAATATTTTTCAAAATCTTAAAGTTAAAATCTTCTTTAAAATAAAGTTCAAAATTGCTTGGCAAAATCTTCTTAATCACTGCTATAGTTATTTATTTCAATTGTACTCACGTTTGCACTTCACTCACACTTGCACGTAGTTTGAACTCGTACTGAACTAGTGGCGCCCTCTGTGGTGACACTTTGAACTTCAACTGCCGGTTGCTCACGACGATCTCGTTCACCTTGCTGAACGAAGCTGCTGCCTGAACCACCAGTGTTGGTCTTCTGTGATTCTACTAGTGGCGCCCTCTGTTGCGACGCGTTGAACTAAAAATTCCACAGTGGGTTGCTGCCACTGCGGGATGTCTCCAGTACTCCTGCTGCAGCGATCCACTGCGAGTACACTGGAGTGCGGACCAAACCTGGCACCGCTACTTTCAAAAACTTTAGACTGTCTGGTCTAATCCAGGGTCGATGGACCAATGTTTATTACCGAACTGGTAATGGGTTGAACTATGAACTCATGTGCACACTAATAGGATTGTAAATAAAACCACAATTGTGTACTGATCTAAGTTGTTATATTTAATTAAAATTGCGAGACACTAACCAAATCGTGGTAACGAAACCATAGCGAGATCTATTTTGACGCCAACGCCATCTATCGAGCTTGACATCAAACCTTTCAATTTAAACGATAATGACTTCGGTTTCTTCGTGAACAGTGCCGGTAGAGTTTACTTTGCCGGAATGGGTCTGGGATGAGGAGCCAGACCAAGAGAGATACAAAAACCCGCAGGGCAGCATGTGGCGAGCTGTTGGGCAGTAGCGACCCCACGGACCCTATCTCCCGGGAGAAGTCTTGTTCTTCACCTCTGGCTTGCCTTTATTGGCCGGCTAGTGTGAACAATGACGAGGAACGGAGCTCCCACCTCATTCTTGCCTTAATTGGCCGGCTTGAGTGGAGATTCGCTAGAGCAAACGTGCTCGGAGGAAGGAAGTATTCCAGTAAGTGCTCGTAGGGATCTTGACCATCTTCCGGGCTCTGGGATTGTTCTGAAAGCCGTGGAATACCTCTCCACTTCTCAAGCACCTCCGGACATGTTGCCCCCTTGTCGCTGCGTCACTATGTGCTAGCGACAGTTTTCGGGGGCCCATTATTGAGTGTGCAAGTCACCCCCTGCCATTTTATCCGTGTATACCATAACATTGATCAGGCAGGGGACATAGGCGAAAAGCTTAAAGGAGGCGATAAAAATGATATCTCCAATTATCGTCCGATCTCGATATTACCCGCTATCTCAAAAGTACTGGAAAAGATAATTAACAATAGACTCACAAAGTATCTGGAAAAAAATAATTTGCTTGCAAATAATCAGTTTGGCTTTAGAGCAAATAGATCTACCGATGATGCTGTTTATTGCTTGACTGAATTTGTTAGTACTAACCTGGACAGGGGGCGCAAGTGCTTGTCTATCTTCCTGGACCTGAAAAAAGCGTTCGACACCGTTTCTATTCCCATCTTGATTACCAAGCTAGAAAAGCTTGGTGTGAGAGGAACTCAACTCCGACTTCTCGAGAGCTATCTGGCTGGTCGGACGCAGTGTGTTCGAGTTGGGAGTCACGTGAGCGGTGATCTTCCGGTGTCTTTTGGCATTCCCCAGGGCAGCATTTTAGGGCCTACTCTCTTTCTCATTTATATTAATGATCTGACTAGTATCAACATTCCCAAAGGCGACATCATATCATACGCTGATGACACAGCTCTTCTTTTCTCTGCCAATACCTGGGATGAGGCGTTTAATGCTGCACAAAATGGGTTTAATATGGTAAACCAATGGCTCAGACTTCATCTTTTAACATTAAATACTGATAAAACGAAATATCTGACTTTCAGTATTCGTAATTCAACGCGGGCAGGGAGCAATTACAACATTGTCCCTCACCAATGTTCTCTAGATATACACTGCACTTGTAAGCCAATAGAACGTGTCAATACAATAAAATACTTAGGGATCCTCTTCGACGGCAACCTCAGCTTCAGAGACCATATAAAATTACTCAGCGCGCGAGTCAGAAAGCTTATTTATGTGTTTAAAAAGCTGCGTCACGTAGTTGATGCTAGGTTACTGAAACAAATCTACTTTGCCTTGTGCCAGTCAGTATTAACATATTGCATTTCATCCTGGGGAGGAGCTCCCAAAACAGTAATTAAACCTATTAAGATCGCTCAACGCACGATTCTGAAGATTTGCACTTATAAGCCTCGACTATTTTCCACTACATTGCTATATTAAATATTGCGAAGTACTTACTGTTAGACAGCTCTACCTACTAACTATAATTCTGAAGCAACATCAAGGCTTAGCATATGACCCCAACCTTAACCATAGGCGTAAGAAACAATTAGTATATACTCGTGAACACAAACCTAAAACTTCTTTTATTAGAAGATTTTTTGTATTTTTGGGGCCCTATGTCTATAATAAAATTAACTCCGTCATAGATGTTTACCCTCTTAATAGGGTTCGTTGCAAAGCCATGGTAAAAAAGTACTTATTGACCTTAACTTATGATGATACAGAACGACTATTAATCGTTCCAGAGTAAACAGGGTCCTTTGACTCCTTTGTGCAACTTTTAAGGTATTTACTCTTCATCTACATATCACTGAAACACACACATTTGCTTACACTCATCAATTTACACATCACCACACGTACACACATCATAACACTCACCACTCCTACACAATTACTTTCCCCTCTCTATACATGCACACCAACACATTTAGTTTTTAGCTTAGTTTACTTTATTTTATTTTTACTTGTTTTTCTTTAATCTACATAAAGCTGTACATGTTAGCCTAGTTCTTTATGCAAATAATATACTGAGAGGTTTGGCGCTGCATGCCCGAGATACAGGTTTTACCTAGTTCGGCTGCAGATGCTCCTATTTTGTATTGTATTTTACGAGTAGCTTACTAGTTTTAAGTTGTTTTTTGTACAATCCTTTTCATGTCAAATAAAATTATTATTATTATTATTTGTTTTTATATGTTTACATATCTCGGGACCATGGGGTCCCGGTCTTTTGCAAGGCGTACGAGGGGCCGAAGCCAACTCGCAGAGGCCCCTTGGACAAATTTAAATGAAATGAGGCATCAACCGATGATTATCCCCGTACACACTGTGCAAGTGCACAAAAGGACAACCCCCGGTTGGTGTAGGACTATTGCAAGATATAGAAATAAAGATAATATTAAACTATAAGGTTTGGGTGGCTAAAGTGGACTGGATACCTGGAACTATGGAAAGACTATTGACCCTGCCTGATCAATGTTTTATACGTACACGAATAAAATGGCAGGGGGTAACTTGCACACTCAATAATGGGCCCCCAAAAACTGTCGCTAGCACATAGTGACGTAGCGACAAGGGGCACATGTCGACCCCTTGTCGCTGAGGTGCTTGAGGAGTGGAGAGATATTCCACGGCTTTAACAACATAGCATCCCAGAGCCCGGAAGATGGTCAAGATCCCTACGAGCATTTACTGGAATACTTCTTTCCACGGAATACGTTTGGTCTTGCGAATATCCACTCAAGCCGACCAATTAAGGTAAGAATAAGATGGGGGCTCCATTCCTCGTCAGTGTTCACTCCAGTCGGCCAATAAAGGCAAGCCAGAGGTGAAGAACTCCTGGACACGCCTCGCATTGTCAGGAGATTCCTCTCTCTGGAGCCCTGACCGCCGGTAGCTTGGACTGTTCCCGATATCGGTGGGCTACTATTTTTTATATTTTTAATGTTTTTTTTTTCTTTTTAAAATGTGAATTATATAGATGAAATAAAGGAAATAAAAAAAAATTATAACTTAACTAAAACTGTTGCAGTATTTATAAGAAGAGTGAAAGAACAATACTAAAATTACATAATATTTTAGTAAAACATATTTTAGAAGTATGTTGTATGTAAGTAAATTCTCATATTGTTTGTTTATTACGTTTTATGTTTATTGTTTATATTTGTCAAATTAGTGAGTGTTTTTAAAGTGAAAACTTCTTTAAGCGCGTTGGGCATTTTTGAGATGGGACTAAAACATTGAGTTCGCGACACTGTGACGACACCAGCTTTTGACCATTAAAAAGACATCAACGCATTGATTACCGAGGTACAGTGCGTGCCACTAAAGATGAGACTTGACACACCACGTGGTTTGATATGCGCAGTAGACGATTTATGGGTCTCTTTAGCGGTATGAAGTCCGCGCCGGGGCGTCATCGGGGCGGCGGAAGGAGCGGTGGGAGGCGCGGTCAAGTCTCATCTTTCGTGGCGCGTATTGTACATGGAGTAAAAGACATCAACGCGTTGATTATTATCGCGGTGCCGATTTTTTTCAAGATTTCAGTTCTGTTGGCACTCCCGAAGTGCCGCTGTTTTTTTTTTAATTTGTTTTGTTTTCTCGTCTTCTCTTACACACGTTGTCTACATCTCTTTTTATCTACTTTCCTATCCGTACAGACCGTATACTGGAAGATATTTATTTAGCATTAACTTTGTACGTATTTTTCTTTCTTCTTCCCAGTTTTTATGTGTGTGCATAAATTAACAAAGATATGGTGTCGAAAAATTCCTCCACGTCACACTATAGCGGCAGTGCCATGCTGTATGACAATGCTTAGCCTCTTGCGAAGTTAAAAACGAGCCTTTGGGTCACGGGAAGTGTCAACCAACCATCTGAAGATTGCATTGCATTGACCTTGAACACTCGGACCCCACGGCTTGAGGGTTTCATGGTCTTGATTATTTTTAAACTCATAAAACAATAACATCACCTGTAATAATGTCCAAAATAAAATATTTTTCTTTCTTTCTTTTCTTAATCCGCAAAGGGTTAGGCAGAGATGTACCTATATTACCTACACCTACATTTAGCTAGTTATGTTGTAGTGATGTTATGTTTAAGACGCAGATATATGCCAGTGACCTTGACTGGTTAGCTTGCGTGTTCTGTACTGAGCTCACGCAACGTCCAGCCAGTAATACGATGCGCCCATCAAGGAGCGCTGTCCCAAATTAGACGCATTATTAATTTATTATACATAAAACAAAAGGTATTTTAATAATACACGTGTACTAAAAAATTAATAATTAAATTATCTTCAAAATGATGAAGGTTTCAGAAAAATACGCTTGATAGATTTTCGTGATTCTCAGTTTTTTATCAGCGTTAGAAATAACTTTACAAATTAATTTCACTACATAATATAAACATATTTTAAAATATTCCTATATTAAGTTATTAAGAAAAAGTTAGAATTTAACATATATTTCTCCAAATCACTAACACTATTCGTTTAGACGTGATCTTCAGTATAAAATTATTAAAAATCAGTTATTGTCCCCTTAAAGTCCCATGTAATAGGGGGCGAGCCTAATGCCATCAACTGGGCACTAATCCAAACTCAATCAATCTGCCTAGCCTTTTTTCAACTATGTCGGGGTCGGCTTCCAGTCTAACCGGATGCAGCTGAATACCAGTATTTTACATGGAGCGACTGTCTATGTGACCTCCACAACTCAGTAATTGGGAAATACGATATGTATTTCCCAATTAATACGAGTAAGTCTGGTTGACAGATTTTCGGACTTCGGACGACCCGTAACGACTGTCAAAGATTCACGAGTGGCAGCCGGGATCAACGGCTTGACTTGCTTTCCGAGGCACGGAAGAGTCTCGGTATGTAAAGATGGTCACCCATCCACGGGCCAACCCCTGCAAGCGTAGCTTAATCTGATAGATTGATCCGTGCGGTTGTTATTACTTAGATACAAGTTCCTCTGCATGATTTGGGCACAAATCCACATCCAAACTCTTCGGTGCTATTAAGAAGTTTTGATGGAAAAACCCAGTAACACTTTGCCAACCTGAAAATCGAAACCCAGGACCTCATACTCAGTAGCTTGCGAACAGTAAAACAACGAGGCAGACGGACGAGGTTTTCAATAACAATAGGATAATTTAGTAATCGTTCATAGTGCAAACTTTACGTAAGTAAGAAGCGATTTATTATTTACGTTAGTTTTCCTCAATCTTGTTACATAGTGTGTAGCTTGTCCAGTCTCAAATGACGCGCCCCACTACCGCATTTGAGGTACATGCGGCGCCGTGGCTAGTACGAAAAATGCGGTAGTGGGGCGCCTCATTTGAGACTTGACAAGCTATACCTACAAATAAGACGGTAGAGGTAATGAGCCAATCAACCAGGTATACCTAAGTATGAGTCAAACTATACCTAACTTTATTTCGAGGTGATGATTTGAACGTTAATCAATCAGAACCCGGAACTATGACGTTAACAATTCATCTACACAAATAATATAAAGAGAAAAGATTTGTATCCTTGTTTGTAATGAAGAAACTCAAAAACTACTGGACCGATTAAAAAAAATCCTTCACCAGTAGAATTATATATTATCACTGAGTAACATAGGCTATAATTTATAAAGATATCACGCGGGCGAAGCCGCCGGCGGAAGCTAGTAAAATATATAAAAAAATTCTTTTTTTTGTATCTTTCTTTCTTTCAAATAGAAACACGAGAAAAATTCATAAACATAATATAAATGATCTTTGACCCCAAGTGAGGAATGATGAGATTTTTAGTGATGACTAACAGTGACTTGAGTATATTATTGTTACTTTTTAAATTGAAAACTTGTATAACACCTTTTTAACAAAGATAGTAAAATATATGCGTTTTATCTGTTTTTATTATCTAACTTGCGCGTGTATCTAGTCTACGATTTAAAGAAAGATAATTCAACCAAGGTAAATAACAGTTTGCCACATGACTGAGCCCCGAAAACATCGGGTATCAACTAGAACTGGACAATATTTTGGAATCTGCAGCATAGGCATTATGCTGGGTGACATCACCTTCTTGTCTGCGTCTGGGCACTCCTTGGGTGGCTCTGCATCGCTACCAATGCGGTGAAGGTCTCAACTGCCTCGGACACCATGGCCTATCCTGCAGTAGGAGCGCAGGCCGCATTACAAGGCACGCCAGCATCAATGAAATCATCCGTTGTGCTGTTGTCACGGCCGGGGTGCCAGCTGTTTTAAAACCCTATTGCTTGGCACGTGACGATGGGGAGAGACCGGACGGAATGACCTTAATGCCTTGGAAGTTAGGTCGGCCTTTGATGTGGGATGCAACATGTGTCGTCACTCTTGCGCCATCCCAAGTACGGCGGACTGTACTGGGGCGGCTGCTGCAGGCGCGGAAAACCTCAAATGAATGCCGCAAATACTAGAGTATTTGCACCGTTTAGGTATTCCACACCTCTTCTTATTGTTGAACCCCATATTTCACCTATGTTCTTTTTTTTGCTAGTCAGTATGAGACAGCAATATTTTTATTTACTTTAATCAGTACCATAATACAGAACTAGCTCTGCTAACTTATTTTCGTTGACGATTATGACAAATTTGTTTCATTTTGACAGTTCAAAAACATTCATTGCGTTATTTACGTTGTTGAGCAAATTTTTTTTTCCAACTTTTGATGCAATGGATTAGCAAAACGTTTCAAATCTAAACAAAGTATGATTGATCGTGTATTACGCAATTAGGTGTAACACACAGTTCCGGAACAACTTAGATATATGTAGATTACCTATATTTTCATGATAACTATTCGACATATTATATGAGGAGCTAATTATAACAATTCATACTTACCTCTACCTACCTATAGATAAGCATTTATATTATAGTTACTGTGTTAAGTACACTGCAGTTCTTTACAATATTCTTATCTCTGTATATCTTCACGATTACTTTAATGATTAACTGTTCAAATAAGGTTTATGTAGCGAATGGTGTTATATTGTCCTCTGCGATAAATGGTTTTTCATTGCCATGTAAGATAAACAAAGTAGAGAGCATGTTTTGTAGGAGTTTTTCTTACTAAATGTTATGAAATATTTAAGTTTTGAAGTGCGTGGAATATTGCGGTTTCCTTCAGGACTAAAGTAAGTTACATTTTCGTAGATAGGTTCAAAGAAAATCATAAATAAAGTGCACTCAATTATTTCCGCTTTCTAAATTATTGTGGCGTTCAGCTGAGTCTCGTTCCACGGAGTAATTGAGAAAAGGCCAACCGGGTTTTTATTTTTCAAAAGTAGGTATGTACGTAAGTTTACAAGAACTAATAACAGTTCTAGTACCTATTAAAAAAATTACAAATGAAAGGCAGACTCGAAGGCTGAACTAAAATTAAGTCATCGACCCTGAGGTGAAGCAAACAAAACGCTTCAGTATCCAAATATATCCCGACAAGCTCTTGATTTGAGCCATACGGATGAAAGAAGATATCTGGTTGAATTCCTCACGTCAGACTGCCGGAATAAATTGTTTGTCTTTGTGCTAATCAAAATTCTGTAGGTCTATCTATTCGCACGTAGTAACTAGGATTAGGTAAATTTTGAATAAGCTATGTGGATTTCTGACTATTTCAAATAACTCTGCAGTTATGTTACATCTCCGGAACGCGCGAGGGAGAGGCAAATTTCGCCCCCTCACGCCCCTGTCCGCCGCAGGAGGAGACGCCCTGGGCGTCGGGAATCGCAGGCCGATTTCCGGCCACCGTAGGCGCGGGCTTGCGGACGGTGAGCAATGGGTAGCTCACCGTCCGATGAAGAAAACCGAAAGGGAGATCGTAGTGGCCCCCGGCACAGGGCAACCGAAGGAACACGGGTGGGTTTCAGTCAGTAAGAGTCTGACACGCCATCCCGCTCCGCCCAGAGCGGGAGAAGTTATTTGATAATTTCCCACCCAAAAAAAAAGGTATGTTATGTATTTTTCTAACTGTTCCTAATCACGAAGTAATTGTAGCATCCCTTTACTCTCCACCATCTGACTGTTCCCCGTTTTTAATATAACTTAAGTACATTTACCTAAAAAAAAAAAAAAAACAATGATTGTTTTTAAATAACATGAAGTGTTGTTGCTTTTATAACTTATATACTTATACGGTTTTTATAAATTGATATGTGATTTGAAATGCCTCGTCGGTCTATTGGTCACAAGCGCTACAGCTGCTGAGCATGAGGTCCTGGGTTCGATTCCCGGGTCGGGCAAAGTGTTATTGGGTTCTTCCATCTGGAATTTCTCAGTAGCAGCCCGGAGTCTGTATTCTTGCCCGGTTGATGGCAATAAGCTCGCCCCCTATTACATGGGACTTAAACATAACTGGCGAAATGCGAGCTTACAAAAAGGGTACACCTTTGCCTAGTACTTCGCCAAATTACAGGCGTGATGTCATGTTATATTTGATTTGTCTATAGATTGCCATCTCTGGTATCCCTATTTGTTCCAAAATAAATACACCCACAAGATCATGACGATAACTACCAATTCATGTAAATATAGGAAGAATACTTGAAGGTCTTTCCTTTTAAGTGCCGAACTCCAAATATTGAAGTAACGCTACATAAATTAGACACCTTGTGTGGAATGAGTAACCGACGATATTGAAATCTGTGTATTAATGTTCTAGTTTGCATACAAATTATCAGACATAATTATTATTGAAGAGTCAACTCGCTCGCTTGTCAGCTGGTTTGCTCACCTGGTTCTTTTATTACAAGCTTTATATTATCTGTGCTTTATAATAAGGATGGTGACTAAAAATTCTTTTTTTGTCCGTCAGGTAGATTATTAAAAAATAATGGACACGTATTTTTTCTTTTTTTACGTAATCAAAAGGTTACGGTGATACACTGAGTTAAAAATTGCCATGACGTCACGAGTATGTAGATTTTATACTTACCTGTGACGTAGCGACCCCCGCTCCGTAAATTAAATGCGTTTTCTAAGTCATTTTTTATCATTAAGATAAAGCAAAAAATACGTGTTTCATTTTTTTTTTATTAACTGACTGACGGACTAAATAAGATTTCTTTTTTTTTTACTCAGTCATCATCCCTATTATTTATGTTTTTATAAATTATGAGTTGTAGGTCCTAGGTTTGAACTCAGACAAGCGCTTTACTTTGTATAAATTATTTCACCACCTCATTTCTGTCCTAGAACCAAAAATTTGAAGACATAATACATCTACCAACCCGCACTGGGTACGCGTTATGGATTACGGCCCACTCCCTCTCACCGAGAGGAGCCCTGTGTCCCAACAGTGGGAACATTATAGGCTGATTATGCTTATGTTACGGTAAATGACCATGGTATGGTGGTGGATGATTCCATGGTATTAAAAAGTACATCAAATTGACAGTGTCTTATCCATTCTAGCCAGGCAGATAGTTTACGGCCAGCTCATTTGCATACCTATATCTACCTTGCAGGTATTAAATCGTACGTCTACCGTCTATATGGCCAGCTAAAGACATAGATTTAATAAATATTTGATTATTACTACACCTACTACAATAGTAATCCAATATATATTTTAGTTTGTAGTTTTCTACGAGATCATCATCATCATCATCATTTTAGTTGAAAGACGTCCTCTGCTGGACATAGGCCTCCCCAAGCACCGCCACTTCGACCGGTTCTGTGCTTCTCGCATCCAGCGGATTCTGCGGCCTTCACAAGGTTATAGGATCACCTTGTCTGTGTGCCCCCGGTCTTCCAACGCTACATCTTCTGGTACGCGATCGCGACTCCAGAGCCATTGATCTCTTATCTACGAGATTACAATCCCATTCAGTTAAATGTTACGCCATTATTAACTTAAATGACAGATTCATGTGAGTTACAAACATCATCATTATCATTTCAGCCGAAATAGGTCCACTGCTGGACATAGGCCTCCCCCAAACGCTTCGACCGACTCTTTGCTTCCCACATCCAGCGGATTCCTGCGGCCTTCATAAGGTCATCGGTCCTTCTCGTGGGAGGCCTTCCAACGCTACGCTAGTCCGCGTAGTTACAAACATAATCAGCCCATTATGTTCTCACAGGACTCAGGCCTCCTCTTTTCGAGAGGGGGCGGGCTGTAATCTACCACGCTGGACCAGTGTGGGTTGGTATATGTCACAAAGTTTTCGAATTTTTTGGTTCTAGGACATGCTGGTTTCCTCTCGATGTTTTCCTTTACCGTTTTGAGAGCAGTGGTGATGAAATTATTTACGCAAAGTAAAGCGCCTGCCTGGGTTCGAACCTACGACCTACAACTCATTAGTCGGGGCCGTTACCACTGGGCTATCACAGCTCTCCTTATTAATATTTTTACCTTAAAAATATTAAGTTAATACGTGTAACTAGTTACAATATAATAAAATAGTATTCAAAAACGACAAATTCCTACTTAGATCTGAATATAAAGTCCAGTTTGAACTTTACTAGAGGTGACTTGTCCAAACTTAATTAGTAAGATAATAATCGTGATGACGCCAATATTTTTTATTGTTACTTATCATTTCTTGGAACATAACATTAAAAATTATTGTGTGCGGTTTGATTTTTTGCTTATTTACATACGGTTAAAAATAATCATGCTTGCACTTCAAAACTTGTTCTGAGCTTTACTAAAAATCAATAAGTTAAGATTTTAATGTTTTTTTTTTTAAGTTTATGTTTTCTTTTTATTTTTTATTACATTATATTTACTTAGGATTAATAATCATATTTAAATAAATTAATAATTCTATTTATGGTTTTTGAGTTTTAATAATAAATCAATTCAAAAATGTGCTGCTAATTTTGTAGTTTCTGAATGTCTTCGTTATATTGTAACAATAATAATCACTATCTCTCTTAGATTTGAAATAATAAAAATAATAATAAAGCCCTAATTATATCTTTATGTATGATAAAGTAGGTACCGTTTAGCAGACCAATTTGGTTAGTAACTCAGTATTACATAACATCATCATGAATTCAAGGTTACAAATGATCAACAAAGTGTGGGCGTAGGTTCCTTATAAAGTTTAGAATAGATCAAGGCAACACCCGTGTGACGATGGAGTTGTCATACTATATTCATAGTAATGCCATTTTCTTACGTTTTTTTGCAATTTGCAGGTCAGTGTCAGGTTGTATCTTGATCAAAATATGACGCCCGACTATAACAGATATGTGTTTACAGAATTATAATCATTAATATTTATATCACTAAATTTCTTATGGAAAAGTTTTTATGGAACAAATTCCATAAAAACTTTTTCATAAGATATTTGTTCCCATGGAAAAATCTAACTTAGCTTTATATACAAAATTTAACTGTAAATATATATCTGTTATAGTCGTGCATCTAATTTGGTCAAGATACAACCTGACACTGACCTGCAAATTGCAAAAAAACGTAAGAAAATTTGAATTTCGCGAGCTATAACTGCGGATTCACCTTAATAAAAATCTTAAATTCATTCGCTGATAGACAAAGCACAGCCTAAACTAAACCGCTGGGTCAAGAAGAATAAAATTTTGAAGATTTTCTTTTATAACGAAGGTAAGCCATAAGGAATAATTTTTGAAAATTCATCCCCTAAGGAGTTGAATAGTGATTTGGGGATGAAAGTTTGTATGAAACATCATTTTTCCAATTGGGAAATCACATAGGACTTGTAGTAGCATAAGTATAGCATAATCAAGCTATATAGTGTTCCCACAGGCCGCCTCCCTAAAGGGATGGGCCATAATACCTACACCACACGGGCCCATAGCATAGCCAATAAATACAATGAAATAAAAACGCTACACAGTTCCTAGAAATAGGTATATTGATTAAGCATTAAGCAAAAAGAAAGCGAATATGAAAACTTGTTTGAGACATGATCTACGCGGCTGAAATTAATCAGTCTAAAAACCTATTTGGAGCCAATCATAACTAAAAAGCTATTTGAAAACCAAGTAGAACTGCTAGTGCACTCTGTAGGTCAATGCTAACATTAAAATAAGTTTACCCGCCAAAGGAAGAACAATTGTGCCGAAAGTTTAGCACTTTTAGTTTTGCTATTCACCAATAGATGTCGCTATTAAAAGAACGTTTACGTGAATGTCGAAATTTCTTTCAAATTAAAACTTTAATTACTCATAGTAAATAACTTAACAAAAAAATGCGTCATAATGACAAAATTTTGTACTGAAAACATTTTCAGTGCGGGGATTTTCTTAAATATTGTTTTAATTTAGACTACTCACTAATAGATGTCGCTAGCCATTCCGAATTTTTGTTTTACGAAAAATATAACCAGATGTCGCTAGTAACTCGCAGAGTGAGTAATTGAGTTGAGTTGACTTTGTTCCATGTTAAACTTAATTAGAAGTTAATAAGTGTTACTTTACTGTATTAAATAAAATAATTTCACTTGTTTGAAAACTAAAAATCTAGGTTTTGAATTGAATATTTAGATGAACCTTAGAATACATTCCCTGTGATAATAATTATGATACAAAGGTAGGTAGAGGTTTATAAACACAAAAATCGGAGGCATCAAAGACTTTCCGGTATTAATTTTCTAGTCTTCCTACTCAGTTTTACACCATCAAGATACTAGTCTTACAAAATCATAATTATTAGAATCAATTTAATAATAATATAGTCCTCCATGGAAATGCAGAGCGCATTGAAAAAGCTCACCTGATTGTTATCATCATAACCCACGGGGATACGGGAACACCGTAACTAAGATCAATGAGTCAAAATCTCGAAAAGATTCCACGACCCAGTCAATGGGATTCTATAATTTCTTAGTATACAAGCGTGACGGATTTGTAATCAAGATGATGGTGAATTAGTGATGTAAAACCCCGCTGGCGGCGCTTGTGTAGTAGTGACGTTTCGTTTCTGCGGAAAATGACGTCGGTCTACGAAACGTATGTGCATGACGAGTCGCAGTGACGTAGCCACGCTTGGCCAAGGTCGCTGGTATTATACAGTATACTACGATTATGCGGTCGCGTTACATAATTTTTTGTTTTATTTATAAACTTGAATGTTTGGGTTCGAATTTTGAATTAATTTGGGTTTTTTATATGATAAAGTGATGAGATAAAATCTAGTACGGTCTACTGGGACTTTTTAAAATAATTGGGTAACTTTTTGCTAAATATTCTGGTAACCTGAAATTCCAAGTCTTTTCAGAACTTTTTAGGACTTTGTTATCTAAATTGCTGAGATAATTTTTACTAAAATTGCGCTAATATCATTATTTTTATTTAGGTTATAACGAAATAGACTACATCTTAACTTTGTCACCAATTTTTATTTTTATCTCACCCAATGAACTCAGTTATTAATAAACAATCTATCAATGATTTATTAATAGTGTAAAGGTCATTGTCCTCGGAGATATAAATAAGGATAATAGCATGAATGGTTTAAAAATAAACGAACTATATTTTCCTTTCTTTCCTTCCTCTATATCATGACATAATTATAAAGGTCATAATTATTGTAACAAGGAATTAAATGTTAAGGTTATAGAAAGTAGTTGCGAGAACCATGACAGCTTGGAAATTCCGAATTGTGCAAAAACCTATCGATTTGATTTAGTCGATTTTATGTATCGGAGGTAAGTAGCCCTTTAACCTTCAAAGATTAATGTAAAAGGTTAATTCTCTATGCTTTAAGCAATTAAGTTTTATTTTTAAATCTACATTTATTTCAAAATGTTTTCACTGAAATTATGTGAGTAACTTATTTCACGATAGTAATTTTATCTTTGTGCATGCGAAAATAGTATGATGGAATCCGAAAAACCGCAATGAGTGCGCATTTAAAAAAATTAAAATCCTTTTAACTCACTGGGAATTGAAAGAGTTCAAAAAATCACCGACCATTGGGGTCGGTGATTTTTTGAACGACTATTCCACGAGAAGCGCGAATGAGATCGATGGAAAAATATAGAAAAAAAAAAAATACAAATTGATATCAAGGCTGTCTCGGCTAACGACCGTGACTCACGCGCATTTATTGTTCATATAATATGCATTAAGATTTGCATCGTGAGTAAAATCGAACGGAATCTTACGTTCGACGGGTTTCCCGATACCGCCATATGGAATCCTTATTCGCTTGTAATATTCCTAAGAGGCATTTTTGAATAATCTATTGGTGAAAACGGATATAGTGGTAAAGGAACTCCTTATAATCAGTATTATATCAATGGTAGGAAAATCTAAGTTTCCATGAGGCATATGGAAAGGAAATAAAACTTAGTGTGTCATATTTTTTCACCTTATACATAGTTTGTCATGCATGTTGTATGATTTTCAGAAACACAAGGCAGATTATACATTGTTGAAAAACTACTTCATTTATAAAATTGTAAGGTTTTGTTACTATACACTGGTTTAAAAGTATAAATATTTTTACAAGTTTTTAATAAAATTAAATGAATTTATTTAATTTTATTAATAACTTGTAAAAATATTTGTGTATTGAATGTTTTAATTGTTGAATGGCCATGCCCAAGTCTGCTCTGAAAATTATATTTATTTAAATTTTCTTAACTGATTCTGACATAACAAACCTTGACAGATTAGTTTTTACATCCTGTAAGCCAATTCCTGTAATTAAAAACGTTCAAAATTTTGTCGCAATATCATCACAGCGACAATAAAAGTATATTTTTTTACAAAAACTTATAAAAAATTTCGGTATTTTTGACAGATTGAGATTGACATTAGATTGCGAACGATCTTAAAAATACGGGAAGTCACAACTGTTTTTGACATTTTTTCCTGCATGCCCTGATGTCATCAATAGGTACCTACATGACATCTTACAGGAGCTAATGAACGGTATGGATACTGTTGAACACGTAGCTAAGTTGCCAGAATTTAGATTGCCATTTCGATAAGCTAAGAAGGGGCTGGATTTAAGGGACAGACCCGTCCAGAAATTCATAAATTGGATAGACATAGGTTTTCCTTGTCGCTTTCGAGAACAGGTGCCATATTTTTTTTATATACTTCATTAGTCGTAATTGATTGATTTCTTCTACATGCATGAGTGTTCCGGTAGGTACCTGTTTATTTTACAGCTAAAGTTCATAATTCATAGTGAATCACATAGGGAAATATTTTTCAATTACTGAAGATATTGTTGCAATTTCATATATTTTACGTTATCAACATTAGAACCTTAGTCACTTGCAAGTCATTCATTATTCTGATGACGGATGGTTCTGTGTTTTAATGGCATTGCTCTATTAAACTTTGCACGGGTATGATACGTTAATTAATCTCCTGGAATTATTTTGCAAAGCTTCCATACGGCGTCATGGCATTCCGATTTGACGAATTTGTAGTCCTTCGCGGAAAATCTAGTGTAAAATTTTTCGCCACCACGAAATACCAACTTTGAAATTGGTAACTGACTGACTTCTACAATACTTGTTATTGTAGAAGTCAGTCAGTTACCAATTTCAATTACCATTAATGGAAATAAATACTTTCAACTTTTATTAATAAAATTTTCTTACCATTTTGGTTCTAGAACATGCCGGTTACCTCACGATGTTTTCCTTCACCGTTTTGAGAGCAGTGGTGGTGAAATTATTTACATAAAATAAAGAGCCTGCCTAGGTTTGAACCCTTGACCTACAACTCGTAAGTCGGAGCCGTTATCACTGGGCTACCACTGCTCACTGGGTCACCATTGCTGCTATGAGTGATGTGCGATGGCCGTTTAGCGTGGATGTGACGCATATTTTCCCCCAATTTGTTATTTACGTCTTTTTTTTATATTTTTTTGCGTCATGTTTACCGCAAATAAACGTATTTTATTTCTTTCTGGTAAATCAACAAACATAGCTTTGTGCTCTAGTCGATCTTCATCAAAATATAATTATCAATTTCTTTTTCTTTGTTTATAACGTTATCCATTTGTGTATTTATTGAAAATGGATTTTTTGTCCATGAATGAACAATGAAATATATAATTTCATTTCATTTTTATGGCTCTGTCAGGGAGGATTTATTTATTATTTATTACCATTCTCAGTGCATTCTGACTCTACCTACCAGAAACAAACTTTCATCAGACATTAACAAAAAAAACCCACTAAGCCATGGTGTTAATCTAAATACGGAATCTAAAATTTCTTAATGAATTTCACAATATTTCACGTTTACGAAATTGTGACCTTAGTCAATTTACAAGTCACTTCTTCTCAATAAAAAAAACAGTGGCACTCCGGGAGTGCCGACAGAAGTGAAAACTTGAAGAAAAATCGGCACCGCGGTAATCAACGCGTTGATGTCTTTTACTCCACGCACCGCGACAATGAACGCGTTGATGTCTTTTTAATTATCAAAAGCTAGTGTCATCACGGTGTCGCGAAATTAATGGTTTAGTCCCATCCCAAAAATGCCCAACGTGCCGGAAGAAGTTTTCACTTCAAAAATAAAAGTTGCGTTGTTATGAGGAAACCGGCATGTCCTAGAACCAATAAAAAAAAATTGAAATGTGTCATCCACCAACCCTCACTGGGGTTCACCGCGCTTTCACAGAGAGGAGGCCTGTGTCCCAGCAGTGGGAACATTGGCTGATTATGCTATGCTATGTGTTTTTATACAAATGAAACTGATTCTTGATCAGTTGGACCGTTGATGCTATTCTCTGTATTTTAGCAATTTTTACATGTTCATTGAGCAATTGTATTGCTTACTGTCGCGTACCTATTAGTATTTATAACAATATCTGATTACCGTGTGACTAGATACCTACATGAGTTGTCTTCTGGAAAGAAAACTTGCTCATTGCAGTTATTTTTCTTTTAATAGTCTATGTTGTTATTGTATGGCTCAGAGGGACCGGTTCCTGCAAAAACTACATATTTTTGCCTTCTTCTTAGCGTGTCGCAGGAAAACTTAATAAAGTCCACCCAAAATTTGACTACGAGTTTGGCACCTTCAGTAGCGTCCATCAGCTCCTGCACCGTTCAGAAAACAGGACGCGTTTGGACACGATATTAAATGCCCCATTACTTGTGGAACAGCATCACATTTACAGTCCAGGGCGGATTCATCTGTGAATATCCACCTTTCCTTGCTTCGGTCAACCTGGGTCCGGAGTCTATTTAAAGACTTCTAGATGAGCCAAGGCAACGTCACGCTAATATGGAAGAGAAGGGAGTGAATGATAGCGTGACGCTTGATAGGGGAGAAGGGGAGAATGGAAGAAGAAAACATATTCCGCAGATCCCAAGTAACATGACACAAGGGCAGTAAGATGATGAGATAAGCCAAGCCAAGCTAACTCATGTCCATTTTCAGCAGGTAGAACGAATGGGTTGGGGATACATTACTGTTGTTCGGCTGCATTATCATACATACATCGGCAAACCTCTCGGTGTTAATGACATGTAGTTATAGTCACCTAGACAAGGAGACTATAACTACATGTCATTTAGAAGGTTATCAGTAGACATCGGATATTCGGATACATATTTACCCAAAATTAATTTTTAACTATGAAAGTACGGAATGGCTTCTTAAAACATATTTTTTGTAAAAAAAATACCCGAGAAGCCAGGAACACCGGGATTGTATAACTAGTCGGGTGTATAGTATGGAAGCGACTTCTGAAAAAATATTTATTTAAAAAAAGAACGACGATATTCTTGGATTGATTAGCTATTTATTTTGAATTAATGTTTAACTACCGATGCAAATATGTGTATGTAGGGTGTAACAGGAAGGCTGGTGTGTGTTAATTAATACAAAAATAAAACATAAACTAAAATAATTATTTTTATTAAATTATGTAATATTTCCTGATTGGGCATAAATATTACCTCGGCTACAATAACTTTAATCACTACCTTTCGATCGCTATAGTTTGGTCCGGTTTGTTCAATTGGTGAAATTTGACGTTAATATTTCTCTATCTGTGGCCCTAGTGTGAGTTTCTTTTAGGTGGTCTACCTACCTACTTTACAATATTAGGTACCTAGGTAGATATGCATCCGAATATCCGATCTCTAGTCATCAGACTACGAACCTATTGCATTAAATAATAAGTTCAGGAAATCCCAAACACCTTTTGAAGCGAAAATTTCCACAGACGGAAAATTATTGAAAACGATTACTTAGTTGCCTATTAGTCATAAGCACCTCTTTCATGGACTGTCTTTTTCAATACTATGGAATGTTTCGCTGCAGCCGAATAGGTCAATGGTTTCCATAGAATGATTCTATGACGAACTTTTATGGTACGTATCTATGTAATGACATACATAGATGTTCAAAGTTCATTCATAAAATTGTATGGGATGCTTCTGACAATTGATGTTTCTTCGTCATTTTACGTTTTCTAGTATTTGGCTTCAAGGTTTTAACTTTTTAAGTAGGTCAATGGATCATCAAAATTATACATTAATGTAGCGTGATTTTCTATATTGTGAATTTTCAGGTAAGTTGCTTATAGTTTCAAACTGAAATTCAGAGTGCAAACATTTCTAAAAGGAAACTATGAAATAACTTCACAATAAACAATTATGGTATTTTAAGTTTTTTTTTTTTTTCTTCAATATTTTATAAACAGTAATTTTCATAACCAGCTGTAACTACCTAATGTTTAGTAAAATGTTACATGACAATAAACAACTACAAATATAAACAAAACAATGCCATTTAATTAAATGGAATGAGGAAAATGTTGTTGTTATCCACTATTTGTATGGATGAAGTATTAAGTCATCCATTCAATAATTCACTTTACGTTTAATTAAACGTAGGTTTCATTTTATAATAAGAACTACTCATTAGTGAATGTGGTTACACAGATTGTGAGTTAACTAATTAGGATGAATAGCTTCAAAGATATTTCGACCCTAGAATTTAATAAAACAGAAAAACAGATCGTTCTGAATCGTAGATTTTCGTTCTATATTAGTAAAAAAAAATGTCCTACAGTAACAGAGGGCGATACAAATATTAAAATCGAAAAAAAAAGTTTTTTTTTTTATAAAATATTCACAAAAAAATATTAAATTGATGCGTAAAAGAAACACTCTGTACACGCACACTTGTCTTTCAACGTAGAAAGACAAGTACGAAAAGTAATAAAAAAAAAAACATATTTTTTACATTTTAATATTTTTTTTGCATGTATGAACGCTATAGGTACTATTGCGAGTTAACGAGAACGCCCTCTTTTAGTTACCATACTGTATATTAAGTACTGGTATAAAATGTACCCTTTGTTCCAACACATATCTTTGATTTACCAGAGTACCAAATTTCATCGAAATCTTTATTTTTAATTACTTTCAGTTTTATAATCTTAGTAGGTATAAGTATCGATGAATGGAGTTCTTTATCAAAGTATTATAAAACAGAAATTAATTTCACGTAATCTTCAAAAGTGACCTAGTCCTGAAATGAACCATAATCCACGTAATCAATGATTTCATCAGAGAAACCCAGTGAAATCACTAAAATCAGATAAGTAGCTGTTAGTCATACCAACATAAGTTTAATTGTTCAGACAACTACGACGAGTACAATAAGCTACTGTGGTGATGTATCGCGTATCGTATCGTACGCTAGGTTTTCCCACACATCAGCCTGTAGTACATACAGGATGTTACTAAAATTTATGAATGGTATGATAGGGTCTGTAGAAGTATGCGTCAAGAGAGTATTGACAGATTTATTATTTTGTATGTCTGTATAATCCCATTACAAGGCGAAGGCCTGCCAGCCTAATCTTTTTCTATTTAAAGCAATTAAGTAAATTTTTTAAGCATAGGGAAAAAAAAAAAAAACATTTGGTATCTACTATTGGTATTATGTACCAAATATCAATTTGGAGTTTGACATTTGCACCTGTCAAATTAGTCTACGAGATTAAAAAACAGACTTTAGGTACCAAATGTTTTTATTTTTTCCCTATGCTTATAAAAATTTTCTTCCGCAGAAAAATTCCAAGCTTTCGTAGTCATAAATGAGGAAGTTATTCGGTCTAACACTTCAAATACGTTAAAAGAATTTTACAGTAATTTAAAATTATTCATTCAATTGTAAGGAAAATTAGTTAATTTAATGGTTAATGCCAATGCCAGGGAATATAAGGGTCACCACGTGCTGTTGCAATGTCAATTAAATTTATTTGTTCTTTTTCCTTGTTTATTGACATAATTTACCGGCAGCTTTATCATCTGCTTTTGTTTACATTTTTTCATTCGCAATTTATCTCTCAATATTCATACCAGAGGACTTAGACGAAGTGACATTTCATCAATGAAAACGATGATGAAAAATGAAAAAATATAGGAACGGAGATACTCTATCGAAAACGTTATGTCAATCCCGTTAAAAGTCGCTGTTAAAGTACAAAATGTATTGAAAGCGATTGCCGCCACTCCCGTCCACAGAGAGGAGGCCTATGTCCCAGCAGTTTGAACATTACAGGCTGATTATGCTAAGCCCTCTGAACTATTAGGTAGGTGACTAATTTCATAAATACTTATTTATTAACTTAGAACATCACAGTAACTTGTTAGAAATTGGATTTTTTCAAGCTGCACCACAACGCTCTCGGTTTTCCGCCTTAAGCATCCATTCAGTCTGTCTCATAGCTTATCATACCTATACCTCCAGTTCACTTTAGGCAAATATTACCAGTTTTATGAACTCAAAGTCCATTTCACTGACTAAGCTGACCTGACTCATTCATTCATCTCTCGTTCTGAATGAGAACGTAATCCGGTTTGTAACGCGATATTTTTTCACGGCACTACTGAAATAGAATATTAGATAATAAATTACGTTTTCGGATATTTAAATTTTACTTAGGATAGTGTTACAAGGTTTGGTTGAAAAGGATCGTTAAGAAAAGGAAGGATTCGAAACTAAGGGTCTGTTTTACAATGACCAGGCCACACCCAGCAGATAGCTTGGCATTTAATGCTAGTGCTAAGAGGTATACCGAAAGGTTTTGGAGTGGTGACCGCATACCAGAAGATGTAGCGTTGGAAGGCTTCCCACAAAGGTGGACTGATGACCTTATGAAGGCTCCAGGAATCAGCAGGATGCGGAAAGCACAGAAACGGTTGAAATGGCGGTGCTTGGGGGAAGCCTGTGTCCAGCGTGGACGTCTTTCGGCTGAAATAATGATAACTATGAAGAAGGCTGTGTGGTGTTTCACGAATGGGTAGAATAAGAAATGAGTTTATAAGAGGGAGGCTGGAAGTGCCACCGGTGACAGCGAAGTTGTGCGGAAATTGATTGTGATTATGGAGGAGTGAGGAAAATGTCGTCAGGAAAGTTTAACGTATGAGAGTATGAATCCTCTATTAAACGAGCAATATTAGTATGTATATATATTTGTGTCTATATATATTTGTATTCACGTTCTTGAAATCCGCTCTAAAGATTTCGATGAAACTTGCAAAATAAGGGTTTACAGGGGCGAAAAATCGACCTAGCTAGGTCTGATATCTGGGAAAATTAGTTTTCTCCATATTTTCACCCGAGCAGAGCTCAGTCGCCCAAAATTTAGAACAAGATAATTAATAATAACATGACATTATTGACATTAGAATAATGATCATGGCAGCATGGAATTAGTAAGTACCTACTATCATGGCATTATGGAATTAGTAGGTACCTACAGACTGTCCTATACTATTAAATGAGCATTTTCTATTTCCACCAGAGCAGAGGTCGGTCGCCCAGGTACTGTATGGCTATAAGAGTAGGACCAAAGAAACGATGGATGGACTATGTCAAAAGGTGATATGGCTAGAAAAGGGGTGACTGCCGAGATGACGACTATTAGAAAAGTGAGTAAGGAAGAAAAATACATTGCACCGACGCCCTCTTGCTCGATAACGAGCTGCCAACAGTTGTTGCAGCTGAGCACGTAGCTTTAAATTACCCTTCTAATAATCATGATCAAAACTTTGATCCAGCCCGTCCCATCTATGATGTCCTCCCTCTGGTTTGACGCCCAAAGCTGAGGTTCGTACCCCACAGGGGGTGCCCTTAGCGAACGTTCACCTAGTTTTAATTAGCATAGTTGAATAACCCCTGGCTGGAGGTTTTAAGTGTAGTAGCTAGGCACCCACAGGAAAGCCCGGTTAATTAGTCATGATCTCAGAGGTCAACTACGAGATGCCCTACCAAAAAAAAGTACCGACGCCAAATAAAGTGGGATAAAGGCAAGAGAAAGAAGATGAATTTGTATAAAACTATCTACGAGGTAAGTTAATCGAAACTCATCCAAACGCGATAAAACAGGTCATAACATTTGTTTAGGGAAAATAAAACTTATATTGTTATGATACAAATTAATGTTGTAATGTGTGTCAGTAACCGTTATAAACCAGTTATTTAATGAGATAACAATTATTACACCATGAAAATGATTAATGATTTTATAACTGACAAATAACGGGGCAAAATAAAATCCTTTTTGAGGCGCGTTATTACAAGTTTTTTAAATGTATCTTAATCTTAACATATCAAAGTTTTCTTAACTGTTCTGGAGTTATTGGTTGTTGACAATTGATTCGGGTAAAACGAGAGTACCTATTTATTGAAGTGAAAACTTGTTTAGGAAAGTTAGGCATTTTTGAGATGGGAAAAACAATTGAACTCGCGACACCGTTACCGACGCCTCATTTATGAAACGCGATTGTGCTTTTATTTATATTACGTTACGGATCAATGTTCTATGCAAGTATTTTTACTTTAAAGGTTTTCGAAGTATTTTTTTTTAGTTTTCTTTTCTGTCAACGTCCCGGAGTGCCACTGTTCTTTTTTTATAATATGTAAAGAAAAGGCCATCGAACAAAGTATACTGGTGACACACATAATAAACTCACATTACAAAAATACTTATGTTCATCCCACAAAGTACAACAGACATACAGAGAAAGATAGCCTTCCATTCATCCCCGAACACAGTGCATCAGAATTTAAAATTAATTTAAAAAAAAAACAATGGCACTCCGGAAGTGCCGACAGAAGTGAAAACTAAAAAAAAAAAACTTCCAAAACCTTTAAAGTAAAAATACTTGCATAGAACATTGATCCGTAATATAATATAAATAAAGAGCACAATCGCGTTTACAAAAAAATGTGTCGGTAACGGTGTCGCGAGTTCAGTTGTTTTTTCCCATCTCAAAAATGCCCAACTCGTCTAAAGAAGTTTTCACTTAAAAAAACTGGCAAGTGCTTCCACTGACTGGACAGGTCCACTTGAATCTGTTTGGTTCTTTCCTAAAAATAATATCTCAGGCACTAATCTGCGTGGTCCTCATATGACCTGACCAAGATTTTGTAAAAGACTGCTGTGACCTCTGTGTTAGTTTCGGCATGTTTCTTCTTAGAGTAGTCGGGTAGGAAACACTGAGCCCATCTAGTTATAAATTAGATATTTTTATTTCTTTTGACGTGTTAAAGTGCGTTTTACGACCAATTTACAGATATAAAATATAATTTATCATTCTTCTAATATTCTATTCCCCATATCAGATAAGAATCTTACTATTGCAAAATGAATTTCAAGGTACAAAATGTCTACGTGAAAATGGCACGCGAATCATCTAAGATGATGTCACGACTCTAGGTGACAAATATTTATGTAATTTGTGACTAACTGTACCAACAAGGAGCTCGTGTGAAACTAAATACCTACGTTTAATTGCTACGAGTTTGCCAGTATTACGTCTTCGCTTAAAATATGTGTATTTGTAACCTCCTTACAAGATCTTCTACTGGGAAGCCTTTTTTGTCACGGAGTAAAATCCCGAACTATGGTTCATTGTATAAAATGAGACACCTCTTTACTGCCAGTGTTGTTAAACTCGTAAACCCCCACTACACTACTCGCGAAGTTGCTTCGACGAAGTATTCGTCGAAGTTGACCGAAGTCCGAAGTAAGTGACTACACACTCGTGCGAAGAACTACAGGGGGTCTACTCCCTAAGCAATATCCGTAGTTTCACCTAAATTTAGAAAAGCTCCATACGTCGCCTCACTTACAGTATGTCTGTAAGTAACACAGAGTCCGAAGCGCCCGTAACTTTGGCCGGAACTACGAATTTCGCTTAAGGAATAGACCCCCAGGACGATTCGTATTCTTTAATTCGGACACAAATACCAACAACCATTGGAAGTTACCGGAGACGAGCGGAATTTTTCACGAAGCGAACAGCAGAGCCTTTCTACACTCTCGTTTAACTTCCCTCAACTTCGCGAGTAGTTTAGTGCAGGCTATAAACAATTATTTGATTACTAGCGACTCGCTCTTGCTTCGCACGGTTTTTACGACTTGACAGAACATCGAGATTTCTTTATAATAAATATGTATGTTCATTAATGTTTCATACATATAAACCTTCCGGAATAAATTCTCTAAATGATAGCGAAAACTGCATCAAAATCCGTTGCGGAGTTCCTAGGAAAAAACACGACACACGAAAAGCGACTTTAATTTCTAGACGTTAAGTTTTGGTACTCTTTTCTCTATCTCGCTCGATACGCATTGAATTAATTTTGTTGTACAATAGTTTTCATTTCACAAAACCAACAGCATTTTACATAATTTACAATGAAAGGTCAGTACCACAGACCCATTTGTACTACTGGACACTATTCAGTTTATAAGTACACAGTACTTATAAACTGAATAGCATCTCTAGCTCTATTTAATTAAAACTATGTATTAACAGAAATAGTTCACTTATTTCTACTGTTTACAAACATTTCGCTTTTCCTGACCAAGGTTGAATGGTAATAAAAAGGAAAATGTTCATTTTCTCTGTTCATTGAATTTCCATAATAGAAAGTTCTTCTTTCTTTCAATCTCGTCGATCACTCTACTACAGGGGCACCATTGGCATCTGTTAGATTTTCAGCAAATATAATTTATATAGGTACATACGGTCTCCAAAAAATTGTTGTAATAATTTTAATCACTTTTTTGAAGTGAAAATTTCTTTAAGCGCGTTGGGCATTTTTGAGATGGGAAAAAGCAATTGAACTCGCGACACCATAACCAACACCTCATTTTTGTAAACGCGATTGTGCTCTTTATTTATATAACTTTACGAAGCAATGTTCTATGCAAGTATTTTCTTGTTCAAGTTTTCACTTCTGTTTGTACTCCCGGAGTGCCACTGTTTTTTTTTTGTGATTTGATTATCAATCAACTTTCGAATACCTTAAATTGACAATCCTTTGTTTAATGTCTTTATTAAAACAACGGAGTCGTCGGTGGCAGCACAGAGGTCACTTAGACTGCATATTTTGGGACACACAGAGCAGGATAGTAGGTGGAGCACACCCACACCCTGCTACCGTTCCGTCGAGGTAGCTCACTTTACCAGGTTGGAGTTACATCTTCCCACTTGCGTTTGGAGATAAAGTGGCAAAGTTTTGTGCCAACAAGATGTAAAATACTGTCGTGCCAGCGAAACGAAGAATAAGAAGATTACAACAACCCAACATCCCACGGCAAACGTCACAAAAGATGCGTAACCTCTGACACGGACGTAAATTGAAACAATCAATTTACAAGAACTTGATGACTGGCTGACAATAACTAAAAATCCTATTTTCGTCGTGATATTTTAACCACAGAAAAATGTATATCCTATTACGGTCACTCGTATTGTGAACTATGACGGAAAACGTACGTCATGAATGACTGCAGCCTCCATGACTTAGCAAAAGGCATAGGGTCTGTACCCACAGGTGTTTTTATCTCAGAATAAACTTCGAACTAATACGTCATGGGTTTGCGTTGCACTTTAAACAGATTAGTTCACGTATCCTATGCTAATGTTAATGAGAAATCTGATTCATAACATCCTAAATTGTAAGCTATTGTTAAACCTTCCGATGCTACAAGGAAAATTGAACTCTTTTGATCTGTTGTGACTAAAGCATTAGCTTTAATTGATATCTTGTTCTTTCCTCGTGTCAAGGAAAGACAAATCAATCTACCTAGCTTTTTCCTAACTATTTTGGGGTCGCCTTCCAGTTTAACCGGATGCAGCTGAATACCGTATTTTACATGGAGCGACTGCCTATCTGACCTCCACAACCCAGTAACAAGAGAATACAATACCCCTTTGTAAGACTGGTTGTCAGACTTTCGGGCTTCTGAGGACCCGTAACGACTGTTAAAGATTCACGAATGACAGCCGGGACCAACGACTTAACGTGCTTTCCGAAGCACGGAGGAGTTTCGGTATGTTAAAATGGTTACCCATCCATAGACCAACCCCAGCAAGCGTAGCTTAATCTGATGGAACGAACCGTGTGGCTATTATTACTTAGCCACGAGCTCCTAGAAAGAATAAGAAATATTTAAATAACCAAAATTAAATAAATAATAATTTAATATACAAATTAATAGTTTTAAAACTATTTAAAAAAAACTAGCTACTGCCCGCAACTTTGTCCATTTAAAATTTCGGTCCCCGACCCACCGCGTCGTATCCCATCGCCCGCCGACGCTATTACTTCGTTTTCGCTTAGCGTTCTTGCTGACTTTTTTTCTTTTTGCTCGGCTCCTAAGGGTCGTAGCGTGATGTTAAATAGCCTATAACTTCCCTCAGGATTGGGCTATCCAATGCAAAAATATTTTTTTAAATCCGACTGGTAGTTCCGGAGATTACCCCCTGCATACAAACTTACAAACAAACAAAATTTACCTCTTTTTAATATTGGTATAGATAGATACTGGTTGCTAACATCGGGATTTATTTATAATAATTATTTCATAAGACATACATAATCTCACGCCGTCTTCCTGTGGGGGTAGGCAGAAACTACAGAACGCCACCTGCTACGCTCCTTACATACTCCTTTTGCTTCGTTTACGTTCATACATCTGGTCATACACGCACGCCAGTTGCGAGTACTACACACCTGACCTTTCTGAAGAACATCACCAATAATGTCAGTATTTATGTCCTACTAGGGCGTCCCTGCCCGGCCTTTCCCATCATATCTGCTTTGTAAATATTTATATATATAAATATATTTATTTATTTTTGAAGTGAAAACTTCTCTAGGCGCGTTGGGCATTTTTGAGATGGGACTAAACCATTGATTTCGCGACACTGTAACGCAATTTACCGACACCGTGGAGTAAAAGACATCAACGCGTTGAGTACCGCGGTGCCGATTTTTTTTTTTCCATTTTTCACTTCTGTCGGCACTCCCGGAGTGCCACTGTTTTTTGTTATTATTATTATTATTTTATAAGTTTAATATTTAATGTAATAAGCACACAAACCTTCTGGAATATATTCTCTAAATAATTGCGAAAATCACATCAAAACAGACAGACACGCGACTTCCATTTGAGAATGGGGCTACAATTTCTTTTTGGAACAGTTATGTAATGATATCAAAATATAATAAAATACAAAACAAATAAAGCCTTTGAAAAATGATGCTAAGCATGTCCGTGCAGAACCAGAAGTATTAAAAAGTAGTCCAAATTCATAAACAATTAAAACATTACACTTTTAAAACTGTTTATCCAGAAACTGGGTTGTGGAGATCAGACAGGCAGTTGCTCTATGTACAATACTTATATTTAACTCCATCTGGTTAGACTAAAAACCCAACCTACATTGTTGGGAAAAGGCTAGGCAGATGACTTTTAAAGGTCCTTATTTTTATTATTTTGTTAATCTTTTATATACATTATTTTCTTTTAGATTTTGTGAATGTGAGATCGCTGTAGGCTGTAGAATTTTGAACCATTTTTTATTTGACTAAGTACCTGGTACTTGTTGATAGGCCTACACTGTCCTCTCATACCTATAACACTGTTATTTGAAAAGGTTGTAGAAACCATTTATTTTTAAAAGAGTAACCGTGGAGTTTCTTGCCGGCTCTTCACCAGGGGAAGCGACCAATTGGAACCGTGCACCTAGCTTATGACGTTTCATAAGTGCCCTTGTAGGTTT
This sequence comes from Omphaloscelis lunosa, assembly GCA_916610215.1. Classification (NCBI taxonomy): domain Eukaryota; kingdom Metazoa; phylum Arthropoda; class Insecta; order Lepidoptera; family Noctuidae; genus Omphaloscelis; species Omphaloscelis lunosa. Next base: position 6,741,062 of record OU744255.1, read on the forward strand.
ATGTGAAATTAATTATTTTGAATTTTAAACGGATCTCATTATTTCATCCGCTGGAACTATGTATCTAACCAATGTACTATAACTAAGATTGGAGCATTACATCATTTAGCCCATCGGATAATGCGGCAGGAACACTCAGACTCATTGCATTCCCAGGCAGAGCTTTCTAACAAGTGTCATTAGTTAAACATGCAATAAGTAAAAGGCGACATTTCACCTTCCCTGATTCATCGGACGCTGCGTCAATGTAGACTTTCGACCGCAGACCGTTCAGATGAGCCCCATCTAAGGGTTCAAGAATGTCCTAAATTAGTCAGAGCAGGAAATTCCAAAACTCATAAAAAAATATTTTGAGATCAACTCATGACCATATTAGACCCCGAGGAGCTTTGACTAACATTATTTGCACGTACACACGACGATAATTATAACAAGCGATACAGGTCCAGTATAAGCCGATCTCGCATCATATAAATTTATCGTACAACAAGAGGTCAGGTTATACGGATATGTATTGTTGCGTGTGTTGTCGTCTGTACACAAATTTTCCAAGTTGTGTGTGAACAATTTATGAACGGATATGAAAGTTCGTTCAAAATTCTTTCATAATTCGTGTACTTTTTCTTTGGGCTTTCCTTGTACCGTTTTTAGGTCGTGTCCTTTGCAAATTCCCTTATGGTTGTACCTGGAAAGTTTATAGAAATGTAAAACTACATTGTCGAGGAAGTAATTATGTGTAATTACAATTAAATTGTCACTATAAACCATACTTATGTTCAGAAATAGATTGTTTGCAAGCTCTGGGATTTTCTTTACGTCGATTGTACTTTTAACCTTGGCTAAGTGTCAATTTACACTTACGGTACAGGACTTATCACTAAGCCTACATCGATTTTCAGGGTCTTGCATACAGGTGAATCACAAAGCATTGTCTTCTTTATTTCGGTCATCTTCCTTGTTGTGATGTCTTTCATACCTGGCTGTTGGTTTCATCTGCAGAGAAAATAATGAAAATATTTATCACAACGTCGATTATATCTAAATCTTTGCACAAGAAGGTCCAACATGATTTAAAACACGATCTATGTTATTGATTGTTCATAAAAATATGAGTAGAAATTGTTCATTCCGTATAAAAGTCAAAAGGATTCAACAAGAGTAGGTAAGGAAGTTGAGCCCGTTAAATTTTTCACAAATGTGTCAGAAGTTCGACGATCGTAAAATTCAAGGATGTCCGAATACATTCGTGCAATTACCCACGTGGACTTCGCGTGAAGTTCTAGCTTCTATAGGTATATCATTTCATAATATTTCGCATAACATAACATATGGTGAATCATTAGGTGAAAGCGACCTTCACATTCGCCGGGCCGCCAAACAAACATACAAAAACAAATAATTATAACATTGCCACGCGTGACTCATATCTGATCTGATCTGAATACGGTTCCATTGGAACAGGTTTTAATTGGCTTGACAATGATATCATTAGAGAAGCATTTGCGATGATATGAACTAAATAAATATGTCGTCTTTGTAGATACTGCATTGCATTCCTAGATATTCGGTCTCCTTGTACTACTAGCCTTAAAACGCCGATATAATGATAGATTTTCTGCACATGTCCGTATGTCAAGTACAGTTTTAGATTTGACGTAGGAGTATATAATATGAGAGCAGCGACGGTCTTATTCTGGTTGAATACATAATTTGAAAGGTACACCTCCGTCTAAAAGTATGTTTTTATATCACGTTGTACGGGGAAATTGTAACAGTAATAAGTAGCCTTGCTGGTGGCTTAGAATAGAGCCGCCCACGACTTCCTGCGGGAGTAGAACCTGCTATATGAGGATTATTAGTAAATGCATTGTTATTTTGCTAAAATTTAGTTCTGCCTCTAAATACCGGTTTATTATTATTTATTCCACTGCAAGGTAAACACCTCTTTTCATACAGAGAAGGCACGAGCATTGATCACCACGCTTGCTCAAGACGGGTTGGCTATTTCAGACTTTCTTGTTTTCCTCACGATGTTTTTTCTTCACTAATGTCGGTTATGTCCACGTTATACTCATAAAGTACGAATGAATCGAAAAACTAACATTGGTACTTGCACGGATTTGAACCCACAACATCTTGTATGAGAGGCGAGGCCTTAACCACTGGGCTATCACGACTTGTATTTAGTTTGAGTGCCTCTATGATAAGAATATTAGGTAATCTGAAGTTATGGCAGGAATACTGATCATGGATATCAGTATCCACATACAATGCATTTAAGCGCATGAAAATTTTCTTCAATTTTCTCAATTTTTCTCAAAAATGTGTCTGGTATTGGCAAGAAGCCATGAAATATTGAATGCGTGTTGTGAAATTAGTTGGTATCCAATTCGTTTCAAATGTTATGGTAAATGCACTTATATTTATTGAGGTAATTATTGTGTTAATGGCGCGATCTAGTTTCTTGAGTCTACCATCTACCATCATTATGAGCAGAACTACAGGATCTAGGGGACAAGATCTGATTATGTTGTCATTCATAAAGATGCAATTCATATTTTGGGCAAGGCGCCTCATCTGTGATAAAGTAATAGAGTACGCTAACTCGCGAGATAAATTTGCGTATACCTACTTCAATTCACTATAGTGGTTCCCCAGCTGGAATCATCGCATTATTCTAAGAAAAAAAAGAAGTTATTTTTGCTAGCCTATATTTTGTCCCACTGCTTTGTAAAGGTATCCTCTTTTTCCTTCTAAACCTCTCTGACTTGTCGATCTCTGGCTATGTTGGCCCTGCAAACATGATCAGATTGCCGCACCACCATCCCCGCATGCACACTAATGAATTAATTAAGGACCCCTCGATAGGCGCGACCTCCAGTATTTTTAGCTCGTTCTGTTTATAGTTTCATCAGCCATGATTAACCAACCAATTCTTCTATATAGTCTTGCCAACTTTTTGCTGGTCTGCGTCTTGTTTTTTTCCATATGGGCCTTTTCAAGCTGTTGTTCTAAAAGTCCATCTATCGTCTTCTGATCACGCCAGGTGGCTCACCCGTATCTGCGACATTGAATACAACAAAAATATCTTATATTTCAAAAAGAAGTTAACTGTGGACGAGTCCTTTACTCAAGCCCACTCAGAACAATTTTTGTCATAAACATTTTTGTCGACGCATTCCGTCTATATCCTAGACAGAGATGAGCCATTCGTTTTCAAGGAACTTTGTGATCATTTAAGTAGTCCATGGTACATCCTAGTTTAACAAAGTTTTCACGGGAACATCATGTGTTCGTTTCTCTCGAGTCACGACTAATGCGTCATCTGGATCAAGTTTGATGACGTGCTACCAAAAAATTCGACCAATTTTTTTGACCTTTTATTGTCTACTGGGGATTTCAGTTTAGATAGATATCGGTTTAGTTTTCATGGAACGGAACTGAATGGAATAGCTCCGTGAAGTTCGTGAACGAAAGTTTTTGCTTATTACTTGCGTCATTGGTTTTTTTTAGGATCAGGGTGTGACCAGATCGTGAAACTTCGTAAGTATTCGTGATAAAGAGTGACGTCATTGTTAGTACGATTTGCAGAGTAATGTCTGTTCATGGTTTGCGAAATGTTATTGTTAACGGATGTGTGATCATTTTTTGTAAACTTTGATACGAAATTCCTGCTTTTTGCTTTATGTATATTTGCGTCCGTTGGAAAATCTGATTTCATGACATTGTAAAGTTCTGATAAATTAATAGGAAGAGTTGACCATGTACAATTTACAATTTTTTTTAATGCTTTTCACATTCGTGGTTACAACCGCAGAATTTTCCTGTGTCGATAACTAGTGAAGTCGATAATATTGTATTTGTAGTCAAAATAAATTACTATTTCTATTGTCACAATTTCTATTTATCGTACTGACGTGTATCTAATTGCAATTGACCTTTATTGTCCTCATTGATTGGTTCGATATATAAATCATTATTAAATTAAATTGATGTATTTTTATTGTTCTGTTCTATTGTAAAATTCTCAATTTTTAAAAGCTTTGCTGTTTATATAAGTGCAGATCTGTATTTTTCTAGATTCTTAGTAGGGTTCTTACTTCTCCTTAAATAATTATCAACCTTAAAGTTATACAGTAAATATTATTTATTTATTTAAATATTGATGTATTTACCTATTTTCTAAATTAACTTTAGATGGCAACACAACGCTAAGGCCTAGTTCCGACTTACTACGTGTTTTATGCGCGTGTACTCCCAAAAGTTATTTCAATTTTGAGTCCTATGCTAATAATATAAAGCATAAAGCTTATTTTCGCTGATCTCTGACAGCGCGGTTGCTGCTCGGTAGCTGCACGCGTACTCGGTGTTTGTAAGAGGATTTCAAAAGCTTTATATAATTAGCATAGGACTCAAAATTACAATAACCGTGGCTTAAGGACAAAGGGGCTCATGGCTAAATGATAACAGCCGCACGGATCGAGCGAACGCTTGTCGCGGTCAGTTCGTAGCTTCGCCCCGCGGTTTCACCCGCGTACGTATCAATCCCGTGGGAATATCGGGATAAAAAGAGTATTCTATATCCTAACCCAGGTCATGGTTAAATTTCATCCAAATCCGATCAGTCGTTACAGCGTGAAAGCGTAACAAACAAATAAATCATTTTCGCATTTATAATATATAGTTAGGATATTTATAATATTACGTATTAAGACCTCTTCCTGCCGCCATTGTTCCGAGCTGTCATTCGTTGATCTTTGACAGTCGTTACGCTTCATCTTAAACGAACCGATTTGCCAAAACAGTAAAGAACAACGCTCGTTCGTTTTTTGTGCATAAAATATTTGAAGTTTTTCTACACAGAGGGACAACTTTTTATAGGCTTGTTGATATATATGGGTCATCTTGCTATGAAAGGAAGTGTGCTTGGCTGGTATATGAGAAGGTTTCCACATCAGTAGCGACCCTACCTATTTCTAATCAGTACACTACGTTAATACAATTTTTCCTTCACAAAAACGCCCACATCTCCACTTTCCTTTAAACATTTCCAACATTTCAATTATAAATGTTTAATTCTTTTATGGGCATTTATAAATACAATGAAATCTCCGCAAGCATTACGTTTTTCTTAAGAATGTTATCTAAAACAAACGTTGATGTAAGTAAATTCAAATTAAGATAATGCGTAGGTACAATTATTGTAAATATAGAATGTAACACAAGTCTTGAAACAATCCGTTATAGGGTAATTATTGAAGCGGTATCGTGGTGGTTAATAGACTGGCCTCTAACTACTGAAAATAGAGGTATGAAAGGAGATAGTTTTTTTTTCTTTGGGTTCCAGGCCCACCAAATATTATGGCGTATATCAATGAAACACGTGCTGATTTGTTCCTTACGATCTCTAGATTACAATTATAGTAATAATTATACTTCGTCTATCGGGAACACTGAGAAATACAATCATAACCTAAAAATGCACATGAAATATGCTCCTAAGATTGTGAAGAGAACACCAGAAAGTACTTTTTGAAACTTAAGCCAACGGCGGTTACAGTTTATAGGTATCCAAAGTCCAATACTTCGTTTCTAGTCTCAGAGCAGGCTAATCTAAAATACAGCCAAAAAGGTGAAGCCTATGACGTCAGAAGTCCTATACTTAGGAGTGTTAGTAAACAGAGCCGTGTGTCAGACGTTTTTCTGTTTACAATACTATATAAGGCGTTAACTTACTTAGATACGAGTAACTGTTCGCAATATACGGAGTACCTACATACGTACTTCTGTATGTGTGTGCAGTTAGCGAAAGTACAGCGGATTCGCCTTACGGAACTACAGGTAGGTACGTATTTACGTCATATCCGATGCTCTTGCGTACGCGGCCTTATTTAGTGATGTATTATTCCATAGATACGAGTATCGGTATGTATTATACATTCATAGAAGATAGTGAGGTTCATACTTTTAAAATTATGAATTGGCCTCAGGAATTGGCATTAGCGCCGTAGGATTCATGTCTTTGGAATGCAGATAAGAAATAAAGGAATTCGCGAAAAAAAAAAATTGTTTGTATACTCATAGAATTTTACAATGTTTGCCAACTCCGCAAAAAATACAAGAAAAATCGCGTAGGTACCTAAATAAAATAATTCCTGATTTTTGGTTTCCAGCGTAGTCATCAAAAACAAACATCAAAACATTATATTTTACGAAGCTTTTATGAAATAAGTTGAATGGCATGCGAGTATGTCTCTGCGCATTAGATAAACAGATGCAGATCGGTATGGGCCAAAATTTGCCAAATAGAAAAGCACACAGTCAATTACCTTGTATATTTGAAAATTATTATATTTGTAAGTTCACGCGATGACAAATGTTTGGCTCGTGCCGTGATCTCTATAATATACTATCACTTGTTTGCGCAAAAATGACTCATGCGCATACATTTTTGCCATAATTATTTACAGACCAACGATTCCGAACTCGTGAATCAATAGGATTTTGATCTGGCCACATTTTTGGCAAATATTTGTGATATGATACGCTATCATTCCTTTGGCATACCTACTTAAAGATTCTTAAATTGTACATTCTCTGTTCTTACTTCTATAAAGGTTAGGTAGTAGGGACATTAATGTTAGGGTCAACAGTTTTTCTTGACCTTAATTATTGTAGGGGACAATCGTAAAAGGATATAGCTTAAAAGTAGGTACCTCAATTAGCTTTTTGTAAGGCTAGTACTAGTCTTTTTATTAAAAAACTAAAAGCATAGTGCACTTCCGTAAACACGCAACAAAAAACATAAGCGGAATATTTTCCCCCATTAACAAATCAAATAGCTATTCTCATTCAGGAGTTCATTGCTCGATATCGAACGTTAGCGCCTCGATAACAACCGCACTCAAGGTCCTCATTCACTGAGCGATACGTCAAGTTCATTGATGATTTGCGTTAGTGTGAGTACTATACGTACACGCACTTGTTCGATGTACGTGTTGCGTCGAGTATGTACACGCGATCGTACGCATGTGTGCGATAGATACGTGTGCATGCGTCAATTTCTATATTAATTTCTAGCGTTGTTGTCGATGTATGCGTGTACGCATGCCTGTTGGTGACAGGACGCTCAACAATAGCCGGAATAGGAAGCGACAACGGCAAAATGGGCGTGCAGACTGGCTCCCCAGACAAGATCCGTAAGCAGGTTCTTGCCACTGGACTCACTTTTTGTTGATTAATTCGTTAATTGAATAAGAACAATGCTAAGTCAAAAAAAACGGCTATACGCATAAAGCACACTGTGCTCTGATTGCTTAAAGAGTTTTAAGTCATCGGAAATCCTGGTTCATACTAGTTCATCACGCGCTCGGGAACTGATCGGATCGAAGACGACAATGATTTGCCTAATGATCGATTGTTTCTGCGTTTTCTATTAGCATTGAGTTTAAATTAAATGTATTGCAGGATACATAACTACTATGTTCCTACCTATGTTCGTTAGACCCGTTGTTGATAATTATAAGCCTAAAAATATAACAAAAATACGTCAATCACAATTTCAATGAACATCATTCTCTTGCCGTCGTCCCAATTTATTTGGGGTCGGCACAACATGTTATTTCTCCAATAAAAAAATACAATTTATTCTTTCCACTATGATAACCAAGACTGCAAATTCGTAAACGTTCCATAGTAAACATGGTTAAACATCAAGCTATACATTTCCAGTATGAACTGATCTCGAATTGTATAGGATTTCCGTACAAAGCAAGGTCAGTTTAAACTGGAAATGTATAGCTTGATGTTTAACCGTGTGTACAATATTCTACTGCCCCGTGCCTACCTCAATGATTGTCAGGGACACAAAAACGAGGTGGTGAGTACTGGCGCCTTCATACTGCCGCCACTGCCGGTCACTACACATTTGACACATTGGTGCTCGAAATGTGTAGCATTTACTGACTGTCTCTGTAGTTCCATTTGCATACTTGGAAGCTAGCCAGGACTTTTTTGTCAAATATTACTTTGTAAAAGTTCACTTTCTGGTTGATAGTAGTAGTCGTAATTACGGTTCAAACTTTTTTGTTCTGTAGGTTCAGAACATTTTATTTCAGACTATTATTGGCACACTCTCCTGCTAATTTCTTACATCGGACTTTGCACTTTTTATTTTTATCTTATTTTTTTTCCTGATGTACGACTATAATTACCTAACTATCTGGTGTATTGTGTGTCTCTTAGTCTGTGCTAAATAAATGTATTTTCTTTCTTTCTAGTATAAGCTTAGCCTTTAATAAAATTAAAAATCCTTTGTTTTTCACTAGGTGTAACAGCAATCAAATATGAGTTAAACAATAACATTTATAATTGTTTGTTTAGGTTTTTTTTTTTATCAACTATCGTTATGCCTGGCACCAAATAGTATTTTGAAATTAAAACTGAGACTGACGTAACAAGATAGCACCGTGCCATCCGTATCTACATAGGAGTCACTGCTTTTACCCATCTGGCAATTAATGAAAAACAGATCACTTTGTTTACTATCATAATCACACGTATTTTGCGTGAACATTTTGTTTTTCTCTTTACTATGACAGTCGAGAGGATTTCGCGTCGAGATAATGGCACTAGTCCAAACTAGGAATGTAACGTAGGTCATCTTAGCGGAGGCGGAGACGCAGACGGAGTTGCAGAGATGATCTCCGGGGAAACGATGGAGAAGATGGAAAAATAAGCAAAAAAGATTATTTAAAAAAAAACGAAATATCCTCGTATAATCATTAAAAGTGGCAAGCTTTATTTCACAAGAGCAGAAACAATTAATTTGAAGCCCGCCAAAAACTTGCGGAGGCGGATGAGGATTCGGATCCGCAGGCACGATTTCTTGCGGAAGTCCCGCATTTTCGGAGGCGGAGGTGAAGTTTCGTTACAACCCTAGTCCAAACCAAAGAGATCATCTTTTCTCGTACCAGCACGAACTATCTAATACCTTTAAACGAGCAGTTCTTGTATAAATGTCTCTCAGAAACGGCTTCAACGATTTTCATTAAATTTTGTATGCAGCGGGTTTTGGGGGCGATAAATCAATCTAGCTACTTTTCATTTTTAGAAAACGTCGTTCATCCAGATATTAATATTAATATATTATGTTAAAAGCTCATACCGCTGTGATATGCCTAGTAACCTGTTTTCTAATCCGTGCATTTGAACTAAAAGCTTGTACTTGCATTTCAAAGCTTGGCTAATGGACTTATTCGATATTTAATGCAGCAGCTGAGTGATCATTGTAGACCACTATTTATATCTCAGACAACTTTGGACAAAAAATTAATTGGTACCTACCTATTTATTTATAATTATAACTTACAAAAGTTTTTTGTTATTTTTTATCAGTACTTCATAAAGTATCTATTTATGTCGTATGTATTAGAATCAATACAATATTTTATTTTTTGCGCCTCAAATATGTAAAAACTGTTTTTTTTTACATGGCTCTTAGTAACAACTATTTGTTATGACCTTCTCTTGTTCCTCATGATCGTGTCTGCAATATGACAGGTTGTAATTTCGATATTTCTGACCAATAATACAAGAACCCCAGCGTGCATAATTGTCGAAATGTATGCGACCTTATTACGTAAAAACATAAGGGTTATTATCCCAAAATTCCTATGACGAAGGCAATTTGGTCGGAGATCAGAATATAGTGGTTATATGTTCAAAAAGATCTAGGTCACGAAAACCATTGCTTGCAGCCCCCAGGCCTAAACATCGGACCTAAATACTAAATTATCGTCAAATGCAGACTAATCATTAGTTGAGGATGCAAAAAATTATTTAAAATATAAAATTGACTGTAGATTTTTAAATGCGGCACTGTCTTTTGTAGTCATGAGTATTTTGTTTAATATTTTTGTTTTTATTTTCAGGTTGGACGGGACAGCTTCTAAGGCGCCGTAATCTAAGGTAAGAAGTTTTTTCGAGATATTTTTTTATTTTTGTCTGCAAGCTCAAAGCTTGAGGTTTAAGAGTCGACTTGTTCATTTATATTTATAAAGATTTATCATAATCCCTGTCCGGTGTCGGTATTTACTAAGGGCGAATTTCACCATTAAAACTGAACGCAATCAGCGCGCAAACTACGTTAAAGAGCTGTCAGTCTCATTGTTTTCTTTGGAATGTTGACACTGACAAATTCAAATTCAAAAGTCATTTATTCTAACTAGGCTGAGAATCAGCACTTTTCGAACGTCATAATTACCTATGACAGTCCCCCAAAAACGCCCGCCCTTCACCACTTCCTAGTGCTTTAGCTGGGAAGGAGAAATGTATGGTGCAACAAACTCCCCAGCAGTACAGTTGTCAGTTCTGTTAGAAAAACTTGATTCTATAAAATAGTAGGTACTTATACAAAATAATTTACATTTCGCAATACAAAACATAAAATTAAATTATTTGCTATATGTCAGATAGTACACACCAATATACCAACAAAACAGCTCTTAAACTCGGTTTAGATTTGCTAATCGTTTTCAGTGTCATTGGTGAAATTCGCATTAAATATGTTGGTAGGTATAATGTAGATATTGCTCGCACTCTCGCCACAAAACGCCCTCCGAACAATCAATGCGTGCAAAGTTCAAAGTATCAGAACTGTATGAATAATTAGATAGCCAATCTAGCAAAAAAAAAAAGAATTTATATTATAAAGACAAACTATTTTCCATTTTCATTTTTCATTTTTTCAAAGATAAAACACAAAGGAAATTAGAAAACTATGGGAAGACCTTTGCCCAGCAGTGGGACAAATAAGTTATCAAACAAATTTAAAAAGATCATTCATATTTGTATAAAAATGCACGGTGAAGTTAAAATCATATCACCAACAACAACTTACACTTCGCAAATAAAAGTCATGCAACCTCTTTGCGTTTTGTATTAATTCATTCTTAATTTAATCGTTTAGCAGCCAACCAGTTTGTCTATGAGCATTAATCAATTTGACAGAACACGCTGACTTTAATTGCGTTCATATCACTTTATGTAAATGTGAAATTTCGAATTTGATTTTTTAATATTTTTCGTGAATCTATTTTTGAAGAAATTATTTATTTATGTGAGGTCATGGTAAAATATCATGTGTTATAAATTGTCATCGGAAACAGTGGACTTTGGATCTTTGGTTAGGTGTGCCGGGGAGATCGTTCTGTTGTCATCATGTTGAACGAATGGTTTCAGCGAAGAATAAAAGAAGTTTACATAGAGATTTTTCAGGTATTTTCATGATTTTATTAATTAAGTTTATAATGGGAGATTAATTCATTGTTTTCAAAGAAAATTTGAGGTGGAAGATAAAGATAATATTGCCAAATTCCCAACTCCAGTATGACTTGTGAAAATAGAATGAAATTAATTTAGTTTCCTGATTCAGTAACTGTTTTGCTGAATGTTTTTGTTACTAGGCGTTATTAGACTAGTATTCCAGAATGTTATTATTATTAATTAATTAGTCGTGAGTGAACCGTAATATTAGTACGACAATTTCAATCTATTGCATTTAATGAATAGAATTTTAATTCAACATTATATTAAAATAAACTATCATCGGTTAAGTAATCAAAATGAGATATTGTTTCACAAAATTAATTGAGTAATAGCAAAAATAAGTAATTCATTGAATTAGGAATTCGAAGAGTTAGCATAAGCATAGGACAGTAGGTAAAATCGGGAAATAAAACTAAACACTGTATTCTTCAAATTCAACAGTCAATTAAATCACTTAACATAAATTGAGCAGCCATACCAGAATCATAATGAACTATTATTTCAATAATTATAATGTACTTATCTGCAATTTTATTAATTTATGAGCAGTTCTAATATTACTCATTTTAAATAAGAATTTCTTGAACATAACATCCAACAGGCAAATTCTGTATAAAACTTCGAAAGAATTTCTCCAAGACATTTAATTGGGTACTAATTAATATTAACATCACAATTCTGTGCTTCAGCCGGACAGCCGGGTATTTTCCCGTGTGGTACCGTTACAGTAATGACACCACACATGTCGACAAGCGACGGCAACCGGGTAACCACCAATGGGTATTTTCACACAGCTCGCCATCTGACGACATAGAGTATGGTAGTGACAGAGGCTTCAAAATATATTTTTAATTGATTCAGCAGTCCTATTATCATTGTGGAATGAAATTGCTTCACTTGGCTTAGTGAAGTGCAGACGAGGCTTATTTTCTGCTACGGGTTCATAGATATGTGAAAATCTTTTATGTTTCTTTCGTTTTCATTTATATCTAAACATTTTTTTTTTGTATTGTAAATTGTTGAAATTTGTTTTTTACCTTCGTTTCAAATGCCAAGTTATTCATTTCTCGATTAAATAAAACGTTCTTTCTCTCTCTCATTGACTGGTTTCAAACATGATCGATAGTAGGTATATGAGATAAAAGTTGTAAGGTAGTAATAGAATATAACATTACTGGCCGCCTACTGGCCCCAACTCATCTAAAAAGTACCATCGACTCGGAAAAGAAAGAGGAAAAGAACTTCAAGCAAATATTCCCGAAGTTTGCCTAAATAATTTTTTAAATAAACGGTGGATTTTTTCTGTCTTTATACTCAATATGATTAGTAAGCAAGTTTCAAAAGCTTCCCAAGCATTTAAACGACGATTAAGCTATTCCAACTTCATTAGTATCTCACTAAAGAATTTATTATTAAACTTATTTATTTATATCCCGAATCTTTGTCTAACAATGGTCAATAAAGCAACGTACATACTTATTGACTATTCTGCTCCTATGAATATTAATATTAAGTGCACATTTCCTCGAATACTGGCTAGAAACGGAACCCCGGTTGTTTGCTTAGGCTTAAAAATTAGGTGATTTGCATCATGTTTTCCGCTTGGAGGATGAAGCAACGTTTTTGTTCAACAGTTTCCTGTATCAATGATGTCGGTAAATTATGTGATAAATCGTACAAATGAGGTGTTATTGTTAAAAGTTTTTTTTTTAATATTTGCGTTGGGTACATAAACATTTAAAAAAAAATGTTAATTTATAAAATAAAACAAAAAGTAAGTTAATATTTTTGAGAAAATAAGTACCTATACTGAATTGCTGAAACTACGATGTTTTGATCCGGAAAACTTCAGCAGTTGGTAAAATAATACTACCCATTCTCTCTGTCCCTAAACTTATCTATAATAACAGCAAAAAGAAGATCACTTCCCACTCCAGTTTTTACCATCATAATGACCTTCGATTTTAATTGTCCAGCTAATTACGACATAATTTGACGATGGCAAAGTAATGTTTTAATTGTACACCCTTCTCTTTATATTTCTTGCCAATTAGGATTTAATTATTATATCATCTGTGCCTATACAGTTAGGAAACTTGTTGAGGTACAATTTTGATACTTTCACAAAGGTAAAGAAATGGCGTCATGATGGTAGTATGGCGCTTATCTGTATACATCGCGTGCATCCTGGGAACGAAGATTCCCGAACGGGCATTGTTTTCGCACAGTTCAAAATTTTAAATTCGAAAATGGAAGGCAAAAAGAACGGAGAGGGGCCAACCGCCGCGGCGTGCCCACCCAGTCGGTCGGTACCGGCTCGCTACATCGCTCCACCGCGGTCGTTGGCGAATACCGCCAATTCCTCCGCCATTCCTCTCCCTAGCCCACAAGGCTTATAATCACTGCAGACCCCCTTTCAATCTACACCTTATACTCCCAGCTTTTAAACCCAAATTCCTTTGCGCACGTCTCAGCTAATTTTCCGACAGAGATAATGATTAAATTGTTTCGGCATGTCAAATCAAACGAAATTATGCTGTTATATGTTGTTTAATAGCGGTACGCTTATGTTTGTGTCGTACATACCTACGTAGATACCCCCAAGTGAGATTTCTCCTTTAATGGATTCTTTAAAAATATTTTCTTCTGCTGCAAAAGATTTACGGGAATTTTCATTTTTGTTCCTATTTAAAACGGTACTGTAAATATTTGTTAAGTGACCCACAAAGCTCGAAACAAAGTTGAGGGTAATTGAGGCTGAAATCCCACTAATACTTTAAACGCGAAAGTTTTTAAAGATGGATGGATGGATGAATGGATAAATGGGTGGATGTTTGTTACTCTCTCACGCATAACCGATTGAACGGATTTGAACAGCAAAGCAGCGTTGTTCGGAAGCATACCTTAAGTCAGCTCCACCAAAAACGCCCGCCCTTCACTACTTCCTAGTGCTTTAGATGGGAAGAAGAAGTGGCGCAACAAACTCCCGCGCAGCTCAGCTGTCTGTGTAAGCAAGTTAAATTAACTAGCTGTACAATAGTTAAATAACTTGATGGAAGTGTAACTCTGTTTTTAGGCCGTGTTTCGATGATGCTACTTTAAATATAGCTCCCTGTAAAGGCTCCCGCAGACAGGTGCGACGCGACTCTAGTAGAACAATTTCTTGAAACTGAAACGTCATGGAAGTTTTTCTTCCAGAATCACGTCGCATCGTCGCGTCGCGCCTGTGTGAGCCTTAAAAGTGCCTTTGATAGAATCATGATAAAATCTACTATAATATTAACATATTATTAATTATAGAGTAGGTATTCTTCGAACAGTGACCGTCGCGTCATGTTAGTATACTTTCTATCACACTACGCCATTTTACGACGTAGGTAGTTTTCTGTGTCATTAGGTGAACAGCACTTCAAGGCCGCCCAAAAGAATACGTGACGTTAGGAAGGTTCTCCATACAAGATCTTGATTCATTCGCGGTCCAAATTATAGATCTTTGGCCCCAAGAGTTCATTGTACTAATTAGTTTCACAAATGTCGAAGGTAGTTAGTTATCAATGTGTGTGACTGTCTTGTTTCCTATTTGCATAATTTAAAGCAAGATTTTTTCCTGGACTAAACCTACAATAGATAGTAAATTGTTAGATGTTTTAAAAAATCCTTATCCCCTTTTATTAAAGTTGCTTAAAGTTGAAGAGACGAGAAAGCTTAAACGTCAAAAATGTATGGTTAAACAGATGCTAAACATTAGGGGGTTTATTTATAAACGTTGCTTCATTAAGTAATCATTACTACTATTTAACCACAAATTTTTGACGTTTGAACGTCACTTAACTTTAAGCAACGTTTATAAATAAGGAATAGGAGGGATTTCATAAGGGATTGAAACTAAAATTGACTGAAGAATTTTTTACCTATAGTTCATACTAATTCCATGCTACCATATGGAAACCATCTTGTTCTAAACTTTGGGCGACCAAGCTCTGCTCCTGTGAAAATACGGAGAAAACGAATTTTCCTAGATATGAGACCTAGCTAGATCGATTTTTCGCCCCCGTAAACTCCTATATTACAACTTTCATCGAAACCGTTAGAGCCGTTTTCGAGGATGTATTTACAAATCTATAAATATTGCTCATTTAATAGTATAGGATAGATAAGATAAGTCTATAAATATTTAATCAATAATACGTTAGTGAAAATATGAATCATTCAATCAAAGATGAAAATGAATTATTAATAAGCAATTAATAGGAAAGGCAAACGCTCGTACATCGCTGCATCGCTGTAAAATAATATCCCAACAACAGTATGTTAAGTCAGTAATGACGATTGCATATTGAATAGTTCCATGTATAATAAGAACGTAATTACAATTACTTCATACCCACGACCGTGACGTCTTCTAAGATTCGCGAAGCAGGGAAACACCAGACCCATATCCTGCATTATCATAAGAAGGTGACTAATACCTCCTTACATTAAAACTTTTAAAGACACGACCTCTAAATTGAGCAATCCCCAGCCTCCATTTTGACGTCACTATTGGCAATAGTGTCAATATAGACTAACGTTGTTAACATTGCCGAGTTCGTTATACATTGCCACTTGAGAATTCTAATTCGGAACAAAAATCGAATAGTACACGCAATGTATTCGAAGGAGGTCGATAGTCTCATTGTATTGGATTGCGCTGATACGTGACACACCGAGCATAGTAACAGGTTATGTTATAATAGTTCATTGAGATGCGGATTCCGGCCGCTGAGTCATTTACTTGACCTCATATCGATATTTATTTATTTTCACCTCGGAATTATTGCGATTGATTGTTTAGTTGCCTGTCTTTTTTCCTAATAAATAGTTTGATTCTTTGTGATTGTTTTTTTTTTCTCTCTCTAAATTATGTTTATGAAAAAAAGCACAGCCTGCTATTGTTAATCTGGATGTCCATGTTATGAAATATGAAATTATTTCAACATTAGCTTTCATTTACATTCACTTTATGAGATCGAGAAATATAGGGTCAGATTTGTTTTTGAAAAGATGCACACCGATAAACTAAATCTATATAATTCGTACTAAATTAATGCATAAACGTAAATAATAACACATAAAGGTAAAAACCAACGCACAGCACAATAATCAAGCTAATCCGGTTTGAGTAATAACCGTTTAAATAATTGAATAACTTGCGTACTACAAGCGAGCAAGTTGTAACACAAGGTGAATGTTTGCATAATTGTGGCATCCGTCCCAATTGAATTTAGAATTTCCTTAATCCACGTTGCTTTGATTTCACAAGTTCATTATCACGGCTCACCTCTCAAGTTACAACATGTCGTGCAATAAGATTGTGAAAGCATTTTTAACTACCAAAAAAAAATTCATAACTGTAGATGGGAAACGTTGAAGAGTCATCAATAGTCAGTCAATTTCTCCGGTTGTCGCAATCTATGTGATCTGATGCAAAAAGCGTGAATTTTTTTTGCGTGTAGGATGCCAGGCATACCCAAAAACCTTGGAATTGCCGCTCAACCTTAACCATGACATCTATCGCCGCGTGTCGTAACAAGTTTGACATCTTAACTTGTGTAATTTTTTTTTCTTCGTCTCTAGCACCGGAACAGGGGCGTATTGTTGACGCACTATTTATCAAACACAAACATCCCATGATATGTCTATTCACGCCGTTACAAAACGAAATTTCACGGTTCTCCTCTGTTGCAAGTTTAATTGTGTTGCGTACGAACTGCACTCATTGTGCGCGCGTCTTTACAGAGCCGCCGCGCACGCTAAACAATGTCACAATTGTGAAATTTTAAGGCAGTCGCACGTTAGTTTTTGTCACTTTAGGACCTCCTCAGAGCGGTCCGAGATCTACTACCGTTAAGATGAAAACAAAACTTTAAGATGGCACCTTTTAAATGGGTCTAAGTTGACAATACAATTTATTGCGTCATATATAATGTAGTGAAAGTTGCACGAGTTATTGTCCCTATTGGCTCGTTAACGGTAAAACAAAACGATTCGGCAACGGGACAAAGGTTTCGTCCTTGTACAGAAGTCGGCTATTTTACAAGTCAATAAGCAGTTTGCGAAATTTTTATGGCTTTTATATGGACTTTAAATTTAAGGAACGCAATGGAACGCGTTTAAAATTTCTTGGGTTGTCCTCGTTCTAAGTTATTTTTCCAGACGTTTATTTGATATACCTACCTATTTAATTTTACAATGTGGCTATGCTTATCTCTTGCATCTTAATTTATATTAAATTAAATTGGGTTTTATTTTAAACAAAATCGATGATAATCTTCCACAGTCAAGCTTTCGTAGCACGAAACAGAACTTCTAACATAATATGTTAGAACATTTAAATTTAATTTAATAATGACCACCAAGAATCCGCATCAGAAAAGAAAAGAAAGAAAAATAAGTTTATTTGTCACATAAAAGGTGCATTTAAAAAAAAACATAATTACTCGAGTAGAACAATAAAATAAAACACAATAAATTTAAATATTATCACGAGCACAAAACAGAAATAGTCGGCGGCTGCACGTCATGACTGTGACAGGAAGGCTTCTACTCAGCATGATGCTGTGCTATGGGGACCCACAGCACAGCGCTGATTTCAGCAGCTTCTTAAACACCGCATTGACATAGATTACAACTAATAATAATCAGTCGGTTTCCCTTCAAACAAGTCATCTTTTATGCTTATTTTGTGTGGAATCGAGTCATGGTTGGCAACTCCACCTTTACAAATACATTCATATTATTCTTTGTCACTTGAAACTTTTTGCAAATTCTATGCCCAAATTGAGTCATCAACTGGCTATTAGAATTGTAAATAGCGACTTATGGTAGCAAAATGGCTTCAAAACACTCCAATTGCCAATTTTCAAATCAATTAGGTATACATTAAATAATTGATAAACATTAAGGGACTTAATAAGGTAATTGCAAACAATAAAATCTAGAAGCAAGTGGAAATTGAATGCAAGAAATCTTCACTCAAGTAAAACTTGAGAAATGCTTTACTTGACTTCAATTTGAATACATTTGCATACATTTGAATGGATATACATATTTTAAAGCAGTTTTTGCATAATAGGTAAGCCATGTGCTTTTGAACCATCTCAATATAACAAAAAGTTTCTAGTGATTTAAATTTTAAGATACAGAGTCAAAATTGTAAATTTAAAAAATACAATTTTATGTTGATTTGAGCTTTGATAACGGAATAGTTAAATAAAGGTCCTTACAAATTTGTATAGTTGTAGATTAAAATTAAATGTTTGAATAATTTGGAGTGCTTTTCTGTATTTTTTCTAACAATTAGATTGTTTGCTACGGCGTCCTCTGCGTTCGTAGCAAATAAGCTACGAATTTTTACGAAACGAAATGACGTAGTAGGTAAATGTTTTTGTTTATTTTCGGAAGACTTATTTCCACATTGTTTAATAGAATGGGTTTTAAATCTATTATGTTTCCAAAATAGTTATTTTATTTATTTACTTTACTGATGACTCATAATAATATCCAATGTAAATGAAATAATATGTATGACCGCTGCTGCAGGCGACAGATTTTCTGTTATTTTTATGTTCATAACACAATTAGCCACTAATAGGACAAATGTTTAGCAATTAAGTTTAATTAAGTGATTACAGAACCATAGGTAGATACTTTATGAGAACTTTTTTCCAGCATTTTTCCATGGTTTTTAGAGGCGATGCAATGTATTCCCGAAAAATATTCCCAGTAAAATATTGTTGATTCGAAATACACTACAGTGGCTTCTTTAACAACGATTGACGGATTGTTGCTGTAAGGAACGTGAAGAAACCCTTATCTTTCCCAGTCGTGGTTTGTCATTAATTCCCCCAAGATAATTCGCCTTATTGATCAATGGGGGATACCCATATACAGGAGCGGAAGTCTAGTAACACGTATGACAGCATAAAAACTCTTTATCAGTATTGTGTAAACGTAACTGATATCTCAAATTCTCATAACTTAAGTACGTAACTAATGCGTCAATACACTGTGATGTAGTTTAGTTTTCCGTAATTGTGTGTTATTCTCGTTAAACATCTTAAAATAGCTTTGCCTGTAACTCAGAATAAATGTACCGTCCAGATCATATATTTTTGCACGGTTATTTAGATATTTTTTGCACGGTCATGCGAGTTTGGTTCATAGTACCGCTGTTACGTATTGAGTGACAAACAAAATTCACTTGGTACAAGGTGTGTCCCGATGTCTCGACTCACGTATGCAAAAGAGATTGGAACTAAACTGGACTTTGCTTTTAGGCCTTGCACTAGATTTACAGTTTGCTTTACCCCATAGGTATATGAAAAACGAATTCAACAAAATAACTCGTGTCATGTATTTCTCTGAATATTTCAGACCAATTTCATGAATGAATTATAATTACTAAAGTATTCCCTTACAAGCTATTGTAAAAGACAACATCATAATAAGGAAAATTTTAATGTGGGTCAATTCAGTTGGTTAACATTTTAAAGAAAAGGAACAGAGTCGGAAAAATATCGATTGCAAATTTTCCTTGATGAATTTGAAAGGATAATAATTTTTTATTATGTAAATATATCTATAATAGATACCTACAAGTTAATAGCATCAATTATTCTATAAAGTGTTAATGACTTCTTATGTGTTAATAACTCAACCCGCTCACTTGATTTTAAACCTTATGCTATCGAATGCTTTCCACTTTTGTATGAGTGGTTTCCAGAATATTTTCAAATCAAATATTAAAGGTAAAAGTATATTGACAGATATTTTCTAAGAATGGTCTTACGGTTTATGCAGAAAATGTTATCTCATTTATTACATCCATATTTACCTAATCATTGTTTCATCTTATCTGCATACGCAAATGGCTTAGATTTTTATTATTTCCGAAAATTACCATTTTAAAATACCACTAGCTGCTGGAAAATTACTATTTAAAAATCCCACTAGCTGCTGGAAAATTACCATTTTAAAATCCCACTAGCTGCTGGAAAATTACTATTTTAAAATCCCACTAGCTGCTGGAAAAACATATCAGAAACCGCTCATAGTTTTTGAAAATACGAGCGAGGGGTATTCCAAAATCCAAAAGTAGGTTCTCAATTGCTGCATTAAGACATTGTTCATCATCAAAGTAAGAAGACCTTAAGCCGAGAATTTAGTAATCAAGCCATTTGGCTAGAACAACTATGGGATTTTTTATTAACTTTACGCTTTATGGTGCAAAAAATAAGGACGAATAAAATTAGAGGTGTTAAAAAGTAAGAGTTGAGACAGTCGGTAGAGCATTTGCAGAGCAATGAAGGACCAAATAAAAAAATCCCATCTACGTTTCTTTTTTTGATAAGTAAAATTGTATTTTGTTTAGATTTAGAGTTGAAAAACTCTTTCTCCAGTAGCTTATCTAATTTTTTTTTATCTCATTGACTTCGAAATCACCACATCAATTCGCACAATCCGAAGATAAAAAATTACTAGAAGCGAACATGCCAGACAGCACGACTCCATCTTCTTATCAGCATACATTGCTAGCTCCTACATAATATGCCCGTGATATCAACAGGAAACTACGCGCTGATTTAGCACAGGTGTTTCACTTTACACGGAACTCGTCATGTCATATCCTGTAACCGAAAAGTAGATCCGTTGATCATTGTATGTTTTACGTGGTTGGACCTTATAGAAATGTGGACAGTGTCATGAATTCGTGAAATATGCGTCAGCGTTTAGTGGGGATGGATTTTACGGAGTCTTAATTGGAAGATATTGCATAGCGTCATCCCGGATTCTTTTAGTTTCTTGTAGTTTTCCTATAAGTATATGCCCTTGCTAAGCTAAGTACCTATGTTAACAAATCATTTTACACTAGGCCATGGAATATTTTTCCTTTTTGGAATTATACCCAACGTTCTGTGGGAATGTAATTTACAACCAATGTTACACAGAAGCCTATTCAACACGCTTTTTTATTAATGAACTAATGATTTTTTTTTTTTAATCCATTAGGAAGGATAGGTCGCTACTGAACTTTTACAAAGAAAGCTGGGAATATATTTAATAATTATTTACCAAAGTGACCGCTAATGATTTGCGTGGAACTCGTTAGATTCTACAAATTAGCAGTATTTAAAAAACTCCTTACAACTGTAAAATATTACCCAATTAGCTAATCATTTTACGGCGTTTGATCTATTGCAAAGATATTTTGTAAATACTAGTACGGCTATAATGGTTCATAATTTTTTTGCGTACAATGAGTTGTAGAATTACTCAGAAAGCATTGCAGAAAATCCATGTGATAAAACTGCACAGGATTATATGATCGTAGGTTGTCCCAAAAAGGTCCAAAATGAGACACACTTAATTTACTATTATTTAATAAACGACTAAGTCAAAACCTTGCTGCAGTGGAAAGAATGGGACATATGAGCTACCTACTCAGTATAAATTACAATGACGCATCACAAGTAATTAATAAAACAGTAAGTAATATTTGCCATACTAAGAGTTTTCCTTTGCAGGAAAAGTTTGAAAATTACCATCGATATTTGCTTTATATCCGCTGATCATCTGACTCAACTGTAATTCAGTGACTAACTATGAAGTGTGCGCGTGAGTCAATGTGAAACACTGGAGAAAATTTTCATTGATGCCAACTCAAACTTGACCTTGATTGCAAGAAAATAAATTACTAGTCATCTTAGTAATAGAACTGTTTACTCCAGAGATTTTGATGAATTTTCGGAAGTTATTGCAAATGCGATCGTAATTTCGACACTAGAAAAAAATATAAAAATGTAGTGCTGGAAAAATTACGATCATAAAAGTCTAATATGATGAAGAACGGTCAACCAACGGTTTTCTAAATTCATTTTCTTTGACCTGTAAATGTTTGACGAAAAAATATAGGCATCGAAAAACTTTAAGGTTTAAAAATAGATTCAAACAAACGTAAGTAAAATGTGGAGGAAGGAAATGTGTTTATCTCGAGTTGAACGACTTCAATTATATAATAATACATAATAATTATTATTATAATCTTATTATTTAAATGATCATTTAATCGTTCTATGATGTTACGGCGTGCTTACATTATCATAGTGATCAGTACTCAAGAATAATATTAACTAGCAATAATTATAGAATAAAAGATGTTAGCCTATCGTTTATAAAAATATAAAATTTTCTGTCAATATATCTATGATTTAAGTGAAAAGAATGGAATATTGATCTAAAATACATCAATCCGGAATTAATAAATTGTTCATTAATCAATCCGGATATGAAAACTAATCAATCAGCAAACTTGTTTTAATAATTAGGTTATCAACTATTATGATGTATTAGGAAAAATGTTCTACGTAATCGAGTTCAATATGTTATCTACTATTGTTTGTTTTTTTATTAATTAGTTCGTGTATTATTTGGTGATTATTTGATCACGTAAGCGTTATGACGTAAGAGATTTGAACAATAACCGCGTTTCCCCAAACCATTAAGATATTTTCGGGGTTTGCACAAGTGTCAAGATGACTCATAATTAAAAAAATATTGACCAATATATGAAAGTGGTGTCGTTTTATTATAAGCCCCCGCAAAAAATACAAAAAAAAATAATAATCAAACAAAAATAGCACAAATAAAAGTAATTATATGGTTTCGCAGAATAGAACGATACCAATAATAAATTTCACAATACTGTTTCGTCCTTCAGGAATAGATCAGAAAATGTCACTATTGCTATACTAATTTTCCATAGTTATCATATTTTTAATAGCTCCTAACTGATCCCGGACTGTACAATTATAAGAATGTATATAAAAATGGAAATACAATAAAAGTCAACCCTTGTCTACCGGGACGCAATCCAAACGGATCCCTCGGCATATAATAGGAGTGCAACTGGGTGGGATCGAGACCCGCCTCCCTTCGCTGACGCCCACCATTGGCTGCGCCTTGCTAGCTTGGGAGAAACCCACCTTGATACGTGCTGCCGTACCCCACTGCCTTAAACACGTGGCTTGGTGTACACTAGCCTTTATCTTACGCGCGTTCACACAAATTCATTTAGTCTCTCACACGACACGACGCGTGCGACATCGTAGCTTTTTGGGGGATGTCAATTGCGATCTTCTGTTATGGATCACAGTAGTATACCAACGTGTGCGTTATACAGGAATACGGGCACTGTTATAGTAAGACTGAAGATGGAAGTGAACACCAGTTGTTGCAAGCGTGAGGAGTGTCCAGCGTCCGGCTGTCCGGAGCTGGTGCATAGGCCGTCCGGATGTGAACATTGTACTAGGACTAGATTAATTAACCAATATAGTGACTGTGATAGTGATGTTGTGGAAAAATGTCGTCCCTATAGATCAAGTGCAGCGAGAAGTAGTAAGCGTTATTTTTTATTTACTAACAAATATTTTAACGGTGCTTTACATTTTTGTGTAACATTATTTGAATATTTTTTATTGGTGTCATGCTAAAATATTGGGCATATTTTTTCTAAATTTTTTAAACATAAAATTATTTTATTGCTATTGAAGTTTATAGTGATTTAAAATAATTATAAAGCCCTTTGATATTTCCAAAAGTATCCAATATATCCATCATGAATTTTTAAGTATATTCTCAAAACATAAAAGATTAAAGTTTATTATCCCTTTAGGTTTTTATAAATGATTTAAACTAATGTTAAAGTTGAATTAAAGTTTCAAAATTCAAACTATTAAAGCTTTGATCCTTGTAATCGACGCAATAAAATGTCATCCGAACCAGTGCTAATAACTCTTTGACAAAAACTAATAAGACAATGAAAGCTCACATCGTGTAATAACAATAGGACAGGTAGAGTCCCGCGACGATAAATAGACCTTATCATAATAAAAGCTAGCCATAGAGTAAGCAGTATTTATTTATAAACTAAGTATCCGGTCCGTACCAACGCACGCCTATTCTCACATCCTCGTCGCATTGTCGGACTGTCGGTACTACCTCGCTCTACCGCGGTAATCGAGATTACAATTTCATTACGCACAAAAACTTAGCTCAGTCTCCCTTTACAATGTTAAACACGAAGATCAGAGCTAACTAACTAGGCTTAAACTGTAATTAAAGTAACGTACTGTTACCGGAATGACATATCTGACTAAATGCTTCTATCCTTTAAGAGCCGGACAGTTACGTCCAAGCGGCGCGCAGAGGGTTATTTCGTAATTAGTACTATCGCTTGGTCGCTCTCTATATAGGGCCAAGAAATGATTTAAGTGTCGTGCTATAAAAAATCTATGCCTATTAGATTACTTGCAGGGAACATTTATTTCCTCTTTTTGTAATAGGATTATGTTCTTTCGTCGCTTTTGTATGCATATTGCGAACACGTAACGAGATGAAAATGTCTTAATAACTGTTCTTGTATGTAAACCTTCATTACTCAAATTAAAAGTTAATACAAAGAGTATTCATTAAGAGTGAGCTAATTGACAGGGCAGGAAAGGTTCTTAACATTGTACGTGTTGTGGTTCTATTAATATAATGTTGATGACTTCTGTTTCTAATAAATCTTGCTGCATTTACGAGAAGTGGGTAAATCCGTCCGGAACTAGACTTTTTATACACGAGTGCATAATAAGTTTTTCATGAAGGTTGCTCATTTGTTCGATGCTTTAGTTGAATAAAATAACATTTCAAGATTTAAGCAGTTAAAATTTTATAGAATTGACCATAATTACCTTCCCAAATTAAATTAAGTTT
This sequence comes from Omphaloscelis lunosa, assembly GCA_916610215.1. NCBI lineage: Eukaryota > Metazoa > Arthropoda > Insecta > Lepidoptera > Noctuidae > Omphaloscelis > Omphaloscelis lunosa. Next base: position 6,766,187 of record OU744255.1, read on the forward strand.
ATAATGACATAGCTTCTCCCATATGGAACAAGAAAATGCATTCGATTCCGATTTCCAATTCTATTGAATATTACGTCATGAATATAATATAATCACTATGATGTATTTGATTTCGTCATCGTTAAGACTCCGAGCACCTATCAAAATTATATTTAATGAGTAAGAATATCAACAAAAAGTATAACCCGGCTTTGAACGGTGACGTTATTTTGCCTGTATCTAAACTAATTGATGTAGTCTTATGCTGTCATCTTATTTTTGCTAACACATTGATTTAATCGGCCCAATTTTCGTAAAAAAAAAACACAAAAAGTTTTCGATTAAAAAACCTTTGTCGAATTTATTTAAATGAAAACATTATTATTAAAATGGTTCAGCAGAAAATAGTGTTAGCGAAACATTAAAAACAAACTGCAATCAAGGAGACTATATAATCAACACGGATATCATTTACGTCAGTAGATAAAAAAGAACTGACCATGTTTTGCCCCCAGCCCTACAGAAAAAAAGTGAACAACTCAGGTGAATAATCCCTTAATGATACAATATAGAGTAAATTGTCTTACTGCTGGTAACCGCAGTGCTATCTAAATGATTAAATAACAATTATTGGTAATACGATGGCGGAAAATATTATGATCAATTAGAGCCGCATAATTATTTGCTCTGATTATCCCGGAACTTGAGATTACATTGTTTTTTTTTTTGTTTTAGGCATCACAATCACTTAAAAATTTCAAATAAAAGTCTAAATTAATTATCTATGTTTCGTTCATTCAAACTAGCAGTAAGTTATAATAATAAAGATTGTAATCAGTACAGTCACTTCCACCAATGTCATAGAACGCGTAATCACAATACACCTCAATGTTTCTCATATTGCCTTAGTCCACAAGAAAGCTATGTCATAATAATTAAAACAAAGTACACGCACTAAGCTCGATTTCATGAACTATGTCCGCGTCATTAGGGCTGCGATCCACTCACTCATTAGCAACATTTTCACATAAAACGCTGTTCATTTACGCAGAGTAAGGCAGCCGCGTCAATTATAAACAGTTATTTCAGTGAGACGGGAACCTCATAATTGCAGTGTTTAGCTGTCACTTATTTAGTGAGAGATGTCGATCCTAGCTTAGACGTGCCTAATTAACTCTTTTTACAGCACAATACACATAAAAAAATACATAGGCCCTTACAGCTCCACCGATAAGGACTGAAATTACACCGCTGTAAATATCTTACAAAATATTCCATTTAGGTTCGACCGATAAAAAACAGTTACTAAAAATGCATAATGTCAGTTGTTACCTTATTAAAATTAATTCAAGAAAAATTTGCGCTTGTTTCGTTAATTTCGAACGGACGGGGTCGATCAACGATCTTCTTCGCGACGCTATTACCATTTAGAGCGATTTTCAGGTAATGAAGAGTGGTATCACCGCGTATCTTGTGATACGCGCCGCCACGCGCGTCTCTGAGCGATAATCGCCCTTATTATGCGCAGTCAAATTTTACGAGCGCATCGGTTGTTAGCCGGCTACTAACAAAATGATGAACGGACTCAAATTAAACCTCTATTATAGCTAAAACATGACGCCTTTTTCTATTTAATGTCACGAGGACGGGTATCAGTAATCCCGTTAATGATCTAGCGCTGCAACCCTTTCGCGCCTGCGTTCCACTCCAAGAAAATACTCCACAGATATTCGAAAAAGATAACCCGTCAAATTATACTGACGAGCATTTTGTAACGAGCCGCTAAGATGATGACCGCGACTCTCATCCCAATTTTTTTACCGCATTTATAACAATAATAATCAGAATTTACATAATGATTGCGCAGGCGCCTGCGACGTCCGGTGCGCAGAACGCCGCAGCGAACTTTTCTCGGTTTTCGAGTCGAAATTCTAGTTAGCGGGCGCGCGATTTCTTTTTAAAAAGGTTAACAAGATGGTCTCGTTTGGGTCGTTTTTCGTGCCGCGAAGCCTTCTTTTGTGAACGGGCGAGCTGTTAAAAAATAAACGAAGTCTTTGTTTCTCGGGTAGTCGGTCCGACCTCCGACGCGGTCCCTACTTTTTTATGCCCCCTTATAACCTGTGTATTACCTACGTGTAGGTATCTACGGTTTTTATGGTCGCCCGGTCAGTTCTTCAATGGGCTAAGGAATTCGATCGAGTCTCATTGTTCATCTCAAATATCTCCACGTATAGGTGGTTGGGGATATAAAGAGGATATCAATTACTTGCCGACCCTTTACAAAAAAAAAAAAAACGTTAATTTGTTTTAATTACAGTTAAGTACCATAATATTTGAAAATCAAGGCGGCTACTGACAATTGTTAAAAAATATTTTATCTTTTATCTAAAAAAAAATGTTATTTAACTGAAAAGCTCTCACATTCTCTTACTGTCCAGATTCAAATATTTAATTAACTCTATATTTTTATCTTCATCTCATGGTTGCTCAGTGAAAATATTTGTCTCACAGTGACTCTACGTCTTTTACGAGCTGACCTGTTCTTTTTTTTTGTACATGAACTTTTGACGGCGGTCTCGCGGTTGCTTTTGACCGGAGCACTAATAAAATGTTATGATCGTGTGTTTAACGCGTGTTGTGTGTCGGACCTTCGTTTTGACATGATCGTTATTGCCCGACTCCACCTTTGCGGTCGCCTTTTGTAACCCAATTGGTACAACATTATTATCGTGTCAATTAGAGGGCAATATAACCTACAACTAAATCACGGCTAGTTATACGGATTGCATACCTAATGAGTGGGGTTTGTTTATGCAAATTGTTCGTTTATGTTTCGTGCGGAGATAGTACATTATTCTTTTTTACAAGGAGGGGGTAATCGGTGTCAGTTCACAGGGTCTAGTTAACTAATAAGCGGCGGGCCCTATAACTATAATTTTTTTTTATTTGTCCGCGCTGCCTGCAGCCCTCGTGCGAAACCGCCAGCGCTAACGAGATGATGAAAAAATCACACGCACACACATTTTTGCTAATTGTGTGAGTGTATTGATGAATTTGCATTTAAATCCTTTTGAACGTGCGACGGTTTGTCGTTTAGAATATTGATAACTCTCCTGGTAGTTACAGCTTTTGAGATGTTTAGACAAGCTTTTGGACGCCTGACCAAATTTTAAAGCAAGCAAAGAAATAAAATTGCATAAAAGCTCATTATTTAATCATAAGTAAGACACACAATATTTGTTCACAATCCCCATTAATATTGCCAAAATCATGGCCATTTGCCAAATCGCAAAAAAGTAATTGACCCAAATAGATCATTAACACCGAACTTCGTACAGTTCAGATATTATAATATCATCGCAAATAACAGCGAGATCTTTACCTACGTTAGTCACTAACCGCCAGACATAACACTTGTGATTCACACCTTGAGGCAAAACACTGAAAAAATAAATAACATTCTATGTGAGTGAGTCGGTGCAACTTTGATATTGTGCCGATTTATTCCTTCTGACATAATTATGGCCATTTTTGCCCAACTGATTGAATGTTAATACTGATTTTCTACTGTCGGTCTGCTTTAGATGCAGTCATGCTGCCATTTTTTCGTAAGTTTGTATAACTAACTTCCTTGTCGGTACCAGTAAAGGATGCCTGAACTAAATATGCATAAGAATCTTCTTTATATAAAAAATGGATAGATGGTCGCGAATACTAAACGTCTCTCTTGATTTTAATTAAACAATAATCACGAATGTAGGTAATCATTAGTGCAAAGACATCGCTTTCATTTTCCTCAAGATATCAATTAAGTCATTACTTCTCGACATCAAGCACAATGTCGAAGATCACCGCGTGATTTATATAAACAGAAAAACAATGGGAGACCTGATTACTTTTATTTATTTTGATCACTGAGCAAAGTCAACTTATTATCTGATTTAATGAGCAAATTGTTTTATCTTCGTTAACGTCACGGGGAATGCGTTGTTGTTGATTTGACATCATATTGGTTTTTTCACACGTAATATATTATCACTATATGTAATTGAATGCTATCAGCTGTCAGAATAGGGTTGAACTTAATTTATATTGTCATTATTGTAGTTCGGGCTATCGTATCTTTTTTCACTATAGCTGGCCAGTCGAAGATCTTTCCTATGACATTTCCGATGACAGCTTCTAATATAATTCATATTGACACAACTCCTAACATGAGCGTTATTAAAATTATCGTATTTGAAAAAATCATCCTAACAATATCCAATTATTCAAATAACTTGCAAATTCATATTTTTTTGGGTGTACCGAGCAGGTGATTGTGTAACTTTACATTCAAATAAAAAATTATGTCAATCACACATCAAATTATTTCCTTTAACGTGGATAATATTATTCAATTTTAACGAGTAAAACGAATGTCAAGTCAATAAATACTTCTCCGTCAACGATGGACACCTTCTGCTGGTGACAGTTGTTAGTTTCAATTAATATTTCTTCTGTAAAAATGAAAATAACTCTCATTTACATACCGCCCGTGACATAATATTCAATTAAGTAAATACATGCGACAGCGCCAACTTAGAAGAGCAATTATTATTGCCATAGAAAACTGTAGGACACGATTAACGTGAATAATAATTCGATTAAACTTATCGATATGATTAAATCGATAAATATGATCGATGAAGTAACCGATCAGAAGAATGTGAGTCCGATTACCGCGCCACCGTTAAATAGAGCCACATTAGTGATTCACACAGGTTCACTGGACAATTAGCAAAGGCTGTCCACCTCTGGGCCGCGATGTATTTATTCATCGGATGTTCATCGATTACCATAATCGATACCATCGCGCGTGCCGCATACGGAACAAGTGGCTCTTGAGCGTTTTCATTAAATGAGATGCATTGAAAAAACACGAGAGCTTTCATTCAGAAATGAATATGAATCACTGCGATGTGTTGTGAGGGTTTCAATTTGAACGGAAGAAAACACGTTTTACTTGAGTGGTAAACTGTAATCTGTTTCGAAGATGAATAGTTAAATTACTATAAATTTTTCAATTATTATAGTTTCATACAATTTATCTGATTCTTTTCGTAAATAAATATGTCACTGGACCTCAAAAGCAATGCCCAGGATATTGTTACTTATCGTGACCTCTGAACGAATTTCGGTTTACTGTTCCATCAATTTTATTTGTCCGTCTTCACCTCGATATTAATCTCGATATTCATCTTCTATCACCAGGATACGTCAACGTCTGTGCGGCGGTGTGCTTGCTACTCTTGGTGTGCGGTTTGTCACCGAGGTCGTCGGCGGCGCCACATCGAAGCCGGGCCAGCATGGAGCGGCAACGACGTGACACGGATGAGGAGAACAGACTGTGGGCTAACCCCTGCGATTATAATGATTCTCAGGTAAGAAATAAGAATATATCGAAATGATGCCGTTAATAAACCTATAGATATAGGATAACAAAGTATAGCTTTGGTAGATAACAAGGAAAAATTACATACTGGTATAATAGACAAGCAATGTTCGATGATTATGGTAGATACTTTAAATTACAAAGCAGAAGAAAGAAAGAAAATAAATTTATTTAGCACAGACCAAAAAGCACACAAAATAATTAGTTGCAGATAAAAAATAAAAATCAAAAGGGTAAAGTGCAATGTAAGAAATTAGCAAGGGAGTGTGCCTCACGGCTGCGCCAAAAAGGCCCAGTTCAGCAAAAAATGCCAGATAACTGAAGTGAAAAAAGATATGAAAGGTCAAATCAAAAATGAAAGCTAGTTATAAAATGGATAAACAGGTGTATGAAAAGCTTAATAAAAAAATGGGTTTTAAATTTATATCAATGAGGATGGATGGATAGTATTCATAAACGAGAAACTCGAACTTTGGATGGTGATAAAAGTAGATTAACAAGACGGTGTTTTGTATTCACATCAAACTTTTGTGGTTGGCTTAAGTGATCGCATAATTGATGAATGACCGCAGATGTAAACAGATAAAACTCTACTGGTCAAAGTGATAGTAGTGAGAGATCATTTCAACTTTCCGGAGGATATGAACGATTTGAAATTTCTCAGGCTAATAAATTAGACTTGAAAACATTAAGACTCATTTTGATATTTTTTTATTCAATGTTGCAGTATTGTCTTTTTTGACATCATTTACCATAATTGTACATGATACAATATATACTTTCTTTACAGCCAAAAGTTGTCTACTCGCAAAATCACGCAAGGGAAGTCGCGTTGAAACTTGTCGCGCAAGCAAAAAACGCTTACTCATCAACTGCAAAGTACAAGGATATATTTGTAAGTACACAACACTGCTTTTATCCTAAATCTTATAAGTTTTTGATTGTGGAGTTATCTAAAGTGGTCTGTGGAGTTTTCAATCTCAGTGAGCTAGAAGATTTCGTCGGAAACGAGGCCCTTAATATTATTCCTCAAATATTTGACAACTTTTTCAATCCTGGAGTCATCTTGGATGTAAAGCTATCTTAAAATAGAGGGAAGTAATCTTTAGTTCATTTAGTTGCTTCATTATTTAGTATCCAAGTTAGACTATCGACATAAATGGCGATTGAAACTTTAGCAAAAAGCAAAGTACAAAAACACGAGTGCTGGCTCCGAAGGCCTTTCTTCGCTTTCATTCATCGATTTTGCACGAAGCGATCGCGTAGTATCCGCGGCACATCTATATGCCCGCCGCGTCGCTCTAAATGAACGGACGGAGCTTGCGGTCGACCAATACCAATAAAACTTAAGCCTAACGTCGACGCATGCCTTTAGCGTTTGTATCTACGCAGATATTATTGATTTATGTATGAGAGTCTGCAAGAGGTGCTATAGTATTCTGTTGACGTGCGCGTAATCCCTGCAAATGGTAAGCACCGATTTTTCGTACTTCCTCTTTTGAATTATTGGGATTTAATGCAAAGTCAATGATCCTAATTCATTGTAAATATTTGAATTGTAGTTATTTTATTTCTATTGTTTGTGTACGACTTCGTGGTGTTTGTCAAAAAAAAAAAAACTTTAAATTGAATTTCTTTAAGTCTTTTGCCAAAAAGTTTCACGCGAAATTTGACCCATTAAAGATTCACGACGTGCACGTTTTAGCGCGGTTTTCTCACCGTGGAACGGCGCGGGCGCAAGCGTGGAAGAGAGATTGCATCGGCCGGGCGCCGTTTCGCGTCTCTATACGTCCGGCCGACCGCTTCCTCCCTTTTAATTATAATTTCGCACTGCATTTCTGTGACGCCATGTCGGTATCGACAACCTTGTCGATAAAATGCTTTATAAACAACACACGTTACATCAAATAACAATATGTAACTGATCAAATCGCATTAATGATCAACTATCTTGTCTGTACGCAAAAATTACTCACTCGCAAGCTCGACTTTTGGCTTATAAATGAACTGCAGTTTTATTATAAACCCGTTATTTTTTTTTTAAAACAAAACACTTTCTTAGCTATGCAGATGGTAATATTGTCGCAAAAGAATCACAGACAATTCAACCTACATTCAAGAATTTATAAAACATTCACGAATTATTAGAAACAAACGTTTAGCATGTTAATACAACGATTCATATGACGGCTCTATCATTCCAATCCTAGGAATATAATAATTTCCGAATCGGAAGTAAGGTGAGCCGATCAACGAGAAATAATGCGATGTCGAAGTCGCGCCTCGAATCTTTTATGGATGACTCTTTACCAACAAACTCGGTAGCTACTAGATAACCGAAGGGTACTCGTATACATTTCGGTGATTGTTGTCAATATAATCGATTTATTGAGAGTTGGGCAGTCAATGGTAGCGGAACAATGGAAGCGTTTATGTCGAATGTGTCCAGTTATCGAATGTGATGTTCGCGTATGAGGTATGGTGGCATTATAATAGGCTCGACGGTCGTAACGACGGCGACGTCCTGTCCGCTGCCTCCTCGTAAAACGACATTATCGACTCACAGTAGCCGGAACGAGGTACAGGACGGTGCGCGTACGCGTCGAATACTGATTGCGCATTAGTATTGCGCGACACACCTGCCCGTCGATTTTTTCTATCTCTCCCCTTAATGTCGGTCATTCGTTACTAATGTATCATATTTATTGCGATTTACACGCAAATCGTGGCGATGAACTGCCATTGTTGCTAGATGACAAGGACGTCTAGATTTCCTTTGTTTGCGCTCCATTTTCAACAAAAACTTTACCCCTATCGCAGTTTTCGATCTCGTCTTGTTAATATTAGTCATCACATTAAACCAAGATAAACGTCTTAGTTTTCCTCTGAGAGACAATATATCCTAAATAAATCAGGCTGCTACATCTGTCGTCAAGCCCATTCCGTATAAATAATAACTGGCCGCGTTGTACTAAGAACGCAATAACAAATTCAACGAACTCTACCGGTACTGTGTGACTCGCCACTGGCCACCGTGTGAATGTGTCATAACACTCGTGCTTTTGACTACACCGGTGTCATATTATCGCATCACATTTTCGACACTGGAATTCAACTCGCTTCCTTAAAAAAGTGCTCGTAAACTTTTGAAAGTAATTACTATAAACAAATGAGTGGTGTATTCGCGAGGTAGCCCGATCGGCGATTGCGATCGACTCGCGGCATGCCGCACGTCTCTCGCAACTCGTGGGCATCTCTGCTCGCTTATCTTTGCAATAGCGACGCTATATAAACATTAAATTACATAGCACATACATGCAATATGTATGTACGTACATAGTACGATAGCGTTGTTCACACGGGCGACAGGCTGTCTGCGGCGTTGGGTGCGTACGTGTGCCGTAAATATATCAATGTCTGCGCTTGTGTGGGTGCATGTTTATTTGATAAGCTTCCGATGTTTCGAGCTAGGCATTCGGATGCTAAGTCGTCGAATTTCTTAGTTTGATGCCCACCCACGACAACTGCAACGCGCTGAATCCATCAAATTATTCTTTATTTATTTTCATTCAACCGCAAACCATGGGAAAATATTTGCAGGCTCAAGAGTATTGACATTTATTCAACTCTATCAATTATCTTGAACTAGAGTTTAAATAATCAGATAAATTTATATCTTTTCAATTTACTTCAAAGTCTTGCAAAACCTTGTTTCATCTTCATGTAAAACTGTTCGATTTATAATTCCTTTACCGTCTTCATCTCAAGATATAACGCTGCCATGTGATTTCGCAATAGCAGAATTTGCATCATTTACCTCCGCAGTCGTACCTAACACATTAAAGTGATGGGAATACATAACATTCTTAATAGTAGCCTATTAAGTAGATACGCCTCAGTTTGAACGCAAGCTCCGCACAACTAGTAGGTAATGATTCGGATATGGTCCGATGGACCGGACGCACACCTGTGTATTTAGTGTGCCAGCGACGACATAGCACATTCCACCTCTGTACGATATCATTACTTAAACATTCTAAGCTTCTTGTTTTGTAAAATCATCTGCACTACATGCGACGCCGACATTTGCATACATTATTATTTATTTTTTTAAATTTTAAAGGTCTGTAAACTCTAATTTTCCTGCCAGTTACTTGCCACTTCGCCAACGGATAATATCTCCGCTTTGACTCCATTCATACACCGCAGCTCGGTTTATGTCCAAAGAAATAATCGTAAATTTATTTCATTGCGCGTATTATCAGTGAATTTTATATCAGCGGTATCTCAATTTCAATAAAGCAAATTAATATTTGGACAAAGTTTTCTGATCGGCACCGATAAACATTTGCACATCGATATTCTTGGTGTTTTGTTGGATTTTGCAAAGTTTTAATTAGTTGTATTGTTATCCAACAATATTTTCTACATAAGGGATACTTAACTACAACGCGTTACATCTGCTAGTCTGGCCCCGATTGTTTGGCTTGTCAAAGCTATTTGGACTCTACGCCTAATGTTACAGGAGCAGTTTTTGTTAGTTCCGCCTTCGTCACGTGTGTTATAGACATAGTGTCAAATTTAATGTCGAAACGGTTTTGTTACGTGAAATGTCGGCGGCGGCGGCCGCAAACCTCCGGTTTCGATCTCATCTTTCATACGACCTTCGCTTGCCAATTGAATCGATTATCGCATGCGTTAGTATCGAGTATTAATGTGCACTAAATATCGAACCGTACCGAAGGCGATCCAATCAAATCTATGCTTTATGACTCGCCCATTAAAATCTAAACTAAAGCAATTTGTCAACAACAAAACTTGACTATTAATATCGATAGGGATTGTGTAGTCTTTATTTGTGATTATCGAATTGGAAGATGGAGTCTTGAAATAAATAGATGGCAGTAAGTAGCGCGTGCAGTTCCAATTTTACTTGACCTATTGACTAGAATAAGTGCCACTACTTCATAGGTCTTGTTTTTATGGTTTGTTTCTCCTGAGGGCTGTAAACGTTTGTCATTTCTAGGAACAAATTGCGACTAGGTAGAGCGTGAACCAACGTGGGTGTTTTAACTTCGTTTGCTGATATTTTTAGTTTTCCGCTCTATACCTGTATCCGTGATAACATATATTCTTTGTACTTATTAAATTCATTTATATTATTATCATTTTGAAATTCTATGAAACTTTCAACGAACTGAATAATATTACGTAGCGGAAATTGAAATAGCGCTCGCCTGTAAAAGATCCATATTTTGGATCTTTTATAGGCGAGCGCTTTTTCACACATAAGAGGGAGAACATGAACTATTGGAGATAATGTTGATTATAAGAGAAAGGATTACATACCTCTGTCCAGATAATTCACCAAAAACTACTCAAAAATATCCTTATCTACCACACTCAATACTCGACTGGCCACTACAGAGCTCTCCGCACTTGAACCACATTTATACCACCAATCCTGGAAACCGCTTACACTCATCGTCCGCTCAATGTTCCTGTTCCATGAAAGTCAATCAACTTATTGTATTAACTCAATCTATTTCCATTTCATAGAATTCAACTGTTCTCAATTTATTGATTCACAATGATCCTTAGCTGTGTTGTTAAGTCGTGAAAAAGAGGTGTGATGTGACATTACTGACTTTGTTATTTACCTAGTGCATTAATGTATTAGTTCTTTGTGTTGAGTCTTTGGCTACTTTAAATTCATTATTATTAAAAGGGACACAGAAATCTGGTCCCAGATATTCATTTGTAACATCGTTTCCAAACACGCACTCTTCACATACGTCTTCGTTTTCTATAATTCTGTTACCATGTTCTTTACTAATGATTGGTTTTCATTTGTTTCAGGCGTTGAAACTTCATAGTTATAACAGTTTTGACGAACTTCTGGGCTCGTGGAAATCATCTGAGTATCTTCCAAAGGAATGGTTGCCTAAGGAGAAAGTCCTCTACCAGACGATGCCGGATGAATATATTAACCAGTTGATGGTAAGCATAGAAGTCTTAATATCTTTATGATGTAAACATAGGTACCTACATGTCCTAACTCTTGCTTGATAAAAAGCTTAGGAACCACTTTGTGTTTAATAAGTTCCTTTTAATACTCTGTAAAACTTTGAGAAATATTTACAAACCATTCCGTTTTTGATACGGACGTTGCCAGATTGACGTTTCCTAAACGAAAACAATCACCGAAGGGCGGCGAATTCGCTGATGCCAAAAACGTGCATCCGTATGAGTTTTTCAATCGATTTCAAAGAATTGACATCGTCGGTGGCACTCATTGTTGTCGGCCGGCTATCGCTTACGTGAGAACACAATGGTTTCGCAATACTAACAATCAAAAATGTAATCGAATTTAGGATGATTATCACAATTACGATTGTCCTTATCTTAGTTTTAGTTAATTTAGCAATGAAGTCATTGCAACTTTCGGTTACAACAATGAACTTGCAACCACAATTAGGGCTGACTTGTGAAAGGTGAAATCAGAAAATGTTCTTTAAATTAGAATGATTTTTAAGCTTGAGTACTAAATTCTCTCTTTTTTGTTCACAGCCAAAAATCGACGAGGTATTACCGGGGATGTACAAGGGGCTGAAGATGATAGTTGCGGGGCTGTACTTGTTCTCCAACGAAGCTTTGAATCCCAATATAATATCAGACGAGAGTCTGAAGGACAACATCACCCGGACGATGCACGATGTGCGAGCTGTGCTTTGCTATTTTAATGTAAGTATACAACCCTATTTCAAAGTTTAAAAAGTATGACAAAATTGTAAAATTCCTAGTCAAATCATATTATATACAATACGAAACAAATTTATTTAAAATTCTGATGTCCAATATTATATTCCATTAAGTTTATAAGTAACCCAAATGTTTTCTTGATATATTTGCTAACCCAACCTTTTCCTTATTGCAGGACATCATGAACGCTCGTAACTTGAAAATCGAGAAGCTTCCGGACTCTGAAATCCCTGACATGGCGAACAATATGGGCGTTCTCCTATACAGGGACACCCTGAACTACTTGGAGTACCTTGCGCAGGTGTTCCAGAAACTCTACGAGACGGAATCTGCTTGAATACAGCGGTTGTGATCAAGAGTCAACGATGCGACTCAAAGAAACTGCGCACCCTATGTAACTTTTGGCTGTCTACTTAATCTTGGTGCTCGCACCACGAGGCGAAACAGTACTCTTCAGTATTAGTTAGCCCCAAGAAAAAAAACTCTTTCTTGTAGAATTATTTGCATCCTTTGGCTGTTAAATAGCGAATTAATGTATAGAAAAAACTGTCTTTGCCATTACATTGCCATTTTGGTCTAGAACGAATTAGTTCCTTTTTTGTAAATAGTGACGAATTTAAAATGTATTATTTATTGTCTGCTGATTAACATTCTAAATTTCCCGATTATCCTAGTCAAGGTCTTATTTATTTCTCGCTTAACTCCACTTAGTTTCAATTTCTTTATTATTCGTATTATTTAATTTAGATTTTAGTATTAGACTTCATTCCAGCACTTAGACTGTTGATGAAATTGTTGAGTTGGAATATGAATGCGTAGAACGGTGTATCAGAACAGTTTCTTTTCTGCTACTGTCGACATTTTAATGATCTACATTATGACATGGTAGCTTGAGGCTGAGACGAATAATTTTAATTGTACATTATATTCCTACTTTCCTTAGTATTACTTGACTCTTTGTTAACTATTTATATGTTACAGAAATCCAATGAAATATGACTAGCTTTAATAGAGCTGTTAATTATATTATTGTAAAAATACAGAGCCAGTGTATTTATAACTTAATCATTATTTGTATAGTTCAAATAGTACCTATTTATAACTGCGGCACAAACATAGCTTCTATGTTTGTGGAATTAAATTATTATTACATTTATTTCAACGTTTTTTATTTTTATTTTTACAACCAAATTGGTACATGAATAAACTCGAACTCAAAGCATTTATTTCAAATAAACCAATTGCAGGTACTTTTTAATTCTCAAGGGGTCGGTCAGTCAGAAAAATGAAGCCAATTCCAAAGCGTAGTAGGTACACCTATAGAGAAGAACGGACAAGTAACTCCACGGACTCTCTTTTCAAAATTGGTTACATCATTCATGTTGAAATTGTACATGTGGGAATAATGTAAAAAGACGTGCACGTTACATGCTTAATAAAAACGCAAAAGAAAAAAAAGAAAAATAGATAGGGGCACACTATGAAACTAAATTATTTACATCAAGAAAGCACCAACATTGAATTCAATCAAGTGGCAAGGAGATTGGCTAAGTTACAGAAAACTTTTTCATATTACAGAAGTGAAGATAAAGCGATAGGTAGCTGAACTTAAACTCTCCTACTAGACAGGGATTTTGTACCACCCACGCCAATGATAACATCTCATAATATCCCATAAAAAGGTCTAAAACAAATATTTCATTAAAATATTCCTAAGTGACAAACACGATCACGCATGTTCCCATGAGTCGGGACTGGAAACAATTTCATATCTTTACACAAGGTATTCACAACACCCGCCATATTTGCATTGGTGACTTGGTCTCGACAAATTAGTACGACCAAGACGATGGGACCTGAAAAATAATAAAAAAGTCACCGCACAACATTACCTTTACTCCAAACTTTACACTTCTAAACTTTATTTAAAAGCAATAAAGTTCAAAATTGCTTACTTTCTTGTACCAAATGCATATGTTTATTTGTGTTGTGTAACACGTCCCGCTACTGATCACAAAGCGAACTGTCAAACGGCTCCCGCCATATTTGTTTAATCTGTTGTGACGACGACGTTATAAGTCTTCAAAAAACCGCGGGTGTTGGATTTGGAGGTGTTGGGTGATACGAAAGCATTGCCTTCTTATTATTGTGATGAAAGCAAATAAAGTTAACAAATTTTATCTGTTTAGGAAAAAAGTCTCTCATACAGTTTGATTGGTGGTAATTGCGCAAACCGTGACCAGATAAGTAATTGACCGCAGATAAGTATTAGACCGCCTCTGAACATTTATGTGCTTAAAGTATTAAATAAATAAATAATTGAACGAGAACAAATATGGGAGTAATTTTGTGCTAATTAAGTGTAATTAGCACAAAATTCAATTTCAATTTCTCGTTCGTACCTATACATAGTGATGTATAGGTGTATAATTAGTTACATCTCAACTGGAAATACAATACTTTCGTATACCTACGAATCAGTATAAATAAAGTCGCGTTTCTAAGTCATCATTATTATCATCATTGGCAACTTTTTTTTTGGGTAGGGCATCTCGTTGGCCTCTGAGATCATGACAACTGGGCTTTCCTGTGGGTGCCTTAAGCTACTACACTTAAAACCTCCAGCCAGGGGTTATTCAACCATGCTAATTAAAACTAGGTGAACGCTCGCCAAAGGCACCCCCTGTGGGGTACGAACCTTGGCTTAGGGCCTCAACCGGAGGGAGGACATCAAGGATGGGACGGGCTAGTCCATTGGCAACCTTATTCCACCTACTGCTGGTCATAATTCATATAAATGATCGCATTCGCGCGACAGTCACAGTCGGTTAGGACGGCCTGAAACTGTGGCTGGAACATTTTCAAGAGTTTACCCCCTATCGAGCGTGTGACCAGTCGGAGTGTCGACAGCCGTAAGTACCGATATTTATATAGAAATATAACTGTTTAATTAGGTTCTAATTTCAAACCGTTATTGCGCAATGCAATTATTATGCGATGCTGTTATTTCAGCTACTAGAGTCTGGCCACGATAAGTCTGCAATTGAATAAATGGGTAACCCCAAACAGTTTTATATATGGTATACTTTTACATCAGTCAGTTATTTCAGTTTCGGGGTTGTAAATAGATCTAATGATTTTGATGTTTTGATTTTTGACTTTTGCTTAGATTATGTGTAATAGACTATGTCGTACCTATGCTCTACCTCCATACGATAACGAAACTGTATCAAATCCACACTGCATCGTGCTAAAGTGACTTTTCTTTACCTTTTTTTTCTGTAGGGCATCTCATAGCTGACCTCTGAGGTCATGACTATTTAACCGGTCAATCCTGTGGTTGCCTTAAGCTGCTACCCTTAAAGCCTCCAACCAGGGGCATACAAACTAAGATAAAAAGCTAGGTGAACGCTCGCTAAGGGCACCTCCTGTGGGGTACGAGCCTCGGCTTAGGGCGTCAGAGGAAGGACATCAAAGATGGGACGGGCTGGATCAAAGTTTTGATCATGATTATTAATCGGGGAATTTAAAGCTACTATTCTTTACCAGGTATAAATCAGAATATAAACAAAATAAACTATCAAAAACAAACAGACAAAAAGTATCAAATTATTTTTTCGTAGGATTGGATGGTGTTGCAGTCTATAGATTTTCAAATTCCACCGTTTTTTTACTTATGCAGACTTAGTGTGGCCAGATTTTACCCATATTGACAAATAGTACTGTTAATTACACAAAATATTCTACCCTTATGAATACTTTAGTCATCAATATCAATCAGATTTTGAGAAAAAAAATAAGAAAAACAGACAATCAGGTTATTGTTGATACGAAAAATAACTATGCTACCTGTCCCTAATGATTTTTTATTTATTGATCTTTTATCAATCTGAAGCTGTGGCGGCAATATCAATAGTTTGCCTCCTCGCTTCAATCTGACCGCGGACTCCGCGGAGCAACATTCCGACCACAATGGTCGTGGATGTCGCGTCGTGTAAATGTGAAACACATATTTACACATTAACAACCGAAGCTCATTGAGAATGACCTACCACATTGTGTACAGAGTTGGGTCACAATTTTTTAAGATAAAAAATCTTTGGAGAAACTTGACTGGTTGGGATTATGAATGGGTTCCGTAATCCGGAGCAGTAACTATCGCTGGTATTAGCAAAATATATATATAATCTTAATCTCGGAAACGGCTGCAACGATTTTCATGAAATTTTGTGTGCAGGGGGTTCGGGGGCGATAAATCGATCTAGCTAGGTTTTATTTTTAGAAAACGTCGTTCAAAAAAATAAAACCGAGCAAAACTCGGTCATCCAGATATTTCAATTAATAAAAACAATGTTTAATAATATAACAATAATTTTCAAGAACAGTGTAAAGCTGACAAAGTTTACACAAAAAACTGTTAAACATAAAAATATTACTATTCTTCTTATGATCTTTAAAAAAAGGGATATCACCAAAGTCCCAGTCACCTTTCTTTCATGGCTACAAAGTAAATCAGCAGAACGCAAATAAATACCTACCAATCTAGTACCAATAAGCAAAACTATGAGCGTTGCAGTCACAGCAATTTAACAATACTTCTGAAGTCAACAGCTAGTCAAGCAAAATCAATTTCTGTTACGAAGTTATACCAATCCACTGCATCTTAACTTCCACTGATCCTATAATAGATAGCTTAGTTAAGCTTATGGGTAAACAGAAGTATATTTCAACCACCCATTAAAATACAGAAAGCTCTCTCAAAGAAAAGTAACCAAAGCCTGCGCAAGAGCATAAGACAACACCATCAACCATACAGAGCTCTCAAGGAAAAGGTAGCAAAGCATAAGACATGAAGCAATTACTCCAACCACAAGTTAAACATGAAAACATCACCACATCCAGTTGATCTCTAAAAAGGCACAAAATATTTTCACCTTCGTTTAACGATCTGCCGTCGGCGTCCACAATGGCGTTTAGGGCGCACCAAACGGGCATGCACGCTTTATCTCGCTCACGTTCCCTTGTTTTATTTATTAGAAAGATTTATTATTTACCACAGGGCTCACACACGATGTGTCACGAATCTGGGACGAAAAAACGAGGCTATGTTAATGTGCACCTCCTTCGCACGTGACTATCTTTTTTTTGATCACCCAACTTACTTCATAATTAAGTTCGTAAGCGAATGTTCATTTCCTGTATTTGTTTAATTGATACGTTTTCTTTGTTCTTGTGTGTTCTGCGGGATGTTTAATTAAGTTGCAGCTGAAGGTGGAAGAAAGGTATTGAGTTCATACCACACAGGTTGGGAAAAGCTCGAAGAAATTTAACTTGAATTACGACGTTCTTGGGAATTAAATGTAACCATTTGCTAAGAATAGAACCACCTTCTTTCAAAACACTGATGTCCCAAAAGGTGGTGGAACGGATATTACGAACACATTTATTAATAGTTACCTATTGTGTTCGATATAATTATGTCTCCACCAATTTTCCTGAAATTGTTCGTAACGGTTCAATGAATAGTGGCCAAATAAACCAAATAAAAAGTTTACTTAATTAGCTACAACAAAAGGCAGAATCCCGAATCCATAAATCAACACGGATGTTCACCACACAAGATCACAACCATAATCACAAACACGATAAAACAAAATGATCGGCTGCTCCTTGCATGACTTCATCGACTCTAAAATACCCAACCATTATAATCGAATAAACTAAACTATATAGCAAATAGAATCGAGATTGGAATCGCGCTTGACCTACGTAAAACCACAGGTCTGCCGTGACCGAGTAGGAGTAAACAGAAAACAAAAGACGACCAACAGTCCATGTTTGACATGATCTGTGTACTTTGCAAGCCTATATGTAAACGTTCAGCTTGACAGTGTTACGTCAAAGGAAAATAAAGGAATATGCACTTTCATGGCTGGCTGGTTATGTGTGCAGGAGGGTTGGCTTGCTTGCTGTAATTAATATCTTATTAAGTGCTGTCTGATAAGTCACTTTTTATTTCTTTATTGTGCTACTTTCATTTGCTTTGTCGAGAATTTGAAACTGGTATGAAATTACATGCGAGTTCCACACTAAGTCCATCGCTGTCCTTTGTTAGATGTTGCTTACTCTTCATTTCGAATTGCTGAATCAGCGAGTTGGTTACTGCATGCCTGTGGTCTTTTACGCTGTTGCTTTTCACCTGAATGGGGATTTTATAGCAGTGCCTTAGGTGGTTACCCTACAATAAAAATAAAAGATATCCTGAGTAAAATAAAAGAAAAATCACGCAGACGATGATTGATACATTAAAGTCTGATTCACCACAAACGTAGCGGAACTATCAATTTTATTTACTCGTCAAGTCGTTCATTAAGAAGATCATAAACTGAAATTCAAGACAAACAATTCCTCGTAAGACCTAATTTGTCCCAAGACACAAACGTATCAAACCCAGACGGGATTGGAGACAAGTGATTGCTACAATTATCTTTTCGTCTCCTAAGGTCATGCAGTCTCCTAAGGTCATACACATTCCGCTTAAGAAAGATACGACCTCGTATTACCTAAGATCCAAAAGGGCATAAGTTTATGGATTTCCATATTGACTTAAGTCGTATTATCTCAAGTACGACAACGCTCTCAAAACTATGACCGGAAGCGAGACGCATGCCTTTCAGGCGTTGACAATCTTTGGTTGCATCTTCTTTGCAACTACGTATTGTTGCGAAAATTTTATTTCATCATTGTGAAAATTGACCGTGATTGGCAAAATAATTGCACAATCTTTGTAGTTCACGGTGCTGTTTATTTTCAGAGAGTTTTGCGTAATATTTACATAACTCACCTTGTTTCTATTGGATAAATCGCAAAAAAACAAAACAAAATCATTAATCAGATTTCTAATATTGTTTTCAGCATTACATTATTCAGTATTACAACTAATGAGGGGCTTTCCCGTTAACCCACGATAGTATAACATCGATACAGGAAAAACAAAAAAAAGGTATTTTTTTAATAGTATTTTTTTTTGCATGCATGTATATTGCTATAAGTTGCATAGTTTTATTTGGCAGTACCTATTTAACTATTTCGAAAACAGAAACGAAAACCTAGTTTCGCAAATGTAAAACTGACTGCGATTGTCAGCCCCTGACTATGATGCAGAGCTGTACCAACATTCATTGAGTTTAATTACCGCAACACCTTACTTCATTCGCGACGGATTTGCACGTTTTTTTTTTTCTATATTTAAATTCTGACTTACTTATTTAAGTATTTTGCAAGTTGTTGTGTATTTGTTCTACTAAAGTCTAAATAATATCAGGAAACTAAATCTTATGAAAATTTCTGAAAATTATGAGTTCCGTTTGTTATGTCATTCTGCTGAATAAACACGACTCCATCTTCATCGCTACAACGACAGCTTTTTCATACTAGTTTTTTTTTTCTTTTTTTCTTCCACTTATTATCTTTCATCGAGAATAAAATATAAAAAAAAAAATATTAGAAAAAAAAGAAATGCAAAATTTGTTCACTACAAAATTGTTTTATGTCTTTAAATAGGTTCTAAGAAATATTGCGACACATAGCAAGCATAATCATTTTACATAGATAAAAGTATTGCGTGCGCAGGTAGTTAGGAGGTTAATGATAAACAACTTACGTTTATACTTACGCATCCTTATTGATATAATTAGTTATTACGACCGGAACTCTTACTAGCAGTGTAAGATTTCCCATCAATTTAACCAGAAGGAGTGTTTGCCAACGAAATAATTAAACTAGGTAAATATTATAGAAACTGTCAAGTATAATGAAAATATAATAGCTTTTGAAATAGGTACCTTTTTTGGGTGGGAAATTATCATATAACTTCTCCCATTCTGGGCGGAGCGGGAGGACGTGTCAAACTCTTACTGACTAAAATCCATCCGTGTTCCTTCGGTTGCCCTGTTGCCGGGGGCCACGATCTCTCTTTCGGTTTTCTTCGCACCCCCGGCAGACATCGGTCCTTATGAAATAGGTACCTAGTAAGTAAGTTTATTTTATTAACAAACAAAATCTGTTTTGTATTTATGTACATTTATTTATTTTGTAATTTTATCTAAAAATCTTTAGGAATTACTAAATTTAAAAAATACAAAAATGTAATAAAAAGATGAACAAAAACTAAACATCAGAATTTTCTTTCCATCTCTGCCTACGCAGCTACGGCAGAATGTAAAAAAAACGGACAGAGTTTCCACGTTTATCATTTTCCTTTTAATTTCCGAAACGGGAAACGGTTGCTTTCAACTAAAGGGAACTAACTTCTTAATCATTATTATTTTAAAGATTACTAGGTATTTAATCATCAGTTCGACAGTAAAAGATAATTTTCTAAACACCTAACCTGTCATACAAGGAATATTGCATGTTCTAAACGTTGATAAAACGAGATGCTGAATACTAACTGGGAGGGATGTGTCTATTAACCTAGACTGACTACTTTCTATTTTAAACTCGTCTTAACATAAGTAGGCAATACATTTAGTTAATGATTCTCAAGGTATGCATGCAGTTTTTTGCTGTTTGTCAACATTGTACCAGTACTAGTCTACTAAGTTAGCACAGCGTAGCGTATAGAATATATAGTTTCAAACTGATAGAGGTCCGAGTCATAAGTCCTATTGGAACGGAGATCTTTTTAAAATGTAGGTATAGGGAAATAGAAAATTATATGTTGCGTATTAGGCTGGTTTCAGAGCTGTCGGAGAGACCTGTTCGGACCCGTACGGGCTCCCGTAACGGAGACACACGTGAGGTGCTGGTGAACATTGTTTCACAGCGACGCGGATTGATGCGTACTCGACCCGCTCCGGGTAGAGCCCGTAAGTATATCGCTAACAACCGTATCGTACCTTGTTTCAGAGCACTGCGGGCGCTACCCGTACGGATCTCCCGTGTGCGGGCGGCCCGTGCCGGTCTCCCGGACAATTGTGAAACCAGCAGCTTATCTTGTTGCATAAGTCGTATTAGAAGAGATTTATAAAAGTGTCGTAATCATTATAAGTAAGGAATTGAAGTAGGTACCAATCAAAACGACTGAAGTATGAAGAAAATAAATGCCTTTTGCTACTATTTACCAAAGAATAATTTCAATATTCAATCTAACTAGACAATGTTATTATACGCTTAACCATCCGAATCGCCTTCAACCGGTTACAAACCACTTAACCACAATGACAGTCAAGCATTATCATTACAGCATGACTAATATAAGTACAATACATTTATTAAAGAACTGCTCTAATTTCGGCACACGTCCGGAAATGGGGAGATTCCTTACTACCGGACATTACTGTCTCGGAGGCTGCAAGCAGTTCTCACGCGTCGTGGTATGACACTGATGGCTTCTGAGTCATATCTTGCCACTCTCTTTGTGATATTGCACATTAAAACACAAGCAACTGGTCGTGGCCTAGAATTGCTGGGGAAATTGTCAATGGAGGTTTTTTCTGTAAAGCTTCCAGATGTAGTTATGGACTCTTTCTAATGTTTGGAATTTCCTGAGAGGCACAGCTGTCTTTCAATGCGCTATATGATTCTCTATAAGGGTATAAAGGAAAGGGCGTGGGTCGTGACTCTGCTCAAAAAGTTAAGAAGGGTACAAACTTGCTCGATTTCGCCTTCTTCTTTCTTCTGTAAATTGTTAAATGAGTTGGGGCCAGTATGTGTCATCAGAAATGCAGGTGCATGAACAATTTAGACACGGCAACATTTGGGGCACGGTTTGATCAGGAACACCGTATTTGCACCGAGTGTCAGCTGGGTCAATAATCCCCATTTTGCTCAATTTGGTCGATCAATAAAATCGACAGTGTTAATCGATTCACAATGTAACTTGATTTTATTGTCAGATGGTCAGCAATTATTTTAAATCTACTGTTGATTTAAAATAATTGCTTAACAAATTTTATCACCTTTGCATCAACTCAGTCTCCACAGAGGATTTAATGAACCATGACTTTGAGAACATTAAATGATGAGTAAGAAAAAATAAGCCACATACTTTTTAAAGATACTTCTATGTCTTGAACCAGTGACGCTATAATAAGGCGAAAAATAATCATATTATGCCTTATATGGTGAACAAGTCATTGGGTTTTTCAGGCATATCACTGTGGACACGATTGTTTGACAAAAAATATCACTTAAATAGGCGTGACATTTGATTGCGTATGTTCAATATTACTTCTCAGGAACTAATTTGTGGAGAGGCGAAAAAAACTTCGGCTCGCAACAGTCGTGTCGGAAAATTTACTAACAGATGGTTGCAAAATAAATAGTACCTATTAGTATTTAGGCTCTAAGTAGTGACACATACATCTTAATAAACTATTGATAAATGTTTGTCCCATCTTCATTTTCCTTATTATTTTTTGTTCAAAAGTTTCTCCGTTAGGTACATATGCCTCATTCATTTTTCAATACAGCGTGACTTAA
The DNA here is from genome assembly GCA_916610215.1 of Omphaloscelis lunosa. Taxonomy (NCBI): domain Eukaryota; kingdom Metazoa; phylum Arthropoda; class Insecta; order Lepidoptera; family Noctuidae; genus Omphaloscelis; species Omphaloscelis lunosa. Next base: position 6,788,847 of record OU744255.1, read on the forward strand.
ATTTAATTAAAACCACAATCTGTGGTCAAATCACTTTAACATATAAAATTAAAAGTCCCCAAACCTACACGTAATTATTAATAACATTATACCATCATACTTTTCATTCAGTTTTTTTATCTATGGCGTAAATCACAAAAAAAAAACATGGGCACTCCGGGAGTGCCGACAGAAGTGTAAACTTGAAAAAAAAATCGGCACCGCGGTAATCAACGCGTTGATGTCTTTTACTCCATGCACTGCGGTAATCAACGCGTTGATGTCCTTTTAATGGTCAAAAGCTGGTGTCATCACGGTGTCGCGAAATCAATGGTTTATTCCCATCTCAAAAATGCCCAACGCGCCTAAAGAGGTTTTTACTTCAATATAATAAAACAATTGCAATATTCATCTCGGTGTTTCCCAAATTTCTTTTATCATCGTATTCTAGTTCCAATATGCCAAGGTTACTACCGAATGAATGGAGTCCACTTAAATGTGAATCATCCAAGCAAATGGAACGCGGGCTGCAACAATGATGAGTAACGTGATAGACGGGCTTAATAACTGTTTAAGAGACAAAATATACGCAGTCTGGCACCTTATAGACAAGATAATTTAAATTACAGTAGGTTTTTTCATACGTATGTAACGCCAAGTAGTAGAGACAGATCACTAAAACATGAACAATCTCTGGTTACAATGGACCATATTTGCACCAATTTACGTGAATAGTTCTGAACGGAGCAGTCTTGACTATTGAGTTTGATTCATAATTTCATAAATCTAAATTAAATAACTTTAAATAAAAATATCCATCATTTAGATCAATTTAATCTGACAATAAATATAAAAAGAATTCGATACAGATTGGTGATAAGAACAACACCTTGAGAATTTTCCGTTTTACAACTCACATTTACGTGGGTTGTTACAAGAATGTATTCTGCGCTTACTTATTGTTAATTGTGTCATTCGTCTTTAATTACTGATTCATACACTTCGGAAGCAGATGTAAAAAATGACGAGGCGCCAGTTAAATGACGTTTTCCCTAAGTTGTTAACTAATTTTCTGTGGTTTAGGTTAAATTGACTAAACAGTTTTAACCACTATCATTGTAATGCCCTTAATTAAATTAGTTTGTAGAATTAGTCATAATACCTATTGCCAGTCACGTTTATTTAGTTTTAGTTCATTTGCAGTATTGGGAGGACATTTCAGTGCACCTGTGATACTTTTTATGTCAGTACATATTGATGCAGTACTTATTTTTCTTCGCGTCGCTGGCACGACAGTATTTTAGATCTTGATAGCCCAAAACTTCGCCGTCGTCATCGGTGCAGCGCAGAGGTGTCACTTTGACTGCATATTTTGGGGCACATAGGGCAGATATGAGGTGATGCATAGATTGTGCTTACATAGCTTTACATCCACACCCTGTTGCCGTTCCGTCGAGGTTCCCACTTTATTAGGTTAGGGCTACTTCTCCCTACTTGGGTCCGGAGAAGGGTCGGGGACCACGAAGGGTTCCACACTGCAGGAGAATGCTCCTTTGGTGATAGATAGTAAGTAGGAGGGGGAAGAATATCCTGCTACAGTTGCAACGAGTGTCGGCCGGGTTTCTTGGTAGAGGCGCTGTCAAGTTTAAGAAACTGTGCCTGCTTTTGAGCTATTGCGTTGATAGTTGTGCACCAGATAGTATTGCAGATACAGTACTAATAATTAAGGTGAATTATTAATCAAATAAGTAAAAAAAATGATTTTTCATGCCAAACTATTTTTTTTTTCTTGACCATTTTATGGGAATCGCTTTGAAAAATTCTATCTTTATTTTTAAACGGCTTTTTTACGTTCTTCTTTTGCAATTTTCATAGTTACGGAATATTCTCTTAGACATAAATAATCATCTTACTTCGATCGAAAAAATTAAATTAAATTTTGATCGAAAAGGAGGAATTTTAGTTTAAGTGATACGGAGCAAAAATCTGATGCTGCGATGCTATTGTTTGATGAGCGTAGGTAAGCGTTTCTATAGCGGCCGAGCACTGCAAGCAGGAATAGTTCTTACGGTGGTTAGGTATGGGTTCCCACGATAGTACATCCAATTGAAGATGGGCACATCATCTGCCATCGTTGCTTGTAGCCAGCCTTTTAAGGCATGCATGAGCAATCATTGCATAGCAGCTCGTACCGATATGTCAGAATAGTAAAAGAACTGACCTATTTTGCCTGGGTCTTCATCCTAATATTAATGAACTATTCCTAGATCCTAGTTGCATTAAAATCAAAATCCCCAAGAGAGATAGTCCCCAGAAACGCCCGCCCTTCTCCACGTCCTAGTACTTAACCTGGGCAGAAGAAGTGATGCAACAAACTCCCCAGCAGCACAGCTGTCTGTTCAGTTAGAAGAACTTGATTCTATACAATAGTATGCATTTGCCATACCATAGACTCATAGACCACCTCTGACTAATCGAGCGGATGATGGTTATGACTGTATCTAATTATCAAAACCCCATGGCCAAATTAGTGCAAAAAAAAAAATACATCGAAACCTCTGATTCGTCATCCATAGTGCTGATTGCTCACATTCCTTCTCCATACACCATAAACTTCCCGTGTTCCACACACTGAACATAATGATTCATACAGTACTGTCATTATGAGTCACACAAGATGTTCACCTGTACCTTTACAGATCGAATTGTCAATTGGATTACATACTATGTAAGGGCTGTATCATACCAGCGAAGTCGCGGCCACGCGCGAATGCATGTCACGTGTCCTTGCCGCCACGATGTTTGAGAAACACCGAAATCTCGCATTTTAAAAATTTCGAAAATACAACGTCAACACTGGAGGTAAACACAGGAGCTCAGTCTTTACTCGTGATGATGACTTAAAAACAATAATATTATTGCGTTTCAGTGAGGCACTTGACAATAATGAGTCAGTTGGTGCATTTAAAACTATATTCTACGACACTAGTTGGTAACGCGACCGATTTGCGTGTTTGTCATAGCAAGTTAGTCCCAAGACATTACGAACTCCGTGCCAACAACTGAACATCGTCAAATTGCTTTTTCGCCAATCGTGAGCGCCCGCGAAACCATTCGCGCGTCATAGCTAGTGTAATCAGGCCCTAAAGTCTAGGATACGCAGACAAATAACAGTAGTGTGATTCAGTGTATGCAAATACGTTGCTCAGCCGTAGCCCATTGACTCGCTTGTTTGCTGAATGAGTGAGTAGCGTAATATTGGCTCGTTGCGCAATGCCATGCTAATTTCATGTGTTTGTTATGTATTTTGGGATTATGTTCGCGTGTGAGACGTGTTTATAAAATAAACTGAATCGTTTGATTTAAATTTGATAGAACATTTCAATCAATCGATCTGCCTTGCCTTTTCCCAACTATGTTGGGATTGGCATCCAGTCTAATAGGATGCAGCTGAAGACCAGTATTTTACATAGAGCGACTGCTTATCTGTCCTCCACGACCCAGTGACTGGGTTACACGATACCCCTTGGAAAAAATGGTTGTCAGACTATTGGGCTTCTGACTACTCGTAACGACTGTCAATGATCTACGAATACCAGCCGGGACCAATGGTTTAACGTGCTTTCCGGGGCACAGAGGGTTCACGCATCCACGAACCAATCGCGGAAACCTTAGTTTAACCTTCGAATGACCCGTGCGGCTGTTATTATTTAGCTACGAGCCCCTCTAATTTGCTGGGATATTTATGAAACATTAAAATCATCCAATAAAAATGGCATCGACCAATTGACCATCATTTTATTCGAAACAATATTAACAAAACAATGCGCTTTTGAAACACACTTGCATCATAAAACCACCTGAGACAACATACTCAATTAAAATATGATAGTTGTGACATATAACTACATTTTAATATCTCTACAGCGAAATTAAAAGAAAATTACATAACCTAAATCATTCAATATATTAAACGTCTGTGTAAATCCTCAAATTATAACTAACACCATTAAAACACAAATTCAAAGTTGACAAAAGGACACTAAAAGCCAACGCCTGCCCAGTGAGAAGAGAAAATAAATAAATAGTGTGCGACAAGGTTCCCATAGCAGAGAGCTACAGTTTGCTCAGTCCGCGATAATTGACCCGTAATATGTCTCGTGTGAATGCGTTGTTTCTTCACCCAGTGGCTTATGTAGAACAAAATATATAATGGTTTGTCTGTGTGAGAGAAAACGAAGCTCTAGCCATAAACTTATAGTTTGTGTTACCATTTCTTAAAAATTACGTTAACTTGCCTGTAAATTTTTCGTGATTTTTTTCCACTTTTTATAAAGTCGATAATGCCTGGCAGAAAAAGAAAATAGGACATTATGATTTCATAATTCGCTACAAACGTGTGCACCTGACCACAAAAAATGGTTCCTGAATATTTTTTTTTGGAGTCTCCAATTATATATTAGTTTTTTTTTTTTTTTTGAAGTGATAACTTCTTTAGGTGCGTTGGGCATTTTTGAGATGGGAAAAAACAATTGAACTCGTAACACCGTTACCGACACCTCATTATTGTAAACGCGATTGTGCTCTTTATTTATATTATGTTACGGATCAATGTTCTTTGCAAGTATTTTTACTTTAAAGGTTTTGGAAGTATTTTTTTTTAGTTTTCACTTTTGTCGGCATTTCCGGAGTGCGACTGTTTTTTTTTTTTTTTTCATCAGATAGGTATCTAATTCTTGGTCCCCAACATAGTTCTAAATAATAACGAAAAAATATAGCTATAAACGAGCAAAACCGTAGGTTCAATATAGTATCTTCACATTCATCCATGTTTGTTTGGCTTCGGTGACTGTTGTGTTAGGCTGCCGTATGCTATTTCTGTGTTACCGATTTTTTCATGTTTACCTTCATTTGGCACATTTAAATCGGAAGACCACCGACTAACGCCAGTGTAGTGTTGTCATAACTTGATCCCATGATTTGTAACTATTTTAATGACGGTTTCTTCTATTTTTATTCTGATAGCTATTTGCCAAAAAAGAGTGGGATCGTTTCTAGTCTTACCGCTACTGGGAACATAACTTGGTACGTTTGTTGCAAGTTTTCGTTCTGTTCCTCTTTTCTAAGCTCTTTTTCAGCTGATGAAATGAAATTTTGGACTTCATTGATTAATTTTAAAAGTTCGAATTTTGTACCTACCCTTTTTAGTAAAACTAATTTTATCCGCTGTCACTTGAATCTCCAGGAGAATCCTCGTCCTGTACGACATCTTTTCCTTCGTGTGCAATTATTGTCATCTACAATGCTCTGTTCAGTCTTATCGTTTCTGTAAAGGAACAATCATTTCAAAATGCAAAGCTCGCAAATATGAATTATATTTATGGCTACAAACTCATGTTTCCCTTCCACCAATGCTATTTAATTTATAACACAAATCTAATCATTTTTAACAATCATGTGAAAGTATTTCAAAATTACTACATTACATTAAAAACCGCAAGTGAACGAATCCGGAAAGTAATCCAATACTATAACTATGATGTTCCCATTGTTAATACAAATACAGATTGACGGCTAAATGATCTGTTTGTCTATATCGAGTTACGTGTGCGCACCGCCTTATGAATGAAATGTACCGGAAAAGTGGGCTTCCATATTTTGTAGTAAGTATTACTTACTTTTTATTATTTTAGTAATTGATTTATTATTTTTATATTTAGAATTTAAATCAGTACAATTTTTTTTAGTTTATAAATTATTGTGTCTTCTTTCGTCGCATCCTTCCTTAATTCGCACCTTAATGTGAGTTTCGCTTTTTTTCTTAAACAACCGAACCTCAATTAATATAATTCCACAAGGAATTTTATCAAACATACAGTCATTCACTTTAAAAATGTCGTTAACCTTCTCAAACATTGTAATAACCACAAAGCTAGAGGACCCCATCCTTAATCACTTAAAAACAAAAAACGTCTCGATCTAAGCTGATCGTATCATATCTAACATCAAAGTATAACAAATACAGGTCTAAACACCCGTGGGCACCGCAAAACACTACCCTCTAAGGAATGTCGCGTAGGTCAAATAAAAGAATTCGGTCCTTTAACAATAACATAATCGGATGCGCCGGCGCCGCAGCGGCGATCGCTTAGCACAATGCCACGAAAAATATTATAAAAGACATACCTATAGACGTGTGAAATCACGGAGACACCGACCAACAAAAAAGTTATCGAAAAAAAAAACTCAAAAGTTTTCGTTGGAGAATTTTTTTTTTTTTTTTTGATCGGCGATTAATTTTATATTGATTGGACGTTTTACGCTTGTTAGAAAGATTTTTTATAAGTGGCCTGATAGTGGCGTTTTAAATGTGGAGCAATATCACGCACTAATAAAGCAATTTGAGGTATCCTTTCGAGCTATAAAAGATTTTATTGTAAATGTTAAATATTGTTTTATAATAACATTATGCGAATTGGCATAAATTCAAAGTTCAATGACTTTTTATAGAAAAGAGACCGTCGTTTTTATGGGACTCTTCCAAAGCAATAATTTCAAGCTTGTCAACTACTTTGTTTCGAAGTTTAATTAACAGTTAATTAAAGTTTATATGATTCATAAATCATGTTTCCATAAACGGCCTATTAACAATAATTTTATTAAAACAGATAGTTTACTAAACACCATTTCGAAAAAAATGCCTCAATTTTGACACTTTCTCATAAGTCTAAAAAAAGTTCCTTCAAACACCCCTAACAAATTAAAAGAGTCATAATTTAAAAAGTTTATCAACAAAGGAACCGCGAAAACTGACCACCGTAACGAAAATGGCGATTCAAGAGACGAACCGTTCCAAAATTAATTGGACATAATTAATAAAGCGTCTAAAACAAACTCCTCCCAGCCTTCCGACCGATCTTGCACGTTAGATTATTTTATTTCTTTTTACCAACATAATATTAATACCCATTGAATTTAACCACACCCTTGTTTTAATTCCATAAGGTTGTATTTCCAATGGCCGGTGTGAGGTATGGCGGTAAATGTAAATGTATCACGGTGTGTATCTAAGGCTTTTTTGTTACAACATTCCATACAAAACGTGTGTTGTAAAGAGCCCCCGATACCACCCATTCATGAGGACAGTGGTGACCTATTGAGATTCGAGACCGATAGCATGTTGTGGACATGGCTAGCTCTACTTAACAAGTAACTTGTTTCTGTGTGAGTTTGTTCCAGGAAGGTAATGTAGAGGTGGAAAAGCGCGTCAGATAAACGATTTTCCAATGATTATCACAAGCGTTAAAAATACGCACTCACACACTAATGATTTCAGTAAGAACACTGTCATCTTCATAGTTATGTGTATTCCTTAGTGCCGAAAAATAAAATAAGAGAGAATCTTGCGAAGCTGTGAAAATGTAAAAGAAAATACATCCGTAAAGGGTTGCGAAAACAACTGTGCCAATCTTTAAGGCTCATTTAAACTTAAAATAATATTATTTAAATCTTGTCCACTTAAGCGGAACTACAGGTTTAGCGAATGTCAATCTTATCCACTCTACTCCTTTCGCACAGAAGGCCCACACGCGCGTTTCATGCAGCCTCTTGTAAACTCGACTTTGGGCTTGAACGACACTTGGTCCTTTTGTTGTGTGTCCTTGAAGAAACAAATTTACGATAGCACCTCGCACTCACATAATGAGCGTCAGCACAGCTATTAACACCTTTTGCTTCTCAATGAAGATGTAAGGAAATCGCGGAGTGACGAAAAAATGGTGCGAGAAAATTTGGGTAGAACAATAAAATTAGGACACTTGAGGGAGCGTAGATTACGTTTTGGGGAACATGGTTGACATGTTTTTTTTTAAGTAAACATGCGTTTAAATTTTTTTTTTTTTAATAAATCGTCATACGTTCAGTTTTTCATAGGATTATAACAAGTTTTCCATGTCTTGTCTATCTACTTCTGTTCTATACCTGCAGGACATTATTTGACTAAAAACCTAATCGGCTATCAAGTCAATATAACTTTAATATTCTTTTCATAAAACTCATCCTCTGTACCTAATAAGCGCAGATTATTACATTATTTTCAACTCGACGTCAAATTATGAAATTAGCTATGAAAATCTACAATGACTCAAGTCATTCAGATGTCAAACTCAAAAATGAAGTCCCTCTTAACATTATGAAGTGACAAAAAGTCACAAATAAACCACAAATCCTAACCGATCTGCATCGGTTCCGCATATCGAAGCGTATAATTAGCAAATAGTGCAGCAACAAACAATCAACATCAGCCAACTTCCCTGACAATAAATCCTAACATTTATTATTTTTTTAAAGATTTCGAACATTCGAGCGAACGAGGAAAAAAATAACAATTTATGGTCACTTCACCCCCGCTGTAACCATTCAAAGCCCAATAATTGTATATTCTTTTACAGTAGTGTGCCGTTTATTTTGTATGGCCGATGAAGGCCGCAAAAAAAGCATTCAACTAAAATCACAGGCGCCTTTAATCACCGCTATTGAGATCTATCGCGGGATCAAAGCACGCGCGGCGCCATCACAAAATAGCCTCTCAAAATATTGACTTAAGGTCCAATTTTCATGCGCGATTGGTCACGCTTTTTTGCTCAGCAGCGGATGCTCGTGTCAAACGCTTTAGTATTTTGAGTTTGTTTTGAAAATTCTTTTATCTGATGTATTTTCTGTATCTATTGTTGGGGGTGCTTCATCTGCTACGGGGGCGATTTGTTGAGGGGGCGGTATGCTTGCTGAAAATGCTTACTGGCAATAATTTAGACGTCAAATACGGTTTTTGTGCGGTTCGGGTGACGTGGCGATCATTTCAGTTTTATTTATGACTTTGGCAGGATATCGCACAATATGCGGAGGAATTCGCGGCGGCTTTGATGCTGATGTGCCGAGGCGCGTTGGTGGCATTTCCGTTATTGTATAAAGGCTCTCTTTTATAGGTAAATGGTAATGCGAGAAAACTTTTGGCAACAATACCTGCTTATGTAAGTTTACGTGTAATGGTGTGAATTTATATGATATTTCTTTTAATGCATGATTCGATAGAGAATCCAAATATTTTGTTATTGATATTTTTGTTTGTGCAAACATTTTGCGGTTCAGCCGATCGAGCGCAGCACGGAACGCATGCTTTCTCATCGTGCGTAGGAAAGACTTCAACGAGCGCGTATGCTTTGCTTTTCCCAAAAAGTTCGTAATAATTTTACTTAACGCAAAATATTTTAAAATAACCATTTATTATGTTTAGTTATGTATTTTCTTCAAAAAAATTTAAATTGATGAGGATTTTTTTAACCTAAAACAATATGGCACTACATGGGCCTAAAGGCTCTTTCAAACTGGCGCGACACGCGACGCGACACAAAGACACCGCTCGTCGCGCGACGCGACGTACCTTTGTGTCGCGTCGCGTGTCGCGCCTGTTTGTAGGAGCCTTTATCCATTTTTTCCTAATAGGATATAATTATCAAATTCTTCTTTATTTCAATATCATCCAACAATTTTTCTATAAAATATCAGTTTAATACCTTCATAAGCACCTGGTAATCGTATCAATACCCATATGTCACGAAGAGATTTAATCTCATTACTGTTCGCATATAGGCAGGGTGCATACGGACAATTGGCGACGCGCGACTGGACAGCTGTCAGGCGCATGCGACCGACAGGTGTGCAAACCGCTTTATAGTTTTATAGGAGAGATTTGGAAGATCTATAAGGTCGGTTGAGGTAATGTTTGGGCATGATTTAATCGTTCGACACGTTGTTACTTGTCTAAATCTGAACATATTGAAGATTTACATTGCGTAAAATATACTTTTCATGCTAGGATCATCTCATTTAATAGCTCAAGCCTCGGAAGAATAAGAAAAAATAAAAATGTATAAGTGCATTATGAATATTTTTCAGTCACCAAGGTCAGCAGGGCTGACCGGTCAGCAGGATATTCCGAACGTGGTTAGGATCAAATGAAATATGATTATGTGTCATAGTAGGTAGTGGCTTGCTTCATTGAAAATAAGTCGTAAAACTTGATTAATACAACCACCACTTCCTTCCTCCATCGAATGATAAAGATTTACCATTGTTTTGTCGACAAAAACCTGGGAAAAGCCAACACAATGTACTACCTATGCTTCTCAATATTTAAGTACCCGCTACAAGCTCATTCACTTTATATAATCCTTAAATCGGTCACCTCTTACCTATACTCAAAAGGAAAACTAAGCTGCTTGATGTTAGACAGACCACAAAGGCTTTGAGGAACTGCTAACAGGAAAAACTCTGCCAAGCTTCTTTGATCCATTCATTTTTTTTTTTAATATTGAAAGAAAAAAAGAAAAGAAACAAAGAAAAATTGTTTATTCAGCACAAACTAAACATATATTACAAAAAAAAACTTATAATACACATTTACAAATTAAGCATAAACGTCGTATTCAATATTGAAAACGAATAAAATTTGACAGATTTTGTCTATTGTTTGATGTTATTTGCATGATATCAATATCATAATATCACACAGAAGTTTCCAAGCACCATGCCATATTTTATTCTTTCACTTTCTCACTTCCTACGAATTCAATTTTAGCAGTCTTTCCGCATAGACTAATAATCATAAAACCACAAAACAAAAGAGCATCTCTCAAAAATATCATGTTACTGCACCGATAAAACCCCTGTCCAAATATTTAGTATCATAAAACCAATTCAAATATAATATATAGTATAATCGGCACACCACATTTGTATTCTAACAGAATATAAGTTATAAAAAGATTATGGTCGTCATTTTAACTTCTTTTGTTAAAAATTAAAAGGCGAGCGCTCGTTTAAGGCACTCGTCACGTATGAACACGTTATAAACTCTGCCTTCAATAAATTAAAAGACTATGTTTAATGTTAGATATCATTTTATACGACGAGACGGAAAAAAGGCAACAACCTTGTCGTGAGATTCTTGAAGCACAGATTTAGAACCTAAACTCTTCAGTTCAATCGAAATAGAGAATTCCTACGACCCTCGCCAAATACTCAATCAGACACATAATTTAATATATTTACATATGAAAAAGCATCGCCAATAAAATACAAAAATCGATTCCGATACACCATAAAAAAGACATCAAAATCAATTTACGATCCGACACGAAATAACTCAGGACGGTCATAACAGAGGGTGCTATTTGAGAAAAATGCATCATAATCCTAAACGCCACTTGTCATACGAACTCTATAATATTATGACAATAAAAAAGTATTCATTGAGACAATAGTAAGGGTTTGAGCCCACAATAAATTCTGACGCGTTCCATTTATCACGCAAGATAATCATCGAGGAGCTTAAACCGTGCACACGGAACGAAATACTTTAGAGGTTTATTCACCCACTTCTGTCAAATTTATACAGCTAATTAAGTTGTTTGCGCTGGAATTTCTAATCTTTGTAATCGCTTGTAAGTGATGTTATTATTTTCGTTGGATGTCACAGCAAAATTATGTCATTTGCAAAAAATGCTAATGACTTTAAAATTATCATCCCTTGCATTTCCACATACTAAATATGAATACCTAAACATACAATTACTTTGAATTAATAATCTCACCCCTCATTTTAAATCCCCTACGTGTGAGCCCAACAATTGGCTCAACAAATCGAGTACAATGTTAACCGCCAAAGCGTCAACCAATCAGCGGCTCGCGCTTCAACGCGCGGCCCCTTTCACACGGGGCGAACTCCATTTAGTTTACACCAAATTATTCGATCTATTATCGTCATACGAACATGTTTATTTATGGTGCATATATCTCAACCGCACCCGTTTTTATTGGCAGTAAAGTATGAAATTGTGCATTAGGAAGCCTTTCACATCGGAGTTTCATATCAGCGGAGGACATAACTCGGGATTTAGTTTTAACTGGTGTTTTGTGTCGGTCCGACATGTTTAAACGTGATGTTTTTATGGAAACGTATGTTATTGCGTGAGTTCGGTTCGTTCGGTTTATAGCTTTTTGCCACTTTGTGTTTAAAAGTATGTTGTGTGAAAAATGTGTTTTAAAAATGGTTTTGTAGAGCTATTTATTTATGATCGTGACCTTTTTTGTGTAACCGCAACTGCTACTTACATGTGTTTGCGGAACTGAAAGTTTACCTTTAAGAATAATGTGTAAGGCACCTATATTTAATTATTATGTGTGGTATGTCTGTAATAATTATTTAAAATTGATAATGTGGTATCCACAAGTAAAGTTTGCGGTTTATATCTGAAAAATGAATGGTAATGCCTTCCGTTTTCTGCCTCACGCAGTCTACTAAATCGGTCACAAAATAAATATTAAACTTACAATTAAATATTATTAAATATACATTGGTACCACCCGTATTGCCCAATAATTATTCAAATCCATTCAACACTTCCCACTTCAATTAAACTCATATCACGTAATCCAAAGGTCCATGAATTCATAAGTTCGTAACCAGACAACATTTAAATGTAATATAATATCACTATGACCACCGGTCCTCTTAAAAGTAACCATTTTATTATTATCTTACCACTCTATCATGGCGTTATTAAATAACTAGTGAACCGCCCCCCTGCTTTGCACGGTTTGAACGACTTAACAAAACATCGAGACTTCTTCATTATAAGTAAGTTTAATATTAATGTATTATACACATAAACCTTCTGGAATAAATTCTCTAAGTTATCGTGAAAACTGTATTAGAATCCGTTGCGCTGTTTAGAAGAACAACGCGGTCACACAGACAGATACGCAAGGCGACATTAATTTATAAGATGTATTTATTAAACCAGCCTGTATTTTTCAGGCAAGGAACTATTTTCATACACAGATGGCTAAAGTAGAGATGTTACGGAGGTTGTGTTACCGATACCGGAGCCGGAGTCGGAGATTTTAAATTTGATTGATCAGAGTCAGAACCGGAGTTGGCACCGGATCCGGAGTCCGAGACGGAGGCGGAGGTAGAAGAAAGATGATCCATGTTTTTTGGCTTAATTTTGAATCACAACAATTAAACTATTTAATACACCGCTCTTAACTTAATTTAACAAATTAACGTGACGCGTCTGCCATACATAAAACGATTAATTTAAATTTCGAGCGCGAGCGTGTATAAAAATTACTCAAGCGACAAGTTAAAAGTTTTTTGTATGCGCTCTAGTCACGTGCATCGCTGCGTCCGATCTTCGGGAAAACTCTGATTCAAAATCATCGGAATTGAAATCGGAGTCGAAGTGTAATATTAATTGGAAGTCGCGACCTTTTGGAGTCGGGAACGAAGCTCCGTAATATCTCTGTGCTAAATCATAGATCAACACGCTTGCATACGTGTGTTGATGATTTTTGACGATAATAATTGTAAGTCCAACTTTTCTCGTGATTTTTCTTTACTTCATCAGCCAGTGACGTCCGAGATTGACATAGCCAGCACATATTGAATTGAACAAGCTTATCTTGGGTGCTTGCTAGGCTAAGACCCGTGACTATACTCGAAAAGTGTATAATTAAGGCACTTTAGAATTTGACTTTAGTTCCATATTGCGCTACCTACTGGTAGGTAGTCCACTGGTCCTTCTAATGACACATTACAGACAGGTTTGTGAACAATGTCCTCAGAACCAGTCGCCTGATAATAAACTCTCTCACAGACATCTTGACCTTAGATTTAATAACTTAGATTATCTATTTATAGCCTAGTTTTTGTCTACTGGCATTCTTTTATGGGCTACCTTTGTTCGACTTATGGGATCAACGATGGAAGCTCTATTTTTAGATTTGGTTCGGGGAAAAACAGTGTTTTATTGGTAATTCTAAAGGAACGTATTTGGAAAGTACGCATAGACAAAAGTTAAGCTTGATTGACAGCTTTAATTAAAAAAAAAAAAACAAATTATGTTGTGCACATGGTCGATTATCGATTCAGAATCAAAAATGAAGTTTATATTCCTTCTTGAAAATGCTAGGTACCAATCAGTGCTTATTACAGCCCAAATAATGCCATACATAAGAATCGACACATAGAATACAGAACATCATCATAAAATACATAACATACGCCTCCAATAAATCCCCGTGACACACAAAGCTTGCCGCTCTAATTTCGCCAAAAGCAGACACCGCTAATATCTCAATTTCGAGAACGGACCTACGTCTGAGGGCAAACACACCGCCCATTAGAGTCCCACCGTCCAGCTGCTCACGAATCGTCACTTAATTGCACTACCTAAGTGCAATAAATTAATTACGTGACAACAAAACTGTGAGAAGGCCCACAGGGAGACACAGCAAGGTAGCCCCCCGCTGTTAGGAGACCTCACGAGAACACTGTCGCATCACACCGCTTTGTCCACCTAAATTCGCCTTCCCTTTTCGCCTGTCGAGTTTCTGAGCAACAAAAAAGAGATGAGCAATCGTCGGCGAAGCCTTTGCTCCTCGCTCATCATTTTTCACGTCTCATTCAATAACTCGATGCATAGTCGCCGAGATAGTGATCGAGTTTTGAAATATTTCGACGGGAGAGCGTTACATTCCCAAGGATATGGTGTTACTCTGCGTGCGGAATGTTTGTACCTACCTATATTGTGCTGGACACAGGCAAGGTTATGAGGACGATCAGTATGAGGCTTCGTGTATATGCACTTATGTATTTAAACTGGAAAAAGTGTTTAATATTCATTTCTTTTTCATATCGAATAAGTAAACAATATTTATGTTGGGATAGTCTTTTGAAAATCCTAGCCAACCAGTATTTTAATGAAAAATGTAAATACCCAATTCGATATATTGCTCATGTTAATATACAAGTGTAAGTACCGAAATGTTTAACTTACTGGTTGAGCTTTTATAACATGCGCGAACTTGGACAAAAGACATTTTCAATAAGCTGCTAGATGTTGAATGAAAAGTGGTACTATTGAGTAAGGAATAATAGGTATGTCTAATTAATATTAGAGTTAACACAAGAAAGAATTCGCTTCCTTTGAAAGCATGCCTTTAACAATATGGAAAACGCAAGGACATAGAACAATATTCAAAATGTCAGCGTCACAAAACGGATCTCACGTTTACATAAAGACGACCAAAACTAGTGTAACCACTATTCAGCAAGTGAAATAAATCGGAAAATCCATTTACCACATCTAAATCCTTCAATGAAATCACGAAACAATTATATTTGCATCGCCGAACACGTTTATAACGCGTTCAGAAGCGTCAAGGCGTTGCAAGTCCCGTATAATGTAATTTAATTCTATGCAGCTTACAAACCCTTTGCAACAATGAGCTCCAGAACACTTTGTTTGCTATTGTCGGCTACTTTACAGATTACATTCATTGTAATACATAATAGTTAGGAAGCAGGTACAGTTATATTCATTGAGTGGTCTTGCACAGATGTTTATCAGTAAAACAATGTTGTAAGTTTTGCAAACTGACAGTTTTTCGAGGTTCCCTTATCTGTGTATCTTGGGAGTTTGTCGCTTTGAGCCGCCGCGGTTTGCACCTATTTGTTGAAACGAGTGTTATCTTGCAGATTAAGGATGTTGGATTTTGGTGTGAAATGTTCTGGAATTGTTGGTGAGTAAATGAGTAGCTAATGACGATGGAGATCAATATCTTCAATTGTTTTGAGGGTTTTTTAGTTACCTGTGGACTTAAACGGTAGTTCGACTCATGGGTCAAATAAAGTAGGTTACGGATCAGATGCGACATAAAGTGCTTGCTTTAAGTAAGATATATCCCTCATCTAAAAGATGTTTTTCTGGACAACTAAACTGAAGGGTGGGCGTTTTCGGGGACTGTCTTTGTAATTTTGACATTCGAAAAGTGCTGATTTTTAGCCTAGTTTGAATAAATGACTTTTGAATTTGAATTTAGAGATCAAATTGTCGAGCTTTCTACATAAAACATATTCAACTTAACAGGTCGTGAATGTTTAAAGATATTAGAGGCCATGCCGAAACTTAGAACTATATTCAATAAATTGTGGCCTATGAAATTGACTTGAATAAAATACACTAAAAGCCTAATAGCCTGATCTGGTTGACGTCAAAGAAACCGCAAATACCGTTTAAAGAGATATAATTTACTGTCGTGCGTCATTCTCCATCAGAAGGGTTTTTTGAATTTTCTGAATTTTCACCGTCAAGTCAATGTTACATTTTTATGACCGTAAAACTTCCGAAAATATCCGAACTTTTTACGCAAAACAGAAGTAATGTTATGGAAAAACAGAAAAAACCGGTGGAGCTCACTGTTCTTGTTGTCTTTATTTAAGTTTAGGTGACTTCTTAAAGCTATCAAAATACGGCAGTGCTTTTTGCACGTTTTTAGTGTTTTTTTTTTTTGCAACGTCTACTAGGTTTATCCTCAATCGGATTTTTTCACTAACTGGCGAAACGTTTAAGCTAGCCAGAGGTTTTTTTTTTTTCGTGGCTAGTATTTTAAGTTTTCTATAATTATAAACATAACCTACCACGATTTTGTATAGCTGACCCTTAAAAAAGAATCGACATGCCAAATAATTGCTTGATCAATATGTTCCACTTTATATTGACCACACCACCAGGCAATTTTATTCAAGTCGAAAATGATCTAAATAGGTTGTAAACGCACCTTTGGATTTTGATATTTACATGATAACTGCATTCTACTAATCTATGTCTATACATAGTATAAAACCAAGTCGCATGTCGTGCCTGTCTGTGTGCCCCACTTAGAGAATCTTTTGAACTGCGCAATGGAATTTAATTCAGCCTTCACGATCATTTACAGCATTTATTCCGAATTTTTAATGTGTATAATTACATTAATATTTAACATAGGTACACCTCAAAAATCTCAATGTTTTGCCATGTTGCCATTGCACCCTTGCGAAGCAGTGGCGGGTCATGCTTCAACACTCTATACCTTGATCTCATTTTATTTTTTCCCACAGTTTTAAGTACTTTCCTTAATCTTGAAACCACTCCTAAGAAGGATAAGAAAGACAGTGTTATCTATAATTAGGTGGCGCTTTAAACTCTTGTAATCAGTTTCGGTCATAATCTTTCAAAAGGACGAAGCTCTTTCCGGCTAAATAGGTAGGTAACTATAGTAACACACTCACTTCTTTAGTCTTCAATGTAAGCGGATTCTGTTGCACGACAGTTATGATTTTCTGCGGTCGCATGCAGTACAATCACAGCCGCTGGAACGTAATGACGTTCTAAAAAGTTCTGAGGAAAATTCTATTGAGAATTTTCCTGCGATCACTAGTTTCTCCTATAGTCAAAGGAGATGATATATGACTGCATCTTCCAATTATCCAATAAAATTAATTAAGCAATGAAATGAAATGAAATTGTACTTTATTCTGTAAATAGGATATCGGAATCACTTTTACACGTCATATACCTAAAAAAAAAATTAGAAGCTAGATGAGTTTGGCGTTTCCTATCTGACTACTCTGAGAAGAAAGGCCGAAACAAACTCACAGTCTTTTTAAGTACAGACTTATTCTTGGTCAGGCCATATGAGGAGTATGTAGATTAGTGTCTGAAATGGTCTTTTGAGGAAAAAACCACACAGATTTGAGGGGACCTGTTCAGTCAGTGCAAGCGTTTGTCAGTAATCGTGGAGCTCAACTTGACGAACAATACCAAAGAAAGGACATTAGGGTAGGCCGCAAAAACTACTCAAACTGCCAGACCATCATTAAAACTAGCTGAGAAATAAAAATAATATCTAATAATATCCACATAGTCTTCACATTCACAATAATTAAAATAATATAATACTTTACAAAGTAATCATGATATTTT
This sequence comes from Omphaloscelis lunosa, assembly GCA_916610215.1. Classification (NCBI taxonomy): domain Eukaryota; kingdom Metazoa; phylum Arthropoda; class Insecta; order Lepidoptera; family Noctuidae; genus Omphaloscelis; species Omphaloscelis lunosa. Next base: position 6,806,696 of record OU744255.1, read on the forward strand.
GTATATAACTTTGAACAATGTCAATGTGTTTATAAAACTGGTATATTTGATAATTTTACATAATAATTAAAATGCCAAGTTTTATGGTTTTATCACAAGGCTTTATCACAGAGCGAGCAGTTCAATCCCAAGTTTTTTATCTTCTAAACAATCTGAAATTTTATAGTAGTACCCTTTGTTGCAAAGTTTGTTTTAATACAGCTTTTAAATCGTTTAATGGGTAAGTTTCGAATGTCAATGGGAAGTTTGTTGTAAAAGCGTATACATTGACCCATGAACGAGTTGCCTACTTTGTGGAGACGTGTGCAATGTACAGCAAGGTTGTGTTTATTCCTGATATTTAAACTATGAATATCGGACATTTTCTTAAACGTTGACATATTTTTGTATACACACAAAAAAAAAAAAATTGTTTATACAATACCTAAATCACCATTTTTTTTTCTCCATTCTAAAGTCATTATTATAATAATCTTCATGGGAGGCCAATATTCCACAGCAGAACCAATTTGGATGACTTAAATTCACACATAAACATGTTTGCTGAAATATGAAAATTAGGGCGGCATCGGAAGGCTTTAATCCGTAAAGAAATCCACCCACATCCGGTGGCGCTCGGGAATATTTAATAATGTGAAGTTAACGAATGGTTTATAATCCCGCAGTTAGACATGAAACGGCGCCGGCGATTTAGAGCTTTGTACAGGGCCGGATTAAGACACGCGTGTTTTTTTTTTAGTTTCCACGGAGTTTCTTGCCCGTTCAGTACAGGCTTCAACTGTCTGACTAACTGATCGACTCCATCACAATTTTATAGTACGTGTTAATAGTTAAATTAAAATAAATTATTGACTTTGTATAAAAACATGATGAGTTGCTTATATTATAATTTATCTTTTGAAGATCCAAGTCCATCTCTGCTTATTACGGTGAGATAAGTCGTAAATCCTCGGCTGTTTAGTGGCTTGTTGAGCCAACAGATAATTTGCTGTTGTGTTGGCCGAACTTTATGTTTGTAGTATTCTACTACGTTGGTAAAATTATTGTAAGTTTACCAAAAAGTAAGCTATTATACATATTTTTGAGACAAGATGAAATAAAAACCAGACACTTTAATCAAACACAATATGTAACTGCCTAAAAGTTTGCTGTGAAAGGCCAGGAACTTAGACCCATAAGAAATACATCAATAAAGCAGCAATTAACACAGTATACACTGAGATAAAAAATAAATTGATTCATAAGCTCATTTTATCCCCTAAATCAATAAACACCCACAATTATCAATCAAAAAACTTTCTGCAAACCTAAGTTCATTCCTGCGCATATCCACTGAGATTTTAGTGTCTTGTTGAGACCACAGATAATAATTTGCTCTTGCCCAATCTTTATGAATGGACTCGCCCACACCCTTCCCTTATCGGTAGCTTGTTTTATCACTTTGCTAATTTGTTAGTTTTCAATGTAAAGATTATTGGAACATTTGTAATGATCACTCTTAGATTAGATAAGGTTTTAATGGGATGGTTTTTTAGGAGGGATGGAGATGTCTTAGCTTCGGTAAGCAGGGTAAGATTTATAGTGTTAAAAGTTCTTATTTTAAATTGGTTTTATTTTTGGAGTTAATTATTCTGTTGAGCTTTTAAATGTCTTGTCCTTTTTTAAGTGCCGTACTTATGTTTATTCGTAAAGTGCAAATTCGAGCAAATCAAAAATTATAATCGGAGAACACTGATTAAAGAAAGATTTATAAAAATAAATATTATTTAATTATTAATATATTGATTTGTTTACATATCTCGGAACCCTGGGTCCCGGTCCTTTGGAGCCTACGAGGGGCCGAAGCCACACAGAGGCCCCTTAGGCAATTTTAAATGGAATGAGGCATCAACCGACGATTATCTCACTATGCAAGGCTATTGCAGAAAATGGAAACAAATCATATTGGGCTATGGGTTTGGGTGGCTATAGTGGATTGGTTACCTAGAACTATGGAAGGGCTATATCTCCTGCCTGATCAATGTTATGGTATACACGGATAAAACAGCAGGGGACCATTTTTGGGGGCTCAATAATGAGCCCCCAAAAATGGTCGCTAGCATATAGTGACGTAGTGACAAGGCAACATTTCCTGACGTGCTTGAGGAGTGGAGAGGTATGCCACGGCTATCAGAACAAACCCAGAGCCCGGAAGATGGTCAAAATCCCTAGTAGCACTTATTGGAATACTTCCTTCCTCCGAACACGTTTGCTCTTGCGAATCTCCATTCAAGTCGGCCGATAAAGGCAAGAATGAGGTGGGACCTCTGTTTCCACGCCAGTGTTCACTCCAGCCGGTCAATAAAGGCAAGCCAGAGATTAGGAAGAAGATTTCTCGCGAGAGATAGGGGATCCGCGGGATCGTTACTGCCCAACAGCTCGCCACATACTGCCTTGCGGGTTTCTGTATCTCTCTTAGTCTGGCTCCTCATCCTAGACCCGTTCCAGCACAGACCGAGAGTTCTGAGCGCGCAAGCCCCATCACGACATCAACGTAGAGATACGGCGGTGGGGTTATTATTATTATATTTAATATATATTTTTTTAGAATCTAGATCGATCTACATAAAAATCATGGTTTATTTCAATTTTTGTTATAAAAAACTTTCGATAAACACACAACAGACAATTCAAACAAAATAAACAGTTTTCCTGCTTTATAAACTTTAATTCATCAATACAAAATAAACTTACCTCTAATTATCAGAAAAGGCCGCTCCAGGTTTCCAATAAATCAATAACTTTGAAATAAATCAATAGCAACGCTTGGCGCGCCATCTAGTAGTGAGTAGCAAGACTACAGAAACTTGTTCGATAAATCAGTAATAGTCAAACTAAAACGACTATAATCTTTATAATTCTTATCAAACTATTAAAAAGCTTGTTAGCAAAACATAAAATCTAATATAAATCTCTAGAAAAACATTGGTTTCTTATAAACCCAAAAACTTCTGTTTACGTAATTGCATAATAGGTGGCGCTAGTTTGCAACAATTATCATGTCCATAATAATCGAATGATTTACTGTTTATTACTAATAAACGTGGAGTATGAAATAAACTATTATTTACATAGACAATCTATTTTTAACGATCGACTTAGCACATTACTTATTGAACTTTGAACTACAGTTAAATTATTACAGCTTTAAGAACTGTGTAGGTTGATAGATACATATTTTAGTCTTAAAATATTCAATTCAATCCGAATTCTGACTGCATCACTTAATATTCCCATTAAAATCAAAATTATGTATCAATTAAGTGAATTCAGAAATACAAAATTCATTAAAATTAACGAAGCTAACATTAGCTTAGATTTAGCAACGATAACATCAATCTCTAAAAATCGCCATCCAAATCTCGTATTCAGAACTAAAGCCTAATTTAAAACGGTTCCTACAGAATCCGCAGATGCCTATCACCAACAAAAGAGAACGCCGAACATACTGTCATTTCTACCATTTCACTTTTGTTTTTTCGTAAAACAACAAGTTCGAAAATGATCGTTTATCTACAATCGGCACCCCGTTCTCGTTCGACGCGAAGGTTAACACCGATTCATTAAAAAAAGGAAGTCTGGACCCCCAAAAGACTGAAAAAAGACTATAAGGAGGGGAAAAAAGACTACAGTTGGTTACCGAACGGCGCCTAGTGGTGCCGCGGCGGCGTCTGTGAATGTAAGGCGTTTTATAGCTAACGATCAGGACGATGGTAGGTTGTAAATTAAATATTGGGCTATTATAAAGAATGAACATTCCTTTGTGATTTCGTTTGGCGGAAAGTTAAGGAGGAGCCGGAGGTTCACGGTGAGCCAGGTTTGCCGCGATGTAAGAGGGAGGAGCGCAACGTTTTGTATTACCTCACTGACTTTTGCCCGCGGTTTTGCCCGCGAAGATGTCAGAAGTTATCCCACGGGAACGTACTACCGGAATAAAAGTGTCTTTTGTCCTAAACCAGTGCCAAATTTGATCCAAATCCGTTCGGATTTAAAGGCGTGGACAGGTAACAGGCAGATAGACGGACAGAGTTATTTTTGCACTTACAATACTTTTTTTATGTTCGGTTTATTCGGTGCCCAAAGAAATAAAAAATCCTAATGAAAGTTGATGTCGAAAATCAATACAAAATTTGAAGTTCCAGTTTCAAAATCAGAGTAAGTTTAAGCTCCAAGTTTCTAACATTATTCTTCTGCCGTTTAAAACTTAAAACTTTTGTGATTTAACAAGATAACACAAGTATACCATAGCTGGGTATATGCGGTGCCTCGCTACTCCGCGGCTGTTAAGTTAAATTAATTTGTTTTTAAACAATATTTTGCTTTATCTTCATCAAAAAATAGCCCTCTAAATACCCTCACGACGACAACCCTCTAAAACAATCGTGAAGTGTAAAAGCACATTTAGATGTTTGAACTGATATTCGCCGGCGTGTAGTTTTGTTGCGCCCGCGCCGCGCCGTCGCTTGCACCTAATTTATACGCGTCGACATCGACGCGATGCGCTATTGCGTCCACGACACTTTTGTATATGTTTACATATTGAAATTTACATGTTTGAAGCAAATAATATATATGCAAACGTTTTAGTATGAGTTAAGCATGTGACGTAACTTCTGAGTATTCTTTGATTGGTCATGCTTAAAACGCAGTAATTTAGGATTTGAACAGAAGTAACTTTTAAACGTACTTGGTAACTTAATTAGATATTTAATAAGTTATTAGGTACATGACTTACGGCGAATTTCACGAAATTGAACGCGATCAGCACATCAAAACCGCGTTCAAGAGCTGTCAGTCAAAAGGTCAACAGCCCTTTTACAATTTCTTTATGCAAAATGGAACTGCAGCGTAATTTAATAACTTACATAAAATGGCAATCGATCGCAATGCCTTTTATTTTGACAGTTCAGCCACGTTCATTGCGTCATTTACGTTACTGAGCAGACGAATTTTTCAAACCTACAAAGCAGTGGATTAGGAATTTCCTTCAAAACCTTCAGATTGTGACTGCAAGTGTGTGACGCAATTAGGGTGCTAGCTGACCCGGTTTCTACTCTACCTACATAGCTACAATCTTGTACACCAATAATAAAACCTTTCCTTGACGACAAAATCGATATAAAATATTTTTGATTAACTATAATTTTGCAATTCATTAGAAACCACTTGACTCCTCTGTACAAGCCGTTGACTGACCGCAAACAAAGAATAAATTTGTTTAGACTGTAAATATAGTACTCAATCTTCTTAAAAAAGATTCATTCGGGGAACAACCAATAATTTTCCTTATGCGGTTGCATAAAAACATAGACAGTTGTCCCACCGCCGGCGATTAACGAGTGGCGAGTAGAGCTAGTAACTGAAAACGAGTTGGCGAGCTGCGAGCAGTGAGTGTGTAGTTCCGATAGTTTTGTCGCTGGGTTATCAGCGAGTGTCCGAGTGCGACGGCCGATTACTCGCACTACTCGCTCGGGGCGAAATTACCGCTGTTTGGTCTCTCGGCGTGAGTTCTGACCGCCAAGCAAGCATTTCTGAGCAAGTATCACTGAGTGAGTATTATCTTTCATAGCTCTTGTTGCTCAGCGACAAACTAGTGGAGCAAGTCTTCGCCGTCGGTGTAAACAGTCAACGATCAACTATTGATATATACATCTCTTTTTTTACACGGAATGACATTTTTTACATTTCTTTTTTTAACATCTCTTTTTTACGTTTCTTGAGCAAAAAAAATAGCCGATAGTTAGTCGCTTCCTCGCCGGCGGCGGTGGGACAACTGCTTTAATTTATACATTATACTGTGACTGTCTAACCACATAGTTGTTGTTAATAAATACTCTAATTAAAATGGTATTAGAACATGCTTCTTCGAATTATATAATAAAACAGATATATTTTAACCAAAAAATGACAAACCCATTTGGAAAACCATATAGAATTAGGTATCCAAAAATTAAATTTACCTTTTCGTCCTCAACATCATCTATGTAAGAATTCATTCATAAAGTTGACAGCAAACTAATTAAAACGTAGACTAAAAATGTATATAACTAACGATTTAACTAAATCAATCAAAAATATTCCCTTAGCAACTAATTTACCTCATTCAGTTTCCCAAAATAAAGACAAATTATCAGCAATCTAAAGGGTCCATTCATAAGTTGAACATAAATGACTATCTCCTACTACGCGGGAAGTTGCGGTCACCATAATATGTCAGATTTAAGGTTCTACCACATGCGAGATTCGACGCGCAACATGTCGTGTTGTGACTCTGTGAAATTGCAATTTCTTCTTAAGATGCGTCGCGCCAGAGTTTATTTGAAGAGCGAGTTAAAACAAAAAAAAAACGAACGAGCCTTACAATAGTCGTATATGATGTGTAACATCTGACATCTCACCTTGGTGATAAGCAACATTAAAGGGGACCTCGTCAAGGTCGTTTCTGACGGCCAACTTTAGCACCGTGCTCGCTCATTCAAATAGCACGCGCTTCCCTGACTTCCTGTTACACATTTCTGTCCCTTTCACGAAATCACTCTCACAGATTTGATTATTTAGATTTTTTTATTTTATTTTGATTGCAGGAAAGCGAGAGGAAAAATGTTACACACAAAAAATAAGGGTTGTAAAAATACCCCTAGTAAGGCCAAGAATGGCTTGTTCTTGCTGTTTTTATGTTTTTTTTTTTTGACTTGGAACCACACCTTTCACCTTTCCACCTTTTTCATACCTTGGAATTTTCTGGTTACGGAGATATTGAAGCTCAAAGTTGCAACTTTTTTGAAGTTATTTTACAAAAAAAAGTTTTAAATGTTATAAATTAACTTTAAACACTGCTACGATCCCTGTTGCATCTTCCTAAAAGCACAATATTTTTCGTTTTCACACCAAAAATAAAAGTAGTTTCACAGCAATTAACCTTTAAAGTCCGATTATCCTATAAAGTTCGCGAGCACATTCGTAAGAAGCGGGCAGTATCATCACAACGTTAATGTTTTCCCATTGTTTGTCTTATTTGATTGAGTATATACATGTATTTATGTATATTTAATTATGCTTATTTTTATATATATAATTAGTCATATATATTATATTTATAGTTTGTAATAGGAATATGTATTCTTGATATTTAAATTTCTATTTAATCCTCAATTTTTCGTAATTGCACCTACCACTCTTCTCTGCATCACCCTATGGTTGACTGGTAGAAAATGCCGCGAAGTGAAAGTCCGCCTCCGTACATTTCTGTGCTTGAAGTATTAAATAAATTAAATATATTTGCACAAAGTTACTTAGTTTGATATACAGAATGTGTAGATGAAGGCTTCGTGATGGGTCTTTTTACACCCTTTATATTATAGATAGGTAGATATCGTAAAGTCGCAAAGACGCGTTGTGATTGTGTAGGAGGGCCCTTAAGTAATTACTTGTCTGGTTATCGTTTAAAGAATGTGAGACTGACGTGAAGACATGATTGGCGGAGGCTGTAGAGTTAATTTGAATTAGACTGTATTTTGTATTAATCAAGGTAGTGATGTCATCTGTCTGGACTGATGATGTCAGCGGATGAAGAATAGAGGAGGAAAATGTATGAAACATGTCAAGAGGTGACGAAAATTAAAGAATGGGTGTCTGCAATTACTGATGAAAAAATTCTGTAAGTACCTAATTTTGTAACTTAAGTAACTAAGTAGTTCCTACATCCAAAAAACAGCGCTCGAAATACTCCATCATTTAATTTCGATACGAAATTGCTCGATAAGCAAATGAAAATTGCCAGATTCTTCTGGCAAACAAACACACATAACATGACGCCTGTAATCCCCGAAGGGTTAGGCAGAGGTGTACCTATATATAGTACACCCACATTTCGCCAATTATGTTTAAGTCCCTTTTAATAGGAGGCGAGCCTATTGCCATCAACCGGACACAAATCCAGACTCCGGGCTGCTACTTACTCGTCTTCTAACAATTAACTTGTAAACTGCAGATGATGAGATTCTCCTGACAATTTGCATCTGTACCTTAAGCCTCTTAGATTGTGACCCATAAGGATTTAGGATCGAAAACTCGAATGGCAACGCTGAATACCTGTGCCTTGTATTATTTATTCCCTAGAAAACTTTTGACTATAAAAATTGATGCAAAAATCTTACTTGCGAGTAACATTATTACCTTAATCAAAAGCTCACTCACCGTTTACAATGTCAGTACAGGATCTATATTTAGAATACTTAGTCAATATCGATCACACTTATAAATAATGTTACGATCGTTTAAGCTTATATATTATTAAAATGGTGGCGAGTGTTCACGATTCTCATTTTCCATTGACAGCAAAACGATAAATGTTGAGACCACCGCGGTCTCCGACGACGTAACGACGACGTCGATTATACTAATACACACGTCTAGAAGACTGTTCTGTCTGTCTGTTTGTTTGTAAGTACATAAATCAATTCCCTTTTTGGTTTCTTGAAATCGATTCGTCGGATCCCATTTTTTTATTTCACATTATATCTACTTTCTAAGCATGGTTTACTAGTGTTATTTTAATCTTCGACAACTAACCATGTCGTAGCTACTCCTTACAATATTTTTCTATTAGTCAAACGGAAGACGTAACGTTGGAAGGCCTCCCACAAGATGGACCGATGACCTTGTGAAGGCCGTAGGAATCCGCTGGATGCGGAAAGCGCGAAGTGGCGGTGGCTTATGTCCAGTAGTGGACTTCTTTTTCGGCTGAAATGATGATGATGATGATGAGAGTCAAATGATTCTACTAGAAAAGTACCAAGATGTAACAAACCCTTTTTTTTTTTTTTTGAGGGTGGGAAGTCATCAAATAACTTCTCCCGCTCTGGGCGGAGCGGGAGGGCGTGTCAGACTCTTACTGACTAAAACCCACCCGTGTTCCTTCGGTTGCCCTGTTGCCGGGGGCCAAAATCTCCCTTTCGGTTTTCTTCGCAACCCCGGCAGGCATCGGCCCTAGTGGACCCCTTCAAATGTAACAAACACTGCAGTCATAATATAATGAAAGGTTAGCCAGTGGCTTATCTTTATGTATGGGCTTATTTTGTAAAGCAATATGTTTGTCGGAAATACGTTACTGAGTTGACTAATCGGAACGCCAGCGCTGCCTAGCAGCGTTCGACAGAGTCTACAACATACGCTCGGACCGGCCGGAGCCAGAGCTGAGCAGAGTTCATCGGTGGCGGTCAAGGAGTGAACACGTTTAGAAACTGTCTCACATTCCGAATAGTCGTGTCATGTACCCACAGTGTGTGAATTGCTAGTGTGATTAATTAGATAGTAAATTATAATGTGATCTGAACTGTAAACGGTTTTTCTATTGCACAATAACCAACACTACCCACGGTACGCCCACAGTAGTTAAAATATGGCTGATAATAATGAAAGAGACACCTACCCTTCTCCGTCCTATTTATTTCTTCCACATGTGAACTTAGGTGGTAGGTTTTATAAAAATATGATCATTGTGGATCCTGTCGAGCACAGCAAAGTAAAGACGTAAGCAGCGACATAGACGTAATCTCTTAGAGTCTAGGCTTTATCAACGAAAAACAGCCGAAATTATCCATTATTTTCCATACCTAATCTATGGAGGAAGCCTTTTTTTTTTGGGTGGGAAATTATCAAATAACTTCTCCCGCTCTGGGTGGAGCTGACACATCCTCTCGCTCCACCCAGAGCGGGGACTCTTATTGACTAAAACCCACCCGTGTTCCTTCAGGTGCCCTATTGCCGGGGGCCACGATCTCCCTTTTGGTTGTCTTCGCAACCCTGGCAGGCATCGGCCCTAGCGGATCCCATCAAATCTGCTGACATCTCTTTGAGGCGCGCGTAGAACACAACGCACCGTCGACCCGAGCCTGGTCCTTATCGAACGCCAAAAAAATCTACATGGACATCGTCACGTGCAAAACCAAGTTTACCATAAAAGTACAATTTAACAAAAATGCAATATACACTCATGAACAAAGATGAGTTAACGCGTGTTCTCATTTTTTTGTCACATCATTATTCAGGCCGTAATGTCATGCGAATGCAAGTGCAATGAAATCACTTCACATCACGTTTATCATTAGAATCAATTATTTCTCCATTTACGCGTTCGTTTGTCGGCAAGCCCTCAATGTTGGTAATTTTGTGTGGACATGATCGCTTTTTATACGTTATTAAGAATTCTCGAGTCGAACGCAAAATATTAACATTAAACACCTTTAAATTATGGGTGCCAGTGGTAATGGTCATAAAATGCGTACAGTCATAAAAGACACCGCGCGTATGTAAGGAATTCGCTCACCGTCTTCAATGTTTTCAAATTTTGACTGAATTATGATTTTATGGTAATCTTGTTTGGTTTAAATTTTCCAATTAGTAGACATTAAAATGCCTGTGTGATACAATTTTTGATAGTCAAAATTGTGATGATGTAATGCTTAGGATTTATTTACATTGTTGTCAAATAGTTGTTTAAGCTGAGAAAGAAATTCTTTAATTGCTGTTTTATCAGATTGAACCAAATAATTTAATATCTATACACAATACGCTGGTACCTAATATCTCATTCCTATGTGAATAACACTAAAATGAACCTACCATAAATATGAACATGTAGAAAAACTTATAAAACCATAATTACCAATAACATCACTGACTGCTAAAAAAAGAACATCGAAACAAAAGAATCAACCTGCATTGAGATGGAAATGTAAGGGCGTAAACACACCTACGTGGTGCGAGTAAAATTAGACTGGTGCCGCAATTAGAGCGATTACAGGCGACATCTGAACATCCTGTCGACAGGATGCATGTGGGCGAAAAGTATTGCCAGGCTTAAAGTGGGCTTTCTTAATTATTGTGCAATATTTTGGTGAAATCCATCGAAAAAATTATTTTTTTGTTCAATTATATGTAAAATTTACTTTTTATATGAACTGAAGACGATTTAATGACTTCAAACAGACTCAAAAAAGCTTTGATGTTTCTACAAAAATATTGTCAATTTGTACTTTTTACTTACAACTTCTGGCAACACTGTATGTACAACCACCTCATCTTGCGTGTCATAAAACTTTGAAAATATATCGGTAATGAATTTTAGTACCTTCAGTTGTAAAGGCAACTTGTACCGTTCCACATAATTGTACATGTTAAAATGTCAGCAGATTATATTGAATTAGGGTGTCTTAGGGCCCAGTCGATATGTGGTCACGTCTGACTCACAAATTATAAAGAACATATCCAAATAGGCTTTACAATGTTTGCAATAATTTGGGGTAGGTACTTAAATTATTATTTTGGTTGGAATTCAATGACAGATCTAAATGAAGATGAAGCGCAACCTTTCAGAGTGACGTGTGTTAATATAAAATTGGACAGTAGAGACACAAATATTAAAGTCCTATTTAAGTAACCGCCTTCAAAAAGGAGGAGGTTCTCAAATTGACTGTTTTTTTTTTTTGTATATTTGTTATGATTACTCCGTAAATTATGAATGGATTTTGATGATTCTTTTTTTTGTTAGATCATACTTCAGAGGTTTAAAATATACTTTGCGTGGATAGTTTTTGAGTTACTTTAATAATACGTATTTTTCCTACTTACTCTAAATGGCTAATGTTATAACTTTACAACCTGACCCTGACATTATATACCTTTTTTTTTTGAGGGTGGGAGACATTATATACCTACGAGTTAATTTCAACTCTTTATTAGTGGCTTTTGTGCACATGATAATTATTCAGATTTATTACAGCTGTAACAGCAATCATGTTATTGCGTTTGATTAAAATAGGTCTTATTTTTATTAATTTATATATATTTTGTATAGATTCTTTTTTATTTTGTGAATGTGAGAATGCTGTAGGCTTAGTGGACTGTAGATTTGTTGACCGTTTTCTATTTTCTGTACCTGGTACTTATTGAAAGACCTACACTGTCCTCCCATACCTAGTCACACTGTTATTTGAAAGAATTGTAAAAGCCAATTATTTTTAAAAGAGTGTCCTTGGAGTTTCTTGCCCATTCTTCTCCATAGAGATGTACGTTTTGGAATGGGCAATTAGCTTCAACTTTCTGACTAACTGACCGACTCTTTGACAGTTCAAAAGTGCCTGTAAGTGGTTTAATTGAAATAAATGCTTTGAGTTTTTTGAGTTTTGTAAATTATTTTGAATTTTGAATTTTTGACAAGTTCCTGTCACTATTATAAAAACGAAAATTCAAAACCAAAGACACCGACTTCACTTTGAGGGGTTTTTCTTTTTTGGAAGACGGTAGTTTTTTTTTTTTATGTAAGAGGTTTTTTATTTGTCGATATGGAATATAAGAAGAAGAGCTTAAACAGCAAAGAATTAATGCCATATAATTACGTCATTCAAAAACGAATTATAATAAATCAAAGCACACACACATTAAGGAACGAGTCGGCAAAACTAAAGTACTTATGTATAATTATACTTTTCAACATTGCATTACCCCCGTAGGCGAAAGAGATCGTCTTAAAGCGAATCATTACTTTCGTCCTTCAATCAAAGTAGGTAGACAGGTCATCGTCCGAATTAGCGTCGGCTAATCGCACTCAGGAGAGAAAGTGTGTAGGAATTAATTACTATTTGCACAGTTCGCAACGAGCAACAACAAAAATAATAAACAATGTCATCGGGTCGAGAGTGGGCGGTGCTTTCGTTATCGTCGGTGACCTATTCACGGAGAGACGAATGTGAGATTGTAGAAGCTTCTAGTCTTTTGTAATGGCACAAAACTTTATTATAATCCAGAACATTAATGATCGGGTAACCCGGTGTCTGGATTTTTGCCCGGTTGACGGCAATAGGCTCGCAATTACATGGGAAAATAAACATAACATAAACATAACTGGCGTGAAAATAGGTATGATGTAACATATTGATACCCTATTTCATACTCGTACTAATTACATTTACACCAATTTTACAGGAGAGCAAATCTTATGTTCGCATATGAATATCGTAGCAGTGGTTAAAAAAATATGACAAATTGAGTGCTTTTATCATAGAATAGGTTTTGAGATACTATATTTGTAATAATTATTTGACAATTTTAAAGTCTGCATGCTGAAAATTGTCTTAGAAGCTCGCCCCCTCAGTTAATACAAGTTTACACGTCGAAATTATGAAATCGATGCAGTTAGGACATAAATGTTTAAAAAAAATGGAAGCAAACTAAAATAAATACAAAAATGTATCATAATAGTTTTAAATATCATTGTGACACTTTTTTTTAATAGAAGGAGAAGGCTTTATGTAACTCTGGTAAGATAAAACGACTTTCAGAATTTCATTTAGTATACATAGGAATAAAAAAGTAAGAAATGAAAAAAAATAATTAGTAGAGTGTGAACTAGGGTATCGATATGAAAAGACACTGGCTCCTGTAGCAAAGATGTTTCGAGATAGTGCAAGAGCAAGTCCCTTAATTGTATACATTTGTTTGACATTAAACACATGAATATATTTTAAGAATTTTTTTTTACATGAAATTTTTTTTTCTGTTCCGCCCGAAATACTGAAAGACAGTTACTGGGTTGTGGAGGTCAGATAGGTAGTCGCTCCATGTAAAATACTGGTATTCAGCTGAATCCAGTTAGACTGGAAGCCGACCCCAACAAAGTTGGAAAAAGGCTAGGCAGATTGATTTTTTATTAAAATTTATTTCGTCTTTTCAGGTACGAAGCCGGCTATATAAGAAAAGCTCATGCTGAGATAGAATTATTGGCCAGTCAGTAAAAATGGCAGTGCGTCTGCCAGGGATGCGTAGTGAACGATATTGTTGCCATCGCGGGTAAAACCTGGATGAGGCTGGCACAGGGACTTAGAGATTGGCACAAGAAAAAGGAGGCCTATGAATGGTAGTGGGTGAAGTCGAGCTGTGGATGATGATAATCTAAAAACCTGTTTAACTCTGTAAAAAATCGGGTATCTCTACTAAAACCAAGAAATACATAGTGGCAACGGGTGGCTGCACCCGTTGCCGTGTTGATGCCCAAGCGACCTTTTGTGTATAAATATTATTTTTACGTAAGTAATACTTCTCTGACACACAAGAACTTTAACAGTGTCCTACTAGACTGCGGCTTGAGATACCAATTGTGGTGTACTCCCACTCTCCTTGTCTATAACCTACCCAAATAAAGTTAGTTCATATTTTCAGACACATGATTGTAAATATAATATATTTTCTAGTTCAAGTTCAAGAAGTAGGTAACTTGATCAAGGCTCTTTTCTTTATTTTATTAGCGAGGAACATTTTGCCAAAATTTAGTTTTTCTTCGATTATAGAGTCATGTCGCAGCCTTTTTCCGATTTACGAAACTACTCATAGTCTCCATCGCCTCACCAGATTACAAAATACTATGACGTTTTAACAAATAACAAAAATAAAAGAGTTAATCAATTTCCAAATAACAAAAAGCAAAGATGGAGCTACTAAGTACATACGAACGTTATGTAAATGGATTACGTTGACAGGCGGCATATCGCATATAAGTCGAGGAGGCAGCGCTGACGCTGGCTATAAAAACACGGTATTCGAGAGCCATCATGGAATCCGTCGGCTAATCTTTGAAGCGCGCTCGCTCGCAAATCACAAATCCACTCGGAGATTAACATCCATTATTTTGCATATTATTGACATTTACTACCACACTTTATTTATACATGTCCAGAGTTATTTGGGAAGTATTTTTTTATCAACATAAAAATGTTTGTAGGCAACAAAAAGAGATCAATATTTATGGCTGGGCCGATGTATGTCAATGCGAAAAATTATTTTGTTGGGAGCTGATTTAGCTGTGGATGCTTTCCGTTTGATATACGTGCTTTGTGTCCTGGTCTTATACGGATAATGAGCAATACTTTTTAAAAGATCGTTAGATAAGTAAGGTTAAGTTTTGGAGCTCCAAATCTGTATAGTGTGTTTGAACAATCTTATTTTTTTAAATTGTCGGTGGTTGATCGTTCGGCGGCCGTTTACTGTCTTTATGATGATACGGACTCTGCCACTTGCGGTTTTATAGCCCTTAAAGAGTTTAGCAGTGATGAAATTCGAGAATAATAACACTTGGAAGAGTGTGGGTATGGCAGTTTAGAGCTCGTTTGACTAATAAGGATTATTTTAGGTGGATCGAGAAATAATTAAACTGACGTTGCCTTTTAATTTAGCGCTAATTGAAGTTAAGTTCTCATTTCTCAGGCCCCTTTATGTTTTAGGACATAGCACCTTTTTTATCATCGGTTAAATTCACACCAGTTTGGCAACAGATGCATGACGTCAGCACGTTAAAAACACTTAAGAACCATAAGAGCGGTTTCGCACTACGTCTGATCCGAATCCGAGAAATGTCTAGCTAAGCTACAGTAGTATTTATGTGAGGGGTTGTGCACTAGATCCGATTTTTGTCCGTCCGAATTTAGAACATTCCTAATTCGGATTGAATTCGGAACTTGAATTCGGATTTGGATCGGATGTAGTGCGAAACCGCTCTAAGGCTTCGAACTCGAGTCTTTATCTCAAATGTATCAACTATGCCTACAACTTTATGGTTTCTTAGAGAGCCATTACAATATTTATAATATTACTTCCAAGAGCAGTCAGCTTATATCTTTCCAGCTTATTATGTCTCATTCCGAGGTTTACCCTCTTGACTGGATTGTTTGCCATTGAATCTTAACTGGCTTATTAAGCTTTTCATCTCAACATTAACCATTAATGGAATACCTTTACAGGTCTTACCGAAAAGCGTTAAGAAGAACGGTCCCTGATTATAAAATAATCTCATCTTATTGTCACCACGAGTTCCGTAAAGGTTTCAAACAGCAGTTACAGTTACTACATTTTAAGTCAGAAACGCAGTTCTTGAAGAAAGTATACCCACAGATTGTTGCCCAAAGCCAAAGAAAAAGTAACGCTGAAGAACATGTAAGAAATAAAATCCACAAATGGACATCAAATCTAACAGGTTGTTGTAACGCCCACCTGTGAACACGAATCCTTAATTGACTTTTACT
The DNA here is from genome assembly GCA_916610215.1 of Omphaloscelis lunosa. Classification (NCBI taxonomy): domain Eukaryota; kingdom Metazoa; phylum Arthropoda; class Insecta; order Lepidoptera; family Noctuidae; genus Omphaloscelis; species Omphaloscelis lunosa. The sequence goes on from OU744255.1 coordinate 6,822,808, forward strand.
ACTTGTCAGAGTAATGAGAAACTAGTCAAATTGTTAATTTAAATGCTTGTCTAATAAAATTCAAATAAATTATAGTGAACTGTAATTTCTGGCGGTGAAACAATTTTTAATTCTTTTAGGAAGTACACCTTACTCCTAAATATTTTTTGTATTGTCTTGAAATACCAGTTTTTATAACGTGGAGCTACCTACATCATACCTACCTGTCTCCCGGGTACTTTGTCCTTTGAAATACGTGAAAAACATCAAATTAACAAGTGGACTCCACATTTTCCAAAGGTTTTTCTCAAGCCAGGCGCATATGACAGTCGCGACGGGATGCAGCCCGTTGCTGCTGTGCTTGCGCATTTTCATACAAAAAAATGCGGTGCGGCCCACCTGTAGAGTGCGTTGGTCTATAGAAAATGTGCCAAAGTGATAAAGCAGGATTGCAATGCGTTGCGTTGCTTCACGGTCTGTTCCATTTTGGGTTAGCCTTAAAGATGACATATTTTACGTTCTCATTTTGACACCGACGACGGTAAGTCCCAAATCTTAAAAGGTGAGTTAGTACTTTTTATGGTGATAATAGAATAGTGATTGATATAACTTATATTAGCTCCAATAGACAGCCTGTTGAAATAGACTAATTGCTGAAAGTTAAGAGGTTTAAAACAGAAAAAAGTGTTATCTAATATTTCACGTTCAAAAGCTTCGTTTGGGAGATTCGTTCATAATGGAAGTCAATTAAAAAAAGTCCTAATTAATATACTCCTAAACTTATTTATTTGCATACATTTATGGCCGTCTATAAAACTAATTAATTCTTCGTTGTATACGTTAATCAATATTTAATATTAGCATCACTATATGTCTAATTTAGTTCGGATGACATCACCTGGAAACTGGTGGCAGGTGAAAGTTAATTAAATACACATTTAATTAAGTGTCACGCCTGTAAATATCTTAATCCTCCTACTAGTAGGCGACGGAATAGGAATATTATTATCTTTGTAATTATGAGTCGGTTTCTTCTTGCGTGTGATCAGGGTTACCATTTTGAAATTGGAAAACTTTTGAAAAAACGCCGGTCATTTGCAAAAAACCCTCTGGACATTTTACTTTTTTTTATTCAGTACCAACTCATTTAACTTTTTTGATATTCTCAAAATAACCTTCTATATGGAAAAGTCTGAACAAATGACAAAGCTGGAGAAAGTTCGAACGGGGCACGGGAGCATAAAGTTGAACATGTCCGAACAAATCCGGATGGATCGTAACCCTAGTTACTGTTATTATCTTTGGTTTGTGTGTCTACAACTCAGACTCGAACTACTGGAAAGTCTATATCATGTTTTAAACACAATGGAAACTAAGAATACCTTTTACTGGGTATTTACCTAGTTTTTAAGTAGTAAAAAAATATTCTTCAAAAATGCTGCCTGAATGTGTTAGCAACCAGAAATAATAATTTCATAATTACATACGTGGGTGGATCTCAGATAAAAAAAAACAAGTGTAAGTTCATAAAATCATAGGGGATTCAAAAAAAAAAGAAGTAATATTGTAAAAAAAGAAAAAAAAAAGAAAAACTCAAGATAGATCCCCCTTTTAAAGTTATTTTTCGGTAACTTTTCATGAATATTCAGAAAAAAACGGGTGAGCGATGGGAGACATTGTATTTTGTTATTCGAAAGACGATACACGAACAAAGACGAAATCAAAACTTAATGCAATAAAACTATCAAAGTCAACATTCACTATAACGATATTCCTACTTATCAAAAAACGGTTTTATATAATCGATATTCAGGGGGATTAAGCATTTTATTACCTTAATCCCAAAAGCGCTGATTAAATATATATTTTCCACGCAGATTTGGGATTAAGAGATTTAAATGAGGCTTTGTAACTTGCTTTCTTGCGCTTATAATAAATTTTACGAGATCGAATTCTTCTCTGATACCTAAAGACGCTAATTTGTGCTAATTTATTTGAGACTAGCTTCTGTCCGCGACTTCGTTCACGTGGAGTTTCTTGTTTTAACATAAAATAAGTCCTATGACACTCGGCAATACTGTAGCTTCCTATTGGTGACAGAATTTTCAGAATCAGACCAGGAGTTCCGAAGACTACGCCCACATACAAACTCGCAAATTTTACCTCTTTGTAATATTATAATAGTATAGATTATCAATTTCTGCAACCGTATGGTCAGGTTAGATGAAATGGAGATATTCGCAGGGCAGAACTGGCTTACTGGCAGTAGCTAGATGAGAGTGGATCTAGCTAAATAGCGTGCATTTGGCGAGGCCTATGTTCACCAGTGTTTTTACAGGCTGATCATGATAATAAATCTGCATATTTGAATTTTTCTAGATAAACAAGCCGTGTGTCCCATGGGAAAAATTACGAACTTCCATACAATCTTTTTGCAAACGAATTAAAAAAAACCTTCCATCCTTCACTTTCATTATTTATAGAACTATTGTGCAAAATGTCATGCTTCTAGACACAGCGCTTTAGGATGTGCGTTGTCTGTCACTAAATGTGACTAAATTAATGTTTTTTTTTTATTTTTTATTAAGAACTAGCTTCCACCAGCGGCTTCGCCCGCGTGATATCTTTATAAATTATAGACTATGTTACTCAATGATTATATAATTTTTAAAATCGGTCCAATAGTTTTTGAGTTTATTCGTTACAAACAAAAATACAAATCTTTTTTCGTTATAATATTAGTGTAAGTAAATATAATTTGTCTAGTGCTATCTACCTATCCTGCTGCTCAAGATTTCCATTTTCCACCAAACGTCTACATTCAAAGACCCACTACACACAATCCGACGTCAACTAAGCTAAGTGTGTTGGATAACATTCGCGACGATCGCTGGGCTCCGCCCACGCTGCGTGGTTACCGTTTATTGGCTACCCGACCGAGGGTTCCGTACTAAATGATACTATTCCATTTTTAAAACTGTACTGCGATGTTGCTATAGGCTGGTGTCATGTTGTGGTGTGGTGTGTTGTTTAAAGACTTGACGGCTTGATGTGGATTGATGTGGTATGTGATCTTGTAAGAGTTAGTCCAATTTTGTAAGAGTTAGTCCAATTTTGTAAGAGTTACATACATTTTGGGAAGGATTACGACTGATCAGATAAAAACACACACAGCTTACCTACAAATATGGAGGGCTAAATGGGGTGTCTATGTGTTATGTAACTATATATTCATTAAGTTCATCAATTTTATTTAAAAATTAATCAATAATATACCAGCTAAAGTAAAAATCTTACATTTGTAAATTCGAATATCCAGTATCCCCGTTAACTACCTTCTCAATCCTAAATCACCTTCTTGACTTTCCGACTTCACCCAAAACACGATGTCAATTAATTCCGCCAATATTATAAATATTGGCGGAATTAATTGACTCGCATTAAAATTAAGGAGCTCCAAATTTTTATCGATATGCTCTCATTCGGTCCCATTTGCCCTCCGACCCGTTACCTGTACCGTTAATTATCCGATCTTTATTTGAATATTTTGAATGCACTAACGGTCACACCTTATGCGGGACAATTAAAAAGTGACGCATCTCGATTCGGCGATTCGCTGACTCGAAGTCGATGCATCGATGCCATTTCGACTCGAGAACCGTAACTCGATTTACGATGTGTATTTTTGATGTGCAATGAATTGATTTGTTAAAAAGGCGTAGGCAGTGAGTCATTGTTGCGGAATAAAATTTTCTAATGTCGCACGTCTTATTGAATTGCATAAATTGTATTAATTCAAGTGGCCTAGACAGTTGTGCAAGTAGTTTGAGCTAAGAAATTTGTACGAATCTATTCCTGGCTACTTTTAATATCAAACAAAATGTTTTAAATTACTATGTTTTCACACCGTTACGCAGATAAGGATTACAATAAATTTCGTTCTTTATATGATTCTTTAGATTTATTAATAATTGGATTATCGGTTTCTTTCGTAAATCATTGTGATTCGATAACTGTTTCCTTGATTATGAAGCTTGTCTTTATGATGGCGGATAATGATTAATAAACAAATCAAAGTCAATGGTTTACAATGCACCTCAAAAGTATTAAAAGTAAAAGGGTCGTTCACATTAACTTGTTCGCCATCCCGTTACATTCGCACCGGTTGCATCATTCGCGCTAATCGAAAATTCTTAACGTGCTATCTTAAATTTCAAGCCTCTCACCAAAATGAATCATGTCCCAAAATAAGGCACCGATAATCGAACTTCAATTTTGCATGCCCCTGTACAAAGAAAGCACTTTTACTTTTTTATTAAATTCGATTTTCTCACGGCACGACGTGACTCACGTCGCTCTCTTGCTTTTCGTCGTGTGTTGGGCCCCTTAATTATGACGTCATAACCACGGCCCGCGGCTGCGGCTGCGCTTTTGTTCTCTTTTCAAATTTCAGTTTTTAAATTATTCGCTGACACAGAGGCTGTATACCTTGGTTTTGTCTTTTATGCCAGTTGTTGGTGATGTTTATAAAACTGTTTGTTTATTTGTTTACTATAGACCGCCCAGGGTTATTATTCGGTTCTACTAAAGTATAAGATTTATGAATCAAGACTTGTATTGAAGAGGAAAAATGTTTTATCGTGAGTGCTGAAAATGGTTTTCGTGACGTACTCATATTTAAAATAACTTTATAATTTTTAATAAAGCGTGTATTAAATTCTAAATATAGACAACATAATCTTAAAATTGTATAAAATTGTTAAATAAAGGATGGTCCCCGTAACTAGTTCATTGTCAGAGCAGTACCGGGCGATAAGATTAAAATATTAAGTTCTCAACGACCTCAATGGTCAGTACAACAGTGAAATATTTTGCGCTCCTTTACACTGTAGACACAATAGAAGTCCGCTTTACGTTCTACCTACTGCGAGGATGTAGAGTGGCTAACATTCTGTGAAGCAAATTGGGACTGCATAATAATATTAGACCGTAAAAAACCACTGAAGAAAATGGTTCTTCTCATTGACAAGATACTGAAAACACATAGGTACAATAAAAATGCCAGCTTATTATTGTGTCACTACAGGGTTAAAGTCTCTTCTTATACAGAGGAGGTATAAGCATTTATCACCGAGCTTTCTCAAGACGGTTTGGCTATTTCAGACTTCGATAACTTCTTTCGCGTGGAAGTCGATAAAATATAGCCCAAGTTATGCGATGACAATGTAGCTTTCTACAGGCGAAAGAATTTTTAAAATTGGTTAAGTAATTTTTGAGTTTATTCATCACAAACTAACATACAAACACACAAAAAATCTAATCTTTTCTCTTTATATTATTAATTTAGAAGTCTAGTTTTCTTACGGTGTTTTTTTCTTTATCGATATTAGTGATGACCAAGTACAAAGGAATGGAAAGAGTCACATTGGTCCTTGCCCGGATTTGAACCCGCAACCTCGTGCATGCGAGCATGCAGATGCCTTAACCAATGAGACATAACGACAAAGGATTATTTAATGAATTCCTCCGATAAATGACAGGTTGGTCGATTTTGTAAATCGCTCTGCGCAGAAACAGTGGTTCTGTCAGACCCAACCGAAGAAACTTAAGAAAAAGAAAAACCTACCATACAGCAGCATCGACTCGGAATATAAAATGATTTTGATACTTCGTCGACCCGGGCCTGGTCCTTATCGGACGGTGAGCTACCTATTGCTCACCGTCCGCAAGCCCGCGCCTACGGTGGCCGGAAATAGCCCCGCGATTCCAGACGCCCTGCGCGTCTCCTCCTTCGGCGGTTAGGGGCGTGAGGGCGCGAAATTTGCCTCTCCCTAACGCGTTCCGCCTCCTCCTTCGCGAGCATAACCGCTTCGCAGAAGGAGGTGACGGCATCCCATTTCCTCTCGCTCCGTACGATGGCCTGAACCAGGGCCGGACTCGAGAGATCACCGCCGCCGATCGCCTCCACGAGGACACGGCGATGCTCCGCCCAAGCTGGGCAGACCTCCACCGTATGCTCCACCGTGTCCTCCGGGCGATCCACACAATGGTGACATCCGGGCGTTTCCTCCTGCCTTACCTAAATTACCCTAGGCAGACAATATTTTATTTTTTCCTAATTATGTTACGTTCTGAGAGGACGTGTTACTAAGTAATTGGAGTTTCGTATCCAATTACTTAGTAACACGTCCTCTCAGAACAGTTAATTACGGAATAAGAAATATTAAATTTGAATTTGTTAACATGTATAATAAAATACCCATGAAATACAGAAGAATGAACGTTTTGCTTAAAAAAAAACTTCCATCGTATATAATGTGTTAATAACAATAACATAACATAACATCACGCCTTGTTTCCCCGAAGGGTTGGGCAGAGGTGTCCCTGTAGCACAGGCACACCCACATTTCGCCAGTTATGTTTAAGTCCCATGTAATAGGGGGCGAGCCTATTGCCATCAACCGGGCACAAATCCAGACTCCAAGCTGCTACTGAGAAATTTCAGATAGAAAAACCCAATAACATTTTGCTCGACCCGGGAATCGAACCCAGGACCTCATACTTAGCAGTAGCGCTTGCGACCACTAGACCAACAATAATAATATAAAAATACTAGCTTTAGTAAACAAACAAAATAAAAGATACTTATTTAGTCAGTACGCTGCATTTATTTTTATAAATTTACTTTTAACGTCGTTTTTGTACGCTCATAAACATTTTATGTAAATTTAATTTCTCAGTAAATGAATTATTGTTAATTCTTAATGTGGAATAATAAAGTTCTTAAACCATATGTTAAATTTTGTGTTCAGGTCAGCTTCACCGAAATTTTTCTCGCAAGTACATCCTTAATCCGAAAAGTCTCAAAGGACACTGCACACAAGGACCCACCACCGTTCCCAGTTGATGTCATGAATGGAATATTCAAGGCGTTATAAATAAATATAACTGTCGTACGCGGTCTAAAGAAAGTGCTCCCGCGCAGTTCGCTCGTAAACCTCACTTACATCTCAATAAACATATCCTCAGTAGCGGTTATCGTTTTGCAAATTGAACTCGAAATGATAACTTTTATTGTTATGTTAGTGTAAAGGTAATGTTAGTAAATGGTAATGTTAAACTGGTTGCTGGTGTAGATACAGCCTTTTAACAATGGAAGTCAATTATTGGCTTCTTGGTTGCCTGGTGGTAAAGGGTTAGGTCTGGCAGCCTGGTTGTGTAATAATGTTGTCTAGTAATCATAAAATCTTTCATTTTGATAAGGAATTTTATGCATTGCGTAAATCTAGGTATGTGAAGGAGCTAGTTTTTCTTAACATATTAATGGATATGGTGGCTTAATTTTTCAATCGACCATTGTTTTCTTCGTCCATTTTGATGTATCTCATTTCAATTGGCATCTATCGCTTTGGTAGAATGGTCAAACTACGCCATTTTCAAATAAATTTTAGTGACACAAAGTGTCCGCAAACAGGACAACATTTAAAAGAGACTGAATTTATAGTAAAGCTTGTCTATTCTGAAATGACGCGCCCACACTACCACATTAACGCACACGGTAAAGGCTCCTGCTAACAGGCGCGACACGACGGTGCGACGCGCGCCGGTAATTGTTCTGCTGTGAATTTTTCTTAGAAATTGTTTTATTAGACCGACGGTAATACGGTAGTGGGCGCGTCTTTTCAGAGTGGTCAAGCTGTACCTAGAGCTGCATGTTGAAGCCTGTATCGTATACCGCGGAATTGTTCCCATACTGATAGTCTGTCATTCTATACATGGTTCAGAACCAGTCGATCAACTTTCCAGTATATAAAGTCATAAAATGTTAAACATTAAAGTCTTAATTATATCCTAGACAGAGTTAGTTTAACTGTTGTTTGTCCACTCAAGTTATATCTCATTAAACTTCATTACCTAACTATTAACCTAAACCCACATCGATTGATCAATCACTGACTTACCGATTGAAATAATTAAACAATAAATACTAAACGCTAACTCATAACTAAACACCTACTTCCACATATAATATTTCATTACAATTTTACTATCATGTCCTATTATTTGCTATGATATTACTATTATTGATTTTCTGTACAATATTAATTTTATCAGCCGAGAGTCGTAAATACCGAAACCAATGGGTATAAAACTTATCGGTTCCATATATTTTAGTGGAAATTTAACGTTTTAATATTGTACACCCACGAAAATCTATAAACCGTTATGTGCAGATACATTAGTATTTAGACTTTATTATTGCGAAACTTATTTAGAAAGGTGTACGTACTTAATGGTGGTGGCTTTCATTAGTGGATCGATGCTATATTTACTTATACATATTTTTACGAAAAAAAAAAAAATATATTTTTCCGACGTGGTATAGATTTTATACATGTTTTTTTTTACAAATCTTCTGACCATGTTCAATGAACTACAAATTATTTTATTTTGTAAGAATCTTTTTTACGTACCTATATGAATCTTTCCCACGTACCTATATGAATCTTTTCTACGTACGTACCAAAACTACAACTACCACAAAAAATCATGTTTTTTTTTTATATTCACTTGAAAAGAAAATTGGTACTAAAAGCTTTTTTTTTATATTTTGAAAAACTTTAATGATTACTGTTTTACAAGTGAATTCATATCCGATTTCGTTTTTAATTTCCCTTAAAAGTGCAAGCATGTCATCTTTAGTTAAGTTCAGAAACCAGAAAAAATATTCAACGGTTCAGTTTAGTATCAGTACGCATTGCAAAATAAAACTCACAGGTTTCACATCTGCATAATCAATCCCAACTCTATGGACAACCAAAGACAAAATCCTATAAACATTCCCACATCTCCACCAACATAAACTAAGATGCTACTGTTTAGTAATAATTGGAGTCCAGTGGCGTTCAGCTGTGCTAAGGCGTTGATTTTGCAACCCGTGAGTTATGGCCTTAAGACCGGTGATACGTCGTCGTAAGTTATGGCCTGACTGGTTTCATTCAAGGCGTCCCATTCATGTAGACTAGGCTTAAGTTTGTGTAACAATGGGTTGGTTTACTATGATCACTTTGGTGTTGGTGGGTCAGAATGTAGTTCGTTTTGAACATTTTATAAGGGTCCATCTATAACTTTACGTCACACGTTTAGGAGCAGAGAGGGGGTCAAAAAAATGTGACCTGATGATGAGTTGAAACTTTAAAATATTACCAACTTTATCAATATTATAATAAAATTGTAAAATATGTGACGCCACACCAGGGGAGAAAGTGTCACACAAATATAATAAGGGGTTAAAAACTAGCTTAGAGATTAAGTTGTTGAACATGGAGGCTGGAGTGCTATGGCCAAATTGGCCAGGAAGTCTGCAACCTTACATTGACGTCATAATTAAAAGGAAAACTTAAAAAGATGTAAATGTATATTTTGATCCATGCCATATGACCCTTTAGATTACCTACTTCAGAGGTAACAGATAAGTTCGCGTCTTATAGCTCAGAACCTTTACGTAACCAAGTTGGAAGCTGCTTTTATGGTTTCATTTTCTTCATATTGGATTGGCTGCTTTTATTGGTTTTTTTTTTGCTCGCAGTTTTGCCGCAGTACCCTATGTATTAATGTAGGTAAAAATGTATTAATTCCGTAATAACATACCAGTAAAGCTATCAGTCGGTATCATTTTTTCCGACATCTTCAACAATAATCATCATATTTCAGCCAATTTACACAAAATCTTAATGAATTATACACTAAACCCTTCCTCATGAAGCATTCCGTCCACTGGTGAAAGCCGTATGAAAATTCGTTCGGTGGTTTTTGAGTTTATCACGTTCAGACAGACAGACGCGACTTTGTTTTATAATATGTAAGTATCTGGTCGACCGAGCTCTGCTCGGGTGAAAATAGAGAATGCTCATTTAATAGTATAGGATAAGTCATACTAATACCATGCTGCCATGATAGTAGGTACTTACAAATTCCATGCTGCCATGTCATTATTCTAAGGTGGCTACCTTTTTCAAAATTTTGAGAAACCGAGTTCTGCTCGGGTGAAAATACGGAGAAAACGAATTTTCCGAGAATTGAGATCTAGCTAGATCGATTTTTCACCCCTGTTAACCTCAATATTGCAACTTTAATCAAAATCGTTAGGGCCGTTTTCGAGAACGTGATTACAAATATAATAATTACAATTATATAATAATTATTAATTATAATTATATAATAATTACATATTTATACAAATATTGCTCATTTAATAGTATAGGATGATATTATTTGTATCTAAGTAAAAGCGACAGTTAGCTTACTTTCGTCAATGCTAACAGAATCGGCGTTACATTACATTAACAAGTTATTAAGGGTCATATAAATATACATAAACTTACGCTTTCTTCCCATGGGGGTAGGCAGAAACTACAAAACGCCACCTGCTACGATCCTTACATATTCGTTAAGGTTCATCTATTAATAAACCCATATTTACCTACTGTTTATTTAATCAAACTTAATAAACTCCTTCAATGACATGCGTCTCTAATAGAAAGTTCATAAAAAGTGACGTCAATCCAATTAAGTACTATTAATATCCTTTAATTAGGAAAGTGATCACCCACGCCTATGACGACAGCGATGTAGATTCAAAGACATTTTTCTTTCGTTCACAGAGAAGATAGAAAATACAGAATGATGTGATTTATCGTTCTGTTTATTTAGCTCTCGCATAAGAAGCTAAATTATATAGTTGCACTTGATAATATGTTTACTGAAAAATGGTGGACCTTGATAGATAACAATTTAATATGGACAGCACTGCAAGTAGTAGAAGTGAGGCTACTGATGTGCTATTGATTGTACATCGTGACCGACACACATCCATAGGTTCTTTTATAATTAAATTATGTTATTCTATTACAACAATCGTTATCTTGGATGAACACTATTATTGTTTGTTGTTTACTTCATACTTCACAAACACATATTAAACCATTGATATTTATATAAATATTCCAGCCACCGAGAGAATACTTTCCTGACACCTGTCAATTGGACACGATAAGGAAATAAGGTTAAATTAGAATGAAATAGAATTAAGGTAACGGTGAAAGTCGCAGGAATCCGCTGGATGCGAGAAGCACAAAACCGGTCGAAGTGGCGGTGCTTGATCCCGGGAGGCCTATGTCCAGCAGTGGACGTCTTTCGGCTAAAATGAATAAAGGTAAAGGTTAAATTCGTAAAACAAATATTATTTTGTACTCAGCGTTTGCAGGCCTTTCACAATTTTTTTACCTCTTATTTTGCATCAAAATGCTATAAGGTTGTCGTTACGGGTCGTCAGAAGTCCGAAAGACTGACAACCAATCTTACCAAGAGGTATCGTATTACCTAGTAACTAGGTTGTGGAGGTCAGATAGGCGGTCGCTCCATGTAAAATAATGGTATTCAGCTGCATCTGGTTAAACTGGAAATCGACCTTAATTGTGTAAGTACTGCATATAACTGTCAGGTGTGAGAAACGTATTTTAAAATTATAATTATTTATGGTGTACTATCCTTAGAAACGATTGCCCATATTTTAGACCTAGATTTTGAAAGACTTTCTACTTTTGAACGAATAACCCATCCAAAGAGCATCTTGTAACTTAGTTTCTTAGTGAATTGATTCAGGCGTAACTTTGCGGAAACTCACTATAAAATACAACCACCAACCGCCTGCTACCAGCGCTCGGTGTGGCAACACGCCTTGTTCGGTTTCGCGACAAGTCAATCATCATCCTGATGCCTCGTTGAGAGGTGAAACACGTGTCGATTTCTTTCAGGGTTTTTATGGCTATTTAAGAATAGTTTAGCGGAACAGGTTACTAAATATAACAACGTCTATTGTACCTATTTTCTTGACTCACAGTCGATCCTCAGTACTTGTAAGCCAACCTTCCATTTTTAGAGCGAACTGACCAAAGTGTAGGTGATCATAAATCGACTCTCATATAATATTACATTTCGCGCCACGATTGTCTATCCTCTCTCGAGACGCCATTATTCTGATACTCGTTGTAAAACTTTATTTCTGTACAGATTTTATTATTTTACACTTTTTATCGTTGCTTTGTGATTCGATAGTCTGAGGTGGTCGCTGCGTTTGCGCACTAAAAAACGATATATTGTAGCAAAATGGTGAGTAATCGAATCATATTTATGGTCGATTACAACAATAATAATGTTGGTGGACATTTTTATAATAAACTGCCTTTATTCTTTTCTTCCTGTTTTATGCCAAAACAGAGTCTTCGAGGTATTCATGTCTGAGTATTTAAATGAAACAGTATGGGAATAAAGGTGAACACGAATGTTCAGATATGTCGTAAAGTCTGTGTCCGATCCACGTGAGGAGATAGTGCGACGACGGGTCCAGAGATTGTTGATTTAAGCCCTTTGTTTTAGGGCTATGGGAAAGTACAAGATGTACAAAATATGAAATAAAACAATTTGTATTTTTGTTATTAGATTTCACATTGTTGTCCTGATATGGAAGAAAGAATTCGTAATAATGAAAGTAAAATTGTGTTTTCTCTACATTTTAATTACCCGACTAAGAATGAACAAAAAGTAGAATTATGTATCATCGGTTCCCTCATAACATCTAAACTACTCATCAAAATCTGACAAATGAGGTATCGTTGGAAGCGTCTTGATCGACCGCTGGTTATGCGACGTCACATTAAATTGAATATGGCGCCTTCTAGAGGACATAAAAATACGAACTTAAAAAATGTGAGGTCATGTTAGGTATCAAATAAAATAAATAAATATTTAGCACATTTCAAAACAATAAAATAATATAAGCCCGAAATAATTTGAATAAAAATAAAAGTTATAAAACTAAAACCTAATACCAGGTTTTAGTTTTATAAGTTTTTTTAAACCTAATATCAGTTAATATTGGTACACTGCAACCTTGTAATTCCCCTTCCAAATATAGATAAACTCTAAGAAGATAAGTATTAGGTACTACGTTGATGTTCTCACGTACACACAGCATTCAATGTCAACCACCCTATCGCTTTTAGGCACAGGTAACTAGTCTTCCTCAAATGACTCAACACCATCCACGATTTTCATTAGTAAATGCATTATGTGTACTATAAATATTGTAATTTTTTTATTTTATTTACTACTCATTTAGGTTCATTGACATATTTGTGAGAAAGTCTTTTTTCATAATTTACCTATTTGTACACGTAGGTAAATTGTAAAGTGCAGTACATCCACTTTTCATGGCCTATTTACTCATAATTTCATCTCAGAAATAGAAACAATAAAATGGGCTCCTAAAACAAATAAATAATGACAAAAGCTCAGAATCAAGTTTAGTACCTATTAATAAATATTGCATTCGGAAATTCGTTCAATTTCGAGAGGATAATTAAATATTGATTTACTATTTGCAGAAAGCTGTCAGGGTGGCATCCCGACATCGACGCGCAAATCGTAACCTTGAATTCAGCACATCATCCTGACGAAAATGCAATACCTACGCGGTCAAAATGTATGAATATGTATGAACCGGTAATATATATTTTTTAATTTAACCAGCAAAAAAATCTAGGTAAAGACTAGAATCATGTACTGAATGTTGGAAATTCCGTGGACTACTCAATAAAATAACATATTAGACTCCAAAATATATTGTGCATCACTACAGGCAAAACGATCAGCAGTACGAGCACGTTTATGAAAGTGACATCTGTCTAGAAAACTTATTCTATATCAGCAGAGTTTATACTGGGACACATATACGAACTCCATGATGTGTATTAGGCACATACCAACATCATTGTTGTAATTATTTCCAACACTGGCCCTTGAACCAATATAAACTCATGTAAATCACATTACACACGTTGAACACTATAAATAATCTAAGCATAGATACATCCGCTGTCTAAAAAAATAATAAAACATTACAACAGCAAAAGACATAGCAAAAGTATAAATTTATCAAAGTATCCGTCACATATAAACAGTAAATATTCAAAACTATGTGATACGGATCTAAAACAAATTATACTTCTGCAAGTACCTATACCTTACTTACTACTTAGAACCATTATGTCATTTATTTAACGATATAAATAAACGACATACAAACTTATCGTGTTTTTCCTTTGCCAACGGTTTCGTTAAAACGTCGGCCACCATTTCATCAGTAGATTGGTATTTTATAACGACTGTACCTTCCTCAACGATTTCCCTGATGAAATGATGTCTTACGTCAATGTGTTTCGTTCTGGCGTGGTACATAGAATTAGTGCACAACTTCAGTGCAGACTGATTATCATTAAACAATGTAATCCTATACTGTACCCCGTAAATTTCGAACAGAAACTTGCGTAGAAAAAGAGCCTCTTTACAAGCATCTGACAGACACATATATTCGGCCTCTGTGCTTGAAAGAGCCACGGTTTTTTGTTTTTTACTCTCCCAAGAGATGGTAGAATTTTCCACTTTGAACACATAGCCGGTATATGATCGGCGATCGACCTCATTTGACGTAAAATCAGCGTCAGCATATGCAATAATATCCAACCCTGACTTCTGAAAAGTTAAATAATGATCAGGCGTACCTTTCAGATAGCGAAGAACACGTTTTGCCGCCTTCCAGTGAGTCTCATCGTACGCGTCGTTGAACTGGCTGAGCGAGCTTACAGCGTGCGCAATATCCGGCCGGGTACATACCGCTATGTACATCAGACATCCTATCAGGCCTCTGTAGTCGTGCGTACAATCCTTTTTTGTAGATTTCACGAGCTTCAGACCTGCCTCCATAGGTGTTTGTGCAAGTTTGCAATCTGACATATGAAATCGTTCTAGCACCTTCTTGATATAGCTTGACTGGTCTAGAGTTATTTCCTTGTTCTGTCTGCAAAGCCTCATTCCAAGAATGTGATGTGCTGGCCCTAAATCTTTGATTTCGAAGGCCTTCTTCAATTCTTCTTTGATTCCTGCCGTATCTCGGCAACCAGCTGAAGAAAATAGCATTATGTCATCAACATAGAGCGCAATTATAATCATAGATTTCCCGCTCGACTTGACATAAACACAAGGTTCGGAAGATAAACGTTTGAATTTCATTTTGCTCGTCAAAACGCTATTTATTTTCTCATACCAAGACTTCGAAGCTTGCTTCAGTCCGCATATGGCCTTATTCAACTTGTAAACTTTATCTTCTTGGCCTTTAATCTTGTAGCCCTCTGGCTGTTCCATAAAAACGGTTTCTTTTAAGTCTCCATTTAAAAAAGCCGTTTATACATCCAGATGCTCGATATTCATGTTATGTTCTGTTGCCAAAGCTAGCAACGTACGTATAGTAGAATATCGTACTACAGGGGAGAACGTTTCTTCGTAATCAATACCGTATTTCTGGGTATAACCTTTTGCAACTAGGCGCGCTTTGTACCTCAATATTTCCCCGTCAAGGCCAAGCTTTCTTTTAAAGATCCACTTGCATTTGACAGGCCGTTGCTTCGTATCGCGGTTAGTCAGAGTCCAACACTTATTATCGATGAAGGATTTATACTCTTCCGCCATCGCGGCTTTCCACTTACTCGCTTCTGGGCCATTCAGTGCCTCCCGTACTGTCTGAGGGTCCCCCATGTCACTGCATACAGTGCGTGCTACACTAGCTGACTCAAACTCACTAGTTTCGTCCGTAGAGTTCTCGTAGTCTTCCAGTGTGGAATCTCCTGGGAGGTACGTCTCATCCGCAGGATCATCTGGGCTCTCACTACTGCTCTCAGAATCATCTATCACAATGGTCCTGTTATCTTGACAGTTTTCGTTAGATATTTCTGCGGGTTCTTGGGGTAAATCGGGCAAGGCGGGTTGCACTGGAATATTATCGGCGACAGTTACATTGTTTGGAAACAAACCAATCTGAGTGTAACGTGAACTGTCATTCGTATCTGATGAAGTGTCATTCCAAAAAGCATGTTCTAGAAAACTGACATTTCTTGCTTTAATGATATTCTTCGGGCTCGCCGGATCTATCAATCTGTAACCCTTTGACTTGTCACAGTATCCGACAAAAATATATTTCTTACTTTTGGGATCCAATTTGTCCCGTTTGTGCTGTAGGGCATAAGCTTGACATCCAAAAATGCGTAGGTAACTCAGATTCTCCTTTTTACCTGTCCATTTTTCTTCCGGTGTACTCCCCATCACAGCCTTAGTTGGAGAGCGATTCTTCAGGTAGACGGCGGTGTTGACCGCTTCTGCCCAGAATTGCTTTTTCAAGCCTGCTTCCTGGAGCATGCACCTGGCTTTCTCCGTAACGCTTCTGATCGCGCGTTCCGCGACTCCGTTCTGAGCCTTGGAACCGTGGTCTGATGTCGAATCCCATGCTTCTTCAGGAACTTCTGAAATTTAGAATTGACATATTCACCACCATTGTCACTACGAAGAACTTTTATTTTCTTATTGGTTTGGTTTTCTACGAGAGCTTTAAATTCTTTAAACAACTCGAAAACCTCATCTTTCCTCCTAAGAAAATAAACAAATGTTTTTCGTGACAGGTCGTCAATGAACAACAGAAAATATTTTTTTCCACCTAGAGACGGGCACGGCAGTGGTCCCATGACGTCACTGTGAACTATTCCAAGGATTTCCTTGGCCCTAGTCTCAGATTTCTTTGGAAATGGCAACTTAGTCTGTTTACCTAACATGCAAGAAACACACGACTGAAAGTTCTTGTTGTCATAAGAAATACCTTTGACCATACCTTTTCGCAGTAACTCCATGCTTCGGGTGTTCAGATGTGATAGACGACGGTGCCAAATTTGTTGCGTTGACTGGCTTCCAGTAGCAGGGTACTGCGGCGTTTGCTCCACGCTGACGGCAACAGGACGACTGTCATCCTTCAGTTGACATGCCGGCACCGCTTTGCTGTCACCTGTACCTACAGATAAAGACGAACACATGGCCTGCGAGGATAGCTCGCTACACGAAACAGAAACAGTTTCAATGGCATCAAGTTCATAAATACCATCTCTCAGAGTAGCTGTAGCCAAAACCTGCCCGTTGTCATAGACTGTACACACGCCAGAACGAAACACAATTTCGTAACCTTTCTTATCCATCGCACTA
Organism: Omphaloscelis lunosa; assembly: GCA_916610215.1. Lineage (NCBI taxonomy): Eukaryota > Metazoa > Arthropoda > Insecta > Lepidoptera > Noctuidae > Omphaloscelis > Omphaloscelis lunosa. Next base: position 6,839,926 of record OU744255.1, read on the forward strand.
ACAGATAATAAATTAGCAGATAACTTAGGGACTAAGTACACATTACTTATCGATCTCACACTGTTGTCCTTTAACACAGCTTGCGCAGTTCCTTTTCCAGCTGTTTGCAATGCTTCACCATTTGCAATTAAGACCTTCTTTGGCTTTCCAGTTGTAAAATCTGATAAAAACCTGCGATCATTGCAAAAATGTTGCGCCGCACCGCTGTCGACGTACCAAACGTCTCGCTTGACGCCTGCGGCCAACGCTGTGAGATGCGCCTGGCCTTTCCGGCCACTCTTCTTGCCGTCAGAGTTGTCAGGACAATCCTTCTTGATATGCCCACTCTTTTTGCATCTGAAGCACTTAATTCGTTTGGGTGCTTTCCGGGCTGCTAAAGCCGTAGCATCTTCGCCTTTCTCATCGCGTCTTGCATTTTCCAGAAGCAATTTCGCTTTGACATTTTCGCTTGACAGTGACGTGTTCGAATTTTCTGGAGCCATAATCAACGGGTCGTAATCGCTTGTCAAACCGCTGAGTAAAATCACGGCCACGAAGTCATCTTCCAAAGCCGCTCCGATGTCGCTCAGTTGTTGCGATGTATCCATAACCTTATTAACGTATGCCTCCATACTCGCACATTCGCTTAATTTGGTGGCGAACAATGTGCGAAGCAATCCGAGCCGTCGTGACAAGCCTCGGTCTTCGTATGCCTTCTGAAGGTTGCTCCATGCTTCGCGAGCCGTCTTGGCATTTCTAATTTGTGGGAATACACAAGGCTTCACGTTTAAAGCGATTTTTGCGAGCGCTTTTTGCTGTTTCTTGGCATCTTCGTTTTTATTTTCAGTTGTGCCCACACAATCCCAAAGATCGTCATGAATGAGCACCATCCGCATCATGAATTTCCAGGATGGATAATCTTGGATCCCGGATAATTTTTCAATAGAAACATTCTGAATGGCCGTTGCCATCTTTTGTTTCCTAGCGAATAAATTTTGAAAATAATTTTACGAAAACACACGCACACACTTGGAAAACGGTTATTAGAGTAGCGAATAACCACGCTCTGCTACCATGTTGGAAATTCCGTGGACTACTCAATAAAATAACATATTAGACTCCAAAATATATTGTGCATCACTACAGGCAAAACGATCAGCAGTACGAGCACGTTTATGAAAGTGACATCTGTCTAGAAAACGTATTCTATATCAGCAGAGTTTATACTGGGACACATATACGAATTCCATGATGTGTATTAGGCACATACCAACATCATTGTTGTAATTATTTCCAACACTGAATCCATGGTACAAGGTTGCGCGTCGATGTCCTGCCACTCTTTATCATTGAGATACTTAATTATGATTGTGTAACAGTTTGTAATAATAAATAGTAATTTAAAAGTATTCAAAAAAGGTAAATGTAGACCAACCCGCAGTAGACCAAAATGACGCGATTTACTGGAAGGCTACAAGGGACGATTTTCAAGAACAATTGAAAATTAAAAAGTATAAGACGTATATCGGGGAAATTTAACTATAACTGGTATCACTGATAAGTAAAAAGAGGTGTCAAAATAAGACTTGGCTAGTTAGCAAACCTAAACTCAGTGTTGCACCAGCATCAATAGAAGCATGCGTTTCTTTTACAATGCGGGACGACGCACAGAAATATATGCTTGTCTCTTTTACGCTCCCTATAATTACGGCATGCCGTCTTACTTTCACGTGTCATCCAATATATTATGACATACTAAGTTAAAAAAAAGAAGATCAAATGTTGTGTAAGTATCTATCTACCTCTTCTTCCTTATAATATTATTGCCTAATATGATAACATTCCTCTGCCAAGCCTTTTATACATGGGTCATCTATTCTCTTCAATATTAACGTCACTTTAACAAGCAATTTCATATCCTTTAAATAAACTTGTTTAGTTTCATTATAGGCAATAGTTATGCTGTGACACGAACACATTATGATTTTAGACATATAGCAAAGATTCCTAGTTTTAATAATAACTCTTTGAGCAATGAAGCAATTCAATTATCTAGTAAAAGGTCAGATACGCCATTTATTTATTGTTTATCATTGTAATAAAATAAGTGCATTATGGGAATATCTATAATTCATCTCATTGGTTTAGTGACGCCTGTTATAGGGAACTATGGAAGGGTCAAAAATCTGAAATATTTTTTAATTATATTTTACGACCGAAAAATTTCCAACCTTCTTGAGGATGATGATTCGCTGATGTAATAAATCTTGAATTAAAAAAAAAATGTTTTATTTTTTTAACCCGCTTATTAAAAAAATCTTAAAATTTTTCCTGGTACAACAACAACTGGCAGTACAATTTTATTATGAAAGCCCGCTGCTTATCACTATCTCCAAAATATACACTGTTTACTTGTTCTTTCAGTAAAATTTTGTTCTTCAATTTGGAGGGCTTCATGGCCAGAGAGTGCGGTGAGTTGTATTGTTTTGAGCGATGATTGGATTTACTGCGGAATAAACCTAATCATTTTAGGGCTGATTTCTCAATAGTCAGATAACTTTTATCTGAGGTAGAAAATATGTCTAACTGCCATATTTATTCTTCAGATAAAAGTTAACTGACTATTGAAAAACTAGCCCTTAAAGTTTAAACGAATATTCGTAGTAATTATCCGCTCAAAAGAATTCACCGCACTCTCTAAACACGAACCCCTCCAAAACCTCTACCTGACCTAGTCTACTCCATAATTCATAAAGTAACGTATCTACCATAATTCATGTAGCCCATTCAGTTGCTGTAAAACCGTTCCGCCGGCCACTGACGTCAGCCGTGGGTGCCGGAAACCTCCCACGTTCCGTTCACGGCTACATCTTCCGGTTGCAATATGAAACGGCAGAGAAAATTATCCTTACATCGGAATATTGAGGGTTTTTTTTAGAATTTATTAGAAGGGTGAGTATGATTTGATGTGAAAATCCACGTAATTATTAAGAACTGGTTTCTTTTTTTGGTATTATATTTTACGATTTATAAGCAAATGGTGTAGGAGACCCATGATGAAACAGAACGTTCTAATGAACACTAAAAGTCCAACAAATGAAATGCATTAAAGTCCAATTTTAAAAAGATGTGCTAGGTAAATAAAAAGAGTTCTAAGGTGATTGTTTTTCATTCGAAATAATATCAAATGGTTGTAAACACAAGAACTTTACAAACTGTTAACAAAACGAATTCCACACAGCCATTCAAAACAAAAGCCACTTCATATCGTACTCCATTCATGACTTCTTCCAGACTCCCATTAAAATGATCATTCTACAACAGTCGAACATTGAATTCCAAACCCTATTAACTACAAACTTGAAGTCCAAAATCCAAATGCAAATGCCCTAGAGAAGCTTGACTGTACTTATTTTAAAAAGTACAGGAAGCAAAAGGCTTCATATTTCATCTAAAATACGTTTATTATCACGGCAGTGTCGCAGTAGTGAGCAATTACAAGAGCAAAACCTACTAAATCGTTGCCACCTGTTCTCACTGTGATATTGTTAATAATTTTCTTAGGACAACAGCAAAACTGACCCCAAGAACTAGGAAGGTAAGGTTTGGTTTTCAGTGTCGATGATATAAATATTGATGAAATAGGAAAATGTATTTTATATGCTCGATGATTGAGTCCCGTTTAGTTCAATGTTTGTTTCACAAACGCGATGTAGGATAACTGCCCACACGCTTTCATTCGTAGGAAATCCATATCTTTGTTTTGTAATGAAATTGTTAGTTTATTTCTTAAAATAAACGATGTTCGAAAGGGCTACAGTAGTTCTATGGCGGCCGGGTGGTCTGCACAACGATTATAGGACCATGAAGTTTATTATCGTTTGATCGCGTGTTACTGTTGTTATTTCTTTATTTAGGCGGCCTATGATATTATCTGTTTAGATTAATACTGCTTTAAGTGTGTACGTGACAGGCTTTTTAATGAAATCGGAAGTATTGGGTTTCATAGCTAATAATTGCGTCATCATTGCGTCGTTTATTCTCAAGTGGTTATGCTTTGGACAATAGTAACTTTCACATCTTCTTTAGGACACGTGAAGAACCTCTTCCCAATTCGTGTTTAGTTGAAAAAGTAGATAATTTAGAAGATATTATTTCCTTAATTAATAACAGAAATTTATTTATTTAAAGTGGGTGATTTAGTAAATGATGTGAGCCTAAGTTATGATGATAGCTATGATAATAATATTCATTGCAAACTAAACATGTAACATTAATCATTAAAATCCGCACACAATACAATTTAGCATACATTCAACACTTCTCATATACAAGTAGGCGGCAAGAACAACTACGTAACATTAGTAAAACCTCAATTCACTAATTCAATTAACATTTTTAACAAAACACATGTATTGAAGAAAGCTTGGGAGTTTCTTATACAAACATTGCTTGCACTTAATCCGTCCCGTTACAAAAGGTACTAGGCTGACAGAAATTAGAAGCAGTGTCTGTCCACTGCGTTGAGCGGACACTGCCTGCATTCTAATTTGTTTGCATAAACTTAGAACAAAAGCCTGGAGACTGGTGGGGCTTGGATTCTAAAGTTCAGGATCGGAAATTGTTGACCCTAAATGTTGTCTTACACGTTTGTATTTATAACCGGTATTAGTTGATTTGATACAAATTGTTTAATTTTAAATAAATGTGTTTGAGATGAACTAAATAAAACGAATGTTTAACTTAAAATTACGGATGCTGTAGATGCTTTGAGTGTTGGGATTATCCCTAAACAAGCTGGATTATTCCTAAACAAGACAGCTTTAACACACAAGATAGATTTTCCAACGGTGATTTTAATGCACGCTTTTGGTTCAAATAAGTTTCTTTGGGTTATTTTTTCACAGTTTGAATAATATTTTATCCACTTATTAACATTAATTAATACCACATGTCATGTTAACCACTCAGTGCCTAAAGAATAACCTTAATCAAACTGACTCATGTAAGATATTTGACTCACCCATTAAAATAATTATAAAGTTATATAAATCACGCAGCAATAAACATCTAATTAGGATAAAAGCTAATTTATTTATACTTTAAATAAAAGGTCTGCGCTCCCGCATCCATAAGCTTACACAAAAATATATGATAACAGAGAATATATTGTACTAATCTCATTTGCATTCTACATTATCGTTTGTAACAAGTATTGATTTAAATTCACAAAAAGACAACGTTTTACCAAAACGACTCTTAAGAGTTTTAGTTGGCGAATTAGCATTTACAGATGTATATCAAATTATAACAAGTTTTAAAAAAACCTGAGTACCAAAGTGGACCCGTATAAATGCCCTGGACAAGATAAGAACAGAAAAGGAAACTAATGGTTTTATTTTTGAGATTTATTGAATGCCAATACTGTTACTAATTTAAAATCTAAATGGAATTAAAGTTTAAATGTAAGATAATGATTTTATTCATTGATAGAGTTTATACATAAAATTTTAATTATTTCAAGATGCAAAAGTATTTTTACAAAGAAAACTATTCCACAAAGTAATTTCATATCCACATTTTAGGAATCCCAGGAACATCCTACACACCAACCTGGAGATGTTCCCGAGTTCTCTACAGCTTCAAGTGTGCTTATAATTTCGGATCACGATGTTATCTCCTTGAGAAATATTGTTACTGTACAAGCCTTGAGATGTTATTACTTTGTTACTTTTAAAATTTAGTCATTTTTAATTTTCATTTTAATGTGTTTTGTCAGTGTCAGTTTTTTTTTCTTTTTAGGTAAATAATGCATAAACATTACCCAAAGGGATATACAAACTTTGACTACCGGAGTTGGGACATAATATTTTGAGGTCTCAACGATAGAAACCTTCATATTCTTTGACAGTCATAAAATTACACAGGTACTATACAATTACAACTTAAATTATCATTAGTGCAGGCATAATTCGATGAACGCACTGAGAAATGTCGTGGATCAACGAAATCAAGAATAGAAGCAAGCGGAGAAACATTACTATAAAAGAAATAAAATCATAAATGTTAGGTACTCAAAAAATTGGCTATGTGCCATTCAGACTCGTACTCGAAGGGTTCCGTACCATCATATAATATTTAACACTACATATTTTCATTATTTGTTTTTATAGCGGCCATATTAAAAGGGTCTCGGTTGCACCCTTTGGCTACGGAACCTTAAAAAGTAGGTACCTTTCGCGGATATGGTGGGTAGCTAGCCTACACTAGAATAGGTATGATTAGTATAGAAGAAGAGTAAAATTGACGTGTAAAAGTGTTTGTACAAACCTATTTACAGAAATAAAATCATTTATCATTTATCAAAATAAGCTTTTGTGTTTTATCGATCACAACTCTCTTGGCCTTCATCTCACCTGATGGTAAGTGATTATCAGGTCGAAGGTGAAAGCGAGCTTCTCCCGGAATCCTCAACCATAGAGGAACTGGCTATCTTACCTCTAATTGCCGAAACACAACAATGCTGTTAATTATTTTTTTTCTAGTAACAGACTTAGATCAGATGGTGGTAGCTAGCCAAGCGGACTTAAAACGAGCCCTACCACCAACCAAAATGTTGAATGATTATTCTCGGAGTAACTGGAAAAGACGAGGGACGATGTCAGTCTCCTACAGACTAAAATCGCAAGGCGTCTTCATCATAATTTGAATGCCTTTGGCATCTACAATCTTCGAATTCTTCGTGTCAATGGCACGATAGTCTTTCAAATTCCTCCGGGATCTGCATACAAGAGTAATATTTCCTACCTACAGTTACTCGGGTGCGTGTCAATATTTCACCATGACTAGAAATCAAACAGTTTTACCGCTGAGGTCATAAACCACGTTTCAAAGTTATGACGTTTACCCATATTTGAAGTTAGTAAAATTAAACTCAACATTGTCACGTACAATACAGAACTGTAAACGATACATAAATAGGTTGCAGATACTTGCAAGTACCGTTTTAAATAATGTGCAGTGTTACGAAATTGTTGAATGTAATTTCTATGGCAAGGATAAAAGTGTAGACGAAGACTGAGGCTGTGGAATGGGAGCTTTTCCTTTTAAATATACAAAATACCTTTGGGTAATTTTTTTCTGTAATGTAGTCTCTAGTTCACCGTAATGTGTCTTCGATCAACAGAAACCATGGTGAATAATAATAACCCCACCGCCGTATCACTACGTTGACGTCTGGTGGGGCTTGCGCGTTCCTATTTTACTGTAGGTCTATACCGGTAGAGTTCACTTTGCCGAAACAGGTCTAGAGTTGAAGAGCCAGACCAAGAGAGATACAGAAACCCTGGGCAGTAGCGACCCCGCGGCTCCTATCTACCAGGAGAAATCTTGTTCCACATCTCTAGATTGCTACAACACTGTGCTAACGACAGTTTTCGAGGGCCCATTATTGACTGTGCAAGTCACCCCTTGACATTTTATCTGTGTATTGTAAATAAAACATTGGTCAGGCAGGGGCCATAGTCTTTCCATAGTTCTAGGTAACCTGCCCACTATAGCTACCCAAACCCATAGTTCAATATCACCCGGGGGTGATCTTGAGTACTTGCATAGTGTGAACAGGGATAATCGTCGGTTGGTGCCTCATTTCATTAAAACGTGTAACGGACCTCTGCGAGTTCGCTTTAGCCCCTCGTACGCCTTCCAAAGGTCGAGGACCCCAGAGACCCGAGTTAAGTCAAAAATTTAAAACAAAACATTTGTTTTAAAAAAAATACAATTTAATTTGTTAATGACATTAACAACTAACACCACCGGAATAAGCCAAAACTAGACCAATGTCCAATCTTTTTTACTCCACCAGTAGTTTGTTCAATGAAATCTCCAAACGACTGGTTGACACTTCCCGTGACCCAAGGGCTGGTTTTTACCTTGGCCAGCGGCTAAGCATTGCCATACAACGTGGCAATGCGGCCAGTCTCTTGGGTACATTACCAGTCGACAGCGACGCGGAGGAATTTTTCGACGCCATATTTTAGTTTAATTTTAGTTTAGTTTTAGTCTAATAGTTTTAGTTAGGTTAGGATATTATATTTTCTTAAATAAAGGTACTTAGTATACCACATAAAAAAAAAAAACCAGTAGTTTGGTACCTAAGTATATTAAGTTATAGTATAATAAGTAGTTATAGTATAGTAAGGTATGGTACCTAAGTACTGTTTTGGCCTCCTCAAACCTCATTCTAGAGAAGAAGGAAAAGATTATTTATTAACGGACTGATGAGGTCTTCACGAAATATACATTTTCCATCTAACTAAGTGATGATGCTAACACACAATTACAACCCATTTTCTAATAATATTTGTAAGTTAGATTGAACCAACCATTCACTACTTCAGTATTCAATTTAAAGCATTGTCAAAGTTTATCTGACAAGGAAAAGCAACAACATTTAGGCTACCTTTAAAGGTGTTTTCACACCATTCATGTCAATTGGATTTAAAGCATCGTCGCTGAAATCAACAAAATAAGTGATTGCCATTAACATACTCAATGCTTCAGTGAATTTTTCTGCGAATGAGAGTGAACATAGCGAACGCGGATTTATGGAGTTTTACCAATGACAGCTTCGGTCCCAAGCACTACTGCTGAGCATGAAGTCCTGGGTTTGATTCCTAGATCGGGCAAAGTGTTATTGAATTGTCCATCAGGAATATCTCAGTAGCAGCCCGGAGTCTGGATTTGTACCCAGTTGATGGCAATAGGCTCGCCCCCTATTACATGGAACTTAAACATAACTGGCGAAATGTGGGTGTACACTGCACTATTGGTACACCTATGCCTACCCTTGGGGATTATAGGCGTCATTATTATATTTTTCTAATAATTCTAACACCGAGGAAATTATTTTTACTCATATTGCATTTTCCTATGCAAAGACCGAGATTGCAAAGATAATTCACCTTAAATGAAGAAATTGTCAATGAGGCTACCTACCAAAAATGTTCTTTCCTAGTTTACCAACAATCTCAGTTGTAAACGCCCCTTTACAGAATAATTTACACGAACTGAATAAATTGTACTGTGTGATATCTCACAAAGGGCGAGGCTAGTGTTTCTAAATGTCAATCAGCGTATATCTTTTGTTTGCACAGAACTATGCGAGTGTCGACCACTCCATACCTACCTGCCTATTAGGTACGAATAAATCATTTCGACACAATTAATGGTTTATTGTCACCGAGTCGCTTTAATTGCTCGAAACAATTTTGTTTTGATAATGAATTACAAGAGTCAACTTGTAATTGTGTGGTTGTGGATTTATGAACAGATATGTGTGCCAAGTGGAACGAGGGTGTGTTGGTCGTCAGAATTCAATTGAGTGCTGGAATTTTGAAGAAAAACAATTGCTGCTTGCTGATAGCTTGATTGTTTTGGTCGTTTCGTTTTTCAATCTTTCGAAATACAGTGACGAGCAATATAAAAAGTCACTTGCAAAGTGCCAAAAAAATGTAATATCTCGTAAACCACACAAGTTAGCTACATGTAGTAAAAAAATCTTGAAAACAGTTTCACAGGTGTTTTTTATGCTCTTGAATGTTGTTTTTTATTTCAAGAAGCTATCTAGCGTAGTTTTGATTTGAATATTTCGTGGTAAATTAGTGGCTTTTTTATATTTCTCGCAAGTATATTAATTATTTTAATTGGTTGAAATATTGTCACAAAACACACATCTCTGCCTAGCCCTTCGGAGAGTACAGGTGTCATGGTATGTTATGAGAAAGAAAGAAAGAAACATGCGTTTATTGGCGTTATTACAGAAAAATACACCTTAAAACTATAAAAACAGAAAACAATGATTATAATACCAAAAGGGCTTCAGCTCAGCATTATGTCAGATGACAACACAAGATGTACCACCTGACGCTAATTTTCAGCTGCAACCCACTTATGTTATTGTCACAAAAGTTTCAGTGCTTCTCCTTGCAAGTCACTTGAACGCAAACTTGGTAGACAGGCCGCCAGGTAGGGTACTGCGGCGTCTTATTTCAGTTGAACAGATTATTTTTTTCGGAGGTCCATATTCATTACCCAATAACCTACTCGGAAAATTACAGTAAAACCTGAAGGGAAGTTGGTGTCTTTAATAACACGGTGAAATGCTCAGGGGAAGCTCCAGGCATTTTTTGAACACGTATGATGCTAGATAATATAAAATTATTTTTCCGATTTTTTTCTATTATTCCTCTACATTATCTTCAACTAACTTATCAACATTCAAACCCACAGTCCACTCAGATTTTAAATCGAACTAAACAGACAAGATGACGTTAACCAGAAGAAAATCTCGTTGAATAACACACGCACGGAAACCGTTTGAATAGCACATGTCCGTGCGCATACCAAGCCGCGCACAAAAACGCTTAGATATGCACAACGCAATGAAGATCGGAACTTAGTGGAATAGTTTTTGAAATAGATAGATTTATGGTGTACTTTCAAGAAATGTTACTTGTACTTACTAATTTGACTTCATAACTTGGGAAAGTTAAGTACGTTTTATAGTACCTAACAGTATTTTAATAAGTATCAAGTTGTACTTGGTAACGGACAAAAGGTCAGCATAACCCGAAAAATTCTACTATTTATGCGAGCAGAACCACAGGAAGACATGTGATAGATGGAACTCTCAGATCTTTTCTCCTGTTTCACATAGGACATCTCTATCTTCAGTGTTAGCTAGTACAAAGCCTATTCAACTAAATTAAATTGAGACTGGTGCACCTTTTTATCTTTCAGCAATACACTCAGGTAGGTCGAAGCAAGGCAAACCTGCTCAGATGGAGATTCACAGATGACTCCACCCTGAAGTGTAGTGCTGTCAACTGCTGTCCCACAAACAATGGGGCACTTACTCTCGTGTCCAGCGTGTCCTGTTGCTTGCACGATGCAGTTGCTGAAGGACGCTACTGAAGATGCCAAACTCGTAGCCAAATTCTGGGACTCTATATAAATTGCCATCGACACACCGAGTAGAAAAATACACCCACGTTTCATATCAATGTGACTAGGGAGTATAAGGAGCTATAGTTGGTTACCTTTAGCTAATTAGTAACTTACCATTTTCAAACTGAATTAGGTAGATAAGAATGTAGCTAGGATTTTTGTAACACTATCAAATGTACTAGATTACTTATTCTACCTATGTGTACTAGACTTAAGTCTCAGTTTCATTAATTAATGATGATTTAGAACCTAGTTCCCCATTAATATGTAAGTTGATTGAGTAATTAGTCCGACCTATTAGTCAAGAACAAGGTGCATTATGTCACCTTTATAATCAGTCATTGTTATCAGTTGATGAATAAGAGAATAGTTGTAAAGTCCATACGCAGTTTGTTCACGTTTTGCGTTGGCAATTAACAATATACGGTAACCTTGCCAAATCGTTGGTATTTAATTTTTGTTTATGTGTTAAAGGTGATGTGTGACTTGTAGGTTCCGTTATTTGCCTAGGAAAACTTGGAATTGTGCTGCTTTAGCTAAATTATTTATACTGTGCTAGTTTTTGCTCGCGTGGAAGTTGGAAATTATCCCACGGGAACGTACTACCAGGGTAATAAGTATGTTATGTCCTACCCCAGGTTATGGTCTATCTCTGTGCCAAATTTCATCAAAATCTGTTCAGTCGTTTAGGGGTGAAAAAGTAACAGATAGATAGTTGCTAAAATTTAGTTTTTTTTTTTTTTTTCGTTTCGTAAATTTGAAATCATGGGAACAGTTAAGTAGTATACAGCGTACATACATACTGCCTAGCCTTTTCCCAACTATATTGGGGTCGGCTTCCAGTCTAACCGAATGCAGCTGAATACCAGTATTTTACATGGAGCGACTGCCTATCTGACCTCCACAACCTAGTCACTGGGCAATACGATACCCCTTGGTAAGGCTGGTTGTCAGACTTTCAGGCTTCTGACGACCCGTAACGACTGTCAAAGTTCCACGAATGGATCGAACCGTGCGGCTGTTATAAAAGCTAAGTAGCTATGAGCTCCTCCTAAGTAGTATACAGCGTGTATATCAGAAATGTGTGATGATATTTATGGGATAGTCAATCAAACTGAACAACTATTTTCACAGGACTAACACCGTGATCGTGAGAAAAAATAATAATACCTACTAGAGGTGTGCGCCGATCGGCTTGGCGCACGCCGCCGGTAATTACAGCCACGCCGCCGCCGCCGATGTTTTTTTTCGGCGTCATAGGCGTCAATGTCAAAATATGTTATATTCTAGATTTAGGTATAATGCAAATATACTAATAAAAAAAAACACTGAATTCCTAAATACATACAAACTTATTAGTTTATTTCGACGTAGTTGTTTTCGCAAATTTTATTATTAAAAAAAAAACATTTTTATATGAGCATAATTTAAATAGCAATCACGACGCACTGGTTGAATTCTTTAGTTTTCAAACATTGCGATATGGGCGAAAAGAAGACTTTGCACAATTTTCCAAACACTTCTTGGATGAAAGGAGAATTTTGTTATAGTGGTTAGATTTTAATGGAACATACTTTTATTTTCACCATCCATGCCTATTAGGCCGATGACGCCACCGCCGCCGACAAATTAGACGTCAGACGCCGCGCCGGTAAAAAATACATCGACGCACACCTACTCGTCACAAATGTATGGGACTGCGAATTATATTTTCGCGATTACGATGTTGGTCCCATGAAGAAATTTATTCAGTTTGATACCCTTATTATGACCACACGTTTCTGATACACACTGTATAAATGTGAGCCAGCTGACTAGCAATTTTTTTAAGTGAAAACTTCTTTAGGCGCGTTGGGCATTTTTGAGCTGGGAATAAACCATTGATTTCGCGACACTGTGACGACACCTGCTTTTGACCATTAAAACGACATCAACGCGTTGATTACCGTGGTGCCGATTTTTTTTTTCAAGTTTTTACTTCTGGCGGCACACCCGGAGTGCCACTGATTTTTACCAAATTACATTTCAACCTGGACTGATCTTAGAGAAAAAAAACAGACAGTAGTAGCCTACTAGCCATTGTGTTAGTAATAAATAAGAACCCTAACAAACTAGTAAGACCTGGTACCTTCGATAAAAGCCTTAAAGTGTTCAAACTACATACAGGTCGTTTAAATTTGTCAACTGCAGTAAGTCACGATCAACGAATTGAGGTTCAATTCAGAATAATATTAATTTATGATATATTGAACAGGTATGCGCAAAATTTGAGCAGAATCAATAGCTGACATTATTCGTCTCAGCCTTATCTAAAGCCAGCTTTCAAAACTGGTTTATTAAAAGATAAGTAGAAACAAAAAGATTATAAATGTCTGTTATCCTTTGACTTACACTGCGTTTCTGGTATCAAAATCAATGATGTATCTTTAAACTCACGGCAAATGATCTGATTGTCTTTTGAGAACGAGTTACTTCCCTACGAATTAATTTCAAATCTTTATTAGTGGCTTTTGTGCACATGATAATTATTCAGATTTATTACAGTTGTAATAGCAAACATGTAATTGCGTTTAATTAAAATAGGTTTTTATTTTTATTAATTTATATATCTTTTGTATAGATTATTTTCTATTTTGTGAATGTGAGAACGCTGTAGGCTTAGTGGACTATAGATTTGTTGACCATTTTATATTTTCTTAAGTACCCTGGTACTTATTGAAAGACCTACACTGTCCTCCCATACCTAGCTAGTCACACTGTTATTTGAAAGAATTGTAAAAGCCAATTATTTTTAAAAGAGTAACCGTGGAGTTTCTTGCCGGCTCTTCTCCATAGGAAACGACCAATTGGAACCGTGCACCTAGCTTCTGACGTTTCATAAGTTCCTATGTAAGGTTATGTGAAATAAAAATAATTTGAATTTTAGAATTCAGGCGTACAATCACAGCATTTGAGACGTGTTTGACAATTTTTTAACTAATTTTTGTGTTGATTTTCATTCCGAAAACCGGGTGTTCTTAACAATACCTATTATAGATTTCAAAAAGGCTTCCTAAATCGTAGATCTTGGAACTTAAGACACTAGAACTTGGCACTTAAGACAAGTGAAGTGTGTTGTAAGGCGGTGAGTTCTGAGTATATTAAATAAAACTAGAAGTAGAAAAAGACTTAGAAGTCTGTTATACGTCTACGAAATCTAGTTAAGCAACCATAGACGTAAAAGACAAGAAGAAGAAGAAAAATACCTCTACATATTTATAAGTAACTAGCTGTTACCCGCGACGTCATTTGCATATATTTTGTAAGTAGTTATGTACCTGTTTTATCACTTTTTAAACAAATATGAAAAGTAGCTTATATCCTTCTCCAGGTAACGATCGGTTCTATGGTTTAGGTAAAAGCATGAAAAGGTAACAGACGGAGTTACTTTCGCAGTTATATTGTTATTGAAGCACCTAGTATAGATATAATAGTCATAGTTGTTAGGGGTTTTCAATGACCATTTCACACATCATCAGTTCAGCCGAAAGACGTCCACTGATGGACAAAGGCCTCCCCAAGCACCGCCACTTCGACCGATTCTGTGCTTCTCGCATCCAGCGGATTCCTTCGGCCTTCACCAGGTCATCGGCCTACCTCGTGGAAGGCCTTCCAACGCTACGTCTTTTGGTACGCGGTCGCCACTCCAGAATCTTACGACCTCATCGGCCATCTGTTCTGTGAGCAATGTGCCCACCGACTGACACTTAAGTTTGGAAATTCCTCGGGCTATGTCGGTCACCTTGGTTTTCCTTCGGATCTCTTCATTTCTGAATCGATCACGTAGGGAAACTCCAAGCATAACCCTCTCCATTGCCCTTTGGGTGACTTTCAGCCTTCTAATGAGGCCCATTGTGAGCGACCACACGCGCACATTTCACACGGTAAAAATATTTAATGCGGATTTCCCTACCCCAAAATAATGCATCATATATATTTTTATTTTATTCTATAGTCACTTCCAAAAAATAATGTTTTGTATTCAATCCATGTAAACAATGTCGATAGAATCCGAACAATTGTTTTAAGTCTCACATTTGTGGTTTACCAGACTTTTGACTTCCAAGTATCATTTGCTTTACCTGTTATCAATTTGAATATGATTGAGGTGGAATAAGAATCTGATACGAATTCTGACGAATGAGGTCAACAAACCGTTTACTGGGTGACTTTGGGAATTACCACCTTGTTTCGGAGAAGTCTATTTTTCCACTATTTCCAGGAATCTAGAGTCTGGCCACGCTAAGTCTTCATAAGTAATAAAACGGTGGAATTTGAAAATCTATAGACGGCAACACCATCCCGTCCTACGAAAAAAGAATTTGATACTTTGTTTGTCTTTTTGTTTTTGATAGGTTATATTATTTATATTCTGATTAAAGTTTGGTAAAGAAAAGTCACTTTAGCACGATGCAGTGTGGATTTGATACAGTTTTGTCATCGTATGGAGGTAGAGCATAGGTATGAAAAAGTCTATTACACATAAACTAATCGAAATATCAAAATCATTAGATCCACTTACAACCACGAAACTGACTGGTGTACAAGTATACTATATATAAAACTTTTTGGGGTTGCCTATTTATTCCATTGCAGACTTAGCGTGGCCAGACTCTAGTGATTATTAAACATTAATAGTAATTAATTCATCCCAAGGACTGGGAGACAAAGTGTCGGTCTTCCGGCGGCGGTGGCTGTTAGCATTATGGGTAGAATCTGAATGAGGCGGACAGAAGCATGGGGATTGACACAAGAAAAGAGAGACCTAAGCTTAGCAGGAGGTGAAGTCGGGCTGTGTGTGATCTCTTCTTCTCGTGTGGTTAGTGACTAATCTGGTGTCAGAGTTTTAAAGCCGCCCATGGGCTCTGGCTTGGCTTGACATACCGTCGAGAAATATATCTCAGGCATGCCGGTTTCCTCACGATGGATTCATCGTTTTTGGAGCAAGTGTTATTTGCTGTTGTTGTTGTTGTTTGTTGTTGGCTGTGGGTGATGATGATGATGGATTCATAAATTAAGATATGATATGACAAGATACATTATTATGTATCTTTATTATGTATCTTGTCATAGCATATCTACCAGACCATAGGACCATAGGTTCTGCTGGTCCCTTATTTAAACGTGTTTTGTCTGAAATTTTTGCTGAAATAGTTAGCCAATAAAATCACACGTGGTTAAGTAATAACACCCGCATCCATCATGTTAAGCTACGCTTGCCAGAGTTGTTCTGTTGATGGATAACCATCTTTACATACCTAGACTCTTCCGTGCCTCGGAAAGCACGTTAAACCGTTGGTCCCGGCTTTATTTCGTTGTATGTTTGAAAGTCGTTACGGGTAGTCAGAAGCCCGAAAGTCTGACAACCAGTCTTACCAAGTAATAAGATATTAACAAGTTATTGGGTTGTGGAGATCAGATAGGCAGTCGCTCCATGTAACGAAACTACCTGTTTTGTTAACTAGCATAAGTCAAGTGTACCTATAGATGATACTATGTAATGTTAGCACTGTTACTTGATTGAATTAACTATTAAATAAAAATAAAAAACTGGTATTCAGCTGCATCCAATTAGACTAGAAGCCGACCCTAAACTAGTTGAAAAAAAGCTAGGCAGATTAAATGAGTTAGCCTATAAAATGAAACAGGGTTTCTTTAGTCCGTTAAAATTATGCAATCACGTAAATAGTAGCTCGTCTGAAAGTGCGTGATGGTCTACAGTTTCCGAAACCCGCAAGAACTGTAACCACCGTTATTTTGATTGAACACTCCATATCGTACAATCAATTAATCAACTCAGCCTATCGCAGTCCACTGCTGGACATAGGCCTCTCCCAAGCTGTGCCACCACACCCTTTTCTCCGCCTTCTTCATCCAGTCTGTCCCAACCACTTTCTTAAGGTCGTCGGTCTATCTAACTGGGAAGCATCCCACGCTACGTTTGCCGATACGCGGTCTCTACTCTAGGACTCGTCTGCTCCACCAGCCATCGGTCCTTCGATAAACATAGCCAGCCCACTTCAGTTTGCTTACTCTGCAAGCTATTTCGGTAACTCCGGTTCTTTTGCGGATAATCGTACAATGTCTACTTAAAATAATTATTTTGAGGATCTGACACTGAATAACATCACCGTGCTTGGTTTCTATTCAAGCTTTGCTCTCAGCTTTGCCCTTATAAGCTGACAATATTCCTATTTAGTAATTCATAATATACTCGTATTTACCATACTCAACCTATTTAAATACTGATGTCATGACTAGTCCAAAGCCTTCGATCAATATCACTGATACACTAACGACAGGCGGCGACATTCTCTATTTAGCTATTTCAAGTCTTAATTACTGAATTCGCATTACTGATCTAGCTGTATTTATTTAAATACATACAGTATAAATATTTTCTTAATGACACTCGGCAAACTTCGTGTTACGTCAGTCGTCGAATTTCTATCAGTTGCCCTTTGCATTTACTGCAGACCGGACGCTCTAAATCGACTTGGAAGTATATATAGTTGTTAATACTCTTTTAAATTAATGTAATTTATTTTAAAAAAGGGAAAATAGTTTTAAAACTCTATATAGTTCACACAGAAATAAAAAAAAACAAGTACTTAGTTCTGAATTCAAATTATTATACACGATAAATCTAATAAAATTGATGGACATGAAAATTAGCTTCATTTGTATTCGGAAATGCGATGATTCCCGAGGGACAGAAAATAGGCTGTAAATAACTCACGCCTGTATTTCCCGAAGGGTTGGGCACAGTTGTACACCCACATTTGGCCAGTTAAGTTTAAGACCCATGTAATAGGGGCGAGCTTACTGCCATCAACCGGGTACAAATCCAGACTCCAGGCTGCTACTGAGAAATTCCAGATTGAAAAACCCAATAACACTTTGCCCGACCCGGGAATCGAACCCAGAACCTCATGGTCAGTATTAGTACTTGCGACCACTAGACCAGCGAGGCAGTATTTACTTACAACTTACTAAAATTGCTGTTCAATGATCTATGAATGACTAAGTAATATAATATACAGGGTGGCAGGGAAAACTGTTACCATTGATTTAGTACATAATTCTGAACGCCCCTGCGTTGAAACTTTTCGTAGGTTATTAAAAAACATCTGCTGTTCCGTACATTTTGCCCGCGTAGCTATTGTACTTTTCTATTAAACGGTTGCTTTTTTTTTTAATAACCGACGAAAAATTTCAACGAAGGGTTTCAAAATCATGTACTGAATCCATGGTAACAGTTTTCGCGTCGATGTGCCACCCTGTATGAAGTAAAATGTTGGTCTAATGTTTTTACTATCCTGCAAAACTAAGCTTTCTTAGAATTGTAGATTTCTCAGTAAGACAAGCATTTTTTTTTTAAATCAATTTGACATTATTCACCATTTTTTTCCTTTTCAAGCTGGAAATAGTAATATGCCTGACAGTTAAAAGTAGGACAAGGGCCTGTGTCTTTACCCAATAATTCATTATTCTTCTTAATTTAAACATCTTTGTGAAGTTTTACTAGGTACGGCCTATTTTCGACAGGATCTGCCAATGAATCTAAGTGCCTCAGGCAGACAAACCCATGGAGAGCTCATTTTTATTCCAACCTCAGTCAAGAACAGTCATGGGATGAATTCATGAGCTAATAAGTTAATCCAAACAGGTATAATTCACATTTACATAATACGTGCACGTTCAATTTTGATCTCATTAACAATTTATTAGCTATAATGTTATTATGACAACTGTAACAGGTACCTAAAACAATAAATAATCTTATAGTTCATAGCCTACCGCAAGAAATAAATTACTTAGGTAGCTACATAAATAGCTAGGGCTATTGGCTGGCTGTCTGTCTATCTGTCCGTCTATCTGTTTGTCTATCATAGCCAATTTGCTCCAAATTTAGTTGAAATTTGGAATTTTAAATATGGGGGTTACCCCCATATTTTTTCGGGATCAAATGGGAAAATATAAAATAAAAAAGTTTTGCAAACTGTTCCATGTGACATATCAAATGAAAGGGCTTGTTGTGAGAATCTACTTTTTTTTTTAAATTAATTTAAGATTAATAAAAAAAAAATATGCAATAGAAGTCAAAATCGGTCGAACTGACTGTAAAAAAGGTCGCACGGGTCGATCGAAAGTTCAGCTACACTAGCCGGAATCAATCCGTCGATGGGTGACCATCCATTACAACTCCTCCGTGCCTCGGAAAGCACGTTAAAATGTCCGAAACTCTAACAACCAGTCTCCACCAGTCTGCACCAGTCTCCTCCAGTCTCCATGTTACCTGACCAACCGCTTAACTGACCTCCACAACCGTGTTACTGGGTAACACGGTTGTGGAGGTCAGTTAAGCAGTTGCTCCATGTAAAATACTAGTGCTCAGCTGCATCCGGTTAGACTGAAATCCGATCCCAATATAATTGGGAAAAAGCTAGACAGACCAGATTCCACTTTTACTGCCTCGCAAATCTTTCATTTCACGGGTTTTATTCAAAGAATCGTGCCGTTAAAGCTAATATTGAATCGAAAGGCTGTACATTCAGAGTTCATACAAAATTCAACATTTTAGTATTCCTTTTTCGGCGCATACCTCATTTGTTTCTAAGATCTCAGATTCAAAGTGATGACCATTGCCATCAAAACGAAGTTATTGAAACATAGAGGAGACGTTAACGTGTATTTTGCTATTCTTATTCATCACCAAGTCTTATTTAGAAGCCTTATCTTTATGCATTTTCATGATACCTTGTGAGAACTTAAAGTAAACTTAATTATTCATGGAACTTAAATGCTTAGGTTCGATCCAATTAATTTAATTGCAAATTTAAATTATTTTGTTCGATTCCACTGACATTAGGTATTGGCGGCTATAGAAGTTTAAGGATAAAAAAATTATACAATATAGTTTCGACTAGCTGCGCCCCATGGTTTTACTCGCATAAGTCTCGATCCCGTGGAAATATCTGGATAAAAAGTATTCTATGACCTAACCTAGGTCATGATCTACCCATGTGTCAAATTTCATCCATAAGCGTTCAGCTGTTTTAGCGTGAAAGCGTAACAAAGAAACAAACTCACTTTCGCATATTTTATAATATTAGTGTTATGTTAATTTAATTCGGTGTCACTATGATAGAGATTTTTCAGCGTTGGAATAAAAGGACTCAAATGTAGGTTTTTTTTTTGTTAAGGCTTAAATTTTTAAATTATTGAGCCAATGTGGTGGATCAATAAATCAATTAAGTTCCTGACCCCTTAGCATAACATCAAGTTTATCTAATAATAACTTACACTCACTAAATTGAATTACTGCTAATGTTGAAATAAGTCCTAATTACCCATTGTATTACAAAACAAATGGCCTCATATTTCAGACAACGCCTTAAATCTGTCCTTATTACATGAATATTATTTACTATCAAATAAACTACGATTAAGAATTATACCAGGGACTTTAGTCGCTATGACAAAAACTAAGTATCATGAACGTTACCATTTTAATGTGGTCTGCAGCAAAATGAGGTATTAATTTTAAATGTACTGAATTTGACACAGTATTTTCAAATGTCTTTGACGAGCAGCGCCACCCCCAAACGCAAAGATATGTTTGTAACGCAGCTGAATAACTTGTGCAAATAAGTCCAAAGTATTAATTGTCTAGACCCGCAAGTTCACAGCTTCGAAGGGCACATTTAAATTTCGAATTTGCATTCTCAGACTAGGCTGTCGATTTAAATGGTTGTTTGATGACGTCACCAGTGATGTAATATGATTCACGTCGATTGTATCTGAACTGACAGATCGTGTTTATTTAAAGGCTATTTTAATATAACCCATGCTTGTTAGGCATGTATTTTGTTTATACGAGCTTGTAGATTGCCAATGAAGTGTCTGTTTTTTTTTTGTAGGGCGAAAATCTGAGTTAATGGTATTGATATCGTCTCACTGGTCGGTTGGGTTAATTGTCATTTTTTTTTTAAACGTTGCCCCGCACTAGGAATTTCTCCTGTATTGTGGGTGCGTTTACAAACATTTAAAAACTCACATACATAAACAGCCAGACCCGGAACGACTACTTGTAGGTCATACAAATATTTGTTACGTGCGGGAAACGAACCTGCGACACGCAGCGGAGCAGTCAATTGCTTAAATACTGCGCCAACCGCGCCGTCAAATTTTATCAGAACCAGGACAGAAGATTTGTACTATTTAACTATGGACATATCGATTGACTAGTTCATAAGTCCGGAAGGAACCAAAGTACCGTCGGATTAATTCATAAGAAATATAATAAATTTAAAAAAAAAAAACATTGTAATTTCTGCACCTAGTCAGATGAAATCACTAATACCAACAACCAGAAACTATTAGATCGACCAGCACGCGTAGCATGACCACCGTAGAAACGGGTTTTATCGACGGAAGAATAGACAAAATGACAGATAACAATCTGTCAGTTTGTCTATTCTTCCGTCGACAAAACCCGTTTCTACGGTGGTCATGCTACGCGTGCAGGGACGCTACAAGACTCATCCATTACTTCGATTTTTCACTTGCTTCTTAGTCACGCTTCTATAAAGCTGACTACGAGTAACTTAAATTCGATCATCTTTAATAAATTACCAGCTGTAAAAACAATATCAATCCCATCAATAGTTTGTCACCAATCACCGAAGAACTTCCAAAATCGATGACAAATAATGTCATTGACCCCAGATAATGACACGTCTGATCTATAGACAAATGTTCCAAATTCGGAATTAGGTTCCTCAGCTACCATAG
Source organism: Omphaloscelis lunosa (assembly GCA_916610215.1). NCBI lineage: Eukaryota > Metazoa > Arthropoda > Insecta > Lepidoptera > Noctuidae > Omphaloscelis > Omphaloscelis lunosa. Next base: position 6,861,748 of record OU744255.1, read on the forward strand.
ACTTATATAGAGTGTGTTTGTAGTAAAGCTCACGTTCTCAGGACATTTTGTAAGCATGGACAAGTATTTAGGTAGGGCGTTGGATGTATTTGGCAGGAATAATAGTTTTGATAAATTGGTTTTGATTTTATCTGTGGTAGTCATCGAGTGTAAGATTGAATGTATGAGAGGTGTTCAACGAGGCATTGTTTCGCTAATAAGTAGGTACAGATTAGAGATACGATGTTGAGATTATTTATTGATGAGTCTTCAGACCATAATGCCGAAGCTTAGTTTTCGGTATTCAACTTTATACCTGATGGGCCAAAATAAAGATGAGTTGAAGGCATCACTTATCGCCGCAATTGTGTTGTGCCCACTGTTTGGCTCCCATCGCCTGTCGTTACGACTCTGCAACTCTACGCCAAGAGTGCGGAACTTAGAACAAAATATATGAAAATAGTCGACCCAGTCGCATGTCGGATAAATGATAAATGATTTTATTTCTGCAAGTTAGTTTGTACAAACACTTTTACACGTCAATCATATTTTAAAAACTAGATGAGGTCATAGTGTGCCGTGTTTGTTTCATGAAAGCTGACTATCGATTCTCGACTCCAAATAGACGTTCTTCTATTCGTTAAGTCTATAGATTCTGTAGTAGGACAAACGGATCTTGTAAGTTCAGCTCGACGTTTACAAATCGCCCCAACTATAGCTAATAGCAATTGGCACTGACGATTATTAAACTTTTATTGCAATCAATATACTTAATGGACTGCAATCACGATACCTATTATTAACTGAATTATTAGCACTTTATTACGTTATAAATATGAGATTCAATGCAGAGAGAATTAAGATTAAAATTAAACATGGATTTGATTGACATTTAATTAATTATTGAAAACATTGGTGACATCATTTTTCTCTCTCCCTGTGAGACCTGTGTCCCAGCAGTGGTAACATTATAGACCGATTATGATGCTATGCCAATTTATAGAACATCTCTTTAGACATTTTTCTTCTTATTAAAGTTATTCCTTTTGATTGAAAATTGAAATCAGGGAAAAAAAAAACATTTATTGAAACTAGGCTGAGAATCAGCACTTTTCGAACGTCAAAATTACCTAAGAAAGTCCCTCAAAACGCCCACCGTTCACCACTTCCAGTGCCTTAAGCTAGGAAGAAGAAGGGGCGCAACAAACTCCCCAGCAGCACAGCTGTCTGTTCAAGTTAGAAATTATTCTATACAAAAGTATGTAATAATTTACATATGCAGCACAAAAAATAATTTAAATCATAAGTTATTGGCCATATGTCAGCTAGCCAATATACCAACCATCAACCATCTTAGACTTGTCTCAAATTAGGCGTTTATGAAAATTCTGATGAAGATTTCAATTCTATAATAATGTTATGTTTGAAAAGTTTATCATGTAACACATTTGCCAATATTTAAACTGCGTTAATTGCGTAAATATGACTTCAATTATAATAATTAAATTATTGAATTTAATGTATGACTTATGACAGCTTAGGGTCACAGAGACAGTTGACATCTTTTTAAATTAAATAATCCTATAAGAGACGAATTTACTTTACAGGAAGTTGTTCCTTATTTTATTGCCTATGACCTTAATATTATACCAATTATAAGGATATGAAACAAATTTGTATTATGCTGCCTTAAACAATTATTTAAGAATAAAATTATGCATAATGAAAACGTTTATCTATGTACATTGGAGATAGTAAAATCCACTACCATTTACGTATAGTCACAGATTAATACAGATGGTTCACTCCGCAAAATCATCGAAATAAAAAGCGATTTTTGCAACAACACAATAAAGTGCAATTCAGGTCGCACAGCGCTATTACCTACATTTTTATTCACCTAGAAGTTGCGACAAGCATAGCCATCTGACGCGACGCGCACGAAACGGGCCAGAACAACGCGGGGCGATCGAGCGATGCACGGGCGGTATGGCGATGGCGTGGCGAGGCGGTGACGACGCGCAAGCGACAGGAACTAACTTGTTTGATTTCGCCGCGCGATGGCCGCTCGTTCCAGTATAGTGTTGTATTTTTTTACCACCAGTATCATGCCCATGCCTAGGCCGCTGCTGGATCGCCCCACCCCGCGCCGCTTCGCTGTCGCCATCGCGCCGCCACCGCTAATTTCGTGTCCGCAGACTTCGATATTCTGATTACGTTACACTCACTCAATTGGCCCAACAAGTCGAACCCGCCGCGGAAGTTTTTTTTCAGCTTCCTACCTAAGAGGAGTGAACCATCTGTATTTATCTGTGGTATAGTGCAAATCTCTTTGACATAATTATGGCATAAAGTAATTGTGTTTCTGTTTGTTGGCTTGACTTTATTTTTCTTTAATTATCACATGATGGTCAATGGTCATCCATACGAAAGGACATAAAATTAATCCTCAAGCTAAAAGTATTTGTTTTAGCGTTTTCATTAATACTCCTGCACAAGAGAACTAGAAGCTATACTGACACTAAGCTCAAGATCCCATATAAAAATCTACCAAAATGAACTTCAAAGAAACCCAAATCTTAAATATTAGGCATGTGACAAGAAAAAAGTTTAGATTTAATGTCTAAACTTTCTTAAATGGGCATACTGTTTAAAAGAGATAGACATAAAAAGGGTCCGTTTATGCTAAAATAAAACCGAGTTGTTAGATTATCAATTTTAGACGCTAAGCTGAGCGTTGAAAATCCAAGAGCACGCTTTTATTTCGACATTCATTTAGGTGTCGCTAAATGTTAGTGAAAAGGGGCATAAAGCATAAAAGGTCGCACAGAAGAAAGAAACACTGATGATACAGGGTGCGGCGCGGAAACTTGCTAATTAGTATTTCGCACCAAGCGTCGTGGTGGGATCGGAAAAGGGTGAAAAGCGTCTCATTTAAAATGCGCCATCCGTTGGACCAACGAGCAGCTCGCGTTTGCCGTCGAGGCTTATCTTTTTAATGGCCGCTAGAGCGCCTCATCTCTTTCTCCCGCTCGCCCGATTTGGCTCCTTGTGACTTTTTTTTTGGGGTTATTTGAAATCAATTGTTCACAATGACCGTCCAAGGAAAACCTTACCTGAAAAACGATGTACGACAAGCCATCGCCAACATACCCATCGATATGCTTATAGAAGAGTTGAACGAAACATCAAAAATCGGGTAACTCAATGCATTTAAAATGAGGGCCGTCGTTTGACCGATGTTCAAAACTATTTAATAAAAAATAGATGACGATGACAATAAAAATTTAATTACAGTGACATCTCTACTACTGTTTTTTTTTTTTTAATGACTTTTCAAATCAGCATGTTTCTGCGCTACACACTTTATGACGGCTGATAAGATGTATCAAAGAAAAAGACGGAGGTAACTTGTATAGTACCTATGTACTGCACCGATTTCAAATAAATCGGGTTCAGGGCAGGAGGATAATAATATTAAATAAGTGATTTATAAAAATATAAATTTAATATCAATTTTATGTTTTTGCATGCTGTGTTTAGTCGCTTGATATTGTGCCCTTGGCTTGTAAGTATGTTGGCTTGTGTTTGCAATCGGTTGAACAGTGCAACAATAGTAGATATACAAAGAAATAAATTCCGAAAATGCCATGATTTCCGGATTCTCTCAGTTTTCGTCTAATAACAATGATCTTACTTAATTAAGTACTGCAAACGATATTATTGCCAAATAGAACATTTTCTTAAAGCCGGTCGTATAGTCAATACAGGAAGTAGTATTTTATAGCCTAAATCCATACGAATAGATGCACAAGCTTCGCATTTGTGGGGTAAGCTTGGCTTACCAGCTAGTGGCAACGTAGGTGGGATTTACAAACTCAGAGAATCATTTGAAGTCATATATTACGATAATATCAGATAAGGATTCAATAGTAAACATATAAACTAGATTTATACCTATGAGTGGGTCTAAACATTCAAGAGATGAATAAAGAATCCTAGTAACACTGGTGGACCAGGCAATTAACAAAAAGTTCACATAAACTGCATACAACATAAGTTAATTGTTTGTGCGAACAAAGCACTGATAACCTCCTACCGTGCCTCGGAAAGCAAGTAAAGCCATTGGTCCTGCGCCTGATTTCCCCGGTCGTGTCGAGTTGCGTCCCATCAGACTAAGAGTAAAGGAACAGAGAGAACACCTGTGTTTGCCCAAGTGTGTGCACTTGGGCATTGTATCTTCTGCGTACCTGGCTAATCTCCGTTGAGATTGGCCACCGTCACCGAAATTGGTCGTGAGGATATTATTATTAACAACCTCCTCCAACAAGGTTAGCAGCACAACGACATAAAGCTGGTGCTCCTAACGCTGATTTCCAGCAAACTCAAGCTCAAAGCATTTATTTCAAATAAACCAATTTACAGGTACTTTTGAACTGTCAAAGGGTCGGTCAGTCAGAAATATGAAGCTAGTTGCCCATTCCAAAGCGTAGTAGTTTCCTATGGAGAAGAACGGGCAAGAAACTCCACGCACACTCTTTAAAATCAAAATATTGTTACAAAATATTGGTTAAGTACATCATTCATGTTGAAATTATACATGTGAGAACAATGTAGAAAGACGTGCACGTTAAAAACGTCCGTAACAAAAATATAAAAATAAACCGTGGCAGCTAAAAGATGACCAGTCCCTACTGACGGCGCCCGTTCACGAACATGTCGCATGGATCAGTACCATTTAGCTCAACCATTTTGAAGGAAACTTAATGATCCAACATCATCTGCAACTGCACCAGGTGTAATCCAAAAGCTTCGACTACTGTTTATTAGAAATTAATGACGATCTAGACAATTTTTAGACAGATCTAGACAATTTTTACCACAGATACCGCATTTTACATATACCTCTTGACTGCTGTCGACGAACGTTTTGACTTTACTTACACTTGTGCTAAAAAGCTCAAAGAGCAAAGCAGACGTGTATTGTATGAGACTAAGTTATTATTAGTCTCCTACGTCCGGGAGAAACGTAAAAATAGCATGCTTATCCATGCCTATCCTTATAAGAGATACCTACATAATCACAAGCAGAAGCAAACATATTAAAGAGGGTAGACATCCCACCACGTACAAAAAGAATTGGGAAAACATTAATTGTGGGTACAGCTAAGGACTGGAATTCCCTGCCGGGGTCTGTGTTTCCTGATTCTAAGCAAGCGTACACCATCGTTAAACATCGCTTATCATCAATAATTATAAAAAAACTAGCCAAGTGCGTGTCGGACCACGCACTGTGAAGGGTTCCATAGTTGGGATAAAAATTGACGCATGGACAGTATTGATTTTATCGACCGCATAAATAAGTTTGTATTTCCCGAAAAACTATGAAAAATAACATTATTTCTACCCATCCAATTTCTCAAGAATTATTTATTAACTTTAATAGCAAAGTCATTTAAAAAAATCTTGAACTTTTTAAGTATTGGATCCAACAATATACCACACGTTTTTGTGCAATGAATTATTTTTTCATTCTTCGGTTATAATATGTATGCGGAGTGCCACTCCTAATTATTTATTAAGTACTTTCACTACCCAATTGTTTAGCAGTGCACAAAATACACCTTCTTTCCAATTATCATCAATATAGTGCAAAGCCTCCAAGCAAATTGTCTGTGTTACATCCGGACAGACAGACCGACATGACGAAATTTTGAGGGTTTCTTATTTTTGCTATTTTACCTACGGAATCCTAAAAAGTTTTGGTAAAATATCCTTTGGCTTTGCTTATGTCCGGTAGAAAACCAAGAGCTACAGAAGTTCCTAAAGGTCATTGCCTTGTCCACTCCGTGCGAAATATGCACATGTAATACAGCAAGGTGTCTGGTTCAAATATTTATTATGTAAATTACATAATACCCACTTTATCACAGTAGTATTTAATCTAAATTTGTAATCACAATCAGAGCCGCGGGCAGTAACAAATACAGCTTATATTGCAAGTGTCGCTGTTCCGTTCTCTCCATAAATCAGGATAGTAAATCAATAGTTGCAATTAAGGGAAAATAAATTGGTGTTAGCACTTATTTATTGAATACCTTTCATCAATTGAATGGCGTGAGAAAAAACTTGCATGGTTTTTTTGGTCCTGTCAGTTACAGTTAGCATTCGATGCTAACTGGCTAATCTGCAAATACGAGGCAAAAACGTCGATGAAAATTCTTTAAGATTCTATTTTTTCAGAAAATAGAATGTGATTTTAGAAATAAAATTGGATTTGTTGAAGATTATGCAAGGAACCACCTGTAGAATCTACGTTTAAGTTGGAATCACTTTGAATGTTTCAATATTCTGCATTCGCTATTCTGGAACTACCCGTCACCAAACACCCGTGGCCAGTGACATAGGGTCGTTTAAAACATCCAACAAACTGAAAATATTCGGCTAAATATATTTCTGTAGTTTCCTATTTTTTCTAAAAGTTCTGCAATTTCCCAACATTTTAGTAGGTATCTTATTTAGTCTTGTCGCGTCGCAGTGTCACAAGTACTGTCGTATAAAATATAGAAAAGTGAATAACAGGACGAATCACTGAAAACGATGGGTTTGTCCATATGTTTTTACCCGACTACGGCAAAGCCAAAAGGAAAGGTTATCATTTTAGCAGTCTATGTATGTACGTTTGTATGTATTTATGTTTGTTTTTACGTGTGTTCCACTGTAGCGCCTAAACTACTGAACCGATTTTGATGAATGTGATATCAATAGATTTATAATAATAGTCCGGATGACATAGGCTATATAATTTTTTCCTATATTTAATGTGGTGGACTTTACACGTAAATTACTGGCCTCGAAAAAAAATTTAATGAGATGATCATGACATGTTTGGTATCAAAAGAAAGGTCTTGACGAGCACATTATTAGCACATTATTATTAGTAAAAAAATATGTTTAAATTGTTAAAAACAAGCAAAAGTGAGACTGCGCAAGATGATATCAACGCGCAGGTAATCAAATCTTAATAAATAGTAATGATTTGTAATTTCACTGTTGTGAAGGAAGAGAACTACAACGAAATATTTATATTTTGTATTTCTCCGAAGCTCGATAAATGGTGTTGGCGTCGAAATAAATCGCGCTATGGTTTCGTCCAACGCACTATTTTTTTTTTTTTGAATGGGAATTTACCAAATAACTTCTCCGTGGCGTGTCAGACTCTTACTGACTAAAACCCACCCATGTTCCTTTAGTTGCCATATTGCCGGGGCCCACGATCTCCTTTTCGGACTTATCGCAACCCCGGCAGAACACACTATGCACTGCCATTAAAATTTAAATAAATAGGTTAATTACTGATTATTGTATTACTCTTATTTACCAACGTAAATAAGAGTAATACAATAGGTCAGTAATTAACCTATTTTGACGACGACCTATGCGACGACGATTTTACCTTGACCATTTTTGTACGTATGTCTTGATTTCTGTCTGAAATATTTGCTTGTTTCGTAACTGTAACCCGACTTAGGGAAAATAAAAATGATTTTAGATCATTTTTATTTTCCCGTAGTCGGGTTACAGTTTTTTATTGAACTTAATTTTTTATTGTTTGAATAGTTGTGGACTTTGGTATTTTTCAGTATTGGTACAAAAAAAAATAAGCGCTACTGCTGAGCATGAGGTTTTGGATACGATTCCCGTGGTCGGGCAAAGTGTTGTTGGGATTTTCCATTAGGAATTTCTGTCTAAACATAACTGACGAAAAGTAAACACCTTGCCTAACCCTTCAAGAATAACAGGCGAGATGTTATGTGTTATGTATGGGATCCTGCCGTTTTGCCGAAAAGATTTTGCCAAATTTTCATTACCCAAACAAATTTTAGCAACCTTTTTTATACCAATGTAATATTTGGAATAAATTTAGTACGCACATTTTCATTTGGTCAAATGTTTACTTGGCAGATTGTTACCAAGGATAATGTCATTAAGGCTTTTGGTCTTTAATCAAATGATTTATTACAGCAAACAATATTTAGACAATAAACATTTAGTCAAATGACGTTTAGTCAAATGATTATATAGAATGATTTCATTTTCTGGCAAATAACTTAAAGCCAATAAACATTTTACTTGTTTGTTAAATTTGATGTCATTTGCGCATTTCTTTGTAAGCTTATGTACTTGAATTTGTCTGAAACAAGTCAAATTTATGGTTACTAGACATTAGGTTATTTATGGAACTAGTTACAGTAGGTTATTAATTTTAAAAAAATGGTTAGGTTAGGTTAAAACTGTGACCACCTACGCACGAACCGAGCGAGCGAAGCGAGCGGTGCCGCGGCAGCGGCCGGCGAGTGCCAGAAACGACAATTTTGCGTAAAATATGTTATACCAACTGAAATATTTGACTAGATAAAAAATGGTAAAAGTACTAGTTGGTGAACAAGTTATTGTTCAAACGTTCACTTGCCAAACATAGGTTTTCGTAACAATTATTTGTAAAAAGATTTTTTGGTAAGTAATAATTTGGCAAATGAAATTATGCGAAAATTTGTTTGGGAAGTGATAATTTGGCAATTTCTTTTCAGTAAAACAAGGGAGACCCGTTATGTATATCATTCCTTTCTTCTCAGTCTTGTTACACACTTATTCGGGTGCAATGATTTTTAACAGGGCGTGCGACAAAATAGGATTTATAGTTTGCTGAATCATGCCAATCCGTACATTGTGTATAGCACACCCCTTAAAGACACATCTTTAGACAGACCTAAAAGCTGATGTGTCACACAGGCCCGTTTCCCAGACATTGTTTTAAATTCATTGCGTTTATTCTACAGCCAATTCATTTCCATAACAATATGAAGCAAAAATGGATACAATGTAAATACATCACGCCAATTTTTACTGGTTTTAAAGATGTTGTGTTTTGAGCACGGTATTAAAAGGTAAAACCCAAGACACACTAGTTCAGCCAGAGTGGTCTACCTACTGCTTAAGATAGACCTGCCTATGACTACCAAACGACATGTGCCCACAAATCCTAACTAATTTTATAAATGAGAAAGTGAGTTTGTTTATTTGACTTTCACGCTAAAACGGCTGAACGGATTAGGATAAAATTTAGCATATGGGTAGACCATGACCTAGGTTAGGATATAGATAACTTTTTATCCCGATATTCTCACAGGATCGAGACTTATGTAGGTGAAACTACGGGACGCAGCTAGAACTGTAATAAGATAACAGCATAAACGATACTGGTACTTTCGTGACCATTCCGTAGTCATCTTCCGTGCCGTTCCATTCCACAGAGGAGAGGACGTTGCCTTACGTTTGTGGTGGGCAACGCTTTGGACGTCTTTATAGTTTCTAGTATTTTAAAACATAGGTAATCAGATCAATCGCACTTAAACATATACGAGATTAAAGACCTTATAACTAGGTCATATTTAAGCACCTAATTCACTGATTACAAGGCCGTAGTTAGTAGGTAATCACAGCAGTCACATGTCAAATATGTTTTGGCCTTTACACACAAAATAATATACTCCATACCTCAGTTAATTTATGTTTAAAACATAATATTTATGTCTATTTACGTAAAGTCTGCGTCGTTTCCGCGACAATGTTTAAGATAAGCCGAAAATGTATTCGTTAACGGGGTGTGGAGTGGGTTCGGCCGCCATTTAATAAAGTGAGCCTATTTCACACTTTGGACACAGAACGCATTTCAAATGCATGAACATTAGGGGCTTATCTTACTGCATAGCGAACCTAAAATTCGTGGACACTTGCGTTACTGCACGATTTTGGGTTCAGAAAAGCACTCCTTTCACACAATTTGGAACTTTAACATGTTGATGATAAGGTTCGATAATAATAAGGTTGTTACGTCCTTTTGTTTTTTCATGGCAGGTCACGAGTATACTAATGAGCAAATAGGAAGTGTGATCGTTAATAGTCGTTCTATTATAAGCTGACGGACGTTTTATAAGCTGTAACTTACACCTCATTATAGGATGTCTCTTGTAATTAAATGGCGTGCCATTTATTGTTTATTATTATCATCATCATCATTTCAGCCGAAAGACGTCCACTGCTGGACATAGGCCTCCACCAAGCACCGCCACTTCGACCGATTCTGTGCTTCCCGTATCCAGCGAATTCCTGCGGCCTTCATAAGGTCATCGGCCCATCTTGTGGGAGGCCTTCCAACGCGACGTCTTCTGGTACGCGGTCGCTGAACCTTTCGGCCCCATCGGCCATCCATTCTGCGAGCAATGTGCCCTGCCCATTGCCACTTAAGTTTAGCAATTCTTCGAGCTATGTCGGTTACCTTGGTTCTCCTGCTGATCTTTTCATCTCTGATTCAAACAGGTAGGGGAACTCAAAGCATTGCCTCCTCTATTGCTCTTTGGATGACTTTTAGACCTTCTAAAGAGACCCATTGTGAGCGACCACGTTTCAGTACCATAAGTTTATTATTATAACCTACCCAACTTAAATAAATAGGTACCTCATGCTTGTAGACCGAACCAAAGCTTCCTTGAAATTAGCTTTAGAGACACAGAAATTCATTAAATAACGTTCAAAAAACCTATGTCGAAATTAAAGAACTAATATCTAGCAGGTGCAGGCATTTGTAAATATTTTACTCCAACTAATCAAACTCATTAGGCATGTTTGCTTAGTTTTACTCCAATAGATAATTCATTTTTAAGTTGTTAGGTAAAACCGTCGTGTTCTTAAATGTCTTTAATGTGTGTGTAAATTTTAACGGTTCTTAGGCTGGTTTCACAGCTGTCCAGGAGACTCGTACGGGCCGTCCTACACGGGAGACCCGTACGGGTAGAGCCCAAAGTGCTCTGAAACGAGGGAGTAGATGGGAGTAGATGTAGAACGTCTATAAGTGGCGTTGTACGGGCTCTACCCGGAGCGGGTCACGTACGAACCAATCCGCGTCGCTGTGAAACAATGTTATAGCGCTTTACGTGTGTCTCTGTTTCGGGAGCCCGTACGGGCGGCCCGTACGGGTTTCCTGGACAACTGTAAAAGCAGACTTAATAAGAACCATTTCATATTTAGTAGGTACTTACTTATATTCATCACCTACGATAAAATAAGGTTCTAATTGTGTTTTTGTTTTTACTCATCGAACAGAGGAATGTCTCAATTACTTCGTCATTCACAAATGATTCCAGGGTATATTGCTAGACAACAAAAAGCAATGCTTGGCAAGTTAGCGGATTAGTGAATGGAAAATGATATCATCACTTCGCTACATACCAATAGTTGAATACCTCATGATATAACACCTTCAATGACTCCTAGACACAGTGTCACAGCCAAGAATTTGAAATTTTGTCTGTTGAATGGCAAATAGCTCGTCCTACTTCGGAATGAATAGCAAAATGTTAGTGTATCTACATACATACGTACATAAGCATGACGGCGCAGCAAGTGGCGCCACCTAGTTTTGTTACGATTTTATGAAGTTACTGGAATTACCGAAAAGGGCAGATAAGAGTGACACTGGCTGGTAGCAGTCACTCTAGTAGAGCGTCGCATCGATGATTGCGTGGCGGCTGTCGTCTGATGCCAGAGTTGATGTCAGGGGAGCCGCTGTCGTACCACGTCCACGACGAACTGCTACATTCCGGCACAATCCTGATGATATTGAAGCTGCTGAACCACTTTAACGATGACCATTTCTAATGGCTATCCTGCGCCGTTAAGTATACTTCTATAAAGACCTAACTTAGACCTGTCTATTTTTTAGGTTTTTTCGTTATGAATTCGAAATTTTGTGTGATAGATAAACAGCAACCAGTTCGTAAATTAATCTTAGAGAAATCTAGAAACTACACCCAGAAGGAAACTGCTGCACTGTATCAATAAAATGCGTTCTTTTACTTCTGTTTTTAATTCTCTACAATCATTTATAAAAGAACTAAACCTAAGGAACTTAGTTTCACTTTTGTTTAAAAACGATTACATAAAAGTGATATCAAATGGAAACTCGACCTCACAACTAGTAGCTGCAAGTTAATCATAATCAAAACAAATTGAATGCGGCACTCGCAAAAACGTATTATAGACTCCTTGATTGAAGGCTTAATCGTCCTACATTACTCCGCTGTGACGTCACCAGCCGACCAGACTCACAGGTGCCGATACCATACTCTCATTTAAATTCTTGTCACTTTCTACCTAGCAACCAAAATCAAACTTTACTTTAGAACAACAAAGTCCAAATTAAAATGACCCCTACACGAGTTAAGACGCTTCAGATTTGGAAGATTGTCGTATTGGCGAAACACTTGGACTGTTTCGTTTAGATGAATGATTATCATGATATGGGTATTGACGAATGCCAAATAACATTGGTAGTAACAATGGTAAAATGATTCACTACACAAAACATGTGTGGACGCCCACTATTGTGCAGAACTATGTTGTAGAACGGTAAAAAAGTCAATGAGAAATAAATCAATTAAGTGATCGATTATATTCATGAGTTTCTAGCATTAGTAGTCTGACGTATGAGGTTACTACTGTATCTGTTTGCAACGGTACTGATCGGATACCGCTGATCTCCTTTTGTGACCGCAGGGCATATGCATACGACGACTTTTTGCTGTGACACAGTCGAACATACGAGCACGTGAATCGCAGCATATGGTCAAATGATAAAGTGGCTAGACAGATCGATGATAATCCGCAACCTAAGCAAAACGGTTGCGATAATATCGCAAATCTGTCTTTGAATAAATTTCAACGCGCTATAGTTTCGGTATCAGTCAAGTCGTTTGCAATTCAAGTGAATATATATATATATATATATAAAATATATATAATTAAACTAAAAAAAAAAAATTATGTATAATATTATAATAACATAATTAACATTTACATAATTATCATTAACATATTTATTATTATTATTATAATATATATTATTATTATTTTTTTTTTTATATATTTATATATATTTTAAGCTACGGGAATAAGCGTTATCACTAAAGTTTTATAAAGAAGGCGGCAACCTAATCTGTAATTTAGGAAGAGGATTTGAAACTTATGCCCGTTTTCAGTAACACTAGAAAACATCTAATTGAACGCCTAAATCTTTCAAGGCATTAATTTAGGACTCATCTAGAGTTAGTGAAAACGGGCATTAATTCCCACTTTAACTATTATTCCAAACCGCACTTCAAAAGCTCACAAACGAATTTTCAATTACCGGTCAGCATTGTCACATGTTGCCTCAAAACCAGCAGTGAAAGGGTGTTTCTTGCGCCTACGACCATACGCTTACACATTTCCCATTAATTCTACCTCCTTAAGAATCTAACTAACAACACTTGCCAACATATATCGTATTGCTAGTTCAATTAACGTTGGCACATTAGCATTATTTATTGGCTATAACGATTACGCCTAAAGGGCAAGTGATGTTAGCAACTAAATGGATGTTAACAAATTCTAGTCGCACAATTATTCTTCAGAGTAAGAAAGTATCTTCGGTGAGCGATGAAGGTGTCAATTGTGTAAGATTGCCTGTAGTATGTATGAGAAACCATGCGTTAAGTGTTATTAAAATCACATTTACATTTATGACTAAAGGATAGCCAGTAGCATCTTCCTGTATGGCAACATTGATAACAAACGGTACAAAGTACTCTTCAATAGTCTAATCAAAATTTTAAAGATGGTCACTCAATATGAGCTTCCACCCAAAGGTCGTGAGTTGAAAGATCAATACCCAAACGTGACATTACATAAACAGTGAAAATAAGATAGAAGCACCAGAAGAACATCTGCTCAACGCATGGAAGAGAAGACAAATAACGGTACAAAATGACAATTCAATGCGATATTTTTATGAAAAGCTGCGTGAAGATTCATGTGACATAAAGTAAAACTATGTACCAATGACCATCTACTTATAACAGCTGATTTTGAGCTGCAAGACGTAATGGTTCTCTAAGAAAAATAACGCATTCTATAATAATAATATCACCTATACTTGTACCGTCTGAGGCCACTGCAGCAGACTAAATAATAAACTCATAAATAGCTCCACACACACGATCACAGCGCCACATGGAAAGAAACAATAAACGTGAAAAACCTATTTCAAATGCTTAAGATGATGAGCCAAACAAAAACGTACGCGGTGAGGCCGAATATTTATATGTTCAAGAAAATTTTATAGCTATTAGTACTAGAAGAGGTTTGTGTAAAAACACTGGAAAACAAATAAATAAAGTGCCTAACAAATATAAGAAATTGCGTAATTCTAGATCTTCACAGGTGTTCTAATCGTCTTATTTGTTCGTTTTTAATGTTAGAGCTAGTTTAAGCTTTTACTGATTTAAAATCAGTACTACATGATCAGATTTTCCTCAATTTTTGACGACCTACATACCAAAATAGGTTACGGTCAGGTGAATGAGTTTCATAGACGTCCTTCACGTATGGTTGATGGCAATGGAAAAGTGGCTCAATGGCGAACATATTTTCGGTGTCAAAAGCTTCAGCGAAAACAAACGAAGAGAATGTGCGGTGACGAGAGATTTGTGGAAGACTTGTTGTTCCTCAGTTGGGTATCAGGTAATGTTGCGTGTGATTTGCTCGGACCCCGTTCACACGGCGTTGATCAGTACGATATTTTACTGTATAAAGCCTGATGTACACGGTGCGATTAAATTGCCTGTGGCATACAATATCAAGCAACAATAAAAGCTGCACCGTCTAAACAAAGTCATTTGTTACTTAAATTCTATTTTATTGTATGCTACAGGCAAACTTCTTAGATCGTGTAAATGGGGCTTTATTTTAGGATCACAAGACAGCTCTATGTGAACGTCCGCTCAGTGTTACGTAGGCAGGTTCTGACTGCTAATAGTTTTCTCTTTAATTTGTCTTCTTGCTAGTATCGGTTGATTGCTGCAGAGTAGGTCGCGGCGATTACGGCTGATGCCTTGTTTTCCTGTGTTATTTCTACAAATGTGTTTCAAACTTTCAGTTTAGACATTAAGCAGGTGTCTTGGTCAATTTAAATGCATCAAATATCAAATCAGTTAGATATATCAGTGGGATTATATTGTTGCTAACCCAAAGTTCTTCAATTGTCTCATGGTTTTCTTGACTATCATTCTGCTCACTTTAAAAAGAATTGTCCAGACAATGTTGCGACCCTAAAAATCAAGCGATCAACGATTCTGACATCAAAAGGCGTTTTCTTCCTCTTAATATATCTACAATCGCCTTTGACTTTCGGCATCCATAGAAAAATCATTCATCAATTCATTTGTTTTTCTTGATTATTAAAAACATTTCTTCATCTCAAGAAAACGACGCCACATCAAAACACTTTCCACAAAATTCCAGGTGTATTCCACGAATGTGTATGAATAGATCTTCCCACGACCTTTCTTGTTTTCGGTCTTTAGCCTGTTAGATCACAATCATTTCAAGCCCAACATTCTTGAATTTTCATTTACAAAAAAACAACTGGCTTCCAAAAGAACCACTAGAAAATGACAAAATTACTTTAAGTTCGGAAATCGGTGGCAAAAAGCGAAAATCCAAAACCAAAGACCGACTTTTTTTTGTAAAAAGTTTTTATTTTTCACTTTTTAGTTGTGGTACCTACCCCACACAAATTCAGGAACTTATCATCATGTCATCCAGATAGGCTAAGTGGGAGAAATACGTATCATTGAAGCTAACTCTGAAACTACCCAATCAAAATTAATAAAATTTATATGGGACTACCTATGAAGTATAACCTACCAAACAAAAGAAAAATCATCAAAATCAATTCATAATTGGCGGAGTAACCGCGTAACAAATATTGTTTTTTTTTTATACTGGGTTTTCTCCAAAGATTCATGCTAAGTATGTAGGTAAGTGGAAGAATAACTTGTGTTTTAGGATTTCTTATCAAGTCCCAAATATCCCTTCAATATTCCTAAGAATGGTCGCCCAATAAGTATCAATGATGTAAAACTTGACCAACTAGAAAAAAATGTGGAGTTCGGTCACATTGTGAAGACTTTGTAAAAATCTTATTTCTGATAATTTCAATGAAATAGACTATTGAGTTATCGAATCTTATGGCTAGAGTAATAAACTCTTCCAACTTAGCTTAGTTCCATTCCTGCGCCGCGCTATATTAGCATTGTGAGCATTATAACTCGTTTCGTCAGGAGCTCGAGAGATCGGGACGCTCAAATACTACGCGTACATATGTGTACGTACTTACCCATAGTCTCGTAATTTTACCCGGCGGCCACATTTTCCTTTAGTACCCACTACTAATTGGCGACTCGTGTCTGAGAGCTAAGGACTTTATGGCGGATTCATTTAGAGATGATAATCAGATTACATATTTTTTAAATAATCTATGGTGTAGCTTTGTTGTTGATTGTCATTCGTGAAAAATATGAATTATATGTTATGTCGACTGATCTTAGGACATAGATATTGGCCAGTGAATTGGTCACGGAGGATAATTGTACCAGATTTTCTAGAAACTGACCTTAAAATAGATAAAAAAGCACGGATACTAATGCTGATCAAAGTAATAAGTCAAAGTTAAATAATTTATTTCAAATAGGTACATAAAGGCACTTTTTAGTTTTAAAAATTAACAAGAAAATAGAAAGATTCTAGTTGCCCCTTCCAAAAGGTAGTTTCATAGGGAGAAAAATGGACAAGCTGAGGATCCATCTATAATTAAAATTCTCTACAATTATGTGACACAAATCGAACACTTAAGGCATTGAAAGAAATTGTTACGAGGGTTTTAGTTATTTCATCCACCTGTGTCTTCTTTAAGCACATAGACAGATATAATTATATGAGTTACAATCCAGACACAACAACATACTATTTTAGAAAACCTATTTAAAACGTATTCTTCCTGTTATGATGTATTCCAACTGTGGCAATGATCCGCTTTGCAATACAACATCTTCCACTTTATGCAATCTTCAATAATCACAATAATATTCTTTTGGCTTTCATGTCATCCTTCATAACATTCAGTTTTGGTCGATCAAAATAGTCAAACTAATTTGATACTGAATGATTGACAGGAATCAGTTTTGACTTTGAAAATGACTATTTTGAATTTGCAGACAAGTTTTAAATAAACTTGCTTCAAAAATACACAGTGAGTTCGTTATCCTTTCATATCTCTTCTACTCGATCTAAGATGTAGTAGTGGCTGAAGAATAAAACAAGGCAAATCGTCGTTATTTTCGCTAAACTTAAGAACACCTTTTTTACATTATTCTTGATATCATCAGTTACCATCTTCTAATCTTATCCGATTTAAAATTAAACTCTTCTTAAAATACCCTTCGGTTGTACCAACTCTCAGTAATTCGCCATAATATCTCGAAGCTTGCAAGAAATGCAAGTCGAAACTTAACCGACAACTGGGCAGGTACAACTGGGTACCGACATGTAATTTGTCAAGCAATTTAAATAATATGCATGATTATATATCTATTAAAGGCATAAGACGTGTTGATATTGAGCTAATGAGGCGAACTCCGTAATGAACGGACTCCCTCGATATCGGTCGGGTTAATTAAATACTTCAGAGTAAGCGAAAGTTTCGGAACGAAAAGGTCAGGATTTTCTTTTGAGAAAGTCATTGGAGGTTGGTATTGTTTAATTATATCATTAAACGGTGTAATTGTTTGTAATTAGTATGCTATGGCATGTGGTTTGTAAAGTTAATGAGAAATGTCGAATTCAATTAAAAGTTTCATGCAATGTTGATTTATAATTTACAGTAAATGCAAGAGTCAAATGGTTTTTGTGAAACATAAAGTATTCAGTAATTATATGTCCATTGAAACTTTGACTGTAGGGTTTAAACTTTCATATTCCTGAATATTAAAATAAAAACTATAAAAGAAAAAAAGAAAAAAAAATGTTTCCCACGTCTGGCATTACAAGCGGAACTTCGTCGAAGCCGATACGTGTTTATGTCGGCTCGTAATTGACTTGTCGTGTCAAATTACCGTTTATTAGTTGTATTACGATATCGCCACCGTGGCTTATTATTTTGTCCGACACTGTATTTATTTGCATCTGGTTGTCACTACACTGTTACACACGTCGCATGACAGTTGATAGATTTTCAATAGCCAAAGAGGTTTATACTTTATTTGCATTTGAGTGTAAATGTCACTGTATGTTTAGTGCGGCAACTTTGTCATGATTGTGTTCCTACTTAATAAGATGAACAGCATTTACATAAATTAAACTCTATTATTTTAAGCCGCAAAGCGGTTTTGTTAGAATAGCACGTACCATTCTGAAGTTACTACTGACGCGACTCTTAGAGGACAAAGACGTAATTTTATGTATTTCACGAACATTTTAACGGCTTTTCAAATATACTTAGTGAGAGAACAAACGTACCATTCTGAAAGATTACAATTTTTAATCCTTCGTGGACTAGACAACACAATTACGTTGTTACGTTCTGCGTTCAAAACCTTGAACCAGGTAATGCTTTGAACTGTCAACTACATAGTTTTGAGGTCTTACTCATCACCCACGTGTAGTACTTTACCTGTGCATATTCATGGAACACTTCATCTTGACTCATATGCTAAGATTTCCATAAGTACAAAATGAGACCATCGCAACTGTATCAATAATTAAATCATCCCGGAATCTGCATAAAAGCCGACCAAAAGTCAACCGTGACAAAATGGACAGCGAAAAAGTCCTCAATTATAAGAACAATAACAAAAAAGTGTGATCAATTCACGCACAAACATGGGATTTTTGTCAACTAATGCGTTTAGTAAATAATTTAATGGAACTAATTCTCAATTGAACTGATAACGATGTCGGCTCAAGTAGATTGATAGCAGAACTAATTTGAGACTTTGTAGTCCAAGTAGCAACTAAATCCGGGAGTAACAATCTGTTTGATCGGATGGTGTTATGTGGAGATGAAGCATTTTTACATATTCTTCTTAGGGTGCTCATGGAAATTTATATAAGCCCAGAATTAGACAACGTGTTTGGCACCTTCAGTTTGTAACATTGATCAGCTCCGCCATCGCATTTATTTTTCTGTTTTCACAGCTTAGGATGATTTATAGTAAAACTAAACAGTGACATTGTAATATGTTTGACTATATAATTGTTGCTGGTGCAATTTAAAATGTGTCCATTTGAATCTTGAATCTCATATCTGAAAAGGGAAAAATATCATTGATGACAGTGAAAATGGTTGGTACCATCAATATACCAATTGTCATAAATTGTTAGATATGTACATCATACTATAGATATCACTTCTACATAATCACGTCCTAGGTAAGTTGTCGCACCTGCTATTGACGGGTTTCCCCTCATCGGTACATTGGCAACGGTTTAACATAATTCATTATGTACTAAATGTTCTGCTGTATTTGGGTTTTTGATAAAGGATGTCCGGCCTACGATTCAATGTGCTGATTTTCACACTATTATTCGCATTTCTTATCTAACATCTATTTATAGAAATAGATTTGTTTTCGGCATTTCGTTTCCGAAATCAGTGCCGCTCTATTGTAATTAGACAACACTTTAATTCAAAGATCCGTAAAGTCATATATTTTTGTTACTATAATTTTTCAGTAACATCATGCGTGTATTTAAGAAGTTTTAGAGATGATTTATTATTCCATCGTAAAAGTCCACATGTTTGAAAAAAAAACATATCTCTAGAGCGTCTTAAACATCATAATCGTCTAAAAATAGTCAACGTTTCATGCCACTTTAACAAACAAACGTTTAATTTGAAAACTAGTAACTATGACGGTTATTGATATATTTACGTAGTTTTTAACCGCAATCTGTTCATTCACAAATAGCCCTTTCTGCTGACTCACTTGGAACAGATATTGCCATACAAGGCCATTAAGGATGGGATGCGATGAGACATAGCCGCGGAATGAGTGCTTAAGGAAATGGACTTTTAATATCGCCAACATTATACCCGTTTTAAAACACGTAAAGAAACATTAGCTGTAAATGAGAATGTGGGCCGATGTGCCGATGATGACTTCTGAATTTGTGAATGCGGTACAAAAAGGAAAAGAGACCTTTTATTAAGAAGTGCTTACTTTTTTTATGGGCGATGATTTCTGGGTTAAAGAAATTAATATGAATGACATGACGCAAGAAATATAATAACAGGAGGAGTAAAACTAACACAGAGAGCCATCTTAGACTAAGAAAAAAAGTGTTACGGCAAGTTTTATAGCAATGCAAAATACAAGCTATAAATGATGATGCTACTTTAAGAAGAACCTTTGAAGACAGGCAGATGTCACTGAATAGTTTAATACTCGGGGTCACTTAACAGGCATTCAATTTACCAATGCTTACTAAGCAACAAATTAATCTCCTATCTTTTGTAGGTACGACACTTTACAAAAAATCATACAGTGAACTGTTATAAGATATAGATTTAAAAAAAGAAAGTCATAAATGATGTAACACTAGGTTATTTTAGAATGATGTTATAAAATAACCTACATGTAATGAGGATAGGAAGTGATATCCGTCACGTACATACTTGCATTACTGACCTATTTCAGAGCTCTTCAATTTGAAGTAGATAATTTTATCGATAGTACAGTTTCCGTTTTTATCGGCGATGAAACATGGGAAATTGTGGATGGCTGTAACAAAAGAGGCCGACCAAAGAAAAGATAAAAGATTATGTGAGTGATGATATTGTTAGGAAGGAAATGAACACTGAGATAACACTCGATAGGAATAAGAAGAAGAGTAATAAAAGTAGGATAACGGATGCCGATACAGAAAAATATAAAACATTTTTTGCAACAGGGGAATTTGTTGTCATAGAAAATAGACCATCATCACCTTATTGGTGATGTTCTTCAGAAAGGTCGGATGAATAGTAGTCGCAGCCGGCGCCCGTGTATGATGAACATAAACGAAGTAAAAGAACTATATAAAGATCGTAGCAAGTGGCATTTTGAAGTTTCCACCTTCCCCAATGGGAAAACGGGGGAGTTTATGTATATACATAAAACCAAATCGGTACGAATCAATGTTATTGAAACCTAAAATTAAATTGTTACTTACAACTAATTATAATTGTTAATATGAAATAGTGGTTAAATTCTTACACGGATAGACAACTTAATATTCAAACAGTCTGAGTCACAGCCTTCAAAGTTACACAACAAAAAAAATTGAATTAAACGTTAAACACATATTTGATAACACTCAAACCATTTATAGCTGTAATAATGTAAGCTAATATGTATAATAAAATTTTTAAATGACTGTATACGAAATTTAAAAAGCGAAACGATGACTTCCGTAAATTATTGGGCACAGGTGTCAGAAAATTATCATTATGTATTGTGATATCGCGTGAACTTGTTATTGAAATGTAAATTATTATCTGTGTAATTTGATACACTTATTTTGGGAACATAATTATAGCTTAGTACTTAGTAACATTAAGCTATATTTATATTCACAAACATTTCAGCTGTATTGAAACTGCTTCTGCTGTCTAGGAGATCAGACACTTTGTATGGTAAGCTACCACACGATAGGCATGTAACCTTCCGAGACAATTATAATTATAAGAAATTAATTGTCATAAAACCATAATAATATGATCCATATATCTGACACTAGAATGCTCTTCTGTTGGTCGTGCAAGTTAAAATACTACTTCAAAGTTGACCATAAAGTCCATAAACCAAACTGGAATCAAATAACAAATCCATTACACAATACACATAGAATTAAACAGCTTGCGAAAATAATAAATGGTGGCTCTTAAGGCTCTTACGACATTGGCGTTTTAACACGTTTTACAAATCATTATATTTTCTGTCTCGTCTTTCCCTGAGACTTTAACTGGCTGTAAAACAAAGTGAGGCTAGAAGCTGTTTGAACTGACGAAGCTACGGTGTCATGTGTCTTTGTTTGAGGGATCAAATGTTAGATGGCTTTAGAAAGGAGGATTATTGGTATGAGGAGTCTTTAGCCTTTATGGTTGATGGTTAATAAGCTTTACTATGAATGGCTTAATGATAACAGCTACACTGGTCGATCAAGTGGTTAAGGTACGCTTGCCACAGTCGATTTGTGAATCGGTGACCATCCATTTCATATCGAGACTCCTCCGTGCCTCGGGAAGCACGTTAAACCGTTGGTCCCGGCTGTCATTAGTAGATCTTTGACGGTCGTTACGGGCCCAAAAGTCTGACAACCAATCTTACAAGGGGTAACTGGGTTGTGGAGGTCAGATAAGCAGTCGCTCCATGTAAAATACTGGTATTCGGCTGCATCCGGTTAGACTGGAAGCCGACCCCAACATAGTTGAGAAAAGGCTAGACAGATTGATTGCTAGAATCAATCTGCCTAACCTTTTCAGCACGGTGTCATGCAGTCTATTTAAAAAGCACCCTGAATCTAATATGTCAGCCAGTGCTCAATAACTCCTATAATTGAGCACAGCACTTAGACCTTACATAATGGTAAAGTTTATAGGATACTTAATCAAACCTTTGACAATAATCAATAGATTTAGGTAGCTTAATGTATCTGTCACCAACTTGCTGGGAGTACGTTTGGTGACGCAAGACTTGGTCAACCTTATTCAAGCATGTCTCTTTTGCTGGCAATGTCATGTTAAGTTGTAAACAGGAATGGGTATATCCTCCAGGTGGTACGAGAACTTAAACACCGGTAACTTGATAATAGTAAACTGTATAATGTAAAGATTTAGAGGGAAAACAAACTGTTAACAATTTGAAGTGTAATTGGCGAGAATATACGAGAATATGAATACGTTCTATGGTGGTCGAAGACGCAGTGGTGCGTCGGCCAGTGCGTGCGCGCTGCTCAAGCGCCCCCTCCGCAACCGCAGCTCCTGCCCACGTTCGCGGTACGCGGCGTGATATTCTCGACAGTTGCGAACTCTGAAAATCCCAGTGGTGATCAAATTCACAAGGGGTGTCATCTACCCAGACGTAATACAGGGTTATTTTAAATTGGCTAGCTAAACTCCGCAGACGCGATGGATATCGAAATCTAAACATGATCAAAAACAAGAAAATAGTTTTTCACAACCCTTACTTACAGGTAACAAAACAGCGGTCGTTGTACTCCCAATTTTTTTTTTCTTGTGTTCAGACATCAATACAATTCGCGTCTGCAGAGTTAACCTAGCTAATTTTAAAATAACCCTGTATTTTTTAAAACAACATCAAAACTTCGAAAGATTTTCCTCAACCGAAAACTTTAAGCGATATCAGGGAATAAATTATGGTTGAGTGTGGGGATTATTCTCACAGTTGAATTGATTTATGCCTGACCGTTTGCATTAGGCCGTGGCACCCAGTGCTATTAATAGCTGCCTTTCAAAATATATGCTAATGCGAATGATAAAGGAGACAATGGCGACAAACTACTAGCGTTTATGCTTTGCAGTACATCGAAATGTGGACACGATTTGTCTCATGAACCGTTTTCAAAGGTGATATTTAAATATCATTTTAAGTATTTCGATTGGCTTTATGTGAAACCCGGCTACTGACTTAACTATTTTGCCCCCTGCATCTCATAAGATGTGAGGAGTGAGTGACTAAGTAATAACAGCTGCACGGGTCGATCCATCAGGTTAAGCTACGCTTGCCGGAGTTGGTCCGTGGATGGGTGACCAACTTTACACATCGAGACTACGATTCTCCTTACCAAGAGGTTTCGTATTACTCAGTTACTGGATTGTGGAGGGCAGATAGGCAGTCGCTCCATATAAAATAGTGGTATCTCAGCTGCATCCGGTTAGGCTGGAAGCGGACCCCAACATAGTTGGGAAAGGGCTAGGCAGATTGATCGATCTCATGCGAAGTGAATGTGTAGCGTGTGTGTTTGACTTGACAAATTTTACTTAGACATTTACGATTGTAGTGCTGTTTACCTGACTTTTAACTGCTTGTAAACGCTACGAGCTGATATGAAAAATTACTGCATTAATCTTTTTAATATCACTTCACTTTAAAAGCTCTCGTCTGTCTCGTTAAAAGACCATGCAGCAACAATGATTAATTAAAGTTTTTTATCTAAAACAAACAGCTTTTCTTTTGAATTTCATCTACTATCTATAATCTTCTTAAAAACAAACACATACCATCTAAAACCTATGCGCAAACGCATCAATAGCGTCAATTGCGTCGTTTAGTTTGTCCTCACTTAATAGGCAAACGTGGAGCGCATTGTTTGCGCAGTATGGCCGGCCTAACGTGTCACGTGACCACATGACCAGTGACATCTGACCTTTGCGACAGGTTCACCAATGTACGTGTCTGTACAAATGTATGCCACTTTTTATTGCGACAGTATTGAAAAGTTCTGGTTGACAGGGCATCGTAATAAAATTTTATATATATGTTCAAGTTAGGAAGAAGCTTTATTTCTTCTTTTAGCCACTACGACAGCTTTATCAGCAAAATTGAGAAATTTTTATAATCAAATAAATGTTCCGAATACCATTTGATAATATCCAAGTCGAGAATGAAAATTAACAATGATCTTTGCCATCCCATATTGAAATTAATTTTCCCATTTTCGCTACGAACATCAATAATTTTCAAGGAATCTAATAAAAAGCACATCAGTTTTATTCAAGAAAATTGGTCAAAAATTAACCTCGATATGAAGTCTTGTAACATACTACAAATATCTGGCAGTTCATAATACCCAAAAGTCTTTTAAAATAAAATGTGAAACATGATAATATTTTCTGAATGGACCGTTTATTTATTTTACTTATTCTTTACGGAAGATCACA
This sequence comes from Omphaloscelis lunosa, assembly GCA_916610215.1. NCBI lineage: Eukaryota > Metazoa > Arthropoda > Insecta > Lepidoptera > Noctuidae > Omphaloscelis > Omphaloscelis lunosa. The sequence goes on from OU744255.1 coordinate 6,886,604, forward strand.
CGTTTACATAAGCGTCTTGTTATTTGTTCCGAGTAAATGATTTGTTATAAAATAACCTTAGTTTAAACAAATAGTTTTTGTAACTAACATACCTAGATTGATATTATACTTTTAAATTTTTGGCCGTGCGGACTTATACTAAACAAAAGAAAAACGGTTTTACTATTGACAGATTGCATCGAAAAACAGAACTACAGTCCGGCCGTCAAGACAATGCATTCTTGACACCTGTCAGTTGCATACTAACGAATATGTGTTTTCGAATTTGATCCTACTAGGCATTGTCCAACTGACAGGTATCAGGCAGGAACACATTCTTTCTACGACCCAGATAAAAGGATCTTTTGGCGATCGAATGACATTGACAGGGGGCTCTGCTGTTGGTAAACATTTGTGCAATTGTTTTTTGAAATGTCACTTGAAATTGATTCAAAAGCAAGATGGCGGCATTCATTCCAATTTTGTCCACACGCCAAAATAATCTTATAGCGCCATAACAGGAAATGTACTGGATTTGAAAGTTCATGTTAAATTATTTATTTTTTGAGTGGTCAGTAAACCTTCCTACTACATAATTCTGAAATCATTTACAATGGTTTAGCTCATTGCCTGGTGGCAAAGTGGTCTTTGATCATTGGCAACACTTTAATCTATGTGTCACCTGCTCCGAAAATCTATCATGAACATTTTAATAATAAGTTAAATAATTATATCGATAGTTCCTACACACAAATAAATAATATCCTATTAATAACACAAGTAGAACGAAAATAACCAGTTTTCCCCTATAACTGATATTAATTATAACGAAAAGGCGAAAAATAACTCCGAATGCCTTGCATATAGTCTCGTTTCCTGGAAATCCTGCTTATTTTTATATTAGATGATATCTTCATAACTTTCGGTTCTGCGCTTCCTTTTTCTTCATTCCGTTTTCATCTTCCTAGAAATAGTATTGTCAGTAGCACATAAGCAGTAGGTCTCGAGTTTGAACCCAAGGCACGCACCTCTGTCTTTTCAGATTCATGTGCGTATTGTATAATATTATCACTTGCTTCAAAAACGGTGAAGGAAAACATCGTGAGGAAACCGGCATGCCTGAGAGAGATTTCTCGACGGCATGTGAAGCCAAGTCAGAGGCTAATGGGCGGCTTTAAAACTCTGACACCAGATTAACCACTAACCTCACGAAAAGAAGAAGAGCAGCATACTGCTTTCAATTATTTTAAAGTTTTGTGGATATTAACAACTAATATTACCAGAATTTTGAATTAATTTGTATTTAATTTTGGCTGAAAAATCTCTCTCTCAATAGCTCACTTACCACTTTTCTCGACTTAAGACTGTTCTTAGGACTTTAAATTTCTGGGTACCTACATAATTAGATTTACGTCCGCTGCCCCGGCAGAATAAACGCGTAAGTGCTATTGCGGCGGTTTTGACGTTAATACTTATTTTACATTAATATCATATTCGTAATGTTAGGTCCTCAAAGAGATGTTAGTAGAACTGACGGGGTCCGCTGGGCCGATGCCTGCCGGGGGTGCGAAGAAAACCGAAAGAGAGATCGTGGCCCCCGGCAACAGGGGAACTGAAGAGACACGGGTGGATTTTAGTCAGTAAGAGTCTGACACGCCCTCCCGCTCCGCCGAGAGCGGGAGAACTTATTTGATAATTTCCCAAACAAAAAAAAAAAGGTCAGAATACATCACCTCAATTTTTTCCAGATTTTTATATCAAGTATTTATGAAGTCAAGAAAAGTTATTATTTTATTCTATATTTAAAACTAAAATCAAATGCAATATATATATGCGTACCATAATTAAAGGCTTACATTGTGTAAAGCATATTACCATACTTACAAGGTGCAACTGAGACGGCGTATTTATTTATTTTACGTATTTTTTTATTGCTTTATTCATTTATAGTTATATTTCTACCGATATACCGTAACATAATGTTATAATTCCAACGTTGATTATCCAGAACAAAAACTTAATCACATTATGAGAAACTTTTTGACGGCACTAAAATAAACAAGTAATAGCCCATTAACGGTATCACTGTACTGCAAAAAACGCAAAGTAAATTCAAGTTTTGTAAATAAAAAACATAATATTTGACAAGAAAAAAAATACTCAAAGTAACATTAACGATAAAAAAGACAAAAATATTTCTTAAAATGTTTTTTTTTTTATCAATAACTCATAAACGGTACCTGATATATTAATAAGACAATTTCCAAAAAAAATAATCTTTTAACGACATAAAAAACAAACTTCTATTCAATGTATTCATAAAGTTATGGATCAATTTAGGTATTTTATTTTTCCTGTAAAATTAACTTTTCACACTTGCGCCTTTATATATTATGTTGATGCAATAAGTTTACATATTTTTAACCTGAATTCATGGTAAACTGTTGTACCTACAATAAGTCCAAATGCTTTATATTTTTACGCCATTCGCAAATCGATTATCGATAAAAATATAGCATCAATAATCCAGGACAATCCGTTATTATAACTATTCAGCAATCATTAGAACAAAAAATTAATTGACAAGTGGTTTTGTGCGTGCCAAAAGAGTTTTTGCATTTTTTTCCTTTGTCAGCCGATATATCTTCCCACTGTATTTTCATTGACAGTGACATTTTCTAATTGGATGTTAAACATAATAATTAGCGGTCAATCAATAGTTTTAAAGTACTGTTAGAGGACCAATTATTAACTACTGTAAAAATTAATAGTCCAATAATTTTTAGAACAGTTACTGTTAGGTACGGCCCGGCTATCATACGTAGATCTTTGACAGACGTTACTGGTAGTCAGAAGCCCGAAAGTCTGACAACAAGTCTTACCAAGTGGTACCGTGTTATCCAGGAACTGGGTTGTGGAGGTTAGATAGGCAGTCGCTCCATGTAAAATACAGATATTCAGCTGCATACAGTTACACTGGAAGCAGACCCCAAAAATCAATTTGCTTAGCCTTTTCCCAACTATGTTAGGGTCAGCTTCCAGTATAACCGAATGCAACTGAATACCAGTATTTATACAATATGCGTACACCGACATGGTTGGGAAATGGCAAGGCAGACGAGGACTGTAAGCCAGCTGGCTGTAGCCAGTACTCGTTGAATAAATACCGTTATGACGTCATTATTTCTAGAAGTAACGTGTCATGTCAGCACATGACACGTTTTATTCAAACTGATACAGATATGCCAGCGCATATGTGTATCAGTTTGAATAATTTTATATTATGATTGCGCGCTGATTAAGTTTTTCATGGTTGATGATGCATGGTATCACAATTCACGACCACATTGAGTAAAAAAATCTACATTGATTTCTGTTTGAAGATAAAATCTATTATATGCTCATAGAAAACCATAGAGTTCTAAAGCTTTGAAAAACAAACACACAATATTATATCGGATTATTTTAGAGCACATTATCATTTATATTGTTTGTAAACCGCAAAAGAATGCCGCCACTATTAAGATTACAATGCATTCCTTTAAACCAACTTGCATTTATTAAATTACTTTGTCTCAATAATTCACCAAGAATTCTGGGCTGAACGTAAATAATTTATACAAAAAACATTTCAATATGTTTGTGCAAACATAACTTATCACCAACCATGACTAGTCGCTGGCGCCAGCAATGTAAGAATGATGCCATCAATTCCTATCATATCTATGAAATATGTATTTACTTTAGTTATTTTTAGGAAACGTACCGAAACTCTCACAAAAAATACATACGTATTTACTTTAATGCACAGATGTATATTTAATATTTCCGGATACAACACATTAGGTGTAAGTTAGGGAGACATTAATGAAGTTCGAACTTCAACAATTGGATCTTACGTAAGCGTTTCACTTTGCAGCCATTTAAAAAATACCTTATTATGACAGTTACGACAGCAAATACATCAGAGGAAAAAAAACAAGTACAAAATTTCGATACAGCCAAATACCAATGACGCGTGTCCATTGTGAATTTCAGAGTAAATTGTTGACTATTAAACAAATCAATTTGCAGATAATTCTGAGTAAAAACACGAACGGGCGTCAATGATAGACAAACTACGATTGTTAGCACCTATTGCTTGCTGTGATAAGATAATCTTATTATGAGAATTACAGCAAAACGTCTGCAGATAAGTATATTTGATGACACTCACGTCAGAGGCGATTCGCCATTATTTGTACTGTAAGCTATTACGTATGTCGGAACAACGCGCCTTTCATTCATTGATATATTGTAATCAGTAAGTGTAAAAATAGCTACCGATATATTTAGCGATAAAGTTATTAGTGTAGATCGGGTTATCGTAAATAGCTACTGACACATTTGAATCATTCTACGGAAACGGCTGAAGTGGTCGACGATGAAATGAGTTTGATGGATTTAATAATCTTTATTGATTGATTGTTGAAGCGTGCTTAACATTCTTTGATTTAATAGTAATAATGATTCTTTTGTGATTAATGTATTTTTTTATTTGTTTTAATTTAGTTGTCTTGACTGAGACGATTACTATTCTGTTTCGTTTCAAGTTTCTTCTCCATTGCAAAGTCTCGATGTTGAAGCTAGAGCTTTAAGGCTAAGCTAGAATACTGTTTATTTCAAACACCGACATAATACGTAAACAAGGATCTTCTCAAAACAATAAGGTTATAATTTACTGACACCCATTCCTCTTAATATTCGGATGAGTCTGGATCTGAAGCACATAAAGACGCTCATGTCCGACTGTCCATCTGCACATGTTTAAAAGCAGAATTATTTGGTAAAGCCATTGTTATAACTAACCTTATAATAGATATTGATTCATACAACCCAAAAAGGTATGAGATCACCAACTACCGTCAGAGCAAGATCACTACCACAAATTCGATTGAACCGTGATCTAAATCCAGATAAGATCTTTGCTATATCATGAACTGGTATCTACAGAAGGCCGCTCGTCAGTGTTAACCAGTATAAGCTGGCCTCTTATTCTATTGAAATTCTGTACTACCCTAGGCCAGTTCAAGGCCAAGTGTTACCACCGAAATTCGGTTTACTGTACAGTATTGACGACATGGGTTTCCCCATTGTGCTTACCGTTCGTACATCACAAGTAATTTGCACAATAAGTACATACCCGTCTATAAAGTGATTTGATTCGGTAGGTGTTGTTTTTAAGCTACCAGGCATCCTGATTAGACGTAAAATCGTGTGTTTGACTTCAATTTTGTGCAAAGGTGCTATCTTGGTGTAAAACAAATTTGTTATTTAAAATTGTTTCAATGTGTTAATGTTTGTCTAGCCGGTCTTTCTTCTACAATAATATTGACTGTTATTCGTCAACGTTCTGTATAAATGACGTATAATACGTTGACTAAATGTGTTAATCTTTTCTACATATTGTTGCATTGTTTACAAAAACATCCTAGGAGAAAACTCAATATTCTCACGTTTTCTGCTCGTTCGAAATATTGACCAGCTTTTGCAACAGTCAATTAACTATCCTCCTTCAACAAAACGGTAATAGCTGTTCTTAACTAGTAAGTCAACACACTAAAATGCACGTTATTTACGCAAACGATTATCGAACCTTATGAATCAATCACATCTAACAATTCGTCTTTAACCTCATTTTTGTGCGAAAGATGATCGTTACACAAATATTGGCTCCAATCTTGGCAAAAAAGGGTTTATTTGTTGTATTTCTCAGTATCAAGCCCCCGTGTCTATTTGTCAAATATTTGGCATACGCCGCCGTAGTCGCACACTTGGGCAAGCGACTTGCGTCACAGCAAGTACTTTGACGCATGCGCGCCTCGCCTTCCGAAGTGCGAACGAAATATCAATCTGGGACCAACACGTTAGCAGTCTGGTCCTTTCGATATTTCTAGGAATTTAGTCGTTCATGACAACACCATATTTGGAAACAAAATATGGATTAGTGATGGTTTTAGCAATTGAATGATTATTAGGTACCTATCCATATTATATCAGTAAAGTAATTGAATGTCAACAAACCATTATGAACTAAACAAAGGCGTGACTGTTTATTTTTGATAAACTTCAACAATTTTCAACTAAAATTGGTGGAACACTAAGCAAAAGGCTAAATTTAGCAATTAACACTAAGTAGATTCAGCTAATTAAATCAAACCACCAAACATTACCATCCAAACAAAGCCATTTATCCAATAAACAGAAAGCACGAAAAGCTAACACAATGGGTGCATACTGTTACGCAACGGTAGCCAAGATTAACATCTAATGTGGGCAGCGGCGTCGGCGACACATCACTTGAACACCACACAGGTAGGCTGGATAGGTACGGTCATAATGAAGGAAACTACAGAAGATAAACTAAGTTATAACTAACTATTTACACTAAATACTAAGGCGGTTATCTTACTGCTACGGTTTTTAACTTTGTAGAATCTTGATTTGTATACAAAAACCGCACACACTGACACCGCATCTCCATGCGGGGCAATACCGCAGCACCGCACATCGGAGTAGTGTCCGACGCAGTGTGTTAACCGCCTTAATTAAATGACAAAGTATGCAAATACAAAAACAATAGGACACTTAGGCAACGAAGTACTCCTTCACCAGAAACACCCAAAAGCGGAATGACTATCTCCAAAAGGGTAGGAGCTGTTTCGACCTCAAATTGGGATAAGGTTAAGAGCATGGTGTCAGGAGGATAGGGTACCTGAAAATGAATCCATAAAGACTGTCACAGGACTGTAGAATTAAGCGTTTTGTTCGTCAAAATGTAAAGGTAAGCAAGCTCCCCACCGTCCTAAATGAACGTCATGCACGTGTCCTACGTATGCCAAAAAAGGCTCGTAAATAGTTAGGTATGTGATTAACCGATTAGTTTTAAACAATTAAAAGTCAGAGAATATTTGGTTACAGTCCCAATACTTTCGGCGTATACATAATTGTAGCTACGTTTGTGAGATTGATACATCGGCTGCATTATTTATATTCAGTGCTGTGTGCCCGAAAACGTTCTGCTGCAGTCTCCTATTAAAATGCTTTATTTGTTGTTAACCTTTGAACCTTCACTAGTTTGTGACATTATTCTATACTACGACGTGATGTTTCCATAACACCCACGTTTTACAATAATAAACTACGATCCTCTAAGCCTATGATGTTCTAGTATCTTCATGTATTTTTATAAGACGTGTATGCCACATTATTACGGTCTTTTCCAGTTCGGGAACTGACCTCGGCTACTGTTACAGAGTCGGGCACAGTGGTAAAAATATCCAAAAGAGGGAGCTTAAAGGGGTTCATAAGGTTGATAAACTCTCTCAAAATTTCTTCTGTGTCGTAGGAAAGCGCAAACAACCCAGCATTTATAAACGACCAGTAGTCAAGATGTAAATCCGCGGTGATTTATTTTAAAAACAAATGAGTTACTTGAGCGATATCTGAAGAGTAGACGACTAATATCAAATCAAAACAACACTTTGATGATACAATAATTTCAACATTAATCACTGCGTTTAAAATCAAGTGCTCCTACATAGTATTAATGCATGAATAGGTAAATGTGTGCGTAATAAATAATATCGGAGTGTCATTATACAAATAGTTACACATATGCTGAAGCATTTGTTTAGTTACAATAGAACTATTGTTTTGTACTCGTGTTGTAAGTGATGATATCCTCTGATAAGTAATTAGTGTTAGGAACTTCCTTTCCGGAACTAGTACGTCAAATTACGTTCGTCATTTGTTTTCAAGTCCATCTTTACTTCCACTTCGAATTCTTCACTGTTATCACCTGTAAATAGTTTTAGTGTTACGGTTATATTGCCTCTGTCTGACTCTTCATGATGATACGTAAGTAGGTACTTCGGCGTACTCAAAACGCGCCATACGCAGTCAGACCCTGATATAATTCTTGATTGGATGAAAAACAAGCTGGCTTGCAACTAATCAACTGAACTTTATTTTCTTTTCATCATTCATGTGGTGCACATTTACCAACTAAACTAACAATAGATCCGCTAGCCACGCTAACTGGAATTTCATTCGACAAATTTTGTTAGGATGGCGCTCCGTGGGTCCTTTTTAGGGTTCCGTAGTCAACAGGGCACCCTTATAGTTTCGCCATGTCTGTCTGTTAGCTCAGAAACTCTTAGTACTAGAAAGCTATAATTTGGCATAGATATACATATTAATCACGCCTACAAAGTGGTAAAATACTGAAAAAAAAGGTTTAAGGTGAGGATATACGTAAAGTGAGGATGTTTTTTTCTAGCCCATGGTGTGGGGTGTTGTTGAAAACGTCATTAAAAAATATTGTGAGTTTATCAAAAACATTTTTGGATTCAGGGATCCGTTTGGGAAATATTAAGTTTAAGTGCAAATTGTTAGAGTCAAGTGGGTCCCCTTCCCCCTGCCAGTTAAATGGTTATTTTCGGATATATGAAAAACTCACGGCATTAGTATATATAACGAAGTTAAAAGGAAAACTATCACTCCTCCAGGAGAAAAATAGGGCCACCAGCACAATACACAAACACAGACGCCTCCCGTCATTCCGACCCCGACGCCGAGGTCCTTTGCGATCGCGACCGTGTCCCTGAGTAAATGATACTCCTCCCCGACCCTTGCTCGAAAACGAGGTGCCAGCAAGTTGTTCATGATATAAACCAAATTTTGATCCAGCCCGTCCCTTCTTGCTGTCCTCCCCTCAGCGACGCCCTAAGCCGAGGTTCGTACCCCACAGGGGGTGCCCTTAGCGAGCGTTCGCCTAGTATTAATTTAGTATAGCTTATTTGCCCCTGGCTGGAGGCTCTAAGTGTAGCAGCTTAAGGCACCCACAGGAAAGACCTTAGTGGTCAAAACTGCGAGTTGACATGTTAAAAAAAAAAGGAAAACTATCACAGCTAAGCAGGATCTACCAGTTAATGAGTAATAATCGACCAACTTACATTTGTAGTTGGAATGTATGAGAGAACATGTTTTTCAACTACAATGATAAGTTTGTTTGTTCTTGAGATAAATTCATCCCAACTACGGAAGCCTTCATTCTGCATAGACCGACAAACACTTTGCCGGTTTTTTAATAAATCATTTTATTTCTATTGCACCGAATTTATTGATACTTGCACATCAAAATTACAATGAGTCGGAAAAAAATGTTAATCGAATAGAATTTTGTGGGCTGACATCCCAATTTCCGCCAATTTGTTAGAATGGCGGCCTGTGGCCTTTGGAATGAAAATTCTTTGGTTGCTACTACACAAACTAAATTTAATTAAAAAACTGTGCACGAAATATTAAAAAAAAAATATATATATATAGTACAGTGGGTCACTTATCTTTACAGTTTCCACTACGTTCTGAGCACATCTTATCCAATTTTGAACCACAAGGTTGAGACTATTGCCATAAATTTATGGTAATTGATAGACTGACCTAACTCATTATGACGTCAGGTATCCACCTTGTGTAAGAAGTCTTCAAATAAAAGCATTACAAAAAATCTCAATGACTTTTTCCTTCCCTTCATAACTAAATCTAGAAATAATGAAATAACGCTAACCGTAAAGAGTTCATTTAAAAGCAATGACGTAACGATTAGCCTTGCACAAGATTATAAGTGCAAACAGATTTTATCAGTGCATTACTACATAAACGGATCTCCAGGGGAACCCCTATACAACTGCAGGCCATTCTAACTTCACCTCTGTAATAAAAATCGTATGTAATAAACCTGTGAATTACGTTAAAAAGGTTCACCCCAGTTAGCATTGTGGCTCGATTCTCAGTACTTGACATTCGATGACGACTGCTCGCGGTCATCTATGGTAAGAATCGATGGATTCTTATCGATCGTGAGAATTAATAACAGTTTTTGTACCACAGCTCGGAGAATAAGCTGACTATACATTTGATTTCAAGTGGTTGTCTATGCCTATAGAGACTTGAAACAGAACAGGTTTTCCTCCGAAAACCAGCCAAATTTTTGCCACTCGTCCCTTTACCAAGCATTGCTGCTTGTTGGGGAGCAGTGGTGGCCCAGTGGTAACAGCCCCAACTCAATTTGTAGATCATGGGTTCGAACCCAGGCGGGCGCATTACTTTGTATTAATAATTTCATCACCACTGCTCTCAAAACGGTGAAAGAAACCATCGTGAGGAAACCGGCATGTCCTAGAATCAAAAATTCGAAGACATGTGACATTTTCCAACCCGCACTGGGCCCGCGTGGTAGATTATAGCCCACTCCCTCTCGAAGAGAGGAGGCCTGTGTCCCAACAGTGGGAACATTATAGGCTGATTATGCTTATGGTACTGACCTGTGACTTGTGGTTGTCACTGCTCATAGTTTTCTTCATTCATAGTACATATAATCTGAGATTTTTTTAGCCATGAAAACTTTCTCACGATATATTCCTCTTTTCTTTGGTCTCCCTCCTCTTTCATCTGTGAATACCGTTCCTTAAACCATGTTGGATTGTATACTCTGCCGCATATACCCATACTATATAAGGTCCCATTAAAATAGATGGACAAGTTTTAACAAAGCGTTCAGTACGTCTAACCAAAGATATCCAAGCAAAAAAAAATACAGATTAAAGTGATTTTATTTTGACCTAAAATAATTAACCAACATTAGTAACCAACATTTTTAGTGTATTTTCGTTAGAATTTTTTTTTGTTTTTGAAAATTTCTAATGCGTTTTTCTTATTATTATTTTTTACCATTGACCTTATTTTGGTGGTCTGAAAGATTTCTAAAAGTTTGTCTGTCTATTTTAATGGAACCTTATATAAATCAGTTGCAACACTACGTAGGCACTTGATGTAACCAATTTGTTACTGAATGACAATATTATAATTTTGCACGACTCATATTGCGAAACATTAGAGTGCTATGCGATCAAAAAATTGTTTGGCCTCCTTTCTACAACTGTTACAGTCCTGCTAGAGTTTGTCCAATGAAAGCTGAGAGTAATTTTTTCACGTTTTCATAAATTGACAATACTGCTGAAAATGTCACTTGTTGTCAGTTGTTGTTTTTATAACCTCTTACGAAAACTAATTTGTGTATATTTTGTCGTATCTAAAGTAAAACAATGCCTAAAACTTTAAGAAGCAGTGCGAGAAAGTTGTTATACACTATGATAAATAGTTACAACCGAGTGAAAAGCGAACGCGAGGATGCATTTAACGAAAATGTACAATTGTTTACAATAATTTCGAAAATTATTGGTAAACTATTGAATTAGTTTTGATACTCAGTAAACAGGATTTATATTTATTAGTTAAATCATCATCATCATTTCAGCCGAAAGACTTCCACTGCTGGACATAGGCCTCCCCCAAGCACCGCCACTTCGACCGGTTCAGTGCTTCCCGCATCGAGCGGATACCTGAGACCTTCACAAGATCATCGGCCCACCTTGTGGGAGGCCTTCCAACGCTACGTATTCCAGTACGCGGTGGCCACTCCAGAACATTTCGGCCCCATCGGCCATCTGACAGTTTTAAATGTAGAATCAAAATTGAATATGGCGATGAGAAATCACGTGACATCAACATAAAAATATGTGTTATTATTTATGTAATCCAGTTTAACATCATAGGTTTTCTGCTATGGAAATCTTCATAGAAAAAAAAAATATTAATACATAATGCCTATGTCCTGGAGTTCTAAAGACGTGAAAGTGCTAAAGACTGATGATGCTTGACTGTGTTTCCGTGATGTAAATAATTTTTATACTGACGAAAGTTTTAGGAAGAACCTCACCGGTAGAGGCTCCCGAGATCACTAAAGTTAAAGTGCGTTTTGTTTTTGATCTGTAGCATTATATAATCCGGAAATCTAATCAAATATTTAAAAAATATGACCTACATATTTAACATAAATAATTTTGTAATATTAACTTCTAAATAATTTCTATGACTACCTTATGATCATAAAAGCTTATCTATACAATTTTTTGCTTTATGCTTTCCTATTAATCTATAAAAACAAAAATAAATATTCTAGATAAAAATACTCAAGTATCAAATACGTTTTTTCATAGTTGATCCGGGGATAACGGACGTAATTTTCTAAAATTTTCCGCTCTTTTTTACTCTCAGCTTTCAATAGACAGACCTACAAACCTACTTCATTTATATACTGTTGTATAGATAATGGAGATTAATTCTGGACTATTTTTTTTTATTCAATGCAGCAGAAACGAAAAAACATTAGAATGGTTTTTTTTCCGTCAATTAAGTGTAAAACCTGAAATCATTATAGCTTGCGAAAAAATCAATTAATGGAGTCTTTTTTTTTTAAATAGATTAGTTACAGCCATAGGAGCAACCCTATTGAAAATTACTCTTTTATTCAAAGTAGTTTAATTATAATTAATAAAAAACTAACTAATATAAAATATAATATCTATATCTACATATTTCCAACTTCGACCCTCTTCCGTTGCCTAGCAACCAACAAAGCAAACCTAAATAGTCTTTGACAGTACGTAAAGATTGCGAGGTGAGAAATTTTACCCATATTGATGGGTAAAAAAGCATATTTCATGAAAAGTCGTTTAAATAAATTGTTTATATTTCTGTATTTGAATGAGCGTTATGAGGCGTGCATTTTTTGATTTACCAAATATTTTTTACTTTTGCTAAAGAGTTCGTAATACATGTTTCTCGCTACCTACTTAAAAGTTCTTCTCACAGTTGCAATAGGTTTTTAAGTGGCACTGTGGACGTACCTACTGCAGTGGGCGTGTACGGCGGTAGCGCCGTCCATCTGCCTATAAGTAACTGTCTGCAATAAGCTATTGAACGAGGCCATGCTTAGAGCTGTTGTTATAATACTGAAAAGAAATTTCATAAAACATAATTTCAGTGTCGTAGCGGTTATTGTCCGAAAGGGTTACCGTGGCCCCTGGCAGTATAGCCAACTGAAGGAACGCGGGTGAATTTAAAAAAAAAAGTTTTTTTCACAAAAATAAAAATTAACAAACTAAATACAATAAAATTCAATTCAAATAACATTTTAGACAGAGAAGAAAAAAAAAGAAAAGTGTCGTATACTTGTAGAACGAGGCGTAGAAATGGTAACAGTAATTCTGAAAACAGATTTTTAATATGACTTATAAAAATATTTTAAAGTTTTTAAAGCAATTACTAAAGAAGGTAAACAATGAAATACTTAAAACTAAATCAGAGGCTTTCAATACAATGATGATACACGTTGTCCCGTAGAATGAAACTGGATCTATGGATGCACATCATTAATTTCGTTACACCAAAATGAACATAATTAATTTTAAAAGATTTCACGCTCTTGGCACACTTCTTCCTTCATAAACACAGTACCAACAACTTCATCAAATACTTAAGCTTCGAGTTATAGTCCATTCATTCATTCGAACAAATCGAATCGCTCCCGACGGCCGCTTCCCTTCATTCAATAAACGTCCACTGAATGACGGTCAGCATTCGCTGAGTTACATAAAGTGAACACAATCGTGCATACCGAGAGACGCAATGAAAATAAATGGCACTCTCCATTGCTGTGTGCCTACCTACTTTGTTTTGGTACTGATTTTGAAAGAACGAGATAGGTAGGTATTTGGTAATTGGGTAAATTCGACTAATGTATCTTTTGGGTTTTTATATACGTCATTCATAAGATTGTGGTTTTCCTTATTTCAGAAAGATCTGAAAAATAGGTACATAATTGATAAACCTACATGCGAACATCCAACCTCATACATAGTTAAGTAAAATAATTGTAAACTGTTAAATTGTTGTCCTCATACTAATAAACTCACATGCGAACATCCAACCATAGTTAACTAAAATAATTGTGAACTGTTAAATTGTTGTCCTCATACCAGCTTACTTTATGTGTCTGAAAGAAACTGCTCCAGTGAGCGGCTCCTCCAGTTTCTGCCATCAGATATTGATGACTGACCAGAATATTTAAAAACTTATTGGTAAATCGATGACTAATAAAGACGACATTTGATACACCTCCAACATTATTTCCATAAACATAACAAACTTTATTTATTAACACTTTTGACCCCAGGTTAACACTTTCAAACCGAATCGAAAGTAAAAACAAAGCTGAATTGCTTAAAATAAATTTCGCGTCATAATTTAACGTCAGTTTCTATCAATAATTACATTATTTTCGTCACCCACTCGCGCCATATTTGTCATAAGCAATATGCTTCAATAATAAACATTATCTAGCTGACATAAAAGTAGATAGTAATTTCACCAACTGGAAATGTAGATTTTACACCATAATTCAATATTTATAAAAAGCAAGTACCCTGTAGAAAGCGTTAATTTGGGGCCCTTAGATCAGCAGGTGCTTACGCTTGGGGATTTTATTAGAACATGGATGCAATTATGCAAGGTAGCAATTAAGTCACCTGCATCCGTCAAGGGGGTGATTCTACCTGTCAAACTATACAACTTTCGCTATAAAATACATTTTATTAGATTCGTAAAAAAAAGAACTATTCATACATGAATCGAAATAGTCTGTCTACTGTTGAATAGGGATTTGTTTTTTTTTTTTATCCAATTGGGTATGAGTTTCATAGCGAAATTTGTTAAGTATTTCGGGTAAAATCACCCCCTTGACGGATGCAGGTGTCAAAATCACCAGCCTGTATAAACTATATTTATCTCCAGCTTACAATACATCGGTACCTATAGTCAGGCTAGGTAAACTTTAATAAAAGTCAAACTCACATACAGTTGCAGGTTAAGTTCGGGAAATCGCAAATGGTTGTCAACTTTGCTCTAATGAATCTTCACCCATAGAAGAACCTTGGAAATAGTTTTCTTTACAAAGAAACTTCCTTTATGCTTGCCAACACCTCATGTCAAACCTTATAAAAGCTTTTGAATATATGCTACAGATGTCGAGGCTTTTCGAAGACATACTTGGACACGGAGTACCCTCCAGTTGCACTCAGCATAGTTGAAGAAATTGATGATGTGGAATATAACAAGATGTATCGGCGACCCGCAAGGCTGTTGGGGCTGACCAGATTTAGAAAGTGAAGAACTAGCAGTGAACTGTTATAAGCTGAGGTGATTGAAGTTTTAGGATCTATCAAGTTGAATACGCTATGTTGCTGAAACTATACGAAAATAAAAACAGTGGCACTCCAGGAGTGCCGACAGAAGTGAAAACTTGAAAAAAAATGGTCACCGCGCTAATTAACGCGTTGATGTCTTTTTAATAGTCAAAATCTGGTGTCATCGCGGTGTCGCGAAATCAATGGTTTAGTCCCATCTCAAAAATGCCCAACGTGCCTAAAGAAGTTTTCACTTTAAAAAAAAATGTGAATATGATCTGTAGAATGTTCGATTGAAATTTGTTCCTTGCACACGGTACCGTGCCTAATAAACATTTTTTCTTTATTTGACACTTTCCAAAACCGCTGCTTTTCCAGCCCGATCCTGTTCGGAGGGAACTAGTTGTAAACGTCAACTAAGTTTACACGAGCAAACCAGCTGTAAATCTACAGGGCGAGTAATAGAGCCGATATCACGCTACAGTATTGCGTTTCATGTTGTTTGCGAAATATCTTGTCGACGTATTATCTTCAGGTATCAAAGTAGTGTATTTTACGACGTTTTTATTTACTAGCAACCCTCCCCTGATTCGCGCGACTTTTACGAGTTGACGAATCAACGAGAATTTTTTATTCTAATAACAATATTATAAACGCGAAAGTTTATGAGGATAGATGGGTTTTCTGAATTTTCACCGTAAAGTCAATGTTACATTTTTGTGTCCGTGAAAGTTCTGAAAATTTCCGAACTTTTTATGCAAAGCAGAAGGAATGTTATGGGAAAACCGAAAAAAATCTGTGGGTTCACTTTTCTTTGTCGTCT
Source organism: Omphaloscelis lunosa (assembly GCA_916610215.1). Taxonomy (NCBI): domain Eukaryota; kingdom Metazoa; phylum Arthropoda; class Insecta; order Lepidoptera; family Noctuidae; genus Omphaloscelis; species Omphaloscelis lunosa. The sequence continues at coordinate 6,902,534 of OU744255.1, forward strand.
TTGTTTAAGTTTAGGTGACTTCTTAAACTTATCAAAATACGGTTGTGCTTTATTTTATACGCGTTTTCAATGATATTCAATTTTTTTTTACAATATTTTACAAGGTTTATTCTTAATCCGACTTTGTCACTGACTGGTGAAACTCTTCAGCTAGCCAGATGCTTTTTTTCCTGGCTACTACTTTAAGTTTTCTACATAAACGTTTTCTAAATCCAAAACCATAACATGATTTGCCAATCCGTTGCGTAGTTTAGAAGAACAACGCAGTCAGACAGTTGTACACGAAAAGCTACTTTATGAAAAGCATAGATAGATGTAATAATAACAACATAGATGTAAACTGTGATGAGTGTTGGAATTAATAAAATAATGTTGTCTATTTTTATAAATTTGTAGGTGTACACGCTTGCACGGGTAGCAGAGCATATCTTTTTTTTCTGTCGTAGTGTCATATCAGCCAGTTGCCTCGATCATGTGGGTTAGATTTAAATATACCTGATTTTCACCCTACTTACTTTACACCGTCATATTTCAGCCAATTTACACAAAAACTTAATTAATTATGCATTTAAACCTTCCTCATGAATCACACCGTCCATGGGTGAAAACCGCATGAAAATGCGTTCGGTAGTTTTTGACTGTATCGCGTTCAGACAGACAGACAGACGCTTTGTGTTATAATATGTAGTTATTTCTATTTGTTTCTATTTTCTCAACGCTACAAATAAAAAGTCATTGAGCGAAAGTATACCAATTATTTTTCTTATCCTCTCTTCTTGTGTGTTTGTATGTTTGTACATAAACTGTTAAACAAATAATAAATAAAAATAAGTACCTAAATGACATTTTCAATTCGTAATGTGAAGATACTTTAACTCAAGAATGCTCCTTTGTTTCATGGATAATCACAACAAACAATGCAGTCTTCCGCATTATATTATTGCAAAGCTTCTATATTTTAATAGAATAGTTTTATCATTGTGACATTTCATGCGTTCTATTCATAACTATCGAGTAGAAAAATACCCCACATATGAATCACGACATCAAAAACGTATGACAAAATCATGCATTTCATGCATTGATGTTGTAAGAAAGTTAGGCCAGGCAGTGTGGGCTGCAGGCTAATATAAATAAAGTTTTACAACTGCAAGCCGTATTTAGAGACCATTATCCTGTGCTATTATCTGTCATTTAATGCCATTTAGAGGCGTGTCATTAATACAGAACAATGTGGATGGATGGTGACAGTTTTAGTTATGTCCTGTTGATGGGACATGCTTTTGATTGCAACGGAAGAATGTATGTACCATCAGGGAAACGCATATCTAAGCACTTTGAAAACAAAATCCCGTGCAAACGACCCTTTTTTTCGTAGTTATGCGATACTATAGCGACCGAGCTCTGCAAGCAAGAATAATCCTTACAGTGTACAGATATGCGATTCTTCGATAGTACTTAACACTACAATAACTTACGCTAGAAAATAAATGGTAATGGGCATTTATTGGTTAACCCCTATTCTTAAATATTTTAATACGTGATCAAAATCAAATTAAGGCACAAGCTTTTATAATAGTAATATGTAAGTATTTAAACATACTGAATGCAACTTGTTTGTTTTATGCATTTGGAATACTCCATACTGTATCTACATAACAATCTGCCTAGCCCTTTCCCAATTATGTTGAGGTCAGCTTCCAGTCTAACCGGATGCAGCTGAATACCAGTATTTTACATGGAGCGACTGCCTACAGTGACTGGGTAATACGATACACCTTGGTAAGACTGGTTGTCAGCTTTCGAGCTTCTGACAACCTGTAACGACTGTCAAAGATCCACGAATGACAGCCGGGACCAACGGCTCAACGTGCTTTCCAAAGCACGGAGGAGTCTCGGTATGTAAAGATGGTCACCCATCCAGGGTCCAAATCTGGCAAGCCTGATTGAGCCTATGCAGCTGTTATTACTTCGCCACGAGCTCCTCTACTGCATACTGTATCTATAACATATTTTTCGTAATGTTCCTTTTACTTTTCATCTTCCATTAAATAAATACATTCAGTAACTAAAGCGTTTTAGCTGATAAACATTCGAGTAATTTAAACTACTCGTACAATATTAATTAAATTCTAAGCAAACATTAGTGAATAAATAATATTCACAACAAAGGTATAATTACATAATTCTAACCGACAAGCAGTCAATCGTAATGACACAACGTATTTACTACAACATACTAATAAAATAACTTGGTATAGAATAATGGATAATTTGCTAAAAATAGATAACACTTCATACAACTTTAGTATAGAGTCACTACATATAATGATGCTAAATTTCACAAATGCACGGAAGCATAATCAACCCATAACGTTCTCACTGTGAGAGGAACTGGGCTGTAATTCACCACGCGGTCTCACTAGGTACGGGTTGGTGGATGTCACATTTCTGTTAAAAACACATAATTTTAATATTAAGTATGCTGAAAAAAAAATGTATTGTAATTTAAAGTCTAAGTCATTTAATAAAAAGGGAGTGCCTCAGCTGCCGGCACTGGCTCCCAAAAATAACGTCATTAAGAACCGGCATGACATTACTGCCGGTAGCCGAGATTAAAAACATCGGCTGCCGGCACCGCCGCCGCCGGCTCCAACACCGGCGGTGCGGCGTTTATGGAAACCCTTCCAGTATCCAGAACTCCAACTAATTAACGCTAACTAAAGTATTTTTTTCTAAATATTCTAGTCGTTTTTGGCACTCGCCAGCCGCTGCCGCGACACCGCTTGCTTCGCTTGCTCGGCTCGTGCGTAGGGAGGGGGTCACAGTTTGCGAGTAAAAATATTTACTAACTATTATTTTTCTAACTAGTTCGGTTCCGGGTAATACTAGATTACTGGAATATGGTAATCATTGATTATGGAAATAAATGAATGGAAAAAAATGCTATATTTAATGTTTTTTTTAACTATGTCTACCCCGCCTATCTAAGTACTCCAATTAGCCAAATTACCAACCCCATTTTTCGATTTTTTTTCCAAACTTTGCGCCGGCAGCCAATTCAGCAATAAGACACTTTTTATTAAAAACCTATGTTGAAATTGAACAAAATATGTATTTGTTTGGTATAAATGCGAAAGACATTACCTACCTTAATAAAAACATACCAATAGTAATGCTCATAATATGACCATCTTCAAACCAAGTGTAGCTATTTTATAGTACAATGACTCACATAACTGCCCATCTTCGTACATTTAAAGCGTCGTAAACGATCAAAAGGCTATATACAAATACAAGGGAAAATGAAAAACGAGTATCCGGGTAAAGGGAACATCCCGTGTGTACTTGGGCATACAAATGGTAATGTTATGAGCCTACTTTGTAAACTAACCTTTATAATTTAGCTAACTGGGTCGCTTAAGATATTAAGTTGAAGCTTTGAAAGATATTTCAAAGAACTGCGTTTTCCTTTACTCGATTCATTCTTCGGGGAATGTAATGATACTGTGTTTATCAAACCTTGATGGACAGAGAGAAAGGTGGACAATGTATTTATTTAAAATGAGTTAAAGAAAGCTTCCAGAAAGGTCGATGAGACTATCCAAGAATTTTACCAAATTTACGAATGAAAGCGACAAATAATTAAGTGAAACTCAAACTAAAAGCATTTATTTCTATTAAACCATTTACAGGCACTTTTGAACTGTCAAGGAGTCGGTCAGACAGAAATATGACGCTAGTTGCCCATTACAAAGCGTAATAGGTACCCATGGAGAAGAACGGGCAAGAAACTACATGGACACACTTATAAATAAAAAAATATTGTTACAAAAAATTGGTTACATCATTCATGTTAAATTATACATGTGAGAACAATGTAGAAAGACGTACACGTTAAAAGCGTCCGAAATAAAAAGATAAAAACAAAATACAATTCAATTATTAAAATAAAATGAAATAAGCCATGGCATAGATACCTTCTAAGTTAGATTAAGTTTAGAAGCTACTCCTATGAAAGAGCATACTTAAGGACAAACACTGTCACAAAAAAGCATCGTTCAAGTACCTACCCACTATCAATATTTTTCAGTGATCTTATAGTGGCAACGCAACACTAGTTTTTGCGGCGATTCTCAAAGAAGGCCTTTTGACTAAAATGTTTATGATCGCACAATGTATTTTTATCATTTCACCATATCTTACGAAAGTGGGCAATGTAAGAAGTAGGTATACCTATTTGTTATGTGTGGTAACACCGCCTATTTTGGACATGTACCCCTGATTCATAGGCCATTGTAGTGGGCGAATATTTCATGCTGACGATGACGGTAGTAAGTAGGAAGGTCATGGAGGATTACTCAGAACTGTTTCCTTCCTGCAACATGGGAAACACAAGTTTACTACTCCTATGTTTAGGTAAAATGAGGAACGCCTGATTATTTAGGTAAGGAGGTAATTATGTCGTCAGTCTAATGACATGATGCTTTGGATATGTCATTATAAATATGGTGTTCTTACGTTTTTACATTATTCAGCCTGAATAACTGATAATAAAAAACTAAAAAAATAATGTTTTTATTTAAGCTTCAGTTTACAAAAATGGTTTGATGTTCGGGGCCTGCTTTTAAGCAAACAATGCCTGTGTTAGGAGACTAGGAGACTCCGCTCTTCCATAGTATAGCATAATCTTAATCTATTAAAATATCCCGAAGTACTTAAAATATCTAGTAAAAACAAGTATGTTAGGTAGTGAGAGTGTGATTCGAGTGTGAATACCTGTGCGTAGTGTGTCTGTACGTGAGAGTGTCTGTGAGTGAATGAGAGAGTGTATGCGAGAGTGTATGAGAGAGTGTATGTTACGAGTGTAAGTGAGAGTGTATATGTGAGTATATCTGCGACTTTAATAACTTTGTAGGCTTGGTTCTCGTCTAGGTACTTGAAAATCCACAACGCATCAGCAACGCCTTATTGAAGCAGATGAATGCTAGCAGAAATTGCCATGAATACCCAGGCTTGATGATCCAGGATCATAAGTTAAAGGACTGAAAAATAACAAGTTTATATTGCTACAATGACTAAAACTTTTCCAACATAGTTGAGAAAAGGGCTAGGCAGATTGGTTGCCTAGCCCTTTTCTCAACTATGTTGAAGTCGGCTTCAAGTCTATCAGGATGCAGCTGAATACCAATATTTTACATGGAGCGACTACTTATCTGACCTCCAAAACCTAACACGAAACACGTAGGTAACACGAAGATACCCCCGTAACGACTGCCAATGTTCTACGAATGACAGCCGGAACGAACGGCTAAACGTGCTTTCCGAGGCACGGAAGGGTCTCGATATATAATGGATCGTCACCCATCCATGAACCGACCGCGACAAGCTTAGCCAACCATCAACATGGCAATGGCCAACCATCGATCGACCCATGCGACAGTTATTACCACGAAACCCTACAACATGAAGTTGCAATAATATTGTTTGAATAACTGAAATTTAAATAATAACTGAAAATTAAAACAGAAATGTATTATTTCTGTGCGGGACAAAAACGTTATTGGGAAGTGGTTTTCCGGTTTGAAAGTAGGTTACTTTCCATACCAATAGCTGACATTATTATCTCTGACAAACCATTCTTCTAGCTAGGTAAAAAACTAAGGTAACCACGTAAATTAATCAATTATTGACGCAAAAACATGACAAATTCAGTACCAACTGGTTTTTAGTTTTTGTTATAACATTTTTTTAGACACACATGAGACAGAGAAAAGTGAGTTACAGGCTCATGTAAATAATTACAGGAGATCGACGTTATAAAATAAATAAATATCTGGCCAGACTTTTAATCACAATACTAAACATTGGATTAAACGTACCAAAGCCAGATTACACAACGTTTCTTTTACAAATCCGCTAATCCATACAGTCATTTACAAAAGTATAATGTTAAAAAAATGCTAGGAATGTCTTAAAGCTTAATCTAACGAAAACTATTCAGAGTATGCAGTATCATGAGTGTCTCCCCCGCATGGAGGTGAGTAAACCCTGAAAGATTTATCAGTCGAGACACAAATGATGACGTCATACACGAACGTCATCTGAAATTTAGTTATACAGCGTGATTCATTTGAGTTTGGTGAGCGATTATATGACCTCGGACCTCGTCAGGGCTGTCACGAATTAGTACTGGTTTTAGGACAGCAAAATGTGTAACTAATTTTTGTTATTTCTTAAATTAGGTGGGTATAGATTTTATTTAAATACTTTCATAAAAATGTAATGTATACTGTAGTACCTACTTACACCACACTGAAATACCCATGCGAAGTGAATTGACAATTATTCATTAATTTAATTAAAATATTAATGTATTTACAATAAATTAAATGTGTTAATTTGTTTTTAATTTATAGGTAGGTATGCCTTATAATAAATTTATAATATAACTTATAATAAAATTAAAGAGTTTTCCCTATTTCAGGACTTATTGTTTCCATTTAAAGAACTTAATTAATAATTAAACCAACACCTATCTACTGTTCATTTCATTGACTGTTAATTCTAATGATAACCCTGGAATAGCGGTGTCAAATGACGATCTTACATAATATAATCATAGACACGTCATACTTAACTTTACCGATTGAATCGGACATTTATGGAAATTAGTAAAAGTTTATATTTTGCACGCGAAACATCCTGTGTTGGCGTTTAATAACAGATTTTTTGATTCATTAAAGATCAAATTGATTTTGATTATATGAAATTATAGCACTTAAGGACACATGCATATTACAATTTGGTATAATAATGAGTAACCGGACTTATTTACGCCCACAAACTGTAAGGAAATGTAATTTAATTTCCCAAAAAAATTAACATAATTATCACGGATTTTGAGCAGGATAAGAAATAGGATTTGAGACTAATTAATGGGAAAATCTTTCGATATAATTTATAACATTTATTACACATGTGTTGACATTAATTTGTTGTAACATAATTGAGTGGAACTTCCGATAATTATGATTAACATATTGGAGCCCGAGGCAATGTGCACCTAAAAACATACAGGGTGTCCTAGAAGTCGGCATCAAGCCGGAATCGGGTGATAGGTCAAGGGCATAATAATTAACAGAATGTAAGTTATGCGTAAATAGATACAGGCCAATATATTTCGGAGAAAATATTTATACCCCCTACTAAAAACATTAGGAAATTTATATCGCCATTAAGTAACAATGTCTATGCCAGGAAGCCAACCAGTTTTACCAAGGGGTACCGTGTTACCCAGTATCTAGGTTGTGAAGGTCAGATAGTCACTCCGTGTTAACTACTAGGAAAAGGCAAGAGACATGATAATATTTTTACTAGCTATGTTTATGCACATTGAAAAACATTACATACCTATAATGACACGTCTGGACGGCCTATACCACAGAGTAATACAAACGGGACACTCCGCAAAATAATGTAAATAAAAAATTCACAAAAAGACACAAAAAATTCGCACAGCGCTAATGACCTTCAGTTATATCTTCTGACTACGTTACACTCACTCAATTAGCCAAGCAAGACGGGCCCACCGCGTACTTTTAGCTTCAGACCTAAACTGCGGAGTGTCCCGTCTGTATTCATCTGTGCCTATGCAGACTTTTTAATCTTTATCAAATAAACGTTGAATGAAATCTTTCAGGTAAACCTCAACGTGGTTGGATGGCCACGGCGTACATCGATGAACCTTCCGTGCGTTGAACAGCTCTCCCTTCATATTGAAATTCTTTGAAGCATTGGGGCTGATTGTCCTATGAAATCCTGAAACAGACTTTACGAGATGATAAGTTCACATGTATTCTGGCTATTGCTATTCTTGCTGATTTAATAATAAATAATTTATTTCGAATTTTATTGTTTATATCAAGATTCCAAAAGAGTTTGTAAGAGATAACAACCGCTGCATTGAAATTTTTATATTCAACAACGGTTAAATTTCTGATGACCTTTACGTAGTTAAAAGAGGCAAGGCTACCGATGTTACCGACACCTCTTATTATTGTAGTTACGTACACAACACACATACAGATATCATTTAAATAAAATATATTATTATAAATGATGACAGTTGATAATTCACATCTTATTCAAAGATATAAAGCCCTACCTATAAATTACCCACCTGTCAGTAACTCGACAGAGCGACGCTATTGGTCGGCGGTAAAACAATTAAAGTCCTCGTAATAAATTACAATATTCTAATAAATAAGTAACTAGTAATACACGCATACCTATATGAAATAAAGAGATGAAATTTGTGTTCCAAATCTGGTTAAAAACACTTCAGATACCAAAATGTTATGAAAAAAAACAGTCTTACGACGGTTAAGGAGGGAGATTTTTAATAAAGCGACTAAAAAGGTATAACGTTCTTTTTAAAATGAATAATATTAATATTTATTTGTTTTTCGGATACGGTTCAAAAATGGACAAGATTAGCTTTACTTTTATGTAAAGATTCCATAAACGGAGTCACGGACATCTTCATGTCATCGTTCTACGGCAGATCTATTGCATAATAAAAATATTATTATGATAGGTACTTGATTCATAAAAAAGTTTTACTCTAAGGCCGTTTCTCCACCGCCACATTAGCGGGACGTCAACGAGAACGACATGACGGCGTCGAAGTAGCAATACACACATTTACTATGGCCGCATGTCCACCGCACGTCACAGAATAATCTCGTTTCTCGTTGACGTCCCGTTAACGGTGGCGGTGGACAAACGCTGTAAAGATGCTCTTCCAAAGCTGACAGCCGCACTTAATTAAGGTACTTACAGTATTACACTCGCATAGAAAGAAGCTTCGAACGAAAAGAATTTTAATTTCCCCATACAAATGACTAAACAAATATACTCAAAGAATACTTTATGGCATTTAAGACCAGTCATAGTATCATTAGTAGTAACTCAGTAGGTGTTAACGATGATCCACCTGTTTAACGTTAGAATGACTCACAAAACTTCTCCCAAATTGGTGAAGATACGACTTACGATACTAATTTTACAATAAACCTCAATAAAGCTACTGTTGGCCTTATTTGTACATTTTTATTAGAATATAACACGTTTTCCTAATTAACTTTGAAGGTATTAATCGGTTGGGGGCAAATTCGATTGGTGATGAAGTTGTAAGGTTCATTCCATACTAGATACACAAGAGCAGAAGCACCATAATGTAAGTCTGAAGATAAAGCAATCGGAAGGCGTAAGAAATGAGACTGCCACAAGAATGAAAATAGTCTTTACATCATGCGAAGGTTAAGTTAACAACATACAAGATCTGAAAAAACATTGTGTGAATCTAAAGATATTATAAAAATCACAAGACGTAAAAAATGATTGCTGAAAAATTTATACAATGTATGTCTGCAGATAAACCAATTAAAAGGTCTAAGAAATAAGATTGCCATAAGAATAAGAATACTCGGTACGTTATGTGAAGGTTTAGTTACCACCATATAAGGTCAGAAAAAACATTGTGTGGAACAGAAGATTTTATTAGAATCACAAGACGTAAAAAAATGATTGCTGAAAATTTTAAACAATGTAAATCTGTAGATAAATTAATTGAAAGGCCTAAGAAATAAGATTGCCACAAGAATGAGAATAGTTGATTGATACTTTATGCGAAGGTTTAGTTAACAACATACAAGGTCTGAAAAAACATTGTGTGAATCTAAAGATATTATAAGAATCACAAGACGTAAAAAATGATTGCTGAACAATTGATATAATATATGTCTGCAGATAAACCAATTAAATGGTCTAAGAAATAAGATTGCCATAAGAATGAGAATATTTGGTACGTTATGTAAAGGTTTAGTCAAGGTCAGAAAAAACATTTTGTGGAACAGAAGATTTTATTAGAATCATAAGACGTAAAAAAATGATTGCTGAAAAATTTATACAATGTAAATCTGCAGATAAACTAATTGAAAGGCCTAAGAAATAAGATTACCACAAGAATGAGAATAGTTGATACGATATGCGATTGCGAAAGTTTAGTTAACAACATACAAGAGCTGAAAAACCATTGAGTGAATCTGAAGATACGTATTATGGGAATTGCAAGACGTAAAAAAAATATTGATAAAGGAATTAGAAAATTAGAAATGCTCAGTGAAAGTTTACTTTATATTGAACAAGAGGCAAACCAGCACTGTGTAGTGTAGAGTAAAAAGGTCTGAAGATATTTTATGAAAATCGCAAGTATTATACAAATATTATGAGAATGAAAAGGACTAAAAGTCGGCGACGGCTATTTGTGGAGTTAGTTTTTCTTGCGTGTGTGTTAACCTGAAATTCTGAAGATATAAAATACAAAACACCCGACTGCTAAAACACATAATTGAAAAGACAAAAACAATGCTTGTTTTTGTCTTTTCAGTTATGTGTTTTTAAAGTCAAGTTTTTTTTTAAAATAATTTGCTTTATTTCAAGCTTTTAGGTTTATAAATATATGTATATATATATATATATCTATTTGATTGACCCATTACTAGCTTTTATTTGATACCAATAATGTAGTATTTTTTTTAAACCATCCTTTTTTGTTTATTTGCAGATGCAATATATAAACATTATATAGCCTATGTCACTCCCACAGTTAAGACAAATCTAACGACACCTCATAAGTTAAAATCCATCAAGCCGTTTAAACTACAGAGCGTGCCAAAGAAATAGACATACACATACATACTCTCGAAAAAGATTACAATCATTAAAAGTATCGCAAGACGGAAAAAATTAGATTACCAACATTCAAAAAAAGGAGAAGTAGCCTTAGAAGACTTTCAACTAAATACTTGTCTTGAAGCTATGAATTAATTAACAAGCTAAGTTTTGCGGTATCACCCACTTCAAATGTCGAAAGTTTACATAGAAATACATACCGTGACAGGGATACCCACTTGACCAGTGTTTGTACCATGTAATGTATATTGTGTAATTTACCTTTTTTTCTACAGGTCATAAGTCAGTGAAGTCCCGAGCACAGCCTTACATACTTGAACTTACATGCCTCTTTATGCTAGAGTGCTTACGAAGTTTTATTTTTGCTTAAAAAATATTGTTTACATCTTGTCTTATTTTAGCGAATGATTTAGTACCTAATGGACACGTAAAGTCACCTTTTCTCGGATGTAAGAAAACACATGGTCAAGTTAAGAGAGCTTTGTACCTTCATTGTACCTATATCAGTTGTACTTACCCTAAAGACGATACGATTCAGTACATTATCATAAAATGGCTTTGTTACACTTTTTCATCGCAATGCTTTAAACGGCTCTAGACACGCTTGCCACTACAATTTATGAGGCATATAGATGCCTCAAAAATTGTAGTGGCAAGCGTGTGCATTACCACGTTGACGAGGATTTAGGATATAGATCCTAAATCCTCGTCAACGTGGTGATGCATAAACACAACAATCTGAATTAATACCAAACACTTTTAACGATACGGGATTATCTCCGAGATCGAACGTTGAGATGAATTGATTGAAGTCTAAGGACCATCAGCCACATCTCTACTCAAAAGTAAAGTGTTTCAAACTCAAATGTTACAGACCGCCCGCCGTTGAAATACTAGTGCTGTAACATTCTAGCTACTCATTGGTAATTTGAATTTGTAACACGATACTATTCAGTAGTGTCGTGGGCGATTGGCCTAATGGTGGTTGCCCGTCAAGTTTACCGGTTGTACTTAATCAGAATACTACGTATTCAACGTTAAAGAATACCAGATTAGCTTCCCCGGAACAATGACATCAGCCTCACTCAGTAATCCTAAACACTCCACAAATAAATACCGAAGTCGGCTAAACAGCTACATAACAATAGGCTTCATATCTTAGCATTTAGTTCACATGTTGCGCACGCGTACTTGCAACATTTGAACAGTCAATCATTCGCTACTTTCACGAACTACCCACACTGTCTAGTCGAAAATCCTACACAGCGCGGCTCTAATGATGGTACAGAATTGGGGTAGGTTGAGAAAGGAAGCTCGTAATTGTTTTTTTTTTTTAAACAAAGAATAAGGAAACAGAAAATTCCAAACTCCGATAATTATTGAGAAAACAACGTCATTTGTATATTATAGCAAAAGAAGATCCACCCGTAGCTGTTATTTAACACTTTCAAAATACCTTAAGGAGTCTCAACCATTCGTATCAATATTTAGAAACGCAATGAATATGTTCGTACGTGTAAGCTTGCACTAGCATTGCGGAGCTCTTCAGTAACAGAATACGCGTCGTATTAAGTTAACATATATTAGCGTCAATTAACACATAATCAAGGAAATCCTCATTACAGAAATATTTCTAAATTTAATTTTCCCAATACCCACCAACGATAAGACCAAGATATATATCAATATCGATAAAATTCTTATCAAAATATCTATGTACAAAAAGTATACCAGTTTTAGAACTCTGCTTGAATTTGCATCACTAAGTTCAAAACATAACCTAGAAATTAGTTTAAGTGAGATGCGAATTTCAAATCGTTCCCATTTACTGATTATATCTTCACTAATATTTATAGCTAACTTTCTTACACGTCACATTTATAGTTGTTTTTGCTATATTAAAAGATATTAGCGTAGGCACCTAGTGGGTGTACTTTCGACCTTGCGTTGAAAGTAAGATTTATTTATTGGTGCGTAATTCTTTTGTCATCGTTGTGTTAGGCCCTTTATTCAGGATGACGTCATTGTAATAACTGTGGAAGACCTTTTGGATTACTGTACAGCTATAATTATATGCAGATGATGTTCGTAGTTTATGATCGAAGCTAAGAAGCACAATGATGATAAATGCTTAGGTAAACAAGAGGAATTCAAAAGCTGCCCGCAAATTTTATATTGAGAACTTTCTGTAACTATGTTGATACCGCATTTGAACTTCTAAATAAGACCTAATTACTATCTAAATAAAAGCAAAACTTACGACCCGGTGGTTCCCGCTGTTAGTGGCAAACGGCATCGCGGCAGGCCCAGACGGAGATTGCGTGATCAGCTGGGCTCCTTTAATAAAGATTGGTACTTGGCAGCTCTGGATAGAGAGAGGTAGAAAGAGAGTAGCGAGGCCCAGCAGTGGGACAATAATGGCTAGTAAAAAATATTAAATTAACTTTAAACGCAATGCGCAAGAGAAGTGCTTAATGATTGGGAATAAAAAATGCATTTTAAATCCGCAGTTGTCAATACTATAAAAAATCAAAGTAACTGCAGCCTTCAAAAAGCAAAAGTACGAAGAACACTAATTGCCCACCTTTAATGTACCCAAAAAAATACAAATAATAATTTTATAGGAATTGCATGCGAAACGTAAATTGCTATCGGCACACGTACTATTAAGGCGTGCCACGAAAACCCAAGCAATAATGATAATAATGATTATAATTATTGCACATCGGTATGCAGAAATGATTTCCTTCGCGTAATAATCGTCGGGCTGAGCTTACTTGTCCCCTTCGAACGAATTAGCAGCTGTAATAAGCCTAATTGTGTAAATGGAATTCTGTTTTGCCTTATTAGGCCGGTAAAGCGTTTCTACCAGTTTTCGATATTGTCAACTTCCAATAATTAACTTGTAAATAAGTGGGTATGAGCCATGTTTACGTCGATAATAAGTGCCCTCTGCTGTATGATGAAACTTAACGAGCCTATTTCTTGAAACATTAATATTTTAAATATATATGTTTCGACATGAAATTTGAGTATGTTTATTTAGTTGGAGCAGCTTTTCTTAAATAAAAACTTATTGAAAATTTTCCAGTGCCTTTCTATATCTTTTATAACTTATCTCTCGAGACAACATAACAAAATGTATCATCTTGAAGCAGATTCATAACATCCTTTATAAGGTCAATACGATAAGCAAATCACGTCATTACTCTGAAAGGTACATTCATAACAAACTCAAAGGACCGTTAACACCGAGTGTCATCAATTCACGGCATCCTTGCACCAGCCAGCTTTCACTCCGACACAGGAAACCACTCAAACACACGACACTTATCTCACTACAATGAGCAATTTATCATAAGTTGATTTTAGGCGTTACACTAACCGACTAAAGAGAGAGTATGTAACCTTGATACCAATTTGCACCACTACAAATCTGACTATCGGTGTCATTTTTTCTTTCTCGTCTGACCCGCGGATATGCAAATAATGGTACCGCAAATTTCGAGTACATCGACCTTGCGTGGATCGCCCACTGCGAGTATGAATCAAAGTCGAATCTAGTGTAACCACATCTCGCGATAAGTATGTAGCTCCTAGTGACCTACTGATTTCCATAGCGCACGTGGGCGGAGCTCATATCGGTGCCCGCCGTAGTACAACTAAACAAGAATGACTCTAGGACAACGTGTGACAAGAAATTTATATAAGGACAATTATTCATCACCCTTCTTCCCGCATCCCAATTTATTTGGGGTCTGCGCTACATGTCTTCTTATTCTTCTTCTTCTTCGTCTTCTTCTGTGCATTGTGCATCAGAAGTAGTATTATCTGCTATCTCAGTAGACACCTCAATTCAAGCCTTATCATCTTTCACACCATCCATCGTTACTTTCATCCCTATTCATACTCAAACGTTCTTCACCACATGTTCCTCATTCTTCTGCATCAAAAACAACTTGGACAACTATTGTGTTTTCGTAACACGAAGTCTCTTAGGCACAGGCAACTGATATGATACATAGTTCCATATCTGTGAGCGACGTGTGTGTGTGAACGTATAAAGTAATCGTGTGGATCTTCTGGGATATGTCTGTTACGTGGTCTATGGCTTTGGAGTGAACATCAGAGGCTCAACAGTCATGTTTGCCTAGATTTATAGCAGCTTGTAAAGATTAGTGGATTAGTTTATAAACAAAGATTTGCCTATTTGTTTTAGCAGTGACAGTGATCGTGAACTTCGCCTTTTGATTTCGATTTCTTTTCTTATCTTTAAAATTTTAAACAGCTCAGTGATTGACTGGCTGAATGACAAACAAAATTAAACAACGTTTCATTCGTTTTGACTTTAGACTTTGTTGGACTATTTTCTTTAATACATTCATTAAATACATTTAAGTGCACTAAGAAAGAAAATGCCGATTTAAAATGTTTTGTTCAGTTATTTTCATTTACTTAACCCGATTGTCAATTGTTTCAAAAGAACTTAAAAAATAATAACCCCCCAAAAAACAGTTGCAGCCACCAACTGAATCATTTAACACTGTCATATATCGTCAAATTAAGTCGTTGACAAGGGTCCGATTATATTAATATGACAGTTCAATCACATCTTTACAAAGAATCTCATGTTTTATTCGTAAAGTCTTTTGTATTATATTTTTGTTACTGTTTGAGATTGGAGAGATAACTTCGGTTTGCAACCTAAGTCCTAATGATGAGCGATTAGTGAACCGAATACTAAGTATTAATGTGTCATTTTTGACGCAGAATTTCGGGGGCAGAAATGCAAATGCGTTTCCGCACAAAGCCGGCCATACGTCGAGAAACTGTAACTTGTATAAGTTACGGTTCTTGACTTGTGCTTAGCATTACTTAGCTCATCTTCACACATGTTTAAAAAAAAAATTATTATTTCATTTCTCAAGTCATACATTATTAAATGATCAATATTTGTATAAATATATATAAGTATATACAACGTGCAGCTACAAAAGCGACATTAATTTAACACACGGGTAGGGCTAGTGGCCAGTAATCATAAAAATATAATAAGAAAAAATAATTCGTTAACTGAAAATTTAAAATTTTCAAACGCTTGCCGACATAGAGCTCTCTCTTTCCTTCAATTCGCCTTATCTTTGCATGTTATTCGTTTTATTTTCATTGATGCGATGTTATGATCCGTAATCCCGGTAAATGACCTCTGCGCTACAGTTGTTAAGTACAGGTTGCACCAAGATGCTATTTTAGAAAATTGAAAATAAATCAATAAACAAATACACACACACACATTACACTACACACACTACATACACCACATACACTATTACATTAAATTAAATTAAGATAACATCACGCCTTGTTTCCCCGAAGGGTTTGGCCTGTAGCAGGTTCACCCACATTTCGCCAGTTATGTTTTTTTTAAGTCCCATGTAATAGGGGGCGAGCCTATTGCCATCAACCGGGCACAAATCCAGACTCCAGGGTGCTACTGAGAAATTTCAGATAGAAAAACCCAATATCACTTTGCCCGACCTGGCAATCGAACCCAGGACCTCATGCTCAGCAGTAGCGCTTGCGACCACTAGACCAACGAGGCAGTCAAATTAAGATATTAAGTTAAATTAAGATATCTCCATAAAAAGAAAACACTAATCCGTATACATGTGTTAAATTAATGTCACCATTATAGCATATATAATCGGCTCTATCGATTTCGATGAAAGTTGTAAAAACTCGAGCAGAGCTCAGTCGCCCAAAGTTTAGAACAACATGACTATAAAATTTGTAAATACCTACTTATCATGGCAGCATAGAATAAGTATGTACTATACAAGGATTAATATGAACTTTCCTGTACTATTAAATGAGCATTCTCTATTTTCACCAGAGCAGAGCTCAGTCGCCCAGGAACTAGGATAAGAAATAGGTACTAGAGTACATAAGAGGAAGTCTGAAAGCAGCATCAGTGACTGAAAAGTTGTGGGAAAATCGGTTGGCATGGTATGGGCACGTGATGCAGAGGAATGAGGAAAATGTTGTGAGGAAAGTTTTGAACATGAATGTGGATGGCTATAAAAGTAGGGGAAGACCAAAGAAACGATGGATAGGCTGTGTGAAAGATGATATGGCTAGAAAGGGGGTGACTACCGAGATAACGACTGATAGGGAAGTATGGAAGACGCAACATGCCCCTTGCATGTTGCGTCGACCACAATTAAATTAAGATAAGGACTGGAGAATGATATTTCTTTCGTCATCATCTGCCTAACCATTTCCCAACTATTTTGGGGTCGGCTTCCAGTCTTACCAGATGCAGCTAAAATACCAGTATTTTACATGGAGCGAATTCCTATCTGACCTCCATAACCCAATACCCCTTGGTAAGACTGGTTGTCAGACTTTCGAGCTTCTGACTATCCGTAACGACTCCCAAAGATCTACAAATGACTGCCGCGACCAATGGCTTAACATGATTTCCGAGGCACAGAGGGATTATGTAATGGATGGTCACCCATCAACGAACCGACCGCGGTAAGCGCAGCTTTACCCTCGATCGACCCGTACGGCTATTATTATTTAGCCCCGAGTCCCCATTATTTCTTTCCTATCTATGCTAATACTTCTTCTTACTACTAATAATATTAAAAAGCTGTAATTTTTTGAAAGAAAACTTCTTTAGGCGCGTTGAGCATTTTTGAGATGGGAATAAACAACTGATTTCGCGACACTGTTACCGACACCACCTTTAGAAAGACATCAACGTGCGATACATTATTTCCTGCACAGTAAAATTGTTCAAGTTTCCACTTTTGTCTCCTCCCGCAGTGCGACTATTTTTTTTTTTTTTTTTAAATTTGTTTATAAGTTTGTTTGTAGGGGGTAATCTCCGGAACTACCAGTCGGATTTGAAAAATTCTTTTTGCATTAGATAGACCAATTCTTGAAGGTTAAAGGCTCGCGGACGAAGTCGCGGGTAGAAGCTAGTCTATAAATAAATACTAAAACTATATTGGCCCATCAAGTATACCACTTATCTCCACTGATATCATCATCATAATCTTTAAACCAAAAGACGAAGTGCGGTGCTCCTGAACACGCTATTTCCCATCTGCTAGAGTTTCCTAAATGTCCACTTACCTGCACCCTTGACGGTTTAAGTGCAAATTGCGAATCTACACAGCGTGTATTCGTCCCATCATGACTTATGCGGGTGCCGTCTTTGCTCATGCAAAACCCCATCATATCCATAGGTTGCAAACGCTCCAAAACCGATTCCTCCGCAGGGCCACAGGCTCCCCCTGGTATGTTAGGAACGAGAGTCTCCATCTCGACCTTAGAATTCCCACGATCCACCAATTTCTAAAACGCCTTGCAAAGCGTTACTTCGATTCCGCGGTCAAACATCGCAACCCTCTGGTTGTCGAGGCCGCCAGCTATGTCCCAAGTAGGATTAGCCGTACCCGCCGACCTAGGCACATTCTCACCGACCCTGATGACCCCATAACCCTCCTTCAGGAGAGCAATAGGGCCACTAGTACTCTACACAGATACAGACGCCTCCCGTCATTCCGACCTCGCCGTCGAGGTCCTTTGCGATCGCGTCCGCGCCCCCGAGTAAATGATACTCCTCCCCGACCCTTGCTCGATAACGAGGTGCCAGCAGTGGTTTCAGCTGTGCACGTAGCTTTAAATTCCCCGATTAATAATAATGATCAAAACTTTGATCCAGCCCGTCCCATCTTTGATGTCCTCCCTCCGGTGACGCCCTAAGCCGAGGCTCGTACCCCACAGGGGGTGCCCTTAGCGAGCGTTCACCTAGCTTTTTAGCTTAGTTTTGTATGCCCCTGGCTGGAGGCTTTGAGTGTAGCAGCTTAAGGCAACCACAGGATTGACCGGTTAAGTAGTCATGACCTCAGAGGTCAGCTACGAGATGCCCTACAGAAAAAAAAAAAAAAAAAAAAAAAAAAAAAAACCCTTGACGGTATAAATAACGCCTCTGACGTTGCAATAATCGTGGCCACATATTGAGCCCAAACAGTTTAAGCAACATAGATTTACCGTCGAAATGAAAAGAAGCCGAAGACGTCCACTGCTTGGCATAGAGCTCTCATAAGGGGGATGCGCTAACGTAGCCCGCAATATTCAAAATTTCTTAAAGTTTTTGCAATTATTTGCATGTCAGTGTCAGGTTATATGTTGATAAGAAATATGATTTCCCTGACGCTTTCGCCTTAAGAATCGCCACATCGACCGGTCTGTGCTGCCCACATAAAGGCTTGAATTGTATGTCAGTTTTGTTGAGTATTTCGCTTAATGTTTCATGTTGGAGTGAACATGCGTCTGTCACCAATTAGCGATGGGACGGTTATGACATATTAATGTGGATTTAATCAGTTTTATCATTGTTTATTTTTTCACTATATTTAGGTACTTAGGCTTCCAAATGTATCCTGGCCTAAATCCGAGGGAGTTAACAATTTCTGAACGCTCGGCTCACCAAAGTCTGTTTTTTCGTGGTTCCTACTTTGAAGGCTTGGCTAGAAAAGTTTTTTTTTTTTTTATAGCAACGCCGCTTGGTTCAAAAAACGTAAGATTGTTACTCTGTTCTACCCACTGCTGAGTATACGCCTTCTCCTTTTTGTGTCATGCTTCCCTGGTATGTGCGAGTCTCATTCAGATGTTCCCCGCAATTCTGTATATCATCCACCCACGGTGCTACCGTTTCACGGCAACCATTCCGTTCGATCTTATACCAACAGTAAATTATCTATCTTAAAATAGTGAAAGAAGTTACCTAACCTCCGTAATCAAAAGGATTTGCATATCTGACCAAAGCCCTTAACCTCAAGTCACCACCGCTCCTTAAAATTCGCTTACAATAATATTATTAGTATTTAACGAACCATGAAACTTCCTTTGTGTCACGTAGGCTGTTTAATGTTACGACTTATACCTAATATAATTTTATTACAGCTCGGTTCCCACTTGACATAAAGGTTGAAGTGAAGAGGAACTAACTGTACCTATATTAATTACTGTCTTGACAAAAGTTATGCATTCATTTATTATTATTTATGCTTTTGTTTTAGTATCGTCGCTGTCATTGATTATTATGATGGTCGGTGCATCTCTGTTATCTGATTTGTAACAGATAAAATTTTGAGGGATAGAATGTTGTTCGTGAGAAGTTACGATCATTGACAGTGCGGGAATGATGATAGGGTCAGCAAAGCAATGAAAAATATTGCAGTAGAAGTTGTAATTTAAACGATCGAACTTAGTTTGTGAATCTTAGGATCAAAAATAAAATAGCAGGGTGGAACGCTGATCAGCTATAAAGATCCTAAAAAAAATATAAATACCGTGGCAACCGCCAAAAGAAAGTTGGCCTTGAGACATGGCTCAGTTAGCATTAGCAGAACCCTTTTTACACAACCAGGAATCCGGAAATGGTTCCCGGGAGCATCAATGGGAACCAGTTCCTCAACATGACGATTCTCCCTCGAGTAAAAAAAGTAAAAAAAAAAAGAAAAATCAAAGTAAAATCTCTTCTATAGACTCTGAAAAAAACGTCAAAGTAATGTTTCGTGATAATATTCCACAGCTATCAACGAAAATTACAATAAAGTGAAAATCATAGTGTCCGTAATTTTGCAAATCACAGAATGACTTCCGTTTTGGTTGCTATCTATCCCTATCTTACCGGATGTTAATCGATGATGCGGTCGACGATGGCGCACGGTTCCCTAGAAGTAACCGACTTCGGTTTCTTGGTAGACTAGCTTCTGGAAATTCAACCGAACAGCTGAAAAGATTACGTGAACTAGCCGTTTCAAACCAAATGTTTGAATGAGTCTGCAAACATATGCAGACTCATTCAAACATTTTTTCAAGCCAATTTTATTCATAGTTTTCTGAAGTTACAAGGGATGATTTTATTAATTAATTATATAGTTGCAAAATTAGATACAGGGAATTGTATGCCTCGTCAATCTAATTGGTCAGCAATACAGCCATTTGAACTCCACGCTGAAAAAAATGCCTTTCCCATCGCGCGTTTTGCTTGCTCTTAAGCACAATTCGTGTATGCGCAATCGGAACTACCTAAATATTACTTATATTTAGGTAGTTCCTAATACTTACCTTATAAAAACCCTGTACGTGTTTCTGTTTGTTACACTGTGCGATTCAAATTGCCGAGAAATTACCGAGTCTTCTGAGATTTCAACCAATAAGAAGTCTTTATTGAAATCCTTCACTGAATCGAAATTGAATCCTGAGTTATGAAATTACGCAATTTTAAGCTAACAGTGATAGGAAAATTCAACTGAATTACCTATGCTCAGGAAACGCCTAATTCTTCGAATTCTTATTTATAATTCAGTGACACACGTCACGTTGAGAAGGCCGTGTTAACGATATTAATCACGATATTAAGTATGTCAGTATGATAGTAAGTTTTGAATAAAACGTAATAACATTTTTTTGTTTGTAATAAAAATATTTACCTAATTTCTACAAATAATTTTGGAACACTAATAATAATAATTTTAATATATTTTTTTTCTATTATTAATTTTGGAATACTAATAATATTTTTTTTAATAATAATAATTAATAATAATAATTTTATGATTTTATTTTTTCTATTTATAATTTTGCAAAAAAAAACGCAGATTTTGAAGAAGCTATTTTCTTTCACATGCAGTCGTTGAACATGGAATTTATTTAAAAGAGTGCCCTTAATTTATGTGGTTATTTCATAACGTTATTTCTTATCAGCAATACAATACAATGTCATATATAGATTCGTAAGATAAGTATTAAGGCTGACCTAAAATTATTGTTCTTGTGATACTTTTTTTTGTATTAATACTACACATGTTATTTTACAGTTCACCGATAAAGTTGCTGGCAATAATGTTACCACGATTAGTCAAAATTTAACACAAATGTCACACGCATAAGACATTAAATGCATCGTACATTCACCCAAACCAAATAAGATC
This sequence comes from Omphaloscelis lunosa, assembly GCA_916610215.1. Taxonomy (NCBI): domain Eukaryota; kingdom Metazoa; phylum Arthropoda; class Insecta; order Lepidoptera; family Noctuidae; genus Omphaloscelis; species Omphaloscelis lunosa. The sequence continues at coordinate 6,924,307 of OU744255.1, forward strand.
ATCATCCCGACTTGTATCCTCCAATGAGTACGCAGGGATGTATGGGACACTCAAATTCAGTTATGTTACCGCACGGGTCGATCGACGATTCAGCTATGCTTGCCGTCGGTCGAGTGACCATCCACTACACATCGAGACCCATCCGTGCCTCGGAAAGCATGTTAAGTCGTTGGTCCCGGCTGTCATTTGTAGATCTTTGAGAGTTGTCACGGTTCGTAAGAAGCTCGAAAGTCTGACAACCAGTCTTACCATGGGGTATCGTGTTACCCAGTAACTGGGTTTTGGAGGTTGCTCCCTGTAAAATACTGGCATTCAGCTGCATCCGGTTAGATTGGAAGCCGATCCCAACATAGTTACGAAAAGGCTAGGCAGATTGATTTTTTTATGTTAAAGTTCCATGTAAGCCACTAATTACTAACCGAGCCCAAATGTAGACTCTGGGAAAATGAACTTATGGAAAACTACTACTACTACTTTGCCCGATCCGGAGGAGCTCGGACCCAGAATGCTACACAGCAGTCGCAAGCCCATACGTAGGAAAAAAAAAAAAAAAAAAAAAAAAAAAAAAAAAAAAAACAGAACAATTACCAAATAAAATAGGCCTAAAAGATTACTTATGTATACATTCATTACACTGCTAACTAAGATGACTTTGGACGCCATTAGAATTCAATAAAACATTACAAGGTCGTCATCAATATTTATTGGTCACTAAAATTAATATCCTTTACAACAATGCGCTTCGCCAACGCGTTCGTCAATTATTATTATAATTATAAACACGAGAAAATGTCCGTTTTATATCCTACTATTGAACTACCTACGTTACTTGAGACAATGTTGTTAGATATACATGTAGCAAATATTTACTGCTTCGCAGCTTTGCATCCTTCAAAGAACAGCCATCCTTCTTTGGTCAATCAACAATGATAAAATTATTAATAACTATCTATAATATGTCATAATGATCTTCCTTGTTGTTCCTTCCCAAATTATTGCGGCAGTGAGTTCAAGTGTCTAGTGCGATTGCAAGGAGTATCTACTTTCAGAAAAGACACCGCTGCTACAATCCAACAGATATCTTAGAGCTGATTCATAAATGCAGATGACAGCTTCCGGAGGTTTCACACATTTCCCAGCATCCTCTCCAGGAAGTCAATATTCCTGAAATTTCGAATATCACTCGCACCAACTAATTTCTTAAGATTAATGATTATTATGTATCTTCCTGTATATCATCTTATAAAATATGCTGAAATAAGTTAATACTGGTTACAGATGCAGCATGACTTAACAAAGATTAAAGAAAACTCGTCACTCAAGTTGGTCAGTCACCCAAAATGAAGCATAAAACCAAACCGGTAAGCAAAGATAAAGTTGCAATGTTTACCAAAACCGATAGTACAAATTACTCTTTACGATTCGTTAATTAGTATTGTATGTCAAACTACTAAATAAACAACTCGCGGGCACTGGCCGTTGAAACACAAAAATACGCCATTCCGTATGTAAGTAAGTAATCATTGAATTAACATATGGGTTTATAAATAACTACCATACAAATCGTGTGTGTTCGAATTGGTAATGTCAATAGAGACAGAAACAAAAGCTGCCGCAGGTTTTACTTCGCAATACGTAGTGTTTTTGGCGGACAAGTCATTGAAGTTATGAAGTAGCAAGCGCAGCGGATAGCTTCAACAATAAATATGAACTCATTTTGAACTTATATCACACTCCACTATTTGTCCTTTATATGTACCTAACTTTATCTACTTAATAAAAATCTTAAATTTATTCATTCAACACAGCCTAAGCCGCTGGGTATAGAGGCATGAATTTATTTTCCCTTATACACCGTGACATTTCAGGCGTCTCATAAAGGGCCACTCAATGTACCCGACATAAAATACCTCTAGGAGCAATTAAAAAATTGTTTAAATATATGAATTGATTTTTAATGAATGTTTAGTAGTCATTGGAAACATGAAGTGGGCTGCTTTTGCAAGTCAACTAAAATGTCACGGTGTATAACGAAGGTTCATCTCCTAAAGCAATTAAATATGGGATGGAAGTTCATCATCTTTGCCGATGGGAAATGCTATCGGGTGAACGGCTTGCACTGCCATAAAAAAGCACTGAGATAATGAAGCGCAATGTCCTACGATAACGAGTACGTAGCCGTTTCTATTTTGTGTAAAGGTATACTCCTAATTTTTCAACGCCTCTCATAAGAAATTAGCAGACAGTGTTCAAGTTATACATTCGTTTTCTTTACCCACAGAACAGTGCTCGGTAAACACCTTATTTAAAGATTTTCAACATGCATCGAATGGAATAGAAAATGCTCTTCAGTAGATAAGAATCTGAAGTGTACTTTAAAAAATTCAAGGCGAATTTACAAAATATATTTTTAAGTAAAAATATTATAATCAGCTTTTAATATATCAGTTAATAAAAGCATTGTTAGACATAATAGAGCTATTAAGTTTAAGTAGACGCTTCGACGCAACATCCCATGTTCAATTTCCGTATGGGGTTCAACGTTATAAAATGTTCTTATTACAACAAGACCAGTGATTACCAATAATAATGTACCCAGTTTCATAATTTCGCTACTTATCCCCTGTAACATCGATAAATCTTAATAAAGAGAATATTTTCTTCACAAAATAATGATCATATTCATTGTTCTTAGGTACTACATAAGTTCACTTACGTGCATTTTACATAACAAGTGAAGTATCTATTAATGATATACCTATCTATTAACAATACTATTGGTTAATGAACCCTTTTTTAAAGGGGCTCTTAGCTAAATAATAACAGCCTCTCGGGTTGATCGAACATTAAGCTAGGCTTACCGCGGTCGGTTCGTGGATGGGTGACCATCCATTACATAACAAGAACCCTCCATGCATCAAAAAGCACGCTAAGCCGATAGTCCCGGCTGACATTCGTAAATTTTGGACAGTCGTTCATAATCATAATTATATCGTTACGGTTAGTCAGAAGCCCAAAAGTCTGACAACTAGTCTTACCAAGGGGTATCCTGTTACCCAGTATCTGGATGGTGGAAGTCAGATAGGCAGACACTCCATGTAAAATACTGGTATTCAGCCGCATCCGGGTAGACTGGAAACCACCCCAACATACATAGTTGGGAAAAAGCTAGGCAGATTGATTAGACACTTTTTGTCAAAATCATGAATATTTCCTATGTATAGATGAGACATGATTAATGTGTATCACTACTTATCAGTGCTTGACTTGCCTAATATTTAATCAATCTTTATTATAACATAATAAACATAAGTATTTATAAACTTATAGTATGTATGTTTATATTTAAGTATAGGTTAATTTAGTTCGTTTATATGTGTAGATAGGTATATTTTAATATTTTAGTCTTCGCATATCCATATTTTCTCTTCTTGCTGTCACACACCATTTCTTTCTCATTTCTCCTTTCGCAGTTCTGCTGGAAGAAATTTCTTAAGAAATCAGCAATACCTTTGTACTCTAAATTATAATTTTGTCATTTCTCTATGCATTTTACTGTCTTTACATAAATAATAAAATAAAATAATATTATTAATGTGGCAAAATATTGATCACGCATGAACAGAACCCTTTTTATTTTTTTGAAATACTATACATTTCGCGTTTTAGCATGGCAATAGTGGTCATTGCCCTTTCCTTAATATCTCTCTGTAGGCACCTAAACAATAAACTATGTACGGCTTTTCGTTTTTGGAACATGTTGAAGGTCACGACAGATATTGATTCGGGGCATTAGCGGACTAAATTTAAGTTTTAGAAATTAAAAAAAATGATAGAAAATATAGGTGGGTCGATGGCCACTAATGCCATGTTAAAAAACGCGACAACTAAACAAAAGAACACTCGATAAACTAGAACTTTCGTTCTGCCATTTTAAAAGACACGTTATCCCTCTATCAGCTCCAAATGTCAGTCAAACGTATGGACTATGTTCTATGAAATAATGGTGGAAGCCAGAAAAGAGAATTCCTTTGGCTACTCGATTTTCCCTCAAGACACAAGATGGACCGATGACCTTGTGAAGGCCGCAAGAATCCGCTGGATACGCAAAGCACAGAATCAATCGAAGTGGCAGTGCTTGGGGGAGGCCTATGTCCAGCAGGAGACGTCTTTCAGCTGAAATGATGATGATGACTCGATTTTCAATCTTATCTGATACGGTAAATTGCTACTCAAAAATTAGGCAATATATCAGTAAAAAGAAATCAAGATACTAGTAAATTAAAACGTGGCATAGCATAGCATGGAAACATTAATGGTCGCAGATTTTAATGAGTTGATTATAAATTCTTTTTACAACCAACATTAACACTCGGAAGAACATATGTAGGTGAGAATTATTCCACATAATTAATTACATAATTATTCATTGTCTTGAACCTAATAAAAAATCTATTAAATATAAAATTGATATATCAGTATCATTTGTAATGTCATTATTATGTGTTTTCTCTCCGGAAATGTCTTAATTTATAGGAGAAATTTATATAAAATGTTTATTGATTCTATAATATATTTGCGTCTAGGCTGTACCGTTATGATATTTTGCAATCGATTAAGTATCTTTAGAAAAAAGGTTAATAGAATCGATTAAAACAGTAGTATTAAAACTTTTATATTCGACAGCCACTTAGTATAAGGTGTAAAAGCTGCTGTTTAAAAGCTTTAACAAAGGAGATTTATTGACTAATCTGATAAATTCAACTCAAGTTAACTGTCTAGTAGCAACTGATTCTATAATGGAGCCTTGCCCAAATTACAGGCGGAGAAAATTAACATTAACTGTTATAAACTTCCAAATGTCTTTTAAATATTGTCCTCAACGAAACATTTTCCTGTCTAGGATATTTTAGGAATATATGTATACCTACTCATTACTTACACTTAAGATACCACACGTTGATTTCAAGCTTCAAGCGCTGATATTCAAATCGTACAACTATACATCCCACCAACACCCTAAACACCACTAAACCCAACCTGCTAAGTAGGTACAAGAAAAAAAAAAGCATCAATAAATTCAGTCTCATTACATACATATTAATTGGCTTCTAATTGAGAACAATATGACGAGTAACGGAGCTATTATAATTATTGACAGGTATACCGCCCCACGCCCACAAAAAGCAATGGACTCGCCCGGGGACAATGGCGTCTAGAGTAGACCACATCATTGGGCACTTACAGTAGTAGTAACGGCATAGAAGTTTTGTCGGAACAGTCTTTGTGAGGAAAACTAGATGACGATCACTCAGCGAGATAATGTTCTGTACCACGTCATTGATGATTGTTCGAGAAGCCTTTCACGAAAGAGCAAGTTCAGCAGTAAGTAGTGACCAGCTTGTGAATAACATTAAGCGCCCCACGCCCACAAAAAGCAATAGACTCGCCCGGGGATAATGGCGTCTAGAGTAGACCACATCATGGGCACTGACAGTAGTGGTAACGGCATAGAAGTTTTTCAGAGCTGTCTTTGTGAGGAAAAACAGATGACGATCACTCGACGAGATAATGGTCTGGACCACGTCCTTGATGATTGTTCGAGAAGCCTTTCACGAAAGAGCAAGTTCAGCAGTAAGTAGTGACCAGCTTGTGAATAATATTAATCTTAGTTTTCAGAAAAAATACTAAAAAATTCTAGCTAGTAGCGATTGGTTTATTTTAAAATCTATCAAACCAAGCGCTTAATATTGTGATTTAATCTTTCACTTACATAAAGTACTACAAAAAAATACAGGGAATTTCCGTCTAGTCACTACCCGACCACACTGAGTTCAGCTTCCAGGCTAATCGGAATCAGAACTTTTCGATAACGAGCCGAATCCATAAATAATTATTGCTATGGTAATATATTCATATTGTACGATGCCACTGATTTTTAATAGTACGCTTTGACGTCAAATTCAATCCGATTAACAACTAGTTGACAATCGATACAACTGTTGTGAGTAGATACTACATTTAATAATGCCAAAGAAAAAATAAGATTAAGGTAAAGATATCGCCTAAATATCAGAAGAGCTTTGCCAACCAACCTCCATGAACGTTATAAGTTAATGGCATAATAGTAAGAAATAGTAAGAGAATACTATTTCGTATTTAGCAAAGAAAAAATAGAGAGTTAGCTGAGAGAGTCAGCTCAGAGAATTGACAGGGCCGGCCTTAATGTAAAAAGTATCTTTAGCGGTTTCACCCGCATAAGTCTCGATCCTGTAAGAATATCGGAATTATAATTATTTCATATCTTAACCTAGGTTATGGTCTACCTATGTGGCAAATTTCATCTAAATTCATTCAGCCATTTTAGTGTGAAACCATAACAAACAAACATACAAAAAATCTAATTTTTTCTCTTAATAATATTAGTTTAGATAAATAGTCTATATCTACAAATATATCTTATTTCATTTTAGGAACTTAAAACTTACGATCCATTGTACCTAACTAATCTTTATCTGATGGAATCTCGGCCCCCCTGAAACAGTACATGATTATAAGTAGTTCATCTTATATCCACATAACCGGTACTTTTTACACGTCCATATCAGACTAATGCGTTCATTTGTTTATTTTCAACGTCATTCGTGTATGCAAAAAGAGTACTATAGCGACGGATGTTTAAATAAACTTTATGGTCATTATTGTACATGTTAATATTTCAAACAAACGCCGGGATGATCATAGGGGAATAACTGTTAATCCCGTTGAGCGTCATTTTTATCAGTTTTCTTCCAAACAAACAACAGTTTGTTTAGATTATCTCTACTTATGATTTTAGAGGTTTATACATCAGATATCATTTACGTACCTACTGTTTATCTCGTGATGGGGAAACCCCTCAAAAGGTTACCGACTCCCGCAAGTGTAGCTAATACAAGTTCACGCGTCGGCAATCCGTAAAGGGGATGTAGGAGAGGTCATTTGCAACCAAATTACCCATGATGACCTCTATGTCAACCATTTTCGAGTAATTTGACATTTTATATTTCAAAATGTATGAATAATAAATTTCAATGCTCATCTTCGCAGGCTAGGGGTAGACCGAATTCCTACAAAATAAAAATAATTGTGGAAGTAGTGAATTGTGAAAATAATGCTTAGGTTTTTCCAAAGGGATAGTCCGATTTACATGCGCATGTATTACATGTTAATTTTCTTAAGGATTTATGAGGACAATTTTCACATTTTTACGCAATAACAATATTCTTTCCGTTATGTAACGTAATTAGATATAACCTCATAGGAAGTTTCAATGCCACAGATTATGAAAATGCATACCTTTTGAGTTTATTATTACGGAATGAACTAATAACCTAATATATTAGAAGTATATCCTCTAAAACATCAGATTCCACTAGAAACATCTAGAAAAAGTGAATGAAATTATCGAAGTCATTGCGATTGACAGCTGATGAATACAATGAATATTTCAACAGTGTATTCTGACAGAAACGGATATTTACATTTTGAGGATGCAGTTACAATTCAGTTCCACTACATTTTTTCTGGAGACTTCTGGTGTTTTGGTAGTAGAGAAACTTTTTGTGTGTGTGCTTATTTCATAGCTGAGTTTTCATTTAAATTCAATTCATAAGCGTTTTGATTGAAAGAAAAAAATATTGAATGATAATGAACCCTCCTACACACATCCACTCATTTACACACTACTCACCGGGAGCCATCAGTACACAACTTATTATTTTAAGATTATTCCCTACATTTTGTCACTTCTTTTTTTTTCCTCTTACCCTTTAATCAAAAATGTTCTGTTTTATAAGATGTGTATAGAGGTCAAACAAAGTTATTTGCTACGTGTCGCCTGCAACAGGGGAGAACGCTGATGTCTGAAATATAGATATCTTATATCTAGTTCAAACACAGATGTTTAAAATCTGTTCATAGAAACAAGTGTCATATAGTGTACCACCATAATAATTAAATTATTGTATATTTTTGAACAAATAAATTATAATCATTATTATACTTATAGTTTCAGTTCAAATCATTAGACAAAGAAATAAAATCTCTTTCTCTCTATTTCATAAATTTTCCTCTAAATACATTCACAAATCGGGAATGTACCTAATATTAAATAAAATGAAGTTTAACTCTTTACATACATACACAAACTCTCTTTGATAATGTTTAAATGGGGATATCCAAGAAAGACAACGGAAAAGACACTCAAACGCAGTAAAGACGGTTCTGTCCCCGTGAGATAAGAGCACCCATTATCAGTATCACTATAATCATTGAGAGATTATAATAATACTTATTTATAACGGTCATCATTTAAGTTCATATACCGTGATTTTTCACATTCATACTTTTGTCCAACTTAAAGTCCGTGAACAAAATATGTGTCCCTCGGATGTCCAGTGTGACAACTGCTCCACCATTAACATCAGATGAAACAAAAATTTTGTTCATGGTGTCTGCTCTAGTTTACATTTAACCTCAATGCTTAAAGTATACACAAAACTGCTGAAAACCAAAAGCCAAACCATAACATTCGACCTAAATTTAATTCAAAAGACAAATATAGCGGTCATTTTACAGAACTGGCCAACCTTTGTTCAACATTCCCAACATTTGAGCACGATATACCTGTGAAAACTCACTACCATTATCTGATTACACAATTATTAAAAGTAAACAAAGCAAATGAATATCTAAGAACTAATTTGCAGATCACAATGGTCGTGATGGAGCAAAACAGATGGAATTTTATATTAGTACGAGAATTTTGCGTAACAACATCCGAACAGGAAATACAGGACCGGTGAGTGTGGAGTAAATCGACCGACATCGAACATCATTAGCCGCGTTGTCGCTTTGCCGCCATTTTTTTCCCGCAAGACGATATATTTTATGTAACGCAAAGTCTTTGTGGCCATCGTTTTAACTACGAATGTTTGACGTTTGATTCTAAATACAAATTTAAAATGATGTTTGAATTTGGAATGAGGCTATCGAAAATAAAAACGATGATCAATGAAATGAGAATACTGATGATAATTCAAGTTATGTGATGAGACATGATCCTGATGTATTGGCAGCTGTCATCGTCAATTATTATGATTATGACGCACTATATCTGAGCAATTAAACTGAACACAGTGAGACTCCTAACCTACCACAATAAAGAAGGTACATTTAACACTCATAAAAACAATGTTGGTAATACGTTATCATACAAAAAACTACAGTTTGAAGTAATAAAGACATTGATTTCCACAATAAACTGTATCGCTATACAGCAACATTGAAAACCGATGACAAAACGCATCAAATCATGTTTAAATAAAATAAAACTTTGCGAGCAGAAGAGCCGTTACAAAAAAAAAAAAAATTAACAATCCCGAAAAATGAATTCTTATCAACTATCGTTGTTTAGATACTGCTTAGTGGTACGAAGGCAAAGACTTACAGCGGCACTCAAATCATCTAGGTTAAAGCAAAGGGTAGTCCTCTAATATAAAAGACACCTCTAATAAAAAGGTAAGTACAGAAATAAACTCAAACAGTCGTAGAAATACATTATAACAAAAACCAATTAATTTCAATCGTTCTAATAATTCTAACACTGGTCCAATAAATGCAGAACAAGAAAAGAAACAGATGTAATAACAACAAACCACAATTACAATTTACGTATGGACAAAGGCTCATTTGAATATAAATGTGCATCAACTTGTTAGACAATTTTTCTAATCTTGTTCCTTTAAATAATAACAAGTGTATTGCGATCTCACACGACCGGAAAAACTGGAAAGCATTTCCAATAATTATATTTTTTTGTTTGATTCCTATTTGAATACGGCGCATGAGTCCCACTGTCCCACGGTCGATAGTATCGTCTAAGACTCTGTCACACTGTCACTCGAACCAATTATTACTATTATAGTCGAGTAATAGAGGTTTTTTCCTTCGTTTATTATTAGAGAGGAAGTTATCTATATTTGCTTTTGTGCGTTGGAAGAAAATACGAAAATAACTGCTCTAGAGATGTGCTCAGCTAGAAAATTGTTTTTACTTTGAACTAGTTTCCCATTGGTAACTTCGGAATGGATTCAGTAAAAACAATTTCCGTGTTGCAAATTAGGTGTACGCACAAGAGGCATTATCACCAACAGATTTAATCTCATTTCTTTTGATATTTTTTAACGAAGGTTCGTTGATATTTGTACGTCCCACATACGTTTTTTCACTGATCTTTATATGATCGCCGCCTTACTGTGACAATGTCCTTTTTTCTTACATAATCGATATTGACTTAATTATACGGCAAGAAGATTTGTACACGCGCTCACCTCCTACTGATACACAGAAATAGTTAAGTTGCAAAAACTAACTGGGTATTCCGTAGCGTGACTCTGCTACATGATCGTCGCAGTACTAATTAACACTGACGAAATTATGCATGCAATTATGACCTTTGGTAATGAAGCAACAACACCTAGATCGGCTTGAAGCATTTTTGCAAATGAAGCAGAATATAGCAGTTTCACTGTTCTAGAAATTTTTGTACTTACTAAACGGAGGGTAAATAAGGATGCACACGTGCTAAATCTTTGGTAACTGTTACTTTGAAGTATGATTCGGAAACGACTTCAAGATGCGTTACCATTACTCATGCGCAACTATAAGATGGTATTTATATCCGTTTATCATACAGCAAGGCTAACAGATATAGTTTTTTTATTTTTAGAAAAAACCGCACAACTAATTGCAAAAGAAACATTATTAAGACAGTGATTGAATATAAGAGCTTTAATTTTCAGTAATTTATTTTATAGTTACAAATTTCTCGAAAATCATTGGTCGCAAAATCAGAAAATACACTTTAAAAAAAAAAGTAGTTAGAATTGCCGAAAATGTATTGTTCGAGATCAAAATATATTAGATTTAGGCATCATATTCTGGCTAGCAACAGTCTATGTACGCACAAGTGTTGTCTAAGATCGCAGCATGTTACCACAGTAACTACGTATATATTTTATTTACTGTGAAGTTACTATTCGGACCAACGTCACGAGTGCACGTGGTAACAAAGCAACGCTGACATACATAATGCCACGGTCCCAATGGGATAACGCGAGGTCTATAAAACCGAATTTACATTACGAAACTAGTTGCGCAATCTTAATTATTCATTGATAGTTTAATTATTTACACGTGAAACTACTACTAACTAAGTTATATAATAGTAATCCTGATTTATTTGCCAAAACTTCAGTATACGTTACATTAATGAGGCCTTGACTAGATCTAACACATACTAGGACATCATGTATGACAGGGGTTGAGGTTTCTCCAGTTACATGGATCAGCATGAAAAGGCCAAGTACTATTTGTTCATGTGACAGTTAGTTTCACCCTTAGTAAAGTTTAAATTTACTTGAATTTTGATATCAAACTCGCAAAGCAATTGTTAACTCGACATACCAATGTCCTTCGGTATTGAATCTCCTTACTCATCTTCGAAGCTGCCTGTTATTATTTTTCTTGTATAGATATACTTCTGTTTATTATTTTAGTTCAACGCGGTATCACAGTGACAGTGACCTTTTTGAGATATTTTTAAAAGTGCAAAACAAAGTGACATAATCTGTTCAGGAAAACCGCATTCAAAATTCAAATTCACTAAAACCTCAACATTTGAAGAGTATAATGACCTTACCCTGGCTATAAATTATGTGATTGCATGACCCCTCATTACCTTAAATCGTTAATCATTCACTCTCTAAAAAAAGGTTCAAGGACATTCCTTTAAAATAAACATTCAAGGGGGAATGTCCCAGACGACGTGACAACGTGAGCCTTTGAGCGTAAGCCCTCCATACTGAATCATTCCTGAATCGTTGTTCAGAAATCTCTGACGTCAGTCAATCATCGTACAAAATCGGTCCCACGTGCCGAGTATCAGTGGTATCCCCGCCATATTAAAACTATGAAAGAATATCACTATTTATGGCAATTGTTTACAATAAACCTGGCCTACGTTTTGAGAAAAGCTTCATGAGTCACAGTATCTATGATCTTGCGGTTTTCGATCAGCTGTACCACGCACTTGTACGTCATTGATGACGACTTCAAACTTCTTGGACTGGGAACCCTCATTCCGGCACGAGTTACACGAAAATAGATCCATATGTCAACGTATTGACCCTCGTGATGGACTTTTTCGGCACCTTAATAATAACAAACGCAAAACATTTATTTCAATTAAACCATTAGCAGGCCGTTTTGAATTTTCAAAGTAAGTAAATAAATAAATAAATCTTTGGTGACACTTAGTAATAGTTGAAGATGAACAGTCATTTTTGAAAGGTAGTTTCCTTGAACATGGAGAAGAACAGGCAAGAAACTTCATTAACACGATTTGCTTATATGCAAGCTCTGACTGTTCTTCGGTTAAAATTACAGTGAAATCAAGAAAGTGCCACCTCACAATTCCTAAAACAATTACGCCACTGTTCGTCAAGTTCTGTCATCAAACGATTATCACACGAACATGACCTCACGTCCTTACAATAGACATACACCTCTCATTGACCTCCTAATACGTATGTATACGCAATACTCTGGCATTTCCTTTAGGCCTGTTACCTGAGAACATTTCTCGGAACATAACCTCCAAATATTGGGGGTTAGTCATCAAAAATTTAAAAATCATAAACTAAATCTTGTTTGATCGGTATGCTGAACATCCGTAAAACTTTACAGAATGCCCCTATGATTTGGTCATAAGTCACTTCTAAAAGATTGTTGTATGCCGACTCTGATATTTTAGTAAGATCTTTTTCTTTTTCTTTTGTGTATTCTGGGAACAATATTAGTATCTTTTCCTCCTTTGAAAGCGATGTCAGCTCTTTGAATTAATATTTAATTCATTAATTAAACTGTCTTTAAATAAAAATAATAATATGGACCCTCATTTTTATATACTTGTAGTATATAACAAAGGAGGGTAAATAATCGTAGAGCATCAAAACATTTGTCGCATCGCTGGCAACAGGAAAAGTGCCCAAAAAGCTGGCAGCATTGCATGGCAATGGCCAAAAAATAGGCCAGCCCTTTGGTCACATGAAGAGTCGAGCAACCGCTTGGCGATATCTCCAAAAAATAAGTGGGCATTCGACTGCCCACTTATTTTTTGGAGAGATCGCCAATCCCAATGAGATCCCCATGGTCCTAGTGTTTCAACCCCAACCGGCTCGAACATATAAGTCCCAATAAGATTGGAGTATTAGTGCCGTTTGTAGCCTTCCGCAACTGCAGCAGCGGCCCCACCACAGCTAGTCAGTAAAAAAACACAAAGCAGTTGATTAAACTTATTTTTTTTTTAACGATTTGCTATTTTCAGAAAAGTGAAAAAGACTTTTGTTCCGTTTAAAGTTTTGAAAACGTTTCTTGAAATGACATTTATTTAAGAAAACTTATATAATAACAGCATTATTGATAAATAATGTACAAATTATTTTAATGTTAAGCAATAATTTTGTGTGATAATAATAACAATGTTATTTTAAACCTTTTAAAGACTCGTGTTTCACAGTTACTCTGAACTTTAAACGGAGGTTGTAACAATCGGATATGAGCCTCCTTCGAATGGCGGATTTGCATAAACAATGAGTTATCATTGCATTGGGTTTTCTCTAGCCAAACGTAATAACATTTTCTTGGTAATAGTATGTATCAGGATGTTCGAAATAACCCCTCATTTTGAATGCATTATATATTACGCGCACCAGTTAGGAATCCCTGAGAAAGGCTCGGTTTTTGTACGTTGATAAGTTCACATGGACTGTTGTCACACCGTCATGACAAAGCGATCTCATTGATTCTCAATGGTTGGAAAATTTTATCGGAGCAACCACGTTCACGGTCGCTCACGGCACGGTCGCTTTATAATTTTGTGTTATATGACATTGATTTTACATTCTGTGATTACTTCCTCACACACTGACTTATTAATTTTAAAAACATTAGGAAAATCGTCTACTTTTACAATGTTTGTAAATATGTGAGCACCATGTATCTATCGCATAATTAAATTATCTGTCGTTGCTTTATTTTAAATTCTTTTTACCTATTGTGGTATAGTAATTTTATTCTAGGTGCATCGTGTTCACATATAATTATTTAACTAATGTAGATACTTATACAAACTATTGTAAAACATTTTAAAATAGTAACGGTGAAGTTTCTTGCCCATTCTTCTCCATACAAAAACTACCTTTTGGAAGGGGCGACTAGAATCAATTATATTATTTTGTAAATTTTGACGTTCAAAAGTGCCATACATGGGCCTATTTGAAATAAATGATTTGACTTTGACTTTGCTCCGATATTTTTTTCCAGCTAAATGTTTACTACCATCAGTTTTGTTTCATTTTTATCTAAATACTAGCTTTTGCCAGTTGCTTCGCCCGCGTGGATGTCGAAAATTATCCCACAGGAATGTACTACCGGGATAAAAAGTATCATATGTGTTATAACCTATCTGTGTGCCAAGTTTCATCCAAATCCGTTCAGCCGTTTTTGCGTGTTTGAGTAACAAACATTCATAAAAACATCATACAAACATTCACGTTTATAATATTAGTAGGATGATGATAAGAAAAGTTTAAACATAACTTTTCGTAAAGGCTAATAAACTATGCTTAGATTTTTTTTTATCTCTTAAATTTATTTTTATAAATAAACTATGTAGTTACATTTTAATGAACCAAAACAAAATAATGATGAAGTAGGTTTTTATTCAATAAACAGAAGTTAGTAGATACATTCACAATTTAGGTTCAATATAATACATATTGTCAAAATTAAAGAAAATGTGACGACTGTAGTTGATTACGAATTTGCGACTCTATTTATCAGATTTAATTATCTGACAAACTACGGTGTGATACAAACTCCAATACGTAATAACGAGTCTTTTGTTCACATTACGTGACGCGATAATTATCGCGAATAATGCGCCGGAGTCACGAGATATGTAGATCGATGCATAGGCACCGTTGTCAAGTTGTGCTACGAAATGTGTACATGCGATGGAAAATGTCGGAAGTTGGCTAAGAAAATGTATTTTTCTTAAACCAGCGGCACTGTATGCTCATACAGCCTGTGACAGCTTACATATTATAAAATACTGGCTTTTGACGTCGGCTTCGCCCGCTTTGAGGTTGGAAATTATTCCACAGAATCGTACTACCGGGATAAAAAGTCCTATGTCCTGACCCAGGTCATGGTCTACCCATATTCTAAATTTCGTGCTAATCTGTTCAGCCGTTTTATCTTGAAAGCGTAACAAACAAACAATCTCTCTTTGGCATTTATAATATCAGTTATTATTATGATAGCTTATCGATTCGTTAAATTTATAGTTCCAGCGGTATACCTACCATTGTTGTGTCCCGTACAACAATGCGTTTTTTTTTTTTCAAGATTTTCGGTATACTTCGCTCGGCGTGAAATAGTTCCTCTGGGAAACGTACTACAATTATACCCATTTCTACCGCCAAGCATTGTTTGTTGCAGTTTTTAGAGTTCCATGCCCGACTAAGCCTCCGCTATCCGTCTATCTGTCAGCGAGCTGTATCTCATGAACCGTCTTCTTCTTTTCGTGTGGCTGGTGACTAACCTGATGTTAGAGTTTTAAAGCCGCCCAAGGGCCTCTTGGCATCACATGCCATCGAGAAATATCTCTCAGCAATGGCTAGCTCGCCGTCCTATAAGGACCAGGCCGTTGTCAGGCCAGGTCAACGGCGCGTTGTGTGCCACGCGCGCCTCAAAGAGATGTTAGCAGAATTTATGGGGTCCAGTAGGGCCGATGCCAGCCGGGGTTGCGAAGAAAACCGAAAGGGAGATCGTGGCCCCCGGCAACATGGCAACTGAAGGATCACGGGTGGGTTTAGTCAGTAAGAGCCCTCCCGTTCCGCCCAGAGCGGGAGAAGTTATTTGATAATTTCCCACCCAACAAGGCATGCCGGTTTCATCACGATGTTATGAACCGTAATAGGTAGACAGTTGACAAATTGTGAATTTCTATTGCCGCTAAAACAAAAAAATAATAAAAATACAATAAAGTCGCCCTAGCGACGCACCATGGAGATAACATCTTAGATCCCTCCTTAGATCTCATCCTCATAAAACTAGCTACTATTCTTATTCCTTCTCTGTTCATGCTGTAAGACTGTGGGAACTCACTACCGCCTAGCATTCGTCATTTAAAAACTGTGTGTTTAAAAATTCAAATATCGAGTAAAATATTTTTATTATTTAGTTAGACACACTAGTAGCTAATTAGCTGATGCGTGTGTATCAAATAGCTTGGAGATGTTTAATCTGTCCAGTCGATTCTTGAAGCAGTTCAGTGAGGGAGCCGTCACAACATTCTCCGGGAGCCTATTCCACGCTGTTACAACTCTGTTAGATAAGAATGATTAAATAGAATTACCTTTCCTCTCAACTGTGTGTATATATATATATATATATATTTTATATTTATTTATTTAAGTATATGTACATTTTTTTTTATTATACATGTAGGTGTATTTAATATTTTAATTTTAAGACTTTGCATATTCATATTTTCTGTTCTTGTTCTCACACACTATTGTCTACATTTATTTTTCATTTATCCTTTCGCAGGTCTGCTAGAAGAAATTTCTTAAGAAATAAGCAGTACCTTTGTACTCCAATTATAATTATGTTGTATCTAAATGTATGTACATAAATCATAAAATAAATAAATAAAAAAAATAAAAAAATTGTACGGTGGTACGGAACCCTTCGGGTACTACTTCCCGTGGGATATTTTCCGACATCCAAGCGGGCGAAGCCGCGGGCAAAAGCGAGTCCGCAACAAAATGTTTTTTTTTTTAAAGAGGTTTTATATTGTAAAACCACATTGCCGTATCAGGTTAATGACTCCATTAAGAGTCACGCTTCATAAGGATAAATCTATTGTTTATTTATTATGAAAAAGTTTAGTGATTAACAACAACATTGTACAAAAATTAAATAACACAGTGGCGCCATATTTGAAAAAGGGAGAGTTATTGTTTTTTATAGTATTAATAAATCTTTATTCACATTATATACATCTATCTATTTTCTTATACTAAATTAACCAAAAAACTATTAAAATAATAATATAATATCCTAACCTAACTAAAACTATTAACAAACTAAAATATGGCGTCGAAAAATTTCTCTGCACCGCTATCGACTGTAATGTACCTAAGAGACTGGCGGCATTACCACGTTGTATGGCAATGCTTAGCCTCTGACCAAGATAAACGCCAGCCCTTGGGTCACGGGAAGTGCCAACCTGTCATTTAGAGATTTCGTTGAACAAACCATGACTACTTGGACCCCACGGCCCGAGGGTATCAACCCCAAACGGCTCGAAAATATAATTACCAATAAGGTTTTTATTAGGAAATTTTGTTGACTTATTACTAAAAAGAGCTGTTGTAGCCCAGTGGTAACGGCTGCGACTTACGACTCTAGGTCGTAGGTTCGAACCCTGACAGGCGCTTTACTTTGTTTAAATTATTTCATCACCCCTGCTCTCAAAACGGTGAAGGAAAACATCGTGCGGAAACCGGCATGTCCTAGAACCAAAAATTCGAAGACTGACTTCTACCAACCCGCACTGGGCCCGCGTGATGGATTCCAGCCCGCTCCCTCTCACCGAGAGGAGGCCTGTGTACAAGCAGTGGGTACAGAATAAGCTAATTATGCTATTACAAAAAATATTGTAACAGGATTTAGAACGCATTTACTTAAATTTTCATATAGCATTAGTAATAATTTTTGGTTGAATTAAATAGTATTTAATATTTCTTATTTTCGGTGAATAAAATAAATAATATAAATAATTGGCATAAAAATATATATTATATGCCAATATATGAGCTAAATTGTATATGAGCAAGCTACAGGAAAACCATATGTTGGTAATAACTTAATGAATAAGGTCAATAAATCAAATACTAAATGAACTGTATGTGAAGTTTACGTCATAATAACACAGTACCTGGTCGACCGAGATCTGTTCGGGTGAACATAGAGAAAATGAATTTGAGATATGAGACCTAGCTCAATCGATTTTTCACCCCCGTAAACCCCTTTCTTGCAACTTTCATCGAAATCGGTGGAGCCGTTTTCGAGAAAGCGATTACAAATATACCTTTTCACAAACATTGCTCTTTTATTAGTATAAGATAAAAGGTATGAGTTCTTTGAAATGTCTGAGTGATTGTAAGAAACATTACACTGATCTCATGGCACGGTTCAGTTACTACACTCAGGATTAAGGGATTTTCTGACCTACTTTTCCTTTTACATCATCGGATCTAATTCAGGTAATGACAATTGTAGGAATTTATAGTACATAAATGTTGTGGTTTGCTTCATTGCATAACGAGGATGTTACCAGGTAAACGATATTTAAAATTCCGTTTCCCCTATGATTTTTCATGTTGATTTAACAAATCTTACGTATAAATTACTATATTTTGTTGTGATTTTTTCAGTCAAAATAACGTGTACTATGGATAGTATTTTTATTTTTTTTACAGATAAAATCTTTCGCGTCCGAAACCCGTTACAACTTTTTTTATGCTTTACGCCATAAACTTAGCCTACGTTCGCACGGGCGCCCTTTTTAACGTGACGTTAATTGCCCCGCACTAGAGATGCACTCTGTTGGGTTCTAAACGCTCGGTTCGATGCCGAGGGTTCAAAATATCGAGTAGGGTCAAAAACTTCGCGTTAAAAAAGCGCCCGTGCAAATATGGGCTGACGTGCATAAATTTTACAAACAGAAGCACTGTTGAGTGAACCCCAAGTGTAATTACAGTATTATTCTGGAACAAAAAGCAGAAATCACCCCACCACGTGACACGAGTACTTGCATTATCGAGTGTAGTAAAGTTTAAGCGAGTGCATGTAATAGGCGAGGAGATTATTCTGACCGACCAATCGAACGGGACTATTTCGGGAATGAGACCGAGAGGCGGACTCTCTCGGAGGCGGGATGGTGGAGTTACACCCCCGCTGAAATTTAAACGCAATTCTAATATGGCCGAAATGGAATTTAAAAATAAACTCCGTAGAAGGACTTTGCTAGCAGTCGCTGCTACGCTCCGTGTGAGATTGGGTGTGCTGTTTACACTAAAATAAGTTACATTTAAGTAATACATGTTAAGTTTTAATCATTTTTCTTCATTCAACGCTGCTCGTAAAACTTGATGTTTATGTAAACTGTTTTCTCTTAGGTCTTACTTTTGTCAGTGTATGAATATATTTTATCTTATCATAAAGTTGTCATCTTATCATAACACACTAATTATTATTTCTATTTATTATTATTTTAATTACAACTTTATTTCGTGTTTAGTTACGTAAGTTTTCATGAAGTAAAAATATTATAATTAAGAAATAAAACGTACTTAAGCAAGTTTTAAATCATTATAAAACATCTCTAGATCTGTATAAATTAATTATAAGACCTTTATCTTTCAAATAAATTAATATTGACCAATTAATTGTTATTATCATTAATATCCTAATACTCAATAAACCCTTGTAATATAAATAATAATATATAATCTAAGTCACAAATTCTTATCAAAACTGTATTCTTGTGATACAAAGATACTAAAGAACTTTTAATAAACTTCATAAAAAAAACCTAAATCAAAACGGTCAAAAGAGCTAAACCTGATAAAAAAACACGTTTACAGTGACCAGGAATCGCATTTTCACATACCCCTAGAATCCGGTTGTTGCCACATGTATTTATTTGAACAAGCTATTGCGTAAGAGCATGTGTGCGTTTACGTCCTAATCGCGATCGACGTCGTATCCGTGACGTAATGGCGCATGGCAGGCCCTCCAAATTAAACAATCGGTTTTTTGCACCCTTTATCACGGGAGCGCCGACCGGCCACATAAAAGCCGTGGAAATCCGTTCAGGACACACATTACACGTAACGCGGCGAACTGAACGTATCCGCTCGAGAGATCGTGTCCTGAACTCGACTCGAACACGACGCCCGTTAATCACATAAATTAAATTCAATAAACAGAATACGCACGTGGTTACACCTGTTCTAAATTTGAAATTGTGAAGTGAACTTTTTTTTTATATGTGACAGTTGTTGTGACAGTTTTATGCCAAAGATTTATTTTATTATTTTACAATGATCTGTGATAAATCGATTAATATTAAAATTATCGATATGTGCACATGTTGCTGCAACGGATGTTCCTCAAGGAGACACGGATATACCTTTAGACATAGTAAGTATATATTTATTTTGTTTTTATATCTTACTATGTAGTGATTGTTTAATTAATTGATTCAAAGATTGACAAAGGTGATATAGATTTTTCATGAATGTTTCGTGATTAATCTATGAATGAATAGTCCTTGATGATGAAAGTGATGAATAAGGTGATCCCTGATCATAATGATGACTTAAATCCAATGACAATCTTTAACAGACATACATACATAACAGTTGATAAAATATTCAGACGTTACATACAATTTCAGTTCATAGGAACTCACATAAATCGGTGACCTAATATTACTAGCAAAGGAAGTGATCTATTTTATATATTACTTTCTATTCTTTGAAATATTGACACTGATAATACGAGGAAACTACGCGTTTTACATCGTTGAGTGATTACTCATTGTGTGTATTGTATAATACGTGGTCCCATCCCTACATATAGTTGTAGATTAGTGAATATTAAAAAAAACATACGATCCGATGTTTAAACTTTCAATGTTGACATCACGTCACCAAATTTTAAAAAAATAACAATGTTCGATTTCCGAATAATTGAGACAGGAAATAGCAATGTTTAGATTTCACAGACGATTGCTCGATAAAATCACTTTTATAAATAGTTTATGGTATTTGTGTGTAATCGTCTCAATAAAACTAAATAATAAGGTTACATAATTACATTAACTTAAATTTTAACTCCATAGTTATGTAAATCGGTTACCTCTATCAACGATTAGTCATCGCATGATTGGTGAAAACCGGCGCTCACCGAAAGCGCTTCGTAAATTTAAAACAGTTTATTTATTTTAGTTTTCAAGGTAAAGGAGCTTCTTGTAAAAAATTTCACTTACACACATCGATAAACTAAAGCTGACACCTGGCTGTCATTCGATTATGTAAATATCGATAAAACTAGTATTGATACTAAATCTTCCGTTTATTCAATCTTCAGCTTAGCCACAACAGTCAATAGTATTAGGCATGAATTATACACTAAGTTAACCCCGTCTAAGACCGCATACATTACAAGCCACCATACACTTTTCTTACAAACTAAATTGCCATATTCAGTTTTGAGGACACAGCATAAAACATTTCCTTCCGCATAACTGACATACTGAACATTTCTGAGCCGCGTATTGAGTATTAATTTTAGCCTGTGCCATGAAAGGGGTTAAGGGTACGTGCACAATGAGTAAAAGCTTTCGAATAGTACGCACAACGTGTGATTTATATTGTGGCTCGCAAACAATGCCATTTCACGTATTGGCAATGCCTAGGCGGCCGCAGGCGGACTCTGTCGCGGAAGCTAGTCTTTAAGTTTACGGTAAACTTAAATTAGTTGCTGAAACTATGTTGGTAAAGGAATTTTACGGTAGATTATCTACTTTAAGTGTGCATTCGATACAACAACACACTGAGCAACCCTATCTACGAGACATCACGAACACTGCAATAAATAAAGTTAATCCTTCCTTTATCTTACCACCGAACTTGATCTTGAAGAACAATTACAATATAATCTGCATCCGCCTCTATTCAGGCCAGTATCATAGACGAGCACTTTAGATTTCAACAAAAAAGCTATTTACACGGCACTGACAAACCTTTTATCGGTAATTTTAGCGCTACACTTTTTTAAAGAGAAACAAATCATCGTAACAGACGTAACGGACGCCGCGGCTGAAGGATAGATGGATAATATTTGCTTAAAACAACGTGTAACATATCAACGCAGTAGTATTAGAGGTTAAATATATTCACTATTAGCGAACACACGCTACTCCGCCTGCTTTATCTTATACAAAACAGAACTACACAACACTATAGTCTTCACACAATTCAAACTTCCGTCACAAAACAAAACGTCACCGTAGCTCAAAAATTGTATCCACGACTCGCGAGAACTTACTCAATGTCTCAACAGGAATTTTCAAGCTTTCTTCTGACTAACACACAGACAAATCCACGCAATATTGTGCATCAATTATTTAATGGTTCAAGTAGCGCATATATAACGGAAACCGTTTTAAATATTAAAATGAATTACGAAACAACAGGTTTTATTTAAAAGTTTTATGTTTCACTTTGGAGCACTTAAAATTCAATATTTGTGACGTGACGAATCGTTTTACATTTCACGGATCTACCGACTTTCTATGGGGAGTGAGTAATAGTGAGCTCATGCGACACGGTCTTGACATTGTGGGCTTTCAGTAGTTCCCGGCGAACTAACTGTAGCGAAAAATTCGGAAAATCCGTGAGTCATTCATGAGACAACCGCCGGAAAAGCCTGCTACAATTACAGAATTGTTGCGCATAAAAAGTTAATCGTGTATTAAATGAAAGGCGTGTTATTATGTCAGTAATCGGAAACGATCGCGATGGGAATCTCCTTTGTGTAGACGAGAGAAAAAATATTGTAAGCGCAGTAGGTCACTCGGCTTCGGTTAGCACGCAGCCTTTACATAAATCTCGTTCCCGAATGCTGAAATTTACGTTATGTTTTTAATTATCATTTGTTTAAATATTTTTATTTATTATTGTTTCCGCCAGCGGCTCCGCCCTCGTGATATTTTTATAAATTATATAGCTCGATTATATAATTAGATTCTACTTAAGATTTTTTTTTTTATCTATCCAGAAGTCATCAAGAATACAAATCTTTTCTATTTATAATATTAACGTAGAAAACTAATAGATACTTTATGTTACATGAATAAATTATTACAAATAAGGCGTTCTAAAAATAACAATCATAATTATCGGATATTGACACTATCACTAAGCAGACGTACAATGGCATCGCCTTGTTAACCACGAAACAAAAACGTGTCAATGTAAATATTAAGATGCTCGCTCATATCTCTAAACCGCAGACCACATGCTACAAACATTACCCACAGACAAGCAGCCAAACAGCCAGTATACCAATTTCAACGAAGAAGGTTTATTTTTCTGTTGAAGGATTTGTTTGATCCAAGTCGCACGTAGGTGCACCATCCTATCTGTGTCAACCAAGTCTTTCCCAGACTTGGCACACTTTTTACTCTCAGTTTACTTTCTTTTGTAGTCCTTGGACTCTTTCGCTTGTTTCTCTTGATGACCAGTCATTGACAAGTGAAAAAGAAAATGAAAGTTGTTTATAAATCAAACAACCTCTAAATCTAGGCGCTCATTTACATAAACTAGTTAATGTATCAGTTTAATAGCATACTAAGACTTATCGTATAATGTGTCATTATCGTGAACATGGAAGTACTACAGAATGAGTGGTACAGATTAAATAATTAACAAATTGCTCGCGTTCGACGCCTACACAATATTAATAATAACAAAAGCTGATTATTATTGAAATTTGGAGTAATAGTCGCGTAATATTTAATAATTATTAAGATTAGCAAGGGTTAGTGTTGTGCCGTGCGCGGCGCGACTAATGCCCGATAAAAACTCACTTTAGGATAGACTCATCGATGAATCACCGCGAGGTACCGAATAAAAATGTTCACTTGCACAAGATGTGGAAACAGACAACCGTGGAGACGCGCCTATTATTTAAGTCTTTTATTTTTCTACCCCTTTTGTTTATTTATATTTTTATAATTTTTATTACTATCGAATTTTCTTGCATCGAAACGTACCTACCTAGTGTTAATTATTGAAGTAGAATTATGGATTTTCAGTACTACAACTTAATTAATAAAATAATACAGTAATATATTTACAATATAATATGACTTAGAAGTTAATAAAGGGTGATAGATAACAACAATAAATCTCGAGTCTTTTGCTTGATAGCAGAATAGATAATAGAAATACTAAAATTTCACAATTAGTGGTAATTATTCGCAATGATGCCATGCTTCATTCATAATCGCGAACAATCAAAATGATGAAAGTTATGATTGAAACATACAACAATTTTCGTCATGTTAATTTTTAATGTAGAAAAAAAAATTAAAGGGTTTTTAAATGTTCTTAAAGGGTGACTGAAAACTCCATAGTGTTTGGGAGAAAATAAAAAAGTGCCAAAAAATAATATGGCGAAGGAAGTCTCCGAAGGGTCGAAGTTCACTTTCCGGCGGGCGGGTAAGGGATTTCGCATAGTGTTTGACCGGCTATTTGACGTACGGTGCCGCATTTTGGTGCCCATTCAACGAGCGGAGGCTGCTCGCGCGCCGGTCTCGCACACTCGCTCCTCGCACCACAGCGGTGACACACGCTCGACAACACACAACACTTTATAATCCAGTGCTAATATTACTACAACACTAGTGACTTCCAAACTCCAAAATTGTGTTTAAATTAAAAAGTGTTGACAGTTCGCGAGTGTTTTGTTTTTGCGACCAGTGACAATTCGTTCGATCGGAAAGTTCTTATATAGTTTTCCGACATTTCGTTTATCGGGATTATTTTGTTCGCATGAACATGGACTTGCCCAAAGGAGCTACATCAATGCGTTGTTCATGGATGTCTTTTTAACTGGTGTGTGTTTATAAAATATTATAATTTTAATTCAAAGCTTCGACGCCTACCTCGTCTTAATTATTTGTTTGACGAACTCAAGTGTGCGGCTCATTCGCGCGTCGAATGTAAACAATTGACATTCATTTTGTGGGTAAGCTTTAATGAACGCAAACTAATAAAGCTATCATATTACCGTCTATACAGATTTGTTTAGTTAAGATTTTTCTTGATTCTTAATTATTGATTTTATTTACGACACAGAAAAAAGTAAACATTAAATAAAGGAGATTTTACAAATAAGACGATCATAATTATAATAATTACAATTTCATTTCCTTCATATCGTAACGTAAGGCAAATGTACAACTTCTACTATCTCAATTAAATTAATACGGAATCGTATTTGCCATAAGAAATGTAAATTAATATATTAACTATGCTTATATCACTAGTACATTACCATACGTAACTTCCTTAGAAAGACTCACATAAGTACTTCATAAGGTGAAATGGGATATGACTAATTGCAATACAAAAATCGATGTCTAAGCGAATTCGATGATCATTTTTGGAAGTACACAATGTACGTATCGAAAATCGAGTGCGGAGCTCGAATCGTGTGAGAATGTTCAACATTGGTCCGTCGGCAATCAATCAAAGAGATTTTTCGCTGAAGCGCGCCCGCGATGTCATCCGATACAGACAACCTTTGCTTTCTGTAGTCCCAACATTCGATCGCTCAGTCGACTTTGTTTTTGACAACGATAATAATTGTTTAATTTATCTCAAGTTGTTTCGTGTTAGAATTAACTTAATGATATAAGATTTTATGAACAATAATGACGGCCATGCGGGATTCCAATTTGAAAATCGTGAGAGAATCCAACCTTAGCGAACTAATGTTAGGACGTGAGCTAAGTTTAGAACTTTGTTTTGTTGAAAATATAATAAATCATGCTTCATCTGTATCATTATATATGTGTAACAGGCTACTTCTTCTGACTAAAAAATGTTAAAGAAAAACTAGCAAAAAATATTATATAATTACATGTTTAATACCTTTATTCGGAAATAAAAGATTACCTAGATCGCAAATGGTCGGGGAAACCCAACGGTGGAAAAGTCACAGTTTGTACACGGTTTTCGCGGTAACAATTATATACGTTAGCATTGTTTGATGATCTCGCCAATGTAGACGACGCTATACTGACCACTCACAATGGCCACAGACTAAAATAATTATACCACAGAAACCCAGTCACAACACGGTGTGTCAAGTTTTTTAATCGAGTTTTTTTATCGTATGGCGTTACGCCGTATTTACTTAACATAAATTATATTGTCAACGACACGAATTGACCTAATGATTCACTGACCATAAACCTCGGTTTATCCTCGTGTGACGTAATACAAAAGTGTAAACTCACTGTAACATTCAGCAGATGTGATAATACACGTAACATGTTTGTTTTTCTGTTCTGAAATACCGCACAGGACAAAATTTATGAGTATCGATGACCGCATCATAAATATTGAAGCTGTGATTACGAGTTTCTTTCTGATTATACGTAAAAAAAACGAAAGGTCAAAATTAAAACAAATGAACCGCGATTAATCAATGCTGAAATGTCAAAAATAATGTTTACAAAAAAAACAGAACAGGACTTAGTCATGTCTACTTAACGTCGGTATATTTTCTTTGAGGAGGCCCAGGTAACTAATAAAAACTGCAACAAGTACTTTCTATGTTTTAGCACTCCGAGGGAACAAAGCTGAGCTTTCAAAGCCGGTGGTGCTTCCTTTTAAAAGTTTGAAAACATCGCCTCAACAGAATTGCTTGGGACATAAAATATATTTTATGGCGTCGGCGCGAAACATCAAAACCTTCAATAACTGTCAAACGTTAAATCGAACAAGGCGAAACGTATGAATATTTGTGCAATAACAAAAACAATAGGCGTGACGCTTTCCGCTGACGCGCATGACGTCAAAATATGTCACTGTTTAATTGCGAAAAGTCATTTCCATCAGTCAACCATTTCTATTGTACTGAGTCATAGCTGTAACTTTAAACAGAACAAAATAATTCCACCTTCAAACGAGCATAATATCAATTATTCAAAAATGGCTGCTGCAATTTTCGTAAACTAAATATGGCATCCAAAAAATACAGGCAATTTCCTAGCAGCCAAAATTGATTATCAAAATTCTCGTCCGCCTCACGCACCCCACCCCGGGCTAATGGTCGGTGTGAAAGTGCTCGGAGATGAAGATCGTACACACGTGTATGTAACAACGTTACCATAATCACGCACCTTATTATTTTTTATGAGACCCGACGAAAACACCGCTCTAAAGACAACAGTCCCACAGAATTCGTTCCCAAACGTGAATGATCTTTTTTTATTTCAAATTATGCAATACGTTCAAGGAATCTTCTTACCAAATCCGAACAAAACTTGAAACGTGAGCAAAAGCGTCTGATTGAAAAGATTTTTATCCCTTTATCAATTCTTGTTAATAACAATCGTAAAGATAATAACGATATCACCACAATAATGATTACATGTTTAAATTACGGTTAAAAATCCATTGTAGTGATTAAGAAATTAAGGTTAACAGTCTACATTTTTGTTACAGGTTTTCCCAAAAAGCTTTTGGTAGCTACTTCAGTACTAGTAATAATAGCAATGGTTGTGATGCCATCCGAGGCGCGGACGCTAGAACACAAGATTAGGCATGAGAGGCGGCAGCACGAGGCGTTAGCACTAACCAAAGACACGAGAATGAAGCCGGACACCCGCGTGGTGGAGCACAGGCGGCGGCCGCACAGGAAACAATCCGTCCTGCCACAAACCAAAGACACGCAGGGATTGATGAGACTACAGAAAAACGTCCACTCAGATCGTTTCAAGAATGCGACGAGAAAGATCATCAAAAAGTTGAAGAATACGAGGAGGTTCTTCAATGAGGAACGAAGAGTTCTCAACGAGACGCGGGAGTACCGGGACGGCATGCCCGAATGGCTGCCCACCATAAACTTCGTCGACATACACTTCTTCAACTACAAAAAACGCGGCGCAACCATCTCTGAACGCAAAGTGAGTATCTTTTTGCACTGATTAATTATACACCTTAAGTTTTTGCCTTGACAGTAACACAAGTTTGTAAGTAGTCTATCATTACATTAATAGATAGGTCTAAAGTATCCTCATAATAATATAATTCGATGTATAGACAACCTGTGATGAAGAAATGTCGAGTATCGAATACCTTAGATAAGATAATTTCCGCTTCCATTAACGGATGACCTCATTGATCTATCGACCAGTTTTAGCAAGTTGGGGTGGACCAAATCACTATTCTAATTTAGGAACCAAATCATATTGATAAAATATGACGCAAGACGTTACATTGATTCGCAATATAATGTATTACAATGTTTGAAGTAATTTTTGTGCAACTGACAGTGTAATTATTACGGGCGATCACTCGCGTCGAGGGTGTGGTGGTCCGGCCCATCACTCTTTTTGCCCGTTCAATGTTTTTACGTTATTTTAAATTTATTTTTGCTTTATTTGAGACAAAGGATCCAGGGTACATTAGCTGTGCTCGAGGCTTCACCGTTGCAACTTAAATGAGGTTCCGACGATCCAAATTACATGTGGTCGGCCTTTGTACCGCGTTTATTTACTTCACATTGTACTTAAGAGCAATAACTAGAAGTGCAAGCCCTTAATTTCACAAGCCGCTCTCGTTGGAAAATCGCTACAGCTTTATTATAAAATTTCATTACTGAGCTGTTTGGTCGAAATCACTTAATCCTGAGGTCGGATTAATTATATTTTATGTACTGTAGCTTTTATATTTGAATCAGATTATATTTATAATCAATTCAGAAGACGTCACGAATTCAGTGACCATATTTAATGATTTGATTTAATTAGTTATAAATGAAAACATCACGAATCGCGCTTTATATAAAATTATCACCCTCTAATCTAGATGATGCGTTCGAAAAAAGATGACGCCGCCCACTATTCATTACCAATAAAAGTTGACCCCCAATCATCGGTTCACTCACATTGTTAAATAACACATCAGACCAAAGCTAAGGGCTCATTTAATACTGGCGATATATAAATCAGAGGCTTATGGTTAGCGCTTGTGGGAGCTAAGGAGCCAGTTAAATGTTTCAAGGAAATTTGCATAGATTGACACCGCATGATATCGCTCCGCACACGCGATCCTAAAACCATGGCTCAACACGCATCCTACACGTAGATATCTTAGCAACACCTTATAATTATGATAAAAATTGTATTCAGTTCATCGGTTGCCCGTACCGGTTTCGGTTCGTAAAATATAAAACACACAAGCAATATTTAACGAGCCTTCTATAAGCCTCTCTTTATTATTTACCGAACACACATCTGGAGTTCGAGACTTTCTGTTATGTATTCATATTGGTCACCCACTAATTAGTACACAAAAGTTAATGCGACGCGAGACAATAAGTGTGTGTGCATTCGGAGCGTCACATGTCCTTACACAGTCGACGACAATCGTGTCCGCGACTTCGAGACCAAATAATTTCCTAACATAGCGGCCCGCAGACGACCAGTGCACCAACCGATGAATATTAAATATTTCCTACCTATGTCTCGCCAGCCAGTCAATGTACGGCCACTTAAGAAATTTAAATATTTGACATTGGGCAAAGGAAAGCGTTAGAATTCAAGTGATCTCTACGCTTCGGCTTAGTTGACATACGAACAATTTAAAAATTAAATACTGCTCAAATGAGACGTTAAAATAGAGGGCCCGAAGAAAGACTAATGTGGACACACGATTCATGTTGGTTTAATTTATCGGACCCTCCGAGTTCCAAGTTAAAGCTTTTGAGTGAAGAGCCCTGTGAATAATTCCGAAGGATACTTTTAATTTGTAGTGGATTTGTTTTCACACAATTCTGCGAGTCACGGTGCGACACCGGTCCGCCGGTATTTTCAGTGTTTGAATAAAGGGCAGAAATTCCACAAGTTGGAACACGGTGCGCTTTCACAGTGACAAGGGGCCGGGGCTTTAGCGGTCGCTCGGTGCTAGTGTTTGTACAGTATTTACGATTTAACAAAACAACACGAAATGTTAAAAACACATTATTTGTCCAAGTGAGACGAATGTGAACTTACGATTCCGGAGTGGCGCGTTTGTCTGCGACACGTCTCGGAGGTTAAGCTCGCCTCTTTAAGGCAAATGTACGGCTTATTGTCGGGTTTTCAGGCTTTTAATACACGACCATATTTGCTCACACAGCCCGACGCTTTTATTATCGTTCGCTCCGACAATTTCTTCGGCGTCGCGCCTTCACAATAGTTGGGAAAACGCAACGGCGAGTACTCAATGTTTTTATGAACCGTAAAATATTAACGATTAATTTTAGAATCGATTGTTTATTGCCTTCTAAATACTCGGAGGATTAAATAAGTCTGTACATGAAGACTGGTGTCTTATGGTTTCATAAGATACTGTAATAAAGGTTGGTCGAGCGCAATAATAATAAAATTTCAATTCGATATTTCCTGTTAGTATAATTTAGGAGCCAGACAAAAGTGCACACCATCCAAATTAAAACAATATATGTGACCTGAAAATATTCGCGGCTAGACAGCTGGTGAAGTGAATCACTCATTCATTCATCCGAGTACGCTGTAGAGGAAGCTGGTGACATACGAATCGACATAAACAAAAGCCAAACGGCTCAGGTTCACGTTCCGGGAACAATGAGTGATGAGATGAGTTCATTCATTAGCCGCTAAGTGGAAGCAGGAAGAATTGCACGTTTTAAATGTTAGTCACGATTTTAGTTTTACGTAATTTGCAATACATAAATATTACTTTAATTAACACCTTATAGGTACATGTCATTCAATTTATTTTCCTGGAATGTTACAATGAAGATATGAATGCTATAGAGTTAGATAATTTTGTTTTGTTATGCTCTGAATGAATTAACTTCTTAGAAATGATAATAAATATACCTGTCCCAATAAGAAACATTTAGTTCATAATGACAATATTTTCAAGCACATGTAAAATATTTAAATTGTAAAAAAATATCAAAAGATTAAATCCGTATCCCGGAAAACCTTCACAAATTAGTCATTGATCATAACAATAAAATAAACCACAAACAGTATAATTAAAGAAATTGTTACCAAGCCTTAATATTATTCATATACATGAATAATAGTATGTATCATGAAAATAATAATAAAAATATAGATATATCATCAAATTTACTGGACGACGTCATTAAAGTACGGCTATTTTGACAGAAGTCGAAAAACGATAATGAATGAAGATGATGATGAAGCATTAACTCATAACTGCAATAAATACGAATGGAGAAATATATCGCATTTTTAAAGGACAATAATTAACGATCCATTACAAGTACCGAGGTGAACCGGCTAGTCTGATACTCTTGTAGGTACATAGTAATATATACAGAGCAAAATAAACGCATCATTGTCTATAAAGAACGTGATATGTCCCAGGGATACCTTTTTATCTTTATGTATAATTTGGAGCATGTATTCATGGACTTTTTCTGAAAAACTATATTTTATTTAAAAGTTTTAGTCTCATAGATCTAAATTGTTACAGTGTACATGGGCAGAAAGATATGATCGAACAAGGTTGTAGCAAGGTTTTATGCATATCATGCATAAAACCGACGGTTCGATAATATGAATTATCAAAGCAATGCGCTGAAACTCAACCATAGTCATGTAAAGAAATAAGATAATCCTAACTTACGAAGTTAATAGTCATGCTTATGCAATTCGTTAGGAGACAAATAGACTAGAAAAAATTGATGTATTTCGTTGATAAAACCTGGTCATTGATAATCAACAACGTGTCTCTACTACGCCCACCAGTAATGGTATGTGGCACTGAACTACTTGACGAAAGCTTCTTCAACGAAACTCCAATATAACTAACAAGCCTACTTAACAAGGCAGTTCACTTAATTCTATTTAACAACTTTTAGAATTTAGGATCAAAGCTACAATGTAAGCTTTTAATACTGATTAAAATTTGCAACATGATCTCCAAGAATGCTAACATAATCATAATAATCTAGAATTCCAACCTTTACCAATAAACTGTGAATGTCATAATGCCAACACTCGATTATGTCATTCAACTACAACTACCAAGTTTATTACAATTCTTTACGTAATTATTTAACGTAACATACAATTACAAATGATTTATTGCATCTCAAAATAAACGTTTGATGCAATGCTCAGGAAGGCCATTATTCGGAACCATAATATTATAAGAATCTTGTACAATATTGACAATAAGAGATCGTGAAAAATTAATTTGGTTGTACCAGATGTACCCACCGTTAAGTTTTGGATTTAACAAAATAAAATTATTTCCAACTTATTTTCGTGCCATCCTTTTAAACTAATCCCTCCATTTAAAAGCAAAAGCACCATTAAAGGTGGTAAGTACACGGTTATTAATTGAAAATAATCCTTAAACAATAATATCATACTTTGAATTTCAAATCGCTAACGGCCCAACCGTATTTTACGCTTTACTATTGTCTTCTAATAAAGAAAATGGCGATCCGACCAGGGCTGAAGTTATAAACACGGGACAGAGTCGTGCCGCGTATAATAATCATCTAGAAAGCGCCATTAAAGTGAATTGTTAA
The DNA here is from genome assembly GCA_916610215.1 of Omphaloscelis lunosa. NCBI lineage: Eukaryota > Metazoa > Arthropoda > Insecta > Lepidoptera > Noctuidae > Omphaloscelis > Omphaloscelis lunosa. The sequence goes on from OU744255.1 coordinate 6,956,890, forward strand.
GTAAAATTTCGTTTAAATACTGGTGAAGTATAAATACATTTTGAATACGATTGTAGTGTTAATAGCGTCATTTGAATAGTCATACCGATCACAAATGCCCACGGCGCTGCAGCCTCGACACGAATTTGCCGCGACGTAAACTATCCTCGATATGACGCGCTTAATTCACACATAAGCTTCTTCGCACTATGACCCTTTTAATAGACAGTTGGACAGCTGTAAAAGTTTATATCTATATGTTAACTCTATTAACTAAATGTTAACTTATCATTTAATCACGTTTTCTATTCAAATATTAACTTCAAAAGTATTTAGGATTGAAATGTTTCCCGTAGTTCCCCAAGGCACTATACTGGTGCCAGTCACATTCTTAAAAAAAAGAAGTGGTATATTTGGTGATCCTTCTATGTTAACACGGATAATCCCACGACACTTAAATAAAAAAAAAAACAACCTTCAGTCCGTCGATATTCTATGATGTAAGCACGATGACGTTTGGGTATAACAATCGTAAGACAATGAACATAGTAATCAATAACCGTAATATCTGGGATTTCATTCATTGATTTCATTTGTAAATTCCAATTAGCTAGGCCATTAATTGTATGCACCATTAACTGTGAACAAAACAGATGTTAATGAGTCAATTTGTTAAATACTTGTTTCTTTTTGTTACAGTTTGCGTATCTGATGCCGAAGCTGTACAAATCTCTTGTAGAATATCAGGAGATCTTCAAACTACTCATCAAAGTTGAAGTTGAATTCGCCGACGATCCCTTCTGCAGCTACAACAAAACCCGCCATGAGTTAATAGGAAAAACTCTTCAGCGATTATACAGCACCATAGCCGAAATAAGAGAAAATATGGTGTATGTAGGTATACCAGTGCCTCAGGTCAGCAAAAGCAAAGACTTGCAAGTCTTAGAAATAAAGGTTGACGCGCCGCAGTGTCTCAAGAATGACTACATAGCTTTCAGAGCGTACGGCAATCTTCTCAACAACTGGTACTCCGAATTCAGATGTCCTCGAGGCAAGAAGGTCATCACCAATAACAGCAGATGCGCCGCCTATGAGGCCAAACTAAAAGAAAAGAAAGATAAAAGATATAAGAACACGGAAAGATAGAATATATGTTTGTTCAGTATTGTGACGTAACTTAATCTTCGCTTCGACTAATTATTTATTTAATTTACAATCGGTATAGTCCCTGTTGTACTTATTTATTGGTAGGTCTGTAAGCGCTCGCGCATGCTGTCTAACACGACAGATGTTGGTTGTATCGAAGTGCTTGACGAAACAATGTTTTGTTGATTAAGTATTGGGTACTTTCTCTGTGATATTTAGTATTCTGTAGATATTAATCATTAATTTATTGAAAGTTTTAGTTTTTAAGCCTTTCTGTTCAGTTCCTTTGTACTTAACTGTTATATTTTTCTGTTTCTCGTTACGACGAAGCTTTATTTATAAGTTTATAATTTATTGGATTTAGCTGTCAGTATTTATTTAATTTATACTAATCTCTATTGCTATACGATGGAATCTGATTTCTATGCAGTGCATTAACAAAGTTTAACTTAATATCTCTCTTAATAATGTATCTCGAGTATTATTAGCAGGCAAAACATGCCGTTTTAGCCAAGAAAGACTTTTAGCCTTATAGTAAGTTGCTTATTTATGTAATAAGTAAATTATACATAAGTTTGTATAGAAATGTGCCGTTAGATGTTAGTGAATTAATGAACTGAATACCATGTGAATATTACCTATGTTTTATATACGAGTTGCATAATTTTCCAATGCAATTTTTGTTACTACATGCGAAATATAAGTACATGATTTAAATAATAAAATGAAATAAATGGATTCAATCACGTAAGCTTTCTTTACTTCCACTTTCACCTTACACCACCTGTTGGAATAAAAACTATACACACAGCACATAAAATAACGTAATACACAAAACATCTAGATAATGGGTAAGGCAAATCAGTAATCAGATTTGGTACAGTCCAGGATAGTGATGGTGCTATGATATCTACTTGATAAGTGATCTATAAAAAAGTATAAAAATGATAATGACGTTTATAATAAAACCAGCCCTAAGAAGTCTTGTAGGTAAATACTACAATGGCATGCTTAGGAAAGATTTTTGGCCACAGTATGCAAGAGGATGATACTGCTACTAATTTTCTCTCACCCTTAATAATTTCTTATGGGCCTCGATATGTGATTATACCCTATAAAATATTATCCTGCAAGCCGAGGGCAGTCGGCCCAGGTACCAAACTGCTCATTTACCACAAGGACTATTATTGTGTAACTTGACACAAAAGAAGAAGAATTACTTGTAGAAACCGGAGGACCTTTCCTTTTCTTCGTCCATAACGTAAAGACTTGATAATAATATTATTAGATAGTTTAGATTAGACATATCTTAACTGATATCCTACAGGAAATGGTTATAATAAAACTGAAGGTTATATACTTCATGTAACTAAACTTTAATGGCTAATATATTAGACATAACCTTTACAAATAGCCTAACATGTAAACGTAAATTATGTAGCTATAAGCTCATAATTCGTATCTAATCACTCAGGTATTTACCTAAATGTTTTCAAGAATCTATGAGACATACATTTTTGATGCCTTTATATGGCTTTCGAAGGCTTTAGGTTCTGTAGTACCTACTTGGTAAATAGCTGGTGTTTGGTATTGATATTTGGAAGAATATTTTCTGTATTATTTAGGAACAAACTGCCCGCGACTTCATGCGCAGAATTTTCCTACAAACAACACCCAGTTTCACCCCTCTTAGAATAAAGTTTAAAGAATGTATATACGGTAGACCAAGACGAAAATGGAGGGACGAACTTAACTCCTACTGAAAGGACTGGCCCGCAATGGCAGTGGACAGAACGGTGTGGGAAAGCCCGGCCTTTGCCCAGCAGTGAAACATAAGGGTTAAATAGATAGATAGACAGATATAATGCACATGTCCTTCCTCATGGCTGAACTATTTCCAAACCAAATTTTATCAAAATCGATTCAGCGTTTTATCAATGAAAACTTAACAGACGACAAAATAACTTTCTCGTTACTTACAAGTATGGTTTTAATTATCTACTCCTCGATATATTTGAAATACCTACCTAGACATCTTGTTCTAGAAGACGTTACATAAAGGAGTAGTAAATGAGTAGAACTATTTAATGGATGCGACACCAATATTAATATTATTATGTTGGTGATGAATTAAACTTTATAGTTTTACTAATCGCTAAACATTAAATACGAAGAAGTACCTAAGTAACACTGAATATGTAGGCAAATAGGTACCTATTATGGATATTGGAATAGTATGCGGTTTCTTTGTAATATATACAGTGGTAAAAACCAACAATTTACAAGCATTTAAAAAAACAAAAGTAATGTCTATAATTTGAAAACCACATTCCACATGATAGGTGGCGCTAAAATTGAAAAATTGTGAAAAATGCGATCCTTACAGAAGTACTGCTGCTCTTTAAGTTGAGTAGCCATTAGATTCACTAAAATTATAATTTCTAATATATCTTCTTACATTTTCTAATTGAAATATCTAATAAAGGTTACTTTATACTATTGTACAATAGGAGTTACAATAATATTAAAATTTAATATTAATAATAAATTAACATAAAACTATGTATACAAACTCAGCTATCGAAATGTAACACATTATGCTGTCGTAAGCTTATTTCAATCCATTTTGCCTAGAATTTTTAAATTATAATAAAGCGATTGTAGCGAACTCTGCGGGGAAAATATTAAGCTAAACTGAAAAGTTTCGCTACTCGCTACTAGATGGCAGCAAACAATTATGTAGACAGCGCCATCTCTCTTCACATCTTTGTACTACCTAAATTGCCCTGTTTAATTAGTATTAACTTTCACTAAGAGATGTCACTATACACAAAAATGATTTTTAAATAGTAAGCTCTTTCTTTGTAATATATACGATATACAAATACAGTGATAAAAACCAAAAATTTACAAGCATTTCCAAAAACAAAAGTAATGTTTATACTAAATTTGAAGTTCACATTCCACATGATAGGTGGTGCTAAGATCAGCAATGTGACTTTTTCATAGACTGTTGTCTGTGGCAATAGAGTCGAAATCGACTATTGAAAAATAGTGAAAAATTGCAATCCTTACTGAACTACTGCTAATCTTTAAGTTGTTTGATAGATTGGTACCTATGGAGGCGTAGGTAGATAGGTTTGCACAACCAAAACTATTTGCCGTGATAATGACCATACATAGTTTAACACATAGGTAGGTATTAACAACTGAGACTACCTATGAGGGCTTAAAATAAACAAGTCTTTGAAAGACAGACAGAAGGGCGGACAGACAAACAGACGTCGAAAACCTTTGGGTACGGAACCCTAAAACACGTGCAGCCTTAATTTAATCATCTATTCATTTAATTTCAACTATTATTAAGTTATTGCGTTAAGCAAAACTGAAGTAAGTAGGTACTACTGAGCAATTATCTATTGGCTTCGCCTATTCATTAGCTGATATTTCGATCTGTCCTGTGTATCAAAACTTTTTATTTGTAATATAGAAATCCACAACTATTACCAGTACCAACCTAATCAAACATTTTATTTTTCAGTTAAGTAAGTTGTACCTACCTATAGATAGTGCTATCCACGAAGACGCGTCCCACTCCGCGATTACTGCACTGTAAGTGTAGTGTACTGTACTGTAAGTACCTACAGCTTACAGTAATCGCGGCGTGGGGCATATGTCTCGATCCCATGGGAATATCGGGATAAAAAGTATCCTATGTGTTAATCCAGATTATAAACTATCTGTGTGCCAAATCCGTTCAGTCGCTTTTGCGTGAAAGTGTAACAAACATCCTCACAAACTTTCGCATTTATAATATTATGTTAAAAAATAAAATTCAATCTTACTATTACTTGTAAGATAGTAAGATTGAAATTTTTACATTTTAGCTTCAGATCTCTGATTTTCAGCTCTGGACCGCACCGTTCTGTCAATTACGACAAAAAAACCACACTATATTTCGAAGGTTCACTATTAACCTATCCTCTAACTGAATTGCTACTAGCACAGCAAAGCACCGACCTTCATAGGCCACACGTGGTCACAGATCGCTGGTCGGCTTCCTACGCGTGTTGCAAGCCGGTGGCCAAACATTCAATGTACACGCATTACAGTCATTACTGACTATAATATCATTACTTGTTGTTTCTAGGCTCTCAACCGATTTCTGAATTGAGAACCAGTAATTCAAAACTTCTTGTGTTTTGCAAAGAAATTTTGAATTTCGCGGACTACATTAAAGGAACAACCTTAAATAAGAGTTCAAAAGAGGTAGTAACCGAGTGCATTTTTTTTAACATTGTTTCTGTATGCCAGACGACCTTATCGACTTGTTTTTAAGAGGAGCTTTTGATCTCATCTCGAGACTCCCCGAGAAATTATGAGAACTAAGTATGCTCTTAGCTCTGGGTATCACCACAGATTACATATCACCCAGTTAGAGGTAGGAAAAAACAGACAGAGATAGAGAAAAGAACCCTGAAGGTTCTTGGGTGCACCTAGATGTCTTGGAATTATTATTGCCCAATTTTCTATTACAGTACAGGGCTGCAAGGTAAGTAGGTGACGTGTGAGGTTCCAAGGGTGGTCTTAATTTACATGATTGTAGGCGTTTTTACATGGTTGAATTTACATGATTGTATGCCTCTCTCACACCTAGCCTAGACGGGCTAAGTATTATATTGGGTAGGAGCTAATTCCCCCATAATCAGCCTATAGTGTTCCTACAGCTGCGACACAGGTCCCAAGGAAATGAAATGAAATTGTTTATTCTGTAAATATAGGTTATCGGGATCAGTTTTACACATCATATTAAAAATAAGCTCGACGAACAATTAATCAGTTCGGCGTTTCCTATTACTCTGAGAAGAAAGGCCGAAACAAACTCAGAGGTCACAGTCTCTTTTAAAGTCCAGGCAAAATCTTGGTCAGGCCATATGAGGGCCATGTAGATTAGTGTCTGAAATGGTCTTTTGAGGAATGAACCACACAGATTTGAGTGGACCAGTCAGTGCAAACATTTTCCCGTAATCGTGGTGCTCAACTCAGAACTTAAGGAGCTCAACTCGACGAACAATACCAAAGAAAGGACGTTTGGGTAGGCCGCGTAAACTATTCAAACTACCAGACCATCATTAAAACTACCAGAGAAATAAAAATAATAATAAGATCCACATAGTCCTCACATTCACAATAATTAAAATAATATAATACTTTACAAAGTAATCATGGCATTTTGAATATAATTTTCAATAATGTCAATGTGTGCATAAAACTGGGACTGGGCCATAGTCCACCACGCTGGCCCAGTGCGGGTTGGCAGATGTAACATGTCTTAGATTGTTTTGTACTAGGACATGCCGGTTTCACTGTTTTCAGAGCAGTGGTGATGAAATAATTTACACAAAGTAACTGCTTGATTGAGTTCGAACCTACGACCAACTCCTAAGTCGCAGCCGTTACCACTGGGCCACCATTGTTGCTCTCCCAATAAATCTCTGTACTACTACGTACTTAATTCCAATTGTGATAAATGATATTTTATTTCTGTTCAAGTAATTGGTTTTATAAGACACTGTTACACGTCACATTGGCTGTGTTCAAACACAACCACTTATAGTTTGAATTGGTATATACTTAAATAATAATCCATTTAGGTTACAAAAGGCAATTTAAAAAACAATATGGGTGTAACGCAACGCGTATAAAAACTAACGAGTATCTAGTCTAGGCTTCATGCTTCTGAAACACCTAGAGCCATAAAACTGAATACTTTTTATTACCTAACTAACCGTTGTTTTATTTTTGTTGGTAAATTGGCCTGCTCTCGACCTCGATCTCGCCTGAAAGCAGCATGTGGCGAGCTGTTGGGCAGTAGCGACCCCACGGACCCTATCTCCCGGGAGAAGTCTCGTTCCTTACCTCTGGCTTGCCTTTATTGGCCGACTGGAGTGAACACTGACGAGGAACAGAGCTCCCACCTCAGTCTTGCCTTTATTGGCCGGCTTGAGTGGCGATTCGCAAGAGCAAACGTGCACGGAGGAAGTATTCCAGTAAGATGCTGGTAGAGATCTTGACCGTACTTCCGGGATTGTCCTGATAGCCGTGGAATACCTCTCCACTCCTCATAAGCACCTCAGGACATGTTGCCCCCTTGTCGCTACGACACTGTGCTAGCGACCGTTTTCGGGGGCCCATTATTGAGGGTGCAAGTCACCCTCTGCCATATTCCTGTGTATTTTACATAAAATATTGGTCAAGCAGGGGCCATAGTCTTTCCATAGTTCTAGATAACCAGTTCACTTAGCCACCGAAACCCATAGCCCAATATGTTTTATTTCCATGTTCTGCAATAGCCTTGCACCAACCGGGGGTTGTCCTTGGGTGCACTTGCATAGTGCATACAGGGATAATCGTCGTCGGTTGGTGCCTCATTTCATTAAAAATTTCTAACGGGTCTCTGCGAGTTGGCTTCGGCCTCTCGTACGCCTTCCAAAGGTCCGGGACCCCAGGGTACCGAGATGTGTCAAAGACATTTGAAAATAATAATAACTAAAGAAAGAAAGAAACCTGAAGTCACAAAAATAACTGCTGTTCCATACATTTTGTCGATTTATGTGAACACAAACGTATGAAACAGCAAATTTTTGGCATAGATACCTTAGACAAATTACAACAATTTTCGACAACAAAACTTAATCTAAAGGTACAACTACACTACAGCAACCTATTCTAAGCCTGTTTCTTAATAACACTATTATTATTCATCGGTCACTTATCCTTTAAAACCAGGTTAATAGTATTTTTTTTTTCAAATCTTGTAAACGCTCTGTTTACAACGCGACAGTAGTTATTACAAGTGTTATTATAGTTATAATAGTACTAACAAGCTAGATGAAGTTATGATTTATGAAATACTAGCTGCTACACGCGGTTTCGCCCGCGTGGACCCGAATTCTATTTCTATAAAATAAAAGTAGCCTAACTTACACCTTTTACATCAGCTATCTGCCAAAGTCCCGTCACAATCGGTCCAGTCGCTTCGGAGATTAACCGGGCCAGACAGACAGACATTTTTTTTTTTGTTAAGTAGGTACCTTATATACTTTCGTATGAATTTAGAAAAACGCGGTTATTTTGACATTACAAACAGACACTTAAATTTTATTTATTTGGATGTACATATGTATATGTATATATTGTATAATTTGTATACATAGTACTAACAAGGTAGATGAAGTTATGATTTATGATATATCTAGGCAAGTTGAAGTGAATTAATTTCTGTCGAGGTTTTTTTGTAATTGAACTTTATTTTATACCTAGTTATTATTTATGTAAGGCCAGCACGCTTAGCACGACCACAATAGAAACGGGTTTTATCGACGGAAGAATAGACAAAATGACGGATAAACAATCACAATCTGTCATTTTGTCTATTCTTCCGTGGACAAACCTCGTAGCGAACCCGTTTCTATGGTTGTCATTCTACGCGTGCAACTAAGTTATGTTTGCATTGTAGGTAGTCTGGATGTATATTTCCAATATAGTAACGTAGCCTGTGAATTAAACATTAGATGCGTTTTCGTACGAATTTCCCGCGTGCGTACACGTACGACCATGGTCGTACGAATCGAGTGCGCACACTGGATACGTTTTTTCCGTCAAATAGAAAAAATCCCAACAAGTTAGAATTGTTTTCGGACATCGGAACTATACGTACGTATAAGTAAGACTAAGTCGGAACCAGTCTGCGCGCTCCCTTTGTACTTGGAAGATCGGGATCATTCGTGCGTGTTCGTACGTGTACGCACGAGTGAAATTCGTACGAAAACGCATCCAAAGTGAAAATTAGCTAGTAAAACTCAGCAGATGTGATAACCATTGTATTGGGTTGTCGATATGTAAACAAGATAAAAGAAAAAAAATTGATGATTTTATTTCTGGGATCTACGACCGCTAGTAGTGTATTTCGTGTATTTATTTGAAAAAATATTTTTATTTGATTTATCGTATTTAAATATCGATACCCATTACGTCTGTGAAGTTTACACAACAAAAAAAAAACTAATATTCCAAGTAACTACACGATTTTTTACGTGATTTTTTTGGGTCTAGGGCCGTAAGTTTGTAATTTACTACCCAAAAAAAACACATCTGCGGAGTTTTGCTAGTTATTTTAACTCGGCCTTGTATGCTTTACTACCACTCATAAAATGGTTTATCAAACCTAATTAAAATGATGATTCAAAATAACTTCCATGAGTGAAATTGTCTAAGTACCTAATCTATTTTTCTGCTCTAATTTCCCATCTCATCAAGGTATTATACCTACTACAATACGGTACACCACACAATATTTAATGCACCATAACCCGTAGGTACCATACCACACACTGACGCACAATAAGACGAATTGGTGTCAATAATCCTTCTAAGGTCAAGAACACACTTGGTATTAGCACTTTTTATAAAACAAATACAAACCCATAAGCTCACAAGTCCCTGGCACCTCAGCCTTGACACCGGTGACCTTGAAAAAAAAAAGAAAACTTTTTAAATTCTTAACAGATCGTAAAGCGACGTCCTTCTGTGATTATCTTTACGACAACCCAAATTTTGACTCAAATTGATATTGCTGTGTAATAAATTTTAAACCGACAAAAAATAAGATGGTGCTAATATTGTTGTAGAAGATAATGCAAAAATATGGTCGTCTGCGTTGTGAGAGCGTTGCACTTTAGGCAACAACAAAAAATATTTGTGAGTGTCAACAGAATGGACCAATAAACATTTAAAATATTAAATCAACGATATTATTAAATCTTTAATAACATCAATATAATTTATTGCCGAACATACTAAACCCATATCACAAAACCATAATTATTTAATTTACCGATCACATAAAAGTCATCACTCCATGAACTTGGCTGTAAACTACCGTGCACAAGGAAACAATAAAGTCAAAGTAATTTTTTTTTTTTTCAAATTGCCACATAAAAGGCACTTTTCTTCGTCAAAAGCGTCAAGTAAACATTATCAGAACATCTATAATTATTAATAATTATTACGGTAACAATGCTATCACTAGAAATAGAAAAATGCAATCCGAGTCCGATAATACGAATCGACAATGTCCGTGCGTGTACGCAACACGAAAGCACAGAATTACCACTATATGCAACAAAATAAATTTAAGTCCTAAGGTAAGTACAGTCGACCGGACGTCAGTGGTAACAAAGTGACATCGAGCTAGCCGGCGGCCTAGCAAAGTACGCAATTTCAATAGAAGAAGATGCCAACTCATACTGGTTTTGTTACCACAGAGTTGCGGGCTACTGTAGATATCGTCATCGCCTCCGCGAGCGACGATCCACAGCACAGCCAGAGAGCGTATATATCAATTTTTGAAGTGAAAACTTCTTTAGGCGCGTTGGGCATTTTTGAGATGGGAAAAAACAATTGAACTCGCGACACCGTTACCGACACTTCATTTTTGTAAACGCGATTGTACTCTTTATTTATATCAAGTTACGGATCAATATTCTATGCAAGTATTTTCTTCTTCAAGTTTTTCTAACAGGTGTACCTTTCTACCATCGCCTAAGATATTTTTGCTGACACAAGACAAGAGGATAATCGATCATTTATAGACCAAAGCTGAAAACTTTATGGTATCTACAGAATAGTTCGTTGAAGTAGCCGACAACCTCCTAGATTGTGTTATGCTGTTAGTTTTATTTGATGCGACATCTGTAAAAATGCATAAGCTTCACGCGTATTGCTAAACAAGCCTTCTACGTTTCCCTACTGAGTGGTGCGTCAGCGATGCGGGTGCACCAGACATTGCTCTTGCGCATAAAGCAGATAGAAAGTACCGCACCGAGGTTTAGTCGTCCACAGTGCACGGAGAGGGGAACACGTCAACCTCGACGCAAATGTTACCGAACACACGCGGGAAATAGTTGCGTCTTTCTCGTGAATTAATTTTAATATATTTTGTAATTTTACTAAAGAGGATTTCGTGCAGAACTGTTAAAATGGGTGTTAGTGCGTGGATTTCCATCACGTTTCTTCTGATTTCTGCTGTTATTGCTGTTCCCACGGGAGATCACAGGAAGGCTACTCTAAATATTGGTTAGTTCTTATTTTCCATATTTCTATTTATTAAGAATTCTCGCGATGTTTATCTACAAAAATTCTTGCCCAATTTTCGGGTCATATTTTTTATATGTTGCTGAAATATACAGGATACCGTGAAATTGCACATACGCTCAGGAATTGCAGTAATAAAATTACATTACTCAAATAAATTACTTTAGAAAATTTGTCCAAACAATCAAAGAAAATGTACACAAACTTCCATTGAAGAAACGAAATAATAACAAAGTTAATTCAAACAATAACGAAAATTAACGAAACGTTGCAAACAATTTCGTTGCAAAAGGAAAAAAAATTACGCAAGGCGGTTGAAAACTAAATTGCAAAATAGATAAAGAACTTTTACGCCTAATTTCACAGCAGATATAGTTGCTTGCACGCTTTGAGTGACAATGACCCACTGAAAGTATCGTGATTTCGCGCTACTAATCGCCGAGTTAGAAGTAAAACAAAAACTTCTAATTGAAATTTAATGTCGAGAAAAAACTGCTAATAAAATAAAATTATTGTAATTGGATTTAGAAAGCGATTGGTAACCTTATTTTGGTGAAACAAGTGATTATTACGGAAACAAAAGTAAAACCACGATATCCGTAATGAAAAATATACAATTCTATACAAAGGATTAAGTTGATAAGCTCGAGAAAGTAGAACCACAATTTGAAAGTAGCAATAAGAAAAGTCAAATCGAAATCTTAAACATCCTAATGAACCAATCATGATCTTCAACCATACATTTTATATGACCAATAAAATTACCCTTTAGGGCTCCAAATTTTCACTAATCAATATAAAAAGGTTCGAAATTAATTGGCCAAATCAATTATTATTCATTTAAACGCCAAGCAATAGCAATAATGTGTGCGTGTACGAAATAATTGCTCGAATTTAGGTGCATAACTTCATAATTTGTTAATTCGTTGTAACAAATTTACAATCCATCATCATTGCTTAGAACATCGACGACATGACCTAGATGTCAACGGCGGACAATTTTATATTTGATAACACCGTGAAAATTGACGATGTAAATCGACAGACCAAAACGATCACAAACGTCAAAACCCTAAGTCTCATTTTCCCTTGTTCCTGCGCTCTTATGTCCCAATTCTCCGGAAATAATGGTTTGGATTGCATTGTTTATAATAACAGAGTTTTTGCTAGCCTTTTGTTCAGTGTTATTATCTCCAACAGTATAGACTTGTAGAGTCACAAAGACCTTAGCACCAAAATCGATGCACGATGTTTGATTCGAAAATGGGATGGAAATGATTATACGCTATTATTCCGCGGTAGCATCACCAAGTAATTGTCCAAGGTGTCTAAAATCAACAACAAACACAAATGCTAGTAACTTTTTTGAATGAATATCTACCAAGGTTTCCCTTCTTCATTCCTAATATTGCTTAATTGCTTCAACCTCCAGTGTAGGACGAGCAACAATAGAAACTTCGCAAGGCTCTTCAACGCTAATGTTTAAGCTGGATAATTTTTCGGCACCATTGTTAGTTCAGCTGTTGGCGTCGCACGGAACCGTTCACTTCCGAGGAACATTGCTTTCTTGTGCAACCCACGTGAGATACTTCACGGGTCAGCTTTGCTTGTTTTTGTTAGTTTAGTTAATGTCTTCACTCATTACCATTTCTATAGTGTCGTAACGGCCGTAACTAGGCTACGAACGTTCGCATGACTTACATTGTCCACGCTGAGTTCTTTTTGTATTCGTTGGCAACCGGTGCAGAAATTGTCTTTGAATTGTCATTCTGATCCGTATCAATAGGTGGTTCTATGTCCGATGTTATTATTAGCTTAATCTCGTCGGTCAACTTAACGAGAATCTCTTGAAAAGGTGTTGCTCGAATCATTGATTGGTACTTCAAATTTGGAAGTTATTCCTTACCTGAGCGTTGGCGTGCATCCTTCTTCAGTTCAATACCCCCAGCTCGTCGGTCCTGACACTCCAATATTGACAATGTTCCCCAACTTTTACGGCCATATGCCAACTTTTAAAAGCATTCGCTTGACCATGTGCTATGCATCGGAGGAAAAATGTGGTCGACCGTCCGGCGCCACAATTTTATACGTATTTATTGTATGACCCTCAGAAATTCCGAATTTCGCATTTGACCAGAATTCTGAATGCACATTGTTTTATTTTAGGATTTTGAGACTGCTTTTAGTTGGTAGTCAATGTTTCTTTGCATTCCATACGAGAAAACTTATGACTGAAGGTACTCCTCGATGGCTCTCGTCTTCATTAGGGCAGGTAGGATGCATAACTTAGATTCACCCCTGTCATATTCAAAAATTTATATCGCATATTACACGATTAATTCCAATTTAAATTCATTCAAATGCAAATAACATTGCCTAGCAGAGATTTTTGTAGGTATGTTGACATTTAAAATCTGACTTGAATAATGGAGGAACCTCCGCATTTTTATTTTTGCCCTTCGCAAAGTTGTAACAAAAGAGCAATATTAAAACCAATCAATACCTACATTTTCCCACACTTTAACAGGTGCTTTGTTTATGATGCAAAGGAGGCATCGATAACAGAGCTGTGAGGTAAAGCACGTTTGTCACGATCCATGCTTTATCGATAAACATCAAATAGTTTTAAATTAATTAACGCAACTTCGTCGCTGCAATATTTATTACTAATTGTATTTGTCGTAAACTCTTATTATCTTCAAAACAGTGCAATGGCAATGACTCAGAATATTCGATTGAACGAAATATAATATCAAACGTTGCATTAATGTTATGTCACTTAGTAATGTTATAATTATTGGGTAAAGATCATAATCAATAAAATTAATCGCCTACATATCGATAAAATAATTTTAAACCGACACTTTATTTTGCGCAAACATCAATATTATTGTAAAATGTTTTAGTGTTAACGGCATCTATTGTATTAAGATTTTGTTACCGTTTTATTGCAATAATAAGTTTTAACCCCATTCTGAAATTGCATCCAGTTTTAAAACAGTGATCGTTTAAAAGCGTTGCAAACGAGTGTCTTGCATTTTTCCATCAGCTTCATTATTTTATCTAATTAATTATTAAATTCAGCTTCGGTTTTCGGAGATTAAATTAAGAGTTTCACGATTACATTTTATCACGGGGAGGACAAAAGGCGGCTCAAATGGAAAGTGGCGTAAGCAGGTTAGGCGCAATAGTTTAGTCTTGAGAAGTACCTACATAAAACTGGTTGGATTTAGAAATAGAAGTTTTAAAATAACATCGAGATTCGCAATTTGCTCGTATGCGGTTCTTGTTAACATCATCAGCCTATCATGTTCACACAGTCAGTTGTCACATGTCTTCGAATTTTTGGTTCGAGGACATGCCAGTTTTTTTTTTTCTTCATTCATCTTCACGATGTTTTTTTTTTTCTTCACCGATTTGAGAGCAGTATGCACCGAAGTGAAAGCAGTATAATTTACACAGAGTAAAACGCCCGTCACGGTTCGAACCAACGACCTACAACTCGTAAGTCGCGGCCATTACCACTGAGCCACAACTGCTCTTCAAGCTTGTTAAGTTTAACGTAATTGTTTTATTTTTCGGATATAGATCGTTTTGTGACACTTGTTTTCAAAGAAACGCTTCTTTGAAAACAGTTATGATGAACCTCAATTTCAAACTACAAACCATTTCTGTCTGGCAAACTGCGCTTGCAGTTTTCAGATTCAAAGTATTATTTCACAATCAATTAATGGATTGATTCTTAAGTTTATTGTTTCAATATCTTATATTGTAACTGCAACACTTATTTTTACTTTAAAATAATTGATTTTGTCACTCTATGCAAATATGACGATCATAAAAGGAAGAATCTTTAATCGATACCAAGATTTAGAATACCTACCACTGGTTTACACACCAAAAACAAAAATACAATTAAAAAAATTATATACCATCCTTACTCTAAGCTCAAACTCAAACTCAAAATATTTATTTCAAATAAACCAATTACATGCACTTTTGAATTTTCAAGAGGTTTGTCAGTCAAAAAGAAGCTATTTTATTAGTAATAGGTATAGTTCTCAGTGATTTCAATGCAAAATACAATAACAACACGAAATCATATTTCGAACACGGTAATCAAAGTTATTGCAATCATAACAATGGTAGGGTTTCCCTTGCAATCAATCAATACTACAGCCGGCGCGGGCGCAGGTCAATGCTTCCACACAACACGGCCCAAGGTAAAGTGAAAGTATCGAAAGTGCCACTGTTCAAATGCTTTTATTGACCATTGTCTATTTTCAAGGAAAAGTGAAATTTTCTTTTTTTAAATGAAAATTACGTCATAATTTAAACTGTTCTTTTTTAGAATTGGTAAATAATGGAAATAGGAGTAAGAACGTGATCTTATTGTTTTCCAAAAAAAGGTCGACTGTATGACATAATACTTTTTGATAATTTTATCAATGTAGCATGGGTGAAGAATTTTATTTGATTAATTTATAATATGATCGAAGTAAGAATCCGAAACAAATTTTTAATCAACGTTCAAACTGTTACGGTACTTATTTATGTTATTTATTGTTGTGTAATATTTCTGCAATTTCACTCGCAATGCAAACCTTTTGTCGAATAGGTTTTGAAACAAATAATTGCAATACCATAACAGCAATTATCATTATGTTTAATTAAAAGTAATGTTGTATGAGAACTAAGAATTACAAAGTTATGGTGCTTTTGCTTACTTACGTCTTTGATGTAATAGAAGATGGGCAAACCATCAATCTTCGCGCTTATCCAGCCATAAGTGGAGCGGTTGGCCAATTCGCGCTTATATCCAGTGCTTTCCGAGAATTTCTTCATCAAGAATATTTATCGACGCAGAGAGGAATGCTAGATGTCTTCCGAGTGATCGTCGCTCGTTTCGACATCTAGACGTGGATATACGCGAATGTCACATTCATATTAATGAGATTCGACGCGAGGACATTTGTGTTTTTCAAACAGAGTTAAGTATTTCTATCAAATCAGTGAAATTGTAAACAGCCTAATTTTTGCTTCAGAAATTGAGAACAGATGTAAATAATAACAATATAGGCGAACTTGAGACAAAAAAAAAGAGTGGTAAATGCTCCTGATACAGGTATAATACAATCAAATAACAATGCACTTTATAGTGGATCAACTTGAGTGAAATCTAAACCAGGACACCACCAAACCATCCTCCGACATATCCAAAGGTCACGGAGGTGGAATCATGTCAAAACAAACAGGAACGCTGTCGAAGAAATAGTTGCATCATGCTGCAATGCAATTGTATGTCGCAGACTTTGCGGGATTTAGAGCCGTTAGCGAAATGTCTAACTAAAATGCTTTTTGTGCGTTACAGACACCAAAACAGCTGTCGTACGCGATTTCTTCATTCGTGACATTTAAAGTATTTTTTTTACAAATAAGGAGAGGGTTTCCAAATATTAAAAAATTTAAAAACATTGTATTAATACAGGATTCGTTCATGAATGTTTAAAAGAAGCTGTGTCATCAAATACAGATAACAATAACAAAAACTCGGATGTGTTCCCAAAAACAACTATCTAAAACAAAAACAAGTGAACACTGTCACCTTGCCTATTACCCAATCCATTATTCTCAGATCTAGAACACAGTAACTGACACTTATCCGACACAATAGATGTGATGCATCCGTTAAAATGCATATACAGTATTATGATAGCTGCAGCAACAGGCGTTATTGCAAAATTGCTTTAGAATCTAAATGTTGGTAACATTTTAATGTTTCAGATAGAAACTAGCCTTCAGGTGGATATATGATCGGAAGTTTTAATTTTACATAAGCAATGTATTTAATAGAGGAAACAATTTTAAAAGTGTTACAAAATTATGACAACGGAGTGCATATTTCATTTCAGTTGTCTGGTAATATTTCAACGTGTGGCCTGCTTCCTATATTTACATAAACGTAGATCTGTTTCTAGCTTTAAGTCATTTGCTTTATTTCTAACAATGACAACTACTTGACTAAGAGCACTACTTACAACATTAGTTTACACCTTGTCCAGTGCAATTACGAAATATTTTAAGAGCATAAAACTAGTTGGCAATTTCATGTGACATTTTTTAATCTACATACAATTTGTGGTCAAGTATTTGCGAAACGCCTTTAAAGTTGCCGTCGATTTCAAAGGAACAAATCTCTTGAAATCTCTTTGAATATTAAGGTAAAGTCATTTCTTTATCAGTTATTGTATTATACATTGCAATATTTGTAATATCAAATCGTTTCAACACGCCTTGGTGTAGCACCAACAATTTGCCGCGGCGCGTCTAAAAATCGTGACTCATGGGACAGAACGCAACACCATCCTTACAATCACTATGATTTGGCAAATCCTCATTATTGTGATGTTTGAAACGTAATCGAGAATGGGCAATTATGTCGATGCCATTCAATTGTCCTAAATCGTCATTGGAAAGAACAATAATGCGGCCTTCGGGTTGTAACAATTCAGTATTACAGTTAGCAGCCGAAAAGAAAACACAAATAAGTAAATAGATGAATAATGTCATCAAAATGGAGTTTCTTCAATCAGATTATTGCCAAACATGGACCGCTATAAATTATTTTTGACGAGATATGCATTTGAAATAGCTTATTACTTTTGCAAGTGGCCGTACTTACGAGTCTGCAATTGAGTGACATTACCAATTCGTTCTATATAGCGGGTACTATACGTTTACTTAAAGCATTATTCTATGGTCCGTGTTGATGTTTTCTTACTATTTATGGGAAGCCAATGCCGTCAAAAGATTAACATTTGTACTTGGAGGTTGTATGTTTAACTTGTTATTTATGGGCGTGCTTTATTGCCACTATTTGATGTAAAAGCTCAGACAATACATTAGTTGAATAGCTGTGTTTAAAACTTGGTTCAAATCCAATATTACTAATTCGAACAGAATTTATACTCAAGGCACTCGTTCGGAATTTGTGTCAATAATTCAAAAAAATATCTCACTCGATATTAATGAATATTCATAACCGCAAATAATGGTAAAAACTCGATATTGACACTGCATTCGCCGCTACAAGTGACCTTCATAGCGTTTCGCTTGCCCAGTTGGGTTGCAAATAAACTTCTTTGTTAGCTAGTGCTGGCAAATTAGTAATACTCTCGCGAACTGAACTACTTTAGAACTAGTTGTTTCAAAACATGTTTGTTTAGTTTATAATAGCAGTACCATACTTATTTATCAAATTCAACAGTTACTGCTTCTAATGCTTTTGTTTTTACTGGCATATGATTAACGTTTACTTCATCAGCGGTTGTAATACAAATTTTAATAATAATAAGGCTTTCAACACTTTGTACTTGTTCTGAATTTCTCATATCTCTTCATTCATGTTTTATTACTCGTATTCAAATGCAAAAACAGCAATAAGAAATAATGAATGAAATAAACCTTTGCAATACATCGTAACGCATTTTGTAGTTTATTACAATATCGTTATTGGAATTACATACCTACATATTATGTCTGTTGATATAAAACACACATCTGTTTGTTGCATTAAACTGGAAACCATTTACTGTAATTATAGTCAGTTGTTCATGCGATTGTCAAAGCCAGATTATTTGCAAAATACTAGTCACTGACATTGAGTAACGTTTTGAACTTATCAATGCACATCGACACAGTCGACTTTCGCGTTGTCATTTCCGATTAGGAATAACTTACGCTCAATACGACTGCATAATATATATAGCAGCATTTGTTTATGACGCAATAACAATTTGCAATCGGAACCCTTGAGTCGTTCCTAATTTAAACATTCCAAAGGTTGAAAGCAAAGGGCATTTGAGTATGTCGTATACAAGAATCTTTGTTGATTAGTGAATATTTTTCATGTAACCCTGTTTTCGGAGACTACTCAAATTAAGGACGTAATGATTATGAGTATAATTGGAAATTATGAGCACATCTGTACCTCGTATCAAACAGGCTATTTTTGACAATATCGCTATTAAGTACAGAGGAGTATAACGTTGATTGCAAAATAAATTATGAAAGCTTAATCAAAACGATTTTTAAGTCTGAATTATCTTCAATAAACATCCTTATTCGTTGCCTCTTAATTTCCTTGCAACGGAGAAAGCATGATTTTTGATTAAAAAGCCAATTGCCTTCCCATTCCTTCGAAGAGAAACCTATTTCGATGTAATATTTTTACTGAGGCGCAATTCTGCAATTTCCATAACTTTGGGTCTGGTCACCATATTTGCATTCGAATAATGGAACCTGTAATTCGATCCGGTAGTGTTTCTGTATTTAAATTTAATAAAAATATTGAATTGCTCAAAATTTTGTCATCTTTAAAATTGACCGGTACTGTCAGCAAAAAAAAAAAACGAGCGAGCCTTACAGTAGTCGCATATGATGTGTAACATCTGACATTTTGGCTGATGTATATATAAAATAAACAATATATATCATCATCACCATCACCATCACCGTCACCGTCACCGTCACCGTCACCATCACCGTCACCATCACCGTCACCTTCACCATCATCGTCACCTTCACCATCATCGTCACCTTCACCATCATCGTCATCGTCATTAGCATCATCATCATACTGTTTCCATCCCTTTGAAAATGGGTTGGTCTGACGGCCAACTCAAATACCGCGCGCGCTTATTAGTTAAATCAAATAGCACGCGCTTCCCGGCTTCCTGTTACACACTTCCGTCGCTTTCACGAAACCACTCCCATAGATTCAAATATTTAGATTTTTATTGCAGGAAAGCGAGAGGAAAGATGTTACACATCAATATCTACCCAGCCCGTCCCATCCTTGATGTCCTCCCTCCGGTTGACGCCCTAAGCCAAGGTTCGTACCCCACAGGGGGTGCCCTTAGCGAGCGTTCACCTAGTTTTATTTAGCATATTTGAATAACCCCTGGCTGGAAGTTTTAAGTGTAGTAGCTTAAGGCACCCACAGGAAAGCCCGGTTAAGTACTCATGATCTCAGAGGTCAATTTCGAGATGCCCTATGTAAAAAAAAAAAAACAATATCTACGCGAAAACTTGCATACACTATCAGACACGGTTTTTTTATTTATTTAACCATATATGCACACACGTATAAACAGACAAGAAGAAAGGAACAGAAAATTACGTACAAAGGAAATGCCTATTTCTAAAGAAATCTCTTCCAGCATACCTGCGACAGGAAAGTATATAAAAAGAGATGTAGACAACGTGTGTAACCGTAGAAGAAAAACAAAAACATAAATCAAAGCAGATAAAAAAACAATTCACAAATTTCAATATAAACCTACAATATGAGAATATACTTACAAACATACTTCTAAAATAAATATCACTACAATATATATAATTATAATGTGATTTAAAATAACTACGCAACTATGACGAAGTGGAAAGATAGCATGCTTTCACTCTTCGTTTAAATGCTTCAACAGTTTGACAGTCCAGTTTATTTGTCAGTTTGGATTGAGTTTCAAGATTTGAGTCACAATTTCACTGTACCTCTTCATCTGCCTAGGCTTTACCTAGCTCTGTCAGGGTTGGCTTCCAGTATAACCGAATACAGCTGTATTTTACGTAATGCGACTGCCTATCTGACCTCCACAACCCACCTACTGGGTAATACGAAACTGTACCTAGTCATTGAAATTAGCAACTAAAACAAAATCCTTTCTGGATTCCGTTCCATCGGAAACTCATCTTCATTATTTCCATTAATAGATGACGAGTAATCCCAAGCTATATTTAGATACACGCCAAAATTACTTGCAACTTTAACATGACATTTCGACGAGTTATTCTAAATTTAATTTCGTATGATTGACTGTACTCAAGTATAGATGGAACACCCACCAATTTGTTTTTACTTCAAAGCAAAAACTGTTGCCTATCCCCTAAAGACGAAGGGCGAAGTTCAGGTAGCAATAACCTCACCATATATTGTTGCAAAGAAACGTAGGTTTCAAACCCTTTGTAGGATCGAAGAATGCAAATAAAGCAAAACCGCAGCGATCATAAATCATTGGTAGCGTCATTTAAAAGTTGATCGTGTTTTTATTTTTTTTGTTGTTGCATGAATATGCGTCAATTCCTCACCGTGGTCAAAATAACACTTGAATTAATTGTGTAAGTACTCAAGCAAATGTTGTTATATTTTCTGCAGTGGGTTTAAACCGTGACATTCCATTTCTTAATGGAGTGACTGACCTTAAATTGACCAAATTGGACAGTAAGGTTGTAGATTAAAAACATTGTACATTTTTTCTTATTAACAATGTATGCGACCGTAGACCATTCAGCTAATGGTTCAAGATCCTTACCATATAAACCATTGTAGCTTTAAGTATTGATTGAATGGCAATAAAGACGTTAGCAATTATTGTTAATACCAAAGTTAACTTTGAGGTCAAAACGGTTGAAGTTACAGTCAGATCTATCAAAAATTAATTATAAGTCATAACATTGAACAACAATCGTATTTATAGCATTAGCCATAAAATGGCCAATGCTTATATTTTCAACAACATAATAAGATCCTAATTTGCTTTTAAATTTATTTATAAAATACTAATCAGCTTTATTACCTTATTTTTCTACCTTTTTATTACCAAAACCTTTGTTGATGAAAAAATCATGAATAAAAAATAAATTATTTTAATTCGATTAAAATTATCGTAAAAAGTTGTTTATATTGTAATCGAATAAATGTAACAATTCGATCGTTGACCCACAGAATGTTAAATTGTAGAAGATTTCAATATTTATATACACATTAATTTGACCTACTTGTTCAGTTTTATACAAACCGGCTTTAGCACGCGAGTCCACTTATAAAAAGTATTATATTTATGCAGGTTTTAAAAATAAGTGGCCTTTTTCAAGATAAGACATGATTTTTAATTTATCTGTTAATAATAAATCGAGATAATTATCATGGAGGAACAATTATTTAAAATAAAATCATATGGCCTACAATTTCAATCTAATTTTTCTGACATAACCATAGCCTTGGAAAAGTTATATTAAATTAGAGGTATTTTATTATTGGTAGAGAATGGTTTACAATTGTCGCTGATTTGCGGTTTACAAAAAACTAACACGTAGATATTCAAAAAAAGACTGAAATTGTGTCGAATATGACTAGTCAAAGCTTTACCTGAATGGGCTAAAATCGTGTCTATAAGTAAGTAGAGTTTGAGACTTATAGCCGACAATTTTGTTCTTGTAAGTACTTGTATTTGTACTTAATAGTTGCAATTCATATTTAAGATTATCTTTGAGTTATTATTTTTGCAAAAAAATACCACTTATTTCCCTGGGTGATATTTTAATTGATTTCGGGAAAAATCCTTTGTAACAGTCCCTTCCCGAGACTTATAAGAACATGCTATGAAAATTTTCAATTTCGGCTTTTACTCTAAATTCTTCTACTACATATTTAATATTATTATTAATCTCTGTAGCAGTCACTGGAAGTCCTAAGAAGTGGATTTAAGCGGGGTAAGTGTTTTTTCCCGAATTAGTTTTGTTTGAATGAGGTTTTTTTTAATTGATCGTGTAAAAAAACAATGAGTCGTCCAATCGTGGTCAGATTATTATTTTGAGGATACCTACACTAATAATTTCTAACGAATACATCATACCTTAAAGTATGAATCAACACAAATAATCCGAGGACCTTCGATTAGCTTAAAATACAAAGAATAGGTCTAAAATTAATCAGTGGTTTAAAATTATCCTCAGCAGGCACCTCCCGAGAGTTGCTTTTTTATTTATTTTTCTGCGAATGCATGATATTTTCCTGCTTGGAAAGATTGTTAGTTTACGTTCATTCTCAGAAAGTAATTTGCGTGATTCATTTATTATTCACTTTTTGTTTTAGTTTTACTCTATTTAAATCCAACATGTTGGTTTCTTTAATTGGTCAGAAACGCATTCAGGAGCATGGTTTACGACGTATTTATTTATTTAAGGATTACCAACGAGATCCATTACAATTATCTTTTACAATGACTTTAGTAAGGGTATGGATAAAAAAACTATAACACTATCATAAAACTTTATTTTATTTTATGGATCGTTAATGGCTTATTCCACAGTGTCCAAATGGCACAACCGGTCATTTTGCGATTCAGACGTTCTACATCAAAACCTTTAACATCTAAATTCATGAAATGATTAGAATTTGTTTGCAATTTTGGAACCAGAACTGCATTCATTCCTTAGTTACATAAGCTACCTACCATTAATGTATTTTAATGTTAATCCATTTACAAGTTTTTAAACAAAAATGCACAATAAATCTATGTACGTGCAACAAATCATCAATATCAATAACATGCACTCTTTTTGACCCAGCTCAGATTCAGACATTTAGTCTCAATTAGATGTTATCGCTATACATTAATCTTTACAACCGGGCCCCGTACATGAGCACCAACACAAATTGACCAGCTTTAAATATGATATAAGAGCGAATTACTTCATACGTAATCATAAAATGTCATTTGAACATCAAATTGTCAAATTGGTGATGGTAAACTGAAAATGTCAGTTTGTTGCAAAATTGATTTATTAATTGGGCGAAGAGGTTGGACGCGCTTGTTTCGGTCAGGAAAGGTTTGTAAGGATTTTCAGAAGCGCCTTCAAGTTCTTAAAAAACATATGCATTTTATGTTTTTTTTTTCTCTTAGCTTAAACTTGTTTTAGGGTGGAAAAAGCATAACAAATCGAAAATACAATTTTATGATTTACCTAGATAAAATATGTATATATTTAAGATAGTTAATTGATTCAGGCGTGACCTTGCGGAAATCCATTATAAAATGATGATGTGGATATACTTAGTAACCTGTCCCGCTTAGCTATTTCTAAAGAGTCTTAAAAAGACTCTGGAAGAAATTGACACGTGTTTCACCTCTCAACGAGGCATCCTCAGGATGACGATTAACTTGTTGCGAACTCGAACACGGCGTGTTGCCACACCAAGCTCGGTCGGCTCGGTCTGCGCTCGGAGCTAAGCGGAACAGGTTACTAAATATATCCACATCATCATTTTTCATGGATATTTAATATATCCTCAGTACATAAAGTCTACAGTTGCATTGTATGAAATAAAAATATGAAAGTAAATTTAGTAATGTGACATAAAATATTTTAATGTACCTACATTTCACACAAGACACGACGGGCATCTAACAGCACTGGTTTTTTTTTTGTGTTTTTTTTTTTTCACTACTAAATGTGAGGACAGACTGCATTCACCGACCGTACAGTCTCCGTAGTTGTATAACTTTTAAATTACATGCAACTGTATTTAAATACAAAGTAATTTAATATGCAACATCTGCCACTTTTACGGAGGTATCTAATATGCATACTACAAAGATGATTCATCAGTAGTTTAATCTGCAAATTAAAGAAAAAAGTTTATTTTTGAAACAACACGTGTACGTGTAAATTGTATGCAAAAGACATAAACGCGTTAGAAATATGCTAACTTACGACACAGACCTTGCCACTGATTTATCCAAATTCAAACGACTACAATCAACTTAGCAACTATATGATTGAGCTTGCAGTAATAAACAGAAACTTTAAGCTGCTCCTTGTCATAAAACTGTAAGCCGTGTACGCACGAACGAACAAGAACATGGTGAACATGAACATAACATCGAACACTATACTATGTTCGCAAGTGCGTACTATTAACGAACATCAAACACTGTGTTCGCTAAAAATGTTCATGACGAAGCCATGGATACTAAAGAGAGCGAGTTGAGCGCTAACATAAAGCGAACTGTGTTCGTATGGTGTTCGTGTAAACTTCGCTAATTTATGTCCACACGTACGAACCAAATATTCCGTGTTCGATGTTCATGTTCATCATGGTTTGTTCGTTCGTGCGTACAGGCCTATACGTTTTGTTTATAATACTGTACAAGCACATTGTAACCAGACAAGTAACTTACCTATAACTTCCATACCCATACATACTATTTTAAAAGCATTGCTAACAGGGCAAGCGTACCGAAGCGGGCGTAACCAACGTGCGGCACAATGGGCATCAACCTTGGACAAATGGCATTTAACTCCGCTCGTGTCAATCACCCGTAATGTGATAAATGCTTTCACCAAGTCTTTGGTCCGAATAATGGATCAAACATTTGACATTTGAGATGATGGATGTGGGTCAAGAACGAAATTGAAATGATAGCAGTGACATGTGTTTCGCGTGGTCAAAGTTGGTACGTGTTATTTTTTCTTTACATGTGCTATCTTTATAACAGTACATAAGTAATAATATGCATGATCAAAATAGTTGATAATTATTCATAACCATTTCTTTGATTATCAGTCTAGAGGGGCACTCCTCGTATTTAAAAGAACATTTGCATTCTATCTAAAATACCTTTAATTGACTTATTTTTTGACAACTTTTGACATTGATCGTCGCTGAGATGAGATTGGGCCTAGATTTTGAACGTTTTTGTATACAGGAATTGGCCTTCTGATTGGCTGTATACAAGATGTAAACAAACCCTGTCCGATCCGAACAGGGCACATAGGTACCTACTGCAATAACATTACTAAAGAGTAATCAAAAATCTTATTATTATATGCTTTATTTCATTTAAATACTTATAAATTATATTTTGAAATATTAGAACATATAAAATATAAAATAATAGCCCACCGGTGTCGGGAACAGGGTCCAAGCTACCGGCCGGTTAGGGCTCCAGAGAGTGGAACCTCCTGAAAATGCGAGCCGTGTCCAGGAGTACCACTTTCTGAATCAAGCCGCCCAAGGAGAGCCTCCTTAGGTGTTGGTCGAGGCTCTTAGCGATTAAGCCATTGGCTGTTACGATTATCGGCACAATGATCGCTGAGTTATTATTATTATTATTAAAAATTAAAAAGTAATTGCTATTTAAAATTCACATTTTTGTACCAAAATTACCCCAAAGCCATGAAAATTTTGCAAATTTTCAACAGGGGTCATAAGTTATGACTGGTAGACACCCACTAAACGAACGAACGCCCCATGTAATAAACCGGTAAAGTTCCCCATTAAAAATTCTCTTAAAAATCTTTTTTCTTGAACAATTACCTCAAAAATAGACTCTCAGTACGATACGCTTTTTTTACATGTTGTAATTCAGCAACATTTTGTATATTTAGCAATATTTGTCACAAAACATTCCCACACTCCGTTAATTATTAAATGATCATTTATGTTATGATATTATGTATCATACAAATATGTTCATAAAATTCTACAATATTATTATGCACGTGCGAATGCAGTAATGAGCGGCCGCTTATTAAACGGTCGTTGTTCTCCAAACGTCACAAATTATACGCTTCGCATATCATTAACATAAATAATCGCGTATGTTTCGTAAACTATTTCACTACGAACAAGTATTGTGAGCAAAAAATCTTCGGCCTTCGGAATATGTGCAATCGACTACCGGTTCCCAAATAAAATCAATTCCGATGCGCGTGCGATTCGGAGCGTGCGCGGGCGACACGGCGAAACTGTAACTCACGCAAAAGTGAAACTTGGTGCATGTTGGATGACGCTACCTTACGTAAACGCACATCGGCTGAATCGAGATACATCGCTCGATTACTCGATTCAAAACACCATTCCGGGAAATCGAGTGCAGAATCGTAGCAGCTACTTAGTGAGTTTGCACATCACTCGCAGATGCCGATAGAATGCTTAGCGTTTATGTGTTAAGAAATCTTTCTATTCTGCAATACGTATTGCAGATGCCAGTTTAAATAAAACCGCTCAGAAAATGTTTTCAGCTATACAATCGCTGACATTGACCTTATTCGTCGGGTCTCAAGTATATTATTAATCACTCTCGCTTCGTTGGAGCTGTCAATGCAAGTATTTCGTGTCAAATAATTTTACTCTAACTAAAGGATTAGAATTTACTTCACACTTAGAAAAAAAAAATAACCTCCCAAGCCTTTTCCCAATTATATTGGGGTCGGCTTCCAGTCTAACCGCATGCGGCTGAATACCAGTATTTTACATAGAGCGACTGCCTATCTCACCTCCACAACCCAGTGACTAGGTAACATGATACCCCTTGGTAAGACTGGTCGTCAGACCATTGGGCTTCTGTCTATCCGTAACGACTGTCAAAGATCTACGAATGACAGCCGGGACCAACGTCTTAACGTGCTTTCCGAAGCACGGAAGGGTCTCTCTATATGCAATAGATGGTCACCCATCCACGAACCTACCGCATAGTAAGCGTAGTTTAACCTTCGATCGGCCCATGCGGCTGTTATTATTTAGCCACGAGCCGTGCGATTACTTAACACGCAATTTGGCAAAAAAAAACTAGGAAGTAAGGTGGACATAAATAAATTGGAGCGTAACTGGAACTTAATACACTTTAAACTAGTGTACCTATGATTACAATGGATGGCTAGGTATACATGAAGTTATTTTTATTCTAGGTGAGCTTTTGTATGCGCTCCGTTGTCTAAGTGTAAATCGATCGTATCTCGACTCAAGGCGCGCAACTATCTCCTTCATTGACTTACATAATTTTTGTAATTACCTTTTCACACAATCGCGTAACTTTGTTCTTCCTACTTCTCGCATACTGTGACTTTTTGTTTGTTCACTTCTGAGTTCACGGTTTTTAGGGTTCTGTAACGTTCCGTATTACTAAGGCTCCGCTGACCGTGCGTTCGTCCGTCCTTCTGTCACAGAGTCGCCCGTCCGTCTTTTGAACCGTAATAAGTAGACACTTGAAATTTTATATTATAAAAAACATTAAAGGGGTTCCCATACAAGAAACTTTTTACTTAGTATTTTAAAAATATTTATTGGGTGATTGTAAGGCGGAACCTTTCTTGTACGAGTCCGACTCGCTCTTGGTCGCTATTTTCTAACGTGGTTGCCGTTGTTTGAACCATTACACGCCCTAAATTA
The DNA here is from genome assembly GCA_916610215.1 of Omphaloscelis lunosa. Lineage (NCBI taxonomy): Eukaryota > Metazoa > Arthropoda > Insecta > Lepidoptera > Noctuidae > Omphaloscelis > Omphaloscelis lunosa. The sequence continues at coordinate 6,985,187 of OU744255.1, forward strand.
ATATTGACAATCGAAACTAATCGAGATTGAATTCCTTTTGCGTGTCATTAAATAGTAATGTAACGGATTTATTCTAATGTGTTCGTGATGTCATATTTTTTGTCAGTAACATACGACAGCATAGGTAAGGTTCATGTATTATAATTTACCTTCCTGTTTAATTGAATTAATCTTAGTATTAGTCAGCGACTGAAAAAGCGCACAAAAATCTAATTCCTCAAAGTTATATGAGATGTATTCATCATAGGTAAACTTCATGAATGTAACCAAATCAATGAATAAATTCAGCATAGGAAAAATTGCTTGCAATTGCTGAATACACTAGAAGGTGTACTGAAATGACCTCTGCCTAACCCTTCGGGATTAATGGGTGTTGTGTAATGTTATAGTATTTACCTAAAATGCGTCAATAGAAACTAATTAGAGGAAAACCTTTTGGCCAAGAATAGAACAGCTGATGCCATTACATAAAGTAAATATTTAAATAATTTCAATAAATCGATTGAATTTAAATCAGAGCACCACGGCCATCCTTAGAGCGACCCACATATTATTGGCATTCAGAATTTATCCGTCTAAGCACAGAATAAAGGTGTTCTGCAGAAGGTTTATAATAAAATAAAATAAAAATAAGTAGTTTTTGCAAATAAAACATAAATAATAATAGTTAAGCGAAATGTTAGTACCTATCTTATTCGCGATCTCCTAACTTTGATTATATGCAAGTTAAAACTTGTTCCCACAAAAATTACCACCTTTTTTTTGGGTGGGAAATCATCAAATAACTTCTCCCGCTCTGGGTGGAGCGGGAGGGTGTGTCAGACTCTTACTGACTAAAACCCACCCGTGTTCCTTCGGTTGCCCTGATGCCTGGGGCCACGATCTCCCTTACGGTTTTCTTCGCAACCCCGGCAGGCATCGGCCCTAGCGGAAAATAAAAAAAATTGTGGGAACAAGTTTTAACTTGCAAAAAAATTACCACCTAAGTACACATTATGGTAAAGCAATAAAGATATTGAGTATTGAAAACTATACGAAACTGAAAAGGCCAATTCAGGGAACATATTAGCGTAATGTGTGATTGACAGAATATGCAGAGGCAGTACTTGGATATCTACTTACACGTTTTCTGGGGAAAACAGAAGCATTTTCAGGAAGCTAAAAAATAATGCAGTTTCCGTTGTCTTTAAAGCGCATATTACAGTCGCAACGCAACGCATTTTCATACATAAAAGTGCGGCCCGCCTATAGTGTGCACATTACAGCCGCAACGCAACTTATGCATCTCATTTCATACATAGAAGTGCGGCCCGCTTGTAGTGTGCGATGGTTCATATAATAGAAAATGTACGAAAGTGATGAAGAGGATTTTTGCAACGCATTGCATTGCGGCGCGGCCCGCTTCAGTCTGCTTTAGCCTTAAAAGTGAGCTTTTTTTTACGTCGGTACGCTTTCTTTCATACATTGTTGATTTGATTTTTACCTGCGAAGACGTTGATCAAAACAAACTGCGATCAGTCTATGCGCCTCTTACATATTTATGAATGAACCTTCTGCACTTATCTATTCGGTGTCGTTATTTTAATTGCCCGCATTGTAATTAAAACAGTTGATAGATCTAAGTGAGGCTCTATTTGTTATCTGTGAAGTTTTCGTTGCCCCCATGTCACGACTTACCCATTTGTTTGTACTTTGTAGCGTGTGCCCTTTGGATAATCTCTTTGTTTTAGAGAGAAAAATAATTGGTTCGTTTTTATTGGTTTAGATTTGTATGTAAATAATCTAATGGAGCGGATAGAATTATTGGAATAAAAATGTTGTATAATGAAGAGGAAATCAAATGAAATGAAATAGTCATCTGTTGTAAATTTGTAATGTAATGGTACACATATCAATTCAGAAAGGGATCGTCACTGTATCGCCGCGGTTCGTGAGTTTGTCCCGAGGCGAGGCGATTACGTTACGATTCCGATTAGTGTGCGCTACCGTAGGGAGTTTCATACAAATAATACTGAATGGCTCGAGTTGATACGGTGACGATCCCTTTCCGAGTTGATATGTGTGCTACGAGGCTATGACCTTTATACTGCTCTCCATGATCAATAAAAACCCTAAGGCCGTTTGTCCCCCGCACCATGAACGGAACGTCAACGAGAACGAGATGACGACGCCGCAGTAGCGACAGTACCTATATTTACTATGGCTGCGTATTCTCTTTTCTCGTGGGATTTTAAACAGTGCACAGTGTAAAGGCATGCAACAGTTGTCACTGAAATATATTCCAACACAAATAAAAATAAAAAATTGCACTCTAAGGTCTCCTGCGCTTGTTTTTTTCGAAACATTACACGTGTATTGCCACGCCACTTTATTTCGATGCTTTTCATCGAAATAAAGTGGCGTGGCCATACACATTTGTGTATGCAAACACGATGTTATTGTTTTCCGAGCTGCATGGAAAACATTCCTCGCGCGGGTGAAGAGGGAAAGGGTTTGTTTCTACCACTGCGCGCACCACGGACGTCTGTCACTGACATTCACCACAAGTTTTCAGGTCATATTGTCTTGTGAATAGTTGTGAACAAGTTGTGATAAATTGACGATGTTTTGGAATAGAGATACTTTTTAAGTACGTCTTCCTCGTCGGAACTCATTACGACATTTACACAAAATATGTAGATGTAATCTAAAAATATTTTACACGCAGGAGACAACTTGTGTATGAAAACAAATGTTTATGTGTAATGTTTCGAAAAAACACGCGCAGGAGACACGGCTTTAAACAAATAAACATCGTGCTGCGCCCGCGCTTTCGTTTGTTTCTAATACTTCTGCATAGGTAATGCATACCTAAGCTTTTTATATATCCAGTTATCAAATAACTTACATTACTCCTCACTTATTTGCAACAAATTGCATATTTTACAATATTTGAACATAAAATTGTATAACAAAGCGAGTAATCTGCAGCTATTAAATCATCATAAAGTAAATGTATATTATTGCATATCAACAGACTGTTACATGATTTCGAAGTTTATTATGTAATTACTTGGAACACTAACTAACATAGTTTAAAATGGATTAATTTCCTTGTTTATTCTTAAAATAAACAATATGATATAGCTTGCTGTACGACAATAAAATAAAGCAAAACATTGTTACTCTTGGAGTGAACCTTACAAAGAAAGGTTTCATGAGTTAGTAGTTGCTGGAGTTCTTTGAACTCGATCCTCAGCCACTCTCAATCGATCTCGATGTCGAGCCAACTATGCAAGCACTTACTTGTCTTGTGAAAATTGCCGCTCCACTCACTCAGTCCTACCTAACGTTTCCCGATTCGCGGTTAAGAACACGTCTACCTCAACAGTCATCGGTTGTCGAATCTGGCCGACAATTCGCGACCTCAGCTTACTTATTTTTTCGGGCTATGTCGGTTAAGTATTCCAGCTCTTTGTCGGATCATCTAATTCAAAATTTGGTTCAGAAATTCTCCAAGAATAGCCCTTTCCATAACTCACTGAGCGAATTTGAATTCGGCAAGAGGGCCACATGCGCAGCAGTTGTGCTTGTGATCATAGTCCAAACAAAATGTCATAATCTCAATGGAGATAACGTTTTTTTTTTAAATAAATTCTCGTTTATTGTGTTTGTGAAGTGACACATATAGACCGCGAAGTTAACAGCGATTAACACGCCGACACCTTGACGGTGCACCCAGGCGTTCAAGGCGAGTGGATGACAAGGTGATAAGTGATTGACGACCCTTGTCTTCCGTTCGGTTATGTAACGCTGCACATTGTTGTCTCCGCGTAAAGGGGACAAAGTTGAGATGTTTAAAGCTTGACAGTAGTTGAATTCTTGTACCTTAAGCCCATGTCCGCACGGATGATTTTTTTTTCACACACTGGATTTTCAACGCTCTGCTTAGCAGCAAGAGTTGAAAATCCAATAGTGTGTTTTTGCATCGCGCTGAGTTGCACTCTGTTGAATTCTCAATGCTCGGCTCAACACAGAGAGTTGAAAATCCAGTGCGCGATGAAATTTCGCCGCGTATTTTTACATCCGTGCGTACGTAGGCACAAAAAACCTGTTTGTTGAATTTTTTGAGACGTTGATAGCAGCTACCTCAGCTATAATCTTCGATACATGTTATAGAGGTATGAGCAACTGGGTATAAAGAGCACTCATCCTTTATAGAAAAGAGAGGATCCTCTGACCAGATGGATGTCGTGTCTGGTGGGCAACCGCCCAACAATTGATGTCGGGGAAGTTATGCTGATCGCGCGGTAAACTATGTTTGTGCGATGCAGGATTTTGTGTGACGTCAGGTCTTTGATGTGTAGTTCGCATGAGACGATGTAGATGCCGCCACAATGTTATAAATTAAACTCGGTTTTCGTGTCTATCTCAGGGACCACGTTGTTATTCTAAACGCAATGGATTTTGTTTCGGTTTTCACCATCATTTAGAGAACTTATTCCGGAAGTTTTATGTATGTACCTACTTAAAATTAAACTTACATTATAATAAAGAAATATCGATGTTTTGTGAAGTTGTAAAGAACTGTGCTCAGCAGGGTTGTTGGTACTTAATTATAAGGACCTGGTCGACCGAGCTCTGCTCGGGTGAAAATAGATAAATATGTCCAGGTATACCAACGTCGTATCATATTACCGAGGCTGTGAAAATAGAAACAACAAATTTCCCCAGGTATGAGACCTAGTTAGATCGATTTTTCACCCCGTAAACCCCTATATTGCAACTTTCATCGAAATCGTTAGAGCCGTTTTCGAGCACTTAATTACAAATATATATATACAAATATTGCTCATATAATATAATAGTATAGGATAAAAAGCAGTGGATTTCTGATTCAGCTAATGCTAACTAAATGTTCCTGCCCTTGAATATCGTCTGTTCTACAATATTTGAATTTCGTAACTACTTTTTGCACAATTTATTTTATCTAGAATACATTAGTTTACATAGATTTTGTTTCCGTTTAAACAAAAATATACAAAGCCTTCTTAGCTTGTTCACGTAATTATTTACACTAACATGGAAGTACAAGTTAACTGCTAGAAAAGAAAATCGATTACGAGTATATTTACCGATGACTCGAAAGTCATGAAGTCTCTTGAACTTTGAAGGCCTTTTTTTTGTGCATAGCGTCAGCATCTTGCGTAAAACACGCCAAAAATAATCAAGATTGACACCCAAAACAGATTAAATTCCATTATCTCTTCTTAAATGCTAATAATTGGAACATTTAGCATAAAATTCGTGCATTATGCGCGAAAACAGCACCCAAATGCAATATCGTGGGGTAATCCCTGATACTCGTTTATAATCTAAACAAAACCCTAGCTAGAAGGAATAAAGTTTATATTGAAATAACAGCTGTTTTATTAAATTACATTTCGACATAATAAATAAACACTTCGCGGTAAATTCACCCTGCGGTTTTTAAGATATTCGTGATGCTGAAATTATGATATTTTAATCAAATTATAATCTTTTTACCAGTTTACAAGCTCCCGCAGACAGGCGAAACAACAACTCTGGTGGAAGAATTTCTATGAAAACTTCACCGAAATTGTCCTGCCGGTGTCGCGTCGCGCCTGTCTGCGAGAGCCTTAAATCGCAACGGCAAAGAGGCAAGGACTTTCTGTAAGAATACAGTTTGATAGTTTAACCCTTCGTATGGCCGGAAAGTGGATCCACGCGAGACACAATGGCTTTTTAATTGTTTCTGTAATTACGGCATTCAACCGGTTAAAGGAAATCATAGAATGTAATAGACCTGTAATCGTGCAAAAGAAAAAAGATAATTTCTTAAGTTTACGTGAGACAATTTATTTCCCGAAATTGTGTAAGTAAAGTATGTGCTTTTATTGATACCGACGTCAAACATGACGCTCATTATGTGTAACAAATATTTCTTACATGACCACAAACACCTCTGTTAAGTGTAATTATGAGATTTCATAACTTAAACATAAAATCACGCCTTGTAATCCCCGAAGGGTTGGGCAGAGGTATACCTATAGTACCTGCCTCACTGTAGCTTCCTCATTGTAGCTGCCTCGCTTTAGCTGCCTTGCTGTAGCTGCCTCGCTGTAGCTGCCTCGCTGTAGCTGCATCGTTGGTCTACTAGTCGCAAGCGCTACTGCTGAGCATGATGGTGGGGTTCAATTCGCAGATCCGCCAAAGTGTTATTCAGTTTTTCTATCTGGAATTTCTCAGTAGCAGCTTGGAATCTGGATTTGTGCCCGGTTGATGGCAACAGGCTCGCCCCCTATTACATGGGACTAAAACATATCTGGCGAACTGTGGGTGTAAGTACTATAGGACTACACCTCTGCCTAGATTTCATAGGCACTCCAATATTAGATTACCTTGGAGTTTCTTGCCCGTTCTTCTCCATAGAGATCTACGTTTTGGAATGGGCAACTACCTTTAACTTTCCTTTTTAACAATTCAAAAGTGCCTGTAAATGGTTTAATTGAAATAAATGGTTTAAGTTTATTATTTTATATTTATTAGGTCTATATTCGTAACGTCTCTTTTCTCCGAAGAGTCTACCGGTAAATTTTTGTCGGGAAGAAGAAAGAAAGAAAGAAAAATAGGTTTATTTGACACAGAAACACGTGCAACGTGCACGCGCACATACACGTGCGTGCGTGGAAGGTATTAACTATGTTAAGTTAGGTACTACAGTACAGCATAACAAAATTATGTGATATTCTCAGTTCACCAGTAATGTTCAGAATTCTTCATTGGTAAGAGCAGTGATAGCCTAGTGGTGTGACCGTCAGACTGCCAAGTCATAGGTCCCGAGTTTGAACCCAAAGCACGCACCGCTGACTTTTCGGATTCATGTGCGTAATGTATAATTATCATTTGCGGTGAAGGAAAACATCGTGGGAGGTATTATTTCTCGACAGCATGTGAAGCCAAGTCGCAGGCCCATGAGCGGCTTTAAAACTGACACCCGCGGTTAGTCACTAACCACACGAAAAGAAGAATTGGTAAATTGAGGAGTACTTGCGTAATACACTAACAGTAGCAATGGGTTTTATTTTGACTGATCAACAATATTCATTGCGTTATTTACGTTGCTGAGCAGACAAATTTTTCGGCTTCGTCCATACTCATCCCCAGTTCAAACTCGCCCACTTTTTAATATGCCTATCAGCTGCAAGGGTACAGTTTTTCGGAAAAGTGCTACGATGTAGAAAATAAATACTCTTCTTCTAAATAATAAATACTGATCCCGTATTCATTTTACTATGGCAGTCTTAATCTTTTTCCGTATATTTTTTTTTAACAAAAATGACGTATTTAGATTCTGTGCAAATAAGTAGTTATTAATGATTAAATATTGCATTCCTAGAAATTTTACAGTAATTAAATTGAATTATTGTTTATACAGACTGTGATTTTTTTGCAGAGCTTTAATTATTGTACAAACTGTGTTTTTTTAGAGAAAAGATTTAATTTTAATATGTAACTATAGTTTTCATTATTGTACTTACGAACTGTGACTTTAAGAGGTTAGATAAACGAATGGTTCTTTTAAACGAGCGTTTAGTACCTATGTTGTTTATTAATGTTGATTCTATTTAATAGATGTTAAAAACACACCTACCGACCTACTAACCTACTGTTAATTTTATATTGCGTATTACGACTGATTAAAAATAAATAAAAATCATACTAGCACGTTTCTTACCATCAGTACTTTTGCGCCTTCTACCTATACATGTAGTTAGATATAAACGAATCGGGCGAGTTCGAACTGGGGATGAGTATGGACGAAGCCAAAATTTTCGAACAAATGAAACAATGGATAAGCAACAATATCTTTCAAAATCATTCACATTGTGATTGAAAGTGTGTTACGCAATTAGGCGTTTTTTTGTCTTTCTTATAATACAAGTCTGTATCTACTATAACCATAGATGAATACAGATGGTTCACGCGGCGGGCCCGTTTTGTCGGGCCCGCCCGCAATTCGTGAGCGTAACGTAATCAAAAGATATTAAAGTTACGCGATAGAAAGAGAGGCAACTTCTGAGTGAATATAGTGTATATAACTGTAGTTAATTGGCACTGTGCGAGCTGAATTGCACGTTATTGTGTCGGAGCAAGAAACGCTTTTTAGGGTTCCGTACTAAACAAGGAACCCTTATAGTTCTGCCATGTCCATCTGTCTGTCCGCGACTTAGCTCAGAGACTCTTTGTACTAGAAAGCTGTAATTTGGCATGCTTATACATATTAATCACGCCGACAAAGTGGTAAAATAAAATCACAAAAAAAAATTAGGATACCTCCCCTACACGTAAAGTGGAGATGATTTTTTTTTCTCTTCTACCCCAAGGTGAGGGCTGTCGTTGAAAAGGTCGATCAAATATTTAATATTATGAAATTGTCAAAAAAAAAAATTGGATTCAGGGATCTGTTTGCAAATATTAAGCTTTAAAGTGCTAATTTTTGTCAGAATCATATGTCTCCCCTCCTGCCAGCTAAATGGTTGTTTTTGGACATATCAAAAAATTCACGGCAGTAGTATATATAACGAAATTAAAAGGAAAACTATCACTGCTAAAGTAGGCTTTACAAGTTAAAGAGTAATAATCGACGAACTTACATTTGCAGTTGCATAAACATCTTCTCCCATACATTTCGTATGGTAGAACATGTTTTTAAACTACAAAGTAAAGTTTATTTTTGGGATAAATTCATCCCAACTACGGAACCCTTCATTGTGCGTAGTCCGACATGCAAATAACTGGTTTTTTTAAATGGTTTTGCGGAGTGAACCATCTGTATTCATCTGTTTTATCTATAATGTAATAAGGTTAGTATTACTGTACTTTTTATACTTAATCTGCTTTGTATTATAATTAATATTTATATATTTTATGTAAAGTATGTCACGACTCACGACTGATCTTGTTTTATCATTGTATCTCATTCATCTGTAATGCATAAATGTCCGATTCATATAACTAATGTTAGGAGAAGCCTATTTACATAATAAACACAGTAATATTACTAAGTGAGAACGTTATATTTATGTAAATTTACACCAAGTATGGTCTAGATTTTTTTATTGAGTCGAGAATGTAAACAATTTAAAATAATGTTGTATCGAAAAACTTGAAATATTAATTCTTAATCTCAAGATGCCTAATAAATATTCAAGTGATATAATAATAGTGTATGGGCAGTCCATAAGCATGACTAATCAATTCAAATTATCTAGGAAGAAAATAATGATCTAATCTAGTTTTTTTATAGTGTCCACCTTTAGTATCGTACGTAAATTAATAAAAAAAACAGTTATAATCAAATGTATTTTCTATATATACACACATCAACACCGTCTAGGGACATTTCGGACTTTTTCAATTTACTCAAAATTTGTTATGAATAACATACAACATGTATATGTTTGTACAAAGGCCATTTATCAGACAAAATTTCGGTATAAAAAATATATAAAATTGCATTTTTGTATTTATTGTGTTAAAATACAACGTTTCTTGATAAATCTTAAATATAAATACAATCTAACACGAAAATATATCAACCTATTATATACAAATATATTTTTTTAAAATATAAAGGGAACAGCTCATTGGGCATATTTTTTTTTCTCAAAAGCAAATAAATTATTTGGCAAGTTACTTTAAAAGTTTGAAGTCTACTGAAATCTAGAAATAACGTAGTTACAAATACACAAGATTTCAGGGAGAATGACATATGTCGTACCTATCTAGAAACAGTTAAACCACTAAACACGGAAAGAATTCTCCGTAACAGAAGCCCTGTTTGAATTCTGTAGGCGAATGAAGTCACGACAGAAGCAGGTATATACAAAAGCAGAGACAGTAAACAAGAAACGCACTCTTTCGCAAAGCATTCTGAGCTACTGTATTTATTTACATAAATATTACGTAATATTAATGTTTTTAGACCAAGCTGCTGACTCTTTAATAAGCTGCGCGGGAGCAAGCCTTGTGGTTTAGTGGTCGGTGCATCGTGACAATGATGTTACGACATAAACCTTGCCTAATTAAAATTACTGGCGCAACTTTGTCACGCTTTATCTGGAGAAGTATGAAGATTTGCACCTTTGTTCGTGCAATTTTCATTTACAACACATTCATTCACATGAATCATTCATTCATTCATTTTTCAGGGCACATTGTGCTTGCAGAATAGATGGACGTTGAGGCCAAAAGGTTCTGGAAGAGGGACCGCATATCAGAAAACGTAGCGTTGCAAGGCCTCCCATTAGGTGAACTGATGATCAGGAATCCGCTGGATGCGAGAAACACAGAACCAATCGAAGTGGCGGTGCTTGGGGGAGGCCTATCACCAGCAGTGGACGTCTTTCGGCTCAAATAAATGATGATGAAGATAAATTGAATCCTTTATCTGAAGAGGCAGAAGATTTTGCACCTTCATTCGTGGAATTTTCGTTTACGAGAAACTGACAATTAAATTAAATAGTATTTTAAGTCGCTTAACATCGCGTTTTAGACATTAATCGTACTTAACAAGAGTACAAAGTAGTGTTTAATCTTACAAAGCCTTGTGCAAACAACTGTACCTGTTGATCTATTGAAAGAGTTATTGATCTTTTATTATTAATCGATATCTACTAAATCTATAATATTAATCTCAAAATATACGAACACTACGGACTGACACTGACGCGACACCGGTAGAACAATTTCCGTGAAGTTTTCATAGAAATTGTCCCACCAGAGTCGCATCGAGCCGTCTCGTCGCGTCTGTCTGCGGAGCCTTTAATAGACTGTCTTACAAACCGATTATCACTTTAAAAAGCGTTGCATTTAGTACTAAATTATGATCCTTTTGTAACTTTGGACGGATAGAAAGTTGACTATAGGAAGTGTTAAATTAATGAATTGCATTTAGTAACGCAATTCGGATATTTACCGATTTTTTATTACATGAACTTGTTCTGCTTATAAGCTATTAATTTTTGGATGAATTATAGGTAGAACCTAGGAAACTACGAGTCACGAATGAATAGATTGCTGCTAGGCAAGCATACACCATCATAATGCGAAAGTATGTCTGTCTGTCTGTTACCTTATCACGCCGTAACAACTGAACGAATTTCGATAAAATTTGGTATACAGATAGACCATGAACTAGGTTAGCACATAGGATACTTGTTATCCCGTAGTACGTTCTCTTAGGATTATTTCTGACCTCTACCGAAACTGCGAGAAAATGCTAGTCTACACTAATATTATAAAGAGAAAAATTTGTGTTTTTGTTTGTAATTAATATTTATCACAGGTTATTCTCGTGTAGTAGTAATATTTCACAAGTAGGTACATTATTTATATACGCACGGTGATGCTTGAAGATTAATTTTTATGTTATTTAATCATATTTATTCTTATAATTCGTTGTATAGTTGTTTTATAATTCTAAGTACCGTTCATTTTATTTTATTTTGTTAACCATTTATTATTTACAAATTACTGAATGTAACTTGATTTCCGTTCGTCTTTTTCGGGTGACCACTGAAAATCAGCGCTGTGCTGTGGGTCCCCATAGCACAGCATCATGCTGAGTGGAAGCCTTCTTGTCACAGTCATGACGTGCAACTATCGACTATTTCTGTTTTATACTCATCTTTGCATATTATGTACTAAGTTATACCTATTTTGTTTTCTGCTTACCTACTCTTGTCTTTGTATGCACGTATTTCTGTGACAAATAAATCTATTTTTCTTTATTTCTTTTCTTTCAAAAACTACTGGACCGTTTTTTTTCTTTCGCCTTAGGAATGCTAAATTATTACTAAGTAACATAGGCTATAATTTATAAACATATCATGCGAGCGAAACCGCAGGCGGAATCTAATACAATATCAAATGGAAAACATTATTTTTAATACATCGTGATGTCCATCACTTAATCCAGTATAATATTTTAAATGCACTTTAGGATGCTTTAATTAAATGGATCCAATATTGAAATGAGGTGCATAACTTTCTAAAGGCCTTTACCGTTAGTGTACCTACTTTAGGTGCATCAAAAGCAAATGGGTCCAGGAAGCAAAGCTCATCCTACCCTAATACTTACCCACCGTAAATGTGAAAGCTTGTTTACTTGTTATTCAACATGTATTTGCAAAACAATTTATGGTACGCGAAGGTACGAAATATCCGGAAAACGAAAGGAAAACTAACTAGTAAGATAAGACCTTGCACCACAAATCACTTAATACTTTTAGCGTTAATTGTCTTTAAATCATCATTCTGTCTCTGTCATCTTCAAGCAATTGATAGAAACAGAACGATGTTTTAAATTGGTTTAGTGCTAAACGTATTCAGTGATTTATAGTGCAAGTGGGCCTAAAGCCTCATTTACACAGTGCATGCGTTTCTGGAACGTTCAAAAGCAATAAGCGCATGCCATAAAGCACGTTCAATTATTCCCATTCAAGAATGGCATGCAAATGTTTACACGACTGCAATTTCCATAAAATGGCATACAATAATTGAATGCAAGTATAGCATGCGACTTCTGTTAACACCAAGGCAATTATTGCAAGGCGATTATTACATGAAACTTTGCGTCGTCTAAACAGTAAAAGTTGCACGTCCTACAATTGATTCAAATATTGAATGCAATTTTATTGTACGTGCTGTTTTATATACCCATACCAGTTTTGAACGGCCATATACTTATCGTACAAAAATTATGTGAGACGGTGCCAGGCAATTGTTGCTTCAATTTTATGGTATGCCACTGGCAATAAACTTGCACCGTGTAAATGGGGCTCAAGTCTATGAAAAAAAACAAATTCATTTTGTTTTTCATAGACTTGAGCCCCATTTACTCGGTGCAAGTTTATTGCCAGTGCCAGTTTCAGAAACGTCAAGAAGCATTTTGGAATTGTGGGTGTTATGATCTATGTAGTAATGAATATTTAAGAAAACTTAACGTTTCCCCTAAATTACTTTAAGTACTTGTGCTGATAATACCAGTCCACACCGTAGAAAATCCCCACAATTGAATTTTGACCCTATCCTCAGCCCATAAAAGAAATCTGACACATTGTAATAATTCCAATCGAAAGCTATCGTAAATCAATAAAACGACCTGTAATTACTCCAAGCAATTTCGTCGCCATTATAATTTCCAAGCACATAAATAATCTCTTAACAACATGCAGTAATAAATCATCAGGTTTTTACATAACTTTTATAACACACTGATGACACACATTACGCATCTTTGATAAACGTTGTAAAGGCTCCCAAAGGGAGGCGCGACGTTACTCCGGTAGAAGAATTTTCTTGAAGTTTTCATAGAAATCGTACCACCAGAGTCGCGTCGCGCCTGGTTGCGAAAGCCTTAATTTATTTTTGAGAGCAGTGGTGACCCAGTGGTAACGGCCCCGACTTATGAGTTGTAGGTCGTGGGTTCGAATCCAGGCAGGCGCTTAACTTTTTATATTTAATTTCATCACCACTGCTCTCAAAACGATGAAGGAAACCATCGTGAGGAAAACGGTATTTCCTAGAACCAATAAATTCGAAGACATGTGACAACCCGCACTGGGCCCGCGTAGTGGATTACGGCCCACTCCCTCTCACCGAGAGGAGGCCCGAGTCCCAGCAGTGGGAACATTCTAAGCTGATTATGATAACTTATTTATCGCTCTCGTCTTAGTTACAAAAGTAATAAGTGTGATATCATATTATCACGTCTGTAATCCCCGAAGGGTTAGACAGAGGTGTACGTATAGTTAACCCACATTTCGCCAGTTATGTTTAAGTCCCATGTAATGTGGTAACTGCAGTTGAAGTCAAAGGGACAGGAGAAATTACTATATTGCTTCGTCATTCATAGTTACTTCTGGTTATAACATTTTCTTTTGTACAGAAGCACCTTTTATGTTAGTGATAACTGCAGTTACAGGATTTTATGTTGAAGGGCCCCGAGAGAAATAATTATGTTGATTTTATTAATTTTCACTGCTAGTTATAAAATCTTCTGTAAACCTTTATTTGTTAACATTGAATAGGTTTACATAATGTTATCTTTGCGTGGCCTAATTTTCGTTTAGACTGCAAAGCGACGTGGCCAATGAACGTTAGAATTTAGTAGGAACAAACTCATAGAATCAGAAAATGACTTGTCATAAATTCATTCAAGTATTTTTGTTTTAAACTAGATGAGGTCGGTGTTTCCTGATAATGATGAGTTCAATTACCCCTTTACAGGTTTTCAGTTACACCTTGCAGTAAAAAAAAATGGTATTTAGTATGGTTAATTTAATACCTATGTCTACATAAGCTAACAAACATAACTGTATTGGTTAAATAATTTTACATTCACTTGTTTACCTCTAACTTTGTTTCTACTTCATTATAAACAGATTGATATGATTAGACCAATTTGCTTGCTTGGATTAAATTACTAAGAACTTTGCATTTACAGATTGGATAATAACCTATGTATGTATACGAAGCGATTTTTCATTCAGATATGTTCTCATTCCAAACGAATTTAATATTAAACCTGGTAATACCATAACTTAGCTAGGAAGGCCTTCAAATAAAATTGTTTCTTTGCGTACCATTTATTTTACGTTATAAATAATTAAATCGTGTTCTTAATTAGGTATACAAATATGAAATTCACGGGTGTCAATAACTAAGAACGCTGCATTTAGATAACAACATTGATTCGTTCTAACTCCGACAAAACGATATCATCAAGCTGGAACCATTTTCCTGCTGATCGAATTAAAATCGATTAAGCTATACTATATTAAAATATTGCATGTAATATTATATTCTCAATACAAGAAAGATATCTAAAACCATAGTTAATTGATTCAGGCGTGACCTTGCGGAAATCCATAATAAAATAATGATGTGGATATATGTAGTAACCTTTTCCGCTTAGCTATTTCCAAAGAGTCTTGAAAAGTCCCTGGAAGAAATCGACACGTGTTTCACCTCTCAACGAGGCATCCTCAGGATGACGATTAACTTGTCGTGAACTCGAACACGGCGTGTTGCCACACCAAGCACCGAGCGCAGACTGCGAGGTGGGGCGAGCAGTATATAAGTGGGTTGGACGGGCGATAAAACTCAGTCTGCGCTCGGTGCTTGGTGTGGCAACACGCCGTGTTCGAGTTCACGACAAGTTAATCGTCATCCTGAGGATGCCTCGTTGAGAGGTGAAACACGTGTCGATTTCTTCCAGGGTCTTTTCAAGACTCTTTGGAAATAGCTAAGCGGAAAAAGTTACTACATATATCCACATCATTATTTTATCTAAAACCATATTACGCGCACATTCAAGTTTGCACAGAAACACTTAAAAAGCAATAGTGCGTAAGCGCACTTCGAGTTATCTAACAGCCGCAGACGTGAGAAAAACGGAATTAGCGATTCACTGATCGACGTAACGATTTCTTTACATCTCGTGAACAACAATGTATTTTAGCAGTACTTCCGAGGCGTTGATAGATATCTTAAGATTCATCGATATGAAAAAGGTTCATGTAACGTAAGTTGTACGATGTCAAAATTTTCGCAAAACGGATCTGCTTTGACTGCCAAAGAAATAAAGAAAGAAAAATATTTTATTTGGGACACACACGGGAAATACAAACAGTAATAACAACTAAAAAGGAGCAGGTAAAACGAACAATTTTTTTTCGAATTAACGATAGGAAATAATTTAAAAAATAATAAAAGACCTGTGTGACCTATGTACTGCTGAGCACGAGGTCCTGGGTTCAATTCTCGGGTCTGGCAATGTCTGTGTTATTGAGTTTTACTATCAGGAATTTCTCAGTAGCAAAGTCTGGATCTGTGCCCGGTATATGGTCTATGTTAGGTGGATCTATGGTAATCGGCTTGCCCACTATTACATGGCACCTAAACATAACTGGGTGGGTGTACATCTCTGCCTAACCTGCTTAACGGAGTACAGGCATGATGTTATGTAATGTGGATCTGGCTTACCGTTTTGATCTCAGAAGATATCTTACCTCGTAAACTACCTTTTAAATACGCTCCAAGATAACACGATATATTACGTTATATAAAGTTTTACTATAACAAACTCTTTTTAAATTTTTACCTTTTTTTCTACCTTAGGAGATGTAGGCAACTTGCACAAGCTACATAACCTTAATGCTCGTTTTCCGAACCAATAGTTGACACCTACATTATGAATGCCTACATAAAAGCGCTCTAATAGACTTTCAACTGTCGGTTTAGCGCCGAGAGTTGAGACTCCAACAGTGCAATAATATTGAGGCGTTCATTTAGGTGTTTTTTAATGTTAGTGATAACGGGCATAAGTGTAAATCTAATACATTATTTCTTTTACTACCTAATTATCGTAAAAACAAAACAAGAAGTTAATTATTCAACTTGCCACTTACTTATGATCATTTACACAAGCCTAAGGCTAACAGCTTCTTGGAAAAGCTATAGGGAATCAGTTAACTAACGACTTACAACTCTTAGAATCAGCTTTTATGAGGAAGCGGAATTTCATTCCACCATATTATATGTGTATATAGGAATCAGAACTGCTCCCATACTCGTCTACTTCTAGGGTTGGTACGTAAACTGGTTTATCAAGACTTCTATCGGTTTCCACACGTTTTTTTTTTTTGGGAAATTTCTAAATAACTTCTCCCGCTCTGGACGTAGCGGGACGGCGTGACAGACTCTTACTGACTAAAACCCACCCGTAATCCTTCAATTGCCATGTTGCCGGGGGCCACAGTTTCCCTTTCGGACTTCCCCGCAACCCCGGCAGGAATCGGCCCTAGCGGACCCCATCAGTTTTACTGACATCTCTTTGAGGCGCGCGTGAACCACAACGCGCTGTCGACACGGACCTGGTCCTTATCGGACGACCAACTCATTGCTCACTGTCCGCAAGCCCGCGCCTACGGTCGCCGAGAATCGGCCAGCGAGTCCCGACGCCCAGGGCGTCTCCTGCGGCGGTTTGGGGCATGAGGGCGCGAAATTTGCGTCTCCCTCAGGCGCTCCGCCTCCTCCTTCGCGAGCATTACTGCTTCGCAGTAAACACGGTTATCACACCTTAAAACGAAGGTGTGAAAACCATGTTTACTGCGAAGCCGTAGCCGTATTCCTTCATTCTTTATTTTTAGTGTTTGTTTTTTCTTTGTTTGATATTTATGATGTGTTTATAAAATGGTCATCTTGATTATACATACTTTTAAGTCAGAAAAGCTAGAGATACGACTCAATATGTGTGAGGAATCAGAACTTGCACCCAAGAGAGTCATGTTCTAGGTTAATCTAGACTTCTATCGGTTTTCACACCTTCTTTTTACTCTTCCTGTTTGAATTTATGATTGATTTTTAAAGGCTTTTATTAATAGAAAGGTAAACACAAGTTAACAAAATAAATCTTATTCTAAATGTAAACTAATATAATCCGAGCAATGTTATATAGGCCAAATCACCTCTTTTAACATACTCACAACATGTATGACTGTT
This sequence comes from Omphaloscelis lunosa, assembly GCA_916610215.1. Taxonomy (NCBI): domain Eukaryota; kingdom Metazoa; phylum Arthropoda; class Insecta; order Lepidoptera; family Noctuidae; genus Omphaloscelis; species Omphaloscelis lunosa. The sequence continues at coordinate 7,002,758 of OU744255.1, forward strand.
AGTATCACTACTAATTTAATAGATACATATTATTATAAGATTGTGCTGTTATGTAGGGTGTACAGAAACACATTTTTTTTTAATTCGTTGGCATTGTTTTTTGGTGTTTGTTTCTAACTTTTTAGGCATTTATGATGCGTTTATAAAATGTTAATCTTGTCCGAGGATTTTTGTTACGGTATTAGCAGACTGAGTTCAAAGCTCATCCACAGTTTTATTAATCCTTTATTTGTTTATTATAATTTTGTTTGATTATTCGTCTTCTTGAGCATTGTTACTTTTCACAGGTAAAAGTGGGCCATGATGAACTGCCCGAAATGTGTGCATTGGGGACATCCAAAAATCTTTTCGACAAAATAAAAAATTTACATTTTGAAGTCGTTGACATTTCTTTCTTTCTTTACTGTGCAACTTTATAATTCACTAAAAACACCAAAACATACATTTTATTTTCCAAATATTAATTAACAGCTTTATTCAATTATTACACTTACCAACCCTACAGAAATGCAAGTTTTTCTTCATAGTAAACATGCTGATTGATTGCTCACGTAATCCTAATGGTTGCAGCTTCTGTGCTACCGCCAGTAATCCAGTATGTAACTAATAGATAGCTGTCAAAACCCAATAGATATTTCCAATGGAAAATGTTAGAGTACTAGTTGGTATATCACAAATAACCAGTTTAATGGGATAATCACGAAATATAGTTTGATTTTATGCTAATTTCAATAATTTATTTGGATTAATAGTGGAGTAGTTCTTAGGAAGTTTAATAAAAACAACTTTTTTTTTTCTTTCATCTTTATAACCTTATCTATGATTTCTGTTCAAGGAGTGCTCATTTATCTTAGATCAAAGCACTACAAAAGTTAAATCGTGTTAGTTTTCTGTTCGACGATGTAGATGACAATTTGAAGCCTGTTCCTATTTTCGAACACCCATCACCACCAGGCGAACCAGGTCAACAAAGTAAAAAAGGCCGCAATAAAAACCATACTTCTTTGTTCTCAAACGTGCGAATTACCTTCCTACCTGCGTTTAGTTAAATATGTATTTAGGTATTTACCTTCTCCTCAAAGGATCAAAGGTGTTTAATAAAGCATATGCAAGTTGTTAGCATCAATCAAATCCAAATGTAAACCGCATTTAACACATAATTACGAAGTGCAATAAACTTGGCAGTGTCAACGATCTGAGCAGAAACTATTCTATTTAGATTCTGACTCACTGTTTGACTAAGATATATTATTGCATAAATATTGTTGGTGTCGAATATCTAACTGTTCGCCAAACCGCTAGAACATGTCATAGATAAGTGTAGACAGAAGTTCCACTTGAGACAATTAAGCCCAGTTAAGACACACAGAGATGCCAGCTCAAATACAATTGGATACTACATTGCGAATCACAAAAGTTCGCAGTGTCGCAACAACTGCACGCAATTTTTGTTTTTTTTTTTTTTTTAATTTTAAAGTCGTGTCTTCTTTCAATTAGATACCATCATGGAAAAGGTATTTGATAATAATGTAAATATAATGTGATGTGAAAAAAATATAATAAAGACAATGTTTAATTAAATCTTTGTTCGTATGCGAGAGAGCTTAGATATTATAAACAATGTTTAAAGCATATTTTTGCACGACACGCTCTGCGATCGAAAAAAATGTTTTGCCTCGTTTCTGCAACTATTGTTACACTCCTGATAGTACACAGAGCCTACTTAATTTATATACCATTGTATAGATAACTTAATGGAGACTGATACTGTACTTTTCAAGAAATTATTTAATGCAGCAAATGAAAAAAACATCAAAATTGTTATAAAAAAAATCCCGCCAATCAATGTATGAAACCTGAAAACATTGTAGCTTGCGAGAAAATCAATTGAGTCAAATTTTTTAACAGTTTCGTTTGCGTTATGCGTTCGAACCCTATTGAAAATGGCTCTTTTATTCAAAGTAGTTTAATTATAATTAATAAAAAACTAACTAATACTACATCTATATATTTCCAACTTCGGTCGAAGTTACCTCTTCCGTTGCCTAGCAACCAACAAAGCAAACCTAAATAGTCTTTGACAATACGTAAAGATTGCGAGGTGAGAAATTTTACCCTTGTTGGGTGAAAAAGCAGTCAAAACATACTTCATGAAAAGTCGTTAAAATATTTTTCTGTTTTGAATGAGCGTTATGAGGCGTGAACTTTAGGATTTTCCAAATATGTTTTAAGTTTCTATTCAGTCATATCTAGTATTGACTGAAGCTTTTCGTTTTTTTGCTAAAGAAACTCGTATCAATTGTTATTCACGATTTTTCTACAATCCGGATTGGACCTTCTGTATTTTTTATCTCTAGCTCAATCTGTAAATATTGAGCTCCTAGCATTGTGTTCCACTAAACTACTGTTCGATTCAAGTGCCTAATATTATTTTAAACACGTCAGATGACATATTTTGGAACTAAATTGATGTTAATAAGTTTAGAAGATTTATTCATTTTTGGAATAGCAAATACACGAGTAAATTTAGGCTCCATGTTATTTACTTAATTATTATTACACCTTGTTTAAATTGATCATGAAATCGTAAAACCATATTTGCTGGTAAGTGGAGGGTATTTTACGTAGGTAGTATTTTTCTCAAAAGCAACAAGTTTAATTGAAAATGAAAGTGAATGGACTGATCAGCTGTTTGTAACTTCTATGTTTGTCTGAATTACAGGAAGTAGAAAGTTATAAGTTGTTGAAGTATCGTTTTACGAAGGATATAAGAATTGGTGGTGCTTATGAGGAAATTGATTATGAAAAAGACTGATTCAATTGATAATGATAAACTGAGCGAGTCTTACATTAGTCGCATGTGATGTTCTGCCATTTCACCTTGGTAATAAGCAACATTGAAGTAATAAGGGGCGAGGGGGCCAAGGGCGTCAAGGTCGTTTCTGAAGGCCAACTCTAGTACCGCGCGCGCTTATTGGTCAAATCAAAAGACACAGATTTGATTATTTGGATTTTTTAGATTTTGATATTGATTTTGATTGCAAGAAAGCGCGAGGAAAGATATTACACATCAAAAACAATCTTATTTACTTTACCGAGAGAACGTTAAAGGCTGTAGACTTGTGGACCATTTTCTATTTTACTAAGTACCTGGTACTTGTTGATAGGTCTATACTGTCCTTTCATACCTATTAACACTGTAATGTGAAAACATTGTAGAAAACAATTATTTTTAAAAGAGTAACCATGGAGTTTCTGGCCGGCTCTTCTCCATAGGAAGCGACCAATTGGAACCGTGCACCTAGCTTCTGACATTTCATAAGTGCCCTTGTAGGTCTATGTGAAATAAAATAATTTGAATTTGAATTATCATATTAGTGGAGTTAACAATCCTTTAATTTACCGCACCAAATAGAACTTAAAACTTTACAGTGCGGGTTTTATCAACACTTATCTATTTTACCACAAGCGTTCATAGTAAACTACATAGTTACCGGTACTTGCGGTAAATATTATATTATATACCAACGGATTATCCAAACAAATGTCAGGATACTGTTATCGAGTATTGTTGAAGAGTGATGACGATATTATACCTCATTATATCTTCTTGGTATCCACAGAGCAATGAGCAAAAGGAGCAAATGGATCATTTATCATGGCCGTCTGAGAATTGGATACAAGAAACTAATCAAACTAGACAAGGCAGTCAACACAACTAGTATATAGTTTATTTTTTATTTATTTTTCAATATTGAATTACGTAGGACTGTAGAAATTCTCAAACAAATGCTTTAAAGATTCTATTTTGACTTAGTGGTACGCAGACATTCATTGAGCGGTAAATCATGACAGCATTTCAATTATGAAAAATGTATGAATGATCACTCCATTGACGTTACCACTCGGTGTCCAGAGCAAATTGAATTAACATGACATGAAGTACTTCTATCTGACACACATTAAGAAATAATGACATCGGTAAATTGAATATTTCCATTCTTTGCTTCATAAATTATTGTAATGTAACGGGAATTTAACTCTATAAGATTTATTAATATTATGTCGTGATTTTATTTTATTACTATTATTAATAGGTGCTAAATCATTATGCAAAGAATGAAAACAAATGAAATTAGCACAGAATACAGTTATTGTAATTAAAATAACTGATTAAAGATCGACTACTGATACAGTGATATTTGTGGTAGAGCTATCATCAGATATTTTATACCTTTTTTATGGCTTTTTCTTGCAACTACGTTTGCATACAAAATTCAACCTTCCGTTGGATCATTTTAGGGGTCGAGCTTTTAAAAATCGTTCTTAGCGCAACCTTATATAACTATTTTCAGTACCTTACATTCCTATTTTCAGTGGAAATTTTGCGTTTCTTAAATCTCAGCAGTCTTAAGTCTTTATATTCATGGAACCATTTTATTAGTCGATACAGTTTTGTATACATTTTATGCCAAAATAATTGGCGCCGAGTATAATAAAGGCAACAATGCAACATACTATAATATTCCCAGCCGTTTGTCACCCCTGACGATACGAGTCAAGAGTCAACTGAAGGATGTTTACCAGCGTTTGCGTGTTAAGCACAAGGAACTTGTCAGTTGTAATACACTACACGATTGGCGATCTCTGAACTTAGGGCAATACCGTTTCATGCGGTAATCTTAGATATTGACACCTTTTAATGCTCTGTACGCCTGGTAGGTGGAGAGCTTTTCTAATCATAGAACCTTTTGCAAAAGGATTTTTTTTTGTTTAATATATTCATGCAGTTTTAAAATTTTATGCTGTTTTATAAATTATTTTGAATGTTTGAGGATTATGGGATTATGGGATTTGAATGTTTGAGGATTATTTTATTATGTGTGTGTTTTCTATATCAATTTCAATTCAATTGTATGTTTTAATTTAATGTGGGGAATGTTTTTATAAACTTTGTGTGAAAATAAATGAATAATAATAAATAAATGTAACTACCAATTTCAAGAATATAATAAAATCGCTTCTTTATCTCACAGATTTATCAATCCTCATGACCATTATTAGAACTCAGTACCTACCCTCAATATTCAATTTTTATTCCAGTTCACTAACCGTGATACTTTATTCAGATTACAATTTAGCTAGCCTATTTGCTAATAAGTAATTTAAATATAACTGCTAAGTAACCATAATCTGCCTAGCTTTTCCCAAATACGTTGGGGTCGGCTGCAGTCTAACCGGATGCAGCCAACCATAAAAGCCGGAAGTAAACAAAAAAATAAAAAATTCGGCCAAGTACGTGTGACCCTTCACACGTACTTGGCCGATTTTTTTATTTTTTTCGTACGTAGGAAGGAAATTTATCCCAAATACAAACTTAACATTGTAGTTGAGTTACATGTTCTTCCATACATTCCAACTGAAAATGTAAATTTGTACGCACATTATTGAGCAATTTAACGTGTTATTTTAAGATCATATACTTCTTATAGGTTTTCCTTTTTTTTCAAAATTTTTGGCCCAGTACTTTCGAAGATAAGGGAGGAATGGTCAATTTTCATCTACGACCATTTCATTTACGATCTATTGGGTTCGGAGCAAATTGGCTGTGACAGACGGACGGACAGACAGACACACGAGTGATTTTATAAGGGTTCCATTTTTTGCTTTTAAGGTACGGAACCCTAAAAATCATGATATTGTTAATTTTGTGATTGCTAACCTGGCAATTCTTATTTTTTATGAATCTGGCAATTCTGAATTGCCAGATTCCAACGGAAATCAACCAACATCATCTACTAGGTTCTCTAATACTAGGTTCCCATAAAAAAAACGAATCGTTTTTTTACCAATGGTAGCTTTTTGCCAGTGCATATAAATAGATTCGTAAGCTAATTATACCTGTGATCGCTACTTCCATATGGGAGGGTCTACTATGCAAAGCTATGAGGTATTTGCTTCATTATTGGTAAAGATACAAGAGTCTTAATTTTAATCAATAACGGTCGGTTAATTATAGGAATCGGCCATTAAAGGATCACACATATCTTGTTAGCATACACATGAAGTGTGAACCCATACATGATAGTGTGTGCCAAATAGTCAAGCAACCACGACCAAGTTCCCACTGCGGCAGAATATCTTACACGCATCCATTGTTCACCGCGGTCAAGGGCACGACGTACTCGTTCTTACTACTGTATCATTTAGTAGGTGTTGCTCTTTACTTTCTAATGACTAATTGTTTACGTTATAGACACGAAATATGCTGATATTTTAGACATTAATAATTACAGAAGAAATTAAATTGACGATTACTTTTAAAATGTAAGGAAAAGTCATCCGGTGAGCTTTCTAAGCTAAGAAATTCAATTAGAGTCGACTGTGTTTTACTTTATACGTAAGGCCACGGATATAGATGGGTTGGAAATTCCTAGAGACCAAAGTATAATGTGCTATGTACGGTAAATAAATGCAACACAAACTTTTCCAGTATGGAAACGCAATTTGAAAAAAAAATTGGTGGCACTCCGGGAGTGCCGACAGAAGTGAAAACTTGAACAAGATCGGCTTAGTGGAAGAAATACGTCCTGTAGAGCTTCATCTCTTTCCCACACTGAAGTAATATAATACTGCTTTATGAGCTGGTGGTAGGCACCCTGAATTGCACTTTATTGTGTCGTAGCAAGAGTCGCTTTTTATTTAAATGATTTTGCGGAGTGAATCATCTGTATTCATCTGTGGTAAGACACAATTGCAAGTTGTCTCTCGGTTCAGTTTCAAATTGAATTAACGTTAACTTTAGATGCTTGTTTGCTAACTAATTTATGTCCTTTCCTGTGGAGAATTGACAAAATACCCTACTTCTTTTACTTCGAAATCATGGAAGTTAGCGTGCAGAACCGTCATACCGTTGGTTGCAATTCATTCTATTTTCACACTTATTGACTAATTATCCTTGGGTTCAAATGAAACAGTTTCTTATGCATGAAGGTTGTTTTATTTTTACAAACAATAGAAAATGTTGCTATTAGTTAATTTGAATATTAAATTGCTTAAACACTTTATTACTTCACTGCTTTATCGTATTCGTTTCTAATTTGATCGAAATATTGTATTAACGATGCCTGTACCGTAATCATATTTTGCAGACAATGCAATGATAAAATTATTTTGTGACTGTATTGAAGAGTTGAAGAAGCGTGAATGTTGGCCAATAATTGAAGATCGTCTTAAGGACATCTGAGTTGTTAAGTATGGTTTCGATATGAAACTGAAACATGCATAATCAGCCTATAATGTTCCCACTACTGGGACACAGGCCTCTCTTCAATAGGGAGTGGACCGAATCTACCACGCGGGCCCAGTGCGGGTTTGGTAGATGTCACATGTCTTCGAATTTTTGGTTCACATGCCGGTGTCCTCACGATGTTTTCCTTCACCGTTTTGAGAGCAGTGGTGATGAAATTATCTAAACAAAGTAAAGCGCCTGCCTGGGTTCGAACCAACGACCTACAATCCGTAAGTCGGGGCCGTTACCACTGGGCCACCACTACTCTCAACTGAAACATGCAACAAATAAACTTTATATATTATCATAAAATCATCCAACGTCACTTTTGAAAGGTTTCTCTTCCGGTGAACATAGGTCCCACAAAAAAAGCTAATTATTTTGCGTGAAATTGATTGCAGACCCGTATTTTATAATGATGCCTAATCTCACACCTATAATATGAAATTACACACTATCATTGCATTCTAAAAACTGCATCGTGTGAAAGTTATAAACTAATTATGCACGATAATTACAACAAGCAGACTTCGAACGAAACCAGCACCGTATAATATATTGATGCTGATCAAAATACCAACGATGTATTTAAAAACGGCAATATTGCACAACTGGTAGGTGGCTGACCCATCGCTTGCAGGCAATGGAGCAACCCGCTTTCCTCACTTGAATCTTAGAGCTTGGTGAAGCAGACTAGACTTGCTTCAAATACATAGGTCAATCTAGATATTGACAAAGGTTTTCTGCGGTTTGAAATACGTTTAGAAATCGAAAAACAAACGGAAGACACATATGACAGACAGGTAGTAGAATAAACAAGTTTTCTTTCTTTTCTTTCTTTCTTTCTTGTTGAGTATCTATCTGATCACGTACCGACAAAAGATAAAAATATGAACAATTAGAAAGCCAGCAAACAATTAGTCCAAGGTTAATGGATAGCGTAAAAAGTCTTAGATAAAAAGTGGCGTGACTAATTCAACGCACGCGCCATTCCGCAACGGCCTACGATTATTTTGACAGAAAAAATGCCGGAACAATTTGACAGTACATTTTGTCACGAAACAACGTATTCTGTACACATTTTTATAACAACTGTGCATTTACTAATCAAATGTGTGACACCATTGCTTAGTAGTGCTCGAAAAGTCAATGAGAATTTGTGTCAAACAAATGTATAGACAGTGTAATTACACTGGGGGACAATATCACGTACCTACATTATGACTGATTCACCTGCTGCCCGCGGCTTCGCCCGCGTGGACCCCAAACCTTTTTCTAAAACGAAAGTAACTTAAGTTACTTCTTATAACTACAGCTATCTGCCAGTGAAAGTCCCGTCAAAATCAGTTCAGCCGTTTTGGAGATTATTCGGCACAAACAGACAAACAGAAATTTAAAAAATTGTTTTTGTTATAAGTATTCATATGCATTAAGTAAAAAGCTGTTATTTTGACATTACAAACGGACACTTCAATTTTATTTATTTGTATGTATGTACAGTATTTCTATTTTCTTAATGTCCCTCGGGTATCATTGGATTTCCAAATACAAACGACTGCTAATTTCCATGTCCATAAATTATTATATTTATTGTGTATAATCATTTGAATTCAGAACTAAGTAGTTTATTGTTGTTTTGTTTTGATTTCCGTGTGAACTATATAGAGCTGTAAAACTATTTTCCTATCTATCGTGCCTACGACTAACGGATTTCCTCCCATTTTTTAAATAAATTTCATTACAACTATTTGCGCTGTAGCATGGTGCGGGTGACAGTTGCCCGTATGACGTTGACATTTGTCAGTACCACGTAGGGATGTGAGGTTATGCAATTCATTTTTATCGCTAACGATACTCGCAGCGTGAATCTAGTTCTCTTTAATATTGTTATGAAAATTAGTGTATTATTCAGTTGTGCAGTGTAACTACGTGTGTGCTACGTGTATAAACTTGTCAATATAAATGTTTTATGGCTACATAATTATCTTTGTACTTATATAAAATAATCAAAATCGGGTTTATGTTTTTTTTTTCGTGACAACATTTTTGCTCTATGGTGCATCGGCGCGGCGGCCATGTTGTTTACCCGTGCGATGCTGTGAGTGCGAGTACGAGTGCAAGCGCGTTATATTGTGACTTAATGTGACACGTATTACGATTTCATTGTTTGTTTTCATTTTTGTTAAATTGTTATTTGTTATAAGTTTGTTGAGTTTGTTGTTATTACCATGCCTAAGCATACAAAAAAAACTGTTTTGGGTAGTCAGGCCAGGGAGCTTGTTGTTCGCCTCCGAGACTACTTTGAAAGAGAACAACAAAATAATGGACCGTTGTTACCATTGAATCATATTGTAGAACGAGTAGCCGAAGCTCTTGATATTGGCCGCAATACTGTTTCGCGTATAACACGTGAGAAAATTGGCCAAGATGGGATGTTTGAAAATAAATTATCGACACCCAACAAAAAGCGGACCAAGGTGAAGCCAATCACAGATTTGGATGATTTTGCTAAGGTTGCTATTAGAAATCATATTTATGATTATTATAGAAGAATGGAGCTACCCACATTGCTCAAGCTTCTAAAATCATTAAAAGAAGCTGACTTGTTCAAAGGAGGTATTACTTCGCTACGGCAAGTTATAAAAGATATTGGCTTTGTTTACAAAAAAGTTAACAAAAGAAAGATTATTATGGATAGGACTGACATTGCCCTAGCAAGATGTAGATTTTTAAGGAAGGCCAAAAACATAAGTGATTGGAGCAAAGTTGTCTTTTTGGATGAAACGTGGCTAAACGCCAACCACACAGTGGGTAAAAGTTGGACCGACGATACGGCACAATCGTGTACCAAAGTGCCGGAAGGCAAAGGCGAACGCCTTATTATTTGTCACGCAGGTACAGCAAGTGGATTCGTCCCTGATTGTTTGCTGGCTTTTAAGTCAAAAAAAACTACGGAGTATCATGAGGAGATGAATTACGAAAAATTTAAAGATTGGTTCATAGGTCTATTAAACAATTTAAAAGAGCCTATGACCATAATAATGGACAACGCACCCTACCATTCGGTGCAAGTTAATAAACCCCCAAACCAATCCAACCGCAAAAGCGAGTTGGTGAAGTGGCTGAGTGAAAACGGAGTTACAGCAGATATAAAAATGTTAAAGACGGAGCTTATTGCCTTAGTCCGACGCCATAAGCCACCAACTCCTACCTATGCTCTGGACGAGATGGCAAAAGAAAAAGGCCACCAGGTCCTTCGACTACCACCCTACCATTGCCAGTATAACGCTATTGAGCTGATTTGGGCCCAAATAAAAGGTATGCTTTTAATTTCAATTCCCATTTTGAAGCTTTATAAAAAAATCAGCTTTCCGATCGTAGCATGTACCTAGTTTAAAAACATTACCAGATACTAGATTAGGCTGATTGATGATTATTTGAATACTTTTTTTTATAAGTTCGTTTATTTTTAGGTTACGCCGCAAGAAATAATACTTCGCCGCCATTTACGGCAAATAAGATGTTGGCCCTATTACAAGAGGCCATCAACAATGTTCAACCTGAAGACTGGTCGAAGGTCGTGAATAAAACAAAAAGGGACATTATGTCTGATTGGGATCGTGACATACATATTGACAACATAATTGAGTCATCGTTAATAATATCCGTCACAGATTCAGATGATGAATTGAGTGACAATTCAGATGTTCCTGACTCTGATATGAGTTTAGACGAATAACATGTATTTTTTTTTAGCAACCTTTTAAGCAACCTTACCCTATAAATGTTCTGTTGTATAATTAGACCTTTTAAAAATAAAAATTGACCTACGCACAATATACGTTTTTTATTATAAAAAATATCGACTATCCATCGTAGCAGTACATCCCATCACTAAATACGTCTATGGCGTTACGTTATACGCATAACACTTTGCTTTTTTTTTTTTTTTTTTTTTTTTGAGGGTGGGAAATCATCAAATAACTTCTCCCGCTCTGGGCGGAGCGGGAGGGCGTGTCAGACTCTTACTGACTAAAACCCACCCGTGTTCCTTCGGCTGCCCTGTTGCCGGGGGCCACGATCTCCCTTTCGGTTTTCTTCGCAACCCCGGCAGGCATCGGCCCTAGTGGACCCCTTCGAATAACACTTTGCTTAATTTTTCATTCAATTTGATTTTATTTCTTGATTAGAACATTCTGGTTGGGTTTAATTTAATTTACTACAGTTATTAATTATTTAATATATTACGAATGTGGTACAACTGAAATATTAAGTCATAAATTGTAAATCGCGGCAACTTTCAAGAGTGAAACGAAATGTTACTGAAACTGTCACCCGCACCATGCTACAGCGCAAATAGTGTAAGTTAAAAGAATATTAACGACTATATATATACTTCCAAGTCGATTAAGAACGTCCGATCTGCACCAAGTGCATAGGGAAACTGATAGAAATCCGACAACTGACGAAACACGAAGTTTGCCGAGGGACATTAAGAAAATAGAAATACAGTTTATGTATGTATAGATATGGCAGGTACATGCGACACTGTACGAGTGTTTTATTGAGTCCTGTTAACATAGCTGTTTTGTTAAATAAACATAGATCCACTTAAAACCATCTTGACATTCAATGAGTAGAAGACATTTGTCCAATAGTTCAAGGACCTCGTTTTCGTGAGGTTTACAATGAGGAGATAAATATTGTTGAATGGACTATAAGTTCACGCATCATCGTTTTACGTTCACTTGTTTAGTGCCAATTACTTTAGCGTTTGCTATAAATAATACTACTAAAGAGGAACCTATAAAAACGTCATTATGTCATTTGATTTTTGAGTGATGTTGATTTGACCAACAATTGCCAATTTACAAATCCCTTCTTAAGGAAAGAAGGGATTTGTAAATTGGCAATCTTATCAACCTAATCTTACCAACTGGGAAATAAACAATTGACCCATCCAACAATTTGTGTGATTGCTGAATCCCACACAATGTCTTCGCTGTCCCATATGTGGCACTCATTAGGTAAACTAACTACTTTAAGGATACTCCTACGATAGTCCTAGGCTTTTTATCGAGTGAATAAGAGTACCCTTTAATAAGGTAAATACAATTCTTTAATCGTGATGATAGTAGATATACTATTAACTATAGGTACTTTATATGGGCAATAATTACAATGCTCCTTATATCTACATATATGGAACTACGGGTAATCAGTGTAATCACCCAACCTTTAAATGCGTACAATATATTTCGTAACTTCAATTACTCTCATATTGTACTTAAAGACATTTACAATCGCAAGGATTATTTTTATTTCTCATACAATTTAAAGTTACATTGCTAGCTATTTATTCAGAAAATATTTCATTCAGACAATATGTAATTAATTTGTCAAATAAGATAATTAAAATCCACATTAACATTATTAAAATAATAGAAAAAATTAAATCCATAAGATATTCCCACGAAAGATATTTGTATTTACGTACATATTTTTCCATTATCATAATTAAACTTGTACAAGAATACAAAAAAATATTTAGGGGTCATTCAGTTACAATATGTATCATTACGACTTTTGATCATATCGAAAACATTATCATCGTTGACAGCTTTGTTATACTCAATGCTTTGCACGTCTTTGATCAGTGCAATATTGGAAACTTTACATCATTTTATTTATTTTTTGCACAATGTACACACAGTTACTGGTGTCAAAGCACACACAATTACTGGGTTCGGTTTATTTTCTTTGTACCTTGAGAATTTTAAGTAGGTTCGTCTTGGAACACTTATTTACGAATACCTATTATTTTACATTTTTCCACCATTAAAAAAAAAAGAATTTATTATTAAGCAAAAAAAAAACAAAGTTGTAGCCCGGAGACTGAATTTGTGCCCGGTTGATGGCAATAGCCCCTATTACATGGGACTTAAACATAAATGGCTGTACTATGGTACACCTCTGCCTAACTCTTCGGGGATTACAGACGTGATGTTATGTTGTCATAAAAACTTCGGTAAAATCTGTATAAAACTGCTTCAGAATAGTCCCTTTGCAGTTGCGCGTGAACATAGCGACATTCAACCGTGTGCACGAGCGACCTATCGTAAGCGTTCGAAACACTACACCATGGAGCGGCGGGCTTTGTTTGATGTGCGCGCAGGCACATTTTAATGGCCAGTTATATGGTATGGTTAGAAAATCTGCTGTTTCATCGAAAAGTGCAATACCTACGGGGTCGAAATGTATGGAAAAGCAGTTTTTTTTTTTTTATAACCGACGAAATATTTCAACGCAGGGGGTTCAGAATCATGTACTGAATACATGGTAACAGTTTTCGCTTCGATATCCCCGCCACCCTGTATGTAATTTTATAATCACGTTCTCGTATGGGTTTATGGGGGCGAAAAATCGATCTAGCTAGGTCTCATTTCTGGGAAAATTCGTTTTCTCTATTTTCACCCGAGCAGAGATTGGTCGCCCAGATAAAGGTAGACCTAATAAATTATAACGAGCGGTAAATCCGATTTTAATACGAAGACGTAACACATTATTTTACGGATGTTGCAAACTGATTTGATCCGTGCAGTTCAAACATAGACATTTAGAACGCTATAATTTTGACGGCTCTTCTTGATTGTTTCAAATAATGTACCATATACTTACAAAATATATTTCGGTACTCCATAATAAAGATATTTCCAAATGTTTTGATTCATATCTTCATCATAAGACGCGCCCAAGACTATATTCAATTATCTCGCAAACTACGGACCTTGAGGGATGTGAACTTTACCAGACCCGCGCCATTGTTATTGTTTTATAATCAAAATTAAGTTTAAACTTTAACAATCGTTCACAAGGTAATAATGGAATGATTTTTGCAAGACATTTAAAGCTTTTCACATGGTCTTAGGAAACTGGTTTAGGTGACATCTCAAAAACACTTCAGGTGTTTAGGCTAAACGACAGTTTTGCTTTTGCTAGTCTGTTAATTCAAATTACCTGATCGACCGAGCTCTGCTCGAGTAAAAATAGATAAACATATGGTCGAGGTATACCAACGTTTTATCACATTCTCGACGCTGTGAAAATAGAGAAAATGATTTTTTCAGATATCAGACCTAGCTAGATCGATTTTACACCCCTGTAAACCCCTATATTGCAACTTTCATCGAAATCATTAGAGCCGTTTTCAAGAACGTGATTACAAATACACATATATATACAAATATTGCTCGTTTAATAGTATAGGATTCAATGTACGGGACTCTACTCACACGAACGACTTCATACTATCTTCCCAATACATTTTTTTATTTTACTGCTCGTCCATGTCTCATGTAATGCCCGGAATTACTTCCATGTGTCCATTTGAAGCGAAACGATCACTTGTGCCTAGACTAACTACAATTCTTTAAAGCTCAATTTGGTGTACCTACCCTAGACATTACATTGAGCCCATCCCCAACACTCAGAGACTTGAAAATTCTTATGAGCATGTAATTTTACTCTGCTTACTCCTGCTTCAAAAACAAAGTTATGCTCTTTGACGGGAGAGTATTGTATGGTGGTAGTTAGTACTACCACGGACAAATCCAAAATACTAACTTCATAAATACTACGAAATTGTTCATCAAAGTGCACTAATCTAATTTGGGCATCAAACTTATCAGGACGAGCATCGGTCGCGTGTCAATCCATCAAACCGTAACATTCTGTTGTAAACTGTGACCTACTGTTTCGAAAAAAAAACAACGGTTGCTAAGCTACAGCCTTGATTGTTACTCAAAGCATCACGAAGATAACAATAGTATTTAAATGGTGTAGAGTAAATACGGTTACAGAGCGTGGCTTACAAAAAATTAGTTGGGAAAATTAATTTTCTGTTGCAGTCAGGTTTTGTTAAGGAAATTAATTATTACTGTGACTTTTACAGCTAGCTAGTTGACCAATATGAAACTTGTAGTTCTTTGTTAAATATAGTTCATGGAAGGCAAAAAATAAAATATTGGGTGATTGTTTTTTTTGAAGTGAAAACTTCTTTAGGCGCGTTAGGCGTTTTTGAGAGGGGACTAAACCATTGATTTCGCGACACCATGACGACACCTCATTTTTGTAAACCCGATTGCGCTCTATATCTATATTTCGTTACGGATCAATGTTCTATGCAAGTATTTTTACTGCAAAGATTTGTAAACACAATAGTGCACTTTATTTATATTACGTTAGGGATCAATGTTCTATGCAAGTATTTTCACTTAAAAGGTTTTGGAAGTTTTTTTTTTTTTTTTTGTAAACATGATTGTGCTCTTTATTTAGATAAGGTTACTGACCAATGTTCTATATATTTATATATAGAACATTATTTTTCTTCCACCAAGGCGATCTTGTTCAAATCTTCACTTCTGTCGGCACTCCCGGAGTGCCACAACTTTTTTTTTGGCACTCACTCACAGTAATGAAATTTCTGTGGCAACCGCATAATATGTCATTTATCTACATAATATGAATTTCAAACAAAAGGTGTAGTAACTATTTTAAAGTTAATTTACCAACTTGATAGGTAACATTAACTTCCAAAAATTCTTACTCACTCCTTAACTACATTACCAAAAACAGTGCTAGATTATCAGCTTTCAATGATGTTATTACATTACACACACATTATTAAGACGAGTATGAAGACACCACAAGTTATTTACACTTCATATCCATATGATAAACCCCGCTATGATCTTCCATTGTTCTTAGCGTGATTGACATTCCCATACAAACATGATGACGGTACAAGATAACTATTTACGTAGGTACCCTCTGTGGGAGGATACGAATCCTTGCGATATACCTACACCAGAGAGTATTACATGATTAATTATTATTTACATTAATTATAATTTATAAGTAAGATAAAGTGTGTGAGGTAAAGGTAAATGAGTAAGGAGAGTGGTATTCTGTAGGTTTCCGGTTACACCAATGGATTGTGGAATTTATAGGAGCTATCAAAATAAAAGACCCGTATTTTTCCAAGGTTTTATGACAGACAGAAAAAAATACAAGAAGAACCATGCAGTTATCAACCTCAATAAAAAATAAAAAATATCGAGTAAAGTATAAAAGTTGCTACGTGTCCGCGCGCGACTGCTAGTTATCGTCTGAGGTATGTGAGCGATGAGACGGAGGAGGTAGACAAAGGCCAAGCTAACTCAGTCTGCCAATTTTGTCAATGGCGCCCCCCCCGGCTCACCGCTCACATTCCTCAGGCGGTGACTAGCAGTCGCGCACGGACTTTACTAAACTATCGAACCCATTTTGATTTTATTTTACCAATCGTGGGTAAGGATAGAGACAAATTACCGAAATTAACGCATTTGGAAACCGCGTGTAAAATAGTTTTATGAACAAAAAAGTCCTAAAAATTCCATGCCTGCTTATTTTTTTATTAATCCTGAAGTTTTCCAATGATATTTCTGTAAAAACCACTTTTCCACATTGTTAACCGATCTTATCGCTCGTGTGTCAAAGAAAACCAACAAAAATTAGTGCAAGCAAGGCGTCTCCTTGACTCGCCTTGACATAACAAAATTAAACTTACTGAGGTCGATGGGTTAACTGATTCACTTCTTGCTGACTGCTGGTACCCTGGTACCAATCGAGCGTGGAATGTGTAAGGTCAGGTCAAAGGCACAGTACTTTTAAGTAAACGGTGATTTGTTTGGGGCTTGATGAATAACGACACTTGAGCTGTATGACCCTTATATTTATTAACATTTGTTTATCTATTTACATGTAACACTAAAATATATAAATTATGTACAAATGTACATAGGAAAAAAAATAAAATATATGAACAAATCATTGGATATCAAAAAATTCATCCGCATCGCTGTCAGTGGGAAAGGTGCCCAAAAGGCAGCATTACCACATTGTATGGCAATGCTAATTCTTTGACCTAAAAATTGGTCAACCTTCTGGCCATAAGTAGTTTCGGAGATAAGGGGGAATGGTCAATTTTCATCGAATTTCTTAAATATATTTTTAAGTATTTATTTTATAATTATAAAAAAAATATGTTTAAGCTGTATGGTAACAATTTCCTTTTGCCTTTGCCTTGTACGATTATTTGTCTTATTGACGAATTGCGATAGTATAAAATATAAATCTAAATACAGCAGTGATACCCTAGTTGTGTGACCGTCGTACTGCCAAGTCATAGGTCTCGAGTTCGAACCCAAGGCACTACCTCTGACTTTTCGGATTCATGTGCGTATTGTATTATAATCACTTACTTCAAAAACGGTGGAGGAAAACATTGTCAGGAAACCGGCATGCCTGAGAGATATTTCTTGACGGCATGTGAAACCAAGTCAGGCACCCATGGGGGGGTATGAAAACTCTGACACCAGGTTAGTCATTAAACATACGAAAAAAAAAAGAAAATTGACGAATAACGTCAATACTGGAAAGTTTTCGGGGTAGTCTAGCCCAACACGAATTTTCTACGTTTTATGCCCTAGCTAGAGATATTTTTTTTTAACCGTCGCAGTTGACCACTAAGGTCATGGCTGCTTAACCGGGCTTTCCTGTGACTGCCTTTAGCTTCTACACTCAAAGCTTCCAGCCAGGAGTAAAAATTATTCTTAATTAAAACCAGGCGAGCGCTCACTAAGGGCACTGAGGTATGAACCTCGGCTTAGGGCGTCGCTGGGGCAGCAAGAAGGGACAGGCTGGATAAAACTTAGATTTTCATCTTGATACGGGGTATTTAAAGCTATGTGGTCAGCTGCAACAACCGCTGGCAACTCGTTTTCGAGCAAGGGTCGGGGGTAGCTAGAGAGATCTTCTAGCGTTGTAATTACACCAGGTAGATTGCTTTGTCAAAATTTTCTTGTGTAAATAGCCGAAGCATAAAGAAAAAAAATCGTATAAAAGAAAATACTTTATAAAAGTTATGTTGAAGGTAGGTATGTAGGTAATATAGTATTATGTTACACCTCAAAAAAGGTTATTGACCAATAGGCTCGCAAGGAAACCAAGAAGAATGAGTTCAAGCGAGGCGTGGTTTCTTTGCCTTGACTTCAATGAGTTAACTGATCCGCTTCAAACTCATCATGTCCGGCCACAAATATTTCCTTTTTTTAATGTTAATAGGTATGCGCAGGACAAAACTTGCCAACACTCTTTGCGACATTCGTTTTTTGTTATTTTTGTGTGATATTTCTTTAGAATATTTTTCATTGTATGCTGATTGCCTATACCGCCTACAGTTAGCAAAATGTTAAAACGAAAAACGAGACATGTTTGAAGAGGTCCAAAAACTATATAAGATTATTAAGTAAGTATTGGACGCAGACACACTAACCTCAAGTCTAATTCGTTAAGAAATATTTGTCATATTTTTCTTAATAAGCTTCAATATTAAGTAGGTATATAAAACTACCAGCTGCGCCCCGCGGTTTCACCCGCGTTAGTATCGATCCCATGGGAATATCGGGATGAACAGTATTTTATATGTTAATAGAGTTTATAAACTACCTGTGTGCCAAATTTCATACAAATATGTTTTGTAGTTTTTGCGTGAAAGAGTAACAAAGATCCATCCAACCATCCTCACAAAATTTCACATTTATAATATTAAGTATAATTACATATAATATAAGTAAGATTAGTAGGAATGAATTAAATACAAAATCCTATATCAAAGAAAGCTCACAGATACTCTAATCCGTTTTAAGTATATATAGGTACCTATATGCGAGCTTTTTGTAACTGAGCAACCAAAGACTGCGGAATATAGCCATAGATCCAATAAAACCATAAAAGTGCAGAGAAATCAGGGCGTTTCACCCAACCCATACATGTAGGCGAATTACCATAATGAATTGACACTACAGTTCCTGCTTAACTAGTATATACACATAATTAAGATTTGTTATCAATACTTAATTAGCCAAGGCTACTAATCAAATGCCTAATCATTCTTATATAATTGGAGCATAGATCGTTATCTGACAGCTGCATAAAAAAATACTAGAAGAACGAGTTGTTAGCACACCTAAATATTTTGTACACAAATGGGTAGGATCCTTTTGGATGTTTTAAGAACGTCCATTCTAAAAGTGGGCAACAACGTCGCAAATAGCTGTCAAATATTTTGATTAATTTGGCAATATTATTGTTTATGGAAATATGAAATATCGCACTATAGTAAACTAAAATATTGATTATTTTGAAATATAATTAATATTTTAACACTGAATATTGTATACTCGAAATATTATATACTCGAACACGGCGTGTTGTCACACCAAGCACTGAGCGCAGACTCAGTGCTTGGTGTGGTAACACGCCGTGTTCGAGTTCGCGACAAGTCAATCGTCATCCTGAGGATGCCTCGTTGAGAGATGAAACACGTGTCGATTTCTTTTAGGGTCTTTTTAAGACTCTTTAGAAATAGCTAAGCGGAACAGATTACTAAATATATCCACATCTATCGCAATGAATATTTAGTTTTAGATTTTAAAAAGTATTTGGAAACTTTCAAAATTTTCTTTTTACACCTAAAACGGTAACAAAATCAAATTCAGTGTTATAATTTCAATTCATTATTAATATTTTAGATCACTATAGAGCGATATTTCATAAAGCAATATTAACAAATTAATAATAAAAACAGGTCAATATTTGATAGCATTTACGGCGTTGCCAACTTTTTAAAATGCACGCTCTTAAGGTATTTTTAAGTGTTTTGAAACCAAGAAAGGAAGAATGAAACAGATACCTACCTACTTTGTTTGTAATATCAATTATGTAACATCTATCTATCTCGAATCTTTACACGTAGGTCGTATTCTACGTCACACGTCGTATTTAAAGGAGAACCTAGTTACCTGACTGTGAACTGGTGTGCAATACAGTCTTTGTGCTCAAACCACATTTGCCTATTCCGATTGCTATCTATTTTCTATATTAGAAAGTTGTTTCCGCACTTAGTCCTTCAGATGGACCATTGTGCGTGGGCCATGGCGGCCATCGGTGGATATTCCAACCAGCCCACCTCTCTCCAGAAGTTGATCACGTCTCTGGGTCAGTTTAGAACATATTTTCTTAAAATCATAATAGACGTAAACGCCAACGAAGGCTGTGCTTATTCTTGGACAAAAACTCAAAAAGTTAAGTAGTAAATTATGCGTCAATAAAATTCCAACATCAGTCATTATTATACACTTAAGGACCTCCATGAATATTAACGAAATTGTTTAAAATTATGGACACAACTTACTGATAATTTGACGCATAATGACATTTGAATTAATCGCTTGATTAAGATAAATGAATCGTCTATTCACTGAAGATTGTTTGATTTACCTTCGACAGTAAGAAAGCCTCATATGCAAATGGCTTAAGCGCTACTGGTCAACAAATCTGCCTATAAAAAGTAATAGGTACTTAAAACTTATGATATTTTACAAAACTATATTATATTCATGAAGTCTCGTGAGAACACATTACCCTAACTAGGTCCCATGCCTTGAAGCAACTTGACATTATCATATACGTATCTTAATATACGAGTAGAGTAACCCTGCAGTTATCGTTACCGAAGTAGCTCTTAAGGTGGCACTAGTTGATATTTTTTCCATACAAATTTCAGGGGGGTTTTACTCCATTGTTTGACATGGTACATCCAAAGTTAAACATGATATCGTTTTGTTTCATTATAAATTTTGTCTGTGCGTAAACAGAATAGTAAAATAATGAGCCATTAAAAAGTTAGGAGCCCACAAAGATTCCTTTTTCTTGCTAATTTTAACGCAACTTTGGGGGTAAATAAGCAATAAAAGAAGTGTAAAATCTCCAAAACAAAGTCGGCACCGACAAAGCTCAATTGTCGAAGAGTTCAATAAACTTTATTTGTAATTGATTTATGCAGTGGTTTTTTCATAAAACCCTATTTTCAAAAGGACTTTCCGTAATTTTTTACGCACTCGTTTTACTAAAATAGTTCGGAACGGTGTTTGTGTGCGTGCAAACTAGACGTTGTGCACGTAGACCAGTGTCTAATTGCTCATCACAGATACTATCTCTGTCGGACACGATGCCAGGTGACACAGCGTGCTTTTCGGCCATGCCCACTAGTGAGTTCGAGCCCGCGACTAGTGTCACCTTAACTTTGTAAAGGCTCTTCAAATTGCTTAGGTGTATGTTTCAACACGATCTAAAATACATACATCATTGTAAACGGACTTGGTAAAGTTATATCGAGTGCTCTATCTGAAGTTGTTGCACTATGCAACATTAAAGATGTCACGGACCTAATTGTTGAAAATTTATAATTTAATGAGACTACGTTCCATAAAGTTGGGGACATAATAAGTCAATTAGAATCCAGATTCCAATTAACGTTATATTATAAGTCACCCCAATAAATGTTTGACAGTAAAATAAAATTGCAACGTCATAATTGGTGAAGTTGAAAAGTAAAGGATAGATTGTTTTAAACTAACTGATGACAAAAAAAAAATGAAATTTAGCTCAACAAAATAATTACGATAAATTCGTTTTTAGAAGAGAATGAAAAGAACCAAGAGACTTCTCTCAACGAAGAAGGTCATACCTATTAACCAGCTTTTCCTAAGTTTTCCTCAATATAATACATATATCACGTCAACTGCAAGTAATATGACAACGATTGAAGCAACCGTGCGACTAAATGCTGCAATTATAATTATTAAGTGCAATCATCGCAATAGTTACGCACTTATTATATTTAATTATGTTCAGTAGGGGAGAACGGATTAGTTAACCGACTATTTAAATTGTTAGGCAATGATTTATGTTGCATTGTTGTTGTCGTGAGACTGGAAACTGTTGTTTGACAAAACCGGCAAACTCAGCCTATATAGAACTCAATGACTAATATTCAATAATTCTATGTTGTAAAGTACTTAATATCTAATAGTCCTTCAGACCGAATTTAGGCTATGGCGACCAATCTCAGCGGAGACCAGCCTTCGGTGCGGGGGATATTCTCTTCCCTCACTCTCATAGTCCGATGGGACGGCAATCCGACACGACCGGAGAGTGATTAGGCACAGCACCAACGAGCTTTCCTATCACCCCGCCAACTTCCAAACTCCGGGCTGTTACTAAGAAATTCCTAGATTCCTAAAATCTAGAGTGAACTCGTAGCTTTTAACACAAGAAGTACTACTCTTTGAAAGCCACTCCACGGGCTCTACGTCTCTCGACGCATCTCGTAGACGCATTGCTTTAGACTGATCTTAATTGATACACTTCTGCGATTAACTAAATTAAAATAATTATCATTCGTGTTCTAAATACACTTACCTAAATCCATATACTTTCCTTAATATCATGCTTAAAATGCAATTAGCCATTGCGTAATATATCTAATGCAACTCATGCAGCAACGCATTACTTTTTAACATAACATCACGCCTGTATTCCCCGGAGGGTTAGGCAGAGGTGTACCTAAAGTACACTCGCATTTCGCCGGTTATGTTTAAGTCCCATGTCGTATTACATGGCGATCCTGTTGCCATCAACCGGGCAGAAATCTAGACACCGCGCTGCTAGTCAGATATTCCAGATGAAAACACCTAATAACACTTTGCCCGAGCCGGCAATCGAACCCTCCTGGGTTCGATTGCCGGAGATGTACCGCTTGCGTCGATTACACCAACGAGGCAGTCTCGAGGTGTCTTTCAGTTGCATATTTTTTTCAGTCTAATTAATTAATATTAGACATTCGGAAACGACGAACTCGTGGCTAAATACTAACAGCCGCACGGGTCGATCCATCAGGTTAAGGTTAACCGTGGAAGGGTAACCATTTCTACATACCGAGACTCGGGAAGCAAGTTAAGCCGTTGGTCCCGGCTGTCATTCGTGGATCTTTGACAGTCGTTACGGGTCGTCAAAAGTCCGTAAGTCTGACAAACAGTCTTACCAAGGGGTTTCGTATTACCTAATTACTGGGTTGTGGAGGTCAGAGAGGCAGTCGCTCCATGTAAAATACTGGTATTCAGCTGCATCCGGTTAGACTGGAAGCCGACCCCAACTAGTTGGAAAAAGACTAGGCAGATTGTTTCGGAAACATTCTTAACTAATATTACTCACTTATCGCCATTTGTCTAAGTATATAAACAACATTAATCTATTACCGTTACTATAAGCACAAAGATCGACCAGTTATCGACAAGCGTGCCAGGCATGCGCCTGCGGCTGACTCAATACAAAGCCATGACAGTTATGCCAATAGTTCTAATGAATGTGTGAACGGAGGAGTTTAATTAACATAGATATAAATTATTGAAGTGAAAACTTCTTTTAGGTGCGTTGGGCATTTTTGAGATGGGACTAAACCATTGATTTCGCGACACCGTGATGACACCAGCTTGTGACCATTAAAAAGACATCAACGCGTTGATTCCGCGGTGCGTGGAGTAAAATACATCAACGCGTTGATAACCGCGGTGCAGATTTTTTTTTTCAAGTTTTCACTTCTGTCGGCACTCCCAGAGTGTCACCGGTTTTTTTTTTTTAATTGTTTAAAGCAATACATCCGTTTACCAACATTTATATTAAAGATTTTAAAATACATCTCTTAGTTAATACTCGGTATGAAAGAAAATTAACATTGGCAATAAGCAGAGATTTCTCTAGAAATCAGCAGTGTACTTTACTTTTCTTTTTTTGTGAGAACAAAAGTGAAAAAATTAATGACAAAAAGTCCTGATTTCTCGTTAGTAATGTTTAAGAGTCCATAATATCTCAGCTCAAATTCAGTCTATATCTCGCTTGCACACTACTGCTCTCGGACTGGGCTCCAAGGCGATGGTTTAAGTAATTTCTTTTAACGGTGAAAATAATGGTAATAAAAAAAACATGTATCTTCTTTATATTTAGTTCAGTTATTATGAAAAGTTTAATTACCTAATTTGAAGTATTTTTTAATACTAGCGATTTATTTTTCGGTTTGGAGGTAACTTTATACTAACAGTTTTTTTCTGTCGAGATAATTTTATGGGATCGTGTTTTCGTCAAACATAGTACTTAACATTAATCCTCAACTTCACCATTAATGCTACAGTATTTTCGATTTATTGGAGAATCATGCTAAGTAATTTGAAGTAT
This sequence comes from Omphaloscelis lunosa, assembly GCA_916610215.1. Lineage (NCBI taxonomy): Eukaryota > Metazoa > Arthropoda > Insecta > Lepidoptera > Noctuidae > Omphaloscelis > Omphaloscelis lunosa. Next base: position 7,027,221 of record OU744255.1, read on the forward strand.
TGTAGACTCTTAAACATGATTATTCGATATATTGTCAATCATAAAAATTAAAATAATTGTATTATTTTTAGATCGATCGCGGTTTTCACTCACCACACACATTTCGTTTATTTTAATTGTAACAATTTTGTAACGATTAACTTTGTTTTTTTTCAGGTACGTTTCCGACATGCAAGAATAACAATTGCAGTAAGGTAATCGACAAGTTGGTTTTCGTATAGTGAGGAATACAGATACGAAAACCTTCAGATATGATGGTCATCTCAAAGGTATTGAAGACTCTGTGTTCTTACAGTAAAGGTATGATTCCGAACAACCCCCAATCCCCATACATGTTCTATAGATTTATATGAGATTACATTCCTAGCAGCAATGTGAAGCAGCAATGTCGTGCCGCATTCCTGCCGTGTTCGGAATGTAATCTCATATAAACCTATAGAAAATGTATTAGTGACGCGGCCACACTGCCGCGTGCAGCGTTCTTCAGAATCATACCTTAAGAGCGGTTTCACACGTCCCATCTGAATCCGATCCGAATCCGAGAAATGTCGGTCCGAAGTAGTCATAGTACTATTAGTATTATATAAAGGGTTGCGCACTAGATCCGATCTTTGCCTGTCCGAATTCAGAACATTCCCAATTCGGATTGAATTCTTTATCGTGTACTAAGACGATGAGCTTTTGTAAAAAACGTCGGTGAAATTGTATTAAGATAGGCTGTGTATGCCCGAAAAAAAAACCTAATCTGTCATTCCCACATGACTGTCACTTCTCTTTGTAGAAATGCCGACTCCTAACAATGTTTTTTTACAAATAATGATGAATAGCCACTCAATGGTACTTCAATAGAAAGCAAGGATGACCTTCCATTACGTGGTAACCTCTGGCCGGAAGTAACTAAAGATGACCATAATGATTGGGACGAACTTACGCCCTTACCGTCTGACCTTTTGAGAATGACAATTGAAAGCTTTCCAATTGAGTTTTAATGTCACCCCGTACCTACAGTCCTCTTCTCTCGGGTTTAAATGAGATACAATAGTCGAGAAAAGCACAAGTCAGTGTATATTATGCCAATTATAACCAAGTGCTTTTTTTTATGGGACCGTATGGGAAAATCCGTATCCATATGAAAATAATAGCATACTTCTTTGAAAAGTTATGCCAAAAAAGCTACTGGTTCCTAAGATAAGACTATCTGTAGCTTTATTGGCATAACTTTTGACCTATAGGGAAACCCTTATAGTTCTTAAAAGAAACACTGCTTATCGCTATCTCAAACCCGCTAATTCACGGATCACTTATGCTCCATTTATTATATTATGGACTTATTAATTATCAAAATTAGGAAAATCGTCTACTTTTACAATATTCGTAAATATGTGAGCACTATGTATATAGATATAATCAACGCCAAAATTAGAAGCAACGACAGATAATTTAATTATGTGATAGCACATAATTAAATTATCTATCGTTGCTTCATTTTTAATTATTTCTATTGTGGTATAGTAATTTTATTCTAGGTGCATCGTCTTCACATATGTATAATTATTTAACTAATATACGTACTTATACAAACTATTGTAAAACATTTTAAAAGAGTAACGGTGGAGTTTCTTGCCCATCTTCTCGATACGAAAACTACCTTTTGGAAGGGGCGACTAGAATCAATTATATTATTTTGTAAATTTTGACGTTCAAAAGTGCCATACCTGGGCCTATTTGAAATAAATGATTTGACTTTGACTTTGACTTTGTAACATTAGACAAATAACGGTTTTAACCCTTTTGTTATTTCGATATAAACATAAAATAAACCCAATGTAATCTATTTACCATTTTATTAATAATAAAATAAAAATGCAAATCGTTTCTCTTTATAATATTATTTTGGAGAAAACTCAAAACATATTTTCATTTTTATCGAAAGTTAAAACCCACGCACTTCTTTAAATTGCATACAGCTCCAATATTCAAAGCAATCGATAGCCACGTCAACCTAACTATGGCATTATAGGCATTGATATAGCTAAAACTATTATTCCACAAAAAAAACAAATGATTAACAATAGGCCGAAGAATCATCGAGGCAATAATATTAAGTAAAGAGATACAGAGGAGAAAGCTTCATTGTATAACAAGTGATATAACTGAGGAATGGTATTCAAGGCACACTGTATAAATGTCGCGACCTGTAAGGACGCGGCCAGATGGGCAATTTTGTAGGCTGTGGCGAATATCTTCTTCTACCTAGCCTTTTCCCAATTAGGGGTCGGCTTCCAGTCTTACCAGATGCAGTTCAATATCAGTATTTTAATAATAAATAAAATAAGGACTAGACAGCTGGATCAAGGGCTTGATCCGGTACTCCTGGACACGGCGCGTATTGTTAGCAGGTTCTTCTCTCAGGAGCCCTGACCGCCGGTAACATGGACACTGTTCCCGATACCGGTGGGCTACAATTTTTTTTTTTTTTTTCTTTTCTTTTTATAAAAATATTTAAAAATGTAAACGATATGTACATAAATGAAATAAAATAATAATAAAACACACGTTTTTTTTTATAATAACATAAAAGTAATTAATCCAAATTTAAATTATAATCAATATTGAAACTAAAATTAAAATTTAAAAAACTCATTTTACATAGAGCAACTGTCTATCCAACCTCCACAACCATGTTACGGGGTAAACCTTTTGTAAGACTGGTATATACTAGGTCAATAAAAATTATCTACCGAAACTCCAGCACTGACGTAATGGGTATGGATGGATATCTAAACAAAATAAAAAATAAAAATATTTCATAATTTATTGGAGTCAACGACCGCAAGTATGAGTTTAGAAAATCTATTTTGTTTTGGTTTATCGTATTTAGATATCGATCGATACCCGTCGCGTCTGTTAAGTTTACAGAAAATATAAAAGAATTTTTAAAATGATATTAGAACATTTCAACCGGGCACAAATCCAGACTCCGGGCTGCTACTGAGAAATTCCAGATGAAAAAACACAATAACACTATGCCCGCCCCGGGAATCGAACCCAGGACCTCATACTCAGCGGTAGCGCTCGCCCCCTATTACACGGGACTTAAACATAACTGGCGAAATGTGAGTGTACTATAGGTACATCTCTGCCTTACCCTTCGGGGATTACAGGCGTGATGTTATGTGTAGTTATTAGAACATTTATGTCTTTAGTTAGCACTATTTTACAACTAATGTAACTATAATATACAATTGGCGATGGTCAAAGGCCAGATTATGCCCCCGACGCCCACCACCAGCCAGACCAGACTCCCAAAACCGACCAGATTTCATTTTTTATTTGGGGAGTAAATAGAATTGGTTGAAGTAGGTAATTAGGCCCGTCAACGCGCGCTGACTACTCAGACACCATTTACATACATAAGTTCAAAAGTCTATAGACAAGCTACAAGCAGATAGATCAGAAACCTATAATTAAAGATCATAAATCAATCATGTCACAATAGAATTGAATCGCAATTAAATCGATCAGGTCATGGCCGAACCGGCTTAACGCAAAGCCGATGCGACGGAGACAAAAACAATACGATTTCGCACGCCATACTGCCTCTGCCGCTGGCCTAATTAATCAACAATCAACAAAAGAATCAACTTTAAACAATTAATATCGAAGAAAATGTCGGAGCTACGTGTCGAATCCTGTGACGATATAATAACTATAAGGATATCATAATACTAGGATCTTTTGGCGTATGGGCAAAATCGGAACTAATCGCCATCTTGTTTTTAGGGTTCCGTATCCGATTGGTGTCAAACGGAACCCAACTACTAAGCCTCCGCTGTCCGTCCGTCAATCTGTCAGCGGACTGTATCTCATGAACGGTATAGGTCTCTATAGGTACACGGTTGAAATTTTCACACATTGTATTTTTCGATACCCATCACATGTACAGAGTTTTGCTAGCTAATTTATTTTGACCCCGTATTATCTGACGCTGTTGGAATCTGGTTTAAGACCAGGCACTCCAAAGACATCTTCCACGCAAACTCCATCCCATGCATTCCACTATGTGCTAAACGCTAGCACATCAGTAATAAAGTTGAATATTGCGTGCGCTCTTTGGTCGTGTTCGAGCACGGAACTAAATGTCGTAAGTCTCAATTCTTATTTCATTCCTATATAAAGTACTAATTGATCTAGAGAAAAAATATGTTAAATCTGGATAATAAACTATATTTCCTTACTGTCAATAATTATTTTAGACATATAAGCCGAGTAGAGAGTGATTGTATGCGTGACTTTTTCAGAATATTAATGCAAATTAACATACAATTTAGGGAGCCTCCTATTAAATCTTTTTTGAAAGATTGGCAAATCAGCAAGACTAAGCATCCCCGGGGATGTCAGTCTTAGTAGTCAGGCTGACTGCCCAGGAAACACTAATCTGACTGGCCAATGTTTTGAGAACGACATGAATGGAGGCCATAAAAGGATTTGATTTAGTCGTGTTGTCCCTCTATGCGACCACAGCTTTAGAATAATCGTACGGATCTGACAATTGTACTTAAGGTAAGTTGTAAGCTGTGTATGCTCTGAAATTATATGACATGATACTTCTGTGAGCTTTCTCCATTTAACGTACAAAGAGTAGGTGATAACTGGAAGTGATTGGTTAAAAACTTTTTCTTACAACTTCAAACTCATTCAATTATGGTTTTACTGTTATAATGTCATAAAATTCGTAAGATCTTATTTCTGTCTGCATTTTTATTATTTCACTAACATTGTTTAATTATTAATTACTTAAAGATAAAAGAGAAAGATAATTAGAGATTAAAATTATTATTGATTTTTATTAATTATTTTCTCTTAATGCCCGTTTTCTCTGACACAAGGCGACACCTAAATGACAGAGCGGCGAAATCCAGAAGCGCGCTTTTATTGAGACTTTCATTTAGATGTCGCCTAGTGTCAGAGAAAATGGACATTAGAATTACGAAGCATGTGTGTAGGCTAGAGGAGCTCGTACCTAGATTATAACAGCCGGACGGGTCGATCTTCAAGGTTAAGAAACGCTTGCCGAGGTTAGTCCGAGGATGGGTGACCATCCATAACATACCGAGACTCCTCAGTGCCTCGGAAAGCACGTTAAACCGTTGGTCCCGGCTGTCATTCGTAGATTTTTGACAGTCGTTACGGGTAGTCAGAAGCCCAAAAAGTCTGACTACCAGTCTTGCCAATGAGTATCGTGTTACCTAGTAACTGGGTTGTGGAGGCAGATAGGCAGTCGCTCCATGTAAAATACTGGTATTCTGCTGCATCCGGTTAGGCAAGAAGCCGACTCGAAAACAGTTGAGCAACGATTAGGCAGATAGATTTTTGTGGGTAGGCTTTACAGCTTTTCGATTTCTTTAGTGTCAATAAAACTTTCATATTATTACCTTAATAGCGTTGATCTCTTTAATCGATTCCTCAATGGTCATTATTCAATATATTTTTTTTAGATACAAGTACATGGGCACTTATGAAACGTCAAACTCGATGCATGGTTCCGATTGATCGGTTCCTATGTAAAAGAGCCGGCCAGATACTCCAGAGTTACTCTTATAAAAATAATTCCCATTGTCCATCATCGAAATAACCAACACCGAATATTTCCGAAGTTACCCGACGTCCCAAGATGACGGTCATTCGGTTACGAACACACGGAGACGTCAAAAACCTCATTGGCCCACATCGGACATTGTTCGTTATGTCATCAAATCAATTAACATAATCTGACGAAATGTCATCGGAATTGATACTCGGTTCTCACCCACTGAACCAGTAAACTTGTTAAAATTGGTTATATTTAAATTGATGTTTGTTTTTAAAATGTAGATGTTGTTTTAAACGGTTGGAAGCTTTTAAGCTGTAGGTTTGGTTTGGTTTCTGTTCGTCTCGTATCGAGCTTAGAAACCGCAATTTTTGTAGCAATATTAACAATTTGAAATCGCAAAATTGCAATATTTCTAAGTAGTAGAAAGTAAGAAATGTTAGTTGATATTTTCCCATTATTATAATTATATTGGTTTCACCGATTTAATGGACATTAAAAGTCTTTACATAATTGTTTCACATTTTTATCAGCCATTAATTATGAATTGCACATATGCGGCGAATGTTTTATGCATTACTTCTACGCATTCATTACATAATTATCATAAAGAAAATTACGACGCCATAGGAAAATGACAAGCAAAACCACGTAATCTAGGAAAAATGTGTATAACTTATCATGTACCGAAATAGAGCAGTGGTGGTCACGTGGTAACGACCACGACTTACGAGTTTATAGGTCTTGGGTTCGGACCCCCGCAAATGCTTTACTTTGTGTTAATAATTTCATCACCACTGCTCTCAAAACGGTGAAGGAAAACATCGTGATAAAACCGGCATGTCCTAGAACCAAAAATTCGAAGACATGTGACATCTACCAACCCGTACTGGGCCCGCGTGTTGGATTACAGCCCACTCTTGAAGAGAGGAGGTCTGTGTCCCAGCAGTGGAAACATTAGTGGCTGATTAATGTACAAAGATGTTCGTTTTGAAAAATACAAGAAATGATCAGTTGATGACAAATGACGATCTGAAATCTACGCAAGTAGACTCTGTTACTTTTACCTGTCTCTAGGAATAACAATGCCGTTTCGGCAGCCTTATTCAATCTAAAATATTTATTGATGTCCATAATAAAAAGCCCGTTATTTCCGAAAGTTCTCTAGATCCGTCTCTTTAACCTTTTTAACACTTGTCGGGTGCAAAACTTCCTACACAACGTGATTTCGACTCACATGAAATTAAGGTCGAAAACATCTGCATTCCACTGCAAATAAATAGCACATTTTTTTTTTAAATTATTGTATTCATAAAAGCGAAACTTTTTCACGTTCGTGATTCATTTACAGACTGTGAAATTCACCATTACGTGACCGGATATAAAGATTTTACGAGGCAAGACATATTCGCTTTAAACCTAATTTGGTCACGGTAAATTGCCGAATTGTGTGAACGATTTCTTTAACGTTTTTTTTTTTTTTTTGAGAATCACGGAATTGGTGATGGCCTACCTGATGTTAGGCGCTTTTTTGTTTTTGTTCGCAAATCACACCGGGAAATGGTGTGATAATGTGGAGCTGGTACCCTCTAAAGGCTCGTGCAAACACAAGCCGTAATACTGAAACGAAGCCAAAGTAGACACGAATACCCACTTCCGCTTCTATAAAGATGCTACGAGTACTGCAACGGATGACTTTTGTGACTTCGTAAAGCGTACATCTCCTACGCCAGTGCAATATATGTAATAGCTCGCTGCCCTTGTTGGTAAAATATGTAGTTACCTAAACGAACTTGCTTCCAAAGCGCAGGAGCGCTCTACCACTAAGTACTAAGTAAATGAACATGTCCATTGTACCTCTGTATACTAGATTTAGCAATGAATAGCGAATTACATGCAAAGGTTAGTTTAACACACAAATCAGTTGTTAAACTACACTGCCGAGCACGATATACCAAAAAGTACCTCTAAACTAAGGTATATGATACACTTTCATATACATACCTATGGTAAACTGAGGTATACTTTTCTTTCGTTATATCACGATAATAACCTAATATTAACCCTTCAACTTTGTTACGTCTTACCTGCGATGATGTTATGTTATTTTCGTATCGTCTTAGCGTAGTTAGAGCAGGTAATGATCGCTTCATCTTTAAGTTAAGCGCACATTACAGTATAGCCACGGTAGGCGACGCCGCCGCGCCGCAACGCAGTAATTGTGTCAGTCGAATTCCAGCTTTGATTTTGAATTTGAACTGGGGGTTATTGCGTAACACATTTACAGTAGCATTGTTGCTTTCATTTTGACAGTTCAACAACATTCATTGCGTTATTTACATTGTTGAGCAGACAAATTTTTCGAACATATGAAGCGACGATTAGCAAAATCCTGCAAAATTATTCACTTTGTGATTGATAGTGTGTTCCGCAATTAGGGTGCAGTATCTAGTCCAGTGCAATGAGGCTAGCGCACACTTAGGCGGGCCGCAGCGCAACGCACTGGCGGATCACTCGGCACGCGTATTTTTGCGGCTACTGTTTAGCGTTACGATGCACCTGTAGTGAGCGATGGTTCATACAAAATGTCCGAAAGTGATCTAGGGGATTATTACAATGTACACTGCGTCTATAATGTGCACTTAGCTTTAGTAGTACACATAGGGTTAGGAAGCGTCACTTAAAGTACTGGTTAGTTCAGTCAGAATGATTTTCTCCTTTTGCCTTCCCACGAAAGTTGTTACTACAAATTTTAGGTAAGTACGCCTTTTTAGCATGACTGTCGAACTCTGAAACGAAAATCATCCAAGACGTAAAACGTAGCTTGGTGCAGAACTTAGTTTATAATTCATTCTTATCCTTTAACATTCCTACTGGTGGGACAGGCCTCTTCTACTTGAATGGGATCTACCACGTTGACCCAGTGCGGGTTGGTGGACCGCTCCGAACGTAACTACGTACACGTACATTTATATGAATACTAGCTGTTCGTACCCGGCGTCTCGCCCAGGTTTATTTCCGACTTTTCCGGTCGATTTTCCAAAATGTTCTTTCAAGCAAACCTTGTTTAGACAATTACGAATATAAGAAAAAAAAAACTGCTAAATCGGTCGAGCTATTCTCTAGTGATGATCTTTCATATTTGCGGTAATAGATTTTTACATAGAGATAGCATTTTTTTATGTACTCAAAATAATCTAAACGTGAATTCATGCAAGCCTATTACTTTTTGTTACTTATAAACTATTTGAGGACCAAATTTCATGCAAATCCTATTAGTGAGATAATACTAATGATGTATTACTATCTTGAATTCATGTAGGCCTAGTAATTTTTGTTAGGTTACTCTCAGAAATTGTACACAACGTGTCGTGAACCGAATACCGTCTTGAATGACGGTAACTTTTTTTAGCAACATCCGATTTTAATGAAACAAAGCCTATATTGCTCCAAATTAATCTCTGTCTACCTGTGAAAACTACATGAAAATCCGTTCGGTAGTTCCGGAGATGTGCGCGAACAAACAAACAGACACCGGATTATTCTGTTTTATTATATGTATGGATATGAACCGTGATAGAGCCTTATCAATTCTTACTTTACTCTGGGTACGTAATAAAAAGATTACCACACCAAAAACACAGAACTACCTTATATACAATGCAATAGTTGGAATCTCAATAATGATTAGAAAAACGTGGGACGTTCGCTTCCTATCTGTACTTCCGTGAGACGTTCCGTACATAGACATACTTTGTAAATACCGGTACGAGTGGTATGGTAGGTTTAAATAGAGAGGTACTTGGGCTACTGTTACGTGATTACGTCACACCATAATATTGTGACAGCTAGAGGGCTTCTAAAGGAGCGGACACATCAGGTTTTAATGCTCGCGTTTGCCACGGAATTAAGAAACTGGTAGCGGAAAGTCTTGTGTAATTGTATTTTTATACCGCTAACCAATGTTTATGATAGCACTCCGTATGCAGCAGTTAGCTTCATAAATGAATTTGAATCATTTATCTCTAATATATACTCAGGTATGTCACTTAAATCAAAATACAGGTAAAGCACACGAACAGACAGACAGAGAGACTTCGTTTTATGATACAGGAATGTTATGAATATGTTATCTAGTTAAATTGATTCAAAAAGTGTGTTTGTAAAGGGTAGTTTTTGAAAATATTAGTGCAGAATAATAAAAGCTCGTAGCTCGCAAGATAGTGAGTCGCTCAGTGGCAGTGAAAGCCTAGTGGTGTGACCGTCAGACTGCCAAGCCTTAGATCTCGAGTTCGAACCCAAGGCACGCACCTCTGACTTTTCGGATTCATATGCGTATTGTTTAATTATCACTTGCTTCAAAAACGGTGAAGGAAAACCGACGTGCCTGACAGATCAGGCATGGGCCTCTGCCCATGGGCGGCTTTAAAACTCTGACACCGGGTTAGTCACTACGCTCACGAAAAGAAGAAGAAGCTCGCTAGATGTTCCATCGACAATGGACATAAATCTTGTTCTTTAAACTTAGTTTACGCGTCAATGTGTTCACGCCCTTACTGGTAAGGGTCTACAAAATGTACTTACCTTCCTATGTAGATACCGCTGTCATTTAATTAACCTACAATCGTAGTTACTTCTTTAACGATGTCAGATGTAAGTTATGTGACAATAAACTTTTCTCAAGATATGAGAGAGTTGGTAGGTACTAAGAGTGCCTACTTAGATGTTTGAGTGATAATGTTATGTAAGTTATATGAAATAACAGAATTATACCAGTGATAAGAAAACATAGTCGAGGTTGAAAACAGTAAACACACACACCAGAAGTGTGGCAAACATTGGCCAATTCAAGAGCAAACATTTGGCCAAAACTTAAGTATCTTCACAAATATATCAAGTACAGAATCCTCGTACAATTCGATATCTTAACCCAGTGACACTCATCAGTCAATAGAACGAAATATCAATATCATAACGACTAAGATTTCTTATGAGAGCCAATTCTTTCTGTGTCCAAACTGTCTCAAAACACAACGTTTACTAAAATTAACTTGCTGAGAAGTAGGATGCCTTCATCATGATTATCATATCGGCTGATAATAATTATTATTATTTCGAAATATTTTCTAAATATATAGAAAATATTTTAGTTTTTTTTTTTTTTTGTGAAAATATTTCGAAAATAAATCTTTGAAATATAATTTTAATTTAGAATAAAACTTGATATCTTGCATAATGAAACCCCGACGCACGCACGTATCTCCGCTCGCACTCATCGACATTTGTACAGAGCAGCACTCTATAGGCCAAATGGCCTTATACGGCTCTCGAGCCGCGGTTTACCGACCACTGTCTTAACCCTATCACTGTATTTATTACCGTTAATGTATTCAACAATAAAACCAAAGGAATGTTTAATACTGTAAATGAAGGTTGTTCTTTATTAAATCTACATTAAGGTCGTTTGTTAGTATCTAACGAAATACTCATTAACGTATAATTTCAATTATTCTAACTCATTATCATGGGTTTGTAGTTATAGTAATGTGTTCATATCATGCTTATTATTCTTAGAAGCATAGTTGCATGTGGCTGTTGAATTTTTGAATACTCATGTATGATAGGAAATAATACTTAAACTTTAACATAACTATGATGCCTGTGATTTTCGATATTTAAATAAGAAATCCCTATTCTCTCTCGTCTCGACCAATCGTTTTTATTAATTTGAACCTCAAATGTAAACGGAGGGCGAAACCATGGTGAAACATCATCCAGTACCTAAACAAGTCTGAATCGTATATTGTTTTTCCTACTTGCAGTTAACTTTTTAAATACAAGACATACTCTGGTGAAGAATATTCAAAGATTTGACTTTGGAACACATGAACAGCTTTGGTTCGAATTAGTCGAAAATATTCAAAGATTTGACTTTGGAACACATGAACAGCCTTGTTTCTAATTAGTCGAAAATATTCAAAGATTTGACTTTGGTATACACGAAAAGCTTTGTTTCGAATTAGTCGTAGTACTTAGTAAAATTTCTGGTCACTAACCTCTTTTGTTGAATGTACCTGAGCAGTTAAACGGGTATTACACTACACTGAATCAGGGCCCTGAATTAAGGGAGCACTAACTACTACCCACTACTAACTACTGCCTTACTCTTATTATACCTCTCTTATTAAGGGTTTAGGGACCCTGATTCAGTGTAGTGTAGTACCCGCATTACAAATACTTTTCTTGACCCTTTGTACACCAGCTGTCGTAACGCGATGCTCGAATGTTTACAAACAGTAAAAGCCTTGGTAGTAATGACACCAAACATCCGGTCGGTAATCGATCAATCAACGCATAAAATTGATGTCATAATCGATGCACGTCACGTAGACTCGATTTGTTATGTAAGACGAAGGTAAAGTCGATTGCAGATAGATACTTTCCTATGATTATTGTGCTTTGAGTCATGCCACATGTACTGAATGTATCACAAATTGAAATAAACACAAAATAATCCCTTGTTTTCCCGAAGGGTTGAGCAGAGATGTACCAATAGTACACCCACATTTCGCCAGTTATTAAAGGGCGAGTCTATTGCCATCAACAACTGAGAAATTCCATATAGAAAAACCCAACATTACTTTACCCGACCTGGGAATCGAACCCAGTACCTACCTCATGCTCAGCAGTAGCGCTTACAACCACCAGACCAACGAGGCAGTCCAAATTGAAATATCTATCTCGAAAATATGTCTATTGAATTATAGATATAAAAATATTGTTTCAAGTGTGAACGTTAGGGGCTCGGGTCAGTGACAACTCGGCCCAAGTCAACTCAGCCCGAATAATAATACCAGATACTACGTCGTCAAAACGCCTAAAAAGTGGTGTGTATCGCCATCATGAAAAGAATCGACCTCTTAAAATATTAGTGATTTTTTTAATTTATTGATAGTCATCGTCTGTATTGTAATGTATGTGAGGTTCAATCTACTTGTTGCGAGTAATAGTTAATTTCGGTACAATTCCATATCCCGACACAATGAGAATTGCAAAGTTTGCCTAGCCATACAACTCATTGATAAAGCTAAAATAGAATATCCAAAGATCCTTAAGATGTAGATATATGCCAGTGACCTTGAGTGGTTAGCTTGCGTGTTCTGTACTGGGCTCACGTAACATCCAGCCAGTATTAGAACTCACCCATCAAGGAGCGCTGTCCCAAATTAGAGCATTATTAATGTATTATGCATAAACAAAAAGTATTTTAATAAAACACGTATACTAAAAGATTAATAATTAAATTATCGTTAAAATGATGAAGGTTTCAGAAAAAATCACTTTATAGATTTTGCGTGATTCTCAGTTTTTTATCCGCCTTAGACATAAATTTACAAATTAATTTCACTATGTGTAAACAAATCAAAAATATTCATATATTAAGTTTTTAAAAAATGCTCTAATTTAACTATATTTTTTCCAGATCATGAACACTACTCGTTTAGACTTGATCTTCAGTATAAAATCATTTAAAGTCGGTTATCGTCGCCTTAAGACAGTATCACGATCCTCGTTAGCAGATTCCAGTACACTGCTGGATAAAAGCCTCACCATTTGCATGCCACTGAATCCGGTCCTAGACTTATCGATTGCATAAAGGATATTTGTTTAATCGAAAAATACGTATAGGGTGACACAAAAAAAAACTTAATGTAAATGTGACAATAAAGAACCCAAGAACAAAGACCTAGATCTAATTAAGACAAGCTACGCTACAATCATTCAATCTGTCGTTGCTTGCTGACGCACTTTCATTTAATTTGCCGCCATTTTAACAAATTGACAGTTGTCAATGTGTCATAATTCGATCAGATTGATAAAGACAGCTGCTCTATTTTGTATTTTTTTTTTTCTTTAATAACTTTGACCTCACTTTCTCGTTGAACAGGACGTACTCGACTATGATTGTGGTCAGTGAACGGAGCATAAACGGAGCTATTAATAATACATAATAAAATGACTCAGATAATTCCGCATACTAATTGGCTATTAAGGTCTGACGTCCTGGTATCGTAACATAATTCAAACTCGGTTTCAAAGGTTTCTTTTAGTCCACAGACAAACTGTTTCCGAATAAAAGACATAAAAAATACTTTATCATCAAAAAATATACTTTAAAGAAGTGGGCCTAGAATGGGACCTAGTGGGAGGACAATTAATGTGTTGGAAATATTGCAAATGAATGAAAGCCATGCTACAAAAAACGATGCGGCGAATAAAAACCATCAGTCAGAAGAAACTATACAGAATAATGTAAAGAATAATAAAAGTTGAAGAACTGTGACGGGCAGTAAAATTTATTCTATCAAGAAGATTGCACAACATTGCTAGATGAACCTTTCATCTGAAAGAAGACATTTAAGGTTCAATTTATTTGACAATTTAGTTCCTGGGATATTGAATTAAATGGGTATATTCAAATCTTATATTCTGTAACCATATGCATAAAAATTTACAGAATTGCCATATTCTCTAGAAGCTGGTAAAGATACATTGACCTTGCAGCCAAGTTCAACGGAGCTGTTAAAATTTTCGAAACACACCTAATTTTCTTACTAATGTATTAATTAGAGATATCTTTATTGTGATTTTAATTTTTACTGTTATATTGTATTGTATTGTCTGTTTAATTTATTAATGATATGCGTTTTTCACACCATTATTGCTATTTAAACGAATCTGTTTACAAAATTTATTGGTAAGGTTTTTTATGTTCCTTTATGTTCTCAAAAACAGTCTACTTTAAAATATACTATCTCTTTCCCACAGCTTCGCCCGCGTGGAGGTCGGATATTATCCCACAGGAACATATTTTTTAAGAGAAATAATAATTCCGTAAAACATTGTTTTCAAATAACTTCATTGGTTTACGCGGCGCACGCCAGTAAAGCTCCCAATCGGCTTCTTTTTTTCCGAGAACTTTAACAATCATATTCATATTTCAGCCAATTTACACAAAACCTTTACGAATTATACACCTAACCCTTCCTTATGAATCACTTTGTTCATTGGTAATGGGGGGACTTTGTTTTATAATTCTCGTAAGTAGTGATAGGTATTAGTGTCTTTTCATTATCCACGAAATCTATATAGTTGTCTGTATCTGCCTTAATACATGAACTTACCGTGCGTATTTTATAGAACTGAGCAATGACATGTCCAAATGTTTGTTAAAACAAATCTACTAAGTTTGTGACATAATCTCCATATTTACTTACCACATCTTATGGGATAAACTGCGTACTCTGTACCTTGGAGAAACTGTGTACTTTCCATGTTTTATGGCAAGAAATAATAACACCTTTAATTCAAATACTTGCTGCCGTTTTCAACTTAATGCACATATTGCAGCATCAAATATAGAATCAACAATTGTTTATGTAACACACAACAATTGGACATCAATTTTGTTTTGACACGCCTCCACTATAAATATTCGTCTTCCATCTTGGACTTGTATGAAAATTAAACTCTCCATAGGGCAAAGTGGATCCCATGAAACATACCTTTCTATCGGAGGTTATGCAATTTTATGAAGCGGTGAAGTAGGAAGGGACTGCCGATAGTGGTAGAAAATTATCCAGTAACTGTAATATGATGACTTGATACTTACTAATTGGACATCATAGTTCACAGTACTAGGGTCTATTCGATACAATTAAATACATGTAAGTACTCGATACTTTTGTTTCGATACCAAGTAATTTTAGTATCGAATGAATTATTTCGATACCTACTCAGTATCGATAGAAAAGTAGTCGTATCGAATCAAATTACGCTGGTAGACAGTATCTAATTTGTGAACGCAATATTTGGAGCAATTACTGTTTTTGGGGAACCTTCCTAAAGCTGATTTTTTGTGTAAGAAAAAAAAAATAGCTTTAGAAAAGTTATTTGTGCTGATTTTTAATCGTCTTGTGTTTATTATATTACTAAATAAATAATAGTATGTAATGTGTTTTATTGAACTACCTAAACTATCTCAAAAATTGTATTTTTCGGACTTATAAAAAAAAGTGTCGATTTGAGTAAGTGTCGATAGTTTTGAAGTACTCATATGAATAGTATCGGAAGACGATTTGAGTACTACTCATATGAGTAGGTATCGATGCTTTAGTGGTATCGGATCATCCCTACACAGTACTTGTGTCTACTAATTAAATGGTTGGTGTTGAAACTCGATTTGATATAGATAAAATTCAATACACAAGTATAAATTGTCCACTTGACGCGCCCCACTACCGCAATACCCATAGAAATCTGCATTATCGTGTGCGTAAATGTGGTAATGGGGCGCACCATTTTAGACTAGACAAGCTATAGTAAGAAATTATTTGAACTTCAAGCAAACTCAAGTCACATTTCACTATTTAATTGAAGCACAAGCCTAATTCAAATTTCTACCGAATTAGGACTTAATTTAGGCTTTTTGTCTGCTATTATTTAATAATTAGATATCTCTATATCTTGATTAGTATGTTCTAGATCAGCCGCAACCACAATTCAAATGTAACAAACGATATTAATGTTGACAGTTCAAATTAACTTGCCTCGGATTAAATACATTTCACTCCGATATAGGACACGATTAAATAAGAAGATGATTATATAATTTTATGATTGTATTTCAGTTTAATCTGATTACCGTTTTTTGTAATAAAGAATATCTGTGACAAATAATTCTTGTTTATCTGCAGGCAAATTGGTATCAACTTTTAATACCGCCTCTCTTTAAATATAGGTTCTATAGCAGATCATCTCATACTCAAATAGTCATTACCCTCCTTTTAGCTTTCATTTACGTCTAACCATAGTAGGTTGAATAATAAACAAAAAGTTTGTCACAATTCTATTCAAGATGATTATGTTCATTTACTTATTTACACATAACATAACATCACGCCTGTAATCCTCGAAGGGTTATGCTGAGGTTTACCTATAGTACACCCACATTTCGCCAGTTATGTTTAAGTCCCGTGTAATAGGAGGCGAGCCTATTGCCATCAAACGGGCACAAATCCAGACTCCGGGCTGCTACTGAGAAATTCCAGATGGAAAAACCCAATAACACTTTACCCGACCCGGGAATCGAACCCAGAACCTCATGCTCAGCAGTAGCGGTTGCGACCACTAGACCAACGAGGTAGTCTTTACTTAGTTACTTATTTATTCAATGTATTGAATTTAAGCCCAGGTTCGCAAGGCGATTTTTTCCTGTGGCCATTATTTTTCGCACATTGGAAATTCAACGCTCTGTTTAGCGCCAAGAGTTGAAAATCCTAAAGTGTGTTTTTTCGACGCGCTGGGTTGCACTCTGTTGGATTCTCAACGCTGGGCGCAACATCGAGAGTTGAATATGCAGTGCGCGATAAAATCCCGCCGCGATAATTTTACGTCCGTGCGAACGTGGGCTAACAACCTACGAAGTGAGAGCAACTCAGTGATCAGATTAGAAACAGCTCATGATCATGACTATCGTATACCTATCTTAATGCTTGTGATTCCGTTAATTATATAAGGTTCCATTAAAATAGATGGATAAAATTTAACACAGCGTTCAGTACGTCTACCTAACCAAAGATATCCAAGCAAAAAAAAATTAACCAACATTAGTAACCAACATTTTTAGTATATTTTCGTTAACAGATTTTTTTTTTTCTAGTAAGTATTTAATGCGTTTTTCTTTTCTATATTTTTTACCATTGTCCTTATTTTTATGGTCTGCATGATTTCTAAAAGCTTATCCAACTATTTTAATGGGACCTTATATACGTAAGCTCCTGCCTCTATGCGTTTTAGATATATATATTTTTCTAGGTTCTAACAATAAGTACTTTAACTAAAACTTTAAGAAGGTTCGATTCCCGGGTCGGGTAAAGTGCGTTTTTCCATCTGGAATTTCTCAGTAGTAGCCCGGAGTCTGCATTTGTGCCTGGTTGATGGCAATAGGCTCGCCCCCTATTACACGGGACCTAAATATAATTGATTAATTTTGGATGTACTGGAGGTACACTTCTGCTCAACCCTTCGCGCAAACAAGGCGTGATGTTATGTGTTATGTTGAAATAGAAATTCGTAGGACTGGAATTGGCTGACGTCATTGTATGGTACATTCATTCACAGATTAAAAGGATCGACCTAAGTTCAAATACCTCTAATATAAACTAACTTTTGATAAAGATTCAAGACAGAAAAAGAATGGAGCCACACAAGAAATAAAGAAACTATACCTACTACTTTTATCTCCATCCACTGGAACAATCTCGGTTCAATCATCTCTAATATAAACTAACTTTGGAAAACGATGCAAGACAGGAAAAGAATGGAGCCACATAAGAAGTAAAGAAACTATACCTACTACTTTTATCTCCATCCACTGGATCAATCTAAGTTTAAACATCTCTAATATAAACTAACTTTGGAAAAATATGCCAGACAGGAAAAGAATGGAGCCACTCAAGAAGTTAAGAAACTATACCTACTACTTTTATCTCCATCTACTGAAACAATCTAAGTTCAAACATCTCTAATATAAACTAACTTTGGAAATAGATGCGAGACAGGAAAAGAATGGAGCCACACAAGAAGTTAACATACTTTTATCTACAAACCACCTACATCAAAACAATAGAACTAGAAGTTCTAAGAAACCAGAAAGAAAATTAAATAGTATAGGTATTTCAAACACATATGACAACATCTTTGTGTAAATAATTTCATCTCAACAATTTGCTCTCAACACGCTGAAGAAAAATTTGAGAAGATGTGACATCTACCAACCCGCACTGGACCCGCGTGGTAAATAACAGCCCACTCCCTCTCAAAGAGAAGAAGCCTGTGGGAATATTATAAGCTGATTATGCTATGACAACTTCGTACCCAAATCACAACTATCACTTACTCTATTTCACCAGACTCTTTCTCAATTAAGTGACAAACGTATTCACGACATGCGACACCAAGTCAAACGCCCACGTAACTTTAACAAAACAATAATAATGTTCACATGTGCTTTGTAACTTGTTGCTTGCACAAAAATTCATTAGTCCACATTTAGAGACACGACTCAATGATTTGACAAATGAGATCGATTACTTATCTTACATCATCGGGAAGTGAGCTTAGAACTTTGAAGTACAGTCGAACGAAGAGTTTCGTATACAGGCAGCTAACTTGTAACGACTTTTAAACAATGTTGTGAGTAGTAAATTCTTTTACATCACTCTTATAAGATTATTTACGGTGTAAAAAGTTATTACGTACACGCCCCGGGATAAAATCGCTCGTGACACATATAAAATGCATATTGGCAATCTTCTTCTTCTTCGTTGTATCGATAACATTGGCAGTATATATACACATATATACTAGTAGGTTCTAGTGGTGGTTTATTAAACATGCAGGTATGCTGAAAGAAATTTTCTTTGTACTTTAGTTTCTATTTTTTTTTCGTGTGTGTTTGTGCATAAAAGGTAAAATAAATAAATCTTGACGCCTGTTTACCAAAATTTTCATTCGTCTGTACTTTCTACCTTTGTGTACTGTGAGATATTGTATCATCTTCATAAGCTTTCGAAATATCTGAAAGAAGTCGTGACTACATTGCTGGTGATCATTTAATCCTCTGTAGATGCCTTATTGATAATTCAACTGGTTGGTCCACTTTCTCGAGTTCCTGTTTAGAAACATTAGGAAAAAGAGCAAATGAATTTGCATGGGCAGAGATGAATTCATTATTGATAAAAAGTTTATTGTAACGTCTTCAGCATGCAAGTTACAAGTGTTAAATCAAATTTTATTGACTAAAATTATATAATGGCAAGAAGATTTTCGCCTCAAATAAATCATTCGCATATCAAAAAGTTAGACCAACAGCCAATTTGAATTTCCTTAATAAATATATTTTCAAATCTCAAAGATGCCTCAATGTGAACATCAGGAAGGCGTGGGAACATTGAGGGCGTTGATTTATAATCCGAAATGATATCTTAGTTTGTTTTTCGTGAGGATACTGCCTCCAAATGTTGCATCCTATGCAACAAATCATTTGCAGCCATATATTCGAATAACAAAACGTGCTACCAAGACTACATAAAGACTATTATTTACAACAGCCACGTTCAATAGTGCGACACTATAAATTTAGCTCTAAGCAATGCATCCTTGAGCGAGGACCTCTCTAATGCCAATGATGTGATAATGCACACAGAGCCGTCAATATTATCGGCATCGTTAGCCGCATTGTTGTTATACAAAAGTAAATCCGTAACAGCCTACTGTTGTATTAAAAAAATGTAAGTTATGATATGACTTATGGGATTACAGAGCTTGAAGATCAATCTTGACGTACGGTTTTGACGTTCATCAATAAAACTTGACCTGACTCTATATCGTAGATCCGACATCGATAAAGCCGATAATACTGATACGAAATCTTGAACTGGGCAAAATAGGTACACAGTGAGAAGAATATCAAATGGTGAGCACCTAATCAGAGGAAGAGAATGGGGAGTATCACATGAAGACAAGGATAACTATACAGAGAACAAGGGATAAAAGATAAGGTAATGGAAATGGAGGTTGATCAGATGCAGATCTTAGAGAGTTAACAAAGGAAAAGGAAACCGCTTACAGCACTGTTTCAGTAACTGAGGAGGAAAGCTTATAATAATCAATTCGTGTTTAATAAGCATTGGACAAATCCAGAGGCACCACAAAACGTTACTGTCGGCTTATGAGATTAAGATCATTTTGAACGTTACTGACAGAAGCACGAATACTGTTTGGTATTACTGTAAAGAGTTACGAAGCTTAATAATGATGTCTATTCGATTTTATAGCTTTAGTAACACCTTTACGTATCAATTTTAGAAGATAGGTTATAATTAGGGTGAATTAGAGATGTACCAAACAACATGTGATGTCGATCGTTTATTTAATGTGATGTCTGTAACACGATTAAGTAATCATAATATTTGGCTTCGAGGCACGTTCAGTGTAATTTTAGTAATCATAATTTAATTCTTGTATTTTATTATATCTACCTAATAGATGCTCTTGAATAGTTTGGTATTCCAATACTGTTTTGTTTTGCAGTAGGTAGTCTTAGCCAATATAGCCCAGAGAATTGCCAAACTTAAGTGGCAATAGGCAGGGTACATTGCTCGCAGAACAGATTGCCGATGGGGCCGAAAGGTTCTGGAGTGGCGACCGTGTACCGAAGACGTAGCGTTGAAAGGCCACCCACAAAGTGGACCGATGACCTTGTGAAGGTCGCAGGAATCCGCTGGATGCGGGAAGCACAAAACCGGTTGAAGTGGCGGTGCTTGGGGGAGGCCTATATCCAGCAGCAAACGTCTTTCGGCTTAAATGTTGAGGTAGTCTTAGAGCATCATCAATTCATACTCGTACTCCTGTCCATGTTCCAATTTATTTGGGGTCACTGCAGCATGTCTTCCTTTCCAGTCATATCTTTCACGCAATCCATCCATCCATCGTTTCTTTGCAGAGCATGTCATATGAAATAAATGCACTTCGCGGTATTAATATTCTTCCTCAATAAAATTCCTAACAAACCACTAAAAGCATTCCATTCTAAAAGTAATCTTAAACACCACAATCACACAACAGTATCCGCAAGCCCGCACGCAACATGGCACGTCCCTAATCGAGTAACAAAACGGCTGAGAAGGTAATGTAATGACATAGTAAAGTTGTAAACGTTACCTCAACGCGTTACGTTACGTAATGGAAGCGAATTCGCGCGGAAAAAATCGCCGCCTGCGCCTCACTGACTCATCAACGCGTGTGCGACCTAGAAAGGAAAAGTGGTCTAAAGCGATGTTTGCTTTATGGATTGTGTGTTGTCATTTATGTTGATTGAACCAAGATCTTTTGGCGCGTGGCAAGAATCCGAAATAAAGTCGCCATCTTGTTTTTCAAAACAATTTCGCACATATTTACCAACAATGCCCCCTGTCAATGTCATTCAACCGCCAAAAGATCCTTGTCTACCTGTCAGTTGGACAATTTCTAGTAATAATATGGATCAAATTCGCAAAACACATAAATTCGTTAGTATGAAACTGCCAGATGTCAAGAACGCATTCTGTCGACGACCGGACTGTATGTTAATAAAACACGTAAGTACATAGTTGAGGAAGCAATGTTTAATGGAATGCTGTAAAATGTGAATGTAATTTAGTGCCATTTTTTTTTTTGAGTAGGCATATTTATCCGCTTGATTTTATTATTCGATGTAAACATTATGCTCTGCTTCTGTCAGAGATTTCCTTATTCCTTTAGATTTGCAGTTTCTACTTATAAATGAGAACTGATACTATTACTTACATGACAGATTGTATTATACTTCTTAATTCTTTGTATCTTAAGTTCCAATAAATTAAAAAGAAGGGAGTGCCTCCGCTGCCGGCGCCGGCTCCCAGAAATAACGCCATTGGGAACCGGCATGACATTACTGCCGGCACCCGAGATTAAAAACATCGGCTGCCAGCGCATTACATACTCTGTGGCTGGCACCATCGGTTCCCATATGGACACCGGCGGTGCGGCGTTTATAGAATCCCTTCCAGTATTCAGAACTCCAACTAACTAACCCTAACTGAAGTATTTTTTTCTATATATTCTAGTCGTTTTTGGCACTCGCCGGCCGCTGCCGCGGCACCGATCGCTTCGCTCGCTCGGCTCGTGCGTAGGGGGTCACTGTTCTAACCTAATCTAACCTAAATAACCTTTTTTTGAGAGTAAAAATATTTAACCTAATGTTAGGTTAAATATTTTTAGTTTAGTAAGTTCGGTTACGGTTAAAAAAGAAAAGAAAAAAAAGTTACCACACACACTGGTACTTAGTACTTGATTACTGGATAATACTGGAAAAAAAATGCTTTATTACATGTTTTTTTTAATTATACCTACCCCGACTATCTGCTCCAATAAGCTAAAAATTGCCAACCCCGTTTTCCGCTTTTTTTTCCAAACTCAGCGCCGGCAGCCAATTCAGCAAACGGCGCCGGGATCCAATTCTGGAGCCGGCGCCGGCAGCGGAGACACTGCCTAAAAAGAAATCTTTAAACGCCAATTAATCTGCCCAGCCTTTTCCCAACTATGTTGGAGTCGGCTTCCAGTCTAACGGGATGCAGCCGAATACTAGTATTTTAGATGGAGCGACTGCCTATCTGACCTCCACAATCCAGTAACTGGGTTGACAGACTTTCGGGCTTCTGACGACCCTTAACGACTGTCAAAGATCCACGAATGACAGCCGGGTCCAACGGCTTAACATACTTTCCGAGGCACGGAGGAGTCTCGATATGTAAAGAAGACCAGCCATGGCAAGCGTTGCTTAACCTAATGGATCGACACGTGCGGCTCTATAACTTAGCCACGAGCTCCTCAAATCTTTAAACACCACAATAAATATTTTCTCAAAACACATACAAAATCATGTTTCACCAAATTTAATACGCCAACTCCTCGATAAGATACACACCAGATATTCTTTAAAAATCACAGGTAACAGGTACAAAAGAATCAACACCCACAAAATTATTCGGAATGCGAATCGAACCCGAATCGATAAGGACCCGGTTTTGTTGGCCGAATGACCTTCAATGTCGATCTTATCGAGACTGGAATGTTGTGAAAAGGCTCCTTGTGGTAGGTCTCACGCTAATGCCTTTTGAGCGTAGCCTGGCGAATAAATGCGATGACATGCTGATAAAGGTCACAGACAGAGTTTTTTTCATATGTTTTTAATTAAAAGTTCTGTGTACCCAACATACGGTCTCCTCTGCTACTTTGAAGTTTGTACAAAGCAAATCTCATAGAGCAGACCTCTCGTCTACAAATGAGTTAGGGTAGCATTTTCACAGTTTAAAAAATCTTGTTTTGTAGCTCTATGGGGTACTATTTTATCGCGGACGACTAAAGCTAAAGCTATAAAGCTATAGCTATTTATTTGCTTCCACCTGCATGCAAAAGCATTTTGGAATGTTTCGGTCACATCGCGAGAAAGTATGGACATAACCTAAAACAAACCTGATGGTTACAAGCCATCTAGGTCTTAGATGGTTGGACCAAATTCAGGCATCGCTAGACGCAAATCAACAAATTATCAAGGAAAAGGATAGGCACAAATGGCGATAAATCGTCAAACAGAAAAGAATTTACTTCGGAGGAATCACGATCCTTAGAATACTTACGACGCGACTTTTCCTTGACACTTTCGTCCGACAGATTAACATTACATGACGTGTGTACGGCGAAAACTTTTGCGTACGTCTTTTGGAATTATTGACGCGGAAAAATTGAAAGGCGTTAACGATACAGTGATTCATTGAGCGTTTCCTCAAATGTTATAAATGTTGAATTTTTTGCAGCGTTAACCGACGTCCGCACGGACGTAATAAAATCTCGGCGGGATTTTATCGGGCACTGGATTTTCAACTCTCGGTGTTAAGCCGAGCGTTGAGAAAACGCACTGTTGGATTTTCAACTCTTGGCGATAAGACGAGCGTGGAAAAAATATCGCCGCGATTTTATTACGTCCATGCGTACGTGGGCTTAGTTTTAACAGCGTAAGGCCCATTGTACACACACGTTTTTCTTGCCTTGAAAAACTAAGGTTTATTCACCATGTGTAGGAACGGTCGTCGTGTTTTATGGATTACTATGGAAGCTTGTTGAGAGACGTGTTTTTTCTACGGCACGGTTTATACTCCAAACCGTAAAAAAACCGCGCCGTGTACAAAGGGCCTTACTTTTTGACAAGGCGGATACAGAATAGTGATTGTTCAGTTTTACCAATAGAATAACTTTGTTATTGATATATACGCAACTAATTATCGAGTCGTTTTTTCGACAAACATGATTAATTATTGTGTTTTTCGCTTCCGAATAATTATTTTTGTATCTACATATTTAAGGCATAATTATGCTGCCCAGTGTTTGGAATGAATTATTGACCAAAATATGTAACAAAATAGACAAGCAACGAAATTATTAATAGTCGCACATGAGCTTTTAATAAATGGTTGTAATAATGTGCGTCATTCTAATGTGTATGAGTTCCGTATTTCTTTATGTTACATTGTGACATTGAAATGTCGTGATGATTTTAAGCCTACACTGTACACATTGTGTATTAATTGATTAGAACAAAAGAATTAGTCAGTAATAATAAGATCAGGAAAGCTCATTACGTAGGTAAGTTATTGTTGTAGGTATCAGTAAACTTTTGCAATGAATAAATAGTTAGCATAACGTGACTTAATATTTGATCAGTTCTGGGCACCATAATTATAAAAAGCTTCGAGAAAAAATATATACATTAATTTATTTCATTGCTTCAATCAAACTTATTCACTAATTGAAAGAATAGAATAATTGACCACAATAAAACCGGAGACTACGCATTTCTCTAGATTTGTAACTTCAATAACTGCTTACTTCTTCGGTTTTAGCAAAACAGCGTAAGCCAACGTTAGCATGGACGTAATAAAATCGCCGCGATTTTTTTTTTCGTACACTGGATTTTTAACGCGCTGCTTAGCGCCGAGAATGAAAATCCAACAGTGTATTTTTTCAACGTGCTGGAACGAGAGTGCGTCCCAGCGCGTTGGATTTTAACGCTCAACACCGAGAGTTGAACATCCAGTGCGCGATAAAATCCCCCGCGATTTTATTACGTCCATGCAAACGTCGGCTTACTCTTTCGTAACGTTTTATCTACCTACACTAACATTATAAAAAGAAAAGATTTGTATTTTTGTTTGTAATTAATAAACTCAAAAACTACTGGACCGATTTTAAACATTCTTTCATCACTATAATAGTATATTTCACTGAGTAACATAGGCTATAATTTATAAAGATATCACGCGGGTGAAGCCGCTAGCGGAAGCTAGTAAAAAATAATTAGGTAGCCTTTTTTGAAGCCGCACATTGCGTTACTCAGTGTAAACTGATCTCTGTGAAAAGTGACACTAATCTCTTAAAAACGTGCGCATAACAAAACGACACATGTCCTAAGTCTCACGCCAGCATTCATGTACTATTTCAACATTAGAATAGTTTTAGTTTTAACATTAGATTAGTTAATACTAGAGATGTACCGACTACTTGGGAAAGCCGATTGTCCGGCCATATTTGCAGTCGGTAACTCGTCGGCAAAAAGCGCCGACTAGTCGGTCGCCGACTAGTCGGTCTTTTTGCAACGAACTAGTAAAGAAAGAAAGAAAATACGTTTATTTGCGGTAAACATGACGCAAAGAAAGATAATAAAAAAACAAGTAAATAACAAATAGTCCGCCAGTCGGCTAGTCGGCCAAAGACATAGAAGAGCCCATGTCTAGTAAATACATGAGAATATGTAAAGAAATGCAGCCATTTGCAATAAATGTAAATTTTGGGTTACATTTTCAGTTGTCTGATCAAAAATACACAATGGGCCTTATCAGAAGACTAAAATTCACCCAAAGGGCAATGGAGAGGGCTATGCTTAGAGTTTCCCTACGTGCTCGAATCAGAAATGAAGAGATCTGCAAGAGAACCAAGGTGGTTACCTTGGTTCTCCTGCAGATCAGTTTGGCAATTCTTCTCGGCTATGTCGGTTGACATAGCCCGAAAAATTGCCAAACTTAAGTGGCAATGGGCAGGGCACATTGCTCGCAGAACGGATGGCCGATGGGGCCAAAATGTTCTGGAGTGGCGACCGCGTACCGAAAGACGTAGCGTTGGAAAGCCTCCCAAAAGATGGATCGATGGCCTTGTGAAGGCCGCAGGAATCCGCCACAGAATCGGCCAAAGTGGCGGTGCTTGGGGGAGGCCTATGTCCAGCACTGGACGTCTTTCGGCTGAAATGATGATCAAAACTAATTAAAATGAATTTAACAAATCGACAAAATAAAAAATAAGTTGATCCCGCTTTCTTGACCTCATCGAAAGAGTCCCGAATAAGAATCCAAGTCCCAAACACCTCAGTAGAATAAACATGTTCTACAAACACTATTAAATAATTTGACATGCACAAATTCACGCTTGACATAAACGTCAGTATTGTCACGCACGTACCACACGTACCTACCACATGGTGTCATTTGTCACATAACCGGAGTACGCGTGTGCACAAAATCGATGTCACGCTCCATATAGTAACGCTTGTACAGATGAGTACAGATGCGTTGTGAAACGTACAGACACTTGCACAAGTACTTTAAATGATTTGATGCCTTGAGAGTACTCGTTTTGACACGTGGATTCCGTGGATGAATACTAAAATAAATTATATCGTTTTAAATGTAAACATTCGCATTTTGAAAAGCTTTCCTTATGCTTTTGTATGTTTGATCGAGTCACGTTTAGAGTAAGAATTCGAAAAATTCTATATAACAAAGATGATGACAAGATTTTGTTTAAAACATTAAAATTTGGCTAAATTGGTAAGTAAAAAAAGATTGACATGAATTAGGTACCTATACCAGAAAAGAAAGTAAAAATAAACCATAACTAGTCGCCTAAGGAAACATAGATCGAATCATATTAATGTTTGCTTAACATTATGTATATTTATTTTATTTGCATTAAAGACACATGGAACATTATTTTACAGTAAAATGTTACGCATATCGATAACTGATGACCATTAGATAAGTGAATACGTGAACGAAACAATGTACAAAAGTAATTTGCTTACCTCAGGCTGTCAGGAAAACATGATATTGTAATGACATTTGCAAAGGGAAGTCATTACATACTAGAATTATAGAAATTCCTTGACATTACAGGTGTAATCTGGTCATTTTAGATATTTATTATAATAATATGGTAATTTATATTGCGGAAATGTAAAAATATAATTCTATAATTTTTATTGTAATAGATAATTCTTTGTACATTACTGTGTGCATACTGTGCGTAGTTAATTACACAATGTCATCTAACTGTTAATTAATTACCGTCTTTTATTTATTTTGTCATTCTTGCCGTGGGTTTAAAAATCCTCTCTAATTTCAGCTAATGGCATTATCATATAAAATAAAAAGGGAAAACTGCAATTAAAAAATAAAATATATACATATATTTACTACAACAGGAAGATAGGTTAGGTTTGAATCGTATCTAAATAGCAATAGTAATATACCTACAGTGGTATAATTATAAACAAAATAAAACAATAAATAAAGGAAATCAACTATACTAGAAAAGTTTTCCAACGAGAAATCATTTACAAAGACAATATTTTTATAATGAACACGCACAACATTGCGTGTACCGCAGTAATCTGCTGCCTATATTGCAAATAATTAATATTTTTAATAACTCACTTTTAAGTTATATGGCAATAATGATTGTAATGTCGCAAGAAAGTACTAAGATGTTTCGCACTTCTTTTATCCATAACCCACGAAGTTAAAATCAGGGCAATTTAATCATTCTGCACCAAAAAATTGCGTGTGCGCTGCATTCACAAAGATGTTGTGGTGAAATTAAAGGTTGCTCAGTAGTAATTTGAATTATTAAATTCGTAACGGTGGAACATCAATATTATAATCTTGATTTATAGAATTAATGCACGAAACAAGATGGAGAGCTTTTCTTATATAACTTTCATATTGTTATAACTCGTGTATTGTAACTTGGAACGTAAAGCTGTGTGTTAACATGGACTTTAATTGATTAATCATAATATTGTACATAATGCAAGAACACAATTTAATTATAATTATTTATTACAAATCGTGTACCATGCCATCGGCATTGCCATTATCAAAATTAACAAATAAAAGAATTAACTAATGGGTTAAATGAACCCCTTTAGGGATGAATTTTCAAAATTCCTTCCCTGGTTGCTAAAGGGTCCCTCGTTATTAAAGGAAAACTTTTACAAAGTTTTATGCTTCTAGACCCAGGCGTTGTGCGTTATCTGTCAGTGAATGAATTTTATTAAGATTTTTATTAAGTAGATATTGTTGTATTCCTCCCCAATATTTTTTTAAAGACATTTAACTTCGTCTACATGTAAGTTTTATGTCTGTAAACTTTTCCATAGTCACATCACTCACACTGCAAGTTTTTCTAGAAAAAAATAACCTTCCAAGAAAAGAATAGAGTAGAGACACTTCTAAATCATTTCACAAAAAGTCATCACACTCGAAAATAACAACAATGTTTTTCCTCATAGTAAGAGGTTCTTTTCAAGGGGATATTCCACCTCTATGGTGACTAAGCCGAACGTCTATCGACCTTTGCCCCAAATTAAAAACAAAAAAAACCCGTTAGTACTACAAACTAATATTGATGTTCTTGATTATACGTTTAGTAATAGTTTATTTTATGGTATCTATTTCGGACGTGTAAGGTCAAATTATGATCATTGAATGACCCGAGAATGAGTGACCCTGCCTTGGTTCATCGCACTCCAAGTATGATTTCAACAATCGCTAAGTATTTGAATATGGAATTGGCAGTATGTTATTAGTGAATCATAATGTTTTAATTCCATTAATATGCGAAAATATGTTTTTACCAAATTCATGATTTAAAAAAAAATGTTTTTTGTTATTGTAAAACAAAATACTTGCAATACTTTGCTCCACTTAGGATCTGAACTAGAAAATGTTATAAGTGTAAATAAACCAATTGAGAGCACTTACGCAACCGAAGCTCTTATAGCTACCACTCTCATTACGCGTAGACTCAAATATTAAATAAATGATCCATCAATACAAATCATAGGAATACTTCAAGTCATTGTTATGTCTGACACTAATTGTTATTATTGATTTGATCCGTCAATCTCATTGACAGTTTGGTGTTAGGCGAAGGTTAAAAAATGGGGGTCAATTGGTTTATTGTAAGTACAGTTATCAAAATAGTGAAAAGATGAGTTAACTATTTTAATATTAGGTACGCATATTCGCACTTTGATACCTTTTTCATCGGGGTGAAAGGGGTGATATTTAATCTACTTACGTTTATACTGTTTGAGGACTTAGTCCCCAATCCGTTAAATTATAACTTAATAGTATGTTTGCTTGGTATGAATTACTAGTCTCTGTATCTCGAATAAAAATAGTCCCCAAAAAGTACACCACGTATGGTAGATTGCAGTCTCGGTTTCCAGTTTCCTAACGAAGTCTTTTGCCTATAAGTCACTGATTTCTTAGATTAACTTTACTATTAAATTAATTTATTATGACGTTATAAAAAATTACAGTGCTACATGTCAGGTCATATTTTGAACCCTGTTGCAATGCAACCTAGTACTTAAGATTTAAAAAGCCGTAACTAACACAACATTTTGAAACACATACATAATATATTTTGCATGATCACCTTTTTAACCTATCACGGTTATCACATCATAAAAAATGAGAAAACTGTCATCGTTATAACCTAATGTTCCATCATTTAGAAAAAAAAATCAGATACAAAAGCGTAAACAAACAGTTATGTGACTTATGTCATAATAGCTTTAGAGATGCATATCATATAGCATATCGTAGGAAGGTTACTAGATAATGAGGTCAATTCCAACTTTTTTGGTCAAGTTCTCTGACTTTCTCTAAGCAACGTTGTTTTTTGGTTTTATTATCTAAATGTTAGGAATACTTGCATGAGTGAGATCGCAGTAGTTTCAAAATTATATATATATAAACTAATGTAAGGAATATGACTATGTTAGCTTATCGATAAATCCTAACTAATATTAAAAATGCAAAAGTGAGTTTGTTTGTTGCGCTTTTGCTCTTAAAAGCTGAACAGATTTCAATGAAATTGGGCACACAGGTAGACTATGACCTGGGTTAGGACATAGAATACTTTTATCCCAGTAGTTCGTTCCCGTGGAATAATTTCCGAAATCCATTTTATTTCTATAAACTAAATAGTTCGAAAAACACTTACACGTCAAATATATCTAAATTAGGTTATAAAACTAGATGAGTTCGGTGTTTCCTATCCGAGTACTCTGAGACTGAAACAAACTTGGTCACAGTATTTTTTAAAGTCCAGACATAATTAGGCCATATGAGGGCCATGCATATATTCTTAAGTGGCTCTCATAAATGGAAACGGATCTTGAAGTCTATCTTTGAACCCATTTCTAGAGGAGAATTCACAGGAGGGAGCCTATAGAAAACAACAAAGTAGACGAAGTACGTGACTTTACAGCACACGCACGTAGAACAGACGGTTACAAGATTTAACAATATCACATTAAGAAATCAAAGATACCGCCTACGTTTTACTTTCCTTTCACTCCATTTGTAGTGCGGAAATATTTATTTTTATGAGTTTACTATATCGCAATATAATTAATGTACCAACAATAAAACAGGGTGTTACATAATTATCCACAGGGAAACGGTCACGTATGAATGCACTGCTTTTATAAATAAGGTGAAAATAAAAAATTGGACCACCATCCTCTTTTTTCGTATTTGTAAAAAAGGCCATAATCTTAGTTACCTACTTAATGTCAAATAGATAGGTATCTTCACGAGTACAACTCAAAACCGACTCCCCGAGACAACTCAACCCCGAACACTCGTCCCGGTGACAGCTCGACCCAATGACAAGAAGAACTTCAATGTGTTGGTAATCATTTATAACCATTTCTGTTTCACGGAGCAATCAGACATGTGAATCTAGCAATATTTATTTATTTATTTATTAAAATTCTATGCACAAGTAAAAAAAATACTGTAAAAAGGCGGACTTAATGCCTGAGACATTTTCTACCAGTCAACCTTAGGGTGATGCAGAGACAAAACATAGCAGGTGCAACATAATTGATAGATAAGTCGAAAAAGAATAAATACTATCACATATAAACAAAATAAACTTAGGAGAAATAAATTCCCATCCGACATTCTAGAGGACCTTCAGTCACAGAAAGTCCCCGTAGATGAGGTCCATCGCATGCACCGCTCTAGAGGCGGAGAGTCATACGACATGGTCCTCGTCATCTGCCCGCCCGTAGAGGG
Organism: Omphaloscelis lunosa; assembly: GCA_916610215.1. Classification (NCBI taxonomy): domain Eukaryota; kingdom Metazoa; phylum Arthropoda; class Insecta; order Lepidoptera; family Noctuidae; genus Omphaloscelis; species Omphaloscelis lunosa. The sequence goes on from OU744255.1 coordinate 7,058,877, forward strand.
CCATCACCCGATCTTTCAAATTCGTTCCCTGTGCAAGCTCACAGGGTTCGAAATTGAAAAACCCCACAAGAGTGGCATTGTCGGCCAATGCCACCGCTGCCAGTTATATGGTCACTCCCAGAGGAACTGCCATGCTACACCTAGATGCGTCAAGTGCCTAGGTGAGCACGGCACTTCCGACTGCCCCCGTCCAAAGGATCGTTCCCTTTGTACCGACCTTCCCAGCTGCGTCCTATGCGGCAAACAAGGCCACCCGGCCAACTACCGCGGTTGCCCCAAAGCCCCTAAGGCCTCTTCTCCCAAACTGGCCAAGCGTTTCGACGCCCGCCAGCAAAGGGAAGCTCCCTCCTCTTATAGGATTCCCTCATCCCATTTGCCCCAACGACTAAGCCCTCAGAGGCCTAGTCCGTGGAGTTATCTCCATCACCAGCAGTCTTTCCCTGCCATGGTGCCCTCTCAATTCAGCCTTCGTCTCCCCTCGCGCAATGACAATGGCCAACGAAATCCTTGCGGCTCATGGTAATCTCCTCCAGATCCAGGCCATCTACAATGCGTATCCCGATATTACGCAAGCCCTAACCTCCCTCGCTACTAAACCCCATTATGGATAATACGGTCTTAGCTAGGTTCAAACCGCGATCCCTAATAATAGGCTACTTCAATGCAAACGGCATTAAAAATCAACGCGAAGAGATAGCGGCGTTCCTCCGCGATCATCAAATAGATGTTCTCTTAGTCCAAGAGACTTTTCTAAAACCTTGCAATCGTAACCCATCAATAGCTAACTACCGGATAGTTCGCAACGATAGGTCACGATGCCATAGAGGAGGTACCCTGATTTACTACAAAAAGCAGCTTCACTGCATCCCAATTGACCCTCCTCCCCTCTCACGATTAGAAGTTTCGGCCTGCCGCCTAGGCATGTCAGGCCACGAGCCGATCACTCTCGTGTCGGTCTATCTCCCCCCCGCTAATACTTCGGAGAATTTCCAACTCCTCTCTGACGACCTCTCGATTCTACTCACTATGAGTAACTCGCTCATTTTAGCGGGCGACTTCAATGCCAAACATCCCTCCTGGAATAGTTCGGTAACCACCACAAGAGGCCGACACTTGTTCGACCTCTCCCACTCCCTGACCTTTGACGTCATCGCTCCGATGACTCCCACTCACTTTCCGGTTAACGTAAATCACGCCCCTGATATCTTAGATGTGGCGCTCCTTAAGAACGTCAATCTAAGACTAGACTCAATAGAAACTGTAAATGAGCTCGACTCGGATCACCGTCCGGTAGTCATGAGATTAGACCCCCGCATAGGTCTCCGCGACCCCAACGCTCCCCCTATCACTAAGAGGATCACGGACTGGAAGAAAGTAAGCACCCAGCTGAAATCCAACACGTCCCCTCAGTTAGACTCTATTCCCGACCAATTCAACTCTATCGCAGACACGACGTCCGCGATCGACTCACTCACTAATCACGTACAAACCGTCCTGAACGAATGTTCAAGGGAGGTTCCAGCGACGGACGACCGTCACTGGAGCTTGCCGGACGATGTGCGTGCATTACTGACTGAGAAGAACGCGGCCGTCCGTGCCTACAGCAGCTTCCCCTGCCCCGCAAACAAAGCCCATATGCGCTATTTACAGAGATCTGTAAAGACACGCATACAGGAGCTGCGTGACGCGGGCTGGGACAAGATGCTCGGCGAACTAGAGCCCAACCATCTGGCATTTTGGGAACTTCAGAGGAAACTCAGATCCCCTCAATCTTCCTCCATGCCCCCCCTGACCCGTCCCGACAAGACCATAGCCTTTGAGGACGTTGAAAAGGCAGAATGCCTGGCCGACACCCTCGAGGCCCAATGCTCACCCAGCTCCCTGCCAGTAGACCAAGCTCACCTCCTAAAGGTCGACGCTGAAGTCGAACGTAGAGCCTCTCTCCCTCCCGTCGATGACCCTGATTGTCTACTGCCTCCCGTCGCTCCAGACGAAGTGCATGACATTATCAAAGGTCTTAAAGCTCGTAAAGCTCCCGGTTCAGATGGACTCACCAATAGGGTGATCCAATTATTCCCTGCCCACCTGATAATGCTTTTGACTACCATCTTCAATGGTGCCTTAAGCAACAACTTCTTTCCCCAGTCGTGGAAAGAAGCCACAGTCATAGGTATCAGAAAGCCCGGTAAACCCAGTACCGAGCCCTCTAGCTACCGTCCCATCAGTTTGCTCAAGGTTCTCGGAAAAATCTATGAGAGGCTTATTTACAAGCGTCTCAGAGACTTCGCCGAGACCAAGGGCCTCATCCCCAACGAACAGTTCGGCTTTCGAATTCGAAAGTGGCGCATAGAAGTCAATCCCGAAAAAAGCCAAGCGGTTCTCTTCTCGAAACCGCGCACAAGGCTTAGAGACCCCCTCCCCCGACCTCTCACTATGTTCGGTAAGCAGATCCCTTGGGAGAAGCGAGCCAAATACCTAGGTGTTTTCCTCGACCACCATCTCACTTTCGCTGAGCACATAAAGAAGGTTCGTTCGCGAGCCGCTTTCGCTCTCGGTAGGCTCCATTCCGTCCTAAACGCACGCAACAAGATGTCACTTAAGTGCAAATTGCGAATCTACACAGCGTGTATTCGTCCCATCATGACTTATGCGGGTGCCGTCTTTGCTCATGCAAAACCCCATCATATCCATAGGTTGCAAACGCTCCAAAACCGATTCCTCCGCAGGGCCACAGGCTCCCCCTGGTATGTTAGGAACGAGAGCCTCCATCTCGACCTTAGAATTCCCACGATCCACCAATTTCTAAAACGCCTTGCAAAGCGTTACTTCGATTCCGCGGTCAAACATCGCAACCCTCTGGTTGTCGAGGCCGCCAGTTATGTCCCAAGTAGGATTAGCCGTACCCGCCGACCTAGGCACATTCTCACCGACCCTGATGACCCCATAACCCTCCTCCAGGAGAGCAATAGGGCCACTAGTACTATACACAGAAACAGACGCCTCCCGTCATTCCGACCTCGCCGTCGAGGTCCTTTGCGATCGCGACCGCGCCCCCGAGTAAATGATACTCCTCCCCGACCCTTGCTCGATAACGAGGTGCCAGCAGTGGTTTCAGCTGTGCACGTAGCTTTAAATTCCCCGATTAATAATAATGATCAAAACTTTGATCCAGCCCGTCCCGTCTTTGATGTCCTCCCTCCGGTGACGCCCTAAGCCGAGGCTCGTACCCCACAGGGGGTGCCCTTAGCGAGCGTTCACCTAGCTTTTTAGCTTAGTTTTGTATGCCCCTGGCTGGAGGCTTTGAGTGTAGCAGCTTAAGGCAACCACAGGATTGACCGGTTAGGTAGTCATGACCTCAGAGGTCAGCTACGAGAAGCCCAACAGAAAAAAAAAATAAAAAAAAAAAAAAAAAAAAAGGAGAAATAACGATAGGTATAGGAGAAAACGAATCCAGAAAATCAGCGCTGCAATGATTTTAAAATTGTTGATCTATTAAATGTTGTTACACAGTCTTTCTATAAGCTAAACTCCAATTACCAGCTCACTCACCATTTCACCACCGCCATCATTTACTTCAATTAGTCCTGTCACGGTGTCACAACTTACCCCCGTGTCAAACGACACTTTCTCTTCGACCCGTGACACGCTTACAAAACATAATGTTATTTTCCTTTGAAAAATATTAGTTTTTAGAACACCCATGTTAGTAGGCCGGGTTAGAGGTTACTGGCATGAGTGACGATTATCTTAAAACACGTAATATGTAAAATCTTATGTTGCAAACATGTGATGTAAAGAGGTTTCAATCAAACGTTAAATTGTTTTTATTTTTTTGTTGATGTACCGTTGATTAGCAACTTTGCGTGTATTGCATGCCTTTATCAATATTTATAGGTAATCGAATCACGAGCAGATAAAATTAACTACAAATTGGTATTGCAATTAAAACATGGATACTGTTTACAAGTGCATTAATATGTATTTTTTACAACTAATTGGTTAAGTTAAACTTACTACTAGTTAGAATAAAATCGGTAGTCGCTTTAAAACGATTTTGAAATATTGGATATTTAATCATTAACTTTTATTTATTACAGCATGGAAGACTTACAGCTAAAAAAAAAACAAGAAAAATAAAGAAAACAATAGTCGACAGAAAGCCTTTTACAAGTCTTCGCGTTTAGACTTTTCATAGAATTTGTGTTGTGAACATACAAGTAGTATATTAAATATCACTATATATTATATTAAAATATATATATATTATATATTTTTAATTGAACTTTCCTAGTTTTGTCTTAAAACTACTACATTTTCTCCTATTTTCTCCACTGTAAGGAAAACCTACTCCTTCCTTACCTTACCGTGTGGCCACATCGCAAAATCCATCCCGATTACGTGCCCTCAATTAATCTGGGGTCGCAACACAATCTTCAGTTCCATTCGATTTCATTCCAATTGGAACGAGAAATGGTTTTTAGTAGGAAACACGAACCCAAGACCGCAAACCACAAACTGGTGGACCAAAGTACCCGCATATGACGTAACGGCTTCGTTTTCACTTACTGCTTGTTTCTCTATTTGTACTATAGATGGGTGCGTTGATCTACCTAGTACCAATTTTTGCAGTAGAAGATACAGAATTAGGTTTTCAAAATGAAGAAGCAAAGGTTGATGAACTGCATCTCGGAATACATCTAAATAAAGTAGTTGATAATGCAAATATGGGAAATATAAATACACAAATGAATGTAAAACAACAAGTTTTAAATTGATTCAAAGCCTTATTTACATAGGATTTTATTCATCATACGATTTAACAAGATACTCAAATCAGAGAAGAACATCGGAGTATGAATCATTTTTTTGCTGGTTAACGTACAAAGACAACGACTCCTGCGCAAAAACCAAATACAATGAACGACCAAATTGAAAAAATGTAACTGAGAAATGTCAGTATATTATCGTAAGGATAAATAAAATTTCACTGCAGGAATTTAACCAAGCGGTTAATACAACAATAGCTACAATAATAAAATACATGTTATAATTGCATATCAAACCGCACATTCTCGCATACAAGATGGTTATGTTTCATTCTTGATCTACACTCTACAGGAAACCACAACATGGACAACCAGATATGTAATCATACGTAACTAGACGCTAATGGCGAATTATTGCGACATGTGCTCATTAATACAGGTATGGATTAAAATAGAGGGAATATAGACGACGGGCTGCAGTCGTCGGATCTTTCACAAACAGTTCCGACCTTTGGTAAAGCCCTATGATAAAGCCCTGTATGGCCTAATTCCTGCACCAAGGAGGAACTGATGAAAGCTGACAAAAGCGCCGCCCGTGTGGCGATATACTGGGCAATCCGACTATCTGACTTGATTGGTTTGGTTTATATAGTTTACCACACAATATATCATATTGAACTAGGTCAAAGGCCTTGGAGAGGTCAAGGAAGGCAGCATACACAGGCGTATCTCTGTCGGTATAACGCCTGTGATGGTGATGATTCTCGCAGAAAAGCAATGCATCCTGATGAACATAATAAGGAAAACACTATAGACAGCTAGACAGGTAATAAGTAATAAGACGTCAACGATAAATTTATGCGACAAATGCTTATTATACTTATTGATATTAGTTCAAGGAATATACTCGTAATGATCGACACGTGTAAGATTTTTATAGTTCAAAACGTCTAAAAAAACAAAAATGATCTGTTGCGGTTGTGGTAAATAAATAACATAACATCACGCCTGTAATCCCCGGAGGGTTAGGCAGAGGTGTACCTATAGTACACCCACATTTCGCCAGAAGTCCCATGTAATAGGGGGCGAGCCTATTGCCATCAACCGGGCACAAATCCAGACTCCGGGCTGTTACTGAGAAATTCCAGATGGAAAACCCAATAACACTTTGCCCGACCCGGGAATCGAACCCAGGACCTCATACTCAGCAGTAGCGCTTGCGACCACTAGACCAACGAGGCAAATAAATAATGAATTAATAATGATCAACAGTAGATGAAGATGGTAAAAAAAGCTCCTCAAAACATAAAGGCTAGTTCAGGAATTGAGTATATGGTAAATAAACTTTTATTTAAAACATTGAACCTTAAGGAAGAAACTACAGGAAATGAGAATCGTGTAGACAATAGATTACTACCTGTCAAGCAACATGTTAGCGCCATAATATATAAATACGATTTGTGTCAACATACCTTTTATGGAAACAATCTTGTATAATAATTAATAATTGTGCTGCCTATTTAAAAAAAAAGCCTTATTTGTAATGCCTGCAAGTTAACAGGTGATAACTAAAATAAACTTACAAGTAACAGTGGAGTTATAACGATGATAGATACATATAATCAGAAAACTTTTATCTAATCTAGGTATAGTCAATAATAGATAGAATAAGCTAAGGTATAACAATGCTTTCGATACCCGTGTTGGATGATGGAGCATTTAATATGATTGAGCGGAAGAAACGATAAGAAAAACTGATATTACCATAGACGAGAATAGTAAATGACCAAGACTTGAAATCCCACGAGAAGTCCAATAATCAGCAGTTCATGAAGAAGAGGAAGAAAAACACCGAAGGACTAGCAGTCAGGAAGAGAGTTTAGATGATGTATTTAACAACTTAACAAAAACAAGACTTATCCAACATTACACATATGACATCGACCAGTGACCACATCAATACGACACGTAATGGCGCGTAACTAGAGACGCCATTATAGCAAATTATTGCAACAGCCGGCACTCCACTCGAATATATTTCCATATGTTGCCGGTTTGCTTTTACCCACGATCATTTCGTTCCGTCATTACGCGTTTACGTTTGCATTTGTTTACGTTTTGGGAGCGATCATCATCAGCTTTTTAGAATCCGCTGCTTGACATAGTCTTACTGTAAGATATATATTTAGCGAGTGCCTTAGATTACGATTTAACTTAAATCAACTACGGCAGTACAAATGCCCAATCTGGATGTTGCTTTACAATATCTAGACTTAATTGGTAAAAACAGCATCATTTTATTAAACTAAATGAATCATTATTTTGATGGTTGATTGGAATAGGGCTCATGTTCAGCAGTTGCAATTTCTAAAGTTTTAAATGATGATGACGCTGACGCTTAACAACTGTTAGCAAATAAACGTATCATTGACGCACTTTTTGAATTATAATTTTAACAGAGTTAACACAATATAGGAAAGTGAAGCAAGTAACCTAAGCTAAGAAAGCCCAATAGACTTACTGATAAGATAAAATATCACGTTCCATAGTACGATTTATTTTAATACCTAATTTCGTAATCAAATGACTCCATTCAGTACGACTAACATGTCACATTACAATTGCATTACAAGTATTAGTTGCCTGTCGCAATATTAAACGCTTTTACTAGCATATTGTCTAACAATGTGTCACAATGTTGAGCCGATTGTGAATTTCTCTCATGAATAGTCAATAAGATTGAACGAAGTAGAGAGTGCAAACTATAAATCCCTTTTGATATTTTATAATTTGAATAAGCATATAGGTAGCTGTGAATGACATTATTGAATAAGCTGTTCTGAATCTAATGTTATCCTGTTGTCTCGCTAACAAATTATCAAAACGAATTCCAAATATGAGTGACCATTCTTTTGAGATGGAGGAAACCGTATCTTGGAGAGTACATTAAACTGTCAGTCACGGCTGTCATACCGATGATAGGGGTTACGAGTATCCAGAAGCTTGAAAGTGACAACCGGACGGACCGGTATTTCTCATTATTTGAGTTTGCACAACAGCTCTGAAAAATAATGATAATAGGCCACATCTTATTAAGACTGAAAACTAACTTCAACATTGTTGGGAAAAAGCTAGACAGATGTTGAAACATTGCGCAGAAAACTATTTCGTTACAGTAAGCATAAAGATAAGAACTACACTAAAACAGACAAAGTAGAATATTCCCCCTCCAAATACGTACCCAAATCCGGCTTCTCACAAAAACCTTCATAGAATCAATTGCATTCTATTATACATTAATTAAATTTATTCAAACAGGAACCATGTAAGTCTACTGTTTATGACAGCAGATTTCTTTATTAAAACGTCACAGACTATAATTATGCTTAGATTGACACAAGAACATATAGCTAAACAACGTCAATCGCTTTTCTACGCCCACAAAATTAACATATTTCTGAGCTACTTGAATATTTAATATGTTGGATAGATATCGTATATCGGATGAAGAAATATCTATCATGGATAGTATTTGGGTTTTGTTACTTAATTATATTTAAGCTTACCGATCAAGGTCAAGATCAAGTAATTGTTGCTCATTGGTAATATGAGCTCCACTGCTTTCAAAATCAAAAAAGCTTTTCCTATATATTCTAGTAATTTAGCCTTAGGACCTATTGATACGCCTCAGTCTTTGTCCGACGGAGGGCCCCAGCATAATTTTCTGTGTCACTAGAGATAAGTTAAATTAAGACCTTCGATACACATTCCAATGCAAATACTATTGTTTGTTTCAGATGACACAAAGGATCTCAATGCCGAATCATCAGAAATCATATCAGAGGCCGTGGCGCCGCCCCCTGGTCTCGCACAACAATACCAGGAACCTGAAGCAGCAGCCTCAGACGACCACACTGACCACTCCATAGAACTCGTTGGAGGCTCACAGACATTCTTTCCAACGTTCGCAAACCTCTTCGAACCACGCCAGCAAAACAACTTTAGACTTGGCTTCAATAACCAAGAAGCAGCTTACAGTCAGAGACCAAACTCTTACAGATCACTCTTGAACTATCCTCTGTTTGGAGGCTATAATAACAGAAACGTAGATAACTTCGGTAAACAGAGCTCTCCCACCGCAGCTCCGCTGGTTGAGGCGAGCTCTAGTTTGCTCGGCTCAGGAAACTTTGGTATCATCAGAGGTGGAACTTTCTTCGCCCAGAACGATGAAGATGAATTCGGCGATGGATACAACTCCTACTACAACAACGGTCACGGTAGACCCTCGTATGAACTTGGCTACATTGCTAACCCCAGGCCGAATTACAACCAGGACCAATTCGCTAACTTCAGAGATTTCGCTGATATCAACACTCCTTCTAATTCCGCCTATTCGCACTACGTCGTAGTCTACGCGAATAAGAACTCGACGATGGACGAAATCAGCGAAGAGACGAGAAGAGTACTATCTAAGCCTAAGAACATTATCGAGACATTAGAGCGCATCGACAAAACGACAAGCGCACCAAAGTTATCAAAAGCCAAATCAAAATTGGAAGCGACGAAACAGAAAATGTTGAACAAAAAGGAGCAATGGAAAAAAACGAACTCAAAATTCGTCAGTCAAAAGCATGATGCGGAAGAACCTTTATTAGCGTTAAGTTAATTTAGTGCAAATACAAAGACTTGCGTAATGTAAGTGATTGAAGTACCCGTAGTGAAGTGTTGTGAGACACGCGTAGGTCGCGGAGTCGCACCCCAAGAGTGATGAGAGGAGTTCGCTGTCTAAATTTAATTATACCTAAATTTAAGTTTACGGACAAATTGTGTAAGTGGTTCGATGCACATGTGATGGATGGTTGCAAATGTTTGTAAATGTATAAATAATAATGACGAATAATAAATTAATATTAAAATATTATATTCATACAATTTTTTTTTAAACCTTTCCTCTGTACTTATCTACCTAGTGTAATCATGCCTTGTTAACGATGTACACAACAACTACGTACCGTTATCAAATATGTTGTAAGTAGACTACAATTACAAAACTGATCTAGATTTAACGAACCAAGGTGTTGCTAACAATAATCGCACATTAGGTACACTCATTACTCCTATTGCAATACCTAAAACAAGAACACAGTACTTGACATTTCCTACCTGTAAAATTAATACTTTGATAACCGCACTTGGAATTCACGGTCTGGGTAAGGTTTACCCAGCTATAAAGGAGTTACTAAATTATACAAGGACACCATGGAATTGATAGACTTTGGTTACAAAGAGAAAAGACGTTAGTTAATATTTATGGATATTAAAAGAACTCTGCCGCATTGAGATACATTTTCAGTATCAGAATGAACCTAAAAAGATATTCAGACATTATTTTTGTGAAGCGCCATCTTTTGCCGAGTAGCACAACTATGTTGGACAACGCCATCTATTGATATTTAACTTAAAAGATAACTTCTACTGTAGTTACTAGATGGCAGAAGTTGACCAGAGTTTAAACCAAAATTTAATTAATAATTTTATTTTGCACATTTAATTAATTTATTTTTGGGGCCACAACATTTCCAAAAATAAAAATAAATAACAATCGTGTTGCCATTATAAATTAATGAAAGCATAGACAAGCCATAAACAACTAGCGTTGACAATAATCCAGAAAAAAAAAAGTCTTTAGTCTATTGAAAATGTGCTGCAGACGGATGAATCTGAAATGAATTTTCCTAGTGAATTTAGCATAATTAGTCCAATTTACAAACCAAACAATTTCGTACAACGTGTTTAGTGTTCCTAGTGCTATGAGAGCCTAAATGGATTGCTTGTTATAGTGTAATTTGACGTAATAGAAGGATCATGTACTCCGGTAGAGATGCCGCAAATACTGCGTATCCCACGCAATGGGCTTTGAATCCCACTGCGTATCAAAATGTTGATACTAGTCACGTAGACTGGGCTGCGTTAGCTCAACAATGGATTGCTATGAAGGAAGCGGCGGCGATCGTGGCCGCGCCGCCGCCGCCTGCTCTGAGGGTCGCGGAAGAAGAGGGCGAAGCGCCCATGGAGGTTGAGAACCCGGATAACAACTCAGATGGCCCTGCCGGCGCTGAGTGGAACTCCTCGACGAATTCGTGGGGCGGATCTTGGAATCAATGGGGTATGGTTGCACTTCCAATCAGTGCATTCTGTTTGGTCATTCATCATACTCTGGTAGTTTTATGAATCAAATACTATCACTGATAACATCGTAATCAGTGATTTCTCAGTGAACTTCAGAAGCTTCTGTTATGGTCTTAGTATTAAATGCCTATCCTAGCCTATGCATTTCTGATACCCTTAACAGACATGCTGTCATTTACTTGCACTCCAAACTAGAGTTTAAATCAGTTTTGGCAAGAGACAGTACCTACTTACAATGCCTGTTAAACATAACATTAGTTCAATAACATCATAGAATTGAAATGGAGAAAAAAACATGCAATTTTTCACCATGATGAGACCTAGCATGTTTAAGATTGAAGTAAGACTTAATTCTAGGATATAAAATGGAAGTATGATAAAAAATTGGCAGTAGCCTTCTTAGATAGGCTTGTATAGTAGCAATTCTATCAATAAAAAGGTCCATATTAACCCTTCACTCAGACTAGTTGGGTGGTTACAGGCACTGTACAAATTTTGTTTCTACCTATAAAGGGTAAAGCCAAGAATGTCCATACTAGTATTAAAATGCGAAATTATCCATCAGTCTGTATGTTACCTATTGTGTGTAAATTACTAAACCAATCATTGTGAAATTTGACAAACGGGTAGCCTGATCTGCAAAGAATATAGGCTACTTTTCACAAACTTCTTTCAACAAAAGTAAACACATAAAGTCATGGACACCTGCTAGTATTGAATATTGAACAATATTTGCCTTCAACAATTATTAAATAACTACAACAATATTACCTTCCAAGGTTGGGGCTGGTCAGGCTCAGGGCCTGGGGAGCCCAAAATACCTCCAGATCCTGGCATGCCACCTATAGATGGGTACACCGTGCCACCAGATGCAGCTGCTCCTATACCTGGGTAAGGTCATCTTCGCCTTTAATGATATTTAAATAAAAAAGTCTTGTATTTTTTTATTATTCAAAATGGTTTTGAACAATGATGTAAAATATCATTTGATATCCTTAAAAAAATAATCAAGTATTATGAGATCCACCTTAAATTATTTAATGTTCTGCTCCAGTAAAACCTATTGTTGTATGATGTCCAGCCTAACTGGTGACTCATCAGTATTATATACTTCTTTCTCATCAGTATTGTGTTAACAATGAGTATTGTAAGTATCTGCCATCGGTTACACAGCATTATTAGCAACACTATGGCCATAACAGCAAATCACAGAATGTTAAACTCTTTTAAAAGGAGATCTGTATTAAACTGAATTGCTTTATTTGTTCTGCCCTTGAAAACAGAAAGCATAAAACCAAGTTTATTACAGTAAATGTAAAGTAAAAAAATAGGCAGTCATTGGGACTGCTGACAGAAGTCAAAACTTAAAACTGGTATTCGCTCCATCTATATTCTTTAGTAAAGCACTACGGCGCGTCGGTGACGCGAATCCATAGGTATACCCCTCCAAAAAATCATTTGACATGCCTAAAGAAGTTTTCACTTCAAAAATTGTTCATTTTAACATTCAAATTACAATATGGAGGATGCATTGGTCCCAAACTAGGTATCTTGGGCACCATTAAATAAAACATTTAGGTATTTTTTTAAATAAATGTCACATGCTTGGTCTATTGTCTAAAAAGCCAAATCTTTTATTAAACCACTCCCACAATCTATCTAGTTATTAAACAGCTTCTACCTTTTGTGGTCATAAAGTAATTCATTTCAGTTGAATGAATTCATTAATTTCTAAAATTGTTATTTATCAAGACTGATAACTAATAATTCCCCTATGATTAATTACAATCTCAAGTACTTAAAATTGCAACACTTGCAACAATATTGGTCAAATATTAGATATATGCCCGATTCTGTAACTTCCAATTCCCCAGATTATTAATAACCTAAGAAAACTTTACATTTTGGCTTAGTGGGTAAATGCCCAGAACAGTGTAAAAATAAACTGATGAAATTCAGCTGTTGAAAGTAAACAGTCTGTTGAGTAATAAATTGACTGAAATATATGAGATATTCAAGGCCCTTAGATATCAGGCTGATTACTATGTTGAAATAAGAAGTTGGAAGGTGGATTTAGTCTATTGCATTTATTTCAAATGTAGAATACAAAATTTGGCATGCGGTATTTCCAATCTTACCTAGTAACATCAAAAGCAAACAGGTCAATTTCCAGTCCGCAATATTATGCTAAACAGTTGAATGAAAACAAGCCTTCCCTCCGAATATGGATGAGATATAAATAACGTCTGCATCAATTTGTAACGGAGCAAATCGATTGTTTACTGCAGTACGATATTTGAATTAAATATGTAAAAGGGGTGGTTTATAAAAGGGGAATTTATAACTACATTTTTCTAACACTTGCATTGAAAATCAATAACGTCGTAAACTAAGGGTCTATCATTACATAACAGGGTCAAACCCAAGGCTCAGTATTCTGAGCCGACTTTGACGTACACAAAAACTGATCCCTGACAGTCTAGAACCTGACCTTGACCCAGAACTTAGTAGATAAAACTCGATTGAATTACGGGAGTTTTAATAGAATTACATGGCGGACTAATACCAGTCCGGGGTGCGCACGAAGGTCCCATATTCTCCAGGGCCCCCGACGCATGATAGTGGCAAGAACCGTGGAGTTTTAATCTGTAGGGGTCCCTCCGTTCTCTCCAGACGAAGGGTATCCAAGAGAATTGACCTAAAGAAAAAAAATGCCATGGATTATATAAGTACGACATTACACAAGGGAATGTCCTCCAGTTAGACCATTTTAATAATTCGTAGCGCATTCTAAATAGCTTCACCTTCAAACTTATTTTCCATGCAAATTGAGTAAAATTTCAGACAGGTTAATAAAGTAGTAGGTGCAGCATACCTACCATCTTATTAATATGACTGAATGTTAAAATAATATCTAAATGCCAAGGTTACCCAATAGAAAAATATTTGTATATTGTGGCTTATCTATATTACCCTTCTCATGACCCACTAAAAGATTATCAGATTTATCAGATAAATAAAAAGCAAATGGGAATAGTAAAAAAAACATTCCGATGAATTGAGAACCTCTCGTCGGTTAAAAAGTACTAAAAACCCTCGATTCTAAGCCAGACAATTTAGTACATTCAATTTAGATAGATCCCTCTTACAAATCAAAATAGGTTCTCTTGATTTCACAATGCAGGTGGACTATGGACGCCTACAAGTACAGTACTCGAATCTTTTCATTTCAGTACTTTTCAACCTTTAAAAAAATTAAACACAAAAGACTGATGCAGATTTGGGCGGGCCGCACCGCATTGCGAAAATCCTCCTACATTACTTTCATACACTTTGTATGAACACTATACGGGCGGGCCGCACCGCACTTTGTACCGAAATGCAATGCGCCGCGGCTGTAACCAGGGTAGCCCACGAAATTGCCAAAATGACATTAAATGGAACAAATCTTACTTAGAGAGATGTATTAATGATTATAATTCTGTAAATACATATTTGATATGGTCGTTAATCATATTTTAATCTAGTTACAACCTAAAACTGAGCTGCAAATTGCAAAAGACGTAAGAAAACTTGAATTTCACCGGCTACCACTGCGGATCCTCCATAATCTCTTATTCTTATTATATCCAAACACAACAGATACACATCGGGTACGCCAGCGCCAACATTCCAGCATGGCTACTGGACTGCCCCTCAAGCGGAACAAGCCAACAGCCGGAGCAGTAGTTCCAGTCGAGACAGACGCTCCAAGAGCAAGAACAGAGATCATAAACCTTCCAGAAGTTCTAGGTCACAAAGGTAAAGAAGTACACTTTTTATGTTATTGCAAGGTAAACAAGCAGACGCCTGATTAACGCAACCGGATGGACTATAGACATCTTCAATAACAGGCATCGTCGAAGCGCTGCCATCTTGGGATGGCATTTGACTTTGAACTGAAAGTACTAGAAGAGCGATTCCCATATTATTTGGAACGTTTGCATTGTAACGACAGTCTTGATATGTCATAAAAGCTCTAATTTCCCTACATTTTTGACAAGTTTTTCCCATTGATTGTCGAGATGAGACTTGAGTTTGAACGTTTTTTCAGTACTTTCGAGAAATGGCCTTCTGATGTGTCTACTTTGGCACCGATTACAGCGGTACCCATGGCAAACCATTCAAACCGGAACACAGAAACGCTGTTTGCCGGAAGAAATAGGTATTAATTAATAAACTGCCTTGTTAACAAAGCATTCATCGTCTGTCTAATCTTTTCCTAACTATGTTGAGTTCGGCTTCCAATCTAACTGGATGCAGCTGAATACCAGTATTTTACATAGAGCGATCTGACCTCCACAACCCAGTAGCTGGGTAACACGATATCCCTTGGCAAGACTGGCTGTCAGACTTTTGGGCTTATGACTACCCGTAACGACTGTCAAAGATCTACAACTGACAGCCGGGACCAACAGTTTAACGTGCTTTCCGAGGCACGGAGGGGTCTCGGTATTAAATGGATGGTCACCCATCCACGGTCCGGCCACGACAAGCGTTGGTCAACCTTGAAAATCGACCCGTGTGGCTGTTAGTATTGAGCCACAATCCCCTCGCAACGTTGGTAGGCCCCCACAAAGGTGGACCGACGGCCTTGTGAAGACCACGGGAACTCTATGGAAACGTGCAGAACAGGAGCGTTCGTTGTGACTATGCTTGGAAGAGAATTATGTCCAGTAGTAGATGTTTATTAATAAAATTGCATTGATAAGATCTTATCATTGAATTCTTTATTTTCTCTTTATCATTTCAAAAATCTAAATATTGATCGCAAACTGTAAAGAGTGATGGTTATGATATCCCCAAAATATATTTTCACTACAAACCTAAAGAAACGGGTTAGAAAACTCAAGGTTATCTATTCAATCCCATATTGAGTACTCTACCACTCCTAATAGGATGACGTCAGATTCTTCAATAATAAGTAGATCATTTAAACATGTGTTATTGTAACAAATCATGACATAAAACCTAGTTTGAATAAAAACAATACATTTCAATGTTGACCTTGCTAAAGCGTGAAGGAGAAAACTAAGTTAACAAAAGGTTCCAACCATGGAACAATTTGGTTATGAGCAAGAAACAATATGAAACAAAACAAATGCTGATCACTAGATATAACTGTCACATCATAAGACATACTTTTTTAATCCGATCCAGCCTGCCCCTTGCTGCCCTTCCGCCGCCTCAGAGGTCCGTACCCCCACAGGGGGTACCCTTAGGATAAGGCGGGAGGAAACGCCCGGGTGTCACCATTGTGTGGATCGCCCGGAGGACACGGTGGAGCATACGGTGGAGGTCTGCCCAGCTTGGGCGGAGCATCGCCGTGTCCTCGTGGAGGCGATCGGCGGCGGTGATCTCTCGCGTCCGGCCCTGGTTCAGGCCATGGTACGGAGCGAGAGGAAATGGGAGGCCGTCACCTCCTTCTGCGAAGCGGTAATGCTCGCGAAGGAGGAGGCGGAACGCGTGAGGGAGAGGCAAATTTCGCGCCCTCATGCCCCTAACCGCCGCAGGAGGAGACGCCCAGGGCGTCGGGAATCGCGAGGCGATTTCCGGCCACCGTAGGCGCGGGCTTGCGGGCGGTGAGCAATGGGTGGCTCACCGTCCGATAAGGACCAGGCCCGGGTCGACGGCGCGTTGTGTTCCACGCGCGCCTCAAAGAGATGTCAGCAGATTCGAAGGGGTCCACTAGGGCCGATGCCTGCCGGGGTTGCGAAGAAAACCGAAAGGGAGATCGTGGCCCCCGGCAACAGGGCAGCCGAAGGAACACGGGTGGGTTTTAGTCAGTAAGAGTCTGACACGCCCTCCCGCTCCGCCCAGAGCGGGAGAAGTTATTTGATGATTTCCCACACTCAAAAAAAAAAAAAAAAAAAGGGGATACCCTTAACGTGTAGTCACTTGGTTTATACGTTTTATGCCCTAGCTGCAGGCCTTAATTGATTGACCTGCGAGAAGCTATTCAAAAAAAGAAAAGGGCCTAATTTTGAGCGCTATATTATATTTTACCACCAAATATATTATAACATAACATCACGCCTGTGACCCGGGAATCGAACCCAGGACCTCATACTCAGCAATAGCGCGTGCGACCACTAAACCAATGAGGCAGTCAAATATATTATCAAGGTTATAAAACCCAGACCAAGGCTCTGATCAGTAAATCGCTCCGCAATCAATACTAAGTGTTGCCAAACTAAGTTGACATGATTGACAAAAGATGATGTTAGAATATTATATGAGTTCATTTGATTTGAATATGCAATACCCCAGAAGCCAGAAGACCCGAGAAATTAAATACTTACAGGATTCATTTTAACTGCACAAATTCATGAAATTATTTTGTTAATTTTACAGAGAAAAGGCTCCAGCGATACAGCCCGTAATCGAGCCAATAGTCATGCCTACAGCTTTGGCAACATCATCAACCATTGACGCAGCTAAGCGAAGACAGCTCCCGGCATGGATTAGAGAAGGTATCTATGATTTTAACATTGTAATTTAAGTGATATAAGTTGTGGACCACCTACAAGAGAAGAATTAATGAAAGACGCACAGACCAGGGAAACATGACAGCAATAGAGAGGAGTATAGGCCATACTCAGCAATGGTTGGAACAACCCTGGCAATGATGATAATGAAGTATTGGAACTGGTAGGTTGCTAAGTTAGTGGTAATCACTGGTTATTAGAACCTCCCTGGCGCCAAAGACGTGTCATTACAATATGCCTGGCAACCAAACCCTCAAACTAGTACACAAATTTTATTTTGTAGTATGTCTAATCTATTCATTCAATAATAATGTCACAACATTATTTACTCATAAATGATAACACTTATTAACAGGATTATTGAAAATGGATAAAATAATAAGGAAAAGGCCCTTTTTAGCGCCGCAAACTACGCAATATTTTCGCTCGTCTGATGCTTCCCTAATATGGTCCTTCCTTCCTATTACGGACGAAACCATAAATGAAAACAAATACCTACATTAACTTTTTACTCTTTTTTAAATAGGACTGAAAACCAAGTCCTATTCCTAAATATCAAACAAAACTATAAAAGCTATAATTTGATTCCAGGATTAGAAAAAATGGAACGTGAGAAACAGAAGGCGATAGAACGTGAACAAGAGATGAAGGCGAGAGAAGAAGCGGAGAAAGAAAAGAAGAGATTAGAGGAAGAAGAGTTAGAAAGAATGAAAGCCGAGGCTGGAGGACAGCCTGTATTGCCGCCTAAGAGCAAATTCGTTAGTATACTTTTTAAACAATCAATCTTACCCAAGGCTCCATGTAAAATACTGATATTCAGCTGCATCCGGTTAGACTGCAAGCCGACCCCAACATAATTATCATAATTGGGATTAGGCTAGGCAGATGATTACTTATTATTTATCTATACTCACATATGGTAAGTAAAAATAATAAACGAAGCCCCACAAAACCGTAGTAGTGGTTTGACTCTGGGGTCGGTGAGTCCCTATACACTCAATAAAATTTGTACTTAAAACTAATTATTATTTATAGGTAGCATAAACTTTTAACATATTTCTAAATAATTTTTTTTTTTTTAACTATTTTTGTTCAATTCACTCTTTATGTATATGGTATTCGTTTTTTTAGGGTTCGGTCACCATAGTAATTAATGACTCTGGATACATCGAATTGTCCAGCAGCCATAGATCGTGTGTTTTAGTTGTTGATTACACGAGTTAGGTTATGCTCTTGGATACCATGGTGATTAACCGCTAAAATATACTCTTGTTTATAATTAATCAGTAGAATTTTATATATTTTAAATAGTTTCCTATAATCTCCGTTCAACTGTTTTTTGATAGTTTTTTGATTAACAAGTTTGAAGAATCGAACTTGAAGAGCTTTTAATTGTTAATCCATAGCTGTCAAGAGCATAACTCGTAATAGAATCTACTAATGACATGTAATAGGAACTTAAAGCTTAGGTGGTACATTTTACTTAATAATATTCTTAATTTACTACAAATATTGTCCATGTGTTGGGACCTAGAAAAGTTCTCATCTATTTTCATGCCAAGGTAAGCTACACAGACTTTTTTATATCAACCGTTATATGATTGATACAAAGTACAATAGTGATAAAGCGAGTTATTGCCGTAATAAACGCGCCTAGTAGACGAATTTATTATTGCAATATGTTGCTATTGACTGTAAAAACATCACACCCATAAACCCGTAAAAAAATGTTTGTTTACGGCAGGATCTGACGCATATAAAAATAAAAATAAGTTTACAAAAAAAAAAAAAAAAACTGAGCTAGATATGTGATAGGTATTAGTATTCGTTCTCAGTAGCAGCCTGGTATCTGAATTTGCTACTGCATAATTGTCTATGGGCGTAGAAAGGCCCAAAGAAACAAAACTGTTCACCCCTTCAAGGAATACCAGGCGTCATGATTATTATGGAATGTATGTCAAACGCCAAACAATTAAATTAACCAGCCGGTACATTAATATTACGGAAGTGTTGGCCGATATTCTTGGCTGACAAAGTTCCCGTTGGCATGGTCTAATCTAGATTAACTGGAGTTACAATATTAGAACTAAAACTAGGCGACGGTGCTGATTTTAGTCCATTTCTTTAGACTAAAGTTTATTTTCTGACATTTTGTATACTTTATTTCATCAAGATAATCTCAAGAAAATTAAATATTAATTTGAAAATAACTGCGCAAAAAAGTTAACGTATTAACTGTTGCGTTGGCTAAACGACACTTAACCTTACATAGTAGGTAGCCAGCAGAAGAACAGGCTCGTTCTGCTTCTACTCTAGTAGGGACAATCGTCATTATTGAATTAAAGGTGAATTGAAGGCTTTTTAATCCACCCGACTCGAAATAATTAATCTTCTTTATCAAAACGCGCTGATTAACGCGATAAACTTCGTTTCTCCATAATCCCGCCAGTCCCGCGGGCTCCCGCTCAATTTTCGATCGGGATCCCGTAAATTCACGCGGGATCCCGGTATCCCGGTATTGCATTCCCTAGTCACAGATGAATACAGATGGGGCACTCCGCATTTTAGTTATGAAGCTACAAGTAGGCAGACACATTCAGTGGGCGTAACGTAGTCAGAAGATATAAGAGTTACGCGATAGAAAGAGAGGCAACTTCTAGGTGAATAGGTAATTAGCGCTGTGTGACTTGAAGTGCACTTTATTGTGTCGTAGCAAAAAATCGCTTTTTATTTAAACGATTTTGCGGAGTGAACTATCTGTACTAATCTGTGTGTGTAGAAGCTTGTGGCTAAATAAAAACAGCTGCACGGGTCGATCGAAGGTTAAGCTACGCTTGCCGCGGTCGGTTCACAGATGGTTGACCATCCATTACAAATGAAGACCCCTCCGTGCCTCGGTAAGCAAGTTAATCTGTTGGTCCCGGCTGTCATGCGTAGATCTTTGACAGTCGTTATGGGTTGTCAGAAGCCCAGAAGTCGGACAACCAGTCTTACCAAAGGGTTTACCTAGTAACTGGGTTGTGGAGGTCAGATAGGCAGTCGCTTCATGTAAAATACTGGTATTCAAGTGCATCCAGTTGTAGAGTGAAATAAGCAGTGATATTGTATATGTACTAACATGGTTCATGTAAATGTCGAGGAATCCAGCGGCAAGGCACATTAAGCAAAGTTCTATTTTAACTACATAGGCGTCCTTCTAACTGGGTCCTAATTTATACCTTTTTAGGGTCCCGTACGTCCAAATGAAGGGATCAAATAAAATAAAGGATCACTCGTATGTCTGTCTATCCGTCTGCTGAGACAGACGGATAGACAGACATACGAGTGATCCAAATCTACTAGACCAATTAAGTTGAAATTTGGTATAAATATGAATTTCTGTGCCCTAAACACGAACGCGTAACGTACATAAAAGAATTTTGAATATGGGGTTCACTTTAGGTGGAAAATTTATAAAATTAAAAGAAAAGGTTTTGCAAACTTTACCGTGTGACATATCAAACGAAAGGCCTTGTTATGAGGATTTCAAATAAAGTTTATTTTAAAATAAATAATTTTAAAGTTATTTAAGAAAATAGAAGAAAATTTACCATTTCCTCTCCGAAGCTACTGAGCCTATTTTTTTTTTAATCTCAGAAAATAGTTCTATACTTATAGATTACAGGAAAACCTATAGGAATTCTATGGTCTTAAAATAACATGGTAAATCTCCCAATATTGTGCTTACAAACTTACATTTGCAGTTGGAATGTATGGGAGAATATGTTTTTCTACAATGTTAAGTTTGTTCTTGAGATAAATTCATCCTAACTACGGAAACCTTAATTGTGCGTGGTCCGACACGCACTTGACGGTAATTTTGAAAATTCTATTATTAGTTTTGTTATTTTGGTTATTTTTTTTTTTACTCTGAGCTTTGACGTCTTATATATGCGCATCTTGTTACACGTAATTAAGACATTTATATGTAGGTTATTTAATTACTTATTTTGACACTTAACTTGACAAGTGACCCTTGAATGAGAATAACAAACCTTTTATAAAAATAAAAACTAAATAAAGGTCAAAACATCCTTGATTTTACAGTAAGGTAGCGCCCTACAAAGGACCTTATAAAACCAACGGCAAACAAAGAAATGAATGCTGAACAAACTTGGATATAATGTAGCTAGGAGACATAAACTCTGGATGAATATAACATTCTGGGTAGCCTTTTCCAAACTATGTTGGGGTTGGATTCCATTCTAACCGGATGCAGCTGAATACGACCTCCTTAATCCAGATTAATATAACATTCCATACTTTTTGTGAGCTTACATGAAGTATTCATTCCTCAATACTTAATTCCTAATCTCAGATACATTACATCGCCACTTAGCGTTGTATATTCTAAGTTGATTTTTTAGTGACCTATTTAAAAAATATGGTAGCAATAGAATTTACACTTCGTCTTGAATGAAATTGATTTGTTTGTGCTTATTTGTAAAAACTTGATTATCTCAGATTCGGAATACGATTGATACCGCGGACAACTGCTAATCCAACACATTATCCTATAAACTAGCCGTGTCGTCGTAACTGGTCACAAAATATTTCACCTTATTATCACAGGAATCGGATTCCGAAGGGGAAGACGCAGAGAAGGAGGAGCCAGTATCGTTGAGTCCTGTGAAGGAGGAGCCAGTGGAAGCAGTCCCGCCCCCCAGAGAGGAGAGGGAGGAGCCAGCCCCGCTCGTCAAGAGGAGCAAAGAGGAGATCATGCAAGAAGTGGTGAGATTCAAAATATGACATTCAAGTCGCGGCTAACAAAGGATCGTTGTTGTGTCCTGTTGTTCGTGAAATAAAAAACAATCTATCAAAAATGTTGACATAAAATTAAAGTCTGAAATTGTCAACACGTCTTGAGCAAGCGTTGTGATCAATGCTCGTGCCTTCTCTGTATGAGAAGATGTCTTTGCCCTGCGGTAGGACAATCTTTACCGGATACTAGTACCAGTACCCAATGCTACAGAAAACTCGTGTGTAAAGGAGGCCATGTTTTAACCAAAAAGTATCTATGACCCAAGTTTTTTGTTAAAAAATGTTGTCTTAATAACGTAAACTATCTCCAGATGCTTGCTGTCCGTCGCTCCCTCACAGAAATACTCCTTGAGGTGACCGACCAGGAGATCCAAACGGTGAGCCAGGAAGAATTGGCCCGATATACCGCGCTACAAGGTATTTCCACTCATCTAAGCTTATCCCAAACGGACCGACGGTCTCCGTCAAGACATTACTTTGTACTACGAGAAACTATCGCGTACTGACTCTGTGATACACGCTCTGTGACAATACCGTCTCGTATCGAGACAGTCTTGTGTGAAGAAGAATTGTGATGTGCAAAAATGTGTTTTAAATCATCGCTAATAAAGTCTTATTTCAGATGTTGCCTGTTGACAAATGAATACATGTGGTGTGTGTGATTAATGTTGGTTTTATTTATATGGTAAAAGCGTCGCGCCTCAACGCTATGAAGGCGAGCAAGTCGAAGGCACTGGCCGCTATCGCCAGTGGGCTCGGTGAGTTCCGTTCCTAATGCCGAGCGAGCGCAAGTATCTCGCAAACTGCGCTACACACGGCGCCACGCGTCGTACAACGCTTCCGTATGCTAAATATCGATTGAATGAACTTGAACATTGAATTAATTGAAGTAAACTCAACAAAAACGATCGTTCATGATATGAAATAGTTTGCCAGATATTTACGTACAAAACATAAATGGTGGTTTTTCTCATGTCATTTTGCAGAAAAACTATCAAAAATGTTGAAAGTTTGTTCAGAACCGCCATGTATGTTACTCAAGTTTCTCATTTCAGCAGCCCAGCATCATAATTAGTATTTTAGTATTGACCTAATTGGCAATACATTGTATCGAACAGTGTTTAAATGCATTGTTTTTAGTGGATAAATTGGTAAGAAATGTACAGAATTTATTATAGATGTTATACCTACATATTATTAAACATTTATGTAAAATTATTTTATGTAAATGGTTTATTTAAGGAACTTTGTTGACTGTTTGTGTGATTTGTTTTATTATTTTCGAAGGTCGTATTAAACATTGGTGTCAATATTTAAAAAAAAAGAGTTATTCTTTGCTACTAGTTTTTTATAGATGAGATGTTTTAATTTACCTGATTACTGACTTTTTTGATGAAAAAATTGAATTGATCAAAATGGATGGATACACAAACAATTTTGTCTTCTATAGCGTATGAAGTAGTAGGTGGAATCATTGTATCGTCATATTTTTGAAGTGTGTGATGTTGGGTTGTTACTATTGTGTTGTGTGTATGTGTGCAGGACTGGGCGCGTACGAGAGCAGCAGTGATGACAGCGACGACGATGAACAAAACGACGTTTCTGATCAACAGCTGCAGGTAAATAAATTATTGAAAATATTTTATTTAACATTCGACCCACTCTATGGCATCGCATCGCATCCCCCGACCCACTCTGTGGCATCGCATCGCATCCCCCGACCAACTCTGTGGCATCGCATCGCATCCCCCGACCCACTCTGTGGCATCGCATCGCATCCCCCGACCCACTCTGTGGCATCGCATCGCAGGCCTGCCGTCCTTTCTGGCTTTTATTTCTTTTTGCGCGACTCCCTAAGGGTTCTAGCATGATATTAAATATAGTCTTCCTCAACAATTGGTCTACCAAATCCAAAAATAATATTTTAAATCCGACTGGTAGTTCCAGAGGTTAGAGCGTTCAAACAAACAAAAAAACTCTTCAGTTTTTATCTTCTTCTTTTCGTGTGGGTAGTGACTAACCTGGTGTCAGAGTTTTAAAGCCGCCCATGAGCCTCTGACTTGGCTTCACATGCCGTCGAGAAATATCTCCCAGGCATGCCGGTTTCCTCACGATGTTCGTGTGGTTAGTGACTAACCTGGTGTCAGAATTTTAAAGCCACCCATGAGCCTCTGACTTGGCTTCACATGCCGTCGAGAAATATCTCCCAGGCATGCCGGTTTCCTCACGATGTTTTCCTTCACCGTTTTTGAAGCAAGTGATAATTATATAATACGCATATGAATCCGAAAAGTCAGAGGTGCGTGCCTTGGGTTCGACCTCGAGACCTATGACTTCGCAATCTGACGGTCACACCACTAGGCTATCACTGCCCTTCAGCTTTATTATCTATATATATAAAAATGAATCCCTATTTCCCTTGGTCACGACATCACGCTAAAACGGCTGAACGGATTTGGATGAAATTTGGGATATGGATAGACCTTGACCCGGAGAAGGACATAGGATACTTTTTATCCCGATGTTTTTACGGGATCGAGACTTATGCGGGTGAAACCGCGGGGCGCAGCTAGTAATATATAGATAAACGCACACGGGCACTTATGAAACGTCAGAAGCTAGGTGTGCGGTTCCAATTGGTCGTTTCCTATGGAGAAAAGCCGGCAAGAAACTCCATTGTTACCAAATATTCAAATTACAGTGTTTATGGGTATGGGATGACAATGTAGGCCTTTCATTCTCTTCTAATCATTGCCTTTTGGATTTCGCCGCAATCAGGTAAAAATTATGAACCTTTACCACAGTGCATTTACTAATCATAAATATGACACATCGAGTTCCATAAAAGTTCCACTTTTTAAAACACAGTCAAACATATTGGGTGACAGTTTCTTTCATTTAAAGCTTAATATCGTTTATTAAGACCAGGAATTTTAAAGATAATTTCCAGGCAAGCTCTGCCCCCATACACCCCGCCACTCCGATATGTGCTAAACGCTAACACATCAGTAATAAAGTTGAATATCGCGTGCGCTCTTTGATCGAGCATTTATTTCGTTTATAACTAAAGTAATAATTGATCTAGAGAAAAAATATCTTCTGGCTGGATAATAAACGATATGTTCTTACTGTGAATACTTATTTTAGACATAAAAGTCGAGTAATCTTCATATTATTTAAATAATCTTTTAAAAAAGACTTGATTTTCGAATATAAAAATAATCGAGCAAATATGTTACAATTACGTAACTGTCTTGTACATGGAAAGAAAAAGATCCAATAAATCATACATTAAAGTTCCATTTTGATTGTATGCGTGACTGTTTCAGTATATTAATGCAAATTAACATACAATATAGCGAGCTTTCTCTTAACGAGTGGGTACTCACTTACAATGTTGTAGTAGTTTATCGCTTCTGACATTTTCTCGGAACCGCCTCATGATGGAATTACATAATACGGAAATAACTCATGTCATTGTTTAATGATAACCAGTCAGCATGATCGGAACTGTCCAAAGTACGTTAGACGTACTTTAGTATTAATTAGTTTCATGGACAATAATGCACTTTACTGAATCAGTAATTTCTGACCTAACCCTAATCTGAACGAAGAAACGCGAGTTCGCACGCCACGCTCGCGACACGCTCGTAAAAGTTTTAATATTTTCATTGTTTTACCTGTTAATGCCCCACGTACTGTGTTTTTACGTTTACAATATACCTTTTTAGGGTTCCGTACCCGAAGGGTGTCAAACGGAACCCTATTACTTAGCCTCCGCTGTCCGTCTGCCTGTCTATCAGCGGGCCGTCCGTCTGTCTGTCTCATAAACCGTAATACGTAGACAGTTGAAATTTTCACAGATTGTGTATCTGTATTTCTATTGCCACTATAACAGTAAATAATAAAAATAAAATAATGTTAAAAAATTAAAGGGGGTTCCCATACAAGGTGATGATGGGTGTGATTTATCGACGGTTTTTTTTTTGCTAAATATTGTGTGGTGGTATGGAACCCTTCGTGTGCGAGTCCGGCTCGACGTGGCCGATTAATTCTGTCAAATGCGCGTTAGAATTATTTAAAAAAACCGGTCAAGAGCGAGTCGGACTCGTGCACCGAAAATTCCGTACGATATCAAATGTTCATCGGCGAGGCCTATATTCGTCAGAGAATTTTAACACTGCACGCAGCGGTAGATAGTATTGCAGTTTTAGGTCAGCGCCATCTCTTGAGCGATAGTGGAACTAATGTAATTTTTGTTTATGATTTCTGAAAGTCCGCTATTTATCATATCTTTACATAAACTTCTATCACATGAATAATTTCAGATTTTTCTCTGTGAAAACTTCGGAGATAAGGGGAAAACGGTTTTTTATTAAAAAAAATAAAAATGTTTGAAGATGTGCAAATAGCGCTCTTTCATAATGATACCCGATATGCCCTAGTAGCCCCACTTCGAATTTTTAAGAACCCTGCCCGTTGAAAAAAAAAAGAAATTGTTCCTTTCTTATTTTCAAAATAGTTGGGCAAACGATATCTAGAACTGTTACAAATTTCGTTGATAGCATTAGTAGTTCAGACGGACAGACAGACTGAGTCGCACCATAAGGGTTCCTTTTTACCATTTTGGTACGGAACCCTAAAAAGAACCAACACACACCACTGATTCAGAATTTTCCTACCAGTGACCCCAATCGGATTAGATTTATGTCAGAAATGGCTAGAACTCATTACACATTCAGTTCGCCAAACGATTCACTATCTTTAAAGAACCATAACTTTATAATCGTATCCTGATTGTAGATCCGGTCATCAACTATATTTCTGTCAGACGCATCACTATTTTTAGATTTAAACTAATACTGCGATGTCACTCTTTGTATTATTTGCCTAGCTGCTGCCCGCGTGAACCCTAATTCTTTTTCTAAAATATAAATTACTCATTATAACATCAGCTCTATAATACTAGAATACTACATTATAATAATGTTAATTACCGATATATAGTACAAGAATAATACATATAGCTGAGTAATTAACATTGAACTGATAATGGTCAATTCAATTAGAAATGTAATACACACTTGAAGCAGTAATCGAACATGACCCACATTTTAAAAATTCTTCTCATACTTGAATTGTATATCGGACTGGTGTCCGCAACTCTATTCTCTTTTGTCTACTCATCTTTAAAAAAAATAGTAGAAGAAAAATATATAAGAGGAGAAACTGATGAGTCAGTTTCTTCTTTTATATATATATTTTCATTGACTGACATATCAACGCAGAACCGAAACTACTGGGACTAGGAACGTGACATTTTGCACACAGCTTCCTTTTATGATGTAAAGGGACTAAGAAACACTAAGAGGTTTTTGAAAATTCCACCTTTAAGGAGGCGAAAAGGGGGGATTTTGTTTGTGTGAAAAATCTTATTCCCTTCAGTTAATAAACTTGACACTTGGCACAAAAAGTACTAGACTTGCATGAATTCAATCAATAGACAATCAATCATTAGACGTGCACAATTTCAAAAAGTACTAGGCGTGCATGAATTCACGATATTATGCAATCATTATGTTATGCTAGTGATAGAATTTAGATGAGACAAACAGATAGTTTATAACCTGGAATAATACACATAGGATAATTTTTTCATAGGATATTCATACAAATTATGTTGATGTCATTATTATAAAATACAACATAATTCGTTAGAAAGGAGAATTTCTGCAAAGCGTAGTTAGCACACCACATATCCCAATACTCTTCCACTTTTGTGTGTTAAGGGGCTATAAAGAGTCCATAATAACTTAGCTCAAATTCACTTTTTATCTCGCTCGTACATTACTGCTCACGTACTGAGTGAGAACGAGGCTGAGCGGCGAGGAGAAGGCTCCAAGGCGCCAAAAGTTTAGGTACTTTCTTTTTAGGGTGAAAATAATGGTAAGTTTTATGGAATCGTGTTTTCGTCAAACGTAGATCCTCAACTTTACCATACATTAATTTCAAAATTAATACTGCAGTATACTAAAGATATAGAGGATCGTATTAAGGAATTTGAGGTATTATAGACTCAAAGGTTTCTGATTACGTCAAGAGGAAGCATATTTAAGGACCGCTTGCTGAATATGATAATGTAACCCTCAAAATATAACACTATCCCATTTACCAGGACATCATAAAACGCAAGAGGTTGGACTTCGAGCGCACTTCGCGGGAGATCGAGGCGGAGGTGCGTCGCGCTGAGGCGAGGGAGGCTAACGAAGAACCCACCACACCCAACAACGTCACGCCCGAGCGACCACGGCGTTCTCGTTAGTACTTTATTTAGAGCTTTTATTAGATCCTGGAATTTAGATACGTATTAATAGTACTTTTAACATTATGTTATCTCTTAAGTTATCCCAGCAAAAGTGCAGAAATATCCATCCGGTTTAGTTTGTTTGATAAAATACGCATCTTCAGTTCTGTTTGGCAGTTGAAGCCATTCATTATGCTTGAGATGAAAATGATTTAGGAATAACAATATGCTTTCTCTACAGGTTCGTCTGCGACACCACCGCCAGAAAGTGACACCCCCGACAAGTTACCTGAACGCCGCCTCTCTAAGGAAAAGAGGAGTAGTCATAAGTCTGACAAGATCGATGGAGTCAGGAAGTTAGATACTATTCTAGAGGAGAAAGCTAAGAAGTCGAGTAAAAGGGACCGCACCCCGAGCCCCTATTCCAAATCGTCCAGTAAACCTAACCATAAAGAAAGCTCCTCCTCCACCAGTGACTCTGAAGACGATTCCTCATCCAGCTCGAGCGAATCCTCCTCAGAGATCGAACAAGACGCCATCGTCCAAAGTAAATCCAAGAAACGCAAACGCAGAGGCTCCAGTTCAAGTGGCTCTCGCAAAAAATCAAAGAAAGAAAAACATCGAAAGGACAAGTCTCACAAATCAGGCGACAGAAGCTACTCCAAATCAAAATACTACGACGACTACGAGAGATCCGACAAGCTTAGGTCCAAGAAGAAAGACGACTACTATGACAGACATAAATCTTCTAGGAGTAGGGACTACGACAAACACAATAAATACAGGGATGACTCCGAGGAGGAGCGTCCTAGGAAGCGTACAAAGCGGTCGCGTTCGATCAGCTACGAATCGCGCTCGGGACGCAAGAAGACGTCGCGGGACCGATCCGAAGAACGTTCGCGCAAGAGGGACAAGAGGTCATACGACAGGGACAGCTCGAAGCGCGACCGGTCTTACGACAGGTCGGGCCGAGACTACGACAAGTACGATAGGTATGAGCGGTCTAGGGACTACGACCGGCGTCGATCGCGCAGCGGCAGTCACTCCCGCCACCGCCGGTGAACATCAGGTTACACATCCAGCAGGTTGTACTTTTATCTATCTTGTAAACTTGTGTGTTCGACTTAGAAAAAACATAATTTTCTGTTGATTATGCAAAAGAATAACAAAAGTTAAGTGCTAAAAAATAACTATAATGCAATAATTAGTATTAAGGGTATAATATTATTAATTATTATGTATATAGTAATGCTAATTATCACAAAAAAAACAAGTCTACCTCGACCTCTTACTAACATTGTTCATGCAAAATAGGATGATGTCAGAAATGTTGTTATTCTCTTTATATTCTAAATTGTTATATATTATGGTTAATGTTCAAAAAATGTCAACCCGTCCAAAACCAATAAGTCAAAAGACCGGTAAAACGTTTACGGGTCAAAATTACTACCTATACCCGTCACACGTAGTCGTAACTAACGTTAACGCGTATACGCGTGTATAGAAGTATAATAAATGCATATTATTTTAATAAATAAATATATTACATATTAATTTATTCAAAGTACAAAGAATCTATCCACAAACAATAATAATATAATTAAACTAAACTTTGAGTTTGACACAATTTTCACTTGTTTGTTGCACTATCTCGTAGTTTAATCATTTTGGAGATAAGTGTTTTTGTACATCCGAGGAGATATACGTTATAGAATATCCGTAACAAGATAACCTCTGAACTTTTTTGAACCAAATGCATTTCTGACATCAAAAAAGCTAAGGCTGTGATATATTATTTTTATTTTTCTCTTGCAGGTGGGAGCAATGAATTAGTGCGTGCAAGATGTAAATATTAGTCCCTTGTGTATAGTATTTTAGTGTGCACTATTATTCGCGTATTACTTTAATAAATACTTCACTCTTATAATTCGTTTTATTTCTTGCTCCATATCTTTAAAATTGGTGGAAATATTTTGATTGGTTTTACTATTTATTAGACTTTGCGATTAATCGTAATCGCATCTTGCTGGTTGCAGGTATTTGGACAAGACTCATAAGACCTCGTAGTAGATCAGTACCTACCTATAATATACTATGAATTGACTAACTACCAGTAGGTACCTACATAAATGTAAGAGCTAAATGCCTCGGTAGCAATATTCTCGAACACACACTCGGGGTGTGCTTGTGTGTTTGTAAACTCACCTCTTCCCTAAGAAGTTTGCAGAAACTAAGCTACGATTTTACATTCTCCCACGTCCATAGGTACATCTGGTTAGTCGTGCCAGTGGTGAGTACTACGCACCTGACCTTTTTGAAGGTCTTTACCAACAAAAGAACAACCAACATTCTCTGCATATTTTTCTATAAGTACTAGCTAACTGAATGAGCGGAAACTCACGTTTTGAACACTAGATTCCAGGCGTGATGCTTACTATTCATGGCTGCCATAGAGGTCAATGCATCGATTACAGTAAATAATTATTTTTGGTGTGCCAGTAGATGGCAATACTGACAGGTATCTACTAATGTCTTTATTGTAAAACATCCAACTGAAATGTTTCTGACTCCATATGGAATATAAGTTCATTTTACTCGCCTATGTTGGTTGAAGTAGGCGTCCAGTCACTAGAGAACAATAAAACGTCACGCCTGTACCTACTCATCAAAAGGCTATAATAGGCAGAGATACACCTCTACTACTAAGTACAGTCCACCAAACCAGCGCCTTATTTCATACCAGTAAGGGCTGTTTTTCGTAGTTCAAGTGTTGAAACGCTGCACCAATACATTAAGCACATATCATCTGACTTTGGGCAATATCGATTTCGATAGAAATCAATACTATAGGGTTATTTGGCCTCCATTACCAACAGCTGTTAATAAATTTGTCCTGTAGAGCTACCAAAAAGGATTGGTGTGTGCACTGTTGACAGCTGTTTATTTGCACTGTAGAGCTATGGCGGTGATAAGCATATTAGGCTCAAATATTGTTATTGGCATAATAACCATAATAATTACATTTCCCCATATTTATCAACTGTTAATTAGTTCTGTAGGGCTACCAAAAAAGATAGGTGTGTGGGATACATTATTAAATAAATAACCATTTAACCACATACCATGCGTGGTGCATGGTATGTGGTTAAATGGTTATTTATAATATCGATTTCGATAGAAATCAATACTATAGGGTTATTTGGCATCCATTACCAGCAGCTGTTAATAAATTTGTCCTGTAGAGCTACCAAAAAGGATTGGTGTGTGCACTGTTGACAGCTGTTTATTTGCACTGTAGAGCTATGGCAGTGATAAGCATATTAGGCTCAAATATTGTTATTGGCATAATAACCATAATAATTACATTTCCCCATATTTATCAACTGTTAATTAGTTCAGTAGGGCTACCAAAAAAGATAGGTGTGTGGGATACATTATTAAATAAATAACCATTTAACCACATACCATGCACCACATTAAATGGTTATTATGCCAATAACAATATTTGAGCCTAATATGCTTATCACTGCAATAGCTCTACAGTGCAAAGAAACAGTTTGCAAAAGTCTACACACCAATCCTTTTTGGTAGCCATTCAGGAGAAAATAACAAGTAAGTATAGGAAAAGCTAATAAATCAAGATTATGTGTTTTTCTGCATGTATATAAAATACTAAATGGTGTCAAACAAATCACATGCTCTTATGAAAAAAATATTGCTATTTTAAAGTATTATAAACAAGAAGAGCATAATAAAATGCAACATTAAAATTGATCAAGCTTATTTTTATTTTTTTCTTTAAAAATGATTATAAATATATGTTCATTCATATTTAATGAATTTCTATAGGTTATTGCTCACTGATTGTAATGTTGTAGGTACACTATGTTTTACATAAAATTTATACAATTCAAAGGATAACATAGTATTTTTAACATACCAATTATAATATATTGATGACAATACATTTTATTTATGAATCACATCATAAGCCTCGGCTAATGAAAAGTGATAAAAATGTTAAGTGATCACATGATCTAGAAATAAAATGATGAATCTGATACTTAAATAAAGCACCTATTTACAAATACACTCGTGATTATTGATGTTAACCAATGCATAATGTCAGCATATCAATATTTAAATAAACTTAGGCCTTTCACTGAGGCTAGCCCCAATCTCACTTACCAAATCTTTGATCACATTTATTGTATATATACAATGCACCTATGTAACTGTCAATATTTACACTGTGGTCTATGGAAAGTTGTATAAACTCTGTGAGTCTTATTTGCCACGGTAATAACCCACGAGTACAACATAACGTACCAGTATATAGAACTACTTCAGGGTCAGGAATGGAAGGGTACATTAACATTAGAGCATTATCTAATTCTTGTGCTGTATATTCCTCAGATTCTCTATTACATATTACTCTATCTTCAGCTATCTGACGTATACATTGCGCTACAGTGGGTTTTCCATCTTTACTAGTGAATATATTTATGTGCACTGTGTGAGCTTGCATCCCATTAGTGTAGCCATTCAAGTCTGGCTTTCTGCACCATTTTATGCAACCTGGCACACCCTTTTTATGTCTTTCCACTTCGAGAAAAAGCTTTTCTTCATTTTCTTTCAATTCTCCTGGAAAAAAGAAATTGTCATGTGTGAAAGTCATATTTTAATGTAACCCAGAGTTTACTGTACTTACAAACCTCAAATGACAATCATTTATTAGGTTTAAGGGACTGTGAGTGATGCATTATTATCATGTCTAGATATTTCATCATTGTTATCTTATGTCAATGCATCATAGCTATCTGTTATAGATGTTTGTTTGAGAAAGTAGTGTTAGACATTTTGCAAATTTAATCAAAGTGTTGTACCTATTTGAAACCATGTAATATTTTTCTGATATAATGAGTAAGAAAGAAATGAATATTATGGGTAATAAGGTCATTTTTATTGGTTATGGTTTGAGTAACAGTAATAAAATACATGAAACTAATGGCATTTCCCAACTGAAACTTACTCAATAGTTTATTACCTGTTATATCGTAGAAACTCACGTATGGTATCCCGGCTACAAGGCTCCATATAACCATGCGAGCCAAATCACTGAACGAGTGTTGATCAGTGTCCGTCAGGATCACCAAATGATTGAGCTTTTTGGTAACTCTTGGCAAGTGTTTTAATATAACTCTAATATCACTTTTCGTCACCTCATCTTGTGGTAAAATACACTTTTTGATTCGAAATCGGGAATAAACATTTTGAACAGCAACAAGTATATTCACAACCAAATGCACTAATATAAACAAAAACTGACTAAGAAGCCGCGACAACATGATAAAGAATTAATAGAGTAGCACTAAAATTTGGTAGCAATATATTTTATTTAACCATTTTTCGCGAAAAGAAATCACATCAAAATTGGACAGATCACACGGCACAGTCAGCCGCTTTTTTCAGACAGCCAATCACGAGCTTCAGGGTGGACAGAATGCTTGCCAACGTTCAGAAACCAAATGTTGTGTCTGTTTCTCACTACAGAAAATATAAATTAAAGCCGGGAATTCACTTACGAAGCTAGCTAAGCCAACGATCAAAAAGCGACGAACTGATATTGTTCATATCCAGTAATATATACTCGATTTTTTTTACTGTGTGCTTGGAGCTGTCAAACTGTCAGTTTGAATTCACTCGCCCGCTTACCTCTTCAATGCCCCGACGACGCCTCTTAGTACGGTACGGTCTGCACACTCATGTCGTCTGCACAGTTCTGTCATTATTATTTACACAACTAAGTTCTTATTGGTTATTAATTGGTATTTTTACTTAATACTGTTGTGTTTAAGTTAACTTTTTTGTTATTGCTGTTTGTTAAAATGTATTTTGCGCGTGAGTGAACCTTATGCCATTTTGACAGTGACGCTATGGTGGAGCCGGGGTCATCAGTATCTCCAAAGCGTAACAAGAAAATAAGCGGTCAAGCCCGAAATATAATCTATAACATTTTAGAAGCATGAGGAACTGTGTGTAAAGTTCACTCATCCTCTATAGAAAAGGTAGGATTCTCTGACCAGACGCACAGTGGAACGAATGTATGGAAGCGGTTGGACGTAGACATGTCCGAAAAATAAGAGTAAAATTATGACAAACTAATGATGCCATCTTATTCGATTACTTAATGCCTTCATAAATTGTGGTGATGAATTTCTTCATAACTCCCATATTTCGGGAGTAATTTGAGAAAATGTGAAATTTTACTATGAAAATGAGTGTATTGAGCTCTCTCCCTCCTGATTCCGGGCTTGTTTCAAGTAGCGGTCTCTAATATCGTAATGCTATTACTAAGAGCTATATTTAATACTAAGACACATAGTGCGCCAAATGTGCACTTTCTGGGATAAAAGGAAATGAAAATTTAAAAAAAAAAAACGTTTTTTCCCCATTTGTATTTACTTTAAACCGCAGACAGACTTATTAAGAGGTCTATAAATATATTATATATATACAGAAATATATATTAACAAAAATATTCACAAGAACTGATGAGAGTATGACTTTTAAGTAAGTTGATAATAAATTACCTAGTTTCATTAAAAGTACAATAAATAATTAAGACGTAAGCTCTAATTTACTAAGTTACACATTTTAAAACAATAACATCATTTAATTATCTTCGTCATCATCATCATCATCAATTAATTCAAATTCAGAATCGATGTCCGCTAAATCATTTATGTTAACAAATTCGATATCACTTTTCTCAGAATCCGTAAGCTCATAAAATTCCTTAAAAGAAGATTTTTTTACAAACTTATTTCCTTTTGGACGGATACTTGTAACAAGTGGATCAGAAGACAGTAAAAGATTGTGCATAATATCTTCATTGCATGAGATACTGCTATGCTTTCGAGAATGCCCCTCTCTATATTTTCTAAAATCTTTATTTCTAGCCTCAGATGCCTCTTCGGATAGAAAACCAATGGGCACAATTGACATGTTCTGAACTATGTCTGGCCCATGCATTAAAATTTTATGAAGTGAAGAAGGCATATAATACCATGGGTATAACTCCACGTAAAGCTTAGCAGTATCAAAGCAGAACTCTCGGAATTTAGTTACGTTGATCTTCTCTCCTGATGAAATACACTGCAAGATCACACAGATTTTTCTTAAAAGCATAGCATCTATTCCGGTCAGTTCAGCAGATTTAGTGTAGTTTTCAAAAAATCTCCTTGCCGAGTTGCCATTGTTGGTGGATCCACTGCCTTGTTTCACAACATCGAGAAGTAAGCCCGTTTCTCTTCTTACAGCCTCTTGAACTCTTTTCTTCCTGTCATCAACTTGCCTTTTTGCTATATCACCCCTTACTTGCCATGATTTTATGTCTAATTTGTAGGAAATGTGTAATAAGCATTCCATTGAGCGAATCCAAGCGTGAAGGGTGCTTAAGCTATATTTATACATGTCCTCGTTTGCGTGTTTATCTTTGATTAACTCTAAATTATTCATTTCTTTAGGACAAGCCTTGCATATGTCACACACTGAAGCTGCTGTATTGGATATAATGGAATGAATTTTACCATCAATCATTGTCAACAGCAGTTGGTGTTTGACACTAATTCCATCAGTGATGGTGGATGGAGTTAAGGCTTCAATCTCTGCTTCGATTTCAGCCATCTCTCTCTGCACATTTTCTTTGGTTTCCTTTATAAACTTAAACAATATTGGCCGGCAAAATGAAGTGGAAGATGGTCGCTCGTTTTCCCAAATTGTTACACCTTTTGAGACGAGCCGCAGTGGTACAAGACTAATCATAAAATTACTAGCAAGATCGATTTGCTCATCTTCACTCGTCCTTTGATGATAAATGCTTTGGCTAGATGATCCGTCAAAACCCCATTTGCTGGTCAATACGAGCTGTTGATTGGGATCAACAGGGGTTTCTAACGACCTAATAAGTCTTCTTGAGGTTAAATCCATCAAGGCTTGTAATTTGATTTTTGCAGAGCTCTCTGTAACTGTGAGATCTTCTTTGGCCGGATAGCACTTAATTTTTTCTTTAACCAACATGTAGTAACTCGGGTATTGAAGAGCTCCTTCTTGAGTGTTGAAATCCCGAAGAGTGTTATAGCGCCATTTCGATAAGTTCATCGATACATAAAGAGCCAATGCCTTCAAAGGGGATATTTCCCGTACCTGAATTGATTTACCTTCAATGAAGGCTTTGATTTTTGAGGCCTCTTCTGGATTCTCCGTCAAGTATTTCATAACATAAGCTGTATCGCTTTGTCCTGCCTTTTGAAGCGCCCTTTCGGCCGAAAACATAATTTCAGCGCTGCTACTGCTGCATGAAAGACTATCTTCAGTGGTGCGTCTTCTTTTTTGCCGGTTACTAAGGTCCTCAAAAGATTTACGAGGACTAGGATGTGTACAAGTTGAAGCATCAGATTTAGCAGGAGAAATTATGGGCTCGATGACGTCACTTATATTTTCTGTAGAAGGTTCCATATTTTCATTCTGTAATTCCGGCCATTGAATTGCAGCCTGTAGCCAAATCTCATGTTTCTTCCGAAACTTATCTGTGCTTCTTCCAGACTGTGTCCATTTTGCATAAATGCGGTAGCAAAATCGACGACACCAGTCTTTTAAACTTGTTTCAGCACTTTCACATAACTGAACACAACTGTTATCTTTTAAAACACTGAACAAATAGTTAAAGTCGCGTAAATCTTTATGTGCGCGTGCGCATAAAGCAACGTGAATATCAAGATTTGTATTAAAATTTGGAAAATACATTGCGAGATTAGCTTGGATACAACGAGGTGTAAATCAACACTGATTTTAAAGTTACTAATAGTGACCTATTTATATAAAATCCAGGTATCCCAGGTATCCTTTGTTAAATATTGCAAGGTAATTAGTTATTGTGATAATTAGTAAATGATGCATGCTAAATTAGTGTATTAAGAGCCATTTAGTAATTAAATAATAGCAATGTTCTTATCAGTAATCATTAGTGCATCAGTTTTATATGTAAACCTTAAGTCCCTAATTATATATCCTAATTAGCTTATATCTTCTCTAATTGGCTGATCAGAAATGTTATTGTAATAAGGTAAACCTTTAGAAAAACGGTTTTAATCAACAAAATAAACAAAAAATTAAAAAATTGTGTTATAAAATAAACATCACTCTTTATCCCAGAAAGTGCACATTTGGCGCACTATGTGTCTTAGTATTAAATATAGCTCTTAGTATTAGCATTATGATATTAGAGACCGCTACTTGAAACAAGCCCGGAATCAGGAGGGAGAGAGCTCGATACACTCATTTTCATAGTAAAATTTCACATTTTCTCAAATTACTCCCGAAATATGGGAGTTATGAAGAAATTCATCACCACAAGTTATGAAGGCATTAAGTAATCGAATAAGATGGCATCATTAGTTTGGCATAATTTTACTCTTTTTTTTCGGACATGTCTACGTCCAACCGCTCCCATACATTCGTTCCACTGTGAGACGGGTGTCGTGACAACTGCCCAAACAATTGATGTCGGATAGTCACATATACATATGTCGTTCGTGCAGTAAACTCTAATTGCGCGATGCAGGATTGTGGTGATAGCGGTGATTCCCCAATGGGTCGGGTTGGCGCTGCGTCATGATCCAGTGAGTTGGATATGGTACAGCGCCGGGTTGTGGCTGACTGCTGGCGTCGACCAGCAGAGGGTAGAATAGGCTTTGCTTGTGAGACCGGTTGAAAATGCAGGTGCTGTGCCAAGGTTGTTGATGAGGCTGAGGGTGATGACCAGAAAAGCGCGTTCGTGGCATGTTGGTGGTCAGGATACCCATTTGAAGCCGTGGGTGCTGGTTGGCTGTATGACTCGCTTCACGAAAGCTTACGGGAGTGAAGACACAGCCTTCGTGCAACTACTACAGCGTGACGTCATCGTCACGCTGTAGTAGTTGCACGAAGGCTGTGTTGACGTTCATACTCGGGGTACCCAATTTAGATGCATAAGTAACAGGGTTTAAAGTTCAGTCATACTCCATAGAAAAGGGAGGATCCTCCGACCAGATGGGGGTCATGTCTGGCGGGTAACTGCCCAACGATTGATATCGGATAGTAATATATAAATTGTTCGCGCGGTAAACTCTATTGCGCGATGCAGGATTAGTGT
Organism: Omphaloscelis lunosa; assembly: GCA_916610215.1. Taxonomy (NCBI): domain Eukaryota; kingdom Metazoa; phylum Arthropoda; class Insecta; order Lepidoptera; family Noctuidae; genus Omphaloscelis; species Omphaloscelis lunosa. The sequence goes on from OU744255.1 coordinate 7,097,658, forward strand.
GACGTCAGGATTTTGTGTGACGTCAGGTCTTTGAGCGTAGTTCGCATGATGAAGTCCGATGTAAATACCGCCCCAACATAGTTAAATGTTTTGAGGATGAAATTTTTTTCATTTTTACTCACTTTGTTCCCATCAGCCAAACGTGACAGTAAATAGAAATATAACTTTCAGAAATTACTAGTTAGTCACTGACCACACGAAGACGAAGTACTTTCAGAAATAAAGTAGCGTTTGTTGAAATACGCCAATATGAAATATGAATTACGCCAATAATAACTTCCTTTTTTTAAGTCAGTCTGATAGTTTTGCTGACGCTACCAATGCTGCCAACACTAATATTTTGACGTAGACAGGCGCACAGTAATAAAAATCGAATACACCAAAAGAATAGTATTAACTATTTTTTTGTTTTTAAATCTCAATGATTATAATCATTGCGATAGCAAAAAATTTGCCTCTCAAAATGGATGACGAAACAGATCCCGCTGTACTAAGGAGCTACGCCTCATCGAAATGGCCTTATGCCAACAGGTCGATCCCGCAAACGCCACACCGAGCGCTGAATGTAGACAGCGCAGTGAGTCTGCATTCAGCGCTCGGTGTGGCAACACGCCATGTTCGAGTTCGCGACAAGTCAATCGTCATCCTGAGGATGCCTCGTTGAGAGGTGAAACACGGGTCGATTTCTTTCAGGGTTTTTCATGGCTCTTTAGAAATAGCTAAGCGGAACAGGTTACTAAATATATCCACATCTATTGGTATTTTAGCCTGTATCTATGGATTAAACAGGGAATATTTGGTTCTGCTTAGTCCTAAATCTTCTAAGCACACTGCTGTAGTGTTCAGGTCAGGAGAGGTGGTCAGGTCACATCTCACGTCCTCTACATGGATGACATGAAAGTCTTTACCCCTATCAAATTGCGACTGATGGAGCTACTGAAGGCAACTGAAACTTTCAGTAAATGGAATTTGGTATGGACAAATGTTCCGTCATGCATGTAATGCTAGGGGAGATTATAGAATCCGAGGCTGGCGAACTGGCGCACTGGTCCAAACTGTACTACTTACTACCGATGCCCACAAGGAGGTATGGCAAAGCAAGGAGCTCCATGAGCCTTTCTATCGGGCTCTTTATGAGCCCAGTGCACATTTCTTAGCGTCCGTTTCTTGGCTACGTTTTGGTGACTTTTTCAGGGAAACTGAATATTTCGTGACGTTGACGTGTGTCGGGCATGCCACCCTCCGGGTTTACCAGACATATTATCTCTGGTTATTGTCTGGCTAACGGCGGCCAGGATTATTTATCAGCAACTTGCTTCGAAATATAAACTTGTGGATTCTAAAGTACCATAGTACAAATATGTGTCCGATCCAATTCTCGAAAATGATCATGTCACATTGTACTCGGATAGGATTGACATTACTGCCAGGACTATTGTCGCCAATAAGCCTGATATAGTGGTCAATCGATCAGGGCGTCATGCCATGATTGGCGATATTACCATTCCACACGGCGCGGGCGAGAACCTTGTGAAAGGTGAGAAAGTCAAACAATTAAAATAAGTATCTCGACTTAGCACACGAAGTTGTTGACATGTAGAATGTGAGCTTGCCTGTAACTGTGCTGATAAATTGTCGTAACGGCCGTAAATTATTCTACCTACTAGTTACAGACAAATAAATGTTGAAGGCCTTGAATTTGTTACCAATAATTCCAAGCATGAGCAGGACATCAAGTATGCAGTTATCAGGAATATGTGGATCATTTTAACTTGTTGCTATATTCCTTTTTGATCGTGTTAGCTCAAAGCACACAGCCCCACATAAAACAAATAAAGCCTACTAGAACATCCTTCGGCCAAAAGACTTCCACAGCTAGTCCTAAAGGCCAATATGTAGATGTGTGTTACACAATGCAGTTCTGTTGTATCCTTAAAGATTTCGTCACGTACTTAGAATATTGAAACTTAGTGTACACACATAATGAAGGCCAAACGAATTTTTCACTCTAAATTTGATATTTTTTTATGATTAGACCTCATTTAACTGTTAACTGATTTGTGCACAATGGATTTCAAGTGGTTGACGGACCATGCCAATCTTTATATCTTAGGATCTTTGATTTTAAATTAACGGGCTAGTGGCGAAGCATAACTTACTGTCGTGCCAGCGAGACGAAGAAGTTTGGGCTGCCTTAGTAAAAATAGTATTAGTTGGTTTTCCGTTTTTAACAGAATTTAGTCGATTGTCAAATGTCAATGCCGTGTTTCCTTTTCCGTCCACCATCTTTGTTTCTTTCGCTTGTCAGACTTGGCTGATAAGGTTAGTATTTTACACGATTCCACATTTTCGATTAAGTTTTGTGATTTTCTGGACAAAAAGGAAGTTTTAGTGTTAGTAATTGTGACAAAATTTAATCTAAATCCAAAACATGTGTTAAAATGGTCATACTCGTAAAGAATGACGAAAAGGTTGTTATCGTGCTAGCCGACCACGCCGTTGAATATTGCGTTTCCATTTCAGAGGCCTCAAAATGCAGCTGCACATCAGAGGACAGTCGACGCACGTCTTAGACGTCAATGGACAGGAGACCATTGGCCAGATCAAGGTAATTACTACAATTCTATCTTCAAACATAATCGTATGTTGATCTCTTCGCTTTTATGGTTTTTTTTTTTAGTAGTCTGTTCTATCCTCTTCCTCAAAGCTAGTATAAGCATATTGAAGACGATTAGCGTCTTCAATATGCTTATACTAGCTTTGCGACCTCATAAATTTATGTAAAAGCTAGTCATCAAAATAACAATTTATAGGTTATGTTAGTCCTCCGAATTGGAAATGTTGTTTGATTATTAATTTGTCTCGTAACTTGCAGGAGCGCATCCGCACCCTTGCCGAGGTCGGTGCTGAGGAGGTAACTCTATCCCTCTGCGGTGCCCCAATTGAAGATGCCTGCCTGGTATCAGAGCTCTCATCTAACGAGCTTGACCTAACAGTGCCACTGCTTGGTGGTAAAGTGCACGGATCCTTGGCTCGTGCTGGTAAGTGCATCTGCATTTTTGTACAATCTTATTTGAATAAGAATGAGATTTTCATGTTCTGAGTTTAAAGAAGTTTCATTTCTGTGCATTTAAGTTGGCAGTAAATTTAAACAGTAATTAACATAATATTTAAAACATACATATGTTATTGCTGGATAACAAACTGTCCTAATAAGTTTAGCTCTTCATGATTTTTTCACTAGATAAAACAATCTACTGAACAATCAAATATAACTTTTGATTGTAACATAGAAGTTACTAAAGTTTTTACAGATTGAAGTCTACTAGTAGTTGTAGTGACAAATAAAACCTTAAAAAAACCTGAGTGGCACTTAAATGTGTATTAGTGTCAATAATAAAGATGATTAAATAATTCTATTAGTGCATTTTATATGCAAATTCTGTGTTTTACAAAATAAATGTTCTGTGTATGGATATTGAGTTTTTGGCACTCCTTAAATGCCCTAATGAATGATAAAATTATATTTATGAATCTAGTAACTATCTAGAGTTCCATGATCTACCAATTCTGAGAAATCTTTTAGATTTAACACCTTTTTAAATCATTACATTGGACTTAAACATAACTGGCAAAATGTGGGCATGTTATAGGTACACCTCTGCCCAACCCTTCAAGTAAACAAGGCATGATGTTTATGTAAATCATTCTAATTTCACCTTTTCAGGTAAGGTCAAAGGTCAGACCCCCAAAGTAGAGAAGCAACAAAAGAAGAAGAAGAAGACCGGCCGTGCTAAGAGGAGGATCCAGTATAACAGACGGTAAATATTTATTTGTGTAATGGTTTATGTCAATGTATGGCGGAGCTTGTGGCTAAATAATAACAGCCGCATGGGTCGATCCATCAGGTTAAGCTATGCTTGCCGGGTTTTGTCTGTGGATGGGTGACCATCTTTACATACCGAGACTTCTCCATGTCTCGGAAAGCGTGTAAAGCTATTGGTCCTGGATGTCATTTGTGGATCTTTGACAGTCTTTATGGGTCTTCAGAACTGTGAACTGTGTATAATACATTACCCCTTGGCTTACCAAGAAGCCAAGGGGTAACGTATTATACACAGTTACTGGGTTGTGGAGGTCAGATAGGCAGTTGTTCCATATAAAATACTTGCACCATAGTTGTGAAAAGGCTAGGCAGATTTATTGGTTGGTCGCACATCTGACGGAAGATACATTGGTCGTAAGTTTGTTAACTTTCAGTTAGTACGAACAACGCACTGAGTGTGTGAGGCAGATTTTTTATTATCTACTTGTCCATTCTAGTGTTACTCGGCCGGACGATACGCGATGCATAATTTATACATAGTAAAGGTATAAGTAGTAATAAGTTAGTTTAGCACTTGCAATAATTAATTACTGAAATTTAAATGATCGCAATAGCAATTAATGAATATTGTTGTATCCACAAATAATTATTATCTTACGGTCAAGTGTAAACTTTGCAGTTATGAAACCTATCAAGAAATTAATATAATTGGTATTAACAAAGTACTGTTTTATTACAGATTCGTCAATGTTGTGCAGACCTTCGGCCGCAGACGTGGACCCAACTCCAACTCTTAGATTTATGTTTTGTAAATAAAATGCAAATATAACATCTTTTTGCGCCAATATCCGTTTTATTTTTTCGTTCACAACCTTAATCAAGTGCAACAGATGATTCCTTGGGGTTATTCCACTAATCCCCATCATTGGGGATTTGTGAACTGTTTTGTTTAGTGTTGAAATAATCAATGAGTCCTTAAGGCGAAAGCGCCGACCCTGCCCGCGAAATTCAAATTTTCTTACGTTTTTTGTATTTTTTAGGTCAGTCTCAGATCTCATGTTAATGATTGATTGATTTGCGGTCGTCAAAATAATAAATATATATTTACAGAATGTTAATAATTAAAATCGTAAATACAATTCTCAGTGATGGTGTATAATGTCATAAATTCACGAAATTGGCATTCTTAGCAGCAAATAATTTGACACGTTATTTAGGTAACCGTGAGATGTGGAAGAAATAGAGGGAGGCCATCTTTTATGACCGCCAATCAATCAATCATTAACATGAGATCTGAGACTGACCTACAAAATGAAAAAAACATAAGAAAATTTGAATTTCGCGGGCATGGTCGAAGGTTCCACCTTAATATTGTTGTTGTAATATTGTATGTTTGTATTTTATTTTTAAACCGATGGGGATTTGTGAACTTTTTGTACTGAAGTTCACAAATCCCCATTGATGGGGATTAGTGGAATAACCCTGTGGAGTGTATTCGCACATGCTGGCGTGAGTAGGTAGGTACTACTAATCGAAATTAGACTAACCACAAAGAATGAGCTTTTGCTGGTCTCTGCGCTGCACCTTGCTAAAGTATGTAGATAGTTTAGTAAGTAGCAATTAGCAATGAATATAAATTAAATTAATGTACAATTGCAAGGTACCTACGTTACTAGACTACTCGCATACCTACAATAACATGGCAACAACGCGATTCCGGTTGGTGGTGCTATAGTTTGTCCGAGATCGCTGTTCCGCGCCTTAGGTATGTGCGCGGCGAGACGAGAAGGCGGTGCATGCAGCTTATTTGTCAATGTTCAAGGCGCGCGGCGTCCCGCTCGCCGCTCATTCGTCAAAGCTGCCCCGGCCTCGCAGGTGCAGCGTACTTTTATAATGGGCTTACCACACGCTCAAGATTCACCACAGTTTTGCCTACGCAGGCCTGCTTGTACACAGAACACTGTGCGTGTGGTTGGTAAAACTATCATGCGCAAACCCCACGGCGGGCGCGGCTTGCGTGTGGTTGGGCGGCGTTCAGTGTTCAAGCCGCAGTCTAGGTAAGTCGTCGTTCGGTGATTACGTGATCTTTCATCACTCAAAAACCGGCTAAGTGCGTATCGGACTACGCACAATGAAGGGTTTACTTAACTGCGCCGTGTGGTAACGCGGACGGCGTTACAGTACAGTTTTTTCATGCGAGAAGCTTGCGCAGGCAGAACTGTGGTGAAGCTTGTGCGTGTGGTAGGCCCTTAAGACGCGGAACAGCGGTCCCGGTCAAACTATAGAACAAAAACAACCAACCGATAGCTACCATCCGCAAATAACGTCATTGGTTGACGAATTTGACGGGGTAGGTCATTAATGTAAAACAGAAATAGTAATGGACCGAGTACACTGCCCTGTGGAACTCCGAATTGTGTTACTCTACAACTGAATAGATATTTCAGTTCACGCTTAGTTTTAGTAAAGATTCTTTTCTCTTATACCATAATCGTTAAGTTTATTTAAGAGAGTGTCATTTTCTAAGTACATAATCGAATGCCTTTGTCATATCTGTGAATATTGCACATATAGGGTTTTTCTTGTCCATATTATTCATGATTACTTTCAAGAGATCGAATATTGCCATGTTGATAATTTTATTTTTACGATTTTGTTCTTCACATAAAATGTAATTTTTAGATGTAAGTGTAAATAGATTCGTATATATATATCTATATATTTTTTTTTTCAAAAATCTTAGTAAATACTGAAATTGGAGTTACTGGTCTATAGTTTGACATGTCTTCCTTTTCATTCTTTTTATGCAATGGTTTTATGATCACAGTATTTAATTTATCAGGGAAAATACACACATTTATTATATGGCATAATGGTTTTGCGATTTTATCAGAGACAAATTTAACTACAACGGTTGAAATGCCGTCGAATCCGAAACTTTTTTTTTTTAAAGATTTGTATCACATGTGTGATATCTTGAGGGACTCCTGGCTGTATAAATAAAGATATTTGGGTTTTAGTAATTGCAGCTGTATTTCCCGTACAATTACTGGGAGTTCATCGTCGATATTACAAAGTACTCTGTGGTACCAGGCGAACATGAGAAATACGGAGGTAAGATGCCGCGAATGGCGCGCGTTCGAATCGGATTATCAAGTCCGAGTTCAACATAGGTACCTGCCTATACATAGTTAGATAGGTGCGTAAATTACATTCATTAATTGAATAATTAAATGGATAAGTAATTTAAAATTGGGAATCAAACGAGCTTACCTGTTAAGCGAAGTCTTGATTCTAATTTTACGAACGGCGATCTGAAATATAATTCGTTAAACAAAGTAGTAATTCTTATGCACAGCGTAGACATCGCGTTCGTTTAGACATAAAATATTATAATTTTTTTTTTTTTTTAATAGAATTATCGTCCCCGGTGGCAACACACGCAGGAATGTCACTAATTTTAGAGATCCTTATGATGGAGAACAAGCTCTGTTTTCTGTACAGAGTAGTTCCGCATACTTACATTCACTAAGTTTTCCTGGAAAAATAAGTGAATTAAGTAGCCTAATTATTGCAGCTTTGGGGCTATTAGCTAGTGGCGGGTGGGTAATTATATTTCAGATCGCCGTTCGTAAAATTAGAATCAAGACTTCGCTTAACAGGTAAGCTCGTTTGATTCCCAATTTTACTTCACGGCGATCTGAAATATAATTCGTTAAACAAAGTAGATGTTCAGAGTTGTCTGCAATAATTTAGTTAGTTAATAAGTTACGGCATATTCTGATTTATTAGGAACTTTTATCATTCTTTCTGAATACAATATTTTAATTTTATGTAATTTAAGAAGGTTGCTTTGTTTTATGTGAATGTCATGTACATCTGTAATTGGTATGTATATAAGTCCATAACTGTTAACATTTAATATTTAATGTAGAATATATATGCTTTTGGCGTATCTATTTTAAATAAATTCTTAATAACGTTGCTTAATTAATAGTGTTTAACTATTTTTCATCAGTAATGAGGTATAATCATCAACACAATGTTGGTTGGCACTGTGTCTACTTCAATTGATGCCAGCACTAAGTTGAGCTACTGTATGTTTTGTGCTATGGGAGGTGAATTATTAGTATCACTTTCACTTCCTACCACATTTAACCCAGCTTGTGTTTATACAAATTTTATAAAGTTGTTCTGAATTAATATACCAGGAGGATATTATGATATGAATACTTTAAAAGTGTAAAACTGGGTGAACCTGCTACAGGGACACCTTGCCCAACCATTCGGGGAAACAAGGCGTAATGTTATGATGTTACTTTAAAAGTTTCCATGATTGAGAATAGCATTCTCAGATCTGTCTGTAAATAGTTAAATTATTTGGGATACTGTTGTGCTCAATGTTGTGCTCAGTGAGTATTGAGTTGCACATTACATCTTGCTGTCAAGGTAAGTGTCGAGCTCAGTGAGTCTAGAAGATGAATTGTAAAGATTATCATTAGGGTATTTTAAAGAATGTCAGTTATCTAGTGATCTGAATAAGAGGCACCATGGCTGTGAAGTCCTTAGTAGTTAAACTTTCATAGGGTGTAACAGGATCTTTTAGCCCCTGAATGTTGTAAGCAGAGAGGTATTTTTGGTAAGCATTTGTGGAATTGTATTGTACCTAAATTGTACTGACAGACAAACTTAGTGTTTTTTTGTTTTTTTTGAAAAATCTAGTAGGATTTTTTGGTCAAATTCTTGTGATCAGTTGATGTTATTTCCGTTTAGGTAAGTATATACTTTATGATATGGTTTCATTTCATTTTTGGATGGACTAGTTTTCCATAACTTTAGTTATTAAAGGTATTTTGGAAACTGAATTTCAAATACGGAATAGGCTTTTAACTTGTAAGCACCAATTAATAAGGGCAGTATATTATGCCCTGGATAGGAGAGAGGTTTGAACAAATTTGAGGTGAAAGGGTCTATTTCAGATGCTTAGGGTTTTTCCTCAACAATACTAATTTCCATATAAGTTTCACATATTCTGCTAGCAGTAATTACTTGACGAGTTTAGAGCTAATCGAGACTAAATTCATTTTAGAAGTATAAAGATATAAACTCTTTTCCTTGACCTCATAATATGTCCAAAATTGGGATTGTGTAATGAGTTGCATTTTTAAGTGAGGGAGTTGTATAATTGAACTTGTTATGATGTGCACTTGGTGAGCAGATGGAGAGTTTTAGAGTAAAGCAATTTGTAGATAATTCATTCATAGTACCTACATTTATTGTATTATACCTTATCTTGTTCATGTTCTACTCACAATCCATCAATACCTACGTTGTCCTCACAATGTTCTCCCCCCCTCCTTTTATTTTTTGTTTCCGTGATAATTTCACTTTAGTGCTGCAATTATCATTTAAATCTACTGTTAAATATGTAGACTAGTAGTTGGCAATCAAATGTTTAATTAGGTATTTTGATTTTATAAGCTTTGAATAAGATCACCCATTTCTGCCCAGCCCTTCGGGAAGTCCAGGCGTAATGTTAATAAGATCACCCATTTCTGCCCAGCCCTTCGGGAAGTCCGGGCGTAATGTTAAATAATGCGACTAAGTTTACTAGCACTTTTTTTTTTTTTTAGTAGGTACTGGTGTTTCAAGGTTTGTTTAAAGTGAAAAAATAAAACTTAATAATCAAGCCTAAAAAATAGCATTATTAGTTTTCAAGCCCAAACATTTAAACACACTTATAGTGGTATTTATTGGTATGTCTTATCGCAGTCTTGATATTTTACCAAATAAACAGTCAAGTTAGATTGTAAGAAAACCTTGTTTTCTGTAAGTGGCACTACTGGTAATTTAGTAGGTAAAACAGAGATAAGAGACTATTCAAGTATGAAAAGTATTAGTAAATGTGTATGTAATTAACCCTTTATTGGTTATTTGGTAGGTAATGTTATCTTCCAGATAGTCCTAAGTGATACCCTTGTACCTATAGGATGAAATCATAATATGATTTCATAAAGGTAATATGGTATATTATACCTATCTATTTTGATATGCTAAGCTATAATTGATTAGTGTACAAGTTGTCAGTTTGTAACATACTTGTAGTTATTACTGGGATTTTTATTTTTATTTTCCTTCAGTATGATATGGTGGGATTCTTATTGCTCGGGATGGGTTAGACAGTCTTGACGATTTTTTTTTTTTTTTGTTCATAATGAAACTGAATTTTCTATTTTGTTTGGGGCTGACTCAAATGTATTTTTCAGATAAATTCTTTGTAGATCTATCTATTGTATTGTTTGTAAATGCATCTCAATATTTAATAAGTTCTTTGGCGGTATTGAGAGGATCATCATCTACCCGGCCTTCTCCCAACTATGTTGGGGTCAGCTTCCAGAGAATGGCTTTGGGAGGTTAAGATATTGAATTTGGTAGGTACCAAATATTTTCTTATCTATGTCCATAGCCAATAGCAGAATCAGAGGAATATAACTGCTTTGCCAGCATTTATTCCAGTATTGGTCTTCTTGAATTGTTATTTTGGAATATAAGCCGGGTTGTTGTTGAGGTCCACCATATATATTGATTTTTATTTTCAGTGACAAAAATAGTTCATTTATTTTTCCGACATAGTCCATTCCAACCGATTAGATTAAACCAAAACATCATAAGATATTGTGGTGGTGGTTTTCAATGGTGTGATTCCTGTTATTAACCCGGTAGAAGGATGTTTTATTTTGTTATTTACAAAAGTAAGTAAATCAACTAATGTTGTGCTTTGTGGTTTTAATATTTATTGAATAGTTTTTATTGTTTTTGTTTGTAGCTAAAACATTGTGTACTCAAGTTTGTGATTGTTTCGGTTTGTTTATCAAATAGGATGAATTAAAGTTAATGTCAATTAGAGATTATATAACTTTTGTTCTGGTTTTAGTTTGGTGGCAGTGGGCATTGCCAGCTGGTTTTGCTGCATCAGCCAAGTTAATCAACAATTTGTGTTTGTCTTATGTTCTTCATAAGCATGGGGTCAGTCACTGCTTTCCCTATGATAGGGGTAATAACCAATACGGCTTGTTTCTGGAATATCTCAATCCCTTGTTTCCTCAGTCTAAATGGGGTGAATAAGTATGGGAGCATGGAATAATACTTTGTATTATTCCAATTATGGTTTAGCCCATTGCACTTGTATCTGAAATCAAGAGTTTCCAGAGGTAGCATTTATCGTCAGCCATTGTATCACAGAATCATGTTTACAAAGTATCTTGTGTATTTAAATGTATGCCTGTAAAAATTGCACAATTTTGCATTATTGTTTTAGTTTACAAAATAGATATCATTTATCAGTTTTTGGCAGGATAATTAAGCCACCTAGAGCTAGATAAGTCACTGAGTATCTCGTACACAGTGATATCTTTTAATTAGCTATATTTTGTTTGTTAAAAATGGCAATCCTTGATATGAAAGCTAGATCACGTAGTATTGAGATAACATGCTATAAGCATCTCGTGCTAAGCATGTGCGCACCATGTCAGATATGTGCCAGTTAGCAACATAGAATCAATGTTGTTGAGAGTACCTTGTACTTGTTGATAACAATCTAGTTAGCGAGGCAGAATTCCACACTCACTATAGGAAGTATAATGCTTTTGCAAGTTTATAACACACAGACACTGTGCAAGGTTAAGTAAGGCTGTCTCGCAACCTTCATGCTTGTAAATTAAAAGTATATAGAACCACTTTTGACAATTCCTTAGCCAAGATCATAGAAATGTGACTTACCCCTGGTGACGAGTACATACCAGCGTTAGCTATGTAGAATAACATCGCTAAGTGCATCACGTGCTACATTGGTAGTTTCATATTCAGCTGGTAACGTAGAATTAGCGTTACTGAGAGCATCTCGTGCTTACTGGAGGGGTAATGCTGACAAGCGCGTACCAGCTAGCTATGTACAGTTACATCGCTAAGGGCATCACGTGCCTCTCTGGTAGCTTCTCATCCAGCTAGTAACGTGGAGATAACGTTACTAAAGACATCTCGTGTCCACTAGAGAGATAGGTAATGCTTTAACAAGTTGTGTTGTGTTAATGTCCACCATAGTGCTTGTAAAACACTGTCAGTATCACGTACAAGGTGGTCAGTTAAAGCCAGGCATTCTCGCACATTAGGATTGTGGGAGGCCTCCGGATCTAAGTACATCTAATGTGGGTCAGGAACTCAAGACTAAAGCTGCTTCTAGTTAGTTCTGATGTAGGTAATTTATCAGCTTTCCTGTTAATATCGTTGATGGACGCCTTGTCCGTCTCAGGTTTTCACTAACGATGCACTTATTGCACTTTCTATCACTTAACATAATTAACATTTGTTATTCTAGTAAAAAGTTCCGTAAACTTATTTTAAATGAATAATTTTAAGAGAGCAAATTTTTTCGTGCGATGAAAAAACGCGCGCGAAAGAAAAGTGACATTCCTGCGTGTGTTGCCACCGGGGACGATAATTCTATTAAAAAAAAAAAAAAATTATAATATTTTATGTCTAAACGAACGCGATGTCTACGCTGTGCATAAGAATTACTACTTTGTTTAACGAATTATATTTCAGATCGCCGTGAAGTAAAATAATCACCGCTGCTCGCTGTCCGGTTTCAAGCCTTTCGGGTTTGTTCTTGGCACTGAGGTATTGTACTAAAGTGTACTATATATACTACATCACCTTTTTAGTAACTTGAACGGACAAACGCACACCCATGTTGTCTTCGACTGGTAATGAGAGTGAGCAGGACCTACCTAAGGCATTTGTCGCACCGCCAACGATTAACGAGAAGCGAGTAGAGCTACTAAAAACGAGTAGGCAGCACAGCGAGCAGCGAGTGCGCAGCGGCGACGAGCGATTACTCGCTGGTATCCATGTTCCAGATAGGGTTGCTAACTTTTTTGAAAAAAATTATTTAGTTATCAAGTTCTTTAAATAGGAAAATAAAATATCTAGAAGATAGAAAAAACAGTGGCATTCCGAATGTGCCGACAGAAGTGAAAACTTGAAAAATAATCGGCACCGCGGTAATCATCACATTGATGTCTTTTACTCCGCGCACCGCGGTAATCAACGCGTAGATGTATTTTGAATGGCCAAAAGCTGGTGTCGTTACAGTGTCAGGAAATTAATGGTTTAGTCCCATTTCAAAAATGCCCAACGCGACTAAAGTTTTCACTTCAAAAATAAAATTGGGTGCTTTTAGCAAACGCCAACAATTTTTTATTGTAGGTATTTGAAAGTTTCAAAAGCTAGTTTTACAACCAAAATGTAGTAATTATATAAATAACTCGATGGACAGTCTGTTTATCTCTTCTCGCCAGAGACGAGAATTCAGATTCCTTACCGAAAAAACTCAGTGAAAGCTGAAGTGGCGGGAATACATACAATTTATTTACTCTCGTAAATAAATCAGATCCATTTTTACCATTGACGAGAACCAAACGATTGTCGTGGATCGCGGTGCTGTCAGTTGCGAGTGATGCCGTGTCGAAACGAGTTGTCGCCAAAATATTTAAAAAAATGGAGCATCTAGTAGGCCTGTTTCCATACTGTCCATTTATATTGTGGCTTAAATGCCGATTTGCCTAAAGGCGATAACAATAAAAAATCTGTTGTGTCTCGTTAGTGACAGTCGGCGGTTTGCTTAGTTATACTAGTTTCTAGTGCTTACGTGTGTGTGTTACCTCCATATCAACTAACGAATATGACCGTTATGTCGGTCGTTTATTTTTCAAATATTCACAGGCATTAACTTGGTAGGATCGGAAATAAAACTATAATCAGCGTTATTTGGCAAATATCGTGTATTTCAAAAGGGCCAAGGAAGACTGTATGTATGTTTGTTCACACACTTATCGTCACAAAAGAGTTCAATTGGATATAATTATTTCAATTGACAATTTGTACGTTGTCATGATAAACGGCAAGACAATAGTCCAGACGCGTGTTACGTGTACCTATTGATAATTCCTTACATAATGTAACACTATAATGGCACTGTGGCATCGATAAACAAACTAAACAATTCAAAAAAATCATAGTCACCATCTAAAAGTACCTATCTCCGAACATCACAATTTACGATTTTACACAAACTTTCGTAAACAAAATAAATATTGTACTTTTGTTCACAATATCTCTCAAAAATATATGTAGAATTGTAGATATAATATAGTTAAGTACGTGTAGGTATAAGTACGTTTACATAAAGTAGATACCTACATAATTATAGTTTCAGGTATAGTTCATTCATTATACAAAAGTCATCAACTGCTGTCTTTCAATGTATGTCTCAGTATGTAGTAATACTGAGACATACATTGAAAGATAGGTACACAATTAAAAACAGGCAAAAAATGATATAGAAAAATGAATTGCTTTCAAAGAAACGAATGATTTACGATTCAAAAATATATGACTATGATTTATTAATAGGGATGATGGGTTGGTTAAAAAAAACGAAATTCTATTTAGCTCGTCAGCCAGATAATAAAAAAATATTAGACACGTGTTTTTTGCTTTATCATATTAATAAAAATTACTTAGATAAAACGCATTAAAATTGGGGAGTGGGGGCTCGCTACGTCACAACTCAGTATAGACTCTACCAAGTCGTGACGTCATGCCTCATTTAACTCTATGTATCGCCGTAATCTTTCGATTACGAAAAAAAAGGAGACATACGTGTCCAATATTTTTTAATAACCTACCTGAAGAACAAAAAGAAATTGATATCATCCCTATTAGGTACACAATTTAAGAATAGATACGCTAGAAGACCACAGCCACAGTAATAGTCCTTAATCTAAATAAAATAAATGTTAGTAACACATAGGATTAACTACGCCTTAACATTGCATGTGATGTGCAATACATTTGGAAATATTTTACCAATTTATTTACAATAAAACTTCTACAATAATAACAACGACTGTTGAGTCCAATTTATTTACGTAAATATAAATATTTCATAGCAAAATAGCGAGTCAATTCACACAATAAGGCACAATTGCTACAAAATTTCAACCCATTTCTATGTTTCATACATCATGGTCATCATTCATCTCGCGCTGACCTGCACCTAAATTGCGTAATACAACACAATCACAATCTATTTCGATTTGAAACTGATTGCTAATCCATTGCTTCATACGTCGGAAAAAAATCAGCTCAACAACGTAAATAACGCAGTGAATGTTGTTGAACTGTCAAAATGAAACAAATTAGGCACAATTGTTTACGAAAATAAGTTACGCAATTAGGGTACAGCTATCTAATTGCGTAACACATTTTCGTATATGAACAAATCTAACACATTTTCGTAAATGAATAATCTGTTACATTTTGACAATTCAACAACATTCATTGCGTTACGTTGTTGAGCTGTTTTTTTTTTTTCGAGCAATGGATTAGCAATCTGTTTCAAAACGATTCAGATTGTGATTGATCGTGTATTACGTAATTAGGGTACAGCACCCTAATTGCGTAATACAGTTTCAATCAAAATCCGAGAGATTGAAGGATATTTCTAATCCATTGCTTCATAGGTTAATAAATTTGTCTGCTCAACAACATAAATAACGAAATGAGCCGTGGCTTGAACTGTCAAAATGAAAGAAAATGCGATCAATTGTCATTTTATTTTATGTGTGTTACGCAATTACCCAGCTGCACCCTAATTGTGTAACACACTTTCTATGATAATTCAAAAGATTTTGAAGGAAATTGTTTACTTTGTTTTAAAAATTGGTCTGATCAACAGCATAAGTAACGCAATGAATGTCGTTGAACTGTCAAAATGAAAGGCATTGCCATTGTAAGGTGTGTTACGCAATTACCCCGCATCAGTCTAGTCTGTCGCAGTAGTCTAGTAATAGCCTACCTCCTGCATATTAATTATTAATGCATGATGTGGACTATTACAACAAATTAGGTACTGCATTTCTATTGTCTTAATGTCCCTCGGTAAACTTCGTGTTTCGTCAGTTGTCGGATTTCTATCAGTTGCCCTTTGCACTTGGTGCAGATCGGACGCTCTCAATTGACTTGGAAAGTATATAGAGTTATTAATACTCTTTTAACTTAATGTAATTTATCAAAACAATAGGAGGAAAGTCGCAGGCATGACAGATAGAAAATAAGTTTTACAGCACCATATAGTTGACACGGAAATCAAAAATAAAACAACAATAAAGTACTTAGTTCTGAATTCAAATTATTATAGACGACAAATCTAATAATTGATGGACCTGGAAATTAGCATTCGTTTGTATTCGGAAATGCGATGATACCCGACGGACATTAAGAAAATAGAAATACTGTCCCTCTACTATAATAGTATAGTCTTATATTATGCACCACTTTTATGACCTAGGCACACGATAGTTATCTAATGTTAAATGTAACACAACTATAATTTAAAGTACATTTTGGCTTCAGATCTCCTCAATATGGGTCCTAATTCGGACAAAAAACTGCGAAACTATCTTTATATTTCAAGTCTTTGTACTTTTAAAACCTCTAAACCTATTTTAAATGCAATTATCTGACTTAATCAAATCTATTGCAAAAGCACCATCTCTTGCAGTGTTGTCAAAGATTTAAAGACTGGTCAAACTGAAGCGAATCCCGAGACGGATGAAAGCATATCTTTGACAGTTTCTGGTCATAGCAGTTGCCAAAAGTACTAACAGTTTGGCAAGCTATAGAGTCAAATAAAACCTCTTTTCCTGCGCGAGAAAAGCAAAGAAAAGGTTTGCGCACACTTAGTTTGACCAATCCGTCACTACTGGGAATGTTTCTAATTTTATAATTTCGTATTCGAGGTACATGTTTAGGATTGTGTTTATTAGTTAACAATTAAATTAAAATTAAATCTAACTTGATCTCTAAAGGACAATGACCAAATTACTATGGGAAGTGGCGCATTTGGTTTTGTACTGCGGTCATCGTTGAAACCTTAGTCGGTATTGGAAAAATCTATCACAAAAATGAATTGATAAACGATTTTTCTACAAATGCAATCCGAGATAATATATTCTAACCTGAATTTTGATATAACTCGGAAACTCTTATAATTCGGTTCAGACTAATGTTAGGTTATGTTACCACATATTAACTTTTGTTCGTCGTATTATTCTGCATCAAAATTAGTAACGTTTGATAGATAGGCGCGGAAAAAAAATTACACCATTTTTGGCCATTGACTTTTGACTGAACTAACATTAGGTATACTAGGTACATTTTGTAAATAAATGTAGATTAAAAAAAATCCAAGTCTTACAAAAAATAATTTCCATATTCATGAACGAATGCGCCAAGGTAATGTTAAAACCGTTACAATGGCAGTGAGTGCAGTAACTTACGTATAAGGTCATTCATGAATACGGGAATAAGGCTGGTATTCAAACTATGCAAGGCATAATTTATTATTCATTACACGCATTAGTGCACACTCATCCTTCGGCAGACGGCACATTTCAATGCCAGCAACGTTTCGTTTGACGCACTCATCCGGCAGTTGGAAAACTGCATTCACTATTATTCAATAGAGTTCTTTTGGCACTAATGTGTTGTCCGCAACAATGTGCTTTTGCAAATGTCCTTTCTTTTACACTTTATTGATTATACTTTGTGGGCTGGTGTTTTTTGCCTTTCGCTTTTCACTCTCACGTTCCTTCTCCCATCTGTTAATTCTGTTGATGGGGTAGCACAACAAGGCTGAAAAGAGTATTAATCCTCCTGCCACGTAGAATGATATATCATAGCTTTTGGTGGAGTCGTACAGCATTCCTGCGAAAGATAAAAAATACGAATCAATAACATGAAGACGAGGTCAAATTAATATATAGGTACAATATGTCAAAAAGCCTATTCGATCCGAAAGGGGCTGAGGAGGCACTGCAATAAAATTCCCTAAAAGTAATAAAAAATCTTATTATTATTGAAAATAAAACAGTTATTTCTATTTAAAAATCACATTTTTAGCACCAAAAATACCCCAAATCCAATAAAAATGAGCAAATTTTCAACAGGGGGAGTTTTAACAAATCATAACTCCCCCTGTTGAAAACACCCCCTTCCCGCTAACGACGGCCGCCCGCGTCCCATGTCATAACCCGGTAAAAATTCTATTTGAAAAAAAAACGATACCTGGCTCAGTACGATACCTAATGACACCCTCACGTATCGGACAGGTCATTTTTTACATGTTGTACAGAGTGAGTATCAATAACATGAAAAAAACAAGGGCAAATTGTTATATCAACGTAGCAAAATCTGTTCCTGTAAGTATCCTAGAAGCATGTATTTTTAGTCCTATAGAAATTTCTCTGTCAGATTAACTATCTCGTTAAGCTGACTCTCTGTTTTTGCGTATAGTTTAATATCATCCATGTACAGTAAATGATTTAAAATGCCACCTTGGGTTTCATCCTGTTATTATTGCAGACGTCCATAGAAGACGGTGGACCACCATCAGCTGGGTTAGCTTATAATAATAATAATATCAGCTTATAATTGTCCCAATGCAGGAAAAACTCCTCTTCTCATACAAAGAAGGCACGAGCATTGATCACCACGCTTGTTCAAGACGAGTTGGCAACTTCAGACTTATATTGGCCGTTAGCTTCTGTGCCTGTGCCATAAAATAAAATGAACCTCACCTGCTATAGGAGCACCAATTAAAGCACCAACGCCTTGGAAGAGAAGAAACAGGCCGTAGCAGTTGGTGAGCTTCGCCAGACCAAGGTACTCCACGACTACGATTGAACGCAACGCAGCGAAGCAAGCTGGAATTAAACAAATCACAATGAACCAAGCGAATATTTGACCATGTTGGTATACTGAAATCATCGGGACGTATTAAAATTAAAATATATAGGTTAGTGTGTTTCAGTTCTGAATTGATTAATTTTTTTACCTTAAATAATACTAACTTATTATCTTTTATTTTTTTAGCTGCTGAGGCTGATAAATCGTGAAAAAAGCGAAATAATGACCAACTCACCAACAGAAAGGCCGAATATGATGCAGTATCCGTACTGGAAGTAAATATTGAAGGATAAGCTGCTGAACATAGTCGCGAGACCTCCGACAGTGAGAGCAATGTTGGTGACGAACATCGCAGAGACCTTCGGCATCGACGACACCAAGCCGCACACCAGTCGCCCAACAATGTTCGCAACTCCGATCGATGACACCAACCACTCAACAGCATGTGGCGGCATGTTGTTGTCCTCCGCTCTGTTTTGCACGTACATGAACGGCACAAAGAATCCGCACATCGTGAAAAAACCACTGACTGCCAGAACCACGAATGTCGCAGACTTGAAAAGGCTCACGTCCAGCAGGGTAACCAATGCTCTGCGCACAGCTACAGGACAAATATGACATTTATTACCCTTCTCTTCTTTTTCGTCTTCGGGAGAAGGTACGTGCGTTACAGCCATGTGGTACCCAATGGATGTCCGCGACCTGTACTGTGGCAGTCTGGCCAAGCTGGCTCCGAAGAAGATATCTTGACGGTATAAAGGTCTGGGACCCAAGTCAGCGGTTGAGGCGCGTCGATCGTCATTGGTAAAGTCCTGGCGCGATACAAGTCTGAGAACGGATCCTGGCCGGGCTTCGATCAAAGGCGCAGTTGCCTCGGGAGTGGTAGTAGCGTCTTCCTGTTCGTCTTTCTCAGTGACTGTTGCGTATTGAGGTTTGGTTAAGTTACTCTTGATAGTTCCTGCTGTGGCGGAGGAGCGCCGGTGTTGAGCATTAATAGCAGTACTGCTTCTACGGAAGACTTCTTCTGCCGTCGGATAACGAGTGTTGTTTGAAACACCCATCCAAGTATGAGGTGTGGGTTGGGTACGGAACTTCATGTCACTCGGAATTCTGAGGCCTGCGTCAAGTCCTCTCTGTAGTTTTATCGTATTCTTCAGTCTTTCTGCTGCTATTCTGCTACGTTCTTCTTCAGTTACAGCTGTTTCCTCCTCAACTACTACGTGGACTGGCTGTATTGGTTTGAATGTTAAACCAAAGACAATACACACCAGCATCATACCTGAAGCAATATAATATTTAATCAGAACAAGATGTTTAGGACAGGTACAATAATCTAGTAAAATGTTTATGGACTTAAAATAGTTTAATAGTTTTTTTAATAAGTAAAGAGAGAAAATGATAACATTGGCTTTTCTTTGTTTCTTTATTCTGTTGTTACTGACCTGCTTGACCAAGCACGGCCATCCTCCAGCCATGTTGTGCTACAATCGAGCTTGTAATAGGCGACATTATAAAGCAGCCTACTCCGGAGCCACACAGAGCTACACCCGTCGCAAGTGCCCGCCATTTCTCGAAGTAGAAGCCAACAGTTAACACTGCAGGCATGAATAACAAGCAGACACCGAAACCTGAAAACAAATTATATAAATTAAAAATCTTATGATTATCTTCACAATACCTACATTTCGCCTGAATTGGTTGGTACCCCGAAAGGGTGGGTAGGCTGGTGCAGTATTAAATCCTAATTATTCTAGTTATCATTTCAAGCGAGGCAAGCCTGTTGCAATTACTGGGCACAATAAAAATCCAGATTCTGGTTGCTACTAATTAGGAAAAGCTTAGCGCAGCGATTCTCAAACTTTTTTGACGCCCTAAACTAATTAAAAACTGTGTTTTATGGATTATTCCACTTTGCCACACCAATCTGCCCCACGTGCAACAAAGTGGATTTTTCTCAGTTTTGTCATCCACTGTGTTCCACTAATTGATTTTGGTGGGGCAAATAACACTCGCATAAACTCTGAGTTCACTTTTTCCCACTAGGGCTTGGCACTGTTGGATTTAATAAAATATTATGTCGAAAATAAAACAGTTTTAATAATAAAAAATAGAAACTAGTCGTACGAGATTATGATGATTCTGAAGCAGTTAAAATACCACAAAGCAATGACGTCCACTGTTGGACATAGGACTTTGGGACTTTGGAATATTTTCACGGAGTCCATAAGGCTCGTGTACGTAGTGGCTGGCTAAGCGTATATAAATCAATATTTTAGAACATTAAGATTTTTTCTCCACACAATCTTGTTTATTCAATAGTAAGTACTATTGAATAAACTGTTTAACTGAGTGGGCAGAAGGTATCTTACCTCCAATGAGCCCGTAGGTTACGTAAAGGAATTCGGGGCTGGTGGCATAGTAGGAGATGGTGAAACCAATTGCTGCGATTATGCATCCAAGGATAGTTACCGCTCGGAACCCGTACCTGAAAATTTAAAAAAGATAATAAGAAAGGAACAAAATTCTCATGATCATAAAGCCTAACGGTTAAGCTCCCTAAATTATATGTTAATTTGCATTAATATTCTGAAACAGTCACGCATACAATCAAAATAGAAATTTAGTATATAATTTATTGGAACTTTTAATTTCCATGTACAAGACAGTTACGTAATTGTAACATTTTCGCTCGATTATTTTTTTATTCGAAAATCATGTCTTTTTTAAAAAGATTATTTAAATAAAAGGAAGATTACTGGGGTTTTATGACTAAAATAAGTAAGTAAAAGGTAAGATATAGTTTATTATCTAGCCACAAGATATTGTTTCTCTAAATCAATTATTACTTTAGTTATAAACGAAACAAGAATTGAGACTTACGCCATTTAGTTCCGTGCTCGAACATGATCAAAGAGCGCACGCAATAGTCAACTTTATTACTGATGAGTTAGCGTTTAGCACATAATGGAGTGGCGGGGTGCATGGGGCGGAGTTTGCGTGGAAATTGTGTTTAGAATACCTGGTCTTAATGCGAACAGGGGACGCTAGATACTGTATAAGGAAGGGCACGCTGTAAGGAATTTGTCTAAATCAGTACTGAATTCACTCACTTGTTTGTCAAAGCAGATGCTATAGGACCAAGAAGAAGGTAGAATCCAGCAAGTAAAGAATTTATTGGCGCCACTTGACTTTCAGTCGCCTGGAAATAAAATAAAATATATTTTTTTAAGAAAGGTACCACAATTAATTACATAATGAAAAATAAATGAGGAATGTGATAATTTATTTCCTTCGTTTCGTGTTTCATGTTTTTCATAGATTTGACGACGGCCCGTGATGCTTTTTGATTTAAGTTCATGTAATTGACCATTCATTTATATTGTAGGTACTATCGAAAAAACGCATTTCTGTACACTGTAAGGACTATTATTGCTTGCAGCGCTCGGCCACTATAGTATTGCTTACCTACGAAAAAAAGGGTCGTGTGCACGGGATTTTGTTTTCAAATTGGTTAGATATGTGTTACCCCGATGGTACCATCACAGGCGCTGAACCACTTTTCAACCTTATTACTAAGGGCTTAAGGGTGAAAAGCGGTTTACCGCAAATGTCCGCGGTTGTACCTAGACTTTTATGTAGGGTAGGTTTCCGCACCAACCAAACCAAACTCTCTATCATAGAACATAGTACCCGACATAAAAGTCTAGCTACAACCGCGGACATTTTCGGTGAACCGCTTAAATTAATTTCTAAATAAAACTGCATTGTTGGATTTCGAACTCTCAGCACTGAGCCTAGTGTTGAAAATCCAACCTTTTATTTAGGGATTCAATTAAGTGTCACTTAGTGAAGGTAAGTAAAAACGGGCATTAGTCTTTCAGGTGGACCATTGTACCATCCAGCAATAGATCACATCTCCTGGTCTGTTCAGAACATCTGTGAAAGATCTGGGTGCTCCGACGGTTTCTGTTCTAATCTGGGTGACGTCTGTGCATTGCATTCAAAGAGTGAAAATGTAGAGTACTACTCCAGGTACATTAAGTATAGGAAAGGGAGAGGAAGACCAAAGAAAAGATGGATGGGTTGTATGAGGGATCATATGAAAGAAGTAGTGATGGCTGACAGGGGAGAATGGAAGAAAAAACCGTGTTGTGTCAACTCCACGTAATATGGGATAAGAGCAGGGAGAAAAACGCATATCAGCAGTTTGAAAATAAAATCCCGTGCACACGACCCTTTTTTTCGTAGGTAAGCGTTACTTTAGCGGCCGAGCGCTACAAGCAGAAATAGTCTTTACGGCGGTGTATAGATATGCGTTTCTTCGATAGTACAAACACAAAGTTATATCACGTTTTTGCAACGAACATAATCTTAGGGTATAACTTCACTTCGGGATTTGTTCCCGAAATCCTTGATTGATTTTTGCAAGAAAATACATATTTTTGTCGCAAATCTCAATGAACTCTATCCTTGACACAAATGGCACAGAATAAGTTGGCACGCTAGACGAAAATCGTGTTGCGTAAAATAGTTTTCGTAGACAGAAACCTAAACAGTAATAGTTCGGATAGGTCCTAGTCGCAGAACACCCACATCTTGTAGTGCGACATTCGACACCATCATCCAACATGTTAGTTTGAAGAAATTACAATTAACCGGTTACCGTTAATATGCAAATACTTGGTAAACCGCAAGCACACCTCATTACAGGAAGTAACAGAAAAAGATATCGTCGATGAATAAATTCTGCAAATTCCCTCGTCGAGACCCGTTCAAGGCGTCCCACTCTTAGAAGATCGCAAAAAATACGTCAAGATTGTTGTTGGTATACATTGATTAGTGGACTGAAGATTTGAATGCACATGACCATATAAAGCTTTCAATGTGAAACAAGTGTTGCGTTCAAGTCGTTACAATTAAGTGATTTGAGTGCGATGTGGAAGTAAATCGGTTACTTCCCGTGGTCAATTAAGTTTCCGTTGTCAATGTACTCTGGCCCACTGGCCTTGTTATTCTGACAGACATGTCAGACGCTGAACGCTCTATGCACTTTTAGTTTTAATTAAAGTGACATTTAATTGGATGGCTGGGTCTTGTTAGTTCAGTTCAGAGCACATGTACCTACCCAGAATGCCAGATTGATGTGTTAGAAATACTACCGTTTAAACAGCAAAGTTAATTTCAAAAGTCCAAAACCAGTTTCATCCAGTTAACACTGGATCTGTCAAGTTTTGCATATTATAGATGACTCTATAATATCCAAAACTTGACAGAGCCAGTGTTAACTGGATGAAACACATTCACAATTATTCCGGTTTTTTACATTCTAGAAGTTGTGCAAAAAGTGTAATCTAAATAATTAGCATGAAATAAAAGACCGGGTTATCGCTAGCAAGTATTTTTTCAGTTCGCAAATTACATTTTCAAATGTACCGTGATAAACAAAAACGGTTTTATCCTGTCGAAGACTGTTATGGGTTAGTCCCCTTTTGCAGAAACGTAACAAAACCTTTGGAATTCCAAAACCCTAAATATTTGTTACAGAAGTCATTTTCCTTATCTTTGAATTTAAAGCATGGGCTTTTCAAATGTAACGGTATATTATGCAAATAAATTTAGTTAACAAGTTCGCTACATGGTAAACACTAATATATAAGTACCGTAGCTTGTTGCAGCGTCTAGGCACGTTCATTTAGTTACCTGAAGTCTATGTGTGGTCGTATTTACTCAAGCAAGATGCATAGGCTGTTTCTCAGACGTGCGACGTTGGATGTTAGCATAACGGGGCTGTCGGCTTAAGTTATAGATATTGAATTTCAACGAGGCCCTCAGTACTTAGGGCATTGTACACACTTTTGATTACGTATGCAGCTACTGTTGTCAGCTACTAAGTAGTATTTTCAAACAAACAAGTTTTTTATTATGTCTATAAGTATTACCTAATAAGAAGCCTTTTTTGTTATTTTTTTATCTGGGTAATTCTTTCAGTCGCGTTCAAATCTTATATACCTAAAGTTTTTTGCGAGTCCTGCGGGGTAAAGGGATGATGCCTGGGTGAAAAAAAAAACATTCTATTTAGAGACATTATTTCTATTTTTTGACATTGTTATTAATTTATTAGGGATTTTTTTATGGTTGTTGTTATATTGTAATTGAACATAACAGATCTTGACATTACGAGATTATCTCAATTCTTTATCTAATAATAATTGTGATTGTTGTTAATGTTTTGGAATATTTTGACAGTAAGCTTTTCGACATTACTCATTTCGAAATTTATATTCTTCATTGTATGATTTGCGAGAGATTTATATGTAATTAATTAGTTATATATTTTTTTTTTTGGTTTTGATGTCTGATCTGTAACAACCAATTAAATTCGACTATAGCCATAGTCGAATTTAATTGGTTGTTACATGTTATTATGGTTGGTTGGTTTGTTGTTGTTTGTTGTTGTTATTATTGGTTGTTATTAATATAGATACAGCTATTACGATCATTATTAGCCAATAATAATCGTAATAGCTGTATCTATATTAATATTTAATTCAAACCTAATATTTTGCATGCCGTAAGGTAAAATGTATCGGTACACTTAATAAATATTCCAACTTATACGTATAAGTACCTACATTATCAGCAAATAAATAATTTCTTTCTTTCTTTCTTAGAGTTCGTCAGTCAGATAATAAAAAAAATATTAGAGACGTATTTTTTGCTTTATCATAATAATAAAAAATGACTTAGATAAAAACGCATTGAAGTTGGGCAGTGGGGGTCTTCACGTCACAAGTAACTATAAAATCTACATACACGTGACGTCATGGCACATTTTACTCAATGCATCGCCGTAATCTTTTGATAACATAAAAAAAGAAAAAATACATCAATTTTTTTAAATAAACTACCTGACGGCCAAAAAAAGTTAATCATCATCCCTATTGCGTAACCCACTTACAGTAGCAATGGCTTTAATTTTGACAGTTCAACAACATTCATTGCTTTATTTACATTGTTGAGCAGACAATTTTTTGGAACATATAAAGCAAAGTATTAGAATGTCCTTCAAAATCATTCAGATTCTGATTGAAAGTGTGTTACGCAGTTAGGGTGCTGTTACTTGAATGAAGAATGCTTATTGCAAGTCGACGAAATAGCGAAAAAGCTTATACATAAGATATTTGTCAAGTTTATCTAAGGCTATGTGGACATAACAAACACAGACGAAGTAGGGGGGGGGGGGGGGTAAAGTTATGTCATTATTATTATTGAAAATTGTGGAGGAAAACAAGCTGTAGGTACCTAGAAGTGTAGATTTAAATGAGTGTTTACGTTCATTGCACCGATTACGATTTGCATGATCAGTAATCAGTAATCTTTATTGAACAGTAATAAAAGTGGTAACAGTGTAGAAAAACTTAATTACTGTATGTACTTAGGTACTTACTAACAAGAGCTGCTGTTGAAAATTCTAATTAATGGTGATTTGTGCAAAAAAAAAATGAAGCGGGATACTCTAATAAATAAGTATCTAACTAAGTACAGATTTCCCAAGAAAAGTATGCGTTTCGGGAAACCGGGAATTATCCTCTATCTTCGAAAATACGAACGTGCGATGAATGTAGAGCTGTTATTATTACCATGAAAGCACTTGTCTATTTTGTTTTACCATAATAGCACAATTATAGATTAAGACAGTAAGCAATATCAAAAAACTTTGGAGTGACAGATGACGAGAAAACTTCGTGCACTACGACAAAGTGCGGCAGTACAAAACTTAGAAGCTTAGCCTCTGAGGCGAGTTAGGTACTCTGTGCCGCGACGTTTGTACTAATTAGGAAACACGAAGATTACCGAAGCGCATACCTTTTCTGGTTTACCTGTAATCGTATGATTGCAATTATAGGTAATCGATAAAATAGAACTCAAATCAAATGGTTACGGCGGATAAATCCATTTAAGAGCTACTTACCTGCCTGCTACCATCGGATTTCTTCAGGGCATCAGAGCTAATATGAAACTCGTTCGTAATTGGCCCAAGGTAAAAACTTACGAGATCGAGAGTCCATATTTAGTAAAATTGTATGTTTTCTAGCAATCATCGTTGATGCGATATGATAAGCTGGATGTCATGGCGGTTTAATTTCTCTTTTGCTATTTTAGTCTTTCTGGATAAGCGTTTATTTATAACTGACTCAAGAAGTTGCTATATACATATCTACCTGCCTAGCCCAACTATGCTAGGGTCAGCTTCCAGTCTAACCGGATGCAGTTGAATACCAGTATTTTACATGGAGCGACTGCCTATCTGACCTCCACAACCCAGTAACTGGGTAATACCCCTTGGTAAGACTGGTTGTCAGACTTTCGTGCTTTTGACAACCCGTAATGACTGTCAAAGATCCACGAACAACGGCTTAAGCTGCTTTCCGAAGCACGGAGAAGTCTCGGTATGATAAGATCGTCACCCATCCACAGACCAATCTCGGCAAGCGTAACTTAACGTATACAATATATCGATGATATATATTTTTTACTGTTTTAGGTAGGGATGAATATTGCAAATTCCTAAGCACGTTGGGTTTTAAAAGATAATCACATTTTATATGGAAATGCATGTGAAATAAGAATCACTTTGGGGTCTTGTAGAGTCTACTCAACTCAAAACCACAGATTTAAATAATTCAACGAGAAGCTTTGAAGTGAATGCCTTTATTAACATTAACGCTTAAACATGCCATTATGGAATCTTACCAACGAAAGTTTCAACTTTACCTAAGTGCATGTGCACTTAAAGCACTGAATAAGTGCTTATAAATAAGTCCGTGGTAGCGTTTACGCACTATGGCATTACGTAGTCTGCATAATCTTGGACATTCCATCAAGTACAAGCACAACTTTGAACTTTATCCCGATACAAATAGAGATGTTGATGACTGTTTTGTAAACAATAAACGCAAAATGTTTTTGTTTTTGTAACTGTAAATCGGTTGACGCCAGCTTGCATACTTGACCCTGCTATTACCAATGCAAATCGACGTGTCTATGTCTCCAGGAAATGTACGATTAGCTTGTATTGTTTGAGTTTTACGTTTAGCACATTGATGTAAAAAACCGATTGATAAACCCAGGGTCCTTTCCGGTTTTTCTATGGGAAAAGCGGCATTTTTTATATGTATTCAACAATTTTCTAATAGATACTCCGATTTTTTTGACGATCTTTTTTTAGTTTTTTTTTAAATCATTTTATCATAACAATTTTGTAATACTGTAGCCTGTAGGATTACAAAATACAGCAAAAAACATTTTTGTTTTGCTCAATAAGTTTGGCATTAGCCCAACTATTGCGTTCACACGTGGACACATCTATTTATTTTCATAGTTGCGTTATCACACGAACTTTGTTTTTCAGTTGCATAACATAGACAAAACCCTTTTATTTTTGTAAAAAATAATTCTTGAATGATTTTTCTTCGCCGCCCACGCCGTATCGCCTCTTTAATCGTTATATTAGTTTATTTTATATGAAAGTGACCAATAAATTTAAAATCGATACCTAACATTCGCTTATCAATAATAATGCATTCGATTTGATCCGAAATGAAACGGATTAAAAATGCAACCTGTTTAGTTAAATAGCGTCTCGAGGCCGAGATCGTTCATTGCCCCCGCGCTGTTATGTGGGAACTTTATGTACCTTAGCATTGCAAGGGTTAGTGCACTTGCGATAGTGGAAAACTTTTAATGGAGCTGTTTCACTGAACGGCCCTACATGCATCATGCAGAAAGCGCGCGAGTTCAACAAGCTATTTTAAACAACCTTCATTGGTCTTAATGTTTTTGTCAATTCCGCTTACCTAGACGGATATAATCTCAGATGTAAAAGTAACAAAGGAAAAATATTGTGTCTTTCGATTTAAGCTTTAAAGTTTAGCAAAATCATCGTATTAATATTACAATAACTGTCACCTATAAAGAATGTCACGCGGAACACTAGTCCAAGATGTTGAAAAAATGCTTCCGTATTTCTAGGGACAACCCTACGTAGGATTGTTCACGGCAAATTCCATTAACTGGCATCGATTTGACATCGAACTGGTGTAAATTGTGTAATTAATTGCCTTTAGGTCGAGTGCGAGCTTCTGTGACGTACAGCACGATATAATGATTTATTAACCAATGTTGACTTTTAATATTGGAAGTGTTTAGTTACTGGGCTGTTTGTCTAGCGGCGCGATTCTCCTGTATTTAATTACTGGGTCAAGCAAGGTAAATTATTCAGTCAAATCTTATTTATTTAGGTATAAAAGTTTGCAATGAATTGTTCTCAATAACGCTGAATATTTCAGACTTGTAAGTCTGCTAATGCAAATTTTGTTTTTTTTTTGCGTTTTCTGTCCTACTGCTAAACCTTTGCCTAGAAGAGTTCTCTTTTCCCACGCCACCTCGAACCAGCTTACGTTTTTTTTTTTTTTTTTTGGGTGGGAAATCATCAAATCATCAAAAACCAGCTTACGTTTGGGAAATTAAAGCATGTAGAAATAGATTAAGTACTAAAGTGCCACAAAACTGCAACAAACCGTATAAGTAAGTACACATGTACTTAATTGAACCGCCAAACCCAAGCCATTAAATATCTATCTAAGAAAAGTTCATTAAATGATTGATTGAATGACCGAATGAATGGATCGTTGTAGCACCATGATGGAACCTTGGCCTTAACATTATGATAATTTTATTGTTGAACATAACGTTGACGGTCATATCGCGGTTCGTTTTAAAACAAGATCGTAATTACGTTTGGTAATTTTTTGTCATCATCGTAATTCTCTAATCAGTAATCCGAATTTCAGACTACGTTATAAAAAAGGAAAAATAATGCAGTTAGCTCACATAAACACGGAACACTAAAAACGCAAGCTAATCAAGCGATTCTTGGCTCTAAAGACATGATGATTTGCAAAAGTTTGTTCTCCAAAGATACCTTGTATGCCTTAATTATATAAGTTGTCCAGGGGAAACCCCAAATACCGTAAGAAATTTATATACTAAGAAGAACCAGTTTTGGTCAGTTCAAAGCAAACCTGAGATTCTGAGAATCTAGTCACCTTTCAGTACTTACTTAGATTCAAATTGTTGAGCTGAATAACAATCTTTATCTAAAACTCTATGTACAAGTAAAAAATACCGTTCAAAGGCGGACTTAATGCCTGAGGCATTAGACCTGAGGATTATCAGGGTCTGAAGATTATCCTCATTTTGTATCGGATTCTGTGTCAAGAGTTCCAGACACGAAGGTAGTACGAGGTGTTATCGCTTATCGATGCGTCAACCTGGCGCCTTTGCCGTATAACGTCGAATTCTCAGGCATCTTTTAATTGAACTTAAAAAATAACCCACGTACAACAAAATTGAACAACTCGGGTACACACGGCTACTCATGAAGCTATACATTTCCAGTTTATGGAGATCTCGTATTCTAAAGGATTTCCGAACAATGCGAGGTCAGCTTATACTGGAAATGTATAGCTTGATGTGTAGCCGTGTGTACTATGTACTTACCCAAATAAAGGACTGTTTTGGGCATAAAATGTAGATTATCATAATGGACATGGTCTTTTAGTCACACTGAAAAGAAGATCTTCTAAAGGCGAATCTCCAATGTAAGCGAAGATACCAGTAGATTTTGTTAAGGTTCATTAAAGACATCGTATAATTAATACTTGATGCATGTAATTCTAAAAGTAATACAAAAATCTAGCACAATGACCCATCATAACATCGATTTACTAATAACCAAAATGCTATTCGATTTCACAGTCACTCGATAATCAGTATTCGTTTTCTTAGCGACCTACTTCAGCTAACCGGCAACCTTGACGAACTCTGAGCACGTAACTTTTGTCATTCCTCATACATTTTCATGATGGCGCCAGTTCATGAATGATTTTCGAATAGAGTTTTCGGATACGAGTGCAAAAGGCAACTGGTTTGCTAATAAACATTTGGAACAGGCTAACATTTTCAGAAAGCATGTAACTTCATTTAATTCTAAACGTCGTATCGCGATTTAAGATTATAATATCCCATACGGCATACGAGCAAAACAATAATTGAAGAAAGCGAAATTATACCAACAATGTGACTTGAGAGATTACACTTCAACAGGAAACGCCTGCACATCACTAGACATCTGGTCACACAGTTAAAAATGGAGTGACCAAATGTCAAAGATCTGTCATTCTTCGCGAGATTGTCCACGTCGTGTGTGTTTCTATGGATCTATTGTTTCTGGTCGCATTTTAAAGTTATAAAACGGAGGCACGGTTATGACGCAATTCTTAGTAACGCTGCTCGTATAAATGTGAGGGTGTGGAGGCCACAGAAATAGACACGCACGAGACATCCGTCTGAAATACGTAAGGCAATAAAATATATTTTTTCTAGCTTTTTGTTTAATCATCCGTAAAACGTGGCCAACTTTAGTTATTTAGTAGAACATTAAAATCTCGTTTATTGTACAATTTGGTACCAATAAAAAAAAACGAAGGAAATAAGTTATTCGATTCTGAGATTGGTTGACAAAATGAGCTTAATCTTAAACTTACGTTAAAGTCCTCTCTGATGGCAGGCAACAGTGCTCCACCCGACAGAATGACACCGTCCACCATGAAGTTGCAACAAAAGGAAGCCATCATGACTACCCAACCCCAGCCGCCATCTGGAGGTACGACCTGAAAGGAAATTAAAACTTAGTTTAACATTTAACAGTGTTACTAAAGTCGAAGAACATAACGCTTTAAATTGAAGTCTAAAAACTAGAGCTTCCTTAAACTTGACGATGCTGACGATGGTCTAGTAACCTATAGATTGCAGGAAAACCATAATCATACTATCAGTCCATCTGTCTATGAACGTGGACATAAAAAAGAAAGAAAAAAAAGAAAAGGTATAAAAAAAAAAAAAACAATAAAAAACAAAGTAAAATTAAAATAAAGTCCTGTACGAGGCCAAAAGGCTCCTATCTCAGCATGATGCCGCGATAGTTTAGAATAAATATCGCAGCGCTGGTTATCTGGACATCTACAAGATTTCCAGATTCATAAACAGATCGACTCCCCAAATCGGTGACAGAAAACGTTATCTACGTTCATTTTCATTTTCCTGACCAAAGGAAAGCGCCACGCGCCAGTTACAGAACATTTTCAACGAAAACATTGTATGGATATCTTTATTTAAATGGCCCAATAAATCAATTTGATGTATTCCAGCAATCGTGGCCTTTGTGAGTGCTATAGATAATGTATTAAGCTGCTGTATTTTCTATTAGTGGCTTGAAACATTTGCAGCTTTGGAGAATTACAAAACGTGGAAGATTACAAAACTGTGGCAGCTT
Organism: Omphaloscelis lunosa; assembly: GCA_916610215.1. Taxonomy (NCBI): domain Eukaryota; kingdom Metazoa; phylum Arthropoda; class Insecta; order Lepidoptera; family Noctuidae; genus Omphaloscelis; species Omphaloscelis lunosa. The sequence continues at coordinate 7,129,688 of OU744255.1, forward strand.
GAAAAAAAAAACGAAACTCCTTAGAAATAATAAGACCTGTGGTAGGCCAAGCTCTCTGTATCACCGCGTCTATGTTTCGCCACGTTATTGGCAACCTACGCAGTATTATTGCCTGCTTTATTTAGACAACACAGGGTTAGCCTATTGGCTTGTCTACCTCATCGTTTACCACTGATTAAAAGATTAGCTCCAGACTTTACTCAAGAGCGGAAGATACTTCACACCGACTTCTTTTACGTGGCTCGGTTTCAAGTCACCTTCGCCGCTGTTCGTTACAGTTTCTTCGCCCACATCAATAATTATAACGTTCACCATTATCAATCTTGATATTTCTATTAATAGTTTAACGTCTTTATTCTTATTAATTTATCTTTTGGTTTCTGTTGCCTACTTGACGTTTGTGATTACTTTGAAAAGCTTGACAGTTATTGACAATTAACGATTTCAGGATCAAGGAGGTGCAAATTATCAATTTGTTCCGCGCTATGAGCGTGAAGTGAGTAAAAGGAGTACGCTAAGGCATGTACGCACGAACGAACAAGAACATTGTAAACACGAACATCGAACACATTGTTCGCATGTGCTTAGAGTTTGGGCACGCTAAGTGTGCATAAGTAAAAAAACGGTGGAATTTGAAAATCTTTAGACGGCAACACTATCTGTCCTACGAAAAAAGAAATTGAAACTTTGTCTTTTTGTATTTGATATGTTATTTTGTTTATACTCTGATTTATTCCTGGTAAAGAATAGTCACTTTAGCACGATACAGTGTGGATTTGATATAGTTTTGTCATCGTATAGAGGAAGAGCATAGGTACGATATATTACACATAATCTATTAGGAAAAAGTCAAAAGGCAAAATATTATAGGCGTGTAAGTAGATCTAATAATTTCGATCATTAGATCTACTTACACGTCAACTTTTCGATATCTTGCAAACATTGTCTTTTTGGCTAAGGACGACATCGTGCTGTTACTTCACATCTAGGAATTTACAAATCATAAATTATATAATAACTCCCGCACTCTACTTTTAACCATTTTTCTACTTTATTTAGAGAAAACAACTTACACCGTAAGCAATCTGACATTTCAAGTACCCCGAAACTGACATAACTGACTGATGTAAACGTATACCATATATATAACTTTTTGGGGTTGCCCATTTATTCCATAACAGACCTAGCGTGGCCCAGACTCTACCACTAACGAACATTAAACACAGAATTCATCAAAAATGCTCGTGGCGACCCAATTTCGAATCCATGGCTAATATAGAGAGCCGGGCGGGGTTGATTGCGAACTGTGTTCGTGCTCTGCTCATTTACGTCCACACGTACGAACCAAATATTCCGTGTTCGATATTCGTGTTCACCATGTTTTTTTTCGTTTGTGCGTACAGGCCTTTATGTTCATACTCTATCATATAACTTGACGATTTGTAGTTTCCGCCAATCAGGAAGGCATTAGATGATGTTTGTATGTATTTATGTTACATACGCTTGGTAGAAAATGATTATAATGTTGATTATTATTTTATTTGCAACTAGCTTTGTCCCGCGCCTTAGCTCGCATGGAAGTCAGAAATTATCCCATGGAAACGTCCTACGAGGATAAAAAGTATCCTATGTGCTAATCCAGGTTATAAAATATCTGTCTGTCTCATCTAAATCCTATTAGTAGCATATGATAATGATTGAATACTATCGTGAATTCATGCAAGCAAATAAATTAATTTCAATTTTAAATTATTTAAATAATCTTAATTAAACTATTTATAAAACTCTATAGGGTCTTCTCGTCTTTTTAACTTATTTTAACTTTTTAATTAAAAAAATAAATTCTATATTTAATTAAGAGACAGTATATATTTCATCCAATCTTAGCACTTTTTGTTAGGTTAGGTTAATTACTATCTTGAATTCATGCAAGCTTAGTACGTTTTGTGCCAAGTTTCAAGTTTATTACGCAAGGAATAAGATTTTTCATACAAAATAAATATTCTCTTATTCGCCCCCTTAGAGGTGGAATTTTCAAAAACCCCTTCTTAGTGCTCCCCTTCATTATAAAAGGAAGCTGTGTGCAAAGCAGCCAATTTTAACCTACTTCACACACACACATTTACAACCATTTACAATGAAACTACACCTCACAAGTGCACACATTTTTACGAAACTGGCTTCACGCCACTGTTGATAGCGCTATGTCTTGGTTTTTTATTTGGTCTGATTGTTTATATAGTTCGGATGACAATACTATAATCTGGTATCCTGAAGCTGATCTGATGATGGAACTAGGAGGTGGATTAGGTTCCGTATCCGCCCTCCAGATACGAAAGCCATTCAGGCGGAGCGGTACGAGGCGTACAGAGCGGCGAAGACCGTCCTCAAGGTGGAGATCCTGTGGGCTAGGCCCGTGAGGAGTCGCTAGCGACACTGAACAGGGACCCGTGGGGAAGCCCTTATAAGTTGGTGCGGGAGAAACTCCGCCCATGGGCTCCCCCACTGACGCAAAATCGCCGACCCCAGCTTGTGGGGGACGTAGTGAGCGCTCTGTTCTTTTCAAGAGGGGGACATACTCCCCCGCCCATTGCTCCCCGCCTATTGTGGTGCCCGATGCGGATCACACCGCCGGCGACGACGACAATGCTCCGGAGAGGACTGAGGTAGAGATGAGAGTGGCGGATGAATGTGAAAAATACCGCCCCAGGACCCGACGGCATACCTGGAAAAGCCTGGGTCCTGGCCTTGGAGGCTCTCGGGCCTCCACTAAGGGGGCTCCGAAGCGCATGCGTGGAGAGGGGCCAGCTCCCACTTCGTTGAAAAACGGAGAAACTGGTCCTCATCAGGAAGCCGGGGCGCCCTGCGGACTCTCCGTCCGCCTATCGGCCCATCGTGCTGCTCGACGAGCTGGCAAGCTCTTTGAAAGAGTCATTATAGACCGCCTTGTCGGGCGGCTGGTTCGGATGGGGCCGGATTTGGCGGAGAGCCAGTTTGGTTTCCGTAAGGGGCGCTCTGCGGTGGACGCCATCATGCGCGTGCGGGCTTGGGGTGGGGTCGTCTTGGCGGTGTCTCTTGATATCGCTAATGCCTTCCATACCCTGTCCTCACGCCCCTAACCACCGCAAGAGACGCCCTGGGCGTCAGGAATCGCAGGCCGATTTCCGGCTACCGTAAGCGCGGGTTTGCGGATGGTGAGCAATGGGTAGCTCCCCGTCCGATAAGGACCAGGCCCAGGTCGACGGCCTGTTGTGTTCCACGCGCGCCGCAAAGAGATTGCAGCTGAACTGACGGGCTAGGGCCGATACTTGCCGGGGTTGCGAAGAAATCCGAAAGGGGTATCGTGGCCCCCGGCAACATGGCAACTGAAGGAACACGGGTGGGTTTTAGTCAGTAATAGTCTAACACGCGCTCCCGCTCCGCTCAGAGCGGGAGAAGTTTTTTGATAAATTCCCACCCAAAAACACAAAGGAGGTGGATAGTGGAACCATTTAGTGGCTACTAGTAATAATGGTGGTTTATATGCAATGATTAATTCTTTTTAAAGGGTGAAGCGAAAGAAATCACAAGCTGCATAGGTACTTAGATCGTAAGTAATACAAGTCAATTTAATTATTTTATCATTTTAAGTGCTCACGATAAAAGCGTGTTTTTTAGTTTTTATTTGCAATAATTTTCTTCGTAACTTTATCTTGGTACACTCAATGATCCATTGATAACATTATGAATGAGCGAATCTGCGCTGACCGATAATAATTCCTAAGAACTCGAAAGTTTCCTTGACCCCATGTGAACATGTGACTAGGAGACCTTGATAAGTACGTCAAGCGATATGTGATAGTTTGACCGCTGAAGCCACGGTGACATCGTTATCAATTAGCAAATTAATTTGTAAGAACTCAACGCAAACGAAGAGTTCCATAGAAAACAATGGATTATGTTAAATACATATTTATTTGTTTACATTAAAAAGGTGGTTGTTAGTTTGAAATCAAATATTTATGCATCGGAATGGGACTCTTTATGGCCGATTTATTAGATGTGATACGGAAAAGGCACGGCGAGTCTTTAAATTTAAAGTATTGCTCCTCTGCTTCTATAAAAGTAGATCCATTCCGGATAATTTTTTTACAAGTTACTATTTTTATAGTTTTGAGGACCATTATCTTCTGAATCACCAAGACAACATTTGCCTTTTAATTTGAATTGAAGTTACATAGAGCTAAATAATGCAAGGTAATCCAGCGAGTTTTCAGCAATTTCAGAAATCAATTCTCCAGTGTGCAGTCCGTGTTAGAAGGCAGATTACAAAGAGCTTTAACACGCCAACAAAATGTAGGTTCCTAATACTAGTGTGGCCCAAGCTAACACATCAAGCATGGCTTGGGCTGCTTTCTGTGCAATCTCCTTCCTCCTATGCCAAATTCTTTTGAATGCCATAGTGATTTGATCAGAGTTCCGTTAAAATAGTTGCAGTAATAATATAAAATTTCAATTAAATGTAAACGCTTCAGTTAAAGTAACAGAATCAGTACAGTCATAGTAATTTCAGCAAATGCTAAAGAAATTGTAGCGAGAAGAATAGCGTTTATAACTCGTTCGGCAACCTTACGTATTATTCTGTTCCTTTTTATTTTTTTTTCAATCGCTGTCATCTTTTACTAGTAGCTCAGCGTCCAAATAAAAATCTTCTTTAGGTACTCATTTCATACCTTGCTGTTATTGAGTGGTGTTCATTGTACCCTGGTTTTTTTCGTGCTCTTCGGCGTCGCAACTGCAGACGCTAATACATTCGGATTTAATTTCTATTTCATCTGTCTGAACTTGGGCAGCCTGCGAGCAGAACCCTAAAGGTTTAGGTTTACTAATTCGTTCAAAACCAAGCACAACGTAGCATATGTGGAGTCCGACAATTATAAATATAAATGCATTAATATGTGCTAGTTCTATCATAGCCTACAGGCTTGGAAGAACGGGGACTTCTCGCTTCGCCCCATTTGATCTTCTTAGTTTCCACCAAATCTGTTGGCCATGTATATAAAAAATCGTGTCACGGGTGTTGACAGTGAACTTTTTCTTGTCATCATTATTTTATTTGAATTTTTTGTTTATGGTGTGTTTATAATCAAATAAGGTTTTAATACGTTAAGTTCTTTGCTGTTAACTAAATTTATGTTTGATGACTACTTACCAATGTCGCTGTAGGTTCTTCATCGCTGGTGCGAGAGTCGTCGGTCGAGCCCGTTTTGAAGGGCCGTTCGTCCGTCGCGACCCGTTGCTTCATCTTGTTTCAGCCCTGTAAAAGATGAAAAGAACATGACTTTCTTGGAACGTGGGTTTTGTTATATTACAGTCTTAAATCGTATAGTCGATAAGGCCGCCCATTGTATATTTTGTAGTGTTTGATTATTTTTTATTATGTATTTTTGTGGTGTACAATAAAGTATATATAAATATAAATAATAAATAAACAATACCTAAATCGTACAGTAATTCAAAGGCAATGATCGGGTACAGTTGGTATTAGGTACCACAATCTAAATTCAGCATAGAATTACTTTGGTATTACGGAATTGATCTTAATCGGTACCCTAATTGCGTAACTTATTTGGGTAATCAATTATGCCTAATTTGTTTCATTTTGACAGTTCAACAACATTCATTGCGTTATTTACGTTGTTGGGCAGATTTTTTTCCCAACTTATGAAGCAATGGATTAGCAACCTGTTTCAAATCGAAACAGATTGTGTTGTATAACGCAATTAGGGTAATGGTCCAATTAGCGATTGGAACCAAATTAGGTTTAGTGATCTAATCTACAATTCCCACCCACGAATTGACGCCCCCTCAAAATTCGAGGAATAGCACTAAATTGTAGGCTGACACGTTTGTGCACTATAAGCTTTCCACTAGGTAGGAAGATACCAGGGATACATACTAGTAGATACTTACAAACATAGGCAGGTAATAAGGGACTTATTTGTTTTCTAGTAAAGTGAAAAAAAATCACCTCTTCCCTACATTTATTTTCGCATAACTCGTCAAAATGTAGGGCACAGCTGTTTTTTTTTTTCGTGTTTTCAGGTTTGGTCCCATAGTAAAAGTTGTTCATAATGATGAGTAAAGTCACTTGTTTAAGTTTGCGCACTAGTTAAAAAAATCCTGCATATACATATATGTAGTAGCATGAGAAAACCTATCCTTATTTAGATAACAGTGGAATGGAATTAGTACGATGGATTTTAGAATACTTTTCACTTCGGAAAACTTTGATATTTCTACTGCGGGTCATTTACAAAACTGTTATAATAACCAGTGCGTAAATTCATTTGAAGGATACTATAGAGTTCAATTTCATTAAGATAAACGTACCAGTTATGAATAGTCCCTCTTAGAAGTCTAATGAATATAGGTCACTCATTAATTATTATATTCCAGTCTGAGTCTTGACCTTCCACAACCTTTTACGACCAATCAATCTGCCCAGCCAGCTCTGCCTTCCCAACTCTGTAGGGGTCGGCTTAAATTCTGACCGGATGCAGCTGAATACCAGGATTTTACAAGGAGCGACTGCCTATTTGACCTCCACAACCCAGTTACTGGGTAACACGATACCACTTGGCAAGACTGGTTGTCAGACTTTTGGGCTTCTGACTACCCGTAATGACTGTCAAAGATCTACGAATGACAGCCGGGGCCAACTGCTTAACGTGCTTTCCGAGGCACAGAGGGGTATCCAATCTCGATATGTAATGGACACCCATCCACGAACCGGCCGCGGCAAGCGTATCTTAACCTTCGATGGACACGACTTCAATTCCATTATTATTATGATCACAGCCATTGACAATAGACTGAAAAACCCAAGGGAGTGGGACACCTCTGACAGTTTACCAATTTTCTATCGTGGTTCGTTTCGTTAGGAATATTGAAATTACAAGAAGATCTATCTATTTATTTACAAGTGTAAATTTCCGGATATTCAATAATTCTATAAGGCATACAGATAAAAGCGAATGCAGCGAAAGTTTTCGCGATATTGTTTCAATGTGATATCAATTTCTAATAAAAATCCACTTGCAAATAGGCGAGACCTTAGATTCAGCTTGATATTAGTATCCATGGAGTTACACGCCTCTCATCCATAACATAATCAGCCTAAAATGTTCCCACAGCTGGGACACAGACCTTCTCTCTTCGAGAGAGAGTGGGCTGTAATCTACCACGCGGGCCCAGTGCGGGTTGATAGATGTCACGTCTTCAAATTTTTTTCTAGGACATGCCGGTTTTTTCATATCGGTTTCGGTTTCGGTTCGTCCATAGGACCTTATTTTTGAAGTCTAGTATAAATCCAAGCTTATTTAATTATGTTTTTCTTCGCTGTTTTCTAACTGCACTATATCTATGACACGTCAGATTGCAATAGTGCGTCATTTGTTCGCGTCGGGCCTTCAAACAATAAGTGAAAAACATGCACACAAGCACAACGCGAGTATGAAATTGCATTGTATGTATTTACTGGTTGACTAGACACCTATTGATGGGCGTACCTCGGTTCTGCTTCGCCTCACACAGTTTTTGCATTAGTTTATCACGCATTGTTTTTGGCATTTGAATACCGGTCAATCCACTCTTGTACGTAGATAGCGTAGACAACTACGCATTCGCATATATTTGAATTATTTGTCTATAATATAGTTTATTATTTTATTTATTTATTCATAAATGCATAGTTATGTTTATTATGTTGCAAATTGACCGGTTGTACATGCAGAATAACTAACGTGTCTGCCAATGTTTCTGGAAATAGCTGCAAATTATTGCCGTCTACTACCACTCTTTTATCTGCCACTTAATTGGTACTCACTGCTAGCCCTCTTCTCAAAACTACCTACGTTTTAGGTGCTTTTTAAATTATATTTTTTTATCAATTTGAGTTCCTAGACTACGGCATACAATCGGTGGCCGATTTTTTGTAGGAGCTAAGTGCAACAGTGTAGATCAAATTAATGTATCAACGCACTCATACAAAACGTAAGTAATAAAAAAGTATGCCGTGTGTGAACGCGCTTAGGGATCTCGCGCATGAGACGGCCACGACCACTAGCAGCGTAGCGATCAGACAAACTATAGAAACCAATACGAATCGCGCACTAGGTCGCAATGGCCAACTAGCAGCAGACCATACAACACCCTAGACGGCCACAACTGGACGGAGTCGTGACCGTCTGGTGCGCGAGATCCTTTACTCTTTCGTAAAAATGCCTTTAGCAGAAAGCCTACAACAAGAATTAGGTGAACCCACATGATAATTACTATCATAGGTAGTCTTCTCTCTTGCCCATGAAATTACTTCTATCTGTAATACAATATGTGTAAATACAATATGTTATTGTTCTAATAGACAAAGTTTTGTCAACAATGATACGAGAACGCATCGATACTTTCGGTCTCAAGTATGTTAAACAAAATATAAGTGAAACGTATATTCTAGGACATAATCGTAAAGCAAAACTTGCACTAGACGTCACTAGAGAGTGCGCTGAACGACAATTTCACTCATAAATGATTATTTATTGATGAGTTTTAATAGGAAAATTATGTAGAATTCCACCTCTGTACAGTGAAAGCGGGCTTTTGAGAGACTGAACAATTAAACGCTATCGCTTTAGCTAAAAGCACAAGTAGGGATAGATAAGCATGTCTTCTTGATTGGTTTGACCTCAAATTGGAAATGATATTAGGCTGTTTAATTATTAGTACCCGGTCGACCGATTCTGCTCGGGTGAAAATAGCTAAACATATCGTCCAGGTATACCAACGTTGTATCATATTGCCGAGGTTGTGAAAATAGAGAAAACGAATTTTCACAGGTGAGATGATGAGACCTAACTAGATCGACTTTTCATCAAAATCGCCGTTTTCGAGAACGTGATTACAAATATATATATATATATATATATATATATATATATATATATATTATATTATATTTATATTAATAATATTATAAACGCGAAAGTTAGTGAGGATGGACGTTTGCTACTCTTTCACGCAAAAACTACTGAACAGATTTGAATGAAATTTGCACACAGATAGTTTATAACTTGGATTAACACATAAGATACTTTTTATCCCGATATTCCCACGAGATCAAAACTTATGCGCGTGAAACCGCGGGGTGCTGCTAGTAGAAGATATTTCCGAAAGGCAGCGTAGACATAAATTAAGATCATAATTTCTCTTACATGGCGTACCTTCATTTGCTTTACATTCTCATGTTTTACGGGATATATTTAGACTCATTTGAGTTTCATGACTATTCTTAAACTACGTGCTTTCATAGTCGATGCGTGAACAGTGAATTCAGTTGTTTAAACAATAACATCATACAAAGACTTCGTTAGACTGTGACGCTCCATTTTATCCTTAACCAAAACCGATTTCGATAGTAAATCTAATGGAAACGCGAATAAAACTGGTGTTATTCTGAACTAACTATTGTTCCTTTTATTAACAATAATGGTAACCTTGAAATATTTACTGATAAAGCGTAAAGTGGCAAAATTGTGATTTTCCCGAAAGGAAGTTATGAACGTTTTGAGCCATTCAAAAACCATCGAAGGAACTGACCGATAAAGAACTATTAGAACTTTTGGTACCTTTGAATTATTTGTGGATTTGTTTAGTTAATTGCATCTACTGGACACTACTTACTTGTTTCATAAAGTAAACTGCTATTTTGACCCTAAAAGAAGGGAATTGAAAACAATGCTTGAATAAGTACCTTTATACTTAATATTCGCTAGTATCGGAGTGGTTCCAAACCATTGAACGAAAACGTCGAATGTGCACAATATAGTTGATCATTCTGTTCGCTCCATTCGTTTTAGGAACAGGCGCAGTAAAACACATACTTTTAATGTATATAAACAGTGAATTGAACAAATACCCGACTGCTGATTGAAGTCTTCTGTCATGTTTGAAGGCTTAACTTTTTAACATAGTCTTCTTAAAAATAAATGTAGATAAGTGTCTTTTAAGAGTGAAAACTGCCGCTTTATAAGTGTCGAAAAAGCTTGGAAAATGGAAGATCCTGAGATCACCAACAAACATTTAAGGCGTGTTCAATTTAAAGGCAGGCGACGTTGCGACGCAATTCTGGTAGAACAATTTCCATGAAGTTTTCTTAGAAACTGTTCTCGCAAGGATTCCCAACCATTGGGGCGCGTATCCCTCGGGGGGCGTAGAGTGACCAATGGGTGGGGCATGGCGGCTCATTATAGATTTATTCAATTAAAAAAATTACATTATGCATTCTCATAATTCTTGAGTTTTTTTTGCAATACTCGACAAAGTAACTTCTATTTCTGTTTGAATGATCATAAGAAAATCTAACCTATCCAAGCTAATGCACACATTTTCGACATCACTTTCACTCGCTTATCTGCTTATGTCGACAAAGTAACTCAGGAGCGTAGTGATTTTAAAAGAATCTTAGGGGGCGCGTTTGTTAAAAGGTTGGGAACCCCTGTACTAGGGTCGCGTCGCGTCTGTCTGCAATTACCCATTCATTCCAAATCTAGTTCTTCCTTTTACGATTACCTACCTACTAACCTAATCCAGTCACCCAATCACCCACTATAACATAAAAATTCCAGATAAACTCGTGACTAACCAGCCTTTTTTTTGGGTGGGAAATTATCAAATAACTTCTCCCGCTCTGGGCGGAGCGGGAGGGCGTGTCAGACTCTTACTGACTTAAACCCACCCGTGTTCCTTCATTTGCCTATATTGCCAGGGGCCACGGTAACCCTTTCGGATAATAACCGCAACCCCAGCAGGCATCGGCCCTATCGGACCCCGTCAGTTTTGCTGACATCTCTTTGAGGCATGATTAACCTACATAGCAGAAAAAAAGAATCTATTAATAACAAAAATACTTCAAAAGAAACCCCACTCTCCAAATAAGTTGCACAGCTGAAATTATATCGTTCGTAATTCCATTGCTCAATTCACAGCGATCCCAGACGGAATCGTATTAACAATGAATATATGACGCATGGTAAGCGTATGTAACTTAAAAATACAGTTTTTCTTAAACATTGACCTTGGGCTGACTTTTTTTTCTTTTATTCAGGCGAAGAATTTTAAGTTAGTAGCTACACTTGCGCAGATGTGACACGAATGGGGTATGAAAAGATAGAAGTAATGCTGTTTTGAGAATTCCTTGGCTTAGGTAAATGTAAAATGTAAGACAGTTTATTTATAACTTATTCATTATCTGAGCGTATAGAATAATAGTCGTCGCAAGTCTTGTTATGTTGCTTGCCCTTCACTGATAACTTATCGGCCAAAGTTTATAACGACTAACTTATACAAGGATGTCGCTTAATTAATCATTTTAACATGGATCATTTTTTAATCTATTTAAAAAAAGCAGGAGGTTTTGCATTCAACCTTTTTTTTCCGTTGAGGTTTTCGCATCATGTTAATACTGCTTATAGCTGTACCAAAAGCAGGCCTCTGACTTTTCGGATTCCTGTGCGTATTATATCACTTGCCTGAAAAACGGTGAAGGAAAACATCGTGAGGAAACTGGCATGGCTAAAAGATATTTTTCAACGGCATGTGAAGCCAAGTCAACCGCCCGTGGGCGGCATAAAAACTGACACCAGGTTAGTCAGTAACTACACAAAAAAAAGAACAAGCTGTTATTAAATAACCCAACGATCGAAAGAAGGGAGAAAATAAAAGGAAAACCCTGTAGGGTAGTGAGTTGAGTAGATACCTAACAATTTTGTAACTAATTCAAGAATTAAAGTAGAAAATTCGACTCTCAGCATCCGTCCGTTCCTATAACGACAGATACAAATAGAATGTATTTAAAGGCACCCAAAGGTCAGCCAGGACACCAAATAGTTCGAACTATTATACCTATCACATTAAACAACATGTGAATTTACTTAGCTCGAACAAAACAAATAATAGTTCGCTCCAATATCCGATATGGGTACGTTCGTTGGTCGACCCGGCTGACACAACTACCTACCAGTGTAAATCATGACCATTGTGCACTGATAAGGGTGATAAGAATGGACGTGGCGACCTCAGTGAACGTGACTTAACTGTTTACTTATAATATGTCGGAGCATCGGGCGTGTTTATCAAGCGTAAGGCTGAATATTCACTAGAACGAACATTTCCGAAAGAAAAGATTGACTGATCAATAGTAACTTGCAAACCTTGGTTGCCACCTAATACATACTTGAAATGAACTATGCCAAAGTAGTACAGACTCCCTGACACGGTATGACATTTCTCGTAGAACTTTAGTCGCATGTGCGATTATGCGGCTTTATATCATCCGGTCAAATGCAACTGAGCGGAATGATACGTTTTTGTTTTCCTTGCATAATCACGGCCTCATATTATACCTCATTCATGTGATGTGGTACAATATGATTTCAGTATAATTATATACAGTTGATACATATCATGAGTTCAAGGTTGAGGCGAGTGTAGGGCGTCTCTTACCATGGATGTTCTGAATGGCGATCAATAGATTTCCATGCTATAACGTGATAAATTGCTTGCTTAATATTTTGGCCGTATTTTGAATAACTGGGAAACAATATACATTTCCTTTTAATTAACTTATCTGATGTAGTACCCACTTATGGCTATTTATTGTGAACTACGTGGTCTTACATAGAGTGCCATTTTTCTATTTATTTTTTGGGTGGGAAATTATCAGCGGAGCAGGAGGGTGTGTCAGACTCTTACTGACTAAAACCCACCCGTGTTCCTTCGGTTGCCTGTATGTTGCCAGGGGCCACGGTATCCCTTTCGGACTTTCCCGTGACCCCGCCGACACATTAAAAAAAATAAAACCTGACCTCTTTGCCATTACTGTATGAGTAATTACAAGCCAACAAAGGACTCGGTAATAGGCATCGACCTTCATTTGAATGTCCATGTCATGTTATCTAAAACACTAAGCTCTAATAAAAGCTTTTATGATTTAGTCATAGATAACCAGATAAAATTAACATTTATTGCCTTATATAATATAGGATAATGTATTGCATCTCTTCATGCTGTCAAAGATGAACGAAGTGTTTTAAGCTTTTTCAGCAAAACTTTACGAGATGTATTTAGAATTCATACTAATAAAGATCATATAGAGTTCGTGACTAAGTAATAACAGCCGCACGGGTCGATCCAACAGGTTAAGCTACGCTTGCCGGGGTTGGTCAGTGGATTGTCGTGGATCTTTACATACTGAGCTAGGTTACGTGGGGTTGGCGCACCCCGTTCGTTTTCTTCTTCCATTCTCCCCTGCCAACCGTCACGCTATCAATCACATCTTTTTCTGTCATATCTTTCTCACACAGTTCATCTATTTTTTTTTGGCCATCCTCTCCCATTCCATCCATCGTTTATATTCATCACTCTTTTAGTCACATGCGTTTCCTCCCTCCTCATCACATGTCCACACAAAGCCGCATGATAGTATAGCAGCATAAGCGCAATATTCACGTTTTTAAAAGTAATCTAAGAGTATCCAACTGGTGGCCTCTTCTGTATACTATTACTTAAGCCACTATTGTATTCAGGGAAATAATTGCATATTCGCATATTATCTTTGTGTGTTATGCAACGACATTGTTTCGGTGCAGTCAAACAATAGCCGGACGGTGTATGCGTAGTAAACAATATCAGTACGTCTTACTACTGCCCCTATTTTGAAGGAACTTGCAATGGAAGACAGTGTTCTCTACAGGTCATCAAAATATAAAGGTAAGATAAAAAATGAATGAAAATTGACTGCTTCATAGGTCTAGTAGTCGCAAGCGCTACTGCTGAGCATTAAGTCCTGTACCCTAATTGTGTACACGATCAATCACAATTTGTTTCGTGTTTGTTTTGTAATCCATTGCTTCATAGGTTAGAAAAATAAAATCTGCTCAGCATCGTAAAAAACGCAATAAATGTTGTTGAACTGTCAAAATGAAACAAATTAGACATAAGCGTTTACGAAAATAAGTTACGCAATTACGGTACTGGGTTCGATTCCCAGGTCGGGCAAAGTGTTATTGGGTTTTCTATCAGGAATTTCTCAGTAATAGCAACGTCTGAATTTGTGCCCGGTTGATGACAATAGGCTCGCCCCCTATTACATGAAACTGAAACATAACTGGCGAAATGTGGGTGTACTAAGGTACACCTCTGTGTAACCCTCCGTGGAAAACAGGCGTGATGTTATGTTATGAATGAAAATTAATAAACATGTTATCTTGTTAAATATGTAATAGAAAGATAAACCTTTTTAGTTTTTGAAAACCCTGTTAGAAATTAAACAACCCTTGGCCAAAAAAAAAAACTTATAAAAACTTAAACCCCACTACGACAAAAATTGTAATAAATAAGTAAATAAGTTTTATTTTTATTTCAATTATTTTGGAGAAATTTGCTAATTAAGCCCTTTCACTTGATGCCAAACAGGGTACCACAAAATATTATTTTTATTTCATGACTATATGTCTTCTACTAGAGTGATATAGATTATAACTAGCGCACGATCAAGACGCTTCCAACGATACGTCATTTGTCACATTATGTTGAGGAGTTTAGAAGTTATGAGGGAACAGATGAACAAACATAAATGATAAATGATTTTATTTCTGTAAATAGGTTTGTACAAACACTTTTACACGTCAATCATATTTTAAAAACTAGATGAGGTCGGCGTTTCCTAACTGACTACTCTGAGAAGAAAGGCCGAAACAAACTCAGAGGTCACAGTCTCTTTTAAAGTCCAGACATAATCTTGGTCAGATCATGTGAAGACTATGTAGATTGGTGTCTGGAGTGGTCTTTTGAGGAAAGCATCACACAGATTGAGAGGGCCTGTCCAGTCAGTGCACGCATTTGTCAGTTATCGTGCAGCTCAACTCAGAATTAAGGAGCTCAACGATTCGACGAACAATACCAAAGAAAGGACATTTGGGTAGGCCGCATAAATTACTCAAAACTGTCAGACTATAATTAGGACTAAGTGAGAAAAAATTAAAAACAAAAAGAAAAAGGAATGACCCACATAGTCTTCACATTCACAATAATTTAAATAATATAATACTTTAAAAGTATATAAAATTCATACATACTTAGGTATCAGTCAAAATCATAACCCTCCTTTTCGCTTCGCCGTAGTCGGAGTCGGTGGCAAAAAACGAAATTTCTAAACCAAACACACCGACTACCGAAATTAAAGTTATTTTTCTTTTTGTACTATTTTTTTAAGAAGCCGGTTGTTTTTTTTTTTTTTTTGTTAAGATATTATTTCTTACTATTCCCGAATAACTGCACTTCTGTGATAAACGTGATGCTATTTACCACACAAACTATCAATGAACACGATACAATCATTCGGTTCACTAGACGGTTGATCACTCACGAGTACATAAGCTAATCACATGAGCAGATGATATTATCTATTGATTAGAACATGGCGCTAATTGAATGGAATAATGATAACGGTTGTGTTATGTGAACTTTAGGGGAACCTCATTAGCTGTTGAGTTAATGAGGTTATTTATAAACTGTGGTGATCAACATGTTTAAGAAGCATGCTGAAAGTACAATAATAACACTTTGATCTTGAGCAGTCCTAGCGTAGTTATAATCAGCCTATAATGTTCCCACTGCTGGGACACAGGCCTCCTCTGTTTGAGAGGAAATGAGCTGTTATATACCACGCGGGTCCAGGGCAGGTAGGTACCTGCCGGGGTTGCGAAGAAAACCGAAAGGGAGATCGTGGCCCCCGGCGACAGGGCAACCGAAGGAACACGGGTGGGTTTTAGTCAGTAAGAGTTTGACACGCCCTCCCGCTCCGCCCAGAATGGGAGAAGTTATTTGACGATTTCCCACCCTCAAAAAAAAAAAAAAAAGGGCAGGTTGGTAGATGTCACATGTCTTCGAATTTTTGGTTGCGATGTTTTCCTTTACCGTTTTAAGCCTCGTATCCACTAAGCAACATTTGGCGCGCGACATGTTACACATCATGTTGAAAGTTAGCGCGAAACTTTTGTTTAACAACGTCGTCTGTCTACGCATGATCATTCGTCGACAACATGTATCGCTAGAAAAATAACTTAGTCTTGTTTTCTCGGCGGTGGTTATAATTTTATCGATTAATGCATCAAAAAGAAAAAAAAAACACGTTGGTGGGATAGAAATTACTTACAAAATAAAGAAAATGTATAGTGATCTCCGTGTGGTTGATGGATTTGATGCTCAACTGCATGTTGCACGAAAACAAACAACAAGCCGCGCGTTATATTGCGCGCCAACTGGCAACGTCGCGCGCTGTTGTGCAACGTTGCCGAACATACTTAGCGTCATGTGTTGCGCATCAATTGTTGCCTAGTGGATACGAGGTTTTAAGAAAAGTGGTGATGAAATTATTTACACAAAGTAAAGCGCCTGTTTGGGTTCGAACCTACAATCTACAAGTCGTAAGTCGGGGCCGTTACCACTGGGCCACCTCTGCTCTTCAAACGTAGTGCGGAGTTTCAATTCTATGACACAGACGTGTGACCTACATTACAAGGTTATTTTTTTCTATACTTAAGCAAATTGATTCATTCGAAATCATAAATTAAAAAAACCGTGCCATTACTTATACTGCGAAAATAGGGGTATCAAACATTTTCCCCTGAAAACTGTTTTGTATTTAAAAAAAAAGCTGTTTATTAGTTATTTTAATTATAGGTACGCTTGTCGCACTTGGTACGTGGGTGGGTGACCATCTTTACATACCGAGACTCCTCCGTGCCTCGGAAAGCACGTTAAGCCGTTGGTCCCGGCTGTCATTCGTGGATCTTTGACAGACGTTATGGGTCGTTCAAGTCCGAAAATTTGACAACCAGTCTTACCAACAGATATCGCATTACCCAGGAACTGGGTTGTGGTGGTCAGATAAGTAGTCGCTCGATGTAAAATACTGGTATTAAGCTGCATCAGGTTAGACTGGAAGCCGACCTCAACATAGTTGGGAAAAGGCTAGGCATATGATGATAATCTAACCTCTAGATGTTTTGAAATTCGCCTGACCCTACAGTTTACCGACGTAGTTATCAGTTGGCAACTGATTACTTGGGTATATTCCATTATTGACTTCGATATAATGAAATTTAAACAATAATGTTTATATTCGCGTGGGGCCCTTATCGATACATATTATACAAAAAAGTCGTTTTACGTTTATCTGTATGACCGCATTGTACCTACTTCTAAACTACACAACGGATTTTCATGCGGTTTTTACCATCATTTCGAAAAAATATTCTGGAAGGATTGTTTATTAATTAATAATAAATTTGTCACCGTGCGAAGCAGGGGTGGGTCGCTAGTATTATATAGCTGACGTTAACGGTCAATGCACTGGAGATAGTAACAAAATAATAAACAAAAAAGGAAAACAATACATTTATTATTTATCTCTTGTATTTACAGTAAATTTCCATGATAAGTAATGGAAAATAAGAGCTCTACAATACTTAAAGTATTCGTTATATTTTTGTAAATGTTTTTGGTATACTCACAATTTTTTTTACATTTTTTCTTCATACCATTAAATAATGTCACTTCCGAAACTAGTTTTTAAGAAAATTATTTAAGTTTTACAGTAATTATTAAATAAATAATGATCTTAGTGTAATTTCAATAAATAAGTAAGTATTAGATATGTAATTACCACAATTTTATAATCATAGAATATTAATGTTTTCCCACATACTTTTCACGAACATTAAAAGCTACGTTTTTAAAACCTTGTTACAGATAATAAATTGTTAATTTGTTAATTGTAAATTAAAAGCTTCGTTTTTAAAACCGTGTTACAGATTTATAAATTGTTAAAACCGTGTCTATTTATTTATTTAAGGATTACCAAAGCGATACATTACAATTATCTTTTACAATTATAAAGAATATAATATATATGTAGTAAATATATAAATATTTATAACTAGTAAACAGTTATGCTTGATCGCATCACTATTCGCATGCACACTATCTCACATTTAATTTTCTGCACGGCTTGAAAGAAGACCAAATAAAATTATTTGGCGCCACTACTATCTTCATGTTGATTACGAACTTAAAAACATAAATCAATTTAGGCTTATGAATCTGACGTTATGATTTGCGTACGTTGATATAACATGTATGTGTTCGACCTCTGACTTTTTAATGAACTGTACGATAAGTGGTGGATGTATTGTGATTTATTTTCTGAGATTGGATAATAAATTGCAGTGGAAAAGTTATTGGTGTTATCTCTGTTTGTTAATGTCCAGCTGATTTGCTTTATATTTAGAATTATATTATACTATAGGGTGGCAGGTACATCGACGCGAAAACTGTTATTAGGATTCAGTACATGATTCTGAACCACCCTGCGTTGAAATTTTTCGTCGATTATTTTTAAAACGTCAGCTGTTCCATACATTTTGACCGCTTTTCTATGAAAGAGCTGATTTTTTTTTTATAACCGACGAAAAATTTCAACGCAGAGGGGTTCAGAATCATGTACTGAATCCATGGTAACAGTTTTCGCGTCGATGTCCCTGCAACCCTGTATATTCTGGGTGCTATTCTATCAAAGCTGTCTTACATTTCCTGGCATATAAAACGTTTTGATATTGAGCACGTATACGACCTCTACGTATTTGAGACAGTTTTTTAAATAGCATTGCATTCTTTTTGACAAATGTTGCAACTTCTAGAATATACAATGATGGAAAAGTTAATATTTTCATCTCTTGTTCTCAGATTGCTCATTGCTCGAATGCATTGTTTTTGTGCTCTAAATATCACAAGTCTCTTAGTTGAGTTTCCTCGGAATGATTCCATAGCGTGTGACAGATGCTACAAGTAATAAAGAAGGAAACTATGTCTAATCCTAAATTGAGATCTTTACTCTAGATTTAATCTAAATCTAGGCTTTACATACCAAAAACCTCATCATCGTACTTAAAAGCTTTTTACCAAAATCCTACTTGTATGTTTACAAAACAACTACATTTTTCAACTGCAGTCCTATGACATCATGATGTCAACAGAGAATGTAACAGATTGCATGACGTTGGTTTGAATCATAGACATAGAGAATGGACGGAGCGTTCCGTATTCAGTTGTGCAGTGAATACAGACCGAAAAGTACGAGAGAGACAAAGCGAATTCGCGGCCAGTATTTATCTTTAGTAGTCCTACGGGTAGGTATTGGCCGCACAGTCAGTCTGTCTCTTTCTGACTATAGAGTGTTCACTTTTGTGAAGCTAAGCCGACGTTTTGAAAATCCAGGGCGCGATAAAATCCCGCCGCAATTTTATTACGTCCGTGCGAACGTCGGCTAATGTCCAATTTTCTGTGTATGGTTTGAATTAACCAGTATCTATTTGAGGATAAAATGATTATGTACTGTATGATGATGACATAATGTATTTCCCATATAAACTCAAGTATGGCAATTATCCACTCGTGATTCGGAACAAACAAATACAATAGCTAATGAGCGTGGTAATGACTTCATCAAGCATTGCAGCATTTGTCTTCCGAATTTAACATCAGTAGGTAATTAAGAAAAAAACTTGATTGTGTCCATTGTCTCGAATAACAACAAGTCATCTATCTATATATATATAAGGAGAATCTGACTTACTGACACATCAACGCAGAGCCGAAACTACTGGGACTAGGATTGTTAATTTTTGCACACAGCTTCCTTTTATAATGTAGGGAGCACTAAGAAGGGGTTTTAGTAATTTCCACCTTTAAAGGGGCGAAAAGGGGGGATTTAGTTTGTGTGAAAAATGTTATTCCTTGAGTAATAAACTTGAAGCTTGGCACAAAAAGTACTGGGCTTGCATGAATGAATTCTAGACAGTATTTCAATCATTAGACATTGTGCACAATTTCTGAGCAGTAGCCTAACAAAAAGTACTAAGCTTGCATGAATTCACGATAGTATTCAATCATTATGTTATGCTACTGATAGTATTCAGAAGAGGCAGACTAATAGTTTATAACCTCACTTAACACCTGTGATACTTTTTATCCCAGTAGTACGTTTCCATGGGATAATTCCCAACGCGGGCTAAGCCGCGGGAAAAAGCTAGTCATTGAATAAATTGCTAATCACCCTATTTTAAATTCGAACAGTGTTTAAAAATGTGTGAAACAGTTAATGTTGGCACACGTTAACGAAAGGACGTAAGTCTTGAACTTGACAAGCAAAGATACGACGTTCATAGATAAAATAAAATAATGTTAAGGGTAAAAGTAGTTACTTCACGTAAATGGATTACTTACTACCGTTTCAATAATGCCCACTCACCTTAGAACAAATTAATATAAATGCCACACTTCTAGAGACACTTAAAAACAAAGTAGGTTGTTCCAGTACTTATATTATTACAGCCACAACACACCGTACGTACACACAAATCACTTGTTTCGCGTCTGCCAGTTGATCGGTTACTGTGTTAAATAATCTTATGATTATGTTTATATCTCATAATGCTATGTTAATTTTCAAGTTCTATGTCATTCAGCACACTGGTGGAGCAGGTTTTGTAGATCAGGAACCTACAGACTTTATAATAATAGTGGAAAACTACTTTTCTTTTAATAAACAATACTTTTGTTTGGCTCTTAGGACGACGAACGCAATCAAAATCTTTTTGCAAAAAGAATAACGCGAATTGAGATTAAACAAGTCATCAGTAATATAATATCAGCAACTACATATAAAACAAACAAAAAATAGAGGTCATTTCCATTTTTGAAATAGATTAATAAAATACAGTTTTTTTTTTTTACTTTTTCGCCGCAGTATTGCCATTTTCGTCATGTCATGTCGTTTCGGAGGGCGGTTATATTGAAATTGGTTGGTAAAATAATAACTTGACATTGAATAATAAATAGGATGCGGGCGCCATTAGTGCCTTCTTTCATTTAAGTAATTATCAAGGACTGATGCACACATATTTAATTTATATATTATGTTGTCTACATATTGCCTTATAATAAATTGCAGTTTTGATGTTCACTTGTTTATTAATTAACTATGATGAAACTATTGAAAGAATTTGTAAGAAACAGGTAAGTTAAAGGGGTTCACAAAAGATTTTTTTATGAGATAGGAAAAAAAAATGGATATCCCAGTTAAAATTAATATGTTGGATTCTTGCTCCTGTTCTAAGAACATAAAATAGATATTACAACCTATGCATATTTACATTTCACGTGCTACTACATAAAATTGCACAATATTGTGAAATGCATTTAAGATATTTTATAATAAAAAACTTTAACAAATCCATGGACACCTTGGATTTTTAAGGTATTAAATATATAAATAGCATATTTCACAACACTGCGTAATTTGCGTATTTAATTAACTTAAATAATATTTAATTTATTTATTATGGATTTATTTTTATATAGTATATAGTTTATTTTTATTTTTAAATATCATATTTCACGATATTGTGCAAAGTTTTCCATGGACACCCTGGATTGAATTACATTTTAACGAATAAAAAAAAAAACACAATTTTAAATGATTAAAAATTTAAATACGCACAGAATTACATAAACAAATAAAAGGTGTCTAAGACAACGAAATCAGTGACAGTGTCGTGATGCTTACATTAAAGCTCTTAAGCTTTAAGGACTGTAGCAATTAGACAATCTGCGTCGTAAGCTAAATGTGCAAAAATTATCATCGATGTATGTATACTTACCTATTATCATCACACATTTGTATTTAATGACAAGCAACGCGAAATCTTCAGCAAAACATACACATTATAAAAAAAAGATTGAAAAACGCGAAACACGTGATTTTGATTCATGGTCAACACTATAGAAAATCTTAGTATTATACAAACTTTTTTAGTTCTTAGCACATTGTCTGTATCTATGCAAAAAACTTAGTCATCACGTGTAACCAACGACACACCTGTATATTTTATATTTAATTTTGGAACGCCACGCTTTGATTTGATGATTAATATTTATGGAGATTTTTTTTTTAAATTACGAACGTACGCCTCTTTCATTCAACTTTTGAAGTTCAAAATAAACAGGTAAAGTAAACATTTTTCTCAAGGTTCGAGGTACTATTAAAAGACTGCGTATTAGCTCGGTAATGAGACCGGTATCGTATAAATCATCGTGTGCCAGCTATAAATATTACAAGTCAGTTTCACACAGTCTATAAGCGACGTAGAGCCTTCTATGGCAGCAAAGAATCCTTGTAGACAGAAATTACATTGATTGCCCGACTGGTTTGATGTCTAGAGCCCTGATCATGCCCTAGATTGCGATGGAGTAAAGTATGAAGGTATTGTAATATTTCATTCGTCGAGGTGAGTAGAGTTAATTGAGTTAATTAATGTTGAGTACATTCTCAAGTTTTTACTTTGCTTGTAGGAAAATAGTAACTGACCTATCAACTGAATTAAATGAACTAAATGAGAACTAAAGTCTATAATATTGTTATTTCATTTCCGAGTTATACATAATAAAAGAATGCATTTCAATATATTATTAATTGTAGAGTTATATAATCATAAGCTACGCCGGAATGTGGAGTCTGTCGAAAAGCTACATTTTTCGTAGCGGATTATCATTTGTCAAATAGTATTAGATTCTTCGTGTCTCATTTAGTCTCGATTGGAATTTGATCTTTTGACCCGAATCAGGACGATTTGTTCTTTTTATCAAGTCTAGAATTAAATTGAAGTCTTTCGGTTCCAACGAGTAGATAATTCTAATTGAGTTTGTGTCTGCGTAGAGGCTCATGCGACATGATTCCTGAGTTTTCCTCTGTTAATTTGTGGGTCACACGCTATTCGTGTCATCATGCCAAGTTGTCTATTGCTGGCCAATACCCCCAAAAACCGGAGACGATTCTCATTACTGTGCCAGCGGGTTGGTGACCGCTGAAAGATTCAACCATTTATCGTGCCAAATTGTGTTTAGAACATATTACTCTAATTACTCTAGATTTTTGTTAAGTTATAAACCTTTAAATAGGCTAGAACGAAGAATTATTCAAATCAGTTCTAACTTGACAAAATTGTGGCAATTTTCTACAATGCACACTCAATTTTCAACAAATTACCACGATTTAGATAATAGTCATATTTGATTTATATTTATTGATTATGTTTATTTCGTTTAACAAAACAGTGTTATTTGACATTATTACGGGTATCGATGTCAACGATGACGTATTCAATGCTAGGTCACATTTGACGTCAGATCATTTTCGTTGAATTGTCTGTCACTTGAGAGATATTGATCTTGTGGTGTGACGGATATTTTTGTAAGAAGTTAGTAATAAAGCTATGGACTTAATTTGTAGTCTTAAAATGGGGCATTCGAAATATTCTACCAGCATTTCTTCCGTATCGTAAGGTCATTAACATACATACACAAATACGTGCAAAAATACTCAAACCCGGAACAACCACTCATCGGCGTCAATCGAACCGTTTTTGGCAAAACCCAATATAGTTTTGCTGTCACCCATTGAGAGGGTAACGACGCGGTAAACGTGCGAAGCACGCGATGTCTCTCGCACATAAAATTATTGTAACTACAACGAAAGATGAATACAAAATTGACATTATAATACATGTGGCTAGTTTTTAACCGACTTCAAAAAGGAGAGTTACGAATTGATTTTGATGATTCTTTTTTGTTTGGTAAATCATACTTTAGAGGTGAACGAATTTTATTAACTTTGCTTGGGTAGTTGTTGAGTTAGCTTCAGTAATACGCATTTTTTCGCACTGAGTTTATGTGGTTGATGTTATAATAAGTTCCTGTCACTGTTATTTAATATATACATAGCAGGTAGTGGTATTCGAATTTGTGTGGGGTAGCTAACACAACCAAAAAGTGAATAACCCTTCCTTTTGGCTTTGCCGTAGTTGGGTAAAAATAAAATCTTTTTACAACAAAAAAAAAAGACCGACTTCCAAAAAGAACACTATAAAGTGAAGAATAACTTTAATTTCGGAAGTCAGTGGCAAAAAAACGATAATTCAAAAGACACCGACTTCAGAAATTAAAGTTATTTTTCACTAAGTAGTGTTTTTTTTTTTTGGAAATCGGTTGTTTTTTTTTTTTGAGGGGTCGCAAATATCTACAATGTTGTATGTTAGCGTCTTCGCACTGAGCGTGTGTCCAACGTAGCGTTGATGGCGCGTAGGCGCTGCGTAGTTCAGGTCTACGAAATACGTAGCAGCGGCTACACTACGTAGTGGCAGCTACGCTACGTTGCAGTGTCTACGCTGCGTATGCGTCTAAGCTACACCAACGTTAGATGTGAAGTCATAGGTACTTTTTTTCTAAACTACATAGAGCAATTAAAATGTATATTGAGAAAAAGTATCAAATCGAATCAAGAAGTCGGGCATATATGAATTTGATTAATCCGTCATAGATGCGTTTCAAATCTTCAACGTTGTCGTTTATATTTCAATTCCATTTTATTACGACTTGTCGTAATAATCTGAGTATTAACGACTTCTAATAATGATGTACAACTATAACTTGGATTTTTGATATTTATTGAAGATTAGCTCTGAATTTTTTAAATGTTGACTATAGAAATTAATATAGGAAATTAAAGCTTCTTTAGTCTAAACTAATATTATAATAAAGAGAAGAGATTTTATTTTTTGTATGTTTATTTGTTACGCTTTTACGCTAAAACGGCAGAACGAATTTGGAAGAAATTTGGCACATGGATAGACTTAGACCTGGGTTAGAACATAGTGTTACGAGCTGGGTATGGGATAAATTATTTACTACCAATCAGACAATTTAAATAACTTTATTAAACACAAAACACTTGAAACTTAATCACAAATACACCACTGATCACTATTCGCTCAGATATCGCACTTCTAGTTCACTTCGATTCGCTTCGTTGTATCGCCTAAATCAGACTGACCGCGTTGTGTGTCGGCTCTCTGCTTTTATACCGTCAATATTCAAGAACATTCCAGCTATGTGTAGAACGGTTCCAGAAAAACATCAACAAATAAACATTACCAGGAAATACAAAAGTAGTAGGTATAAAAAATAATAACCTACTTGTACCGAATAAAGAAATAGGTACTTTATGCCCTCGGCGTACGGTCGAAATTACAATGACGAGTTCTAATATTGTTTATAAGTAGTTACCTACTTAACTTCAAACTAATAATAATGGAATGCTTCTCGAAGTTTTTAGCGCAAACACACTGTAATCCGTGCTTTCTCGAAAGATCTCGTACGTACGACGTAACACTGCCCCCTCCTTAGACATGCTCGTCCCGAGCATCATTAGCCCCGTAGTATCGGGCCAATCGGTCTACATGAACAATCTTAGGCGCACCTCGTAGACCCTTCTGTATTCGGTAGGTGACATCGTTGATCCTAGTCACGACTCGGTATGGTCCATCCCAATTTGCTTGCAATTTCGGAGACTTCCCCTTGCTCCGCACTGGGTTATGTAACCACACCAGTGAACCCTCGTCGAAACCCCTACTGTTTGCCTTGCGGTCATAACGGGTCTTCATCTTCTCAGACATCTGTTGGCCGGATTGTCGGATATGCTCATAAACATCATTCAACTTGTTACGCAAATCATTTGCGTAATCTGTTACACTACGTGGAGCATCAGGGGGAGCTCCAGTGATTAAATCTGCAGGCAACCGTAATTCTCTTCCAAAGTTCGCGAAGGCTGGCGTCACAGTCGTACTTTCGTGGACTGCGCTGCGGTAGGACAGCAGAAACGGCTGTATGTGCTTGTCCCAATCCCTCTGCCTGCTTTCCACGACTTTTGCCAGATATCTCTCCAACGTTTGGTTGAATCGTTCCACCATTCCATCAGATTGTGGGTGGTAAGAGGTGGTCCTGGTTTTGTAGGTACCCATCAATCGACAAGTTTCCTGAAATACTTGCGATTCAAAATTCCTTCCTTGATCGCTGTGTATTTCTAAGGGTACTCCAAAACGACAGAAAACTTCCTGAACTAATTTATCTGCGACAGTTGTAGCTTCTTGGTTAGGAATGGCGAAGACTTCTGGCCACTTTGTGAAGTAATCCATGACCACCAGGAAGTACTTGTTTCCGTTCTCACTTTCTGGAAATGGTCCCGCAACGTCTAGTGCTATCCGTTCCCAAGGGGCTCCAACGTTGTACACTTTTAATGCACCTCGGCTGCGTGTGTGGGGTCCTTTCACGGCCGCACAACTGATACATTTGCGACACCAGTCTTCCACATCATCTCGACAGTGGATCCAGTAAAACCGTTCTCGAATTTTTAGTAGAGTCCTTTTTACTCCCATATGTCCTCCTGAACATCCATCATGGTAGAGCCGTAGAACATCCGGTACCTTAGCTTTAGGGACAACCATTTGTAGATGACAGCTGTCCCCTCGAGCGTTTTCCCATTTACGGCACAAGACTCCATCCTGGATCACCAAGCTGTTCCATTGCGCCCAATAACTCTTCGTGATGGAACTCATCGCAGCCACATCACTCCACTTAGGTTTAGGAGCACCAGCTTTGACCCACTCGAAGATCGGTTTGATGTCCGAGTCATTTTGCTGAGCCTGCTGTAGGGTTTCCTTCCATTCATCGGTGAGATCTGTTCTAAGCATCCTCACGGGTACTACTTCCTTAGTCTCTTGCCTGGCACAGTGCTTACCGTCTTCAGGACAAGGTCTTCTTGACAAGGCGTCTACGTTACCGTGAGTTCTCCCAAGAAACCGACTTACAAGGTGAGAATTGACGACCGTGTGAGAAGCTCCAGTATCCAACGTCCGTTTGCATGGTGTTCCGTTGACTTCGCCTTTGATGGTCTGGCTGTTCCCATCATGTGCTTGCGAGATCAAGATTCTCGGGGCTCTTTCAATACCAGCCAGCACCCGCCCCCCAGTCCTGGCATTTACTCGTTTTCCCTGCTGTGGCTGGGCAGTCACTTCAGCCACCCTTCCCTGCTGATCTTCTCTCGGGGTGCTGCGCTTAGGACAGTTTGACCGAATATGACCCCTTACTCCGCAAGTGTAGCACCTAGGACTGTACCCTTGCGGCCGGTCGCGTACAGGTGATGCTACAACCTCCCTGACGCGGTGCGTTCGGTGGTCCTTCCTCACTGCCTCTACTTCTAAGGCATGGGCCAAGGCGTCTTTCAGCGTCTCATGATGCCCAGGTCTCACAGCGGCTCTAACTTCTAGGTCGCGTATTCCATCAACGAACGCTTGTACCAGATTCCCATCGATAAGTGCAGGGGCAGACTGGTATGCTTTCCGAACCAGCTTTTCAACTTCGGGGGCCCACTGCTGTAGGTTCTCGGTACTACGTTGAACACGATCCTTCAACTTAGCACGAAATACGTGCTCCAGGTGCGCGTCGCCGTATCTGGACTCTAACGCCTCCAGCAGCTGCTCGTAGGTTACATTCTTGCCGAGCGCCTCAAGAATGTTTAGGGCCTGGTCTCGGAGGCCCAAGGTGAGCGCGGTCATGGCTTGCGGTTTTGTCCATCCATTCGCCTTCATAACAGCCTCAAATTGAATTTTATAAGCCGACCACGAAGATGTGCCATCGAATGGAGGCACCTTAAAGCCCCGCGCTGAAGGTGCAGCAACTACTGAAGCTACAGTCACGTCTCCAGTCTTCAGTTCCCCCAAAGCCTTCTTCACCCCAGCGATCTGAACTTCGGCTTCTGAGAGGCGATTCTCGTGCTGCTGTACCTGATCCTTCATCACCTTTAGGTCTTTGCCAAAAGTTGCATGAAGATCCTTTATGAGGAGCATCTGCTCGTCTTGGCGGCGGACCTGCTCCTCTTTATCTCGCTGCAACTGCTCTTCCAACCGGCGAGCCTGCTCCTCTTGACGGCGAGCCTGCTCCTCTTGACGGCGAGCCTGCTCCTCTTGACGGCGAGCCTGCTCCTCTTGACGGCGAGCCTGCTCCTCTTTGTCTCGCTGCAACTGCTCTTCCAACCGGCGAGCCTGCTCCTCTTGACGGCGAGACTGCTCCTGTAGCAGCGCCATTAAAGCTGACAAGTCTGGCGCCATTGATGCTGTAGGAACTGCGGATGGGCCAGCAACTGGCACTGACGTAGGCTGGACACCACCCGGTGTCTGTGTTGGAGAATGTCCAAACCGCCTTTGGTCCATGTCCTGCTGTCGCTGACTCCTGGTACGGATACCGTCCGTGTCGTCCTTCGGTAGGATTGGCATAATTTATCCCTCACTTCTGACACTAAATTGTTACGAGCTGGGTATGGGATAAATTATTTACTACCAATCAGACAATTTAAATAACTTTATTAAACACAAAACACTTGAAACTTAATCACAAATACACCACTGATCACTATTCGCTCAGATATCGCACTTCTAGTTCACTTCGATTCGCTTCGTTGTATCGCCTAAATCAGACTGACCGCGTTGTGTGTCGGCTCTCTGCTTTTATACCGTCAATATTCAAGAACATTCCAGCTATGTGTAGAACGGTTCCAGAAAAACATCAACAAATAAACATTACCAGGAAATACAAAAGTAGTAGGTATAAAAAATAATAACCTACTTGTACCGAATAAAGAAATAGGTACTTTATGCCCTCGGCGTACGGTCGAAATTACAATGACGAGTTCTAATATTGTTTATAAGTAGTTACCTACTTAACTTCAAACTAATAATAATGGAATGCTTCTCGAAGTTTTTAGCGCAAACACACTGTAATCCGTGCTTTCTCGAAAGATCTCGTACGTACGACGTAACAATAGGATACTTTTTATCCCGATATACCTAAGGGATCGAGACTAATGCGGGTGAAACCGCGGGGCGCAGCTAGTTGTTCATAAAAACGTTGTAGAGATTTGTAGAATTCCTATGACGGTTATTATTAAAAAGTTACACGTTTATAAAAGTGTCATGAAAAATAACGAATAGAATAAAAAACGCAGTCGTTTGGGGTCTCAATATTCTGATTTCACGATACATTTAGATTGTTAGTATTATAATACACTTAGGTTTATAATTAAATGACTTAATTTTGCAAGGAATGTGGTCAATGCGACTTTCCATGCACTCTACGAGATCTCGACTTACATTAATTCATTGGACAGACTGAATTCTTGAGATCGTTCGTCCTTTCCTTTCCTAGTACGAAAGAAAGAGAAAGGATGTTCAATAAGTGTGTCAATTAAAGGAAGATAAAGTTATGTTTTTATCATTTAAAAATGTACAGCTGATGATGCCTCATGTCGCATGTTACTGAAAGTTAATATTTGAACAATTGTGAAACGTTGACTTTAACTATTGTGGAGTTTTTCCGTTCCGAGCTGTGTTTGTATTTTTAGTTTTACAACAAGAATCTATTTCTCTGTTGGACGAAAAATGTTTATTATGTAACTTTTAGACTATATTTTGCATCTATAACACGTCTTGCAAGATCTTCAGAATAAAAATAAGAAAAAACCGTACACTGTTAAAACTAGGTTTTTTTGCACAATGGTACAAAAAAAACGTGGTTTTAACAATGTACGTTTTTTCTTATTTATATAAGTATTTATTTAATGACTTAATAAGATAATCACTACTTCAAACTACAAATGAGTAGTTTGAAATAGTGATTAACTTATTAAGTCATTACTAATTAATTACCTTAAAAAAACCACGTTACATTTACACTGCGAAGGTTTAAGGAAAATAAGATTTAATTGTATTACATTGTTATTTATAAACTACCGAAACAAACTATTTTTGGAGTTTACACTAATGATCAATTAACGTTAGTTCAGGTTAAGGTAAATTAGTTTGGAAGACATCATTCGTAAAAATTTACACCATCTTCTAAATACTCAACAATATACAGAGTGGCAGGGACATCGACGCGAAAACTGTTACCATGGATTCAGCACATGATTCTGAAACCCCTGCGTTGAAATTTCTCGTCAGTTATTTAAAAATAAAACAGCTGTTTCATTGGAAAGTGCAATACCTAAGCGGTCAAAATGTATGGAAAGGAGATTTTTTTTAAATAACCGACGAAAAATTTCAACTCAGGGGGCTCAGAATCATGTACTGAATCCATGGTAACAGTTTTCGCGTCGATGTCCCAGCCACCCTGTATAAGCAACAACAATATTTATACTAGCAAAAGGAGTATGTAAGGATCGTAGCAGGTGGCGTTCTGTAGTTTCTGCCTACCCCCATGGGAAGAAGGCGTAAACTTATGTATTTGTATGTAATAAATGCTAATAATAATCTATTAGTTATTGAAGTACTGACCTATGATTACGACAGGTCATGTGTAGAATAATATTATCAATTTGATAAACTGAATCCCTATTCAAAGTAATTCTCATTGCCACATTACCTATCTTGTATCTTTCGGAAAGTTTTGAAGTATCAATTCAATATAGCCCTGCTGGTCACAAAGAGATAGGACGAAATGTATAAACGTTACTGAGCACGTGCTTTGACTTAGGGCTATAACATACTGGCTTAACGAGCTCGCTGAGAGTGCGCAGCGAGCACGTCACATGTGTGCAACGAGATCGCCGTGGTTGTGGAACGAGAACGATTGACCTGAGTGCACAAGAGAGTGTACAATATTGTGAATCGCAGCGAACACATCGCGTGGTCGCGGCTAGCTTGCTTCGCACTCGCGGAGAGCACGTTCACAAATAGCTTCACTGGAAACACGCTTGTAAATCACATAAACATAACATCACGCCTTGTTTCCCCGAAGGGTTGGGCAGAGGTGTACCTGTAGTAGGTACACCCACATTTTTGCCAGTTATGTTTAAGTCTCATGTGCGAGCCTATTGCCATGAACCGGGCACAAATCCATAATAAAAAAAAAACCTCTGTAGATTGTCAGAGTGATATCGCTCTTGATCATGTTCCCGTCTCTATCTTGCACTTGTTGAGCGACAGTGACATGAATAACGCTTAGCCAATTTAGTTAGTAACGTTTATAGATCTCGGCCTCAGAGTTTTGAAAGAATCCACACGGGTTGGTTGTGGTTTATGTAAGTCACACTTTAGCAATTCTTACGTTCTATTTTGTTGTGTCTAGAACAACCAACAGACACTTTTTCTATACCTACTACAACGAGTATAGGAAAACTGCCAAAGATGTTGGAGATGAAATAAATAATATAATAATTTAAACAAACAATTCATTAAAACCTTCATCGTGATTGTATACAAAAATAAACGTTATCGGTTATTTTAAGAGATGTTTTTTTTTTAAGTTATCTCGAGTTCACAACCTCTGCCATTGCGCGTTTTATTCCCGATAAACCAAGATTTATTTAAAACTTCAATGTTATTATCTATGAATAACATGTTGTTACAACATACTTTGTTTTGTGTAAAGGAACGAACCATCGATGCTATAATCTTCATTTGGGACTGCATTATTCATTAGAACAACGGGTTTTTCAACAAGTCTTAGTCCCAGCAAATTTTCCGTTCGCTAAACATAATATCGAATGCAAATAGACCGATGCATAAAAATTGGTAGTATTTAATTTTTGTTTGTCTGTTTGTTCCGGCTAATCTTCAAAATGGCTTGACCGATTTTGACGGGACTTTCATTGGTAGATAGCTGATATAAGGAGTAACTTAGGCTTCGATTTAAAGTATTGTTGATCGAAGAACTTAGGCTAGTAACTTAGGACTTTTATTTTAGAAAAAAAAAAATCCATACAGGCGAACCTGCGGGCACCAGCTGGTAAAAAAAAAACAAACATAATTATGTCAAATGTCAAAGTTTCAAATGAAATATTTTATTCACATTTTTATTCATATAATATGATTATTTGATTGATGTAGTTCTAAAAATAATAATAATTAATGTGCATAACTTCAGGTATCTATTAGATACCAGCATATTACGATTAACATCAATACAAAGATAGATAATAAGATACATAAATGCAATTTAGCGTTTTATTATCCATTAAGGCCAAGTTGAAACAGTAAATATTTTGATATAGACATAAAAAACGATAAGATACAGGGTTTCAATATAATTTAGAAGCCTTTAAGCATACTAGAACCTTTACAATCAAACTGGGCATGAATTGAAACAGTGTAAATTAGCCGACGTTCGCACGGACGTGATAAAATCGAGGCGGAATTTTATCGCGCACTGGATTTTCAACTCTTGGAGTTAAGCCGAGAGTTGAGAATCCAACGCACTGGGACGCACTCTAGTCCCAACGCCTTGAAAAATACACTGTTAGATTTTCAACTAGAGTGTTGAAAATCCAGTGCACAAAAAAAATCGCCGCGATTTTATTACGTCTGTGCGAACGTGGGCTTATTATTGATTCAGAATAAAACTGGTTTTGATTTGCAAATTTGTTAACACAAGATCTGTTTCGCATAGTTTTGCTAATTAAATGTCTGTGGATACCTGAATATATTTGATATTGTGTGATAATAAGATAATCTTGTTTGTATGCCAAAAATTTGGTCATCAGCCATGTTGGTATGTTTGGTTTTCACACGCGGCTCCTAAATACATAATTCACTATCTATAATTACTGTATACAGAGGTTTTATCCGGTTAGGAGGATTAAATAATGTGATACAACAGTCAACAGATAATGTCATGAAAAAAAAAAAACAGAATTGTTTAAAAACAGAACAGTGTTTACAGTTCAGTATTCGCCGAAAAACACCAGGAAATAATTATCTGCTTGCGTACAATTATTAATTGAAATAATCTTAATAAGAAATCGGTGAAAAGCTTTTAAATAAATGTGTAACAAAAAATATTTCCCCCGTCTATCGGCGCGGCGGTCTGTAATTTAAAAATGAATGGCCTTTTACACCCCATAGAATTTGGCGCCAAACATCACAATGTTTTTTCTCAAAGGCTCCTATTTTTTTCCTGTGTCCCACGCTAGGGTCGGTACTTCCCAGAATTAGCGCCATAGATATTGGTTTGGGGTGAAACTTTTTTTTTAAAGATAATATTTCATGGCTGTGAATGAGCGGGCGGCGCTTCTATTTATTTGTCAGAAGGCACGCTTCGCCACACAACACTGACCTTTTTTTTTTGTCCAAAATATGTTTAAGTTAAGGGTAATATACTTAGATCTGAACATTTTATAATTTAATTTTAAATTACGTATTTATTTCATTACAGCTTCCGTCACAATTTTCGCAGTCATTGTCAAGGCCTGTAATTTGGCAACAAAAACCTATAATTTTTGTGTAAAAACGCACGATACTCATAGAACGTCATAATAAAAAGTCGAATTTCGAATGAAACGGTGGAATTTATATTTGGCGACATGAGACATTGATAATGTCACGATCAAAGTGATTATAATTCAAGCAATTGGTGAATGATCTCTGTATGCGAATTTTAATAGCAATGTGAATTAAATCTTATTTGATTTGGTCATATTTTTATTACTCGTTTTGATACTTCCTTATTAAATTATTGCGTAGAAGTGGTATCGACCGATCGACCGATGAAAATATTAATATAAACATGCATAATTTTATTATTAATCCATTTAATGATGAGTAATAAATAATTCAAATGCATAATTTGTGCATACTATACAGGTTGGCATCATCGACGCGCAAACTGTTACCATAAATTCAGCCCATGCTTCTAAACCCCCCAGCGCGGCAGCGTAGAAATTTATCATCGGTATTTTTTAAGTGAAAACTTCTTAAGGCGCGTTCGGCATTTTTGAGATGGGACTAAACCATTGATTTCGCGACACTGTGACGACACCAGCTTTTGACCATTAAAAAGACATCAACGCGACATTAGTGTTGATTTTTTTTCAAGTTTTCACTTCTGTCAGCACCGTCGGAGTGCACAGTTTTTTTTTTTTTGTAGGCAGTTGTTCCATACATTTTGATCGTGTAGGTATTGCTAAAATTTCTACGCTGGATCTTATATCATGTGCTGAATTCATGGTAACAGTTTTCGCGGTGATGTCCCTGCTACCCTGTATAAACATTGAAGTGGTAGAGTTCTTCAAGAAACTAGGGTAATTTATGATGGGGTGATGTTGACAGCGTACATAAATGTTTCAATCAATTAGCACGACTAATTAATCAAGAATTGGCGCAGTGTTTATAAAACATTGTCTAAGTTCTAAATGAACGAAGTATTCGACGATGTAGGTCTAGGTCTGCTAGGTAGACTGCGTAGCCTAGATAAATTAACGGTATTGAAATAAATAGCTTTACACTTTTACGGTACACGGCATTACTAAATGTGGAGACGAGAACGAAACTGGGTTTTTCCATGTAGAGCGAATTGATAGTTTTCCTGGTGTTTTTATAGGTTCGTGACAGAAATACAGCACGTTTCAGAGATTGGTATTTTTAAAACAGTTTGAATTTATCTATTAATAAAAATCTTAAATTCATTCAATTACTGACAGATAACGCACAGCCTGAACCACTGGATCTAGAAGCATGAACTGAACAAGAATTCCTTTTATTTATCGACGGTGAGTACTAAAGAAGAATTTTTGAATTTTCATTCCCTATAGTGGTTAAATAGAGAATGAAAGTTTGTATGGAAAGGGTCCGTCATTTTTGCCGATGGGAAATTCCATCGGGCATGTGTGATAAGTAATGTAATGTAGTAAAACCCAGATCTTTTTAACTATGTAAGAACAGATTAAGATCAATTCAGCTACTAAAGTGCCAGTAATTACAGTAAAATTACATTAATGTATTCGAAAATCCCTAGTTCTACACAAAGCGTTCTTTTTATGACGTCTCTGTTTTTAAAATCATTAATTCATAATCCATGATTTGCAGTTTACAAGTTTCACGCCCGTCATGTCGATCGTTTTGAATCTATCTATCTATATAAATCAAACTCACAATATTTTTGAAAGATCTTTTCAACGATACCCCCACACCATAGGACAGACGAAAAAAAAAAACATTCCCACTTTACGTGTAGAAGAGGTACCCAATTTTTTTTACCACTTTGTCGGCGTGATTAATAATATGTATGATTACAGCCATTGCCCATGCCAAATTACAGCTCTCTGGTACTAACAGTTTCTGGGCTAAGCCGCAGACAGACAGACGGACATGGCGATTTCATTCAATTCCTTGTTTTAGAAAGAAAGAAAGAAAGAAAATTGTTTATTATGCACATACTAAATGCACATTCCAAAAAATATTACATAAAATACACTTTCACAAATTAGCCAAAAGCCTCGTAGCCAAGTAGTAGAAATATGTCAATTTTGTCTATTGCTTGTGTTTTAACTATGAAACCCCAAAAACGAAGAAAAAAAAAAAAAAAAAAAATGTCTAGAAAAACTGAACGTCCTTTTTTCTATAGGATTTTTATATGAACTATTGAAAATTGACAAGACAACGTCGCGTCGCTCGGTCGGGTCAGCTAGTATACATACTCGTATATAAATAAAAATTAAATACTGTTCGTTGGTAAGCGCATCACTTGAGAACGGCTGAACTGATTTGACTATTTCGTATTTTAAAAAATTTCTTATACTCCGAGTTACGTTTTTATGGAAAGATAAATTGGAAATATCCCGGAATATAAAAAGAAAAAATAGAAAACTGAGCGTCCTTTTTTCTATGGGATTTTTGTACTGATTGATCACTAATTAGTGATCGATGATTGGTTAACTTCAAACGACATCAGAATTATTCTTTTTTTTTTTTTTTATTCTGTTGGATATTTCTCCATCAAGATGTGCAAGTACGATAAATGAAAGTTAATTTGTAATGTGTTCGCCATATGGGCACAACAGATGACAGACATCCTTTATCGTAAGTAGCCCGGTTTTTTATCGTGTTTTTGTGTGTGGCAAGTTAATTACGGGCAAATTGCCTGACACCATGTTTTAACCTTAATTTCCCACACTAGCTTTCGTCAGCGGCTTCGCCCGCGTGATATCTTTATAAATTATAGCCTAGGTTACTCAGTGATAAATGTGATAATATAGCATCCTCGGTCCATCGGTCCAGTAGTTTTTGAGTTTATTCATTACAAACAAACATACAAAAATCAAATCTTTTCTCTTTATAATATTGGTTTAGAAAACAAAAATAGGCACTATTATAGGCTTTTTTTACTAATAGTTGGTTAACACGCAGTTTATTGTAGAATATTTAGGTTTAGCCAATTTTCAAGGCAGCTCGAGTCTGCCATTAAAATTATTTTCTGTAAAATAAGGCCTGAAAGGCCTTATTTTACAGAAAATAGCGATATAATACATATTTCACTCCTTCAAAATGTAGAACAAATAAAAAAGGCTGTGCGCAGACCACCCTAATTGACCACCGTAAAGGCTCCCACAAACAGAGGCGACGCGACTCTAAGCTGACGTTCGCACGAACGTAATGAAATTGCGGCGATTTTTTTTCGTGCACTGGAATTTCAACGCTCTGCTTAGCGCCGAGAATTGCAAATCTAACAGTGTATTTTTTCAACGCGTTGGGACAAAAGTGCGTCCCAGCGCGTTGGATTCTCAATGCTCGGCTTAACACCGAGAGTTGAAAATACAGTGCGCAATAAAATCCCGCCGTGATTTTATTACGTCCGTGCGAACGTCGGCTAAAAACAATTTCTGAGAAAACTTCACGACAGAACAATTCAGACAAATTTGTCGAACATATGAAGCAAAACATATTAGCAATATCCTTCAAAAATGATTCAGATTATGATTAATCGTGTGTTACAAAATTAGGGTGCTAAAGAAAGACTGACTTCAGTCAGATCGGAATCGAAATCGGTTCATGTAAACAATTTCATAGACAAAGTTGACTTAAACTCGTGTAAAAGAATACTTTTCTGTCTACAACAAACCAAATGGTTTTGAACCATGTGTACGCTTTCTTATGTACAGTCGAGTAAAAACGGCTCAATGAACAGCCTGCGTCATTTGAAATGTAGGAATTAGATATATCTATATTTTACCTCATAAAAATGTCACATAGGACCGATAATTTTTAATCTACAGGCGGTTTGCGGTATTTTCGAGTCATAAATACACACGCACTGGAAGATGCAATAAAAACCATAAATAGTATGATTACACAGCTTTAGTAGTGGCAGGTCAGTACTTTTACCCGACTACGGTGAAGCTAAAAGGAGGGCTATCATTTTGACCGGTATGGATCTATGTATGTATTGTTCATCTGTTCCGTCATAACTTCGAAACTACTTATCATAATTTGACAAATGAGGTATAAATTGGGAGCGTCTAAATGGTCCTCTGGTGACGTCACATTAAATGAATATGGCGCCCTCTTGAGGACAAAGTCATCAACTAAAAAAAAACTATTTTCATTTGATGTGTTTTGACAGTCGGGTTTTTTAGTGTTTTTAATAACTTTTTAGATATTTTATTTTGTCTTATTTGGCTTATTTTACTTCGATTTGAGTGTTGCGTGTGGGTTTTAAATAGTCGGGAGAAACAGTTGAATAAGTACTTTTATTTGGAGATTCATTTTTGTTCGGTGCAAACGGCAAAAATATAAAGGTGCTCTTCCGAATACCGACCGCAACCACAAACCGCAACGGCATAGCTGCCAAATCAGTAAGACAGACCGCAGTGACACGACTGGTTTTTATGTAACTCTATGAAAACACTTCCGTGGCCGCCTGTCATCGTTTTCATAGGGTTTAAGGTTACGGTCGCCTTCGGAAGAGCACCTTTATAATTATACTATTTGCACCGAACAAAAATCTGTGGTGTTAATTAATCAATAGACAAAAGTCCTGGTACAGTTTTCAAGGAAGGAAATTCAAGTTTTTGTGACAAAAATTCGTGGTAGAGTTGGCTATCGGCAAAACCTATACATGTTGTATTTGGTCCTCAACTATACATTTTTGTGTATAAAACAATACATGTTAAAATTTTAAATATGTAATATACAGTACCTGGGCCGAGCTTTGCTCTGGTGAAAATAGAGAATGTTCATTTAATAGCATAGGAATGTTCATTCTAATCCATGTAGGTATTAATAGTACCTACTTATTCCATGCTGCCATGATAGTAAGTACTTACTAATTCCATGCTGCCGCATCATTATTCTAATGTCATTATTCATTATCTT
Organism: Omphaloscelis lunosa; assembly: GCA_916610215.1. Taxonomy (NCBI): domain Eukaryota; kingdom Metazoa; phylum Arthropoda; class Insecta; order Lepidoptera; family Noctuidae; genus Omphaloscelis; species Omphaloscelis lunosa. Next base: position 7,167,874 of record OU744255.1, read on the forward strand.
GTTCTAAACTTTGGGCGACCGAGCTCTGCTCGGGTAAAAATACGAAGAAAACGATTTTTCCCAGATATGAGACCTAGCTAGATCGATTTTTCGCCCCCGTAGACCCCTATATTGCAACTTTAATCGACATCGTTAGAGCCAATTTCGAGAAACTGAGTACAAATATATATAATAAAATATATATATATATATATATATATATATATAAATATATACAAATATTGCGCGTTTAATAGTATAGGGTATATACCTATGGGGATACGTTGTGTTCGTTTGCGGGTCGTTAGACTAGTTGCAAAAATACATGTGTGTGGTCAAGAATTAAAGGTTTACGATAAGAAACCATGCGACTAACACGTACTACATGAACTAAGTGTGCGTTTGATTTGTAAACATGCACGATAGGTTAATATCCTGGGATAAGTGGGCTTTTCGTACTATTCAACAAATTATTTTTTCTTCTGCAACAAAATTATCGAAAACCGATTTTTGCTTATATGAAGGAAATAATCGACAAACGAGCGAAAATAAAATGAATCAGTTTCAAAATTCTGCTTATCTTTTTAGGACAGTATATTATCATAACTCAAGTAAACATTTAACTACTTACTCATGCACCAGCATGAGACTAATATTTTTTATAATGTGCTGTTATAAGTAAGCATATATTTCGGTTTATATTTCAAACTATATATAATATATTTTATATAATTTTGTAAATTCGTAAGTGAGTTTGATTGTTTGTAACACGCTGAAACGGCTAAATGGTTTGGATGAAATTTGGCACACGAGAAGACCATGACTTGGATTAGGACATAGAATACTTTTTATCCCGATATTCTCACGGAATCGAGACTTACGCGGGTGAACCCGCGGGGCGCAGCTAGTAATAAATAATGCAGGTTTATTTTTAGTTTGGCCATCGGCTTTCAGATTGTTCAACTCACGTAATATTTCGAGTGAATATCCTCATTCAATTATTTTAACACGTGTACGTTATCCTGTTCGAGTCATAAACAAGCGACTGACATTGAGTGTGTGGCGCCACCCGTACATACAGTTTGAGTCTTCATAATGTGCACATATCGAAATGAGGGAATCTATGCTTAATTTTGTCGACGGAAAAAATATTTAAAAAAATCTAAATATGTTTTTAATATTTTTTATGGAATTTTTAAACAAAACGGTGTTACTTTTAAACTGATCTATCGCGATGAAACAAACTCCATAATGATTGGAAGTAATTAGGCGTTCCATTAAAATGAAAATTGTGGAAAAAAAAAAACTACTCTCAATTGAAAATAAACAGGTGTTTTAAGCAAAAATCTGTTTTTTTTTTTAAATATTTTATTTTACTATAATCGTAAAATCTTTCAATAAGACCATTACGTAATTTAAAAAAAATATATTAATATTTTTTTTATTTTTTTTCCGTCGATAAAATTAAGGATAGATGGGATCATTTTGATATGTACACATTATAAAGACTCATACCGTTAAATATGCCTCCTCTTTTTAAAAGTGACGCTGCGTGAGACTTATTTGTGTACCATGATTCATATCTGCGAATAAAAGAAGACGAAAAAGACATAATGTATAAAACATATTTATGTTATTCCTATAAATATGTACATAAGTATGTATCTTACGGCACTAAAGGTCTAGTCTGGTCGCGCCCACAAGCTTTATAACATCGCGGTTTTTGCAGGTTCACAACAAAAAACTAGTTTATTTTTTAAACTCAAGGTCGCGTTCGAGATACCAGCAGATTTTTAATCTGTGGCACCCGCATGACAATGTTACAATGAGTGACCACTGGCTGGTTATAAAAATATTATAATTTTAATATTGTTCAGCGTCCTGTGTTTTATTACAGTACGGTCAACATTAGTAATATTATACTATTGTTGAACGACGGGAATTTGACAATTCAAAAGTGCCTATAAATGGTTTAATTGAAATAAATGCTTTGAGTTTTGAGTTTTGAATTAACCTTCTTAGAACGGATTTGAATTACATTCATCGTAAAATATTGTAAGTACTTATGTGTTTTAGAAAAAATGGTTCACACTTTAGCTTAGCTTTTGCAAACATATTAAAATTTATAGTACTGGATATCCTGATTTATAAGTTTCATATTTTATATGCAAATATTAAAAAAAAAAAATATAGACAATTTCTGAAAAGTTTTTGTTCTGAACCTAAAAAGTTTTCAACTATTATGAAAAAACGAAACAAAGCCGAAAAAATACAGGAAGATCTATAGCTTTTACTTTCTTTGTACATATTTTCTAAAAAGTGAACAAAATAAATGCAACAAGTTTTGTTAAACCAACAAGAGCGGATTAACAATGGCGTTGAAACTTTCTCTGTTTCCAGACTTCAGACTATTGTATTACAAAAGTTCGTTGACTTGTCATATAACTGCAACGTTTAATTGCGCCTTCTGAATTAATAAGTTAATTCCTAGAAAAGTAACACTAAAGCAACTTTAAAATTATGTTTTGCTCATTATTTATTTATTTTGATTTCGAACTAAATTATTTATTATGATTAAACCGAATTATTTATAGCTGTACCTGAAGGTGCGCAAGCGCAAGTAAAGAACTTCTCGGATATCATCTTAATAAATAATATTTATTTCTGTACATACTATTATTTACGAGTACAAGTAAAGGACGTAATTATTTACTTACGTATACGTTATTGTTTTCGGACACAAGTTTCCATTTTAACATAACGTTTTACACATGGAACTTATTAACATTTAAAGCCAATAATGTGAAATTTGAAATGTGTTGAGTTTATCTTTCTGGGGTGTTTCTGTATTAATAAACATGGATACAAAACTTAAACAAGTTAATGGCCTTTTTTTAGAGTTAACTCCTTAAGAATCGTGGGAAGATTGCATATTAAAAGACAATCGTATCAAGACGCAGGTATATGCCAGTGACCTTGAGTGGTTAACTTGCGTGTTCTGTACCGAGCTCACACAACGCGTCGTATGTGCAGCCAGTAATAGGACTCGCCCATCAAGAAGCATTGTCCCACATTAGACGCATTATTAATTTATTACACATAAAACAAAAGGTATTTTAATAAAACACGTATACTAAAAGAAGGTTGTTGTATATGTTGAAGGTTTCAGAAAAATACGCTTGATAGATTTTGCGTGATTTTCAGTTTTTAGCCGTGTTAGACATAACAAATTAATTACACTATGTAATATATATACATAATCTAAAATATTCACAGACTAAGTTATTAAGAAAATGCTCTTATTTAACATATATTTTTTCCAAATCATTAACACTACTCGTTTAGTCGTGATATTCAGTACAAAATCATTAAAGTCGCTTAAGAATCGTGGGTTTTTTTTTAAAGAGATGCGTTTATTTATCTTCTTTACATATTGCATATCCAAAGACGACAGTCGTGCGTTGGAACTGACACACTTTTTTTCTAACTTTTTTTTAGCACTGATGAGATGGTTACACACAGTCTTGTTATTTTTTAAATCTATTCCTTACTATTCCATCGTTTACAAACATTTGAATTACGTGAATGAATTTTTGTTAATCTCACGAACTCAGTAGTTGTGTTTAGATTATGCACAAACCAATCTACATTTATTTTATTTATATGGTTAATTAAGATAATTCATTGTGCTCTTATTTCTATTCTGAGTGTAGTAAGTACTTGAGGACGTAATTACCTACTGTGTTTTGTCGGGGCCGATCTTATTTGCGGAAATTAATTAACGAAGCCAAATAGCGTATCATAAAAATAATGAATAAGTAATTATTTCATTTTTACACAGTGGTAGTGTGTTGAAAATTAAACAACAGAAGCATCTTGACAGGATATACATTATGAGCTAATGTTATTATTAGTTCCCGGATTTTGTGATTGTGAAAACAATAGCCCATTACGTTTAATGAATGTAAATTACGTTACGGTGTTGACATAATAATTTGCATTCAGATTTTTCGTACTATTTGGCAGTGCTCCTATTTATTTATGAGCACTATAAAAAATATATAACTTTTTTTACAAGAAATTGTGTCACAATAAAATCGAATTCTTATGTTTAAACACTTTTATAACTTTCTCCTGTAACATGAGAATGTAGTTTAGAATATAGGTGTGAACGCACCGTGAACCAAAAATAGTTGCGGCCGCGCATCCTAGCGTTCTTGTGTTAAAAATAAAGCTGAGACTAGACTAGCCTTACAAGATGTCACTCACCTATGCACAGTGGAACGAATGTATGGGAGCGGTTGGACGTAGACATGTCCGAAAAAAAAGAGTAAAATTATGCCAAACTAATGATGCCATCTTATTCGATTACTTAATGCCTTCATAACTTGTGGTGATGAATTTCTTCATAACTCCCATATTTCGGGAGTAATTTGAGAAAATGTGAAATTTTACTATGAAAATGAGTGTATCGAGCTCTCTCCCTCCTGATTCCGGGCTTGTTTCAAGTAGCGGTCTCTAATATCATAATGCTAATACTAAGAGCTATATTTAATACTAAGACACATAGTGCGCCAAATGTGCACTTTCTGGGATAAAGAGTGATGTTTATTTTATAACACAATTTTTTAATTTTTTGTTTATTTTGTTGATTAAAACCGTTTTTCTAAAGGTTTACCTTATTACAATAACATTTCTGATCAGCCAATTAGAGAAGATATAAGCTAATTAGGATATATAATTAGGGACTTAAGGTTTACATATAAAACTGATGCACTAATGATTACTGATAAGAACATTGCTATTATTTAATTACTAAATGGCTCTTAATACACTAATTTAGCATGCATCATTTACTAATTATCACAATAACTAATTACCTTGCAATATTTAACAAAGGATACCTGGGATACCTGGATTTTATATAAATAGGTCACTATTAGTAACTTTAAAATCAGTGTTGATTTACACCTCGTTGTATCCAAGCTAATCTCGCAATGTATTTTCCAAATTTTAATACAAATCTTGATATTCACGTTGCTTTATGCGCACGCGCACATAAAGATTTACGCGACTTTAACTATTTGTTCAGTGTTTTAAAAGATAACAGTTGTGTTCAGTTATGTGAAAGTGCTGAAACAAGTTTAAAAGACTGGTGTCGTCGATTTTGCTACCGCATTTATGCAAAATGGACACAGTCTGGAAGAAGCACAGATAAGTTTCGGAAGAAACATGAGATTTGGCTACAGGCTGCAATTCAATGGCCGGAATTACAGAATGAAAATATGGAACCTTCTACAGAAAATATAAGTGACGTCATCGAGCCCATAATTTCTCCTGCTAAATCTGATGCTTCAACTTGTACACATCCTAGTCCTCGTAAATCTTTTGAGGACCTTAGTAACCGGCAAAAAAGAAGACGCACCACTGAAGATAGTCTTTCATGCAGCAGTAGCAGCGCTGAAATTATGTTTTCGGCCGAAAGGGCGCTTCAAAAGGCAGGACAAAGCGATACAGCTTATGTTATGAAATACTTGACGGAGAATCCAGAAGAGGCCTCAAAAATCAAAGCCTTCATTGAAGGTAAATCAATTCAGGTACGGGAAATATCCCCTTTGAAGGCATTGGCTCTTTATGTATCGATGAACTTATCGAAATGGCGCTATAACACTCTTCGGGATTTCAACACTCAAGAAGGAGCTCTTCAATACCCGAGTTACTACATGTTGGTTAAAGAAAAAATTAAGTGCTATCCGGCCAAAGAAGATCTCACAGTTACAGAGAGCTCTGCAAAAATCAAATTACAAGCCTTGATGGATTTAACCTCAAGAAGACTTATTAGGTCGTTAGAAACCCCTGTTGATCCCAATCAACAGCTCGTATTGACCAGCAAATGGGGTTTTGACGGATCATCTAGCCAAAGCATTTATCATCAAAGGACGAGTGAAGATGAGCAAATCGATCTTGCTAGTAATTTTATGATTAGTCTTGTACCACTGCGGCTCGTCTCAAAAGGTGTAACAATTTGGGAAAACGAGCGACCATCTTCCACTTCATTTTGCCGGCCAATATTGTTTAAGTTTATAAAGGAAACCAAAGAAAATGTGCAGAGAGAGATGGCTGAAATCGAAGCAGAGATTGAAGCCTTAACTCCATCCACCATCACTGATGGAATTAGTGTCAAACACCAACTGCTGTTGACAATGATTGATGGTAAAATTCATTCCATTATATCCAATACAGCAGCTTCAGTGTGTGACATATGCAAGGCTTGTCCTAAAGAAATGAATAATTTAGAGTTAATCAAAGATAAACACGCAAACGAGGACATGTATAAATATAGCTTAAGCACCCTTCACGCTTGGATTCGCTCAATGGAATGCTTATTACACATTTCCTACAAATTAGACATAAAATCATGGCAAGTAAGGGGTGATATAGCAAAAAGGCAAGTTGATGACAGGAAGAAAAGAGTTCAAGAGGCTGTAAGAAGAGAAACGGGCTTACTTCTCGATGTTGTGAAACAAGGCAGTGGATCCACCAACAATGGCAACTCGGCAAGGAGATTTTTTGAAAACTACACTAAATCTGCTGAACTGACCGGAATAGATGCTATGCTTTTAAGAAAAATCTGTGTGATCTTGCAGTGTATTTCATCAGGAGAGAAGATCAACGTAACTAAATTCCGAGAGTTCTGCTTTGATACTGCTAAGCTTTACGTGGAGTTATACCCATGGTATTATATGCCTTCTTCACTTCATAAAATTTTAATGCATGGGCCAGACATAGTTCAGAACATGTCAATTGTGCCCATTGGTTTTCTATCCGAAGAGGCATCTGAGGCTAGAAATAAAGATTTTAGAAAATATAGAGAGGGGCATTCTCGAAAGCATAGCAGTATCTCATGCAATGAAGATATTATGCACAATCTTTTACTGTCTTCTGATCCACTTGTTACAAGTATCCGTCCAAAAGGAAATAAGTTTGTAAAAAAATCTTCTTTTAAGGAATTTTATGAGCTTACGGATTCTGAGAAAAGTGATATCGAATTTGTTAACATAAATGATTTAGCGGACATCGATTCTGAATTTGAATTAATTGATGATGATGATGATGACGAAGATAATTAAATGATGTTATTGTTTTAAAATGTGTAACTTAGTAAATTAGAGCTTACGTCTTAATTATTTATTGTACTTTTAATGAAACTAGGTAATTTATTATCAACTTACTTAAAAGTCATACTCTCATCAGTTCTTGTGAATATTTTTGTTAATATATATTTCTGTATATATATAATATATTTATAGACCTCTTAATAAGTCTGTCTGCGGTTTAAAGTAAATACAAATGGGGAAAAAACGTTTTTTTTTTTAAATTTTCATTTCCTTTTATCCCAGAAAGTGCACATTTGGCGCACTATGTGTCTTAGTATTAAATATAGCTCTTAGTAATAGCATTACGATATTAGAGACCGCTACTTGAAACAAGCCCGGAATCAGGAGGGAGAGAGCTCAATACACTCATTTTCATAGTAAAATTTCACATTTTCTCAAATTACTCCCGAAATATGGGAGTTATGAAGAAATTCATCACCACAATTTATGAAGGCATTAAGTAATCGAATAAGATGGCATCATTAGTTTGTCATAATTTTACTCTTATTTTTCGGACATGTCTACGTCCAACCGCTTCCATACATTCGTTCCACTGTGCTATGGTCACGTGAATCAGGATACGAAAGCGCACAATTTCACACCAATATACTCCAATCTTTATAGGGACCTTGACAAATTCGAATTATTTGGAATGCTCCGTAACGCCGGATAATTTACATCCAAACGAACGCGTCCAAACACTCCCGCGCTTTTCTGTTAATTTTTTTAAAACACGTCAAGTTTTTGAAACTGGAATGAAATTCCTTTGATACATTTGTTTTAATTCTTATTTTTATTTATTGATGCCCGCAATTTATTACCGAACGCGTTGACGCGTGCCTCCGTCACCGGTTGCGAGTACACTAAGCGACGGCGCTCGCTCGCAGCCATGTTTCAAAGCACACGCCAGTTTAGTTCGGGAAAAAAAGAATAGGATTTCAGCGTGGAGTTGCACATTGTTTACAGTAAATTGTGATAGGTTATGTATACTGGAATTGGCGTTTATCGCTTTCGCAAAAAAAGTTACACCACTAAAAATACACAATTCTGAAAGAAATTAAGCTTTATTTTTCGATAAATCAGAATAATTATTCCGAAAAATAAATCGACAAAACTTTGACTTCGTTATCGTGTTAACCTTGATATTATAATGAGTTCCAAATAATGAACAGTTTCCTGTGACAGTACATAATCTCAATACATCGTAGGGTCGTTAATTTAATTCTAGAGCTAACTCTTATCAGTGCCTACAAAAATACAAAATATTTATATTTTTAGAGGGGCTCCTATCAATATTATCTATCAACTAGTGGAAAATATTTAGTGTTAGTGGTTTTCGTTATCGGAGCGGAACTTGATAAGTTACAAAAGAGGATAATAAAAGCTACACAAGGCGAGCAAGGCTATAGAACTTTATAGACTTTTAAGTTATAATAATTTGTGGTCCATTCTAGTATGAAATGTACTATTGGATACGATTAAACGCAATCGATTGTGTTTAAATGATAAAAAAAACCCTTCCAATTAATGCGTTACATGTGCTTTTCCTTCACTTTTTTTTTTGTGGGTTTTTGCAAGACTGAAGCTGTTATTAAATAGCGAGTTATACGTTATATTTATAATACTGAAAACTAGCTGGGGCTCTATCTCGCATAGGGTCGCAGTATTATGCTGAGCGCTGGCCGTTTTGCGTGGGTGTGACGCATATTTTCTTCCAACTTAATCTTTTTTATGTTTGCGTTCTTTCTTTGCGTCATTTCTACTGCAAATAAACGTATTTTCTTTGTAAAAAGTATTTCTTATCTTATATGTTCGAGCGTAGGTATGAATAGTTATATCAATATGACTGTAATTAATTCAAGAGTCGCCTTAAAGTTTGAGTGATGACAGTTAACGCTGCGTATACATAGAATGAGGTATACCTATACAGGCGTTAAATTATGTTATACAAAGAAAAAATTGTGATTTAAATATTTGAGGTTTTTCGCTCTAGCACGGGTGTTATCTAACATTTTTGTTAATAAAGCTAAAGCGTGGCCGTTTTGTGTTAAATAAATAAATAGTAATGACATAAAGAGTGGCAACATCGATGCGAAAACTGGTACCATGGATTCAGTACATGATTCAGAACTTTGAACATTGACGTCGAACACTTCTATGTTTAAAAAAAAGCTGATTCAGTGGCTTCAAGAAAAATGTTTTCACACTGTTAATGAATTTGTGTCACACGTCGAAGAAAGAAAGTAATGTCATTATACTTGGTTTATTTAAATTTTATTTGTTTTTAATTTGACATTTACTTACTATTAATAATTTAATTTTTGACATTTTAACAATATTCATGGACATTATCATTTCAATTAATATATCAAATCTGACACTTTATAAAGATCATACTGGTAACTGATGTAATGATATGACATTTTTTAAATTATAATAATGTACCTATTGTGAAATTAAATATTTGCACACCACATGTAATGGTAGAATGTAAACGGGCCACATTTATAATAACATCATACTACTTTGTACACCTACATTTTGGCAAATAAAGTTTTATTATAATTAAAAAAAAGAAAAAAACACCGAGAATCCAGTGCGCGAAAATCCCGCCGCTATTTTATTACATCCGTGCATAAAGGGTCTTTCAAACAGGCGCGACACGCGACGCGACTCAAAGACACCGCTCCTTCGTGCGACGAGCGGTGTCTTTATGTCGCGTCGCGTGTCGCGCCTGTTTGAAAGAGCCTTAAGTCGTCTTACTGGCTAATAATGATTCCCCCTGGAGACTGGTTGTCAGACTTTCAGGTTTCTGATGACCTGTAACGACTGTCAAAGATCTAAGAATGACAGCCGAGACCAACGACTTAACGTGCTTTCCGAGGCACGAAGAGGTCTCGATATGTAATGGCTGGTCAGCCATCCACAGACCGACCTCGGCAAGCGTAGCTTAACCGTCAATTGACCCGTGCAACTGTTATTATGTAGCTACGACCCACCGTGTATGGTTCAAGATAGGGATGCAAGAAGTGCCAAAAAGTATCGATACGTCGTATCGATATTTCAAAAAAATATCAATATCGATTTCGATATATCGAAAAAAAAAACAATACATCGATATTTTTTGGCATTTCTTTCATTCTTACCTTAAAATCACATCGAAAATAGAAAATGAAAAAAAAAAAAATGTTTTCTTTCTTTATGAACTTCTATTTTTTTTTTGTTTTACTATGTTAGCTTATATATTTAAGGCCCACTCACTTGTTGATATTTTCTTCTTTTTTTTTCGGCCAAAGCAAGCAAAGCTATGCCACAGATGATAAAATAAAGTCTAGGTACTTACGGCTCTGATTCACAGCGGTTTTAGTCAGTGGCGACAACGATGTTGCTATTGGAAATATATCGAGTTTGATATTTTATATCGATATAGCGAAATAATAAGTATCGCTTAAAAATATCGATATATCGAACAAAACATATCGATATATCGATTTTCTGCAAGCCTAGTTCAAGAAGCGTTCCTTGAATAAATAAATCACCTGTGATATTTCTAGTAAACATATTTGTAAGTAGTACCTATAGTGCGTTCGCCATTTAGTTGTCAAACATGTAAACAAACACGAATTTTAGGAAAAACAACTGTAATGCGTACACATAAGGGTCAGTTTGCGCTACGACTTCACATTTTTTTATGACTTTTTCAACAGTACTAGTCAGTCTAAAATCAACTTTATTTACACTTATGTGAAATAACATCAATTGGAAACAAGGATTTGAATAGACCTTACTATTATTTAGTACAGCAGGTACCTACATCAACACTATTATATAATGTGCTTTTATTTCTAAGTAGCCTTCGTTTATCTCTCGGGTGTTATGACCTGGGCTATTATCGTACGCATGTGCACAACATAAACACTGTTAACAGTCTATAGTTAGTGCTTGGCACGTGAAATTAGATCATGCAGGTGTCACAATTAGACTATTAACTCCTACTCTTGTGAAACTATTCTTGGAGCGGCTTGATCGCTGCTTTTTATAGGCTCTAAGTCGACGCTCGCACGGACATAATAAAATCGCGGCGATTTTTTTTCGTGCACTTGATGTTCAACGCTCTGCTTAGCGCCGAGATTTGAAAATCCAACAGAGTGTTATTTCAACGCGCTGGGACGAGAGTGCGTCCCCAGCGCGTTGGGATTCTCAACGGTCGGCTTAACACCGAGAGTTGAAAACCCAGAGCGCGATAAAATCTCGCCGCGATTTTATTACGTCCATGCGAACGTCGGCTTAAGCAGATATCAGACGCTTCAGTTTTTGTTCGTTTTGTCTTCATTCGACATCTTTCCCTCGAAGTTCATTCCTATGTCATTTTGTCGGTGTCGTGTGAATGTGGAATGAAAAAAAATGAATATTCACTCGAGTGAATTGACCGATCTGAGCTTTACGGAATTTTAATTGCAATTAAAGGATGAATAACGCTGATGGAATTTGGGTAAACCCTAAATTCTCAGCCTTTAGTGCAGAGGTGTAGAATCTTGACACTGCAGTATTAGTAATACCAATCAGTGTTGTGTTCTATCCAATAATAAAGATTTTTCTGGGGGTGGTCAAAGAGCACAAATTAGTCTGTTTGCGAAGTTAAACTGCAATTGAATTCAAGTAGTTTCCTGCAGCTCCTAAAACAGCTCTGGATGTCATTTGAAATAAGTCATGATATAAGACGAAAGTATGACTGCTAAAATATAAAGTTCTAGTATTAGATGTAATGATTATTATTCAGAGCTCAGCTTAGATAAGAAAAACTATCTCTTCAGAATTTGGGAATTAGGACGTTAACCCAAACTCTTTAAATCGGCCCGCGTAAAGGCTCGTGCAGACCAGCGCGATGTAGCGGACGCTAGGGTCGCGCTGCCTGTAGCGCCCGCGATATCGCGCTGGTCTACACAAGCTTTAAAGCTGCAAATGCAGCCATTCATTTAATCTTATCTAATATTATAAATGCGAATGTGAGTTTGTTTGTACGCTTTCACGCTAAAACGGCTGAACGGATTTGGATGAAATTTTACACATGGGTAGAACATGATTTGTATTAGGACATACAATACTTTTTATCCCGATATTCCCACGGGATCGAGACTTATGAGGGTGAAACCGCGGGAAGCAGCTAGTTTGAAATAAATCTGGATCTAGACAGAAGTTTGCTTTTTAAACTCTGATTTATTGAAACAAAGTTTTAATCTTGGCAAAGTTTACGGTTCGGAGATTTTTTACTAGATATTAAATCAATTTATAGCTAGACTTTTACGAGAAACCGATAAACGTAACGTTTTTGCACATGATTCAGGAATCAAAACAAATTTATTCAGCATGAAACATGAATAATAAAGAAAAAACTGCCTAGACCTTTCTCAACTTTGTTGGGGTCCGCTTCCATAACCGGATGAAAGAAAGAAAGAAAATACATTTATTTAGCACAGACAAAAAGGTACACAACACAAAATAATTATAGCACAAGTAAAAAAAAATATAAAAAAATGAAACAAATAAAAGTGTAAAATAATAATTTAACAGGAAAGTGTGCCTCGCAGCTGCGCCAAAATACCAGTATTGGATGCAGCTGTATACCAGTATTTTACATGCGACTTACTGGGTAGCCCTTGGTAAGACTACAAACATGTATAAAAAGAATAGAAAAGATAAAAGATACAATTTTTTTTTTTTGTTTTTTTTAGGTTGCATGCATGTAGAAAATCACTGATATGAAAATATTCGATTATGTCATCGGTCTTATTTTATGAATGTGACTTTAGTTTTATTACAATACACACAGCACTACATTCTTCCAGTGAGATAAGTAAGTAACTCGTCTGGCAGGCCTTTTCGTGATTTCATAATAATTCAACTTGGATTTAATCTGCTCATAGAATCTTTTCATAAGTCGATAAAATAATTGGCTGGCAGGTCGAAAGATTTCCTTCTATAGGCATGTCCATGTCGCAGCCAACTAGTTAAATTAGCCAGGTAATTGGACGCCTAGGCTGTTATTTAAACGCCAATAAATAAATCCAATTGGATGCCTAGGCCGATAGTTAATTGAACTAGAATCATTCAATGTTTAACAACTTGGCGTATTGAAAGTGGGCTGACTTTCAATACGCCAAGTTGAAGTTTGAAAATGACTGACCAAGACTCAGCCAAGTGATACAAATCCGCTTCGCTCGCTCGGCTCGCGCGCAGTTTGGTCACAGTTCTAACCTAACCTATTTCAGCCAGTTTAACTAAATGACTTCACGATATTAAGCCATCTGGTTAAACTTTGCACTCAATGACTTGGCTAGTTGTCCTTCAGCTATTTAATTGAATGCCGGCATTTAATGAACGGCCTAGGCATTTAATCAGCTGGCTAATTTAATCAGATGGCTGCAATATATGCATATATTTTTTACCTTTGTAATATAGTTTCATCTGAATGCGTTGCCAAGATTTTCCGTTGAGGTAGTCTTATTATAGAGGGTGTTTGGTAGATGGGTGCAAAGCCTGCAGGGGGTGATATCTTAGACCAATTAGAACGTATTAAGCTAAACTTATCTCAGAAGAAGTCTGTTCCTTGTATTTTTTTTTTGAAACTCTAAGATTTTTAACAATAATACCAATTTTTTTTTTCAATTAATTGTTAATACTGTCCAGTAAAAGCTGTTATGTTATTATTTTTATTTATTTTTTATTTATGTAGTGTGTGATTACTCAAACAAAATAAATCCCAAGCATCTGTGTCATCAGAGAAACATTCTACGCCATATTTAAGTTTAAGAAACTTTTAAAAATTAAGAAAATGTTTTGTTTACAGCATAATAAAAAAAAAAAAAAAAATTGCCTCAGTCGTTCAAACCTTTTTAAAAACATGCTTGGTTGTTGCCCTTTCTTTTGAGGTACTACTTACGCAGATATCTCATTAGCTCTTGGAATTAGGATGCAAAGCAAATTGAGTATGAAAATTGTTATTTCGAACAGATCAATAAAACAACATTTTTGTTAAAATAATTTGTTGTTCATGTTCAAAATGTTGACCGCGGTTTCTTATACAAGCGCGTGCCCGTCTTTTCACTTCTGTAGTGGTGATTTTTAATTTCATCTCCTACTTCATGACTTGAAAAGCCGTTTGGATTCTTTCTATTAATTCTTATCTAGTTGAAATTTCAACGTGCATGTAGACGAGCTGGATTGGAAGAGACGGGCCCATCCCTTGGCTACCTAGATCACCCGATTTAACTCCTGTGGATTTTTTTGTTTGGGGACGGGCCAAGGAGCTCATCTACACGCACGTTGAAATTTCAACTAGAGAAGAATTACAATTTATTATTAAACAAAGAACACGGCGTGGTGTGGCAACACGCCGTGTTCGAGTTTGCAACAAGTCAATCGTCATCCTGAGGATGCCTCGTTGAGAGGTGAAACACGTGTCGATTTCTTTCAGGGTCTTTTTAAGACTCTTTAGAAATAGCTAAGCGAAACAGGTTACTAAATATATCCACATCATAATTTTTTACGTATTAAATGGTCTAAGATATCACCCCCTTCAGGCTTTGCACCCATCTACCAAACACCCTGTATATGAATGTGTTTAAAATTTGCGATAAATTTTGATTAAGATACAGGAAGACTTAATAACGAATGCATTATAAATAGTTCATTATCACATTATTTGTAAATAACTGTCTTACTAGTTAATTATATTATGATGAAGATAACAGTGTTGTTTACATTCTACAGGGTAATAATTAAACCAGTATTATGGTAGCTTTATTTATTACTAGATGTTGCCCGCGACTTCGTCTGCGATCTAGAATTAAAAGTCGCCTATGTCCTAACCCAGGTCATGGTCTACTCATGTGCCAAATTTCATCCAAATCAGTTTAGCCGTTTTAGTGTGAAAGCATAACACACAAACAAATAAATCAACAACCACTTTCGCATTTATTATATTACTTAGGATATAGTTAGGATACAATAATAATTATAAACCCTGTTTTCTATGACTGATTCAATTGAAGTTGCTGCCTTCTAAGTAAGTACCTACTGTTGATTTAATTTTGATTAACCAAGCGGAAAGCAACATTTCAAAAATTCAAAATATTTTATCGCACATAAACCTACATGGGCACTTATGAAACGTCAGAAGCTAGGTGCACGTTCCAATTGGTCGTTTCCTATGGAGAAGAGCAGGCAAGAAACTCCACGGTTACTCTTTTAATTGGCTTTTATAATATTTTCAAATAACAGTGTTAATAGGTATGGGAGGACAGTGCAGGTCTTTCAACAAGTACCAGGTACTTAACAAAATCGGGGGGGTCCGTTAGGGCCGATGCCTGCCGGGGGTGCAAAGAAAACCGAAAGGGAGATCGTGGCCCTCGGCAACAGGGCAACCGAAGGAACACGGGTGGGTTTTAGTCACTAAGAGTCTGACACGCCCTCCCGCTCCAGCCAGAGCGGGAGAAGTTATTTGATAATTTCCACACAAAAAAGGTACTTAACAAAATAGAAAAATGTTCAAAAAATCTGCAGTCCACTAAGCCTACAGCGTTCTCACATTCGCAAAATAGAAAAGAAAATATATAAAAAAATAAAAAATTATTAAAAATATGAACCTTTTTTAAACGAAATGACATGATTACTATTACAACTGTAATATTTGTAAACACGGAGAAAATCATAAAATACTCAAAACGAAGGACAATACGAAGATACGAATAATACGTAGATAGAGCCGATGTGGCTCTATCTACGTATTATTTGACCCGCCAGGCCTGCAATCGATGCGGGCGGTGAGCAATGGGTAGCTCACCGTCCGATAAGGACCAGGCCCGGGTCGACGGACGGCGCGTTGTGTTCCACGCGCGCCTCAAAGAGATGTCAGATGAATCGACGGGGTCCGCTAGGGCCAATGCCTGCCGGGGTTGCGAAGAAAACCGAGAGGGAGATCGTGGCCCCCGGCAACAGGGCAACGGAAGGAACACGGGTGGGTTTTAGTCAGTAAGAGTCTGACACGCTCTCCCGCTCCGCCCAGAGCGGGAGAAGTTATTTGATGATTTACCACCCACAAAAAAAAAAAGGCCTGTAATCGAACTAATGCCAAAAATACACAACGGTGACAGTGCTCTCTCATTACCTATCTCATCTAATTTGTTCAAGTCTTGGCATTATAGCATAGAACAATTCATATCAAAGAAGAGTCCGACTTTAATAACCCTTACGCTTAGTGCAAGTTGTTTGTCAATAAGCTAAATTGCGTGCTAATTTCTACAATTAATCTTACTACTAAATAAATGGCTAAATTATTTTTTTGCCATATAAACCTGCTTGAACAGAAATGCTTGGAATTCTCTGCGTTGGTCCACTACAGGCCAACGGCACTCATCAAGCAAGTGGAGCATGAACGACATTTCACGAAACATGACGATTGGCGACATTTGAATACCGAACTGATTGGTAAGTAAACGATGTGTTTATACCTTGGTTATACGGTGTAGAAAAATTATTGGATGATAATTGTTGTATTTCTATATCCTTTTTTCCTTTTCGTGTGACTAAGTACGTAGGTCTCAGAATTTTTATGCCGCCCATGGGCCTCTGACTTGGCTTCACATGTCGTCGAGAAATATCTCTCAGGCATACTCTCTCACTGTATTTGAAGCAAGTGATAATTGTACTATACGCAAATGCATCCGAAAATTCAGAGGTGCGTGCATCGAACTCGAGACCTATATACTTGGCAGTCCGACGGTCACACCAGTAGGCTGCTTTCTATATCTAACAATTATCTTCTAGAATCAAAGATTATGTTTTTTTTTTACACTTTGTATGTATTCGAAGGGAAAAGGTTCTTCGCGTGTAACGGAGTAGGTACTACTTGTTATGATCACCGATGGCAAATAAAAAGAAATAAAATAAACATAAAAATGTTTTTTTTTTTTTACAATGGCAATTTGTTTGTATAATAGGGCAATCAAATTTCCATTTTAGCGGTTTATGTAAACGAGGATTAAAATAAAATTGAACACGACTCAAACTATTCAATTTTATTTATTTCAATTAAACCATATACAGGCACTTTTGAAATATCAAGGAGTCGGTCAGTCAGAAATATGAAGCTAGTTGCCCATTTTAAGGCGTAGTAGATACCTATGAAGAAGAACGGGCAAGAAACTCCTTGGAAACTCTTTTAAACTATATTGTTACAAAAATATTAGTTTCATCATCAACTTTAATTAGTTGAATTTATAATTATTCTAGCAACCCGCCCCGGCTTCTCACGGCTAGGAGAGCATATAACCCAATTTTTTTTCAATTTTAATGACGTATCAGCATTTTGCATTGACCATGTGAGTTAAGATTAAAATGTAACTGATGTTCATCCTACTTGGAGTATTTTTAATGTATTTTATTTCCAAACCTGCAAATACTTGAAAAAGTAAAGAATAAATACATAAACAAACAAACTATAATATATAGTAAGTACGTTGTTTCATTTATCACTATTGATTAACGCGCCGCGTATGCCCCATGTTTGATTATGCGCACAGCAGTAAAGCCCCAGTCGCCATGATTTTTTGCGGCATCTTCAACAATCATTGTCATATTTCGGCCAATTTACACAAAACCTTAATAAAAAAATACCATTAAATCTTCATCATGAATCACTCCGTCCATTGGTGAAAACTGTATGAAAATCCGTTCCATAATTTTTGAGTTTATCGCGTTCAGACAGACAGACACGGCGTAAAGCAAACAGAAAAATAAAAAGGAATCCGTGGCAGCTAAGAGATGACGAGTCGTAACTGATGGCGCTCGTGCACGAACATGACTCATGGATCAGCACCAGTCAGCTCAACCGTTTGAGCTAAAATGAATGAATACAAAATTACCGATTAAGAGGTCTGACTCTAGCGTTTACAGTGTTTATCGTCAATTGATTCAATTAGGACGAATAACGCTAATTGAATAAAAAATCAAATCACAGCTCCGAGCTTTCACTGGTTCATATTTCAATTAAAATTCTGACAAAAAACAGTTGACCAAAGAAACGATGGATAGATTGTGTGAAATATGATATGGCTAGGAAGGGAGTACCTGTACTGAGATGACAGTGAATCGAGATGTGTGGAAGAAGAAGACGTGTTGCACTGACTACAAATTTTGGACAAAGCCAGGGGGTTGATGATCACATTATTACCACTTTGTGATTATTAACCGCTAGCTGCTGCCCGCAGCTCAGTGGCGGCGTAGGATAGATCGGCACCCCGGGCGGTTTTGTATTGAGCATCCCTACTTAAAATAAAACACCAAATACTCAACATGCTTACAAGACTTTATTTTACTAAAATATCCGATCACATTATCAAAATTGACGTCCCTGACTCTTTCAATTGACAAAATCGAAAGATTGGTTAATCGGGTTTGGCTCGTTTTGAACCTTAAGTAATATTTTATTAATTTTAACTTTGAAAAGCTTCTTTCACATAAAGCTATCGAAACACAAATTGTTAAAAAAATCTAAAACAGCGCTGCGAGATTTTGTGCGCATTCTTTGGCTGTATACGAGTGAGTTGTCATTGTCACCCGACGTGACGTGACGTGACGTACGGGTGCTTGGCACCCAGGGCAGACCGCCCCCTGCGCCCCCCCTTAGCCCCGCTACTGCCGCAACTTCGCCCGCGTGGACCCTAACGCCGTTTGTCCACCGCACCGTGAACGGAACGTCAACTAAAACGAGATAACGACGCTGAAGTAGCGACAGTACATTTACTATGTTTCTCGTTGACGTCATGTCCCCGGTGCGGTGGGCAAACAGTGTAATTATTTTTTCTTTTTCTAAAATAAAAGTCTAAGTTACAGCTTTTAACATCAGCTATCTGCCAGCGAAAGTCTCGTCAAAATCGCTCCAGTCGTTTCGAAGATTAGCTGAAACAAACAGATACATACTTTTTTAAAAATTAAATTAAGTATTTGTTTATTTATGGCAACTAGGCCCAATAACATTGTTGTAACATTGTTCTTAAAAAGTATTGTTAGTAAACAAACAGAGAAAAAAAAAACAAAAATAATATTGCAAGGTTAGCTGACCAGCACCTCCATAGCGTGCGGTAACCAAGGTGCGTCGTACTATTCTATCAATATACTTAGGATGTCGTTAGAACTAGACCGCGCTCTTGACAAGATGGAATTAGGTTTTTTGCGCAGTATGACGTAAAAATCATCGGTATGACTATTGTAGACGCACTACAATAGTGCGGTCCCAACAGCATCCTGAAGTAGTTATTATATTGAATCCATATTCTTGAATAGGGCCGTATATACTTTCATATTATGAATGAATTTAGTAAAACTGTTATTTTGACATTACAAACAGACACTTCAATTTTGTTAATATTTTATGACCCCCACGAGTAGTACAGGTTGAAGAATCAGAGACTTTCATTATTATTATGCCTATTTTGTACCGGGAAAAGTGAAAAGAGGGAAGGGAGGTCTTTGCCTCACAGTAGAAAATGGAAACCAAAAATATTTAAAAAAAATTTTCTGCAGAAATTATTAAGTTTATCGCCATAATCTACACTTATTTAACGAATTTGTGATGATTGATAATCACAATACCTAGATACCTACTGACTTTATTGACTTCGAAAAGTGATACTGACGCGTCAATATGCGTCAGAAATTACTTTCGACTATGTGGGTGTGGCTCTTAAACTTATTAACATTATGACGTACTTTATCAGATCACATGACATTTAACAAAAGCTAGCGACACACAAAACTGGTTGAACTAGTATTTTTTCCTCAATTTTGTTCAAATGTCCTTCAAAGTTTATTTTAACGCTTTTGTTAATAAACTGGAGGCTCGTTGATGTCTTTTGTAAAGGCACCTTTGTATCAGATTAATTAAATTTTTCAAATGTAGTATTTTTCAAATGTAGTAACTGTAGAGAGTTATTTATTTTGGCGGGTGCACACCTGCGCACGTGCACGAACAATGCAGTTCTCGTGCACCTTTAGAAATGTTCGCGAGAGGTTAGCGAGTAGTTGGTGTGCAACTTTAATGTCCTCTCGCGGACACGAACAGTACGATTCGCGTGCGTCTTAAGAACATAGTAGGACGGGCTCGAGAGTCTTAATTGCGCAGTGTGGATCCTTGCACGTGAACCGTTCGCAACAAGCGCGCGCGCGTAGAATGTGACGCGTTCATAGCCATTCGAGGCGCCTAGAGTGCACGGTTTGTTCGCGCGCGCTGCGCGTACTCTACTGTGAACCTGTTATGATGATAATATTATTTCTTATGTGGTTATACTCTTGGCTTTTAAGTTTCATGTTTCATCTAATTTATTACAAAACGAAAGATATGGTGCGTCGAGCTGAAATAAGTTGGTCTGAGCATTTGCCCAGCACTGGAATGATATAAGCAATAAGACAATACACTTCACAGAGTGTTTTTGTCTACAAAAGACAACAACACTCTGTGAATACTGTCATCACTAAATTTTCATGGATTAGCAAATGCTTAACAAGTTCAGTACAGGGAACCCTCCTGATGGGTTCACCTAGTCGCATAAGGATGCCGAGTGCCCTCGCGGAGGGCTCATTTTAAATGTAGGTTTGTCTTAGCGAATACTGCATTTTAAACCGTGAAAATAAAATCTGATGTATATTTTAACAAGATTTATTAGTATATACGTTGGTTAAAAATTCAAACATTTAATATTTTTTAAATTTTTTGTTTGCCGTTAAAAATATTAACAAAAAAATTAAAAGTTTGGAACTACTTATAGCGACGAGACCCCCTAAAAACCCTATTTTACTTCGTTTTACAGAGTGTTGTAATACGGTCTTAATTAAACCTAATGCCGTTTACCGTCCGAGATGGTTAACTTTAGCGCAAACGTAATGCCGGCGTATGCCGGTGACCCTCCCGGAGGGTTCACTTCCAATATGTATGGCAGCATGGCGTATGAGTTCTATGAAAAGTGGGTGGAGTCGAAAGTGTTAACTTGGCAATTAAAGCAATATCTTTATAGTTATTGTAGCAATTATTTAGAGACCTACATAAATTCCAAAGTGACAGAATTATATGCAAATAAAACAAGCAATTTAACTAAAAAACTTTAATCTTTACCTTAATTACTATGCCTACCACAATCTCAGTTTCCTGTTACACTAAAATTAGGTAACAAGCTGCCAATAACTTATGTAGTCGATGTTACCGACATGACCAATCAGGTAATTACCATTATCATTACCCATTTGTATGCACGTCATCAGCGTAAGCGCAGAGACCTTAGCTCGTGACTACCCCTATCTATATTCTATGGGCATTTTATAGTTATGCGACCTCTTCGTAGTTTAACTTTATGACTGTAGTAGTACTAAGTATGGTCATTAAATTGTTTACCTTGATATCTATCTGTACTTTTAAGGGTCTTCACAATGTTAGTTTGTCCAGTTTTGGCGTAGACGGCGTGTAGAATTCGCGTAGACACCGCGTATTTACCAAGTAGATAAGATAGAACTTTTTTTGTTATTTTTTTCGGTAAACTGACTAGTGAGATATCGTGACTTTTTACTCATTTAGACGAAATCCTACAGAAAGACCAAAATGTTTTGAAGTAGAAGACAACCAAAACCTTGGTCTAGCGTCATCTGTTCTAAACTAGTTAATACGTAAATTTAAACTTAGCATTTCTGCATGCACACATTAATATGAATAAAGTTTTAAAACTAAACAAATATTATGTGCGAAACGAGTATTTTAATATTTTGAGTAGATATTGTGAAAATTCACGTCTCCAGTTGGCGCCACTTTGACAAGAGGTCTTCCATTTCGGCAATGAATATAACATATATACTGACGTTCATCATTCGTTTCATTAATTTGTTCAGCATTCAGTGACGACTAAAGGCACTTTGACATTTTTGACAGTTTCCCGAACTTGACGTCTCAGTGCTGCCACCTAATGAAAGTCATGTCAGAAAACCCTCGTTATAAAATCATTCGAATTTATGTCACGTTTATGTCGCGTTCGTGCTAGAGCCACCGGACTTAATTTTGGTCAATTTCCAGACCAGACTGTATTTTTTAGATCGCTAAGACCAAAGTGTAGGAGCATGTACCAGTAAGCCTAGTTTTATTACCTATTTTTTATCGAAAATGTATATAGCCATGTGGGATAATAACGTCTGTAGTAAATTAATCATTCATACGGGTAATTTAAGTTAATTATCTGCCATTCCGTTAATTAAGGCGACACTAACTGACTTTCAATGATTTTATACTAAAGATCACATCTAAACGAGTAGTTAGTGTTTTGGAAAAAATATATGTTAAATTAGAGCATTTTCTTAATAACTTAATCTGTGAATATTTTAGATTATGTTTATACTACATTAATTTGTAAAATTATGTCTAACGCGGATAAAAAACAGAATCACGCAAAAACTATCAAGCGTATTTTTCTGAAACCTTCACTATTTTAGAAATGATTACATTATGTATCTTTTAGTATAAGTGTTTTATTAGAATACCTTTTATTTTACGTATAATAAATTAATAATACTTCTAATTTGGGACTGCGCTCCTTGATGATCGAGTCCTAGTACTGGCTGGACGTACGACGCGTTGCGTCAGGTCAGTACAGAACACGCAAGCCAACCACTCAAGGCCACTGTCATATATCTGCGTCTTAAGGCTCCCGCGGACAGGCGTGACGCGACACCGGCAGAACAATTTCCGAGAAGTTTTCATTGAAATTGTTCCACTAGAGTCTTGTCACGCCGTCGTGTCGATCCCTTCTGCAGGAAGCCTTTATCATAAAAGGGAAGACCCATCTTCAGTAGTAGGTACCTAAATTACTGTTTCTGATTACAGTTTCCAGCCTAAGTACCGATATAGTCTTGTATGCTATTGCTTGTAGGTTTATGTGTAAGTATTATTTAAACTAATCATTGTACGCGAGTTCACTCGCACGGTACAGAAACTTCAAACACCCGTTCACTGATAAAAAAATTATTTGTTCATCTGTGTAAGCACAAAAATGCTTTATCTACAGGCTGTTTGTTTATGTATCTATACAGTTACATGTTATATCACCTCTGAAGTCGTTATCGACCACAGCCCGTGTACAATATATACCTCCGTAGAAACGGGTTTTGTCGAAGGAAGAGTTGACAAAATGACAGATAGACAATCACAATCTGTCATTTTGTCTGTTGAGCTGGTTCAGCATCCCTGCTTTATGAAACATTAAGCCGACGTTCGCACGGACGTAATAAAATCGCGGCGGGATTTTATCGCGCACTGGAGTTTCAACTCTCGGTGTTATGCCGAGCGTTGAAAAAACACACTGTTAGATTTTCAGCTTTCGACGCTGAGCAGAGCGTTGAAAATCCAGTGCACGTCGGCTTACATCGTATGTATCCGTTATGTTAATGAAAAATGCATCAATTTGGATGTTACAATAACAACATTGTTTCAATATCGCTTAAACTGTTCAGTAGTAATTAAAGCCTACATGTATTTATATGTGCATTCCAATAGGCCTGTTTCCATTTTTTTTTATGTACGTCGTGTACATTATAAAAAAATATTGAACACATATTTTTTCTTTTTTGACGTAATCAAAAGATTACGGCGATACATTGAGTTAAAAGTGGCATGACGTCACGTCTTGCTAGATTTAATACGACGTTGTGACGTAGTGAGCCCCACTCCCCAACTTTAATGCCTGTTTTCTAAGTTATTTTTGATTAATATGATAAAGCAAAAAATACGTGACTAATATTTCTTTGTTATCTGAAAGACGGACTAAATAGAATGTCTTATTTTTTTACCTAGGCAACTACCGTATTGTAGACTAGCTGCTCGTACAAATAGCTTCGCCCGCGAGCGTTGTAATAATGTTTCTAAAATAAAAGTCCTAAGTAACTCCTTATAACATCTGATATCTACTAATGAAACTTCCTTGAAAATCGGTCCAGCCATTTCGGAGATTAGCCGGAACAAACAGACAGAGAGACAAAAAAAATAATGTTTTTTTTGTTATTAGTACTGTATTTACTATCGCATTTAGTAAAAAGCTGTTATTCTGACATTAGACACAGACACTTCAATTTTATTTATTTGTAGTATAGATGTTTAGATTGAGGTAAGATTAGTATTACTATAGGAAAAAAATAAAATTGGAACCTTGCACCAGAATTCTGACTTTACAAATGTACAGTGGGTCGTATGTCAGTGGTAACATTTTTACTTGGAGCTGGACGAGCGTAGTACGCAGTTTCAATAGAATAAGAGGCCAGCTTATGCTGGTTATACTGGTTCCGGAGCAGTGGTGGCCCACTGGTAACGGTTGCACCTCACGAATTATATATAGGTCGTAGGTGACCCAGACAGGCACTTTACTTTGTATAAATTATTTCATCACCACTGCTCTCAAAACGGTGAAGGAAAACATCGTGAGGAAACCGGAATGTCCTAGAACCAAAAATTCGAAGACATATGACATCTACCAACCCGCACTGGACCCGCGTGGTAGTTTCCAGCCCGTTCCCTCTCACTGAGAAGAGGCCTGTGTCCCAGCAGTGGGAACATTATAGGCTGATTATGCGTGTACTGGATTTGTTAACACTGATGTCAGCCTTTTTTTTTGGGAAATTATAAAATAACTCTGGGTGGAGCGGGAGAAGTTATTTGAGTCAGACTCTTTGAGTTTTGAGTCAGACTCTTTGAGTTTTGAGTCAGACTCTTTGAGTTTTGAGTCAGACTCTTACTGACTAAAACCCACCCGTGTTCCTTCATTTGCCTAAATTGCCAGGGACCACGGTAACCCTTTCGGACAATAACCGCAACCCCGGCAGGACTGATGTCAGCCTACGTACCTATCGAATCTCAATCTGCCTAGCCTTTTCGCAACTATGTTGGGATCGGCTTCCAGTCTAACCCGATGCAGTTGAATACCAGTACTTTACATGGAGCGACTCTGAACTCCACAACCCACAATCCCTTGGTAAGACTGGTTGTTAGACTTTCGGGCTTCTGACGACCCGTAACGACTGTCAATGATTCACGAATGACAGTCAGTGCAACGGCTTAACGTGCTTTTTTTCTATTTAACGGAAGAGTCTCGGTATGTAAAGATGGTCACCCATCCACGGACCAACCCCGGCAAGCGTAGGTTAACCTGATGGTTTGATCCGTGCGGCTGTTATTACTTAGCCACAAGCTCGACCCATCGAATTTACTACTGATAATTATATTACTAGCGACGGTTCCCCTACTTCGCAAGATTTATATGACTTGACAAAAACATCGAGATTTCTTTATCATATGTAAGTTTAATATTAACGTATTATACACATAAACCTTCCGGAATAAATTCACTAAATGATGAAGAAAATAGCTTCGAAATCCATTTTGTAGTTAAGATCTAAGTCAGAGGTTCTCAAAGTTATTTCATCTACCGCCCACTTTAAAAATCAATTATTTTTCAGCGCCCCCAATTCTTTTTTTTACTTTACCACATCTTAAAAACCACAATGATATTCATTACTTTAATTAATTTAACTATATTGCTATGTTAGCTGGTCTGGAGAGAATGTAAGTTTAACTTACATTCTCAACGAGACTTTTATATCAGTGAAAGCAATTAAAACGCAGTTTATAATTTTAAGAGTATCTTTTAATCAAATTAAAACAAACAATCAAATTTTAATTTTAAAAGTAATCTCACGTGAAGGATGAATGTGATGATTTTTAACAAGTTTGTTGATATCAGTACCCTAATTGCGTAATACAACACAATCTGTTTCGATTTGAAACAGATTGCTAATCCATTGCTTCATAAGTTGGAAAAAAAAATCTGCTCAACAACGTAAATAACGCAATGAATGTTGTTGAACTGTCAAAATTAAACAATCAAAATTGTTTACGAAAATAAGTTACGCAATATGCTACAGGTTCGAATTAAAATATTTTTAGTTTTTTTTTTACAATCAAACAAGGCAGAAATATGAACTAAATAATCGAAGTTGTGTAGTAGGTAGGTTTAATGTCAGTGAATTTTTAAATATTAAGTGGATGAAATTACAGATCAGCCATCGCCCCCCTAAACCACTTCAACACCCCCAATTTTTTCTGGGCCCCTTACCACCCCCCTCTAGGCCTCCAGCGCCCACAAGGGGGCGTTATCGCCTACTTTGGGAAAAACTGATCTAAGTGGTCATGTTTATCGAAGGACGGAAGAACACGGTTCTAAACCTAATTCCGATGACCGTCCGCGATTGTTAACTTTAGCGCAAACGTAATGCTGGCAACCCTCCCGGAAGGTTCACCTTCATTATGGCGGCATGGCGTATGAATTCTATGAAAAGTGGGTGGAGTCGAAAATGTTAAAACGTGGCTGGGAGATACTGGATGCGGAAGGCGGAGGACAGGGTGTTGGAGCGCAGCCTGGGAGAGGCTTATGTCCAACAGTGGACTGCGATAAGCTGAGTTGATTGACTGAAGTGGTCACACAAACAGTCTCGAAAAGCGACTTTATTTTATAATATGTATAATAATAATATTCTTTATTTTGCAGACAACAATGATCCATAGTGTTAGTAAAAAAAAAAAAACAATAAAATTACTTATTCCTAGTGTTAGTAACTAATATATTATATGGAAGACAGAGTAGGTAAATAGTGTTGTGAAAAGGACCTCCCCAAACTAATGTTCAGTGATTATCCTTCTCACAAAACTTTTAATTATCGGAGAGTCGACACTCTCCACCACAGTTTTTAGAATGCTGTTGTCACTCGCCCGCAACCGTGACAGCAGCGACGCGGTTTTCTTCCGAATAACGGCATGGAATCCGTCAGTTCGGTTTTGCGCAAACATAGCAGAAGCGCTGCACCAACGCGGCAGTCCCAACAGCATCCTAAAAATATTATTATACTGTATGCGTAGGTCATCCAGCGTTCTTTTGGTATAGTTGACCCAAAGATTCCCCGCGTAAAAGCACTGGCAATATGCCTTAAACAGTGTTATCTTCACTAAGGTGCTACACCGGGCGAATCTTCGGGCCAACATGTTACCTCGGACCGCCAGAGCCCTACGCTCCCTTTCAATATCAACACTGTCCTTAAGGTCGTCGGTGAGAATATGCCCTAGATATTTAAATGTTGTCACTCTTTTGACGTTCAAGCCATTTAGGGTAATGTCAGGTATAGTATCTGGACATTTACCGCCGGCCTTAAAGACAATGTATTCGCATTTCTTTACATTATACACAAGTCCGTGCGAGGCAGCATATGTCTGACAAACCCGCAGCATTTCATTTACCGCACCAGCCGTCGGCGCCAGCAACGCCATGTCATCCGCGTAACTGATAGTGTTTATTTTAACCCCATTGACGCTACATCCCACCCGCATATTGCTGAGGTTCACGATTAGGTCATTTATATAAGCACTAAAAAGCCTTGGAGATGTCTGACCACCCTGCCTCACACCGCATTCCAATTTGTATGTTCTGGAGAGAGCATTGGACCACCTTATAACATTATCTTGGTTCCCATACCAATACTGTAGGATCCTGATCACTCCTGCCGGTACACCCCTGTCCCCAAGGTCCCTCCAGAGCACATCATAATTGACCATATCGAATGCTTTGTAGAGATCCAGAAAACAGGCATATACCGGCGTCCTACGATCAGTGTAATACTGGACGGTATGTTTGAGACTTACTATGGCGCTTTCCGTTGACAGTCCAGGTTGAAACCCGAACTGTGAGTCATGCACGGATAGAAATTCTTTCAATTTGGAATCAATCATACCGTCCAGCACTTTTGCCAATGTGGTTGCGAGAGATATAGGTCGATAGTTCGACTTATCGGATATGTCGCCCGTCCTGTTCTTAACTATGGGAACCACCAGTGTCTTCATTAGTTCCGCCGGCAAATAAGAGTGACCGAGGCACATGGAATAAAACAACGATAAAACCCTCGGCAGATGCACCCCAGCAAACCTGAAATGCTCAATACTGAGCCCGTCATGTCCGGGAGACTTGCCTCTGCTCATATTTTTAATTAATGTGGCAACCTGTTTGGCCGGAAAGAACATTAATGACTTATCTCCCTGAATTCCAGACCCAGCACTGATCACACCTACTGAGGGACCCAGAGGAGGCTGCACTGAAAAATGTTAATGTATAGATATCGATATATTTAGATAGATATATTATGACTTACCTATTGTACACACGGCTACACATCAAGCTATACACTTCCAGTTTATGCTGATCTCGCATTGTATAGGATTTCCGTACAATGCGAGGTCAGCTTATACTGGAAATGTATAGCTTGATGTGTAGCCGTGTGTACCTATTCCAACAGAAATACGTAATCAATCAGTGAAGTACCTATTACGTTCAAATATTTTTGCTGATATCTTTTCCTCGTCATTTTACCTGTAATAACTGCAATTCAGAAAATACCTAAAATGACTTTTAGCGGATACTTGCTAATTATCCTCGTCATGTCAATTTATACTTACTTTAGAGATAAGAAAATAAAACGTTTATTTATTCCTAGCTTTTTCCCTTTGGGTTTTCCTGTGACATTAGGCCGAATCTATTTGACATGTATACCGACAACAACTGAAATGCTGATATCTCGCAAACTATAAGCATTTTGTCAAAATAAAACTAGTATCTATCATTGATATATCAATACTCCATTTATTATAAATTACAAATATAACGGTTATCACCCTTTCGTTATTTCGATATAAACGTATTCTAAACTCCGTTATTTCACGATAAATACAAAGCAATGTAATCTGTTTACTATTTACATTAAAGAAATAACTCTAAAATGCAGTAATTTTAACAATATTATACAACAACTAGTTAGTTTGCCGTTATTTGTCTAATAGTATAAAAAACTGTGTTTCTTTAAGCTTTTTCAGGCATTACAATATCTTTTAACATGGTTGCAGGCAGTTACTTCGGACTATCATTACAATAGCCTTGCTACGATAGGTACCGTCACCAGGCGGTACGGTACGGCATGGCATGCTAAAGGATTTTCGTAAGCGAAATGATTTGAAAACTTATTTTTATACCCTTTGCACTCACATCGTTGACATCGTCACAACAGGACTTGAGCATACCGCGCGAAGGTACGGTATGCCGCGAAAGGCTTCAGCATTTTGGGCGATAGAAATGTAATAAATATGGTCAGGTTAGGTTAGGTAGGTACGGTGTGTAGGTAGGTACACACTACACACGGCTCCCTATCGCTTAAGAGGTGATTCCTTACCAATTACGAGTCGTGACTTAGACGGAGTAATGAATCGGAGCCCCAGCACCAAGGCCATGGGCACTGGAAAGTGGATCAAAGTGTCCAAATTTGCATAAAAAGTAGGTCACGAAATTCAAACTTACAGGCACTTTTGAATTGTCAAGGAATCGGTCAGTCAGAAATATGAAGCTAGTTGCCCATTCCAAAGCGTAGTAAGAATGGGCAAGAAACTCCACGGACACTCTTATTCAAATTTCGGCTAGCCAAAAAAAAAAACTGCTGGTCCATACATTTTGACCGCGTAGATATTGCGCTTTTCTGTGAAACAACAGATTTAAAAAAAAAAATCGACGAAAATTTTCAACGCAGGGGTCGTTCAGAATCATGTACTGAATCCATGGTAACAGTTTCCGCGTCGATATCCCTGCCACCATGTATATATTTATATTCACGTTCTCGAAATCGGCTCTAACGATTTCGATGAAAGTTGCAATATAGGGATTTAGGGGGCCGAAAAATCGATCTAGCTAGGTCTAATAGTTTTGAAGCAACTGATAATTATACAATACGCACATGAATCCGAAAAGTTAAAGATGCGTGCCTTAATTGGGTTCGAACTCGAGACCTATGACTTGGCAGGCCGACGGTTACACCACTAGGCTATCACTGCTATACATCAATTTATTAATAATCAGCCTATAATGTTCCCACTACTGGGACACAGGCCTCCTCTCTTCGAGAAGTGTGAGTATTCTACCACGCGGACCCAGTGAGGGTTGTTGGTTGTCACATGTCTTCGAATATTTGGTTCTAGGAGATGCCGGTTTCCTCACGATGTTTTCCTTAACGGTTTTGAGAGCAGAGGTAATGAAATTTTAAAAATGATTTCTGTAATTATAAATAAAAAAAATATACAGTGTGAGTCTATAAAAATGTGCAAATATCGAAATGAGGAGGGAATCTATGCTTAATTTTATGGACGGATAATATTTATAAAACTAAATTTTTTTAAAATATTTTTATGGAATTGAAAAAAAAATAACAAAACGGTGTAACTTTTAAAAATGATCTATCGCGATGAAACGAACTCCATAATGACTGGAAGTAATTAGGTGTCCTCATAAAATGAAAATTGTGGAAAAAAACTACCCTCAATTGAAAATAAACATGTTTTTTTTGTTAATCTTCTTTTTTTTTCATCAATCTTTATAATAATCGATCTACGATTATCATAAAGTTTATTAAAAATTTTAAAATATTTTCTCCGTTCATAAAATTAAGCATAGATTCCCTCATTTCGACATATATATATATATATATAAAGAATCACACTGTATGTCCGGTTTACGTTGTTGTTGTGCATTGTTGTTTCATTTAAGCTCCTTCAGAAATATAAATAAAGAATAAACAAGCTTAAAGTAAACAGCATAATGTTTTTGGGACAAAGGCCTCCCAGGATCATTCTTTAATACTGATCAAAATTTTATAAACAGTCGGGGAAATTATATTAGTAAGCAAATTATGCCCTACGCCAATTTTCCGTGTTAAGCTATTTCACACAACTGTCAAAGAATGACAGTTGTGATTCGAATTTGAATATACGGACAATTTTAGTTCGTAGTTAATTAATTTTCATGACTTTACTGAGTTCTATTTTCTTAATGTCCCTCGGTAACCTTCGTGTTTAGTTAGTTGTCGGATTTCTATCAGTTGCCGTTTGCACTTGGTGCAGACCGGACGCTCTCAATTGACTTGGAAGTATACAGAGTTGTTAATACTCTTTTAACTTAATGTAATTTATTTTAAAAAATGGGAGAAACACTGGTAAAGTCGCAGGCACGACATATAGGAAAATAGTTTTGCAATGCATGTGCTCGAAAAGAGCGTTTTCTAAGCAGCCAAACCGGTCGGAAAGTATAACTTTTTGACTAGTGCTTTTTTCTTTTCTGTTTTTTTTTTTTTAGTTTTAAAATCCGTCGTCAGCCTGACGCAAAGAGTTTTTATTATTTGAGAAAAGGTTTACAAATTAGAGCGATGGCAATGACAATGGTCAAATCGAAGTCGAAGTCAAATTCTAAGTCAAAGTCAATGCCAAACCCAAAGCTAAAGCCAAAGCCAAAGCAAATCCAAACCCAAAGCCAAAGCTCAAGTCAAAGTCAACGCCAAAGTCAAAGCCAAAGTCAAAGGCATAATGATGGCGATGGCGATGTTGATGATGAAGAATATTGTTTGTATTCTTTATATACGTCAGCCAAGATGTCAGGTGTTACACATCATATGCGACTACCGTAAGTTTCACTCTTTTTTTTTTTTTCTTTGCACAATGGATAGTAAAACGTTGTATGATACACGTGCGTAAGATGATTTCTGACTCATGTCGACTTATACACTCGTCGGAAATCACCTTCTTTCCACACTTATGTCATAAGTAACTATTACAGCTCTATATAGTTCACACGGAAATCAAAACATAACAACAATAAAATACTTAGTTCTGAATTCAAATTATTATACACGATGAATCTAATAATTGATGGAATTGGCAATTAGCATTCGTTTGTATTAGGAAATCTGATTATACCCGAGGGGCATTAAGAAAATAGAAATACTGTAAATTCATTATCTCACCGAGTTCCAAGCCTTGTTCCATGGGAGCAACCAGGCTCTACAGAACGTCCCATACTCTTCAATACCTACCTGATCCAAATGTATGGGACGGCTGATAATTTTTCGCGATTACAATGTTGATCCCGTAGAGAAAGTTGTTCAGTTTGATAGTCTGTACCACTCCGTTAAATCTGAGCACATCTTTCTGATACACCCTGTTTATCTATCAAATCATTAATTACATCTACCGTACCGATGTACAAGGATAATGAACAGTAAGGCTGCCTTCCCACTGGAGCAGAGCGGAGAAATGTGCCAATATTAACCAATAGAATCTAAACTCCGCTTCAGAGCTCCGCTCCTATTGGTTAATATTGGTAGAATTCTCCGCTCCGCTGCCTTGCTCCGCTGCAGTGGACAAACAGCCTAACACGTAATCCTCACCTGTCAAACTAAAGAATCAATCAATTAAATCAATAAGGTCATTTCCAAATGCGCGGAACTTCATTTTGCCAACAAAAACAATGTCAAGGCGTAACAATAAATCATCACTTCATCAGTATGCTCACTTAACACATCTCTAGACGTTTCCTTTACAATGTAACCTTAAGGGACCAAGGAAACTCATGCGCATTGTTTGCTGTGCAAAGGAAAAGTGTATGGTGATAATACATCTTCTGGGAGTGTGTAAGTTGTGTTTGTTTGTTCATTTTCAGTCGCAGTGGTAGTATAAGCTTTCCTTGTATTCATACTAATTATTATAAATTCGTCAGTAACTATGTCTGTCACTTTGTAACCTTTTCACGTTTTTTCTGGTGACCACTGTCAGCGCTGTGCTGTGGGTCCTCCTCATGCTGAGGAAGCCTTCTTGTCACAGTCATGAACTGCAGCTGTCAACTTTTTCTGTTTTATGCTCGTGATTTCATATTATGTATATATACTCAATTTGAAATAAGATTAGATATTGAAACAAACGTTTTTTACAGTCCGTTTAAACGATTTTGACTTCCATACCGTAGGCATAAGGATGGCATTAGATACAAAAAAGTGGTTACAATACCAACTGCTGCAGCTGCCATATTTTGTCAAAAGAAGTCAAAATCAGCTAAACGGACTGTAAAAAAGGTTTATTTAAATGTCTTATCTTAGTTCAAATGAAGTATTGATTTATTTGTTTTCTGATTACTCTTGTCTTTTTGCATGCATGTGTTTCTGTGACAAATAAACCTATTTTTCTTTCTTTCTTTTTTTAATGCCTGAAACGATTTAGATATTTTGACGGATAGACCATGACCTGGGTTAAGACGAAGGATACCTACTTTTTATCCCGGAGCTTGAAGTATGGAATACATTTTCTTGATATACAGGGTCAAATTAAATTACTTAGCGAAACTCAGACTGGGTATCGATATTTAAACATGATAAAATAAAAATAAAAGTTTATTTGAAGAGTTTTTTTTTTGAGGTCATCAACCGCAGATAGAGCAGTCACTTGAAATATCAGTTTAGTTTTTTTTTTGTAAACTTCTCAGACATGGTGGGTATCGATATCTAAATACGATAAAACAAAACAATACAACCGCACGACGGCCCCAAAAAATAATCATCAATCATCATTTTTTGTTTTATTTAGTCGTGTTTAGATATCGATTACCCATCACGTCCGCGGGGTTTCGCTAGTTAATTTAATTTGACCCCGTATATCAAGGAAGCTAATTGGGCTTACCTTATTATCCAAAATAATATCTATTTTTATTGTCTAATGCTCAATGCGTCACCAAAAGTTAAGATGAACAGAGATAAACGTGAAGATAAATACTAAGCTCAATACGTCTGAGCTGGAATATTATGGAAAACTCTAAAAGTCGATAAAAAGCGAATGTCTTAATTATAATGCCAAAAGCAATAAAGGTGTGACTGATCGAGCAATTAAAAACTTGTTAAACAAATGAAAACCAGTTGGTGGAGTTAACTGGCTCCTGTGTTCGGTACAAACGTTACGAAATTTTTAAGTAAAGAAAATGAGTAACGCATTTTTTTTTAGTTTATTCCAGTTTCTTTGCCAGTTCAATTTCACAAATTGAAACTTCATGACTTCGGGAATTATTACAATTAGGTATAAACCTGTGATTACAGATTAAAAAAAAACTAGTAGCAGTATAATAGGGTGAAGATTTTCACCCCCACTTACAGCCCAATTCAAACTTTATGGCGGCCCGAAACATGAGGCGAGTCGCTGCGCAGCGCTAAAAATTCACGTGTCAGCGGGGTGAGGGATGGGGTACTGCGCAGCGAGTAGCGCACTTCAGACCGGCCATAAAGTTTGACGCGAACTATACTTGCTGGAAAAGCTTAGAAAGAAAAGTGTTTTCTTCCTGAGCATTTTCATAAATTATTCGTACCTACATCAGATGATCAGAGTATGGCTGCATCAACACTTGGGTATATAAACATTTCAGACCCATTATTTTTCTTTTACTCCATCCACTGGCACATCCTGGCATTGCCTCGTTGGTTTAGTGGGCGCAAGCGCTACTGCTAAACATGAGGTTCTGGGTTCGATTCCCAGGTCGGGCAGTGGTATTGGGTTTTTCGAACAGGAATTTCTCAATAGCAGCCCGGGGTTTGTATTTGTGCCCGGTTAATGGGAATAGGCTCGCCCCTATTACATGGAACCTACACATAACTGGCGAAATGTGGATGTGGGTAGGTAGGTACTACAGTTATAGGTGCACCTCTGCCTAACTCGGGAATTACAAGCGTGATATGTTATGTTACTCCATCCATTATCAAGTCAACAACCCCACTTTCAAAAGACAATAGAATTGAACACAATCTCTTGCATCTAGTTTCATTGTTTCTATTTATAAAAGTAAAAGGGTATCACAAAACCCCACATTCCTCGAGGAGCGATGCACGCGTCTATTTTCGTACGCTTAATTACAGAACGCATTATCTCACATTCTTTGCTTAAACACTGAGTCAACACTAGATAATCGTGGAATTTAAATCAGTTGTGATTAACGTCAGAATTGCAATGAAAGTAGTGTATGGCTGAAGTAATCTTCGTCTTCCAAGTAGGTACATAAGTTAGTTAAGGTATTTTCTTAAACGTAACTCTAATTGGACAAACCAAATTGGTGTATCATTTTCTCCTCTTTTAAACCAGTGTATTTAACTACAGCAATAAATCCAAATATTGAATACAAGAGTATTCAACATTTTCATAGTTGCTTGGCCTTTCCTGCATAATTCGACAAACTCCTATTTCTGTTTGAAAATGTAAATCAAATCCTAAGATAAGGAAACAGAATCTATTCAAGGTGGGGTGCTAAAATTTTGAAGCTCGCTTCGCTCGCTTATCTTCATTCTTGAGCTTTTCTTCATAAGTCGACAAAGCAAGTAATTCTTAGTTCTTTTGGAATGATCAAAAGAAAATCCGAGTGTGCAAAATTTTTGAGCTCGTTTCGCTCGCTCTTGTATTCTATATTTTCATAGTGGCCTTTCAGCCAGTTTGTTTGACTGGTTAAACTTGAAAAATTTCTATAGTCTTAAAGAATTTATGGATAACAAATTCTCATGTTAGTATTAAGTGAACATATGCATGCTAAGTACAATTCTGGCAAAACATGTAAGATCTTTATTGTAAATTATTGTAACATCATGTATACCATGTTTTATGCAAATAAATACTTACTTACTTACTTACTTACTTACTTTCCTGCATAAGTCGATATTGTAACTCCTATTTCTGTTTGTACATCAAATCCTAACCTATCCGAGACGGGGTATTCAAATTATCTAGTTAGCTTCGCTCGCTCTTCTCACCCTACATAATCTACTGATACCTATCATAATCTACTGAGACCCAATTCCTATTATTTGTAAAAAAAAAGCGGGCGACCAATTTGGCAACATCATAAAGTACTCTCCCCATGTAAAAACTAGCCGCGTCCCTGTATAGCATAAGTAATGACAAACTGGAGATGTACGTCTCTAAAATCATGACAGGTATTTAATGCAACCCCAAATAATTCCTATTTTGGGGTCCTTCAAATACTAAATAGCCAACTAATTGCGACCAAATTGTGATGGGATCAGGGATGTAAAGTTTGTCCGCTCTGAAATGACGCGCCCCACTTCCTCATTTTACGCACACGGTAATGCAGTAATACGATAGTGGGGCGCGTCATTTCAGAGTAAACAAGCTATAGCGCTCGCGTACTACCGAACTGCGGTACCGCTCGTTTCGCTCGCTCAGCTCACGCGCGGTTTGTTACTGATCTAACCCGTTTGGTCGGGATATCCTAGCTTAATTACTGCGACCGTGAGAAAAGATCAGAAAGTTAAAAAGAGGATCAGTTAATAAATAAGTTATCTAGTATGAAATTGCAAAATAGAAACCGGACAGCGATAGGTAATTAATTCAAAAGATCAAATAATTTTATTTTGAGTAGATAGATACATCAAGAAGTTTTTCCATAATATCTATACGCCTAAAGGTCTGTTCGTGAAATTTTATGCGTTCGTTTTCGTTACAAATCATCGTCTATTTCACTAAATAAATATTTAAATAAATAAATAAAAACTAGATAAATACATAAGAAATAATTCAAACTGAAAAAATAAATAACTATACTAAATAGCATGCATATTAGCTACGTCCACCAACGAGTTCGAACCGTCAACTAGTGCAACCTTAAATTACACTTGTAAGAGACCTTGAAATAGTTATTCGATGATAGATAATTGGTGCATACGCATTTGCGGCTACCGCTCCAATACAAAAAAACATTGAAGATACATAGTATCTATGTACCTAGTAGCTACATTATTTGCAATAATGTTTAATGTCTAACTACTTTTTCGACCAGGAATTGTCTCCAAAAATCTACAATTCTTCCGGCCCTAACACGAAAAGACAATCTTATCTGGTCCATACGTTGTAAAAAACGAAGGTTGTACCTTCATACCTTTAAGTATAGCTGTTAATTGCTACACCATTTATCAGTGACATAAATGTTTACAATTACGGATTACGGGGCAATCACCTCATTAACTCGTGCCCTAAAATTCATTAATTTGTCTGTACAAATTAATAATTTAAAAAAAACCTGTTGTAATGTTTTTTGTAAAGTAGTAGAGTTGGAGACTTTTGTGGTTTTTGTTTGTATTCCGTAGTAAGTAGAAGATCTCAGAACTGTGTTATTATTAATTGTCTTGAGGAAATAAGTAGGTATGTGCATGACGTCAATGAAAATGATTTTATTTATTTATAATTGTTTGGGTATGTAACTTCGCTTCGCAAAAATATACCTACAGAAAATAGATCGAGATCATACTTTGCGTCAGCGATAGTTCGACGAATTTTTCGCACGGTTTCTGTTACTTTAGACAGAGATTATCATAAAATATGTCAGGAAATTCAATCACAGATTAATTATTAATAATTTCCCAATGAAATGGTATAATTACGGAACCAAATTCAGCTGTCAATGGAAATAGGTTTATAAAAGTGCAGTCTAGCAGTGGCTCAAGTCGCGACCCACTGTGATGGTGAGTCGAGGCGGTGAGTCGCGAACGAATATTGGATAGGCCTTGAAAAATAGATTTTCAGGAATTATTAATTTTAAAACTAAATAGCAAAATAAATTGGACGTAGTAAACTCATGGTTTTTCTTTCCTTTTTGAACAATCCTTCATTCATATAGTTATGCCCCCCTTTTTTCTTCATGACAGCCAAGAGGTGAATCCTGAATTTGGAAGTTTTTGTTACATGGGTCGCCGTCCGGTCAACTTTGACTTTGGGAAGCACTGATCTAGGAAATAAAATAATGGAAAATTAAGAACTACGTTTTTTATCGCACTGTGACATTGAGTTGTGCCTTGTACAGTACGTAGGTATTGTTGTTAAAAAAGTAGATTTTATCTCAGATCCGTGCAGATCGCAAATTACGTCTATCTGAATTAAATGCAACAACGAGACTGTAATAACATAATTTCCCATGTAAAACTTGATTGTTATGTCTAGATAAAAACGGATTGAGGAAAATCCAAGCACTAAATAAACTTCGTGGTGATATCTGAGTATCATAAAAACTGGCTTTTCAAACAATCTATCACTGTTGATTGATGGAATCGTTCAAGAAATCTATCAATCTAAAGATATTTTACAAGGACGAAAATGTGGAGAATTAATCATTCGTGCAACAGAGTTCTATAGAAATTCAAACATCAAATGTAAGTAGAATGTAGTTCAACTGCATACCTAAATAAGCTAGGAGTCGACATTTCATATCTGACTAACCTTGAAAAAAAATGGCGAAACAAACTCAGACAGTCTTTGCCTCAGAACCTACTCCAATGGGGTCATCTAATGTTAGCAGGACTCGAACTGACATTTCTAACAGTTCTAAACTTGTAACTCTTTGGTTAGTGATCCCATTCTGAAATCGAAATGGTTCTGTACACCACTGAAGGATATTGCAAATTCATTGCTTCATAGTCTGCTCAACAACGTTAAAAACGCAATGAATGTTATTGAACTGTCAAAATGAAAGCCATTGCTATTATACTGTTAATGTGTTACGCAATTACTCCGCTGAGCCATCTAAATGACTGGGTTTTTTGTAAACTACTTCGAGTAGTTACCCGCGATAGGGGAATAAAATACAATTTACTTCGCAGAATTTGCATATGAATGCTTATCATAATTTGCGACGAGGTCCCGGCCTAATAGTAATAAATATCGTGGTTAATTAACTGTTTTTATTAACTCATCTGTATTAATAACATCAAGCATGTTTTCCTTATTTTGTTTGATGGTTCCATGTTTTGTATGTTTTTAGATAATTATATAAGGTGTTTTGAGAGCAGTGGTGGCCTAGTGGTAACGACCCTGACTTATTGTATTGTATTGTGTTTTATTTATTTCTCAGTATACCATGGTACATTGAGATCTTACATTAAACACTGTTTCACACATACTACCATTACTAGTGTAGAAATATTAAATAATAAGCTTGGTTCATGCAAATCAGAACTAGGTACATTATAAGAATATTATATAAAATTATGAAATCTTGTATTAAATTTATGAATTTATAATTTTAGTGACATGTTAATAGACTGGTTAAGATTCATCAAAAATGCATTATTTATAATGTCAAAATATAAATCACAAAGTCAAAATAAAAATTACAATATCCATGAATTCATAATAATGTCAAAGTACTAATGTAATTATTAAGATTTTAATTACTATATCAAAAAGTATAATTTAAAAATTCATTGACGGAATAAAAAGACATGTCTAAGAGCCAATCAAACGTTTTATAGTTAAACTTATTAATTGGTAACATTCTCAGGGCAGGTGGTAATTTATTATAAAAACTGACATTTCTACTGTATAATTGCAAGCTCTGAGCAGGTACTAGTAATTTCCCGGCACCTTACGAGTGAGTTCGAACTCAGGCAGGCCCTTTATATTCTGTAAATTATTTAATCACCACTGCTCTCAAAATGGGGAAGGAAAACATCGTGAGGAATCCGGCATGTCCTAGAATAAAAAAATCGAAGACATGTGACATCTACCAGCCCGCACTGTCCGCGTGGTGGATTATGGCCGTATCCCCCTCTGTGAGAGGAGGCCTGTACATTATAAGTTGATTATGCTATTATGCTAAGGTGTTTTGAAAAATTACTAGCAAAATGCAAAATGTACTATCAAGGCTTTTTGCATATAGCGTTTAGCAGAAGGTTCATGAAGCAAGATTTAATCTTTCACATGTTCATAAAATAATAGATTTATTTTAATTAAACAATTAGCGTTTGTTAATGTCTAATTAGTCACTTGAAAAGTGTCGACACGGTAATTTTACCTCGAAACGTTGCAAAGGACGGAGCTGCGGGGGCTACGTTTTTTTTTTTAGGTAGGGCATCTCGTAGTTGACCTCTGAGATCATGACTAATTAACCGGGCTTTCCTGTGGGTGCCTTAAGCTACTACACTTAAAACCTCCAGCCACGGGTTATTCAACTATGCTAATTAAAACTAGGTGAACTCTCGCTAAGAGCACCCCCTGTGGGGTACGAACCTTGGCTTAGGGCGTCAACCGGAGGGCGGAGCATCGCCGTGTCCTCGTGGAGGTGATCGGCGGCGGTGATCTCTCGCGTCCGGCCCTGGTTCAGGCCATGGTACGGAGCGAGAGGAAATGGGAGGCCGTCACCTCCTTCTGCGAAGCGGTAATGCTCGCGAAGGAGGAGGCGGAACGCGTGAGGGAGAGGCAAATTTCGCGCCCTCACGCCCCTAACCGCCGCACGAGGAGACACCCAGGGCGTCGGGAGTCGCAAGCCGATTTCCGGTCACCGTAGGCGCGGGCTTGCGGACTGTGAGCAATGGGTAGGGCCGATGCCTGCCGGGGTTGCGAAGAAAACCGAAAGGGAGATCGTGGCCCCCGGCAACAGGGCAACCGAAGGAACACGGGTGGGTTTTAGTTAGTAAGAGTCTGATACGCCCTCCCGCTCCGCCCAGAGCGGGAGAAGTTATTTGATGATTTCCCACCCAAAAAAAAAAAGGGCGTCAACCGGAGGGAGGACATCAAGGATGGGACGGGCTGGATCAAAGTTTTGATCATGATTATTAGTCGGGGTATTTAAAGCTACGTGCTCAGCTGCAACAACTGCTGGCACCTCGTTATCGAACAAGGGTCGGGGGGGAGTATCATTTACTCGGGGACGCGGTCACGATCGCAAAGGACCTCGGCGGCGAGGTCGGAATGACGGGAACAAGCTACTTTTAAAAGTTTTCAACATAGGCGACTTAATTAATTCGATCCAGCCTGTCCATGGCTGTCCTCCCCCAGCGATGCCGTAAGCCGAGATCCGTACCCCACAGGGGATACCCTTAGCGTGTAGTAGCTTAGTTTCTAAGTTTTATGCCCTGGCTGGATGCCTTAATTATTCAGGCATTCACAGGAAAGTCCGGTTAAGCAGCTCACAACCTCCTAGATTTTGAAAAAATTGGTGACTGATAATATGATTGAACTTTTTCCAACATCGATCGATTAGACCGAGCTGTATGTACTATTGTACAGAAAAAACGTTTCACACAGAATGCGTCATTAAAGTGATTATAATTAATAACAATAGCACGCGCGATCGTAATCTGAAGGTAGTCATAAGCAAATCGTCGTATTATAATATAATCATTTTATTGTTGAATATGATCGTGACGTTCGCTCCCGGTGCGTCACTATTATTTATCGTTCGTTTGTTTCCTATATCTCTAAATGGCGTAAAGTGTAACCATTTCATAGTAAAAGTCATTGTTTTTAGGGTTCAGTACCGCAAAACTAAAAAACGTAACTCTTATACTTACTTCGTTGTTCGTCTATCTGTCTGTCAAGACCCTTTTTCACAGGAACGCGTGGAGATATCAATTTGAAATTCAACGCAATAAAAACATACGGCTATTTATGCGACATATTTTGATATACTCACGAATTAAATCAAACTACTATCTACGCCTTCTACTTCTCGTTGACCTAGTTAATCATGAAATTTGGCAAGTCTAATGTTTACACAAGTGACCAACAACTTTTGGCAATTTTTAGGGTTCCGTACCCAAAGGGTAAAACGGGACCCTATTACTAAGACTACGCTGTCCGTCCGTCTGTCTGTCTGTCCGTCTGTCACCAGGCTGTATCTCATGAACCGTGATAGTTAGACAGTTGAAATTTTCACAGATGATGTATTTTTGTGCCGCTATAACAACA
The DNA here is from genome assembly GCA_916610215.1 of Omphaloscelis lunosa. Classification (NCBI taxonomy): domain Eukaryota; kingdom Metazoa; phylum Arthropoda; class Insecta; order Lepidoptera; family Noctuidae; genus Omphaloscelis; species Omphaloscelis lunosa. Next base: position 7,209,718 of record OU744255.1, read on the forward strand.
AATACAAAAAAATAGAATAAAATAAATATTTAAGGGGCTCCCATATAACAAACGTGATATTTTGCCGTTTTTATAGATAATGGTACGGAACCCGTCGTGCGCGAGTCTGACTCGCACTTGGCCGGCGTTTAATAATCTAGAGACACAAACCCTTCGGGGTAAACTAAAATCGTCTGAAAGAAACTGAGAGAACGAGATGCCGAGGTATTTTAATCAATCCAAGAACTTGGATGGTCTTCTTAGTTACAACAACGAAAGGTTAACCTACTTATGTCATAGAATTGTTAATACTTTTCTTAAGTATGTATTTTATACAGGGTTATTGATTATACGTCGGCAATCCGTTAAGGGGATGTAGGAAAGGTCATTTTCAACCAAATTACCCCTGATCACCCATATGCCAATGTCAACCATTTTCGAGTAATTAGTTATTTTATATTTTAAAATTTATTAAATAAAAATATAAAATCTCATAGGACTCAAAAGGCGTAATTTGATTGCAAATGACCTCTCCTAGATCCCCTTTACGGATTGCCGACGAATAACCAATAAACCTGTATAATAAATATAATTTTAAAACCAATTAGGTGTACAGTTTTTTTTTTTTTTTTAATTGAATGCGATGGATACTGAAGAAAACAATTAGTGCATGAAACGACAGTCTAAGTAAACATTTTGCAGTTCACAACGAATAATTGATTATCCTGTTAGAAGTTTACGCTAATTACATCCGGCAAAATACTTAATTCGTGGTGGAGCAACAGGGGGTCACTAGACTGACATATGGTATAAATAATATGTAATAACGCAAGGGCAGTGCCGATGCCATCGGACAGACAGCTTACCCCAACCAATTTAGTAATTCTCATTATAATTTTGTGCTGTTCTTGTTAGTGAACGCAGCACCAGTTTTCTAAAGAATCGGCGATACCAAGAAAACCGGCCGTGTGCGTGTCGGACTACTCACAATGAAGGGTTCCGTAGTTGGGATGAATTTATCCCAAAAACAAACTTAACATTTTTGCTGAAAAATATGATCTCATATACAGTATGGTCAATTTTCCAACAGCAAATGTAACCGCAAAATATTTTTTTTTTTGGTGATAAAACTACAAATTTTCGGACATTTTCCTTTACAAGTGCTGTGAGACCTTGCTTCCTGCCAAATTTCACGATTCTAGGTCAACAGGAAGTACCCTGTAGGTTTTGATTTATTTGCGGGTATATCGTCACATAAATGGCCGTATTTTTTTATTGCATGGACTTAGAAGCTCGATTTTTTAGAGCCCCAAGGAACCATAGACTTCTGTATTTGGTATTAATTTCAACTTGATACCTCCATGCGTCTCTGAGTAAAAAGGTCTTGACAGACTGACGGACGGCCAACGAAGTAATCGTAAAAGGGTTCCGTTTTTTCCCTTTTAGGTACGGAACCCTAAAAATGTATCCTAACTCTTTCAGGATATCTTATTGATCAGTACCCTAATTACGTAACTTATTTTCGTAAACAATTATGCCTAATTTGTTTCATTTTGATAGTTCAACAACATTTATTGCGTTATTTACATTGTTGAGCAGATTATTTTTTATAACTTCTGAAGCAATGGATATCAATCTGTTTCAAATCGAAACAGATTGTGATTGTGTTGTATTACGTAATTAGGGTAGGTACAGGTTCGCGGCACTTGGATTTCTTCAGTTTCTGCCTGGGAAAAAGCGTGTTTATGTAACCTACGAAAGTTAAAAAATTAAACACGCTATTGAACTATTTTACATGATGATCACGCGGCTATAATAATCATATTTAACATAACTATCCATTGTATGTTATAACAATACAAATAAAAGTATACCATAATAGAACTTCGGAGTCGGAACTACGGTTCCGGTTGTAAAGGTTCTCGTGATGACGGAAACGTTTCACATTACGTTTTACTTGTACATAAAATAATTTATTCATTATCATTATAATGGTTGAATGGACAAGCTGTGTGATATCACTGATCATGTATTGTGTATGTATGTACAGGTGGTGTTAAATTGTGTTACCTGAACAATTCTACATTTATGGTAACATTGGCACATTATTTTTTGGCACAGGCGCACAGGGTTGATAAAAAGGGCAGCTAAAATTCTGTACTAAAATCATAAAGACAATTAGATATTTTATTTATTTATAGTTAATTAAAACAGTACAACCCAATTACAATCATTAACATATAAACATTTAAAAAAATCTACTTACATATGATTAGGAAAAGCCCGAAGGAATTGTGTCATAGCCATTATGTAAAAACGTATGTTGCTAAATAAAAATCAAAAGTAATTAAAGGATGATAGTTGAAGAAAACTAAACTACAGGATTAGTTTCCGTACCATTCATTCTCGGTCGCCCACCTGAGGTCCAATATAAAATAAAAAAAAATATTTGAGGAAAACCAACAGCCTATAAGAACGCACGTTACTTATTACCATAAATCACAAATCACAATAAAATCTTGACAATCAGGAAAAGTGTGGAGAAGAATTTATTGTCTTTGTCACTTAAGTACCTACTTTAAAGCTGTCAATCTGATCTTGATCTGCAATAATAGGAAGCAGCTCTTGATTTGATCAAGAGATGTTGAAGGAAACTGATAATATAGTTTACTAACTTTGTTTAAATTTTACTGTTTTTATGCAGCTTCTGTACAATGGAGGACGTCGTGGCTAAGTAATAACAGTCGCAGGGGTCGATCCTTCGGGTTAAGCTACGCTTGCCGGGATAGGTCTGTGGATGGGTGACTATCTTTACATATCGAGACTCCTCCGCGCCTCGGAAAGCACGTTAAGTAGTTGGTCTTTGACAGTCGTTACGGGTCGTCAAAAGCCCGATAGTCTGACAATCTGTCTCACCAAGGGGTATCATATTACCAAGTTACTGGGTTATGGAGGTTAGACAGGCAGTCGATCCATATAAAATACTTGTATTCAGCTGCATCCGGTTAGACTGGAAGCCGACCCCAACGTAGTTGGGAAAAAGCTTTCCCGCGTTCCTGTCCTCTGTCCACAGCACTGAGTTGACCGGGAAAATTTTAGCCCTGCTTGGTTAATTCTGAAGTGCAGTGCTTGACCGATGCGGGAAAGCGGCTTGCCCGAATACAGACCGATCTATATTCGGGCAAGCCGCTTTCCCGCATCGGTGACCGCACCGTGAACCCATCTTCCCAGAGGCAGTGGGATGAGCCGCTCTGCAGGTTGGTATGGAATAATCTTATTAATACGTACACCAATACTGCTGAGCGTGCCCGCCTGCTGGCTGTGTATGAGTGGGAGTCGGGCCTCTGGGTTCAGGCGCTATCCATCACCCAACATGTGCATTATGCTGGGCGCTCCTTGTGTGGCTCCGCATCGCTGCCAATGCGGTGAAAGTGTTGACTGTCTCGGACACCATGGCCTATCCTGCAGTAAGAGCGCAGGCCGGATAGCACGGCACACCAGCACGCGTAGCATGACGCTTTCTATTTCTACGAAGAATAGACATAGTTCTTTCTATACAAATTGACATTTCGTCTCTCCATTTTTGACATCGCACCGTAGAAATCATTCTACAATCTGTCATTTTGTCTTCCGCTTCTAACGATCTTTGTCTAGGTCCTTTTACATGTAGACTATTTCAGAAGAAAGCCAAACTGTCAAAATCACTAAGGTAGTGAAGACAATTTGATTTTGTAATCGCCATGCTAAAGACGGTAGAAAACTTTTTACTCGACGGCCACAAAATATATACGGTTATCTACAAAATCATGAAACGCTCTCCTATAAAGGGGAGCGTTTTGAACGCAAAACTGTGATAAGTAATAATTATCATAATTAAAATTCACACCAACACCTCGAATTCACGTGCAAAAATAGTACTGTAGCTTTTTTTTCTTTTGCTTATACCTATCTCGAAAATGGTGTGACTAATCGCAAAAATAATGAAAATTTCGACCCCCTTTATAAAACTCCAAACGCCTAAGACTGAACATGTAGGTAATAATTTTTCTTATTTTCCATACAAAAAGTGAAAAATCCATATAAAATACGTCGAGCCTTCGCGTCTCCGGCTCACAAGTACCACGTGGACTCGCGATTGTCAAATACGATTTAAGTTGTGTCAAAATTTAGGGATTTTTTGTTGCAGAATAGTTTTAAGATTTTCATAGTCAAAAATAAAGGGGTTTTAGTGATAGTTTAGATAGTTTAGTTCGGTGTACAAGAGAATCGGCACCATTACCAAGGAAATGGTTAAATCCAATATTACTGTAATATTGTTTTCTTCCAAAATACGATACTCGAAGTATCGTATTTTGGAAGAAAGTCAAACTGTCAAAATCACTAAGGTAGTGAAGACAATTTGATTTTGTAATCGCCATGCTAAAGACGGTAGAAAACTTTTTACTCGACGGCCACAAAATGCAGGATAGGTCATGGTGTCCGAGACAGTCAACACTTTCACCGCATTGGCAGCGATGCGGAGCCACACAAGGAGCGCCCAGCATAATGCACATGTTGGGTGATGGATAGCGCCCTCTTAATATCAATAAAAATTGAGAAACAAACAAAGAAAAAAAAATCCTATGACAAAATAAACAATTCTGAGTCGAATTATGAAAAGAGTTAATTGCGTAAAAAGTGCAGTTGAGTCTTTCTACTTTACTGCCGTCCTGTCTACACGGAACGTCAATTTTTGGCTATTCTTCTGTCGACACAACTCGTTTCTACGGTGGTCATGCTACGCGTGCAGCAGCGTTTAGGGTTAAAGCACTAAGCAAAAGAATCAGCATTGCCATACAACGTGGCAACGCTTGGCTGACAAAGGCTGGCACCTTTTGGGGACTTTTCCTGTTGACAGCGATGCGGACGAATTTTTTGATGCCCTATGATTATTCCCCCCCCCCCCCCCCCCTATATACTTGTACATATTATTATTTTAAGTCTATGTCTGTATATCTATGTGTGTGTGAATAAAATAAAGAAAAAAATTGATTTGGGAGTCTTTCAATTTAGTTCAAGTTCAGCAGCTAAGCTGATAAAATTATTCGAAACTCATTACATCGTAAACCTAAACTCAGTTAATTAATAAATGATTGAGCCTAACGAGTAATTATTTAACAATTTAGTACTTTACTGACCTCCTCGGGCCTCCTTGACCGATTTACCCAGTCAGTGGAAAATCTTCCGAAGATAATACGATTTAGATCTGAGTATTCACGATCAATCCAGTAAAAAAGTTGCGTGATGTTGACATCACGCAACTTTTTTATCGATGAAAGTATCGATTGCTGGTTTGCGCTTAGCATCCTTATTTTGTAGAATTGTAGATTCACCACGAAATCTACCCTACTATACATATATAATATAATTTATATAATATTTAACCCTACTTTATTATCTAAACTAATATTATTATTTATTAAGAGATTGATTTTTTGTTTATTTGTTTGTAAACTCAAAAACTACTGGACCGATATAAAAAATTCTTTCACAAATGGAATGCTATATTATTTAATCACTGAGTAACATAGGGTATAATTTATAAAGATATCATGTAGGCGAAGCCGCTGGCGGAAGCTAGCGCGAAAATTTGTGAAGATGGATGGATTGATGTTTGTTACTCTTTCATGCAAAAACTACAAAAGGGATTTGAATGAAATTTGGCACACAGATAGTTTATAATCTGGATTAACACATAAAATACTTTTTATCCTGATATTCTCACGGGATCGAGACTTATACGGATGAAACCGCGGGGCACTGCTAGTTAAAAATAAAGGACAATTTGTTTTGTGTCATTCTATCAATTCCTTTTGAGTTGACAACTCGACAAGCTTTGCAAACTTAATTCGAATTTATATTCGTGTCTAAAGATTAAACACATAGATAGCAGATATCTATCGAATAACGGTTATTTCCCGCTGTATTTCTCTCCATTATATTTTTAATTGCCTCCGCTGATATATGTGTCTTGCTGTCAATCGCCAAGGTTAATGCAGACCAGTTGCATATTTTTGGCTAATAAAAGTTCAAATGTTTCTTTCACGAGAATTCGTCTGGTGCAAGTTTGAGAGATGTTACATCATCCACGTGAGTCAGCGAGAATTTGTTGACGAATTCGTTTCTTGTTTCATTGCCGTCAACATTTGAGACATTTGTATGCAAATGAGGCTGTAGTGTTCAATGGAAGGCGTGTCTTGCTGATGTTGTCGTCACTCGGAGGTCGTAGTAAGCGCGTGTACTCACGTTTTGGCATCATATTGCGTGTTTCGTTTGTTCATGGCTATTTGGAATTTCATCCAAGTGTTGTTGATATACGACCGTGCTATTTTTTTCTTTTGATGATGATGCTGAGTGCGCATATTTCTCTTCAACATCCGCATTAATCAGCGTATTCTTTATCGAATGTGATTGGTTTACCTTCAAGTGCCTTCAACTCTTATTCATTCAAGTACACATCTACAACACACATTTACTACATTCTACAACTTTTAAAAAAACCCTGTCCGATCCGTGAGGGTGTTGTTAAGTATCCTACTGAGAGTCTATTTATGAGGTAATTTTCAGGAAAAAGAAAAAAAAAATTAAATAAACTAAAAAAAAAAAAAAAATTGGGAATTTTACCGGGTTACGACATGGGACGCGTGGCCGTCGCTAAGCGGGTGTCTCATAACTTATAACCCCGGTTAAAAAAAATCTATTTTGCTACTAAAAATGTGAATTTTAAATAGCAATAACTTTTATTATCAATAATAATTTAAAACAAAAAAACTTTTTGGTAATGTTATTGCAGTACCTATGTGCCCTTTTAGGATCGGATAGGTTCGTTTTACACATATCGCTCACCTAGTAACATATTGGCACATCTGCAAAAAATGCGAAATTGAATTTATAAAATACGGCGTAAGTGTTCAGAAGTGCATAATTTATGAAGTGGTAAAACGGCACAACACTAGTTTTCATATTTACAGAGATAGGCGTTTAAGTGTCATTGTACCGCTATTATTTTTTTCACCCCACATCCGCGTATACCTCATTGGTCAGTTGTGTGGGGCACTACGCATTTTTATTTAAGTTAATATGAAGAAATTTGAAAAAATGGCACATTTGACAAATGTGATATCGCTTTTACAGCTACGTAATGCTACATTCATAGTAAAACAACGGCTTATCAATAAGTAAAAGTGTTTAATTTAGCGATATTACTCTATGGAAATAAAAAATATGGCTAACTAGTGAACTAAAATATTAATTATGAAATGCAATAATTATTATCGTAACACCGAATATTTAGTTTAAGAAAGATGTAAACAAAGTATTTGGAAACTTTCCAAATGATTTTTTTACACATAAACATAAACAGATTAACTAATATAACTTATTTTTTTACATTTTAGTTCGTTTTTAATCTGGGTAACCGTGTTTTTTTAAATTATTTATTATTAATTTAAGGTGGGTACGTGATTTATAACTTCGTAACTGTCCCACGCCTATTTTTTTGGGTGGCAAATTATCAAATAACTTCTCCCCCTCTGGGCGGAGCGGGAGGACGTGTCAGACTCTTACTGACTATTCTCGCACGCCTACTGGGTGATTTAACTTCCTGGGTAATAAAAAAAAAAAGCTCTTTTTATTTCATTTTTAATAGAGATGTTGGTTATTTCTAAGTGACCTATGGTAAATATAGCATACTTCTAAGATAAAAATGTTGTAACTTTGAACATGTTCCATGATTTTTTTTTACAAAATAAAACGTGTATTCTCCATCGACCAGTTCTTGTATGTCTTGCATTTCGTACAGGGTTCTGTAAGCTTCAGGTTACATTTTATAAATGATATTCTTAGAAGTGGTTCAAAGTGGCAACGGCACAAATGCATGACTCTTTCACTTCGTTGATCTTTATGAAGTAAAACCTGAAAACCTGAAGTTGAAATTTTTATGCATTTTTAAACAAACCAATAAAATCTGTAAACAAACGTAAAATGAACCCATAAATTAATTTCATACATTTATAAAGTCTTTGATCCTCTTTTCTGTAAAATGTGAAAAAAGGAGATGTACTAATATATTACTAGGTAAGTGATATTGTATTTAATTTATTTCAATCAAATAATAATCAAGAAGGAAAATCCAATCCGGTTGATGTAATTTAGCTGTAAAGTTACATGAAATATTACTTAGTACTACACAATGATTGAGCATGGTGAAGATCAGTTAAGGAGAAAAAAATAATAAAATACCAATGTTTCGGTGTTCAAGCTAAAGTAAACGACACAGAAAGAACAAAAACAATAATGATCTAGCTGAAAATTGTTAAGTTTTTATAATTCCTGATTTAATCTACCTAATTAAAGCCTTCCTTTTAAAAGGCAACTAATTAGCTGCGATTAAAATCTAACAATAGATTATGAATTCATTTAATAATTCTCAGTATGGTCTCAAATCTCTCTACCTACCTATTATGCGTGGGGAAATCCTCTCGGATATCCTGTAATTGTTGAAAGTACATGGTTATGCAGGTTTCTCCAAACATCGTTTCTCTCTTCGAAAAACACTGTTTTAACCTGAGATGCTTGGGAATCTCCAATAGGAGGCCTCCTGTGCCACGCCGAAGACTTTGTCGGGAGTATTTGGTCTTCGTAACCCCTGCTACCTTGCAGAAGAATGAGGCCACTATTTCCGTGCTGCAGTTATCCCGGATGCCACTGAGATAACTTAGCACACGCATGCCAGGAGAACTTTTACAGCAATTAGCATAATGGTACGGCGTGTAGCCTGGTCTTAGTTCCAGACTGGGCAGTGAGTCTGATTGCTACTTCGGGAGCTTCACTATCTACCAGTCGCTCTAGCCGATTTGACGATAGTTAAAGAATTAACTACTTACACGAAGTTATATAATAGGATGTGGATTGTATCATTGCATTATTAATTTTACATCAATTAAAATCATCATCAATCATAGAGATAAGTATCGAGGTACCATCTCTTTATTAGTCTCAAAATAAATGTAAACAATGAAGGAAAATATCGTGAGGAAACCGCGATGCCTGAGAGATATTTCTCGACGGCATCTGCAGCTAAGTCAGAGGCCTATGGGCGGCTTTAATAAAACTCTGACACCAGGTTAGTCACTAACCACACGAAAAGAAGAAGAACAAGAACTAAATGTAAAATCATTTTAATTCATTAAAAGTCCTATTACTTTTTTTACGGAGATTCATGATTTTTGACATTGTAATTTTCAACAACAGTAAGATATTTTAATTATTTGATTATGAATAACGATAGTGCCATTCTCTTTCTTGTAAGTTGGAGATGCTGAAAATTACAACGTCAAAATCATGAATTTGTGTAAAAAGTGTAATAGGACTCTTAATAGATACTTTATAAATTGCTGTTCCCTTTTCGGTTCATGTTAGGTGCTGGACTCCTTAAATGTAACACCAACTTACCACGTAAGTGCAATAAAATGTTTGAGTTTGAATCCCAGCATTAGAAAAAAAAAGCTAAAAAAGGTTGGAATGTAGTAAACCCTCATTTGTAAAGGATTAGTAGGTATAACGATCAGAACACGGATACCGAATTACCTACTCCGTGGTCGATAAACCCTGATTTCAACGAAACAGTATCTTCATTAACAGAGCTTTTATTTCCTTTTTTATCTTGTAGGTACCTAAAGTTTTAATCAATCTGATTCACCAAAAAGTATGCCGAGACAAGTGGAGGTCATTTTAGATTAAATCTGAGAATTAAGAAGGGGATTTTTATAAATTCTTCGTGGAAAACCTAAGACGTAGTGACGCACATAGATAATACCTCTATTTACAAAATTATGCCTTTGTGGCTTCCTCAGTTAACTAAGTCTCAGGTATAGTACCTACGTGGGTCGACGGCGCGTTGTGTTCCATGCGCCTCGAAGAGATGTCAGCACAATTGAAGAGGTCTGATAGGGACAATGCCTGCCGAGGTTGTGGGTTTGTCCGAAAGGGTTACCGTGGCCCCTGGCAACATACAGGCAACTGAAGGAACACGGGCGGGTTTTAGTCAGTAAGAGTCTGACACGCCCTCCCGCTCCGCCCAGAGCGGGAGAAGTTATTTCATAATATCCCAACCAAAAAATATGTATAGTACCCAACTACCTACAGAATGTCCTGGTAAAAAATGTAGTAGGTAACTATTTAACTCATCTGAAAGAATATCGCTCTAAGGAAGATCATCTGCCTAGCTTTTTCCCAACTATATTTTTGGCTTTCCGTCTAACCGGATGCAGCTGAATACCCACCGGTATTTTACATGCAGCTGCTGCCTATCTGACCTGCCCAACTAGGGCTGCCAGCCCTCCGGGTTTTACCCGGGGACTACGGGTTTGAATGATATATCTCCGGGCTACGGGTTGACATCGTATGTCTCAGGGTGGCCGCGACGTCCTAAATCCTATCGCTCCGGGTCGGGAATTTTTGAAAGTTGGCAGCTCTATCCATAACCCTAACTGAGTAACATGATACCCCTTAAAAACGTCTGCGCTCGGTGCTTGGTGTGGCAACACGCCGTGTTCGAGTTCGCGACAAGCTAATCGTCATCCTGAGGATGCCTCGTTGAGAAGTGAAACACGTGTCGATTTCTTCCAGGGTCTTTTCAAGACTCTTTAGAAATAGCTAAGCGGAACAGGTTACTAAATATATCCATCATCATTTTATAATGGAATTCCGCAAGGTCACGCCTGAATCAATTAACTATGATACCCCTTGGTAAGACTGGTTGTCACACTTTCGGGCTTCTGACGACCTGTAACGTAAACAACGGCTTACCGTGCTTTCTGAGGCACGGAGGGGTGTCGATATGTGATGGGTGACCATCCATTACATATCGACACCTCTCCGTGCCTCAGAAAGCGACCTCAAGAACCGACCGCTGCAAGCGTAGTTTAACCTAGGTTGGTAGATAATCACTCAAATAATTTCAACGTAAAATCGAATTTCGGGATAACGCGAGCAAAGTCGCAAGCAAAAATAATGGTATGGTGATACTATATTTGCGTAGGTATATCATTTGTTTTGGAAGAAAAAATACTTGAATGCTGACGAAGTGGCGACGCATCGAAGCGACGAGACGATCAACGAACGTGACCTTGAATAGGGTGACCATGCTGTGGACAGTCCTAGTATTTCTTTTTATAATTTACAGCAACTAAGGGGTCCTTGAAAAGATCAGTTGCAATTAGGGAATGCAGAATCGGTACTGTTTTAAAGAACCGCGATTTTCGGGACCTTCTGGCTAAAGAACCGGGATTCCCGATATTTCAATACTTTAAGTGTACTTAAAGTGTTAAAATGGAGAAAGTAAGAGAAAGACGAAATTACAGAACAAAATAAAAACATTTTAATCAAATCAAATAAAACGTTTTATTTCTTGTTTAATAGACATAAAATTAGTCTTATTTAGTAAAATTTTACTGCTGAATAAGCATATTCTACCAGCAACATTTTCTTAACATTAAAACATTTTTGTACTTAATCCTACTTTATAACAGGAACATTTATTAAAAAATAGTGTCAATAAACCCTTAAATTCTTTAAGCCAACATGACTTATTACAATTCTGCATATCCAAATTATTATTTAAAATTTATGTAATATCTATAAAAAAATGAAAAGGAACAGTGGAGTTTTTGCGTAGCATTAATGATGAATGAATGAATGAATTAATGCACCAACCCCAGCGTGGTTTAAGCAGACTCGATAAATCGATTGAACCCCAAGATTTGCAATAGCCTCTGGACCCTCATGCTTCATGGGGCTACAAGGCGATTGCATATCAAGGAGTAGACCAGGGGCGCGGTAATGGTAGGGAAGACGTGCCCTCATGATATGGAAGGATTTGGGTAGTGGAGAGACGGGTGATATTTATCTATGGATGCCGACGTCGCCGCCAGGCCAGTTCAGGTCCAGCTTCACCGGTGCGCCTGCTCTTTGTTTTCAATGTTTTCATCTGAGGTCTAATCTGTTTCAGGATTCTTGTACATCTTGCTAGTAGTCTACTTAATCTTATATCAGTCTTCAACTGTGTCGATTCAAAAATTGATTTCCTTGTCGAAGTAGGTCGAGTCGTGTGTTAGCTTTTCATTTCATGTGTAAATAGGTCGGCCGGCTTTCTTGGGTTTGGCCTTGTACTACATGTAACAGGTGTGGTTTGCGGAGCCTGTGAACGTGTGCGAGATATCACATCCTGTGGTTTTTGATGCGATGGTTACGGTTATTTCGTCTAAATTTTGATGCATTTTCATTTGTCTTGGTTTATTCCTAGCGTGGTTAATCAAGTCTATCATAATAACTGCGAGAAGAGCTTTAGTGATTGCCGATAATTTGAAACCAGAGAGACGGGTGACATTTGTATCTTTTCCCGAAAGTACCGAAAGAACCGGGATTTGGTTTTCAAAATCCCGGTTCCTATAACGACGCCAATTTCCAGGATTTCCCGGTACTTTCGGTTCCGGGATGTCCGGGACTATTCACTAGTTGCAATTAATCAATTGCCATCAATTTGTATTGTAGTAATATTGTCAATCGCTTAAATTGCATTTGGTAGACGATCAATTTGCGCATCAAAGTGTATCAATCACGTAAAAATTGATAACCCGGGGACCCTTTATTCCTTCATTCCAAAGGTCACGCGTAGATTTATTTGATAAGCTTTTGCTAACAATAATGTTCTTAAATGTAGCAATTTATATTCAGAAACATACTTTCAGGTCAGTGCTTTATATTATTATAACTTATGACTGTGCCTACTTATTCAATTACCTAAATAATCAGTTCTAGTTACTTTCTTGAAGGTTTTCTAGACTTAACACTGGCGAGGGTTAACCTAGGACAGCTGAAAGCCAGTGGCGTACATTACAGCTGTCATTGTTCCGTGTCGGACAAGGTCGGGTGATGTAATACATGCGCACATTGCAGCAGACACCGGTCAATGACCTTGCCGGCACGGTTTATCGCAAATGGAAATTATGGTGAGCATCGCGAATGTTAATGTAGTTATGTAAGAGGTATGTAGTATATGATGCGAGTCGCGAGCACTAGCCTAATGAGACAGTTCGTTGGTCTATTGGTTGTCAGCGCGATTGCTGAGCATAGGGTCTTTAGGGAAATTTGCCAATATTAACCAATAGAATCTAAACTCCGCTTCAGAGCTCCGCTCCTATAGTTTAATACTGGCACATTTCTCCGCTCCGCTGCCTCGCTCCGCTCCAGTAGACAGGCAGCCTTAGGAATCTATGATGTGAGCCCAATTGATGGCAATACATGACCAGCCGGTGTATTCTGTAAAAATCACACCGTAAAAACTTAGGTAAAGTGAGTGAACTGTTAATAGTGTCCATTCCTAATTTTTACAGAATAAACCGGCTAGCGGTCTATTCTGTAAAAATCTCACTTATATGAAGTGAGTTTGAAATTTGTTGTCATTCCACCTGATGCTGTTTTTACGTTGAGATTATTACAGAATGGACCAGCAGCACGCGTAGCATGACCACAATAGAAACGGGTTTTGTTGACAGAAGAATAGACAAAATGACAGATAAACAATCACAATCTGTCATTTTTTCTATTCTTCCGTCGACAAAACCCGTAGAAAACCCGTTTCTATGGTCGTCATGCTACCCGTGCTGGTATACTTAGTGCGGTACAATGAAGGTAGTAAGTCTGTGACTGAGTAGCGCCACAGAACTGGATGTAGGTAAGTATATTTATTTATTTATTGGATCAGTCGCCTTGTGGTGGGCGAGATGGGCGGACGACATTATTTCCATCACATGTAAGTATGTAAGTAGTAAAACCACAGTAGAACTTGTGGGGTAATTGAGTAACACACTTAACAGTAGCTTTCATTTTGACAGTTCAGCAAACATTCATTGCGTTATTTACGTTGTTGAGCAGACAAATTTTTCGAACATATGAAGCAATCGATTAGCAATATCCTTCAATATCATTCAGACGGTGATTGAAAGTGTTTTGCGCAATAAGGGTTCTGTGTGCTACTGACACAAGCGCATGAATATTGGCACAATCATTTAGCGTAGTTAATCTACGCTTGCCGGGGTTGGTCCGTGGATGGGTGACCATCTTTACATAGCGAGACTCTTCCGTGCCTCTGAAAGTACGAAAAGCCGTTGGTCCCGGCTCCGGCCATAGTTCGTGGATCTTTGACAGTCGTTACGGGTCGTCAGAAGCCCGCAAGTCTGACAACCAGTCTTACCAAGGGGGGGGGGGGGTCGTATTACCCAGTACTGGGTTGTGGAGGTTAGATAGACAGTCGCTCCATGTAATATACTGGTATTCAGCTGCATTCGGTTAGACTGGAAGCTGACCCCAACAAAGTTGGAAAAATAGTAGGCAGATTGATTGATTTAACGTGAAGATTGGTACAATTATGGTGAAGTCGGGCTGTGAATGATAACAATGAATGTAATAAAGAAAGACTAAAACCCCATGGTGACTATGAAAAGCAAGGATGACAGAATTATTAATTAATGCAATACCTTTACCGATCTGTGCTTCTTACTATGCAGTCACTAATTCGCAACTCTCCCTTTTTCCATGACCTTGAGCAAAAACTACTTACACGTCAACCTTAATCTTTTTCGGAAGTAACATTTTATCTGCAAGATCTCAGAAATCTCGACTTCTCAGATCTGGAAGCGGAACTAAAAGTAGGAAGTGCAAATTATATACGGAAAAACCTAATGATATCTTTACGTGTTGAGAAGCACAGCGACCTAAAACCTATCTGTATATAGTTTTAGGTATATAGTTAGGTACTTGCCACCAGTAGCTAGGAAATAACTAAGAGATTTGTAACTTATCTGATTTATTGCCCCTCTTGTGAGGTAACCTAGCTATATTTATGGTTATAAATAGTAGTAGTAGCTACGGAATAGTCAATCCTGTCGATTGTACATAAAAGTAGGAAGATTTCCCTTATATACCAGGTAAATGGTGAAATAGATGCCAAACTAAGCGGAAAATAAGGTTTCTGAGAATGAGAAAGTCTTAGTTTGACCATTTGCTATAAATAGACACCTTGTATATAAGGAAAAGTACCGGGGATGTACACCTTTAGGGAAGAACAAAGGATTTTTATACATAAGCAGACCAACTGCGCAGTTCTTACCCCCTTCATTCCCCTCACCCCCCCTGGTACACCCAAATATTGGCGTACCCCGCATTCCCCGCTCGCATACTGCGCCCCTCACCTTGAATTCTACGTTTCTAACAGGAAAATAAAATTAACGGCGTACGCTACCCACAGAGCAAGTGCGCTATGGTACAAAGACTATGTAAGGAATCGCTTCCATCTAAAAAGTGTGTTCGTGTTCGTGTTCTGTTTTGTTCAGTTATCAGTCAGTTATGTTCTGTTCTGTTCCGTTATTTGTCAGTCAGTCAGTTATTTGTTATCAGTTGCATAGTTAGTCGTAAAGTGTAAAGTCATTATAGTTGTAAAGTGTTTATACTGTGTGTAATTGTTGTGTAATCAAGTAAGTGTTATTTCCGTAAATTATATGACGTGTACTCAAGAAAAGTGTTGTTATTTCTAATTCACGACCGCCAATATCCACCCTGCACCTGAATAGCTTTCATTACGTCTGCGTTCAAATTCACAATGTGTATGTTGTCATCGGTACAGTCGCCGTCAGATATAGTGTAGCACACAAGGTGACCAAATACTTCTGAACAATTTAAAATGTCAATAAGTTCAATAGGTAGGTAGACTACAACCTGTTACCATTCATATCTGAATATTCATTAAGGCTTGTGCAAACTGGCGCGATATCGCGGGCGCTACAGGCAGCGCGACCCTTGTAGCGCCCGCAATATCGCACTGGTCTGCACAAACCTTTACTTCTTTAACTGTGCCTGCTTGTCAATAATTTCTACGTACACACAACTTACCAAAAAAATCTGAACACTTACAACGTCAAGTGTATCTACGCAGATGGGGTGGTCTTAAATATCTGAGCAGTTGAGGAAAAATTGCAATAAGAAGTACTTCCAACTTTACTACAAATATACAATTTAAATAGGAACTCTTTTGCTAATTTATAAAATTATGATTCAGTTTCATTTATTTGCAAAAACATGTGTAGATAATATACATGGTATGATGCTTATTATAGGTGTAACAAGGTTTTTTTTTGGCTCAATATGCTTGACCATGGCTGGTGTACAAATTAGGTCGAAAGACAATGAAGCTGGATGATGAAGCTGGACATTTTGTAGTTTTCAGTCTTGTCATCACTGTCTTCATAAGTGTGTTATGCAATAAATAAATTCAGGCAAAAATGTATTTTAGGTATTGGATTATTAATTTAATTAATTTAATATGAGTTCATACCGTATAGATGCTGAATTAAAATATAAAATAATTCAGTTAAAGAATGATGGTTTATCTGTAACAGACATCGCCGATGAGCTAGGGATAGCCGTAAGTATTATAAGATTATGAACGTAAAAACATTTCAAAGTTACTGTCAATACACGTATTTGTTTCAGAGTAATATTGTAAAATGGCTGGAAAGATGGAAGCAAGAGGGAACTTTAAATAATCATGTTTTATTTGGTCGTCCGCGTGTAACAACAAGAAACTAAGACATGGCTATTCTAGAAAAGGCTCGAAATGAAATATTTATGAATACTACACAGTTTTCAAGTACATTTCAAGTATCCAGTAGCACTATACGAAGACGATTAAAAGAAGGAGGTTTACAAAATAGAATACCGACAAGAAAGCAAACTCTCGCACCAAGGCACAAAATGCAGCGGCTGCAATTTGCGGCCAATTATTTAAATTACAATTTTGATAGCTATTTTTATGGACAAGAAAGTTTTCTATTCATGGGATAATGGCAGATTGAGTTTGTGGAGACCAGAAAATACACTGTACTTGGAACAAAACGTGCTAGCTTATCGTCGGAAGGGCCGTATTACGAATTGGGGGTGGATATGCAAAAATGGCCCTGGCGAGCTAGTAGAAATAAGTGAATGAATTAATTCAATGAATTACCTACAAGGAACTTCTTGAAGATACTTATCTTCCAACTGCTGATGTATTTTATTTTATCAAGTGCATAATGCTCGTACTGGACAACCGTGGATTAATGAATAGAGAGAACTGTGTCCGTTTCGACCGCGCGGCCACGGCGAAATTTAAAAAAAAAAACCACGCCAAGATTTTGTAAAAATTTGTAGAAGTTGATTCCCAAAACCATAAATTTGTCAAAGTTATGGTTAAAAAGTTATAAGGGTTTGAACGTGGCCGCGCCATTGAAACGCGGCGAACCGCGCGGCCACGGAGATCTTTAAAACTAAGCGTTGCAGAGATCTGAAATTCAGGTAAATAACAGATTGAATTAGTAAAAAATTTGTAAAAATATAGAAAAAAATCCTAGGTTTATATTTTGGGAGCTATAAGACTAAAACTCCATGGCCGCGCCATCGAAACGATGAAAAATACGTTGTCGCCGATATCTCGCTGAAAAAGCATAGCAGGGGTCTGAAGTTTTTTGTAAAACGTAGATTTGAATTTGTCGAAACTTGTAAAAATACTACAAAAAATCCTAGGTTTATGTTTCAGGAGCTGTAAGACTAAAACCTCATGGCCGCGCCATTCAAACGGTCAAAAAACACGTTATCGCCGATATCTCGCTGAAAAAGCATCGTAGGGGTCTGAAGTTTTTTGTAAAACCTAGATTTGAATTTGTCGAAACTTCTAAAAATACTACAAAAAATCCTAGGCTAATATTTCAGGAGCTGTAGTACGGTATCGCGTAGAAATAAGTCGTGATTATTTATCGAAGAAAGTAATTGTAAAGCGAGTTTTTTGTAAACAACACCAATTAATATGTAAAACTACCGATACTAGGCAAAAAACATGTATTTTTTCGGTATTTATAACTTTCAATACGTTTTGAATATTTCGATAGGGTGACCAGGGCTTTTTGTTTACAGAAAACTTTCCACCTATCGTTTTGGAAATTGTATCTCAAGGATTCTAAATTAAATTAAAATGAAACGACAAGATACAAAAACATATTTATATTTCTTTTATAATCATATAAATCACAGATTATTTAATTACCCTAACACATATATTTCTTTCAAACTCACAAATCACAGATTATTTACTTATACTTTCTTTCAAAGTCACAAATCACAGATTATTTGCTTACACTTACTTACACTACTATATAGGGTGAGGGTGACTGATAAGCAGTGATCGATACTTAAACACGTGAATTAGCTCATCATTATGAACAACTTTTACTATGGGACCAAACCTGAAATCGCGAAAAAAATATCAGCTGTTCCATACATTTACGATCGCATAACTCGTCAACATGTATGGAACAGCTGATATTTTTTTCGCGATTTCAGGTTTGGTCCCATTGTTGCCATGTTCATAATGATGAGCTAATTCACGTGTTTAAGTATCGGTCACTAATTACCAGTCACCCTATATATATTTCTTTCAGTCACAAATCACAGATTATTTGCTTACACTTACTTACTTTACTATATATATTTCTTTCAAAGTCACAAATCACAGATTATTTACTTAGAATAAGATATTTTTTTATTAATACGACCTCAGAGCCAAGGACTTTCTGGAACATTTGTCGAAATCTTGCAAAAAAATTGACATTTCAAACAAACCAAAACTATAATAATGAGGTACTCGCCAATATTTTTGGGATTTCGACCGGTTCCTTGGGTCATGAATAAAACTTGTTACCTATGGGAGCTTATTCCCACTGTATAGTTTAATTTTACCCTGTTTTTTATTATTTAATCATCATCTATTAGACCATATGTTAAATTATGAATTGTCAGAGGTTGTTCAGAACTTGCGTGCGTTCCGGTTTTATTATCGTCGTAACAAATCATTATGGAATTATTTACTAAGCAATGACACTAGTAATGACCAATCAGACCTACAACCGGGGGGACATATTCCACAGCACCTATCAGTCCATATTTTTTTATTTTTTTTTTTATTTTGATGTAATGAGGTGTTTCTTGGAGCATAATTTTGTCTGTGCCATTGAGATCAAATAAAATAATATTACTCAATTCGTACGTGAATCTCTTGGTGTCGTTGTTACATTTTAAACAAATTAAAAGTAAAGAAAGTAAAACGACGACTGATCAACAAAAAATCCTTTGGCGGGAAGACGGGGTGCAGCGGCCGGGATATCTCTCACATATTGGACTGCTGTGATTGGTTATACAGCCTTCGTCTCCCGCGCTGCACCCGCGTTCTGTTCGCTCCTGTGTACTGTAGTGTGTGTGGCCTTATGGTTAATTCCTTTAGTTCCCGACAAAACCATAGCCTTCGAGGACGTTGAAAAGGCAGAATGCCTGGCCGACACCCTCGAGGCCCAATGCTCACCCAGCTCCCTGCCAGTAGACCAAGCTCACCTCCTAAAGGTCGACGCTGAAGTCGAACGTAGAGCCTCTCTCCCTCCCGTCGATGACCCTGATTGTCCACTGCCTCCCGTCGCTCCAGACGAGGTGCATGACATTATCAAAGGTCTTAAAGCTCGTAAAGCTCCCGGTTCAGATGGACTCACCAATAGGGTGATCCAATTATTCCCTGCCCACCTGATAATGCTTTTGACTACCATCTTCAATGGTGCCTTAAGCAACAACTTCTTTCCCCAGTCGTGGAAAGAAGCCACAGTCATAGGTATCAGAAAGCCCGGTAAACCCAGTACCGAGCCCTCTAGCTACCGTCCCATCAGTTTGCTCAAGGTTCTCGGAAAAATCTATGAGAGGCTTATTTACAAGCGTCTCAGAGACTTCGCCGAGACCAAGGGCCTCATCCCCAATGAACAGTTCGGCTTTCGAACTGAGCACTCTAGCGTGCATCAGGCCCACCGCATCATTGAGTTCATAAGCGATGGTTTCCAACGCGGCTCTTTGACGGGTGCAGTTTTCTTCGACATTGCGAAAGCATTCGATAAAGTCTGGCACAACGGCTTATTATACAAGCTGTACCAACTCGGTGTGCCGGATCGTCTCGTACTCATCTTACGGGACTATCTATCGAACCGCGTATTCCGCTATCGCATTGAAGGAGCACTTTCCTCTCCCCGCCCCATTCGTGCAGGAGTCCCTCAGGGCTCCGTGCTAGCTCCCCTCATGTTCACGCTATTCACTAGCGATATTCCAAACCCAGGTAGAAGGACGCATTTCGCTCTGTTCGCAGACGATACGGCCATCTACTTTAGGTCTAGATACCCCGACAATATCGCCCACACTCTCCAAGGCGCAGTCAATCGACTCGCTGCCTGGTTTCGAAAGTGGCGCATAGAAGTCAATCCCGAAAAAAGCCAAGCGGTTCTCTTCTCGAAACCGCGCACAAGGCTTAGAGACCCCCTCCCCCGACCTCTCACTATGTTCGGTAAGCAGATCCCTTGGGAGAAGCGAGCCAAATACCTAGGTGTTTTCCTCGACCACCATCTCACTTTCGCTGAGCACATAAAGAAGGTTCGTTCGCGAGCCGCTTTCGCTCTCGGTAGGCTCCATTCCGTCCTAAACGCACGCAGCAAGATGTCACTTAAGTGCAAATTGCGAATCTACACAGCGTGTATTCGTCCCATCATGACTTATGCGGGTGCCGTCTTTGCTCATGCAAAACCCCATCATATCCATAGGTTGCAAACGCTCCAAAACCGATTCCTCCGCAGGGCCACAGGCTCTCCCTGGTATGTTAGGAACGAGAGTCTCCATCTCGACCTTAGAATTCCCACGATCCACCAATTTCTAAAACGCCTTGCAAAGCGTTACTTCGATTCCGCGGTCAAACATCGCAACCCTCTGGTTGTCGAGGCCGCCAGTTATGTCCCAAGTAGGATTAGCCGTACCCGCCGACCTAGGCACATTCTCACCGACCCTGATGACCCCATAACCCTCCTCCAGGAGAGCAATAGGGCCACTAGTACTATACACAGAAACAGACGCCTCCCGTCATTCCGACCTCGCCGTCGAGGTCCTTTGCGATCGCGACCGCGCCTCCGAGTAAATGATACTCCTCCCCGACCCTTGCTCGATAACGAGGTGCCAGCAGTGGTTTCAGCTGTGCACGTAGCTTTAAATTCCCCGATTAATAATAATGATCAAAACTTTGATCCAGCCCGTCCCGTCTTTGATGTCCTCCCTCCGGTGACGCCCTAAGCCGAGGCTCGTACCCCACAGGGGGTGCCCTTAGCGAGCGTTCACCTAGCTTTTTAGCTTAGTTTTGTATGCCCCTGGCTGGAGGCTTTGAGTGTAGCAGCTTAAGGCAACCACAGGATTGACCGGTTAAGTAGTCATGACCTCAGAGGTCAGCTACGAGATGCCCTACAGAAAAAAAAAAAAAAAAAAAAAAAAAAAATTCCTTTAGTGCAAGTTGGAATGCATGAGTTAATTACACGTTACTTATGACATAATACTGTTAATTACAGGGGGTTATTTCTGGCAGAATTTAGTCTTAGACATAAGTTATGTGTTTGATCCCACAATTATTCATCAAATAATGCTATCTTACAAGAATTACTTACGAATGTTGTGCAAAGTTATTTGTTATGGTTCTGGCACGTGTACTCAAAACCACAGTATTGTCAAATCAAGCAATGATTTAAGTGAATTTAAAAGAAATAAACATATGATTTTGTATTTTATCCGTTTCATTTTAATTGAATTTAGAATCCTTGAGATACAATTTCTAAAACGATAGGTGGAAAGTTTTCTGTAAACAAAAAGCCATGGTCACCCTATCGAAATATTCAAAACGTATTGAAAGTTATAAATACCGAAAAATACATGTTTTTCTGCCTAGTATCGGTAGTTTTACATATTAATAGGTGTTGTTTACAAAAAAAAAAACTCTCTTTACAATTACTTTCTTCGATAAATAATCACGACTTATTTCTACGCGATACCGTACTACAGCTCCTGAAATATTAGCCTAGGATTTTTTGTAGTATTTTTATAAGTTTCGACAAATTCAAATCTAGGTTTTACAAAAAACTTCAGACCCCTACGATGCTTTTTCAGCGAGATATCGGCGATAACGTGTTTTTTGACCGTTTCAATGGCGCGGCCATGAGGTTTTAGTCTTACAGCTACTGAAACATAAACCTAGGATTTTTTGTAGTATTTTTACAAGTTTCGACAAATTCAAATCTACGTTTTACAAAAAACTTCAGACCCCTGCGATGCTTTTTCAGCGAGATATCGGCGATAACGTATTTTTCATCGTTTCGATGGCGCGGCCATGGAGTTTTAGTCTTATAGCTCCCAAAATATAAACCTAGGATTTTTTTCTATATTTTTACAAATTTTTTACTAATTCAATCTGTTATTTACCTGAATTTCAGATCTCTGCAACGCTTAGTTTTAAAGATCTCCGTGGCCGCGCGGTTCGCCGCGTTTCAATGGCGCGGTCACGTTCAAACCCTTATAACTTTTTAACCATAACTTTGACAAATTTATGGTTTTGGGAATCAACTTCTACAAATTTTTACAAAATCTTGGCGTGGTTTTTTTTTTTAAATTTCGCCGTGGCCGCGCGGTCGAAACGGACACAGAGAACTTAGTTTAATCATACTGCCGTCGAAAAGTCCAGTCCAGTCCATCCCATTGAAAACTTATGGGGTAAAACGGTGTAAGAGTGGGATGGGAATCAATGTCAAACAATGGAAGCATTAAGACGATCCCAAACAACGTTTGGGAATCTTTCAGAGGACGAAATTTTTGTGAGAAGGTTGTTGGTTCCATTCGAAAACGGTTACAGGACGTATTAAATGCAGAACAGAAGGAGGTAAAACAAAATACTAATATTTTATCTATGATGTCACAAATAAAAAAATATTTACAATAATTTTTAATTTTATTACAAAACCAAGATCTATGTATGATTTCTTATAATTTCTTTTAATAGTATGACATTAACATATCAGTTATATCCTATAAAAATGATTTTCTCTACAATTTTCATTCCTTTTTCATCGTATTTATACCACAGATAGTGTTCGTTTTTGGTTCATTTATATCACGCAGTAACGAATTAGGTAGGCTCAGTGTTTGTATGCGTAGATAGATACTCTTGATGTTGTAAGTATTCATATATTTTTGGTTAGTTATGTGTATAGAAATTACTGACGACAAGCATCTGCTCAGATATTAATGAAATAATTAATGTTCAGATATTAATGGTATTTTGTAGTGTATAAATAAATGTAGATAAATGATGATGATGATAAATGATGTGATGTAAATGTGTATATATATAAATGTTTTATTGACATAAAAAAGGTTGTTACATTTTAATTGGAAGCCCTGACTCCTGAGCTTGGTGGGACCTGTGTTACAGGAGTCAGTATCTTCACCCGTTTTTTGAACATTAACAATATTATGCAATAAAACAAAAAAATAATTACTTAAAATATGGGGAACCAATTTAGTGCATGCATGCTCTTGAGTGGTTTGCGTGCGTGTGTTTGTTGTATTTTTGTGTATGTGGGTACACACGCATACACCCCCCGGTGTATGCGTGTGTGTGAGTGATTACTGATTATGCTTGGTGGCTGGACTTTGGGTTTGAATTTGTTTGCCTACATTGCTATTTAATTATCACAAGTATTGGGAGAACTTTGTTTACTTTATTATAAATATAAGTAACATAAATATAGGTATAGGCGTTGCTGTCGAGCGGATGCGGACCGCATCCGCTCGACGGCAACACAGTCAAATGTAAAACCACATCATGCGGTCACACATTACATACATTAGTGATAGTTCTCTTATGTTTGGTTGTGTGATTCACCGGTTTGATTTCATACTGTTTTATGATGAGAATGAGAATTGTCTCACTGTTAGTACCTACCTGCCCATTTTCATACATGGTTTTTATAGGAAACCGGTACGGTTTAAAGGTCATGACTTTTAACAGACATCTTTGAGCTCTCTCGAATGTACCATATAGGTTTTACTCTCCAAGCCGTGACACAGTAGCCTATGACTGACTGTGCTAGTGCTGGATACACAGCACGGAGAATGCCCATATAAGTTTCCTAACACGGGAGACAGTCTGTTCAATGTGGGGGCGCCAGCTAAGTCCCTCATTCAGAATCACACCCAGGTACTTCATTGTCTTTTGTTGTGTAATTGGAAGACATGAGCATGGAAGACTGTTGTTGGGGTCATCACAGTAGTGTGCTTTAAGTTTTATTACTGTAGTTTTAGTTTTAGCGAAAGTAAATTGCAGAAATGAGGTAAAGAAGAGTATGGAACGTATTGACATTTTAAATTGTTCAGAAGTATTAAACGATGATGTATAACGAAAACGAGCGCGTAAAATTTCATAAACAGGTCTTTGGGCGTATTACTTAGATATTATGGAAAAACAACTGGATGCATCTACTCAAAATCAAATTATTTGAACACTTGAATAAATTATCTATGTAGGTACGGTTCCTGACTTGAATGACAGTCAGTCATTCTTCCATACAAACTTAGTATGGTGATTACTCGTCTGTTTGACGGTATACGTTCAAAACTAAAAATTATATCAATTTGTCTTGTCATTATCTAGCTCTGTATGAAAGCAAAATTGGAAAGAAAATATTGGTTTGGAAGTTATGAGCGTCGAAACTTCTATATTTCACACTAATTTTAACTCATCTTTGGGCGTAAATAAATAACTTATGTAGTATGAAAATGGCAAAATAGAAACCGTACCGTAAATTAAAAAACACAACTGCCCTGCCAAAACGAACTAAAAATAATAAAAAAGTAAAAGTGAAAGGTCACTTCATTTACCCGCTGACTAACCAGATAAATAAAATTGACGGGGACCGTTGCGTCGCTGTGTAGGACACTTTTTAATCTAAGAGGTCCCCTGACTGCAATGACAATTTTATTCCATTAACTGGTTCAAAAGTAATAAGCGTTTTTAGGTGGCCAACCTAGAGAGAATCTCCCCAGCTTGGCCACATTTACGTATATCTCAAAAACTAGGGCACCTACAGAAGATCTGTTTTCTTAGTCGCAATTTTTCGCCAAGTCACAGATTTAGTCGGGTCTTAGTTTAGAAGACATGATGAGTTCAGCGAGTTCAGTTTTTGAGATATAAATGTGGCCAAACTGGGGAGATGCTCTCCAAGACGGCCACCTAAACTTTTTAACCTTCGAGCGACAGATTCTGATATTTGGCGACTGATTCCGACAAATTAGCGACTAAATTTGGGAGAAAACAGATCTTCGCTAGGTGCCCTAGCTTTTGACATTTAATGGGCCAAGCTGGGGTAGACGCTCCCCAAATCGGCTACCTATAAACCCTTATAACTTTTGAACCAGTGACCGACTAATTCCGATATTTGGTGACTAATTTCGACTAATTTTTGTGTTATCAAAATTAAAATCAATGATGGTGGCCATGCGGCCATGCCAGTGTCACACTTAAAAATACTTCCGACCGAAGCATAACAATTCTTATCTCGTTTTTAGTTGTTTACACAACACTATCACGCATGTCCTGCAGGTCCCACGAGTACTTACTTACTTTATCGCATTTTTCATACAGAATGTTCAAAATAAAACGGCCAATCTCAGTCATCATTATCATTTAATGAATCTGTTATTTACAAAAGATTTCGGTGGACTTTGTCAACAATAAGCTTCTTTGCATGTACCTTTAGCGCAAGCGAGGTGTGCGCTGGGCTCCTTGAATAAACTTTTTAAAATTAACATTTTAACTGCTTATAGCAACCCCTTGAATTTCTCCACACTAGGGCACAAGTCTCTATAAATGTGTAGCAACTTGTGTCCGACACATGTTTCTGAAACAATTTTTGTACCGACGCACTATTTCGCTCAGCACATAATTCGGAGTGCCGACCAACCAAAATGCAACAGCAAAGCTGTCTGTCCACTGAAGTGGAGAAGAGAGGAGCGGAGATGTGGCAATATTAACCAATAGGATCTAAACTGTGGGGCAAAATTTAGATTATATTGGCACAGCTCCGATCCTCTCTTCTCCGCACTCGTGAACAGCAGCCTAATAGGTATAGCGACTTGTGCTCTAACGTGGATGTGAGCCCAATTTTTCTCAAATAAAAATAACATTCTAACATTATAAATGAAGGCTATTAGTTTTATGTATTAGTTCTAGAGTGGTCTATCAGCTTGAAAACAATCTCAACCGGAGCTTAAATTTTAACTAACTCCTTACTTTCGAACATTAACTGGGGTTTCTTGTGAAGGATATGGTCAGCGTTCAAAAGAAGACTGCTATATTTAAAACTACGAGTGATATGCCTTTGGCACAAAATAGACGCGGCCTCATAGAACGAAATGATGCCTAAGGCAGTTCTACAGAAACCAGGGCTCAGAAACGTTATTTAAAATAACGTTTTTAAAACGTTTCTAACAGTTCTTTTTACAACAATTTGTTCGAAACGAAAACGAAATGAGAACGTTTATTCCGCATAACAAAAACCGGTTTATTCCGCAGGACGCAGCCGCGCACTGGGCGTGCACCGTCAAGCATGAACTTATTTAATTAAATTGTACACATCTTAATTTCATTACATCATTTCAAACTCAAACTCAAAGCATTTATTTCAAATAAACCAATTACAGGCACTTTTGAATTGTCAAGGGGTCGGTCAGTCAGAAAGATGAAGCTAGTTGCCCATTCCAAAGCGTAGTAGGTACCTATGGAGAAGAACGGGCAAGAAACTCCACGGACACTTTTTTACATCACAATATGGTTGCAAAATATTGGTTACATCATTCATGTTAAAGTTATAAATGTGAGAACGATGCGTCCGTAATAAAACAAATAAAACAATTCAAAAATCAAATTAAAATAAGCCATGGCAGTTAGAAGATGACCAGTCCCTACTGACAGCGCCCGTTCACGAACATTGATTCCAATGCGCTTGCCGTAAGGGTTGTGTTGCGAGTTTCCTATCGACCAACCCAAAAATGGAAAAGAAAACGGTTAAAAACGTTTTATTAACCGACAACGATTTAAATTTTGTTCTTCTTTAAAAACGTTTTTATATCGTTCCGTTGGAACGTAACCGAAATAAATCGTTTTTTTTTAGGTTTTTAAGACGAAACCGTTTCGAAAAATATACCGTTATCCGAGCCCTGACAGAAACACCGACGACGCGTTTCTTACTACACACAGTTAAAATGCTAAACATATTATCAAAACACATCGACTGAGCTGTTTACACACATATAATGACAAATAAAACTATATATCAATTTTATCATTTAATAACTCATAATTTACCTAATGCATGCGCTCAATCAAAACAAATCCAACTAAAACAGAATCACAAATACAAAGGTAAACAGCTCGTTACATTTCAAATGAATATATAAAAAATACTTTGAGCCAATACTGAATATGTAATTAAATAATATATTAAACATTCACAATGAATGACAATGTTATATGTGCTTCTCTGTGCTTCCAAAAATCGCCTCTAAAAATAATCATAG
Organism: Omphaloscelis lunosa; assembly: GCA_916610215.1. NCBI lineage: Eukaryota > Metazoa > Arthropoda > Insecta > Lepidoptera > Noctuidae > Omphaloscelis > Omphaloscelis lunosa. Next base: position 7,237,291 of record OU744255.1, read on the forward strand.
TATTTGCTGTCGTAGAAATTAGACCATAGAATATTGTAGTCAACATGATTTTGACAATTTTTTTTTACTTGGTTCATCACGATCAACAATAAACTCTTCGGTTACATCGATACTTCAGTAAGCGTCTTCCCTCGACTCCTAAATAATTTTTAATCTTAAAAACATAATAACATTTTGGTTTTTACATAAAGCTATATAACAACAGTAACATTAATTCATATTTTTCTGAATATTCCTTAATACGTTCTATACACTTTGTAACTTCATATCAGATTACAGTAAACCTTACAAAAGAAACTTTATTAAAATTATCATTTACATATAGGCATACAATACAATACAGGTTGTTAAAAAAAGAAATATTCTCAATATTTTTTCACGTTATCACATAAAATACCTTCTCCTAACAGCTAATTTCCTTCCACATCCCTAAAGATAGAGTACAGCTAATGCTTAAAGCTAAATTATGCAATTTATCGACAGAAAAATATCTATGACAAAATATATATCCTATAGTTCAAATATATACACTTTAATGTGGCAAGTACATAAGCCTATTTGACGACACCTAACCATCAAGTGTTTGGTATTGCATGTTAGATGCACGTACAATTGACTGCGTTCCGTTTCAATCACTCGTATGTAAACTCACTTAATATTAGCGTATTTATACAAGTAGTTGTTCGTCACTGTAAGATTTCTATACGATGTCAAAGTTTGGAAGTGTATAGTCACTGCTATTCACATTGTACTTAAATGCCTTAAAAGTGCTTCATCAAGATTAGAAATAAGTGTACCAATATCACGCTTAAATTCTGCTTCAAATATCTCTCTCGTCACAGAGTCGTATAGAAAAAAGCCAAGCTCGAAAAGTTTAACATAGTCTAGCAAGTTTTAAAGGCAAAATGCTACCTACACTAATACGATGTACACGCACTATAAAATATATTAATAGGGTTTAATCGTATAAATTGATAGTCCCTCGCTTCGTTTCAAAATTCACGCATGGAGACAGTGTTTTAAAACTGGCATCTAACATACCTATATTGACATCCAACTTTCAGTTCATTCATCAATCTTCGACGAAAGAGTCTAACATTTTAAGCCGTATTTTAATATCAACGGGACATGAATTTGACTTATATTTACAACTGTGCATACTATTTACATTGTTACATTTGTAAAACTCACTGATTTAACACTTTTGTTAATGAAAACATGAATGAATTTAGACCTTTTGACAGAAATATCTTATTGTCCGTTTCCAAAGAGAAATCAATCCAGTATGCGTTTGTATAGAAGGTGAAAATTGTGTCTACATATCTATGTATCATTATATATTTTCTAAGTACTTAACAGCCTATAAGTACTAATATTATTGCTAATGACAACTATGGACATTTAAGTTTCTGTTCACAAAAACTTGCGGTGTTTGAGTATTAGTACACATGAATGTTTTAACATCTCTTGTTGACGCTAGCACCACGACACATATATGGCACGTTGGAAAATAGAACCTTACATATCCCTTCCATTAGTTCCGAAATGCAAAGCGAATATACAGAACGCTTTATTGCTTGCGGTCAATTCCAGTTATTTATTAATGTTATTAACTTATGGTAACTTCGTATAAATCTTCGCTTCGAAGTGTTTTTCTTTTTGTTGTATTTTTTTTTTCTTCAACAAAATGAGTCATTTTCTAATGTTCACTTATGATTTAATAGCACTGTACATTACTGTCAGAAAATAATTCATTTCGTCGGTTTTCTTTTTCAGTATATCGTAAAAATTTACGAGAATTAAGTAATAAATACCTAATGGATTTCATGAAACCTTTATCACAGCGTCTCCAATGTAATGAGATCGTATAATTTGTTTAATTATTGGAGAATGAAAAGGGTTCGTGAAATCTAATTGTATATCAAATCACCTATAATTTCGTTATAAACGCCCAATGTTCGGAGGTAGAATACGTCGTCGGCTAATATGGGCTATAAAAATTTTAATGTAGATGAATATGAATCGATTTGATGTACTCAAACCGACATACGGTGGAATTCGAATGATTAATTTCGTTAGCGACAAAAATATGATAAATAAGTACTAAGTATCAATACTGGCCAATAACTTTTCATAGGAAGACAATAATTTCAAATTCATAGACAAGAAAATGAGCAGGAAAATTCCATATTTAAAATAGATCACAGTTTCAAGTCGAATATTCAAACTTAAGTTTTTGTTGCTTACCCGATTAGCCGACTACTCTCATAACAGTTCATCTTATAATGGTCTCGCCGGTAATGGTTACCTACCTTACTTAGTAAATACTGAACAAAGTCACATCAAGAATAATGTCTTTGTTATCTTGCTATTTCTTTATTCAATGTTCCTGACACATGAAAAATATTGTACCACATATAAGTGGTACAATTTTACTGTTAGTGAAGTAAAGTAGGAAATTTAATAGAGGATCGAGACGAACATAATTTGCGTTACCCCAAATAAGTCACAAAAATCACTTCGCATATATTCCAGACACTCAACGCAAAGTGACAGTGAAAGTGACTTTGAGCTTCGCAAATTACGTTCATCTAGCCCCACCTATCCCGAGACCTTAAAACGCTCAATTTAATCGTAAACCTTATATGTTGAGGCATAAAGTTAAATTTACAGTACGCTCTCCCGCTGCGGCGTGAGCTTGTCGGCCGCGGGCGGCTCGTCGGGCGACGCGGCGGTGCGCACGATGGCGGGCGCGCGCGCGGCGAGCGCGCCCATGGTGATGGGCGTGTCGTCCTCGTCCTCCTCGTCGCCTTCTTCCAGGTCCTCGTCGATGGGGGTGAGGAAGTCCATCGGTTGCTGGACTTCTTCTTGTTTTCTGGAAACGTGACGAGAGCAAGTTTGAAAAATTATGAATAAAAACAATTACACAAATTCTTAATACTAATACTATGCAATCTATCCTGACGTAGCTAACTACGAGTGATGGTCGTGAGAGTTTGAAGTTTCAACCAAATGTAATTGATTCGAAATAACAGTAACATATTTCGTAATGCATAAACATAATTATGTAAACCAAAGATAATCAGTTTATAGCAACAATGTTGTAAAGAGGTTTGAATAATATATTAAGTGAAAAACATGCAGGGTTGTGAGAGTAATACAAAAAAATACATTACAATTTATATGCATATCATATCACATTCCTGTAGAAAATGATTATTGTGTTCAGTTGACAATTTACGACTGATATGATATCCGCAGTTAATCTTAATAAACCACTATTTACAGAGATATATCTACCATCCACAAGCAATCAATTCGCTACTCTTGTCGACAGTCTAGCCTCTGTCGTTCATCACACCCTCCTCAAGTCACATTAATATGCATTTTTCGAATATAAAACCTTACATATCCCTCTTCCATTCGTTTCGAAATGCAAAGCTAATATACAGAACACCTAATTACTTGCAATCAATTCCAGTTATTTATTAATATCATTAACTTATGGTAACTTCGTATAAATCTTCGCATTATAGTGGTTTTTCTGTTGCTTTTTATTCTTCAACAAAATGAGTCATGTTTTAATGTTAAGCTAATATTTATTAGCACTGTACATTACTGCCAGAAAATGATTAATTTCTTCGGTTTTCTTACAACAGGCCTTCAACGGGTATTGCGTTGAGAATCGGCTTCTGGTTTAACCAAATATTTCCTCAGTAAACCTGCAACTTTCAAATAGGTCTCTATCTCACCTGCGGAACAGCGGAGCAGCGAATGAAGTTAAAGTACTAGCTAAGAAGAACGCCGCAGCCATGTAGAAGGACGCGTCGTAGTTCTTGGTCGCGTCGTACACCGCGCCCGCCAGCGGGGAGCCGATCATGGCGGCCGCGCCGCGGAACAGGATCAGCAGCCCGAACGCGTTGGTCAGCTTGTCCAGGCCTAGCAGGTCTACTAGGATGATTGAGGTCAGGGAGATGTAGCCGGCTGGAAGATAATACACGGTACATTAATATCTTAATTACTAATATTAACCCGAACCTACACGCGTGCGAAACCGGGGCAAAAGCTAATAAAATATATACTATGATATTTATATCTCACGAAGCGACGCGCACTTTACTTATGGTAACCAAGTGTACAATAATTACGCTGTGAATGTGTGCGTGAAGACGAGAAGCGTCAGCATATAAGACACACACATGCACATAGACATGCTTTCGAGTTCGCCCGGGTCTCGGACAGTACCGAGAGCGCTTACACACACATTTACAGCGGGTTTGTACACTTGTTAACCACGAGTAAAGCGCGCGTCGCTTCGTGAGACAGAAATACTGTACGCTGAAAATTTAAAAAAAAAACTGTTTTTACAGGTAAAAAGTTCGATACGTTGCGAATTTGTCTATCGTCATATTTAGCTTCGATTTATTAAAAAAATATTATAATTATGCCTTTCTTTCTATAGACTGAGAACAGAAAAATAAATTATGGGGGACAAAAAGCCCGCTATGCTGCTGTCAAGATAGTATGGATAAGGTATGAACACATCTACTCACAAGCACACCCACCTATTACATGGGACTTAAACATAACTGGCGAAATGTGGGTGAACTGTAGGTACACCTCTGACTAACCTTTTGAGGAAACAAGGTGTGATGTTTTGTTATTGTATACTTACAAATAGCGATTCCAAAAGCGATGGCTATCGCAACGTATGCAGCATAACTGGCGCAGAAGGGAATCAGTCCAACTGATATCTGTAACAATCATCATCTCATTTAAGTCAAGTCAGCCTTCTTCTTCTTTTCGTGAGGTTCGTGACTAACCTTGCGTCAGAGCTTTTATGCCGCCCTTGGGCTTCTGACTTGTGTCGAGAAATATGTCTAAGGCATGCCGATTACCTCACGATGTTTTCCTTCACCGTTTTTGAAGCAAGTAATAATTAGTTAATTGATTCAGGCGTGACCTTGCGGAAATCCATTATAAAATAATGATGTGGATATATTTAGTAACCTGTTCCACTTAGCTATTTCTAAAGAGTCTTGAAAAGACCCTGGAAGAAATCGACACGTGCTTCACCTCTCAACGAGGCATCCTCAGGATGACGATTAACTTGTCGCACGCAGACTACGCTCGGTGCTTGGTGTGGCAACATGCCGTGTTCGAGTTCACGACAAGTTAATCGTCATCCTAAGGATGCCTCGTTGAGAAGTGAAACACGTGTCGATTTCTTCCAGGGTCTTTTCAAGACTCTTTAGAAATAGCTAAGCTGAACAGGTTACTAAATATATCCACATCATTATTTTATTATACAACACGCACATGAATCCGAAAAGTCAGAAGTGCGTACCTTGGTTTCGAACTCAAGACCTATGACTTGGCAGTCCGACGGTCACACCACTAGCCTATCACTTCTCTCAAGTCAAGTCAGTAAAGACAATAAATAAATAAATAATAATAAATAATAAAGTATTGGCCCGGTTGATTGCAATAGGCTCGCCCCCTATTACATGGGACTTAAACATAACTGGCGAAATGTGGGTGTGCCTGCTACAGGGACACCTCTGCCCAACCCTTCGGGGAAACAAGGCGTGATGTTATGTTGTTGTATGTTATTTCACAAAAACATAGCACTTTGCACTGTATACATTATTTGAGATAATATTTACATTATGATGCAATAGTAGACTATCTTTTAAACTAGGACTTAGCCTGTATCTTAAAAGATAGGGTTCAGCGTAGTGGATTCTGTTAATATTCACAACCAGAACAAGTGAAGACAGTGTCAGTGATTTCTACTAACAGCTGTACAGAGATAAAAATAAAGAGAGAGATAGAAAAAAATAATAATAACAAAAACGAATCCTGTGTAACACGAGGAGAGTGAATGACAGCAGACATGCATGTGTATAATATGTATGTGTACAATAAAACAAATATTCTGAACATTTTCTAATGTTTTAAATACGTTTTGTATCGTTCATTTCGGTACCATTTTAGCAATTAGTAGACCAAACATGCCTATTGAGATTCGCTCTTTTGGTGGTTATGTTTCACAGAATTTGTTCGAAGACCTTACGAGGGTTTAAAATGTTCGTTCTATGTTATCGCTTTCAGTTACTGATCACTCTTACCGTGCCTATCACAAGGCAGACATTATTGAGCAAGAGTGAGTCCATCCAGGGGAAGTCTGTGACCCAGCCGCAGGCGATGCGACCGAATGTGTTCGTTATATAATACAGATGGTTTTTGATACTGATGATATTCTTACCGTGGCTATCACAAGGCAGACATTATTGAGCAAGAGCGAGTCCATCCAGGGGAAATCTGCGACCCAGCCGCAGGCGATACGGCCAAATGTGTTTGTTATACCGATGATTGACAGCAGGAATGATGCTTGAGATGGTTCTACACCCTGGAAGATAGTAAGAAAATACATTAAATAATTAACACAGAGTTCCATTTCTTGGATATCGTTTGTAATGTCTCCATGTCAATCTGCCTAGCCTTTTCCCAAATATGTTGGGGTCGGCTTCCTGTCTAACCGGATGCAGCTGAATATCAGTATTTTACATGGAGCGACTGCCTATCTGACCTCCACAACCTAGTAACTGGGTAATATACCCCTTGGTAAGACAGGTTGTCAGACTTTCGGGCTTCTGACGACCCGTAACGACTGTCAAAAGGTCTACGAATGACAGCCGGGACCAACGGCTTAATTTGCTTTTCGAGGCACTGAGGAGTCTCAGTATGTAAAGATGGTCACCCATTCACGGACCAACCCCGGCAAACGTAGCTTAACCTGATGGATCGACCCATGCGGCTGTTATTTCTTAGCCACGAGCTCCTCATGTGTCAAATATTTCCATGTCAATATGTTTGCTTAAAGAAATAAGAAACTTTGAATCCAGGAACTAGAAACTCCTGACTGTACGCAAAGTATCTGTATACCTAACTAGTTATTGCTCCCGACTTCGTCTGTGATCCATGAAGAAAAGTAGCCTATATCCTTCTCCAGGTTATGGTCTACCCATGTGCCAAATTTCATCCAAATCCGTTCAGCCGTTTTAGCGTGAAAGCGTAACAAACAACCAAACTCACTTTCGCATTTATAATTTTAGTTAGGATTGGTTAATTGCAATAGTTTAACGCAATCTACCGCAAACCATTGACGTTATTAAGATTTTTATTTAAATTTCAGAAATTCTGATTATTATGTAAGTACACAGGTTTTGGGAAAGGAAGCAAAACAAGAATTTCTTAGAGACATAGGACAGTACGAACTTTGGCTCAAATGGTATATTATGCAAAAAGTACCTAAATACACCTTCATACATTATCTCAATCATGAAATACAACATAATACCTATACGTGTTATGTAAAGGTATCGTGACACAATGACGTCACGAAACGCCCCCAAAAGTACTATCGCACTTGGCACGCGCATTAAATATCTATCTTTTACGCGTGGCCAATTGTGATGAAACTTTGGTAAATTGTTGTGCGTGCCGGAGAAGTTCCCTAGCAAAAAAAAAATATGAAAACAACGCAACGGATACCGGTCATCAGCTAGTTAGTAATATTGAAGCAAGAGTACGTCAGAATTATAACGAATAAGAAAGAAAGAAAGAAAAAGTATTTATTGGGACTCGCACAAACGGACATTACAAATTAAACTAAAACACACTCATTAAAAAATTAAAAAAACAAATTAACAAAAAAATAACAGAAAGTCCTGTACGAGGCCAAAAGGCTCCTATCTCAGCATTATGTTGCGACATTTAAAAAAAAAATGTCGCAGCGCTGGTATTCTGATAGTGCTCGCAGTGATGTCACGTTCAATAACGTTTAAATCATCATAGTTGAGATGGATACAGGAACATGTGTATTTGTGTAATTCGTAAAAAAAGACTCTGTTAATTCTGTGTGAACATATTGGATTTAAAAAGAAAACAAACATGTGACCTAACAAACTATATAGTATGCCAAGAGTAATTATATCACTATTTGTTGACAGACTACCAAAATATGTAAGGGCTCGGGCAAATGACCGACGAATATTTTGATGGTGATATACTTAGTATTAACTTTTCCTCCGTGCTTTGGAAAGCACGCTAAGCATTTGGTCTCGGCCGATGTCATTGGTGGATCTTTGACAGTCTTTACGGGTCGTCAGAAGAAAGTCTGACGACCAAAAGACTGGTTGTCAAACTAAGGGGTATCGTATTGCCCAGCTACTGGGTTGTGGAGGTCATATAGGTAGTCGCTCCATGTAAAATACTGGTATTCAGCTGCATCCGGTTAGCCTGGAAACCGATCCGACCGATGAGTTGGGAAAAGGCTAGGTAGATTGATTGATATCTAGTATTAACTTTTATATATAATATCAAGGACTCGGTCAATGTCAACATTAATACCGTGATCACTCGTACGAATAGATGGGCAAGACAGCAAAATGATACTAGGCTGACAGAGTTGGGTGGACGAGTAAGTGGTTACACGTATTTTTAACTTGGCATCGAGTCGGTCAGTCTTTTCACATAAATCGCGGGACACGGGAGCGTGCTGCGAGCGACGTGAGTGTGCCTAGAGGCGAGTATGTACGAAGGTTACCACTGAAAAAAAAAACGCACCAGCCCAGCTGGTTTTTTTTTTTTCATTTACAGAAACAAGGGACTCAGCAAAAATCTGATGCTGCGATGCTATTGGTTGATGAGATTACTATAGCGGCCGACCGCTGCAAGCAAAAATACTTCTTATGGTGCTTAGTTATGCCTTTCATCGATTTTTTTTTTTTTTAACATGGCAACTCGCAGTTTTGACCACTAAGGTCTTGGCTGCTTAACCGGACTTTCCTGTGGGTGCCTTAAGCTGCTACACTTAGAGCCTTCAGCCAGGAGCAAAAAACTATACTAAATTAAAACTAGGCGAACGCTCGCTAAGGGCACCCCCTGTGGGGTACGGACCTCGGCTTAGGGCGTCGCTGAGGGGGGGACAGCAAGAAGGGACAGGCTGGATCAAAATTGGTTTAAATCATGATTATTATGCGGGGTAGTTTAAAGCTACGTGCTCAGCGGCAACAACTTGCTCCTTTCCTCGATAATCGAGGTGGATGTTTACCCCAGCCGACTGGGCCAGCGAGTCAATGGGGGGAAGTGCGGGAGTGGGCACTCGATCTAGTAAATACAACAGGGTCTGAGTGACTGTTTCGCATTTTAGCTCGGCCGAGCTCTCAGCCTAGCACTCGGTCACGTGTTTACAGCACTCGGCCGAGACCAATGTGATCAAGGCATAAGTAGGTACTTAACATAAATGTTTTTCTTTTTGGAATTAAATATATAGAGTTTATAGCAGTTTGTTAATAGTTTTAAGTAAGTTAGGATGTTATATTGTATTTTTTTATGGATATCTAAATATACCTAGAAACCTACATAAAGAGTTCGATTACTTTAATTTTTGGGATGATTAAAATACAATCACGTTTAAACTGCCTTTTAATTAAGTATACTCACACTAAACCTCGCGATATCGACTATGAACACAAAGGACACAGACAGCCACGTCAAAGATTGGACACGTCGATCAACATGAAGGCTTCGCGCAGTAGACTAATATCTTAGTCTGTCAGCTGTTCACTAAACTCTCTTATTGTATTTACCCCCTTATTCATAAAACGCTTTTTAAAGTTAAGTAATTAATTTTTTACGTTTAAACGTCTCTTTAACTTTAAGCAACGTTTATGAATAAGAGAGTGAGTGTTTATTATTTGAAGGATTTGACGCTAATAGCCGGAATACACGCTTTTACCTAGTTCGGCTACAGTTGTCTAATTCATTTGAAACAAGAAAATATAGCCTATAAGACATGTATGTAATTATTGTTTTTTTTTTTTCTCTTGTCCTAGGGTTCAACAATAGGATGGATCCTAATCTTATCACAATCTAGCCTTATAAATTTACTATAAGTAATTTAATTATAACATAAACTATTAAATTGCCTTTACTAAGAATGTGTCTTTTTTTACGTAGGGCAACTCGTAGTTGACCTCTGAGATCATGACTACTTGACCGGGCTTTCCTGTGGGTGCCTTAAGCTACTACACTTAAAACCTCCAGCCACGGGTTATTCAACTATGCTAATTAAAACTAGGTGAACGCTCGCTAAGGGCACCCCCTGTGGGGTACGAACCTCGGCTTAGGGCGTCAACCGGAGGGAGGACATCAAGGATGGGACGGGCTGGATCAAAGTTTTGATCATGATTATTAGTCGGGGAATTTAAAGCTACGTGCTCAGCTGCAACAACTGCTGGCACCTCGTTATCGAGCAAGGGTCGGGGGAGAGTATCATTTACTCGGGGACGCGGTCGCGATCGCAAAGGACCTCGGCAGCGAGGTCGGAATGACGGGAGGCGTCTGTTTGTGTACACTGTGCTGGTTTCCCTACTGCTCTCCTTATTCGCTTAGGGCGGCGAGTTTGATTGATACTAGAGGGAGAGTAACTAGCGGTCTCGACAATCAGAGGGTTGCGATGTTTGGCGGCAGTATTGAAGTAAAAAGAATGTGTCCAATAGCACTTTTCTTATTGTCACTATTAAGGCGAATACACTTCGTTCTTGTGTTTGTTTGGCACTTTTGTACTTTACACTATTCACTAACACTAAACGCCAGCTCGAACGGTTTTGTTCTTTTTATTGAAATAAACTTATTATTGTATCTACAGAACAGTAATTATACTTACACTAAGCGTTGCAGCATCGACGATGTAAACAAAGGGCACATACAAGCCCGCCATGCCGAAGATATTGGACACGCCGATCAACATGAACGCGGGGTCGCGCAGTAAGCTCACGTCTAACATTGACGAGAGAGCCGATTTGAAGGATTCCGGTAAATGCAGGCAGGGGCAGAGGTCGTATTCTGGGAATTACAATAGTGACGATTTATTATACATCATCTGCCTAGCCTTTTCCCAACCTTGTTGGGGTCAGCTTCCAGTCTAACCGGAGCATTTTTTTATTAATACGATAAAATATACACATTGCTATTTTATCAATGGAAAAAAAAAAACAATATAATATTCGAAATTAAAGTGGAGCTTGATTATAAAGCGGTGACAGTGAGGTGATGTTGTCAAAAAGTATGACTGTCAGAAGTCTTTTATTAAAATAAAAATAAATTAAAGATGCTTAAGTGCATGCTAGTAGCAGCTTTAACTCAGCACATTATAAAGTGAAATATTTAATGATTCTTTACGTTATAGCACGTAAAAAACTGTGATTTTTTATTTTGATCATCATCCGTTTGGAGGAGTTGTGGATCGATAGTAAATTTCATGAGTGTATGATATATAACAGAATAATCCTCTTTTAGCAGGCCTCGGAGCAACTATTGGCAAAACATATTAATTTATGCCACAAGAAGTGATAGCACCAACAAAGCCGCTAAGCATAACATATTATGTTCAGAACAAAAAATCTTCAACTCATGAAACTCACGTTCTTGTCTCTCCATATCGATATCTAAAAAAATAATCATGTTTTTTAGCAGGCCTGGGACCAATTTTTGGTAAAACACATTATAAAAACTTCTTTTTATCACACCTGCTCTGAAAATACATACTAATTATACCAATTAGAGGGAAGAAACGCCTTTATCCCGCCCTTCAAATCCTTTCATCCCAAGGTATGGAAGTTTGTATGAAAATCCTTCCGACCCAAGGGTGGGAAGTATGTATGAAATTCCATTACATACCCGGTTTTTCTTTTTTTTTAATTTGTCAGTAGTCATACTGCCAAGAGACTTTAACTGTCTACTAATTAAATTTCAAGTAAATTGTTACTGGCCACATACAGTTATTTTTTTACCAGTTACCAACCTCCTTGGTGCATACAGAAAATTAAAAACGAAATTATTTTTGTATATAAAACGCGCGGAATCACGGAAGAAGTGGCTGCATGACCTTATGATCTTAGTGGTTCCTCGTAGCTCATCACCGCAGCCTTCTTCAAGCCTTCAACTAACTCAAGATGTAAACATGTCTCAAAATATCAAGATACCCGGACAAAATGTAACATCTTATAATAGCTGCACTTTTAATAATTGTACTTTTAACTAAATATAAACATTTCTATGCATTTATGTCCATAATTTTCCTCGTAGGTGTAATAAAAAGCACTATACATCCCTCAGGATAAAGTACAGTTCCATACCTCAAATGGTTTGCGCCCCTCGCAAGCTCGTTGCGCAAATGCCATAATCTCGGTATGGAACTGTCACTTTCTTCCCTCTGAAGTACTGTACTATTGCACTTTTTTTTTTACTGCCTCGTTATTATTGTGGTCGCAAACGCTACTGTGATGAGCATGAGGCCCTGGGTTCGAATTCCGGGTCGGGCAATATTGTTATTGAGTTGCATCTGGAATTTCTCAGTAGCAGTCCTTTTTTTTGGGTGGGAAATCATCAAATAACTTCTCCCGCTCTGGGCGGAGTGGGAGAGCGTGTCAGACTACTACTGACTAAAACCCACCCGTGTTCCTTCGGTTGCCCTGTTGCCGGGGGCCACGATCTCCCTTTCGGTTTTCTTCGCAACCCCGGCAGTCAGTAGCAGCCTTGAGTTTGGATTTGTGCCCGGTTGATGGCAATAGGCTCGTGCCCTATTACATGGGACTTAAATATAACTGGCGAAATGTGGGTGTACTTTAGGTACACCTCTATCTAACCCGTCGGGGAATACAGGCGTGATGTTATGTTATGTATGCTACATTATTTTATGCCACAAGAAGTGATAGCACCGACCTAGCCGCGTGGCATACTATTTAATTATCAGTAATTTAGCCACCGGCCCCTACTTCACACAGTTATTACAACTTGACAAAGCATAGAAATTTCTGTATTAGGTAGGCATGTTTAATATGAATGTATATGAATATAATACACACATAAACCTTTCGGAATAAATTCTTTAAATAATAGTGAAAACCGCATCAAAATCCGTTACGTAGTTTCTAAACTACGTAACGGATTTTACATAACGCGGTCACACAGACAGACGAAAAGCTACTTTAATTTTCTATACAAATAAATAAAATTGAAGTGTCTGTTTTTAATGTTAAATTAACAGGTTTTTACTAAATTCAAAGTCAATGTCAAATCATTTATTTCAAATAGGCCCATGTATGGCACTTTTGAACGTCAAAATTTACAGAATAATATAATTGATTCTAGTCGCCCCTTCCAAAAGGTAGTTTTCGTATGGAGAAGAATGGGCAAGAAACTCCACCGTTACTCTTTTAAAATGTTTTACAATAGTTTGTATAAGTACGTACATTAGTTAAATAATCATATGTGAAGACGATGCACCTAGAATAAAATTACTATACCACAATAGATAAAGAATTTAAAATGAAGCAACGACAGATAATTTAATTATGTGATAGATACATGGTGCTCACATATTTACAAACACTGTAAAAGTAGACGATTTTCCTAATGTTTTTAAAATTAATAAGTCAGTGTGTGAGGAAGTAATCACAGAATTTAAAATCAATGTCATATAACACAAAATTATAAATTTTACAATTAAATTAGCAACCTGTTTGATTTTGTGTTGATTCTAAATAGTCCTATGGAGCAGGACCAGCATGTTTCCAAGCACTCTTATCTTGGATATAATCCTCTAATTTGTAATATGCTTGTTTAAATGCATATGAAAGTATATACAGTGCTTATAAAACAAACACATTTTTAATTTTTTTGTCTGTCGGTTTGTTCTGGCAAATCTTCGAAACGGCTTGACCTATTTTGACGGGATAGCTGAGCCATTGGCAGATAGCTGATGTTATAAGGAGTAACTTAGGCTAACTTTTATTTTTGAAAAATTATTAGGGTCTACGCGGGCAAAGCCGCAGGCAACATCTAGTTTATATTATGTGAAGACAAAGAAAAGAAAATAACTTGAGCTCATGAAACTTACGTTCTTGTCTCTCCAGATCGCCAGTCTGCCTACTCTGCGGTAGACTAAGCACGGAATTCCTGTATCCTTGCAGAGACTTCTGGCTCTGGTACTGAGGTAAGTTCAGCACCGAGCCTGAATAGAAGATGTCTTTACGCGACATCGGACGAACCATGCGCGAGGGCTCTTTAGGACCCGCGGAGACCGACATTTTTGAGTTGTACATCATGCTTTCGGTGTCACCCTGGAAGGTTAGAAAGGTTTAGTTAGCGTCTTGTATTGCTTTAAGCTGCTTGCTGTTTTGATTAATTTGGCAATATTACTGTATGGAAATATGATATATCACTAACTAGTGAACTAGAATATTAATAATGAATTTGATGTTGCAATCGTTTTAGGTGTAAAAAAGGCATTTGGAATGTCTCCAAATACTTGTTTTACATCTAAAACTAAATATTTGGTGTTCCGACATTCATTATTGCATTTTATAATAAATATTTTAGTTCACTGGTTAGCCATATTTCATTTTTCCATACAGTAACATTGCCAAATTAATCAAAATAGCGAAATATTTGACATCTTCATATTTGCGACGTTGCCCTCTTTCAGAATTCATGCTCTTAATATATTTTATTCGAATGTATTTAAAAAAAAAGTAATATTTAAAAACAGTTTGCTTTTGCTTTTCTTTATTCACAAGATCAGGATAGTTATTTCATAGGCACGTGATTTCCTCTATGATTCTAATAAATATGGTGATCGTATGTGCCCTGTATATAAATGAGCCTTGGTTGGCATGGATGAGTCTTTGTTTTCGTTAGGTACATTAAAATAACTTATTGTGATTTGTGTGTGATGCATTAATAATAATTGGCGAGTTTATAGTTCTTCCTTCTTTTTCGAGTGGTTAGGGACTAACCCGGTGTCAGAGCTTTTATACCGCCCATGGGCCCCTGACTTAGCTGCAGATGCCGTCGAGAAACATCTCTCAGGCATGCTAGTTTCCTCACGATGTTTTCCTTCACCGTTTATGAAGCAAGTGACAATTATACAATACGCACATGAATCCGAAAAATCAGAGGGCGTGTCTTGGGTTCGAACTCGAGACCTATGACTTGGCATTCCGACGGTCACACCACTAGGCTATCACTGCTAAGTTTTATAGTTATTTGTGATAGCAGAGAAGTCCACTCGTCTATTTTATAGATGTTAAAAATGCTCGTTGGTCTAGTGGTCGCAAGCGCTACTGCTGAGTATGAGGTCCTGGGTTCGATTCCCAGGTCGGGCAGTGTTATTGGGTTTTTCTATCTGAAATTTCTCAGTAGCAGCCTGGAGTCTGGATTTGTGCCCGGTTGATGGCAATAGGCTCGCCCCCTATTACATGGGACTAAAAACATAACTGGCGAAATGTGGGTGAACCTGCTACAGGGACACCTGTGCCCAACCCTTCGGGGAAACAAGGCGTGATATTATGTTTGTATGTAAAAATAACAACTTGCAATGCAATTATACAATGTATTATTACTGTAATATGTCATGCTAAATAGAATTAATCGTATTTTACATATACGTAGGTAAATATTTGCAAGGGAATTACTGTTTTCATGGCTCTAGATCCGTTGCGAAGCGATATAAATAGAACTTGCAAATAACACTTAATGGTTCCATTATTATAGATATTTTGGTTTCTGACATATATCAGTCACTGGCTCAAATTATTTCTCAGTTCAATGTTCTAGAATGATTGATGACTAGTATATTTGAGTAAACTAATGACATCTATTTTAAAAGTTTTCGCTTATATACAGGAACCATACTGTATTGGATACTTGCCAGTCGGGGTACATTTGGCAGACAATTATTACTAAAGTTCAAGGCAAAGTTTTGTGGAATGATCTCATGTGGGATATTGTAACAATATGACCATATGCATGCCCTTGACAGCAATTTATTTATTGTCATTTTAAAAGTGTGTCAATTGGTTTGAACTAAATACAATTTCAACACTGCTGTAGGTATTTAGTTCAGCCTGTTTACATGAATTAGTGGTATTTAGGAGCTCATATGCGAGGAAGTTATATTATAGCCACGTGCAGGGTTGCCATGCCTACTGTATAATATATTATCCTGCTATATTAAAGACCTAAATACTACATATTTAAAAAAAAAAAAAAATGTAGGTTTGGTGAGACGATCGCAATAGGACCCGTATTAATCTCATAAAATCTAAATTAATGGTATTTTATAAGCTTAATTTAGAGTGTTTTCATACTTTTTTAATTTCTCCTCCAGTTTTTACAGGCAATGTCTTCGAAAATACTATATTTGATTTAAAAAAGTTGGCAACCCAAGCCAAGTGTGATATTAAGAACTATAACCGCTTAACTGAGACGCTTCCTGATGTAGCTGTGTGTCCGTCAACTGTCACCCCTCCCGCACCGCGCATCTACCTCAGGAAAGGTCCCACTTAAGCGGTAGGCCTATAGTTTAAATTGTGATACAAAAATTGTCTAGTGTTTTATATCTATGAATGAACGAATCTTTATTAAGTAATGCAAATTGTTCCAATTAATTAAGTATCTATTGACCAAATTAATGCAGTATGTGTAATTAAGGAAGGTTTGTGCCATAGGCCATTGTACTTACATCAGCATTTCTGTATTGACTGTTCATTGAAGTTTTGGACGTTGCTTTGATTGCAGCTAGGGACGGTTTGAATCTGCAATTCGAAAAAGAATATAATTAATATCACAGAAAATGTTATAAAAAGCAAGTCGAGTAAAAAAAAGGGCCTTTAATTAAGGTGACATTTAGGGACAGCGAAAAATAATCGGCGATTAGAAGCATGAAGTGTCTGTGCAGATAAAACCTATGGAAAGTCATATCAAGTAACATGACAGCAATTAGACTTTGGGATACGAAACTTACAAATATTTGTGATAAATCAATTAATATGCCATTCATTGCGGTTTTTGGACAAAGCCTGGGAGTTTACACGGCCATGTATCCTAAATTAATTACATAGATAAACATCAAGCGATGACTAATCAGCTACGAGAACTACAACCTTCTAATAATAACACTAGACAATAAACATGCATAAAATTAAACAAAGGTCTATCACCACCTATAATCACGAAATGTATAGAAATGTTTACACATAAGACGCCTCCATTGATTTCTATGTTATGGGCTACTACGCGGCGTTTCAATCAAAACATTCGACCAAATTAAATTAGAGTGTTGCGACGCCATTCATGCTTGTGTTCTCCAGTCGATTCTACTTTTGATGTCTGTCGTTAATTTATTGATAGATTGGAGTACTATTAGCGTGGTAGGAATTTTCCGGGAACTATTATGAGAGGTCGAATGTTTTCCATTTCAAAGAGTGGATTCATTTTAGTATCAACGTCTTGTGAATTTATAAGCGAGTTTTGTTAGTTGAAAAATGAGACGTAATGTTTTTTTACTACCAAATCGTACCCAATTTAAATTAGCTAGAAATTTGCCCCTGTATTTATAAACGTGGTTTAAAATTAAGTAATGATTATTATTATGCGACCATTTTACCATACATTCTGACGTTAAAACGTCTCTTACCCTTAAGCAAAATTTATAAATAAACCCCTTCTAACTAAGCAAGACCTAACTTTCCACATTTGTGCTTTTAAATGAAAATATTATAAAAAAACAAATAGAGCATTGAAAAGGTACATAAATAACTAAACATCAAAAGCGATTATTTTGCTCGGTGTACAGTCAACATCAAAAGCGAATGTTTTAAATTTCATAAATATTTTATCAATCAAAAATAGCAATTATTACATCCATATTGTAGAAGATTTTATATTTTAGAGAATTATGTTTGAGTACAATGTTAAATCATTAATTAGCTTTTAAGATTTTTAGCTTCGGAATGTCCCATAGCTCTTCGACTTTTCTTGTTGACTGTATAAAAATACATGCATATTTCTTCCAGCATATCCCACGTCAACCATCACCTCCAGCTTTCCTTATAACAAAACAATTCTACTACCTATCACCAGATTTGTCACCGGTACTATGCTTCTATAATAAGCTGCCTGTCAAAGAACAGGACGGATCCGTTCTTTGGCAGGCTTAGTGCAGAGTCATGCTCGAACTAAACTAAGCACCCACACACATAAAAACCTTATATAAATAAACTGATGAAAATATTGCATCACCTGTAAATTTCTCACATCAATAAAAAATTGGCTTTCAAAATCTCATCTCCATTTAAGTGATGCAATTATTTTGATCAGTTTACTTATAAGTTAAATACATGCACATTACTTCCACCAAATCCCACGCCGACCTCCACCATACTGCACCCTATAACAAAACAATTCTACTACCTATCGCCAGACCTGTCGCCGGTACTCTGCTTGCGCTGCCTGTCGAAGAACGGGACGGATCCGTTCTTGGGCAGGCCGGGCGCGTGCGCGCTGAAGGCAGGAGATGATACGTTGCGGGACAGCAGCTGTTGTTGCGGGTTTAGTGTCACGTTGCCATTCTCGCCCTGGAGGATAAATAATGGAATATGGGTTAAACTGGATTTACACAGTGTGATTTAATTGCCTGTGGCATACCATAAGTATTAAAGTTTGTTGCTTCAATTTTATTGTATGCTACGGGCAAGAGAATGGCATCGTGTAAATGGTGCTTTAGTTTGGAAATACAGAGTGACATCACATTTACACTCATAAATAATCGAATTCCTCATAATCTTAATGTTTAATTATTTCTATGTATTTTGTAGCATGTAATTGTTTTTGTCCCTAATAAATAAACAAAATAAAAATAAAGCGTTTGTGTGTCTCTATCTTTTTCTGTCACTTAGAAGCGTCTTTCGTTGGAACGAGAAGTGTGCTCGCAAACATCTTCATCGGCACTTATTCGCAACAAAAGCGCTTCTGCGTGGAGTTATACATCTCGCTCTAGTGAATTGCACTTCAAAGTTATAGAAAAAGTTGGAGATACAGGAATACCTAAGCTGAATGCGTGTATTAGATTTCACCCTATATGTTTGTGAAACTACTTTCATGACTTTGATTGTTTAAACTCATTGCATTCGATAATATAAATGTGTCTTATATTTTTAACCGACTTCCAAAAAGGAGGAGGTTCTTTGTTCGCTAGTCTGATTTTTAATTAAAAAAATATATATATGTGTGTGTTAATTGTGGACCGATTTTGAAAATTATTTTTCATTTGCTAGAGGAAGCTTGCGCAGAGGTCTCATGTAAATTGTATTAACTTTACTTGGGTAGTTTTTGAGTTAGCTTCAATAATACGTATTTTTCGCACTTAGTCTATGTGTATGATGTTATAACTACACTCTGTGTGTTTATCATATTTTATAATTTATAATCATGTACAGCAAAAAGCCCTAATCACACTTATGTACTCAGCTTTATCGAGAATTTTCAGTCACATGTTGTAGGATTGGGATTTAATAATCAGAATAATACGTACCTACATACTTACTATGGTAACGGATAAGTCATTGTTTGTTGTGTTTGTTGAGTGATGGTTTTTCATAATTTTATTTATAAAAATACAGACCGATGATTAATGTTTTGATACAACATTTGAAGTGCCAACGATAACATTTTTATTTCAGACTAGCTTTTGTTCGCGGCTTCGTCCGCGTGAATGGCGGAAAATATCGCACGGGTACGTATTACTAGGATTGAAAGTACCCTTTGTTTTAATCCAGGTTATAAACTACCTGTGTGACAAATTTCATTTAAATCCGTTCAGCCGTTTTTGCGCCAATCCAGAACAAACATCCAGACAAACAAACGGACGAAAAATTCTGAAAACTATGTTTTCGGCATCAGACTCGTTCCCATCATATAAAACCACATCTCGTAGCAATTCCTTTTTTCAAGATTATTATTTTTACTGTTTTGACTTCGCTACGATTTTATATGAAACTTGTAAGTTTTAAGTACTTGTAACTTACAAGTTACAAGTACTTGATACTTGTAAGTATCAAGTACTTGTAACTTATAAGTATCAAGTACTTGTAACTTATAAGTATCAAGTATTTGTAACTTGTAAATATCAAGTACTTGTAACTTGTAAGTATCTAGTACTTGTAACTTGTAAGTATCAAGTACTTGTAACCGTTGTATAAAATAAATTGTAAGATACAAATAGAAAACTTCCTTATTCATAATATTCTTGACATTTATAAAGGCTATTTATAAAGTGAAAGTGCAAAACCTATTTAAGTTTTGAAAACGAATAAGAATAATAAAATCAATCTATAAAAGCAACAGCCTACTCGTTGAAACTTAGATTGCTAATTAACATTTAAACAAGAAAACTTCTAAGTTTTCATTAATGTTTCCTTGAGGGTTCACGTGCGCCATATTTAATTATATTACTTTGATTATTAAGATGCTGGCTGTACTTCCATCTTGTACTTACGAGTCTATAGGTAGTTTATTATTATTCAAAGTGGAATATTGGAATTAAGAATTTTAAGCAGGCATAGTAATTGCCAAAACCAAGATCACGGACGTTACCCAGAAAGCCGCTAAGCTTTAAGCTGGTTACACACGGGCTACCCGTACGGGTAGCGCCCGCAGAGCTCTGAAACGAGGAAGTTAGCACTATACGGTTGCTTGCGTTATACGAGCTCTACCCGGAGCGGGTCGCATACGGACCAATCTGCGTCGCTGTGAAACAATGTTCTAGCGCCTCTCGTGTGTCTACGTTCCGGAAGCCCGTACGGGCGGCCCGCACCGGTCTCCCGGACAGCTGTGAAATCAGCCTCAGTGGGACTGGGCCGAACATGTCTGCTGCATGTCAGATGACAAATGGGCTAAGAGAACCACCGATTAGTTCCCACTAAACGTACGACGAGATCACGGTAGGCTGAGACGAAGATGGTGGGACGAGCTTGACTCCTACCTAAAGGACTGACCGACACTAAAAATAAACAGAACTATGTGGAAAAGGGAGAGAGAAGCCTTTATCCTGCAGTACGACAATACAGGCTAGTTAGATAAGATTAGATGGTAATTGAAAATAACTTGCTTCAAAAACGGTGAAGGCAAATATCGTGAGAAAACGGCATGCCTGAGAAATATTCCTCGACAGCATGTAAAGCCAACTCAGAGGCACATGGGCGGCATAAACTTTCTGACACCAGTACCCTAATTGCGTAATACACGATCAATCACAATTTGTTTTGATTTGAAACAGATTGCTAATCCATTGCTTCATAAGGTGCAAAAAAAATCTGCTCAACAACGTAAATAACACAATGAATGATGTTGAACTGTCAGAATGAAACAAATTTGTCATTATCGTTAACGAAAATAAGTTACGTAGTTAGGGTAGGTTAGTCACAAACCACTCGAAAAAAAAAAAAGATTAATAATATCTCATAGCCTTCCATTGCAACTAAATATGACATGGACTTTTAGTCCCCTAGGTAAAGCTACTAAATGTAGTTACTGTTATATATGGCGGCGTTTTCACTCATATAATGTTCCATCTAAAACTCAATACATTTTTATGATATACTAGCTTCTGTCCGCGACTTCGTCAGCGTGAAAGGAGATGGGAAACGGTGGATCCAAATGTAATAAGACGAGATATGATCTAAAAAAATTGTCATAATTTCTTATCCTTGAGTAACAAAAATCATCTCAATTATCTATCTGGAAGCGGAGGATTATGATAAAAATGGTTTTCGTAAAATTATCGATTAATTGAGTAATCGATTACACAATTACAAAAATAAAACCTTTGCACTATACCTAGTGCAAACATTTTCTAAGGGTCGTAGCGTGATATTAAATAGCCTTTAGCCTTTTTTTAATAATAGGGCTATAAAATTCAAAAATATTTTTTCAAGTCTGACGGATAGTTCCAGAGATTAGCGCGTTAAAACAAATTTTCAGCTTTATTATCTATTCTACATACATATACCTAGGGACAGTTCAAGTATTACGTAAGCACTATAGGGGGGCGGGGGGTCTATGCTTTGCTTATTTTTGATGACATGCGGGGTGGGGGTGTCTAGATGGTGATTACGTCAGCTGTAATAATTTACTTTTTTACACATATGGCAACCCACACATTGTCTATGCTTGAAAACGAAACGCATATTCGGGGATTCCCACAAATAATAAATACTGTATTAAAAAAAAAAAAACAGAATAAGTACCTACTTACATTAAAAGAAAAATGCATATACCAATGTTTACTTAAGCATGGGAGGGGGGGTAAGAGCTTTGCTTACTTTTGCTGACAAGGGGGAGGGGGGGGGGGGTAAATAATTGTAATAAATCTGCTTACGTAATACTTGAACGGCCCCCTATATAAAAATTAATCCCTATTTCCCATGGTCACGGCATCACGCTAAAACGGCTGAACGAATTTGGATGAAATTTGGCATAATTATGGGTTGAACATGACCCGGAGAAGGACATAGGATACTTTTATCCCGATATTCCCACGGGATCGAGACTTATGCGGACTTATGAAACCGCGGGGCGCAACTAGTTATTAATATAAATAGGTAACTAGTAACTACACCAGTAACATAGTTAATGAGGTAGTTACTAGTTACGTATTTTCTCTATCCACGTCTTTTATCTATTAAATATTTAGCACATGTACATCTGCCTGCTCATGTCTGGCCTAGCTAGACACGTGTGGCCTCACTGAAGGACTTTTAAAGACATTTCCAACGCGCCAATGTTTTAAATACAAGAATTTAAAATATCAAGAGGAACAAGAACTATATCCTAATAGAACTTGTACATATTTTAAAAATTTGTACATATTTAGTAGGTAACCTATATATTTAGCACATGTACATCTGCCTACTCATCTCTGGCCTAGCTAGACGCGTGTGGCCTCACTGAAGGACTTTTTAAGACATTTCCAACGCTGCCAATGTTTTAAATACAAGAATTTAAAATATCAAGAGGAAGAAGAACTACATCCTAACAGAACTTGCACACATTTTAAAAATTTGTACATATTTAGTAGGTAACCTACATATTTACCGAATACGAGTAGGTAGTACACGCCCAACTCTAGCCAATATTTGGGCTTGGTCTAATTCAAGACAAATGTTGGTGAAGCTGTAACCCGATTAAGTTGGCATCGGAAGTAAGCAGCAAGCTAGTGATTGATTGATAGAAAATAAACCAATAGTGCTCTAAAAGACAATCAAGAAACCTGACTACCTGACTGAACACAACACGCAAAGTGACGTAACACGCTGCTTATTTGTTAACCGACTTCCAAAAAGGAGAAGGTTCTATGTTCGTAGCGTGTTTTTTTTTTTTTATGTATGTCCACCTATTTCTCCATCAATTGTGGACCGATTTTGATAATTCTTTTTTTTTTTTTAAGGGTATGCTCTCGAGGTGGTCCCATATGAATTTTATTAACTTTGCTTGGATAGTTTTTGATTTAGCTTCAATGATACGTATTTGTTATATGATAAGTTCCAGTTACTGTTATTTACATAGCAGGTAGTGGTATTCGAATTTGTGTGGGATAGGTACCACAACTAAAAAAATAACAGCTATAAAAAAAAATTCAATGTGAAAAATAACTTTAATTTCGGTAGTCAGTGGCAAAAAATGAAAATTCAAAACCAAAGTCACCGACTTCCAAAATTAAACTTATTTTTCACTTTGTAGTGTTTTTTTTTGGAACTCAGTTGTTTTATTAGGTCTTATCTTAATAAAAACAAAAGGTATTTTACAGTTTTCGTAACAATTTCATTGTCTTACCCCGCACTTGGCTAATGCGGAACACTATTTCATAAAAACATTACACTCCCTCTGGTTCTTCATAATCAGCGAATAATGTTCCCACTAACTGCTAGGACACAGGCCTCTGTGTGAGAGAGTAGGCCGTAATCCACTACGCGGGCCCAGTGCGGTTTGGTAGATGTCACATGTCTTCGAAATTTTGGTTCTAGGACATGCCGGTTTCCTTCACCGTTTTGTGAGCAGTGGTGATGAAATAATTTACACAAAGTAAAACGCCTGTCAGGGTCCGAACCTACGACCTACAACTCGTAAGTTGCGACCATTACCACTACCACCTTCTGGTTTAATCGGATAAAAAGTAAAGCATGAAAAAAGTACAGGAAAGGTGCTGAAAAATATATTGTTTTTTATTTTTAATCAGAAAACTATGGCGTATTAAAAAGCGGACAAAAACTTACCTTCTTCTTTTTCTCCTCGCCATCATCGACGACCTTAGCTTCAGTGATAGTGGGCAGGGTAGGCACAGGCGGTACTCCGGGCATGTTAGGGACTGTGGGCACGCGTGCTAAAGCCTCTAGATTCAGCGAAGAGTGTACTCCAGGGTCGATGTTCAACGGGGCCTGGCGATACAAGATCTCTTTGTTTAGTTGGAGTTCGATTTTCAAATTGGGATGTCATACTTCGAATTATGTAGGTATACTAAGGGCTGGCGCATATCTGGCGAGGCGCAGCGCAGCGCGGTTGTCACTGCCAATCAAAATATCTACGTTGCATGCCTAAAAATAAAGTTGAGAATAAATAACCTGAGACGCGCGCATCTTTCCGCTTCAACGCGCTCTCGAGCTAATGGAAGTTTATTTATTTTCAACTTTATTTCAATGAGGACAATGTCGATAATAGTTTGACAGTGAAAAAGCTCTGTTCTGCGCTCCGCCATATGTGCGCCGGCCCTAAGAGACTATTCAATTTGACAGCTGTCAAAGTCAAATCCCTTGAAATGTGATTTTATTGGTTGTTGTCTGGTCAAGCAATCACAACGGTCAACATGACATTTGACAACTAGCTACTGATTAAAGGCTACTAAAAGATTAGGGAAAGACAGGCTTTTTGGTGACTTACGTAGGTAAAATATCTACTATGCTAAACTACCTTTCTAATTAACAAGTTACTAATAAATTGAACTAAGCGGTTATTATTTAACCATAACTTCGAAGTATGACTGTATTTTCGACAACTACCCACAGGTAGTCATAAAGTTCATGCTCCACGACATCTACTGCAGTAGGAAAAGTTTAAACAAAGATAGCCTTCAAAAGAAAAATTTTGCGTGCACCATTCCCTTCAAGTTGGAATGTTTTTAGAAATACGATCAATACCAGACTGTTTACTTAGCGGTAATAATAGGCACAAAAGAAAGGGGGACAAAGCTTGCCAATCATTTGAAGGCATTGCCCTCTACAAGGCACATGAATACTTCATAATATATGAACTTCTTCCATACAAACGGCGATTAATAGAAATGTATCGATTTAAAAATTGTTGCTAGGGTGCTTTTTGTTCCATGGTAGGTGTATATTATGCAGCATTTTAAGCACTGTAGTGTAGTGATCTTCTAAACTTAGAACTTATAAAAAGTAAAATATAAAATTATAGCTAAGTGTAGGTCTGTGCTTTCAGATTTTTTTTACAAAAATAGCCAATTTTCTAATAATTTGCACTTTCGGAAGAATAAAGGCATTTAAAACGACTTATTGGACTAACTGTCAACTGGCATTTAGAGTGTCTTCGAATCGCGTTGGTTGGCAACACGTTAACGCCAGGTAGACTTTGCCATAGCGTCTTTTAGATGTGATTGTATCGAAACTAACGTCGTCGTGTTAGTATATCGTTAGCCCAAGATCGCGCGGGCGATTTTTTTTCGTGCACTGTGTTTTCAACGCTCTGCCTAGCGCTGAGAGTTGAAAATCCAACGATATGTTTTTACATAACGTTGGGACGAGAGTGCGTCCCAGTGCGTTGGATTCTCAACGTTCGGTTCAACACCGAAAGTTGAAAATTGAATGCGCGATTAAATCCCGCCGCGATGTTTTGACGTCCATACGAACGTGGGCTTAGCGTCGCGTATATGTTCAGCGATCACCTAAGTGTGCGTTCAGGCATCTTGAAATACGAACAGATCTTTCTCATCTCAGTTTCAAAGTGAAAAGTTAGCTCCTAAGTAAAGTTCTAAAGCCTTTATTCTCACGAATAGTGCAAATTCGCTCTAAAATTTCATGCACATACATAATACGTGTTCAAGACATGCTTCCTAATAATTTTGTTAGCACAACAAGCCGAAAGACAAGACCACTTAACAGTGTCTAGCGGGGCTCGCTAGATATAGGAAACCGCCACCTCAGAGGGGATGCGTTTCGTCAACAGTTTCAAATAAATATTTTAAATTATAATTAATTCAGTATTTTCTTTACTGATATCACAGGAAATATTATTTGCTACATTTTACAGAACAGGAAAAATCGAATTCATCCAAAAGTGATTGAATTAAACCATTTGACTAAATACCTATTTAAGGCATTAATACGTAATCGGTTTACACAGCCATATAAAGGCTCTTACAAACAGGCGCGACACAAAGACACCGCGCGTCGCGCGACGCGCGGTGTCTTTGTGTCGCGTCGCGTGTCGCGCCCGTTTGAAAGAGCCTTAAGAGATTTATTTAGCTTGATATGTCTGTGTTATATTTAGCAAATATTTGTATTAATTTAATACCTAATTCTTTTAAACACCTTGCTTTATTCAAATTTAACTGTATTTGTTAATCGTAAAAAGAAAGTTAATTTTGACCTTCGTCCAGTACATTTGTATTGTTTCATACAGAGACGAAACGCATCACCTCAAAGAAAACTTAGAATAGTATTATTAGTGAAAGCAACTACATACAGAATCGTCTACAACGTTCGTCACCTTCAACCTCTTCTCCATGGTTCCGTCGGGCAGTTGCACCACGAAGTAGGATCCGCCGATGGAACCTCGTTCCATTTGCAGACGTTTCTCTTCAGCCATACGTTGTAATAGGGGCTTTTCGCCTGATGTCTGTAATTTGTGGTGGTATTTATTACATGAAAGATGAGTTTTTTTTTTTACTAACATCTCTGTTAAATTACAGATAAAATGTAAAAAAAATTGGGACAGCTCAAAACTTATTCAAATAGTATCATCTTTCGTTGAGTTATGTTTTGATATAATGAAGAAATCGTTACAAGGGGTACTAATTAACTTTGCTATTTAAACGGAAGATAACAAAAGATTCCTAGAATAAAATAATTTTATAGGTATTGAAAAATAAAGATTTTTTCCTCATACATAGTTATTTGCACGGGGGATTTATATAGTAAATAAATAATTTTGATAAACGTTTAAGTTCTAACAAGAAAAGGTACAAGTATAATTGACTGAATTACTATAGATACCTCAACTACAATAGTTTACCAACAAGTAGGTAAATACACCACATACGATAAACTATTAATTTGTTACATCATTCGATTCGATTTCGATTTCCAGTGTGACGATAATAGCACCTATTTTATACAAAACAACTGCCTGACCTCCGTTAACTTAACTAGCGTTACGTAGTTACGATACCGGTTTCTAAGGTTAGACCAGTAATGCCAGGTTGGTGATTCCCAAAGTACATAGGGCTGTATTTATTGGGAACGCACTTGCATAGAAATTCATTACAAAAAGAGGTCACCAATTAATGCAGCCGTCGGTACACAAAAAAAAGCACAAACCTTGGGATAGACCAAAGGCCTCATCAGCGCGCCGAACACAGCGCAGTTCAAAATCAAGCCAGCAAGCAGAAGATTAGCATTCTGCCATGACCCGAACTCATTGAGCAGAAGTGCCGCTAAAGGCGCAAAGCTGAAGGTACCAACTCCTGAGCCACAAACGGCGATACCCGTTGCTAGGGACCGTCTGGACTCGAAGTAGTAACCCACGGCCACCACCGAAGGGAGGTAGATCATACCGAAGCCGAGACCTGGGAAAAAATGTTGGTTTTAATCGTGGAGGAAAATAACAAAATATTATGTTACATTTATATTCTATTGTGCTGATATTAATTCTTGATTAACCTTTATTTGAACATAACAAAGGACAAATAAATGTATAACCTACTTTGTGCGCTGCGTAATTTGTAAAGAATAACATGGACTCTAAACAATTGGTTGGTGTACGTATGTACTACATACTACAGTAATAATGAATTTAAAACTCGATGGAATAACAAAAATCCCGAAATCAGGTTTTGAGCAAACCAAGACTTCATTCATCCATGATTCAAAAGAGTTGTCAAGCTTAAAGTAAAAACGCATTGTTTGGATAGCTCGCAATACCACCATCAGCTTTTGCCAGAGCACCTGCATATGTTTGAATAACTCCCCGTCGCTATGCAAAACAAATTCTTCAAAGAGGTAAAACACTATGATTAGTGACTGTTGCTCAATTTGGCACACTCCCAAATTGCAGAGAACTTTGACCAATTTGCCTGAGGTGCCTACGTCACATAATTTGGCGTGCGATAAAAAACATGAGACCGTCATCCAGTCGCCGGTATTTCACTGCGCGTGGACATTGACATCTGCCTCGCATCGTTGGAAACAAGTCGCATGGTGCTCTTATAAACAAAAGGGTTCTTAGCCGACAGTTCATGAATAAAATATATTTCGGATAAACTTCACTTAAGCCTAAAATATACATTGTACTTTGTCAACAACAAATATTATGCTAACGAACTTCTTATCGATTGTTTAAGCATATAACATATTTCGTTTATTAATTAGGACATTATAGGTCAAATGAGATAATAGGAGTTCACTTGTGCAGTTATCATAGATACATCCTCTTTGCTGCACTTAGGACCATTATTTTTGTTAGTGCAAAAGTTTTGTTACAATTATCTCCAGACGTTCCCACGTTGTGCCCTACCGGTTCTTAGAGGCGATGTAAACCCTTCTAACTTCATCCCTGTTTACGACCTTGGATAGTTACTGAGCAGCAGCTTAATGTTGTCCCTAAAAGCAGTTAATGCCACTAGCAAGAAAGTGTTATGCCATAATGTTTAATTACGTGATAATATTTTAGTGTTCCATTTAGCTGTATAATGTGTGAAAACAAAGTCTGAACATGATACAGAGTGACTCAGTGTTTGTTGTCGGCCCACTGATCGGTATTTGAAACCGCACAAAGGAGCACATGGGTTGTTGCCTGCTGCAGAGGTCGACGCCACTTCACAAACGCATGCGTCACTTCCCAGTACAATATTCCACTTTTCTCATCAAATAAATTAATCATCAATTTACACACAATGTTAGCAGCTAGAAAGGGTACAATGAATCGACATTTCACCCAGATTCATTTCAAAGAAGACCACTAGTAACCAGCTACGTATTTGGGTTAGAAGGTTTCATTATTCAACAAGAAAATAATTATTAAGTAGTAGTAGTAGATAGTATATGTAAGTACAGCAAATATTTTAATTCCTGAGGAGATAAGAGAATCCTCTTCAAAATACCTACCGAACAATAAACACACAGAACATACTGACCTATTTTTATACATTCGTCAGTTTGATATGAATGCGAAATAAAAACAAAGTATCAAAACCATTCATTTATTTTAAAGTTGAGTCGGTATAATTAAGGAAGTAAAGGAAATTCTTAGTGTTGCAGAGTAAATATCCAATAGACTTGGTCGTAAACAAAAAAATTGGCAGCAAGACTGAAAAGTTGAATGAATTTTCAGAACGGTTTCTCAGAAAATTCAGACAACAAGCATTCGACTTTCGAGGTCGCAGCTTATGTAAGAAAACGTTTCTTTGCAATTTAGTTTTCTTTTCCCACTACTGAACGCTATTTCAAAAGAAAAACTCTTTTCTTTCACACTTTTACGTAATCTACTGTCTTCATTACTTGTTCTTGATTATTGCTTGGTGAGCCTTAAAATATTATGTTTGGATTATCAGATAAGCTTGGTTGGGAGCTGATATTTATCACAAATCATCTTAGTATTTTGAAAACGGACATTCAGCGCAGAAGATAATAAAAATAATATCATACAAATAATAATAATAATGTCAGCCGAGGCATGAATTCAGAATATAGGCTCTTTCAAACAGACGCGACACGCGACGCGACACAAAGACACCGCTCGTCGCGCGACGAGCGGTGTCTTTGTGTCGCGTCGCGTGTCGCGCCTGTTTGAAAGTGCCTTTTGTTGTAGATAGGTACATACTTTTATTTTATTAGCAACTGACGATATCGTGTTTTCGTATCATATTATATACAGCGCGCCAAGTTGTCAATATTTAGTAAACACTCTAGTAATATAATGAGCAAATAACAGTTCTCAATAGCACCTTGCGCAGGCTACACAAATCTGCTTTCAATCGTTTGTTTCAAGACTCTCTACAAGATAAATTCATTCGTTCATTTACCACGTTTTGAATGGTCTAGTCTGCTTCTGGCGTCAAACAGTATCTCCGAATAGTATTGACATTGAGACTCAATGATCTCAGCGGTTGGCTGCCAACAGGGATCACTAAAATTGGTGCTAAATGAACGTGCTAATTATTAACACCTTTAAATTTTAAGACTGACATGACGTCTTCGAATAGTTCCTGGGATTTCTCATGTCTTGATTTCGGTATCACGATTTTTCTGCAAGATTGGGAGGTGGATGATCCACTTAACGAAAACGATACTAAAATAACCATCATATCGTATTGAATATTTTAGAATCGTAGTGAAGTTGACGACGTATTTTTCCGTTGTTGAAACCTTGAATGCCCGCCATACGATACAAGAATTAGGTCGCATTGGATATTGAGAATACTACTAGCGATCCTTGCATAAGGTTGTAAAGGAATCAATTTTCCGTTTTCAACTCTTAAAATAGAAAAAAAGTGTAAGTTATAATGTGTGTACAAGTAAAGACAATCTTATATTCTAACCTAGTAAGGCGCCATGTCGTCTGTACTAGCTGGCAGCTGGCCAAGCGTCCCGTGTTCTAATGACCTTGAAATAAGTTTCAATGTACGCCACAGACTCTTCAGTCTTCATTTGTCTATTAATTAAGCCAATCAGACAAACAGAGGCTAATTGTTTGTTGAGAACTATTTTACTCTAAACTACACAGTAGCGTAGTTGAGTCTGATGCTGAAAAGAGGTTACGTGGGATTTATGGAGAGTGGAGCGACATTATCCAGGAAACTTTCTCCTTTCATGAACTAGTCGCCCGTTCTAGAAAGCGTTGGCATATACAGGCTGGCAGAGACATAGACGCGAGAACTGTTACCAGTACATGATTCTGAAGGGCCCTGCGTTAATTTTTTCGTCGGTTATTAAACAAAAAAATCTGCTGTTTCATAGAAAACTGCAATACCTACGCGGTCAAAATGTATGGAACAGTTGAGTTTTAGGGTTCCGTATCCAAAGGGTAAAATGGGACCTTCTTACTAAGACTCCGCTGTCCGTCCGTCAGTCGTCTGTCCGTCTGTCACCAGGCTGTAATTCATGAACCGTGATAGTAAGACAGTTGAAATTTTCACGGATGATGTATTTCTGTTGCTGCTATAACAACAAATACTAAAAATCAGAATAAAATAAATATTTAAGGAAGCTCCCATGAACCACGGAAGCCTTCGTGCGCGAGTCCGCTTCGCAGTTGGCCGGTTTTTTTTTTAAATAACCGATAAAAAATTCAACGCGTTCAGAATAATATCCTGAATCCATAGTAACAGTTTTCGCGTCGATGTCCCTGCCACCCGGTATAGGCGAAGTGTAGCGACCCCGTACTAGTTATTTAAATCGCCAGACACGACACCGTTGCATTCGTGGAATGGAAAAGCCTTCCTCGAATTCCACTAATTGCCAGAAGGGCTTAACACTTGGAACTAAAACGACATTTAAGCCTTTTCGTTCACATCGGTCTCTGTTGGCAAATGTCCAATTTCACACACGGGCTGTTGCCTATTTTCAAGGGTTTGAGAGAACAAAGAACGTGTCGAAACGGTTTTAATATTTGAAGTATGTCAGCTTTATCGAACAAAAGACAAGACAAAACCGGAGATATCTTTCTTGAGGTACAAGTTTGAATAAAAAGACAAATATTGGCTCTTTTGAGACTTGGCGGTCATCTTTCTCGCTTTTTATTCGTTCAGCGTATCTGAATCTTGAAGATGTCAGCGAAAATTAAAAAAACGGGTCAATTCTGCGTTGCGAAATGTGAGTCGATAAACTAAGTATCTAAATACAACGGATGATCAGATACTCTATCATCCGCCGGAGATCCCGATATCCGGAGATCATTGAGCATATTCGCTATGCTCAATGATATCCGGAGATCAATAAACAAAATATCCATTTTCGGCTGGTTTAGTTTTCGGCTGAAAATTTTTACTATTTTCAGCAAATCCATATTCAAATTTATTTATTCAGAAAGAATTCATAGTTACAACAACAAAAAGCACAATAACTGCGAAAATAATATACCCAGTGACACTCGCGCTATAAAGACGAATCTAACGACATATCATTAATCAAAATCGGTTAAGCCGTTTAGTAGTAACGAGGGAACATAGAGACGAACATACACACATATAGGTCAAACACATAACCCTCTTTTTTTGTCTTCGCCGCAGTCGGTTAAAAAGTAGTAGTTTGCTTTCAGTATTATGGCGTGTCCTTCAAAATTCAAACCCTTTATTTTATCGATGTGTCTGGCCATGACAGTGGCACACGAGTAATTACGGAAGTTCTGTAGGTACACATTTACTTAATTAACAAGGAACTTCGATACTCATATATCGATCTTTGGTAGGTAATTTCCCCTAGGATCTGTAACTCGATACAATGTTGTTATAACGACATCACTCTACGAGAGACTATCTTTCAACAACTCGAGCGTAAATACCTAGATCGATTATAGGAGTTAAGAACAATGTACTTTCCCTAAGGGCGTGAATGATTTCAATAGATATCATTGTACGTTCCCTGTATTTAGCATTACTGTTATTACTAGTTTAAATGATTTTTGCAATACAGTTTTCATGCTCAGTTGAACAGCGACAAAAAGTAGAATGTTTGGTATAATCAAGTCAAATGAAGCATGAAAAAAGGGTTCTAATTAACACGTTTTCAACATAGATAAAATATATTGTTTAGAATTAAAGAAGGACAAGCAAGCGGCTGTATAGTTTCCTCTTTTATGATCTTCTAATCTAACTTCTACAATAAGACTAAACTTTAACCAAATCAAATCGCGTAAAACTTATCCTCCTGATATAAAAGAAGCACCTGAAAGAAAAAACTTTCTCAGGAATATGTACGATAAAAGTTTTCGAATACAACCCTGCACTCAAAATAAAATACATTACGAGCTGAACTCTCAATGACGAAGCTACACTATCGTATCTAACAACAAAGAAAACGACAAACAATAACGCAAACAATATCACAATAATGCTTTAAATTCTGTCACGAATGAACTGTAAGCCCGCACGGGCGCTTTTTCTACACGACGTTGTTTTTACCGCGCACTGTATAGCGCCGAAAGTTGAAAATCCAATCTTGCACTTTTTAACGAGCTAGAGATGTGCTCTGTTGGATTTTCAACGCTCAGCTTAGCATCGAGAGTTGAAAATCAAATTGTGCGAATTGAGTTGAAAATCAAATCCAATCTTGCACTTTTTAACGAGCTAGAGATGTGCTCTGTTGCATTCTCAACGCTCGGTTCAACGCCAAGAGTTGAAAATCCAGAGTACTATAAAAAAAACGTCGCGTTAAAAAAGCGACCATGCGGACGAGAGCTTAGTGAGTCTAATTAAACAAAAGACTTTGTTCACGACGGAATAACTTTAATTTCATGGAAATAACATTTATGGGAAATGCACACCATTATTATTTGTTATATAGCCATTTTCAATACACCATGAGTATTATTAATCTTTTATTTGACTCATTTGTTGATGTCAGACATAATGAGTCATCACCAATGAGCTGTTAGAATAACATTAGCATATTGGCAAAATGATAGTTGTTGCTAAGCACAGTAATTGGAAACCTGAAACGATAATTATTTGGTAGATACTTAATGTCGCGATATCATTATGTAGGATTGTATTAGACTCACCAGTTGTATAATAATTAATTATCGAACAGTAACAGAATGGTTCCATTTGGCCTCATTTCGCATCTGTTATTATGACGATTTGCGGGGCGTAATGTGAATCAGATAAATGTAAACTACGACGGACGCGTATCCTTTAAGGCGAAAGCGTCATGGTAGCCCGCGAAATTAAAATTTTCTTACGTTTTTTTGCAATTTGCTGGTCAGTATCAGGTTTTATGTTGATCTTAATATGATTCTCGACCGTATCAAATGTTTATTTATAGAATTATAATCATAAAAATCATCAATACAACTCTCTAAGTTCATGTTATCCTATTGAATGACCATTTCATGTAATGAAATGCCATTTGAGGATTGTGCTAACTTATGGAGTTGTATTGCTGATTCTCAGGGTTATAATTCTGTAAAACCATATTTTTTACGGTCGCGAATAATATTTTAATCTACATGCAACCTGATACTGACCTGCAAATTGCAAAAAACGAAAGAAAATTTGAATTTCGCGGGCTACCTTAGAGCATCCCCCTTAAGTTTATGTTCGCTAAACCACGGTTTGAAGGACGGCTGGTAGCGAATAGGCGACGCCACCCCATAACTATGCCAACGTGCCAAGGCCAGTGGACATATACATAACTCTCACGTTCCACATGAGTCCTGCAAACCGTTTTATTGCCAAGCCATTTTAAATATACTTAAAGTCAATGCAAATAGCTAAAGGTTTAGAATTCTCAGACTTAATTGCCTGAAGCGAGACGAGAGAAATTGCTGGAAACTCAATCATTTTAATTTCCTCGCCATAGAGATTTAACATTTGAATCTAAACTAAATACGATATCAGTGAATTGACAACGGATTTCAAAATGCTAATCTGTAATTGTCACAGTGACATGTAAACTCGGGGACGTGTTTCCGCTTGGGTGAAATTGTTTCAGGAATTTTGTGCTGGAAATTTCAGTTTATTTAGAGGGCATTAAAATGTACTCGTTAATTTTTATATGAGGATATCAGAGTACGTACTTAAACCTGACGTAAGTAATAACGTTACAATAGATTTCTTGGAAGACGCGATCAGTATCTAATTTCAAGAAACAACAATGTTGAGATCATAGAACCGAGGAATCCATCACAGTCGGCTCGTTTGTGGTAAATATGGTAGTACCTACGAAGACACATGACATTCTAGAACTTGACATAATTGTAACCTCGTCATTGATTGATGGAATTGTGAGAAAAGATTAATCCATGTTTTAATAGTTGATCGCGAAACATCAATAAATGCTTCCACTAGTCAACTGGCCTTAGAATCCGTTGCCAAGTAACTATAAGGATAAAACTTGTCTTTCCCCTTTATAATTAGGCTTAGCGTATGCCGAGACGCAGGTGACGCAGTACAGCACATTACAGATTTTGCAGGGTAGAGCAGGCGAGGCACACATAGGCCGCGAGCGCATGCTGCGACGCATCTACACAGACACATTCGCGTCCTAACTAGTACAATCTGTCATTGAACCAAAATTATGAATCAGTGGTAAAAAACAAGTGACGATCTGCATGCGTTGCGCAGGAAATCTGTGCCTACGAAACGCAGAGCAGGTCACACACATGTCTGCGTCGCACGTACCTGCACCGCAGCGTACGCAGCTGTCAGTACGTTCATGCATTACAAAATCTGCTCTGCCCTGCGCTGCGTGAATCTGCGTCACCTGCGTCTCAGCATACGCTGAGCCTTATTCTAGAGTCCTTAGTCTAGAGACCGCTAACCTAATTACGAATAAGTAATTCTACATTAAGGGATATCTATACTAATATTAGAAAGAGGTAAAAGTTTGTTTGTGTGTTTGTAAGTTCGTATGTAGGGGCTAATCTCTGGAACTACTAGTTTGATTAAAAAAAATCTTTCTTGAGGAAGGTTACAGGCGCGTTTACGGAACGAAGTCGCGAGCAGAAGCTGATGTAGGAATAAGACAATATAAATTGAACTTACCTCCGATCAAACCATAAGTGATCATCATCATGGTAACACTCTTGCTGAAGGTCGACAGGACGAAAGCAATGGCTGCGACAAACGACCCAGCCACGCAAACAGCGCGACACCCGAACTTGTTGCATAATGCCGACACCACCGGACCTGTCGACAACATTGATATTCTTCATAAACAAGACAAAATAAGAAGAGTAAGATAAACAAGTGAAAGAAAGCAAAGGACTTTGTGGGCTTGCGTAACATAACAAGTAACAACCCCAAAGTCAAAGGGCCGGAAGATCTAATTAATACACGGTAGAATTAATCTATTAAGGGGAAAGCGCCAGGGTAGCCCGCGAAATTCAAATTTTCTTACGATTTTTGCAAATTGCAAAGACGTAAGAAAATTTGGATTCCGCGGGCTACCTTAGCGCATCCATCTTAAGCCTGATTTACACGGTGCGATTATCTGTGGCATACCATACCATAAA
Organism: Omphaloscelis lunosa; assembly: GCA_916610215.1. Lineage (NCBI taxonomy): Eukaryota > Metazoa > Arthropoda > Insecta > Lepidoptera > Noctuidae > Omphaloscelis > Omphaloscelis lunosa. Next base: position 7,273,660 of record OU744255.1, read on the forward strand.
CTGAAGCAACAATAAAAGTTGCAAGTAAACGATGCAAGTTATAAGGCCGTCACAAACGTAGCTATAATATATATTAATATAATTTTTTTTGCGTAGTTTTTGGTGACGTACTAGAAATTTATATTATAGCTTCGTCTGAGGGCGCTCAAAGATTACTATGGAAAATATATCGTAATGTGTCTTGCTGTAATATATATTATAGCTACATCTGTGATGGGCTATATAGTTGCTTCTATTTTATTGTATGCCACAGGCAAGAAAGTTGCATCGTGTAAATGAGGCACTTATATTGATATAAGTGCCTCATCAACTTTAAAGTTTTGATATAAGTTCCAAGGCGCAACCGTCTCGCAATTAATTATTTACTATTACAGGGCGAATTGCTAAGAAAACTAATTAAGAACCGTTTGCCGCAGAAGCGTTAGAAATGTAGAGGTGACATTTACGTAAGGCAACACAATTTGACAAAATAAAAATTTGGTTCGGTTCTTTGAAACGAATATTAAATAAAATTGAGACGAGGTAGCTCCCAGAATAAGTCAGACTTTTACGCATTTATTATCACAAGATTGTCCTAGTAGGTCATTGATATTGTGCCAATTCTGTAATAATACGATAAAATGGATAAGGTATATGATACTTATTTGCATTCTAACCTAACTGTACCAATATTTATTTCTCACATGGTAAGATCATTATCGATAACAGTCAAGTGACCACCTTGGTACTAAAACATATATTACAAACTTGATCTGAGCTACTCGTTGTATTATTTAAATACTTGTAATCCAGTTCAAGGAATCGATGCATCGTCGTAAAAGATTCATTTTACTGCAAACATGAGTTTCTGTCCTTATAAGGACTGTTATGGCGCTGTTTGCAGAATTATGGAACTTTCACACAGTTTTGCAAGTTTGAAGATGCAGAGAAAACGGGCCTTGTCTCAAATTCAAGTTGGTACTTATTTATTTTATTATTAACACCTCATCGCTAATCAGCCTATAATGTTCCCACTGCTGGGACACAGGCCTCCTCTCTTCGAGAGGGAGTGGGCTGTAATCTACTACGCGGGCCCAGTGTGGGTTGGTAGATGTCACAAGTCCTCAAATTTTAGGTTCTAGGTCATGCCGGTTTCGTCACGAAGTTTTACTTCACCGTTTTGAGAGCAGTGTGGAAATGACTTATTTACCTACACCTGCATAAGTTCGACCCACGGCCTCATAAGTCGGGGCCGTTACCACTGGGGCACCACTGCTCGCCACCCATCCATTACCTACCTAATTGATAAGAAACAAATCTATTTACAATCAAAAAGTAATCGTACCGATAGCTACAGTAGCGACAAATTATTAATAATCATGCGTATGATTTAACATACATAAAAATAATAAAAAATGAGTACAAAATTAAATTAAACTCGTTTAGATAAAACTACATTTTTATCTACAAGATATCACGTGATTACTGAGGAGACTTCAAATGCACCGTAAGCCCACATTAAGCCACGGACGTAAAAATATCGCGCACTGGATTTTCAACTCTCGTTGTTGTTGAGCCCAACGTTCAGAATCCAACAGAGAGCGTCCCAGCGCGTTGAAAAAACACACTGTTGGATTTTCATATCTGGGTGCTAAGCTGAGCGTTGAAAATCCAGTGCACGAAAAAAAATCGCAGCGGGAAAAATCCGCCCGTCCGTACCTGGGCTAACAACAAATTGTATGTAGCCCAAATCAAAGTTCGTAGCCAGATAAGTTATTCTGAAATGTTAGGGTCACTATGCCAGGTCTCGCCGATAAGATAAGTACTTTCGCTACCACAAAACTGCACAAACTCGTCTAGAAAAAAATATTTTCTAGGACATTTTTGTTTATCAAACCATCGCCGTATCTTTGATCGTAATCGAGTACTTCCAATCAGGTCAATGGCAGTTTAAAATAGATAAGATAGGACCTCGACGGATAAAGTGCTGATACGTAAACCTAGTATGGGATGACGTTATTAATACTCCTCATAAGAATTAGACAGATATGCAGCTCCCTAATTGCATAACACACGATCAATCAAGATCTGTTTCATTTTGACAGTTCAACAACATTCATTGCGTTATTTACGTTGATGAGAGGACAATTTTTTCGAACATATGATGCAATGGATTAGCTATATCCTTCAAAATGATTCAGATTATGATTGATCGGGTTTTACGCAAATAGGGCGCAGGTTAATTTTTGCGTAGTAACAATTAAATTATCGATATTTGAGGATTCGGCTCGGTAATTTTATCAACCGTCACGAAGTATAATTAATATTTCTACGATAACAAGCATTACACAAACAAATGCGTTTCAGTCTGTGAGTGCGGACTATTCCTAACTAATCTGGATGGATTTATCTACCACTAATGCACTGTACTTGGTTATCACAGCGGTTCCGAGGTACTCACAATGAACTGAGTTTAACGGCGACACGGTTATTTCATTTTACTGCATACCTACGTTTCAAGTGTCAATTACTATAGGTACACGATATCAATAATAACAGATTTTTATGTTACATCTTTTCAGATAATCTAATGTGTAAAAAGATAGAAATAGCACGACTGAGAACGACCTATGAATCGTTTTACAGGCGCTTGAATTCTCGAACATAAGTTTCCTTTGAATAATGTCAGTTAGATTTTCAAAGAGCTTAGTTCGATTATGTCATCAAGCATAGGTATACCTATAGTAATAACCTTATATGCTATAAATACAAGGAAAAACTCGTTCAAAAATAAATTTAAATATGCTGATATCTTGAGAAAACTCCGGAAAATCTCGTCATCATAAGTATGAAGTCGGCAATAAGCCAAGATTGTAAAGCGATTAATTTGCTGTTTGTTCTAAGCTAATACCGTGGTGCATTATAATACTGATACATTTGCGTAGGTACTCATAAACATTAGCTGCATAAATCTCTTGTTAGATACTAGATAAGTACGTAGGTACAACCCACACATGAATAATGGATGGTGCATGTGACAACGTGACCTGAATTGATAGGAAATGAACGAGCGTTCGATTGCAATGGGGTCCAAAAATGAGGAATGGTAAAGGTCTCAGCAATTATCTACTGATGTCAATTAAGACCCATCCGTCAGATGCCAGCACGAATTCCGTTTTGTATCTATTTTACATGAATTATTAGAGCCACGGAACATTATAATCTATCTGCTAATAGCTTCTGAGACCAATGTAGATAATAAAGTTGTTCGACTAATAAACTGAACAATCAAACATACACTGCGTCGGAAGCTGTTAACACACAAAGGGCAGGAAATAAATTATCAATCATCATAAATCTTACCAGCCGCTAAATAAAATCCTGACAGCAAACTGCCGACCCATGCGACAGTGCCTTTACCCTCGCCGAAGTACGTCACTAGTTCTGGTAGGAATATGCCGAATGTGTAGGCTATGCCATCCACGATCATGTTGCACATAAAGGATGCGAAGACCACGACCCAGCCGTAGCCCCCGTCGGGGGGAGGTGGCAGTTCATAGTCGTAGGCCTCATCGTCGTCGTCCGCGGCTGCGCCTTCCGCCGTCAGTCTTGCTGCTTCTTCGCATGACGTCTCACTTTCCGTCTGTAACAAAAACACGATGATTTTTATTTTTTATCACCAATGTGGGTCTCAATAAAAGTGGCGACGCGCGCACGCTGAACGTCAATGCAGTTTCGTTGCAGTATTCTGTAGAATTCTATAGCTATAATGACTATAATGGCTGTGTGAATGTGACCATTGATTTTTTCTGTGACTAAATATGCAACAATACGTAGGACAGAAATACAGGCTACTGGAAATACAAAGACGATTTTAAAGACCTCGTAAAAATTCTCATTAGTAGCAATTCATAGCTGAAATTACTACGCCTACACAAGGCGCCAGTTTAAACGATCAAAATTAATTTGCACAAACATTTCAGTCACTTCATGGACGAGTCATATCATACCAGCAAACAAAATCATCTAAAAAATCTAAATGGTTGAGACGTTATGTTTAGGATACTCTATCAATCAAATACGTCACTAGATTTTACGCCTTTTTTATGTAACGTGTCCCAATTTTAAATTAACCAGCATTTACAAACACTGTTAAAAACGCTTAGAGCGTCAATATCATGGCTACATCTATCCATATACAGTTTTACATAAACGTTAAAATTAACGCGTCGTAAATTCAAATCTATTACGTCATGTTGATTTTCATTATTATTGTAAGTATTTAACATGCTTTATTGTCGTCTGTCGTAAATTTTATAAACGTTAGTAATAAAACGTTTGCTCTTAACGAGCCTTCGGAATTTTACCGGTCGTAATTTAATTTCCCGAGCCTAACAAACTTTATTTTGAGCTACGAAGCCTACGTTAAAAACTCGTGACCTCGAGGAGCTCATGGCTAAGTAATAAACAGCCGCACGAGTCGATCCATGAGGTTAAGCTACGCTCGTCGGGGTTTTTACGTGGGTGGGGGACCATCTTTACATATCGAGACTCCGTGCCTCGAAGCGCACGTTAAACCGTTGGTCCCGGCTGTCATTCGTGGATCTTTGACAGTGGTTACGGGTAGTCAGAAGCCCGAAAGTCTGACAAACAGTCTTACCAAGGGGTATTGTATTACCCAGTTACTGGATTGTGGATTTCAGAAAGGCAGTCGCTCCATAAAATACTGGTATTCAGCAACACCCAGTTAGACTGGAAGCCGACCCCAACATAGTTGGGAAAAGGCCAGGCAGATTTATTTGAAGCCTACCTAGAAAACTCTGACGATCAATAATGTTACCAATTTTCAACTAACGGAACACCTTTGTCTGTCAGTATATGTTCTTTTCACGGTCATTGCCACTGCCATTGCCAAAGGCTTTATTCCAATTAACATGCATGTTGAATATCAAACGCAAGTATATACGCCTATTGTTAATAACTGGAAAACAATGAGACAACTTTATTCGCAGTAGCAATGAGTTCTTTGTTATTGTTATAAAAGAAAAAACGCGGATGAAAATCTGTGTAGATTAAACTTTTGCACGAAATTGAAAATCTAGCGGTTGTTTGCAACTGCAGCAACAGTTACAAAGTGTTATACGATTCAGTTTGTCTAGTAGACACTAACTTTTGGCCGCGGTTTCGCCTGTGTGGTTGTCGGAAAATATCCCACAGGAACATACTACCGGGATTAATTAAAAGTACCCTATGTGTTAATCCAGGTTATAAACTATCTGTGTGCCAAATTTCATTCAAATCCGTTCAGCCGTTTTTGCGCCAATCCGGAATATATGTACACGCAAACAAACAGACAAACGAACAAAAATTCTTAATTTCTCGTCATAAGTATAGATTAGTGCATGTTATCTGAACCTAACCTAGTTCTAAGTGCAATGAATATACAGTCAGGCATGCATAGAATAAACACTGCAGATAAAATAATCAACAAGTAAATGTGTACTTTAGTAAATTATGTCAGTTGAAAATACTGATCTGGATGTGAACATCCCTTTGTTAGCAGGATGAGTGACGTTTCATTATCTTTTTATCATTTCTTTGTTTGCCGCCGTGTCAATAACAGTTGTCATGCTTGGTGCTAGAACTATCAATACTCGGACACTCACAGAGAGTATCTACTATTCTACCTATAGCTGTTTTTAATGTTTTGCACTGTACAGCCAGCGTCATATTATAAAAATTTTCTTCTACAATTCGCCTTTGTTTTTGCTAAGGGTAAAGATATACATGATGAACGTGCAGACTGTACTGTTACCTGGAACCGAGAGCAAAACATCTGTAATCCGAGTAGCTGCTACTAAAAGCTCATAGTTTAGCGCAGTTGTATACATCAAAGTTCAAACACGTGCTGCCAACCTGCTGTTTCTACGCGGCGTATCTCAAATGATACCAATTTAAAATATTATAAACAATGCGGTAGCGGTGAGTCACGGCGGGAGAGGAAAATTACTGTAGTATGAACTGCGAAGTGTTTACTAAGCGTGGATTAGGTATTTGGCGACCATTAAATTTTGTTTAGTGGGAAGAGTACCAGCGAAAAATGTAGATAGAACAAAAATACTTACGAGTTGGCTTAAGCTTAAAACGTGAAAGTACAGCAAACGCTTTTTCCTTGGTATGCATGCAGTAAGAAACTGTTTCATACTACTCTCTCTTATAATACGGATTAGCACCAAAAAGTCCGGTAAGTTATTTAATAAGAATCAGTCAAAACAAGCTTCAATTAAAATAAAAACAAACGATAACTAAGCTGCGAATTAGGCCAAGGCGTTGATAATGTTCTCATAATAACGTAATACGATTATGGTGCTTGTTATCAAAAATCTTACAACGAAATGTCCCATTGAAAGCTGCATGTTTCTCTTTCATTTCAATAAAATTACCGGCTATTCAAATACTTCCCGGGTCTGTCATGGACTCATGGGTGTCCAGAACAGAACGGGTTTGTTTAACGCATGAGCACTGCTGTCATTGTTATGGCTTTGTTTGCAGCAGACGGGTGCCCGACCTTGTCCGTGTTTACACCACAAACGGCTCAGGCATAATGATTTATTTTGTTAACATAGATTATAGAATATTGTAGACATTTCCTCGTTTTCACTTACGATTTTAAGAAACTGATTTGGAAGTTATAAATACGCGGGTCTTGATTTTCAACATTGATATTGTAAGTAGGGATGTTATGGATATGTTTCGCATCTGGATAAGGGATACGGATATAGAAATAATATTATTCCGGTTTCGGATATGAAATTATTTTTGATTATCCGTTAGTTTCGGATAGTTTCGGTTACGGATATTAGATTTTACGAAATTGTAAAAGTAAAACAGAAATAAGAAATTTAAAAAAAAACGTGCAAGTGACGCTCGCGGCTAGTGTGTCGGCTCGGTCGGGCAGACAAACCTGTCATAACGTGTCTGATTTAGACTCCGCCCCTATCAGAAATTATCCAAAACCGGTTTCGGATAATAGGGGCGGAGTCTATCAGATTCAGTTACGGTTACGAATAGATTTTTATTTCGGTTATCCGGTAGTTTCGGTTACGGTTACGGAGCTCCTTAACATCCCTGATTGTAAGCAGTATTATACCTAGTATAAATTTATTTATTTAATACTTCAAGCACATAAATGTACAGAGGCGGACTTAATGCCATAGGCATTTTCTACCAGTCAACCTTTGGGTAATGCAGATATGAGCAGTGGTAGGTGCAATATCGAAAATTGTGGAATAAATATTTATTTAAATATAAGGATATACCTATATAAATATTATTAACACATTTTTTTGTAATGTATTTGTGGTCTTAGAACATTTTCCCTAGGTTCTAAAGCGATTAAAATAGGTATGTGGTATGAAGCATAGTTATTTCTATCCATCATGAACAATTAAAACATGACATGAGGAATAAACACTGACAGTTGAAATTAAAATAACTCCTTGCCTCATTCCGACGTGTGAAGGCGGAAAATTCGATCTAACGAGGAAGCCCAAACGGCCTTAGAACATTGTACTTACTTCAACATACGGAGACAAAGAATCTTGTAAGCTTCGATTAGAATTCATGCCAAAGATTCCGCGTTGCTACAACATTAACACAATTTGAAAACAATTCCTGCTGCCCTTCGGTGAAGAAACACTGTTTCATTTTCATAGCTTAGAAATCAAATCGAATGACAGACAGAGAAGAAACGATCGATGACTTACTTATATTGTGTTTGAGTCATATTGAAACACTCGTAAAATAAAGTAATTTTCAACAAAAAAGGCCAAAGTAATGTATCTCCTGTACCACAATCACAATCTGTTTCGATTTGAAACAGATTGCTAATCCATTGCTTCATAAGTTGGAAATAAAATCTGCTCAACAACTTGAATAACGTAATGAATGTTGTTGAACTGTCAAAATGAAACAAATTAGGCACAATTGTTTGCGAAAATAAGTTACACAATTAGGGTACTGACTGGCGTGGCGGTTGAGAATATAAAAAAAAACCAAGACAGAGCGCTGCGAACAATACAGTGAAGCATGCAAAAACTACACCTCCGCTATGTGCATACACGCTCACACGCACGCATTTACAAACATTTACAATGACACTACAATCAAACTACACCTCACTAAGAGCACACATGTTTACGAATCCAGTTTCACGTCACTGTTGACAACGGTATGCCTTGGTTTTTTATTTGGTCTGAGATAAAACCCGTCAAACAAAAGAACATGCGTACAGATGCGTAGGTACGCTAACAAATTCTATCTTAACCTAAACTTATTGTAAACAAAGAGAATTTTGATATTTTAAAGCGTCCTATGCAGATCTTGACACTACATAAATATTCATTCAACAGATGGTACCTCTACAACAAATTTCACTATAGAATTTACAACCGCAAACTCTGTAGCGGGTGTTATTGACCTTAGTCTGAACTTATGATGTCTGCGAAATTCTAAAATTACATTTCACTTTGAGCGACGATAATTTTCATTATACATTTGCACACTGACGGAAATCTTCTTCGAACGAAACATCAAAATAGTTACGAGAAAGATGTGAAAAACTTGTAAGACGATTTAGAAGCTGTTGCTACAAAGTGTGTCCTATTCAATGAAGCTCTAATTGAATTAAAAAAATCGCTCAAAGCATAAAAAGGCAACAAGTCATGCTGAAAACATTTAATGAAAAAGCCCAACCAATATCTCAGATTTTCAAATTGAAAAGTCATGGGAAACCCAAATCGGCTTAAAAATGGAAATTACACACTCAACACGGAGAGTACGACTGCAAAATGTTTCTAATTATTTCAGATCTGGTATATTCAGCGTCATTACGAAACGTCGGTGAATGAATTTTCGATGTTATTTTTGAGGTCAATTTATTTAGTCTGATGTAATGGCATTTAACATGGCCATTGCGTACAATGGCAGGCAACGTGGTCGCGTCGTGTGCCGCGGCGCACGCGCACGTGATCTCGATTGCCATTAATTGATTAGTGCCGCACGCCTGTCGCAAACTGCTTCCTTCAACGTATTATATATGAAGACTTGAACAGGACGCAAATATGTGCGGTAAATAAATCAGAAACCTATTACGTTTTATGAGCATAATATTTGAACTACCTATGTAGCAAAGGATTTATTTAGATCGGAAGATAGCCTTTGTATCGGACAAGTCACCCAAGTGCTTAGTTTAATTTTCTAGACTCTTTCATCTTGCTCTTATATTCAAAGAACCTAGCAGTCATGAATAGGGACATTATAGACATTATAGAGCATATTAATTTTTGGACTATTTGTGCAAAAAAAAACTCAGTAAGATTTTTATAGTTGCAGTGGACGATATAAGTTAACTATGGCGTGTCGCGTGCACATAAAATCAAGACGATTATGACAACTTTAGAGTACATTGAATAAATCTCAAGTAGGGTAATGAATGGTAACCAATGTAAACCAATTATGTGTCACGGTTCTGTAACCTAGTAAAATGTACTGAGCGTCCAGTCGCTAATTGTGTAGTAATTTACTAATTACAAAAGTAATTTATCCATTATTTAAATAAGCTGGTAAATTTTGGCTGTCATTATATTTTTTTCTATTAGAAACACATCACTCAATTAAATAAAATACTAACCATCTTTTTCACACTCATATTTCAAGAAAAAACACAAATAAATGGCACAGATAAATAACACAACACCCACGTTAGTTGCAAAACCAACCGACAATGGCAATGATAAGTCTGTAGTCCTTACTGTAGATAATTCGATATCCTAATCAACACACGCCTTGATAATAACAACACTAATTATTTCGATATCTTGAGGGAGATCCGGTAGGCTACCAACAGTGGTCATTATAGACGAGTGACCAACGTATTTGAGCAGTATAATCTGAGCGGAGTCATTGAATAGCGTTGTCATACTAGTGTATGAACAATTAACCAGTCATTAATAATAAATGCATCGTGTTACACGTGCACATCAGATTTAAATGCACCTTGAACACCTATGAATGCTAAGTAAAGTAAATAATATAGACGTACGCGCATGTGAATTTATGGTTTAGGTAACCGCGTCTTAGCTGGCTCTACTAGTAAGTTATTTAGTTTATTCATGACGTGAATTGTTCAATTATGGCTGTTACTTAGAGCGTTTTATTGAACCTCTATACGTATTCATTTCGATGATTGGTGTATTTCTAAAAATCACTATTTAAAGAATTTGGCGTTTGCTAACAAATATTGGGATAGTGACTGCACCAAAATTAAGATGTCCTTAAAATGTCTAATTTTTAGCGCCAATACTAAAAATGGAAAGTGTACAGTTACTGGAATAGATCGCAGTACCTAAACGTTTACTCACGAAATCGCATGCATGATATTTATATCGAACTGAACTGCTGCAACACTGCAGCAGTGGTTCCCTGGCGCCGCCCGTGCCCGTTACTTTTCACAACTCAATTTGAGGTAAGTCGGACAGTCGGAGTGGCCTTTATTTTCACACCTATCTGCTGTCCCTTTGGTAAATATAACAATGATTTAAACCTACGTTACCTTTATAAGACGTGGTTAGTAATGGACAAAGTAAACCGCAAGGACGTGCGATGTCACCATAAAGTAAGTATTGTTTAACTTATAATTTGTACATTACATGTTAAAATAATGTGCCTAAAACAATCAAACAACACTTACTAATAAGGAGGTGGTGATAAACACGATAATAGACTCGCAATATGCCACGAGTTTGGTCCCAATATAGAGGTGGCCATGGTACTTATTACAAAAAACATAATACTTATTAAAAAAAAACTAAAACGTGACATATCGACTGACGCTTTAAAAGTATTTTATTACTACACGTATTTGAAAATACGTTTGACATCATTTATATATTACAGACATCTTTTTGTGACCACCGATGGAGTCACACGTATAAAACCTATTTATTTAAGTAATGTCGGATATTATTGGCGCAGTTAAAGGAAAATAAGTAGAGGATAACTATAAAAAAAAAATACAAACAATACGTTTATTCTTATCAATGTGAAATTCAAACTAAAATTGTAAATGTAAACATAAACATCGCGCCCGCACCACATAGCACCGCACTACTTAACCACATCACATGCACTAACTGGGAATAAATTTCATAAGTTTTATTCTTCCTGTTAATCATTGAAATTGCAACTTTACTTATAGATTTGTATTTTTATTTTCTTAAGATTATATAAGCTAAATAAATAATAAGAATATAAGCTAAATACAGAAAAATGTACTTACATTGCATATTTACGCTTAAATGTACGACAATGATGTGAAAGAGCGGAGCCTTCTAATACAGGCATTATTTGCATAAAAGGAGGCTCCCCAAACACGTTTAAATGTAATGTAATTTTCTATTTGTCACAATAAACATATTTTTTTTTTGCGTACAGTGTTGTCTGGTATATACTCTTCTATTCGTGTGGTTAGAAGACTAACCTGTCAGAGTTTTAAAACCGCCCATGGGCTTCTAACTTGGCGTCGAAATGCCGTCGAGAAATATATCTCTCAAACATGCCGATGTTTTCCTTCGCCGTCTGCATAAAATTCCAAAACAATAGTAGCAGACATTAACCTACCAATCTACCACTATTAACCCACATGCATAGCCGATATCGTCTAGTTCTTATCCAAAGGACAAACGTGACGGTTTCATAAACAATTCAACAATTCAGTTTCCCTAACAACGATTCAAGGTAATGTCTAAATAAAGATTACAGGGCACAATGAAGAACTAGTTTTTGTGAAGCAGATATTATAATAAAATACCTATAAGAAGATAGTGTAATTTTTAATTAATATACAGTTATTATATCATGTTTTGAAAGTCGAAAAAAGGAAAGAAGTATTGACCTTATACTTCTAAAAGCAAATAAGCAATTAAATCAGGAGAAACAGGAGAATGGACAAGAACACCCATAAGAAAAATGCCAGAAGGCAGAAAAAGTAGATACTGTAAAATATAGTTTTTCCTAGAGCTATTCGTAGACTCGTAGCTCTACTAGCTACAGGTACGCTAACTGCTCTACATAGAGTCTGGCCACGCTAAGTCTGCATTAGTAAAAAAAAAACGGTGGAATTTGAAAATCTATAGACGGCAACACCATCCTGTCCTAAGAAAAAAGAATTTGATACTTTTTCTTTTTGTTTTTGATAGGTTATTTTGTTTATATTCTGATTTGTTCCTAGTAAAAAATATTCACTTTAGCACGATGCAATGTGGATTGGATTTGATACAGTTTTTTTCATCGTATGGAGGTAGAGCATAGGTACGACATAGTCTATTATACATAATCTATTATGCTAAAATCAAAAGGCAAAGTTTCAAAATTATTAGATCTACGTAAAACCCCGAAACTGATATAACTGACTGATGTAAAAGTATACCATAAATAAAACTTTTTTTGGGGTTGCCCATTTTTTCCATTGCAGACTTAGCGTGGTCAGACTCTAGCAGTGTTGCCAACTGCAAAAATTCAAATTATCAAGATCCCACGTCGAAATGATGAACGTTTTTTGGGCAAAATTATCGTACAAAAGGAAGTAAAACGTTAATTCAAATTGCTATCATGAATAAAATTTAAAACTAGAGTCAAAGGAGAAGTATATGCCAAGTTTCAACACTAATGGCGCTAGCAGCACAAACCGTAAACATGTTTTTTTTTTCTTAAATTATTTAGTTGATAGTTTGAGGTTTTACACAACACTACAAAGCAAAAAATTACTTTTATTTCGGAAGCCGGTTAAAAAAACATATTTGGATACGATCGACATCGTAAAATAGAGATGATAATCGAAGTAGTGGCCAATTATGTTGATAAAAGCTATTTTTATAATTCCATGCTTAGCGACACAGTATTCGATATACAGCTTAAAATAATGAAGATAAACACAGTATCTACAGTAAATATCAGGGTATTAAATCTTTAAACCGTCTGCAAAACGTGTAAAAATCACCTTACATAGATAAGGCGTTATCATAATGATTTATTAAGCAATCCTTAGGTTTTAGGGATCGAGTTTGAGTATCGTCGGTATTATTTAACTTTTAAGTACTACAATAATCTAATTTAATTTTGTTTTTAAGATAATTAGGCTAATAGTCATCGCCCATCGGCGATTTTTATCTGTTACTAGCGCTTTACCGGGCTTGGCTTCGCATGGGGTAGCTTTAAGTATTAATCTACGGAGCGCCTACCTACCTACTTATCTACCTACCCTACCTACCTACATACCTTTGAGAAGTATTGAAGGTTTTTTATTTACAAGAAAATTTAAAGTGGTTCAAGCATTTAGCTAGTTATCAACTGCACTCTGCAGCGTGATCGATTGCAGTAAGAAACAGCTCTACGATTTATCAAGCGATAAGGCAATGCAACAGGTACCTATAACATTCAAATGCATCCAACTTCCACTTCAATTTCTCCAATGTTGTATAGTTGAAAACGATATTTTCTTAACAAGCTTATAGTTCTACTTCAGTGAGACTTTAGGGCTCATATAGGGATTAGGGCCAAGGCCGTAGGCTGCTCCCGCTCCGAAATGAGAGAATCCAGAATCTCAATACAGAGATCGCTTTATTTCTGATGATCATCCACGTCAGTTGCCACGTATAGGTATGCTTGTTTTAAAATTAAGTTGGTTCTTATTGTGTCTGGTCCAGAGCTCGGCCTCCCCTCCCCTCCGAAGTGAATTCCTGGCTACGGCCTTGATTAGGGCAAAGGGCAGTTATAAGGATTTTAAACACGAGATTGGTGTCTCCGCCATCGTATGGGGATCAATCATACCATACGTAATTTTCCATAAATACTTTTCCACGGGTTTGTCATTAACCTATCTAATACAAAACTAATATTCACAAGACGACATCGTTATCGCTCTTCTTCAGCACACAGTTCAATAAAATTCAGGAAGAATTAAAATAAGCCTCTTTTCTACGACCAATTTACCTTTATAAATTAGTTCAACTACTATGAATAACTGTTTAGTCGCGTGTAGAGTACCTACATTGTAACATTTTAATACATAATTATTTAGCCTTTTGTTCACTTTATTTTAATTTTTGTATTTTTGTTGCTGTGAGAACAATGGTATTTGGAACTGATGCAGTTATTGACGCTCTGCAAAAGAGTTGTAGAAGAATACATTCGTGTCGTTAATATTAGTAGAACAAACAGCATAATTAATAATTCAACAAGGTGAAAATTGGCAAAGAAAAATGCTCATTTAATAGTATACGAAAGTTCATGTATACATGTATAGTACCTACTTATTCTATGCTGCCATGATAGTAGATACTTACTAATTCCATGCTGTCATGTCATTGTTCTAATTCAATATCTTGTTCTAAACTTAGGGCTACCGAGCTCTGCTTGGTTGAAAATACGGAGAAAACGAATTTTCTCAGATATTAGGCTAGATCGATTTTTCGCCCTCGTATAATACTTCGCCCCTATAGGATATTGCAACTTTCATTGAAATCGTTAAAGCCGATTTCGAGAACGCGAATACAAATAATTATTCTCCTATATATTACAAAAATTTTGCCCGTTTAATAGGATAGTATATTTAGCTTGCTACTGGCACACCGGATTTATAAAAGGTCCTGTTGTTTTCAGGAAAAGCGAACAGTCGTTCCAATACAAAAAATCATTACCTTGCAAATCCGTGACATTGTCAGGCTCTAAACTAACTTAGTCGATTCACTATGAATTTTCTATTCTTATTGTAAACGAAACAGGCACATTTACTTTATTATGTTAAAGAAACACGCACGTCATTTATCGATTATTATCATTTTAATAATTTAATACCACATCGTGGCCGTGTTATCCCCGTGTGGACTCTCGATGAACTTTACTGAATGTGTTGATAAAAATTACGATCTTTCTACTATTGTAATAGAGACCAGTTTGCTTTACACTTGATGAATAGAACCTTGAATAATTGTCCTCACGAAGGTTTTCCAACAGCCTTGTACAGGATTGTCACTGTCAAAGACACGACATTAGTTTGATTGTAAAACTCTTTTGATAGAGGTTACAGTCGTTTTTTTTGCGCAGTGATAATAAAGAGTTTATTTGAGAGAAAACTTGCAGAGAAGTGCATGTCGTAATACCGGTGTGTCGTTCTCATCGTTAAGTTATGCATTACTTTGTATGGTGTTAATAATCTTTTTTTCTTTCTTTTTATTAACAACCGTCTGACATTTGTGCTTCATCTTATGGGTAAATTACCTATCTGCCTACAATAAATATCGATTGCTTACGTAAAAAAAATGTCATTAGCAGATCTGCCAATAAATTTATTTTATCTGTTGTATTGAATATACCATACTTACTCGTTGAAGTATTATGCAAGAATGATAACGTTATTGTACCTACTTTCTCGCAAACAAATTTATCTGTCTTTGCGTATTGTATTATCCTTGATAATTAAGATAAGCCACCTGAGCCGTCGTTGTGTTTGCGATAAGATATATTTTGCGAAATAGGTTTGCTACCACCACCCGTAGCCGTATCTCTGTACATTACGAGTGATTATGTTTATGCCCTGATATCTAAGTACCTGCACGTCTTCTACTGAAAAATCTTTACCGCTGGGATAACACCAACGGGAAACGCCATTGATTATCGCGATGATATTCCTACGGGTTAACGTCCATCATCGCGATAATCAACAGCGTTTGCCGTTGATGTGGCCTCAGCAATAGTGGCTACTTGATTTCATGTTCTTGCCATTTCACAAATTACTGAAATTACCTACACACTTTCAAATTACATTCAGAGAGAACTGTCCACGAGCAAATTAGAATCACAGAAAAAGACAGACCAAAGACCTGTCTAGACAGTAAATTAGAGCCTGCATGGCACGTAGTCTGACTTTATCCCAAGGGTATTCCAGTTAGCATTTCCAGGGGTTCCAATTTAGCTGGAAACAAGCCACGTGCACATTAGTACATACTTTGCATGGCTGAATTTGGAATTCAGCAAAATATTTTCGAGGTAAATTGTACGAGTTTGTGCGCGGCACGAATGTCGATACGAGAGAAAATTTCATTTGCGGAGGGTATACGCGGGTACAGAAATCAATTTACAACGCAATTTTTATTTGCACATACGGCTTTACTCTCTCATAAATAATACTTACGTACCTGTAAATAAAAGAGATATAATGCCTTCTTAAAAGCTTTAAAAAAGATAAAATACAATATTTAATAATATTCTTTACTACAATATTTGAATTACCGAAAATTGGCGAGTAGTGTCGGGCTGTTACTCATTGATAAAACGGTGACCGCATAACAGTTTGTGCCAATTGCCGGCACCCGCATGCCACTAGAGCTGATTATTACGACACCGGTCACTAAGTAAACAGCGTGAAACAAAATAATGGAGTGAATAACGTTTTGGAGACACGTCAACAGGATGAGTTAACTAGATCTAACTAACCAACACGAAATCTCCGGATGAACGTTTGGAAAATCCGATTGTGTGCCACCCCCATTACTGGTGGATATCGTACGTAAGACACGAGAATATGGACAGAATAATGAAACAAAAAAAAGGGTTTGCATTATTTTGTTACCGTACCACCTCACTGTCACATCTTTGTAGAGAAGGAGGATGAATAATTAATATATAGCCCAGACCCTCTTCATAAATTTATTTTTAAAACAGTATTTTTTTGTATTACTTAAATTACCAGCTGTTGCCCGCGACTTCCGTCTACGATCCAGTATGAAAAGTAGCTTGTCCTCAGGTCATGGTCTACCCATGTGCCAAATTTCATCCAAATCTGTTCAGCAGTTTTAACGTGAATGCGTAACAAATAAACTCACTTTTGCATTTATAATATTATATAATTAGGATTTAATAACCTTAAGTCTTGTATGAAAGTTATAGTAATTTTGATATAATAAAAAAAAAATATTTTCACTATAAAAACCAAAACCCATAATAAATGTCTAGTAAATACCAACCCTTTCCATTGTTTGTCCCCGTTCAACTGTTTCAACTGTTTCCATGTTTTGCGGTTCACAATAGCAGATTAACTGAACAAATGCAATGCAATGGAGTCTGATTTACAAATGAAAAGTGCCAATTAACATAACAGCTGAACTATTGGCAATTCCATTTTAGTCTGCAGTAATGATGATTAGCCCAGATCATGGTATGAAGCGTTGCGTAAACTATGTTTCCAGAACTGAATGGAACAAACTGATATCATATATGGTTAAGGGGTAATCCACAATTTTAGTCATCATCATCATCTGTCTAGCCTTTTCCCAACTATGCTGGGGTTGACTTCCAGTCTAACTGGATCCATCTGACCTCCAGAACCAAGTTACGGGATATGAAATGTTTAGTATGCAAAGGAATTGAGAATTATTACTAATGGATATTTGATTGCATGCTTTTCAATAAATAAAAAAATATGTCACAGGCCTATTACTTTAATCTCTTGTGAATAACATGTGAATATTTTTTGTGAAATGGTGGTCCATTTTAGACAAGTACAGAGATATTTTTTTATATGTACAATAATAATTTAATAAAGTTATCTTCGACAATAAGACTATTAACTTATTATTATTTCAAAATTGCAAATTACGTATTAGAATATAATTATGCATTTCCTATACTTTTTCGTGTATAATGTGTGGTTTTTATCATGATCGGAAAAATGAAATCTTAATTAATTGTTTTTCCCGGTGCTAATATAGTATTGCAATCGAACTCAAACTACAATTATATTATTTATTACATAAGCTGTCTTGTGACCCTAAATATAATGGGGGTACCGTTTACTAGGTATCTCATTAACAGTAATTAAATATTGAAGAAAAGTGATTAGAATTAAGAGTAATGAAACTTAAATACTTTTAAATGATAATTAGTTTGACAACAAAGTAAACAATTAACCCTATTGTGTGTACTTATCACAAAGTACAGAAAAATAAAGTGTATCATTATCATTATTTAATTTAAAAAATGGACAGAAAATTAAATATTTCCATTATTATACTGTACTGTTTGAATGTTGTACTGTGAAATGTGTAAAATTAAATCGATGTAGCTAGCTACTAGGCTGAAAAATACATCAGACTATTCGAAAAATTATCCTTCATGGATTTTTGTGGTAAAAATAGTTTTTTTTAATGACTTTGACAGGTGGTCAGTTTTGTGCAATAGATGTTTCGATAGAGAACTATAATTCATGAGAAATATACGTAATTAATAGAGATAACAAGACGTTATCTCTTAACGTGTTTTGATGGCACAATTTAGCTTACCCAGCCCAGTACTAAACCTCCCCGAAGCATACGATTACAATACGTAACCTCAAATATAATCTAATATTAGCCAAATCACAAGAGTTTTCCACCGTGGATAATTTAAAATATGTATTAGGTTAAACACTTACCCTAGAAAAGGTTCTCAAACGATTGATACGAGGATTCGATGGGATATTGTTCAGGGACACCTTCGACATCTTTATTTAGTTATTTTCTTACTTCTTCACACAACAACAACAGAAAATAGAACGTTTAGTCACTTTCCAGTTTGCACTGGCGGGTTTGAAATTACACCAAGTTCAAGGGAAAAACAGATGAATTTAACACCTTACTTTACAATAACAAAAGTTTAATTTTGACAGCACAAATACGAATTGCACAATCCCTTATTTAACAGCTTTTTAGTTATAATCAACGCAAATTAAAATTAATTGTGCCCCAAATAATACTAATAAAGCTAACTTATTTACTGGAATACCACTAACATTTAAAAAAATAAGCTAATACAAAATTAACAATTCAATTTGACAGATTTGCTTACGGATCTGTGACGTTTCGTTACACAGAACGCACGCGTTTAGAACCGTTCTTTCTGCCGTCAGGCCGACAACTGCTAAACGTCAAAACAAAAACGCGCGAAGTGCGTATGTACGGCGCGAAAGGCGAAAATTGTTTTCGAGCGCATGTCGTTATAATATTTCCACCCATTCATTAGACTTTGTGTCTTTGTGAATAAGTATTTAAATACCATCAATAACATAATGTGCAAAGGTTTTTCAGTCATGAATGTGAATGATATGTTTATTGTTTTGTAGAAAACAAATTTCGCATTTCAGTAAGCTTGTCTCTTTTGAATCGCATTTGTTATCAATTGATCATCTAATTTCTTTCGTTAATTTCATTTAGTACCAACTAATTGTTTACTGATAAATTATGGTACCTAGTTAATTATGCAATTGTGTCTCAGAACTCAGACGATAAGTCGGTCAAATGGGATTGTGTTATTCTTTGTTAACTTATTTTATAAGTCTTCAGTTCTGTAAAAAAAATTGATAGAACTGTAACATGGATTAGGAAATTCATAATTATCTATTTTAATAATTAAATACCTAGCGTTGTCGTGTCGCGCGCAATCTGAAGCTGTCAGTGCTGTCACATATAGAAGAAAAAAATCGGGACGCCTGGACGGAATGCCATCTTCTAACCACACCAACGTAACAAAATAAAATGTCAGCCTGCTGCCATTTTAAGGTAAGTAAGTAACACAATAGTCATTCGTTACAATCCATAGTCATTCGTTACAATTCATCACGAAGGGCGATCTTCGATCCCTTATGGCGTAAGTCGTAAAACTTTGCTTTTGTTTTATTTCCGGATCAACGATCAACAAAACAGTTGGCTATAAATGTTTTTTTATTTGATCTGAGGTTATAAAATATGGTTTGCATTATAGAAGCAAGGTGGGTCTTTATAGCTCTTCCCCAAAAGGCTTGAGTACGTGACATGTTAGATAGACATGCTGTTAGTAGCTCCCCGGATTTACGCCTAGGCACACGAGGCACTAGCCTAGGAGCCCAGCCAGCCTAGGGGCCCAGCCAGCCTAGGGACCCCACCAAACCGGCTACCCCGACCAGGTAGTTTGACTATAGTGACATTCTTAGCATAGACAGCATTTTTTCTGATGTTTGTTTATACTACTTAATTAAAGTCAGATACAAATTTGTAGAAAAAAAAAATGTTTATTTTCCTGTACTAGTTAGTGCAATTTTTATTTACTAAATTTCCAAAATGGATTCGGAATGGGCCTCAAATGTCGAAGTGCCTAGGGGCCCTTGGTCTCTAAGTCCGGGGCCTGGTTGTTAGAGATTCGGTTAAGATGCTTAGTTCAAGTTTTTCAATGGATGAGGATGAATTGGGTCACTCGTTGCGATTGACCTATGATCCTATGATTGTATGTGGAGGAGGCTAGCTAAATGTAGTGACTTCAGCTCGTAGGTATATCTGTACGGTGACGATAACCATTAAATAATTATAGTTAAGGTGTCAGATAATCCATGGGCAGAAATATAGATAATATTAGGCAAATGTTTGTAGTAAGGTATGGAAGCTGCTAGGTAAAGAACAGCTACAATTAATTACCTTACTAGGTACTTCTCTACGTATATAGTGAAGTCCAAAAGGTGATGAAAACTGCACTTAAGTTCTGCTCTTTCTGTTACCGTACTGACAAAAATGAATTATACTTTAAGTTTTTGATCTAACTACAGTACCTACGTCTTTTGTCTGCATAATAAAATGGAGTCTATAATAGAAACTTCCACACGTGATTTTACTCAATATTGATTTGCTGTCTGGTTATCTGCAGAAAGAAATAAAAACAACTGCGGGCCTATATACTAACGATTTTGTATCACAGAAAATGTTAAAATGGTATCAACTAAGCGATTGCTTTTATTGAAAATTCTATTTATACGTTAGGAACACGCAAATGCAACTACAAATATCCAAACAAACTGTAACTTCTTACATTCTGACAAGCTTTAGCGGTAAATACGTAAATTGTATCCTTACCCGGTAGATACCTATTACGTAAATTTTATGAACACATGAATGTACATTTATTTCAGCAATTAGCGTCATTACGACAGAGTTACTTAAAAGTTTTTGACGCGTAAATGCGGTCTATATTTCATTCATGAAAGAAAGGGGGAAAAAAGAAGCTTTTTCGGGATGACTTACTTACCAATGATTTTTCGGTGGGATTGACACGTATGCGTGGCTCTGAGTCTTCGTCTTCAGGCGTGCATTCGGCGCCGGCAGTCTGGCCCATGGTGGCGGTAGCTGGGTGTCTGGCGTGGGCCAAGCGGGGCCGCGTAGAGCAGCCCGCGCGTCTGTCGCGCGTCCACTGCCGCGCCGCCTCGGCTCCTCACAGTCCTCACTGCACACGTAAGGTTGGGGCCGGCTATCGATACTAGGCATGGTAAATCGCCTGCCCGTAAAAATCAAAGTGGTCGGTACTAAAATTTCTAACATTTGGTAAAATTTGTGATAATTGGAATACCAATTAAGTGACTAGACTCAAACTCTGCTTACAGATAATTTTGATCAATTATTAAATCTTAATCCCCCTTTTACGCAATAGGTACTGCTACAGCTAAGTTTAAAACGGGTAACTTGACGAACACAGCAAAATATAACAACATTTAATACTCTAGTTCTAGTACCTGGGCGACTGAGTTCCGCTCGGGTGAAAATAGAGAAAAACGAATTTTCCCAGAAATGAGACCTAAGCTAGATCGATTTTTCGCTCCCGTAAACCCCTATATTTCAACTTTCATCGAAATTATTAGAGCCATTTTCAAGAACGTGGTTACAAATATGTATATATATTTACTTACAAATATTGCTCATTTAATAGTAAGTATAGGATAGTGCAGCTTCGCCGTCACAATTCCATATGACTCTTTCGAGACATCGAACCTCATGTTTTGCCATTCGAAATTCGAATATATGTGACTTGTTGACTTGCGTGTCTTTATCGATAAAAAGAGAGCCATGCCTAGAAACCGGCCGGTCGATACAGCGGGCGCAAGTCCGCATACAGCTGGGACCTCTGACAGTTAGAACTTGCAAACTTAACCACTTATGTACTTACGTGTTGTTTTAACCTTTTGCTGCTTTTCGTGTTGTTTTATTAAAAGAAGAATTCAGAGGAAATAAAGATTTATTTAAGAAAAGACTGCTACTAGTAAAATTTTAAAACTAATCTTACATTTGACAGTTTTAACTAAGTAGGTAATTTGGTAGGTTTTGAAACGAATGTTCTGCTTATTTTGCAAACAAATCAATCTGAAGTTTGTATTATATATAGGGACATTACCTTTCAAATACTTACCTTCCTGCCTAAAATTGAAAGGCACCGTATCTAAGCTACAAACGTGAATACTTACCTACAACATGGATACCATTCCAACTTATCTAGTCATCCCCAAAATACTTGTGCAGACCAGTACCCTAATTGCGTAACTTATTTTCGTAAACGATTATAATTAATTTATTTCATTTTGACAGTTCAACAACGTTCATTGCGTTATTTACGTTGTTGAGCAGATTTTCTTTTTCAACTTATGAAGCAATGGATTAGCAATCTGTTTCGAATCGAAACAGATTGTGATTGATCGTGTATTACGCAATTAGGGTACAGTACCCTAATTATGTAACAAATTTTCGTGGATGATTAAGACTAATCTGTTTCATTTTGAGAGTTCAACTACATTCATTGCGTTATTTACGTTGTTGAGCAGATTTTTTCTCAAACTTATGTCTCAATGGATTAGCAATCTGTTTCAAAACGATTCAGATTCTGATTGATTATTTGAATTAGGGTACAGACCATCAAGAAAATAAATGAAGGCACTAAACTTACTTATCTACTTATAACGTGTTCCAAGAATTTACCTGTAGGTACTTACCTTTAGTGACAGGTCACATAGCTAGGTACATTACGCCTGTATTTCTCCGAAGGGTTAGGCAGAGGTGTAACTACCTATAGTATACCATATCTCGCTTAAAGGCTCTTTCAAACAGGCGCGACCCGCGACGCGACACAAAGACACCGCACGTCGCGCGGATGAGCGGTGTCTTTGTGTCGCGTCGCGTGTCGCGCCTGTTTGAAAGAGCCTTAAATCTGTTGTAAATCATAAATTCTAGGACAATTTTATGGATGGACTTACATTAACGAGAAGGTTGATTATATTAGGATATAGGTAGTGTATAATGGGGTCAGGGTGAGGTCAAAATAATATTATATTACTTTGTCAAAAATGCACTGTAAGTACCTGCTTATTTATTTACTTACATACACACAATATACTTACATACGGACAAGAAAGGAACAGAAAAATACGTACTAGGTACGAAATACCTAAAACCTAACCACACAATACCTAAAACTAATGTTCGTTTTAAGTCGCGATAGTATAGTGCCTTTGCAAAATATATTTATTTATATTTTTACTTCATCAAATAATAATATAGTATTGGTAGTGACATCTAGTGCTGAATAGCATAACTGTTTTATTGCAGCGCCATCTATACGCAATTAACCAAAAGTCACATGAATAAATGTAATAACAATATTATAGATGGCTCTGGCATACGATCAGTTTCCAACTCACAAACGGGAGGAGACTGCGAAATCCCTTTGAAAAGATAAGCTTTTAAAAATGAATCTAATTATTTATTGCTATCCGAACAAGATTTGGCCAAACATTAGGTACTGAAAACAGGTTAATTTAAGGTGCTACACATTTATTGCCGCTCTGCTTAGGTTGAATTGTGTCGAGCCGACCCCAACATGGTTCAGCGACGGTAGATGGCGAACGGAGTTGGCCAATCAGCACGAACCGAAAGAAACCAAATATGTAGAAATTGCTTCGGATCGAAATACTGCCACATGGAATGTACCGACCCGAACAAATGTGTTGCACTCCTTACTGGGTGGAAGACTACAAAATAAACACTAGGTACGTTGTCACATATATTTTTAATTTATCAAAATACTTCGGCCTGTAGTCCTTTACCAAATATTTTCAAAGAAAAAGCTTACAAAATCGTAACACGCACAAAGCACAGAGACGTCTCCTGTGGACGTCTCTGTGGCTGCTGTCAAAAACGATATTGTCAACAGTTTCCATACCTACCTACAAACCAAGCGGGTCAGTGGATGTCACCATTTACCTAGTAGAAACTGTCGGCCCGTAACAGCCTTTACGTTCAGTTGCGCAAAATTCGGGCACGAACATTTTTAGTTATGGCGCCTCGCGCGGCGATTCCGTGCTCTGTGGTAGTTACACAGGTAATCGGAATTTGAACTAAAAATGATTAATCATAACTTAGCTCTTTACTAAATTAAGTTCACTAAAATATGTGCATAGGTAGGTAGGAGCTTAATTTTAACTCTTTTTTTCATTCGTGATGGTGTTAATCCTGTTAGCCGCGAAGTAGTGACAATGAATATTTTATGGTTCCATCAAGCAATTCATTATCGCAATGGAACGTTATTTAATTATAAAGGCGAGTAAAACGTGAGGTACTAATTCAATTTTATCTTTGCCACACTCAAACAAAGACGTCCCTTTTCGAATACCTCGCACAACGAAATCGAAGAAATGGCCGAAGGAGAGGAGAGAAAGAGAGAGGAAGGTAAAAAGGAAGAAAGCAAACCAAACCTCGAGAACAGGCGTGACTTTAAAAAGTCTTTGGTTAACGTGATTTATTCCATAAAACCACTAATACTATTTGAATATTTCTATGGAATATACAGATTTTATTTTATCAAAGGAGAGCTACGACCATCTAACTGCACAATGAAAACATATGGCGTTATTTCTATTATTGTGTTTCTTACTGTGTTTTTGGCATTTCTCGATTTCCCAGCCGTCGTATCAAGCTCTGCTAAATCTGTGGAAATATTGGACGCAGTGCCTCCTGTTGTGGTTCTCATACAATTCACTACCTCTACGATTACAGCTTCTTTCCTTGTAAACTCAGCTAACATTGGCATCTTTACTAAGCTTGCCAAGATAGATACCATGCTGCACGCCGACTCATTCAGTAACTTCTATAAAAAATCACGAATGGAATCATATGTGTATTTGTTGGTTCTGAGTGTTTCTCATATGATCAATAGTGTAATAGACTTAGTTACCGCAGACGAAATCACCATAAAAGGAGTACTCGTCCTTCCTTTATATTTTGTACAAAAACTCGAAATACTGGCTTTTTGTAAATATATTTCAATGGTAAGATGCAGGCTAACAATGATTAACGACTATTTAAAAATATTTGTCCAAGAACAAGAAAAGAGAAACACCACAGTCTTTACCGTCACAAACAGCAAACAATTCGATAACAAAGAGAAGATAAATTTTATTGGTCGTCCGGCTAATTGTAATAAGAAAATACGGGATCTAGCGACGATGTACGATGTTATAGGAAAAATTGGTTCTATGATCAACGAAGTTTTCAACTTCCAGATTTTTATGACTCTGGTATCAACTTTTACGTATGTAGTTATTACCATATGGACCTCGCTGTACTACTACCGGACGCCTGCTAGTAACTCTGGAGAATTGATAAACACTGCAGTTTGGTGTTTCAGTGCAATTTATACTGTTGGCATTATGTCAATTTCTTGCGAACAACTGCTTCTAACTCGTAACGATACTAGAGTACTGGTAAACAAGATAATAATGAACTACGACCTACCGAAGACAATGAGAGTACAAGCTAAAGCGTTCATGGAACTCGTGGAAGCGTGGCCGCTTCGCATTTACATCTACGATTTGTTTTCAGTAGACATAACGCTGATGTTAAAGTTTATAAGCGTGGCAACCACGTATTTAATTGTAATCATTCAAATATCACATTTTGTGTAAGTTATTAATATAATGTGACTCTAAATAAAAAGGACACATTCATACTGTTAAGCACTACGTATATATGTATTAAAGATATTGAATATTGAGAGTTTAAATAAAGGCATCATTAAATTCTTTTGAAAACCGATGTACCTACACGATATAATAAATTAATGATCAGTGTGAATTAAGCATCTTTTATTTTTCCTATGAAACCGAAAGAGCATTAATGGATGAAATAATTACAAATTGGTATCCAATATATGGGGTTAAATCTGGGCAAGTAACAATGTGAGTTTTTCAATTCATATGTACTTTCTGAGTTTATCTTGAACACTACTAACGTCGGCGAAGGAAAAACTTCGGGGGGAAACCTGGACTTTACCTCGTTAACATAAGTCGAAATCGCCAACCCGTCTTGAGCAAGCGTGGTGATCCATGCTCGCCTTCTCTGTATGAGAAGAGGGCTTTGCCCTACAGTGGGACAATATATCA
Organism: Omphaloscelis lunosa; assembly: GCA_916610215.1. Lineage (NCBI taxonomy): Eukaryota > Metazoa > Arthropoda > Insecta > Lepidoptera > Noctuidae > Omphaloscelis > Omphaloscelis lunosa. The sequence goes on from OU744255.1 coordinate 7,299,953, forward strand.
TACAAGGTAGAGTAGAAAAGTATTTTCTTTCTATCTTTTAAATATACAATAGCTTGCCACAGAAAGACTGTATCATCCACCACAAAGTATTGGATGCATAACCATAGACTGCAGTGAACTTTTTAACAAAATTAAAACTAAAATTCCTGCTAATCAGAGCAGGAATTTTAATTTTTATTTAGAACCGAACATAAAGCAGTTCATTATGGTTAGTCAGATTGTTTTGATTGAGTGACTGTTCAGTAGCCTGCTGAAGACGGGGCCTTGGGCCTGGTCCTTATCGGACGGCGAGCTACCCATTGCTCACCGTCCGCAAGCTCGCGCCTAGAGTGGCCGGAAATGGGCCTGCGATTCCCGACGCCCAGGGCGTCTCCTGCGGCGGTTAGGGGCGTGAGGGCGCGAAATTTGGCTCTCCCTCACGCGCTTGGCCTCCTCCTTCGCGAGCATTACTGCTTCGCAGAAGGAGGTGACGGCCTCCCATGCCCTCTCGCTTCGTACCATGGCCTGAATCAGGGCCGAACGCGAGAGATCACCGCCGCCGATCACCCCCTCGTAATGTTCCTCCATAATGTTCCGTCATTTTGCCAATCAACGAGCTGCTTAGCCAGGATGAAGTATTTAAATTATGTTATTATGTAACAATTGTAATCTTGATCAATATACAAAATGGTCTTTACGCTTGCTTACTTTACCATCCATCATTAAAGGGAGTTATAGTACAAATAAACACTTCATTATCGTAATGGAACGTTTTTATTTTCTTAATCAATTAGAAATTCATGAAGTGCGATCATTTTATTCTTACATTCATAGCCCTACTAACAGACGTCGTTTTTGAGTTGCTATAAAAAAAAACTCTAAGTGTGATCATGGAAGACAATAAGGAACCAGACGATGAATCAAATATTGAAAAGCCGAAGAATAACCGTGGCGAAAAAAAGAAAATCATTGATATTATTAGCAATGTGAAAGCCGATATGATACTGGAGCGTTGCTATGGAATATGTAGATTTCAATTTATCGATGGAGTATTACGTCCCCCAAATTGGAAAATAAAAGCATTTGGGATTTTGATCATTTTAATCTATACTGCTGTATTTTTCTGGCTTCTTGCACCTTCTAACATTATTCAGTTTAATAGATTAATGGTTTTGATGGACATCATTCCAGCTCTTGTAGTACTTTTTCAATACGCTACCGCGATGATAACTGCCAATTTTGACATCACTTCGATGAATGTTCGTATGATCACTTTGCTTGCGGAGATAGACACCATGCTGCAAGTTGAAAACTGTGCAGATTTTTATAAAAAAATGGGTTTGCGGCGTAATATACGCTTAATAATCCTGATAACTTCTCAAATAATCAATGGAGTGGTGGATTTGTGTAGTGCTTCAGATTTCTATTGGGAAATTTTAGTTTTGCCACTATATTTTGTTCAGAAATTAGAAGTATTCACTTTCTGTTCTTATGTCATCATGGTAAATTGGAGACTAAGTGTTATTAACAGCTATTTGAAACAGTTTATTCTAGAACAAACCAAGATTGTGCCTATTTTTACAGTTAAGGACATAAAAATTAAAACCGAGAACACGTTCAAATTCATTGGACGTCCATCGGGAAAAAATTTAAAAATAAGAGATTTAGCCACAACTTATGACAATATAGGAGAAATTTGTTCCATGATAAATAACATATTTAACTTCCAGATTTTCTTAACTCTTGTGTCTGGTTTTACCTACATAGTTACTGCTATATGGATATGGCTTTCTTTTTACCGCACACCTGGTTATTATTCCAATCAGCTGTTAAACGTAATGATTTGGTGTTTTAATACGGTTTGTAACGTTATCACCATGTCATACACTTGTGAACAATTGCTTACAACACGCAACGAGACAAGAGTACTAGTGAACAAGATAATAATGAACTACAACCTACCGAAGACAATGAGAGTACAAGCTAAAGCGTTCATGGAACTCGTGGAGGCCTGGCCGTTGCGCATCTATGTATACGATATGTTTTCTATAGATATTAAGTTGATGTTGAAATTTATAAGTGTGGCAACGACATATTTAATTGTTATCATTCAAATATTTCATTTCGTCTAAGCTTCTACTTCTAAGTACTTTGCATTTAAAATTTCTAAACTCGCCTTTCGATTCACACCATTTAAGTGTACAAATGCAAAAATGGGCACAATTACAAGTAATGTGGATAATTTTTGTTTGATTGTGATCTTATTGATTAGGCTCTTTCTAATTTTTATCGCATATTAGATACCCTAATCAACTTTTTGTCATATATTGTTCTCACACAGGTATGGTTTACTTAAATTATGTATCAGGTTGATTTTAGATTTAAATTGTAACGTGAGTGGTCTTTTATGTTTAAAATAAATGTGTGTTATTGGTCCATATTAAATTAATAATTACCTATTTTGTTTTATTTTCTGCAACACATGGCCAGCATTCAGTACTGCAACCATTAACTGAATGCTGTCTGAAAGTATAGAAACGCATCTTTTTCGTGCAACTTGGAACAGGCCTATTTCCAGGTAGACTGCGATGCGATGCGATGCGATGCCTAGTCTAGTAAGTGTATGAATTTTCGGTTATGTACTTAGAAAATTCTCATATTATAATCAATAATGACGCATTAGCAATGTAAAACACAAGTGATAAAGAAACGTGACACAATCCAAAAGTGATCCAGTCAACATTTATTAAGTAATAGTAGTACGTTTGCTAACTGCAACATGTTCACGCAAATCGGGAAATCAAATCCAGAACGACATGCTCCTTCATTGAAAAATCAAAAGGGCCTTTGGGTCTTTCGGTCAGGACCACGAGACAATCTTAGGTTGCCGTATTTAGTTTTTATTAAATTAAGAATGTTGACTCAGTCGAGATTGACGCAGTTGAAGTGCACGTAGTATATTTCAGGAGATAACAATTATTAATTGGGGGGTTAATCCCGTCTGGCAACGCTCCCGTCTGGCAACGCTCCCGTTTGGCAACTCTACATTTAGGTACATTGGTTATGTATGTAGATACTATGCACACGTTAAAGTACAGACTTTTATAATTTTAATTAGAATTTTATATTTTCAACTTTATATTTTATTTACTTGATATTTTATGTTTATATGTATAGTCACAAATAGATGTAAACATTTGAAATGATTAAACAAAGTTCACCTATACAGGGTGGCAGAGATATCGACGCGAAAACTGTTACGATGGATTCAGGACATGATTCTAAAATTCCCTGCGTTGAAATTTTTCGTCGGTTAAGCTATGCTTGTCGCGGTTTTAACATACCGAGACCCCTGAGGGATTTTAAGCCGTTAATCCCGGCTGTCATTTTTGGATCTTTGACAGTCATTACGAGTCGTCAGAAGCCCGAACCTCTGACAACCAGTCTTACCAAGGGATATCGTGTTATCCAGTAACTAGGTTGTGGAGGTCAGATAGCCAGTCGCTCGATATAAAATACTGGTATTCAGCTGCATCCGGTTAGACAGGAAACCGACCTCAACATAGTTGCGAAAAGGCTAGGCATATTTTGACTACGATTTATTGCATTTATTGTTACTCGTTTAATATGTGTAGAAAGACAATCGGCAGTTAGTTATGTTTGATACACAACATTTTACTAAACTAGGTTAAAATGTTTAAATTATATCGATTTATAAACAGTTGAACAAGTACCTAATAATTAATTTGACGATCACTATAATATAAGTATATGGCTTTACACCTACTCCCTTAATAATGACCGTACGAGCAAACAGAATTACCGTAATGGAACTTTATTTTATCTTCAGCAATTAGATATTCATAATTTGATTAAATAATTCAATGCTTGCTATCACTCACTAACTAACGGACGTATCTTTTTCAAATATTTATCGAAAAGCATTATTTTTAATCAGACATGGAAGGCGAAAAGGAACAAGTCAGTGATTTAAATGAAGAGGAGAACGATAACAGTAGCGAAAAAAGGAAAATCATCAAAATTATCAACAATGTCAAACCTGAAATTATACTTGAGCACTGCTGTGGAATATGTAGATTTCAGCTTGTCAATGGAGAACTACGTCCTCCAAATTGGAAAATGAAAACTTTTGGAAATTTTATTATTTCAATATATGCTGCGTTATTTTTCTGGTTCCTTTTCTTGCTTGAAACTACAGATGATACTTACACAAATTTTGCTATTATGAATTTCATGGATGTATTTCCTACTATTGTGGCAATTTTTCAATACGTAGCCTCGGTGATTATCGTAAATAATTTTTTCAGTTCGACGAATATTCGTATTGTCACTTTGCTTGCCAAAGTAGACACCACGCTGCAAATGGAAACATGTACAGATTTTTATAAACAGATGGGATCACGGCTCACTAAGTACCTAATTATTCTGATAATTACACATATAATCAATGTAATGCTGGATTTGTGTATAAGCGTGCAAGATATTCGGGGAATTATTATTCAGCCACTATATTTTTTCCAGAAACTCGAAGTATTCATTTTCTGTGCATATGCTATCATGGCAAAAGGTAGACTGACCATTATTAATAATTATTTGAAAGACTTTATTCAAGAACAAGACAAGAAAATACCCATTTTTACAGTAAGGGACACAAAAACTAAACGGGAGAAAATGTTTAATTTTATTGGGCGTCCATCGATAAGAAATATAAAAATAAGAGATCTGGCCACAACATACGACAATATCGGGGAAATTTGTGGCATGATGAATGACGTTTTTAACTTCCAGATTTTCTTCACGTTAGTGTCTACTTTTACGTTCATAGTTACAACAATGTGGATATCGCTCGCCTTCTACCGCACACCTGACTACAATTTAAGTGAATTGATAAACAATATCATTTGGTGTTTTAGTACTATTTGCAATGTTGCCACCATGGCATTTACCTGTGAACGGCTGCTTATAACACGTAACGAGACAAGAGTACTAGTGAACAAGATAATAATGAACTACAACCTACCGAAGACAATGAGAGTACAAGCTAAAGCGTTTATGGAACTCGTGGAGGCCTGGCCGTTGCGCATCTATGTATACGATATGTTTTCTATAGATATTAAGTTGATGTTGAAGTTTATTAGCGTGGCGACGACATATTTAATTGTTATCATTCAAATATCTCATTTACTAAGAATGTAAGCTATTCTCAACTAACATTAAGATTCTTTAGCAACAGTGGAGTGTAAAAACACGCACAATTTTATTGGAGTTAACAGTCGTGTCACATTTATCTTGCATACACGGTGATTTTTAATTCACTGTTAACCTTTTAGGGTGTGAAGGTACATGCATGATAATGAGCAACTTTCACTTTGGGACCAACTACAAAATAGCAAATAAAAAATACATCTGCTTCATACATTTTCATCAGGTAAATATTGCTATTTTGTATGAATCTACTGATATTTTTTTCGATATTTCAGAGTTATTCCCATAGTAAAAGTTGGTCATCCTGATGATTACCTTCACGCCCTAAAAGGTCAACAGTGAATTAAAAATCACCGTTTAGTTCAACATCTTGCTAACGCTTTTGTGCAAACTAATGTTTGTTTCACTCATTCAACTAAGATTGTCCTCACGAGTAGGTATACTTTCGATTTTAATAAGGGTTGAAATAAAGTGGTTTATTGCACTATCAAAAGACATTTTATTTTTTATTCTTAAATTTTATAAGAGGCTTTTATTCACACTGGCATGTCAACTTCATCATAACTTCTATTCTAAACTAATATAATATAATCTATTAATGTCTAAACAAATCAGTAATTAGGTTTGCTATATCAGGTGAAGGCTGCGCTAAAACTGAAACATAAAGACCAATATCATATTCATTAACTTTTCCCGTACTCAACAGTGTCTCTCTTTCCTTCATTGTCTTGTTCTCGTTTGTTCCGCATGTTTCACAATTGAGAGAATTCATTTTATTCATCAAACAACCAAACTTGCGAATGGTCACTACTCATCTTCTACATATCTTGAACTCATTTAAAATATGCAGGCTATTTTGAAAGTCATTCCAGGCATACTGAAACAAGCTCATCCCACGAACATTTGGCCAGCCACAGATATTGCATGATAATTCTGGCTTCCACTATGCATGGAACGACCAAGCCAATGGGATAAAAAGATCAGTGCTGTGGTTGACAAAATATGACGCTTAGTTGCCTTGTCAGTGGAGTTTCAGTTTATGGAAAAAGAGAATGTGTCAAATAAGCTCTTCCACAGAAGCCCCAGTCTTCCACTGCCCGCTGTCGCTGAGGTCAACAATATCAGAAACGTCGTGTTCACCGCTAAGCGCCTGCAGTTAGACCTGCAGGTGACTGGAGTTAGACCGCCATTTTCGAAGATTGTACTTGGCTAACCGAAGAACATCGTCAACGCAGCAGCTTTTTTCCAAAGTTCCTGAAACAAATGATCCACCGGACAAGTAATTGTCCGCATATAAGTCACTTGCTATCGAAAATTTTGTTGACGAATCTGAGCACTCTTTAGCTAGTTGAAGTAAACACCTGGTAGCTAAAAAGGGTGCTGATGCCGTGCCATATGTCACGGTATTAAGTGTGTACTCCTTTAACGGATCAGTTGGTTCTGCCCCTCAAAGATTTTTTTGTAAAGGACGATGACTGTCGTGAACAAGAGTTTGTCGATACATTTTTTCAATGTCCGCGCTTATGACAATTTTATGCTGACGGAACCGAAGCAATCTTGATATCAAATTATCTTGGATATGTCCAACCATCTGTATTTCATTGAAAAACTTACCTGATGCAGTTCTGGCGGAAGCGTCAAAAACCACTCTTAATTTGGTGGTAGTTCTTGACTCCTTCAGAACACCATGATGTGGTAAATAGTTTGAACATGTTGAGCCTTGGGCGCCTTGTAGATTTAGACATGTGTCCCAGCTCTATGTACTCATTAATAAAGTCAACATATAGGCTTTTAAGGCGAGGATTTCTACCCAAACGACGTTCTAGAGATATGAATCGCTGCTTAGCCATCATGTATGAATCACCCAATACGTCCAGTAACTGTTTGAAAGAAATGCTTACCACAAATCGCCCATCAGAATTACAATATTATGTGGTATCTATAAAATGTTGTTTACAGGATCTCTCTTCACCTTAGTGTTTATGTATGGATAACACAGAATCTAACTCCCAAAACCGATCTAAATCTACTTGTAAGTTATTAGTATGCATACAAATATGTGAAGAGGAATCCGATATTATTATTTAAATGGTCTTTGACATTTCTCGGGACCCTGGGATCCCGGACCTTTGGAAGGCTTACGAGGGGCCGAAGCCAACTCGCAGAGGCCTGTTAGACATTTTTAATTAAATAAGGCACCAACCGACGATTATCCCTGTATGTACTATGCAAGTGCACCCAAGGACAACCCCCGATTGGTATGTTTCCATATCCTGCAATAGTCCTATATTGCAGGATATGGAAACAAAATATTGGACAATGAGTTTGGGTGGCTAAAGTGGACTGGTTACCTGGAACTATGGTAGGACTATAGCTCCTGCCTGATCAATGTTTTATATTTACACGGATAAAATGGCAGGGGGTGACTTGCACACTCAATAATGGGCCCCCAGAAACGGTCGCTAGCACATAGTGACGTAGCAACAAGGGGGCAACATGTCCTGAGGTGTTTGAGGAGTGGAGAGGTATTCCACCGCTTTCAGAACAATCCCAGAGCCCGGAAGATGGTCAAGATCCCTACGAGCACTTACTGGAATACTTCCTTCCTCCGAGCACGTTTGCTCTTGCGAATCTCCACTCAAGCCGGTCAATTAAGGCATTGATACCTGTTACCTTGGATTTGGTAATGTAGGTAGAAATATGTAGCTTACGAACAAAGTCTTCAGAGATGTTGTTGTTTGTTGTACTTCCACTGTCCAGTAAGACTCGTGCTGTATGGTGATTACCGTCAGCGTCATTCACCCTCACGAGCGCTGTGGAAAGTAAAATTACTCGAGATGTCAATGTTTGACAAGCTGAGAATGCAGTGTTGTGTGTACTAGGAAGAACATTGTCACTATCGATGTGTAACAGAGTGTTGTGTTTTTGACGACAATATTTACAATGCCCTAATTTGCATTTGGAGACGTCATGACCTGGACGAAGACAATTCATGCATACATTTGAACCCTTTCTGATTTTTAAACTGCTCGCATGCAAAAATAAAATGATCCTGACGACACATGGGACATGACAAAGGTTTTAATGGTTTCTCATGTAGCACAGCACGTCTCTTAGGTTTGGTCGCTGCTGTGAGGGGTTCTCTCTTAGCCGCTGCTATAGGCTTAGACTCCTCAAGTGTCTCCAGTAAGTCAGCCCTGCTACTAATGAAGTTAGTGAATGCAGATAATGTAGGTGGTTCGGAACAAGTGTTTCTGTCCTCTTCCCACTGACGATTTGTAACGTGGTCGAGCTTACTGGTCATGATGTAAATAATAAGAACATCGACGAAGGCGTTTTGAACTGGTTGACCAAGGGTTGCCAACGCTCTATGGGTTTTTATTTGTAGTGTCAATTATGTAGCGTAGCGACTTACTTGAATATCTATCTATAAGTTGAACAGTAAAGAGTGCTTGCACATGATTGTTGATAAGCAATCTTTTGCTGTCATACTTATCACAGATTAACTTCCAGGCAGCTTCGTAGTATTCTGACCTGAAGTCAAGGTTATCAACAACAAGAGAAGCACTACCTTAAAGGAAGCACGCAGATAGTGTAGTTTGTTGATTTTATTAAGGTGTTGTTGCTATGTACTAAAACAAAGGTATCCCTAAATTCCAGCCAAACATGATAGCTGCCTGAAAACTTGGGTAAATCAATTTTGGATAAACGAATTAAATCGTGTGTACTAGCAATACAAGAATCCAGCTCGGTTGCGGAGTCCCCCTCAAGAAGCTTTCTTGCGCAGCTGATCAGCTAGAGTGCAGAAGCCAGCAAGCCGTAGTACAGCATCTCAAACTCTTCGCGTTCCGCATATTGCTCGCTGGGGTCATCCACCAACGCTTCCAATTCATCCCGTAATTTATCACATTTCTCGAATAAGCTTTCAAGTATAGTAAGACGGTACTCGATTTCGATTACTTGTACCTCACTCAACTTTTCGCAAGTGTTAGAAATATTTTAATAAAGTAAATTGCGTAAGCTTGGCTTTAATTGAAACGCGCTTCTTAATATAGCTTTTCATGTTAGCTATGGCAATGAAAATTTAGCAGTTGCAGTAAAAAAAACAAGACAAAAAATAAAAAAGGTATGACTTTAAAGTTAAGCGAAAGTTACTGATACTAAACAATTAGCAATAAGTTGCGAAACGGGCACGGAAGCTACATGCAGTAAGAAATGAGATTGCTATTACAAAAACGTTAGGCGTTTTAACGAATCTGCTGAGTTATAAAGAAGAATAAAGTTTATTAGTCAAAAAGTAACAATACAATTTAGTGAAATTCGGTGAGCCACAAACTAAGCATCGCTTGTGTCTTGTGGCCCAGGAGTGTGATCAATACTATTGTAGTCTTTGAGTGCGATTAAGAATATTATGGTTACCTTACAGTGTGAGGGTAGTAATAAAGAGAATATTTAGAAAATAAATAAATAAAACATTTATCAAATTCAGACTTAAAGAAAAGTAAAAATAGAAAGGTTTACATTTTGTTGGACTTGTGTAGTTTTGTAAGGTTTGAGTGGGTGTGATGGTGTGTACGATGGTGTTCGGTGTCATTGTATAATAATATTAGAAGAGCTAAAGTTAGAATTTTCTTACAGGTTGTGGTTGAGCAGTCTCTTAGGTCGCAGATTTTACTAACTTTATTGTAAGTGTTGGGAAAGGAAAAATAGGTACAACGTCGAGCTAGTTCGGATTTGGCGTTTGGTATGGGTACTCTGAAAACACGTTTGTTTATTAATTCGCTGTAATCAGGCTGTTTTTTTTTTAGTGTGGTATTTAAGAGTTGCTAGGAGTATAAAAATTTGTCGTACTCTGAGGACTTCAAACTCTGGAATTATTGGCACATTGTCGACACACATCACTATTTGACAAAAAAACTGTGTGCTGTAAGTTTTTGTACGGCGTCTTTTATGTTCGCAGTTCTGGGTATAAAAACGGGTTAAATTTCCATATTGCTAAAATTCTCATGCTTTCTTTGAACCAAGAAAATGATCCACCCTTCAATAGTTATTAATGTTGCAGGTGATACTCTCTTTTCTAAAAACCGTAAAATCATCATAAACAAGAGACTTTATTATGAATAAAAAGTCTACAATATCATGTCATCAATATTGTATGTAGGTAACTACATAATATTTCGTAAGTACCATGTTCATTACATCGTATAACTGTCCAGTTGACACTTAAATAGGTAACAGTCTAAAGGTACCATGCATAAATTATTATAAGTATTATGGTAATGGAACTTAATATAGCTAAGGCGATGGAAAACGTTGATAAGGTTTAAGTCCTAGTCCTAATACCTATAACCAGGTTAGGTACAACAGTGAGCAAACGTTTCTGAAAAAGTAATCGAGATATTTTCACAATGGAAGCAGAAGAAGAAGACATAAATAGTTCTTACTCCGAACAGAAACACAAAAATATACGTGAAAGCAACAAGAAAATTGTCGATACTATAAATGTCACAATTTTAATTGAATACCTTCTCGGAATATTCAGATTTTCTCTTGTGAACGAAGAATTTCGACAACCCAGTTGGAAAATGAAAGCGTTTACAGTTTGTATTGTCTCAACATTCATTATTTTATTTGGATTATACTTCTCTTTTCCGGCTGTTCTAATCAATTATAACACGGAAAATGTTACCGAAACTGCTGATAAAGTGTGTATTATAATACTGTTCATGCAATATACTCTCTGTACGCTAACAATAACTTTTTTTCTTAACTAAAAAAATATTCGCATTATTACTACGCTCGGTAGACTAGACACCATGTTACAAGTCAGGAGATTCAGTAATTTTTATCGACAATCACGTTTGGAAACGTATAAACACATATTTCTGCTTTTTACCAGTGAACTGATTAACAACCTTTTAGATTTGTTCAGTGTAGGAGATTCGGCATGGCTAATTGCTACTGCACCCCTCAATATTGTACAAAAACTCAAAATTATAATTTTATGCAAATATGTCGATTTTTTAAGGCACAGACTCATAATGATTAACAACTATTTAAAAACATTTATTGATAACCAAGGCCAGGTCAGTGCCACAATTTTTACAATTAGATGCAGACCAGCTCAAACTAGGGAGAAATTCAATTTCATTGGGCATGCTTCGGAGAGTAATACTAAAATAAGAGACACGGCGAAGATGATGTTATCGGACAGATTGGTTCCATGGTCAACGAGGTTTTCAACTTTCAAATCCTCACGATTCTTATGAGTAATTTTATATTTATCAATATTATCATGTGGATATGTCTCTACTATTACCGGACATCAACTAATGACGTAGCACTATTGGTGAATGTAATAATATCGTCATTTATTTGGATTTGCTACGTGGCCATGATGTCGATTACTTGTGAACGATTGCTTCAAGAACGCAATGAAACAAAGATTCTTGTTAACAAGATAATAATGAACTACGACCTACCGACGACAATGAGAGTACAAGCTAAAGCGTTCATGGAACTCGTGGAAGCGCGGCCGCTTCGCATTTACATCTACGATATGTTTTCAGTAGACATAACGCTGATGTTAAAGTTTATAAGCGTGGCAACAACCTATTTGATTGTAGTCATTCAAATGTTTAATTTCTTTTAAGTATCATTCGCAAGATAAATTGCACTAACACTGTCGCTTTTAACACAAAATACTTCGATAAACTGGTTTTCAGCATTTCATGAATCTAAGCGTTATTTTCATACAATTAACATTAAAATAAGTGAAGTGTTTGTGTTTTGTAAGCTTTTATTAAACACTTTGGAAAGACTATATTGGATTCTAAATTAAAGTTGTGCTTTAAATCGCATTTTTAATCTTAAAACCCGAAAAATTTTCAACGTTCGTCGTTAAACATTCTTCTTCTCGACATAGTTTTTTTTTTATAGTAGATATTAAGTAAATAGTAATATTATTAATATAATCTTTTTATCTATAGGTATTAACTAATTTGCCTTCCCTAATTCGTTTTTGCCTATTTCTCCGGGATCGTTGGTCTAGTGCAGGAGTCACCAAATGGCGAACCGCGGTCCGATTCCGGACCACCTACCTATTTTAAGTAGACCTTGAGTAAACAATAAAATGTATAACTAAAACTTAATAGAAAAAAAAATATATATAATATAAATTAGCACGCGCTTAGTCTTCTATGCCGTCGACACTTGCACAATCTTTACTCTAGACTTCAGAGTTCAGACAGATATACCAAGTAAAAAATGTAATTTTTCACATTATTATTAATTACATACTTTGTTATTTTTGTTCATTACATAATATTCTATTCTCTTTGTATTTTACTGTGAGTACATAAATAATAAAATAAAAAAATAAATATTTGTTGATTACTTAATATCAAAAATAATATTGGTTGCTATGCTAGTAATCGTCTACCAAACGGACCGCTACAGTCGTATTATTTAAAAAAAACTAAACTAATTGGTGATCCCTGGTCTAGTGGTCCTGAGTTTGATTTCCGGATCGAGCAGTATTATTCGGATTTTCCATTTGTAATTTCTCAGTAAGAGCCCGGAATCTGGATTTTTGCCCGATTGATGGCAATAGGCTCAGCCCCTATTTCATGGGACTTAAACATAAACACAAAGCGTGATGTTATGATATGTTATGTAATTAACTGAAAACTGTTTCTTATTTTGCAAAAAAAATCATCAGCAGACTGCACTGGTGCGTCGAACAGAATGTCGAAAGCGTACAAACGGTTGTTGTGAAAGGCTGAGTTCATTTTGATTTGGCGATCATCAATTTCAAGAGTTTTGCTGTTCTATTTCCTCAAAATTAGTTAAGAACACGGCCAAGACTTTCCTTTCCCTTCTTTCAGCGATCATCATATTATAAACACACCTGCACTTCTGAGAACCTAAAGAATGCCACTGATGCTGCGATTGGCGTACCAACTAATTTAACATAATACATGTAAAATGATGATGTGGATATATTTAGTAACCTGTTCCGCTAAGCTATTTCTAAAGAGTCTTAAAAGGACCCTGAAAGAAATCGACACGTGTTTCACCTCTCAACGAGGCATCCTCAGGATGACGATTGACTTGTCGCGAACTCGAACACGGCGTGTTGCCACACCAAGTACTGAGCGCAGACCACCTGCGCTCAGTGCTTGGTTACTAAATATATCCACATCATCATTTTATAATGGATTTCCGCAAGGTCACGCCTGAATCAATTAACTATAATACATGTATTTACCATCGACTCAAAAAAAGAAGCGATCATCATCATCTTCCTGCCTTGTTATTTGAGGTCGGCGCACCAAGCCAAGTCAAAAGATTCCCTTTTTTTAACTTTTCTGTCACCGGCTACTTTCAATATATACTCATTTCTTATTCTATCCATACTCGTCACTCCACACCCATCCCAACATTCTTATCTCTGCTACGAGTAATCTTTACTTCCACCGATCTCTCTCTTATCAACAAAAAAATTGTATAAATCAAAAGAAAAGTGATTGATTTAATAGCACTTATGATAAGGATAGATATTTTGTAGCAAACAACTAAAACTGTTCTCTGCAAAAGGTTCGACCACCATGCGGAACGGCGCATGGTGGTCGACAATAGAATACAGACTATTTCACACACAAAATGTACTGGGTATGTCATGGTATTTTCCGGCAACTGAAAGAATACGGGTCGGTTTTAGTCAATAAGAGTCTGACACGCCCTCCCGCTGCGCCCAGTGCGGGATAATTTCCCAAACAAAAAAAAGGTTACCGCGAGTCGTTTGTCATGACTTCAGTTGACCCGTTCACAGAACGTATAGTCCACGCCACCACTCCAGTCCGATAGACGCGGTGCTAGTGTCTATGTCATTGCATCAAATTGCATTTAAAAAAACGTAGTTTGACAATTTTCCGCTGGACTTCAGTGTAGCGAGACTCTACTTACTTCATTTTTAACGAGTTCAAAAAGGAGGAGGTTCTATGTTCGTGTACATGTATTAAAAAAAAAATGTATTTATATCAATATTTTCATCAATACCGATATGAAAATTTTAGTTTTATTTACAATAGTATACCCCTGAGGTCCCATATATAAATTTGGACAAGTTTTGATGCGTGGTTTTTGAGTTAGCTTCAATAATACGCATTTAATCCATGTTGTGTCTGATGCAATTATACGTTTTTAACATATATAATATGTATAACATACAAACATCTCAATCTAGATCAAAACAATAGGGTTTCGTAGCGAAGAATAGGTTTCGTAAATTTAACTTGGTGCGCTGCCCAGCTGACGGATGTCAGACGACTTTTGTCGAAAAAGGTGCACGTCGTCTGTTTTTCACACGACTTCTAGAACATTCCATAGAGCATGTAAGACGCGGAACTTAGAATATTCACTTTTTAAGAATTTTTTACCTTTTTTAGCCAACCACATAAAAAAACATAACTACCAACATAAAAATTGTAACACTGACAGTGATAATCATGACCTTGAAGGGATAGGGATGCGCCAATTATAGAAACCAATCAACTTATCGATATCGATTAAATGCATTCTATGCAGATAATAGTGAGGCTTCAAAACTAATTAAGTTTGAAAAATCGGTAAAATAAAACATAGATTTATATGAATTCAAAATCTAGTAATGTATATAAATGAGCAAGCAACATCTGTATCAGACCAAAACCTTTTTTTTACGCCGACGTCACAATTTCTTCTAGCACGCCTGAATCAATTTTTCCAAGAGATTAGCACTGTGTCTTAGTGATGCCAGGCTGCATTTCATTTTTTGTAATTGTTCCAGCAACTGATTTTCTCTCGGTGTGAAATCTGTAGAGATAATTAAATATAAGCAAAATTTCCTTGCATATTATACGCAGGTATCTTTTCTATTTGATTTGCAATAGAGTACAAATTAACTCAATCAATTTTGAGAATTTATTTCTCTGTCTACTTGTTTGTAACATCATCACATGAGAAAAGCTTAATGGTTTATAATGAAACTACCTTAACAAGAGGTTGCATCAATTTTTTAAATAATTTGTTGGATGACATAAGAGGACTACTCTATATTATTATGTATAATAGAGACCAATTATGGTGTTTATTATAGTTTTCTTTTGACTCTGAATGCCGATTGTCCGTCAGTGAACGGTAAGGCCATCAAATTCAAAGTTAGAATTGCATGTCTTTTCAGACGATTTTCCTTTAACTGCTTTTAACCACTCTCGACAGCTGGAAGATACAAAATATAAAAGGCTACTTATAACTACTACCACTCACTATGTTTGACTTTGAATTTATTTAGTGTGATTTAAAAATACCCAATTTACACTTTCAGCGTTACTAAATGGAATAGATTATTATACTTAGATTTATTTCATAATCCCAGTATTTACATAATTACATATTGGTATCAAGGTAGATAATATAATCTTAGACTCTCTGACCTGCTTTGTTAGAAAAATCAAAAACTCTTCACTACACGCGAAAACATACAGACTCGCTACACACTACGAAACAAAAATAGACTAAACCTACCAGGTTCTAAGCTGAAAATACACTCCACAAGCACTTTAGTAATGTCAGTTAAAATAAATAATAAATTACCAGATGAAATTAAAAATGAACAAAAATTTAATATCTTTATAAACAAATTAAAACAATTTCTAATCTGTAAATGTTATTATAATGTGCATGAATAGTTAAATGATAAATTTAATAAATAAACAATAACACCAAAAACTAAAAAAATAATAATAATAATATATGTATAATTTAAATAAATTTTAATGTATAAATCCAATATGAGTAGTAAAAATTGTATGTATTCAATTAGTTATAAGCCTACCTACCCACACAAAACGAAAGAATTAATATTAAAACAAAACTGTAAACAAATATTTATAATAGCCCTCCTCTTAATTTTTATGTTGTTATGCCCGACAGGGCACAATGCTCCAAAACTAATGTATATCCTTATGTACCTACCACCTAAGTTCACATTGTGGAATGCAATAAACGTATTGAGTATTGAGTATTGACCCATATATTTAGCAGTCAACCTAATTAGACACTAGATTATAATTTAAATTAGACAAATATTACTGTAATAGGCACAATGTTGTACACCATTTCTTCAAGAGTTTCAACTAATCTTGATTGATGGCTCGAGAGTCGAATTACAGAATTTGATTCTTTTATAGTGTTAGGTGAGCACAAGATCACATTAGCAATAAATATCGGTACTCACAGGTTTGGGTCCAGTAGAAACTTGGAGAATTGCAACTTATTTATTGTATGCCAGGCTCCTTGATACCACAATATTCACATCTTCTGTGACCCTTCCCCATGATGGTTCACAAACTTAGAATCACTCACTGCCAATTATTCTGATATGTTATATTCCGAAATTTTACAGAAAAAAGAAATCAAACAGAATAATCACAACACAAACATTAATACTCGCGCCATGGCAGACATGTTTGTGAGCACTTCGTAATTTAGTTTTGGTCAACATGTCATTTTGACGAGTGCTTGAGTGTAAAAAAGGTAACAAATTCCCTACAAAAATTATTTGTTCGGAGTTTCACAGCACTGGAACATTCTAGTTAGAAGTTGCACCCTTATTGGACGAGCGAATTATGGTGGGAGCGGTTCGAAATAAGTTCGCGTTAAAAGTTCCTTTAACTTTTGCTTACATAGCAAGTATTGGTATGCGATTTCGGATTTTGTGTGGGATAGGTACCACATGTTAAATTAGCAAGCAAGCAGTGCGTTATGTACGTTCAGTCGAATTATCCTCGGCATTATTAGGCACCGGTAGTCAGAATTACCTTCCGTTTTGAATTGCGTTAATTTAGCCAACTTTATATATCTAGTAATATATGCGTTTTTATTTCATATAGTCAGCCATATTAAGTATATCTTGTCAGTTACTCATGTAATTATAAGTCGATCAATATACTTATTACGCCTACTTACTTAATCATGACTGTTCAAGTGAACACTTCATTATAGTAATGGAATCTAACATTTTATCTTGGACAATTTGGCGTTCATATGATGGAATATTCAATTCTTACTGTCATACACTAGCTAACAGACGTCCTTCTTTTAGTAACACTCGTGGAAAAACTCTATTTGTTATTAGACATGGAAGACGATAAGGAACAAGAAAATGATTCCAATATTGATAAGAAAGATATCAGTGGCGAAAAAATGAAAATAATCGACATAATTAACAATGTTAAAGCTGAAGTAATACTCGAGCACTGTTATGGAATATTTAGATTTCAACTTATCGATGGAAACTTACGTCCCCCGAATTGGAAAGTAAAAGCATTTGGAATTATGATTATTTCAATATACACTGCTGTATATTTTTGGTGCTTATTGCTAACTGGAGCATCGGACTGTATTACTGAGACATATCAATTCTTAGAATTTGTGGATGAAGTTCCTTCTTTTGTGGTTATTTTTCAATACGCTGCCTCGATGATAGCCGCCAATTTTATCATCAGTTCGATGAATATTCGTATGGTCACCTTGCTTGCAGAAGTAGACACCACGCTGCAAGTGGAAACATGTCCAGATTTTTATAAAAAGATGGGTTCAAAGCTCAACAAGTACCTAATTTATCTGATTGTAACTCATATTATCAATGGTGCAGTGGATTTTTACAGTGTACCAAATATCCAGTGGGGAATTACAGTTTTTCTCCTATATTTTATTCAGAAATTAGAAGTATACATTTTCTGTACATATGTTATCATGTTAACTGGTAGACTGGTCCTTATCAACAGCTATTTAAAAGAATTTATTCAAGAACAAGACAAGAAAAACGTAACAGTTTTTACAGTCAGGAACACAAAAATTAAAAGCGAGAAAATGTTGAATTTCATTGGGCGTCCTTCAGTAAGAAATATGAGAATAAGGGATCTGGCCACAACTTATGATAACATCGGGGAAATCTGTTCCATGATAAATGACGTTTTTAACTTCCAGATATTTTTAACACTGGTATCTGCTTTTACGTACATAGTTATAACTATGTGGACATCGCTTTCCTTCTACCGCACACCTGACTATCAAATTAGTCAATTAATAAATAATATTATTTGGTGTTTTAACACTATTTGCAATGTTGGCACCATGTCATTTACTTGTGAACGGCTGCTTATAACGCGTAACGAGACAAGAATACTAGTGAACAAGATAATAATGAACTACAACCTACCGAAGACAATGAGAGTACAAGCTAAAGCGTTTATGGAACTCGTGGAGGCCTGGCCGTTGCGCATCAATGTATACGATATGTTTTCTATAGATATTAAGTTGATGTTGAAGTTTATTAGCGTGGCGACGACATATTTAATTGTTATCATTCAAATATCTCATTTCATATAAACTTGTGTGTAACTTTGAACTGTTCCATGCTCACTTTTAAGCACCTCTGGAGTGATATATGTAATACTAACATGGAAAATATCAATTTCTGTCTTATGGATTTGTAGAAATATTGAGTGTGTCACGAAATCTAGTTCAACGATTTATCTTTAAGTATATTGTGTTCGCAATGGGTTAAAAATAAAGTTGTTTAAGGGGATTGGTTTCATTTCAATTGATCGTTATCATTAATTAGATACAGCTTGTGTAATTCACGAAGGTATCCCGTATCCGGGTACCCCTATAAATCTTTTGGTTTCAAACCAAATACAAAGATCAGTACATTAAGTTCTCAAATCCAAGAACTGATACTATATTTTTTTGTATCTTTAGGTTACTTAATAAACTTCTTAAAATAATATATCGTCGCCTCGATGGTTTGGTGGTCGCAAACGCTAATACTGCATGAGGTCCTGGATTCGATTCTCAGGTCGCGCAAAGTGTTATTGGGTTTTTCCATCTGGGATTTTTCAGTAGCAGCCTGGAGTCTAGATTTGTACCCGGTCGATGGCAATAGGCTCGCCTAGGGGACGATCATGGGACCTAAATAAACAGTCGGACTTTTAATTAGCTTGACATTTCGTAACAAAATATGTTTTAAGTTATTTACGAAATGTCGGTAAGAAAGGTCATTTTACTGCAGCTAATTAAAATTCCAACTATAGTTGGCGAAATATGGGTGTACTAAAGGTGCCTAAACCCTTGCCCAACCAGGCGTAATGTTATGTAATGATATCGTCGCATGGCTTGAAACTGTCATTTCACAGTGTGGTCATAGACTACCATTGCTTAACATTTTGTATATAACTAAAATTATATACAGTTATGGAAATATTGAAATATCAGTTATCCTATCACAAAACCAAGTAACAATGTTTTAATCATGCAGTACAGTAAGTATGCAGTAGGCTAGTTAAACTATACACCGTAGTTATCTAAATGTTTCGAAAACAATTAAATACAATTTTGTATAAATAGGATGTCATAACTATTACCCGACTACGGCGAAGCAAAACGGAGGATTATGATTTTGATGCTTGTTCATCTGTTCCGTCATAACTTCTAAATTACTCATCATAATTTGACAAATGTGGTATCGTTGTGAGAGTCTTAACCGTTTGCTGGTTATAGGCTATGTGACGTCACATTAAATTGAATATGGCGCCCTCTAGAGGACTAAAGTACAAAACAAAAAAAAAACTTTTTTACGATGCCATGTTGGATATCAAATGAAAGGGCTTAATTTCAAATATATACATTTCAAATATATATATATTATAACCCCAAAATAATATAAATTTAAATAAATGTTATAAAAACTAAAACCAACTACGACAAAAAGTCTAGTACTAAAAAGCTATATACAAGACATCAAGACAGACAAATAAAAAATCCGGAGTCACACGTAATCTGTTCGATTTATGCTCTAATACGTGGGATTACGGAATTTTGATTTGTCTGTCTGTGATGTCTTGTTTATACCTTTTTAGTTGACTTTTTTGTCGTAGTTGGGTTTTAAATTTATAACTTTTATTTTGTCTCATGAGTCGCCATGAACATAAAACCATCATTGATACCACCATCATCGCACAGAAAATAACTCATTATTATGATTAGATTGTAGACAGCTGAGCAATAGAGAATTAAAAAACATGAATATTAATACCTTTTTAAGCAAACAAGACTTAATTATATTAATGGAACTTAATATAAATAAAGCGATGACAAAAGGTGACATTAGTCATATCCGAGCATTCTACATCGAACAAACGTTTTGGTTCCGTAAAATCAATTAATAAAACTGACACCATGGAAGCTGAAAAGGAAGAAAAAAATAAATCGTATTCCGGAGAGAAGCGCAAAATAATATGTGACAGTAAGAAGCAAATTGTCGACACTATAAATGTCATAATTATAATTGAATATATACACGGAATATTTAGATTTTCTCATGATAATGAAGAGTTACGACAACCTAATTGGAAAATGAAAGGATTTACAGTTTTCGTCATCTCAACATATATTATTTTATTTGGATCGTACTTTACTTTCCCGACTACCTTTACCAATTACGACAGTGGGAATTACGTCCAAACTGCTGACAAAGTTCGCATCACAATAATGTTCATCCAATACGCTCTCTGTACGATAACAGCTTCTTTCTTTGTAAATAGAAATAATATTCGCATTATAACTACTCTTGCTAATCTAGACACCATGTTGCAAGTCAGGAAATTCAGTAAGTTTTACAGCCAATCACGTTTTGAAACATATAAATACATGTTTCTTGTTGTTACCAGTCAATTTACTACGAGCCTCTTAGATTTGTTTACTGTGGGAGATATAGCATGGGCAATTGCTTCTGCACCCCTTAATTTTGTGCAAAAACTGGAAGTTATAACATTTTGTAAATATGTCGACCTGCTGAGGCGAAGATTGATAATGATTAACAACTATTTAAAAACATTTGTGGATGACCAAGACCAGGATAGTACCACTGTTTTTACAATACGATGCAGACCAGCTCAAACTAAGGAGAGATTCAATTTCATTGGACATGCTTCGGAGAGTAATACTAAAATACGAGACACGGCGAAGATGTATGATGTTATCGGACAGATTGGTTCCATGGTCAACGAGGTTTTCAACTTTCAGATTCTTACGATTCTCATGAGTACTTTCATATTTATCATTATTATCATGTGGACATGTCTCTACTATTACCGGACATCTATTAATGACTTAGGGTTATTGATGAATGTTATCCTATCTTCTTTTATTTGGATTTGCTACGTGGCTATGATGTCAATTGCTTGTGAACGATTGCTTTTAGTACGCAATGAAACGAAGATTCTTGTTAACAAGATAATAATGAACTACGACCTACCGAAGACAATGAGAGTACAAGCTAAAGCGTTTATGGAACTCGTGGAAGCGTGGCCGCTTCGCATTTACATCTACGATATGTTTTCAGTAGACATAACGCTGATGTTAAAGTTTATAAGCGTGGCGACAACTTATTTGATTGTAGTCATTCAAATATTTAACTTCTTTTAGATTTCATTAACAAAATGTTCAAAGATTGTATTGTATCAGCACTGTATTGTAATTTTAATCTGCCTATATCATTGGTTGCGTGGTATTAGAAATAAAAGCTTTGTGTTTAAAATATATTTTTTATTTTTTTTCCTTTTATCTTCTTACCATATTATGCTAGAAGTCTGAGGTCTATACCATAGACCCGTTTTTTTCTTACACACAACAATTAAGTCACAATATTACGTTTTCATTATCTCGTACACATAATATTCAATTAAGTTTTTAAGTTATTTTGGCACACTAAAATTACAATTTCTTTAATTCGTCTATAGAAAATACTTCAAAAAGCCTCCTTATGTTTTTCATCACAGTATTTACACCGTATTCAACCATTGGAGTACCGAATTCTTCAGCTACCATTTTCCAGTTGCTGTTCATGAAGTTTACAACAGCTTCACCTGAAAAACAAATAACATGTAAATTATAAATGCTTTTACGCGTTTTATCATTGATACTTTTATATTTATTTACGATACTATTACGTCTCTCATTTATTTAATTATATTCATAGCTTGTGTTAAAACATGTTTTACCTATTCCACTCATATTCCACAAAGTTCAAATTCATCAAACGATTATCTTATATATAACATTTTGATTTAAAAAAATCTAAATATTTTATTTCACAAAAGCCTATATGAAACGCCCCTTAATGAAAAGTCAGAAGCTAGGTGCACGGTTCCAATTGGCCGTTTCCTATGGAGAAGAGCCGGCAAGAAACTCCACGGTTACTATTTAAGAAATGTTTTCCTGATTATTCCAAATGCCCAATATGCATGCAAAAAATGTATCCGTCTATAAATGTGAATAATGTTCATAATTATATTATAGAAGAAGGTTGCTATAGACTAATTACAATACGTATAGATTCGATCAATATTGAATGACGTGGATATATTCGTCCAAACGAAACAAATATTTACGTGATGGATGGTACCTTACGTATTTATTATATGGCCACTTCAATCTATCAATAATCTTGTAATAACTTATAACAATATTAACTATATTAGAGCATTCCTTCTAGTATATACGTATGAATAACTGTTAATATGTATACACAGGTAAGGAGGATGAGGTTTGGGAAACTGCAAAAATTTTAGGAACATGTCAAATATGTAGGTTCCTACTCATAAACCAATGTATTAAATAAAATCTATAACAGATTTCTTAAATTTCAAGTAAACCTACAAATGTAAAATACATTATAATATAGATATCGAGTGTAGATAAATGTTTTTAGGAGTAAGTAGGTACTTACTTATTTCGGGACTTCCCTTGAAAAGGTTCGTCATATTGTAGCTGACTCTGCCATCATAACTATGGTCAATATTCGAACTCTTAATATCCAAGTACCTTTGTCCATCGGAATTGACTTTTGACCCCAACTTAAGTATACTGTGAAGCTTGATGTTATCTGAAAAAATATAGGTGTCTACATTAACACGATGGAACAAACGACCATTAAGGAAAACTTCGTTTAATTATGTACCGACAAAATACATATTTGGTAAATGTCAAATAAAAGTAACATTTGATTGATTTAGGTATAATGGCTCAATCGCAACTAATTTCTAATTTACAAGAGTAAATAGACATTATATAGACATTTAAAAAAAACAACGCCAGTTATAAAAAAATCACGCATGCAGCACGTTATAGAAGTGAAAGTTCTTAAAAAACTGAGAATAAAAGAGATTTAATGTGAGAGACAGATAGTGAGAGGGAGAGTATGTCTTTCCTCCCTCTCATGTAACGAAATGAACCTAAACGTGACGCGTCCTTGAAATTTCATTCACAATTCTTGACTAAAGATCGAATCGCTGCGCGCCGTTTAAGAAGTTTCACTTCAATACTCTGAAGGAATCGATAAACATAATCAAAAAAAAAAATGCCTTGAAGGTTAAATAGAGAATTTCATCCCATAAAGGCCACTACACACAGTGCCGGCGGCACGGATCGCCGGCTTTTGCCGAGCGGCACTCCTTTGTTTGGCGGCGCCTTTGTGGGGCAAGCCGGGCGCACCGCACCTTGCCCGGCAAGGCAAGGTGGCGGCATTGTCGCCGCGCCGACACTGTGAGAATATTTTAGACAGAAAACTTACTGCACTTAATAATAGATTCTCCATCACCATCTATCGGGAACACAAGAAGACGTCCGGAAGATTTGTATTTTCCTTTGATAGTCAAATTACAATGCAGTTGAGTTTCAAATGTATTTTCTTCATATCTGCAAACATTTAAAATTCAAGCGTCTATAAACTAGTTTGTGGCTTTTTATAATTTTATTGTAAATGATTGGTCGTCGCAATTTTTTATGCTATAGAATTCCAATTAATAATGTTCATAAACGTACCTTGCGAAATCAACAATGCAGCGTTTCAGTCCTTTTGCGTAACCATCAGTGAAGTCTATATCGATACCTCCAGGCAATTTCAAATTCAGTTGCTTCAGTATGTAAGGATCTAAAGAATCGATGCCCAGCTCAGGAATGCCATTTGCAACAGCCGGCAAAGCCACCTGGACAGATTCCTTCAAGCATTCTGGCGACATATCTTTGCATGGTCTTCTGAAAGGGACTGTAAAGACTTGATAAATGAGTGTGTAATACATATTTAAATAACAATAATTCTTTTAAAATCGACGCACCATCAATGGGTCATGTATTGAGAGTTAATCTATGTAGTACATGGCATTGGCAAGTTACATCAAGTAAATAGCAATAAATAAATATTCATAATATGATTAATGAGTTGCTTAGTATCAAGATGGGAAGAATATACGTAAAAAAATAAAAAACTTACTTGAATACGCCGACGAAAATCCAACAATCGATGCTAGTGAAACAATATAAAATAAATTGGCACTGTCCATTTTCTTAAGCTCTAAAATAATCTATAGTCGACGTCAGTCTAGGAAGCCAGGTCGTCATCAACTGATGGGCAATAGAATTTTTGAGCCAAATATATACAAAAAATATGTAATTAAGGTTAATTTGCAATATTGCGGCAAATTATGTCATAAGGCTAATTTGTATACTTAATAGGTTTCCAATAAAAATGCGTTAATAATCTAATTAGTCTTTAATCAGGAAAAATAATTTTGCTATAATGACCTCTGCCTGTTTCTTTGTCTTTATCTGTATCATTATTAAACCTAGCATCTAGATCGAAATCTTCGTCTTCGTCTGGTTTTTTCGTTTTAGATGCCTGAGTTGTCGTCGAACCAAAAATATCTATCAATATATCGTTAGGAATTGTAAAACCTAAAGTAGATGACGAATTTGGGCCCGGGTTTGTGGCCGATGTTGGTGTTATGTTCGGTATCGATATGGGTGGCGCTGTGCTGCTTGATGTGGGAGAAGTGAATAACGATGTAGTTGTTTCAGAGTTTCGCGATGGTGTGATAACATTATCCTTGTTTCCATTAATATCTTGCGTTGTTTGTGATGGTGTG
This sequence comes from Omphaloscelis lunosa, assembly GCA_916610215.1. Lineage (NCBI taxonomy): Eukaryota > Metazoa > Arthropoda > Insecta > Lepidoptera > Noctuidae > Omphaloscelis > Omphaloscelis lunosa. Next base: position 7,325,185 of record OU744255.1, read on the forward strand.
CTGTCAGTTCCATCAGGACCAAGATCAAATTCGTCGACACATCGTGATTTGTGTTTGAACTCTACCTCTGGAATAAACAATATATAAATTAGAGTGATTAGTATTAGACTTGTTAATTAAACTGTAAGTATCTAGTAAGAAAACTTACCAACACCGCAAAATTTCGAGCAATGTAAGTTCCCAAGGTTATTGTAGGTGAGATCATCGGATCCACAAACGGGATCATATTCCGTTGTTACCGGACAGCGTTGTATACACCTGGATACATCAGGTGATAAAGTTGGAGGAGGGGCTACTGTGGTGGTTGATGAAGTCGTAGCCGGACCACATGGTCCTAAACGAACGACGGCTACGCCTGTAATTAATATTAAAATGTCAAATCTAACAATTAATTTTATCTGTGACGCTAGGTAATTTAAGAAATAGCCGATCCGAACACGAAGATTCCAAAAGATAGGAATGTTCCTATCTTAGACGGATCAAAGGGGCTCGGTTGTTTTTTTTTTTTACAAAAGTTGTCGCATGTAAAAGTTAGTTTTAGTACACAATGAGATATTTAATGCTGAACGTAAATGAAACAATTTAAATAATATTTACCGACTCCACACAGTTGAGCACAAACCAATTTGCTGGGATTGCTGTACGTGACCTGGTTTGAGCCACAAACGGGGTTATATTCCGATGTCACCGGGCACGCTTTAATACATTCTTGTACATCAGGTTCCTGGGTAGATCTGCCAATTTGAGAGGTTGTTGACGGTCGCAAAGTTGTTGTTTTTGGTGTGACTGGGTTGAACCCACAGGCAGCACATGGTTTCTTACATAAAACCTCGACAACTGCGGAAAATAAAGAAATATTTTTCATTTCATACATGTCATGTTAATAATCCATAACATCACACCTGTATTTCTCGAAGGGTTAGGCAGATGGACAGTAAAAACCCCATTAAATTGAATATCTGTTTGCGAAACGTTCTTGGTTATGACAATGTTCCATTTCATTAATTCAATAGTTATTCATTATTCTAGGGGCTCCTGGCTAAATAATAACAGCCGAACGGGTAACTGAGTTGTGGAGCTGTATTCGTTTAGACTGGAAGCTGACCCCAACATAGTTGGGAAAAGGCTAGGCAGATGATGAGTTATACATCATCCTCAGAATAGGGACGATGCCTGGGTCAAAAAAAAAGAAATTCTATTTAGTCTGTCAGTCAGATAATAAAAATATTAGAGACATATATTTTTTTGCTTTAACATATTAATAAAAAATGACTTGGATAAAACGCATTCAAGTTGGGGAGTAGGGGTCGCTACGTCACAGGTAAGTTTAATATCTACATACTCGTGACGTACTCGTTGGTCTAGTGACTGCCTCGTTGGTCTAGTGGCCGCAAAGCGCTACTGCTGAGTATGAGGTTCTGGGTTCGATTCCCGGGTCGGGCAACGTGTTATTGGGTTTTTCCATCTGGAATTTCTCAGTAGCAGCCCGCAGTCTGGATTTGTGCCCGATTGATGGCAATAGGCTCGCCCACTATTACATGGGACTTAAACATAACTGGCGAAATGTGGGTGTACTATAGATACACCTCTGCCGAACCCTTCGGGGAATACAGGCGTGATGTTATGTGTTACTCGTGACGTCATGGCACATTTTAACTCAATGTATCACCGTAATCTTTAATTAACACGTAAAAAAAAAAATTATGTGTCCAATATTTTTTAATAATCTATCTGACGGACAAAATAAATTTTCGGTCATCAACCCTATTAAATGAGAAATGACATGAAATTTCCAAAGCCAAAAGTAGTTACGTAGATTCATTTTTAAGTGGAAAGTCCCTTAAAAGTTTGGTATGGTGATTACATTATTACATTATTTTTTTATGTCGAGAAAGAATGTATTTTTACAAGCTTTTATTTAACTTACATTTAATAGCACCACTAATCAAATAGGTATCGTCGGTAACGTTTCACGTAATTTCTTATAAGTAAACCTCACCTTCACCACAACTTTGAGCGCATTTCAAACGGTCCATATTCATATAAGTCACGAGATCTGTACCACAAACAGGAATAAAGGATGCGGTAATACGGCATAGTCTCATACACCGCTGGAAGTCAGACAAGGGTGTGGTACGTCCTTGAAATGGTGTTGTAGTGGTTGTTGGAGGCTGAAGAGTCGTTTCACCATCATCATCATAATCCCAATTTGGTGGTGGACACACAGATCTGCGTACTAAAGTCACGTCTGTAACAATATTGGAATGAGTATTAGAAAAGAATGGGTTGATGGCCCGGCACGTGCCAAATACTTAAGAGATTTGGTATAACATAATAATATTAAGTTGTCTATACGATTATAGATGTAGAAACACGAACATAACACATAAAAACACGGAACTCAGCTCTTGCCCAAATCAGGTACTCGGCATTCGAAGAAATAATTTATTATATTCAACGTTATAAATAAAATCTGGAAGATTATACATAGCGTCTTAGTAACAGGATAAATTGCGCAAAAATATGCCTTTTTTTCACAATTTTGGTACCAGCTTTGATGGAACAAGGAAGGAAAAAATTTTGGACTTGTTTTTCACAATATGTTATAGATGTGTTAGAGGTTAATCAAAGTTATTGAAAACTAAGTGTCGCTTCCAACAGGGGAAGAGCGCTGATATCTGAAATACAGATATATCTAGTTCAGACACAGATGGTCAAAATCTGATCATAGAATAAAGTGTATCACCATATTATTTGAATCGTTGTATATTTTTGAACAAATAGATTTTTCTCATACATGAAAAAATATATATATCTCATGCGTAAAAATGCCAATATAATAATCAATCCCAAAATTAACGAGAAAACTTAATAATAACAAAAATACTGAAGACTTTAGAGCTACGCGAAAACAGTAATTTTATATTTTTAAAGTTACATCCTTAAAAAATAAAACCAGGTTATTAAAGCAGCTCAACTTACTGACTCCACAGGAACCAGCGCAAAACAATTTCCCTTCATTGTCATAAGTTACACCGTCGGAGCCACATACAGGGTTATGCTCAGGCGTAGAAAGGCACGTATCAATACATTCTTCTATTTCTGGTGATAACGTGGAAAATTCCTCTCCTTCTGCTGTTGTTGTTTCAACTCCAGGATTAGTAGTAGTTTCCCAATGAGTAGTATCTTCTGCAGGCGTGCTTGGATGCCAAATAGGTGTTGATGCCGTCGTGATCGGGGGCCTGGGAATAGGACCGACGATTCTCGTGGAAGTTGGGATTTGAGGGGTTGTAGGATTAGTTTTCCAGGCTGCAGTACTTCCTGAAGGTGTAAATCGTGTGTGTGCTGGGTGGGGTGGTAAAGTGGGGGTAAAGGGAATCCTATGTGTTGTTGTTATAGGTTTTGGTGGTGTTGGTATGGATTTCGGAGTTGTTACAGGTTTTGGTGTAGTCTTTGGAGGTATTCTGCAACAACAAAATATCAGCATTCAATAATGAATATTGACATCGATTTGAACAATCAAATCCATCACCGCAATTAAAATTATAAAAATTCCTTTTAATTCATTTATGTCTGCAGATTACCTGCAGGGTTAAATTAACATTAGTACTTTCAAGGTTGACCCTGGTTTGAAAGATGTCATGGTTATCATTTGAAACCTTTGTTGTTCGTTTGTAAACTTTCTTTCACTAGGTCAGTGACGGGAATATAATACTTCTTCCTAATTAAAACTAGTGCTAATTCTACTTACTTATTATGAGGTGGCTTGCAAGGATGTTTCGAGTGATGGTGATCGTAATGATTACCGTAGTCTTCGTAAGATGGTCCAGAGCGATCTGAACTGTCTCTTTCGTGACTATAGTAATCGGGACCGTAACTATCATCGGGACCGTAACTATCATCGGGACCATAGCTATCATAGCTTCCTCGGTCTTTGCTATTATCCCTAGAATCTGATCTATCATCCCATACGGGCGAATTATCCCAGTGGCCTTGTTGATTAGGAGGTCCAAAATTATTATCATGCGGCCGGTGATGTGGTCTGTGAGCTGGTTCATGGTGGTGTGGTCTTTGTGGTGGTACATGGTGAGACCCATGTGAAGGCCTGTTGTGGGACCGGTGGGATGATTTTTGCGGAATCCCGTGTTTTTTGCGATGTATTTTTGGACCATAGCCTTGAACAGCTATAGTGCCGAAAAACACCACCAATGCTGAAAATCAATGACGAAGTTAGTTTTATTCGGCTGAGTTAAATTGTTTTTATTTACAGCTACCTACTCAGATTCTGAATAATAAGGTACTTAGTGAAACTTTTAATGAAATAAGTTTCGGCTTAACCTATTTATTTTATATTGGGATTTTAGTGTTTACACCGTGAACAACAACTTAGAATATTCCACATAGCAACTGTAGATTTATGAGTACAAAATATACTATTTAAAAAAATATCTTCCAGACCGTATTTCGGCCTTGGCGGCCAATCTTAACGAAGACTAGCCTTCGGTGCGAGAGATATTATAGTGCACAAGTGTGTGCGCAGACACAGGTGCACTCTCTTTTCCCTCACTCTCATAGTCTGATGGGTCGGCTCATAATCCGGCACGACCGTAGAGAGATCAGGCATAAGACCAAGGCTTAACGTACTTTCCGAGGCACGGCGGTATCACACCGCTAACTTCCAAACTCCGAGCTGTTATTAAGAAATTCCCAATGGGAAAACCCAATAACACTTTGCCCGAGTCGAGCAAATATACTATAGTAAGTATAGCAACAACGAAAAAGTTAACTGTCCACGATTTAGTTTTCACTTTAAAAGCAATTAAGTAAGATATATTAGAACTAGTTCTAAGTACAATAAATGATAGACGATTTTATGTGTTTGGATAATAATACTGTTACGAAGTAGGTAATTAACCAATCGTTACACAGAACCTCATAGAATTTAATTAATCAATGACTGTTGTCATTATTTATATAATTTATTTTGCAGAAATAATATAACTTTACAGTTTTTGACACAACTAACTATTTGCACTAGGTACTAAATTAAAAGACTAACTAATTATCTGTATAAATAAAAATAAAAACAAAACGACACTTGGGCGTCGAAGTGTTCGTCCGCATCGCTGTTATCCGGAAACGTGCCCAAAAGACTGGCAGCATTGCCACGTTGAATGGCAATGTTAATTCTTTGGCCAAAGAACGAGCCAGCCTGGTCACGTGAAGTGTCGACCAGTCGACGTGAAATTTCCTTAAAAAGGGTAATTATTTATTTCTATAGATTTACATTTATACAGTATAAACTGTACGTACCGAAAACCGTTGAATTTATTGCTTCATTATGGGAACATACTTAGTATTGGGACAACGTAGGTACCTACTTTATCCTCATGTCTTCATTGGTATGAACCTTTGAGAATACAAATCAGTGTGAAGACACAAAGAAAGTTTTATTTACTTTTTTACTGGTTTGGCGGACAGACGTGATTGCTGGGTTAAGCCCTATTTACTTGATCAGTATCTAGCATTCAATAGAATTAAAGCAACAAACGAATTGCATCGTGTAAACGTTGTTTAGACGGTGCAACTTTTAGTTTTACTCATGGCCACAGACATTTAAATTGCACCGCAATTTTATTGATCAGTTTTTAGGGCTAGCGCGCATCGCGGTACGGTGGAATGTGCTGCGTTATTTCTGGCGTACGGTAGAACAAACGCAGTCACGGGTCCGCGTAGTGGCAGTGAAAATGAAGAAAATTAAAAATTGCACGTTTTTCGTACCCAAACAGTTTTTGGTGCATCCCTTGACGGCCTTTATTAAGGTTTCCTTTTTCGCAAGGTATAAAGATTTACAGATGTATACAAAAAGAAAAGATATTATCTACTGCTTGGTCGGTACCTCGGTGCGTTTTTTTTTTTTTTTCATTGCATTGCGCGTTAATTCATATATCTCTTTGCGATACAAAATACGTGCGGTGGACTCACCGCAAATTTGCAGCGGGAGGCCCACTGTGAATTAACCGCATGCGTTTATTTATCGCAATGCGCGCATTTCTATGACATTCCCTACTTATTTCACACATTTTGCGGTAAAAAAACGCACGGTAGTGCGCGCTAGGCCTTAGGGTGGTCGCACATCTGATGGAAGATGCGTCGGGCGCAACTTCGGTCGCGTCTATTCTAACTTATATAAATAACGCATTATCGGTTAAGTGTGTAAGGTTGAATGTTTAATTATATACTTGTCCGTTCTAGCGTTACGCGACCGACGAAACGCGACGCAACTTCCGTCAAATGTGCGCCACCTTTAGACTCCTTTTTGTTTTAATTAAACACCGTCTCTAATCTGAGGTCAAGCAAGACCACAAAAGGACGTTTAGTCAGCAGACTAGAGGACAACATCAGAATGAAGCAAAATACACCTCAGTATATACCTATTTAGTATACCCTAGTATATCCACCTTAGACTGCTTCGTTGGTTTAGTGGCAAGCGCTACTGCTGAGTATGAGGTCCTGGGTTCGATTCGGTGTTATTGGGTTTTCCAACTGGAATTTCTCAGTAACAGCCCGGAGTCTGGATTTGTGCCCGGTTGATGGCAATAGGCTCGCCCCCTATTACATAGAACTTAAACATAACTGGCGAAATGTGGGTGTACTATAGGTACACCTCTGCCTAACCCTTCGGGGGTTACAGGCGTCATGTTATGTTTATGGATACCTATTTATGTTTGGCTGATAGCCATCTCCAGTCATTGACCAGTAAGGGTGCGTTTCCACTGAAGCGGGGACGAGCGGAGACGTGCAAAAATCGTCCAATTACAGACGAGACGAGAGACGCGATGAGGATTTCAACAATTATGATTGGTCGATTCCTGCAGGTCTCCGCTCATCTATAGAAAAACAGTAGAAGTTAATGTGACACTTTATTACACAAATATACATTGAGACTTATACATAAATATTTGACGTAGCCGGAATTTATATATTTTCTAGTATTGGGTTATCGTTAGCAGTCAAGGTTTAACAGTAAAAAAAATATGATAAAATGTATTCATTAAATTATAAAGAGGAATTTTGTCAATAGTTTAGTAGATAAAGGCAATGTATAAAAAATATGTGGATGTATTTAAACAAAGTGTTAATTTTACGACCTAGTGCTGCAATATAGGCAAATGAAGGAACACGGGTGGGTTTTAGTCAGTAAGAGTCTGACACACCCTCCCGGTCCGCCCAGAGCGGGAGAAGTTATTTGATAATTTTCCACCCAAAAAGAAAGGTTTACTGACTGGCAAATCGGATGCAATCTGCCAATCTGCCTAGCTTTTTCCCAACTATGTTGGGGTCGACGTCTAATTGGATGCAGCTGAATATTAGTATTTCACATGGAGCGACTGCCTATGTGACCTCCACAACTCAGTAACTGGGTAATACGAAACCCCTTGGTAAGACCGGTTGGCAGACTTTCGGGTTTCTGACGACCCGTAACGACTGTCAAAGAGCCACGAATGATAGCCGGGACCAAGGGCTTAACGTGCTTTCCGAGGCACGGAGGAGTCTCGGTACGTAAAGATGGTCACCCATTCCCGGACCAACCCCGGCAAGCGTAGCTTAACCTGATGCATCGAACCGTGCGGCTGTTATTACTTAGCCAGGAGCTCCTCTGCAAAAGGTAGAAATTATGGCCAACTTGAAAAAAGGCCCTTTTCTTGTCTAGTTTAGTGTTTACAACAGGTAAACAGGGTAATCATATTTAGACAAAGATATAACTCTGACAATGTCTGACAGTTAATATATCTTATCTTTTATATGAAAAGTCAACGAAAAAATCGTAATCATAGATAAAGTTGAAAACAAAGTAATTTTTTGAGAATTGACATAGGTCAGTTACCTTTACTGTAGTTCTTTGCATGTATGATCACGATTAATAATGATGTTTTTATAGAAACAGGTTGAAAACTAGACAAAAACCAATTCGAGTATCCTTGAAACTATAAGATTTTTATTTATATTCCGCTTATGACTACATTCCTTAGATTATTTATCAGAAAAATAAAAATTAAATTATCACTTACCGATGCACACAAAACTCTTCATTTTTCACATTAACACTAAACTTATAGTAAATAGTCTTATTGTAAGTAGCTGCACACAAGCACCCAATTCGAGGCCAATTTATAAAATGAACTGTATCTTCAGAAAACGTGCGAACATATTTTGTTCTTTAAACATATCCCCTCTACATTTTCCTCTTACAACCCGTTTTCATCTTATATCATTTTCGTATGGTCAATTATAATAGACTAATAATAACAGATATGAAATTATCTCATAGTCTACCGTTTCAGGTTTGACAAGCAATTTGAGGTTTTAACGTCATTAGGAGTGGGTAATTATATTAAACGTTATCACCAAACTAAATATTGTTCAATGTTACGATGCGCTTGAATTACAAAAGGAAAAATTCATAGAGATTCGGTTCAAAATTATTCTGTGAATTGATGAATGCCGTACATTACCGTCTAAGTTAAACGTGTACAATTTATAAAAGGGCAAGTTATGAGTCAACAGGTCCTTAACAGGTTTAAAAATAAAATGCTACAAGACTAGAAGCACGAGTTTTTGACACGCAACTAACGTGTACCAGTTTTATCTTTTAATTTTAGACTGGTGCATTGCAGGACACAATAACCGCCTTTATGGTATACCAATTAAATGAAAAAGATCATAAATTGTATCGTGGCATCACCAATGGTGACTTTTATACAGCATGTATCAGAAAGATATGGTAATATTTAAGAGCACCTATCCTAAAAGTTGGCAACGTCGCAAATAGCTGTCAAATGTTTGTTTTGATTAATTTGGCAATATTACTGTATGGAAATTTGAAATGTAGCTAGCTATTGAACTAAAAAATATATTATGAAATGTAATAATTAATACCATACCACCGAATATTTAGTTTTATATGTAAAAAAAAGTGTTTGGAAACTTTCTAAATGCCTTTTTTACATCTAAAACGGTTACAACATCAAATTCAGTATTATAATTGCAATTCATTATTAACATTCTAGTTTGCTAGTTAGCCACATTCCATATTTCCATACAGTAATATTGCAAAATTCATCAAATCAAAACAGCGAAATATTTGACATCTATTTGCGACGTTGCCAACTTACAGAACATCAAACTGAACAATTTTCTCCATGAGACACACATGGAAAAAATAATCAGCCCTCTCGTTTTGGGTCGAGTAAGCATTGAAGTTTTGTATGGGACAGTTGATATTTTTTCCGTGATTACAATGTTGGTCCCATGGAAACTTGTTCAATTTGATGTTTTTTTTTTTTTAATTTAGTGCATCTCGCAGCTGACCCAGGAGGTCATGACTACTTAACCGGGCTATCCTGTGGCTGCGTTAAACTACTAACTTCTACTAGCCTCCAGCCAGGGGCGTAAAGTAAAATTAGATACCAGGCGAGCGCTCGCTAAGGGGTACTAACTTTGGGGTACGAACCTAGGCATAGGGCGTTGCTGGGCGGAGGACAGCAAGATGGGACAGGCTGGATCAAACATGGGTCATTATTATTAATAGGGGAATTTAAAGTTACAGGCTCAGCTTCGACGCAGGCTGGCGCATCGTTGTGGAGCAAGGGTAGGGGGTTCAGTTTGATAGTCTGTACCACCCTTAAATATGACTACACCTTTCTGATGCATGCTGTAGTGTTTTAACGAGACCTTTCGTAAAGCGAATAATTCTATTTTTCGCTTCATTTATTTAATTCTCTTTGGTTGATTACGCGTAATTAATAGGTTGAACGGCAATTAAATTACAGTATTTTGAATACGTTACGGTTTTCATTTCAGGAGTATTTTTAGTGAAGGCGTATAAAAACAGCTTCCACGTGTAGCGCAACTCAGACAGGCAGATGCCACTTTGCTGATTGGCATAATCTACCAAGGATCAATTAGATTATATTTCTTGTCTGCAATTTTAATAATTGCAGACAAGAATATTTTCTTAAAATTATTGTTACGAGCTGGGTATGGGATAAATTAATTACTACCAATCAGACAATTAAATAACTTTAATAAACACAAAACACTTAAAACTTAATCACAAATACACTACTGATCACTATTCGCTTAGATATCGCACTTCTAGTTCATTTCGATTCGCTTCGTTGTATCGTCTAAATCAGACTGACCCCATCGTGTGTCGGCGCTCTGCTTTTATACCGCCAATATTCAAGAACATTCCGGCGACGTGTAGAACGGTTCCAGAAAAACATCAACAAATAAACATTACCAGGAAATACAAAAGTAGTAGGTATAAAAAATAATAACCTACTTGTACCGAATAAAGGAATAGGTACTTTATGCCCTCGGCGTACGGTCGAAATTACAATGACGAGTTCTAATATTGTTTATAAGTAGTTACCTACTTAACTTCAAACTAATAATAATGGAATGCTTCTCGAAGTTTTTAGCGCAAACACACTGTAATCCGTGCTTTCTCGAAAGATCTCGTACGTACGACGTAACACTGCCCCCTCCTTAGACATGCTCGTCCCGAGCATCATTAGCCCCGTAGTATCGGGCCAATCGGTCTACATGAACAATCTTAGGCGCACCTCGTAGACCCCTCTGTATTCGGTAGGTGACATCGTTGATTCTAGTCACGACTCGGTATGGTCCATCCCAATTTGCTTGCAATTTCGGAGACTTCCCCTTGCTCCGCACTGGGTTATGTAACCACACCAGTGAACCCTCGTCGAAACCCCTACTGTTTGCCTTGCGGTCATAACGGGTCTTCATCTTCTCAGACATCTGTTGGCCGGATTGTCGGATATGCTCATAAACATCATTCAACTTGTTACGCAAATCATTTGCGTAATCTGTTACACTACGTGGAGCATCAGGGGGAGCTCCAGTGATTAAATCTGCAGGCAACCGTAATTCTCTTCCAAAGTTCGCGAAGGCTGGCGTCACAGTCGTACTTTCGTGGACTGCGCTGCGGTAGGACAGCAGAAACGGCTGTATGTGCTTGTCCCAATCCCTCTGCCTGCTTTCCACGACTTTTGCCAGATATCTCTCCAACGTTTGGTTGAATCGTTCCACCATTCCATCAGATTGTGGGTGGTAAGAGGTGGTTCTGGTTTTGTAGGTACCCATCAATCGACAAGTTTCCTGAAATACTTGCGATTCAAAATTCCTTCCTTGATCGCTGTGTATTTCTAAGGGTACTCCAAAACGACAGAAAACTTCCTGAACTAATTTATCTGCGACAGTTGTAGCTTCTTGGTTAGGAATGGCGAAGACTTCTGGCCACTTTGTGAAGTAATCCATGACCACCAGGAAGTACTTGTTTCCGTTCTCACTTTCTGGAAATGGTCCCGCAACGTCTAGTGCTATCCGTTCCCAAGGGGCTCCAACGTTGTACACTTTTAATGCACCTCGGCTGCGTGTGTGGGGTCCTTTCACGGCCGCACAACTGGTACATTTGCGACACCAGTCCTCCACATCATCTCGACAGTGGATCCAGTAAAAGCGTTCTCGAATTTTTAGTAGAGTCCTTTTTACTCCCATATGTCCTCCTGAACATCCATCATGGTAGAGCCGTAGAACATCCGGTACCTTAGCTTTAGGGACAACCATTTGTAGATGACAGCTGTCCCCTCGAGCGTTTTCCCATTTACGGCACAAGACTCCATCCTGGATCACCAAGCTGTTCCATTGCGCCCAATAACTCTTCGTGATGGAACTCATCGCAGCCACATCACTCCACTTAGGTTTAGGAGCACCAGCTTTGACCCACTCGAAGATCGGTTTGATGTCCGAGTCATTTTGCTGAGCCTGCTGTAGGGTTTCCTTCCATTCATTGCTGATATCTGTTCTAAGCATCCTCACGGGCACTACTTCCTTAGTCTCTTGCCTAGCACAGTGCTTACAGTCTTCGGGACAAGGTCTTCTTGACAAGGCGTCTGTGTTACCGTGAGTTCTCCCACTGCGGTGTTCAGTTATGAAGTCAAACTCTTGTAGTAGTTCAATCCATCTCGCCACTTGCCCCTCTGGATTCTTAAACTGTAATAGCCACTTCAATGCAGCATGGTCAGTTCGTAATTGGAATTTACGTCCCAGCAAATATTTACTGAAGTGCTGCAATGTCTTTACTACGGCGAGTAGCTCCCTTCTTGTAACGCAGTAATTTCTTTCTGGTTTGGATAAAGACTTGCTGAAGTAAGCTATCACAACCTCTTGGTCTCCTTTCCGTTGAGACAGCACGCCCCCAATTCCAGTATTACTTGCATCAGTGTCAACTATGAAGTCATTTTTAGTGTCAGGATATCCCAAAATAGGTGTATTGCACAGACGTTTCTTTAATTCCTGAAATGCGACGTCGCAGTTCTCGTCCCAACAGAATTGCCGCTTTTCCTCAGTGAGTTTGTGCAGAGGTTTCGCAATGTCGGCAAAATTCTTGACAAACCTTCGATAGTAGGAGCACAAACCCAGAAATGCTCTGACCTGTGTCTTGTCTTTCGGAACTGGCCAATCCTTGACGGCGATTACTTTTTCTGGGTCTGTTTGAACACCTTCCCCCGAAACAATGTGTCCTAAAAAGTTTACTTGTTGTCTGAAAAACGAGCACTTTTTCGGACTTAACTTGAGATTTGCTGTTTGGATTTTCGACAGCACTCGGTTGAGGTTTTTAAGGTGATCTTCAAATGTACGGCCCACGATGATAATGTCGTCTAGATATACAAGACATGCGTCTCCAATCAATCCGGCGAGTACTTGCTCCATCAACCTTTCAAACGTCGCAGGAGCATTGCACAGACCGAATGGCATAACTTTAAACTGCCACAACCCTTTTCCTGTTGAAAATGCAGTTTTCTCCTTATCCTTGGGGTCTATTTCAACTTGCCAGTAGCCACTTTTCAGGTCAAGTGTGGTAAACCACTTCATACCAGTCAGCGTATCCAGTGTGTCATCGATCCTAGGCAGCGGGTAGCTGTCCTTCTTCGTGACGTCGTTCAGTCGTCGATAATCCACACAGAAGCGCATACTGCCGTCCTTTTTCTTTACCAGGACCACAGGAGAACACCATGGACTCGATGAAGGTTCTATAACACCGTCCTTCACCATTCCCTCAATCATGGTTTCCACCTCTTTTTCTCGTGCAACTGGCAGTCTTCTTGGTCGCTGACGGATTGGTAACTCGTTGCCTGTATTAATCTTATGCTGAACAAGTCCAGTTCTCCCTATGTCAGCATCGTTTGAAGAGAAAGTGTCGGCGTACTGAAGTAACATCTTCTTAGCCTTGTCCATTTCTCCTTTAGTTAAATCGCAGTTTTCTAAAAGAGTTGACACGTCAAATCTTGGACTACGAATTTTATTTCCGGTAGGCGGATCCTGCAATTGACGCATCCAAGCTACTTCCTCGCAAGTACCGATCAAGGTGCCCTTCTTGATCACATGCTCCTTGTTACTTGGATTCAGTATGCGTACTGCTGAGACGTTGGTGGCCTTGACCAGAGTACGTGCCATCTTCCATGGGAAGTCATTGTTCACCCTTTCTATCAGAACACTTCGATCTTTGTGTCTAGAATTCTGTGGTAAACTAATTGGCACAATTGTTTCTGATTTGCGAGGAAGAACAATCTCTTTCAAGCAGTACACTTTTCCTGATGGTGCACCTTCCATGAAGACTTCATCTGAACCACATTTCAATACTCCTTGATCAACGTCGATCTCGCAACGATGTTTCCGCATGAAGTCCAAGCCCAAGATGCAATCGTCCACTATATCGGCCACGATGACATTGTGCTGGTAAGTTCTATCACCCAATTTCAACTGCACCTCCTTCTTGCCTCGGACGATTATGTGCTGACCGGTGGCTGTTAGTAATCGAATACGGTCGTGGTTATCGACGTAGTTCCCAAGAAACCGACTTACTAGGTGAGAATTGACGACCGTGTGAGAAGCTCCAGTATCCAACGTCAGTTTGCATGGTGTTCCGTTGACTTCGCCTTTGATGGTCAGGCTGTTCCCATCATGTGCTTGCGAGATCAAGATTCTCGGGGCTCTTTCAATACCAGCCAGCACCCGCCCCCCAGTCCTGGCATTTACTCGTTTCCCTGCTGTGGCTGGGCAGTCACTTCAGCCACCCTTCCCTGCTGGTCTTCTCTCGGGGTGCTGCGCTTAGGACAGCTTGACCGAAGATGACCCCTTTCTCCGCAAGTGTAGCACCTAGGACTGTACCCTTGCGGCCGGTCGCGTACAGATGCTACAACCTCCCTGACGCGGTGCGTTCGGTGGTCCTGCCTCACTGCCTCTACTTCTAAGGCATGGGCCAAGGCGTCTTTCAGCGTCTCATGATGCCCAAGTCTCACAGCGGCTCTAACTTCTAGGTCGCGTATTCCATCAACGAACGCTTGTACCAGATTCCCATCGATAAGTGCAGGGGCAGACTGGTATGCTTTCCGAACCAGCTTTTCAACTTCGAGGGCCCACTGCTGTAGGTTCTCGGCACTACGTTGAACACGATCCTTCAACTTAGCACGAAATACGTGCTCCAGGTGCGCGTCGCCGTATCTGGACTCTAACGCCTCCAGCAGCTGCTCGTAGGTTACATTCTTGCCGAGCGCCTCAAGAATGTTTAGGGCCTGGTCTCGGAGGCCCAAGGTGAGCGCGGTCATGGCTTGCGGTTTTGACCATCCATTCGCCTTCATAACGGCCTCAAATTGAATTTTATAAGCCGACCACGAAGATGTGCCATCGAATGGAGGCACCTTAAAGCCCCGCGCTGAAGGTGCAGCAACTACTGAAGCTACAGTCACGTCTCCAGTCTTCAGTTCCCCCAAAGCCTTCTTCACCCCAGCGATCTGAACTTCGGCTTCTGAGAGGCGATTCTCGTGCTGCTGTACCTGATCCTTCATCACCTTTAGGTCTTTGCCAAAAGTTGCATGAAGATCCTTTATGAGGAGCATCTGCTCGTCTTGGCGGCGGACCTGCTCCTCTTGGCGGCGGACTTGCTCCTCTTTGTCTCGCTGCAACTGCTCTTCCAACCGGCGAGCCTGCTCCTCTTGGCGGCGGACTTGCTCTTCTTTGTCTCGCTGCAACTGCTCTTCCAACCGGCGAGCCTGCTCCTCTTGACGGCGAGCCTGCTCCTCTTGACGGCGAGCCTGCTCCTCTTGACGGCGAGCCTGCTCCTCTTGACGGCGAGACTGCTCCTGTAGCAGCGCCATTAAAGCTGACAAGTCTGGCGCCATTGATGCTGTAGAAACTGCGGATGGGCCAGCGACTGGCACTGACGTAGGCTGGACACCACCCGGTGTCTGTGTTGGAGAATGTCCAAACCGCCTTTGGTCCATGTCCTGCTGTCGCTGACTCCTGGTACGGATACCGTCTGTGTCGTCCTTCGGTAGAATTGGCATAATTTATCCCTCACTTCTGACACCAAATTGTTACGAGCTGGGTATGGGATAAATTAATTACTACCAATCAGACAATTAAATAACTTTAATAAACACAAAACACTTAAAACTTAATCACAAATACACTACTGATCACTATTCGCTTAGATATCGCACTTCTAGTTCATTTCGATTCGCTTCGTTGTATCGTCTAAATCAGACTGACCCCATCGTGTGTCGGCGCTCTGCTTTTATACCGCCAATATTCAAGAACATTCCGGCGACGTGTAGAACGGTTCCAGAAAAACATCAACAAATAAACATTACCAGGAAATACAAAAGTAGTAGGTATAAAAAATAATAACCTACTTGTACCGAATAAAGGAATAGGTACTTTATGCCCTCGGCGTACGGTCGAAATTACAATGACGAGTTCTAATATTGTTTATAAGTAGTTACCTACTTAACTTCAAACTAATAATAATGGAATGCTTCTCGAAGTTTTTAGCGCAAACACACTGTAATCCGTGCTTTCTCGAAAGATCTCGTACGTACGACGTAACATTATCAATAGCACCGATTGAAGTCTTGATTACTAACTTTTTTTTCAGTGATTCATCACTGCGACCTCACAACGGTATGTAGTCACCTACCACATCTTAGCCTATACTATTACCGCATAACCTTCAAGTTTATTAGGCATGATTTGGAATTCCCAGTATAAGTTAACTTGATTTTCTAAATGTATTATTAGTTAGTCACTTACTCATTCACTTCGAACAATCATTGTTTACTTTCCATTTATTTATTTATGTAAAGGAAGTCGAAAATTAAGTTGTGTCAACAATTTATTTGATAGATAGATCATTTATTCAGTGCACACAAAAGACACACATAAGCACAATAAAATGATAACAAATTACATGAATATATTTATAAAAACTAGCTGACCCGGCAAACGTTGTTTTGCCATATAAATATCTTGGGTGGACCACCCTTATCACTTAGGGGTATGAAAAATAGATTACGACCAAAAATTTATATTTAAAAAAAATATGATATAAAATTTCATAAAAATCGATCAAGCCGTTTCGGATGAGTATGGCATCTAACATTGTGACACGAGAATTTTATATATAAAGACAAGATGCTACTAAACAAAAAAGAAAAGACACGTATAGAAATGGGAAGGATGGGTGGATGGCGTATTTAATTCTTGTATTTTAACTCTTGTATTTGTTACTGGGCTAAACAGACTCATCTGTTTTATATAACGATGATTTTAAGTGTTTGATGCATATATTCAAAACCTTTATTTCTGTAGGCCACACAATGTTCAAAAATCGAACCCTTGAATCGGACATTTACGTAGTCACTTCGTCAAGATCGCCATCAGAACAATCAGTCTTGATTATTACGAAAAAAAACGGCCAAGAACGACTGTCGAACGGCCTGTCGCCGCCCGGAGCGTGGGAAGTTATTTGAAAATTTCCCACCCAAAAAAGAAAAAAAAAAGGCCGTATTCTCGGCGGCTGCAGCCAGCGAGGTGGTAGTGGCAGCGGCGCGATAGCGGCGCGGAAGAGTTCAAATGCTATAATTTTATACGAAACTGTCCTTGCTCCCCGCACCGCTGCCATGGCAACAGTTCCATGTAAACCTATGCATTTGAAAGCACCGCTCTCGCGCCGCTTATTCTTAAATATCATATCAGGTACCTTCGACCCGATACCGAATTTAAGGGTTTTTGAAATAAAAACTTCTTTAGGCGCATTGGGCATTTTTGAGATGGGACTAAACCATTGACTTCGCGACACTGTGACGACACCTCATTTTTGTAAACGCGATTGTGCTCTTTATTTATATTACGTTACGGATCAATGTTCTATGCAAGTATTTTTACTTTAATGGTTTTGGAAGCATTTTTTTTTTGTAAATGCAATTGTGCTCTTTACTTAAATAAGGTAACGGACCAATGTTCTATACAAGTATTTTTCTTCCACCAAGACGATCTTGTTCAAGTTTTCACTTCTGTCGGCACTCCCGGAGTGCTTCCACTTGTTTTTTACGTCTATTGTGTTTATCGGATTTTTCAGATCTAGTACGGGTGACCCGATACCCGCAACAGATTACACTTATTTTTTTCATCATTCAGTCTAGTGTGCTTGGGTTATGTCATATTCGATAGTTCCCAAATTATTTCGTGTGAGTGCCCATATAAAATAAAGCGTATTGTTAATTTCATGATTTAAAATTAATGTGTAAATACCACCTAAACATAAAGCTGTCAATCAGGCGTATTCGACCTGATAACGCATATCTACTAAGTCTAGCGATAGGTCTTTTAGATCCTGTAAAGCACCAAAGCAAAGTCTATGCGCAGTGAACGTGTTAATAAACCTGCGCTAGATCCTAAACTATACATCTAAGTGACATAGTGTCAAGGAAAACAATTATCTGCACTATATATAATTCTGCTAACAAAGAATTTTCAAATTCGTAACTATTTTCGTTTTGTTCAGCAATTATAACTGTGTCGTAAACAGCTATAATTTTCCTGTAAAATATGGATCATTATCTAATAGTAATAACTCTTATATAATTAATGTGTTTGCTTTAGAAATCTAGGAGATTATTTTTGATATTTTGGTATTTCATTATTTTGAGTTCGGAGAAGTTTTACAGGTACAATTTTTTTTTCCCATTGAGCTCTAAATATATCGCAACTACCTACGATGATTCAGCCATGATCATTATTTTCTCCTGCGTAGGCGCAGACCGCAATGACCGCAATAAGGAAACAATTTTTTTTTTTTATGTCGACAGACAAAATAAAGTTCTCCTTCAAAAACATGGCGTAACTAAATTAGTTTTTCAACATAATGATACTCGATGCGTATTATGTGACAAGTCCCTACATTCTTAAGACCAGCCGTTGGATTGGAAATGGATTTCTTCCAAGTTGTGACAAAAAACTTATAGGATGGTACAGTTTTCAGTAAGTCGAATTTATGAGACTATAATACATACATGTATAATTGACTGCCTCGTTGGTCTAGTGGTTGCAAAGCGCTACTGCTGAGTATGAGATCCTGTTCGATTCCCGGGTCGGGCAAGGTGTTATTGGGTTTCTCCACCTGGAATTTCCCAGTAGCAGCCTGGAGTCTGGATTTGTGCCCGGTTGATGGCAATAGGCTCGCTCCCTATTACATGGGACTTAAAGGTAACTGGCGAAATGTGGGTGTACTATAGGTACACCTCTGCCTAACCCTTCGGGGAATACAGGCGTGATGTTATGTTATCATACATATAATAAAATCATAGCGAAGACAAAACTTTACGTTGATAATTTTTGAAAAAAAAGTTTTTCTGCGCAACGCAGGCGCTCGAAACGAAGAAAAACTTCGCAAGCAATGGGAAATTGTTTCTGAAGGCTGCTGGTGTCAACCTCAGGACGAGCTGCTCCTCGCAAAATTACTGTACGTGGCTTGCTCCCGCATCACCAATCCTGATTCTCTGTATATTTTGGCTGCTGAGACCAAAACTACAAACATGCTGCTATTTTATTTAATAAATATATTGTGATGTCTTACAACTTCCATATCTGACCAAGATTATGTCTGGACTTTAAGAGACTGTGTCCTTCGAGTTTGTTTTGGATTTCCTTCTTAGAGTTGTCATATAGGAAACGCCAACCTTAACTAGTTTTTAAAATAGACGTGTAAAAGTGTTTATACAAACCTACTTACAGAAATAACATCATTTATCACGCCAACGAAGTCGCGGGCAGAAGCTAGTCGGCAATAGATCTCATTTTATTTACGTAAAACAAGGGACAAAATCAACTGATTCAACCAATTGTTGGAAAAACAGTGACATAAATTAATGTGTATGTGTCATGTAAGTGGCAGTAATAATCATGAACGTAATAAATATTGTAATAGGGACTTCCATGTTGTCGCGTCACACGAGCGTGATGGCAAAGGTACTTACTTACTTGTAGATGTAATAGATCTTAGCATTATGACATTGTATCCGCAACCACAGACTTATTTCTTTGCTGAACTGAAACTTACATGGTCTCACATCGATGCATACACATTACACAGTGATCTAAAGTTCTCATTACCTAGTTCCTAATCAGTAACTGGTATGTTGCGTGCAGGTTACGGATCAAATGCAGCTTTTGGACCCGACTTTGATTGCATTTTTTTTTTATTTATATATACTTTATTGAACACCAGATTATATACATTATATATAAATAAATTATAAACTATATAACATACATTTGGTGGACTTATCGCTTACTACGATTTCTTCCAGGCAACTTTGGAATGGACAGTGATTTTCTGGAGATAAAATGGGATTTTCTTCGGTGTAAATAAAAAGTATATGAGTACAATATACTATACATATACACATATGCTATTTAATATATAGATAGAGACATATTAAATATGTTTATATAATTTAATCAGATTTTCGTAGCTAGGAACTCAATAGGCTGTTGTTATTTCGGTATGAAGTTAGAGTTTATCTTGCATTCCATCATGGACGGCTCATTTGTATTACATTTCATGTACGTTTAACCAATATATACCAGGCCATGACATTTGACTGCTCAGAGATCTTTCTTGATTTACCTACTTAAAAAATTATACTTAATCATGTTTTCAAAAGGGCGATAGTAGCATATTGTTTCAAAATACTATGCAAGTGGAAGACGCGCCCCACTCCGCTTCACTCCGTACTAAAGAATAGCTTACAGTGCAGTAATCACCGAGTGGGGCGCGTCTTCATGGATGGCACTTTCTGTAGAGATATGTTTGAAGAAAAAGAAATAACTACAACAAACATTTTCTGAAAATAGTAATGTACTTATGTCATTAATAATTTATTCAGTCCTTAAGTTAAGTATTAAATTAACGGCTTATGCGGGGACGACCGGGGCTGGAGTCGGGCAAGGCGATGTTCTCAACAAGGACACAGCTGAAATTGGAAAAACAACTTGTGTTAATTTATTACAGATAATAATAACAATTAATTAAAATAATATATGTTAACGCCATTGTAATTGACAAATAATATAAGGCAGATTCTTCTGATAGCATTGAACAACAAAAAAACGCATATTAGGGTATCAGTGAAATCGTATAACAGCTGTCGGTTCTATGGAACAAAATCATGGGTCATCACAAAACAAAAGTACCCATGTTTCTCTCAAAAGATTTAAAAGAAATTACCTCTAATAGGTATTATACAGAGCGAAGGTAGAACTACATCGAAACATATCCAATAGAAAACAATATTGATTCATTTTTCCATTTAATTCCCATGTATTATAGAATTAGATCGTGAAAACTTGTCTATTCTTTTGGAGTAAGCAAAATACCTATGCAATATTATCAGCTGATTCATAAAAGATCATGTATACAAGAACAGTATAACTGTTAATTGGTAAACCATGTAAATAATGAGGATAATACATAAAACTCAACATCTTACTTATACAATAACATCCACTTATAATTAAATATAAATACTTAATAACTTCAGTGGCCAGTAGAGCAGGTGCAATTACTTAAGTGTCTTGTCTTTAAACATTACTGTTAATATTTAATGTTCTATGTGTAGAAGTATTTTCCTCATTATGTGCATAGGTACTTCAACAATTGGTCAATAATTTGTAGCTACGGTGTTCATGTACTTGTCTGGTCTTTGCAGTTTTTTAAAATTTTTATTAATACGAAGAGCAAAGCGTTCCTAATAATAATAATACATACATTTCCCCAGTTTAGTTATTATTTGTTATACAGGGCGAAGGTAGAACTATATTGAAACATATCCAATAGAAAACAATATTGATTCACTATTCCAATGAATTCCCATGGTATTGTTATACTTAACGGAATTAAATCGTGAAAACTTGTCTGTTCTTTTGAAGTAGGTAAAATACCTATGTAATATTATCAGCCGATTCGTAATAGATCATGCATACAAGAACGGTATTAATAGTGCTAATTGGTAAACCATGTTAATAATGAGGATAACACATAAAACCGTCATTTCAATTCTACAATAACATCCTCTTATAAATAATTACTTAATAGAAATACTATAGATTAATTCAGTGGCTAGTAGCTTAGGTGCAATTAGTTATGTATTTTGTGCTTATCATACATTACTGTTAATATCTAATGTTCTTCTATGTATAGAAGCATTTTCCTCATTATGTACTTGGCAACAATTAGCCCGTAATTTGTAGCCACGGTGTTCAAGTAATTGTCTGGTCTTTGCGGTCACCTTTTTAATATTTTATTAATACGACAATGAGCTAAGTATTCTTATAATAAACAGTACATTTCCGCAGTTTAGTTATTATTTGTGAATTTCCATAAAACGTTTGTGTTAACTTTATTCTATGAGAACTGTTACGATTGGAATTAGTTGCGTTAACTTTTCAAAAGTTCATCAACAATTCTCATATGAACCAAAGCTAACTTAGAATTAGTTATTTTACTTACTTGTAGGTAATTGATAACATGACAATGAGTAAAACTGTTATGCGAAATATTTATATTAAATAAGTATTCTAGATCTACAGAATGACATCATTTAGTAAATACCCGTTTATGCACAAGATCAAGTCATAAGAATTTCTCTAAGGTCATGGCATGACGGCTTAACCATTACAGACTTTTTAATTAAGGCCCAGTTTGTCACCGGTGATTCACAAGGTCTTTAAAACAACGATCAAGAACAGATACCAAATAGGATTCCAATATTTTACATGTCTTTTCAAGGAAAAGTTCTCAATGTCGAATGTCAAGAATACCGGATTTTAAAATGTATAAAACGAGACTGTTGGTCGAGTCGAAACTTAATAAAATACGAACTTTCAAGCTTATTCGTTGAAGTAAAGGTTTTGGGAGAATTTTGACAGTTATTTCTTTTTTTCCGATTTGCTTTATTCATTAGAGAGCTAATTTTAAGGTGAGATAAGTAAGTTTTCTTCGATATCTAATTAATTCTTCTAAACTTTTTATGTCCCCTATTTCACCCCTTTACATTTAGGGAAGAAATTTTCAGAAATACTTCCTTAGTGATCACCCTTATGTATTTTAGCTGTGTTCCTGGGAAGTTTGTTATGCCACTTCTTCATCCCAGCTAAAGCACTAGGAAGTGGTGAAGGGTAGCGTTTTGGGGGACTATCTTATGTAATTTTGACGTTCGAAAAGTTCTCATTCTCAGCCTATTTTGAATAAATGACTTTTCATTTGACTTGATTTTGTATAGAGACCCAGCGATTATAGCTGTACGTTGTGTGAATTTAAGATTTTATTAAGTAGATTTTCGGATACTCACTAACGCCACACAGCTGTGCACAAGTCAGCCTTCCAGGGTTGGTGTAGGTTATGCTGTCAGTGCCGCAAACAGGGTTGTACTCAGAAGTCACTGGGCAAGTGCTCATGCATGTACGCACCTGAGGCGACAGTGTGGTGGTACTGAAAAGTTTAATATTTCATCTTATTCATTGAGTTTTTCTATGACAAAGTATTTGGGTAGACTTACTCTATCCATATGTCAAAATTTTCTTTGCTAAATATTTTGCAATCATAAAATAAATAAAAAATAATGAAGAAGTTATTGAAACTTCTTTATTTTTTTTTTGAAGGTTAGATAGGTAATGGCTCATGTAAAATACTGGCATTCAGCTGCATCCGGATTGACTGGAAGCTGACCCCAACATTGGCAGAAGGCTAGCAGATAATGATTTATTACATACAGATATCGAATTAACGATTGACGTGCGCCAGTAAAAAATAGTACCAATGTTATTCAAATGCGTCGTTCAAAATGGTTGAATTTGTAAAGTATGTCAACACAATCTTATTAGAATGATAACATTGTGAGAGGTTAGTGTTTCTTATTTAGTTTTAAACCTTCGGGGTTATTATGGCTCGTAATCAACACGTTGTCAAAATGGTAGCCTAATTCAGGGGAAATTTTTTAATGGAATCCTATGGAATGCACGCTTATGAAAGAATTTAACTTTGATATATCTTTAAAAATACTTGTTAATTTACCCGAAGGATAATTGACTACTTACCTAGTACCAGTAGGTGCCGGTGTCGGTGCGGTATTCGGACTAGCGGTAGGGAATTGGTTCTGACCATTATTATTTTGACCGGGGAACTGGTTCTGACCATTATTATTTTGACCGGGGAACTGGTTCTGACCATTATTATTTTGACCGGGGAACTGGTTCTGACCAGGGAATTGATTCTGACCGGGGAACTGGTTTTGACCAGGGAATTGATTCTGTCCGGGGAACTGGTTTTGTCCAGGGAACTGGTTTTGGCCAGGGAAGGTAGGCCTTTGCCCTGGGAATTGGTTCCCGTTCGGGCGGTTCCAGCCGTACCTATCTTCTAAATCATCTTCATTTTCTTGTGTCTGGCCTTGTCCAAAAGCACCATTTGTAAAGAGAGCTGTAAAATATACAAATAATAAACATTAGTACAATTATTTATCTGATTTTTTACAAGTCTCAGAGCATGTTACTCATTTGACAGTATCATAGTATTTCGAGACACCTATATTACGGATGTCAGTAACATGGGTTTTAGATTTACTTTTCCGATCTAACCACAATTATAATAAGGAAATAATAAAAATTATAATGTCATTTCAGCGATTTTTATGCTATCGCCACGTGTTAAAAAAGATTGAGAAAATAGTGATAAAGGGAAATTACATGTCATAAAAATAAATCGTTATGAAGACCGTTATAACATGAGAGGATGACAGTTTGTTTCCCCAATGCAGCTAACGTATGACTTGCGCACTTCTTTAAAAAAAGTAAGAGAATTATTATGATGACCTAAGCTTAATTTCAATCACTTTTTTTAAGGTATATTTAATGTTGAAGCAATAACTGCTGAATTATACTTCGAAACTGTATTTTTCGCACGTTTTAAGAATTGAACGCTCAATTTTCAGTAAGCCGACGTACGCACGGACGTTATAAAATCGCGGCAATTTTTTTTTTGTATTCTGTGTTTTCAACGCTCTGCTTAGCGCCGACAGATGAAAATCCACTGCGCGATAAAATCCCGCCGCGATTTTATTACGTCCGCGTGTTGCTATCGAAAATAAAATCAAAATGCCTAAAAAACTTACAGCAAAAAGTCTTGTTGTTACTTCGTCAGAAGACGGTAACTCCGTCAATTATTTTAAATGCAGGTACACACAATACCACGTTTTACACATTTTAAATTATAGAACCGGATTCAAAATATCTAGTTTGAATACCTGCTTAATTCAAAATGTTAATTAGCATAATAAGCAGTCTAAAACCAGTTGTGGTGTTTATAGTTTTAATATTTATATTATGACCATAAGACTGATCAAAATTATGCAGATTTAAGGAAAGGGTACGATCGGAATGGTTGGTTTTTACGTTAGGTCACTTTAGCATTTTAAATTGAATATTATCCTTGTTCTAAGAAAAACTTTTTTCATATAATTATAACTATATAATTAAAATTATAAAATTCTATTACATATTTTTTTATAAGAAAAAAATTATAGTAGTCATTTTTAATTAATGCAACTATACCTTAAAATGACACGTATTGGAATAAACTAAACTCACTTTATACTAACTAGTAGGTACATCAAAGAACCTTCTTAACGTAAATAAACAAAAAAAAAACTCACCAATTACGAGAATAACAAATAGCTTGTCCATGTTTTTTAGGTAATAATTACGTACGTCTGTGTCAGTGGAATACACTTTGTTGAATACAAGTACAACGTCCGAGTCGCTTGCTGGCGAGGCACTGACCACTCGGGGACACCGGTTTTGTTTATAAACTCATGCGCATCATAACTGGCTCCTATCAACTCGTAAGTATGCGACGAAAAATTTGTGCTGGAGGTTAGTTTAAACGGTATGAATTACTCGGCAAGATTTTCCTTATTAATTATTGGAATGTGTTTAAATGAGGAAAATAGGCTATATTTGTTTTTTTTTTCTTTGTTAAACCGCCTAAATGTGGTCAAAATGACTAGGTTAACTATGGCCAAATGTCAACGCGTTCCGTTGACCTTACCGTAAAATTCACGTTGAACAAAAGATGATATAGAAAGATGAGGATAGAAAAAAAATATATCTTGAATGCATATGGTATACATACTAAAGAGTAGTCTATTCTATTCTTAAAAAAAACCGTCCAAGTGCGTGTCGGACTACGCACAATAAAGGGTTCCGTAGTTGGGATGAATTTATCCCAAATACAAACTTACCATTGAACTTGAAATACATGTTCCCCCATACATTCCAACTGCAAATATAAATTTGTACGCACAATATTGAGAGAATTACCAGTAATCTATGAGTAAAGAGCCATATTAAGTAATTTTTTCAAAATTTTTAGTCCAGTTGTTTCGGAGATAAAGGAGGAATGGTAAATTTTCATAGAATTTCTTAAATATCTTTAAAAGTTTTTATTTTAAAACTATATAAAAATATGTTTAAGATCCTCGTAACAAGCCCTTTTATTTGATATGTCACACGGTACTGTTAGCAAAACTTATTTTTTTAATTTTCTTGTTTGCCCCTCAAAAGTGACTCCTATATAAAAAAATCATTTATTTACGTTACTCGTTCGTGTTTGGGTCACAGAAATACATATGTGGACCAAATTTCAACTTCATCGGTCCTTTAGATACAGAGCAAATTGGCTGTGACAGACGGACAGATAAACACACGAGTGATCCTACAAGGGTTCTGTTTTTTATCCTTATGCGGAACCCTAAAAAACAAAAAGTAACCCGTTTTAAAATAAACTCGTCCGATACCTGAAATTAATTCGTTTTTACATTCAGAGGAACTCATTTTGTTGACCTGCGTTAAAGATTTAGGAACGAATCGATTTTGTTGGATACACATGTTTTTATGATGAATTTATAATTGTTTTGATAGAAATAATAAGAACATGGTTGTGTTAATTCATGCGTTAGTAAGATTTATCAGTAAGAAATATTTTTTAGTAATTCGAATACCCAATTTACCGATCATGTCCCAGCCCTATGTTTGTGGAAGGTAAGACGTATTCGGATGCGTCAGGAGTGTTACTGAATTCCTGTACTAATGCAATTTTTCTTTAAAGCGGGATGAACCTGTTCCCTTAACATTATCTGCAGCCACAGGAAAACTGGAAGGTACTCTTAATAAATTACCTTTTTAATGAGCATGCTACTTGGAACAATAATATTGTGGTTTATTTTTCCTTAGAACAATAGCTCAGAATGTTCAGGGATTCGCTATGAAACACAAAAATCACTCGAGTTTTTAACTTGTAAAGATTCTTATTTACAAAGAAGTTTTATGTAGAAAGCGCTTTATTTAAATGACCCTCCTGCGAAATTGCAACACACGTAAGGGTCAAAATTTTCTGGCAATTAATGGTGACCATATTTTTAACCGACTTCAAAAAAGGAGGAGGTTCTCCATTCGGTCTTAGTTTTTTTTAAAGTTGGATTTTTGAGATGGGACTAAACCATTGGTTTCACGACAATTTGACGACACCAGCTTTTGACCATTAAATGACATCAACGCGTTGCTTACCGCGGTGCGTGGAGTAAAAGACTTCAACGCGTTGATAACCGTGGTGCAGATTTATTTTAAGTTTTCACTTCTGTCGGCACTTCTGGAGTGCCACTGTATTTTTTTTTTTTTTGTAATTTATTGTCTTACTCGTTACTACTTCAAAACACATGTTAAAAATAAAGAAAAAGCTAGATAACAATTGTAGCAATCAGTAGTTAATCATTTAGTCGATCATTTTTTAAATCGCACTTTTTCATACATATCGTCCATGTTTAAAACCGGCGGAACTTCGATACCTACAATAAATTGTATGATTCGTTTATCCTTCGACACACCTTATTTTTTTAAACGATTCCTTCATAGAATCTTCTTCAGTTCTCCGTTACTTTCTGCAAACATAATTATTGTATATCTACTACTGATATGTGGCATGCACTATACCTAAGATATCGATGGTAAACAGTAATTGTAAAAATTTAAATCACTTTATAAACACCTAGTTTACTAAATATTTAATGTTTTCCTCAATCATTCAAAGAAGATAATAATGTAATTGCACGGACGGCAATTGCGTCATTATAGGTATCGATTACCTACCTTTGGATCGTTTTATTTCGTATATAAGTTCTGAAAACAATCCTTTGAAATTTAGTCGAAGTATGAACCTAAGTTCGTTGACTTCATCGAAAAAAATGCGAATTAATTCAATAAATAGCGGGGATATAGCAACGGGCGAGTATTCTATGCAATAAAACCTTTATCACTTCAGCATACCTACACCATAAAATTTTATTTAGCCTAATGTGTAGTTTTAAATGCGCAGAATTATAACCATTTCCGTTATTTATAAGCCGGTTTGTAAACCTATACGTGAAAGAGAATTGTTTCCGTTAATATCCCGGGCAACGTTATACAGATCTTTGCGGCAATCTAGACTCTAAAAAGTCAGTAAGCCAACGTTCGCACGGACGTAATAAAATCGCGGCGGGATTTTATCGCGCCAACACCCTGGGACTAGGGTTGCAAAATTACGTAATTTTACGAAAAAGGCTGGTAAAATACGGGTATTTTACGGCCATTTATATCAATTACGGTAAAATTACCGGCGACTTGTGAAGTTTTAAATTTTAATTCGTGGTGTCCTCTGCTCTGCCTCTGCAAATAGATGATATTATTATGATTCATGACATGATGTGATCCATATCTTGAATTCTTGACTTGAAAATTAAGTTTTAAGTAGTTAATACTTCTTTTACCGAAAATTACCATATTTTACCGTAAAATACCGTAAATTACGTAAAATATACCAGGGTAATTTTACTGTTTTACATCTATAGCTGGGACGCACTCTCATCCCAGCGCGTTGAAAAAGCACACTGTTGGATTACAAATCTCGGCGCTAAGTAGAGCGTTGAAAATCCAGTGGACGAAAAAAATCGGCGCGATTTTATTACGTCCGTGCGTACGTCGTCGGCTAATAAGAACTAGCGCGATGTAATTGCGTAACATACTTACAATGGCAATGCCATTTATTTTGTCAGTTTGACAACATTCATTGCGCTATTTTCGTTGCAAGCAGACGAATTTTACAAACATATGAAGCAGTGGTTTAAAATCCTACGGATTGCGATTGAGTGTGTTAGGCAATTGGGTGCGAATCGCATTTAGAGTCAATGTAAGAAGCTGTTTCTTTTGTCGAGGTTTTGATAATCTTTATAAATGAGAACCTGAGACGTCCGAGTTGGTAAAGTAAAACGTAGGCGTCCGATAGGTATGCTTTGTATGTGTTTGACTTATATCTACATTATCTATTAAGTATATAATCATATGATGTAGTTTCCACATTGGCATGTTAGCATGGCGTCAACGAATGTGATTCGCTACCAATGTATCTACATATGTCTCAATGTTACAGCTGACCTCTCGCCCGCCTCACGTCACGCGTGTTTATCTCGTCTATTACCACATCTTATTTGTTTTTAACAAGTCAAGTCAAATCAAATAATTTATTTCTATTAGGCCCATAAAAGGCACTTCTGAACGTCAAAATTTACAAAAAATAGAATTGATTCTAGTCGCCCCTTCCAAAAGGTAGTTTTCATACGGAGAAGCATAGGCAAAAAACTCCAACGTTAACTTTTAAAATGTTTTACAATATTTTGTATACATTCATTTTATATAATTATATGTGAAGAAGATGCACCTGGAATAAGATTACTATACCACAATAGGTAAAAATAGTTAAAAATGAAGCAATGACAGTAAAAATGAACAATAGTTAAAAAATAATAATGTGATGGATACATGACAGTAAAGACTATAAGATTAATATTAAAAGTAAGTGATGATGCTTTTGATAAACGTACTATGAAACTGCAGATATGTAACAAATATTATTAAGCTAACGGTACTCTTTTGTTAGTCATTAATAACATTTTTGTTTACAAGCACACAACTCTAGTCTATAAAGAATGACGAAACGCGCTGAAAAGATAATTGGAGTCCTGAGCAAAAGATTTAAAAACCTGTCTAAAATTCATTTTTAGGGTTCCGTAGTGAAATGAAATGAAATGAAATTGTTTATTCTGTAAATGGGTTATCGGAATCACTTTAACACGTCATATTAAATAAATAAAAATAAGCTAGATGAGTTCGGCGTTCCTATTTGACTACTCTGAGAAGAAAGGCAGAAACAAACTCGGAGGACTCAGTCTCTTTTAAAGTCCAGACATAATCTTGGTCAGGCCATATGAGGACCATGTAGATTAGTGTCTGAAATGGTCTTTTGAGAAAAGAACCACACAGATTTGAGTGGACCTGTCTAGCCAGCGCAAGTAAGGAGCTCAACTCGACGAACAATACCAAAGAAAGGATATTTGGGTAGGCCGCATAAACTACTCAAACTGCCAGACCAGCATTAAAACTAGCAGAGAAATAAAAATAATAATAATATCCACATAGTTCTCACATTCACAATAATTAAAATAATATAATACTTTACAAAGTAATCATGTGATTTTGAATATAATTTTCAACAATGCCAATGTGTATATAAAACTGGTATATTTTGATGGTTTTACATAATAATTTTAATATCAAATTTTATGGTTTTATCACAAGGCTTAGCAGAGCGAGCAGCTCAATCCCAAGCTTTTTATCTTCTAAATAATTAGAAATTTTATAGTACCTTTTTTTACAAAGTTTGGTTTTAATATAGATTTTAAATTGATAAATGGGTAAGTTTCTCAATGGGAAGTAAACAAGGAACCCTTATAGTTTCGCCATGTCCGTTTGTCTGTCTGTTTGTCCGCGGCTTAGCTCAGAGACTGTTAGTACTAGAAAGCTATAAATTTGGCATGAGTATACATAGATATTAATCACGCCGATAAAGTGGTAACATAAAATCATGAAAAAAAAAAATTGGGTAAAGTAACGTACGTAAAGTGGGGATTTTTTTTTTCTCGTCTGTCCCATGATGTGGGGTGTCGTTGGAAAGGTCGTTCAAAAATATTTGTTTTGTGAAAACCATTTTTGGATTCAGGAATCCATTTGCGAAAGATTATGCTTTAAAATGCACATATTTGTTAGAGTCAAGTATCCCGCGCCTGCCAGCTAAATGGTTGGTTTTAGATATGTCAAAAATTCACAGCAGTAGTATATATAACGAAATTAAAAGGAAAACTATCACTGCTAAGTAGGCTTTACAAAACAACGAGTAATTTTCGACCAACTTACATTTGCGGTTGCAAAAACATGTTCTCCAATACATTCCGTATGGGAGAACATGTTTTTCAACGACAAAGTTTAGTTTGTTCTTGGTATAAATTCATCGCAACTACGGAACCCTTCATTGTGCGTGCTCCGACATGCACTTGGCCAGTTTTTAATGTTATATGTTCCTAGAAAAAACACCGGATCGTAGCCTCTCTTTTCTCGTATGTTCGAGAACTTTATGTAAAATATTTTAGTAGGCAACTACCTAATTAAAATGTTCTGAGACCAAACGATTACGTTATTCATGTATACCTAAGCCAGTTGTCCACCGCCGGCGAGGAAGCGACTAACTATTGACTATTTTCTCGCTCAAGTAACGTACAATAGATATACATTTTGTGTAAACAAAACAGATGCGTATATTAATAGTTGATCGCTGACTGTTCACACCGCCGGCGAGGACTCGCTTCACTGTTTGTCGCTGAGCGACAAGAGCTATCAAAGATAATACTCGCTCAGCGATACTTGCTCAGCGATGTTCGCTTGGCGGTCAGAACTCACGCCGAGAGACCAAACAGTGGTAATTTCGCCTCGAACGAGTGGTGCGAGTAATCGGCCGTCGCACTCGGACACTCGCTGATAGCCCAGCGACAAAACTATCGGAACTACTCACTCGCTGGTCGCTGCTCGCGAACTTGATTTCAGTTGCTAGCTCTACTCGCTACTCGTTAATCGCCGGCGGTGGGACAACTGCCTAATAGTTTATTACCCATGCTGAAGAGTAAGAACCTACAAAGGATTTCTCATACCTAAAGTGCGTTTTTGAATCCCAGATAGTAATTTGACATTTAAAATCTTTGTTTGTTTTTTTTTAATTTGAATTTACATTTGCACTTGTCAAATTACTTTCTAGGATAAAAAAACCGGCCAAGTGCGTGTCGGACCACGCCCAAAGAAGGGTTAAAATAAAGAAACTTAACTTTGTAGTTGAAAAACATGTTCTCCCATACATCGGTATACATCACGGTCAATTCTCCAACTGCAAATGTAAGTTTGTAATCGCAAATAAATATTTTTTATGTGATAAAACTACAAATTAACGATTTTTGGACTCTTTCCTTGTGCAGTAAGAACTTGCTTCCTGCCAATAGGAAGTACCCTGTAGGTTTTGATTTATTTGCGAGTATCAAAATATGTCATGAATGGCCTTTTTTATTGAGTTGATTAAGAAGCATGATTTTTTTAGAGCTCCAAGTGACCAAAGATCTACGTACTTGATATTAATTTCAACTTGATACTTCCACGCGTTCCTGAGAAAATGGTTCAAACAGATTGACAGACCGACAGAGATAGGGACAACAAAGTGATCCTATCTGGGTTCTGTTTTCCTTTTGAGGTACGAAACCCTAAAAACTAACTATACAAACATTTAAAACATTTATCAACATAATGAGACTAGGTATCTGTATAGCCTAGAACTTGTCGTGGCTCATAAACAACCGCAGACTGGCCCAGACTAGAACCAGTTACTAACATTAATGAAACCCGTTTCGGTCGCGTTGTTTTTGTGGTAAGTGTAAAGCCCCCAGTTCACGTGTTGGGCGCGCAAATACACGCAAATCAAAAGGCAATGACACGTAAAAAAGCCCAATATACGTTGCTCGAGAGCGCTCGTCTAACGTATACTCGGCATTACTCGGCTTATTGCGTGTAACGTGTACCGGTGGCTTAAGGTTGTCGTTCGATAACCTGTTTGATGATTATGCTTACATGCTAACAAAGAAACAGGTAAATATTTAAAAAAAACACATTGCAGTAAATGGAGGAAGGAAAACTTTGTTAATTAAAATATTTGGAAAATTTAGGTCGCATCTTCAGTCGAAAGGAATTTTTAGGTGGTAGAACCAAAAAATTCCATTGACGTCAGAGTATGGCACTATATCCTCTTGTATACACAAATGCTAAAAAATAAGCCCTTTTGGGGTTCCGTACCCGAAGGGTGCCAAACGGAACCCTATTACTAAGCCTCTGCTGACCGTCCGTCTGTCTGTTAGCGGGCTGTATCTCATGAACCGTAATAGGTAGACAGTTGAAATTTTTACAGATAGTGTATTTCTATTGGTGCTATAACAACAAATACTTAAGAAAAATAAAATAAAGTTAAAAATTTATGGGGTCCCCCAAAGAAAAAGAAACGTATTTTTTTCGGCGTTTTTTGCTAAATATCTTACGGGTGGTACGGAACCCTTCGTGTTTTTTTTTTTTTTAATATTACGCAGTTCATTTTAATTCACCTCCTCCTCCACCTTCCTTCTCTTTTACGTCATCATCTATCGTCACACCCTGGTCTTTCATTGCAGCACTATACGATCTTTATAAACTCAGACGTCTCAGGAAATAGGTGTCAATAATACATGGTAAGCCGGATGATCATAAAGTAAATCAGACCACCCTTGACTTGATTGAAGGCAAAAAGTGGGCCTAGTTAACCACTGTCAATTTTTAAAAAGGGTACCTGGTCCGCGGTCCCAGTTCCTTAATGGGCCGAATGACGCCTAACACGCCGTTTTAGAGCTAACTTTCCCATTTATGATATAATATTAGTTAGGATGAAATTGTTATCACAATTAAACTCTAACTTTGTATAGAATTAACTCATTTATTGGGCGCTTTTATAATTTTAACGTAGTAATTGTACCGGTACAGCACGTAAAGAGCAGTGATGGCACAGTGGTAACGGCCTCAACTTACGAGTTATAGGCCGTGGGTTTGAACCCAGGCAGGCGCTTTACTTTGTGTAAAAAATTTCATCACCACTGCTCTCAAAACGTTGAAGAAAAACATCGTTAGGAAACCGGCATGTTCTGGAACCAAAAACTCGAAGACACGATGTGACGTCTACCAACGCGGCCGCGTAGTGGATTACGGCCCACTCACTCTCAAAGAGAGAAGGCCTGTGTCCCAGCAGTGGGAAATTTGGGCTGATTATGAGTATGATGAAATAGGATCAGTACCTGGGCGACCGAGCTCTGCTCTGGTGAAAATAGAGAATGCTCATTTGATAGTATAGTTCATACTAATCCCATATATAGTACATACTAATTCCATGCTGCCATGTCATTGTTCTAATGTCATTATTCTCATATTATTATTAATTATCTTGTTCTAAACTTTGGGCGACCGAGCTCTGCTCGAAATACGGAGAAAACGAATTTTCCCAGATAAAATATGAGACCTATCTAGATCGATTTTTCGCCCCCGTAAACCCCTATACATATAGCAAAACTTTCATCGAAATCGTTAGAGCCCTTTTCGAGAACGTGAGTACAAATATATATAAACAATGATTGCTCGTTTATTAATATAGGATAGGATAGGATATCGGCTATAGTTATTATGTGAATTTTTTGACAGACTGACCGACAGCTGATGGCATTGGCTAAGTAATAGAGCCTGAACCCTAAAAATGATTCAAATTGAAAGACCTACCGACTGGTTCATAAATACAGACAAAATGATGAAAAAAAAAAACATTAAATTATCACGACGTGTAACTTCGAGAAAATATGACCCCATTATGAGATGGCTTCCATTTTTGCAATAGCAAGACGAAACCCTAAAAATTATCCTAGTGATGCAGGTGTTGGGAAGGAGGTTGATGATAAATGATAATAAATTACTTACAACTTTGTATATTGTTATCAGTCCAGCGACACGTACAGAAAAGAGACCAAAATAAAGTTACGCGATCTTTTATAACATTTCCAATGACAGTTGTCTACCCTTATTACATAATATTGCAACAGATAAAATGAACTGAACTATTAATACAAAACAAATACTTTTAAATTAAAAATTATAACAGTGCCTTTACAAAAATATAATTATTAAATAAAATGAAATGGCAACAACAAATAAATTGGTCAGTGTGATCCTAAACAAACTTCTACATAAGTACTTAATCTATACGATATATTTGATACGATAACACTAGTTTCAAAATTCTTATCGGGCAGTTAAGATTTTTTATAAAGTTTATAATTAGTGATGATGTATCTCATGTTGACACGAAATCATTCGACAGATAACCCTTCGAGTGAGTACAATTCTGGACGATAGCATTCAATGAAACTGCTGTGGCAAAATAAAATCTCTGTCTTTGATATAGAGGCACTTTGTCAAAGATTAATGCCTTTATATTGTGGAAAATACTGGAAGCAAATTACTAGCGGAATGTGACTCATTTTCGAAAAAAAAGGGGCACGTGTTTTTCATAACTTCAGTGGTTCCCAACCAATGTCACGCAATTTATTGTATTTTTTGGTTTTTTTTTTGTTAGATTTTCCGAAGGCTGTAATTTGAAACAAGTTTTTTTTTTTTTTTTGTTTAACTTTGTCGAGCTTTTGTTTCCATTCATACATTACACGACAACATGCAGGAGCAAGCAACAACATAATATGCTTTAATGAATAATATTTTACATTTAAACCAAAACTTCAGTCTCTTTTCTATTATATTGTTTTTTTTTCGTGTTCAATCGAAACAAAAGAAGATTAAAAAACGAATCTTCCAAGCCGTATCTTTATCTATAGCAAAAGAAAAGAATACTCGCTCTCATTTGAAAGTCGCAGCCGTTATCAGCGCTTCGTCCTCCGGTCGAGGCAGAGGTTATCGCTGCCACTACTACTGTGATCCCATCCCCCCTTCCGTCCATCCTGGAGCAGTCACTGATGCACCAGTGAACAGATAACTTCTATACAATAAACATCGTTCATTATAACAAAAACTTAAATTCAAATCTCGAACTGTTTGACAGGCGTTCGAATTGACAAGCCATAGATAAAAAAAAAATACAATTCTTTAAAGGAATTAATTGAATTTGTAGTGTTGCGTTGTGGTGCCGTTAATTATTTGGACTCAATTAGTTGGAAATGTTAAACGGGAAGTTTTTGTTGTGCGTAGTTTTAGTTGCTGGTAAGTATTTTTTTTAATTATTAAGTTGCAAAGTACATAAATAAAAATAAAATAAATAACAACGACACTTGAATATGTAAATGATAACCTTTTTGACATAGCTAAGTAAATAAATGAGGAAAACGTGCTTAATTAGGCCATGTTTATATGCATTGAATAGTTTTACATTGGTATATAATATATACTTCAATAAACTGTAAATTTTTAAAGCATGCAATGTTTTTAATTGCTGCTCAGAAGTTATTAATTAATCTCTTTCAGTATTTGCTTTTAATTTGTCCAAAAATCTTTCAGTATTTCAAAAGTTTCCTCGGCAATCGTATTCTTTTTTATAACAGAAACAAATAAAAAAACCGGTTTTGATATTATAGCGTGTGACAAATAGCAAATCTTCCACAAAAGTCACTAATCGAATGCTAAAAGGAAGTAGATGTCAAGTTTTCATCAGGGGTTAATTAAGCAATACCAATTTACATCTTTGTTTACTATGAAGCAACACAAAGACGCTCGAAGCCGAAATACGCGCGAAGCCATAGACCGTTTGGCGGCTTGATCAAGGGTTATCGCTACACGCCCACTGAGGGCAGCGCATATTTATTATTAGCAGTGAGTAATCGACCATAGGGCAGACATACGGACGACGGTCGCAATCTACTGCACTCGCTACTGCGAAAATGATCTCATCTCAACTTTATAGTTGGAGGGAATTTACTTGCCTTAAAAGCTGCGAAGTCATGGTAATGGTTCAATAAGCAATGCAGTGTTTGTTTTCCTTTCTGAGTAGGTATCGAATCTGACTGTTGGTTCGTCATTGATTCGGGAGTTTGTGTTTCCCAAATCATACGTATTTGATAACGGGTAACGGTTAATAACTCACTACAATACGGCCGATATAACTTGGCAGGTCTGAACATAGGCACTATGAACTTTCGCGCATGTTCTCTCACTCACACTCGCCTCATGTCACCATTTGGTTCCTAAAAAATGTTATTGCGCAGTCTACTGCGCTAAGTTCGGAACAGCCAAGTTATATCGGCCGTATTGTACTAAGTGTTTAGTTTCGCATGCCTTCGGATGGTGGTAAAGAAAATGCCATTCAAATCTGATATCGAAGTTTCAAAAATTTACAAAAATTTGAACTAAACCATTCTGAAAAGGATGATTGTAGCTCGCACTGAAAAAAACTGAAGAAAAAAAAAAAATATATGAAACAAACCACATATTGAGCTGTGAACAATCATATTGAGCTGTTAGTCCTGTCAGAGTACCTATTTATACAATTTATTTTTTGCAGCAACTGTTTTGTTGCAAACCGCAAACTAGTAATATTGATAAAATAATTTGTGATGACGTAATTGACCTGATCTATCTGTGACACTATTGAATTATCTGTGTGTATTTATTTATACGACCATGTGTGTGTGATGCCACTAAATAGTGTTGTGCACTTTGTCGGCTACTAACACTATCTGTAATTGTTTACATTGTCGAGTTAATTAATAGTATTTACGTAATCTACTATTTATTTCAAATTTGATCTTCAGTCCAATGTTTGGATCCAAGTGTAAGTGTACTGTGCACCTACTCCGCCTACGTGTCTATCTGTTTCTATATGGGCTCGGTTTATCAGTGACATAATTATGTTAAGATTGCTAACTAAGATTCTTAATGCAACAAGAAATTTTATCATTCTATTAGGTACCTAAGTTAATTAATTTCTGTACTCGGAGTTCATCGATTATCGAAAATATACACAGTACATGTCTTTCACATTCACATTTAGAGCAAATGCTCCTTATTTCTATTAAATATTTATTATTTCTATCTATCTATCTACTATGTAGGTATCTATTTAGGTATGTACATACATGAATGTACAGTCACGAGCACAAATATATTACTATGGACAGATCGGCAATAATATCTGATTTCATGATACATTCAGAAATATCTGTTCTCAAGAAAACAGCAAATATATGTGATGATCTGTGGAAGTGGCATATACAAGAAGCGGCACAAATATGGGACATCGAAGAAACACCAAAACAATCTGACGAGACAAGCGACGCCAAAATATAGGACACCGCATCTGCTTCAAAAAGATGTGCCACTTTTCAGAATGCATAAATATCGGACTTGTCTTGCGTTATAAAAATCTGCCTAATAAGTTCAGTTCAGAAGAATGTAATAACCTTATTGTGCTCAAAAATATCTGACAGCACTTTGACATCATAAAATTTTCGAGTTTTCTTCTTTTGTTGCTTATATTGTATAAATATGTGACATCCCATTGGAAACATAAATAAGCAATAATATCTCACACGTATATTTGCTGTCTTCTTCAGAACCGATATTAATTGATAAAAGATTAATAGATATTATTGTCGATCTATCCATAGCAATTTATTTATGCCCGTGCCTGTAGTACTCATAACTAATTTGACTCACACATCTTAATTATATAATATTTGGACTTTAAAACAAACCATGACTTCCGAGTTTGTAAGTTTTTCTCAGGGATCAGTTAGGAAATGGCGGCGCCATCTGGCTTTAAAATGTTAACCAAATTGACTTGTAAAAGTATCCTCACATGATCTACTTACAGAAATAAACATTTCATTTCATTAATATGTAATAATTTTTAAGTCATTTAGAAAAATCCAAAATGTAACACCTCTCAGCTCATAGCGATCTCATTTTTACTTATCTTTTCAATTTCTATACCTACATGATAAATAAATAACCATAACATAAAACGATATTATCACACTACCAATAAATAAAGTTCATATTTTTCTAGATAACTTATAATATGGCCTGATCACCACGGCGAAGCTGCATGATACAGACACTATCTTATGAGAAATTTCATAGATTAGAAGTAGAACTATGTAGAAGGTTAGGAAAAACATTAAATATTATCATCTAAGTATGCAATTATTATAAATGATAAACCAAAATGTTCCTAAGCCTACGGCGTAGGCGTGTGCTACGACGGCTACGAGATTGTCGTAGGCCTGACCAAGGACCCTTTGAAGGCCCTACGAAAAGACCCAAGTTTTTATATGAAATATTAAGATATAAGTTGCTACAACAGAGGTTTTATGCTGAACAGATGACAGCTAAGATGTATGAGGAACAGGGTGTAAAGTTCAGTCATCCTCCAAAGAAAAAAGAGAATCCTCGGACCAGATGGGTGTTGTGTCTGGTGGGCAACTGCCCGACTACCGCCTATTGATGTCGGGAATATACATCGGTTGCGCGGTGCAGGATTTGTGTGACGTCAGGTTTTTGATGCGTATTTCGCATGTGGCATTGTGTATGCCACACAGCAGTTAAATTGGCGAGACTAACGGCTATTACATTAAAAAATGATATAATAATTACCAAGCTTGATTGGCCGATTGGTTATCTATATGTTGTGGTTTTTTAGAACAAATGAAAACTAGTGCAATCTGTGCCATCCATACATCTTCGTCACCATTTTTTTCCAGCAATCTTTGGCAAAGGATCCGCTTTTTACCGACTTTCAAAAAGGCGGTTCCGGTCACACTGTTCTTAAAAAAAAATCTAGTCAAGATCACATCTTATTGTCAGTCTAATGCCCGTTGTCACCGACAACTAAGTGGTACTTAAATGAATCCCTAAATAAAACTGCATTGTTGGATTTTCAACTCTCAGCGCTGAGTCTAGCGTTGAAAATCCAACAATGTACTTTTATTTAGGGATTCATTTAAGTGTCAGTTAGTGAAGGTGAAAACGGGCATTAGTCTATCAACTATCTTACTCGTTGCTAATTGCTTATCAATACTTAAAGCATCCGTTTTAAATCACTTTTAATAATGTTATCAGAACTTGATACATGCGGGTTAATCGCATGGATTATAACAATAATTATTAATTTACATAAAGGAGGTTTTTGGCCTATTGCATAGACTGCTTGGTTACCAATTCGTGGTAAGTATTGGAGTAGAGCCCAGATTAAACAGATGTCTCTGCATCAAACTTATCTAACGGCATGAGCCGCTTAGCTCAACAGCTTTGTTGTCAAGAGAGCGTGAAAACCGGCTAGGTCAACGGTTTAGATCGCACATGACGTAATTCTATATGATATGCAAGCATGATACAATATAGTGTTTAAAGCAAGCTCAGATATACCTTCACTGTTTGTGTTTCTTCGTCTCTACATATACCTATTAAACTGGTAGTTCTGCGAACAGAAGAATTCGCTAACACAAACTTTTTCTTAAAAATATTTTCAGAATTCTCTAGTTTTGTGATGAGGAGGTGTTCTATCAATCCCTACCTAGTAGTCCAGGGCCAATTCCACTGGTAGAAATCTAAAAGTGAGCAATTTACTGTATTTTGAGGAGCCCCTTTTTGGAGGAAGTACCCCTCCAATCAAAAATCCCCGACGAAAAATCTATAAAGTCGTAAAACTTGTATACTTTGCCAGACTTGAAGCAGAGACGCTTCGCTTCGGTCAATTAACTGCACTCCAGCCGATAAGAGAATGCGTTCCTGACACCTGTTTGTTGAATACAAAAGAAACTTGTTTTACGAATTTAAACTTATTAGTTCCTAATCTCGTCCAACTGCTGACAGGTGTCATAAACGTATTCTCTCGGTGGCAGGAATATAAGTTACGGTATTACAATAGCTTATGCCGTCAGCAAGGTAGGTAACAGGTAACAGGTCTTATTGCCAGTCTTGCATGGTATTGGCTATTTCACCTATTGGCAACTGATTTCGATAATAATGATCTGGTGTTCCGCACTGCGCAGACACAGGGGCACTCTCTCTTCCCTCACGCTGATCCGTGATCACTAACCATCCATTACTAACTGATGCTGTAAAGATTTTGGCTTTTGTTACAATTAAATTCGATACGATTTATAACAAAACAAGAGACAGCCTTAAATTTTCATTACATTGAAATGGTACTTCATAAACCAATTTTCTTCAAAGGCATTGAACGGGAAAGCTCTTTAAATAATGTTATGATAATATTACTTTGCCTATGATCTTTATAATAAGTAGGTAATACACACAATATAATTATGTCATCGTATTGTACGTTATTAATTGTATTATACATCCGCCAACCCAGTTGTCTGTACCTCAGCGTGCTTAGGTACCTATCAATAATACACATAGTCACTAAGTACTATAGATATTTTTGTAGAATCGTTTGTGTAAGAGAGCAAGAGCCCGCGACGATCAGACCTTCGTTATTTTATAAAAGCTGAAAGTTTCTCTGTGTATGTCCTCAATACAGCTAAGAACAATCCCCGACTATGAAGTTTGGATCATGGTGGCTTTGATAGGTAACAGGTCGCAAACCTGTATAAAGTTGCACCTCAAATTCGTTAAAGTATAAAGCTCAGTTTTTATATATTTTATTTGAAATAATATTAGAAATCACGTCGTCCATTTGTCAGACACTTAGTAAGGTTCCAGTCGGACATCTTTAAACTATAATAAATTGTAATTAGTAGTTACTATACTTTAATTAGTACTTTCTGCTTTTTCATCGATTGTGTGTCTGTAGGTGCTATGGACCCACAAATGACATTCATGAAATAAAAACATAAAGCTACGAACGACTCATGCTAATTGAAGAATACGGGGAAATTCTGAAGGCGACACAGCATAATCACAAAACTATTAAACGCACAGTAGACCAATTTACAGTGAGTCACTGAGGAAGTGCCCCCTATCTAGATCAGTTAATCAGTTACCCTTTCTGAAAACCGAACCGACACAAAACGATAAAAAAATCATAGTAGTTACTCCATCCTGGGCCAACTACGCAGTTTAGATACGCAGTTAACATCGACACGTGCTGTTGCAAGTGTTTCATCTCCCATGTTACGGATCGCTTCAGATTTTTGATAAGGTGGTGGTAAATAGACCATTGGGATGGGCATGAAATAACGCTTAGCTTAATTCGATGCTTCTTCGTTGATTCAAACCACTTTTAGAATATTTAGATACAGATTTTGAAACTTAGGCCCCTGAGCAGTAACCTCAAGAAAGATCTTTAATTAATATTGAAGTGGCAGCTTTCCATTGCCCATTCTTTTCTGTCAAAATAAATAAAGAAATACTGGATTATTTCCTTCAATTTATTTAATGAAAACTTTAACCTCTGTTTGATCAAGGCCAACAATGTCCTCATTTGTCAAATCGATGATTAATTGGAGTGGCGTAGCTTGACTTTTAAAATAACAGAGGATCATACTTTTTGATTAAACATTAAGGCTGGTAAAATAGATCAAATTAATTCGACTATTTGTCTTTGTCATATAAATTGATGAATACATTGATTAAATAAAACTTTTTATATTAAATAACCGCACGAGGAGCCGAAGAGCTCCTGGCTAAGTAATAACAGCCGCACGGTTCGATTCATCAAGTTAAGCTACGCTTACCCGGGTTGGTCTCTAGATGGGTGACCATCTTTATATACTGAGACTCCTCCATGTCTCGGAAAGCACGTTAAGCCGTTGATCCCGGCTGTCATTCGTGGATCTTTGACAGTCATTACGGGTCGTCGGAAGCCCGAAAGTCTGACAACCAGTCTTACCAAGGGGTATTGTTACCCAGTTACTGGGTTGTGGAGGTCAGATAGGCAGTCGCTCCATGTGAAATACTGGTATTCAGCTGCATCCGGTTATACTGGAAGCCAACCCCAATATAATTGAGAAAAGGCTAGGCAGATTGATTGATATTAAATAACCAACTATACCTAAGTGCATTCTAGTTCAAGGCACTTTTCAAAGCAAGAAAGCTAGAAATTAACCTAGAGATAATCATTGACATTGCATTTCAAATGTGCGAGATGTTGTTTTTAAATAATGTGGAAGTGATTTCACTTCAGCAGCTTTCCGAACAAAAATTAATTGCCCAGCGATTGTTCAAGAAGATTGTATTAAGTAATTTG
The DNA here is from genome assembly GCA_916610215.1 of Omphaloscelis lunosa. Taxonomy (NCBI): domain Eukaryota; kingdom Metazoa; phylum Arthropoda; class Insecta; order Lepidoptera; family Noctuidae; genus Omphaloscelis; species Omphaloscelis lunosa. The sequence continues at coordinate 7,367,846 of OU744255.1, forward strand.
TACAAATATGATACAGAGTCCTAACATGTTTACTCGACAAATGTGAGTCAATGAGAAGGGGCGTGTGCATCTCATTGTTTACATAGTGCAGCGAGCCGATAGGGCGCTTTACAAATGCGTAGTATGGATGAGATCACAGGAAAAGTTTAGGAAAATAAATAACACTGATTATATTGAAGGGTCAAACGAAATGTCAAACAGTAATCTAACTATTGAAAACAATAATGGAATAAAACAAGAAACAATTAAGCTACGTTTATGTCCCCATTAATTTTATTATCTTCGGTTAAGCAGTTATCTCGAAAGTGGCGGTGAGCCGCGCGGGCGCATTGTTTTGATGGAAATTTGCATTATGTTCGGTTATAGGTCAAATTTTATCACACTTAAATTAAGCTGGATTGTTTCATTTCGATAGTGATTGTTTATGCCATGCCTCCTACTGATATTGATACCTACACTGCTTACATTAAAATCACCTTGACCCTTCAATCTATCGTTTGAAATATATATTTTTAAGTCCTAATTCTACGATAGGTGTTGGTGCGATTCTTTGGCTGTTTTCTGCAGGGAAAATGTTTAGCTAAAGTTAAATACTCGTTGATTTGAGAAACTGTAGTTACCTTACTGACCACATAATGACAACGCAAGACGTTACTGATACAACCCGTAATTTTGCTTACAACATTTGTTTTTCCATTCCAGCATGGAACGAAGTACAACCAGCCAATCTGCCTTTCATGCCGTCCCGTTTGGCTGACGCCAACGAGATAGGGGAGGCTCCTGACATGAGAGTTCCTCCTGAATACATGAGGGCACGAGTGAGGGAGGGCGTCCCTCCTCCACTATGTGCTGGCAGATGTGCGTCGCCGCCAGCAGGACCGGTCTGTGCCTTCGATGCTACGGGAACCGCCAGGACGTTTGAGACACTGTGCGAGCTGGAAGCTGTGTCGTGTCGCGAAAGCACGTGTAAGTATGACTTTTAAGGATTTCTTTTATGATTAAGAAAGTGGGAAAGACGGTGTGGTTTGTTGAGCCAATAAGCTTAAGATCATGTAGTGCCAGTCCTGGAACTAATACTTAAATCGTTTTCAAAACAACGAAAAGTTTATTCGACTTTGTTCTGAAGAAGAGAGTTAACTCTAGCGATAAATCCTAGTACTATCAAATTTTTTTATCACTGCGACATAACCCGAGTCCACTGACATACGTTACCTATAAACTCCTTCTGAATCTGATTTCCCCTTTATGGCTTCATAAAGTCTCCATGGATGTGTGTCTCACTTCTTAATAACCATAATGTCATTCCAGATTATGCAATTACGAGTCTGGGAGAATGCTGATGCCACTACGGAACACGCAAAGTGCATTGGTTCTTACATCAGTGTAAGCATTACGTACCGCACTGCCTAAGGACGGTCGCCATATTATGTCAAACCATACGTATTAAATACAGTTAGCACAGTATAACTATCTCCATACAGAAGTCCAGTCGAGCAAGCTATAAGATATACAGGCAGCTAACTTGCAATTACTTTTAAATTTAAACAATGTTGTGACTATCCTCTTAACTATGTCATAAGCTAAAAGAGGTATTTCGCACATAATAAAGTTAATATTGGTAGTGTAGTGGAAAGATTTGCCTTCTATACCAAATAGCTTGGTCGACTGTACAAAAGGTCGTCACATAACATGAATAGGTGTTTCTTGATGTCATTTCATTTTCTTGGCACCATTGTTCTGTATGAATCATGATTTTCATAGAAAATAAACTATTTTGTAGAAAGATAACATTATTCATATTAAATTGGTACGGATCAGTTGAAAAAGAACAATATTGAAACGTCTTGTTCTGTAGGTTCCAGTAATAACCTTGCCAAAAAAATAATGTGACATCATGAATGACCTCAATAATACATTAAAGCGGCCTTAAATGTCAAAGGTTCAGATGAATTTAAAATTAAAATGGGAACCCCAACTGTCACCTGTCAGTTGTCCCAAAATGCAATATGGCCGCTCCGCTCGAATTCGTTGCGAAAACAGACGCGTTAATCAACTGTATTGAGTTAGGTAGACTGTGGTAATAGTAAAAGATATACTTAGTATGTACCTGTCCTTTATGATCTAAAATTGTATAAATGAAACATTTTTAAAATCAAAATTAAATTGGTATGTACTTACAAATCAATATCATCTTTTGTTTTGGTTTATATTTTCATGTTCATAAAAACTGCTCTCAAGTGTTCGTTTCGATCATTCACTTAACATCATCCATCATGCAAGCTTAAATATTCTACCAATAAAATTGTCTACGTCGTTTAATATAAGAATTCAGGTAGTATAATGCTTACGCGGTAAAAATTTAGTTTGTATAATAACATAATAATGTAGTCTAAATATAGTTGCTAAGATATTTTTGGTTGCCAAAGCTGATTGGAACTTTTATTTATTAGGTATTCAAATCCCTCTACTTTATTTTACACTTTTCTTTCATTTTCCTTATGAAAATTGGATTATTATAGAAGAATAAAATTACCATAACGCAAATAATTTATTGCTACATACTCGAGCCATGTTCGCATTTATTCTCATAAAGATCTTATGAAGGGATTGCAATAGTATCATCTTTGTGAAGGATTTCTGCAAAAAGCGTCAACCTTTAAATTATATTCGGAAATAATGTTCGATACTTATTACTATTATTAGGCAAGACTTTGGTCAAAAAGTTCCTAAAATTCAAAATTTCTCCTATTTCTGTAAGAAATTTATTAGCTTGTAAGTAGTTGTAAAATTAACGCCAAAGTCATGTTCAAATAAATATTTTAGTAATGTTTGTTATTGTAAGTTTATTGTGTAAGTCAATATTTTAATTTATTGTACAAAGTACGGATTATCATGACTTCTGTAGACTAGCAGTTGTCATCATAATAGACGAAATTTAGATTCAATAAAGATTTTACAGCATAAGGAATATTTTTTACTTTATTGAATTCATTCAACACTAGCGTAAGCATAATTTGCCTATAATGTTCCTACTGCTGGGACACAGGCCTCCTCTCTTCGAGAGGGAGTGGTCTATAATATTTCTCCCGGGCCCAGTGCAAGTTGGTAGATGTCACAAGTCTTCGTTTTTTTGTTCTAGGACATGCCGGACACGATGTTTTCCTTCACCGTTTTGAGAGCAGTGGTGATGAAATTATTTACACAAAGTAAAGTGCTTGCCTGGGTCGAACCCACAACCTACAACTTGTAAGTCGGGGCCGTTACCACTGGGCCACCACTGCTCTCGCTGGGCCACCACTGCTCTCATATAAAAGGTGTAATTTAAATAACTGAAAACCTGAAAGGGAATCATTGTACGCGGCTGTTACGATTCGACGTTTAAGCAAAACCGTACAAAGATGTTTTTAGCCTTTTGAATTAGTTTTTCGGGTAGACTACTTAAGCTGTGCGGTGCGCTAACTCGCTAAGGTAGCCCGCGAAATTCATAATTGAAGTTTTTTGCAATTTGCAGGTCAGTGTCAGGTTTATATTAATCAAAATATGGTTCCCAACAGTAAGAAATATGTTGTACAAAATGATAGTGTGGCGGCATCTACATCGCCACATGCGAACTACGCATCATCGACCTGACGTCACACAAAAAAATCCTGCCGTCACACAAATCGTGCATCGCGCAATAAGAGTTTACCGCGCGATCAAAGTTGTATACAAGATCCCGACTTCAACCGTTAGGCAGTTGCCCAAATTCGAGTCTTTTTATCCATCTGTCACAGCCAATTTACTCCGAATCTAATGGACCGATTAAGTTGAAATTTGGTACACATATGTATTTCTATGACCCAAACACGAACGTATAACGTAATTAATTTAATTTTGAATATGAAGGTCACTTTTGGGGCAAAGAAAAAAATAAAAAATAAAGTTTTGCCAACTGTACCGTATGACATATCAAATGAAAGGGCTTATTGCGAGGATCTCAATTTTTTTTTTATTATTTTAAAATAAATATTTTTAAAGATATTTAAGAAAATTTATGAAAATTGACCATTCCCTTCCTTATCTCCGGAACTACTGAGCCTACAATTTGACATTTACATTTGAATTTCAGTATTGTGCGTACAAACTTACATTTACAGTTGGTATGTATGGGGGACATTGGGGGAACATGTTTTTCAACTACAATGTTAAGTTTGTTTTTGGTATAAATTCATCCCTACTACGGAACGCTTCATTGTGGGAGGCAACACGCACTTGGCCGATTTTTATTTCTTTTATTTGATTAATCGCCTTAAAACGTGAGCGATACACAGTCAACAAACATTCTTAGAGGCGACAAGCAGTCTGACACACGAGCGGGTCACATCTTCCGCCCTATTGACTAGGTGATGTCAGAAGTAAAGAAAATACTAGATAATCCTGACGATAAACATCGAATGTTATCCGGAATGTTAGAGATATAATTTGTTTATATTAATGGCACGTTTGGTTCGGTCATGTGACTGAGGTTTGACGATAGTGGCCCGGCGAAGATGTTCGTTTTATCGTTTAATATAGACACTTTGTAATATTAATATTTATGTCAGTTTTACCTAGTTTACATTTCCCTATGACCTGTAATTACCTCATCAGCTAAGCTAAATTAGTTACGGCTGCATGCGGTGCTCAGTATCAAGTATTCCACCTTTTACACTAACTGTACAGGGTGGCAGGGATATCGACGCGAAAAATGTTACCATAGATCCAAGAACATTATTCTGAACTCCCCTGCGTTAAAATTTTTCGTCGACAAAACCGTACACGATTTGTCTGTAGTGTCGGTCTGATCAAGGTGATAATTACTAATAAACTGCTGCCCATCCACCAGAAGTAACCAAATAATCCATCTGGATTGACCGTCCGATCGATCGGTCGATCTACATTTTTAACAAGACAATTTATATTCAAGTACTGTCATTCAAACTGGAAGGGTAAAGGCAAATTATAACTTGCCCATATGCATCTAATTCAAGATTTTAACCAATTATACAAAATAGTTATCGCGATACTACAAAACTAGAAAGAAAGAAAGAAAAATAGGCTTATTTGTCACAAAGACACGTGCATACATAAAAGACAAGAGTAAACGAAAACAACAAAAAGTACATAATAAATCACGAGCATAAAACAGAAATTAGTCGGCAGCTGCGCGACATGACTGTGACAAGAAGGCTTCCATTCAGCATGATGCAGTGCTATGGGGAACCCACAGCACAGCGCTGAATTTCAGTGGTCATCCGAAAAAAAAAAAGAAAAGTCCAGAAGAAGAAACTATTTTGTACTATGTTCCCTGATCTTCTACAAAATGATGCCTCCAGGGAACGTAGATTCAGGACATGTCCTAATTTTTCAAAGCAAACAACTGTTCTTAAAGTTGTACACGGTCGGTTTAAAGAAGCGAGATCGTTTAGACGAGCCAGCACTGTACTAACTCAAAGGCGCCTCCGTTATAAAGGAAGCAAAAGAAAATAAGCCGAGAATGCATTACTCCTCATCATTTTTAGAGACTACTCTTTAGCATGTTTGAAGACAACTTAACAAAGATCAGCATAGTTTATAGCTTGACACACTCAGTAGATAGCCAGGTGTCCTAATATCGTAAAGGAATCGATTTTAATATTGGTAATATTTGGTAGGTACACGTATCTTGGGTTTAAACCAGAGATGTTACGGAGCTTCGGTTTCGCGGTTCCGAATGGTCGGAACTTCCGATTAATTTTACACCTTCGATTCCGACTTCGGTTGAATGAATGAATGAATGAATGAATGAATGAATGAATATTTATTTGTTAAACACAGGTATATACATTCATTAAAAATTCAGTTGACTCTCTATGTTTTGCCAGTGGCGTGCAAATTTATAGCTACAGTAGGTACAATAATAAATGATTGATTGATTGAATGATTTTGAATCGGAGTTATACCGAAGTTCGAAAGCAGCGATGCACATGACTAGAGCACGTACAAACAAGTTTTAACTCGTCGCCAATTAAAATTACCCAATTTTAGTTTATTGTATACTCGCTCGCGCTCGAACTCTCAATTTATTGTTTTGTTTGTACGTCCACACACAGTCAGACATCAATCAGAATTATATTTAAATTGTTTCATGAAGCATTCCCATAACACATCTTTCTTCTATTTCCACCTGCGACTCCGGTTCCGATTCTGATCAATCAAATTTAATAACTCCGTTACCGGTTCCGGTTCCAGTTCCGGAAAATCGACTTGCGTAACATCCCTGGTTTTAACAACAAAAGCAGGTACATTTCAGCTACAAATAATATTATAGTCTTTTTTTAAGAAATGATCCCCTCATGCCCAATTTAGTTGGGGTCGGTGCAGCAGCAAAGTTCGTACTTTTCTTTGGAAACCCACTTTTCTAACAGTTTAATAAATCTGTATTACGAACATAAAAAAATTATATAAAACCTACTTAATAGTGTGTATAGCGATTTTCAGATTCCACAACAGCCTCCAAAATAAAGTTTGTGCAACCAACTCCTATTAATTTGTCGAGATTCTTATTTAGATCAAAAGCTCATAAAGCGCTTTTACAATAAACATATAATTCAAGTACTAGTGTGGGCTTCTACACCCTCTATTAAAAACAAACAATCGAATTTATTTAAACTTACATGATTTAATACACAATTAAATATAAAATGATAACACACATAACATTAATTGATGATACTCCGCTAAAACACTACTTCAATCACAGCTTCTTTGATGTTAGTCGATAAGCAAATAACAATTTTGTATCTTTTATAAAATGCAGTCATCAAAGGTGTTTGATATTAAAGAGTTGTGTTGTTGGCTTAAGACAGACGGATGCCCTCAGAGCCAGTACACTCGCCCTTGCTGATCTTGTGGAGTGCTGAAAAAGAAAATCAATTTTAATTTAACATAACATTACGCATTTAATTCTCGAAGGGGACTAAAGGGGTAGGCCATGGTATATGGTCCATCTGAATGTAGGGGACGAGTCTATGAGCATTAACCGGGCACAAATCTAGATCTTATAAGTATTCCCTAATGGAAATCCCTAATAACACTAGGGGATCGAATCCAGGATCCATGCGTTAACGATCACTTTTTGATTCTGTATTTCTCTGCTAAATAGTATATTAGATATATGTTTTAATACAACATTGGTCAATAGTTGGAAACCTAAAGAAAATTTCCGTAACTTAGTTCTCACATTGGCGATTGGTTTAGTGATGATACATGGTAATACTTACTACTACTTACTACTTCTACATAATTTGAATTTGTAGACTTTTCTCGAAACGATGGATGGCTTATAAGGTTAAAAAAGGGTAATTTGCTAAGTTCACTAAGTATAATCATAGTCCTAAAAATAATTTTATGCGTAAAGACATCCTGCACGAATTCAATGAGTACCTACCTATTTAGATTTAAATCAAGTTTACATTTGTCTATGACTTCTATTGCCAAAGAATGGCCAAAGCTCGTTCTTTTGAGTTCAATGCCCTCTGCTGTTACTGGCAGCTTCAAACGTTTGAAACATTTGATAAGTTCAAAGCTGCTTAATTACTTAAAGCTACCTTAAACTGGTTGAATTGTCAACTAAGTTAAATTAACACTACTCTTTTTATCAATAATTATTTGGGCAAAAAACCCTTTTAGTAGACTGCGACAGAAGGAGGTTTTAATTTTCGTTTGTCTTTCCGGAATGCAACGCCAAAAACAATGAGAATATTTCTATTTTCTGATTTACTTTGATCATCATTGTCGTACAACAGCTAAAATCCAGCCTAGATTCAGCATGTGACCTCTGTGTATCCATAGCCATAATATCAAAACAGAATGAGTCACGATCCGGTCAGGGCGTCAGGCACAATGGCCGCCGACGCCATATTATCACGGTTACCTGACGCGTCACACCTTGTTGATCACACACAGGCTCTATAGCAACTATATTGCTAACTATTTCATACAGTGTCAATAGGTTTTTATTCGCTATCGAATTCTGTAACTCTTTGTTAAATCCTATCTCTTTGTTATGGGGTTTTTTGGTTTATTTTGCAACATCACGCACCGTCGACCCGCTTTTGTGCTGAAAAATTTATTGCATTCATGCCTGTTGTGTATTCCGTTGGAAAACTTCTACGTTGATGTATTTTTAGACAAAATCGATATTTTAATTTGTTAACAGCTGTGACGACAAGAAACTGTTATTGATTGTTACTTATTAAACAAGACGGTCACAAATTGATGATCGGTTATCGTATTTTAAACATCTATAAACTCAAAAACGACAAGCTTTCTCACCTTGCACAATTTTGGTGTCACGAATCTGCGGCTGTTATACAAGTGTAAGAATATTGCAATGTCTTTGTTGTTTCGTGTTTATTATATCCACGCAGTTTATTCACACAGTTACCTACCTACTAGTTGCTTCTCCTACTCTTGAGGGTTCCTTGTAAGCATTACATACTTTATCTACTCCTAACATAAAAAACACTAACTATAAACTAGCTAAGTAGGTACCTACCTATTCAACAAATTTCTTATCATCGGGTCCACTTTTGTAGCAGAAGGTAATCGATTGAACAAATAATGTTTCTCTTTACGAGTATATTATATATCCTTATGAAAATCTAAAGTTTTTTCGAAAACGTGATCTATTTACATTTGTATAAGTGTCTAAGTATCTTTGTATTTTGTACTAGCTTCCGCAGCGTCTTCGCCCGCGTGATATCTTTATAAATTATAGCCTAAGAATTTTTGAAATCGGCTCAATAGTTTGTTTATTAAAAACAAAAATACTTACAAATATTTTCTCTTTATAATTTTATTAGTGTGGATAGAGGATCAGAAAGTTTTATGAGTTAGCTTTTCTCTCGTAGAGTTCAACTAACTTAGTTGACATTTAAAGTAAGTATTTTCAAAATTAATCCTTCCCACGCTCTAAAAGTATAGGTAAACTTTAATTCAAGAAATACCTACCCACGCTCTACCACTAACAAATACTGCTAACAGGTAAAAAACAATGAAAGAATTAAAACACAGGATCTTAGATCTTACTCAAATGTCTGTAGGCGTTACAAACAATTCAATTTTAATAGTGTTACAAGGCATCTTATGACTCACGCCGTTTGTTCGAGAGATCGTATCATACCGTCTACAATGCTAACACCACTTTACAAGGAAAACTGAGCTTCCCAGAACGTGTTAAGTTTTTTAACATTTTATATTTTGTTCCACCTTGAACTGTCTCACTGAGTTCGCTTCTTTTATGTGGGTTTGTGTGTTAAATTGGTATTTACCAGCCTAGGTTGGTACTGCTTTTTTTTTGGGTGGGAAATTATCAAATAACTTCTCCCGCTCTGTGTGGCTAAAACCCACCCGTGTTACTTCAGTTGCCATGTTGCCACGGGCCACGGTTTCCCTATCGGAATTTCCCGCAACCGCGGCAGGTTGGTACTGCCTCAATATATATTATGGTTTTAATCGGCCTTATTTCCTGAAGCAGTCAACTTGTATTTCAAAAGTGGATGCATTTTAAACTTCCGATTGTAAATGTTTATCGATGAAAAAATCAACTGGTATCAGATTAGGACATACAATGATAGTGAGCACCTTCATCCGTTGCTTCCGGCGTTCGTGAATCTTTGACAGTCATGACGGGTCGTCAGAAGCCCGAAAGTCTGACAACCAGTCTTACCAACGGGTATCGTATTACCCAGTTACTGGGCTGTGCAGGTCAGATAGGCAGTCACTCCATGTAAAATACTGGTATTCAACTGCATCCGGTTAGACTGGAAGCTGACCCTAACATAGTTGGGAAAAGGCTAGGCAGATTGATTATTGACAATATAGTGATCGTGACTTTACTCTAAATGCTTAGTTAATTAAGACAGAATGTGAATAAACACCATTGTACTAGGGACCAATAACAACTAAGAACTTTTACTAAGTTTTACTAGACTCGATCGTATCCAAATATGTTCAGGAACGTCACATACTGATTATAAGTATACGATTTTTTTTTATCATCCATTTATGTTTACATATCTTCGGACCCTGGGGAGGTCCTTCGAAAGCGTACGAGGGACCGAAGCCAACTCACAGAGGCCCCTTAGACAATTTTAAATTGAATAAAGCAAAAACAGACGATTATCCCTGTATTCATTATGTACCCAAGGACAACCCCCGATTGGAGGACTATTGTAGAACATGGAAACAAAACGCATTGAAGTACGAGTTTGGGTGGCTATAGTGGATTGGTTACCTAGAACTGAAGGACTATGTACCATCACGGAAAGCCATAACTAAGCACCATAAGGACTATTCTTCTTTGCAGCGCTCGGCCGCTATAGAACCGCCCGTAACAGATGTGGTCATCGTGTGCACGGGTTTTTGTTTCCAAATTGACCAATTGTTATAACGATGTTAATATGAATACTCACTCTCGTGATGCTCGCAGTTATAGTTGTTCATAACGCATTCATTGCCGAAAGACTTGGACTTCTCTCCCTGCTTGCCGGCACAGACGGGGTCCAGGGCGATGGCACTGCAGTCGTGCATGCAAGCCTTCTTACGGGCCGCCTCAGCCTTGACCTGCTTCAGGTCAGGCTTGTCGGGACGGCAGGTCACTGCCACGATCACCAGCGCTGGAAATTGGTGAAGCGGGATAGTCAGTAAAAACAGTCAGAGAATGATGTGATCTCCTATAATTGTAAGCGCACACTAGTATTTGTCCCCGTACTTGTAATCTTGCATGTAATTGTGTAGCCTCTGTTGGAGATCCAAAAAAATAAATAAAGCTTATCAATGATAACATAACGTAACATCACACCTGTAATTCCTGAAGGGTTAGACACATTTAGGGGCGAGCCATCATAGTTCCTTCGGTTACTATTAGATGGCGATCGCCACCTAATAGTTACGATATTCGGTTGTGTGGTCGCGACCCGGTGGGCAGTGCAAACATTTTCAAGATTTGGGCCAAAGTTATGCCCTAGACTCTAGGGCATAACTAATTGAGTACCGACTTGATTGAGTAGTTTGTAGTGTCAAACTAACTCGTCATGACGATACTTAGTTTACTTTTATTGTTCATTCTTTTTATTTTTAATAACCTAAATTTAAAAAAAAAATCTAATCGTCAAAATAAAAAATAGATGAGGTCGATGTTTCCTATCCAAATATGGACTATGGTTTAATGTTTTTGATCTGATTCTTACAGCATCGTATTCTGTGTTAGGATAAATAAAATTGAAGGCATTTTATGACGAGAATAGAATGTAAATTAGACTGCGGGGTGGTCTTAAGTTATTCGTTCTGAGTCAGTCTTGAAAGATATTAGGAAAACGACTTATATCCACAGAAGGTTTTATAGCGAGCAGAATTAATATAATTGATTCTCGTACTAAATTCATCCTGCCTGTTTGAAAGCTCTTGATTTACTGTAAAGCCTTATTTATTTTTAGGTAAAAACAAATAATTTTAGAGATTTTAAGACGGCAAATATTGCGTTAACGCAAAAGTTAATTAAGTTTTCATAGAAGGATGCGAGGCTGAATATTAATTATTTCGTTACGTCATTATTTATAAAAAACTATTTGCAAACACTTAACACACATGCTATAAATATGATATGATTTTACTTTAATTATTTTTCTTTGAAACTCATCATGTTATCATCACTTAAGTTAGGCTTTTACTTTAGTAAGGTAAATTTAAAATATGACAATAAGAGGGTGCCTACTCCTAATATTCCACGAGCCCTACATTTTTATTTGAGTACTTTACTAGTACCTATTGCGTAGAAAAAACAGCTACTAAGAAGTCATGACTTTCACTAGTATAAATATCAAACTTATGAAAACATTCCAAAAAGACCAACACGCTTTTCCTTTTACGTTATACAGGTTGGCTGGGACATCGACGCGAAAACTGTTACCATGGATTCAGTGCGTGATACTGAAACCCCCTGCGTTGAAATTTTATGTAGGTAATTTTTTTTTAAATCAGTTGTTCCATTCATTTTGACCGCGTAGGTATTTATTTATTTATACTTTATTATACACCACAAAAATATTATGTATACCACAAAAATATTATGTATAATATATATTTTGGTATTGCACTTTTCTATGAAACAGCAGATTTTTTTAAAAATAACCGACGAAAAATTTCGACGCAGGGGGTACAGAAGGTACTACTAAGTACGTCAAAGTGCCTGGAAATTACTAGGCTAAGTACACCACATTTGTCCCCGACTCCCTGACAAACGGGCCTACACCACATTTGTCCACGTCTCCCTAACAAACCGGAAGCATTTAGAACTCATCATGTAATCAAGTCAAAGGACCGACGTCGGCGCACACTCTGACCTTAAAACAAACACCATTTAAGGTCGTAAAATGGTCATCTAGGTAATAGCAGGAAGAGAGACCACTTTGGACCAATGAACACCGGTTTGTGAATGACCTAATTCTAAGGCTAATTTTGTAGCTTGTTGAGCCAAAAATTTTGGAGAAATAAATAAATGCAGTAAAGGGGTAACAACAATAACTAGGGGTAGGTAACAACAAAAAATGGGGGAGGGATAAAATATCATAATTATACTGATGATACTAACTAAAGATAAATTATGTACTACTTAGGGATATTAAACGGTTTTCTGCACTTATACCTAAATGAAAATAACACATTTTTATGACAGCAATATATTTTCAGCTTACACATAAATCAGAATTGGGCGGAAGTAGCCACAGATAGGATAGGATGGGTTCAAAACAACAGTAAACGCCGACACGGTAACCCCAGAAGAAAATGGCGTGACGTAAAAACTCCTACCTAAAGGATTGGGCTCCGATTGCCAAAATAAAATAAATACACAGATACATATTTTGATTCTGCTGATGCAGTAACATTACATAATAGTTAGATAACAATAAAAAGAGTTCTTGGAAACTTTTTGGTTCTTGTTTCCAATGGTTTTTACACGAATGAAATACAATTTTATCATCCTGTTCCAAAAATGTTGGCTCTAATCCCTGGAGAGCCTCTGTAATCACTACAGTACATAATTCACGGAAAACCACTTCACGGAAAATTAGTTATTCAGACAAAAAAAAGCACACCAAACAATGCTTGCAAAAAAACTACATAGAGGTACTGATGTGAATCACCCAGATTTTATTACAATAACAACCATTTTAGATCACTGTCAGGTACAATTTTTAGTACCATCCATACCAATCCGTTAAAATTAATAATTTCCGGGAAATTATTATAAAAAGTTATTTCGCGAATATCTCTCAATTATTATAAAATGATAATAACTTACCAAAAACAAACAAAGTAGCTGCCTTCATAGTTAATTTATTACAAATCTGCGTTCTCGAGCACTCAACGTGAATAACTGCCAACAGAGAGAGCAAGTCAACCCGCTTTATATCTCACAGTGGGGAGCCTCGCAAACGGCCGTGATTGATGTAAATATTACACCACATGTCCACTACCTCGTATTCTTGATAATGTTTTTCTCTCTTCAGCAAAAAACGGCGATGGTACGCGTATTGCAAGATGTGTCGTTTTATCTGCAGGTCAATAATGTTGATTTCAACGCTAATAAGTAGGTATAGTTCATTGTTCAAAAGAGACAGTTATTTTTTATATGGATTCGTTGATTTAATCATATGCCACCTACATGCATGTTTATATAAGGTCAAGTAAATATTTGTCTTGAGGAAAATACGAACCATTTCGAACTATAATAGTAAGTAAGCTCACCAACACCACCTTAGCCACCTATTCTATACAAATACTTATTAAGGCGACGATAACTGACTTTTAATGATTTTATACTGAAGATCACGGCTAAACGAGTAGTGTTAATGATTTGGAAAAAAATATATGCCAAATTAGAGCATTTACTTAATAACTTAATATATGAATATTTTATATTATGTTTATAATACATAGTGAAATTAATTTGTAAAGCTATGTCTAACGCGGATAAAAAGCTGAGATTCACGCAATATCTATCAACGGTATTTTTCTGAAATCTTCACCATTTTAAAGATAATTTAACTATTGATCTTTTAGTATACGTGTTTTATTAGAATACTTTTTGTTTTATCTATAATTATTATTATTACGTCTAATTTGGAACAGCACTCCTTGATAGGCGAGTCCTATTACTGGCTGGATGTAGGACGCGTTGCGTGAGCTCAGTAAAGAACACGCAAGCTAACCACTCAAGGTCACAGGCATATATCTGCGCCTTAAGTATAAGTAAGTTATACTAGGTTTTTGAGAAAATAATCCAATTTAATATTCATTTCCCGCCGAAATGTTTTTTGATAAGTAAACTGTAAATTGAATTCTGAAAAATATGTTAATCTAAGTAATGAGAAGTAGGCATTAACAATAAAGCTTGTTGTTATTAAAACCGGGACTAGTTATTGTATTGATAGTGATTTGTTCGATAACAGTAACAAGATTAATGGCATGTACCGTAACGCAGACTCTTTCAAATGTTATAAATGAATAGTAGACGGATAAATTAAATCTCTCTGTCTGTAGAACGTGGCAATTTTGTCGTTATAGATACACCTCCGGAAGTGAATTGCAAGATGGCAACTTGACGTATTGATACCCCAGGAAGAAGACGTAACTTGATTTTTTTCACTTAATTTAAATTTTGGTTTTCTTAATAAATCCTCATTGTCCAAACGTTTTATAAAAAATTCTAAACGTCCAAAACCCATCTAATTTTTCCTGCTCAGACAGTACACCAGTCACAAAAGATTGACTCATACCTCCGCTATGTTATAAATTGCATAATTCGTCTCTTTGTTTGTTTCTTTATGTTAGGCACATTATCTAATGTTAGGTAGAATGAAGCAGTAAAATTTAGACCTGCTACCTACTGCTATTTACCACTACTCATCATTTAATATTATTTGAATAAATATTACCTACGTTGGTGCTCACTCCGTCGACCCTCTACGATGAAGTCTCCTTTAAGAAACTTATAGAAAAGTATCTACCTAATCTAACTTAATTAATTCGCTCATGTTTTTATTCATCACAATTTAATTTAAGTGTGCGTTTTCAAACAACGGGTTTATTCTTCTTTCCTGATTCCTGAGAAACTTTTAAAATATAAGTTTGTTTCTTTATGTTAGGCACATTATCTAATGTTAGGTAGAATGAAGCAGTAAAATTCAGACCTGCTACCTACTACTATTTACCACTACTCATCATTTAATATTATTTGAATAAGTATTACCTACGTTGGTGCTCACTCCGTCGACCCTCTACGATGAAGTCTCCTTTAAGAAACTTATAGAAAAGTATCTACCTAATCTAACTTAATTAATTCGCTCATGTTTTTATTCATCACGGTTTAATTTAAGTGTGCGTTTTCAAACAACGGGTTTATTCTTCTTTCCTAATTCCCGAGAAACTTTTAAAATATAAGTACGTTATCAAGCAAACTTTCCGTTGTTTGTCGTAAATTCTCAGTACTTTATCAATAATTTATATTTAATTTTATACCTAAGTTATATTATTTTTATCAAAAGTGCAAGTTATTTGAACTTGTGTTAACAATGTCAACATTCGTAGTTTCGCCATGAAAGAGCGATATAAAAACATTTTAAAACAAAAAAAAAACATTATTTCTGTTTTTAACAAAGAATTTGTTTGATTACTTTGTCAAAAGTATTTTCCAAGAACTCAAAACAAAAACTATTCATTCTATAAAGCGACATCTCTTAAGGAGTAGCAAAACCTCGTAAAATTTTATGGTGCAGTTCGTGTACTCATTGCACCAAAATACCGAAAGATGGCGCTGTGTGACGAAAACAAAAAACAATTTTAATAGCATTTTGCCAACGTAAAGCATAGTTCCTGAGATCCCTACACAATAATCTATGGACTGTTGTGCCCGGGGGACCTTTTCAACGCCACCGACAACGGCGACTCGCTACAGGCTGCTGACGTCGAAACAAATTTGCTCTAAATATTGCATATAGCCGGGTAATACTTGATTTACCCACCTATTGTACCTAACCCGTGTCCTAAGTTGCGGATATATCTTCAAATTTTTCTCTTGAGGCTTTTTTTAAGTAGTTAATAGCCGAGCGAGTCGTGACTGCGGTTTTTGTACCGGATTGTAGGAATTGGTACCGGACTTATCAAAAATTAAAACAACTTTTCATATAAACATCTTTTTTTATTCCAACTTATAACCATACATAATATACACAGTACAAAAAAAAACTTCCTAATACAGCAATAAGGACAAAAAGAAATTGTCACATACTTTGTTTAACTATCATTTTGTAACATAACCAAATTGAGAAATCTAGTAATAGGATAAACTTATCTACATGCCGTGTTGTAATGTACAATGCTTCGAGCGAATACGTTTGTTTTACTTCAATACAATAACTTAAAAGTATACAATTCTTAATATGTACTCGATGGAATTCGAATTAAAATTTACACAATACATACATATCACTATAGCTACAATTAAGCTGTAAATAACCTGAAGAGTTTTATTTGTATTTCAATTAAGGAACATAAAACATATCCACATCTCAACGATATCACCATAATCAGACTAATTTACATTGCACATACTCCGATCGCGACCGTCGGACTAAATCACATTTCGAGTACACTTACACACATAACTGGTACACAATCGACTCGGACGCTTAACAATGGCATCTTATACACGAAACGGCGCACAGCGCGTATCATACTCGCTCCCAATCTTACGTTTAAATGCGGAACTTAGCAATTAATGTTACGTTCGAGGTTGAGATCAAATGCGGGAGGCCCGCTCGTCTTCACTTGGCTTCGGCGAGCGCCTCCTCCAGGCAGCACAGAGAATCTTTGACCGCGTGGTACACGATATTCTTTATCTGTAGCTTATCTTCTTTATTAGAGTGCTGGCGAGACAGCCGCCTGAACTGCTGCGCGAGCTCGAAACACCGCGAGACGTTCTCGGGCGAGACGAAGTCCTCGGCCACTTTGATACAGTCTAATAGGTTTCTGACTTGATGCGGCGCTCCGGCCGGGATGAAGACGGCGTCTCCGGGGCACTGAAGTATCGCATAGCCTTCCACTCCGTACTCGCGGTACAGGCGCTCGCGCAGCGCGGCGTCTAGGTACCAAGTCTGATCGTGCACGGGATCGTGCTGCGATCGCGGTCTGGCTCCTCGCTCTAACTCGGCTCGGACTAGGAAGTCGCGGATCTTGTCCGCGTCTTTAGCGGCGTAGATGTGCCAGAGCGCGGCGGGCGGCTTGAGGCGCGCGCGGCGCCGCGACAGCACGTCGACGCCCGCGTCGTCGGCCGCGCGCGCCGCCTCGCGCGCGCGCTCGGGCGCGTCGGCGGGCGCGCTGGCGTGCACCATGACGTTGACGGCGTCGCTCACGTCCAGGTGCAGGTTGGTGGTGCCGCCGGCGCCGCCGTACGCGGTGTACATCTTCGGTCCGAGATCCGGCCGGACGAAACATTCTGGTAACCGCGCGGCCAGATTCAATTTTCCAGTGCGAGATGTGTATTCACTGAGTGGTAACGCACGCATGAGATCCTCGAACCGCGCCGGGAGAAGCTCCGCGAAGTCTTCGCCCGGTGGCCAGTCTTTTAGTTTGAGCACCATGGGAGCGCCTCGTTCATCACGCAATCTCTTAGCGGCTAAGTCGAACCCGTCCCAGAACTTTTTACCGAGTTGATACGGTACCACTAAACCGGACGCACAATTGACCAAGTCGACTCTCGTTTCACCGAAGTCACGTGAGAAACTCTCAGGACTCCATAAGTCTTTATCGAGAATGGTCGAAACGTCGGAGACTAGAACTGGTTGACCGCGTTTCCACTGGTCCTGTAACAAGAGAAAAAATTCTTAGAGACATGTTTAAAGAAACAATTTGACGTGAATTAAATTGTATACTAAATTAAAATTCACGGTAATGCAAAAAAGCACAATAATTTACCTGGAACGGTTTATAATTGCCAGCATTGATGGGGTCTGTCAGATGCAACAGCTTGCCGTCACACAGCCAAGCATGCGGCACGTCAGGATACAACAGCTTGGACTCCGTGAGCGTCATGATACGTATTGGCAGCTCATCACGACTGCGACCGCTTCTATCGTACCGCTTGACTACATTGGATAACGCAAAGGGTTTTACTTCGCCGTCTTCATCTTTTTTCTCGTCGACAACGCTAGAGATGACGTCATCGAGGATATCGCTTTTACTCTTCTTTTGTTTCTTCTTAGGTTGTGTATCTCCGCCTTCAGGCGCTGGTCTGATGAGTAACTCTCGTAACGTTGAGAAGTTGCCTCCTTCCTCTGAGTCGGACGAGCTGGATTCAGACTTCTCGTCTTCAGCCTCAGTCTTGAGCGGTATGTCGGACAGCCAGCTGACGACGGAACTGCCTGTCTTGCCGTTTTCAGACTTGACTGGGGATGAACCGTTTGCTGCTGTTGTCTCTTCTTTTACGTCTTCTTTTTTGACGTTCTGTAAATAATATAAATAAAAATTAGTTACTTGTCGAGTAAGGGTGGTGGGGATTTCCTGCTACTATTATCCAGATTATCGCATAAATCTGCTGGATATAATAACATAAGCGTCCGAGAAAGAGTAGATTATTTACACTCTTCAGCCAGATTCACAAAATAGGGTATTCAAGTTTAAAAGATTTTTTCCTTAAATTTTACTAGTTACTGTCTTTTCTGTGCATTTTATTTCAATTCCTTAGTAAAATTAGGGTCTTCAACTTTTTAGTTTTATAGAAAACATAACCTAAATTTATGTTATTTTGTCGGTTACTGATAATTGCATGCACTGACTGGACAGATCCATTCAAATCTGTGTGGTTCTTTCAAGACCATTTTAGATACAAATCACTTACGCTTTACATGATCTGACCAAGATTATGACGACTTTAAAAGATACTTGTGACCTTTGAGATTGTTTCAGACTTTCTTCTCAAATAGAATAGGAAACGTCGACCTCATCTAATTTTTAAATATTTTTGAGGGTTTTATACGAAATACTGGTATTTAGTTGTATCCGGTTAGACAGGAAGTCGACCCCAACATACCCCTACACGTAGATGATGACAAGTGTCCGTACGAACCTACTCACAGAAATAAAACAAGTAGCCTACCTTCACGAGTGCCCTATGCAGCAGTCGCCTGGCCGCGGCGCGGGTGTGCGCGGGCGGCGCGGGCGCGGCGCCGCAGGCGCAGGCCGGCAGCGCGAAGGCGGCGCGCAGGCCGTGCGCGCGCGCCGCCGCCGCGCCCAGCGCGCCGCCCGCCGCGATCTGCGTCAGCAGCAGGCGCCGCGCCGGGTGCGCGCCGCCCGACGTGCACGTCAGCCAGCTGCGGGGCACATTGTTACTATCGTACCACATTACATGGAACTTCACCTAACTGATGTAATGTGGGTGAACTTAGGTACACTAGGTGTATACGAGCGAGATGTTATACTATCAATTAACATTTATAAGTTTCATCAATTTTAATTTTAAATGGTTGAAACTTATTGTTAATAAATATTTGAGAAAAGTTTTAAACTGCCAGAGCAGCTGTTTATTTTATGGAGCAAAAACAACCCCACAAGATATAAAACTCACCCAAAGGAATCTCTCTCGCTGTTACTGTTGGCGTTCAAGGAGTTGTTCGTTTCAGTTGGAACGGTAGCAGTTTCAGTGCCAGATGTCCGCGACTGTAAACAAAAAAAAAAAAAACAAATTTTATTAAGAATCACATTCACTAATAAAGTATAGTAAGTTATCATAAGTTTTCGTAATAATATTTACCTTATAACAGTCCAAACACACGACGAAGCCACATTTGCCGCACGTCCAATGGAAGTTGAACAGGGTAGTCTCACAAACATCACAGATTTCTCGGACTCCTTGCACCACTCGTTTCCATGCTATCGTCTTATCTGTAAATAAAATAAAATGGTAATTAAGTAACCATCCATCTAAAACTTATTTTATATATTTCAGACATAATCTCGTCCATAGTTATCACTCTTACATTAAAACTATAAAAGTCACAGATAAAAAAACGTATATTATAAAAAGGTAAAATTATATGTTGTAAAAGGTTATCTTGCAAATACTGAAACAATTACGAAATGGATTTCATTGACAAAAAGCTTAACATACATATAGGATTCAATATAATGTAACCGCGGATGAAGCTGCGGGGATCACAGACCGTTTTGAATAAACTTGGATGGCCAAATATTTTTTATCATTTGGTAAAGGAAACTTACCATCATTTAAGTGATGGGATTCCGCCTCCTTCTCTTGTTGTAGCAGTTCACAGAACTGGTCTCCGATCTCCCTCAGTAGGAAGCAACTCATCTCGATATCGAGCTCTGCCGCACCAGCGGATGACGACAGCCATAGCTTTTTATCATCCTGTAGACAAATAAAGATAATTCGTTAATATTTGCAACATTATTATTCTAGTTTTAAATGTTCGTCCTTTTTGTTTTATTAAAACAAGTGTTTTATTATTAAATTATTTTAGATTTGATAAAAGAACGTGCAAGAAATTAAGGAGAAAAAACTAGTCATAAAATAAAGGTAGCTCACCTCCTCGGCGTCTTTGTAAGGATCCGAAAAGCCAGCTATAGCCAGCTGCCTGTTTTTGGCGTACTTCAGTCTTCGGAAAGCGTAGAATCGGCAGAAGATGTTCGGCATGTCCTTGTCGCGCTGCGCGGGTGACCAGCGACACTCGCGACACTTGGCGAGGCGCGGCGCCACCTCGAAGCAAGGGCCGTTCTGCAGGAAGGAGTCGGGCCCCTGCCGCGCGGCCGGCGTGCTGGGCGCGCCGCGGCGCGGCGGCTCGTCCCGGCGCCGCCCCCCCCGCCCCCCGCCGCGCGTGCGGCGCCCGCGCGCGCGGCCCGCGCCGCCGCGCCGGCTCGACGTGCTGCCGCTTCCGCTGCCGCTGCCACCGGAATCTGAGTCTTTATCGTCACTCTCCTTGTCGCTTTCGCTACCGCTCTCGGAAGCTTTCTTCCTCTTCGGCTCGTCCCCGACCTTCCGCGGGACCGCGCCTTTTTTTCGTTTCGCCTTCGGCGGCTTCCTTTTCGGAGGTGCAGCAGACTCTCGGTCGGAACTCGAGCTATCCTCCTCGGCGTCCTCTACGCGACCGTTCGCCTCTTTCGGCTTCCTCGGTTTCGTCGTCTTCCGAGTGCCGCGCTGAATTGATTTCGCAGCTACTGGCACGACTATGTTTGAACTAGAATCGTCCGGTTCCGATACTCGGTTGATCGCCATAGGTAATGTGATACAAGTTCCGCCACCACCGGAGCAGTCGCCCTCACCGATCGGTGCGGTCTCGTGTCGCTGGAGCCACGCCTTCTTGCCGAGGTGTCGGACGGGCGCTCCGCCGTTGTCACGTGGAGATTGTGCCGCTTTCCCCGGGGTATCACCGTCAGCTGCCGTGGACACAGGCGGAGTGGCGGGAGGGGCGGGCGGCGTGGGAGCTGTGGGAGGCGCGGCGGCCATGGGTGGCGATGCGGCCACCGGAGGTACAGGAGTGGAGGGCGCGGGGCTCGCTGCGGGCGTGAGGTGCGGCGCGGGCGAGGCGCCGGCCGCTCGCTCGGGTGTCGCCACGCTGCCGTCGGCGGAGGGCACGCGCACGTCGCAGGGCGGGCCGGGCGCCTGCGGAGCGGGCTCGGAGCCGTGTGGCGTCCGTCCGGTGCCCGCGGCGGCCGCTATTAACGGTTCCGGCGCGGTGGGCTCCTCGAGTCTTCGCCGCTTGGCATCAGCTTCGGGGGGGTCCGACGCGCCTCGTCGCCGGGGCGACAGGCGGTCGGGGTCATCGCGCGTGACGCCCAGGTCGAGTGGCTGCAGCTGGCACGGCGACGTGGAGTTGGAGTCGACGAGCGCTCGCTGCGGCGGTCGCGGCTCGGGGGTGCGCGAGTGCGCGGGGGGCGGCGGGCGCGTGCGCTGCGCGTAAGGCGGCGGGTAGGGCACGGGCGGCTGCTCCACCTTGCTGTGCGGCGGCATAGTGGCCTGCTCCACGGCTACGGCGTAGTGCGCGGGTCCCGGCCCGGGGCCCGGGGAGTTACACGGAGGTTTGCCGTAGATGTGGGGCGGCGCAGGGCTCGATACCTTGGGCTTCACGGGCTGTGCAGTCTGGTAGTAAGCCGGCGAGCGTGGGGGCGGAGGCTGGTACATCCGCCGCGCGTTCTTATCCTGTGCTGGAAGTGCCGCGTGCGGTGACGTTTGCAGCGTAGGATGCGGATGAGGCGGCGCGTGTGGCGAGGGCCCCGTCCGGTACGTCCGCGACGGCAGGTAGTGGGGGTTGGGCTCGTTCCGGGGCTTGCTCGGGTAAGGATGCTTCTGTTCTAGGTGGATCTGTTTGGGGTCGTGTTTGACTATCACAGAGTTTTTCTCTGGGACCAGTGGTGGTGGCGCCGGTAGGTGCTGGTCTTTCATTTTATCGTAGCGATAGGGGTAATTGTAGGGGCCGAAGTTAGGTTCGCCTTTAGGTAAGGAGGGGTGTGATTGTTTGTCTGCTTTAGAGGGGAGGTTGAGTCTTGCGTGTTGCGCGTGGTACTCCGCGGGGGATGTGGCGGAGTGCGGCGGGTGCGCGGGGTGGGAGGGGTGGGAGGGGTGTCCGGGCGGCGAGTAGTAGGCGCGGTCGGGCGGAGGCGCGCGCAGCCGCTCGTGCTCCTGCGCCGCCGCCCCTCGGCTCGGCGCCAGACTGTGCAGCAGCGACCACGACATGCGTTCCCGCTGCGACAGAAAGAAAAGTTTCGTCAATATTTTTCAATGGGAAATAAGGCTAACTATAACAAGGGTTTAGTATTACCGATTTTTACTTCTTTCTATAAGATTGCAATACAAAAATGTTAGCCACTAAAACGTAGGGATGAGTATGAGTATTAACAACAAAAAATCTAAATAATCCTTTAACGCTAAATTAAAGTTGCTAACTACCTTTTGATTAGCCAGCCTGAGAGATTCTTCGAAATGCCTCGACACTAGTTTTGAGGCAGCGTTTTCGTGATCCCTCCGTTCTTTTTCTTCCCTCTCCTGTTTTTCCCTCTCCCTTTCTCTATCCCTCTCCCTCTCACGTTCCTGTTCTATCCGTTCTCTCTCTTTTCTCTCTTTTTGTTGTTTCTCCAACATTTCTCGTTGCTCCTGTTCCCTTCGATCTCTGTAAACAAAGGATAAAATGGATAAGTAAAAGAAAAAAATAGAAATAATTGAATTAGGAGAAATGTAGGACTATTTATCATTCATAAACCTATGACTAATTGGTCTTCATAACGAAAGGCAGCAATCGATGTTAGTTCTATAGTAATATTCTCAAAAACCGGTAATGATAACCCAGAATGAAACCGGAATAATAAAACAAAGAGCAAAAGCCTCAAATTATTGAGCTTTAATTGAAATTAATTACTTTTTAATTGTTCTTAATCGTGCGTTTATAAACTTACATAAGAGTAGG
Source organism: Omphaloscelis lunosa (assembly GCA_916610215.1). Classification (NCBI taxonomy): domain Eukaryota; kingdom Metazoa; phylum Arthropoda; class Insecta; order Lepidoptera; family Noctuidae; genus Omphaloscelis; species Omphaloscelis lunosa. The sequence goes on from OU744255.1 coordinate 7,391,380, forward strand.
TATTATACGTTATGTACGGAACACATTATAAAGTAATGTTAGTTGTTATGTAACCTGCGTCTACGCAACTTTCCCAAGTGATCTGTATGCGATTTAAGTGGGTCAAGGTCATTCAATTTTATTAATGTAATTTACACACATAATTCTATACATAATCCTATGTCATTTTGTTTGGTAAATAAAAGAAACGGATTCCGATTTTAACTAATTAAGAGGGATTTTAAAACGCATTGTGTATTTTAGAATCTTATCTAAGGCGTTTAATACAAAATTAGTCAGAATCAGCTTAGGCTGGTTCTGACTAACTGAGCTATCTTGTTTAAAAAATACTTATTTTGGAAACCAGCATCTTTCTCATCAAATATTCAAAACACCACAAACAACTACATATAAGTACATGGTGTTTCCAGTTTTTTCATGTTTCAATTTATTTAAAGTACGATCCCTGTACCCTAATTGTGTAATACAACACAATCACAATATGTTTCGATTTGAAACATATTGTTAATCCATTGCTTCATAAGTTGTAAAAAAAACCTGCTTAACAACGTACAATAACGCAATGAATGCTGTTTTAGGATACTGATTTGTTTCTCAAATTTTTTTGGGTATCAAGAAACCATAAATATAACAGATCTAAACAAAACATTTTTCAGATTTTTTCTGAAAAAGAAAATATACTTTTCAAATGCGTTTCTGAAAGGTGAAAACAGAAAATATGTAAATTTTTACAACAATCTTACATTTTAACCTCAACAAGCGACCCCTTGCTTCGCCCGATTTTTTAAAACAAAACATCGAGATTTCTCTATTATATGTAAGTTTAAAATTAATGAATTATAAAAATAAACCTTCCGGAAGAAGTTCTCTTAAATGATCGTGAAAACCGCATCAAAATCCATTGAGTAATTGAGGAGAACAACGCGGTCGCACAGACAGACACGAGACACAACTTCCATTTTATAATATGTATAGAAGATATAGTGATATTAGTGTATCAATAAATGAAATTAATATAAAGAATAGTATGTCGCAACCGATCCAATCCTCGTAATTAGCTTATTGACTAAAAGGTTACTAGTATAGTAACATTACTGAGCTATAATTTTTTAATCGGATGAAGCAGGAATCCGATTACGTTTACGGAAAGGTTTTAGTGGCTTCGACCTTCGACCGTAGGGGCATGACTTACATTTTGAAACGGAATCTAAAACGTTATGTAAACTACTTCAAAGAAATATATGGAATTTATTACTACTCACTGCTAGTATTGCATTCTAGGGCTTGTAGCCAAACGTGGACCTACTGGTAGGACAAAAACTAGGTCCACGAGAAAACATTCCTTATAACGGACAGAATACTCAAAAAATGGCTAAGAATCATCATGAAACAGCCTAAATATTTCAACACTAGGATACAGTTTACACCCTCTTTATTGAGCAATTGAAAAGAATTTTACAGTTTCACGATGAACATCGTCTTTTACTGTCTACATTTCTAATTTATTTTCTTTTCGCAAGTACAATAGCTTCTTCTGAAATAAGCAGTTTCCTTGTACTCAAGAAGGCTAAACAACGACAGTTTTCCACACGTCTCCCACAGTTTTCGTCCTTTAACATCTTGGTCAAATACATAGCCTCTCAGTATTCTTGCATTCAACAGCTGCGCAACGGGCACATTAATTTAAAAAAAAATTTTGTTTACAAAAAAAAATAGTGACATCTAGCTGTCAAATTCTTAGACGCTAGATAGTAGCGACATCTAAAGTGAGCAAGTGGCAGTTTTTGTCCCCATTTACTCATGAAATGAAAAACTTACGAGTCAAACGGCGGTCTTCGTAAGAAAATCGATGAAATGCCAGTTTCACACATTTTGAATCTTAACCTACTCCGTACTTTTGTTGTAACTATGAATGTAATTTACCGATGACTCAATATAAATCAATGCCGATGATTTATTTTCGTGATTTACTTATTAACTAAAGATTCATTATGGTGTTAGTAAAATAATACAACAAATTAAGCTATGTTTCACTGTGGTATCATAACATTGACAATTCAATGTCAAAAGAATTTATTTTTCACTTTTTTCAGCCATTAAGTGGTATAGTATTTTGTAAGCAGGCAGTAATAATGATAAAACCTTCGTAGTAAAAAACAATAATCCTCCTTATCTGATTTCCAGATATTAATTAAAATACTTTACACTTCGAATTAAGTAACAGCCATGACCAGTCATAATATTTTATCTTCAGATTTTATCTTTTAATTTTACGAATTATGAATGATACGCAATTTTGCAAATAGCTATGAAAGTCGGATGATGTTGTTATCAATGGTTATTGAATGTATCACTTTACAACAATAACAGGCTCATGTGATTTATAAAGAAAATAAATTATACCTAAGTACTTAAGTAACTATATCTGAGTCAAGAAGATTAAACGGGAAATACCTGGGCATAAATTAAAAGAAAAACATGTTTTGGTAGGGGCGAGCGGCGCGGCAGGATTGCCGCCCCTCCCAGGCCGGGAGAATTACAGATGAGGTTTTATTGTTCCAATAAAATAATTAAGAAAATCAGTTTGACATGTTTATTTAACACTGCGTGAGTGTTGATTTAATTAGTTTGGATTTATTAATCACCGACGTTCTTAGTTCTTAGCAAAATCCGACAGAAGTGAAAACTTGAAAAAAATTGGCACCGCGGTAATCAAAGCGTTGATGTCTTTGTAATGGTCAAAAGCTGGTTAATCACGGTGTCGCGAAATGAATGGTTTAATCCCATCTCAAAAATGCCCAACGCGCCTAAAGAAGTTTTCACTTCAGAAACTGCCTACATGATGCGTAGTAATTGATCATTTACATATTATGCAAAAATAATGCTCCAAATTATGTAAAACAAATTCATGCACGGATCACGAATGAGCAAAACAGATAATAAAATCAAGCGCATATATCGATCATGCGCATACGGCTGGCTTTACCGTTCATTGACCTTGGCCTACAGCGGCTTTTGGATGCTGACGTAATTGGCAACCTTGAAGGCAACCATAGCATTAATTGTTGACACAGGCTTCAAATGACCAGATATTTATGAAAGTGTACTAAGAAACGCGTATTAAATCTACGTAGAAAATGTATTTATAAATTCGTCATACACGTGGATAATTCATTAGAAACGGTTCCGACTCCGAGGTTACGAAATCGGATAATGTTTTTCAATATGTCGGACGTGAACAATGACTGATTAGAAAAACAAATGAAGGTTTAAATAATAATGCAAAATATTGAGTCAGATAACAATGAGAGTGACATAATGTACGTAAGTACCTTTGTATTAATTAACGCTATAATATGTATTAGTAGGTAAATTATATACCCAATCAAATGTGAATCACGTTAAGCTTCGTGCAGACGGGCGCGACGCGACCGCGCCTCGCAACTCTAACAAAACAATTTCTAAGACAACTTCATTGTAGAACAATTACCGGTGTCGCGTCCCAGCCTGTAATAGGCTTTATATATTTATGTTTAAAATGAACGATAAACGCCTACTGATAAAATTATTTATTGAACATAGTAAACAAGGATGTATCATCGTTTTTTGTCTCTAGTAAATAATACCTACATATTTTTAATACCTATAGTATACTATACGGGAAACCCTGATAGTAGGGATTAAGTACTTTAAAAAGGTTCTAAATGATAGCATTACTTAACACTGAAAACCTTAGGGAATTACACGAAGGGTTAAATCGTACAATTAATTACAGTAGGTAAACAATGGCATCTGTAACAATTCAAATAATTTTAACAGCCAGCAATTAATTGATAATGATTGAAAAACAAACCAACTCATGGTAGTAATGCTTAGTTTTCATCATAACATATTTTAATACCTATCCCTATATCATAGGTATTAATATTAAAGTAAGTAATGCTACTATCTTAATATTTTTTCAAGATTTTTATCCACTTCCGAGCATTTTAGTTCAATAATAAAATGACTCATCAATATAGGTTTATTAATCTTATCAAAATATTTTTCACATGTAATTTAATACTTTGTCTTCTATCGTATCATATTTTTATTATTTTATCTTTCAAAATAGCAATGATAAGTACGATAGAAATTTATTGATAATAATAAATACTTAAATAATAAATACTGATGGTTGCAAGGCAGAAACGATAACTTGGATTACGATAAAGTATTTACCGTCGTAAGTATCGAGCATAGAGAGACATTGTATTAATTGTTATAAACAATAGTTAGAAATATGTACTGCCCTGGCCGGAGTCTTTAAGGCATCCACAGGATAGCCCGGTAAAATATGACAACCTCCTAGGTTGACCTGCGAGCAGCCATTAAAAAAAAAATTAAGCATGTGCATTATTCCATTTTATTCTCACACAGTTCATTATACATAAAATGGCCGTATTCATAGCCAGCGTAATCACGGCAAAATACTTTAAAGCATATCAAGCGCAAGCAACGAAATAATAGGATATCCTGTATTTAATCGCTTATTTATACAGACACCGACCTCAATAAACTCTGCCACTAATATAACTTTTAATAATGCACGAACATCACGTCCTAAATATTCAACACGACAAGTCAAGGTCAAAAAGAACATCTTTATAATTTGAAATTTATTATTCATTCAAGCTATTCGGCTTATATCAAGTTATGAACAATAAGAACCGGATAAACCTACAAGGTCACATTAATATGGACGTAAATAGATTTTCCTCTTACGTTTTCATATAAAACTTGTTTGTATTTCACATTGAAAGATTAAGTAAATATATTATTAATTTATGTTGGTATTCAATGCATGGCTATTTATTTACTAAATTACTTGTTTGTTTATAGGAACAGAAGATAAATCACAAAAAGTTCAAGTTAGTCATAAAAATACCACAAGGAGTGTTATTTACTACGCGATCTAATACTATAAACGAAGTACAATGTCTTCAAGGTCTAAAAACAATAGGACGTCACGTTTGTAATAATAATAATAATGGTGGCCGTAACTGGTTCATAGCCCCATTCCTATTGAATGTCGAGTCTAAAGGAAATTACAAAAGGCTATGTTCAAAGAAATTTATATCAGGTACAGGTAAATCTGTCTACAAACTATTACAAAAGGTGGTAAACAAATGCAAAATCTGCTGGCTCAGTAACAGCTGCAAAAGTCAATGCAGCAAAAATTTCAAACTAATAACAGTAGCCTTGTATAGCGATGCATATTAGCACCATATTTTATGTTATTACTAGGGAAAATACTGTTACGTCAAGCATACATATTTCCATATAATGGAGTCATAAAGTTGTTAACAAGCTTGTCACGTGAGGTCAAATAAGGAATTAGTTCATTGCAGTCTGGGTAATCACGATGGATTTATGACGTAGAGAAAGAAGTATCATAAATTGTGCTACTTTGTATGGCTCAACACGTTTAGACGATTGTAAATTATTGTTTTTCCACATCCGTAAGTCCCTCACGATTATTCAAGAAACGTGTCGCAACGAATTAGCATTTAAATGTTTGCAATGACTTATCAATATAATAAATTTATTGAAAACGGTATTATATTTATTTATCATGCATATTTTATTAGAGAGATTTGAATACTTAATGTATTAAAATGAATACGAAAATTACAATGACATTGGTAATGTTTAAAGCAGTGTCTACTTTCGGTTCGATGACCTTTGCATTTAACTTACCTGAACATTCTGTGCCTGAACATAATAAACATGTTCTGACCTTGACTATGAATACGCCATGGTTACATAGTGGTTGTTTAATGAGGAAATTTACCAAATTAAAATATTTCACGTAAAATAATCAAAAAAACCTTCGTGTCAGTTAGTAATGGGACAAAATTCTCCCAGGTTAATCTTTTTTACCAATAATATTATTTGCATGTTTATTTCCCCAATAAAATATGCATTAGGAATGGCACAATCTGCATCATACATATAAAAAGAATAATACCTACTATAAATTCTGATTTTTGTGCATAACGAACTTCTCAGAACGATAACTTTTTAAGGCTCGTACAGACCAGCGCGATATCGCTGGCGCGACACGGGTCGCAGTGCCTTTCGCGCCCGAGATATCGCGCTGGTCTGTACGAGCATTTAGTAGTCTTCTATTTTGAAAAGTATAGTATTTTCAGATATTCAAATTATATTTATGTTATTTATTGCTTTCCGAAGCTCCCGATGTGAAAATTGCAGGCCATTTCCAGCAATGTTATAAATCGTTTAACATTTACAAATTGTAAATACACAATGTATTATTCTATATCATACATAACTCGTAACATAACATTCGTAACACCAAACTGCGTCCAATTTAACGACAAAACGTTGTAGTATTTATACTTACATATAAAAAAATAGTAACGAAGAATTTTTGTCCGTTTGTCTATTTGTCTAGATGTATTTTCCTCATTGGCGCAAAAACGACTGAATGGATTTCGATGAAATTTGGCACACCGATAGTTTATAACGTGGATTAATACATAGGGTTCTTATGATCCCGGTATTACGTTCCTGTGGAATATTTTCCGACATCCACGCTGGCGAAGCCGCGGGCAAAAGCCAGTAACTAATGAATAATTCGAACACTGGCAATTATTTGAAATAAATAAGAATTTATATAATAAATTCTACAGACTAAAATCATTATAATTCAATAATAAAAATAATAAAACTTTATTTCAGACAGGTACGCATATTTTTTTTTTGTTTAAATGATTATTTATTGCAACATTCCACAGTATTTAAAGCAGTCAAGACGTATAAATAATAAAGTACCCATTTCCTAAACATTGTTCAAGAATAACAAGAAAGTTGGCAAGCCACCAATTATGTTAGTGTTTATCATTGCGGAGTTTTTCTTGCATGTCGACAGCACTATTTCTGTCTGCAAAATGCTGTGTTATTTTTGCGCCGGCCTTGCAAGTTTTAAATACGAATTCTGGTGGTTTTAACCTTTTATTTTATAACAAATGTTCCGTTCCGTTTACATTGTTTACTCATTCTAATTATATTGAATGTCCGGTTTAAAATAAACGTCTGACGTCTAGAGTTCTAGACACACTATTTAAATGAATCGTTGTTTGTAATAAACATAATTTATGGGACTACAGGAGCTAAACGCAAGTTTTAAAATGCCTAAAAGTATATGATCCACTGCAGTAAACAAATCAGAAAATATGCGATATTCTTCAGGATATTGGCTAGTTAGATAGTGTGTTGACAACATAAAGGCTTGTGCAGAGCAGCGCGATATCGCGGGCGCTACAAGGGTCGCGCTGCCTGTAGCGCCCGCTATATCGCGCCAGTTTGTACGAGCCTTAATACAACTAATTTGATACGATAGAAAAAAATCACGAAGATACCTCTAAAAATTTCTTTAGCGATTAAAAACCAAAGTTTTACATGCAATCATTCCGATTTTTTGTCAGATTCTTCTACAAGCAACATAATTAAACAAGATTATTCTACAAGCAACGTATTAGTGTTTTAATTTTGTAATTCAATCAATAGATTTTTTATTAAATAGATAATTGCTTCATATTTTGCAATAAATTATCAGTGTTGTGTCAGCAACTCATCGCGCTTCTTTTTCTTTTCTATGCAGTCCGAGAGTGACCGCGCTTTATCTGTTGTCAGCCTTTTAACTATTTCCTAATGATGGGACAGTGTAAAAGCAGTTAAATGTGTGTATGTATTCCGATGTCTGCTTACAATGCCACGAATATGGACAAGGTGTGTTGTAATATTTAATGTAGTAACAAATCAAGTAAATTCGTGAATAAAACCTTTGGAAAAATACTTGTTTTTTTTTTCTAGGGTATTATTCTAGGGTAATTTCTTGTTTGTTACCGATACCCATAGTTAGGTTTGAATTGTTTCCAGTGCCTTTTTACCTTGACCCTATCATATAACAAAACTCAATAAAAAATAAATAATGTTCCAACCATTTTGTTTATTTGTTTATAATTTACGTAATATATTAGATAGGTACAGCCGTAATGAATCTTTACTGACTAAAAATACAGACGGGCTGAGCTAAGTTTTGTCCACTTTATATATACCTAACATTATCTAAGTGAACTTAATCATTTAAATGCCCAGACTACACTAAAGTTGACTATAAATACGGACCGTAGTCCATAGTAATTGGGTACATTAGCGTCATGGTCAATTCAGACCAATAACATACGTATTTTAACATGAAGCTTTTAGAGAATGATCATTTACAACCGTAACGACTGATTTTGCTAAACATCAACGCTTTTTAGAAAACATTAAGATTAAAGGCTCCTGCAGACCAGCGCGATATCGCGGGCGCTACAGGCAGCACGACCCTTGTAGCGCCCGCGATATCGTGCTAGTCTACACAAGCTTTAATTCAAACATCAAAATATCTCTATACCTACTTCACCAATACCATCTGGTCATGCTTTGATCACTTTTATTTAATAACTACTTCTAATTACTTGATTAATAAATATACTTCAACGATAACAAACCAATTGAAACCATTTTGAATTGATTCACATTCATTTGTTAAGTTTATCTTTCTGTGTAATTAAATTAATGTCAACGAACGACGTTTTCTGAGAAAAACGATATGATTTAAGTGTCAAACCTAAGCTGAATAAATTATGGCACGTACCTACCAATAGATTATATATTGCCACTAGCTTTTGCCCGCAGCTTAGCCCGTGTGGATATCGGAAAATATCCCACGGGAACGTACTACCGATACACAGTGGAACGAATGTATGGAAGCGGTTGGACGTAGACATGTCCGAAAAATAAGAGTAAAATTATGACAAACTAATGATGCCATCTTATTCGATTACTTAATGCCTTCATAAATTGTGGTGATGAATTTCTTCATAACTCCCATATTTCGGGAGTAATTTGAGAAAATGTGAAATTTTACTATGAAAATGAGTGTATTGAGCTCTCTCCCTCCTGATTCCGGGCTTGTTTCAAGTAGCGGTCTCTAATATCGTAATGCTATTACTAAGAGCTATATTTAATACTAAGACACATAGTGCGCCAAATGTGCACTTTCTGGGATAAAAGGAAATGAAAATTTAAAAAAAAAAACGTTTTTTCCCCATTTGTATTTACTTTAAACCGCAGACAGACTTATTAAGAGGTCTATAAATATATTATATATATACAGAAATATATATTAACAAAAATATTCACAAGAACTGATGAGAGTATGACTTTTAAGTAAGTTGATAATAAATTACCTAGTTTCATTAAAAGTACAATAAATAATTAAGACGTAAGCTCTAATTTACTAAGTTACACATTTTAAAACAATAACATCATTTAATTATCTTCGTCATCATCATCATCATCAATTAATTCAAATTCAGAATCGATGTCCGCTAAATCATTTATGTTAACAAATTCGATATCACTTTTCTCAGAATCCGTAAGCTCATAAAATTCCTTAAAAGAAGATTTTTTTACAAACTTATTTCCTTTTGGACGGATACTTGTAACAAGTGGATCAGAAGACAGTAAAAGATTGTGCATAATATCTTCATTGCATGAGATACTGCTATGCTTTCGAGAATGCCCCTCTCTATATTTTCTAAAATCTTTATTTCTAGCCTCAGATGCCTCTTCGGATAGAAAACCAATGGGCACAATTGACATGTTCTGAACTATGTCTGGCCCATGCATTAAAATTTTATGAAGTGAAGAAGGCATATAATACCATGGGTATAACTCCACGTAAAGCTTAGCAGTATCAAAGCAGAACTCTCGGAATTTAGTTACGTTGATCTTCTCTCCTGATGAAATACACTGCAAGATCACACAGATTTTTCTTAAAAGCATAGCATCTATTCCGGTCAGTTCAGCAGATTTAGTGTAGTTTTCAAAAAATCTCCTTGCCGAGTTGCCATTGTTGGTGGATCCACTGCCTTGTTTCACAACATCGAGAAGTAAGCCCGTTTCTCTTCTTACAGCCTCTTGAACTCTTTTCTTCCTGTCATCAACTTGCCTTTTTGCTATATCACCCCTTACTTGCCATGATTTTATGTCTAATTTGTAGGAAATGTGTAATAAGCATTCCATTGAGCGAATCCAAGCGTGAAGGGTGCTTAAGCTATATTTATACATGTCCTCGTTTGCGTGTTTATCTTTGATTAACTCTAAATTATTCATTTCTTTAGGACAAGCCTTGCATATGTCACACACTGAAGCTGCTGTATTGGATATAATGGAATGAATTTTACCATCAATCATTGTCAACAGCAGTTGGTGTTTGACACTAATTCCATCAGTGATGGTGGATGGAGTTAAGGCTTCAATCTCTGCTTCGATTTCAGCCATCTCTCTCTGCACATTTTCTTTGGTTTCCTTTATAAACTTAAACAATATTGGCCGGCAAAATGAAGTGGAAGATGGTCGCTCGTTTTCCCAAATTGTTACACCTTTTGAGACGAGCCGCAGTGGTACAAGACTAATCATAAAATTACTAGCAAGATCGATTTGCTCATCTTCACTCGTCCTTTGATGATAAATGCTTTGGCTAGATGATCCGTCAAAACCCCATTTGCTGGTCAATACGAGCTGTTGATTGGGATCAACAGGGGTTTCTAACGACCTAATAAGTCTTCTTGAGGTTAAATCCATCAAGGCTTGTAATTTGATTTTTGCAGAGCTCTCTGTAACTGTGAGATCTTCTTTGGCCGGATAGCACTTAATTTTTTCTTTAACCAACATGTAGTAACTCGGGTATTGAAGAGCTCCTTCTTGAGTGTTGAAATCCCGAAGAGTGTTATAGCGCCATTTCGATAAGTTCATCGATACATAAAGAGCCAATGCCTTCAAAGGGGATATTTCCCGTACCTGAATTGATTTACCTTCAATGAAGGCTTTGATTTTTGAGGCCTCTTCTGGATTCTCCGTCAAGTATTTCATAACATAAGCTGTATCGCTTTGTCCTGCCTTTTGAAGCGCCCTTTCGGCCGAAAACATAATTTCAGCGCTGCTACTGCTGCATGAAAGACTATCTTCAGTGGTGCGTCTTCTTTTTTGCCGGTTACTAAGGTCCTCAAAAGATTTACGAGGACTAGGATGTGTACAAGTTGAAGCATCAGATTTAGCAGGAGAAATTATGGGCTCGATGACGTCACTTATATTTTCTGTAGAAGGTTCCATATTTTCATTCTGTAATTCCGGCCATTGAATTGCAGCCTGTAGCCAAATCTCATGTTTCTTCCGAAACTTATCTGTGCTTCTTCCAGACTGTGTCCATTTTGCATAAATGCGGTAGCAAAATCGACGACACCAGTCTTTTAAACTTGTTTCAGCACTTTCACATAACTGAACACAACTGTTATCTTTTAAAACACTGAACAAATAGTTAAAGTCGCGTAAATCTTTATGTGCGCGTGCGCATAAAGCAACGTGAATATCAAGATTTGTATTAAAATTTGGAAAATACATTGCGAGATTAGCTTGGATACAACGAGGTGTAAATCAACACTGATTTTAAAGTTACTAATAGTGACCTATTTATATAAAATCCAGGTATCCCAGGTATCCTTTGTTAAATATTGCAAGGTAATTAGTTATTGTGATAATTAGTAAATGATGCATGCTAAATTAGTGTATTAAGAGCCATTTAGTAATTAAATAATAGCAATGTTCTTATCAGTAATCATTAGTGCATCAGTTTTATATGTAAACCTTAAGTCCCTAATTATATATCCTAATTAGCTTATATCTTCTCTAATTGGCTGATCAGAAATGTTATTGTAATAAGGTAAACCTTTAGAAAAACGGTTTTAATCAACAAAATAAACAAAAAATTAAAAAATTGTGTTATAAAATAAACATCACTCTTTATCCCAGAAAGTGCACATTTGGCGCACTATGTGTCTTAGTATTAAATATAGCTCTTAGTATTAGCATTATGATATTAGAGACCGCTACTTGAAACAAGCCCGGAATCAGGAGGGAGAGAGCTCGATACACTCATTTTCATAGTAAAATTTCACATTTTCTCAAATTACTCCCGAAATATGGGAGTTATGAAGAAATTCATCACCACAAGTTATGAAGGCATTAAGTAATCGAATAAGATGGCATCATTAGTTTGGCATAATTTTACTCTTTTTTTTCGGACATGTCTACGTCCAACCGCTCCCATACATTCGTTCCACTGTGCGATACCGGGATTACATATCTAAAAGCCGAGGAAAAGGTCATTGACTCTCCTACCGCTGCGCCCGCGTTAACGTGGTTAAGGTCTGGTCTGCACGAGCCTTTATGTAACATTTACCATTTCTGCGGCGCACGCCAAGTTCCCAGTCGGCATGATTTTTTCATAACATGACGTCAATCAAATCTTAATCAAATCTTCAACAATAATCGTCAAATTTCAGCCAATTTACACAAAACCTAAATAAATTATACACTAAAACCTTCCGCATGAATCACTTCGTCCATTGGCGAAAATTGTTTGATAATTTGTTCAGACAGACAGACGCGGCGGGGGACTTTGTTTTATAATATGTAAGGATTTAGGTATTACATTTTTCACTGAAGGTCAACAAAACCAATGTAACCGTACTTAACTTTTGTAACTAAATCCGAATTCATTACTCATTATAATAGAGACTCACTTGCGATTTATTGTTTCCTACCTTTTATTGTTGTTTGTGTCAAAAGAAAAGATAGGTCTTGAAAGCATGAACCTTTTAAAAATTTAAAAAAAAACACCCATCTTTATTAGTTTATGCTCTCTTCAAGCTGAATGCAATTTTAGAGACAAAATAAATACACGATTCAAAATTCGAACTCGGAAAAAAAAGCAAATCGTGCCATAAATCAAGCTTAACAAATCATGAGTATTTGGAGCAATCTTGTAATATCGGAAATTAACACACTTGGTTTTTTACACTCTATTTATTAACATAAATAACATTTGAATATAACAATAAACAATCTCAAGTATTCGAGATAGCAGCAGATAAAATCAGGTTAAGTACTGTCTGAAGTGTTTCGAGTTTTTAGAGTATTGTGACTACGTAGTACGCTTTGAATTCATGACTCACAGAATAAATAGGTAGCTCTTGTTGTAACATAAATTTTATTCTAAGTGCTGAGTCATGGTAAACAATCTAAAAAATTCTTCATCAAATACAGGAAAAAGTTGGTTAGTCATGGGTTGGGTTGCCAATAAATTTAATTGCTGTAAAATGTGGTCGAGGTAAAAATCTATAGGCTATAAAAACCTAACGATTTTTACCTAAACCACATTTGACATCAGCGGTTCTACGTTGTGGGGTTTTAATAACAGAATGTGTGACGGTCTCATTCATAAATTAACGCAGTATTTTGCGAAATACTGGGAAATGTTGATTATGTTACATGTTATGTATATATCTGTTTCAGCAAATATTTCATTTATGGTGTGTTAATTTCGGCGTAAACAAAGTAGCTCACTTTTGTAGATATTACCACAGATGAATAGTTACTTCTTGGTTTACGATACGATTTTATAAAATGTTATCTCAGATTCATTGACCCCTCTAATCTAGTAGAGTAGGTAGGCAATAATGAACATAATATCAGTGCGAGTTTGACATACATTTAAACTTTAAATTATTGGTACCATTTTCGTACTGTTCGATACAGTTCCACGGGCTAAAAGGCAATGAATGGCCTGTGGAATGGGGTTATCCCCTGGTTTTCTTACCAATTTTCTTAACAACTTTGTAGGTACCTACTTTGCTGAATTGATTTGAATATTTTTTACTGTAAGTAAAGTTTTTGATATGGTTCGCAGAAAATTGATTTCGCAGAACGATAAATGAAGAATCATTTCGTCGGAATGAAAGCATTGACGATTCGGTCAATGAATATCTGTTCTAAAATTTATTCACGGGCTTTTCACGTAACCTATCATCAAGATAACTAGGGTTAGGGTGTAAACCTGCATGATTCATACACTTTACTTTTGGGATGCCTACGATTTGAATCGGCAGGTAACTTACAAAAAGGTAAGAAAGCGGACTCACCGTAGCAGTCTTTCATGTCTCTCTCTATCATAGGTTGCCGCCGCGAGGTAATCATCCGCGATGGCATGATGCAGCGGCGCGTGGAGCGGCGGCTGGTACCGCTGCTTCCACAGCAGCTCGCTGGGGTACAGCGTTGGCGGCGGTGGGGGGGGCAGATGCAGCAGGGGCGGCGGGGGGGCCTCCGCCGTAGCCGTGCGCCATGCCGCGCCACTCGCGCTCCTCCACCGAACTGGCCGAGCCGCCCGAACGGACTCCGCTCACTCCCGAGTCGGACCTATCGTCCGCATCTCGCGCGCACACTATCACACAGTCGTCCTCCTCGGAGGCCACGGCGCTGGCAACACCATCCGCGCCCGCACTCACTTCACTCTTCACTTCACACTCACTTGACTTCACTTCCTCCTGTTTCACGCACTTGTCGGTTTCCTCACTGACCTCGACGACATCACTTGCACTCACACTTTCAGCGACACCTGTAACAATTGAAACAAACTGTTAGGATCATAATAATATAAGTACTCATAACAAGTCAACGATAAATACCAGGTAGGTATTTACGAAACATTCACGGAATCTACATTAATTCTAGCAAATCATCCGGAATGGTGAGTAAAATTCAAATAATTTATCAAAGCCGTGTCTCCCTGTCAAAACGGATTATATGTACTTATTGTGTTATCAACGAGCTGCCAGCTGCATATTTTCAAACGGCTGACGTCAGTGTTCGGTCCGTCGCACAGTGGAACGAATGTATGGGAGCGGTTGGACGTAGACATGTCCGAAAAAAAAGAGTAAAATTATGCCAAACTAATGATGCCATCTTATTCGATTACTTAATGCCTTCATAACTTGTGGTGATGAATTTCTTCATAACTCCCATATTTCGGGAGTAATTTGAGAAAATGTGAAATTTTACTATGAAAATGAGTGTATCGAGCTCTCTCCCTCCTGATTCCGGGCTTGTTTCAAGTAGCGGTCTCTAATATCATAATGCTAATACTAAGAGCTATATTTAATACTAAGACACATAGTGCGCCAAATGTGCACTTTCTGGGATAAAGAGTGATGTTTATTTTATAACACAATTTTTTAATTTTTTGTTTATTTTGTTGATTAAAACCGTTTTTCTAAAGGTTTACCTTATTACAATAACATTTCTGATCAGCCAATTAGAGAAGATATAAGCTAATTAGGATATATAATTAGGGACTTAAGGTTTACATATAAAACTGATGCACTAATGATTACTGATAAGAACATTGCTATTATTTAATTACTAAATGGCTCTTAATACACTAATTTAGCATGCATCATTTACTAATTATCACAATAACTAATTACCTTGCAATATTTAACAAAGGATACCTGGGATACCTGGATTTTATATAAATAGGTCACTATTAGTAACTTTAAAATCAGTGTTGATTTACACCTCGTTGTATCCAAGCTAATCTCGCAATGTATTTTCCAAATTTTAATACAAATCTTGATATTCACGTTGCTTTATGCGCACGCGCACATAAAGATTTACGCGACTTTAACTATTTGTTCAGTGTTTTAAAAGATAACAGTTGTGTTCAGTTATGTGAAAGTGCTGAAACAAGTTTAAAAGACTGGTGTCGTCGATTTTGCTACCGCATTTATGCAAAATGGACACAGTCTGGAAGAAGCACAGATAAGTTTCGGAAGAAACATGAGATTTGGCTACAGGCTGCAATTCAATGGCCGGAATTACAGAATGAAAATATGGAACCTTCTACAGAAAATATAAGTGACGTCATCGAGCCCATAATTTCTCCTGCTAAATCTGATGCTTCAACTTGTACACATCCTAGTCCTCGTAAATCTTTTGAGGACCTTAGTAACCGGCAAAAAAGAAGACGCACCACTGAAGATAGTCTTTCATGCAGCAGTAGCAGCGCTGAAATTATGTTTTCGGCCGAAAGGGCGCTTCAAAAGGCAGGACAAAGCGATACAGCTTATGTTATGAAATACTTGACGGAGAATCCAGAAGAGGCCTCAAAAATCAAAGCCTTCATTGAAGGTAAATCAATTCAGGTACGGGAAATATCCCCTTTGAAGGCATTGGCTCTTTATGTATCGATGAACTTATCGAAATGGCGCTATAACACTCTTCGGGATTTCAACACTCAAGAAGGAGCTCTTCAATACCCGAGTTACTACATGTTGGTTAAAGAAAAAATTAAGTGCTATCCGGCCAAAGAAGATCTCACAGTTACAGAGAGCTCTGCAAAAATCAAATTACAAGCCTTGATGGATTTAACCTCAAGAAGACTTATTAGGTCGTTAGAAACCCCTGTTGATCCCAATCAACAGCTCGTATTGACCAGCAAATGGGGTTTTGACGGATCATCTAGCCAAAGCATTTATCATCAAAGGACGAGTGAAGATGAGCAAATCGATCTTGCTAGTAATTTTATGATTAGTCTTGTACCACTGCGGCTCGTCTCAAAAGGTGTAACAATTTGGGAAAACGAGCGACCATCTTCCACTTCATTTTGCCGGCCAATATTGTTTAAGTTTATAAAGGAAACCAAAGAAAATGTGCAGAGAGAGATGGCTGAAATCGAAGCAGAGATTGAAGCCTTAACTCCATCCACCATCACTGATGGAATTAGTGTCAAACACCAACTGCTGTTGACAATGATTGATGGTAAAATTCATTCCATTATATCCAATACAGCAGCTTCAGTGTGTGACATATGCAAGGCTTGTCCTAAAGAAATGAATAATTTAGAGTTAATCAAAGATAAACACGCAAACGAGGACATGTATAAATATAGCTTAAGCACCCTTCACGCTTGGATTCGCTCAATGGAATGCTTATTACACATTTCCTACAAATTAGACACAAAATCATGGCAAGTAAGGGGTGATATAGCAAAAAGGCAAGTTGATGACAGGAAGAAAAGAGTTCAAGAGGCTGTAAGAAGAGAAACGGGCTTACTTCTCGATGTTGTGAAACAAGGCAGTGGATCCACCAACAATGGCAACTCGGCAAGGAGATTTTTTGAAAACTACACTAAATCTGCTGAACTGACCGGAATAGATGCTATGCTTTTAAGAAAAATCTGTGTGATCTTGCAGTGTATTTCATCAGGAGAGAAGATCAACGTAACTAAATTCCGAGAGTTCTGCTTTGATACTGCTAAGCTTTACGTGGAGTTATACCCATGGTATTATATGCCTTCTTCACTTCATAAAATTTTAATGCATGGGCCAGACATAGTTCAGAACATGTCAATTGTGCCCATTGGTTTTCTATCCGAAGAGGCATCTGAGGCTAGAAATAAAGATTTTAGAAAATATAGAGAGGGGCATTCTCGAAAGCATAGCAGTATCTCATGCAATGAAGATATTATGCACAATCTTTTACTGTCTTCTGATCCACTTGTTACAAGTATCCGTCCAAAAGGAAATAAGTTTGTAAAAAAATCTTCTTTTAAGGAATTTTATGAGCTTACGGATTCTGAGAAAAGTGATATCGAATTTGTTAACATAAATGATTTAGCGGACATCGATTCTGAATTTGAATTAATTGATGATGATGATGATGACGAAGATAATTAAATGATGTTATTGTTTTAAAATGTGTAACTTAGTAAATTAGAGCTTACGTCTTAATTATTTATTGTACTTTTAATGAAACTAGGTAATTTATTATCAACTTACTTAAAAGTCATACTCTCATCAGTTCTTGTGAATATTTTTGTTAATATATATTTCTGTATATATATAATATATTTATAGACCTCTTAATAAGTCTGTCTGCGGTTTAAAGTAAATACAAATGGGGAAAAAACGTTTTTTTTTTTTAAATTTTCATTTCCTTTTATCCCAGAAAGTGCACATTTGGCGCACTATGTGTCTTAGTATTAAATATAGCTCTTAGTAATAGCATTACGATATTAGAGACCGCTACTTGAAACAAGCCCGGAATCAGGAGGGAGAGAGCTCAATACACTCATTTTCATAGTAAAATTTCACATTTTCTCAAATTACTCCCGAAATATGGGAGTTATGAAGAAATTCATCACCACAATTTATGAAGGCATTAAGTAATCGAATAAGATGGCATCATTAGTTTGTCATAATTTTACTCTTATTTTTCGGACATGTCTACGTCCAACCGCTTCCATACATTCGTTCCACTGTGCGTCGGTCATGTCGGCACGTTTGGGACGACGCCAAAGTAAGCCCATTCACACTACACCCACGTATATAAATTACGTAAAAAATAATGTATTGTATGAACGATACAATTTTAATAGCTTCTGAGAAAAAATATTGCAATACGTGAAAATAAACGTACTATTTTTAGCTGACGTAAGTAAACATTACTTTATTAAGAAGTCATAAATTGCTTTGCATGCATACGTGACTAATCAATTCAAGATTGCGTAACTACCACTTGACTGGGTACTCATACTCAACAAATTGACTTGCATGAAAAGTAATAAACAGCGAGCCAAGGTATTATTCTACGTCGGCTGCATGAAAAATACGAAATTATTCAAATGAGTGGTTTATTAGAAACCGGAACAGGAAGATAAGCTCATGGAAAGATATGGCGGCGTGGGTGGAAGTAACATGTTGGCAGTCAGGCCAGGCCCGTCGAGCCGCACGTGAATGACGTCTGGAGGAGCGCCAAGCAGCACCGCCAGCGCCCGGACATTTGGCGCTCCACCAGAACGAGGGCAATGTGATAAAATCTGGGGGTGACGCGTCATTCTTATACAAATTACTAACACAATAACTTAAAAGGAATTCGCGTCACTGTCTTTTATTTACTAGGTTTAACTAAATAAAATATTTATGACGATTGTCACAAATATTTACACGAATATTTGTGACAATCGTCAACTATAACCAAATAATGTACAAGAAAAATAGCAAAACATTACTGTTATGGCAAAAAAACTCCTGAAGCATGCAAATAAAATTAACAGAAACAGCGTTCAATTTAAACCGCACGAGCAAAATATAAATTCCTTCCTAAGTACCTACCTACTAATCTTGCAAGCGCACATTTCTCGAGGTTTTTCTTGTTATTAACACGCGATTGCATTTTAATTTCGATAAATCATACATAAAAAACGACCTATTAAAGTAAAGGCAGCTCTGGCACGCGATTGACACGATTATAGGTATGTATGCACATCAAGGTGATTCATAAATATTTTCCATACATACCTACAACATAAGTAATTTTATTCCGCTTGAGGAATTTACGATACGCAGATAATCTCTGAAGTTCTAAACGATTCAATTAGGCGTCGTAGTCAATTTATAAATACTGCTTACATACGTACCAAAGCACATAATTCGACACGACACCTACACAAAAGAGCGAGCCTGCATGTCGAGCGAACAACAATGGAATTTTAATGAGAGAGCTGTTAACGAGGATCCTCATCTACATAATCGCATAAATAATTATTCATAACAAACATTAGCAGAGAAGAAACTGGCGATTGTGTGCTGTCTACAGCTGGTCATTATTCACTGGGTGCGTGAGCCCGGAGATCTCATCTCAGCCGACGCATAATGATATGATAATCGCGATACGGTTGCGGTCGAGCCGCCATTTTTAATGCATCCGCAGATTACTCACCGGCGCACAGTGGAACGAATGTATGGAAGCGGTTGGACGTAGACATGTCCGAAAAATAAGAGTAAAATTATGACAAACTAATGATGCCATCTTATTCGATTACTTAATGCCTTCATAAATTGTGGTGATGAATTTCTTCATAACTCCCATATTTCGGGAGTAATTTGAGAAAATGTGAAATTTTACTATGAAAATGAGTGTATTGAGCTCTCTCCCTCCTGATTCCGGGCTTGTTTCAAGTAGCGGTCTCTAATATCGTAATGCTATTACTAAGAGCTATATTTAATACTAAGACACATAGTGCGCCAAATGTGCACTTTCTGGGATAAAAGGAAATGAAAATTTAAAAAAAAAAACGTTTTTTCCCCATTTGTATTTACTTTAAACCGCAGACAGACTTATTAAGAGGTCTATAAATATATTATATATATACAGAAATATATATTAACAAAAATATTCACAAGAACTGATGAGAGTATGACTTTTAAGTAAGTTGATAATAAATTACCTAGTTTCATTAAAAGTACAATAAATAATTAAGACGTAAGCTCTAATTTACTAAGTTACACATTTTAAAACAATAACATCATTTAATTATCTTCGTCATCATCATCATCATCAATTAATTCAAATTCAGAATCGATGTCCGCTAAATCATTTATGTTAACAAATTCGATATCACTTTTCTCAGAATCCGTAAGCTCATAAAATTCCTTAAAAGAAGATTTTTTTACAAACTTATTTCCTTTTGGACGGATACTTGTAACAAGTGGATCAGAAGACAGTAAAAGATTGTGCATAATATCTTCATTGCATGAGATACTGCTATGCTTTCGAGAATGCCCCTCTCTATATTTTCTAAAATCTTTATTTCTAGCCTCAGATGCCTCTTCGGATAGAAAACCAATGGGCACAATTGACATGTTCTGAACTATGTCTGGCCCATGCATTAAAATTTTATGAAGTGAAGAAGGCATATAATACCATGGGTATAACTCCACGTAAAGCTTAGCAGTATCAAAGCAGAACTCTCGGAATTTAGTTACGTTGATCTTCTCTCCTGATGAAATACACTGCAAGATCACACAGATTTTTCTTAAAAGCATAGCATCTATTCCGGTCAGTTCAGCAGATTTAGTGTAGTTTTCAAAAAATCTCCTTGCCGAGTTGCCATTGTTGGTGGATCCACTGCCTTGTTTCACAACATCGAGAAGTAAGCCCGTTTCTCTTCTTACAGCCTCTTGAACTCTTTTCTTCCTGTCATCAACTTGCCTTTTTGCTATATCACCCCTTACTTGCCATGATTTTATGTCTAATTTGTAGGAAATGTGTAATAAGCATTCCATTGAGCGAATCCAAGCGTGAAGGGTGCTTAAGCTATATTTATACATGTCCTCGTTTGCGTGTTTATCTTTGATTAACTCTAAATTATTCATTTCTTTAGGACAAGCCTTGCATATGTCACACACTGAAGCTGCTGTATTGGATATAATGGAATGAATTTTACCATCAATCATTGTCAACAGCAGTTGGTGTTTGACACTAATTCCATCAGTGATGGTGGATGGAGTTAAGGCTTCAATCTCTGCTTCGATTTCAGCCATCTCTCTCTGCACATTTTCTTTGGTTTCCTTTATAAACTTAAACAATATTGGCCGGCAAAATGAAGTGGAAGATGGTCGCTCGTTTTCCCAAATTGTTACACCTTTTGAGACGAGCCGCAGTGGTACAAGACTAATCATAAAATTACTAGCAAGATCGATTTGCTCATCTTCACTCGTCCTTTGATGATAAATGCTTTGGCTAGATGATCCGTCAAAACCCCATTTGCTGGTCAATACGAGCTGTTGATTGGGATCAACAGGGGTTTCTAACGACCTAATAAGTCTTCTTGAGGTTAAATCCATCAAGGCTTGTAATTTGATTTTTGCAGAGCTCTCTGTAACTGTGAGATCTTCTTTGGCCGGATAGCACTTAATTTTTTCTTTAACCAACATGTAGTAACTCGGGTATTGAAGAGCTCCTTCTTGAGTGTTGAAATCCCGAAGAGTGTTATAGCGCCATTTCGATAAGTTCATCGATACATAAAGAGCCAATGCTTTCAAAGGGGATATTTCCCGTACCTGAATTGATTTACCTTCAATGAAGGCTTTGATTTTTGAGGCCTCTTCTGGATTCTCCGTCAAGTATTTCATAACATAAGCTGTATCGCTTTGTCCTGCCTTTTGAAGCGCCCTTTCGGCCGAAAACATAATTTCAGCGCTGCTACTGCTGCATGAAAGACTATCTTCAGTGGTGCGTCTTCTTTTTTGCCGGTTACTAAGGTCCTCAAAAGATTTACGAGGACTAGGATGTGTACAAGTTGAAGCATCAGATTTAGCAGGAGAAATTATGGGCTCGATGACGTCACTTATATTTTCTGTAGAAGGTTCCATATTTTCATTCTGTAATTCCGGCCATTGAATTGCAGCCTGTAGCCAAATCTCATGTTTCTTCCGAAACTTATCTGTGCTTCTTCCAGACTGTGTCCATTTTGCATAAATGCGGTAGCAAAATCGACGACACCAGTCTTTTAAACTTGTTTCAGCACTTTCACATAACTGAACACAACTGTTATCTTTTAAAACACTGAACAAATAGTTAAAGTCGCGTAAATCTTTATGTGCGCGTGCGCATAAAGCAACGTGAATATCAAGATTTGTATTAAAATTTGGAAAATACATTGCGAGATTAGCTTGGATACAACGAGGTGTAAATCAACACTGATTTTAAAGTTACTAATAGTGACCTATTTATATAAAATCCAGGTATCCCAGGTATCCTTTGTTAAATATTGCAAGGTAATTAGTTATTGTGATAATTAGTAAATGATGCATGCTAAATTAGTGTATTAAGAGCCATTTAGTAATTAAATAATAGCAATGTTCTTATCAGTAATCATTAGTGCATCAGTTTTATATGTAAACCTTAAGTCCCTAATTATATATCCTAATTAGCTTATATCTTCTCTAATTGGCTGATCAGAAATGTTATTGTAATAAGGTAAACCTTTAGAAAAACGGTTTTAATCAACAAAATAAACAAAAAATTAAAAAATTGTGTTATAAAATAAACATCACTCTTTATCCCAGAAAGTGCACATTTGGCGCACTATGTGTCTTAGTATTAAATATAGCTCTTAGTATTAGCATTATGATATTAGAGACCGCTACTTGAAACAAGCCCGGAATCAGGAGGGAGAGAGCTCGATACACTCATTTTCATAGTAAAATTTCACATTTTCTCAAATTACTCCCGAAATATGGGAGTTATGAAGAAATTCATCACCACAAGTTATGAAGGCATTAAGTAATCGAATAAGATGGCATCATTAGTTTGGCATAATTTTACTCTTTTTTTTCGGACATGTCTACGTCCAACCGCTCCCATACATTCGTTCCACTGTGCGGCGCGCCGCGCTGTGAACCGGTTACGGCGAAATCCAGAGAGACTACGCCTGACGTCCCCAGCAACATTCCTTTCCTGTTATGGTGACGCATCTACACCAAATTAATTATCCGACTGAATACACCTTGTAATTCAACACTAATCGCCGTAAGTACGACCCACCGACCTACTCTAATTAGCCGAGCTATTAAACTTTTGCTCTACTTAATAAAAGCATGCAAAAATCATGCCGAGTAGACATTGTCTAAACCTTGGAAAAGCTAATAATTAACAGTCACAAGAAAAAATGAATGCTAATCTAATCGAGGAACAAACTTGTTGACGTAATACTAAAGCAACACGATACGTAAATGCACTTGAGTAGGCGTGTAGATAAAAAGAATTGCAAAATCACAATGGCTACGATAGCGTTACTTATTGCTTGCAAATGAAAAGATAGTTGTTTTAGTCAACAATATTCGATAACAAGAAATTCAACAAGCCCCAGCTGTTTACAATGTTAAAAGAATACATGCAGCGGAGAAAACAAACCTGCCGCTTTACAAACAAACGACCATTGAACGAATGTAAACAAAAGTTGTGAAACAATGCGACAGTGATCAGCAGGAGGGACAATGGGGGTAACAAATAACTCGATGGGGAAATGCGGCAACGTCGCAGAACGACAACGGTTGATTGACAACACAAACGCAGAGGCGGAACCGGTGAGAGCTTTTCTTTAGATGGAAAGGAAGGGCAAAAAGTTGACACGAGGGCTCTGAGAAGCGCGGCCGCTTGCCGCTCTATCTCGACGCAGTAAATCCTGACCACGACAATTTGAATTATGCATGAAGGGCGGGCCCCGGCAGCCGTAACTCAGACCGACTATTGCACCAAGCGCTCCAACCTATCTCCATTCCACTGCAGCTGTACAAAAACTTTGTAGCAGCTCTTTCCACACACTCTATGTTAAAGTAGGTTAATATGCAAAGACGATCCAAATAATGCTAAGAAGCCGGACAACGCAGTCCGTTTAAATAAACCACTTACTTTACAGATTCTCAGTACTAAGCTCGTGTAAATAAATACATAAATTATTAGCGCGGTTTGAATTATTCATTTAAAAGCAATACCGTTTACTGTGCCATTAGCTTACGTTTGCAAGTTTACCGAGAATAGTTAACCGCAAGCCCATAGTTACCAATTACGTCAACATTTTGAAGTATTTATTCAAACAAGAACGCGTCAATTGAGATTCACCATTTTATTATGACGAGACTTCAAGAGGTCAAAAGGTCAAAATCATCAGACCATTTCGCAGCGCAGCTATGTAGGTAGAACATATATTAGGTACCTACTCACGACTACTTGGAGGAAGTTGAGCGCGTGACTGGCAACGATCAATCAAACGATCCAATATTCCTTGAGCCACAGAATCAGTATCTAGGGTTATAGTAAGCAAGCAACTAATGACGGGAAGTTACGTAAAAGCCTAATAGATGTAGACCGTGGAACATTAAACGCATCGCTGAATGCAATGAATGTGTGGGGACTGAAATCAAACAATTCAAACGTTTTTGTCCTCAAATACATTGTTGAAATAATAACTTCGTGTAAAAGCCAAGTAGTAAATTAATAATATGCTAACACGTGCACACCGTCACGCGAACAATATCTGTTTGTGCAAATTACACGCCCATGTAATGCACGAGTGCGGTAGACAAAGCGATTGCACGTCAATAATCTCAAATAACCTGTTACCGTGTTATCTGAGCGCGTTTGCAGGCTCAAAGCCATCTCGTTAAAACCACTGGAGCGTTTCGACTCGCCGACCGTGTAATGAAACACTTCCACTCGGAGAATAACCGTTAATAGGACATTTAGTTGTGACAAAGCTTTCTCTGTAACGTAGCAATGAAACATTCTTCCTCAAGTTACATAAATCATCGTGTGTAAACGTAAGATGGCTGAATCGCCGCAAATTAAAGTAGGTCCGCCGCAAACCGCATCCGAATCTCACTTTCTAAACGAAGCTCACAAATTACTTATTCGATATCGAGTCAACATTCGCTTTTGAAATATCAACCTAGTTTTAGATCGTTAGGCGTGTGACCGACACTTACGGAAGCCGGTCTCGTCCATATACAGCTGAAATGGACGATTTCCTTTTAGGTTATTAAGTTTATAGCTTCTACGAAGATAGCGTGTAGGGGTACAATGTAGGTGCACTGTGCACTGTGGTATAGTGGCGCATCAGCTATCGTGACTACAGAATGCAATACCACCTTGAAGATACGATGTAGTGTACCCAGATATCACGAGTGGCGCAGCTCGTGCAGTAAATTGCGCAATATGTTATTGAAAGCGCACGGAGGCGAGCGCGATCTCCCTCGCATCTCACGACGTGTCCCGATTGTTCGTGACCGGAATTCTTGATTTCCAGTAGAGACAATACACCAGAATCGCATACCTTTACACAAAACAACCTATCATAAAATGTTTTTATCGCTTTGACAAACTGGACGGCCCTGAACTGAAGTTACGATGAAAATATTTAAAGCTACATATTTATATTTAGACTAGTGTGTGTATAGTTAATAATGACTAAGTTATTTTCGATATTTCCCGTATTATTTTATCGCGTGAAGTATTCAAATTGATTTGATTATATACCTATTTCAATTTATTCCAGTAACCTTACTTAAGTTAGCTTCAGGTAGTTCGGGTCATGACTTGCAATTCAATTTACTCGAGGTCTGACGAACATATTACTTATTTAAAAACGCACCGTGAAATTGAAATACGGAAAAGCCAAGAACAACTGATTACGACTATCAAGGAATTAGAACAAACACTTCGGGTCACTCGACAATAAACAATAGGGCGATAAAACACGCGAATCGATAACGAATCGCTGTTTACGGTAACAATGCACACTCGGAAAGCATTCTCGATAACATAGACGATATGAAAGGTCATTCGTAGCAAGACTAGCGGAGTAGCGGCTATAACGTAACGTAATAAATAACTCGTTATTTATCGTGCGAGCACAACACGTTGATCTGATTGCCTGCTCGGTAGTTATGAGATTATCTAACAGGTAATGTTACTAACGTACACAAGGTAATTAACACAGTTTTACCACATTATCTCATGGCTAATAAGCGGGTAGGCATGTACCTACCTAATGATGTTAGTAGACCTACATATTTGGTTTAATGCGCGTTTAACTAAATAACGATTAAATCTTAATGCGCTACGTGTTAACGGCTGTCATTTCTGATAACTAAATAAGAATTTAATGAGTACGCATTGACCTTCTACAAACAAGTAATTAAATAGGTAAGTACTGCCGTAGGTAAGCTATTTGCCTAAACCCTCTCGGTCATAAAATATACATTGGGTCTGTAGGGTAGGTACCGTAGGTATGTTTTTAATTATTTTGTACCTACATAGAACTTCAAAATAAAATTAATAAAACTATCATCGGCTAGTGGTTTCAAGCTAATTGTTAGTAATTGCCAAGTACATGTAGAACCAACCATAAAACTTTTTATTTGAGCACAATAAGGGAGCTCTTACATTATCTTGATGACCAATAACAGCGGACATGCGATCAATCATTTAAATTTTCAAAGACGTTACGAAGTCGTTAGGTGGATGACCTCCAATTTGAATTGAACTGTCATTTAAGTTATTAATCGATGAATAATTTTAAATATTATAAATTCGTAATACTTACAGGTCTCAATTGAATAAACACTAAGTTAATTATCTTCTTTCAGCTTTAATTTTCAACAGCCTCGTCAATTTAAAATAAAACCACTTCAATTTCTTATATTCAGACACAATTTTCTTCGGTGCTCGTTAACCACACAAATGACCTAAGTCACTATCACAGATTTTTCACAAAAAAAATCCTCATGGATATTCCAATCAGCTTGAAATCCTTCCAAAGGTGTACTAGGTTGCGGTCAAAATGTCGCAGAATTCAGGCATTCACCAGCACACACTCACAAATTCCAGTTGGCTATACTATCTATGTAATAATATTATGTACAATTCACGACTATGTCAAAATGATTCGTTGCGAACGTAAAGTGGCACAGCACGGACGTGCGAAAGCCTCTGTGGCGCACAAAGAACTGAAATGCGCGGGGAAGGGAAGTGGTGTACGGAGGAAAGGGGGCGGGGGGGACGTGTGCGGCAGTCTAGCGGCGACGACGTAGCACAACGTAGCAACAAGTGAACGGCGCGGGTGTCGCGGGGTATGCAGATGGGGAGGTTGGGGAGACGGCGCCCCCCTCGCGGACTTAGCACCTGACGCTCATGTGCACCCGTCCTGTCTTCCAATTCCACAGGACCCCATGTCCCCATATTATACGACAGGAAGGACAGATGTCGCTAATCACTGTCGACGATTTACATACCTAATCAAACAGGCAACAGCTGAATTATAGCAAAACGTTTTAGTAGCTCATAAGAATAAATATGTTTATATGGGTAATAGCTACCTACGTAAATGTTTATTTTTCATCATAGAAACAGATCTTAGAACACTTGATTTAACTACTTGATTTAATTTGTTTTCACTCACACAATACAAATTAGAACATGAGCTTAAAATATAATTGTTACTAAAAACATTGAACGAAGCGAATGACAATAACACGGAAATTAAATTCATTCCAAGAAAACATATTCATTGCATGCAATTGATAAAACAATGGAGGATTGCGTAAGTGAATTGAAATAAACAGAACATTTACTTATCATTTCTAAATATTTGACACACCCGAATGATTATGGATGGGAGTAAACAACATTCCGAATAACAAACAAAGGAAACTCATTATTGGTAATTCCAGGAATATTATTAAATTTAATAGGTTAAGTCTAGCTTTGCCCGCGGCTTCGCTTGGCGGAAAATGTCACAAATATTACATTTCGAGATAAAAATGCCTATTGAATTTGCCGCTAATCCACCAGGAAACATTCAACTTCCTTAACGGTTCTAAATATCATTAAAATTCATTAATCCTCACTTACACTCATTTATTACTTGCATTAAGTGTGTGAGTGAGTGAGAATGAATGAATTTGAATGATATTTAGAACCGTCTCGATTGATTAATTATCATTTAGTACTTGCATTAAGTGTGTGATAATTAATCAATCGAGACACGTAGGTGCTGTACAAACAAGCATTGTTATAATAGTTGTAAACAAATGGCGATCGTTGACCAACATACCGCAAACATTTTACAACGCGCTTTTGGCACGCTCCCAAGTATTCCGTGACAAGCTATACGTTTGCTTTATATAAATAACACAAAGAGTTCAGCTCACAGGTCACATAAATAAAATTGATGTTCAACCAACGGAATTTGCATTAAAAAATAATCTAAATCACCATACCTATTTTTTTGTTTTTTGCAGACAGAAAACACATTTACACTAATTATATGCGATAATAACAAGAGCCAATAAAGTTCTGAGAAGTCGGGATTTTTTTTTTGTTTGCTCGCCGATTGATTGCGAACCCAGTAAAAAAATGTAATTACTTTTTTGTTAAGTAGATCATGCATTAGCAATTTGTATCGCGTCGTTATTAGTAGTTGTTTTTATCTGTCTGTCTCGTTATGCAGGCAGGCGGATACTCGGATACGTAGGTAAGTTGGCAGGCAAAACCCGTTCACGAAGTTTTTGTAATAACAAGCAAAGAGGTCGCATACCTTGTTTTGGCCTTGTGCTAATCAAGTTAGCGGTTACATGCGAATAACTAATGCTGTGTAATTTACACATATAATGCGATGAAAAAACGGCGATATTTCAAGTGGAACGCTTTCATGTTTTAAGGCTCTTTCAAACAGGCGCGACACGCAACGCGACACAAAGACACCGCTCGTCGCGCGACGAGCGGTGTCTTTGTGTCGCGTCGCGTGTCGCACCTGTTTGAAAGAGCCTTTATGCTAAGTGACTCGTAACCATCTACTTGTGAGTCAAATGTCTCGGGTTCCAAATAACAATGATAAATAGTTAATGTCATTAAGATAACCGAGCTTATCTATACAGAATCACGTACAAGATATGTGTAACGAACACAACATCACGACCTGAGATAATTTACTAAAAATAGGTGTTTTATCATACAATAGTTTGCGTTCATAGATAGCTTGCATAGTGAGAGGCGGGTATATGTAGATAACAAAATACAAACACGGCAGTCGATAGCCTGGTTGCAGGCACTGATAAGCGGCCCGTTACCAGCCGCCTGTTTGTACAAAGGCCTGTATAAATAACCTGAGAGCGTTTGTGAACTTCTTAGAATTTCAATAGGTGTACGCTTCGTTTCATTTCATTTACGCTTGAGAAACTCAAACATGTTATAAAAATGTTTTCCACGTGTGTTTGTACGGTTTATGATCTATCTCAAACTTTACAAGCTGTTTGAAGTACATTACAATTCAATTCAAGATACGTATTGATACGTTGTTGGAGCCCAGAATAGATTCTGATACAGCTACCTATACATTGATAAATAAAACATTTAGAAATGTACATAAAAAATGTAAAATACAAACCATTCAGGTAAACAAGAACTTTGATTAAGAACACCTTTGTGTGACATAGATAACGTTATCTAACGAACTCGCGGTTGTTTGTTACGAGGTTACACACATTTGAACAGTGTGCACACATCCTTACAGCTTTAGAAATGAAAAAAATTACACATACTTTTGTGAGGAACGGTTTTCCAGATACTATGACTCAGGTTGCAATAGACGTCAGATTTTACAGCAATGCCAGGAAAATTCCCCAGTAGGTACAAGAGGATAAATGTTTAGGTTTAACCATATCATCATAATAACAAAGTTATTCAGCCCTTATCAATAGTTGCTCAGCTGCCGACAACTCGCCTCGGTTATTACGATTAAATTAATTCGACAATTGCCTGATGCAATAATAAAATGTGACTCATGCCTTTATTTTATGAGCATCAACGACACACGACGAGTACTTGGCATTCATAGACGACGTATTTTTATTATTGTATTGTTTGTGAACTGTGTTTGAATTGTTTGCATTATTATTAGCCACGACACGAGGGCATGTCGAATTAAGTCAAAGAAAACAATAGAATCGCGTTGACGTAAATTAAGATTTTCAGGATTTATGAGAGTACTACATCGTATTGAATTGAGATATTTTTTGGAAACTCGCCATACAAGATCTGTCTCGAACGTTTAAAGTAACTACACATCTACCATACTCGAACATAACATTATAATCAAAGCGAATAATATATTTGCACATTAAATCAGTGCGGACGTAAATCGTAAGTATTTCGTCATCGTTGCCGAGATCGGCCCGGACCGGTCTCCGATCGGATGTCAAAAACCGCACGACGCAATAAATTGTTGTCTCATGGAGAGTAAACATCGGCGTTCGGCCGCATTCATGCATAATTGATGAGGGTTCGGAACGAGCGCGTGGATTCCTGGCGGTCACGACTCGGGTCTACCAGCGCGCCTCCGGCAGCCATTTTGTGAAGCCTGCCCGCCCCGAGTGCGCCGCATCGTGAATATTAATACAACCTTATGATGAACACTCCGCACTACTCAGATAATATCCCCAATTTAAAAAGAACTAATTTTTTTCTCGTCCGTTTCGCTTCCGCTGCGCTCCATCGATCGCACGTTACGATCATGACACGATAAATATTGCAAACCGTCTTTGCTGCGGCACGCAACATGCAATTAATACAGAATGATCATTATTAGTTTCTATTGTTACCGGCTGGCTAAATAGAGCATGCGCCGGTGTAAATGTAATACATAATTTTAATGGCACAATGCAACGCGTCCAACTCTCACGCACGGCCATTGTACCGTGTAATCGTAATCAAAAGTATTTTCTCTCGGAACGAAAGACTCGTCATTAACAGAGACGTTTCACAACAATTAGCGGGTAACCAGTGGAACTAAAGAATAGAACTCGGGAACTTCTGATTGATGAGCGATACCCTTTGTGCTGGGGCTCTTACACAACCGACGGTTGCGAGATGATGAGTTATCCGTTTGAAGTTTAAACAGTAATAACATTCAATTGTTCTACGTTCGTAAATACTGTCTATAAAGGAGTGTTTCCTTTCGCCGAGCTCTTGAATTAAGGTTGAATACGTTTGCGGTCGATGCCTACCCTACGGCGGAGCACCCATTACTGATGAAAGTCTACCGCCGACGACTCGTAATAATGTGAAATGAAATACCGCGCCCGTCGTTCTGTTCAGCGACCGCAAGTGTGGGCCAACACACGCTAACGTGAACATAAGCGAACGCGTAACCGTGAACTACGAATTATTACATCGCATTTGTACTGGAAAATACAAAGCTCGGCTCTGAATAGAAATGTGCTCATATTTTACTTTTTGACGGGCGTCAGCATGCAAAATGAACTCCATGCATTTTTATTACGGGTTTCAAACGAATCAGAAATCTGATGACGTTAAGAAATATGACCATAACGTAAACTTTTTATATTATTATACGCAAAACGTGGGTCACTTTTGTTACCTACGTCAAGTATATGAACTAATAAGTATTGAGAAAAACATTAAATCAATACCACGCTTTTCCTGTCAACTAAAAATAGAAAAACACGGTGGGATACGTTCAGGCATTTATCCCGTAAATAAGGAAAAAATCGTGTTTTCAATATGTGTGGGAATGAAGTATGAAGAGTGTCATGAATTCTTTTGAACTCTATGTGGGTCATTCTTGTAGAACCGATGCCTACGTAGATTAATAAAAGCAATAAATTTCCGGAAGTAGAAAAGTTTGTTGAATTTTGCAAATCTACTTAAAATTTCAAAATACTTATGCCTCGTTGCTTTTTAGCGAACATTTTGCTTTTAGCAAGGTGTGCAAATGCGATAAACGTATCTAAAACGCTTCTTGAATGTCGGCCGTGTGTACCGAAGGTGAGCAATAGTGTGGGGTACACAGACAGCTGCGGGCTACAGCCGCACTTCCTGTAAACCCAACGACCCATTGTTAACACTCACCACCACACTACATGCTTTTTATGACGCATTATCTAAGAATAGCAACGTTAGCACTCTTACGATCATATGACATTGTACGATTGTACACATTATCTGCGTGACAAATAACGTTTTCAACAATCTCCTTTCTTCACTGTTTCGTATCTCGCCGACCAAATTTTATCTACTCAGATAACATTCACTTCAAACATCTTGATATCTTCATACTCAGACAGAACAAAAGAATAAACAAACCGACGCTACGCCAATTTAATGCTCATTATCTCAAGAATTTTAATGTGTAATTTCAATTTCTTTCACGTAACTATGAATCAAAATCATTATTGGTAGTTTCATCTCGGTATGCGTGCATCGTGCAAACCGGTGATAGGGTAGATGCGTTTTTCTTTTTTTGCACATATATACGAGAAGTGATGTCCAAACAATTTGTAGCGAAGCGCTGGGAACCTGGCTGGCGTGAGATCAGAAAGTCGTGATCGCCCGCCACGACGCGACGCCCCTGTGCCTCAATTCACTAATCAAACCCCACAATGACTCCATTGTTACCGAGATGCTTTATACTTTTCACTACACATAACAATCGCTTCCTTGAGCTCAATACGGTAATGCAAGATATCAAAACATCAAGCATATAGTTTGCTATTATAATAATGGCTGTGGAAAATACCATTGATAAATAATCGCGGACGCTTTGTTTGTTTTAACGCATGAATGAAAAGTCAATAATGATGGAGCAACCTATTACTATGACAAAGAGATAATAATGTGGGTCTACATTACATAATGGTGTCTATTCTTGTATAAGTCACGTCATTAGACAGTAATTATAGTTGAGTAGAACTATGTACATGACGATAAATCGTCGTTTAATATTCGTATGTGAGGACAGAATGATATATCAATATAAAATACAACATAATAGCGTTCGGTGTGGCATTCGGTCGTACATCATGGTCCTCGGTGGCAGACTGCCCAATCCCCCTCACTAGGGCGGGCAAGGGCTGCAAGGGGCCCCATACTTTATTCAAAGCATTAAGCCTACCATTAACGGTTAACTGGTTTTCAAGGGTTTCCTCGGACTAGCACATTCGGTGCTGGAACAGAGCCAAGAAATGTTTCAACGAGTTACATTGACCGTTATCGGCTACCTGGCAGTGCACGTACTCAGCCGGTTTAAACGTTCCCGAGAAAATCTATAGAGCACGAGTGTCGAGCAGTGTGCTCGTTTACTAGCGTATTTCGTATCCGAAATGTTACTCTACATAATGTTTTCAGTTAAAATGTTCTATGTAATTAAGAGACGGAAATATGTAGATATGTATCTATGGTATAATTAAGTCTCCCACAGTCCCCCCTGCCCCTACCTCGGCTCATAATTTACAGTTTACGGGGAAACAAACTCGAATTAGAGTTTGTTTGTCAATAATTTATTTACGTAGGCGAATAAAACGTGTTTATAAGAAACTTTGGCAAAATTTATTCAAATTGCCCAATTATTTCCACAGATGCTTACGTGAACCCGTGGTTATGCAAAAACGCGCTTATTTATTGGTAAACTAACCTGTTTCCCCCAGTCCGTCACCGATTTTATTTCTATAAAAAAAGTTACAAAACATGTCAACTGCTATTAAAAACGTCGCAATGGACGCTTCAAAAATCTTTGAGATTTTTGAAGAACCTATTGAAAAAAATGTAAATATAAAGACGAAGCCCCTACAATAAGAAGGGAGTGCGTTTAATTTTCAAATTTCGTGTCGTTGAAAGATTATTGAACTGTGAGAGGGCGAGAAGAGGAAAATGTCACAATTGAGGCGCCTAGGGGACGAAAGAGGGTACTCGGGGGTGGCATGCCTCCCACGAACCGCTCGCAGCTTGTTTACGTTGTCACCCATGAATCGAAGTAAATCCAGGGGCCAAACTTTGATTAGTTATTCTTTTATTTATGATGACAAGAGGCCATTTGTTTTACAAGTATTGCCCCGAGTTCGTGATCTCTGTACTTTGAAACTTGTTGATAAGTGATATTTTGTACTACTTATCTAATGGCTGTGATGATAAAGTTGGATTGTAGCCTGAATTCATACTAGCGATATAAATAGGTTTTAGTTATCGACGGCTTAATTGATTAAGTACCTTCCTTGCTTCATATATCAGATCCATTCATTAGGAATAAATTACGCCGCATATTATTTAAAACGCTGACTGACCACAGCGACCTCAATCATCCCATATCCCAATTTGGCCGCAACATTCTAAAAATAAATTGCGCTCCATAGAGAAACAAAACCGACTACATGTTCTCAGAATTTTTGCGTACATTAATTAACAGGCTTCGTACTATTTTCCTAAAACAATAACCCAGAACAGTTTATCGTCTAACAAAGCATTGTATATTTGCTCAGTATTATTGCCCCTTTAACAACGGTGGGCATCCGGCCCCGGTTACTAGGCAACGAACGCCCATGCCTCTCACAGAAATCCCCATCGTTATTTTGTGTATTCCCACATTGCACCCCCGAGCAGCTGATTCCATTCAAACATAAATTTTTCGTATTCCTTTGTACACATAAAATTATGACACATTGCTTGCGATTGCGACGAATAAAAATAATTAAAAACGCTTAACATTTTCATATAAGAATAACAGTAACAGTGTGTAATTCAGTACACATTAAAATAATTGCTTTAAGTTTAATTACTATACAACGTAATTTCTGCATTTTATGACAGTAATTAACTCGAAAGTAGGGCTTTGTGTATGTTTTTACAACTTAGTGATTTCAGTCCTAATAGATTTAGATTCTATTTTGGATTAGACACGGTTCTAACAGTCCCTTCTTTGCATAGTGAGCTACCTACGTATTGTGAAACAATGAACAATTCTTAGAATTCGAATGAGTTTTTCAACGATCCATAAAAAAATAAACAAAGAACTATTTGTTGTTATGATTAACTCGTTTTAAAAGCAGTGAAAAATATCTTCAATGGACATAAAATGTAGAGGGACTAACAGCTTATCTACTTACTGGGTATGTCCAACTTAGAGGTAGTCTAACTTATACGCGGTGTTACAGCTGCTTGGACACTGCGTACCTGCTGCGAGCGGTGAACGTTCACACAATAACGGCTGTCCACATACAGAGTGTCAATGAAACCTCAATATCAAAAACTGGTCAAAATTATAGATTTTCACAATGGCCGTCATAATATGACGGAACCGCTTTCCTACAAAACCCTAGCTTTAGAACACCGCATGGCCGCGTGTAGCAATAGCGCAGCCGTTGGGCTATGATTGCGTTGCAGCTGCAGATCTGCTACGCTACCGTCGCGTAGCTGCTCGTAGCGGAAGCGGAGACGCTGTGCCAGCATTGCGTAACCGCTCGTAGTGGAAGCAGAGCCGCTACGCTAAAGTCGCGTAGCCACGCGTAGCAGCAGCGGAGCCGCTACGCTAGCGACGCATAGCCGCATAAATCTCATTAAACGGATTTACTGTACAGTTTACTCAGTTATGTCAATTGAAGTAAACATCAAAATGATCGCGTTTTGAATCAAGTTCAATTAAAACGGAATTAACGCGAAGCTAAGTATATAATTGTTCTAAATATACATAGATGAAATAGAAAAGCCACGTCAACCCTTCTCTTGGAGAGCCCGAGGGAACACAAAAGCCCTCTTCCTCACCCTCCCGATATTCACGTATAAAAGAAAACATTGATGTAAGATATGAGGTAGACATTTTCGAGGGTGAACACAAATTATTATTCTTATAAGTGAGCGATTTGCCCGTCCCCGGCTGGTTTCCTTTGTTATGTGGAGACGTAGCTAAATAACGGTTCTGTGTAAACATAGCAACAACTGTTAGTCTGTTATGTACAAAATTAACAATATAACGCTCCTAGCTCCTCTAATTAATTGAATAGAGTATACCGAGCTACGCGCAAACAACAACACCTCTGTTCGCACGAATATCCGAATTACGTTCAGTTTTCGTGTCAACATCACGTTCGGACATTCCATTATCAAGTCACGACGACCTACATCCATATTGGATTTCTATTTTACGAATAGACAATTCAACCCACGTCATATTCTTGAATTTTTACGGACTTTTTGTCGTCGAACAAACCTTATGCGACGTCGAATCATTCCAACACTAGTTTCTTTTTGTTATTTAATCATGTTTACCTTTCTTAGTAAAGATGAAATCGGATCAATGTCGGTATGCCAGTGTGACATCATTCCGCGGACTTATGTGATACTCGTACTTAATTTGATACATTGACAACATGCGTTATGATATTTATTATCTGGAACACTGTTGTACTTACAATGACTCATTCTCAACTAATAACGATGGCGATAATCAACTCGTGAATTAAATTACATGAGAACCGGTTGCACCGAGTAAATTGCACGGTTTAAATTCGATTTATGCAATTCAAATGCCAGTACGGTTAAAACGCAAGGCCAGCGTTATCAGGTCGAAAATCGACACGTTTTAGTAGGCCAGACTTGGCGGCGATAACCGAGTAGCATTATTAGCATTCCTTTAACCGTACCAGTAGCCAATTACGAGCGTGATAGTTTCGTTTTCACGTTCCGATGACTTCTTTGTTTGCGCTTTTATTCGTCAAATTTATTCAAATGACTTCGTGCGACCAGCGACTTTAGGCCTTCGATAGTTCAATAGGTCGCTTCGTTTCGCTTAGCGGTGAAGGCTTGGGGACGGGCAGAGGGGCCCCGGCAAGTTTGTCATTGTTTTTTTAACGGGGAGCCGCGACGCGTGACGTCCGCTCTCCATAATCATCAGTAGACAATTTGTTGCGCAACCGTAGCGTCGCGACATCCCCAAAGAGTTTGTTATTCAGTCGTCGACGGCCTTTACTTTCTCGACGTCCATATAAATAATCTCCACTTGGCCGTTTACTAAAACTTTACTAGCCTTTGTTACGTACGTGCGCGCCTAAAGAGAGTGTTTCTTTGCAGTGGCAAACAAATTACAGTAACTTATTTGCACAACTATCTTATCGTTGTGTACTTTAAATCTACGTTAGTCTAAACAAAAAGCGTGTTGGTGTAAGACATTAACCGCACATATCACATTTAGATTTCAACAGGCGCACAAACAAGCGTGAAATTCAAATACTTGGCAAAAAGTAATCGTGTACTTTATACATGACAAAAATAGCGAGAGGTTTATTAAGTAATCAACCTTGAGGCGATGCAAATTGATTGGTATAAAGTGAGTTCAATAGCTGTACGATCGTTTACCAATAGGTGCGTTGGTCCGTGTGTTGTGTGACTAACAATATGTACCTAAGTATTGAAAGATGACTCGTTGTGACCTCGTGGCATTTGATCGCATGGTCGCCGTCAAATTTCTATCGACAATCGACGTATGTAGATACATAGCTCATATCAATATATGTAATGAATTGATTCGTAACACTTTCTAAGTACACATTGGTTATGTAAGAGCTGTTGTTGTTTTGTGATTTCCCTTTACTCTAAAAACGTGGAATGTGATTTTATAAACAGACTAGCTGCGTCCCGCGGAATATCGGGATAAAAGGTACCCTACGTCGTAACCCAGGTCATGGTCTACCCATGTGCCAAATTTCATCCAAATCCATTCTGCCGTTTTAGCGAAAAAGCGTAACAAACAAACCAACAAACAAACTCACTTTTGCATTTATAATACAGTTAGGATTCGTTTTATAATATCGAAATAAGAAGTACCTACATAAGGAATCGAAAGAAAAAAATAATTGTGGCGAACTGATAACCACCCATACGTCGGGTTTTTTTTTTTTTTGTAGACTATCTTACAAAATAAGCGAAATTATGTATTACTCCGGCAAAGCGCAGATAAAAAATAACTTCTTGACAACATTATGATGTTATGACATGACTAACTAAGTAGGTAACAACAGATTTTAATAATATGTTATGCTAATTCCAAGAAAAATAATGTTTGCGTACTTGTAAAGTCTACCTACGACAAAATTTATGAGAAACTAATGAATATTCACATATACAATGTAGGTAACTACCTATTTGAAATTAAAAACATTTACTTACTATGTCAAAACCGCATAAATACATACCTAACAAGGATAATAAAATATGTATATTTAAACGTTAGGTACAATGCAGTAATTCTAAGTAGGTTCTTGCGTAAATAAATGAGTTTCCTTCCTGGTACACACGGCTACACATCAAGCTATTCATTTCCAGTATAAGGGTAAGGTCGTAAAAAACTGTACATTTATAAGGGTTGAGGTGAGCCCATGTTTAATTGTGAATACCATGCGCTAACAAATAGTTTGTTAATATTATTATATTATAATATATTCATAATCATGCTTAGAATAATGTAGAACTAACCAGAATATTCGGGAGGCTTAAACTTAAAAAATAAAAATATTTTTGAAATCAACAAAATAAAGCTGCATTATAAATTTATTTGTCTCCTATCTACCAAGAGGACGAAAAAATTGCATAAAAAAAAATATATTAGCATTATGCTTTTAAATTTAAAGTATACTGTTACGACAATAAATATGCTGTGTGATAATGTGAAAATAATTGTAATAATAACAATGCTAGTGAAAAAAAAACCTATTCTAATTTGTGTCTCCAAAAGTTAATCCAGTGTGTTATTCCGATTCGACATGGGGTGGATTTTTTGTTTTCAACAGTAGGCAACTTCACTTACCTCATTTTGATGTGGCAACACCTTAATGTAACTGTCAAATGTCAGTTTTGATATATTTTTTTCATTTGTGGTCGAGACAGGTAAAAATTTGTAAATTCCATATTTAGTGCGCATATTTCGGGAAGTGTATCTGGGAATTCTACGCGGTAAGTACAAAGATATCGTTTACTAGGTTCCTAATTCGAAATTCATAGTCAATGACCTGAGTATATCAAGTTTTATTAGAGAAATCGCGCTTGATTTGTGACCGGTATTCAATGTTGAAGTTAGAATTTTCGAGTGTGTTTGTTCCAGTTTGTTATGTGTGTTATGGTGTTTGTTATGTCACACACTGGAATTGTATAAAGGAGACTGTACACATAACCATATTGTTTTGATATAATTTAATTTAGATTTGATTTTATATATTACGTATACTAACATAGTTTAAAATATAGTACTTACCTACTAACAAAATTTGGATTGTTATTGTCCTAAATAAACGTTTTGAATTGAATTGAATATAACCGACGCCGGCGAAATAAAAAAGGGTAATGTCATCCTGACGTACTAGAGTGTTACTAGTACTATTCTGATAGATAATTACTAGTGGTACCTCAATAGTCGAAATTCGTCCGTTTTTAGGGTTCCGTACCCAAATGGTAAAAACGGGGCCCTATTACTAAGAGTCCGCTGTCCTGTCTGTCACCAGGCTGTATCTCATGAACCATGATAACTAGACAGTTAAAATTTCCACAGAATGTGTATTTCTGTTGCCACTATAACAAAAAATAGAATAAAATTAATATTTCATATTTCACAACAAACGTTATTTTTGCCGTTTTTTTATATGTATAATAATGTTAAATATTGTATGGTGGTATGGAATTCTTCGTGTGCGAGTCGGTTTTTAATACTTTTATCGCATTTTTTAATTATTTTAGCTTTCTGCACTTCTTCTTGACTTGACCGCGCCTCCCGCCGCTCCTTCCGCCGCCCAGATGACGTCCCGGGCGGCGCAGACTTCATACCGCTAAAGAGACCCATAAATCGTTTACTAGTTCAAACCACGTGGTGTGTCAAGTCTCATCTTTAATGGCACGCACTGTACCTATAGTATTGTTGATTTATAAACACTATAATAAATTACAATTAAGTTTTTTTTTTTTGAATAGTACCTTCTTTAATTGGTACTCTTTTCTATTGTTAGCACACATTATTTTGATAAAGGTAATTCTGAAAGATTGTGTTGCGTTATTTTGGTGTTTACTTTCGCAAACACGAAACTTGCAAGCTGTAATCTGTGTATGGTTAAATTTTAATTTCATGAGAAAATAAATAATTCATAATATTTTAAAATGGATTTTACTTGACCTATTTTCATGTGAACATGGACCTTTACATTATTCCAGTGCGTTATTGTGTTATTGTGTGTTATATCTTCCAGTCCGTTATGTTACATTTTTTGACGACCTTACCCATAAGCTGACCTCTCATTTTACGAGATTGTATAAATGCGAGATCAGCATAAACTGGAATTGTATAGCTTGATGTGTATCCGTGTGTACACGCAGTAGGTAAATAAATTGAAATACATGATGTAAATTATACGAAACAACAATGTTTATACCTAATCATAAAACTTCGAGCGCAAAACTTCATTTTAATTTGAATAATTAATATGAAAATTACGTATGTATCGGTATATAGATTTTTCATTTTGAACATAAGTTTTTTTTTTTTTTGTGGATAATATCAAATCATTATAACCTGCATCGATTCGTGATCCTCGTAAAAGTCTATACTTTTGAAAATCGAAAATCTAGAAATTGACGCTGTTATACATATACACACATCAAAAGTGTCTAGGGATCAACATATATTTTTGCAATAACTTTTCTCCTGATTGATATTAATTAAAATTTTCTTTAAGGATTCATCAAATAAAGTGTTTTTGTTTGTCACAGTAACGATAAACCAAGTCACCTTTGCATTAATAAAGAAATTTGCCATTTTCCTAATAAAGGGATTTTTGACATTTGAACCACTAACAT
Source organism: Omphaloscelis lunosa (assembly GCA_916610215.1). Classification (NCBI taxonomy): domain Eukaryota; kingdom Metazoa; phylum Arthropoda; class Insecta; order Lepidoptera; family Noctuidae; genus Omphaloscelis; species Omphaloscelis lunosa. The sequence continues at coordinate 7,432,354 of OU744255.1, forward strand.
TAAAGTTCGAAAAAAGGACTGAAATAACAGTTTTCTTTAAAATTTTATTGGGTAACTTAAACAATTAATAATCCGTGTTTCTACCGCGAACACTAACAACACAAGAACATCGGTTTGGCATACTCAAAATGAGTTCATCCAAATCACGCTGTGGAATGGCCGCCCATGTTCGTTGCAACAACAAAAAAAGGTCTTCTTGCGACTTGATACCCTCCATATTCGGCAGAGCTCTTCTCTGTAGCATATCCCATGCATGCTCAATCGGGTTCAAGTCTGGCGACTGAGCAGGCCAGAGCAGGACATTGATGTTAGCTGCGGCGAGAGTCTGTCTTACAACTCTTGCGGTGTGCGGTCGTGCATTATCATGCATTAACTGAAATAAGGGACCGATTTGCACTTGTAGAGGAACGATGATGTCAGATACAATCGTCTCAGCATAAATTTGAGCGTTGAGGTTGCCTCTGATCCAAATCAACTCAGTTCTTCCGCCGATCCAAATACCCGCCCATACCATGATGGTTCCACCACTATAAGGATGGACTTCCTGGCAGGATTTTAATCGCTGTTGGCGTCCAGGGGTTCTCCAGTGTCGTATACGTCTTGTATCCGGTCTCATACCAAAACGAGACTCATCAGAAAAGCACACGAAACGCCATTGTTCTTCTGCCCAATTTCTGTGTTCAAGAGCCCATTGATATCGAATCCTACGATTGTGCATTGCTATAGGTGGTACCCGTAGCGGTCTTCGGGAATGAAGGTTCACTTCATGCAAGCGGTTTCTGACTGTTTGGTCGCTAATTAAGTTCCCTGAAGAGTGATGAAGCCTCACGGCTAACATCATGGCGGTTATTGTTGGAGCTCTTCGAGTTAAGATTTGAATGTATCGGTCTTGTCTCCGTGTGGTGCAGCGATACCGTCCTCCATGGCGCTCAGCCACGGTACCAGTGCTTCGGTAACGTGTCCAAAGTCGACTGATAACACTCTGACTTGTATTCAGAGCTAAAGCCACAGTACGTTGCCGGGAACCAGCTTCTATCATTCCCACGGCTCTGAGCATTTCTTCCCTGCTTAAATGACGTCGCCGCTCCATAATAACGTTGGTTTTAATCAGTAGTAGGGAAACAGTAGCACTAATAATGTCTTCAATGCGTTGTATGTTTTTATAGGGAAAATATTGACGGCTGATTTTCATCTTTTACTCGAATTTGATTAACAGTTCCTGTTTCAAATTATGAAATGCACCAAAAAGGATCCATATAAATTTATATAATCATAAATTTATTACAAAGCCACATCTCAATCTCAAGAAATCCGCATAAAAATGCTTGATCCCTAGACACTTTTGATGTGTGTATTATTACTTATGCGGATTTTTTTAGATATAAATGTATTCATTCAAAATACCGCAATAAGTGCGCGAATAATGATGTCGCCACGTGGTTAGTCCAATCCATTTTTAAATGAAGTTTTTTTTTTATCTCCACAAATTAGTAAATTATTTTATATTAACTAAACCCGTTGCTTACCTACAAGTAATGATAAATAGACTAATATATATATAGACAATGAATCTCCAAATAGCAATTATTTTCTAAGCACAATCATTGTAACAAATTGATCGCGAGGCACATTGAGGTCTGATTCCACGTCTCCTCGAATATTGATCATCAATCACTTGTGTTCTGTTTTCAATGTCTGTCGCTTTATTAATATAACCTAATAGGAATGGATGGGTACTTTACCGAGATAATAAATTGTGTTTAATGATGTGTTCAGTACTAAAATATTTTACTCTTGAATCTTTAACCTTACTTCTTGCGAGTTAGCAACTGATATAAGAATCATTCTAATTTCTAACCCCAAAGTGTTAAACAAAACATGATATAATTCGTCACAAAACATCCTAACTATAATAATATTACAAATGCGAAACGATGCGTTTGTTTGTTTGTTACGCTTTCACGCTAAAACGGCTGAACGGATTTGGATGAAATTTGGCACATGGGTAGACCATGACCTGGGTTAGGACATAGGATACATTTTATCCTGGTATACCCTTGGGATCGAGACTTATGTGGGTGAAAATTACAATAAACAAACGCTAAAACAGTTTCGAGCCCTGTTGATGGCAGTAAGCTCGCCCCTATTACATGGAACTTGAACATGGCTGGCGAAATGTGGGTGTACTATAGATTGGTAGCTACACTTCTGCCTAATCCTTAGAGGATTACAGTCGCGATGTTGTTATTTAAAAAAAAAACATGCGCTAAAATCCAGACCACAGCTAGGAAAACAGAGGGACATGGACAATACAACAAAAACGCAGAAACTTTATATTGAAATAATACAATTTGGTTTATTACAAAATACTTTAGACTGAGATTCTAATTATAATTGAATGACACAACATTTTTGAGGAAGGCTCGTATTATAAAGCTGACACCAACTAAATGACAAACAACACATCCACGTATTTTGACACGGTATCAATCTTACATAAGCCGGTTTTATTTATTTATAAACGTGTTATTAACATTAATGATTCAGTCAATAATATAAGGCAGGAAAATTAACATTCGGATAAACCGGTTTAGTTAATATTTTCGCTTGAACATGTAAATGAAGGGGACAGCTTAAAAACAGGAAAATAAATCGAGGTGAAACAAGGAGTCTTGAGAAAGAACCGCTAATATTAATAATAATGTCATTTGTATTACAATCGTGACAAAAACCCTGATTCTGTACAACGTTCACGTTAAAGTTTCGTCACATTATTCTTGGTACAGTTTCGTCTTTCGTATTTTGTCCAATGTCAAACACATCAAACGCCACTTTAATGCGCACATAACATAGCGTACAATGTCCTAGCTCGACGCTCCAGCCAAAACTTTTAGCGAACAAAGAAATTCAACAAAGACATAACAAAAATTGAAAAACACGATGTCTGTCCCTGACATCAGAATTGGTAGATCGTTTATCAAATTGAACAATTAGAATAGAAATTAAAAGGTAACTAAAATCGAGCGTGACTGTAAATAATAGAATCGGGGCATTCATTAGTAATTAATTTTCGAGCCATTTTCCTTTGGTAATCTGGCTGAATAACTTTAATAGCAATTAACGCACATCCGGTCAACCGGGATCAAGATTACCGACCAAACGCATTTATATACCGTTCAGAATTGAACATAATCGTGGAAATGTGGGAAAACGATAGCCCTATCATTTAATCCATGTTACTCAAGTTCCACAGGAAGTGATTCGTATTTACATTGCAAATAACAAGTTATTTACGAAAATATGTGTATAACTTCAAAGTGTGTAATTGCATATTATTGAATCAAAAAGTCAGAAGTCATTGCCTTAACAGCCGTGGGCGTTCATAACTCATGCCTAATTAAATGTCGAGGTTCTTGACTCGATAGCTATAATACCATGCGCGGGAGAGCCACTTGAGCCGAGTTTCGTGTACGAAATAACTCGTATTGACAGACCTCGAATGGTGTTCGACGGACGGCCCACGCCCGACGCTGGATACCATTATTCATTTTGTTACGTCGACATTTCGTGATGGTCGGCATCAGTCGTTCATCTCCGTACATCGCCGACGCCTATCTACATCTAGACTCGACACCTAGCCCATCAAAAGGCCGTTGGCCCGCTTTACACGGCGTGGGTCGCATATTATGTGCATGCCACATCACAGAGGATACAGTTACGTGTAACTAACGTTTCCTATAGACCCACATTGTTTTCGTATCGCGTGTTTTAATTATCTAATTACGCAAGTGCAACGTTTCGTCACGAATATCTATTTGCGGCGCCCGCCGACGCTCACTTGCCAAAAGCTATTAATTACGACCGAAGAATAGAATATCTCGCCGGCTAATCCCCCGGAGACGGTTACGGTTACCGACAACGTTGATTAATGCCCGCAGCGTTCGTTTAACTCTTCTTTGTATACGTTCATCGGTTGTGTAAACGCGAATAACCTTCTTTCAGGTTGCTCGGACGTAAATAGGCTCGCATCCGCCGTACAAATAAATAAATTATACGCATTGATCCGGCACAGACGCGGTCCGTTTGAAACCTTGAAGACGTATCCGTATGAATATTAGACCAGATTTAGCCGATGAAGCAACAGAGGAAAGTGGCTGTTGTAAGATTGCCACGCTAATCGATACCGGTGCCAAATAGTGCGCGGTTTTCACTGGCATGGCAACAAGAAGTTAGGAGGGCGTTCTAAGCGAGAACAATAGAGAATGGAGATGGGGCTCTCGTCGTGTAGTTACGTCGGTTCTCCTCGCTGACATTGTGGCAAGCAATAGCGGGCGTGCGAAGAATGCCAATGGAAACAACTTTACTGTTGGTTTCCTCGAAGCCGACACGCGTGACGAACCGAGAACCGGTTACACGACACCGCGCAGAAACAATGCATTAGCAATGCTTTTCATTAATTTTAGACCCGCTCGCCATTTTATTTATAAGACTCGCAAAAAATACTGAGATTTGCGACATTATACGTGTACGCGTAAGCACGAATATTGACGAGTAGATCGAAAGTTTACACGTACGTTAAAACGAATCTTATATAAAACAGAGCATGTTGCAATAACATTACACCTTGTGTAAGTACACTTTCAAAAGGTGCATCCTGCGGCTGAAGCTTGTTCCCCTACAAACGGGTTCAAAGCTGAGAAAGCAATCAAACTCGTTCTACATGTAAACTGTGAAAACTATGTGAACACACGCGACCTACATACTCGTAAGTAACGTTCGAATTTGAAATGTAACAAAATCCATGCGGTACTCAACTAATATTTAAATCCACTGCAACGTATCGCATAATCGTAGGATTAAAATAGGTCACCCGGGAGGCAAATGAAACGAGAGTTATTGAGCAAGTGCGCTACCGAACACGCTACATACGCCTATATTTCATTGGCTGTTAATTCAAACAGCAAATATCACGTAAAATATGGCCACAAATATATTGATTACACGCTGTTTAATCACTTACATATTTTACGACCATTATAAAATGGCCATTTGTTGTATAAAATAAGTAGCATGACCTCCTAAAGACAACCTGAAGAGTATTTGAAGGTGAGCAAGCGAGCATAATCGAAAATATAAAACATCTTTGTTATTATAGAATGCCGTCTAGACGGGAGCGTGACAAATAGAACAATTAACCAAAACTGTACAAAAAAGAGCAAGTTTCATTTGAAAACAAGCAGAAGTTGAATAAAATGTCTTAATATTTAACGAAAACAAAAGTTGCCAAAGTAAGGAGCTATGTCAGTGACAATTGTTTAAATAGTGTTGCGCAATGTATCATCGTGTTGTCGATAGTCGTCAGGGTAACCAAGCAAGGTTAATAGATTACAGACGATGTAAATTCAACGTGCTCCGCGTGACTATAAATACCTCTCAACGCAAATAGCGAACGGATTTACCTGTTTGTATCTTGATAAATGACGTATCTACATATTTATTATATACAATGGAAAATGTGTTTAGTTGAGAATAAACGAATGCCATAACATGGACGGCAATTAAAATTGACATTTTATGTTCAAAGAGATTAGTGAAACAATAGTATAAACTATTAATTTTGTGCGTATATGTGTCGGTCAGGATCTTTATAGATATGATGTAGTGGAGTCTATAATTAATTATTCGCAATATAGGATTTCACTGACCACAGATCGCGTTCGTTGGCGGTCTGATATAAATTATAAGAACATAAAAGACAGATGAACGGGAATAAAATGAGATGTCGTATAGTGAAAAGTTTACGAGGGGCGCGCGAGCCGCCGTCTACGCACACCAGTTGGCGTGGGTTCAATTCCTGTTTGAAGTATTTTAGGAGCCACGCACGCCGTTCACGGTGCGCTGCCGTCGGCCTGTTTACAAATACTAGCGCAGACTCGATTCAATTCCCCGAGATTTTGTAAACATTGTGCCAAAAGAGATTGGCTGGCGCGTTTGTTTGGTATACCTACCCCGCAGTAATATTTTCATGCTATTTCTCTCGATGTGTAAAGCCGTTTGCATTAAGCAAACATTCTTAGCATACTGTTAAACAATTACTGCCGTTTGGTTGAATAAATATTAAATAGTGTTCAATGTTCACATTAAGCAAATATTTTCCTTCCTCAACATTACATATGGTGCGATGGCGTACACACGTTCTACTTTGGTTATCTAATGTAACTATAATGCCGAGCAAATAACACATTACTTCGTGTTTATTTGTTGTACAAAATAATTATTAAATACCTCTTGTGTGTTTCACTATCGACGAAGGTCAGCTTGGATGCTACACAGCGTTCGAATTGCATTACTGTTATGATGTAAAGCCAAGTCCACTGTCAGCATAAATACCTAATCCTTTTAACTCAAGCGAAGTATAACTAATAATTGATGAATGAGTCGACCGTCCGGTTCGTTGTCGCGGAAGAAGAAATCGAGCGAAACGACTGCCCCGGTATCGATAAACAGACCGGTTTCAAGCACATCACTATATTCGTGGGAGAGAAGTACTAAATAAAGCGGCATAAAATAGAAGCCAGATTCGGACACACAACTGATTTATTTACGTAGAATAAAGGAACAAATAAATTATACGGTATCGTATTCGACAATGAAACGGCAAAAACATGGAAGATTCCCTTCTACCTGCTCTAAGACCCTTTAGTGAGATCAAAAAGCTCTTAACAGGTTCTCGGAATGAAATTCCAAGGAAGAAATTTCATTCCATCGACTCAATTCAGAGTATTGGCTAACGAATTTCGATTAGGTATTTTTGATTGATAAATTCGTTGTTATTTCGAACGAGCAAGTTGAAAAGAAATCCTTTCTTCCTCAGATTCTAAACGCTGAGCATCACGAGTATTAATTGCTTTCGATTAAAATGCTCGCAGCTTCGTAACAAAAAACTATGGATTAAATGGCTCCAATGGTCATCTTTATTCATATACCTGCCGAATTCATAGCTGAGAAAAAAAAGAATGCTCAAAACGAGCAAAAAAGAGACCGAGACCACAATACAAGTTTTACTAGTTCCTTTATAGCTTCGGCAAACACGTTTCACGAGGAACGCACGATTTGGTCCGTCGGTCGCGCGACTTGCCTGGCTATAATTGAGAGTAACCGCCCACGCCGACAACTTAAAATGTAATGTACATAATTTCTGTAGAGTTGGAATTCGTTTGAACAAGTTTCGCATATAATGTATCTAAATATAGCAGTGAAACAAAAAGTCTCGAATCTCGTAAATATTTCGACATTTTTGCCTCGAGCGAGAGGTTATTTTGCGTTTATTGAGTTGGCTCTTGATTGCTCCGCTAAACGATTACTGGAGCATTGAACTTGGTAGTTTAGATTCTTTTATATTTCTTACATTATTTATGGCGAATGATATTCGTTTAATATTATAATATAAACCTAACATCTATGATTGCTACCTATTTACGGGTTAATAAAAAAGCAGTCAACATTTTGCCGGAATTCGGATCAATGGCCCAACAATACAACTCAAGACAAGCAGGTTCGAGTGTTCCACACAAAGTATTTTATAGAAGTCATAAATCTAAAGATATTTCGGATCCAATACTTCTTTATGACTAAAGCCAAATGAAAATATCAAACAACGGCTATGTTCCAAATATTATCGTTGAAAGATAAAATAATTATGTCACCTAATATTAGAAGTATATTAGTGTGTTACTTAACATAATAAATAACAGACAGCTGTTTGTCTGTCAGTAACAACCTTGGAACCTGTCTACATCTACCGGGTGATCAACCCTCGGTAAGAACCACGGGGCGTAACATGTGGTCGATCAACGCGAAGTATATTTATAGCAAGTCACTGCACATTAATAGTCGTTATATTTTTATTTTTACCTCTATAAGATGGACGCATAACTCATTAGCATTACGTAAGTCATGAAAATTGAAAATGAAGAAAACATAAAAAAAAGTTATAAAACTTGCTCAAGTAATGCTGAAATAGGTATACCGAGTTTCTTTTCAACAAAAAAAAGTGAGGAAACCGGCAGCCTTAAAAAGTCAACTAGCTATTCTTAACTCAAAAACACCAGCAACAAGTGAATTTCGAAATAACTAAGAAGCAGGTCAGAAACAGATGTAATACAACGACAAAAAGGGGTCAGTGACTGCACAGTGGGGTGTCGAGGGGCGAAGGCTCGGGGTGGGGGCGGAGGACCCGTAATAATACATTTGAAAAAAGAACCCCAAACATCTGCCACACATGTGCGTTCGTTTCATAGTGGAATAATGCAAGTGGTGCGAGCAACCACCGCGCACCGATACGGTCGAGTCTTTTTGTGCAGTAGCTTTTTGTAGTCTTCACGCTTTGTGCTTTCGAGCTTTCAAACGGACAAAGCTTTTTTATTAGAAAGGAAATCAATACGTTCGTGACGTTTGTGATGAGAATTTGAACGTATGAGTTCCGAAATTATAGTTACTTTCATTCGGTCTGCTTTCGAATCGTTACAACATTTGCGACCACATGTTGTGCTAATGAGTTAGTTACATTTAGAATTTGTATGATCACCAGTCGTCCGAGTGACGTAACAAAAATACATCGTAGTCGATGCGCGTAATTAACAAGTTGGCGCTGAATGCCTCGCTAGTGGATCGATGCATTTCTCAGAAGATCGACACATATTGGATCGACGCCAGAGTTGCGTTGGGGTGGGAGGAGAAAAGTGGCACTTGAATATACACAGATTGAGTTACAACGGTTATGACGAAGATGAATCATATTAAAAGACTGGCAGCTGTTACGCAAATCGCAAACAAATCTATTAACAAAGTAACTGAGCAAAGTGTATTTAAAGCAAATATTTTTATATCCAGATATTCAGTAAATTAATTAAATTTTACAAACAAAACTGATCCAGATAGCCTCACTAACGAAATTAAGTCGGACTTCCCAGGCCTAAGGCAAGATAAATGAAAACTATCAGACACGATTTTATAATCAGAAATTCGATCGGACAGATTTATTGAACAAGAAGAGAATTAATCATTAGTGTTTACTGATTTGTAAACAAAACTGTGGTCTGTATTGAATAAGAAAGACGACCTTAATTCTCTTGACGTGCTCAGCAACTGTGACTCAATAACAAAAAGTGGTGGTAAAAGAAATTGTATAAACTAATTTCTTCATAGGAATGACAGTTTGTTTTGTAGAATATAATAAGACATGAATGCCAGCAGGTATTACTAAAGTCAGAGAAGCAAAGATCGTGACTTCTGGCCTTTGACTGCGAGTCCCCTGGGGCAACGAGGGCGCGAAGAACTTGTCTGCTCACGACCGTTCTTGTAAACTCTCTTTCAGATGTATCATGTTAGAATGGGGCATAGTTAAATAATATATATTTCACGAACAGTTTTCAGACATTTACCGAATTTTTACTGCACAAAAATGAACAGGAAACATTAATAAAATAAAAGTTTATAGCTCCAATTATAAAGCTGAAGTACAAATCAATAAATGTGGTAATTTAATAAAAGAGAAAAACGCAAATGGAAGCCAAGAACAGTTTCAATTAAACAAAGGTTAACAAATATTTGTAGCGCACATATTATTTCACAACTTGTAACATTATCATCATCGTGATTCCGCAGTTAATAAAATTCAAAATGGATGTCGTAATCGTAATCGGCGTCTGCGCAGCCGGCAGCTGCTTGGGGGGAGGGCGGCGAGGTAAATCCCGTTAGGAGAAAGTAGCTGCCTACACTCCGGCGCACGGATCGTGACGAGCACTGGACCGACCGCCTCTGACTACGAGATACATTCAATTCGATTTTATCGTGACCAACCTAATACGGACCGTTTATGTCGCGCACAATACACAAATGACGGGTTATTTTTACATCACGACTTCAACATTCAGACCCAAAAAAGCTTTTGATGCTTATCATGATATTCTTAATTGATTCGGGCTTCATGAACAGGCCTTTAAAAAATTGGACACAAACATCAGCTTACGTTGATAGTGGCGGAAATTACTTTCTCTTTTGTCGTAAAGGGAACAAAGAATTGAAAAATCACTAGACTGTGACTTGGCAAAAAACACGTCAATCATCTCCCATTGTTGCAGGATTTCCTCAAAAGTGCTCGTTGAATTTTGGCTTGAATGTCGCTGATTGAAGTGAACGCTTCGGGATGCTCATATCAGTCAATATTTACCTGCCATTTTGAGTTCGTAAAGGTAGTTAGGTATGTGTGAACAGTGTGAATGTGAACATTATCGTGCTTTTCTATTTCAACTTGACACAATTCCATACACGAGTTTTTGCTCCAATACTGCAACTAGTTTCCATCAAGAACATGGAACACCTTGATATAATGTAGGCCTGTTATAAAGTATGGTTAACGAGCTCCGGTTTGAATGCCGCTTCTGTTCAGTAAAAAATTATATATCATTAAAGCTGAATAAAACGCCAATGAAGCTCAGGGTCTCATTATAGGAGATCGACAGTAGGAAGGCGCGGTGGTCGATGCAACATTGAGGCGTGGCAGAATTCTCAGCAGTTATTGCGCAAGCGGTAAAATAAAATCATGGCGGTGATAAATAAATGTTTCATAACTACACGACTCGACACTAGACGGTAACGGGTATCGGAACTCGTTCCACCGGTTGCCATGCAGGTGGCGCGGGCGTCGCGCTGACACTTGCCTCCCGCGACCCTGACAACTGCATTGCTCATTGCTGCACCGCATGAAGGAGCAATTACGTTAAAATCTCAAGTATGCCACGCCACGCCACGAATCAGTGGAAATATTGGTCAGGCATTCGATTTAAAGGCCACATCAATTATTGCCAATAATTATCTGGTAGATATTTATTGAAAGTTTTATAATTATGATGTGGACGGTTATTGCAGTTTTGACGCTGTTGTTGTAGTGACTTTACTCCTTTCGTGAAGTAATTATTAAGTTTCTTTATGCATTGCTTGAAAAAGTAGGTGCACTATCACGGTTATTTTATTGCAGCAGCTCGAATACCAGTAATTTCTTGCTCATTAACGATGGTATATCAATCGAAACACCAATTACTCCACAACAAGTGAAAGGATAAGTAAGGTTTACTCGATTCACCTTCCAGGAAGCAATAAAACAATCATTATATCGTAAATTGTCTATGCAATGGTTACCAGTACGTCGTATGAATACACCTATGGAGTGAGTTCATGTTTTCCCCTTGTCTCGTTTAATATTCAATTTGAATGACAACGAGGCATTATCATACAATCATTATTCAGTAACATCTCACATGCTCGATATCATATACCTTGTTCTTTTGTTTCGTTTGTCTATTCATGTATTACCTGTGTTTACCACGATAGTTCTCGTACAATATTTTCCCCATGACAATCGGATGTTCCGTGATCACGTGTAATAAATTAACTTTGTATTCTGCTGCTACATTTCTCGTTATCATTTACTTTGAAAGTTTAGTTTCTTTAAAAAGTGGTCTTGTCAGTTGAAGTCACATTAACATAGTGGTTTGTTTCAAGTATTGATGTGCGTGTTTCAAGCGTGAGTCGAAGTCCGGAGTGCGATAGAAAGTCGTGCAAAATTGCATGTTATGCACAACCGGTCGGTGCTCTGGCAATGTGCTGGAAACTCCATCACCCGCCACGCTATAAACACGCATGAGGGCGAATTAATACAAATGACGTTATTACACACTACATTTTGAGCTCTCATTACTATAGCCCCGCTGAAATTATTCGCGAATAAAATAATCGTTAAAACTGCCATGAAATCGTTAAGAGTTGAATTTTAATTCAGTGACAGCGAGCTTATCTTTAGCAAAAATGAAACTCTGGACATAATCGGCTTATATCTGCATGCGGGCTTGTTAATTGCACCCGTTTCAATAAGGGCTACAAATATGGCGGATCGTTACGTTATGCAAAAGCGTATCATTTGTATGTATGATGTCAAAAGAGAAATTTCCTTTTTATGGTAATGAGCTGGTTACTATTGGTAAACTACCCTTGCGTCCAAATTTAAATTTCAATGGGAAACAAAATTATGCACCTAAAAGAGAATCTAGACAAAAAATAAAAACATTCGGATTTCGGATCTAAGTTTATAAAGGGATTAGTTGTTTCTACCTTTATCGTACACGATAAATTTAATTTACAACTCTCAAAGGCAGACAACGAATTGTTCTTACAAAAAAAAAAAATATAAATAAAAAACTCAAGGACATTACATTCCTATCTAAAGGCACCCCATCAGTCAAACAGGTAACTCAAGAATAACAGTAACGGTTCAAAAGGAGATCCCGGATCTATTCAACGACATAATAGTCGACCCCAGACCCTCGTCCCGGTCGATCCTAACAAAAGGGACAGGTTCGCTTTACAAATCTCACATACATTACCTTTATTATTATTCCCTCCATCATTATATTACAATAATAATAAAAGATCACCTTGTGAGTCTGAACTTTAAGAACCGGTTTAGTTACGAGCGGTGTTATGAAACTCATTTAATAATTCTGTCGGTCGAATTAGCCGTGGCTTGGTACTTTCACCAGCGACTTTCTTACTCGTGCATACTGCACGAAATACTCGTTTGACTTGTTCGTTTGACCTCCTCTGGCTCTAGTATTGTTCGGTACTGTTCATATCTCCGAATATCTCTTTGTTCGCTGTCAATCTAAATGCGCGATCAATTGTGCGCCTGTCAATGTTAGCAGATACTTTCATGAAGATAGAATACTTCGGAACAATTTACGTCGCTTTTTATAACCTTAGTTCACGCTTCAGTTGTAAAGTGCAGATGAAGTGGAAGATTTATGCATTAATACAAAGTTTCGAACGTTATGAAGATTTGGATTCAACATAAGCCTTTGATTGAGTGAACCATTCTTAAAAGGTAGCTGAAAGGTTTAATAAAGAGGGTAAGTGATCTATCTTTTAGAATCTCAATCATTGATCTCAATAGACATAGTTGTCTTTCATGTCTATGACGAATATTCAAGCGGTGCAGTGGCGTAACTTTCTTTGAATATTTGCCAATTCTGAACCTGTTATTGTGTATATGGATTACTGTGTGTATATGAAACAATCCACCGTTACTATCATCTGTCATTACAAATCGCACAGTTAACAAACAATTAAAGTCCGTTGTCTGTGACATTCTACATAATATAATGAGATCGCTAATTATAAAGGTATCGCTGATACCGTTATGACATTGATTTTACATTCTGTGATTACTTCCTCACACACTGACTTATTAATTTTAAAAACATTAGGAAAATCGTCTACTTTTACTATGTTTGTAAATATGTGAGCACCATGTATCTATCACATAATTAAATTATCTGTCGTTGCTTCATTTTTAATTCTTTTTACCTATTGTGGTATAGTAATTTTATTCTAGGTGCATCGTCTTCACATATAATTATTTAAGTAATGTACGTACTAATACAAACTATTGTAAAACATTTTAAAAGAGTAACGGTGGAGTTTCTTGCCCATTCTTCTCCATACGAAAACTACCTTTTGGAAGGGGCGACTAGAATCAATTATATTATTTTGTAAATTTTGACGTTCAAAAGTGCCATACATGGGCCTATTTGAAATAAATGTTTTGACTTTGACTTTGACTTTGACCGTTCTGTGCGTCATCAAATAACCGAGGTATCACACGAGGTATGATCGCGTCCCTCCAATTAATTACCAGTTCTTGATTAAACTTATCCGTCGGACGCACTGACGCGCCTACACACGCAGGTGTTTATAAATAATTAGTGTGAGTTTTATGATACACACGCGTTTATAATAACTTGTAATCATTCTCAATGTACCAAGTTAAATAACGGCCAACAAAAAACCGAGAGGCCAGCGCTTGGCACTACCACAAATTGATCCGGCCCGAGCGCGCTATGAATATTCATTTAATTATACATCTGTATATGAGATTCAAGATGACGCACACCTACTTAACCGGAGCTCTTACCGGTTTAATATCGTATTTATTCTTATTTATAGCACAGGTCGATAAAGTAACAACACCATTTCGTGGAATCAGTGACGCCAACTCTATATTCTAAATTGAATAGGTATTTTATGATCCCTAACTCGACTTAGACAATACATTTTCTGGTTCCAATACAAGACAAGAATTCATAATTGAATACTGCGCAGCGGGCCATAAACACGTACTGTAGGCGTTTAATAATCTCAATGAAAATACGTGATATTATTGTTACCAGGTACGAATAAGCGAGAAATAAGGCTCCGACGTTAAGGCCGGCTCTCAAACATAACAAACAAAAGTTTCAGCTCGGTTTCGAGTGACCCTGTGTGTATGTACCTACTTTATTACGTTGGAGCTCGAAAAGGTGCGGCAAACGTGGTGAAAAGAAAATAAAGTTATAGCGGCGAGGGTGGCACCTCGTGTGTGGCAGCCTTTAACTGCCGGAGGGAGAACGGAACGTGTTGTTTTAACCTACTCCAAACAAGAGACCAGTCGACAAATAAAGCATCCAACCGGAGACGGCTCAGTATACGAACACGAATTCAATGATACATGAATATCATAAATAACAATTAGCCACATACCGTTGCACAAAATAGTATACAGTGTACACCTATTTATCATAAATAAAACGGACGCACGTATTTAAAGAATTATGTAGAAACGTCTATCGAAAACGATGTGACCCCGTTACTCGGATGCTGAATTGAAATTCAGATTGTGAAATGATAATAACAAATGTATTTGTCGTCCGCTGTGACCTCTGGCTTTTAAAAACTCGTGTTGTGGAACATGAATACGCCATACATACGCAGATGAGGGCAGGACAAACAAAGATCCGATTTGAATGTGAAATTAAGAATGGTGATCTCAATTTTTCAACGTAAACACGTTTATGATTCTCGTGAAGGTGGCGGCAGACTGAGAGGCAATACAAATAAAGTCCTTAATGTGTTACAAACTTGATTACAAGATCCTCGTTTTATTTTAAGAAAATAAATTATTACGCCAATATAAAGTTTCAAATCTGTATAAATCCGGTTTTTCGTCAACTGGATCTACAGAGGTTATTTGAGGAGAGTACATCGATCTCATGTTTTGCTGTCGTCTAAATATTAATTTGTGCTTTTCTTCACTAAGATTAAATTTAAAACTTATCGCCTGGCTCGTGTAAATAGATATTCACTTCATCAATGTCAGATTTAACGAATAGATTTACTCATGGAAGTCGTCTATCTTGACATCAGGCAGCTTATCTCGAGAATCCACAGATTCCATTATTTCTAGTAGGCTATTTTCAATTTCATGTTTTATATTTTTAACAGCAAGTATATCATCAGCCTAAAATAAACTTTTAAATTAAAAAACAACAGTTGCGTTATGGAGCTGAGGTTCGGTTATTTGGTATTAAAATCAGGCGAACGCTGTGATCGATATGATCCACTGAATACATGTTTAAATGAATAGTGATCGAAAAATGTGAACATTGTTTTTTTACCTTTTTTGTTAATTTCGCTGGATTCACGTTCTGGTGATGAACCTGTAACAAAAGATACAACATATGAATAAATGCTATGTATGAAACGAAGGCTTTTTATGTGTTCGTAATTAAATATATGGGTTTGTAGTTTCCAGCGTTCCATTTGGTATTACAAAAATAAATATTGTAGGCTGTTTATAAAAACATCAAAACTCTCAGAAACGGACAAACAGTTTTTTATCGTCAGCGTCGATGGGTTATATGAGAACAAAAATCCCAGAATAATAATCAATAGAAAATCTATAAATAAAAATGAGGAAAACATGTTCTAATATCAAAACAGGTTATTTTTATGATACAAATTTCAAACATTCGATACCTATAAAAAAAATAACATACAGAAACACGAAAATTGAATCTTGAAACTCTATGAATAATACTGTTATAGAGTTTCACGGAATTATTATAACGAAATACAAAGTTACGACACGACCAGCCGTTGACGACAATTTACGAGCACTTCGTTTTAATTAGATAAACTTACATTAAATTTATTCCTAGAGATATAATAAATTTATATGGCCGCCAAAACGGAACCTTTTTCGATTCAAAGGTCAATTATTACCCACTGAATATTTATAACGCTGTCAAGAATAGCAGACAAGGACCGGTTACGATAACCCGTTTCGGTGAGTAAAAGGTATGCAAAACAACCTTCTTTTTTGTCGCGTATATTTAAAAAAAATGGAGTGATCTATTATTTATAAGTAAGTTTATTATAGCCAATTTGGTATTTAAATATAGCCGTGTCCATGCAAAGTTTTCGAAGCTGAATAATTTTGTCGAATAAAATAACATAATGAGTTACCGATTTGGAACGATTTGGAGCATTCATAATGGCGTGGAACAGTAGAAAGGGAATGGTAATTTCTTGAAATGTTTAAATTTAAATCGATTGGATATGATCACGTCAACGATATCTGCAGGCTGCAGTAGCGATTATTTGCAGTTTCTGAAATAATTAATGGCGAGGTAATGCAGAGAATGGCTGGTCAAATCAGACGAGGGTGGTTGCATGCGGCAGGTGGGGGAATGGCAGTATTTCATGTTTCTGTTTTCTGTTCGCCCGCATGGCCGTCACATGCAGCTGCCGGTTCAGTAACCCGCGGACTCATATGCGACTCGACGTGGCCACGCCTAATGGATTTGTGATACGATTTTCTTTTACATCCTTTATTGGTTGGCTACTTTCGAATCTGTGGGTGGTCAGCGCTTCTTGAGGTCACGTTATGTTAAAATATCTCTAATTCATGCACGTTTGTAATTATTTGTAAAATCACTGTCATAACATGAGCATTAAGTTTTCTTGCATGTATAAAATGCACGATTTTCATATAATCCGTAACTTCAAAATTAACGCTCACATCATCGAAATATTATACACTAGTTGCGCCCTGCGGTTTCACCCGCATAAGTCTCGATACCGTGGGAATACCGGGATAAAAGTATCCTATGTCCTAGCCCAGGTCATGGTCTACCCATGTGCCAAATGTTATCCAAATTCGTTCAGCCGTTTTAGTGTGGAAGCGTAACAAACAAACATACAAAAATCAAATCTTTTCTCTTTATATTATTAGTTTAGGTAATGGTTTCTTTTTAAAAACAAAACCCCAAATCAAGAAATTGGACCACTCATTCTGCAATTAATTCATAAAAAAGACCTTCCATCCATAATTGTGGTGTAGGACGTAGGTGTATAAGAAACAGCTGAGTATAAATGCTTGTATGACTAGTCTGACATTTTATCAGAACCTGTTTTTAAGTTATGCAATAGAAAACATTATCCAGTTAATGGCATGCCGGCGCGACTGGCTGTTTAGCATAATCACCTGTCAATTGTAGTGAAATACACGAGGTGCGCTGTAATTACATAGATTTAGGAGGTTTTTGTCCTGCGGTTGGACTTATAATGGTATTGTGTAGCATGTATATTATTAATGAACAAACTTTTATCGTATATGTTCACAGCTGGTTCTACTTTATCGTTATTGTCCCTAGAAATTACACCGATAACTATGCTAGTAACATTTTTAATTTTAGTAACGAGAATATATTTCGAGTAGTAAATTTTATAGTTCATTAAGCATTTCATTTAAGTGGGAGGTTTAAGAATATTAAAATGTTAAGCGAACCACTCTAGTAGGTTCAGTCAAGGCCGAGTTGCACAGGTGGCTTGGAAACTAGATTAAGTAAATGAATTAATCATAGTTAGCCGACGTAAAATGCCTTTAGGCGAGACAAATTGTGATTGGTGGGTCCTATCGTGTCGAATCTGTTCAGCCAATCGCTATCATGTAAACCAGTTTAGGGTTAAATGGTAATCCACAACTTTACATTGTTGGAACTAATTTGTATGTGACTATATTTTTGACAAATTAACAGGGATTGAGTTAGTCAAGTTATTAGTAGTTTGCTCAATTAAACATTAATTAAAGTTAAAAAAATATCAAAGAGATAATAATCAAACAGAAGTTTAATTTAAAATGTTTAGAAAAAATTATAACTTCGCGTAGCAAGTAGCAACACAGTAATCTTTTCATTCCTATTATAACAGAAGGTCAGACTACAATATAATTTTCTAAACCCTTATTCTTAAGAATGAGTAGCTATTTATTTTAATAGTGTCTACTTTTTATACGCATATTTTCTGAGTCCGAATAACCGTGTCTCGGCGTCTTAACAAAAAACAGCAACTTTGTGCCGAAATTAATTCGCTAAAGCAGACAATGCACTGGGTAGATAGACTGCGGCCGCAAATATCCAAAATTGCAGTTTTTGAAAGTTAAATTGTCAAGCCGTAGTTAACCCGCGTAGCAGCCCGTAGGAGCTACGGCTACTACCAGTGACGTAGCAGTTAAGATGTTTAAGTAAAAGGGGGATAATTTTCCCGTGTCGTAGTTGCGATGTCGTAGACCGTAGTAACTTGGTGCGCTACAATTCCTACGATTGAGTTATCTAATGATCAAAAACGCTTTGATCAAAATCTATCTGCCTAGCCTTTTCCCAACTATATTGTGGTCGCTGAATACCAGTATTTTACATGGAACGACTGCCTATCTGACTTCCAGAACTAAAAAAAAAATCGATATTTATAAGGTTATTTATTTGTCTAATCATAAGAATTAGTTTAACCGCCTGCCTGCAGCAGTCTTTCATTTCTTTTCTTAGTGTGTCACCAGCCTAACATCGTTCTAACCCAACACGTGAGAGGTTGCGCTAAATCTAATCATTATTTGAGCCGCACGCACAGGTTAATGGTAATGGCGGCCGGCATACTCGGGAAGAAAAAAACATGCCGTTCTCCCCTTTACGGCACCGCACTACAGCCTTTCTTGATCGGCATGTCGACCGACAAGTCTGCAACTGGTCTGGACGTGAGAAATGGGGCCTCGACTGCGTTCATTGCCCGATATACCCCGTGTTTGATACTACGGTCCGCCATTACAGGCCAATTTGATCGACCGAAACGAGCGAATTAATTTGTAATGTTTAGAGCTCGAGCCGTTCATAAATTATTGTTGAGAAGGCGAGTTTGTTTGAGTTTAATGTTTGTGAATTATGTGTGTATGCTGTGTTAACTATTTTAAATAGCTTCCGTTTAACACCATTACTAAGAAACGACATAATTACTATGTCTCAGTTGCACTAGAAAGTCGTGATTCTGGCGTAAAAACTAATAAAAACCCGTTTAAATTACATACTTAAACTACGACAGAATGTCTTTAATTTATCCGCAACCGTACGCAAAATAAATTCCATCAGATTAACAAAGTTATCTGTGCAATAAACTACGTATCATGACTAACTGAAACCGATCGTTCGTAATTCTAATGGCTAAAACAATTTTACCTTCATCGATCAAAACGTCACTTTTGTCAGATAATGTTTAACTTTCTAATTGAGATAAGATGTTTTAAGAACTGGTTGTGTATCGTCTGCTTAACGGATGTCGTCGACACACCGGGCTAGAGACCAGTGGACCCGACCTGCCAAACCGGACGAAGCTCATTGAATTTATGTGAAGAATTAACCACAATACATAATTTATAGTCCACGAAATCGGGCTCACATGTCGAAACATCTCATGTTACGAGCACAAACATAATCGGACTCAGTTACTGGAATGTATGGAGTATTGCTGTGTAAATATTTTACATGTTACGAGAATGGTGTAATGAATCGATGTCGGAAAAAAACGAGTTTATCTCTCATCGGTGCCTTTCTCTCGACTTGTTTATACTAAATCAGACTGAGTAACGTCGAACATTGAAAACACGCATACACTTGGCACACGTTCCAGATGAAACACAAACAAATTATATGTTGGACCGGTCTGCCGCTTTATATAGTCTTAAAATAGGTATGTTTTCATAAACCCGATATGAGAGTTTACGCAGAACTAGTCTCGGGAATGAGGTCAAACGAGTTGGCATGCGATCTTCTGTCGGTCCGCTGAAATATGCCAACGGTAATAAACAATACGTTGGCATCTTAATGTAACACCCACTGGAGAAACTTGGGAACTAAATGTTGCAAACTCGCCTATTGTTTCATAGCTAAATAAAACATGATTCTAATTGAAAGAAAATAAACATAGATGATTATACAGGATACTTGCATCTAGAACGCAGCTTAAAACAGCAGTAGAGGTCGTAAATATGTGACGTGACGGTACATTCATTACGATAACAATAGCAATTGAAATGCAATCGTGTTACGAGTTGGAGTATTATATTATCAATCGT
This sequence comes from Omphaloscelis lunosa, assembly GCA_916610215.1. Lineage (NCBI taxonomy): Eukaryota > Metazoa > Arthropoda > Insecta > Lepidoptera > Noctuidae > Omphaloscelis > Omphaloscelis lunosa. The sequence continues at coordinate 7,452,686 of OU744255.1, forward strand.
GACGTGTCGTTCAATGCACCGCCTTATCGTCTTTGTAATTAACTTGAATGGAAACTTGTTTATAAATCTTATTGATCACGTTGCAGTCTCGACGATATATCTACAAAGACGTAACATTTAACTTCGGAATGAGAATAACAATGTGATTTATATATTATTTCGAAGAAACGATAATTTATTAAAAAAAATATAGATGTATATACATATAACTCACAAATATTGTCTGAAGAGTGAAATAAATATTTCGTAGTCACTACAATAAATAAAGTTAGTAGACAGTTTCAATGTTCAAACAATCACTAAACGTACCTAATTCCTTATGAATTACAAAAAAAACAATCAAAAGCAACTGGCTTTTTTTTCGTTATTTTTTGTTTGTTTTGTGTTGCTCTGGCAAAGCTATCATGGTTCATGTTGAAAGGAGTTTTTATTTTCCGGGTTGAAGCGAACCTTCACGGGCGGTCGGTCAAAAAAGGAAGCCATTGCAAATGCGCCGAATTCAGCTTTATTTTACAGACCGAAAAATGGAGCAAAAACATTAATCGATTATACAGAGACCGTGCCGAGAGATTCTTCCTTCGTACAATGAATAAAAAACACTTAAGTGACAACTGTTGCGTAGTGAGATGAATAAAAAATGTTGGAAACGAGGTCACTTTACATCGTCTAGTGATGTGCTCGCGTCGTAAAAGTTACGATCCATTACCTTTATTGTAGGCATCGATTGTAGGCCGCCCACTCTGCCTATACTATCTGCACTTATTTGTTCGCCGATAATAACTGGCTGGCCATGAATTCCAATAAATTTGTGCAGTAACATTTATACCATGTGTGGCTGCCGCAATCAAGTCGTAAATTTAACGTAGACTCGATTGCTGTTATCTGTTTAATATGCAGCCATTTTAGATGCCAATAAATATTGATTGTCCGGTATGCAAATGGACCAGACATGACTATTCAAAAACTCTCAATAACAAATTAAGAATCGTTTCTTTTATGCTTGAAAACAATTCGAAGAATCGTTTAAATCCAGAAATGAGTTGGCAGAATAGGGACATGAACTTGAATGTATTGATATAAATCCATTGGTTTCAAAACGAAGCTAATTCGGCAACTTATACTTTGTAAACAAAAATTTAAAAGTTAATCTTTCAATGAGCTGAAAGTTTTGTAAATTGAAGTAATCTTAAAGCGGAAATGGGGCATTAAATATTGATTAACGAAAGAATGTTGGCGTTTCGTGGAAGCCAATAAGTCATCGAGCTATTTGCGAGGCGAGACCCGTCAGTATTCCGTAGCCAGTCACCCGACCTCAGCTCCGTTTGTTTGCCAACATTATGTTACGCTAACGCCTCGTGCCTATTGATCAATAAAGTGTTTACATATTGGAATGCAAACCACATTACGGATGTACACGTTTGAATACTTATGTAAGTGCATACTAGAAACGAATCTCTTCTACGTAAACGTCAATCATTAAATCATTACACTTGATATTGTGATCACAATCGTAATAAATGGGTATATAATTTTTGAAGTGTAAACTTCTTTAGGCGCGTTGGGCATTTTTGAGATGGGACTAAACCATTGATTTCGCGGTACTGTGACGACACCAGCTTTTCACCATTAAAAAGATATTAACACGTTGATTACTGCGGTGCATGGAGTAAAAGACATCAACGCGTTGATTACCGCGGTGACGATTTTTAAGTTTTCACTTCTGTCGGCACTCCCAGAGTGCCACTGTTTTTTTTTGTTACTTACGTTGTAGCTCTTGTTTTTTAAACTCTTGACCAGAATAGTTTATTAGCAGACGCACATTTGTATCTTCATATAATCCTTTAACAAAATCGTATAGTGGTCGAAAAATCCGTAAATTGAATTAAACATTTTTTTTTAAAACAGTAGCTGAAAAAAGCTACACAACAAATTTTGTCGTTCTGTTTGTCGTTTTGTATGTTTGTTGCCTCATCACGTGAGAACGGCTTGACGAATTTCAATGAGATTTTACTGTTGAATAGCTGCTTATCTTAATTAAGACTGGGGCACGTCATGATGGCTCATCTCAACCGAAGATTGAGCTGTATCCCAACCCGACATCTTGATTGCAATAACTATTGCGCATACCCGTAGATAAAATGAACGCAAATGGTCTTATTCGACATTCACGCGCACGGAGTCGCGGGTACAGCTTGTACGTAATAATTCTCTATTATTTATGAATGTTTACATATGTATTTTCCTCTGTCATACCGTGGAAGACGCACATATGTTACGTGTTTGCTTAAGGTTTAAATAAAAAAATAAATAAATAAACGGCTTCTAGCCATAAACAACGACTATAAATGGAAACAGATCAAGGTGGAGGAAATTTATTCAGTAGGTATGTATTATCTTCCCGGTTGTTGACTGAATAATCCGATCAATTTGCGTCATTGATACATTTGAATTTCATGATTCTGTCGTAGGTATCTGATCTACACCATCTATTTACCTTGCATTACGAAATTTTTCGAACAAAATATCAAATTGAATACAAAAATTATCTTATTTGCATTGAAAAGAAAATGTCGTGAACTTGAACTGTGAACAAAAATTCATTTAGCTGAGAGTCGCATAAGCAATAAAGGTCATTGAGAACCCACGCGAACTCGGTTCCCATGGCCGTCGGAAACAATACCAGAATCGCGAGACTCGAAGCGCATAAAGCCGAGAACAATCGGGTGAATGGAAACAAGAGAGCGATATAAATCAAGCTAAGCATTGCGTGCATCGGCTGGCCATAGATCCTCGCGTTTCAGCTCGCCTGCCCGCCGCGCCGCGCCGCGCCGCACCGCTTATAATTACCGACTACTTTCGCCAACCGACGGCCCGCCGCCATCTTGCTATTTATATTGCAAAATGGCGGACGGCGCGCAGCACGTGTTCCTCTTTCTTTTGTTATTTAAAGAAACTGGTGCTTGTGCATTTCAAAGGCAGAATGTGCTAATAAGTTATTTGATGCATAGGGCCAGCTGAGATACTGAAATTTACTAGTTGTACCTTCATATGGATTTAGAGCTCGAGTCGCGAACAAGGTCTCTCAGAATTTACATTGAATAGGGAGCCGTTAAGTTCGATGTGACTGGACGCAAGGAAGGTCACCTTGACCGAACGAGCGTGGCAGTTTGTCTTGCTGACTGAATAACTTGGAATTAAATTAAACTTAAATATGTAGGTAAGTACTTCGATCCTAACTAAATAACGCATTAAAGTATTAAAGATGTTAATAAACCCACCTTCTTATCAGTAGTCGTATGTCTGTGTAAATAGGTTATGTTACAGGACAAGTACGTGTGCACTTACGTATTTACAAGTCGTGCCATTAAAGATGAGACTTGACGCACCACGTGGTTTGACTTGCGCAGTAGACGATTTATGGGTCTCTTTAGCGGTATGAGGTCCCCGCTGGGGCGTCATCGGGGCGGGGGAAAGAGCGGCGGGAGGCGCGGTCAAGTCTCATCTTTAATGGCACGACCTGTACTTACTGCAATTCACAAAACTGTGTCTAATTGGCATTTTGAATATGTAAATTAGTGCCAATTTAGTGGAGTGAATATTTAAAAAGGAAACGAGTCTACCAGATAAATAGTTCTAGTATTACTGACTGACACGCGAAAGGAGTGCGTCACTATTCATGTAAACAAGTTTACTGAATACCAAACAAATATCGGAACAGTAACTAATGTTTACAGAGCTCTGTATAAGAACAAAGGATATTGATGAACTTGAAAAATCAACAATGTTATCAATAGAGCAATAAATACTCGATAACAAAATTGCACAACTAATACATCACACTCATAACGAATTGATAACTGTTATCTGAAGCAAGTGGGTCATCTCTAACCATGCCGATGGCAAATTACAATGTTGAATAACAATAACGTGTAATGTGCTACATATTGGAACTTTAGTCATAATCTTTTTTTTTTCGTATAAAATACATAGCAACTCTAATCTGTTAAAGATAACGTCATGTGTTTAAATAGAATAAGCCAACGTATTGAACTTCAATAGGGTAACGTGTAGATTTGATGGCTTCCTGCTAGTTAGCCGATCGTGCTACAGGGCCTACAGGAAACCGAAATCGAATATTATTTCAATGCAGATCTTGCAAAGGCGTTCGCTTAGTATTCAGCAAGTTTGCACCAATGGCGAGTGACTATGATCGGGTCCAGCGCCGCTTGAATATGTATGAGCTACGAGCCACCGGAGCCACTCGAACACTACACACGCACGGGTTTAGCCGTGACACACATCCTCGGCATATATCTAACCGATTATTCTCACTTTACATACTTATTGAAACGTTTCGCTACATTAAACTACATTTAAAAGTTTAATAGAGCAACTATTTAACTTGTTGTCAATCCAACATGCTTAATTCATTGTTTAGTTTACAGATTTATTTGTGGTTTAGTTGAAGGGAAACTTTAATGCGCTATTTTGTAGTAATGTAGTACATACATGCATAAACTCACGAATTCTTCATATGGGGATAGGCAGAAACTATAGAACGCCACGTGCTACGCTACTTACATACTCCATAATAATGTAATCTTCGTGACATCAGTGGTAACTGGTACCCTTGATATTGACGACAAAATCATATTATTATTACGTACCCGAAACTAAGCCATAAACAGAGATCTATTCAATAGTCGTTAATCTATTTCAGTTATTTCCGTTCGTCCGGCGTCCTTTATGTGCGATAATTGCGTAGCGACCAATCGAAGGCCAATGGCCTCATTTCGTGGCATCGCATTTGTCAATATTTGATTAAGCGTAGTAGAATTTATTGCTCACAAAAAGTTAAATCTGTTTATACAAAAACAAAAAAAAACTTAAGTCGATGTTCTGGCATCGACGAGCATGACACGTCGTGCGAGCCGAGTACAATGTGAAGAACCCTGTATTAATAATGCCTCATAGAACAATGAATAGATAATAAAAAAATGCAATTATTTTACAATGACGTTTAGATAAGACAGAATATTTATTTAACCTCGAATGTAAGATGAAAATGAAATAAGTTATTTTGTTTTGTCGAAGCAGTTTTAATCGTATTGTCGCAAAGACATCAAAGTTTCCAAATTATGTCAATCAACCACTTTATTCAGCAATGTTAATGAGTCATTAGTATTTGTAGAAAACACATGTCATCCAGCCATTCTCTATCTCAAGTCTCGTTACCCACATATGTCATGTTCACGGTTACGTTGTTAACACATGTTAGCTAATGGCCCCTTTCCGACATGCCACGCTCGCTACGTGCTTATAAAAGAAACGTATGCTCGTAAAATGCTCTCGCTAAAACATCCTAAACTCCAAAATAACGACGAACAATTTGTTTCAAAATGAACATTAACGGTAACAAAGCTAATAAAGATGCGATCATCAAACGGAGTTAGTGCAAAAGTGCAATAGCAAATTGCGATGCACAATAGAAAAGAAACGAGAATGAAGCGTGCGAAGTGGTGGTGCGCGACGTGGGAAAGCGAATGGCGGCTTTGGTGCTGGCGGCCATCTTGAATTGGGCTCGTTCGGAAAACGTCACGTGTCCACGTGTCCGCCTGGCAACAGCGTACAACAAGCGCTAAACGGAGCGGAACAATTCGTATACACCACGTGGTTTTTTATTTGTGCAACATTCCGATGCCCGACGGGCCCGACGGCTATTGAATTTATTGATTGGTTCGCGTACTCTTTCAGCAGCTACATTGATAAAATAATTTGAAGCATTACAATTTACAAATGTACCTGCTAGTCAACCTTATGAACCTTACATTATGTACTTACCTACTTATTTTGTATTTATTTTGTTTTTGAAAAGATTTCTCTGATATTATTTCTATTTGTAACTCACTGTTCATGTTTTGTTAAAATAATTATATTTTATAAGAATTTTAATATTAATCATTGATTAAGTAATCTAATGAATAAAACTACAACCCTGTTTTTCAAAACAAATAAACATTCAAGAGAAAAATACAATTATTCCCTCTGCTCTCCGTTCAATATATTGTATAATGGCACATTGTGCAAAGCAAGGAATATAGTAGAGATAAGCACATGATTAAATAAGGAGGTATATAGACTCCACTACCACATGTGTTGTGTGCGCGGACTAAGCTTACGCGAACGAGACGGCAACAGAGCGCTCGTTCTAGACTAGTTTCGCTATACAGCAGTCGCGATTGCCGCGCCGCGGTGACTGCTTGTCTGGATTTTGAATTAAAATTGCTGACGTTCGTGTGGCGAAAAGTACGTTGCTTTAAAAATGAAGCCGGCACGGGTTCAATCTCGAGGACGTTCATATTGCAGTGTCAACGGATGTTTCAATACATCGGAGTCTAAACCGGATATCTCGTATTTCAAACACCCTTTGGACGTGGAAAGGTTAGTTGACATTGATTTTTTATTATCATTACAGAAATACGCTGTTTAAATTAATTAAGTTAATCCAAATTGCAGACCACCGCGATATCGCGAGCGCTACAAGGGTCGCGCTGCCTGTAGCGCCCACGATATCGCGCTGGTCTGCACGAGCCTTTACGAAACTAAAAACAGCATTGTGTAGGGAGAATTGTGAGACTGACGGCGGCAGAGAAATTTTATTCCTTTCCTTCCTTCTATTGTGTTTGTACAGTAGGCCGCACGTCAGTAGCTACACTGACCTTGAACTGGTCTAGCGTAGTACGGAGTTTCAGTGCAATAAGAGGCCACCTTATACTGGTTTTGCTACCACTAAAGTATAAAAAATAAAGCACGGGCGGACGCGGCGCCACGACGTACTTGGCAGCACGGCCGCGGCGGCGGCGGCGGCATCGCGCGTCGCAGATGAACAACACCGAAAACACCGATGAACAACCACACCAATAAATGAATAATAACATGTTTTTTTTTTTCAGGCGGCTGCAATGGCTTAAATTGATAGGCCGAGAAGAATTGATAGATAGACCCGGAAAAAATTATTGCGTTTGTGAAGATCATTTTAAAGTGCAGGATGTTTTACCGGGTATACAACGCAAAAAATTAAAAAAGAATGCGTTGCCTGCTCTTCATTTACCGGTTCAGTCGCAGGGCCAATCTGAAGAAACAGATATGGACATGAAAATTTCCGTCAAAATTGAAGAATGTGAAGATCAACCGAGTTTGTTTGCTGAAACTCTGCCAGAGGTAACAAGGAAAAGAAAATTAGCATCGCCTACTCCAGGATGTAGCAGCAAAACAGAACTTGAAACTCAAAACAGTAACTTAGTTTTTTTGGGACAAGATACGTTTAAACAAATGTGCAATAAATTTCTGACGAAAGCACTTGCTGACATAGTTATAGCACAAATGAATTTAAAAAAATTAGCAGGAAAAAAATGCATTGATATCAATCTAATGAACTTGAATTTATACCACAGCAATCCTCAAGCCTACCGAATGCTGCAAGGTGCTTTACGTCTGCCATGTTCGTTAAGCTTACATAAGAATGTCATACCAATATCCACTAAAATAAAAGGTAATTTTATGTCGCTGTTTACAACTAAAATTAAAACCATGACAGATATGGACAAGAACTGCTCTGCTGTAATAAGTGCTATATCTTTAAAGCCCAATTTATTCTATAGCATAAATCATGATATCATTGTTGGTTTCCTCGATATCAATGGAATTAGGTTACCAGATACAGCAGAAAAAGCTTATGTTATGATGGTGCACGGAATATATGGTAATTGGAAACAACCTGTTGGATACGCATTGCTATCTAGAGGTGAAAAGTCTGTTGAGTTTAATGAATGGATTGACGGATTATTAGAAGAGCTATTTAAAATCGGACTTAACGTTCGAACTTTTGTCTCCGACACAGGAAACGAGTTTATTAACGCAGCAAAAAATAGATCTGTCACTATTGAAAAACCATATTTCTTCATCAACGATAGGAAAATATACTACATATTTGATGCTCCTCATCTTATTAAATTAGTTCGCAACCTTTTCATAGAACATGATTTTCTCTTTCAAGATCGTCGAGCTAAATATGAACACGTCCGTAATTTTTATGCTTTGGATAAAAAAAAAGAATACAAACTTGCGCCCAAATTAACTAAAAATCATATTTATCCCACAAATTTCGAGAAAAAGGATATACGCTATGCCACACAGCTACTAAGTAAATCTGTAGCCACAGGAATATCAACCTACGTCGACTTTCGCTTTGTTGAATCTGGACGAGACACTGCAGATTTTATTAATTTAATGAACAATTTGTTTGATTCTTTGAACTCATTTGACTTAAAAGACACTGATGAGTACAAAAGCGTTTTTCGAGGCAAAAAATCGCAAATAGATTTTTTCAATGAAATGTTGATATTTTTCCGAGATATAAAATTGTGTGATACAAAATTTGAACCAAAGTTTATTGAAGGTTTTCAAATAACAATTACATCTATCTTACAGCTATTTGATGACATTAGGACAGAAGGCTACACATATTTGCCAACAAGGCATCTGAATCTGGAAGTAATTGATCATTTGTTTGATCAAGTTAGAACAAAATGTGGCATAGCCTCAGAACCTACGAGCTGGCAGTTTGTGTCGACTTACCGAAAAATTTTAATATCCAACTTTATGAAATCTCAACAAAGGAAGAATTCCGCAGAAGATTTGACAAAATGGCTTATCCAAATTCAAACCAATCGGTTTAAACGAGTACTATCTGATAAACCGGTGAATTTATTTTTAAACTCTGATGACGATGCTGAGAGCACTTTTAAGATTAAGACTTCAGATTACAACAAACGGGAATTTCATAAAAAACATCGTCTTTTCGAAGTTAGCCACTACCTCCTGACGAAATGTGCTGAAAAACACGAATGTAAATTTTTTAGATCATATATCAAACCATATAAAAATATACCCGATTTCATTGAAGAACATCGCTATCGCGGCTACAGAGGATATAGTAAAGACCAGTGTAAGAGTTTGTTAGTTGTGCCGTGCGATAATTTTGTTCAATATGTTAAGAGAATGGACGCAAAGTTTGTTTCAAGCTTTATAATTGTAAATTCTAAGCATAACGTAGGGCAATTACTTTATAATAGTGTTATCGAGGAACCCTATAATTGTCCACCGTGCGGCTGCTTTCCTAAGCCTTATCTTGTAAAACTGTTTGTAAGAATGAACATATATAATGTCATAAAATTTAACAATAAAGCTTTTGGTTTATCTAGATCCAATGTTGGAAAAATAGTTATTAGTTGTTTATAAAAACATATTGCTGATAAATATATTGTAACAACTTATAACAACTTGTGTTTTATTAAGCTTACATTACTAAGTACGCTAAACTGTAATTCATTATTAATTATGTACTTAAATAGTAAGATAGAAAATCGAGTTTGTAGGGCACAGAATAAAAACTATTGCGTAACCCAGTAACCTAATAGTTATTCATTTAAAGGAAACCAAAGTCTTCTAAAATTCCTATTCTTTTCAGATTAAATAAAATTTCCACGAAAAGCTTAGAATTAAAAAGATTATTGAACTCATAAACAGTATTTTTAGCGTCAGGCTCTCGGCCGAGATAATAAGATAGATATTGATAAACAATAACAACGCATTGGTCACAAACCGAATGTTGATAGGTACAAGAATTAAATTTATATAATATCTTAGTGTGTTGGGTCTTATTTGCACACTGCATTGAAATTCACAAATGCATATTATATTCAATATTCATTAAATATTAATACGTTATAATTCATGAGATAATTATAGCTTGTAGCTCGATATTCAGGTAAATGGCACGCGAATAAAGAAGCCTAAGCATCAGTAGAGGACTGGTATCAATCATGAAGACCCGGATAATCAAATGTCATGCATGTCACAGAGATATTTAACAAGGTCTGCTACTAAAAGTTCCGAAAACGAATTTGGTTAATATATTTACTTTATTTTTATGGATATGTCGTTGGTCATGTGGTCGCAAGCGTTACTGTTGAGCGTGAGGTCCTGGGTTCGATTCCCGTGTCAGGCAGTGTTATTGGGTTTTGCCATCTAGAATTTCTCAGTAGGAGCATGGAGTCTGGATTTGTGCCCGGTTTATGGCAATAGGCTCGCCCCCTATTACATGGGACTGGGTGTAATACAGGTACACCTTTGCTTAACCCTTCGGGAATTACAGGCAAGATGTTAAGTTTTTTTATTTCCTATTGCCTAGCCTTTTCTCAATTATATTGGGGTCAGCTTCCAGTCTAACCGGATGCAGCTGAATACCAGTATTTTACATGGAGCGACTGCCTCTCTGACCTCCACAACCCAGTACTAGGTAATACGATACCCCTTCGTAAAACTGGTTGTCAGACTTTTGGGCTTCTAACTACCCGTAACGACTGTCAAAGATCTACAAATGACAGCCGGGACCAACGGCCTAGCGTGCTTTCCGAGGCGCGAGGTCTATGTTAAGATGGTCACCCATCAAAAGACCAATCTCGGCAAGCGTAGCTTAACCCGATGAATCGAACCGTGCGGCTGTTATTACTTAGCCACGAGCTCCTCGCGTTGATGCATATTATGTGGGAGTCATTTAATGTTTTTCGTGACCAACGTTTCCTCAACGACCCATCACGCCACGCGTGACTCACTTGTATTGTACAGTTGTGTTATGTTATTATTACGTCTACGCGATGTTGCCAGCTCAGCATTATACGCCTTTATGTTATGTTAAAACGTAAAACGTTTTTTGAGGATGATATTCTCGTAACATAAATTAAAGTATGTCTATTTCTGTTTATGTTTTATACATCTATTTAATGAATATATTGAATCACATTTTAATTTTAATAAATTAGCTTTCGTTAAGTACGCTGTACTGGTACAGTGTCTTAATATTTGTTTGCTGCACCGGTCGAGGTCATTAGGTCGCCCCGGCTGTCGCTAAAAACCAGCGCTGGGGCTCTATCTTGCATAGGAGTAGCATAATGTTGAGCGATAGCCGATTTGCGTGGATGTGACGCATGCTTCCCCCAACCTTTTCTCATTTTTGTATTTTAAACTATTTTTGCGTCATGTTTACCGCAAATAAACGTATTTTCTTTCTTTCTTTCTTATGTCAGTGATTTATGTGTCGGCCGTTATTGTCATTCAAACTCAAAGTATCTACTATCATCTATTTAAGGCAACATATTTTACCACTTACTAGATCCAGATTTAATACTATCAATTTGAAAAAAATAATTGTTACGTATGGTCCATGGGCCGCATGGCGAAATTTTAAATGTATCAACGGTATTTAGCATAATGTCCAGATTTCCAGACCGTTAAAGTCCCGACACAGCCCCGTCACAGTATAACAGTCAAGTCCTGCGGTTTGCCATTGACGTCACTTCACGTCACCGATTCGGTGACATCGGGGCTTGACGGTATTTGCGGCACTGCCATGACTCCAATTTGGAGTCAATTGGAGTCAAACCGGGCCTTAGCGGTATGTAAGTAGTGATTCTGTCGTTGTAATCGCATTCCAGATAAATTCACATAAAAATTCCAACAAGAGCATTAGTATGGGCGTCGCGTCTCGACAGCCGATAGGCTGGGGTAGACAAGCGCATCAATCTTAAGACGATCCTAAAAAGGTGAGCCGTTATGTAACTCTCTTTTGTGCGAACGTGAACAGGCGCGCAGACAGAATACATTATGCAGAGTTTTTATCTCGACGCCTCTCAGGACACGCATTGGCTGTTTCTGTGTAGTCTTGCATGCAAATGTGGTAAAAGACTCCTTTTTCCTGCCGCAGGCAATAATTTCTTTCAAATGTACCCAATTAAGCTACCTACAAAAGTAACTGGTTGTTTGCTTCAGTAATATGCTAACATTGTTCGCAAATCTTATCTAATCTTCTTGACTGTCTAAATATACTTCATGATAAAATACTAATTCGAATAATATCTTGGGGTTATCATTGCATAACCTCAAAAGATAACAAAAGAGTCAACAAAAGCCAGCTCAGAGCTCTCGCCAGCTGGATACCATCACGTAATTCGTGAAATTCAATGACAAAAAAGTGAATAAAAAACTAGCCAGTTAGCAAAAAAATTAACGGCAACCAAATCTGATAGAATGGGACAGAGATAGTGGATTGAAACCGTTAGAAGGAGACGGATGTGCACGCCATCTTGCCTGCATCGAGTCTTTAGTCACGCGCAGTAAAACGGGTCCGTGGCTTAGGCCCCCAGTGGTCGACGCACCTGTGGCCGACGCCCCCGATACGATTAATTTAATATCTCTTTTTTTCTGTGCTGTTTCACTTAGTACAGTAAATGAGAAAAGTGTTTCACCCTATTAATAAAGGAAAAACATAGAACAACTAATTTAGTAGAGGCCTGGAATCACCGTTTAAAAAACCACCTGGGAACGAACCCGTCTTTAATGTCGTTTTTAGAAATATTTAGGATTGATATTTCTACCTACGGCACGGCACAAGCGAGGTAATATTATTTATGTTACTTATATATAAAACAATTTACAATATTACAAAAAAAAATGTAGTTTTAAAGAAATTTATTAAGATATTTACCTAGTTTTTTCTTTCAGACTGAAAAACAAAAACATTCCTGTGAGCGAACTGTGAAAGAACAACACAAGAAAGAATGAAAAAAATATTGCCAATTTAACTGAACAGTATGAAAACAAAAAAAATTGCAGTCATGTTTTTAGAACAAATCCGCCCATATGTGGCAGTTCGTCCTAAAAAGTAATAATTTAACTTACACAATGAAACGAGATGATTTTGCTTGTATACTATTTTTAAGTTATAAATTTTGAAATTTTAATTTATATAAGTTTTTACAGTTGATTATTTCTATGCTAGCAAAATTTCATAACATTTCACATGTAAAAAATTTGTTACTCTACGAGTACGTTTGTTTTTTAAGCCTGATTATTTTGTTGTGTTATTGCTATTGAAACTGACTGATATAATTAGGTAAAATTATTCTCATTTGTTTCACAGTTGAATATGTTTAATAATTATTGTTACAAAGATAAAAGAACATTTCACTATGTAAAAAGTTAGTTGCTCTGCAGTAATTTTTAAGACTGATTATTTAAAATTACTATCTTGTTTTATTACATTTGCGACTGATTATTATAATTAAGTTAAATGGTTCTCTTGATTATAGGTGATGAAAACTGTGATTTATATTAAAAAAATACTAGATTTCTTATCGAGATATATAAATAAATAATGAAAAATAACTAAGACTTTAATTTTTCAAAACATACCTCTAATATAAAAGCATTTCTATGTTATAAATATAATTACGATTTAATGTTATGCATATACTTACAATCAATATAAGTATATTTAATATTTTTGTAAAACAATTTTTGTGCCTGACAGTACATTTGATCAAAAATTACTTTGAATTAAATTAATCGAATCGGGGGCGTCGGCCACAGGTGCGTCGACCACTGGGGGCCTAAGCCACGGACCCAGTAAAACAGCGTTTCTATTTTTTGCGTGCTCTCGTCTGACCTCGTTGGTTTATCGTTATCATACAGCTCTAATAATAAATGGATTTCGCTCGTCATGGAATGTGTGCGCACAACAAGCGGGCATATCAAAAACGAAGATAGCCTTCGCCCGAAGCTCGTCAAATTTATAGGCCTGCAATATGCAGTCGCTCAATAAATTGCACAAATTACCTTATCCACTAAACCAGTTTACATTATACGCTCAAACTGCCTTCCCGTTGTAACGGTTATTGCATAGATTAGTTAAGATTACTCGTATAATGCTCTATATTGTTGTGTCTACTGTTCCGTTCGATAAAATACGGCCCACTTAACCCCTTAATAGTGAAGTTCATAGTCAATTAGTACAGCAACACAGTTGTGAACTTTCGACGTCTGCGTGCAAACGAGATACAATTGGCCGCTTTTCGAGACTGTCCTGTTTAATAGAGACGTTTTAAACTAACAATCAGGATATTTCGTGACTCAGTATTCAATAATTATAAGCTATGTACTTACTTATTAATAACGTTGCGTGACTATTTACAATTTGTTACAAAGTCTTTAATTCGACATTATATTTATTAATTTGTTGTTCGTTTTGAAAGCACCGTTTTTACCCGATTGCCCCAGAAGGAGGGTAATGTTCTTCGAGTCGACAGTATGTATGTATGTCTATTTCTTTGGCACGCTCTGTAGCCTAAACGGCTTGATCATAGATATCCGTGGACTTGATGAATTTAAACATGTGAGGTGTCGTTAGCTTCGTCTTAATTTTGGGAGTGACATCGGCTATATAATATTTATATATTGCATCTGCAAATAAAATTAAAAGGGAGGGGCAGGTTTAAAAAAAAATACTACATTATTGGTATCAAATAAAAGCTAATAATGACTCAATATATATTTTAATAAAACTAAAAAGCTTGAAATAAAACAAATTATTTAAAAAAACAAAAACCCGACTGCAAAAATACATAACTGAAAAGAGAAAAACAAGCATTATAATCTATATCATTTTGCTATTGCACGCGGGGGACAAACAAAATGTACACCATAATTTCAGGTTATTGGTTTGCCCCGCCTGCAATACCAAAATTCTATAGATTATAATGCTTGTTCTTCTCTTTTCAGTTATGTGTTTTTGCAGTCGAGCTTTTTTTCTTCTTCTTAAAACGTGGCGGATATTTCCGAGGCAAGTCAAGGACGGGTCGAACACGAATCCATTGAGAGGAACGATCACGAGTGATGCTTCTTTATATCGGATGCAATGATTTACTGCCTCAATAATGTGGCCGTTTAGTCATTAATCATGATGCTCAGACATGATTTGCAATATCCATAAAATACAGTTAGTGCTGGCTCTGTAGACAGACTATGACTTAGTGCTTGCTACACGGCTGCCAACCGCGTCCCCGACAGACAGAGGTGACCTTGGTTGGCGACAGGCAGAGCTGTTTGAAATTTGCCATCTACATGGTTGTAAACCACCAAGGTCGCCTCTGTCGGGACGCGGTTGGCAGCCGTGTAGTAAGCCCTTTATAGGCGACATAAAATTCCATTGCAGGTATAATAAAGTACGTTTTAGTTAGGAAGCTGCACAAACTTCATGACCTAATAAGAATAAATGTGTAGAAAAATGAATCCTTTGTCTGTGAAAGTTTGCGGTGATAAAACTGAGACGTTTTTACGTAAATATAAAAAAAAATACACACACGCCAGATACTTTTAAGAAAACTTTACTAGTTAGAATAACTCCGGTCGTTTGGAAAACAAAACTAACTTGAAGCAATGAATAAGAAGACACTATAAATTAACTCGGGTAATGTAATACAAAGTTTATTCGCAGCCAGACAGCAATTACGTCGAGAACTTTAAGCGGTATTCACGAACACCAAAGAGGATGGGAGGCTTCCCCCTTCGGCGCCATCCCATCGCTCACCCCTTTGAAACGGTTCAAACTCACAGTAGGGGGAAAATTGTCAAAGTTCCACCACCCTCTGATTCTATCCGATTATTTTGGAATCTTTTAGGGCTTCTAACTTTGTTTGACACTTG
Organism: Omphaloscelis lunosa; assembly: GCA_916610215.1. NCBI lineage: Eukaryota > Metazoa > Arthropoda > Insecta > Lepidoptera > Noctuidae > Omphaloscelis > Omphaloscelis lunosa. The sequence continues at coordinate 7,468,286 of OU744255.1, forward strand.
GGACTGAGAGAAAAAGTTGATCGTTCAGTGGATTAATTGAATTCACCGCGATTTCATTACGCATTGTTGTCAGTGGGGGCGAAACTTCTGTTGTGGGTACTTGTTGAGCGGATACAACATTACTTCCACTTAAATAAGCACCCTTCACCGTTTTACTGTTACGTATCGCTTTATGATTCGTATCGGTAAGGAGAGAGTGAATTCCAAATTACACAACCCAATTAAAATGTGAACGAAAACTGAGGGGTTTCATAACAAAACAAATGAAAGACGGGGAAAGGCAAATAAACACGATATTTTAAAGTAGGAAGGCTGCGAGCTGCGAGGCGGCAGGAGTTGGGCGCAGTCCACAAAGTTGGCAAGTTCAGAACTTCTGCCGGTTGGAACTTGGCTGCTTCAAAACTGTAATGGCTAGAAGCAGATAATCTGCAAGTTTGTCACTGTGAGCAAACTTCGCTAATATGATCCGTAATTACTTTCCAAGCATGATCTTGATAACGCTCAAGAATATTTTACTGTGAGAGAATATTAAATTTCAACTCGAGTCTTTGATCAATATTAGCTTCAAATTTAGTAATGAATCTATTAAAATCAAAACGATTTGATTAAATTAAGGTAACGTTCATAAGTTGTTGAACTTTGCTTTGAAAGTGTTAAGCATTCCAACAAAAGAAAGTCACACATCAGGCATACATTGACTGCCTTGGTTTACGAACCAAATAAAAGTTAAATAAAATAGTCTACGTCAGTAACTTACCTAACACAATTACCTACCCAGTGGACAAAGAGAAATAAAACTGTAGCAATAAAATTGGAACAATAAACGTCGCGTATAAAAATAGGACAATCCGTTGAAACTTTCATTTTAATGAAATATAGAAACAAAGAATAACAAGAAAGTTTTATAACGAGCAACTCTTGGAAAACCTGAACTGAACGTCATCTTGCGAAATGTAAAACCTAATAATGTTTAACTTTCCGTGCCAACTTAAAGTTAAAAGTCTGGCAGTATGTAATGGTCTAGCTGAATTTACACTTAAATGGTAAAGTGGATATTCCTGTTTCAGATATTTCTTTTATAATTATTTTTATAAACCATTCTAGGTAAGTTAATTTCAGCTTGGAGTAAACAAAGATAATGATGAATTTTAAGAACTCCGATAAGGAAAATATAGACGGAGTTTATGTTATATACTTACAAAATATGGTACAAACAACGATGATAAAAGTATTGAAACATAATAAGACAATGTAGCAGATAAGCAGAGTAAACCCCAACTAAATAAAAACAAGTATACGTGAGTCGGACTTGGTATCTCCACCTCGATGAATAACTTACTGACACAGAACTTCGCCTCGACCTTAGTTATATAATTGAGTTGTACGGATTCACCAACTTCGGAAATTGATTATTAACTCAGAAATTGGGATTGCAAAGGAAATACTCCATTTATTTCTCTGTTTTCGGTTAAAACTTTGCAAAAACATGAAATTGTTCCTAAGTTTAATAACTAAAGTAAAACAATATTTATGACTTTGCGAAATACGTTTCTAATGCAATGATGGATCATTTTGATAACTTTTCCTGATGGTAAATTAGTTTGTATATTACTGGCCTCAGTTTCTCCTATTAGTCTTAGAAGATTAGGAGGGTCTTGGCAGCTAAATTACTTCATACAATCATTATGTTGAAACGGCAAGTAATGAACTTCGATGATACCCACTTAAATAAATTATCTTCGATAAAATCATTATTATTTACAGGTAAATTACTTAGCGAACCTCTAATCAGAGATTAATTAATTTTGAAAGTAATTAAAGCAACACTTAATTACACTCTCAATTGGATTTTAGTGAAAGTCAAATATTTGGGGAGAAATTAAATGTTAGGTAAATAAGTACTGATAAGATTAAATATTAAAGACTAAGTAAACTTCTTATCAAATTAATATTATTTTATCTTGTCTTAGATAAAATATCGTATGTTATTTACAATTTTCCACAATTACTGGATAAACATCTATCGATTATCAACGAGTTTATTATCATTGAATGCACTATAAGTAAGGATAGAGATGTCTGGAATTCCGCACTGAATAGACGGGGTCTTTTGTTTATCATTCTTTAAGTACATTTTGTATCATGTTTTCATTACATGACCATATTTCATAGTCATAAATAATAGTAAAAATCAGCCTGAATAGTCCCATTGCAGGGAAAAGGCCTCCCTCGTCATGTTCACAACTAAATCCCACCACAACTTAATAATCATATTGATTGTTTTTGCTCATGTTACTATAACAACTTTAATAAAACCAATATCAGTATTTAAGTTAATCTGATATTACCATCGACGTGACCACTAAAGTTTCTACAAACCCTGTTTGTTATTCAACGGATGTAACGAGTCCCAAATCCAAATCCACGGCCACTAGGGTAAAACAATAACTGTAAATTAAGCTGGAAACTCATTAAAAGCGAGCCGAGAGAGGACGGTGCTTCAACATGTTTTATACGATCGAACTTTAATTGGGAGGACCGAAGTTCACTTGATATTTGTTAACTTACTCAAATTGGTTTCAATACTCTCAGTAACTTCTCAAAACTTTTTATAAACGCCTTCTTTGTGCCGTTACATACCGTTTCATATCTGCTGTTTGTTATTATATTGCTGTTTATATAAAACGCGCTTTTACGACAACATCGTGGAAGCGATTCTCTTCTCTTTCCGTTTAAAAAATCTGAATATTATTATCATTACGACCTTTACGATCTTTATATTTTCCAACCATGTACAAACATATGAGTAATCACAGCGGGTATGAAGGCTTAAGGCACTTGATTTCGTGAAAATGATTCCACGTTTATATTCAAAGTTAACTGCTATAGCAAAGGTCGATCCGGCCGTTTATAGGGAAGGGAAACCATCAATCAACATTTAGTTGATACGACCACTTGGAATACGATTACTTGTACATCGACGTTGGCGCATTTCCAATTCCAGTTCAAATAGCTATTTACAACCGTAGAGTTCATGTACTGGCTATAAATAAATATGTACTAATTGAAATAAAATGCCATGACAGAATGATTAAGCAATGAATGCTGTAGATAGAAATGTCAAAGAAGGAACGCTGTAAAATTATTAAAGTATGTTGAAATGTGTACTCAAGATAAGTAGAGAAAGTAATTTAAAACATGTTAAACAATATACTACATACGACATGATTGAGAATAGGATTGTGTAAGAAAGGCGATAAAAGTTGCGATATTTACGCATTTAAAAGAGCTGAGTCATTAAGTTTACGGTTTGTTTTCCTTCTTACTACGTTCCGAATTGGGAAGCATAATTTATGGCATCTCGTTTTGGATAACATAATGACTGGCAAGAATCGCATGAAGTTTGGGCCCAAACAAACAATCTATTCTGATTAATCTGTGGATACATTTACACGTTTATTAAGTTTCGTAAGTCTTTGTATAATAAACGTGTATACAAACAACGTTTGATTTAATTTGCACTTGCGGTAAATCCCAGACGATGCCACAAACATTGTAACAAGACTCAAGAATAAACACTGATTACTATGTAATCAAATTGAATCGACAGAAAACAAGCAAGCATAATGACTGCAAAAATACCCAAAAATTATAGCATCAGAAGAACTAAAAACATCAACGATAATGACAATATTTCATGACTTTTAATAATTTCAGTTGTAGATAAACACAATTTATTGTTCATGCTACATGCGGTTACATTCGTGAAATAAACGTAATTCGTAAAGTCTAAATACCCTTGAGATTGCGACCATATTTTGTCGTTGGAGCGAAGCCAACCAATTCGCAATACAGCATTAATTCACTTACTTAACACACAGTTTTATTGTTTTCAGCACCAGATTGTGACATTGCATATTGTAAGGAAATGTTAATATTTGCTCAAATAAGTATGTCTTCACATACCACATTGCTTTACCAGTTTTATACAATACAAACTGACAGTTCAATAAAATTACTAGGATAATGACTGCAATATTAATGTTTCAGTAAGCTGCTTGGAAATAACAATCCGCATAAATAATTGTCTCGTTCACGGTCACGATCTTTGTGGATGTAATAAAATTGTCTCCAGCTCTCGACGTTTCCTCATTGCGAGGGTCATGACCTCTTACATCGTTTCTTTATGCATTTCATCTCAATTATATACGCCAAACAAATTACTGAAATTTTCCCAACGCTTAAAGTCAAATTACACTCATTGTAAATTATTTGAGAGAACGTCGCCCGTCATAAATATTGTCCTCTGTTCATTGTTTCCAATAAAAAAATATGATAAATGGTAGCTATTACGGTGGGCCACGTTTGGCGTGCCGCCACGGTCGTCAGCCTCGCCTTGACCAACATCGAGACGTGATCCGAGATGTCCGTTTCACTGTATGCGCATATTGATTACCAGATTATAGAGTTCCTTTGCATAATTCGCCAGATGCATATTGATACGGAGCTATTTAGAAAATAAAACAGAATTTCAATTCAGGGAAAGAGGTTCATTTTTGCCATGACACTAAATCTTAATTTAAGCGATTTCAAGCGAATTCACAGTAATTGGACTGAGAAAACGAACAGTTCAAAAAAACCTTGAATAATTCTTATTTATTTACCATTTAATTAAAGGTATTTAAGTAAGTCACGACAGTCAACAGCGAAGACGTCAGACCTTGTTGATCAAGTACATAATCATTGAGTATTTAAATGTCAGACCGAAAACGCAAACGAGCCACGTGGGTGCGTTCCCACATTTTGTTTCCATTCTTGTCACATTTATTATTGGAACTCGCCCATTCTCTCGATTAAATATGCTAATATAATCGTTTCCAAACCATCAGTTAGTTTAGTTCATTTGTAATCTAGAATATAATTAGAATGTTCATTAACAAGGGAAATGAGCTAAAATCATTAGCATAACCGTAATATAGTGTCGTTTTAACGATAAGTACTAGTTTTACAAAACTATTTAGTTTACAATCAATAAATATCTGACAACATGCGCAAACGGACGACTAGGCAACGAAGTCATTTAATAATGTATTTTATGAACCCATTTCAATGTTACATGTATTTTATTTAATGTACATTCTCAATGCTCATGTCCTGCCGAGAGCTACCAGACAAACAATTTTATTAAGAGACACCATTGAGGCTCTTATAAAAGCGTAATGAAAATAAACTGTAGTTGTGACCTAGTTCACAATCGTACGCTAGTTTGTTTAAAACGATAACACGCCGTTTCCAATGATAAATTTAATAATAAGGATTTATGTTATCAGGAACACTTAGAGATAGCTCGTCTATGTAAAAACACGACGAGGAACGCTCAAACGGTCCTATCAGCCGACAAAACTTAGGAATCAACAATTAATTTAACACAAAGTCACATGATTTTACAAATTACCTACGCTACTTAGTGGGATTATTTCCTTAAAAACCTTTTGAAGTTAAAAATGCACGTGAGCAACTTAGTGGACGGTAAGCAATGGATAGCTCGCCGTCCGATAAGGACCAGGCCCGGGTCGACGGCGCGTTGTGTTCCACGCGCGCCTCAAAGAGATGTCAGCAGAATTGACGGGGTCCGTTAGGGCCGATGCCTGCCGGGGGTGCGAAGAAACCGAAAGGGATATCGTGGCCCCCGGCAACGGGGCAACCGAAGGAACACGGGTGGGTTTTAGTCAGTAAGAGTCTGACACGCCCTCCCGTTCCGCGGGAGAAGTTATTTGATAACTTCCCACACAAAAAAAAAAGTTAAGAATGTACGTCAGCAACTTATTAAGTAATTTGTAATGGTATAAATAGGGCAAATGCAGAATAGGAATGCATAATATTTGCTCAGCAGATAATCAATTTCGTGTTCATGGAATACAAGACAAACAGCCACGTAAGCTGTTTATTTTCCTGGGAATACCGAAGAATCGCCTGGGAAATATCAATAAGTACTATATTATTGAATACTTCTGCGTTCGTTCTTACGGAATACGGCTGTTTATAGGCGAGAGGTGACCGGCTGCGTCTACCGCGTATTGTTATGATTTTCAAACCGAATCCATTAGCTCCACACATGGCTTTAAACATTACCAACACACTTCTCCTTTTGTTTACAGCTTTATGTTTCCGTAAGAGAAATAAAACTGGCAATAAGTAAGTTCTGGGAAAGTTTCTAATACGATCTATTGTCACGGTATTGTATCGAGTTGAATACCGTCAGATAACTCGATACGTGCTGGTGCGTGATATCGTACATGTTATTTCCTATCTTATTACTGGAATTATTTTTTGCGATCAATAGTAAGATAAAGTTATAATTTAATAGAACTCAAGATTAGTTTATCATTCAACATTCATACATATTACTAGAGTTCTCATTAGCAGCTTTCTAGATCAAGATTTCAAAAGCCGTTATCACAAATATCATTAATTTTATCTTGAGTAGTTCGCAAGGTGTGTCAATGACTTCACTCGAGATTTATTGAAATGTTATAAGATATTCTGTGTTTTTAGGGTTCCGTACCAGAAAAGGAAAAAACGGAACCCTTATAGGATCACTCGTGTGTCTGTCTGTCTGTCCGCCTGTCACAGCCAATTTGCTCCGAATGTGACCCAAATACGGACGTGTAACGTAAATAAATGAATTTTGAATTTAGGGGTCACTTTTGGGAAGCAAACAAGAAAAATAAAAAATAAAGTTTTGCTAACAGTACCATATCAAATAAAAGGGCACTTGTTGCGAGGATCATGTTTTTCAACTACAATGTTAATTTTGTTCTTGGGATAAATAGACTCATCTCAACTACGGAACCATTCATCGTGCGTAGTCCGACACGCACTTGGCCGGTTTTTTTATTCCGTTGTGATTTACAATGGAAACATTTGGGCGATGTCTGGCAAATGTTTTGGCATGGAGCCCGACATAACACATGTGCATGTATAAAGTGCTCGGATGAATATATAATGGTTGAGTATACGTCTGGAAATGTAGTTACACTAAACGAAAACTGACACGTCTGATTTAGCGTTAAAGTCATGACAGTTTGAGTACATTATGAGCTGTTTTGATCAAATGCTTGCCTTTGAAACTCTGACTCATAAGGACACGATAAAGTATGAATGAATTAAGAATAATATATTTCTAGAACTTGTATAAATCTACAAGCTAAATAAGCTGTTCGTATGTTGTGTTCAAATTAAAAGTAATGCAGACAGCAAACTCACAGTTGACAGAACAAGCAAATGTAGTGATACGGGGACAGAAGCGTGGCATAATTTTAATAAATTAATTGCATATTACGTGAATGATGTGTCTGAATTGTCATTATGTCTAAGCTTTATAGAAACTAAATTTAGAAGCAGGATTCGTCATTTTTAATCCATCTAATTTGTCAAAAATATCACGCAAAAATATCTGTTATAGTAACTTTACAAATTATACGTTAAATAGGTAAGGTATTTTATGAACACAAAACCTTGTTAAACATACCCGTAGCAATGTTTTCAAAACAAAAACAAAACAAAAAGTCCACAGCTAAAAATATTAGCACAATAAAAACGCCGAGGGGATTAAAGGAAGATTAACGGCTGAAATTCCGTTGAAACGGCGAAAAATTCCGTTTGAATCGCCCCATTTCATTCAATCAATTCCTAGTATCGAAGGGGACAAATGCCCTATTGATTTTCCTTGGTCACAAATGAGTCAGAGTTGACGTCACATGTTTATTTTCGATCCACACTGGTTTATTACTCAAGTCATGAATCTAACATTCTGGCCAATTTGGCATTGTGTGCACTGTGACAGTTTTCCGGCTATATTTCACCGGATAATAGGTATTCTGTATAGCATCGGTAATTTCCTAAGAAATGTGGTAGCACTTTCCACGTTATTGAATTATAATGAGGATGTTTATTTCCTGTAAGCGACAGTCATCAGTAATAACGTTGGATTTGAGCTGAACTTTCAGTATCATTTTCCTTGAAGAGTATTCTTCACTTAGGGAGCGTCCATTCTGAAAGTGGGCAACGTCGCAAATAGGCGTCAAATGTTTCGCTGTATTGATTAATTTGACAATATTACTGTATGGAAATATGAAATATCGCTAACTAAACAGTATACCAAAATATTGATAAGTAGCTTTTGGCCTCGGCTTCGCCCGCGTGGATGTCGAAAATTATGCCACGTAAAATATCCAACGATCTACTGATACCGGGATTACATACCTAATAGCCGAGGAAAAGGTCATTGACTCCTACCGCTGCGCCCGCGTTGCTGTCAACCATAATTATTTTGTTACGCGGAATTTTGAATCTGTAATATCTTTTAAACCATTCATTTAAATGAAATGAAGTCAAGGCATACTTTAATCTAAATTAAATGCTCAATTTAAGTAAGATAGTTTATTGGATAAGGATTAATATAATACCGGTCAAAATAGCTTCGGAAATAAAAATGGTTATTTTGGGTCATTAAAAGATAGACATATGCCATCGCGGACTTTTTTGTTGAACTTTTTAAGATGAACAATACTGTAGAACATAAATTTTGTGTAACTTTTACAATTTTTGCGGCGCACGCTAATAAAGTTCCCAGTCGGCATGATTTCTTCCGACATCTTCAACAATAATTGCCAAATTTCAGCCAATTTACACGAAACCTTAATGAATTACACACTAAAACCTTCCGCATAAATCACTCCGTCCATTGGTGTCCAAAACCGTTAAAAAATCCATTCAGTAGTTTTTGAGTTTATCACGTTGAGATAGACACATAGACAGACCGACAGACAGACAGACGCGTGAGGGACTTTGTTTTATAATTATATAAGGATGAAATGCAATAATTACATTCGCAACACCGAATATTTAGTTTTAGATGTAAGAAAGGTATTTGGAAACTTTCCAAATACCTTTTACATCTAAAACGGTTACAACATCAAATTAAATGTTATTAATTGCAATTCATTATTTATATTTTAATACAAACAGGTAAATCTATATATATAAAAATGAAATCCTATTTCCTTGGTCACGGCATCACGCTAAAACTTCTGAACGGATTTGGATGAAATTTGGCATATGGGTAGACCATGACCCAGAAAAGGACATAGGATACTTTTTATCTTAATATTCCTACGGGATAGAGACTTATGCGGATGAAACCGCAGGGCGCAGCTAGTACTGAATAAATTTGACAGGAATTTGCGACGTTGCTAACTTTTAGAACGCACGTTCTTTTGTTAAGGGAAAAACCTGTAGGTACAAAGAAAGAGTAATGAGTTCTTACATTTTTCATTACACGTGGGAAGTTTTTGATAAAATCCTGAATAGAAACTGCTTTTAAAACTTTACTAAATTCCGAATCGCTGTAAATCGAAAGATTCGAAACAAATTAGCATGCTATCACTAACGATTCGGAAAGTCACGATCGTTTAGCATGGATAATAGACCGAACCGTAATCAGGTCGATTAATATCGGTTTACGTACAATGAACGAGGCTCATGGGAAATTAATTCCCCACGCTGCTTCAGGGCGTGATGACCTCGTAAACAACACTTAGTACTTATTAGATTAGATAATTTTGTAAATCAGCTTAAAAATGCCAAAATACACTGACGAGCAATATCAAAAAGCCACTTGCAATAGTGCCAAAAAATATTTCCTAAACCACACAAGTTATAACTACATGAAGTAAAAAAAACTTTAACACAGTTTAATAGGTGATTTTCATGCGCTATTAAATACACATGAATGTTGCTTTTTACTTAAAGAAGCTATCTTGCGTGGATGCTACAAGGATCTTCTGGCGACTGCAGGACATTGACAGGGGAGCGTTGTTGGTAAACATTTATGAAATTGTCACAGAAGTCGTATTGAAAAAACAAGACGTACGACTTTTTAATTAGTTGATAATTTTAATTCATGTTCTTTATTGCACCTCTTTAGGTCATAAGCTATCGTAATATCAAAAAAAATTGGCTTAGGTCCTACGGACGTAATAAAATCCCGCCGCGATTTTATAACGTCAGTGCGGGCTTAGTTCTGATTTAACAGCGAATCAATTTTCCCGTCTTCCCCTTAAGATAGGTCTTAAGTCGAAGACGGGAAAATTGATAAATATTTCTGGCCAAATATTTTTGATATTACGATAGCTTATGACCTGAAGAGGTGCAATAAAGAACATGAATTAAAAATTTCGACTAATTAAAAATTTATGCAGCAACGCGAAATATCGCGGGTATTCTGGTTTAACTATATTAAAATTAAATGTATCCGCAGCGTTATTCTCATTAATTTTTTAAACAAGAGTGACGGTTATCGACAGAACAATGAGGTTAATTAAGAAAAGATTTCCTCTTGCAAACGATAGATAAGCTATAACGAATATTTACAAATCGTGCTAAATTCCAATGAGTAATCCACTATTTTTAGTTTGTTTTCCCGAAATGGCGGCCATGGAGATATTGTTATGATAAAAAATATTTATTGTGAAATACCTACAAAAGGTCAAAGTGATAAAACTGATAATGGAATAGAAATAATAATATTGACTATCTACATAAGATAACAAAAGAATGTAATAACTCTAGAGGCAACTGAAAAAGACATGTTCACTGTACCTTCCGACTTTTTTGATTCTGTAAATCTCTGCGTACCTGGAACAACAAAAAAACGAATTGTAAATAAGATAGAAATAAGATAAAAATAACTGATTAGTGTCAAGGTTTCATTAAGGAAAATTCGTGGCCTCGTTTTCTTATGATAACAGCCTAAAGAACAATAGATTTAATTCCGACAAGATTTTTTCATCCATGATAAAGTTTCTAAACAAGATAAATGGATAAGGAAAAAGAGTTGAAAAATGTTGTTTTATCGTACGATACTGATAAAGCTATTTACTGAGTACCCGATAAGGATTAAATAGAGGAAGTAGTGCTAAGTAGAAGTTTTTATTTGATTGCATTTCTGTCGATCGATCATATTACTATAATGAATTAAATATTTTAGTGTATTGCTGGTATTAAATAATAACATAATTCAATTCGCGGAAAAGTTCTCGGTAGGCATTGAATTATAACTGAAACTACTATTGTAAGTGCGGAATTAAATACATAAAACATAAACTGTGTCGAACAGAATTCCCGCTGCGATAACCTCGCTGATAACACCCAAGTTCCCGGTTTTAATTAATATAATTACAATATCGAATTAATCATATCAGAAGACCTTACACTACCGTATCTTTGATCTATTTTCGAATTTTATAATGGCAAGGAGCAGTGACACAATATATCAATGAATTAACTTTCACTAATTTGAATTTTAATAGCACTATAAATCGTTAGTCTGACGTCGTCGGTTAATGAGACCGCCACTCCTTCGGGTCACTCCACCCAACGGTCCATTGCGCTAATTAATTGCCTGTTAAACTGCAGTTCCTTGTATGTTAATTCTTGATGGTGCAACTGGCTCGCGTACATTCAAACCGGATTAGTTTATAATTGAGTTTATAGTCTTTGATATCGTTGTAAAACTATAATGTTTAAAGGCTCGAGAAGTTTCACCGGTTTGATCGGTTTATGGTCTTATTATGAGTCATAGACTACATTTATAGTGGCATTTTAGTACCTATCCGGATTTGGGTGGAATCGCGGTTTATTAGTTGGCCAATCATAGTAGCAAATCTGTTCTTCTTTCCATTTTAAGAGGATTAGTAACGGTCATCAAATTATTTTTGCTACTTGAATGTCTACTACAAAATCATTAGTTGTTCCGACATAAAACTGTTCATTGTGTGCCATACAGTTGCAAGCATTATAGAAAGTGAGTGCGGAACACCACACCATGGTTTCCACTGCGAAACATTCTCTTGGTAACGGTACAATGGTCCATCTATCATATTCAATTGCATGTCCGCTGACAGTTGCTGCTATAGCCACTTAAATGTAGCTCTCGTCATTGTGTCCGCTTGATGAGGATGGATTTATTTATCGTTGGGACGCATTTGACGTCTCTGAATTGGTTCAAACTGGGTTTTGAATTCGACCACAGAATGCCTTTTAAATTTAAATTCTCTGAATTGGATCAAACGGGGTTTTGAATTCGACCATAGAAAACCTTTGAAATCAGGTTAGTCTGTACTTATTTAGAATAGGTACGGAATGCTTAGTGTGCCTACGCATATAAAACAGGTTTTTCAAAATGCGTCACAACAAAGCACATTCCTTTCATAATACTTGTGAAATTCGCAAACATTGAATTACTTCCATCTATGCTAGCGAATATTACACGATTTTTAAATGTACATACAAAGATATTCCGCAATATTACGAGGGAAACACGAGAGCTGTGTCATCATACCGCTAGCGGATATAACATGATAAACTATAATTATAATGCAGTCATAGGAAGTGACAATAAAAAATCCTCGTGTGGTATCGCAGTGTTGCGACAAAGGGATACTTGGAGCTGTTATCGGGCGTGCGATAAACGTGATAGTGATAAGTCTCCCGTATCGTGCACTTATGATACAGATAACGGTAACAATTTAGTGGTAGATTTTACTTATGTGCGAGCGATTCGGTAAGGTTTTTCCGTTGATAATCCATTAAATTACAACCTTGCTCGATGACCGGTTGGTATTCTGGTAGTAATAACAACTTTGTTCTAATTATACCAACCATTTTTTTTATCTTTAGTCCGTTTAATATCGTTTGACCAGTTTGACCTTTAATCTAATAAATTTATGATTTAATCATTATATTTTCGTGTTTCAAGGTGTCTTATCTTTCATCATCTGGTTCAAAAACAAGAATAGACACCCTAATTGAACGTGTTGACCTTGGGAGAAGTTTTTTCTGAACGTTCAAGGTTTTGAAGTCTTTTGGGGCATTGGGTGGTTCGTTAAAGCAAGGGTGGAATATGTCGACAGGTGCAATGCATACGAAAAAAGATATAAAAAGAAAACCAGTCGCAACTGGCACTAAAGGATAAACTTCATTCAAATGGGGATCATTCTTATTGTATCGTTTTTCATTTCAAAGTCGTATATATCATCAAATTCTTTTGTGAACTACAGTTGGCCATTTCAATACAGGCTATTGTAGTAGAAAATTGGCTTTTGTTTGATAATATTCCGCGAAAATTGTTCAATATTTGAGCCATTTAAATCGTTCACGAATATTGCCGAATTCAAACAAGTTATTTCCGAATTCTTACCTTTTTCATCATGAATATTTTTATTTGTACTAGAAGGCCCTGAGCTATGAATATCAATCTATATTCGTAGAACAGGGCCGTTTATTTTGCTCTAGTCTTCAAATATACGGATAACCTTTAAATAATCTTCTTAATCATTAAATACAGTTTACCTTCGTGTTCTTTAATGAGTCTTCAATTAGGTCTTTGTGTTTTTAACTGATGGATAATATTCCTGACCGTTCAATTATAAAACACGAAAGATGATTTATTGATTTTGCAGTCTCATTGTGTTAATTAACCTCTTAGTTAATCATGCTCACTTATGCTAAGTATCCGATCCATCCATTAATATTGAATAATCAATACACTGAAAAGTTTCATCAGAAGTCGACTGATATCAGACAAGGAAAAGTCAGTATTATTTATAATTAGCAATGTAAATATAATATCAAAACATAATAACTGAAGTAACTGATATATAATAATAAAACAAACGGTATGGGGTCCAGCTGTACGAGGATCAAATGTCAAAATTCGTGATAAACTAAAGGTCATGTAGTAAGTCAAAACATAATAAGGCTTATCTTACAGCGAGCTCATTTAGCAGAAGTCGGCCATCTGATCTGACACAAGTAGTGAGGGCACGACCCCGGCATGCCGCAGTAATGGGACCAAACACTTCGGCTCGGATTTCTAAACAAACATTGACGTCTTTAACTAGTTGATCTACGAAAGTCCTTAACTTAATGAGTTTGTACAAGATCGAGTTTCGCATAATGCAGAATTATTTATTATTAGTCCACAAGCATTCGAATGTTAACGCATTCAATATTAAGAAGGTCATGAGCGTATTTGTTAAAGAAATACCTGCCTCACTGGTTTTATAAGTATTGCTAAATACTGGACAGTTAATAAAACTACAATTCAGTGTCGAACTGGAGGTCAAAACACGGGTACCTGATAATAATATTGTTAATAACAATTATGTACAAAATTAAGATATATTTGCATAATTTAAACATTCAACATGTGTTTACCATATTAATGAGAATCGAGAATGATAAACAAACTCATATCTAACATAAGCCAAAGCATCTTAATGAAAACAAAAACCTACACATAAGAATCTTGATGATGTTAGATTATTGTAATTTAATTCATTATTCAAAGGCAGATGTTACGTAACTTCTTATATAATCATTTATATTTTCTATAAAGTGTAATAAAGAACCGCAAAAGACGAAGTTTCTCCCCTATTATTAGAATCCGAGGAAAGAGCATTAAAAGTTTGGCATTTCTTTTGAGAAGTTCGTTAAGTTGGCAGGAGCAGTGGCGGGCAATATCGAGCTAAACTGAGATTTATATCCGCTTACGACTTCTTTGACAACTGTCTGTAATGTTTCACTTGATTGAGAAAGTTTGGTAACTCTTAATTTGTTACAGAGCTTCGCACTGATGACCTTTTACTTTCAAGTTCTGTGTTGCACACTGCGGTATTTAAAACTTGTTTTTGCCAATTTAATTGAAATATTACGGCTGTCAATTACATGCTTAATATGGACACGAATAACAAGTTTCACAACAACACCATTTAATGTGTCTTAATATTCAAGATCGTTTGAATAACACAGCTAAGAGGAAAACTTTATCTAATTAAGACTGTGGCAGACTTTAGACTACTTCACATTAGACAACAAAGTCAAAATGTCATGAAACTTGTCTATTTGTGTATCGTATTCAAAATTGCAGACAAGCAATTCGTTGTTGTGTGTCCTTTGGACTGTTTCAATTTTATAATCAGCTGTGTCAATCGAAAGAGTATTTTATTCAAAGTGTAATGAATAATTATAAAGTATATTAATATTAAAACTTCTGATACTTTCAGCTGATAGTCGATATCTACATACCGGTAATTATTAGCACAGTTGCCTGTTTTAAGGTTACGTCAAAGTGACCTACGCTAAACAAAGAGGCGGCAATGTCGAAAGCGCATATTTTTGTCGGCTTTTTCTCACCTTTTTCATTGTTTATTTTAACTGAATTGTGCTGATGTTTTAAAAGGTCAGTTTATTGTTTGAGGATTTGCTGCCTCAGTCTGATTAATGCTAAATGTAAATTGCTGAAGTATTTTCCTTTACTCAGAATTTCTGTGATACTAATATTCATTGGCATTTATTTCATTCAGCGTTGTTTGTAATGAAATAAACGCCAATGATTATATCTACTCTTTGCGACTTAGTCTTTTTATCTTGTTTTCAGTTCAAATTATAAAGCAGTTTATAATTACATTGCAGATTGAAATTCAATTACTACTCGGACTCCGTGAACCGCAGACTGACCAACTGTTTATGACAATATCACAATCACAATAATTGTCCTTGAAATCAAATTAATTGTCATCTGGAAAGCAATTTCAATAACTACCTATTAATTTCCTTTTCCTTCCGTACGGTTGACAATGGAAATAATTTATTGTCCAGTATATCTTGAGTCACGGTACTCACGGCTCAAATCAAAGGACGCTTGAATTTTAATATTATAACTCTGGTTTGCGAATATCGACTCCTTGTTATTCTTATTATCAAGAAAATAAATAAGCCTTATTAATCCCTGATTAGATTTTTTTAAGTTACATAAACGAACCTAATCTAAAAGATAACCTGTTATTAAATAAAACAAGTTCATGTAGACATAATAATTTCGCGATTCTTATCAACGAGAAATAACGACAAAGTTATCAGCAACACGATTAGTTGTATGATTTTTGTTCTAGAAAGCGTTTTAATAACAAATGCCATGCCTATCTTACAAAGCTTGTTATCGTAAAATTAGGAACACAGTCTGACGATAAGGTGTTGTTAACTCACAACACGTAGGTACCTAAACATGTTACAAGATGTGTAAATAAATAGCAGATTAGTATTTAGCGACGGCTTCAAAGTGAAAAGCAAACGGTTACGTTTATGTCCCACGACATTGTGACCTGCCGCAACTATGTCACTAACATTCACAATACTGTTGTAAATCTGTCATACAATCACCATTTTCCATCCATTGTTATCGAACATTTTAGCGAAACGCCGGATAACACATCGATCTCACAGTAAATCCCGATTCCGCAACGCACCAACAAATTGTTTACATTTTTTTGCGCATGAAAAAAACTGATCGATATACCCCATATTTAAGCTGTAGAATGCCTTTTTCCAAAGAATTAAAGGGAGATTTTTTGTTGGCCGACAAAAAGCGGTGCTTTCTGCCCGAAATGCTTTGTGTAATTATAAGTAAGAATATCTTTTGTTACAGGAGGGGAGTTTTTCTGTGCGGGTAACGACCGCGGCAGGTGGTATATAAAATGGCGGCCGATAAATAAATTATAAGAAAAAAAGTGCAACAAAAACTGTAGAAGCGAGGACGGGCGAGCCCGCCAATGTCAAATAGAGGTCGTCGGAACATACAACGATTTTTCAATTAAATATTATAGCTTTTGTGGTTTCATTTTGAGGAAAACAGTAAAAAACAAAACAAGTACTTATTTTATTTAGTAAATATAATATTTAACGAGAACCTTAGTCACCTACACAATATTAATGAATATTTATTATTAACATCTGAGAGTAGGTACACTGACGTGTATTTACATATATAATAATATGTAGGAATATAATGAATATAAGAACGATATTACCATTTTAATTAAATATTATGTTTCACGACATGAGTAAAGAACTTTGCACAGTTGGTGGAACGAAGTAGTTTACACGTTTGTTTTTACATTATCCATGTACTAATTACTGATAACAAACGTCTGTTTCGAGAAAGAATTCCGACTAAACAAATAAGCAACAGTATGTAGGAGCCGGCAATTAATTTGAATACCATTAAGTTTTCAATGTACGTTTGTTATTAGTAGTTCCACGATCACTATCATTATAAATTCAATTTCATGCCGCGTGTACCGGGGTCCGGGGAACACGTATTCTACAGTCTACACACGATAAAGTTTAAAGGCCCCGTCTTTGTATTCATCCGGTCGAATCCATTAATATAATGAAGCCACAACGCCAGCACATCACGTTCCTAGCACTGGCCACGTCCGCATGTGCTACAAAAGGAATGCTTAGTATTATTATTACGGTGGAAAAAAAGCTGACACTATATTTTTTCCGCGGCATCCAGGTAGCGCAACAAAAACCGAGCAGGGGAGAGGCGGGCAAACCGGTCTGGTGAAAAAAAAAAGCTCTTTGTAAAGGCAAAGGCATAAATCATGCGGGCTCACGACCGAAACCGGTTCGATGCGTGGTCTCGCTCGTCTTGACTCTGCGCAGCTAATGAGCCTTCAATCAAGGTCGACTCTCCGAAAACAGCGACGTTTCCACTATGTAATTTATAACCCGTTCTGTACTATTGTGTTGTATGAAGATTTGTTGAAGTAGGTATAAATTATCTATATTATTTTTGTAGGTAATAATTTTTTTTTTCAATATAACCTGTTCACCCGGTCTGGTTATTTATACGATTATTAATGTTTCTTTTTTGTGCTCGGATATAAAAATATTTAGAGGTTAATTTTAAGTAGATGACATTTTAACAGGTGTCTGTAGGTATTACAAAGTTAAAACTGACGGCAAAATGTATAAGGAAGATGATCAACAAAATGTAGACAATTATTATTTTTTTACGATGGAGCACTGAAGGAGATAATAATAAAAGCAACAATGAGCAGTAGCCATTGTATGAAGCTGAAAAAACAAACATTTCTCATTAGGCGAGTAGCGCGAACAATCTATTGTTCTCTGAGAGGACATAACGGACCGTGTCGGATTTACGTCAACTGCGCCGACCGACGACCTTTGGAATGCCAAGCAATACAATGGTCCCTTTTACCGATAAGATTACCCATTTATGACCTGAAATCTTTATTACAAAATATCTGTCTGTAAAAGTCTGTATAGAATTCCAAGCATTTGTACGTTTTCTTTTAAGAACAAATCAACAATTCAGATTAACAGCCATGTGTGAAACAAAAATAAACATGAACAGCAAAAATAACCTCGTGAAGTCGTGTCCTTCTGTTATTTTACCTGATCACTTAATAGAAGCACGAAAATAATCAAATAAAAAGATAATCACAAAAAATATGTGCACTAGGATAAAAATAATGACATACCTACGTTATGTAATTTAATCTATCAGCCTACGGGCACAACGTTAACAACGAGTGGAGTGGAACGGTTGGGTCAACGGCCGGCGGACCTCGGACCAATTCGCGACATGAGATTGAATAATAAGTTGATTGCGAGTACGACCCAAGGCCGGCGGCCATTACTGCGCGTGTCGTGGCGGCCATTTTGCGCAGCGTGCACCCTTCGGAGATTTTCGTGTAATGTTCGTCCATGTGACCCAATTTTCCCCATTATCCCCGACTGTCCCGGGAATTGTGACCTCCATTTGAACAATTTCGGGTGAATCAAAAATATTCCACTCGAAATTGTATTTAATTGGTTTTGATCTCGAGATTCATGATTATTATTTTATGTGTTCGTATGTTTTAAATTAAAAATAGACTAGTTTTAATTTGGGTTGGAATTACCATTTGGAACTGGTTTTTATAAGCTAGGTAGTTAATGTTACAAACTGTCTCCTATAACAGGTCAAATTTTTAATGATTGAATTATAATGATATTGAGAAAGAGGTGATGGATTATTACGAATAACTAAGTATATTGATCAAATTAAACTATGGAGATTGGAGATATAAAATGCACACAGACGTGGCAAAGCAAAACCATTTTCCTTTGCTCCTAATTCATATGAATTGCATAAAATCGTTGTGTCTATAAAGATCGCAAAAAAGCATGTCGTATTATAGATAATTGCTCTATGGTATGGTATTTATAATTGGTGTTATTATCCAAACCGGTATAGTTAATAGTTGCAACATGAGATAATTTTTTTCCAATTCGAGTAAGCTGTTAATTAAATACTTAGTGATTTAGACCATCAACAGGTGGCGTTAACAGTTTAAGGTCACGTTTGAATAAAATTTGCTTAGATTCCAAACAATGTCATTAAACTTTGGCAAAACCTCCAAAAACATGATGACATACCTTGAAAATAAAAATAAAACCTGTTTAATTTCGCTGTAAAGATAGTATCACAACAACACACTACCCATATTTTCAAACTACCAATGCCACTTGGAAAAGGTAAAACAAGTTGCTGGATTTTAAAAGTCAAATGAATATGGATATTTAAAATGTTTTTTGTTCAAGGATTTCAAATTAAATTAAGAAGTACCTGTTGGTTAATCACCAATAATAATTAATAAATAACCTCTTATTTAAAAATAAAAGCGTTGCATTTCGTAATTCAATCAGTTTCTATGAGATATTATGCAACAGGACCTATTTTTCAAATAATTACATTCAATTAAATTATTAATTCCATGGCTAATAAATAATTTGAATACCTATTTCGCTTTTATAAAAATGTTGCAGCTTTACAAGCGGGAAATTCAATCAATAAAAGGATAGTTTAATCATTTTGTTTGTCATCATTATTGTTGAAAACTTGAAAACCAGCTAAAATAATTTGTGGGTAGGCGTTGCGTGCTAGGTAGGTAGCGGTCTTAATACCCGTAGTCAGAATAAATTACAAATTGTTCTTGATGAGAAGCTGCCTCTTCCAACGTAGGCTATTGTCCTCTTTTACTATAGCGGAAATTTCCATTTAGTGTCTGACTGAAGAAGTATTTTTTCATATTCAGTAACAACTTTAACTTATTGTAAATTCATTTGTTGCCTTGCATATCAGCTATGGTACACTGTCAAAATTATTTCAATTCAACAACAAATTAATAAAACTTGAAAAAAAAAAAAATTTTATGCTAATAGATTTCATTAAAGATCTATTAAAATAATTTAATTGTCATTCCTCAATTAATAATGTCATTGTGATTCGTCATGCTATTACTGATAATGATTGTCCTATTGTACTAGATAATTAATTCGGTTTCTTTTTCCTTATTTATGTCCTTCACATAGTTGACTGCGACACAGATCTGTATTAATACACGACTGCAAAAAAGACCGTGAGCGTTAATCTACATTACGATCAATTTAATGCGCCCGCGCACCGGAGCTGACGTCATACCCGCAGCCATCTTGGGGAACTATGTGTTCTAACTTTAAACTCCGTATAAATTTAATCTGTGTAGTAAGTGGTGATGATTCTTGGTTTTATTTCGGGTTTTTATCCAGTTTCTCGGAAGATGTGGTTAGTTCTCAGAATAACCTTTGCAAATAATTAGACATGGCGATGGATTTAATAAGGCGTATTCTTGCGAAACAAAAACATGTCTCGTTCTAAGATAATGACAGTCGAATGAAAAAAAAAAACTGTTGCAAAATGTGGGAAGTTGCCTCCTAAAAGTTTAAACAATACGTGAAGGATCTCTATAAATCCAGCTCCAAAAGTATTTCTTTTGTGTTAGTTACAAGCTCGAATAATCCACCCTTTTATGGTTATTCGTTTTTGTCTAATTATATAAGACTGCATTCCAATCCAATTAACGGTCCATCCGAGCCGATAGACATTTAAAATAAGAATACAAGCTCACAATCCTTTAATGTAAAGCCGGCCGCATCGGAACAGGTTCTACGAAAAGGCTGGTGATAAATTCTTCTAGGAACCGATTACGATTCGACAGCAAAATTCCCTTTAAGGGCACCATGAATCTTCCCGTTTACGGCGATTAGAGGGAGATGAATGTATGTGAGAGATTATCCAGATAGGGCCTGCATGCCTCGCCTTGCTCGTACTTATGGAGCTGGTTTCGGAACCTGTTTGTGCTGGACATGCGTTCTACGGAGGGCAAATAAAAGTCATAACGGAGCGAGAGTAGCCACCGGCGCGGTGCGGCGCGATAATTGTGTGAGGAATGCATTTGCACCGACGTGTGAAAAATACACGACCTCTGTGGTCTTACGACTCTTGAATGCTTGACGTGTGATTTGAATAATGTAGAAATACAACACATTTTTGGTGTGCGCAGTGCGATGCAATCGGGTTTTGATTTCACTTGTAAAAACTTGCGCGGAATGAGCTGGGTCGCCTTGACTCTTTATTACGTTTCACGACCTTATTAGGGTCTCTTTCACAATCCACCGATTGAGGCTAAATGATCGACAGAATAGAATAGTAAAAGCGCATTTTGAAGGCAATTACGTTGTTACTTCATTACGCTTATCGAGTCGATGAACAATTGACATTTGTGTCTCACATTCAGTATTAAATCGAATGCTGTTTATGTTTCGTTATTTATAAGAATAATTAGAATGAATAAGAATAATTATATTTACTTGGTAACTATTATTATGAATAGACATTTTAGAGACCTTTGTTTCCATTCAAAGCATGTTTAAACGAGGCCATATACTCAGCCTGAATAAACATATAAATCGCGCTGTTTTTGTCCGTTCAATAAATTTCTAAAGAGGACAAAATAAAGGCAGATATACGTTACCGTGGCTATTACTAGTCTTGTCTCTTTCCTTCGAGGCCATTTAGATACGAAAACACCTACCGAGTAAATAACTACACTACACTGAACATCAGTGTTTAAATAAGGAGTTGGTAAGATAACCTACGTACCTATGAGGTACTTGTCAGGTAAATTATTCGGTACTTGTGGATTTTTCCGATACATTTGGATTTTAAATGCTTCGCAATTTAAAAGCAACAAAACTTTTAGCCATGAATAAGATTGCGTCCGTTATTTAGTGTAACAAACAGCTGAGTTGATCGAGATTGTGATCGTCGAGTGCGAGAGAGATAGCGAATATTCAGTAGTTCAAGTAACGGTGTATCGGGGTGAAAGTACACATAATAATGTAACGTCCGCACCGGCAAGTGTGTAAAAGACTGTTTGGCTTCCAGTTTACATTTACATTTAAAAATATACTTTGTGGAAACGTTCATTTTAATGACTTAGTAAAATTATATTCTTTGCATAATGTAACTTAACGATACCTAATTATTATTTTAATTTTATTGTGCTCTTATACTTGAAGATACAATGTAGGTAATTATGTAGGTTTAATTCTACATTGTATAACTCAATAAAATCAAAGAATTAACGAATAACACCACAGAATAACCCAGCATGAAGATGAATAATACCTGCTTACAATTAGGACATTTCGCACTCCGAACACGGCCGTACGAAAATATGCAAATCGCTGTTTGTCCCACACTAAGGACGGAAACGGTACTGCCGGCCATTTGCGATTCCACACCGATATTGTTAAAGCGGAGTCGTCACTCGGAATAAATAAATGGCATAGATTCTGTGTAGAGGATTCGCATCGCGTTCACGGCCGCGTTCCCAGCCAGCCATTGTTCTTTACGTAACGCCAACGTGACGCGCCGCAAACATTTATTATGCTTACGCAGGTGCCGCCGGCTCTTCACCATGTCGATTTCCACCGACTATTGTTCTTGTAATCGCACTAATCTGCATATAAACACGGATATTATAAGACTATTTCTAATAATGCAGCAATACAAGAATTATAATTAGCTCGTTCAACATAAATACATGTTAATTGGTCGCAGCGACTGAAGATCATCACGTGATGTAATGTAATATTAAACAGTGTTTAATATTCAATGTGATTGTTTGTCAATTGGCGTGTTTCATTAATGGCGGGCCGTTACTATTACGTTTTTAACACGATCTCGATGCAATAAAAATTAAATGAGCTCGGAAAGCCGGCTCCAGTGCGCCCTCATAAATCTTCCATAATGGTCGACCCAACATAAAAAGGGCATTCGGCTGTCTATTGAGGGTTCGGGAAATATAGTAACCATTATTTTTTACACTATCATTCACTCTTGCCTGGTTTTCGGTGTAGAAAAAGTTATTAAAGCGTATACGAGTACACTTAACTTGTATGGTTACATAAAATAAGTGTTATTAGATTTTCGACACAAATGCAAGTCTTTACTTTGGAAATAATCGAAATGGCTTGGTCGAACGCTACAACTACCGACATCTATCGTCGAACAACGAAACTACACTTGAGTACAGAAACAAAAGATTACTTTTTGAGACTTTTTCTAGCAATATGACTTCTTGCGCAACAACTTAATTCGAAATAGTTTTTCAGGATGTCAAGCAAAGTCAAGAAACAGTGATTGATAGTGGTCGGTACACTAGGTACGCTATTAAAGTCGCATTAGGGGTTAGAAAAACATGTTCAAATTGTCGCAGGGATTATTAGATGAAAACAAATTAGGATTAGTTTTAAATGAGACAGAAGGCAGATTATGCTGAGCCTCCCCCCTCCCCCTTTGCGTGTCTAACAGACGCTTTTCTTTCTAATTAAGTAGATGTTGATTCACTCGCACGCTCACGTTGCGTCGCGTGTCATTGACCTTCGCGCAATTGTGGGCCGGATACGGCTGTCATGCGTTCGTGTACTTCATCACACGCGGCGCTGCCTGCTTTATATCAAAACAAAACATCGCGAACACACGTTGTGACTCATTATTTAGTGTTAATTAATACAATCGTCTTTTGTTTACACGCACTTTCACGCGATTGATAAGTCGGCTGAATCAGTAATCAGGTTACGTGGGCTTCGATGATATATCTTCTGCGATTATACGATATGAATCGTTCAAATGCATTTTTTTTTATACCATTAGTACGTGGGATTGGAATTAAACTGTTTGTTTCTGAATACATTTCCTTAAAGATAAAGACTAAATTACTTATTCAAATGGTAATAAAATTCGCTATAACCCAAATAACATGTCTGTGCAGAAACAAATTGCATAATTTCACCCCATTGTCTCAATGTCCACGTCATTACAGTCAGGTGAAGTTATTACGGAGCAAAGATTAGGGTGACACTGCATTCCTGCACGAATTTCTAACGCCACCCCACAAAACGTGCGCTAGACGTGTTACAATTTCCCTGTTCACCCCGTTCCACCCCCGACCAACCACCCGCCCGCCCCGGGGATGAGTTCGTCGCGTGCCGCAGCCAGTTTTGCCGGCATGCAAATTTAATATTGTTATTTTTATTCTAACTTTACAAGGGCAGTGGGGGAAGGAAAGTATGATAAAGGGGCATAATGTGTATTAATGCACGCCCGGTTTCCTAAACTCGTATAATATTCACGAGTAAAGGGGCTGCCTTGAGGATGTTTTTATTATTGACTACACCATTTTGCACTTAAGTATGATAACGTGTGTACGCGTATGCGGAATTGCATAATAATTTTACAGTTGAAACAAGTTTGTGGGTCACGAACTCGCAATGAATAAGGTTCTTTGTTTAGCTTCTCTTGCATATCTTCGAGATTGCAAAGTGAATGCATATCTAATATCAATAATTCAACCGCATAATTGCCTATGTTAGGTACTATCACTACATACTATGTATATTTCGAAAATATGCTCTAGACATACCGCGCAGTCCCAGCGTACCTCTGGTGCATTTAAAGGTAAATATGTAAAGTTATGCTAACTACATGAGCCAACGGGCGCGCACGCAAAATTTGCGATGTTCCGCCAGCGGAATGCAGATTACTTCGTTACCGAATATCAAGATTGTATAAATCTGTCAATGAGATAAAATTTGCTCCAATGGAGCTATCTTCTTCATTTGCAATTTAGAATTATATGACCTTTAAATTGGGGACGTAAGTAGGTACAAAAGAGGTGATTAATCTGTCATGTTGAGTTAGAAGACATTATTATTTTAACAAAATTCTGTCTATCGCTTTCTAGAAACATTAGCATGCATATGTTAATATTCAAAAGAAGAGGTTAATATAGTCAGTTGAAATGTGCAAATTGGTGTGACGCGACGCGTTTGTCAAACATCGTTACGTAAAATTAAAGGACTCGTAACAGACATGACATGACATTAGGGTTAACTAATGTACATTATTAATCTGCACATTGAATTATCGCTAACAAATATCTAAGACAGGCGTACAATTAGTTGACTTATACACCGTGTTTGATAGTAATCTTGTTACAAGTAATTACTAGCAGTTCAATGAACACCACGCTTGCTGATTATCGCTCGCATTTGATAATATTAAATAACAGTAGAACATTTCGGTCGCAAATTGAAACTCGATCAATAAACAAGACTATCCAAACATCAATTAACAATATAAACAATAACTATGATTACAATGCGATAATTGAGTGTGTGTTTTAAACAGCACGACACGGGGACGAGACGACGACGCGGACGCTCTAGTGCTGCGAAAGCAATTAAAATCGAATTGTTAGGTAAACAAACAGCCGGGGGACCGCGGAAGCTTATCCAATATCCGAATTCCGTTAACTGACACAAAGGACTGTCGCTTCCACCGCCGCTTCTGAATACACAACACTGCATATATGTATTTCAAGAGGTATACGGTTGATAGCTTTGTGAGTAGTTGTCGCTATCGACTGAGTTATGTACTACGATTGTTTGGATGGTATATTATGTGCTATCAAAATGGGATTAATCGAACACGCTCGTGGGTATTAATGGCATGGCTTGTGTTACACGTCCTAGTATATATTTAATTAATTAGGTGTCATGTTAATGTTGCAATATATACATGCTAGTCAGTTCTGTAAAGACAAAAAGACAAGTCAGGGAAAGTGATGAGAAATTGTGCCAAACCTGCTCATATCTTCCCGTTTAAAAACATGTAGTAACAACAAAATCAGGCAATATTTATTTATTTATTTATAAATATACTTTATTGTACACCACAAAAATATATAACAAAAAATAAATCAAACACTACAAAATATAAGGTGCCATGTCGTAAGGACAGACTTTTAGAAATCATTCAGACCACCAAAATAAGGACAATGGTAAAAAAATTATAATAAGAAAAACGCATTAGGAACTGAAAAAAAATCAGCTAACGAAAATACACTAAAAATGTTGGTTAATTATTTAAGGTCAAAATACAATCACTTTAATCAGTGTTTTTTTTTGCTTGGATATCTTTGGTTAGACGTACTGAACGTTGTGTTAACATTTGTCCATCTTTTTTTTTTTTTTTTAACATGGCATCTCGCAGTTTTGACCACTAAGGTCTTGGCTGCTTAACCGGACTTTCCTGTGGGTGCCTTAAGCTGCTACACTCAAAGCCTCCAGCCAGGGGAAAAAACTAAACTAAATTAAAACTAGGCGAACGCTCGCTAAGGGCACCCCCTGTGGGGTACGGACCTCGGCTTAGGGCGTCGCTGACGGGAGGACAGCAAGAAGGGACAGGCTGGATCAAAATTGGTTTAAATCATGATTATTATGCGGGGTAGTTTAAAGCTACGTGCTCAGCGGCAACAACTTGCTGGCACCTCGTTTTCGAGCAAGGGTCGCAAAGGACCTCGGCGGCGAGGTCGGAATGACGGGAGGCGTCTGTTTTTGTGTATTGTGCTGGTGGCCCTATTCTGCTCTTGGAGGAGTGTAATGGGATCATCAGGGTCGGAAAGGACATGCCTTGGACGGCGGATCTGACTAATTCTGGACGGGACATAATTAGCTGCTTCGACAACCTAGGGGTTACGATGTCTAGGAGCGGAGTCAAAGTAACGCTTGGACATGCGTTTAAGGAACTGGTGATTCGTAGGGATTTTACAGTCGAGATGTAGGATCTCGTTTCTGACATAGAAGGGAGCTCCCGTGGCTTTACGGAGGAAACGATTTGTCCATCTATTTTAATGGAACCTTATATACAATAGGCCTTATCGCTTTCCGCGATCTCTTCCAGGCAACCTTGGAATGGACAGTGATTTGCCTGGACATAAAATGGGGCTGTCGTTGGTGCAAATAATAAGTGTACAATATACTAGAATAGATACACAGATACATATCCTAAACAATGTATTTATGTACCTATTATTTAGGATATACATATAATAAATAATAGATACATAAATATATACATACTTACTAAATATATAGGCAACAAAAATAAATGAAAACTATAGATAATTACAGTTCCGAGAACAAGATCACAACGACAAGTATGTTCCTTTACGAGCCATTTAAATACAGGTACGATTGCGCGCGTTTTATTTGAACTGGCAATGCATTCCACAAACGAGCGGCCAAGACTGTAAAGGACTTGTCGAAGAAAGTTGTGGAATGCATACGCATTTTAAGCTTCAAGTTATCTGATGACCTTAAAAATTTCGTGTGGGAGTCGCAAAGAAACTGGAAACGTTTCTTGAGATAGAGAGGGGTGGAAGGGGACAAAAGCACATTATACAAAAGGGAAAGCATATTATGAACATTCCGGCGAAGGCGAATAATAATTGGTAACCACTTGAGCTTCACACGAAATTCGGAAACATAGTCATATTTGCGCAAACCGAATATGAACCATGTCATTTTGAATCCGCTCAAGTTTATCGAGTTGGTCTTGGGTAAGATAAATATAGCTGGCATCAGCATAATCAAGGATGGGTAGAAGTAGCGATTGTGCAAGCGCAATCTTGGTGGCAGTCGGTAGAAAATTACGTAATCTCTTCAAAGATGCAGCGGATACAAATAGTTTACGGCTAACTTCCTATAACTGGGTAGTGCAAGAAAAGTTTTTATTGAAGAAGATCCCAAGTTTTTAACTAGAATATGCATAATATCTGGATGTCTGTTTTTTTTAATTTTTTTTAACGACCTTTTCTAAAAATGAAACCTATCTAGATCGATTTATCGCCCCCGAAACCCACTACATACTAAATTTGGAGCATTTTCCGAGATTCAGATTATATATACATATATACAAAAATTGCTCGTTTAAACATATTAATTAGATTCTTACATAATCTACATTGCAAAAGTGCCGAAAATTATCGACTCCACTTAAGTATTCGACACAAACATCTTGTTATTTACGGAACGATATGCGGCTTAGAAACGTGACTACGAAACGTATAAGTTTTTCCATATAAGCAAAACAGTACAAAACATTCTCAATTATGTAAAACGGTATTGTTTACTGAACGGTACCGACACAAGTTGCTGTTGCTACCAACCTTGGAAACTAAACTAGTTTCACATTCAAAAGTTGGTCCCACTGGCCGATGGGGCAGGTCGTGAACGCTGACTGAACGAAAGTGACCGAACTTGGAACGATGAACAACAATGCGAACAAAGTTCCAACGATCCGAGCAATATTTGTACGAAGCCCACGGTTGTTCGCAACTCCGTAGTTCCAAGTTCCGAGCCAATATAAAGTTAGTTGCCGTTTGAATACATACTTATTATAGCCCCAAGGCTAAACTTGCCAACTGCTAAGTATACAATAACTTTCCTACAGTTAAGTAAAGGCATAAATAAAGAATGAACGATAGCACTGATCCAGTATTTGAACTTTATTTGAATGAACATGAGAAGAAATAATATCAAAAAGGAAAATGGTTCAATACAGAGCGGCAGGGACATCGACGCCAAAACTGTTACCATGGATTTTGTAAATGATTCTGAACCGCTCCCTGCGTTGAAATTTTTAAAAAATGTAAAAGAAAAACAACGCAGGAGCGTTGAAATTTGTCGTCGGTTATTTTAAAAAAATCTGCTGTTTCATACAAAAGTGTAATACCTACGCGGTCAAAATGTATGGAACAGCTGATTTTTTTATAAAATAACCGACGAAAAATTTCATCGCAGGGGTTCAGAATCATGTACGAAAACCATGGTAACAGTTTTCGCGTCAGTGTCCCTGCTACCCTGTATATTAACGCAGATAGCTTTCAAAATCACGAAGAGGGTTGTGCAAAATTATGAAAATTGGCGCAGTCGCTTGCTGCCTACGTTATTAGATCCCAACTCTTTATTATGTAAATATAATATACGTTGGCCCAGCGGCGACGAAATTTAATATAGGCACTTTGAATTATTCAAGGAATAATCAACATCATGACTCTTTCATTCTCAAAATAAGCCTTTAATATGAATGTGATTTTTAAAACGCTGGTCGAACCAAACGGTCTACACGTTATTTCTGAAGAAGTCATTGAATTCCATCAAAGGAAAGAAAATAATTATAAATTCTGTTGTAAATTGAGTAAAACTCAAGTTTCGAATTGATAGAAACATAATCTAACTTTTGTTCTGCGGGCGGGCGTGGACGTGACATATCTCCGATTACGCAGTAAGAGATACACGTGCGGGGTTGCTATCAAAGCGGCATGTGAAGTAATTATATATACTACGCAGTTCTCTGATTTATATGACACATGTACTTGTTTCACATGTATGTAGCAGCCCCGCTACCGCCCCGCGGACAGGCGGCCATTCTGTGACGTCACGAACGAAACTGTCACTCGCACCCCGAGCACAAAATGAAAGCACGTTTTTATCTTCTTTTATCGCGGACATATTATTCCACTCAAAGGATAACATCCCATACCGCCCGCTGGACAGACAAAAGAGAATGTCTGCTTCCTATTTAATTTTCTTTTCAACTCTTTCTGTTTCAAACTGAATTGAAGTTAAACATTAAGAGAAAGAAAAGAGTAAATGGATTTTAAAAACTCTGAAAGTTTTAGAAAGTGTAAAAGGAACAAAAGATTCCTGAGCTTGGGTTGAGTTTTTACTCGCTTAGATTAAGTGGATAGGTAATTAAATTCACAAAGGAAACAAATAATATATCTTTGCATTCTTGTTAAGCAAAAACAGTAGCTTAGTCCTGGATAATTTGCTATTACTGAAATTAAATCGTATGCGGACTACGAAGCTCGCGTGGAAATCCGCATTTTCCGTTTAATTTAGCTGGAACGTAGTCGAAGGTACAAATGCGTTTATATCCTAAAGTGGTCTAGTTCATTAGGCTAATACTGTCGGCTTGTGGGTCTTGAGTTCTCCCAATTATCGCGCGATCCGCTTTTAACTGGGATTACAGGAAAAGTGCTTGAACAGCTGAATACTGGGTCAAGAAGTGCCAAAAGTATCGATATTGTATCGTATCGATATTTAAAAAAAAAAACAATATGGATTGCGATATATCGAAAAAAAAATCGTTATTTCGATATTTTTTGGCACTTCTTACATCCCTACCTTAAAATCACTTTGAAAATGGAAAATGAAAAAAAAGTAATATATTTCTTTCTTTATAAATTTCTATTTTGTTTATATTTACTATGTTAGCTTTATATATTTATATAAGCCCACTCACTTGTTGGTATTTTCTTTTTTTTCCGAGCAAAGCAAGTAAAGTCACGCCACAGATAATAAAAATGTCTACTTTTTTACGGCTCTTATTGCCAGCAGTTTTAGCAGCGACAACGATGTTGCTATTGGAAATATATCTAATTTGATACATTTTAGATACTTGATATTTTATATCGATATAATAAATATCGCCTAAAAATATCGTTATAGCGAACCAAAAATATCGATATTTTTTATGGAAGCCTATACTGTGAATCCGTTTTATTAGTTAGTTACACAGTATGAGTACAACACGCGTAGTATGACAACCATAGAAACGGGTTTTCTACGGGTTTTGTCGACGGAAGAATAGACAAAATGACAGATTGTGATTGTTTATCTGTCACTTTGTCTATTCTTCCGTCGACAAAACCCGTTTCTATTGTGGTGTAGCGTGCAGGTGCTTCTTTAGTACACTGTAATACGTTTAATTAAAAAACAGTACCAGATACTGATAAATATTAAATTATAGTACTTAACAGAAACTGCTATTAAATTGGGTAAATAAACCAACAACAGTTAATTCTTCAAATGAAACTTCTGTTTTTCCAGGACTTTGTTTTCATGTTGTTTGCTTTTAATTAAATGTTTTCAAGAGTTTCGCCTGAATTTACACGTACAATGAAAAATCTTAGTTCATCCTCAGAGCTTACATAATATGGTAAATAGGACATCATCTATAAGTATTTTATTTCATACAGGTTTCATAATAAAACTTCACATGTAATTATAACAAACGCTGTGTTTATAACCTACACGACTTGACACAAAACATTCAACGCTGTCAGTTCACACAGCTGTAGGAAACAAAAGATAATTGAATACAAACAATTCACACACTCAAGAATTTCGCACTATAAAAGATTCCTTTGTTGTGATGAACTGTTTCCAAACACTAAAAAGATTAAGATATTCTATCGGGAATAATGTCGTAAGGACCAAGAAAGTAGTATTGCAAGTTAAAAAAATCATTGTATTGCAAATTGTAGCCATTCATCTTGGGCGCAGTCAAAGGCGAAGCAGAAGCATCCATTAAGGGGAGCTATGGGGAAAATGTACATCCTATATTTATTACCGTTACCAACACAGAATTATTTATTATACTACTATATTTATTCATTTTTAAACGGTCTCACCATTGCCGACAATAAATTGGAATGAATATTTATAAAAAACGTTATTTGAAATCAGAAACGTGCGTAATATACGTCGCTCATACTTTTCATCTACACTGAAAATAAAAGCTTTGCGTGTAAAATATTTTTACAGTTTAGTGAGAAACTGTCTCGTATATTTAAAATTTTCTCGAAGAAAAGACAAACGTTTTTCGTTTCAAATTATTCATCGTAGACGCAAGAGGTAAACTATTTCTGAGCTTTCAAATTATTTTACTACTAAGATGCGAAGAAACATTTTTATAATTGGTTTTCCAAGAAAAGTGTTATTTTATCTGTGTATGGAAAAAGCAATTTAATTTTCATGTGAACAAATTCGGAAGCTCAGTAAGTACTTGCAGTATATTTCACGAGTTAACTGCAAGAGCACTAAACCCAGCTGTGGGCGAATGTACTATTTAAGTTAAAGTTACTTACCCGTTTATAGTCGCCCGCTGGCATCGTGCCAAGGTATGGAGTAAAACCCGTAAAATTTGAGACTCGCTTATCTATACATTCACAAGTATATACCGAAAGACGTCCGAGTAACGACCTACACTTTACACTGACCCAAAAAGTTATCTGAACTCATATTTCAGGAGGTAAAAGACATGCGTATTTTACCGTAAGCTGCTTTACAAAAGGAGATAAAACGAACGGTTCTTGGTTTAAGATTAAACGTAAAAGCAAAGTACATTAGCTTTTTGTTCCCTATGATGGAAAGGCTGGGAGATTATGGAGCCATACCTTATGATAACTATGTTTTTAATCACAACATCTAAAAATAAAAAGTTAAAAAGTGAAAAAGCTACGGCACGTATCTCACTCCCTTTTGCACTCTTTCACACGTAAAATTAAAACTCTAAATATATGTTTTCTCTTGAATAGCGAACGTTTTTCATATATTTCAATTTAAT
This sequence comes from Omphaloscelis lunosa, assembly GCA_916610215.1. NCBI lineage: Eukaryota > Metazoa > Arthropoda > Insecta > Lepidoptera > Noctuidae > Omphaloscelis > Omphaloscelis lunosa. The sequence continues at coordinate 7,500,846 of OU744255.1, forward strand.
CAAAAGCTTTAGTGAATAGTGCATTCAATCTAATAGGATTTATAAATGGAACGGTGACGGGTGCCACGGACCGTGGTACAGTCAGCACACCTGAATGCTCCGAATTCTATCCTATTAAGCGTGGAGCCCGGCTAACTCTCGGGGGAGCTTTTGTAACTATCCCCTCTATACAACTGTACAGTGTAGAGTGTACAATCCCCTTCGTATATTGCATGCTACGTCCATTGCGACATACTGAAGATACCGATCGTGCGAGTTCGGAAAAAACCGAATCAATATACAGGTTGGGATCTGGAGGCAAAGGTCCTCGCGCACATCTGGGAGTGGCGCGAGGAGGCGAAACGCCGGGGCTTAACTCCGCTGCCGCGAGAAATCGCGGCACAGCGGACAGAGCTCCGGCGGGATCTCATGGCGTCATGGAGAGTGCGATTGTCGCAACCCAGCGCTGGGCACGCCACAATTGCGGCGATAAGACCCCTCTTTGAGGAGTGGCTGGAGAGGCGCCACGGCGTCCTCACCTTCCGCCTGACGCAGGTCCTCACCGGACACGGCTGTTTCGGGAGGTTCCTGCACAGGATAAGGCGGGAGGACACGCCCGGGTGTCATCATTGTGTGGATCTCCCGGAGGACACGGTGGAGCATACGGTGGAGGTCTGCCCAGCTTGGGCGGAGCATCGCCGTGTTCTAGTGGAGGCGATCGGCGGCGGTGATCTCTCGCGTCCGGCCCTGGTTCAGGCCATGGTACGGAGCGAGAGGAAATGGGAGGCCGTCACCTCCTTATGCGAAGCGGTAATGCTCGCGAAGGAGGAGGCGGAGCGCGTGAGGGAGAGGCAAATTTCGCGCCCTCACGCCCCTAACCGCCGCAGGAGGAGACGCCCAGGGCGTCGGGAATCGCGAGGCGATTTCCGGCCACCGTAGGCGCGAGTTTGCGGGCGGTGAGCAATGGGTAGCTCACCGTCCGATAAGGACCAGGCCCGGGTCGACGGCGCGTTGTGTTCCACGCGCGCCTCAAAGAGATGTCAGCAGAATCGACGGGGTCCGCTAGGGCCAATGCCTGCCGGGGTTGCGAAGAAAACCGAGAGGGAGATCGTGGCCCCCGGCAACAGGGCAACGGAAGGAACACGGGTGGGTTTTAGTCAGTAAGAGTCTGACACGCTCTCCCGCTCCGCCCAGAGCAGGAGAAGTTAATTGATGATTTCCCACCCAAAAAAAAAAAAAAAAGGTTGGCAAAATCGACACGAAAACTGTTACCATGGTTCAGTACTTACATGATTCTGAAACCCCCTGCGTTGAAATTTTTCGTTGGTTATTTTTTTTAAATCTGCTGTTTCATACATTTTGACCGCGTAGGTATTGCACTTTTCTATGAAACAAGATTTTTTTTAAATAACCGGCGAAAAATTTTGACGCAGGGTTTTCAGAATCATGTACTGAATTCATGGTAACAATTTTCGCGTCTATGTCCCTGCCATCCTATATGGTTAAAAGGAATGAGATGTTACTTTTTTATTAATGATCTGAGATAAGGAGGACTTCTGAGATAATTTCGTATATCTTTTATTCATGTTTTACTTCACCGCTTGGTTTAGCTTGTTTTTATAACATCAATCATTCTCATTCGCTTTTTATACAATGTCTTGGTTATGTTTTCAAATTACCTAACATTCTTCTAGCTAGATTAATAGCACGAAGTTGTAATTGACTTTCAAACAACACCCGTGAGTATTACCGGAGGTGATCCATCAAACAACTTTCACTACAAAAACGTTATTTTACGACGTGGTCATCGACAGCAATTCTTGCCTTTTCAATAATAATACATTCATAGCGAAAATAGATAACTTTATAATGGCGCCATAAATTTTGGCTTTTATTGAAGAGTTGGCAAGTTATTGTGATGAACAAAGGAGATTTGTTACAGAGGTGGAATAAAAAAAAGATTTGTTTACCTGCAGGTTGTGGCGGAGGCTCAGTGGGTGCGATTTGCCCGTTGCTCCTCACGGCTGACGATTTCTTTCTGCCACCGGTCGTCGCTGGACTTTTTGTGGTCTCGCGCTCAACTCTCTGGAAAAAAAAACAAATATAGTGATTCGAAATTCAAAAATAATCTTGTTAAAAAATAAAGACAGAAATAAAACGTGATTTTATTACAACGGTTTCGAGTTAATCTGGGTTTTAAGTATCTTAACTTTTTGTCATGTTTCCTTTTTCTTATTTTGCGAAATAAGTATAGTGTTTTTATTTTATTTTCTTACTAAAACATTCAAATTATGCTTGGGTATTTGATATAAAAAGAAAAAGTAGACATATGGACGTGTTTCAATAACGAACTTGAGTCAAAGTAAACAAAGGACGTTGTGCTCGGAACACAATGTTAATTGAAACCCTTCAGCCCTTTGATGTTTGGCTAAACGTGGGGGCCGCTCTATACATATTTTAATGAACTTCTAAACTTTTAAGTTATCAAGAACGGCCTTGTTTTGTTACATTTATGATAATTGAAAACCGTTTCGCTTGACATACAAACGGGAAAACGTTAACTTACATTACTATTTATGTTATGTAGCGTTAATGCACGATTAATTCATTGCAAATTAATATAATCAATAATATAAATTAATATACATGAATGTCTACTAAGAACTGCTTTTTGTACGTCACTGCTCCTGTATTATTGTAGTGTTTATCTTTGAAATTACAAACCTACATAATAAATAATAACTATGACGTCACTCTAATTATACCTAATGTAATACACGAACTGATTAAAAGCTCTACTCATTCTGTATTGTTCTTCTAACAGTTATTTAACTCCGTATTTACACAAACGCTTAGAAAACACGTTTGTGGTAACTCGACCTCTTTAACTCGTGTTTATAAATTAGGAACATTCCGCAGTCTCATCAATCCGTAATTCAGGCCACATTCTAATTTCTTACGCTCTTTGTAAGAACACGCGTTAACCTCGTAAAATAAAGAAAGATATCACACAATCAAACGGACCGTGTTTTGAGGTAACCTCTCCAAGATGAAATTAATGGAACATAAGCATGAAGTAATGACATCAGAGAGCGCCCTTTGAAATGGAATCATTGAGCCGTGAAGCAGCAATCCACTTATTTCGGCTGACGGCGGGCGATCCCAGTCCGAATTACGTCGAGTCATGACTCATGGCGTTTCGTGCCGGCTCGTGCTGACTCACGGTCGAGTCGGCAAGACTCGGCAGGACTGAAGACTGCCGACTCAGCGGCGCACCTCGCCAGCGGTTATTGCGCTGACGGGGCGGAAAGCGGCCGCCCGTTCACTGTTATGCACTAATACTGATTGATAACCGATAATCACAAACTAAACCTCTTCTAATACTTATAACTTTATTCTGAACGACGTTTCCCGTTCTCAGTTACAACCTGTGTTTATACAGTATTGCAGCCGACTAATCAGTATTAATACTTTCGGTCAATGAGAATTAATAGGAATTTCGTTTTGTAGACATAGGACTAATAAAAGAGGGAAGGAGCTCAATAAATCATGGTGTCAAGAGCGAAACAGGAGATTTAATAGAACACCGGGTAGAGCAGAATGGGTGCCAAAAGGACACAAAGGAATTAAACGATTCTGTATTTTTAACCTACTGCCCAAAAGGAGGAGGTTATATGGTTGTAGCGTATGCTTGTTTTTTTTTTATGTATGTCCACCGATTTCTCCGTCAATTTTGGACCAATTTTGAAAATTCTTTTTTTTTTTTGTTTGAAAGGGTATGCTTCCAAATTGGTCCCATATAAATTTTATTAACTTTACTTGGATGGTTTTTGAGTTGGCATCAATAAAACGTATTTTTTTCCCAGTTAGTATGTAGATGATATGATAGTTCATGTCACTGTTTTTTACATAGCAGGTAGTGGTATTCGAATTTGTGTGGGGTAGGTACCACAACTAAAGCGAAAAATTAAAATTTTTACAAAAAAAAAAAAAAACAATCAATCGACTTCCAAAAAAAAAAGACTTTTCAAAAGTTTTCATAAATTTTAATTAATGACATTTAGCGCGAAAGATATCAAGTAACGAATTCGAATAAAAGACGAAATAATTGTATGCCTAGCCTAGACAGTTGAGAAAGTAGGTAAAACTCAGAATTTAATTATGTACAACCTGAAAATAAATGTACATTTATTTAATTTTGTGAGCAAAACATACACAATTAAATAAATGTACGGCCCAGCTGACCGTTTGTTGTCATAACAAAAATTTATTGCATAAACATGCGAAACTTGGGGAGGTAGGGGATGGGGAGCCGACCACGACATGCTAAGTACTTGTGAAAAATGGGGCAGCGGGGTGGGTGATTCCCCCCATTCCCCCCGTAGGGGAGGTAGGGGGTGGTGGAGTCGACGGTCGCGACTGAACTGTTTATGTGCACAAGCGAGCTATGCTTTGACAACGCGCTGCGTCATCGGGAAATTGACAAACAACCTGTTTGTATGGATCGAGGAACACTGTTGGCTCAGTGAGGCTCCGTTTGAATACCTATACTAACTTTGTTTATTATAGTTATCTCTCGGATGGGAACGTTTATTTATTTATTTCTTTATTTACAACAATCGTATCTCTCTTTTATTGCTTACACATGGCATAAGTAAAGCCGTCAATTCGGATACGTTGCTTTCCGCAAAAAATTTCTAAAGGAAAAAAGCTGCTGCGATGCACTGAATAAAAAATAAAAATAAATGTACCTATGCAATTAAAACGCCAAAAGCCATAAAGAATTATTTAGCATAATAATGATCTACAAAGTAACAATAGGAGTGATCAAACTCCAGAATTACATCAATTAAGACGCGAAATTCAAACAATCTACACGCGCTGAAACTTTTGTATATGAATAGAAAGTTTTTAAAACATTAATTAAAACTTTTGCATTGGTAGTCGACTGAGCTGCGAACGGGAGAAAGTTATGAATCATCTGGTTCACTTTAATATTGACTATGTTCTTTGTACGTTTTGAATTGCACATTTTAATCAAACGATTGTACACCTACGTATGGGAGATCGAATTGTTGATTAGACTAGTGTTGTTACTACAAATGCCATGTATGATTTATTCATCATAATGTACATTAATGATCATTATCTTCGTCTAATTTTCATAATATGAGCTACATCGTACACTACGCCATTTTATGCCGTTAAAAATAATTAGGTACATGCTAATTATAGCTCTCAGAATTTTTTGTTACACATGTAACGAATTTCCGCCGGCAACTTACACAATTCGTGCAAAAATAAAAAAAGTGGGACATGAGATTGCGTTTGTAAATTAAAAAATTAAATGCTCTGAAAAATGACATCAAAATGTCGATCGGCGAGTGAAAGTGAAATAGAGAAAGTGTGGTCACACGCGACATGACTGACCTACGCAATGCGCCTTGCAAACTAGGCCATGGGCCAAGCTTGCACAAGCATACTTGCATACTTTGCATTACACTGCTTCCTCTATGCTAATAGACTTAAAGTGTTTCGCGTCCGTAAGTATTTGCACAAGATAAATTAAATTAAGTATTTCAACATGGACGCGAGACGCAGCTTTAATAACTACTTAGTCCACCCTACCTACACTAAATCCATGTTTTAAAGATTCTTTCAAATAAAAGATTTAGGATGAGACAATAAGCTTTCAAACATATATTAAGACTTAATAAATACATTTTTAGAAGATAATATTTAAACGTTTAAAAGTCAATAAACTAATTAGTTGGTTAATTGGTTCACAAATGTAGACTTCTAGAGATGTCTCATTCTGAGTTACGAGTTCTGACCTCGTGGTCCAACAAACGTGATTTTATGCATGTGCATAAATTATTTTATGTGGAAAAGCCCTAATAAATTATTCATCAGTGACAACTTGATTACTACTTAAATCCTTGAGCTTATAGGAAAAACCTGACTTTGTTTACATATTTTACATTGTTTACATAAAGAATTTGTCTGTTATCGTTGGTGTAAAAACGGGACGTCGTATCACTAAACGTGTTTCGAGCATCGTGGGTGGCCCGTTATCGACCAGGGGAGTGGGGGAGTAATCTATAATAGACGCTATTAACGTCCACCCGCGCACGTCTATTCATAGCCTTATAGAATAGATCAGTCCGTTTACTTACACTATGATGAAATTAATGCTTCTTTTTTCAAATATTTGGCAACGTTCCATAGCACTGTTTGATTGTTTCTCGCGTTGTTTGCAAACCATTGCACGATAAAATAGTCAATAAAATTAACTATTGAATATTATTATGAGTACCTATTGTGAACTTATTTACGATGATGTTTTGGCAATTTTGTAAATAGGTACATTCGTCAGCGAAATATTTAAGTATAACGTCTTATCACGGTTTACGCAGTTCAAGGATTTATTTGGATAAAAACTCGCGTCGCTAATAATACAGGGTACCTATCAACTATCAATCAATGTGTGACAAGTACCTACAAATATGTATGATTTATTAAAAAAAAACTATTTTTATCGTAGGTATTAGATTCGTATGAAAGATGCATGCACCTAGCGCGTGAAATCGTTTTTGAATGTAAATAATTCAATAGAATTATACTTTTCTTGACCTCTTTCGATTGTTTAGACAAATTCAATCTATTTAGATTACCGGAATGAAATGTGAAGCACTTATAATAAAATTGGCTGCATTTCACAAAAATATGCGAATAACGACCTTGCTCTCTTCACAGCTTTAAATAAATACATTTCACTTGGCACCGCTTTTCATAGCGGACGGTCTATTTTATGTCGACTCATCCTTTACTGTGTCATTCACCCCCGGCACGGGGTCTGTTACACCCTTTAACCCTTTATCGCTATGTATGGTACGTTGTGCGTGACAGATCAAAACCATCTTTCGCTTTAATGAGATTTCACATGGAAGGGTTAAGGGTCGTATTTTTACCCTCGGAGCAATTATAATGTAAGGCTAGGAAGAAAACATTTGCACAGTGATTGAATGATGTAGGCACCTACTTTTCCGATGAAAAGTTACCCAAACATATTGTTCAGAATCATTTGAATTTTTCATTGTTTTTTTTTTTATCACAGGTATGTAAAAAAATAAAATTTATTTTTGTATTTTGCATTCAAATGAATTTCATGCTACCTATTATATAAAGTCTCCGAACTGGAAATGATCACATAACACGCTGCTCAATATTGTAAGCCGATTTTCATACGCATGTATTTTTTTATCAATTATTTATTTTACATATTTCGAACCTATTAACATATTTTTTGCTTGCATTCTATTTAGTAAAACATTTTCATTAAACACTAGTGTCTGGCTTTTTTTTTTACTATACTAGGTATAATAATAGAGGGTTATTGGTTGTACGTTGGCAACCCGTTTAGGGGATGTAGGAGAGGTCATTTACGGCCAAATGACCCCTTTTGATTCCTATGCAAATGTCAAAAAATTTCGAGTCATTTGACATTTTATATTTTTATTTCATACATTTATTACTCGAAAATGGTTGACATAGGGGTCATCAGGGGTAATTTGGTTGCAACCCCTTAATGGATTGCCGACGTATAAAGAATAACTCTGTATATGCCATCACAAAACTTACAAAAAAAAAGAGCCAACTTCAATTTCGTTCTTAGTATCACGAAATAAACTAATTATAAATATAAAAATAAACAGTTAGTAGGCCAAAAAGCTTCTTTAGCATTTAGACATTGACAAGCAATTACTCATTGATTAAATGAACCTCAATTCGTGGAGCTGCATTTAAATGGGTCCGGTACAAATTGCCTTCGAACGAATAGCAGCAGGCATAGATACCTACTAAAATCAAAAGCAATTAAATCCATCATATATTCAAATAAGGTCATTTTTTGCTCTTATACTTGATAACTCGGATCGACTATTAAAAAAGTAACCCTATATTCAACAAATTTTTGGGGTCGTGGGTAAATAATAACAGCCGCACGGGTCGACCATCCATAACATAATAAAGTCAGACTCAAATAATTTATTTCAATTAGGAACATCAAAGGCACTTTTAAACGTCAAAATTTACAAAAAAATAGATTTAATTCTAGTCGCCCCTTCCAAAAGGTAGTTTTCATATAAAGAAGAATGGGCAAGAAACTCCACCGTTACTCTTTTAAAATGTTTTAATATATTTTGTATACATTAATTGTATGTGTTGTATTGATTGTATGTATACATTTATTGTGTTTATATGTGAAAACGATGCACCTGGAATAAGATTACTATACCATAATAGGTAAAAAGAATTAAAAATGAAGCAATGACAGATAAATTAAATATATGATGGATACATTGTGCTCACATATTAAGAAAAATTGAAAAAGTATACGATATTCTTAAATTTTTTACAATCAGTGTGTGATTTCAAGTAATCTAATCACAGAATGTAAAATCAATTTTATAAAAATAATAAATTATACAATTAAATTAGCAACCAGTTTGATTTTGGCTAGACTCTAAATTGTCCTATGGAGCAGGACCAGCATGTTTCCAAGCATTCTTATCTTGGATATAATCATCTAATTTGTATTTAGCTTGTTTAACGAGACCCGGCTGTCATTCGTAGATCTTTAACAGTCGTCACGGGTATCAGAAACCGAGTATGACAGCCAGTGTTACCAAGGGGTAAAATACTGGTATTCAGATGCTTCCGGTTAGACTGGAAGCCGAACCCAACATACTAATTGAGAAAAGGCTAGGCAGATTGAACTTGTTTTCAAAAACTGATCAAGCGTGACTGTAAACAAAAGACTAAAGAAACTTTACCATTTTTTTTTAGAATATGGAAATGCGTCAAGTCAGTAAGCGAATTATGGTAAAATTCAAGTTACTACACCACGTCAATTCCGAGAAAAACGTCTGTGAAAGACCGACTGACGTACGCTAAAGTAATTGAATAAACGTTCCGCATTTTTTGAACCACCTGTAATAAAGTCGCTCGAATTAAGTGCTTGCTACACAGCTGCCAACCGCGTTAACGACAGAGGTGACCTTGGTTGGTGACAGGCAGAGCTGTTTGAAATTTGGTCGTAAACCACCATCTACATGGTTGTAAACCACCAAGGTCACCTCTGTCGGGACGCGGTTGGCATTCTTGTAGCAAGACCTTTAATAGGAAACTTGTCAGATATTTCGAAATAATAAGCCAACTATGGCGAATGAAAGTTGGCAACGATTTGTTATTTATGCACCTTGTTCAGCTGTTTTGCTTGAAGCGGTTTAAGTTACTTGTGCCTGTTCTACTTCTTAAAAAGTTAAACAAAAAATTCCGCGATGGCATATGTCTATCTTCTAAGGATGACCCACAATAACCATTTTACCATCTTTTGTATAGATTATTTTCTATTTTGTGAATGTAAGAACGCTGTAGGCTTAGTGGAATGTAGATTTGTTGACCATTTTCTTAAGTACCTGGTACCTACTTTATTGAAAGACCAACACTGTCCTCCCATACCTAGTCACACTGTTATTTGAAAGAATTGTAAAAGCTAATTATTTTTAAAAGAGTAACCGTAGAGTTTCTTGCCGGCTCTTATCCATAGGAAACGACCAATTGGAACCGTGCACCTAGCTTCTGACGTTTCATAAGTGCCCATGTCGGTTTATGTGAAATAAAAATATTTTGAATTTTGATTTTTTCTTAAATTTTTATCTTTCAGAATTTGATTAAAATTTAATTGTTATTTCCGAAGCTATTTTGATCGGTATTATATTAATCCTTATCCAATAAACTATGTTACTTAAATTAAGCATTTAATTAAAATCAAAATATGCCTTGACATCATTTCATTTAAATGAATAGTTTAAAAGATATCACAGATTCAAAATTACGCGTGACAAAATAATTGTGATTGACCGTAACACGGGCGCTGTGGTAGGAGTCAATGACCTTTTTCTCGGCTTTTAGGTATCTAATCCCGGTATCGGTAGTACGTTCCCGTGGGATATTTTCCGACATCCACGCGGGCGAAGCCGCGGGCAAAAGCTTGTATCCTATAAAGGAGAAGCGTGATACAAGGTCTATAAGGATTGTTGACGCAGGGCCCTTCCTTCTTTAATATGGCAGAAACGCAGGTTATGCACTCAAAATATTCAGTTGGCAAAATAGGGTTAGAATCAATTTGACAAACGTTGGATGGTCAAGTTATTGCAAAAGTGCTAATCAAAAATATTTATATCAAACGAAAAACAAAGGCACCAATTTATGATTTCAACCAATTCAATAAAAGGATGGGCCTCATTCAATTTCCCATGTACATGAGCTATTAAGCGAATTTTTCAAAGGCCGGTCCCTTGGTAATGCTTTCTCGCACCGAAAACGGTACATTCACCCTATTCAAATCTTCGGGACCGTTAGGAGATAAAATACACTTAAAGGAAACGGTCGCCGTTATTATGTTGGGTGAATAAAGTGTAACATGAGTGTAAATAACTGGTTCCTTGGCCTGTTCAATGTAACCTAGTTTTAACTTCGATTTACTGATCGTCATTAATATTATCTCTCATTATGGTAAGTACCTGAGTGACCTAGCTCCGCTCTGGTGAAAATAGAGAATCCTCATTTAATAAAGTATACTTCATACTAATTCCATATCACATACTAATTACATGCTGTCATGTATTTATTTTGTATTTTATATACATGTCGTGGCCAGATCTTAGAACTGATAATTTCATGAAATGATCGACCATTTAATGAAATGGAACATGGACCGCTGGCCACATCATGATGTGGTCTGGCCCGATCATTGAACACTCAACGTTTGATGATATGACTAGTTAAATGCACGAATACTTCATGATGTGGCCAAACATTAGTGATCATATCGTAAAATATTTAGATTATCCACCGGTACAGGCATTGATGTCGATTTGTTTTTGTTGTGCATCATGGCGGCGGACGATAATTCGATTGGAAAGCAATTATAAATATGCAAATAGCAGATAAAAGTGCAGTGAATTAACGTTATTATACCAAGCTACGCGACTTTTATGAAAGTCACTCGAAAAACAACCGCAACGTTAAAAAACCATGGAGTTTGGAACGTATTTCACAGGTAGTATTTATCTATTCAATCTTATTAATTATATTTTTCTTCTCGAATGAAAGCTATATAAAATGTTTTATCTATCGATAGACCGAGATTACTAAAAGTTAATGAATGCCAGTAATATTTGCATGGATACCCTACTTAATGATAAGACAAACGTCGACTGACATATCATTAAACGTTGACGTTTAAACGATATGGTCAACTTTAGCTGGCCATTTCATGAAATGATCAATTCTAGGATCTGGCCACGACATTTACATATATTTTCGTTTCATTATTATTAATAATATAATAAATATCTTAGTGTTACTTATTTTAGAAGTATGTATGTTTGTATGTTGTAAGTAATATTCTGATATTATTTGTTTTATTTTATTAAGTAAATTGTTTTGATTTTATGTATTTTACTTTCTCTCTACTCTTACACACGGTGTCTACATCTCTTTTTATCCTCTGTCCTATCGCAGGTATGCTGGAAGAGATTTCTGTAGAAATAAGCATCACCTTTATACGTATTTTTCTGTTCCTTTTGTCTTATCTGTGTATATAATTATGTGTGTACATAAATGGTTAAATAAATAAGTAAACGATTTACTATTTCTCATATTCACAAGTTCGTAGTCAATACACACATTTCACAAGCGCTCCAAATAGAACTTATAAACGATTAATATTCCGCCATCATGAAAGCTGTATAGTGCAAGTTAATTCAATGGGAACACAATCAGATCGTTTATATTCTCCGTGGTGGCGTTGTACCGCACGTTACACTCTGTGTATCGGGCCTTTGTGTGTTTCCCTTTGAAACACACAATAAACAAGCTGAGCATTGTGGACGGAGTGTACTGAACCATGTTCTATAGCAACGGTACTATCAAGTCGCTTATCTATAGTAAAGTCAACTTGTCCCTATCTATATCTAGGTACAGACGTCCGGAGGCCGGACTGATTACTCAGACTCAAACGTACTAGATTTGTAAGAGCTTTCAGAACTGAATTTGATGTCTACGGCACTGCCAGTATATTGTTTGGCAGACATTGAACTAGATTCAAGTAAAGCAAATGAAAACAAGATGGAAATCAAAATTGAGGAGGAAAATAAAAATAAAATTCTTAATAACACTGAAGAATAAAAATAAATTGTAATGAATACCAATTTGCCGTCAGCTATAAAAAGAAACACGTTAAAATTACTTGATCGCTTAAATGTTAAAGACCTTTACGAGCCAAGCGAGGAGTAATTTCCCGGGAAAGTCATGGCACGAGAAGCCTTTGAAAGATCTCAGCCTAGCAACGGTGCTGCAGCACCTATTATAGAGATATTTGAGAAAATGTGAATATTATTCTGTATATTTAATAGACAGACTGACAAAATAAAGTAGATACCTTTCCAATCGCTGCGTAACAATATTTGGCACAATATGACCAAATGTCGTCTTGAGATATTAGTTATGAGTGGCTTTATCACTCAGATTTTACTCGACAATACCGCTATAGTATAGATAGATTGAGTACTTTTAGCAATTAGAGAGTGTAAACAGAAGAATGATAATGATCTCAACGCAGTAAATTTTCAATTGAACGACGTTACAAAAACTTTAATGGCTATTAATAAAAATAAAAGGGAAAGATTTATCACGCTCCACGGTTCCGCCACGCTTTATACGAAAACTAAACGAGCGGCAGAAAAACTAAGCGGATTATCGACACGTTCCACGTTGTGCAAACAGGGTCGCTCCCAGACAGTATAATCTTTTATGAAACCACAACAACGTGCGAGGAAGCAGAAACAAGTATAGAGGAACCCATCACTCTGTCACATGTGTAATATTCACAAGGAACAGTGCAGGTGAACGTCCCCAGCAACAGTACACAGTAATTTATTTCCAAGTTCACCTTCTAAACACCGTCCGCTCCCCGGAGGGTAATATCGACAAAATAACCAAGATAAATTGAATCATTCTGCCTTCACAAGATCGTGATAATAGATACGTGGGTACACAATAGACGGCGTTTTGATTAATTGGTTAATTTGAACATGAGAGGTTAACGGCACAGGTCTACTCATCAAAGCGTTGAAGTGCCTTCAAGACATTACTCAGTAAATACTCAATCTAATTTTTAATAAATTTCCTTTACTATGTAAATGTTCAGCGAGTCACGATTTTGCGTGATAAAGAAAATCTAATTAAATCTAAAGCTTGGAGAGACTCTATAAAGCGGTTAACTAGAAAATGAACCTACGAGTTTATATCCTGAAATAACGTTAGCTGCCTTATAAGAAGCTTTCTAGATAATAAGCCTGAAAATGGCGCCATAAAAAAGATTTGTAATGGAATATAAATATCCTGTTGAGACCGTCATAGGATGCCACTAGAGCCTTTTGATCCTTTACTGAGGAATTCCAAGATAATAAGAACAGTCACTACATTATGTAAGAAGTAGGCAACAAAGCGAATAACAAAAGAGTATCTTCCGAATATTTTCAACATATTTCAACGTTCTGACACACATCTAAATCTTCCAGCTTGTCTGCAAAGAAAGACTCGTCTGCATTAACGAGAAACATTGCATAATGCAGATGCACGGAACTCTGTCTGAGGAGTAGAACACTTTACAAATGTTACGCAAGTGCACGCTCGCCTGACCTTTGTCTACCGATGAATGCGTCCAACATAATTTATATAATACTGTTACACTCTCCTTTGTATGTTCTCTACTGGCAGTAATTGGTTTAAGAGGATCAGTATAGTTAATCCGTTCAAGCGTACACTATCTTTATATTATCTTTCGTAAGTTGTCTACGTGATAATTACTCATCAGCATTATCAATTAGAGTATTATTTTCTTCTATGAAGCGCATTTAAGCCTTATCTTTTACAAATACATTTAAAAAATTGCGTGTTATCATAAAATACCAAGTAGTTTTTAATGCATTGTAATCATTCTCTGTTGTTATTATATCCATTACATAACACGGAGTAGGATTGTTGTGATTACTCAAGATGATTAAGCATTTATCATTGTTAAGCGTAATGTTACGCGGTTCGTTCCGTATACACGAGTATACAATTTCACGTACTTTCTTAAGTTCTTGGAGAGAAAAAACACAGTGCCTCAGGCGGTTATATAGTGTGTGCATACGAGCAGTTCCCGGTACGTTTATCTCTCAATCTTGTGAAGCCGGGGGCAGGAGTGCAACTCGACTGGTCGGACCAGCTCGCCCCCTTCCCCCTCTGTTCCCACTAGAAACCGGTATTCCTAGTCCGGTCCTAAGCCTTTGGGGCCAGACTCGCTAACTAGATTATAACTTCGACATGGCTACTAACTATTATAGTCATAATTATTATGACTACATTACCTTATTTTACCTTTTTCTGTGGATTTTCATAAGCGATATTCAAATCATCCATTTCCTTTTTGAATAACTTTCCCGTAATGGTATGATTGGTATCCGACTAACGAATTATTGAATCCGAATAAATACTTACTCGTTTACTCGTTATGCGAATTGCAAACGTTTAAAAATAACATATTCGATGATGTTTAATTCATAGTATTTATTTCCATGTGAAGTAGGAAGGTATGTTGATTATTATTATATCAACTGGTTTTAAATATCGCCAAACAGTAAGCTCTAATGATTAACTTGAAATGTAAGCATAATAAATTAAACATACGAGTTATGTTGTATTATGTAATAATAATTTTAGATAAGTAAGTATAACGAATAAGTAATGTTGTCTGAATAAGGATAAAATAATTAATATGAAGGACAAAGTTTCTATCAGAGAGTAAAGTATTAACAATATTATTAATAACACTGCAGCAAGTGCCGGAAACAAGGTAAAAAGACAATACAAATAAAATAGCAAGGAAAGCTATAAACGGATTACACCTACGAGCAAAGCTACACACTACAGAAAGTTGGATCCGTTCCAAACCTATTTTATTAATGTCTTGTGCAGTAGCAATAAGTAAAAGGGAATATGTAATTAATCTACGAGAACGTACAGAAAGTGGGCCAACACAATAAAGAAGAGATTAATTTTATAACTACCTTTGAAAGTTACACCGGTTCATCGCATTTTAATGGTCTCAAATGGAATGTCGAAGTGAAGCTCCTGGCTTGCTCGAGTCTGTGTTTAAATCGATGGACCAAATAGTTACTCATTTTAATGAAGTAGATTACAATGTTATTTTGCTTGTTAAATGTACTGTACCACTAGGTATATTGTTGATGTTTATCAGACCATAGCTAAACAAATTAAGCTGTAACATACATAATGAATAATAAATCAAGTTACGACGAGGTTAATATAGGCAAGCAACGGGTATTTTATAACTCGTATCGGTTTATGACGTCAATATAATAAGTGTATATGGTTTACATACATAATGGCAAGTCTCCAATGCGGTTAGAGATAGCCGAACATAAATAAGAGGGGAATGTCGCCTTGACAGCCAGTCGGAACTTATGCCTTTGTTACTTCCATCGCGATTGCTCTCCGCAGTTCGTCAACTCTGAATATTAACATTCTGTTACATTTTTTGTGGCCAAACAATTGAATTGGTTGGGAATTTTCACATCTCTAGCTATTTATTGTTACATTGTCACAATCACAACGCTTGATAAAATAAAATAGGGTATCAAAATGTAATATTTTCTCAAAGGAAACATTGTTTTTATAAATCGGGAAATAACTCGGCAATTTCGTGGAAACGCTCACGTTTCTATTAAATCCGCTAACGTAAGATAAACCTAGCGCTGCCTTTGTATTAGGCTTGCAGAAAAACTATCGATATATCTATATTTTTTATCGATATATCGCAATTTTTTATTCGATATATCGATATTTTTATTCGATATATAGATATAAAATATCAAGTATGAAATGTATCAAATTCCATATATTTTCAATAGCAACATTGTTGTCGCCACTGACTAAAACCGCTGCATTGGGAATCAGAGCCGTACTTTTTTTTATTAAATGTGGCGTGATTTTGCTTGTTTAGCTCAAAAAAAAGAGAATATCAACAAGTGAGTGGGCATAAATAAATAAATAAGCTAACATAGTAAAAACATAACGAGATGCAAGAAGTGACAAAAAATATCGATGTATCGAAATCGATATTTTTCTAAATATCGATACGATATATATCGATACTTTTTGGCGCTTCTTGCATCCCTACTTTGTATGGAAGGCTCGGCCCGGTCTCCGCAATCCGGACCCGGCGTTGTCAGGTGAGATTTATTCACGTATAGCCTTAACATGCGGAGTGGGCGTACGGGGGATGTAGACGGGCCGTGGTATTCGTGTACCACCTTTATGTTGCTGCGTCTAGCGAACTATTCAACTCCCTATTTGGGCTTTATTGCCCTTTACGGTCATATTTTATTTCGTAAAAGGAGAATAACAAAAGCTCAAATTATACCAGCACCGGCGCAGGTGTTGGTATTATGCCTACATCTTTAGTTTCTATTGTTGTGTCAGATTCAGAGAAAGTATCGCGTATGACCTTTGTGAATTCTCCGATTATTGTGGGAGTAACGCAATAGAAAATAATTCGATCGAAGAGTGAATGTTTATAAATAGTCTCCTCCGCAGCGGTCGCTTTATCATGCCGAACAAAGGAACAATAACGACCAACAAAGAAGTTAGAAAAGAACAAAAGCAAACATCGAGACCAAGTCAAACGAGCTGTTTCCTTCTAAGGCGATGTAATAACAATATGGCGCACATTGTGCGTGCGTGCGACGATTAGTGATGCGCAACACTCTCAAACTGATCTAATTCCGGGCTCCGGGAGTGCAGTCCACTCTCGAGAACGTTTTCAGAAACTGTCGTAAACATGTCTTCGGAATTAACGGTCTGTTAAGCTGTCTAATATACTGAACAGAGATGTGAATGTGGGAGAGAGACAGTCCTTATCGGGGTGTGGATATCTCTACTTTGTATGCACTGCGCCTACATAGTCGCATGCGAGCGAAATATAGTATGCATATATTATACGTATACATTATGTACTAGCCGGTCGTGCACAAACCATTATATGCTAATTAGCTTTCCGATGCATGTTCACTGTTGCAATGCAGATTAGGCTCCGGCCTGTAAATACCATCGTATTTAATCTCATCAAAATATGATATTTTAAACAAAAGAAATGCTAAATCGAGTTAAGTTACCGGAGAGTTACAGGTGGACAATAAAATAATTGACATAATGCCAGACTGTCATCCATTTTCATATGGATATTATTTATTCACATTTCAAACAGGAAGCAGAAGATAAAGCGGCTATGCAAATAAATAAGTTTCATAAAGTTCTTTGAAGTAATATTTGTGGTGTATAAATTACATAACATAATGTGATACGATAATAAGGTGTAGGTAATACCCGATGACCTAACGAAATAAACTGTTATTGCTGTTATAAATAAATATAATAAATCATACAAGTAAGCCGGCAAACTAATAGGCGATAGTAAACAATGAGTCATGACAAGTACCGGTGGCTCGGCGGGGGACGTTCCACGGTCCACACTGGCCACAAAGCACCAAAATCACTTCACGACGTCACGCGGCACATTCGAAATTTGAAAAAACAAGTGACGCTAGTGCGGTGAAAGGTAAGATGCGTTCAGTAAACCGTTCCGAGTAACGAGTAACCGAGCGTAGTGATGCCGACGCGGGAGAATGGCGCAAACTGGCTGGCCTGGAGGGAGGGGCCCCCCGCGGTAACCCCCCTACCGCGCCCGGCGCAAGCCTGGCTGCCCGGCCAACAGACGCAGGCTTGCATAATTAATTATACTTCACACATATTGCGCCTTCCGCACAAGCAAGGTCATCTTTTAAATGATAATATAGATTTGCGATACGCTTATCTCTGTGGCAACTGACGGTTCATATCGACAGGTGATAAACAAGATTTATCTGTTGAGTAATATTGTATAATGTAAACTGGTTGTAGCTTATCTAACTCACGTGCATGCAGCTAAAAGCATTTTATCTTTAATCGACAGGAAAGTAGAAGTTATAGAAAGCTTGGTTTTGGTAACATAAATAATTGGATGATGAAAAATTTTAATTGTTTTTAATTATTTGGTTTCTAATGGAACCGAAATGTTTAAATTTGAATATGATTATTCGAAGATTGATGAGATTTGTTCCAGTAAACTGATTTAAAAGTTTTGGTGAATCATTTTTCTATAGAATCAGCACACATCATTCAACGCCTACAACAACATCTATCATCAAAAGAATTTCAACAAAGAATTCTAATTCAAATTCCCATTTGAACAAGGAATTCCGTCATTCAGGTCAAAATGAATATTAACCTTCAAACAAAACAAGAACAAAGTAGTGAGTGGCACGTTATACAGACCCTTTTGACGGGCGGCGCGAAGGGTGGGGCGAGGGTGTTCGGTTACCCGGGACTGCCAGACGAATCCCGGGCGTCCCGCACTTGTCGCGATCGATATCCGTATCCGCTGCACGCCACGGGAACTCGCATTAACTAACTTCACCGATGGAGGTGGAAAGTCGGCCGATGTTGTTACAAACTTTACCGATTAGAGTTTCACGAGATACTCGGGATCTTGTTATTGTAAATGAATCAACTACTCGTTACTGGGTACTAACAATATTGACGCTTTACCTCCAATGTACAAGTTTTGTTCAGGAGTTAGGTAACGAAAAAGTTACATAAATTACATACATTAAATCAAGCTCATGTAAGCTCGAAAGTTTGACTTCATTCTATTTTCGGCATAAACACAAAAGGTTAACGAAGCCTAACTAACGTTCACAAAATTATTTTCAGTAGAAACATGGTAGATTGAAATAAAATAAAAATTATGACAAAAGAATTTTTGGACTATAAAACATGCTTTGTTTTTATTTAAATCCGAAAAAATCATGGAAGAGAGGCTATCCACCTTTCAAAAGATTCACCAGTATGAGATTACGTTTTGGCAAAGCATCAAATGAATCTGAATGAGAAGCTTACAGAGCAACCGACAGACAGATTGGCTAGTAGAACTTCTGACATCTGAGAGAATCAACAAGAATAAATCAAGAATAAAAAGTCTCTTAAAGTCATTATACTTATTACACAAATCTGAAACTCTTGAGAGTAAAACATTACAACTGTATTCTTATTAAACTCTGTTAACGTAACTGTATATATGAATATAAATGTCAATTGCAGCAAAATCCTATTAACTGCGGACTTAATTATAATATAATTTATGCAAAGTAATATCACGATAAAAATATATATACGTAGATATATTAAATTAAGCAACGATTTTATTCTGAGAACCAAGACCACATGATTTAATTATTTCTGTGGAAACCTGTTACAGACAGCTACGATATGAATATTATTTTAGATATTTTTTAATTGATTTAACATTACGGTTCTCACGGAGATAAACATGTAGAAATGAATGAAAATAAGTTCAATTGTAATAAGGATATTTATCTTCAAAATATCATAATTATACAAGTTTTTCATGTATGCAAATGGGGCTATAATATGTAACGCAGACTTTATTTAGTTACTACCATTATGTTGTGTAGATGGGAAAGAACACATTTCCAAGATAACTTTTAAAATTCTCTTCGTGAATAATATCGAGAACATGAATCATGCTTAGTAACTGCTACGACTCCCAGGTTAAACTACGTTTGTTTTTACTGACAACAAAGCGTCTGGCACGGAGCCAAAAACAAAAACGATGACCAACGCTGAGTATCGAAATTGTTCAATATGCCCTTGATCTGTCAGCCGAATTGATTCACGAACAAACGAGTTTTAGAACAAGCCATTAAACACAATGGAGCGAAATGGGCCACATTCAGCCACGTTCTACGAACGTCTCCAAAACGAATATGACGATAACGGAATAAATTGCGAATGTGGACCATTAATTCTTGTTACAATACAATGTCACCAGTGACCCGGTCGCAGAGGGGAGCTTTATTTATTCGACATCTACGGTATTTACATACAAAACTGGCCAAGTGAGTGTCGGACTACGCACAATGAAGGGTTCCGGAGTTGGGATGATTTATCCGAAATACAAACTTAACATTTGTAAGTTTTAGTATATTGAGAGATTTACCATGTTATTCGAAGACCATAGACTTTTTATAGGTTTTCATGTAATCTATGAAGAGCCATTATGTTTTTTTTTTCAACATATTAGGTCCCATAGTTTCGGAGATAAGGGTACCTATTTTAAAATTATATAAAAAAAAAACATAAGTGTGTCTTATGTTTTTTTTTTATATAATTTAAACACGAAGATCTTAACCTCGCAACAATCCCTTTCATTTGATATGTCACATGGTACCTATTGTTAGCAAAACTTTTTTTTAAATTTTCTTGTTTGGCCCTCTAAAAGTGACCCCTATATTCTAAATTCATTTATTTATGTTACACGTTCGTGTTTGGGTCACAGAAATACATATATTTACAAAATGTCAACTTAATCGGTCCATTAGATTCGGAGCAAATTGGCTGTGACAGACGGACAGAACGACACATGAGTGGTCCTATCTAATGAATGGTAGTTTTTAGGGTTCCGTACCTCAAAAGGAAAAAACTGATTATTATCAGTTTTTTCCTTTTGAGGTACGGAACCCTAAAAACTACCATTCAAGTGTTATCAGACTTTTTATGGAAAACAAACACAAAGGATCTTGATAGACGTAGCCCATGTTGGTGTTAGTGAAATGTTTATGTTTTTTTTTACTAGTTTTCTATGAGTAGTCTGTACAAAATAGCCCATACTAGAGATGCTGCAAATAGTGATAATGGCGAATAATCGATAAGCGATCATTCGAATTCCTTGTGGCGTTATTCGAGTTTTTCGGCATCATTTTTCGACATTAATAACGATATTGCAATCTGTAATAAATAACTCAAACTCAAAGCATTTATTACAATTAAACCATTTACAGCCACTTTTGAACTGTCAAGGATCGGTCAGTCAGAAATATGAAGCTAGCCCAATCCAAAGTGTAGTAGGTAGGTACCTATGGAGAAGAACGGGCAAGAAACTTTTAAATAAATAAAATGTTACAAAATATTGGTATAACAGTAGCACTAATAGTAGACCTCCGGCTGTCTCGAATCTACCAAGTTTTTAGAATGTATTCCATTGCTAGATTACTACAATGATTTTTTATCGATTGTTATTAAAATCCCAACAATTGGCAACCCTTTTCGTTAAAAGAAACATATCTGACCGAATCGAACTATAATTACTTGCAAATAGCATGTAATTATTACAGTTAGATTCTTTCTAAATCTGTGGTTTCATTTCTTTCAAAATGTAAACCAGCCAATTATTCGCCATTATCGAATAGTACCCACTATTATTCGCTATTCGGCGAATAATGAAAAAATGCCGAATAATAGCGGCTAATCGCGGCATCTCTAGTTCATACTGCGTAGAAACACAGAGTAAAGAAGCTGGAGATATATTTTTTGTTACTTTTCTCGTCTGTTTATATGCTATCACTTAAAAAATATTGGAGTTCAGTTGGGTAAGCAAACAAGGTTCCATGGGCATGTATCATTATTCAGTCATATTGTATATCTCTTTGTAGAATATTTTGTCAACATGTTCCGTTTACAAAAGATTAAATAAGAAATTTTTGTTACTGTTTACAAAGACAATATACATAAGCAAAATTGCTGGTATAAATTTCTCCGTCTAAATTTAAGTCAATAAAAACATTTAAGCCAACATTCGCAATTTCTTTGAAGCAATTTTGAAGAATTTACAAGTACAGCTCAACAAGACCATCTTACAGACGTTTGAAGGATTTCGGCTTTAATTAATGGCATAGGGAAAATGTTGGAGATATTTTTCGACGGCATGTGAAATTAAGTCACAGGCCCATGGGCGGCATAAAAACTCTGACACCAAGTTAGATACGAACCACACGCAAAACAAATAAGAATGGTGGAGAAAACTAATATTTAAAAAAAATGTGAACGTTGATTCAGATTCAACATTGAACAAGAATATTTTTTTATAACGGGGAAGTTTTTATGCAAAAATCACACCCGTTACAGTTGGAGACAATGCATATGTATCGGCAAAAAACAAGTGTGACGTCGAAGCCAATTCCATGGTGATAGGAAAAGTTTGAATCGATTCACGAAGCAAGTTTCTCGCCGACACGAACGCAAGGGCCCTACATTTTCTACAACATGCTCAGATACGGCACAGCTTGCAATTGAATTTGCATGCTCTATTTTCAATATATTCCCATTTTGTAAACCTATTACGTTTTTTAAAATCCAATAGACACTAAACAACACAGTAGACATTCTCTTTAATACGTTTTATGAATTTATTTGCCGTTTAGAAAATGTTCACTGGGAAAATACAATTGCTGCTTGTTTTATCTTAGGGTCAACGATAGCCAGTTTTCTGGATTATCTAGGGTATTTCTTTTGGTTAAAAAGAATTTGAATCTATATCTAATCTGGGGAATAAGTCGAGTAACAGCTGGAATAAAGATAATACCAGACTATAACTGCAGAGCCTCTCCTCATACGGAGAAGGCGCGAGCATTGATCACCACGCTTGCTCAAGATGGGTTGGCGATTTCGGATACAGAACAGTTGGATTTTTTTTTTTTTGCTAATACATAGTAGGTTGATCTACCTATAGCCGTACCTAGTTCTCTTTAAAGTATTTTGTTCTAGATTATTATAATGGAGGGCTTATAAATAAAATTATACACATGTTTATTATATTTTAACATTAAATATCATTAAATTTTCAGTTCACTTGTGTTCATGTTTATCAACGGTCAGTCTCAAATGATAATTTATTTGAATTGACCAGGAGGTATAGAGTTGTTCTTGGCAGCTCTCCAATATTCGAAATGGTTTCTCAGAAACGTTAGTGCGAATGCAAAACTTCCTTACGTCTTTACTCTTTAATAATTATGCGTGTCTGCATCTATCTATGTATAAAACAAAGAATATATTTATTGTTTAGACTGACTTTTATATTTCCCTTTAAAATGTTATCTTTACGATCTGTCATACGGCAATTCCGATTTTTAATTGGGCGATAAACTACAATCCCGTAATTATTTTTCATTATACTTATTCAATGATTTATGAAATAAATAAAGTAGTAAAAAATCAATATAATAATGTTAAGACCTCTAATACAAATATGTATAAATATATTACCTACTTAGTTCTAATTTCAATCTCTTATTCAAATTATAACCACGTAATATAAGCTTTAATTGCTAATTGAATCGAATGATGTAACTGCTGTCATAAATATTTAAATGATGTCTTGGATAATATAGTTTTAAATTGTTTTAGTTAACATATTATATCATTAACATAAATTATATAAGTGATACGAATTAAAACAGCCATACTACAGCATTTTATCACTTTCTATTAAGCATTGTTTAAATGGTCTGTCTGACAATTTAATAACCGGATAATTTGCACGATATCTTTCAATATTTTTAATTCAAACTCGCTTATAAAACAACATAGAAAAGTAGGTTATGGAAACGAATGAATACATTTTACGAGCAATACAAAGCGATAACGTTGCCAAAACTATTACGTCAAACAATGTTTTCATTTACTAAATTACTGATGACGGTAACATCGTGACTAACCGGATTTCCCAAACCAAAATCCCAGGTCATTAGCAAAGTTTAGAACGAGTTTATAAATAAACCTTTACGACGCAACTGGCGCCAACTTTCGATTGAAATCTTTATCACCAGTGGGAGATGGAGCTAGCTTCATACAAAAAGCAATTCCAGATGTTTCTTGACTGTTCAATTCAGAAAAGTCAATAGAAAGAGAAGCTTAGTAATAGCTGTTTCACGATCACGGAACACCTGCACATCAAGTTGTCACATGCAATCGAAAAACAATCTAAAAGTGCACTTTTCAAAGTCCCTTTTACTATTTCTGTGGAACGTGCAGGAACAACTCGAGTTAGGATTACAGTTTAGCATTCCACTCACGTGCGGAAAGAGACGGGGCTATTACAGCTCGGCTAGAGGGAAAAGTGGAGATGATTTGTTTGAATGTACTTTTTGAATCGATAGTCTAAGAGCATTCATAATGCCCCTGTTCTGATCTACTATCGCTATGCGTAGATTTCGCAAGATGAATTGTTTATGGGTTCCGAGTCGGGAGAATACTCATGTCTCCGAAAAGGGTCACTGAACCAGACAAATTGCTACGAAGCGATTGCTTCGTTCCCCTTTGTTAAATCGGGGCGCAATGTTCAGTTTAATCGTATTATTTGCAGGAATCTAGTTGATTTGAATTTTCGGGAGAATAAGAATTTGCACTAATTGAGCAGAAATTGCGTCTTTATGAATGTCAAACTAGGTTTCCTTTGGGTATGCAAATGTGGGATTGTTTGGAACGCTTTGTTGTCGGTTGGAAATTGGAGTGGATGCGATGTGAATTATTCACGTCACAAACTACAAGAGCTTTCAAATGTCTTTTTCATATTTTTGTACCTGGAAAGTAGTGCAGCGGTCGTAGATAAACAATGTTAGCGTCAGAGCTGAGTGGAATATTCAAGGTTTATTCTAGGTTACGAGATTGATTGACACAGTAAACTGGTATAATGGTTAATGGAACGTTTAAAGTCCACTATTTTGATGAACGAAGCGCGTGTCGTCGTCAGCTCCCAGGCAAACATGGCCAGATGAGAATTATGGCCTAGTGTATTAGTGGCATACGAGATGAGCACTATCGGGCATTGCGCGGCTGTACGTGACATCCATATACAATGCACCACTAAATCTCTCTCATTGCCTCCTGGCTTTCAAAAAGAATTATTCTTTATGGACGGTGACACGAATTCGGACGACTGCATTACCGTTTTATGAAATACTTCCATTTCCGTTTCACAATCTAGATTATGTACTTCGTTTGACAGAGTAATTTAAATCTAAATCAACTGTTGCTGTTTCGTAATCGTGTCTGGTTATTGAAGCTAATTTATAATGTAATTTGAAACTCTTTCACGCAAACTATAATTGCGGTGACCTCGTTTATGTTCTCGGCCAAAGATTATTCAAATACTTACATATAAAGGGTTCAAAGGAATTTCAAAGTAAGCGTGGGTG
This sequence comes from Omphaloscelis lunosa, assembly GCA_916610215.1. Classification (NCBI taxonomy): domain Eukaryota; kingdom Metazoa; phylum Arthropoda; class Insecta; order Lepidoptera; family Noctuidae; genus Omphaloscelis; species Omphaloscelis lunosa. The sequence goes on from OU744255.1 coordinate 7,526,108, forward strand.
TTCTAAATAGGACCAGTTTAATGAGACCCTTTCGACGAGTCTGATATTCCGACCTACATAATAAAGGTAGACAGTAGTTTCGAGGTCCGAGTCCTACTATAATTGGTCTCTGTGAATAATAACTACACATCCTGGGGCTTGGATGGGCCACTGCGCAGTTACTGACGACTTTCTTTGTCTTCGTTTTATGTTAATCTGTATCGTTGTTACTATACTATTATTATCCGAGGCTTCATCCGAACATTTCATTGTTCTGGAAATATATATTTTCTTTGATTATTTACCTTATACGAAAACACAAAGGAAAATGTAGGTAGTAGTCACACACAATAGGACTAGTGGATGGTATAGGTACTGCTTCGTTTGTACTAGTGCAAAAGCAGTTAATGAACTCAGGGGCAAAGTTATACCCTGGCAACACAGAACGGGAAAATATATGTAAATTAAAACAAAGATAACAGAAAAAGAGACAGTCAATTAGCAAAAATTTTATCCACACCCAAAAACGCAAGAATTCTCTTGGAATAAATAAATATCACATTATTCCAGTCGATAAGATTTTGACAAGAGCGACAAGATTATCTGAAGGTGAACCATATAATTAGTCATCCACATTCAGAACTAATTTTATCTAAGAGTACACGTCCTTCATGAATGTCGGGACCTTGGAGCGTCCGATCCTTGAAACCTTGAAAGCTGTCTTGAGCAAGACCGACATTTTAATAAAAAATAATTTCTACGTAACTTTAGAACTTTACCGTTTATTGCTCTTGCTCAAACGAGGTCTTGAATTTACATAAATGTGGGAGCAAAATAATTGATAAAAGAGTACAAAAAAGAATATAGTCCTTAAATTTAGAATTTAAGATACATTATCTAGTAGATAATTGATAAGATCCGAAGCTTAAACCTCAAGAGAAGCACAAAGAGGCAAAAACAACACCAGTTGTGTTTCAACTGCCAGTATAATTTAAGTGTGCCATTTATTACATTAGCAAACGCCCTTTGAATATAGTTTGTAAACACATCTACTCAAAAACAGAATTAGTCTGGACATATTTATGGACTGGAAGCTAAATTATCTTACACTTGTAACAGCACTGGAGCTAAATTTGAAACTCCAGAGAAGTTTTAAAGTCAACATGTATTTCAATATTCAAAAGGAGTATTCCGCTTGTGTCCTTAACCATCCTTCGATTAACATTAAAACAATACCGAAGCCAAACTTCTTAGTAGAAGTTTCTATTCCAATATTCAAATGAGTTCAGTGGTGCAGAAACTCCATCGTTTAGAGTTTGAGTTGGAGCGTCAGAACTTGAACAGCCGAAACATTGTTCAGAAAACACGGTTGACTACAAGTCTACAACACTGTTATGTCATTAATGTTTAGTGGATTTTACTGAAACAATGGCGTACGTAAGGCTGGAGACGAATATCGTTTTGCTCGCAATATTTCTCTTCCATTTGAAGTTGAATAGGTAAATAGAGCTGTTTGTCTTAACGATTATATCGGTTTGAATTCTAGATATGTTCAAAACAAATCATTTGATTCACCATTTACATTATTCAACGTTTAGACTGTTTCTATTTCTACTGTCTTTATCAAGGCGTGAATATCAGTTTCATTTTACGATTACTACCCAATTAATTCCGAACTGGTAGCATCGACAAAGATCGTAACTACACCTACCAGTTAGTCATTTATACCATATTTAGCTGAACCGGTGTGAGTTCAGGATAATGGCGGCGTATGCGTCACCAGGCGCCGGGGACTTGTCGCGACACGAACACCAAAATAACCGATGGATAGAATAGACAGACAAACGCTACTTGAATATACATACATAAATGATTTGCATCATTTGAATTCTATGAACATTTTGAAGTAGGCTCGGCGGCTCATTCTCGTTAATTTCTAAGAAATTGCCTGTCGATACGACAGAAGACGTAGAAAACTATTATTCCACTTTCAATGGAATATAAATTCCAACCGTAAATAATGTAATTCTTGGAACGCTAAATATGTTACTTAAATATCTTACATTTATTTTAAGAAAGCTCCAAAATCTGAGAGAATTCAATTTAAAGGAACAGGACTAACAACTTACATGGGCACATGTACGTAATACAGTTAGCTTCGAGAAACATCGTCTCGTTGAAACTGGATAATTTTCCTTTATACCGTCGGAGCTCGGATCTCTTACTTAATTAAATATTCAAGGCAGATTATTAGCTAGTCAACTTACTTGGAGGTTGGAGCGAGATCGTCTCGGCATTACTCCCACCACTTCTCCCTTCATGATCGATTCGATTACTGAAAAAAACAAGGTGAATTCAATGTTTGTTTTTGTGGAGTAAAACACGAGTAGGATTTAGTTCTATATCTACCTACTAAGGATTATAAATATTTAGATGTTATATTGTATAGAGTAGTCTCGAGAACATGCTTACATTGAAAAGAGAATGAAATTAATGAAAAAGCCCGTTCTTCTCCATAGGTACTCGTACATATTACGTTTTGGAATGGGCAACTAGCTTCATCTTTCTGACTGACCGTCCCCTTGTCAATTCAAAAGTGCCTGTAATTGGTTTATTTGAAATAAATGCTTTAAGTTTGAGTTTGAATTATGTTAATCAAGACAATAAAACGAGGAACAAAATACATCGGATCTTCCTTCTATTTTCTTTTACTTAGATATCTAAAACGTTTCTTTTTATCTTCATCTGTTCATCTATAGTTACATAAAATAATATCACGTCTGGTTCTCCTCGAAAGGTTAGGCAGAGGTAACCCACACGCCCACAGCCACATTTCGCTAGTTATGTTTAAGTTCCATATAATAGGAGTCTATTGCCAATAGCCGGGCACAAATCTAGAGTTACCATTATTAAAAATAGATTCTTTGGCAATGATTATAATAATATTATTAACTGAATTTCCTTCCTATGAAGATGAACTGATTTGAACTGAACTAAGTAATAGTTAAAGTTCCTCGTTGCGCTAAGTCACTTGTAAGCGTACATTCTTTCTTCAGCATAATGCAACGTCAATTACTAAGGCTTCAATCCAATTATGCACGTAAAAGTATTTACAACACCATCCTATGTTCTCATTGCAATATAGCCGTTAGCACACACGGTTGCACAATATTATAATGCACTATTATTAGTCTGTCAGCTGCTATCTAAACAAAGGATCGATTTATAAAAGATATCTTCGCATTCATAGCTCTACATTGCCCCGAGCTAGATTCATTGTTTGATGAAACTTGTACGTGTACTTAATAATTTTTCAGACAGTTAGAACAAAGAGAACCTTAACTAATGAACTTTCTATTTAAAGGTACAAAATTTATTTATTTTATATAAGGTAGCTATATACTACTAAGGGATCTTGCACACTAGACGGCCACGACTCTGACCAGTCGTGGTCACTCGTGGTCCGTGGCCCGGTGTGCGCCTAGTTAGCCATTGCAACTTGCGACCAAGTGCGCGATTCGTATCGGTTTCTATAGTTCACCAGCCCGCGTAGCATGGCCACCGTAGAAACGGGTTTTGTCGACGGAAGAATAGACAAAATGACAGATAAACAATCACAATCTGTCATTTTGTCTATTCTTCCGTCGACAAAACCCGTTTCTACGGTGGTCATACAACGCGTGCTGGTCGCTGCGATCACTGGTCGTGGTCGTGGCCATCTACTGTGCGAGATCCCTTATAGTACTACTATATGCTTATACTTTTTAGATAGTCCTTCAATTTGCACAAAAATGTTAATTGCCCGATACGATTGTTTACTTCTGTCCCGTAATCGGGTTAGTAGTTTAGATAAACATTCATAATGTCGACCTAACTATAAGCCGCTGAGCGATATCTATTTAAAAATACATTAAGAATAAATCATAACTGTGCGTGGTGAAACCAGCCATTGTTCTACAGATGGACGAAGCTTGTTCACTGCAGCGTGTAGGTTATGTAACCAGACCCCATTGTTTCCATGTACCCACATAAATGTTATCGTAATCAATCATGGCGATCCTTTTAATCGTTAACCAGAATAATGATGCGTAATACGACAAAGCGATACGGTTTTTGTTTGGAATCCATTGGCTGATTACTTTTAATTTGTGTATTGCATGTTGTATAGGTATAAGAGGTATGAACGTATTTACCACCATCCCCCAGGAGTCTCATCTGCACCAGTGATGGATCTTCACTGTGTTCCTCCAAAACTGTATCATCTGTCACAGTCAGCTCCTGAGAACAAAATAACAAATAAAAACTTTATTACTGTTTTTCTAAAAAGCTACTACATAACAGGATTCTTAGAAATCGCCTTGTTTATAGAACCAGATATGGAAATACGATCACCTATGATGATCTGATACCGTTATAACACCTCACGTCTCCGGCTTGATCGTGGCAGTTTAGGTCGTTACTACTAGCGCCATCTATTTATAAAACTAGGCATCGTAATTCTTAGAAATACTAGGCGGTTACTCGATAGTTTGATAATTTAAAGAATCCATCTAGAATTCTAAATGAGTTTGGAAGAAACCAAAAAAACGACCTCATAAATATTTTGTTTAGCTCTTTCATCGACGCTATTAATAAATTTCCTTTCCATAATACAAACAAGAATACTCATAGTATAAGAATAAGCAATTTCTTTGGAAGTAAAACACAAAGTCTGGCAGGTGTTTTATATTCGTAAACAAACAAGATTCCCTAAATTCCCATCTAAACTTTCTCACGCCCGAGCGCTGTTCGGTTAAATATGGCGTAAACAAATACGTCTCTGTTTTATGTCGCTCGTTGAGTGGGTACAGGTGTTTGAGCGAATATAACCTTGAACGTACCTATTAACTCCGCCTACCGCGAGTTTAATCAGAATCGAAAATGTATTCACAAAAAACAACGTCTGGATCATTCTTTGTATCTAATTCTTACGCACGGATGATCTTGTTGTATAGCAATATGCGGACATCCTTTGATGGATGAATCATTTGAGTAGTGACGAATGATTCGCATTGTTAATCGAAAACATCAAAGATATTATGTAACATGAATATATTGTAGAGCAAACGTTTGTCAAACATATCAATACAATAAACAAAGAGTGTTGTCGATAAACATGTCGACAGCCGACAGACAAAGTTGGACTCAAACTTGCGAGAAACAAAGAAGAAACTTTAAGAAAGTTACTTCAGAAACAGGGAAAGGGGGCGAACGAGGAGGTTACTCAAAACTTCGACGTTTCGGACTCAGTAATACGAACCTTGCGAAGAACGAACGAAGTTTTCCACTCGCTAATTCGCAGTATAAATTTGTTTAACGTCTCAACTTTTTAACTGTAATTACTTAGCCAAGTTCGAGATAGATTGAAGTACTCCGAAACTCTGACAGTTTGTGAAGAGTTTGATGAGTTATTGTAATAATTGTAGTTGGCAGTTCGCAATCACCCACCCGAACAAGGACGACTAGAAGTCCTGAGGTTTATGAGTCTTCTTTACTTTGTACAGGCCTCCACTTCGTTTATCTTTTCAGATGTACCAACGAAAGACTCTTTTACTTCAAGTATCCAAGTCTTGAGCTCATTTGCTAGGTAATGAAACTGGTGCCATTACAAAGTTGCGTCTCCTTCAAAAAGGAGTAGGATAAAGTAAATTCAAAGCTAGAATTGTTAACTTAATCCACAATTCGGATACGTGATATGTCTGTAAAATGTTGGGACTATGGTAGGGACCTATTTTGGGAATTAAAGAGAAAAGAAAGGTAGAACAAACCCCACTCCACGTTACTAAATTGTAAAGTTTACAAAATAATTACAATGTAAGTACATTAAAATAAAATAATCAACCTACACAACGTTTTAGACAGAATAACGACTAATTTACATTCAACCCGTAAATTTAAAACAAAAACAATTCCTATTCATGTAACATTAAACATTACAGCAACAAAAACATTTAGCAAGCAATTCAAACAGAAACATTTCGTTTGGATACGTACAATACAAGTTAGACATCGCCATTCTCAAAGGAGAGGAGATGAAAGAAAAACAATAAAGTGTTTCAATAACGCAAAACAACAAAGTTTGTTTAGAAAAGTTAGTGAAGGGGTGAATGGGGTGGAACGGAGCGCCCAAAATCCACCCACACACCACAGTATAATGATCGATACAGCTTTATACACTAACAAATCCCCCAACATATTACAGATTAATCTTGATTAAATAGTCAGTTAGCTGATTTCACACTACTGCTAGGCAACGAACCGAAGGCGTTATGGAAATAATTAAATGAAATAATTGTACAATAATAAATTAATAAGCATTAAGACGGAACACGGCCGGCAGACGGTTACAACTTCCTCTCATAAATAATTATGACCAATGGTCGTAATAAATATGTATCACGTAATGAGGATAGCGGTTTTGCAAGTAAAAAATGTTGTGAAGAAAGCATTAACATGGTTATAAAAAGCTAATAACATCACTGATGATTGTAAGAATCGACTAAGATATTATGATGCAAAACATAATTCAGCAGTGTAATCAATTGAGGCATCCGATAAAAATGCTGTGTTAAACCACATTAAACAGTACGTTTACAATAAACATTTCACAAGACGTAAGCGTGAATTTTTCATATTATAATTTCTGTTGATCATAATACCAATAAGTTGTTTATATGATACCTTGTTTACATTCTTTGCAAACATATATCGAACTACGTACACAATACGTGAGTTTACATGGGAAACTAATTTATTATGTAACAAGTGAAGCTGTTGTAAGATCCCAGTTAATATCGTGAGCCGGCCTTGATCCGTAAACAATGAACGGTTGGCGTTTCAAGTACCTACTATACGGGTAAGGAATTTGAAATTATGGATATTAATATTCAACTAGACGCTCGCATAGATTAAACTTGATGCAAACATGTGTTAATTCTGTATCCCTAGGAGAATATCGCTCCAAAGTAAAAGTAGCTTGTTATTTTCAAACACATACACGTATTCCTCTTTGCGAAGTTTCATCGCCATAACTCTCGTGAGACTATCTCGTAATAAACGTATATACTTTACCAGTTATATTAGATAGAAGCGCTATCAAAGGCCACACTGTTGTAGGACATACTGTGGCATTAAAGACAATTTAATGGACTGCAATTAATTGAACGGCACTTAGTCCTACGCATGACACATTCATCACGGATTTCAATTAAATCTCCATCAGCGTTACCTCACACGGACGCTGTCAACATAAATTGACTGACTGTTTTACTAACTTCGTATACATCTATATGATCGACGTTGGCAGTTACTCTTATACATGTAATACGTCCATTGCTGCCTTCGAATTAACGAGTTCCGTCAAAGTACTTGGACTACTTGTTTATCCATCAATAAGTATTGAACAGGTTCTACATTTACAACAGGCGCCGGCGACCAATACAGAGGCAGCGTTATAATTGGAAGCATGTGGAAAGTTCAGGATTCCGTATACACATTTATGGAGCGGCACAGCGTTCTGCAGAACAGGTTTCCATATGTTGATCAAGTAACGAACACGCTGTTCAAGTTGTTTTGTTACTTACGAGCGCCCTTATAAATTGAACATCGTTGTCGGATGCCATCGCGTTCAATAAACCAAACTGGTTCTCTTCAGAACTTCCCGCTTTGAAATTATCTTGGAGAATTTCTTGTACAGTTACTTTTTCATGTTATTATGCTCACCTGCACTCAATTAATTATTTAAGGTATTCCTTCGAGTTCCTATTGTTTGCTAAGGCAACGAGCTGGGTGATAAGAATTCACGAACATTATTATCTTAATGGGTTTTGTTATATCCTGTTCTTAATAGATAATTTTAAATGACTTGTTAATGTTGAGGAAGGTGACATACAATCCTTCTAAAACGGACAAGATATTATTAATATTGAGTTGTTAATAGAGACCAATCTTTTCGAATCGAGATACATTTCTTTAGAAAGATTTTTATGGCAGATGTCGATCTTAAATCACGTTACTTGATTGGAAGTTGGAATTGGTTTCGTTTAAGACTTGGAACATAAAGAAAACGGTAGATGACTTTTGAACCCAATTTCCCATCTGGAAAATAGAAAAATATGACATGTTGATGTGAATCCAATTTATATTTTTTGCTATTATTGGTTTAATATTCACCCAGCACACGTAGCATGACCACCGTAGTTTGCCGAGTTTTGTCGACGGAAGAATAGACAAACTGACAGATTGTGATTGTTAATCTGACATTTTGTCTATTCTTCCGTCGAAAAAACCCGTTTTTACGGTGGTCATGCTACGCGTGCAGGTATAGTAAAGCTTACCCAATCTCCATATTTTAAAGAATCTTAACCACGTTAATAAGCGTTAGAGCATTGCAGAAGTAATTACACTATTTTTTATCTAAACTTTAAGAATCTAGTTTTCTGTAAAATGTTTGCGATACTTATGACTTGACTAAGCCTGAAATATCCAAGCTCTTGAAGGCAAGTTTTCTAAGAACTTGGCTTTTGATGTCTTGTTGCATTAAACTATCTAATCTTAATTAATAGAACTGCTTATCGGATACTGGTGCATTAATTAATTAATTATTTACCCTTTTCCTAACTATTTTAGGATTGGTATCCAGTTTAACCAGGTATGGTTAAATATTTCGCTCTACAGAAAGCGAATGCTTGACCTTCGTAGAACCCTAGTATCGATGAATCAATTCAATGGCTCAATTGTAATGTATTTAATGGATTCGATCAATCGACATATCGTATCACAAAACTACTCAGGATAAACGAATTGAGATTACAGATAGAACCAATGAGAGGATATTTGGGCCAGTTCGTAATCGTTTTTCAATCGATTCTATAGTAAAGCCTTTAGTTGCGAGTGGCTCTAAACTAATCATAAACATATCATCTAAAACACATTTGCTGCTCGACCATGGGCATAGGGTCTACCCAAAGGATCGTCACAACGACCAATTCTGAGCTGGCATCTAGCAGATTCAGGATCATCGTTTTCTAAAAGTCTCTAGATGATTTAAGTGACATGACCATGATAGTACTCACCCCAGTATGCTCGTTGACTCCAACGATGACGGCAGTATACCATTGCGTGGCACCTGCAGACCGATACACTTGAGCGCGACAGCCCCCGAGCACCGAAGGAGTGGTGGTCAGGATCCGCTGCCCATCTTGTATGGTTTTCCATTCTGCGGCTTCGGAAGACAAGGAGGAGAGTATGGCGGCATCTAGGCCAGCATCTGCTCCTGCTTGAAGAGGGTCCCAATCCTGGAAATAAAGTATCTGGTTAGTTTTTGCATGTAGAATTTCGATCGTAATTTAGTCAAAATCAAAAATAATGTTCTTTCAAATAGCAGGGTGTTTTAAAGACCATTCTTTGTATTATTTTTAGGTGTAAGTACTAAGTTGGAACACAGTCTGCCCAAGGCAGGGGCGAGTTCTTTGGTCAGGTAACTGATTTCGATTTCTGAGGTATCCTTAATTCACTCGATATCTTGCTCTTCGTAAAAACGATAGAAAATTGTCGTCGATGGCTTTGCCAGTGGATTACCCACTATTTTATATTAGTATTCAAGTAAAAAGTGTCTTGTCTTCATGTCTTGGAGTTTCAGAGCGTAATTTTCTAAAGATGATAATTGGATTTGCTGAATTTCTTCAGAAACCAATTCGTCTCTACTCTCTTGTCCTTGAACTTTTATATATCTTATAACACACGACACAGAACCTCAAGATTTATTTGTGAGCAATTCAGAGAATGTTGTTATTTTCCTGAAGATGAAAAGACTACAATATTAGCGAGAACTTTTGTGTCGCGTTCCCATTATTTCTCGGATACCCTTTGTTACAACCGCTTCACGACAAAACCAATTGGATTCGTATTAGGAGAGTATTTCCTTTGTTATTTTACTGGCATAGGTTCCTTGGATAATACGCCAACATATAGCTTCGCCTTTCTCAAACGTAATTTCATTATTTATCTAGTTATCTCTACATGCTTATGTAATAAAATAAAAACTTACGTCTACTATGTTAATTTCATGAAACTATAATTTTTTATCAATCAAAATAGTAATCATTTCCAGTTGAGCTGCTACAGTTTCAACATACTTTAACGCCTATTTAAGTATAATGTTTATGTATCTATGTGCCAACTGGTTTAATTAACATCATACATGCTGGTAGCACACATACCTAACGCGAACTAGAACATAAATCTGTATTTATATATTAATTAATGCAGAACATCGATAGTTGGCTTTACGACCTCGTATCACATGTAAACATTATGCCCCACATTATGGTACACCTCCACAAATCAACATTAGTATAGTTACCCACGGATATTGTGTTAAGTGCAGCAATAATTCACCGTACACACACAATCTACATACATATACATGGAGGTACCTGTTTGTACTTACGCCGGAGTGCCGGAGTTGAGCGTGCACACGATTGCACTAGTATTTATGTCAATGTTACAACACACACATTGATATAAAACGCACACCTGTTTCAGTGTATTGCATACAAGCCAGTGCCCGGCGACAGACGTATCCGGTGCGTTGAACCTGCCCCCCTCCCCCCAGCTCGCCCCCTACAAACGGCTGTTATATCTACATGTAAACCTACTGTATCCGCCTGTTTGCTAACTAACGCTATTGGACCATTCAGGGTCACCGGAGTTGTGTAGACAGCTTGCTTGAAATATTTATGTGGGACGCAAGACACGAATTTTAACACCAAACTCAACAAAGACAATGGAAATACAATTGTGTAATTACAAATGTAAAGGATACAGTTACAGTTAGTATCTTTATAACATAAACTGTTCAAGGTTTACTGAGTTTGATTGTAAATGTTTGCAAATGTAATTCTGAGAAGCAGTAATGTTGCTTTGCTTGCCGGTAACCTTATATTGTGGAACGAATGAGAACGCTTTACGGATGAAGCGGCGGAATACAATGAAGCCCTTTTCACGGTCAAATCATTTTCCGATATTATGGTCTGGAAACCTACGTAGTAATTTTAAGCGGTAAGTATTTGTTAAGTCACGCGCTGATGAGCATGGCAAGCGGCGGTGACTCAGCACGACTCAGCACGGCTCAACAGCGGCTACGCAACGTTGCCTGCAGCCATTACTGTTTATTTTGCTCGCGGGTCGCTCTATTTGGTGAGATTACGTCGTGATTAATACCGGCCCGTGGCCCCAGGATCAGGGAACGGATTAAGCTGGTTGTTTGAGAAAGTGATGAATATTAATGTTCTTAGCTCTAAGTCTGCGTGGTCACCTCTGACAAATGAAAGTTTCAAGTTTATTACTGCTATCAATTTTATCGCCATTATGAGTTTGTGAGTAAATTTTTTTTATGAGAGGTGTTAAAAAGTTTGGAATTTTCGATGCTTCTAACTTTGAAGTGTGAGAATATGCTAACTTAGAGATAAGTACAACTTTTTACGCTGTTGTTGTCTTGTATAACAGAGTAAAAAGTTGTATCTCTGACCTATGTTGACTTTTGCTCCCAATTTTTTTCAATTGATCTTATTTAGTTATTAAATATTACAAAAGAAATTGCTGGAGTCAACTAAATATTTTTTTTTTTTTTTACTATTCAACTGCAACAATATATTTTGCTAAATGATCGGTGGATCTTGCAAAAACCGAAACTGCCTCCAATCACCATTATACCAAAATTTTGTATTTCAAAACATTATTTTTAACAAGATAACATACCATATCATATTGTTATATCTCAAGAAAAAACCTTCCAGCAAGTTGTAGCTGTTAATATCTTCCAAACACAATTCCAAACGGTATTGTAAGTCCTTTATATAAAGTTTTCCGCACTACTCCGCACTTATATACAAACTGAAAGGTAGCTAGGTACTTAGATAGCACTCCACCAGGAAACCATTACGTCTGGCACACATTTGCGTCTCCCGCGACTCTCATTCAATTTCCTGCCATGCAGCGCTCCAACTACCTTCTAGCTTGTGATACTACTGATAACAGGTTTATAGACACCTATCTTTAAATTCCAATAGAATTTATTCCTAAGATATTGCCCGTATTGGGTAACGCAAATACTCGGATAGTTACTGCCAACGTTACTCCCAACAATTATCTTCAATACCCTTATTAATGTTCCTTCCTTGTCTAAGATCTAAACAACATGTCAAGATCACATAACATAACAGTCGTAGGATTCTAACTGCCCATAATTTAGCTTCTAACGATCTTAGTTACGATCAATTCATAAACGGATACGTTATATCCGTATAGAAATTATTAATATACAATTCGAAAGCAGAGAACGAGCTCAAATAAGAACTAAATATTCGTTCATTGTTTACAGAACAAAACAATTGGATTTGGACGCATATAAAAACAGACGCACGAAAAAATCGTGTGTGTGAGTTTTACAAGTGGCTTTATTGCGAACTCTAAAAGTTCCCGGAGCGGTCATAAATGAAAGGTTTTAGTTCCCTAGACAATGCTCTCATGCTGTATCTATCAACCGAGATGAAACGTCTGGCGTATCCCCCCCCCAGAGGAAAATGCAAACACTTACAACGGAAAACATAAATTGAGCTTTTGTTATTCACTAGGTACTCTACTCCCTCTCCGTTACAAGAATGTATAAAATTATAATGAACCATTGTACAGTCAAAGACTGTCTGAAAAGCGTGACAAATTAATCTTGGGAGGTTCAAAGTGTTGTGGAAATTAAAGAGTTAAATCTTTAAGTAATTCCGTAACGAAACGTACAATGGAGCCTAGATTCATTGTTCTAAGCTTTATTTAAGTAAACAATGAAGTAGAATTTAAGATAGCCTGTATTTTATTCGATATTATTAAAGGATAATGGTAACAGCGTATAAAATAAGAATCTAATAACAGCACAGAAACAAAGAACAAAGCGAATCTGTCAACAATCCGACATCATATCTTATTTTCTTTCTATTGAATTAGCAACAAAGACATGTTTCTCTCGGCATTGATGTCTTTCATAAAATAGGAGCACGATCAAAGTAACATTGTCTCGTGTCTAACACACGCCTATAGCAGGCGGAACTCCCCATTCCTCGTTGTTGGGGGGGTAGGGGAGGTTGGGAGTACCGGACAGTTGAGTAAGCCAACTGAAACAAACTTTACTCGTTTAAATTTTGCGGGGAGCAGTTTCTGAGTTGGGTTGCGTGCATGCTGACGACGAAGTTAAGAAACTCGAGATAAACTTTCATTGCCGGTTGGCTAATTGAGTTTTTTAATTATTAATACTTTTTTCTTCAAGTTTTTGGTGATTTAATTATGTATTTTTACGGTAATGACGCCCAAATAGCTGTTTGTACGTTTTCGTAATGAAAAATTTCACGCTTGTTGCTAATTGGTGTTTGTGAAACTTATAAATTGCTAAACGTAATTTGATATAAATATTGTCAGTAATCTTATAAAACAACCCGTTAAATATAGCAACAGGCCAGGAATCAATAAAACATTTCCATCCTCTTCTAATGCTTGTACCTATTTCTCTTTGTTTACCGCACATATAGTAATTAACGTATGTACATCCAGAACTATGTTCGCTCAGCCATATCTGACCACCAACAGCCGCCCCAGTCGCCAGGACAATAAGGAGTTACGTAACCTCCATTGTTCTCCACTGTTATACTAATAACACAGCTAACAACTCCTTTATCTGGAATACCATAGATTACACCTACTTTCGTTGAAACTCCTTCCAGAAATCGAACAAAGACAACCTCAAAGTATCGAAACAATTTCGTTTATGGTCTCTATTTATTTTAATTGTTCTCATCCTCGTCGTTGTCATCCATGCGATTTTCGTTGTAGAGGACAATCCTACTTATTAATATTTTAAATGCAAAAGTGAGTTTGTTTGTTTGTTACGCTTTCACGTTAAAATGGCAGAACAGATTTAGATGAAATTTGGCACATGGGTAGACCAGGACCTGGATTAGGACATAGGATACTTTTTATCCCGATATTCCCACGGGATCGAGACTTATGCGGGTGAAACCGCGGGTCGCAGCTAGTAGATGTATAATTTACTACGATTATGTACCTAGTCCAAAGTCTTAAGTAAACTGAAAATAAATTCCTTCACGTACTTAATTAGTATAAATGACCGTCCGTAAAATATGCGAAGGATCTCTTTCTCGAATAAAAATGTAATATCACGTTAAATGTCAAAGAAAAGAAAAAAATAACCAAAGATCGGCACGGCTGCCTGACGTTGAAAGGAAATTTAACATTAATGAACATCCCTTTTCGTAATAATATTCTGCTTAGGGCTCCTGAAGCGTTTGTATGCCTTCACAGAATAAATTACTTTCTCAAATCTCGACGTAACGACGTTTTTACTCAGATGTTGTTTATCTTGTAATTACCTTATCTACTTACTATGAAACAAAAACATAGTTTTCCTTCAAAAATATTGGCGAAAACATCACCCAGCAACGAAAGTTACAGCATTTTCAGTTACAATATTAATTAACAAAAGTAAATACACCTACTATGAATCCAGAGGATTAATTAAATTAACAAACGACCTTCAAATACTGATCGAAGACTCACGAAACTTGAGGGGTCCATGCCTAAGTGAGGAAATGGCAAAAAAAAAAAAAAATTGGCTTTGCGCGGTAGTAGCCGATCAATCATAGCGTTTCGACGGGTGCGACGTGGCCGGGCTAACCGAAAATAGCACGACAGTCGGCAATACCGCCATCCACCTGGCTCGAAATATGTATATAATAAAGGGGAGGCTCGGGCGGAGCGGGCGCAGAAAATCAATAAAGCGGGCGGCGAGCATCAAAACATACCGCGCCCCGCTCAACGCTCGCTAGATCACCTCCGCCACCCGAGCCTCCCCTGCGCCCGTCTCCCGGGGAAACCCTCCCCATGTTTGGCAGACATCGTCCTTGATCTCCCCACTTCGCCGAAGCGCGCAAGTTTGGATAAACACTCGTATCGTCTCATTCGAAATTGGGTCGCTTATGCGTTTTGCTTTTTACCATCGTCCCTCTTTCATCTCTTAAACTAATAAGCTTAGCGTTTGATACGTGGTTCTTTCCATGGACGAAATATTGACGATTTTCTTTCAGCTATTTTTAGAATCTTCAACGCGTCATAACGTAGGTTGGTTGTATATTACTGTGGACCGATGAAATTACAAGACGTTTTCCTCAATACAGGTAGGAGTCGGACCCCACTTCATTTACCGAAATTATACAAGTATAAATAAATGTAGAGTAGCGTATCAAAACAGGTTACATACCTACTGATATTATTCATAAGTCGCCACTTTTCTTTTGTTTTTCATTTAATTAGAAAATTTATAATTTTGAAGTTTTACCGTAACATGTTTACACGGTATGAAGGAACTATATGTATAAAAGACTAGAATCACAATTAAGAAAATTCTTAAGATCTTGAGGTATTTACGGTAACGAACGTTTCTAGCAAAATTTTGTGTTTTTTTTTTTTGGAAAATAAACCATCTCTAAATGTCAAGGACCATGCAGTAATTAGTTTTGTAGAAAAAATCACTATGTTATAATAGTAATTTACTGCTACAATACCTAATACTTTACTTTCACGTAATCGTCGAATTAAAGTCTCGTGCCAGACTGGTGCGACGCGACTCTATCAAAACAATTTCTAAGAAAACTTCACGGTAGAAAAATTACCGGTGTCGCGCCAGTCTGCACGAGGCTTAAAATGTAGTGTTGTCCAATGAGGTTAAAAACTGAAATCTCATAACAGAGTGCAGCACAGTTGTACGTCTTTAAACCGCCATTATTGTGTTAATGTGTGTTTCGATCACAAACTATACGAAAACTAGATAAATATGTATGAGACTTAAGAGTGTAACACCATTAAAAGACGAGCTGAGGACAGGGGGGAAGCATCTACCACTGGTAACCAAGCAGCTTTAGTGGAAAAGACAATAAATTATGAACGTTCTATTATTTATAGGTTATTTTGTGTTTGTTAATTTTAAGTTCGTTTTTCTTTTAAAGACTGGAGGCTTACGATAGAAATAACCTGATTAGAGTTAAAAACCAACTCGGGCATGATCTTCCTGACTGAAAATCTCAGAGATAGCACTTCTAGCAAGGATATAAATATGATAATATATACACACACATACTTTACTATAATTTACATAATATCACATCACCAGTGCCTGTATGTAATGAAAACAGACTTAGTTCTCTTGGGAGCATCACCTATAAACCACTTTCTCCCAAATATATATATATATCTTTCTGCCACAGTTTTCTTCTTATAACATCTTTGGAAAATACATGGGTCCTCGTATTTTTGCAGTAAACAGCCGCGCAACTGGGTTCAATAATAAATTATGTGTAAAAGAAGTCGCTTGTTTACATAAAATGTATGGCTAGCTGTCAAATTATTAGACGCCGGAGATCAGCGCCATCTGAAGTGAGCAAGTGACAGTTTTTATCCCCATTGGTTAGATATCACCCTCCGACAGTAGGAAGTAATTTTCACCCTGTTTTAAAGATACGAGCATTAGAAAATCGTCAAGTTACAAAATAAGGAAACCTAATACCTTTTTTTCATAAAAAGTAATGCCCTGTAAAACCGAAAGCAGATTAAATCATTAAGATTTCAGAATTAATTACAGTTCAATCATTTTAAATATTATAAATATTTAGTTAAATATTACTTGGTGTGATGTGATTGCAATAATCGCAAATAAATAGCTAAATACCTTACTTGATACCTACTTTCACTATACCGGATTTCCGTAAACTAAAAGAGGTATTAAAAAATATAAATATAGTGTACTTAAACCCTCGACATATTATTTTTATTACAACGATATTATGTAAAAGTCGGAAGCACAGTTTGCACAACATAGCGCCATCTATTGGCAGCTTAATGTAAGCACTTAAGTTGGAAAGTTTTCAGTCCGGTAATTCCTCTGAGTTGGTTTCGGCCTTACTTCTCAGAGTAGTAAAGATAAAAAAACGTCGAACTCATCTAGCTTATTTTTAATATGACGTGTAAAAGTGATTCCGATATCCTATTTACAGAATTAACAATTCAGAAACAATTTCATTTCATTACGGTCTTAATTTCTGTTTTATGCTAAACATAATATTGTAATAATTATGCTTACATGAATATTAATGAGTGAGTTAGTTTGTTCATATTAAATATTCAATCCTTTGTCCAAATCATTATTATGCCCTGTTGTTTTGTTGAATAAGTAAGTAATTATTGCAGAGTACAAAGGAATTTGGGACATAGGGCATCGCAAATTCAGGCCAACTTCTACCTTTGTAGGAGTAGATCATCTAAATTTTATATGGCTATATCTATGTGATACCAAATAAATAACACATAAGAGAATTCTCTAAGCTGACCTCAAAAAGAAATAAGCATTTAAAGTATGTAAACATAGTGAGACTACGATATGTCACCTTAACATTCTGAGATTGTATGTCATTGATAGATTCTACATATTTATGTGACATGGTCATAATGGTCGTTACAAAAATGACACGCAGATAATTGGCGATGCCGTCACGCAACATAGTGATACAACTTGACCTACAACCTGCTTAGCAACAATGGTAACTAAGTTGTCACTGTTGTTGCGTGTCTTGCGTGCGGCCATTATTAATTATTTATCTTGTTTATTATTTAATGTGTTTTTTACTTAAATTAATTATCGATACTAATATAATATGAATGCCAAAAGTTACTCTGTTTGTATGTCTACCTGTCTGTCTGTTATCATTTTACGCCTTAACAGCCGGACGGATTTGTATGAATGAAACTTACACGGATAAACCATGACCTGAGTCAGGATACTTTTTATCCCCGTAGTTTGATCCCGTGGGATAATTTTTGCAAAACCTAGTTTATAATATGTAAAGTAGAAAGTAGTAGTCATGGTTGTCACTGTGGGAAATGGATTCTATTAATTGGTCAGTTAGGTACTTTGTTCGACAAAAAAAAAACTAAAAATGTGTCCATTTAGGCTCAATTAAATACATAATGCATGTGTTCCCCGAAGGGTCAGGCAGAGGTGAACATTAACATTACATCTATATTTAGCCACTTATGTACAAGTCTCTTGTTTTATAATAGGGGCGAACCTGTTGCCATCAACCGTGCCTCTGCTACTGAGAAATTCGTAATAGAAAATCCCAAAACCCTTTGTCCCAACAGCAACATTACGCTCATACCAACAACAGAATAATTTACAAAGCATTAATGTCGACAAGACTCATTACTTTCAAGATTCAACCCACGCCTTTAAGTATTTATAGTAGTCGATTTGAAGCCTTAGAAGCAAGTATCTACCTACGTGGGGAAATGCGCCCGCATATACATATTCAATAATGTATTCCGAATAGGTGCACTGGCGTCGTTTGAACAATGACCCGTAGCGCCACCTGTCTTGTACTACTCGAACTACCGGAAGTACGTGGCTAGCTGGCTGTAGTGCGAAACGTTTCTTGTGAATTAATTAATTATTATTTTTATAAGCTCTGTTGACTGTCCTTATTTCAAAGATCCTTTGTATTATTTTTACTGAAGTTGTCTTCCTATGAGTTTAATAGAACAACGTAGCCACACAGACAGACACGAAAAGCGACAAATTTATAAAATGTGCAGTCACGAGCTATATATACCTTACAATTAAGGCTCTTAATTGTAAGGTATATATAGACAGGTCTAGGTCTAGGTCTCAGGTCTTAATAGTATATATACACAAAGACACCGCTCGTCGCGCGACGAGCGGTGTCTTTGTGTCGCGTCGCGAGTCGCGTCTGTTTGAAAGAGCCTTTACGCAAACTTCAAAAGCGTTTTTCTCGTGAAATAAAAATCGCAACTTTGAGAAAAGACCTATTTCATAATAGTTTGTTTTCGATAACATAGTCCTCCTTATCGATTTTATAACAGCGACCCTTTGTAATTATATACTATCGAATAAATACTCGGTCTCAACTAATGCAATAGAGTTAGTTGGTCGGCAGCGTCTCTCCTTCCGTATTTGACGTTTTCGGGTATCGAGTCGCTTTTTTTTAAAAGATAATCGTAAATATCGTTAATACTATGTTCTCAACACCATAAAATATATATCAATATTTTAGGAGAAAATCGCTTATAAATCCTGCGTAATATACATAAACTCCCGCGTTCTTCCCATGGGGGTAGACAGAAAGAATACAGAACGCCGCCTGCTACGAGCTTTACATACTCCTTTTGCCTCGTCTACGTTCATCACACCGGTTGTGCTGTGCTACGCACCTGACCTTTCTGAAGAATATCACCAATAAGGTCACTATAATTATGTCCTCCTAGCTAGGGCGTCCCCTCCCCACCCGGCGTTTCCGTTTCAAATCTTGCGTAAGTGTAAGGTATTTACGCTCGTGACGTCTCTTACCTGATAAGGAAGCAGGTTGGCGTAATCCAAGAAGTCCAGTTGCTTGTCATGGAGGAATTCCACCGGCTGTGCGTCGGCCTGGAGCGTCAGGTCAGCTGCCAGCGGCATGAATGTCTAGGAAACATTTACATCATTAGATATAGGCATACATGGGGGTATTATTGTAAGGAAAACATGTGGGGAAATACCGACAAGATTCGTTGGTTGGGGTAGGGTTACCATTTCGTTATTTGATAAGTCCTGACATAAAGCCGGATTTTTACGAATAAAGGCCCTTACAAACAGATGCGACACGCGACGCGACACAAAGACACCGCTCGTCGCGCGACGAGCGGTGTCTTTGTGTCGCGTCACGTGTCGCGCCTGTTTGAAAGACCGTTAAGTCTACAATTTTTTTCTTTTTAGTGTCCTATTTCACTTTGATTTAAAAAAATCGCCTATATCAAAAGTTCGGTCGCAGTCAGGACCCCCGGGGATGTCAAAACCGGACAAATCCGGAACTACATAATAATGCTGGCAGCAAACTCCCCATTAGGGTTGTGTTTAAAACTGAAAAGCATTTCAGAAAAGCTCGTTTTAGAAATTCACAACACGACGATACCTAGAAATTCCGATAATTGTATTCAATTTACAGAAAGTTCTGAAAAAACCTGTCTAGATTCTTGGGTAACTACCGTGAAACATTTTCTAAACTCGATTATTGGTAAACGTTAGAAGAATTCGTTTATAGGTCTGCTACTTCTATTAGTCATAAATTAATTTGAAACAGAATGAAGCTGGTCTAAATTTTAGGTATCTAGTTCATTAGCTCTAGAAACCGGTTTACCGGCTTTTAATTGACTATCAAACTGACCTAAAGCCTACTCAGTAGTAAATCACGTTTTGAAAGCATACTCTACTCACTACTAGATGGCGCTGTTCATAAATTTGGACAGCGTTACTAGATGCTTTACTTTCTTGCTTTTTTTACAGTTTTATAGCTTACTCATTCATTATAATCTATTTAAAACTACCGAGCAGAGCAGTGATGTAAAAGTTTCTGATACTTAGATTGGTGATTTATTAAAAAGGTATAATTAACTTTAATTGATTAGGTATGGGGGACAAAAAGACGCCTACTGAAGCCTCCAGTAATCAATCAATACAAATACCTAATTGAGTTGTTGCAGTGTACTGGAAGGCAGAGTACAGAATGATGCTTTCATAATATTTACATAATGGTAAGAATTAGTACAAGCTACGGTCTCTTTACAATTTACAGAGAGAGGTACCTATTTAATTTTCACGTTTCACTGAGCATTTGCCCTGAATGATAATTAACTGCCTGAATATTTATGAACCACAGCTGGCTCAATACAGCCTGTACAGTGTACCTACATGAAGCAAGAGCAGCAGCACCATACCAGGTACTGTTAGTGGTGATACTGATACGTGCTACCTATGTAGTAGTATCACCAATCACCACTCGTCACTGTCTACCGTTTGAATAAATAATATCACAGCGCCATGTGACTGATGTGAGCGTATTTCGAACTAAACGACATCGAACCGTATTATGTTAAAAAAGACTTGCAATAGTTTCACATATTAAATGTCAAGGTTCACACTTTTTTCAATATTTTGTCGCTGCGAGAACGATTTTCAGTACAAATCAAAACATTGTGTGACCTCAGTCGGATTCGCACAAAACGTGACCGATATACTTAAAGAGGGGTGCGTGTGAATCTGACATAAATGGAGGTCGTACAGGACACGTGTGTGTGGAGCAACGTTTCGACGTAACCTTATAAACAACTAAAACGTACCCTCGTAGGTATATTAAGTTATCTTTATATCGGACGCGAGAGGTCTATGTATAGATAAGTATTACCTACGGTAATTCCATTTGTAACTGTTGCCAAAGATTCGATCGTCTATCTATCGTTATTTTACTATGATAGAGTGAATTATAGATTTGTAGAGATATTATAAATACGTATGTTGTTTCTCAGATGTTGAGGTTTTGTTGTTTCCGGTTCAAGTCTCTAAACTAGGGTTCATTCGACCGTTTATTTTATTTAATAATATTTAAATACTTTATTTTTCAGTCAATACTATCAGATACCTAACAAATAAATTAATATCACTACATGACTACACAAACAACATTGTTAAGTTAGCGGGACTAGTAGCGCCATCTATTGCAGATTATATGAAGTAAGAAAAAAATTTACCAAAGCCGGCCATTTGACGTCTTTTCCTTCGTGTGTTTTGGGAGCCCATACAAGAGTTCTTTCCACTAAAAAAACACGAAACGTCCGTCGTGAATAAACTGCCACCCACTCGCGACGTTGCCAGTCTACACCATCATATTCCACTAGCACCTGAAACAAAGAAAAATAATTTTAAAACACCGAAAATCTATTATAACAAATTTTGTACATCGTAAAACTAGCTTAACATACAATCTAATAAGTGCAAATCAAAAAAATATTTTCATGAACATGTTACTAGTAGCGCCATCTTCCATCGAGTAGCGACATTAGAATGACTGGAGGAAAACAGGTTCACCGAGGTAATAAGCTGAACGCATTCTGCCACTAGATGTCGGCACGTGTATTCACAAGTCCCATGCTGCAGTTCGACCCCGCCCAAATAATATAGTATAGTGTGGGAAAGAGACTTGCATTTCGAAAGAGACGACAATAATAACAAATCAACTTTCTATCCTACATAACTATCTCATAACGTAGTATGACTATTAAAGTTGCACCGCTACAAACAAGTTTTGAATAAAGTTGCCGCGAAGTATCGAATATGATATAGAATGCGTATTTACTCCTACGTGCGTCTATATACTTAGTAAATGCTTGTTTATCTTAGCTAATACAGACGTCGGAATAATTTATCTTGGCAACTAGTAAGATCGCTGATAGAGAGATATAGGTAGGTAGGTACCTAGATCCCTTTACTTACGCAAAATCTATGTAAATTAGTGCCAAGATTGTAAATCAAGATGAACTACCTAGATATAGCAAGGTACCAATTTAGATATTAGTTTTAGCTGGAGGCAGATAGTGGATAGCAGAATTGTAGTATAACTAAAAAACATTAAAATAACATAAAGAGTCTTTCAAAGAGGCGCGACACGCGACGCGACACAAAGACACCGCTCGTCGCGCGACGAGCGGTGTCTTTGTGTCGCGTCGTGTGTCGCGCCTGTTTGAAAGAGCCTTTACATTGAAATAATAATGAAAAAAAAATGACGCCCTGTCATGTAATATACGAATCTAAGTCGAAAAATACAGCCTGTATTTTTTCGAATATGGGCAATCCATAAGCATTGTTGAAAGCTATGTTATCCTGTCATATCCAATACAAGTGTCCTCTCTAGCTAGAAAAAGCTAGAAAATCATCAAGCAGCCTTGTCACAGATTACCAGATAAATCACTCCATGTACCTACTAAAGGCTCGTGCAAAATGGCGCGA
Organism: Omphaloscelis lunosa; assembly: GCA_916610215.1. NCBI lineage: Eukaryota > Metazoa > Arthropoda > Insecta > Lepidoptera > Noctuidae > Omphaloscelis > Omphaloscelis lunosa. Next base: position 7,549,071 of record OU744255.1, read on the forward strand.
TATCGCGGGCGCTACAGGCAAGGCGACCCTTGTCGCGCCCGCGATATCGTGCTGGTCTGCACGAACCTTTACGCTTGTAAGGTTAGGTACATTTTTGTTCGCAGCGTCTAGCAACTCGAAGGTGCAAGCTATTATAGCAGTAGGTATTGAAAAATTTTGTATGGAGTGATTTATCTGGTGATCTGTGGCCTTGATTTAATGTAGGAAGGGATGGTATTGTGAACTAGCTTCCGCCAGCGGCTTTGCCCGCGTGATATTTCTATAAATTACAGCCTATGTTTCTCAGTGATAATATTGTAATATAGCAGAAACAGGGTTTTTTTTTTTTAATCGGTCCAGTAACTTTTGAGTTTATTCATTACAAACAAAAATACAAATATTTTCTCTTTAAATATTATTAGTGTTTTTAGTGATGATGAAATGGTTCATCATCACTATCAACACTAACAATATGTCTTTCTTCGTTGGACATTTGCGACCTGCAACTCTACTCTGAATTTTATTGATTACTACTGTGAAAGGTGAATTTAATAATACAAAAATAAATACTCAGTAGGTGCTACTTGTAATACTTAGGCATAGAGACGATTGGGGTTATATGAAAACACAGGGCACAATGAATCAAGCAAAATGAAATCTTGAGGTTTCAAATTTCCACGTTCTTTTTACTTGACCAATCAGTACCCTAATTGCGTAATACACGATCAATCACAATCTGTTTCAATTGAAATAGATTGCTAATACGTTGGTTCATGAGTTGGAAAAAAAATCTGCTCAACAACGTAAATAACGCAATAAATGTTGTTGAACTGTGAAAATGAAACAAATCATAATCGTTTACGAAAATAAGTTACGCAATTAAGGTACAGGTTTATGATATTTTGTTTTAAATAAAAAAGGATTACATAGTGAAACAAACACGAGGGAAGCCGTAAAATTTGTAATAAATATTATTTCGGCTAAATACCTAGCAATAATGTAAATATTTCGAATTATTTTAGTTCACAGATTTAAAAAAAATGTATAAATACCTACTGATATATTAATCCGATTTTAGGTATTGTCAATATTTGAGGATAGCTGTTTTAGTTTATTTTGTTATTTTTATATATGTTAAGATGTATAAAAATTCATACTTCAGTGCGCTCCGCTATGTTTCATTGCACCCCAGACCTGGGGCACAATAAAACAGAGGCAAGGACATGGGAAAAAAAAATGGTTAGGATTAATTGTTGATTTCGTTTCTATGACTGACTTTTAGATAAAAAAATTAAGCAAAGTTTAAGGAACTACAAAAATTACTTTTATTTTATTAATAATAAAGATTTTAAAGGATGGTGGACGATAATGGTCCCAGTTCCGGCAGCCACTAAGTGTGAATTACTTAAAAGAGCAAATAACACTGAATATTTTTTTATTATGACGCCATCAAAATATATCCGAGAAGAAGCGATCTACGTGTATCTGAAGTATTTTTCTCTCTCTGCAGCTTAGCTCAGACTCTTAGTACTAATTTGGCATAGGTATACATATTATCACGCCTACAAAGTTGTAAAATAAAATCAAGAAAAAAAAAAAATTAAGGTACCTCGCCTACCAGTAAAGTGGGGATTTTTTTCTCGTCTGTCTCATAGTGTGAGGTGTCGTTGGGAAGGTCGTTTAAAAATATTGTGAGTGTATGAAAACCATTTTTGGATTCAGGGATCCGTTTGCGAAATACACACATCAAAAGTGTCTAGGGATCAACATATATTTTTGCAATAACTTTTCTCCTGATTGATATTAATTAAAATTTTCTTTAAGGATTCATCAAATAAAGTGTTTTCGTTTGTCACAGTAACGATAAACCAAGTCACCTTTGCATTAATAAAGAAATTTGTCATTTTCCTAATAAAGGGATTTTTGACATTTGAACCACTAACATTAAAGTTCGAAAAAAAGACTGAAATAACAGTTTTCTTTAAAATTTTATTGGGTAACTTAAACAATTAATAATCCGTGTTTCTACCGCGAACACTAACAACACAAGAACATCGGTTTGGCATACTCAAAATGAGTTCATCCAAATCACGCTGTGGAATGGCCGCCCATGTTCGTTGCAACAACAAAAAAAGGTCTTCTTGCGACTGGATACCCTCCATATTCGGCAGAGCTCTTCTCTGTAGCATATCCCATGCATGCTCAATCGGGTTCAAGTCTGGCGACTGAGCAGGCCAGAGCAGGACATTGATGTTAGCTGCGGCGAGAGTCTGTCTTACAACTCTTGCGGTGTGCGGTCGTGCATTATCATGCATTAACTGAAATAAGGGACCGATTTGCACTTGTAGAGGAACGATGACGTCAGATACAATCGTCTCAGCATAAATTTGAGCGTTGAGGTTGCCTCTGATCCAAATCAACTCAGTTCTTCCGCCGATCCAAATACCCGCCCATACCATGATGGTTCCACCACTATAAGGATGGACTTCCTGGCAGGATTTTAATCACTGTTGGCGTCCAGGGGTTCTCCAGTGTCGTATACGTCTTGTATCCGGTCTCATACCAAAACGAGACTCATCAGAAAAGCACACGAAACGCCATTGTTCTTCTGCCCAATTTCTGTGTTCAAGAGCCCATTGATATCGAATCCTACGATTGTGCATTGCTATAGGTGGTACCCGTAGCGGTCTTCGGGAATGAAGGTTCACTTCATGCAAGCGGTTTCTGACTGTTTGGTCGCTAATTAAGTTCCCTGAAGAGTGATGAAGCCTCACGGCTAACATCATGGCGGTTATTGTTGGAGCTCTTCGAGTTAAGATTTGAATGTATCGGTCTTGTCTCCGTGTGGTGCAGCGATACCGTCCTCCATGGCGCTCAGCCACGGTACCAGTGCTTCGGTAACGTGTCCAAAGTCGACTGATAACACTCTGACTTGTATTCAGAGCTAAAGCCACAGTACGTTGCCGGGAACCAGCTTCTATCATTCCCACGGCTCTGAGCATTTCTTCCCTGCTTAAATGACGTCGCCGCTCCATAATAACGTTGGTTTTAATCAGTAGTAGGGAAACAGTAGCACTAATAATGTCTTCAATGCGTTGTATGTTTTTATAGGGAAAATATTGACAGCTGATTTTCATCTTTTACTCGAATTTTATTAACAGTTCCTGTTTCAAATTATGAAATGCACCAAAAAGGATCCATATAAATTTATATAATCATAAATTTATTACAAAGCCACATCTCAATCTCAAGAAATCCGCATAAAAATGCTTGATCCCTAGACACTTTTGATGTGTGTATTTAGCTAGCTAGTGGTAATTTTTGATAGAGTCAAGTGTCCGCCCCTGCCAGCTAAATGGGTGGTTTTGAATATGTGAAAAAATTCACGGCAGTATTAAAAGGAAAACTATCACTGCTCAACAGCAGGCTCAACAAGTTAACGAGTATAAACATGTCACATTCCGTGTGGGAGAACATATTTTTCAACTACAATGTTAAGTTTGTTCTTGAGACAAAATTCATCCCAACTACGGAACCCTACATTGTGCGTGGTACGACATGCTCTTGGCCGGATTTTTATCGAATGATTTAACAATAACAAACCTAACCTAACATTTCCAGAACTGAATAACCCTGGGACAGATATTGATGCGCCTTGGCCTGAGTAAAGGGAGAAGTTATGTAAAACTACTGTGGTTTTAACTGTGGCGGTAGTGGGACCAGCTCCCATATATTTTTGCACATTATCCTTAAATGAAAACGCCTTTTCGTTCAAGGATTAGGCATAAAAAGAATCGATCCACCTATCTCATTACAAAAAGCTCTTCTCGTACACTGTAGGTACACACACACCAATCACGGATTAAAAGTTTTTGGTTACAAAAAGTTTTAATATCAAAATCGTGTGTGTAATCTTATGAATTGTGATACTTATCTATTCTATATCTACCATAATCATCATCATTTATCTCAAATGTTACGTAACTAACGGCCTACCGCGACCCTCGGGCAAATAACACTACGTTACGTTACGTTTCCAATGTCATCGGTTTACATCTACTGACACTGTTTCACTGAACGAACATTTATTTTTATAGTAATGTTGTTCTCTCACGATTTTCCTAGAGACGTGTCCTAGACTCCTAGAACGAGGATAATAAGTATTAACTTGAAGCTATGCACTTAAAGATTGGAGTAATGAGCAAATAATTACTGTAGCTCATCTAAGATCAGGTTAGTCAGAGCTATATATTGTCCTCCATTTGACTCTTGTTAAGTATTGTTGCATCAGACAACAAGGAGACCAACCATTTTGAACTCGTTTACTACATACAAAAGCCCTGTTTGTTTAAGCAGTCAATGATAGTACTATTTTATGACTCTCTGACCATACTATCTCCCAGACGAGCAATAAAGTCCTTGATTACTATAATGAATATCGGATTGGCAGTTTTATTTCCCCGTTTCAGCTTAATTACCATAAAAAACATTATTATACAAACAAGGCATACGACACGACTGACTGGCATGGCATGGCGTGCCAGTACTCGTCCTAGTTTCAATCGAAGCCCTACTGTCAAAGCGACCTTGTCACAATATACGAGTCTTTCTGGTCATACATTTAAAATATACTTATCTTTCATGAAGGTTTGTGTACAAAAACATTTATAATGGACGCAAAGTGAAACCCTGATTACTTTTGGCAGGCGACCAAAGAAAGTTCCATGAAAGATATTACTGTGTAAATAGGCGGAAAGGATATTAAATGGAAATGTAAAAGTTGTGACTCGGTTTTTTACACTTATCTGCGATACTGAATGAATATTGATTTTTTACACACATCAACACCGTCTAGGGATATTTCGGATTTTCTCAATTTTCTCGAAATCTGTTATTAATAACATACAATATGTTGTATATATTTTTATAAAGCCAGTTAAACAGACTAGACTTCAGGATAAAACGAAAATATTTTTTTTGCCTAAATAAAATTTTATTTAAATACAGACGAAAAATTACTAACGTTGAATGTGTTTTAAAAGAAAAAGTGAAATTAAAGAGAAATAATTCCGGTTTTGCAATTATGCGAAAGTACAGTAGTCAGTAAAACCACCCATGACGTTCACATAAAGGCCCTGCGACGGTTTTTCATGCTTTGAATCAAGTTTGATAACTTCCCGTGTGGTCCCTGTCCTGGTAAGATACCAAAAAAGTTGTTCTTCAGTCGCAATGTTTGCAGGAAAATTCTTCAAAAGCCCTTCTTTGGAGCATGTCCCACGCGTGCTCTATGAGGTTTAGGTCTGATGATTGCGCGGGCCAATCTAAGACCGATTCGTCGTGCTCCTGCAGCCAGCCGGTCACCACTCGCGTTGTGTGCGGACGGGAGTTCTCGTGCATGTGCGTGAATTCTTGGCACAGTCGATGGGGTGGACTATTGGCACTAGCACCTGGTAACGGTATTTTTCAGCGTTTATGGTGTTTCTGATCCAAACGAGGTTTGTTCTTCCACCACCACGAATTCCCGCCCAAACCGTAATTATCCCGCCGTGGTATGGATAGACTTCCTGAGGCTGTTGCAGAAAGCTCTCACGACCTGGAACTCGCCATACGCGTACTCTTCGCGAATTGGAATGGAAACCGAATCGAGACTCGTTGGTAAACAGCACGACAGAGCACTGGCTATCTTCCCAGAGCAAATGTTCACGAGCCCATTGTAATCTTCGTCCACGATTTCCTCGGAGTAGTGCTGGAGTACAAAGCGGTATATCAGCTTCATGCAGTCTTCTCCTCGCAGTTTGGTCACTCACAAGCAACTGGTGCTCTGACTGGAGCCTTTGAACCAACTGATGGCCGTAATATTTTGTTGTCTTCTCGCGGCAACTTGCAAACATCGGTCTTGTCGTTGGGTGGTTATGCGCTTCCCGCCTGGTTGTCTTTCAGCCACTTTACCAGTAGCACGATAACATGACCATAACCTTGATATCATGTTTTGTTTTGTTCCAATCCCCTCAGCAATACTCCGTTAGCTAGTCCCAGCTTGGAGCATGCCTACTACCCTTAATATTTCCTCTCTTGGTAAATGGCGCCACTGCATGATGCATACAGTAACATTAATTCGAAATTAACTGCTAACTTGTTTTAAAACTTTAATTTGACACCAAAAATTACCAAAAACTATGTTTAGGTAATTAAAACCTTCGAACTTCGCTAAAGTTATGCCGCGCAATTCTTTTGTCTTAAATTTATTTTTTCAAATTCTAACTTTGAATCATCCAAAAATACCTACAAAATAAGCTTTCTTCAAAAAATTTTAAAACCGGCCAGTATTTTTTGAGTAAAAGAACTTTAAACAAAATATCCCTAGTAGAAGGTGTTGATGTGTGTAATTACAGGAATTTTACGCTTAACTAGAAGATTTCAATTCCCAAAGCACAAACACAATTTACATGTACAAAAATGCCCCATGCATGGTTGATTAAAAATGGAACACAGACAAAAGATTTATACTTTTAATTAGAGATGCGAATAGTTATAGCGAATAGTCGAATACCGATTAATCGCCATTCCCTATGGCGAATAGTCGAATACTCGCCATTATTACTCGACATAAAAAAAGGAATATAAAAACGTTTAAATAATAATATAGTTTATTTGTTTTCTGAGGCAGGATTGATTTATGAAAAAAAGCGCAACCGACTTGATCCCAATCGTGCAACTAGTTTTTCTGCACCACAATCTGCCCCGTTTGGACATTAAATATTAAATTAATAATTAAAAAGCCTAACTAATTAACTTCAATATGACTGTATTTTTGGTATTTTTTTTTTAATATTAATGATAATAATACCAAATGCGTTTTGTTTTTAAAGATAAAATTTAATTATTTTTAAGTCTATAGTTTTTCTGTTCATTAAAAGTTTATTTTTATTTAGAGACAACAATTCGCCGAATGTCGAATAATAGACACTATTATTCGGAATTCGAGGAATAACAAAAAAAATGTCGAGTGATGCCGAATACCGAATAATAGCGAGCGTTTAATGCAGTTGCTACAGCCTATTCAAATGTTAGAGTCCAGATATTTTGGACGACACCCACGAAAATAGAGGAGTGCTCTATTCTCGGCTGGAAACCACACGGCAACTAACCCAACAAAAATGCAGAAATATCAACAGAGAACTGAGTTAAACATAAACACTGGCAAGTAGCAATCACTCAGAAAGACTTAAGCCTCTCGCAAACAGGCGCGACGCGACTCTGGTGGAACAATTTCTATGGAACAGACACTGAATTAATGATGGGGTCATTCGATTCAATTAATTTTCAAACACGTCAAAGAAGTATAAATGCAAAACTGGAAAACAATTTAAAATGTCACCTTTATACAAAATATGTAAATGAATTAATGAATTCGAAATTTTAGTACCCGTAGAACCGGTTTGATTCCGAAATAGCACTACAGTGCTTACGAATACCGATCACGTCAGCCGAATGTGTAAACAAACATTGTAGACACTGCATTGCATTCAATGCAATGGAAACCACGGTCTAATTTGTATTCACCATCGATATCTTGAGTACCATCGTATCACACAAAAAAGATTGTTATATAACGTAATATAACCTCATTTTGTTTCTTAGAAATACGCAGTGCTTCTCGAATGTTGTTGGAATCAAACAGGCATCAAACTCACGCGAATGGGGGACCATAATATTTGCAATCTAAATGCCAGTTGGGTTCCCCTGATTGTAATTTTATTGCCTGTTCGCTATTCGCGATGAGTACATTTAACTCAATGGATGTGGCTCGGAAAGTTGGCAAAAAATGTTTTGGTCGTCTCAGCAAAAGATTCCCTTTCTTTCTAGAAATATTAGAAACAAACGACTGTCTCTAGTTTATCTTATCACTAGCCAGTGTCAGTTGGGGTCGTAGTGGTAGTTATCGCAGACAAAACCTAGAAATCGACTGCACAGTACACGTTTAATAACTTTAAATGAGCCGGACATGTGAGTTATGAGACATTTCCCTTTGTTCATAAATTACAGACGGAAATTATGTGAGAATTTTAACGAGGTGGTATAAGGCAGATATAGACGCGGTTTCGTAACACTCGTAGTGACGAGTTTCATCGTCTGTCTTGTTTGAAGTTAAACTCGGTCACGTATAATGCAAACATTTGACAGGGAATACAATTGCAGACTCCAAGTTCCATTTTACAAATGTATAAACTTGATCTCACGAGACTTTTTCAGGAATGTTTATTTGCATAATTACGTATGATCCGAATTAATAAATGCCTAATTAGATAGGTATGTTCACAATATTTTGAGAATCCTAACTAATATTATAAATGTGAGTGAGTTTGTTTGTTTGTATGTTACGCTTTCTTGCGAAAACGCTGAACGGATTTGGATGAAATTTGGCACATAGGTAGACCATGACCTGGGTTAGAACAAAGGATACTTTTTATCTCGATATTCCCACGGGATCGAGACATATGCGGGTGAAACCGCGGGGCGCAGCTAGTTTGAGAATAAAATAGTAATTTTTCGGCGTATTTTATATTCAAATGTGAGATTACAATCTCAGTAACCAAGTAGCCAAGGCCAAACGGTCACTAGTTTGTAAACACAATTTTAAAAAGAAAAACGGGAGATTCAGAAGGAAAAAAGCTCATTGAACTCCAAATAAATATTTTCATTTAATTTTTTTCGCCTTTGAAGTGCATCTGTCCTAAGTCAACGTTATTGTTAATTTATTTATTTATTCAATCATCTCCTCTTGGCTAAGCGCTGGAAACGAGACTGCCATTATTATTAGAAACACCAAGTACCTACGTCAAGGTTTCGAAACTAGGCCAAACGCGAGATTATACCAACAACCAGCACTGCTGTGTCTATCTATCTAGTTGAATGCAACATTTGAAAATAAACTATTGATAAACGTTTCGCTGGAGGGCCGAATATAGGGCACGTAATAAGAGCAGACCGCACTTACACTTTCGATATCGGCGCAAGTGACATGACGAATATTTACAAAGTTCGGTAGCTGTACGGAAATAACATCCGGAGTTGTGTAGCAGATTCTCTAGAATAAACTTTATATAAAAATAGGTAACTATAACATATAAGAGTTATTGTTTTTACTTTTTACTATGTAGTCATGATAATTTAAAATAAAACAACTCTATCTATCCTAACGACAGATCTCTAGCATGCAAAAAATTAAAATAATTCTACGCACGCAAGACCCCTCTAATTCTATTTTCAAATTCACTAAACCAGATGTTTCCTTTGTCTCAGCGAACTTCAATGAAAAAAAAAACAGATTCCCGCCAAAAGAATCGATCATACACACACAGATTGTATAGGGCTCCGACGACGACGCTCCGAGGCGCTCGGCTTGAGACGCAGCCCCTGTAAGGCTGGGTTCAGTGGGTCAATGAACGCTGTGCAGACGCGGGCGCGCGGACCTGTCGTGCGATCCGTTGCAAAACATTGTCACCGCCCGACCTTGGTTAGTGCCACGAGCGTGTCTCAGTGAAAATAAACAAAAGATTACTTATGGCGATGGCGCGAGTATGCTGTATAATAGGTATGTACCTGTACCAAAATAGAAGCAAGTTTTGATTTTTTTATTCGTCAGTCAGCTCGACTGCGGATTGAATCTTTATTCAGGGGAGCTAAACCTATTTCTTTTGAAGTACTTTAATGACAAGTTTTCTGTTAACGTATAATCATAGGATGGGAATCATGGCAAGCTAATTTGTATTAGTTCGATACGAGGAATGTGTCACTAGACCGAATTTAAAACTCAGAACAGTATCAAAATGTTATTTCTTGTTTTAATTTGGCAGTTTCAAAAACCTCAAATTACTCTGCAAAATTCTTAAAAAATATAAATTACAGTTGAATCGGGGTCAAGTTAAAACCTTCGGATCAGCCGAACAGCACTTCGTGTCAGACATAATATAATAATAGAATGTAATAAACGGGCATCTCGCAATAAAACAGCTCATTATTGCGACCATAATTATCGGTAAAGTGTGGTAGACGAGTGGGTATGTATTATCACTGCAGAGGTCTTCGACATCCTATCGCACCTAATGAATGACACTTGACGGACAAATTCTACCGCTCAGATAATTTGCTACATAGCTTCGGATGTATCCAACCCTGCGGAGGTATCGTACAAAATCTTGACTAATTGTAGAATTTAGTTCCTGCTTGATTTAGCACTAACTTCTGAGTTGGTTATTATTGGGTGGATTTTCGTAGGTGGATTTGATATTATATTACAATGGTGGTGGTGGTTGGTTGTTGGTTTACGCTGGGTTGGAACAAAATCACGATTTTTCCAAAAAATAAAAAGTCATTGATTTTTCACAAAAAAATCCAAAAATCGTGATTTTTTGAATTTTTTGTTTGAGCCTTTAAAATCCACTTAAAATTGTGCGTCAAACGAAACGTGCTTTTGTTTTGAGACAGTTATTTGGATTATATAAAAAAAAAATTGTGTTCAAATAAGAAAGAAATAATACAATTTGATTTAATCAATGATTTTTATTAAAAAAATCACTTAATTTAAATCATGATTTAATAAATATAATATAATCATGATTTATTTAAATCATGATTTAAATAAAAGTAATTTAATCATGCCAACCCTGGTTTAAAGACTATATTGTATACTGGTTATATGTATTAAATAGTAAATCTAAGCTAAATTAGCACTAAGATGGTGCGATTGGTATCCGAATACGTACTGACTGGTAATAGTTGCGATACAAGCATTTATGGAAATGCAGGCAGGCGAAAGTGCTGAGGTGTTCGGTTGCAAATATTGTACCGAACACTATTTTTATTTTCCCAAATTAAAATTCCAACAAGCATGTATTTTTTTTAAATTGTTTGCGCTTTTTTCACACCTTGATTTGTTGATTGCGCAATTTATAAGGTTTTAATAACATAGCACTGCAACAATAAAGGATACTTATTTATTTCGCACATAGTTGTTAGTTACCTACTTACCATTTATTACAGTTTTATTTATTTTTTATGCCAGATTCTCGGCTAAGATAAAGAGTTCAAAGACTGCTATGTTTCAAGAATCAAGATATACCGGCTATAATCATGAAATGTTTAACACTAAATTATGTAGAATACCTACACATTCCACAGCTCGAGCAGATTCGCAGGTACGTTTTCTGGTGTTCAAAAATACTAAAACTATTTTCATCTGGTACATTTATTTGGAATAGAAAACTTGCATTAAACAAAAACCCGAACGAAGTCAAACTATAATCAATCTTTCATTCATCTGCTACATTACGCTCTCGATATAAAAAAAAGTTATTTTGGAAGTATGCAAATGGTTACTCCATTAAGATTGAATATACAGGGTCAAATAAAATTAGCTAGCGAAACCCCAAAAACGTAATGGATATCGATATCTAAACATGATAAAATGAAGAAATATTTATGAGATCGTGTTCCTTATTAATGGGGGAACGAGGAACAAGGACAATCATTTAAAACTACCTGGTGCCCGCGGTTTCGTTCGCGTGGACCCTAATTCTTTTTCTAAAACTAAAATAAAAGTAGCCAAAGTTACTCCCTATAACATCAGCTGCCAGTGAAAGACCCGTCAAAATCGGTCCAGCCGTTTCGGAGATTAACCGGAGCAAACAGACAGACAGACAGACACACAGACAAAATTTAAAACAACAGTTTTTTAACCGCTTTCAAAAAAAGGAGGTTTCTCAATTCGACCGTATATATTTTTTTATTTGTGTTCGCGGATAACTTCGTCGCTTATGAACCGATTTTCATAATTATTTTTGGTTAGAAAGGATATCCCAAGGGACCATGATAAGGAAACCAGGATCTGATAATGTGATCCTGGAGAAATCGAGGGAACTCTTCAAATAATATAGGTAAACCTGTAGCGATTTGGGTATTTTTTAAAGTAACTCGTGCAGTTGCTCTTGGAAAGCACCATTTGGTGAAGTGGAACTGATGATGAAGACCACAAATGGCCACCGGAATGACTCAATAATAAGTATTTCACGGGTTGCGATTCGATTACTTTAATATGGTTGCAATGCAATTTATGCTCGTTACAATGCATATGGAGAAGTGGAGCTAATGGTGAAGCACCAGGAGAACTCCTCTACGATTAACGTCCCTGCGTCGGGAAAAGCAATATTTTGTAAAAGTTGATGAGCAGTTGAGATTAGGCTATTGTAACTTAGATAAATTACAAACTACCCACTAAAAAGCGATATATTTGTTGAGCATAAGGAATAGGCCAATCACCACTTGGGTTTTTATTGACAGCCGCACATTACGTAAAATATTGCACCTACATTACACTAGCTACATATAGAACATAATGTATATACGGAAGTATAAACCGTAACATACCGAACATGACTGAAATGATAAAACGCGTGCAGCGGAAAATCATACAATCTTGAATAAGCAACATATAAATGGCAGGAGAATATGTATGAATTCTGATAATTATAATGTGTCTATCTATTAACTACAATAAAAATCTGCAATTCATTCATTCAATGACTGCACAAGAGCTTATAAAGCGAAAGTGAGCACTAACGAAGAATTTTTGAAAATTCAACCCCCTTAGGGAATGATAAAAAAAAAACTAGTGGCACTCCGGGAGTGCCAACAGAAGTGAAAACTTAAAAAAAAAATCGGCACCGCGGTAATCGACGCGTTGATGTCTTTTACACCACTCACCGCGACAATCAACGCGTTGATGTCTTTTTAATGGTCAAAAGGTGGTGTCATCACGGAGTCGCGAAATCAATGTTTTAGTCCCATCTCAAAAATGCCCAACACGCCTAAAGAAGTTTTCACTTCAAAAAGTTTGGAAGTTCGTCTTTTTGCCGATGGGAAATCCCATCAGGCAAAGGCCTTGTCTTATATATTCCTGTTAAGCCTGTTGACAGCTCAATCTTTAAAGAAACAGAGAGGAGACAGAAAAGTGCGCTGGTAGTAGCTGGGTGTGAGAGCGGCCAAGGATTGAGTTACCTAATACGATTGCAGATGCCTAAATCCAGCACTGCTCGTGATAATACTTTAAAGAATAATATACAACATCAGTTTGACCAGTTTGACCATTTTCTAGGTGGAAGAACTAATTTAGAGAACTTGAAAACCTGGCCTCTTGAATACTCTGAAGTGTCATCGTTTATTCGAAGCGTTCATTCTAGCGATGTGAAAACCTTCGGTACACTATAATTACTGTACGTTTTATTGTACATGTGTAGTGATATTAATGCGTATCCAAGACCGGTCGTTAATAACAGGCATAGGCCGTGTTGATAGCTCAAACGTCTCGGCTCGTGTGAAAACTTAGCGCCATCTATCATCTGGCGTACCAACCACATGACCCTTATTTGTAGATACCCTCAAACGCCCTCAAACTAAAATTGGTTTGAAGGTTGGGCGGTTCGGTGACGTATGGGATGTCTCCTACTTTGTCAAAGCGTTTTTTCTCTATATGGTCCATTAAATTATCAGATGGTCTTACTGTTATCTGTATTCAAGAACTTTTACCAACTGCTCAATCAGTCTCTTCTATTTTCATGACAAGTCGAGTTTCTTCTCATTAGTAAATGTCTTTTTTCTATTGAATCCAAATTTTTATATATTCCTTACCTATAATCAATCCAGTTTATCCAAAAGGATGCGACTGATTAACTTTCGACTGTATAAGTATAACGATAACTTTTGAAAATGTGTTACTTATCCATTTCACTATTCATGTGGTTGGTACGCTCTACAGCATTAAAATGTATACTAGCTTTAATCTTTCAGTAAATTGCTATCCTTATCCGAGAGCGAACTTAAGTATTTATTTATCTTTGCGAGATATAAATCACTGGCTGAAGCTACTTCACACAGTATAAAATACTGTAGTGTAGTTCTTATATTATATTCTACGTAGGTAGATATATGATACTAGATGTGTAGGTAGGTTCGATACATCCCTCGGGTTCCTTTCATGGGCTAATAAATTGAGCTCTCCCCTATCCTTTGGTGATATTTCTTCATCAGGATAAATCTCTTCAAGCTTCGAAATGTTAATTTCCACACAATATCATTTGTGTCTTTTAAATTTTTGAATGTAATTTGTTGGAACTTACTTATTCAAGTACCTAGGTTAGATAAGCTTTTGAAAAATTAATGTGCGATATGTAAAATCAATACATACCCGTGAATACATAGTATGGAATGTTAATGATGAAGAAATTAAACTAATTACTATAGACGTGGTACACTACAAACCTTAACAATGTTTAAGCAATGATTTACATCCATAAATATTATATTGCAAGCAAAAAGGTAAAAAGATAATTTTTCGCCTCCTCTGAATGTCACTAGGAGGAATACAATATTGGAATTGCCCTGTTCTTATCAATATCATGAAAAATAAGATTATCATGAAAAGAAGAAATAGTTCGCGACTTAAAAATATCAGAAACAGGTATTGGACACTATTGGAAATGGAGAAAACAAGAGCAGCCTGTCTAAAATCGCAAATACACAGCTGACTGCTTACTAACAAATGGAGAGATAAGGCTTTACGAAATAGTAGATCAGATACAAAAGTTTCTTTAGAAACTCGATTAAAAAATCCAACCAAAGACACCAATATAGACCCAAGTACCATTCAGGGACGCGCAAAACAAAAGAAAGACATATTATATCATTCTATTTTCGAATAATCGTAATCACAGAACAGATAAATCTGTTCTATGATCGTAACGACCAGCGAAATATGACACGAATCCACGCCAGCCCGTTCCAATTTCAAAACTAACATAGCGTGAGAATATCAGATAAAGAACTTTAATTACATCACCAAACGACATGATAACATTGACCTTGAAGTTGGTACGCTCAGTTTAACTACAGCGTGAAGTATTTATTTAATTACACGCGTTTAGAGACAAAAAAACTAGTACTCCAAGTCTCCCATAGATCTTTTTCCTAGGCTCTTACCTACGTATATACATATTCGGATTTCTAACTAAATGTTTGGTCTGTATTTTCAAGGAGCATCGACCATCTAACCTCCGTATCTCATTGAACTGGGTGTTATTATGATGATTCATAATAATATGAAGGTGAAATCCGTGTGGCCACTAGACTTGCTTGCAAAATTCAAAGGTCAGGCCACTTTAACTGACGCAGGGTCGCAAATTGCAACTATGGTATCATTTCAAGTCCCAGCATCCTCAACTGCGCTCAAAAAAGCAAACTGAATAGTAATACAATCGCTACATTTTATGATAATAGAAATTTTACTTTTCGATCGTCCGTGGTTCGCTATTTAAGCATTTCTACTTCTTTTGCAAAAATGTGCCTCATTTTTGCAAAAGAAGTAGAAATGGTTAGCGAACGTAACACCCGTTTTAAATTCTCTATTGCCTATGAACACTACTTGTGCTACGGGTTCCAATCTGTCTGTCAATGTCCGAGCTTGCCGCTTGACAACCCAGACCGAGTTTGCTTAAATATTCACCTTCATTAATCTTTGAATAAAGGGCAATGTCCTCTAGACAAATTAATCCATTGAAAACCCAGCTCTGATAGAGCAGTAGGTACTCTTGGTACGAAAATTTAATTTTGAAGTTGACAAATGGGTTCACAAGCCTAAGCTCTTGAAAATACGCTTTTAAAGTATTGTGGGAGTAAAAATAGAATGTTTGATGGACTTTACACTGTACTTTGCAAAATTGAAAATGTTATAATTTAGGTAGTGCTGGGGGTTGCGTTGCGTACACTAAGTTATGACAATATTTTCTAGTGTTGTTGTGATCTTGTGATGTATATTCATTCTTCTTTTTTTCAAGAAAGTGGTCTAATTCGACACTTTCTTCGTTGGGAACTGCTGGGTCGATAAAATTAATTTTTGTAACTCCCCTTTGGAATTATAGTAATTTATTACTTGTGAATTCAATAATTCAAGTACCTAATTAGTGCCGTGTTAGTCAATTAAGTAATCACAGATATAATAACTTCACACCAGAATGTGAAGATACTAGGAAAATTTTACATTAGGTAATGAAAAGCAACGAACTCTGTTTCCCTATGCCCAAAGGCGGAAGAACACAACGTTAACGGTAGGTAAGTATCACCTCCCACTTGACACGTATTTCGTTCTTATCACTACATTATGCAACATTACTACTGGACGTTAATCTAAAATGCAAATGTGCATGCTTTCATACTTTCAATAAAGAAAAAACACGAATTATTTTCCCTGTATACATGTATAAAGTATGTAAATATTTTTATGCAGAACATTCTTCTTCCTACATGGAATGTTAAACGTTGTCATTGGTGCAGAATTTATGAGCAAGACAGTAAATTGAATCAAAAGAAATCGGTTAGCATGAGTTAGCTTTCATGATTTATACAAATAAAATCGTTCGTTATAGTGACCACTGCTGGCACTGACCGACCTCGGTGTGATACATATTCAATGAGACTATTCGGCAGTTATATTCTCTGTGGAAGTACACATCAAAACAAACAACTTTGTTCAATGTTTTATTATGTGGACCGTTTCGTATTTGAATGCACTAAAATTTAGGTTACCCTGTGGCGCTAGTGTTGTCAAACAAGACCTTTTCGCTCTCGGCCTAGTTCAGTGAATATGAGGGGTGAAAGAATTTTTACGAGAAAATAATCTCAGCTTCGCTGGATGTAATACGAGACTACGAGAGTAATTCCAAGAGTCCAAAGGAAATTGCTGTCTCGCTAAAATATTAGGTCATTGAAGATTAAGTCAGGGTTTCGGAGACAGCTGAATTAATTCATCATGAACATAAGACATAAATACAACATTTTTTCTCTAAAATTGCCAACATCTACAACATACGCTCGAAATCTTTTATCGGTAATTTTCTCCCGAACAGAGATGAGCCACACGCCGAATAGTACCATGAAATATTTACGAGTATTTTCCCAACGATTTTCCTTGAAGGGAGTAGGGGCATCGGCAGTAAAGCCAGATTCCATTTATAAGTGCGCTGGCTTCTGATGTTGCTCATAAAGCGTCCCTGATAAAGCCCCCGGTCCTGTGGGATAAGGGGGTAGACGGGATGAAGTAGGGGGAAACACGTACAGCGCGAAGTTTCGAAATGTATCTATGTTGTAAAGAAGTTGTCATATTTGGAGAGGACGGGTATTCGGAAGAAAGATATATTGAAGGATTGGTTGGAATAGAACTAGAATGTTTGATTTATTATGAGATATAAGAAACCTATTTGATAACTTTGGATGTGATGCGAAGGAATGACGAAATGTCGTGAGAAAATATTTATGAATGTGGACGGCTATAAGAGTAGGGGAAGACCAAATGATAGATGGATGGACTGTGTGAAAGATAATATGGCTAGAAAGGGGGGTGGCTACCGATAGACGACTAATAGAGAAGTATGGAAAAAAAAAGCAAGCTGCGACGACCCCAAATAAATTTTGATAAGGACAAGAGAATGATGATGTGATAAACGAAATACGTCATTAAACCTTTTTTTAAATATAAAATTCGACCTACAGGCTTATGAAACCAATATATGTTCAAAGAAGCACGCCAAAAACATTATTTTTAGTTTCCGCCTTTTCCCCATATATCACACGGCCAAGCTATCTACTGTTTTCTGCCGTTCCCCCAGCGACTATCCTGTTACCCCCAGGCCGACCGTTAGCTCTTCCGAGTTCGGAGGGAACTTCCTTACTGCGCACCATTCCCCCTTGTCCCCCTTAATGCTGATGGTAATCTACATGTGCTTGGAACATCGTGTTGACAACTTGACATTTGTGGCGTTGTTGTTCCCACGAACATTAAAATACTGTTTCTGAGAAGAAATGTACAGTTCTGAAAGCGGATGTGTTTACTTTTAAGTCACGAAATACCTAGATTCAGATGGAAAAATAAATACATAAAATATAATACTTTCATTGAAAGTTATTTAGTACACTTAGGAGAAAACAGGTTTCACTGGAATTTCTAGTGAATGAGAAATCTAACGTTGGAATGACTATATGATGTATAAATAAGGAATACGATGAATGCGGAAATTTGGAATGTTGGATACATCTTGCATCAGATATAATTTCTTAATGGTGTATTTGTACTTATGACGCAGTCAGTTTAGAATGTAATAGAGTATCGTGACTTAATTCGGTTAGACCTAATTCATAAAATTGCGACACTCATAACTTCGTACAGCTTTGTGATATATAACTACTAGATATTTAATTCAATTTTTGTCAACACTTGATTAATTGTCATTGCATCCAACACAACTTTTGAATCATGTTATGAAAGTTCCATCATATACTTAGATTGCTTGCTATTATTTTTGTAGTTAATATTCTCGCTAACAGCCGTCCAAACGCCAGCGGAACAGGGAACAGCTGTGAGTGTGTGCTTGCCCATGCGCGTGCGGTACATTCCTAGCGGTCAACGCACGCGCCTGCGCAGTCACAGCGCATGACTTTACTATACAACATTTTTGTTATTACTCTTTTTATTTTAAGATCGTGTTTGACCACTATTTCACCTGTGGTCTGTACTCTTGCCTAGAAGTTATCTTTTCACTCATCAAGTCGTGACTTGAAGATTCCAAGATTATAGATATCGGTAAATACGGATTCCAGCAAGCAGTTCTGTCTGCTACTTAGCAGCATTGCATAATAAACGTATTGCCAATCGTAATGTGCGAACTGGTGGAATATCCACCACCGATAGTGCTCGGGTGTTTCACGACAAACAAGTATCATTATTTCAAAGTTACTTTAATCTTAACAAAACAATAATGCCCTCTTAAGTTTTGAAATGCTGCACTATAACCGGTCGTGTCCTACGGATCACGTAATACCACAGATTTACATCCACTGCAAAGGCACAACTATGGCAAACAGCCGTTTAAAATCATTATGCTCCTTTCATAAGCTCATACCTGCTTATAAATTCAGTTGTTGGATTTGAAATTCAGAGAGAATTTCAGAGGAGTTCGCTTGTGAAATCGTGTACAATCTACATAGTTGCTGATACTCGTCTAACTTCTTGTCATGCTTTCCAACAAAAGCAGAACTACATTAAACATCAGGGTAAAGTAGTTCCAACTCTATAAATATATCTCAACGAATCAAAACTAAACAGAAACTTTCTACAAAAAAGTATAGACACCATGAAATGTGCGTTCCGAAAACATTTAAATTATCAATAGATCAACCATACAATTTCACCAGACACACAAGTACGGAGTTATTTCGCGGCAAATTAAGCGGTCTACCGAGTATTAAAAAACAAGCACTACTAGTCGTGGTACCGCCCGTAGATTGGCGAGACGGGACCAGCATAGCAATTAGAAAGATTGAGACACAAAAAGTCCCGTTCCTTTGAAAAAGGTGTTAATTTTTCATTCGCGGTGAATTAGACGTGGAACGGGTTGAAGTCCCGACGGCTGCTGGCGACGATCGATAGAAACGAGTTATGGGACTTTTAGTTGTGTGGTCTTGTAAAGATTATTGCTGTGTTTTATTCGATTTTGGAAATACCTCTCCGATACACTAGCACCCAATAGTAGAAAGAGTTACAGAAAAAAATACAAGAATAAGATTAAAAGAAAACAGAAACATACTTGTTGTAGCTAAGATTTTCTTTTTAGAAAAATGTACATGTTACAGCATGCATTAAGATCAATTTTCCGCTCTGTCCGGGAAATACGTAAAAATATGCAATAGCGTAAAATATGTATTCCTGATCAGTCTCAATTTACATATTTAGCCATCTGTTTACTTTTATATTGCTATTTCGACTGCTACACCACGTTATTTCTAATGCAACCTTGAGTGGTGGCAGTGGCAACAGACCCCTTATTAAAATTGCTTATTTCAGAAAAAAAGCAACAGAACATTAATTAGTAGATTTTAATGCTGAAGAGGAAGTAGTGAATTGTCAATTAGAGTTCAAAAAAATTACAGTAAATTCAGATGCAGTTGCAGAAATGAGACCAACCGCAACCATCAAACACGTATTGAGAGAAACAGAGGTCAGTGATATTGGCTTTCTAGAAATTACATGCATTGCACTATCTCACAAAAATAGCGTATCCTGCTAAGTTTACTTTTCGCCTCATATACAAACAATATTTCATCAACTCTCAGTTTGTTTCATCCAGCGTAGTACAATGCCGTGTTTCTATTTTAATTAAACTGGGTAACCTTAGATCTTTACAGGTATTATTTCCAGGAGTTACGTCAAGCTGCGCATCGTGAATGAATAATTCATCAACAACTGTAAGCATTAAAAATGATCGGAATACGCAACCGCTTTCCTTGAACGTACAAACTTATGAATTATACAGAATTAACACAACCACGATGCATTCCGCTATTTTACTGTACATTATCGTATTGGCAATTCAATTTGCTAGTAAAACGACATCGAATAGTTACAATCGGTCTTTTATGCGAACCCAATTTGGAACGAATTGAGAATTTGAGATAAGTAAAGAATGTGTAGTGTTTAGCACTACACATTCTGTAACTATAAGTACTGTATTCAGTTCAACCAAACACGAAAAGATTTCAAAACACAAAGAAAGTTGGTAATCTGGAGACAAGAAAATAAAATTAGCTCAACTAATATTGATCACAATCAAAAATTGAAAATCTAAGCCTAAATAGAAATCTTATTAATGCACTAACACTATTCAATCATTTCAATTGACGCCAAATACCTCACAAACCACAGCGAGCATGCAATATTTTATTCAATTTAGCAAGCTTGCCCAACGTCCACTACATTATCTTCAATAAATAACAAAATGTACTTTAAATAAAGTATCTATCGAATGCATGTCACGTATTCGATGAAATAAAATTAGTTGTTACGAAATGCCATTGTTGCGACACTACATTATACTTACTGGCCTCAAATTTTGAGACGTGAGCTGACTATTTACTACAAAACAGTAGTGATTCTACAATAAAATGTAATAGAGTACTTACTATTCTTCTTCTTATACTAATTAAATTAGAGAAACATGGGAAGTTGAATGTAACATTCATGTTTGTCCTCGGCTTTTTCTACGTTTACGTGATTGAGACTCTTAACCATGACAACATACATATTCAAAAGAATTTCTCTCCTCTTCAATAGCTACAAGTCCTAAGTCAATAAAACCCTTTCATACTCTTAACTACCTTAAAACAATAATTTATCTTATTATTTACTATCGTTAAAAGTTTTTCAAACATCGTAAAAGAACGACTTAGCACTTACACTGATTGAAGCTACAACTTTAATATTATACTCGTGTGCTGTCCAATCTAAATCTCCTTTAACAACCCTCCATTTTCATCAGGCAAAGCCGTAAAATGAAATAGAAATCCTCAACATTATTTATATTGGCTAGCATTATTACAACCAGCATGAATGTTCGTATTGGTGTCAAATATCAATTTTAGCGAGACGGCCCAAGAAATTATGTTCATACATAGCGAATCGATTAAACTCGCGATGTTTGCACGCACTTACGCAGTATTATATAGTATAGCATTTGTTATTGAAGTCATCTCAGGTCACGACTTCGATATGCAAGTTTAACGATTTTAAAATCATACGCAACCACACTACAAGGCAAACAAACCCCCGACTTTAGATTAATTAATATCAGAAAGATGGTGGAGGGATGCAAGTTTCTCTACTAAAATATCGCGAGAGATAAATTTTAATTTGGAAGCAGTCTTTAGATTTAGATTAATACTGGCAGCAATCTAAAGACACAATGTTAACAGAAAAAAAACATTGTTGACTATATGTATACCTAACAGAAACGATCCTTACGAAAAAAGACACGTCGATGCTATGAATCATCTTTTTTTGTATTCCAAAAGCGCACACCCGCAATATCATTAGGCAAATGCCCTGAAAGCCGAATGGCATTAAAATGAAATTTAAAGTCAATACAATTTCAAATAGCGACATAGGAAAGCAGTAACTAACCAGCCCTCATCTCTCTCCCCAAGGGTTCGTCCCAATTTCGCCCCTTCACGCTGTGACCCAGTTCTGAAAGCCGCTCATTTGCCACCGTAGGTTTAAAATGGGGTTGCATGTAATCGTTCTTTGCCCTCATACTCGGAGGGTTTCAGTACTCAGCTGGTAATGTCTTCTCTTTCACACAAATTGATCTTTCAGTAATGGAGGATAGAGTTTTGTTGATCTACAAACAAGTTTTTGTCGAGGATGTTTTTCCTTTAGGTTGAACTGATATCACAAGGTTAGATGATTCAGTAACAATAACAGCAAAAAAACCACGCAGAATTTAATCAACATGTTAAACTGAATTTTCGTTTTGGTTAAAATATCTTGTACCTTTCTATGCCTAGGGATCTTTAACTTGACTACTCACATAGAGCAACACGAATTTTATGAAAGATGAAGAGAAAAATGGTTCTGCAGTTGGTTTAAGCTAAAATATTATCGTCTGACGCATGATATTTCGTATCACTCTATTGAAAATAGAGCCCGTTTACAATGAATTGAAACATAATAGTTTATTGAGCATCTTGAATTTTTAGATTGAGCATCATACATTCATTAGCGCCAAGATATAAAATAGAAGTAACATGGTCAAAAGTAACCGCTGCATCACGAAATTCACAAATATATTGCGATGATATGAAAATATTTGTTAGCCTTACCGAATTGCTCAAAAGGGATTTCGTTCGGTACATTATCATTCTGGACGTTGTTTACCTCGACACGGCAACCAAACGGGCGGCGTGGAATTCACTTGCGTCACTTTTTACACTTATCTATCTTTAGTGTTTAACAACAAATCATACGAAAGTGTCAAACTAAAAACAAGGTCCACTTCTCGACAGGTGAACGACCGAAGAATGTTGCAAGAGTGCTACAAGGTTGCTGCCTCGGACCAGTAAGAGAATTTAACATCATGAAAATTACGATAATGAGTGTTTCGTAAAATTATCGCAGTGATGTGGAAGATAATTTTAACTGAATGCTAGAATTGGATGGCATAAAAGTACTTGTGCTCTTTGGAAAAGATAAAAATAAAGATAAATTGACATTGACACTAGCGTGCATTGATTTTGATAAAAGATTACATGTAAGATATACTTCACAGCTTACTGATGTTAGATAAAGCAATTCTATTAAAAATTAAAGCAGCAAAATGTAAAAAGTATTATTAAAAAACATTGAATCTACTTTAAATATGACTTTTATAATCCACAGATAAATAAAGCACCTGTTTCAACGTTTTTCTTCAATTTTCAAGGTTATAACAACCATACCAAAACAATTGTAGTCAAATACACCTACGCGAAGTCCGAAAAAATATTGTGGTGAGGTCTTTTTGTGATGAACAAAATAGTTCCTACCCAAATTGTTGAAAGAAAAAAGAACAAAAAGAATTTAAAAGAAGACGAGTTTATTCAAAAGAAATAAAAATATACACTGAACGTAAGTGGATATATAAATCTGGGTAGTAAAATCTAATAGGTAGAAGAAACAACAGATGCCTCTTACTTATAAAGAAAGCTAAATACCGATAAGGTTTACGAGAGATTTTTCCAAGAATTTACTTAAGTATCGACTCGAAGTACAGTAACTAGTCGTTGCGTAAGTAGCGAATGCAGTCAACCGAAATGGCGCGGTGGCTTATTGCGTTGTACAAACAAAGATTCATCTCACGACCGTGTCAAACAAAACGTAATAATTACTGAAAAATTATTATAAAACCTAGTTTTAGGTACTACAAGAACGGGAATGATGGAGTGAAAAAGGTTGATGGAATCACTGGAAGATTGAGATCAACTCTAAGCTGGACAAATTACACCAGCATGCTTAGTATGACCACAATTTTAGAAACGAATAAACAAAATGACAGATAAACAATCACAATCTGTCATTTTGTCTATTTTTTCGTCGACGCGTCATAGTACGCGTGCTGCAGTGGTTAGTACTGGGAACAGAACCTCGACTTTAGGATCTTCAAGGATATTAGTTAGATAAATAAATTATGTGTCATGTTTGCGTTGGTTATATCATTTCCCACTAGCAAAACTTTGAAATGAATGACATGGCGATTCATGAAGGCACAGAAAAGAAAAAAAATACTACAATTGCTGTGGAGCCCTCCACAGCAGTTGTAGTTTTTTTTTTCAGAACGCTGGGAAAGTTAAATTACAATTAAAGTGAGTTAATCCGGAAAATTGATTTTGTTTGAACTAACTACAGAACGCAGTCCTGCACGTTCGTTTTCATATCAGAGAGGTGTAATGTAGCACAAAAGAAATTGCTTTTGTACTTGTTTCTGGTGAAACCTTAAGAGAGCAACGATTTAGTAACTTTTCTATTACATGCGGTCTAGCTCGCATGTCATAGAATACTTCATGAGTATATTTCGTTCATCACAAAACGTGAACATAACTATTGTAAATAATGATAGTCCTTCATTTATAAATCGATTAATTTATAAATCTTTATGTCAGCTTCATATAATATGTTTTTTTCCACAGTCGTAAATTGTAGGCAGACATCTACCACATCGCCTTCGCCATCAAGAATTTTCCTCGTTTCCAATGTGTGAAACCCTTGACCTACTTTTGTACGATTTTTACTCGAAGAAACTTGGATATCATCAATATTAATGATTTCTGATTCGGATGGATTACGATTATTATGTAATTCCGCTCATTTGTATCGTACATTCGCGTCCTAATCGATAGAATTATTTGGATGATTGAGTTTTTCGTCATCAACGGTAGAATTATGTCGCCATCGCTACGCTTCGGGTCCGATAGCTCATTAACTTATTCGACATAAATTATAGTAACTAACAGGTTTAAAAACCTGTTATAAAAAATACACCTACTTAATGTAAAGCTACAGTTAGACGACGTGTAAGTGCTTTTACAAAACATTTTACTACGCATTTTTTTACTCTTTCTGTAGATGTCAAAATGGAAATGGAAATCGGTTAAAGGCTAGGTTACCACAAATGAATAACGCGATTAAAATGTAATAAAAAAAGTATCTTGTATTCTTGCATTGTAACCGTTGCTTAATATTATGCAAAATACTTCATCAGACTCGGTCATTAAGCACGATGTGACATTGATATATTTTGCTTATATCATAAACAAATAATGCTATTCAGGTCACACCTACTTACATCTTTAATTAAAGCTGTTATGGGCAAAGAAAACACGTTCTTAATTTAACTTTATTGGAAATTCTAACAACAGGAATTGCGGTCGGAAATTACACATAAGATTAAAATTCTCTAAAGAGGGTTTGCTCGTAGGATCATTGTACCCTCGGAAACACCCGAAGTACTAGCTGGCCGCGTCTTTCAAAGGATGATGACCTTAAAGATAATTTATTACAAATAGTAAGTATCTAGATTCTAAGTGGAGCCTTTGCATCACTTTATTTTTAGCATATTATTTTTTTTTTTTTTGTAATCATTTTCTTGCCTTAAAAAAAAAGAAATCTATTTGGTCCGTCAGTCAGATAATAAAAAAATACTTAGATAGAACGTATTAAAGTTGGGGAGTGGGGGCTCGCTACGTCACAACTAAACAAAATTTAAATAGACGCGACTTCATGCCACATTTTAACGCAATGGACCGCCGTAATCTTTTAATTACTTAAAAAAGTAATAAAATACGTGTCCAATATTTTTAATAATATACTTGACGGACAAAAAAAATTTTTTGTCTTCGTTTCTATTTATTTAGGGTCGTCGCAACATGTCTTTTTCTTCCAAACTTCTCAGGCATCATCTCGGTTGTCACCTCCTTTCTAGTCATATCATCTTTTACACAGTCCATCCATCGTTTCTTTGGTCTTCCCCTACTCACATAGCCAACCACATTCATCAACCTTTACTACCGCCCAAACAAAGAAGGCCCTATACAGGTTGGCAGGGACATCGACGCGAAAACTTTTACCATGGATTCAGTACATGATTCTGAACCCCCCTTGCGTTGAAATTTTTCGTCGGTTATTGAAAAGTGCAATACCTACGCGGTCAAAATGTATGGAAAGCAGGGTTTTTTATTATGTTCAGAATCATGTACTGAATCCATGGTAACAGTTTTCGCGTCGATGTCCCTGCCACCCTGTTTATTGGTAAGGCTGCTTTACCTATATGGCCTTGGCCTTCTTCTCTGATCCAATATTTAATAAGTGCTTACTAAAATAAAGTTTTCTGAAACGCAATTTTATTATACTTTGTGCCTTCCTTTAGAATTACAAAGTTCAAAAATATAAATAAAAAAAATGCTTATAACGAAAAAATTGTGTAAAATTAGTTTTATGTCAAAACCAACGAAGCTTACTTTTAGGATGCCATTATTGAAGTCGTACTGAATAAAACGAAATTAAGTAACGACGAATACAGGCTTTTACAAATTTTTATTCGACGCCGACGCTTCCAATAATTATATATAGGTATACCGTCCAACTAAATTCTTTGAGATAATTTCATTGTTACTCCGTAATCGAATTACTTATAAGTAATTTGTGTTGTGAAAGTGGCCAGTGTTTACCGGCAGGGTAAAGAACCGAGTACCTCCAGACTTGGGACCGGTTTAGTGGACTGACCCCGGCTGTCACGCAACATTGTGTCCTATTGCACAACTAAACCCTGATTTATCGGCCTCGGATCAAGATTGCAGGTAAATAACGAATATCTGGTGTTTGTAGAGCAATTAGTTTAAATAGTGATATAAATTCATTTAAAAGCTCTTTGTTCAGTTTATTCTTAACAATTTAACAAACCGATATAAATATGTCGTAGAAGATTATCAGTCAATTGATAAGAGTAGGCTAGTAAACACCATTGCCAAACCGCATTGTTGCAGACTGTTTTCATTTCATTTCAAAGTCATATCTAATGATTCTGTTTTTAAATGTCCGTAAACTCAGTAGGATTTCATGGAAACCCCTTTTTGGTAGGGAAGACAGCAAAGGGATCCGGCGCATGATCAGGAAGAAGTTCAGTGAAATCTAAGAAGTTGTCTTAAAGAATGCCGAATATGGCATTGTGATTAATATCGATCCTTTAAGCAGATTGTGAGTTTCATTGAGAAGTTTAGAAAAAGCCTAACTGATATAATATACCATAGGAATACTTCTCTACATGTTTAAAATTAATTTTGTCCAAGCAATATATTCAGATATTCAATATCGAAGTACAGCACAACGCAAGTTGATCTGTTTACTTGATTGACATTCGTACCTAGTAGGTACTTAGCACGTATCACGTTATTTATAGAAGCTGACGTGATAAAACCTCAGTAGTTGTTATCAGAGACAAACAATAAAGACACAGTTGCATAGTTATGTGCACATTATCTTAATTGCACTGTCGTAACAAAATGATAATAATTTGTAGAGAGAGAACTAAAACAGAACTAAACTTTAGTAAGTAAGAGCAGAGCAGGTTATTGTTCCAGATAATATACACAAAGGCTAAGTAAATTTTCTTTTCATTGCTTAATGTACCAGAAAATGGTGCTCTTTAGTCTTCAACGTTTTTCTTGTAAACCCAATACATTAACAAGACAGCGAGTTCTTTCTTCAAAATGTTGCAAGCTTTAATTCTACAAAAATGGTCTGGTCTGTGGTTAACGTCTTTAATGTCTGATGTCATCAGTTAGCGTTGTGAAGGAAGAGGCTACTTAAACTACTTGATACTCGATCATCATATCAGTCGCATACATATATGTCACATATCAATGGTGAATGATACTGAAATGTCACAGTCCTAGGCAAATCGACAGTCAATCGAACTTTGTGTAGAAACTGGGTGGGCTATTCTGTCCTGGGAAACGCAGGTCAACATGCAGCGCAATTAATTTCAATGTCAAACATTGAACAATCGATAACAATTGTATTATTGTTTACTAAATTAAGGAAAAGAGTGCATGAGACGATCTTGTGATTGTTAGCATAAGAAAACCTAAATAAAGCATTGTTTCCTGCCATTTGCTTACATTTTTAAACAATTTTCATTGTTTACGTTCACTTTGGCCTCAATGATGCGACTGTGAATCACAATGGAGCCTTAACCTTCTTCCATAAAATTACAACCATTATATCATCAGTCCTAACACGATTGGTGAGATCGATATAAATAATACATATATAACAGATCATCGCATTCTTACAGAGACTCAAGTACTTACAGATCTACGTAGCTTATTCAGTAAATTTTATTAGGCCAGGGGTTTCATTAGAACCGTGGTGGACCGTTCCGTAATTACGATCGTCAGCTACAGGCGGTGTCAGTCCTCGTTGGTCCTAACACTCCGAACGCCCTCGCCGTCAACGAGTTCAGATTCCTTACAACTAGTTATTTTTAAACATAATTTTGAGTTACGTAACTGACCGTAAATGTTTACTGACGAATATAGGTGTCCCATATCGACCGCCAGAACCTTCGTAGAGGATATATGCTCGATGGTAGACAACAAACAATCCTGGGAGAATAATGCTGTAATCATTACGCTTGGCAGGCGACTAGATGACCGCACTATGATTTTATTAGAAGCTTTTGTTGCTCATTCGCCAGGCTTTCTTAATAAGACCTATTCGCCGAAAAAACCACAAGAAATACAAGAATAGCTGCAATAAGAATCATGTGATTTATTCCAGTTGACTGACTAAATTTATCTTGTGGTTTAGAAAAAAAACGCATAAATATGATCGTTTCTAATTATTTTATAGTGCACGATTGCGATCAATTATAATATTAGTGATTCATCATATTAATCATGACAAATAAGTACCTACAGATAGATACTTGTCAGTCATGTTGATGGGCTCTTACTGACGCAAATTGCATATCAGAACAAGTCAATCTAAAATTTATCCCACCACCAGTGTACAGACGTTGACGTTGCAAAATCATCAGCAGAAAGAAACCTTTGAAAAGCCTTCAGACTGAACCACTCACCAACCAAGGCCGACGGTCATGGCTGGTCATGGTTCTACATAACAAAGTAATACAAGATCGAACGAAAAAGATAATAAAGGAGCAAATCTCGGTTGTATAAATAACGAAGACTTTGTACAAATACATGAAACAGAAACGCAGCGGCAGAAAATAAGTCATAGATAGAACATAATTGGTGCATTACGCTATCCAAAAAAGAGGCAACCACTTTCGGCAGATTCTGTTCGGTTGTTAAACTAAAATGCGGACATTAGAATTGTCGTTATAATCCGAAATCGATGCCGAAATACTTTCGTCGGTGTTGTAACAGGTTATTTCAACGGGGCCATCGTTGTTGGTATAAATAACAGTTAATTTCTCGTGTCACGCTCCGTTAGATCGCGTCGCGTGCCCACCGATGCTTCCTGGTTTGCCTCGACAGATTCCAATGCATTTAACTATAGTTTGTGATTTCTACTATCGACCGATTTGTGATTTAAATATATATGTTAACCACTCACGAAGCGTTTTTTTACGGATTTAAATTTGGAGTTCTTAAAAACCCGTGTCGTAGCTGTCAGTCTTGCAATAATTCATGCATCAAGCACTTGATGTTAAAGAAGTAAAAACAGCCATTAGCATTTTATTGCATATTTTAAAAACAGCATCTCATTATACATGAGTCCCATCAATATGGATCGCCCAATACACATTAGCAACATGATTACATATTCCAATGGAACACGGCACATCATCAACAAATATAGAATCATTATTACACTTGGCTCATTGAACGTAATTGAAATCACAGATCATTACTTCTCATATTTTAATACTTATTATGAAAGAGTGGTTGCTATGAATGCAGGGCAAGTACACACAGACGGAAGAACCATGGTGCGTGACCGACGGCTATGTGTCCTCGGCTTTGTTCTGCAGAACATAAAATAGCGGTACCGATCGATGCTACTGGGGGTCCTTTATTATTAAAGGTTTGTAACTCGGACTTTGCGAAACGGATTTGGTTTCGTGTAAGTTAGGCGATATCTGATTTGTCATTAATGCTATCAAATTCATTGAATATGATTCTGAATTCTGAATCTAGCTAATGAATGAATTCAATATGAACAGAATCATTATTTTAATGAAGACCAGTAATAACTTAATAAGATTTTATTGTTGATTAGATAGTTCTAGGCTAAAGATCCTTTAAAATAGAATCATCATTTCATATTTTGTGGTGTGCTGTAATATTCCATTCAATCAATTATGCAATATTTTTACTTTCCGCGGTTGT
Organism: Omphaloscelis lunosa; assembly: GCA_916610215.1. Taxonomy (NCBI): domain Eukaryota; kingdom Metazoa; phylum Arthropoda; class Insecta; order Lepidoptera; family Noctuidae; genus Omphaloscelis; species Omphaloscelis lunosa. Next base: position 7,579,371 of record OU744255.1, read on the forward strand.
CAGGAAACATTTATTTTGAGAATTGGAGTTTGAATTCATAAAAGTGAAGATTCCTTGAGAATTCAGGTCGTGCAGTTTGGGCGGCAAGCTATTTCCAATCTTCCCGTGCAGTGGATTCCAACGGCCGGCGTGAAACTGTATGTGTTAAGATATATTTATCTCATTTGCACCTTTCATTATTTTACATACGTATTGCAGACTAGCTACTTCTAGACTATCGCCTAGTAACTATTGTTTTATTTCTCTCAGGCTATAGGTAATTAAGCGAGTCTTATAACAAGCCTGACCTTTAACTATTCTGAATTATGCATCTTTGAATATAGAACACTGTACACAAAATATGCCTATTTATTTACTCAAAAGGTACCTAAGAAATCTACATTGGAGAATTTAAAACAAATACTCTCCTAAACGTTATTATAAATGATTAAAACAAAACAGTTCCCTGAAACCTTGGTTTCTAGATCCAATTCTGAACGGTACGAACAAGAAAATAACAATTGACTACGTATTTAAAGAAAACAACGGCTCGCTCAGAGAACAATAACATTTATTCAGCAACAAAGAAACTGACTCGAATGAAGTATTTATTATGTGTCTTTGTTCATTGCAACTTGCATCGACAATTGCTTACATAAACAAACAGGAAACACTTGTTTTACAGTACTTAATTACTCAATAGAAAATATGATTAATATCGACATCTCTTACGATTACGACATTACGAAAATACTTGCTTGAAAAATCATTAACAAGGTTGTAGGTTTTTCAAAACCTTGTCAGAAGAGTATGGTTTGACGCATGACATGAATGATTCCAGAAAACTTAATCCTTCTGAAAACAAAATATTTTTAGCAAATGTTCAGGGATGGGAAAATCACTTTTTATTATCAACCGATTCAGTCGTTTATGGACGTCAACATAGAGATAAAATAAACACAAACAGACAAATTTAATAAGTATTATTTTTGTCGATGGCACTGAGAATCGGGGGCCTCGCAGGTTGTTCGTCGCGAAGGGCTTTGCGAGGTTACAATAGCTAAACCTTATTTGGACGGTAAACATCGAACAAAAACTAGGCACTGTTAACTACTTCAAGTTTTACAAACATAGAAGATGGGTTTATTATTTCTATATTAGCTGCTTTTGTTAGTGAAATTCTAAGTACATTTCAGGTAAGAGCCTTTTGAATGCTGAACACGTAGGTTCAAGTTATTACTTCCTGCCCACCATCGTTGAGTATCAAGCTTTCTCTGCAGACAGTTCATTCGTTCAGCACTCATAACGTTTACCTCCTTTCCCCACAGATTCAATCTCTGGACTTCTTTCAACCACTTTATCTTAAGAGGACAAACATGAAGTGTGGTAGATAACTACCTAACTAGTTTGCCAGCTGCCTCCACTTTGTCAAGCCCACTCAAACTGGTATCAGGGCAGATGGAAAGCGACTCACGCGTGAATACGAGTGATTTCACTTCTATCTAGCCGGTGGACAGTTGTTTCAAAATATTTAGAAAGTTATAGTTTGTTATTTACAAAATGATATATCAAGAGATGATTCAGTTAGCAATCAAGTCATCCAACAGCTTTTAAACGTAGTAGTTGATTCTGAAGTTAAACTGAAATATTTTACCTTGTACTGGCACTGACAAAGTTTACACGCTTTAGGAAGGGCACAGCCTTCCTCATTACGAATAAAGGTAAAATATAATTATCTCATCTGTGAAGAAGCATTAAACTCGAGCCAACGAGCACAACAGTGCCAGATATCTACCAACAAAAATTTCAAGAGACAAACTCGCTTTCCCCGCTAGCCGCGGCCCCGGTCGCTCGCTTGATAAGTGGCCTAAGGGCTCCCCCCTCACTTCTGTGACCTACTTCCCGCCCTCGCCCTCGCGATCTTTGTGCTGCCACTTGCACAACTCGTTTGATATCAGCTGGATGATAATGTTGATTGGATCATAGGTACCACCTCTATTCTGAATTTGGATCGCATTGCGAAACTCTCTCAGCGAGTTTGTTGAACTTGTACTCGTCATCTCGTACATATTTGTTGTTATTACGATTTAGATAACTTGTTATACTTTACTCTATTGCTTTTACAACTTTCTTTATGTCAACGACCGGTAGTAACATGGGCTCCAAATAACTTTCACAGTAAATTTTTGTTTTATGATGATCGTCGATATTCTTACTCCTTTGTTTTCGTTAAAGCCATACCTGTCATGTTTTGTAAACATTACAGTGTACGCAACCGCCAATTTAATTTACAATTGCAAGTTTTGTTTTTAGAATGTACTCGTAAACGACAGGCTATTTCCCAGTTCCAAGTGTTGCGAAGGTCGACCTCTAATGGATATTTTACTGCTGAACTTTTTACCATCTTCCGCTTCCATGATTGTGTTTTGATTACAAAACTATTAAAACTTTGAAAGGATTGTTGACTTTAATTGCAAAGGGTTTAATTTGAATTAAGTAACGGGAACATTAAATTCTATTGCATTGACTTCTCTGCAAAAATATAACACTTAAAGAGTTTGCAAACATAAACTATGAAATATAGAATTCGAAGATGACTGCACAGCCAAAACTATATCATCGAGGTAAAACTTTATATAAATTACTACTTGAACATAGCCAGAATGCGAATCAAATCATAAAGTATTATTTTTAAACACCTACTGGAGTCCCAACAATTCAATATTATCCAGCTAACAATGAGTATGACCATTATCAAAATGCGTCAAATCACTAATGAACCTGAGTTAGATCAATAAAACATTTGTGAAGGTCAAAAGAATCCTGACTCAGCAATGTCAACAGTCAATTTCTATGAGCACGGAAGAGTAGAGGTTTTATTTCAGGGACGCCAAAATATGTCGTGGAAGATCGGATTTCACGATACCAATTTTCCTCAATATGTCACCTGAAGTGATAAATGATTTCGTCACCTAGAAACTGGAAATAATTCAAAAGCTATTCTGGATTCTTATTTGGACAATTTCCAAAAGATTCTACCGCGGAACCATGATGTCCTGCCCTTCTAAAGGTGGCCTTGACAATTGTTACTCTATATAACATAACGTGTAGGTTCAATAAAATTGTGTCGCCGTTAACCAGTGACTAATCCCTACAATCATTTAAAATGATCACTAAGAACAAAGACTGATAAATTACATGATATCTTTTGTTTATGCTTTTGATTAAAAAATCCAAGGCTGAGGAAACACTTATTAAACCGGATCCAAACATCTTAGAGATTTAAAAAAACGGCTGATGACTTTAATCAGCAGTCAGCACTGTCGTCAAGTGGGACAGAACTCTAGTCTTATTTCAATATATTTTTTTTTTGTGACAAACCAAACGAGCCCAGATAATAGTGCAAAAAGTATATGACCAGATTACTAAGAATTCTGCACAAAGTCTTTGTATAGTATACCATAGAACGTTTATTAGACAATCATCCTACAATAGTAACAGTTGCCTAGGTGACGGTGACGTAATGGTTAACTATAGGAATAAAATAGAATTGATTAACCGGTCTCTCTTTGGCCACAGTTCAATTAACAACAAATGACCTATTAATATTGACATCTGGTTCAACTCAGTTGATTTGACATCACTTTGATAATGATCAAAATATTGGGTTAGATAATGCCACTAGGTTTAACTCAAAATAGTTACCTTAGTTCCATAAGATTACAGACGTGTTTCAGATAAACTCATATCAGTTTAGTTGGAAATAACGATACTTTACAGATGGTAATAAATTAATAATATATGTCAGTTACTCAGAACAAGAGCAAAATGCCTCAGAATATCAAGCCAGAGTGAAGATAATGCGCATGTAAAATTAACTAAAGAAAAACAATGTGTACATACAATTTTATCGTAACCAGTGTGACCTATAGAATTTAAGTAAGGTGTATATTTAAACTCGCTTGATCGGGTTTAAAACAAGTATGTTTAAACAGGATTATTTGTCCATGAAAGGAACTTACCAACATATTACTCATCACCAGAAAAACATTGAGAAATAAATAAATTCAATATCTTGAGGCGCAGTTTCAGGGATCCGGCTACAGCGTTTTTGGTAAAGATTGTTCTTCATGCAATAGAAAAGTTAAATTCATTTGACGAATACAGATATATATTACACCAGTCACTCCCTTTTAATAAAGGCCTTTAAAATATATTATCTTCTTCTCGCTCATCAAAGGGATAATTATTCCTACCGTATTTAGGACACCACTTATCTCTGGAAGCTTATAAAAATATTGGCTTCGGGAGGTTTAGGTAAAAACACCTAGTTTAGTAAATTCCTGTTTTGGGTATTAACCAATATTTGTACTTTAAATTTATAGAAACAATATTTTAGAGTTCCATAATGGAAAATTTGTAAGTTGACTTAGTTCAGCTATTTAGCTAAGTATAGTTAGACATAACTTGGTTATTAGTAGAACAGGAAGCAAGCGAAATAGATCACTTAGACATGACGGACATATCAGCTAGACTAACTGCGTGCGTGTGCGTGGAGACAAGTTTGCTTTGCTTCAAAACCATTTGAAACTGTTCTGTGTTTAAATGTCTAATTTAGCTATACAAAAGCAAAAGACACCTGCGCTCACGCCCAGTGTTCAAAACGCGTAGGTAATCTAAACAAATTATCTTTCATGTGGCGTATAGTTGTGTGAAGTTGGTCTGGCGTCTCTCACTCGGCGGGAGAGCAGGCGAATAGCGATGCATTGGTATAAAGATGTCGTCTATTTATAACAGACAAGTAATGCAGGCGTGCGGACGCATCACAGAGCAACTTGGCTTTTGTCGTGTCTCTTGATTTTGAATGTTTTGTGATATACCTGGTGTTTATGCGAGAGAACACACAGATACTGCAGTAACGTGCCAGTCATCGTATCTGCGTGTTATCTCTTCAAAACTCAAGGCATTGTCCGTTGCAATACGCTTGATAAGAGTAATTCGATTCGATAACTGAAGTATTGTAAGAACGAACTTTACTAATGAGATCGTATAGTTAATTATGAGCTCTCGTTATGTTGTGTTAGACGTTGCCAATTTCAATAACTGATTACGCAACGTGTGAGCAAGGTATTTATAGATGTGTTATAATTAGAGAGGCTACATCACGCATAGGCTGCTCTATGGTGAAATATGGTATTAATATGTTTTTAAAGGACGACGGACTGACGAAAGAAAGGTTGACGGTTTCGGATGGTAGGTAAGTACTAATAAAAAGGATGAATGAAATAAAAAAAAACAGTGGCACTCCGGGAGTGCCGACAGAAGTGAAAACTTGAAAAAAAATCGGAACCGCGGTTATCAACGCGTAGATGTCTTTTACTCCACGCACCACGGTAATCAACGCGTTGATGTCTTTTTAGTGGTCAAAAGCTGGTGATATCACGGTGTCGCGAAATCAATGGTTTAGTCCCATCTCAAAAATGCCCAACGCGCCTAAAGAATTCAAGATCATCAAGTCAGTCTAGATCTATTCACTTAAAAAAAAACCGGCACTCCGGGAGTGCCGACAGAAGTGAAAACTTGAAAAAATAATCGGCACCCGGTAATCAACGCGTTGATGTCTTTTTAACCGTCTTACGAATTTTCGATCAGGTCACGTGTCCTGACGCGAGTTTAACATTTTTTACCCATTACAAAAAAAGTGCACAACGCCGCTAAAGAAGTTTTCACTTCAAAAAATCGGCACCGAGGTAATCAACGCGTTGATGTCTTTTCAAACCGTCTTACGAATTTTCGATTAGGTCACGTGTCCTGACGCCAGTTTAACATTTTTTACCCATTACAAAAAAGTGCACAACGCCGCTAAAGAAGTTTCCACTTCAAAAAAAAAAATTGAGAATAATCTGAATTTACTGAAGTTCTTACTGTTAGTTTGTTAATAATTTAGTCTTTTTATTTTCTGTCTTGTTTCCTCCAAGATCTTAAGAACGTTAATAATTTAATACCTAGGTATAGGTACTATTAGAGGTGCAGTTCCCATATTTTTGCCTTAATTTAGCTACGTTTTTGACATTGATCGTCGCTGAGATGAGATTGCAACTAGATATTGAACGTTTTTAAATAAGGGAATTAGCCTTCAGATTTGCTCCCAATGGTCAGGATGTGTGTGATGATTGATGATGGATGAATTCAAGTCAATAAAAACTTTTGTATAAGCCGAAAAACAAAAGCAAAACAAGTAGTTCCTTCTATAACTGCTACAACGTTTTCAATTCAATATAATTTATTAAAACTATTCTTGTAGGACTACATATTTCTCCTAGTAATAATAAGGGTTGTTTTTTGCTCAGGCTTCATAATTTACATCAACGTCGTTATTTTTTACGATAATGCTACCTCAACCAAATTTGAAACTTTTGTAATACTCCAACAATTCTTTGGTAAGCAAATATTTGAGAATATCAGAAAAGTAATAAAAAACGGAGACTTTATGAATGACGTAAGTAATCTTAAGTTAATTAGTATTAGATTAGTGATTAACAAAATACCATCAAAATAAAACACGTTTATTTGAATAAACGTGTTTCAGTTTATCAGGCTAACAATCACAGCACCTTATGAATGTCAAAACTACACAAGACAGTCACGAAAAACGCCCGCAAAAAACTCAAACTCATAACATTTATTTCAATTAAACCATTTACAGACACTTTTGAATCGTCAAAGAGTCCTTCAGTTAGTTAAAAAGTTGAAGCGAATTGCCCATTCCAAAATTCCAAAAATTCAAAATTCGTAGATGTCTATGTTGAAGAACGGGCAAGAAACTCAAAGGACACTCTTTTAAATATGGATATTACAAAATCCTGGGTAAATTATTCGTGTTGCTTCTATATGTGAGAACTATGTAAAAAAAATAATCAAAAGCAATTGTAAATATAAGATTAAAAATTAGCCCTGGCAGATAAGAGATGACCAGTCTCAACTGGCGGCACCCGTTCACGAACATGACGCGTGGATCAGCACCATCCAGCTCAACGATTTTGTAGGGAACCGAATGATCCAACACACTCGCCACCATCAGCCAGACATTTAAGCCTTTCACCACCTCCTAGTGTATTAGCTGGGAAGAAGTGCCTGCCGTAACCACAGTATAAGCAGTATAACTTAGTTTATTATACTGTGGTGCTACCTAGAAAACCTATAGCAGGTATAAGTACCTCAATAAATAAGATTTAGATTTTATTGACATGTTTAATATTACGAGTAAGTAATTTCTGTTTTCACCGACAACTAGGTGTTACTCACCTAAAAGAATCCCTAAATAAAAGTGCACTGTAGGATTTTCTACTCTAACTAACTCTAACGCTGAGCTTAGCGTTGAAAATCCAACTGTGCACTTTATTTAGGGATTCATTAAGTGTCACTTAGTGCTGATGAAAAAGGGCATAAGTCTTTCAAAGTATTTTTGTGCTCAAAACAGATGAAACATAAAACTGTAGTAATGCTGGCCGTATTAGGTCAAGATTCAAGAATCCAGTTTCATAAGTGAGAAGAAAAAATTGTACTTAGACCAAAGTTTAATAAAGTGGATTAAAAGAGGCTCAGTTGCTTCATTTTCTGTTATTGTTATTAATAAAGTGGATTAAATAAAAGAGGATCAGTTGCTTTATTTTCTCTTATTGTTATGTTACTTTTCCATTCGGGTTTTCCATATGTAATGAGACAATACTAACACAATCTCTTTTAATATTCACGAAGAAAGGATTCGAGGAGAACATGGGACAAGTAAATTGGATTAATTTATATCCAAATTGGAATTCCTTCGTTCAAGTAAAATCCGAGATTCGTAAAACCGTTCCATGTCTAATAACTTTTTTACTTCGTCCAAAAACTGATTGGGCCGAGTCGACACAGCCAGCGCAGCGCAGCGGTGCGTACGGACGGTGCATCGAACGCGGTGAGAGCGGGGTCGATGAACCTCGCGCCATGTGCATTTAGATTTGTAGATTTTTGTACCTAATTGCAATTTTAGTGCTAATGAAGTAGACTAATATCGGTTGATCAGTTTTGACGTAGTACAATAATTGCTGAAAATGTATCATTAGAAATTGCAATTAAAGCCTCGTGCAGACGGGCGCGACGCGACACCGGTAATTGTTCTACCGTCAAGTTTTCTTATATTTTTTTTGTTGGAGTCGTATCGCGCCAGTCTGCACGAGGCATTAACGTTGCGTAACTATTGCGTAAGTACAAAGGGCTACACATTAAGCTGTACATTTCCAGTATAAGCTGACCTCGCATTGTACGGAAATTCTATACAATGCGAGATCAGCATTAACTGGAAATGTATAGCTTGATGTGTAGCTGTGTGTACAGACACAGTAGGTACCTATGTTTTATATCCGCTATTGAGATATTCACCTCGAATAAATCTAAATAATGATGAAACAGACTCATCGATAACTTATAAAAAAGTGTTTTATAATAAAACATTTAACTAGGTAGGTAGGTATTCTTGAATATTTTTAAAGTTAAACTGTTATCGGCAGGTAACTATAGGTACTACCTACCTACTTATTAAATTTTATTAATGTAGCAGTTTTTTGACTTTAGTCTCGACAAAACTGTAGATACTGTAGGTAGTCGGTAGGGACTATCGAAGAAATACATATCTAAGCAGTTTGAAAACAAAATCCCGTGAATATGATGACCACATCTGTTTAACAGCCGCTTTCTGTAGCGGCCGAGCGCTGCAAGCAGAAATAGTCCTTACGGTGTATAGATATGCGTTTCTTCGATAGTACTTACACAATTATAAATTAAAGACAAAGAAACTTTTCGTGTCTGTCTCTGTGATCGCGTTTTTTTTGCTAAACTTAGCAACGGATTTTGATGCGATTTTCACCATCATTTAGTGAATTTATTCCGGATATTTTCTGTGTATTATTATTAAGTACATTGATACAGAAATCTCGATGTTTTGTCAAGTCGTAAAAAAAAACGTGCGAAGCAGGGGTGGGATGCTAGACAAGAATAAATGAATAAAATGATGCAAACAAGAAGTAGCAAGAATCAAAAGAATTATGTCTTCACTACATAGATAAATATTTTGTGGTTTCATGTACTTATTTTACTCTACCTATCTACCTATTTACTATGCTTGATGGTAAAGATCAGTAAAGCAATAATGAACTAAACAATCACATAGAAATATGCTCTGCTTCTTTGCCATTGAATTGAAATAGAAAAAACCGGTGTGCGAGTCGAATCACGCACAATGAAGGGTTCCGTAGATGGGATGAATTTATCCCAAGAAAAAACTTAACAGTGTAGTTGAAAAACATGGTCTCCCATACATTCCAACTGCAAATGTAAGTGTGTACGCACAATATTGAGAGATTTGCCATGTTATTTTAAAACCATGGACTTCTTATAGGTTTTCCTGTAATCTATAAAGTATAGAACAATATTTTGTTTATTTTCATAGGCTCAGTAGTTTCGGAGGTAAGGGAGAATGGTAAATTTTCATCAAACATAGATAACTATACCTATAATTCAAAATAACGAAAAAAAAATGTTCAAGACCCTTCACAGTAAGCCCTTTCATTTGATATGTCACATGGTACACTTCGTAATTTTTTATTTTTAAAGTGACCTATTTAAAATGCATTTATTTACGTTACACGTCCGTATTTGGGTCACAGAAATTCAAGTGTACCAATTTCAATTTAATCGGTTCGTTAGATTCGGAGCAAATTAACTGTGACAGACGGACAGACAGCCAGCCAGACACACGAGTGATCCTATAAGGGTTCCGTTTTTTCAGTCGGACGTACGGATCCCTAAAAAGTAACATATAATAATAACAATCAGTTTGTTATTTTTCTCTGCGTTTAATTTCGAAATTGGGTTGATTTATTAACCTTCCTACCATAATATCATGACTTCATGAGTATGAAGTGAAATAAGACAGTAGTTTTTTTCGTTTATTTAATTTGCAGACTGGCGCGATATCACGGGCGCTACAGGCAGCGCGACCCTTGTCGCGCCCGCGATATCGCCCTGATCTGCAAGAGCCTTTAAATACGGGGCCCAGCTACAAAAAAAAAAAAACTAAAATGACTTTTTTTCTTACAAATTTTTTACGAAAAAAATATATTGCCAGGATAATGACTGTTCAACGATTTTTAACAATTAAAGTAGGTATACGTACCTAGTAGTACTTAGTAAGATACCTTTGTTTGTATTGTCGTGGTGTGCTCTAAGTTATTCCTATATATACATAAGTAAGTATATAATGTACTACTTTGCAATGAGTATGTTTGTGGAAACACGCAATAACGTCGTGACTCTCAGTCTTGGTTTAAAGGGTCTTTCAAACAGGCGCGACACGCGACGCGACACAAAGACACCGCTCGTCGCACGACGAGCGGTGTATTTGTGTCGCGTCGCGTGTCGCGCCTGTTTGAAAGAGCCTTAAGGCTCGTGCAGACTGGCGCGACTTGTCGCCGCCCGGCAATGGTTCTACCGTGATGTTTTCTTAGAAAATGTTTTATTAGAATCACGTCGCGCCTGTTTGCGGGAACCTTTACAGTGAAAACGAACTTTCAACTTTGATATACCTAGGTACCTAATCTGTCTGTATGTAGGTAGACAAAATAATAAAGGAAATAGGTACCTAACTACAACTACCAAGTATTTATAACCTACGTAGTAATAGGAGATAGATACTTTTATTTACATAGTTGTTTTTATTTCTATAGAAATTATAATGTAAAAAACATTAAGGTAGGTTACATAGGAAGGTACTAAGGTAAACCTACTCTGTATGTGCCCCTTCTTACTTACCAGGATAGGTACAAGGTCTAAGTAGGTAATTAAGGTGTACCTACCTACCTGTGTTTTATAGGAAAACTAACGTAGGTACCTACATACCTACTAAAGAAGCTGACCTTCCTAATTATATTATTGCAATTATGTTTATGTAAGTACCTATATGTATAAACTAGCCATGTAGTAGATAGGTATATAATATAAGGGCCGCAATATTCCAGGGTTTACCAGTCCCAGGCCCTTCTCAACTGCCCGTAGCTCGGGAGCCCTTTCTTGTCCCCCCTCTACCCTACACCTCCCGCGCTTGTAGGACGAAATGGTACCTACATACCTACTATGGGTATATAGCAAGGCGTATAACACCTATCTACTGCGGTAAGTACCTATTCTGTATGTAGGTATTTAATTTTATACATCAATGCACTTGTCAGCTCTGAAGGTCGTATAAAAATTATAAAAACAAACAGCAATCACAGTAAAATAATAAATTTTCTTGGCATTGATTCGCGTTTTACGACATTGATAACATCTTCTGGAGTTGGCTATGAAAAGCCATGGAAAGTAGCCAATGAAGTTTACACTCGGCTAACTATAGTAGGTAGGTTGCACGTTGCAACTACTTGCAGCTCGAAAAACCGCGCGCCGAGCCGGTTAGTTTAAACTTTAAATCGCGTAAGTTTAGTTTATATACAGAATTGTGAAATTCGCGAGAAATATGAATAAAACTCTTGATTATTTTAATTAAATATTCCATTAAACACTAGGCTTTACCTGAAGCTCCTTGTTCTTGTTATCTTTGAGCGATGCTGCTCTGATAACACCAGCTTTCCATCCCCATTCAGAAACTTTATTCACGTTAATTTTTGTCACACCACTCACAGCAAGAAATCTTTTGCCAACTAAATCTTCACGGTACTTATAAGCCATAACGAACTACACAATCACATTATTCACATTAAAAACTACACAAACGTCAAGAAACTCAGCGTTATACGCACTACACGTCACACTCTTCGTTGAGCGAAGGGAAACTACGTGGAAAACACAAGAAACGTTTCTGCGGAACGTATATGTTACGCGGCTGAATTCGAAATACAACCACGTTGAACTAAGTTTGAACATTGTTCAGACTGTTCACATTAGTAGCGTTATGATGAAACTTGTTATGAACCTACTAGGGCAAAATGATCGCACGGTTTTACAAACTCAACGTCGATATACCGAGCTCCTGAAATTGTTCGCATTATAGGCTCATTTTACAAGGACGTAGATTTTACGTGTTAGTTCAAAAGAATACCAATAGAGGGAAGTCAGTTTAATGTTTCATTCAACTTTGAAATTTGAATATATCCATCTCAATAATGAAAGTTTCTATTGTAACTTGTACATTTAACATGGATTTTCTTGAAATAAATAATTAGTTATGTTCTACCGTAATTATGTGTCACTTTCCAAGCCCCAAGCACCTAGTTTTAATAAAGATTACACAGTTAATTAAGTATGATCTTTACTATTGTGAAGCCTATACGCTTACGCACATAAAAAATTAAAATACATTAATGAAGCGTATTTAAGCGTATTATCTATGAAATGAAGGTAGGTTAGGTAGGTGAGGCAATAAAATTGTTTTGAAGTTTAAATTTAAGTTTAATTTAAAATAAACATCACAGATGGCGCTAGGAGAAATCAATTTTAAGCAACGTGTGTGCAAGATAATAAGTTTTCTTTATTCATCTTAGATACAAAATAAATCAGGATTTAAGTGCTGATTTACTAACAAAATAATGAAGTAAAATAATGCGTTACACTTAATTTTGTCTTTCGGACCGCATCTTAAATCCATATTGATCTGTGCGGTCACGTGATCAAAACAACTGTCAATTTATCATCATGGCGTATTAAACTTTTCAACGGGCGGTTGTGTTTTTGCTATGTTTTGTATTGTGATTATTTGAGTGAATTTTTCATATGTGATTATTAATATGATATCGTCGATAATCTCTCGACTGGTCATGTAAGCTTTTTTCTCTTTTTCCTAGTTGTAATAATTACCAACAAAAATTATTTTTGTCGACTCCTTTGTTTAAAAATGAAAAATATATTATTTATAATTTCCTGTTTGCGCTTGCTGCTAAATCAACGGGATTAAACGCTCTTTCTGTTCGGACTTATCTATTGCAACATATTAAACAAAATGAACCTATATATTTCCGGAAAATCTTACACAATTGAGTCGTCATCAAGCGTATTGCTTGTATTTTATTTTTCTATTTGTCTTTATTGTATCGGCGGTCAACAGTTACTAAGTGGTCTGACGTCTAGTCTAGTTCTTCTATGTATTATTGTTTTTGTACTAAAATTAAAGTACAGAGGCAGCAACAGACTTCATTCATCTAATATTTCAATGCCAGCTGCAATGTAGTCTTCAATTTTAACTTGATCAAAATCGTCGAAATTTTTCTTTTATAGGTTAGTTAAACTGTTGCTGTTTTTTCCACGCCCAAAGATGACCTTCTGCCTTGACCCACACTTTATTTTCAATCTAGACGTTAGATTCATTGATTAAAACTACACTATATTTCATAATTAAATAACTAAATGTACAAGAATGTAACACATTCATATCTGAATTGGTTAACACAATAAGTACTTAATTTTTATCAAATTACATAGTAAATCAACAAATCGGCTGGCAACCAGCGCACTGTCTGTAACATTGTTCCAAAAACCTGACTTAATCTGTATGAGAGAAGCTCAGCTCTCTCAAAATATACAGAAATATTCAACATCAAAAGTTACTGAATATTGGAAAAAGTGTTTTGTTTTTGGAAATAATATCAGAATCTTGATAGATGTATATCTATTCTAGTAGATAGAATCTTACACCACTAACCCACATCAAGAATACCCATTTACAGAGGTAAACTCCAAAGTATGGTTAAAGTATCTTGGAAATTATTTATGTAATTCTGGTATACAGCTATTTTTTTTTTCTGAAGTTGTAAAAACACACATCTTTACAGTACTTCTAACCCCATATTATCTTAATTTGCACATTTTCTAGATTATAATTATTATAAATTGTTTACTCAAATTGCAAGTCATTTCATTTCTTTTCTACATCTTTGAAACTTGTACTCACTGCTGTTTGAAATTGAAATTAATTCACATTAATTAACTACCCAGTCAAGAATTTTTTCATTAAGTATTATACTTATTGTGTTTATGTTAGTGAGTACACTTGTGTTCTTGTTCAAGAAAGAGAAAACCGGCCAAGTGCGAGTCTGACTTGCACACAAATGGTTCAGCAAAAAACGCCAAAAAAAACATGTTTATTTGTAAAGTTAGTAATTAAAGGGGGTCCTTTCATTTTTATTATTTGTTGTTATAACGGCAATAGATATACACAATTTGTGAAAATTTCAAATGTGTGCTTATTATAGTTACAGTTCATGATACAGCCCACCAATCGATAGACAGACAGATTCCGTTTGGCACCCTTAAGGTACCGAACCTTAAAAATCATGTATAATTTAGAAAATATGTTTTTCTTGGACAAGTTAATTCTTCTACTGTTAATTCCTATTCAGCGCATAGGCCCTCTTTTGGCTAATTTAAAAGTTTTATATCATATAAAATTCATAACTAATATTTATCATTGTAACACTAAATTATGTAATTTTTTTCTTGTCACCAGTTTAATACATTATTGTAATTGTTCATCAGTTCAAACTAGCCGAGGGGATATTTCAATATTGGCACTGTTCCAAATATCTTGATTTTGGGAACGCCAGCCATCCTAAAATTTGGCAACACTTTAGATTTGTGTACGTCTTTTATCATTCTTTTCACCTTCAGATGTAAACCAACTTTCTTGAGGAATAGTTGTATTTATTGGATCAAGTTCCAAAACTACAAAACCGCAGTTTTCTTATGATATTTTAAGATATTAATATCTCTGATTTGAGTGGCAGTGAAGTACTTTTGTAACTGAATATGTGGTGATTCATTAAACAAAGAAAAGTTGAGCTTCGTTGCGGAATTCGTCACTAGGGTATCCCAGTGCACTGCCGGGTGCTATTTTCGGCTAAGCTCGGGCGTTCGCCTCTGGTGCAGCGAGAAGAAGGTTTAGTCTGTGGCGCTCACGGCTTGCGTCCGCGTCGCTGTTCTATGCAACAAGTGAAGTGCGTTGACACCTAACCTAACTGTAGAGTGATTCATTTATCGACATTCGGTCTTCGCGAAGAGTTATTAGTGTCTGTTCCGAGTGCGCTCAATCTGTTCGCGCAGTCAGGAGGTCGTACACCTTGACTGCGCCACGTTATGTGCTTATTAAGAGCGCTTGTCTTACCTTATTAGGAACAGCCTCGGCTGAATTACGTGTACCTTTACCCAGTTTTGCTGGTGACATATTTTTGTATAATTTTTTAAATGTCTTCGCGCACGAAACTTGACATACGAATAACTATTTATTACGAGAATCATGTAGTTGTGATTTATATTTAACTAACGGTATATAAGTGCTATATTAACTTGAATGTAAGTTCCTGTAAATATATAATGAGTTGTACCCTGTGTTTATTTTCGAATGCCTTGCGACGTGTTTGAAATCTAATACTGCACACTCACAGTAACATAAGAGAACACAAAATCCTTCAGCCGCAGGATAATGTTCCCTTTCTTATTTGGTAACCTGCTTCAAGTACCGTGAAGTAGAGGTAAATAACAACGTAAAGTCAATTAACGTCCATATGTACTGGATAGATGAAGCGTAGTGTGTGTATAACTGGGTTACTCTCCCGAAATAACTGTGGCATAATTTGTGACTAGTACACCAGTGAGTCAATAAAATGATCCTATTCCTAAATTAATAAGCATACTCCACATTGATTTAAAACTATACAACTAGATAGGATAGGTGGGTAGCTATATTGTAAATGCGGTAAATACCTACCTAGTAGGGCTACATAACACGATTTCACTAATAACTAAGTATCAGAATTCGTTCGATGCACACTTGAACTGTTGTATTACTTACAAGAAACTTTCTGTTTATATACGAAAGTAACCTGCTAATTTTATTAAAAAGTTAAAATAAATATAGATGCTTAGTAGGTTATAATGAACTTTACACCCTGTTCCTCATACCCCTAAACATTTAAGAGACTTCAGTTCCCGGTTAAACTATCAATTGTACTAACAATAAAATTAATAAGTCCCAGGGACAAAAATTTTCACCGGTCGGCATCGACTGAGAAAAGATTGCTACTCCATACGTTTTAGCCTGTCCCGTGTGGGATCTCCTGAAAAACAATTTATTTTGCTTCCAACGAATAGTACATCAAATAAAGTTTACAGAGAAGCCTTGCAATTATTCTTTATAGGTATTTACATTTCATTCTTATTTCCTTTCTTTTTGACCTGACTACGGAATTACGAGATTTTATTAAGTTATATTTTCCATTTTTGTTTCCTCCATCCAATATCTTTAAGTATATGAATTATTAGCTGTGAAAGATTTTATTATTGTGTCTCCATTAATCAAATCGTACTCTAATTGTGACGTGTCTTCATGCAAAAATGAATGAACCGATTGCGACGAAACTTGATAGGTACATAGCTGTTACCTATAGCTGTTACTTTTTATCCCGATATTCCCACGGAATCGAAACTTAAGGCTCGTGCCAACTGGCGCGATATCGCGAGCACTACAGGCAGCGCGACCCTTGTAGCGCCCGCGATATCGCGCTGGTCTGCACGAGCCTTTACGCGGGTGAAACCGCGGGGCGCAGCTAGTAGGTAATAAAGTTATTTTGGGGTCCTATTTGAACCAAAACTACCAAGGTTTCATACCATTTTTAGATCTGACATTCATTTTTCTAAACCGTTGTAGACCACGAACTACAAGCAAATCCTTATTCGGCTGTTTTTGTTTTGTGCAAAAATATTTGGCTAGACTATTCAAAGTTATCCATACAAATTCTATAGCATTTGTATAGCAATAACCAAACTTTGTCGGAGGAGTGTTTCCAACAAACGCCAAAGTAGATACCTACCTAATTTTAAATTGTAATGAACCAATGGCACGCTTGACCGATTCTTACAATACACAGGAAGTTTACATATTACTAGGGCCGTTTGCGCAAACTTGTATTTAATATAAATTGATAAGATGCAAAATTAAATGCATTACGACAAGACTATTTACATTGTGAGATCGCATTGATGACGTAAAGCGTCTTCAAATGCGCATAAAGATCTGAACGCTCCGTCCTGGTAGTCTAAACAACGAGTGTTCCAAACGACGGTTTGCGTATCTGTTTACAATGGAAATTGGGAAAAATCTAAAATTAAAAGTGAGTTCATTTAGGTCACATTTCCGATACAATTTTGACTCTTTTACTACAATACAAACAGACGTTTATATACTAAGCTTTTACAACTGCATAAGAAGCACAAATAAAAATAGTATGATCATTGATCGGAAGATGGCTTGCTTATGTGCAATTATTTACAGCTCTACAAATTGCTCTAATTCTTACTGTAAAAACTCTGAAACAAAAGTACTAAATAGTTTCCGAAGCAACAAAAAACGCACACCCGTTATTCAATACGCCTAATCATAAACCACGCTGGACACGCTCAACTGACTGTTACATCGACCCTGAAGAACGTAGCAAGCGATGCGCACGATTCGATGCACACACACACTCCTTATTTAGTCCACCAATAGCCGTACTCGTCGGTATAGAAAGGATCAAGCCGTTTCATTATCTATCGATATAAGACGATGCATTCCAATAAAACGTGATTTGAATACGGGAAGCTAGTAACCGGTTTCGCTATGTAACCCATAGGCCTATTCAAAACAACCTGTTCCGTTTTGATTACATTTTTTCTTGAAAGAAAGTTCCTCTATTATTCAAATTCTAACAGTTTTCTTACATTGTTCTGAAAAATCAAATCTGACTAAGTGAACACAACAAAGAAATTCGGCATAAAGGTTTATGATTCATTTTCATTTAATAATAGATAACCTTTTGTATAAAACCCACAAGGGTATAATTTGTTCTGCGATGCACAACACAATGAAGTAACGAGCATGAATTAGCCTTGCAATCTCAACGTAGAGTTACTAAATGCTGATGTTACTACACTATAACTCTTATAATCTATGGGCAGTAATATAATTTTGATTCTTGCATGCTTGTTTGCGGCGTTCTGCCAACCCTGAAGCTGAAATTCAACTGAACAAAGGTTTCTAACATCGCGTGAGATGCTCGGATGCACCACACTGTATTAGAGTTTCTTGACCTATAAGCGTGGCGTATATTTTTATAACCGATCATTTTCTTCACTAGTTAAGTTCGGGATTTATGAGAGCTACTCGATACTCTTATTTCTGGAAAGATTAAAAATTCATACCTATGGAGGGGTTTATTTAAATTTCATGCTGCTATACAAGGCCTAAACGCATTCACGATAAGGTCGAATGCTTAATAAAGTTATTACACCCACGCTAACGTCGAAGTTTAAAGATTTATTCCACTGTTTCGACATTCAGGAAATCGATAGGTTAAACGATTTTCATAGCTGATTGAATTTAACGCATCATTTGTCAACGCATCAGCTGAATTTGCGTAATCATTTCTAGTAATGCTCCCGGGTTTAATTTTATTCATCCGTAGTAATTTCCGAAACTTCTGCCTATTAGCATAGAATCGACCAAGACAGACTTAATGACTTAATTTTGATGTAAAACCATTGCTTTAAACTCAACTTTCAGAGCAATAAAAGGGTAAAGGTCACCATCTCCACATGCTTATGCGCCAGTTTCAGAGACTCGTAGAGCCAGCCCAATTTATTTATCCTTTCAAACAGGAACATTTTTAGGCGATTTTGTAGTCCTCCCGTAGCGGAAACCCTGATTGATATCGAATTTGGGACGATTAGGCTCTCCACCTCGCGTATATCCAATATCCATTACGCCCACGAGGGGCACGAAAGTAAGACGCAACACCGAATATGACCTCTTACACATTTTACAGCACTTCACGGCCTTTTTCTGTTCTCTACCCACGTAAGGGCATGATCGAACACAATGATACAGTACACATGCTTTGGCAACGGCTACTACAGATTTAGCCCAAATTGGTCGAGTTTCTCGCCTATTTATTTTAGGACGTTATTAGGGAGTTGTGAAACCGCACCATGTGCGTGCACTTTCGTTTCGCACGCATGATGATCTAGTTTTATCCACATTTAGTGTTCCACTTCGCCTGATACGAAACAGATACATTCCGTACCGTGCACATTTGTACATTTCCGATTTTGAAATAGGTAATACAAACGTGTACACAGAGTTGTTACTGGTATACTTTACACAGAAGTTCTGTTAGTGTATCGTGGATTCCAAAAAGGTATTTGCGGAAAGCAACAGCTGCTAGCATAGCTATAAAAGAAACAGAAAAATTGCGAGGATAATTTACGAGAACATTTTACATAATGATTTATGATCGATTCCTTATTGGTAACATAGCTTATTGTCTCATTCAGGTGGGTGTAGTTTCTGAAGAATGATATCATACAGTTTTCGTATATGGATGAACATTGTTGTACTGAAGTTGAGAAACTCGCATTTAGTTTATGTCAGTACAAAAATAAGTTAAAGAATGAGTATTTTGTAATCTATGTGTTAGTCATAATAAACCTTGCCATCGAATCCATTGCTTACCTAAACCGGAAATATGTATTCTGCTAAGTGATAAAGGAAAATTTATCTAATCCAATTCTAAATAATTGGGGTATCACGTTTCGCGGTTTATAACTAACTAAAGCCTTCATGATAATTGATAAGAAACAGAAAACAATACAACGATGATAATAAACGAAAACAAACGAATCATTGTCCCGGATGGTTATAAAATACAATACTGATTATTGTTCTAGACTAAACTTAGACATGCCCACAGGTATCTATCTACGCATACAACGTGCAACAGCGGTGCAATTGTGTTCATTTTTAAAGTCGTCCAGTACAGTAGGAATCTCGATATCGAATCGGTCTAAGCAATTCGACGATCAGGGTGGCTCATATTATACTGGTGAAAACTCCTAGCCGACTTCCATTTATTATTCATCTGGATTGTCCACTCCTGCATTATTAGCTTCCGTCGTGCTATCTTGGACTTGAATGTGGTCTTGCGTTACACCATGTCTGCGATTCATATTATGTCGCTCTATCGAATGTGACTTCACTAATACTATCGGTGGCTACTTTCTGTAAGCACTAACTCATTAAAATTTCACGCATTCGTGCACTTAACTGGATAGTGAGCAAGTAGTATACCGCATTGCAAAATATAAAAATAATTGAATGCTCAAATGCTGAACTGTAGACAAGCGAAACAAACTTTTTGTATTCAATCGTGAACTAGTCATATTTATTTAACAGTTTGCTGTCGACCACAGCACATCTAAACCTTGCAAAACACCCACGCGCTTTGTACCGTTTACCAATTACAAGACTAGTGATTACTAAGTAAAATACAATCAACTGTATTCTCCGTGGAAGTTACTTAATCGAACCATTAATTTCCAGTTAGGCGTTTAGAATCAACAGTCTAATAAAATTGAGAACCTAATTACTACTTGAAGGTCGTTTTTGTATACATTTGGTGACTATTACCTTTCAGCTAAACACCAGCCCACGCGGCCTTACTGTGCACCGAGCACGGTAGTATTGATTTACAAGGTAGCGAACAGCTCGCCAATCATGCTAAGACAGATCAATCGGTCTTTGCGATTCATCTAGCGTGTGCGTCTTAAATATTAATGTGCAGTGCACTCGAACAGACACTATATAAAACGATACCATAAACAGTGAATACACATGCGTTGCTAGAAAACAAATGACGTGGATACCGTATCCATGGCGGTGGGTCGCGCGACCGGTAACCGTGACGACAGTCCTCGCCTGCCGCCGCTGAGCCTCGGACTGTCCAGCGTCCGATTCATTGTCAACAAGCTCGAGGCGGAATACACTCGTGCATCCGCGACCGACACATTTGAATCCTGCCAAGAACTCATCAAGTACGACCCGAACGTCGACGAGGGTTACCACGATTACGATGACTCTCCTCTCGGTCAACCGAAAGGACGAGTCTGGAATCGATTCGCAACGAACCTAGGATTGGCCCTCAGTAGATGCATCCCTAGTGTCTCGTTTGGGAACTTTGGCCTGTTTGCCTTGACGACTGGATTCTTTGCACCGAAGATGATCACTTACCTGGTGGTGTATCCGTTTTGCAGATTGATATTCGGGACCCTCTACCCGGCTTATGCTTCATATAAAGCTGTACGGACGAAGAACTTGAAAGAATACGTAAGTGCAATTTAATTAATACTTATACATATAGGTCTACAATAATAAGCCATTCTCTGTGCTCCATATTCTGTGACGCTTGAGCTATTAGACTACAATTGAACGACATTACTGTCTATAAGCTTCAAAGGCAAGTAATTGTCAAACCTCGAATTACCATTTGTGGAGCGACAATTTGGCGTGTTGAAAAAATGTGTAATTTGCTGTAAATGGTTCAGTAAAGTACAATGGTGACCTTGTTATGGGCGCTCGGTCGTGTTTGAAACGCTTCGGCTCCCACTGTGTCCTTTACCTTGTTCCCGGCTTCCTATGACTAATTACTAGCCGCCGGTAACAGGTACATATCCCTCGGTATTGTTTTATAAACAATACCCAGAATGTAGTCTAGGGTGTCACGATCAAAATGAATATTTGGTTACCGATGTGATGTTGAACTAAGAGGATTTATTTGTTTATGCTGCAATGATTATTCACATTGCTCTAGTTTTATACCCAGTTCTACAAACTATTTTCCTCAAGCATTAAAATTGGCAAACAATAAGTTATATTTACAAAATTCCAAGTGAGTAATGTTAAGCTATTTATAATTTAGCTGAAGAATCAATACATGTTTTCCAATAACTTTGTGTCCCACTTTTTAGACCTGTGTTCGCTACTCACTTACCTCATCATCATCCACTTACAGTTTTCCATCCATAACTGAAATTACCGCTCTTTGTTTATGAAACCTTGCTCAATATAAATCAGTACACCTCCTATAAAAGAATAACTAAAAAAAATAAAAACTATATCCTATTAGAAAAACTTAACTAACCGTCGAATATTGAAATAGCGCCCATCAGTTTTGCCCTCCATCACCTAGGAAACCAATTTAAATGACTAGGGTTCGCCGGTTCTCCTATGTGTACGTCTGTCCCGCCCTTTTCGCCCCTTCTAGACTCATTAAGCTCAGTACTATTTAAATCTTGTTTTGATATTATTTCAGTTTTCATGACACTGTGGCTTGTATTTTGTTATATCTACGTTCTCTGGTCATTTCATAGATTGTTTGGAAGAGAACGACATTAAGCCACACGTAATCGCAAAAAAAAAAATCGCAACCTATGCTGAGATACGTGCCTTTTTATAGCCTCGCCTTTCGGTAATTCAAAAAAAAATTGTTAGTTTCAGATGCTCCTGTTTAGTCATTATTATTGTTTGTATTTCCTGTGCGTGTCCCAAATAAAATATTTTTCTTTCTTTTAATCATCAACATGATCTAGTCCTCCGAGATTATTTGGGTTTGCCGCAGCATTCCTTTGGCTTCCAACATCTCTATCAATCGTCATCTCAGTATTCACATTGCCACACTGTTTTGCAATTGCTGACAAACTGTAAAACAGTTACGGCAAATACTGATTACTGTTGAATTGTGTAAATTTTTGTGAAACAATAAACAAACATTGTTCACCCCCTTTGTAGCCACATAATCATCTTATATCTAGTTCATACCATAAAACAAAACCCGTTCTGTCAATTCCAGGTAAAATGGATGATGTACTGGATAGTGTTCGCTTTATTCACGTGTACGGAGACGTTCACGGACGTGTTCCTGTCATGGTTCCCGTTCTACTACGAGGTGAAGATAGTGTTGGTGCTGTGGCTGCTGTCGCCGGCAACCAAGGGCTCCTCCATACTGTACAGGAAGTTCGTGCATCCGGCGCTTTGCAGGCGGGAACAGGTGAGAAACTGGATATTTTAAACTATTATGGATTATTAGGGATTATGGGATCCGAATAGCAAAGACTGATTAAAAGTCGTATAAAACAAATGATACGTTATTTGAATGATCGGACCTTTTTTTAAATAAATTTAATGTTGTAAACAGCAGTAGCAAAGCTACTAGTAGATATTCGTGATGTCATGGCGTGTGACAGCACGAATATCTACATATGTATATCCTTCCACTGAATACTCCTTTCTTACGAAGAAACAGCTTCAGCTTGCGAAACGTCAGTACACAGTACGACATGCACTTGTCATAAAAGTTGATTACCATGGTAAACGGATGTGCTTGCAACTGGTCACTGTCTGGTTCTAAATATTTATACCCAACCAAAGTTAGTCAATTCATTATGAATCATAACTATAATGGATACGTCCCTAATGTACACTTTTGAACAACGAAATTTCCAGTTTACCGTCATAGCCATAACAGAAAGTCAGACGGAGGTCGAATATTGTATGAAATAAAATCGAGTTAATTTAGAGACAAGAGTGTTATGAATTTTGTCTTGTCATATTTTGATATATAGGACAAAATTCACGGCACAATAAGTTTTATCGACCGTGTAAGGCAAAGTTGTGGGGTATTTCCGTAAGCAATACGCACGGCATTTACAGTAGTTACGATGTTAGTACACAAATAGATTTTGCTGCCTATTCGTTTAATTTAATCTGCAGCGTTGACAATTACACCCACGCGGTGGTGATAAGATGACATTCTGTGAACTCAGATTACACTCCAAGTTATTGTTTAGCTGATAAGTTTTATGTGATATAAGAAACGCAAGCAGTGTATTTATTTTTATACTTATTACCTGCCGCAATGCTCTATAGATATTAATATTATGTCAGTTCAAAATTATTTAGAATTATCGCTACATTTTATGAAAGAAGAAGCAAGACATTCATTCATTAAAGTTTCTTGCAGCTTATCATTCAAACTGTTTGGAGTGATTGGCACAAATGTGTAATAAATACAATTTCATTGTTCCAATTCAATGTCTTTGTGTTTTTATCATCCGGCTGAAGCTTGTGACATTTCAGATAATGTTGTACTATGTTGATATTTTCCATATTTGAAATTATACGGAAGCGCAATGCTTTGTTACAAATTAATATATAAATGAGAAACAGGTAATTAATTGCGTAGTTACTTAAAATCTCAGGCATGTAGAAACGCGTGACTCATAACATCGTTATAAAACAATTACCATTTTACTTAAATTATAATGTTTCCATTTTCCAGGAAATAGATGAGTACATAGCGAAGGCCAAAGACCAGGGTTACCACACAGTGCTCAATTTGGGCACCAAAGGCGTCAACTATGCCACAACTGTTATCATGCAGACGGCCATAAAAGTAAGTTTTCACAACCCTGTAATCATCATTGTGGCATGCTTAGTTCTATAACTACGCTCTCATGTAAGATCTGTAGATAAACGAAACGTTTATATAATTTCGACAGTTCTTAAATGAGCCAAATAAGGGTGTCGGTGGGCTTTAACCCTTAACTAAAATACACAGTTACAGTGTTAATTAGATGTTTAACTTTGTGTTGTTTTCATACCACTTAAAGTTGTCATAGAACAAATAGGTTTACCAGAGCAACAAGTGTGGCATGTTTGATTACAGTGTTTAATGTAAATAAGTTAGCAAAACGTGAATTACACCCACAGTGCTAATTTGCACACAGCTTTACATGTTTTTTTTTTGTGTGTCCCAAATTGGCCTAATCGCACTTAGCAAGCTAGCAATCCAGTAGCCACCAGTCATCGGGCATGACCACATCAAGACCATGTAATATCTCAACTCTCACATCGATAGATCAAACCACATAGCCGCTTTATTTAATTTCGTCTTTTTTAATTTTATTAACACGCTTTTTTAATTTCTTCCCTTCCACCCCATCTTTTCCAAATGTCCTTTCCATTGCTGCTTCACGCAGAACTTCAATCTGCCGAGTCCTGAGCAAGACAGAGAGGCGCGCGCTACACAAGCGATCAAGGCACGTGACGTCACCGACGGCTACCACGATACCTACGACGACTTGGAATACCAACGTTCAGAACTACCCGGGATTGTGGAGATAGTGGAACTGGACCGAGATGATGAGCGACACGACTATATGTTAGGGGACGGAGATCCTCAAGACCCGGACTACGAGCCCGATGATACGTCAGCCCGCAGCCGAGGCAACGTCATTCGTAAACGTAAAGTTGCCAAAGAAAAAGAAAAACGACCTCGGAGTAAGTCCCGAGGTCGCCGCACCAGATCCCAAGCGGCCATAGACAAAGAAAACAACGAAATTATGGTCGACTGAGTAACGAGTACGAATGAAGCTCAACTGTGATGTTTAGATAGTTTTAGACAACGATTAGGATAATCCGTTGTTTTTAAAGTATCAAGTGTATCAGTTCGGATAGTATGTTCCGAAATTTCAAATTGACAGCCACTGGTATTGGACATAATTTAAGGGTTTTTGTTAAATATTTTCTCGCGCTGACTGAGAGAAAAAGCTTGAAATGTGACAGCTACTTCTCCTTTCTCGCAAGTTTTAAGATACATTTGAGTTCGTTCCCACTGTGTCGGACCGACAAAATGTCGTCATTTTATCGTTTGGGATTAGTTACATGAACTGGGCTATATAAACTGCTCAGTCATTAGGCCGTAAGAATTTTTTATCGCTAACACATCCGACATAGTAGGAATAAGCTTTTAGGGAAATTACTCATTTTGGAATTCTCGAAAACTAAGCTTTTAGCGGCGAAAATATCCCTTTAAATACTATACAAATATCATATAGGTCTGAACTTTATTACCAAAAGATTTTGAGATCTTATAACAAAATTCTAATACTATAGTTTTTTTTTACAATTTAAACCATTTTGTTTACTACGAGGTTATGCTGGACAAACGCCTCTTGTGCAGTTTATTCTGTTTGAAATGGATTGTTTGAGACTTTCTTTGTAATCCGATATACTTTTTGAAACAACTGTTTATTTCTTATTTTTGTTACAATTTAATAAAAATCAACAGTTCAATTGCAACTCAAACCAAAGCAGTTATCAAATTCATTTCTTTTTCTCGTTTATTATAGGATTTTTTTCATATCCTACCGATACTTATGTCTATGAACTTGTTTTATGTAAGAACTATATAATATTCTCGTATATTTTTCACACTCTAAATTACCTAAACGTTTGCATTTCTTTGGACAATTCAAGTCAGGGCAGTCCAGAAAGTTCGTTGAAATTGTTGTTATATTTTGCCATGCTCAAATTATCGCTGTTCCTAAACTGTCCTGCACAATCTCATAGACGAGCCGATTTATTTAATATTATTTTACATCGCATGACGTCTGTAATTAATGACATAATTAGCTAATAAATACATAGATGTGATACACATAGAGTAGGCAAGGTACAAGATGTATTGAATTAATGTCAAAAGAAAGAGGTAGAAGATTGGTTTTCAAAGTTCCTCTCGGCTTGTAATGGGCCACTTAGTCTTCCGTGTCTTTCTATAGACGAAACAGTTAGGCTTGTCAACTGTATGTATATTAACTCTATACATAACGTATTTATAAAGAACGCATGTGTTGTGAAACCACCAACGTTGTGTATTGTGTTAGATTTAGTTGTGTGACTGATTTAGTTTTATATTCAATGATTTCTCAATAAATCAATATAGTGTCCTTGCTATTGTTTATTTATGTGTAAAGCGTTATTTTCATCGCTTTAATATACATTATGACAGCATGCGCTTTGCCTCACAAAGCTTGTGTCACTGAAGCATTACTGCAGATTCCACGTGAGTATTACTTTTTGTTTATATTTTTAAGCGAAGCCGAATTTTTGGCCGCTAAAGTAAGTAAATGTAAATCACTTCATGCAGGAGAAAATTATTTTTACAATAGATAGAAAAGCTTGAAGCCATCAAGTCACTACACGCAAAGCCATCTGCTATGTAGGCACACATTAACATTTTTCATATTAGAAAACAAAATAAGAAGAAAAAAAATCAAGGATGAATTTTATTATTATTATTTTACCACAGGCGCACTGAGCGTGCGTACCTACCGCGATAATTAAAGTAATGTATAATAATCTTTTATTTCGTCACTTCTATGTTGAGATCTATTTCCTGTCTAGGCGAATAAAAAACCGATATTAATATACCATTGTGAACACTTTCTATTATACATAAAATTAATATTTTGTAATAAATCCACAGGGCGGAGGCGGGTTGGTACAGCAACTGCGCAAGAGTTACAGCCTGTCTGACTTAACGGAATGCGAGCCACGCGAAGAGAGAGGCAGTGATGAAGCCGACGATGTGCTCACAGAGCCGCGGATTATACGACGAGGTGGTAAGAGGTGAGTTCAGCTTGTATGTCATATCTACTGCGCCAGAGTTACTATAAGACAGACCTGACAGTATAGCGGCGCGAGGAGGGAGGTAGCGATGAAGCCGACGGTGTCTCACAGAACCGCGGCTTATACGACGAGGTGGTAAGAGGTTAGCTCAGCTTGTATATCATATCTACTGCGCAAGAGTTACTACCAGACAGACCTGACATAGCGGTGTGAGGAGAGTGGTAGCGATGAAGCCGACGATGTGCTCACAGAGCCGCGGATTATATGACGAGGTGGTAAGAGGTGAGCTCAACTTTTATATCATATCTACTGCTCATGATTCAGGGTCTTATAGTTACTTAGTTAAAGTTATATTTAAAAAAACTTTTAACTAATCGCCTAGATTGTAATGCGTAGTAAGTTGTGATAGTAAGTAAAAAAAGAAATGGCCCAAAGAGGCACAAAAGATTCACCCTGTTGGACAGACCCTAGCGTTAGGCGTGTAGTGTGTACATAGGTACAGAATTCACGAATAAAAACGCACTCACTCGCATAAAGCCCTGAAATACGGGTTGCCACTCAACAAGGTATCTACTCGAATCGAAAGGTCTCGATATGTGAATGAAACGGCATAATAACTTCTATACAGGTTTTAACCTGTGCGCAAACTTAAACACGTCACTTTATTCATCATTATGAACAACATTTACCTAATCCGAAAGCGCGAAAATAAAAATCAGCTGTTCTCTACATTTATGTTCGCATTACTCGTCAAATGTAGGGAACAGCTGATTTTTTTTCACGATCTCAGGTTTGGTCCCATAGTAAAAGTTGTTCATAATGATGAGCAGTCACGTGTTTAAGTTTGCGCACTGGTTAAATGTTTTTCCTGTATGTAATGTTTCAAGGCAAACAACATGGAACATTTAAGATAGAATAAGACTATTTGTCCAAAACATGAGTACACACACATGGATGGCATGCAAGATGTTACATTAAATTATATATGTCATGCTTTGCCTTAACGGCGTACAAATATAAAGGTAGACTTAAACATCTTTAATAGTATAAAGTAATATAATAGTATATTCTTGGAGCCACATCTAGATGTACTAGATTTGGCTCCAAGAATATCTTACCAGCGCAACGCCACACGGACATATGTTCTTCCTTTATTTTCAAGTTTCTCGAATGAAATAAGTACTAAATGATTTCTTCATTTATTTCTACAGCGGATTCTCCACCCGTCGCAGCGCTTCAGAGTCCAACAGTCGTTCGCCGATGTACTTCCCCGAGGTCGATGTTGATGTTAGACCTCGTCCTAGGACTGACGAGCCGGATTTCAGGTTGTTCTTGTTTATTTTTTGGAAGACTTGTGTTTGACAAACCTTTCTAGATGACGAGTCTTAGTGCACAATTGCAGACTTGCGGATGAACACACATGCTAAAACAACCAGCTTTGATAGAGTCATAAAATTATTTATTACTTCTGGAGATAGAATCACATCTTGTATCGAAAATACTGCGCAAATATTTTCGCTTAGGAAGAGACAGAGACTTAAGTCAAGACAATTTCCTGCCTTATGGCCGGCACAACTTGAACGAGGATTTTGAGAGGCATTGGCACTTTTATAAAACAAAGTTGGTCCCCCTTTTTTTATCGAATCAGTGGATTGTTTATAAGATTATTATCAAATTTTGGAACAACAAACTCTGTCATACATGACAACGCTCAAATTCCATTGCAACCAAAAAAATAGGACCTTTTTATTGAAAATGGTCACTCAAAAATAATCTTCAAATCAAATAATTTATTTGCATAATACATGTTAAAAAAGTGTAAACCTAATGAGGTGTGTAAATTAACATATTACGTACTAATCTGGCCGATGGCTGTCCGGGGTTGCGAGGAAGTCCGAAAGGGATATCGTGGCCCCCGGCAACATGGCAACTGAAGGAACACGAGTGGGTTTCACTAAGAGTCAGACACGAAGAGCGGGAGAAGTTATTTGATAAATTCGCACACAAAAAAAAAAAAAGTACGAATCTTAAAACTTAGAATACATAAAGCTTAAAGTCGATCGATTGTCGGTAGACGATGGAATGTAAATTATCCGAGATTAGGAATTGGAAGAATACTTATTTTCACTTTCACTACCTATCAAAGTGGCACTTCCTGTATTTTTAAGAACGTTCGCATTGCAATCCGAGTCTCATACATTTTTGACACTGATTGTCGCCGAGATGAGATTGGGAGTAGATTATGAACGTTTTTAATACGGGACTAAGCTTTCAGATCACCTGTTTAATCAATAACTCTTACATTCCAGTCACATAAAATCATCGGAGGACATAAGCTCGGGCTATTCGAGTGCTGACAACAGTGCTTCCCTGACGCGCACGGCTTCCTTAGGAGCCGGCGCACGCGCACGTGGCCGATCTTCCCGAACTACCGTCACTCCCATCAAACGACCGCAAGCCGCTGAGGTCTGGTAACACTGAATAAAAACTTAAATGACAAAGCGTGGGCGTAGCTAGTGGAAATCTATGTTTTTTTTTTTCAACTACTCTCCCAAAAATTGAAAAGGTTATTCTTGACGTTTCTGATTTTCACCTGACGATTACATGACGATGGCATGACGCGATAAATTTATGTGAACGTCAGTCAATACACGAAAAGTTAAAACTCGAATAATCTTGCATCAACGTTTTTCTTCCAAACAATGTATTAATAAGTGTCATTGGCGTTGCCACTTTGTTCCGACTAATCAATTATTTGGAGAGTATGAAATTTATGAGACTTTTTTCTTGCACATAAAAACCAACGGCCACGCTCATGCGCCAAAGCAACAGATTGCATAATTTACAGACACTTGACTTTTCTGCAATTAGTAACCTTGAAAAAGGCTTGTGTATGTAGTCGAACGGATGTTCAATGAAGTCTCTGTACGGTATGTAATCTTGTCGTCTATCAGCCCTAGTTCATGAAGAGAATTTTTTAAAACTTAACATGCCGGTTTCAATATGATTTCTTCTAGTAAATTAAGATTAGTATATTGGTCAAAATTATCTTATTAAGTTCTGGATTTTATAAACGAGCAGTAATCACTATTTTAAATGATGTAATACTCTTTTTAATTTTAACATTTTACATGGCCTTGGGAGGCAATAAGGCCGAATTTAGACTAAGTGACTATTAATAACTATGGCTTAGTGTTAAGTTATGTGGAGCGTTACTAAAAACAGAGGCAGGATGTTTTGTTTTGTTTGTGAAATTCATGGTCTAGGAATTATGTTGAAACTGGCATGCTTGACCGCGTTATACAAGGTGTTCTACATGATCAATTCAAATATTTTTAAATTTATAACAAAAGCGTACCTGATTTTGGACAGTCAATTTAAAGGTTTTATATATAATAGAAATCATGAATTATCTTCTAAACTAGGGCTATTGGCAACTATAATTTTAAATATTTTAAATTATTGTTGTAATTATTTCCGTTCACATCAGAATTACTGTTTAATACATTGCAAATGTATCTGGGGGGGGGGAACATTTACAGCAATAAAACTAAATTTATATCACGTACCTTACACTTATTTTATTCAAATATTGTATTATCAAAGATTCTATGGGGATCCATTTACATAGGGTATTCTGCAGACTACTAAGTGCTTTCACACTATCATAAATTTACTATATAAAAATTGTTAAAAATGTATAATATGTGAAGCTTTAAATGTCATGTTAGATAAAATTATGAGCTGTAGACTACCCTACATAAATGTTTTTTTTTTTGGTGTGGCAGGGTATGAGTGGTGCTGGGTCTTGCTTGAAGCCAGAACATTATTATGAAATGTGTGAAAATCTATTAAATATTGGCTATTTGACTGAACAAATATATCTTTAAAAGAATGATGTCTTTTCGACGGCTAGGTATGTGTAAAAGCTCAAATGTAGAAAATGACATACCTACCTTGTAATGTTATTGCTATTTGGCTTCAGTGTTATAAATGGTTTGTGTAAGATAGAATATAAAGAAAAGTATTATGCTAGTACAAGTTAAACAAATTGGCTTATTAAATTCCTTCATATTCAAATAATTTCGTATTCTGTTTTATTTTTAGTAAAAACTTTAGTGAGGTTTTATAGAACATAGTTTTTTTTATTGCATGAGTTAAAGTAGCTCTCATAATGATTACACCAGTATATCACTACAATCACGATATTATGCCAATAAGTCTGTTTATTGCATTTATTAGCTTATATTATTTTGTGTTTGGGTTTTCTTTATTTTGATATAGACTTAAGAACTTTTTATTTAAAGGAAAGTGAAGTAATCATCGAGGAGCTACAGGACGACGATAGTTTTGAATATTCGAATATGCCCGCTCTTATTAATGCCCCGTCCCCCATCTTCTTATCTCACACACAACCCCCCTTTATATACCAATACGTTGGAGACCAAGTAAAGATCCTCCAAGTGCTAGGTGATTTCCCCTTCAATGCAAGTGTTAATAATCAAACTGATAACAATACAGATCACTGGGACCAAAAAGAAGGCACTTCTGAAGAAATTACGTTAATTAGTTCAGTAGATAAAGATAAAGAAAATACTACAGATGATTCTATTACAAAACAAGATGTTAAAAATAAAGAAAGCGATATTGTATCCGACATTCCTATTGCAAGTCAACAAAAAGACAATAATGATGACGAATCTAGTGCAAACAATGAAGATATAGTTTTTGAGGCTGCTTTAGATAATACAGATGCAGAAATTGTTACAAAAGAATCAGTAACTGTAGTGTTAGAACGCACTGATACTACGAGTCTTGATACCTCTCTAAACGATAACGACTCTGCCGAAAGCGATGACGAAGCGTTTTTTGGAACACCAGAAGATTCCCCTAAAAGTAAAAGAAAATCTCCAAAGGGTAAATACGGTAAAGCGAAGGCGCCGCCACCGCCGCCTAAAGTCGATGCAGATGAGGTAACGACAGATAATAATAAAGAAGCCAGTAAACCAGAAACAGGTATAATTCTGAATAGTACAACTACTTCCCAAGAAAGCTTAAATGATATCGTAAATAAATTACCAAATACCAGTATTAAAGAATCTGGATTACCAAAAAGTCTTCAAGTTGTTAATCCTATATCCGAAAACAAAAAGCGCCATAAATCTAAATCACCAGCGCGCATTCCTAAAGGCGGCAGTTCAGGGTTAGGGAAATTGTTACATTTACCAGGTAAACTTGCTTTTTGGCACAAGAGTGATGAGAAACCAAAGTCAGATGACGCTTCAACCTCATCAACAGACGATCATAGTAGAAGGTCATCTACCAATGAAAAGGAAGCTGATGGCTTTCAAAGCTGTACTGAACTAAACACTCTCGCTGCAGACGAGATAAAAGTACAATATACCAATGCAGTATCTGAAGTAGAAAAATCAGATGATCGACTTAGTTTCATAGATGCGTCTGAAATAGGTGACGAAGACATATCCCAAGATATAATCGAAAAGAGTGATGCTCTGCAGAAACTAATTGATGCGAAAATAGCTGGTCATCCAGAATATAAGTTTATATCATTGCATGACGAAGCGCCGTCTTCGTCAAAGAGCACAGATGTGTAGAAGGCTTTCCTAAAATCCCAAGCCCGCTTTTACTCGCAGCTGAAGTTAGGCAAAACAGTATGTTTATTTTAGTTTCGTTTTGCGAGTGTTATTGACAATTTTGCCATGCATGATTTTAGTTTGTTCGCCTATTTTAACAGAGTTCACTAATACATTGTACCTGAAGAGTATTTTATCGTTTCCTTCTTTTAAATTATTTGCTTTGCATTTTATAACGTGTTCTGTGTCGTATTTTATTTATTGTTTATTTTAATCAGTGTTTTTCTTCCCTAATCCTATGTAATCACTGACATCCTAAGCCAATTTATAACTGAATATTTTATGGTTGCACTTTTTTAGTAAAAGTAACATGGACTGAATAATAATGATTAAAAATGCTACCATACAACTATAACTACAGATGGTTCACTCCGCAAAATCATTGAAATAAAAAGCAACTCTTGCGTCGACACAATAACGTAAAATTGAGGTCGCACAGCGCTCATTCCTTAGTTATTTATTCACCTAGAAGTTGCCTGAATACGTTACGCTCACTCAATCGACCCGACAAGACGAGCTCGCTGCGTTATTGTAACTTTATACCTAAAATGCGCGAGTGAACCATCTGTATTCATCTGTGTTCTATAACTGAGTAGTGTGCTTATGCTTTTTTGAGTTAGTTTTCAATTGACTCCTTTTATTTTCAGGCAATGCTGACGGCCTCTGCTACCAATACCTTACCTCGCGCAAAAAAATCTAATAAAAGGAAAACACAGTAGATCTTACCCAAATAAGTATAAATATTAATACTTTCAGCCGAGCTTCGTACAAGAACGATTTATGCTCTCTATATTCTGGAAAATGATCTTATAGTTTTATTTTATTTAGCTACAGTTGAAAGATTATGTGCAGCTATTAGGGAGCATAATGTTTTTCCAATCTTTCGCGCTTTTAGAAGGAATGTCATAAATTCATGTTCACTATGTCTATCATTGGCCTTTAAATTAGACCTGCATGTGAACTCACTTAGATGTTAATTTAAAGAAACGGAGATTTTTGAAAAAGTATGCTGTTATCGGTCTCTAAACGATCATTGGACGAATAATTAATACGACGAAGCCAAACATTGGATAAGAGCAGTAAGCAGGTCGATTGATATCTCCGCATACCCCTTTAAATTGATCTGTAGCCGCTTTAGAGTCGAATGATTAGTACATGCTACACATTATGGACTTGATCTAGACATACAAGACTTGAAAATATTTTCGACCTCATTATAGGCATCTAATTTAATCTCTTCTAATATGATAAGACAGCAAACGTATCAAATAAATACGTAGTGTATTAATAGTAGGACTTTATTTCAATTGAATACTTGCTGATCTCAGCATTATTATCAGGTCAGTCTTTATGAGCTGATAATTATTTGTAAAAGTAAACGATGGCTATCCGTCTTATTTATTATATAGGCATTAAATGCGTGATTGTTTTTATTGATATTTTTATGAGAACATAATTCTCAATAATGCTCCTTTTATTAAACTCAATGCCAGTATTTGTATTAGTTGTGCATGGTTATGTCATTCATTATAAATGTTTCAAAGAGATCGTAATAAAATTAAGTTAGTCAAAAATTGCCGCATTCTCAATCAAACCATCACGATGCCGTAACGCTAGGACATAATTTCCTATAAATAAATATTAGGACTCATTATCGTTGTTACCCAAATAATATTTTAATAGCAAGTTTGTGGACTCATTATTGGTAATTTATAATTTTAGCCAAAAATTGCCAAATTGACACTAAACGACTCAACAATTAGCAGAAGTTATTTTGTATTAGTCATATTTATTATAGAATTAGTTTATAGAAAGATAAAACTAGTCGTTAATAATGAATTTAATAAGTACATAGCTTCAATGAGGCTTCATATCGGAATTGTGTGAGTACATCAGGCTAGATGTGGGAAGGAAGGCACATAATATTATATTTCAATAATTACCAATTCTCAACATAAAGTTACCTTCAAATGCTAAAGCCTGTTACTATGTTTGCTTACTCTAATGCAGAAGTATTGTTTTGTGATACAGAACTTGAGCTATTTTACGCCAGGAAAACTAGATAAGAATGGTACAGCACAAATTGCAACATAGGTGGGGTATTGAATAAGTGTCTCTGAGTAGGTATTTAAATCTTCTTTTTTCCCCAGAATATTAAGAAAGTTCCATTTACACTTAGTTCTTCAATAATGTAAATTATGTGTAATCAATATTATGTAGGTAATAACTGATTGCAGTATTTAAAATACAATAATGTAAACTATTCTAAAATGGTTTGCCATGTTGGTTAGCAATTTGTTTGTATTACCTTTTCAATGGAATGTTACTGAATTTTGTATGAAAATGTTACCCTATAATTTTGTTACCTTTTTACATTCAAGTGTACATTCGTTTAGTAGTTGACTGTCACAATTTTGCATTATAATTTGTGTTTGAGTTTATTGAAATAAATGACTATCATAATTATACACATTTTATTTCTATTCTAAACTACATGATCATTCGGCGCCTCCAGTTCTTATTTGTAATGATTCATATATGAAATTGCCATAATCACATTTGTAAACACTTTTTAATAGTTGTTCTCTTAACAGATTTAAAGATTCATCATCCCACCTTTTGATGTAGTGCAGCAATGAAAATAATTTGTAATAGCCACTTCCATGAATGTCAACATCAGATATTACAAGCTTGGGCAGATTTTCTATGATCTCTAACAACTTCGGTCTAACAACCATGTTGAAGGTTCTATTATTCCGAACAGCAAACTTATGGATTATATCTATTGTCTGCAATGTTACTGTCTCCTCTAATAAAATGTCTGGCAAGTTTTTGAGCCAAGTATGATAAGAATCACTTTCTTGAAAGTGGACCAGCTTATCATTCAGAGCAATTTTACATAAAAGACTAAAGATCTTCTGCCTGAATGAACTAGACATGTCCTTATTAAAATATGCCCAAATAATCTTTCTGAATAAATCATCCATAACTGAAAGAGTTCTGGTCCAATTGT
This sequence comes from Omphaloscelis lunosa, assembly GCA_916610215.1. Taxonomy (NCBI): domain Eukaryota; kingdom Metazoa; phylum Arthropoda; class Insecta; order Lepidoptera; family Noctuidae; genus Omphaloscelis; species Omphaloscelis lunosa. Next base: position 7,615,375 of record OU744255.1, read on the forward strand.
TCACTTCATTTGAAAATATTGTATGCAAGATTTTTATGATAACATCATTGATTTCAGCTTGAGTATTCTTGTTAAAAGTTTTCTCTATATAATTCAGCACACTCATCATGTCTTTGTTTTGGTTTTTCACATTTATATTAGGATTTAGCATAATGAACACTTGACATATTTCCAAATTCTGTGTGACTAATTTGGGATCAGTAATAGCGTCTTCCAGTAGTGCATTTGCATTTCTTTGTTTTGTTCGCATATTAGTTACATAAGGAAAAGCCTTAATAAAATGTTGTAAATATGGCTGGCGGTACTTTTGCGAAAATGCGTTTTGAATGTTGGAGCTTGGGTTCTTCATATTGAAATGCTTGACAAGTGCCCATATCAAGGAAATAACCTCAAGGGTGTGCTTCAGTAATGAAGCTGCATCTTCATTGATGACGGTCTCAGTATTTTTCTCTGCGCTTACATTAGGACATACTTCCAGCCATGTTTCAAATAGTAAAGGCATTAGAGTGTCAGTATATTCCCTGAATTTATCTACTTCATCTAATGGCACAGCATTTTGCAAGTTTTTTGATGAGAAGCAAGACAGTTGACAATTTTGGGTATAAATTGGATTAAATAAGGAATAGTGATTTAGTTTAGAGGAATCAAAAATTTTAGTGGTCTCAAAAACTGGTCCTTTGAATTCTTGAATGTTATTGTATTTTACGAACTCATTTAGGTAGTCTTTCAGGCGGTGCAATACTTTGACTCTCCATTTCACACTAGTGATTTGGCTCCCCAAGTTAACAGTCAGAGTTCTTCCAGGCTTTGAATCAACCCGTAACTTGGAAATCATGTCAAGAAAGTTTGGTATGATTTTGTGGAAATCTTGAGCTACTTTTGTGGGTGTGCACACAAGGAGTGTATCCAGAAACAGAAGGGAATCCTCTTGTATTCTACCATCAATGTGAGTCATGGCACTTCTTAAATATGTGCACAAGATATCAAAGAATGGATCTATCCTTGCAATATTTGCCTTTGATAGCATTGAATGTAGTGTCTTGAGGGATTCATGGCGCACCTGAAAAATAATATTTATTAGTTTCATAGGTAATTTATCAATAAATTTCTATCTATGAGAATAAAATCAATAGAGTAGAAAAATACATAAAATAGGAAGGAAGAAGACAAGATTGGCCAGTGTTAGGCCCATATTATTAGTGAACCTCACTCAAGACTCAAGCATTTCTTAAAACTAGTTTCAACTAACTAAAACTAGTTTCTAGTTTTTCAGTAGTAGTTTAGAAGGTTTTAAACGATTTTTAAGTAATGCTTGAGTTTTGAGTGAGTAATACGGGCCTTAGTATTCCTTAACCTTTTGAACGCCAGAGCAAAAACACATGAAGCTGCCCTCAACGCCAAGCCACAAATTCCAAGCAAATACCTACCAATAAATAAACAGGCATTCAAGTAATGTTCAAATTGTTTATTTCGTGTTTCTGTATACCGCTTTTTCTGTCACGTATTTGTGTCGTTGGCGTCCAGGGACATTTTCGCTTGTCACGTATATGTGACCATGGCGCCCAAAAGGATAATGGGTCTAGCTGTGGAGGGTTATAAAGACTAAATATTATGAATTACTTACGACTTTTTCAATATTTAGAACCAAAGGTGTAATTCCGTTAACAAGTTCTCCAAGATTGAGTTCTAACACTTCAGGATGAGCTTCAATGAGTTCCTTAAGTCCGCTGAGGGCTTCAGTTCTGGAGTGAGTGTTGAAATGATTGAGACGGGACAACAGTTCCTTTATATTCAGTTTCCTTGCAGACAATGCTTCAGTTTCACCATGCTTCTTCAGCTGTTCCCTTATTACTATCTTCTTTATTTTGAAATTAGTTTTCGTCACATTTGTGCCTTTGGGGAGTTCTTTGTTTTTTGCTTTAAGTTTTGTTTTAGATTTTTCTGATTTGAGAAATTTCTGGCGGCGTGTTGCTCCTGTTTGAGGCATTTTAATTAATATTGATTTTCTAGTCTTCAAAACATAACCTATAAACCCACCCCTTGCTAACAACCACCTGACAACTTACTGATATTGACAGTATATAACAGTTGACCAGTGTTGTTATCGTAAAAATCTGAGCTGCCGTATGTTACAGTCTGATTTGCCGTATTTTAAGGGAAAAAAATCTAAATTGCCGTATTTATTTTTAAAAATTACAATTTTGCATTTGTTTCTTCTCCATAAAGGTTTTTTTATCGTTTCTATTACTTTAGATTCATGTTTATCTAGACTGTGCTTATGCTTGCTTCTCGCATATGTCGTGCGACACCTTAGACTTGGTACAGTATCCTTGATTTTGAATCAGTTGTCATCGACTTTTTTTAGGTCATTTTCAGTTTTGACAATTCGTGGTAGTTTCTGGGTTAGTGGCAACTTGGCGATTTTTTTTTCTAGTTTTGTGGCGCATAGCCTCTTCAAGTGACAGATATTTGAGTTTCATTTTCGTTTCATTCATTAGGCTAGTGAAAAAACGTTTCGTTTATCCTTTAGTCAATTGCCGTATTTTGTGATACGGCAATGAGAGGCCGTATGCCGTAATTTCCAAAAAAATAATAATCGTGAATTGCCGTATAATACGGCAATTGCCATATCAATAACAACGCTGGTTGACAGAAATAAAGTGACCAGGGCACTCGAAATTATTACAATTTTCGAAAAATTATGCGTTGTATTCTGCAAGTTTCCAATAAATTAAAATCGATCGATTAAGGTCCTTTATAGATTTTGCTGTACAATCTTTAACACGCGACACTGGAAATTAATACTTTCATGTGTAGCCATATGAAAGAATTAATTTCCAGTTTATGCTGATTACGCTTTTATAGGATTTCCGCGCAATGAGAGGTCAGCTTTTACTGGAAATGTATAGCTTGATATGTAGACTTGTATAGTCTGGCAAACAAAAGTAGGCATTCGAATTATTTGCAAACTTTTTATATGGCAATGCTATACTAATGATAACCTGACAGAACATTTTTTTTATTTCGTTATCGATTTAGCCGCGAATGTCAAAAATGTGCCCAAAAAAAGTGTGAAACGCAAAAGGCAACGTCCGCTACCTAGCTGACTATGTTTTTTTTTGGTAAGTTTAATACAGTAAATAAGATGTTTTTAATGAACAAGTCAGTTAGGTAGCGGACGTTGCCTTTTGCGTTTCACACTTTCTTTTTTTGGGCACATTTTTGACATTCGCGGCTAAATCGATAATAAAGTTTAGCAGGTAGCCACAGAAAACTAAGTAAATTATTTCGATTTCTGTGGGGTAGACAGATGTAGTTTGTTACTCGGTATTCACTAAGTTGGTTCGTGGTTATAGATGGTGACGAGTATGTAACTATTAGCGGTGTTGTATTATAAGAAAAAAAGTCAAATAATAAAAGACGTCTTCATTTTATACAGACGAAATAAACAGATTTTTCAAAATGTCAAGAAACCTCTCTTTGATTTGAGTCATAATACTCATAATAGGTAGCATGATTTTAAACAAATATTTCTAAAGTATCAAATTAGATTTTATTATTCTAGATATTAGCATTGGCAGCCATTTTAAGAGACATTTTGAGTTGTAGGCATGCACCTTTTTTTGTAGGTATTTCCAGTCCATACTTATTAAATGTCTATGGTTTTTTCTATCTCAATGAGAGCGAGCGATTGGCAGATGTCAATTCATGACTTTCTGTCAATTTCATTGATACCTTAACTTGAATCTGGGTCTTTTAAATCACTGTACAATGTTATAATAGATTGATCGAATACATTATAAGCTACGTAGCGATGGAAAAGCAACTGGAACATTTTATTTCCGGGCTGTAAACCAGCGTTGTATATGCTGCACATAGCGCTGAGCTTACCCCTTTTGCCACGGCGCACGGTGGGCTCAAAATCAGCTTTCATAGATCTATGGATTTCCATTTTTAATGTATTTTTTCTTGGATATGGCTTTTGTTTATCATTACAATAAAATATTTACAGAAGGTTAATTTAGCATATATACGGATGAAGCGGATTTTTGCGACGAAAGTAGACTGAAAAAGAGCGGCGTTAAAAATATCAGTATAGCAACCCCAAAATTAGTATGACATATCTAGTCTATGTTCTGTGCTCTCGCTCGCGTCAAATTCCATTGAGATAGAAAAAACATGGAGGAGCCGCGATATTCTATACATAAATTTGCTTATACAAATATGGGTGAAATACGAACTAGAATGTGAAATATCGTGTTATTTCACTCTTTCTAATGTGGTAATCGTATTTGATAAAAGAGACAACAATATTTCAGTTGTTCCTCATAATGGCAACATTTTGTTGAGACGTAGTAACAGTTGTAGGTAAGTGCCATATCCGCCATAATATGCGACAAGTTCATGGTAGTTCTGCTGTCAAGTGGTTGTTTACTTTTTGTTTTATTGAGATTTGTGAGAAAATTACGAGGAGTTTTCCTTTAAAACTACATATATACGTTGGAAAACACCAATTCAACATGCCTGTGTGTTGTATTGTGAAGTGTGGTGCAAGAAAGAAGGAAAATCAACCTCAATTGTCTTTGCACAGGTTAGTAGCCGGTTTTCATGCAATAGTACATAAAGTGATAAACTTACGATGAAAAAATTGCTAGGTGATCATTAAATACGGCTTAAATTTTAATATATGTGTTTATTTCCGTCCAACAGACCTTTTTATTATTTCATAATTTCATTCGTTTGTTTACAATGATATGTCATGGTGGAATAGTGTTGTACCGTTGCCGTAATAGTTTCTGATACTAGTTCCTTCGCTGCGCTGAAATGATATTGCTTGGTCCGGCCCGTGGTTTACAGCAAACTGTACTCTTTGGTTCATAGCACCGAGAGACCGTTCCACTGAATTTTATGATGTGTATACGATTTTTTTGTTGAACTTTTTAAGATGATCAATACTGTAGAACATACATTTTATTTAACTTTTATGATTTCCGCGGCGCACGCTAATAAAGTTCCCAGTCCGCATGATTTTTTCCGACATCTTCAACAATAATCGTCAAATTTCAGCCAATTTACACAAAATCTTAATGAATTATACACTAAAACCTTCCGCATGAATCACTCTGTCTATTAGTGAAAATTGTTTGAAAATCCGTTTAGTAGTTTTTGAGTTTTTCGCGTTCAGACAGACAGAAAAACAGACAGACGCGGCGGTGGACTTTGTTTTATACTATGTAAGGATGTGTATTATTCCGAATGTTCATTTATGATAAAATTGTTAAAAATTTAATTCACTAATGCCCGTTTTTACCGACAGCTAAGTGACACTTAAATTAATACCTAAATAAAACTGCACTGTTGGATTTTCAACTCTCAGCGCTGAGTCTACCGTTGATAATCCAACAGTGAACTTTTATTAGGGATTCATTTAAGTGTCACTTAGTGAAGGTGAAAACAGGCATAAGACTTGCATGCTCGCTCGATACTAAATATTTGGCTTTGTTTAAACGTTCACTTGCCAAACATTAGGTTTGCGTTACAAATATTTGTGAAAACTTTATTTGCTAAGTAATAATTCTATAAATGAAATTATAATTATGCGGAAAATTGTTTGGGAAGTGATAAATTGTCAATCCTCTTTTTTTCTGTTACAACGGACTATTAGCTAATAATTTTTTTAATATGATTCAACCGTGATATCTAGTAAGATTCGTTATACTATTACGTACTAGTATCGATACTCGAAATAGTAACACTATGTTCCCTGAATGACACAACCCTAGTATTGGCAGCCATTTTAAGAGACATTTTGAGTTGTAGGTATGCACCTTTTTTTTGTAGGTATTTCCCATTGAGATAGTAAAAACACGGAGGCGCCGCGATATTCTATACATAAGTTTGCTTATACAAATATGGGTGAAAAACGAACTAGAATGTGAAATATCGTGTTATTTCACTCTTTCTAATGTGGTAATCGTATTTGATAAAAGAGACAACAATATTTCAGTTGTTCCTCATAATGGCAACATTTTGTTGAGACGTAGTAACAGTTGTAGGTAAGTGCCATATCCGCCATAATATGCGACAAGTTCATGGTAGTTCTGCTGTCAAGTGGTTGTTTACTTTTTGTTTTATTGAGATTTGTGAGAAAATTACGTGGAGTTTTCCTTTAAAACTACACATATACGTTGGAAAACACCAATTCAACATGCCTGTGTGTTGTATTGTGAAGTGTGGTGCAAGAAAGAAGGAAAATCAACCTCAATTATCTTTGCACAGGTTAGTAGCCGGTTTTCATGCAATAGTACATAAAGTGATAAACTTTCGATGAAAAAATTGCTAGGCGATCATTAAATACGACTTAAATTTTAATATATGAGTTTATTTCCGTCCAACAGACCTTTTTATTATTTCATAATTTCATTCGTTTGTTTACAATGATATGTCATGGTGGAATAGTGTTGTACCGTTTCCGTAATAGTTTCTGATACTAGTTCCTTCGCTGCGCTGAAATGATATTGCTAGGTCCGGGCCGTGGTTTACAGCAACTTTGGTTCATAGCACCGAGAGACTGTTCTGCAGAGTTTTATGTAGTGTATACGATTTTTTTGTTGAAGTTTTTAAGATGAACAATACTGTAGAACATACATTTTATGTAACTTTTATGATTTCCGCGGCCCACTCTAATAAAGTTCCCAGTCCGCATGATTTTATCCGACATCTTCAACAATAATCGTCAAATTTCAGCCAATTTACACAAAACCTTAATGAATTATACACTAAAACCTTCCGCATGAATCACTCCGTCTATTAGTGAAAATTGATTGAAAATCCGTTTAGTAGTGTTTGAGTTTTTCGCGTTCAGACAGACAGAAAAATAGACAGACGCGGCGGTGGACTTTGTTTTATAATATGTAAGGATGTGTATTATTCCGAATGTTCATTTATGATAAAATTGTTAAAAATTTAATTCACTAATGCCCGTTTTCACCGACAGCTAAGTGACACTTAAATGAATACCTAAATAAAACTGCACTGTTGGATTTTCAACTCTCAGCGCTGAGTCTACCGTTGAAAATCCAACAGTGAACTTTTATTAGGGATTCATTTAAGTGTCACTTAGTGAAGGTGAAAACAGGCATAAGACTTGCATGCTCGCTCGATACTAAATATTTGGTTTTGTTTAAACGTTCACTTGCGAAACATTAGGTTTGCGTTACAAATATTTGTGAAAACTTTATTTGCTAAGTAATAATTCTATAAATGAAATTATAATTATGCGGAAAATTGTTTGGGAAGTGATAAATTGTCAATACTCGTTTTTTTCTGTTACAACGGACTATTAGCTAATATTTTTTTAATATGATTCAACCGTGATATCTAGTAAGATTCGTAATACTATTACGTACTAGTATCGATACTCGAAATAGTAACACTATGTTCCCTGAATGACACAACCCTAGCATTGGCAGCCATTTTATGAGACATTTTGAGTTGTAGGTATGCACCTTTTTTTGTAGGTATTTCCAGTCCATACTTATATGTCTATGGTATTTCCAGTCCATACTTATTATATGTCTATGTCAAATTCTCACGTGTAACGTGTTGTGTTGAATTTATTTCTGAAAGTTTGTTTATAACTATCTTTAAACATGAAGATCAAGAAGCAGCACCGTAAAAAGAAGTATCAACATAAACTGAATAGAAAGAGAATGCACATTAAACAACGTAGCACCGGCGAAGTTACTTGGTTAGAATTAGTTCAATTTGTTTTGTCGATTATCGTATAGTTATTATCTTGTGTGTTAATAAAATCTTATATTTACAGTAAACCAATAAAGGAAGCCTGGGATTTTAAAAAGTCTTCTCTTCGTAACATGAAGGAAATGGGACTTGCCAATGATCCCAATAAAGTTATAAAAATACCCAATTTCAAACAGGAGAAAGTCAGAGAAGCTAAACGGATTGTGAATCAAGAAGAATCTGATGAAGACAGTGATGAAGAAGTAGTAGTCCAGCCAGTTGTGAAAAAGGAGGTTGTTGAGATATTGGAAAAAGAAGCAAAGGCACTTCGGCCTAGACGATTCATGTAAGTATCGAAACAATACTTGGTTTTCTTTAGCCTACAGTGAAACGAAAAATGCGACTTAATAAAGAACTAGCTGAATTGACCGACATACTGTACAACTTTCAATAATTAATACAAAAATCCCATAGAAAAAAGGATGTACAGTTTTAGCGTATTTGAAAACTTTAAAATGAATCTTTCCACTAAACTTCAGACTATTAAGAGCATTCGTTTAAAAACAAAATATAGCTGAATCAGTTTAGCCATACTTAAGTGATTCATGACCAACTAACAGCATTTTATTTTTATAGATTACTAGCTGTGCCCTGTGGTTTCACCCGCATAAGTCCTGTGGGAATATTGGGATAAAAAGTATCCTATGTCTTTCTCCGGTTCAAGGTCTATCCATATCCCAAATTTCATCTAAATCCATTCAGCCGTTATAGCGTGATGCCGTGACCAAGAGAAATAGGGATTCATTTTTGTATATATGGATTATGGATGTTATTTAGCTATAACTTTAACATTTATGTGAGTTGCACCATACTGTACAGCAGTTAGTAATTTTATCAATCCTTGTTTTCAGGTTACCGAAACCACAAGTTGAATTCATAACATATTTACTAGACAAATATGGACATGATTACAAAGCTATGGAAAGAGACAAGAAAAACTATTATCAAGAAACATGGAAACAGCTGAGGGCAAAGGTTAAAACATTCATGGGTATCCCTAAACAGTATGGTAAATATTTAGCATCCAAAGGACTGTTAGATATGGAGGAAGATGATGAAGAGCTGAAAATAATAGCAAAAGGCATGATTACAGATGATTAGATTGTAATGTTAGTTTTTAAGCATGACCACTATAGTTAAATTCTCTCAACTATTGAGAAGTTGTTAAGAGAATTTTAACTTTGAACTGTAAATATACTTAATTATAGGAAATTGTGTTTGATTTACAATGGACCTCATAGAAATGACAATCCTTTTGCAAAATAAAGTAAAAAAAAAATCTCTTTAGTTTGTTCCAAGTATGGTGCTAAAGCTTTTAGAAGTCTTCTATATCTGACACAGATTAGAACAGATGGGACACTGCAAAATCATTTAAATAAAAAGCAACTTGCTACGACACAAAGTGTAATTCAGGTCGCACAGCACTAATTACCTACATTTATATTTACCTAGAAGTTGCCTCTGTTTCTATCGCGTAACTCTTAAATCTTCTACAGTACTCTCACTAAATGGGCCCAACAAGACGAGCCCGCCACAAACTTGTAGCTGCACACCTAAAATGCGGAGTGTCCCATCTGTGATCATGAGGGAAATTAAAACAACATTATTGTTTTCATAATATTATTTTATTGTGTTTTACAATCACTTGGGATATCTTTAATAGGTTTCACTTTGCTCAACTCTTGATACCACTCTTTATCCATATCCAGAAGCTGCTGAGGCTTTTTATACTGAAAAAAAATAAAATAGAAATATTTGCAAGGGGATACAATAAAGATTGATAAGTAAGTACTTTGTAATTGATTTTGTGATTCCGGTATAAAGATGTTTTAGTTTCCAGCTACTGGAGTATCTTCTCTGAGGCCAAAAGCAACTCAGAATAAAACTGATTTAATAGAAAACTTACAGTTATAATCAAAGTGTTGAATGAGTGACTATATTGTATATTTGCTTGTTCTAAGGGTAAATTCAGTCTGTCCAGTTCAGGCACTTGAAGTCTTTTGAAGTATTTTTTATTTGTTGTGCGGATTATAATACATCTTTCATCATTGTTGGCGCTCACTGAGTATGTCTCAATAGGATATGGCAGATTCCTGATTCTCCATTCCAAGTTTATTCTTGTATTACGTCTTGTCAGCATTGGCTGTAATGAAAATTCATATTTTTTTGTATAGAACTTAGTAGTTTACCTCTGCTAAGGTGGATTATTATGTAATTTGATTAAAGATATTATTTTAGACTACTCTTTGTCACAGGATGAAAGGAATCGTAAGAAAACATACCTGATCCTTACTCTCCATGATATCAGCTCCAGCACCTTCGATGTGAGGAGTGGCATCAGGAATCGGGTCACCAATCTCAACATCCCATTTCCCGTCGCCACCGAGTTTTCCCTTCACTTTCCAAGCTCGGCGCAATAAAACCTGTGTGTCCGCATTGTACTCTTCGACCATTTCCTTGTCATCTTGGAACTTGTAGTGAATCTTTTTTAATTTGTCCTCCTTCAAACACGATTTTTCCGCATCGAACAGCGAGCGGTACCAAATTGTGTTTCTGAACATTGTTGAGCTGCTGAGGGAAACCTTTATACGTTTTTGGATACTATCAAAAACTTCGAAGTCTTCGATCAAACAATTTCTTTTCATAATGTTTCTATAGCAACGGAGTAAAGCGCTTGTTTTTACTGGATAACAAACTTTTTCGTACTTAACCTCTATTTTATTTAACCCATGCCTAAAAATTATCGATTTTGAATTGCGATTGCAAATTGTACATAGACTTGAATCCGTGTAATATATTTTACATAAAACCGATGAGACAATATTATTAAAATTAATTAACGAAATCAAAACAAAAGTAAATAAAAACTTTACAAAACAAAACAATAATAAAAAGAAAAATATTCATTTCGTGTCTATGCTTTATTTTATTGTAGGGTTGCCAGCTCTGAAGAAAGATTTCCACGTCTTTGCTGTTAAAGGGCTTGCTACACAGTCAACTGCGTCCCCAACAGAAGTGACCTTAGTTGGCGACAGGCAGAGCTGTTTGAAATTTGGTCGTAAAAGACCAACTCCACGGTTGTAAAACACCAAGGTCACCTCTGTTGGGACGCGGTTGACTGCCGTGTAGCAAGCCCGATTCAATGCCGTGAAGCAAGGGGAAATCCAGTAACTGAGAAATAGAGATAGGATGTTGATTATAACGAATGATTATAATGTGTATTATGTGTATTCTATTGTTTAGAACTTATTTTTAGTACTATACAATACACATAATATGAATTACCTACTACTACTTTATACTGTGTTTATAGATACAAAAGAACGCAATTTTTATTGTTGTAGCATCAAAATGAGCACGAATGTTATTCGTAGAATGAATACGTAGTTTTTTATTACTACTGAATGAACTTATGTACCTACTGTTTCGGAATTTCGTAACTTACTACACTTTGCAACCCGAGAGGAGCTCTTGGCTAAATAATAACAATCACAAGGTTCGATCCATTAGGTTGAGCTACGCTTACCAGAGTTAATGAAGCTTAAACTGAAAGCTCATAACAGGTGGCAGCACAGTTATACCTACGTCTTTAAACTGTTTATGTTAGGACCTTAGGATAGGGGAAGCGTCTACCATTGCTAAAAAACAGTTTTAGTGGAAAAGTCAATAAATTATGAACGTTTTACTTCAATAGGAAAAACTGAACCCTTATGGGATCACTCGTCTGCTTGTCTGTTTGTCACAGCCAATGTGCTCCGAATCTAATGGACCGAATTAAGTTAAAATTTGGTACACATATGTATTTTTGTGACCCAAACACGGATGTGTAAGTGTGTAAATAAATTAATTTTGAATATGGGGGTCACTTTTGGAGGGCAAAAAAGAAAAAAAAAGAGTTTTTCTGTATCGTGTGACATATCAAATGAAAGGTCTTGTTGCGAGGGTGTTAAACATATTTTTTTCATAATTTTTAACTAAATACATTTAAAGATATTTAAGAAAAAAAATACCAAACCTTATCTCCGAAACTCCTAAGCCTAAAATTTTGAAAAAAAAAAATATATACAGAGACTGGTTCTTCACTCATAGAATACAGAAAAACCTATAAGAAGTCTATGGTCTCAAAATAACATGGTAAATCTCTCAATATTTTGCGTGCAAATTTACATTTACAGTTGGAATGTATATATATATGTATTTCAACTACAATGTTAAGTTTGTATTTGGGATAAACTAATCCTAACTACGGAACCCTTCATTGTGCGTAGTCCGACACGCAGTTGGTCGGTTTTTGTTATAGACTGGAGGCGTACGATAGAAATAATCTGATCAGAGTTCAAAATCAACTCGGGCATGGTCTTTCTGACTGAAAAACCTCAGGGATGCACTTCTAGCACTGATTTAATATGATAATATAAATACACACATACTTTACTATAATTTACATAATATCATATGACAAGCCTGTATGTAATGAAAACTGACTTAGTTCTTTTGGGAGCATCACTTATAAACCACTTTCCCCCATAAAAGGCTTAAAGGATAGCACGTCGTCTCGACGAAATATCAGATTCCAATTTTTGTCGGAGAGCTTTCTCCTTATAACATCTGTGGCAAATACATGGATCCCCATATTTTTGCAATAAACAGCTGCACAACTGGACTCAATAATTAATTATGCGTAAAAGAAGTCGCTTGTTCACAATCATAAAATGTATGGCTAGCTGTCACATTATTAAACGCTGGAGATCAGCGCCATCTGAAGTTAGCAAGTAGTTGTTTTTACCCCCTTAGCAAAATATAAAGAGAAAACCCTCCTCCCTTCCTAGATTTAGTCGGAAAATCTCTAAATTGGTAACACTGTTTTCAATTGAGCATAGACAATTTTAGTTTGTTTTTTTTTTAAAATGGCTTGTTTAGTTTGTATTTAGTCATACGTAATTATTGAAATACAAAATAATTATATTTTCATCATGTATGTGCTCGATAGCGACGGTATCGTTTCATATTTTTCTTCAAGGGTTGAAAAAATATATAGCAACTGAACGGATTACTGGACGAAAGTAAAAAAAAAAATCTACTGTCAAGAGAACATAGCTATAGGTTATGTTTTGTAACATTAAACAAATTATTTCAGTTTCGAAATTTTAGATTTCTTTCTTACTTTCGAATCATTACTATTGATTTAGTAATAAAATTATTAAAAGATGCCGCCAGCTATTCCTGATAGGTTCTTTAATTTTGTACTAGCAATTTAGCTTTTGTAAATGAGTTTGCAATGTTGTGGATTACTGTATTTTTTTTTAAATTAAATTTCAGATGGATACCATACAAAGCCTGTGGCACTGTTATTGAAGGTACCAGGTTGATCTGCTTCAAGGTACCTCTGAAAAAAGTACGTATATTATTTTGTAAATATTATAAAAAAACCGTTCAATTTTTGCCAGATGGAATGTGTGTAAAATAATGTACCTATATGTTTTAAGTACACCATGAATAATACTAACAATACAATAACAATATTTTTTAATACTTTTATTTAAAAATGTAAATCTTAAGATTTCAAATGAAGAAACGAAAAATAACAATACTATCATATTGATGTGCTTATGGTAATTACTGACACGCATTAAGCTCCCATATGCTCCATATGACTAAAATGTAATTGCTTAAATGTGGGTGTACTACTGTACTGTATACTTCTGTCTTACGCCTTTGGGATTATAGGCGTGTTGTTATATTATGTTATAAATATTTTGACAGGGTTACTATCGAAGAAACGCATATCTATACACTGTAACGACTATTCCTGCTTGTAGCGTTCAGCCGCTGAACTAACCATTACCTATGAAAAAAAAAAAGTGCACAGGAACAGGATTTTGTTTCAAATCGGTTAGATATGCGTTAGATGGTACCTATCCTCCGGCCCTTATCCCTATTTATTTGGTGTCAATGCAACATGTTTTTTTCTTCCATATTTCTATAATAGTTGTCATCTCCATAGTCACCCTCTTTCTAGCCATATCATCTTTAATTATGAAGAAGAACTTATAAATAATTAAGAGTGTTTATTCAGAAAGTGGGCAACATTGCAAATGTCAAATATTTCTCTGTTTTGATTAATTTGGCAATATAACTGTAAGTAAGAAATGTGGTTAACTAGCGAACTAGAATATAAATAATGAATCACAATTAAATTTAATTAACTTAAAACGGTTACAACATCAAATTCAGTATTATAATTATTATAATACTGAATTTGATGTTGTAACCGTTTTAAGTGTTAAAAAGGCATTTGGAGTTTCCAAATACTTTTTTGATACTATATTAATATTTCATAATTTAATCAATATTTTAAATCCCTAGCTAGCTACATTTCCATACAGTAATATTGCTAAATTAATCAAAACAATTAATCAATGAATAAAATCAGGTAAATATTTGACAGCTATTTACGACGTAGGGAACTAATAGGATTAGCCCTGTTAATTATAACAATATATTTGCTATGCATAGTGATTATAACAATTTCTTATCGCATAACCATTTTATCAAGAAATAAGTAGTCTGTGAGGATCCGTATGTGCAGTAATTGATGCCAATACAGAACAATAAGATGAAAATTTGATAATAGAATAATCTTTTCAAAAATATAAAGTATTTAGAGTAAGAATGTGACCATTTTCTGAACATAATTCAATAATAATGATTTTGATCATAGAATTCAAATATAAGCATTGGTACTTTTTGTTGTTAGCGTACCTAAGTACTGTTGTGATGAAGCATTCAACTTTAAAATATTTGTGTGTAAAAATATATTTTTCACATATGTTATTTCCTACAACCTGCAATTAATAGACATTAGATAAAGTCATAAAGAAAGCAAGATAAGGTTTTTGCGGTACCACTGCCATCTGTTAACAACTTGTAACATATATTCAGTAGTTTCAAGCAGTTTACAATAGATGGCGCTACAAAACTATTTTGTGGTGTTACAATTTCAAAGTTATTGTTTAGGGTCATCAAGACATCTTAGCTAAAAGTCTGCATGTTCAAGCATGTTGTTACATAATTACAGTCTCAATACAATATTCAATTTAAAATCTCTGTAAATTAGACCACCTTAATTCCACTTGGTGGCTGAGGCAAGTGATGACCATGTATTATGTAAAGCTTGATCTTAAAGATATATTTTTTTTTTTTTGTGAGCAGGATCACCATTACTATCCTGTAGAATATTTTAAATAATATTCCTGGTGACGGATCATTGAATCACAAAGGCTTAGCTTAGGCTTTAAACAGTAGGCATAAAAAGTCATGAGGATTCTTTACAGAATTTCGAATTAGAACCTTCAATTTTCATTGGGAACAAACTTTAAAACTATGTACTTTAAGTAGTATAACAGTCAACGTACTTATAACTCAAAAGTAGATAACTTAAATGGTAGCATTTGCACCTGCATTAGCAGAGGTAAGCCGACAATGAAATGCATTATTGGTCCATAAGCGCGCCGCACAATGCGTGTTTGTATAACTGTCCGTCTGCCTGGGCGTTCACTTGACCGTACCACAGTTAGATGGCAAACAGACTCTTGACGATCTGTGTTAATTTGTTCTGCATAGCGCTTGCATCGTGGCGATATCAACCGAGTGTTTGGCTTGCCTCTCGAGATCGCACGATAATCGATCGGTGCGGGATATCGATTATTTGCGAGTTGAATCGTTTCAGTGGCCCAGATTCGCATAACAGATTAATTTTGTACTTATTGTTTTATTGGCGGAAGTAAATTATAAATCTAAATGTTATTCACCCAATACGCTATGGCAACAGGGCCTCCTTGAAACTTGTAAGCCGTAACATAGATTCCAGTAAAAATAAATTTTATTGAAATTAGCCCTTTGCAGAAATAGTGGATCGTGACAGATTTTTGCGTTAAGTATATCAATAAGTTAAAATATATCTATTAGCATTTAACTGTCGTTGGAATCAAAAGCAATGTGATCGAAACAGGCACTGAATCACTATGTCTGAAGACACAATATGAAAGTCAATTGAACAGCAGTCCTTACCTCTCTTCAGTTTAATCGTTAGGAAGTTCTGCAGGTTTCGCCACTTTACATAAAAGATTAATACTACGCAGTATCAACCTCCATATTTGTTGAAACTGTGGGCTTAACTCGCCACGTTATTGTTACAGTCAACAAAACATTCTCAGTAAACTAAGTACATGGTGCCTTAATCGAGGTGCTTGAGCAATGTTTCAAGAAAAAAGGCATGAGAATTATGGTTAAGCATTTTTGAGTTTGTTTGCACCAGTTTGTATGTCGTCTAGTTTGTGTCAAAAACTTACTTTCGTGTTCTAATTCACACATTTTGTGTCTATGTTTCCTCAACAACTCATGAGATCGAAAAAGTGTCAAAGAATTTAAGTGTAAAAGGTCGCTAAGCTAAAAGTCTTCTCAAACAAAGCGGCATTTAAAAAGAAGTTCATTACCGCGCGCCAATACTTCACCAATACTCGTAACCCTGACAATTCAGGGCGGATTGCGGAGCCAGCCTCGTCAACTATGCCGGTCAAAACTTGATGCGAGGATTGCGCGCGTGCCATTATGTACGCGTTTGCCCAACTATGTGCTCTAACCGAAAAGCTTTTAGGGGATGAATCAAGTTGATTTCGAGACTTTCACTGCTATGTTTACGAAAGACTTTGTTTTAACTAGCGTTCATGAATTTAACGATTGTGTAAAACTAATATTACAAATTATTTCTGGAAAGATAAGTCAAAGTTTTGCCTGTAAGTATGGCATAGATTATCTAGATCAGATCCAAGGCGATGATTGAGTTGTTAAAGCGACACAGAAATAATCGGGAGTCGAGAGCATCTTCTACCTCTTCATCAAACACGCGTGCTGATTATAGAAAATTAAAATACATGTGGAAGTGTTCAACAATACAGCTAAATTATTGATAGTATCTATTCTTTTAGTTTGTTTGAGGTATAGTCTAGACTCTGCATAGTTTAGTAAACGTTTACCGGTTGATGTGGCTTTCAAGTGATATCTCGGAGAGTTTCTCTGATACGTGCCCGTTTGCAGATATGCGGTCATGCAGTACGTCTTTTGATGTTACCCTCAGTCTTTATATCGACAAAGTGGAACGATTAGATGCTTTGTGTATGACATTTGAGATCTTAACTGGTTCAATGAGCCTTTGTGCATCTTATAATTTGCATAGATGAGGAGCTTCAAGTTACTTTTCGTCAAAATAATAAGCCTTATTTCATCACGTCTATTCTCGACATATTTTAGCCTTATTTGCCGAACCGCGTGTCACAATATTTGTTTGTTACAAAAGAAACGGGTCCCAACATCGAAAGGACTAATCCCGTATTTGATAAAGCAGCGGGTGCCTCGCACGCCGCTCTTTGAATACTTGATTCTTTTTATCTATACATCTTTTGTATTTTTTTTCGAAATATAGCCCTTTATACGGTATCCGTGGCGCTTTGATTCCGTTTCTTTATTCAACGGTATCTGGCTATAAATTAAGATAGTTTTGTTCTCTTTGAGTTATAAAGGGTATTACGTTAATGGCAATCGGTAGGTGTAATTTGATATCATTCATGGATCCACAACTGTTACTTTATTATGATTCACGATCGACCTTTACTTTCTCATCGTTAGGTTGAATTCCTTATCTATAATCAATTTCAGAATTCTATTCGCTGCTGTTTTTATTATTAAAGTGTGGTAGGTATTCAATTCACATTAGCTTTTTATTATTAGGATATTTGGCATACAACACCTTAAACGCTTGCAAAATCTTTTCTATCATAGGAAATGTCTGTTATATTGGCAATTTCTACTGCCTTTATAGACCGTTTAGTCACATTTTTGTTCGGTTTCATTATAATTATGATGAATGATGAAAGTTACAAGGGCGTTTGCTATTCATCCAGGTGGCAGATGACACCTTTTTCGGCTTCTTATTCATTTGGCTGTACGTCTACGTGCTTGAGGAGACATTTGAGCGAGAGTTTATTAGAATGTTGAGAGATCTTTAATATTCGTCGCACTGTTTTGATACTGCTGTGATCAATATTTCTTTTGATCTCGTGTCGTGTTTTGACTTTCATCAGTAAGAGCGATCTATTGAACAGATGCCATACGTAACACATTTTATCAATTAGTCAAATATTTCAACGTCTTAACCATAACAATATTTTCTTTTCGCAATATATTTTTACGATATCACTTCTAGGGCTGGCGAACACAATTGGTCTGTGACTTTGATGTACGCTTATGTGTTCATTATGCACACACGAAGATATAAAGTTTTAAGCGACAGCCATTTCTTATTGCGCTCGCAGTAATTTTGTTTTGACCCGATGTATGAGCTGGACCAGAGAAAAATAAACCTGTCATTCTGTATCTATTTATTTTTACGAAGTTTCTTGTGTGTTATATGGCGACACTTGGTCATGCTCTGTAATATCGATCAGCCTCGGACCTCCCACACCTGAAATAATATCTCTACTAAAACAATTAGAAAGAAACGATTCTCTTTGACTTTACTGTGAAAGTGTCAATCGGTAATGCATTATCCGATTTAATGTTACTGACCGATATCTCACATCTTTAATCGATTTAATGGGTAATTGCTATGCCGTTGTAATAGCCACGAAACTAAATCGGTGTCAATATCGATTCGTCTCCGATTCTAAGTGTAATGTGTGGTCCTATGAACCTGTAAAATTATAATATAGAAGAGAGCCTTATAAAGGTATATTGGAGCCAGAAAAAGTTCTGAGAACTGGGTGTGTTCCCTTTGAAATATATTGTACGTCGGGTTTTGTTTTACATTCTCACTATTATGACAGGACGCCATAATAAGACATGATTATTATGAAGTTTCCAAAGTGGTATTGAATTTCAATTTTTGTCCTTTTATGATCTACGTGGATGTCAGAATCCATTTTTTTTACTTTTAGTAATGTTCAGCTTTGCTGCATAGAAGATTCTTTGGTTAATCTCCTAACGATTCGACGACGACGAACGGGCGCGTCAGAAATGACCAACTTAAATGCACCATGATTGGTCTAAAACGACTCATTTACACATTTTATAGGACGCCACACTTCAGTATCGGTGTGGAAATCTGAATCGGGAATGGTGTTGCATTTCTCTGGCCATCAGGCCAAATAAAAAAGTCATAAAACGATGACAGGCTTGGGAACACAGGGTAGTAATGTAGGTCGCTATCGGCCGTTTATTTTATTGAGCCGACAACAGCGAAAGCCCCAATACGTTGCACTTATCGTTTATCGGCATGTAATGATATAGCGTTACACGCTCGTAAAATAAAACTAAAAACTAGTCCGACCTCCGCCGTATTATCTATTAAGGTCGGGTTGAATTAGTTCTCGCACCGTGTTGAATATTCATCAGGGTGTAAAGGATTCAGTAATTAATAAAGAAACCCACCGAGCGTCAGTAACGAAGGTGTTACGAGCGGACTTCAATCATTCTTCAGCGCTAGTTTGATCGACGTCCCATAAAGGCATCCTTTGAAACATAACAAGGTTCCGCACCACTCTCCGCCAAAATGAGCTTTTGTGAAATGATTTAGAAACTTTGAGCTCACCTTTACAATCCATACTGGAGAGTCTTTTACGGCTCAATATTGTTCTCGTGGATCCCGTGCCTGGATTGACGTAAATCATGGTCATCAGAAGACACTTTGGACAAAAGACACTTTCTAATTCAGCTTTTATTCGTTTTGTCCCTACGTCGCGCTGCAGCACCGGTACCTAAATTTCGATCGCCCGATTGTTTGGCATTGTCCGCGAAATTACACCTCAATTATACGTAGAAATTCAGAAAAAAACCGAAACTTCTTTGTATTTGGGCAAAGGGAGGGCAATAATTTATTCTCCGTTGGTTTCCGGCTGGCGTCAAACGGTGGGCTTAGGGGCTGTTAGGGAACCCATCTGTTTACTGTACTGTGTGTACTTATTTGTATTTATTGCAAGATAAAGACTTGAAAATGAAATAAATTGTTCATGTATTATAAATAGAATGGGGTCAGTTTTTTAGAGCTCAATATCCGTTTGGATTGTCATTACACGAGTACCTAGGTAAATGTCTTGATCATGGCGCGTGGTAATTGGTAATTAGTATCGATGTGCTAAAATCAAGTCCGCCGCGGAGTCGATTAGCATCGTATTGATTGCGTCGCCGATAGCGGTGGGCAGTGTTAATGGCCTCTTATTTAGCGAGCTGTTTGATCTTAAAATAGCCTTTTGGGAACACTTTGTTTTTGTGGTCTATGCATTTTTGGTGTGATAATGTGTAATTTAAACACTGGTCTTCGTACATAGTATGTAACGTGCGTGATTGCGTCAAGTTTAACGTACTTACTGTTAGTGTAGTGCTGTCATCGTTTCATTTTTGCTGGTTGTGTTATGATATTTTTTCTCATAAAGAATCATTACGGTGATGTCACCGACGGTTTCTGGACACGATAATCGTGATGGTAACGCCCTGTCTGCTATTACCATGTTAAGTTATGAGCTCATTTATTTAGCCAGTTTATATTTTTTGATCGTATTGTTAGTCACTGTTAAGGAGGGGTTGACATTAAGCGGTCTGTGGGAAATTGATATACGATTATTAGAGTCGACAATTAATTAATGTGTGTATTATCTGGCGCCTCGCTGCAGCTGTGAAGGACTATATGCGTGGTAGAAGTGGAGGGACCCCTACGGTGACGGCACTGCGCCTCGACTCCTGCTAATCAATGCCCGTTGATTGCCAATTTGCGTCGTGATATATCGCCGATTGCTGCGTTTAATTGTCTGGGATATAAACCAATAGCTGCGCTATAGACAAACATTGCGTGTGATTTCAATTGGTTACTTCTTCAATAGTACTTTCTTTTTTTTTTGATAAATCTTTAAACCGCAATACAAACAAACGAAAACTATTCCTGAATAACTTCAACGTGCGCATTAAATCAATTGCATTCTAATTGTTTGAACATTCTGACGTCCTCCAATTAGAGTTAATTAAAATTTATGGTATGTAACAAGTGAATTACGAATTAAACTTACTTATATTAACGTACGTTCCCCATTATAATTGACACAGTTTTCTTTATTGATTTATTTCAGTGTCTGGAATTTATGGACTTCCTGAACTACGGTACTGTAGAGAAATTGTATGTTTTCATTACGTTGGCCTTATTTTTCGTCGTATAAAGGGACCACCGTGCGATCCCTACTGAGGAGATACCCTCTCTTTATTATGAACAACTCTGTACAATACAAATGACAGCCGGTGGGTGGCGCAGTTTATGCGATCCTCAATCAGTGACGGTTGTCCGGCGCACGCGCCGGCTACGAATTATACCACGAATTATTATTGGCACTATTTGTCGCAATACGCGTCCCGGTGGCATTTCTATTACGGCATTGCATTTGTTATGGATGGACCACCAAGGCTAAGTGCGTTATAAAAATGTTGCATATGAATCTGGGTTTTATGGATCATTATTTCAAATTATCTGTTGTTTAGCTTTCAGCATATTGCTTCGGATTATGATTGCTTTTTTTAGACGAACTTATTAACTTTTTTATTTCTTGAACTTATTTAGGCTCGCCCCCTATTACATGGGACTTAAACATAACTGGCGAAATGTCGGTGTGCCTGCTACAGGGACACCTCTGCCCAACCCTTCGGGGAAACAAGGCGTGATGTTATGTTATGTGTGTTATTTGTATTTTTTTTTCAATAATGCTTTTCTAACACTTGCTTTTTGTTTATGAACAAGATTTATATAAGCTTTATCTGAACCTGCGCATTACTTTCTTTTTATGAATTTTTTTTAGAGGACAAATTGTCATTGATTAAGAATTATATACGATTACCATTTAGAGTTCGAAGTAAACTGAATATTTATTTATGACCACAGTCTTAGGCCCGTCAGAGTCCTGCCATGATTGTACCCGTATCAATTACGCAGATCGACTGATAAACCAGCGATAAATTATCTGTGGGCCATACGATAACATCTCCCAGTGATCGGGGGCAGCCATCTTGAAAATTTTGTTCTTTGTTCATGATTTACTGAAGGGGTTATGAAGGCTACTGTCATTGATCAAAATAGGGTGCAGTGAAGAATTTAGGGAATTCAGTATATTTCAAATGTAGGGGAACAAAAACCAAGCCGGAGAGCAACAAATTGTTGAGGAGGTACTCATAATAAACAGTAACTTCAGAAGGATGCGAATGTACCGAATAGTGAAGAACAAATAAACACTACCTAACCAAAATAAAAGGCTGGCTTTTAAATGTCGTCAAATATTTAAAATGTAGTTAGTATCTGTAGTTCAGTTTTTTCATGAACAAAAAGAACTTTCTCCGAACCACGACTGGACACGAACAAACAAAATAATGATCCATCTGGTACCATCAGCCTAAATAAAGGAAACTTAACACAGCGACCTATTAAAGTCAATCGTCCGCCACGTGGTACTAATTCTCGTGTCCAGACCGCGTGTTTGTAAAGGTGCACAGACACAAGACCACACAGTAAGTAGGCAATCACCTGAACATCGCTCACCCCGCTCCCACTCTCTGTAATCACGCCATCATTACTTCTAATGACGTGTTAACGTTGCTTTATGGGAATGCCAAACATGACGTTCACATTTCGGTCATTTACATTTGTTTGTCGACTATCTTTGTATTGTTTGCCTTCGTCTCTAGAACAGAGGGCGGCGTTTCGGCCAGCCACCGGTGTGTTTAAGGCATTTTTTAAGTGCAACGCGGTTTCGGGTTATGTTTAGATTTTGTACTGTCGCTTCTGTCTTTGTGGCCTCAAATTACCTTGGTTTATTGGTTTTATTTGTTACTAGCTCTCGGCTGCGGCTTCGTTGGTGTGCATGATTTACAATCTGGTTTTCTTTGATGAAAAGTTAACTTACAAACTATTATGTCAATGCTTTTTCACATTAAGATTACATATTTCTGGTTTCAAAGACCTTCCAAGTAAATGCATTTTAATTTTATCCTCGATTCTTTTATCTGTTTAAAGTACTTTTACTTACATAGTGCGTGTCCCAGCTCAGTATAATTTTTATTAGTGTAACACTTAAAAAAAGTAAACATAAAAAGAGGACCGAACAGGAACCGTTAGTCGGGCGACACAGGTGTAGAGTTATCATTCCGGGATAGTGTTCACCTCACAAACCACATTTCATTGAATTTGTTTTAAGACTCATTATGGTTTAGATAGATGTTTTCTATTACCAGTTCATTAATAACTTCCAATTCATTAATGCCCTGTAATGGTCTTCGACAGCTTCATCAGAGTTAGGAACATTAACTCGTTCTTCTTTCTTATTCACATCTATTACTAAATATGCTTGCGGTAGTTAGTGTATACAAAAATACGACTGGTTAGGAACACCCACGGATTTCCACCTTCCGGCTAGTGTTAATACGTCCCTGTTGATTTTGTGGCTACACCACATTCTTTTCACCGTTGCCAAGAGCAATAATGCCCCTTATATTTAACGCAGTAAAAGTTCCCCCAGCTCTTAAGCAAGTTTGTGTGTTCGCAAGCCTTGCCTAATTCACACTATGTATTTAGCTGAACTTTGTGAAACACAACGAAGATGTAATCATGACTGTGGTAATGCATTTTTTTCGTGTACTTAAAGACATCCGTCGCAATGCAGATGTTAATCAAATTATCAAAGCAGACTTCCGTGGTATTATTAAAAACAGGTTTATCTTCTCATTATAGGCTACGACCTGTCCCCAAAACAACTGTGTTAATTTTTAGAATAAGGTAACATCTTTATTCATATCTTTGATAGTGTTGTTCGGCTTTATAAATGGAAATATTAAAGCTTTACGTACACGCACTTAAATTAATCGATTTTGTATTCAAAAATCCATATTGAGCTGTCGACGGTGTCCGTTAAACAGTACAGTCACGTTCCATATAAAGAATATTGGAAAAAATCTATAAAAGCCGCAACTCATAATAGGTAGTGGTCACGAAGGTGCTTGGTATTGTCCAAGGCGCCAGCAGTTGATGCTACCCGCTGCGATACCTTTCCCCTACCAGATTAACTTGAACCTTTCCTCCTTCTCAGTTCTTTCTCCTCAAATGGCTAAGTAGGGAGTATTGGTTTTTGTGACGGAGATCTTATAAACTGGTCTTGGTTGCCCCGGGACATTGAAGCTAGCCGATTGAATTCACACCCGCAGTTCCCGTGTCCCCTCCTCGTTATAAATCAAACGCAGGTATGATTCCGTCTGGGGCAGTCGTGTGGAATGCTGCAAACCCTTGCGGGGGCGATTTCTGCAACGATGCTTGCTATTATTCTCATGTTTTGGGGATGTTTTAATTAAACACGCAACTCAACTTTTTATGCGTAGGCTTGGAGGAAAATGTCGTGTCTGGAAACACATTTTGTTTTTAATGCTATTCGATGATTTATTGTAAGTTTAATTCATACTTCCTCAATCATTTGAAAAACGACCTTTGTAATGCTATTTGATCAATAAATTAAAAGATTAAACTAATAAAGATTTCAATTTTTTTAACAGAATATGCCATGACCGATTTTCTGAAGTTTGTTTTCATAAACAAGTCTTAGGGTAATAAAAAAAATTGGGTTATTTTTAACAACAACCATAATAAATTATTGGATTAACGTAACAAATAATAGAACTGTATGATTATTTTACCCGGGCTTGTAGAATGGTTTATTTCAATAAACTTGATTCAATGTATGATATTAATGCTTCTCAAAGCCTTTATCTAGGGTCCAATATTAGTTTAACCTCATTTCTTTTCTTTAATAAATGTGTCACGTTCGTAATACATCGTGGAAGTGTCTCGGCTCGACAATGAACTTGCCAGTCAGGCGCTAGCCGGGTCTCGGCTGATGGCTTCTCACACAGACGCGACTATACCGTGAACCCTCTTCACGTGTGACGGGACTATGCATTTGTTTGTCCGCAGCTGCGGTGCCGACAACATATTTATTGTGCTCATTAACCTTCAAGAACGCTATTTAATTGTTGGCCGTTTTTTATTCACTTCACCTCTGACCCGTCCGCGACTTATTGCTCCCCGGCCTCACTTTGAAAGCGAGAACTGGATGTTATTTATTATCCTGAGACGAGGATGCGTGTCGCTTTTATCTTTGTGGCGCTTGTGAGCTCGTCTTTATGATTTATTGAGCTTATAAGGACATAATTACGACCACACGAATCGGAGTGCGGCTTGCTCTTCAAACATGTGAAATACGGTTAATAGAGAAAATTATTTCTCATATTAATCATGTTACTACTGACAATGTCTTATTTCATTCATAAAAATATGTCTATGTTCCGGGTCGGTAGAGTTACTATTAGATGTCGCTTCCGCTTGACTTGATTAGACAATGATAGCTTTTGGAAATTGCAATAATTATACAAAAGACATGTTGAAATATTCCGTTACGTTAAGTTCAGCTCGTGTCGAAGTTTTTAAAATATGTCGTAAACAATATTATACTAACCGATTCAGGCACATAACTTAACAGGATTACATAGGTAATATGAGAAATGTACTGAGAGCCATAAGGAAATTTAGCTTACGTGTAATCCTAGAAGTTTATATTTACTATCTATACGACCAGCAAACAGGATCTGTCCATTCACAAGTAGTTTGTAGTGAGATCCACCGCCACGATATAATGAAGTCCTGGGTAATATAATGCGATGGAATATTGGCCGGGTTATGTGGAATATATTCGTAGCGACGATTGTCAAATGACCGTCTATTTCTCACGCAGTATGAGCCTCTACTCGCGGGGGTCTAATATCTATAGCTAATGATCAAAACACACGGTTCACAGGAATTTGTGTATACAAATGTGTTTATTGAATAATAAGCCTGTTGCGCAATTTAAAATGTTACTACTGCTTGAGGATTATGACGGCACTCATGTATATTTTATAGCGATGTAACGCCGCATTCTACTTTGCCTCCCTGCGACTGTCTTTTGATGTTTTATTCACACTCGTAAACTGATCGTTTGATAACTTTAGTCATGTTTAACTTTATTTTCTTTTGTGTTTTTGTGGCTTCGGCATTAGTGTTCGCGTGAGACGAAGACTAGCTATTTCTTGAAATTAAATTCTCTTTTGTCAGACGCTAATGTGAGCTCCGTGATAGATCATCCTGCGTTTGCTTTACATTATATTGTTACAAGGGATTCGTATCACAATGAAAATGCTGCTACCATTGTTCCGGGGCTTTCTATCTAAGCGTGTTATTCACTCCGGCTTTGACGTCTTCATACGTGCTATCGGCAACAGTAAATTGTGGTATCGTGTCGGTACCGTCGTCGGTATGGAACCGTTTATTGATTGGTATCGTAGTTTGTCCGCTGTTCACTTTGAATAAAATTCGAATTATAATTAATCACGGTTGTGCCGCGTGGGAGAGCGTCGTCGCGCACCCGACGATCTATCATATTTTGTGATAACGCCACTAGGACGCATCTCGTAAACGTATTGAGACGATCTGGTTTGAAGCTAAGCTATGCGACAATAGTCGTGTGCAACGGTACAATGCTATTTCACACTGAGTAATAAGTAAGTAAGTTATACTTATTACTATAATGTATATGTAGACACGTGTCAATTATGTTATCATTGGTTTCTGCTGCTAAGCGCGTTGTAACCGGGAGGTCAGCGTGTGTCGAAGCTGTTAAGTGTTCAATTTTCCGGTCCATTTAAAGGATTCTACCGCAATGTTGCGGCGTTTATAAAGACGACAGTGTCGATGACAACAATAAAATCGGATCATAAAGTCCCGATCGCATCCTTTGAGAGTTCCTATGCAATCTCGCCGCTCAATTTTATTTCCAATACCAGCGTAAATAGATAGGCGGGTAGATGTAAACGAGGGACACCCTGGGGCTCCGGCGGAGGCTCTTGTCAATTGAATTTGTCTGCAAGCGCTCGGTGCATTAATAGCGCACTAAACTACGTTGAATACTATTATTGATATTTTCATAAAAGCTCGCATCCATTGTGTGGTGACGACGCTCAATGTACGTCTAGTTTTAGTGTATTTTCGTTATGGTATTTTGATATTTTATTGCCGGTGTGGTGCGTTGTGGCAGTCCGTTCTGTAGTTTTATTGCCTTTGTAATTTTTTATTTTATTATTTAATCGAAGCCTTCCGATATTTTTCGTCTTCATTTTGTAAAACAATGTTTTCTACGTGAATGCATTTTCAGGTAGGTTTTCTTTAATATCGAAATATTTATATTAATTCTACACATGCGGTGCCGCTAACAGGTCACTTGCACAAAATGAAATATCGCACTAATGATCTCTAGAACAGGGCTTGTAAAATGTTAACATCGCAGTCTATTTGTTTGTCGCAATAACTATCCTCTTTCATCGTTCTCTTTCTCTGTCTGTTCCCACGTTCTTGACGCTTAATCACGTCGGCTCTGCGCTCGCGCCTAATATTGCACTGTAATGTGTTTATTAAGCGCCGTTCCCTTTAATGGCGCACCATTTAACATACAATGTGCAGTGGTCCGATTTGCGTGTTGTCCCTTCGTGGATGCGACGGAATATCCGTAATCTGAATATTAGTTACGATGTCTACGCACGGAATGGGCGTCGACTTTCAGTTGAGATCTTAAGAGGTTATGTTGCTTCTGTTTTAACTGTTCTTTGTAGAGTGAATTGAGGGTTTAAGTTATTTCTTAGAATTCCTTCATTTCTTGAAGGAGGCTAGATAGTGCCTTAAGGTCTTGTTAGATTGGGTGTAGGTAAACCCCACAGACTTGTAACAAGCGTGGGCTAATGATAGTGGTAAACCATCTAATGTAGAATTATTGTTGGGATTTCATAGAGGAAATAAAGAGGTACCTCCACATCTTGATGTCGGTGTGTGAACTACAGATTGCAGCGTGCTTGCTTTGCGTTTCGTCATCGCTACTACGCCGTGAATAACACTGTATTAATTATGCTGTGCTTGTTGATGACTGACTTTATTCATGAGTTTGGCACTGATTCTCATGTGTGTTGGCTTAGTTCTTTTTCATGTTGACACATACATATATGGATGGTCTAGTGCTAATTTATGAGATTTTTCGTTACTTTTTAGAGCTATAATTAGCATTCTGATATCATCTTTCGCGTATTAATAGTCCAATGATTTTAGATTCTGTAAAGGTGTGTTATTTTATTTTAGTACATTGAAGCTTAAAATAGTTACTAGATGAATAAGTGTCTCGTTTAACTTCGTTTGCCCAGCCATTATGTCAACATGAATACCCTAATCACCGCGCATAAGTTGTGGATCGAAAGTGCTTGATAAATCTACCCGTGTCATCATTACCCGAATGTGATCTACGCCTCTCATTAGCTCCCTCCTAAATAAGATATCAACCATTTATTAAGTGCCAACGCACCGGTGATTATTTTATTGCATTCCGTCGCTAATAAACAATCTATCGATTTATGTTTTATCCGTATTACGGTATTGTCAACGGTTGTTTCCTAATTACGTCCAACGTAAACGTTTAACGGTGAAAACCTTAATTAGCATACAATCGCGAAATAATAAATTGTTTAGGGAAAGTTGCATTATTACTCATTTGCGTATAAAATACATAAAATTCACTCACATCGGCTCCGTCTTAATTAACTCTAAAGACTCTATGATTGAAAATTAATGAACATGGCATTAGCCACACGTATAAAATGTCTTTGCCGGTGTTTTTCGGGTTTTTAAATGAAGCTTTTGGGGACACAAAAATTGATAGTTCCATTCCGTTGTTTTCGTTAGTGGATCGTTAGTGTCACCGGTTGGCTCGCAGCGATGCAAATTAAGATGTTTGGTCGGAATTTGGTTTTGATTTATGACCTTATAAAGCGGTGGTACGACGCACGTACTTCCTTCTCGAATATTTCATGTAGGGCGCATTGTTTTTACCGAGTTACATGTAATTGATCGCATGCTTTAAAGAGCTTTTTTAGATATTATCTCCGATATTACTTCTTACTTTTACTTAAGTTTTTTGTGCTCTGATCTTAATTTACCAGGAGGATGATAAGAAATTATTATTATTACATTTATACAGGGTCCTCTGTATAAAGTTTAGAAGAATTTCGTGTTATTTATTTATATTTTTTATATTTATTTATATATTTCATTTTTAATATCTACATATCAAAGAAAATTTTATGGTTTTTTCTGTAAGCTTCATTATATCCGTTTCCGTTCTGTTATAGATGCCAGCATGTCCTCAGTATCCGGCTAGAATTCATTTTCAAGCTTATTTAATATTTTGACAACTGATGTCATATCTGTGGCATCCATGTATTGTTGATCTCTAAGGTCTAGAGTACTGATGCGGATATTACGTGTTAATTTTAGTTTACGATCAAAACAAGGTTGAACATTGTTCTGCAGATTCCTTAAATTCTATCATTCTATACCATATTTTATTATTTTTATAATTTATTGACTATACACATTTTTATAGCCGCCACATCGTAAAAATTGTGTCTTGCTTATTATTTTCGTTTTAGAAACTCCCATACATATTCATTATTAAGTTTGTCAGCTAATTTTTAACCATCGTGTTGATTGAACATCGTCGTCACATAATTAATTAATTAAGGTATACATAATTGCGTCATTAATTTATATTTTAATGCTTTCTCATTTTATTACTTTATTCAAACATGCATATTCGGCTAGTTAGGAAATAATCTTAGACACGTAAATCATATATATTGGAATAAGTTATGTAGCGAGTGACTTGTTATTGCTTAATAATTTAAATAAAGCTAATGAAGCATTGCCTGTTCTCGAGCCGTAGTTTGATGATAAATATATTATGTTTTCATTAAGAAGATAAATGGAGTTGCTCAAAATATTATGCACTTAAGAGCTTTATCAGGTCATTTTCACAGTCATGCATTTGTACTTTTATGTTCTACGAAATATTTCAGATTGTGATGTAAGTCGTGTTTCGTATCTTACTACATATGTTGAGGTTAAAGTCAAATAATAAGAAGCCAGATACTTACATCCCAAGTTTTTAAAGTCTGAGCAAGTGATTTGAACAGGATTCTTTTATCCAATTTCCGGATGTACAAATTGTGATTATGTGGACATTTCCATAAAAAAGTTTCGGTTATTTTATGCCTCCATTGTTTTCTTTACCTTTCCCTAATTGTTGAGGGCCTGAATTCCGGAGCATATTCCGGATGAGTGCAGTCGTCTGTAATGGCGAATGTTATATGCGATACTTACTTATCTTTTAATTCAATTTACACGCGTGCGCCTTGTTGATCAGTAATTTATTGTTTGTAATTCGGTCCATTATCTTGTAAGGATCTCAATTTCTTTATCTGTCTGCACTCTGTAATATTTTTTTTGTTGGCTCGTTCATTTTATTTATATCGGATGATTACATTTCTGGATGGTTAATTTAATCTGGTGTTTGGAAGTTTACTGAGTTTAACTACATGGAAGGAACATGTCCACTGTGACTTGATCAGTATATTGAATTGTTCTTTCTGGGTCTTCTGAAGCTTGCATTATGCAATCAACTTTTATTACCTCATCTGATTCACAACCAACCATTCCATTTGCAGTTACTGATCGAAAATTCTGCAGAGAATTAAAAGGATTCTGACAAGTAGGCTAGCTCACACTGTTTATATAACGTTAAACAATTTTAATGCAGTGTACATACTACAGAGGCAACCTGTAGCGCCTGCGACGCGACGGGTACAGTAATAGAGAGGTGTGTCGCCACGCCTTGCCGCTGATGTGCCGACGACAAGCTGGCAACTTGGCAGTGTTGATTTTGTTCTACCATGTACCTATTATTAATCGGTAATTATATATTGGAAATTGTTAATAATTTCCTTGAAAAAGAATAGGACAAACGGTGATGGAGAGGATACTGGAATTAATCTAATTGGATTGTCCTAAAGTCCAGACAGTTGGTAATTATATTACTTGACACGATTGTCTTTTAAAATTCCAGCCCTTTGAAAATAGCTTGGACACAATTAGTCTTGTCTAGGCTATGAATCTACACTTTCATGATGATGATGAAGATAATGGAGCGTTTTGTTTTGACAAACATTATACTAAATGGGGTACATGAAGGCATAAAAAGAAAAGCTATTGTTAATATCTAGTCTACTAGATTAGATATCAACACTTAGAAACATAATGATATTGGGGCGTCATTATTCATCAGAGGGTGGATATCGTAGTACCAGTCCTCAACATGTAATTTAATCTTGTTATACCAACCTTGATACGAGCATTTTGCTCCACAACGTGGTACTTGTTTGAATGTTTATCTACAAATATGGAAACACGTGAATTGAAAACTTGCTTACTAAATTCAAGACTCCATTTAAGTTGATTATAGGTTCATTTTTAGGGTTCCGTATCTGTTATGTATGTGTCAGTGTATGCTAGGCGCGCGCTGCCCGCGCGGAATCTGCTGTAAATTTACCTATCGCGTGTTGAAAATGTCTAGTTCTGTGCAATTTGGAATAACTACATATGTTCGACCATAACACACAGACATGGAAAACATACAAAGGGCGTATAGCGCAATATTTCGTGGCAAATGGCATCAACGAGAAGACAGATGCATTTTATTTAAATATGTGTGTGATTTTCTGCAACTGCAAAAAATAACTTTGTAATTCATAGTATCATTATAAAATACAAATGTATCTTTGCGATTTTTAACATTTAAGATGAAAAATAATAATATTCTTTGTTTAGTATTTTATTTATTTGTTAAATATGGTACGGAACCTTTCGTGTGCGAATCTGACTCGCACTTGGCCGATTTTTTATCTCCCAGGCCCGTAAACCTTCACTGCTGAAATGGCCATACCATATCACGTGAACATTTAGTAAAAGGACTGGTGCTCACAGTACTTAGTTATTTGAAGATTTCAAGTCGTAGCTAAGTAATAACATCCGCACGGGTTGATCCATCAGGTTAGGCTACGCTTGCCGGGGTTGGTCCGTCGATGGGTGACCATCTTTACATACCGAGACTCCTCCGTGCCTCGGAAAGCATGTTAAGACGTTACGAGTAGTCCCGGCTGTCATTCGTGGATCTTTGTCAGTCGTTGCGGGTCGTCAGAGGTCCAAAAGTCAGACAACCAGTCTTACCAAGGGGTATCGTATTATCCAGTTACTGGGTTGTGGAGGTCAGATAGGTAGTCGCTCCATGTAAAATACTGGTATTCAGCTGCATCCGGTTAGATTGGAAGCCGACCCCAATATAGTTGGGAAAAGTTTAGGCAGATTGATTGAAGTCTCGTACATTTAGTAAATAACAATTTGTCATAAATATAATGCGTTATTGACTTTCAAGTGGTCTCGAGTTAATTAGTCAATTCAATTTTTGTTGATGTCTCTGCTAAGTTTTCCGAGTTCAACTTGAGTGTTTATTTTGCGATGTTATGACTAACTTACTACAATTTGACTTGATGACTATTAATATTTACACTTTTATATTTACGATTTTAACTGTTACCACATTTTACTGTAGCGATGTCACCGTACATGGTTTCCAAGTGAACCCCAGTGGTGCAACTCTTTATGAAGTGTGATTTAAAGTATGTGATTGCAAATTCTGAGTATTGTACCTACATTTCCGATGTGAATTCTTGAACGTGAATCAGGATGGCCTGCTTTTCAAGGATTTACAAGTAATTTTGTGATGCAATGGACGATTAAGTGGGTTCAGTCATTTTTTTAATGCAATGTGTCTACAAATGGTATATTATACATTCAACCAACATGTTTGTGGTTTTCGAGCATGTTATGCTAACATAAGATTTTGTTGATCTGGCAGTTCTTTTTTATATTTAGATTTTGCATATTTCTGGTCGCGGTGTCCTATGCTATAACACGGATTAGTTCACCAAATAAAGGTGTCATTTAGAATTTCGATGATACCCGTACTAGCTTTTTCGTAAAGTTACTCAGTTTCTTTTTTCGTGTCAGCTGAAACATTTTCTTTGACCATGCACATTTTCTTATATTTCAAGAGTGATGATGGTCAGTTTGGTTCATTCGATTAGTTGGTTTGGTCGGATACCCAACAAAAAAGATTATTTTTCTGTGATAAGTAATAGGTGCTAACATGTAGCAACTCACGGATTAGTAAACCTTCATGTTTAAGTATTATTGTGACATGTATTTTAATCTTTGGTTACTAACATAATTTTTAAGTATAGTAACATAAAAATGGATCACTGTGTCTGACTTAAATAAATAAATGAAATCAACCTCTGTTAGAAAAGTAGGGAAGTTAGTAAACAGTTAATTTATAGATACAAAAGACTCTACATTAATATTTCAAGCAGTTTTATTGTATGAACACAATATAAAATGCTGAGATATTTTACCTTCTCTAAACCGTAGCCGTATTATGAGAGTTGCTGGCGCCGGCGCAGCTCTCACGAATTTCGCGGCGCGGCGCCTGCGCGTGGGCGGCCTATCGCGTACCGCCATCACACGTACACTTGCCACCA
Organism: Omphaloscelis lunosa; assembly: GCA_916610215.1. Lineage (NCBI taxonomy): Eukaryota > Metazoa > Arthropoda > Insecta > Lepidoptera > Noctuidae > Omphaloscelis > Omphaloscelis lunosa. Next base: position 7,648,807 of record OU744255.1, read on the forward strand.
CACCTGTAACATCTCCCCTACATGAACCCTTACAAATAAGGTTTAATTTCCTCTACAACAACCGAACAGCGAAATTCGTATGACGGACCTTTGTTGCTTAGTACGTCTAATTAGTCAGTCTGTTTAGTGCTGTACTCGCCGCAGGCATTTGACTATGCAATATGCAATGTGAAATTGTATGATATATTGATACTCGTATCAATATATCATACAATTTCGTGCCATGGATTTTAGATAAATTAATATTAAATACCTATTTAGGTACAGACCAAGTTTTGTTTGGATCTTGAATAAAGTCTTTTTGTAATTCATAGGAGTTAAGGCTCCATCAATACGCCTACAACAATACAATAATGTGAGACTGTCTGGGCCAGTGGAGACATCGTATTTCAACAGTCGTGTACAGATTCATCTGCCAGTGCTTATTCATAAGAATATTCACAAGTGACATTAAAACTCCTTGTATGACGTTTTTGTTCAGTCTCGTTGTCGACGGATATCAAAGAGTATATTTCGTTGAATTTATTGTGCTCGCCCGCGGTATCGTCTGCGTTGAATAGCTTGTGTGATATATTTTTCCTCAAATCGTCTTTAAACTGTTCGCCTTGTACATCGAGTGGCGTCTCGTGTTTGCTCTTTGTGTTGATATTGGCTGGATATTGAACGTTTTACGGACTTCTTTCCAATGTAACAATGCTACTTTCATTCCCATGTAAGTTATAGTTGAAAGTTATCATTGAAGTTATTACGCCACTCGTTTGAGTCACGCGTGAGGTCCTGAATCAGAAATATGAGCTGAAAAACGGCGGCACGATGGCGCCAACGTTGAAATAATCAGAATCGTGTATCAGCAACTTCCAATTTAAAAATGTTTATTGGAATTAAATGGTAGCAGCATTGTAAATATTGTGCTCATTGTAAGTAACGATGCCCTCGTTACTTATCTCAGACAAAATTATGACATTCATTTGAGAAATAGGTTTGTGTCATGGAATAATTTGTTTATTTATTAGAATAATATTGATGGTATCGAACACCCACGTATCGAATTACGGCTTCTGTAGGTATCGTTTCGCCGCCTAAAATTAACAAAGGTCCGTTGTTGCTACCGATTTGTCGCGACCGGGTGATTTATCTTCAATAAATTTATCGCTCAATCAACGTCATCGTACGCGCAAGTTCGCGCCGCCGCTGATTGGATTTCTTCATAATTACATCTTTTGACACGTACGCGCCAAGTTTCGTACTTCACAAGCCGGGGCATGAGATCGTGGGAGCACCGTGTAATCAGCTTTCTTGACTGTCTTGTTTTGATCTGATACCAAGGAAATATTGTTTAACAGAACTGATAGAATAAGTAATTCCGAAGTATATAGTTTTCCTGCTTGAAGTAAGTATGTTCAACATTTCTCCCTCCCCCCGAAATCACCATGGTCCTCTTCTTTTTCATTTGTTGATTTACCCAAAGCATTCGCAACACCCAAAAGCTCTATCGTGACATAATGTGGGTCGCCTAGACTGGCTCCACGCTTGTGCCCAACGTGAATGTCGTAACAAACTGCATCTTATCCAATTCATAAAAGTTAACTCCGTTAAAGCATTTCCAGAACCTCTTAATTCTTCGCCAGTTGCGTGCGCCATGCATTATTTAAAGCACTTCGTTGAAGGGCGGAGATTTTAGCATGGTTTCGTTTACACGTCATCCGGTTGTCATGTCTGATAATATTTTGGTGGTTATTAACAGAGATCGCCGCCCCTGATAGTGGCTGTATTACATTATTATGTATGCACTTAAAATTAAATGTTACTTGACAATCATTCGTACTTTCATGCACATTAAATATTTTGGATGAATCCTTTTTCTTTCACGTTACATCACAAGCTACGGCTTAATATGCATTTTTTTTTTTAAATTGTTATTTATGACAGGATTTACGATATAATATAGGTTGTTTAATACAGCCACTTTTTTCTTTTTTAGTAAAGAGAAAAAAATAATACACTTATTGTCTGGCATTCATCGCATTTTTGAACCATTGGGCAAAGCCATTGCAATTTGCCACTTAACTTTACTTAAACAGTCGACTATTTGAAAGTATTTCCAGTTTCATGGCCTCAATATTTTTAACTTCACTGAACATTCTTACTGTAATACAATCCATAATAGCTGCCTCTTATAAACTGTTTATAAATGTACGTCGTGCTTCCTCAGACGTCGCACTTTAATCAACTTACGAGGTATCATCACCTGTTATTGCTCCAGTATCATGCGGTAAATGGTTTAGTTGAAATTGAACGTTCAAACACCGGTCTTGGTGGAGGCTCTGTGGATTTTTATGATTGCACCGTCAGTGCTGCACAACGGGTGTAATTTCTCAACTAAGCCGACACACCTTCCAATAAAAATGTATGGAATATGCAGCAAATCATCTCAAACGAGGCGTTTATTCCATATATTTATTATTTGCAAAACAATCAAAAGGATACCAAGGTTTCTGAAATAACCGCATGCGTTTATTAGCTCCACATACCTTTTTGCACATATTCAGCACATTTTTATCGCTTTTTTGGGTAGATTTCCAATACGTTAGCATATTGATCCGGATTCCGGAAGTACTCAAAACAATTCATTTGCATTCTGATCGCAAATATATTTTTTATTTTTATCCTGTTTCGGTCAAGCTGAAAGGTTCATACTATTATGGGTAATAGGTTGCTCCGTATTTCCGGACGCCCATTCTCTTTAATTGTCATAAAATACAATCTTGCTTGAGAGATTTAAACTCGCGCGCGGACGTACAAAAAGAATACAATTAACTCTTAATTTCGCAACACCCGAAATGCGATGTGTTGTAGGGTGACCATTAAGTAAGGAGTTATCTTGAGGTATGGTTACGACTCGCATTCCAAGACTGAATTCACTCAATTTTAATTAAAATTTATTGTGTAAATTATGAGAGCATTATCACACCGTTAAAACGCGTTACAGTCCAATTTAAATTTTTATCTGCAAATATAGTAACGAAACCATTTCGGCAATGAAGTGGTATTGGCTTCAGACTGACAGTAAATAATCAGGATACATTGATAATAACTTCACTTACATTTAACGAAAATGTCTTGTTGGATTCAACGAATGCTTTTTTGGGATTGTTGATTTATGGTTTCATCTGATTTATTGTAATATCTTAATTTTTGCATTGTGTTATTCGCAACGCCTGCCTTCGTTAGTAAATTTCTTTCAGAATGTAATAAATTGACAAGGAGTATTAAATCAATTGTATTCGAAAAAGGATGTCAAATCAAGCTTGCTTTACTTGAAAGTTTTAGGTTCGTGAAAGCGATACGTGGGCAATCTTTAGCCCTTGATTCTATTTTGAGTTCTATTGCAATAAAGATATACATGCCCTAACAATTTATAAGATACATTCTAAATCGTCTCAGCCTTATCATTACGATAGATTGAAAACGCAGAATTGCCGTTACCGTAAGGAGGACATATTATTATCCTTAAGATACGATAAATGTTCGATTTTTATACACAGTCATAATCGGTTTGAAGGTGTCTGGAAGGGATTTTCATTATCCCATAACTTCCAAAACGTTGGGTTACACGAGGAGTATCACCGCTGCCCATCACGCCACCCAGTACGTTTTTAAACTGAATTTCGGCGCGGTGGTCGCAATTAGGCGCGATAAATGCCCCCGACATACGATACGATACACCGGCTTTTCATTCGATTAATCGGTCGAAACGAATACGGAATCCCATTTTAACAGGTCGTACCTTTTAGTTTTTTATGTAGCACCTCGTGCGATATTTCGATACTTATCTCAGCTTGTTCTCGTATGATCTTCAAATTTTAATCTCTGTTATTTAAAGCCAGTTGGTTTGACTTATGATTGCAATAATTGTTATTACGAAATATTAAGATTGAGAAGGTGTAAGTCCCGTTTATTTCCAGATGGGCTTGGTCTTGGAAATCTTAAGTTAATTGATCTTATTGAAACCCCTATGTTTCTTAACACATTTGGCTTTTAAATTAGTTAACAGCTAGTAGTATAAGTTTTTTTCTGTATTGACAGAGCCCGCATATGTAAGAAGTCCGCCACATATCAATTGTTATGACACCAAATGCTTTTTTGATCATTACTCAATTACATTGTTAAATTTTATGTCTTACTCTCAATATTCGATCATAACGAGGGTCATATCTGTGACATCAATATCAGCTGATTGTGGTTTATAATATGTATAAATCAACAACGTTTATTTTATAGTGTTTAGATTGTTATTTGTGTAAGAAGATGTAATAGGCATGTAAGAATCTTAAAACGACACATCACGACATCTCTCGGTACACATGTCCTCATAATAACAGAATATAATTAGTAAAGGCACGAACAATTTTAGACAGGTCACGAATTTGAATGAGTCTACTCCACCCTTTTTAAATCTACCGCTGCAGTCGACTCGGTGTCAAAAGAGAACAAGTCAGTAACGATCCATAAAACAATACAAAAAGCATTACAAGGCGACAAAACTGTAATATCAACAGAACACAATGGGAACAATAGTTGCCCTCTGTCAATTATGCCATCATTACCATTGGAATAAACGACGTAACGGATCAGACGATTGTCAAAAAACAACATGATGACAACGCATTGCGGACACGACTGCACATCGCGATATATACAAACAAAAATCATTCTTATACACCAATATATAAAATTTCTAATTCCTCCCGAAAATCTAACGATGATCTTGCATATTTTAAAATATCGAAACAGTTACCCTATAAATGATTTATAGACCGCGGCGCCGTCTTAACTTTTGTCACTTAACAATGTACAATGTATCTGAATAATCAAGTGTTGCACGTCGGTTAATAAGTTTTTCTGTGCATTGTAATTAGGCGATTATGAAATTAGAAAGATGATGTGGTTGAGCCTGTTCCACCGGCTTATTATGTTACCAGTTAACTTATGCCATGTGCATCAAACCACTAACCAGGCATGATTATCCATATATGATTATGTTGTTTCATCTGCATGCTGTGCCAGTGGCACGTGAATTTCAAGTAGTCAGTATTACTACCGTGCATCATCGAGAGAAAGTCACAAAAGTGATTTAGTGTTTGCATTGTGATAAGCTGCTACAAGCTCTTTCTTGTAACCTCGTAAATTCTATTTGGTATCGGCTCAGATTTGTTCCCTTAACATTTCATTGAAATATAATACTCGAACTTTAACGTTGACTCACCCAAAACGTTTCAATTTTGCGAAATGTCTACATGCTTTTGTGTGTCTATGTTGTTGTGTTGACGTTGTTCAATTTGTACTTTTATTCATTTTATTCAAATCTTTATACTTAAGTTCCTTTCTTGGCTTGATAAATTTACTGTCTACTAATTTACTGGTGAGTCTACATCATTATTTAACATATTCTGATCACTATCGTATGATTTGCGAAGGCTGCTGCCACGCTGTTTGGATTCTTATTATTTATTCATATAGGTTGGTTTTTTGATGTATGGTCTCTGAATCGTATTTGCGATTATTTGATCCTCGCATTTGTCAAATATGATCGAAGCATGCGAAGGTGTTATTCGTTTTGTCGACACGCGATCGTGAGATAAGTCCGGAGCTTGCCACTTGTAATTTGATGGGAGGACCCCGAGCTTTAGCATTTTATTTTTTGTAAAACACTCGTACTGTTTATGCATTGGTCTGTTTTTTATGATAAATTGATTTGAGCGATTTAAAAACTGTTTGGCAAACACTCATTGAATATGAATACGTTTCGTAATAATGTAACATTCATGTTGGTACGTTTCAGCTACCGCGTTTATTTAAACAGATATTTGGCGGGATTCATTAATAAATCAAGGCAGAGACTGGCAACTGGGTACAGCCATTACAAGACCGGGCATAATTTATATCAATTTGATAATTTAATGTGATAAAAATCTTGTATGTTTCACTTTAAGATTTGCTTATCTTCAAATGAATACATCTCAATACCGTCACGTCTCTGCAGGTGGTGATCATTCGCCCTCCGTGTTTGCAAATGTACGTACATGTTGTATGTCGTAAAAATGACAATCTTACATTTATTGCCTTGTAGGACACATGTAAGTAATGTCTTGTCGTGTCGTATGGTTTTTGTCAGCGGGCAATCGGCGATTTATTGAATCGTATTGTTGATTATTTTATTAACGACTTCTTTCGATTGCGTGAATGTTACTCGCAATCACAACTTGAATCGCCACATCACATGTTGTTCTGTTGAGAGGCTTGACGAACCAATATTTATTACAAGTTATAAATAGCTGTTATTTTTGCTAATGATGATACTGGACGACCAACAAATTTATGGGCTAAGGATCAGTGGTTGCTATAATAATCTCTAACAATTACACCTAGTCACAATTGTTATAAGGGATCAATACGGAGAGTCGACATAATTCCTCTTTGTCATTATTTATTTCACCTGCTGTAATATACTAACAAATGGGTACGGTCTGCAAAGAATAAAATAAAAATACTAAAAATAAAATAAAAATGCAATGTAACTTGTGCGATTTGAACTATCCGACAGCTCACTGTATGCCAATTTACCTTAGCAATTTCTGCGACAACCATGAAATTGAATTCGGGTGGTCAATTCTCATTTTTGGGACCACACCACAACATCAGTATAGTAATAATTATCGCCAAAACCATCAACAAAATAAAATGTCATATTTAAATACTGGTAAATAAATATAATTTTATTTTGTTGACGTTAATCACAACACACTCTGCGCCCGGCACCGGTGGCGGACGGTCGTGTTGCGCTGCGCTGCTGTGTACAAGAGTTCCCGATTTTCCGGCTCAAGCGTTCCTTGGTGGTTCCCGAGTCGTCTCCGTAGTCACCCGACTACCATCACGTCTATTAATTGGGGTCTTTTTCAAGACACAATTAATATCGACCTTCTTTAAGATTGTCGTTCAAAACGTTCGTCGAGGCAATTTTGGCCCCTTCCGGGCAAAACCACAGTTTCGTGGTCCTCGGTGGATACCTTACGGTGCCAACGAAACCGAGGGGGTGTTGACCCAATCACACCCGCCGATCCCCTTCAGGGTTAGGCAGTCAATTGGCCGGGTCCCAGTGTTCGGCCTTGGGGGGTCTCCTAGTCGGCACTGGTGACAGTTTTGCCTCCACAGCGACTCACCTAGCGTGGTCGGGTATATCGATACCCTTCACACTAGACTGGATAGGACCCCGTTGCACAATAAGATAGGCAACGGGCCAAAACAAGCTTAGGGCTCACCCATAGGCACACATCCTCCCTGTCTACACCCGACAGGGAGGGATTACACATCCCCGGCATACCCACCGGGGAGTTAGGTGTAGGTTAAAACCGATAGGTAAAATTAGTCCCCTCGCGTAAATTCCCTCCCCGATTCCATCATGAAAGATTATGAAAGGTGCCTTCAGCTCTTCATAAAATTCTTCCAGGGCGTCCTTGAAAAGGAACCCTCACTAAATAAAAAGTATGGAGCTCGGTTCACCGCACTCCAAACTGACTTGCTAGGTCCTTCTGACAGCAGCATCGCTAACTTTAGCGATGCATTAGAATCCCCCCCGGCCACAGAGCCATCTAGACCCCCTAGTCCGTCAGAGTCCATGGACACTGACGCTCCCATCAGCGCCGCTTCCTCAAAGCGGCCCACTACCCCGTACCCTTATGGTTCGGACGACGACGAAGCGGAGTCCGCCGCTTCTTCTTCTTCCTCATCCTCCTCCCAATCCGACGATGGTTTCACAACCGTCCAAGGAAAGGGCAAGAAGAGGAAGAACAAGAAGCAAAGCTCGTCCCAGGCCAGCAAGGTCGTTGCGCTTGAGGACTTAGACTTTGCTACCTCGTCGCCCGCACCTTCAGTACCGTCGTCAAAAATCTCTCCCGCTACCCCCGCGACTTGCGCTATAGTAGCTTCCCCCCACCACCTCCCTTCCGATTACGTCATCCGTAAGCTGCGCTACAGTAGCTTCCCCCTCCACTACCCGCCCGATTGCGTCATCCTCCGCGAAGGATACCCCCGCGCCTAACGCAAAAAAGATCCCTCTCCCGCCACCCTTGTTCATTCAGGACAAGGGAAAGTGGACGGACATCTCGAAATGGTGTGCCGAACACAAAATCAATTTTTCTAGCGCCCGAAATACCCAGCAGGGTATCAAAGTCTCCGTCCCTACGTCCCGCGACTTTAGGGACCTAACCCGTCTTATGAGAATGAGAGGTGTGTCATACCACACCTACTCACTCCCAGAGGAAAAGCAAATCCGCGTCGTGATTAAGCGAATCCCACGCGAAATCCTCCCCGCCGAGATCCTCAGCGACCTTCAGTCGCAAAAAGTCCCCGTTGACGAGGTCCATCGTATGCACCGCTCTAGAGGCGGTGAATCTTACGACATGATACTCGTAATCTGCCCGCCCGTCGAGGGCCACCACCCGATATTCCAAATTCGTTCCCTGTGCAATCTCACGGGGTTCGAAATTGAGAAACCCCATAAGAGTGGCATTGTCGGTCAATGCCACCGCTGCCAGCTTTATGGTCACTCGCAAAGGAACTGCCATGCTACACCTAGATGCGTCAAGTGCCTAGGTGAGCACGGCACTTCCGATTGCCCCCGTCCAAAGGATCGTTCCCTTTGTACCGACCTCCCCAGCTGCGTTCTATGCGGCAAACAAGGCCACCCGGCCAACTACCGCGGTTGCCCCAAAGCCCCTAAGGCCTCTTCTCCCAAACTGGCCAAGCGTTTCGACGCCCGCCAGCAAAGGGAAGCTCCCTCCTCTTATAGGATTCCCTCATCCCATTTGCCCCAACGACTAAGCCCTCAGAGGCCTAGTCCGTGGAGTTATCTCCATCACCAGCAGTCTTTCCCTGCCATGGTGCCCTCTCAATTCAGAAACTTCCCTCCCCCTCCCCCCGCTCCCCTCCCCCGCCTTATGGATCCCCGTATTCGCGCCGCCGCGCCACCCGCGCCCCCTGCGCCCTCTGCGCCCCCTGCGCCCTCTGCGCCTCCGGCGCCCGCCGCGCCCCCCGCGAAACCCACGTCCGCTCCTAAAGCTACGCGTCCCTCTCAATCCACTCCCGTGGCTAGCCCCAACGTCTCCGTTGACTCGTTCAACGTAATTACGTCAACCTTCTTGGCCTTCGTCTCCCCTCGCGCAAAGACAATGGCCAACGAAATCCTTGCGGCCCATGGCAATCTCCTCCAGATCCAGGCCATCTACAACGCGTATCCGGATATTACGCAAGCCCTAACCTCCCTCGCTACTAAACCCCATTATGGATAACACGGTCTTAGCTAGGTTCAAACCGCGATCCCTAATAATAGGTTATTACAATGCAAACGGCATTAAAAATCAACGCGAAGAGATTGCGGCTTTCCTCCGCGATCATCAAATAGACGTTCTCTTAGTCCAAGAGACTTTTCTAAAACCTTGCAACCGTAACCCATCAATAGCTAACTACCGGATAGTTCGCAACGATAGGTCACGTTGCCATAGAGGAGGTACCCTGATCTACTACAAAAAGCAGCTTCACTGCATCCCAATTGACCCTCCTCCCCTCTCACGATTAGAAGTTTCGGCCTGCCGCCTCGGCATGTCAGGCCACCAGCCGATCACTCTCGTGTCGGTCTATCTCCCCCCCGCTAATACTTCGGAGAATTTCCAACTCCTCTCTGACGACCTCTCGATTCTACTCACTATGAGTAACTCGCTCATTTTAGCGGGCGATTTCAATGCCAAACATCCCTCCTGGAATAGTTCGGTAACTACTACAAGAGGCCGACACTTGTTCGACCTCTCCCACTCTCTGACCTTTGACGTCATCGCTCCAATGACTCCCACCCACTTTCCGGTTAACGTAAATCATGCCCCTGATATCTTAGATGTGGCGCTCCTTAAGAACGTCAACCTAAGACTAGACTCCATAGAAGCTATTAACGAGCTCGACTCTGATCACCGTCCGGTAGTCATGAGATTAGACCCCCGCATAGGTCTCCGCGACCCAAACTCTCCCCCTATCACTAAGAGGATCACGGACTGGAAGAAAGTAAGCACTCAGCTGAAATCCAACACGTCCCCTCAGTTAGACTCTATTCCCGACGTGTTCAACTCTATCGCAGACACGACGTCCGCGATCGACTCACTCACTAATCACGTACAAACCGTCCTGAACGAATGTTCAAGGGAGGTTACAGTGACGGACGACCGTCACTGGAGCTTGCCGGACGATGTGCGTGCATTACTGACTGAGAAGAACGCGGCCGTCCGTGCCTACAGCAGCTTCCCCTGCTCCGCAAACAAAGCCCATATGCGCTATTTACAGAGATCTGTAAAGACACGCATACAGGAGCTGCGTGACGCGGGCTGGGACAAGATGCTCGGCGAACTAGAGCCCAACCATCTGGCATTTTGGGAACTTCAGAGGAAACTCAAATCCCCTCAAACTTCCTCCATGCCCCCCCTGACCCGTCCCGATAAGACCATAGCCTTCGAGGACGTTGAAAAGGCAGAATGCCTGGCCGACACCCTCGAGGCCCAATGCTCACCCAGCTCCCTGCCAGTAGACCAAGCTCACCTCCTAAAGGTCGACGCTGAAGTCGAACGTAGAGCCTCTCTCCCTCCTGTCGACGACCCTGATTGTCCACTGCCTCCCGTCGCTCCAGACGAAGTGCACGACATTATCAAAGGTCTTAAAGCTCGTAAAGCTCCCGGTTCAGATGGACTCACCAATAGGGTGATCCAATTATTCCCTGCCCACCTGATAATGCTTTTGACTACCATCTTCAATGGTGCCTTAAGCAACAACTTCTTTCCCCAGTCGTGGAAAGAAGCCACCGTCATAGGTATCAGAAAGCCCGGTAAACCCAGTACCGACCCCTCTAGCTACCGTCCCATCAGTTTGCTCAAGGTTCTCGGAAAAATCTATGAGAGGCTTATTTACAAGCGTCTCAGAGACTTCGCCGAGACCAAGGGCCTCATCCCCAACGAACAGTTCGGCTTTCGAACTGAGCACTCTAGCGTGCATCAGGCCCACCGCATCATTGAGTTCATAAGCGATGGTTTCCAACGCGGCTCTTTGACGGGTGCAGTTTTCTTCGACATTGCGAAAGCATTCGATAAAGTCTGGCACAACGGCTTATTATACAAGCTGTACCAACTCGGCGTGCCGGATCGTCTCGTACTCATCTTACGGGACTATCTATCGAATCGCGTATTCCGCTATCGCATTGAAGGAGCACTTTCCTCTCCCCGCCCCATTCGTGCAGGAGTCCCTCAGGGCTCCGTGCTAGCTCCCCTCATGTTCACGCTATTCACTAGCGATATTCCAAACCCAGGTAGAAGGACGCATTTCGCTCTGTTCGCAGACGATACGGCCATCTACTTTAGGTCTAGATACCCCGACAATATCGCCCACACTCTCCAAGGCGCAGTCAATCGACTCGCTGCCTGGTTTCGAAAGTGGCGCATAGAAGTCAATCCTGAAAAAAGCCAAGCGGTTCTCTTCTCGAAACCGCGCACAAGGCTTAGAGACCCCCTCCCCCGACCTCTCACTATGTTCGGTAAGCAGATCCCTTGGGAGAAGCGAGCCAAATACCTAGGTGTTATCCTCGACCACCATCTCACTTTCGCTGAGCACATAAAGAAGGTTCGTTCGCGAGCCGCTTTCGCTCTCGGTAGGCTCCATTCCGTCCTAAACGCACGCAGCAAGATGTCACTTAAGTGCAAATTGCGAATCTACACAGCGTGTATTCGTCCCATCATGACTTATGCGGGTGCCGTCTTTGCTCATGCAAAACCCCATCATATCCATAGGATGCAAACGCTCCAAAACCGATTCCTCCGTAGGGCCACAGGCTCCCCCTGGTATGTTAGGAACGAGAGTCTCCATCTCGACCTTAGAATTCCCACGATCCACCAATTTCTAAAACGCCTTGCAAAGCGTTACTTCGATTCCGCGGTCAAACATCGCAACCCTCTGGTTGTCGAGGCCGCCAGTTATGTCCCAAGTAGGATTAGCCGTACCCGCCGTCCTAGGCACATTCTTACCGACCCAGATGACCCCATAACCCTCCTCCAGGAGAGCAATAGGGCCACTAGCACTCTACACAAATACAGACGCCTCCCGTCATTCCGACCTCGCCGTCGAGGTCCTTTGCGATCGCGTCCGCGCCCCCGAGTAAATGATACTCCTCCCCGACCCTTGCTCGATAACGAGGTGCCAGCAGTGGTTTCAGCTGTGCACGTAGCTTTAAATTCCCCGATTAATAATAATGATCAAAACTTTGATCCAGCCCGTCCCATCTTTGATGTCCTCCCTCCGGTGACGCCCTAAGCCGAGGCTCGTACCCCACAGGGGGTGCCCTTAGCGAGCGTTCACCTAGCTTTTTAGCTTAGTTTTGTATGCCCCTGGCTGGAGGCTTTGAGTGTAGCAGCTTAAGGCAACCACAGGATTGACCGGTTAAGTAGTCATGACCTCAGAGGTCAGCTACGAGATGCCCTACAGAAAAAAAAAAAAAAAAAAAAAAAAAAAAAATTGACGTTAATCGAAGGTAGAGCCAATAATGTAGGTGCGTATCGGTGCGTGCAGATCCAACTTGTGATTGAGAGTTACGATTGTCATTATTATCGTAATGGAATCGATTTATGATCGAGAATCATCTTATCGATTATATTGCTCGGTCTGTACTGCATTTAATTCTAAATACATTCGAAGGCAACCTTATTACAGGCTGCTAATTTGTAATCATGTTTGCGATGCGTAATGAATTTTTGTTCGCTAGTTATCTGATATGAGATATCGTTACCTGAGTTCATATGTCTTGGGATATTGTTTTTAATAGCTAGATCACGGTTCGTTCCTACAGTCAATAATGAGAGAGCAAATAAAAAAGGTATTTTACCGTCACCCTTTCAAAGCTCTCATTATAGTGCTTCGCCACAGGGCAGTAAAATCAAAATTGCGTCGTTTTTCGAACGTTTGTATGGAGTCAAGGTTTAATTTTGTGTGCCACCGCATTTTTTACATTGATATTCGCGGTTTCAATAAACTTCCTTTGTCCAGACTGCATTTTATTTGTTCCGGTCCTTTAATGTTAATTGAAAATCGTGGTAAGTGCACCCGATGAGGTCGCGATTGTTTAAAGTATTGTCGGACGTTTGTTTTTTGTTGATTCGACAAATTCTTCTGTGACTTTCCTTGCATTTGTTGTAATAGTAATACCTAACACATAGAAATGTCTTAATGAACAGACGGTAACAAATCAAATTCTGACCCAATAGTCATATCCACGAAAACAATCTCCAACGGCATTGGTGTTCATTTAAATTATTAACTTAATGATGAAAGATAAACTTGGTAAAGCATCCACGATATTCTTAATTTATTGCGCATATTTACATTCATGTGATTGTCAGACTGTTAAGCAATTAATTAATTGCACGATTGGTTCTCGGTACTTCGCCGAAAAGAAGATGTCGGCTAATAATTTCGGGGACTTTCACATGTCACCGATTAATTTTAACCGATCACATAAAATGTTATTAATCAAGGAACAATATTCAATATTTATGTATATTTCTCCGAATCATAACTACACGTATTTATTTAAATTGCCGTCTCTTAATTCATAAAGGCCACCGGCGAATCCAAATTGAAAATTAACCCCATTTAGACACACCTCCTGGCGCTCACTTTTTTTTTACATTCTTTTTACGTCATGTCAACACCGTCGATAAATTATTACCGCTCTAACAAGCTATTATTATGGACCCTGACATTTTATTTAAGGTAATTTCGGGCAAAATTGAAAATTTTCGCTAAAAATTTTTGGCCTGCGGTGCATCAGGAATGGGTTTTTGAGATTTATGGCCAACGATTTAAGAGTTATTTAAAATTCTAATACATTGTTTATTCTGTCGATATATGCTATCGATTTTTTAGAATGGTTATCTGGTTCGATATAACTTAAAGTTTTAAACGGTGACGTTTTCATATTATTAGCATACTAATTTTTTATTTTAATTTGTGTCGTGTGTTGAAAAGTCCCAAAGTGGATCGAGTCAGGTGGCCCTCATTGAGCATAAGTTCATTGACACCGGTCAGGTAGGACCAGTAGATGATTGATCTGCTCCCTTATCACACGCCGTCGCCTACGTGCGGCGTTCTCAAAGAAGTCTAAGACACATTGTCTACAACCAGAGAAGCGTACGCTAATAGCACTACAACTTTGCCCAAAACACTATCAAACATATCGTTAGTTCATTTTATTCAATGACAATATTTTTCGTTGTTACAGACCGTTCAGTCATGGAACAAGGATATTAAAGAAATGTAAGAAGGTTTATTTTTTCATATTTTTTTATTGATTACAAAAACTGCGTTTCATAATGATAATTTATTTATTAGTGTGGACAGCAGGGATGTAATAAATATTGAAAATTTGCGTCAGTACCGGAGTTGAGATCAATTTCATGGATATCATTTTACGTTTCCAATTTACATTTGAATGCAGCCCTTAATTTCATTTAATTAAGATTCAATTTAAACCTTTAATAATTACGTTGCTGTAAACGTGTGGCGCCATCTGAATGTGAGTGGACATTTGGTAAATTGAAAAACTGACAGTTTGCAGTAAGTGGCTCCAATCATGACCCTTTCACCTTAATGATGATAAGATAATTGAATTTTCAATATTTTCAATAAGATTCGGTGTGACATAGAGCTTTTAATATTTAATTATGGTTTATTTATTCACAAACTCACGAATTGAACTTCAGTTGTTTATAGATTAAAGCCTACTTATAGCTAAGCTGTAATGAACACAAAGTATATATTTAAAAAAAAGCGCTCGAATGATGGATGAGTGCATTTCCAAGATTGATTTCTATTGAGGGTTGATAACTCAGTGTGTTTTATTGTTTAAAGAAAAACTTGTTAAAACGCCATAATTATGCAAATATTTGCCGACGTGCAGTAGGTAGGCCGGCGCCGCAGCTAATTTAGAAAGTTATTTTTATATTTAAACTGTTGCGTTGAACAATTTTCTTTAAGTTATTTATTTAACGCCGACGGGTACACAGTTTTCTGTAATTGGACATTATTTGGGTTTACTCCTACGTAGCAATCCGTCATAATTTCACGTACAGGTTAGGTAGGCAATACACATTTTAAAATAACAATGATTCGTTTTTTATTTGCAGATGGGACATTCCTGCTCTACTCGAGAAAGTTCCGAAATTGGGAGCAGTCATAGATTTGACGAACACATCGCGTTACTACAATCCTCATGTATGTACCGACAACATTCTAGGGCTTCAATACGAGCCTATTAAAAATGACATAGTAGTAGAACAAAAAGAGTACTCAGACACTTTCGCACATACCGCATACCGAAACGGACATCTTAGTTCCATAAACATTCCTCGGTGGGTTGTTAATAGTAATGAAAGGTAACAACCACTCTGCGCTAACAAATGTAAGACAACGTAGGGCTGGTTACGACTCTTACTTGTTCGGATAGCGCCCGTAGGAATCTCGGCCCGCCCGCCATGTGTTAGAATACCGGGAAGCTATAAAATTATGTTCAGTTTTACGATTGAAAGTCACATTTTCCAGTACGAGGCTTTGTTCGTTCTTGCGTCTGATTGCCTTGCATTCATCTTCTAGCATAATCCGATCGTAAAATATGGTTTCCATGCAGCAGTTGACTCTTAGCCCGTTGTAGTCCAAGTCGCCAAACGACATGCCCACAGCTTAAGGCGTTACCAGGTCTTTATACTCCTTAATTTATAGTTATGCTGTAAGTTTCATAATGTTATGATGTGGGTGTTAATTGAGTGATGTTAGCTAAAGTCTGCTTGTACAAATCATAATCCTAGTTTACTTGATTACACGGACACAAAATGACCAGTTAGTAATCATAATTGTAGGACTCCTATTTTGGTGAGTCGTTTAAAGCGGGTGATTGATTTCTGGCTCGGCTGCGATTCCGTGGGAAATGTGAAATGCATTTTAATGTTCTGTCGTTTGACATTGATTAAATTTGCTGATTGCCGTTCAGACTGGCGCCATAAAGTCCAACACTCGATATTTGGCCTAAAGTTATCGGTTTTTAAATGTAGTCCTAAATAATCCAATGCTTACGTCGAACAAAACGGTACTAAATGAGTAACACGCTACGAACATCATGGAGACAAGCCTGCAAGTCGACAAGGCGGCAAATTCTATGAAGAATGTGCGTCGGATAGCTGTGAATGCCGTAAAGCTAGTTGTGACACACAATTGTGACTTGTTGGGCCATTATCCACACTTCAACACTCGTAATAAACGTTCAGGGCTCTCCTGATACATTCGTCGCCATTGTGATGGCCCATGGTGCTTTGCTAATATGTATGACGAGTGGGCACCGTTATTCGACTGTCGGGTGAGAAATTTTGCTGGATGTAAAGTTCTGTATGAACTTTATGCTTTTTGAGGTTTTAAAGTCAAAGGGCAGTGTTGTAAGACAGATATTTAATTTGACACACGGTGCACTAATTTAGACATTTAATTTAATTTAAATTGAAAGCCAAACCCTAATTGATTGTTGCCATCTTCCAAAAACATGGCGGATGTTGGACTGACTGATATTTTGGAACACTTGTTTTTCTTCTATAACTTGAAAGCGAGTCAGCACTTTTGTTAACTTGTTGACATACAGTCTGGCACCCAAATGGGAGTTGGTTGGAAGTGCGATGGAGTTATACTTTTTGTCGCCCTTGGAGCATAACCACGATCCTTGTTGGAGTCAACGCTTGAACTGACAAATTGACGCCTGGTTAGCTTAAAAAACCGGCCAAGTGCGTTTAGGACCACGCACAATGAAGGGTTCCGTAGTTGGGATAAATTTATCCCAAGAAGAAACTTAACTTAGTAGTTGAGAAACATGTTCTCTCATACATCGATATACGTCACGATCAATTCTCCAACTGCAAATGTAAGTTTGTAATTCCAACAAAATATTTTTTTATGTTATAAAAATACAAATGATCAATTTTCGGACTTTTTCCTGTACTAGTGCTGTAAGATATTGCTTTCTGCCAAATTTCATGATTCTAGGTCGACGGGAAGTACCCTGTAGGTATTGATTTATTTGTAAGTATCAAAATATGTAACATAAATGGCCGTACTTTTTAATTGCGTTGACTTAGAAGCTTAATTATTTCAGAGCTCTAAGGGAACATAGATCTACGTATTTGATATTTATTTCAACTTGATACCTCTACGCGTTCCTGAGAAAATGGGTTTTGATAGACTGACGGACGGACAACGAAGTGATCCTATAAGGGTTCTGTTCTATTCCTTTTGAGGTACGGAACCCTAAAAAAATTACAAGATCAGTAAACTTAGATAGGTACACTGATCTTGTACAACTTTTTAAGCCTTTGAACGCACTTTTAAACAAAAGTGTTGCGAACTTAAACAGGCATACAAATCACACAGTTGATTGGACGAGGTAGGTTAGAATCATGCGTCCCGTCGCTTCGGGGCACGTGACTACGAAATCCTTCAATGTCGTGTGACACTTGACGACGTGTCTCATTGACGCCTGCAGCCTGACATGCACTAAAGTGACATGTAGGATCTTTGACAGGACTTTCTTAAATTTTGTTTATGAATTTCGACAAATTACTCGACTTATGCCTTGTCGCGGTAGACCATGCAAAGCAGCTACTTATAGTTTAGAAATAAATGTACCGTATAATGACTGAAATCCATACAGATTTAACCTAAATATAAGTTCGTATTAGAAATAAATATCTATATTTCAAATTAACAATAAGAAAATTCGTTCCAACATTTGGCTTACTGTAGTCTTCATTAAATTAAGTGCAACTAATCGCTCACTAATATGTCAATGACCTCATAAATTCCATACCGATGTGCTTGTTCAAATTCATTTTATTCGCTTTATATGTCTATGAGTAATAAACTAATATTAAATAAGCTATTAATTAAGCCGCGGTGAAGTTGACTGGTTTAGATTTCGACACCTCTCTAATCTGATTGGTAATTGTCATTCGTTGACGTCTAGTGACTCTTCACTCACTTCATTATTATGTGCCACAGATTAGTAAGTAGATGGAGTGCTCGGACGTGTACTTTGTAACGTGTTTGTACAGTCAACAAAATAAGTCAGTAGCTGCCATAATTGGTCACAATCAAATGGGATATGATCTCTTTCTATCTGTGTAGAGCACGTAAGAAAGAGTCTATTCTATTATATTTCTTATTATGGCAATCAAAGCCGATGTCGAACATTCTGCCAATGTCTAAAGTTAATTGGAAAAGGAAATGTACATAATAAAATTCATCAGACGATGACGACTAAAAAGGTGTATTTGTCAGCGTCCCTATTGCCATCTAGTTCGGCCGCTGTTCCGCGCATTATTTCTCCATTTCTTAACTCTTCTGTGCCACATAAACCATCGACTGTTTCATGCTCTACTTACATTCTATAATCTCATTATTAAATACGTATCTTTAATAACACGATCATTTGAAACCGGCTTAAAGTAATGTGTACTTAACTTTTCATTTAATTTCTTGACCCGTGTTTTGGCGGTGCGTTTGAACGACTACAGGTAAATTAAGGTTTATCGGTTTTTAGAATTTCTGTTATTTACTCTGTGCCTCTGCTTAAGTTGTCTTAAAAGTAACTATATGAATAATTAGCATATCTAAAATAATATCTTTCAATATTTATCGCAAACGCATCGGTACACACAAAGGAGCATTACTATGTAAATAATTATTGGTTTCTTTGTTATAGGAATTACTATCGAAGGGCGTGCTACACAAGAAAATTTTAATGCCAGGCCGCATAATACCTCCCGAGGACAAAGTGACAGAGTAAGTCCATCTTCCCGGCGCTGTTTACGTGCGATTAATCGCGGTCTCTTGTAAGACGTCTTCACGACGACGCCGAGCCTTTTTAGCTCGCCCAAGTAGAAGATGTATCTCACACACATACATATATGTTCCAGACGTAATCTTTATCTCATAAACCTTTGAAAGTCAGGCATTGAGAAGTGACGTAGTATTTGTTGTGTTAATATCGAACCGCGAGAATATTTCATACTGAAATATAGTAGAGATTGTGCGTATCGACATTCTTTTAAAGGCTCTCGAAAACCATGGAGCGTTTAAAATTATTGCAGCTCTATATCATTCAACAGACAGCAGCCTACAGAACACTAAATACTAGTGATTGATATGGACTTTATTCGACGACATTTCGCCTAAGGATGATACGACTTAACAAGTTTACACTCCCCTTATACGATGGTGCGTAAATCAGAGACAGAACAGCTATCTATCAAAGCGCAGAGTTATCGTTTTGCATTCGCGGCGGATTTTAATTTGAAGCGTCGAATTGGCGCCATTCGTAGGCCGAATATGGGTAATGTTATAAATCTACGCGGGATGCGTGGGCGGCGCGGCGCGCGCGCCTAAGGGCCGCCGTCGACCCGACCGGTGTCGGTAGAGGTACCTATTCTCGTATTCAATTGAACTTGGTCACATCTAGCGCTTGTGTCGATGGCGTCTGCCTCCCACGCGGGATCCGATGCCTTTCGGAATTTGAAAGGCATTTGTCGCAGCAACGATGCGTGTGCTCACGTGTAGCAGTTGTCCGTTTGTCCCCCTGCAACTAAAACACACGCCGTTTTATTATAGTCGTAAACTTTGACACTATCAAAGTAGTCATATTACTATTAGAATTTCTGTTAATTGATATGTTTATTAAAATACTAATATCTTAATGCAGTCTTTTTGTATTCGATGGTGACAGATTTATTTAGTTACGGCAATAAAGCTTATTTAGAGCTTGCATATTATAAAACCATCATTGAATTTTTGTCATGATTTCCAAAATCTTTTAATTTATGATACAATTTTATAAAGCCCAGATTTTCGTGTAGAGAAGTTTTTAGCACTTTCCTTCTGCTATGTGCTGTTCAGAAACAACTGTTCACAAAATGAATTAGAATGAAATTCGAGCCAATCACACTATCAATAAGTAAAATGATTTGCTCAGTTCTAACTCTAAGATTATCTCGATCATTTGTCTGGTCTTTTGTTCGGCGCTGCGCCACATCGTCGGCCGTCATAGACATAAATAACCATCGGCATTTCTAAGATAGTTCGCTGCTGTTATCAAGGTGCGGACCTCGCATCTGTTTGACAGTTAACGTTTGACTAATGCGCCACCCGTATAGCTACTTCAAATCTTAACTAAAAGGCACGTCGACTTAATGACAGGTCTATATGTTTTGAGAATAGGATACTTCGGGGAGATTCTCACTATTCTAAAATATATGCTGAGACTAGAGAACCTCCACTTTAAAAAAAATAAAAAAACGTTTTCAGTTTTACACAAACCAAAGAAAATTTTAATTTGAGAAGGCGGTGGGTATTTTATTTAGAGACAAGTTTGGAGTCGTCTTTTCACTTGCAAGTTAAGCTAAACTTTAACAAGTGTAGAAAAATGAAATAAAAATCAGCTAAGCTGAGATAGAAAACATTCTTTATGAGTAAACTCTAACGGAAAATCCGCTTCCAACGCGCGAAAAATTTTCTACTTAAATTACATCACACTGCAATTTAGTCTAGACAGGTAACGTGGGGTGAACAAGAGAACTAATAAAATGACGCTCTTAGTTTATTATTATAATAAATTGAGGATAAATGTATTGTCATGAGACCTTCATTTATACGACCTTTTACTGAACGGAGATGATCGGACGCGCGTTCGTAATGATGCTCGCGTGCTCACCCGGTTCATTTATCACGGCTGTATTTTTACTTGTTTTCCATGTCGACTGTCGACAATCATGTCGTCATTACAAACCCGTTCGTGTACATATCACCCCGTCTATAAATTGTGAACACCGCCGGTGGTACCGATTGTCCGTTTAATAGATTTTTACTGCTCTGCTTTTTAGGGTTTTATTGTTTTGTCGATTTATTCGCTGTTACCGATTCCTCTCTACGCCCATTACTGGCCTATTTTCCGGGAATTTGGTGATAAAGTTAATGTTTCACTTGAAAATAGACGTATAATCATTTATAGATTTTACTGTCTCCAAAAATGCACACAGTGAAATACGAGACTTGATACACCCACGGGTTAAAGTCATCGCTTAATCCAATATTGATACATCAGATTCTATGTCATGCACACTTGTTAAATCCGCTTCTGAGCTTTTTTCGTCTTTGTTTTTTTCATTTTTGTTTGTGATAATATTAGCGCATGATTGAGACTTATAACGAGACAATTTAACATAGTATCGATTAAGTCATTTTTTTATTTTTAGTCTGTTCTATCACTGTTGGGAAAACCGTAAAAAAAAAAATGGACTTTGATCTGGCGTCTAATAGACCCAACTGCTGTGACATCAACCATGGATATATATATAGTTTGCATATACAGTTACCTATGACGCGTGTGCAAAAAGTTCGTTTGACATCATCACGATTATAGTCAGCCAAGAAAATTTTGTCTGTGGTCGGACGATTCTAAAAGACAATAGACGCTTGTTCTTTAATGATGCCTCAATAAAGTATGTCCACGTACGTATCTTACGAGCTGTGAACTCGTTTATCGCACTAAAGGTGTTAAAAGTAAATTCTCACGTTGTTGACTGTTTGTCTAGTAAGAGGCCAGTGTAAATCAGAGTAAGATAGGAGACTTCCGAGCGTGATAACAAACACATAAATATAGAGACCGCCAGCCATTGTCCAAATTTACTGTCACTAACCCATTCTACTAACACTGTGAACGGTTATTTTTCTCTAACCGTCCGACGATAATGTGGTGTTGAACGCTGAATTATTGGTGTTTTGATCAACGGCGACAGATATAATTACTAAGCAGTTTTTACGACAGTTTTTCTCCTTCACCACAAGAACTTATCCTTTCAGCTTTTCTGTTTCTCTAAAAAGCAACGAGTAACCCAAACAACGATTATTAGTTATAACGTTAGACTGGTTATGTTAATGTCGTACTATACTAATGAACGCGATAAGATCTATCAAAGCTATCGCGTAGAGCCAATTACACCTGGCATGGCATACCAGCAAACAATATTTTCTCCTTATATCAATATTAACTTTCATATTTATTACGCTATTCATAACTTGCTCAACTATAATAACATAAATTCTATGGTAAAATGATGAAACGAATTGCCGATTTTCTATAATGTCCATAATAATGCTAATAACTTGTCCATTACAAGTTTTGAGCATAATAGCTGATCTAAATATCGACAATGTACGAGTATTCTTTATGACAGGGTGTGGATAATCATTTGGACCACACAGAGAGGGCATAATTGAGACATTGTATGTATTATTATATAGTTGTCCTGTTATTAAACCTACTTTTATATACTTGGAGTTGTTACGAAAGTTCTCGGTTGCATCGTACACTCAGTTAATTAAACGCTTACGAAACCCAGTACATGATTTGATTAGAACGTGCCCTTGTTTTAATACAAGTAATTATTTTCTGGTCTCGGCGAGTAATGATGACAAGTTTGATGTATTTGAGCGACATTTTGTAGATTAAAATGTTCATTATACGTTCAGAACAAATGTATAGATGGTAAAATGTGGTGTTTTTGATAATTATTATTTATGTAATAAGTTTGATAATATTTCTTTTCAGACTAATCATCTCTCGAGCTGCATTTAATAATGTGCTTGTTTTTTAAATCGAATTGAAATAAGGACTTCCAATGAAATTCCAGTTTTATCAACACTGGACATACTGGACAGTAAATTGCTGTTTTTTCCATTTTTACAACTGGCTTATTGACTTATCAGCTTATTTACTTATCAGATGCGTAGTAGCTTGTTTTTTTTTTATTTTGCAACTTTTTATCAAAGTTGCAAAATAAAAAAACAATCTTATCAACGTTGCAAAATTAAATAGGTATTTTTACCCGATTGCGATTCTCGTAATAATTTAAATGAGAGTGTACGCTGATTCACTTCTTTAATAAGGTTCGTACCGTACTTCCAACAAAAATTATGATCGCAATCTAAAAGATATCAAATGATCTCATCACGAATTATCGTACATGACTGTACTGTACAATAATTACGCTAATTATGCAGTCACAGAAATTCTAATGAATATAACGCTTTCTAGGACTCGTGTGCTGAAATTAATTAATTCAAACTCACATATGTCTGGTCAAAGTTTTGTGTAAAACGAACATAATACGGTAGTTTTATGTGTCATTGGCGCCGTTTCTAATGATCTCGCTAATTAATTTGCACATCCTACATCTTTAATTGGTGACGAATCGCATTGTTGTGGTTTTATTACTATTATTCTGATTACCATATAAGGATGGTCAGCTTTTGAGTTTTGTTAGTTCTTCTAATATTTGGTTTATACTTTTATTGTTGTAGGTTTATGTTATTGGTTGGTCAGAGGTCAAATGAAAGCATGTTTTCCTAAAACTTTATAACTACCTATACCTACGCTTACATTTTTATTTTAAAGTTTAGCAAGATTTTATTTATTTAACAGTTTATGTACACATATATAAAGGGTGGCAGGGACATCGACGTGAAAACTGTTACCATGGATTCAGTACATGATTCTGAACCCCCTGCGTTGGAATTTTTCGTCGCTTATTAAAAAAAATCTGCTGCCCCATACATTTTGACCACGTAAGTATTGCACTTTTCTATGAAACAGCAGATTTTTTTTAAATAACCGACGAAAAATTTCAGAATCATTTACTGAATCCATGATAACAGTTTTCGCGTCGATATCCCTGCCAGGGTGGCAGGGTATAAACAGAAAAGAAGAAAAGAATAGATGGTATGTTGCACACATACAGAAGGTTATGATTATTTCTAAAGAAACCTCATCCAGCATACATGTGAAAGGAAAGTAGATAAAGAGATGTAGACACCGTGTGTAAGAGTAGAGAGAAATAAAATACATAAATATGAAACACTATAACCGATTTGTTTCCAAATCTTTAACATCAGAAAGCAAAACCTTCAAACTTGTTTGTCAAACTCTCCTGCAAGGATTAAACTATAATAATTACTGTGGTTAACTCGAACGATGCTGAAATGAAACGGCTCAATATCATCGACATTAAAGTAATAATGACCAGTTCGTTTGGATTTAATCACTGTATTGTTGTGCCGGCGGCAACTCGGCTAGACCACAAATGAAGTAGGAAGAGGACCTATTCTCAGAATCGGCAATAATAATCGCAATAATTGTCGAGTTAGAGACATTAAGTGCCAGCGCAAACTGTGCGTCTTGTCGCTGTAATAAGACGCAGAGTTGTCGTCTTCATATGCGTCTTGTCACTGAGACTACACCTGTGTCTAAATGTCGTTTGCGTTTAAGACTAGTCCTTACGACAGACGTCGTGCAGGAAACGATCTTTTTCTTTAAGTTTTTGACGCATTTCGATGTCTGATTCGAAATATTGACATCGAACGTACCCATTTTGAGATTCTCTGTCGCAGGCGCATGCGACTATCGTCAGGTGTGTGCAGTGTGCGTCTTTTCTCTGCGACAAGTAGCGAGAACATGCGACTCCCTTAGCCTGTCGTTGCGACACTGCAACTAGACGCCAAATATGCGGAAGTTTGAACAAAATATATGAAAATTCGGCTGTCTAAGCTGTCGCAGTCGCATGTCGCATAGTGTGCGCCATGTATTAACGAACTGATTCACTATGCGTAATTAGGATAGTTTTTACGGGTACTAGAGTATTGCGGGACACGTAATCTGTGAGTCAGTGCTGTTATGGCAGATGTAGATGACTGTATAATGGGGCTTGCACAGAATGGCCAATATGTTAATAATTATTACTTTTTTATTCGTAGCGGTTGATTCAGTCTTTGTTTCATTTTGAATTCATCATCAAATTTCGAAAACTATAATCGAAATAATGGAATATGACAGAGAACAGATTTGAACAGGTTTTAAGTAATTCGTACTATTTATTTGCCACATAATCATTTAGAAAATTAATGACTATAAATATGAAGAACACTCATAGTTTTTGAGTAAATATGAAAGAAAGTTAATTCGGAAAAGTTGTGATCAGATAATACTTTGCTCTCAGAATAAATCACATTCTTAAAGATGTTTTCATACAAAGTTTATTTTCACAACCTTAACTTGTGAAACTAATCATCTAAATCAAACATACGAATTAAAGAAAAGAATTCTTCGTTCTATGAAATGGAGTTTATCTGACAAAACTTAGGGTGACCACTTGAGAAATATATTTTTCTACTAGCTTCCGAAAGCGGCTTCGCCCGCGTGATATCTTTATAAATTACAGCCTATGTGACTCTGTGATAATATAGCACTCTACTGGTGAAGGAATTTTTAAAATCAGTCCAGTAGTTTTTGAGTTTATTCATTACAAACAAACATACAAAAAATCAAATCTTTTTACAATATTAGTTTCGATATTTCTGTGCTAACCACCCTGTATTTGTAACTGTGGACTGTTTCCGGACCGTTTGCCGTCTCGCGAGACGTGAGACCGTCTCGACTATTTTAGGAGACTATTCTTCGCACAAATAATGTCGATGACGTCACAGATTTAAAAATAGCCCCCGTGCTACGTCATCTTACTTTATGACCCCGTATTTGCATAACGTCAAAACTTTTCGAGATTGTTCTTTGGAAGAAAATATTGGATATAAATAATAATAAAATTTATTTATTTCAAAAAAGTGTGGTACAGTCTGTTACGATAAATATAAATTTACAATTTTCGGATAATAAGAAAAGAGTAACAATAAATAGAATTGAATCTGGCGTCCTAGCTAGGTTACATGGTAACCTGTATTAAGGATCGCCAGCCCAGGTTCCCACAGAAGGAGCACAAATAATTTATAATAGACTGCTTAGAATTACAAGGTGCAAACGTATGTTTACTTAAATTTACTTACTAAAGTGTTAGTATGTGTATTCTGTGATGTAGATGTGGTGTGAGTGTGTTTTGTGATGTAGGCGTGGTGTGTTTGTATGTGTGTAAACGGAAGGGAAAGAGGTAGAGTTTAGAAACGGAGTGTTAGAGAAGTCACTACGATTTTGAAGTAAGCAGAAGTTCAGTGTCGTCGTAGTTTAAACTGGCTAGAAAGCATGTTATCTGTCTTTTACACATTTCGTAAGAGGATTGATGTACAGGGATGGTTTTGTTTATTCTGTTATATAAATATGGCCCAAGGTAGTAAAAGAAACGTTTGGTAAAAGCAAAGCGTGTGAAGGGTACTTTGCAAATTTCGTTCTTGCGCCTAAGTGAGGATTGTGTTTGTGTAAAAGGAGTTTTTGTGTGTTGATGTAATAAAATGTTGAGAATAAAAGTTTGGCGGACCGTGAGGACTTTGCATTTTTTATATAGATCAAAGGTTGGGTAGAGCATTGGCCGGAAAGTAGCAACCTTAAGAATGGCTCTTTGAGCTACTTCCAGAGGTTTGAGTGTAGTTTTATATTGATTTACTTCCTGTCCCAGTTAAGAAAGTTGCCTAGTTTCGATAATTGTATTCGTAAAGTTTGATATTCAAATTTCTCCAAAATAGCTGTGAAGATTTTGATATATCGAAGAATGTTTTCTTTTATTAGACAATAAAGTTTATTTGTTATTGTCATTATACAGGACAATATCTAAGTCTTATAGAAAGACTTGGACTATATTTCTAAACTTCAATAGAAGTCATTCGATTTTATTGTTATTTGTACTGTTGTCGCCATGATGGATTTTCTTTGTGTAAATCTTAGTGATTTTTCTTCTGGAAAGAACTTTGTACACAATGGGTGATTTTAAAATTGTATTGTTCTCCTTTAGATTACAATTTAAGGAATACTGTATTATTGTAGGAGACATTGTAATGATAGTGTATTTTTTACATATGAATGCTGATATTTGTAAATATCCATGCAGAATAAAAAATCTAGATTTTTGCTATTCAGTAATTGTAAATTCTCAGCAATGATTCTATACTATATATATTCTATATATTCTATTATATTCTATTCTACTTCTAAATTATATTTAACGAAAATATCAAAAAAAATAGTTTTTCCATATATTTGATCTCAGAACACACCTTTACACAATCCATAGACGCTGAAACACTCGAACGCACAGATGAACTGTGACGAAGGTTACTCTGGGGGCTATTCTGAAACTTTTCCGACATAAACATTTAAGAAATGGGGTGTCATGGCTTTTGTGCTGATTGAATGGCGCTACTTTTGACAATCACTCTCTTGTGATCACTGTATTTGTCTAGGGATGCCACGCCTGCCTTTGCGAAATATAATTTTCAGGGAAACATTCGTGGGAAAACGCTATCTACGAACTAAATCATTCTAACTGGGGACATTTGCCATTTGTCATTTTTAATGTTTCCGCAAAACTTACTTCTCTCAGTTTTTGTTTATTACTGAATTATAACCCAAAAGTTTGTCATAATAATCGATGTGGATACTATATGAAAGCTTAGAAACAGTTCTGAAATGAAACTTTCTATTACACTAGACAGATTTGGATATATCCCAAAATTATTTTTTAATGATACTTCTCTAAAAGTCTTGGATAACTTGGTCTTAACTTGGATTGTATCCAGATTCAAAGAGACAGATGACAACCCTACTCTTAGGATTCTGGACAATAGTGTGACTAATGTTTGTGGTGATATAGCTGCACTATTGTGGTCGTAAAATTTTCAGACAGTTTTGCTATAAATTTACACCGAAAGTGCCGTACTAATAATAAAATATTATAGCTTATTTCTAACTGAATACAACTAAAACTTCTATACAGCGGTACGTCCTTAAGATAAAATTATTATTTATTACTTCTATAAGCTTTATCACTCCAAACTGTGGTTTTTATAACACCTAAAACCTAAACTTTATTTTTAATTAACTCCTTGTTTAATAAACTTCAAATCACATTTGTTAAAATCTATACATACAATTGAAGTGGCTGTTTGTTTTGTCAAAATAACAGCTTTTTACTAAATGCATATGAAAATAAATACGGTAATTATATAAAAAAAAAACAGTTTTTATCATTTTCGTCTGTCTGTTTGTTCCGGCTAAACTCAGAAACTTGTGGACTGATTTTGACGGGACTTACTTTAACTGAAGCTACTTTTATTTTAGAAAAAGAATTAGGGATCACACGGGCGCAGCCGCGGGTAATAGCTAGTGAAAAATAAAACAAAAATTCTTGTATTGACAGCTCCTCGAATCTTTCAATAATTGGTAATTCCACAAATGCTGCCATTATCGTTCCCTCGATCCACCCTAAATAAGAAACAATATTTACTGACACTATCAATTGGCAATCACTAAATATTGGGGGAACACCGTCAGTTCCTGCGATTTCATAATAAAATGATTTCTTTATAGGTCTGTCACCACTTAAATGGTGTCGTTATTGCTGTCATTTCGAAACAGTCATAAAATTTCCATTAATATTATCTGTATCAAAGAATCAATTGGTTTTTGGTGCGAAATAAATGCTATTAAATTAAATTTTGACATAACACTTATAGGAATTTTACGTTTTTATGAGTAACCTTTAGCATTATTTGTATTAGCTTTATGTTTTAATGCTAATAGTTTTTCTAAATTATGGATTAGTTTTAAATTAGGTCTGGCTGGGGTTAATTATTATTTTGGTATAATTTGATCCTCATTCTTTCTGTCATGTTTGCTATATAAAAGTTTATTTATTCCTCATTACTCTTTATAGTTTCTTCTTATTAAATATAGTGACATTGATTTTTACTTATTACTATCACGCACATCACATAAAACTGTCAATATAAACCGACTCTAAATTATTAACCCAATCTCTTTATAAACTTTCCTTTTAACTTTCCAGATTTTTTATAGTCTTTTAACGTACATTGATATTCATAGCCATTAAATAATTTCATAGTAACTTTTACTAATATACCATACGGTGCGTTTAATGTGAGAATATGTGAGCAAAACTATTTAAATGAGAAAATTATTTGAATTAGATTTCGACGAAACTTTACTCATTTAGCTTTGTGTTGGAATCTGCTATTGAATTTACGATCAAGGGGTACCTCATATGTATCTTCTTTGACTGTGATCCTTTAAATTAGATCCTTTGAATTAATTTCGTTTTCTACTAATGAACATCCAGGAGCAACTAAAAATCAGCATTCATTCTCCTGCCCTTATTCAAATTTATTTGAGGTCGAAGCAACTGGTTTTTTTCTTCCATACTTCTCTAATTGTCTTCATCTCGGTAGTCATCATCATCTTACACTCAATCCATCCATCGTTGCTTTTTCTTCCCCTACTCGTTTGGCTCCATCCACATTCATACTCAAAACAACTAAAAATATATCAATTTGTCGTTACTTTATATACGTTATCTATTCTTCGTATAGAATTCTATATCAGCTTCTCAATCACTCATGTTTGATTCTGAAGAGATACATAAAGTCCATCACGTCGTCTCATCGCTAGTAACATGTAATCCTTTAATTCAAACGACTGTACAGTTTTCTGCCTAGAGGCATGACTACCACTTGTCGATAACTCAAGTGCTTTGACTGAAACGTGCAATTTATTTAAACCGATAGTAGTAAAATACTAGAACTATTAATTCGATTCAAAACTTCAGTGTTTAAACACTCATTATATAACCATATATTACCTAAAGGATAGACAAGTTGTTGGGAAACGTAGCATTAGTAAAACAGGATCGCGTGCGCATCTTGGATCAAGGCGATGTATCACTAGGTAATTACTTCGCGACGGCAGTCTGCCACCGACGGTCGTGCAGTTTGCACGCCGTAAACACGAACTTGATGATGTGCCTACGATACTACTCCAGCATGAATTATATTCCAACTACACACAAAACTATAGCTTCATTTAGTTTATGTTCAAATCATTAAAATAGTTTAGATAGTCTCGTAGTCCTTCGTGTCTTCATCTTATATGTTTAATAACTTTGTAATATTAATGATCGGTACGACCTCACTGTCTTCACCGTGCATAATGAACCCATAAATCTCTCAATTACTCTCATATTTGTAGCAAGATCCTGCTTTTAACTTCTGAAGGTCCTGCACTCCTGCTTTATTTGTCACCGGATGCACATTTCTGCTTGTATTTAATCCACGTCTGACCTTTGGCCCGGTGTTTTTCAACGTTGTTTTTAGTTGTGAGGACGCCCTGGATCGCATGGGAACCTCCTTGCTTTTTATCTCGCGTTGTATCAAAATGTCGCCTATTATCTCTGTTTGGGGCACTTTCGGCGCTTGTTGAGTACCGACACATAACGACGTGTACGCTCCTACCATGATGGATGCGTTCGCGTCGCGTATGTGAGGTCCGGTGTCTTGTGAAAGCATGTTTGTCATTTTCTATTCTACACAGTAACTGGATTACTTGATGGAATTTACTAAATTAAATCGTTGTATAATAGAAGCGTTTTATAGGGTGCAATAAAATCAATCCGGATGGTTTTTTGAACATTGACTTTGGGGCAACTGTGCCTAAAAACAATGACAATAAACCAGGAACAAGTTTGGAAATATTGAAATTATAATAAATGTCGTTATTAATTCGCAATAAAATTATTAAACAGTTTATACGCATATTTTATGATCGTATGTCGTCAAACTCGTGTAATGGTCTTGTAAATTTGACATTTTATGGACTACAAAATTTTAAAGCTTATGATCTTTTTCATTAAAACCGCGGTTTATCGATTATGTTCGAGTTTATATTTGCTTCGAGCAGCCAGCATTCAGATATCATTAGGAGATTAATCAATGTAATCCGTGGGATTAGCATATTTATGTCAATTTATCTATTAAAATTTAATACATTTTAATTTAATTTTATTATGTGTTGGTGACTGCCAAACATTGTGAAACAGCGGAATATCTAAGTGATCCTTTGTGCGTAGCTCTCGGTCATCTTCACAAATATCCTCGGCTGGTGTCGGAGGGGCAATAATAATTGCAGCGATGCCTCCTGGTAGTTATATAAATTTTCCAATAAGGCAGGGGCTCGGCAGTGGCACCGCAGCCGGTGTGCCATGAAAAATACCCGGATTATAACTCGGGAGCGATCTTACCGTACAGATAAGGCCGCTAGATATAAATTATCTCACAAACGCAAGACGCTACTAATATTAAATAAGAAAGCATGTAATTCACGTAGCTTCGATCTGCCGCCCGAGTAATAAAATACACAATTTTGACAGATTTTAAATAATGACGTCCGTGCTGGTCAGGAAATGCTTAGAAAGTTTGTATGTTACAATGAACTGCTTTGAAGTCGTTCAGTGATCATGTCGACCTTGCATGTGATTAATTGTAGCCATTTGTACAACATTTCGTGTTTTGTCGTTAACATAAGTTTTTTCTGTTATATGTGAGCATAAATAAAAAATGACGTGCCATTATAGGATTAATAAGGATTATAGTTAAGCCGAAAGTTATCTCATATCTATATTTGTATCTAATATATTTGTCATCCTTGCTATTCCAATTTATAGTAATAGAATTAATGATGTTCAAATATTTTAAATGCTGACGCACCTGTTTGACACACTTATCAATGTTTTTCTGTGAATTATAAAAAATAGCTTGGTAAATTCTTAGAATATAAATACATTCAGTTCATTTCCCTCTTCGTGACAACTTATAATGTGTTATAAAACTAATTATCTGAGAAAGTTACAGTACGGTAATACTGTAACTTTCTCAGATAATTAGTTTTCCTCCTCCTCCTCCTCCTCCCTTCTGATCCTTGTTCAAGTTATACTTAAATAATTTTAATTGGTCTGTCACAGATATATTTTTATGTACCTAAGGCCATGAGGTCAATGCGGTAGAGCTGAGTCTAAACACGAAGAAGACTGTCTTAATGAAAATAACATAATGACGATGATTCCGTATCAAGAATTGGATGCTCCTTTACCTTATTTGGTGTTAAAATTTGTACATGAAGCAGTGTTGACCGTACAAAGATACGAAAAAAACGTTAAAAGCAAAATCTACGTAACCAAGGACCTTGATGGGGATATATTCTTCGAATTTGTTGAATCGTGACTTTATACACAATTAAATTGTTTACTCTTTGGCGCCACACGTCGCGGCTAGTTTCATTTGTAAATGTTATTGGAGTACAGATTAATTCCACAGAATCACCTTGTTAACATAATTCTATTTGAGTTTTAACGGCCATCGTTTTTAATTACTGTTTCATGGATAATTATTTTTTTCTGTTTTATGTCTCTGCAACTAGAATTGGTAGTTGTTTTTCCTCTCGTACTAGCTTTTACGATTATGATGTAGTTATTATTATAAACCTACAAGTTTACAGCTCCTATTTTTAGTCATAAAATATTTGTGAAACAAGCATCGCCGCCGTCCCAATAACTCATCTACGCGGTAAAGAAGAGCTCGTTTGCACCGTTTTAGATGTTAATATTGACGATGATGATAAACTGAATTGTAAATTTCGTTTGAATGCAACTAGTCGCGGCGCCCGCCGCTGTCGGCTCCCGTGTCGCTTGAGGGGAGTCTCTAGAATAATTAGAAAATGATGGCGCTTAGTAAACGCCTGCAATTTTGCATCACAAGACTTAATCACCACGACCCTCGGCTGTGCGTTAAATTTATTTTTATATCGAAACTTATACTTTATGCGACACATTTATTTGCCTGTGAAAAGAAAGTTCCGAGACGAAATATCAACATAGGACCACCCTTGCAAGTTATTTAAGAAAACATTCCAATAATGCCAAGTCGGGGTTTGTCGGCGCCCCCTCGTAGCAAATATTAAAAGACATTTGTTATGATGAAAACAAACATATTTCACCAAATAGGTCGAACTGGCAGTCCGGTCGGCAAAACGCCTTGTAATTCTGAACGCCCACGGATCGTGCGGTTTTAGGTGTAAAAAAATCGATTAAAGTATGGCGACACGCTGCGATCGATACATGATAATATTTCATCTGGTTCTTGACGGGTGCCGTAGATTCTATATTTTTGTGAAATTCAATTAAATATTTTATGGTGGAATAACTGTTGCTACGTATCACTTTACATCGCTTTTAACTTTTATAGTTTATTGTGTTAGGAACTACAACTGGAATGTAGAGAATTTACGCTGTAGTCCAACCTGTGATTTGTTACAACATTGCCACATCCAGGTCTAACGCTTAGAGCAGCTGCTCATAAGATAGCTAATGGAAAGGTTTAGTTGCCCACAGACAATTGACTCTTTATTATGAGTTCTACGTTCCGTGGCTTGTTATAATCCTTTGCCAAGTTAACTAGCTGTCTTTAAGTTTTTATCAGTCTTATATAGTTTCATGCCTCAAGCCGTACCTATGTGCTAATACATCTTCATCGTGAATGGCACCAAACTCAAAACACCTATTACTCAGAACACTGCTTTTGTGATTGTTTGATTTTATTATTAAATCAGCTTTGTTTTTTCCAGATTTATGGATACCGTTGACGAGTTCCTGGGAAAAGGCTGTGGTGAGTCAAAATTTTGTTTGCACTAAAAGTTAGCGCATTTGATTATTTTTGAGCCGTGGTGAATGCCGGCTTATGTGTACCGACTTATATTGCTGTTGCGGTTTTCTCTTTAGTGGCTGTTCAAGTAAAGAGAGCCAGTCTCGGTTTGTCGACCACAGGTAAGATCCGTTCATACATTCAATCTAAACAAACGCTCACAATTGGGTGTGTTGTTAGCTCGGCGCACTGCAAACGCTCATGTAGGTTAAAGTCGTGTGTCGGTATAAGTACACTTATTTCGCGTGGGTGAGAACTTTGTAGTAAGGTGTTAATGCACGCCCATTGCTTAATTGTATTGCTTTACGAGAAGACCATGTTGGGCAGATGGTTGTACTCACTTTTTATAGTCGCTTATTGTTATTCTAATTTAAGAATACACAAAAATAGCTGGTCCAATATTTTCGGCGTAAAGATGATTTATACCTACCTATTTTGAGTCTGGTTGCCCGAACCAACATACCACGAAATTGTCCTAGTTTCTACATTTCCGTCCAATGCAGAAACATTTCTTATTCTGTCAAGTCCATCTTTTATTGCGATTAGTGAAAATAAAGCTGTTCAAATAAAATAGGGTCATATATGCCGAGGTTATCAAGGCACTGTTTTGAGTTTAGCTATAAAATGTTTAATGAATTATGTAGCATTATGATTTTTTTTTTGTTTGTACAGTTAGGACCACTGCTGTAAGTTAAGTTGAACTAATACGAAACTAAACTAGTGTAAGTACTCCATTTACTTGAATTCCCTCCAGAACCTTCAAAGCTTTCACTCTCAATTAAATGAATGCAAGCACAGCGTATGAATCATCACAAATGAAATATGTATTTATTGAAATGAATATAACGTAATTTAAATTTCATTGCGTCTCAATTTGCATCACCGGTCAGTTACGTCATTGCATCAACAGAACCGTATACGGCTTTATCAGTGACGTTCGACACAACATACGATTTCAATTAAAGACCGCTTCGATTTTAACGAGAATTTTGATTCGTGTTCACTCTTCAAAGAACTTATATTCCTTTTCCGTTTCACCTGTTTTGTATGGGACGCAAGTATCGGAGAGCTCCTTAAAGTTTGGTTGATCGACGCAGTCGAAACTAGTAGGTTCAGTCTACACGTCCAGTTTATCGGCAGCTACGCTTTTAATTATACTGACACAAATCGTAGTTATCGACGGACTTCTCACGGTGCCGAACTCAATATTCCGAATGTTCATTAAGTTCTAATTACGAATGGGCGCCCTTGTTTGTCTTGCTCACAAAAACTAGCTTTTATTAGATTACGTGGGCAGTTTCAATTAATTGTGAGCATGCGACTATCTGTCGGCGTTTTCATTGGTAATGGCCGGTTATCGGTGTCGCTAAGTAGATTGAGTGAGATGTATATTATACTGGTTTGCTAAGGCTTGGCGCCAGATTCTTGAAGAATGTAAGTTGATCCGTGTGGTTTGATCTGTTTTCTCAATTGCGATTAGCTGTTTCTTTGATAAATAAATAAGGATTTATTAAAGGTTAGATTGTTATCTTTAAAATAAGATGATTGTGTGGAGCGTTCAAGTAAATGACACCATTGGTAGCGTTGGGCGTTCCGCCTCGTGGTAATGCGACGATATTCGTATTTCACTCGCTATCTGAGGTGGAATCGTGCTCGCGTTCTGATTTACACGATATCGCATGCGCGGGGAATGTTGTATACTTGCTACTGTTTGTGCACCCCGTGGTGGTCGTAATCATGCTTAAAGTTTAAACAAATTATCAGATTTTTCATTTTGTTTTTGCTCTTCCTTATTTACTTTGATCATGCTATTATGTATATCTCGGTGTATTAATTTCAACCAAATCCCAAGATTTCCGATTCAAGTTTCTGGTATTTGATCTAACTACATAAGAAACTTTATTATCACTTGATACGACACATTTACATCGTTATGCATAATTTATCGTGCTCGCTTCGAATTAAAAATCAATTTTATCATCGACCACGTTTATCGATATTTCTAACAGATGGATAGTACTGAAATCAATTATAGAAGTTATCGCTATTATAAATGTTTTACAAGAAGTTATTTGACGTGTGCTGCAGATGTCCCACTGCCGCGTGTCGCATGCTTGATGGATGGATTTATTTTACTGGTGCATAGATGACTTGCTACTTTTGACGTTGCCTTGATAAACGATGGGGATTTGCTTACCTTTTGTGTTAGTAGTAGGGAAATTACTAGTCATTACAAAGTCTGTGTAAACATTGCTACTAGCGTTTCTATCTATGACATATATTTGATTTGACTTTTAATGATTTCATTTCGATTGATAGATGAGAACAAAGTCTTTAGCAGTAAAATCTATTCTATCAACATTTTATGTTTGTTGTATGTCTTACATCGTAAAAATCTCACTGATAAAGTAAGCTTTCTTTTTCTATTATTGGGATGGCGTCACGTAAAAATGAGTTTGCCCGAAAGTTATTTTCCAAGTTTGTTGATATGGGAATTGGATATATCGCTGCGCTTCAAGCAGTTTACTTACTCCGAGATAGTTGTAGACAAAGTTGCACTTTTGGAATAGAAACAGTCGCAGTGACAAATGTTGCTGAGGAATCTGTTTGTCCGTCTATTTGTGGAGTGATAACGTACTTTAACAGTGGCTCATAATATATTGCAATTGTTATTTCGTAAATTATTGTGTTACTTCTAAATTATTCTTTTGAAACACTATCTTTATTGTTTTGTTGAACTCTGTGTTACTGCCTTCTTTGCGGTTTATTTAAAGAGAAGTAATTTATTTGCGATAAGTTTGTATTGTCTAAGAAATATTCCATCTGTGTTAGTAGCCATTGTTCATCTTTTGTGTCAAAACCGGTAGTCGTAATAATTAGTGTTTTCTTTAAGAGCATGAACGTTCGATTATTGTTTTGCTCAAGTATTTTCTGCAGCATACCTTCAGGATATGACAAAAGAGAGATATATTTACAAAATAATAGTTTTTCATGATGTTTTAGTACTCTTTGTTTAGTTCAAAATATGTGTTACTGTCAGCTACCTATTCCTGTCTTTTCTTTGTCAACCGTCAATATCAGCCATTTCAACAGCTACCAGCTAATAGATTTTAGCTACTTATTTCTTCGCTTTTAAATTCTTTAACATACCGTTTTACAATATTTTACGTGCGACCGCCAGTCAATCAATAGCTACTTGTGGTATTTCTGTCGTCCGTGTTCAATAAAAATTCCTAGCGAAGAATGTAGAGCTATTGCGACAATTAATATTCTTAAATACCTAATCAGTCATCTGATCATCACATCACGGCCCACGCGTGGCGCCGCGGACGATGTGGCAACACCCAACAAGTTCTTAGATACGGTTTTTGGGATAAGGTTTCATTACAAGCGATTTGACGAGTTGAATATATACCTTATAGTCTTATAGAAGGTATTCAAGCAAATAACTGTCGACTTTTGTTATAAGCCCGAAAATCGCTTGCCTTAAATCTTAGCTTTACGATGACTTTCCATCAGAGCTGTGAGAGGAAGCGTAGCGGTGAGCGAGGATAAAACGCACCATTAGAAATGCCTCATTTTCAAAATGAAACAAAACTATTGTTGGATTTTTCCTCGCTTACCGCTCCGCGTCCTCACACAGCTCTGATAGAAAGCCAGCCTATCTTGGTAACTTCAGAAACTATTATCATAAAAATATTAATGTATTAATACGTAATAAGGCCTTTATCGTTCGAAAAATGTTGTTTGCGTCAAGTGGTGTCTCAAATGAAGGCAACATTTATAGCGTCCCGCGGCGCTTTTGGGATGTTTTACTACTCATATCTATAATGGCATAGTTTCAATGTAAGTTTATTTGCTTATCTTGATTTCTAAGTATCTATTAGCAAGTTTATAGCTAACTTTGGAAATGTTTCGGATCCGCTCGCACGAGCGACCAGCGATAAAGAAAATCGGTGCGAATGAATTCTACGCACTGAAACCTGCTTTTTGGGAGCGAAAAAGTTCAGTAGTTGTTGTTAAAACATTACAAAAAAAAAATATAGATGTTTTTTTTTTCACTCCCCTGAATACAGTTACATAACTTTCGTAATCTAAAAGGATATACCCAATGATATTTTAAGTAAAAAGACGTAGATAGGTTACCTACCGTACATTCGTTCTTCAAAAACGGCACAATGTCACGCTATTAGATGACACGTGTAACTAGGACAGCATGTCGTAATTATCGGGAGCGAAAAAGAGACAAGACGAAGAAAATGTGGCTAATTAGCCAAATTTTGACGTGCCTCTTCCGAAGCGTGTATAACCTATCTACCTCTTTTTTTACTTATAATATCTTTGGATATACCTATCAACGCAATTTTTAAGTGCAATGTAATAGGATAGCATAATAAAGAGATACCTAGGTCGACATCGTAACATTGTTAACACACCACAGTCACATGGATGCGTGTGGTAAAATCCTAATAAGCCGATTACGATGTAAGGGGGTCGCGCGTAGGCGATCTATCGCGTATCGATATCGACTCGTTTCGTTCACAATGCATCGATTGTCGACAATCGATATGAAATGCGATGCGCACACCTATTCGTCTCAGTTAAGACATATATCATACTTGATGTAACTTTTATCGTGGAACTGCCAACTTCAACGTTAAATTTACGACGTTTGCAGAAATAATGGTTTCTTATATAAAGTTTATTCTCAGTAATGTTTTACTAATTGTACTTCATTATTAGTGAGCATAGTTGTTGATATGTTATTGAAGTCAAATAAATGTAATGCTAAAATACTAAATATTACAGTCCAAACATCTCTTGCATACAGAAACATTTTAGCATTATGTGCGATGTTAATTTTGTTGGGTTTTCTTATTAAGGTGCGCTAGAAGAGTTTACTTTGGACTAATCTGTGAGATTTTTGACTGCGGTGGGTCCTATTACGCAATAATAAATATTCATCAATGCATCGTTATTACAATTATGTAACGCCCTCTTTTGATA
Source organism: Omphaloscelis lunosa (assembly GCA_916610215.1). Lineage (NCBI taxonomy): Eukaryota > Metazoa > Arthropoda > Insecta > Lepidoptera > Noctuidae > Omphaloscelis > Omphaloscelis lunosa. The sequence goes on from OU744255.1 coordinate 7,687,519, forward strand.
CCTTTTGTCTGTTTGTTTGGGCCGTACGTCGGAATACCACTGTTGTTTATTTTCTATCAAGTTTATTACATTACAAATACAGTACGCACACGCTTTCTATGCTAAGTGACTTGCAAGTGGTAACATGTTTTGGGCTATTGGCTTGTTGTATTGTCGGTGGCGATTTGCATTTGAATCGGTGGAACGTAACGTAATAGTTCACATTTGAAATGTCACCAAACGCTACTTTGTAAACCTGAAACGGCAGCTCTATTTTATGTTAGCAACTTAATAAAGCTATTGTAGCTGCCTGTGTTAGTAAGATAATAGGCGGAGATAAGGAACAAATTGTGTGTTAGACGGTAAAATAATCAGAATTGGGTTCTTTTCCGATAGTTAAGAGACCGAAGCTATAAGTTTAGGCAGGAGCAGGTTAGTCTTACAGCAATTATCACTGAAAAGGAATTTACTCTAAGCTGTCTAAACCCACGTCGAGCCTTAAACGAAATGGTATTATTTCAAAAGAGTTAACTGAGCCTGCGCCATACATCTTGCTCATAAATAATATCTCATAAAGTTATCTCTGAGTGAGTTCTCATAATTATCATTACATTGTTTGTTTCTGTAATTGAAAACATGTACCTGCATACGTTAATTAAGTTGCTGGCAAAAGCTTGCCTTGATGGATTGTTTTAAATGAAATTGTTTTTTGTCTGTCCCGACTTGGCATGAATTTGCATGTGTAATGCCTCAAATGCATTACCCCTTGGCCGCTCTGCGTGGGAATTTTGCATCGACAATATGGCTGTTGCTCGTTTTTTGTCTCGTGCTAAGGAACTTACGAGGTGCATATGTAGCGGACAAAGTCAGGTCGTAACGTCTGTATTATTCTCGCGTACGCTTCGTGGGTTTATGATTCTGTTCGCTTATGGTTGAAAGTTGAAACATACTCTCTGATTGTATGACAAAAAAGTCAGGTTATTAAATACATCTTTGTGGAATTTTCTTAAGAATCTGAAGAATCAGAGGTGCCGCCACACACTGTCATTTTGTAGCTTTGTAAGTAATGTAAAACATCAATGTAAAACATGATTTCAACTACATTTCAAAATATTTTAAAAGGCTGCTTTGTGAAATTGTGTAGGATGTGAAGGTACATCTTGGTTGCTACTTCAAAGGTCTTCCTGAGGAAGTGTCAAACCGCGGCCACGACTTCCTCTCTCCCCGGCGCCACCCCGTTGCACCGCCCTCGCTTAGCGATGGGGTGCGATGGGGAGGGAGTCAACGACCTCCGGCCGATGTTTGCCGTGCGATTTTGAAGACACAAACATGAGGTTTTCGTTTATTTTCCGCGGTGCGCTTTAGTGGTTATCGATCGTGATTGCATTACTGTTTGTCTTTTCATATTATTGTAATGCGTTGGGTTTAGGGAAATTGTTGGTTTTGATTTTGTAACTCGGATGTTTTCCTTATGCGTTAGGGCTCTATATATAATCTATCTCGACATACAACTCCATACGACTCTATAAGGCACTGTGAATCAATTCTTTGAATTCAAACCAATGTAGGACGGCAAAGTTCTGTAAACTCTAAATTTAAAAAAAATATTTTGACTCGGACACTTCACTTTTTCAACCAAATCAATCACCTATCGCAGTCAATCTGCAAAATATGAACGTATCACATTTGTTACAGAATCCCTGATCGGCGTCCACTGCACGCACGGTTTGAATCGCACCGGGTACATGGTCTGCCGATACATGCGCGACCGCCTCGGGGTCCCCGGCAAGGACGCAATTAAAAGTTAGTTATTGTCTATAAATATTACTACATGAACTGTTTATTGCTTCACTAGTGTTCGCTGGTTCACACGCCCCGTCACTGCAAGTCTACCATAATGTGTTGGGATGAAAGTGTTGTTAGGACAGGTGAAGTCTTTAGGAGACATCTGTTTGAAATTCTAGTTCTGTTTCATACATTGAATAATCTTCATGATGTCTGATTCGATATAATATGTTAGTTAGGTCATTAAGTCTATACGTACCTATAACTCACAAAATGATGACTACACTAAACGGAAAAACGTTGTTACAGAATTCGAAAAAGCTCGCGGGTATCAGATTGAACGAGATAACTATATAGCTGATTTAATTGGAACCACTCCACCACCGCCTGATGTGGGCAAAGAAACAGACATCAAACCTGTGAGTAGTAAACAGACTCCTTACAAACGATCTCCACTAGCAGAAGATGAGGATCTACAAGATGCAGGTCGAATCAAGGATCGATACAACAGATATAATAGCAGATTAAACAATAGGAATATCGACAGATATAGCAGTAGGAAAAATACCGGTAATGATAACGGTTTCTGGAGAAAAAGAGAAGATAAGGATACTAATTGGAGAAGGAGACCTGATTCAGAAAGTAGTTCCTCTTATGATTACAGACATGATTATTGAAATATTGATGGAAAAACATGTTTTCATACTTTTGAGTACTATGTTAAAAAAGTCAAAAATAATTTGAATTTTTAACCAAATTGGTTAACAAACAGATTTCTATTTTTATATATGTTATAAAAAAAATACTAAGTCATGAATTTAAATTGATGGCATAATCATAATTAATTATACTACTGTGTATAGTGTATAATTAAATTTATTTATAGTAATGGGTGTAACATTAGTTACTCTTATTTTATTCCCTAGATTAAAATAACTGGTGTAATTAATAGACATTACGGACTGTCATTTTATTAGCAAGTACCGACATAATATTATGCACATATACTATATATCAAGACGTATAAAATCATAATAAACTGTTGTAAAACAATTCTTTATAAAATCTATTCATATGATTTTCACAATTGGTGAAAAAAATTTCACGTTTGTCTGCAGGTGATCTACAGCACACATAGGATTTTGTAAGTATCTGTGAAATATTCCTGGGTAGTGGCATTTTATATTTAGTCTTATTTTGGTCTCGAAAATATTTTATCAGGTTGTTGTGGTGTACGTTAACTTGATAATACAGTTTTATCTACTAGTACACACGGCTACATATCAAGCTACACATGTCTAGCCTTACTAATAAAAAGAAGTTAAACATCTGTTCAACTCTTGTATTGTTATACAATGTATAACCTGAGAATAGGAGTTACACACTTCCCTTATCAGTGTATAAACAATGCATAGTTACCCACTGCTTAAGACAAAAACCACTGGCATCATTAGAAGGTGCGTTCTGAAACTGATACTGCGTAATATCAGTGACGTTTTTGCATTTGGGAAACATTCATAACTTTATACTTACAACTTAAAAAAAATGTAAATTTAAATACGTAAATAGGTACGTCGATTTTATTTCCAAAACTACTGCTTTTGCGTTCTTTTATGAATTAAAAAAATAAATTATTGTTAGTACACTCATGATGTATGGATTAGGTTAAGAACGCAACCGTGAAAGCTGTTAGAGTCAATCTTGAACGTCAAAATATCTCAAAGCCGTTCAGTATGATTGAAATTATAAAATTGTGCAGAGATTTTTTTTCTTCAATAATGGCTGAAACTAATCACATTTAACTAATGCAACTATTTTTCTTGCATAATTTATGTAGTTTGCTGAACCTATATTTCACCCACATTATACATTTATTAATTGTTCTACTTAGATTTGAATTTATTGTTTTAAGTTTTTTATTTTTTTTTAAATTTATTTAACCGAAACTCATTTTCTTGTAAACAAAAAGGATCATAACGATTTTGTAACATTTTTTTTTTGTGGTTTATCATTGTTAATTTTTATCAAAAATATCGAAATATTGTAAATAATCCATGGTTTTCTAACTCAGTACGACAAAAGCAACTAGTTATTATAGGTTATACGTTTGCTACACAAGGTCCGAGGACTGAACAACGGTTGTACATTATCCATTGTTTAAAGACGTCTGTTACACTAGATGTATACAACTGAAACGTCAAAATATCGTGTATTAGTAACGTTGATGTTATAATCCTGGTATACGTCGTGCATAAAAGTTTATTAGTAAGGCTGTGTCAGTATAAGCTGACTTCGCATTGTACGGAAATCCTTTACAATGGAGACCACCATAAATTGGAATGTATAGCTTGATGTGTAGCCGTGTGTACCTTGGAAATGTTCAATACAATCATGTTGATTGGAGAAGGTTACCAACCGAAACTGAAAAAAGTATTCTTAAATTAACTTCTGTTGCTTCTTCTGTAAAACTTGCAAGACATCGTGCAATATGGTTTTATAGCAATCATTAGTAAAGCTTAGCAAGTACTTGCGTGTAAGGACGCAAGGGTAGGCTTTTTGTATATTATTATTAACAGTTCTCAAACCTATATAATATCCTTTTGTTGTAGCCGTGATACAATTTTAGGATTCTGTATTTTAAAACAATCTGGTAGGTAAATTATACATTCTGTAACTATGTAATATCCTTTTGGAATAAATTCTATTTATTTTAGATTTCCATTCCGGTTTTTTATTTCGCACCTAAAATCCCTGTATCTATTTTGAAAGAAATAAAAAAATATTTCTTAAAAAAAAGGATAAAACAAAAAAAAAACACGAAGTGAAAAATATTATTCTAAAAAAAACAAAAAAAAACTTTTCCACAAACAAAAAAAACAACCGACTTCCAAAAATTTCGGAAGTCGGTGTCTTTGGTTTTGAATTTTCGTTTTTTGCCACGGACTTCCGAAATTAAAGTTATTTTTCACTTTGTAGTGTTTTGTTGGAAGTCAGTTGTTATTTTTTTTTTTTTGGAAAATATTTTATTTTTCACTCTTAGTTGTGGTACCTACCCCACACAAATTCGAATACCACTACTTGCTATGTAAGTAACAGTCACAAGAACTTACTTATTATATCACCCAGTGTAAGTGGGAAAAAATACGTATTATTGAAGCTAACTCAAAAACTATCCAAGCAAAGTTAATAAAATTTATATGGGACCACCCTTTCAAACAAAAAAAGAATTTTCAAAATCGGTCCACAATTGACGGAGAAATCGGTGGACATAAAAAAAAACAAACATACGCTATGAACATAATATATAACCTCCTCCTGTTTGGAAGTCGGTTAAAAAACTGAACTGAATGCTTTTATTTTCACGAAAACTCTTTCGGAAGATTCAAGTTTTAAACGGTCGTCTGCAAACTTCTTTGCAGTAATCTATCGCTATATCTTCAAATAATACTAATACGCGTCATCAACACGATAGAAGAGAAGAAAAGATCGAAAAGTGGGGGAACTCACTCCATTAAAATGGTCAACATGAACAATTCAATGACAAGTCGAAGTACGATCAATTGTCCTGCAATGCTGATCGTAATTAAAATGCAGTTAAAATCTCACCAAAAACCTTGGCTTACTCGATTTATCATTATATTGTAGTTCAAATTGAGGCAGATCAAGATACTCATGAGAACAAGTCTTGTTACGGTGAAATTGGTGAGATCACGTAGACGAAACGCGATTCTGATCCTATCAGAGTGCTATGAAGATTGGGTGCTTATGACGAGTGCATGCGACGCGTCGTAGATCGTTCATTCAAACTCATACATTTGAAAGGTATTGATAGAATACTAGCATAATAATTATGTGCGATTAATACCCACTATGTTATTTTCTAGATATAATACGAATGACCCTTTTGAAAGGTTTTGTGAGTATTTTATGTCTATCATATTTGTCGAATATTTATGTCTAGATCGTTAATTGCGTGACTAAGCTGGAACCACATCGTGAATTGTATTGCATTACGAGTTACTTTAAGATAGATATATCTAATTGTCGTTTTTATCTAATATTTTAATGAGATGATTTCGTCAGAGCCAGTCGTCTATTTACAAAAATGACAAAGGAAAGGCAAGCCGATTACATCAACAAGTTTTTATGAAAACTGCTATTATTGTTAAAGCCGTAAAGCAATGCAACAATGTTGATTTCCCTCCACCTGATCCGATGCCCTTAAGATTACCCTTGTTTACGAAATATACCGTGGTGGAATTCCGAGTACTCATATACGTATTTGGATAATTGTACCGAAATTTTATTACTGTTTATGTGACATCTCTGACCGTAAATGTTGATATGCGGCGGTCAAATTTGCGCTTTATTCTGTTGTGGACTTGGGCCAGTGGAACCTTTTTAGTTTTATTTACCGCAAGTCGTTAAAACGCATGATTTTTTTCATGAAATATAATTAGTAAATCTATTTACATCATCAGAACGTAAGATAACAATACTTAACATCACACAAGCTCATTTATCTGTTGTGATTTATTGTAATCGACATCTTCTCAGTAAATCGGCCACATGTACATCAGTTTTGTCTAGGTAGGGCTGCTCCATCATCGAAGCCGAATAACTTGGCTATTGGTTGTCGCCAGACGGTTTTGATCCAGACAGCGTTGTCATGTCAAACCGTTTCAATTGTCCGTTCTTACGTTTTATTTATCTGGTTGCAGACCTTTTCTATTTCTGTTTTTTTCTGCAATTATGAAAAGACCAGAATAGAGATGAAAATTAATTTCTATGTCATAGCTTGGATGAGTTACGTGCTAAATATGTATTGGACGTTATCTCCTCCACTATTCCCTTTAACCAAATTAAATAGGTCCACTTAAGTCCGCATTCGATAATAACAAGCCGGAATATAAATTGGGTATCCCGTAAAAAGTATCCCAAAGCAGAAAATTAAGTTGCTAATACTTTGTCAACTTCAGCAAATAAATCAACGCAGAGATGAGACAGATAGTGCAAAGTGCGGATAGTTCGCCGTGACAGGGATCTATTTCTATGAAACAGAGTATTTTTATGTTACGGAAAACTGAATTATGTCCCAGTGTTTGGTCGGTAACTCGGTTACGTCCACTGATATATTTCTGGGTTGCTTCAAGTAGTAACGCTCGAGGTTGCATCTGATTTATATGTTGTCGATACGTTTGTTGCTTTCTCGAGTTGTCGGGTGCAGTTGCTTTTATTGCTCTATTGTTTGCCTCCTGGGCGTAGATTACGAGTACTTCGAGTAATTTACTTGTAACCACTGTGTATTGTAACTATCGGTTTCTAACGTTAGTGTCGTAATGAATTGCAATACATTCGCGTGTGGTATGACCCACAGCAATAATTTAAGATGAGCGATTGCTGTGAAGAAATTTTATGTCGTGTTTGTGTCTAGAATTGTAGTCTTAGAAATCGTGAGTGGTTAAACTTAGCACCAGGGGTGGGTAAAGACAATTCACACGATGCAAGTTGAAGATGTGAATCGTTAAATGAAAATACTGTTATCCTTATCTCACGACCCAAAAAGGACGTAAATTAGCGTCGCTTTGTTGGCTTCTAATAAAATGTAACATCTTAACTGTTCTTATCTTATATTTTTGTTTGGAATCTTAACTACCTGGCTTCCGTCAAGGCGTATTTCTTCAGGTCCTGCGGCTTGAGTGACGTGGATGACTATTTAATTTATGTCCATTACTCTGAGGCGTTTCATTTTAATGTGCTCGTTCATTTGGGTGACAGCCGGTGACGCTCTGGGCGCCATATTGATTGTTATCTGCTAACCAACGCTTTCAAACAGTGTCTATAGGTCAGTTATATTGTTTAGATTTATTGATTCAATGGAATTGATACAGTTTCGTTTAATTGCTATCGATCGAATGATATATGCTTTAATTTGGTTTAAATAATAAGCGGTATACTCAACGATGCTTTTTCTTATCTACTTAAGTCAATCGAACTCATCATTGATCTTCTGTACCTTAAGTTACCAACTATCACTTTGAACTTACATTTGTATTATGATTCTCTTTATATTCAGCCTTTTATCCAATTGATTAATCTATTCGGAGTCTGGATTTGTGCCCGGTTGATGGCAATAGGCTCGCCCCCTATTACATGGGACTTAAACATAACTGGCGAAATGTGGGTGTACTATAGGTACACCTCTGCCTAACCCTTCGGGGAATATAGGCGTGATGTTATGATTAATATATCTTTTCCTATCGTTTGAGATTTTATACTTTTCCTCTATGTGCAAGTAACTTAACAAAACAATAAACTTTTATTCAGCAATTATTAGATCCAACTCACAAGAAGTGCTTAATAAACAAGCTAGTTCAATAGCTTCCATAATGAAAGTAGCAAGAACAATATATAGAGGCATTACTCTCGCGATCCTATTATCAGATCGATAATTCAATCTCGAGCGATATTGTCTGCCTGCCTTGGGGCTGTTGGTGCCGACGACGTCGCTTCTGTGGTGCTGTCGGAAGAACGGTGAATTAAATTTGAGGTTTGTGGATACTTGCTGATTTCCTCTGTGAGGCCTTGTTGTAGGTATGTAAAATGTTCGATTTTCTGGAAACTTTGAAGGTAACATGTTCAATTGTTTGTTTTTCAGGAAATATTGAAGTTGCAGTGAGGTTTGCGTTGGGAGTTTTTGATAACTTATTTTTGTGACTACATTACATGTAAGAACAACGCAGTATTCAAGTACCTTATCTTATAAAATTACCCACAATTTTAATTCTCAAGTACCTACGAAAATTATGAATTTTGTGGAAAACAGTTTTCGTAAGTTAGAAGGTAATCTATCTTATTAGGTACTTAAAATTAGTAGTTTATAGACAATAATTTGGGAAATATGAAAGGCTCGGCAAAAATAAAGTTCTTCAAAAGTTTTAATCTATGACAAATAAAGCGATTAATAAACCCGATCGATAAAATGAACGAAGGCACAATAACATTAGGTTTCGATTTGAACACAATTAAAGGGTTCTGCCGCCACGGATATCAATACCTGTACTTTGTGACACACTGGGTCATGTTTTAATTATAACCTATAGTTTAGTGAACCAGGATTGATATATTATCATAAATTACAGGTTCCGTTTCAAAGGAATATGGAATTATTTTGAAGGAGATGATTATCATTGAAGGTACACGTGTTTGAATAATGTTTTCTTATTTTGTTTGTAATTTTAAGCAGGTATCATTATTTTATGTTTTACCGTTATAATATTGTACCTACTCATGTATTGCTACATTATTAGGATCTTTGTATCTTGCAGATTGCGGTTTAATTACTACTTTCATGTCTCAATCTTTGCATTAGCTACCAGTTTCGAGCAGACTGTACTACTGAACTTCGATGTTTAGAATACCGATGTACTTGTATTCAGCATAGCTATTCACAATAATTCGACAGGTTGTCAAATCGAAAATGACATATTTTCACTTACTAAATTGCCTTGCCCCCGACGGCAAATAGCTGTCGGAAGAATAGTGGTCGTCTAATTGACAAAATTTTCGAGTTTTGGATGTGTGAACAGCCTTTAGAGGACTCTTTTGATAACATTGATTGATATTCAATTTGGCTTGGAAGCGGAGCGAACAGTTGTGAATAGCTATGCAGGTCACTTGAATATCAATACTCCCAAATTGGAAAAGCCTACAATCCTAAAAATACTGGGGACAGAAAAAAATACTGGATTTGCTATTATTGTGCCACTTTAAGGCCTTTCCTCACTGGTCGGTACGTCAGCGGTGCGGGATCAGCATGGTCTGTATACTCGGTGCCGAAAACTTACCGAGCGCCTATATTTTAATGATCGTTTCCTGATTGGCTTGGTATACACGGGAGCTGGGAGGGATCGTTTCGGTTTACCGCGTCTCGGTAGAAACATCCAGTGCGGTACCCGCTCACGTTTTACAGCATGCTTGGTATATTGGGTACTGAAAGCTTACCGAGCGTTTATATTTCAATGAATTAAGTGGTACTGCACAAATTATACCGAAAACGTAACGTTAGGTCCGTAAATGAAAGCAGTGCGGTTTCATTTCAGTACACAAAGCATGCTACACTGCACTGCTGCTTACCGACTAATGAGGAAAAATTAAGGCAGTGCTCCTTCTTCCTCATTGGTCGGTGCGGTATCGTTTCGGTATAGTTCGCTCGGTATACCGAAACGATACCGCACCGACCAATGAGGAAACGGCCTAAGAAGCCATGTATATGGCTAGGGTAACTACACAGGAGTCAAACAAAACAAGGAGGATGTCAAACAAAGTCATACATGTTTTAGTGGCAGTAAAAAAACTACCCGTTGTTTATTTCCTCGTATCCATTGAAAATGTAATTAAACAAACACCGTTAGAACTTATTCAATGAATAGCCGTCTTTCGAGAATAATTGCGCACTATTAATTTACACTTAGGTACACAATACGAGGTCTAGGTATTATGTACCTCAGTGTGACCTAGAATGCGTCCTAATTACACAAACTACTCGACAGGGAAGCTCGATGGATTCCTCGCGTATGTGTGAATAAATATACCTACTAGTTATTATAATTGTCTAATGTCGATAGTTGGTATAATAAAATTTTAGAGGACAAGTCTGTACATTGAAAATATTGGGGTGCTAGAAATGAATACCAAGAAAAGTAATGGCTTTCTAATTTTGATTTGCATCAGGCAAAAATAATTGCACTGTTACAGTGCTGGGTAAATAATAACCTACCTCCAACTTCTTGATACTTTTACTTAAGACATCCTCTTAAGAATTTGGAAAGTGTTAGATTGATCCAATATCGATCTAGTGTCACTGGTGACCAGCGCTGGACTGAAATACTTGATCAATGTAAATCAGCCATTATTAGGTATTGAAGAGGCGGTAACAGCTGGTGGCCCTTTTGTTTTTTCTGCAGTAGTTGGGAGTTTCTAAATTATGTCTTTCTGAATACCATCTGAGCAAACCCGCGGGCAGGTGCAAGTAATTAATAATGGTTTGTTCAAGCGTCGTATTTATTGATTGAACGTCCACGACCTCGCTTCATTCAAGGGCTGAGGAGTGAGGACACATTCTTGGAAACTATAAAAGGTTGGAACTTGAAGACGCCATTTGTTTTGTGTGTTCATGTCGAAATTTTCCTTATAACGATCTGTTAAATGACTGTATGTATTAAGGTGTGTAACTGTTGTTGATGATTTTGGCTATGCAATAACAAAAACAAAGCTGATATTTTCCGCTCCTGACATCATAAAATTGATAAAAATGCCAATAAGAAAACCTGTTAGATAAAGAAGGCTACCTAAACATACTATTAGTAGGTATAGAAGTCACTCTTCCGTACTTATCATGACTAACTTCTAATCTGAACAATGTCTAGCTGTTACTACGAAAAGTTTGGCGTCGTAACCCCACTGAGTTTCAGGAAATCTCTGATACAATTTACGTTAGCATCATTCGCTATTGAAGCTAAGAGACACTGCGAGTCGACAATGAAGCTTGATGAGTACCGCACGTCGAGTGACTAACTTGACTGTCAAAAGTAAGTAGGCATTGAACGCACCACCAAAGTGCATCAAGCAATAATGGGGTGATGTCATAAGGGTTCCGTTTTACCGTTTAAGGCGTAGAATCCATACTAGCGATCCATTTCCGGTGATTAATCATAAGCAGTTTGACTCATGTTATTTATTGAACGGTTTATTGCAGCCTTGTAAGTTTTAATAGGTTATTTTTCAACGAATTACTTACTGTTTTTTTCAAAGCTGATGGATATATTTTATACTTGCAATAGATGGAGTAAACACGGTGCTGAAGGATTATGTGTACCTACTAGTCTTGTGTTATATGGGAGTAATCACCACAATGATCTTTTATTAGTCGCTCAGGGTTTATCGACTGCAGTAATAACAGCTTAGTTATTACTGCACAGGAGGATTGTCTGTCCTCGTGATATTATTCTTAACTCATCCTTGATCACCTGGGCCCCTGTGGTTTCACTGAAGAGATTACTGTTTACGGGGTGATTTGAAGATGATGGAAACACTGATCGGTATAAGATTGAGTCTAGCTCTACCTATAATACTTAGATAGTACCTATATGAGCGTAACTCAACAGTTGCATAGGTATTAAAATGGTATTTGAATGAACTAATCAGCTATAATAAATTGACCAAAATTGTTATCTAAATCAACAGATAAATTCGAAATAATATCGATAGTGCGACAGGAAGTGATTTAATAAACTTCGTCCGATCACAATGTTTCGAATAAAAAGTAACATGAGCTTTGTTAACGTCGCATGATCACATCCCTTGTTATAATTTTTACTTTTTCTTTTATTAATAAAATCAAGAGTGTTCGGAGTTTATGGCAGGTGATATTTGTTGTCTTTTGACCTTGTCGTGTACCAATATTTTGAATAAATTATACAGAGGTATGGTGTATTCTCTCATCTATGATTTTTGAAATAATCTATGCGTCTCGTTCGTGAACGGGCGCCGTCAGTAGGGACTGGTCATCTCTTAACTGCCACTGCTTATATTAATTTAATTTGTGAATTGTTTTTCTTTATCATTTTATTACGGACACTTTTAACGTTCTGCATCGTTCTCACATGAATAATTTCAACATGAACAGATGTAACCAACATTTTGATTTAAAAGAGTGTCCGTGGAGTTTCTTGCCCATTATTCTCCATAGGTACCTACTACGCTTTGGAATGGGCAACTAGCTTCATCTTTCTGACTAACCGACCCCTTGACAATTCAAAAGTTTATTTAAATTGGTTTATTTGAAATAAATGCTTTGAGTTTGAGTTTGAGTTTTATGGGTAGGTAGGTACTCATAATAAACCACAGTAGAAGCTAGATGTAGATAGGAAGAGTAAACTTTTACTTACTTTACTATTACGTTAAGTCATCTTCTTAGGTAATAAAAATGAAATGCTCTTCGTTGGTAAGCGCCTCACTTTAAAACTGCTGGACCGAATTGCCAATTTTAACATTGGAACAGATTCTTAAGGAAAGATACATTTGAAAAGTTTCCGGAAAAATTGAAAAATTTGGGAAAACTGAAAGTGTATTATTGTCTATGGGAATTTCGTATGAATTATTGTTTAGACAGGACAACGTTTATTGGATCAGCTAATAAGTTTATAAAACTATAAGCAGGTAATTTGTATTTAATTGTATAGTTAATTAACTCGTGGCTAAGTAATAACAGCCGCACAGGTCACTCCATCAGGTTAAGCTACGCTTGCCGGGGTTGGTCCGTGGATGGGTGACCATCTTTACATACCAAGACTCCTCCGTGCCTTGAAAATAACGTTAAGCCGTTGGTCCCGGCCGTCATTCGTGGATCTTTGACAGTCGTTACGGGTCGTCAGAAGCCCGCAAGTCTGACAACCAGTCTTACCAAGGGGATTGTATTACCCAATTAGAAAGAAAGAAAGAAAAAAGTTTAAAATACAAAAATGCGAAAAGGTTGGGGGAAGCATGCGTCACATCCATGCAAATCGGCTATCATTATAATCACTGGGTTGAGACAGACACTGAACACTGGAGATCAGACAGGCAGTCGCTACATGTAAAGTACTTGTATTCAGCTGCATCCGGTTAGACCGGAAGCCGACCCCAACATAGTTGGGAAAAGGCTAGGCAGATAGATTTGACTGAGTTAGTTAGTCTTTTAATTTGGTACCTAGTGTAAATAGTTAGTTGTGTTTATTGTATATTAAAAAGTGTAATTAATTAAATTCAACAGTAGTTAATTCAAAGAACTAATAAAAAAAAAAACTAAAAACTTGACTGCAAAAACATGCATGTTTTTCTCTTTTCAGTTCTGTGTTTTTTCAGTCGGTTTTTTCTAAAAATAATTTGCTTTATTTGAAGGTTTTTAGTTTTATTAAAATATCTATATTAACTCATTACTAGCTTTTATTTGATCCCAATAATGTAGTTTTTTTTCAAACCTTCCCCTCCTTTTTTGTATTTGCAGATGCAGTATGTAAATATTATATTATAATCTATTTCACTCCCACGATTAAGACGAATCTAACGACACCTCATATGTTAAAATCCATCAAGCCGTTTAGGCTACAGAGCGTGCCGTGTGCCAAAGAAATACACATACATACATACTCTCGAAAAACATTACCCTCCTTCTGGGGCAGTCAGGTAAAAATGGGCTCGTCCGGGATTTGAACCCGGGGCCTCTCGCATCCAAAGCGAGAATCATACCACTAGACCAACGAGCCGCTTGTTGTCAGCCTGAAAAGAAACCTTCATACAGTGAAATAGGTATGTATAGTTAGGTAAATACAGAAGATTCAGTCCATTTTTGGGGTACCGTACCCGAAGGGTGCCAAACGGACACCCTATTACTAAACCTCCGCTGTCCGTGCGCCCATCTGTCTGTCAGCGGGCTGTATCTCATGAAGCGTAATAGTTAGACAGTTGAAATTTTCGAGCTACGTATGGTATTCCGAAATACCGCTCACCGAAAGGACGGTTTTCCGATAACACTCTACTCCGACGGTTAGTTGAACGAAAAAATAATTGGCCGATGAAACGTTTCGCCGAAAATATTATTTATCGACGGTTGGTAGTCCGAATGAATCCTTCACCGATGTAACGGTTCACCGAAAACACTCTTCAACGACGATTGGTTAAACGAAAGGGGATGTGGCGCTCGGCGGCCGCTGCCGCGGCACGCTCGCTTCGCTCGCTCGCCTTCGCGCGTTAATGGTCACTGTTCTAACCTAACCTAACCCAAATGATGACGTTTCTAAATTATATTAAACGTGTGAAACGAAATTATGCGAAATTAGCGTAAACTGAATGCTATCGGCGAAAGATTCGTTCGTTTAACCAATCGTCGTTGAAGAGTGTTTTCGGTGAACCGTTACATCGGTGAAGGATTCATTCGGACTACCAACCGTCGATAAATAATATTTTCGGCGAAACGTTTCATCGGCCAATTATTTTTTCGTTCAACTAACCGTCGGAGTAGAGTGTTATCGGAAAACCGTCCTTTCGGTGAGCGGTATTTCGGAATACCATACGTAGCTGGAAATTTTCACAGATTGTGTATTTCTATTGCCGCTACGACAAAAATAGTAAAAATTAAGTTAAAAAATTAAAGGAGGGCCCGCCCCCCTTTAATTTTTAACTTTATTTTGTTTATTAATATTTTTTTTATTAAAGGTTATTAATTAAAGGGCCCCCTTTAATTAATAACTTTATTGGATTTTTTTTTTAATACAAGACACGTGTTTTATTCGGCGTTTTATGTTAAATATTGTACGGTGGTACAAGTCTAACTCGCACTTAGCCGGTTTTTATTAGTAAAGGTGCGTCAATAGTTTTTTCGATCAGTAGATTTTACTTTGTTACTTGGTATGGAGAGGATCTAATTAACGTTTTATCTTGCTTATGCTAATGAAAATCTTTTATTGTGATTGCTTTAGTGGCGATCATGTTAATTGTTTATCCATTATTTAATCACAATCATTTATAATTGAACATGTTACTCTGCAAGTATAATATATAAGTTATTTACGGAAGTCACAATAAATATTATTATATTATGACTAGCTGCGCCCCGCGGTTTCACCCGCTTAAGTGTCGATCCCAAAGGAATATCGGATGAAATGTATCCTATGTGTTAATCCAGGTTATAAACTATCTGTGTAACAAATTTCATCCAAATCCGTCCAGTAGTTTTTGCGTGAGAGTAACAAACATCCATCCATGCATCCTCACAAACTTTCGCATTTACAATATTCCATGTAAAATATATCTATACTAATATTATAAAGAGGAAAGATTTGTATTTTTTTTTTTTTTTTTATGTAACGAATAAACTTAAAAACTACTGGACCGATTTGAAAAATTCTTTCAGCAATGGATAGCTACATTATCAGCGAGTAACATAGGCTATATTTTATCCCTGTATTCCCACGGGAACGGGAACTACGCGGGTGAAACCGCGTGACGTCCGCTAGTATATAATACAAAAATACAAATCTTTCCTAAACGCTCCCATCAGCGCCGCTTCCTCAAAGCGGCCCACTACCCCGTACCCCTATGGTTCGGGCGACGACGAAGCGGAGTCCGCTGCTTCTTCTTCTTCCTCATCCTCCTCCCAATCCGACGACGGTTTCACAACCGTCCAAGGAAAGGGCAAGAAGAGGAAGAACAAGAAGCAGAGCTCGTCCCAGGCCAGCAAGGTCGTTACGCTTGAGGACTTAGACTTTGCTCCCTCGTCGCCCGCACCATTAGTACCGTCCTGTAAAATCTCTCCCGCTACCCCCGCGACTTGCGCTATAGTAGCTTCCCCCACCACCTCCCGTCCGATTACGTCATACGTAAGCTGCGCTACAGTAGCTTCCCCCTCCACTACCCGCCCGATTGCGTCATCCTCCGCGAAGGATACCCCCGCGCCTAACGCTAAAAAGATCCCTCTCCCGCCACCCTTGTTCATTCAGGACAAGGGAAAGTGGACGGACATCTCGAAATGGTGTGCCGAACACAAAATCAATTTCTCTAGCGCCCGAAATACCCAGCAGGGTATCAAAGTCTCCGTCCCTACGTCGCGCGACTTTAGGGACCTAACCCGTCTTCTGAGAATGAGAGGTGTGTCATACCACACCTACTCACTCCCAGAGGAAAAGCAAATCCGCGTCGTGATTAAGCGAATCCCACGCGAAATCCTCCCCGCCGAGATCCTCAGCGACCTTCAGTCGCAAAAAGTCCCCGTTGACGAGGTCCATCGTATGCACCGCTCTAGAGGCGGTGAATCTTACGATATGATACTCGTAATCTGCCCGCCCGTCGAGGGCCACCACCCGATATTCCAAATTCGTTCCCTGTGCAATCTCACAGGGTTCGAAATTGAGAAACCCCATAAGAGTGGCATTGTCGGTCAATGCCACCGCTGCCAACTATACGGTCACTCTCAGAGGAACTGCCATGCCACACCCAGATGCGTCAAGTGCCTGGGTGAGCATGGCACTTCAGACTGTCCCCGTCCAAAGGATCGTACCCTTTGCACTGACCTTCCCAGCTGCGTTCTATGCGGCAAACAAGGCCACCCGGCCAACTACCGTGGTTGCCCCAAAGCCCCTAAGGCCTCTTCTCCCAAACTGGCCAAGCGTTTCGACGCCCGCCAGCAAAGGGAAGCTCCCTCCTCTTATAGGATTCCCTCATCCCATTTGCCCCAACGTCTAAGCCCTCAGAGGCCTAGTCCGTGGAGTTACCTCCACCACCAGCAGTCTTTTCCTGCCATGGTGCCCTCTCAATTTTCAAATTTCCCTCCCCCTCACCCCGCTCCCCTCCCCCGCCTTATGGATCCCCGTATTCGCGCCGCCGCGCCACCCGCGCCCCCTGCGCCCTTTGCGCCCCCTGCGCCCTCTGCGCCCCCGGCGCCCGCCGCGCCTCCCGCGAAACCCACGCCCGCTCCTAAAGCTACGCGCCCCCCTCAAACCACTCCTGTGGTTAGCCCCAACGCCTCCGTTGACTCGTTCAACGTCATCACATCAACCTTCTTGGCCTTCGTCTCCCCTCGCGCAAAGACAATGGCCAACGAAATCCTTGCGGCTCATGGCAATCTCCTCCAGATCCAGGCCATCTACAATGCGTACCCCGATATTACGCAAGCCTTAACCTCCCTCGCTACTAAACCCCATTATGGATAATACGGTCTTAGCTAGGTTCAAACCGCGATCCCTAATAATAGGCTACTTCAATGCAAACGGCATTAAAAATCAACGCGAAGAGATAGCGGCGTTCCTCCGCGATCATCAAATAGATGTTCTCTTAGTCCAAGAGACTTTTCTAAAACCTTGCAATCGTAACCCATCAATAGCTAACTACCGGATAGTTCGCAACGATAGGTCACGATGCCATAGAGGAGGTACCCTGATTTACTACAAAAAGCAGCTTCACTGCATCCCAATTGACCCTCCTCCCCTCTCACGATTAGAAGTTTCGGCCTGCCGCCTAGGCATGTCAGGCCACGAGCCGATCACTCTCGTGTCGGTCTATCTCCCCCCCGCTAATACTTCGGAGAATTTCCAACTCCTCTCTGACGACCTCTCGATTCTAGTCACTATGAGTAACTCGCTCATTTTAGCGGGCGATTTCAATGCCAAACATCCCTCCTGGAATAGTTCGGTAACCACCACAAGAGGCCGACACTTGTTCGACCTCTCCCACTCACTGACCTTTGACGTCATCGCTCCGATGACTCCCACTCACTTTCCGGTTAACGTAAATCACGCCCCTGATATCTTAGATGTGGCGCTCCTTAAGAACGTCAACCTAAGACTAGACTCAATAGAAACTGTAAATGAGCTCGACTCTCAATCAGCTCGAATCACCGTCCGGTAGTCATGAGATTAGATCCCCGCATAGGTCTCCGCGACCCCAACGCTCCCCCTATCACTAAGAGGATCACGGACTGGAAGAAAGTAAGCACTCAGCTGAAATCCAACACGTCTCCTCAGTTAGACTCTATTCCCGACCTATTCAAATCTATCGCAGACACGACGTCCGCGATCGACTCACTCACTAATCACGTACAAACCGTCCTGAACGAATGTTCAAGGGAAGTTCCAGCGACGGAAGACCGTCACTGGAGCTTGCCGGACGATGTGCGTGTATTACTGACTGAGAAGAACGCGGCCGTCCGTGCCTACAGCAGCTTCCCCTGCCCCGCAAACAAAGCCCATATGCGCTATTTACAGAGATCTGTAAAGACACGCATACAGGAGCTGCGTGACGCGGGCTGGGACAAGATGCTCGGCGAACTAGAGCCCAACCATCAGGCATTTTGGGAACTTCAGAGGAAACTCAAATCCCCTCAAACCTCCTCCATGCCCCCCCTGACCGGCCCCGATAAGACCATAGCCTTCGAGGACGTTGAAAAGGCAGAATGCCTGGCCGACACCCTCGAGGCCCAATGCTCACCCAGCTCCCTGCCAGTAGACCAAGCTCACCTCCTAAAGGTCGACGCTGAAGTCGAACGTAGAGCCTCTCTCCCTCCCGTCGACGACCCTGATTGTCCACTGCCTCCCGTCGCTCCAGACGAAGTGCATGACATTATCAAAGGTCTTAAAGCTCGTAAAGCTCCCGGTTCAGATGGACTCACCAATAGGGTGATCCAATTATTCCCTGCCCACCTGATAATGCTTTTGACTACCATCTTCAATGGTGCCTTAAGCAACAACTTCTTTCCCCAGTCGTGGAAAGAAGCCACCGTCATAGGTATCAGAAAGCCTGGTAAACCCAGTACCGAGCCCTCTAGCTACCGTCCCATCAGTTTGCTCAAGGTTCTCGGAAAAATCTATGAGAGGCTTATTTACAAGCGTCTCAGAGACTTCGCCGAGACCAAGGGCCTCATACCCAACGAACAGTTCGGCTTTCGAACTGAGCACTCTAGCGTGCATCAGGCCCACCGCATCATTGAGTTCATAAGCGATGGTTTCCAACGCGGCTCTCTGACGGGTGCAGTATTCTTCGACATTGCGAAAGCATTCGATAAAGTCTGGCACAACGGCTTATTATACAAGCTGTACCAACTCGGTGTGCCGGATCGTCTCGTACTCATCTTACGGGACTATTTATCGAACCGCGTATTCCGCTATCGCATTGAAGGAGCACTTTCCTCTCCCCGCCCCATTCGTGCAGGAGTCCCTCAGGGCTCCGTGCTAGCTCCCCTCATGTTCACGCTATTTACTAGCGATATTCCAAACCCAGGTAGAAGGGCGCACTTCGCTCTGTTCGCAGACGATACGGCCATCTACTTTAGGTCTAGATACCCCGACAATATCGCCCACACTCTCCAAGGCGCAGTCAATCGACTCGCTGCCTGGTTTCGAAAGTGGCGCATAGAAGTCAATCCCGAAAAAAGCCAAGCGGTTCTCTTCTCGAAACCGCGCACAAGGCTTAGAGACCCCCTCCCCCGACCTCTCACTATGTTCGGTAAGCAGATCCCTTGGGAGAAGCGAGCCAAATACCTAGGTGTTTTCCTCGACCACCATCTCACTTTCGCTGAGCACATAAAGAAGGTTCGTTCGCGAGCCGCTTTCGCTCTCGGTAGGCTCCATTCCGTCCTAAACGCACGCAGCAAGATGTCACTTAAGTGCAAATTGCGAATCTACACAGCGTGTATTCGTCCCATCATGACTTATGCGGGTGCCGTCTTTGCTCATGCAAAACCCCATCATATCCATAGGTTGCAAACGCTCCAAAACCGATTCCTCCGTAGGGCCACAGGCTCCCCCTGGTATGTTAGGAACGAGAGTCTCCATCTCGACCTTAGAATTCCCACGATCCACCAATTTCTAAAACGCCTTGCAAAGCGTTACTTCGATTCCGCGGTCAAACATCGCAACCCTCTGGTTGTCGAGGCCGCCAGTTATGTCCCAAGTAGGATTAGCCGTACCCGCCGTCCTAGGCACATTCTCACCGACCCAGATGACCCCATAACCCTCCTCCAGGAGAGCAATAGGGCCACTAGCACTCTACACAAATACAGACGCCTCCCGTCATTCCAACCTCGCCGTCGAGGTCCTTTGCGATCGCGTCCGCGCCCCCGAGTAAATGATACTCCTCCCCGACCCTTGCTCGATAACGAGGTGCCAGCAGTGGTTTCGGCTGTGCACGTAGCTTTAAATTCCCCGATTAATAATAATGATCAAAACCTTGATCCAGCCCGTCCCATCTTTGATGTCCTCCCTCCGGTGACGCCCTAAGCCGAGGCTCGTACCCCACAGGGGGTGCCCTTAGCGAGCGTTCACCTAGCTTTTTAGCTTAGTTTTGTATGCCCCTGGCTGGAGGCTTTGAGTGTAGCAGCTTAAGGCAACCACAGGATTGACCGGTTAAGTAGTCATGACCTCAGAGGTCAGCTACGAGATGCCCAACAGAAAAAAAAAAAAAAAAAAATCTTTCCTAAAGAAAGAAAGAAAATGTATTTATTGAGACTCGCACAGGAAATCACAAATTAAACTAAAACACTCATTAAAACATTAATAAAAAATTTAAAAAACAAATTAAAAAAATAACAGAAAGTCCTGTACGAGGCCAAAAGGGTCCTCTTTATAATATTTGTATGGATATAGTAGGAATTAATATTTCAGTTAAAAGAATTCTAATCCTTAAAGGGCACTACTCGATATACTTATTTGTAACAGAAGGTTCATGATTTTCCCCACAAGGTCTGGTTAGAAAATGCGAAAATACTTGTCCTGATAAGTATCAAATCATGAACTCTTCAAGAAAAATGTATCGTAAGATGTGCTAGTAAGGACAAAGATAATGTCTAAAAGTATGAAGAAAGAGAGTGGAAATACATATATGCTACAGCGGTTACTGTACAGCATGCAACAAAATTAATGACTATTCTAAAGCGGCTTTAAACTGAATATAAACACGATATTTCTTGACCACACCGAACCAATAAACCAACTAACCGACGACATTTAAACCCTATTCACGCTATCATAAATACAAATTTTCCGCTTCACAAAAATCCTTTCATTATACAACCATGGACATCACTCCATGCCCCACAAACCGGTAACAAACAGGTGTAACTAAATCCTCCTTTAATCTTATTAATAGACATGTAAATACCGGATACATTTCAACAGGTCAAATAAAACATTTTTCTCTTCTTGTCGTACGGAACGATAAGTATAATGTATTGGTAATTAGGCTGTAATATATTGAGCATCGATGTTTCCCTCCCTTCATCAACGGAACATAACTCTTACTTTACGGATTTAATATTATTTATATACTATTTATTACGGATTGTAATGTTATAGAGATAGAATTGGGATCTTCGGATGTGTGTATAATTAATTTCTTATTTTGTTGTGAAATGTGTGCTGATCATGACCATTTGCATTCGATTTAAAATAGTGTCAAATACTAGAGATACGAAAAACTTTATTTATTAGTGTATTAGCATTTACATATGAATATTTTTATGTTTTAGTCAAAATAAAGACGCGGTAGATAATACAGGTGGGTTTGTCATAAATTGAATATAAGAATCAGTTGACAAATCAAAATTTATACCTATGCGAGCAGATAAAATAAATATTTCAAGAAAATCTTTGAAATTTCCCGGAATTTAGATATAGTACATTACTGCCGCGGCCTACAACTGGGGTATTGATGGACGATCTTGAGTCCATCAATGGTTGGTTGCGGCCAAGGCTTGTGTAGTACTTTTCTCAAATAATGCGCGGAAATTCAAACTGAGTAAATTAATAATACATTCCAGAATCAATGACGAACAACGATAATTTTTCACGCGCCAATATGTTCATTTGTTTCTTCTTTACTTTTAAACAGCTCTATTTGCGGATATGATGTCCATTCGTCACTTTCGCTATTTCGTCGCTATCCCTAATAGGTCGGATTCCCTAATACGTAATGCTGGCTCCACACGTTTGGCAAACTTCGCCAAGTCATCACAAATTCAAACGTGTGGATAGAGCCTTGGCTTGTATAGACTTGCAAGCGCTTGCGACCCATCCGATCGAGTGTCGGTTTTTGATGCATAAATCAAAGAACTTTGCGGCAAGCATTTGGGATCCATCTACACGTTTTTGCGTTGTTCGTATTGCTTGCGCCTTGCGCACTGGCTACGAGTAGACGTGCGCGCGTACCGTCCTTTAGTGCTAGCCTATCGAAACGAGTACCTAACTGGTCTATAATCGAAATTTTGCACTTCCAGGAATATTACCAACAAGAACCATGACATGTATCTGGAATCCGAAACATATAGACCACGAAGATAAAAAAAGTAGCCGATGCATGGCATTGGTTAAGTGAAATTTGAAACAAGCCAGTTATGAAAATCGAAAAAACAAGAAAGAAACAGTTATGATCACATTTCGTAAACATCAAACGTTATAGCCGACAAAAGCTCAATGTCCGTCATGCTTGTTTCCTTCCAACATACTAGCACACTCGCAAGCGTGTGGATATCGCTGTTTGCATCATCTAATTTATCCAAGCGTTTGTATAGGCTTGTAGTTTGTGGCAAGTTGCAAACTTGTGGAGCCAGCATAACCTTGTGCATCTGGTCAGCAAGCCAAATCGAAATTTAAATAAAATCTTTGAAAAGTTACCTCCTTGTTTGCCTTGTGTTGAAGTAAAAAGTTCGTTCCATTTTTAAATAACATGACAGATATGGATTTTCATACAAATATTTCCGGCCGGTGCTTGCATGTATTCGACCAGTACCGCAATTTTGATTTATGATTGAAGGAGGTTGGCAAATAATGCTCGAATTTCCAAGCATGTTTGAGAAATAATTATTTAACTAACCAATAGTTACACAAAATTAAGACGTAAAATAATAACCTTAGCTAGTCATCCAAGTGTCAAACAGTCGTGAGCTAGGCTTAAAATTAAAGAATTATTTAATAAATACGAGAACGCAAAACAGGGCTCGTCCGGGATTTGAACCCGGGGCCTCTCGCACCCAAAGCGAGAATCATACCACTAGACCAACGAGCCGCTTGTTTTCAACCTGAAAAGAAACCTTCGCACAAGGATTTGAACAATAAAGTCGATATATGTTTACGAGTATGTCGCTTTTTGTTGACCATACTATATTTTCTAAGTTATCTTGAACATTACTGAAAAGGGGTGAAAGAAAAATCTTCTTAAAAACCTGAATTTCACGCTGTGAAATGTCCAAACCTACGTGGAAAAAAATGTTATTTTTGTTTGTATGACTTTCGTCATGTACCTAGTAGGCCATTTGCATTTCAAGTTGGTAATATAATACATTGCATGGCAATCTCCTGCCTTCTGCTTCTCGTCAGGGCTTTCATGTATAATATTATTATTGCATGATTATTATTACTCAATTACTATTCAGTATCAATATAAGGCATTTCGTGAAAATGACTTTACCTAGGTACTCTAGGTACTTACTTAAGAGAAATTATTGTGTAGTTTTGTTGAAGGATCTCCCGACACCATTCACCGTCTTAAAGTATACAGACTTTGAAACCTAAGCCTCCTATAATAGCCCTATAACGTACACGATAGAGTCTATTTTCCCTTGATTTTAATTTCTACAATTGCAGTGTGGATTACGGCGTATTAAACTTGCGGTGTTTTCAAATCAAAGCGGTTGATCTTTCAGGTGATGGTCCCAAAATCGGCGGATAACGGTAGATGTCGCCGAAGAGGGCCTCGAGGAGAGGTCAGCTGCACTTTTCAACAAATTATAAACATTTAGGTACTGGATGTTTGTAAGGGACAATGGTTTTAATGTTTAAAAAATCGCATGAATAAATAAATCAAAGAGTCGGCACATAGCATTTGATGACCGAATTGGACATTCATTTGCAATTCTCAAAGTCTTGAATGTATTTAGCGACCGTCATGCCTCTACTCTTCAAACCACCAGAAGAACATGTAGACTCAAACAAATCTCGTGGAAGCATATCAAAGAAACGATCCCACCACTATTTCTTTAGGATTCGATCGAAATATTTTAGCAAGATTTCTCCTCAAACATTCTCCCATCTTTACCATCGCCTTAAACATTCACTTACAACCACTACCTCACACCTCATGGCCTCATACACGTGCTATGCGCCTGAGTCGACCGCAGCTTTACGACGCACATGCGAATTGGACGGCGGAACATCACAAACAGATCGTTCAGCATAAACACCCACCGTGGGACTTGACGGTGCGACCGGCGCCGTAACTTACGGTCTACGAACCTACGTAGCTCCACTAAATAAATATGTACAGAAGGTGAGTTTCACACGATGTGAGAAAACGCACGCACTCATAGCCACGGTTCACGTACAGCGAGTGCAAGCGCACTTGCGAAAGGCATTCGATCGAGTGAAACCGAGATCTCGGAGCGTACGCATCTATGTGTGCGAGCGCTTGTTTTCGGTCGTTGTAGGGAACCGATCCTCTGTACCTAAATATTTTGTGGTGCCGAGAGGCATAGTTAAATACAGGTTTGTGATGAACATTTACTACTAAACTGTTGAAGTGTGAACGTTTCAACAGTACATTTTAGCTGAAGACACTGTTGGTGGGAATTTTACCTGATTACCTGAGATCCCTCATCTTTTTGATCAATGCACGGATGGATCAAACTCATCATGACAGAATTATCTTAACATTACAACGTAAGTGTAATTACCTACTTCACTCTTCTTCTTTTCGTGTGGTTAGTGACTAACCTGGTGTCAGAATTGACACCGGTTTAGATGGCCGGCCTATTTCACTTATCAAACAAAAATAATTACGATGATAGTTGCAATAGTTAAAACTATGGCGCACCTACCAACGCCCGACTCCTAGTGAGAGGGTAGGTTGTTCCAAGACGAATATGTAACAAAGCTATTTTAACAGATATTTAAAGAAAGAAGACTTACCTGGATAAACTAAATAAGGCTTATACATATTTTACTAACCGTTCCTTGGGTCCAGTACACCCTTGCTTAATGCAAAGTTCCATTAAAACTGGTTCGTTAATTTTCGGAGAGATGGGCAAAGATCGGCACTCACTGGACGCCTGAGGGAGCACATCGCCGTCGAGGTAGACCACGGCGAAGGTGGTGTGACGATCTCTGACCTGATCCCTGAGACCTGATGACTGATCCTGAAAAGGGGAGGCCTTAGCCCCGCAGTGTGATAAAACGAAGGACAAAAGAAAAAACCGTAGCACAGATTTTTGCATGATGATGATCAAACCAAACATAATCAACCTATAATATGCCCACTGTTGGGACACAGGTCTCCTACGCGGGCCCAGTATGTTTTCCTTCATCGTTTTGAGAGCAGTGGTGATAAAATAATTTACACAACGTAAAGCGCCTATCAGGGTTCGAACAAAACGAGCAGTATGTGAAAATCTTCCATTTTCAAAGGTCTTAAGAAACCTTTTACACGTAAGTACTCATTATCGCGAAAGTAATTTTGTGTAGGTTTTTAGTAACAATACCATAAATATGTTAATTACTTATTTATGTACAGTAATGGACCCTCAACAATATGTTTTAGTACTTAGCCAGCACATAATATATTTTTATTATGTGTCCTACAGTTAAAATGTGTTATGTGTAGAATTGTGAAATGCTAACTTTGTGCTAACTACACCCAAATGACGCTGTTAAACTCGAAAATGTGGTACACACGGCTACACATCAAGCTATACATTTCCAGTGTAAGCTGACCTCGAATTGTACGGAAATCCTATCCGATGCGAGATCAGCATAAACTGGAATTGTATAGCTTGATGTGTAGCCGTGTGTACCTACTTAAATAATCAAAAGCTTTTTATTTATTTGTTTAATGTTTTTCTAACAAAAGAGTTAAACGCATATGCGTGACGCATTATGGCTCAATTTTGTTGTAAGTTGCTGAACACTGCTGGAAAAACTGTTGAAACAAACAAATAACTATCTAGTAGGTAAAGAGTACCATTTATTAATTAAACACATCATAGTAATTTTAGTGAGAAATTGTGGGATAGTAGGTCAAATAAAAATCGGAATTAAACTTAACTTGTAGTATATTAATCGCCAACCCGCCAACCCGCACTGGGCCCGCGTGGTGGATTATGGCCCACTCCCTCTCACCAAGAGGAGGCCTGTGTCCCAGCAGTGGGATCATTATAGGCTGATTATGTTATGTTATATTAATTAAAGATTATGAATAAAAAGCAGGTGTTATTTTTACTTACTGTTTAGTAAGTAAAAAATAAAACCGCGTTTTTAACATCACAATAATTCTAGTTTGAACAATTTTATTTCTCTAATTTTTGGTTCGGAATTAATTAAATTGATCGGTAAAACTGTTTGTTAAATAAAATGATCGGTAATGCTTTTTTATAAGTCTTGGACCAATTTGAGTACTTTTAGTTGTAAGTAATAAGTAGGTACTCATTTTTTAAATTTAATCGTTTACTTTTTTAATAACATTTTGCAAGACCGACCTTGCTATGCCTTATTGGATTCATTCTATTTTATTTCCATTACAAGACTGCTTAAATTGAAAACTTGTATACATATTAGAAACCTTTACGGATACATATAAGGCTGTTTGTATTAAATCGAGCGTAAAAATAATGTGACAAAATGTTACTAGTTGGTCTTATCAAAGATTATTGCATCACATTTGGATGGCAGCCATAGTAACTCAGTTTGTGATTTGGTACTTAAAATTTTGAAAATCAAAATAATATTTTATGTCACAGAAATTAAGGTTGAAAATTGTTAAGCAGTGGTGGAAGTTATTTAAAATGAGCTCTATCAAGCCCATGAGGTCTGCGACATTGTCGAAGAGTATTTTATAATGTGGCCAGTGACACAGTGTTTTATTTAGTTAAAGAATAAGAATTAAAAATAAAATTTTTACATTTAAGAATTTTATCACAGCCAAATATGGGTAGTTTGAAAAACTACGGCCGCTGACGCCGATGAACCTTTTAGTCTTGTGAGGCTTGGCTATTAAGGGCGAATTTCACCAATGATACTGAACGTAATCAGCACGTCTAAACCGCGTTCAACAGTTGTCAGTGACAAAAAAAAATGATTACACTGACAGCTCTTGAACGCGGTTTAAATGTGTTGATCGCGTTTAGTTTCATTGGTGTTTGTCCTTAATCTGTGCGCTACTGAATGTAACATCATCTTATCGAGGCAGTTTATCCCACCAATATGAAATATATTTGGTACTTTCTCACGGTAAGTGTCTTTAGCGTAAGAAGTAGAATGAACTTAAAAATATTGATTTTGACCACAATTATATTCAAAATTCTCATCCATATTCCGTACTAACTTTTGCCTGCAGCTTCGCTCGCGTGGATGTCGGAAAATATCCCAAGGGGAAGTTGTACAGGGATTAAAAGTACCCCATGTATTAATCCAGGGTATAAACAATCTGTGTGCCAAATTTCATCCAAATCGGTTCAGCCGTTTTTGCGTCAATCCAAAAAAAAAATACAAAAGTTCTAAAATCTATATTTTCGGCATCAGACTCGTTCCTACACCTCGAAGCAGTTACTTTTTTCAAATATATTCATTGTTCAGGTTTGACTTCGTTACTATTTATTATATGTGTTACGGCTAAAATCCGAAGTGCGGCTACATCTAGTTTTAGCCGGCTACAACTGGGTGCGGCCGGTAGCAGTTGGTTAAACTTACCTAAATGGATTCTCATCCATATACCGTATTCCAAATACACATTTAACCAGTCGTTAAACCGCACCAACTAAAATTCATATTAAAACTAAAACGATAAACCGTCCAACTAATCCGAGATTACGGCTAACCAAATACGGTGTCGGCACCTCATTTCATCGGCTCGCGGTTATCTAGCGGAAAGATGGCAATTTTGGCACGGGTTCGAACTGCAAACACATTGCACATGCATGCAGCCCGCGAGGAACCCCAAATTGCTCACCGAGACACCCTCCCCGCAGTAACTCATATGCTGTTCACGACATTTCGTGAAACCTCGTTGAAGTTGCGGCGAGTTACTTAGATTAGGGAATTTTCGATATTTCTCGTTTGATTTGAAGAAATATTGTTTGAAAAATTGTGTTTAGTAAAGGGTTTATCTCTGCCAATTTTATTTTTTTGTATAATTTATCGCAAAAATAACACATTGTAATCGGTTTGTTCATGAAATAATAAAAGGTAGTTTTTATTACATAAACATAGTAAAGAATACATAAAAACGATGCAGATAGTTACCTACGTCGTATAATAGTTTACCAACAAGTACGTAATTGCAGGTAAATAGCTAGTAGTAGGTACCTTCCTATATAGCCACCATGTAAAGTGTAAAACGACAATCCTTAAATACCTTAAGCTTATAATGCCAGTACTAATACATAGGTACTTAAAAAGTTACGCAACATTTAATTAAAAGAAAAGGTGTAACAACATTACTAATTAACATTTTTTGCCACTTTGCCCTTGGCCACGAGCTACACGCTCAAGCGACACGCATTTTGCAACAGTGACTGCGGAGGAAAGAAAATAATGAAAGAAGTTGTTAAGAGCCTCGAGGCATAGGCCCGCGACGCGACTTGCTGAGGACGGAAGCAAGAGACGCGCGCGCGTCGCTTGACGCAAGTCGCATCGCTCGAGGCCATGAACTTGGCCTAAAATTACCATATAAGAAGCTTTCCTGTTAAAATTTTAGCCAATCAACAAGGTGGTAGCCGGGCTAACTGCCCAAGGACGTTTATTTCGGTGTCACCACTATTTTGGATGCTAAAGAGCTTTTGCCATAATTCCTTTATGAGAAAACATTTCAGTGTTTTCTTTCGAGTTTTCCTAATATGTCCAAATTCCAACAGTGCCGGCGACATCACTGTTTGTTCCTCATGTAATTGTCGTAGTGTAGCGTATTGTCAAATTTTATTGCCCATATCAACTTTGTGTGTACTGTCAAAATTACTACGCAGTTATCGTCAGACCGTGTTTGTCTGTTGAGAGTTGCTACGTAGTTGTTATTATCACTAGGAGAACTGAAATTCTAGTATTTCATGACATCGTTAACAGTTTTAATTAGATTTGTAGTGGATGTTTAAGTAAGGTTTTTGATGGATGGTTTCAGGTTCAATTAACGTGATTACTTAATGCTATCAGGTAGGTGTTGCAGATAAAACTTAAGAACTTGGAAATGTATCTCGGCCATGGTAAGGAACGAGAGGGCATGGGAGGCCGTCACCTCTTTCTGCGAAGCAGTAATGCTCGCAAAGGAGGAGGCGGAACGCGTGAAGGAGAGGTAAATTTCGCGCCCTCACGCCTCTAACCGCCGCAGGAGACGCCCTGGGCGTCGGGAATCGCAGGCCGATTCGCGGCCACCGTAGGCACGGGCTTGCGGACAGTGAGCAATGGGTAGCTCGCCGTCTGATAAGCACCAGAGAGGCCCGGGTCGACGGCGCGTTCTGTTCCATGCGCACCTCAAAGAGATGTCAGCAGAACTGACGGGGTCTGATAGGGCCGATGCCTGCCGGGGTTGCGGTTTTGTCCGAAAGGGTTACCGTGGCCCCTGGCAATACAGGCAACCGAAGGAACACGATGGAGTCAGTAAGAGTCTGACACAACGAGCGGGAGAAGTTATATGATAATTTCCCACCCAAAAAAAAGTCTGGTAGATTTATAAAACAGAAAACTACTGGAAAATGCGTCATATTAATGCATATCTTATAGCGAGCACATTACCAACTTAATATGTATCTAAATACTGCGAAAAAATCAAGGCGCCTTGTCTCAATTTGCCGTAAAGGTTTTCAAACTCTTTAAAACAAAGATAAGAAAAGAAAACAAAGAGACAAGAAAATCTCCCAGAATTTCCCAACAAAGCGACATCATCCTTTCTAATTTATGATAACTTCGCATAAAACAAAGCCCTCGGAAGCAGTAGCCGGCCAATAGGCCAACGAGGAGATAATATAAGCGATTTCACCAACAGTTAATCACGTTCTCCAACTAAACACGTATTGAAGGCAATACGCACGAAAAACATCGTTTTTGCCACACGACATGCATTATGACGATTATTTACGGCTTGCAATAAAACTCAACGTATGCAAATGACACAGGGAGTGATTCTCTACAGATGAATCTCGCATAGCCCTCTCCGGGAACGGTTACAAAACTTATTGATGGCTAAAATGACGCTTTTTGCTGATTGGAGGTTTATAATTATGTGAATTGTTTTTTTTTCTTAAATCTTATAAGTTGCTTTATCCACAGTGGTATGTCAGCCTCATCATAACATATTAATACATACATAACTATTGTAAATTCCTCGTAGAGATAAACAAAACGAGGTAGGTTTGCTATCTCAGGCGAAGGCTGCGCTTAAACTTTACTAAAAGGCTAAAAGGACCAATATATATCATATTCGTTTACTTTTGTTCTACTTCAGATGTGTTTCTTTCCTTCTTCATAAATAGATGGTGAAGATCTTCAACCGTTCCGCGTGTTTCACAATTGTGAGAATATGATACAATAATAAATATAATAAAAAAAAAATAAAAAAATATAAATATATATAATTCTTTACTCTAGATATAAATATAGACTATTAGGAAATAGGGGTAGGGGTAAGCTTGATCTCAGAAGTTCTAAGGACGAGGAAGTCGTTTTAATTTTCTGATTAACTTACCTAAAAGAAAAAGTTTTGGTATTAAAGGAAAACAATTGGGCATTGAGTCGGGATAAAAACGAAATAATAATCAATATTTTACCAATTAACACGTGCAACAAATACAAAATGTTATGTTACAGTAGATTGCAAAACATTGCAGTACCCACAAATTCCTAGTCAATATTGACTTAACTACCACTATTAATAAACGATTCTTTGGAACTCCGAACTCCTAACAATGACGTGGAGTGTTCTCAACGTCATTATGCGTGCATTCGTCTCGAAGCGTGGTTTTACGGCTGCAAGTGGTACCTCCGTGATGCCGCATACAGAACTCGATTAGCAACATGTTCACTACAGTCATACAGCTTCAGGAATGTGAGGTCACATTGTTTTCTATATTTAAAAGGCATTTTCTCGGCTATAAAACTGCATGAGCGCAACCTTGTTGGTATTGGAGGTTTGCGAGGACGCGTTTGCTGGTTGGATGAATAAATTAGTAGGTCGTACCAGCTATGTGTGCATAATTATTTAGAAACATATCAATTCTTAGTATCTTGTTATTGTGAAATTTAATTTAAAATTGGGTTTAGTTACTGTAACATTGAGTTTGACAAAGTAAAAAAAAAGTAAAGCTGGTCAGAAAAAGCACAAGTACGAAGTTTACTAACTCCCTGAAAACTAGTTTGTAAGCTAACTAGTCGGTAAAGTAACTGTTATAGTGTAGTTGGTAAAGTCTGTCAGTTAAAATGTGGTGGTGAAATGTCTATTTACAATCTGTTAACGCGTTGTTGACATTAAATACCTACTTTCGCTTTGCATAAAATGTTGTTTATTGAGTGTCATTCCAATACACATGATATCATGCATGACTACATAAAAATAACAAAAATAATCAGATTTACCAAATCTGCGTTCAATTTAAATTACGTCTCAGGATCATTCAAAGATTACACAAGATTAAATACAAGGCGTGAATCTACTCGTTAATAATTCTAATAAAATATTAAGATTACGATATTGACATGTCAAAGGTAATACGTAAGTCCATAATCGGGTAATAACTGTCAGTTTAAATCAATCACTTGAGCGCAAACCAGGCATGTTTTGATTTTGACGAGTTTCGTTTTTGCCTGTCACACTTGTCTATGGTTTGATGAGGCGGAAATTGTGAGTTGTTGTTAAAACTGGTTTATTGTTCTTTTTTTAAAACATAACATGACATCACGCCTAGTTTCCTCGAAGGGTTGGGCAGAGGTGTCCCTGTACCAGGTTCACCCACATATCGCCAGTTATGTTTTAAGTGCCATGTAATAGGGGGCGAGCCTATTGCCATCAACCGGGCACAAATCCAGACTCTAGGCTGCTACTGAGAAATCACAGATACAAAAACCCAACAACACTTTGCCCGACCAGGGAATCAAACCCAGGACCTCATGCTCAGCAGTAGCGCTTGCGACCACTACACCAAGGAGGCAGTTGTTATAATAGCATGTCGATTTAAATGCAATTAAATAAGGCTGATTATTTTCTTGATTCTAGGATGTTAGGGTGATTATATTATAGTCTATTAGGCATGTGGCGGTATCTACATCGCCACATGCGAACTACGCATCAAAGACATGACGTCACACAAATCCTGAATCGCGCAATTAGAGTTTACCGCGCGAACGACATATATATGACTATCCGACATCAATCGTTGGGCAATTGCCCGCCAGATACGACACCCGTCTGGTCGGATGATCCTCCCTTTTCTAAAGAGGATGAGTGAACTTTACACCCTGTTCCTCATACCTCCAAAGGCACTTTGTATTGAGTAAAAGAGCCTGCAGTTGAGTACGTATAAACTTTTGATGATGATTATTTTTGAAGAATTTATTAATTCTTCAAAGGCCTTTGAAAGGCTGTGCCAACATCATTTTTTATTTTTATGGTTCACTTACAATTTGTCCTCACTGTTTTTGAGCTAAAGTAAGATGCAAAAAATGTATATGCAGCAACAATGCATCAATCACTTACAGGCAATCTCCGCATGCATATAAAGAGTGTGCGCAGATCCACGATTTGATCCCACTATCTCCCTGTCACTATCAGACTACCAGACGTACTACTGTACGATCTACTGTAGGGTACCAGCCGCTCTTGGTCGATATACCGACTAGTCGTACTCAGCGCTTCACTTCTACATTTATTATGAGTACAGCCCAAGTGTCTGTCTTCCCTTCCACGTATAACCCGTCAGCCTTCAAAGCAAGAGTGAACCGGCTTCGGGTACTCTTGCTTTGAAGCCGAATCTTTTGGGCACACTCGTTCCATCATAGACCTCATCCATCGCTTTCCATCAGGCGAGATCGAGGTGGAGCTGGTCGATAACACAAAAAAAAAAAAATATCGACCAAATATTTATGAATGGAACAGAAATCTATTTAGATTAGACTACACTAAAGCACAATATAGAAACTCAACCTGCGTCGTATGTAAAGAGTTGGCGGTGTGGCCAGTGGTAAAAAAAAAACTACCTGCACTCTCAGCACCTTCCGAGAACGTAAAATTGTTAAGTTAAACAAGCGGCCAGTTTGTTCTACAGACGGACCAACGCACAATATTGTATTATTTCTGGTTATCACTTTAAATTGCCCCTACTTAGTAGACGCGTGGTACATGAATTTGTATTGTGAGCCTTAAAAGGAGAAAGTGTGCTCACTGTATTATGTTTAACATGATGCTTAGATGGCATAATCATAAATATTACTTATCACATTTAGCAGCCAAATCTCTGCTAAAGTTTTTATGGAAATAATATAAATTAACCGTTGGTAGTAATAGCAACGCCATTCTGCAATTATATATATCGGTTCCTGCTGTTCCGGTTCTTTTCCGCTCTTCTCCATAGGAAACGACCAATTGGAACCGTGCACCTAGCTTCTGACGTGTCATAAGTGCATGGGCACTTATGAAACGTTGGTTATGTGAAATAAAATATTTTGAATTTGAACGTTGCGTAAGAAGACGTTGAATCATCAAATATGTATGGTTAAAGAGTCGCTAATCATTACTTAACTTTAAGCAACCTCCTAGCAGGTACAAAACAGTGTGAATAATATGGATAACAGACTGTGCTAAGTCTTACAGAATAGCTTATTTATGTATGCATGTATGTAGTTAGTTTATAAATGAACTGAAAGATTTAGCGAGCTTCCAACAAGACGTTTAACATTTTGATAGATAAAAAGCTGTTAATATTCTATACATTGTTTCTGTTCTACATCTCATTTTGTATAATTTCCTGTCGCAGGTATGCTGGAAGAGATTTCTTTAGAAATAAGCATTGCCTTTGTACGTATTTTTCTGTTCCTTTCTTCTTGTCTGTTTATATGTGTGTGCATAAATGGTTAAATAAAAATAAAAAATAAATAATTTGCCATTCAAACAAACACTTCCATAGGTACATTAATTTCGCTTAGCGTGGAAGTTTCTATACATTAGCCCCAATAAACAAGATGTAAATAGATTCATATAGAAATTCAATGGATAGATATAGAATTCGATTGTTATGTGCATTTTTCTGTGCCAAGAACACGTTGATAAAATCATAGATCGATAATACTGATTAGAGTTTACGATATTACGTGTGTAGATTATATTATTTTAAAGTAGGTATATAATGAGTTCATATTCATAGGACGTATGTCGTTTATAATTATTGCATAGTACGTTAAATTGGATTAAGTTTATTCTGTGTGTTCATATTAATTAAATAATTATGAAAAGCAACTGTTAACAATTAAATAGAAGATTTTTCGGGCCCTATTGGTATATTGCGCAAGGCTCTCTTAATTAAAGAAAACTTTGTTCTTCACAATTCACAATTCTTTATCGCATTCCATAATGTTGGTGAAAAGTAATAATATATGGGTTGGTAGGCTTAAAATTAATTAAACGATTAAAGTCTCTGTTGGGCACAGCATAGTAGGAGAGTGGAGGAAGAGCGCTCAGTTCAGCAAGAACACTAACTATGCTTTACTTGAATTATGTGAACATAACACAATTCGATACTGAAAACTGGACAAAACAACCTTCTATGCCGTAATAGGAATGATACCCCCAATTTATAGGGCTTTACCACGACACCACGTGTACAGTGACAATTAAAGCTAACTGACCTCCTTACATAAAAATAAAGACATTAGTCCAAGCACCCAATAAAAACCCCTTTTGTATCAACGCAACACATTCGCACTACATATTTAATGCCGTTACAGCTCAGTGTGACCACCCTTTAAATTTTAATTCGCAAACAAAACCTCAATGGACGTTTTTTCCTATCCGGTCCCCATTCATTGGTCCTAAGCTTTATGGGGGATACTCGTGCGAACGTGTGGTGACGTCACTGACGCTAATCCCCTGCAAGTGGACAGTTGGACACGTTTGTAACTAACAAAGCGTCCTAAAGGTTTGTACGTGATGTGAGAAAAAGGTGTAACGGTAGATGAGGTGTTTGACGAGAAATAGAGATGGTCTTGGTCATGTTTTTTTTGTTTTTTAATTGTTTAATGTTTATTGTGTCTCGTGGAAGCGAATTTTATTTCAGCCAGTGCTTGTGATAAAAAAATTTGAGGTTACTTTGTTAATTTTCTAAATTTGACGCTCTATGGGAAAAAATACAAAACATTTTCTAGAACCCGCTAAAACAGGCTTGTAGATTATTTCGTTATTAGTAGTGATACCGTATTAACCCGATGTATTGATTAGAAACTTTGAAAAACAGAATTTTGGTCGACTTGTCGCCATAGAGTTAAATAAAAAGCTTATCACTGTTCTAATCCCATTCCAAAAATTTAATTTTGAATAGGAATATCGTAAACATTTTATTGGCTCATCAATATTTTATTCATACTCTTGTGACGCGTTCGTCCGTGACTAACAAATCAGTTTTAGCGTTTAGTTCATGTTAACTAAATAATAAGCGGCTCTTTTGATCTAAACAACCACTGCAGTGAACCAATCACAGTTATATTCATATTATTCAAAAAAGTATTCATTTAATTTAACTAATCCTATATTAAGCTTTGTCGGTAACAGTTAATGTGGTGTGGTTCCAAAATATTAATTAAAATTTGGAAAATGAAAGTGGGTTTAAGTGAATTCACACACCGAATTAAGTTTATAAATTATTTCAAACGGATTAGGCACATTTACAATTAGTGCCAATGTAATGACTGACTGCAATCACAAGCATGTTTAGTATAATTAATTGGGTTCTCCAGATTTTCTCTGAAGTGGGAAAATTATGGCGGGCAAAGAAGAAAATATACATAACTAGCTGTTGCCCGCGACTTCGTCTGCGATCCAGGACGAAAAGTAGCCTA
This sequence comes from Omphaloscelis lunosa, assembly GCA_916610215.1. Lineage (NCBI taxonomy): Eukaryota > Metazoa > Arthropoda > Insecta > Lepidoptera > Noctuidae > Omphaloscelis > Omphaloscelis lunosa. The sequence continues at coordinate 7,723,878 of OU744255.1, forward strand.
TGTCCTTACGTAGGTCATGGTCTATCTGTGTGCCAAATTTCATCCAAATCCGTTCAGCCGTTTTAGTGTGTAAGCATAATAAACAAACAAACTCACTTTTGCATTTATAATATTGGTTAGGACTAGTGACCCGCCCATGCTTCGTACGGATGCAATCTACTAATGTGACGACACGTTTAAACATCGAGATTCCTCGTGCTATATCTAAGTTTAATATAAATGTGTTAGCCAACATACGCACGGACGTAATAAAATCGCGGCGATTTTTTTTCCTGCACTTGATTTTCAACGCTCTACTTAGCGCCAAGGGTTGAAAATCCGACAGTGTGTTTTTCCAACGTGCTGGGACGAGAGTGCGTCCCAGCGCGTTGGAATCTCAACGCCTGGCTTAACACCGATAGTTGAAAATCCAGTGCGCGATAAAATCGCTGGCTTATACTAATAAACCTTCCAACATAAATTATTTAAACTATGGTGAAAACCGCATTTAAATCCGTTATATAGTTTAGAAGACAGACACGAAAAGAGACTTCAATTTATGGTTTATTCCAGAAATCCCCACCGACAAATCCCCACCAGTGGGGACCGTTATTTTTTTTTTCCAGTAATCCCCACTAGTTGAATAAACTCAGCCTTTTTTTCTAATATTCTCTTCATTTTTGGCACTCGCCGGCCGCTGCCGGGGCTCCGCTCACTTCGCTCGCTCGGGTCGTGCGTAGAGGGTCACAGTTCTAACCTAACCTAACCTAACCTTTTAACTAGTGGGGATTTCTGGAAAAAAAAACAATCCCCACTGGTAGGGATTTGTTGGTGGGGATTTCTGGAATATACCCAATTTATAATATAGATAGATGTTTAGATAAAGAAAGCTCTGCCCAGCAATGGACTGCGATAGGGTTTTTATCCACTGTTGTTGCGTATCCTTTTGTATATGGGATTAATTATTTTAAATACGAGTATAAAACGTCTCATGTTACTGGAATCTACAGGGTGTATCAGAAAGGTATGGTCAAAATTAAGAGATCATACAGACTAGGGGTGGGTCATTACGTAATTTTCGCGAAACGTAACGTAACTAGTGACTTCGAGGACGTCACCGGTTTTTAAAACTAGTGATTTTAGTAACTAGTTATTTTTCAAATTCTATTCGGTGATTCAACACGGTGATTCTATCGAAGTATTACGGTTATTTGTGAAACGAAAATATGAATGATTACTAGCTTTAAGTTTTTGTAGCTACATGCAGTTACATTACTAACGTAATACTAAAGTTATTACACGCGAAAGAAACAACATGCGCTCGCAACGTTCTTTTTTTCGTTTCACTCTTTCTACTCAATGACTGTATTGTGATGTAACTAGTTACAAAAGTCACGTGTTTATGTGTGACTCGAAACTAGTTATTCGGTTACATGCCCCGTAGCTAGTTATTGTAACTAGTGATGTGAAATAACACCCATACCTAATACGGTCTCTATCAAAGTGAACAACTTTTTCCATGGGACCAACATCGTAATCGTAAAAAAAATATCAGTCCTCCCATACAAAACTTCAATACTACTCCACTCAAATGTGTGCGACGACTGATATTTTTTCGCGATTACGATGTTAGACCCGTGGAGAACATTTTTTGTCCCTTTGGTCCCTTAACTTTGACCACGTGTTTCTGATACATCCTGTATATCGTTATTTTGCTTATTCTGAGGAAGATATAAATGTGGTTTATTACGGACATTACCATAACAGTATCGTTGTTTTTATAGCTTAACCAAAGGCGGTAGGACCGATGTATGGTCTGCTTTAACGACAAGGAATTAATTTTGTGTCCTTTGTTCGCTAGGAAAATCTCCCAATTCCTTTGAGTGAAATGAAAGTAAATCACAAATAGTACTTTTAAAAAAAATCCACAACGGGGAAACTCTTGGCCTCTAAATCTCACCTGATGGTAAGTGATGATCAGGCTGAAGGTGGAAGCGAGCTTCACCCAGAATCCTCAACCACAGAGGAACTGGCTATCTTACCTCTAACTGTTGAAAGACAACAATGCTGTTAACATTGTTATTTTGGGGACAGACTTGGATAATTATGATGGTGGTAACTAGCCAGGTGGGCTTAGAATAATCAAGCACCAACCAAACTGGGCAGTTTTTTTAAAACGTAGGTTCGAACCCTGAGAGGCATTTAACTTTGTGTAAATTATTTCATCGCCACTGCTCTTAAAACGGTGAAAGAAAGTATCGTGAGGCAACCGGCATGTCCTAGAACCTAAAATTCGAAGTCATGTGACATCTACCAACCAAAGTCAAAGTCAAATAATTTAGGCACAAAAGGCACTTGTGAACGTCAAAATTTACAAAAAAAAAGAATTGATTCTAGACACCCCCTCGAAAAGGTAGTTTTCGTATGGAGAAGAATGGGCAAGAAACTCCACCGTTACTCTTTTAATTTTTTTTACAATATTTTGTATACATTAAATACATAAACTTGAAGACGATGCACTTGGAATAAGATTACTATACCACAATAGGTAAAAAGAATTAAAACCTGCACTGGGCCCGCGTGGTGGGTTACGGCCCACTCCTCACCGAGAGGAGGCCTGTGTCCCAGCAGATAGAACATTACAGAATGATTCTGCTATTATGCTTATGCTAAAGGTTTAGACATCACAAATATCCAGATTGCTTTGCTCACTAGCATAGACCTCCCTCAAGCTTTTCTTAAAGTCACGGTTGTGAGTTTTTCTCCTCCATGTCGATCCCGCAGTAGTTTTCAAGTCGTCTTGCCATCTTTGAAATGGCCTTTTGCTTTTCCTTAGGTATTATTTGCACCACAAAAAAAGAATAAGCTGTTAACCTGTTCGTAATAAAGAATTCCTTTTCCCGTCTCGGAACTTGCAAAGAAAATAGTCAAAATTGTGAGGACGAAGAAAACTGTTAAAATCCCGTGGAAGAGCTTTATTTGATGCAACATATATTTAGATGGAAGTTCCCACGAAGTGCCATGTGACTTACGCAACGCTATTTAACTTCACTTAGTTCAAATAGCAGAATAAATTCCAAAATGTTGTTTTGTTATGGGTGAAGGAACTGATCTTCTTATTAACAGTTCCAGTACAATTCAGTATTTACCAAATTGTACTGAAACTTTCAGGGAAATAGCGTGTGATTTGAGTCAGCTTAAGATCAACATTTTTATGGCTATTCATTAATTTGAAGTTTAATTAGTCTACAAGCATTTATTTATTGGACATGGAACTTGGAAACCTAAAAAACCAGCCTTTTGGTTTTGTTGAATTATAAAAAAAATATTATGATTAAAATTAAAATATATTAACTCAAATTATGATAATTAAGGAAGCACCAAAACAGGCATTGAACTGATAACATTAAGCATTTGTGACGTCACTTTTTTATGCGGTGTCAAAAGAAATGATAGATATCCCAAAATGTTTTTAATCAACGAATGCAAATACAAAATCTAATCCAATCCCAATACCCTACTTCTGCACCCATGAATTAATGCGAAACGTTCACCAATATGCCCAAAAATAGTTTACAGCGTCCATTGTTACTTAATACGCATGTCATTAGTATAAATTTCCACCCAAATAGCAGAGAATGGGTGGTGCGGGGGGTGGTTTCAGCCCCGTCAATGGAAAGTGTGTCGGGATCCGAGCCGCGTCGACGCCACCGCGGCGCTCTCATATGCACAGCATGTTTAAAGAGAAACGTTTTAGCTTTAGCTTCTAAGAATTTGAAAGAAAGAATTCAGACACTTTGAGTGTAAAAGGATTTTTAGATTTCTTACTATTTCGTGAGTTGATAAAAGGTTGAATGTACGGCAACTGCATATGAATGAATTCTAAAACTTCAGCACATTATTTCTTTTTTAAATTCTCTCAGTTTTTAATAAATCGACAAAAAAATGATCTATAGGTAATTTCTCGAGTTTAGGTAACATGGAGGACTCTCTGGAGGATTCGATCTTTTCTTTATACGCCGTTTAGTTCCGTACAATCAGTCGAGTACTATCCTATTACCTACATAGATCGTTTCCTAGTCATATAAAAACCCACGTACTTTCCATGCAAAACAAAAACACATCACTTAAAAACTTCTAACTGCCAACCTCAAAAAGTTACCATACATCTTTGAAAACAGAACATCATGTAGACAAGTTTCAGTGACTCCCACGCAGTTTTCAGCGCGTAGGCGATGCCGGGGCAAACACATTGGTAGTATATTAATACAGCTTAGTCACTGTTCGCGAGGCGCCGGCCGGCCTTCTGACGTCACAGACCAGTACATCAGACAAACGTAAACTAGGGGGGAAGGGTGGGGGAAGAAAAATTGTTTACTGTTTACAAACGTTGTAATAGTTATTTATTTGGGTTGGTAGAGCTGTAGGCGTTAAATACATTAACATTACATTAATTTACATGGTGTAGGTACAAATGTATTGGGAGTATGGTGGACTTCCTGAAAAAGTGTAAATAATTAATCTTTTTAGATTTTCAGCCACTATTAATAAAATAGAATCGGCCCCAGATACATCTCGAAAAATATTAAAGAAAGAAATATTCAATATATTAAATATGAATGAATACTTCTACTAAATGAACTACATAATGCTAAAGAAGGAATCATAACAAAAATAAAACCGACCATCTCATTACAATGATAAGCCAAATACTTCCTTCCAAAAACTACTTCATAAAAAAGCAAAAGTCTCTAGCACGAACGCGCGACGTAAACATAACAGATTGATTAATAATCAGCCTTTAATGTTCCCACTGCTGAGACACAGGCCTCCTCGCTATGAGAGGGAGTGAACCATAATCCACCACGGGCCCAGTGCGGGTTGGTAGATGTCACATGTCTTCGAATTTTTGGTTCTAGGACATGCCGGTTTCCTCACGATGTTTTCCTTCACCGTTTTGAGAGCAGTGGTGATTAAATAATTAACATATAGTAAAGCGCCTGTCATGGTTCGAACCTAAGACTTACAACTCGTAAGTTGCGGCCGTTACCACTGGGCCAGCACCGTCGATTATTGAATCGAAAATACAACTAGATATCCTGTACCATTTTGGTTTATATTTTTTGCGACAAGCACGAAGAAGCATGAAGAAAGTCATTAAATTAAGTATTTATTATTTGCGACACGAGTATTAAAAGTTTTCAAGTCGTCCGAATTTTTGTTACGCTTACTCCGCGCGTTCTTGCTAGGCCCGAAGAACATGACTACATCACGGCGAAAACTGCCAGTAACTTCAACGGTCCATTGCACAAACGCCCACTCTCCCGAAAATGATACCGCCATTGTTAAAGTATCTTTTATCTAAAGAAAGTGATCCGTTACATTATTTTTGTCACCCTTAACCTTTAAGATGGCCGGGACAAACCCACGCCGACGCTACATTTGGCTGACGGCCAGTACGATACCATGAAAGGAACCATGTTTTGCGTATAGGTAGACCCTTAAGTTGGTTTTGGTACATAGAAAATGCACACACACAAAATTGAAAATGACACATACACACACATAAAATTCACGCCTTTTAGCAGAAAGGAACGTTGGCAGAAACTACAGATCGCTACGTGCTACAATTCGTCCATACTTCTTTTGCTTAGTCCACGTTCATAACACCTTGTCAAACACCTGATCTTTTTAAAGCCTTGGATAGTAAGGAAGTAAGTTATCGGTTTAAGAAAATCGTTTAAATATTCACATTCATACATTCGGAGCAAAAGTAGAATGTATTCTTCTTTTTGAAGTTGGTCATAGTAGTCTGTCGTAGTAAAAGTGCTACGAAATCTCGTAGCACGCTGTTTATTTTAATATTTAGGTACTAGCGACCCGTCCCTGCCTCTCACGGTTTTTGTGACTTGACAAAACATCGAGACTTCTTTATTATATGTAAGTTTAGTATTAATGTATTATACACATAAATCTTCCGGAATAAATTCTCTAAATGATATTGAAAACCGCTTCTAAATCTATTGCGTATTTTAAAAGAACAATGCGGTCACACAAACAGACACGAAAAAAAAAGACCTTAACTTATAATAAATACTAGCTGCGCCCCGCGGTTTCACCCGCATAAGTCTCGATCCCATGGAAATATCGGGATAAAAAGTATTTTATATGTTAATGCAGGTTATAAACTATGTATGTGCCAAATTTCATCCAAATTCGTTCAGTCGTTTTTACGTGAAAGAGTAACAAACATCCATCAATCCTCAGAAACTTTACATTTATAATATTAATAATTAGGATAGGATAGTAGGATGTATGGATATAGAATATATATCCTTATAAGATCTGTATATTTGACAACTCTAAGGTCACTGCTACATTTGGGTTTCCTAAAAGCTGTCATGAAAATTGTTCACTGAGGTAAAAGTATCCTTTTATGATCTTCCGGAAGAGAGAAAACTTAATGGTAAATAAGTTTAAAATGAAAACAAATTTTTGATGTGAGAATTACTTTCACTAACTCAATATTTCATTTATAATTAATTAAGTATTAATGTATATACTGAATAAAGAAATCCATGGGATAAACTTATGTTACATAATTATTTTTGCTGAAAGATTAATAAGGTCAGAGATTTTCCATGCCCAAGAAAATTCGAGAAATTTTTCTAGCAGCTACATTACATCCAAATTAATTTGCTGAAACAATCTGATATCTTTAACTGCAAATAGTTTCACTAAACTTGTCATTGAAAAGGTCATCACATTTAATTTCTTGACCTTTGACGTTTGGCTATATTTTCTTTTCTACCCACATATTGAAGAGTTGGCCACGTGCCAAGTATTTTAACGTAGGCATCCCTTGGACATGCTCATTCATAATTTTCTTTTGCGTGGGTATATTGTGGCTGGATGACTTGCATGATGTCACTGTACATAGTAATAAATTTTATCCCATAAAATATGCCCATGTTTCACATAATTTGTGACATAAGCTATGCCCACATCTTCGTTCAAACAATATCTTTAATTCCCCCGTTAGAACCGCTATGGGGATGAGTTTTAAAATAGTTATTTATGCAACTTTTGTATAATAAGGGTATTAGTGTTTTAATACCTAATTATGTACAGTTGCATACAAGACTTTATCTACACTCATGATATGAATTCTCTATGAAAGGTTCTAAAACATATTGTAGGTAGGTGTTTTAGGTAAAATATTGTTTTCTCGACTTTTCTGATAATAATTGGTTAGAAATGTGCTTTGCTGCATTCGAAATACCTGGTGGTGTGTTATCAAAGCTTGTGTCACTCATTTTTGTAAACAACAAAGTAATAAATTTTTGCAAAACTAATATCGAACAAAAATGGCGGGATACGACGTGAATTCGAATAACCTATAAGTTTTTTTTGTTTATTATTACGGCGCTGTGGTAGTGAAACGCGCGTGCGTGACAATGTTATTTTTTTGAAATTCGAGTTGCATGGAAATTTAGTACAACATTATAATACTCATTTGGATGATATAATAGCATAGTAAGCATTATATCATCCAAATGAGTATTATAATGTTGTACTTCAGAAAGTTTTATAGAGGATTTATACATACCATGGGTGTAGATAAAATACCTTTTTTCAACCTTTGTATATTACATGTTTGTTTTCGGTTAGTATTTAGCTAATCAGCCAGTCACGTAACAGTTAAATTATTTAGATTTAACACGAATAATAGGCATGTTCTTATCGGCTTTAGCAAACATTTAACGCAGCTTCTACCTAGTGAAAACTAGAGCAACTAAAATGGCTTCGAGCTAAGATTTAATTAAAAGATTTCATATGAAATTTTCATTCGGGCACAAGAGACATTTAACGAAAATACATTCAAATAGGGCCGTAGAATTGTATAAGAGACCCGGTTAGCAAATGAACCGGATGGACCATAGAGTAGATAGTAAATGAAGTGATTGTTTATATATTGCTTTAACAGTCTAACCAATCCCACACACAATAACTGAAAAGCGCTCTGGAATACGAAACTCTGCCATTAGATATATTCAATAGCTATGTCTGCAGTGCTTGTGTCGATATCTTCTGCGTCCATCCCCTACAGTGTAATACTCCTTTTGTTTCTACTCTGTGGTTTGCGGGTTCATCGCATACGAATTCAATTTATGCCGACCGCGAATCCGGAATTGTATCGCGCACATTTTGTTCATTTACGGCAGCGTTTGCTATTTTTGATTATTATTTCGTATCATAATTTATTTAGGTAATGGAATTTTTATTTTTGTGTAGTACCTAATAAGGTGTAAGGTTTTCATGAAGTTAAAGTGTTCCTACGTAATTTCTGTTAAGTATTACTCTACACACTTTGCAGGAACGATGTATGGAAATTGCAAAACTATTGTAATATACGGTTTATAACTTTTCCCTAGTTAAAACAGGAAATAGTTCAATTGAACAAAAAAACCGGCCAAGTGCGTGTCTGACTACGTACAATGAAGTTGGGATGAATTTGTCCCAAATACAAACTTAACATTGTAGTTGAAATACATGTTCTCCCTTACATTACAACTGCAAATGTAAGTTTGTACGCCCAATATTGAGATATTTACCATGTTATTTTAAGACCATAGACTTCTTATAGGTTTTCCTGTAATCTATGAGTAAATAGCCATACTACGTATTTTTTTCAAAATTTTAGGTCCAGTTGTTTCGGAGATAAGGGCCCCGCCCCCTTTTCTCCCAAACTACTGGACCTAAAATTTTGGAAAATTTTCATCGAATTTCTTAAGTATCTTTAAAATTATTTATTTTTAAATTATATAAAAAATATGTTTAAAGTCCTCGCAACAAGCCTTTTCATTTGATATGTCACACGTAGTGTCAGCAAAACTTTTTTTTTAATTTCTTGTTTGCCCCCAAAAGTAACCCCTATATTCAAAATTCATTTATTTATGTTACTCGTTCGTGTTTGGGTGACAAAAATACATTTGTACCAAATTTTAACTTAATCGTTCCTTTAGATTCGGAGCAAAGAGGCTGTGATAGACAGACAGACAGACAGACACACGAGTGATCCTATTAGGGTTCCGTTTTTTCCTTTTGAGTTACGGAACCCTAAAAACGTAACCTACGTACAAAGAATCCCTAAAAAAATCCAATGCTTTGTACAGAGAAACAGATTCAAGAATCATTAGAAAAGTTTATATTGGGATCATACAAGAAGTCGTAGTCGTAGTCGTAGTCGTAGAAGGAGGTGAAAAACAATAGCGGAATAAATCCTGCAATTCCAAGACAATGTCTGAAAAACAGGAAATTTGAGACTGGCGACGTATAAAAATACGACGTTGAATATTTCGAAAATCGAATCATACGTGCCATAACATCATTTGTTTGGTAGCGCGCACCTGCTAAATGCTGACTCTGAGATTGTGATGTCACTGGCATTTTTATGACCACGTTTGATTAAGATTAATGATACCATCGATGTTTATGGGGATTGCTAGAGCTTAGAAGTTCAGTATACTCTGAATGCAAAAATATTGTAATAACTTGGTCTGGTGGAAGTGGCATTTTTGAACGGATTTAAAAAAAAACTTACTTATTTTCATTCCTTATAATCGAAGGGGTGAATAGTTTTATAAGCTCGAAGCCCTTGAAATTTTTTCATAAATTATGATTTACCAATCGACTTATTTCCGAATGACTTCTAAAAATAAATCGAGCCATCGAAACAAATAAAACTCCAAGCATTTAGACCAAAAACTCGATATACTTTTAGAAAACAACTCAACTATTTACAGCTACGTCTTACAATGTAAGTGGGTAACTTTTTATTTATCGGCACCTGACAAAACTTCCACCGTACCTTCCCGTGTTGCAATAAAAGATTATTTTTAGGAAACCACGAAGCACTATGAATGTATTTTTCTGCTGACGTAAGAGGGAATATTTTCACGTGAATTATGATCGCCATGTTTACAGCTCATCCAGTTTTATCACCAGTTTGTAATAGTAAGTTTAAGGTGCAGGTTACCAGAATGTAAACATTTTTAAGCGATTTTGGTTTGTAGGATTATTTGTGGTACCAGTGCCAATCCGGACTGGGCCCGCGTGGTAATTATGGCCCACTCCTTCTCACACAGAGGAGGCCAGTGTCCCAGCAGTATCCTACTGCTGGTTATGTTAAAGGCTGAAAATGCTTGGGGTACCTAGTGGCTTACAGTAATTGGAACAGAAGGAAGATGATGTGGGTTTAGTTTTTATGATTGAGTAAGTTTTGCCTGCGTGGTAGTATTCATTAGTATAGTATGATACATAAATGAATGCCTGGCGCACTCTGCACAGTCAGTTCCGCTACAACCTATACCTATCCTAACTAAGTAAAAATCCCCAAAAACGCCCACCCTTCACCAGTTCAAACTCACTTTTGCATTTATAATATTAGTTAGGATTATTATAATCCTAAAATGAATGGATAAATGAATGGCTCTAGTTGATACGGTGACGATCCCTTTCCGCGTTGATATGTGTGCTATGATCTTAAAACGGCTTAACGGATTTGGATGAAATTTGGCACATGGGTAGACCATGACCTGAAGAAGGACATTGGGTACTTTTTATCCTGGATCGCAGACGAAGTCACGGGCAACAGCTAGTGACTAAAATATCCACGGCATGAGCTTTTCCTACATAGTTTGTGACAAATAAATAAAAGAACACAGGACTTCATTTATTACTATGGTAATGCTTTACAGTAAAAGAGTGGACAGTGTATGCACCACGTTGGTTGGTGTAGGTATGCAATTCAGCTCATAAAGTCGATTCAGTTTTATGTCCATCCATGAAATACTACCGTCAAACTTTCGCTCTTAATTTTCTGTGGCACGTAAATCCTTGAATAACATCTTAAATACAAACATTAAAATCAAATTAAATCATTGCAATAAGATTACCGCAGATGCATTTCGACTTTCGATACCTAAATAACAAATTTCTTTCTTATTTATTTTGACGAATCTTAAATAAAATATACAAGCGAACACTAAAATATATGTGGGATAAAAATATTGTATCATAATAAAATATGAATACAGCTAAAATTGTTTAAAACGGAACGCGGCGGATGAAAGGATGGGAAGGATGTGTGTGATTGAGAGAGAGGACGAAATGAAAAAATGGAACTAGATTCACGATACGACGATTTACGGTGCAACGCTGATAATTTTGAAGTGTCATAAAAATAAGGTTTTACAAGTGTTATAATCGTTTATTTTGCCAACGTATCCCACATATATATGTCTTGTCCAAATATATAAAAAAAAAACAAAGCTCAATATGAGCATCGAAAAATTTGTCCATATGCCTGTTAATGGGAAAAGTACCCAAAAGGCTGGCAGCATTGCCACGTAGGATGGCAATGCTGATTCTTTGGCCTAAATAACAGAATAAACATTGCCTACCCCAGTCATTTTAATACGTATTTGTTTTGGAGGTCAAAATGATATCACAGAAACATATAAAAAGGTGAATTTATTCATTGCTTGTGTTAATAAGATTCATTAAATCCAAACAGGTTAAGGGATTAATAGTCCATCAATTTAAGTGTTCATCGATTCTTATTACATATTCATTGTTATTCAAATTATTGAAACACTATTAGATTAACTTTCGTTTTATTAAACTGATGCATGGCATGGGAAAATTGTAGAGATGCAGTTACTTTTTATGGTAGATTATTTGTACTAGGTACCTACTTTTAGGTAAATCATATCTATATGATTTGATGTCGAAGTTTAAACGTTCCGTTGCGAAGATAGAATGATGCTTTTCGTCAAGCGTTGTTCTCTCTAATACATAAGTAAAATAAAAATAAGTATTTGATACGATTTTAAGTGATGTTGGTAATTTCCATTGAAAGTATAACATTGACGGTTGGTTTTTTAATTAAAGTCAACGCATTTATTTCAATTAAACCATTTACAGGCATTTTTGAATTGTCAAAGAGTCTGTCAGTTATTCAGAAAGTTGAAGCTAATTGTCCATTCCAAAACGTAGATTCTATGGAGAAGAACGGACAAGAAACTCCAAGGATACTCTTTTAAATATAGATATTACAAAATCCTGGGTACATTATTCTTGTTGCTTTTATATGTGAGAACAATGTACAAAAAATAATGAAGAGCAATTGAAAATATAAGATTAAATATAAACTCTGGCAGATAAGAGATGACCAGCCTCAACTGACGGCGCCCGTTCACGAACATGACGCGTGGCTCAGCACCATCCTGCTCAACCATTTTGTATTAAGAATTAGAATTTGATAAATTGTCAAACTCTACTAATTCCATCAAAAACATAATATGTCAAAAAAATTAAGTCTCGCAACGCAGTTCTTCTACCGCAAAAAGATGTGAGATATAATGTAAAACCAAGTCTGTTAATTTATTCAGTACCTATCTATTTTTCATCTTTATTTATTTAATACATAGAATGAATTGGCATTCTATGTATTAAATAAAAAAAGATGAAAAATATCACATCGCATCGCACGGCAACATAATCACATAAGAATAATTTACAATTTTAAAAAGTCCTAATTAAATAAAGCGTAGTGTTAATATTAGGTAAATTTTGCAGTATGTAGAATGCAGATTCTATATCAAGAAAATGGGACTGAAATTGCGGTATATTTTAATTTTGGCTGAACACTAATTGTGTTCAAAATGTTAAAGCTTGTCTGTTTGCTAGAAGTAGGTACCTTAGAATTTTGACGATCGGTGAGTGAGTGAGTCAGTCAGTATGTCAGTGATAAAATTAAGGAACTTTGACCTGCAATAGTTCTTAAACTACAAGTTCAAATTGAATGTAATTTAAGAATATACCTAGTTATACTAAGCCCTCTTGGTCACTGAAAATTCAGGCTTGTAGCTGTATCCATAACGAAGTAACAGGGGGTTGAAAATGTCCTGATTAGCTTCAAAACAAGATTGTGCGGCCTTTGTGTATGTTTTGCTCGACTTGGCGGGGGCACTGCCGTGCCCCCCGATAAGCTTTTATTTAGACGGTTATAAGTTAGTACATTAGTTGGCTATTTTCTTTAGTTGAATACAATTAGAATTTTGACAAACATGACTTAGCATAGAATTAGTTAACCGACATCTCAGTCTGTATGTCCCCCGTTGTCAAAGCCCTCCTCCAAATGTCTCCACTTCTCCCCATCCTTAGCGACTCTCGTTCATGCAGCGCCTGCAACAGCCTTTATTTCATCTGCCCATTTCAATCAAACTCTACTAGGAAAAAAGAAGAAAATGTGTTACAACCCCAAGTAACATGGGCCGATAACAGGAAGATGATTTTATGTCCTAATCTCCAAAGTGATGTTGACAGTTATCCTATACTATGTATTAAACGAGCAATATTTCTTTTCTCGAAAACGGCTCTTACGATTTCTATGAAAGTTACAATATGGGGTTTATGAGGGCGAAAAATCGATCTAGCTAGGTCTCATATCTGGGAAAAATAGTTTTCTCCGTATTTTCACCTTAGCAGAGCTCGGTCGCCCAAAGTTTAGAACAAGATGGCTGCCTTAGAATAATGACATGGCAGCATGGAATTAGTAAGTACTATACATTAAATTAGTATGATCTATCCTATACTATTAAATGAACATTCTCTATTTTCGGTCGCCCAGGAACTATACTTTTATACTAGGTATGACTGCTCCGTTGGTCTAGTGGTCGTTAGCGCGACTACTGAGCGTGGGGTCCTGGGTTCGATTCGATCGGGCAAAGTATAATTGGGCCATTAGGAATTTCTTAGTAACAGCCCGAAGTTGGTAAGTTGGCGGTGTAATACCCCTGGCCTTCTGAAAGCACGTTAAGCCTTTGGCCCTGCGCCTGATCACTCTCCGGTCGTGTCGGATTGCCGTTCCATCGGACTATGAGAGTGAGGGAAGAAAAAGTGCACCTGTGTCTGCACACACACTTGTGCACTATAATATCTCTCGCGCCGAAGCCTGGTCTCCGCTGAGATTGGTCGCCATGGTTGAAATTCGGTCTAGAAAGAAAGAAGAAAGGAGAAAGAAAATAAATTTATTTGACCCAGGTTAAAGCACACAAATAAAAAACAAAAAAAACACAGACAGCTTAAAACAGTATTGTGTGCCTCACGGCTGCGACAAATAGGTCCAGTTCAGCATAAATGCCAGACAACTGGTGCCTGACGCTGGTTTTCTACTGAACCTTATGTTACGAGGACTATTACTACGCATATAACAACAATTTCATAATTGAAGCGCTTTACCTTCTTTAAGCCGAAGAACAGTTTCATAACTAAAGCGGTTTGCCTTCTTTAGGCCGAAGTTCAGTTTCACTTTAGAGCGAAGTGTAATGACTCTGGTAGCAGTATTAAGGTTATCGACTCACATTGGTAGACGTTACGAAATGATCACAGATAACCACATTTTAATTTATCTTATTTTAAAGTACCAACCATAATTTTTCTACCTAATTATTGAGTGGTGGTTGTCCAAAAACGTCTCGAGATCAGGCCACCCGACTAGATAAGCTCCTAAATAAAACTGTCATCGTTAAGCCAAGTAAGTAAAGGTGTTTACAACATAAAAGACCCCGAAGTATAAGTCATATCTAGTCAATGAGACAGCCGACGAAACGGCTGATTGATACCCAGTTAAGTCGAGACGTTAAATTTTTATGTCACCAATCAATCAACTTTAATTCTTCACTTGGGGGAGCTAATGAATTGTATGGCTATTATGGACAGCGTAGTGTGGCTTGTTTTAATAATGTACTAGTTTTTAGTTGTTGCGTTGGTCACGTGGTTCGTGGTTCTGGCCAAATTGAGACGAATCCCGCGAGTGATTCGGGACGAAATTCACTCGCGCCGATTGTGTTAACTAACTTATGTGGGGGTGCTGAATCTATTGCGAATAGTCGCGTGGCTTCCTAATCATTAAAACAATCAGTTTCGAATCGATCGATTCGTCTCAGTTTGAAAAATCCTTAATTCTAAATGATGCTGAACATTTTTGAGAATTTGGTATGTTATTGGTGTAGGTGAAATATAAACTTTTGTTTTTCTTTAGACTTGTAAAAGGCAATGAATATTTAAGTGCCCTTTAGTTTTATTACGATTTGTCAAACTTCGTTCAAAAATATTATAAAAACTAAATGGTTGAAATCAAATAATTTAGTTTATAACTCTGTCACCGCACAGTTCACTGATCCATTGATGAATCACTATATTTTTGTAAATCACAACAGATAACTATGAATAGACCAATAAAAATATACTCGCCGAACTTTTCATAAAGTTGTCAATTTTCGAGACAGATAAAGAAAGCTGTATATTGATTTATGTGAGAAAGATACAATTCATGTGCAAATGTTCCTTTACAACGCATAATGATATCGTCATTATATCTTTATTGATTTTCATATCAGCCATTGATCTTTGCTTTTTGACATGCGAGAAAATTTATATATTGAGTTTCTCTTCGATATTGGAACTCGTAGGTGGGTCAGTGAATATTTTTTCAATTACTTTACATTTTACAAGTTTATGTATTTTCTTTGTGTCTTGCATGTAGGTTAAATACATCGATTGAAAGAGCTATTGAAGCAACGCTTCCGAGTGTAATACAAAATTCAAATTATATTGTTTGTGAACCAAAAGAATTGAATATGATTGAAATTAACAGCATGTAAGTGTTGAATATGAGCCATTGAATAGAAAATGAACTATGATTTTCCTCGTGTTTTCAATAAAATACATTTTTTAAAGTGCTATAAAGAAATTTGCATAGCAGTCGTTTATTATGGTGTAATATTTATGACTGCAGGCGATAAGAAACCATGATTTACGTTTAACTATGGAGATACTGACTTTATAGTAATTTATTGTTTACGCGGTTATAATTTGTGAAAAATTGTCTTTTGAATGGAAAATAATGATAGTATACGAGATTGGACCGCGAATAGAATCGTATCGTAATTTTTATCATGCTGATATACAAATTATGAGTCAATGGTTGAGTTAATTTGTTTAATATCAAATATTTGACAGTCTTAGGTGTTTGGTTAGTAGATTATTTTTTTATGGATGAAATATTTTTGTTGAGCTAGTTATATACTTCACAGATCCGTTAGAAACTGTGATAAGACCATAGCATAAATAAATCGTGAGTAAAAAGAGGCTTTACGAATTAGGATTAATTGATTAAGACGTACAAAAAATCTGTTTCGCCAGGTTTTAGAGTTAACCGATTACATTATTCAGGTTACTTAACGGCACAGAGATTGTACGAGTAACTACTGACCGTGTTTTATAATACCAATATGATAATTATATGGACGCGAGACCTAATCATATGTACGTAGTTTTTACAATGAAGAAACAAGTAATAAATCTGACAAAATAACTGTACGTTGACAAGGAAGTTGGTCTACTTGTTCGCTCATTACTTTTTGTCGGTTTTTAGGGTTCCGTACCTCGAAAGGAAACAACGGAATCCTTATAGGATCACTTTGTTGTCCGTCCGTCAGTCTGTCAAGACCCTTTTACTCAGGAACACGTGGAGTTGTCTCACAGCACATGTAAAGGAAATAGTTCGAAAATTTGTAGTTTTATCACACATTTTTTTTGCTACTAAAAACTTACATTTGCTGTTGGAGAATTGACCGAGACGTATATCGATGTATGAGAGAACGTGTTTTTCAACTACAATGTTTAGTATGTTTTTGGGATAAATTCATCCCAATTACGGAACTCTTCATTGTGCTTAGTTCGACACGCACTTGGCCGGTTTTTTTTTTTGTTGAACTTTATTTGTATATCGTTTTTTTCTTGTTGATGGAACGACCGATTTAATGATATAGAAATAATATACTAATCGTACACTAGTTTTTTATAAGGTCTTTAATTCTGTTTCCTCAATTCCCAGACCTTGGGTCGCCCAGATGTTCTGCGACTAGGAGCTACGATGTAATTAGTTTGGAGTGGATTTGAATTTCAAATGGACGAGGAAATGTGCGGAGGTTATATTGATTCAAGGAACTAAATGCTGCAATTAATCTGATTTGGACGTGTATTAACTATGCGGTGCAGGTAAAGGCAGTAGGTATGATTTTGTTAGAAAAAAACAATAGTGGCACTCCGGGAGTGCCGACAGAAGTGAAAACTTGAAAAAAATCGGCACCGTGGTAATCAACGCGTTGATGTCTTTTTAATGGTCAAAAGGTGGTGTCATCACGGTGTCGAGAAATCAATAGTTTAGTCCCATCTTAAAAATGCCCAACGCGCCTAAAGAAGTTTACACTTCAATTTTTTTTTGGAAGGCGTTGTTTAATGCTGCAGTAGATTCTCCGTTAGGATATCTAGGTAAAATGATTTCTATTTCCTGTATCCTCACAGTCACGAAATCCATATCTATACTCATCACATGTTAACCGGGTTATCCACTATTACCTACTTATATTATTGCCAAAATTATGGAGTCCAATAAATTAACAACTTTTTGGACTTTCTTTCTGACAAGTCTATCAACACCTTCCTTAAACACATTTGATTTTAAGTCCAGTTTTTTTATTTCTGTAACTGGGTTGATGACTTAAATCAACAAAAAAGTTCATGTTTATGGAAACTTGATTATCTACTTTTGGAACTTTAGAAATCATTGAAATTCTGGTGTTGCATTAAGAATTGGAGATTTTTGATAGTAGAGTTTTTTGTGATAGCTTTTAGTTGGGACAAAAGATTTCTTAAGAAAGTCGGTCGTTCAAACCAGGTGTTAACTGCAGTACTTTATATAGTAAAAGTTTACCGCTCAACATATCAGGTGGACTATCTGACAGTTGCATCATTTTCTCTTATTTAAAATAACATAACATGACATCACGCCTGTAATCCCCGAAGAGTTAGCCAGAGGTGTACCTATAGTACACCCACATTTCGCCAGTTATGTTTAAGTCGCATGTAATAGGGGGCGAGCCTATTGCCAGCAACCGGGCACAAATCCAGACTCCGGGCTGTTACTGAGAATTTCCAGATGGAAAACCCAATGACACTTTGCCCGACCCGGGAATCGAACCCAGGACCTCATACTCAGCAGTAGCGCTTGCGACCACTAGACTAACGAGGTAGACGAGGCAGTTCCCTTATTTCCTTACTTTAAAAAAAACAAACACTAAAATAAACAATGTCTATCTTCGCTTTATTTTTCGTAGCTCCGCGTCACCTAGATTATTTAGCAACACACGCGGCACGCTGTCTGGCGAATTGATTACACAACGACTATTATGTGCCTCAGTTTTTGCACCACACAAAGCGATGCCGTACATCATAATGTGACAATGGACATCCAAAGAAAACGTGACAAGACGTGTTCCACAAATAAAACTGTTAATTAATCTGGCGGGACTGTTTTCAGACTTTTTGCTGTAGAAATTATGCAAAAACGACCCACCTGGTTATCGCTTGGCGACAGACGAGCGACACTTTTTGTCGATCTCTTTATTTTCATTGTTCTCGTTAATGAGAGTAATAAGTCACTTCTCTTTTTGAGGAGACTCAAAAATGTTTTGCCTTAACTGATATTTTTGTCTGATTGTTTGTGATGTTTTGCAACATTTGTCAAGGTCAGTAAAATGTCTGTCTCATTCGCTGATATGCTGCTAATAGGTATGTTTCTGCCTTCTTATTAAGGTTTATTATTAATCACTAGCTGCGCCTCGCGGCTTCACCCCGCATAAGTCTCGATTCCGTGGGAATATCGGGATAAAAAGTATTCTATGTCCTTTTCCGGGCCATGGTCTACCCATATGCCAAATTTCATCCAAATCCGTTCAGTCGTTTTAGCGTGATGCCGTGACCAAGAGAAATAGGGATAGTTTTTTTTATATATATATAGAGAATATAGATAGTCAAAATGTAAATATATTGAGTAGGTAAGGAATAATTTAGCTGCAAATACAGAAGCAAACTAAATACAATGAAATATTTTTGGGACTAAAGATATGAGGTTTCAGGAGAAAATCCTTAATAAAATAAATCTTTTTGAACAGAAAAAGTTCCAAGCAAAGCCACAAAGCTGTCGCCATGAGGACAAAGAGGCTCATTTATGTTAATAAAAACAATAAAAGCTTTATACCAAGATTAGACTAGACTAGGCTTAGTAATAAACTTAGGTCATTGTGTAACCCCTAAGTACTATTTGCTGGTTACAATAATAGCAGTGAAGAAAAGGACAATGGAGGTAAAATGTCACTGTCCATTTTGACAGGTGGCGAAAAGTGGAACTATATTAAAAAATGTACTGAATTTGACATTTGAATGACGTTTGCCGTTGCAGGCAGCGCTATATCAAGTTGTACTGGTCGATTCGACCTCAATTAAACTGTCCATAGTTAATTATTAACTGTGTTTAGTACAGTGGGCGTCTAGCGTGTCACAAAAAATATGAGGTTTCAAGTGTTTACGACGTTTGCCTACTTAGCGAGTATTGTACTATGACGTTTACGATATTACGCTGTCACTCCGAATTGTGTTTTTTATTATTTTATTTACACGAGGAAGTCTTTTTGTATTACGTTATTGTGTTTCGCTGAATATAATAGTAGACATTTTGATATTTGTGGATTATATAGCAAAAATTTTTATGTTATGTTCTTAAATATGACGCCTGTATTTTGTATAAAGGGAATGATATCACATACAAGGATTTATCTAAATAAACTGTACTTACATTCAATATTTTGACAGTAATAATAACTCTAATACCATTATAAACGTTCGCCACAACCGCAACCCTAAATGGACCCGAAATAAAATGTAATGATTTGGAAAATCCCGTATTCCCGAATAGCTTCGCATCCGATTGACCACAATGCCAAAGAATTATTGCCCATTTGACACCTATTGTGGCAATCATAATAAGATTTATTCAATATATAGCTTTTGTTTGTCAGGACACGTGGCAAATATATTTCTTTACAAATACATGGAGCAGATGTTGAAAGCTGTCATTTTATTAAAATTATTATTCCATTGTCAATTTGTCAAGCAAAGGTGGAATCATTAGTGAAGCGAGTCCCTTTCTTGACACCGATACATAATGTAGTACCTAATTAACCTTTTAAAATATAATTTTATATATATGGGCATTTATGAAACAGTGTTAGATTTATTTCAATTGTCATAATTTATCTTAATTTCGTCTTTGGTTAAATGCAAAACGGTCTTACAATTCAGATTTGGGCATCCCAGTTTTTGCGACTACTGCCAACCCTTTCCAATCGATATTGTACTTTATTTGCAACAAACAGAGATCAAATTCCAGTCATGAATAAGGGTGACCGTTGACCGTTCCGTGACGAATTGAATCGTTCGCTTTTGTGCGGAAATAGACCAATTTAGTCAAGAATTATTCGTTTCCTATTTATGGTATTTCGGGGTGACAGAGTTGGTCATTTTACGGCGCGGCGAGTCGCTAGGGGGAGTGATGAATGCCATCGATGATGTAGGTAAATCGATTAGTTATCGATTTTGGTCCCCTTTCACTAATATATTATCACTAATTGTCGCTTCTCTTGTTGAATTTATACCGGCAGATGAGCAGTTTAGTAAATGCCTTTGGATTTATAGACATTCAGCTGTTGTAGTTGGAGTGTGGTCAATCTTATTATGGGGCAGTTTATTGATATGGATTTTAATTGTATTATTTTCAAATTTTAACATAGATGACCAGGTTTTTCAGAATTAGTCTCATAGTTAAGATGTTTATATTAATGAGTACTTTCAAAGTATGAAAGATTGCCAATTAATACAAAATCATCTTGTATTCGTTGAACTTCATCTAGATATCGAATGAAACCTCGTGTGACTTCCATAGTATTGTTGCAGTTCCTATCTGTATTATCCCCGTAAAATCACTCATTACAATTAGTGTAAGACTTATTTAGGCACCATATTTAAAACCAAAACGAACCAATCAGCTTGTCTGAGTGTTACTCTCTACTCCATGCACAAATATGGCTTCTGCGTCTTTACTCTTTGCCTATCAAAGCGCCTTGATTATAACGTTAAATTCCACTCTTTAATATTCTGAGTCGGATCATCATCTGTTGAAACGTAGCTATAAAACGGACCACAGTGGTCGCAAATAAGTACGTGTGTGAAATAAACTTACAGACATGAGCATTATTATTTTATGTAGTGTTCCACGTCGAAATAGAGTATTGTGTGAAAGATCTAACGTTTTGTGTCTTAGAATAAAATGGTTGTGGTTTTGTATGATTTTAGAGGACTTTTTTTTAAACTTCTCTCCTCTATTTATGGACCTTATTGCGAGTATCTTTAACTTACCTCTTTTGGCTGTATTTTAAACCCCCGACGCAAAAAGAGGGGTGTTAAAAGTTTGACAGCTATGTGTGTGTGTCTGTGTGTCACCGTAGGTCTTAACGGGTGAACCGATTTGAATGCGTTTTTATTTTATTTGAAAGCAGGTTTTCTAGCGATGGTTCTTGGACGTGTTTTATCAAAATCGGTTCAGCCGTTTGAAAATTATCAGCTCTTTTCTAGTTGGTGAATGGATGTGAGTATCTTCCACAGGTCTGATCGATTTGAAATTTGGTATTCTGTTACTTCAATGATATTAGAAGAACATAGTTACCTTGTACTGATGCTGGCAGTATTATCTGGAATTTTCTGGATCCCCAACTCCTCTACTAACTTACAGCACAGGTATCGTGTTTGGACCATTGGAATGGTCTCAATGAATAAGTTATAGATAGATGGTGAACAGGGTCTGGTGATGGAGTAGGAAAGAGAAATGAGGAAATGATGGAGTCGGGGGATTATTAATTTTTTTACTGTTAAAATTGTAATTGTTAGAAACAATGAGTAGGTACTAGTCACAGTTTTTATGATTCTATTTAATTTAATCGGTTGATAAATTTCATGTTGTAATAAATTGAGAATCAGACGAACTCATCTGGTTGTACATAGTTTGAAGTATAATTATTCGAGTGTGCTGACCGAAGAGACGGGACTACGATATCCTCGCATCTGACAACAATCATCTTTGGGAGGGATACGAAGTATAAATGAGATTGGTTGTACCTAATTGTCATAAACTGCCAGTATAGAGCTGAATTTTAGATTGACTGATCAGAGATCTTTCGGGAACCGGGGTTATAGTGTTGTAATTAAATATCACCATAGGATAATCGGACAAAATGCTGGTACTTACTGCTGGTAAGCCTAACAGCAGTAAGTACCAGCATTTTGTTTGATTGGTCTCTTCTCCCTGAGCCCAGGGAGAGGAGACCTGTGTCCCATCAGTGGTAACATTATAGGTTGGTTATGATAATGCTGGTTGGCTAGAGAGTGATCGGGTAAATACAGTCAACAACAATGATTTTGTTTATTTTATTTTTAGAGAACTTTTTCTCCTTGATCATAATATACCTAATAGTCTCCAAACACACGTCATGTAAGCATACGCTCTAAATACTTCAATCACAACCGATTAACGATCGGCGCGTGCGGCTTACGGAAGTAATTATTTAATATTAATTGATTTTTTGCGTCAACACTTACGGGTTATTAACACTTCAGATCGCCGTGTAAGTTTATCCTGAGATAGTATTTCTAGGTCACTTTTACATGTAATAGACTACTTTACCTACTTTCTAAAAAGAGTTACATTTTTATTCATTAAATAATTTGGCCAGAGAATCAGATCGCCATACAACGTGGCAATGCTGCCAGCCTTTTGGGCACTTTTCCTGTTGACACCGATGCGGACAAATTTTTTGATGCTCTTTATGATTCTTTCCCCTCATTTTTAATATAAATGTACATATTATTGTTTTAACTTTGTTAGCTTATACAGTGTGAGTTTTTATAATGTGCTAATATCGAAATGATCAATCAATGCCTAATTTTGCTGACGGAAAAATATTTAAAAATCTATTTTTTTATTCTTGTCCCTTTTGGCCTCTTATTGACAAATTTTACGATTATTGCAAAAATTTATGAAAAAAAAAAAACAGATTTTTGTTAAATAAAACTTGTTTATTTTCAATTGGGGGTAGTTTTTTTCCATAATTTTCATTTTATGAAGACGGCTAATTACTTCCAATCATTATCGAGTTTGTTTCATCGCGATAGATCATTTAGTTTAAAAGTTACACCGTTTTGTTATTAAAAAAAAAATATATATTTTTTTTTCCGTAGTTAAAATTAAGCATAGATTCCCTCATTTCGATATGTGCACATTATAAAGAACCACACTATATATTATGTAAATATTATCTTGTTTGAAAAAACATCCTACATAAGATAAAATATTTAATGAACACCTAAACATTAGAAGTTTAAAGAGGACCAGACATAACGACAAAACATCTGCAAACATTAAGAATATTTTAGACAATCATTTAATTTATTATTGTTCTAAAGATAATTGCTTTTACAGTGTCGTTTACTGGAACTAACTACTTATTGCAGTTACTACCCGACTAAAATGCGGGTCATGCTGGTAAATTAATAATTTGTAAAGACTCGGAGATTTAATTTTAACATAAGATAACATCACGAAATCCCGAAGGGTATGGCAGAGGTATACATCAATCCTTATGAATGCACTTACGCTTTACTTCTTGAAAAAGTCCAGAAGACCTTCCTTAGATTTCTAGAAGATCTCTTCGGATACTACCCCCTTCCTTTATCTTACAAAATTTTTACTCGGAGTACAAAATTTTAATACTCTCGAAGTAAGGCGTAAGAGCTTCCTGCTTATCACTGCCTGCCGTATTATGCGCGGTGGGTCCGATTGTTAGGAATTAGTGGAGCAGTTGGTGAGGCTTTTTGTCCCTGTTGTGCCCAAACAACAATTCAGGCCGGGAAGTCACCGGTTACTAGCCATACCATCAGCACGGACAGTGTCGCGAGCTAACTCGCTCCTCGTTCTGGCCCTTACTATGCTCAGTGCTCTTCTGACATCAACACCGGAATGTGACTTGTTTGCTGGGGATGGATAGATGTGTGTCGTGAATGTTTAAGTTTTTGTGAGAAGATGGATGTAAGATAATTTTTTATTTATTTTTTTCCTCTTGATTGCAGTTTGTTTACTAAACGAGTGTTATTTTGTTTGTTAATTTTGTTATTTCTCGTGTTTATATATACATGTTTTTTTTGTATTTTATATAACCTACTTGCGTAGGTATGTGTGTCACTTTTTAGTTTGTATATTGTTCTGTACAACGCCTTGGGAGTATACAGGGTGGCAGGGACATCGTCGCGAAAACTGAAACCATGGATTCAGTACATGATTCTGAACCCCTTTTTTTTTTTTGATGGTGGGAAATCATCAAATAACTTCTCCCGCTCTGGGCGGAGCGGGAGGACGTGTCAGACTCTTACTGACTAAAACCCACCCGTGTTCCTTCGGTTGCCCTGTCGCCGGGGGCCACGATCTCCCTTTCGGTTTTCTTCGCAACTCCGGCAGATGATTCTGAACCCCTCCGTTGAAATTTTTTGCAGGTTATTTTTTAAAAAAATCTGCTGTTTTACAGAAAAGTGCAATACCTACGCGGTCAAAATGTATGGAACAGCTGATTTTTTTTTAATAATAAGATTCTTTTTTTTAAAATATCTATAATTTTTATTTAACAGCCCTTTTTGAAGTATGACATAAAATAGAGAGGTAATGGTTAGAAAACCATATTATATCAGACAATTGCTGGCGGGGCTTGTGGCTAAGTAATAACAGCCGCACGGGTCAATCGATCGGTTGGTCCTCGGATGGGCGACCATCTTTACATACAAAGATCCCTCCGTGCCTCGCGCACGCGCAGAAAGCGCGATACGCTGTTGGTTCCGACTGTCATTCGTGGATCTTTGACAGTCGTTACGGGTCGTCAGAATCCCGAAAGTTTGACAACTAGTCTTACCAAGGGGTATCGTATTACCCAGTTACTGGGGTGTGGAGGTCAGACAGCAGTCGCTCCATGTAAAATACTGGCATTTAGCTGCATCCGGTTACACTGAAAGCCAACCCCAACATATTTGCGAAAAGGCTAGTCAGATTGGTCAGACAATTGCTGATAGTAATATTTTTAGAAAAAAAAAGAATGAAAATAAATTTACTTGATCTAGTTTTTGGCTCACAATATACAAACAAAAAAAAATAGAAAAGTCTTAGTTCCAGGCCCAGTTTAGCATAAATGCCCGACAACTAGTGTCTGACGCTTGTTTTCAACTGGACATTAAGGAAAACATTTCCTATAATTACTATTCAAGTGTCAACACGAACTCAAACCGTGATTATTCATACAATAACATTACTAATTACGACACACCTCCAACAATATCGCGTATTTGATAACTACGCACTTCTTAATTAAGCGCCACTTAATAACTAGATAACTTAGTAAATGAACGATTTGCTTACAATTACTTTATGGTTCAATTTACATTGCTGCGGCACAAAATAGAAGACTTAGACTATCTAGTTTGCACTTTACACAATTGATATAAAGTTCATTATGCATCACACAATTTCGTAGCAAAAAATCGCTTCCATGCCGTTCCGCGGCGATGTAAATGGAGGCTAATACATAACGAACAATAATAAACTTTAAATTAATGTAAATAACAATTAATATGTAAGGGGGATTACCTTTGAATATTAGTTTTCATTTAGGTCACTTAAGAGGCACTTGAACTAGATGCTATGTTTAATATTAGCATCCTTAAATTGTTAATCGATTGCAAGTAGGCACTTGTGTCTAGACATAAAATGATTATAATTCTTATGGTTTGCTTGTTATGTTGTTGTTTTACTAACTGAAATTCATGACAATTTCTTTCAAGCTTAATTTTTGTATCTATGCTTAGTGGTCTTGAACTGCAAAGCAATTTAGTAAGTACTCGGCTGAATATTCTTTCTCATTGAATGAACAGTATTCATCATCATCATGCATCATGCTGAGATAGGGGCCTTTTTGGCCTCGCACAGGTCGTATTTTTTTAAATCTAATGCTCCTTTTTATTTTTGTTAATGTTTGTTCCTTTTTTCTTATGTCTATCCTTTTTTATTATGTTTTGTATTTCCTGTGCGTGTCCCAAATAAAATATTTTTCTTTCTTTCTTTATTTAACTTTATTTTTTCCCCTAGTTCTACAAACCAGGAAAATCTCTATAGTTAAGTTTTTATCATCGATATAAATCTGCCACTGAAAACAAGAAAAACTTTACTTCAGGGACTAAAGATCTAAATTACAGTATTCCTAAGAAAACAATGTTGAATTTGAAAATCGAAATCAAAACGGATTTAACGCAAGGAACTTCTGACAGACTAGGTGTGCGGATATCCTTACGATGTTTTTTTCCTTTTTTCCTATTCTCACAGAATTCGATAAAACTCATTGGCCTTAAACAATAGACGTAGTTGAAACTGTCTCCGAAAAAACAAAGTTATCTTACTTTATAGAAGTTATTATTCGGCCTATTATGGCAGACGTTGGAGCCTTAAGAAAAAATGTCTAGTTGATTTCACAGGTAGAATAACGAACAGTAGGATTGCGTGTGCAGAGATAAATAATAAAATTATTTGTAGGTAAAAACCTGCCTAAAAGTACCTACTTTCGCGAGGAATTGACTAACAGTTACTTAATTGCCTACAACACTTTACATTTCCAGGAAATTGAAAGGCATCGTGCTGAAACTATATCAATAACCATTAGGTTGAAACAGTTGCTCTCCCAACAACGGCGTTTGAATCTGGGAATCTTTAAGGTCGAATACGGTTCCTGCATCAACAACATCATTATTTAGTTTAAGTTTTACAAAAAGGTACACAATTCTGTACCCTATCTGTCAACAGCATTCAGTATCATTCAGTTCATTCTGTATTTAAGACTCTAAAAACACCACATTAATAGAGGAAACGCCGCGACAACAGTTAGTCTCATCTATAAACTTCGTTGTAAAGAGGTGAGTGCGTGACTAGCAACTCACAAGCACTCTTATACAACTTGTTTTAGACATATTAAGATTTGCACGCACTTGTCTAAGCACTATCTACAACTTACGATTAAGCTATTAAGTATTGTGGTTTTTGTGTAATGAGGGTTCCTGTTTGTCGTTCATGTTTGTCTTTCGATCCTCTCCACTTAGTTGTAGGTAGGTACGCTAGTTGTTTTAAGGAAACTTTTTAATTTCAGCAGTATTTAAATGACTAAGGACCGACTATTCAATCTTCAAATAATTTTCATCTTAGGCATAAAAATTGCGGTGCGTCAGATTTTGTATAAAAAATATGTCAAGTCGTCATATACAGGATGGCAGGGACATCGACGCGAAAACTGTTACCATGGTTTCAGTACATGATTCTGAACTGCCATGCGTAAAAAATTTTCGTCGGTTATTAAAAAAAAAAAACAGCTGTTTCATAGAAAAGTGCAATACCGACGAAAAATTTCAACAAGAATCAGAATCATGTAATGAATCCATGGTAACAGTTTTTGCGTCGATGTCCCTGCCACTCTGTATATTCTACGGATCGACCTGATCGAACTGACGATTGAAAAATCGACCTTTAGAATAAGAGAAAATAAAGAAGTTGGCAAATATCGAAAATATATATAAAAAAAAAGATTTATCCCAGTTTCGCTATTCGGACTTGAACGTAGCCAGTCTTATTTAGAAATATGAGAACATTCATCAAATCTAAAAGCATTTTTATCGATCCAGAAATTAATCATGTATTTGGGTGATATATCTGACCTAATTATGGGCATCCCAAAAAATATGTCACTTGAATTTTTTCTTCCAGTAATCAAGCAACTCGATCCCAATTAGAGGCGTCAAGGATACAATAACATACAATTTGATACAACTTTCCCCAAATTACTCTTTATTGGCTATCGAGGTTTATGGAGTGACATCGGTTTCGCAGTTACATGGTAATTGTGTAATGAAAATAATGATGCAATGCCGTCAGGGGATGGAGGTGCTTTCTTTTTATAATTATTTCCATTTACGTCGGTGGCTACGGATTTTTGAGAACCTGGATGGCACCAGCTTCTGACTCCTATGGACATTGCAGTTGCGTTGCCATCTCAGAAACAAAGCCGAAACTGCCTATACGTCTTAATTACATGGTTTCTTCAAACCTGAAAACAGTAACGCTGCTCGGCGCCAGAAAAAGGTGGTAGGACTTCCCCGGACAAGGTCCTGTACAAATAACATACCATTAAATGACATAATGCTGTAGTATTTCCCGTGTGCCTCTTTACTAATCGCGTTGCGATCAATTCAGTTTAGAAACATGAACTTTGCAGTATATCCTGTAGCTCTAGCCTGCTAGTAAAAATAATAAAAATCACTGTGAAGAGATCTCCTGCTGACGAGGCCGACTCTGACTACATTATGTCATGTTAAACAGGTTCAAAGTTCCAATGATGGGTTCACAGGGCTGTCAAACATATCGTTTTTTCTCAGGACGAGAATTTGAGGAGAGACCAAATTATACAATTTTATTGAATTAAAAAGTCTAACTGTTAATGTGTAACACTTATAATCGGTATATCATTTAAATAAAAGCTTATTTTTCCCGTTATGACTCCAGAACTACCGTTAAAGTCCTGCCTGTCACTGACAAGAAGACTGGATGGAAGTTCTCTAAACTTCTAAGGCCGCGGACTCGAAGTCAGCGGGCAGCGGGCCGGGGCGGCAGCGGCGCGTTCAAATGCTTAGATTTATATGTAACTGGCCTCGAAAGCAGCAGCGCGGGAGCGAGCGGTTTCATATAAAACTGCGTTGCCACGCCGTCGCAGACGCCGCCCCGCTGCCCGCTGACTTCGAGAACGAGGCCTCAAGGTACCATTCCGTAGCCGAACGCAGGCGGCAACTGCAGGCGACGTGTCGCCACGAAACTACTGGTTTCTATGAATTTCTATGACATACCTTTCGTAGCTAGGCGACACGTTGTCTTCATAGAAATACAAAGAAACCAGTCGTGTCGCGGCGACATAGCGCCTGCAGTTGCTGCCTGCGTCCGGCTTTGGAATTGTACCTTTACAATGGTTATGAGACGACCGCTGACCAGTGGCAGATCACGTTTGTTAACATTCTTAGCGAATATTGTAATGAATTTCCTTAAACTTTTTATTTTGTTTTTAAAACGTTTTTAATTTCGTAGCATATTTTCTTTGAGAAACTCCTCAAAGAAAATATGCTACGAAATTAACAAGTTTTTCTGCCCTTTCCAAGTTCCAGGCAACCCTACGCACGTATTAATATGATGACGATGTACTCGACATACCTTCTGTTGCAAGATAAGGGTTTTACAGCGAAACAACTTCACTCGACGCCATTTCCGATAACGATTTGTAAGGAAATGTGTTTAGCATGCCGCAACCGCCGACGTGGAAGTGAAATGTGCAAACGTATAAAAAGTGAAATTATTTTTATCCTGTGTCTATGATTGTTCGATATTTAATTTGTAAAAGAATTGAAACGTTCTGTTTTGTTTGTATGATCGAAGGTGGTTGCCAATGTCATTTGGTTTTTTTGTTTGTAATTCGGTTAACACCTTTTATTTATTAAGTTTGTCTTTTTGGCCTGTAATTTCATGCAGCGTGAATTATGGTAGGTTATTTTAAATAGGCCGTTGCACTGACCTGTTAAAGACTGTTGACAATAATGATTACTATCACTTGTCTAACTGATAATATAAGTTCAGGCTCAATTCTGACTGCCTGATAATATCAGCCAGAACATAGTAATGATATTATTCATCAGACATATCTAATAATGACATTAGTCACTAGATATCCTTTCTTTTATTACGTTATCAAGATAAGATAACACTAAAACATACATAATTTAATTCACTGATAAATATTCCTAGAAGAACAATGTTTTACATATTCAAAAGTCCATTCACTCACGCCGCGGATACCTATGCAACTAAGATTGTACTAAGGAAGTTGACAAGTGAAGATAACATGTACAGAAACGCAGTATTATTTAATATCTATGCATTTTATCGCATGTACAAACATCGATTGACGGTATGTCGCAATCGAGAAGTTTGACATGAAACTAGGACTTCCTGAAGATACAAATGATTGGTATTGATGAGAAATGTAAAGTAGTAGTAGTGATTCAAACATAGTTTGACAAGCTATCAGTCATAGTACTTTTTGACGAGTGAAATGCTTGTGGAAGAACAACTTCCTTTGTAGAGACAAACGGAAGTCTGTACTCGAACAAGACTTAGGAAAGCTAGAAGGGCCAGACATTAGTCTATTGAAGGACCGATTCCTAGATCGGCAGAGTCCTTAAGTTTAGAAGGATAATCATGTAAAGCTCACTGTATTGACCGAAGACCTGAATAAAGCTACTGTATGCAAAAGGCGGAGAAGCAGGTGTTTGAGAAAACTAATTTGGGAGATCCTATATTCAGTTAAGATAGAACTGTTTGCAAGAAATTAAGATGGAGAGTGGAGAGATGACTGTAATCAATTTAGTATCAATACTTTAAAGATTGTATGTAATACAATAAATTTAGTGTCATAGTGTGTAACTGTGAACCACTAGATTTTTTACTGAGCTCATTTTTATTATTGGTCCTGCAGAAAATATCCTTGATATTTACTGCGAAAATGTCGGAAAAATACGTATAGTGGAAAGATTATTTTTACGAATTAGAACGCTGTCTCGAGGTTACCATCTATGTGTCTTTGTTGGGACATTGTCATAATTTTACTCACGAATAATACACTACTTTATTTACAGAAACTTATGATTATTATGTCCCATCCGTTTCTTAATCCAAAAGATTATGTCTGGGCTTCGACCTCGGTAGGCAGACTTTGTGTACTTAATATTTCACATACAATACTTATATGGTAAATAAATACTGACACAATGAAAATTTCACCTTTATTTATTCTTGTTGTTATCAAAATATTGTTCAGAAGTGTCAAGGATGCGGTGGCGGGAAAAATATATAAAGATGATCATAAACTTTGGCGTCAATTAGCTTCGTTTTAATAAAACGTGGAATATGAAGAAATTGGGTGAAAAACTGTATGAAAGCAGCACGGGACTTAGACGGTTGCCTTGAACGAAACCAGGCGTATAATGAAATAACGGCTCTTATTGCGGGATTCTCATTCCCATTTGTCGGAACAAATGCCATAAAATTCTTCTGTTATATTGGAAAAATATTTCAACAATAGTTCTTAGTTTATCTATTGTAATTGGCCACTGTTTGGATATATAATTATTTTATTGGATTATTTATGAGAATGAGAAATATCTAATAAGGCACTAGCTTCTGCCCACGAATTCGTTCGCGTGGAAGTCGCAAGATACACAAAATACCAGCCACATTTTTAATAAAACTTCCTCGGCCCCCAACCCGCCGCGTCGCATCGCATCGCCCGACCGCGATGTTACTTCGTTTTCGCTTAGCGTTCTTTCTGACTTTTTCTTTTTGCTCGGCTCCTCAGGGTCGTAGTGTGATGTTAGATATATAGCCTTCCTCAGGAATTGGGCTTTTTGGGAATTTTGGAAAAATAATCACTCCGGGAGTGCCGACAAAAGTGAAAACTTGAAAACAAATCGGCACCGCGATAATCAACGCGTTGATGTCTTTTTAATGGTGAAAAGCTGGTTTCATCATGGTGTCGCGAAATCAATATTTTAGTGTCATCTCGAAAATGCCCAACGCGCCTAAAGAAGTTTTCTCTTCAAAAAACCTAACTCTTTAACTTAATTATATTAGTATAGGTTAAACCTTAACCACCATGCTTGGGGGAACTACCTCCAAAGGGTTCAACGAGTTGAGGGTCATAACCCATAAGACATAGTATAAGTTGTGTACAAAAATGTCGTATTTATATGTAATTAGTCTGTGCAACTGTTATGTGACTTTGACGAGGCGAATAAACAATCGAATGTCAACACTTGAAGGAGCGATGACTCGCGCGGCGTCGCAGGCGCACGATGTTTGCGACTGCCTTCGACTCGACAGCCTAGCAAACTAGTAACTCGTAAAGCTAAATGTGCGTACCTATACTTGGTAAAATGTACGATCGAGAGAATACCATTTTTGGAACGTATCGTGTTGATTTAGTGGGTAAGGTAAGTTTCATTATCTGCTAATTGGTTTTTCTTTACAAAATATAGAAGTAATAAATCAAGTAGCTGAACATTCTTTTCAATTTATTGATTAAAGAATGTGTTGGGAATATCATGTGTTTTATTAAAATGCACGTGTCCAATCGGACTCTTCTAATTCCTATCGTCACCTTTCATTCTGATCCCCAATAATAAATATTACACGGAGTATTAAACATTGTCACTGTTATCAAAAGAATTCCAATTTGTGAATTTAGAATTTTTACGTTCCGAAAATAAATTAATTTCAATAGATGTGCCTTCAAACGGATAGATATAAGCCGAGATTATGCTCCGGGACACATCGTATACACACTCGATAAAATATTGAATAAACAAAATGTATGAATAGAATATGTTTCAAGCAAATTACGTATTTATGGAAAAGTTATGTGTGCTTCTTTGGTTAGTCTATGATAATACTCTTGTAATCAGTAGATTAGGGCCGCCCACTTGGCTTTCCATAGAGTTTGACTCTATCCACCATAAGAGATACGGGAAAGACGTTAATGTACGAATTTATAGTTTTTGATGTGAACGTTGCGCCGGCGTCGGTTCTGTGACTGGAGTCGGTTTAACTGAGTCGATAACACGCAGATTAAGGCGGCTTGATACACCTAGAGCATTACAAGCTTACCATGTCAGAATTATAATCGAATGTTATAAATAATTAGATGCTCAACGTTTTGATTAATTACAGACATACACTCGTTTTTAAGGTTCCGTGCTTCAAAAGGAAAAAATGGAATCCTTATAGGATCACTAGTGTGTTTGTCTGTCTGTCCGTCTGTCACAGCCAATTTGCTCCGAATCTAATGGACCGATTAAGTTGAAATTTGGTACACGTATGTATTTCTGTGACCCAAACACGGACGTGTAACGTAAATAAATTGATTTTGAATATGGTCATTTTTGGGGGGCAAATAAGAAAATTAAAAATAAAGTTTTTACACTGTATTGTGTGACATATCAAATGAATGAGGGCTTGTTACGAGGATCTCATTTTTTTTATAATTTTAAAGTAAATACATTTAAAGATATTTAAGAAAATAGACGAAAATTGACCATCCCCCCTTATCTCCGAAACTACAGAGAATGTTGTTCTTCACTCATAGATTACAGAAAAACCTATAAAAAGTCTATGGTCTTAAAATAGCATGGTAATTTGTCAATATTGTGCGTACAAACTTATATTTACAGTTGGAATGTATGGGAGAACATATATTTCAACTACAATGTTGTTTGTATTTGGGATAAATTCATCCCAACTACGGAACCCTTCATTTTGCTATTCCGACACACACCGGTTTTTTCGTTATTAAATAATGTACCTATATGATTAAGTACAGCAACTTGCTACGGTCCAGGAAATTAGTTAATTTTGTTGCCTGGGATTCCGTCTGCAATCCAGGATGAAAACCCTATGTCCATCTCCAAGTCATGGTCTACCTATGAGCCAAATCCGTTCAGCCGTTTTAGCGTGAAAGCGTAACAAACAAACAAACTCACTTTCGCATTTATAATATTAGTTAGGATTAAGAAGTTAGGTTGTTTAGATAACATCTAACACAATATCTGTTACAATAGAAATAGGTATCTACGTTAATATGTTACATATTTGGAACAAATCAACAAGGGAATAACCTTTATTATCGTCATATCAGTCGATAAGTATGCAACGAACTATTAGTAGTCACAACTACGAATGGGTAAGACAACACCATGTTAATAGACACTCGAGTTTTCAACTAATTATTAGCTTAGTAATGTATGCACTTCTGTCCTTCAAGGTGGAGATTATGCATGTACTGCTTTCTTCTTTTAAAGGTGCTGTTAAACTTGAGCATTCATTTGTAATGAGCATTCTAGCGAATGTTACATTACACAAAAATAAACGGGAGCGTTTTAGCGAGCATTCTAGCGGAAGGACAGTAAAGCTTCGAGCTTTTTGGCGAGCCGAGCCATTCTGTCATTGTTCCGTGGCCGTCCCACTATGCCTCCCGCAGCACTTGACGAGCATTGACTAGAGCATTCGCTAGAATGATCGTGAAAATGTTCGTAGCGATGTTTGGCTCTATGGATGGCTCTGTTCGTTGTTTACACATAACATCACGCCTTGTTTCCCCGAAGGGTTTGGGGCAGAGGTGTCCCTGTAGCAGGTTCACCCACATTTCGCCAGATATGTCACAAGTCCCATGTAATAGGAGGCGAGCCTTGCCTTCAACCGGGCACAAATCCAGACTCCAGGCTGCTACTGAAAAAATTCAGATGGAAAAACCCAATAACGTTGTTTGGTTCGACAAATTTAAAAACGGCGAATGCTCGATGTTCTGTTACAACTGAATGCTCAAGTTTATCAGTATCTTAATAGTAATCCAGCCTATTTTAACAAAGGCCTCTTCTCAAACAGAGAAGGCACGAGCATTGATCACCACGCATGCTCCAGACGGGCTGGCGATTTCAGACTTATATTGTTAACTATAAATATACTAGCTGCTATCTGGAGCTTCGCCCACGTGGACCCTTATTATTTTTCTAAAATAAAAGAGCATAAGTTACACCTTTTAACATCAGCTATCTGCCAGTGAAAGTCCCGGCAAAATTGGTCCAGTCGTTTCGAAGATTAGCCGGAACAAACAGGAAGGCAAACAAAAACTTAAAAAAAAAGCAGTGGCACTCCGGGAGTGCCGACAGAAGTGAATACTTGGAAAAAAAAAATCGACACCGCCATATGATTATCGCGGTGTCGATTTTTTTTTCGATGCGTGGAGTAAAAGACATCAACGCGTTGATACGCGTTGATGTCTTTTACTCCACGCACCGCGGATATCAACGCGTTGATGTCTTTTTAATGGTAAAAAAGTGGTGTCATCACGGTGTCGCGAAATCAATGGTCTAGTCCCATCTCATAAATGCTCAACGCGCCTAAAGAAGTTTTCACTTCCAAAATCTTTATTGTTATAAGTAGGTACCGTATACTTTCATAAGCATTTACTAAAACGCTGTTATTTTGACAAACAGACACTTGAAATTTTACCTATTTATGTATTTATATCCAGGTTTCCTCATGATATTTTCCTTTACCTATGTCAGTAAAGTCTAAAATAGACTTAGAAAGTGATTATGAACTGCAAAAATCACATTGGTACTTGTCCGGGTTTAAATTATTTAAATA
Source organism: Omphaloscelis lunosa (assembly GCA_916610215.1). Taxonomy (NCBI): domain Eukaryota; kingdom Metazoa; phylum Arthropoda; class Insecta; order Lepidoptera; family Noctuidae; genus Omphaloscelis; species Omphaloscelis lunosa. Next base: position 7,759,252 of record OU744255.1, read on the forward strand.
GCAATTCTAAATTCGAATAATGTTGAAGAGTTAAACTGGAAAAAACAAATGAATTCAGTTTCAAATGTAATTATTGAATAGCCTCTAATGTTGGCAAAACATCGGTATGCCATTATCACTTCTATAACTACTTGTACATAAGGTCCATTCTACCCAACATACCGTCATAGCTCTATGTAGCATTGAATAAATTATTGTCTATAACTTTTTATATTGTTTTATTGGTATGAAAGCCCGTGAGTTTTCGTTATTACCTCTATACGGTCGCCATGGTCACCTTACGACACACGTTGTTTTATGCCTCTCGAAGCTTTACTAAGTGTTGTATCTAATGATAATGGCCCATGCGCATGTCATGCCATCACTAATAATATCATAAATATAGTAAAGATAATATGATAATTATTTGTTGAATTCCTTTAGAGTTTATGTAGAATAGTTGTATTGAGGAAAGTGGTTTTCTTAGCGGGACGCACGCGATCATCTTTTTTTCGAACTTTATTTGAAAATGTTTGAATATTTTTGACCAGTAGCAAGCTGCCCTGACGTCATGGATTCTTACGAAGTAGTTTAGTTGCTCATCTAATGGGTTGAAGAATATTCATAATAATGCTTGATTGGTGTAAAATCGTGTTAATTTTCATCTTCTTTGTTACGTTCCCCAATTTTTCATCCGTTTTTCATCTTCATCCTAAGTTCCAAAATTCGCTGAAAATGTTTGATATTTTCAAGAACTTTTAAAAGACACTTCATCTATAATAAATTAATTATATAATGTACTATTGAAATGCCCTGTGTTAATTTTCCTGCTCCTATCCTTCCGAAAGAGTAAGTTGCAGTTTTTGTTGTAACGGGTCTTCCAACAAAATACAGAAGCAATGCTGTCACTGCAAAGATATTTTCATTAGATCTTAAAGTTTCATTACAACTACTAATGTGAGCTGAGTAACTTGTAAATTACATTCCTTATGGCCGGGAACATTCTTTCTTACTTTGTAAAGCTAATGAAGATGAGAGATGCATACCTAGGACTTGTTACGAACGTCTTGGTAGTGAACTTTAGAGCTTTTATTCTGAAAGTGGGCGACGCGACGTCGTAAATAGATGTCAATTGTTTCGCAGTTTTGATTAATTTGGTAATATTACTGTATGGAAATATGAAATGTGGCGAACTAGCGAACTAGAATATTAATAATGAATTGCAATTATAGCACTGAATTTGATGTTTGAAAGTTTACAAATACTTTTTTACATCTAAAACTAAATATGCGGTGTTATATTATTATTGCATTTCATAATCAATATGTTAGTTCTCTAGTTAGCCACATTTCATATTTCCATACAGAAATATTGCCAAATTAATCAAAACAGGTAAATATTTGACAGCTATTTGCAACGTTGCCAACTTTTAGGATAAACGCTTTTATAAGTAAACGGAAATTAATCGACTTTATCATAGATATAACGTTTTTGATATGGACCCGTCAAGTGACGTTCACTTCGTAATTTCGTAGCGAATTTCCGATTGTTACAAACTTTCATTCTTCTAATGAGCTTTTGCTCTCGAAGGATTTGATGTAGTATCTTGTTATATGCAAAGCCAGGGAAATTTCCCTGATTTTCCTCCTTCGAATTTAAGTTGGACTACCAACTTAAATTGTTCGTATATTCAAATCATAACTGTATGTAACATACTTTTTGATAGGTATGGCACAAGCATAATCAGCCTATAATGTTCTCACCGCAGGCCTCCTCTCTTCGAGAGGGAGTGGGCTGTAATCTACCACGCGGGCTTAGTGTGGGTTGGTAGATGGCTTCGAAGTTTTGGTTCTGGAACATGTCGGTTTGCTCACGATGTTTTCGTTCACCGTTTTGAGAGCAGTGGTGAAAATATTCACACAAAGTAAAGCGCCTGCCTGAGTTCGAACCCACGGCCTACAACTCGTTAGTCGGGGCCGTTACTACTGGGTCACCACTACTCACTGGGCCACCACTTGACCACTGCACTGATAAAATGGCTATAACACCGCAAATTGACGTAGGATGTTAGTTTGATTAGCAATTAATTTCCCTTACCCAAAAGTATAAGAGTCTACCACCTCCACTAACTTTAATATTCTTATGAGAATCTTACGTTTGCTTTCGGTAATAAAACCGGTGTTGTACCTGTGCGACACCGGTTTAAATATTGGTAATTGGTAATATTACAAAAATATGTTCTACCGAGTAACCGAACCTTTGTATGGCATTCATTACATTTAAACTTACAAACTATAAAACGCACAGTAGTTCTACCAAATATTATGTTTACGACCAGACAACGTTTGTCGTTTAGTTCAGAATCGTTTGAGATTATACTGATGGTTACGTAAGTATTCTCTCTATTGTTAATCATACGACGTTTCACAATACGCTTCCAGTGTAACAGCTCATCTGTTTATTGAGATTTAACTGATGTTTAATATGCTATAAATATTTATTTATTGCCCAGCCACTAATACGCTATATCATTCATTTTATAGCGTTGCGTTAAAAATTTATATCCCACGATACTTCGTTTTACTAATTTGATTTTGTTGAATATGAAATTAAAGATAGATTAAATAGGTTTTTATTGTATTTTGCATAATGAATCGGTATCAGTGAAAACACAAAAAAGTGTTATTTTTGTTTATGTAACATAGCATAACATCACGCCTGTATTCCCCGAAAGGTTAGGCAGAGGTGTACCTATAGTACACCCATATTTCGCCAGTTATGTTTAAGTCCCATGTAATAGGGGGCGAGCCTATTGCCATCAACCGGGCACTAATCCAGACTCCGGGCTGCTACGGAGAAATTCCAGATGGAAAACCCCAATAACACCTTGCCCGACCCGGGATTCAAACCCAGGACCTCATATTCAGCAGTAGCGCTTTGCGACCACTAGACCAGCGAGGCAGTCAACTACATAATAAGAGATACATAATATTCAGGAAATCAAAGCTCCGTTAGATATAAAAATGTAGTTAAACAAAGTAGGTCAAATATTATATGCGGATTAATACTGTCCAAAACAGTCAAAATATGTATTTTCTTAATCTGATCCGATTAAGTATGGAGGAGGTCATCGATCAGATTTCCACCCATCTGGTTACATCATAAAAGTTATTCTTAAAGCATTTCATCTTGATAAAAAAATCGAGTCCCTAAAAAATATCATAATTCAAATTATACATTAGGAAAAAGTGTATTTTCGTCAAAAGATAGAAAATTAAAAAATACCACCAAAAGATTTGTCAGTGATCTAGCGACACATGAATTATTTAATGAATAGCTTTAGTATCCGTTTCAGGAAATCTTATCGCTGAAAACAGCTTTCAGGATTCGTCCTGAAAGCTGTTTTCAGCGATAAGATTTCACATAAGGGATCACATATACAGGCTGCCTTCCTTCGGGAAGGCAGCCTGTATATGTGATCCAACACTCCTGAAAAAAGAAAGTCAATATTAAATGCTGAAGCACATATCAATCACATAATTTATATATCTGTTATTACTTTAATTGTATTTTTTTATACCTATCGTGGTATCGTAATTTTTTTTGAGGTGCATTTTCTTCACATAATTATATAATTAATGTATACAAAATATTGTAAAACATTTTAAAAGAGTAACGGTGGAGTTTCTTGTAAGGGTTTGTAAGGGGCTTTTAGAATAAATTCTATTTTTAGGGTTCCGTACCTAAGGAAAAAACGGAACCATTATAGGATTACTCGTGTGTCTGTCTGTCTGTCTGTCACAGCCAATTTGCTCCAAATCGAATGGACCGGTTAAGTTGAAATTTATTTCTGTGACCCAAACATGGACGTGTAACTTAAATAAATTAATTTTGAAGATAGGAGTCACTTTTGGGGGGTAAACGGGATCGAGACTTATACGGGTGAAACCGCGGGGCGCTGCTAGCTTGCAATAAATGATTTGATTTTAACATAAAATTGGCCTTCGGGCTATCGTACAGTACCGCACAGAATGACAGATTGCTTACATCGCCTACAAACAACAACAAACGACCCATTACCCCGTTCACTCCTACATCTTGCGAGGGCAGATAAGCCGCTATTAATACAATCCAAATTCCTAATCATCAAAATTGACTTCCAGTAGCAGCTTTACATATTCATAGTCTTTAATCTAAATTTATTTCAACATTCACTCCGTTTGTTTCCATTTACGATCGCCAATAGAGCTATTTAATACAGGGAGTTCTGGATATAGAAATTAGAATAGCTATGACCCTCGCCCTTATGCTAATTCAGCGATAGTAATGCCAATTAAAATGTTAACAATAGCACCGTTGTAAAAGCTACAGCTTTATTGAAAGTAGACCGGTTTGGCACACGACACCCATCCGGTCACATCTTCATTCTATGAGCTAGGGAAGGGACATAGCTGTGCATAATAACGTTTCCATAATTAAAATTTCGTTCTTAAAATAACAATACATGTTTGCGATTGTAGTCTATTGTATAACTCGCGGTAAAAGCGATTTTATCTCACCTCTATGCAGATTATTTTAGCATGTCTGCTTTTCAATTCATAGTAGATAATTTTGAAGCAATTTACTCTTTTATTATTCAAATGTGTTCAGATGGTCTTTTGTAATTTTATGTGCAAATAATGCAAGGTTGGACCCATAAACTGTTTCAAATGACGAGAGATATGATGCCGAATAACATCTTCATCATTAGAGCAGTTTGACATGCATACAAGATTGCAATATTCTCGAAATAAAGACATGACGTGATTAACAAATCTATAAAATTTATTTAATCCCTGTTTAAATAACATTTAAAATACAAGTTTATAATAAATCACTATGTCACCAAATGTTGGCAAAAATTGTAAACGTAAACTCTGTAGTTAATCAAAACTCGTTACAAATTTATGAACTTGCAATTAAGAATGCCATTAACGCGACACACCTGCAATAGCCCCTAACAATTATTTGTTAAGCCGCAACAGATTAAAAAAACGTATTAGAATAAACCTAAAAATAAATAATAAAACATCTACAACGCAAATTATTTGTTTGTCAGATTCGAATCAATATTCTTTTGATTCGCACGATAACAATACAGGGGATGTACATCAATCAAAATGATTTCAAAAGTAACACCCCGGTGACAGCGGGGAATCGATACATAGTGTGGGGACGGAAATAAAAACCGGTATCACTTCCTAGTTCACCCTTCGGCTTCCGAACGAACCACAACCAATTTTTTTTCGAGATCTATTTGTGCCACTGCTTCCCTCAGAGAATTTGTTTACGAGGAAAAAAAACACAAAAAAGAAAAGTGCAAGTCCTCTCATTAACATGATAAGGCATGAATCGTAAAACCGATACCTCTTGGTACCGAGCGTCCCCACTTTCCCTAATTTGCACGTGTATACGAATCTCCATTACATTCAGTATTAAATCTAATAGTGTCAAATAGAAAATTTAGTAGGTAAGTATGAACAAGGTGAAAAGGAAGACTGCAATAAATTAGTATTAAGATAATAATAATCGCTGTTAAATCTCCGAGCTTCTGGTACCGGTTTCAAAGATATCCGCACATGAAACAACATTATTTTTCTTTAATTATGATCTATGGTTATTGTGCAATATTTAACATTCCTCAGTTTCAAACAGGTAGTTTGTTAAGCTCCTCGTGTTTAAGATGTTGTACACCCGGCTGATATTAAATTTAACTGATCGCTATCTGCAATTAATTAACAACAGCGATAATATCTAGCAGAAATAATTACGTGGTTGCTCGTACTTATTCTACAAAAAATATAATAAAACAAGCTTTCGATATAAAACTTATGATACGTCAACAACGTTTATTTGCAATAAAATATTCCTATAAAAATGATGTTGGTTTAAGTACGGTAGTTAATTTTGACGGTTTTGAGGAATATCTTAGATGGAAATCTGGAACAGTAGCGTCTGTTACTAAAGTGACAGAACAAATTGCCGATAATGAAATAACAAATCACGCGTGCTTAGAAATCGATTTGCTTCGCATCGCGCGTGATGGATGGGCAGGCGCACGCGGCGACGCGCATCGACCCCTTTTATTCATCACCACCGAGGGATTTAGGGCGTGAAGGGTAAATGAATAAATTAATATGAGGCTTTAGAATTTGTAGTTTAGGCCGCAGCTGTTGCCGTGTTTGAATTTGTAATATGATTCTACTATCAACGATTATGAATTCGCTTTGCGATTAATTACAAAGCTTAAACATTCGGTAACTACAGTCAGTGGCACTGCTATATAAATATAACTGAAATCAATTTTGGCGTAATGAACGACAAAGTACAGGTTGTAAATAATAAAAGGAACGATGTTCTTATCAGAGATCTGGTAGTTTAAATGGTTGTCGTAGCAAGGGTATCGGATTTCTGTTTATTACTGCAGACGGTAGCTCTGCAGAAGCTGCCTCTGCGAGTGAGTTGTCTGCGAGATCAAGATAGATGAACGATAACGAATAATTTCCAAATCAAGTTTGTCATTAAACTGGTACCTGACTTGCAACTTCGATGATTTTAACTAATGTTGAAGCTGTATTTAATAACAGATGCTGGTTTGATACGCCAACACCTACACTGTTTGTTTATATGCTTGCGTACTCAGTTGCGTTAATGTCGGTACTTCATTCATCTGTTTTAATGGTTTCTTTTGTAATCAGAGGATTTCAATAAAGTTCAAATACTCAACGAGAAGTATTACTTTTAAAGCTTGGTTTAAATATAACATTCTAGATGAGTCCCTAGTTGACTGTACTCAGTAAAGGGCTCGGAATCTAAACAAACAAATTAAGGAGCATGCGTTAAGTAGTTACTCATACTCAATTCTTGTGATGATTTCTTAGTAGGCTATCAATTGAGGCGAACATTTTAAACCTATTTGTTGAGGGCCCATTGATATCAGTCAAAGGGCGTCACACTCGAGAGAAAGTTTAATGAATGACACTGTAGTCACACGTTTTCGTTGCATTCAAATATTCATGTCAGTCGAGCGACGCTTCTGGGTTATAGAATCATTGATAAATTAAACAAGTCGTTTTTGACACTTTTTAATGTAAAATAATGTTACTTAGGTACGTGTAAAACATGCATTACTATTAACCAGGATTTAAACAGCATTCCGCGTAAGATAGTAAAATTTTCAGTACCCTGGTTGCGTCAAGAAAATTTTAATGGAAAATGTACAAGAGTCGTTAAAGGTTTTCATAATATTCCTTAAGAAATAACGACACATGTGATGCGTCCAACGGCCCTTTGTCTAGAAGCAGATGAATTTGAAATTTTGCGTCGAGGACACAATTGTGCGTGAGGACATACATTCGTGTACATTCTTGAAATGATTGAACACAATACCTTCATAATTATTGGAATACGTGGTGTCAACAATGACCTTTTACAATTTCTGTTATGTTTATTTCCTTGACTTATGAACGTAAACAAAGACGCGTAAAATGATAAATTGTTGTTGAATGACCATCATGTACCATCGTCTTAGACAGCTTTTGTCGCTTTAGTTCGCTTAGTAATAAAAGCCTTTGCGTGAATTGTGGAAGACCATCATCTTTCGGAACCGTCTCCATAGATCCAATGGATTTTTTTTTAATAATTATAAATACACTTCTGTTCATATTGTTCATTTGATCGCTCTTTCGCTAAGATAATGGTTTACTCTTTCAGAAGCTGGCCTAAAATGAGACCAAAAATGATAAGATCCATTCACCAGTCTACCCAGCCAGCATCTTGACCATGAAGTTCCATCTCAATCGCTCTCCGTAACGGTCTACGGGAAATGCGACGTCGACAGGCTGCTATGATTATGTATAACATTATACTGCTTATGGTGTCCATAATAACATTGAAATCATAATATCCACACGAATAGAGTCCAGGGGGTTACTAATGCAGCATATTTCTTCAATTTCATGACGTCTTTCGGTCTCAGGAAAGCGGATCTTAAGAAAAAGACGCCTAATTATGTACAAGTTTTATAGACCACCATTAAATTAATTCTTAATTAATTTCCTTCGAAAGAAAATTAGACTTTCAAATCATTTCCACGCTGTAGTGTTACTAACAGATTTTTATCAATAATTAAAACTGTTTATGTAGTTGCATTATCTTTCTGGAATGGTCTGACTAGATGTTAGAAGATGACAAGATTGTTGACAAATAAAATAGTGTTCCGATTTTTGTCCGGCATCAATCGGTGGAGATTGGTAACGAAATGAAAACATCCGCGTCGGTCCAGAAATGGGTTCCAATGGTCTGAGCTGATCGATGATGTTCTATTCAGGCACAGGATCTAAAATATGAAGTAAGTAGGTGTAGGAATTTTCAGTAATTATAGAAGTGCGCGAAATACAATATTAGGTAAGTTTTTTTCAAAAGCACTTTTCGGATAGAAGCCAAAATCCCGTTTACCCAATAAAAATAAAACTAAAACAGCTTACGCAATACAATAAACGCCCTGAATAGAGAAATCATGGTACCAGGCTATCATAAATAGCGCGGCGAACTATGCAACTGTTGTAAACTCTCCGGCTCCGTCGCAGTTCGACTCGCAGTCGGAATATCCTGCTCCTGTCACTTCCTGCGGTCCCAGCAATCCTTGTTCTAACTTTGCATTGTTCACAAACTGGGTTACTGGTGACATAATACTAGATAACGTCTTTATTACTAGACAGTTTATTTGTAGTGTTGCTATTTTCCTTTTAAAAATTGGATTTATATGGCGATAGTTTTTTTTTTTCATTTGGTTAAATTTCAGCACTTAATGGTCAGGGTCGTCTTGGGGGTTGAAAAGTTCGTGAAGATAAAACCGTCTATGCGTTAGTTCCAGAAAAATTATTCTAATTTCCATGAATAAAAAGTCTGTTTTCTTTCCAAGCACTTAAACTTTTACGCTCTAAGATTCAAAGATGACATTTTAAGATTATGCCTGCAAATATATACTCAACCGCAGCTTAGGTTACGAGTTTCTTATATAAATAAATACTCATCTCTTGCTTTATTTTAAACTTACCGTACCATATAGGTCGACTCAGTATTGCGGTTTTTCTATTCGTCATTCAGTAGTTATTATTAAAATGACCTTTAATTGTTTTTCTCGCTACCCGGTAATTTGATGTTGTTTCTAAAGAATTATTTTCGTCGTAAAATAACTGACCTAGTTTCAACTAAATTATGCTTAGAAATAAGCTAAATGAATAATGTCGTCGTAGTTAGGAAGTGAATCGACTTTTTGTGTACTAATCGATATCATAATATTGTACACTAATATTTGAACGCATCAATTTCTTGCAATGACACCGCACTTCCGATTGAAAAATTGGAATGTAAATAAAATAAATGAATAAAACATGGCGTAGCAACTAAAGAATGCATGCATACTTGCAATAATTTCGATGCCAACAATAATCATTCATAGACGGGCTCTACCGCTCAACCCTTACGTGCTGTTTCAATTTTTTTCTTGTTATGAAAGTTTTACCTTTTTTCTGCATAATATGGTTGTCACTAAAGGATCTAATTTTTATGAATATCCCAAGAAAAAATTTTAGTCATGGCGTTAAATATAGTGAATTAACAGAGTTCCTGGATGCGTCACCAGTCGCCAGAGCTGTAGGGCGACCGGTCGGGGCGAAAGTCGGCTCCGGCCACACAGTTGGATCGGCGCGGTACCACACCACAGTCTCATCTAAGCCACAGCTATGCGAGCATCTTCCCCATCATAGCCGAAAATTCCACATTCCCGGAGACAAGCGCGGCGACGCGACGCGAAAGTTGAAATTCGAATTCGCGAAATATTAACGAAAATACCGAACTATTTTTTTTTTCTGTACTTGAAAAATTTGGAGCAGTTGGCGGCAAACGGTAAAGTTGTGTGTTGGTGTCCTTAACAGTGTTTAGATAACTTTCAGAGCTTTTTAAGATTTTCTTTAATTTATTTGTGTGCTGTACCGTGTGCCGAAACATTCGTATGGTGTGAAGTGATTTTTATTTTGTGCACTGTTTGATTTGGATTTTTTTGTTCCGGAGTTTTTGGTTGGTTACATTATTTTTCATTTTATTTTTTTAAACTTTATGCATACTTTGATTAGTTATTAAGTGCTTGATTTTATTGCCGTAGTTATAGTTAATTATGTGTTTGCGGAAAGTATGAGAAACTGCGTAGGTCGGCAGTTATTGGGCCGTTAAGTGGAATGTGCGTTAATATTTTATGATAAACGCATTATTATCGAAGATAGATGACCGAAGCTTTTTTTAACTTGACAAGTTTCCGTTTTTGGTCAACGTGATTTTCTCGTTCTTAATTGGATAGGAAGTGTTTGAAAATGAAAAGTATGAAAATATTTTACTCGTTTTGCCAAATCCTTTGGGCATATTTTTACAAAAATATATTTTATAATATTAAGGAGGTGATTATTTGACAGGCCTACTTACTGATTATTACATTTTTACGTACTAATGATTGCGGAAAAAAAAATTATTCAATCTATTTATCGTGTCAACGAAGCCTTCGCATTAACAGTTATAAACCACTTAGAAAATTGTTTAATCCGATCAGCCTCACCCGTTAATGGTTAATTTCTTACTTACAAATTAATATTATCGGAAATATTTCTATTCGATTAATAAAATTGATCTTTTATCTTCGAGATCTTTAAAAACACGCTGTGACCGGATGAATTAGGCGTACATATCTACCGAAAGTTATTAAACGTTTTCTTCATGAAATAAATATTCATAAGTTATAGGTACTTATTATTGGGGATGTGGAATACCCGAATTGTAATAGTGTAACAGTTCGAAAAGAAGTTTAACGATGTTAGTGGTTGGTGTGAAAAGTTTGTAGCATTTTCAGGGTTAATTTAAAAAACAAAAAAAAATTGCAAATTGAGTGAGGGTTTTTAAACGTTAATTTTAAGTAAATTAGCGATTTATGAATTAACCGGTTATTTGTAAAAATATTTTTTATATTTCATTTTTTTTTTTAAGTGAACCGATTTCTTTTTTAGTGGTTTTATGGTAATTTGGTTTTGGTACCTTATAAGGGAGAATAAGATTTCAGAGTGTTATCGGTTTGTCAGGGCTACATTTGAGAGAGCTTGCGTCTGTAGTAAAGATGTTAATAGAAAGTTTTTCCTTTTTCTTAGTCGTATCGGGTTTTCTTTTATGTTAGGTTTTAATCGACTCCCTGTCAATTTTGGTGGTTTGTCAAGATGTTAGATCATATCATTACTTTAGTGTTCACTTACATTGCGATCACCAATACGTTTGCTTAAGTTGGTGATTATGGTAATCCAGTAGGTATGGTACTTACAACTAAACGTTTGTAACAGCAGCATAGCAGCTGGATGTTGGCGAGCGCAGTAGCGGTCTTTGAGGTGATGTTTGGCTGAGGCCTATGTCCAGCAGTGAACGTCTCACGGCTGACACTATGATCTTTATGATGAAGACATGTTCTCAGCATTAGGCTGTTATGATGATTTTCAAGCAATGATAACCTCCTTAAAAATATATTTCACAGTGGGTTTTCTAAATGGCGAGATTAATTTATAGTATTACGTGTGGAAGCGAGGGTAATGTCAAGATATACAGGGCTATTGCTTATAAGTCGGCAATCCGTTAAGGGGATGCAGGAGAGGTCATTTGCAACTAGATTACCCCGATGACACCCCTATGCCAATGTCAACCATTTTCAAGTATTTTAAAATATATGAAATAAAAATGTAAATAACCTTGATATACAAGGTTAATGGTCATACGTCAGCAATACATTAAGGGGATGTAGGAGAGATCATTTACAACTAAATGACGCCTTTTGAGTTTGTAACAATTTTCCAGTAATTTGACATTTTATATTGTAAAATGTAAAACTAATAACCCTATATATGTTCTGAAAACCCGTAGAATAATACTTTCTAGCCGGCCGTCGTTGAAAACCAGTGCTGGGGCTCTGTCTCGCATAGGGACGCAGCGTAATGCTGAGCGATAGCCGTTTTGCGTGAATGTGACGCATATTTTCCCCCAAATTGTTCTTTTCGTGTACCTATTTGTTCTTTCTTTGCGTCATGTTTACCGCAAATAAACGTATTTTCTTTCTTTTAAGCGTTTTATAGATTGGCCATTTCATTTATGGCCATATTATTAGTATCACAACTGTCCTAATTTACAAAGCTGAATATTGAAGAAAACTAATTTCATAAAAAGAGAATAAAAGACAGTCTAGACCGATTCAGATTAATTTTCTTGTTTGTCCGATTGTTTGTGACAGAAATATAAAATTCTATGAAACTAAATATTAACTTAGAAGTTTATGTCTTAAATAACTGGCTTATAACATTGTTATAGTTTTTGAATTACTGGAAATGAAGACAATCGTAAACTTGGCAACTTCTGGCTTTGTGTAGTTTCGACTTTATTTTATTAATAGATAATACGATTTCTTAGTAAACTGTTTGTTGAAAATTTTATTACGAAATTGTTTTAAGTAAAGCTTCGAGTGTCTGAAAATGTAGGGGAAAATAAAAGTAATTTTCTCTCGTAGCGGTGTGAACGTTTGCCTCAGAGTCCTAGTCGGTATTGGTTCTGCATACTCAAGATGCACATTACGACTACGTACACGCTACAGAATTCGTCACTCTTGATTATTCTTAAAACTATTATAAAATAATATCTAGGAAATATGATTCCAAACCAATTTAATTCAGATTCGATTTCAATTTTATACCACTTTTCTAATTACTGGCATTTGAATACTGATGTCACACGATCATGCAGATTTCTCAAATCCGGGTTTGTCAATAAAGTATTCTGTTACGTAAACAAACCGTCTTCAAAGGTAACGCAATATTGTCAACTTTTACCTCTATACGTGCCAAACGCGGATAAAATTCAATTTAGGTAATTAGCACTTTCACACTAATTGCAACTTTGCTTAATCGTTTAGGAATCATATTCCCATCAAGGTATTACGTAGATATTAAGCTGGCGCCACACTAGTTAAATTTTCGGCGAAACAAAAAGAACGCGTTCAATCGAGTTGATAATCGGAAAATTTGAGCAACTGTGTCGTCACCTTAACTCAGACCGTAACAAAATCTAGCATACAATCATTTAACGAGTAATCGATTACAATCTTGTATCTCTAATCAAACGCAAGTAGAATGGTTCAAAGCTTCACCATAAAACTGAAACTGGAATGTACTAAACACGTTACTGAAGTGTCGTGCACCAACTAGCGCACACCGACGGTAATCGACTAAACGACAAATATATTCGTTTCAGTAATTAAAATCGACTTTTATCATGGGAAACGAAATAACCATTGGGACAGCTGTTAACGTATTTGATGTTATTGTAATAATATGTCTGTAACGTGAGCCTGTGCTGTAATCGAAAATTAACAAGTCTTCAGCCCGTTTTGCGTGTTATGTAGAAGATCAGGCGATAAGAACGGTTTTCCGTAACTTTAAGGAAAAGAGTAATAAGGAATTGTATACTTTGTGTTACGTAGATGTTGGTGGAAACTGGTGATGGGTAACACAAATTGGATAGATTGTAAAACATGCTTTTTTGGACCAATGTGAGCTTAATTTACTCTTTAATTAGACACGAATGACGCATTAAAAACAAAAAGTAACACATGTTCGTTATCTACTTTCGATTGTGTAGATACTAGATTCCTACTCATCATAAAATTGAATGAAAATCGAACTACCAATAGCTGTGTACCTATGAAAGACAAGTTGCGTTTTTTTATAATATCAAAGTCCAAGGGCTATGGTCAAAACTGTCTGAGGAAATCAAAATTTTTCTCATTTAATTTTGAACGAAAATGAATTAACGTTGAACCTGTAAATATAGTGTTGTTACCTTTAGGCAACACGTAAAGGGTAAGTCTCAAGGTTCTCTAATTAGACCTAACTTATGTATTTTTAATGAAGTACCAACCTACTTACTACATTCCATTTTGTAACGAAACTTTAACCCACTTTTTCATGCTTAGTTTATAAATATTTTTACTAGAAAACTTATGACCCTGATATGAAAAAAAGTAAAGTTACGTAATACAAAGTTAGGGCAGGGCTACATCATGCAAATATATTAGGGATGTCACCATTATGAACAATAAAAATCTCATAAATCCGAAATATCGTCAAACGATGGATTTATTAGAATCAATGTAAAAGTCGTGGTTTCGTTATTTTTGTGCATTGCAGATAACTACCACAATTTTCCTTATACATGAGACAAATATCTTCTGTGGTTTATCTCTGTGGTCGGAATTTCACAAAGTATGAGAAATCATTTTGTGTTAGGTATATTGCTAATTTGAATAAAAAATTGAAACTAATTAGGATTAGTGTCATCACGAATTTAACTAAGTGTCAATATTTCATTCTAAGTCAGAATCAATATTTCAAAATCGTCCTTGTGAACAAAATAAATTGCCGGAGAAAAACTTCTGTGATTTAAAAATAAAAATACACGACACAGTACAATATGTCTCAGGTAAAATTTTGTTCAACGAAATTGCAGGAATAACTTGGAATGAGTATTAAACTCGCTATCCCATATATTTCTCCAAACGGTGTTATTGACTCGTAAGAATAAGTTCGTGGATAACTGTTTGCAACGCGACTGTACTTCCGAAAGCGTATCTGAGAAACTGCATCTACGATTCGAAAAGTTTCAGACCATATAAACATGCTTATGTAGGTACAACCAAATATATTTGGTTGGGACGTTATTTCCGCGAAATAAAACTTATATTTATATAGTTATTTCTTATGTTATTCAATGGTTTGGTGTTATTTTTGTCGTCGTTCTTTGGTTTAGATTTGTAGATTCGGTGTGTAATAAAAAGTAATTTGCTGCCATTTGAAGCAATTATCTCTTCTTGGTCTCTGCGCTTTTCCGGCCTTCTATTGGGTTGTCCTTAAAAAACCTTATAGTTCACTCAACGCGTATGGTGAGCCTACTTATGATTTAAGACTCTGAAATTTTTAGAAAGAAAGAAGGAAAGAAAGAAAGAAAGCAATAATGAAAGAAAGAAAGAAAGAAAGAAAATAAATTTATTTGACCCAGTCACCCAGTTCAGATTTGGTGTAGTCAGAGCTTAGGGTTATTTTAATCCGAGCATAAAAAACAAAATGGTTTTTGTCCTGTTTTGTCCCTACTTGATCTGTTATGATTACGGTTTCCTAGAAGAGCGGTGGCCGTCATATTATAACGGTCTTAATGAAAATCCCAAATTTTCACCTGGATTTGACATTGACGTGTCAAGAAACGGTTTCTATTTGGACAGCCGTTATCGTGTGACCTTTCACCTCTTTCTTAGGAAACCAAAGCTAAAGCCTTTATTTCGTTTTTCAACCACACAATTTTTTTTAACACTTAACAATTTCATTAAAATAATGAGGTTCATAAAAAACCTGATCGGAATAGTTTGATAGCTTCGAGTAGCGTCTATATTGTCCTCGTTCATATAGAGGGCAATTGGTACTCTGAACGTTACTGCCCCGATGTGTGTCAATACCCTTACAGTCGTGTACACCAATAATGTGGACGGTATAATGAACGACACAATACAGTACAAGTGACGGATTACTTATCAATCGACTTGTAAATGACAACGTTAGAAACATAGGTTAGTAATAACAGAGGGGTAATTCCCGTTTTTTAACTAACGTATGCATTCTAATCTCAGTCTTAATCGGTCAAAAATACCAAAAATATCTTAAATTTTTGACCAGTTTTAACATTGATTGTCGTTGAGATGAGATTACGACGATTCGATTTTGAACGTTTTTATCATGCGAATTGGCTTTTTTGACCTTGATTGATTTCGGCATGATACGAGTATGATATGGCGAATCGAATACAATACCAGTAAGCTAAGAAATAAAAGGAATATAGTATAAAGTTAGAATCAATGTAAAGTTTTTAAACGTAGTAATTATACCTACTGTAATTCGAAATAACCTAGTTTTACTGTAATGTAATAGGAAAAAACCTAGTTTTTCTATTTAAGTTGCGCAGTCCAACCTCACCAAAGTGATTTCAGGGAAGCCAGACCACAAAAAGTGACTAGTCTAGAAAGCATGACCTAAGTGTTACGATAACCTGGGTAAACCTTAGTTTACTTAGGTTACTTACGTATCCTCTATTTAAAAATATGAAACTGAACGCATACATCTAAACCGCGTTCAAGAGCTGTCAGTGTCATCATTTGACGGCACGGTTGACGCAGTGGTTAAGCGATTGACTGCTGCGCTGCGTGTCACGGGCTTGATTCCCGCGACAAATATTTGGCTGTTCCGGGTCTGGCTGTTTGCGTATGGAGTTTAAACGTTTGTAAACGCACCCACAATACAGGAGAAATTTCTAATGAGGAGCAACGTTAAAAAAAATACATTGTTGTGGGATATTGACACTGACAGGCTGGTCTTGAACGCGGTTTAGATGTGCTGATCACGTTCTTTTTTTATTAGTAAATGTTGCACTTAGTCTGCTAATAAATTACATTGTATGATAAAGAAAGGTGTTTTCTTACGATACCGCAAGGTACTCAAGAAAAACATTCTTGAAATGACATCAACTCAATTCCGTTCACTTCTAATAAAATTTAACTTCCAGCGAAGTTTTAGTTCAAAACGTGCACTGTGTCTGAAAGGATTTGTAAAACTATTATGTAACATAACTAATGTATGAATCGTTGGATACTATCTGTGTCTGGTAATGTGATTGGATTAAAAACATGTTTGTTTGTGTTTTGGTGAGCAGAAAGTTAGGATTCGGTCAATGAACTATGTAACACTTTTTTTTTCTTTTTTCTTTTCCTGTGGTTAGTGACTAACCTGGTGTCAAAGTTTTAAAGCCGCCCATGGGCCTCTGACTTGGCTTCACATGCCATCGAGAAATATCTCTCAGGCATGCCGGTTCCCACCGTAGGCGCGGGCTTGCGGACGGTGAGCAATGGGTAGCTCACCGTCCGATAAGGACCAGGCCCGGGTCGACGGCGCGTTGTGTTCCACGCGCGCCTCAAAGAGATGTCAGCAGAATTGACGGGGTCCGTTAGGGCCGATGCCTGCCGGGGGTGCAAAGAAAACCGAAAGGGGGATCCTGGCAACAAGGCAACCGAAGGAACACGGGTGGGTTTTAGTCAGTAAGAGTCTGACACGCCCTCCCGTTCCGCCCAGAGCAGAAGTTATTTGATAATATCCCACCCAAGAAAAAAGGCATGCCGGTTTCCTCACGATGTTTTCCTTCACCGTTTTTGAAGCAAGTGATAATTATACTATACGCACATGAATCCGAAAAGTCAGAAAATGTAACACTGAAAACGTAGTTACCTAAGAGCTCTACATTATTTTCAATGGTGGACGAGTTACTTAACATCTCAGCATACATACATAGGTACATACAGAAGAAGCTACAAAACGCCACTTGCTACGATCCTTACTCCTTTTGCTTCGTTCATCTTATAATTTCTAATAATTCTACTTTTGCATCAAAGTATGAGTGTTTGTGAACAGTTTCTAGAACATAGAGTGATGTAGGTGTAGTCAATCTCATAATTGTTTTACTACCCCAAGGTTGAAAGTCATTCGCACGTCATAAAACTTAAAAGTAATTTTTTTTAAGCTTTAAGATCAATGTGAACGTTAAGTGCGAATTTCACTGTGACACTGAACTGGATCGGCGCACCTAAACCGCGTTCAAGAGCTGTATATATTCCGTGCCAATGATGACTCTTGAACGTGGTTAAGAAGTGCTGATCGCGTTCAGTTTCATTACTAAAATTCGCCCTAAGATAGATTCAACCTAAGTGATGTTTTAATTTACTGGGATTTTGTGTCAGAAGTGGGTAAATCATTCAAAAGGTCGAGTATACATCCTCTCGATAATTACTGTTTCACTATGACACTGAACTGCATCAGCACACTAAACCGCGTTCAAGAGCTGTGTATATTCCGTAACAATGATGACTCTTTAACGTGGTTAAGACGTGCTGATCGCGTTCAGTTTCATTGGTGAAATTCGTCTTAAGATAGATTCAACCTTGGTGATGTTTTAATTTACTGGGATTTTGTGTTAGAAGTGATGAAGCATTTAAAAAGTCCAGTATACATCCTCTCGATGGTGACGTAGCCAATTTTCCTTACGCATGAAAATTAATTTCCACAAGATATTTGACAGTCATTACAGGTAGTATGAAACCCAAAAATCTGACAACTAGTCTTACCAAGGGGTATCGTTTCACCCAACTACTGGGTTGTGGAGGTCCAATAGGCAGTCACTTCATATAAAAAACTGGTATTCTACATAGTAGACTGGAAGTCAACTTTAGCTTAGTTGTGAATAGACTAGGTACGTGATGATGATGCTGCAGACAAATCATATTTATTACAGGCAAGCATGTAAGTGAACGGCGCGTCCATAGTAAAATATTTCCTTTTAGAGGCCACAGAGTAATTAAGTTAAGAGTATACCAATATAGTGTAGTGCTCGGTCATTGATTAATTGCTTGCTATTCCTACTTCAACAGTGTTTGGTTAACCGACTTCTTGGTTGCGTAAGTTAGTATCGGCTGTCGTTCTGTCGCTGTTGATTAAGTACTACAAGTTTTGATTAATTAGTCAATAATTTGAAGATGCGAAATGGAGTTGATGAATTCAATCATCGACTTTATTTTGAATGGTGTGCACTAAATAGTACTAGACCACCAGTATATTTGTAACAGTGACAGTAAGTAGGTTTAATTGATATCTCAAACAGTATGATATTGTTGAAAACCAAGATTTTTTTTCGATAGCCTAGCAGTCGTAAAATATCTTGAATGCTTGTGTCATTTATAATTTTACCCGTACTTAGCTCTTTAAATTAAACTAGTGCCTAGATTTTACTAAGAATTTACTTTCTCTCTATTCATCAATATTTACAAAAATATCCAAATATTCTACTTACAATTCAGCATGACAGCAGGAACTTATTCAGCGCCTGAACAAAAACATGTTGTGATACGGCACCAATATCTCAAGTAAAAACAATCTGTAAATCTTTGTTTACTTCACGTATTCTATCAATAAACCCATAAACCACGTATTTGTAAGACTTCCATGTATTGTTAAGTTTAAAATATTTATCTATTTGTTATGTGGAGTTCGATACTTCGAGTGCGTTTTGACAAATTGCGTCTGGACGTCTCCTTGTCACATTATAATAACGTATAGTGCTTCGAAGTTGCGGCTTCGATAAAGAATTTAGTTATTGTATGCATTTTTGAGAATATAAAGGGTTGTCTTTACAGCCAGATAGTAGATGGTAAAGCAAGCCCCTTGTTTCCTATGAAACTCAACCCTTACTAGATGAGATCTTTAATTTTTAAAGTCAGTAGGTATCATAATCGAATCGACGGTTTGTCACCCTATGAATAAATGAATGAAGGAAATGCACCGATCCTAGCGTGGTTTAACCAGACTCTATAAATCGAATGAACCCCAAAATTTGCAATAACCACTGGAGCCTCATGTTGCACTGGGCTACAGAGGCCATTGCATATCAAGGAGTAGACCGGGTGGCGCGGTAATGGTAAGGAAGTCGTGTCCTTAGGATATGGAAAGATTTGCGAGCTATACCGAATATGCATCCTTTAGTTGGCAATGGACAGTCGAGAAATGGGTGATATTCATCTATGGACCCATCCTATACAAAAAATACACCTATATAATTGATTCGGGAACTGTCATTTAAGCTAAGTTTTCCTATTCAAATTCAAAGGCCAAAACGGAAATAAAAAAAAAAACTAAATAAAAAACAAAAATAAACCACCTTGTCAACTTCAATTAAAGTTCTATTTCCAACCGCTAAAGGCTCATATTACATAACCGCTCGCGATCATAATAAACTGCAAGCCTGCATCGCTGATATCCCGCGACTCGATAGCGCCACGCGTCACCTGCGCATGAGTTAGTGGCGTATTAGAATACGCACTGTAATAGCGCCTGTCATTGATTAATTGTGGAAGCACTATGAAAAGCCTGGATTTGTATGGCTGTGGTTGTACGCAGATTTTTGTAGGTACTGGGAATCATACTGTTTAAAGATGTTTGAAGCAAGTTATCTATCGTATTTTCTTTTTCAAATATTTCAAATTTCAGAATGTTATGATTGCTATTTTATTATTGGAATCCTGAAAACTTTTAATAGGATCATTGTCCGCAAAGCATACATAATTATATTTAAACGATCTCTATGTATGCGGGTCGGGGACTAGGCAAGGGTTAAATCTCAATTTCCAACCATAAAAATGAAAACCTTACTGTTCAAAAAAGAAAAGACGAAAATAAAAGATTCGAAGTTTCATAAACATTAAAAGATCTTATCTTTCTTCGGAACCCTTTTTCTACGAAATTCTTTGTTTCCTCAGAAAAATTCAATTTACATACAGTGAAATCTTAATTCCAAACTATCGCGAAAATATTTCACATATACGCAATTTGTCGCGTTAAATCGTCCGTGTGTACTATATCTAAAACGTTCGTTGCACTCAGCATTTTAGCGAAGAATGGGCAACGTTCGACAATTTCCAAAAATGTTAGTCATTCGGTACCGTACGTGCGTATTTTTCGTACCGTGGGTATTTGCACTTACTGGGATAACTTGATTTTCAATTAGCGTGTTCACTGTGTGTTTTTTTGGTTTATTACGAGGTCAAGGAAGGATATTGCTTTTGAAAAATGTTTGAGGACTGATGCTTGCATACCTACGATGTTTTATTTAAGTCTGGGCGAAATAAATGGCATTAAAATTTAAAGGGAAAAAGTTAGAACTTTCAGTTATTTGCACTTTAATTTTCGTAGTACACATTGGTATCTTAAAGTACACTACCAGTCCCTTTTGCCAAAATTAGCTTACTATTAAACCCGTTTATATAAAACCAAACAAAAACAGTTTACCCATCCGATTTAAAACCGACAATAGAAACGCTAAAAATAAAAGTATCAGCACCATGCATCCCAATACAAAGTCCCAGCTTTGTATTTTTAAATGGTCGTATCTACATTTTGCACCGCTGCACTCGTTCGTTGCACTATTGATGTCATTTGAACTCGCTGTCGACACAACGTTCACAATTTCCGAATACGTTATTCACTTTACACCGTACTTGCGTATTTTTGGGACTGTGTATGCTGGCACTTACCGTGATAACTCGATTGGCATTCGATTAAGCGTTTTAAGTGATCGAGTTTGTATTTTGGAGGTGCTGTTTTGGTATTCATATTGTTTGGTACCTTAATGACTTGAAAGGTATATTGTACTACACCAAGAGTTTTTTGATAGAATCTAACTTTGAAGTAAAAGCTTGTAAAATAAATATACTAGCTGTTGCCCGCGACTTCATCTCTGATCCAGGATGAAACGTCTATGTCCATCTCCAGGTCATGCTCTACCCATGTGCTAAATTTAATCTTAATCCGTTAAGCCGTTTTAGCTTTCGCATTTTTATTATTGGTTAAGAAGTTAAGATTATTTTCATCATTATTCCTGGAAGCATGTAATTCAATAATCATACACATGTTAACTATAGAAAATACTGACAAAACAAAAAGATAGACAATAGATAAACAGTTGACTTTCAATTACGTAAATGTTCTAACTAACATAAAGAAGACTACTCAATTCCAGACTAAAAACATTTCATCTACACAGCAATACAAGACGAATAGTCGACATTTTTCACTCGACAAATTGCAAGAGACACATGATAGGGACACAACACAATCTCATCTCGTTTGTGTACCGAAAACAACCATCAATCTCGCCGCAAATATATCCGAACCAATAATAAATCACCAGACATTTCTCAATCGACATTTTATACTAAAACGTACGGAAGTTACCAGTTAGACGTGTCTGTTTACTTGTTTGGGGACAACTATGGAAAGCAAAGTCGGGCTATTCTCGAACGAGTTTGCGACAACATACCTATTGGAAAAGATGAAAATAGCTTAAGGGTGTACGTGAAAGCACAAAAGGATCTTTCCATTCAACATACTAGTAGTATGAAAAAATAAAATTAAACCGTAGTCCTTAGCAAAAAGACGGATTTATTTGTATATAAAAGGGACTGCTTTTTACCAACATGTAAAAATTACAATTTTACAAAATGCTGAAGAAACTGCTTCTGTCCAATGCAATGTGTATAGAAACCCGCCTTCCAGCACGCGTAGCATGACAAGCATAGAAACGGGTTTTCTACGGATTTTGTCGACGCAAGAATAGATAAAATGACAGATTGTGATTGTATATCTGTCATTTTGTCTATTCTTCCGTCGACAAAACACTTTTTTATTGCGGTCGTGCTAAGCGTGCTGAGACATAAAATTCAGTTGGCGTACTTAAGTTTCCAAGTAATCAATATAACAAAGCTTCACCTCTTATCAGTCACGATCAGTATCGAGTCTCCAACAATTTCAACTGTCATAAACGAATCATAGTCTCTACAAAGCGTCACAAAATATGTCTATCCCTTTGAATCTGCCGCAACCCTATCACTGAAATTTAATCGACATGTTATTCCAGCATTGGACGTATCATTGACTTTCTGTAATTGCTTTTCCGTATCGTAAATGAAAATTTAATGGGCGGTGAAACAAAATACCAATGCGTTTAAACTAATATGGAACTTTAACCGCCAAACGATATTAATGTTCCCGCGAGTATTTAAAAATAAATTGTACAGAGGGACAACTCTTTTTTAGTCTTCATCCAGCAATACTTCCTAGATCTAAAACGCATAAAATAGAGTCGTCACTAAGTCGAGAATTTCTATTGTAAAAAACATAAAGGGGTATTTTTATTAGCTTTGCTTAAAGTTAAGCAATGATTAGAGACTGCTGAGCTATAAATTTTGGACGTTTACACGTATCTTAACTTTAAGCAACGTGTATAAATAAAGAGGTAAAACTTTAACTTATATCAGTTGGAATCATCATTATCATTTCAGCCGAAAGACGTCCACTGCTCGACATATGCCTCTCCCAAGCACCGCCACTTCGAGCGGTTCTGTGCTTCCCGCATCCAACGGATTCCTTTGGCCTTCACAAGATCATCGGTCTACCTTGTGGGAGGCCTTCCAACGCGGGAGGCGTTGTCGCAAACTCGTTCGAGAATAGCCCGACTTTGCTTTCCATAGTTGTCCCCAAACAAGTAAACAGACACGTCTAACTGGTAACTTCCGTACGTTTTAGTATAAAATGTCGATTGAGAAATGTCTGGTGATTTATTATTGGTTCGGATATATTTGCGGCGAGATTGATGGTTGTTTTCGGTACACAAACGAGATGAGATTGTGTTGTGTCCCTATCATGTGTCTCTTGCAATTTGTCGAGTGAAAAATGTCGACTATTCGTCTTGTATTGCTGTGTAGATGAAATGTTTTTAGTCTGGAATTGAGTAGTCTTCTTTATGTTAGTTAGAACATTTACGTAATTGAAAGTCAACTGTTTATCTATTGTCTATCTTTTTGTTTTGTCAGTATTTTCTATAGTTAACATGTGTATGATTATTGAATTACATGCTTAAACATAACTTATTACTGATTTTTAAGAATTTCTTTTATAATAAAGTTTCTTTGGTACGTTAATTTAAATTACTTGAAGTAAACCGAAATAATAAGGGCAGGTAGAGTCCGCGCCACCACTGAAGTCCGGCGGAAAATTGTGGAACTACATTTTTTTAAATGCAAATTGATAAAAATGACATATATGAAACTAGCGCCGCGTCCATCGGACTTGATTGCTGGCGTAGACTCTAGGTACCTACTTGGCACTAACTTTCGTGACAGCTTGTACTAAAGATGATCAAAATAAATATTTGATATCATAATGCTAACAGGATATTTAGTACATTGTGTAACACCATGTGAAATAGTCAAGTAAATTGTATGTTTATGTCATTATCGACTATTAATGCACGTAATGTGATCGCTCTTTGTCGCGAAACCCGGATTTTCAACGTCTATCCGTGATGGGCTCTTAAATGATTTAAATGTCCACCGGCGAACAGTGAGACCTCTAAAAGGCTCTGAAACAATCACCATGATTGGTGGAAGAGTCTGAATTTTAGTAGGTACCATAGGGTTTGAGTTATTCTCGTGTAGATTCTACAACGGTTTTCTTATAGAATCTACACGAGAGAGAAGACAATAATTATAATTAGTGCGTCTGATTAAAGAAAATTTTATAGTTTTTGTGGTTGAATTAGGCCCATATTTAAACATCAAAACAAGCTTAAAACATCTAATTGGCTAGTTCATTAAAATTTCCAAAAAAATCCAAATTCAAGCGGAACGTTGATTCAAAAATGGATAACCACCCAGACACATAAATAATACCTAATATTAGATGCGCTTGTGCCTTTAAAGGAGTGAATATCATGTTCGTATCGATGATAACTAGACAAAATATATGTTAAAATCACCTTCGAAACATATTAATGAGTTGATAGGGACACGGTTATTAAAATAAAATACTCTGAATTTGGTAAAATGACAATAATTTTTAGTCGAAGTTTTGGTCATGTCAGCTCATTATAATATTGAAACAACATCCGTATTCTCTCGACTATTGTCTCGATGTTTTGTTGGTGAATGTTATTGCCAATAATTTTGGTCAAAATTGGAAAATGTTGTTTCCTAAAAAGGAACGTGTTTATGGCGAATGTCACTTTATTTCCTAGAAGGTAAATTAAGCCCTACTAACATGTTTGTCCAATTTAGTTTAAGATTGGATTTTCTGCGGAAAAACATTGCTTTTTATAAAAACAGACAGTCTTTTACGACTGAGGACAAAATATATTTCGAAAACCTATTCGTTCACATAACATAATATCACGCCATGTTTCCCTGAAGTATTGGGCAGAAGTGTACTTAAAGTACACCCACAGATAAAAAAAAAATGCATCCCTATTTCCCTTGGTCACGGCATCACGCTAAAACGGCTGAGCGGATTTGGATGAAATTTAGCATATAGGTAGACCATGACCCGAAGAAGGACATGGGATATTTTTTATCCCGATATTCCCCCGGGATGGAGACCAATGCGGGTGAAGTCGCGGGGCACAGCTAGTCTACCTATATTAACCTAATGTACCTTTTCGCTCCTATTGTAATTTTCCTCTTATTTTACATAATCAAATCGTATGGTGTCTTAAATGTTAAAATAGTAATTTATTGCTTCAAAAGTAAATAAAAACCGCTCCAGTAAGTTAAACAAGAGGTATCAAATTACTTAAATATACGTATAATTATGTATACTTTATATTGTCGTTACAGACTCCCACTTAAAGACATTAATATTGGACGCAGTTACAATGCTTCTTTATCATAATTACCATAATCAGTTACAAATGTACAATGGCTGAATATTCTCCCAAATTATCAATTTATAGAAGGATTACCCGTGCCTCGGAAAGCACGTTAAGCCGTTGGTCCCGGGTGTCATTCGTGAATCTTTGACAGTTGTTACGGGTCGTCGGAAGCCCTAAAGTCTTACCAAGGGGTAGGCTTATAGGTCTCAAGTTCGAACCCAAGGCACGCTCCTCGGACTTTTCGGATTCATGTGCGTATTGTATAATTATCACTTGTTTAAAAAACGGTGAAGAAAAACATCGTGAGGAAACCGGCACGCCTGAGAGATATTTCTCGACGGCATGTAAAGCCAAGTCCATGGGTGGCTTTAAAATTCTGACACCACCGCTAACCACACGAAAAGAAGAAGAAGAGGTAGTGTATTACCCAGTAACTGGGTTGTGGAGGTCAGATAGGCAAGCAATAGATAAAATTGACAAACTTTTATTGCTTGAATGCGAGGCTTTTGGCTGCTTTCTGTGTGTACACAAAAAAAAAAACTAATGTGCGTTTGGTTTGTGTAGAATAAACAATTTTTGAAGTTAAAACATCTTTAGACCCGTTGGGAATTTTTGAGATGTGAAAAACAATTGAACTCGCAACACCGTTACCGACACCTCATTTTTGTAAACGCGATTGTGCTCTTTATTTATATTACGTTACTGATCAATGTACTATGCAAGTATTTTCTTGTTCAAGTTTTCAATTCTGTCGGCACTCGAAGAAATAAAGAAAGAAAAAACTCCGGTCACTGTTTTTTCATTATTTTTTATAGGCAGTCGCTCTATGTAAAATACTGGTATTCAGCTGCATCTGGCTAGACTGGAAGCCGACCCCAACATAATTAGGAAAAAGACTCGGCAGATGATGAGAAGGATCATCAAAATTGTCATAATCACCACCACCATCATCATAAATATGGGAATTGGCCTTCAGGGCTGTTCCATTTTTCAATTTTAAAATCTTATTTAGACCCGTCTTCAACGTAAAATACATAACCTTATTTTTTCTTATAACATAACATATTTAAAAAAACCTAAAACCTTATCCGATCCGGGAGGGTGTTGTTAGTAGACTCTCAGTACGATACCGTACTGAGAGTCTATTTATGCGGCGATTTTCACGAAAAAAGAAAAACAAAAATCGCCACGTTTTTTTTAAAGAATTTTACCGTCGTTTAGCGGGTGACTTATTATGACCCTTGTTGAAAATTTGCAATTTTTTTATGGATTTGGGATAATTTTGGTACAAAAAATGTGATTTTTAAATAGCAATAACTTTTTTATTTTCAATAATAATAAGTTTTGTTTTTTTACTTTTAGGTAATGTTGTTGCAGTAATTGCACTTAATTACTACGACAACATTACCTAAAAGTAAAAAAAAAAACCCTTTCGGATCGGGTAGGTTTTTTACATAATGTATAGGCTCACAACAATATTCTCGCTTGAATACATAGCTTGTTACATCAATTTTTCCAATAAACTTTCCAATATTTTCCATACAGTTGCCAAATGAATTTGGTAGCCGTCGCGAGTGATTAATAGTGTCAGTTTCGTTATTGCCTGCTAACTGCTACTGGCAACTGAGAACGCTGTGTTTTACGTCAGTTGCGTTTTCAATCTGTATGGTTTTTTTTTTTTTTGTGAGCTTTGCAGGTTTATTGGGTACATAAAATTGCGTATTAGGTACTGTTTCAAACTAACTAGAGCCACATAGGGTAGTTACATACAATCAACAAAAAACACCACTGTTTGGCTTTGCATCATCCAAGGGTTGACTGGTAGAAAATGCTTATGGCATTAAGGCCGTTTCTCAACATTTGTAGGAATTAAATAAATTAAATAGGGATCATGACAATTTTTTTTTTGTCCTTCAGATATATTATTAAAATATATTGGACAATTTTTTTTAAAAATACATATCAAAAGAATACGGCGATATATTGATTTAACATGTGCTAAGACGTTACGAGTATGTAGATTTTATTATTATTATTATACTTACTTGTGACGTACAACCCCCACTTCCAAACTTTAATGCGTTTTATCTGAGGCATTTTTTTATTAATATGATAAAGCAAAAAATACGTGTCTAATATTTTTTTATTATCTGACTGACGTACTAAATAGATTTTTTTTTTTACCCAGGCATCATCCCTATCGTAGGTAAAAAAAATATCTTTACTGGAGACTAAGTTTAAAAAATTTAAAATGATGTTAATAAAAAGGAAATTATACCAATTACCTACCGTATACAGTATAGGTCTGTAAGTGTTATAAATTGAAATTGTTTACTTACCAAAATTGTTTTTTTTTATCTCTGTCTCCCACTTTTGGTAAAAAGGCCCATTGCTCCCAAACAATAAAAAGTAAAAGTCTTGTGGTCCTTTAAAATTTAAACAATTCAAAGTATTGAGTGTCGTTTCTTTTTATGGCTCTTATTTGTAACATGATGAAACGTTAAAAGGACCACCCACTGTATTACGTTTATAGCTTTGTTAATATAATTAGGTTCTCAATACCGGATTCAATTTATTGTCGAGATCACTAACACTCGAGATATCTAAATAACTAACAAAGCTTTTCATACATTCCGCAAATATTTCTAAGTCTAAACAGTTCTAAAGCTATAATAGTCACAAGAATGCAGAAAATTCCTAGTCTTTCATATAAATACATGTTTATGATACTTTAAATTTATTCCCGCCTAGACGCTAGGTGGCAGCCGTCAAGTGAAATTAATCATTATTTCCAATTACGTTGACACAAATGTCCTCGTGGTAAAGTGTACACTAGCCACGTTGCTGTGTTCATTACCGCAACGCACTGAACGCGTGTGATGCGGACGCACGCAACGCGTTTGGTGCGTTGTCCGACAAACGCGTGTCGCGTGTGTAAGCGCAACATTCTATGGTGCGGTCACCACACCACAGGCGTAGTATTCACGCAGATTTTGTTGTAACTGAAAGTGAAGGTTCGACTTTTTTGTTTTGGGTTATTTACTGCTAACGAATTTACTTGGATTTTTATCGTTATGTCAATGATATTTTGGCGTGAGTGAATTACGCTGTCCTCTTCAAAAAAAAACTTTGCTTAAAAGCTTACTTGAATAAATATGCAATGATAAATGAATAACATAAAATTCATTTAATTCAGATAACTTAATCCATACAGTTCGCAAAAAATAAAATTAAAATATCAAAAATAATTCAAATTACCCTATTAACAAAGGATGGCCATAACGGAGAAGAGATCCTATCCGCTCGTCTTCAGAATTCCGTTGCAGCTGCCACGCATGATAAGTTTGGCTGTTTAAAATAATGTAAGGTTTTTATAAAATAATCCTTATTATGACTTTTATATTGAAACCTTTAATTATTTATTTTAATTAATATTTTTATCAAACCACTTTCTCATTACCACACTGCGTAGTAACATGGTGTGTAAAGAAGCCGGACAACTACATTGAGCGCACAGTGGACGAGTATGCCATTTCCAGTAACACAATCTTTGTGTACTCAGCTTCAAACCCAAAGTACCTGGGATCCGCACTCAGAACCTTCACCTTTATTTATGTACACTCAGACAGAAATCACCCTTTGCGTCGCCCGACGCATGGGAACCAAGAAAGCATTCAAAATGATTTATTGTAAATGGTTTTCTACTTTGTTGGCTAAAATAATAAGCCCGCGCCCGGATTGCTGTTCTAAATTCGATATTTTATTTGTTACGAATTTTTCCTTTGCCGCACGCCGCTTGAAAAAAATTAATTTGCAATCCTTTGTTAGCCCATTAGCGGCAGATCCAGTGAGTCAGCGATATGGTAATTAACGGCCGACACCAATAAGCTTATGCGGATAGTGCGAAGAAATTTTCGCAAAAGCCATAAAGGTATCTCGAGATGAAACTGAATGAGACATCTACAATGCAAATAATAAAAACGTTAAAGGCACGGTAGGAATTGCGGGTGGCTTTGTCCACACACACAATGGATGGTCCGCCGGGAGATTGACGCTTTAACTCCGGAGGTGTTAGGAGAATTAGTGGCCCATTATTGCTCTATAGAAAACTCTATGGTCAAGCAGAAAGCAGATAACAATAATTAGCTCGGACGCAACAAAAAGTGACATAAATCCCGCATAATAAGTTCCCGGGTGCAAAAAAAACGTAGTAACAGTTTACCTGGATTCTTGTTTTTTTTGCAGAATCACTCGGAACGAACGTCGACCGACATAATAAACACCTCAATTCCTGGCAGAGGCATTGTTTAATGATTTTTCTGTTGTGATCTTGCACAATTCTCGGTCAGTTCTGTTTTTTTAATACAGCGTGCCAGGAATATACAGTTTTTTGTATGCTTGGTAGCATTTAAACAAAAGGGACTCGGGGCTTGTGTGAAGGTGCGATTTATTTATGACCTTACCTTTCAAAGCGATCTCTTGACCGACTTTGGGTGGTTTGTGACTTGTTACGTTAGTCTAAATTGAATCAAATGTTTATATGTGATCGGAACCAATAAAATGTTTAACGCTCCATTTCTTTTGTTGCAGGAACAATATGGAAATGACGTATTGGATCGGCACGCTGTTAGGAGACTCTGAATAAGTTTTAATTTGAATAAAAAACTTCATTTTTAAATCGGTTCTAAAAACAAAGATGCTGGGGTGTGCTCTAAGGAGAGTTACCTCGTTCACCTCTTCCCCTACAGACATCAGCTTTAGCTCGGCTGACGATAGCCGGTGCATAGATAAGTAGATGATAATAAAACATTCCTTTTCCAACATTCGGCCCAAAAATACGAAAATCTAAATTAAAAAACTGCAAAAAGAAAAGATAAAGATTTTTAAACTAAACTAGTCAGAATAGTTAAAATCGTTGTATAGTGAGTTACCAGAGGTTGCGTTAGTCGGTTCGGGGTGGCCACTGCGGTGGTATGCTTTATATTGCATCTTGGATCGACTGTGCGCTGTCAGGTCGCTACGTCACGTGGCTTCCCAGCGCGCGACTGCAGTGCTGGATGCTACTATCTGTATACACGTGAGTATTACTTGTTTCTACTAATCAAACATTATTATTACCGTACTGATGTTTACACGCTTCTATGATACTCGTGTGTGAATATGTTTTATTGTATTTATTCGTGTTTTTTGAAGCGCACCTATTCATTTTAACTATCGACTGGTACTTCAATATTTTTGAGTGAATTGGTAAGTTACAAAAATATTAAACACAAAACTTGAAATCCTTGAAGCTTTTAGTATTTGTTTGACTATACCGACTTTGTAACATTTGTTAAAAAAAAAAATGTATCCATATAAAATTTTATTTCAATTCTTCTTATGTGCTCTTTCCCGACTGTTGTCAAGGGACTGCCTTCCAACTAATATTTTCCACTTTTCCCGGTCATATCATCCTTCACGACATCCAGTCATCACTCCTCTGGACAGCGTTCTATTCCGGGTACAACTAGAACAAGTAGGTATGTCAACAAGAGATGTCTTAACAAATTCTAACTTTATGCCTCTTTAAATTATTTCCAACCGGAATCAATCTTAACTGGTAATGAGAACTTTTACGATCATTACTGTCCTACAACAGCCTCCTCTGCTTAACGCTCATCAATGTAAAGGACATAAAACGTGTCAATACATTCCGTTAAATTCTTCGGCGTCTTACGGGAGTGGCTAGTTACTGTCCAATTTATGGCGCGGTTTCGTGTCTCTGTATTTCTGCCTTTGTCAGCTCGAAAACTTCTTTGAATGCGTCTTTCTCATTGTCATTATCTTCAGTGCGTTTGTAACTAACTTTGTTTACAATAGAAACATAAATACTAATATTTTCATGTCCATTTTGTGTCTTGCGTGTATATAATTTTCTAGTTTCTCTACAATGTTTGATTTAATGAACTTCTTACATTATATTATGTGTCAATTTTAATTACCAGATTTCGTGAAAGAAAGTTTCGTGTTTAGTGAATATATTTCACATTATTCTAACATTAATGTTCTGTTGCTAGTTGTAAGT
Source organism: Omphaloscelis lunosa (assembly GCA_916610215.1). Classification (NCBI taxonomy): domain Eukaryota; kingdom Metazoa; phylum Arthropoda; class Insecta; order Lepidoptera; family Noctuidae; genus Omphaloscelis; species Omphaloscelis lunosa. The sequence goes on from OU744255.1 coordinate 7,790,750, forward strand.
GTAGAAATAAATTTCTATCGACAGATTACGGTAAGTGCTCTTCGATAAGATAGATAAAGTTCGTTCACACAGCGCAGTTACAGTGAAATGCTTCCGACTGTTCGGGACTACAGGATTTAGATTACCATAAACATATATATTTATATGATGTCTTGAGTCATTGAATTAGTGTTAAGTTTAAGACCTTATGTCAAGGATTTGTTCATATATGAACTATTGAGCGACATTGTTGACACTGGGCGGACAGGCAAAGTCTTTTACAAAACTTGATTTCTACCAATTCTTTGTCCTTAAATGACTTGGAAAATGAATTACCTATATCATTCAATAACCAAAAGTGGTTCTTACGTGATCTGTTAATATAATCAACAGGAGATGCAAAAAACTTTGGCAACAACACGGTTTGTTTGCACACAGCGTTTGTCAAAAAAGTCACGGAGACGTGTCAAGATGTAAGGAATGTCATATTGTTTGATGATAAACAGATAATTCGTTATTACAAGATTAATTTACATTTTACGGGTCATCGGTACACCGAGATATCGATTATCGGCTTAGCAGAGATATCGATTTATTCGAGTGATTTCGAATACGGTACGTGGGCTTTACTTGGTATAGAAATCTTGATACGAAAGTGCTTAAATTTGTGTTCAGATTTTAGTAGCGATATATTGTGGTTTTTATATAAAATTTTATGACGCAACATTTCCTAATATTGTTTTTTTTTGTAATATTAACCAATAATTAAAACCTTTGTGTCAAAATGTGAGAAATTGAAAAATTTGATGAAAGATTTAAACCTGTTATTAGTGCTTGTAAAGTTTCCAAAGTTCAGTAGAACAATGGTGTGTAGGTATTTTATATATTTTCTCTCGTCTATAACCGTAGAAAAATCAATAAAAATACCGCATTAGATATAATATTACAACCAACGTTTTATTGAAATGGCAAAATCTAACAAGTCCATACAAACTTTTATGGTATCAGCGAACAATACAACATTGTTAATTTCGAAATATGGATTTCAAAATAGCAGAATACAAGTTTTGATCGCCGTATCACCTTAATACCAGTAATAAACAACGAATAACTGACTTTTATGGTGTCTTGACTTAAAAATTAAAGATCATTGGAGGATTTTGGCTGCATATAGCCCAATTATACCCTTGACCGATCCGTCCCGCCCACTCTGTGTATTCAAGACATACCAAAATCGGACACAATAGGATAATTAATAACAACCGTTGTCTGGGGCGATGCATAGCTAATGAACGACATTTGCAAAGCCAGTGCTATAGTGTAACACAGTAGGTTATTTTATCATGTAAATACATCTCATTGAAGCGTATATTAGCATACATATTGCTTTTTTGTTGGCCGATGTGTCTAATTAGAATTTGCTATTTGAATTGGGATACAATGCGTGACATCTGTGGGGTGAGTGAATTGTAAACTGATTTAAGTAACGTTAGGATAAACAGTACATTTTGTTGTTCTTTTGTTTATTTGTGTAGAGTGGTCGTGAACTCCAAATGAAAATAAAGATCTTAGAAAGATAGTAGTAAATGCTAATAAGGTTCTTTCGCAAACAAAACATGATACAGAGGTCACATTGCTTTAGTTAATTGGCCATGGTTGACCATCGAGAATTTATTGGTCTTGCTAAACAATTAGGTAGGTAAGTATGTATATATATATAAAATATTTCTCATGTAAAAAAAGTTGGTTAATCTCCATTAACCAACTTTTTTTACATGAGAAATTTATATTTTATTTTATTCGGAAAAGCTGACTTGTCCATATCTAAAGCATCATCTTAATATGAGGTCTCAAAATCAGAGAGAGTCTTGATTTATTCGTAATTTACTACCTCACTTTAAATTAATTACATCCAGTTCAAAGATGCTACAGTGTCGCACATCTAATACTACAAGACTACTAATTGTAAACTGCAAGACTTGCGCAAGAGGCTATCCAAACAGGCGGCACGGCGTTACAAAATATGTGTACCGGGATGTTGCACGATCGCTTCTTAATTAAGTTAAAAGTAATTGGTATAGTTCGTGTAATGAACTGTCGTGAGATCTGGGCTTATTAAAAGAGCATCTTCGTTAGGTTTGCATTAAAGCTTAAGGCTACCTGCTATACAAGACCTGTATGTATTCTCAGCCTATAGTGTTACCACTGCTACGACACAGGCATCCTCTCTTTAAGAGGGAGTGGGCCGTAATCCACCAACCGGGTCCATTACGGGGTGTGGATGTGATCTTCTAATTTTTGGTTCTAGGACATGCACGGTTTCCTTACGTGACCCCACTTAAAGCAAATCGCAAACTGATGAGACTGGATTTTTCGTATATGTGGACGCACTTTAGAGGAACCAAAAATTCGTAGACATGTTACATCCACCAATCCGTACTGGGCCCGCGTGGTGGATTACGACCCGTTCTCCCTCAAAGAGAGGAGGCCTTTGTCCCAGCCGTGGGAACGTTAAAGGCAGGCTATGGTATGCTGTGTTGGATGCATTTTAGTCAGGTGGATCTGAAGCAGGTTCGTCACCGTCAGATAGGCCGCTTCATGCACAAGCTTTACATATTGTTCCCGGTAAATTGATTTATCCTTAATTTTGGTGATAGTGTTTTCTGTTGAAGGTCTACAAAAATAATTTATATTTCTTAACCGTTAATTTCTCAAGTAAGTTGGACTTTATCGTTTAATAGGTTCTGGCTAAAAGTCACCCAAACAGCTTTAAAAAGGGCTATGCTTGGAGTTTCCCTACGTGATCGAATCAGAAATGAAGAGTTCTGTAGGAGAATTAAGGTAACCGACGTAGCCCGAAGAATTGCCAGAGTTAAGTGGCAATGGGCAGGGCACATTGCTCGCAGAACAGATGGCCAATGGGGCCGAAAGGTTCTAGAGTGCCGACCGCATACCAGAAGACGTAGCGTTGAAAGGCAGGATGGACCGATGACCTTGTGAAGGCCGCAGGAATTCACTGGATGCGGGAAGGACAGAACCTGTCGAAGTGTTTGGGGAAGGCCTATGTCCAGCAGTGGACGTCTTTCGGCTGAAATTATGATAATGATGATGTTTCGGTCAAGTCCGCATATCAACTGGCCATCACAAAAGATTAGGACACTTGATAAGGAGGAATTTTACATATTTATATGGCGCGAAACTAATATAAATATCACTTTATTGATACTAAAGTTTCGGTTATCGGGTTTATTTGTAAGTCTAATACGAACTTAATCTCTTATTGGCTCAAATGAGAGTTTATGAGTAATAAAATATGTGTCATCTGTATTTACTTATTTGAAATATTTACTATATGTTAATAGTTTTGTTAGCCTGCGAATTGCAAGCCAAATATTATTAGTATTTTTTATAAGGAAAAATTGTTATATAATTTACGTATAACAGAATAAAGCATGTGTTAATTTGTCTGTGGTTTTGGTGGGAAAATGAAGAATTGATGTTTGGTAGTTTTTTATGCATGAACTAAAAGTTGGATTTCGAAGATAATAGTAGGCATCCATAGTTGTCCAACATTTTGAGCTACTTTTTCAATTTTTATCGTGTGCCTATTTATATTTTGCGCTGGTTTTAAGTCTTCATTCAATCTCAAAGTCGCTTAAAAATGTACTTGTGCATGCTATATGCTGATAACAAATAGTAGGTAAGATTTTTTCATTCTCAAAACTACTATTAGTACTACTCAAATGTCAAGTTTTTCAACTAACACGATCTCACAACGTGCAATTTAAGTAATGCATATTTGTCTATTTTTAAATCTGAGTTAATGTATCTTTTATCAAAGATTATGTCACCTTTACGACGATTAATTTGTATGACAATACCTCTGACAAATAATGTAGGTACATGAGTCACAAATGTAATTCCAATTAGAGTCACATTTTGTGTAATAATGATAACATCTAAACTATTCTAAACCAATTAAATTGGGAATAATTGGGATTAGGTTTCTTTGAAGGCATTTGGGAGTATTTTATCATAAGTTAAGACCTCTTTTTCTCGTTTGTCATGAGAGTTATGAGAATAAATTATGTCATGGTAAAATGTTGGTCAGCAAGGCTGGTAAGAGCTGGAAGCCTAAGGAGCGAGGGAAAACTTTATTACTAATATTTTCATTCGAAGAGGCCCATTTAACGTACACCATAGACACTACTTATACTTTGATTTTACAGAGCTCTCAAATATCCTACATTTGTAACACACATTAGCTTCACCGTGTTTTCAAGTCTACATCAGACATAAGATAACCCCTGTTTTCCCCCGAAGAGTTAGGTAAAGGTGTAACAGAGTACATCCACATTTCTCCAGTTATTTTGAAGTCCCATGTAATAGGGTGCGTGCCTATAGCTATCAACCGGGCACTAATCTAGCCTAAAGGTCTTATAATAAAACGTAATGTCAAAATGACCATCGGAACTTGGCTAACGTAAAATACAATGGATGTGAATATATACAGTAACTTTTCCGCTTAGCTATTTCTAAAGAGCCATAAAAAACCCTGAAAGAAATCGACAAGTGTTTCACCTCTCAACGAGGCATCCTCAGGACGACGTTTTTTATGGCTCTTTACAAATAGCTAAGCGGAAAAGTTATATAAAGTATAATGGATTTCCGCAAGGTCACGCCTAAATCAACTAACTATCTTGGCTAACGTAGTTTGGTAGACACAGCATAGACAGCGACGTAGTTACAGCTGGATTTTCCCCTTTATCATATAACGTCATTTTCATTGCCATGACATCTCAATGTACCTAGCCTTTTCCCAACTATGTTGCGGTCAGTTTCCAGTCTAAATGAATGCAACTGAATACCACTATTTTACATGGAGCGAATCCCTATCTGACCTCCACAACCCAGTAAATGGGTAATACGATACCCATTGGTAAGACTGGTTGTCAGACTTACGGGCTTCTGACGACCCGTACCAACTGTCAAAGATCCACGAATGACAGCCGGGACCAACGGTTTAACGTGCTTTCCGAGGCACGGAGGAGGCTCGATATGTAAAGATGGTCACCCATCCACGGATCAACCCCCGCAAGCATTCCCATGACACTTACGAAAGAAAAGATCATTGCTAATCTAACTGACGCGAACGATAAAACATCACATACAGGTGAAATTGAACACAATGTAAGTTCAATGGAAGCCGCTCCGTAGTAAACAGACAATAATGTGGCGCTTAGGAATTTATTGCAACTGAATTTTATAGCTCCACAGCCTATCGCCTATTTTGAGTAGCCTTTTAAGGCTATAATTGAATGAAGCAATAACGTTTGTCATCATGTCCTAGTGAAAGCGATGATTTAAAATCAAAATGTGAGGTTCTACCTTGTAAATAAATTTGCAGTCTTGTGAAGATTTTTCGTTAGTTATAAGTGGGATTGTTAAGAGGAAGTCGATTTCTTCAGTTTTCTCTCTTTTAACATTTTGTTAAAGTTCTCGTTCGTCTCTGAGTAATACTTATTTTTCTCCAAAATTCTTCTTTCATGCGCTCGCCACATATTAAGTTTTTTCGTGCTTTCTTCTGCTTGAACTACCTATCTTAGCATAAGCATGCCTAATCAGCCTATAATGCTCCCACTGCTGGGACACAGGCCTCCTCTGTGTAAGAGTTAGTGGGCCAGAATCCACCACGCGGACTCAGTGCGGGTTGGTAGATGTCTTTAAATTTTTGGTTCTAGGACAGGCCAGTTGCCTCACGATGTTTTCCTTCACCGTTTTGAGAGCAGTGGTGATGAAATAATTTACACAAAGTAAAGCGCCAGTCTGGGTTCGAACCTACGACCTTACAAGTCGTAAGTCGCGGCCACCACTGCTCTACTTACCTTACTTTTACACAATTATTTTGACTATAATTTTGTTTTCCCCTGCATCAACCCTGATATAAACTTTGATTGCAGTGTCATCAGACGTAGATTGTGTTTCTTCATACATTCCTGATTCCCTAAGTAAACTCGACAGCAGACCTATTGTAAAGACATACCCAATCCCCAATAATGTTCTCTGTCAGATATAATTCATTAATCTTTTGGCTTCGTAACAGATATTTACATACATTTAAATAATGCTACTTCCAAGTACTCTTACTATTCCAACGGCTGTCTTCACATGCATGTAACTACAAGATTTAATGTTCTTAGACGATTTTTTATTCGCACATTAAGAACCCGCCGACTCGTCGCCGGGTAGACGCGGCAACAATCTTGTATGTGGGTAGATGAATATTGTTTGTGACCGTCTCATGTTACTATAATTCCATATTAGAGCCAATGTTTGGGCCAATATTTGTAATGGATTAGGCATGGTTAATTAAAAAATAGCGCGCTTTACTGAAAGAGTTAGACTACTAACATTAATTAGGTACGTTAAGAAACATGGAGATTGTCTAAAAACCTAGGACGAAAGTATCTTATTAAGTACTTACCTATCTTTATACTTAAAGGACAGGATCACTGCATCATGTTCAAGAATTTACTGAAGTAATATATATATATATAATTTTCTAATAAAGCTGAAAATGTAACATTTTATTTTTCTCCGAGAAAAGCTCAGACCATTTGAACCAACGACAAACAAAAACATTGCTACAAACATTGGCGCCAATTAGCGGACAATGTTACCGATTACAACAGAACCGTCTAGACGCATTGAAAGGCAGACATTTTTTATTTCAGCTACTTGTAAAGTGTGGGCGGGATATAAAAACAAATCAATCATGATTGATTCTGTGGCTTGTAGAAGTGTAGCTGCGTTTTGTTCCAATGTTTGATGTACGGTGATATGGTGTGGTGTTACGTTTTGGTGTTCGGTCTGTATGTGCCGTTAGTTTGATTGTTGTGTGGTTGTTTTTGTTGTAGTAGCAGTTTAGGGTTACACGGGGTCAAGAGGCTTTGTGACTCTTATCTGAATATTCAACACGTTTACCACCTGAATTATAGAGCCATATTTCCAAGCTAGACTTGACTCATTATTAGACAGAGTTCGAGTCTTATCAGGTTTTTTTAAATTGTTGCCATTTTTTCTTCTTCGTCTATTTTATATTTCCTTAAATATTTAAATTTAATTTTTTTGACTCATTGTGAAAAAAAAAATCTATTCTCGATAGTGTCACATGCTGAGAAGTATACAAGGGGCGATTTACTGTCACCTGCATTTCTCAAGGGGGTGATTCTACTCGTCATACTAAACATTTTTCGTTTTGAAACTCATCCCCTGGCTGGAAGTTTTAAGTGTAGTAGCTTAAGGCACCGGAACGCCCGGTTAAGTAGTCATGATCTCAGAGGTCAACTACGAGACGCCCTACCTAAAAAAAAATTGAAACTCATATTCGACTCGAAAAAATAACAAATTCCTATACAACAGTAGCAACAATAAAGCTAAGCTTATTTATAAGTTTATATTTAATAGTCTCAAGAAAATTTTGTAAGTAATTTACTTCAGGAATGAATGGGGCTGACATGCCCTGTTAATGGTGCAAGTTCCTAATAAATAAAGAGTAAAAACAAAACAGTAAAGAGACTATTTCGATGCATGTGTTTTTTTTTACGGATCAGGTTTGAGTCTAAAAGTTGATCAGTATAACAGGTAGAATCAACCTCTTGACGGATGCAGGTGACTAAATCGCCAACCCTGTAGATGCAAATATTTATTCCTGTTGAGTATCTAATCTATATTTAATAGGGATATTCCTAAAGGTGACATAATTTCCTGACCTCGACACATGTCTGTCTATTATGAAAAGAAATAGACGTATTATTTTCGCTAAAGACCTCTGCGTACGTGAGGCAGCGTCCATGGTAGCAGACACAATGTAATCCATATGTCACTCATATCAACACACGCCGTCCAAATATGGCGGCTAATGAATTATTGAGATGGTGCGTGTTAAGTAGACGCTGTTAGAAGCTTTAATTTTTTAATAGGTTATTAAAATTCAATGTACTTGTGCCCGGTGTCTTAAGGGTAAAACGAATCAATTTATTAACCCCCGACGCAAAAAGAGGGGTGTTATAACTTTGACCGCTATGTGTGTGTGTGTGTGTCTGTCTGTGGCACCGTAGCTCTTAAACGGGTGAACCGCTTTGAATGCGATTTTTTTATACTTGAAAGTAGATGGTTCTTAGGTACGTTTTATCAGAATCGGTTTAGCAGTTTCTTGTTGATGAATGGATGTGAGTATCGTCCACAGGTCTGATCGATTTGAAATTTGATGTTCTGTTACTTTAATGATATAAGAAGAACATAGTAACGTTGAACTGATGCTGCAGCATCACCTGGAATTTGCAGGATACCCAACCCCAACTTACAGCACAGGTATCGTGTTTGGGCTCATTGGAATGGTCTCAATGAATAGGTTATATATAGATGAACAGGTTCTGGTGATGGAATAGGAAAAAGAAATGAGGAAATGTTTGTGTCGGGGGTATTTTAAATTTAAACTTTTAAAATTTTACTTGTTTACAAATCATTAGGTATAGTCAGGGAAACGAATTGTTTATCAAATTGACAACCAATCAATCAATCTGCCTAGCCTTCCAGTATAAGTGGATGCAGCTGAAAACCAGTATTTTAAATGGAGCGACTGTTTTGCTTATCTGGTGTCCACAACCCAGTTACTGGGTAACACGAAACCCCTTAGTAATACTGGTTGTCAGACTTTTGGGCTTCAGACTACCCGTAACGACTGTCAAAGATGTACGAGTGTTTTCCGAGGCATGGACGGGTCTCGATATGTAATGGATGGTTACCCATCCGCGGACCAACCGCGGCAAACGTAGCTTAACCTTTGATCGACCCATGCGGTTGTTATCATTTAGTTACGAGCTTCTGACACACTACGTTAAGACGTCGATATAGGCCAGTGACCTTGAGTCATTAACTTGCCTGTTCTGTGCTCACGCAACGCATCGTACTTCCAGCCAGTAATAGGAGTCGCCCATCAAGGAGCGCTGTCCCAAATTATTAAAAGGTATTTTAATAAAACACGTAGACTAAAATATCAATAATTAAATTATCTTTAAAATGGTGAAAGTTTCAGACAAATATGCTTGATGGTTTTTGCGGGATTTTCAGTTTTTTATCCGCGTTAGACATAACTTTACAAATTACTCGTAATTACACTATGGAATATAAACATAATCCAATATTCATAGATTGAGTTATTAAAAAAATGCTCATATTTAACATATATTTTTTTCAAATCATGAACACTACTCATTTAGACATGATCTTCAGTTTAAAATTATTAAAAGTCGGTTATCGTCGCCTTAATATGCCGTGTTACAGCGATTTTATACAACTGTCAAACATTGGCAGTTAATTTCTCTGACTTTGATTCTATAAAATGATTAATTTTTTTGACACACAACAATGTCAAATTATGTATCATTTGTTAGGGTTTTCTTGGAAAAAATATGGTCTCTTAAAAAAATCGGCTTTGTTTCCTCATTATTTTTGTAACTTAATAACAAAATAAATTGAGAGCATTTTTCCGCGAATTTCCCAAAATAGACCTTAGCAACATAATATTGTTTTATCTGATCGACGTGATTTAGCTATTGTTTTCCTTTAATATAAGGTATCCTACCTAATTATATTGAGACCAGATTTATTTTTGGAATATCTAATTTTATAATGTCTGGTAAATATGTATGTGCTGTATATAAATACGTTCTATTCTTCGGTTCAGATAAGAAAATTTTCCATAGAAATGGAAAATTGTTTTGATGTGTATTCTTTAGTAATGTATTCGAAGGCGAGTATTATATCCCACAATATTTGCAAATATCATAAACGCCATTATGAATATAATATTGATATTAGTTATGCATTATTGTGGTACAATATCACGTACAATGTCAAGTTTAAAATTCCTTTTTATAATATTTGTAGGTGTTTAAGACTTCGCCTTAACAGCTACCTACTCACGAATTGAATGGTCTAAGTGGCGCGATGGGCTTCTAATACTAATAGACGGATTAGTTTTCTTTACTGATTGTCGTCAATGGCGAAACGATACCTAAGAACCCTCGTATCATAAACGTTATTACATTCTGAAACTGTATAGTTAAAGGTCAAAGATATAACGGTGAACATATCAACATACAGTAATTTTTCGTACAATAAACATGCTTGTGTTTTCTGAGAAGGCCTTTGCAATAAACGTAGGCGAAGTTTTAGTCATTCTCAGGATAAAAAGACTTAAAAAAATACATCATATCCTCAAGATATACCCAGTAATACCAAAGTTGAAACAACTCATTATAAGGCCCGCCCACGCGATAATCTGTTCGCTGCCTAATTGTTTAATCTTAGTGTGAATTCATAATCACATTAATTAAAGAGAGGTGATGTATGTAATTACAATTTGTTTAGCTAATAGGTGTCGCAGTGGGCAGACGGTCGAGGTAATATGTTCATTATTATACGGCATATTAGCTGTAACACGATCGCGTTGTAGACACAGAGTATTAAAATGGAGTGTTTAGATGGAGCTCGTGGCTAAGTAATAACAGCTGCATAGGTCGATCCAATAGGTTAAGCTACGCTTGCCGGGGTTGGTCTGTGGATGGGTAACCATCTTTACATACCGAGACTCCTTCTTGCCTCTGAAAGTACGTTAAGCCGTTGCTACCGGCTGTCATTTGTAGATTTTTGACAGTTGTTACGGGTTGTCAGAAAACCAGTTGTACCAAGGGGTATCGTGTTACCCAGTGCCTAGCTGGGTTGTGGAGGTCAGATAGTCGCTCCATGTAAAATACTGGTATCCAACTGCATCCGGTTAGAAGCTGACACCAACATAGTAAGGAAAAGGCTAGGCAGACGATGAGGATTTACCAAACAATTATTAAACTTATACTTTTTGAGTGACCTAATGAAGTTTGTAAGGGTGAAACCGTCAGTACGTAGTTCCTACAATGTACAAATAATTAAAATTACTTCTAATCTCGAGGTAAGTGTTTGTCAATTGGAGCAGCTGTAAGTGTCAACGGCAGGTGGCGTAGGGGGGGCGTAGCGAGCTACGCAATGCCTACGCCAAAGTCACTGGACACTGCTTTACCGCATTAGGTCTCCATTTCTTCATATTCTGTGGCCACAAGGTATCGAAATAATTAATTCTACACACATTTAATTTGCAATTTATTGTGCATAGTTATTAAAAAAAATTATTCTTCGCCGATGAAGGTTCAGTGCATAAATAAGAATGGAAGGTGAATGTTCATATTTTTATTTTAAGGTAGGTAATTAGTTAATCGTATATTTTCTATTAATTGTTGGAGATTATAATGGACTAGCTGCGCCCCGCGGTTTCACCCACATAAGTCTCGATCCTGTGGGAATATCGGGATAAAATATCATATGTCCTAACCCAGGTAATGGTCTATCCATGTGCCAAATTTCATACAAATCCGTTCAGCAGTTTTAGCGTGAAAGCGTAACAAACAAATAAACTCACTTTTGCATTTATAATATTAGTTAGGATTTGTTTGTGCCTTTTAAGTCACTTTACTGAAGGTTTAGGTATTGCTTGGTGCAGAACGTACTATTAGGAAATAACAAATCAGCCCAGAACTTAGCTACGAGGCATATTATAGCATTAACAGTGAAATACATCACAGATAGTCAGTTAAGATTTATAGAACTAGATTATTAGACAGTTCATGTTGACCCAGACAAAAACCGTCTTATTGGTGCAATCACCTTGCTCAAAATTACTAAGGTAACCTAAATACTACTCGTTAAAGTAAAAGTCAGTCTTTTGTAAGCTACAAATTATCGTAAACAGCCGTAGCTACTACAGGGAAGCATGAGCACGTTTTTTGAACTCGTCACGCCATACAATTGCGTTTGGAAAGCAACTTTTACCCAGAATTGCGTGGGCGCATTTATTCGGTACGAGAAGGAGTCAAACTTGAAACTTTTTATATGTATAAGGTAATTTTTATGATCTATAGCTTTGTGTTTGTTTAATTTTTTATGTCATAAAATATACTTTGTTATTGTGTGGATTATAAATGTGAATTTGAATGAATGTATTCGCGTTTAAAGGGAATGTGAAGCATTTTTGGTTGTTATTTGTAAGTCTATTCTCATGAGCAACCAAATATTCCCCATTCCTTTAAAATTCGTCAAAGATCTACACGTGTGTTTAACAATAGCTGCATACAATATAGAAAACACGGATGCGACAGTAAATTAATTAGCATAGCACTGTGATCCGGACTCATGCGGGAACACCTGTAATGAATTGAATGGAGAATATTCGGATACAGCTGTTTCAACATTGCTAATAATAATTGTGATTTTTAGATACAAATATAAGAAACACAATCATTGGACCTATAAGTAATCTACACATCACTTATAGATATTGTGAGCCCTATCCTAACCAGGCCAGCTCTAGCCAGGTTTTTGAGCCCTACATGAGTAACAACATTTTCACAGAGGCATGAAATTCATAATCGTAGCAACCAATACCGTTTTAAAAGCGTTATAATAGTCACCTTTCAGATTTTGAATTCGCTATTTTTCAGTTGAGCCAATCCTTATTTTTCTTTTAACCTACCCATTATAATTCCATAATCGTGGTCGGCAGAAGACGCCATTCGCTATCCCGATTATACAAAACACCATCTCTCAAAATATCCTTTTCAGATATTTCTGTTTGTTTACTTGAGCAGTTCCTTTATCAGTTCAGCCACGAGGTTGTTGCCTCTACACTTACGACTAAGTTTGAACCAACAGTGCTTGTTACAAAGTTGGCTGGTTGTTAGATCACAATGGCATCTTCCACGTAACGGAGCTGGTTAGTACTACGGGAAACGCAAACTTACTTTTCCTTAGTCAGCGACGCGACTGAAAACTTATGTGGGTTCAATGATTTCCTGTTGTTTTCAAATGTGTAAAGGAATTGTGTTTGAAACTTAAAACTGTTTGGTTGTACAAAACATTGTTTAAGTTGGTCATATTATTGCGGGGTTTTAGACTATGTTGATGACCTTATAATGTATTGTGAAGCAATAACCTCTTGCCTATTGAACCCGGAAAATGTTTGGGTAGATTTCTGTAATGAACATAGTTAATTTAGGCATTATGTGAAGATGTTTACACCTAAACATTTCTCTGATTTCGTTCACCAGGCAAATGGAACAAGAAATAGAAATACGCATAACCAGCACATGGAATAGGTACTGGTCACTACATGATGTAGTAATGAAAAATGACCAATATCCTATATCCTCCAATAGAAACTTTTTAATACATGCATTCTTTCATGCCTCGCATACGGCTGTCAAACATGGGCATTGACTCAAAAAACCCTGCAAAAAATTACTTCTTGCCAAAGAGGCATGGAACGCAGCCTGCTGAATTTCAACAGAAAAGACAAAAAGAGAGCTAAAGATCTGAAGAAAATCACCAAACTAAAGTTTGCTTGACCTTCAATAAAAAAAGATTGAAATGGAGATGGGCCGTTCACATGCTCCGCGATAAGAACCATAAGTGGTCTAAAGCTGTGTCGGAATGGCAAATAAGAGATGGATCGAAAAGAAGTAGAGGAAGGCAATGTAAACGCTGGAACGACGACATATGGGAGACAGCTGGTGCCCTATAGGCTAGAGATATACGAGACCGTGAAAAATGAATGAGCCTGGGGGAGCCTATGCGTCGAAGGACGCGCTGGTAGACGAAGACACCAAAGAGCAATAGCTATGTCTTGCTTAAGTGATTTTAAATTGTAATTAGTTTTAGTTATCAGTAAATAAAGGCTATTATCATTATTTCTTCGAATTATTTTCCGGACGTAATGTTGTTTTTTTTTTTAATGGCTTTTCGCTGTTCAACCTAGGAGGTTGTCGGCTACTTAACCGGGCTATCCCGTGGACATCTTAATAAATTAAAGGTTAAAGCTTCCAACCAGGGCATAAAACTTATAAACTAATGATAATTGAATTGAAAAACAAAGCTGTAGGCGTAATTGACTTGTTGTTCTAACGGTTTCCACAAATTAGTTCCTAAGTATAATGAGTAGTTAAGTACTTAATGAGGATAGCCAATTGTTGACTTGCAGTGGTGTTTCTAACGGCGTGACCCACTTTTTCAATGTCTTAGTTTTATGGGAGAAGGCCAAGAAAAACACATTAAATGTAATGAAGCATTTACTTGAGTTGACAGAAAGCGTTTGTCATAAATATTTGTGTATTAAGTTTATCACTGTTACCTTTAGTGCGAAGATGATTGCAATCAGTGGTTTATTGATTTATTTTAAGTGGCATGACTGGGAAATTACTGGACAAAGGCATCTTGTGTTCGTCACTGTTTTGGAGAGAGCCTACGCTAGAGCCATTCCACCAGTCAGCTCAAATTGGTTAAGCTTTGTTAGTAGGTAATTGCCAAAAGGTTTCTCTTTCCTTTTTCCACAATCTTATCGACTCTTAAAATGTACGTATAAGTCATCATTTCAGCCGAAAGACGTCCGCTGCTGGACGAAGGCCTCCTTAAAGCACCGAAACTTCGACCGGTTCGGTGTTTCCCGCATCCAGGGGATTGCTGCGGCCTTCACAAGTTCATCGGTCCGTCTTGTGGGAGGCCTTTCAATGCTACGTCTTTCGATAAGCGGTCGCCACTTCAGAACCTTTCAGCCCCATAGGCCATCTGTTCTGAGAGCAATGAGCCCTGCCCAGTGCCACTTAGTATATGCCGTTTAAGTGGCAGAAATCGTACCATGCCTTGGTCGTCCGTGAAGATTTGAATATTTAGTAAAAGCACCATTTACTCATTTACAAAGAATCTGCAAAATTATTACACTCTAGGTATCTACCGAAGTAACAACTCTTTTCTGAAGTGCCTTTAAACTGCACCTTCACGAAAATGCGATTCATTTACTTCGTTGTAAACGTCCATTACAATAAAGACTCGATATAACTTCGTCCTCACAGTTAAAATGGCGAAGGAAAAGAATTTATACGTAACTTTGACTCGCCATTTCCTACAAGACGGGAAAACAAAACTATTTGGAGGCGAACTAAAAGTTTTATAATCCACGCAATAGAGGATTTTGTTTAAAAATTGTTTTTCTTTCTCTCAGTCGTGAATTCGTGATGTTCTCTGGCTATTTTCTTTGTGATAACTTCGCGTGTTTCGTGGACACCGATTATTTGGATTTGATTGGGTCGGGAGAATTCTAAAATCGTTTCTTCTCATTTCTTTGGAAAATCCTCTGAGAAAACAAGGCATTCGAAAGAATCCATATTTAATAGGTAATAACTTAAACTTGATTTTTTTGCAATATGTAATTGCGTGATTTCATTAGGATATGAAAAATTAGGAACGAATTGAGTACATTATTTAGCAATGTAGAAATTATTACCTATAGCAATTTCTCCTCTCACTTTAATCAATTGATGCGAGTTAGGTCTTTCCACCTTTTAAGGTCGTCGGTCCATCTAGCTGGGGGGCGTCCCATGCTACGCTTGTCAATACGCGGTTAGTGCAGCAGAGCTTATATTCTGAAACTTTCAAAAGGTTTAATAACTATCTCTTATTTTCCAGACAAACTTCACCAACGCGTACGACATACTATTAATAGCAAAATTAAATGTTTTCATTTTAATTCGTCGTCCGCATCATAATAGCCTGTCGGCTCGGGCTTTTGATGTGATCAGGCAATATGCGTAATTGTGGGTTTAGTGGTTAACACCTCGGCTCGAGTGACGAGAGGTAGCGTGGGCGGAGAAAGCGACAATGAGACTTTGACAAAGGCACGTTCTTTTTATCAATGACATTACATAAACAGAAGGTTCAGTTCTTACTCAGTGTCACAGATAAAGATAGAAAAGGATTTACACCCGGTTTCTAAAAAGAAAATTACTGTAACGTTAAAATTAAACACAAGTTAAGTGATGTGGTTGACAATTCGTAAGCAAATTTTTGTATTGATTTTTGCTCCAGAAACTGGGTGTAAGACTTAAGTTTTAAAATATGGGATGCTTAAATCATTAGTCTGATTTTGACATCCTAATGATACAAGATAGACCAACTTGATTAAAGAAACAGTAAAACATGACATAAAAAATACGTTGGATTAAGAAGACCGTCTTTGTTTCTCTATGTGCGCGGGAGTTTATAATCGAGTATTTCATCAAGTAAACCTTCTGAATGTATCGTTTCATTTTATTCTAAATGATCACACCTGTTACCAAGACAGAGAGGCGTAGGCGGAATAATAGAGAGAAAAATATACACTATTCAAACAAGTTATGCCTACTTAGCCAACGTTAGGTGTTTTGACAATTACACCAAGAGCTAGTGGAGTTTCTTCTTGCATTTTCTTTAGAATGTGGACGTAAGGGGAAATGTTAATATATTCTTTGAATAAGCTACCGTACGTTCAAACAATGGGTCTACTTAAGATTTCAAATAATCTATTCAATTAATAAAATTATAGTGTCTGTTTGTAATGTCAAAATAACAGCTTTTTACTAAATGCATAATATGGAAGTACTTATACCAAAAAAACTTTTTTGTCTGTGTCTGTCTGTTTGTTCCGGCTAAGCTCCGAAATGGTTGAACCGATTTTGACGGAACTTTCACTGACAGATAGCTGATATTGTAAGAAGTAACTTATGCTCCTACTTTTATTTTAGAAAAAGAAATAGGATTCACGTGGGTGAAGCCGCGGGCTGCAGCAAGTTACTATTAATAAATATTTCCAGTTTTATTGTTTGTTTTACGCGTCGGTTATTAAATTTACTTACCATATTTTAAGTTACCGACTACTGTTTTCAGATATTTATTGTTTAGTGACAATAAAGTGTAGAATCACTTATTTAATTAATGGAGGCTTTGTCTTCGCACGGCTTTTTGTTGCTGAAAAATGTTTGGGTATGACGAAGATTTCGAAACACAAGCTTTTTAAGTATAGGGTTAAGTCTAAAGGTTACTTTTTATGTCTATATGATGAGTTCATGGCCAGCTTAAACAAACTGATGCTTCTGTAAATGCATGGATAATTTAATTGAAATAGACGTTGAGGTGTGACCACAGGTGTGACCTGCGTTTTCTTAGCAATAGTCACTCTATTGCAATAAATAGGTAGGTAGTCAAAAGGTACTGCCTCGTTGGTCTAGTGGTCGCAAGCGCTACTGCTAAGTATGAGGTCCTGGGTTCGATTCCCGGGTCGAGCAAAATGTTATTGGGTTTTTCTATCTGAAATTTCTCAGTAGCAGCTCGGAGTCTGGATTTGTGCCCGGTTGATGGCAATAGGCTCGCCCCCTATTACATGGGACTTAAACATAACTGGCGAAATGTGGGTGTGCCTGTGCTACAGGGACACCTCTGCCCAATCCTTCGGGGAAACAAGGCGTGATGTTTATGTTTAAAAGGTACTCTGGCTACCTATTAATAAGTCTCGCCGAGAAATCCCTGTTTAAAGGTGCACCTACTTTTATTATTTTATGACTCGAAAATCAATCAATCAACTGACGTATGATAAATCTTTCCATTTACATATATAGAATCCCAAATTTAGTAATAATCTCTAACAAAGACAATAAAAAAATAAAAAAAAATTACTACTCCTATCTTGCTCCCCGCTTTCCGTTCATTACTTGCACCACACCCTACCTGCAGTATTTTTACATGGCGCAAGTGTTTTTAATGAATAGGTATTACATTAACTCGGAGGCTGGATTTTATACCATAAAACCGTTGATGTCTTATTAATAGCGACCATCAGCTTATCTCGATTATTCGTGAAATATATGCAGCGCTAAAGGTTTTAATTATATTGTTTTTTTTTTTATACCCATTTTGGGTACAACTATGTAGGATGGATTACTTACGAAAGAAGATTTCCTGATGCAATTTATTTATGGTATTTTCGTTTTTTTTTTTGTTCAGTAGGTATTATCGTAGAGTAAGCGTAGCTTGGCATAAGTGAAGGCAAGTTTCAAATACTAATCCTATACTATTAAATTAGCAATATTTGTATATATATATATATATTTATTTGTTATCATGTTCTCAATAACGACTTTAATGATTTCGATCAAAGTTGCTATACAGGGTGGCAGGAACATCGACGCGAAAACTGTTATCATGGGTCCAGTACATGATTCCCCTTTTTTTGTTTTAGGTGGTAAATTATCAAATAACTTCTCCCGCTCTGGGCGGAGCGGGAGTGCGTGTCAAAGTCTTACTGACTAAAACCCACCCGTGTTCCTTCAGTTGCCCTGTTGCCGGGGGCCACGTTCTCCTGTACGGACTTCTTCGCGACTCTGAACCCCCCTGCGTTGAAATTTTTCGTCGGTTATGTAAAAAAAAAATATTACCGCGTAGGTATTGATTGCACTTTTCTATGAAATAGCAGATTTTTTTTTAAAATGACAGATGAAAAATTTCAACGCAGGGGGGTTCAGAATTTTGTACTTAATCCATGGTAATAGTTTTCGCGCCGATGCCCCTGTCCCTGCCACCCGGTTTACGGGGGCGAAAAATCGATCTAACTAGGTCTCATATTTGGGAAAATTCGTTTCCTCTATTTGCACCCGAGCTCGGTAGCCAAGGTACTTAAATTTTATTTGTGGTGGGATGTCAAATATTAAGTTATTACTAAGTAAAAATAAATTCCTACAAATAAATTAATTCTGACTGTGATTTGCTTGTTCATGCTGACTTCTGTTTCATTGGAAAAAATGATTGTAATAACGAGAATTAGGTAGCTGAGTATTACTAGCATCATCTCTAAACTATTTGCTACTATCTTTTAAACCTTGCTTAAAGAATTGGGTTAACGCTTCTTTACTTTTATCTTACTGAACATAACCAGCATACCTGTGCCTAGATTATGAATTGACCTACAAATAATGAATGAAGCTGCGAATGACTAAACCACAGCTTTGGTCTTTGCAAAGAAAAACCTTATAATTATGAAGTCGTAAACATACTTCGTGGAACACCTATTCTTGAGTTAGGCCTCTATAATTAACTATTCTTAGGAAATATTGCTAATCATCAAGCGTAGTGATCATGAGCAGTGGTGGCCCAGTAGTATATAAAACGTAAAACGTTTTTTGAGGATGATATTCTCGTAACTTAAAATAAAATATGTCTATTTCTTTTTGTTTTTTATATCTATTTAATATATTGAATCACATTTTAATTTTTAATAAATTATTTTTCTTTAAGTACGCTGTGCTGGTACACCGTCTAAATATTTGTCTGCTGCACCGGTCGACGTCATTACGTCGGCGTCAGCTGTCGCTGAAAACCAGCGCTGGGGCTCTGTCTTGCATGGGGTCGTAGCATAATGCTGACCGATAGCCGATTTGCGTGGATGTGACGCATGCTTCCCCAACCTTTTTCTCATTTATGTATTTTAAACTTTTTTTTTGCGTCATGTTTACCGCAAATAAACGTTTTTTCTTTCTTTCTTTCTTTCTTTTCTTAGTATCGTCCCCGACTTAGGTGTTGTAGGTCGTGAGTTCGAACGCAGGCAGGAACTTTGTGTATTTAATTTCATCACCACTGCTCTCAAAGCGGTGATGGAAAATATCGTGAGGAAACCGACATGTGACTTTCACCAACCCTCCCTGAGCCCACGTGGTGGATTCTGACACACTCGCTCTCTCAGAGATGAGGCCTGTGTCCAGCAGTGGGAACATTATAGGCTGATTATGCTATTGCTTATCATCATGCTTTGATCAAAAAGCTGCTGCTTTCACCTGAATACGCAAGGAAAGAGCGGTAACCGTATTTTACAACAGGGACACAGTAACTTTCGTGTAGTCTAAATTAAATATACTTCTAATATTATAAAGAGGTAAAATATATGAGTTTGTATATGGGGAGTAATCTTCTGAACTACTGTTAAGATTCCGAAAATACTTTCACTAATGGAAAGCAACAATAAATAAATATTATTATAGTCGCCAATCCTTCTTAAGCAAGCGTGGTGATGAATGCTCGTATATTATCTTTATGAGAAGAGTATCGGGAGTGTTTTTTTTCTCAGCTCTTGGGTTGGTTTTAGCTACATTTACGGGCCAAAGCCAAGTAAATGCAGCGGGTGGTTTGTAACTAAGATGGGGTTGTACTGTCTGTTAACTGCATAAATTTCCTAACGATTCTGCATGTGTTAAGGATGGCTGCTTTCTGCAGATGATGTAAAGGGATTCTTCTAGATCTATTTATTGCAGTGGCTTATTATTATTAATATTTATATTATTGCCGAGTGTCACAGGATACATTTTATGTTAAAATAAGAAATTTCACGCGGGCAGAAGCTAGTCTAATATAAAATGTAGAGCAACTTCAATCTATTGAGTTGTATTGTTACAGTTTTTTTTAAAATATATTTTGAACAAACAACAATATTTGGAGTGTTCACATCCCTTAAATTTTTCTGTGTTTGTGTTGTTATTGATAAACTTTGTTGTGGAGGAGGCGATCCAATAAACTGTGAAGTGTGCATTTCCGTTTCAACAGAACAGAGCGATGTAATGAATATTAAAAAGAGGATCGCGTTAATCGTTCAGGGCGTAAAGAATTCGGCATATAAATTACCTACCGATTACCTTAACGCGTTATTAGTTGTCAGAAAATAGTTAAGAAACGAGAAAAATGGCCGCCAAGAAACCGTCTCTGTAATTAAAGATAATTATAATCTTTTGGGGTGTTTAGTAAAATGATCGATTCACGTGAAAGCGGTAACTAGTATGCAATAATTATATTATTACTTTATGGGTTTTTAAAGAACGTTAAAATGTTTTTTTATCGGTTCTTAGTTTAACTAATACGATATTACTGCATTGATCGTAAAACTCGCTCATTGGGTACCAAAATTTTTTAGATAAACAACGCTTGTAATTGCCACTTAGAGTCATAAAATCAATATCAGCATATTGATGTGTCACACGACTCACACGCATTCACTGAGACGCAGCGTGTTATTAATTTTATTTTAATAAATTAAATGCTTTTAAGTATGTTTTTTCTAACATTTAGTGAATTATATACCAACGTACAGTGCATCATTTGTTTGATAATTTTATTGCGCTATTTGTTAAATAAAAATTCTTAAAAGGTAACATAAAATTCAAGTAGAATAAATAAAACGTAAAACATGAATTCAGATTCGTGAATCTGAAGTTCTGCAAGTAAATCAGTTCATTGACACAGTTATTTATTTGTAATAAATCGTGCAATCAATAAACAGTGTCTTACATAAATGCCCAAACACGATCACGCAGCCTGAGTAGATCAAAAACCATTTTACGATTATTAAACCCCTCGATTGACAACCGGGAAGGCATTCTCGTCGTTCCCATATTTTTATTGCGTGTAAACCCGTCGGCGCTTTTTTATATCATCTCTTTTAAGTGACATAAATTCTAATACAAAGTCCATTTGTGTATCTCGGACGTCTTAAAAGGTATAGGGATAATCGTTTTTCTGCTTTTTACAAGGAACTCATTTCAATTATCGGTCGATTTGATGGGTATAAAACGCTATGGTATGTGTCGTGCGGACGGCGCCCCACAGCGGTCGGTAGGACGCCCCGTGTGTTCTTTTCCATTTTTAATTTCTTACACGCTAATTTAATTATACAATCTTGTGTTCTTTTTTCCAACGCAGCTGTATCCTGCCAGCGGTTCATAATTTTCATAAGATAACTGTTGTTATTTAAATCGATTTCTATAATTTTTATGTAATTTTATTATTGAAAATAAATTTTTATTTATTATTTTTTTAGTAGCTTAATCATTGAATTTATTGTTTAATTTAAATACGTTTTGGAGATAGTAATCCTTGATTAAAGGTATTTTTATTAAGTTTCATTTATTACGGTCCTGTTCTTATCTCGAAGTGACTATTACGAATGGATGAAATAATGTAAGTTGATAGGAATCTGTGTAGGTGTATCATAGTTGATTTAATGTGGGATAGTGAGATTAATATTACAAAGTGGGCAAGGACTTTGATGTCTCACGACAAATTGTCCGAGTGTCTCTGATCGCTACAAGGAGGTTTGAATGAATGGAAGAGTTCTTCAGATAATTATTTTATACGAAATGCTTTACGTGGAAAAGCTTTCAATAAAAAAATAAATACTACTCAATAACAAATAACAAAAAAAATGAATCATAAAGAATATATTATAAAATAAAAATAAATATAAACAAAACGGGCCCCAAAACACCAAGACCAAATAAATTTTTAACTTTTTGATTATTACAAGTGCCTATTGAAAATGAAAAAAACAAGACAAACATAACTCAAAACACAAATTTGTTCTAGTGTTATTTTTCAACATATTGCCTCATCTCCTGTTTAAAGCATCCTTGTTGATCGTTGAAAGGCTCTGACGGAAGAATAATGTCAACTTCTCGCCTCTAAGATACAACTCAAGAAATACTCGCTTTGTTTTTATTCCTTTTTGATACTAAAGGAATGCATTCTTGATAGTTTTGATTTTGTACCGTTAGGTGACGATAGGAAGGATATTAATTTATTGAGTTTTATTACAAATGTTGATACGTTTCTATAAAGAGTCGTTAAAGAAAATTATGAGCTTATGTTTGATTTGATGTATCAAAAGGATTAGCTTTTGTAGAGGCCGAAATGTTAAGATTATGCCTCTAAAATGTGGTGGGAATTGGGATTATAGAATTAGAGTTAAGCAGGATTTATTAAACATTTCCATTTATTATTGATAAACGAAAATAAAACCTGTTACGCTTCCATAGAGAAGCAAATCGTGAAATTGCATTCCGAATGATTTTAAATAATCTCGAACAAACCTAATATACAGACATAACTACAGGTCAAACTTAGAATCTCTATTTTTGAAGTAGGTAAAAAAGAAAATTACGATAAATTTAATATTAAGTATGTCTAAGATATTAACCCTATTCCAGACACGTAAAAATAAAGCGGAATGTCGAAAATCCATACGATATATCACTCATAGATTCTAAATCAAATTAAACCTTTCCAATGTACGGCTAAAGTGCCAAGAAAAGACAGATGGGTTCTAGTTATAACATAACAAGGAGGCTGAAACGATTCATCAAGACCTTGTCAATTACTACTGGCATACGACCATCTTGACACTGTTCGATTTAATTAAAATTTATTTGACATTAAACCACGGTGGCCATATTTGGAATTAAGAACTTGAATTTCGAACGCTAACACGTTCGAAATTCAAGTTCTTTTCGAAAGTTAAATTCTAGAAGTGTCCGTTTTATCTATGACTGATTGATTGACGAGATTATTACGATGTAAGTGTTAATGATAGTATTGATATGAGAGAAATGTTATCAGATTTAGATAAAGCTGTATAATTCGAGCATGATGCTGCTTGAAAAGCTTTCACTAGAAAACTACCTGATAACGTGGCTTATATACCCGAAGTAACCTCTTTACCTACGGGTATAAACACTATAGCTATATCGTAAAGGAAAAAAAAGCCCTATAATATTTCTTATTAGACTCTCCTACGGCCGGAATTTTACTTTCATTGCAATATGAATACAATGTTGTTTAGTTCAGAGTCCGAGCTTTATAATCTACTAATAAAACCTCTCATAACTTATGAACAAACACCGTGTAGTCAGACATAGTTACTAACAATTAATTTAATAACCACAATATTTTCTATTACGGACACGTTATTCTGACACTTTCATAACCTATATAACGTAATATTATGGCAGTTTCAACACACTTACTTACATATTTCGATCATAACCATATCTTCGTCTACTAAACGAATGGACCAATGTTCATAGTTACTGATATTTATAGCCGTAAAATCATCTCACGGTTTGTTAATTTAAATTAAAGCCCGCGTAATTATAATGTTCGTGGTTCGATTCGATTTTCTTGTCGCTCAATGTATGATTTAAATGTCGGTGTTAAATTTTATGAACTAGTGTAATGTGGTTTTATGCGAGACAGAACAATCAGAGTGTAAAAGAATTTTATGTCAGTGAAATTTGAATGGAATTTTTCATGTCACCTTTTATGGCATTCGTAAAGATGTTTTGAACAAACACTGTTAAGTTTTATTTTCATAATATCAGTTGGTTTTACTTCGCCCAGACAGCTAGGCAACGCTAATTGTTTGTTTGCTTTTCACCATTTAGACTTCGCTAACGCCACGCTAAGTTCGTCGCATGCAACAAAAATGTTTCCTGCTTCAAACATTTTTCTCAGGACCATAATTAACCAAATCATGGCTGCAATTCTGGAAAAAGAAGAACAATAGCTTTGCTCCTGATCATTGAACCTTACATATTGACTTAGGACGCCTCGCACCTGTTTCAACTCAACCATCAAAACACAACCAATTTTCTAATTTGTTGAACAAAGTCATTTCGTTACACAGCCGGTCATATAGTCGTATCTCCACCCGCATCGGTTCGCTTATATTTTCCTCTACTATTTCGTTAAGCCCCTGACCCGTTTCCAGGGCTCAAGTTTCCACCGTATCTAGATTTAAGATCTATGCTAGACTTTTATCGTATTCGGCGATCTAAGCTTTACATAACAACTTCAAGTTCAGGCCGATGTTTATCGATATAGTCGGTACTTTGAGGTCGTGTGAATATTTCTTTATAACGTTTTAAAATTTTATGCCAAGTATGAATATTAAATGTTTTGAATTACGACCCAGATTGTGGAGACATAGTTAATATGTTTGTGGGTTTATGGATTTTGTATATATACAGTTCAGTTCATTTCTTGCTTGTTAATGAATTCTAGGGATCATTTAATAAGTAAAATTGTACGTTCCAAGCATTTTCTAACACGGTTTAAAAAAAGTACAATTTTCAAAGCTAATTCGAGTTGTAAATTAATTTTTCCGAGAAAAGCCCCTACATTTCCCCCATTTCAAGCTATGTGTAGCGTATCTGAATAACTTCCTCCCAAAAACAGATAAAACAGAAATCAGCACCAATTAACGCCAGAGATAGACGCCAGAGGCAAAAACCATATCGAAAACTACAAACTAAATTAAATGTCACACTATTTAATCCATGCCTAAGGGTGACTAAGCTTCTATAAAATCGCCATTTTAATTCGATTCAATACTATCTGGGATTTAAATGAAACCTTATATTAGCATTTCGTAGTATGAGACATGTACTTGCTATCCTATCCAATTTAAATAATTATCAGTATCAATTGCATTAAAGTATACGGAAAGAAAGAAATAAAAGTCTACGTTGTATCTTATTTAACGTCGTAAGACTAGTGGGTACCAATTAGCAAGAATACATACCAATGATGTTGAATGTTTTGTAAGGGTATCACATTGTAGCGTCTTTATTAAAGAAATGTAAAAATACAAAATAGTTTATTTTGACAAATAGAAAATTACATTACATTTAAACGTGTTTGGAGCTTCCTTTTAGGGAAACAATGCCTGTATTAGCTCCGCTCTTTCACATCATTGTTGTACATTTAAGGGTAACTATGCAATGTAAGTACATTTTTCTGTATTTACGGTGAGCTTTATTGCCCGTATGATGCGGTAAAAACGGAATGGCGGCGCCGTGTTACAAAATTGTAATTTAAATGCCGTGATTCTTTCCTTGATTTGGAAAATATCACTCAGTTTTACAAAATTGATCTCTCAAAGTTACTTCAGTGTTTCTCTAAAAGATAACTGTTATACAAATTGATTGGTGAAACGTAGTATCAGTACTAATATTCTAACTGTGAAAGCTTGCATGTTTGGATGTCTGTTACTCAGTCACGCAAAAACGGCTAAACAAATTTGGTTGAAATTTGGTACACAGATATACCATAAAGTGGGTAACGACATTAGCTACTTTACACCCTGAATCACAGACGAAGTCACGGGCAACAGCTAGTCAAATGTATAAAACTTTTGCACTGAAACTTTAACGAACCTAATTTATAGAAACAGCAATTCTACAGCCCACTTTAATGTCTCAATAAACCAACACTACATTCCTTCTACGGTCGATGCAGCAAAAAAAAGTCATCGGTAGTCAATTTGTAATCGACGTCTTCGGCAAGCAAAAGTGTCGCTTTTAAGGATAATATAAAATACTTAGTTTATGCCTTCGGTGTTTACAATTAAAGTAATCGCGAGTTGATAAAATGTTTACAACATTGAACAATTTTTATGAAAGAAAAATAAGATTGTATCATGGAGCAATAAAGTTGTATCTGATCTGTTTAAGCCTTTTACACACTATAAACTTTTTGCGTAGCTTTGTAATTTTTTTTGTAATGTTGCCTCAATGTCTGAGTATCGTGTTTACTGTTGTAGTGTTATTTCGCTGATTTTGCTCGAAACTACATTACCAATGTAGCAGTGTATTTGTGATGGAAACTGGAATTTAGATGCTTATTCAAGTAGATAAGATAATAACTTAGATATATTTTATATTAGAATTTTTATGTTTTTGCGTCGAACTAAATATAAAAAATAATTGTATTACTCTGTATTATTTACTGTCACCTAGAAATTTGAAAAAACTATATATAATATTGTTTGGCCTATTGGAAAAGCCTATATTCAGCACTGGATACCTACAAATAGCAGTAGGGTGTGCAGATATCCTTAA
This sequence comes from Omphaloscelis lunosa, assembly GCA_916610215.1. NCBI lineage: Eukaryota > Metazoa > Arthropoda > Insecta > Lepidoptera > Noctuidae > Omphaloscelis > Omphaloscelis lunosa. The sequence continues at coordinate 7,817,395 of OU744255.1, forward strand.
AATTATGACATTTAGCCGCCGCTGTTTCGTACTAATTATTTTTTATGAGTTATAAAAATTAAGCAATTCATATTTTCCGTATATTGAGACTGTTAACTGTATTTTTTTTTTAATATACGTCACGTTCACTCAGGAGGGCAATAATTTACTGTAAATTATTATAAACTGATCATCGTTAAGATAAAGGATAATGTCAGAAGTCTGCCGAGGAAATTCTGCGTCCGAAAAAAACATTTCCAGTCTGCTTTTTTGCTATGATAAAAGGGAAAATCATAAGGTACAATTTTTGAAGTGAAAACTTCTTTAGGCGCGTTGGGCATTTTTGAGATGGGATTAAACCATTGATTTCGTGACACTGTGACGACACCAGCTTATGACCATTAAAAAGACATCAACGCGTTGATTACCGCGTTGCAGATTATTTTTTTTTTCAAGTTTTCTCTTCTGTCGGCATTCCCGGAGTGCCACTGTTATTTTTTTAATAATAGATTTTTTTCCAATATGATTTTTTTATAAAAATATATTATGTCGGCCAGGATTGTCTAATTATCTAATAATTATATACATATTTTAAAATAAAGTATCCTTTCGTGTCTGTCTGTGTGATCGCGTTGTTCTTCTAAACGTTGCTACAGATTATGATGCGGTTTTCAATATAATTCAGATAATTTATTCCGAAAGGTTTATGTGTATAACACATTCATATTATAAAGAAACATCGATATTTTGTCAAGTAGTAAAAATCTTGCGAAGCATGGGGGCGGGTCGCTAGTTTATTATAATTTCACTTTTCTATACTCGTAACATACGTCAAAATGATATCCTATCAATTCTTAAACACCGCTCTAATATTTATTAGAAGGCGTAGCTAATGTTCAATTAAATCGGAAATAACGCGAATCAAATGAATGCTAAAGACTTGGCTGCTAATTGATAACACGCCCTGTCTCTGATTTAAAGACATTTTGTAATATGCCCAGAGAAAGTTATTAGAGACTAGACTAATTCGTTCCATTGATATTATTGTGTAAGTTCTTTATGTATTTGAGGGATTGGTTCAATTTGTATGGATTACATTCCAATGGTATGTTGTAAAGTAAGAAATTTTTGCCCTAGTGGGTTTATGCTGTATTTTATTACTTCAAACTATAATAGATTGAATTACAATGGTTATAATAAATTCTTCTTCATGATGTCAATGGTGAGTCTGCTGTCAGATATAGACAAAATGATGCCCGTAAAATGACGGAAGTGGTGTGATTTTTATTGTTTTTCAAATATCATATTACTCTAGAATATTAATTGAATTTTATTCAAATTTCAAAAAAGCCTTTAAGAATATTACTTATGCATCATAAAATTTATGGTTAGAAAGTTTGGAAATTAATCAATCGCGAAGTTTCTTTGCCACTGACATGCGTCTGGGAACATCAAAGTTGAAAAAAGAACATCTTTCCATTAAAAGCGTATTAGCACAGTAGGCAGCTGGCGGCCGAACAAATGGCCGTCTTAATGAAGAAACATGAGCTGCGATTACGGTAGCGTATAAAATAATATATTATTTTAATCAAACCGTTCTGGGCACACGATTGTCTATAGGGCTATTAGTCTGCAACAAGTTCCTGGACAATTCCAGACATTGCAACAGGTTTGGTGTGCAACATAATTGATTCTGTAATAAAATTCAATATAGACCCTTGTAGGCTGTATCGTAAACCACAAAGACGACGTTAATAAACGCACAAAGAATAGTCTAAAGTCGGAACGAATATTCGAGACAAAAATCGATAAAACAATTTGTGATCGTGTCAAACAACACTAAACCAATAATCGAGAGAATTACACGATCTCTAATAGATCGTATTTCAAAACAAATATTGATGTAGATCAAACAATTTGTTTGGAAACAAAACACGAACAGACGGACAAGAACAATGCGGAAATGAGCAATCAATATCAAAATCAATCGGTTAATGATCACGCAACAAATAAATGATTATGAAATGAATATTTAGCTCACTGGCTAACACAAAGCTGAGATACTGATCCCGAACAACCACGATTTGATAGACAAGACTCATTAGCATTGTTTATTTTCTTTTCAATCAATGTTTTAGATGTGAAGGCGCCAGAACTACGAGTGCACTGTCTCACCTTATTTTTCATAGACTCATCTTCCTTTTAGAAGCCCATAGTGAGAATTCTAAAGCAGCAAGTCAAGATGTTATTATAAACATTACTTTCACAATAAATCAAGTTTATATTTTTCGCGAAACATTTTATGGTTACAGAAGCTATAAAGATATCGGTGGGTATGTTAAATAAGTCTGAATTTATAGTGAAATATTCTTTAGGTTTTTTTTTGTAAGGAGATATTGAGATGTAAGGATCGAGAGTCGAGACAAGACAAATTTATTCTAAAAGCTGTATTTTTCTGGCTCTGACATTAAGGATTACAACATGAGTTGATAGCCTTAGGCTTGGTTTGATGATGTGTTTTCTGTTAGGCTCACATTCCATGTCCAAATAAGACAGTATTTTAATTTGCAGTGATTACCTAATCACCATTTTCTGTCCATTTAGTTAGATTGATTGAATTTTGTACTAGCAGCTTCTGTTCTGTTCCAACGCATTTCGAAGTTCATTAGATTCGTATGGATACATTTATTTTTGGACCGGTTTTTGATTATTATATCTAAATTTTAAATTAAAATGATCATGGAGTGAAGTCTTCAGCAGGATATCTACTCACTTCGTTTTAATGTACATAAAAGTCTTCAATTGTCTGCGCTAATAATGTAGCTGACAAACTTTTCAAACAATCGGAAGTCTTTACTGTCTCCATTCATATTTACATTGTACCTGACAATAGCTGCGTTTGCTGTGCCCGGCATAACTACGTCCATGACACGAATAGCACTACTGACAATAGGGGTTTGTCCGTCAGTATGTGAAGCACCGATGTGCTGTTAAGATGGCCCTGTTAATGTTTGTAGGAAATTAACACTGCACTGCTTTTGCGAGCCTCCATTATTCTTTATGTCTTCATTTTAACTCCCTAAAGATTTGACGGCCGTTTACATATCGGTCTGCCTTTCGGAAGATTTTTATGAGTCAGTTCTCAGTATTTTAAAGCTTTTGTACTTCACTTTCATAAGTAGAAAATTGGCTGTTATGCGTGTTTGTGTTATTCTTTGAAACGTGTACGAAGACTGTATTATTTCTTTTTATGTCCTTTTTCTTCAATACATTGGCTATGCAGCTTTTGTTGGAATGTTATAATTTGTGAGAGTGCACCGCTATAATCTGATTTTCATAAATTGAATGAGACCAGAGACAGTAGTTCGGCGCCACATGTCATTAAATCTTCATTTTTCTTAGTTTTTATTGTTTGATCTTTATTGATACCTGAACTTCTTTTGTGAACTCTACTTGTTATATCCATGAAATGATGAGTGATGTTGCTACAATCAATTTAAAATAGCGCACGTTATTATTTTCTAGACATAATTTTAAAAAAATCGTTACTGCTGGACCACAGCCTCTGCAAAAACTGTCATTACTGTGCAACCGATAAATTAATACAGAAGCATCCCCTGTAAGTTCACTACTAGTGGGACGTGATGAAACCTAATGATATAGTTCACAAAAGTAGCGTCCTTATCAAAATGAAATCTTAATTGATCCGACTATGAATTCATAAAACAATTTTAATTGTCATGTTTTGCATAAAACGCATTGGAAATAAATTGTTCACGTTGAGAGTGGACATCGTGAGATGACGTGGGACGGAGCCGTCCGATGCGACAGCGCAACAAAATGTCACTTGGCAACTTGTTGAACAATATTTATTCAATACCGACTTGAAAGATGGACACTCGAAACTCTTGTGCAGGAAATGGTTAATGACATTCAGTTCTTAGATACACAATCATGGAGTATGTTAATATTTCCTCAGTGCGCTACGCGCTCGTCTCGGCTCGGTCACGATGATCAATTAATTGAATAAAAAAGTTTGACAAATTATGGCAGTCTGTTTGGCGGTCTCTTAAAGAGACGTGGTGATGGCGCAAGCGGCAAAAAAACTTGATACAGTTGAAAGTGTGATTGATGGACGAGACGTCCGCACACTCCCCAAGGACGGCGCGGTAATTGAATTATGATACCAAAGTAATTTCGTACTTAGGCTTTGTCAACCTTTTCATGTGTCCGGCGGCATAAAGTTCAAAGTGCGTCTTGTTATATGCATTCTCCGTTTGTCCGGCGCACGTCGGAAGTTCAAGTAAACTGGGCAGTGGCGGGATTCCATTTGATCATTAATTTGCCTCGCATCAGCTGCACAGAAGTGGTTGCGCGATATGCAAAACAATCGAGATACAGCGGAGAGCGAGTTGAGAATCTTTGTCATTCGGTGCGGGACACACAGGGGACGGCCCGGTGATTGCGCAGTTAAATATTCAAAAACGAATATTGAGTAAAAATAAAAGAACTTAGCAGTGCTTGAGTATGCTAATGCTTGATAGTCATTCATACAAATATCATTAGCAAGCAGCAGATAAAATTAATCCTAAACAACTTTGTGAGCAGAATAAGTATTCGATGTTCGGCGACCGTTAGTCGAATGTGTGCGCCGAACATTAAGAACATAGGCGTATAGTTGTCGACTCGATGTTAAATTTTGCTTGTTTAACGATTACACTGCTGTGTTTTTGTCATTGTGTACACACCGTAACATGCTAATTATGAACAAAGTCTGTGACACCAATGTATGTTTGGCTTCACGTAATTAATTACATATAGGCACATACTTACGATGACATTTATTTTTGAACGTTTGGAATTTTGTATTTCGAACGCAATAGTTAATTAATGGCTTGTGTGCGCACAAGCCTTTGGATCGGCTGTTAATTGAATTTCCTTTTACGATATAACTGTTAAAATTGCTTAACAAAACGTTTATGGGATGTCGATATTGTGTCTATTCTTTGTTTTTATAATTGAATTCGATTAACATTTTGTTTGAACTGGGAGCTTACTGTGCATAATTTTTGTTTTATTGCTCACATAAATTATTATTGACTCAATATTGTTAAACGTTACACATACCACACTAGTAGTTGGCATGATATAATAAAAGCTGAAGTGAAAAGCGGTTCAACTGAAACTAAATAAGTCCTTCAATACAATGTGTTAATCGTAAGTTACAGATCCCATTGCTATTTTAAATATTGATTGCCAGTTCTTATTTTTATTATTTCTCGACTTTCCGGATTTCTGGATGTTGACTTTTCACCTAACAAGTAGACGATCCATCAAAGGGCTTTTTTTAATCTGCGAAAATCTTTCGTGACCCCACTGTGTATCCAGCCTGTGATAATTCGCGGCGGTGTTCAAAGCATCGATATACCGGTGCGATATCTTCGAAGACGACGGCGCCCCCGTGCGGTGTAACTTAGTACTACGAATGTTATTTTTGTACTGATTACTGAGTAATGTGACAGGTTTATATGTTACTTAAGGTGATTAGTGATTAAGGAGGAAAACGGGAAAGGAAAAAATGTAGACTTCACCATTATTACTGCTCATAAATTAAAGTTAAAAAAATTGTAACTGTAATCAAAGGTTTTTGTATGAAACATAAAACATTTTGTTACAAATTTGTCTAAAAATAAAAATGTAGTGCATTTTTTTTAAGATAGGCCTATATAACATTCACAAAATAAAAATAAAGTGGACCGTGAAATTAATTTACTATAATCGTCTGTTATCAACATTACTCAATAAACATCATCAGCTGACAAACTTTGACAGATTGGTTCTACTTACACCGGAGGATACGAAACTTGTAGATATCACAAACATACAAACAGAAATGCTTAAATTACTGATAGGAGGAACTGACGGATGCCCGCGCCGACTTTATCTAGATTATCTGTGCATACATATTCATAGACATACTTAGGATCTGTTTTATCGAAGCACCGACATGGTAGAAGCAGGTTGAACCATAGATACTTACTATAAATAGTTTTAGGCCGCGTCCTATGCAAAGGAATCGCCGCGTTGACACGCGACCGTCGTGTTCATTTTGTTCGGCGACAGAGGGCGCCTCTCGTTTTTGCGAAAAGTGACATAAGACCGCGACCGATCGCTTTGGTTCGCTTAGGTTCTAGGAAGCATGATTATAATTTGCGAGGAATGAAAGATAAAGAAAGGTGGATACTTAACAAAATTAATGGTTGTCTAATTAGGTGGCAGTGATACAAGAAAATGTAGTGAGATATATCTTAATATTGCATTATTTATATGCGTTTCACTCACAGAAGGCAACAGAAAAAAATATTCTTTTTTAAAATTAAGTTGTCAAAGAAAATATATACAGTATATACTAAAACATGTTCCTTCTGAACTCTCAGAACATTATTTTACATAGAACAAGCTTCTTTCCACTAGAACAGACTGTCATTTGTTCTCAACTTGTCACATCGTTCGAACTCAACTCCCTACACGACAATAAATATTAATAATCGTAATAAAAAGAGAAACAAATCGTTAACCTATCGTGTTTATGTAAGCAACGTTTTTTCACTCAAATTTATTACGTGTACGTTGCGTTTAATATTCCCTTTGCGTGTTAAACGACAAATTGATATCAGTTCTAAATCGACAATGTATATTGTTTTGGGAATACTAAGGCGAACACACTAGTTGCGGTCACATTGTGAATACAAATAAGACGTTATTTTGGAAGAACTATACATTTATAATTGAGGTCGGTTAGACGTGTGATTTACCTTTAAATTGTTCTATTGTTGGTTGCATACAAATATTTCTCCTTTTTGTTGGATGATGGACATTTTTTATGTCTTTTGGAAGGATATAAATGTGAGTCATAAAAAAACCTCTGCGTCGATTTTGATTTTTCCTGCAGTAGTTTCCCTGGAAAATTCTGGTTTTTGATACTTAATCAGGATGTTCTTTAAATGCTAGTTGAATACGTCTGTAGTTTCTATTGCGCAATGCATTATCCGTAACACAACGGGTGCCTGACATCTCTATCGATGATCTCATAGAAGTGTTATTAGGATATCTACTCTGTCTATTCTTATTAATTAATAAATACTTTATTGTACAAAATAATAACAAAAAATAAATCAAACATACAATGGGCGGCTTGATCGCTTTTTGGGATCTCTTCCAGGCAACCTTGGAATAGGCTGTGATTTGCCTAGACAGAAAATGGGGTTGTCGTAGGTGCAAATAATAAGTATTTACAAAATACTATAATATAATACAATATACTCTTTCATAGGTACAATCTTTTAAGGTGGTTTCCAAAAGTAAAATGGTTGTATGTCCAAAAAGGTTTAACATGGTGCTAATAAAATGGCAACTCCAGGTCCATCTGTCAAATCCAAGTCGTAAAATTAAAACACAAAACACACCTTCTAATTAATGATAGTGGAAACTGTTGCTAAGTCTCCGGTAGCACAATGGACGACACAGCGTGACAATACAAGGAATGCTATAAAACTACCATAATTGACCGAAACGATCTAACATTATAATATATTGATTGTAAATTCGCCAATTTACATGTCATTTTGTCCATTTGAATTTAATTGTCTGTTTTTTTTTGCTTGTCCTATCCAAAGAGACGCGCGAATCGTGTTATGTCGTAAAAGTTTGTTATTTTTTTTTTGTAAAAGAAATAATAATTGCACAGCTTGATTGGACGCTTGATTAAAATATTGAGCAATAACTTATGAATATTGTTATAAACGTATTCATGACGTATTTTCTATTGCTGTCGTGCAACACGCTCTCGTAAAACCATTTAAATTTTATTGGAGAGAATTTATACCTCTCGTTTTTTAACCATAGATTTTGCTGTTTCGCTTTAGTACTAAAATATTTTTTGACTAAATTAAATTGAAATAACACAAACAGGAATCTTCGCATTCCAAATATGAAACAAAAAAAAAAGATAATGAAAATTCCATACAACCTGCTTATGTCTCCTACTAGTTTCTCAATTAACATAAATGTACAATAAATTATTGTTTCGACAAATAGTTATTGGTATATAGCCGGTATCAGGCGTAGCATCTCCGGAATTTGCAGTAATATGTCAAATAAAATATAATTAATTACCCACACCTTTGTTTTTCACATAATTAACAATTTAAATTGAGTAGAATAGACGACGGCTATTAATATTGTATGTCCTGGTTATTGAAATCGAAATTGAGTCTCTTTGGGTCAAATGTTTTGTGAGAGATCTTGTCAACACACTTAGCTGTAGTATAACTAAAATATTAGCATAATAACTCAAAATACAATGTATTCCTTTACGTTATAGACAACCTTGTATTTTTGTTATAAATGTAATTAAAAAAAAAAATCTAAAAGAATAATAAAATCCATTAGTAAAATAATAATATTTTCTACTTGACATAAACATAAATCAAGGTTGCTGGACCAACATATTCAGATATCAAAGTCAACATATTTTCGGTTGGAATATGCAAGAGATGATATATCGCTGATTTGCCTCTACGCATTTGTTCCATTTCCACAAAGCCATATGGAAATACAAGTATATTTATGTAAGTTTTCCTCGAGAAAACAGTAAGGCTGCAAGAATACATGTAACGTCCTCTAAATAATACTTTCACTATGCACAATGAGTTCTAAACATTGAACTGTGTTAATGGCAAACTGTGAAGTAGACCTGCCTGGCCATATAGATACGTAACTGCACAAAGGAATATTTGAAAGGACTAAGAAAATTTGCGTGAAATATCATAGTGTGAAGACCACCCACTTATTAACAGGATTAATTATAAGTAATTTGTAATTTATGTGTATTTTGAATTCGTTAATATTTCACCATCCAACCGTTTTTTTCAAAACATATTTCAACTTTTTCCACGTTCTTGTTAGTTAGGGTCTAAAATACCTCTTTTATTTTGATAATAAAAGAAAATAATAAAAGGGCCATTTAGAAGGCAGTACTGCCGGGCACGGCTCGCATCGTGAGAAGGTTCCTGTCTCTGAAGCACTAACTACTGGTAGCTTGGACCCTGCTCCCGACACCGGCGGACCACTATTTTTTATACTTTTAAATGTTTTGCACGATTCATAATGCGAAGCATTAGAGAGTGCTCAGCGATCGAAAAAAATGTTTTGCCTCGTTTCTGCAACTGTTTTTATTGTTACACAGAACCTACTTAATTTCTATACCATTGTCTAGACAATTTAATAGAAATTAACACTGTACTTTTCAAAAATTGATTTAATGCAGCAGAAACGAAAAGAACATGATTATAGTAAAAAAAAAAATCCCGTCTATTAATGTATGAAACCTGAAAACAATGTAGCTTGCGAGAAAATCAATTCATTGAGTTTTTTTTTTAATAGATTCGTCTCAGCCACAGGAGGAACTCTATTGAAAATGGCTCTTTTATTCAAAGTAGTTTAATTATAATTAATAAAAAACTAACTAATTTAATCTCTATATTTCCAATTTAGACCCTCTTCCGTTGCCAGACTATTTATTAAATAGTCTTTGACAGTACGTAAAGATTGGGAGCTGAAAATTTTTATCCACATTGATGAGTAAAAAAGCAGTTCATGAAAAGTCGTTTAAATATTTCTCTGTTTTTACCCGACTGCTCCGGAAGGAGGATAATGTTTTGAATGAGCATTATGAGGCGTGCACTTTTGGATTTTCCAAATGTTTTAAAATATCTATTTATTTAATGAAATTATTATTTCCAAAAACATGCTAGGTTTAGGTCAAAGAAAGTGGAACCATCTGGCAATGGGAAACTTTATTTATATTTCTTTGTTCTCAAATTCTTGATTTCTAAATTGACATTTGCATTAGTTTCGATGTCGTTTCGATTCATTTCCGATACTCGTAAAAGTAACTCGATGGTCGTTATCGATTCAATTCGATGGCTCGATGTTATGCTTCTGTTTTTAATGTTACACTTCGTAATATATTGGTGGCACTTCCCACGAGGCACATTCTTGTTGAATCAGCTGATTAACATTATGTCTTGAATTGAAAGTTGGAGGCAATGGGCTACTGATGTTACAGTTTTATTGATTTTTATATTTATGGTTTTAGTGTGGGCTATGTTAATTTTAATGTAATTTACGTTCGTACAGCTATGTCGCATTCGTATCGGAACTGTAAACTACGACGACAAGTCTTGCCTGGCTCTAAAATTCGGGAATTTCGGGGATGTCACATGGAAAACCAAGTCTGTTTATATAAATACTAGCTTCCGCCAGCGGCTTCGCCTGCGTGATATCCTTATAAATTATAGCCTATGTTACTCAGTGATAATATAGCATTCTACTGGTGAAAGATTTTTTAAAATCGGTCCAGTAGTTTTTGAGTTTATCGATTGCAAACAAACAAACATACAAAAATCAAATCTTTTCTCTTTATAACATTAGTTTAGACTAGCGAACCGCTCACCCCTGTTTCACACGATTTTTACGACTTGACAAACCATAGATACTATATCACACGAAGAAAATTAAGCTCTTATTATTTTGTCTCTTGATTTGTAGAATACAGTTACGTTACAAGGGAAGTATTTTATTAGTATTTCCTTTTTATCTCACTTTTATCCCATTAACGATGGTTTATTGTCTGCTGATGCAAAAACGGGAATACATATATCGAGATGGCCACACGCGTTGGTATTTCCTGTGTGTTGAATTTTGGTGTGTATGTTATGTGTCATTTGTCGTTTCAAGCATGTAAATTATTACAATTTTACTTTTTTATGTTGACGTCTTAGAAACGACAAATTCAGTACAATTATAAATACAACTTGTGCATAGTAACATGGATTTAATGTTCGCCGAGTTTCTTGCCCGTTCTTCTCCACGGGAACCTACTACGCTTCGGAATGGGCAACTAGCTTCATTTTTCTGACAAACCGACCCCTTTTTTTTTTTTTGGGAAATCATCAAATAACTTCTCCCGCTCTGGGCGGAGCGGGAGGGCGTGTCAGACTCTTACTGACTAAAACCCACCCGTGTTCCTTCGGTTGCCCTGTTGCCGGGGGCCACGATCTCCCTTTCGGTTTTCTTTGCAACCCCGGCAGGCATCGGCCCTAGTGGACCCCTTCAAATCTGCTGACATCTCTTTGAGGCGCGCGTAGAACACAACGCGCCGTCGACCCGGGCCTGGTCCTTATCGGACGGTGAGCCACCCATTGCTCACCGCTCGCAAGCCCGCGCCTACGGTGGCCGGAAATCGCCTCGCGATTCCCGACGCCCTGGGCGTCTCCTCCTGCGGCGGTTAGGGGCGTGGGGGCGCGAAATTTGCCTCTCCCTCACGCGTTCCGCCTCCTCCTTCGCGAGCATTACAGCTTCGCAGAAGGAGGTGACGGCCTGCCATTTCCTCTCGCTCCGTACCATGGCCTGAACCAGGGCCGGACGCGAGAGATCACCGCCGCCGATCGCCTCCACGAGGACACGGCGATGCTCCGCCCAAGCTGGGCAGACCTCCACCGTATGCTCCACCGTGTCCTCCGGGCGATCCACACAATGGTGACACCCGGGCGTTTCCTCCCGCCTTATCCTGTGCAGGAACCTCCCGAAACAGCCGTGTCCGGTGAGGACCTGCGTCAGGCGGAAGGTGAGGACGCCGTGGCGCCTCTCTAGCCACTCCACAAAGAGGGGTCTTATCGCCGCAATTGTGGCGTGCCCAACAAACCGACCCCTAGACGATATAAAAGTGCCTGTAATTAGTTTAATTGAAATAAACGCTTTGAGTTTGAGTTTGTATCTGACTGGAGCTCGCTTCATAGCAAGATACTTTGCAGAATCGTAAAATATTTTTTTACAAAAATCACAATGTGCGTCATCGCAATTTTTTGGTTGATTAAAGACTTCGATAATTACGCCCATTAAAGCCGCTGCACGTCCAACAAATTAACCGGTAATTAAACGACGCTTAGCTATTTAATCGAGCAAATTAACCGATAATTTCAAATGCTGTAATTGCATTGCGTACACACGTCGAAAACGGTATTTCCTGACAAACGTCTAGTTTCCTTGGGTAGAAATTCAGAATTTACATAAACATGGTCTTCGAAACGTCACCGTGGTGGGACCCGTCCGTTGTGTGGACAAATGTATTGGTCAAGGTTCCCTCATGAATATTCAAAATTCGATAGCTCCCAGAGATGTCAATAGGTACTCTTATACTGCATAGAACACGTTGGCTGTAAACCGATAGTTTATTACCGCTAAATGTTGTAAAGCCCGGCTTTTGATTTTATTGGTAGCGGTATTGAAATTAATCGTAAAAAGCCTAAAATGCGTCATGAATTAAGTTTTACGATTAATGTTCTAGAATTTAATATCGATATTATATTACAATGAACTATTATTTTTTGTAGGTACATAACTACGTATTATTAAAAATTAAATTCTTTCCACAATATTTTGTACCATATGTATTTCTAATTCTAATACCAGTAATAATACAATATAATCTACTGAAGCTTATATTTTAATTAGGTATTACTAAATTATGTAAAAATATGCTCTAAACAAACACTGTTGATTAATTTACCTAAATTATGATGTAAGTAATTTATTACCACACACGTACATTTGTATGTGTAGTTTTAAAACGGTGATCACTGCAAGACAGGTAAGATCTCTCGTCAGCCTGGTATGTTAATCAAAGTTAGCGAAATCAAATATTTGTGTTTATTCTGTTTATCAATCGTAGTTAACAATGTTCGGTAGATCTCTTATTATTTATATACCTACTACACAAGTTTGATAAATATAGCTTAGATCCGGATAAAACCGACTGGAGACGAAAGCCCGTTTTAATGAAGCAATCTCGGCACCTAGAGCAAAATCCGCGGAATGGTGCAAAAAGATCATTTGAATTTTGTAGTTATTTAGAAAAAAATATGACAGGTCGTTCTTTTTTAAACTTGCTTCATCACCAGTTTTTGATTAGCAATGACAATACTAGTAAAATACTTCTCGTCCCCATATTTTTCTTCGCTCAGCACACATGTTGAAAAAAATCGGCCTAGTGCGAGTCGGACTGGCACACGAAGGGTTCCGTACTACCGCCAATAATCCGCAGCAATATTTAGCAAAAAACGCCGAAAAAACATCGTTGTATTTGTGTACCTACCCCCTTTAATTTTATTTAAGTTTTGTTGCCATAGCGGTAATAGAAATATACAGTCTGTGAAAATGTCACCCTATTACGGTTCATGAGTTACAGCCCGCTGAAAGACAGACGGACGCACGGACGGATAGCGGAGGCTCAGTAATAGGGTTCCAGTTGGCCTAAAAAAGAAAGAAAATATGTTTATTTGGCACATGCCACAAGGCAGCAGGGGCTAAAAGTAGCAATAATGAATAATAATAATAATTTATTACAGGCTACTATGGCATAATACTTTATAAAATATCATACATAAATATTATAAACAAACTTGTTTGAATAAATTAGGTTTAAAAATTATGTTAGTGGCAGCACCTGTGCTTGATATGCCTTAATATAATCCTTTGTGTTAACTTATGACTCTTAGAGAATCCAGTAATGAAATCATTCTGAACACATCTAAGAGTAGAGTCAGCATAGTTACAATAGCGAATAACAGCCATAAACATCGACAGTAAGGGTTACTTACAGAGAGGAATTGATCATATCTATTTGAATGATTACGTCACCTCCATCAGCAGGAATTGCTTCACAAAAACAGCTTTATCACTACCAGTTTAAGGAAGATGAAGTATCTACCTAATTTCTTTATGACTCAAAAACAATATAATTAATTTCCTCTTATGTTAGTAAAATGTAACATTTTCTAAATTTTCGTCGTCATAGTCACAGTGTACTTGACGTCAAGCAGTCTGACTAAATTGTTCTATTCGCTGAAGACATAATTAATCAAGATGCTGAGACATGTCTTCGGAGAAATTAAACATCACCTAAATTGAGTGCATATTTAGACTATGAGATGAAAATTAGTCACCGTAAGTCACTCGGTAATCCTTCTTGTGACGTGTGCGCTAATTTTGGATAAAATGACATTTTGTTTTATCCTATCCTTTCTTATAAGTACTATTAAACGAGCAATATTTGTATATATATTTGTACTCACGTTCTCGAAATCGGCTCTAACGATTTCGATGAAAGTTGCAATGTATGGGTTTATCGGGGCCAAAAATCGATCTAGCTAGGTCTCATATCTGGGAAAATTCGTTTTCTCTATTTTCACAGCCTCCGGAATGTGATACAACGTTGGTATACCTGAACGATATGTTTATTTCTATTTTCATCCGAGCAGAGCTCGGTCGACCAGGTATTAGAATATAACTTGCGTTGGTGTCAGATAATGTGGCGCTTACAATTTAAGATAACAACATTGTCTATTATAACTCTGGCCACACTGAGACGAATCCGGCACGGAACGAAACTGCGCGCATCGATTGTTTTAATGATTTGGAAGTCAGGCCACGATTTGAAGTTGAACACCTCCATGCAAGTTAGTAGAAGACGTACGTTCTGTGTACCAGTAGACGTACCATTGGAAGGCTCCCAGAAGGGGAACCGATGACCTTACGACGGCCACAGGTATTCGCTGGATGTGGGAAGCACAGAACCGGTCGAAGTGGCGGTGCTTGGGGGAGGCATATGTCCAGCAGTGGACGTCTTACGGCTGAAATGATGATGCAAGTTAGTTGACATAATCGGCATGACTGAATTTCGTCCCGCATTCTGCTTCAGTTTGGCCAGAGCTTTATCTCATATGTAAGTAGAACTAAATCTAGAACTGAATTCAGCATATTTCTGTCAATATGCAAAAATATGTATTACTCGTTGACTTACATTAATGTGAATACAACGAGTAAGCCATTGTGTACAGCTCTTGAAATGGTCTGTACAACTGTTAACAAGGTTTCTCTAATGTTTAGGGCTGGTTAAAGTAGGCCCAAATGTAGAACTTTTAGAGCTGTGTAGCCGGCTGCAAAGCTTTTGCACAGAAAGCTAAATAGTCTTGAGTTCTCAATAATTCTGTAGCCCATGACAGTGACTATACAGCCATGTGTGCTGCTTGGGTTGACTTTGCTTTTATTCTCTCGATCCTTAATCAAGCACCTACGGGTTCGCGCTGCTTTTGAAACCATTGGTATTTTATTGACGAAATACGTTGAAAATTTAATGAACTGGAAGCCCAACTTGGCAACTAGTAACGTCTGACCTTCCAAGTCTTTATCGACTAACAATTAGGAACTAAATACTAACTGTTACAATACTACAGCTAGAAACTAGCCCAGCAACAATCAAATTGAAACTCGCGTGACTTTGAACGTCGGTAAACGGGGTTGGGGTCACTGAATTAATCCAATTCGCGAAGCCTTTGCAACGTTTTATTTCTACACAATTCGTGCCCTTTCAACACTGTGTTCTTAATTCGATAGAGTTCAGTGTGCTTTACTAATTTAGGTTCAAGCTTGGGCGTGATTTTGAGAATGGTCTGTAGGTATTCCAGCTACACTGTGTTTCAGATTTGATTAGGGTATTTGAACTTGAATTGGTTTTAGTTTTGATTAAGTTTGTTAGCAAATTATTGGATTGCTAACTGAATTGGTATTATAGGGGTAGAAGAAAGGTTTCTTAACTTAATTAAATCTAGATTTCATACTTTGCATTTAATTATAGTTTAACTTTTTTACAAACGACATAATTTCACCCCTTCTGCTCTTAAGCTAAACGAACTATGAATACACGGCTTTTGAGTTTACTTACACAGTTTTAGAAATCGAGAAAACCTTACTTTACCGTTTCCCTAGCAACGTAAGTAGCAGTAGGTAATAAATGGGTGAACAACTAAAACATTTACAGGGTAAAATAGTCATTACGGCTGGGTATAATTCACAAAATATGTAGCCTGAAATAGCAATTATTTAATTGTTTAATCGTCAGAGACTAATAATGAACCCCATAACCATAGCTGTTTTGAAGTGCATACTAAAATCTACGTAAATCGTCCTAAACAATGTTCTTCTGCAAAATTGAACGGCCGCAGTACTTCGTTATGAAAGCCCCCTATTTTCTATGCACCCTAACGATTGTGGCTGTCACTAATTGATGGTTCCCTCTTAGGGTATCGTTCTTGTTAATTATTTAAGTCGTTAAATGCCTTTTTCCTGTATAATGTGAATTGTTTTTTTGAATTAATTGTTTTAAGTTGTAGCTGTAAAAGTGGTAAGGTTGTAGTGAAAAAGTGTCATTTTTTTATTTTGCCTTGTACTACGTGTTCCTTTTGATGTCCCATAACTCTAAGTAGAGAATCCAATCCCGCATCAAAATCGCGATCCCGCAAGCTTGCGGGATTAAGATCATCAATCCCGCGGATCCCGCGGGATTTGCGGGATTGATTTTAATTATTATTATTTTTGTTTCATGTAATTTAAAGAAAGAAAATACACACAAATATTTTTAATTATTCTTATCAACATGAAGCAAAGTTATCACTTATATTATAAATTAAATATAATGATGTTTAAGACAATACAATATTCACAATATTTCTCGTTTCATATTTAGATTTTTATTTGAAATAGAACATATTCATTGGTTTTAGAGGCATTTAAAATGAGCTTATTTTTTTTGAAAATACTTTCGAAGAAATGATAAAGTATCTAACGTTTCATCTTTTAGATTTGATCTTATCTTGTTGCATAAATAGCCAGCGGCGGAAAAAGCACGCTCGGCTTCCACACTTGTAGGCGGAATTGACTTTACATAAGTATAAACAGCTTCCAAATACTTCCCCCTATTCCCTCCACATTCAAAAAGTGTCATCTCACGTTTCAATATCAAATCAGTTGAATTATCTCCAGTGGGTACACGCACAGCAGCTCTAGACTCTGCCACCCATTCAGTACGGAGACTGCGCTCTAATTCTTCTTCTAGTGTATGTGAAGGCAGATTCGATAAAGGCATGTCTTCTTCACTTTTCAGTTTCAGGTTGCACGTGTGACATCAGTCTCTCAATTATACACTTCATTTCAGTTCTTAGCGTAGCTTTACTTGGATAAAAGAATGGATTGTCCTCTACACTTGCAGACCTTGAATCTTTTTCTAGATATTTTTTTGGATTTTCCAAGTAAAGCAACACAGCAGTTATTGATGTGCGGCGTTCTTTTATCCGGCGAGACAGTGACACAACAAGTTCCTGGCTTAACCTGGTGTTTTGTAGATTCAGTTTATTAATCATGAAACGCAATGTGGTTTCTGCGGTAATTAATGTTGCATCCTCGCGGCATAAGACGTTTACAGCGAGCTTCACTGGCTCTAAAGCTTGTTCAATATGAGTCAAAGTCATATATTCTTCGTCTGTGAATGAAAATGAAGATCATGTCAGTTTAAGGTCAATAAGTGCTTTAGATATGCAATGTTTGACTTCGTTGAACCTCGACAACATTGATGCGAGACTGCTCCAGCGCGTTCGGCAATCTTAAATAAGCTGCAATTCTTTGCCAAATTCTGCTTTGATGTATTGTTGCAGCAGATCATTTTTTACAGGAGATTTTGAACTAAAAACCTTGACAATTTTTCTCACTTTTTGAATAAGTTCTCTGTATTGTGGTAGCAACTCTTCTGCTTGGATTTCTTCCTCTACCGAAAAATTACCTTGCTCGTCGTTATCATCTTCACTTTCATTATCACTCTCATTATCTGGTCTGTTTCCGAGTACTTCAGCTTGCATTTCTTCTTCTTGTTGTTCTTGTCTCTTATTGTACAGAACTTCAAGTACAGGGAGTTGCAATCCATGTGCGAAGCATAATTGGTGGTGCGCTGATAATAATCTGCCAACTTTCTTCATGACGGCTGCACCATCGGTTGTCGCTGCGATCACATCTAGATTTAGGTCAATTTTAAAATCCTGGAGTTTTTTTTCAAGCGCAGTTACACAGGCTTCTGCAGGAAAACGTCCTTCAATTCTTACTAGCCCAAGGTTCCAAATGTTCGCAGTCGCAGCTCCACCGGTAAGTAAGTGAAGATTTAAATTCAAATAGCGGCGATTTCTTAAAGATGTCCACTCATCAAAAGTTAGTGTGAAACGCTTTTGCAATTTTTTCAGTGTTTCAAGTTCGCCGATAGTTTTCTTTCGAATGGATGCTCCGTAGGCCATCACCATAGTTTGTATCGTGCTGGCAGAAGAAGGCAATTTGTAGCCTTCCGATTCAAATAATTCGCGCAAATCAATTGACGTGATGAATTTTGAGAATGGGATTCCATCTTTTGCTACCATTCTGCACACTCTTTCTTCCACAGAAACTTTTTTTTCGAGTGGGAAATAATCTGTTAATTTCTTTCTTTTCGGTGGGACTGACACTGCCGAAGTTGAAGCACATTCGTCTAAACGTGAAGTAGTTGAACTAAACGAGCCAATTTGGCTTGCGCTGCTCGTTTCCATTCCCGGTGCTGGATTTTCAACGCTACTGCTGACGCTGACGCTAACAACCAAGTTCAAATTCATGTTATGCTTTGTTCGCAAGTGGCTGTGAAGGCCTTTAGTAGAGCGAGCAGAGATTTTTATAATAGCAGGACATAACTTACATTTAGCGGTTGATCCATTTTCCGCTCTTAAAAAATGTTTCCATACTTCACTCGAGCTTTTACACTCTTTATAAACTAAATTGACACTCATTTTTAATAATAAATTGTATTTTTTCACTCGTAACGTGCTCTTAGCACTTTGATAACTTGATAATAAAAAATAATAGTCCTGTCGTACGTTACGTAACCTTTTCACATCACAAGTAAGACGCAAATGACGCAATAACATTCTTTGACACTTGACCGCGCGCAAAGGTAAATCCCCGTGCGCCGTAGGGGAATCCCCAGTCGTAGAGTACTCGAACTGACATTGATTACGTTCCGTTCCGTCCGATAATAGTTCCGATCATCGTCTGAGCCTATTTTTCTTACTTTTTTTCAATCCCGCGAACGTGCGGGATCCCGCATCAGCAATCCCGCATTTTTGATCCCGCAAAAAAGGTGCGGGATCCCGCATTAGCGGGATCCCGCGTTTGCGGGATTGGATTCCCTAACTCTAAGGTTTATAATAATTATACTATGAGGAAAAATAATACCAAGAAGTCCTAGAACACGTGTTCCAAAAATACATCGTTTTGAAGATAACATAACACTAGACTCTCGATGTGTTTATCTAAGTTTCATTGATAAGTACGAGTAAATCATTTTCATTCAAACCAATAATTCTTAATTAAAGCTAAGAAAAAGCGACGGTGTCATTTTTTTTTATGGCAAATAAAGTCAGAATTAAGTGTCACTTATCACACTAATCGTGACTGTCGAATTATTTTAAATGCAAAATGAAACTGAAAAAAAAATCGTAAAGTTTTTTTTATAAAAATAAAATATTTATTGAACTAAGCCTAAGATAACTATTACAATGGTATAGTAGAAGTATATACATTGAGAGGCTTATGCTAGGTAGTACACATTGAAACCCTGATCTCTAAACTAGGTTAGTACCTGTATCTTAGAAGATCAGTGTAAATGAGCCAGTTGATTCTTTGCCATGATCTCATTAATATCCTAGAGTTATGGGATATCAAAAGGAACACTTCATATAATAACACTCTGTACCACATTATTCGTAACTGCCTAAAGAATGCTGTTTTTTGTTAAGAACAAAGTTATAGATAATGTAAAACATGGGTGGATTTTTCAAGCACAAATAGTCCAGTGTCGTAGTTTCATTTTTACAGAGCTGCATTTCTGAAGAAAAGTGTTTCTCTGGGACCCGTGAAGTTCCGTGATTACATCAAACAGCCCCTTCGACCTTCACTAGGACCACTGACCATCAAATACCGAGAAAACTAAACGATTTCTCTACGTCATTATCACATACTTATATTCATACTTTGTAGTATGAATATAAGTAAAATTATATAACGTAGGTAAGTACATAGGATTCAACGAAATGATTAACAGTGAGTTACAATGTTGCAATCACATAAAAACGCCATTTAGAGCTCAATTCTACGAACTTTATCTTAGGAAATGTGGCGTTCGATTGTTATATTGTATTTTTGAACGAATTGTACTGGTAACCCAGTTTTTAAAACGTATAAAAATGCACGGGTAATGTTAAGCTTATGACTGCTACGGATTGTTGTAGCTTGGCTACGAAAGAGAATTAAAAAAACTTTTCGATCCTTTAAAGGTGTTTCCAGCATTCAATAATAAGCACACATGCGGTACAAGAACGATTATGTATTACCCATATTTGCAAAATAAAATTCTATTCTATTCTATTCTATTCTACAATAATAATATTTACCTTGTTATAAATAACAAGAAATTTCGTTTGCACTAATTTGATTAAATCGTAATCAATGTATTAAAATATCCATCAAAACCGTCCAATTAATCAATCTGCCTATCCTTCTCCCAACTATGTTGGGTCTGGCTTCCAAGCTAACCGAAGCAGTTGAATACGATTATTTTACATAGAGCAACTGCCTGTCTGACCTCCACAACCCAGTTACTAGTTACTAGTGGATAACACTGTCGTATTATCCAGTAACTGGGTTGTGGAGGTGGAGGACAACCAGTCTTACCAAGGGGTATCCCCCTAGGTAAGACTGATTATGTACTTTTTGTTGTTTTCGTTTACTCATGTCTTTTATGTATGCACGTGTCTCTGTGACAAATAAACCAATTTTTCTTTCTTTCTTTCTTACTGGTTGTCAGACTTTCGGGCTTCTGACGATAACGACTGTCAAAGATCTAAGAATGACAGCCAGGATCAATGGCTCAATGTGCTTTTCGAGGCACGGAGGCGTCTTGGTATGTTTAGATGGTCATCCATCCACGGAATGACCGCGGCAAGCGTACCTTAACCTGATCGATCGAACCGTGCGGCTGTTCCTTCTTAGCCACGAGCTCATCAAAACCGTCCATTTATGCCTAAAACATCTTTAGTCTGTGCCGTGTCTTATTTGCCATCTAGTTGTCACACTTGCATAAGCACGCGAAATATCTGTAGACTCCATCCGATCGGAGATGATCAACCCAAAGGGTGCGGTATTGAATGTGTTATAATTAATGTAGTCATATTCTTGAAGGAAAAGCTTAATAAAGTTTGTTGATATTAATAATAACATGAAGTAGCTATAGTGTCTGCTAGTTCGATATCCGATAACAATTAAATATCATATTTATTACTGACGTTTTATCTAGATGATGGTTCTGATACTGTTTGTTTCATAAAAGATGGTTATGTGAAGATGTGAAAGTAGATGAGCATAGGCTTTAACTTGCTTATAAATGTCTTCCAATTAACTAAAAACTTTGAACGTAAAGCCTTTTGCTACAAATTAAGCATCTCATAAAGATTCGCTCTAAAGAATTGGAAAACTGGAAAATGCTGCCAGATCAGTCGGTGAACTGTCTAAGTTTAGTACCTACAGTGATTAATTTAATTCCTCCGATAATCACATCTTAAGCACGTATCTACTCATACATACATACATAAACTCACGCTTTCTTCCCATGGGGTAGGCAGAAACTAAAGAACGCCACCTGCTACGATCCTTATATATTCATACATGACTGTAATTAAACCAACAATTTATTATTACAAAACTAAGAATATCAGGCACTTTGTCAGGTCTCGAGTTTGAATCCAAGGCACGACTCACGCACCTCTGACTTTTCGGATTCATGTGCGTATTGTATAAAAATCACTTGCTTCAAAAACGGTGAAGGAAAACATCGTGAGGAAACCGCCATGCCTGAGGGATATTTCTCGACGGCATGTGAAGCCAAGTCAGAGGCCCATGGGCGACTTTAAAACTCTGACACCATGTTAGTCACTAACCACAGGAAAAGAAGAGGCACTTTTATTAAACGTACTTAAGTAACCTACCGCACACAAATGAGTGTTATCTCATACAAAAATGGTAATTGTTGGAATCCGCGTGATAATAACATTGTCAAACAATTAAATTACGTTATCTATATTTGTCATCTCATCAAAATACATAGGTAATAAAATATCATGTCATGGAGTTGACATCCTCTACTTCGAAGTAATTATCACTCATTTTTCACACACTTGTCTTTTCCATAGATAGCTAAAGATTACAGATATAAATGTAGACATTTCATATAGGCTGACACAATGGGCGGTCTCAAAGCTTAAGTCGATCTTTTAAAGACAATAACTTTTAAAGGGAGCAGGAGAGGCAATAAGGTAGGAAGGAAGGTAAGTAGGTGGATACAGGTATTCACAGTAAGTGAAGAAAAGGTGTCGTCACAGAGAATCCTACTATGGTTTTTTTTTTAGGTAGGGCATCTCGTAGTTGACCTCTGAGATCATGACTACTTAACCGGGCTTTCCTGTGGGTGCCTTAAAACCTCCAGCCAGGGGTTATTCAACTATGCTAATTAAAACTAAGTGAACGCTCGCTAAGGGCACCCCCTGTGGGGTACGAACCTTGGCTTAGGGCGTCAACCGGAGGGGACATCGAGGATGGGACGGGCTGGAAATCGTACTATGTAGGTAGTAAAATGGTTGTACTGGCGAGAAAGACGAATGTTCTATGTGTATTCGGGAGCAGCTCCAAAAATTGGCCTATGTAGAAAAGACCCTATTTCTAATGTAACCATAACTTTTATATCCCACATTTCCACACGTCTAGACGCAAGATAATTTGTATGAAGAACCTAAAATATAGCTCAGATATACTGTGTGGTTACACACATTGCCAACCTATATATATTGGGTTAATAGCCGAAAATATTGTCTGGTTATGCCTAAGAAAATGTTTCTGGCAAACATTAAATCTTGCAAGATGTCACACAGCATTTACAAGATTTGCATGAAAATGGAGAAGAGTTTATCATTCTTTTGACATCTTAGACTGGTCAGTATTGAAATTGAATAAACCTGTACTATCATTGAATGGAGGTGCCAATGCATGGACAAGATACCTAACAGTGCCTACGAGTACCTGTCACGGGTGGTCTCGCCAATGGAGTGACAATGTGTCAATTCAAAATTTTCCATACACATGTTTGTTTGTTGTGTTTTGTGTGGGTGTCATGCCCTTAACTTAAGGTTAAGCTCGTCAAAGATTAAAGTTCGTAATTTTTGTTTTGATAAAATATTGTGGCTACTTGAAACATGATCAGTTGACACTTTGTATAGTAAAGTTCATGTGAAAATTAAACATCCATAACATAAACACGGAAGCTTGTCTATTGGTTAGCCAGGTAGGTAAGTGGAAAAATTGTAAAATTTAAGAGCTTGTCTTTATAATATGAAGATTTATCATAATATTTGGTTATGTAATCAAGTTAATCTGAATTTCCCAAGGTTACAAGCAGATGAAAACATTGTATTTATAATCTGTGCCATAAAGATAAGTCTACACTATTTGACAAAGACATTGTACTGTGAGGTTTATTAATAACAAAAACAGTGAAACATTCCATGATTTTAGTTAAAAATCGTGATTGTGTTTTAAATGTGTTTCGATGGATTGATATTTATTATTAAATGTAGTTGTGGGGACACCATTTTCGTTGCTATATCATTTTATTCCGTAAGCAGCACCTACTTTTCCTATGGCTAATTTGGTCTTATTTTTGTTGGAACTTAGACCCCTTATTAAACGTGACATAATCATTATGAATTAAAATTTATTTACGCAAATGTCACTTAGTTATATCGACAAAATGCAGATTTTCACATGGTGGAAAAAGTGTAAAACAACATAAACAAATCCACTACAAGTCCTAAGCTTAACAAACGCATGCGTTGCGGTTTCCATTAGAGATCTATATGTAATCGACGTGGCGTGCGGTCGACTGTGCCATCCTAATAATCATATCTTCTACGTTTGATACGTAGAGCCTTGAAATGTTGGCATTATGGCAGATAAATGACGCGGTTATTGTGACTCTGCGTATATGAGATTACTTGGCTTAGAGTCAGCTCACACCGAGACGCGACGCGACAAGAGCACTTTTTAACATAGTGATACGATATGGAACTTTATACACCATGAAAGAAGGTGTATTTTTCCGTGACAGAATTCAAATACGCCTCGAGTTATCGCGCTCCGTCTCGAGGTGTCTCAAGGCGATGCGCGACGCAGCAATGCTTCGCTGGTAGACGCGGCGTGCAAGAGCCCGCTAAGCCCATGATGGGCTTCGCCAAGCTGCGTGACAAGTGGCTTCTTCAAGAAACGTCGCGCCGCGTCTCGGTGTGAACTGACCATTACTTCTTTGTTGTGTACTAACTTAGGCTATGAGTCTTCCTGGTTATTGTTGATTGCAGTTCAGGTTCAGTGTCATGTGAGCTCGAAGTAATATTCTTAAATCGATTTCTTCCTATGATTTCATTGTTTGGTAGTGGATTTGGTTAAGGCTCTTCTTTTTTGCTTCTATTGTACAAAACAGAGCTTTCACCAGAGTCTGTCTATCAACAATTGCCTTAAGTTTGTCGTGAAAAGTTTAACTTTTCGCAATTAATTATCACTATTTCTAGCCCATGTAAGTAATGGCTGACGAAATTGATATATTTTTTACATTTTAGGAGCTTGCGGCTAAGTAATAACAGCCGCACGGGTCAATCCATTAGGTTAAGCTACGCTTGCCGGGGTTGGTCCGTGGATGGGAGATCATTTCTACATACCTCGAAAAGCACGTCCTGGCTGTTATTAGTGAATCGATTGGCAGTCGTTACGGATCATCAGAAGCTCGAAAGTCTGACAACCAGTCTTATCAAGGGGTATCATATTACCCAGTTACTGGGTTGTGGAGGTCAGATAGGCAGTCGCTCCATATAAAAATGGGTATTCAGTTGCATCCGGTTACACTGAAAGCTGACCCCAAAATAGTTGGGAAAGGCTAGGCAAATTGGTGAAGGAAAACATCGTAAAGAAACCTGGACTTATATAGTTAATATAAGTCTCAAATCGCCAACCCATCTTGAGTATGCGTGGTGATCAATGCTCGCCTTCTCTGTATGAGAAGAGGCCTTTGCCAGCAGTGGGACAATAATAGGCTGGTTAAGGCAAATTGATTGACATGTTTTTTGAGCATAGTCCTCTTGTTTGGCAGTTAGATCCATTGGCATAACTATATCACGTGTGAAGCTCGACCTGACTGGCTTTAAGAGGATCAATGGAATGGTCAAATTTGCATAGCATAAGCCGCGGCGCCTAAATTGACTTTGATTTCGACTCATACCTATCCATTAATACCGCAATGTTTATGTGCTTAATATTCTTAAGTAATCATGACTCAATTAGAACGTGTTAATGAATTAAATAGTTGATGACACAATTCCTTAATACCCGCGGAATGTTCACATGACTGTTGACTTTCCATATTTGCATTATAATTAAAAAATAAAAATCGGACGCGTTGCGTACGATCATGTTAAGACGTGGAACGTGAGGCTGCATTAATTAGTTGTTAGCTAATGTTTTGAACGAAATGTTTGTGACGATGGGAAAACGGTGGATAACACGGAAAACTCCGTGAATTGGTCTCGATAAGCTTATGCTTGGAATGTGTGTTCACGTGTTCTTACTTAGCGATTTCGACGAGAGGTTAAGTGCGTTGCTATGGCACGTTTAAATTGAAGATGAAAGAACATATCTCATGTTCAATTGGTACCGTATCAACCAGATTCTATTGACCGTATGTAAACACGTAGAATTGATTATAGATAGGCATATTATACCTACACCATTTCGGTAGTACTCAGAAATTTGTTTGTTGACAGGTTAGATGACAGACACTCCATGCAAAATAATTAACATTCTGCGGCATTGTGTTACAGTGAACGCCGACCAGGGTAATGATGTTTTTATGATAAACATAAAAGCTATCAACAAGAAGCCCACATTGCAATACCAAAGCCAGAAGTCAAAAGTCAGAAGTCAAAGTCTCAATTGACTTGCCACGTGCTCAGAAAGCTAATCACAGGTTCGAATTAAAATGTTAGTACTCTCCAGCGAAAAACATCTTGACCTGGTTGTGTTAATTGAAAATTCAACGACTTTATTCAGTATGCAAGCACCATCTGATCTGGCGAACTTAAGCTGGAAATCGTAAAACGTGGCTATTTCTACTTGTATAATTGAATTCATAGGTATTTTAATTACTGTTTTCAATTGACTGCGTCGTTGGTCTAGTGGTCGCAAGCGCTACTGCTGTGCATGAGGTCTCGGGTTCGATTCCCAGGTCGGGCAAAGTGTTATTGTGTTTTTCATCTCTCAATTTTTTCAATTTCTCTGTAGCAGCCCGGAGTCTGGATTTGTGCCCGATTGACAGCAAGAGGCTCGCCTCCTATTACATGGGACCTAAACATAACTGGCGAAATGTGGGTATACTATAGGTACACCTCCGCCTAACCCTTCGGGGATTACCTACAGTCGTGGTGTTGTGTAATGTTTTCAATTGATTTTTGACAAATCGTTTTGTAGGTTCATCTAGATTAAGTTTTAGCCCTTGTAGGTAGTTATTAGATTATATGGAGTGTTTTATTTTTGATTAGAATAGAGATGAAGCCTGGTTAAAAAAAAAAAAAACTATTTAATCCGTTAGTCAGATGATAAAAAAATATTAGACGCATATTTTCTGCTTTATCACATTAATAAAAAATGACTTAGATAAAACGCATTAAAGTTGGGGAGCGGGGGTCGCTACGTGACAAGTAAGTATAAAATCTACATACTCGTGACGTCATGGCATATTTTAACTCAATGTATCGTAAAAAAAGAAAAAAATACGTTTTTAATTATTTTTCTTATCTAACTGACGGACTAAAAAAAAAAATTATGTCCTCATCCATATTGCTGTTTGGTAATACTGAGAACACATTTTAGACTTTGAAATTTAAAATCAGCCTACTAGTTCTCTCACAGAGAGGAGGCCTGTGTCTCAGCAATGGGAACGTTTTAGGCAGATTATGTTTATGCTGCTAGTCTCGTAGATGCAACGAGCTGTGATCACTAGTCATTATGTTGGGTCATCACGTCGTCTCCTCACGATGTTTTTCCCTACCATAAAATAGTGTTATACTGAATTTTCTAAGAAAAGTTGATAGGATCAAGGAAAAATTTAACCAAAATTTTAATCATTAACATACAAAACACTTTTAAGAAACCATGTTAACGAACTGTTAAACAAATATGAGTAAAAAGTGCTAATGTACCAGTTGGAGGGTAATTCACGTTTATATTGTCTTAACCTTAAAACCTTGGTGTTGCCTTGTCAGAGGGTCTGACCTGACCGACTGTTGACTCTTTGTCCTTCTTATAAAACGTCACTTTTTACGTCATACGTATAATTCAAGCACTTTGAAAATTGGTCTTAGGGTTTTTAAGAACAGCAGTGTTATTGATCAACTTTTCCTATATTTTTTTTGCAGCGTGTTGCCTTATACGTTGGTCATACTTAACAGATTTATGTTGTATATGAATTTTTGATTATTTCTATCTTTTTCTTTCTTTTTTCTTATTATTTTGTACGCTTGCGTTTCTGTGACAATCAATCTGCATAGCCTTTTCCTAACTGTGTTAAAAGTCGACCCTTCCACTCTAACCAAATGCAGCTGAAAACCAGTATTTTACATAAAGCGACTGCCTGTCTGACCTCCACAACCCAGTTACTGTGTAACGCGATACCCCTTGGTAAGTCTGGTTGTCAGACTATACGTGTTTCTGTGACAAATAAACTTATTTTTCTTTCTTTATTTCTTTTATATCGTGAAATTAATCACTTCTATGAGAGTAAGAATCATACTGAAATTGGTAGCTGGTTGTTTTAGCCCTATAACGTGTAGCGTGTTTTAAACGTTGATTTATAAAATATATATAAACACTAGGTATAATATAATTTATTATTCTTATATTACCGATATTTATTAATTGAATTTATTAAGTAAATATCACGTAAAATAATTAAAATTTCCGTGTTTGTTGCTCAAATAATATTTATAATACCTCATCGTAGTCATGTACGACATTTCAACAAGTACTATGGAAATAATATTAAAATTTTATAGTAAAATTTATTTCCAATTAGTTACATTAAATTGCACGTGTTTAGTTAATAGTAGGAACTAACATCGTCAATAAAATGTAATACTATACATTGATTTGCCATTAGTAATAGAATGGGTTTGATCAATAATGGTTTCATAGTAATCACAATGAAATTAATGTTTAATTATGATTGTGTACTTTATAATTGATGATAAATAATAAATATTATAATTAGGTATGTAATATTGTTTAAATAATTACCTTTTAAGCGGATCTAATGTCAGCTTATGTTATCTTGAGCCTTTTGCGATGATGAGTCGATTTCCAATAGCTCTTTTGTTATTTCATTTTAATAAAATCTTCGAAAAACCATGTAAAACTGCGGGCATAGATTTTATTATGAAAACCTTCAGCTCAGTTTTAGCTTTAATTAACAGTGTTTAAATAAATTGCGAGCGACGAGAATTTTAAAAGGTTCCGTAATATTTATTTATTCTCTTTTTTCTACTTGTACATAATATATATTTTTTCTTATTTGATTGTATATGTAAGTGTATGTATTAATTAAGATTTGTCAAATTAAAGTTATAGTTCCTGAAATACATAATTATATTGGATGATCGTCAATTTAGATCAGTTTGACGAAAACTGGCTTCCCTCAAGCAAAAGTTTTTTCTTTGGTTTCAGCAGAAAAGTTTTGGGGGTCAATCGCCTCGAGGGAAGCTAGTATTCGTCAAGCTAGTATGTCGTTGAAATAGTAAAATTTGCCACATTTTATGAAAACAGAAAAAGGCAAAATTCAAAACCCACAGAAGTAAACCCATAATAGAAAACACTACTCAGCAATAAATCAAATTTGAAATTACTGAGAAACCGCGACTCGCAGCCATTCTAGACTCCGTACTTAAGGACCATTTTGTTCCGCTTAGCCTTAAAACATCGACTTTAGGGTAAGGTCAGGCGCATCTTTTATGGCGTATCTGTTTGCACAGTGGTCTTGCAACAATGCCCAGGTATGTTGTCGGCAAATAAACGTCAACTTCTAACATTAAAATACATGGGTTTTGACTTAACACATTGTGCGTGGAATGTGATCAAACAAAAAAAGCTTGAGATTTCAAATGTGACTGCGTGTTTGTTTTTGAGATAAAATTAACTACTTTATCAAGTTATTGGGTCTGAGAGATGTTCAGTAAAGTAAACAATAATTGTTTGTTTAAGATTATCACTGGCCTTTATTTTCCTCAATTAAGTTTGGTTTATTTTTCAAGTTATCCGTCGCAAGAAATAAACTTCAACTCCCTGAAGAGTTTGTTTTTAATAAACGCTACTTATCCGAAATATGCAATTGACCGTGGTGCAAAGATTACTAAAACAATTTGAAACTTAGATATAATCAAACATTATAAAGGCTTGGATGTTAAAAAATTGTTACTCTTTTAAATATCTTTGTGCTTATTTCATATCCTGGTTCGGCTCAAATTTAACAGTGCAAAGGAAAAACAATGTAAGTATTTTAATTTCCCTCAATGATTCCTTTTTTTTTGGGTGGGAAATTAACAAATAACTTCTTCCGCTTTGGGCGGAGCGAGAGGGTGTGTCAGACTCTTACTGACTAAAACCCACCCGTGTTCCTTCAGTTGCCCTGTTGCCGGGGGCCACGATCTCCCTTTCGGTTTTCTCAGCCCCGGCAGCCCTCAAAGATCCCTGGGCTGACATTAAATTTGTGTTTATGTGTTAACACATATAAATTAATTATTGAAAGCAGTAAGAAATTATTCATATACCTACATGTTTAAAAGTAGATTTAAGTAATTATTCAAGAGCAGATCGAGGTTTTGAAAGAATTTCAATTTCGCGTCTACTACCAATATTTTCCCATTACATTTGTCCTTGCTCTATTAACACACAAACTGCTATAGTCATCAGGCTGGCTGCTAACGCGATTAACAAATCTCCCAAGCGCTGAACAATGTCATGACTAACTCCGTTCGCAACTCCGTTCGATAAGGATCAGTCTTTTATTTTCCAAGCGATAGTCTTTTGCTTGTCGATTTTCTTTCAGTTGATTTGTGATACTCCTAACTGAAGTTTCAGTAGTGATTTATTTATTTAGGAATAGTTAGGGGAATAATGGGCTTATTTAATTTGATAAGTACCTAAGTCGTCGGTAAATAAGCACTGAGGTGTTTTTTTTTTACTACGATCCGGTTGTGGATTTAAAGCCAAACATGTAGAAATATTACATATAAACTTATATTTTAAAGAGAGAAGATTTGATTTTTTGTATGTTTGTTTGTAATGGATAAACTTAAAAACTACTTAACCAATTTTAAAAATTCTTTCACTTATAGAAAGCTACATTATCAGCGAGGGACATGGGCTATATTTTGTTCGACTTCCATGCCAATGAAGTTGCGGGCAGAAGCTAGTCTTCAATACATTCGTAGTTTCTAAGTAATTAATCAACGAATTAATTCTTATGAAGGAAATTATCGTATGAACCTGAAATTGTCAACACACATAATGAGCTAGCGCGGTGTTGTCTTCCTTTGTACGCAAAAGGCTATGATCTGTAATAAGACATGAGTTAAAGGCAGATAACATTATAATACCAAGGTTTTAAGGTAAAATTGCAATTACAAAATGTTTGTAACCGAATTTACAACCAATTTTAGTCACAATTCTAACTGCACGACGAAGTACACTTGCGGGGCATAATCGCTATCAAAAGAAGTATGACTAAATGGCTTAGGTAATGTATTGGTCACCGTTTTCATTGAATTTAGTGTACAATGCACTATTTTGGTAGGTATTGATTGTTACATGTGTTTGTGACCGTTTGTTGAGGTTTATACGTAATGCCCCATGTAATCCTTAAGGTATTGTTTCCTTTAGTACCTATAGATGTTTTTAGAGGTAGGTATGAAAAATTATTCAACCCATACTTAACAGCACTACATTTAAGGCTTTTCCTTGTGGTCTTCGGAAATAATTTTTTATTTTTGTTTAAATATGTAGGTAGATTTGGATAGGTTTTGTATTTTTCAAAAACAAGTGAATATTCTAAATAAAATAATACATAAATCAGTCATAGTCATAAATTATAACGTTTCCTTGTAGGTATGAAAATTATTTTAAAAACACCTGGAAGTCTCGAATAGATAAAATATTGTAAGTTGCCCCATATTGTTTCTCTTAAAAGCTCAATTCTGAAAGGCTGTTAGTAAAAATGTGGTACACCTAATTATTGTTTCCTTAGTACATTAGAGTAGGTTTTAATTTAGCGGTAAATACTTGTAGAAAAATTATTCAAATAACAGCACTACTTTTTATGCTTTTCCTTGTGGTCTTTTAAAGGTATTTTCTTTATTGCTTAATTATCTATTACATATTTGGTTATGTGAATTGTTTCGAAAAACAAGTTTATTCTAACCAAATTACAAATATTAGTCATAAGATATTATAAATGTTACAAATGTTAGTCATAAGATCTTATAAATGTTACAAATGTTAGTCATACGATATTATAAATGATACAAATGTTAGTCAGAAGATATTACGGTTTCTTTGTAGGTATGGGAGTAATCCTGAAAACCCTTGGAAGTCCCAAAAGGATAAAACGAAGTTTATTCATTACGTAGCTATTGTATATTGGCTATATAGTTCGTATGTTTAAAAAAAAACCAGTGAATATTCAAAGTTACAACTCACAACTAATAGAAATGTTAGTCATGAGATATTACGCTTTCCTAAAAATAATCCAAATCCAGGAAAATTATATTTAGGGTTGTTAGTTTAAGTGTGGTATACCTAATTACGATTTACGATACATAGCTAATGTCAGTTTCCTTTAATCACCAGTCAATCTTCAGTACTTCAAATGCAATTGAATTCGGACACATAACAAGTTCATTGACACGTCACATGCGACCACATGATAACCAGTGACATTACATTACGGCTGAGCTTCCTCTACACATATTGCGACACCTCGATGGACACCACAGCCTAAGCATTCACGACCAACAAAGATAAGTAGACTCACAGTGGACGAATTTGTCTCGACAAAATATTTTAGACTGTGTACGAATGAGTATGTTTCGAAGAAAGTTTATGCAATCGTTCTTATCTCTTATTAAATTGATTTTATAATGTAAGCATTGAGTGGTTTTGATTAGTCAGATGTCATTGAAAATTCTTTAAGTTAATTCCACTAATAAGTGTCGTAGATATTGGTAATAGGCTAAATTAGAAGTAGTGGCTTATACTTTTAAATGGCGTGTATAAATATGCATAAAATAATATAAATAGGTTTGATGTGTTTTCTATTTAGATTTGTTAATTTAAATATGCACGGATTAGAACTAATGGAATGCCGATGTACTTTGTGACACCTAAAATATTCTAAGTCTAACTTAAAATATACGTTTACCACATTCCATCAATCATTCAAATAAAAAAGTAATTTACCCCACCAGCTAGATGGACCGTCGACTCTAAAAAGGTGACTGAGATGGACTTGGGGGAAGACGGAGGACAGAATGTTATGGCGCTGCCTGAACTCAAACTCAAACCATTTATTTCAAATAAACCAATTACAGGCACTTTTGAATTGTCAAGGGGTCGGTCAGTCAGAAAAATGAAGCTAGTTGCCCATTCCAAAGCTTAGTAGGTACCTATGGAGAAGAACGGGCAAGAAACTCCACGGACACTCTTTTAAATCACAATATGGTTACAAAATATTGGTTACATCATTCATGTTAAAGTTATAAATGTGAGAACGATGCAGAACGTTAAAAACGTCCGTAACAAAAAATAAAACAATTCAAAAATCAAATTAAAATAAGCCATGGCAGCTAGAAGATGACCAGTCCCTACTGACAGCGCCCGTTCACGAACATGACGAGGGAGGGATGAGGAATTAAAATGACACATTTCTTACCTCACATACTTTTCATATTCTAAAAACGGTGAATGTACTAGTTTTCGTTTTATTCGATACGATGCAGATATGGTCATAAATCGTAAAGCCGGTGGTGATAGCCCGATGGCGCCAGGAATCAATGAGTGCGTGATAACAATAATAATGATAACACGATAACTTTGAACGGCGCAGACGACAGTTTATGAAAGTATTGAAGCAGATAAGTGGTTTGGTTTGTTTTATTCGTGTTATGCGTGATTTTAGGGAAATTATTTATATTTTATATGAACTTTCATTAGGGTTATTTGTATAAAACTGAGTTCTCAAAGTTAATTATGGAAGGTTTTTCGATATTTTACAAATATTCCCAACATAAAAAAAATCAGTGTTATGTTATGTGTTGTTATGTTATGTTATTATTATTATTATTTATTTTTATATATTTATACGCCTTCCAAAAGACCGGGACCCTAAGGTCCCGGTCTTTTGGAAGGCGTACGAGGAGCCGAAGCCAACTCGCAGAGGCCCCTTAGACAATTTTATATGGAATGAGGCACCAACCGACGATTATCCCTGTTCGCGCTATGCAAGTGCACCCAAGGACAACCCCCGGATGGTGCAAGACTATTGTAGGATATGGAAACAAAGATATTGGATTATGGGTTTGGGTGGCTAAGTGAACTGGTTATCTAGAGCTATGGAAAGACTATGGCCCCTGCCTGACCAATATTTTATATAAAATACACAGGTAAAATGGCAGGGGGTGACTTGCACACTCAACAATGGGCCCCCGAAAACGGTCGCTAGCACATAGTGTCGAAGCGACAAGGGGGCAACATGTCCTGAGGTGCTTATTAGTGGAGTGCTTAGGAGTGGAGAGGTATTCCATGGCTATCAGGACAATCCCGGAAGTACGGTCAAGATCCATTTGCACGTTTGCTCTTGCGAATCTCCACTCAAGCCAGCCAGTTAAGGCAAGAATGAGGTGGGAGCTCCGTTCCTCGTCAGTGTTCACTCCAGCCGGCCAATAAAGGCAAGCCAGAGGTGAGGAACAAGACTTCTCCCGGGAGATAGAGTCCGTGGGGTCGCTACTGCCCAACAGCTCGCCACATGCTGCCCTGCGGGTTTCTGTATCTCTCTTGGTCTGGCTCCTCATCCTAGACCCATTCTGGCAAAGTAAACTCTACCGTCACAGACCCAGAGTTCGGAGCGCGCAAGCCCCACCACGACGTCAACGTAGAGATACGACGGTGGGGTTATTATTATTATTATTAAAGTTTCAACAGTAGACTACAGGTC
The DNA here is from genome assembly GCA_916610215.1 of Omphaloscelis lunosa. Classification (NCBI taxonomy): domain Eukaryota; kingdom Metazoa; phylum Arthropoda; class Insecta; order Lepidoptera; family Noctuidae; genus Omphaloscelis; species Omphaloscelis lunosa. The sequence goes on from OU744255.1 coordinate 7,851,746, forward strand.
TACTGTTGAAACTTTGGGTACAAGGTACCTACTTATTTTTTTTTGCTTGTGACATGTACTGTTGAAACGTTAAAACACTGAATTAAAAAAAAAAAACTGTGTTTTAAAGATTCATCAGTAGACTACATGCTTTTGTACCTACATATTTTTTTTACTTGTGACATGTAAAAAAAAAAAAAAACGAGCGACCCTTAGAGTAGGCGTATATGATGTGTAATATCTGATATCTTGGCTGACAGTACCAACGTCTCGGAAAATGGGTTGATACCAACTTTAGCACCGCGTGGTTGGTCAAATCAAATAGCACGCACATCCCGGGCTTCCAGTTACACACGTCCGTCCCGTTAAGTAATTAAAAAAAGAAATGTTCGATTCTCATAAAATTATGATTCTGAAATAAATCGTTGCTGATACCTAAACCCCCTAGTAATCGTTGAGTTTCACGTCATTTCAAATCTACTGATGAAACCATGTGAACACGTTCAAAATCTCTGTCATTCACGATAAAATTCTCTGTTATCAGTTTTAAAACGCCTGGACTGAACTGACGCCAAAAAAAAGAGAATCGTCAAAATCGGACTACTCTGTAAAAGGTTATAAGTTTGCATACATAAAAAATATACGCATCGACTTGAGAACCTCCTCTATTTCATTGGTTAAAAAAGACGTAGAATCCTGAAAGAAATTGGATGTGAGATTTATGTTTGTTTCATCTTACATCCAATTTGTACTCAAGTCCTAAATTATCTTTCAGTACATTTCTTATAAGGTTTTCTGCATGACAGCTCATGTGATGAAAGGATAGAATTGTAGATGTTATTTTCAGGGCTAATAAGGCTTAGGTAGGTATATCGTCGGTTCTACGAACATCTCATTTATTTTCTGGCTATTGTGGTAAATGAAGAAGATTTTTTTTTGTCTTATTTTTTTTTCTCGGTACTGATTTAGGTGCCGAAAAAAGAAAGATGGATATTGCCTTTTTTTTCTTGTTATTTAAATACAAAAGCAATTTCCACTAGCATCTTAATATTTTCTCTTTTATTTACTGATTATCCCTCGAAGCATTTGTTAAAATCTGGTTCTTTTTTAAAACCATTAACATACATTGTTTTTAGGGGGTTGTATATGTGAGTGTGAGTGTGTGTGTGTGAGTGAGAGACTAACTAAGAGAACAAAAAATAAGAGGATTTATTTTAAAATAATAATACATCATTACAAAAAAAAAACATTACAGCAAATAGGAAATAGCACATTGTGTGTGTAGACAATATAAGTCTGATATTGCAGAAGATCCATTTCGATTAAATTGCTATATCCACATCCTTACTGATCCTCAAGTTGCAGGGTTCCTAGTTGAAAGTCGGAGGTTCACATTCGGCTTCTAGCATTTATACAGATTCTGAAATGTGAGCTATCGTATGTTACTGCCTTTTTCTTAAATATTGCGAGTTGGTTGCAAAGCAATTTGGGGTTAATGCTGCATCATATTGATGCAGCATTAACCCCAAATTGCTTTGAGAAAGACCAAATGTTTTCTAAACTTGCTTGATTTAGCAGGGGACTACTTGATCTGTAGTGTCTTGTCTGTGTGGCAGTGTAGAATTTAGATAATTGCAGTATCAATTTTATGTTACGCTTGTCATATTTCTTGCGACTCTTTTATATCTTTGTCACTGCGACATTTTTTTTTAAATGTCGCAGCATATGCTGAGCCTTTTGGCCTCGTACAGGACTTTCTGTTATTTTTTTTTTAAATTTGTTTTTTAATTTTTTATTAATGTTTTAATGAGTGTGTTTTAGTTTAATTTGTGATGTCTTGTGCGAGTCCCAATAAATACATTTTCTTTCTTTCTTTCTTTCTTTCTTTAAGCATTGCCCTTCTGAACCTAACTTTATAGCACCTAATCCTCTACGTATTTCTTATATACGCTCGTTCAAAGTTTGTCGTAGTTATGTTTGTCCACTGGCGCCTGCTCTCAGTAATTGTTCGAACAAATAGACACATAGTGTCGAGACTCCTGATTTACTAATATATCTAGTCTTAGCACTTACTCAACACTACGAGGATTATACGCGAAAACGTTATCACCTTTGCGAAAATTTTGTGGTTAGCACCATTTGTTGTGACATTTTTGGTAATGAGAATAGAAAATGGGTTAGTTTTCTTGTGCCTTGAACTTAGTAGCAAGATTAATTGTTCAAGATTGATTCATCAGATTTTTTTGATACATTTTGAACGTTTTAATTCTTAATATAAATGTTGCGGAAATAGTACTTATACACACTACTACTTAAAACTTTTAGCTGTCTAAAAAAGATTCTGGTAGCTTTATAGGACTATTAAAGCCGGAGTTTTGGAAGGATAATTGTTACTTTTCCTCATATAGAAAATCTTCTTTTGTATTTTCTTTATCACAGAATGGCACTTTATGGTACCACTACTAACGCTTAACGCCTCTGCTAACCACGCAAGAAAGGCCCGACTATAAAACAACATAACATCGCAAGGCAACACACCTTTTATTTTGTCCAACAACTTGCAGGAAAAGTACTAAAGGAAAGACCTCTTAGCCTCCTTCCAATTAACCTCGTTGGTCGATTAGCGGTACTAATCTAAACACATCGAATAACGTGACGTTTACAACATGAGGTTTTCTCAACTCGAATAATGATTATCAAAAGAAGGTAAAAATTGACTCATGTAAACGATATTCACAAGGCGGTAAAAGGCGAGCCTTTGAAAATGGACAGCGTCGGTGTAGAAAAAAAAAAAAAAACCCCTGTCAACTTGTCAAATAACTGTTCATGAAAGTCTGGCGAGTTTCGTTACTAATATTTTACGACATAATCTTATTTGGAGTTGTAGTTTCTCGGTTAAGTGTAAACGCACGAGTGCTATTAGTTGCCAGATTATTCTCGCTTATTAGTCTCGCATGGATTTTTTTGCATCTCGTCGATCGAGAGACTCTCCTCGTGGAACCGAGCCTCTATACGAATTTCCCTTCATACTTCGATTAACAAGCTCCTACAAACAGAATTCTTAAAATGAACAAATAGCGTCACACTACGAATATAATTACCAATGACATAGTTTTTCCTGGTACTCCGATTGTTTGTAAAATTAACATAAAAAATTAAGATAACGGGAGCTTATGTGAATTTCGTCGAACAATATCATAAGACTTGACATCATCAATTTCTAATTTGTCACGATCAATATCTCTTTAATTTTATGAACTCATATTACCTATGATTAGGTATCTTACCTAAAGGAAACGGAACGTAGCGCGTTGTACATTATCTGATAATATTTCGCCTGCATTAACGAATTGGGACATGTTTTAGGTGATAAAAGTGTTTCAAATACTATTTATGTAGGTATTTACTTTCTTTGAAATATGAAGTATTTGTTTAAGGTGTTGCTATATCTACATTTTTAAAACGAAATCCATTATTCATTTACTGACCGCACCTAGGTAGGTACTTCATATTTATTTTAATAGACCTACCTACACTTAGTACCTATTTTAATTTATTATCGTTCATTATCGGCCATATTTTCGTTTTTGGCCGAATCTTCGGCTGAGCCGAAAGTCAGAAATCGCGTCATTCGGCCTACTTCATAAAGCTCGGCAATATCAGGCGAATCAAAATAACAAGAAATTACTCGAAGTTTTGTATCCTCTCATGAAATTATCGTGTTGTATTTCTTTTAAAGCCCATCTTTGCTCTAGGAGTAAAAAAAAAACAAACAAGATTTTGATTATATAGCGGAAATAATAATATTTTCCTATTTCTAAATCGTTTTCGTTTTCAGCTTCGTATTCGGCCGAAAATAAGACTAAAGCCGAAGCTTCTTTTTCATTTTCGGCTAAATATTCATTTTCCGTCGAACACTAATTAGTAGCGTTGGTTTCCATGAACAAAAAATTAAAGAAATAAAAATCTATGGATTTTTCATTAAATATAATTAAGTGAAAGAAAGTTGATGGGTTAAATATCGTTAAAAGATAGAGAACAGCAATATTCAGTTCAGATAATCCGATCTACCCTGTACTTTGCTGCCCTCCCCCAGTGACGCCCTAAGCCAAGGTCCGTATCCCACAGGGCGTGCCCTTGGCGTGTAGTCGCTTAAGTTTATAAGTTTTATACCCTGATTGGAGACCTTTATTTTTAAGGCATCCACAGGATAGCCCGGTTAAACAGCCGACAACTTCCTAGGAAACTAATCTTAACATGCGAGAAAAAAAAGCAAAAAACGAAAAACAAATAAAAAAATCTGTTCATTTTCCAATAAGAAGGTTTATATATAACATGTTTAAATAAAGTGCAGGTGTGAGAAATAGAGAAAAACACATAAAATACCAATACAATAGAAAAAGAACTTAATAATTGTTAAACATGCCGTAGCTATAGTTTACATGCAAAGAAAAAAGTATTCAGTGTTTTGCTAACTGGTACAATTATATTGAAAAGTTCTTATCTAGATAAAACATTCTAAAATGTATATGAAACAACACACACGTTAAGGTAGTTCCAATAAAAATCAGTAGGTACATAAAAGTATTATGAAATAGGTGTTTGAAGAAGATTTCGACTGAAACCAAAAGTTCGGTCGGTCTCAATTTTATATATACTTAATAAAAAATATTTGAAATACGGGTGTACCTACTATAGGACCATAGGGACACCTCTGCCTAACCCTGTAGGGAAAACATGCGTGATATTATGTAATAATAATGTATAGTGACGAAACATGACATGCACTGTCTCCTAGGCATCCCTCGGTTAAGCACCACTGCTAGATATGCTTGGCTAAAAAAAAGAATAAATAAATCCTTGAATGCTTTTATTAGAGTTTCATGAATATTTGATTTGTAAAAAGAAAGTTCGTCCACATTAATTAGAGAATGTGTCGGATAAGGGTTTCCATTTAACAAAAACTTGTTTTTTCAAAGACATGAGGAGTACAGTGTCTGTACCTAATAATCCTAACTATAATTGTTATAAATGTGAAAGTGAGTTTGTTTATTTGTTTGTTAAGCTAAAACTGCTGAACGAATTTGGATGATATTTGGCACATGGGTAGACCATGACCTGGGTTAGGATAATATGATACTTTTATCCTCGTAGTACGTTCCCGTGTGATAATTTCCGACCTCCACTCAGGTGAAGTCGCGGGCAAAAGCTAGATAATGATAATATTGTTTTTATGGAAGTGTAGCGGTCACACCGCCACATACGAACTCCGCATCAAAGACATGACGTCACACAAATCCTGCATCGTGCAATTAGAGTTTACCGCGCGATCGACATATGTACAAGATCCCGACTTCAACCGTCGGATTGACGCCTCCCGTCATTCCGACCTCTACGCTGAGGTCCTTTGCGATCGCGTCCGCGACCTCGAGTAAATGATACTTCTCCCCGACCCTTGCTCGAAAACGAGGTGCCAGCAGTTGTTGCAGCTGTGCACGTAGCATTAAATTTCCCGATTAATAATCATGATCAAAACTTTGATCCAGCCCGTCCCATCTTTGATGTCGTCTCTCCAGTGACGCCCTAAGCCGAAGCTCGTACCCCACAGAGGGTGCCCTTAGCGAGCGTTCACCTAGCTTTTTAGCTTAATTTGTATGCCCCTGGCTGGAGGCTTTGAGTTTAGCTTAAGGCAACCACAGGATTGACCGGTTAAATAGTCATGACCTCAGAGGTCAGCTATGAGATGCCCTAGAGAAAAAAAAAAATCATCCGTCGGGCAGTTGCCCGCCAGATAAGACACCCGTCTGGTCGGAGGATCCTCCCTTTTCTATAGAGGATGAGTCAAGTTTACACCCCGTTCCTCATGCCTCTAAAGTAGTTTCTATAAATATTAGTTTTCATACTTAGCACATAAATGTACGTTATGTTAGAATTTCACACATTGCGCCATCTTAGCTGTTAGTGCGTTACGATCAATAGATAAAATTGTTAAGTATGCATTATAAATGTTTCGAGCCGTCTTTAATAGCTAACTTTTAGTACAGGATTTGCCCACACCAAGTAAAATACCAATGAAAAGAAAAACAAGTACAAATTCTCAAGGTAAAAAGTCGAACATAGTAACGTTACTTTTGTCGTGATTTCTTGAGTAACGGACAGATAGATTTTCGGATTTACATACATATTAGTCAATATTAAGGATTTCCATGTGGATGGACGTCGTTTTGTACTTTCTCAGGTATTTTGTTCCGTTTTATCGAGTGTTACAAGGTGGACAACGGATTTAAATCGAATTTTTTAAGGAATCATTTTGTAAAAAAAAAAATGTAATATGGTTTTTAGTTTCCGTGGCAACGCTTTCGTAGTACCTAGTAATCATAAGGATATAATTATATTGAAACAAAAACCTTTTTGGTTTCCAAATCATAACAGTGCGACTGGTTCTGACTGTACAGACAAAGCAAATAAAAATAGAACAAATTTTGCATTTGTTTTTATAGCCTGCATTCTTTTACCCATAATTTTACCCAAACTTTTGCAAAATGGTATTTATAGCACTACTTAAAATTTTGTTAGTGTTGACTTTCTTGAGCAAATTCAAAAATATCAATACAAAAACGTGTAGGCGGCGCTTCTTTTATTGCTTATTTACATTACATACGTATGCGTTGACAAACGTTTAGCTAGTATAAAATATAATATTTAAATAAAGCTTTATGGTCCTTAGAACATGGTTGAAAATACTTTAATAATGGTAACATCTAAGTGAAGTTTTTCGACGCTGCGGTGCGGTCTTGACCTAAGAGCTACGAAAGGAATGGTTAAATCAATCGTAATGGCGTCATTAATTTAATAAATATAATTTGCCGCTTAGAAAAAAACTAAGAATTTCTGCGTAGATGAGCATTGAGGAATGCCAAAGCGTCCTCATTAATATTTTTATATTCTTGCTCTCATGATGGAACGAGCTACACAAGAATACTTTAAAGTGCTGAGCAGACGATGGACAATTTGTCCGCGACGATAGAACGTATGCAAATCTATACAGTAACGCACACGTAGGACAAATAGACTTAAAAATAGAGTAGGAGAAATAGAGCGGTAATTTCTATCAGGCGAACAAATAGTCCATCGTCTGCTCAGCGGTTTAATGCCGTGGTGAAAAAATCAGCCACTCTTCAAGATTGGTAACGGAGCTGACCAACCCGGGTGCATCTGACGTTAAGAGTTTCAGCACTCGTGTCTTTAAAATATTACCCAGTAAGAATCCATAAGAAACGTGGAAAAGCCGGTAGGGGATACCCTAAGAGGACAAACAGTGGCTTAATTGGTGATGTTCTTTAGAAAGGTCAGGTGCGTAGCAACTGGCGTTCTGCCTGCCCCCATGGGAGGATGGCGTGAGTTTATAAATGTAAGAATCCATAGCAATCCCTTCTAAATACGAAAATATAAATTATAAGATCTAAGACAGCAAATGTGACATTTGATCAAAGTAGTCCTCAAATACAGGATGTAGCTAAATTGAAATACCCAGTACTGAACCGTGTCGAAATAATAGAAACGGAAATTAAACCAATTTCGAGAATAATTTACTTAGGTAACTTCAAAACGGCGGCGAACCTTTATTCTTAATTAATACCAGAGTCTAAGTAAAGACAGTGTAGAAACGTTCATAAATCAGTGTAAATATCAAAGTTGTATTTAACTTTAATCTGATGCCTGCCTTCTTAGGCCGATCGTCCACGACGCTACTCAAAAATGAAACAGAATTTTTTTTTTTTTTTTTTTTTTTTTTTTTTTCTGTAGGGCATCTCGTAGCTGACCTCTGAGGTCATGACTACTTAACCGGTCAATCCTGTGGTTGCCTTAAGCTGCTACACTCAAAGCCTCCAGCCAGGGGCATACAAAACTAAGCTAAAAAGCTAGGTGAACGCTCGCTAAGGGCACCCCCTGTGGGGTACGAGCCTCGGCTTAGGGCGTCACCGGAGGGAGGACATCAAAGATGGGACGGGCTGGATCAAAGTTTTGATCATTATTATTAATCGGGGAATTTAAAGCTACGTGCACAGCTGAAACCACTGCTGGCACCTCGTTATCGAGCAAGGGTCGGGGAGGAGTATCATTTACTCGGGGGCGCGGACGCGATCGCAAAGGACCTCGACGGCGAGGTCGGAATGACGGGAGGCGTCTGTATCTGTGTAGAGTACTAGTAGCCCTATTGCTCTCCTGAAGGAGGGTTATGGGGTCATCAGGGTCGGTGAGAATGTGCCTAGGTCGGCGGGTACGGCTAATCCTACTTGGGACATAGCTGGCGGCCTCGACAACCAGAGGGTTGCGATGTTTGACCGCGGAATCGAAGTAACGCTTTGCAAGGCGTTTTAGAAATTGGTGGATCGTGGGAATTCTAAGGTCGAGATGGAGACTCTCGTTCCTAACATACCAGGGGGAGCCTGTGGCCCTACGGAGGAATCGGTTTTGGAGCGTTTGCAACCTATGGATATGATGGGGTTTTGCATGGGCAAAGACGGCACCCGCATAGGTCATGATGGGACGAATACACGCTGTGTAGATTCGCAATTTGCACTTAAGTGACATCTTGCTGCGTGCGTTTAGGACGGAATGGAGCCTACCGAGAGCGAAAGCGGCTCGCGAACGAACCTTCTTTATGTGCTCAGCGAAAGTGAGATGGTGGTCGAGGAAAACACCTAGGTATTTGGCTCGCTTCTCCCAAGGGATCTGCTTACCGAACATAGTGAGAGGTCGGGGGAGGGGGTCTCTAAGCCTTGTGCGCGGTTTCGAGAAGAGAACCGCTTGGCTTTTTTCGGGGTTGACTTCTATGCGCCACTTTCGAAACCAGGCAGCGAGTCGATTGACTGCGCCTTGGAGAGTGTGGGCGATATTGTCGGGGTATCTAGACCTAAAGTAGATGGCCGTATCGTCTGCGAACAGAGCGAAATGCGTCCTTCTACCTGGGTTTGGAATATCGCTAGTGAATAGCGTGAACATGAGGGGAGCTAGCACGGAGCCCTGAGGGACTCCTGCACGAATGGGGCGGGGAGAGGAAAGTGCTCCTTCAATGCGATAGCGGAATACGCGATTCGATAGATAGTCCCGTAAGATGAGTACGAGACGATCCGGCACGCCGAGTTGGTACAGCTTGTATAATAAGCCGTTGTGCCAGACTTTATCGAATGCTTTCGCAATGTCGAAGAAAACTGCACCCGTCAAAGAGCCGCGTTGGAAACCATCGCTTATGAACTCAATGATGCGGTGGGCCTGATGCACGCTAGAGTGCTCAGTTCGAAAGCCGAACTGTTCGTTGGGGATGAGGCCCTTGGTCTCGGCGAAGTCTCTGAGACGCTTATAAATAAGCCTCTCATAGATTTTTCCGAGAACCTTGAGCAAACTGATGGGACGGTAGCTAGAGGGGTCGGTACTGGGTTTACCGGGCTTTCTGATACCTATGACTGTGGCTTCTTTCCACGACTGGGGAAAGAAGTTGTTGCTTAAGGCACCATTGAAGATGGTAGTCAAAAGCATTATCAGGTGGGCAGGGAATAATTGGATCACCCTGTTGGTGAGTCCATCTGAACCGGGAGCTTTACGAGCTTTAAGACCTTTGATAATGTCGTGCACTTCGTCTGGAGCGACGGGAGGCAGTGGACAATCAGGGTCGTCGACGGGAGGGAGAGAGGCTCTACGTTCGACTTCAGCGTCGACCTTTAGGAGGTGAGCTTGGTCTACTGGCAGGGAGCTGGGTGAGCATTGGGCCTCGAGGGTGTCGGCCAGGCATTCTGCCTTTTCAACGTCCTCGAAGGCTATGGTCTTATCGGGACGGGTCAGGGGGGGCATGGAGGAAGTTTGAGGGGATTTGAGTTTCCTCTGAAGTTCCCAAAATGCCAGATGGTTGGGCTCTAGTTCGCCGAGCATCTTGTCCCAGCCCGCATCACGCAGCTCCTGTATGCGTGTCTTTACAGATCTCTGTAAATAGCGCATATGGGCTTTGTTTGCGGGGCAGGGGAAGCTGCTGTAGGCACGGACGGCCGCGTTCTTCTCAGTCAGTAATGCACGCACATCGTCCGGCAAGCTCCAGTGACGGTCGTCCGTCGCTGGAACCTCCCTTGAACATTCGTTCAGGACGGTTTGTACGTGATTAGTGAGTGAGTCGATCGCGGACGTTGTGTCTGCGATAGAGTTGAAAAGGTCGGGAATAGAGTCTAACTGAGGGGACGTGTTGGATTTCAGCTGAGTGCTTACTTTCTTCCAGTCCGTGATCCTCTTAGTGATAGGAGGAGAGTTTGGGTCGCGGAGACCTATGCGGGGGTCTAATCTCATGACTACCGGACGGTGATCAGAGTCGAGCTCGTTAATAGTTTCTATGGAGTCTAGTCTTAGGTTGACGTTCTTAAGGAGCGCCACATCTAAGATATCAGGGGCATGATTTACGTTAACCGGAAAGTGGGTGGGAGTCATTGGAGCGATGACGTCAAAGGTCAGAGAGTGGGAGAGGTCGAACAAGTGTCGGCCTCTTGTAGTAGTTACCGAACTATTCCAGGAGGGATGTTTGGCATTGAAATCGCCCGCTAAAATGAGCGAGTTACTCATAGTGAGTAGAATCGAGAGGTCGTCAGAGAGGAGTTGGAAATTCTCCGAAGTATTAGCGGGGGGGAGATAGACCGACACGAGAGTGATCGGCTCGTGGCCTGACATGCCTAGGCGGCAGGCCGAAACTTCTAATCGTGAGAGGGGAGGAGGGTCAATTGGGATGCAGTGAAGCTGCTTTTTGTAGTAAATCAGGGTACCTCCTCTATGGCATCGTGACCTATCGTTGCGAACTATCCGGTAGTTAGCTATTGATGGGTTGCGGTTGCAAGGTTTTAGAAAAGTCTCTTGGACTAAGAGAACGTCTATTTGATGATCGCGGAGGAAAGCCGCAATCTCTTCGCGTTGATTTTTAATGCCGTTTGCATTGAAATAACCTATTATTAGGGATCGCGGTTTGAACCTAGCTAAGACCGTGTTATCCATAATGGGGTTTAGTAGCGAGGGAGGTTAGGGCTTGCGTAATATCCGGATACGCGTTGTAGATGGCCTGGATCTGGAGGAGATTGCCATGGGCCGCAAGGATTTCGTTGGCCATTGTCTTTGCGCGAGGGGAGACGAAGGCCAAGAAGGTTGACGTAATTACGTTGAACGAGTCAACGGAGACGTTGGGGCTAGCCACGGGAGTGGATTGAGAGGGACGCGTAGCTTTAGGAGCGGACGTGGGTTTCGCGGGGGGCGCGGCGGGCGCCGGAGGCGCAGAGGGCGCAGGGGGCGCAGAGGGCGCAGGGGGCGCGGGTGGCGCGGCGGCGCGAATACGGGGATCCATAAGGCGGGGGAGGGGAGCGGGGGGAGGGGGAGGGAAGTTTCTGAATTGAGAGGGCACCATGGCAGGGAAAGACTGCTGGTGATGGAGATAACTCCACGGACTAGGCCTCTGAGGGCTTAGTCGTTGGGGCAAATGGGATGAGGGAATCCTATAAGAGGAGGGAGCTTCCCTTTGCTGGCGGGCGTCGAAACGCTTGGCCAGTTTGGGAGAAGAGGCCTTAGGGGCTTTGGGGCAACCGCGGTAGTTGGCCGGGTGGCCTTGTTTGCCGCATAGGACGCAGCTGGGAAGGTCGGTACAAAGGGAACGATCCTTTGGACGGGGGCAATCGGAAGTGCCGTGCTCACCTAGGCACTTGACGCATCTAGGTGTGGCATGGCAGTTCCTCTGCGAGTGACCATATAACTGGCAGCGGTGGCATTGACCGACAATGCCACTTTTGTGCGGTTTTTCGATTTCGAACCCTGTGAGCTTGCACAGGGAACGAATTTGGAAGATCGGGTGGTGGCCCTCTACGGGCGGGCAGATGACAAGGACCATGTCGTATGACTCTCCGCCTCTAGAGCGGTGCATGCGATGGACCTCATCTACGGGGACTTTTTGTGACTGAAGGTCATCAAGAATTTCGGATGCTGGGATTTCGCGTGGGATACGTTTTATTACTACGCGGATCTGCTTTTCCTCTGGGAGTGAGTAGGTGTGGTATGACACACCTCTCATTCTCAGAAGTCGGGTTAGTTCCCTATAGTCGCGTGACGTAGGGACGGAGACTTTGATACCCTGTTGGGTATTTCGGGCGCTAGAGAAGTTTATTTTGTGGTCGACACACCATTTCGATATGTCGGTCCACTTCGCCTTGTCCTGAATGAACAAGGGTGGCGGGAGAGGGATCTTTTTGGCGTTAGACGCGGGGGTGTCTTTCGCGGAGGATGACGCAATCGGACGAACGGTGGAGGGGGAAGCTACTGTAGCGCAGCTAGCGGATGACGTAATCGGAAGAGAGGTGGAGGGGGAAGCTACTATAGCGCAAGTCGCGGGGGTAGCGAGGGTGATTTTAATAGACGGTACCACAGGTGCGGGTGACGAGGGAGCAGAGTCAAAGTCCTCAAGCGCAACGACCTTGCTGGCTTGGGTCGAGCTCTGCTTCTTGTTCTTCCTCTTCCTACCCTTTCCTTGGACGGTTGTGAAACCATCGTCGGATTGGGAGGAGGATGAGGAAGAAGAAGAAGCGGCGGACTCTGCTTCGTCGTCGTCCGAACCATAGGGGTACGGGGTAGTGGGCCGCTTTGAGGAAGCGGCGCTGATGGGAGCGTCAGTGTCCATTGACTCTGACGGACTAAGGGGTCGGGATGGCTCTGTAGCCGGGGGGGTTTCTAGGGCATCGCTAAAGTTAGCGATGCTATTGTCAGAGGGACATGTCTGGGACTCAGACTCAGCTTGGAGCTTGGCGAACCGAGCTCCATACTTGGTCTTCAGGGCGGGCTCTTCTTCGAGAACACCCTGGAAGAACTTGATAAAGAGCGCTAGGCACTTTACCGGGTCCTTCATACTGACGGGGGAGAGAGAGACTTTACGCGGAAATCGTTCCTAACTTCCTAATAATCCTAACTCCCCGGTGGGTATGCCGGGGATGTGTAATCCCTCCCTGTCGGGTGTAGACAGGGAGGATGTGTGCCTATGGGTGAGCCCTAAGCTTGCTTTTGCCCGTTGCCTATCTTATTGTGCAACGGGGTCCTATCCAGTCTAGTGTGAAGGGTATCGATATACCCGACCACGCTAGGTGAGTCGCTGTGGAGGCAAAACTGTCACCAGTGCCGACTAGGAGACCCCCCAAGGCCGAACACTGGGACCCGGCCAATTAACTGCCTAACCCTGAAGGGGATCGGCGGGTGTGATTGGGTCAACACCCCCTCGGTTTCGTTGGCACCGTAAGGTATCCACCGAGGACCACGAAACTGTGGTTTTGCCCGGAAGGGGCCAAAATTGCCTCGACGAACGTTTTTGAACGACAATCTTAAAGAAAGTCGATATTAATTGTGTCTTGAAAAAGACCCCAATTAATAGACGTGATGGTAGTCGGGTGACTACGGAGACGACTCGGGAACCACCAAGGAACGCTTGAGCCGGAAAATCGGGAACTCTTGTACACAGCAGCGCAGCGCAACACGACCGTCCGCCACCGGTGCCGGGCGCAGAGTGTTGTTGTGAAACAGAATGTCGCAGCACTAGTATTTCAATGAGTCACAGTGGGACTGTGGAGCCACATAATAAACGATGCTTCAACTCTTTAATCGTGCCCGCTATGCAACAACAATTGCACTATAGAAAACCTTTGCTAGGCCAACGCTAATGATGTCGAAGTGGCCAAATTCAGCACCTTAATTGTGTAACTCACTTTCAATCACAATCTGAATGACTGATGTATATTGCTAATCTATTGCTTTATATGTTCGAAAAATTTGTCTGCTCAACAACATAAATAACGCAATTCATGTTGTTGAATTGTCAAGATGAAAGCAATTGCTACTGTAAGTATATTACGCAATTACCCCGTCTGTCCAAGCTTGATTAAAATAGCCTATAATATCAGCTATGACGAAGAAGAAGAATGGCGGTCCGTAGCAACACGACGTCGCAACAATCACAAATTAGTTTACAACGCCTTAAGAAGTTGTGAGCAGTGGTGGCCCAGTGGTAACTGCCGCGACTTACGAGTTGTATGTCGTAGATTCGAACCCCGACAGGCGCTTAACTTTGTGTAAATTATTTCATCACCACTGCTCTCAAAACGGTGAAGGAAAACATCGTGAGGAAATCGGCATGTCCCAGAACCAAAAATTCGAAGACATATGACATCTACCAACCCGCACTGAGCCCGCGTGGTTGATTATAGCCCATTCCCTCTCACCAAGAGGAGGCCTGTGTCCCAGCAGTGGGAAAATTATAGGCTGAATAATATTCAGTGAATATGCTATTAAGCCGCGTTGTGTACGGACCGCTATTGAAATAGTGCTGTGACATTCTGCTTCTCATTAGTGATTTGAGTATGTACCATGTTACTTTTGAGTAGCGCCGTGGACGAACGGCTTTACATTTAATAAATCTGTTTCATTGACAAAGACACCTCAACGCAAAACAATTCTCTTTCTAACTTCACGTTCCATTGTAATTTACATCAGCGACTTAGACTTTTTTCGTCAGATTTACCTGAAACATAAATTTACAGAGCTGTCAGTTGTCGCGCGACAGACAATGTTGGCGGCACTAAAACTGGAATAAGACGTCACACGGACGAGCCCTTTTATCGGCGTAGAACGTTAAGTAAAGGCCTCGCTTAAGCACTCGCACGTTAAGTGTCTTCACGGACCAAGTTTATTTACACAGAACATTCTGATTATAGCTTTTCGAGCGTAACTTTATTGTGCGATACGGGCATTGTAGTGTTACCAGTAAATAAACACTCGTAAACGCGACAACGAGCAACCGCGCTCGACATTATTGTAGTGTTATTTAACCGTTTCGCAATAAGGACCCGCTTTATTATTAGTTCGCCGTTAATAGTGTATTAAATTGGACATTATTCAAATGTAAAGCGATAGTTTGTTAACATATTCTGGTGATGATAGTTTTCATAAAAGTCATGGTGTAGCGTTGCCCTTTGGTTTCGTCAGAGCTGTCGAGAAAATTGGGAAATACAATGCTTATTTTTCATGGTCAGGCTAATTAGTAACGATGTAAATGATGTTTGAAAAATAAGCGGTTGTGGTGAAATTGTCAGTGATAAAATTTCCTGTTTTCCGACCAGTTAATGACCTCTCCTTGTATCGTCAACACTTGTGGGGATTGTAAATAAAGGAAATGAAATGTGATTTTAAAAGGTCACGATTTATTGGTCGACGATCAAGCGGTCATGCGCTGGGCGGGTCAAGGCGAGGCTGTCCAAACAGTCCTCTTTACTTGCATACCTTCCACGACATCCTCCACTCTAAACAAGGAAAAAAAAGATACGTTATTGTACGCACTCGGACGAACTCGGAAGTAGTGTTGCACAATGTGACAAACAGAACTCAGAATTTAAATCGATTCTTACGAACTCATGTTTTTGTTTCTTAAAACTCAAGGCAGCGGTATTTTTTAAATTCTGCGAAGAAATGTTTAGGTAATAGTATCGAGAAATTTTATTGGGAAATACCTACGAGTGATGTAATCGATTTTATATTATGATTAATTTATATGACAGTAATAAAAGCTTTTAGGGGCATTAAAAGATTAAAAATGTGGCAAGCGTAGGTTTTTCTGCTAAGCGTAGGAAAGTTAATAGTTTGTAGTGCGTAGCGGTTTTTGAAACATTTTTTTTATTTAGCCGAATAAGTTTACATGCTGATAAGAATATTAGAGTGTCTATGCAAAATTTTCTTATTTAATATATGCCTCATTCATAATTTCTCAGTCAGGAGTCTGGATTTGTGCCCAATTGATGGCAATAGGCTCGCCTCCTATTACATGGGACTTAAACATAACTGGCGAAATGTGGGTGTACTATCGATGCACCTCTGCCTAACCCTTCGGGGATTACAGGCGTGATGTTATGTGTGTGTTAATAGTACACGCCCTTGGTGAAACTACATAATCCTAATATTTTACCAGTTGTTATTTTCCGTACGGATATTAAGTTAGCATTGAACATTTAAACTTCTGCAATGTCAGTTTTGTGCAAACAAATAGAGGTTTTTTTTTACTATGTTAGTATGGAAAACGCAAATAAAAACATCGACAAGGTAATGTTTGTAAACACGTGATAAACTGCAAATTAGCACAAAATTAAACTGAAATTTCAGTTTTTTAATAGATCAGACTGCAAACCCCAAGTTTTTATTAAATATTTTCTAACAAATGTTGGTTATGCCTCATGTTATTATGTCAAGGAGACTCGAATATAAATTATAAGTAGCAAAGAATCATTTGCAGTAACTTCTTATGGTGTTGTGCCATAGACTATACTTAGCCCATGTTCATTGCTGTATGTAATAGCGTTAATATCTGCAACAAATCAATGTATAATAATTTTACTAGATATTACAGAACTACGCTAAATTTTTTTTTAAATGTTAGCCTACACTGTCCCACTGTTGAGCAAAGGCCTCCCCCAAATCCTTCCATGTATCCTATCCAGGGCCACCTCCATCCAACCCTTGCGGTATACGTCTAGGTCATCTCGTTACCTCTTCTTGGGCCGGCCTAGGCGCCGCCGTCCATCCTCAGGCACCCACCGTGTGGAAACTGTTGCCCAGCGTTCACGATGTATGTGGCTGACATGACCCGCCCAATCCCATTTTAGCTTGATTGTAACTACGCTACATTGATAATTAATTATGCATTTTTATAATTTTGATTTTCCAGTCATTCATTTCTTCCGCTTACTCGATCCCGCAGTACTTCTTTCTAGTTTTCGAGGAGTTCATTAATTTCTTACTTCTTATGTTTTTTCTTCCATGGTTTTTAATATATGCATGTTTGACACCTGCACAAACATCAAATTCATGCCTTAATATTTGTTGTTTGAATAATTGGAATCTTATAAAAAATATTCCAGCCGCATTGTTCGCACCTTTTATCTAAATGTTTGGCGAATACTCGATGCGTTTGTAGTCTTGAGCTTTAAATGTTTTAACTAGACGGAGCCATTTTACACACGGAGTTTTCCTTATAGTATAAAAAAAAAAACCTGTCATCGCCCAAGATCATTGAATTTGAACCTGTGATCGACGAACTATCAAATAAATTCCGACAAGATATCAAAACCAAAACGTTCTCTATTTAGCAATAATAATAAAAAATAAATAGGTATTTTTCACCTTTAGCATTTTCTCATTCACAAACACGTCATACATTGCTGCCCAAGTCTCTTTAGATCAAAAAGTCTGACATTCAAAACGAGCAATGGAAACGTAACAAAGCGTCTCTATCGTCCCATACGAGCCTGCCGCAGAAAGGAGTAACTGAGTAAGGTACTGCCGCATTGACCTATTTTGATAAAGTCGTGAATAGATTACGTCCGTCCACTTTAATGCTCAGGTGCTGCATGCATCGCTTTCCGTGTTTAGTTTTTGTTAATATTTATTTTAATGTAGGTGTTTAATTGAGTTTTTATCATCGCTGTGGCCTCTGTATTGGAGTGGTCTGCGATATGATGAGTTATTTTTTTGATTAATTGACAGATTTTATACCATATAAAAAGATTGCGCGTAAATAGTATTTTTTTAAACCCGAGTCTCTACTAACACCAAAATAAATAATAGTTATGAGTACGATAATATTAATAAAGGTAAAGGTAAGTCATAATTATGAATTAATTCCAAGATTCACATTCCTTCTAAATAATTTAATTTGCATTTCGGTATTTAATGACTAATAACGTTCTGAGGAAATTATGTATTTATTTACATAGATAAATAATAATTTATTGTAAATGTTCATTAACACGTCTTTATGTAGTCTTTAGTACAAATTGACTTCGTATGTATTTGCTACATTATTTTAAGACTGTGAAATAAACGGTACCTTCTATTGCAACATGTTATTAGGTGATAATTTTTTCCTTTCTTTGTAATAAAAGCTTGTAATAAGAATTGTTTGCAATTATTTCAAACTCAAGTTTTTTTATACTATAACATTGAAAAAAACCCCTAGTTAAAAATAAACTAGTTTTTAGAATCTTACAAAGAATACACAGAATTCATTGAAATGCGATTTTATAGTTTCTATTAACCGATGACGCGATTCCATAGTTCCAAGATTTAAAAAAGCGACTTTTCTACAAAAATAACTACGTAAGTGAAAACTTTGTAAGGTCACCAACAAAGCCTCGCGGGCACACTAATACAAACGCACGCACACGAACAAAAAAGTTTAGCTTATAAGTTTATAATCAAACGAGGTTTTTATCTCGTAGTCGTTGGCCGCACGCCGCGCCGCGCACATGTCGACCGTCCGCGCTGAAGCCACACAAATACGCGCGTGAAAATACACCCACCCCGCTTATGAAAAATTAAGAAAAAAATCGCACCCTGGATAATTTAAAGACGCCAACACGTCAAAGGCGTTTGACAAAAAAAAAGGTGTTCCATTTTTAAATCGCGCTCGTCGGGCTTATTCGGAAAATTATGAAAGTGATGTGAAACGTAGGTGTTTCTCTTCAGAGTACGTTCAGCGCTTACTCTGTATTTTTTCTAGTGACTACAAAAGCTATTGTTTGCGTTTTGCTTGAATCGAAGCACAAAAAGTATACTATTTTCAGTGTTTTGTTCTATTGAATGAGAAGTGTGTTGAAAAAATATTACATAAAAGTGGATTGTTCAGTTTTAGTAAAGGAAAAGCGGCCGAGTAATTCAGTTAGATGTATGTTCTACATAATATACAACGGGACACAACATGACGGCAAAGTTCGGCTATGTAAGTGGATTTAACATTTTTTTTTAGTAGGCCTTTTCATTTGCGTCACTAGTTGCCATGCGGTTAGTGCTGTGGCATGAATGAAGCAAGATATTTTTTTATGTTATTTTTTGAGTCTTTTATCGTCGAATTTTATTTAAAGCACTCTTTAGATAATCATAAACCATGTAATCTTTACACGGACGACTATAAAATACTAGATTTGGACAATGTACCCAAACAATTGACGTAAATTCGTCCATGAAAATTTTGTTATGAATGGAAATTTATTTTTTACCGCACTTATTTATCTTCGTTGATTTGTGTGCGATATGCTCGTAGATAATGTAAATCTCAATTGTATATAAACGTGACAGGAGCGTTAATTCTCCTGATATTCTTGTGTCATGTCAAGTTAGGTATTAACATAATATAGAGATAAAATTACGTTGCTCATTATTTTTGTGCTTGCATATCGTGCAGTTGTGTGCTTGTTCAGTTGCGGCGTCAGCAACAAAAACATTGACAATTACTTAACAAAAACATTAGGGAAGTATTATTCAGTAAATAATTTTCAAGTAAAATAAACTCGTATTAACATTCATTTCAATCAAGCGATTCTAAGTAAAATGTGGATTAGATACCTCCTCTTATAATGTATAGGTACTTGAGTACTAGTCACAATGTAATTTGAAACACGTTGTCTAAGCAACTCAGTACCTAATACCTATCTTCATGTGTGGTTAAAATGAAAAGTAATATCGTATATCATATAATAAATAAACATCACAGCTACTTTAACTTCTAAGTAAGCTAGGTATCTTGTATCGCTAATGCCCCGCACTCGGAGACAGTTAATGATCCATTAACTTACCTTGATTATTTAAGGGATGTGTAAATATTTTTTATTAGAGCATGACTATGCGGTAGGTAATACTAACTTAAATAAGGACAAGTGAATAAATATTTAAACAACATTTGAAATTAATTTACCACAATTTGTGACATTAGTCTACTTTTCAATTAGCGGCGAGTGTATCAAGATTTTCTGACACACCATTAACTGTTAGTTAATGACCCATTTACTCTCACAAAAAAACAGTGCAACTGCGCTGACTCAGCCCAAGTAATCAGAGCCAGTCTGGAGTCTAAAGCAACTATGTATGTTATGTAGATTTTAAATATGCGCATAGTTCTATGATGTTATCATTTACAGTGTGGCTGACCTAGGTCAAAACATTACCCCCCGAGGTGATGAACAGGCGACGATTTAATTAAACTATTAACTTGACTGCTAATAATTTAATAACATCATGCAGTAGATAATGTGCTGGACAATAGCGCTTTTATTGTGTGTTTTCTTGCATCGAAATAGAATATTTGTTGTTTTTTTTGTATTTACTAGTTTATCAGAGCATCATCATGATATATACCTATATAAACTTAAATACCAATGGGCTAGTGAAAAATATTCATAACATCATTTCAAATTAATTTATCACAATTTATAACATTACTCCACCTTACAATTAGCGACAAGTGTATCAGTCTTTCTGGCACACTATTAACTGGTAGTTAATGACCCATTAACTCAAATAACCAAATAATCAAAGCCAGTCTGGCGTCTGAAGCAGTTATGTATGTCACGTAGATTTTAAATATGCGCATAGTTCTATGATGTTATCTTTACAGTGTGGCTGATCTAGGTCTCAACACTACCCCCTTTTTTTGTGTGGGAAGTTATCAAATAACTTCTCCCGCTCTGGGCGAAGCGGGAGGGCGTGTCAACATTACCCCTGGAGTGATGAACAGGCGACGATTTAATTAAACTATTAACTTGAGTAACAATAATGTAATAACATCATGCTGTAGATAACCAATAAAGGCTCGTGCAGACCAGCGCGATATCGCGGGCGCTACAAGGGTCGCGCTGCCTGTAGCGCCCGCGATATCGCGCCAGTTTGCACGAGCCTTTACGCTGTATTGTGTGTTAAGTAGGTAGGTACTTGTATTGAAGTGGTTTTTTTTTTTTTTTTTCTGGTTTTCGCTCTGGTATTAATATAGGGTGATATTATTTGATTTAGTTCATCAGTGTGGACTGTGGTGGGTTTCGTTTAATGCAGTTGTTTATTTAAGTGGTTCAGTACAGTTATCGACTTTAATGACGAACGAAAATTATGATTATATTCCTTAATTAGGTATAATCTTATTGCGAAAACATTTTTTAATTGATAAAAAAATGCTGAACTGGCGAAATGTGGGTGTGCCTGCTACAGGGACACCTCTGCCCAACCCTTCGGGGAAACAAGGCGTGATGTTATGTTATGTAAAAAAATGCTGTGTGTCATAATAATTATTCACAAAAAATATTTTTCAAAAAAATTATACATTTGTTAGCAGATAAATGATAAATCACATGAATTATTCAAAATTAAAAAATATTAATTAATGCAATGTAGATGTAGGTATATCAATTATTTGCATCAATGTACCTATTGATAAAAAACTAAATAATAACATGGATTTACTAAATACTGAAACATACTATTTTTGCACACTACCTATTAGTTAGCGCCTGAATAGATTATTATTTGCCTGCGAAATTATCAGTTTTTAACCGAAAATAAACATTAATTTCGGAAGTCGGTTTAAAAAAAATATATTGTTTCTGACCTGGTGATGAAAACGGATTAATTGGGCTCTAAATCGCAATTTAATCCGTTTTCATCCGTAGGCATAAAGAAATTACAGATTGTTAGAAAATATGAATACGAAATCATATTAAGTATTTAGAATTTAATGTGGTAGTAGGCAGGTACGTACTTGATCGTAGCACATGACATTAAGGCTCTTTCAAACAGGCGCGCCACGCGACGCGACACAAAGACACCGCTCGTCGCGCGACGCGACGTACCTTTGTGTCGCGTCGCGTGTCGCGCCTGTTTGTAGGAGCCTTTATGTTGTTTCTGCCTTAGTTAATGGGAAAAACGGTTCAGTTTCTGTCCAGTGTTAGACAGAAACCAACGAGGGTTCGGGTACTACCCTGTATAGTGTGGACATTACATTTACAATAAAGTTATACATATTATTATTTATTTACAATGGCGCCTAAATAATATACTTAGTGTTTTGCGTCAAGTGTGCTTATCTGTTGCTACAGGACAGTTATCAGTTAGATATTATTAATTGTTATAAATAATTTAATATTACGGATAATTGGGTTCCACAGAGATTATGATCAATACATTTTATTATAAATATTGTATTGTATTATATAATATTTGTATCAATAAATAGTATAATAATTTATGTATGTTAACATGACTAAGTAGGACTTTTTGGTGGTATAAAACCCATTTTTTTTAAATTATTGTTTATTAAATACTTATATTTAATTAACCATGAAACATTATTATAACCATAAAAAACAAATTATTGTTTTAGAAAATTTTACGTGCATGCATTTATTAATTATTTAACATTCAATAACGAACGAGAAGAAAATTATAATTTTCTTTCTATTTTACTTACTTTATGCGTTTTATTTTTCATAATTGCGTTTTTCCATTTTGTCACGAGAAATGGATATTAGCTTTAATTAACGAATATTATTAATGTTTAATTAATACATTCGATCAAGTATTATGTACAGTTATATCTTAATTATTGGTAACGTGATTACACAGATCTCGTTTGTGTTGGTCGAATTAATTAAAATATAATTTATAACACAATGCTGGAACGAAAACATTAATAGGGATTTTCTTCTTTTGGGTTAGTTTTAATAAGGTAAATAAGAATAGAATATAAACGACTTACTGCCTCGTTGATTTAATAGTCGTAAGCAGTACTGCTGAGCATGAGGTCCTGGGTACGATTCCCAGGTGTGGTAAAGTAGTGTTGACTTTTTACACCAGTTTCTCAGTAGCAGCCCGGAGTCTAACTTATCTAACTCGCGAAATGTGGAAGTACTACAGGTACCCCTCTACCATACCCGAAGATTTACCAAACGACATAAACCATTTATTTGATTTTTACATTATTCAAGCCAATTCATCTATTTCAAATCTACATAATTTTATAAAAAGACACTTCAAGTCGATCAAAAACAGAATTACAAAGAGGTGACCTATTTACATCTCTCATTTCACGTTCTAAATGATATCCTGTACATACTATATCAGAAAATACAATGAAAAGAAATTACTGATACGTGAGCGATAAATGTTATATTCGTTTGTACTTAGTATGTGCATATTGTCATGGCCGGTCTTGTAAGGTACTTGCACTCTCCGGAGGATTTTTGTACCATAAAGATTGATCCACACTATGCAGGCCTATCGGATAAATTCTCGGTTAGGCACCACTATGACAGCTATGCCATGTCAATTTGAATTTAGGTGGTATATTCATTTGCATTTAAGTAATTTTAAAGAAAATGTTTCTAAAATAATTATTCTAAATTTAATTTTTTAAAATAGCGCTGTATTCAACCACAGCATCAAATGGAATATTACCTACCTTTGAAAGACATCAAGATAGCTCATACAAAAATATTAATTCCCTGAAAGATTCTCAGTAATAGATAGCCTCAATATACACCGGTGCTCTCAGTATGCAACTTTATTGTTTTTACTCGTAAATCTTGTATTTTATACCCGCGTTTATGGTTTTCACTGCAAATAAATGTTATTTATGTAATTTTAAATGAGACGTTGATGCGTTTCGCTGACATGTGAAAGATACAAATATTATCATCATCTATACTAATGTTATTAATGTGACTGTAACCCTGAACACCTGTCCTTCGCTCTGTTTCTCTTTCTGTGTGTAGGTATATTTTTACGTCTTTAAACGCTACGGCTGACATTAGCTTTTCGGTAGCTTATGTCAATTACATTTTTGACTTTTTCATCATCGTTAACGCTGATAGAGTCCACGCCACAACTCAAGTAAAAAAAGTTATTTTTGTAATGCAATTTGATACAATGAAATGCAATTTGATGCTGAAAAAAAAATGTAGTTCCGGCGGGAAGTTGTTCCGCGGCGGGAAGTGATAAAAACCATAGAGCTTAAATGAAGTGTCATTTAAGCTCTATGGTTTTTATCACTTCAGTGTTACCATCTACCCCAGTTTTTAATATTCTAAGCGTTTATCAAGCTCTTTAATAATTATTGTGCATTTTATACTCTTCTTCAGAAATTGAAAATATTACTTTACAGATATTAAATTATGTTCATTAAATTTCGCTGAACACAAGCTTAATGATTTATTTCATTTTACAATTACAATTATTGCCATGCAAGAAAATGCAGTTAAACTATAGTTGTCATGATTTTATTGCACATGAACAATAAGAAGACATAAATGACAAATTATATTTAATAACGCAATGAATAATGAATATTTTACAAATAACAAGAATTTATTTTGTAACATGTAAACTTAGACATTATGTAATACCAATGCTGATTTACAGAATTATGATTTATATAACCTGATTTTTGTAACTGTGCGCTTGAAGCTGTCAAAATCGTAGGTTGTTAGTATTGAATTCACACACCCGGTTACCTCCTCAGTGCCCCGACGCCTCTTTATACGGTCTACACAATTCGTGTCGTCTCCACAGTTCTGTCCTATTATTCGTTAATTTGTTATTGCTATTATTGAAACCACATACACTGTAATATTTTGACGTTAACAGGCGCACAGTTATAAAAATCGGGTTATAGAAACAATTATATCGACTATTAAATCAACTTACGTATATCAGAACGTTACAAAGTATCTTTGGTTCAATCAACTTTTTTTTTTGGTAGGTAGTTACACACAATATTCTGCCAGAAAATGATTTAAATATCCTATTATATTTTACTAATTTGATAACGATGACAGCATTTATAAATGACATAGCATAATTACTTATAAAAAATATCAGATTTTTAAGTTACAGTTTTCGTTTTATTCGTACCCACTAGTAACTTGCTTTGATTTCCAAACACAGATATGACTAATTAACATAAAATATCGATAACATTGTCTCGATTCTGAATTATAGATCAATAAATTGTATTGATGTCTCAATATTTTAAAGTTTTGGTTGAATTAGCAGTCTTGTAACAGTTTCACAATAAAAATAACAAAAATATAACTAACAAATATGGCGACGCCTCACTTAGTAGGTAATAATTATATTGTTAAAGATGAGTTAATGCTGGAAGAGATAAGGAAAAAAAAAGTAGGATATGTGTAGGTATATTTGCATAAATATGAAGACATTAGGTAGTCAAAACATTGAGTAGTTATTACTGTATGGTCTATACACGTGGATCCTCTTAGTTAGTAGAACATACGGTATACGCGTGACTTATCCAAAGTTCGATGGTCTTTAATCAGTTCTTCATGTCTTTATGACGTTTTTTTTGCATCTAGGTACATTATTTAAATGTGTAAGTGTTTATACATTTCTGTATATGTACGTCGTTCTTTAGGTTTTTCTGATTATTTTAGGGTCAGCTTTCAGTCAAACTTATGGAATGAAAGATATTGTTGGTGCGGTTGATTTCTGGTTCGTTATTAAAATTAGTGGAGGATATCTTCAAGTTTTTCCACCAATGTAGACACGTTAAGCATTGGTGCAAAATCTTCAAGATACGATTACAAATTTATGTCCCCAAAGAGACACAAGGAATTTTACGAAATAAATCGTCTCGTAAAGAACTAAAAGAATGCCTATAAATCTAGTCAAAACACGTAATTTTTCGCTACCATATGCGATGTTACGAATTCCCCAATATTTATGTTAGTTTTCGAAACATTTATGTTAATAAAGACCTCCCAGACACTCATTAGAATTTACAGTCGCTAGAAACTGTGCTCATTTTGTATTCACGGCACGCGAAGTTCAAGGACGGAGCGAGAAAATTCATTACCAACTGAGTATTTGCACAGAATAGAACAGAAGGTTGGCTCCATACAAGGAGCAAAAACGAACGCACACATATTCACTCTTCACGTAGGTACAGCGAGTGCAAGCGTAATTTAGTGACAAAAAAATCTCTGGTGACTTTTAGCGACTTTTTCATGATGAACACATCAGTTATATATTATTAAACTTGTTGGTGCAATACCAGTAAAACATTTTAAAAGAAACCTGAAAAACTTATGTTTTATCTAGTGAATTCTTGTCCCAAATCACGAAAACCGTTAGAAACATAAATAAGAAAACTCTGTCGTCTACTTCCTTAATACAACTGTTAGCCTCGACTTCCACTGTAACTACAGAGCAACTGTATATTTTCACGCCGGGCGAAGATGATACAGTGATAATAGATGAGGATTTAATTCAACTAATTAATTTTTTAACACAGAGTTTTTGATTAATTCAAATTGAACGGTGTTTTTTATTTATTAATTTTTCATATTCGTCTTTAATTACCACTTATAATCAGTAATTTTGTTGATGAAGATTGATTAAATAATTTAGTGACTTCTAGTGGCTTTTTAAATTATTTTTTTTCGCCAATCTAGTGACATTTTAGTAAAAGTTTGGTGAGTTTAATTTTTTCCTAAGCGGCAACACTGAAGCGCACTTGCGACTGGCATTCGGTTGAGTTCGCAGCCCCGTACGTATGTTCGCATCTGGTCCTGTTTCCGCTCGCTGTGTGAAGCCGACCTTCTGTACCAATACTATTCTACGGTATTTGCCTCCACACCGTGGTAGATTCCCTCTTTATAAGTTGTATACGTATGTATGAGTAGTGAATAGTACGAAGTTCATTTTCATTAAAGGCAGGTAGAATTCCAGGCAGTATGAATTTTAATTACTACTGTATTATGAAATGTCACTTTCAGCCGTGAGGTCGTAGTTATGGATCCCTGCAAAACTAAACGCTTACAGCGTCGACTGGCTTAATTTATTTACAACTTAGTCAGACGCAATTTAAAACCAACTGGATCCTTATAAATCGGCGGGTCTTTCACGTGACTCCGTATTCTAGAACACTGCTTATTTATGAATCTTGAATTCTTAATTTTCATACTGTTCTGAGCTTTGATTCCAGACCATTCTTTTCAAATATGGAACTTACTTCAGGTTTTTTTGAAGACTAGTCACAGTCGTAATACTGAGCTGTCAACTTGAGTTTGAAATTGGAATGTTTGTATTGCGCATTCATATTTTATGTGAAAACAAAGCACAAAGGTTGCAAGCAACAATAAAATAGTGTCCTTCAATCGAGTGTACTTATTTTTTTCTGCAGCTTTGAAATGCCTTAATACGAGTACTTAAATATTTTACGCCAAGCTGCACGAGTATTTACCTGCCTAGTATTTGTGAATTTGATTGATCATGTTGCGATATTTTTATATCTTATCGTCTTATCACATCGCTTGAGAATAGATTGATGGAACTAGGTTACTGGGCTTTAACCTGCATTATATAATAAGTTATCAGTTCTTGAAATTGTCAAGTATTTTTTTACTGTGCTGGACAATGTCGACAGCTACATAGATGATAAACATTGCGAGAAAAAAAATCTAATTCTTTTTATTTAATCAGTTTGCATCACTATTCTTTCCATTGCTGATTCCCACGTGTCCAGTAAGGATCAAATACACCGTATTTTATTTTATTACTAGAATAAACATAGGAGGAATTTTATTTCGATTTCCTTACGCATAAACTCGAGGAAGTCACCGAATGTAATAATTATTCGCTACTATTTTAATATGAGCTGTAAAACTGCTTGTTCGAAATTCGAATACGGTTTGACAGCATTCGATTGTGTAAACGTTTTTTTTAAATTTTTATGTGAAGACAAAAACGTGCGGCCACGTGATCAATCATTAACACTCATTAACTTAAACGAAGTTTATTTGTTTTTAAAATATTTTTGTCCGTATTCTAGAAGGATAAGCCGTCAAACATAGATTTTGATTTCAAACTTGATTTGACAACAGATTAATAGGAAATCGATTTTCCAAAGTGATTCAAAGGTACATAAAACCCCTATACCGAATTAGTTCCATCCTATAGCGAAAAAGCGTCACGAAAATCTATATAGTGAATTTCGATATTCTCTTCGATATATTGAGTACAGGCCTTACACATTTTTTTTCCCTTACACAGATGTAATGCATTGACGCATGTTTACTACTATTTCAAAAGAGATTTCCGTGTCTGTTTGTTGCGTAAAATGGAATTCCTTAACGATGCGTCAAGTATATTAGTACTATTTACGTTAAGGTACGTGACATATCCTATGTCAACTTACAAGTGAAATTGTATAAGTAATTACGCCGTGGAAACCCTACCCGTGATTCGGTATTTGAAGAACTTTTATGTAGAAACATTATTATCGTTTATCCTTTTATGCAAATACACAAGCATGTGTGATATTTGATTCTGATTTGCTTATATTCGTAAGCTGAAGGAAACACGTGTAGAAAATAACTACTTACCTTCAAACACACCCTTATTTACTGAAGACTCCTAAAAAATTCAAGCATGCCTCCAGAATAAAAGGTTTATACCAGTTTCCGATATAGCTTGCAGAGTAAGCAAGTTGAAGTGACAGTGGGCTGGTCATGTGTGTCGATAGATCGATGGCCGGTGGAGCAAACGAGTCCGGGAGTTGAGAACGCGTATCGGTAAGCGTAGTGTAGAACGCCCGCCTGCTAGATGGACCGACGACCTTACAAAGGTGGCTGGGGCAGACTGGATGCGGAAGGCGGAGGACATGGTATTGTGCCGCAGCCTGGGAGAGGCCTATGTTCAGCAGTGGACTGCGATAAGCTGTGTTGATTGATTGATTGTCGGAGGCATTCTGGGTGAATTGGCAAAGTAATTAAAGGCGCAGACAGCCGCGACGCGACTCTAGTAGAAAATTTCTACGTATACTTTATGGAAATTGTTCTACTAGAATCGCGTCGCATCGTCAGTTCGCGCCTGTCTGCGGGAGCCTTAAAGCATAAAACGCCAAATGTTTCATTAAAACCCCAAAACTACGTATTCCCAAAATTATCCCGCAAACCCGTTCATAAACTTGAATGTTCCTTAAAAAACTTCCAAATTGTCGCCAGTATTCATTCAGTCTACACACGTCTAACTACGCAAGCTACCTCAGGATAATCACCTGGCCTATGAACCCAAGTTTTTGTCACGCACTATGCCCGGTAGCAGCGATACCTACATATCGCGTTACCTAATGGCAAACCGTAAGATTATCAGTGATTAATGACTTTGTATGGAATCTAGATATCGTCTGTAGTAGTCGGTAACGTCTACGATTATTTTTTGATTCTAATGAAGTATCGATAACAGCCGCACGGGTTGATTTCTCAGGTAAAGCTACGCTTCCTGGGGTTGTTTAAGCTACGCTTGCCGGGGTTGGTCCGTGGATGGGTGACCATCTTTACATACCAAGACTCCTCCGTGCCTTGGAAAACACATCAAGCCGTTGGTCCCGGCTGCCATTCGTGGATCTTTGAGTCATTACGGGTCGTTTGAAGCCAGAAAGTCTGACAACCAGTCTTATCAAGGGGTATCGTATTACCCAGTTACTGGGTTGTGGAGGTCAGATAGGCAGTCGCTCTATATAAAATACTGGTATTCAGGTGCATCTGGTTAGACAGGAAGCCGACCCCAACATAGTTGAGAAAAGGCTAGGCAGATTGATTGAATGAAATATCGATCTCAGTACCTACTTGAGTGACATTCTGCTGCTTTTGATTCTTTCTGACATATATATCTGTGGATCATTTACCTTAATTTGGCAGTGTTTGCATTGAATCCTTTATTGTCAACTAGTTGCACCCTGTACTTTTTCCCGCATGAAGATTACTACAGTAACCACGCATGGTCCTAGCTTATAAAATATCCTATGTCTGTATGGAATGGTGTAGCTTTCTATCAGTGAAAGATTTTTGAATTTGGATCAGTTTTTCCAGAGATTACCTTATACAAACATATACAAACTTCTTTCCCTGAGATTATATGTATTATGCCTATTATTAAATGTATTATGCCTGTTATTACATGTATTATGCCTGTTATGGTATTGTTTCCTTACTCAATGATGCGCCTCTGACTTATTTTTGCAGTATCATTGACCTTATTAGGCTTTTCTTTCTACTCAAAGCTTTTCTTTTATCTCTTCTCTCACCGTCCTACACACATCCACTCATTTACACTCTACTCACCGGAGGCCATCACTACTTATTATTACAACTTATTATTTTAAGATTATTCCCCTTCTTTTTGTCACTTTTGTATTTTTCTTTTACTTTTAATACAAAATGCTGTGTTTTAAGTGTCGCCTTCAACAGGGGAGAGCTCTAATGTCTGAAATACAGATATGTTATATCTAGTTCAGACACAGATGTTCAAAATCTGTAAATAGAAACGAGTGTCATATAGTGTATCATCATAATAATTAAATTGATGTATATTTTTGAAAAATAAATTATTCTTTTTTTTATTAATCCTAGTGCTGCTTTTACCAATATCGAAAATTTTAAAGTTTGTGACTGTATTAAGAGGTCGATGAGCGTTAAAGAGAACCTATTATAGATGAACGTGGAGTTCCCTAGATGCTCATTAGCAATGAAACACATAATAACATTATGTAGCGCTGCTTATTTTATTACCTAGGTACTTCATACTTACCTTTGCCATTTTTTTTTTCAGATCTGCAAGCGTTTATGTAAGTAGGTACTTATTATGTAGTAAGACTCTTCAAGTGTTCAAGTACTGAAGTTTTATGAGCTATTGTACGTTACGTGTTAGTCAAGAGCATGGTAAATAAAAAAAATACCTAATCTATTCAATCGTTGCGTCTTTGAACGTACCTACGACACAAGCTGAGATAAGAAAATACATTCTTGTTTTCTTTTATGGCGTAAACCTGCCTTGTTTTTGGTTTGGAAATACCAAAATGACGGGTATTTTCATTTCAGTACGTAAAACTCTTTTGTGTCGAAGTTTGCAGTTATAATTATGATGCGTTTGATAATTTGGTGGTTGATTAGGAAAAGCCTGTGATGTTGGGGATTACAGAAAGGTGTTAGCCTTCATTTTCTTGCATTTTTTAAAATCATGTTTCATTTTTATCCTTGGTTATAGAAGAATGAATGCGAGAATTATTTTCGGTTTGAAAGAGAGAATAATCATTTCAGTGTCGAAAATCCTGATTTACTTTTATGCTTATGTTCATAAAAAGTATCAAAAAGCTGTCGTTATCCAAAACTATAAATTATTTGTACTCACACCTAATTTCCTATGTTTTAGATAAAATTATACGTACCTACCGTCAATTGCCCTAAGTTTGCCTGGCGGCCTAAGTTTGTCTATGATGAAAAAGCTGTAATATCATTTTAATTTTACTTGTATGGCAATCGAAGCAATCATCATAGGCAAACTTAGGGCGCCAGGCGTAGTTAGGGCAGTTTACCGGTACTTAGTTCGTGTGTAAACCAATCGCTGTTTGACCAACGTATTCAATTGTTATTGAAAATCTATTTATATTTTAATCTCTGCTTATCATCCTAGTTATAATATGTAGGTACGAAACAATAGAGTCATATCAGAAAGATAACGATAACTTTATAATTAATTAATTACTTATTCGAGCAAGTAACTGCTTATCACCAATATTATTGATTTGAAGACCACATGGTGTAGGTACCTGAAATAAAATAAGCTGCCAATTTTTTTTCTAATAATGAAATGGTAATTTTAATATATGTATCTAGTATATAGTTTAGTTACTAGGTAGATACTTAATGCGATTAAAAGGAGGAATGACATTAGTAAGTATAATTTTTTGTAGCAATTCAGTTCAAAATATTTTATTTCACATAAGCCTATATGGGAACTTATGAAACGTCAGAAGCTAGGTGCACGGTTCCAATTGGTCGTTTCCTATGGAGAAGAGCCGGCAAGAAACTCCACGGTTGCTCTTTAAAAAATAATTGGCTTATACAATATTTTCAAATAACAGTGTTAATAGGTATAGGAAGACAGTGTAGGTCTTTCAACAAGTACCTAACATGTTAGGTAGGTACCGAAGCTATACGAATCATAGTTTTGCTATGATAAGAAACTGTTTATCAAATTCTAATTAATTAAACTTCAGTTGCTAATGCCTTAGAGATTAATATTCATACATATTATCTTAAGAGGCAGCATAATAATATTATTATTATAGGTATATAATAAAATACTTAGAAAAGTATTTAACAACAAAACATTTATCTACGTGTATGTATATACGAAACAAATACAGAGTACATTGTTTGCGCTTTTTACCTGATGAGACAGATTACTGCTTTTAGAACCAGAGACTAGACTACGTAACTATAAATATTGTGTGTGTGTGTGTGTCTAAGTCATTACTTCATTATGCCATCATCAAGGGTGAATTAAAAATAGAAATAAGAACGTTTTTTTCGATACCCTTAAGGGTCTTTCAAACCGGCGCGACACGCGACGCGACACAAAGACACCGCTCGTCGCGCGACGAGCGGTGTCTTTGTGTCGCGTCGCGTGTCGCGCCTGTTTGAAAGAGCCTTTATTCGTTTGAGTTAAGGTGTGTCCAAGAGAGCAAGAGCACGGCGTTTGCAGGACACAATTCTGCCGCGCTCTAGCTAGGAGTAAACCGACACAAGTTTGTGCAGCATTACTGCGCAGCACATCCGAGACACGCCGCGCACAAACAGACAGAATTATACAGAAAACAAAAAACAGTGGCACTCCAGGAGTGCCAACCGAAGAGAAAACTAAAAAAAGTACTTCCAAAACCTTTAAAGTAAAAATACTTGCATAGAACATTGATCCGTAACTTAATATAAATAAAGAGCACAATCGCGTTTACAAAAATGAGGTGTCGGTAACAGTGTCGCGAGTTCAATTGTTTTTCGCCAACTCAAAAATGCCCACGCGCCTAAAGAAGTTTTCCCTTAAAAAAAAAATGTTAAAAGTACCGTATATACCTTCCATTTAGTAAAAAACTGTTATTTTGACATTACAAACAGCCACTTTAATTTTTATTTACTTTTATGTAGTATGTATAGATAGTTATGGATGTAACGAAGATGCTTATATGTTTCTCTATTCTGTTTCAGGTTACCACAGCTTGCCGTCTCTGCGAAGATATTGTGCCTCCTGATGGTAAGCTTTACTCCTTACATTTATATTATTTTATTACAAAGCTAAATTATAATCTTATATGGTTTTATAATTGCACAGACGCGGTCAAAAAACTGTCAACTCTAAAATCTTGCCATATGTCATAAAAGTTCGAGTAAAACAACATTGAAAGAATCTGACAGTAAAGTAGTTTTAATAAAGACCGTAACATTAAAAAAATAATTACGACGATATAAAATTGCGACATATAGAAACAAAAAATAGCAATGACATAAGTGAAATAATAACAAGCGCTAATCTTTAGCGTGACCTGTTCTCTTATCTTCTTACTTTATTGTATTCAACAGGTTTTCAAATAATAAATTGTACTGCATTAATAGACATAGAATTAGTAACTCATTTATAGAACATAAATTTTAAAATTAATTCTCAATTAATCTGCGATAAAATAAATTAAGTGTGATCATAAAGTTTATTAATGTTGTGAGAGGTTTTAATTTAATAAATATAAAGTCAGATCTTTTAAGGTTATCGGGTGTAGTCATAAACTTATAATTTGGAAGCGTGGCAGAGTGGCAGACTATAAAATTCGCTACTGTATAATTATAATCAATTTGATTGAAATGAGTGGGCAGCTTAAGCAGTAAAATATTTTTCACTCCTCTTGCTCAAAAAGTCCGTCATTGTACCAGTGTGTGTGGTACCAGAGCGGGGAAAAAATTGCATATCTTGCTCTAGAGGAAAAAGTAATTTCTTTTTAAATTTTGTCTGTAACCAACGAGCTATCAAAAACGAAAAAGTCTTTGTTCTTATGTAAAACTAGCTTTTTCCCGCGGCTTCGCTCACGTGGAAGTCGGAAATTATCCCATGGAAACGTACTACTGCTTACCGGGATAAAAAATTTCCTTAAAAATTCTGATTGAACAAATTGTATATTTTAAAAAAACTGTTTAATATTGTATTGGATTATTTTATTTTCTGGCAATCGTAGTAAAAAGTAGAGTGTAACACATGGCGCTAAAAATCTATTATATCTCGGTTTCTATTTACTCGTAAAACTACCTCGATATAATGGGTTATTTTAGCCTCTCGTATAACAATCTACTATTTTTGGAAAGTGGTGCTAATGTGCCGCTCCTATATCTAATCTTGTCTTTAGCAAGGAGTTGGTATAATATTTATTTTAATTCGGACTGTATATAGAACTAGCTGCGCCCCATGGTTTCGTCGGCATAAGTCTCGATATTGTAAGATTATCGGGATTAAAAGTATTCTATGTCCTAATCCTGGTTATGGTCTACCCATGTGCAAATTTCATCCAAATCCGTTCAGCCGTTTTAGCGTGAAAGTGTAACAAACAAACAAATACAAACTCACTTTCGCATTTACGTATAATATTAGTTAGGATTTGTCACTCTGTGAATTTTTAAAACCAAAGGTCCAAAAGGTTATTTCACTTAACAACTCAATTACCAAAGTTGGTAAAATTCAAATCAAACCGTTACTTGACACACATGAAACCATTAGTATGATTTCCAAATAAAATTTCTCACACGATGATTGAAAATTAGCATGAGGTGTCGATTTGCCTGATTCGCTCCTATCTAGGTTAGGTATACTCATAACCCAAGTATGTAAGCTCTTAATAAAACCAATTTACGTAAAACGTAAAAAGGTCAGTTATCCGGTATAAAAGGATTAGTAATTTCAATCGCAGCCATCATTTTATTCACATTAGCTAGGTGTAATGAGAAAACGTCTGCCGGTTAGCCGTGAAGCGCATACGACGCGGTGTAGTGCGATAAAAGTTCTGAGAAATATATCGTACCATAAAGATTCCATACAAAATGTGCCATCATTGCATTACAATGTTAATTATTATTCTGTGAGATGCTCTCTTGATCGCATCATATTCTAATTTACACTAAAGCCACACAAAAAAGAACTGAAGAAATACCAGTCCATTATGGAAACACGTCATACCTACTTCAGAATAAATACAATTATAAAATAAATTCTAAGGTTGCATATTCATCTTGTCTACGGAACGATAACATAAAATGTAATTATGTAAATATTTCGACAAGTCAACAATTAAGATTAAGAACACCGAGGTTGAGTAAATAACTAAGCTTCGGTATTTCCAATTCGTAATCCGCGTTTGATTAGGTTTCATGTAGCGTTTGTGCCTATCTTAGGCATTTGTAGCTTTAACAGAGTCTACGTAAATATATTTCTGATGATTTAAATCGATCTGTTTATCATATCAGGCATTAAATGTTCAAAATTGTTATATCTTGTCTTGGGCGTAGGTATCTCTGAAGGAGTTCTTCAAGGGACTATTTTAGGCCCTCTGCAAGGAACGATGCCCCGCGACCTTCTTACTGCAGAAGAGTATTCTTACGCTTCCTATTATTTTCTTGAACCCGAATTTGTTTATCACTTTTAATGTTTTGTATAGTTTTCGTTATCATTTATAATTTAATTATTATGACATATTTTTCTTTAATCTTCTTTTTCGCGATTTTAAGTAGGTACATTCACAGTATGCATCCTTGGCTTATCATATTGTAATTTAAAATATTGTTTTCTTTTCAATATTGGAACACCGTGACTTATTAGCGTTTACTTACAAACAAACTTACAATTTATTTTCTTGAAAATTATAAACATGTTTTGTAAACTTGTTTTCCATTTGCAAATAGGTATTGTATACTACGCGATACTTTCGTAGTACTAAGTGGTTGGACAGATTGTGCAAGAAACCGCAGTATTTTAGTAGTTACCATTAATGCCTAATATCTGTGCTTTGTTTACAATTAAGCTTAAAACCTTGTACTACAATATCTACGGCAACTGGTATTTTAAATATAAATTATTAGCTTAGTTCATGGAATTTATATAGGGTTTAAAGGACATCGACGCGAAAATTGTTCTAGATCCACAAGTGTTGAAATTTTTCGTCAGTTATTAAAATAATAATCTGCTGTTTCATACAAAACTACTAACCTACATGATCAAAATTTATGAAACAGCTTTGTTTTTTAAATAACCGACGAAAAATTTCAATGACACTGGTCTGGAATCATGTACTACAGTTTACGTGCCCTTTAACCGTGTATATTAGGAGCTGTTGGTCTGATTCCAAATACAGGATGTTCAGAATTCACACAACTGCTTCAATTTGACGCGTTTTTTGAACGGCATTCCTTGCAACACAATGTTTATAAGTTCCATTTACTAACTTGCCTCCTAACAGGTATTTTAATGTTCTTGATTGTACACAAATATACTTCAGGGTTCCGCATTCGTTCGATACGGACGTCTAGACGTTGACGTGACGTGTCCCGCCGTCACTATCGGACGCACGACGATAATAATTCAATCATTCACTCGTTTAATTAAATCAATCAATTATCTGTTCAATAACGTAATATTGATTTGCGATGTTGATTATTATCAGGGCTGTTACGCTTGTTGAGATATCGGAAAAAAATAAAAAAATTGTTTCTAAGTCAGCAGTTTTTGCTCTTTTCCTACGAATCTACAAGTTGTGTAATTTCGAATGATCTTCTAAAATAACGTTGCCGATATCTTCAATAATTCTTCGAAACGGTAAAGTTAGTAAACTATTAACAAATTGACTTCCTAATTCTAGTAAATAGCAGAGTCTGTACGTGACTGCGACTTAGTCATCGTAATTGTCACTTGTGCCACATACATTATTATCGTCAAAATACGAAAGTGTTACAAAAAAAAAGACATCAAATGAATTGTACGACAGAAACTTTACTGGGAAACTTTAAAACTGAATTATACAAAAATGGAGGAAAAACATTAGGCTGGACATTGGACAATTACATAAAAGTTAGTATATTCGTTGGATTTGCTTTGTTTTCTCATAGAAGCTCACGTAATTCTTATTAAACATAGTCTAGAGAAGCCTCTAAAGGTCAATGTTATTAATAGTCCGCTGCTAGATACTACTACTAGTTCGCTTGATAAAATCATTAAGCCCTTACAACATACCGATAAAACACTTACTAGAGACACACACTACACTTATAATCAAGTCTAAAGTAAAGTCTAATAAGGCTAAAAACTCTATTAAAAGTTGTAAAGGTTCCCTATTTTTCCGCGAACACATCATGTTCAAAGTACGGGACATCAGAGAGTTTAGCGGCCACCTATCATTTGCCATGATTACATACGCAAACACTCCACGCTGTCCGATGAAGAAATTTGTTCTTATTGAATACCGCCTATTACTAGTTTTTCAATTACA
Source organism: Omphaloscelis lunosa (assembly GCA_916610215.1). Classification (NCBI taxonomy): domain Eukaryota; kingdom Metazoa; phylum Arthropoda; class Insecta; order Lepidoptera; family Noctuidae; genus Omphaloscelis; species Omphaloscelis lunosa. The sequence goes on from OU744255.1 coordinate 7,888,959, forward strand.
AAGCCTGCTACAAAACATGGGTTATGTTATTATGTAATATTAGATCATTTATGATGAGGTTCAATTTATTTTTTAAATAGGGTTACAATATTCAGACGTTCATCGATATTGATTTGTTGCAGGTGTTTTGATTCTTGTCATTCGTTTTTATAGATTTGTCTTATGGCTCGTGCTTTACTACTAGCCTTATAAACTTAATATGCTTATAAGTATCGTTTTTCCAAGTTATGAACGATTTTTCATAAAGGTTTCCGTAAAATATTATATACCGTCCCTGTCTTTGCACTTCAGAATGCGTGAGTAACTTTATTATAAGAAAAAAACTGTCGATAAATTCAAATGTGGAACAGAAAAGGGGCTTAGATTTTATAGTTCAAAGTCCAATCAGATGTTAACTAGGATTATTATTCGACTAATGCTACGATAATCATACTAAAAGCACGATTTAGGCTAATGGTAATATTTAGGCTAATAAAAGGTACTAATTATAAAGTAAACTGCATATCTAGCACGACTAAGAGTTTAACGTAAAAACTCACAAATGTGGTAAAATTTCATTTAATTACAAATTGATTTACAACCTTTCTATTTTATAATGATGATCAGGCTGATAATGGTTATTTTCACGCTTTAGCAACCAGTGAAATTATTTTTTTTACATATTAGTAAAGCAACGTCATGGGCGTCAGCTTCTTCTATCAGCGTTATTTTGTGTGTATTGCTAAACTTTAATTAATTAGTCGAGCCTTTTCATTATCATCTTCATTCACCTTCCGTAATTGCCACATTTCAATTATTATTTATTTATTTTTAGCTTATGTTGTCCCACTGCAGTACAAAGGCCTCCCTTTTTCCATTCAACTTCTCTCCTATAAATAAATTGACTATGTTTTAAATCCAAGTATTCCGACAATCTTTTATATCTCAGCACTATCTGCTGTAGTTCTCTAATCTGTCTGCTTCCATGTGAAAATGTCCACTTGAGAACACTCGACATTTCGGCGACACATGTCCTGTATCTGGGTTATCAGAATCAAAAAGATTATTGATACCAAGTGCATTGATACCACTAAAAGCTGCGTGTGACTAATTTATATGTATGTGTGCTATTTTAATTTCATTCTATAACAGACCAATGGCCGTTGCGACGTACGCACATTATCATCTTGCCATCAATATTTATCTTTGATTCCCATAAAAAGTATCAATTATTAGTCACCGGTCCATTCTCTTTTCTTGATAGAACTGATTAACAATCATTAATATACATATGTATAAATCACATTCGTATTACAGAATAAGTAATTTCCTCTACGCAAGAATTACAGCCGATATTGGGCTGTTTAGTTCAAAATTTATCTGTTACCCGGTATTGGTTGACGTACCTATGTAATCGATATGTAAACGTTTCGATATAATAAATTGAGCAACATTTGTTTTGCATTGAAATCTTGGAATGCAGTCAAATATTATATCTATTCGATTGAGGTAGGAGGAAGTGCTTGATATGTCTTTTTTTTCATAAATTAAATGCGGAAGTATGGTAAGTAGGTTATGAACTTGGACACAACTCAAAAATGAAACAAAAATGGTGACCCGATTCAAAAAAGTTGTTACAAAAAAAAAATCCGCATTCAATTAAAAATAAGGATGATGAAAACAATTATGCATCCTCACATAAATAGCATAAATACGATAAAATGATAATTTTACCAAAAAATGTCGTGAGACGGGTTTATGCAAGACGGCTAACCGATCTCTGTAAATCAGTTACACGATTTGTCGTTTAACACTTTTGTGATACGTTTTTGCTTTTAAATCTCTCTCTTTGGAAGTAGTTCTTATTTTAGACTGAGTTTTTTCTGGCAATAGAATTACGTTTCCATAAATATCTTCTGTTTTGATTTTCAAATTTTCTTGGTTATTTTTCTAGAGTAATTAGAGGAAAAAAAAACAATAAATTAGGTTTTGATCTCAGCCAAAAGTTTCAGTTACGTTTCAACGGTACGGCACGGTACGGCTATATATATACTTATAAAGAATAAATGAAAAATCGTGTAGTAACTTCAAAACATTTTTATAAAATATTTATTAATATTTCTTAACATTGTAAAAAAAATACAGTAACCTGCAACAATAACACAGTAAAAAAAAATTATCACGTTATCTTGTCGCGTTTGAAGCCGGTCTAATCCGTAAGTAATGATATGTTGATAAGGATTTGGAAACCAAACTGATCTTCATTGTGAGGTCTCACTTGCAGCTTACCATCATCCTTGTTGATGGAATCTTTGAAAATGGCCGGTAAAGGGAAATTTCTAGTATCTTTACCAGAAATTACATGGGTCTTTTACAACAGATTCTTCTTTTAGATCAATTAAGCTTCTGAATCAGTCTTCTCTTCTTTTTTCCTAATAATTGACTATAACCTATACTCAAATTTTGTCCGACCAGTAGGTATGTAGCTACTTAGACAAGTCTCTCATTTGCCTCGTTCTAATTCTGGAATCTGCAAGTGGTTGTGAACGATGGGCAGGAACAGCAATTCTGATGTGGTGAAATCATTTTAATAAAAATCCTCTAAACCGCGATTTGGTGAGTTAGATACCTACATAAGCAGATGTTATACCAATCAGAAACTTTTTCTCATCGTATTTGTAAAGAGCATCTAAAAACGATGTTGCAACTGTTAGTACATACGTAATTCGTGCTCTTCAACCCCGCTTGGGGAAAAGTGTGAAAATAAATAATTTAAAGTCATAAAGCATGAACTAGTGAGATCTATCCGGACAGTTTCACTTACTTTCTATTTCTACAACAGTGAGGTGACCTATACATGTGTCAGACAGATAGCCCCTTGATCGACCGTTTTAAGCTAATCCAGAATTAGCAATCTTCGATATAGAAGCTAGGAAGTAATTACAATATATCAGATTTAGGTCAGGCACGTTGAAAGATTAAGCTTTGTCTACAAAAGTGTCTATTTCGTAATAATGTTTGATAAACGTCTTTTTGTGATAGGGATTTTATCAATGCCGACATAACATTTCAAATACGTGTCGAATACTTGAGGAGTTTGTGGAATTTCCAAAGACCAGATAAAATAAAAAAGGCAGTCAAATGCATGTGTAAAACCTAATACGTTTATTGTCCATCTCAAAATGGCGTAAATCCCCCAATAAATTTTGATGAACCCGGATTTTATAGACAGATACAATAAAATGATAATACTAGTCATGTCCGATAAAGTTTTCTTTTCAACCCATCAACGTAGGTACTTATAATATGAGGTGTGACCAAGAAATTACGTTATCGATGACTGCAATGAAAATCACACCTTCTAGATATCATGATGAATATGAAATACAAATAAGTATTTATAATATCTAAAAGTACAGTTCCTTCTTTTTACGGTCTGCACCTAATCTTTATTGAATTTTGTTCCTGATGTGGAAAGGGTTAATGTGTTTCAGTATTTGGGACACAGTGCTATAAATAATAGGGTCCTATTAAAAAGCAACCTTATTTAACTTTGCTGAGGGCTGGCACATGTCGTTTTGGTCTAGACGCTTCAAAGCTTTACCAGCTCAAACCGATAACTTCCGAAAAACAATCATAAGCTTATATAACATGATAAGCAGCTGATTAAAAATCAATTTCCGAATTACTAACAAGCACTGACGAACCTGTTCAAAGTACTGAAGATTACATGCTATTGAACACTGGTATCTGTGCTCTGTACCGTGAAAATTTCCGATACACTTAGTACCGATAGTTGTGGTTGGTTGACATGTAATCAAGCGTCCATAATGCGTTTACTCGGGTCGGCCAAGATAAGCCCAATGACAAAACGATCAGTGACCTCCAAATACACGATAATTGCATATATGGATGGTATCGACCTTCCTCTCGAATATATGTACCGTAAACATGATATTGTGAATAGTAATGTTAACAAAATCTTTGCATAGACACAGTTAGTTTCAAATTGAAAGTCGAATGAATTGATGAAAATTTTAAGGGGAAGAACAGACGAAATAGTACAGGAAATTCAAATTCTTAAAGTGATAGAATACATAGAAATATACAATATCATAATGCGAAAAACCCCAAAACCAGTTGAATACCCCAGAAATAAATCGTTGAAATAAATTAGTTCTCTAAATATTTATATCATGGAGTGTAACGCATAAATTACATGGTTACGACATTAAGATATGATATCTCGATTAATTATCTTAATAGAATCAAGTGTACAAAGTTTAATATCACATGATGCTACAACTAATTGAGATAAACATACATTTATTTATTTACTGTAAATATGATTACGGTTTATTGCTGTTCGTGTGACTAGCTTTATAAGATCATACTTTACCGCTTTATTCAACACCAATGAAAGATAATATTCCTTACTTCTAAAAGTATATGAAAATCTCCGTAATTTCCATTAACATAATTAACTCTCACATCGTATTTGGAAACAGGACCGTTATTTTTAAGTATGACTCGTTTTGACGTGATATGATTATGTGTCAAGATTTAAAAAACCAAAAGTATTTTCTGTTAATTAAAGTTTCGTAAGCTCTTGAGTTGTACACGTTTCTACAAAACTAACAACCTTATCTACCTCATTTGCATTTAAATATATTGGTTTTACTAAATTGCTATGGCTACGAAAACAATCCGAATAACTTAAACATTCAACAATAAAAAGTAAATGCGGTATTGTTTACAAAAAGTTGACGTGAAATGCAATATGGCTGAATAGTGACCGCGGCGCGGTAGCCTATGCTTTCCCACTTGAATATGACACCGTACGTACAGTTATAAAAGGACCTAAAACGACTGTAGATAAATATGAAAAATCAACTTTGATGGACATCTAAATAGGATTTATTATTGCCTAAACGTCGCAATCCGAACCCTCAGTCTGACGGATTAGCTGAGCACGGCTGACCCATTAAAACGATCGATTGTTTCCTTATTGTGGTGCTTGCGACGCGTGGTGCTAGTAATAATTACAAAATTCAATATGACTATAATATGTGGTAGTATTTTCTCCGAGCGCACGTAACACCGTTTGAAATATGCAAGCGCCGAGATTATCACTGCATGGGCGTGTTTGTGTAGTTGTTGCATTATAATTTGATTAGTAATACTAGATATCACACGTAGTAATTTAATCAGCTGTGGGTTTTCAATGTAAATCTAGATCTGGCTGTGGAAATTAGAGGGAATTTTCGTCGTGTTTTGGGGTTAACGAGTAAAATATTCAACATCTCAACTCGTGAAGTTCGCAAGGTCATAGGAGATAGGGTTTGATCAATATCTGCGTAATGAGCTGTCGGTCGACACTGGCGCCATTAAAATCCCGGTGAAAGCACCAACAGAATAAGGAAACTAATTTAAACGACTTGACACTTAGCTGTTAGAGTGAGGTGGAATGGACCACACGCAGCAGAAAAGTGTTGGGAAATTTCTCTATAGCACCAATACTAACTTTTACATCAAGCACTTTCCTTTGACTAGTAGTATTATCTTAATCCAATGCCAATGAAGCCGCAGTCTTCTTTAAAACATCCGGTTCCCCGTATCGAATTTTCAATTCTGAATTGGTTTTCCTCTATGTAGTGGTAACACGTTTGTTGGGGAACTTGTTTAGCTAAGCTATTTAATAAAAAATGCAGATCGGATACAAAAGACGTGTGCTCCATTTATTGTATTCTTGTACAGTACACTGACGTTAGTGACAATTGACTTTGACAGAAATGATGACAGATTAAACTACGTACACTATTTGCGCTGTAGCATGGTGCGGGTGACAGTTTCAGTAACATTTCGTTTCACTCTTGAAAGTTGCCGCGATTTACAATTTATGACTTAATATTTCAGTTGTACCACATTCGTAATATATTAAATAATTAATAACTGTAGTAAATTAAATTAAACCCAACCAGAATGTTCTAATCAAGAAATAAAATCAAATTGAATGAAAAATTAAGCAAAGTGTTATGCGTATAACGTAACGCCATAGACGTATTTAGTGATGGGATGTACTGCTACGATGGATAGTCGATATTTTTTATAATAAAAAACGTATATTGTGCGTAGGTCAATTTTTATTTTTAAAAGGTCTAATTATACAACAGAACATTTATAGGGTAAGGTTGCTTAAAAGGTTGCTAAAAAAAAATACATGTTATTCGTCTAAACTCATATCAGAGTCAGGAACATCTGAATTGTCACTCAATTCATCATCTGAATCTGTGACGGATATTATTAACGATGACTCAATTATGTTGTCAATATGTATGTCACGATCCCAATCAGACATAATGTCCCTTTTTGTTTTATTCACGACCTTCGACCAGTCTTCAGGTTGAACATTGTTGATGGCCTCTTGTAATAGGGCCAACATCTTATTTGCCGTAAATGGCGGCGAAGTATTATTTCTTGCGGCGTAACCTAAAAATAAACGAACTTATAAAAAAAAGTATTCAAATAATCATCAATCAGCCTAATCTAGTATCTGGTAATGTTTTTAAACTAGGTACATGCTACGATCGGAAAGCTGATTTTTTTATAAAGCTTCAAAATGGGAATTGAAATTAAAAGCATACCTTTTATTTGGGCCCAAATCAGCTCAATAGCGTTATACTGGCAATGGTAGGGTGGTAGTCGAAGGACCTGGTGGCCTTTTTCTTTTGCCATCTCGTCCAGAGCATAGGTAGGAGTTGGTGGCTTATGGCGTCGGACTAAGGCAATAAGCTCCGTCTTTAACATTTTTATATCTGCTGTAACTCCGTTTTCACTCAGCCACTTCACCAACTCGCTTTTGCGGTTGGATTGGTTTGGGGGTTTATTAACTTGCACCGAATGGTAGGGTGCGTTGTCCATTATTATGGTCATAGGCTCTTTTAAATTGTTTAATAGACCTATGAACCAATCTTTAAATTTTTCGTAATTCATCTCCTCATGATACTCCGTAGTTTTTTTTGACTTAAAAGCCAGCAAACAATCAGGGACGAATCCACTTGCTGTACCTGCGTGACAAATAATAAGGCGTTCGCCTTTGCCTTCCGGCACTTTGGTACACGATTGTGCCGTATCGTCGGTCCAACTTTTACCCACTGTGTGGTTGGCGTTTAGCCACGTTTCATCCAAAAAGACAACTTTGCTCCAATCACTTATGTTTTTGGCCTTCCTTAAAAATCTACATCTTGCTAGGGCAATGTCAGTCCTATCCATAATAATCTTTCTTTTGTTAACTTTTTTGTAAACAAAGCCAATATCTTTTATAACTTGCCGTAGCGAAGTAATACCTCCTTTGAACAAGTCAGCTTCTTTTAATGATTTTAGAAGCTTGAGCAATGTGGGTAGCTCCATTCTTCTATAATAATCATAAATATGATTTCTAATAGCAACCTTAGCAAAATCATCCAAATCTGTGATTGGCTTCACCTTGGTCCGCTTTTTGTTGGGTGTCGATAATTTATTTTCAAACATCCCATCTTGGCCAATTTTCTCACGTGTTATACGCGAAACAGTATTGCGGCCAATATCAAGAGCTTCGGCTACTCGTTCTACAATATGATTCAATGGTAACAACGGTCCATTATTTTGTTGTTCTCTTTCAAAGTAGTCTCGGAGGCGAACAACAAGCTCCCTGGCCTGACTACCCAAAACAGTTTTTTTTGTATGCTTAGGCATGGTAATAACAACAAACTCAACAAACTTATAACAAATAACAATTTAACAAAAATGAAAACAAACAATGAAATCGTAATACGTGTCACATTAAGTCACAATATAACGCGCTTGCACTCGTACTCGCACTCACAGCATCGCACGGGTAAACAACATGGCCGCCGCGCCGATGCACCATAGAGCAAAAATGTTGTCACGAAAAAAAAAACATAAACCCGATTTTGATTATTTTATATAAGTACAAAGATAATTATGTAGCCATAAAACATTTATATTGACAAGTTTATACACGTAGCACACACGTAGTTACACTGCACAACTGAATAATACACTAATTTTCATAACAATATTAAAGAGAACTAGATTCACGCTGCGAGTATCGTTAGCGATAAAAATGAATTGCATAACCTCACATCCCTACGTGGTACTGACAAATGTCAACGTCATACGGGCAACTGTCACCCGCACCATGCTACAGCGCAAATAGTGTAAATGTTCTGTTGCCGACAACGTTTGTGTTACGTCACTTCTATGACACAGTCTTCAATCATTAAAAGTCGTGAGTAATCCTTGCGTAAATCAGTGTTTTACAGCATAGTGTTATCGCGCCGTCAATTTAGCATGACCATCAGTCTGTTTGAACGCCGATAGCGGCGAAAATATCCAATTCCATTACGAGAATACTCACAAAATGGCTCAATAAGTTCATGAATTTAATGGCCATAGGTAGTCTTGCTAAATGTTTATTAAGAGATCTTGTCGTGCTTGGTAATTTTCATAATTATCACCCTTACAAACCTGATTCACGATAAGCTGGACATATTAGAATATTCTGAATCGTTTTTGAATTTATTCCTGCGCTCCATCAAATTGAAATCTTATCTTGTGCTGTTCGTTCTTCTAATTGTGCAATCAATTGGTTGATTCGAGATTATCGCTGTTGTTTATAATTTTGATTACATTGTTGGTTTTGTTTGTGTGCAGGTGGTGATCTGCGGTGCGGTGCCATCGATGGTCCGGTCGGTTCGCCTCTACAGCCAGTGCTCCCATATGTACGTCAACGTGTTTCCAAACGGTACCGTCATGGCTCGCTCCGATGGAAACGACCAGCGTAAGTACCTTCTGTATTTACAATTTTACATCCTAGTTGTTAATATGTGACTTTTACTGCATACTTTGCTAAGGACATCAAATCCCTATTGTGAGAATACTAATAAAGTTGAATGCAGTAAAATTACCATCATAACTGTGATTATAAACCTAAACTAAACAACGTAGACCGTGCATATAATATATAGTTGCTACAATATAAAGCAAAAACTATTTACAAAAATACTGCTCAAACACTTACAGCTAAAACTAATGAAAACAAGGAAACATATAGTAAATTCAGGTTGTAAACTATATCGATCCTGACACTGCAAAGTAAACAGATATGATTCACGATGTCCGATTACAATTATCAATTACCCCCAATTGAATTATGAACGCGAGGACAATACAGACATTAGCTGTTGAATAAGTAATGCTATAATTGACGACAATCAACCATTTAGTTCGGAAGTGGTTATTATGGAGCAGAGATATGCAAACCGCGGGTTGTATATCTTTTTTCGTGGGACTGAGAAATTAGGTGGTGTTAAGTTAGAAAAAATATCTGCTGCCTACGGCTTCCGTTACTAGTGTCATGGCAACAAGAGTTCAATATCAATTGGAGAAATTAATGAAAAAGAAACATCTACGTAATTTTTGTATACACATAATTTAATAAAAGAAAAAACAGGAAAGTAGAGCTTCTGCCATGATTCGCTGCCACTTATTTTATGTCCTGAAAAGGTTGAGTACCGCTGCATAGGTAACAGGTGTGTCCTTTCGTTTACATTTATTCAGTCGCCACCTGAAAACAAAACCAAAATGGTAAAATGGTTTACAAATTTACAGCTGCTTATTCTCGCGGTAATAGTTAAAGACTCAAACGGGGAATTCCATGAATACTCGACTGTGGACATAATAAATTAATTACCTTTTCTGATGTTAAGTATCGTGTTAATCCGTTGGCAGATACTTCATGACCAATTAAAAGGATTGACATAACTAAGGGTTTTTTTATGATGATTACGTTAGTAACCACGGAAATGTAAATCTTAGGTATATACATATAAACCAAATGTATGTTTTTCTATCATGGACGATATGGATTTCTACAACTACAAGAAATATTTGATCTTATTTAGGACAAGGCCAACTATTGTCCCTTTTGGAAACCCTTCACGCATATTGTTACCATCAGTAGAGTAGTTAATATAGTTTGTTAATTTCAACTTTACTCACACAAAAGGCCTAAATGTAACACTAGGAACCTTTCTTAAACAAGTAAAGAAAGTTACACAAGAAGTGGAACTCAAAGATGTACTATGAAGGCTACATTCGCTAACACAGTAAAAGCACGCGGTGTAATAGTGTGTAGGGGCTAGACGTGAGAAACTATAGGAATATGTCAATACTTGACGGGTCAACGGCCAGTCACCGCAACAGGTACAGACCACTGTGCGATATAGTAACGGGTACAGCATTGCTACGAAGTTATGACTGTGAAATGTGACTGTTCTTAGCGTTTCGCATATTTATACCTGGTTTATTGGTGAAAAGGACTTAGTTCAAGGATTTCTTGGATTCCAATAGCTTTTTATTTGATAACTCATGCTGTTTTGGTATTTTCATTGCTTTGTTTGTAAACAAGGTGTATCAGCGCAGTCAGTGATCTAACAATAGCTGTACATTCATGAAGTTTTTAAATCTTTACACATTTGTATCTGGTTTCTTTTTTGGGTCCCCTAGTAGTTTCAGTAGATGCTTTAGACGTAAGTAACTAAACAATTCTAACTAATTTGAAGGTTCTTTGGATTTACGTTTTATATTCTGATAGTCCCAAATTATGAGATATCAAAATTCATACGGATGCTAAATATCTTACTTAATAGTCACCAGTCTGTAGAGTCGTGAGTTTTTATTAGATCCTCAAGTGCATAATGAATGCATTCTGTTATAAACTTTTAGTGTAATAATTTATAGCAAAAAGCCGCACGGTGATGTTTTTTGCTATAAACCAAGCAATAATTTAAGTCTTAGGTAACAATTTTTTTGGTTATTTTCTATCATTATTCCTCCCAGTTCCAACAAAAACATTTGCAAAAACTCCCCTAACGACATCGGCGATAAATCGACGACTTTTTTATTTATACAAGACTTGGCTTTTAAGCCGAGCTTGGCAAGTGAAGGGCTTTCATTTTTTCTATTATTTGACGAAAGTAGTGTTCGCGAATATTTAATACTATTCTTACTTGCGAATTACTTAATGTTTGTGTTAGGACGACGCAACTGTGAACGTCAGCGCTTGTTTAAATTTGCTTTCACCTTTCGTTATTTTTGGACTTTGCTTATTACACGTATTACGAAATGTTTTGTGTAATAGCTAACTTCTAAGTAGTGTCCGACCGAAAGTTCGGTTTCGGTTTCGGTCGAGTTTCGGCAAAAAAAACGAGTTTCGGCGGAAAACCTGCCGAAACTACAACCGAAACCGAAATTGCATTCGGGAGTTCTCGCGCTGTGATTGGTCATGTTCGGCGCATTAAATTCCATCCAAGTGAGTAAGCGACGAAGACATTTTGCCGCGTCCACGTGCCTAATCATGTCATGACTGGCTTGCTTGCAGTTCGTTTTGTTTGTTGTGAGTGAGTTTTTGTGTGATTTTAGACATTTATTAAAAAAAAAAAGACTTGACTGATAATAATAACGTTTTCTTTATTTTTCTCTCAAAACATGATCCTTGTAAGGAAGTTTCGATTTCGGTTTCGGTTTCGGCCGAAACTGAAACTGTTGCCGAAATTCAGTTTCGATTGCGGTCGGAAAAACAGTTTCGGTCAGAGACTACTTCTAAGGTAAGATTTTATGCTGAAGTAATCACCTTCGTTGTTGAGTTTAAATTACTTTCAGAATATGCTTACACTTCATTTTGAAATATCTGATTGTGTTTCACAGAAATTGCATTTTAAATATTCATTGTTTTATTAAATTTTACCTAGCCGTTGTCTGGACCAGTGCCAAGTTCAGATTTTCAATTAAATCTTCTCTTTTTGCTGTTGTTCGTACTATCTTGAAAGTAGAGGCACTAAAATATTCAGTGAATGAATGGAATTTATTTCATGATTTTGATCTATATTTTCCTACGTACTTATGTACCCGTATCGCTGGCATATTGTAATTACTAAGCGCAAAAGGATCTTTGTCCGAAATTACGGAAAGGAATTTGATGATTACGAAGCATGCAGGCATATTGTTGTGGTGTCTTTTATCTACCTAATTGAAATCCTGAATCGTAGCTTTGAACTTTCAGCTTTATGTCAAACATAACAAAGTTGAAATTGATCCCTAGAGTGATTTTAAGTAGCTGTGTTTATGCACAGCGCACCATCCTACTATTGTGAAGTTCACATTACATCGTACGACGGTCGTACAACTAGTGACCCAATAATGTCTGCGACAGTTTCGTATCAGCATTTTGACACGTAATTTAATTATGAAGATGTTTGCTTTATAATTGCGTCACCCACGCACAGTTCATTACTTGAACTAAATCGATCATAAATTCTAATTTCAAAATTACCACTTACAAAAATACCGACGCTCAATAATGCTATACATTACGTACATTTTTTACATAACATCAATAAATAATACAGAGCGGAAAGCCATTAATTTAATATGAACAATAATCGCGTGAGAATAAACATTTATTTGTTGCCAGAGTAAAAAATTTAATCACTTGACCCGTGTTAGCATACGTGTTAGTTGTGAAGCAATAAAAGAAACTACAGAGCCAATATTAAATTTAACGATTTAATATTGCATCGCCAGTTTAGGATGCTCTTTAGATTATGATTGTTTGTATGAAAATACTAATGGAATGTGGTTCAACTGAATTTGGTCAGTTGTACTCTCCGGACACATTGCACCGCCTACCACCGAATACTGCGTGAAATATGTGACGCTTTTTAATTAAAATTAGATTCGAAGGCACTGATAACGAAATTTAATTATTCCCATCGTGTTAGAAACAGCGACTGGTTGGAACTAACGGCAACAGTGCGGACGCCTCGGGCTTTAAAAATATATTTTTGAAAATGGAACTTGGTTAAATATTTATGACGCTTTGTGTCACCAATAAACTGGTTAAAAAACAAATGGGATTGATTTTATTAATCGATTAGTAATTCAAATGTAGAACACTGGAACATGAATCACATTCTTGTAAGAAACCAGTATTTTGTTTTAAATTTAAATTACTTTCACTAGGGATAATAAATTATCTAATAAAGAAAAAATGTTGCTTATCATATCAAGAATAATTTACCGTTATTGCAATACAAATTATAGTAACAAGATTAATGCAGAGTCAAAGATGATTCGTAGGATAGCTGCAATAAACATTTTTTAAAAAATATCGAAGGAAAAGCGTAGCGTCAAGCGCGTATTCTATCATTTCTTTCTGGTTAAAAAATCCTCAACGGAAACCACAAGCTCTTAAACTTTGATAACTCACACGATGGTTTATTTTTTGTGGCAATTCATCGAAAGATTGTTTGGCGGAACGAAAATTATATGAAATCAATCGACGTAGGCGGTACGGCGCCTACCTAAATTAAGTTGTTACGTTTAAAACATAATAATAAAGGCCCATAAGTTCCTCTGTTTCGCAAAAAATATACCAAACGCGCGATCCTCAGCTTCAATAATGTGGTACCTATAATCTAATAGGGAATTAATAACGTAATTTGCGCGCGCATCGAAAAAATAACAGACGTTCTAAATTCGAATAGTTTTTTTTCGTTTTTTTTTCTTTACTGATGCAGACCCCTCTAGAGAAACAGCAAAATTTTTGGACGACTTATTGACAGAATTGATTTTTTTTTTCTGTGAATGTGTTTAGAAAAAACGTAAAAGTTCCTTTTTAAATGAAGTCATTATAGGTATACGGTTTGTTTGCAGTAGTTAGCCACAAGAAACTTGGTGATAATGTTCGATGTTTTTGTTAATAAGTCAGTAATTGGCGTGACTTGCACACTCGTTTGTATAACTTTTTTCTTCTAAAGGTAAATAAACAAGATGTCAGTAGTGCTCTTCAGTGTTTTATTGATATTTTTTAATTAATTGCTATTGTGTTTTTTTTACAATTGAATACACAAAAATGGTAATTATTTTGCGTTTTTGTTGAAATTATACGTACATTAATTGATACCTATTCAGTAAGTTCAGTTATAAAGTGTTTTTTTCATACGAGATTAAAGTTTGGGTAACCTTTATAAGATGGTTGCAGTATATAGTAGTAGGTAATTAATCATTTATCCACATAAATATTTGAACTTTTAGATTAATTTCAGTATTGCTACAAAGCAGATATTTAGTTTATAAGAAAATCAGGCAGTAGCGTTTTTAAACCCACCAGAGTCAGCTAACATTACGCCTTCCACTGGTAATAAAATTAAGAAAAAAAAAAAAACAATATTCATTTATTCATGCATCACATTCAATGTGGGTACTTACCAATGTTATTTATCAACGTTTTTATTATGTATTTCAATTAATATTAGTTGATATGAATTTCAGGCACATTAATTTATCAAAATAGCAGACAGATACAGTTTATCTGTTGTTTTATTGCTGTTATTATAACATGTGTTCAACAATTACTCGTTGGGTGGTCTTGCGTGTATTTCCAGTGTTGATGTCCACGAAAAAAAAAAATCGCTGTTTTGTAAACATTCGTACTTTGTTGGATATGTTATTGTTATTGCGAAGGGAATGCGTAGTGGGTGCTTTTTTTCGGCCGCCACTTTACATTGGCACTCATTGAAAGTGCGTAAAAATCGATCCTTATTTAAAATTAAATGAATCATTTTATCGGGATTTTTAAATTAAATATGTCACGTAATTACCTTATTAGTATGAATAATATAATAATAAAGAATAATGACAAAACTGTTCCCAAGGTCAATAAAGTGACCTAATTAACTGTCGTAACGGTAGATAATAATGTTTTTATTAAGACACGGTTATACGTTTTTAAAGCCATGTCAATAACAATATTTGCTACTGTCATCTCGAAGCTCTACATAATAACGAAAAATTCTAAAAAGAATACCTTCCTACTAAGTACGATATTTTTTTAATCAAAGATAAGTTACGCATGATAAGGGAAATGAAAAGGAAATTCTTTCTTTACAATCATGAAAATTGTAAAAAACATCGAAATAAACGATTTTTATCGTATCTTAAGAGTTTAGTCTGAATTTGGCATTTATCTACATATGCGTGTGACCTGATTCCGATTGCCGCGACAATCCATACCCATCCATATCACAAGATAACGTGATACAGTTCCAATCACTCTTATTGTTAAAGTTATAGAGATTATTTTTGCTTGACTGTCTTACATTGCAAAGGTTGTTAATGCAATATTGACATAGTTTTTGGTAATATCGTCATGGACTGCAGGACTGTATCCACTCCCGTTAGGTCTAGATTTGTTAGACACGTTAGTCATATTAGGTAAGTAGGTATATCGTTACTAGGTCAATTTTTAAGTAAAGGTGTGTTTTTCTTTTCAAAGTAAACAAACATAACATAACATCACGCCTTGTTTCCCCGAAGGGTTGGGCAGAGGTGTCCCTGTAGCAGGTTCACTCAAATTTCAACAGTTATGTTTTAAGTCCCATGCAATAGGGGGCGAGCCTATTGCCATCAACCGGGCACAAATCCAGACTCCAGGCTGCTACTGAGAAATTTCAGATAGAAAAACCCAAAGTAAACAAAACATAACATAATTAGCCTATAATGATCCCACTGCTGATACACAGGCGTCCTCTCTTCGAGAGGCAGTGGGCTGTATTCCACCACACGGGCCCAGTGCCGGTTAGTAGATGTCTCATGTCTTCGAATTTTTGGTTCTAGGACATGCCGGTTTCCTCACGATGTTTTCCTTCACAGTTTTGAGAGCAGTGGTGATGAAATTATTTACACAAAGTAAAGCGCTTGCCTGGGTTCAAATGACCTACAACTTGGGGTCGTTACCACTAGGCCACCACGTAACATACCTACACCTATGAGTTTCAAACCTAGGTATTTTTTCTAGAAAAACACACGGATCGTCTACGAACTGCAAAAATACTATTATAGTGATCCACTGCTTTGGATCAGATTTCGATGAAATTTTAGATTAGATTCAGATAGGTTGAGAGCAAGGGAAGAAAGCTCGACCATTTTCAAAAACAACAAAACGCCTATTTAATGTCTGCTGGTATCTACAGGTATTTTCAGAATTTAAAGAATCTAAATAGTGACTGCCTTATAATATCTGACCTCGGCAACCCAGTAACTGGGTAATACAATACCCCTTGGTAAGACTGGTTGACAGACTTTCGGGCTTCTGACGACCCGTAACAACTGTCAAAGATCCACGAATGACAGCCGGGACCAACGGCTTAAAGGTTTGTATAAGTATCAGTGTCCTTAAATACCTGATACTACTAGTATTATTCAGACACAATATGACCTTATCGCTATTTTGCGAATATTAGAGATCAGACTAGGGGGCGTCTAGTGTGTCATGTGTCAGATTCTACGTAAACACTGATAACTTAGGGGTGTACCGCGGACTATTTTATATGCGGAAATATTCCGCTCGTAAATCGCCCGATATCAGAAGGCCAATTCCCTTAATTTAAAACGTTAACATTCTAATCGCAATCTCTTCTCAAAAGTGTAGGGATATTAAATGTATTTTTGACAGAGGCTAAGGTTAGAATGCGAACATTCTTAAAAAGACGGGAATTGCCCCTCTGATGTTGTATCACTGTCTCTAAAGTTACTCTGTGGCAAATTTGGTGTCGACAGAAAAACTACTTTTACTTTGCTACGAAAGCGTAGCGCTGAAACTGGCGATTCGTAGCAAAGCAATATCATCAATAGATAAAACTTACGCTACGTTTAGAAACAATAGTTTCCAACATAAATTTAGAATTCATACATAATAACATTATAAATTTGAAAGTAACGCTGTCTATCTATTTTTTGTTTGACACACACGGATAGAACATGACCTGTGTTGGGACATAGGATAGTTTTTATCCCAGTAGTACAATTCCGAAAACCGCGTCGGCGAAGCCGCGGTAAAAAGCAATTATTTAATCATTTGCACGCAAGACAATATTAAAACCAAAATTAATTGACATCTGAAAAAACAAAAACAGGACTCTATGCTGTATTAGTATTGAAAAAATCACGTAAAAATTCGTACCGGAGCTCCTTAACCATATTGTAAAGGTATCAGGCATATCTCGTATTAGTGTCAATGCCACATAATGTTTGTGGTCACATAATCTAGTCGTACTAGACGGTAACTTGATATTAGTATCTAAGCTAATGTAATGTGCTGGTCTTAAGATGCGATTAGATGGAATCCGTTGAACAGACTGTAGGGTATTTTAGGAACAATTATTATCATTTGTGCCTCTATAATAAGTATTTAATTTGGTATTTAATAACACAAGGCTGATTCCCTTCGCCCTTAAATGGTCGCGTCAAAAAGTAAACGGTTGCGTGGGATGTGTGACACCCCTGAAAACTAGAGAAACTTTTTTGTTCTTAAAAATACAGGAATAGTCCTTAAGTTAGTTTTATTATTTATGCTTTAAATGACTAGAAAATGAACTACGCGATTTTTATCCATTAATTTACAATGGGCACTGATTTTTTTTGTGAGAGTACCCTAAATAGATTGCATGTAAAATTCATGTAATTCAATTTAATTCAAAATATTTTATTACAAATAAACCTATAACATGGGGAATTTGAAACGTCAGAAGCTAGGTGCACGGTTCCAATTGGTCGTTTCCTATGGAGAAGAGCCGACAAGAAACTCCACGGTTACTCTTTTAAAAATAATTTTAATCCATAAATAGATATTACAATGGAATTTAAAATATAAAGCAATTAAAATTACCTACTTAGTTTAATAATCGGCAACCCTTACTATTTTGTTTACAGTTATAAAAACAAGAGATTTTAAAGTTCCTGTATCTACTATTTTTTGTCATCCCTACAGTGACTTCATAGTTTATTGTTCTTCAAATAGAATCAGACATTCATAAAGATCATTAGGAAAACTAAAATTAACTCCATTCACAGAATCCAGATGATTAATTTAACATCATTAAACAATATGTCTTCTTGACACTTTTTGTCATTCCCAGTTCACGGAAAACCAGTAGCATCTGACATTTCAAGTATTGATATTTGACGAACCATGATATTTGTAATATTCAAATCTGAATTATTAAACGTTTGTTACCAAACCATAGCCGTCGATGTGAAACCGCCTCAAAATGTCAGGATTCTTGCAAAGTAGGTAAACTGTTGTGACTTGTGACGTTGTTCAACACGAGGAAGATTGACAAGGAAAAGACGTGTGAAGGTTTTATAGCTCGGAATTCATAGAATATCTATAAATTTATTAAATCCTTACTATATATTTTTATATATATAATTCTTCTGTACGTGTGTTTGTCACCTAACTCCTTCTAAACGGCTGGACCGATTTGGTTGAAATTTTGTGTGTATATTCAAGTGGGTACCGGGATGGTTTGAAAATACAATTGAACCCGGTAGGGGGCGCTGTTCGGACAGAACAACGTCTGTCTGTTTCGCTAGTATATTATAAAATATATCGTTACGAATATTATGAATCCGAAAGTGACTTTGTTTGTTTATTTGTTGGTTACGCTTTCACGCTAAAATGGCTGAACGGATTTGGATAAAATTTGACAGATGAGTAGAAAAGCATAATGATCTAGAAAAGGACATAGAATTCCTTTTATCCCGATATTCCCACGAGATCGAGATTTATGTGGGTGAAACCGCGAGGCGCCGCTAGTAAATAGTATAAAACAAAGTTGCTTGTCATATCTGTCTGTGACACAATGAATTTTGAAGCGGTTTTCATCATCATTTAGTTAGAAAATTTATTCCGAAAGGTTTATGTGCATATTTGTGTATGTTACATAAATTGATTATTTAATCTAGTTATAGCACATAAATCTCAATGTTTTGACATGTCGCCATGATGTGGCGACATGTCAAAACATTGAGATTTCTGTGTCCCTTTGATATACTAAAATTATACCCGTGCAAAGTAGGGGCGGTAGGCTAGTAAGCCATAACAGGTGATCATTGTACAGAACAGTTCGACGAATACATTATTTATTCACATGATTATAAAGGAATGAACAATAATTATATTAAACAACTCGTTAGTGTGCATTTTACTGCTGTATTGATAATTTTCGTAATTAATAGACATTTGTTAAATGACGAACGAAACATGTGTGCAGACGAAACGTGAATTATGGCACGTATTTTTGAATCCCATTCAAAATGTGCAGGGTTTTTCGTTTCATTATTAAATTTATTAGAATCAGTATTGATTCTATGAATCCAGTGTCATTTCTGTCATGTTACTCATTCTTTTCACACCTTGCTAATATATTCTTACAATTGTCTGAATACCTGGTAGGAGTGCGATTAGTATTATACCCTTGAAAATTGTATGATGATAACTAATGATTATGATAAATTCCCCAAAAACCCAAAGATTAATATCGGATTTCTGTAAACAAATTGATACTTCCGCCACGTGTTTTAAAACAGATGTTGACATTGTGACGATCACAAATGATTGAAAATAATCAGTCTAATTAATTAATTTTCGGAAAATCCTCTGACCGATGCGTAGTCCACCGAATCTTTTTCGTTATTGAGAGTCTCAACTTCGTCACTGATTGCTTTAGATTGGAAACTTCATTGCCTTCTATTATGGTACATAGCAGCAGCAGTGATAGCCTAGTGTTGTGACCGTCTGACTACCAAGTCATAGATCTCAAGTTCGAACCCAAAGCACGCGCCTAACTTTTCGTATCGATGTGCGGATTTTATTATTATCACTTGCTTTAAAAACGGTGAAGGAAAACATCGTGAGGAAACCGGCGTGCTTGAGAGATATTTCTCGACGGCATGTGAAGCCAAGTCAGAGGCCCATGGGCGCCATAAAAACTCTGACACCAGGTTAGTCACTAACCACACGAAAAAGAAATGAAATGGTACATAAGCATCGTCTAAAAATGCCTTGTAGAATTTTTTTTAGAGGACGCTCTATCCACTTAATCTGACCATTATTTTGATTATCTGCCTTTTGGTCCGAAAATCGATACCATAAAAAATAATTACAGCAACTTAGAAAAAAGTTTTTTGAATTCGGAAGAATTTTCCTGAAAGACTTTAACTTAGCTAAGCAAGCTAATTTTAAAGAGCTTATAAAAATAAAACACTAAAAGTAGGCTATAAAAACCGCTACTATTTCTAATCCTACTGTACCCAACCATGTTGAAACGAAAGCAAACCAAGGAACAATTCATAACTTACATAAGTATGAAGTCGTCTTAGATTACGATAGAGGGAGACTAAAGGATTTCAATAGCGCGCGTAATCCATGTTTATAGTGCCTCTGTAGGTACATATCCTGTCGCCGAGAAGGCGCTAGGTGCACATTTCCATTGTTATAGAATTTCCGGAGACGGAAAACTACGATGAAAATGAAAGGGACCTTTTGAAAACTTGTATATGTTAAATCAGAAATTGGTAGTAGATTAAGTTGGAGATTTTCTTTCGGAGCTGTTTGGTGTTACAAGTATAAATACATTGTCAGTAACTACTTCTAAATCTGCTTCACCTCTTATAGAGAAAGATTTTTTGAGGCATTTCCGCTAGCAAAATCCAAGTTTTTTCTTGCAGTGTTGTGTTTTTACATTGTCGCCATTGCTACGCGTTTTCATATAACTTTTCCGTCAGTAACCAAAATCCAATACCTACCTACCTACGTGGTTGTTGTTAAAATTTCATCTTTCTTCATTTTCCACTGCTTCAGTGCTTCTACCCTAAACATTCAAATGTCGGAAGTAACAACGGAAACGCACCCACTACTAAAGCGGTCTGGAATTTAACACAAGACTCCCGACAAATACTTACCTACCGCAGCGGCTGTATCCTGTCGGATTTGGTCAGATTACGCGCGTTATCCGCAGGGTTAAGACGCGTCATACGCGCTTATACCAGTTTATATCTGTTTATCTGTCTAGGACAGCTCTGTTAACTGGGATTTCGCTTTATCAACAACTGTAATTAGTATGTGGGAATCCGGTTGGTTAATTTAAATGGGACTGGCGCCGGCGTGAATTTAATTCTAATTTTATGTATTCAATGTCTCTTTTTAATTTTATGGAAGCATTATTGTCGGTATTTTAGAGAAGTTTATGCGATTCACGGTGTATTTGTAAGTTAGGGCTGGCGCCCACTGGCGGTACGATAGGGCAAGGGATGTGACGAATAGAAATATAACTTAATAGTGTGACAATAAAAAATAAAAAATAAATGTTTCATTAAAAGCCCTTGCCATGCCATGCCGCTGTGGGCGCTGGCCTAGTTATTTCCCTTTTTGTATTATTTATCTATTTTTTTTTTACTGAAGCAAGAAAACATAAATAACAAAACATAAGACGTATTCCACACTATAACAATCGACACCTCATCACATTATCATAACGTAAATAAGTCAAACCGTTACGTAAATCAATGTTTACAACTAGATTACAATGTCCAAGGCTGTAGACAAAGTCGTATACTATCAAATATTACAGACATACTGGCAACACTACACGTGGCATAAATTAGTTTCTCACAATATCTCCTTAATGTCGAAGAATACTAACAATAATGACTTAAAAAATACATTTCAGACATTTTTTATTGTGTTGGTATTTTGAGAATAATTTTTCATGCCATTTATGAAGTTAAGTTATTACTTATTGTTGCATTCATTAGAAACATTGAAAAGCTTGAAGAATGAAAGGCGACTAACAAAATGTATTTACAAGGCTGATGTGAAGGGAAAGGCAGGTCGGGGACGCCCTAGAAGGACATACTGGTGATGTTCTTCAGAAAGGCCAGGTGCGTAGTACTCGCAACCGGCGGGCGTGTTTGACCAGGTGTATGAACGTAAATGAGGCAAAAGGAGTATGTAAGGATCGTAGCAGGTGGCGTTCTGTAGTTTCTGCCTACCCCCATGGGAAGAAGGCGTGAGTTTATGTATGTATGTATGCATTGAAAAGCTTGTATTGTTTTATAGTTTCTATAGATCTAAATTGATCTTTACAGTCACGTGTAGTACACACGGCTACACATCAACCTATACATTACCAGTTTATGCTGATCTCGTATTGTATAGGATTTCGGTACAATGCGAGGTCAGCTTATACTTAGGTGTAAAAACCCCAAAAAGATAGAAGCTGTTTCCTTATAACCACTCATCGGTCTTCACATATATTTTTCGTAGTTTCAAGTGCAAGTTTCATAAGGACAATCCCGTAAACAGCATTTATATGTGAACGTTTTTTCTTCATTTATACTTTTTGAACAAATCGATCTCTTTCGAATTTTACTTTCTTTACGTATTACTAAGTTGATACATCGATTTCCAATTCATATTTTTGTCAGATCTGTTATCAAAACCTCCATTCATAAATGCTACTCCCTGAAATCATCTTATTAATACAACGATTATGATAAACAAGAATTCCTTTTACGTACTGCAGTAATTAAGTAATAATTTGTCAAAACAATGATAATGCAATGCAGATGTGTCTTAATAAGTAGGATTATAATTTAAATTTTTATTTTATTTCCAATTCAAATTCAAGATAGTAAGTACATCATAAATAAAGACATATCTTAAAGGATCTTATATTAACAGAAATTCGACAAGACATTTGTGTCTAAACGAGATAAATAAATATCTGTATTTCAAACAACAGCGCTCCTTCCTAAAACACAATGTTTGGTATCAACGATATAAGAACCACAAATTACATAATACGGCTTATTCATTATATTGGTACATTAATTAGGTATGTACCTTTCATTCATAAAATTAAGTTCCTGCCTACTCTGTACTTATAGAAATATTGCGAGCATAGATATGCAATACATTGTGATTCCAAAAAAGGTCCCTGAAAACAGGCATTTGTTATTTAAGACAAAAATTAAAGCGTAGGAAGATACCTTTAAAACCTCAAACGGCGAAAATATTCGAATCTTATTGGTAGTTATACATAATGTTCGAGCCGTTTGGGGTCGAAACACTAGGGCCATGATGTCCGAGTGCCCACTCGGTTTTTCGAGACATCGCTAAGCGGTTGGTCGACTCTTCATATGACCAGAGGGCTGTTCTATTTCTTGGCCAAATAATCAGCATTGTCATACAACGTGGCAATGTTGCCAGCCTTTTGGGCACTTTTCCTATTGACAGTGCTACGGGTGAATTTTTTGATGCCTTCTGATTCTTTCTCCTCCTTTTTTATATACATATTATTATTATTATTTTATAACTGAGCTTAACTCATTTGCAATAAATGGAAATAAGTTATAAAGGAGGCGCGGAATCACACTTTTTCTAAAACAACTAAAGACTTCCTCCAAATTGCCTATAAAGAATTTAAATAAAACTAGAAAAATAAAACAATTAGCTGCGTAGACTATGGCCATAGCTTGCACTTTGCTCTTTAGACCCAAGATATGACTACGATTCAATCTAAAATCGATGTTTTCCAGGTTCAAAGTAGGTAGCTAGAAAGGTAGGTATCTCAACAAACCCTACAACAAATCACCTAGGGCCAATTATTGTTAGCATTATAACAGTAATAGAGGATAATGTACCTGAGCAAAACCTGCCGAAATTCATTCAATTGGCACAAATAATAATTGAAAAAAGGTCTGATATTATAGACTTTGTCAAGTTTCTTTATGTCTTATATCAAACAAAACGGATCAAATACGCATAAGCGGACAGACGTGAATTTCCCGTCCGTTTTTTTCACGTATCGAATACGAACCGGATACGGATAAGTGTGCAAACGCCCTTATATATTAGTAAATAATTATTTGTAATTTTCATTACAAGTCATTTAATTTTTTGTAAAGTGTTTTATAGATTCTCCTAATGGATTTTCTCATTAGCCTGGAATCTCAGTTTTAGCCTGATAAATGACAATAAACTTGCCTCCTATATCATAGGACTTAAACATAACTAGCAAAATATGACTGGTACACCTCTTCTTACCCCTTTACGAAATACAGATAGATTAAATGTTCAACTCTAACGTCAAAATAAATCCCAAATCATGTCCTGTACTGTTTATTTTTATCTTATTTTTTGTTTTAATTTTTAATTATGAAACACTTTTTGCATGGAACATCATTCCATTCTGTATCTGGAGCAGGGCGTTGTTAGCTGCGCTACAGTTTGTCCTTTTACAGCTATCATCGTTTTACTTGTAGTATTTAGTCTTGTGTTATTTTTCCGAAATAAACGTTTATATATATAAAACATTAAATGTAAGTAATTGTTAGCGCGATAATGGAGATGTTGCTCTAGAGAATTCAGGTAACAAGAACGAAGATTACGGCGATATCGTTATCGGCTCGATAGCCAGTCGTTGACCCGATAGTGCCGGCTACTTCCAAATATTTATAGTTAATTTCTAGAAAGTTCATAATATTTTGTGTTTGAATTTGATTTTGAGGAAATTGTTTTAGGGAGGTCGTTTTTCTTTTCTTCAGAATCATTTGTCATATTGATTTTCTTCCCTTCCTCTTAAATTACCCAATGATGACTGATATAAGCTTCGTTTTTGCTTTTTCTTCGTTTTTCTTGCTTACAAGGAATGACAACATTTTTTGTGAGTGTCTTCATGAAAAGACCTTTTATCATAACAGTAAGTACTGCTTGCTGCTACAGTCAGCTTTGCTGCGCTCCGGTTTAGAAGATATTCTGAATTCAATACAGTTTGTGCTCCAGCATACCTCTTGGTTGCATGTGTACACACTTGCACAGCGGTTTTAACTACTTACTTCCCACCAGACGGGTAGTTTGACAATTAGTCTACCTGGACCTAACTACATAAAACTTTGACCAGTCCATGATTGTATACTTACTTATCTACACCAACATTTCTCAAATCATTCACCAATTTCTAGCAGCAAACTACTAACTTAGTGCCTTCACTAAAGTTTAAAGAAGCTTCAAGTGAAATTACAAGCGTCGGTCGGCACTTCAAAGCATGTTTACTTTACCAACTCGAGATTATGTTGTCTTTACAAAATTAGCCTATTACGGAGGTTGGGCAATGTGTACTCGCTTCGTTACGTTTGAAAGAAAGTCCCATCGACCTAAAGTCGGCCATACGGTCCGTAGGTCAACCCACTAAGGTTTTTGCGTAAACATGAGACAAGGGAAACTAATATTTGGATGTGGAAAACTATGATGAAAAGAAAATAAGCTCTATAGGTGCCGCTATTGGAATTTTTCCATTAGAATTTTCTTAGTAACAGCTCGGAGTCTGGATTTGTGCACCGTTAAGAGAAATAAGCTC
This sequence comes from Omphaloscelis lunosa, assembly GCA_916610215.1. NCBI lineage: Eukaryota > Metazoa > Arthropoda > Insecta > Lepidoptera > Noctuidae > Omphaloscelis > Omphaloscelis lunosa. Next base: position 7,914,260 of record OU744255.1, read on the forward strand.
GCCCTGTATTACACTGGACTTAAGGATAGGAGCAGGTAATATAATACACCTCTGTCGACCCCTTCGTGAATACAGATGGATTTTACGTTATATCTCCGAAATTTCAAGAATTATTCCAAAATTATTCAAACAATTTTTTTATCAAGTGAATATTATTTATCTTGTGATGTAGTAATACTCGTAGGCATTGTAAAACTAGGTCTACATGTAAACAATGATTATGTAGAATTATATTTGATCTTTGGTTGTCACCATAAACTATGATAAGTAGTCGTTATGTAATTAGTTTCGATAAAAATTCGAGAATCCAGTTTACTGTTTACGGTAGGTACCTTGAATATTCAAGTGGCGGAAAAATAAATAATTACACAAATGATATTAATTATTATTTTTTTTTTTTTGAAAATTTTGTGTCCATGTCATATTTTTCAAAACGGTTTTTTATGAAGAGTCCGCGCCAACACTGAAGTCCGGCGGAAAAGTTATGGAACTACATTTTTTCGTATGCAATTTAATGTAATGACGACGGCGATGTAATAGTGGCGTGGACTCTAATAATGTATAGTAGATACAGAAGAAAAACAAAAATAACGAAGAGTCCGCGCCATCACTGGAGTCCGGCGGAAAAGTTGTGGAACTACATTTTTTCATATGCAATTCAATGTAATGACGACGGCGATGTAATAGTGGCGTAGACTCTAATAATGTATAGTAGATACAGAAGAAAAACAAAAAAAAAGATGACTGAAAAAAAAAACTTTTAAATAACAAAAAAAAAACGGAGAAACTATTGTAGCACATGCTACAAGCATACAATAGTTTCTTAGTCCTAGCTAGCACTCTGTAGTGCCTGCCCGTAGCTGAAAAAAGGGTGAACCTGTTTTTGTGTTAAACACACCTGTAACTAATCCAAGGACTAAAACTAATCTTAACAATTAAGAAGTTAATTACATTGAAATGTGACGTGACGATGTCTCTATATACAAATATGGATTAGATAATAAAGAACATTAAAACACTGCTCCTTGTTATCTTTGCCGTATTTACAAGTGTTGTAAAGGCCAAAGAAAATATTTAGGTAAGCTATTACGTCCTTAATGCTACAGATTAACATTTTTACGTGTGTGATTGTGGAATTGTGGAAGTTTTGAGTAAAATACTATGCAATGTTTTGAATTATATAATTTCAAACTACTTTACAATTACAATTAGCAGAATATTAAACCACAAATAACACCCTTCCTAAAACTAAATGCATTGGATACTATAATTGCTACAGGTGGTCAGACGTTTGTGACGAACTGTGCATTGTTCTCAAGTAAGTGACTTAGTTTACTTTTTGAGAATAATAATCTTAAACCTAAAGCTAAATACTTCCTTTTCTCTGCTTTGATCTAGCTTGCATAATTATTATAAATATTAATTAATATCGTTTAACTAAATAGCAGCCATCTTTTGAATACTTTAATAATTGACGATCAATCGATTCTGTTACAAACTTTTTGTTTCTAACGTCCTCATCACACAATATTTCCACTTTCACACACACAAATGTCCATTCACAAGTCACACCAAAATTATAACGAATTTATGTTCCGTTCGAGTCAAAGCATTTTTATTTCTTTTAATCTTAATTGAAATGACACGGCCGGTGTCACAGGCGGCCGTGTCCGCGTACATAGTTTTATTTTTATTAATTCTTTTTATACGATACCCACCGAGTTTGGTTTTCGAATTCCATACTTCGACTTTTCCCTTTTATATGTTATCTATCGATAGTCGTGTGGTTACATGGTGAGACTATTATTTTTGGTACATTTTCTTTGTTCTATACGCGTGGGAAAAATAAAATTTCGTTTGGTTTTGCTCGCCGAATAATGCGCATTTTAGTTATAAATGTTAAGCATGAAACCGTATCGTAAATATTTGGCATTGAAATAATTATGTTGATAAAGAGTTGAAGCACTCAATGCCACTGTTAAATCTTTCCACTTACATTATTTCGTCTTAGTTATCAGAGCTGCTCATAAAACTCCAGATTTATTCGTTACTATCAATTCAATTTAAAACAATGTGTGTGGTCAAAATAAAATATTTCACAGTATCATTCAGTTCATAATGTCAATGTCGATAAGTGAGCCGTCATTAATTATAATGGTTTTGTAGATATTACGTTAATACTTACAAAACTTTAGCTGGTGTATAGACAAAGTGTCTGTGTTTATGTTTGATTCCATTTTAAATGGATAAATAAATTGAGATAATGAACACCAGCTGTCACATTAAACAAATTTTATTTTGCGTTGTATTTAATAACTTCAAAATTTTCCTTAAACATTTCTGAGATGACAAATTAATTTAAAACCTACACGGTCTTAACACTACTCAATTTTCAAAGGAAAAAAAAAAATAAGTAAAACAATATAGAATAAGGGAGATTTAGTGTGAGATACAGAGAAAGTTATATCTTTCTTCTCTCTCATGTAACGAAATATGCCTAAACGTGACGCATCCTTGAAATGTCTCTCTCAATTCGTCGTCCAATTATAAAACCGCCGCCTCAGAAGTTTCACATCAATAATATAATATTCAAAGGAAGATTTAAATAATCGTCCGCCATGTAAGCCGCCCCTAACCCGTCATGTATTGAATGTCCGGCAATAGATTAATATTTATCGACATTTTATTTTTGTACTTTATTAGTGTTCAAATATCATTAACGATTAGTTTGTTGCACCTGACTCCGTTCGTAACCCTTCTACAATACGTTCGTACAATATTAATTGAATTTATTACGTGAGCATGGCCATCGGCGTTGATTGAAATTAGAAAATATGCACCTGGGGTGTCGTTATTACTGCAGGCAGGAGTAAAGATCGGGAATTCTTTGGATATTTACTTTCTATTCATTAATTCCTACTCTTACGAGTTAATTAATTCTGCTTCGGGAAGAAAGTTTGATTTATGTTTCATTAGTTGGTGTTTGTTGTAGTAATATTAGTGTTTTTTAATGTGAACAGTATTTTTTAATAAACAAATGGATGTAATAAAAATATTAACTGTCGATACAACATTCCTTCCATTCTTGGCCCTGATTATAAAGCTGTGGTTTTAAATGGCTTGTTTCATGTGTTGTTTTCTTTTGTTTCAGCGAATCTCACCATCAGTACGCGCGGTTTCAGCCTAGAACTGCTCATCCACTCTCCAATGCAGGACATGTTCCTTTGCTTCAACCGGTCCCGGCTAGTAGGCAGACGATTGGTAAGTACCTATCAATCATACAATTAATCCCATCCCAAGCTCCAAATTACTTCTGTCTCATAAAGTGTAACGCTATATTGTTGTTAATAAAATGTTTTCATTGTTAACAGACACGCTTCCAAGCGGAGAGACAACCCAACTGCCTGTTCAAAGAGGAGTTTGTGGACGGCTACAACAGATACCACCTGGTGAAGAACGAAGACCGCTACATAGGGTTCAACCGGCGGGGCTTGCAGCTGCGACGCGGCAAGAGCCGCCTCACGGAACGACTGCACAAGTGTTTCTCTTTCATGAAGGAGGCCCACGACTTCGACATAAACAGGCACAACATTATGCGCGCTGGCGACCTGCCCAAATGGCGCCCGCAGCGTAGGCCCCGGCCGTCGCTCAACGCCATCAAGCCGCCGTGCCACGGCACGCGCCACCACCACGGCAGGGCCCAGAGGCGGAGGAACTGCGACGGCACGTAGGCCCCAAGCACCTCAACACATTAGCAGCTCATTTACGCTTCAACGCTTCGCGCGTTCCGTTGCCAGCTGTCGATGGACATTGTGAGTGGACAGAGTATTAGTCAACTATCGCAGTATTATTACAGTGACGTGGACTGGATAGCGTTAGGTTAGCTCGGCCGCGGTGGCCGCGGCGTTTCAAACGCCGCATGAATGGTAGCTGAAGCGAGAGAGCAAACATTTGAATGGGGAAAAAAACGCCGAGCCGGGACGACGCGACGTCCGGAGCTGTGAAATTCCTTAAGGTCGTGTAACATCGTGGCGCTCGTTTGCTCTTGTGCCAGCGGTCGGACTCGTGCTCTAAAAGGAAAAAAGGTTTTCTGAGGAAAGAGCAAATAGTAGTCTCGCCAGTCACGAGTGTACCGCCGGACCACCGCTGGTGGAGGCGGCAGACGCGGCAACAACTGGGCACCGCGCGGTAAGTCTGGCCCTCGAGTGCACCGGCTGGCTCGCCATCAGTGTAGCAAAACGCCTTTACGTCAATTCTCAGTGTGTTATTATTTAAAACGCTTTATTATTAAGTACGGATCGTGTTATCTGCTTGTAAATATAATAAAAATAATTGTGTTTACTTATTTATCAAACAAAAGTTAATCAGAAATTTGTAAACGTAGGTGTTAGATGTAAAGTTGTATTAAAATGTTTTGTATTTAATTATGGGTATTTAATCTATCCGACCAACCGCTCTCTTGTGATTAGCCACAGTCGCTATGACCTAGTTTTCTTCTTTACTAACTCCATGTACTGAAACTTTTCCTTACTAATGTTCATTTGAATATATTTTCCGGTCGTTATGTGAATTTGATTGTATGATTTCGAGCGCTTTGTATATATTATTTTAAGAGTTTGTATGAGAGTGATAGGTATTTGAATCTCTTTTGTCGAAATCTTCTCGATTTTTGGCGATTCTTATGATGTTCTTTCAATAATAAAGTTGCCAGTTTTAGTATCCATTTGAGCTGAAACATAGAAGGCTTCAGTGTGTTCTGCTGTTATCCATACGTTCGTCACCGTAAATATATATAAAGGACATTTATAATCTTAATATTTTAATAAGATCTGTGCCATAGTGTGGTGGCAGTGTATGTATGTGTTCGCATTATAATTAGTGTGTTAATTTTGTCTGTAAACTTGGAGTAGATAAAAATATTTAACTTAAGAAAATATTAAAAAAATTATTCAACTGTGCAGTCATTTTCAAAGGGAACATATGGAATATGACGTAATTTTCTTATAAGCAGTATTCAAATATAATTTTAGTGAAAATGGGAAATTTGTCGACACCAAATTACCTTCAAATGTGCCCACCCCAGAACAAATGCGTACAGCACTGTATACCTGTTGAAAATGATTGCAAGATCATCCAAAAATCTAGTGAAAATAATATTTGTATCATGTACCCAGTGTATATTCAAATTAAAAGTAAATGTGTCGATTAACGTAGAACATTATAGCGGAGTGGGTAACCCGTCAAATGCGATAACGGCTCTAGCAAGGTTTTTCAACTTTTCACTTAACACTTTTACAAGAGTCTTTAACTTCTTGGCACCATTCCAAGACTAGGCACTAAAATTTCAATACTTGAAAGGAATACAATGAACTGAAATGTTCTCCACTCATTATAATGTTCGACATTAGCCAATAAAGCGTCGCGGAGACGTTGTCACCATTCAGTCAATGTATTAAGTGTATCTGTTGTTTTACATTCCACCATTATTCAATAGAATATAATATATAGAAGACAGACCGTTAAAAGACATTGAAACATTCCTAACAATGTGTAAAATAGTTTACAAAATATGCGCTTAAATACATAATAAATTGTTATAATTACTTGACACTGTCTTATGCATTACTGTGTCTAATTATAAGTATTCAGATGCTGAGAACGAAATATAATTGCTAAGAAAAATTACGAAATTAAATCATATTTAACTCGCATTTATTGTGTTATTTTCCCTCCTGAAAACATAGGATAAAATTGATTATCTAACAAGTACCTAAGTACTGGCTTGTTTAAAAAAAAAAATCCGTCGAACTTTTTCCGACATGGATAACTGTCGGAAAAAGTTCGTGTAAGTTCGACAGATCGACTAACGTCTGTATGCCTGTAATAACGACAACCAATTGTATTTCGCCCATTGCTGAACATACCTACAGCAACTTTTCTTACACATGAATTAAAATTCCTGAAATCTAATACCCACTCAATGAATATTTACCCAAAAGTAGCAAGACGGGTGCGGCCACAAAAAAGGCGATACTTCTAATAATCTCGCCGGAAGAGGGTGTTTGCGGGTGAAATGTAACATTTAGAACAAACAGGGTAAAGTGGGGCTAACAGGGCGTGATGCCGTCGCCGCGCGTGTGCGCTCTCCGATTAGCACCTCGCTACGTCGCTGCACAGAGTAAGATAAGAACAGAGATAACAACTACTTGTCTAGGAAAAGTGTTTGTAAATATTGTGATGTTACAACAGACGTAAGTATAATAATTGTTTCTTTTGTCAATTTGTTTTTTTTTTTTTAATTTAGCAACAACAGTGTATAGTGGCCAAAAATTAAAATGACTGTTCGCTAAGATCTGTAAAAGTCAAAAAGAAGAAAATAGTGTTACAACAGCTTCCTACCTTCACAATAGAGCCTGTAGAGCCTTGTGACGGATGAAAAGACAGACATGTATTACGAAACCTTAAAAATCGAAGAAAAAGTGTTTGCGAAGATCAATGAAGCTTACCAAAAAAGAGAAAGAGAGAGTAAATAAAAACGATAAATTTAGCATCGAAAAGCCATTCGAAATTACAGTTTTGACTACCACTAACTAGCATCTAATATTAGTCCACAAAAATCATAAACAAATCAAAAGTCGATCCTGTATTTGCCGAGTGTTTTAATAAAACATGTCCTAACAAAACATACAGTACAAACATGTTTGATTTTGAATGTTTGTGGATAATGTACAAGTACTTGCGCCAATTGAGGTGTGCTAGGAGCAATCAATGATATGTTAGCAATGCATGCTAGAGTGGTCGGTACATTCAGAATTTGGTACAACAGTGTTTGGTCAACATTTTCAAGACGATTTCAAACAAGATGAGGTAAGAAAAATATTGTTTTAATAATTATGTTTACTGTTTTAAAATTAAGTTTTGGCACGTTGACCTCCGCGAGAGATTCACTTTCAGCACCTGTAGCTGTGATTGATACAATTTATTATTATTGCCTAAATAATAATAGCGTTCCTTTTTTTAATCAAAACTTTTCATAGTACTATTTTAAGAAACTGGTTTCAAAAATATAGAAAATGTCACAGACATTACGTCATTTACCTGTAATCATAGGAAGAAAGTCTCATATAACCTTCAATACTCATGTCCAATTTTTTCATGAAGAAAATTAATTGAACAGGATCGCGATCCGTTTGATATAAATCTATTCTTGAATTTTGAGTATCTTATTATTACTTATCCCTATCTACCGCTGTTTGTTGCCAATTCATATGAAAAAAGTCGAATTCGTCCATCGTCGCCATCACAATCTCCGCCAGGGCCTGCCGTGTTGCCGTTTGCTCCTGTTTGTACCCCACTGTGTTGTTATTTTAGCCCATAGCTCCTCCGGCAAGCGACAGATATGTGACTTATATCAATAATTTGATTTTTGGAACGCAAGATCAAGTTCCGATCTGACCGAATTATTTTAACTCCTAGGATACTGCGTTCCATTGCTTGCTATCTGACCCCGAGTGCGGACTTTTGAAGTTCGGTTAGTGACCATGTCTTCGCTCCTTATATGAGGGTAGAAAGAATACACATGTCCATGAGTTTTCTCTTCAGTGAGAGAGGGAGAGATCATTATTTGATTAATCCACCAATAGCTCTTTCAGGCATTCTCGGCGTCCGGCCCTAGTTCAGGACATGGTACGGAGCGAGAGGATTGGGAGACCGTCACCTCCTTATGCGGAGCGGTAATGCTAGCGAAGGAGGAGGCGGAACGCGTGAGGGAGAGGCAAATTTCGCCCCCTCACGCCCCTAACCGCCGCAGGAGGAGACGCCCTGGGCGTCGGGAATCCCAGGCCAATTTCCGGCCACCTTAGGCGCGGGCTTGCGGACGGTGTGCAATAGGTAGCTTGCCGTCCGATAAGGACCAGGCCCGGGTCGACGGCGCGGCGCGTTGTGTTCCACGCGTGCCTCAAAGAGATGTCAGCAGAATTGACGGGGTTCGCTAGGGCCTATGCCTGCCGGGGGTGCGAAGAAAGCCGAAAGGGAGATCGTGGCCCCCGGCAACAGGGCAACCGAAGGAACATAGGTGGGTTTTAGTTAATAAGTTTGAGAAGTTATTTGAAAATTTCCCACCCTAAAAAAAGGCATTCTCGGTGCATCAAGCAATTTTTCTTTTCTTACCTAGAAGGAAACTATTTAGCCGAGGTATATGTACCTAATACAATAAATAGTAATTATACAGTATCGAATTACAAAAACCCCCATCAACTATTATAAAATGTGTGACTATAAGAATTTCTGTGCCGAATCATTTTATTATAATTACAGGCGTAACATCATATTAAAACGAATAATCATAATTTTGTTTTACTAAAGTATTCTTTGTTTTCTTTATTGTATACCTTAATGTGAACTGTTAAATGCATTAGTCGTGATTTGACACGCCTTTGTCCGCTAAAGTAATATATATTATTTCTTCATCTTTATTATCGGTGAGAATTTGCGTCACTATGTTTTACACGCAGTACGTCGATATATTGCATCATACATTGTTTACGTTTAAATGAAGAATTTAGGTTTTTTTTATAAACAAAAGCGGATTGAGGCTTTGACAAAAAAGGTTATAAGCGCTTTTTGATGAGTAACATAAAGCGTCTTGGTTTCCTGGAATCAAAATCTAATTAATCAAATCCTTGGAAGTGATTTCGTGAAAAGTGACGGAAGTGTGTAACAGGAAACCGGGGAAGAGCACGCTATTTGATTTGACCAATGAGCGCTCGCGGTGCTTGAGTTGGCCGTCAGATTGTACGAACCCATTTTCCGAGAGGTTGTAAATAAGATGATAATGATGACGGTGACGATGACGATGATGACGGTGATAGTGATGAATGTTCTTTATATCATATATATATGCCAAGATGTCAGATGTTACACATCTTATGCGACTACTGTACCTAAGACTCGCTCGTTTTTTTTTTTCAAATTTATTCTGTGTAGTCCATTTAGCGAATCAGTCATCATCATGCCCACAGTGCGTTCATTATAACTTGACCCGTGACGCGACTGGTAGGACTGAATTTTGCAGTCATGTAATTGGTAGTACTGTTCTGTCAGTCGCCATTTTGAACTCTATTGGTATTGAAACTAAGACTGCAATATTCAGTGCTACTAATCGCATCACGGGTCAAGATATTTACGCACTGTAGGTACAGTCATTTCATAGTATCAAAAAAAGGAAAAATAACTGTCAAAAGTCTGAGAACCAGTCTTACCAAGGGGTATCGTGATGCCCACGAATTGGGTTGTGGAGGTCAGATAGGCAGACGTTTCATGTAAAATACTGGTATTCAGTTCCATCCGGTTAGACTGAAAACCGACCCTGCTGGGCAGATTGATTGATTGCATCACTGTCAAAATCACAGTGGTCTGTACTGTCGTAACAATAAGGTTTTTATTAGGTTGCTGCTACTGACAAGTTTGTCAAAATCAGTGATCTTTATTTAGTTACAATAAGGTTGGTGCTGGGTTGTTGTTTTTGGTGGTAAAATAACTGTGAAAGGACTATATATAGCCTAAAAAATCTATAGGCAGCCGAATTCCCAGACGATGAAAATCTAATCGTAAATTATTCAGTGACAAAAAAGCAGGTAGCAAAGATGAACGTACTTGAAATTATTAAGTAATCTATATATAAAAACGAATCCCTATTTCCCTTGGTCACGGCATCAAGGCTCGTGCAGATCAGCGCGCTATCGCGGGCGCTACCAAAGGTCGCGCTGCCTGTAGCGCCCGCGATATCGCGCTGGTCTGCACGAGCCTTCACGCGTGAACGGCTGGACCGATTTCGCAAATTCTTTTTTTTGTGTTTGTTATTGTCAGGAGAAGGTTTTTATGAAAGAAAAAAAAAATAAGAAAGTTTTACGGAAAGTAGATTGACCCCGTGCGAAACATGGGCGGGTCGCTAGTTAATAATAATTGTTAGGTAAGTACTAAAATCCTTAATACCGAAGACACATTCAATAATATTAAGAACGCATTACCTAGAAATATTAATCATACGATTTGTTATCGGTTGAAATTGTAACACGAGACTTGAAAACGATTACTTTTGCAGTTTTGCTTTTACGCATTAAGTTTGTAACAAAAACATAATATTTAATCTTTTTTTTTTCGCTGATTTGACTTTTAAAAGTAAGCATGGTGCATTGTAATAGTTATTAGATATGTAAACACAAGCTGTGACGTAGCTGCTGTCACTAATGTCATCTGTCAGTCACCACGAATGGCGGGAAACGGTAAAAAGGTAAAGGGGCCCTGCACGAGAGGCATATAGTGAGCCAGTGTATTGATATTATCAACTTAAATACGAGATCAACAGGATATTACACATGGAGATCCAATAAAGGAGCCTCCAGAAGTGGTGATACCTACTTAAGGTTAGCTTCAGCTGTACCCTAAGGAATCAGCCGCGATCATCCTTTCTCAACTGACGTTAGAAGAAGAATTTGGATAGCCTACACTTATTTCTGAAAGAGAAAACGGTAGGTAAGTAACGCATATCCTATTCTATACTATTAAATGAGCAATATTTGTATATATATATATATTTATAATCACGTTCTCGAAAACGGCTCTAGCGATTTCGATGAAAGTTGCAATATGGGGATTTAGGGGGGCCAAAAATCGATCTAGCTAGATCTCATAACTAGGAAAATTCGTTTTCTCTATTTTCACAGCCTCGGGAATGTGATACAACGTTGTATACCTGGATGATATGTTTATTTATTTTCACCCGAGCGGAGTTCGGTCGACCAGGTACTGTTTTATTTAAATATCAACTCGACTAAAACCAGCGACATCTTCTCTATAAAAAATATAGAAAAGGCTGCAGCCTCTGAACCGTAATCTACTCTGTGTTATAAGCAAGTTCGGGCAAGAGCACACCGCCGCATATGTAGTCGATTAATATGTTTGTCGATACTAACATATGTACTGATGTATGTGTTAACTAGCCTATAGTACGTGCTGGTGCATACCACGGCTTGTGCAGGTGTACAACGAGATGCTCTTAAATATGTGGCAAGAATATTAATTTTTAAGTTTTAAAAGCTTATTAAATGATGCATTTCAATGCTGATAATAGTGGTTTTTAGGTGTGAAAAGTGGTGTTGTTTGATATGGTAAAACAGGTAATTCGTTTGTTAAGATGAGATATCGATTTTTTTTTTTTAATTTTTGTGTGCTTTCACGAATTGGTAGGTATGCAAAATACGGTATTTATCCAATACTACCGTAAAGGATCGTGCAAATCAGCGCGATATAGGCTCATGCAGACCAGCGCGACATCGCGGGCGCGACCCGTGATATCGCGCTGGTCTGTACGAGCCTTATCGCAGGCGCTACAAGGGTCGCGCTGCCTGTAGCGCCCGCGATATCGCGCTGGTCTGCACAAGCCTTGATAGAGAAAGAACGATATTCTTAATTACGTGTATAAAAACTATAAAAAATAACTAAAATACACCACTTAAGTAATACGAAGTCCTTCTCATAATATGACCGAGTTAATTCACAATAAAATGCAGTAGGTAACCATTATAACAAGAATATAAAATACGACCACAGAAACTTAACAACGTTCACATAAGAATCTGAATGAGGAGGCAAAAAATATTCCAAAAACGAATCGTAGATACGTTAATCGAGGTAAGTTTGTATGTTTGTAACCAGCCAAGGGACCGCTAACACCTTGGCCAAACATTTGGCTGAGACTGCACCAACCAGTACCTTATGAACAAATAAAACAGTTTTTTATTCATAAAATATTTTCGTAAATGGATTCTTTAGAAAGAAGGACCAGTTTGACGACCCTGAAGCGCACGTGGCTTCCGAGGGTTAAGTACAATTAGATACAAATGTGTATGAGTGTATACCGTTCCGTTTAAGTGATCTGTTAAGAAGGGTTCATAGAAATTAATGAATGATGGAGCTATTCAAGAAATTGTATGGACATCAATACTTTGTGTTGGTTTTTTGTTGGGAAGTAAGGATTGCCTATTATTACGTTACTAAAGTTTTCACTTTATCTGTGGTTCCTGTGTACAACATTAAAACGTTTATTATGTTTTTGATAAATAATACAGACCGGGTTGAGGTTAGGTCTACTTAGGTTACCAATCCTATACTATTAAACGAGCAATATTTGTATATAATATATATATTTATATATTTGTAATCACGTTCTCGAAAACGGCTCTAACGATTTCGATGAAAGTTGCAATTTAGAGGTTTACGGGGGCGAAAAATCGATCTAGCTAGATCTCATATCTAGACAAATTCGTTTACTCCGTATTTTCACCCGAGCAGAGCTCGGTCGCCCAATGTTTAGAACAAGATGGCTACGTTAGAATAATGACATGACGCCATGGAATTAGTAAGTCCCTACTATCATGGTAGCATGGAATTAGTATTTACTATACCCGGAATTAGTATAAATTTTCCTATAGGTACTATTAAATGAGGATTCTCATTTTCATCAGAGCAGAGCTCGGTCACCCAGGTACTATCAATAAAGCCCGGTGATTCAAATAACTGTTCTGAATAAAAACAGGCCTTGCAATATCAAAATTTATGTACAGGCTGATTTTTCAAAAGTCATTTAGCTAAAAACAAAAATAAAACTAGCCCCTCTAGAATCGAATTTTAATGGAGCCAAATTGTAGCAAGCAAAGAGAACAATCGAGCCATATAATAAATAATATTTAAGAGTTACAAGTAGCCAAATAATAACCCTCTCATAGCTCCGAGCGTTTAATAATCTCTCGTTACAAGGAAATTGAAGAGGTTAGCAAACAACTGCTGTGCCAAAGCGTACTTATTTCATGAGAATAGCGGGAACGAGGCAAAATTGTGGATATACTCATGCCTTAATAATTCCTAGTCTTTGGAAATTTGATGTAAAAAAAAACATTTTCGCAACTACCGTTTTTGGTCCTAATGTCCGCACGATGGTATTATAGAAAGTTTTAAGGAATAAAGTTGGTCCTTCTAACTTAATGGGATATGTAATATAATGTAGTTGAACTTTTAAACGACCATACATATGAAACAATAACGTACGTAACGCATAGTATTCAGTACTAATTTAATTAGCAGTGATTACGAGAAAACGTATAATATAAATGGCTTTTGCATTGCGAAATATTTCGTAACAGAACAAAGACAGCTTAGTTGAATTATAATATTTTATAGTATACTTTGACATCTTACTCTTTGATACTCTGACATTGAAATGATACTTTGACATCCTAAATAAATTGTGTGTGTTTATGATATTATTAACTGTCATACCTCAAATTGTAATTTTAATTCGTAATTATGCAATCAATAATGTTAATGGTAATCTAATAATCTCTATCCTGTAATAAATGTATGTACCTAATATTTGCACGCCACACTTGGCAGAATGTGACGATACCATTGACTTATCTAAAGACCATTATAATGTACCATATTCTGACTAATAAATGATTATGATTATGAAGTCACGCTCATGTGACTATTATAATACATCAGCATACAACATGACGTGACGGGTTCCTTGGCCCGTCGGGCTAAACACAGACTTCTTTGAACACCGTCTCTTCTTTAGTATTCTCACATCATTTGCATAAAAGACACAGTGTTTGATTTCAAATACAAACTGCACAGCCCATCGCGTTTTCACAATAGTGTCCTATTATTTTCGACCATAATTTTCCATGTCCTTACGAAGGTTGCTGTGGCTGCCTTCACTCCAAATACCCTCAGCCATTCAACCCTTCCATTCGGGCTTGACAAAAAATACTCCACTTTGTAAATATTGGACGTCCAGTGTCTAACGACGTTGGTATAAAATGTAAGAGAAGGCGGGTTAAAAAAGCGATTTTATCGATGTACAATTCAACTGTCTTTATGTTGTAATAATTATGCAGATTGCAGATTTCGCAGAATTTGGTTGGCCAAAGAAGAATATGTGGCAATGTAACCTTACATTACTTAATATGGCAGTGGAGAGCGCGGTCCATAATAATTAGCGTTTTTTGAAGCGCAAATTATTATGCTAAAAAAAGAATTGGGCTATCTCTAGCCCAATTTTTTTTTCATACGGCTTTTTTATTTGCGATCACGAAGATCGCAAATAAAAAAGAGAACTTAATCAATTGACTTATTGGAGCCATTAATATTATAATGTGACACCTGTTTCAGGGTCTCGCTCATCCGCTGCAAGATTCACGAATACAGAAGAGATTTCACTCTTCCGGAGTCGAAAGCAAAAATGAACCTCTACCGCGATCTCTTACCAATTAAGTCACACACCCCAACGTATTGTGTTGGCCCTTTGTCCTTTTAACGCCACTTGTTTGTTTGAAGTCGTCGGGTATTACAAGTCCATTAGGTTCCTCGCGGATATATTGAACCATCACAGAGGTGCGGAGGAGACGAGGCGTCGAAGAATGCTGATGCTTTTTTTTTTGGAATAACTGCTGCATGGTTGGGTATAGAAATTGAAAGGCAAAGGCAGGATTTTTATAAATAAATCCTTGGATATTTTGCATACACGTTGTTGTAACTACGGCACGTTGTAATGTGAATTTAACTTTGTATTTCTGACTTATAGTTTCTTGGTAGTATTGGAAGTCAACAACCTACATACTAGTCAAAGGTGTTCGGTATAAATACTTTAAGGCAAATGAAAAACCTCTGACTGCTTATTCTACAATCTTGCACTTTGCTAAGACTCAGCTAATTTGACCAAACTTTTTAATTCATTTCACCAAACCTGTCAAAATTCATATCTAACAAAAAATAGACACTGCATTCTCTAATTCCCGAAATATCTAGCGCCGTCCATTGAAGTGTCCTCCTATTTTTATTTGTTTATCCCCATTACGTTTTTGGACAAAAGGCGTCGAGTGTTTGGTCGTCTTCAAGAGACCAACAAACGTCTCGGGCAAATAGCCCGGGTTCCCACGATTGGTGCAACCAGTTTCTATGACCCTTATAACCGTAATAAGTGAAATAGTTCACCAGAATTTTGATAACGGGAAGGGAGTGTGAGTGCACCTCTATGATCTATGATTGACATCTAGGAGTTTACTGATTTATTTCGTTGTATTTTGAAGATTTATAAGAGAAAAGGACAGCGAACGTCAAATACCTCAAACAGGACTGCAATGGAAGTGAATAGAAATGGCAAAGAATATTAGAAGAGGGAAGATAGAGGTTTATTTGAAGCATTCCCGTCGAGTGTAAAGAAATGAAAACTACACTACTTAGTGTAGAACACATTTGCAAAATACAAATCAAGATTGCAAATCTGAGTTTTATACCACACCATTTTTAACTTTCTCTGATTGTGTGGAAAAAAAATATTAAAGAAAGATAACAAATTTTCATCCAGGTTTGACACAAGGTGGAGTCACAAGATACTTAGTAATTTTTTGCTGAAATAAATTCGCTTCGATAGGAAAGAATGTTTCCTGCAACGGCGGGTGTTCATTTGATAAGAAAAGATGCCCATTGAAAGCTGCTGTGGCAAATATTTTGTTTTAATTGATTCCTTGCAATGAGGACATTAAAAGCTTGTCGACGTCACTTAAATTATTGAAACGTCTTCACTTGATTGCAAAATATCAAGCTATACATTTCCAGTATAAGCTGATCTCGATTTATATAGGATTTCCATACAATGCGAGGTCAGCTGATACTGGAAATGTATAGCTTGATATATAGCCGTATACGCATATCCTATAGAAGCAAATATAATTGAATTATGGGGAGTAATTAATACACCCAAACGTATGTTTTTGATAAGTTATCATTATAATACTTTTCTGAATTTTGATTTATTAGCCATTTCTATTTAAAGAAGATTTTTTATCTGGATATCAATTAATATTTCCGGTTTAATTTGGGATTTTAAATCATGCGGATAATCCGCGTAATTTTCTATTGCCCATATTATGCTCAAAGTTCCAAATGTATAAGTAGATAAGATGCTTGACACAGGAAATATTGAAATAATACAAATCGTCCCATAACAACTTAAAATACCATAACATCACGCCTGTAATCCCCGGTGGGTTAAGCAGAGGTGTAAGTACGAACGAACCGCAATTTACTAATACGCCTAACAATAGCCAAGCATTTTTTATTTCTTTGTTTCTGATTATTGTCGTTATTGACGTTTGCCTGCTCTATCTTAAATCTAACTTCTTTAGCTTCATCTCTACATGTGCTGATGAGAGTAAATAGTGGAGGTCTTTTACTAAGCCTATTTAGCCTGTTTTGCTATCCCTCAACTGGATTCGTTATCTTGTGACGTTCGTTGTAACAACAAAATAAATCAATATTTTTGTTACAATATACACAAAACATGTGAACCTGACTTCAAAATATGATATTATTAAACTCGACGTAAAGGTAATAGAAGCGGGGTAAAGAAACTCGACGTTAAGGGAATAGAAACGGGACAGAAATCGTAGACTCGACGTAGGAGTAATAGAAGTGAGTCAAGGTTCTCGACTCGACGTAAAGGGACTCGACATAAAGGGAACCATTCGTAAGTACATAATTCACCCTCATTTAGCCAGTTATGTTTAAGTCCTATGTAATAGGGGCGAGCCTATTGCCATCAACCGGGCACAAATCCAGACTCCGGATTGATACTGAGAAATTTCTGATGAAAAAACTCAATAAGAACTTATAAATATTAAAACCTTTGTTTTCAACGAGCATTATACAAATCCAAAACACAGAATTTGACTGGTAACATTTGAAAACAATCAAATCAAATCTCTAAACACAGATAAACGTTTAAAAGTCAGTCGTATATCCGATGGCATAATAATGACTGCTCGTTGAAAACAAACTTATCTTGATGAGACAGTTGAAGCGCAGGCGCACCATTAATAACCCCGTATAAATAATAACATCATTACTTCAAAGATAGACCACCCAAAATCATCACCTTTATAATATGTGCATCATAATGTGATCGTAAACTTAAGAGATAAGGAAGAAAATCAAGGAAAAATAGAGGCTAAAAATATTTAAAATTAAGAGAAATTGCCGCTCGTCCGTAATAATTGTAGGCCCGTGGTGTCGGCAATTTGCATATCATATGAGGAGCTAATGGATGTAAGATACGATTTTTTATGGAATTTTCTTGCATGAACATGCACAATCGTTATTAGCATAGATAAAGACCAAAGAGAAAAATTAGACGGTAAACGAACGAGTTTTTAAACGGCTGGCTTGTTTGTAATCGATGGGGTACTTTGTAATTGGTACTTAATAGATGAAGATGGTAACAGGGATAATTTTTCATTAAATGTAATTATGAAGCTGTTAAACTCTTTTTCTTTTAAGAAGAGGGTCTGGTGACTTAAGGAGTTGTCAGGGAAGGTGAATAATATGCTTTCGTAGAATTCAATTAGGTCCTTTTAATGATAGTTTGTAAATTGAGATGTCATTATTCTGTAGGTACGCTGCACGGGTAAATGAATAATTTTTAGAGTAGATATGAATCCTACTAATATTATAAACGCGAATGTTTGTGAGGATGGATGGATGGATGTTATTTACTCTTTCACGCAAAAACTACTAAACGGATTTGGATGAAATTTGGCACTCAGATAGTTTATAACCTGGACTAACACATAAAATGCTTTTTATCCCGATATTCCCACGGGATCGAGACTTATGCTAAAGACCAGGCCCGGGTCGATGGCGCGTTGTGTTCCACGCGTGCTTCAAAGAGATGTCAGCAGAACTGACGGGTCCGCTAGGGCCGATGCCTTTCCGGGTCGCGGGAAAGTCTGAAAGGGATACCGTGGCCCTGGCAACATGGAAACTGAAGGAACACGGGTCGGGTTTTAAGAGTCTGACACGCCCTCCCGCTCAGCCCAGAGCGGGAGAAGTTATTTGATAATTTCCCACCCAAAAACAAAAGGGTAAAGGCTTCTTCTCATACAGAGAAGGCAAGAACATTGATTAACACGCTTGCTCAAAGCGATTTGGCGATTTAGACTTATATCTATAATATATTCTATTGCATACAATAAATAAGAGTCGCTTTTAGTGTCTGTCCGTGTGACCGCGTTGTTCTTCTAAACTGCGCAACAGATTTAAATGCTGTTTTCACCATCATTAAGAGCATTTATTCCAGAAGGTTTATGTGTTAATTACATTTATATGATTTATTGATTTATATAATAATAATATAGAAATCTCGATGTATTTTCAAGTCGCAAAAACTGTGCAAACAGGGCTCGCTAGTCCCCCTGAATATATAATATAATTACATAATAATATTATAAATGCGAAAGTGAGTTTGTTTGTTTATTTGTTTGTTTGTTACGCTTCCACGCTAAAACGGCTTGATTTGGATGAAATTTGGCACATGGGTAGACCATGACCTAAGTTAAGACATAGAATACTTTTTATCCCGATATTCCCACGGGATCAAGACATATGCGGGTGAAACCGCGGGGCGCAGCTTTTCAATTTTTTTTATTATTTTTGTCTAGTTATATGATTGTTTGAACATCATATAATAGGTAGATCGATTATCGAAAGTATCATATTCTCCGCGAGCTTTTAACGTTTTATTCAAAAAACATTAGGTGAGGTTTCTGTTTTATTTTATAATCTATGCAACTAACTGTACTTAAATCGCGCTACTAAAATATGCATCGACAGTTTTGGAAGGCGTTCCGTCATGTAATGAGCATATTTAATGGACAATATTTATAAATAATTTATTGTTTAAGCTGTTAAGGCGAATACTATCGCTCGAATTAATCTCGCTACCAGATTGGTAATCATTACATCATTTAAAGGAATTTAGTGATCCCATTTTTTTTGTCGGTTACTATATTGTAGGTATACCTATCGTCCGGTGATTTGTTGTAGATCAAAAGTATATAGAGAATTTTTTTTGCCCCAAAACGAGGACATATCCCATTTTCTAAAGAAGACTACTTAATTAAGTAAATTAGAAATGGTTTTCATGGTTTTCATAACCCATTTTTTTGCGATATTTAATTTCATTTTTGTTCAAGATAAAGTTGTACTTGTGTAAGTTCGTAACAGACATTAGATATATCCCCGGTAGCGAAATCGATCGAATTACCATTCGATACCCCGTAACCGCAAAACTATCACCTCGCATCAGATCGTGTCGGATGTAATAAATCTTATCTATGTCTAGGTAAATATTTTAATAGTTCATAGTTTAGTTTTTTGATAAAAAAAATATTCCGACGAAGTGAGAACCTTCTCCTTTTTTGAAGTCGGTTAAAAATTCGAAGAGGATGATGAAAAACCCGCTTTAGAATACTACGTAGTACAAGACACACCCGTATCCGTAATTTTTTAACCTTTGTTCTTCCAATAAGAGAACTAACACATTATGTGTACCCTTTAATTAGTTAGAGATCATGTGCTCACGTCTAGTCAACAATTAGAAACCGTAAGTTTCTAAAAACAAATAAACACGAAAAGGATGTTAAGACAAGATAAGGAAAATTGAATAACTAATATTTTCCAGAAAGGGTGTGAATGCCGATAGTCACTCGCTGGCTCTAAGGCAAGCCGATTAATGCCCACAAAGCCAGTCCTTTTAGTACTGGTAACACTGCTGTTCATAATGGCCTGGGGTTACTTTCATGGTATATGTCGATCAATACAAGGTCATCGGTAAAAAGGAAGAAAGATAATATGCATTCTAGGAACAACACTAAATGATAAGCTTCGACTAAGGCCAACTTTGTACTAAACAAACAGCTTAATAACACTACGAAGTGAAATATGACTTTAATTTCGGAAGTTAAAGTTATTGTTCCGACTTCCGAAATTAAAGTTATTGTTCACTTTGTAGTGTTATTTTTGGAAGTCGGTTGTTTTTTTTTTTGTAGAAAGTTTTTATTTTTCACTTTTTAGTTGTGATACCTGCCCCACATAAATTCGAATACCACCACCTGCTATGTAAATAACAGTGACTGGAAATTATCATATCATCCACATACTAAGTAGAAAAAATACTTATTATTGAAGTTAACTCAAAAACTACAAAAGCAATGTTAATACAATTTATATGGGACCATCTCTGAAGTATGATCAACCAAACAAAAAAGTATCATCAAAATCAATTCATAATTGGCGGAGTAATCGCGTAACAAACATACAAAAAACGTACAGTCGTTTTGAGAACCTCCTTTTGGAAGTCTATTAAAAAGGAAACGTATTTGACAAAGTCATAATTGTTAATAAACAAAAAAACATAAATTTGGTTAATATCATTGATCTTGGTTCTTTTATTATCAATTTAAGATATCGCAGTTCATTGTTTGCCCAGACTACGCTGTAGGGCTCTTCTAGGCTTCGTCCTTTGCAACACCATCACCAACTTTGCAGTCATATTTTTAAATTTTTCGTCAAAAAATACTGCCGAATATTTTTACTATATCGTTGGCGTAGGTAGAGAACTAAATAACTAAAATTTTCTTGTTTGTAAAAAATTGCGATTTATTTAAGCGACATGATTTGGGTGTTAAGAAAATGGTGAAAAGTTTATTTGACCAAAATCGCAGTTATTTAGTTCTCCGTTCACGCTGACGATATTGCTTTGTCCATTATTGCATATGTATCATTAGATACGGAACTCTGAATTTTGCAAGTAACTTCCTCGCTTTCAGGCTCATCTGATTCTGGTTATTCTGCGCCATGGTTCAAGATCACCGGCCGAGGTGATATTCTCTTCCGTACTTTCACTACATATCTTTCCAATATCAAACCTTCTATGGCCTTAATACTAATGGTAACCTTATCAGACATTTTATTATATTGTACTTCAAGACACAATAGCCTAGCCCAGTTCAATCAAATATGTATGAGATCGACCTTACCCTTATTATGTTCCAAAAGTGTAATCAATAAAGTCTTGGGCAGATTTAATCGTTCAATTACCGCTTCTGTAGGAAGCCGACAAGCGCGGCATTCGTGAAACACCGAGCCCGTTTCACGAACATGTATTTCTTCTCGCTTCTTGTTGATAGTAGAATCGGCAGAATACTAAGTAGCGTCAGATTTTATTATTGAACACTTTTAAATTATTAGAAAGATACATACCTTTTTTTATTTTTTTGGGTGGAAAATTATCAAATAACTTCTTCCGCTCTGGGCGGAGCGGGAGGGCGTCTCAGACTAAAATCCACCCGTGTTCCTTCGGTTGCCTTGTTGCCGGGGGCCACGATCTCCCTTTCAGTTTTCTTCGCACCCCCGGCAGGCATCGGCCCTAGCGGACCCCGTCAATTCTGCTGACACCTCTTTGAGGCGCGCGTCGAACACAACGCGTCGTCGACTTGGGCCTGGTCCTTATCGGACGGCGAGCTACCCATTGCTCACCGTCCGCAAGCCCGCGCCGACGGTAGCCGGAAATCGGCCTGCGATTCCCGACGCCCAGGGTGTCTCCTCCTATGGCAGTTAAAGGCGTGAGGACGCGAAATTTGCCTCTCCCTCACGCGTTCCGCCTCTTCCTTCGCGAGCATTATCTCCTTCGGAGAAGGAGGTGACGGCCTCACATTTCCTCTCGCTCCGTACCATGGCCTGAACCAGGGCCGGACGCGAGGGATCATCGCCGCCGAAAGATACATACCTAGTGTCAGCATGTTCAATGTTTAAACCTTCCTGTTTCTTGTGATTAGCTGGTGATCAGAAATTCGTTTGAGTTTGAACTGATCGGGATTCTCAAAACATAAGCCATAGCTAATGCATATGATGATATGACATCTAAAGAGTTGAAGTTGAAACTTTACGATGTGGTGGTATGGTATTATAATATATATAAATATATGCTGTTGTGTCACTGGTGCGGTGTTCATTGGTCGGAAACCTTATTTCCTATGCGATAAGCCAAAGGTAATTGAGACGAGAACTAATTCCTTAAAAAAGTTTTAAGCGTTTTTTCTACGGGTACAGATTACCATAAAATTAAGCTTGCTACATATCCTAAAGATTAACCTTGGATTATTATGAGTACACCTGAAACAATGGATATGAATAATTCATCTGCAAACACTGATTTCATCAAGGTTTTAAATTTGTTTCGCAACTGTCAATATTTTGTTAAGATAATTGTTTTTAATATTATCTTATTTACACAACTGTAGCACGTTGCTAAGTATGGTAGAATTATTATAAGACTTTGGATCATTAGTGCTAATTGAATTAATAATATTAATTTAATCATGCCATTTGTCGGGTCAAGAACAAGTGAAATAAGATTTTGTTTCATAGTTTTTTCTTGATTGTTCTTTATGAACTAGGTATAGATATTACTATAAAGCTAAAAGCGTAAAAAGGTTATCAATGGTTAAGTCACAGTATAATAAAGTAACAGTATTATGTCTCGGTAGTGCAGCACTGAACTTAAAATAATTACCTACGGCCGCTCGGTAGATAAACCTTCTGCGTCCGTGTGTAACTGCCGTGCACTAGAGACTGTTGCGTATTGATATACACTGAGATTTTGAAGCGCGTCGTTTCGCCCGTTTTCTATGAAGACATAATACTGTTACTTATTTCTACTGTGGTTAAACCTAGTGCTTTAATGATAGAAATGTCTTTGTTCTCATGATGACGTTCCGCTAGCCGTAAAAAATTATATTATCGTTTGATGTGTTAATAGTTTATAAGATAGGAATACGCTAAAATATACTTACCTAAGAAAATGTGTATTTTTTGCTTTCTTTGGTTACGTTTATGTATTATATTATCTGTTAGAAGCATTTCGAATTAATTTATTACCATGTTTACTTGTTTTTGAAATTTTACCATAGGTAGGTAATTGATATTGTTCATGATATCTGTTAGAAGGTTAACGATCCGTACTTTACCTACTTGTTGATGATTTGGCGGTGTTTCTACAGAGCGAGTGTCATTTGTTTTCTGTAACGATCATCAGAGGGGCAATTCCCGTATTTTTTAAGAATGTTCGCATTCTATTGTCAGCCTCAATCTGTCAAAAATACCTCTTATAACCCTACCTACATTTTTAATAAGTTCTTTATTTGAATTTGTTATTGCAACTAGAATTTGAAAGTTTTCTAAACACGTGTATTTTATTGGCTTTCAGATCGAAATTTTTCAAATTATATTATGACGTTCGATTAAATTGAATAGCCACTGTACACTCCGCGTTGATTAGTTGATTTGTGTCACATCTCATACATATACAATAGGTATGCAGGGCAAAGCAAAGTTGCCTAATACCACTTCTAGCCTTGCGTTCTGATCAAAATTTCTTAATTTTCCATATATAGGATGATTTTGATTGATTTCTGCTCGAAATTATGTTGAATGTTGAATTTGTGTTGCGCAATATCCCTGTTTTATTGAGCGTATTTAGCTAAAGCTTAGCTATTTATCTTCAAATCCATTTTCTTTAAATTCGAGGGCAAAAAGCATTTAGACGAATTTTCAAATGGTTGTGTTAATTCAATCTCCTGTCTTTGAACTTGGTTTCTTTATGAAATAAGGGTTTTCTCGCATAAACAATTTGTTAAAATTCCTAAAAATAATCACCATCTTTGCAAGAAAACTCGGTACCTAACTTTATTATACAGGCAGAGAAATTATTATTACGCAAATTGACGCCCTACGTCAATTTGCCGTGATATAGTCTTTCCATCGGCCGCAAGAATCCGCTGGATGCGAGAAGCACATAACGGTCACGACATCTTTTGACTGAAATGATGATGATAATGATTTATTTCCTACAGCTGTCAAAGAATGATTTGTGATTTAAATATCGGACAATTTAAGTTGATAGTTAATTTGCTTGTAAATTAATTAATTCCCTGACTTTATATTAGAGCTACAAATACAAATTAAACCCTGTCCCATTATAATTATAATCATCCTATAATTTAATTTTATTTTATTCTTAATATTGCTATGGGTTAATACT
Organism: Omphaloscelis lunosa; assembly: GCA_916610215.1. Taxonomy (NCBI): domain Eukaryota; kingdom Metazoa; phylum Arthropoda; class Insecta; order Lepidoptera; family Noctuidae; genus Omphaloscelis; species Omphaloscelis lunosa. The sequence goes on from OU744255.1 coordinate 7,938,258, forward strand.
TTTCCTGTTGGGCATCTCGTAGCTGACCTCTGAGGTCATGACTACTTAACCGGTCAATCCTGTGGTTGCCTTAAGCTGCTACACTCAAAGCCTCCAGCCAGGGGCATAATTTAAAAACTAAGCTAAAAAGCTAGGTGAACGCTCGCTAAGGGCACCCCCTGTGGGGTACGAGCCTCGGCTTAGGGCGTCAAAGATGGGACGGGCTGGATCAAAGTTTTGATCATTATTATTAATCGGGGAATTTAAATCTACGTGCACAGCTGCAACAACTGCTAGCACCTCGTTTTCGAGCAAGGGTCGGGGAGGAGTATCATTTACTCGGGGTCGCGGACGCGATCGCAAAGGACCTCGACGGCGAGGTCGGAATGACGGGAGGCGTCTGTATTTGTGTAGAGTACTAGTGGCCCTATTGCTCTCCTGGAGGAGGGTTATGGGGTCATCAGGGTCGGTGAGAACGTGTCTAGGTCGGCGGGTATGGCTAATCCTACTTGGGACATAACTGGCGGCCTCGACAACCAGAGGGTTGCGATGTTTGACCGCGGAATCGAAGTAACGCTTTGCAAGGCGTTTTAGAAATTGGTGGATCGTGGGGATTTTAAGGTCGAGATGGAGACTCTCGTTCCTGACATACCATGGGGAGCCTGTGGCCCTACAGAGGAATCGGTTTTGGAGCGTTTGCATCCTATGGATATGGCGAGGTTTTGCATGAGCAAAGACGGCACCCGCATAAGTTATGATGGGACGGATACACGCTGTGTAGATTCGCAATTTGCACTTAAGTGACAACTTGCTGCGTGCGTTAAGAACGGAATGGAGCCTACCGAGAGCGAAAGCGGCTCGCGAACGAACCTTCTTGATGTGCTCAGCGAAAGGGTTAATACCTGTAATAAATGAAATAATAATAATAACCCAATTATCGTAACTCTACGCTGACGTCGTGGTGGGGCTTGCGCGCTCCGAACTTCATCCCGGAGCTTATGGGTTTGGGTAGCTAAGTGAACTGGTTATCTAGAGCTAGAAAACCCCCGGTTGGTGCAAGACTGTTGTAGGATATGGAAACAAAGATTTCCATATCCTACAATAGTCTTGCACCAACCGGGGGTTGTCCTTGGGTGCACTTGCATAGCGCGAACAGGGATAATCGTCGGTTGGTGCCTCATTTCATTCAAAACGCCTAACGGGCCTCTGCGAGTTGGCTTCGGCCTCTCGTACGCCTTCCAAATATCCGGTACTCCAGGGTCTACAGATGTGTCAAAGAAAAATAAATAAATAATAATAATAATATTCCCGCTGCTGGGAAACAAGCCTCCTCTCGGTGAGAAGGAGTGGGTCGTAATCCATCACGCGGGCTCAATGCAAATAATCAGTTTCTAATTACGATAGCTAGGTTTGAACTGTTGAAGGAATTCCATTTCAAGATAACCCACAATTTTACTGCGAAAATATGCAAATTAAATCATTTATACAATAAGATTCTTATCTAATAACGATATAAATCGATACTTATCTTTGAAGTTATTTGATAGATTTCTTAAATTCTTTTAGAACGACATGATATTGAACCTTTTTATTGTCGACCATGTTTTTAAATAAGCAATTCGAGTATTCTTAATATAATATGGGAATATTGATTAGGATTCAAAGAAAGTCAGAGTTTTTGTACCGTGGGAAGTTGGTATTGACTTTAATAATATAATTATTTAAAGATTGTGATGAATGAATCATTGGGTTAAGTTATTTAAGGTAACATAAAATGGCAAACTATGTAGGCCAAAATTATGGCAGTGGGACATCTTTAAATTAAAAGGTTTCGTGTTGATAGTTTTGCGACTGAAATCTTTTAAGGCTGTTTTTTTTGGGTGGGAAATTATTTTTCAAATAACTTCTACCACTCTGGGCGGAGCGGGAGAGCGTGTCAGACTTTTACTGACTAAAACCCACCCGTGTTCCTTCGGTTGCCCTGTTGCCGGGGGCCACCATCTTCCTTTCGGTTTTCTTCGCACCCCCGGTAGGCATCGGCCCTAACAGAAAATATTTTAAAGCTGGATCCGCTAAGTCTGTGGTAAAAGAACCATCGCAACTATGCGAGTGATGTTTCTTCTTCATAGGAATCGACCAATTGGAATCATGCACCAATCTTCTGATGGTTCATAATTGAGGTAGGTTTATGTAAATCAAAATATTATGATTTTGAATTACTGGCAACATTCTGATCAGCGCATCTTTTCAACACCATAGAATGCGCTATTGTCGAATAGCTCTTATTGACTTATCTAAGCTTGCCTTACGGCCGAACCCAATAACCTATTTTCAGTAAGATCGCTGTTGATGGTAGACGGTATAATTCTATGTCATATTGTCTTCCTACAATTCCGTAAGATTCCTAAGGCGCGGGACACACACAAATGGTGAGTGGCGCAGGCGTGGTGGCGGTATGGCGAGGGCGTTGCGCCGCCCGTTTTTTATTTCATACAAAATGTATAGAAACGACGTGGCGCGGAACATACACATAACGCCCGCGCCGCACCGTCGCCTCGCCCGCGCCACGCCTCTTGTGTATATTCCGCGCCACGTCGTTCGGCGCCACATTTAGTATGAAATATGAAAATAACGGCGCAACGCCCGCGCCACACCGTCGCCACGCCTGCGCCTTACCCGCGCTCCTGGCCACTTGTGTATGTCCCGCGTCTTATTTTGTGACAGATTATTGGAACGTTAAAACCATAGATAGATAGGTGTTTCTATCTCCAGTACGCCAAAACTGGTGATAGATAGGTTATTGGGTTCGGCCGTAAATAGGAATGTATTATCCTACAGTACAGCCATCGAGAGAATGCGTTCCTGACACCTGTCAGTTGGACTATTTCTAATACTAATAAGGATCAAATTTGCAAAACACATATTCATTATTATGAAACTGACAGGTGTCAAGTACATATTCTTTCGATGGCTGGACTGTAATATGATTTATTTTTATAGGAAGATATCAAAGCATTTTTTTACCTACCTGTTTATGTGTAACTAACTTAATGTAGAACGTAGTTAGCAAAAGGAGGAAAACAGAATTCTAAGGTTTGTTCTGTTAACCTGACCAGAGTGTTCATGGAACCCATTACTGAACGAGTTATTTCTAAAGTAAATTGTACGATTTCGAGTAGTGGTAGTCGGTACCTACCTCCATTTTCCTTAATCCATTCATGCATTAATGTAAATACGGATCTAAGTCAAGGAAAATAGGTATGTATAGTATAACAGTAAGTTTATTATCAGCAAACAGTAGGCTTGGGTTTACTGGTACATTCCTAGTACGCCGCAAATTATCGTCACCCTCCTACTTAACTTTTCCGTAAGAAGAGTCTGATAATATTTTTTATGAACAAATTATTTGTTAGACAATGGCAAAAACCCACGGCGAGGGAGAAATTGTGACATTTAAGTTGAGCAGATCGCAGCATTTTATACAGAAGCAGGCCATATATATACGATTAAATATAATTGAAATGACTGTTTGTAATGTCAAAATAGCAGATTTTTACCAAAAGCATATGAAAGCATACAAGTAAATTAAAATAAAAAAATAAAAAATTGTTTGTCTGTCTGTTCGTTCCGGCTAATCTCCGAAACGGCTGGACGGACCGATTTTGGTAGGACTTTCACTGGCAGATAGATGATGTTACAGGGAGAACTTAGGCTACTTTTATTTTAGAAAAAAAAAGGGTTCACGCGGTCGAAGCCGCGGGCTATAGCTAGTTATTAGGCAATAAAAATAAACCAGGAAGAACCAATGCTTATTTGAAAAAAATCTAAAGTCACACTAATAGATAAACACTTCGTCCAGGTTTTCCAACATTGTATCACATTCCCGAGGCTGAATTTTTCCACATATGAGACCTAGCTAGATCCATTTGTCACCACCGTAAATAAATCCCTGTATTGCAAACTTTCATCAAAATCGTTAGAGCCGTTTTCGGGAACGTCATTACAAATATATATACTATAAACCAGAGGTTCCCAGACTTTTTTCTCATAGACCACTTTCAACATTTAGCTGGTTCCGGTGGACCCCTTTTTTTTGGTTGGGATATTATCTAATAACTTCTGCCGCTCTGGGCATAGCGAGAGGGCGTGTCAGACTCTTACTGACTAAAACCCGCCCGTGTTTCTTCGGTTGCCCTGTTGCCGGGGGCCACGATCTCCCTTTCGGTTTTCTTCGCACCCCCGGCAGGCATCGGCCCTAACGGACCCCGTCAATTCCGCTAACATCTCTTTAAGGCGCGCATGGAACACAACGCGCCGTCGACCCGGGCCTGGTCCTTATAGGACGGTGAGCTACCCATTGCTCACCGTCCGCAAGCCCGTGCCTACGGTGGCCGGAAATCGGCCTATTATTCCCGACGCCCAGGCCGTCTCCTCTTGTGGCGGTTAGGAGCGTGAGGGCGCGAAATTTGCCTCTCTCTCACGCGTTCCGCCTCCTCCTTCGCGAGCATTACCGTTTCGCAGAAGGAGGTGACGGCCTCTTATTTCCTCTCGCTCCGTACCATGGCCTGAACCAGGGCCGGACGCGAGAGATCACCGTCGCCGATCGCCTCTACGAGGACACGGCGATGCTCCGCCCAAGCCGGGCAGACCTCCAACGTATGCTCCACCATGTCCTCCGGGTGATCCACACAATGGTGACACCCGGGCATTTCCTCCCGCCTTATCCTGTACAGGAACCTCCCGAAACAGCCATGTCCGGTGAGGACCTGCATCAGGCTGAAGATGAGGATGCCGTAGCGCCTCTCTAGCTACTCCTCAAAGAGGGGTCTTATCGCCGCAATTGTCGTGTGTCCGGTGGAACCCTTTTTGTTTTGGTGGGAAATTATCAAATGACTTCTCGGCGGAGCTGTCAGTCTTACTGACTAAAACCCACCCGTGTTTCTTCAGTTGCCATGTTGCCGGGGCACCGGTGGACCCCCTGCAGCTACATTTCTACCATATTCCCAAAACTCGACAAAAAATGTGAAGATTAAATCTAACTATGGAAATTTGTGTTGCCAATGTAGATCCCGTCGAGTATACCGTGGACCCCTGCGGGTCCATTTGGACCACTTTGGGAATCAGAGCTGTAAACAAATATTGCAAATTTTATTAAATGGGCAATATTTGTGTAGGATAATAGGCATAGTGCAAATAACGATAGCTTTTTAAAGACGGTAAGCCAGAAGCTGAGACAGAAGATTTAAAAGAATTTTCTACCACAGTGTACACCGAAAATATAATTTTAATAATAATGAATCTTGTTACCGACCGGTACTAGACCAAACAAAACCAAGTACTTAACAAAACTGTATTAATAATAATTGATAATTAACATACCATCCGATACTTAAGAAAGGCCATGTGATGTATTATTAGATAAGCAACTGAATTTTTTATCAATTAACAATCGATTAATTAATGTTTCTGTTACAGTATTTTTCATGTAATTTCAGTATAGTTTAGATAATTAAGGGCATATACAGAGAGCCCACTATATTTATTACTAGCACAATATTAAATTGTTTGTCGCAAAAAAAAGCCGCACATGTCACCAACTCGATTTTCAATAGGCTTTGATTACGACCTATCTTGTCCAAATTGTTGTACCATTGAACAAACGAATGAAATGCACCGACTCCAAAGATTTGCACTAAGCTCTGTAGCCTCATGTTTCATGGGGCTACAAAGACCATTGCAGATCAAGGAGTAGATCAGGGGCGCGATAATGATAGGGAAGGCGTGCCCTTAGGATGTGAAATGTGCTACCGTAGGCGCGGTCTTGCGGACGGTGAGCAATGGGTAGCTCGCCGTCCGATAAGGACCAGGCTCGGGTCGACGGCGCGTTGTGTTCCACGCGCGCCTCAAAGAGATGTTTGCAGAATTGACGGGGTCCGCTAGGGCCGATGCCTGCCGGGGTTGCGAAGAAAACCGAAAGGGAGATCGTGGCCCCCGGCAACAGGGCACCTGAAGGAACACGGGTGGGTTTTAGTCAGTAAGAGTCTGACAGACCCTCTCGCTCCACCCAGAGGGGTAGAAGTTATTTGATAATTTTCCACCCAATAAAAAAAGGAATTGAAATCTGTATCTATGAAGTAAAAGACATGCTGCGTCGATCCCAACTAACTAAATTGGGATATGGGAAGCAGGATGATGATGTTACGTCGAGCATTCCACCAACTACACCACCAACTGTCTATTAATAGCACTGCATTGGTTTAGAGAAAAGTTGAGACTAAAGACCGAACTAACATAATCGACTGTTGAATTGTTGAAATGAATTTCTCATATGTATATATTGTACTTTATGTCAAGGTATGATAATAATAGAAGATATCATATCACGTACGTTAGGATTGAAGTTAGCTTATCAACACATTATTGAGATCGTTATCAATCCCGAAGTATCAAATGCCCAAGGGAGTCCCCTAATGGCTAGTTCAAGGCATGATCCTTGGATAGTCTGCCATAATTAGTGCAGTATTCAAGTGATTTGATAATAGTTGAGTGATAATAGAGGTTTTCGTGGTTGATCTTTTTCCTTATATAATCCTTTTGGGGCTTCTTACACGTGGGGCTGACATCATGACTACGGTTCTACGAGATACATATAACGGCGTAGGATAGCCTTTACCAGAAGTGGTCTTCGTATCAGTGGTTCGCAGGTTCAATATCATCAGGATTGTGCCGGAATATAGCGGTTCATCGTGGACGTAGTACGAAAGCGGCTCCCCTCACATCATCTTTGTCATCAGAAGAATGCCGTCACGTAACCATCGATGCCACACTCCGCTAGAGTGACCGTCACCAGCCAGTATCACCCTTATCCGACCTTTACGGTGATTCCAGTAACTTCTTAAAAAAAAAAGACGCGGCGCCACTTGCTGCGCCGTCACAAACATAAACTAATTTCAGTGTTCTCACTTTTTTCTATGGGTGTACGCAGAAACTGCAGAACGCTACTTGCTACGATTCTTATACATATATTTCTTTGCTTCGTCTACGTTCATACATTTGGTCAGACACGCACGACGGTTGCGAGTACTACGCACCTGACCTTTCTGAAAAACATCACCAATGAGGACTATGTATCTTCTTCTAGGGCGAGCGTCTCTCTCGGCGTTTCCACTCACATCTGCCTTTTAAATACCTTTTGTTAGTCGCCTTTCATTCATCCTCTCAACATGATAAAACCATCTAAGCATACTCCCAGCTTAGCTTTATTACTGCAGTGTAAATATTTCTATGCTAGGTTCACGTTCTTTGGTTCTATTGCTTGACGAGAAGCAAGTTGAGCAAGGTATTTTTTATTGTCTTCTAGGTATACTTTTAGGTAATTCTTCTGTAGGTATGTAACTGAACTCCTCCTAAAAGGCTGCACCGATTTTCATGAAATTTGTGTGTGTGTTTGTGTAATCAGCTGGTAATGTATAAAGATAATATCATTCGTTAAATCTTTGTTGAAAAAGTAATACTTGCTATTAAAATAATAACTGTGACATTTCGAAATAGTAGATTATAATTAATCTGAGATATTTTGTGCACTAGCAACGCTCGACGGTTTCACCCGTATAAGTTCCGATTCCGTAGGAATATCGGGATAAAAAGTATCCACTGTTTTAATCCAGGTTTTAAACTATCTGTGTGCCAAATTTCATCTAAATCTGTTCAGTAGTTTTTGTGTGAAAGAGTAACAATTAAATAATAACAAATATCTATCCATCCATCCTCACAAATTTTCACATTTATTATTATAAATACATATTTATAAATATAGTAGGATTATTATTATTATATTATCTCCTTTATTTCATTTATATACATATCGTTTACATTTTTAAATATTTTTTATAAAAAACAAAAGAAAAAACTTATTATATTAATATAGCAGAATATATGCACTATCATTTTATACTTAGGATAGTATGAGTTACTTATGAGTGTAAAAGTAACCAGGATAGTGCTAATTTATAATATGTTTTCACTGCCAATTTATTGTATAAATAGTTATTATGCAAGCAAATCTATTCTTATCTTAGATAGCTAGATAAGTGCAAGAACAGTTAGCACTTTGTTGAAGTATATAAACAATGACGAAGCGTCTATTAGGACAAAATTATTTAGATTAATATTAAATCATTAGATAGTAAAATACCTATTCTATTTATATAATTTCTTGCCTTCAAAAAATGAAGATCGGAGATGCCTATTCAGAATGTGAGCTGTATTGCGGGGAACTAAAAAGCTAAATCCCACATTAGGTACAATACAACCGCATCGGGCCGCAGCACATCGAATTTCAATACAAAAACCGGTCAAATGCGAGTCGGACTCGCACACGAAGGTTTCCGTACCACCGTACAATATTTAACTCTAGGTATTTTTTTTTAAATTATAGTAAAAATAAACACATTTCTTGTTTAGTTTGTTCTCCTTTTTTATTATTGGTATATGAAAAATTTTAATTGTCTACCTATTACGGTTCATGAGATACAGCCCGCTGACAGACAGACAGACGGACGGAAAGAAAGAAAGAAAAGAAAGAAAGAAAAGAAAGAAATAAAATAAATTTATTTGACCCAGGTTAAGGCACATAAATCAAAAACAAAAAAACACAGAAAGCTTAAAACAGTATTGTGTACAGACGGAAAGTGGAGGCTTAGTAATAGGGTTCCGTTTGGCATCCCTCGGGTCTAAAAAGCGCGTTATAGCCCGTTGTAGTGTTCGATGGTTCATAGAAAATTTACAAAAGAGACCTAGGAAGATTATGCGTTACGGTGCTGTGCGCTCAAATCTGCGTCAGCCTTAAATGTTCAAATCTAACATAAACCGTAGTTAGTGTTTAAAAGACTAATTAATATATATTAAACACGGGCTTCTTACAAAAGAGCTATAACTTATTGGCCTTGACGAAATGCATTCAGTATCACTCAATATAAATGAGACGCCTCTAATTACATACAGACATCTGCGTAGGTATAAAACGGCGCTTCCCTGAATATTCAAGGGCCCGTTTTAATTTCGTCAAACCGGTATATAATATAAGTAATATCTATTATATTTAAGACAGTTACCACTAAGAGAACGAGTCGCGGCTTGTATGAACCGCTTTATTTTTCTAATAATTATTATTCTAATTCTTGTTATATTAGCATACAATATGAGTTCTTTAGAGCTTCGGCGCCAGAGCACCTACGCAAGCGTTTTCTGGTTAAAAAGTTCGACACGTCATTTCTCAACTGATTTTGTAGATTAGGTATACTTTACGTCACATAACACATGAACTAAGTGATTTTATTATTATGTCAGACACTAAGAAAGTAGAATGGATTTGTTTAAAATACAATCAACTATTCTAAGTTTTAAAATAATTAACACGTATAAAAATAATTTAGATTAAAATTGCTTACTAGTTAGTCTTATTAATATGCTAGATTGTAATAAATTAATTTATTAAGAACCTGCAAGGTAATTGCGTAACACACATAAAATTACAATTGAATGCAATGGGTTTCCTTTTGACAGTTCATCCACGTTAATTGCGTTATTTACGTTGTTGAGCATCCGAATTTTTCAAACCTATAAATAATAAATAAATAAATAACTAAATAAAATGTTTTATTTATAAAAATGTGCACATTTACAATAAGTAACTTAATAATTAAAATAGAGCACAGTTGCTTTATTGCCTGAACTAGGTTGAACCTGTGTTTCAGGCTACAAAGTGCATAAATACTTAATGTAATAAATTAACTAAGAGTATAAAGCATAAACTAAATTAAAATTAGATAAATAAATGTAAAATAGCATTTCAGCGGTTCTATTTGCAGACAACAAGTAGATCTTCTGTGAAGAAATGGATTAGCAATATCCTTCAAAACTCCCTGATTGCGATTGAAAGTTTGCTACGGAATTAGGGTGCTGGTTCTTTTTTTAATAAATAATAGAAAATGATACGTACGCAAGATTTTTTGATTGGGCTGAATTTAATTTAATGCATTTAAGTTGTTGGCGCCTATGAAATATGTCCGTTATTTTTTTTTAAACCTCAACTCTTGGCTGCATCTCACCTGATGGTAAGTGATGATCAGGCCGAAGGTGGAAGTGAGCTTCACCCGGAATCGTCAACCGTAGAGAAACTGGCTATCTTACCTCTAACTGCCGAAACACAACACTGCTGTTAACATTGTTGTTATGGCGACAGTCTTAGATAAGTACTTGGTTAAGCGATAACTTTTATCGTCAAACGTAATAATAATTACCTAATTTATGTGAATCTTTACCTACTGCAGGCGAGGAGATATTTGTATATAAAAATAATTTAAAAACGTTTATTTCAGACAAAAAAGTCCATAGGCCAGGCAAGGTTGTTAGTAACAATAATTTTGCTTATAACTAATGTAGGGTAACTACCCTGCTAAGAAAACCGAAAGGGAAATCGTGGCCCCCGGCAACAGGGCAACCGAAGGAACACGGGTGGGTTTTAGTCAGTAAGAGTCTGATACGCCCTCCCGCTCCGCCCAGAGCAGGAGAAGTTATTTAATAATTTCCCACCCAAAAAAAAGGTATGTATCAACCATATTTGTTCAGTATTTTCATTTTATTTTTTTTCAATAAAATACTGTTGTAAGCTTACTCATTCTTACTAGCTATACGATAGTAACTCTTTACTTACAGCTGCTAAGTATTATGTAAGCCACTGTTAACTTACGAGACTAGAGATCATTTGAACGGTTTCAGTTGTTGTTGGTAACTGCAAAAACAGTTAAGTCGACTTACATCGACGATATATTATCCATTTCTATGCTACCTACTATGTAGTTAGTAGCTAAAAGACGTTTGTTTGTGTTTAAATAATTTAATATGATGTTATTGTAGCAAGATACCAAATAAAGTCATAAGAGTATGCTGCCGCGTACGATGATGTTTTTCAGTAATTCATCAATTTTCCTAGGCGCTCCCTCGCCGGAGCCTGTAATATCGCAACCCAAGACTCGATTTTGAGCCTTACGTTACAATATTTTCGGCCTCCCTGACTGACGACGATTCGCCTGTTGGCGAAGTAGTTGTTTTCATTCATATTACAAATTGAATCACGAGTGCTCCTATTCACTACTGTTACATTACAGGCGAATGCTACCTACCGGTGAATGTAATGTTACAAATTGTGACATTACAGGTTGCGCACTGTCATACTCGGTTTTTCTCACTCACTGATGTAATGCTCAAATCTGAACTGTTACATTATAGGTGAATGCTTCCGGTGTGAGCACCTTCAGGTAATATAAATTCCAGATGGCAGATACGACTTTCCGCGTCAAAAAGTAAAAAGATTAAAATCCTTTTTGTATGTTGCCGTTTATTTGAAGATAATCTTATCAAAATCTAGGGAATTTGGTAAAACAAATAAAAAACATTTTCCCCGATTGATTTAGATTATAAAACGATTGTTGATATATAACAGGTACAATTTGATTTGATTACGATCTGTTTGTCGTAGTTTGTCTATTGGTAAATAAGAGTGTTACAAATGGAAAAATAGACCTGCGTAATCAACTTTAACAAAGTGATAAAGCGGCAAGCTATTTCCTACCGGAAAGTAAAGTTAGAGACAAGTGATCAGTGGTACAATTCATGCAGGAGTAATTATCTACAGATACTGATTTGTTGAAAAAAAAAATACAATACAATACAGTTTCCACAATTTAGTACCTACTGACAATGTGGTAGTTTTGTAAATATTGACGTTCAAAAGTGCCTTTAATATGCCTAATTGGAATAAATTATTTGACTTTGACCGTTAAAAATTAAAGCTGTGGTGGCCCAGTGGTAACGGAGTTGTAGATCGGTTCGAACCCAGGCAGGCGCTTCACTTTGTGTAATACTTTGTGTAATTTCATCAGCACTGCTCTCAAAACGGTGAAAGAAAACATCGTGAGGAAATCGCAATGTCCGAGCACCAAAAATTCAAAAACATGTGACATCTACCAACCCGCACTGGGCCCGCGTGGTAGATTACAGCCCACTCCCTCCCGAAGAGAGGAGGCCTGTGTCCCAGCAGTGGGAAAATTATTGGCTGATTATGATCAAGCATAAAAAATATCAGGTAGAGTACCTACCTGATGAAATCAGATCTAAAATTAGGTAAAAAACTTAAAACGTTACTTCAATCAACCGTTCATCAATTAATATCGTAGCATGTACAGTACATCTATGATGTAAAAATCACACCGTGAAAACTTAAGTGAAGGGAACTTGAAGTGTGTTAATCCCTAGCATCTCCCGGTCTATTCTCCAAAAACTTAGGTGAGTTGAGGTGTCAACAGTGTCAATCCTTAGCGATCCCTAGCATCAGATGGAATAACGGCTCACTTCCCCTCAATTTTAATGGAACTATTGTCCTGTGCCTAGCTCTGGTTTTTACTTTCATCATCCTCATATATCTAATCTAATCTAACTAGCCTGTATTGTCCCACTGGGGGGCAAAAGCCTCTCTAGGCCTCCTTTTCTACACAATTCTGTCTATATTTCATTCTCATATAACGCTGCTGTTCCCAAACACTTTTGAGTTTTTCACGATATCGGTCACAGGATAAAGCCTACTTAACCTTTGGATGAACCCCCCCCACTCACACACACACACACGACGTTTGAACGGATGTTCTTCTACTTATCACTCTCTGAAACTATAACAGATTGCCGCACCTAATAAGCTTAATAAATGTATTATGAACTAGCTGTTATCCGCGACTTCGTCCGTGTTTCAGAGATTAGCTGGAACAAACAGAGAAACAGAAAGAAAAAAAGAAAAGAAAAAACAGTGGCACTTCGGGGATGCCGACAGAACTGAAAACTTGAAAAAAAAAATCGGCTACACGTTGATGTCTTTTACTCCACGCACCGCGGTAATCAACGCGTTGATGTCTTTTTAATGGTCAAAAGGTGGTGTCATCACGGTGTCTCGAAATCAATGGTTTAGTCCCATCTCAAAAATTCCCAACGCGCCTAAAGAAGTTTTCACTTCAAAATTGTGTTTTTGTTGTGTGTAGGTACCGTAAATACTTTCTTAAGCATTTAGTAAAAAGCTGCGATTTTGACATTACAAACAGACACTTCAATTTTATTTATTTGTGGTATAGATGAATGAAATTGACGGCCTAGGTGTGATGGGTACAAATGTGTTGTAGGAGCCATAATCTTTGGATTCGTTAATCCGTTCATCCGGTCGATAGACTACAGAATTTCGCCAATGCAATCAATATCTTTTATAAAAATATGTCTGCCTTAGTAACAGATAGGTAATCTTATGATATGGTGTATCTTTGTAGTATTACGGATGGTAGATTAACTGAAAATACTTAGATTAAACCATACATGTGCGGACGACAATAATGCAACAACTTATCTCTTGCAGTTATCGTAGAAGACTGCATTAGTGGTAGGTTTTTATAAGGGAATCGCCTGAATATTGCGTAATTTTCTAGCTTTAAGGCTCGTGCAGACCAGCGCGATATCGCGGGCGCTACAGGCAGCGCGACCCATGTAGCGCCCGCGATATCGCGCTGGGTCTGCTCGAGCCTTTAGGCCTGAAACTGCGTTAAGTTTTACGGTTCCATACAATGCTCCGCTGCGGGAACACGCGCGGGCGTCCGTCGCGGGGACGCGGGTCCCGCGCTCGCGCCTCTTGTCCCGCTTCCGTGCGACGGACGCCCGCGCGGGGGGGCAGGCGCGGTGGCCGCCAGCGGTTTTGCAATGTTATCCTATAATATTAAACGAGCAATATTTGTATATATAAATATATATATATAATATTTGTAATCTCGAAAACGGCTTATGATTTCGATGAAAGTTGCAATGTATGGGTTTACGGGGGCGAAAAATCGATCTAGCTAAGTCTCACATCTGGGAAAATTCGTGTTCTCCGTATTTTCACCCGAGTAGAGTTCGGTCGCCCAAAGTTTAGAACAAGATAATGAATGATGACATGAGAATAATGACATGGCAGCATGAATTAGTATGTAGTAGGTGTACATGGGATTAGTATGAACTATCCTATACTATTAAATGAGCATTCTTTATTTTCACAAGAGCAGAGTTCGGTCGCCCAGGTACTACTTAATATGTTAACTTCTCCATCGACACGACTGTGCATGCACACCGTTAATTGAACTAGCGACACTGCATAAATAAAATAATACGTTTTCCGCGACGGGTACCCGCGACGGTGGCCGTCGCGTTCCCACGGAGCCCATCCGCGTGTCCCCGCGCGTAGATAAACACGCGACGGGTACCCGTAGCGCGCGCCTGCTTAACGCAGTTTCAGGCCTTACGCATAACCCTAATTGATAGTAAGAAAAATGCTAAACCGCGGAATAAAATTGGTGCTGTCAAACTGTAGGATCATGATTTCAGTAATCAGGTTTTCAAAATCACCCCAATTTATGATTAAAGTTGGTCATCAAAATTATTGTGACTTGTAAAACTGGATTTTTTTTTATGCATGTTTACTGTTTTTTATGCAAAAATAATTATTTGTTTATTTCCTCAAAAATAATCTAATCAACCGTGTTAAAACACGTGCCAGAAAATAGATACATATTTAACATTACACTTTTAAAAATGGGCATCATGTTTTGACACAAATTGTTTTTACCGCTAATTATAGCTATAATTTTGAAAGTGGAAAGAATCATAGTCTAACCCACAGAACTCACCAGATTTCACAATTCCCTGTCTATAAAAATAATAAATCCCAGTGTTCGCCTATAAAGTACGTCAGTGTTGCCCCTTAACAATAATTGGCTCGAACAAGTAGGTAAATTTATTATTATATTTAAGACGCCTCAATTACATACCGTGCTTCATAATTAGTATGGGCGTATTACGTTACCAGCGTAATTTACGGACCTTAATGGCCGATGATCGCGCGTAATTATTTTCGATCTTGTAACATGTAGATATGTGTATCGCCTATCGGTTTATTTTTAACGTGAGAGAGTTTAATATTCTTTATACTTACGACTAGTTTGTGAATTAATTTGTGCTTTTAGTTTTGGTTTTAATTACAAGTAGTTAATTAGGCAAGCTAATATTCTTGAGAAGTTCGTGTTAGTTATTAAAATTATGATGGGAAATTGATTTTATTTGGAAAAGACATTCGTTTAAACGTAAATGTATTAGGTACTTGAACTTCTTCGTGGTATCAATGATTCCATTTATATATTTTAAATAATCTTCGACCAGAATTCGGCCTCTTCGTCAGCGTTATCGTTGGCCTCGCAAAGGTCTTTCATAGTGCAAGTATTTTTGCATAGATGGCACGAGAAGAGGTCAGTCGCTTGGGTCTTCGTTTATTTGCGATGAATAACTTGATTACATAATTCATTTCGGACTCTCTTGAAATTCCCAACCGTTAATAATAATATTTGTGCTGTAATTATCATAATTTATTTAAGGTCATCACTCGTCCTCGCTCATTGGGCATCCCCGAAATACGAGAAACATGTGTATATCTGCAGTCACGAATAAACAGGAAATAATTGTGTTATTGATAAAAAAAAAAATATTTTATCTGATGAGATAGTTTATCGTCAAATCTAAAAGATATTATTTATTTTGTTTTCAAAACTAATGCTTGTTTAGTCACCCTATCTAATTCTTATCTCAGTCTGTGTCTAAGTATCTGTTAGTAAAATTAAATCAAGTTACTGCAATCCAGAGGTGGACAAAGAGACTGGTTTTGGTCAGTAAGGGTCTGACAGAAATATCCACCCGTCCCAGGGCAGAGTACATCCATGATAAATTTCGACACTAAAAAACGAAAATACGCCGTTCGGCCCAAAAGCCATGGCATAGCTCTATGGGAATAACCATATAGTTTCTAGAGAATAAACCTTTCAGAATTTTGGTCTGATGAGCTAGCAAAGTCAACCAAAGAGGCTTGAGGCGATTCGCACGAAGTTAATTTATTTGTAGGCGAATCGATTTCTGGAGTTGTTGATTCGCCTAAACATTAATAAATTTGTGCGAATCGTCTCAACAAAAAAAAAATACTTAAAAATGTCATTTCGCCCGTTTCGTGCGAGTAAATTCGTGCGAATCACCAATAACTCACCGATGAACCCCAGATCCTTCTACTTCTCGTTAGGATACTTCTTAGGCCTCGCATTTGGTAGATATTTCGATTTGTTGACTCAATTGCGTAATAAATACACTTTCAATCACAATCCGAAGGATTTTGAAGGAAATTGCTAATCTATGACTTCATATGTTTGAAAAATTCGTTTGCTCAACAACGTAAATAACGCAATAAATATTATTGAACTGTCAAAATGAACGCCATTGCAGTTGTTAGGGTGTTATGCAATTATCCTGCAGATAAGTTTTTTTGCGGATAGACCCTAATTGCGTAACTTATTTTCGTAAAAACTTATGCCTAATTTGTTTGTATCAATATTTTTCAATATTTTTTTTTCTTGCCCATTCTTCTCCATAGGTACCTACTACGCTTTGGAATGGGCAATGGGCTGAGCGACCCCTTGATAATTCAAAAAAACCTGTAATTGGTTTATTTTTAATAAACTCTTTGAGTTTGAGTTTTGAGTTCGAGTTTCATTTTTACAGTTCAACGACATTCATTGCGTTATTTACGTTGTTGAGCAGATTTTTTTCCAACTTATGCAGCAATGGAGTAGCAATCTGTTTCGAATCGAAACAAATTGTGATTATGTCGTATTACGGTACAGATATCAAAATTTCATAACCATTAGCGCATTGCGTACGTGGATGGTGACACTTAAATATGATAGCAATTAATATCTTTACCAAATAAGTAACTAATTTAGGGAAGTACCTACCTACTCGTAAATTATCTTTAGGTTCATGAACGATTAAAACAGCTTACATCACGAAAATGTCAAACAACTTATAGTACGGTTTCCCAAACTAACAGTAAATGTTTTTGCACCTCTTTTCGTCACTGATGGTAAAAGATTGGCTCTGCTAACTAACTGAAATGACCACACCTGACGACATTATTATTTTCTGCACTAAACGTGATCGCCAATCGTGGCTCCTAGGTGTGAGAGATCACAGAATTACAGAAACAAAAAGAAGATTGCGTATCGGCAAGCATAGGGTTGGTTGCCTTCAGGCTATGTGGAGTGATGATTTTTACAGGGTGGTAGCAGCTAAATGAGAGTAACCCAAGACCATAATAAATGGTTTGTAATTTGTAATAGGGTCTATTTCCAGCAGTGGACTGTTTTAAGGTGCAGCAGTGGATTGTGTATGAGATGCCGAATAGAAAAAAGTTGCAGTGGGTCTGGTACCTAAACCCATAAGATTGATCAAACAATGCGATAGCCCGTAAAATACTGAACAAAAGGACTTTAATAATCACAGTCTGTTTACAATATTATCATAAACGCACTTCCTACGTCACGGCTCCACAATTGACTACAAGTGCACTCGAGCGCACGTGTCTTCCGGGCTGCTCCTCTAGAGTCCTTACCAATCTACTGACGCATTGCTAAGATAACTTACTTTTTTGGATTCTTTTTTTTTAGATCTGAACGCGGCCTTAGAGACGTTCTCATAAATGATGGTGATGGTGATGGTGATCTTATATATACGTAAGCAGTAGGTATTCCCAAAACAATTGATGATGACGAGGGAGGAACTGCATGTGACTAAAAGAATGATGAACATATGCATGAGCAAGTAAGGACTTTAATATTCTTTGTAAAGAGTTCTCATTTAACCCATTTACCACCAAAACCTATTCTGTACGCACTCGGCTGAACGCTGACTTTTTTTAAAGGGCATAGTGCTTATTGTACTTTTTTTTTCTATTTTTACCCGTGAGAACCTGTAATTGGCTTTATGTTTCTTATACAATTGTTATCCATCTGCAATAGCTGTTGGTTCCCCTATTAATTTAAAACAATATTTGTATCAACAATTTGTAAGCTAAATGATATTATGCTTCTTTTAAGCCACGTGCAGACTGGCGTGAGGATGCGGCGCGACGCGACGGCGCGGCGCGATACTGGTATTGTTTTACCGTGTAGTTTTCTTAGAAATTGTTTTGTTAGAGTCGCGTCGCGCTGCTACGTCGCGCCAATCTGCACGAGGCTTTAAAGAAAAAAGAGGCAACCAATATAGCACCAAATTACGTAAGCATACCACAATGCAGCAAGAAAATAAATGGCGTAATAACACACTTTTAATAGCACACTTCTCTTGGCTCGTTCAAATTGATAACCGACAAATGGCCACCAGATGGCGTAGGTAATTACTACATATTAGCTGCTTGATTCATTGTTGTATGATACCTACCTGCCTGCTCTTTGGAGTGTTGTAAAATGTGTGAATTTATCGCTTTTGCCTTTTTTTAAGTGCAGGTTAAGAACGTTCTAGGTGCGAATGAGCTAAGGTACCTACTAGTTTTAATTAAGGATATGATTTTTTTATTTTTAGATATTGGATATTAGGTAGGTAGGTAGAGGTACCTTTAACAGTGGACCTGTACCTCCAGAAAATTCTAAAATTTTCTAGAAATTTTCTATGAAGGGTTGTGATGAATGTTCATAAATGTTTTCATCTATATCAATACTAATATAATATTATAAAGAGATCAAATTCGTTTGTTTGTAGGATTTGAAAAATTCTTTTTGCATTGGATAGCCCAATTTTTGAGGTCATAGGTCGCGGACGAAGTCGCGGCCAGAAGCTAGTAATTAATAATTATACAAAATATTTAACATTCAAGCAATGCATGTTCGCGTGAAGCGAACTGAACAATGACCTCTTCAGATTTCTAGTTAACCTTTAAAATACTTACTAATACCTACATTTTATATGTTTCTCGTTCAGTTCAACTGAAATTACCACAGTCGTTATTCTAAAATATTATGTAGTGTTATCTAATTAACGACTTATTGTTTTCAGCCAATTACATAAACAACAACACAGTTAAGCTAAGCGCATATTCAAATTTCGAATTTGAATTTGGACGAATTTGGACTGTTTCCACTCCAGTGCAAAGAAGCTCGCTCATTTGGGCAGGCCATAAAAATCCTTCTAGGTCGCTTTCGTACATTTTGTATGAACCATCGCACACTACAGGCGAGTCGTTGGCAGGCGTTGCGATGTGCGCGAACCTTAAAAAACAAATAGATGAATGAACTCATCATCACAGAAATAGAACCAAAACCCTTCAAAACCCACATTAAACGCGTCCTTATCAACAAAGCATATTATAAAATTAAAGACTACGTTGAAGACAAGGAAGTTTGGCAATAATTTTTTCTGCACATGTGGCTTCTCTGGTACCTCATTAACGGTATCATTATGTAAGAGTCTATTAACTGCTCCCAAATTACTATGTTTATTTTTTTACATTCTTCCTTGACATAATCATCCTATTATTTTACATTATATACCTACAATTTAATTTCAACTCTTTATTAGTGGCTTTTGTGGACATGATAATTATTCAGATTTGTTACAGTTGTAATAGCAATCATGTAATTGCGTATAATTAAAATAGATTTTTATTAATTTATTTATCGTTTGTATAGATTATTTTCTATTTTGTGAATGTGAGAACGCTGTAGGCTTAGTGAACTGTAGATTTTTTGACCATTTTCTAATTTGTTAAGTAAGTACCTAGTACTTGTTGAAAGACCTACAATGTCCTCCCATACCTACTATCACTGCTATTTGAAAATATAATAAAAGCCAATTATTTTTAAAAGAATAACCGTGGAGTTTCTTGCCGGCTCTTCTCCATAGGAATTGACCAATTGGAACTGTGCACCTGGCTTCTGACGTTTCATAAAGGCATTTATGAAACATGTAGGTTTATGTGAAAAAAAATTATTTTTTTTCATCAATCTATCGCTCTTTATTTCAATTTTTTGGTGGTGTTAATTGGTTTTAGATGATGTCTCTGAATAAGGAAACTATATATATTGAGTTCCCACCTGTAAAAGCATACAACACAATTATAATAAGTTACATAAAATGACGAAACGAAAAAATTAAGATATTTACTGCTTTTATAATGTCCTATAATCATCCTTGTTGTTGTTTTATTTCGAAGTTTCATTATCTCCATAAAGAAATGAAAATAAAATAGATAGAAATCACAAAAAGAATGATTGCCGAAACCAGGGATTGAACCAGGGACCTTTAGATCTTCAGTCTAACGCTCTCCCAACTGAGCTATTTCGGCCGATGTGAAACGTGTTGAAATTACCGATTGTATACTGTGACCTCGAAACAGACAACATGACGTCACAAGTGACTTGCAGAAAATATTATTTTCAGTAAATAAAATTATTACGTATGGCTAAAATCTGTTAAATTAAAGATTTCAAAACGTGATAAAATATTTGATATTCCTATTTTTGCATGAGGTAAATGTGAACGGTGAAAGTAATGAGAAAGATTGATGTTTAATAAATATGCATAATATTTAAATATATAATGTTCCTTATTTAAAATATAAAGATAATTGTAAATTTTCAGGTTTTTGACATTTAACTTACAATTATTATTATTTTTTACATAAATTGCATAAATTCAAGAACATAACACAATTTAAAACAAATAACTTAGTGCTATACTAACTGGGTACTGCGCAGAACAAATTATGCCATCATCTGAATTGAAGTAGCAGGCTAGGCAGTAAGAAATAAAAGTCCACCGAATGCTATGGAACGCAAGAGTCGGGTCATAAACACCCGCCACCCAGCTTTGCTACCTTTTATTGGGTATACACTGGTTAATGTGGGTGCTTTCGACGCTAGAATGGTAAAAATGGAAGTGGGGCTCGTTAAAACGAATTGGGCTAAGTGTTAGTTTGTGAGAAGAGTGATTCGAGAATCGAGGTCGAGAGTATAAAATGAAGAAATATATACGAGTTTTTCGTACTTACTTAGGCTACCTCTTATTGAAAAAAGAATTAGGCTAAGTAAGTAGATACCTAGTAATTAGGTACTTAATATTCTAGTACCTGTGCGACCGAGCTCTGCTCGGGTAATAGTACGGAGAAAACGATTTTTCCCAGATATGAGACTTAGCTAGATCGATTTTTCGCCCCCGTAAACCTCTATAGTGCTACTTTCATCGAAATCGTAGGAGCCGTTTTCAGAACGTAAGAACAAATATTGCTCGTTTAATAGTAAATGATTCAATTAAATTTTTATTTTACGTTAGGTAATTTATAGCCAAAAAAATCTTTACTCAGAAATATTATGGTGGAAATAGACAAGAATTTATAAAAGCGTCAAAAAAAAAATTTGCATCGAATGCGACACCATTAACGATAGGCGCTCATCATCCAATCCTTCACGAAAAAGGTCCAAATTCGAACTCAAGGTATTCTCTAATTTCCATGGTTTCCTATTATTATGTATAGACCACAGATTTTCATCTAATCCAGTACTGATCAGGATGCGATGATCGCCCCATTATCCCGGAATTGGGACCCGCCCTATGATTAGAAGCGCCTATAAAATTATACGGGATAATTTTTGTTGATCAGAAAAATGGGGGAGTAAAAAATCAATTTGTTTGTTGTTTTATAAAAAGTTCGAAGAAACAGTTACATTTTTTTTTTGAGTTTGTTATTCACATCATTTACAATAAATTAATAGATACCACCTGAAATGGGAAAAGGGTCGTTGCATAATCGATATTCTGCACTTGAATTCTCAATTGATAGAGTTACTTTGTGATGACTCTTGTCAGAATATAAAAATCTATATATATAAAAATGAATCCCTATTTCCCTTGGTCACGGCATCACGCTAAAACAGCTGAACGGATTTGGATGAAATTTGGCGTATGGGTAAACCATGATCCGGAGACGGACATAGGATACTTTTTATCCCGATATTCTCAAAGGGGACTAATGCGGGTGAAACCGCGGGGCGCAGCTAGTACATCATAAAGTAAAGTTTGGTTTTCATTCTCACATTCAAGCTAAACTTGAATTTAATAAAATTATAACTCCCTAACATAAAACTGCTCAGTAGCGTAACCCAAAATCTCTTTCGATATTTACAGTTATAAATCCAATGCCATTAATTATAAAATTTAACGACAATAATCATCTATAAAAATACAATCCCAATTCATTAGTTGTTAACCCTGCGGCCACTCGAATGTGGTCCGATGGAACATCGACCGCACGGAGCCAACCCCTAAGGCAGAGTCTGACTGGTCATCCTGACCGATCGATTTCGGATAAAAAGAGCCGCAGGTAGCATCATTAATTGACTATTAAACACGTATCGGCACAAAAAGATATATAAAAGCTTAAAAACAATGAATTTCACCAAAGTTGATAACTCAATTTGGGTCGGCGTTATAGCATAGTAGATGCTGTTGAGAGGTTACTACATTAAATTTACTATTTTTATTTGATTGATTATAATAATATGTCAGTCTCTATGACTGTCATTTCAAAGGTATGAATGAAAAAACAAAACATCACATCCGGGAGATTTCCAATGTTAAGTATTAAAAAAAAAAAACATTTGATTTTTCCACGGAATTATTAAATATTCTAATATAAACAAAGTCCGCGGATGACTTTAATGTTATTCCCAAAATACGTCAATGACAAACTATTTCGCAGAACGTAATAGAGGCAATTAATTATTATGACAACTTAATACGAATTGAACTTTAACGTATCATATCAACACTAAGTATTAAATTAAAAGATTAATGTCAAATATTAATT
Organism: Omphaloscelis lunosa; assembly: GCA_916610215.1. Taxonomy (NCBI): domain Eukaryota; kingdom Metazoa; phylum Arthropoda; class Insecta; order Lepidoptera; family Noctuidae; genus Omphaloscelis; species Omphaloscelis lunosa. Next base: position 7,961,035 of record OU744255.1, read on the forward strand.
CAATGACAAGTCTAATATTTCAACTGTCATATCAATATTGAATAAAAAATTTAGTGTTGATGACTCTATCGTTTCGCTGTTCTTTAAAAGTGAATCATTGTCGGCATCGTTTGTGAAACATTAATAATATCGAACACTTTACCTACATGATCGATTCGTTAGAGAGATTACTTAGCTCCGTGTCAAAATATCCCTTTATCTTACAATCACCGTTTTAGCACCAGGGCTTTTGTAAATTTAGTTATTATCAAGTTGGACAGTTTTATGGGGAGCCTCTTCTCAGGTGACTCCTCGTAGATTGTATATTGGCGTGTGATCCCGTTTAATAAAGAGCACTTTATCCCTTCCTGGTGATTGCCGGAAAACAGTAGCAACAAGATTTGGGAAGACTGGCTTTGAAAAGTCTTATCCTACATCAAGAATGGAATAGAACCAGCGGACTTGGCAACAGCTAGAGTGAAAACAAAAGACGATAAACGACAGACCATAAAGGAGGTTGCAAAAGATCGTGTCTGTCATTTAAAAACAATATATCCCGCACACCAAACAGCCTGCCACAAAAATTCGTAACTAATCAGAAAATTGTTAAAACAGGGACAAAGTAATTAATCACTGGCTACTATCGAATTTCTTTTATTTTTTCTGGCAACCGTTGCTAATCAACGATGCACCTAATGATCATAGATAAATCAGTAGTTCAACGGTTAATAGCTTTGGGCGGCGCCCCTTAAAAGGGGTATAATTGGGTGATTTTGAGGGTTGCACCGTCACCATTTTAGGGTTAAGAGGAAGTTGTGAGGGGACTTTAGTGTATTGGGGAGTTTTAAAATGAGAACTGCATTTAGAAGTGATTCTATTTTATTTTTATTGTGTCTGCCTTTAAAGCTTCCTTTTTTAGGGGTGGCAATAATACCGTTGACAAAATTCTATTAAATCCTTTGTATTTAAGACTATGTCTTCTTCCTAAAAATTTACCAGGTTTTGTAGACGACCTTATGATTTGTCAAGAAAAAAGCTCTTTACTTAGTGAAAGTTGTCTTCATCTGAACTTTCATTGACAGGTTATCAGACTTCAATTGCTTTACCCTAAAAATCTGAATTTATATTCAGATGGTGAACTAAAATTACCATAAACATCAGAAGATAGCTTCTCTTTAAAACATTCCTTAAGTGCATGGTGCCAAGTTAAGGTCAAGCACCAATCACATTAATATTGTGATTTATATTTAACAGTCCGCCCTTTGTCCTACTAAGGGAGGAGCTAATGAGAATGGTATGAGATTTCGAAAAGGATTTTATTTTAAAAATGGTGTCTACTTTGTTTTTGAATTTGATATGATAAATGATGACGAGGGAGATCTTAGAAATAGTTTGGAAAGCGAAATCGATATACCTATCATTTCATTTAAAATATTTAGGTAATGCTGTTGTTTAGCACATCTCGGATAGTCTATGCATTTAGATTTATTTTTGCAAAAAAATATTTATCTGGCAAATAAATGAATAGCTTATCGTTTTATATTTAAAGAAGATAAGAACATTTTTAATATTCTGTTAATAACAAAAATAAGCGAAATATTCTTATGTTTTTACACTTTTACAATAAAAAAAAAATCTGCGAGATATTTCCTTGTTGATTTGGTAAATCTCTTTAATCGGAATTGTGATATTATACCACAGAACAATACTTGATATTATTTACTTAACACTTCAAAAAGAGGTTTAAAAGACGGAGTTCGATTACCTTGGAAATCAGCGTCATCGGACAACGTGACGTTTTTTTGGTGATTCTGAATAATAATGTGAAATGCGTTGTAAGCAAATAAGGTAAACCGGTAAACAAGCAAGTCAGTGAACACATAAAATACTTGGGACAACATTATTTGGCGCCACCAAAGTTCCTCCAATATCTTCGTCACAGGTTTCCTTTTACTGCAATCATTCTGACCACCATAGCTCAATTTGAATTTATATTTTAGCCTGGCTTGCCCAGGAATTACCCAATGGCAAGTCCTGGGTAAGACAGGCTAAAACTCGCACAGCTAACAACCCCGACCGTCACCAGTAAGTATTCAAATTCAAATTTCAAAATATTTTATTTCACTACATGGGCACTTATGAAATGTCATGTGTGTCCTATGGAGAAGAGTCGGCAAGAAACTCCACAGTTACTCTTTTTAAAAGAATTGGCTTTTACGATATTTTCAAATAACACTGTGACTAGGCATGGGAGGACAGTCTAGGTCTTTCAAGAGATACCAGGTGGGTACTTAACAAAATAGAAAATTGTCAATAAATCTATAGTCCACTAAGCCTACAGCATTCACACAAAATAAAAAATAATCTATACAGGGTGCCAAGGACATCGACGCTAAAACTGTTACCATGGATTCAGTACTTACATGATTCTGAATCCCTTGCATTGAAATTTTTCGTCGGTTATTTTTTTTTTTTAATCTGCTGTTTCATACCTATGCGGTCAAAATGTATAGAACGGCTGATATTTTTAATAATAACCGAAGAAAAATTTTAACGCAGGGTGTTCAGAATCATGTACTGAATCTATGGTAACAGTTTTCGCGTCGATGTATAAAACCCCACCCTGCGTATAATATAATTTCATCGGTTTCACGTAGGTACTCCATTTACTATCATGGTTACAAAAAACATCTGTTAGAGGGATTGCCTCTTCAAGAGTCTTAGTTGAAGAAGCCTGTACCCTGATTGCGTAACTTATTTCCGAAAACAATTATGCCTAATTTGTTTTATTTCGACAGTTCAACAACATTAATTGCGTTATTTACGTTGTTGAGCAGATTTTTTTCCAACTTATGAAACAATGGATTGGCAATCTCTCTCTTATCAATTTCAAATAAAAACAGCTTGTGTTGTATTACGCAATTAGGGTACTGGTTTGATTGTATTTACTAACATAAAGCGTCGTGCAGACTAGCGCGACGTGACACCGGTAATTATTCTACCGTAAAGTTTTCGTAGAAATTAGTGAGAATTTCATACCATGCTAGGTTGTATATTTAACAACTTTGTGTAAGCTAAATAATATATTTTTAATTTGTTTTGTTAGTGTCGCGTCACGCTGTCTCGTCGCGCCTGTCTGCGCAAGGGTTTAGGACGATAAAATTAAAAAAAAAAAACAAAATTCAAAAGTCATTTATTCAAACTAGGCTGAAAATCACCTTTAGCTGGGAAGAAGAAGTGGCGCAACAAACTCCCCAGCAGATAAATCAGATAAATCTTTGAGATCTTGACCATGGTCAGTCTACACCTAACAGTTGGGTAAACCACTTCAATACTGTAGTATATAATTAAACCAACAAACACATCCTCAAACATCCAACTTTAATCAGTCTACGCCGAAGCAAACCAGCTATTATTTAAAACAAAGTTAGTTAATCGCTGCAACGTGACAGAGGGTCACGCTCGTCAACTTGAAGGATTACCATGATCAATGATTTCATTATAAAACAATTTGCAATGTATACAGGTTACTATTAAGTTAATTTACGACGCTCTGGTTAGACAGAAGCGAGGTTTGATAACACGGCGATGGTTGAAGGGTCTTATTGTCCCATAATGTCCCTCGTCCACATCCTACTTCCTAATATAATATAATATTATATATATCATAATTATTATAAATGTGAAAGTTTGTGTATTTGGATTTTTGTTACTCAATCACGCAAAAACGACTGAACGGATTTGGATGAAATTTGGCACAAAGATAGTTTTAGCCTGGATTAACATATAGGATACTTTTAATCCCGGTAGTGCGTTCCCGTGGAATAATTTCCGACTTCCATGCGGGTGAAGCCGCGGACGAAAGCAAGTAACTCCATAGTAATATTTCTGATTCTTACAATGTATTCTGTGCACCGAGGGTCACAGTGACGGCTGTTTCACTTCTATCCTAAATTTTATTCTTAACCAACTTTATTTTCATTTTATTTTAAGCCGACTTCAAAAAAAGGAGGAGGTTTTCAGTTCGTCGGAATACATATATGTATTTTTTTTTTTGTATGTTCCCCGATTACTCGTAGACGGCTGGACCGATTTGAAAAATTATTTCTTTTGTTGAAAGGATATACTTACAAGTTAGTCCCATTGTCATTTGGTCACGATCTGATGATGGGATCTTGGAGAAATCGAGACAACTCTTTAAATACTATAACGATTTGGGTATTTTTGATAAGCAGTTGACATTAGGCTATTGTAACTTAGATAAATTACAAACCAATCTACAAAAAAAACTTTTTTACAAAAAATACAACCGACTTCCAAACTACAAAGTCGGTGACAAAAAACTAAAATACTGATCCAAAGACACCGACTTCCGAAATTAAAGTTATTTTTCACTTTGTAGTTTGGAAGTCAGTTGTATTTTTTGTAAAAAAGTTTTTTTTATTTTACACCAGTAGGTACCCTTCAAAGTCAAATGAGATCAGAGCAATGCATTACTAACCTGTTTAGAGCCTTTTCACGAAAGGTTGCGGCTTCCACAAAGTTCCTTCTCCCATCATCTTTTGCGCTCTGGCGGTAATTGAAGTTCAACAAGCATAATTTTTTTTTTTCTTTAAAAAATATGTAAATTACAGAAAAAACTGGATCTTTGACAGTCATTCCGAGTCGTCAGAAGCCCGAAAGTACGACAACCAGTCTTATCAACAGGTATCGTATTAGCCAGTTACTGGGTTGTGGAGGTCAGATAGGCAGTCGCTCCATGTAAAATACTGATATTCAGCTGCATTCGGTTAGACTGGAAGCCGACCCCAACATAGTTGGGAAAAGGCTGGGCAGATTGATTGATTACAGAACAAACTGTATCATTGGTGCCTGAAGTAATGAAAAAAAAAACATTAGTTTAATTACTATGACGCTTGTAATAATAATATTATCAAGTAAATAAAAACAAAATCTCGTTACGGGTTAACATTCCAGTAATCAGAAGGTTAATGTTCAATCAATGATACAGGTAGGTAAACGTCAGGATAACAGGTTAATTGCGTTTAAATCAATTAAATCTAAACATAAAAGAAGTTTTACTATCAATAAACAGGCTAAGCATGTTTATGCGGAAACATCATCTTCGTTGTTGGCAAACAAGTGAACAAAATTTGTAAGTACGCACTCTTCGGATAATATATCGAGCTGCTTCCACAAAAAATAGCAGTGTCAAGAAGCAGGGACTATGACTATTTTCATTATCCTATACTATTAAATGACCTATTTTTGTGTATGTATTTTGTAATCACGTTCTCGAAAACGGCTCTAACGATTTCGATGAAAGTTGCAATATAGGGTTTACGGGGTGAAAACTCGATCTAGCTAGGTCTCATATCTGGGAAAATTCGTTTTCTCTATTTTCACCTGAGCAGAGCTCGGTCGCTCAGTACTGATTGACTGAAAGAGATGTATACGTATGTAAGAAAAAATCTTTGCTGCGACAACTTGAAATAAATTGCGATAAAGGACAGGAAGATGAGGAACTGAAGTGGTTGACTGCAAGCCTGTCCAGTCATAAATCAGAATCTGCGGGGTAATTGCGTAGGTAACACAGCAAGGTTCAACAACATTCATTGCGTTATTTACGAATTACTCGAACCTATGAAGTAATGGATTACCTCCAAAATCCATCGGATGCTGAACGCTTTATTAAAGCATGAGTTGACGATGTGTTGTTGCGATGTCACAATAAGATGTGCACATTAAATCGTCATTGTGTGTGATATCTTTGAATCCTTCTTTTAACCCCTCAAACAGTGTTAACGAAGGAAGCTGTCACGGCTTCCTAAAATCCTAACTTCCAACAAAACTTGTATCCTGCACAAAATGCAATATCGAAAACCATCACAATATTACAAAATTCCATAGAAAATATCCATATCAGTTCACTGTTCACTGGCCTTAACCCATGCACTGCGCTGAACGCGTGACGGAATCCGAAACAATACTCCATCAAACCGGCGCGAGCGACTGTTTTATTTTACTGCTTTAACTGTCAAATGTGACCTTACTGGACGCTAGTTTACTGGCCAGTGGCTGGTCTACGTTGAAGGAAGAATGGAAATATTTCATGCGAAAAAGTAAGGCGAGTTGGAATCTGTAGGGGAAATTGTTAAGTAGGTAAGTGACTTATGTAAGTTTTTGGAGTAACCGTTTTGAGAAGGTTTTGTCGAAGGAGGTTTATGTTTACCATCTTTTTCGGTCCAAGATAGGTAAGTTGTTGGAGTAACTGTTTTGAGAAGGTTTTGTCGAAGGAGGTTTATGTTTACGATCTTTTTTGGTCAAGACTACGCTGTCAGTAAAGAGAAAGAAATTTCTTCTTTTATGCTAAGAAGCAGTGGCAGATCCAGGATTATGGTTTTTGGAAGGGGCTTGACCCCGCTGAGGGTTTTAGCGAAGTAAACACTAAAAAAGCAGACAACATTTTACGAGCCTCCTCGGATTACTTTTTGCGAATTCCTCAATGACTTTATTAGGTTGTAGACTACCAGAGATATCTCTGTATATCTGAATATACACGGCGGCCAAACCGGGCAGTGTGAGTGGCAGAATGAGTTGCGCGCGGATTCAAAACTCGACACGTTAACAAAACTAGTTAGGTATAAAAAAATAAAAAATACAGTACTTATTAAGTTATGGATAATTTTATTGATGACAATTTTAATACTTGTTAAAACGTTTAATTAGAATAATATCAAGTTCACATTCATATTTTTCACGGAAGAACTTAGACACTTTTGGGGGGCTTGAGCCCCTTAGCCATCCCTGGATGCGCTACTGCTAAGAAGGAAATCAAAGCCCTTGCACATGTAGGTTATGAACATTCGACTTGATAATGTTAACGAAGATATTGTTAGTGTATACACGTTCAGTCTGCGCCACCACTTAAGTCCGGTGGAAAATTGTGGAACTACATTTTTTTAAATGCAATTTGATGCATTAACATAGACACTAGCGCCGCGTCTATCGGACTTGAGTGATGGCGTGGACTCTGTTCTATGTTTTCAGGTGTCATACTTTGCATGGGTATCATTCTGTGCTATAAGTAATTAGCTACATCGATTATTGATCTGTAGGTTCATTCCTACCTAAGTGGTTACTGGTTACATTTAACCAGCTATTTATTTATTGATATGCCTGTTACCAAAGAACTTATTTTATGGCATAAGTAAATAACATTTTTATTAAAATGCGATAGTCATTAGGATTTGCGGTAAAAGGGTTAAATACCTTAAATGTCGAAAATAATATTCAAACATCGAAGTTTTATGGACTGTGCAACCTTCATAACAATAAAAACAACAGTCGTTAGAATAAATAATTGGCAATATAATAAGTAAAAAAAATAAAAAAGAGGTAAATCCCTTGTTATTTAGCCATTTTAAGTCCGGCATCATCAGAAAAGAATTTCAAATACTGGCGCCAGTGGGCGACCTTGTAAAAAAACAATATCATTTTATTTTTAATCGTTTGCGTAAATATTTTATTGATTTAGAAACGCTAATAAATTGTCTTTTTTATAGTTGTCTGGTAAACCAAAGTCACATAATTATTTGTAAGATTTTTTGCACCGATTATTCTCTATTCTGTCACGCGGCGCCATTTATAACTAATCGACGGTGACGCCATAGTTCATAGGTAATTTATCTACGTATATCCTTCATATTTTTGTTTAACCAGGATTTAGGTACTTAGGTAAAAGTTTATCATCATGTTATTTGATTTTTATCCTTCAAACTTAAAAAATATATATGATCAACGATTTTCATTGTATATGAATTTTTTTTACTAATAAAATTGTCGTAATAAAAACTAAGAAAATTTTGTTTGGAATTTCTTACAGCGCCCTCTAGTACTTACTCCTAAGACTGCGTCGACGCCCAGTAACTTACACTAGTATTTATGTTGATGCATCGTTTTAGTTAATTATAATAGAGGTAGATGGCGTTCTACGTCAGAGCCATCTACCAGTAGTATCTAACAATACTTACTTTTGTGATCTCTATGTTCTTTCTAATACATTCTAAAAGATGTCGCTATGAGTATTATAATTACGATAATGTTTCATGAAAACATACTTTCTTTTTGTTCGTTACAAAATTAAATGAAAGATTATAAGATTGTAACCAAAGGTAATTATTTATTTCAAAGACGTGATTCTTCACGATTTTTCAAGCTTCCTTGTGACAAATGCCGCACCGATTTACTGCCGCACAGAGAAACTTTTAGATGAAAACAGCTGAAAAGAACTAGATATGGGCTCGTTTCTTTATTCAAATTGAAACTTACTCTCAAAATAAACATCAAGCTCTCACATAACAACATCAATAAGTAGGTCGAAAAGCAAAAAGATATGCCCCGGGTGAGGATCGAACTCACGACCTTAAGATTATGAGACTTACGCGCTGCCTACTGCGCTACCGAGGCCAGTGATAAGCAATTCGAAATGAGCATTCATGATTTTAGCTCATTTTTTTTTATGTGGAATTTTATATTGCGTGTTCTTTACTTAGCTCACGCAACGCGCCGTACGTCCAGCCAGTAATCGGACTCGCCCATCAAGGAGCGCTGTCCCAAATGAAACGTATTATTAATTTATTATACATAAAACAAAAGGTATTTTAATAAAAAACGTATACTAAAAGATCAATAATTAAATTATCATTAAAATGGTGAAGGTTTCAGAAAAATCCGCTTGATAGATTTTTCGTGATTCTCAGTTTTTTATCCGCGGTAGACATAACTTTACAAATTAATTTCACTATGTAATATAAACATAATCCAAAATATCACTGTATTAAAATATCAGGAAAATGCTTTAATTTAACATATATTTTTTCTAAATCATTAACACTACTCGTTTAAACATCATCTTCAGTACTTATAAAATCATTAAAAGTCGGTTATCGTCGCCTTAAACGAAAATTCTTGTTTTCAAAAACTCGATTATAAAGGTTAGTAAAAACTGAGTTACGTAGGTAAGATTTTACTGAGGACCAAAGGATGGGAGGTTCCTAAATAATGAAATACGATGAGCGCGATGTGGCCTATTTGTTTCAAATCATGTAATAGGTGTAGGTATATTGATACCTACACATAGGTAGGTAGGTACACACGGCTACACATCAAGCTATACATTTCCAGTATAAGCTGACCTCTCAATGTACGGAAATCATATACAATGCGAGATCAGCTCATACTGGAAATGTATAGCTTGATGTGTAGCCGTGTGTACTAGGCATCTCTCTTTAGTCAAAGTGGAAGCCATATCAATACCTATACATAGATACAATCATACCGGGATGCCTGTGGGAGTCGCAATGTAATGAAAATATTAAAAGTTGCCTGTTCTGTTCGTCGTCTGTCCACGGCTACCAGTGGCTACACGTCCAACTGTCCCCTGGCTATTTTCGAATATGGAACAGAAAACCGTTGAATGGTTCGTTGGTGTTATTTTGAATTCAAGTTTAGAATGCGTTTGTAAGTCTTAGTAGCAGTAAGTTCTTTGTAAATCTATGTACATACGAGTAATATACCGTAGTCGAACAAGCTATTATGTAGAAAAATACACTACACGGACAATATTCATTTTTATGTGTGCCTAATAGCTTTTTAAAAGCTTATGGCATATTTATCAGAGTGATATAAAAGAATGTACTTCTTGCCCTCACAACATTAATTTAAAAGTAGTTGTAAGTTAAGGCTCCTACAAACAGGCGCGACACGCGACGCGACACAAAGGTATGTCGCGTCGCGCGACGAGCGGTGTCTTTGTGTCGCGTCGTGTGTCGCGCCTGTTTGAAAGAGCCTTTAGCTGTCTGTAGGTATACCAAATTACTGGTTCGACCGTAGGTACCTAAATAAGGGTCTGTTCCAATGTAGGTACGTCTGAAAGTTTATTCTTAAAGGAGGAGGATGCGTCGGGCAGCCGCTAAAGGGTCGTGCCGACCAGCGCGATATCGCGGGTGCTACAGGCAGCGCGACCCTTGTAGCGCCCGCGATATCGCGCTGGCCTGCACGCGCCTTAAATCTTATAGGTAATTATCTTTTAGTGAAATAAAGTATTAACTTAGTTAAGTTACTTAATTTAATATCCTAGGATTCTAAGCAAATATCTTTCAAATTCGCATCCTACTAATATTATAAATATTAAAGTTTGTTTGTTTAGATGTTTCTTACTTAATCACGCAAAAACGGCTGAACGGATTTGGATGAAATTTAGCACACAGATAGATTACAACCTGAATTACCATACCGGATTTTTTTAACCAGTGCGCAGACTTAAACACGTGACTTTACTCATCATTATGAACAATTTTAACTATGGGACCAAACATGAAATCCCAAAAAAATAATCAGCTGTTCCCTACATTTTGACGAGTTACGCGAACATAAATGCAGGGAACTGCTGATATTTTTTTTCGCGATGCCGTGTGTACCATACCATTTTCCGAGAGGTTGGTGCTGTCAGCCAAGATGTCAAGTGTTACACATCACATGCGCTAGCAAAACATATTATAGCTCTAGTAAGTACAAATATTATACATAATCGACTCCACTGCTTTCTCTGTGCTGCTATCTGCGTCTGTATTATATTTTGAGTTGCACCATAGTTCTGATCGAATTAGCTCAGTTGTTACAACTCTGATGGTATCTTTGGCCAGCCATGATGTTGATATTCATTTAGGTATGTAGGAACTACGTGGAAAATCGACAAGCTTGATTCTAACGCTGTCTGTTCACTGGAGTGGAGAAGAGAGGAAAGGAGCTGTGCCTGTATTAACCAATAGACTCTAACTTCCGCTTCAGAGATTCTATTGGTTAATATTGGCACAGCTCCGCTCCTCTTCTCACTTCTCCGCTCCTCTTCTCACTTCTCCTCTCCTCTTCTCACTTCTCCACATTCAATTAAACCATAAATGTTACACGTTGAAGCAAATTCGCCTAGTTGTTGTATTACATTTCATGTTACGTTTCACCAATCTGTACCCGGTATATACGTAATGTGAATCATAATCATTATGTTGCCGTGAAATTAAAATATTAAAAACTGATTCATTAGAGCAAGATTTTTACAGGCGTACATCTAAACTAAGTACACTTGGACTGTATAATTTATTAAACCGAGCCACAGACCAAGTGAAAATACTTTACATATCTAATAAGCTGGAAAATATTTTTACGCTCCACGTCTATTCTGACAACCCAAATCCTACTCTAAAAACTTTTATGTCCAAACTTTTCCTAATCGACACCTAAAATGTCATTATTTCACACAAATCCTCCCTGGAGTGATGAATTTTACCTCGTTTTTGAAGTTGGTAACCCTTCCTTGGTTGAATATTTAAAAAGTCGTTGGCAACATTTTAATTGGGCAATCCTGGCAGGATTAAATTATCAAGACACCTAGTTAAAGCGCCTACAAACTTAATGAATTCAACATGAAATTAACCGTTGCGCGGGTCTTTGCTTCGCGGGGTCGGTGGTGTACGGTGTATGATACCCGCTGAGGTTTTTTTTAAGCTAATTAGCAGATAACTTTACCACAGGTGAGTAGTACCATTTTGAGCTTTGTAATCCGGCTATTGTTCGTTTTGTTTAATCACTATTTGGGTATGTGTTTATTAAATTACAAAAAAATCAACTGTCTCTTCCACTTTATGGTGTTTATAATAAGTAGTCATATTTTTTGCTAATAGATTACCCTATTAGCGAAAACGGGAAAGGTACCTATTTGAAATAAATTAATTAGCCTGACTGTACACTCAGTGTCTTTAATTTTTTCATAAAAATAATTATTGCTGTGTGATGGACGCTAATATTTATAAGTGTAAAAGTTTTCAAACAATTCGGTCACAGATGGTCCAGTCAATTGATCCAGTTTTAAAGGGACCTAAAAGAATTGTTAGTAAAAGTATCGAAATGAAAAAAGCGTAATAAAATCCTAGCCAATTTGCTTAGTGTGTACAAGCACCGTCACCGCGGAGCTTACAAAGAGCTTTTTTAATTCACAGCCAACCAATTCCTAAGCGAACGTAAAATGTTTACTCTGCCAAAAGAGGGGGACATTTAAACTTTATTTTTTGGACTCTTTTGTGACTTAATTTTTTACGGGGATCCTCCCGAGACCTATGTTAGATTTGAAACGCGACGGAGTTCCCAAACTTCTTGGAGTTCGTTAAAAAACGACGTTTTTACAATGGGTTACGGAAATTTTTGGGTGGATAAATAATTTTACGGTTCCCTTACGGCGTCTCGCTTTGTTTATTTTGTGAAAGATCAGAGATTAATCGTGTGGAGGTTAAATATATATAGGATGTGTAGCGTGTGACTTTGTAAGGGGAGTTGTATGTAACTTGGGAAGTCGGAACGTGTGTGACTTGGATATGACTTGGGGACATGATTGTAAATAAATATTGTTAACAGAAAAATTTGCATCCTGCTGGAATTTTATAAACTAACCCAGCATAATGGACACGCTGATAAGTAGATGTGAATGGATAGGTTCTGAAATTAATTTCAGTCTACACAAATATTTGTTTCAAGGTTGTCTGAAGCCACTCCAACTTAATTTAACATGTTCAGACATTTTCTAAGACATAATTGTTTATTCCTGCGAGTATTCTTATAAAGTCAACTTTAACAATTAAATTAACATCAAAACTTTACAAAAACAAAAAATAAAGCAATTATCGTAACAGACCTACCTACATTAAATCCATAAGGAACAAATAAACTTCGAAGCCCCTACTACGCGACAATATTTCGTGAGCAACATTAAAATTTATCACTGGCGCAAGAGTTTACGCGAAAGCCGGGTGATAAAATAAAATGACAGTTGTTTAGTATGGTCTCGGGAATATTGTTGGTACATACTAAGGTAGGAATTGAAAGGTATGGGGCGCCGGAGACCTGTTTTATTTATGTCAGTAAATGGCTTTTGGATTGGCGTGCAAGTGGTAGGGGTAAGTGTGACAGTATGTTCCTTTACTTATGGTATTTTTAGTCACGATGTGTATGACGAACGAACAGGCCTAGAAAGGGGAACACTACGTCGCGTTAAATTGCAAAATTTGGCGTTTCTCGCCCCTTATTAGAATGGCGCGATTTCGAAGCGGAAATTTCGCATTTTATTAAGTAGTACCTGGTTGACCGAGTTCTGCTCGGGTGAAAATAGATAAACATATCGTCCATGTATACTAACGTTGTATCACATTCCCGAGCCTGTGAAAATAGAGAAAACGAATTTTCCCAGGTAAAAGACCTAGCTAGATGAATTTTTCGCCCCGATTTTTGAGAACGAGATTACAAATACATATATAAATATATATACACAAATATTGCTCATTTATAATAGTATACGATTACCAGTTCACAGGTTCAGGTTATGATTATTTGAGGCTAAGGTTATGCTTATTCTGACTACATTTGAAAAAAATACTTACCAATAAACCTGAGCTGTGCTCAATAAGCCTTAATACCTTATAAAAATTTAATAACAGAGGAATTAAGTATACGTAGTATTCTACTTAACCTTCCATTGTCTCCAGCTTAAATTAACCAAGTCACGTAATTTCCCCAGCCAGGATAATCCAGTTCCAAATTCAAAATTCAATTTACCACACCTGTAGTCAATTTAACAGTCCAATTCCGAATTTACAACTAATTTCGTCGCTTCGTTCGATAAACGTTAACTTCTACGTTTACGTTCACGGAATCTGGCCCTCGTGTGAGTTTGATTGCACACAGAATCACTTCTCCTGGTGGTAAAGCCGATTGTTACGAGCTATTTCTAGAATAATCCTGCGGTTTGCGTTTGGATTTGGAATATAAAAGCTGGAGGCGGGAGAGGGTTTTACTGAAAGAGTCAGTACGAAATTCGAGTTACACATTTTCTAAGCCCTTTAGGTAGATTTAGTCGATTGACTAAACAGGTCTCAAATTAATTATACCCACATGCATCTATGGAAAGACTTCTGCCAAGTCGTGCCCAATTGCCAACTTGATTAAAGAATCACTCAATTTTTTTAGTTACTCTAAGCCTTCCTAAAAAAAAAAACTAAAGAATAAAAAACAAAAAAGAAGACACTAAGAACTTTTCTTAGAAGATCCTTGCGCAGTTTATTTTTTGCTTCTTAGTTTACTTTTGTTTCGTCTCAAAAATAAGAACTATTCAAACCTCATGTAAATAAAACTGTAGCAATTCCTTCATTTGTAGAGACTCGTAAAGCCTCAACAAACACCATTACAGAAATTGTTCCTAGCACCATGCTTGTACATTTTATGTGCACAAGTACATAAACGATACATAAGTTAAGATTTTACTGTCGAACACAACATAAAGGGGTTGGCACCGGCTTTACGCTGCCAGGATTAGGTTGGGCCAGCAGTAAACATGGCCAGGGCGGCTTTTATATCCCGTTGCAAATAATAGCACATAAAACTTGTGTGAAAAACACTAGTTACGGACGCGGAGATGAACGGGCCGGTCGGTAGCGATGGCAAAACAATGCTTTGCTTCAAAAATATTGTAAGCAAACTTACTATACCCGAATCCCTTTAGCGTGGCGATAGCGGTCATTGCTCTTTCCCTTATATTTCTCCGTAGGAACCCAAACAATAAATTACGTATGGTTACTTGTTATTGGAACATTCTGAAGATCACGATAGATATTGATTAAAGACGTTAACGGTTCGGAGTTTTTTAAATAAATAATGCTAGAAAATGTAGTTAGGTCAATGACCGCTATTGCCACGCTAAAGCGATTCGGGTATAGTGCATTTATTTTTGGACTTGCAGTGGGAACATATTATAACAACGTTTTGTCAAACTAGGCATTAGTATTAGTTGCTGCACGTAATGCTTACTTGATACATTGGGGTTTATTTATAAATGTTGCTTAAAGTTAAGCAATTATAACCATACATGACGTTTGAACGTCACTTAACTTTAAGGCTTTAACAGTTATAAATAAACCCCTTAATTATACAGTAGTAGCTCGTGGCTAAGTAATAACTATGCTTGCCGGGGTTGGTCCGTGGATGGGTGACCAGCTTAACAGTCGAGATTCCTCGGTGCCTCGGAAAGCACGTTAAGCCGGCTGTCCCGGCTGTCATTCGTGGATCTTTGACAGTCATTATGGGTCGTCAGAAGCCCGAAAGTCTGTCAACCAGTCTTACCAAGGGGTTTCGTATTACTTAGTTACTGGGTTGTGGAGGTCAGATAGGCAGTCGCTCCATGTAAAATACTGGTATTCAGCTGCATCCGGTTAGACTGGAAGCCGACCCCAACACAGTTGGGAAAAGGCTAGGCAGATTGATTTTGAATTATACAGTAAGTACAGTACAGAACATATACGTAGGTACGACACAACTCAATGCATGGAGCCTCATAGGTAGGTTCCAGGTACGTTAGACGTATGTAAGCCGTTAATCAAATTCTGAAAAGATAATAATGATTATTGTGGGTCATCCTTAGACGATAGACATATGCCATTGCGGATTTTTTGTTGAACTTTTTAAGAACTTCAATCCTGTAGAACATAAATTTGATGTATCTCTAACGGTTTACGCGGCGCACGCCAGTAAAGCTCCCAGTCGGCATGATTTCTTCCGACATCTTCGACAATAATCGTCATATTTCAGCCAATTTACACAAAACCTTAATGAATTATACACCAAAAACTTTCGCAAGAATCACTCCGTCTATTGGTGAAAACCGTTTGAAAATCCGTTCAGTAATTTTTGAGTTTATCGCGTTCAGACAGACAGACAGACGCGGCGGGGGACTTTGTTTTAATATGTAAGGATTCCGAATTAGTCGCTACTTACCAATTAGCACTACGAAAAGCACCTATTCTGTGACAACTATGCTTAAAAATTTTCCTTGAAATAATTCCATACATTTGTCTCTCGACTGTTTTGCTAACCCTACGATAATTCCTAATTCGGACTAAGCAATAGGGGTGAAGCAGCTCTTATATAGAATGTCAGGGCAAGATTTAGTGGCCGGTGTGTATTGGGATGCGTGGTATAAAACTAATTCACTCCGTTTTTACGGCGAAAATAATAATATAAACTATATTATTATTTTTACCGTAAATAGAGTTATACCTGGCTATAGTTGACCATAGGATCTAGGAGGATTTCCGATGGGTAAGTAGGTATTTAACTACTGGACTCTAAAAAATAAAAATAAATCGATTTCAACAGTTTCTGATAGTGGATCAAAGTTTTTGATGAAGAAGTAGCTTGTAATCAAAAAGTTTTATGTCCACAGCTAGATATAGGATATAGGCCTCACATTTTACCTATCAAATTATCCCACCATCCTAACTAATAATTAGGTATAAATGCGAAAGTGAGTTTGTTTGTTTGTTACGCTTTTACGCTAAAACGGCTGAACGGATTTAGATGGAACTTGGCACATGGGTAGACCATGACCTGGATATTCTGATATTCTCATGGGATCGACACTTATGTGGGTGAAACCTCGGGGCGCAGCCAGTATTTCATAAATTTATCATTCTATTTTCAAAGAGCCTCTATAGAGTTTTCAGAAAAAAGTTTCAAATACGTCTAAAGACGAAGAAGTTCCTCAATAACCAGCCATAAAGTCCATTATTCTCCTGAAACAAGATACTTTATACTTCATGAAACATTTACGAATTAATCGTAGAACCATTCTACTTCGTCGTAATGGCGAAATAAAGCCATAACGTTCATCGTAAAAACTGCCGCCGTACACTATGAAAATTATATTAAGCTCGGTGTTTTCTTGGTGTATTATTGATTTAGGTTTTGTAACTGAAATTGTAACGATGATATTAAATAAAACAAGTAGATTTTCGACTTTGTGATATAATTTATTAAGTGGGAAAGCTATCGACTTTTGTATAAGTGATATCCAAAAATTATTCGGCGTGTGCAAAAAATGCACTGGACTTAGGCCCATATTTCTAAAAGCCGATAACAGGGCTTATATCTACATTTTGGACTATCCAAAAATGAGAATAATATCATAAAATTGATGTGGTTACTGCATTGGTAGATAGGTACTAGGTACTTAACTGTTCAATATTTTTTTTACCGTCAGCAAAGCCAATCTGTACCTAATAATCATAGTGTACTTTAATTTTATTAGATCCTATTTACATTTATTATGGCCATACCTATGTTTTTTTCAAAAACATTTATATATATTCCGCCCTTATTCTGCCCCAAAAGACCAGAAAAACCAAATTCTAATTTTGAGACAGTACACAATTACAATAGAAGTTGGAACCAACATATCCAATTCGGGGAGTCCAGATACAATCCTTCAAAGTCCCCAATGCGGATGTCATCTGAAATATAATATATTGCGCTGGACCGGGCCTTCCCTAAGGATGGACTGTTAATTACCAAGTACAAGTCGCATATACCCGGGGTACCTTTGAATATTTTGTCTTTATATTAAAATGTTTGCTGTATTTATCTTCGACCTGAATTTTTCGTAGCGCGTCGTTGTTAATATTCGTTTAAGTGTAAAGTTTGATTAAATTATGTTGGTATTAAAAGAGCAAGTTTTCTGTGATAAGGAATTAAGGGATATATTTTCTGGATTTTGCACACTTACGTTTTTTAGAAATCGTCCTCGTATATTTAGTATATATAGTATACCTTAATCAGTTTTTGTATACAGCAATATATATAATATATACCTTGTGAATAAATTAAAAGAATTCAGAAGAAAAACCAATTTTCCCTATTACTTCACAACAACTAAGTAACTGGCTGAAAATAATTAAGTTACTCGCAAATGTGCCCCAATCTTAATTTTTTTTATTTCTTTTTAGAACGGTGACTTTTAAAAGATGTTGTTCAACGCTTGAACTTGGAACTGCCGCTGGGGATATTTGACGTCACTCCGTTTCGAAAATTAAATTTAAATCCCCTAACGTTTTTTCCCGCCCTCCGAATTATTGCTAGCCGTAAGGACTTTTCCTGTGTATTGTTTAATTTTGTAGGGGTCAACATGACCTTTATTATGATAAAGTGGGCTCATCTACTGGGTACCGACCTTTTGTAAATATTTATAATTCATCCTACATTCCAGGTTTTTTTATTACGTGACGTGGTGATTTATTTGTTTGTTTTTTTTTTTATTATTATTTAATGTGTCACTGCACACCGATTTCAAACAAAGTCACTTCCACAGTGGCTTTAAATTTTCCTACCGTTGATTTTTTCATTTTTGGTACAGGACCCAGCGAAAAATACGTAAAAATTATATCAACTTTCTTTCAGTATCTTAACATTATTTTGTTTTTGCTACATAAAAGCTGAAGTCGCTGCTTACGGAGCCATAACTGAAAAAGGTAAGGAGCAAAGGCCACAAGGGGGCAGCTCCGAGGCACTTGTCAAAGCTCGTAATATTTTATTAGATAACCAAATAAACCTCCAGTTTGGAGTTTGCAATTTTTTTCCCCAAGATGTCTTGGATATTTGTATTATGGTAAGGAAAATTGAGATTTTTCGTTCAAAAAGATGTTGGGTGACAGATTTTTGTAGAATTAGCGAAAAAAAATATTAAGCAATCATAATGCCATATATAATATTATATATAATATTAAGTAGTGGAATTGTAAATAATAATAAATAAATAATTTACTAACATAGTTATAAGTACTATTTACTAACAATGTATGGAATGTTTTATTCTGAAAATAAATGATTAATAATGTACTAGTCAGAGTATCTTTATCAACTTAGAAGTCAGAATCATATCTTAACTTTTTAATATTATAAATGTGAAAGTGAGTTTGTTTGTTTATTTGGTTGTTACGCTGTCACGCAAAAACGGCTGAACAGATCGTTATAAAATTAGGTAGATATGTAGCCTGGAACCTGAAGAGGACATAGGCTAATTTTTATCCTAGATCGCAGACGAAGTCGCGGGTCACAGCTAGTAATAACATATAGGTAAGTTATGTGTCAGCATGATGATTAATTATTTTGTTCGACCATCGTAATTCCGACAGAAATCTAAGCCATAAAGATGAGGTTACACTTACCCATTTAATATAATACATTACTTCGCATACGCACACCTATTAATATTCATAATATAATTTAACGTACCGAGGTTAACTTCACCTAAATATGTAAATTATCATGAGCCGACCACCGTTAATTTCGAGATGTCAGTTTATAAATAATTCTATCTCCCTCCCTCTTGTTTTTGGGAATGGAAGAGTGAAAGAGATAGATGATGCGTGTATTATGAATACGGTGGCAGGGAAAATTTTAACGGCGCCTATGAGGGTTGTGAATGCTGAAATAACTTTCAAATATTGTCGCTAGGTGGACGGAAAGTTTAGTTCCTGAGGGAGGCTGTTTGCCGGGTCGCGCGTCTCTCTGTTTATAAATGAAACGCATATCATTTTAAAACAACATTCAGTGTATGCTTCCCCTTAGCGGAACCCTTACCACAGTCCACACACACATCCCGTATCGACTTGGCTTACTGGATTTTCGGACAGCGTTTTCTAATTACAGTGTTTTACTCTGTGGCGGGTCGCGAGCACTAAGTTGGTGTACACTGTACGCGTTTCTGTACATGTAATGTCATTTTGGGACAGCAAAGTTAGGGATATTATAATAATGCCCGAATGTGTCCGGAGTTTGGACAACTTTGGTCCTGTGTGTTCCCTTAATTAGAGACGGGAACACATTAGTAGGAGGTCATCGGACTGCTGAAGGGAAAGTTTTAGTACTAAATGTAAAATAGTTCATTTATAAGAAATTCTTAACGGTGTAGTCTATGTTTTAGAATAAAGCATGTGTCGAGGGAGCTGTTTAGGTGAAGCAAACTATTAATTACTAAGCAGAGGTAGTTACAAAACTATAAAGTAGAATAAATTGGTCTAGGTGTTCACTTAAGGAACGGTAAAAATAAGGAGAAGATTGTAGGTACAGTCAGGGCTAATAATTGTTGTCCGTTCACATGTTTTATATTTATCCTAGTTATACAGGGAAACCTATTATCAACCATACAATATTGTAATACACATGTACTCTGCAACATACTAATGTATCGATGTTGGTTGCCTTAATAGGAAAAAAAAAAAGAAGCAAATTGACACTGCATATAAAACTGTCAAAAATGACAGTTCTAACTTGAATATACGATTTATGTTGGTAGTTAACCCCTTGACTGTTAGCTTTTACTTTTTTCGACTTAACTTATAGGGATTTTATTATGAGAAATGATGGACACTGTGAAAGTTTTTCAAATCAGTTTGATGATTAGTAACCATGCATTGTAATTTACTTAAATCTTTTTTGAATGGACCATTTTTATTTGCCTACTTAAAAGCAAAGGCTCAGATACAATGATTATATTTCCAAGCCCCTCTCTATAAACGAGACGAAAAATCTCCAGACCCATCTTAACATTAACACAATCCATCAAAAAGCAAAACAATAAAAAACTTCACGGAACCGATAAACAAGAGAAAAAGCAGTTAATCCGACAAATTGCTATTCGCGAGCGAGTAAAGCGTAATTAAAAATTCAATTCAGGAAAAAATCAGGCGCGGAATTCGCGTCATCAATCTGAGGAATTATTTCATTTGCGTATTAAAATTCTCGTTTTGTCCGGTCGTGAATTATTTCTCGTCGTGTTAATTACTACGGTGGATTACAGCACCCCGAGGGTTAGATGGCAGATCCCGTAGTATTGGGGTTGATGTGATACTGTGGGTTTGTTTAGAAAAAAAAATCGAGAGTTTGAATGCTTACCTTTTTTCTGGAAAATAACTATCACGAAAAGTTATTTCTTAACTTTAACGTGATAGTTATTTTATTTCGTACTAACTTCTGCCAGCGGCTTCGACCGCTTGATATCTTTATAAATTATAGCCTATTTTACTCAAATGATAATATAAAATTCTAATGGTGAAAGATTTTTTATAATCCGTTCAGTCATTTTTGAGTTTATTCATTACAAGCAAAATTCGTTTTTTTTTTGAAGAAACGGAACGTAATCAATAAACAGAAGGTATATTTCATCTGTATTTTTCCGGAACCGAACCGCATACCATCAAGAAGGCATAAATAAAATAATGTCTTTCATTTTTTGGTCCTTATACGAAATCATTAAGTTGTCACAAAATACCATAGATAGGACATAGACAAATCACCGATTCTCCAGAGTAAAAAAATCTAATAGTCAATCATAAAATTGAACTATTCTAATCAATTCTTCATTATTAATAACTTAACCTTATACGCATTGCTATCGATTATCTAAATAAACAATGCCATCTAATGACTCTGCGGTGTAATCGAATTGGCCAGCCGGCCAGACGATGGTGCCCACCACAAAATAGATAGTTAACTACAGAAGGCCAGCTCCTTCCAACAAGAGAAAACGCTCGCACACATAGACACGGCACACGTACAGCGAGTGCAAGCGCACTCACGATTGTCATTTATTTATTAACTTACTTGCTCCTGCTTTGCACAGTTTTTACGACTCAAACTCAAACTCAAAGAATTTATTTAAAACTAGCTGCCCGGCCCGGCTTCGCACGGGTAGCATTAAGAACTTATTTACCGCGCACCTAACTACCTACCCTACCTACCCTACCTACCCTACCTACCCTACCTACCCTACCTACCCTACCTACCCTACCTACCCTACCTACCCTACCTACCCTACCTACCCTACCTACCCTACCTACCCTACTTGCCCTACCTACCCTACCTATTCTACCTACCTACCCTACCTACCTACCTACCCTACCTACCCTACATACCCTACCTACCCTACCTACCCTACCTACCCTACCTACCCTACCTACCCTACCTACCCTACCTACCCTACCTACCCTACCTACCCTACCTACCCTACCTACCCTACCTACCCTACCCTACCTACCCTACCTACCCTACCTACCCTACCTACCCTACCTACCCTACCTACCCTACCTACCCTACCTACCCTACCTACCCTACCTACCCTACCTACCCTACCCTACCCTACCTAAAACCTCACGGAGCCCGAGACCTTTCCAACGAATGCAAAACCGTGGAAATCGGTTCGTGCGTTCTGGAGTTATAGCGTCAGGAAGGAAAACCCGACTTATTTTTATATAGTAGATAAATCTATTAGAGGCACTTTTGAAATGTCAAGGGGTTGGTCAGTTAGAAAGATGAAGCTAGTTGCCCATTTTATAGCGTAGTAGGTTCCTATGGAGAAGAACGCGCAAGAAACTAAATATTGTTATGACTTGACAAAACATCGAGATTTCTATATTATTATGTAAGTTCATTATTAATGTATTATTATAGAGATGTTGATTGTGTAAATTTAAGCAACGCCCGCCAGCGACATTGGTTCGAGATGCCAAACGTACGCAGTGTGTGTGTGCTTGCTTCGGCCGCCGTCCATATGGTGTTGGTCTTCTGTACCTATCCACTCTGTGTCCGCTGCCCATTATTAGTGGACAAACGGTCAGATTGACGTCACCTATATATTATGTAGAATGGGTCTAGACAACGTTTTAACGTTATATATTTATTGGAGGATTAGAATCATATTACGATGTATGTGTATTTGACTAAGATATGAAAGTGATCTTGGGTGAATTCGTTCATGTTTTATGGAAGTGATGGCAATGTCTTGTTAATTTCAATGATTCTAAACTGGTCTGGGTTACAAACTAGTTTTAAATAAATTAAATTAACAATGTCTCTGCAGTGGTGGCCCAGTGGTAACGGCCGCGACTTACGAGTTGTAGGTCGTAGGTTCGAACCCAGAAAGGCGTTTTACTTAGTATATATTATTTCATCACCAATGCTCTCAAAACGGTGAAAGAAACATGCCGGTTTCTTTCACCGTTTTGAACCAAAACTTCGAAGACATGTGACATCTACCAACCCGCATTGGGTCTGCGTGGTGGATTTCGACCCACTCCCTCTCACCGAGAGGAAGCCTGTGTCCTAGCAGTGGGAACATTATAGGCTGATTAGTGATGTTCTGTTTCAATAAGTAGGTGGCTCATACGAGATAAATATCTGAACTATGTGGAACAGAAAACAATCTTCGACACTAGACAAAGGTAAAAGTACAAAATCATAAATTAAAAGTTTCAACTAGACTCATTAATTTCACAGCACACATTAAACACACTTAGCAGAAGGTATAGAGGTGTGAATGTGCGAATTAGCGGTGCGTGACGTCACGGCGCAGTGATTAGCGGCACGTGACATCCCTACGTAATGGACTGCGGTTACGTGGACTAGATAAAGGCCTTGTCGATGAGCTGGGACCATTTTCGGGTAATTTTCGGTAAGAAAATGCAGAGAAAACATTTTTCGCGTCGCAAAATATCTCGGCGCGTAGCGAATCAGCAATCTGCTACGCAGTTGTAGCCGGCGTAGCTGCGTAGCCGCAGCTGTCATCAGTGTGTCAGGATCGTAGTAATAGTGAGTTTGTAGTTTGAGTTGATTTGAGCCAAGACGTCTTGTAGCCAACCGGTAATGATAGTTAATGGACTGTCATTACCGGTTGGCTTATATTTTTATGTAATTAATTAATTTAAATAAGAATAAAATGAATTCAGAATTTTATTTATTAATTCTCTTCTGGAAGAGAGAGTCATTATTATAATATTTATTAATAATTATTTGAATTGAATTGTATTTAGTATTTTAATTTAAATGTAAAATTTATGTGAAATGTATGGATTTATAATTATCTGAATTAAATTACTTTTATTTATTTATTTATTTATGAATAATGATTCAAGACTCTCTCTTCGTCAAGCTAAAAATTGCAAATACAAAATCTGCCTTTCTAGTTAAAAATCAAAAGTCGTTTAAACACAACTATCCGTCCTGTGATCCGTCCCAACCACACAAGCACCACGCTTCCTAATCGTCACGCGTCAATGACGCACATTTGACGCAGTTAATTGGACAATGTTACACGACGTTAGCGCTAACTCGATCATTGCTGACGCGTGTTACCGTTTATAGGCTGTAATTGTTGGTATAAGTTCGATTGTAAGGGTATTTTTATGAATCAACTAGGTAAAATTTTTTGTACTGTCCAGACATCTTTTACTGGAATCGTAAGTTGAGTTTTTCGAGTGTAATAAATGAAATCAATAATTATGCCACACATATTGGCCAATTGCCATCAGAATTACCCAACAACACATGTGTAAACATTCACAATAATGTGTTAACCTTAGCAAAATCGCTTTGGTTTCTCGCCGATAGATTCTCTAGTGGGTGCAAAAGCCAAATTATCAAAGTTAAAGCTATTAAAATATTACAAAGGTACCTTCCAATAGAAATTCTCTACAATATTAAGTGTAATACACATAATCGCGGCGTATCGCCTCATCGCACGGTCGACAATGTGCGGCGCGCCTGCTCAATTCCCTGCCGTCGTAACGTCTAATTCCCGTCGACTTACACACATCAGCGTTTCCGATATCGTGTTGTACCCCCTTTATGCACAGAGTAGGGTAAGAACAGATAAATGTTCAGAATAGGTAAAAATTTGAAAATGTTGAAAATCATTCCGGCTCGGCTTACTCGAGTAGTTGTAAGTCCATTTTAATCATCTGACTCAGGTATTTAGCATAGTTTCTCGAGCTATATACTTACGTATTAAGAACCTAAGAACCCAAGGAATTTCACGCACTAGACGGTTACGACTCCAACCAGTCGTGCTCCGTGGTCCATGGCCCGGTTTGCGGCTAGTTGGCCGTTGCGACCAAGTGCGCGATTCGTATCGGTTTTTATAGTTTACCTGGTCACTGCGACCACTGGTCGGTCGTGGCCGACTAGTGCGCGAGATCCCTTGGCTTCCTATCAAAGAAATCGTAGTGTCACATAGCTGCTATGTAGATGCTGCTGGTTTTCCTCTACACTGCTATTCACTTAATAAAAATCTTAAATTCATTCATTGAATTCACAGACAGACAACGCACTCGTAGGTAATTAGTCGGGTCTAGATTCTAGACCCAACAGTTTAGCAGCTGATGCCAAATTTTGCCTTACTTAACGAAACTGAGCAGTAAGCAGAGATTTTTGAAAATTTATTTACGGGGTGAAATGAGGGATGAAATTTTGTATGGAAGTTCGCGGTTTTTGCCGATGTAAATGCCATCAGGCACACGGTTTGTACTTTATAAACTAGATTGGCAGAAAGCTGATTAGGACGTCTCTTGAGAAATTAACACAAAATACAGCCATATTATTAATATGAAAAGAAAATTATGAAACAAAATATGTCGAGAAAACAAAAGGAAATTGCTTCATAGCACCTACTTAGTCAATCAATCTGCCTAGCCTTTTCTCAACTATGTTGGGGCCGGCTTCCAGTCTAACCGGATGCAGCTATACCAGTATTTTACACGGAGCGACTGCCTATCTGACCTCCACAACCCAGTAACAAGGTAATACGATACCTCTTGGTAAGACTGGTTGTCAGACTTTCGGGCTTCTGACGACCTGTAACGACTGTCAAAGATCCACGAATGACAGCCGGAACCAACGGAATAACATGCTTTCCGAGGCACGGAGGGGTCTCGCTACATAGAAATGGTCACCCATCAGGATAAACCCCGGCAAGCGTAGCTTAACCTGATGGATCGACCCGTGCGGCTGTCTAATACTTAGCCACGAGAACCTGCTTAGTCATGCCACAAGTAATTTTGAAGCATCTATCCTCACACTACTCTGCGCATTCCTTTTTCCATTTACACGAAACCGCACAAATATTGCAAACTAAACGGGAGCCAGCACTATTTACAATTTTCCCGCTTCTCCCCTGGTTATGTCTGTCAGGGCACATTCCACCCGTCGTTATGTTGTCCATGTTTATATTGCCCAGCCTACCTTTCTTTTATTGGATATCCAAACGCCTTATGGTCGGTTAATGTACCGAATTTCCGTTCGGCTGACCGGTCAGATTTTTCTGTGTAGAGAAGGAATATTCAAATTCAGATTTGGCAATGGTGTTTTCTATCAATTTTAAATTGGTTATTGGGTAATTCTGCATTATGGCACATCATTTCGAAAATTATTTTTATTTTCTAAAAATGTTGCTCAGATGGCTTTTGAAAAGGTTTAGTAAAAAGTTATACGAATTGAAAAATTATGATACTTCATCTGTAAAGCGAGTTAAAAATATAATGAAAATTTATTTTATTATGTAGTAATAAATAATATCAAACAAGTCACTCAAGTGAAAAGACCTGCAATTACTCATTGTTGGCTAGTTTATCATGCGATGATTTTTTCAGGGTTTGAAGTAAAACGTTATGTATTTGCATAAAAGTTAAATAAAGAATTAAACGTATCTACCACAATTTAATAATCCACTTGTACATACGAAAAGTTTACCAAACATTCTAACATTAACATATAGGTACGCGACAATACCCATATCCACATTATGCAGCACTGGAAGACATTTCGAGACAGACGGATATCGCCTAGAGAGTTCACGCTCTATTATCGGTTCGTAGAGATAGGGTAACTGTCCCCATTGTTGGCACTTACGACAGACGCTGCAGGTTTTAGGTTCCAACTAACAGCTGTGTGAATAGAATTGTAGATTTTCTGGTCTAGAATTGAAATGTAAATGTTTCAGGCGATTGTTATTTTTATTGGGAGAGTTGTTTTGTGTGTTGTGGAAATTGGTGAGTAATAAAGTCAAAAATGTGTGTTTTTGACAAATTTATTTTCAGACACTCTATATTTATACATGGCAAGTAACAGGAAAATTCGATTGATTTTTTTTGTATGTTCCCTTATCTTAAGAGCGTTTATTCTTAAAGTGGGCTGATTAATTTAGAATTTTACTGTATGGCTGTCTGCCTCGTTGATCTAGTGGTTGCAAGCACTACTGCTGAGCATGAGGTCCTGGGTTCGATTCCCGGGTCGGGCAAGGTGTTATTGGGTTCTTCTATCTGAAATTTCTCGGTAGCAGCCCGGAGTCTTGATTTGTGCCTGGTTGATGGCAATAGGCTCGCCCCTATTACATGGGACTTAAACATAACTGGCAAAATGTGGGTGAACCTGCTACAGGGACACCTCTGCCCAACCCTTCGGGGAAACAAGGCGTGATGTTATGTTATATTATTACTGTATGGAAATAAGAAATTTCGCTAACTAATTCCCTAGAATAATAATAAAAAAATACAATTATGACACTGGCTTTGATGTTGTAGCAATTTTAGGTGTAGAAAA
Source organism: Omphaloscelis lunosa (assembly GCA_916610215.1). Taxonomy (NCBI): domain Eukaryota; kingdom Metazoa; phylum Arthropoda; class Insecta; order Lepidoptera; family Noctuidae; genus Omphaloscelis; species Omphaloscelis lunosa. The sequence goes on from OU744255.1 coordinate 7,988,314, forward strand.
GGCATTTGGAAAGTTTCCAAATACTTTTTTTATATCTGAAACTAAATATTCGGTATTACGATATTAATTATTGCATTTTATAATCAATACTTTAATTCCCTAGTTTAACAGATTTCTTAATTCCATACAGTAATATTCTAAATTAATCAAAACAGGTAAATATTTGACAGTTATTTACGACGTTGCCAACTTTTAAGATAAACCCTCTTAAAGTGATGGTGTCGTTAATTAAACTCTGATTTTTCTGTAACCATGGAAGTGCCTGCGCACATTGCATTCATAAGTACTCCGAAAGAAAATAATGCAAGTATTATCAAATAATTATTAATTACAACATAAATACCACCAGAAAATTTAACAACTAGCCGTAAACGTAACCAATAAACAGTACATAATAAAGCTAAGTGAAAATCGATAATTAATTAATTACGTTTACAGGTAGTTGGCGCGCCCGTAGCACCTACCGTAACTAGCGAGCAACAGCCGATTTCCCATGAGGTCCACGTTCAGCGTTGGGCAAAGATCAGGTGGGTTTAAATGTGTAGAAGCGACAGTGAGCCATGTGTTTTAAGGGGTGATGAGGTAAAACCTATTTCAATTCTTTGAGATTATAGGTACATTGATGAGCATTTTCCCCTTCTTGTTCCAAACTTAAAGGTATTTTCAATTTTTTTTGTTTGTTTTTGTATTAGATGCAAAAACAAAGAAATTTTGCAAGGAGTCTTGAGAATCATGCAGCAAGAACAATGGATTGATGGATTTTTCCCAGAGTTTTTGCAAAATCTTGTTAGTACTGTTTAAATCGTTGCTGTAACATTCACTTTTTAGTTTGGTAAGACAACCAAAATGTTGACTATTTTTACTCGTTGTTTGCATATAGGTATCTTTCTTCTTGTAGATACTTTCATGATCAAGCAACATCATCATGGTAGCCTTCAGTTACTTACTTTGCAACTTTAAGCAAATACGTAGATTGTTATGGTGTCTGTTCCTACTTAATTTTGTTACTCTACGTCGAGCTACCGGCGGCGCACCCGCCATGTTATTTCGCCTATTAAGGCACCTGTCATGTGAGTTTACAATAAGTAAATAAGGACGTGCCGGCGACGGGGACGTTTACCCTAATATTGCGTAACTATTGGCGACAATATTGGCCGTTTTGTTTGCTGAAAAAATTATTAGCTTCGTTATTGGTAGGGTGAATCTGTCGATGATTGGAAAAATGCTATGGGGGTGATTTCGACCAGGAATTTTTGTGTGAAATAGCTCTATTTATATAGAAGCTTTGATTACAGTTAATTGGGACTCATCCAAAGAAAGAAAGAAATAAAAAGTATATATTGGGACTCGCATGGATTACAAATTAAATTTATCTTATTTATAACAATTAACTAAACATTAATAAAAAATAACATAAAAAACTAAGTAAAATGAAAGAAGAAAGTCCTGTACGAGGCTAAAAGGCAGCATGATGCTGCAACATTTAAATAAGTGTCGCAGCTCTGGTATTCTGATAGGGCCCATACACACGTATCTTTATTGCATATCGCTAGTATAATAGTTACATTAATCCTTTGATTTATTAAGATTTATAGTACAACCCAAGTTTCCATTTCCACGTCGCAAAATTATTACGGTACCTATAAGCAGTATTTTCGATATAATAGGCCTGTGTCCATTTTTTTTAGTCCGGTAGATTTTAGATTGATAAAAAATATTGGACACGTATTTTTTCTTTTTTGACGTAAGCAAAAGATTACGGCGATACAATCAGTTAAAATGTGGCATGACGTCACGCCTTGCTAGATCTTATACTGACTTGTGACGTAGCGAGCCCCCACTCCCCAAATTTAATGCGTGTTTTCTAAGTTATTTTTGATTAATACGATAAAGTAAAAAATACGTGTCTAATATTTTTTTATTATCTGAAAGACGGACTAAATAGAATTTCTTTTTTTTTACCTAGGTAACTACCGTATTGTTCGAGGTATTACTGAAAAATGCATGCACTGATTGGACAGTTACATTCAATCTGTGGGGTTCTTTCCTCAAAATACCATTTCAGACACCAATCTACATCACACAATCTGACCAAGATTATGTCTGGACTTTAAAAGAGACTGTGACCTTCGACTTTTTTTCATTCAGCCTTTCTTCTCATAGTAATGAGATAGGAAATTCGAGTTCACCTTTCGATCTCATCGAGTTTTTAGTAAGTGTCGGTCAAACCTTATAAACTTGAACTGTAATCTTTTACCGTGGATGTTGTTTTAGGTCCTTCAGATTTTTTATTTCAGGTCCTGGAGTTTAAATCCGCTGCATTACTCAATTAGCAAAAACTGACGAAATTGACGGCCGTGTATGTTTCTAGAAACAAACAGTTGCTTAATAAAACACGGTCCGTTCACCTTTATTCGACCAGGAAAAAAAGTACCCTTACAAACAATTCACCACGAAAAACATTCACAATAAATCTTTATATCAAACATCATTTCAATAAAGAACATTTGCGCTTACATTCGTATAAAGGGTGCAAAATAAAAACAATAACGGCTCGGGTATCCCGACGGACACATATACACCCCAATAATACTTTTTATCATATTTATTGACTGATAAATGGTAACGTTGTTTCAAGTGCGTTTGTATGTTTTAACTCTGTTATGCTGTATTTTTTGAGAATTATATTTATATTTACGGCTGATTTAAATTGAATGCTGAGGTTCCAGCCGGATTTGCCCCCAATATAAACAAAAGTGTGACATAATTATATTTATCTTATTTATATATCGTGTTAGGTATTTTTAATTAATCGACCAACAGGTAAAAAGTAGAGTTGCAATTTTTCCGACGGCCGACGGTGTTCCTTTTTATTTTTTCGTATAATTATTAGAATGATCTATAATTTCAAGAAATACTGATAGATATTAGAGACTATTTTTTTTTTTTTTTTTGAGGGTGGGAAATCATCAAATAACTTCTCCCGCTCTGGGCGGAGCGGGAGGGCGTGTCAGACTCTTACTGACTAAAACCCACCCGTGTTCCTTCGGTTGCCCTGTTGCCGGGGGCCACGATCTCCCTTTCGGTTTTCTTCGCAACCCCGGCAGGCATCGGCCCTAGTGGACCCCTTCAAATCTGCTGACATCTCTTTGAGGCGCGCGTGGAACACAACGCGCCGTCGACCCGGGCCTGGTCCTTATCGGACGGTGAGCCACCCATTGCTCACCGCCCGCAAGCCCGCGCCTACGGTGGCCGGAAATCGCCTCGCGATTCCCGACGCCCTGGGCGTCTCCTCCTGCGGCGGTTAGGGGCATGAGGGCGCGAAATTTGCCTCTCCCTCACGCGTTCCGCCTCCTCCTTCGCGAGCATTACCGCTTCGCAGAAGGAGGTGACGGCCTCCCATTTCCTCTCGCTCCGTACCATGGCCTGAACCAGGACCGGACGCGAGAGATCACCGCCGCCGATCGCCTCCACGAGGACACGGCGATGCTCCGCCCAAGCTGGGCAGACCTCCACCGTATGCTCCACCGTGTCCTCCGGGCGATCCACACAATGGTGACACCCGGGCGTTTCCTCCCGCCTTATCCTGTGCAGGAACCTCCCGAAACAGCCGTGTCCGGTGAGGACCTGCGTCAGGCGGAAGGTGAGGACGCCGTGGCGCCGCGTTCAACCGGCGGGCTGGCCGCAGCCTTAGTGAACGCGCCCACACCGGTGCCCCGTAAAGGGCCATGGACCGCACGACCCCCGCGTAGAGCCTCCGGCAGGAGGCGTTTGGTTCCCCTAGATTGGGCAGGAGCCGCTTCAACGCAGCCCCGGCCCGCTCCAGTCTGGGAGCCAAACGTCGGAAGTGTTCGACGAAGTTCCACCGGCTGTCGAGGACAAGTCCCAGATACTTCATCGTCGACTCGACGCCGATGTGAACCCCTCCCGCCATTACCTGGGAACCCGACAGTGGCGCATTCCGAGGTCCATGAAAACCCATGGCCTCGGACTTGTGCAGGGCCACCTTGAGTCCCAGCTGCCGGATCCTGTCGACGATTGTCGCAACCCCGCGTGTCGCTAGTTCGGCCGCCGCCTGGTACGACCCCCCCTGTGCCAGGACCAACGTGTCGTCAGCTTAGCAGACGACGCTGACGCCGCTAGGGAGGTCGGCGCGCAGCACCCAGTCGAATCCGATGTCCCACAGAAGATATTAGAGACCTAACACCATGTCTCACAAAAAAAAAATCGTCATTAAAATTATATACGCACAGGAATCTAAAAGACACCTTGCGCTGGCGCTCTTCTGTCATTGATTTGATAGATAGCTTACTTCATTTTTTAACTCATAGCTCAACCAAAAATATTCAATCAATCTGCCTAGCCTTTTCCCAACTATGCTGGGATCGGCTTCCAGTCTAACCAGATGCAGCTGAATACCAGTATTTTACATGAAGCGACTATCTATCTGACCTCCACAACCCAGTAACTGGGTAATACAATACCCCTTGGCAAGACTGACCCAGACTTTCGAGCTTCTGACGACCCGTAACGACTGTCAAAGATTCAAGAATGACAGCCGGGACCAACGGCTTAACGTGCTTTCCGAGGCACGGAGGAGTCTTGGTATGTAAAGATGGTCACCCATCCACGGACCAACCCCGGCAAGCGTAAATTAACCTGATGAATTTGATCCATGCGGCTGTTATTACTTAGCAACAAGCTCTTCCAACCAAATTTATTCGTAAAAAAAATACATTGCCGTGAAGAAATTGGTGAAAAGAATTTCATTTACAACAAATACCTCTAGCTATGCGTTGTCATACATTACATCAACGTACCCGAACGAAATAGAAAAAAAAAATAGCTTCTGTTTACACAAAAAACAGGTGCCTTTGAGTACAAAGCACTACTCTGCATGATCCCAAGTGGCATTAGCAGATAACACATATCGTATGCGTATCGGGTGAAAGCATGGGGAATACAGATTTCCATCCTGTGGTGGTTCGCGACTCGAATTTCAAAGGGTTTTTTTTTAGTTTCGACACGACCTATTTCGTGAATTATGGTTGGGAAATCATATGACATGTAACATGAACTTTAATATAAAAAAAAACTAACTTATATACCTATCTCTATCTCATTTGCACGGAATATATTAGAAAGAAAGAAAGAAAGCCGGTGCATTCGTAGATACAGGCTCAACTATAGCTGTTGCAGTAAAAACCGAATTTTAACATTGACAATGTCAGTCCTAGGGAACGTTGGAGTTATGACTTAGAAGCATTCATGAGAGCTTGGCCAGAGAAGAGTTCCAGTCTTCATAAGGAGACCTTTGGCTAGCAAAAGGACAGTATCTATGTAGGCTGTTTGTGTATGTGAGTTTATATGTTTGTAAATGCACCCACAATACAGGAGAAATTCCTAGTGCGGGGCAACGTTTTAAGAAAAAAAAAAAAAAAAAAAAAAAAAACTACTGGCTCAGACCAATAAAAAAGTGGTCTGAGCCTACTGGTATAAACTTGTCATTGAGGATACAGAAGTGAGTTTAGGCGTGAATAGCTTTGAAATTACGGCACAAAATTGAATAATTTTTAATTATGGAACACACCTATTGGTAACAAAATTTGTCATTGAAGATATAGAAGCGAGTACAGGCGAGACCAGTTTTGAACCTACGGCACAAAATTGAATCATTTTTAATCATGGAACACTTTCATTGACATTGAGTCTGTTCCCTAAAGAACAATGTACGACAATGAAACAAAAAAAAGTTAATTTCAATTTGCTTTGGGCTGTGCGCAATATTTCTTTCGGTAATTGGATGGGATGCGAGTGAGTAATAAAATTGTAATTAAAAATTAACTATTTTATACTAGTTGAGCCTCCCTGAGGGTGCATACTAAGTAGGCAGATAGTAGGCACGTTTGTTTACTAAATTACTATAAACTATTTGAATTTATTCTGTACTTACCTCGCATTTTATATTGGACCCATAATGGAACTACGTTTAGGTGAAGCCTTATCTTTTTAGGGTTCCGTTCCTCAAAAGGAAAAAACGGAACCCTTATAGGATCACTCGTGTGTCTGTCTGTCTGTTTGTCTGCCACAGACAATTTTCTTCGTATCTAATGGACTGATTAAGTGGAAATTAGGTACACATATGTATTTCTGTGACCCAAACACGAACAAGTAACGTTAATAAATGAATTTTGAATATAGGGGTCACTTTTGGGGCCAAATAAAAAAATAAAAATAAAAGTTTTGCAAACTATACCTTGTGACATATCAAATGAAAGGGCTTGTTGCGAAGATCTCAAATATATATTATTTATAATTTTAAAACAAATATATTTAAAGATATTTAAGAAAATAGATGTAAATTGACCATTCTCTTTATCTCCGAAACTACTAGGTCTAAAATTTTGAAAAAAATATAGAGAACGGTTATTTACCCTTAGAATACAGGAAAACCTTTAAGAAGTCTATGGTCTTAAAATAACATGGTAAATCTCTCAACATTGTGTGTACAAACTTACATTTGCAGTTGTATGGGAGAACAAGTATTTCAACTACAATGTTAAGTTCGTATTTGAAATAAATTCATCCCAACTACGCAACCCTTCCTTGTGCGTGATCCGACACGCACTTGTTTTTAAATGGACACTAAGATAGAAATAACTTTGGTTTATACCTACCTATAACTTTTTTGCTTAGTTATCGATGACGACTTGCCAATAAAAGTTGGTTTATTCATCGCTCCTCCTCTCTATTATATTTTGTCTCTCTCTCTCTCTCTCTCTCTCTCTCTCTCTCTCTCTCTCTCTCTCTTGCTTTGTCGATTAGATAGAATTCAAAAAATTCAAAATTCAAAATATTTTTATTTCACATAAACCTACATGGGCACTTATGAAACGTCAGAAGCTAGGTGCACGGTTCCAATTGGTCGTTTCCTATGGAGAAGAGCCGGCAAAAAACTCCACGGTTACTCTTTTACAATTCTTTCAAATAACATTGTGACTAGGTATGGGAGGACAGTGTAGGTCTTTCAATAAGTACCAGGTACTTAAGAAAATAGAAAATGGTCAACAAATCTACAGTCCACTAAGCCTACAGTGTAGAAACTTAGGAATTAGCAAATAGTCTAGAAATCAGTGTCAATATTAATTTTAGCATTTTTTTTTTACAATTTGCAATTATCTTACCTGCATTCATTTAATGTGTGCAAATTCGTAACAAACAGAGCCTACAGCGATACAACGACATTAACCCTATTGACCTATTCCAAATTGACAACATGACGTCATCCATTCCACCATTAAAATAACACCATATCAAGTTATTAACTAATAACCCATACCACCAAAAAACTTAACCCTTCATTACTTACCGAAAACACGAACATTTAATTACTAAATTCGCTAACTAAGTGTCACACACCCTGTATCATAAGCCCTAGAGCACATTATAATAACTTATTACAACATAATTTATTATTCTGTCATTACCGTGACAAGATTGCGTGACTGTCTGTCATAAGTTAGGCGTCATCTAGCCCTCGATCGGCCGTCGCTGTTAATTTCATTGGACATGGTGACAAAAATTCTGTTTGCTTTGCCTTTAAAATGACGCTGCAAAGTAATGAGTGGCGATGATAAGTATGGTAATGAGTTTAATTAAGTGATTAGTGTGTAATGGGTTTTAGAGTGGATCCTGCTGCGTTTTTGTGTAGTTGTTTTGATTTTTGCGTGAGGAACTGAGGATCGTAAATAATTATGAATTATCTTAAAGATAAGTTTTTTGTCTAGAGAAATTAAAGTGAAATTAACAATGTAAGAATAAACAACGAGAAAATAAATTAATAATAGCCTTAAATTGCCGGCTTAATTGGATACTTTTTTGAATTTTGGAATCATGTCAAGCAATTTGTGTATGTAACGAGCAGTTTTATAAAAGCTTGAAAAAAGTAAGGTAGTTAATAATGTAATATTACGTACTGTTATTAAAATGATTAACAAAATCTTCTTAAAAACACACTCACATGATTAGGGTGTTCAAACGTTACACTAGTAACGTCAAACCCGGACACGTATGTCGTAAAGCTAGTGATAAACGATTGGTCCAAACAAATCGGACAAGTCATCAATTGCAACACGTTATTGATATGGGCGTGAGTTGTGCTATGTGGTCACCCTAGTGGCACGGTGTGTACGTTTTGAGAAAAAATATGAGGAGCGATTGAAATACCGTATGTGAATATTGAATTGTGAATAACAGTAACGAAACTTAAACCAATAATTAAACGAACTTATTAGCCTACTTACGTAGACTTCGTTAACTTCGTTTATATCTCCAAAAAAATATTCGTCTACTTTATTTAAGAACTTTAGTGAAATTTCAGCTGCCAGATCACATTATTTTCAATATCATTTTTCAAGCGATAATATGTAGTTTTCTCCCTTTGTTTTTCAATAACTAATTAAAATGTAGGAACAAATTTTTAACAACTTTTTTAAAAATACATTTCAAAATAATTACTGAATAAATAATTTTTAATCCCAGACGTGTAACGACCTAAGCCGACATTTCAAACGAAACACCATGTAAAATAAACGCAAACAGATTCATGACAGCCGCAAAAATCCACTGCCAAACGAAGTAAAAATCCGCCTCAGGCGAGACAACACCTGTATTACCATAACAAGACATGAAATTTGAATGTCCGCAAATCGAATAACCGTACCGCCGCCTCCCGGAATTAAGTTATCCACTTTTTGCAAGAAAAGACGGACACGTTAACATATGAATATGACAAATTGTCCACCGGCGGTCAGCCGGACTATCCCGCGTCTGACGGAGTTTTACGGCACCCTAGGGACACAAGGGGGACCAACTTGAAAATTTTTCATTCCGGCCGACTAGCGACCAAAGAAAAACGGCCAGGTCACTCGTCAAAACTGTAACAATTTCTCAGAAACAATAATGGGATAAAAACGTGGCCCCCACTTGGACAGTGAAAAAGCCATTTTAGACACTGTCAATGTTATTTATTTGGACGCTACATGTCGTGAATTTTTATTTTATCATGGGATTTCAAGTTTTATTGGCGGTTCTGGAAGTTGAATTGAAAGCACCTGCTCCAAAGATGAAAGTTTGTTTTGTTATTTTTGGAAATGTGTAATATTTTGGCTATGAATGTGTAAATATTAGATTAAATAGAACTTTTACTTCGTAATATTTTTTCAATTTATGATTAACTAGCTGAGCCCCGCGGTCTCATCCGCATAAGTCTCGATCCCGTGGGAATATCGGGATAAAAAGTACCCTATGTCCTAATTCAGGTCGTGGTCTGCCCATATGCCATATTTCATTCTAATCCGTTTTGCTGTTTTAGCGTGAAAACGTAACAAACAAACAAACTCACTTTTGCATTTTTAATATTAGATTTTGTTCAGCAAGTTAGTGTCTTTTTTAGCACGTTTACGATTAAAAATAGGATACATCCTATTTTTACTCACGGCTTGTCACCGAAACATCGAATAATTTTTCAAAACAATTTGATCATCACACACAGTTTTACCAAGGTAAAACTATAAAACCAACCCATATTAAAAGGTTGACTGTGCTTTAACAAAATTGTGAGCTAAAATTTTATTTTTCCTATTAAAGAAAGTGATACGTTTATACTTTTTATATTTTTCGCCGGAGACCAGACAACGTAAAGATTGGCTGTAACATTCACCCGTCGAGTTCCATTACGCTTTCCAATTTATTTATTAAAAATCCATTCTTTAACACTATTATCAACAAATACAGCTACACAAACATACATATTGAAACATGTACACTACGTAATATTATAATGAAAGTCCTGATTTGTGAGGTTGTGGCGACAGAGTAATTCCCAAATGGAATCAGGAAGAGTGCAGCCTCAACCGTGGACCGAATTGCAAATACGCATATGTCGCTGACTTTATTTCATTCTTTCGAGTAGTTCGTGTATTGAGAGATAAATATTATAGATGTATGAGGATGTGGCTGATAGGAGTTTCCTTTGAGAGCATTTCTTTTAGACCAGTTGATTTCAGTTGGTTTAGGGGATAGCGTCCACGATGCTACGGGATTACGATGATAAAAGTATTGACTATTTATTAAATTCTAGTTTAAATTAATAATGATTGACAATGTAGGTATTTGACACTTACTTTTAGATAGTTAATTGATTCAGGCGTGACCTTGCCGAAATACATGGTAGTAACTTGTTCCGCTTAGCTATTTCTAAAGAGTCTTAAAAAAACCCTGAAAGAAATCGACACGTGTTTCACCTCTCACACCAAGCACCGAGCGCAGACTCTGCGCTCGGTGCTTGATCTGGCAACACGCCGTGTTCGAGTTCACGACAAGTCAATCGTCATCCTGAGGATGCCTCGGTGAGAGATGAAACACGTGTCGATTTCTTTCAGGGTCTTTTTAAGACTCTTTAGAAATAGCTAAGCGGAACAAGTTACTAAATATATCCACTTATTTTTACTCCCTACACTTAAAGTTAATATCAACACGTGTAGAGAGTCAGATCAATAACAATCATAATCAGCCTATAATGATCCCACTGCTGGGACACAGGCCTACTCTCTTTGAGAGGGAACTATAATCTACCACTCGGGCCCACTGCGGGTTGATAGATGTCACATATGTCTTCGAATTTTTCTGTTCTAGGACATACCGGTTTCCTCACGATGTTTTATAACAATACAAATAAACATTAACATAAACATTTTTTTTAATGCCACGCATTTTATTGGTATATGTCCATATCCGAATGTTGAACAATAAGTGAATTGAGAAATAACTTTAAGATACTGTAGTAAATAAATCCTGCTACGCTCTACGCCGCTAGCGCCGAGGTCTACGAGGTCTACGAAATAAATATTCACAATTATGTATGATTTGTGTTTATTCAAATCATTTTTTTTTTTTTTTTTTTTTTTTTTTTTTTTTTTTTTTTTTTTTGTGCCCGGTTGATGGCAATAGGCTCGCCCCCTATTACATGGGACTTAAACATAACTGGCGAAATGTGGGTGTGCCTGCTACAGGGACACCTCTGCCCAACCCTTCGGGGAAACAAGGCGTGATGTTATGTGTTTATGTTGTTATTTTATATGATTTATTCTTCGTTCGAACTGAAGTTTTATGCCACATTCCAAAAATTCTTAGTTTTTCCCAAACTGACGTGTCAATCCAAAACACTATATCTGAGAAATACCTATTTCGTGAAAAGGGCTTTAATTTTTTTTTAAACCATACATATAATTAAAATACAGTATTTTATATGTGCTCACTTCTCCTTCTACATACTATAAAATAAAAATAAAATATTAATATAGGGACATGTAACTGCGTCGAAATAACCGAATGAGCGCTATTAAGGCAAAGCACTGTAACTCGAGCTACATTGACATGGCAGCATATCACTATTGAAGTTGTGCTACATCCCAAATTACAAGTACTTTACAGGTACAGTCAACAAAAAAAAATGCACTTACTCGTAGTATCAGTTCGTAGACGGGTCAAATATATTTCAAACATTTCACCCAAAACTGAAATCACATTAATTACCTAGAAAACTACACCCGAACTTCAGGACCACCAATGCCCACACGCAATGCCAGTGAAAGTTTCCGCGCAGCTCAAAATAACTAACTCAATCCTACAGAATCGTATGAACACAGATCGGGCTCCCAATATAAATGTAAATACAGTGCGCGGGTGAAATATGACAGTTATAATTGCTTTATTGTACTGAGAACTCGACACTGTGGCCATATGCTAATTCTACGTAAGTTTTGGAGTAACTCTGCATATATTATAACTTTGTTTATGTGCGAGTTCGTCCCTATTGTGGTTTTGGGACATGTCACCACTTTGTGCATTTTAGTTTTAGTACCAAATTAGGGCTTCAATGTACCTACCGCTTGTCAACATTACTTTTTTTCTATATATCGTTTCTTTTTGAGAGTACCTAGTGTCTAACTAAAACGCTAGCTGGTCTTTAAGCAGCGAACATCTATGATAGTATACAGGGTCAAAATAAATTAGCTAGCAAAACTCTGCAGACGTGAAGGGTAAGGATAAAATAAAAATTAAAAAGATTTTATGTTTTTTTTGGGAGTCAACGACCTCTGGTAGTGTGGTTATTTGAAGTATGAGTTTAGAAAATCTGTTTTTTTGTTGTTGTTTTATCTCGTTTAGATATCGATGCCCATCACGGCTGTGAAGTTAACTCAGAAATAAAACTGATTAATTAAACTAAAATTTCAAGTTACTGCACTAACTGCGGTCGAAGACCCCACAAAAAGCATCAAATGTTGTTTTTTTTATCATTGTCAGATATCGCTATCCATCTCGTCTGCGAAGTTTTGCTAGCTAATTTTTTTAACCCTGTATTATGCTGAGTAGAAAAGTTGCCAACAAGAAACGATGCAAAAGATAAACTAAACTTAGTTAAACGGCAAAAGTAGAGCAACGCATCTAATAAAAAGCAAATCAATTACATATTACCACTACCTTCATACAGCCAGCTGCTTTGCAATCAATATGGGTCGATGGCACGCCTGTTATCGCGAATAATAGAAATGGACAAGCAGCAATCTACAATTAACTCTACTTAACACGTGCTGTGCGCATTTTTCTTAATTTTACGAAATATCGACGACAGTGCCGCAAACCTGTAAAGTTACAGTAAATAAAAAAATAAATAAAAAGTCGTCAAACTCTGTAATAGCGTCCAACACATTAAATCCTCCAAGAAAAACAAGAATATCCCACTATTATTCTCCTCATAAATATTCAGAAGTAACAGTAGACGGCTCATTTAGTATCCTGCCCCTGTTTTTTGCGATATTGGCTAATCCACCAGAGGGTTGTTAGGATCAACTTGTTACAACAAGATGTAGATCGATATACCCGTTAATGGACCAGACTTTTTTATTAATTACAAGGAAATTTTGCAGGTAAAAGCTTTCGGGGCATCTCGTTTTGTTTTTTTCATGATGTTGTTTTGGGAATTTGTACGTTGGTGTTTGAATTATGCATGGGGAAATTGGAAACTAAGGCAGACTCAGTAAAGCAAGGCAAGAATGACACCGTCTTAAAATATAAAAGTCAATAAAATTATATGTCAAGGAATTCATTTTCCTCTTAACGGAAAAATGTTGAACACAAGACCGTACAAAAAGTAACTGAAGGCAAACTGAGTCTTTTGATCCTAAATGTTATTTGTTGATGCATACTGTAACCCAATATCGATATTTTTTATAACCCAATGAAAAAAATCGAGTTAGCACAAATTTTGAAAAATCCTGTAAATCCAACATTTTAAATTGGGTAGAAATTAAGCAGGAAAAATCGATCGATTCTTTCTGGATATCTCCAATCTAGGAACATGTTAAGGATACACAAACAAGGCTTCCCATACCTTCATCTTCCGTACATAACACAGGTCTAACGCAATAAATCACACTGTCCGTCCGTTACAGGACGTATTGGGAATTGATCAAGAGTTAAGTCACGATTGTTGCACGGACGGATCATTCCTCAGGGATTCATTATATGGGAACGCCGCGACTGATTGCCGGTTGTATCTACAGATGGATGTATGAATTGAATCGGGAAACAAGAATATCTATAGATAACAGATTTGGTGTGTGCTAAACGTTAAAATGGTCTATATATTACATATATAATTGTGCTACCCAGTTTTGGAAGTTAGATAAGCAGTCACTCCATGTAAAATAGTAATTTTCAGCTGCCTGCAACCTTTAACCACAATAAATTTAGATAATATACAAGGCTCATTTGTTGAAATAATAACCTGCCCTCCATTTTTAAAAAGATCACGGTGACCACTCTCGACACGGCACTCTCAACTGACAGCACCGCGACAATCGCTTGGGGTCTCGTCAATGAGCGCGTCTGTGTAAGTGTGCCGTTTCGAAAGTTTACTACGTAGATTCTGTACTGTTCATATTTATACTGTGCCAATACCCAACATAGTTGGGGAAAAAATTAGGCAGATGATAATGGTATATATTCCTTTTAATTACAACATAGCATAACATCAAGCCTGTTTTTCCCGAAGGGTTTGACAGAGGATTTCCTATAATGTTAAAAGTATTCTTCTTTTTTGTTAAAGTTTTTAGTCTAATCGTACTGGCTACATAGTGTTATATATTTTTGTTGTGTACGTTTCATAATAACGTGTGCCACTAAATTCTTTTCTTTGTACTGCATACCTATAATACAAATTTCGTCCATCCTAAACTATATTATGTATACCTACTATACTTTTTACTGTATGTCATCTTCTTTTCTTTAATTCATCTAAATACAAGCTTCTTTAGTAACGTCGCCATTTGATTTTTATTGTAAAAAAAGTACCTCCCTTATTTCTTAATTAATTTATATTTCATTAGCTGATGCTTTTCATTGTTACGAGATTTACTGGAACTACAATATGAGTACCTACCTACTTAAACCAAATCTTCATTATCACATCCATTTTCCTGATTTATATTGAGATTTGTTTTATCATCTCCGACAAAACACTCCTCTTCCTTGGATTTATTTTTTCTGTTAGATATAAACTAAAATGACTGCCTCATTGGTCTAGTGGTCGCAAGCGCTACTGCTGAGCATGAGGTCCTGAGTTGCAAAATGTGGGTGAACCTGCTACAGGGACACCTCTGCCCAACCCTTCGGGGAAACAAGGCGTGATGTATGTTTATTTTTTTATAAACTAAAATGTTTAAAGAGAGACAGGACAGACTTCTTTTCCGTAGTAAATACATTTTTATTCATGAAAACTACAACACACACACACACACAATCATTTCTCAAAATAGCCGAAACATAAAACTCACTTGATTTACTAACACGAAACACAAAGCGACACTTGTGCGACCAATTACCATAAAATATCAAAATGTTGCAATCATAAACAAAAATAGTTTAGGAGTCGCTTATAATAACTTACATAATCAAGTATCTTTTGTAAAGGATAATGACTTTGATAGTAGGGGCGTGTGATATAATTTATTCAGCACAGCGGGTGATTCTAGTTCTGTGCAAATTGGGTAACATGTGGGCCCCAGTAATCGATATCTTTTTTGATGTGGTGTTAGATTTGCAGGAATTATTTTTGATGATTCTTGTGTTTTTTGTTTGGTCCTTCGATACTAAAAAGCTTAGACTCATCTGGTAATAATGGAAACTGTCATTGAAATCTTAAAAAAAATAGGATTCTGCGATGTACAAGATATAAAACCCCCATTTAATTTTGTTATTATTTCAAATAATGCACTGTAATGTGATTTAAAATCAAGACTAATGACAACTACTAATGACAACAAATATAAAGTACGTGATAATGGAAAGTTGCAAGGTGCAATGTGACATAATATAACTGGGTTATTGGATATACCTGGATGAGAGTTTTTTTAAAAGACTTTATAAAAAGTTGCTAGGGTCATCCTGACATATCTAACTGGGTAATTGGATAATCTGAGTAGAGTGCTTGATTTTATTTGTAACACAAATAATGTAATGATGCTGTTTTAAAATCCAGTAAGACTAATCCCAGCGAAGATAGAAAGTGCAACGTTTTAATGGGTCCACCCGATACTATATTTAACTGGGTTATAGGACAATCCTGGACGAGTATGTTTTATTGAAAAGTGTTAGGGTCATCCTGACTAATCTAAGAAGGTAATTCGATAATCTGAGTAGAGTGCTTGAATGAATGAAATCGGTATGACTACTGATGCACCACATTAAAATATCGATACCATAAAGCTTGCATTGCTGGACGATCAAACCTTTAATGGCGCAAGTTTGATTTGGTGTTTTTGTAGATGTTTCATCTATACGATTCAAATCCGTGATCAAATTATACTTAATGATATCTTCGTCAACGCCGTCATCAATAAATTCTTTGCCAATATTGCTTTCCTTCTTCATATTGTCTTGACAGTTGCTTTCTGATATTGATGCCGAGAATACATTGTCATTATTTTTATAAGTACCATCAGTAATCATGTGTACATCATGAATAACTAAAAAGGCACATACATCAACAAGCTAAGTGGGTAATGCATCGAGATATAAGCGTATAATGGAATTTATCAGAAATCGAAGGGGTGTGCCGTTGCGTCATCTTCCCCTAATTTGGTTTTTATTTTATTTCAACCCCTAAGGGCAGTGTGTGGAATTAGCGTTACCATATGCGCTCCTACTTGTGTTACACTTGGCCGTTGACTGTTCATTTGGGTGGTGTGTGTTATGCTAGCGGGGTCTTTTTGTGTAATTCGTTTTGATTTCAAAAGGACCAAATTAATTCATTTTGGTCTTATTGGAAACTTACTACTCATATTCACATGGTCCAATCGATTGATTATTTCAAATAGGCAAAGTAAGTAGAGATGGGTCATCGACGTATTTGGCATTAACGAAACTAGACGGTCCAATTTCGTTCAACCACTAGTTGATTAACTAGTTGAATTCGTCGACTAGTTTACGCGTCAACTTGAATAAACTTTGCGACGAAGTCTATGGCGACAACGGCAATGACGTAGGCGGTAGACTAGTCTTCCGCGTGTTGTAGGTACCTATTAATTTGAACTTCCCTTCATACTTTTCAGGCTTAGAATTGGCTGAATACTTAATCACACACGTAACATCGAAAATTCAAAAATCAAAACAAGATGAACAACTATCAAACAGTAACAAGTACAAACCGGTTTGTTTCGCATCGTTCGACCAGTCCATCGTATTTCTGTTTCGCACATGCGAAACTACCATAACGGCATCCTTTTCTTCGCTAAACAATAATTTCATTCGACCCGTTTAGGCATCTACTGATTTAACTAGTCCATCGATTATCGATGAACCGTCGATTCGTTTACAGTACGTCGACGCTTGAGTTAACTAGTTGGTTGATTCAACGCACATCACTAAAAAATGCAAGCAATTTGTTGGTGTTAGTCTCTAAAATTAGGATCTTGAAGTTGTAACATAAAATTTATTCTCCGATCAGTATTTATGGAAAGAAAACATGGGCCATCCCAAAATATATTGCCCTTACTACTCCTTCCATAACATCGCACACAAAATAAGGGTGTACTATAACTAGCGTAATCCGAGTCAGTAACATGTGCGCGGGGCTTTAAATTTTGATCTAATACCGATTACGGCCACGCACCACCCGTGTGGCTATTACATGAGAAAAATTGGTACGGATTAGCTGGAGTGGTTGTGGTAAGGGTAATTAAGGGTATCTTTTGTACCTACTTAGTTGGTAGTTGTGATTTTTTAGGGTGAATCGAGGGTCGAAAGAAAGCAAAGTTTTAAGAAGGCTGAAATTTACTCATAAATGGTAAGTAACTAACTGCTGTGCATAATTTTTGCAAAAAATACGCAGCGCGCGAGCTGTAACGTTTTCTAGACATGTTGCAGGTTCACTATTTGAATACTGAATAGTTTCAATTAGATCTCTGCTATATACAACTTTGTTGTTCTATCATATATTATTATCAATAAATGGCATTAAAAACAGCCTATAGTTACCCTACTTACTACAAGTTTGGTTGATGTTAAAAAACAACAACAACAACAAACAACTGCAAAAAAAATCCGTAAATAGCTTGTTGTTTACATAATCCCTTAGTTAACATCGGAACACAATAAAGAGCATTTTGCATATGAACATCCTTATCTACGCCATTATTTACGCACAGAACATCATTACAACTTTTTAAAGGCGCTCACACACCTATCTGCAACACTTGATCACTACAAACACATTAAGGACTCGGGACGCGTTTAATCTATAATGCGCCTTATCGCAATATTTTCCATTTCCTGGAAAAACTGGGAGCGTCGGCGGGCCATCGTCAGGGGAAATAAGGAAGGCTGAGTTTCACTTTGTTGCCCTTTTTTCTTGTTTTCTGCCCGGAAATTTTTCGTGCTTCGTTCTTCGTTTACACTTACAACAGTTACCGGTGTTTCGCGATTGTTACTTGCATTTGGTGCTGTTGAATTAAATATACGTGGGGCAAAGGGATTTGCATTTGGCGCAACAATGAGAACGAGTTGGTTCTTTGTGTTTAAGTTGGACGTCGGATGTGATTGCTTGTTGTAATTGAGTATTGTAGGTTTTGAATGTTGATTAATATTTTGTGTTGGAGTTTTTGAATTGTTTTTTTTTATGAGAAAGTTTGTGAAAATGCACAGGAAGTGCTCCGGGCCGAAACAATTTCGAAAAGTTTTTTAAAACCTACGGTCAGATTGTTTTTTTATTTTTATTACAGCCCTTATTGACTACACGTCATTATTGACATCAATTGTGTAAATTGGGTATCTCGATAAATGTGCAGTAAATTAATCTCTAGGTACAGCAAACTATCTTGAAGTATTCTGTCCTCATCAACAGCCTACGCAGATGTTTTCAAGTATACAATGCTTAGTTCCAAGCGATGTCTTACTAATGACCTGAAATTAAAAAACTTGTTTATTAATTCCATCAATAAATATAAACCGTATAGCGAAAACTAAATGTGAGTTTATACGCGAGAAAAACAAGCTTCATTGAAAATTTCTCAACTAAAAACCTGTTTATATGTGTGTGCATAAATGGTTAAATAAAAATAAATAAACCTTCATCAACAATATCTTCACCTACAAATACCTGTACTTCCTCAGACACCACTCAGGTATCGGTGTCGGTAATTAGTTAATGTTCCCTCTCATCTCCTATAATTTATTGAGACGGAGCGATATCTCCCGGTAATAACTTCCCCTCATCTAGTCGCTCCGGGAATTGACGGCGGCGAAAAACTCAACCAAAATATTAATGCACCAGTTCTATGGTAAGTATTGGCGCGATATTATATTTGAATGGGTTAGTCTTGATCCTTTCCGCTTGTGTATTTTAATATGAGAATTTTCTTTAATTTCAATTCCGTCGGCGCAACAGGCAGGCGTTGCGAATGAAGAGAATAAGGGTATCTTCGGCAAATAAAGTATTTTTAGTGAAGTGTTTGGAAGAGTTTTATTTTTAAAATCAATCAGAGATGGTATACTGCTAAGCAAAGTGTCAAGGTATCAGAGATATAATACATTTCTGTGCTTCCTTTTCATTAAAAAATGTATATTTTCTTGCAATCATACATTGAACCGACCCAATATTGAAGTTTGTTTCGCCAAGGGATTTTTTTTCTCATTTTGACTGTATGTCATTAGCTTTCATAACATGGGGTCCCTAATTATGAAACGTAAGTTCATTCTTCAACACACATGCTTCTGCATTTTGCACATTCTCAACACTCACTTATTTTACAAATAGTTATAACTTTTATTATTCTTGATTGGCATTCATCTGGCAAGTATCAAGACTTCTCGATCCTCATCACATACAATGGCTTCAATAATCTCACCGTAGGATTAATCAGGGATTGTTCTGTTCCCACTTCGCGTTGAAAAATTGTCACCATCAGCGCGTCGGAGGCTCGTCTGTAATAACTCGATGATGCATCGCCGTACCTCGGTTCATTTGTTGCCTGCTTTTGTTTCAGTATTTCTGGTCGTTTTGTCTAATATCCAGCTATTTGTTGGCAAGTGGAGATCGTATTTTTTTCTTCTTGTTTATTGTTGTTGTAGAGATTTTAAATATATTGCGGAGTAGTCGCATGCGCTACTGCTGAGTATGAGGTCCTGGGTTCGATTCCCGGTTCGGGCAAAATGTTATTGGGTTTTTCCACCTGGAATTTCTCAGTAGCAGCCCGAAGTCTGGATTTGTGCCCGGTTGATGGATCTTCTATTAAATGGGACTTAAAACATAACTGGCGAAATGTGTGAACACTATAGATACACCTCTACCTAACCCTTCGGGGATTACAGGCGTGATGTTATGTTCTATGTTATGTTGTTGCAGAGTATTTTGTTTCGAAGGACCAACATAATTGTCAGCAAATCGATGACTTTACAGTTGCTTTTTAATAACTCGTACCTACTCAAAATATCAACTCAATTTAAATTAGAGTGGCTTAAAGGCTGTATGACGTCGGGCATTTAAAAACAGGTAAATATTTTTTTTTTTTTATACGTTTCTCATATTTAAGTGAACTGTGTAGGTATGTTCTTTTTGTGAAATAAATTTCTTAAAACCGAAATGACACAGTTGTGTGAGATGCATAACATCTTCAGTTTTCAGTCTGTGATGAATCTTTTTGAGCATAATATAGATAGTAAGTAAGATGATAATAACACTTACGATACTTAACACTACTCTCTATTATCAGCTACCCACATATCTTTAAATATAAAACAATCTACGCCACACTTCATTACATTACGGAACTTTCTGGATCATACTTTTCCCATAACAAGTTCTCGCGCGCCGTGATTGGCTGGATCCCCTGGGGGTTTGAACTTCGTCAGCAAATGAGCAGTGAGCTAACACGATAATAATTTATAAGACAACCAGTATTATTTATCGTTCGTGTTATGGTTGATGAATTTAGGAAATATGAGTGGAAAAATTAGGTGCGTAAGGTGTGTTAAAGGTTGTTCTGGCATGCATTTTTGGAGAGTGACTAGATAATATCGCGTACACGACTAAACATATAATTTAAGCTAAATTTCTGAAATCGGAATAAAGACTGCTGTCACGCATTACCAGTTTCTTAAGACAAGATCTTTGATAATTCAAAAAATTCAAAATTCCAAATATTTTTATTTCACATAGACCTACACAGGCACTTATGAAACGTCAGAAGCTAGGTGCACGGTTCCAATTGGTCGTTTCCTATGGAGAAGAGCCGGCAAGAAACTCCACGGTTATTCTTTTACGATAGATGAAAATCCTACAGACTTTTGTGCTTTTGTGGATCTGAATTGACAGAAAGTTCTTATATAGAATAGGAAATAGAGCAGAAATGTTCTCCCAAAATTCCGCAAAATTATCAAAACTTTTGAGAACATTTTAAGTAAATTTCCATTGTTTATTTCTGTATAAAAATGTTCTCTCCATTTTTATACAGAGTTTCCATTTCCGCGGGTCTCAACTAACAAAAACACCATGCTCCCTTGCTGTACGTTACGGAAATAAATAAGTACGTACTGCCTACGGTTTCGCGTGAAGAAGATGTATGGTCTGGCAAGGGAATACAATTCCGTACCAAAGGTCGCTCCCGTTAGTATAAATGTAAGTAAATTTGAATAAAACATGGCTGGGCCGCGGTTTTAGAATGTTTTTCATGTGTATTTTGTTGTGTTTTTTCCAGTTTGTTGTGGGTTTTCGTTTACATGGGATTTGTTTGAGTTGATTTTTTTGGTAATGAAAGTCTCTTATTTTTGCATGCAAGTTATGACTAACGGTTATTGAAATACCTACAGATAAAAAAACATGTTTGCTTGATTACAACTATACTTCAACTGAAAAATTACTATAACTTAAATGAAAACCTTGAATGTTACTTTTATGATCTTGATTAATCGAAATGGCAGATCTCAGTTTATTAACTAAAGTACCATCCTATAATAGACAAAAATCGTGACAAGAAGTCATAGAAATATCCAAACTAGATAGATGAGATAAGAAGCCCACACACCCTTTACTAATATTAATGACTACTTACGGTAAGGATGGCAAAATAGTTTTTAATTTAAATGTCAGGTACCTATTCAAACTCAATTTTTTTATGGCAATGGACTGATATAAAGCGAATAAAGCGGTTTCATCTAAAATAAAATAATTATTGTATCACTGATAAATAAGTACCTAATTATTTCTAATTTGGAACCAGTTTCTTGATAGTTTATCAGATTGCCAATAAATTCTACTTCTCACTCATTATTATTTAGCTAGGTAGGTACATTTTCTTAAATAGGTTCTATTGCGTGTCTTGTGAGTCAAGACCCAGGAGTTCCAGTAAAATTCAATTATTATTATTATATCGTCTATAGTCAATATTACCAAGTTATTTTTTTTTTAATTTTGACACATTTCTGATAATTTATCAGGTTGCCAAAAAATTCTACGTTTCATTTCATTATTATAAACATTTATTAAAATAAAGTTTCATTGAGTTTCTTCTGAGGGTTCCATTCTTTTGACAAACAAAACACTGCCATTAAACTTTCTCTGCCAACCGTACCGCTAAAACTAAACATCAATAAATAACGTTGACATCACATTAACAAGGGAAGGGTTAAGTTAATACTGTTGTAATCACACACAGGCATACTTGACTTTATATAAATTAATACCACACATTCATTTCGTTGGCTTTTTAATTATATTGCCGTGTTGGGCCGTACTTCTTATAGTGCGACATTTTTCATGATTAGAGAGAAACGTTATATTTATATTCGTAATAAAGTTCAGTAATTTAATGTGATTATTATAAGGCGAGTTTGAGGTGCCTTACCAACCACACTGTCTGCCATGAATGAAGCTTTAATTACTATTATTTTAAAGATACAATAATTTAAAAAAGTTTTTATTATAATCACTGATGACAAATCATTTATATGTATACAATAAATAATCTAACACTAAATTAAAAGACTAACTATACCAATAAATACAAAAACAAAAGGATACTTAAGCATCGAAGTACTCGTCCGCATCGCTGTCATCCGGAAACTTGCCCAGAAGACTGGCAGCTTTGCCACGTTGAATGGCAATGCTAATTCTTTGGCCAAACAACGAGCCAGCGTAATTAAAAAAGATGTATACATGCTATAACTTTTACCATGATGAAGTATCGAGTAAAATTTTCCCTAAAAATAATGTATTTTAATTGACCTTTCCGACAAAATATCCTGTATATTTTGATTACTGATTTTGGAAAATTAAATAACCAAACGATTAAGAAGACGAATTTTGAAAACAAAAAGGACTAACGACACGCAGAAGCGAAAACAGAACATAATGTTTTGTTTTTGTAGTCACAACATCACTAAATCACATTTATTTGCATTTGTATACAACTTAATGTAAACTCTTATTACTCACAAATCATATTTTTAGACAAATGCTTATTATACAGTAGATTTCGTCGTCAAAAGGGGGAACTGACAATCCGACGTCGCTTACCCAAAAGGGTGTTAAAACAAATGTCGTATGTTTATGGGATTTTCGTGTTATGTTAATGTATTCTGTACCTTTTTGTTAGTCGCATAATATAATATGTTGTTTTTTTTTGTCCTATTTAATTTAAATATATTGACATGCATGCGGAAAAGTTTTGATTTGTTTTAATTTTTTTGGTTTTTTGTCATTCCCAGTAACTAAATAAACCCGTTATTTGACATAGTGGTATTTTTAACCGACTTCCAAAAGGAGGAGGTTCTCAATTCGACTGTATGTTGTTTTTTTTTGGTTTTTTGTTACGCGATTTCTCCGCCAATTTATGAATTTATTTTGATGATTCTCTTTTTTAACTTTGCTTGGGTAGTTTTTGAGTTAGCTTCAATAATACGTATTTTTTCCCACACAATATGTGGATGATATGATAAGTTCCTGTTACTGTTATTTACATAGCATGTACACACGGTGACACATCAACCTAGACTGTTTGGACTTTGGACTATTAGAAGTTGAACGCTGCGAATCGTGCAAGAGGGTGCGATATATTTTTATCATTTCATCCCACTCACGCAAGTAGTTTGCTGCGCGTGGCACATGTCCTGCTGCCAACTGCGACGCGATAACTATAGATACGTATCATGTATATTATTTTGTAAACAAGTTATGCTTGTTGCATTCATTTATAATAATATGAGGTGCTTTTTCGATTTGCGCTGCGCCTGTGAATGTGCACCAATTCATCCGCGGTTCACACGCGTGTAATTCGAAAATCTACAAAGATTTATATTTTATATGTATATAACTGTAAATTATCAAACCAAATTATAAGATATAAATCTTTGTAGTAAAATAAGATCGGTTTTAAAAAGCAATAATCAACATTATTAAATGATTATTGAAGTTTTGTTTTTCTTGTTTTTTTTTTTTAATATTTATAAATATTACTTAAAAAAAATAGAAAAATACTTTATATTCAAAAATAAAATGCATGACAAAAAGCACATTTTGTGTCTAGGATTTGAACCTCCAATCTCATGCACGGTAAGCGGTCTTGAAACCTCTGGTCTATTAAGACGTTAAAAAATTCTTAGTAAATGTTAACCCTATTCACTCAAACAATACATTAATTATAATAAAATGTTTTTGCAAAATACCATCACGGATTTGCACATGACTTTAGGGGGGGTAACCACTTAATGGCGCTGTGTGTACCACAACAAAAAGTGAAAAAAAAATGGATGTCGCTTGTTTTTAAAGATTTTTCTATCAAGCTTTGGATACGAATTTTTAGGCTAAAAACAAAACAACAGACCAGTAACGCATGGTATTAGGTGACCTCTCGTACCATCAACCATTAATACAGATGGTTGAACTCCGCAAAATCATTTAAATAATAAAAAGCGACGTTTGTTACGACACAATAAAGTGCAATTCAGGCAATTCAGGTTGGACAGATCCAATTACCTACAGTTATATTCACTTAGAAATTTCCTTTCTTTCTAGCGCGTAATCTTCTGACTACGTTACACTCACGGAATTGGCCCCACAAGTCGAGCCCGCTGCGTACTTGTAGCTTCATACTAAAATGCAGAGTGAACCATCTGTAATATCTGAGGTGTAACTTTCAAGCGTTTTAGCGTAAATAGTCGTACTATTTAAGCTAAAAAAAATACAACGGATCAGTAACTCATCGGTTAAGTGACCTCTCGTAATTGATAAATAATAAAACAAAAACAAAAGCAAAAAAAAAACGAAAACTATTATTTTTCACATCTCAAGGAAAAAGCAAAAATAAAACAAGCTTTTTAAAAGTACTATTTATTGAATCGTTAATTATAAATAAGTAAAATTACGTTACTTTATTATTTATATGCCACCATGGATGGATAATTACAACCCAATATAGTTTGATCCCAGTACAGATTAGCGGGGCATTTGAACTCCGTAGTTATCAACCAACCAGCGGCATCTTTCATGCGATACAAAAATCTCGCACAGTCGCCAGGATTTGGTGCATTTTATTTAGTTATTTATTCAAAATTTATTAACAATAACATTCATAAAATCTGCCAAACTGCATAACAGTTTGGTGGTTCTTCTCGTCTAGCAATGGATTACAAATTTTGAATTTTGAAAATTAATGTGCTAAAACTTAATCAAGCTAATTAAAACCAGCAACTGAGCATAACCTTCTTTATTACAAACCGTATTTGGTGCAGAAGTAACACGAGACTCTGTTGTACTAGAACTAACGTTAATAGAAGGAGAAGACTCAGTTGCACTATTTTAAACCTAAAGCCTCATTGATAGTGTGTAGCAAAGGATTAACTCCATTCCCACACAATCCATGGAAGTCATCAGTCTCGATACTCCAAATCATAATTTTAGTGATGTTCAACTGTTTGGCGTATTCGATTTTGGTATTAATCGATTTAGGGTCGTCGTAGGAGACCCAGTTTTTATCCTTGACAGCATAGGGTACTTTAGCTAGGGAGTCGATATGTTTGGTCCAGGATTCGGTTTGGAGCTTGTGGCAGAACTGGAATCAATAGGATTTTGTTAGTTTTTAATAAGAGTTCACATTTTAAGTAGTTACAAAACTCGCATACTTAATACCCTGCCGAGAGAAAACATCTGAATGCAAAATAAATATTTGTACAAGGAGTAACAATAACGCGGAAGCCAATCGAAGCCTATGAAACTTGTGTTGTTTACGTGCGACACCACAGAAAATTACATTTATGGGTCGCAGCCATCTGGTTAAATTAGCCTAGGCCGTTCATTAAACGCCAATTGCATGCCTAAACCGATAGTTAATTGAATTAGAATCATTCAACGTTTAACAACTTGGCGTATTGAGTCAGCGCTTTGAAGATGACTGACAAAAATTCATCTAAATGATTCAAATGGTGAAAAAAAATCTGCGACCAACTTGGAAATAGCACTCGCCGCGGCGGCCGCTGTCGCGGCACCACTCGCTTTGCTCGCTCGGCTCGCGCCCTGTTGGTTACAGTTCTAACCTAACCTATTTCACCCAGTATAACTAAATTACTACACAACTTTTAGCCATCTGGTTAAACATTGCGCACCTTCAGCTATTTAATTAATGAACGGCCGAGGCGTCCAATTAGCTGACTAATTTAACCAGATGGCTGCAATGTATCTATAGCCAAAACAAAGAAACGAAGATCTATGTCAGTGGCAAGTAAAGTCAGAAACAATCCAAGCTAAATAGACACAGAGCAATCTTCATTGCTCAACAAAGGTAATTCTAGCCGTCCTTGTGAAACGAAACACCAAAATTTAATTTATGCCATCTACAGCTTTGAGTTGGACTAAGTTTTCAAACTTGTCAGTTATTCTCATAAAGGAATAGGTTTGATATGAGTAGGGGTGTGTTGCCGAGCTTGCTTCCTAGTTTAATGGTAGAACCACTTCATAGTACAGTTCTAGAAGCTGTAAATGCACTTATTGTTCTGATGTTCAACCACATACGTATGAAGATACTTTGACCGGGTATTGTAGAAGCTAAGTTTTTTATGGCTGTTGTTGCAATTTTTGCTTCGTTTGGAATTTTGGTTGTAACGGATAACTTTTTAAAGTTAGTAATTGGTTGGAACTGTATTTTAACGTCTAACATAACATTATGCCTGTGATCCACGAAGGGTTGGGCAGAGAAGTACTTAAAGTATACCTTCATTTTGTCAGCTATGTTAAAGTTTCATATAATAGGCGGCGATTGCTCACCGTCCGCAAGCCCGTGTCTGCGGTGGCCGGGAATCGGCCTGCGACTCCCGACGCCCAGGGCGTCTCCTGCGGTGGTTAGGGGCATGAGGGCGCGAAATTTGCCTCTCTCTCACGCGTTCCTTCTCCTCCTTCGTGAAAATTACTGCTTCGCAGAAGGAGGTGACGGCCTCCCATGCCGTCTCGCTCCGTACCATGGCCTGGACCAGGGTCGGACGCGAGAGATCGCCAGCGCCGCTCACCTCTACAAGGCCTCAAGCCGGCCCAATCCGGGCAGACCTCCACCGTATGATCCACCGTGTCCTCCAGGCGATCCACACAGTGGTGACATAGGCCTCCCCAATTGCACGCCATTCTACTCGATTCTCGGCAACTCTCATCTAGCTGCTACCAGCCACCCTGGGAAGATCGTCGCTACACCTGGCCTGGGGGCACCTACATGACTTTATTATGATTTTTAGTGCCTTAGGGCTCAATCCATTCACAACAAAGATTAGTTATCGTATAGATGCTCAGATTAAAGTGACTTTGCACCTTACAACAGTGGTTTATGTATTTTTTTACCTGCACCAATCCAATACTTCAAAGATTGTTCAACTGTGTTCATTTCCTTTGCAACCGCACCCTCATCGCCTTCTCCTTGATGGCGGGGTGCATTGTGACCGGTGATGGGGTCCCAAGCACCATTCATGTCATAAGCCATTATGTTTACCATGTCTAAGTACCTGAAATTGAAATTGTAATATCGTCTTATCAGGTGCTCTCAAAGAGTGAGACTGTCTTAAATTAGACTATTGCTCTAAGCTTACTACCGCTGAAAACGATGTGAACGTGTGTGTTGAGCATTGTCACAAGAAGGAAGGGACAGAAGACTCTGTGATCAAATTATTTTATATTCAATAAATTCATATTGTTGACCATTCTGGAACGTAGGCACTGGAAGGATAATGATCCTCTTCTTGAGAGTATTAATTTCAGTGTGATTTTTTTCCAGAAACTGTCCTTGCACTGCACACAGAATGGCTTCTTGAACACCAACAATCCCATAAGCAGAGTCTACTTACTTCGATATTCCCTTAACATCATAAGACTGTGAAGCAGCTGCTTTTGTCGCCGACACTGCAGCTGTTAGCAGCAGTCCTTGCTTATCAAACAGAGCTCTGGTTTCTTTCAAGAGTGTTGTAAAGTTATCAATGTCTGCTGCTTCATGAACTGTGTCCCTGCGGTTTGGGTACTCCCAGTCGATGTCCAA
Source organism: Omphaloscelis lunosa (assembly GCA_916610215.1). Classification (NCBI taxonomy): domain Eukaryota; kingdom Metazoa; phylum Arthropoda; class Insecta; order Lepidoptera; family Noctuidae; genus Omphaloscelis; species Omphaloscelis lunosa. The sequence continues at coordinate 8,016,435 of OU744255.1, forward strand.
GCCATCGAAGCCGTGGGTAGTTATCATCTTTAGAGCGCTGTTTATGAAGTTCTGTCTTAGTGCGGGATTGGCTGCCATCTGTAATGTTTGGTAATTGTATTAATTGGAAAGGGTCAATTTGAAGTTGTGATCACGGCAGTGGATGATTAAGCCTAGTGATTAATTGCTTATATTACGGCATCGGCTTAATTATAAATTCACAGAACTATTGCAAACGTTTCTATTATCTTTAACATTATTTGTGTTGTTGTAGTGTTCTTTCGCGGGGACAATATTCGGTCAGACATGTACGTAAACTCAAACTCAAACTCAAAGCATTTATTTCAATTAAACCATTTACAGGCACTTTTGAATTGTCAAAGAGTCGGTCAGTTGGTCAGAAAGTTGAAGCTAATTGCCCATTCCATAACGTAGATCTCTATGGAGAAGAACGGGCAAGAAACTCCAAGGACACTCTTTTAAATATAGATATTACAAAATCCTGGGTACATCATTCTTGTTGCTTCTATATGTGAGAACAATGTACAAAAAAATAATCAAAAGCAATTGAAAATATAAGATTAAAAATAAGCCCTGGCAGATAAGAGATGACCAGTTTCAACTGACGGCGCCCGTTCACGAACATGACGCGTGGATCAGCACCATCCAGCTCAACCATTTTGTAGGGAACCGAATGATCCAACTCACTCGCCACCATCAGCGAGACATTTAAGTGAGCATGACATATTCTCAACTGCCATGCTATTTCAAGTCAACATACATCTTAATAAGTTAATAAACGGCTCCATGGTCTCACATTTACAAAAATAAAAATGCTTCTAAATTATACAAAACCATAGTTTGTAATGTATCTAAAAAATAAAAGAATTTAACCACCAAAAAGAAAGAAAATCATTACTTAATTGGAGCATTCAACAATTAAGTTGGTAAAACAAAAATGAACATTAAGTTCCTAATGTCAAAATATTTTTTTTTTTAAAAGGGGAAGCAACTCTTCCAAATATTAAAATTTTAACTAGTGAGCCCAAGCGGCTGTGGAGCAGGACCAGCATTAAGCCAAGCATTTTTATCTACGATATAATCATCTAACTTATAATATGCTTGTCTACATAGTGTGCGTTTAATGCATATTTTAAATTTCTTCTCATTTAGTTGAAGAATATCGAGTGGTATTTTATTATAACATTTTACACAGTACCCCTTAAAAGAAGTGTGTACTTTAGACAATCTAAAACGTGGTTGATCTAATTTGTTCCTATTTCTAGTGTTAAAATTATGCCTGTCACTTATCTTACAAAAAAGATGGAGATTTTTTCGAACATACATAATGTTCTCATATATATACTGACAAGGTACCGTCATGATGTTAATTTTCTTAAACAGTTCCCTTAGAGTCTCGCGTCTGCGGAGGTTGTAGATGGCTCTGACGGCCCTCTTTTGCAGAATAAAGATAGAATCAATATCTGCAGCCCGTCCCCACAGCAAAATACCGTAAGACATGATGCTATGAAAGTAACTAAAATAGACCAGTCTCTCTTTTTTTTTTTTTTTTTTATTATCAAGAAACTTATTAACATTACAATTGACAAAATATACGTTCCAGAAAACCACAGAGGTTTGTTAGGAACGTTGATTCAGCTAGTAGGTCAGAATCTACGTCTGTTAGTTGGCGGATTTTCCAAACAACGTAAGCGGCTGAACTTAGCCGCCCTGCAAGTGATGTTAAGTGAGGACCCCACTGTAGTTTAGAGTCAAGCGTTATCCCCAGGAAAACAGTCTTTTCGACGAATTCTAGTGTCTCCTTATTCAATACAACGTGACATTCACTACTTCTAACATTCGGTAACGCGAATCTTATGCATTTAGTTTTCCACTTCATTTATCCAATGACTAATAAACATTAATTTAAATAAAATTATATACGCCGTGACATTTTAGTGGTCTTACAAAAGGGCCACTCAATGAACCCGATATAAAATACCTCTAGGAGCAATTAAAAAATTGTTCCAATATATCTTTTTTAATGAATGTTTCGTAGTCATTGGATACATGAAGTGGGCTGCTTTTTTAAGACGACTAAAATGTCACGGTGTATACAAAAGTTATTATTATACATGACCACTAAAGGATTAATGACGTAAAGGAATATACGGCGCGTATACCATGGTATATTCGTATGTTACTTTAAAATGAAGTTTTATGTAGTCCTATACAGGTTCAAATTAAATTAGCTAGCGAAACTACGAAGACGTGATGGTTATCGAAATCTAAACATAATAAAATGAAAAAGGAGTTAATTTGATGAGTTGTTTCTTTTTTTTTGGTTCATCTACCGCAGTTAGAGAAGTCACTTGAAATAACAGTTTAAAAAAAAAACAGTTTTTTTGTGTAAACTTCACAGAGGTGATGGGTATCAATATCTATACACGAATAAACAAAGCAGATTTTCTTAAGTCATACTTCAAGTAATAAAACTACTAAAGTTCGTTGACCCCAAATAAAAAAATCATCAAATCCTTTTATTTTATCGTGTTTAGAAATCGAAACCTTTCAAGAGGAACTTATGGCTAAGTAATAACAGCCGCACGGATCATTCCATCAGGTTAAGCTACGCTTGCCGGATTTGGTCCGTGGATGGGTGACCATCTTTACATACCGAGACTCCTCCGTGTCTCGGAAAGCCGTTGGTCCTGGCTGTCATTTGTCAATCTTTGATAGTCGTTATGGGTCGTCAGAAACCCGAAAGTCTGACAACCAGTCTTACCAAGAGGTATCGTATTACCCAGTTACTGGGTTGTGGAGGTCAGATAGGCAGTCGCTGGTATTCAGTTGAATCCGGTTAGACTGGAAGTCGACCCCCGCATAGTTGGGAAAAGGCTAGGCAGATTGAGTTATCGAAACCCATCAAGTCTGTGGAGTTTTGCTAGCTAATTCAATTTGAACCTGACGTAGTAGTATAACTTATAATATTTATACCTATTCGTACCGCTGAAGACTTATATAGTAGAAAGTATTCGCTTTGTCCGCGTCAGAAAAACTTGATGAAACTTTCTAGAAAAGTCAACTTACGGTCGAGAACTTTGCGGATCCTTCATTCCACCCGCCTTCCGCCACCAATGTTTTTAAATTCTGATTTTGTCTTTTCAAGGCGTTGAATTTTCCGAAGTTTTCTGTAAAATAAGGGGAGACTTTAAATATTGACATGAAAAAGGCAGCTGTTTTAAATACAAGTTTTCGATCTAAATGATCACAAATGTTTGGAACAGCTGATTTCCTATCGCGATTTAAATGTTTGTCTCATAGCAAAAGCTGATTATAATTATGAGTACAATTAAGTACCATTTTTCCGGTATTGTGTAAACAAAAGATAACGTTTCTTTTGTTATGGTAATGCATAAATTTCGCTTCTCAACTTAGCAAGTCACGTCTTAGCTCATATATTTGACACACATAATTTTTTCATAAAATCAGAATCTCAAGAGTTCTTTGAACGGTAATTATTTGTTGATTGATTGTCTGTAAAGCCCCGTATTCATGTTACGCAAATGTTGAGTAACTATAACAGAATCAGCTGTTGTCACATTGTAAATAGCAACTTGTTATTTGAAAAGATTACGGGGCTTTGTCTCTCGGAGATAAAGTTGAAATGCCTCATACTTGTAAGCCTGTATCTAGATGGCACTTATAGTAACGTACCAAATGAAATAAAGCAATGGTGTCTATCGACAGTTTCAGTGACATCATTCGACGGTAATTTGCGGACGCTCTGTGGCGGCCACCGAAGTTTTAAGAAACCCTAACTTTAGAGCTAGCTCTACTACTACTTTTAAAATAACTAGCTGATGTCCGCCGCTTCGTCCACGTGGAACCTAATTCTTTTTCTAAATTAAAAGTGATCATCAGCTATCTACCAGTGAAATTCCCGTTAAAATAGGTCTAGCCGTTTCGGAGATTAGCCGGAACAAACAGACCAAAAAAATATTTAAAAAATGTTTTCGAACGCCAGTGAAATTCCCATAAAAATCGGTCCAGCCGATTCAGAGATTAGCGGGAACTGACTAAAAAAAAATATGTTTTTTTTTTTTGTTTTAAGTATGTACCATATTATAAATATACTTTCTTATGCTTTTAGTAAAAAGCTGTTATTTTGACACTACAGACACTTTAATTTTATTTATTTCAAGATGTTGGTAGAGATGTTAACCACGTCCATTATTATCAGGCAAGCCTAAATAAGAATCTAACGACACAACATTTCCAATAGTATCCAGTCCCACAAAGGTGTAGATCAAATGTGTGCACAGTTGGGGATTAATGTCTGCGGTGTCGAACTTCCCTTGACCATACCTGTAAGTGGCCCACGTTCCATAGTACTACTGCTTCTGTAAAATGACAAACAATCAGTTTGTTACTTTTTTTTTAAACACGTCGGGGAAGCTTGGCCCGCATCTCATCTTCGCTTCGCTTTTCGAGTGGTTAGTGACTCACCTGATGTCAAAAGCCGCCCATGAGCCTCTAACTTGGCTGCGCATGTCGTCGAGAAATATCTCAGGTTTGCCGATTTCCTCACGATGTTTTCCTTCACCGTTTTTGAAGCAAGTGATAATAAATTATACTATACGCACATGAATCCGAAAAGTCAGAAGTGCGTGCCCTAGGTTCGAATTCGAGACCTAGGACTTGGCAGTCAGATGGTCACACCAGTATAGGCTATCACTGCTCTCAACTGATGGTAATTGATGATCAGGCCGAAGGTGGAAGCGAGCATCACCCGGAATCCTCAACCACATAAGAACCGGCTATCTTGCCTCTAACTGCCGAAACACAAGAATGCTGATAACATTCTTGTTATGGCGACAGACTAAGATAAGATAGTGGTATCTAGCCAGGCGGGCTTAGAACAAGCCCTAAAATCAACCAAACCGAGCAAAAGATTTTGCCCCACTCGGAACCGAACCCGGGGCCTCTGGGTCTGAGACAGGTGGTCTAACCACTAGACCACAGAAGTGGTTAACTTTACGTTTCTTTGGGACAGTAAATTCAGTCCTTATTGTCTCAGGAAGCGTTGCGTAGTGAACGCCCCAGATAGAAGAACTGACGAATTTGAAAAGCGGGATAGGAAAGACCCGATCAAGAAAACGGAGAATCGAGTGTCGTAGTGTAACTAGGGTGAGGCTTCATGTCCAGCAGTGGCCTGCAATAGGCTCAGACGATTATTGGCGCAGTCAGCGAATAAAGGAGTACTAGCAATTTTTGTTATATATCACTCGTAGTCCTGCTTATACCACCAAGTAGGCTTAATATGCTTGTACTAGGAGTCGATTTAATACAATAGTGCGAGGATTGAACTCACGACCTCTCCTGATCGCCGCGCCAGGCCACGCCTAGGAACACTATTGGTAGACTACTGCCACTTATTCGGAGTGGTGACTCGATGGTTTGCTTCTGGTCTAATTCTCTTCCACAAAAACCATTAAGGCTTCCGCAGATAGGCGTGACGGGACGATGCGGCGCAATTCTGGTAGAACAATTTCCACGAAATTTTTATAGAAATTGTTTTTCTAGAGTTGCGTCGCGCTGACGCTTCGCGCCTGTCTACGGGAGCCTTAAATGAAAATACGAAATTGAAGTTAGCACTTAAAGGGGAATTACAGGGATAACAATTACTCAGTAATTGCTTACTACAAATCTCAGAGGTACTACCATTACTCACTCATTAATTACTCAGTTTTAATGTAATTTATTTTGTGATTGTATACAAATTTAAATTTTATAATGAATTTTTTATTTTAATGAATGAAGTGTTCTTATACTTATTTTGTTTTATTGATGTAATGAATTGAATGAATTGTATGTATTTGTGATTTGTATATAATATGGGGAATTGGTACCATAGTAATTAAAAAATAAAAATTATCGCCACTTTTCGCCATCAAAAAAACTATTCCTAACTAGCTGCTGGACCCTAACTCTTTTTCTAAAATAAAAGTGGTTACTTCTTATAAGATCAGCTATCTGCCAGTGAAAGTCCTGTCAAAATCGGTCCAGCCGTTTCGGAGGTTAGCCGAAACAGACAGCCAGACAGACAAAAAAAATTTAAATAAGCTCTTGTTTTAACATTACAAACAGATAGATACTTCCATTTTATATATTTGTATGTATTAAATAAGCTGTTGTTTTGACATTACAAACAGATAGATACTTCCATTTTATGTATTTGTATGTATTATGTATTATTTCTACTCACTTTTCCTAGCCATAATATTTTATAAGGCCACAGCGATTACACACGCAAATTAACTGACAATATTTTCCTAATTCATAACCGGACTGTTTATTTCAAGTACAAAATACTTCCTTTATCATTTATTTCTTATCTGAAGTATTATTTAATTAGGATATACAAGCACATACGATAGCAATTCTATTTCGACTATCGTAATTGTTTGATAGTTGTTCATTTTTATCTTTTAATTTGTCATTTGTTTTTTGGGGCTCATTTACACGAGAAGTCAAAGTGAAATAAAATCAAATAATTTATTTCAATTAGGCACATAAAAGGCGACGCGAGGTAACGTCAAAATTTACAAAAAATAGAATTGATTCTAGTCGCCCCTTCGTAAAGATAGTTATCGTATGGAGAAGAATGGGCAAGAAACTTATAAAATATTTTACAATATTTTGTATACATTAATTATATAATTATATGTGAAGACGATGCACCTGGAATAAGATTACTATACCACAATAGGTAAAAATAATTAAAAATGAAGCAATGACAGAAAAAATTATAATGTGATGGATACATGGTGTGAAGAGTTTCTCGCTAGTCGAGACTTTTACTGATTAAAACCCACTTGTGTTCCTTCAGTTGACTGTATATTGCCAGGGGCCATGGTATCCCTTTCAGGCTTTCCCGCGACCCCGGCAGGCATCGGCCCTAGCGGACCCCATCAGTTATGCTGACATTGAGGCGCGCGTGGAACACAATGCGCCATAGACCCGGGCCTGTTCCATATCGGACGGTGAGTTACCCATTGCTCACCTTCGATAGGTATACCTCTGTTATGTGTATGTGTGTTATAAAGGAACAGAAGACTATAGAATATTGCCAGAGAATTCTTAGTCAGTCATTACTTGTGACCTTGAAATCAAGGGTGCATATCCCTTGCCATGCAGTGTAAATATTTCGAAAATAAGTCACGACTGTTTTAATGGTTATAGGCCCCGATGTCATGGAATATAGTCGAAAGACATTGTTACCATCACTGGTAGAACCTGGATGACGCTGGCACAGAAGTGTGGTGCTAGCAGAAAGAGGCCTATGCCTAGTATTGGCTGAAGTCGAACTGTGGATGACGAAAAGCTGTAAAGAACAAACAGTACTTATATTCTCTTTATCGCAACAAAACAACGTTTACTTTGACACTTTAAAGTCACGTTATCTACATAAATTCAGTAATTTCATAATTTAAAACAACATGATTATCGTTAATTATAAGTGCAATGAAGAGTACCTAGATACATGCAAATTACTGTTGCAATCTTAGTTGATGAAGTAATGATAGTAGTTGAGGATAATAATGGTGACGATGATATTGATTCACAAAACTTTTCCGACAACTCGAACGATGTTAGAGAATAAAATTTAAGTTAAAACAAAATTAAAGACTATGTTGAAGACAATGAACTTTGGCAATAATTCCTTCTGCACATGTGGCTTCCCTGGTATCTCATTAACCGCATAATTATGTAAGAGTCTATTAACTACTCCCAAATTACCATGTTTATTTTAATCTTATTTTTTTACATTCGTCCTTGACTTATTCATCCTATTATTTAACATTTTATACCTACGAGTTAATTTCAATTTCTTTATTAGTGGCTTTTGTATAAATTTTGTGAATGTGAGAACGCTGTAGGCTTAGTGGACTGTAGATTTGTTGACCATTTTCTATTTTTACTTATTGAAAGACCTACACTGTCCTCCCATACCTAATCACACTGTTATTTGAAAGAATTGTAAAGGCCAATTATTTTTAAAAGAGTTACCGTGGAGTTTCTTGCCGGCTCTTCTCCATAGGAAACGACCAATTGGAACCGTGCACCTAGCTTCTGACGTTTCATAAGTGCCCATGTAGGTTTATGTGAAATAAAAATATTTTGAATTTTGAATTGAAATTTGAAAAAAAATTGTAGTAAAAACTTTTTTTAAACAAGATTTTAATTAACTAAAAAGTACAAAATAAAACTTATCTTAATATAGAACTTTAATATTTTCTTAAAAGCTTGTTTCTCCCCATTTTACCAGACTACAGAACTTTAAATCAAATCAAATGATTTTATTTTCAGATCACACAATCCGATTAGTCAGTTAGTAATTACATACACATCGCTACAGTTTATACTTTTGCAGCTATCATCGTTTTACTTGTACTTAGTCTTGTGTTATCGTTCCGAAATAAACATTTTAATATAATCTATTAGGGTTCCAATCTTAAACACTAGGGTTAGTACATAATAATATTCGGCAACTTTTGGTCATAATTACTAGTAATGTCAAAACAATCAATAATAATGTCAAAATCACTAATAAAACAACCAAATATGCAATATATAAAAAGCATTCATAGTATTCTATCATTTACAATATTTCAAAGTATTCATATTATTATCTAACTTTCAACATCATATCAAAGATTCTAACGTCAGCGTTTATGACCGGTAGACATAAAAGTCACCTTTTCAGACTCGCCTTAGAAACTCACAGTGTTGTAATTAACGAACCCGAAACAAAAGATAAAAATATAATCAATTAGTAACTTCATAACCAACATAGTAACAATACAATAATCAATAAAGAGCAGTAAATCGCACAATAGTTAAACTGAATTACGCGCGGTCCCCTGCTAAACTAAGCTAACCCGATCAGGCATAATTTGTGACCAATTAGAATAATGGTGCGTGTGCCGTGATGTATGCAGACGTCACAGGAACAGAGATGGATGTAGAGTAGAGATAAAGAACGAAGTGCCCGAACTAAAAAAAATATGACCTACCTTCAACATATTTACTTTTAGTAAATGTGATGTTATTTGCAACGATTTTGTTACAATAATAAAGAGTTTATTTTTCTGAACTTAGGTAATGTTATTTACAATATTACCCACTAGTGGCACATGTAAGGATACTTACTGTTGCTAGTAGGCTGCTTAGAGTAGCTTATTAGTTATCGAGAAAGTACACTTTACTCTGACAGAAAACCTAAAAAATAAACATTCCTAATGTTTCCTCTTTCCTTAGTTATTCGTATTTCCACTTCTGTTCGGTGCACACCTTTGTACAATTGTTTAAAAAAATAAAAAATAATAAGTCGACTCCACCACACTCCTCGTTCTGTAATAAATGTTTGGGGCTACGATTGTCCGGTGGCAGAACGTCAATGTCGCCGATTGTACTCACTAGCTATGTGTTTACACTGCGGTCGACTGTAAAGGATAAGTCCGAGCTATTTATATTTAGTACATTATTTTGTATGGACAATTTAATGGATGTGGTTCGATAGAACCTACCTTAACATATACACAGAAGTAATCTACGGCTGTCTTAAAAAGTTGTTGACTGTTATTTTTTACGTACTGTACTTACTACAGAACAGATGGCTGATGGAGCCGAAAAGTTCTGGAGCGGCGACCGCGTACCGAAGACGTAGCATTGGAAGGCCTCCCACAAGGTGGACCGGTAACTTGTGAAGGCCGCAGGAATCCTTTGGATGCAGGAAACACAGAATCCGTCGGATTGGCGGTGCTTGGGGGAGGCCTATGTCCAGCAGTGGACGTCTTTCGGCTGAAATGATGATGAAGAAGAAACTTTTTGAAGAACCACTTAAAAAACCTGCTTACTGCTAATATATTTTTAATTACTTTTATTTTATTCCAGCTTTTATTCAGATGATCTTTTGAGCCAGAAAAATAAATAATCATAAACAAATATTAACATACTGTTTCCACAATAGTTAGGCACGGGTGACTCCGTGTTATGCCTTGTCATGACATGTCATGTGTCTGGCAGGACGCTTGTTCGCAGTAATTAGATTATACAGCTTTGGAAATCAAACGTTAGCCTTAAATATACGTATTATGATAATAGATATGTATGTTGCCTGACAATTTGTAGGTACATGGAAATATCAAACGAGGACCTAATTATTAGCCTGTAGTATTTTCCAGGAATAATTAAGATAATTAGTAAAAATATACAAAAGATTGACGTATCTTATTGTTGCTTATTATTCTTACAGAGGTAACTTTAGTATGACTTTATTATCTTGGTGTAAAAGGCTATATTTGAGAAGCTTGTAGCAACTTCGTAGCACTTGCTACGCGTTGGCTACGCCGTCGTAGCTATTACGATAGCTACGGTCGGTAGACTACGGTCTTGAATGGTTGCCTACTATTATTTTATGCATAGCGACATTCATGTAAAAAATATGGAGAAGATTTTTTTATTACAGTACCGATAATCTATAACATTGGGTTTTATTATGTTCAGACTAGGTCTTAGACCCAACGTTGGTCCATCAACATTACCTATTTTGAACTTTTATGAACATGTTACGCTATTGACTTCCCGGTTGTCATTTGAATATTTTAATTGGCCTTTCAGTGCAATTAAAAGCTTGAAAGATTGGCAACTCTCCCTTATTAACTTGCAAGATAAGTACGCAATACTTAGATAGTTAATTGATTCAGGCGTGACCTTGCGGAAATCCCTTATGAAATGCAACTAGAACACGGCGTGTTGCCACACCAAGCACCGAGCGCAGACATGTGTGGCAACACGCCGTGTTCGAGTTCGCGATAAGTCAATCGTCATCCTGAGGATGCCTCGTTGAGAGGTGAAACACGTGTCGATTTCTTTCAGGGTCTTTTTAAGACTCTTTAGAAATAGCTAAGCGGAACAGGTTACTAAACATATCCACTTCAATTGCATTTTACACAATACTTCCTCGTAGGTGATGGTGCGCACCATAGAATATTAAAAAAATACGTGGGAAAAGGCTGTTATATTGTCAATTTGCATAAAATACTACCGTTACCTATGGTGTTTATAAAGTACTTATACGGTACGTATGTCCACGTGTCAGAGCTACCCTCGTCAGTCTTCAGCTAATTTATACCCGCATTTGTTTAACCGAAAAACGTTTGAGCCACCGATTTACAACCCTTGTCTCAACTTTTTTAGATATATTGCCCTTCTTTCCAAGTTTTTGTAGGTAAAACATCTACAAGTTTTATACGTAGCTGTGGTCCTGCTGTCCAGTTTCGCAATGGTATTAAATTAGTTTGAAAAAAATCAGTCTCCCTAGCCTTTTCTTTACAATGTTGGGGTCGGCTTCCAGTCTAACTGGATGCAGCTGAATACCAGTATTTTACATGGAGCGACTGCCTCTGACCTCCATCCATGACCCAGTAACTGGGTAATACGATACCCCTTGGTAAGACTGGTTGTCAGACTTTCGGGCTTCTGACGACCCATAACGACTGTCAAAGATTCACAAATGACAGCCGGCTTAACGTGCTTTCCGAGGAACAGAGGAAGAGTCTCGGTATGTAAAGATGGTCATCCATCCAGGGACCAACCCCGGCAAGCGTAGCTTAACCTGATGGATTGATCCATTCGGCTGTAATTACGTAGCCACAAGTTCCTCCCAATCTCAATTATATTAGTTTGAAAATCTAACGTAAATTCCGGAGGAAGTGTGCTATGCACTTACGAATTTGAAAAAATATTCTAGGTTAATTTCGAAGTAAATAACCTACTGTATAAAGACAAATTTATGTTGTCAGTAGGTACTTACTTACGATTTAATATCATGTCACTGAAAACGATAACATCGTTCAGATGTCTTTCATCATAATTATTTCAGCCGAAAGACGTTCACTGCTAGACATAGACGTCCCTCAAGTACGGCCACTTCGACCGGTTCTGTGCTTCTCGTATCCAGCAATTTCTTGCGGCGTTCGCCAGGTCATTGATCCACCTTGTGTGGGGCCTTCCAACACTACGCATTCCAGCACACGGAACTCCAGAACCTTTTAGCCCCATCGGCCATCTGTTCTGCGAGCAATGTGCCCTGCCCACTGGCACTTAAGTTTGGCAATTCTTCGGGATATGTCTATATGTTTTCCTACGGTTCTCTTCATTTTTGATTCGATCTCGTAGTGAAACTCCAAGCATAGCCCTCTCCATTGCCCTGTGATATGTTTGTCTCATACAAAGATGTCAACTCCTTTACTGGTTTTAAAAATGCGCAGTTTTCAGTTTAAAACTTACACAGTTGAATATCTACAAGTATCTATAGTAAAAACATCAATATTGTACGGTCGCAATTAACATGATACGTTTAATTACCCACTCATAAATTGTATGCAATATTGTCTGTTTACGAGTACGTATAAACGGACACATGCTAAAGAAATATGAAATGAATTTCGGATGAGGCATTTACAAAACTGTGCAACATTATATTCTTTGAGTTAAATCTTACAGTAAAAACATAAAAATGTTCTTTTGTTTTAATTATTTGAACATTTTAATTTTCATAATAATTAATATTCTACTTTAAAAAAGATCAGACTAACTGACAAAAAATCTATTACTCCTTTCAGACCTTTTCAGATTTTTATAATTATTTGAAGTTATAGTCGATTATAATACAAGTGCTATGTAGGTAAAATTCTCTACCTAAAAATCGTACTTTTCAACAACATCTTATCAATTAGAACAACTACATTAATTTGTGTTATCCGAATTTACATACCTACCCGGCTTTTTGTTTAGTCAAGTGTCTACTATTGATTATAGAAAAAGCTGGTCAACTAAATATATACAATAGACGTAGATATATTTAGTAATCTATTCCGCTTAAGTATTCCTAAAGAGTCAGTGCCACGCCGAGTGCCGGACGCAGAGTGAGCCATACCGCTTTTTTTATCTAGGGCATCTCGCAGTTTTGACCACTGAGGTCTTGGCTGCTTAACTGGACTTTCCTGTGGGTGCTTCAAGGGTCTACACTTAAAGTTACCAGGGGCAAAAAGAAGGGCACCCCCTGTGGGGTACGAACCTCGGCTTAGAGCATCGCTGGGGGGAGGACAAGAAGGGGCAGGCTAGATCAAAGTTATTTTTTCATCATGATTATTACACGGGGTATTTAAAGCTTCGTGCTCAGCTGCAACAACTGCTGGTACCTCGTTTTCTAGCAAGGGTCGGGGGGGAGTATCATTTACTCGGGGACGCGGTCGCGATCGTAAAGGACCTCGGCGGCGAGGTCGGAATGACGGGAGGCGTCTGTGTTTGTGCACTGAACTGGTGGCCCTATTCTTCTCCTGGAACAGTGTAATGGGGTCATCTGGATCGAAAAGGATATGCCTCGGACTGCGGAACTGATTGAGAGTCATACCGCCCGTCAAACCCACTTATATACTGCTCGCTGCTTCATTACAGAAAAAAAAAAACTTACTGCAAAGCTTTCCCACCTCCATGACAATAATAGCCATAAATATCGGCAACAAATTCCCGCCAATCGCGACAATACGTGTTCCATTTGTCGCGAATCGCGCGGTAAATAATAATGAAGCTGAACTTTATCGAGCTTATTTATTGTCTCATTGTCTCATTATGGGGATAAAATTGCCTATTTACGAGTAATTTGTTTATTATTCTTTATTTATTGTGTTAATGATGATGTTTTCACGCTGATTGGGCATTAAAGAGGTGTAAATAGCGGATGGTTTTAATTCGTTTCGTTTTGGGCCGCCTATTTTTTTTAAATCAAAAGATCATTTTCAATTAAGACTTATTATTGAAGTCCAAGTTATCATACATTTATAGCTCTATCAAGTTAAACCAAATCGAAACCTAGTTTATTAACAAAATTGTTCCATTCTGAATCCAATATTCTGATGATCCAATTCAATTCTATGATCCCAAAGAATTGATGCAATAAGTACATAAACGTACTTAACCTTCCTAGGATGTGGATTCTGAGAAAAAGTTTAACCAAACATAAAAATTCAAGTTTTGTGATTAGAAGCTAAGCCAGAAAATAGCGCAACCCTTTTTATGTTTCATTACACAATATCGGACACATTAAAACTATTTTAATGTGTCCGAATTTGGATCACCAATTTGATTCAATAATATTTAATGAGGCATATAATGAGGAAGGCTTTGTATCATTACCATCGAATAACGGTAATGATCCCGTGGGTTTTCAACATAACTACATGAAGGTTTTGTCCAAAATTTGTACTATAATGCCACAAAATTGGCAAGTCCCGCTTGATTTGCCAGTAAATGGGGCAAATTGAAATGCTTTATGGCTCGTTTAAAAGGTCCCTTTACTAGGGTAATGTCATCGTATTGGTAAAATTGTGTTTCGTAGGTTTGCCTGTGCTATTTATTCCAGATTGTAGATAAACTTTGGTTTTCATTAGGTAGGTACCTATAAGTGGTGGCAGGGACATCGACGCGAAAACTATTACCATGGATTCAGTACATGATTCTGAACCCCCCTGCGTTGAAATTTTTCGTCGGTTATAAAAAAAAAAATGCTGTTTCATAGAAAAATGCAATACCTACGCGGTCAAAATGTATGGAACAGCAGATTTTTTTTTTTCAAGACTCTTAAGGCCTGCATATTATTTCTTATAACAACACCTACAGTCCAATTCTAATCAAAACAAGCTTCCATATAAATATATCTGTCTAAGTAACAGTAATGATTGGAGACATTCTAATATCAGTGCGGTCCAGTCTTTGGGGACCGGCCAGACAGTCCGGTCGAAGTTAGCCCTGGGACAATCCGAGGAGATTAGATTAATACGTTTTGCATTGCTTCATATATACCGTGGTCACTCTAAATTAATTTATATGGAGTGTTTTTTGAAGCGTAAACAAACTTGTTTTATGTTATTAAATTTTAGATGGATTCTAATGAAATGGAAAAACCCTTTGAAACATGAATTTTATTTTCTATTCAGAATGAATTCGTTTCGTTTCTTGTGAATTATTAGTTTGTAACGAAAATAGTGTCTACTTTGCAATCAGTATTTTGTTTGAGTTTTGTTATTAAATTATTATTGTTTGTTTATAAGCTGTCAATGGCCAGTGTTGTAACACTCGTCGGTAATATTAAGCAATATTAATAGTCGATGGCTCTGACATTCAAGTAATAGACAATCTTGACATATTTCTACTACTTGGCTACAAGGCTTTTGGCTAATTTGTGAAAGTACATTTTATGTAATATTTTTTGGCATGTGCATTTAGTTTGAGCAGAATAAACAATTTTTCTTTCTTTCTTACCTTCCTTTTTTACCTTTTCCAAGCTTGTATATCTTTGAAATGTGTATTTTTGTTAAGAGGAACTATAATTTATTTGAAACTACCATTACCAGACCAAATTGCCGATCATCACGCCATAAAGATAGACTTCAGCTACCGCCAATAGAACTAACATTATTTAAGAAAAATACATACTGCATGGCCATTATAATATACAACCATTTACCAAATAGTGTGCAAGACCTACCGCTGACAATGTTTAAAAAGTATCTTTTCAAACTGCTTCTACTGAAAAGCTATTATACGATTAAGGACTATTTAGAAGATAAGTCAATAGAATCTGTAGTTTGTAAGTTAAAATAATTGACATTATAAGTATGTATAAATTTGCACGCCATCGTTTTGGCAGGATATGCAGAAACAAAATTATTGTAACACCATTATGTACCATATTCTAGCAAATAAATATTTTTGATTTGATTTGATTTCTTTTCCTTTTTTCTTTCTGTAAATTAGTAAAAAACACTTTTACACGTTACAATTTATTTAAATCTAGATGAGATCGGTGTATCCTATCCGACTAATGTGAGAAGAAACACAGAAACAAAATTAGATAAATCTCTGAGGATGTTTTGTGGAGAGGTTTAGTAGACAGGATACAATATTAAGATCGTGCATTCTGAAAGTGGGCAACATCGCAAATAGATGTCAAATATTTCGCTGTTTTGATTAATTTGGCAATATTACTGTATGGAAATATTAAAATTATGCTAACTAGAGAACTAAAATATTGATTATGAAATGCAATAGTTAATATAGTAACACCGAATATTTAGTTTTAGATGTAAAAAAAGTATTTGGAAACTTTCCAATTACTCTTTTTACACCTAAAACGGTTACAACATCAAATTCAGTGTTATAATTGCAATTCATTATTAATATTCAAGTTCACTAATTAGCGATATTTCATATTTCCATACAGTAATATTGCCAAATTAATCAAAATAGGTTAATATTTGACAGCTATTTGCGACGTTGCCAACTTTTAGAATGAACGCTCTTAATCAAAAAAACTTTTTTTTTGTACAGTACTCCATCTACTCAACATCCTCTTGCATAATTTTACGCACAAGGCACACAGCTAAGATTAAAACAATAAATAAAACGGTTTACAGTAAACACGGTCTCCTCAAAATGCATAGAACATTACAAGAACAAGTTTATTGTGATTTTGCGTTTAAACAAAAGAGGGTGGCGTTTTTATGCGACACTGTAATGAATTTTCAGGATGCCGAGACATCGAGCCTTTAAATATTCAAGTTGTAGGGGGATTTGTACACCTCATTGAATAACATTGCTTCATGCATAATTTTTTGGTTTAAAAATTGTCGCGAGTTTTCGGTGCAGTTGTGTACATATAGACTAGCTTAGCAATGACTACATGGTTTGTAATTTTATGCAAGTATATTTTTATTGTATGGCTATTGGTGGTGCTTTGGTGTGTGTTGGTAGGCAGTATTAACGACAGAGGACCACGTTTATCTTTTTATTTATTTTCTTTTGATTTCTGGGCTTTTGGCGTCAGTATGTATATGCGGTTTATTTGTGCAGAATGAACTATTTTTCTTTAGTTTACTTTTCTTATTGAACATCTTTCATAGTAAAATGTCACAATGACCACTTCTTTTAGATATTTTTTAATCGCGTCTTTTCAATTGGTAGACACGGAGGTGGTAATATAAAAATCATGCATTCTAGTAAAACTATTTTGTGAGTCATTAGACAATTAGTATACGGTATGGAAGACGGAAGCAGAAAGTATCCTATATAATATAAATTTTATTACGAGTATTAAGGAAATTTACTACTAACTTTAATTTGAAAGAAAAAGGAAGAAAGAAAGAAAAACATTTATTTGGACACAGTTCGTATTTGCCGTATATTCGAATCACAGCAATCATACTTCGACAGTATGAAATGGCTATAACGCGACACATTGACGGAGGGTGTCAATTTGTTTAACTATTAATTACCGTGACTATACATGAGTAAAAACTCTCGATAACTATAATCATAGCACTTACAAGACTTCGGATTAATCATCCATAAATACTCAACATGTCTACCTACCACCACACGTACCGCTACCGACCAACAAAATTCTCCCTTTATTAGCGAAGCCAACTATAACTAATACAATTTCTTGTCGGATCATATCCGCTGGGAAGGGATCAAAGTTGTCGCTAACACAATTAAGGAGACAGATTAGTTTCGGTCAGAAGTCGCGGCAACTACCTGACCGCTTCGTAAATTGACGTTAATTTTCAAGATAAATATGTTAAGAGTGGATTAATTTGTTTGCAATGTTGTTAAAAGTTCTTTATATATTAGTTAAGTACTATGAAAGCTGTAAGATCTAATCGGTAACTATGGGCCTTGCCTCCCACAACCTGCAGGTATAAAAGTAAAGTAGGTAAAAAAACACAATCGACTTCCAAAAAAAAAGACAAGTCGGTGTCTTTGGTTTTGAATTTCCATTTTTTTGTCAACGACTTCCGAAATAAAGTTGTATTTCACTTTGTCGTGTTTTTATTTTGGAAGTTGGTTATTTTTTTTTTTTTTTGTAAAAAAGGTTTTGTATATTCACTTTTTATTTGTGATACCTACCCCACACAAATTCGAATACCACTACCTGCTATGTAAATAACAGTGACAGGAAGGTATTTTAACATCATTCAAATATGTATTAGAAGTTAACTCAAAATGTACCCAAGTAAAGTTTATAAAATTTATATGTGGTCCCATATAAATTTTATTAACTTTACTTGGGTACTTTTCCTCGAGAGCATACCTTTTCGAAAAAAAAAAAAAATATTGCCGATCCGTCTCTGTATGACGGAGTAATGTCCGAACATATATTAAAAATAAAAATATAAGCATTCAAATTAAGCACCTCATCCTTTTTTTGAAGTCGGTTAAAAAGTAATAGGTAAGAAGGTAATGCCTTTTTTTAAACCTGCATTTGTGGTGGCATCTCGCTTCTAGGTATAGAAAGATATTTTTGATTAAAACATTCTAAGCCCCTTAAAAAAAAACATTAAAAAAAACAAAAGAACCTCCTAATCTTTGAAAGGTCATTGTGTCTTCCACTTTTGAAATAAAACACGATCTCATTTTACTCACAAACAATTGAAACTCAGACCAAAATTTTACAAACATTACCCAAAAGGTCACAAAAACAATTTCCAATCGCGATTCAAAATTAAAATCCCCTTCAGAATAACCCCAAACTAACCCTTATGAAATATTAAAGAAGTGACATTTTCGTCCCCACATAATTACATTGCATCTGATACCGATGCCCGTTGCTTATAAGTACCTAGTAACACAGAACACGGAATCGGGAGTCGCCGCACGAGCAGCGTCTAGAGATGCCAGTAGGCACTTATAAAGTTCGTAGCGCCGAAAATGCGTTTAGCGCACAACTTCTCCCCCGGATCACCTTCAAAGCCGTCACTCGTCAGCATCTGTACATCATTAGCGTCGTAATATGAGTACATTGCTACAAGGATCTTTTAGTGCTCGAATGACGTTGACAGGAGCGCAGCATAATCAGCCTAGAATGTTCCCACTGCTGGGATAAAGACCTTCTCTCGGTGAAAGGGACTGGGCCGTAATCCACCACGCGCGCCCAGTGCGGGATGGTGACAGGAGCGCACTGTTGGTAAACATTTGTGCAAATGTTAAGTTAATCATGGTCAGAGCAACCAGTCAGCAATCCGGGCACGGTAACCGGTCAGTGATCTGACGGGTAGGACAAACAGCGGCCATTTTATATTTGATTGCGTGTAGTGGTGGAATTTTTCAATATTCGATTTTCGAACGTTATTTTTTAAATTACTTATTTGCCATGATTCGCCGCTCGTCGCCCGCCGCCCGCTGCCCGCCGCCCGCTGCCCGCTACCCGCCTGCCTACAACCGGGCAGCCCTTCGTCGTCCTTCCCACCGTCCTCACCGACCGCCTACCCGGTGCGTTCTCTACGTTCTTTACTTGTGCTCGCATAGTCAAATCGTCATTACATAAAATATATATAAAATGCAAATGTTGTTCATATGAATTATGAATGGAGTCGCGCGCGCGCACCCTTCCGCGACGGTTGCGTATTTTTGTCGACAGCGCTGAGTTTACGCGTCGAAGTAAAAAAAAAAAAAAAAAAAAAATGACGAACATTCTAAAGTGCGATAAATGTAACATAGTTATTGACGAAATGCTATCTTACATCCAAAATAAAGTTTCGGTTATTGATGAAGAAACACTAGTGCGGATTTGTGTTTCATCATTTACCAGTAATGAAATCAAAAGGTCCAAGTCGCTTCTTTTCGATTCCATTACATCGAATATGCGAAAGATCATGAGAAAAAACAAAGGGAAAGAACAAAGAGATTTAGCGGATATCATAAATCTGTTCAAATCTGCCGATCCGGACGATATACCAGTATTTGTGGCACGGCAGCTAGAAAAACTGCCACCTATTACGTTTGACCATTTAGACTGTACCAAACTTTTGAAGGATCTTGTTCGCATGCAAGCAACAATTGACGAAGTAAAAACTACCTATGCTACGTTAGATAGTTTGAAGGAATTGAGAACGGAATTCCTACAAATCAGACGTGATTCGTTACCACCTACGTCTGCGTTTAAAGGAAATGCTAAACGAGGCGGATGGTTACTTGATAGTGGCCCTATGGGGCTTTCGCACCTGCATAATTCTTCTCTGAACGAGTTGTACAACAATAACGAAAGTGATAGTGATTTAAATAAGTTATCACCACAATACAGAGAAATCATGCAGGTAGAAGAAAAACAAAATAATCGTAAGTCATGTACGCAGCAACGGTTATCGGCGGACAGTTCCAGAGCCGCGGTGACTCACGCGCAGGTGACGGGTGTATGTTCGATCGGTGATGTTGTGGCGAGTGTAGCGGTGACGTCGTCGGCACCGACGACTGAGCGCTCGAGACACAATGTGCATAGCACGCAAGCGAGTCAGCTGATTTTGCCTGCAACAACCGTAGGCACTACCGACAGCGATGTCAGAGGCCAGCGCGATGCGCCATGCCGTGTAAATAATAACAGTGACGAATGGAAAAAAGTGTCATATAAGAAGAAGCCGTCTAAATACCGTTATGTGGGCAAGACGGGCGTAGCGAGAGATGTGGAGTGCCAATTTAGAGCAGCTGATAGGAAAGTTCCTATATTTATCACTAATATCCATAGTGAAACACCCGAAAGCGAGATAGTAAATTACATCCGCTCCAAGACACTGGACACGGTTTCTCTGGAGAAAATACTGATGAAGAAAGAAAGAGGTCATATTGCCTACAAGTTCTTAGTTTCCGAATCCAAATTACCAATATACTTGGATGAAAATCTGTGGCCACGGGGCATCATATTCAGACGATTTGTCCATTTTAATCGCCAAAAATCGAACAGATCTGTATTTGTTGACGACTTACAAATTTAAATAATGAATAAGTTACGGCCCATTTCTAGCAAAATTGTGAATAACGAAACTTATACTTTGACAAGTTTTAATTGCAAGAGTATTAAACGTACTATAGACAGTGTCAGAGAATTATGTCATACAACGGATATATTAGCACTGCAGGAGACGTGGTTGATGCCGGATGAATTACCTTATCTAGGCACCATAGACCCCGAGTTTAGCACTACCGGTACATCTGCAGTGGACACGTCGGTGGGGATGCTACATGGCCGACCGTACGGCGGCGTAGCTCTGATGTGGAGACACAGCGTATGCCAAAATGTGAGTGTTGTTCCGTGCGATAATCCGCGTGTGTGTGCCGTTAAAATAGTAACAGCTGATAGACCGATTATTGTGCTGAGTGTATACATGCCTACGGACGCTATTCGTAATTTACCCGAGTTTACGGATTGCCTTGGCAGGGTGAGTGCAATTATAGATGAATATGGGATTGATTCTGTTTATTTATTAGGTGACTTTAATGCACATCCAAGTGAATTATTCTATAGTGAACTAACAAATTTCTGTCATGAACAAGACTGGGTGTGTGTTGATGTTGATATGTTAGGTGTTGAGTCGGGCACTTATACCTTTGTTAGTGAGGCTCATGGCTCGAAAAGGTGGCTAGACCACTGTGTTGTGACGCGATCCGCACTGTGTTCCGTTTTCAATATTTATGTTAATTATAATATTACGTGGTCTGACCATTACCCTCTCATAGTAGAATGTAGACTTAATTTATTAACGCCTAAGGTAAATGTCATAAATAATATTGATACGAGTGTAATATGGGGAGAGAGAACTGATGAACAGATTAAATTGTACCAAGAAGAATGCAACCGTAGATTAAAATTAATTGATTTTCCATCAGAATTTACTCATTGTGCAGATAAATATTGTAACAAGCCTAATCACAGGTCGGTTGTAGATAAATTGTATGGGGATGTTGTGTCCGCACTCAGTGAGTCTGCGGCTATGAGTCGAGGAAGTGTGCGACGCAGAGGTAAATCGCGATGCATTGTTGGGTGGAATGGGCACGTAAGTGAGGCGTACGGGGTGGCCAGGCTGAAGTTTCGTGATTGGCAACGATGCGGGGGTCCTTCTACCGGCCCTGCTTATGACGAGATGTATCAGAGTAGAAGGATTTTTAAGTCCAGGCTTAAATGGTGCCAAGACCATCAGCACCAGATAAAAATGGATATCCTTGTTTCCCATCATTCAAAAAAGGATTTCCGCAACTTTTGGAAAGGCACAAAAAAAGAGGCACATCGGCCTGGCCTCCCCGTAGGCGTCAATGGGATGAGTGACCCCAAGGGCATTGCTAATCTCTTTAGAGAACATTTTCATGTGAAATCGCCCCACGGGCCGCCTTCGCTGGGGAGGTTCAATGTTGAGACATGTTACGGTCAAGTGGGTACGAGAATTAGCTCCAAAAATGTAGCGTGTGTTGTTAAGTCAATGTCCAGAGGCAAGTCCCCTGGCCATGATGGTCTCAGCGTTGAACATCTTCAGCAGGCTGGACATCACCTACCTAGAGTATTGGCAATGCTTTTTAATTTTTGTATCACTCATGCGTACTTACCCTCTGACCTTATTAAGACAATTGTAGTGCCAGTGGTGAAAAATAAAACAGGGGACCTGTCAGATAAGGGTAATTATAGGCCTATTTCATTAGCGACTATTATTGCGAAAGTGCTTGACGGCTTGCTTAACACACAGTTAAATGAATATCTGCATCTGCACGATAATCAGTTTGGTTTTCGCCCCGGATTGTCCACAGAAAGTGCTATACTGTGTCTTAAGCATGCCGTCAGGTATTATACGGACCGGCATACTCCAGTGTACGCGTGCTTTCTCGATTTGTCCAGGGCTTTTGATCTGGTTTCCTATGAAATTCTATGGAAGAAGTTGGAGGACATATATTTCCCCACAGAACTTATAAACCTATTTAAATGTTGGTATGGAGGCCAGATCAATAGCGTGAAATGGGCGGGTAGTCTCTCAGAACCATATGGGTTGGAGTGCGGGGTGAGGCAGGGAGGGTTGAGCTCCCCCGCACTTTTTAACTTATATGTTGATGCACTAATTGTTGCTCTCAGCAGTCATCATGTCGGTTGTCATGTTGATGGAGTATGCCTGAATAATATCAGCTATGCGGACGACATGGTGCTGCTGAGCGCATCGGTTTGTGGCATTAGAACGTTGTTACGGATTTGTGAGGCATATACTGAAGGACACGGTCTGAAATACAATGTGACGAAAACTCAGTTTATGGTGTTTGAGGCCGGCTCTAAATGTCCTATGACAGTACCACCCATCAAACTGTACGGGGTTCCCTTGGTAAAAGTGAACCATTTTAAATATCTAGGGCATGTAGTTACAAACGGTCTCAGGGACGATACTGATATTGAGAGGGAGCGGAGGGCGTTGTCAATTAGAGCAAATATGATAGCCCGCAGGTTTGCACGCTGTTCCAAGTCGGTCAAGCAAACACTTTTTAGAGCTTATTGTACCTCATTGTACACGTGCAGCCTGTGGGTGAATCACACCCAAAAAGCATACGAAGCCCTCCGCGTCCAATATAACAACGCGTTCAGAGCGCTGATGGGGCTGCCGCGGCACTGTAGTGCCTCGGGCATGTTTGCCGAAGCTAGCGTCGACTGCTTCTATGCAACTTTGCGTAAGCGGAGCGCGTCTCTGGTGCGCAGGGTGCGCGGCAGCCCCAACAGCGTGCTGATGATGATAGCTGACAGGCTCGACTGTCCGTACATACGACACTGCAGTGACTTGCACGTCACCTACAGTCGTTGACCATTAATGTTGTGTTAATGTAAGTGTTGTATGTAAGGTGGTTTTTATGTTGTATTTTATTGTAATGTATATTGTTTGATTAATTAATTTTGTATATTGTGTATGAGTCACTGTAACTCGAAATAATAAATGAATAATAATAATATAGGATGCGGGCAGCGTTCGAGTTGACCGGACCGTAGCACGCAGAACGCCTCCAGTGTGACACGTCCTAGGTGTCCCGCAGATGTCAAATGTGACAAGCGCGGTGTATGCGTATTCAGGTAGTAGACTGAGACGTTTGCTGTCTCGGACAACAACATGTTGCGCAAAAATCTTGTTCGCAGTGTCTGCTTTTATTTACATTGAGCCTCAATGGAAGTATTGACAATGCCGCCTCTAGCAGCGGCCGCCGAGGTGCCTCGGTGCTCTGTGGTTAGTAGATACATTAAGGGCCAGATGCTGGACGGTTGAGATACTCGGAGATACCAAATTGGATGGCTGTATGAATTTAAAACGATTCCGTTATTTGATATTGGTTTTGAATATCGTTTGCAGTGTATTTGAGATGTAGTCGTGTAGTTTTATTGCTAAGTTGGAAAGTGACTTTTTATGTTGGAAATCATGGAACGAGAGGCAGGTCTAGTCAATCCAGAAGATATCCATTTTTTAAACGATATTTATTAGAAACCATGAAAATATCTTCTTTGAACCATTTTCGGCAGTAGATTGATTAAATTATTACTTTGAAATACTTCTTAATATTGAAAAAATTCCCAAATCAGCAGCTTCTCATTCAAGCTTGTACTCAAACAATTTCCCTCTTTGAAGACCACACCAATCTCAAAATGAATATTTTTATTTATTTATGTATTTCCAACCTACATCTATCATTTCAAGGTAACCTATTGCGATACCGTACTTATATTAATCTTATCCTAACTTATTATTAACTTATAATTATAATTAAATTTTGTAACTCATTCCAAATAATGCATTCTTTGTGAACTCACTAATATAATTCGATAAAACTTAATTAACGATATTATAAAACAAAGTTATTTCCATACTAGTCTTGGTCTCTCCCTTGGGATGAGTACCGTCATCTAAGGTAGCCAGTAACTACATGCTTGTTAACTCGTCTCATATATTATGAAGCTATGTCAAATGGGTACCGGCGAGTGTAGCTACAGGTTGTTGGTAAAAATAACGAAGGTATTTTTCGCTGGTTGAACAAATTGAAGTAAAAATAAAACTATATCAATTATGAATATTAAGGTTGTAATTAGCAGTTTAAAATAAAACAATTGTTTTAATAACTCGTAGTTGGTAGAAAATATTTTTTCTACAACAGAAAATATAGCCTCGTAGTGAGAGAGGAGCTCGTGGCTAAGTAATAACAGCCGCTCGGGTCAATCAATCAGGTTAAGCTACACTTTCTGGTGTTATTCCGTGGATGGGTGACGATTTATACATATCGAGACCCCTCCGTGCCTCGGAAAGCACTTTAAGCCGTTGGTTCCGGCTGTCATTCGTGGATCTTTGACAGTTATTACGGGTCGTCAGAAGCTTGAAAGTCTGACAACCAGTCTTACCAAGGGGTATCGTCATAATTATGTAAGAGTCTATTAACTGCTCCCAAATTACCATATTTATTTTTATCTTATTTTTTTTTTTTTTTTACATTCGTCCTTGACATATTCATTCAATTATTTGACATTATATACCTACGAGTTAATTTCAACTCTTTATTAGTGGCTTTTTTGCACATGATAATTATTCAGATTTATTACAGTTGTAATAGCAATAATGTGATTGCGTTTAATTAAAATAGGTTCTTATTTTTATTAATTCATATATCTTTTGTATAGATTCTTTTCTATTTTGTGAATGTGAGAACAATGTAGGCTTAGTGGACTGTAGATTTGTTGAGCATTTTCTATTTTCTTAAGTACCTGGTACTTATTGAAATACCTTCACTGTCCTCTCATACCTAGTCATACTGTTATTTGAAAAAATTGTAAAAGCCAATTATTTTTAAAAGAGTAACCGTGGAGTTTCTTGCCGGCTCTTCTCCATAGGAAACGACCAATTGGAACCGTGCACCTAGCTTCTGACGTTTCATAAGTGCCCATGTAGGTCTATGTGAAATAAAAATATTTTGATTTCATTTGATTTGATTGAATTATCCAGTTAATAGGTTGTGGAGGTCAGATAGGCAGTCGCATCCGTTGCATCCGGTAAGACTAGAAGTCGCCCCAACAGAGTTGAGAAAAGGCGAGGCAGATTGATTGGTATTAATCGCAAACTGACAGCGAACGACATCGTAAGAACAATAACCCAAAATATCGTCATTAAAAGCAACACCCTGTATCCGTCTGGTTAGATGAAAGGTAAAATAAAGGCTCGCCGAATGTCGGATGCCGCGACCTTCTGGGATTTACTCGACTTACTTATTTAACTTGGAACGGAACTATCTGCTTACTGAGCTCACTCAATATTTGCATGTGGTCCATATCAGTTAACTTTGTTTATTGTTTCATTAGTTATTTATAAGAAGGTAATTTATATAGAGAATTGAGGTTTTGAGAGGTAATGTTTGTATATTCCGATCGATGAGTTTGTAGTTTTGTTTTATATTAGATACAAGCCGTTTTCCCGATGAGATATCGGAAAAAATTACAATCTTTTATCCTCTCACTCCACTCTACTCTCTTCTTTCTACTCTACTTTTATTAGTTTTAGAATATTGAATACGAGGCTTTTGACTTTTGGTGAATTTTATGTATTTTTTTTTGTAATGTGCGTTTATTTAATGCAGAATAAACAATTTTTCTTTTTTTCTTTTCTTTCTTGTCTTTCTTTCTTTCCTTTCTTTCCTTTCTTTCCTTTCTTTCCTTTCTTTCTTTTCTTTCTCCATTCAACCCCTTTAAAAAAATAATTTTCAAAAATCCTATGTGCTCACCTTAGTGCTCGTGTGCAAAATTTCATGCTGCTAGACCCAAGAGTTGTATAGGCTGTGCGTCGTCTTTCAGTAAATGAATTAATTAATTTAAGAATGTTAATACTATGTAGGTAGATCGTGTAATATGCTTAGGGAATTCTGCTTCAATGCTCAGTTGTATGTTACCACTGATTTTGTTTGAAATGTAAGCCAGATAAGGTAGTTCAACTTATCTGGACTTCCAGATAAGCACTTGCTAAAATACGCTATTCGTTACGCAGCAGATTAACTCGCTTCATTATTAATTTTTTGACCAATTGAGGTATAGCAATTTTATTCTAGGTGCATCTTCTTCACATATAGTTATTTAACTAATGTACGTACTTGTACAAAATATTGTAAAACATTTAAAAAGAGTGGAGTTTCTTGCCCATTCTTCTCCATAAGAAAACTACCTTTTGGAAGGGGCGACTAGAATCAATTCTATTTTTTTTTTAAATACAAAATAATAGAATTAATTCTATTCTTTTGTAAATACAAAAGAATAGAATTGATTCTAGTCCCACTTTTGAGCGTCATAATTTTATAACGCTCAAAAGTGCCTTTTATGAGCCTATTTGAAATAAATGATTTGACTTTGACATTAACGCAGTGTATCTTGGCTTAATTAAACCTAACATATTAACTTTAATCAACACATTTAAAACTACCAAATAGACGCCACAAATACTCCCGTTAACCTACCGTACAATATCCAAACATTTATAAAACCTACTCAAATCCCCATACACCTTGAAAAAACCTTGCATCCATTCCATCAAGCCGGCGGTACCTTAGCAAACACACCTTTATTCAGTAAAGATGATTTGTCAAAATAAATTAGGCATAAGACAGAGTCGCCTTGTCAAATATTTATACGGATCCACTGTTGCGAATGTTAATATAAGACCGTGTGTTGTGGGGCTCAGGACTGAAGGACACTTCTTGGATGTGGATGAAGAATTTCTGCAAGTACCCCGTCGCCGCGAGCTACACGCACAAGTGACACGCGTCTTTCGACCGCGACTGAGAAGACAAATGAAAGAAGTTGTTTAAAGAATGGATGAAACCAGCACAAGCGTGTGCGTGTCGCTTGACGCAAGTCATATCGCTCGAGGCCGTAAACGGTGCCGTACAGCAAAGTGGAAAGTGCTAGCCAGATGTGACCACAGCTTTCAAAAGAAGAAGAGCAACATGTTTCAGGGCAGTCAGAGAAGGTTTGCAAGAAAAATAATTGACCATTTTCACAGTAGTAGGAATCATCTACGCTGCCGCTGTGTGCAAAAGGGGCATATCTGAGGAAAAAAGAAAAGAAAAATAAGCCTTACTATTAAGGCTAAAAAAGCTTTTTTGTGTTACTAGTAAGACTTATTTTTCTCAAAGTAAGTTTTCTTTTTCTTTTTCTGTATACTGAGCTTGCAAAAAGTTACAGTAGGTAGCACTTAACGGATGGACTGTCACTATGTAGGTAACACTTAATCAAATAAAAACTAGATTAGATTACACTGTGACCTTGGAGAGTCTGAGCTTGTTTTGGCCTTTCTTCTCAGAGTAGTCAGATAGGACCGACCTCACCTAGCTTTTTTTACGTTTAAAAGTAATTCCGTTATCCCATTTACAGAATAAACAATTTCATTTCATTTTATTTGTAAATAACACAAGTAGGAACTTCGGTTCAATAAAAATGCCTCAATTCGTGTACCGCTTCGTAAGGGTAAGTTCAAATCTCATGTGATTTGGTGGTCGCGATCCATCATCGTCGTGGACGGCTTCCGTAATAATGTACTACTGAATAACCACAATAGAAGAATATCGTTGTTAAGAGGGTTTATCCTAAAAGTTGGCAACATCGTAAATAGCTGTCAAATATTTAACTATTTTAATTAATTTTGCAATATTACTGTATGGCATTAAGAAATGTGGCTAGCTAGGAAACTAAAATATTGATTATGAAATGCAATAATTAATATCGTAATACCCAAAAATTTAACTTAAGATGTAAAAAAGTATTTGGAGACTTTCTAAATGCCTTTTTTACACCTATCACCTATTTAGTTGTTACAACATCAAATTCAGTGTTATAATTGCAATTCATTATTAATATTCTAGGGAGCTAGTTAGCCACATTTCTTATTTCCATACAGTAATATTGCCAAATTAGTTAATTGATTCAGGCGTGAATTTGTGGAAATTCATTATAAAATACAATAGACGTGGATATATTTAGTAATGGCTCTTTAGAAATAGCTACGCGGAACAGGCCGCGTAGCTATTTCTAAAGAGCCATAAAAAAACCCTGAAAGAAATCGACACGTGTTGATGCACACCTCTCAACGAGGTATCCTCAGGATGACGATTGACTTGTCGTGAACTCGAACACGGGTGTTGCCACACCAAGCGCTGAACGCAGACTACATCAGCCAGCGTGCAGGGTTTTTTATGGTTCTTTAGAAATAGCTTAGCGGAAAAAGTTACTAAATACGTCCTCGTCTATTGTATTTTATTGCCAAATTAATCAAAACAGCGAAATATTTGACATATATTTGCGACGTTGCCCACTTTTAGAATAAATGCACTTAACATAGATACGCGGAAAGACAAACCTATATAATTATGTGTGTATGTATAACATTTAAGTTACTAATGCTTCTTCAAAATTCATTCGATATGCAATACGGGAAGAGCGCTGATGTCTGAAATACAGATATTTTATATCTAGTTCAGACACAGATGTTCAATATCTGATCGTAGAATTAAGTGTATTAAGGCTCCTACAAACAGGCGCGACACGCGACGCGACACAAAGGTACGTCGAGTCGCGCGACGAGCGGTGTCTTTGTGTCGCGTTGCGTGTCGCGCCTGTTTGAAAGAGCCTTTATAGTGCATCACCATAAATTATTTATATTTTTGAACAAATAAATTAATCTTATTCTTATTATATTATCATGTGGAAATCAACGATGAAGATTTATTGACGTTAAGATATTTTCAGCGTTTTTGATGAAGGAGATTGTTTTAACTCTGTTTAATTAAACCTTTACTTTTAGCAAATAATTAACGTACTAACCGTCTCTGTCATCTTCCAGAAAAAAAAAATACCAACGCTTTTCGTCAGACTCAAGGATTGGATCTAATTAGACACCCTTACCTTGTGGTTAGAGATATTATTTTAATGGTTGAAATGATCTAACTAAGATGTCTACCACTGACAAATCCGTTCATGGATATGCATGCACATTGCGCACGTACTTAGTATTCATCAGCTCATTCGCGTGCAACCTTCCGGTTCAGTTACCTTACCGCGGTTCTGTTGGTTAGATATCACACATGAGTTTCTATAACTCTTTGTTTTCAATACCTTAGTCATAGGATGCATTAGATGGGTATTACTTTAGTGGGATGGCATTGGTGCAAAATTTTGATGGTGAATTACATGATGCAGATTTTGTCCTACCGAAGGTATCTTTGAATTTTATTCCTCTGACAAACTGAAAGTATTTTCAGTTTGTCAGAGGAATAAAATTCAGTCAAGAAAGTTACCTTAGTAATGAGTATGACTCATTGGATTGTGGGATGAATGCTTCTATAAGGATCACATTGAATTTACGAATTTATTAACGAAGAAGTTTTTGCACGGCTCATAATGCCAAGCATTAGAGAGTGCTCTGCGATCGAAAAATTTGTTTGCCACCTTTCTGTAACTGTTTCTATTGTTACACTCCTGCTAGTACACAGAACCTACTTAATTTATATACCATTGTTTAGGTAATTGAATGGAGATTAACACTGTACTTTTCAAAAATTTATTCAATGCAGCAGAAACGAAAAAATATCAACACATTTTTTTTTTTTTAATTATCGTCGATCAATGAATGAAACCTGAAAATATTGTAGCTTGCGAGAAAATCAATTAATTGAGTTTTTTTTTTAATAGATTTGTTTCAGCCATAGGTGGAACCCTATTGAAAATGGCTCTTTTATTCAAAGTAGTTTAATTATAATTAATATAAAGTAACTAATATAATATCTATAACTGTATTTCCAACTTCGACCCTCTTCCGTCCTAGCAAATCAAATCAAAATAGTCTTTGAAAATACGTAACGATTGGTGTAGGTGAGAAATGTTACCCAATTGATGGATAAAAAAGCAATCAAAACATACCTCATGAAAAGTCATTTAAATATTTTTCTGTTTTTGAATGAGCGTTATGAGGTGTGAATTTTGGATTTTCCAAATATTTTACTTTATTCCAGCAAATACCCTTGGCACTACGGACAGTAAAATCTATTCCAACTTTTAAACTGTTGCATGACCTAAACAAACGTTTAAAGAATACCTTCTGAGCGCTAACAGGGCAGACGTAGTTGAAGCACGAAATTAAGAGTTGAGTCGCGGACTCGGCGCGTTCTCGTGGGAAATTCAGCCAATCACGACTGCGGATTGAGGGGTACGCGGTGACCATACGTGGCTACTTTTTACTACTACGGTACGTGATTTATGGTTGGTGAAGAATTTTTTCGAATAGCACGATTTTCTTGGGATATGGAAGTTTACGATTATATGAAAAAGTTTTAGCCTAGTCATAGCCTGTAAATGTGTGTACATTGCATGCAAATAAATAAGTACAAAAGGAGTAAAGATGTTTTTTTATTTATTTTTATACACGACGGGGAAGCTCTTGCCCTGCATCTCACCTGATGGTAAGTGATGATCAGGCCGAAGGTGGAAGCGAGCTTCACCCGGAATCCTCAACCAAAACTGGCTATCTTATCTCTAACTGCCGAAACACAACAATGCTGTTAACATTGTTACTATGGCAACAGACTTGGTTAAGATGGTGGTAGCTAAGCTAGCCAGGCAGACTTAGAACAAGCCCTACCACTAACCAAACCGAGCAGAATATTTTGACCTCACTGGGAATCGAACCCGGGACTCTGGGTTTGAGACGGTTGGTCTAACCACTAGACCACAGAGGTGGTTGTTTAAATTATGTAGATGTCGGCGATCTTTATGGGGGTAAGACTTGGTAGCAGCTGGATAAGAGTGGCCGAGGATAATTATAAATGGCGAACAACTGGTGAGATTTGTAATGAACCGCTTTAGACTGATGACGATGATAGTGACAAAGGTCTCAACGTAGCACTGTGAGTCGTTAGTGTTTGAGTACATCTACTTAACTACAGAAAAAATATTTTACTGCATCAAGTCTCCTTTCATATTTTTACAAAACTATCAACAGACAATATCTTACATTTCATTGAGTGTGTCTGTATAAACACCAATATCTGTAACGAGATTTATCTCACACGCTTTCCCCAATTTTGTTCAGAGGTTATGACGTGCGCTTAGTCTTGCAACTTTACTCATACACTTCCCATAACTTGTATCACGTAGGTTTATGGTATATTTTTGTTTGGCAAGGTGAAAAGTAAGATGGTAACGCATTATGCTTGCTTTAGTGGTATGAAATGAGCTGCTACTTTCATGTTATTATACCTCCGCGATGCTTGTAAGTTTTATGTGAACGCATCTGTCTCTACAATTGTTTTGGAGGTGGAAAAGTTGTTCAAATTTTATTATTTACAGTTCTTAGAACTTTGAATGAATAACTATGACTGTAAATTATATTACATTTATCTCAAATATTTTTCTTGGAAAGACTCAGTGTGTTTCAGCGGGCGGCGATGTTTTATCATTTATCTTTCCACTTGAATTAATTAAAGAACAGGCAGTCATTTAATACCATTACAGTCAAAAATTTCTGTTCCAGAAACAAGGAATCCTAAACAGAAGTCAGTAACTGTCGCCAAAAAAAAATCTAAGAACATTTTTACATGCTTCCCCAATCCATTATCACAATTAATAGTAGGTAAATACAAGTTGTCAAAACATCAATAATCACCGTCAAATTCCCAAGGGTAGACGGATTCCGAAAAACGTCGCGAAAGCTTTTAAAATTAAAATCCATTCATCGGTCGCATTCCTTTGTCATTCCCCTTTTAAAAGATAACCACAGATGATCGGGAATTGTCGGAGACGTTCGGGATTCGGATGAAGCGATTTGACGGCTTTTTGAATGATTCCTTTTGAAAAGCCGAAGGGAAATGTGTTTTGTTTGCAAATGGAAGTCTGGTTGAGTTCGTTTTATTAATTTTAAGTTTAATACGAAAGAGTGTTTACTTTTTCTGATAAAGAGCACTTGAGCATTTTTCTGTAATTTAAGAAACATTTTCTTTACGAGTTTTCTAAAAGTTTCTATGAATTATAAAAATAAAGGAAACATTAAATTTAAAGCATTTAAAACATACGTCGAAGCTCATCCAAAGTCGAAAAGACTAAGACAGAAGACAGACCTTTTCCCAAAAAAACTTAATAATTATTTTCGTCAGAAAAGCAGAATGAAAATAACTTAGCAAAGCTTTGAACTATGTTTGAACTACATACAGTAATAAAAAAAATATTTACTACTACGCGATATATTCTAAAATATATCAGGCCAAAACCAAAACCCACAAAGATTCGAAATCGAAAAATCTTTGTTCGAATTTCAAATCCCATGCGATTGTCACGTCACAGTCGCTGTGACACTCAGAATTACTGATTGATTATGCATTCGCGTCACACTTGACGGCCGACGGGAAACAATGTAATTCCGATATTTTTGTTTCTGTCGTGTTTTTCGATATAACTTTTTGTGATTTTGATATTCTGCACAAACAGCAGTTGGATATTTTTGTGAGAATTCTTTTTAGTTTTGCGTATTAAAAGAGCTACTGCAATATTTCAGTCCTTGTGACTTAACGATATCTTACCTTGGCCTTCTCCATTCACGACTTTTTTTCATTATATTTTGCGATTTAAAAAAAGCTGGTGTGTTTTAATAAGCCTCAAAATATGTAGGCCTCACCTAGTGCATGTTTTGGGTTGCAAAACAAGGCAATTAAATCCCCACTATTTCACGATCAACATCGAATTTCACCACTACACTAAATTCGAAACTTCGCTAACAAAATTGCCCGTATTTAATCCTAAAACCACTAAAGTCATTAGCGAGTGACCCTTCTCATAATAAAACAAGCTTTCATCTTGACACCCGGGGCTGCCCCAAAGACCAGGCTGACCACTTTGCGACCCCTGAGATGAGGAGTGAAGATAACACTAAAATGCCCTGCGAGTGTACTGATAATGGTTTGAAGCTGAATGTAACCAAATGTTGCGTAGATATGTCATGTTGTGATGTTTGGGTAGTTTATTTAAGATTTATAGAATCCTGAAGACATTGGTTCTTAATAGATTTCGCCACGTGTAGAGAATCAATTATTATAACAAATATTGCTTAATTATATATCATTGAAGAGTTCCTGGCCAAGTAATAACAGCCGCATGGATCGATCCATCAGGTAAAACTACGCTTGCCGTGGTCCGTGGATGGGTGACCATCTTTACATACCGAGACTCCTCCGTGCCTCGGAAAAAACGTTAAGCCGTTGGTCCCCATTCGTGGATTTTAGACAGTCGTTACGGGTCGTCAGAAGCCCAAAAGTCTGACAACTAGTCTTACCAAGGGGTATCGTATTACCCAGTCACTGGGTTGTGGAGATCAGATAGGCAGTCGCTCCATGTAAAATACTGGTATTCAGTTGCATCTGGTTAGACTGGAAGCCGACCCTAACCTAGTTGGGAAAAGGCTAGGCAGATTGATTTACTTAATTATGTATTAACTACACACACACATGACAACAATTCAAATAAAAATTATCAATCATCACCTAAAATTAATACAATTAAAGGAATTAGAAAGAAACTAAAACAGTCTCTTTTATTTACAAAAACTCCTTCTGACTCCTCTCATAAGAGAATTTCCTTATGTCAGTAGATTCTAATAAAAAATCTTGCTGGAAAATACACATTTCATAACATTCACTATGGGTTTCTTAAGAAGTAGATAAGGGATATTTTACCTAATGCTGAATTTAAAACATTACCAAGCTGGCCACTGTATTGATTGCCTCGTCGGCTATTGTAAAACACTTCCCTAGGTAAACAACAAATTAGATCACGGCAACTAATCTTTGAGATGGAAAAGTCCTATGCACATAAATTACAAAATTGTTTAAACTGATTAAAATAGTTGAACCATAATAGTGTAAACAATAAGTATGAAACTAGAGCAATAAATCAACGTAATTATAACATAAGAGCTTTTTAAATATTTAGATGTCCTGTCAGGTCAAAAAATTAGGGGTGACTTGCGTAGTGATGTGCACGACCCACTATCGATGTTTATCTTTTAGCAAAGTTCAAGTTCACGCTTTAAATTACGAGATTCTTTAAAGTTTATAATGTTTATTCATGAGATATCTAGTCTGTGAGACCTTCATGTAAACAGAATATTTGCGAAAGCGCAAACGATGACCAATATATTCATAATTTAATAAATGCACAACAACAACGGTAAATAGTTTATTTTTTTAATAATTATAATTTGTTTTTAATAGTAGTTGTATTAAATTATGATTGTATCTACGAAAACAGAAATTAATGTATGAGATCTTTACAAATAGGCAATGTGCCCGATGGGCCTTCCCATCGCATGGCTTGTGTCAAAAATTAACTTCCATACAAATTTTCATCTCTCATTCAACCCCTTTCGCGGGAAAAATTTCAAAAAACTTTATTTAGTGCTCACTATCACTGTAAAAATATGGAACAATTGCGCAATTTTTCATGCTTCTTGACTCAGCGGTTCAGGATGTACGTTGTCTGTCATTAAATTAATTAATTTAAGCTTTATAAAATTAATAAAATAAATTAATCGTTTAATTGCTTGCACATAAAGGTGTTTATAAAAAAAAAATTTATCCCTTTTTTTTTTTTTGAGGGTGGGAAATCATCAAATAACTTCTCCCGCTCTGGGCGGAGCGGGAGGGCGTGTCAGACTCTTACTGACTAAAACCCACCCATGCTCCTTCGGTTGCCCTGTTGCCGGGGGCCACGATCTCCCTTTCGGTTTTCTTCGCAACCCCGGCAGGCATCGGCCCTAGTGGACCCCTTCAAATCTGCTGACATCTCTTTGAGGCGCGCGTGGAACACAACGCGCCGTCGACCCGGGCCTGGTCCTTATCGGACGGTGAGCCACCCATTGCTCACCGCCCGCAAGCCCGCGCCTACGGTGGCCGGAAATCGCCCCGTGATTCCCGACGCCCTGGGCGTCTCCTCCTGCGGCGGTTAGGGGCGTGAGGGCGCGAAATTTGCCTTTCCCTCACGCGTTCCGCCTCCTCCTTCGCGAGCATTACAGCTTCGCAGGAGGTGACGGCCTCCCATTTCCTCTCGCTCCGTACCATGGCCTGAAACAGGGCCGGACGCGAGAGATCACCGCCGCCGATCGCCTCCACGAGGACACGGCGATGCTCCGCCCAAGCTGGGCAGACCTCCACCGTATGCTCCACCGTGTCCTCCGGGCGATCCACACAATGGTGACACCCGGGCGTTTCCTCCCGCCTTATCCTGTGCAGGAACCTCCCGAAACATTTTTTTTTATCCCTGTATTCTCAAATTGGGCATGCAAATAGTGACAGTAAAGTAATAATTACAAAAAATAAGTCAGCCAAATTAAAATTGTCACAAAAATAAATAAAAAGTTATAGAATTATATTAGTTATAATAATAAGGAAATACACAATGTCAATAATTAAATCTAAAGTGTAGTGTTATTTAAAAAATCATTAATTGAATTATAACACTTATCAAGTAATACGGCTGTCAGTTTTTTTAAACATCTGGATTGGATTATTTTTATAATATCTGGTAATTTGTTATAAATTGTTATTCATCTATATAAAATACCTACGCCTCATCTTTGTTCGTACTTTTCTTTTATTTCCTTCTTGTATTTCTGTTTAAATGTGTGTACATAAACTGTTAAATAAATAAAATGTAACGAAAAATAAAAGCAAAATAAAAATACATTGTTCATCGATACAGTATAACAATATTATGCCCATCACTACCCCTCGATCCCTATTTTAAAGCATGTGGCGCATGGCCACTGAGCCCTTCAACCAAATTGAGTGCTACTTTACTGGTTAATAATACGAAGGAGGCCTTTAATATTTTACTGTGCTCTATTAATGCAAGGATTTTTAGGTCCACTACGCTAGTTTCCCCCTATAGACTTCCTTTGGATTTGCGAATGATATTTAGATAAAAAAATACAAGCTGATACTGGCCTGAAAATTGCAAAAAATGTAAGAACATTTGAATTTCGTGGGCTACCCTTTTTTTTTTTTTGAGGGTGGGAAATCATCAAATAACTTTTCCCGCTCTGGGCGGAGCGGGAGGGCGTGTCAGACTCTTACTGACTAAAACCCACCCGTGTTCCTTCGACTGCCCTGTTGCCGGGAGCCACGATCTCCCTTTCGGTTTTCTTCGCAACCCCGGCAGGCATCGGCCCTAGTGGACCCCTTCGAATCTGCTGACATCTCTTTGAGGCGCGCGTGGAACACAACGCGCCGTCGACCCGGGCCTGGTCCTTATCGGACGGTGAGCCACCCATTGCTCACCGTCCGCAAGCCCGCGCCTACGGTGGCCGGAAATCGCCTCGCAATTCCCGACGCCCTGGGCGTCTCCTCCTGCGGCGGTTAGGGGCATGAGGGCGCGAAATTTGCCTCTCCCTCACGCGTTCCGCCTCCTCCTTCGCGAGCATTACTGCTTCGCAGAAGGAGGTGACGGCCTCCCATTTCCTCTCGCTCCGTACCATGGCCTGAACCAGGGCCGGACGCGAGAGATCACCGCCGCCGATCGCCTCCACGAGGACACGGCGATGCTCCGCCCAAGCTGGGCAGACCTCCACCGTATGCTCCACCGTGTCCTCCGGGCGATCCACACAATGGTGACACCCGGGCGTTTCCTCCCGCCTTATCCTGTGCAGGAACCTCCCGAAACTGCCGTGTCCGGTGAGGACCTGCGTCAGGCGGAAGGTGAGGACGCCGTGGCGCCTCTCTAGCCACTCCTCAAAGAGGGGTCTTATCGCCGCAATTGTGGCGTGCCCAGCGCTGGGTTGCGACAATCGCACTCTCCATGACGCCATGAGATCCCGCCGGAGCTCTGTCCGCTGTGCCGCGATTTCTCGCGGCAGCGGAGTTAAGCCCCGTTCGTGGGCTACCCTGACGCTCTCACCTTAAGTAGGTTAGGTTAGTTAGCTCTTAGGTACATTAATTATAGTCACCGTTCTATAAATATGAGTTTTTTTATATGTATACAGTAATAGTGTCCTAAATTACTGTAAAGACCGACTATTATGCAAGCGCTACTTTACCGCCGGCAACAAATCCTTTTTAGAGGTATGACGAACAGGGTAAAGTTCACTCATCCTCTATAGAAAAGGGAGGATTCTCCAATCAGACAGGTGTCGTATCTGTCGGGCAACTGCCCAACGATTGATGTCGAGGAAGTTATATATAATGTTGTTCACGTGGTAAACTCTAATTGCACGCTGCAGGCTTTGTGTGACGTCAGGTCTTTGATGCGTAGTTCGCATGTGGCGATGTAGATGCCACACCTTATTACATTTTTTTATACTGATGATGCTGTCTATCCATCCATCCCTTAAAAAATCTTTACTCATCTTTTACTGCTTCTAAAATTAGTAGAAGCCTTTATCACCTTTTACAACGACTACAAATCTCAGGAAAGATCAAGATTTTGCAAGCCCACAATACTAAATACAGGTGCCAGTCGCTTCTAGTTTATAACCTCAATCAATATAATACCTACCTAAACATAACTAGCTGACATATGGAACACAAAACCAACAAATGTGACACCACACACTATTTATCTAAAAATCTCTATCCAAATAGCCAATTAAAATCCAAAAATTTAAGCGACAACTGTTTGTCTTGTTAGCAATATTTTTAATTGAGACAGACCCTACACGCGCTGTCAAACAATAGTTTTAAAAACCATTTTGTGAAGACCTCTGTTGATACCCAACAACTCAATAGTACATATTCACGATACGAAAAGGTTATGCAATTTTCAAATTCATTCTTTTTTCAAAAAGCGGGCTGAAGTCATCTTCTCAAACTGACATTTCGTTCATTAATGTTGGCAATAAGTTGTCAGAAATATAAGCGAACATGGTGCAAGTAAAAATAGCCGAATCCTTAAAGGGATGTGGTATACCTAAAAGTTGGGGGGTCAAGTTATGATGGGCTTTGTATGAGGTCATTGTTTACTCGAACAGGGCAAATAATTAAGAATGTTCATTGGTTTTGTCAACACAATCTATGGAGCCGGCGCAGTATGATTGCGGTGGGATTCAATTGTTTGATCTCTTTACACATTGCGCTGAAGTTTATTGGTTCTGTCGCAGATTGGTGTTTACCCCTTTATTTTTGACGAAAAGAATTGTAAGGTATATAACAAGCTATTTTAGTTCTATGTAGTATTTTTATTAAACAGTTCTTATTTGCACTTCAGAATCAGCACTTTTCGAACGTCAAAATTACATAAGACAGTCCCCCAAAAACACCTGCCCTTCAAGGAAGAAGTTCCGTCGATAAAACCCGTGAAAAACCCGTTTCTCTGGTTGTCATGCTGCGCGTGCAGAAGGTATCGCTGGTCCGCCAGCAATAAATACATGCTTAAAAAATGTTTTCAAGTTGCAATCAAAAGCACCAGTTTTTTAATTGAAAACTTCTTCAGGCGCGTTGGGCATTTTTGAGACTAAACCACTGATGGGACTAAACCATTGATTTCGCGACACCGTGACGACACCTCATTTTTGTAAACGCAATTGTGCTCTTTATTTAGATAAGGTTACGGACCGATTTTCTATACAAGTATTTTTCTTCCATCAAGGCGATCTTGTTCAAGTTTTCACTTCTGTCCACCACTTTTTTTTTAGTAATTTTAGTTTGTATTTTGGGTCTTTTGGTATCTACATCAAAACCGCTCTCACCTCCGTTAGTTTTGTCTAAACCTAAAAGAACATTTGTGAGAAATTGAATTAGATGCACGATCGATCAGGATTTTTGGTACCTTAATTTTTATGAGAATATTGCCAACACTAATTTATAGAACATGTTATAAACCCGCCATCCGCAACAATTGGAAGCTACAACAAATATTCCCTTAACACACACATTAACCTTCCTTCTACCGACGCAATTTCTTTTCCGAAAGGATTCTTCCGGGAGTCCGGGGGACTTATTCATTCTCTTATTAGGCCGTGTTTGTTTTGTCCGGGACATCGCAGGGAGCTTCTGGGGTCATTATACGCGTGTCATGTGATGCGTGAAATTATTTCGTACTTTACACAGTGACGCGGTGCGTGCGCGCCGGTGCTAAGGGGCGGCGGAATAGGGTTGATGGGACGCGGAGATTTTGTGTTGAGAGCCTTGTATTTTTTTTGGACTGATAAAAGTTTCAGAAATAATAGAAAATACACAGTTAAGATGAATATAAACCGATATTCCTTGTGAGATATCTAAGTCTAAACATATTTCTTTTCGGCGTCTTGTGCAACAACACAAAAGTTAA
This sequence comes from Omphaloscelis lunosa, assembly GCA_916610215.1. Taxonomy (NCBI): domain Eukaryota; kingdom Metazoa; phylum Arthropoda; class Insecta; order Lepidoptera; family Noctuidae; genus Omphaloscelis; species Omphaloscelis lunosa. The sequence continues at coordinate 8,056,648 of OU744255.1, forward strand.
CGTTGTGAAACATTAATTAAAACCATACGTGCCAGGTTTTTTTTTTATTAAATAATTTCTCAGACTTTTAAAATTAAAATACTAAAATAACGATCGTATCCATCCATTTCTACAACCCTAGTTCTGCCACCGACCCCAGCCGATAACGACTCGGTATAAAATGAAGTTGTAACGCAATACATCTGCTACAAACTCGCGGCACATTGACGAATTGTTCTGCGATACAAATGCCATTAACTATTGTACAATAAGATGTTTATAGCACTAGTATGGAGTTAATGAGGCGAGCAGAAACTGAATTATATTCTAGTGTAGAGGTTGAATTGTTGATTCAACTATCTGAAAACATGCGTTGGTTAATTGACTGTATTGAATCTGAAAATAAAGAGTTTAAATAAGATAATGACTATGTTTTTTGAGAGGAGCTTGTGGTTAAGTAATAACAGCCGCATGGGTTGATTCATTAGGTTAAGCGACGCTTGCCGGGGTTGGTCCGTGGATGTGTGACCATCTTTACATACCGACTCCTCCGTGTCTCGGAAAGCACGTTAAGCCGCTGGTCCCGGCTGTCTTTCGTGGATCTTTGACAGTCGTTACGGGCCATCAGAAGTTCGAAAATCTGGCAACCAGTCTTACCAAGGGGTATCTTATTACACAATTACTAGGTTGTGGAGGTCAGATAGGCAGTCGCTCCATGCAAATTAATGGTATTCAGCTGCATCCAGTTAGAGTGGAAGCCAACCCCAACATAGTTGGGAAAAGGCTCGGCAGATTGATAGATTATGTTTTATTTATTTGGTAAAGGTAGCTCAAGATAGAGATGTGGATGTAACGAAAGCTATAGTATATAGTAATTTAATAATATAGTAATTTATTCTCTCAAAAAGGTACAAATTTGGTACATGGTATTGGTATGTTAGTACATTACTGTCGTGGCCTATAATTAGAGCATTGATGACGAGCGTGAAAATATTAGCCGAGGCGAGGCCAAAGCACACATGTGTGAGTGCATCAATGCCTGGTTGCGGCCAAGGCTTGTATAGTAGTTTTCTCAAACAATGCGCGGAAATTCAAACTAAATAAATTAATTATAAATCCCAGAATCAATAACGAACAAAGACAAATTTTCACGCGCCAAATGTTCATTTGTTTCTTCTTTACTTTAAACAGCTCTATTTGCTAAGCCAGTTCGAAAATTAAATAAAATCTTTGATAAGTTACCTCCTTGGTTGCCATGGATCGAAGTAAAAAGTTCGTTCCATTTTAAAATAACACGACAGATACCCGCTTGTTTTTGACCAATGCAGCAATTTCGATTTACATATCTTGAAGAAGGTTGTCAAAATAACGTTTGAATTTCCAAGGATGTTTGAGAAAACACTATAACAGTACCTAAAGTTACACGCAAAACGTCTGACAACCTTGACCATAATATTAATAGCCTGACTCTTAATACTCGTACCTACCCATAGTTTATCTTCATAGATAGACTACCTACTCTTGAGATTCAGTGTAAGCGTAAGTTTGTTTCTTCAGAATAATCTCTCGCACAGCAGTAGGTAGGTAGGAGAAAACAGGCTTAAAACCGGAGGATTTGGATCAACAAGAGAAACGAATTCAATATGGCTCTTTCCTATCAAAAAACCGTAAGTAAACATGTTTTACTTTTTTATTCACACTGCCTAAGAAGCTTGTCTCATCTCATCTTGAATCTCGGTTGTGGGGCATAATGAATTAAATTCACAAAGAGGTGTGGAATAAACTCGATGTTTCTTAAATAAGAGGGTGACTACCTTTGTTATGAGAACTAAGTGATTTTATAAAAGCGATGCATAGGAGAGCTGTCTGAAATAAAGTACATAGAGCAGGTATGGAAAACCAGTCTTGTGAAACTTTTTTACTGACACGGGCGCACTCAAGTACGGCTGCAGTTGGAAGCTAATGAACATAGTTGAGACAAGGCGAGGCAGATGATGATAATCACACTAAAGTAGTTAATAAGCACAGTAAACAATCATTATCATTACTTTTATAAAAAGTTAGATAAGTAGGTAGGTAAGCTATAGCTGAAACGCTGTAAGTACGAATTAACTTTAATTTATGGGTAGGTCATTTTTACAAGCAACTTTTGTTAAGAACTAAACAACTAACAAAAGTATATGTAGAGAAAACAAACTATATGAGGTTACATATAGTTTCTTTTCTCTCCCTCTTCACAAACGAATCAAATCTATTAAAAACACGTAAAAATGCATTTATCGTAAAACTCTTAACATGAATTGAAGGAATTCTGGAAAATCTAAAGATGTTGAAGAGGGGAATAAATCTGATAAGTGAGTTTGTTTATGTGAAAGAATTTCAATTTGAACGCGTACTCCGCCTGTCACACGGCGTTACACGCAACGAGATATTAATGATTGCCGAGAATACGTGCTTACACCTGACATTCCTCCCGCCTTTAAAAAAAGGTTTGCAGTATGAATAGCGGGATTTCTGGGTGCTGAACTTTCTGCTAAAAAGGACTAAAAGTATTATTTTACGTTCGTGTTTTATTAGTCTAATTCTTGATTTAATGTTAGCTGTTGGTTGTCAATAATCGTGGCAGAACATTTTGGATATCTGTATATAAAAATACGCCTGTTTCGCAATTTATAAGTGGTTCAGAAAGTCCTTTACAAAATCTTAGTCCTCTTAAATTACGATAGCAAATCAAAATATATAATATCAAAATATATAATATCAAAAAATAAATAGATTAGATGAGGAATTCAGTTCAGTCCTTACATTCAGTTTAAAGGCCCTTTTTGTTCTACAGCTATTCGCCAATTTCGAACTCATCCAGCAAGAAATAACGGAACATATTCTCCTAAATTCAACCCATTATATTTTCTACAACTACACCCCAAATCGCTAAATATCTTAATTTCATCCTACATTGAACACGTGAAGCAACAATGGAACAAGTAGAAATTAAATTTATTGCTTGTCAAATATCACTTGTCGCTATTGTAGCTCTGTTGTAGTGCGGAGTTAGCGGTAATAGACACAACACATGGTATGATGCAGTCAAAGGGGTAGGGAATAAATGTGATAGAATTATGATTGCTCGTTAAGGGGTATTGAAAGAAATTGTTTTCTAGAATGGTGGTGTTGTTGCATAGAAACTGGTATGTGGTTTAAATATTAAAAAATAACGAATAATAAGACAGAACTGTGGAGAGGACACAATATGTGTAGACCGATTTAGAGACCACGGGGCACTGAGGAGGTAACCGGGCGGGTGAATTCAATACTAACAACCTACGATTTTGACAACTCCAAGTACACAATTATAAAAATTGAGTTATATGGAAATATAGATTTTGATCCGCGACATTGGTGGCGTGGTTCTTATGGACGTTTTAACTGCGATTTGCCAATTTTGTTTCGTAGTTTTAATGTGATTGGAAATCAACGCCTAAGATAAGAAGGAAAAGATAAGCTTACGTATCTTTGAAGAAAGTTGTTGCGTGCGTTATATACGTAGTGTTATTATGAGTCATTCATTTCACCATGAAGTAAGTAAATAAGATCTTCTTATGATAGCAACAAAATATTCTATGAAACATTCCACCGCAAACCCTCTAAAAATAAAGGCCATTCCCTAAAAAAACCTTTTAACAAAGCGCTGTCCTTTCACACCTTTCCATCACGCCGTCCATCACGAAACTTTCAAAACAGCTACTATTCAAAACTGCCACTAAAACGCAATTTGGTATACTTTAAAACTCGTACGGAAGGCGCATGGCTTCCCCTAGAAGTGCTAAGCCGTGTTGAGACTAGCGTATTCCCAGGGACACGACGCTTATCCATCAATATATCTTTTGCATACCATGCGTTCGTAGTTTTATGTTGTATAGCTAAGTTTATGTGTGCTATACCCAGGTTTGATACTATATTAGTTTGATACTTATAAAAGGCATAGATTAGGAAGTCATTTTTTATATAACCTGTGTAAAAACACGCTTAACGAAACCGAGAGTCCATGATATCTACTTCCCGTCATTGAGATATTTTTTTTTGTATTGCGGAGTTGATAATTGAGTAACACACTAATAGTAGCAATGGCTTTCATTTTGATAGTTTAACAACATTCATTGCGTTATTTACGTTGCTAAGCCGACAAATTTTTCGAACATATGAAGCAACGTATTAGCAACATTCTTCTAAATGATTTAGATTGTAATTGATAGTTTGTTACGCAATCAGGGTGCTAGACCATACCTAGGACTCTGGTTACAGAGATATTGAAGCTCAAAGTTCCAACGTTTTTCACAATTTTTTCATGAAAACAAGTTTTAAATATTGTAACTTAATTTTAAATACCCCAACAACTCCTGTACCCTCTCATGCACCCATATACACGATGTTTTCCGTACATTACATTGCACGCTGCCGTAAACAGCGATTATTCACACCAAAAGTAAAAGACATCCCAGCAATAATTTTTGCTTAATGTTACTTAGTTTTATGTACAGATTGCGTAGATAAGGGCTGTGTGATGGGTCTGTTGACACTCTGTAGCTTTCTCAAAAGTACTTATAATGATAAAGTCAATAGACAACAACCAGACCTGAAGATGATTTGGATAAAAACAAATAAAAACCTTTCATTCTTTCATCGTTTTGAAGATGATTGGTTTCTCAATATAATTATCGAGAGCAACACGAAGTAGTGAGCAGTACGAATATAGCTGTTTTAGGCTCATTTTCATACAAAAGTTAGGTAGGTAATCATAACATCACGCCTGTACCTATTCCGCGAAGGGTTATGCAGAGGTGTACCATTTGTACACTTACATTTCGCCTGTTTATGTTTAAGTCCCATGTAATAGGTGGTGAGCCTATTGCTAAGTTAAGTACCTAACTAACTGAAATATCCCAGAAGCTATCCGTTTTTTTAGATAAAACTCAGCACTTAAGCAACTCCTCTTGTTTTAATTCCAGAAAGCCGTGAAAATTTGATATTTTCGGTGTTTCCTGGAACATTGAGAGCCGCGTAGTCGTACATAAAGAAACAGTTATTACGCTGAAAATCCATAAACACTGAATGTTAATTCACAAAGTATAATTTAAAATTCCATTTCAATCAACTCGCAATATAAACAAGGTAATTCGTTGGACCATAAATTTGCAATTACGTCACTGGCGAACGACGTTCAAAATTACCTATTTCCAACATTTTTTTCCATTCAACTCCCTGTAGGCATCGAAAACTGGGTAGGTGTGGTCGGACCAAGAGAAATCATTCCCATTGGTCGCCTGTGAACACACCCACTGCTTTAACAAAAAGGAACATCGGCTCTGAACGGGACTAGTCCCTAAACGGCGAGCCTTGAGAATTTCTCTCTCCCTTTCTCAAGTCGTAGTGTTCTGTTTCAGGACGGTGCCCACTGAAACGGAGTTCGCGTGGAGGTCCCACGAGCATTATACAGCGCCATCTCTGTGAATACGGCCGAACTATGTGGACAAAGTTTCAACAAGATGGCGCCGATAGTCGCATCGAAAGGCCTTTTGGGACGAGGAAAAGTTGTTGACTTTGTTGCGAAAGAGTGGAAGGTTTTACTTTCAAGTTGTAAAATAGATAAGTACCTACCTATTGTTAAATTACTTTTGTTTCAACAGTGTTTTGTTTTTTAAACATCCTTGTACATTATTTTTTCTATTTTCTTTTACCGAACCTTTTACTGTTTTCATTTGCTAATTTTAATGAATCAGTAAAACATTAATAAATAAAAATAAAAATAAATATTTCACCCCTGCTTTTAAAACAGAAAAATAAAAACTAAGTAGATGTAGAAATATGCGCTGGTTAAATTCATTATTTCCTGATTTACTTGTAAAGAATCGTGATCTAGCATTGGATACAGGAATGCCGTGAACGTGCGAATTGCTTTTGTATTACTGGTAGTAGATTCAATTCTCGCACAGAACAAAATGTTTGTATGTCCTACGGGTGTAGTTTTTCCGTGTGTGTGTGTGTGTGTGTGTGTATACAGAAACAATCCATGTCATTGAGTGTTAGCTGAAATAAAAAATTCTTAGAAACTTTATTACCTACACAGCTAACAGTGAAAAGTAAGTACCTACTGACAATAATTTAAAAGATTTACACGAACTCGATAAATAATAAGAGCAGCCATAAAATGTGAAATAGATCTCTTGTAAGTAGCTTATCAATTTATAAGGGAGGCTTAGCGTCCTACGCACTAGGTGGTAGCTACTTATCTGTGGTACCTACCTACTTACCGATGTAAAATATATATAGTCGTACTATTAATTAATTAATAAGTATACTGAAGTTTGTAGAAAAGTCTAGCTTTGTGTAAATTACATTTTAATTTGAATGAGCTTTGAAAAGAAGTTATTTTTTGTCACGAGAACATAATTCTATGACTGTTTGTCATACTAACAAGTGGGAATATATTTTGATAATTTTGTATTAAGAATACATTTTCGTAATTTAATACCTGTGTTAAATCTTTGAATACTATTATAATATTTTATACAGGTCGTGCCATTAAAGATGAGACTTGACGCACCACGTGGTTTGACTTGCGCAGTAGACGATTTATGGGTCTCTTTAGCGGTATGAGGTCCCCGCTGGGGCGTCATCGGGGCGGGGGAAAGAGCTGCGGGAGGCGCGGTCAAGTCTCATCTTTAATGGCACGACCTGTAACTTCGTAATTAGGTGTAAAAAATTGAGCAGATGTATTAGCACCCACAGATCCAGATCCACAGATTAAAAAAATATGCCGCTACGTATAAAACTTTAGAAAGCAAGGTTCCCAGACTGGTTCAGCCAGGATTTCATACCAAATGTTCCAAATAAGGACTCAAGTTATACTGTCTGTTACGCCTGCTACGCAACCGCGCTACGAAAGTGTGTAGCGGTAACGCTACGTAGAACAAAAGGAAAAGGAAAAACGGAACTTATAGGATCACTCGTGTGTCTGTCTGTCTGTCTGTCTGTCACAGCCAATTTACTCCGAATCAACTGGACCAATTAAGTTGAAATTTGGTACACATATGAATTTCTGTGACCCCAACACGGACGTGCAACGTTAATAAATGAATATTAAATATGGGGGTCAGTTTTCGGGGGCAAGTAGGAAAATTAAAAAAAAAGTGTGCGGTGTGAGGATTTTTTTTTTACATATATTTAATAAAATAGATGAAAATTGTCCACTCCCCTTATCTTCGAAATTACTGAGGTAAAAGTTTTGAAAAAAATACGGAGCGAATGGTTCTTTACAAATCTATGTTTCAGGAAAACCTATAAGAAGTCTATTGTCTTAAAATAACATGGTAAATCTCTCAGTATTGTGCGTACAAAGTTACACTTGCAGTTGGAATGTATTGGAGATCATGTTTTTCAACTACAATATTACATTTGTTCTTGGGATAAATTCATCCCAACTACGGAACCCTTGTCCGTGTTCCGACATACACTTGGCCGGTTTTTTTTATATAATATATATTCAAGTAGGCCTGTAATCTTTATAACTAAAGAAACTAAAAAAAAAATGTTTTAAGTAATTTGAAACTATGTTTTTTTTTCAGTTTTTCAAAATTACATGATTTGTTGTTTTTATTTTTTTTTGTTTGGTAGACTAGTGTTCATATGTAGTAGATAAATTGGTACAAACACGCAAGGAAGATTTTGCACTCCATTTCCTTTACCTATTTGGAGCAGAACCTAGGAATCAAAGGGGTGGCTCCTCCATGAAAACTGCCTCTAAAAAACGTTACTATACTTTATTTCACACTTCCCTCAAGATTTCAGCACTCCTAACCAACATTTTCACCCAAAATACTTTTCACTAAAGACAAACAGTCTTTAATATAACCGTGCGAAATTACGTTGTAAGTCACAATATATCGGTAATAGCTAATTAGGCGTAATCCTATAATCGGTCAGGTTAGAAAATTACCCACTCGGGTCCTATTTGCGGTGGCCGCGATTAGGCCCATAAAACTCAGTGCGATCTTGATAAGGGATGCGCGAATCGGCAACGTATACTGTGTGAAGTGCCAGTGTAATAAACATTCGTTTGAATTTATTGTCTAACTGTTGCAGATTAGGTGGGATATGTAGGTAGTGTGTGTATGCTGTGGTGTTTTGCTGTTAGCTAGATTGTGTAATGTTTTCTGTGTAAATAATTTCGTAAATTGTCTAGGGTTCTACAAAAATTTAAAAAATGCTTTGCATATTTCCAAGCTTTGAATGAACTGACAATGGTGATGGTGGTTGATGGTGGGTCAGGAAACTAAAAAAAAATCTGTAGACCTGCAGCCTTCTTCGTGCAATTAAAACATTACTGCAATGAAACATTCGAAATTCTAAATTATACATTTTGCATCTGGGCGACCGAGCTCTGCCCTGGTGAAAATAGAGAATGGTCATTCAATAATATAGGATAGTTCATACTAATTCCATGTGTAGTACATATTAATTCCATGCTGCTATTTCATATAATTATTCTAAGGTGGCCATGTTGTTCTAAACTTTGGGCGACCGAGCTCTGCTCGGGTGAATATCTGGAGAAATTTCCCAGATATGAGACCAAGTTAGATCGATTTTTCGCCCCTGTAAACCTCTGTATAGCACCTTTCATGGAAATCGTTAGAACCGTTTTCGAGAACGTGATTACAAATATATAAGTACCTACTTTTATATTTATACAAATATTGTTCATTGCCTTCAAAAAAAGGAGGAGGTTCTCAGTTCGTTGGAATCTTCTTTTTTATGTATGTTCCCCGATTACTCTAAGACAGCTGGACCGATTTGAAAAAATTTTTTTTTGTTTGAAAAGGTATACTTTCAAGTTGGTCCCATTGTCATTTGGTCACGATCTGATGATGGGATCTTGGAGAAATCGAAGGAACTCTTCAAATATTATTAGCACACCTATAGAGATTTAGGTATTTTTTATAGTAACTTGTGTATTTGCTCTCGAAAAACGCCATTTGGTAAAGTGGAACTGATGATGAAGGATACAGATGGCCCCAGGAAATACATATTGTTGTTCACGGGTTGCGATTAAAATATTTTAATAAGGTTGGTAACCAATTGATGCTCGTCGCAATTCATATGGTGTAGTGTAGCTGATGGTGAAGTACCTAGAGAACTCCTCAAAAATGAAAGTCCCTGCATTGGGAAAATCAATATTTTGTAAAAGGTGATGAGTAGTTGACATTAGGCTATTATTTTTATAAACCAAACCAAAAAATCGAAAATAAAACTATTTTACAAAAAATACAACCGACTTCCAAACTATAAAGTGAAAAATAACGTCTAACGGTGTCTTTGGATCAGTATTTTAGTTTTTTGTCACCGACTTCCGAAATTAAAGTTATTATTCACTTTATAGTTTGAAAATCGGTTGTATTTTATGTTAAAAAAAAAAAGTATAGGATAGTTCATACTAATTCCATGTATAATACATACTAATTCCATGCTGCCATGATAGTACATATTAATTCCGTATATAGTACATACTAATTCCATGTTGCCATGATAGCACATACTAATTCCATGTTTACATGTCATTATTTTAAGGTAGCCATCTTGTTCTATACTTTGGGCGACCGAGCTCTGCTCAGGTGAAAATACGGAGAAAACGGATTTTCCGAGATATGGGACCTAGCTAGATCGATTTTTCGCCCCGTAAACCCCTAAATAGCAACTTTCATCGAAATCGTTAGAGCCGTTTTCTAGAACGTATTTACAATTACATATTTAAGTACATATATATTTAGACAAACCGTCGCTCGGCATCCAATACCGCGAATGTGACATTTTTGACGAAAATCATTTTTAAATGAAAGATCACGTATTTAAACATGTAGAATGAAATAAAACAAAAATCTGATTTTCGTCAAAAATGTCACATTTACGGTATTGGATGCCGAATGACGAAATATTGTTCATTTTTTCTGTGCACGAAAAAACACTTTTTCATCAATAACTTATCTAATTGTAAGAAAGCTTGAAATAATTGAAACATTAACTCTGTGTAAGTATAAAAGTACAGTTTTCGTGGTGCTGAACCATACGTGTCAGTCACAGCACCTGTTAACAGTTGCAACACTTTTGCGCTCTCGAAAATATGGTTTATTTCGCCTTTGATTTACTTTATGAAGATATAGTATAATTATAAAATAAAATTTTGATTTTATTTCAAGGATAGCTGAAGACTAATGTGTGATTTTTAAAATTCTTGATATGGTTTGATAAATAATAGGAAAAAATACATTACTGACAGGATTAAAAAAAAAGAAAGGTTATTTCAACATTTATTTTCTGCTATATTTTGTATGGAAGTTGAAAAAGTGGTTCCCCTATGTACAAGTATACTATATAATGATGTTGATGATATATTTTAATTTTCAAAATTAAAAGCAGTTTCTTTTAACGAAGCGATCAAACGTCGGTCTAACGTCAATTTTTGGAAAACTTGTTGCGAATTTAAATTTAAGAATTCGTGTTCCTTAATTTATTTGAAAATTCCCTTTTCGTTTTGTACAAGACAAATAATTTGACTTTTCTAATCACAAATAATTTTGTTTAAATTCTGTTTCCCTTTCTCACAACTAATGAACAAAATTGATCAAAATCAGTCGATTTCGTGCACGGACCCTTAATAGTATAGGATAGGATATCTGTAATTCAAATTATGTAGGGACATAATTGGATTATGTTGTAATGTTTGTGTTGTTGTACATAATAAAGAGTATTCTATGCTATTATATTCTATTTCATATTTTGTTTAATAATCTGTCGTAGTCATCAGTTAACAATATTAAACAAGAAATATAAGTTAGAGTTAAGTTGTCAACATTTCAGACTTTATAGCGTGCGGCAGTATGTAAATGCTACGATGGCAACCCAGTGCGGTTACCCGGCCGCCCATCTGAGAGCGCCCGCGCAAGCTCCAGTAAGTTCGAATGGTAATCGTGAGTTAGTCAAGTAAGCTACCCATGAGCGAGCGAATGTGCGCGCGCTTTAACTCAAAAGTTCTGTTAGATTTAAACTTATGTGATTTGTGTAATTATAGTGTCATTCATAAGCACCTGCGTTTCTCTTACACCCGTTCCCCGGCTATAACTTCCTTCACATTTATGATTTATTTATTTACTTATTTAATGTTAATATCGTGATGGCCCAGTTGTTAAGGTCTCGCCTCTCATGTACGAGGTTGTGGATTCAAATCCGGGCAAGTACCAATGTGACTTTATTAATTCATATGTACTTTCTGAGTTTATCTTGGACATTACTAACATCGGTGAAAAATATCGTGAGGAAACTTGGACTTATAGTTAATATAAGTCTGAAATCGTCAACCCGTCTTGAGCAAGCGTGGTGATCAATGCTCGTGCGAGAAGAGGCCTTTGCCTTGCAGTGGGATAATAATAGGCTGGTATTATTATTATTATTTATTTAATACTTCAAGCACATAAATGTACAGGGTCGGAATTTAAGCCATAGGCATTTTCTACCTTTGAGTGATGCAGAGACAAACATGGGAGCAATTATGAAAAAATGTGGAATATAAATATATTTTTTAAATAATTATAAAGATATACATACACCTTTAACAAACTATAAATATAATATTTATACCAAACATCACACCACACACCACGTTCTTAATGTGTCGTAGGTTGGACCACAAAGTGTCTAAGAGTTCCTATCCTCAACTCTATACGAAAATTAATTAGTGTCTCTCCATAAATACATAGCTCATTATATTCATATGCCCAACTGTTTACAACTATTTCGGAGTTTATTTAGACTCGGCGTAAAATTTTAGACACCTCACGTCCGAGTTGCAAATTTTTCGCTAACTACCTTGAAATTCCGCATGATTTTTAGTCAAACTTTCGTATGCTAGGCTCCACCGAGACGTCACTCCACCATTTGTGTTCAGGTTTGAACGTGTATGCATATTCAAAGAGTTAGTTTATGTTTTGAATAATGCTTTATTTAGCTACTGGCATTATGAGCAGTTTAAAAAGTCGATTAAATATAATTTAATACCTATGATATTGTAGTCAGATTAGGTTAGGTTAGGTATAAGTATGATTCGGCAACCTTGGAAGGCGCACATGATCTCATGATCGCCGGTCCAAGTGTGGGAAGGGAACACCGGGGTGGTTTTTATTCAGTAGGAGTTTGATAGACCCCTTCGCCCGCCCCGGGCGGAGGATATCCATGAGGATTTAAGTTCCACACCGAAACAAAAAAACAGTGGCACTCCGGGAGTGCCGACAGAAGTGAAAACTTGAAAAAAAATCGGCACTGCGGTAATTAACGCGTTGATGTCTTTTTAATGGTCAAAAGCTGGTGTCATCACGGTATCGCGAAATCAATGGTTTAGTCTAATCTCAAAAATGCCCAACGCGTCTAAAGAAGTTTTCACTTAAAAAAAAAAAATAAGTATGATGACGCTTTATGTCCTGAAGCAATAATTTTTATCTCTGTCCTTGTATCACAACAGGCTATAATTTTCGTCATTCCGCTTTCCTTTCAAAATAAAGTGCGTCTGAAATAAGAACACGTGACTTCAGTGATCTCCAAAAAAAAAAAAAAACAAAATTTAGTGCAACCCACTCTGAAAGTTCTATTATTCTAGGCAACTACTTTTACCTAGTCATCTCTATTAATGGGCAACTAGAGGCAATTAGCTTTCAAATTGCTGATTGAAAAAGGCGGTCTACTAATCTCACAATTTGTTTCGGAAAGAGAGCTTGATTTCAGAAAATATGATATTTATTTTTCTATACCATTCTTTGTCTACTATCCGCCATCCACATACGTATCTGTACAATCGAAACGTAAACAGTATCTGTACAAGCAACGTCAGTGAGACGCACAAAACAAAGTGCCACAATTAAGTGCGACCCGCTCCGTCGGAGTTCAACAGTTTTTCCCTCGTAATTCTATTACATTATTAACTTACACCGTGTTAAGGAAGTAGGGATGGTTTCAGAGATTGTTCTTGTCGATATTGTAGGAGAGTATCGATGGTTTTGTGAAGGTGTCGTGGCAAAGAAAACCTAGGAATTATATTAATTAATTATATTACATTCAGCTGGTACTATTTGTATTTTTGCCTTTTTCAGATCGTATGTTCAGCATACATGGCACGATTCACTGACTTTACTTGATAGCTTATGGCTAAGTACTAACTAGTGATGTGCCAGATCGTTAAAAAATGTGATCCGTAGATACGGATACGAATCAAAAGGGTCTAGATCCGCGAATACGGATACGGATACGGATCTCGACTTTCTTCAAGTTCAGCAGGAATTATTTATGATCCTCATCATAACTGACTTTTGAGGGACAAAGCTGCCAAGTTACTCTTTTTGAAATATAATTTACCATTATTCAATATTAATTATGACGCATATTTTTTTTTAAGTTCTTGAAAACAACATAGTTTTAATTGATGTGTTAACTCACATAATTATTTCAATTAGCATAGCACAAATATTAGAGGTTTGATCTCACTACAAAGATAGTTTAATTACTACCTTATAACTTAATTTACTGGTACTTACTCTACTCGAATTATAATAAATATAATAATAATTATAATATATTCATTATAATATTATTAAAAAAATACAAATAAAAATTATTAATAATTAATAAAAAAATATTATTAATTTATAATTAAATAATGATTAATTATAGTATTTTTATTTTTTACTAATTTGTATTGAAGTTAACAGTATTTCATTGCTACATATCTTTAAAATTTCATATACGTAATTAAATGTATTAATATAAAAGATCCGTTCAAGATCCGCCAAAAAGTAACGGATACGGATACAGATCTTTTATCTCCCTCGGATATCCGCAGATACGGATACGGATACCGATATCCGGCACATCACTAGTATTAACAGCCGCACAGGTCGATCCATCAGGTTAAGCTACGCTTACCGGGGTTGGTCCGTGGATAGGTGACCATTTCTACATACCGAGACTCCTCCGTGCCTCGGAAAGTACGTTAAACCGTTGGTCCGAACTGTCATTCGTAGATCTTTGACAGTTGTTACTGGTCTTCAGAAGCCCGAAAGTCTGACAACCAGACTTACCAAGGGACGTATTACCTAGTTACTGGGTTGTGGAGGGCAGATAGGCAGTCGCTCCATGTAAATTACTGGTATTCAGCTGCATCCGGTTAGACTGGAAGCCGACCCCAACATAGTTGGCAAAAGGCTGGGCCCATTGAATTAATGTTGTAATTGTAAAGGTGCGATTCCACCAAAATAGTGTGCAGCACATTTGCTTGCAAACATTTTGTGCAAAACTCCAACAGTGCAGGTACTAAGCTGGTGTCGCATTTGGCTTCCGTCTCCACTGGTAAGGCTGTGCGTAACTTTTGTAAATGCACAGTTCAGCACACTTGTGCGCGAACATGTTCACTGAGCAGAGTTTCTGCCGAGACAGTTCAGTAGTTAATATGAACGGGCAGGAAAACGTAGTGCTTTGTGCTGCAGCATGTGTTTTACTATGTAGTCTCCTTAAAAAGAAACGAAGGAAGAAACCGCGATGTTGGGTGAGGCCGTTACTACAGCGACGGAATGAAGAAACGAATAAATTTCTAGAAGAAATAAAAATAGATCCATTGAGTGGATTTAAAAACTTCACACGTATATCTTGCGAAGATTTTGAGTTGCTGGTTAATGTAACTAGTCCTTTTATTGCTAAGCAAGATACCAACTACAGAAAATGTGTCCCTGTTTCAATAAGGCTTGCAATCACCTTAAGATATCTTGCTACTGGAGATTCTTTTGCAAGTTTAATGTTCTTATTTAAAGTTTCAAAAGAGCTTATTGCTCGGATTGTACCTGAGACTTGTAAGGCGTTGATAAGCGTGTTGAAAGAAAATATTAAGGTAAGAAAATAAAAATAATATACCATTTTATTTTAGTCACTTTTATTGCATTACATTTCATGCCAAGATATTGTTTCGCCATCATTCTGACGTAAAAGATCTGAATAATCATTATCGCGGACCTGAAAACTTGAAGCCGGTCCTTGACTCTGACAATTTGACGAATCTGAATACGGTGAAGGCATTGGAGTTGTAACATATTTTCCAGTACCAATAATAGCGTCATACAATAAATTATCTATATCCCTTTGTACTAAAATCTTGGTTCGCTCATCTCTAATTTTCCTTAATTTCGTTGCGACGGCTGCAGCAAAAATGTCTTCGTCATCAGGTTTTTTTGCTTCCATCTGCTTGTTTACGTTATTCATAATGGACAAAGCTTGGGCGATTCTCGGGTCTTCATCGACAATACGGCGTTTAAGCGAGTTCTTCGGAGCCTTAAACTTTTCGACTGGCCTTTCATGAAGAGACTCTTGATCTTCATTTACTGTGTCATTCTGGATAATAATATCTTGTGATACCTGAAATAGTAATAACATTTCCTTTTTCAGATGCCTAACACTTTAGAAGAATGGATGATCTTAGAGCGCCAATTTGACCATCTTTGGAATTTCCCTCATTGCATTGGGGCTATGGATGGCAAACACGTTGTTATTCAAGCTCCAAGTAATACTGGAAGCGACTTTTTCAATTACAAAGGTGATTTCAGCATTGTGCTTTTAGCACTGGTTGATGCAAATTATAAGTTTACGTACGTAGATGTCGGTTGTAAAGGAAGAATATCGGATGGTGGTGTTTTCAAAAATACTGGTTTCTATGCTAATCTTCAGCAAGGAAAATTAAATTTGCCTGAACCTTACCCGTTACCCGGAAGGAACAAACCAATTCCACATGTCATTGTGGCAGATGATGCTTTTGCGTTAGATATAAATTTAATGAAACCATATCCCGGTCAACATGACAAAAGATCAAAAGAGAGAATATTTAATTATCGGTTGAGCAGAGCGAGACGTATTGTGGAAAACGTATTCGGCATTATGTCCGGTGTATTTCGCGTACTCAGGAAACCTATTCTGTTAGCTCCAGAAAAGACACAATTGATAACACTGACATGTTGTTACTTGCATAATTTTTTGATAACACAAAAATCGTCTTCACAACTTTATACTTCTGCTGGCTGTTTTGATACTGAGAACCAAATTACTCATTGCACTATCGATGGAAGTTGGCGGCGTGATGCAGGCATGGCAAACTTACTGCCTTTAAGACATGTTGGAAGAAGACCCCCTGGCGATGCGAAAAACATAAGAGAAGAATTTGCACATTATTTCCAAACTGACATCGGAATGGTGCCATGGCAAGAAACACTGGCGTAAATAGTATAGGTATCTAAGTAATAATATTAGAGGTAAGAAAATAAACATTTAAAACGTACCTACCTGTTCATTTATTTCGTCGTGTGAGTTCAAGCTGACGTTCGGCTCATCCCTTCCATGAAAGAAATTCAAATATGCATAAGCAAACCATTTCGGCTTATATATATCTAAAATCCCAGAACCTGAAGATTTTGAGTCCGCGATTTTCTTCTTTTCTCTTCGGTATTGAGCCAAAATAATCTTCCATTTTCTCATTACCTCAGTCGAGTCACAATTGAAACTTTGCGCCAACTCTTGAGTGGCGTCGTGTTTTTTGTTTTTATTTTTATAATCACTGTGACTAGAATCCCATAATACAGGATAAGTTTCAATAGCTTGAATAAAATTAATAATTTTATCATTCGTCCAATCCATATTTAGCTTGGTTAATTAACAATGTACGCGCACAAATCAATGTTTTCACTCCGGTAGCGGAAGCAAGACTGAGTTCGCGCACAACAGGTTTGTACACGTCGACGCGAGTCCACTGACTGCATGTGTGCGCGCACAAAAGTATACAGATGTGTGCGAACATTTCTAGAATGTTCGCGCACAATTTGTTATTGTTTGCTTTAGTGAGTCGACCAGAATAAACATTTGTGTCGCACAATGTGCATGGCAGTGCCGCACAGTTCTGCACACTGGTGGAATCGCATCTTAAGGGTGTGTGAGCCTGGAGATCTTTCATACAGGTCCCGAACCCAGTATAGACTCCAGCTCTCACAAAGGTTTGAATCTGCCTGTAATATAAATACCATGTAACAAATTTGTACCTTTTTGAGAGAAATAAAATTACTATTATTATTTTAAAAAAATACTATTATTATTATTGAACTCGAAAAGATATTTAGATTTTTTTAAGAAATGCTATATTTATCATCCATTGATTAACTTAATGACACTTACTTAAATGTGTGTCACTTCAATGTAATTTTTTTACCAGTCCCTACCACAGTAATAACTCACCTGCGATGAAAAGTGCCTCTCTATAATGTTCATCGACATCGGTACGCGCCACCCAACCCAGCCACATCCCCACAAATTGTACGGCGGTCGTTCTTCGCGTTCACAAAGATCGCTAGCTGAAAACTTTTAATACTTTAACTTGACTTTCACTCAATTTCGCTTAACGCCTCCGTTGACACGGCTCGATGCCGCTGCGATATCTCCTTGTAACTGTTTTACTATAGCATTATGGTACAAACTTGGTCTTGAGATTTTAGAAGTTCCTTTATGAGGTTGAAGGGACTTTGTTTTCATTATTTAATTTTTATGGGTTCGTTTTTTGTAGTGACGCAGTTTGTGTTGAAGTCTTTTTGGATTTTTACTGTCAAATGTTTACGAAAAAAAGTCCTCAAAATTTTTGGGCCACTAAATCTGTACGTATTCAGTAAGAGACTTAAACAAGCAGTTCTGAGACAGTGGAAAGCTAACGGCAAAACTTTAATATAACCCAAACCACTAAAAATTCCCAATCGAATCCAAACTAAATAAAATACACAAATAGATGGCTCCCCAAAAAAAATTGCAAAAGGAGAAACAAAATAAAACCCCATCACGACACGACAAATTGATGTCATCCATCCCTCTCTTACTAACAGTCGCAACATATCACTCGACGCACGTCCTCGGCATTTTTCCTCTATATATTATTAATACATAAGTACAATCCGATGCACCGTTCCCCCTTCCGGGTGATGTATAGCTCTGTCCTTTTCTATATTGTTGGGTCTAGTTTTCCCAAGCGACCGAACCCCGAGGGTAAAACTCCCTAGGGTCGGTATTGACTCTACTGTAGAAGGAAAGTTATCTGTACACCTATTGTCGACCACCCCCTCTCCCCACACCAGTTTTCAGCCCGTTCCACCCTCGACTTTCTTATGCGTTTTACGTTTTAGTTTTGAGAATGTTTCTAGGCTCGAATTCGTGTTTTTTTCATAGTCTACATTTTGGACTATAAATATTTTGTTATCTGTAGGCAAATATGACATTTTTATTTTATTTTAAAGCTCTTTTCTTTAAATAAATCTCTTCTTAAATGTTTGCTTTGCATTTGCTCTCAAAGATTTAAGTTGTTCTATGAAGTATACCCAAGCACACTGCGTAAATAGGTATGTGATATTAGGGAAAACTAAGTAAAAAGTCTAGGCTAAGTTTAATACGCTTATCTAGCTTAATCAAAAAGTTTTAAAATTAAAATAACAATAATTTGAACAAACTACATCCCATAAAGCCAATTTCTATTAGTAACATGACCCGCGCTTAACATAATTTAAGGCTAGGTGCACACCGGACGCTAATTTGGTAATGCGCAACATCGACACGCGACCGACACGCGTCGCGACCGCCACGCGACAGATTGACGGGACAAGACGATTTGTTCACTTAACTTGTTTATCGTGAGGGACAGACAAATATGCGTAAGAATAAAAATGTCACTCCCGCCCTCTTTGTTATTTGATACTCAATCACATTTTCATAATAAGGAATTACAATTGGTGAATTCTAATCCACACTGCGACGAGCGATACATAGTTTTTTTTTTTTTTCAATTTTACCTAATTTCCAGAACCTTTTACCCGACTACGGCAAAGCTAAAAGAAAGTATTATGGTTTTAGCAGTCTATGTATGTATGTATGTTTGTATTTACGTGTGTTCCACCGTAGCACCTAAACTACTGAACCGATTTTGATGAATGAGGTATCAATAGATTCATAATAATGGTCCGGGCGACATAGGCTATATAAATTCTATCTAAATTTAATATGGTGAACTTTGCACGTAAATTTTTGATTCCGAAAAAAAAAAAGAGATAATTATGAAATGTTTGGTATCAAAAGAAAGGTCTTGACGAGCACATTAAAAATATGCATATATATCATATTGTCTAAGTAAATAAATATGTTTAATTTGGTAAAGCCGTGCAAACGCGAGACTGCGTTACGTACGGCGCGGCTGTAAAATGAATACCTATAATACAATAAAAAGCATGATTAAAATTTTTATTACTGACCTATTGTATTACTCTTATACATTATACAGTATGAGTCCCAGGAACACCTACAAAACTAAAATGGCATGCGACGACGGCTTTACCTTGAGCATTTTTGTACCTATGTCTTGAATCTGTCTGAAATATTTTCTTGTTTCGTACTTTTTAGATAACTTTTATTTTTACAGTTTTTTTTAAACTTAATTTTTTATTCATTGCAGGCAGATAGTTTCCAACAACGCAAATGTTTAAAAAAGTGGAAGAGAGAAGAAAGTCACTCTGGGTAGTCTTTGCTATTGCGAACTGACTTTTATCACGGGCATAAACGTTCCTAGTCCTTATACTGTGTCGACCCGTGATCTTAATGACTACACAGTCGGATGTATAGAACAAGAAGCACAGAACCGGGGGAAGTGGTGTTGCTTGGCTTATGTCCAGCAGTGGACGTCTTTCGGTAGAAATGAATAAAACAAAATTTAAAAATAAATCACAATGACAACACAGAACACAAACCCACACCGACTGCTCCAAATAAGTCCGTCTTCACACCGATATGGAATGACATCCGGACGGGCGCGTGCGACAGAGCACCACACGTGCGCCGCACACGACGACAAACGAGCTCGACTAAACGCTCATTTAGATTATTGTAGCGTAATCTACTTAGACAATTGTGTGTTCGCAACCTTATGTGGCATTGAACTGCAATACTTTAAAATGTATCTTGTTTTTTTATGAAGGTCTGGTATCTGATGCGTGAAAAATAATATTTGTGAAAATAATAAAATAAAATAAAAATAAATAATACATAACATCACGTTTTTTTTTCCCAAAGGGTTGGGCAGAAGTGTATCCATAATACACCCAAATTTCGACAGTTATAATTCGGTAAAAATAAAAATAAAATATTTGTTAAAAAACGTGTCAATTTTTGGGTGTCATGCCTCTAAACTTATTAAGTACCCATTTATTATAACACCCTTTCCAAGCCCAATATTAGATCACCATAATTAATTTAAATGGTACAAAATTGTACCTTCAAAAACGGGCGACTCTATTCTAATGCTAATTCTGAAGTAATACGATCGCCATTCTTTTCTAAGTACAATTAGGGGCAGATATAAACCCATGCATTATCTAGTCAGGGGCAACAAAAGAGAATATTACCCCTACAAAAATTGTTAGTATAATATTTCAAGAGGGCTGCAAAAAGTACCATGTGTGAAATCACAATGGTTCAAAAGTATATTTTTGTTAGAATCACATTTGACGATGATTGATGGATTGTGTCCAGTATTAAGCAGAATAGATCATTTTGATAGTCATCAGTCATATCATAAGTGAAGTATTTAGTCTAATATTTATTTAGGTATGTATGTATGTATGTAGGTATAGCGCTTTCTACGACTCTCTAAGCTTAATTCTTAAAAATTACACAAAAAAAAAAAAAAAACAAACTCAGAGCCACTAGCGCAAATAATTTAAGAACTCTTATTAGAGATGATAATTTTAATTTTACCCTTACAATTATCATTTCTAATAAGAATTATTAGATTATTTGCTAAAGTTTGTATAATTATGTAGTCTAAGTGCTTCGAGCGACTCGCTACTATGTCATAATTTAAAAAATAAAAATAAAATGTAGTTGTATCATCACAGCCAAAACTGTTAGTCAATACCTACACTATTTGCGCTGTAGCATGGTGCGGGTGACAGTTGCCCGTATGACGTTGACATTTGTCAGTACCACGTAGGGATGTGAGGTTATGCAATTCATTTTTATCGCTAACGATACTCGCAGCGTGAATCTAGTTCTCTTTAATATTGTTATGAAAATTAGTGTATTATTCAGTTGTGCAGTGTAACTACGTGTGTGCTACGTGTATAAACTTGTAAATATAAATGTTTTATGGCTACATAATTATCTTTGTACTTATATAAAATAATCAAAATCGGGTTTATGTTTTTTTTTTCGTGACAACATTTTTGCTCTATGGTGCATCGGCGCGGCGGCCATGTTGTTTACCCGTGCGATGCTGTGAGTGCGAGTACGAGTGCAAGCGCGTTATATTGTGACTTAATGTGACACGTATTACGATTTCATTGTTTGTTTTCATTTTTGTTAAATTGTTATTTGTTATAAGTTTGTTGAGTTTGTTGTTATTACCATGCCTAAGCATACAAAAAAAACTGTTTTGGGTAGTCAGGCCAGGGAGCTTGTTGTTCGCCTCCGAGACTACTTTGAAAGAGAACAACAAAATAATGGACCGTTGTTACCATTGAATCATATTGTAGAACGAGTAGCCGAAGCTCTTGATATTGGCCGCAATACTGTTTCGCGTATAACACGTGAGAAAATTGGCCAAGATGGGATGTTTGAAAATAAATTATCGACACCCAACAAAAAGCGGACCAAGGTGAAGCCAATCACAGATTTGGATGATTTTGCTAAGGTTGCTATTAGAAATCATATTTATGATTATTATAGAAGAATGGAGCTACCCACATTGCTCAAGCTTCTAAAATCATTAAAAGAAGCTGACTTGTTCAAAGGAGGTATTACTTCGCTACGGCAAGTTATAAAAGATATTGGCTTTGTTTACAAAAAAGTTAACAAAAGAAAGATTATTATGGATAGGACTGACATTGCCCTAGCAAGATGTAGATTTTTAAGGAAGGCCAAAAACATAAGTGATTGGAGCAAAGTTGTCTTTTTGGATGAAACGTGGCTAAACGCCAACCACACAGTGGGTAAAAGTTGGACCGACGATACGGCACAATCGTGTACCAAAGTGCCGGAAGGCAAAGGCGAACGCCTTATTATTTGTCACGCAGGTACAGCAAGTGGATTCGTCCCTGATTGTTTGCTGGCTTTTAAGTCAAAAAAAACTACGGAGTATCATGAGGAGATGAATTACGAAAAATTTAAAGATTGGTTCATAGGTCTATTAAACAATTTAAAAGAGCCTATGACCATAATAATGGACAACGCACCCTACCATTCGGTGCAAGTTAATAAACCCCCAAACCAATCCAACCGCAAAAGCGAGTTGGTGAAGTGGCTGAGTGAAAACGGAGTTACAGCAGATATAAAAATGTTAAAGACGGAGCTTATTGCCTTAGTCCGACGCCATAAGCCACCAACTCCTACCTATGCTCTGGACGAGATGGCAAAAGAAAAAGGCCACCAGGTCCTTCGACTACCACCCTACCATTGCCAGTATAACGCTATTGAGCTGATTTGGGCCCAAATAAAAGGTATGCTTTTAATTTCAATTCCCATTTTGAAGCTTTATAAAAAAATCAGCTTTCCGATCGTAGCATGTACCTAGTTTAAAAACATTACCAGATACTAGATTAGGCTGATTGATGATTATTTGAATACTTTTTTTTATAAGTTCGTTTATTTTTAGGTTACGCCGCAAGAAATAATACTTCGCCGCCATTTACGGCAAATAAGATGTTGGCCCTATTACAAGAGGCCATCAACAATGTTCAACCTGAAGACTGGTCGAAGGTCGTGAATAAAACAAAAAGGGACATTATGTCTGATTGGGATCGTGACATACATATTGACAACATAATTGAGTCATCGTTAATAATATCCGTCACAGATTCAGATGATGAATTGAGTGACAATTCAGATGTTCCTGACTCTGATATGAGTTTAGACGAATAACATGTATTTTTTTTTAGCAACCTTTTAAGCAACCTTACCCTATAAATGTTCTGTTGTATAATTAGACCTTTTAAAAATAAAAATTGACCTACGCACAATATACGTTTTTTATTATAAAAAATATCGACTATCCATCGTAGCAGTACATCCCATCACTAAATACGTCTATGGCGTTACGTTATACGCATAACACTTTGCTTAATTTTTCATTCAATTTGATTTTATTTCTTGATTAGAACATTCTGGTTGGGTTTAATTTAATTTACTACAGTTATTAATTATTTAATATATTACGAATGTGGTACAACTGAAATATTAAGTCATAAATTGTAAATCGCGGCAACTTTCAAGAGTGAAACGAAATGTTACTGAAACTGTCACCCGCACCATGCTACAGCGCAAATAGTGTAGTCATCAAATTTATTTCTCACTACGCCTCTTTCACTTGTTTATATAACAAGTTTTTTTTTGGTACCACTGTAACCAGAACTGAAATTGAAAATGAAAACACTTAGTAATTATTTTACGTAATTTAATCTCGTATTTCGTGATAATTTGTTTCATGAACGATTACAATTTACAATGTCTTATTTGATACACAGTTGCGTTAAATAATAATACGTAACTACATAATATATTCACGGAGTTATCTCACAAAATACAATTCGTTTTGCGTGAATCTAAGCAAAGTGAACCAGAGAAGAGATATTTTATTTTTTTCGTATACATTCATTTCGGCATCAGATTTTCTTTCGTTGTACATTTTATATCCCAAGCTTCGTATTGAATGGATATGTATTGTTTCTAGATATGATCGATATTCGGTAAAATATTTCGATGTCCGAATTCGTAACCTAAGCGCGAAAAATAATTGAAACGCTATCCAAATTTAAGAATCGAAAAATTTACACTTTTACGTTTTAGTTACATTAAAATTTACAACGTTACTTACAATAAATATATCACAGATTTTACAAGAACAAAATCGACACACATTTACGGGAAAACGAAAACAGAATCTTTTTACATTTGATATTTTAAAATCGTCCTGAGCAGTTTAACATTAGCCTTCAAATGTATATAAAAATCTACACTACGTCCGATCTAGCAACCCAACTATTGAATGTTATTTATCATCTAAATATTTACATAACAATTACAATTATATTTACAATACTGCCCCTATCCGTACACATCCTAATTTTCACGAAACTTTAGTAGGTACTTAGGTACAATCAGCAACAAAACTGATGATCGTCAAAGAGACAAGACTATACAGTCATGTGGAAAAATTGGTGACTTGATAACTTCCAAAAAAGTTTTTTTTTAATATCAATGCGTTTGAAATAAACAACTTATATTTGGTAGAAAACCGAAAATATATATATTTTTTAATGCTTTTTGTAGCTATAAGTTCTGTTTTTCCACAAAATAATTGAAGGAACAAAAATGAGTCCAGTAACGTTATTATCACCTGTTCAATAACACCTTCAACAAACACTGTTTTATATGAACAAACAACAGTTTTGTACTTAGATATAAATATTTCACAATAAAAACTGACTGTCGTAGACATACTTCAGTGAGGGCTACTTGGAAGCAAGCGGGGCTGTCTGAGCATACTGTTGAGCGCTGCAAGTTGGTAGCGAGAACGGGTTGACACTGAACGGCGATGATACTAGGCCGCCCATTCCTGTGGACAACGAAAATACATGTTATGTTTTGTACCTTAAGCTGCATGTTCTAGGAACTAAAAACTAGGGGTCAAACTAGGGGAAAACCACTCCATCACACTTATCACTCTGATTATTAAACTTTCCTTTCTACCATCGACAGCTTGGAACGATTTCACAAACCTATTTTAGATTCTGTAAGCAACTTCTGACCGTCTAATATTTTATTATTCACGCCGCAATATTTTCGTTGATAGTTTGAAAGATGAACATCGAGCTTGAAAATCGTATTGTTAGTTTAGTTTTTTAGACAGACCTTTCGTAGCTATATTTTTTTTTTATGTTTGAGAAATCTATAGTGCAACCTTAACCACTACATTAGTATCACACAATATACAAATGCATCTGAGTTTCCAATATAATTTTACATATTTAATTTAATTGCAAAATATTAACGTTAACATTTTTGTCCACGATTGTACTCAGAATAGGGTTAGCAAAACATGCATACTGGGATACAACACACCAAATATAGCGCTAGGGAAAAAATAAAAAAAGCGAAACAAAACAAAATCGCAATACAAATAAAAACAAAACTACTAACACTGAACTGCGAGGTGGTGCCAATTCTGATGATGCTCATTGGCTACCCGTGGCGGACTCTGCCTCACAACGGCAAAAGCGCTTCTCAGCTTACTCTCTTTATTCTGAGCCCCTTTCATATCGCTGCCGGTGCATTTTGTATGAATGTTTACCGGACAGTCGGCCAGGCTTTTAGAATTCCCATTTCTTTCACTGTAATGTCCGCTATCTTTCGTGTTATACGCGTTATAGTGACGGTCAGATGATAAGTGTCCATTCATGTTCGCCGGATGGTACGGTCCTAGAGACACTGGACGGGATAAAGAAAACAGGGGTTAACACAAAGCGACGTAAACAAACAGATGCCGTGCGAAGAAAGCGTTGGAAACGTGAACTTAAATCTTGTTTGTATTGTTTAGCTGGCGATGCTGGGTTAGAAAATTTAAAATATAAGAAGCTAGATGCACATGTAGTATTTATTTCGAGGATTTCGTACTTTCGTTGTCATTTACTTTTTTTTTCTTAATAAACACATGTTGATTCTATTAAGAATTAATCAGACATAACGTAAATGCCTAAAAAATTCAGAGTGGGGATCGAACCCTTTTGAAAAAATGATTAATTAGAAAAATAATTATTTCTCTGATAAATATTTTGTTCGTGCCCGTACCTTTATAGTCATGTTGAACAAATCAATAGAAAAATAATATTATAATATGTAATTGTAATAATAAATTATAATTTTCTTACTTATATGTGCACGGCAGTGTCACCCGCCAAGTTCTCAAAACATAACCAAGAAAGAAAAGATTAAAAATAAATATTCCACTCACGAGATGTGGTATTGAAGAGTGAGGTCGGCGGAGCGGGATAGTGTTGTGGATGCGGGTAGGCTGCGGGCGCGGCATGCGGCGTCGACGCAGCAGAGCAGTACCGCGGTGATACCGAGCCGCCACTGCGCGCGTACTCCTCTAAAAGAAAAAGCCTGGGATCAACACATAATACTGTTAATGTTTGACTACACCTGGAAAAGCACTACAAGTAAGTAGGACTTATATTTTAGATTACGTGATTAGAGCGTTTTTAGTGTCATGCGGATTTGTTTACGCTCTAGGATTGATCTGCATGTGAACAGCGCAATATGATGCTTGCGTATAGGGCGTATAATAATGGTTATGCCGATTCATATAATATTTATGTTTCATGTATAGTGTATATCTTTTTTGTGTAGGAAATCTTAAATAAATATGAAAAGATATATTGCGGGTGCCCCGCATGCGGGCCAATCCCTCTTGCGTAAGAAAAGCTGCATGACTTTTAAAATGCCCTTACAATTCAATGATAGTTACTGTTTAAAATCAACCGTTATCGGTTTTGTAAGCCTATTACAGAAAAAAAAGGTTCTAATCAGAGAAAATGCCAATGTTAAGCAATTAGTAAAATTGAGCGAAAACCCACCTTCAGTCCACTGCGAGGCCGCAGTATCCTGCACGCTTACAGCTAGTTGTCCTGTATACGAGTTGAATGGCATGCTAGCAGGGGGTGATCTAGGAGCGCCCAGCCCCAGTTGGTTGTTGCGAGGCATCGAGTATAGTGCTTCCGCCAAGTCCGCCGCTCGTTTTAGAATTATTTCCTAAGAAACGAGAATTTTTAGTACTTATTTTTAAAAGCAAAACAAATAATACCTAATAATATTTTTTTATTAGTGATAGCGATGATAATAGGTAAACCGAAGATTTTTTTTAAACGTGTTGTGATGTTTATGCAGGAATGCTGAAGGAAGTTGAATTATATATAGCTAATATATATACTAATATATATTTATGATTAAATAAATATTTATATTTTTTTTTTCACACTCATTTAATACAAAATCTTCCAAAACTATCTACTAAATTCTCTGCAGAAAAAATGGATAAAATAACAGTGCGGCAAAATAAAACGTACCTTAGGTAATTTTTCCGGGTCCCCGGGATGTCTGGGTATAAGTTTCTGTAGCCTCTGAAAGCCGTAATCTATCGTTGGCTCGTTCAACGCTGCTATGCGAACAAGAGAAAAACAAAATCAATCATTAGTTGGCCCACTAACAAATGAAAGCCTAATTGATGGATTGTATAAGATTTTCCGATGTCCCCCTAATTACTGATTATTTTTGGGGAAAAAAAATTTGGAACGTATTTAATGAGGGTTTGTATTTGATTTGGTAATAAGCGAAGAAGTACCTATCTAGTTAATTAGAAACTCAAATGTTTTTGCCAATTTGTAAAAATCTAATAAATAAAAACTCAAAAAATACTCCTTGCTTTATAATCAAAAACCGGCCAAGTGCATGTCGGAGCACGCACAATGAGGGGTTTCGTAGTTGGCATGAATTTATCCCAAGAAAAAACGTAACATTGTAGTTGAAAAACATGGTCTCCAATACATTCCAACTGCAAATGTAAGTTTGTACGCACCATATTGAGAGATTTACCATGTTATTTTAAGACCATAGACATCTTATAGGTTTTCCTGTTATCTATGAGTAAAAAACCATTCTCTGTATTCTTTTCAACATTTTAGGCTCTGTAGAGATAAGGGGGGAATGGTCAATTTTCATAAATTTTAAATTTATTAATTGCAACCCCCATATTCCAAATTAATCTATTTACGTTACATGTCCATGTTTGAGTAACAGAAATTCATATGTGTATCAAATTTCAACTAAATTGGTCCAGTAGATTCGGAGCAAATTGACCGTGTCAGACGCACAGATAGACACACGAGTGATCCTATAAGAGTTCCTTTTTTCCTTTTGAGGTACGGAACCCTAAAAAGTATGTGAGGCGCGTAACAACTACAGAACGCCACATGTTACAATCCTCGTAGCACACAGCTTTCTGTTGTAACTGCCTACAAATAAAGGCCTTTTTGTGAGAAGAGAAGTGAGAAGAGAGTAAAAATTGATAAAACAGTAAACTGCCTCCTTGGTCTAGTGGTCGTAAGCGCTACTACTTACTGGTCCTGGGTTCGATTCCCAGGTCTGGCAAGGTGTCATTGGGTTTTTCCGTCTGGAATTTCTCAGTAGCAGCCTGGATTCTGTATTTGTGCCCGGTTGATGGCAATAGGCTCGCCCCCTATTACATTGGACTTAAACATAACTGGCGAAATGTAGGTGTACTATTAGGTACACCTCTGCTTAACCCTTCGGGCATTACAGGCGTGATGTTATATTAGTATACTCACAAACATAAACAAATCTCCCCGGCGCGCCCTTACAGAACTGCTTGCTCTTGTAGGAAAGCGTTACCTCCACGACGCCCGGTATGTGTCGCGGTGGGGTCTGCACTCTTATCGCGTGCGATGTTATTAACTGTTAACAGAGAATATTGTATTATAGTGCTTTGTTTGTAGTGTGATAAATTAAGTGCTGATTAATTGCTGTTCTGAAGAACTTCGCTGGGCCTACATGTAAGTTTTAAATATTTGTGACTGTGAATGAAGACACAATACGCAGAAAATTTGAGCCATTTCTATTATCAGCTTCTAACTGTGTCAGCAAAGCAAAATTGTCTTGTGACAATTTAGGTACCGAGGTACACACGGCTACACATCAAGCTATACATTTCCAGCGTATACTGATCTCGCATTGTATAGGATTTCTGTACAATGTGAGGTCAGTTTATACTGGAAATGTATAGCTTGATGTGCAGCCGTGTGTACCTATACCAAAAAATTAAATGCTAACAGCCAGTGTCAAAAAAAAAATCTTTAACTTCATTGTCATTTACGACTCTTATGAAACGAAGCTACATTCAGACCAGCATGGAAAATATTGTTAAGGACAAAACTCACCTCACTCCAAACCAACATGGTTCCAAATACTACTTGTAGTCCGTCGAAGAAGTTGTCCCCTACTATGATCACTGTTGACCCTCCCGACGTCCAGCCTTCGCTCGGTGATATCGCCTTGATGCATGGTGTGGCTACTGGCAGAGGAGGATACAAACCTGCTGTCAAAAATGTTATTTCAGTCATTCGGAAGAAGTTTGCAGAAAAGTTTTCAAACTTTCGATCAATTGCCGGTGCCATATTTCGAACATTTTGGTCCTGATTGATAGAAAAAATTACGGGACTATGTATAAAATCATCATAATCATAGTCGTCTATAACGTTCCCACTGCTGGGATACAGGCCTCCTCTCGGTAAGAGGGAGTGGGCCGTAATCCACCACTCGGGCCTAGTGCGGGTTGGCAGATGCCACATGTCTTCGAATTTTTGGTTGTAGGATATGCTGGTTTCCTCACGATGTTTTCCTTCACCGTTTTGAGAGCAGTGGTAATACAATAATCTACATAAAGTAAAGCAGCTGTCTGGGTTCGAACCTACGACCTACAACTCGTTAGTCGCAGTCTCGGGTCACCATTGGTCTGTATTAAATATTGTCTCCAAAATAATCGGAAACAAGCTGAGGCAATGATACCTTCTCGGAATCCACAAATACTTTCGCAAGTCGTGACGCCAAGGTTTAAAATAGTTCCCCAACTTTCATATAAATAGCATTCAGGGTCGTAAATGGCATCTCCTAAGAAGCCGCAAAAGTAAGGGCTGAATCGTACAACAACTTAAAAGTTGAACGCCAAACCACTAAAACTCGCTCCGTCCTACTTGAACGTATACTTTAGACTGTTCTAGAAAAAGGACAATTGTACACCGTAAAAGTCACCGTGTAAGTGTCACTGATACAAGGTATAAAGAGATCGGTAAAGATAATTGAAAATGAATTTTAACGGTGAGTAATAAAGTTGGTTATAGAATACAACTTCATGGTCGTTATGACGTTGTCAGCTGCCGTGAGTGCAAGGTTTAGGGGGGACACGCGCTGAACAAGGGGGAAACTGAAATCTTGCGAACAACGTTGTAATAAAGACGGGAGAAAGTGAATTTAAGGGGACGAAAGGCGATTACTTCGGTGGTTCTTTTTTAATTTCACTAATATTATATTCTCTCCATTTAAGACGTTTTAATATTCCGTGAAAAAGATCGTTCGGATGGTGTACTTATTATTTACAATTCCAGATAAAATCAATCTCATCAGTGTTCGTCTGGAGCTTTACCAAAGAAATGTTGAAAGAGAACTGTGGGCAATTATTGTTTAAACTTATAATGAAAATATCGGCCTATTATCTAGTATATGTGTTAGTTAGTATAAGTTAGTATAGATCAAAAGTTTTAGCTTAAAAGAAACAATAACAAGTCGGGATGTTTTCACAACGCTTACAAGTACTTGTGCAAATTTTCTCATTCGCACCGTGTCATCCCTTCGAGTCGGTTTCGCGCCGTCTAGCCACCTTACAAACTTTGACGCTTACTAAATGTGGAATAGGCTAATTTTGTTTTTGTTCAACTTAAAATTTGCCAGTAGCACGTTCAAAATTAAGTTTGTTTTGCAATGATGCAACATAGTTCATTAAGGGCCGATTTTTCAATCTTTAAATCATTTTTCTCTGAGAAATAAAAATGGCTGTTTGACAGATTTTGTATAGAAAATAAATATGTCAAACCGCCATATTTATTCTACTGATAAAAGTTTTATGACAATTGAAAAATCGACCTTAAATAATAACTCTATCTTATTAATTTGTCTTGTATAAATATGTGATAGCTACTTGGCTAGTTAATTTTGAACATTTGGCATTTTGTTTCCCTATACAGAAACGAATTAAAAGTTTATTTAGCAAAAACAACCAAGAAGTATTATTGAAAAAGGTTAAAATGCCTGAAAACTCACTTTTTACACAATGAAGAAAAAGCAGAATTAAAATACTACGAAAATGATTTCAAACGCATGTTCCAAGTTTGTTCCGAGCATAATTCCTCACTAAATTATCCGCATTCGCTTCATGCCCGCTTCAACGCCCCCACCCCTGATACCCCGGGAGCACCCGACTGAAGTTCTTTGCGAAATGTCTACAGTGATTCCTTGAATACAAACGACATCTTAAAATGCTGTATTATGAGTTTTACACGTTTATCGTCAATTGACTGCTGGATTTCACACGTATTTACGGTAGGTGTTAAAAAAAGATTATGCTTTTACGAGAAAAAATAATGTAAGAAATATTTTAAAATCAGGCGTTTCATAAGTTATGGCACTGGCAATTTTTCATCGCATTCAAATAATATTAAAAATAAAACACGTAGGTATGTATGACAATAACACTTTCAGATTTAAACATACCAGTTATCTCGATCATACTCATAAAGCATTCCACAATGTGTGTGATTCAAAATAAATCAAATAATATTGTCAAAAAAATACGTCGAAAAAATGGGTAATATTAAAACACGCGTAATTCCAAGCAAAATGTACACAAAAAAACTCATTCACAAATTCCTCAAAATGCAAGTTTCAATATCACCCACGAAAAATAAAAAAATCATAAAGAAATAAAACAAAAACGTACAAGTATTGTCTGTGACGCCATCTGTACCTTCGCTAGGGTCTAACCGCTTCGCCCTCCGGCCATGCTTGCTGTTGTTGTGGACAAACATATTGTCTGATATCGCTAGGAGAGGACCGTCGACCATCACTTGAGTCGATATTACCACCTAGAACAAAATGGAGATGTTAGTGAACAGACTCTAGCCGTCGAAATGCACTGCCAATTCATAGTTGTAAGTTTAATAAAATGTTTTTAGCTTAAGGCCGCGTTCTAACCAAAAACAGAAGTCGCGCGAGTACACGAACGGCGCGCTCTCATACTCGCAAAACACGCTCGCAATATGACGTACTCGCGTGATCAATCGAGTCGCGTTTTTATAAAAATGACCGCGTTGATCGCTTACTCACGCGACGGTCACCTTCGGTTAGACATGGTTTAAGGCTTTACTGATGGCGCTGCTAAAGTGCTGAAAGACGCGATTATACAATAGAAGCCATTCTTAATAAAATCAATCTGTCTAGCCTTTTTCCAACTGTGTTGGGTCGGCTTCCAATCTAACCGGATGCAGCTGAATACCGTATTTGACATGGAGCGACTATGAGACCTCCACAACTGGGTTATACGATACCCCTTGTTAGGACTGGATGTCAGACTTTCGGGCAGAAGCCTTCAGAAGAAGACCCGTAACGACTGTCAAAGATCCACGAATGACAGCTGGGACCAACGGCTTAACGTGCTTTCTGAAGCACGGAGGAGTCTCGGTATGTTAAGATTGTCACCCGTCCACAGACCAACCCCGGCAAGCGTAGCTTAAGCTGATGGATCGAATCGTGCGGCTGTTATTACTTAGCCTCGAGCACAAGCCATTCTTACTACATAAACCTAAATTTGTCTTTTCCTAAATACTCATGTGTGTCAAGGACTATCTCAAAACAAGATTTTAAAGGAGTGATTATTTTAAATTCTACGTACCATTGAAATTGTGGCAAAATATCTACGCATCTATTAATAGATAAACCAAAACTACATTCACCAAAATAAAACGCATGAATATATACAACGCGTCTAGGTTTCACACATCAAAACAAACGCCGCATTCCGACACACACCACTGCGAAGGGAAGCAAAAGGGAGAGTCCCTAGGGAGGTGGAGCCAATGTCTCGGGAGCGACGAAATGGACGAAACTCTTCCAATAGTATGCAAGGAAGTGCATTGTGTGCATGTATGCGTGTCTATGTGAATGTGTGGCGTGGGTGGTCGATTGATAGACGGTCATTCAATCGATACGTTTTTTTGCTACCGAGTGTACTACGGGTGTAGCTTAAAAATTCTGTTGGGTAAACAAGGTACCTGCGTGACTTTGTATACAAACGTGTTATGTTAGGTACCGTTGCAAACAAAAGGTTTAATTAGAGTACAAACACAAAACCTTTTTATTTCGTTTTGAATGTTACGACTTTTTACCAGAATCTAAACTAAATATATCTAAACTATATACATACTTACAAATAAATAGAATTGAAGTGTCTGTTTGCAATGTCAAAATATCAGCTTTTTATTGATTGCATATGAAAGTATTTAAAAACATAATTTTAAATTTTTTTCGTCTGTCTGTCTGTTTGTTACGGCTAATCTCCGAAACGGCGGGACCAATTTTGACGGGACTTTCAGTGGCAGATAGCTGATGTTATAATGAGTAACTTAGGCCTTTGTTTTAGGGGTGCTTGGACAGGAAACCTCCCCGTGTGCCCGTGGGCTGGAGTTCCCTTACGGATGCGTCCGGGGGGAAGGCCAGTCTCCGGGACGGTGCACCCTGGGGTACGGACAAAGTCTCCCCATTAGGTTCTGTGAGCCTAAGGGGTCTCGTTGTCCGTATGCCAATATCCTGTCGGAGGAACGCTCTAACGTGTACTCTGTAGAGAGCACACGTTGAGCAGCGTTTTTGAGGAGGAGCGGGCTCGGCGTGCACTAACCCTGCCGTCGGGCAGGCAGGAGGAAACCCTTCCTTCTGCCACCGCTGGTCTCGTAGCCCCGGAGAATGTTAAGGTCATGTCTCTGGCATTTGACGGGGGTCGAGGGTCTTGGCTTAACCGCCCGGGCCGCGAGGTAGAAAACCTCTATAAAAAATCACCCCAAACCTCCAAGCGGCGGCGCACCGTGAGGGAGGTTGATAGCTTGACTAATCGGTAGCTTAATTAGTCACTAGTGCGAACCACACATTTTAAGAAGTTAAAAAGTTTATCACTCGTGGGAACTATTATGGAAAAATCAACAAACACAAACAAAAAACCAACCAAAAAGGAGGGGAGTGATGCGGGGTCGGAGTCCGATGCTGCATCAGGCGCGGAGAGCTCGAGCCTGAGCTCGGAGCGCGAAGTGGTGGGGGCTGACGGGATCATCCGGAAGTTCCGGAAGCGCCCCCCATCGGGGGATGCTGGGTGGTCCTCCGCCGAGGACAGGAGGAAGCTGCACACCAGCCGGCGTGGTAAGACCCGGCAAAAAGGTGTGGGGAGAGGGCTCACCACCAAGAAGGGTGGGGAGCCGAGCCGGGCCAGTCCAGCCGAACTGGCCCCACGAGCCGACGGACTTGCCAAGGAGGGGCACCACCCTGGAGGGACCAGCAGCGGGGTGGTCCTCTCAGAGGCCGCAGGTGGTGAGCCGGACACCGCTGGCGGTGGCTCAAACCCAGAGCAGACGGCCAGGTTTGCGGAGGTCGTGGCAGCCGCGATCAGGAGTGTGGCCTTGAAGAGGATTCAGTCCTCTAAAGACAAGGCCATACCCGCGGCCACGGCCTCTATTTTGGCGGCATCGAAGGCCCTTCAGCTTGGGCCTCCGTCGGACGAGATGTCCGAGATGCGGGCGGAGGTTGCCAAGTTGACAGCCGCCATGGAGCTTCTCCAAAAGGAGAACGAGAGGCTCCGAGCAGACCTGGCCGGGCTGCGGGCAGCCGGCTCCCGGGAGGTGCCGCATGGGGGGAAGCAGCATGGGCAGGCACGGCCCGTGCCAGCTGAAGACCGGGTTTTGACCCTGGTGCGGCAGGAGATGGCCTCCCTGCAGAGTAAGTTCTCCGCCCTGGAGGCTATCGTCCTGCGCCCCCCGCTAGCGGCGAGCCAACCGACCTTGGGCCAGCCAAAGGTGGCAACGTATGCCACCACCGTAGCTGCCGCGGCCAAACCGGGCCCATCAAGGCAGGCCAAGGGCGGAGCGGCTGCGCAGGCGGCGAGGGCCCCGGCCCTGATGGCAAGGGCTCCGGCCCAGGCCCAGGCGGCGGCGAAACGGCCGCCTCCGCCTCCTGAATCTTCTCCTCCGGCCGACGCCGGGTGGCAAGTAGCCGGGGAGAAGAAGAAGGCTGGCAAGGCGACAAGGGCGGCCAAAAGAAGGGCGAGGCGGCAGCGGCGTAAGGAGCGAAGCGTCGCTGCTAGGCTCCGCGCCCCGAAGTCCGCAGCTGTAGTGGTAACACTGCAGCCGGAAGCGGAGAAGAGGGGCGTGTCCTACCAGGACGTGTTCGCCAAGGTGGACGCGGTTATGGACCTCCAAGAGATCGGCGCCGCCAAGGGCATCCGGTTGAAGGTAACGGCAACCGGAGCCCGGATGCTGGAGGTCCCTGGTGCGGCCAGTGGCCCGGCCGCTGACGCCCTGGCTGAAAAGCTCAGGGCGTCCCTAAATGCGGACGAGGCCCGAGTGTCCAGGCCCACCAAATGCGCTGATCTGCGCATCCAGGGCCTGGACGACTCCGTGACGGTGGAAAGGGTGGTGGCCGCCGTCGCTAAGGCTGGAGAGTGCTCTGCCGAGCAGGTTAGGGCGGGCACCATCCATCCTGACTTCGCGGGGATGCAAGCCATTAGGGTGAGCTGCCCCGTGACGGCGGCCAAAAAAATAGCCGGGGAGGGCCGAAGGCTCTTGGTGGGCTGGGTTTCCGCCCAGGTTAAACTGCTGGAGCCCAGACCTCTGAGGTGTTACCGCTGCCAGGTGGGACACCACGTGGGGGTCAAGTGCACCTCGGAGGTGGACCGCAGCGGCCACTGCTTCCGCTGTGGTCAGCCCGGTCACAAGGCTGGCTCGTGTGACGCCCCGCCGCACTGTGTTGTATGTGCGGCGGCTGGCAAGCCGGCCGATCACCGGGCTGGGAGCAAGGCCTGCGCTCCACCCGCCAAGGCCAAAGGCAGGGGCAAGTCCTCCGCCACCGCCGTCACCGCCGCAGCCGCCGCCACTACAGCCGTAGCCGCTGCCGCCTCTAACGTTGTCGCCGCCGTCGTTCCCACTGCGGCAGTGCCCTCACAGGGGACTCAGGAGGGGGCAGACATGGAGTGCCAATAATGGCCCCATTACGCCTCCTCCAGGCGAACATCAACCACTGCGTCGCCGCTCAGGATCTATTGCTCCAGAGCATGGCGCAGTGGTCGATTAACATCGCCGTGGTCGCTGAGCCGTACTTTGTCCCGCCCAGGGATGACTGGGTGGAGGACCTGAACGGCTCAGTGACCCTCATTTCGTCGGCCGCCGCCGGAACTCCGTCTCTCGAGTCTGTCAAGAGAGGACGGGGTTGCGTGGCAGCACGGTTCGGGGAGATTGCCGTGGTGGGGGTATACTTCTCCCCGAACCGAACTCTCGCCGAGTTCCACAACTCCCTTGCGGAGTTGAGAGTCGTCGTCGTCGGGTTCTGTTCCCTCCCCGTGCTCGTCCTCGGGGACTTCAATGCCAAGAATCTGGCTTGGGGTTCCCGGTACACGGACACACGGGGCAGGATGGTGGAGGACTGGGCTCTGGAGACAGGCCTAGTCGTCCTAAACCGGGGTTCTGTCCCTACGTGTGTGCGGATGCGGGGTGAATCGGTGGTGGACATTTCGTTCGCCAGCCCCGCTCTGTCACCGCGTGTCATTGACTGGCGCGTCATGGAGGGGGTGGAGACCTATTCCGATCACCGGTACATCCGGTTTGACGTCTCCGCCCAGACCTCGAGCGCGCCGGTCCGACAGGCCCCGAGTGGTCCGCGGTGGGCGCTGAAGCAGCTGGACCGGGAGCTCCTCCTGGAAGCCTCAATCGTGCAGGCCTGGGTGTCATCACCGGACAGGCCTGCTGACATCAACGACGAGGTGGAGTGGTTCCGGGAGGCCATGTCCAATATATGTGACGTGGCTATGCCCCGGGTCCGGCCCGGACGTGCTTTGCGCCAGGTGTACTGGTGGTCGCAGGAGTTAGAGACCCTGCGGAGGGCGTGCGTTACTGCGCGACGCCGGTACGCCAGGCACCGCAGGCTCCGTATCCGCCCTCCGGATACGGAAGCCATTCAGGCGGAGCTGTACGAGGGGTACAGAGCGGCGAAGACCGCCCTCCAAGCGGAGATCCTGCGGGCCAGGGCAGTGGCCCGTGAGGAGTTGCTGGAGACTCTAAACAGGGACCCGTGGGGACGCCCATACAAGATGGTGCGGGAGAAACTCCGCCCATGGGCTCCCCCGCTGACGCAGAGTCTCCGGCCCCAGCTTGTGGGGGACGTGGTGAGCGCTCTGTTCCCCCCAAGAGGGGAACACGCTCCCCCGCCCATGGCTCCGCCTACTGCGGTGCCCGATGCGGACCACACCGCCGACGACGACGACGATGCTCCGGAGGTGACCGAGGTAGAAATGAGAGTGGCGGTACGCAAGATGAATGCGAAAAATACCGCCCCAGGACCCGACGGCATACCAGGAAAAGCCTGGGTCCTGGCCTTGGGGGCTCTCGGGCCTCGACTAAGGGGGCTCCTAAGCGCATGCATGGAGAGGGGCCAGTTCCCACTTCGTTGGAAGACGGGGAAACTGGTCCTCATCAGGAAGCCGGGGCGCCCGGCGGACTCTCCGTCCGCTTATCGGCCCATCGTGCTGCTCGACGAGGTGGGCAAGCTCTTTGAAAGAGTCATTGCAGACCGCCTCGTCGAGCGGCTGGTGCGGGTGGGGCCGGACCTGGCGGAGAGCCAGTTTGGCTTCCGCAAGGGGCGCTCTACGGTGGACGCCATCATGCGCGTGCGGGCCCTCACGACGGGGGATGCTGTGGCCCGGGGTGGGGTCGTCTTGGCGGTGTCTCTAGACATCGCCAATGCCTTCAACACCCTGCCCTGGAGTTGCATCAGGGAGGCACTCCGGTATCACCGGATGCCGACCTACCTCTGTCGTGTGGTCGAGGCCTATTTGACGGACAGGGCCGTCATCTACCCCGGTCACCAAGGAGAGTGGAACCGGCGAGAGATGTCGTGCGGTGTCCCACAGGGATCGGTCCTGGGGCCGCATCTGTGGGACATCGGATACGACTGGGTGCTGCGCGCCGACCTCCCTAGCGGCGTCAGCGTCGTCTGCTACGCTGACGACACGTTGGTCCTGGCACAGGGGGGGTCGTACCAGGCGGCGGCCGAACTAGCGACACGCGGGGTTGCGACAATCGTCGACAGGATCCGGCAGCTGGGACTCGAGGTGGCCCTGCACAAGTCCGAGGCCATGGGTTTTCATGGACCTCGGAATGCGCCACCGTCGGGTTCCCAGGTAATGGCGGGAGGGGTTCACATCGGCGTCGAGTCGACGATGAAGTATCTGGGACTTGTCCTCGACAGCCGGTGGAACTTCGTCGAACACTTCCGACGTTTGGCTCCCAGACTGGAGCGGGCCGGGGCTGCGTTGAAGCGGCTCCTGCCCAATCTAGGGGATCCAAACGCCTCCTGCCGGAGGCTCTACGCGGGGGTCGTGCGGTCCATGGCCCTTTACGGGGCACCGGTGTGGGCGCGTTCACTAAGGCTGCGGCCAGCCCGCCGGTTGAACGCGTCCCAGAGGGTCATGGCCATCCGGCTGGCCCGAGGATACCGCACGGTCTCCTGCGAGGCGGCGAGCCTCCTTGCCGGATTACCGCCATGGGATCTGGAGGCAAAGGTCCTCGCGCACATTTGGGAGTGGCGCGAGGAGGCGAGGCGCCGGGGCTTAGCTCCGCTGCCGCGAGAAATCGCGGCTCAGCGGACAAAGCTCCGGCGGGATCTCATGGCGTCATGGAGAGTGCGATTGTCGCAACCCAGCGCTGGGCACGCCACAATTGCGGCGATAAGACCCCTCTTTGAGGAGTGGCTTGAGAGGCGCCACGGCGTCCTCACCTTCCGCCTGACGCAGGTCCTCACCGGACACGGCTGTTTCGGGAGGTTCCTGCACAGGATAAGGCGGGAGGAAACGCCCGGGTGTCACCATTGTGTGGATCGCCCGGAGGACACGGTGGAGCATACGGTGGAGGTCTGCCCAGCTTGGGCGGAGCATCGCCGTGTCCTCGTGGAGGCGATCGGCGGCGGTGATCTCTCGCGTCCGGCCCTGGTTAAGGCTATGGTACGGAGCGAGAGGAAATGGGAGGCCGTCACCTCCTTCTGCGAAGCGGTAATGCTCGCGAAGGAGGAGGCGGAACGCGTGAGGGAGAGGCAAATTTCGCGCCCTCACGCCCCTAACCACCGCAGGAGGAGACGCCCAGGGCGTCGGGAATCGCGGGGCGATTTCCGGCCACCGTAGGCGCGGGCTTGCGGGCGGTGAGCAATGGGTGGCTCACCGTCCGATAAGGACCAGGCCCGGGTCGACGGCGCGTTGTGTTCCACGCGCGCCTCAAAGAGATGTCAGCATAATTGAAGGGGTCCACTAGGACCGATGCCTGCCGGGGTTGCGAAGAAAACCGAAAGGGAGATCGTGGCCCCCGGCGACAGGGCAACCGAAGGAACACGGGTGGGTTTTAGTCAGTAAGAGTCTGACACGCCCTCCCGCTCCGCCCAGAGCGGGAGAAGTTATTTGATGATTTCCCACCCTCAAAAAAAAAAAAAAAAAAAAAAAAAAAGGCCTTTGTTTTAGGAAATCATACAAATAAATAAAATTGATGTATAGAATTCCACGCGGACGAAGTCGCGAGTAACAGTAATATTATAAAGAGGAAAAAAAGTTTTTTTTATATATTTGTTTGTAATGAATAAACTCAAAAACTACTGGACCGATTTAAAAAAATATTTCACCAGTGGAATGCTATATTATCACTGAGTAACATAGGCTATAATTTATAAAGTTAACACGCGGGAGAAGCCACTGGCAGATGCTAGTTAACTATAAATTATTTATTTCGAGTAACTTCGACCCACACATATTAGTGTTAGTCAATTTACTATCCATCTTCAAGAAAAAACTGCACAACATCAGAATCTAAAAATCAACAGTGGAAACTCAAACTGTAACTTAACTTCAACGCTCAGTCCTAAAACAGCACCAAGTTTGACAACTGAATCACCTGGAATACAATATTCACGTCGATAAAGCGACTGCATTATTTCGATTCCGACACCCACCTATAAATATGTACCTAGTTATGTATTATACCCATATATTCTTACCCTTGAAACGGTGGGGAACGACCACTGAATTATTCAATGACACACAGAAAGCCCAAATATAGACATTACTATACACACGCACACATTGACATAAATTGTTAGTATTTCAGCTGCATATAGAAATGAGCAATATGTGTAGAACGGTAAGTTCTATATTTGTTTAAAGTTGCTAAGAGGACACGTAAGACAAATATGTCTTAGACCAACTGTGGAAGCAAATTTGTCCTCATAAGTAGACTGTGTGAAGGCACCTTTGGGTAGTAATGTTAGGGCTGCTTCTAATTAGTTATATTATGAGCTACGAGATTTTGTGGGGAAGTTTTAAGTGTGAATAACGACTTTGTAGTTTGAGTTGGTTTAGTGTTAGTTGAAAAAACGAGAGACTTTTTGTAGATAACTTTAAATTCAGTCCCTATGTCACGTTTTTTGGATGGCATGATTTTTTTACCCAACGTAATTTTCACCCAATCCATGATAAAAGTCGTTAGTTTACAACCTAAAACCAGCGTATAAAATTATTTCGACTACCATTTTTATTTTCGTATTTATTTCACGTCCAACTTCTAATTAATTACACTTGCATTTAACAAAATAAAACAACATCACCAATTAAAAAATACAATAAAAGGGCAAGCAGAGATCGGTACAAAGTAAATAAATAAACTCGTATAAATAAATTTAATTTCATTCCACCCCTAAATTGGAGGCGCTTCAAATATTCAAGAGTCGTGAACGCAACCCTTCCTTCAGTTAAGGGCAATACAGACAGTCGTATGGTGCAAGGCACGAGAACAAAAGCAAGGTGCAAGTAAATTAATGTTTTGTTTTGTTTTTTTGTTGTGTTTGCAACATTTATATATAAATAATAATAATAAAACATTTATTTTCAAGTATCATGGACTCATAACGTTAGAAAAATTAAATAAGTCCTGTAATAAGTAAGTAAGGCCTGTGACTTAGGTCTTTTTATTTTTGATAATGCAAAAGCCGTCAAACTTGAATTTTGTTCTTTAAATAAAACACAGTTAATCTGTGAATGCAGTTAAACTTAACCAATTAAGTAATTAAAAAGTCACACACGGCTACACATCAAGCTACACAAATCCAGTTTATGTTGATCTCGCATTGCATAGGATTTCCGTACAATGCGAGGTCAGCTTATACTAGAAATGTATAGCTTTCTGTGTAGCCGTGTGTACCTGCCCTCACTGTACCGTCTCATATAAATTCATCCTGTATAGGTACCTAACTTTGAAAAAATCTTCCCTTAGTTATGGAATGTCGGACAATAGCTCAAATTATAGGATTTTGAAATATTTTAATATTTAAAGCATTTACAAACAAACTCATCCAATTCGCTTCAATTTGTTTTGGTAGTTTTTACACCCTACGAAAACGATACATGAATTGGTAAACCTAAGGTTTATAACCTTGTTTTCAATTGATGTTATTACCACTTAACATCAACTTTATGCAAGTGTAAATAACGTTGATTTTAGACTGACTACTACTGTTGAAAAAGTCATAAAAAATATGAAGTTGTAGCGCAAACTGAACCTTATGTGTAGGCGTTACAGTCGTATTTCCTGAAACTCGTGTTTGTTTACATGTTTGGCAAATAAATTGCTAACGCAGCTGATTCTCTACAGCTTATGACTTAGAGAAAACAGTCAGAGTAAAATACAGACAGACTCGTGTAGAGATCGCGGCAATTTTTCGACACGTCTGGCAAATAAGTTACCATTCAGAAAAGCACTACTAATTACTAGGTGCTTGATGGCCGATTCCTTTAGTTGGACTAAGACTGATAGTCATTTTTACTCTTCTAGAAATTACATACATTATGTCGGAACTCAGCTACATTATGTCGTAATTTGGAAGCTAATTATTTCAAACACAGTTTAAACGTTCTATAACTACTCAAAACGGATTCCTTACGATAACAAAGAACAGCAATGAAAAAATTACTAAGCGTTTATATCTGACAAAAGCGTTTGATAATGTCAGTAAGGTCAATATACTTAATATATGGAGCATTAGGTACACTTCCTTATCTAGAACATATTCTCGTCTATTCATTCTATGAATATCATTCCTTTTTAACCGACTTCTATTAAGAAGCTTTAATTTAAACTAGCTTTTGCCCGCGGCATCGCCCGCATGGAGGTCGGAAATGATCTCACGAGAACGTACTACTGAAACAAAAAGTATTCTATGTCCTAATCCTGGTCATGGTCTACCCATGTGCTAAATTTCATCCAAATCCGTTCAGCCGTTTTAGTGTAAAAGCATAACAAACAAATAAACAAACAAACTCACTTTCGCATTTATAATATTAGTTAGGATGACAATAATAGGTACCTGAAACCTTCTCATATCTCTTGGGTTCCCGGCATTCTTCAAACAATTCTGGTTGCATTTCAGGAAGAACTTCAAGAAAAACCTGCAACAAAACCACAATTTTATCACTGTGAACATGGAAACTGTTTTGTAAATCTTTTTTTATATTAAAAACTGTCACAAGTTTATACTGGGAACGTAAAATATCGACGGGCGTGTGAACAGATAATATGCTGCAAATGAAGCGGACACATGAATCAAACGTCGACAACATATGCATTATATACACAACAGTAGTGTTTCCTATTAAAATTTTTGTAGAGATTTAAAATAAGTCGTCAGTTAAGGAACTGTATCTACAAGGTCACGTGAAGTAGATACACATAGTTTGAAAGACAACCCTGTCGAAAATGTTAGGAGGAATTAAAAAAAGGAGGTTAATAAAAGGAATAAGCGCAGGAATACTAATCTAAATTAGCATAACATGTAGCTTAATATCGGTAGTATTCAAATGACTCCCAAGAACTTTGGCTGTCTCAAGTTCACCTACAAGTTTACCAGCTGTTTCCACTTCGCTACAAACGCACGCCACTTAATCGTAACGTATTAATTTGTTTCTCGTGTTCACAAATTTGTGTCTTCCGCTCTTCCGTTCAAACTACAATTTTTGCTTCATTGATAGCCAATGTGTGAAGTTTACGACTTTTTATTTTTTGCGACATAAACGAAAAGTCATGTGATTTAAAAAAGGATATCAAATGGACGTAAAAGGAAACAAAACATACTGACAAAGTGCAGACAGCAACTAAAATCCTACTTCATTTTTGGAAATAAAAGAATATATGATCCACGTTGTTTTATTGGCTGTCAAAACGAAACCTCGAAACGGAATCAAACAATTTCCAACGGAAAGTCTATCGGGCCAACTATCGGCATATCGGATTACACACAATAGTCGGACTTTGCAATTTTATTTGGAGTTCTTTGTTGATGTAGTGTGGTCTTTATTTCGTCGTCGTAAGGTCCATGAGAGGTGTTTGTATAAGTTGGTTGGTGCGTAATGTTGAGCGTACGATCAGGCGAGCGATCACGATGAATGCTTTAGCAGAAATATTTTACATAGCCTGAGGCACTGGCGATGCCGCTACGCCGAATATTGCTGTGCCAACACGTGTGGATTTAGTGGAGTTGTTAGACACCCCTAAATGTACGTTATAATACTCGTATAAATTATTCCCGTTCATGAATGTTGAGATGGTGTTTTACTTGAGAAATGGTTTTTCAAAAATCGCTGAGAATTGCGATGGAATTTGATTACATTACTCGGAAGTCGGATATATTTAAATACTATTGTTTCCTTGGTAATACAATACTAAATGTATATATAGAAAAACACGTCTTAGCATCGTAAGCAGACTTAACTTATCCAAACTTAAAACATTTTCCAACAGTTTCAACTTTATGATGTTTTGATTTCACCTACCTATGTGGGAAATTTAATTGGAAATGCGAATTTTTGTCAACTTAACGGTCTGATCTTCTGTGGGTTTCTCATCCAACTGTGCTTTCTATAAGCTAATAAACACCAATTAGCATTTTCATAAACTTTCTTTTTTGTGACTTCTACAGGCGTAACAACAGCTCCATACAAATAGTAAAAACGTATCCAGATAGGAACGGCGTTGGTACCGCGCGAACGTATTTGTGGTGCCCGCGGCGCCACACATCTGTTCCCGCATTATTTATGTTAAACACCTTATGTCACAATATTGCGAGTTACGACTCTACGAGTTTACGCCACTGTCAAACGACTTGCCGTGAATGGGGATTTTATTTTAAGAAGTACAATAAGTAAGTGGTAGGCCTTGTTAGGTTTGTCACTGACCGTGATACAAGTAGGTACACACGATTAAAGAGTTTAGTGTGCAGGCTTTCTTTGATGTTATGTGCCTTTACTACTTTTATGCACGAGATACGCTCAGGCAAGCGACGTATATCTTC
The DNA here is from genome assembly GCA_916610215.1 of Omphaloscelis lunosa. Lineage (NCBI taxonomy): Eukaryota > Metazoa > Arthropoda > Insecta > Lepidoptera > Noctuidae > Omphaloscelis > Omphaloscelis lunosa. Next base: position 8,101,075 of record OU744255.1, read on the forward strand.
TGAGCTGCCCTTAATTTTAATTTGCTTACCAAACTTCGGTTTGGTTCGTCTTATGCCTATGTTTTAGCATACAGTATTTTTATTTGAACTTTTTCGTTTTCTTTTGCGTTCGTTATTCTTTAATTTATGCTTATCTTTTACATTATTTTATTAAAAACATTCTTCTTCTATAGCTACATAATATGTATTTCTTCTGCAAAGATTATATCCAAAATTCAAGTAAACACCCATAATTTTTCCCTTGCCCCCAGTAAGACGTATCGTAAAAGTCCTCCCCTGGTCATCGAAAGCTCGAAGCATTAATATCATTGTAAGGGCCACCTGACAGTTACGTTATCCTACGGTATCGCTCTCGCGGTGACCGCTAAGCCGAAAAATTATTACCTTTAGGTAAATAGAATGAATGGGTTTTACTGATGATAGGTTTTCTTGGACTTTTAGAGGGGTGAATAAAAAATACAATTCTTTTTGGAGCAACTAATTTAAAACTATTTTTCTTCGTTCATATTATACATACTTGAATCAAATATACTTACTAACAAGTTTAAGATTAAATTAACGAAATCAATTGATGTGCAGAATATTACGAATATTCTATTAGGTACTCCACATTCCCACTATCTTATAATACCAATAGAGTACACAAACACGTGACCGAATATTCAATCGAGCACATATTGTTAAAAATAGGTATATTTAAAATAATATCCTATAATATCTCACTGTAGCAAGACTTGCTCAAAAATGGAACACAAGAAACTCTTTTAATAAAAATATATTAAAGTTAGAAATAATAAGACGTCGAAAGAGAAAATACCTATATAATAGTTCAATAGCTAAAGTTTAACTTGGCACAAACTGCTAACGATCGTTTCAGCCGTGAAACCACAGTGTAAACCCGCACTTAACTTGGTTGGAGACCTTATAATAGTCTCTCATAGAAGTGTCTTGTTATTTTTTAACCCCCGACGCAAAAAGAGGGGTGTTATAAGTTTGACCGCTATGTGTGTGTCTGTCTGTGGCACTGTAGCTTTTAAATGGGTGAATTGATTTGAATGTGGTTTTTTTTTATTTGAAAGCAGATTTTCTAGAAATGGTTCTCAGACATGTTTTATCAAAATCGGTTTAGCCGTTTGAAGATTATCAGCTCTTTTCTAGTTGATGTATGGATGTTAGTATTATCCACAGATCTGATCGATTTTAAATTTGGTATTCTATTATTTTAATGATATTAGAAGAACATGGTAAACTTAAACTGATGCTGCAGTATCACCTGGAATTTTCAGGATACCCAACTCCCTTACCAACTTACAGCACAGCATACAACACAACTACGACAAAAAAGTCAACTAAAAAGGTATAAATAAGACATCATAGACAGACAAATTCAAAATCCGGAGTCACACGTGTTAGGGCATAAATCAAACAGATTACGTGTGACTCCGGATTTTGAATTTGTCTATCTATGATGTCTTATTTATACCTTTTTAGTTGACTTTTTTGTCGTAGTTGGATTTAGATTTTTTTCTACACCATAGGTTAAATCCAAAATCCGATAGAAAAACTTTGTAAATACTATCAACTACTTAGAAAGTTTTTTTCTCTGAAAATGAGGATAAGTAACTATGTAAGTACGGATACCCTATTTTTTTATACGACTGTAATTAATGGCAATCCACACTGTTTCATAAAATGTAATGATAAAATATCAAATAATAATTTTCTTTGAGACGCTTCAGTAGCTATGTACACATACACCCCTACTTACATCTCTCACTATTCGATGGAAAAAATCTAGTACAGCATTAAGTCGCGGGAAAGAGCCGAGGCAGTAGGTTGCCCTCTTTCAAGTCAAGTCGGAACACTTGAATACCCCCTCCCCACACCACCGACAAGGCATAGACTATGTTTATTTGCATCGGATATTTCTTGGGAAAATACTTGAAAAAAACCTACGACTATAAATAATTTCTTGATGCGTAGAACTGTTGAAGTTGGTTGAGGAAATTATGCGTTACAAAATATTTATTTAGGTAGGAAACTTTTTTTCATGAAAGTTTTTAGTACCTACTTTATGTTTGGGTTTGTAAAGTTTTGGATATTTGGCAGAGTTGTACGATGTTAACCTTGACTAACTATTCCCAGCTTATTAAAAGTAGTTTTCTTTTTTAATCCATCTCCATCCTACAAAAGGATATACAAAAAATAAATACACATCTAACCCACACCCAAATATCATAACTTACACAAACCAACATAACCCTGAACCTCAACACAACGCCAAAGAAAAATTCGCTAAACCGCATTCGAAAATCGAACTACGCAGATCCGACAACAAGCGGTCTCTTATAACTTTTCCCTTTTAACCTTTCGTCCCCCCCCTTGGCCCCGCGGGCCGCGGCCCGTCGCCAGCTCCCTCGGGAGGCGGTCCCCAGGGCCGGCATCGACTCCCCTGGTGGGCCCCTCCCCTGCCACCACTCAATACCGACACGCCAAGCGGACGCCAAAGATTAAGCAGGTGGAAGTGTTGTTTATTGTGTCAAATGGGACGTTTGTGGAGTTAGGAATGTCGGTGTTTTGACGTATCTCGTAGTCGTTTTTGAGGGTTGTATTGAAAATAATGCAACTAGTTTTACTTTTTCATGGCTAATTAGACCAAGATATCTGTTACACCTAAATAAATCCAGCAAACCCACATAGTTGTCAGCAGAGTTTATAGGTCATTGTAATCTCTTTGGCAATTTCCATTCTTAGTATTACCGATTACTTTGAATTTGAAGTGAAGTTGAATTTTAGTTGTATTATTAATATATGCACAAGCTGAGCATAAATAAACAAGAACTGTCAATCAAGCACAACTTTAACTGGTTTTCAACTTTCAGTACAAATTGACCTTGGCAGAAAACTTTAACTTTTTGAAGACACTGAGGACAGATTGTCGTATCTGTACCCATCTAAATAACATCGTCGAGTTAATCTTTGCGTAACATGCGACGGGCCCATAACGGGCCCAGTTTTCGACTTGTTTTTCCGCGTGCTTCCATAGCAGGCGTTAATATTTCAGTGTGCACCAAATTCAAGGGTTAACTGTTCCCCGTCTACGTTGACGGTGTAAATAGACTGAACAATTGAACGATTTCTATTGTGATTAAATAGAACTGGGTACATGATTTGTGTATGTTTTGGAATTTCGCATGTGCAGTGTTGTTTACATGGGGCGTCAGTACTGCTGACGGGTCATGACCGGTCGGTTAAAGGCCACATTTTGTTATGATCTCTTAAAATCTACCCCAATAACGCATGACGTAAAGATAATAATCACCAGAGTTCATATACAAAGATATTGTGGCTAACAATCTTCAAGCTATGAAGGAAAATTCTGTGTTGAAATGAATAATACATATAAGACATCGGTCATACTGCTAAATGTCTGGTAGACATTAAATGATTTACTGCTTTTAAAGCAAGCAATATACCCATAATAAACTACTTTCTTTTCTCTATAAAACTGCACCTTTACGGCCAAACGAATATTTTATCATATCCCAATTTTTATTTTCCTTCCAATCTCTGACATTGTATTAAAAAGTATGGCTGCACTCATCGATTTCCAACCATGGTTCGGGACTTTCACTTCCTTCAATGCTTCCTATACCTACATATACATATATGTACATATGGAAGGCTGTAAATATAAAGCACTGTAGTAGTTTTTCCAATGTGTCGAGTGAGGAGGGTATCGCGGGCGACGCAGCATCCCAGCGTCGTCATGGCAACGCGATAAAACCTCGCCTTTTCATAGCCCTCCGTAACAGTAAACGTTAGTTTCAGAGAATTTTGCTTCGACGGAAATTGTATGGTTTTTATGTTGAACGCATATTGAGGATGGAGTGTTCGAAAAATCATGTGAATGTTTGTTTTTGTGGAAGTGATTTTCAGGCACATGAACTAAATTTGAAGGATTTATCTAAGTACTGGTTTTCGCCCGAGTGGATTTCGGGAATTATCCCACGGGAACGTACTACCAGGGTAGAAAGTATCTTTTAAGTTAATCCAGGCTATAAACTATACGTGTGCCAAATTTCATCTAAATTCGTTTAGCCGTTTTTGCGTGATTGAGTAACAAACATCCAAATCCACAAACTTTCACATTTATAAATACTTTTCTTTTTTTTTAAACGTTGCCCCACACTAGGAATTTCTCCTGTATTGTGAGTACATTTACAAACATTTAAACTCACATACACAAACAGCCAGACCCGGAACGACTACTTGTAGGTCATACAAATATTTGTTCCGTGCGGGAATCGTACCCGCGACACGCAGCGCAGCAGTCAATCGCTTAACCACGGCGCCAACCGTGCCGTCAATTACATTAGGATTATTTCAAAAGGGGCTAATTGGAGCCCTTCTGCAACTAAATGCCTGAACTCTTACGAGAGGCAATAAATGCCTGGTCGTGATAAAATTTGAACTTCAAAAATAAAGCCCGTCGTCCACGACGCTACTCAAAAATTCAAAGTGATCAGATACTAACTCAAATCATCAACGAGTAGCCAGAATTTCCTCTTTCCACATCTCTCTATGCAAAGCTTCTAAGTAATAGTTCTTATTGAAGGAAACCAGCTCATCCCGCCATCTTCGTCTAGTTCCGCCGAAATTAAGAGGGACCCATTTGGTCGTGAGTGTGGCCCATTGCCGGTACGACCGAAAAATTAAAAAAAAAAATCTATCGTTTTTATTGAAACATTCATTTGTTTCACCGCAGTAGTTGATAATGACAAGTGGTTCATTGTATAGAAATATTAACAGTGTGTCAAACAGGAAAAAAAATCCTGTTAGTCACACTGGTGTAACAATATGGTGTGACTACGAGTCGACAGCACTAGTATTTCAATGGTCCGTATAATACACATCTAATAACAAACTAATTCATTTGATACATAAGACATTGCAATGTGGTTGAAAAACAATAAACAAAACATTGAAATAAAATAACATGGTTGTAACCATGAAGCCAAAGCTTGTTCTAAATATCAGTTATTATTTCCTTAGCCATCTTCCAAAAACGAAATTAAGTCAAAATTCATCTAAAATTCTTACATATACTGTAGTAGGTAGTCTTTCAAATCTAAAAGCGCTTGCTCTCGGAGTCGAGTAGTTTCCAATTGACAATGTACCTACTGGTAGACGAGGCAATCGCTCGCGGCTTGTAAGCGCCTTTGCCCCCTCCCGTCTGCCAGAATTCTGCTAAAATACTTGTAGCTGCTCAGATGTATCTTGTTAACTTTGATTATAATAATATGTATTTATGTATTGTTAGGTCTTGTGGAAGATAGAAAGTAATGGGAATCTGGAACTTACATATACTATGTAGAGAGAAGTACAAAAAACTTTTCTAAATTGTCTATGTATTATGTGAACTGTGAACAGCTAAGAAGCTACAAAAATTTTATAGACAGATTTTTTTATATATAAAAATAAAATTAGCCGAAACATTTAGCGTCTTTTGATAAATATTGCAGACTTTAGAGGTACTGAAAACATTGCATATCCACAATTCGGAAGATATGTGCCAATTATTTGCGGCACATATCTTCATTCATAATGATCCAACCTAACTAATATCACTGAAAGTTAACGCAAAATATGTTTAATGGGCATGATCCTACACATTTTGTCTACACTAATTAATAAGTAAGAACGCGTCAAGGTTACCTTCTATACATTCATCTACCTTCTACTAAGCGTCATAACCTCCCTTTAATATTCATAAGCCCGAACTAGTCCGAATGGCCTCACACTTGAAACAAACACACTCGTACCTACTTACATGGCTACATTGGTCTTCGTGCACAATCAACATACAAAGACATGGGCCAACATTACGGGGCATCACTTCATTGTGGGCACCGGTCTAATTGTAACTACACTCTGGGGCACTATCAGCCGCTCAGCGATCCGCCGGGTAGGCGTGGGCCACTAATCTTCGACCCCTACATACCAATACGCTTCACCAATCCACTAAAAGAATACAGAACTTGTTACCAAGAAATAAAGTCGAAATTCGGTTGTAGAAAAAAGGTCGTATCTGCAAACGTAGCGAGGGTTAACGCACACTATCAACTCATTAAATTGCATCGCCTTTTTAATGAGTCTGAAAGTGAACAAAGGATATTGAGCGCGATTACATTAAGTACCTAGTTGTAGTGTTAGAAAGGTATGATAGTGTTTTGTGGACTATTTTCACGATGTTACCCGGTTACTGTTTTGTTATTAAATGAAAAACTTTGAACTTTGCGGTGTTGTGAGGTTGTAAGTGGCGGAATTTCTGTACGGAGTTGTTTTTTGAAGCCACTAATCGTGTTGTATTTGCTTTCAGTAGAGTATTTTTTACATGTATTGTGTAACTACTAGAACATCTATTTTTCTGTGATAATTGTATTGTACAAGAGTTTGATCTAGGAGGAATCGGATTCAAAAAAGCTGCGCAGCTTCAAAAAAGATTCTCATCAAACTATTGAACGCAAAACATCACTGAACGAAAATGATCAAGAGAGCAATGGTAGGATGAAGCAAGAAAATCATAATTTAACAATATTAATCATTCTTCACCCAATAATTTAACCCTCACTGACCCTTCACCCACAAAATGATAACCTCATCAAATATAGTTTCTACCGCTTACTTTTATATAAATACATGAAACATTATTACTTGCCGCCCTCATATTTATCCGGTGAATATGCTATAAAGTGATATCACGTGATCGTTTTCGGCCGGGTAATAGTTATAAATTACCCGGGTAGTTTATAAAAGCCGGTTAACCCGAGGTAAGCGGACAAGGAGTATAATTTATTATTGGGAAATTCGCGGGCGCGTATTTTCATACGCTATGCGGATCATGCTGTACGTAATTGAAGTGGCGTTATTAAGTTTGAAAGGTTATGGTCCCACGCTAACTAAGTGAACATTTAGAACGGTAGATACAAAATAATTGTTATCTTCTTGGCGTTACATAACATAACATCACGCCGGTATTCTCAAAGGGTTAGACAGAGATGTACTATCGAAGAAACGCATATCTATACACCGTAAGGACTATTTCTGCTCGTAGCGCTCAGCGGCTATGAAAGCAGCCGTTAAACAGATGTGGTCATCGTGTATACGGGATTTTGTGTTCAAACTGCTTAGATATGCGTTTCTTCGATAGTACCTATAGAACACTCACATTTCGCCAGTTATGTTTATGTCCCAAGTAATAGTGAACAGCAGTAATAGTGAATGCCATCATTCGGGCACAAATCCAGATTACGGGCTGCTAATGAGGCATTCCTTTATTTTCTTTTCATCCTATAATTATCAATCAACCCATCTAGATTAACTTATTAATTTTAGGAAGGTTTTTCATTCCCGGAAAATAATTCATCACGTTGGCTATGGTTGATATCATCAAATCAATGCGGGCTTGAATACGTCAACTCTTGATCCAAACCAGATCTAATTTTTCAACTAAGGAAAGTACGTAACGTGTACGCATCGTCACACCACACATAACAACCTTAACAAGTATATAATACTGAGGCACGGATACACTTTTGGCAGTCTAAAAAATCTTCAAGGGCGAATTTCATTTCCTGAACAAGATCAGCACTTCTAAACCGCATTCAAGAACTGTCACTGTCATTATTGTTATGGAATTTTGACACTGACAGCTCTTGAACGCAGTTTAATTAAAACTGATCGCGTTTAGTTTCATTGCTGAAATAGGTAGTTATCTGGTACATACCTATTTATTTTAATGACACAAACCGACCTAATTACAATCGTCGGCCTAACCATCTCTGAGTATTACTTCATTTCATATTTTCTTCGAAATCAACCACTAACATGTTGTTTTTATTTCTGTGAAATAATATACCGAATAAAACAGACAATCAATTCCATTAGGTAATTGTTAAGCATACTGATAACCAACTTAAACTATCCGTATATTCAAATCTAATGACTGTTTTCATTTGAATATACGTATAGATTTCATACAACTGTCAACATTTGTATGAAAGGGCTACAACAGGGCAAATTGAAGCAGGGTGGCAGTTTGCTTAACAATTCATTTCCCTGATTATATTATAAATACAAACATTTGTACTTATTTCGATAATTATTATTATCTAGTAAGTAAGTATGAATAGGTACGTGCATAAACCAATTCTTTCTCGGAAATTTTCATAACTATCGACTCTAGAATTTCGTAACTCCCGTACAACACATAACAAGATAGTTACCTAAACTAGTCTATAATATTGAGGCACGGATAGATTTTTGGCAGTGGAATAAGAAATATTCGCGGCTGCAGTGCGCACTGTATCATATCCGCAAGAGGGACCCGCTGAGTTATTGTACCGGCCGTATACTCGCGCACTGAAGGGTTAAAAAACCACTTGTGATTTAAAAAATTGTAGTATTATCTTTTTTTTATTTTTTTTTTGTTTTTTTTTTTCTGATAAACTTTTCAGTGTATGTGTATGTTCACAAAAACAATTTATTGTCTTATTCATTAAAACAAAACAATGATGAAACCGAAAAGTGTAAAGAATACAAATGATACAATGAGTATTTTCATATTTTTGAGTTATTTTAATTAAAAAAGTAATTCTGAAAGTAATTCAACTATACACTTAGAATGATTATAAATTTCAATTATAGATAAAATATGTAGAGATACATTTTATAAAACTAACAAGAAACTATCATCAATCAAAACTGAGTCAAGGCGTTACGTGGACGACTGTACCAGATGCTTTACATTCACGGGCCCTACAGGATATTTATCACTAGAAACTTTTAAGGTAAGCATATTTACGTCCTCTTAGTGGAAATATCTGATAAACTGCGATGGCTACGAATAAAGAAAAGAAAAATAAGTTTTTTTTTAAATTTGATTTTAATTAGTACACACGGCTACACATCAAGCTATATATTTCCAGTTTATGCTGACCCCGCATTGTATAGGATATCCGTACAACGAGAGGTCAGCTTATACTGGAACTGTATAGCTTAATGTGTAGCCGTGTGTACTAATAAAATAAATAAAAATATTAAAAATGAAGGCCCATCACGGTATGATTTATCTTCTTTTTTTTTCATATAAAAACTAGCTACATACTTAGAGCGAATTTCACAAATGAAACTGAACGCCATCAGCAAAAAAACCACGTTTAAGGGCTGTCATTGACATTATTTTTTGTGGAATTTTGACACTGACAACTTTTGAACGCATTCAGTTTCATTGGTGAAATTGGCATTAAATCGTTACAATATTTTTTTTTGAAAACCACGACGTCTTTGGTCGTTTGATTTATACCTTTATTATTGTTTCTTATTTTATTTTACCCGTATTATAAATTATTGTTTTCTGTTATCAATTTTCTACTATCTAAACAATAGCCAGAACAAAATGTTGCAACGAAACAACGCGAAAGGTATCTACCGAAAACCAAAACATAAACGTTATATCGCCGATCCTACCAAACTGCTCTATCAAAATATAACGACCACGATAAAAACGATGGAAAAGAAACCAAACGTTTCCGACGAATTTCCAAAGATCGTACAATAACGGTGTTCACATCTCTTTCTTACATAAGTGTAAAGTATATGTCTATCTTTTTTTAGCGGGACTTTTCCGTTTTATAGGCAAGTCGATAATATTTGGACCGCTTCGCGAGATATGGGTGTTAAATATTTTATGATGTCCAGTGCGGACTTCAGAGTTTGAAGTCGGCACGACCTTGTAAAGCCTTGTATGTTGTACAACGATACGCCGTCTGCAATTTTACTACACCGCTTATCTTATAGCGAACATCTATCAAGTTTAACCTCGAATTCTGTTAGGAAAGCTTATTTTGTCTTCAGCAAATAAGCTACAAAGTATATCCAATAGCAACGATGCTAGTATTCTTATTTGCAGAAAAGACTCAATTGTTTTCTACATTGAATAAAAACGTAATAAAATCCAAAAACAACCACTATCAGCCATCAAATCTATTCATTTGATCTACTTAATTACAACTCAGTTTTTTGTCATGTTTGTCTCTTACAAACTGTCTTGGCGTAATGTCATTAATCTTAGAAGCTGGCAGCGCAGCAAACGACCTCCCGTTAAGACCCTCCATGGGCTGGGTGCCCCGTAATATGCTTATGCAGCTAGAACAGGGAATAACTAAACACCAAAACCGTACAAGCCAAACACAACCTTCCACTAATTGCTATTAGTATCATTAACGCTTGTACAATCCACCGCCCCTTCCAACCTTTGGCCGCGATGCCAAATAGAAAATAAGAAAATAAAGGAATCCAAGCGCGAGAAAAAAAGGTAGTACGTAAGATGTATTTTTTCGCAGAGAAGCGTGTCGGTAGCATTGTTAAATATATCGTCCAATCAGTATCTCGGAACGAGGAGGAATTAGCGTTCCGAAGTGAACGACGGAGCGACGAATCCTGGTCTACCCTTTTATGCGGCGCAGCGTAATAAAAAAAAAGAAATCTTATTTGAATTTGGAAGACGAATTAAAAAAGAAAATGAATTCTGCACTAATTTAAACAGAGAGAGTTTCTAGACGATTTTCGGGGATCGGTCCAGCTTAATTAATGCATTAGAGTTGAAAGTCCCGACAACTCTTCATTTACGAACCATCCATTTTACTTTGTGTTTAACGTTTCATATCCGTAATAAGATTAAATTATAAAGTTTTAATAAATTAAATGTATTATTGAGTAGATACGACCAATGTTAGGTGTCAGTTCTAACAGCATTTTATATGTCCCCAAAAACTAATCAGAGATAAGAGGACGACCTTCCCACATTGATCCTTAGCCATCAGAAAGGTTACGAAGGCACTTCATCTTCATTCGGGAATCCCTTTAAGGAATCGTATCAGTTGTAATGAAAGCTAATTCTTTCATTAACTCTCCGTGACAACGGGAAAAAATGTAAGACAAACGAAAACAAATGTAAAGGAACTTTGGGTAAGTAAATATTTATATCTTTAGAGCGGTTTTTCCATTCAAAATGTGTTTTGATATTATTTGGAAAACATTGATAGATTATTAATTAAGACAACTTTTAATATCTGCCTCTTAAACTAATCTGAACACTAACACTTGACATATGAAAACAGCGTTGAGATTGAGACAAGGTATTCTAGTTTTTTAACCATTTATGTACTATCGAAGAAACGCATATCTGTACACTATAAGGACTATTCTTGCTTGCAGCGCTCGGCCGCTATACCAACGCTTACCTAGAAAAAAAAGGGTCGTGTGCACGGGATTTTGTTTTCAAATTGTTTAGATATGCGTTACCCCGATGGTACCTTCACACATTGAATAAACAGACAAGTAGAAAATTACGAACAAAGGTGATGCTTATTTCTAAAGAAATCTCTTCTAGCATACCTGCGATAGGAAAGTACGTAAGTTAAAGTAAGTTCTACAATGATCCAGGTACAGGGGCCGCACGTCAGTGGTGATACTTTGAACCTGATCTGGCTTCGCATCGTACGGAGTTTTAATAGAAAAAGAGGCCTTATACTGGTTTTGTTACCACTGACGTCGTGACGTGCGGCCTACTGTACAACCTCATCCTTGCCATAATTTAATTATGTCTTTTTATGTGATTCTTACAACCCTGCATTCCTACTGCAATACATCCGATTTATCAAATATATAAATCGTAACCCGATCTGACAAGGCGTTAATGGGTAGCTCAATGCAATTTAATCTACCCCAGTTGGCGTATAACCGAATTTCTTCCTTATACGCACATTTTACCCGAGAAAAAAATGTTTAGGGTTCTTTCTATGGGATGTTGAGTTGGTTAGCATAGATTTTGGGTTTTTTTTTTTATAGAGCCCGACTTTGATTTCCTTGGTTGAACACTTATAGTGAGCTCCCTAAGCGAAATTTTAATATATGTAGTAAGATATTAATAACCATTTAAAATTGGAACATTGTTTTGGTTCATCCACATAAATTATAAGGCTTTGACTTCTATTCTCGAGCTAAGAAAGTACTGCTAGGTTTGTATTTTTATTCTTAATTTTCCTAATTTAAAGTGTTCTTGTTATAAAGCCAATGAGAATAAAAACAATAGAATTGGATTATAATCCAACTCGTATCACATCGCACATCTAGTGTGCAAAAGATGTGTATCTAATATCAGCTGTGCACCCCCCGACATGTGAAACTAGCAATATAAAGTGAAAATTGAATTTACAACTGACAATTGAAGAAGGCGCTTCCATCAAAGGCGACCCCTGCGACATGTTTGCCGAAATACATTTTAAAAGAGCTCTCTATTCCTATAAAGAAGAATTATTATGTTATATCGAAAGTGTACGTAAGTGTACTTTTACTTCGGAAATCAATAAGAGACGGAGTTTGTTTTTAAACGTTATATTTTTGTGAAAATATTTTAATAATTCAAAACACTATACACGGTTCAACGAAGGAAAGGATATTAAAATTTAATTAAGGGGAAAAATTAATTAGTTAATATTATAATAAAAAAATATATTTTAAAGGGGGTTAAAGTATTTTTAAAGAACAAATTAAATAATTTATAATAAATAAAAAATCAAATCAAATCATTAATTTCTTTGATTGACCAAAGTGAATCAATTTGGTTGAACCGTGTATTCAAAGCCGAACATTTAAAATCGCAGAAAAGAAAGGTATGGCTGATATTTAATGATACCTTTAATTCTTAACATCTTTTAATTGATTGATTCATCTAAATTGAAAAGTATTAGTGAACCATTATTTAATTAAAACGTTGACTCTATAAAGATTCTCTATTTAAAGTATTCGTACATACATAAAAATCGTTCTACTCATTCTACTTAGCCCAATAAATCCCCAATAAACACTCATCGTACCATCGTAACACAAGCAAACATACACACAGGCAAACCACGCTAATGCAATTTACAAAGCAGCCAATCACGAGAGTCAGCCACATTGTTGTACAGTCGCCGTCAAAGAGCCAAAGGAAGCTCAGTGTTCCTTAATAATTAATTGGCGCTTAAACGCGCTGACGTCTTGGAGGCTCTCGGAGCCCCTAAGGGGGGCACTAACAGCTCCTATGCATATGCTTGCTATCCGTAAGTGGAGATGGGTTGGCTCCTGTTTTGAATTTGTAAATTGTTATACGGAATGAGATTTCTGTTGATAGGTGAGAAGAAAATTTGGTTTTGTGTTTGATCGTGTATGTTTGAAATTAAATTGTTTTTGTTTTGAAATAGAAATCACGAAAGGTAGCTTTGATTTACCTCCATAGAATTTAAACGCATTATGTGATGTGTAGTAGTGACTAATACTCCAAATCGTTCGGAACCAAAACTTCTCCCCTAAAAAATCTGTAAAATCCTAATGACAAAACTCACTATCATCAAGCTAATGGACATAAAACTGTGGTTACGCTGTAACAGGGTCGATTCAAGCCGCAATTAACTAAACATAAAATTGAAGAAGATTGGAGATACTATCAATCAAGTAAAAGGGCATGATTACATACAAATCTAGATAAACAAATGAATGGGCCACTCGTATAAATTGAATCTAAGTGATTTTTTGCTTTTTGTGGTTTTTGTGACAGAAGATTAAATTTTAAACGGTCTATTAGTAGAAAGAGAGTACTGTACCACGTTGATACTTTTAATGAAAGTACGTTTTTGATAGATATGGAAAGTCATAATGTAGTATCTAACATTGAAATAGACACTCTTAACAAGCGTGTTGAGGCTCTATGTGTAAATATTAACCAGGTTATATATAATCTAGAACATGCTGTAAATAAGAATTTTAAATGAGAAGAGTAATTTCCTATATCGTTACAAAATCATGAAGTAATGTTTAAACTACATAATACCGAATATCTACCGAAAAACGGTTTAGTGGAAACGGTTGAAAATAATGCCGCATCCAAACAGCGAGCTACTTACTACATCACAGACAGAATAAAAGTAACAATTTGTTTGCTATCTGACCCCAACTCACGCGATGTCATCATAAAAGCAACAATTAACTTTAGTTTGTTTTACTACCAAGTACTGGGTGTGTTTGTCTTCAAAGGAGATGTCACGCGTGAATTTGTATTTAAATTTAATGACGCTTTTACATTACCGCTTTTACTACCAACACTAATGAACGAATATAAATAAAACCAGATATCTGGCGTAAACTCACAGCAAAATACTCTCTTCACAAAATATAAATTACAAAAGAACGTCTATTATTAGGTAAGCCCAATATTATTTAAGCCTCGCCAATATGGCAGTATTACAGTTGAAATTCTCAACGAGTGGTAGGAAAGAGGGCGGATGATAAAACTCCGTCACTAATTAAATAGGCTCGAGACGTCCTAGTCTTAATAGATTTGTCGCTAATTTGAAGTCATTTTGCCGAGCTCAACGTTATATAAACCGTCGAATAAAATTTAATTAGAAATCATATTTGGAAGAAATAAATATTCTCGTTTCGGAGAAAATTATAAGTCAAGTAGAAATGATGTTATAAATATATAACACATACATTATGTGGTGGTTTTATAAAGGCAGAGGTGTGTGTAGGTTTGGTAGTAAAATAGCTCCATAGATTAGATCCTACATCGGGATCGGACTAGTTGCAATTCATCATTATTATTCCAGACAATTTATCAAGCGGTTGGCTCGCCGCGCCCGACCGGATCGCACATTCTAACGAGATGGTGAATTTTCACCGAATAATTTGCGAACCGACGAATCACGTATTGGAATCGGGAATGAGGTCGGAATTGAGATAGAAGACCCGAACATTGTGGAATAAAAGGAACTTCCAGTAAAAGATTTGCGTTGAAAGATAATAGGAATGATCATAATTAATGAGCGATGGAAATAAATACTACGATTTATTTCTAACAAGAATTTCTACAATATAAACTACTGTCAAATTAGGTTCGCATGACTTTTTCCGTCGTCACTGGAGCGCCTACAGTCAGAAGGTCGATGCGATTACGGGAGCTTATTACTGCGACTTTATCATATTTCAATTTACGATCACCAGACTTATCGAGTAGAAAATCGGGGGGCAACCAATACGCAGATATAAATCAGAAATGAGACGTCTCATTACCGAAATAACGATTTGATTTATTGATTTTGTAGCATATTTCACTGATAACGTCTACACTGGATTTTCGTACACGTTGTTTCCTCATAGAGACGGTACAAAATATCAATGTGAATTATTTAAAATTTAATACGCAGGATAAAATTCATAAGCTACGAAAGTTAGCCGCTAATATTACATAGGAATTTTAAGCTGAACAGTAGCATTAGATAAGTCGGCGGGCAAGAAAATGGTTGGTCGGAGGGAATAAGAAAACGGTCCTAGTTGTTAAGTCTTGCACAGTTTCTGTCGCTATCTCGTGGATAAGAAGCCTAATCACCAGTCGTCGTGTCTGTATCGGGCCGAGCGAAGCGCGCGAGTATTCCCCAGGGTACTCTTTTGGGACCAGTTTTCTTTTTTGGTTTACATTACACTGTAAGTGTGCCGAATTCTTTTGTTGCCGCCTCCGCTTTTTGTACAGATTTGTGTGATTTGTATTGTGTTTACTTGTGTTAGTATCGTTTTAACGGGATAAGTAGCGTAATTTGACGTGAAATGTATAAAATGTAGTAACAGAGTGGAAAAACTTATGCCTAGATAAAGAATGAAGACTACCACAATCATGAGTGTAGCTATAGCAAACTTCTGGTAAATTACCTATTCTGATTCTATAGAACAAAAACACCTAATAAAAAAGTCAGTTAAATAAATTTCTATTACAAACTCCTTTCTCCGGGAACAGAAGAAAGTGCAAAGCTATTAATAAAGGGACTTATGAAGTTATGGAAACTTTCTCAGTGTAACTGCAAACCGAGCCGTTCCAAAGTCGTGCACCAATAAACTTGTAGTTGGTAACTATTTGTAATATAAATTTATAGTTTCAAGTTACCACTGGTTTTCCGGTTTCTGCACCCGATTATTCCATACTTTTTAACAGAAATGAAAAGCAATATACAAAAATAGTTGGCTTGGCTGGTAATAAAAGTAAAGAAGGGCCCAATAAAGGTAGTCTTGAAAGATATCTAGATAAGTATCAAAACAAAAAGGTAATAGAGATATCAGACGGAAAAGGAATTT
The DNA here is from genome assembly GCA_916610215.1 of Omphaloscelis lunosa. Lineage (NCBI taxonomy): Eukaryota > Metazoa > Arthropoda > Insecta > Lepidoptera > Noctuidae > Omphaloscelis > Omphaloscelis lunosa. Next base: position 8,117,302 of record OU744255.1, read on the forward strand.
ATTTTGCGAGAAGAAAGAGGCGGGAGCGCGGCGCCGCGGCGTGTCTAATGAGATAATATAATAGCCGTGATTCCCTCACACCGGCGTTTACAGACCAAAAATCACCGGAAAACTGCAGCCGATAGAAACCCGCCTTTTGGTAACGTAATTTTAATTTGGAATTAGTATGTTGCGTTTGGAACTGCGGTATTTGTGAGTTTATCAACAGCAAATGGAAAAGTAACTAGTATTTAGTAGCACCTACTGGCGTAACACGCTTCAGCTGTATATGTTCAGAAGTTTTTTTTTATATATCTACAGACGATGGCCGAATAGCTACAAGTACTTGTATTGTATGTATGATTACTAAAGTAGCCTAAGGAATTGCCACTGATAAACCAGCTAGGATAGAGAATCATCAACTTCGGGATCTATGCCCAGGTTAGTGTTATGTTCATCTAGCATCATTAGTATCTACACACAACTTGTTTCAGCCCTATTTACGAACCATTAAATCGATTTAATTCCGAGTTATTTCTATCTTCCTCCGAGTACATTTATGCCCAAAATATGTCTCTATCAAATCGGCAGCACAAGAGGGTCATATCGAATTGGGAATCGATTTTGTCGCACCCGAAATAGGGTGTAAAGATTCCATTGTAATATAGATGTTGGCCATATGTCGAAAGAGACCGGACTTTTTGCCCCTTTACTATATAAATAAAAATGTCATTTAAAAAGATGCTTGATGCTATTCAATCGCTCAAATTATTGATTGGATTTTATGAAGACTTGATAGGTTTAGAAAGAAAAATATGTTCACTAACTTACAGCCGTGAAAAATGCCTACACATCCATGGTCTCTTATAAGTAAACTAGCTTTTTTATAAAATAACTCCTGAAATAACTCTTATTTTCCTCATTAAAATTCAATGACAACATTACACAGTAATTTTTTAAATCGGTTGCCAACACTCACGCTCCTACTCAATTAAAGACACCCCTAATTCAAAAACAAACTTTTAAAACGTCGCTTAATCCTTTAATAGCTATTCCAGTCACAATATGTTTAACACAACAATCTAGTTTGTCGATTAAGCCCCTCATACACGGTTTGCCTTTAAACTCAAGTACGACAAAACATCTTAATCATTACGGTTCATAAAATTCTTAAGTGATTGCGTAGGGGACCGTTTGCGTGGGCTTGAATTGATTTGGTAAAGTCCATCTTCTAAAGTACCTGCCCAGTAAACGGTAGTACTTATTGGAACAATATTGAGGGGTGTTTCAAATAATTTTAAGTGTAGTTGACTGAATTTTTTTTTTTTTTTTTTTCATTGGAATATTACTATTTTGGGGAGTAATAAAATTGAAAAGCTAATTATTGTAACATATAGCAGGAAATGATTATCTTTCGTTAATAGCTAAGTTTTTTAAATTTTATGACAAAAAAAATACAGGAAAATATCTATAAAAAAATTAAGTTTTGCTTTTGGATATAGGTAGTTGAAAAATTTCCCAGAATCAAAAAACCCGAACGAAAATATTTTTCTCTTAAAAAAAATACCATAAAACTAAAAAATATATATCGTAAAAATGTCCATAGCTTACAACAGTATCGCATAAGTTAATAGTAGAGTCGGCCGGGCACGCGGGCAGAGATAATGAAATTGTGTACAGAAGCGCAACGAGCCGCGAGCGTGTCTCGGCCAAAAATCCACTTAACAAATTGCTGCTGATTCGTAGGGTTCTGGATTGTTGCCTGCTTTTACCGTTACGTCAATTATTCGTCGTGTTATCGATACAGGAACGGTTTAGAGTGTTGTTTCGAGTTTTGTTTCCGATTGTGTAGGGATGGGAAAGGGTTTGGTATGATTGATGAAGTATCGAGTCCATTTTAGTGATATGAAGGTTTTCCTTAATTTACTGATTGTCATAGGTTTTTCCTAATGCAATAGGTACCTTTCGTCTTGCTAAGTAAAGATCGACTTTGCATCAGTGTAATATTAATTAACAATGTCGGTATCCTTGTTCACAATTAATTAAATGAGCATTAGTTAGATACAAACTATGAAAAACTAATCCATCATCTCTAATAAAAGTTACATTAAACGTCTGCAAAAAGTATGCTACTCATAAACTAACTTTTATGATCAAACATCCATTTGCTAAGTAAAAAGACTATAACGATGACGCATGCATAAAATAATGAAACCATTGGAGAACGTATCATTTCGCTGGCAGCGACAGTGCAAAAAAGTGAAACAGAAAAAAAAAACAAATTGCAAAAAACACGACTGTAATGAATTCGGTGTTGGGCGTTTCGCACGCAATTGCACAATTTCAATTATCGCATTAGTTCGCGAGTGTACTGTGGGCGAGGCACTGTACATGAATGGCTGATGGATATTGCTGCGTGTACTAGTGACTTGTGACAGTGATAGTACTTGATGCTTGACGTTAACTCGTGTAAATTGTATGTAGTTTTAAGTGCACTACAGCGTTTTCAAAAAGAAAATTTAGACACTGAGGATTGCATTTTTGAACAGGTGTTTTGTCCAGTGCTATCAGATTCCCGGTTTATTTTTGCAAAGTGTGGGTGTCATGATGATCAAAAGCTTTGTTAAATTGAACAATTTCCCACACCACCGATTGACAATAAATATTCATAAAAAATCCTTTTATGTGAAAATTCTCTTCTAATAATCAACATCACAAACCCGAGTTTAATTTAGATACATCAAACGCTCAAAAAATCACACAAGTTTTATTGGTGGTAAGGGAGAATTTCCACGATCAACTTCATGCGCCGAAAACCAAAGGAAAGTTGGCACAAAGGCAACCGTTGATTTTTTTTGTTTCCAAGGTAGAAAAAAATTTGAATCGAGCGAATTACAAAACCGACGCGCGACGTTTGGTGTTTAGGGTTGGCGAAAAGATATTAATATAAACCCTATTTTTACTACTAACAATAGATACGTAAATAAAAAGATAATAAACGCACATAATTTGTAATTTATTTACAGTATAGAATACAGTATAAATTGGCGTATATTTTAACTGTATAGGTATAATTAGCATTGAGTACATTTTTGAAAATCAATATGAGAACCTGAATGTCCCACTCGGTAAAAAATAGGGTTCATAATATGTCTGGCACTTACAAAAGGATAAAAGATAAAATATTTTAAAAAATAATGAAATTTTGTCTATAAACTTTAACTTAGAACCAATAGTGGTACAGCAAGTACATACTACCCACATATGAAATAATCTTGAAACAGGTAGAACATAATTGACAACCCTAAATTTCAAATATCGAACGACGTACCGAACGAGAGGCTCCTATCTCTATTGAATTCCCGAAAAAGGCCGAAAAATAAAAAAATAAAATAGAACGCCCCGCGACCCCTCGTATCAATAGTGGTCGCAGCTCTATTGAAATTTTCGGATATTTGTCAGCCTGATTAGCTGCCGCTCCTCCCGACACTGTTCTACATCAGAAGGCTGAATGGCTCAGCGTGAGACCGATGTGAGCGCAATTTTGTGCAGGCTTTTGTTTTTATTGAGTTGTTTGTGGCCCCCGATTGATGGCTGCCGAAATGCTGTGGGTTTACCTTCAGTATAGAGATTACCGAAAATGGTTCGAGTTAAATTAGAATTTTAGTTAATTGGCCGCATGGTTAGGGTGATTACTCTCACACAATAGATTTAATATATAGAAGTTTTTGACTCATAAAAAATGCAGGTTTTATTTCATATGTGGTCGTTATATCACATTTCTGTTCCTAACATACTTAATTCTGCCTAACAAAACTTTATCAACCACATATTACCTACATGCCAGCCAAAATGCAAAAACAAATTCCACACATCAACAGGGTCGCCCAAAGAGCTTTCAATAAAATTTCCGAACAAAAACTCTGCAATAGATATCTGGCAGCAACGATTGCAATAAAAATACAATGCAAACTGAGAGCCTCAAAAGTTTCTGTATCGTGAAAATGCATTTGCCTCGGGAAAGTTTCGAGATTGCCGTCATTGCAGGCTTGATGAATAGCCGCGAATTGTGGAATACGAAATTTTAACAAACGCTACTCTATTGTTTTTGTGTTCGCGATTCATTTTTGTTTTAGTTTCGAGTTTTTGTTGATTAATTGAGTACACTGTGAATAGGATGTTTGTGATGTTCGTAATGTGACATTAAGACTGTCAGATATATTTTTGATTTGTAAATTGAAATTATATATTTGTACCATAAATAATGAATAACTTGCAGACGTGTGTTCATAATATTATGAGTTACTAATTAAAATCAGTTTAAATGAGTAAAACTGTAAAGATGTTTTATGTTTTTTATAATTTATTATTCACTCACCTGTCGATGATAACTGGATCTGAGGGTGTTTCGTTTCTGTTACCACAACTCTTCTTGTCACAACACCGACTGTAAACAAATAATAATATTAGGAGAAGAATTTATAATTATTTTCTATTGCACTACAAATAATATTTTCACAAAGTAACAGATGTAAAAAATAACAGTGAAAATAACAGTTTAGATAACTACATCCACAATGTATCTTTAATCAAAATTAAGTTTAAAAAACTGTAACCCGACTACGGAAAATAAAACTGATCTAAAAAGTACGAAACAAGAAAATATTTCAGACAGAAATCTAGACATAGGTACAAAAATGGTCAAGGTAAAAGCTTTCGTCGCATGCCATTATAATTTTGTAGGTATTCCTGGCACCCACGTCGTATACAGGCATGCGACCACGGCTTTACCTTGACCGTTTATGTACCTATGTCTTAATTTCTGTTTGATTAATTTTCTTATTTCGTACTTTTTAGATCACTTTTATTTTTCCGTAATCGGGTTACAGTTTTTTAAGCTTAATTTTTATTTTGTACTTTAACGTTTTAACGCTTGATAAACGTTGCGACAAAGTAATAGTAATAACAATACAATAGGACAGAAATACATATTTTAATCATGCTTTTTATTACTTTTAATAGGTATTCATTTTACAGCCGCGCCGTAAGTAACGCAGTCTCACTTTAGTTCTCGTTTTTTAGTAAATTAAACATATTTATATACTTAGACAATATGATATATACACATATTTGTAATGAACTTGTCAAGACCTTTCTTTTGATACCAAACATGTCATGATTATCTCAAATTAATTATTTTCGAGGTCATAAATTTACGTGTAAAATCTACCATGTTAAATTTAGAAAAAAAATATACATCCAATGTCATCCAGACCTTTATTACGAATCTATTGATGCCTCATTCATCAAAATCGGTTCAGCAGTTTAGGCGCTACGGTGGAACATACGTAAAAGCAAACATACATACATACATAGACTGCTAAAATCATAACCCTTCCTTTTGGCTTTGCCGTAGTCGTCAAAAATAACATCAGAAAGTACAATAAATTCTCAATATCCGGACACATTAGGGCGATCCCCTATACCTTTAGCAGAGTACTCTTATACGGATACCTATTCGTTTTGGGAATAAAAATCAATATATCATGTGGCGAGGGGTTTAGAGATGCATCATGTCACTCAAACACGGCGATTTGTAATTTGTAATGATGAGAATATGAACAGTGAATTTTGATAAAAGAAATACTGTATTTTAAAATCAGGTAGGTACTAAAATGCCTAGTTTTTTTTTTTTTTGTCAACTTATGTATAATTAAAAGTTTCACCAAGCTTCACACAAATAAACATTATGGAACTAAAGTATAGCATGTGGCATGATTTTGTTTAAAGCATCAAATATAATAGTTATTTTAGAATATGTCAAAGAGCATTTTTTAAAGAAAACATGCTACTTAGTAACTGACAGAAACTAAGAGACAGTAATTTCTAAAGATACCTTTGTTTAAAACCAAAACATCATTCGAATTTACATATTTGTCATAAATAAAAATGTTTGTCAAAGCAGATTCTTCTTCCTAGTTAACAACAAAAAGAACGTTATCAAACGCCGTATCCACGCTAAACCAACAATACGCTGCACGCGCCCTACCGAGGGCTCCTTGACGCAAAGGGCAAAGACATTGAAAGGACAGACTCCCTAGAGACTCCTCCCCTGAAGACGAGCAACAGGGACGCACATATCCAGCAAAACGACACAACAACACACAGTCTAAGGTGGAATAAAATTTTAATTGCTCACACTGACGCGGTAGCGTATAGCCACACACCCATACATTGATATAATGGCGAGACACAGTACGCTTACGAGCGGAAAAACCACCCCAAACAAATGGTTAAATTAATAAGAACGCTCATTTCTTTGTGTGCCGGTTCGTAATTAGGAAGTTACAAGATGCGTCTGTGTGAAAGTGTTACTTGTTTACATTTGTAATGCTTGTACACTGTCTTATTTGGATTAGTCAAATTATTTTATTGTACTAACTCAATTAAAACTAAGTTTTGACAAACGTTTATTTGAAGTATTTCGAGGTAAAACATTATAGAAGAAGATGTAAAAGTATTCTTATGGATTGTCCGTAACGTTAAAAGAAATAAACCCGCCATTTTAAGGGACGTTACTCATACATTATGAGCAATTGTAAAAGTATTGACACCAGTCGTATCATGAATGGCCACAAAAGACTGCCGTTTGGAGAAACATGACCGAGCAATAATATTTTGGGAGTCAATATTTATGACAAATGACTATCGCTACCATTTTCTACGAAACAGAAGTGTGTGGAACGTTTATTTTTGGTATGTCGTTTTTCAAACATGGAATTCGAATGTGGCTCTATGGTGTCGGCCATTTTATATGCCAGTTATAAAGATTTTTGTAATAAGGCTCATTACTCCGTACTTTTTAGAGGCTAAATGAAACAATGAAACTCCTTTCTAATGATTTTCAGTTTTGCAGTGACTACGAAAGTAAAATGATTACGCACCTGCACATAACTTCGTGTGTTAGTAAAACCCTGCACATTTCTGGATTCTTGTCTTGACCTTCATAGACAATAGGCTGAAACAAAGACAAATATTAATATTCATATTTTCTTCTTACCTACCCTACAAGTACATAAATATAAAATAAGTACCAATTTAATTTAGTTATAGTTTTGAATTACTTGAGTCAGAAATTCTCACTAACCTAAATTATAAATTAGGGACGCAAGATCATAAATGATATTATTTAATTAAAAATCGTCCAACAGATAAGATAAAATGGGCCGTCTTCATCAAGCTATTACTTTTGTTAATTCATGCACCCTCGCGTGCATAATTATTGCATTTTATATTATCTTAACCAAAAACTTATTTGCATAATTCCCGCATTGAATTCACGAAGCTGATAACCTTTTAAAAATCGATGGAAACGCCATTTTTATTACTCATAATTATTATAAAAAAAAGATAAAATTTGAAAGAAAACTACGAAAAATTCTGAAGTTAAAACTATTTCATAGTTTACTTTGAAGAGATTTTGACTCCAAACATTATCTTAGTAATAGATTTCTGGTCTTAATTATTTTCATCTGGTAACATTCAGCCGTAACACGTGTGCAGTGTGTTCATCAAACAATATCTAATTACTGGTAACCCCAAATGATAGAGGGTATAAAAATATTGTTAATCTTTGTACTTAATGGATAATCGTTTTCATGAGAATTATGTTATTTATCTTCGCATTTTTTTTTATTATTTTCTTTCTACAAAATGTTAACATTTCTACTTGATGGTTATATTTAAGATTTATTATTTGTGGGATTTGGCGCTGATAGCCGAAATACAGGCTTTCGCCTAGTTCGGCTACAGATGTCAAATTAATATGTAACTAGAAAATATAGCCTATAAGACATTTGTATCATTGTAAACAATTATTGAAATAAGCTTATTTATTATTAATTCGTTTATTACCATGCCAATAATATTTAATATTCCAAAAATATTTTTTCGCATAATGTTTCCTTTAACTACAAAAAAAAAAAAAAAGTTGCCGCTCTTTCCCCAACACGCTCAATCAGTGTTCAAACAAAAAAATAAAGAAAACCATTTTACCCTAAAAATCATAAAACCACACATGTGTATACAACAATTTGCACAACTATTACTGACACATCCAACATTAGTTTGAGCCCCCTAAATCCAAAATAGATTTTTACATCCCTGACAAAATATTTAATTGAATATGAAACAGGGGTATTATCGTCTTTTGTACCATGGATTTATAAGGACTTTGCTTTGTATATTGTAATAGGTATCTAAGGGTCATACAAAAGTATTTAGGAACACCAAAATAGCTTTGGGGTCGTATTTTCTGCATTTGGCTTAAGTATAAGTAAGGGGATGGGATCAGGTGTGGTTGTAAATCAAATAGATTTTGTATAGCGTTGTTGCAGTTGGTGTAATCAATAGTCGTAATGACTGGATGATATAAATAAATGATTTGGGATTTGAAGACAAAACCAAGTATTTTTTTAAGTTTATGGTTATCCTATTCACCTGCCTATCCTTTAGGATAATCTCTGAAGACATTGATGAACAATGGATTGATGAAATTAAGATTTAAGACATTGGTGGCCAATTTATTTACGTATTGCCACCAGAATCAAAAGATAGTCCTTGAACAAGCAATATTGGCATTCAAATAAAACAAACATTAAACGCTAAACGATTTCAAAAGGAAAAGGCCAGATCAGATCTAAAGGTCATTCTTATCAGAGACCTTCACCAAGTTTCAAAAGTACAAACAGTTTGTAACTAACATTTCTTTGGTAAGAAACTAAAAACAAAAACATTAGGACCAGATAGTGGTGTGAACTAAAATTTTTCAAGTTCACTCTTTGAAATGAGACGATCCCCCAGGATGTCTGGGGTCGACGCCGCACTGGGCATAGTCCGTCGCATGGGATTCAATCTCTGGGGAATTAGTGAGGACTTAAAAAAATAGACTAGTGTTGTCTGTGGTTAAATATTTTGGTAATTAGCGATGTGTCGTTGAGGTATTGAATGCATATTTTGGGTAAATTATTTCATTTCATTAAACCTATGTTTTAATGACCTGCATACTTCATAATTTTTCGAATAGACACTAGATAGTGGTAAGTTGGGTTTTTGAGGGCAATATTTTCGTCATCCAAAAAATACTTGTAACTTTGAAATTACTACATTACTTTAAAAGAAGGACCTTTTAGGTCGAAATTGGCTTACCCCACTATCTAAACTTAATTGAATAAAACAGATTGAAACAAAGGAGGTAATCGTCCAAAATGTCACGTAACATTATCTTAATAAGTTCGTACAAATCGAGTGACACGCAAAAGAGTCGTTCACAAAAATGGCGATGAAAAGATGTTCGGGTAATAGTGAGTTACGGTCGATTTAATTGTATTAAAACGTTAGGCTTCGGGCACACGGGCAATCAGCTAATGCCGTACGGTGCATGCGAACGGGACACGCAACTCTTGTTTTGGTAAGACGCAAAAATAAGACTCAAACGTCCGTGTGCACATTATATCAAAGCACTCTATGAAATATGGCGCGCGGAGTTCTGGGAATGTGCGGGCTAGAAAAACGTTAATAATTTTGCGCTTCGTTTGAATTGCTAATGGATACGCTCATACAATATGCAACAAAATACGAATATTAAATAATTTTTTTTATATCAAATTTGTGTAATCATTACCCATAGAACTTACAACTACCGGATTATTTGTGTTCCCATACTAAATCACTATCATATCAATATCTAAAACATCAATCTGCCGACCCTCTGTTTGGATATAGTCTTAAGATACTTGCTCATAGTTCGCCGAATGAGATTCGGATAAATCCCATAGAACGTCCATGATCTGAATAGAGAGGCGTGCGCGGCGCACGTGGCCTTATGATTATGTTTATTTAACGATGTTCAAACAACATATTAATTTGGTTGCCTTTTGTTGAGAAAATGACTTTCGGAAGCTGGTTTACGAAGAATTACGGACCAGTTTTATTGATAAAAGTCGAAATAAACCAGCAATTGGTATTGCGAAAAGTTTAATTTCTGAGGCTTTTTAGGGTTCCGTACCTCAAAAGGAAAAAACGGAACCGTTATAGGATCAATCGTGTGTCTGTCTGTCCGTCTGGCGCAGCCAATTTACTACGAATCTAATAGATCGATTAAGTTGTTTAGTACACATATCGATTTCTGTGACCCAAACACGAACGTGTAAAATAAATAAATGAATTTTGAATAGGCCCCTCTATTCAAAATTCATTTATTTATGTCACTTTTCAGGGGCAAAAAAAAATTATAAAAAATATTTTGCTTTCTGTCATATCAACTGAAAGGGCTTGTTGTGAGGATCTCATTTTTTTTCCATATTTTTAAAATAAATACATTTAAAGATATGTAAGAAAATAGATGTAAATTCATCATTCGCCCCCTATCTCCGAAATTACTGAGCCTAAAATTTTGAAAAAATTGCAGAACATAGTTTCACATAGATACATAGATTAAAGGAAAACCTATAATCACGGTCTTAAAATAACATGGTAAATCTCCTAATATTGTGCGAACAAACGTACATTTGCAGTTGGAATTTATGGGAGAACATGTTTTTCAACTACAATGTTAAGTTTGTAATTAGGATAAATTCATCCCAACTTTGTGCGTGGTCCGACACGCACTTGCCCGGTTTTTATTGATAAGCTTGAGTTTGACCACTATCTCACCTGAAGGTTAGCAATGAAGTGGTTGACGATGGAGCACGCTTGCCTAGAAGTAGCCTATTCACTATCGACTTAAAGACCCCTGGGTTCCAGCTGTAAACCTACACCACCACAGACTCCGGCAGAGAATTTGAATTCCTTACCTGAACGCACATTGAAAGTGCCTAAGTTTTCGTAAACAGAAGTTATACATTCGACAATATTATTTGATATAATAGTTCAAATTTTATTTCACATTACGTTTTTAAAAAATCTGTTAATAAAGAAATTAGCTATAGATAGAGAATTAGGTATAATAGAGTGTTCAAAGTTTATTTGGGAACCAAAAAAACTGGACATTAGAGCTGTACACATATTTACCTACTTTCTTAATATGTTACAGCCATTTAGAGAAAAAGACTGTAAAATCTAAGTACGTAAATAAATTGTACTTCAGTGCAACAGCAGTAATAATAAAAATATCTACAGTAACTGTTCTGGCAAGGTTGCCAGGCTTCTTTGCCTAGTGCATAAATCTTGGAGCTTGTTGTCTTTTTAATGTTTTTACTACCGTTTTCATAAACAATTCTACATGAAGAATCTAACTAATACCATTAAACGAGCAATTCTTGTATATATGTACCTATATATATAATCTGAAATTTGGAAACGGCTCCAACGATTTTCATGAAATTTTGTAGTTGGGGTTTTGGTGAATGAATCTAGCTAGGTTTTATTTTTAAAAGACGTCGTTCAAAAAACAAATAACCAGGTCATCCATATATTAACTTATAAACTGAAGAACTATTATTTAGTAAGTTACTAATGACATTGTTTTGTTGGTAAACAGAAAAATTGTTATAATAACTGAGAAGAACGAAAGCATTAAATGACACTGATGGGCAATAGACCTCATACTAAAGTCAGACACACAATTGCCCGTATTCTTAAACACAACTCAATTTAAACCTTACATTTCTTACTATATCTGTCACTGTATCGTACAGTGAAGAACTGCAAATGTTAAGCACTTTAAGGTTAATTTATAGTTGCACCTTGTTTTTTTCCGATTACTGCCAACATTTTAAATGAAAATGACAGTTCACAAATATGAAATGCGCCCGATAAGTGGGAAGACAACGTGTTAAAAATTGCAAAAGAAAAGGAAATTTTTAAACAATTTTTCTATTGTAAAGAGATCGACATAAATAGTTTTAAAGATAGTAAGTAGTCTTGAAGTTAAGTGGCATTTGAGAGACCAGGATTAGATCTTTAAGGATAGCCTATTGTAATTTTAGATGAACAGAACAACAACACACAGTTAATACAACAACAATAATAGCATTTTAAGTGCAAACCTGTTACTAAGAATTTATGAATCTATTAGTTCTCCGCACTAAAATTATTTTTTATTATTGCAACAGCAAAACCAAACCCTATATTTGTCCAACTTGACCCAATACATCTTCCACAACATACCTACGTAACACAAAACAAAATTGTTGCCTGCACAGCAAAATTTCCCAGTCTGTATGCGTTGTTGCTCATGTAAATCACGCGACAGTGCGATACAAGTACGCCAAGTACGCCGAGTACAAGAAGTACGTCTCAAGTCTACTGCAGCACACTTTTTATTTGTTACTCGCTCATAAAACTACGCTATCGCGCGCGTGGTTGTGATAGAATATAATTTATTTGGTTGGTATATTATTGCGTTATTTGTAGGGATTTTATGAGGAAAATTTCAACAACAAGTTTTTAATTTAGAAAATAAGTTGCTAAATCTTATGTGCCAGTAATTTAACAGGTCGGTAACTGATTGTTTTTTTTTTTTTTTTTCATATTTATTTAGGAACTTTTATAACCGCAATGCGTATAAAAGAAAAGAAAGAAAAACATTTTTTTTGGACACAGTTCGTGAAACACAAAACCTAATATCAAAGTGAAAACAAAAAAAAAATATGTTTTCAAAAAAATAGTGTATGCTCACGGCTGTGCCAAAAAAGTTCATTTCAGCATTAATGCCAGACACATCAGACAGACAGTCCCATCGTTCTCTAAATAAATAATAACATAACTAGTTGTACCCCGCGTTTTCACCCGCATAAGTCTCGATCCCATGAGAATATCGGGATCTGAAGTACCCTATGTCCTAACCCAAATCATGGTCTACCCATGTGCTAAATTTCATCCAAATCCGTACAACTGTTTTAGCGTGAAAGCACGCACAAACAAACAATAAAAAAACTAATCTTTTCTCTTTGTATTATATTAGTTTAGATATTATACTAATATTTGTATAATATTAGTTTATATACACACTGCTATGGATTACATTTGGGCCATAAACCTGAACAGACTCTTCGCATTATCACCATTTGGTTGTATCAACACTCAATGATAAAATAGTTTAAGGCGAAAGTGTAATGGTGAATGGAGCAATAAGGTGTAATATCACGTACAAGTTATCGATTACAGAAATTAAGTTGACATACATTTTTCGGTTAGGTACTTAAGGCCCTCCATGATAAAATAGTACAAGGCGAATAAGTGCGCATAAGTTCTCAACACGTATACAAGACAAGACCCTGTACAGTCATAATTCTAAGCAACCCCTTCGAAAGGGTAAGGGGTGAATATGTGGTGCAGTTTTAATTAGCTTTCTTAATTTATATTTATGGTAGCTTTTGTTGACTGCAATCGAACTTTGCACCGTCTTGCGTACATAAGTTTTGCATACACTAACATATCTAACACTGAAAATGTAAAAAAAACGGGCGAGCCTTACAGTAGTTGCATATGATGTGTACCATCTGACACCTCACTTTGGTATTATGCAACATTAAGGTATTAAGCACATTAAAGGGGCGGGACCACGTCAAGGTCGTTTCTGACGGCCAACTCTAGCACAGCGCGTGCTCATTGGTCAAATCAAATAGCACGCACTTCCCCGGCTTCCTGTTACACACTTCCATCCCTTTTCACGAAATCACTCCCACAGATTGCAGGAAAGCGAGAAGAAAGATGTTACACATAAAAAAGTTACATTTTTCTTAAGGCAATGCTCAAACGTGCTGCAAAAGACGTATTATGCTGATGGACAAATAATATTATACCTAATGGATAAAGTTTAACATGCGGGTTTGATGTGTGATAGTTTATTTTATTTACATATTTTACTTTGCTTTGATAGAAAAAAAATCACAACAAAATGAATTTCACCAAAAAACCAGTCCTTCAAAAAAGGCATCGACGAATTGAGAAACTCATTTTTTTGAACGTAATTAAAAATAGTGACAACAGTCTCCTGAGCATTGTTGCTGATAAAACTGAAGGCCACCTGATGGAGCACCTGTGCGCAGTGCAGGTATTGTTGCCAGGTGTCTCCAGAAGATGGCTTAATCGATATAGTGGTCAACACAACTTAGGGTTGTGTTGTATTATTGTTATTATTTCTGATTGTTTATGTTTACGTCTTCATTGTATACTTTTATGTCTTATGCCGACGAGATAGAAAAGGTAGCGGGCCAGAATTGGCCTGCAGTAGCACAGGACAAAAAAGAGTGGCAAGAAACGGAGGAGGCCATTACCCAAAGAGAGGTCCTTAATTAATTTCCTAAATTTTATTTAAATTTCCTTTTTTTTGTTATACTTTGTTTATTTACTTCTTAATTAAAGAAAAAAAGAGGCTTTATCATTATGTCTTCATTATTTATACTAAAAAGGTTAATTATTAATCCACCATTTTTTAGTATTACTTAAAATACTAACTAATTAATTAAAAATAAAATAAATAATGATAAATAAATAAACAAAAATGCCCTCAATAACGACTTACCAAACAAAACACTGCAACCTGTATACCACATGCGATTCCGTAATTCTTAGTTAACAATGTTCGGCCTAAGTTAATTATGTTCTCAACATAAATCTTTGGTAATTGGCCTCTGGTTACACAATACTAAGAGAGGACGTGTTGAAATTATATATGTGAGGTGGTGAAGTTTCATGACGTTGTACTTAATACTGTTATTTGTAGTGTTTATAATTGCTGTTGATTTTTGGTAGAAATTTTGGTCAGATTAATTTTCTACTTTAAGTGGATCCGCAGTTTTAGTCTGCGAAATACAATTTCTTACGTTTTTTTGCAATTTGCGACCTGCAAATTAATTGCAAAAAACGTGTATCAAGTTGTGTCTGATCAAAATATGATTTGCGAATATAATAAATATGTATTTACAGAATTATAATCATTAATACATATTTTTTAGTAAGATTTATTCCATATGAACAAATCTCTTTTGGTAAAGTTCTTATCGAACAGTTTTATTTTAGTAGAATCAACAAACCTAGTGTTTTGTCAAATAAAATTAGCCATCTACTCTATTGAATATAGGTAACAAGTTAGTAATATCATCAGTTAGTATAATGACACGAATGTGAAGCGACTCTCTCTTATAGAGGTTTCTTTTTCTCACTTATAGAGCTTTTAGAGGGTTAAAATGACAGGACCTGGCAATTAATCTCATTTAAAGAGTAAAAAATTAGTTATTTCGTGGAATTAATATTCCACGAAGTTACTAACTTTTTATAGGTACAGTCAAACCTGAGTAATTAGAACTGGGTAAGCGAGAAAACTCTATAAATGAGAGAATTTCCCATGAGATATTATTTAGATCAGACTTTTTCACAATCTGACATTTTGTTCCCTATTTGTGTCTGTAACTTTAATAGTACAAACTTTATTTTTATTGACACATTATTTGTTTGCAACTATCACCATAATTAGAGGTTCAACTTTCTTCTGTCATCTGGTACTTTCACATCAGACTCGCATACAATTCCCACGTAACAAAATCCCTGTAAACGGATCAACACCTACCTAGCATCCACCAGCTGATCTAACCCTTACGTCGATCAAAATCTTTCAACACATGACACTTCCATTCAGTGTCAAATTCTAAACAAAACTAAAATAAAATTGTAACACGAGATAAAGATAATGATTGTGCTCAAACGCAATGCAATTTACTTGACCAAGGGGCGTGTGGATTAGGGGCCTAATCGGGCGGCGGCGATGACAATCAGCCGTGTGGATGCCACGTGGATGGCACGTGACTACATGGGGCACTTTTGGTACCACCATTATGGGAGAAACTAGACATGTGTCGCAAAGTCTGTATTTAGAGTTGGACTAAAATTGTGACACGGTGTCTTGTCTTGCCATGGCCTTGTAAAGACGGTCATACACGTAACTGCAAGCCGTTATGATTTATCGTTTTAAATAGCACTGAGCGATATCGAACCGCATCGCTATGCGGTTAAGTGTACGGCCACCTTAAGTGAGTTAGAGACAAACAATTGAAGATCTTACCTGTTTCGTCACCGAATCGATGAGTCGGACGAATATGTCTTGTTCTTGTCGGATACCTGTGGAAAATGGAAGAAAATAAATTTCACGTCTACAGTAGAAGGTTTTATTAGTTTTGAGAATCCTTACCTTGAACTTACTTACATAATGTAGAATTATATAAGATATTTTTGATTTCATTAAAAGGGTACATGAGTTACAAGTTTTTTGTTCAAACTTTAAATACAGACAAAAACTTCATCAAAACAAAAAACATTTGAAATAATTGCATTACTAACATACACCCCCAGTATGTCTTCTAACATGTTGTGTTTATATTAAGATCGTTCTAATTCTCGCTCCTATAAAACAGTAACATTTACACATAGTAGCAATAAAGATCGTAGCAAGCTACGGGCTACGAGCGTAGCACGACGTAGCGGCAGACATTGCACAATTTGTTAACCTCCTACAATTGCCTCTACGCTTCGTTCTCTCCTTTTAGAGTTCCGTGCCCGAAACGTTTGAATTAACTTAACTTTTGTATCTAAGGTTTTATGTATTGCAATTAAAATAAAATACCTTGCATAATTATGGGACAAATAGAATAGTTCGTTTTGGGAATTACAAATCACGCTGTATTTTGTAATAAGTTTTAAGTTGACACTTTATTCTTTAAAACTCGGTTAAAATGGTTGAATGCCCTTTTTAACCCCATTCGATTGCATTTTGTTTTAATGTTTGTTACCTCAGAACTTTCGACTGGGTGAACCGGTTTTGATGATTCTTTTTTTATTTGAAATTTGCTGGTGCTTCTCGTGTGGTCCCATTTCAATTCGGTCCAGTTCTGACAATGGCATCCATGAGAAAACCATACACAAATGGACGAATAACTCAATATCACGCCAATCGATTTCGATGATTCTTTTTTTATAGTAACTCCTGCAGTTGCTCTTGGAAAGCACCATTTGGTGAAGTGGAACTGATGATGAAGACCACAAATGGCCACCGGAATTACTCAATAATAAGTACTTCACGGGTTGCGATTCGATTACTTTAATATGGTTGTAATGCAATTTATGCTCGTCACAATAAATATGGAGAAGTAGAGCTGATGGTTAAGTACCAGGAGAACTCCTCAACGATTAACGTCCCTGCATCGAAAAAAGCAATATTTTGTAAAAGACGACGAGCAGTTGAGATTGGGATATTGTAACTTAAATAAATTACAAACTACCCTCTAAAAAGCGAGAAATCGGGCACTAGGCGAGGCGACAACTAAATGAAAGCCTAAATAACAGCGCGTTGTTGGGTTTTTGACTTTCAGCGCCAAGCCGAGCATCGAAATGAGACGAGCATCGAAATGAAACGAGCATGAAAATCCAATGCTTTTATTGATTTTTAACTTATATTTTAAACAAGAATTTCTTTCTCATTTCTCCTTTCGCAGGTCTGCTAGAAGAAATTTCTTAAGGAATTAGCAGTACCTTTGTACTCTAAATTATAATTAGGTCGTATCTCTATGTATTTCATTGTGTACATAATTAATAAAATACATAAGAATCGCATTTTCAAATTATTCAAATAGCTTACAATATTCCAACCATATTAATTTTTAAAATTAACAACCCTAGCTTTTCTAAGCTCAGCACCGTCTCATTTGCCCAACTCAACAAGCTCCAATAACATAGTCTAAGAGCTTCATTGCAGTCGTCATTCATAGTCCAAGAGCTCGCTATTCTGTGCCAATTTTCCATTATCCCTGGTCTAGCGGCAAGACAGCAAATATTTACAATGCCAACCATCGCGTATAGTCTGTGTTGTCACCGACGTCTGTTGAATACGAGATTGAGGTTTACATTTGATTTATGCCTTCTTGCTATGGAACACGGGGTATAATTGCTTGTTTAAATGTTTTGTAGGATATTTAAAATGGTATGTTTTAAAATTTTAATATTGCTTTTTTGACATATGCTTATTTTTATAGGTTTATAGGTGGTGATTTAAAGATGTTAAATTTCAACTGGTTTAATTTATTTTTTCTAGCTGAAATTTTGGAAATATTTTATTTTTTTAATTTGTTTTATTTTTTTTATTTATTGAATTTGGTTTTTAATTTGTTAAGTCTACAGTTTTGGTCGATATTAAAAGATAAGTAATTCATTTATATACTGAGGTTTAATTACTGCAAAGTTTACAAGTTTAGTGAGAAATAATCTCCCAAAAATAATGTTATATCCCTAAAAATAACCTTAATATATTTCGAAGTAGCATGTGCCATCTTTAAGGCATTGAATAGCTATTGATGACAATAGCTATTCAATGACAGTACGACAATGCAAGTCAAGTCGGGCAATATTTGCTCAACTCCCGACCACCGGGCGATAATGCTCTGGACATCACTGTGTTGACGATTGAGACGATCTACCTATACAATTATGTCTATGACTTTACGTAGTACATACAGGGTGCATATTTTAAGTGTAGCAAGGTTTGATTGAGGAACGTTATAATTACGTAACTATGTCTGAATTCTTCTTAATTTTATTAGCACGACAATATCGCAAAAAAATTAAAAGGTTCCGTTATCTTTTCTTATGAAACAAGTTCTTGTAAAACACATAGATTTTTTGTTGCTCAGATATTTAAAACAAAACGAAATATTGATATCAATATGTGACATTCAAAACATTGAAAAACACTGGTTTAAAACCACGGTATAGAAAATACAAGATTAAAACTTTTCAATATATTTTGTAAAACCCAAAATTACTCCTGACAGAGGACGACAGTTACTAGAGTTTCCCCTCAACATAAAAAGGGAGGATTTGTCCATCTATATCTTGAAACTCGTCATGGAGTAACCCCAAAACTGGGCAGATAGTCACTTACCATTTGCATAAAGTAATTGAAGTCTGTACTGGATGCCGTTGTTCGTCTTTTGTCCTTCAACTTCCTGTAAAGAAATTTTATGGTTAATGGAATAGTCTGATGTATAGAAATGCTTGAATTGGTGTACCATTTTTTTTTATTCATATTTTTTTAAATGCCCTTTTTATCACTAGATCTATGAATATGGTTAGGGTAATTAAGCCGTAACGTTTATGTATTAACATGATAACCTCGATAAATAACTTAACATTATAAGTGCAGCTAGCACTTAATACCACAGTTATGTGAGGTAAGGTTATGTTTAAATAAAAGGTGTTTCATAGATAATTTTAATTATTACTTTATTTTAAGGCATTTTTTTTGTTGTTTTTAAACCGACTAAAAGCTACGAAAGACAGCCTTCAAAAAGTGATAAAAAGTTCAATTAAATCAAATCCAAAAATAAACTAAAGCCTGTCAGAAATATAGGTACTACAGTTACATATAAAGTGCGGGCCACACATTTAGTAAAAACTCGAACACGACTGTTTACTATGTGAATAATTAACACGACGCCAACAAACAAGACGTGTGAACGCGCCAACGCCCTCTGGCGACAGACACTGTAACTTATATAATAGGGAGACATATTTTTGTTTTTCACTTGTTTTTGATCGCGGTAATGTTAATATTGGTGGATTTTTATGCGGAATACAAGCCGTGTGCCCGATTGGATTTTCCATCGGCAAAAATGATGAAGTTTCATACACTATAGTTAAAAAATTCAAAAATCCATCCTTAGTCCTCACTTTCGCTTTTTATACAACTCCAATGACTGTTAGTGAATGAATTTAAGATGGTTCTTCTACCTAGAAGCTTATTAGATGCTTCGGTTGATGACTTGTAAGTGTTCTCACCTCTTAAAGACAAAGTATTCGTACAGTTTGGTCTGGAGACAAGAATCTTGATTCATCTGTTGATAATGTCGGTAATGATTTTTCAGTAATCATATCAAATAATCTCGAAAGAAGAACCTAATCATTGTTTCTAAAGTTTTTAAGTAGGTATAATCAGATCAAAAACTGATAATGAAGTAGACACATTTCATACAGGAAAATCTACAAAAAGTATAAGTTTCTCAAAACCCAAAAGTTAAATTTTAACACATGCCACCAGCACGCATGCGTATTATGTAAATAAACCATTGTGCACACAATAGAAATCATGTCGAAGCGATCCTGATTGATGAACTCGAGTGAATCGCGATTCGTATCTCGTCTCGAACGTTTCTTGATAAACTAACAATATGACGCCGTATTGAAAGGGGCTAACTAAGTTGAAAGTTATTTAGATACGCTGCGTAATCGGCTCAGTTTTGTTGGGCTTTAATTTATTGTTATATAAATTAAATACCTATCTGCCTATATGTAATTCTATTTCGAGTGAAAGGATGGTGGATACCCGATTGCAATTTTTGTAACAGTATCTCAATGACAATCACGGTACAATAAAGGAAAGGCCAAATAGGATTTATAATACGTTACCAAAGTCGGTTACAAAACTAAGCGATGGAAAGTTTAAAAGCACATCAAACGTGTCCTTATCAAAAATGCATATAAGACTACGTTGAAGACAAGGAAGTTTGGCAATAATTCCTTCTGCACATGTTGCTTCCCTGGTACCTCATTAACGGCATAAAAATGTTAATTTCTATTAATTGCTCCCAAATTACGATGATGATTTTATTTTACATACTTCCTTGACATAATCTTTACATTATTTGACATTATATACCTATAATTTTCAATATTTTTGATCAAATTAGATTTTTTACAGCTGTAGTGGCAATCATGTCATTTGGTTTAAATAAGTGGTTATTTTTATTATTTTATTTACCTTTTATATAGATTCTTTTCTTTTAAATTTATGAAATGTTAGAACGTGGTAGGCTGTAGACATGTGGACCATTTTCTATTTTGCTAAACTATTACTTGTTGATAGACCTACACTATCTTCTTATACCTATTAACACTGTAATTTGAAAACATTGTAAAAACACTTATTTTTATAAGAGTAACCAGTAGTTTCTTGCCAGCTCTTCTCCACAGGAATCGACCAGTTGGAACCGTGCACCTAGCTTCTGACGTTTCATAAGTGCCCTTGTAGGTTTATTTGAAATAAAATATTTTGAATTCGAGGATGATGAAAAAAAAAAACATATTTTTTTCTGCATATTCAAACAAGGTGCAAACACCTGGTAAGATCAACATCTCTGGTTTAACAGCCACTTGCTTGTGTATCGTACACAAGCAAGTGGCTGTTAAACCTGCGACTTTTACCAAATTCATAATTTTTTAAGGTTAATCAGAAACATAATTTTCCCTTACCTGATCTTTCTCAATGAATCCAATGAAAGCGGTCCGCTCAATCTCGACCGGTTGCCCCGCTCGGTCATAGAGTGCGACCACGAAGTGAAAGAAGTTGCTCTTGCGCAGGTTGCTGGGTGGCTGCTTCTCGAAGTGCGCACGACCCACGCCTACGCTGCTGCAGAACGAAAAAAGTATGTTAAAAAAACAATGATACTGAACATAATAAAAATATAATAATGCTGGGGTTACATTGTCGCGTTATCGCTAACTAAACTTCGCGCGCTCTCTCTTACACACCACTCGACGTCTCGCTGAGCAACGGAGAGCGCGCGATATATGGTTCGCGATAACACGACAACGTAGTCCCAGCATAAGGAAAACATCTTGCTTACAACATAAGTATTTTTTATTTATTTATAGTGTCCGGCCGTGTCCTAAACGACTGGCGCTCGAATACGCGACGAGGCAATATGACGTAAGTACATGCGTGATTAATCAAGTCACGTTTGTAGGTACGTTATAAACGATCGCGTGATCGCGTATTTACGCGACACTCGCTTTCGGTAATGCTGGTGCTACATTGTCGCGTTATCGCGAACTAAACTTCACGCACTTTCTCTCGCACACCGCTTGATATCTCGCTGAGCAATAGAGAGCGCGCGAAGTGTAGTTTGCGTTATCGCAATAATATACCCGTAACATTAGTACGAGACGTCGAGCGGAGTGCGAAGTGTAGTTCGCGTTATCGCAACAGTGTGGCCGTAGTACTAGGATATGACACAGGAACAGTCTTGTCAGAATCATAAATCTGTTTATATTTAATATATCCTACACTATTTAATGAGAAATATTTGTATAAAATATGATGCCAAATGAAGGTACTGGTATTGATGACTATTTTAAATACACGCATAACACGTAGAACACGATTCACTTTTAAGAAATAATACCACAATACGAATCATTTGGAAACCACATAACTTTGTTCCATAAACAAATTCTAATTTACCATGAAACTAAGTCACAAAAAAATCCGGAACCCACACTTTGAGGTCATAAATTATCATATTTCTTTCACAGTTACTTTATTTTCAAACGGAAATTTGTCAATAGACACACTGCCACCAAAACTGTTTAGCGCGCTTTTGTGCCAAACCACAGACTACACAAAGACTACAGATAAACAATGGAACAGATTATAATCCTTTTAAAAATTGATTTATTGCTTTTACCGTTACTCGGAATGAAGATGACGTTTTGCAATGTAATTTTTTTTAAATTATTTTACTGTTAACCCTTCCTTTCTCATGTACTGATGACTTAATTTTCTAACAAATGGAGCTATTTAACAGTGATATTATTTATCTATCGCATAAGAATTTTGTCCAATTATGGTAAAGATGAATGGGTTCGAGAACTAATACAATATTTCAAAAGTTTCTATCAAAATTCAAATTTCAAATTTATTTATTTTGATTATCCATAAAACAATTGCTACAATTTGAATATTTTAAGAATTTTATCCAACAATGGTATCGTTGAATGGGTTGGAGAACTACTAAAATTAAAATAATAATGAAAACTGTTTATGTCAAAAATTTATTCAATTTCAATATTTTATTGTTTTTTTATAAGTCAGAAGAAATAAAATACAATAATTTAAAACGACTGCACTTATTTTTAAACACAGACGAAAATGAAATGGTTTTTCATTCTCTGTTAGGAAGCAGAATCATACCAAAACTAATGTAAGATTAACATTCGGAAGCAATTCTAAAATATCCATAACACTAATGAAGTGACGATGTACGAATAGCACCACACACATCGATATCGACATGTGTGGCTGTTCGAATTTTGTGGTAAAATACGAACTTAAATATTCCATTGACCTCAGTCTTATATCCGAAGAAATAAGGTCTGTTTTGTAAATTAAAGTATCAGTACGTGTTTGTCAATGGGGTCAATAAATGCATCGACAGAGTAACATTTCAAATGTGTGCAGTTCATCAAATCTTCGGTCTCATTTCTCATTGTTGTTTCCCGTAAATGTGCTTGTGTTTAGTGATGTTCTACTGATGTGTCGAGATAAAAAGATGTAAATTTTGTTTGAGGATTATTTGAGGCACTCTAATGTATAGTGGGAACGGAATGTCAAATCGAAAAATTCGATTGATTAAGGTGTTTGTCCAAAGCCGTGTAGTAATTAGGTACTAAATAAATAGGTATTACCCTCATTGACGTAGGAAACTTAGCCTTGGAATTTGGTCACTTCATAGCACCTCATGCAATTTTCTACCAATACATAAATACAGGAATTGATCAAAGAATCTCTTTAGACAAAGCGACTTTGACTGCCCTGCAAAATTGATACGGCAGCAGTATCATCTTTCTTTC
This sequence comes from Omphaloscelis lunosa, assembly GCA_916610215.1. Taxonomy (NCBI): domain Eukaryota; kingdom Metazoa; phylum Arthropoda; class Insecta; order Lepidoptera; family Noctuidae; genus Omphaloscelis; species Omphaloscelis lunosa. The sequence goes on from OU744255.1 coordinate 8,140,957, forward strand.
ACTTAATATCGTAAGAACTGACAGTAACGTCTCTCAAACATTTCGTCCTCAAAACCTCGATAGCTCAGTAGCAACACTAAAGCACATTACCCACCAGGACCGTATTACGCTATGGTTACCCATTCATCTCTCCCCGCTGCAGAATTTGCGTAAACAAATTGGTTTCGCGATTGCCATTTTATACTCTCGCACGCGACACTCCATTGTTTTATTTATCGTTACCAGTTTCGGCGGCGCGTTCGCGATTAGGTTGTAGTGCTTTTTCCGCTTACAGATCGCGCGCGTTTTGTCAATCTTTGGCGATTTTTTTAGGCTGTGTGTCCTATTTATTTTTCTGTGTTTTTTGGATTTGTGCGCTGTTTTTTTAAGTTTTTTTTTTTTTTGTTATGCAGGTGTAGCTAACTAATGTAGGTGCAGGTGTGTAACTGTTTATTTTAGAATTAGTTTGTTAAAATAAATAAACTTATTAGTTTGTTAAAAAAAAATATACGTTTTCTTTTATTTCCAACATTAAAATTTATAGTTAATTGATTCAGGCGTGACCTTGCGGAAATCCATAATGAAATGATGATGTGGATATATTTAGTAACCTTTTCCGCTTAGCTATTTCTAAAGAGTCTTGAAAAGACCCTCCAGGGTCCTCCAGGGTCTTTTCAAGACTCTTTAGAAATAGCTAAGCGGAAAAGGTTACTAAATATATCCACATCATCATTTCATTAAAATTTATGTATTGCATTCAAAGGAGAGGCTCGTGGCTACGCTTCCCGGGACTGGTCCGTGGATGGGTAACCATATTTACATACCGAGACTCCTTCGTGCCTCAGCAAGCACGGTAAGCCGTTGGTCCCGGCTGTCATTCGTGGATCTTTGACAGTCGTTACGGGTCGTCAGAAGACCGAAAGTTTGAGAACCAGTCTTATGGGGTATTACCCAGTTACTGGGTTGTGGCGGTCAGATAGGCAATCGCTTTATGTAAAATACTGATATTCAGGTGCATCAGGTTAGACTAGAAGCTGACCCCAACATAATTGGGCAAAGGCTACGCAGATTGATTGTTTCAAAGTTTTTATTAGGGTCCTTTGTATGGACCTAAAGCTTTAAAATGATTTTCTGAAATTTGTTTTTCAAAATGTACACAAACTTTAGTCCAATTAAAATCAACTAATCACTCAAACGAATTACCTCCTTTTATTAGAACACAAAACAATTACAATTTGCGTGTACGGCCACTCTTAGACGGATCATTACCTAGTAATGTAATTTATTAAAAACGCTAGTACGGGTGCGGCCTAATGATTTACTGTGGCCCTTACAAATGGTTCTGTCATCGCCGACGGCTAGCTATCTGTCAACATTTGTCATCCCAAGACCAGTTGATTGCTTGCAATTAGTTTAATTAGTGGGTTATTGAAAAGTTCATTCTGTTGATTATTTTTATTTGCAAAGGCTTGACAATTTTTTTTTAAAGTGAGAACTTCTTTAGGCGCTTTGGGCATTTTTGAGATGGGACTAAACCATTGATTTCGCGACACTGTGACGACACCAGCTTCTGACCATTAAAAAGACATCAACGCATTGATTACCGGTGGTGATTTTTTTTCAAGTTTTCACTTTTTGTCGGTACTCCCGGAGTGCCACTAGTTTTTGTAAACTAGTGAAACTGTTAGGGTATTTTTAGACTACTTAAATATTTTTAGGCTGTAACAAATATCACTCAAACCTTAATGCGAGTACTGTTAGGTGAAGTGAGCGGTCATTCCACCGTTGATAGGGATTGAAACTACAGAATATCTACACAGGTGAAAAGACAGCTCATTTCACCTACGATTTCACGGTGAGATTTATACAGAATAGGCAGAGCAATGTAAAAACATTATACGAAAAAACTTTTCCTTTTAAATTACAATCACTGCTGCTTTGACAAAACCCAAACTAATATTTAGAAATTTTATTTGTATCAAAGTTTTCAGTTTTGAATGTAAGATATCAGAATACCCGCGAAATTTCGCGGATGCATAACTTTTTAATTAGTCGATATTTTTAATTAATATTCTTTATTGCACCTTTTTAGGTCATAAACTATCCGAATATCAAAAAATATTTGGCCTAGGTGTAAGGGGGAGGCGTGAAAATTGATTCGCTGTTACAATGTATAGTAAAAGATAGATATTAATTATCTTAACGCAATTAAACTAACCATCACTTATTCCAATAAACACACAACAGATTAACAAATAAAAACATTCAACAATTTTATTGAAGTAAACATTTTAAGAACGGAACTCAGTTAGCTAAAACACGACAGATGGCGGGAGGGTGCTCTATGATTCTGTGCAAACACAATACCTCCCTAATTCGGAGTTGGTACATCAATACGTCACATTATACAGCGCGCCAAATGTTTATTGTTGCGCAAGTTCATTATTATCATAAAATGTATGCTTTTATGTTATTATAAGTTTGAATAAATAATGAAATAGTTTTAAGAATATAAACAAGTGGAAATATACGCATCGTGTACATATCTCCTATATCTAAGTAACATTGAGCAGAAATAATTACAGCTTTAATTTTCACTCATATATTTGTGTGCACTCGGCCTATTCAATTATAGATATTTAACAAATAAGTTCATAATTAATTTGCATAAAATTAGTCGTAGCTCAATTAATTTTGTGCAAACAATTGATACTTTTTTGCACTACAGGTTTTTGCCTCTCCCATTTGTCCTACTGCATGGCACTAGTCTACCTAATATGAAGCTTATACTAGAAGACAGAAGACAGAATTAAAATTTAATCTATATATTTGACGATTAACTTTTTTTTAAACTTATTTGTATTGGAAACTTCATGAACTAAATAATCATATACTGTGGATAATAAACGCATCTGTACCTACCCTATTAATTATCCCGGTACAGTCGCAAGCAAAATTCTGTAGCCGGTAGCGTTCCCCACCGCATCGCACCATGCTATGATTTATAGCGCCCTTTGCTTTTATGAATACACACTTGTTACCGCATGCTTCATTATGGGCTGTGTGAAATTTGTGCGCCCCTGATTGGATACGTGATAATAGTCATTGTAAGTATCGGTTGGTGGTGAGGGTCAGGTGATTATTGGTGTACCTAATCTATAGTTTAAAAATCGAAATGGTGAAATGCCGGTCTATCCTGTTAAAATCTCACCGTGTAAACTAAGGTGACGTGAGTTTGAAGTGAGGGTCAAAAAAGGGGAGGGGTAGCAAAAGCTCACATAAATTTTCACGGTGAAATTTGAACAGGATGGACCGGCAGTTCACCATTTCGATTTTTAAACTATAGATTAGGTACACCAAAAATCGTCAGTAATTCAAAATTCAAAATATTTTATTTCACATAAACGTACATGGGCACTTATGAAACGTCAGAAGCTAGGTGCACGGTTCCAATTGGTCGTTTCCTATGGAGAAGAGCCGGAAAGAAACTCCAAGGTGACTCTTTTAAAAATAATTGGCTTTTACAATACTTTCAAATAACAATGTTACTAGGTATGGGAGGACTGTGTAGGTCTTTCAATAAGTACCAGATACTAAACAAAATAGAAAATGGTCAACAGATCTACAGTACAGTAAATCTAATGTGACAGTACAGAAAGCCAGTCCAGAGCTGACTTACAACTGGGCTCATGTAGACACTAGTTTCAACCTAGTTCAGTGCTCTCTTTGCGCCCTCAAGTCAGTCCAGTTTACTAATATTCCCGTCTATTTTTGGGCCCAGTAGCTTCTCTCGCCTGACTTACTGATTTACTGCCGATCTCGTCTCCATGCACTACCTGGACCCGAAATTACGAGTCACTGGATTCAGTGACCGCCATTGTACAAACCAGGTATAAGTATTCACAGTGAGATATTTACTGAATATACCGGCTGTTACGATACTGGGTCTTAGTCAGCGAAACTGATACTTCCAGGGACCTTTGACTGTACTTTACGTCTGTCAATTATTATTCCTTCTTCCAGGGTTATTTGGTTTCGCCTTTGGAAATTTGTCCACTTTTAGAAGTAAACCTTTCTTTTTTGAAAAACCTAGTTATTGGCGTTCCAAAAAGAATCTTAATGAATCCCAAACTAGTGAGTGTTTTCTTAAAGGGATCCACCTATTTGTCACAATATAATCTATTGCACTATTCATAGAACACAAATCGCTCTCAATTTTACTCACGTACACAATTATGGGTGATAAGATGGGTAACCGTCTTTTCATACCGAGACTCATCCGTGCCTCTGAAAGCACGTTAAGCCGTTGCTCCCGGATGTCATTGGTGAATCTTTGACAGTCATTACGGGTCGTCAGAAACCCGAAAGTCTAACAACCAGTCTTACCTAGGGGTATCGTATTACCCAGTTACTGGGTTGTGGAGGTCAGATAGGCAGTCGCTTTATGTAAAATATTGGTATTCAACTGCATCCGTTAGACTGGAAGCCGACTCCAACATAGTTGGAAAAAGGCTAGGTAAATTGGTAGATTGATTAGTACGTAGCCTATAATGTTCCAACTGCTGGGACACAGGCCTCCTCTCATCGAGAAGGAATAGGCTGTAATCTACCACGCGAGCACAGTGCGGGTTGGCAAATATCACTTTTCCGAATTTAGTTCGCTCACGATGTTTTCCTTCACCGTTTTTGACAGCAAGGGTGGTGAAGTTATTTACACAAAGTAAAACCAACCACAGTATTAACCTGATCACAATTCCTTACCATTGCAAATCGTTATTTACTGCTGACTGCTGATAATAATAACCGAAGTCAAATGAATTATTATTAAAAACAAACTTTAGGATCAGAATCCACAAAGCTAAATTCATATATCCAGTTATTCTTTTCCTGCTCACAGACAAACATATTGATTGACAGTAACCCCCAAAAAGCCGGATTAGGAACCGAACTTAATCCCTTACAGTTATTTAATGTCAAATAGGGTACATTCGTTTTGCTTTGAGTTCGAAAAGCGCTAATACAATTTCGGTGGCAATAATAAGTTTAGTGCGCTGCTCTTTTCGACCACTAAATGGTTTAACTGAGTATCAAATGAGGGTACTTTGTTTGGGTGCCGCCAACATTTTTCTTTTTGTATTTACTTTATTTTGTTTCAATCTAAATTTTCTTTCAATTGAGTTCATTTGAATGTTTAGAAAACGTGCCTGTTTCCGTCTTTTTTTGTATCGAGAAAATTTCATTGTATCGTGTATTCCTTTTTCAGGATACTAGGTTATGTAGTCAAAAAAGATACACCAAAATGTTAAATCCCTATTCCATATACTTAAAAAGGTACACGATAAAGAAAGAGCCCATTTTTTTCAATATATCATACCTTAATCAGTTCCAGTAATTTTGGCAACCTCAATGTGTCTTCACCCTGCTATGTTTAAAGAACGTATCTTTCGCAACGCATCACGTGATTTTTCTCTTAACTGTATACTAATTTCTAAACTTATTTCCAAAAGAACTAAATTCTTTAGATTTGTCTAAGATAGTCTTAGCATTGAATAGCATCAGTGAAGGCAATTGAAACTGGCATATTACGAGTAACAAATCTGCTGTTTCTCTTCTACTTTTTTTTCTATTTTAACCTTCATCTAGCATTGGCTTTATCTCTCATAACATAACATCACGCCTTTTTCCCCCAAAGGGTTAGGCAGAGGTGTGACCCATAGTACACATCATATAATACTTAATAAAAAAAAATACTGGCATAAAAATCTTTGCAAATAAAGTGATGCCCTGGCTCCTGCGCTGGGTAAAAACACTTGTGTTACAGGAGCTAGTGTCTTTTTCATATTGGCAAGAATTATAGGTATAATATATAGGAATGACTCAACAGCCAAGATGGTAGCAAGATGGTTGTTTGTTGGACTGCCCAGTGCACAGGATGTGCCAAACTTACAACATTTAAATATCAACAGTCGTCAAAACTATTTTAATATACCCCTAAGCAAATACTATCTAATAAATATGATAAGAATTTCAACATTCAATTACACTTACTTGGTATTATCAACTAGTGAGGTTGGTGTCATCCATGCTCGGGTGAGAGGTTCCTCCTTCAAGGAGGTGACGGGTCCACGAGGCTGAGCGTGAATGCCCCCCGCCGCCTCCTGGTGATGCAGGCCGAACATCAGCCCGCCTGCAAACATGCTACTGTTAGATGGGGCAGAGGATCAGAAGGTTTTAGCAACAGTGTGATGACTAAAGACATGTATTGTATCGAAATAATTCCCATTTTGGTTTCCTAAAAATATTGAATGGAGACTAATATTATTTTGGTGAGCCTCAAATAATTCCCATTTTAGTGTCCTAAAAATACTAACTAACCAAGTAACTGCGACCAACTTTAAGAAAAGCCCAGAAAGATAAAACGAGGCTCATTGATTTAAAAAAGTGCACATCATTAGAAAATAAATAAGTTTTTGGGGGGATGGTTATTAAATATTTTCCTTCATTTAAGGGTTTGTAGTTTGTCTGCAAATAATGTCACCATAGAAGGGGAAGATTTAAAAAATGCCACTAACTGGAATGTTATTAACCTGATTTTATATAAAGTTGGAAGTTTCAAGGGATTTAACAGATTTTAGCAAGACTTAGAGATTTGTTGGCCTCACCAAAATTACACTAGTGGAAAGAACAGAGGACCGAAAGATATTTTGCATCAGTTTGCTAAAGCAACTGCTTTATCTTATAATAACACTCTTACATGAAGAGTTTAATGGGGATCACATAGACTAAAGGAGAGACTTATCAGTTTGTAATTTTCATTAGGAAACTTGTATCTATCCTTTATTCTATCGAGCAAAACTAGTAACACTTTTAACATAGCAAAACATCACGCTTGTAAGCCCTGAAGGGCTCGACAGAGGTGAATCTATTATAGTAAGTACAGTCACATTTCGCCGGTTGTATTTAAGTCCCATGTAATAGGGGCGAGCACATTACCATCAACCGGGCACGAATCTAGACTCAGAAATTAATGGAAACACTCAATGACACTTTGCCTGATCTGAGAATCGAACCCAGGACCTCATGTACGCACTTGCGACCACTAGATTAAAAATTTGTAAATAAACTAGAAAACTTGGGCAGCCTTAAAGATCAAAAGACAAAAAATTCATAAGTAAGCCTAATATTTTGAGTTTCAATATAGTTTTTTTAAAGAGCAAAAGATTTCACTCCCGTTCGATTTTTTTTTTTAGAGAAAACGCTCGTATGCGTACTTTATGGTATCGTCAAAATATATTTAACATAAAAAAATAAGTTCACAAATTGTGTCCTTTATGCAAATAGTTTTATTAATTATTTGTTAGTTTATAGAATACAATAGATATTTGCACAGAAAATAGGTACAAGTTACAAATGTTAAGTTTAAAATGATCATTATACTAACTACATACCGTAACTAAGGCATGCAAACAGTTTAAGCTATAATAATAAAGACTCCCTCAATATAATATCATTAACACATTCAATCAAATCAATATGAGTTTACCATTTCAAGATGAAAATAATTTGAAATAAGCAATACAATATATAATGTCAAATTTAATCAAATGGGTTAATCTATACTAAAGAAAAAGCAGGGGTGGCCAACTTGATTAGACCCAAGATCTACTGTTTACTGACGACACCCTGTGCGATCTACCAATTACATACTTCTTGATTTTTTTTAATGAAACAGTGTACAATTACCTACGTACTATTATTTATTTTATTAATAGATCATAAAATTGAAAATTATTCTTAGTAACTACTTATTTATAGTAGTGTGAGTATTGCGTCTGAGCTGCTGCCTGGAAGAGAGAATAAATAACGTGATGGAACGGCGACTGGAAAATGATACAAGATGATGCGTGCAGCAGTTGGTGATTACGTTGCGTGGTCTATTCTATATAATATTTTTAGGTATAGGTATTAACTTTATTGTTTTGCCACGATCGACTGGATTACTAGCCGCGATCGATCGGAAGATCGCGATCGACCGGTTGGCCACCCCTGCTATAAACTGTACCACTGCTTGCCTACCCCCAAATGTTTCCAGGCATTTGCCCACTTACTTAGTAGGAAGTACACAGGACATCAGGTCATGCAGTACCTATGATGAGCAGTATTACTTATGGTGATTAATTAAACTAGACATTGTAGATTGTAGGCATGTTTTATCATTGCCTAGCTAATGTAAGTCCCTTTAAAAGTTTCTGGATATTAGTTGCGAATAAATAAACTATGAAAAAACGAAATAAATGGCCTGCAAATCAGTTCACTGAAAAAGTGTTTTGTAAGAAATGACTATCAATTTATGTTCTAAGAGAAAAAGTAGATAATTTCACAACTAAACGAAAAACTTTTTATGCAATAAATAAATAAGTACTCTAAACTCCTTAAGCAACTTTCTTTAGTAAATTATTTAACAGCATCATAGTGGAAATTCGATCGATTTAAATACTTCAATTTTTCATTTACGGGGATTATATGATTAGATTTTTCCCATAATTTCCTCCATTACAATGTAATCAAAATTAAAAGTACTATATTTATAGATTTCTTGGAGGGATAACTAATTCACATCAAAATATAAAAAAAAAATAAATGAAAATAATATTATTCACAGTCGACAGTGATTTTATTATTGGTCAAATTCATACTTCGATTTTTTTTTAATAATTGAAAAGACTTATGATAAAAAACTTAAAAAAAAAAATGGCCAATCATTAAAACTGACTAATCAGACTTCAAACCATAGGTAATAAACACAAAAGTAAAATTAAGTATGTAGGTATTATTTAGTGATATGTATTTTAGAAGTATGTCGGTAAGTATATTCTCATTTTGAATGTTTATATTTAAATTAGCGAATAGTTAAGTTTTTTATTTTATGTATTTTGTTTTCTCTTCTACTCTTACACACGTTGTCTACATCTCTTTAACTACTTTCCTATCACAGGTATGCTGGAAAAGATTTCTTTAAAAATAAGCATCACCTTTGTACGTATTTTTCTGTTCCTTTCTTGGTATCTGTTTATACGTGTGTACATAAACTGTTAAATAAATAAATAAAAGTACTTACAAAACAAAGTAAATTAGAAAGTACAGGTCTATCAATTAAACAATAATAAAATTACTTCTCTCACTAACACGCCACTGAATTACTCGGAAAATTAATTACGACGCCGGCTACGACGGCTAAGTTCATTTGTTATGCTACGCCGTAGACATTCTCGTAGACTTGGCTATATCAACACTTTGAATTTAGAATTACAATGATTTTCTTGAATTTAATGGTTACTCTATATTTTGTACACTGTGTAATTATTAGATAGGATTTTTTTTAACTTGAATTGCTTTTGTCAGTTAGAAAATTAATTGGGAATGGTACGTAAATCTTTAAGACATCAAAACACAGCAAATATGTACGGTATTTTTTTTTGCACTTACCTAACTATAAGTTTTAGGCAATTAAACTCTATAGAAATTAATTTAAATATAATTTTAAGGCTTAAACATGTTTCTGAGCGTCTAAAAACCATCAGAAACTAGTCCGTATGAAATAGGAAAGTGTTAGTTAGACCAAAGTTCCGTAATTTTCGTACATACCTGAAGATCTTGGGGCTCCCGAAGGGTACAGCTTTCGCCCCCATCCCACGGGGTCTAGTTCCAGCGGCGGCCACGGTGAACCCGTGTACCCGCCCGCCGCGTTCAACTCGTCCGACCGAATCTCGAATCACGATACGCACCCGATTACGCGCCCGAGAGCGCACGAACACCCCCGGAAAATCACGAAGACGCCCGAAAATTGCGGTCTAAATTCAAATTTAATTTTTGTCGCACTGGCTTTTATTTTTTTTATGTTTATTGTGTATTTTAAAGTTGTAAAATATTCGTTAGTATGGTTAAAAAAAGTTTCTAAGTCCAAAACTACTTTTACAGAAACGTATACCACAATAATAATTACAATTTAAAATCGCGGGAAAACCTCAAAAAAAAGAACACAAAAATCATTCGTCGACAAAAGAACGTTTGTCAAAAAATTCTCAACTTTGTACTAACTATCTGTTGTATAACTATCCGGTAGGCGGCTCTGTGTTATCGTATGTGCGTTCTGGGATCGAGTCCCGGTTGTGCGGGCGATCCCGCTGTGAATTTGCGGAACACTAACAAGCGTCGCGGGAGCGCGGCGCCGAGTGCCCGGGCTTGGTGGAGCCCCCGTCCGTCCCCGCGGACTGGGGGAGGCGCCCAGGGGACACGCCCTCGCCCAAGAGCGGGACGGATACACCGACGCAGGTGGCGCCACTTGCACACCTCCATTTCCTTCAAAACCGAAAAAATACTCGATAACATTAGCCCAAATGATATCTAAAAATCGTGTTTGATTTTTTAGCTGAACTTATCATCGCACACGAGTGTATTTATAGACGCGTATTATGGTAATGGTGGGACGTTGCGAGGTTTCCCTCAGAGACCGTAGCACGTTCGCGCGAGTAAGGGATAGCGGGATGGATGAGACGACAAACATCTCGCCGGACGAGGCCAGCCGAGCTAAGGGACGGCCCACGCCACGAGTATTACTTATTAAACCCAAGTTAGATTGACGATGATGAAATTTCAGTGGGAATTGACTTTAACTGCGACCGAGATGAGGTTTTGTCGCCTCATTAATTATATGTAAAGTGTTCTGTATGTTTGAACGTGAACAAATCGGAGTTGCTAATGCTGTCGTTAAAATAACGTTTCGGGTCGTTGACATACACTGCTGATTTATATTCGGGAACTAAAATAAATTCTGAATTTAAGAGAGCATGGTGCCTAAAGGATTACGTTCATAATATTTGCAAGAATATTCCCTTATGACCGTTCATTGTTCTATTAGGAGGATCATGTTCACGAGTCAACGTCTGCGAGACGAGTATCAGAATAATGTTGAAGATCATAATAATAGGTACAACGGTTATTACTTGACTTTAGCAGACACTTGAAACTGATCATCGAGGCACAAATCATTCACTGCAACTGCAGTATGACCCTAGTTGTTTGCTGCTCAAATGCATTACATAGATGGTATAACAAAGTAAAAAATCAATATGGACCCTGTCGGGCACAGCAAAATTAGGAGAGAGGAAGGTGGCTAAGTATCAATTCAATATTATTATAAATTATTTGATGTGTTTAATTGGGTGTATAATTATATATATATTATTAGATTCGTGTATATAGGTATAGTATATTAGTTATTTTAATTTCATGTATTGCATAAGAATAATGTAGGTAATTATTATTTGAATTCTGAGAAGTATTTTCATTATTATTAAATTTTGTTATTATTTATGTATTCATATTTTCATATTTACCTTTATTTGATTTCCTATATTCCTTATTTTATTATATTTATATTTCATAATGTGTGGTGTACTTATGAGAATAAGAATAATTTTATTTTGCAATCGATTTGTCACCTAAAAACTCCTTTACTAAGTAGTATGACTTGGATTCCAAAAATTGTTTAAATTTATTAATAAATATTTGTTTTGCTTATTTCTCTAATGTCATTTGGAATTTTATTAAAAAAATTATGGACATAACTAAAATGTAATTGTTTAAATTTCAATATTCGATAGTTTTCAGCAATTTCTATTCGCTGATTTTATGGTTTTTCATTATAAATATTCATATTCGTAAAATAACATTGTTTGCATTAACAACAGCTACCCTTATCGACTACCATAAAATTCAAATGTGTGAATTGCAAAATCGTGGTTACAAACGTCGGTGTTAATTCAACAGGGAATTCGGACTAAACCGGGGTTTATAAATATCTACCTACAATGTTGGTATTGGATTATCATACCGATGATCAAAAAAAATGTTAGGTATACATTCGACGTCTTTTTTGTGTTAGTGAGATTCTCAGTCAATCTTCAGTCTTTTTTGTATGAGCGATCCATCCGGAATCCGAATATGTAATTAGTACGTACTAGGAGTTATATTTGATTAATTTATCTCACCTAATGCTAATAGATATATATTGTAACGTTATGAAGAGCAGATATCATAGAATATCCTTTTATTCATAAAAAAACAATTGCAAGCAAGATTGCCTTCTGTCTTCTCAAATTTCGACTTAGCTACAATGTTTAGTTACTTAATTTCATATTACCCTATTGAATGACCATTTTTATTATAGCCATAGAGCATAAATCTTATACACAATATATAATCTAACACTAAATTAAATGACTAACTATGCAAATATATACGAAAACAAAAGAACACTTAGGCGTCGAAGTACTCGTCCGCATCTCTGTCCCAAAAGTGCCCAGAAGTTACATGCTACATAATTTACATGATAACGATTGAACAATAAGCATTGGGTAATAAAAAAACATTTCAGCACGCGTAGCATGACCACCGATGATTCTTTTGAATTTTTATAGTGTCATTTCAGTTCACGAAACAGTAGAATTTAAATAGATCCATAGCCTTTTGCGGAATGTAAGTCAGTCACGAGGGAATATTGCCACAATCAGCACGCTAGAAATAGCTGGCGAGTTCACAGTCGTACCAACGATCGATTCTGTCTAGTAGAGTCATTGGCATCTATTACATTCTATTTTATTGTGTTCTTAGGGTACAGATGAACTTGGTAAGTAAAGGAATTACGGAAAGGTGAGTGAAAGTTCGAGAGTTCTTACACCGAGAATGTATGAGAATTTAAAAAAGAATTAAATACAAGTAAGAAGTTGATACGTAACATACATTAGTAATGTAGGTACCGACAAATATATTGCAAGGAAAAGTCCTCCCTACTCTCTCTCCACTTCTCTCTGTTTAAAGCTGCTAAGAACCAGTTCTTATTGAAGGAGTCCAGCTCATCCCGCCATCTCCGTCTGGGCCTGCCGCGATGTCGCTTGCCATTAAGAGGGACCCATTGGGTCGTAAGTTTGGCCAATTCCATTTTAGCGTGACAGTTTTCCTAGCGTTATCTTTGTGATGGAGCGGACGGTCGCATTCCTAACTTATTACCGACTTATTAATTTTAAAAACATTAGGAAAATCGTCTACTTTTACAATGTTTGTAAATATGTGAGCACCATGTATCTATTACATAATTAAATTATCTGTCGTTGCTTCATTTTTAATTCTTTTTACCTATTGTGGTATAGTAATTTTATTCTAGGTGCATCGTCTTCACATATAATTATTTAACTAATGTACGTACTTATACAAACTATTGTAAAACATTTTAAAAGAGTAACGGTGGAGTTTCTTGCCCATTCTTCTCCATACGAAAACTACCTTTTGGAAGGGGCGACTAGAATCAATTATATTATTCTGTAAATTTTGACGTTCAAAAGTGCCATACATGGGCCTATTTGAAATAAATGATTTGACTTTGACTTTAACACGGTCTGTTAGTTTCAAAACCCGGAATATTTCGTTCCATAGCCTTCTAGCTAACCTCGAACATAAACCTCTGCTGATTTGTCAAAGACCATGTTATAGGAAAGTTATACGTTAACGTTACGCCGGTTGTTGCTGAAAACCAGCGTTGAGGCTCTGTCTCGCATAGGGTCTTAGCATTATGCTGAGCGATGGCCGTTTTTCGTGGATATAGCGCATATTTTCCTCAACTTGTTCTGGTACCGCAAACAAACATATATTCTTTCTTTTCTTTTCTTTTCTTTCTTTTTTTTTCTTTCTTATAGGCTGATTATACTAAGGGCAGGAGAATGTTGATATTAAGACATGTGGTAAAGTACAGCATCAAGTTTGTGTCATTATTGAGTTGTTCTGTCTTGTTATCACCAGCTATACAAGAATATTAAACTCCTGACATTGTAAAATGCCTACGCTAAAGAAGTTTTGTTTTTCCACTGTGACGTGGTGATTGAGTTCGAGACATAGATCATTTTAATTTAATCTGATCTCTACAAACAAGTTTGAAAATAACGTGAGGTATCGAAACACTGGTTTTTTATTTCAATATTGATTCGATTTTCAGCCAGTCCAGGGAGAGATTCTTTTTTCGATATGAGGACAGAATGTATGATTTTGTGCGCTGTCTTTAAACGATGGTGTTTCTACTCAAAGTAGTGTTTCTAAGTAGTTTCTAGAATATTCTTTTTTGACGCGTAGAACTGTTGATTAAAACCAATTTACGGAAATAACTTTTTTCATTTATCATACGGATAAGACTTGTTTTTATGACACAGTTTCACTTTATCTTAAGTTGTAAAGGCTCCAAGTACTTTTAAAAACCTGGCAAGTATCAAAGAATGTAATAAAAAAACTCTTCAAGTTAAACACACCACTTTCCTTGAATAAAGATAACCTAAACTAATAAGTTTATTCGGTACAGCTAAGTGTGAACACACGTACCCCTTTTATTGGTAAGGACCTACAATGTGACGAAACTGGTAGATGACAACAACAATATTCCTTATTTCAGTTTATCTAGGATTTATGTCCGACGTATCATTGTACCATATCACCCCGCCACTAGGAGACAAAATAATAGTTTTGCGCTATTTCCAATAAATTTTTACTTTGGTAGTAAGTCTTTCTATAAGTAGTTACAATACACACGCTTTTACTGAAAGTAAAAACTCAACAATATACATATTATCATTAACCACGTTATGGCTATAACTTCTACAACTTTCACAAGGCGAATCAATGTTTATAATTCCTAATAGGTTTTGACTTATCTAAATATTTTTCAACTCTTGAGCCGGTCTGTCGTAACAAAAATTGCGTGGATGCTACAGAGGACGAATCCTACTAATACCTGTTATAAATGTGCAAGTTCGTGAGAATGGATGGATGGATGTTTGTTACTCGTTCACGCAAAAAAATACTAAATGGATTTGGATAAAATTTCCCTACAAATTTTCATCCCCAATTTAACCACTTTAGTCCTCACTTTCGTTACTATACGGAACTCTTGTACAACATTTTATGCTTCTAGTCCCAATGGTTGTGCGTTGTCTGAGAGTGAATCAATTGGAAGGTGACGCCCATCATGGCGGTCTCAGCTGCGCCACCAAGCTCAAACCGCAGGATGACGATAACGTCGACATTGACGCCATCAAGGCCTCATTTCACGTCACCTCACGTCAAATTACGCAACCTCACCATGCGGGACTGTTTCGCGACTCGACGATGCTACTATCAATCCTCACTGACTATACTTTGTCTTCACCGTGAAGTAGTTTAATGGAGCTTTTAGATGCTTGTTCGAAATCTTAACAAGGCGTACCATCATCATAATATTGACTCGTCTCCGTCGCCGGAGTCCTCCTGTAGAATGAGTGGGGCTTGATCGGTTAAGATTTTTATTAAGAAGAAGATTCTACAAGTCTTCAGTGGATCTACTGTTAGAAACATTGCGTAGATACTATAAAGGACAAATACGTTTATCATAAAATGATAGATAAGCTTCCATTTTATGCCTCACAAAGACGGAAACACAAGTCTGGTCTGCACCGGTATTGTTCCTTAATTGGGTTGAGATCAAAATGGCGGACACTCTACATACAATACTGAGCTTGGTTTGAACGGGAAGCCCACGCCGACGTATGTAATTCGCAGGTAGCTAGTCATATCAACAGATCACGAAAATATAAACCCCAAATTAAAGTTTCTACAAAATCAAGTTACAAGAATCTTTAAAATATTTATATTGTGGGGTAAAGAGTTCCATGAACTTCCATTAGAGACGATAGTTAAATAATGGTACCTACTTGACTCGTCTAGCGCATCAGAATCGCTACCACCTAGTTAACTAGCACATTTATTTTTGCCACAGAATTCTTATACAGTTCATGCCGTTACGAGATAAGAACGTACTAAAAAGCCTTTTAGCAAAATGGTCGAAGTGGTTTTATACCATAAGTAGGTACCACGACGCTCTTTAGATAAGTAAAAATACCCAAGTTAGGTATACATAAAATGACTAATATCTAAGCTCAACAAGGCACAAACAAGTTGGCATTCGTCTCCTGGGCCTGAGTGCTTTGGGAGGCCTCAGAGGGTCCGCCCTCCTTGCCACGCCCACCTCAAGCCACGCCCACCCAGTGCCTAGAGAATTAACTGTTACGTGAAATATCGGTGCTTGTTTTAACTTAAGATGTTATGATGTATTTCACTTAAGTATACGGAGATGATCTTTAAGTAAGATACTTAATGTACATTGGGATGTAATGAAGTTTGTTTTGGATAAGTATTTTAAGATATTTCTTAGGAAAAAGGTTGTCTTTTCTAGTAGTAGAACTCGTCGCGTAAAACCGGTTCATAGGTATTTATGGCGTATTGCAGCGTTCATGTTTGAAGGGAGACTGCCTCGTTGGTCTAGTAGTCACAAGCGCTATTGCTAAACATAAGGTCCCGGCAGTAGTCCGGAGTTTAGATTTGTGCCCGGTTGATGGCAATAGGCTCGCCCCCTATTACATGGGACTTAAACTGGCGAAATGTGGGTGCACAATAAGGTAGGTACACCTCTGCCTAAACCTTTGGGAAATACAGGTGTGATGTTATGTCATGTTTGAAGGGTATGGGTGCCGGTGATGATCCAGACATGTGAAGAATCAAGACATTTCAACTGAATCTCTAAAGGTGGCATCACATCAGTATAGTATAACTAATTTCTTAATGTCCCTGGGCAACCTTCGTGTTGCGTCATTCGTCGGATTTCTATCAGTTGCGTTTTGCAATTGGTGCAGACCGGACGCTCTCAATCTTCTTGGAAGTATAATATATAGAGTTGTTAATATTCTTTTAACTTAATGTAATTTATTTTAAAAATAGGAATGCTGTTAAAGTCGCAGGCGAAAATAGTTTTACAGCTCTATAAAGTTCACTCGGAAATCAAAACAAAACAACAATAAAATACTTAGTTCTAAATTCTAATTATAATATACACGATAAATTTAATAATTGATGGACATGAAATAAAAAATTAGCATTCTTTTGTATTCAGAAATGCGATGATTCCTGAGGTACATTAAGGAAATAGTCACACTGTACAAGGATGCGTGCCAATACGATACAGAACAATACAACAATGTCGAAACAAAATAATTACTTTGCACTCTCAGACCAAATAAAAAACCAAGATAGCGCTGTCGACAGGGACGTTAGGTCAGTTTCGTAAACATATGTGCACTTAGTAAGGTCTAGTTTGATTATAAATGGTTGTAAATGCGTGCGTGTGAGCGTGTATGCACAGAACGGAGGTGTAGTTTTGGTACACTTACGAACGTTCACTGTATTATTCGCAGCGCTCTGTATTGTTTTTTTATTTGCTCTGAGTTTGCACTATGCTATGATGTATTTAGTAAGTACCTACCTTATTTTTTAATATCGTAGCATCGTGCTGAGAGGATCCTTTTGGCCTCATACAAGACTTTTTTTAAATTTTTGTAATTTTACTTTTGTTTTTTTTATGTTTCAATGATTATTTGATAGGGTAAATTCTACAACTTATTCCTTAAAAGTCCAATCTAAGAAATGGTCCCTCTCAATAATAACGTCTATGATAAATACCATTAAATTTAATCAACTACAAATGCAATTTCTAACCCGTTCAAGCCGTCAGTCTCATTTGGCATACTAAGTCAATTTCCTGAACATCCTTTACTGGAACAATGGGATCTAGATCCAGGCATTATAATCAGGTTACTATTGTGCCAGTAACTGGACCGAAGTCAATGGGGACGTACGAATTAGCATAGTGCAGTCGATAAGGTGAATGTTAATTGATTAAATATATTGAATGAATGGCGATGTTGTACGTGATTATAAAGATGATGGAAGACATTAATCCACGTATACCTATAACTATGTTTTGAAAAGTGGAGCTTATAAAAAACACTAAAATGTTTTACTGCAAAAATTTAACTATTAAAATTGAACAATATTATAAAAAAATTGTTACTCTAAAACTGTCTGCACTGCACTTACCTACTATAGAAGTGACATTTTTCATGTGAATTAGGTTCATAAATATTTAATTAAATAAGAAAGAATAATAATTCGTATTTTAATTCAGGGATAGTACTGCTACTATAAAACATAGCTTGACAAATTCAAAAGATGGTTGTATCAAAAAAGGCATGAAAACTTACAATATTTAAATATTCACGAATTAAAGACAAAAATCGCGAAAAAATATCCAAAACAGTAGTCACGTTACACTTTCGTAACAAGCTGACATGACTTCCTCCTTCATTTTAATTCGAAACCTTAAGTCAGCTTTAAATTACACTTTTTGCTGGCCTTATAACCCCCTCGACGCGGATCCCGGGATTAGGGGCTACCAACGGGTACTTTTTCTGCCAGTGTCAAGAAACATCGTCCTGCCTTTACAAGCACCCCAGGGGGTACTTTCAGACCCTTAACGTTTACGACTACCCGATTGCTTTTCTATGAAGGGCCTCTAGGAAATGTCCGCGACAAAAACGGACAGATGCCTACAGCGGATGTTGATACCAATTGATTAGTTTGCAAACAGTGTGAATTTTTGATGGTCTGCGGTGTGCCGAGTGACTTTTTGTGGTAGTTCACACTTAATAAGTGGTTGGTTGGCAAAAAAATTGGCTACTTAGCTTAACAAGTTAAGGAAGTCACAGTTTTTATTCAAATGTTATGGCGTTCGGCGACAAATTGTCACTAACAAGATAAAAAGCTTGCAAAAAAAATGCGAAATCTGTTATACGATAATATCTCTTAATATGCTTTGTCAAGTCCATTTTTCTTAAACTTGTTGCATTTATTAAAACACAGCAAAAATTACAATTCCAAGTCATACAAATTCAATCGTAACTTTATTTCACACACAATTTACAAAATGTATAATCATTGCTCTTAAAAAGTAGCAACCAAAGAAAAAAATAAAAATATCGCAAAAAATATAGCAACTCGCTGTGAAACAAATTCCACAAACATTTTGACACAATACGCCGTTATAGTACTCTGAATGCGTCTTCAGTGACGTCTTTGACAAAACAAATAAGCCATAAAAGGGTATTAATGTACCCCGTGTCCGCAGTAAAAGGGTTAGCCGTCTGTCACACCGATACTACTGTTTTGTTTCTATCGTAAAAGTTTGCCGACTTTTTTCACGAAACTTAACTTGAATTTGATATCATGCTGTGACATTTTTACCAAACTCCGGCGGCGTACTTTACATAAGTTAACAGTTACTATGAAATGATAATTATGTTATTCTCCTAGGTTACGTTTTTCGATTGATTCATATTTTGTTGTTACATACTGAAATGTCCAGAAGTACCTAAGTAGATAGATAGAATATTCTTTATTATGTACACAATAAAATTACAAAACAATAGGTAGATACGTAAATTACTGAACAGTAGATAAAAAAATAAAAGAAAATCCCAAAAATAAAACTGACCAATAATTAAGGAAGCTATTTTATTTAAATAAAACTGAAAGAACAGCAGCTCCAAAAAACAAATACTAAAATTATAACAGTCAGTTGAACAGACCAATGAGTAAAAAAGAAATAAAAAGAGTCTACACGTCACAAAAAGAGCACTAACGCGAACTATGCAACATGTCAGAAACTGCCAGTGAAAGTGGATTAAAAAAGGCGGATTAAGGGTTAAGAACGGCTAACTTTTATACGAATAATTGGCTTTAGGTTGAATTCTACCTAAACATTGATCAACAAAGTAAACAGTACCTAAAAAAAAACGACTATGAGAATTAAAAACTGTTTGCTTGAAGAAATCCAGAAAACGAGCACTTGTGTAAGGTTTCTTACCAATGATGAATTCGTTGACCTGTATAAATATAGGGGATAATTTGAAACTGCTGTACTAATCTTAAATCAAATCGCGTCGGTAACAAAACAATACCAGAAAACACATGAGTAACGTAACCAAAATAACACTAAAAAGTACATCCCCAAAAAAAGCGGAAAACAAAACCTGAAGTATCCATTTACTCTCACAAAATATGCATACTCCGTGAATCCGCATTGCCTTAATGGTGCGGCAGTAATTTCCATGATATTTCCATTGCGTTTCCGTGGTGTATTTTCCCACAGAACCGTGTTATCATATTTGAGAAGCGGCGTCACGATAAAACACGGTAACTCGTCATAATGTGTTTAGCGTTCGCTCTTCTGGTAAGCGTCAAAGAATAAATTGGTAATATTTCTAGACGGGACATTTCGAAATTCGATAAATTGCGACAGCTAGTGAGAATATTATAAATAACCATCTCATTTGTTACCAGACATACTGCAAAATGCCGTCCGCACTTGGTTGATATCCCTACTAGTCGTACTTAGCGCTTCCTTCCACTCTCTCTCTCCGTATGTGTTCGGTTCCACATATAGGGTTTTCCACATATAACCTTCTGGCCTTCAAAGCAAGATTGAACAGTTATCTTCTGGGCACGCTTGTTCCATAGTAGACCTCATCTATCGCAACAGGTGAGATCGAGGTCAAGAGCAGGCCCATTCAGCAAAGAAAACCAAAAACTTTGCATTTTATACCGCCACTTTTTTCGTCCATTGCTGGATATAGGCCTCCCCCAAGTACGGCCACTTCAACCGATTCTGTGCTTCCCGCATCTAGCGGATTCCCACGGCTTTCACAAGGTCATCGGTACACCTTGTCGGAGACCTTCCAATGCTACGTCTTCCAGTACGCGCTCGCCACTCCAGAACCTTTCGGTCCCATCGGCCATCCGTTCTGCGAGCAATGTGCCCTGCTCATTGCCACTTAAGTTTGGCTATCTTTGACCTTTATTACCATATACCACAATGCATTATTTTATTTTAACATCATCGTATGTAACGTGACTCTACAACTTTACTGCTGAGTAGGGACCAACTTAGCTTTTGTTACTTTTGTCGATTCAATTTTTTCTTATTTTCTACTTTCTCAAATCATTTCACTGATAATTCGCTACTAATAACATATGTACTGTGAATGATTTCCAGATTAGCCTGACGTGATGATATAATTACCATAAACGCTTTCTTTAAAATGGTAGGCAATATTCTAAGCAATTTTAACCTCAGCGTCAACAAAGTATCAGCTCTGTCATTAACCTCATCTTTGCATTCATATTTCGGGAAGCTTTACTTATTCAATATTTTCAAATTGGCTGCACACCGTTCTTGTAATGGAGCCGAAAAAATGCGAAAACCGAACCAAATGGATTCGTGAACTGATTATTTATTTAGCATCACGAAATATTAGCCTCGGAATCGGTTTAGATTATTTTTGTCAAGAATATTTATCTACTTAGCTTCGTCTTGCTTGTTTATTTTAGGGTTTGCGAAACAGATAAAATTTAAGGAAACTTTGAATTTGAACCATAGATGTATTATTAAATTTAATTAAACCGCGAATAATCATTATTTAAACACCCATTACTAATAATCTATGGGCTCATGGCTAGAAAATAACGGGTCGATCGAAGGTTAAGCCACGCTTGCCGAGGTCTGTTCGTGGATGGGTGACCATCCATTACATCGCGATTCCTCCGTACCTCGGAAAGCACGTTAAACCATTGGTCTTGGTTTTCATTTATAGATCTTTGGAAGTCGTTACGGGTAAAGCCCGAAAAGTCTGACAACCAGTCTTACCAAGGCGTATCGTATTACCCAGTAACTGGGTTGTGGAGGTCAGGTAAGATAGGCAGTCGCTCCATGTAAAATACAGATATTCAGCTGCATCCGGTTAGCTTGGAAGCCGACCCCAACATAGTTGGGAAAAGGCTAGGCGAATGATGATGACTTATCTAGTCATTATGTTGAAGATTTTTCTTATAAGCATACTTAAAAGTCTTATCGATATGCAGTTGGAATGTTAAAATACGCAAAATAACTTTCTGGAACTGTTTGCAGGAACCAAAATACAGCATAAACGGATTTAAGTACCTGACAACTGAATTATCAAAATCATTCTTCCAAACAACATTAATTAATTTATAAACAACAAGCAAGTCCAAAAAAGACAGTGGCACTCTGGGAGTGCCGACAGAAGTGAAAACTAAAGAAGTACTTCCAAAACCTTTAAAGTAAAAATACTTGCATAGAATATTGATCCGTAACATAACATAAATAAAGAACACAATCGCGTTTACAAAAATGAGGTGTTGGTAACGGTGTCGCGAGTTCAATTGTTTTTTCCCCATCTTAAAAATGCCCAACGAGCCTAAAGAAGTTTTCGCTTTAAAAAAAAAATCATATTCCAAAACACCGCGCCCTCTTCAAAAAGCACTAACAAAGTAACAAGTGGCCCAAGTGGGTTCCTCCTAAATTCGCCATATGAGCCTCATGTCAGTGCCATCATTTATCATCTGAGATGTGACAACTGAATTTATTTATATAAAAAAAAAACAAACAATAGGACGCGTTAGGGCTAGTGGCGCCCCTGATAGCTGGTGCTCGGACTTGTAGTTTTTTTTTTTTTTTTTGTAGACTGGTTATTCTTTTAGAAGGAGCAACACTATTAGTACAGTCGTCTGTTCTGTAAAAATCTCATCAAAACTTAGGTAAAGTGAGCCTGAAGTGAACTGTCATTCCACCAGGGCACACGGTACCATGGCAGACTTGAAAATCTCTGAATATACTTCGAACCCAAGTCGACCAGAGCAAAGACAATCTCCTTAGATGGGAGTTCATGGACGGCCCAGATCTCAAGTGTGTTTCCCCACTGACAATGGCCCACCTTCCATCTTGTGCTGCATGCCCTGTTACCCGTGCACTTGAATACCTTATGACTGCATCAGTAAGTGCAGTTTGCGTAACTGAACTTTGGACCAAACATATATAAACTTTTTGCCATCGATACGCTTAGATTGACTTGATCTAAGCGTATCCTTGATAAACCGGCAATTTTCAGTTTACAAAATAATTAGTAGATTTTTATAGGATTTGTGATTTAAGACATGAAAACCGAAACGTTTTGCACTTCCTAATAAGAGTAATTTAATGTTTTCTTTTGTAATCATTCTTTAGCTACATTTTTTAAAATTAATTATTAAAAACAATAACATTTGAAATTTATTTTTTAATTACCAAGCATTTCTTGTTTGCCAAACTGATGGCAAAGTAAAACCACTCCTAATAAAACTTTGACACCACAACTGGCACAAATAAAAATCAGCCAAATCTAAACATTCCTTCGACTATAATTACACTACCATCAAAATCCATGGGGTAGCGACCAATGATTTAGGGGTGCGACACAATACAGAGATAGCAATTTGATATTCAGGCCACATTTTTAATAAGCACCGCTTGCTTTTCGTGCCTGTAATGCCCCGTTGAGCCCTACTATTAAAATGCTTTTTGTTGAGCCATTAGCCACTTGAGTGACCTTCTAGTATGGTCAGTTTTTTTTGTCTCTGAATTAGGGATATTTTGACTAGGAGAGTTATTTGTTGGTTTTTGTTTTTTTAGCAAGTAAGTTGGTAATCATTCTAGATATCCACTTATTCCGCGACTGTTTGTAATGAACAAAGGGTTGTACCAATTAATATTATCATAACTGACGTCTACTAGGCGCTCATTGTCAATATTAAAATATACTATTCTGACTGACTTATTTCCGTACATAATTCTTTAATTTAATTCCTATGCACCATATCATCAAAATGTTTGAAGGTAGGTAAGTACTCTAAATTGAATGTGACAGTAGGACTTGTCTACAAATTGTTTAAGACGCAGATATATGACAGTGACCTTGAGTGGTTAGCTTGCGTGTTCTATACTTAGCCCACGCGACGCGTCATACGTCCAGCCAGTAATAGGTCGCGCCCACCAAGGAGCGCTGTCCCAAATTAAACTTATTATTAATTTATTATACATAAAACAAAAGGTATTTTAATAAAACTCGTATATTAAAAGATCAAAAATTAAGTTAAATTTAAAATGGTTAAGGTTTCAGAAAAATACGCTTGACACATTTTGCGTGATTCTCAGTTTTTTATCCGCGTTAGACCTAACTTTAAAACTTAATTTCACTATGTAATATAAACATAATCCAAAATATGCCTATATTAAAATATTTTATTCTAGGCTAACTCTAATTTAACATTTATTTTTTTCCAAATCATTAACACTACTCGTTTAAACGTCATCTTCAATATAAAGTCATTAAAAGTCGGTTACCGTCGCCTTAAGTAGCTTGGATATACTTCCATTTATCTACGCAAACTTTACTTTCCACATATTCCCACAGCATCGAATTTCATATTTGATGGAGACCCAACCGTATTCCTCGATAACACTCGATCTGGAACCGATAATCTCTACTTATTCGTCCATTTGGCACTCATAATTTTAGTAAAAAAAGGGCATAGACCAACTCAAGCGCTCTACTGTCCTCTAAAAAGTCGCATATGTGCAACATTATGATGTTTTTATTGAGTGCGGGAGGCGTCATCATAACGAAGTATTGTGATGCATCTGTTCATTTTGATTTCTAGTGGCTTTTTTATGTTCTTTGACAAGTACAGTGTCAGGACTAATGTATGTATGTTTGGGAGTCTGGGTCTGCGAAAAATTAATTATATTTTTTTTTTCTTTATTTGTAAAAAATAAACAGAAATGAAAATTAAAATTTTCCAATGTGGATTGGACGCGAAGCGATTCCTAACTTTATTATATTACTAACGAAACTAAAGTGTGTCTTGCATGCTATGAGTGTGTATACTCATGTTTTGGATAAATAAATCTTATCTTATCTTATTTTTTTTTTGTTCATGAAATAACTTTTTTTTTTAAATCATACTTCATCATTTAATCGTAGTCATTTTTTTTTTCTATTAAATTTTCGAGAAAACAATAAAAGCTCGTACAGACCAGCGCGATATCGCGGGCGCTACAAGGGTCGCGCTGCCTGTAGCGCCCGCGATATCGCGCTGGTCTCCACGAGCCTTGATACAACATAAATAATTCCGTCAACACATGACGCAAAAGCACAACAATTGTGTCATTATAAAAGTAATAAAACTAAATAATTACCTACATAAACGACATGACATTTACAAAAAAAAGAAAACATCGTTTTTTTATTACAGAAAGGCCCCTTTAATTAACTTACCGTACTTAATTAAAATTAAAAGCAAGAAACAGATTACAGGGTCCGAAGCCTCGAAATGCACAGTTCAGTCAAACTGAACTTAGACAATACAACTTAGAACCAACTTAACCGAACTTAGTAGAACAGCGTATCACTTAATTAGTATTTCGGTAGTGACGGTATCTCTAACTTGTTAAACTTAGCAGACCTAATTAGCGGCGTCTCCCGTGTTGCATGTTTGTAGGTGTCTACGTAGAACTTGAGATGTACTTAAGTATTTGTAGTGCCTAGGTACGTTAGATTGCATGAATAATAACAGCCGCACGGGTACATCCATCAGGTTAAGCTACGCTTGCCGGAGTTTGTCCGTGGATGGGTGACCATCTTTACATATCGAGACTCTTCCGTGCCTCGGAAAGCACTTTAAGCCGTTGGTCCCGGCTGTCATTCATGGATCTTTGACAGTCGTTACGAGTCGACAGAAGCGTGAAACTCTGACAACCAGTCTTATCAAGGGGTATCGTATTACCCAGGCACTTGGTTGTGGAGATCAGATAGGCAGTCGCTCCAAGTAAAATACTGGTATTCAACTGCATCCGCTTAAACTAGAAGCCAACCCCACCATAGTTGGGAAAAGGCTAGGCAGATTGAATGATTGGCAGTGTAAACGTAAAGACTTAATTGATAATTAACTTCAGCAGGTAATTGTGAACAAAGAAGCAAATCAAGAATTTTAAGTTTCTTTGTTTAATGAAACTGCAATTATTCAAGTATATTTATTTAGAAGACCTGAAGACGACCATCGAACGTTTAAGTGCTTCGTGAATAATTTTTCGTCATAATGTGAAACATGATTTAAACAAACAACATAACATCACGCCAGTAATCCCCGACGGGTTAGGCAGAGGTGTACCCATAGTACACCACATTTCGCCAGTTATATTTAAGTCCCATGTAATAGGGGCGAGCCTATTGCCATCAATCGGGCGAAAATCCAGATTCCAAGCTGCTACTGAGAAATTGCGGAAGAATCAATTAATTTAAAGTAGCATTAAAATATCTTCTACCAGCTTCCGTCAGCGTCTTCCCCCGCTAGATTTCTTTATAAATTATAGCCTATGTTACTATGTTGTTAGTGATAATATAATATTCTACTGGTGAAAGAATTTTTCAAATAAGTTTAATAGTTTTTGAGTTTATTCATTACAAACAAAAATACAAATCTTTTCTCTTTATAATATTAGTGTACGAGTGAGCCGTCCCGCAGTCTGTACCCTGACCCGTCATCCCCACTAGCAACCTATAGACTAGCACAAAATATATTTTTTTTTTTAATTCAAATTCAAATTATTTTATTTCACATAACCCTACAAGGGCACTTGTGAAACGTCAGAAGCTAGGTGCACAGTTCTAATTGGTCGTTTCCTATGAGAAGAGTTGGCAAGAAACTCAACAGTTACTCTTTTAAAAATAAATGTTCTTTAAAACGTTTTCAAAGTGAGAGGACAGTGTAGGCCTATAAATAAGTACCAGGTATTTAGCAAAATAGAAAATGGTCTACCTACAGCCTGCAACGTTCTCACATTCACAAAATCTAAAAGAAAAGAATCTATATAAAATAATAAAAATAAGGACCTATTTAAACCAAATGACATGAATTTCACTACAGCTGTAACAAATCTAATTTGATAAAAAATATTGAATATTGTAGGTATATAAAGCATGAACCATCAATCTCTTGCCATCAATATCGAAGAACCGAGACGATTACATTAATTTACTACCAATTACTGCCATTCTCTTAATCAAATCACCAGGAACAATTCCTATCAATTAGATAGCTTCATTTTACGTCCAATTTACGTCGGTTACCTTGCGAAGTGCGTGGTATTAGATATGCAGGCCTAATATCCGGTTTGGCTACACACATCGAGTTGAGGTCTCACTAATTAAATAGAAATCTCAAGACAATTCTCGAGCAACGGATTTCTGAGGGTTGAACCATACGAGGTGAAAATTAGCGAATTAAGGTGTCCCTAGAATCATATAAAGTGAATTTAAATTTTCGTTATTTGAATTTGAGTAGGTTTCTTAAGGTTATTAAAAAGTCATTCTTGCTATCGTTTAGGTTCACTGCCTTGATTGTAATGGTAATAAGACACGTTTTTGTGATTTTTGTGTACTAAGGAACACTATAGCGTGCGGCAGTAGGTAAATGCTACGATGGCAACCCAGTGCGGTTACCCGGCCGCCCGTCTGAGAGCGCCCGCGCAAGCTCCAGTAAGTTCGAATGGTAATCGTGAGTCAGTCAAGTAAGCTACCCATCAGCGAGCGAATGTGCGCGCGCTTTAACTCAAAAGTTCTGTTAGATTTAAACTTATGTGATTCGTGTAATTATAGTGCCATTCTTAAGCACTTGCGTTTCTTTTACACCCGTTCCCCGGCTATAACACCTCTATTGTTGGGTTGGCCCCTTTGCTGTGGTGATTTTATAACAAGATTTTTTATTTAAAAGAGTGTCTATGAGTTTCTTGCCCGGTCTTCTCCATAAGTACCTATTACGCTTTGTAATGGGCAACTCGCTTCATATTTCTAATTGACCAACTCCTTAACAATTCAAAAGTGCCAGTAAATGGTTTAATTGAAATGAGTTTTTATGTAGATATTTCTGGGAATACTAACAAGATGTGTCAAGCATTCAGTTTTTTATATTTAAACCAATAATAATATTATAAAGAGAAAATATTTCTTTTTTTTTGTATTTTTGTACGTTTGTTTGTAATGATAAACTCAAAAAATACTTAACCGATTTGATATAAAACCGATTTAATATTCTTTCAACTATAGAAAGCTACATTATCAGCGAGTAACATAGGAGTATTTTATTTTTCAAAAAATCCCTACGAAAGTTGCAATACCTAAGGTATCGGCAAATTTTTCATGGCCAAGGTATCAAAAATTTGCCTATAAAATTCATTATTTCGCGTGCGCTGCGAAAACTATTGATGATACAAAACATAATGTACTACATGTTAATAGTACTTATCATTATAAAAAAAAAGTCCGCGAATAGCTCCGCGAACTTTTTTGTGTAATACATTATGTCTAATTATTATAGTTAAATCATAATAACCGTTTTGTGTTCAAATTAGTGAATAAAAACACGGGTAGAATCGAAAGATGATTATATTCGTATCATGATATTAATCCTTATCTAACTAAATAGTTTGTTAATCAAGGTTGATTATCATCATGCCATGAACCTTAGGAGCCGAAAAAAAGTAAAAAAGTTAGAAAGAACGCTAACCGAAAACGAAGTAACAGCGCAGGCGAGCGATGCGAAGGAACACGAAATTTCACGCAGACAAAGTCGCGGGCAGAAGCTAGTCGTTCCTAATTCGCTTACTTTCAAAAGAGATATTGAAACAAAAAAAAAACTTTAAATGCTGTTTATATTATTTAAAAATATACTCTTACTATTCTTCTGAATCTTTCGAGTAAAAAGTAAGCCATTATTCAAGTTACCGACTACAATAACACTCAGCTCAGTTCAAATATCGCCCCCTGTATCACCACCCTTGATCCGTCAAGTCTAAACTAACGGAAGTTATAATTTATGAAGCGAGTTCCGGAGCCTTGGGCCGGAGTCTAGAGGTAATGAAACATCTGATGTATTATGCACAACGTCTACGATCGCCTTAAAACTACGGCTAAGATTTTAGAACGAGGAAGTTTAGTAGACAAGAGATTTTAAGGTGAAGAATTGTTAATATAGAAGCAAAGGTAGTAGTAGCAATATTCAAACGATCTACCTATATGACTTAAAAGCATGGTCCGTTTTATTTGTATATGTGTAAAAATGTGTTGGGAAACTAATCTTAATAATTAATTATCTATACATTTCAACAGACGGACTGGTCTTATAATATATGCCAAGCCATCAGGCTGCCTGTCCACTGGAGCAGAAAAGACAGGAGAGGCGCGGAACTGTGCCAATATTAAAACTCAATATTTAAACTCTGGAGCGGAGATTAGATTCTATTGGTTAATATCGGTATAGCTCCGCTCCTCTCCTCTCTTCTCCACTCCAGTGGACAGTCAGCCTCATTATACTTGGTATATTTCTCGTTCTTCTATAATCGCCTTCACTTCCAAATTTCGAAAGGCGTAAAATGACCCAATTGATTGTGAAAAATGTTCTAAAAGCTCAATTATATACTTAGTAGTATATTTATAGAATAGAATAGAATTTCTTTATTCGAGTAATCAAGACTCAACAAGATTGTTAGTAAAACTTACGACTATGTTAGTAAGCACAGACACTCAACAAAAACATGGAAAACAATACAATCAATAACGGTTGGTCACCGCTGCGACATTCCATGAGAGAGGGAACAACAGTAACCCTCGTATTCACAGTCCAGGCGACTCGCAACCATACTTAATACACTGTTGGAGCTGTTCCACACCCTGCGCCAGGAAGCGCTACCAGGGAAGCGTACCTTTTTCGCATTGTTGCGTAAAAGTAATCTACATGCCCATCCCTGACGCACTACGGAAACGGGGCAGCCCCACCAGTATCCTAAACGCATTGTAATATTGAACGCGTTTTAATCATCAAGAAATGTATAAAAATCAAGAACATATTAGACTTTGGGGATTGTCATAATGGTTGGTTTTAGGATTTCTGTAGGCCAATCCCGGCGGCACTGTATAGCTGGCTGACCCGCGACAGGAATGGAGCGAGCCCTGAACATGAAAAATTAGTTTCCATACTGGTCCCTCAGGGAGAGAACTTTAAGATATTAAACTGAAAAGAACAGATACTATACTTTGATCTTAGCCAAAAGGCCGAGAAGCAATACCGAATTTAAAAAAATGCGGGTTGTCATTCAGTCGCGGAGAATCTTAACACCGCGATTCAGACGACAGGTGAAACTGTACAGCGCTGTGTTGTTATTCACGAATGGAACATTTTTGTAGGTATTTTTCGTTCATTCCCCGTGACACCACCAAGTTTGATACCATCGAAGTGATGTCCGGCTCAACTGCTATTTATGTACTGTTTAGGTTAGGTTCCATTTAATTTATTCATTTATTGGTTTTGAGTCAGTAAATTAACTGACTAACTTTTATATACTGACTAACTTTTATAACTTAACTTATTTACTGTTTTTTTTTTTTGAGGAAAAGAGGTTTGTTTGGATTAGAACCATGCTAGAACCGTGAACAACCGCGCGCGAGTCGAGGGAGTGATGCGAGCGTCGAGCGGTGCCGCGGGAGTGACCGGCAAGCTAAGTTGGCCGCAATTACTTAGCTATTTCGTATTTTAAGGACCCTAAAATAGAAATTATTTGAAGTTCACAAAAAGGCGCAGTCAATAAAGAGTAGAAAAAATAAATAGAAAATAGTTGATTGTCATACAGTAAGCAGTACCCTAATTGGTAATACACGATCAATCACAATTATTTGTTTCGATTTGAAACAGATGGCTAATCCATTGCTTCATAAGTTGGAAAAAAACAATCTGCTCAACAACGTAAATAACGCAATGAATGTTGTTGAACTGTCAAAATGAAACAAATTAGTCATAATCGTTAACGAAAACAAGTTACGCAATTAGGGTACAGGTTTACAAGAGTGTTCAGTAATATTACATTTAGGGAAATTATTTGTGGTTCGATTACTTATATGCCTTCACGATGGTACCTATAGTTTTTGGAGATTTTTTTGGTTTTCTTGGAGTCGGCATAATGACCGCGAACTAATATAATTCCATCTTGACTGTATACAAGCCTAGTAGTCTTTGTTAGTTGCCCGAAACATTTACTGGTAAAAAGTAATTTAGAGACAACGAGAGGAGAGTAGTTTCACTAGAATGCGAGTAAAACTGCGGGTAACAGCAATTAGGTCAAAATAAAAATACCCACCCTCTTGATTTTATGTGAGCCTAATACTTTTTGTAACATCGACAAAATCAAGCAAAACATAAACCGACAAGAATAAATAAAATAAATAATATTACAAATGGTATTTGGGGTGACTACTTAAACATATTTTGAGAATACAGTCTGAAAGAATTTATTTTCAATTAAAGAGATTTTGTCAAAACTCGTCAGTCCACGAGGCCAAAAAAATATTTGCTTAACGCTATCGTTGGATCCCCCACCTAAATGGGAATGAACCTAAAATCTTACTGGACCCACTAGTAGTGGAACCAACGTCAACAATCTGAAACGGCAGAAAAGAAATTGTTTTTTTTTTTTTTTAATGTGACACGCACGACTAACTTGATAAAAAAGTTCAGCTGTTTATTCGATCATGGTCAACTTAAATGTGGTAAATGTAAATTAATATTTAAAATAACTTCTAACATTAAGACCTATTATTGCCATACATGATTTAGATTCTTATGAGATCTAGGGGAAGTTATAAAAGAAGTTCGTGTTCGAATATATCTACTTACATGACACCTAAATTGTCAAGTCATATTTTCTTTCAAATTGAGCATAATTATGGTTCCTTTCATCAGCGTTTTTCTCTATGACGTGAATTTGCAAAAAATAAAATTACCCTGTATTAAGTCGTCGCCATGTATACGACATTAGGGACTGCCATCTACCTATCCGCTTCGAAATCAGGCAATACAAAGCCAAGCCAAACCTCTTTCAATTCTTACCCACTGTCACACATTGCGAGCGTAGCTCTCGTAAATACCGATAGATAGCGCTTTTAGCGACTATACGTAACAACAAACAATTCAACAATATTACATCAAAATAATATTA
Organism: Omphaloscelis lunosa; assembly: GCA_916610215.1. Taxonomy (NCBI): domain Eukaryota; kingdom Metazoa; phylum Arthropoda; class Insecta; order Lepidoptera; family Noctuidae; genus Omphaloscelis; species Omphaloscelis lunosa. Next base: position 8,172,839 of record OU744255.1, read on the forward strand.
AAACAATAATTTCTTAGCACAGATAGATATTAATATGACCATAAAGGTCTTATTTCCATAAGTTTTAATGATGAAATATACCTACAAAAATGTTCCATTCGTGAATAAACAGATGGCGCTGTACAGTTTCACCTGTTGTCTGAATCGCGGTGCTAAGATCCTCTACGACTGAATCACACCCTGTATTTTTTTTAATAAAATTCGGTAGCGCTTCTCGGCCTTTTGGCGAAGATTGGCTAAGATCAAAGTGTATAGTTTAGTTTCTGTTCTTTTCAGCTTAATATATGAAAGTTCCCTCACTGAGGGACAAGTATATTAAACTGTACCCTATTTGCGTAATACACAATCAATCACAATTTGTTTCGATTTCAAACAGATTGCTTATCCATTGCTTCATACGTCGGAAAAAAAATCTGCTCAACAACGTAAATAGCGCAATGAATGTTTTTGAACTGTCAAAATGAAACAAATTTGTCATAATCGTTTACGAAAATAACTTCTTTACGCAATTATGGTACTGGTTTTTGTAAGCTGCCGGGATGTTCGGAGCTCGCTTCACTCCTGTCGCGGGTCGGCCCCGGCAGTGCAGTGCCGCCGTGATCGGCCCACATAAATCCTTCAACCAACCACTATGACTAAGAGTTCGAGTCACCATTCTTGACTTGAAAAAGAATGTTAGCAAAGCATGACCTTAGTGTCGCCCTAATAAAAGCCATTTTTGTGTAAAACGACTATAATGTAAAGTGTTTTATAACAACGAAATTATGTACAAAAATTTATAAAAAATTTATTGCAACATTCATTTAACAAATTTGTAAATTTTGCCCCTCCAAAAGTGAAGTTTATATTGAGATCCAAAGAGATTAAGATCAAGATCATACTGAGATAATTGATTTATCTTTGATGGATCAGAAATGTTCAGAAATTCGACTTTGATTTACTTTTTAAATTCAGTAGGTACAATCAACAGATATTTTATGTCTGTGGTACAATCTAAAGTTTCTAGCTTTTCACAACTGCTATCAATTTCAGAACGAATATTTTTTTCAAATTGACGACTAATTTGACGTATTACAGTGCATTATCTACGTTTTCTCACGTAAATTCAGTGAAATGCTACACATAATAAATCTTACAATGCATTAAATTGTTACATAGAATCAATAGTGAAATGACTATTTCTTTTAATAGAATAACAACCTTATATGTGATGATTAACCTTTTATTTCAGTCGAAAAGATGTCGGGATTTACCCAATTTCCCAGAAAACATGACAATGCGTGTTTATGGGGGTAGACCCGTGGCACTTGGTGAAATACCTTATCAGGTTATGAGTTTTCTTTAAATTTTAAATAAAAAAACCATATCAGCCCAAAAGATAAACTGCTGAACATGTTCAAGAACCTACTTTGAAAAAAATTGTAGGTAGGTACCACTGCCCGCTTCGTTAATGTAGTTACAGTTAAAATTTTAATAATTATATAGACAAACATACAAAAAGTACACTTAGTGGTCGAAGTACTCCTCCACACCGCTGTCATTCGGAAACGTTCCCAGAAGACTAATAGCATTGCAATGCTAAAGAACAAGCCAGCCCTCTGGATACACGACGGCGAGTAATTCCTTGAAAAGGAGATGCGGACTCGGGCTCCATGACCACAGCGTGACCCTAGTGCCAATAGTTGTGATATCTTGAATTGTTTGATCCCATTTTTTTTAATATTTTTATTTATTATAATTACTCCTTCCAAAGGTAGGTTTCAAAACGAGATTTACCAGTAATCCAAAAAGGTTTTACACGTTTTGTGGAGGTGCTATCATTGGTGAAGCTAAAATAGTGTCTGCTGCGCATTGCTTTGTCGGTGAAACTCCTAATAAAGTTTGTCCTGGGTAAATATGTTTTAATTAATTTACTTTTTTAAAAACTTTGCGGTTATCGTCCGCGCATTTTGCAGTCATAGATCACGAGTAACGCAAAACTCACCACTCGACTTACGATCATCTCCAGCATTGGTTGCATGGATTCCCGCAACCGTAACGGGTGCGGTAACCACGCAATACTGTGCTTTCGTAAGTTTTTAATAAAACAACAGTCCTGCAAATGAGGCGGGCTCGGGTGGAAATCGCTCCATGAGATCTTAGCCTAAGGGTCAGTTCAAAATGAGACGTGATACGACTCGCAACGAGACGATGCTTGAAGTGGGCAGTTGTTTCGCGCTGTGCAACGCGGCGCCACGAAACGCCGCACGGCGCAGCGGAACATGTCTACGTTCGCCACGAGCTCCCGCCCCGGTAGCTAATAGTAGAGACAAGTTGCCACGACAACTTCAGGCTGCGCCTCGCGCCGCTCTTGCACGCCTCGCATACCGACGAAGCAGTGCTGCGTCGCGGGATATTTTCGAATTGTCTCAATTAAATGTGTATCTTTTTGTGTAGTAAATAAAGTTATTATATACATATCACTATCTTCAAAAGTGCACGCAGCGTCGCTTTGCGTCACATCTTGGTGTGAACGGACGATTAGGGTGGGCGAAAAAAAAAATCTGCTCGCCGACCGTTAAGGATCAGGCCCAGGTCGACGGCGCGGTGTGTTCCATGCGCGCCTCAAAGAGATGTCAGCAGAACTAACGGGGTCCGATAGGGCCGATGCCTGCCGGGGCTGCGGTTATTGTCCGATAGGGTTACCGTGGCCCCTGGCAATATAGGCAACTGAAGAAACACGGGTGGGTTTTAGTCAATAAGAGTCTGACACGCCCTCCCGCTCCACCCAGAGCGGGTGAAGTTATTTGATAATTTCCCATCCAAAATAAAAAGGGGGGAGGAGGGGATGGTGGTCGAGTCCTTAGTAGGTACCACGTAGGTACAGTATTTTTATCTAACGAAGTGACGCGCGTTTTACTTGTGGTAACCAAATGTACAATCACGCTGTGAATGTGTATGTAAGGGCAGGAGCTCTCGGTACTGTCCGAGACGGGCGAAGGCGGAAGTCAGGAACACGTTGCCTAGATATTTGAAGAGAAAGATGAGTCATCGTTCTCATCATTCTGAGAACAATTACCATTGAAAATGAACTATTTATTAAAGTGCTGGATCTCGGTAAAACTAGAGTAGGTAGGTACAGTAAGCGCTCAAAAGTGGATAGGCACGTTAAGAGTCGTTTTGCTGTGAACACGCGATATAGTCCGTATATCTGTATGTGTAAATAACACGGCACAAACACCACAGAGAACGCTTTACACACTGTCGTCACGTACTCGCGAAACAAAAATATATCTCCGTCGCTTTTGTTAGACACGATAACACACACGCATCATGCGCGTGACATTGGCCAGTTTATGTCATTGCTAAAATTCAAATTAATCTTATGTGTGCAGATAGCAGAAGGCTTTAAAGAGTTGGTCTGAGATTCGAGCTGGCTTAGGTTCTGATCTCGTAAAGAACAGCGCGGTTTTTTTCTTTTCGAAATTTATTATTTTTGTTTTCAAAAATAATATTTTTTTAATATTGCTGCCTTTTTTATTAATTTTGATATTGCAATAAAGGGTTTAGAATAAAAGATATGTGATAACAAAATTAAACAATATTTATTAGATATAGATCTCAAGAAACTTAGAAGCAATTTGTATTATTTTGACATATTTAAATTATGAAATGTTTTAAATTTTAAATGGATTTTTTCGCCATAAATATTAAGCTTTGATCATGGTCGAAGTAATTAAGCAATAAATAAGAATATTAGACTACTCAAAATGTAAAAAAAAAAAACTACTTACAAAATAGGTAATTTTAAGGTTAAATATGGGCAGTTTGTTTACATTAATTATTTTACATTTTATTTGGCTTTAATAAATATTGGTTGGTATTGAGGTTATAGCTTAAGTATTCATTTTCTTTACGAAAAGAAGATTGAAACTAAACCACAGATTTTAATTCTAAAATAATAATATTACTAAAATAATCTTAAACATTTTCGGTCAAATTGCAAGAAATACGACAAACACCATATTTCAATATGGTTTTTGTCGTATTTCTTACATACTTAAAAAAATCGTTACCACAAATTCATGCAATAACGAATGTGTTGTTTATTAAGTTAGAACGGTAAATATTTTAAGGTTAAAATATAGCAGTGTCCCTCTTGAAGTCTTAATATTATCGTGCGAAACTTAAACGTTCTTGTTTATGCCTTTCTGTCAAAAATGGTTTCCTAGCTGGTCTTCAGTGATGCAAGCCTTCAGAGTGCACGGAGAACGGTTCATAATACCGTGTTTAATAATTCAGCAAAATATCTCGTTGATATGCAACCATTTATTTCATATTTATTCACCATTTGACGTCGCTGCTTCTCGATAACAAGCCTCTTCCAAATATCTCTTAACCTTCACAGTATTTCTCTAGAACAAAGAATAACATCGTTTTTATTACACATACTAATTATTTATCATTCACTAATCGAATTAAACCTCATAATAAATATAAAAACTTTAAAGGCATCTTCTGTCTCAACAATACCTCTGTTCGATCAACAATACCTTTGATTAAGATTTATGTTTAGTAAAATATGAAATATATAAATGATAACACTCACACTTAGTCTGGTTTCATACGATATTTGTGTAAATTACATTCACTTTTACGCAGCGCAATAATATTTGATCTCCGTTCAATATTTATATTTGACTGCATTTTGAAAATAATAACCACAACACCGCTTTTACTTGTCACCAACAATAATCACGAACCAACAAAGTTCTATTAAATGAATACTCGTAACGAACTGCATCTGTCTACCCTACAGAAATCGAAATAATTTACTTAGTTTTCTGAGGTCTACCTGCTAAACTTTAATATTTATGTGAACAAGACGAATGAACCAAAAAATAAATGATTATTGAACTAGTCTTTATTTAAAAAATAACAAAAACTACGAATAGTAATTATTAAAAAATGACGAGCTAACCGCACGTGAGATTCGAACCCTCTCGGCTCGCTATAATCGCACATACCAAAGCGGGTTATCCACTGAGCTAGCATGCTATATACAGTATTGCTCGAAATTATGAACTAGTATGAGTTGCAGACAAAGTAAGTATGTGTGTGTGTAACAACTTATAGAAGAAGGTCGTAAGTCAAACCGCAGCGTCAGTCTATTGGTTTGTGAGTTTGCCTATGGACTTTTGGTCGATACTGTACATTATCAGTAGAGGACAATTTAAGGTGCAATTCCGAAAGCGACGACAGACCGCAGTGACACTACTGGTTTTTGTGTACCAACTCCATGAAAAAACCTTCCGTAGATGATGACATTGCCGCCTGCTGTTGCGGTGGAGAGGCAACGGCACTGTCAGTTGCGGTTATTATCAGCCGCAACACCGCTGCGCCACTGCCGTCTGCAGTCTGCTGTCGCTTTCGGAATTGTACCTTTAACAAATATACGTGAGCTACCAGCTTTCATGGAAATATGTTCGAACCACTTTTATATTTCCAGATATAAAACGTATCCAAAGAGTTTAAATGACAAATATGCAGTTGCAGCAACTGTAAGGAATTTTGTTTATAAAGAAGAAAACTATGAGCAATGGAGAACGTTACGGAACCTTACTTATCCTGACGATTACAGATTTCCTGAAAATGATTTAGCTGTGTTGGTAAGGTGTTCTTAATGAGACATGTATAATGGCAAGGGGTTAGTCAAAGATTAGAAAAAAAATATTCACCACTTTGATAAGCAAAAAACCTATAACCCACACGTTAACTTAATAAATATTTAACTAAACATAACAGGCCCATAAAGGCGCCGCGCCGGTACTGTGAAGGTTGTCTGCAAAAGGGAACCTTACATCATGTAGGCTGGCAGAAAGATTATTCTGATTAGATTCGGTCATTCCAGCGAATTTAGAAAGATCGTAGAATAGGCGATTATTTGAATGGACAGATTTTTTTCAGTCGCGCAAAAGTGTACACATCTTCTTAAAATTACATATCTAGATAAAATTCAGCATACCCTTTTATTGGCTGCTGAGCCCCATTCATTCCGGTACCAGGGCTGCTAAGCCTTGCAGTACCTATTATAGACCTGTTCCTACTCCTTCGGGAAGTATGCCCTGAGAGGATAGGAACGGGTTGTTTCAGATACCATTGAATCAGATCGAGCTTTTAGTCATCAACCGGACGCACGGATCCAGACTCCGGGCTGGTACTGAGCAGAAAAACCCAATAAAAAAAATCCAGAATACCCTACTGGGAATGGCCCTATCAGAATACCAGCTCTACGACACTTATTTTTAAATGTCGCAGCACCATGCTGCGATAGGAGCTTTTTGGCCTCGTACAGCACTTTCTGTTCCTATTTTCATTTTCATTTGTTTTTTCTACATATGTTACTATGAGTATATTTAATTTAGTTTATAGAACATAACGTGTGCGAGTTCTAATAAATACTTCTTCTTTCTTTTCTTCTTCTTTTTGTCCTATGGTTGGGTACGTGCATGCATAGTGTGGCTACTACACCAACAAGGCTGACGTGGTTATTCTATATGCCCATCGGGTATAGAGACGTGATGATTTGAATATGAGATTTTAAATAAGAATCCTACTTAATAATATTAATGTGAAAGTTTGTATGTTTACGTGTTTGGATGTTTGTTTCTCAGTCACGCAAAACCGGCTGAACGGATTTAGATGAAATTTGGCACACAGATAGTTTATAGCCTGGATTATCACATATAATACTTTTCATTCCAGTAGTACGCTCCCGTGGGATAATTTCCGATCTACACGCAGGAAAAAGCTAGTAATAAATAATTAATATTATGTCATTAGCATATTTTTTCATTCATAATTTTTCTTTTTCCACAGTTCGTGATGGTACCTTTTAAATTCAATGATCTTGTCAAACCCATTAGGATGGCGGATAGTTTTATTGATTATGAAGGTATTTGCTTGGTGTCAGGATACGGGGAGATTTCCTACTCGGTAAGTTGTACCTATGATGAGGCCTCGGACGCCATAGGACCGGAGCCGCAACATTTTGTGTCTGCACATATAAACCTTCTGGAATAAATTATATAAATTATAGGTTTATGCTCTTCAGACAGTCAGGTGCGTAGTACTCACAACCAGCGTGCATGTATTACCAGCACTCTAACTGCGTAACACACAATCACTCACAATAAGAATCATTTTGAAGGATATTGCTAATCCATTGCTTCATTTTTCGAAAAAAAAAAATTTACTCAACAACGCAAATAACTCTACGACCAGCGCTCGGTGTGGAAACACGGCGTGTTCGGTTTCATGACAAGTCAATCGTCATCCTGAGTATGCCTCGTTGAGAGGTGAAACACGTGTCGATTTCTTACAGGATTTTTTATGACTCTTTAGGAATATTTAAGCGAAACAGGTTACTAAATATATCAACGTCTATTGTATTTTTTAACGTAAATAACGCAGTGAATTTTATAGAACTATCAAAATGAAACAGATTGTGATTGATCGTGTGTTACGCAATTAGGGTGCTGGATGTATGAACATGAACGAAGAAAAAGGAGTATGTAAGGATCGTAACAGGTGGCGTTCTGTAGTTTCTGTCTACCCCATAGGAAGAAGGCGTGAGTTTATGTATCCTATAGTGTAAACTGCATCAAAATCCATTGTGTAGTTTAGAAGAACTAAACGGACACGAAAAGCTATTTTTAGGGTTCCGTACCAAAATGGTAAAAGGGAACCCTTATAGTGCGACTCAGTCAGTCTGTCCGTCTGTCTGTCACAGATGGATATCTATATATCGAACTATATCGTATCGAACAGTATCGAACTACTAATGCTATCAAATTGAAATTTGGAATAGTTTTAAATGTCGTTTGCCCAACTATTTTGCAAAAAAGAAAGTTTTTTTTTTGCAACAGCTACTGAACGGGTGCTTAAAAATTCGAAGTGGGACTACTAGGGCATGTGGGGTACCATATGTAAGAACGCTATTTGCACATTCTCAAACATTTTTCTTTTTTTTAGGCCGCATAGTTTTCGACTTTTAACGAAATATATAAAAAAATACCGTTCCCACCTATCTCCGAAATTTGCATAGAAAAAAATCTGAAATTATTCTATGGGATAGAAGTTTATGTAAAGATTACAAGAAAAATAAAACGATGTCTCTAAATAGCACATTATTTCAGAAATCATCAACAAAAATTACATTAGTTCCATTAGCGGCCAAGAGATGGCGCGCACCAAAAACTGCAATATTCTACGCCGCAGTGTACAGTGTTAAAATTCTCTGACGAATATAGGCCTCGTCGATGAAAATTTAAAATGGTACGGAACCCTCGGTGCGCGAGTCCGACTCGGTCTTGACCGGTTTTTTAATACGTACTTTTTTAATTTAACACAGCATGTAACAGAAAGGTATAGTCATATTTTAGGGAGTATAGATAGCGCCATCCACGGAGGCACGGCCCACTCTTCTTCCTAAGCACGATTACTGTACTGTCAGTGATTAGGAAGCAGAGTGGGGTGCGTCTTCGTGGATAACACTACCTATAGTACCTACCTTTCTCCATGGGACCGATTCGTCATCACAGAACATATATTATACAGGGTGGCAGGGACATCGACGCGAAAACAGTTACCATGGATTCAGTACATGGTTCTGAACCCCCATGAGATGAAATTTTTCGTGGGTTATTAAAAAAAAAAACAACTGTTCCACACATTTTGACCGCGGAGGTATTGCACTTTTCTATGAATCATGTACTGAATCCATGGTAACAATTTTCGTGTCGATGTCTCTGCCTCCCTGTATAGGTACCCTGACAGGATCGTCATCGCGAAGAAATTACCATCTATATTATACAAAACTTCAATACCAACTCGACCCAAGTATATGGGGACGGCTGATTATTTTTTTACGATTACGACGTTAGTCCCATGCAGAAAGTTGTTCAGTTTGATGGTCCACACCCTTAAATCAACACCTTTCTGATACATGCTGTATAGATAATTATGTTTCAGGTAACCTCCGACAGTTTGTTACAAGCAGATCTGTTACTTTTTCCATATCGTTACTGTTCTGACCTTCACCCATCGATAGATATGACACGTTCGATATGCACATCACTAGTGGGAGCTGAAATTGGAAGGGTAAAAAATCCACTTGAAATATTATGGCTACTTCGAACCTAGACATCACTATGGCTACTTCCCGTTTGGTAATTTTCTCGTTTCTTTGTTTTTACTTCGACTCTGACTTAACTAACCCGAATAAAAGGTTTACCAACGGGAAATAGGAAATAATATACAGGTCTATGCATATGTACTATACAGGTACAGGTGGTCCAAATATTGACGTCAATAAAAAAAAAATTTGCTTCATAAGTAGGGGTATCCGAAAATACCCCATGTATGTTCCGCGCTTCATGATGGATTTCGAGTTATAATTATATTTTTAAATTTCTTGACAAAATATATTCAGCGATTCCAGCGATTTGGTCGATTAATTACCAACTTTTATGTAATATTGTGCAAGCTTACATTCCGCCTAGGTTTTTGAAATGATATAAGAAACAAGCAAGCTCTTAAAAAAAATGTAGAAATTTCGACTCTCTATCACTCGAACGTAAATTCTTCCTTTTGGATCAACATTTTTGTATCTTGAATTAATGATAGGAAGATGATTATTTTATTTCTCAAAGAATATTCCATAACAATGAAAATTGCAAAAAAATATATGTAAAAAAGGCGTGTAAAAAAAAGTAAAGATAATAATTTGTTTTAAACGGTAAATCATAAATCGAAAACTATTAAGAATTGCGGAACATACATGGGGTACCTATTTTACCCTGGGCATGAGGATTCAATTTTTTTTTAATGACGTCGCTATTTGTACCATCCTATATGTAACCGCAGGATCTTGTGGAGAGTCAACAAAATTATAACGCACATCGATTTTTTTAAATGTTTGAATCTAAATTAACGTGTGTAGTATTTTAGACTTTCTATAAATAAAGTCAGGGAAATGAATAAATAGTAAAGCAAATTGAATACCAACTTAAAATATCCGCTTATTCAAATCACAACCGTTATTCTTTGAAAGTTTTATGAAATGGATATAACACGGCAAATTGACGTGCAACGATTTTGCCGGACTGTACTACAAGGTGGGGCAAAAGTAATGTCATATTGTTAATGTTCCATAACTTTTGCAAAAGGTGTCATTAAGTCATTGTGATTTGGCACTTATGATGTACACAGATACAGAATTAGTTGGCAATGCAATGGAACGATACACTTAGCTCAGGGAACGATAGAGATTTTGAAACACCAATTTTCGAGCCGTGCGATCAATAGTCGATTCGACGATTTGAACTGGCCGGCCAGATCGCTAGATCTGACTGTGCCAGACTTCTTCCTTTAGGGCTTTTTGAAATGTCGCGTTTACCACAACAAACTATGTAATTCTTAAAACCAACATTGAAGAATAAATCATCAATTTGGAGCCAGGTGTTTTGTGCGCAACAATTGTGCATAAATGCAGGAGGTGGTCATTTGACTGATATCATTTTTAGGGTTCCGTACCTCAAAAGGAAAACGGAAACCTCATATGATTACTGTTGTGTCTGTCTGTCTGGCTGGCTGTCCATCTGAGTAAATTTATTCCAAATCTACTGGACTAATTTAGTTAAAATTTGGTACACATATGAATTTCTGTGACCCGAACACGGACGTGTAACGTAAATAATTTAATTTTGAATATGGGGGTCACTTTCGGGGGCCTATTGGAAAATTAAATAAAAAATTTTGCTAACTGTACCGTGTTACATATCAATGAAAGGTCTTATTGTGAGATTTTTTTTTTTAATCATTTAAAAATAATAACTTATAAAGATATTTAAGAAAATAGATTTTATTTGAGAATTTTCATTTCACATTAGCCCTGGATCAAAACAGCTGGAATTTTGATAATAGAGTCTTTACCCAGCTTTGGGAGGATACAGGCTGATGGTAATTGACTATTTAGACGGGGTCAATCCCTAAGACAATGCACTAAGCCAATCCATTAATTTTCTTCATCAATGGCTTAAGGACAATCCAATGCAGTGGACTATCTCTATTTCTCTGGTATTATTGGATTGGCCCCGTCTAAATGGTCCATGACCAGCGTTTTTTTTTAATTAATAATTTTATAATAGTATTTACCTGTTATTTTGTTTTTTTTTTTTTTGTTTTACAGGGTGACTCCGGTGGGCCGCTAGTCTACATACATGCCGCTGATCTAGAAGGCAAGAAAGACAGAACTTTAATTGGTATAGCTAGTGGGACTTACAAGGGCCGTAATTCAATCTTTGTAAGGGTGTCGTCATACCGAGATTTCATAGCAAGAAACCGCTGTGAAGAAGACACTAGTATTTACTATTTTGTTGTTAATACCCTAATTATATTACAAAATTACATTGATATGAAGTTTTGATTTATTTTATTTTATTAACATGCTGTGTTGGGAGAGCCAGCAACTAACACAGCTTAGACCAGAAGTCATACATTTAACAGAATAGCCAGTTTTGGATGCCTTTACACTCAAAAATGTCATTGTATTTACAGACTAGTGATGTGGCTTCGCACGGATTCAATTTGCATGTGGTGTCATTAGTGTTAAAAAAAAATACTTTACTGCTCAGTTTGTTAGGGTCATCTGGCTAAGCGTGGACAAGATCTCTATTAATAAAAGACTTGCATTTTAAAAACTACTTATCTATAGGAAAGCAAATATTATAGTAAAGTTATAGCAAGAGTCAAGAATATGCTTCAACTGGCATGTGAAAAATTGAAACATTGCCGGGTAAAATCTTTATTATAAGCGTATTCTTTTCTATAATATATTATTTGTGGGTATATAATATATTATAATGTATTAATGTATTAATGAAAAAGATGTGGTCATATCACATCTTTTTCGGTTGTACGTTGTTTTATATTCTATCATTTTCATAGATTTTCGTTTCACATAATTTTTTTCTCATATTACCATTTCATAGAATAATCAATACGCAGAATACTTACTTTCAATAAATTTAAATCATAGATTTTTGTTACAAATAAAATTGTATGTTTCGATATTCATATCATAGAATAACAAATCAAATATTCTTCATCCTCATACTGTTTAGTTAGTATAATACTTATTATCAAGAAAAACATTTTATCAAGTTACAGTTTCTAAACGTTTCAGTTCATACCTTTGATAAATATTCAATGGTCTATATTATTTTATGGGGTAAATATATTTTTTTTAGGCAGCATAGTCGACGGAGCCCCACTTAGCGGGGCTCCTATTTCTGTGTGGTTTTTTTTCAAACCTAACCCGAGCCCGTCCCGAGCTCGCTTCGCTCACTATTGCAGCCTAAGTTCTCATTCGACTTTAATTCGAAACTTAATTTTCGACGTTCAAATATGTACCGTACCCGTATAAAATTATGGATAGCGTAACGTCTATTTTTTACATTTTCGTTGAAATAAAGTACCATGGAAAAATACACCGTACACACAATATTCGTTAAAAACTAAGTCTATTGTTTGATAAGTTTGTTAAATAAAAAAATGTGATTATAAAACTCATTAAATTGTGTTTCAGTGAAATTTTTCATTAAAGTAAATAGTCTTCAAACAATAATATTCGAAATAAAAAACAAAGACCAAATATTATATGAAACATTTTCTGCGAAACGAAATTTTATAAAATTTCTATATGTGAAACAAAACAAACAATTTTTTTCATTCATCCACAGAAAAAAAAAAATACTTGAATCAAGTGATATTATTTGAGTTAAGATCTTTTGGGTTTTCGATATAAGGAAAGTCGTAAATGTCTTCGATTGAGATATTTTATGTTTCATATTATAGTTCTTAGTCCAAAAACTACTTATTTAGATCAAAACTTAATTGTCTCTTGACTTAAAATCTAAAAATTGTTGTTTCGAAACATATTGTATCTCAATCGAAGACGTTTTCGACTTTCCTTATATCGAAAACACAAAAGATCTTGACTCAAATAATATTCGGTAGGTGTTTCAAGAAATATTTTTTTCAGTGAATACGTTTCAAATGATCTAAAGCTCTTTTTTTAAAAGCTAAATGACTTGACTCAAGAACGACAATATCTTGTTCTAAATAGCTGAGATAATTCACTCAAGAGCGTTTTATTCTTGTTGTAAAAGGGATAATATTCCGCTCAAAGAAGTAAAGCTCTTTATCCAAAAGCTAAATGACTTGACCCAAGAACGAAAATATCTTGTTCTAAATAGCTGAGATAATACACTCAAGAGCGTTTTATTCTTGTTGTAATAGGGCCCATATTACGCCCAAAAAAGTAAAACTCTTTTTTTAAAAGCTAAATGACTTGACCCAAGAACGAAAATAATTTGTTCTAAATAGCCGAGATAATTCATTCAAGAGCGTTTTGTTCTTGTTGTAAAAGGGACCACATTCAGCTCAAAGAAGTAAAGCTCTTTTTCTAAAAGTTAAATGACTTGACTAAAGAACGACAATATCTTGTTCTAAATAGCTGAGATAATTCACTCAAGGGAGTTTTATTCTTGTTGTAAAAGGGACAATATTCCGCTCAAAGAAGTAAAGCTCTTTTTCCAAAAGCTAAATGACTTGACCCAAGAACGAAAATATCTTGTTCTAAATAGCTGAGATAATACACTCAAGAGCGTTTTATTCTTGTTGTAATAGGGCCCATATTACGCCCAAAAAAGTAAAACTCTTTTTTTAAAAGCTAAATGACTTGATCCAAGAACGAAAGTATTTTGTTCTAAATAGCCGAGATAATTCATTCAAGAGTGTTTTGTTCTTGTTGTAAAAGGGACCATATTCCGCTCAAAGAAGTAAAGCTCTTTTTCTAAAAGCTAAATGACTTGACCCAAGAACGAAAATATCTTGTTATAAATAGCTGAGATAATTCACTCAAGAGCGTTTTATTCTTGTTGTAAAATGGAACGTATTCCATTCAAATCACATACGTTTTTTTTTTTTAAGCGTGTTTAATTCTTCTCGTGAAAAGTTACATTCTTGTCGTAGAATGGAACGTATTCCTTTCGATTTACATAGAGCGAAAAGAGTTAGTTTTAGTAAATAATTACGATGTTTATTTAACTCCTTTATGATAAGAGCTTTAGGTAAATTGAATGGAATACGTTCCATTGTACAACAAGAATGTAACTCTTTACAAGAAGAATTAAACACGCTTAAAAGAAAAACGTATGTGATTTGAATGGAATACCTAAGTTCCATTTTACAACAAGTATATAAAACGCTTGATTATATAAATCAAAAACATACAAGTACCTAAACAAATCTAATCATGTACACGCCAAATCATTTTCGAAACCCATTTATACCTATTAAGATGATGTTTGTACTAAATAATGAAATGAAAGTCAAATGTAAGTTTATCATTTTATTTTATGAATTAGTTCTAAATGTAAAATGTATTTTTTAAAATTACCAACATCCACTTTGCACTCGGTACACAGCATTTTATGGAATTATTTTACTTTTTTCGTACAAAATTGACGCCACAAAGTATTCTCTAACAGTCAACCTTAGAACAAAAGAGATAAATTTTAGGCGGTGCATATGTAAACAAGAAATTACATTTATACACATCCATAAGACCAAATGTCAGCTCTAATTTCGGTAACTCAGTACCTACATTTTTTTTTACATTTGACGAACTTTTATAAAACTCAACCTTATAATTTTACACATCTAAGTTTAAAACATCGACTATATATGGTGGTACTGAATCATACGCTGTATGGACTTGGTACACTTTTTTTTGAATGATTACAAGGAGGTGCTCAGCCACTTGGGGATACTTAGCGTGAAAGACGTGGTATATCTTGAACAATAAGTCGAACGCCTTTGCAGCTGACTGCATGTGGTATTTGACATCATCAATTACGATGTATATCTGGGAGAAGTTTTGCAGCGGTCCTTGTATGAGCACTTATGGTTGCACGGTGTCTTTCCGCGCTGCCGCCTTAGTTTTCTGGGTTTGGATTACGTTGTCGATATCTCCGGCGTCCTGCATTAAAAACACAATTTTAGAGATTAGGTACTAGATTATTGAAACTGAACAAATTTAGCAAAAACATATAAGATTTA
Source organism: Omphaloscelis lunosa (assembly GCA_916610215.1). Lineage (NCBI taxonomy): Eukaryota > Metazoa > Arthropoda > Insecta > Lepidoptera > Noctuidae > Omphaloscelis > Omphaloscelis lunosa. Next base: position 8,188,004 of record OU744255.1, read on the forward strand.
ATTCAATGATAATCGAACATTGATCTGGCATCAAATTAAGTAGGTTGTGAGGTAGGTATGAATGGGATCGCTTTTTCATTCGTAAACCTCTGCTGCTAGGTCATTGACCCGGCCTCAGCAGTTCGCTTAAAGGTAAATGCATGGCAGAAGTTATGCGTGCATGATTTTAGTAAAATTAAAAAAAAAATCTCAGTAATAAAAAATTACTGGTGTTTATTACAGCGGGTCTAAAATGGCCGCTTTATCAGAATCCACGCAGAATCTTAGTATGAATCACGTTAAAACTTTCAAATTCTTAAAATGGACTTTATGTCTATAACTATAAAGTCCATTTTAAGAATTTTAAATTTTTAATTTGATTAATATTACGTTTCTGCTAAAGCGGCCATTTTAGACACCCTGAGCATAGAATCACACTATCTACTGCTATGACAACATGTCTGTTAAATTCACCAGGTTTACAAAACCACAGCGTGTATATGTAGGGTCAGAGCATTCAAAGTTATTTGTATGAAAAACCAAAAAGAATTTAATAATTTTGATAAAGCTGATAATGGTGTCGATTCTATTGTGCACAAACTAAATTAAGGCTATTGCTATCTTTTACTAAAAGGCAGTGCGAGAAAAGGACGGCTATAGCTATGAACTAAGTTAGAGATGTCAAACTAGTTTACGCCTTGCGGTTCACCGTGTTTTTAGTCGACATGTTTTTACCTGCACCCTTCATTTGTATGGAAATATTAGTTCCACCTAAATTTGACAGCTCTAAAAATTTCTTCCGTCTCTTTCTACTTTTATAAGAGAGAAAGAGATAGCAATAGCCTAAATTAAGTTTAGTTGGTGCACAACAGAAACGACACCAATAAGTACTATTTCGTAACCTGTGCACTAAGCAATATGTTGAATAGCTTTTGCCCGCGACTCCGTCCACGCGGAACTCGTTAATATTGTAGCTTCATACAAACTTTTACCACCCATTTCACCCCCTTAGGGGAAGATTTCCGGGAGTAAAACTATCCTATGTCCTTTCCTGGATCTCTCCTAAGGAGGGGAAATAGGGGGCGGAAGATTGAATGGAGGCGCGATATAAACGACTTCTACGAAAAATTACATATTATTATACAAACAACATATTATTTTTGCACCACAAATATGGCAACTCCACTAAGTGGACGAAAACCGGCGGAACCACCCTATATCCGTCCATTCAATTTTAATTGGGTACATGTAATACTTACATCTATTTGAACCAATAAGCCCCGGATTGATTCAGAAGTTGAGAACTTGACTTTTCGTGATTTTCGGCCTTTGGGTGGTATTAAAAAACCTAACAGGTAAATCTGGACAGGTATTCTTTTGTCTGAAATAAAACATTTTAAGAAATTAATACAGATTTTAATAAGACAACCAATTTAAAATGCATTTTTATTGATCATGTCAAAATGAAGTGTATTAAGTATGTTAGGCTCGGCTACTCAACCATTGATATCACACCAAAACACATTATATTAAATAGACCAAGTTCTTTTTCACTACTTTTGGTGGCATATAAGAATTTGGCCTATTTATTACATGTATGTTTGGTGGGATACCAATGTTATATGTGGTATCGGTGAGTAATTTGTTCATAACCTCGATTTACCCAACTCCAAAATTTAACTCAAGATAGACTTGTATTATCGCATGGCACAGATGGGTACTAGGTACTAGGACGATATACCAACATGGCTACTATAAATACTTGTAAATAGATAGATTTAAAATTCTGGTACAAATATTAGTGTTAATCACAAAAATATTTGACCTAACCGGGGATTGAACCTGGGATCGCTAGCTTCTTAGGCAGGGTAACTACCCACTAGGCCAACATAGACTGGATAAATATTTACGTACTTACCGTCGTCAATGATATTTCCTAGACCTTCAATGATTGCTTTTGCATCTTCATTAGTCACCATACTCTCTCTAAGGTTCAAAAGTTTCGAGAAAAAATGTTCCCAGTTTTTATAAAAGTTAAGTGACTTCTCTTTATATTGTTTCTCAAAATCTAAAAGTATCTGTAACAATAAGGAAATATGAAACAGAGTTGCATAATACAGAGTGAGCATTCCAAATGGGACAGTAGGGTAAATGTTGAAACTAAGACCATTTGAAAAAGTGTTCATTCAGTAATTCAAATAGAATGCCTGATTCTAAGGAATCAGGCCATCTATTTCAATTTTTTTAATGTAATTATTTTGAGAAATGTTTTACCAGAGTATCTGCTTTGCCGTCTTTTAAAATGGGCCATGTTTCAAGAAATTCGTGTACAGTTTGAAATTTTTGTTTGTGCCTTAATTCAAAGGTGTTATTCCACCTTTCACAAACTTGGTCCCATGGCTCATTATTATGTTTCAACCAAATAGCGTCATCATTTGAGACCGCCTCTGAAATAAGTCCCAGAAAAAATGTATCGTAACTTTTCCATACTTTGTGAAAGTGAAGTAGAATTTTGAAGTATGCACCTTCCAATCTCAAAAAGAAGAAAATCTCTTAAAGATAAAATGCAGAAAACACCAATTAAAAGAAGAATATTTATATCGAGACTAATCCTACAAAATACGATGCCAAATGATTATTTACTACATCTTTAAGACTGAACGGATTGTCTTTTCATGTTTCATATAAACCTGACATTTAAACATGGAGTATCTTTTTTGTGTAAGTAGCCCCAAACAATACAAATCAACTTAGCTCAATGATAAACATATTTTACCTTGATTACTTTCCACAGATTCTGCATCTGAATCCCTAATAGAGTAAGTGGATTTAGTGCTCCTACGCTTTGCTCCTGACATGTAGAGCAGATTTCGGACCTTGTCCACTAATTTGCCTTTAGAGGGCACATATCTTCCTGAGGCAGATTTGGATGTTGGCACAGCTTTCATATAGTATGTGTAAATACTTTCTGTCGGGAAAAGTGAAACAATTTTTGCAGCTAGCAAATTGAATTCCTCTGGTTTGATGTTGCTGAGGAAAAAAAAATCTGATTATTTCCATTTGTATTGAAATATAAATGACATTATGTAAACCAGACAGCAGTGTTCATTGCCTAATATAAAATGAAGTTATTTAGAATCAGGATCACAAAAATACATAAATTTGTTCCCTTGTGACACAATCTCATACTTTTCACATAAGTACCTACATTTCTGTCACTGGAACCGCACTAGGCAGTATACAATCCACTTGGTTTGACATGCAAGTACCGAACCTAAACTACTGCTGTCTGAACTCCTATAATTACTTGTAATATATTTTATTAGCTAGATACAGTCATGAGCACCAATATGTAAACACTTGAGAACTTTTAAATGAGTTTTTCTCCTGCTATTCGGATTAAAACTTCATGTTGTTACATAGTATTCTAGAACTCATATTTTTATGAAAAAGATCCTACTTCCAAGTTAAAATCGTTATTTCTCGTGAAAATTGCTTTTAAATCTAGGAAAATGTATATATATTGGTGCTCATGACTGTACTTGAGCAGTACCTACATACAGGGTGTAAATTAACCCTTCACACATACGTCAACCAAGCATCCTGTACATCAAACTAAGTACCCCTACGCAAAAAATTTTGCTGGGAAATGACTTTTTTTAGGGTCAAAAAATCATTTTACGGTAAAACTCAATGCAGCACTCTTAAAACGTTGTGCTAGTGGTCAAAGTCAAAACATTTATTTCAAATAGGCCCATGTATGGCACTTTTGAACGTCAAAATTTACAAAATAATATAATTGATTCTAGTCGCCCCTTCCAAAAGGTAGTTTTCGTATGGAGAAGAATGGGCAAGAAACTCCACCGTTACTCTTTTAAAATGTTTTACAATAGTTTGTATTAGTACGTACATTACTTAAATAATTATATGTGAAGACGATGCACCTAGAATAAAATTACTATACCACAATAGGTAAAAAGAATTAAAAATGAAGCAACGACAGATAATTTAATTATATGATAGATACATGGTGCTCACATATTTACAAACATAGTAAAAGTAGACGATTTTCCTAATGTTTTTAAAATTAATAAGTCAGTGTGTGAGGAAGTAATCACAGAATGTAAAATCAATGTCATATAATACAAAATTATAAATTTAACAATTAAATTAGCAACCTGTTTGATTTTGTCTTGATTCTAAATTGTCCTGTGGAGCAGGACCAGCATGTTTCCAAGCACTCTTATCTTGGATATAATCCTCTAATTTGTAATATGCTTGTTTACAAAGTGTACTTTTAATCTGAGTTTTAAATTTTCTTTCATTTAATTGCAATATGTCACAAGGTATTTTGTTGTAACATTTAACACAGTACCCCATAAAAGATGTATGTACTTTAGATAATCTGAAAAATGGTTGATCTAGTTTATCTTTATTTCTAGTATTAAAATTATGTCTATCACTTATTTTATTAAAAAGATGTGGATTTTTCCTTACATACATAATATTTTCATAAATGAATTGGCAAGGTACCGTCATAATATTAATCCTTTTAAATAGTTTCCCGAGAGATTCGCGGCGACGTAGATTATAAATGGCTCTGACAGCTCTCTTTTGTAAAATAAAGATGGATTCAATGTCAGCAGCCCGACCCCACAGTAAAATGCCATACGACATAATGCTGTGGAAGTAGCTAAAATAGACCAATCGCGCGGTTTCTACATCTGTTAACTGTCTTATCTTTCTAACAGCATAAGCGGCCGAGCTTAGCCGCCCCGCAAGAGATGTTATATGAGGTCCCCATTGTAATTTCTCGTCTAGCGTGATTCCTAGGAAAACCGTTTGATTAATAAATTCCAGTTTTTCCCCATTCAATATGATGTCACATTCGCTACTTCTAACATTAGGTAATTTAAATCTAATGCATTTGGTTTTTGTTTTATTTAGTACTAAATTGTTTACCGTAAACCAATCTTGGACTTGCAGAATAGAGCTATTAACGTCTTCAAGATTTTGTGACCGTCGGTTTATTTTAAAGATTAATGATGTGTCATCTGCAAATAACACCATCTTCGGTTGATTTTGAAATAATTGGGGTAAATCATTAATGTAAACTAAAAAGAGGAATGGACCCAATATCGAACCTTGGGGAACGCCCATTGCCATTTCAGACCCTAATGAGTTTACGCCGTTTACCTGAACTTTAACCTTTCTATCTTTCAGGTATGATCTAAGTAAATCAAGAGCTGTATTCCTAATCCCATAGTGCTCTAGTTTCAGCAGAAGTGTCTCATGGTCTACACAATCGAACGCCTTCGAGAGGTCGCAAAAGATTCCAATGGCATCTTGTGCTTCTTCCCAGGCATTAAAAATGTTCTTTATTAGGGTGACACCGGCGTCAGTGGTACAACGCCCTTTGGTGAAACCGTACTGTTGTTCATGAAAGATGGAATTTTTATTAAAGTGAGGTAACATTTGATTGAGCATCAACTTTTCAAACACCTTACTGAGCACTGGTAGAATTGATACAGGCCTATAATTGTTGGGTTCTTTACTATCACCAGATTTGAACAATGGAACTACTTTACTGTGTTTCATGAGATCCGGAAAGACTCCTTGGTCTATACTGGTGTTAAATATGTAAGCTAAATAGGGCGCAATGGTTTCGATTATAGATCTACAGACTTTTACAGACATTCCCCATAGATCTTCTGTTGATTTAATTTTAAGATCTTTAAAAGCTTTTATAACAGCCTGGGGGTTTGTATGCTGAAACCTAAACTCCAAAGGGCAAGCCTTCACATTCTGTCTAAGTAAGGCAGCAGAAAGCGCGGGTGAGGAATTTAAAGCTTGAGTAGTTTTAAGGGGAATATTAGCAAAAAAGGATTCAAATTCTTGAGCTATTTCTATATCTGAGTTAATGGGGCCATGTGCAGTCTCTAAATTAAATTCAGTATTTCGCTGTTTTTTCCTACCTGTTTCATTATTTATTATTTGCCAGGTAGTTTTTATTTTATCATCAGCTGATTTTATTTTATTGCTAATATAAAGAGCTTTGGCTATTTTGCACACACTTTTAAAAGTTTTTGAATATTTTGCAACATACTTATGAAAGCTTGTATTATTCATATGTTGCTTTAGGCCATAAAGTTCAAATAGTTTTTCCCTGCTTTTACGAATACCTGGAGTCGCCCAATCACTAAATAAGAACTTTGTGTAAATACTTTTAGTCTTTTGTGGAAAAGTGTCATTAAATTGCGTGTTTAATAGTGAAAAGAACTCGGCGTAGAACTCATTTGGGTCATCTATATTATTAAAACTCTGAACACATAATTTATTGGCCAAAGAATTATTTAATTTCTCTAAACTTTTACATGTAATTGGCCTAAACCTTATTTGAATTTTTTGTAAAGGTATGTAGGAACAAAATGTTATTGTTTGTCCACTGTGATCTGATGGCAACTTATTTACAATTTGTTTGTGTAGGTAATCACAGTTACAAAAAATATTATCTATACAAGTGGCAGAAGAAGCTGTCACTCGGGTTGGTTCAATAAAAACATTTGACAAATCAAATGACCTAAAAAGACTTAGTAATCTGACAGTGTTCGAGTTATTTTCTAATAAGTTAATATTAAAATCACCACATATGATTATTGACTTACTACTAGTACTAAGTTTTTTTAATACATCTTCCATCATAGAATCAAACACAGATAGATTCTGGTAACTTGGAGGTCTGTATACGCATACTATAACATGCTTATCGAGCTCAACACAGGACAATTCAATGTTGTGTTCAACGGACAGTCCGATGACGACGATGATTAACGATCCTCCATGTATCATACATTTTCGACTGAAATGGCTAACTACACAATAATTTTCATAATTAATTGACATCACTTGATGATCTTTTAACCAATGCTCTGTTAAACAAATTACATCAAACTTGGTATTTTCTAAAAACAATTCTATTTCCAGTAATTTGGAAGAGCAACCTTGGATATTTTGATTAAATAATTTTAAAGTATGTTGCACTCCCTTTGGTTTATTATTATGAGTTATATTGCCAGAAGATACCATTTTATTGTTCTCTAATAATAATTGGTTAATTGAAGGGGTAACTTCTGTTGTCTTACTGCCTAGTTTAAAGAATTATCCGGAGTGACCTCCACAACTACAACAGAAGAATCTAAAATGCCCGTATGAGTTCCAGCAGGAAAGGAATACCCTATCTGACTGGTAGTGGCCTCCAAGTATGTTGTTATTGTAGGTGGATCCTCCTTCGTACATGGTAAAACATAATTATTCACTATGCTGTTAGTATAACTAGACAACATAGATTCGTCACTAATACTACACTTTGTTATATTATCTATAACCTCATTAATATTATATGCTATCAACATAGCAATCAAATTTCTACATTCCCAAGACAGAGATAAAGTTCTCTGAGTTAACTTAAAACCACTAACAAACTGGTTAGTGTCAAAATACAATAATTTGTCACTATGACAACATGTCAGCCTGTGAATAGTACTATTCAACTTATAAATGTAGTTATTTTCATCATAGGATAAAGTATCAGAATAAGGAAAAGCACACAACATGAGCTTTCCTACATTTAATTTTAATAAGGTGTCCACACCATCCACTATGTCCTTTCTGGTAATACCAGTACTATTACCTAATAATAAAACCATTGTAGAATAATGATCTAGGTTTGTGTTTACAATTCTTTTAATCATTTGTTTAAAACTTATGTTATGATAGCTATGATTGGTAAAACTATGGCTAAGGTAATTGAGTAAAATTTTCCCAAAGCCTGAACCTAATTCGTCACAAAAAAATATTGATTTATTTTTCTGTGACTTAACACAAGTCTCTGCTGGAAGAGCCAACACCGGAGGGGGCAAGTTAGGCTGAGGCTGAGGAGGCAGTTGTTGGTTTGCACAGCTGCATGAGAGGTTATTAGTCAGGGACTCATACATCTCAGCATTGCACTTCACCAAATCCAGTAGTTCCCCAGCCTCAAGCAAGCGGTCACTTACTTGCTAAGTGGATGCTTTGAATAGTAAAAGGGTCATGGAGGTAATTTAAGTAAAGTTATAATCTGAAAAACTAGTATTTACAAAAACAGCTGTGCAAAATTTGGAACTTTGACCTCAATATCTCTGTAACTAGGGGTTCCCAGGCATGGTCTAGAACAAAAAAAATGTTCGCAGTGGTGGGGAGAACAAATGCCCTTCATTTGCGTTAAGGGTACTTTTACACCCTTTATGTTAAGGTAAATGTGCAAAAAGGGCATTTACCACCTGGGGTTGCTAAATCTTAGGATTTACTGCACATTTACCTTAAATAAGCTTGTATTTCACTAATCTACAATGTGTAGTAACTACTGCATGGTGATTACTGTGAGTGTGTCTAGACTATTCTACTATAGCTACTTAACCTACATACGCTACTACTTAATCGTATACTTAGTAGAAAAACAAACACTACAATAGTTCTACAATGGGAAAACATAAGTGGTTCAATAATTACTTGTTAACAATGAATGTGTAGTGATGTTTCATCAAAACGTCAACAACAATGTTTCTTTTTTGTGAATTCAATTGTTTGTATTTTTGATAATAATTTAAAACACTATTTCCCTGTGGAGATGATTGGAGGATAGTTTTTAAATCAAATTCTGGCAGTGAAAGCCTACTTGGTATATTTAAGTAGGAATCCAAGTCTAAAGTGATATCCGACAGAACAAATGATTGATCTTGATCAAATTGCATCGCTTCTTGACAGTTAGCTTTAATAATCATTAAATCTTCATTTATAGAAGATGTGGTTTCAGTATCAGCAACTGAGTCTATGTAATCCTGTAGTTTACTTTTAAGTTTAATTCGGTGCCCAATATGCGGGCAAAGTTCTTTCAAATAAATATCATCTGAAACCAAATATTTAAATTGTTCTTTGCTTATATCATTTTCTGTAAAAAAATACTTAGTGTATAATTGAATATAAATTATGATTAAGAGCTGTAATAAACTTAGAAGTTTTTTTTTTTATTTTAGCGTTGCCAGTAAGTGTGACCCAAAACACTACTCCATGAAATTAGTTTTGTTTTCATAAGTAGCATGGTCAATTATGATGACAATGGAATAGTATACCTAATATAGTACTTATTTAATAGGTATACTTTTTAATAGGTTACGCTTTCACGATTTACACACAGTTTTAACAAAACGGGATGTTAGCGTATTAATATCTAATTTATATAGTTGCTAGCACAGTCGACGCTTCATACAAACATAGTTTGGTTCTCATTTATTTTAAAACGGCATGCTGGAAAAAGATTAAACAGCACCTACAGGTACCTAGTAGGTAGGCAGGTACCTGTAGGTGCTGTTGCATCTTTTAACTCCGTGTGTCGTACCTACATAGGCGACGACACACGGAGTTGCGCCGCCCGCCACCGAAGCGGTCGGTGGTAAGCGGCGCGCGGCGGCGGTTTCGAGCGGATTGAATTTGAAATTTTGTATCACGATCTTACCTACATGGCCTACCGGACTACCCACACGGAACCGCCGCCGCCATAGTTCATTATAAAAATGCACAACTTACTTTTGAAGTTCTCCACGACTTCTGATGGCACATCCCAGGATACCAGGATGTTTTCTATAGTTCCGTCCTCGTCCATTATCATATTCAGCTAGTTTTAGTATTATTCACTCACTATATTTGCAATTCACGACAGAAAAATATTATTTGGCGACCCGACGCAACTCATGCACGCAAAGAACGAAATGAACGATCAACGAATTGAATGGCGGTTGGCAGCAAGTTTAAAATGTTGCCAGTACTTGATTTTTATTTTACCCAACATATAGAAATCTATTGTACCTACTGTAGATTCATAGAAAAAACTAATTTTGAAGTGGAACTTCTTTTATCGCAATGGTACAGTAGGGGTAGGTACCCCTACTCACCTCACTATTAGGTAAATAGTGAGGCCTGGGCCTTTACTCTGAAATCCGATATACTAACATCGTAGCGTGCTGTCTTCCCCAGGACCCGACGGCATACCTGGAAAAGCCTGGGTCCTGGCCTTGGGGGCTCTCGGGCCTCGACTAAGGGGGCTCCTAAGCGCATGCATGGAGAGGGGCCAGTTCCCACTTCGTTGGAAGACGGGGAAACTGGTCCTCATCAGGAAGCCGGGGCGCCCAGCGGACTCTCCGTCCGCTTATCGGCCCATCGTGCTGCTCGACGAGGTGGGCAAGCTCTTTGAAAGAGTCATTGCAGACCGCCTCGTCGAGCGGCTGGTGCGGGTGGGACCGGATCTGGCGGAGAGCCAGTTTGGCTTCCGCAAGGGGCGCTCTACGGTGGACGCCATCATGCGCGTGCGGGCCCTCACGACGGGGGATGCTGTGGCCCGGGGTAGGGTCGTCTTGGCGGTGTCTCTAGACATCGCCAATGCCTTCAACACCCTGCCCTGGAGTTGCATCAGGGAGGCACTCCGGTATCACCGGATGCCGACCTACCTCTGTCGTGTGGTCGAGGCCTATTTGACGGACAGGGCCGTCATCTACCCCGGTCACCAAGGAGAGTGGAACCGGCGAGAGATGTCGTGCGGTGTCCCACAGGGATCGGTCCTGGGGCCGCATCTGTGGGACATCGGATACGACTGGGTGCTGCGCGCCGACCTCCCTAGCGGCGTCAGCGTCGTCTGCTACGCTGACGACACGTTGGTCCTGGCACAGGGGGGGTCGTACCAGGCGGCGGCCGAACTAGCGACACGCGGGGTTGCGACAATCGTCGACAGGATCCGGCAGCTGGGACTCGAGGTGGCCCTGCACAAGTCCGAGGCCATGGGTTTTCATGGACCTCGGAATGCGCCACCGTCGGGTTCCCAGGTAATGGCGGGAGGGGTTCACATCGGCGTCGAGTCGACGATGAAGTATCTGGGACTTGTCCTCGACAGCCGGTGGAACTTCGTCGAACACTTCCGACGTTTGGCTCCCAGACTGGAGCGGGCCGGGGCTGCGTTGAAGCGGCTCCTGCCCAATCTAGGGGATCCAAACGCCTCCTGCCGGAGGCTCTACGCGGGGGTCGTGCGGTCCATGGCCCTTTACGGGGCACCGGTGTGGGCGCGTTCACTAAGGCTGCGGCCAGCCCGCCGGTTGAACGCGTCCCAGAGGGTCATGGCCATCCGGCTGGCCCGAGGATACCGCACGGTCTCCTGCGAGGCGGCGAGCCTCCTTGCCGGATTACCGCCATGGGATCTGGAGGCAAAGGTCCTCGCGCACATTTGGGAGTGGCGCGAGGAGGCGAAACGCCGGGGCTTAACTCCGCTGCCGCGAGAAATCGCGGCACAGCGGACAGAGCTCCGGCGGGATCTCATGGCGTCATGGAGAGTGCGATTGTCGCAACCCAGCGCTGGGCACGCCACAATTGCGGCGATAAGACCCCTCTTTGAGGAGTGGCTAGAGAGGCGCCACGGCGTCCTCACCTTCCGCCTGACGCAGGTCCTCACCGGACACGGCAGTTTCGGGAGGTTCCTGCACAGGATAAGGCGGGAGGAAACGCCCGGGTGTCACCATTGTGTGGATCGCCCGGAGGACACGGTGGAGCATACGGTGGAGGTCTGCCCAGCTTGGGCGGAGCATCGCCGTGTCCTCGTGGAGGCGATCGGCGGCGGTGATCTCTCGCGTCCGGCCCTGGTTCAGGCCATGGTACGGAGCGAGAGGAAATGGGAGGCCGTCACCTCCTTCTGCGAAGCGGTAATGCTCGCGAAGGAGGAGGCGGAACGCGTGAGGGAGAGGCAAATTTCGCGCCCTCATGCCCCTAACCGCCGCAGGAGGAGACGCCCAGGGCGTCGGGAATCGCGAGGCGATTTCCGGCCACCGTAGGCGCGGGCTTGCGGGCGGTGAGCAATGGGTGGCTCACCGTCCGATAAGGACCAGGCCCGGGTCGACGGCGCGTTGTGTTCCACGCGCGCCTCAAAGAGATGTCAGCAGATTTGAAGGGGTCCACTAGGGCCGATGCCTGCCGGGGTTGCGAAGAAAACCGAAAGGGAGATCGTGGCCCCCGGCAACAGGGCAGCCGAAGGAACACGGGTGGGTTTTAGTCAGTAAGAGTCTGACACGCCCTCCCGCTCCGCCCAGAGCGGGAGAAGTTATTTGATGATTTCCCACCTTCAAAAAAAAAAAAAAAAGCGTGCTGTCTTACTCCCTCTCGGATTATACACCATATCAGTGGGTAGAACGGCAGGACATGAAATTGGATTGAATTAGTTTGGGAGTAGGGTAGCTAAGTAAATGTTTTTATTTTTTCTCACGGTTTAATTATTTATTATTTTTAAATGTTTGTTTTATTTATGACATGGGCGCGCCGGCAGCACTTGCACCCCCCTGTCAGGAAAGATAATACATAGATTTTTTTTATTTCTTCTAGATTGCTGTCCAAATTTGTTCATCACCTTGCCAATCAGTTCAGTATCCTTCAGTATAATACATGTATTATTATAAAATTGGCGGATTTACCAATAGGCAGGGCGGAAGTCTAGATGATATTCTATTAGAATATCATTGGTCCGTACACTGACTTTATTGACAACCAATTTTTTTTGTTTCCACAAAGTTTCATCGCCGTGTTTGTGAACTAGATTATCGAAATTGTACCCATGATATTTTATGCCTTTTATATTTCAAAAACCATAATTATCAAAAGCGTGGTGGCAAATGAGATTGCAGATGATGATTATGAGATGATGAGAGGTAAGTCTGAGACTAAGGTCTGAGATGATCGGGTAAACAACATAAATAATACAGCAACACTGCTCATAGTAAAAAAAAAAACAATCTCTTGAAGCAAGATTTAATTTTTGTTTTTGCTGCAAGAAATAATTTCTTGGTGCAACAATGCAAAGAGAATACAGTCTTGGATCAAAATTCATGAATCAAAATATTTTTATTTCATAATCTAAGTGCATCAAAGAATTTTTAACTAAGAAATAATGTCTTATTACAATATTGCTTTTACTTTCGATGGTCTTAAATCAAGATTCATGAACTTTGCTGCATCAGTAGGTATAAACAATATTGAACAAATACCTATACCTACCCACCTATTAGTGATTTATAACCGACTTCCAAAAAAGGAGGAGGTTCATCTGTATGTATTTTTTTTTGACGTGATAACGTCTTACAACCGATAGAGTTGAAATTTTGCATACAGATGTAAGTTTAGTAACAATGCAATAATCTGGTACTGTTGAGCTGGTCTCTTGATGAAGTCAGGAGGTAGGTAGATAGTGGAACTGTAACTCCACGGCGAACAGCAAAGACACGAAATTATGTAAATGTATTTAACTATAATATAAGTAGCCTGTTCTAAACTCCATCATGACTTGGCTGCTGCTCCCAGGGTTGACTTCCGGCGAGGGAACTCCTCAACGGTGAATATTACAGACACAAAGTTTTGTAAATGGATTTAACCATAATAGCCTGTTCTAAATTCTATCATGACATGGCTGATGCACCCAGGGCTGGCTTCCGGCGAGGGAACTCCTCAACAGTAATTAGCACAGACATGATTTTTTTATTTGTGATAAGTAGCCCGTTTTAAACTTCGTCATGACGTGGCTGCTAGATGATAAAATTTGTTTTGCACTCAATAACGAAAAATAAATTAATATAACTTTTAACATAACGAAAAATTCTAAGCACTACCTGAAGTAAGTCGGTGCCAGGCCAGTCAAGTCTAATTGGTAGTAAAATATATTAAGTATGTAGTAAGTAGGTAGATACTTGTAGGTACCTATACTTATCAAATATTTCATTCATAGTCATAGATATAATAAAGAAGTTTTTACATTTCTGTGGTCATAGTCATAGTTACTCGTAGGTATTTATTGTTGAGGTAAGTACAAATCAATGGTCTTATGATTGATAAAGTTACACATAATTAGCTAGCTTTATAATGTTTAAGTAATTCGGAATGTCCAGTAGGAATTACTATACCTACTACTCGGTGCCAGCCAAGTAGGTAGTAGATAGATACTATGTAGGTATGTACCTAGTAAGTAGGTAGATACTTGTAGTTTGACCACATCAGATGAGACCACACGTTATTAAATTTTATTGTAATGTTAAAATTATTCACTCATTGTCGTGATTAAAATCAATAATAGGAATAATAATAATCTGTGTAGGTAGTAATCTGTGTATCTGAGGTAGGTCTATCTGTGGCATCGTAGCTCCCAATCGAATGGACCGATTTTGCGGTTTTTTTCTGTTCGAAAGCTGATGATTATTTTATTATTTAAGATGGGTCAGCTCTTGACCTCGAAGCTTCCTGAGCAAGGATGAGGTTTAAGATGGAGCGAGTCTTCCCAGTAGCGCTGGCTCTCCCGCGCACCAACGGACCACAGCGAACTGTTTGGCGCCAGACTTCGGCGGGAGGATGGTAACTAGCCGGGCGGTCCTTTGCAGGCCCTTCCACCAGTGTTGATATCATTCAGCCGTAACCGCTAACAAAAGTCAGCGATTCCGTTGCCCGGGGTAGACCACTAGGAGGTAGATCCCACCAACACCAAAATGCCCACGGTACATCCTATAGAACAAAGACAGACACGAAACCTCACGACGGCGGCTCTAGGCGTCGAGGCCTCACCAATAAGCCTGCTAGCCCTACGTTCCACCGAGTCCAGTGCGACAATTTGGTATTTAGCTGAGTCATCTCCTGAGCGTACTCCAAAAGGGATCGAATTTGTGCTTTGTAAGTATAAGGTCAAAAGCTGTCCAGGTGTAAAGTATCGCTTAACCTTATTTAGGATGCCCAACTTCTTGGCCGCGGTTTGAAATTTAGACTCGATGGTGATGATGGTTACCAGCCGACTCGTTCCTTATTGGAATCAATAGTAGGTGGTATTTTTACTCAAAAATAGGTAGGTACCAAAAATGTCTACATACTACAAGAAAAAGTAATAAGTTTCGGTTTAGCTGGATCATAGGTGAAACCAGTAATATCTCTTACCGAGAAATATGTTACTTGATTTAAGAATGTCATAATTAGGGCATGCAAAACCGGTTTTCCGGTTTTGCGCAAAACCGGAAATCGGCCAAAATTTAACGATTTTTGAAAACCGGTTTTGAGAGCCAAAACCGGAGCTCAACTCCGGTTTTCCCATTATTGAGTAACAATTAACATTTTGATTTTTATCAACATTTTTTTCGAACACTCTCAAAAAATAATTAATTTTGAGGCATCAAATGTATTCGAACCGAACACAGCCTGCATCCACCCACGTACACGCCTCCCTCCACTACCCCCGCACCCCGCACCCGTAACCCGCCAGCCTGCGCCTGCGTTGTTGCAGTAATACCCTTACCGGGAGTGCAAGTGCGTGTCCGCCGCCCTCGCCTGCGACGCTAGGACAAAATGTGAGTATTTACTTAGTTATTAATTTATTATATTTTGTGTCTTTTAATGTACATTTATGTTGAGCTCGTGGATGAAACGACACGAAGGGCGCAATTACATCCAGTAGTTGCTGCGTTAGCCCGAATTATATTACATTATGGTTCACCACTTGTGACAGCAAGCAAGATTTAATTAAAACTTGTGTTTTATTATTCGTGTTATATAGATAACTTTATAACTGACAAAAGTCTTTGATTCGGTTCTGTTCTGAGCCGTTTGGATTGTCGTTCTATCGAATCCCGTTCAAAGAATACGTGAATACCTATTTTGGGTAGGACTTATGGGACGACCGAACGACAATTAAACGTCAACGATATTTGTCTTGTTTGATTTACGTGAATCAAGGTACAGGTGTAATTGCGCCATAACGTAAGAGTAGAACTCTTGTGCCAATTTTTCCAAGTCTTAGAGAAAATGATTTTTACAGATTTAATATATATAAAAATCAATTTCTCTAAAAATCTTAATTTGTTAATGTTTACGTTATTACTATTAATAATAATGTTTACGTTATTATAATATTTCCTTTATTAGTAATAAAGTAAACATTAACCAAAGTGACAGAAGATATTTTTTAACCATAGACTAGTCTAGTCACTTCTAGTATTAACGCACCGAAATGCGCGGAATTTTAGCTAGAACCACACTATTAAAATCCGACGCCACGACGAGGACAGCGACACGCGTTTTCATTGGTTAGCGTTTAAAAAGACATAACTAGATGAACTGTAGCCAATCAGCATGCCTTAAGCCAGAGCCACATGGCCGACACGCGACGCGACGACACGCGTCAACACGATAAATGATGCATGCACCATTAGGCTACAGTTCTCCTAGTAGTGTAAGTTTAAAAAGTTTAACCAATGAAAACGCGTGTTGTCGCGTCGGGTGGCGTTTTAATGGTGTGGTTCTAGCTTTATTTGACGTGTTGACGTGACGTGGCATCGTGGTCAGTGCGGGACTGGCTTTAAAAATGTCTAAACTGAATGCATGGAAAAAAAAATTACTACCTAATAACACACCAAAATGCACGGAATTTAAAAACATCCTAAACTAAATAAACTTTGCCCGATTCTAATTTTCTTTTTTCTTTTAGGTCAACTCCAAAAAATATTCAATACACCGATTTCAAATAGTATATGGAAACATTTTCTTCGAGCAACAGATGGACAGTCCGCAAAATGCAAAACATGTGACAAAATCATAAAAACTGTGGTGGTTCCAATACCGCTTTACACACGCATTTTCGATCAGTACACTCAAATATAGCTTCAACTTCAACCGATTCTACTCCATCAACATCTCGGGCGGCTGATACTCCAGGAGTTTTGGAAGAAAAACAACTTGTAATGGAAACAAAGAAGCGAAAACTAATGACAGACTTTTTTAAGTCAAGTGATTCTATGGAGGTGGTCGTCTCTCGAATGGCAGCATTAGACGGCTGTACCTTTAGATTGTTTACAGAAAGCCAAGACCTACGACACCTCTTCAAAAAAAGTGACTTGGAACTCCCGAAATCACCAAACACTATCGCAAAGATAGTCTTGAATCAAACAGACGAATTAAAAGCAGAGATAAAAAACAAAATATCAGTCCTAAAACAAGCAGGGCATAAATTTTCAATAACGTTAGATGAATGAACATCATTGAGGAACAAAAGATATATGAACGTAAATTTACATTCCATTGCTTTTGGAGGATTTAATTATAAAAATCTAGGGATTGTGAAAATCACTGGTTCAATGTCAGCATTGAATGCACTAGACATATTGCGAGCCCACCTTGCAAAATTTAACGTATCTTTAGATGAGGACATTGTGTCAGTAAGAACCGATGGTGCGAGTGTGATGGTAAAGATGGGAAGATACATTAAAGGACATCACCAGATTTGTCTCGCTCACGGTATCCAGCTAGCGGTGATCGATACTCTGTATAAAAAAAGTAGCGAACCCGTACAACGTGCAGCAGCGTCTATTCAGGCATCCCCTACACACGCACAAGACGACTCTGAATCAGAAAGCGATAGTGACGACGAACGAGCTGAAGATCTCAGTGGAGGTTTAGAAATTGAAACCCCAGCTGTTACATCACATCCAGAATTGTACTGGGAAACAATCACAAAAGTTCGCAAACTGGTCAAATCTCTAAGAAAATCCCCTCTAAAAGCTGACGCATTACGGGTCTATGTCTTGGAGGAACACAAAAAAGACATACAATTGCAACTAGATTACCGCACACGATGGTCAAGTATGTCAGATATGATCGGAGTGTTTTTAAAAATTAAAAACTCAGTCCTCAAAGCCCTGATAGATTGGAAGACTGAGATATCTTTTTCCGAAGAAGAAATTCGAAGTCTGTCTGAAATTTACAACAGCTTGAATGTTGTCAAACTCGCTGTTCTGTCCTTGTGCCGACGTGATGCTACGCTACACACAGCTGACACAACATTAAAATTTATGTTTAAAAACAGCGTTTTGAGTCTTAAGCTAGCGACTAATTTGAGAAGTCGCATAAAGCAAAGACGTCTCCTTCTAGCAGGTGTTTTACACTATTTACATGATTGGGAAGACTTCTCCGCCCAAGATGATGATGACACATTTCCCAAACCCAATGGTGCTGAAATAACTGAAACTATTATCAACTTGTTGCAGCAGCTAAAATATAAACCCGAGGACACAGACACCATCACCGCAGTTCTCACCGAGCAGTCCATACCTTCGCAATCGTCATCATCTGACGCTGAAGAGCTAACTCTTCAAGAGCAGTTTAAGATAGTTAATTGATTCAGGCGTGACCTTGCGGAAATCCATAATGAAATGATGATGTGGATATATTTAGTAACCTTTTCCGCTTAGCTATTTCTAAAGAGTCTTGAAAAGACCCTGGAAGAAATCGACACGTGTTTCACTAATAATGTTCTGCTAATCGTCATCCTGAGGATGCCTCGTTGAGAGGTGAAACACGTGTCGATTTCTTCCAGGGTCTTTTCAAGACTCTTTAGAAATAGCTAAGCGGAAAAGGTTACTAAATATATCCACATCATCATTTCTTCAAGAGCAGCTAGAGAAGGAATTACACAAATGCAAGAGAAAGAGAACCCCCAAAAAAAGGTCAGATTTCGACCTGGCTGGGTTCGTAAAAGTAGAGCAAGCCATGTATGAAAGCGGAGGGCATCGGGGTGTGTATCTCACCGAAGCATATAATTATTTATTATGTGTTCTACCAACAAGTGTTGAGAGTGAAAGGGTGTTTTCGAGTGCTGGGTATTTCTGTAACAAAATAAGAAGTTCGCTGTCTGATCGAATGTTAGATGCACTTATATTTTTGAGATCACATTATCAAGAACAGCGATCTCTTGAAAACAAATGATTTATGCTTTATTTAAATTAGTATACATAGTTGATTATTGATCTCTTTTTAGTGCAATATGAATCATATTATAATAATGTTATTTTGTAATTTGTAGTTCGTCTTCAAAGTTACAAAAATGTTGATTTTTTTGGTAATTGTGGGTGGCTGTGTTTAATATTTGAAGATGCTGATTGTGTTTTCTATGTTTAAAATATATTATTTTTGATAGCAGACTTAATAGGTACCAAAGATACCAAAAACTTACTTGTTGTTGATTTGATCTCAGTTAATTAATCTTTATACTATTATAAGCTCATTGTTATCTGTACAATTATTATGGTTTGGATTAAAAAGAAATGTATCATACAATTTGTTTTATTTGTAGACTTAGTGGGTATTAAAAAAAATGGTGTTTCTTTTTAAATTATACTACATTCGATTTTTTTTGCTAAAACCGGACCTAGCTCCGGTTTTCGGTTTTGGTCCCAAAAAAACGATGTTCAAAACCGGTTTTGATGACTTTCCGGTTTTGCATGCCCTAGTCATAATATTTGTCTGAAAATTTAACTAATTCTTGGGTGAAATAAATAATATGTCCTATCGAGAAATATGTTACTTGCTACCTATATGAATGTCATAATACTTGTCTGAAAATTTAACTAATTCTTAGGTAAAGAAAATATTATCTCCTACCGAGAAATATATTACTTGCTTTAAGAATGTCATAATACTTGACTGTGAATTTAACTGAATCTTGGGTGAAACTAGTAATATCTCCTACCGAGAAATATGTTACTTGCTAAATGAATGTCAAAATACTTATCTGAAAATTTAACTAATTCTTAGGTAAAGAAAATAATATCTCTTACCGAGAAATATATTACTTGCTTTAAGAATGTCATAATACTTGACTGTGAATTTAACTGAATCTTGGGTGAAACTAGTAATATCTCCTACCGAGAAATATGTTACTTGCTAAATGAATGTCAAAATACTTATCTGAAAATTTAACTAATTCTTAGGTAAAGAAAATAATATCTCTTACCGAGAAATATATTACTTGCTTTAAGAATGTCATAATACTTGACTGTGAATTTAACTGAATCTTGGGTGAAACTAGTAATATCTCCTACCGAGAAATATGTTACTTGCTATATGAATGTCAAAATACTTGTCTGAAAATTTAACTAATTCTTAGGTAAAGAAAATAATATCTCTTACCGAGAAATATATTACTTGCTTTAAGAATGTCATAATACTTGACTGTGAATTTAACTGAATCTTGGGTGAAACTAGTAATATCTCCTACCGAGAAATATGTTACTTGCTTTAAGAATGTCATAATATTTGACTTTGAATGTAAATGAATCTTGGGTGAAACTAGTAATATCTCCTACCGAGAAATATGTTACTTGCTTTAAGAATGTCTTCAAACTTGACTGTGAAATTTAACTGATTCTTGTGTAAAACTAGTAATAACTTCTACCAAGAAATATATTTCTTGCTTGAAGATTTTTAAATTATTCATTTGAGATCTGAACTGATTCTTAAGCCAAGGTCGAATCTATATTGGTACAAAAATTAATTGTTGAGTCAAATCCACACAGCTGAGAAATAATCATTCTTAATGTTAGAAATAAATTGGTTTTGATTTGAGATATAAGTTTTGACATAAATAATATTTCTTTTGAACAAAGATTTTCGATCTTGAAATTGAAGAATTCTTCATTTTTGAAGCGTTAGTTGGATTATCTTAGTACAAGATATATATATTTGAGATCAAGAAATATTAGGTGAAACATAGTTGGTTCTTGGTTCAAAAGAACATTTTTTTCTGTGTCATCACGTTTTTCTCAGGTTTAAAAAAAAAAATTGATTCTCTGCTGTTCCCGACCTAGCGAGACCAACATATAATTAATCTCGAATTGAGAAAAGAAAAGACGAAAAAATTCATAATAATATTTTTTTTCTATTTTTTTTAGAACGGCCATCATATCTAAATGCTATTTCAAGGTTATCCATAATTTACCGGACACCCTGCATACATTTTATATTTTAAAATGTATGAAAGAGAATGTCAAATGACTCGAAAATTGTTGACAATTGCATAGGAGTCAAAAGGCGTCATTTGGTTGTAAATGACCTCTTCTACATCCCCTTAACGGATTGCCAACATATAACCAATAACCCCGTATATCTGTGGCCTTGGGATTTATTGATGGTAATGGTGAAATAATTAGCCGTAGCGTATGCGCCACAGAGGATCCTTCTTGATTTTTTTTTTTTTGCGAAACTTGCACCTCTCGGAGGTTCAATCGTTTTCAATGGAAGTACTAGTTAGAACAAAGGTAAATAATTTCATGTCTTTGAATTAGAACAATTTGGGAACCTACTATCCCCTCGCGAAATTTCAACAAAAGCGGAGATTTTTGCCGTCTGTGGCATGTGACACCTATTGTGGTTATTCCGAGGCTGCTCTTCAGAGCTTCGTTACTCGTTTAGCGGTTAACCTACAACTAACCTGTAAAGTCTCCCGATAAAATCCTCTTTTCTAGAAAACTGTCAGCATTCTCTTTAAAAATCAAAAACCATTGTGTCTACACCAAATTCTACTGTCATGTCATTCTATTCTTTGGTCATGTCATTTTAGTGCATTTTATGAAACAGTCTCACTCCCCTAAATTCAAAATTTATTGTATTTATTTAATGTTTTTGAAGTGTTTGTTATGCATAACTTTATGTTCAAAAGTATGTCTT
The DNA here is from genome assembly GCA_916610215.1 of Omphaloscelis lunosa. Lineage (NCBI taxonomy): Eukaryota > Metazoa > Arthropoda > Insecta > Lepidoptera > Noctuidae > Omphaloscelis > Omphaloscelis lunosa. Next base: position 8,209,571 of record OU744255.1, read on the forward strand.
TCACAAAGAAGTATCACATTATTATCAAATGATACAAATTTTAATCAGTCAGTAAAGGTAGGAAGTGCTATAATAATAATTAATTGCTACCTCTATTACCTCTAATAATATTTATTATTATTATAGCAAGCCTTCCCAGTCCAGAGCATAGACTTACCTCCAGTAACAGTTAATAATAAAAGTTTTATAAATTCTGCTGATTCTTTATCAATGTATAAAAAATATGAGCAGTGGATCCCTCGTGTATACAACGGCTGGGCAGCTAAATTAGGGGATGTCCCTTATCAGGTAGGTACAGACAATTTCCTTTTTCTATACTCATAAAGAGGTAAAATTTGTTTGTTTGTATGTTTGTATGTCTGGAATCAACAGTTGGACTTTAAATAGTAGATTATGCACTAAGGGGATAAAGTAGTGTCTTATACAACGGGCGACGTATTGAATCCCGAGCAAAACGAAGGATTCTAGCGTTCAAGAATCCTGAGTGTAGCGTGGGATTCAAGGTCGCCCAAGACGAAGGCACCTTTATCCCCGAGAAGAATACTCTACTTTTCACGCCATCTACGAGACAAAGCAATAGTACTATCAAAGTATTTATTATAATTACAATTACAGTTAGTAGCCCTATTTAAAACAATTAAATGTTTAAAATAATGTTTGATACATTAGACCAGTTGTCGAAAGACAAAGTTATGTTTTTATTCGGTACATTTATTGAAGTTGAGGTAGAGTTTGAGTATTACTGTTAAGTAAAGTTTCAGAAACTTGGGTCTGCTGAGGACCAATTTGGATCGTGAAATTTGGTGAAGGTGGTGCTTGAGGCAGCGGGCTATATGATTAGTGTTTTGATGTGGAAGGTTGTGGTGACAAATGTGCCAAAGGATCAGTTATCAACGGTGTTTTTAGTTTGACGTTGTCACTATTGCGGCAGCTTATTTTATCGTTATTTTGTATAGAATTTTCAATGTAGCCCTCTGCTACTACATCAGGTTTCCAGCCACCGTGTCTTTTAATATGGGTCATGTCTGCTCCTGAATCCGCCAATAGAGTAGCCGATGTTCTCCTGAAACAATGGCCCGTGTAGAGCTCGGCATTTGTCATTTTCAGGTATTTCGCAATTTCTTTCGGATCTTATTTTTTCCAATGACTTGCCTTGTGCACTTGCCATTATTATAAGCTATGAAAAATCTTTAGTGTTTATATTAGAGGGGCGTAGAGCTTGGTACTTTTCGATAATTCTTACGTATTCTCCACGGTCTACGAATTACCGTTCTTTCTTTGATTTGTATCTGGCAAATTTACCAGCAACAAATCTGAATGTTTTCCGATATCTTCGATTTTAGTGTTTACGAGTTCATTTCCACGACAAGCGCTCTTCTCTCCAAAAATCAATGCCACCTGTAATAAAAATAAGTAGGTAAGTTAGTATTTAAGTAGGAAGGTAACTTACGTAATATATTATTTTTTATGTATTAAGTTTATTATTTTTAATAATAACACATAAGCCTTACGAAGGTTTACAACAATAATTATTATTTAACTTAAGAGTCGAAACATCACATCAGTAGATCGCACACAAGCGATTGATTCATGAGCGGGTAGCTAGTATCTATCCTAGTTACCTCTAAGGTATGTAGCTATTTCAGTTCTAAAAATTATTGAATCAATACACAGAACAGATAAAAGAAGATCTGTTCTGTGAATCAATAGGTAGGTACTTACTTTTGTGGCTAGAAAGCTTTGGTTAGGGGCTTCATTTAGAAACGTTTCCACATTTTGTGCTGTGGAAACTTGATTTCTTAGGACGATGTCCTTCTGATTTCTTTTTTAAAAATGCCAGTAACTTGGTGTATGTATTAATTTGTATATTATTTTTGATGCTTATTGTTGACCTGAGCATCAAATAGATGCACCATAGGCTACTTGGCTTTTTTGTACATAATAAATGCTGGAAGTAGACTAAAAGCACTGATTCAGATACAGACTTGACGCCTTTGTAATTTTCCATTTGTAAAAATCGTCGTAGGCTTTCATGTACGATTCCTTGAGGATTTTCTGGGAGTAGATTGTTGGCAATGCCAATGGCTTCGGATTTGATGTACTCCGGAGTCAAATCACTATCGTCACTCGACATTTTTGTGAGAATTTGTAGTTAAGTAATTCGTTGTTTATCAAAGCAAAGCAATTTTCAGAATTCGCGCCTCTTTTTAATTTGTGTTCTATTTTTCTTTTATTTATATTCTAGGTACTCGTGGTGGCCAGTTCAATTTTCGAACAATTTATTTTTTAGTGCAGATTAGGGCATGCAAAACCGGTTTTCCGGTTTTGCGCAAAACCGGAAATCGGCCAAAATTTAACGATTTTTGAAAACCGGTTTTGAGAGCCAAAACCGGAGCTCAACTCCGGTTTTCCCATTATTGAGTAACAATTAACATTTTGATTTTTATCAACATTTTTTTCGAACACTCTCAAAAAATAATTAATTTTGAGGCATCAAATGTATTCGAACCGAACACAGCCTGCATCCACCCACGTACACGCCTCCCTCCACTACCCCCGCACCCCGCACCCGTAACCCGCCAGCCTGCGCCTGCGTTGTTGCAGTAATACCCTTACCGGGAGTGCAAGTGCGTGTCCGCCGCCCTCGCCTGCGACGCTAGGACAAAATGTGAGTATTTACTTAGTTATTAATTTATTATATTTTGTGTCTTTTAATGTACATTTATGTTGAGCTCGTGGATGAAACGACACGAAGGGCGCAATTACATCCAGTAGTTGCTGCGTTAGCCCGAATTATATTACATTATGGTTCACCACTTGTGACAGCAAGCAAGATTTAATTAAAACTTGTGTTTTATTATTCGTGTTATATAGATAACTTTATAACTGACAAAAGTCTTTGATTCGGTTCTGTTCTGAGCCGTTTGGATTGTCGTTCTATCGAATCCCGTTCAAAGAATACGTGAATACCTATTTTGGGTAGGACTTATGGGACGACCGAACGACAATTAAACGTCAACGATATTTGTCTTGTTTGATTTACGTGAATCAAGGTACAGGTGTAATTGCGCCATAACGTAAGAGTAGAACTCTTGTGCCAATTTTTCCAAGTCTTAGAGAAAATGATTTTTACAGATTTAATATATATAAAAATCAATTTCTCTAAAAATCTTAATTTGTTAATGTTTACGTTATTACTATTAATAATAATGTTTACGTTATTATAATATTTCCTTTATTAGTAATAAAGTAAACATTAACCAAAGTGACAGAAGATATTTTTTAACCATAGACTAGTCTAGTCACTTCTAGTATTAACGCACCGAAATGCGCGGAATTTTAGCTAGAACCACACTATTAAAATCCGACGCCACGACGAGGACAGCGACACGCGTTTTCATTGGTTAGCGTTTAAAAAGACATAACTAGATGAACTGTAGCCAATCAGCATGCCTTAAGCCAGAGCCACATGGCCGACACGCGACGCGACGACACGCGTCAACACGATAAATGATGCATGCACCATTAGGCTACAGTTCTCCTAGTAGTGTAAGTTTAAAAAGTTTAACCAATGAAAACGCGTGTTGTCGCGTCGGGTGGCGTTTTAATGGTGTGGTTCTAGCTTTATTTGACGTGTTGACGTGACGTGGCATCGTGGTCAGTGCGGGACTGGCTTTAAAAATGTCTAAACTGAATGCATGGAAAAAAAAATTACTACCTAATAACACACCAAAATGCACGGAATTTAAAAACATCCTAAACTAAATAAACTTTGCCCGATTCTAATTTTCTTTTTTCTTTTAGGTCAACTCCAAAAAATATTCAATACACCGATTTCAAATAGTATATGGAAACATTTTCTTCGAGCAACAGATGGACAGTCCGCAAAATGCAAAACATGTGACAAAATCATAAAAACTGTGGTGGTTCCAATACCGCTTTACACACGCATTTTCGATCAGTACACTCAAATATAGCTTCAACTTCAACCGATTCTACTCCATCAACATCTCGGGCGGCTGATACTCCAGGAGTTTTGGAAGAAAAACAACTTGTAATGGAAACAAAGAAGCGAAAACTAATGACAGACTTTTTTAAGTCAAGTGATTCTATGGAGGTGGTCGTCTCTCGAATGGCAGCATTAGACGGCTGTACCTTTAGATTGTTTACAGAAAGCCAAGACCTACGACACCTCTTCAAAAAAAGTGACTTGGAACTCCCGAAATCACCAAACACTATCGCAAAGATAGTCTTGAATCAAACAGACGAATTAAAAGCAGAGATAAAAAACAAAATATCAGTCCTAAAACAAGCAGGGCATAAATTTTCAATAACGTTAGATGAATGAACATCATTGAGGAACAAAAGATATATGAACGTAAATTTACATTCCATTGCTTTTGGAGGATTTAATTATAAAAATCTAGGGATTGTGAAAATCACTGGTTCAATGTCAGCATTGAATGCACTAGACATATTGCGAGCCCACCTTGCAAAATTTAACGTATCTTTAGATGAGGACATTGTGTCAGTAAGAACCGATGGTGCGAGTGTGATGGTAAAGATGGGAAGATACATTAAAGGACATCACCAGATTTGTCTCGCTCACGGTATCCAGCTAGCGGTGATCGATACTCTGTATAAAAAAAGTAGCGAACCCGTACAACGTGCAGCAGCGTCTATTCAGGCATCCCCTACACACGCACAAGACGACTCTGAATCAGAAAGCGATAGTGACGACGAACGAGCTGAAGATCTCAGTGGAGGTTTAGAAATTGAAACCCCAGCTGTTACATCACATCCAGAATTGTACTGGGAAACAATCACAAAAGTTCGCAAACTGGTCAAATCTCTAAGAAAATCCCCTCTAAAAGCTGACGCATTACGGGTCTATGTCTTGGAGGAACACAAAAAAGACATACAATTGCAACTAGATTACCGCACACGATGGTCAAGTATGTCAGATATGATCGGAGTGTTTTTAAAAATTAAAAACTCAGTCCTCAAAGCCCTGATAGATTGGAAGACTGAGATATCTTTTTCCGAAGAAGAAATTCGAAGTCTGTCTGAAATTTACAACAGCTTGAATGTTGTCAAACTCGCTGTTCTGTCCTTGTGCCGACGTGATGCTACGCTACACACAGCTGACACAACATTAAAATTTATGTTTAAAAACAGCGTTTTGAGTCTTAAGCTAGCGACTAATTTGAGAAGTCGCATAAAGCAAAGACGTCTCCTTCTAGCAGGTGTTTTACACTATTTACATGATTGGGAAGACTTCTCCGCCCAAGATGATGATGACACATTTCCCAAACCCAATGGTGCTGAAATAACTGAAACTATTATCAACTTGTTGCAGCAGCTAAAATATAAACCCGAGGACACAGACACCATCACCGCAGTTCTCACCGAGCAGTCCATACCTTCGCAATCGTCATCATCTGACGCTGAAGAGCTAACTCTTCAAGAGCAGTTTAAGATAGTTAATTGATTCAGGCGTGACCTTGCGGAAATCCATAATGAAATGATGATGTGGATATATTTAGTAACCTTTTCCGCTTAGCTATTTCTAAAGAGTCTTGAAAAGACCCTGGAAGAAATCGACACGTGTTTCACTAATAATGTTCTGCTAATCGTCATCCTGAGGATGCCTCGTTGAGAGGTGAAACACGTGTCGATTTCTTCCAGGGTCTTTTCAAGACTCTTTAGAAATAGCTAAGCGGAAAAGGTTACTAAATATATCCACATCATCATTTCTTCAAGAGCAGCTAGAGAAGGAATTACACAAATGCAAGAGAAAGAGAACCCCCAAAAAAAGGTCAGATTTCGACCTGGCTGGGTTCGTAAAAGTAGAGCAAGCCATGTATGAAAGCGGAGGGCATCGGGGTGTGTATCTCACCGAAGCATATAATTATTTATTATGTGTTCTACCAACAAGTGTTGAGAGTGAAAGGGTGTTTTCGAGTGCTGGGTATTTCTGTAACAAAATAAGAAGTTCGCTGTCTGATCGAATGTTAGATGCACTTATATTTTTGAGATCACATTATCAAGAACAGCGATCTCTTGAAAACAAATGATTTATGCTTTATTTAAATTAGTATACATAGTTGATTATTGATCTCTTTTTAGTGCAATATGAATCATATTATAATAATGTTATTTTGTAATTTGTAGTTCGTCTTCAAAGTTACAAAAATGTTGATTTTTTTGGTAATTGTGGGTGGCTGTGTTTAATATTTGAAGATGCTGATTGTGTTTTCTATGTTTAAAATATATTATTTTTGATAGCAGACTTAATAGGTACCAAAGATACCAAAAACTTACTTGTTGTTGATTTGATCTCAGTTAATTAATCTTTATACTATTATAAGCTCATTGTTATCTGTACAATTATTATGGTTTGGATTAAAAAGAAATGTATCATACAATTTGTTTTATTTGTAGACTTAGTGGGTATTAAAAAAAATGGTGTTTCTTTTTAAATTATACTACATTCGATTTTTTTTGCTAAAACCGGACCTAGCTCCGGTTTTCGGTTTTGGTCCCAAAAAAACGATGTTCAAAACCGGTTTTGATGACTTTCCGGTTTTGCATGCCCTAGTGCAGATCTTAATGGTGAATGCATGGAATTAGTATGTACTTACTACCTATCGTAAATGTTCGTATGCTATTTCTACTTTATGTTCCAAATTCAAATCACATTAATGACAAGCGGGTCATAATGAAATTCAGTACAATATTAATGCCCTGCTAGACCTCAGGGCCTTAAATGACTTTTTATTTGTAGATTATGTATGCATGACATATAATTTGACATTGTCGAGCAGGTGGTGTGAAAAATTATTTTTGCATTGGATAGCCCAATTCTTGAGGAAGGTTTTAGGCTCCCGGACGAAGTCGCGGGCAAAATCTAGTATTAAATAAAAATATGTAACGTGTACGTATGTACGTGTGTGTATGTATGTGTGTGTATGCATGTGTGTTGTGTACTAACGCTAATTAAAATCTTGACTAAAATCCCGTATATAGGTTCTGTAAGGGCACGGCAAAGGGATAACATTTTTGTACAGAATTCCCTCGCACATTTTGGCAAAAACTGAAATAAGAGTGAGAGTGGCTGGAGAAAGGAGTTCCGGATACGCAGGCCCTACTGTTAGCTAAACAAACTAACTTAGTTATGGCTCGTCCAGACTGGCGCGACATGTCACGCGACGTGATTCTGCGATATATATCCGTCGAACAATTTCTATGAAAACGGTCGTGACACTACACACAGGAGCGACCTGTCGCGCCGCGACACTGAAAATACTCTCTTCGCGTTATCGCAGCGATATCGACTGCCCTACAAAATGTTCCTTTGGTGTCACACTGCATGTCGCGCTGCCTGTCACGCCCCCGATATCGCGGCGTGATAGTGTGAAACGTGTTGCGTGGCGATAATATCGCAGAATAGCCACATGACACGTCACGCGACATGTCGCGCCAGTCTGTTGAGCCTTTCAGGCGAAAGCGCCTGGATAGCCCGCGAAATTCTTTTTTGTTTTTTTGCAATTTAGAGGTCAGTACCGCGACCGTAACAAAAAAAATTATAATCAGAAATACAACTCTTTTTTTTCTCTCTTTTAATTGTTCTGGTCGCGGATCATATTTTGACTAACATACAAAGTGACACTGACCTGAAACAAATAACAAAAAACGTAAATTAATTTGAATTTCGTGGGTTACTGCTTAAGATTTATTGATTTAAAATATTGAATCGTGAGCGAAGCCACACTATGCGGCGCGGGGCGTTGCTCGGCGTCGCACCGCAGTGATTAAATTAACGTTGGGTGGCACACCAGTGGAGATGCGTCGCAAAGAAAGCTAGCTACACTTGAGCTGACGATGTGGCCTGCGTTTCATGTGCACCTGGTACACGCCACAGTATGCTCTTGGGGCTCAGCTTGGGTCCACCCAGCAGCGCCGTTACCTCATCGTGTTACTCGGTGCGAGTTATCTCTCGCTCACAGCCGTGGTACAAATTTCATGGTCGGTGGCAGGTAAGTGCGATCGCCTCTTTGCAAGGAGACATCAGAGAGGCAGAGAGCGTTCCTCTCATCCCATTTGCCTCGGAAGCTAAAATGACAAGAGCATGAATTGGCTTAACAAACTTTCTCGTAACCATAAAATAATTTGATGCCCACTTAATAAATTCTCGTATTATGGTTTTACAGATAGCACTGAAGGCGTTAACAAATCGTGCTAGAAGACAATACGACACTTTTTGTGGCGCGACAATCATAGGTCCAAATAAACTACTTTCTGCTGCCCACTGCTTCGAAGAAAAAGTACTCAGTGACTGCAATAAGATTTTGCATCCCGGGTAGGAATGCTAAATTAAATTCCAAAAAATGATTTTCTTTACGAAACAGTGATTAAAAATTTAATAGAAAGAAGAAGATAGAAAAATCAAATCTATATTTATATAAAAATGAATCCCTATTTCCCTTGGTCACGACATCACACTAAAACGGCTGAACGGATTTGGATGAAATTTGGGATATGGATAGACCTTGACTCGGAGAAGGACATAGGATACTTTGTATCCCGATATTTTTACGGGATCGAGACTTATGCGGGTGAAACCGCGGGGCGCAGCTAGTAATCAATAATAATAATCTCCGGTTGTTTGGTCAGGTTTTTTTCTATCTCACGAAGGCAGGTTTGTCTTAATGTCTTTGATGGTGCACGTAGATTTACATTATTCCAATGTGCGTAAGGTCTGGGCACATGAATATACTAGGTATCCGATAAAGAATAGATAACCTTGAAATAGCATATTATGGCCGTTCTAAAAAAACTACATAAAATATATCCCAAGTAGTACCTAAGATATTTAACTAACTTTTTAGGGTTCCATACCTATAGGATCACTCGTGTGTCTGTCTATCTGTCCGTCTGTCACAGATAATTTGCTCCGAATCTAATGGACCGATTAATTTGAAATTTGGTACACATATGAATTTCTGTGACCCAAACACGAACGTGTAACGTAAATAAATGTAAATAATTTTTATATAATTTTAAAATAAATAGTTTTAAAGATATTTAAGAAATTCAATGAAAATTGACCATTCCGCCCCCTTATCTCCGATACTATTGGACCTAAAATTAAAAAAAAAAACTTAGTATGGCTCTTTACTAATAGATTACAGAAAAACCTATACGAAGTCTATGGTCTTAAAAAAACATGGTAAATCTCTCAATACTGTTCGTACAAACTTACATTTGCAGTTGGAATGTTTGGGAGAACATGTATTCAACTACAATGTTAAGTTTGTATTTGGGATAAATTTATCCCAACTACCGAACCCTTTATTGTGCGTAGTCCGACACGCACTTGGCCGGTTTTTTTAACCTTATTTTACATTCTTCTTCACCACGACCACAAATGAATGAATTCCATCGGTTATTTTATTGTTGTTGTAATATTGTAATTTGACTAAGCTGACAGAGAGGCAGTAAATAATGTGACTAGTAATTACAGTCTTTTAAAAAAAAACGTAAGTTAGATACTACTTGGGATGTATATTCTTTTGCATTTTTTTTAGAACCGTCATAATGCCTGTTATGGGACCGTTCAAGTATTACGTAAGCACTACAGGGGGGCGCAGGGGTCCATTCTTTGCTTATTTTTTTGATGACATGGGGGGTGGGGGGTCTAGATGGTGATTACGTCAGCAGTAATTATTTATTTTTTTACACATATGACAACCCACACATTGTCTATGCTTGAAAACGAAACGAATATATTTCTAGAATTATAACTCCTGCTCATAAATCAATAAAAAAAACAGAATACTTACATTAAAAGAAAAATGCATCACCCAATGTTTACGTAAGCATGGGAGGGGGGGTAAGAGCATTGATTACTTTTGCTGACAAGGGGGGGGGGGTAAATAATTGTAATAAATCTGCTTACGTAATACTTGAACGGCCCCTATGTGCTTTTTCAAGGTTATCCATGCTTTACTGGACCGCCTATATAACTCTTTATTCATGTGCTCTGGGAGCGCTCAGTATCGGCCGAGCTTCCTTCACACACAAACATTGTTCACGTACTTTTTCTATGTCACGAAGGCGTATTTTTAAATATAGAAAAACCAGCAGCAAGTACCTTCGCTCCATGTACGCGGTTGCTGGTAATCTACAAACCAGTGCAAGATATAGTGCGGCTGATGGCCCTAATGGACAGTGGAGGACAATGAAAAGTGTCCAATTCCCGAAAAAATACCGTTTCCCTAAACACGACATAGCAGTTATTGTAAGTATCACACCTTACGAACTACATTAGGAATAACAGCATCCTTATTAAGGCTCTTTCAAACAGGCGCGACACAAAGACACCGCACGTCGCGCGACGAGCGGTGTCTTTGTGTCGCGCCTGTTTGAAAGAGCCTTTACTCCTCCAAGAAAGCGCCGGTCGAAAAAAAACAAACATTATTTTGTCAATTTTTATTTGTAAATTTAGGGTTCCGCAAAAACGGAACCCTTATAACTTCGTCATGTCAGTCTGACCGGCTCTGTTAAAAAAAAAAAAACAATTAGGTAGTTGGATCCCATAATTTAAAAAAATAAGTTCAAAAACTAAAACCAGACTACTGGAAATCACGCTCTAAAATGTATGAAACAAGAAAATATTTCAGATAGAAATCAAGACATAGGACAAAAATGGTCGAGGTAAAGCCGTAGTCGCATGCCTGTACACCTACAAAATTATAATGGCACACATATTTTCTTGTTTCATACTTTTTAGAGCGTGATTTTTCAGTGGTCGGGTTTTATTCATTTAAGAGTCCGTGCTATATGTTTGTGTGCACAATTCACGTACACACGGTTCAAAATCGAGCATAGTATTCACTTAAACAATTTTGACACTTTAGTTAATATTATTTAAGTTACACAGGGTGGTCCAAATAGTGACGTCATAAAAAAATGGATCCACATTTCCAGGCCGATCCGAAAATAACCATGTATGTTCCGCGTTTTTCTGTAGTTTTTGAGTTATAATAAATTTTTTTTTGTAATTATTTAGAGTTTTCTGCCGGTGGAGCTTCAAAAATTCTTATCTTTTTTGTGGTGGGTATTTATCAGATTTTTTTTTTCGACAAAATTGTCTTGAATTTTACTTTTATACGTAAAATAATAAACTTCCTAACATTCCCAGTTCCAACTTGCTCAAAAAATATCGATAGCAGTTGCTCAAAAAAGTATTTAAGTTTTTAGTCGGATAAACTGACATTTTCAACTTCAATTTTAAAATACAAAACGGAGTTTCCATAGATTCTTAGATACCTTTACAAACTATTCAGGTTCCTAAGCTATCCAAAAAATTAAAAAATCACTACTTAACTGGCTATTATTCGCTACAATCGGCCTTCGAAGGTGGATAAGCTAAAAATCCTTTTAAACTTTACAATTTTATTTTGGCACAGCAGAGGCAGACAACTCTAAAAAATATTACAACGTGAAAACTACAAAAAATCGCGGCACATACACGGGATATTTTCGGATATACATGGACATGAGAAATTATTTTTTTTATTACGTCAGTATTTGGACCACAGTCAGTACGAAATAAATATCTAGAATGTTTTTGCATATCAGTTTAGTATATTTATTATAATCAACACACTGGTGCGAAAAGTCGCGTGACTTTCTAATAATTAAAACAACCAACGCGCGAAGTTAAAATATTACTTGGTAGGTTACGTATTTTGGTTAATTAACTGTATTTTATTTTCAGATAATAGATGGTAATTTTCATTATAATTCATATATTAACTCTATTCCTATGGCAGTTCAATATAAAGACTATTCTGGACAATGTTTGGTCTCGGGCTATGGAAGAATAGGGGAAGCACCAACAGTAAGGGCCATTTAATTTTACGTTGATAAATTAATGCAGCCGGGTACCTACTCAGAATTACTAAAGTATAAAAATCATGACATGGCACTACGATAGTTTACATCCTTTAGTGAGTGATTTGTAAGAACTAAGAATAGGTTAGTGGTACACACGGCTACACATCAAGTTATAGTTTCCAGTTTAAGCTGACCTCGCATTGTACGGAAATCCTTTACAATGCGAGATCAGCATAAACTGGATATGTATAGCTTGATGTGTAGCCGTTTGTACCTTTAAAATATGAATGTTTCAACCAAAAAATTTTGTACACATATCAATTTCTGTGAGCCAAACTCGGATGTGTTACGAAAATAAATAAATTTTGAATATGGGGCTAATTTTGAATATAGTTACATTTGGGAGACAATAAGAAAATTAAAAAAAAAGTTGACGGCACACAAACTTCATTTAATACTTCTGTCGGAATATTATACAACATTAAGTACTTAGTCTTAATTAACAAGGTTTTTAAATAAAAATAATAAGTCAAAGCAGAGAAAAAAATATTTGGGTTAATGTTTACTTTTGCAAGCGTAGTTGGCGTAAGTAGTAAGCATAGTTTAGCGGCGATCATAGAAATATTTCTTATATCTATAGTAATAATCAATGCTCGTACCTTATGTGTATAAGAAGAGGCTTTTGTCCTGCCGTGGGACAATAATAGGCTGGTATTCAATTTATTAATGTAATTTAAAATGTTACTAGAACTAGTAAACAAAAGAACATCGCAAAACATCTAAAGGCATGTACAGTACGACACAAATTTAGCATCGGCAAGATTCGTAAAACCGATCACCATCTGAACTGAGTGCGCCTTCAAAATCATCAATATTTATTACTGCTTTAAGTGAAAATGATCTTTACGCAAACGCAATAACTTAATAACCAAATACATTCGTAAAATTGAAATGAATTAATGCAACTTTTCAAATTTATGCTACATCTAAGTTGTGTCGTACTGTACGCACGGACGAACAAGAACATGGCAAACACGAACATCGTACACTTTGTTCGCATGTGCGTACCACTAACTCACATCAAAAAGTGTTCGTCCAAAATGTTCGTGGCGATCCAATTTCGAATCCATGGTTACTAAAGAAAGCGAAGTGGTTGAGCGCGAACACAAATTGAACTGTTTTCGTATGGTGCTCGTGTTCGCTTTGCTAATTTACGTCCACACGTACGAACAATGAACAAAATATTCCGTGTTCACCATGTTTTGTTCTTTCGTGCGTACACGATTTAATGTAGCGGGAAACAATGTTCGCGATTGTTGCATGTCATTGGTCCGGCATAGCAGTGATAGCCTAGTGGTATGACCGTCGGACTGTTAGTCATAGGTCTCGAGTTTGAACCCAAGACACACACCTTTGACTTTTCGGATTCATGTGCGTATTATATAATTATCACTTGCTTAAAAAAAGGTGAAGGAAAACATCGTATTGCCTGAGAGATATTTATCGACGGCATGTGAAGACAAGTCAGGGCTCATGGGCGGCTTTAAAAAAACTATGACACCAGATTAGTCACCACACGAAAAGAAGAAGAAGATTGGTCCGGCGCGGCGTATACGGGGCTTTAATGTTTTGTTGACTGTACCCACGTGTAGTTAGTTTATTTGGCACCCGTTAGGCACCTGTTCCGGCGCCGACGAGGAAGAAAGAAAGAAAGAAAATATTTTATTTGGGACACGCACAGGAAATACAAAACAGTAATGAAAAAACAAATATTAACAAAAATAAAAAAAGGAACATTATAAACTAACAAACAAAAATAATTATGACCTGTGCGAAGCCAAAAAGGCTCCTATCTCAGCATGATGCTGCGATATTTAAAAATAAATAAATACCGCAGCGCTGGTATTCTGATAGCGCCCGCTGTGATGCCACGGACATACCTACGGACCTATAAATTCCACTAGGGGAGGGAAGCAACTAGCTATCAAATTTTTTTTGCTCAAGAAACGTACATAAGATTATTATAGGTCCCGTGTAAGTAAAAGACATAGGTACATAATTATATTAATAGTTGATCGCTGATTATTCACACCGCCAGATTTATGTTGTTTTTTAGAGATTACCTTGTATTTTTTTTGTCGAGGAAATTACAAGTAAGTAATCGTGTTTCTAAAGTGTACGATTTATAGAGTGAATCCTTAAATATTTTACATATTAATTGCATAACTAAAGGTTAAGTAGGTAAGAACGATACAGCAAGGGATCTACGAACGCAATTATTTATCGTCGGCGGTGGGACTGGTGTATATCAATGGACTGGTGCCCTAAACATTCAACTTCGATTGCTATCAAAATTAATGATCGTGATCCATTAATTGAAGAAGGAGACCATGTATGGCCGTTTGGCCGTTTTCACACTGCGACGATAACGAGTTAACGATACCAACATATCGGCCTGACATCGTCGGACGATATCGGGACGACATAGGGACGATATTGGTATGTGACAAGATGAAACCAACAGCTTATTGTCATGCGGTATGCCACAGCCGCCTCGAATTGTCGTAAGTGGCGGTATTCGAGGTAACACACAGTGAACAAGTGCACTAAGTCGTCCGCCGATATCGGCACGACAATCAATGTCGGCGACGATACCGTTTTACACCGACATAGGCCGCTTTCTGAATTAGAACATAATCATCCATCAGTACCTTTATTCGTATCCGGAAAAGCACGCTAACATTTAATATTTTTTGTAGCAAAGAAGTTGGGTTCTTTTACTGGCGCATTTAACCCTAATTCCAAATGAACTGTGCAGTCAATTACACCGCAAGCCTATGAATTATTTTATTTGTACTTCTTCCCTGTTAACGGACGTTGGTAAGGTGAGTTGTACTAACCCATATGTATTAAAAAAACTAGGTATAGAAAGGCTGTCAGAAGGAAGGTCATAGAAAAACTGTGATCCCACGTTTTAGTACCGCCATCTAGCGTTCTGTTGCAATATTATATAATAGCAAAATTTGACACAGCAACAGCATACTTATTGCTACGAGATCACTGTGATTTTGACAGAATTGTCAGTGCCGGCAACCCAACTACAACCTTATTTTGGGGAATAAAAATTCACTGTGATTTTGACACTGATGCACAAAATAAGAAGTAAGTAAAATAGGTAAGGACAGGAATGCTACAAGGATCTTATTTGGCGCCTGAATGACATTGTGAGGGGGGCGTTGTTGGGAAACAATTGTGAAAAAGTCACAGAAATTGTATTGAAATACAAGATGGCGCTGTTAGTTCCGCTTTTAGCCACGTGTCAAAAGATCCTTGTGCCGGTGTAGTCGGAAAGCAGCCTGTCGAGAGTTGTTACTTGTCGAAGCACTTGTGATAACGACCTGCCGAAAAACTGTTAGCGTGTGGTGATAATCGGTAACCTGCAGGCGAGGCTTGGAACCGGTATCAAAAGTACAGATTCTGTACCGGTAATTAGCGGTTCTTGTCATTTCGGGTACCAGCTCCAGACGGGTACAGTTACTCCACCTAACAAGTATCGGTACCAAATGCAGGTACCCGCCGCGTACCTTGAAGTTATTTTTGTAAAGCTTATTAAAGGACTATCATTTTTTACTTACTATATCTGTTTTCTTACTCTAACTTACGGAAATATTACTTTGGTACCGGTGTCAATAGTACCGGTACTACGTCTGGTAGCGGTATCACACCAAGGCCAATGATACTGGTTCCCAAAATATCGGTATTTCAAACCCTGCCTGCAGTTATTAATTGGTGTAGAGTGTGGGCTAACCCCGCGTCCTAAGCAAAGCAACAGTCGCGCGACTAGTTCGTTCATGTGAATTACGATGTATGTACAAACGCGATTTTATTGGTCGCGCGAGTACGTCATATTCATATAACCCCGCATCCTGACCAAAATGATATTCGCACGAATACTACGCACGAATACGCGATCATTGCGTTCATATGTCACTTTTTGTTCGGAAGACCGGAAGGCCTTCTGTCGGCCTGATCACACTTTCAGATTCACCGAATTAAATAAACGTGAGGGTCACGTGGTCGCGCGATGATCGCGTACTCGCGATACTGTTAGGTTAGGACCCTTTTTTTTTTAGGGTGGGAAATTATAAAATAACGTCTCCCGCTCTGGGCGGAGCAGGAGGGCGTGTCAGAGTCTTACTGACTAAAACCCACCCGTGTTCCTTCGGTTGCCCTGTTGCCACGATCTCCCTTTTGGTTTTCTTCGCATCCCCGGCAGGCATCGGCCCTAACGGACCCCGTCAATTCTGCTGACATCTCTTTGGACCAATGTGAGCGAAATAACTTAATCCTTAGCTTGAGCCTTTCCCACACTGGCACATGAATCTGCCTGTATTTGTGTTTGCAGGGCGATTCCGGTGGGCCTCTAGTATGTGCGGGGACAAACGATCCTAACGATAGAGGCAAGGGAGTGCTAGTTGGAGTTGTCAGCGGAAACCTTAAAAATCGGGGCTCATTCTTTACTAGGGTCTCCAGTTACCAGAAATTCATCGCCAGCGTAAACTCGGTTTCTATGACCATGTATAAATATAACATGCAATCATGTACAGCTGTAACAGTGACTTTAATATACAAAACGTTTTTACCATTTTGATTTTTTTTTCTTCTGTGTGAAATAATGTTTGCAGCTATTTTTGAAGTGAAAACTTTTTGATTCACGTCACCGACATGCTCGCACCGTCGCGTCGCGCACATCTAGGCAGCAATGACGAATGAGAACGGGACGCCGTGAGCGTTGACGAATCGGCGGAATGCACTGCCCTCCGTCTCGCCGCGCACATACCTAAGGCGCAGTACAGTGATCTTGGTCAAACTATAGCAATAATTTTGAAATCCTGAGAATTTTATTGAAAACTAAGTTTTTTTGTTTGTAATCGACAGTAAGTGGATAAATATTCATTTATAAGTAGGTAAGTAAAGTACACACACAGCCCATCATGTTTTGATTAATAAAAAAACTTTATGTAAATGTTCATAATTATTGCTCAACCAGAATAATGTTAATAATTTCAATTTACAAATATATTTTTTTAATTAGGTATTCATACTATTTTTTTAACATATTATTCCAAAGTTTTAAGTTTTCACTTATGTCAATCGCTCGTTTTCGCGCACTCGCTACGCTACTCGTTTTTAGTTGCTAGCTCTACTAGCTTCTTGTTAATTGTCGGCCGTAGGACAGGAGCCTTAGTAAAAGTGATACCCTACATATAATAATAATAATTGATCGCTGACTGTTCACACCTCCAGAGATGACTCAATTGTCGCAAGGCCAAGAACTATCAAAGAGAATACAACATGCTCAGCGACGCGCGCTTGGCGGGCAGATAACTCGCTGAGAGACTCACGCTGATTAGGCTCGCCTGCTAAATATCTATTAGCAGCGTGTGCTATCTATGTACATTGCCTACAGCTATTAACAAGGAGCAATCATCGTAGCGGTGTGTGTGAAAAACTTTATAAACTGACACTTCCTAACTTGCCAACTGCACGAGCACTCGAAATATTTATCCGTAACGGATAATTATATTAATTATTATCCGTTCTCTGTATAAAATCGAAATTAATTTCCAAAATTCATAGTTATCATTAAAGAAAACAAAATTCCAAAAATTCATCCTTTATGTTTTAATAAACACACGCTTGGTACATACGCGTACCAGCGAGTAATCTCTCGTTGCCGTCGTGCACTCGCTGCTCGTTGGTCACCTTAACTCATTTTTAATCCATGCGTCATGTTCGTGAACGGGCGCTGTCAGTAGGGACTGGTCATCTTCTAGCTGCCATGGCTTATTTTAATTTGATTTTTGAATTGTTTAATTTTTTATTACGGACGCTTTTATCGTTCTGCATCGTTCTCACATTTATAACTTTAACATGAATGATGTAATTGTGATTTAAGAGAGTGTCCATGGAATTTCTTGCCCGTTCTTCTCCATAGGTACCTACTACGCTTTGGAATGGGCAACTAGCTTCATCTTTCTGATTGACCGACCCCTTGACAATTCAAAAGTACCTGTAATTGGTTTATTTGAAATAAATGCTTTGAGTTTGAGTTTAGTTGCTTGCTTCAGGTACTCGCTTCTCAATAATCGCCGGCGGTAGGACAAGTGCATAAATGGCTATGCTCTAGCTTCGAGAAAAGATCTATTTCACAATAGTACCTATGATTTCTAAAATACTACTTACGTTCGTAACACCATAATATTTCTTCAATAGGTACCTACTTCTTTGCTTTTGAATCTTGCGTAAGTGTAACGCATTTAGACTCGTGACTGTACCTACTAAAATAGTCAAATAGTCCATCAATGCCTGGTTGCGGCCAAGGCTTGTATAGCACTTTTCTCAAATAATGCGCAGAAATTCAAACTACGTAAATTCATTATAATTTCCAGAATGAATGACGAACAACGATATTATTTACGCGTCAATTTGTTCATTTATGTCTCAAAATTAAAATCTTTGCTTAGTTACCTCCTTGGTTGCCATGTAACGAAGTAAAAATTTCGTTCCATTTTTAAATTACACGACAGATGAGTGTTCATATTTATTCGGCCGCTAACTAAACACGACAGATATGGATTTTCATAGTAACATTGCCCGTCGCCTACTCGGATGTATTTGACCAGTACAGCATTTTTGATTTATCTCGAAGACGGTTGTGATATAATGCTCCAATTTCCAAGCACGTTTGAGAAAAACAATCTGCTGCTCCCAGAGATATAAATCGATTTCTTCGTACATTTAAGGGAACGGCAATTATATTTTTTTTTGCTATATCCTTGTTGGTAAAGGTTATTCGATAAAAGATGTCACCTTGTATTTGTTGAAACCAGTAAGTGGCCACGTTAATCCCAGCATCAGTAGCATTCTTTGTGTTTTTTAAAGTACAAATGAGGCATGGTCTGGTCAGGGGATCACATTATACTAAATTGTATCTGCATCGGCATGCTTGGCACATACACTCACACACACAGAGCAAATACATACACGCACACATACACATACACTCGAAACACACATGTTAAATTGGAAATCAGTCAGTGAGTGTCTCAGTGGGTAGTGAGTAGGAATGGGTAGGAACGGTTACTTTGGAGTCCAACACCATAATTGCGTAACGGACTTTCAATCATAATCTGAATGAAAAAAAAAAACAAAAAAAAAACAAACAAATAACAAACAAATTTTAGACAATTTTTTCAAACGAAGCAATCCATTGCTTCATTTGTTTGAAAAATTCGTCTGCTCAAAACATAAATAATGCAATGAATGTTGTTCAGCTGTCAAAATGAAAACCATTACTACTGTTCGTGTGCTTCGCGATTACCCCACAGACACCAGATATTATTCTTCTGTACAAATGCAGTTAATAAACAAAGAAATATCAATAGGCCATGCCTTGGATAAATTCCGAACATCATTGTTAATGGCGAACTGCGTAATAGGAGTATGTATGTGATTTATTTTTATCTATATCTATACATATAATAAATCAATTGAAAAGTCGTTTTTGTACATGGAAAATATATTTAAAAAAAAAAATTGCCAGTGTGTTAAAGGACAACCAACAGAACCCATTTTCAGCATTTTCCAATTTTTGTCTGTTTGTCGGTTTGTCTGGTTATTTGTTTGTGCATCACGTAAAAAGTACGTAAGCAATGTAAATAACTTTTATATTCAATAATTGTGCGTAACTTGAAGTAACATTTAAATTTTGTTTTATTGCAATCGGTTCGTTATCAAAAGTTAGTGTTCCAGAAGTAAAATTAGGGTTATGCGCACTTCGTCGCACTGCCGCTTTGTATCACAACACACGCAGTTGAACTCCAATGTAGCTATAACTTTTATACACAACAAATGTGCGTAAATTTAAGTAACATTAAGTTTATGTTTCATCGGAATCGCTTCACTTTTTATGAAAATATATTTGAATTATCATATAAAGTGTTTCAGAAGTAAAATATCACAACGCCATCTATCTAACTGAAACTGCACGCATTTAATCTCTATATTCGATAGATGGCGTTGTGCGTTTCATAATTAGGACACACATGGTTCACGGGCCATGTGGAGTTTTAAATAGGGAATCCCCATGCATGCATCATCATGCACTTACCATCGTAAGTGCTCAAAAAGATACCCCGAAGCATTCTTAGAAGAAACCGTAACGGAGGAAAATGGGTATCTATTGTAACGGTGAAGATCACTATCGCAAGGTGGTTTCACAACTACTAGCAAGTTCCGTGTATTGGACAATAGATGTCGCCAGTTTTATCAAAAACTTTTCAGGCCCACATAAATGTTGAAATTTGCAATAACGTAGAGTCTATAAAATATATTTGCAAATATGTCAATAAGGGCAATGACCAAGCTATGACCGCGTTGAGAAATCGTAATGAATATGATGAAGTCACAAGGTATCCATCTGGCCGATATATTAGCTCTTAGGAAGCAGTTTGGCGAAAATGTAACAGAAAGGTTGGACAACCCGAGGCAAACCACCTAACTGGCATAATTTCACCTTTGCGAAACAATTTCGCGAAATGAATTTTATAAAATTAGGTTCCATTTTATTACACGTATAACAAACAGCAAGGTGTTTGGAATCGTAGAGGTTGTGTAAAAACTATGGAAGGCGAGACTGGCGTTTTTAAAGAATACGTGATTGGACGGGTGTACACGGTGCATCCGAATATTTCAGAGTGTTACTTTTTACGACTTCTTCTCCAGGTAGTGCGAGAACCTACGTCTTTTGCTGAGCTCCGTAAAGTGGATGATATTGAACATCCCACTTACCAGGCCGCTTGCCGCGCACGCCATTTATTAGATGGAGATCAGTATTGAGATGACGCTCTAGCTGAAACATGCGTCAGCGATAGTCCACATCGCTTGCGACATTTGTTTGCCATGCTATTGACCTTTTGTGGATTATCAGATGCTAAACAGTTGTGGCAAAAGTACCATGACAAGTTTGCTGAAGATTATTTGAGACATGTTCAACTAAATACTGATGGAAAAATTCCTGATCGGGTACCTACGTGAAATTTGTCACAACAGGTCCTTATTGGCTATGAAATAGTTATAAGTATACGAGGGAACCCGATCAATCAATGCGGTTTGCCAACACCGACAGTCGATGGGGAATATATAAACAGAGAGTACGCATCAGAAATAAGTTATAATCCTGAGGAACTCGCAGAAATTTTACAAAATGGCTGCTCAAATTCGACAGAGGAACAGCGCCAGACGTTTAATAGGGTATGCTGCAGTGACAGTGCCTTATGTGAAATCCTATTTTTACACGCACCGAGCGGAACAGGTAAAACTTTCCTTACCAAAGTTATTTTGGCTCGAATAAGGAACCAAAATAAAATTGCCCTTACTATCGCCTCTTCAGGGATAACAGCCACATTGTTGCCTGGAGGAAAAACGTCATACACAACATTTAAAATTCCTATCGACTTACAGACCGTAGACCGTACCAAAAGCCCGGTTTGCAACATATCGCGAAATAGCGATAAAGCATGGGTTTTACGAACTGTTTTAATTATTTGGGACGAGTTCTCAATGGCAAACCGCAAAGCTGTAGAAGCGGTGAATAAAACTTTGCAGGACATAAGGCAAAATGACCGGCCGATGGGAGGCATTACGGTGCTGTTCTGTCGTGATTTTCGGCAAACACTCCCGATAATACCCCGAGGAACGAGAGCCGATGAAATTGCTGCCTGTCTGAAGAGCGCAATTTATCTTTTATGGTGCAATATATCATCTACACACCTGAGTGTAAATATGCGTGCACAGTTAGGAGGCTGCGAAAATGCACAGGAGTTTTCCAATTTATTATTACAAATAAGTCATGGCACATACCCCGTACAAGAAGATGGAAAAGTTATTTTGGTTGATAAATCTCTGATGTTGCGTTACATCACAACAGGATCTAATTTCTTCTGTGTACGGAGATTCCACAGACATGGCAAATCAAGCCGGTTCTTGGTTATGTCAGCTAGCTATTTTGACTCCCCGCAATGACCAAGCTGCAGCAATTAATTTAAAAATATTGATTCATGTGTCCGGGCATAGTAGAGAATACACCTCTATAAATATAGTAATTGAAGAAGATGACACCACGCACTACCAAGTGGAATTTTTGGATACCCTCAACACACCCGGAATTCCAGCCCACAAAATAGTTTTAAAAATAGGTGTACCAATAATTCTCCTCAGAAATGTATGTCCTCCCAAACCTTGGAACGGCACTCGGCTCAAAGTCACAAATCTGCTGCAAAACATAATAGAAGCTGAAATCTTGACCGGTTGCGGCGCTGGTGATATTGTTTTTATTCCAATAATACTTATAATTCCTAATAACTTTCTTTCTCTTTCAAACGAGTGCAATTCCCAGTCGGTCTCTGTTATGCCATGACCATTAATAAAGCTCAGGGCCAGACATTATCCGTTGCGGGGGTGGACCTAAGTATTGCTTATCCCATACGTAGCTCTTTCACGCGTAAACAACCCCAATAACCTTTTTGTGTATGCTCCAGATGGTTCCACAGCTAATATTGTATAAAAAGAAGCACTTGCCAATAGAAAATAAAATAAATTAGCAGTATCTTCCAACAGCGCTTCGCACTAAAGAACACATTGTTAAGTTCCGTCATCCACGCGAACGAAGTCGCGGGCACAGCCAGTTTGTAATAGTTTACCACAACACTATTTTTTCAGTAGTAGATTTTTAGACCCACCATACCACCAGGGGTATGGCCAGTGGTATGGTGGGTGGCGACACCAAATACAGACAGTGAGCCCTAGTGGGACAAAGTTAACTCATAGTTATTGCGACTGTAATTTGCCCCACCAAAATCAATTAGAGGAACATAATGGACGTCAAAATTTTTAACATTCCACTTTATATTTTGAAATATTTATATATTAAAATATTTTGAAAAATCTCATTGCGCGAGTTGTTGTTACTCATTGTTGTTTCAAAATATTTTACTGGCTGTTGCCCGTGACTTCATCTGCGTGCATTTTGTATTTCAGCATTCCTATAAACAAATATCTGTATTATTCCACTTTGCCCTACCAATCTGTTTCACCAGTGGGACAAAGTGGAATGTAAAAAATTTTGACGTCCATTATGTTCCACTAATTGATTTTCGTGGGGCAAATTACAGTCGCAATAACTATGAGTTGACTTTGTCCCACTAGGGCTCACTGTCTGAATTTGGTGTTAAAAATACAACATTTAATAAAAATAAATACATTTTCATGTCCACGTCTAAAAGTAATTAGATAGTAAGATGTAATTTTCCTTCTCTACACCAAATCGTTGAAAACCTGTAATTTTATAATGTAACACTATTTTTTTGTAAAATCTGTGATTTTAAAGTTATTATTATAAACTCGTGAACGTTAGCTATTTCTTCAAATAAAACGGCTTTACGGAATTAATGTAGTGTCCCAAGTGTCATTACGCAGCTATTTATACTTTAATGTAATTTTTTAGCGATCGCTAGTTTGCGACCGCGTCGCTATTCTATTTATGTCGAAGTTACTTATCTGTCAAACATTACGACCGATTCAGTGGTTTAGGGCTGAAAAGGTAATAGACAGACAGACAGAGTTATTTTCGCATTCTGGATAAATTGCGCATTCTGGACAAACGTAAGCCGGCTCGATACTTCCCAGTAAAAGACGATAACATCAATCTGACTAGCCTTTTTCCAACTATAATGGGGACGGGTCGGCTTCAAGTCTAATCGGACGCAGCTGAGTCTGCCTATCCGACCTCCACAACCCAGTTAGTGACTAGGTAACACGATACTTCTTGGTTAGACTGGTTGTCAGACTTTTGGGCTTTTGTCTACCCGTCTTGACTATCAATGATCTACGAATGACAGCAGGTATCAATTACTTGACATGCTTTTCGAAGCACAGAGGGGTTTCGATATGAATTGAATGGTCATCGATAGTGAGAAATAAAACAACAAAAATACTGATAAGCTACACATGAATAGTTATAATATGAACAATAATGCAATAAACAATCACGAAATTGTTGATAGGTACGTTGCAACCGGTATCTGTTACCCATTTGTGGAATAAACCGACCCTCATATGTAAGTTCGGAAGGCCCAAATTGATGATTGATGTCACGGCGACCAACACTCCTTGATTTATATCCACCTCCGCCGGATCACCAGTTTCGTAGCATACTACGCCACCGCCTTCCGTTTCCTGAAATAGTACCTTCTATTTATTGTCAGGGTGTCAACAGACCTATCACATAGCCGTTACCTACACCTTCTGTACATCAAACTAAGTAACATTGAAGCTCAACACACACACACAAAGCGGGTGCGTGTCGGGACGGGAGTACGGCGGGCTTGTTTAAATTGTAACTCCTTGTATTATATGGATGTTAGCTCAATGATACAAAAGCAATAGCACTTAGCACGACGTTCGGTAGTTTCTACAGTCATTCTGTACTATCTAAATAAAATAGATACATACAGAATATACATATAAGATCCGGTTGTCGTATACACTGCACATGAAAATTCTGCAAGTTCGTAATAATATCCTCTCACATTCGTCTTTTTGCAGCATCTCAACCTCTTCCGTGTATAAGTACTTAACATCAGCCCAGCTCTGAAATAAATTATTTTATTAGTTTGACATGATCATCAAGTTTTTATTAGGGTTCCGTACCTCAAAAGGAAAAAACGGAACCCTTATAGGATCACTCGTATGTCTGTCTGTCTGTCTGTCCATCTGTCACAGCCAATTTGCTCCGAATCGAATGGACCGATTAAGTTCAAATTTGATACACATATGTATTTCTGCGACAACAGTAGGATATGCTCTCGTACTGCGAGAACATCACATGCGTAAAAGTATTTTCTGTATGGCTCCTACGATATACAATAGATTACCAAAAAATTGGAGAGAACTGCCCTTGTCACTTTTCAAAAATAAGCTGAGAATTTTTTTAGTTAATAAAGCGTATTACAATATTTTAAGCTTTTTGAATGAAAAAGACTTTTCTATTTCGACTTCCAATACACATAGTTAAGAATAACAATTTGACTTTTGATACTTTTTGAATGCATGATAATGAATATACTGGACATACTTAATTTAATGTATTTTTTGATTATTATATACTTATACAATAATATCTTGACATCAATTATTATTTATTTCTTATGTATTTTATAATTAAATTTCAAATAACTATGCGTAATGAAATGTAACTTTTAAACCAACAAAGTTTGTACGCCGTTATTGGCAAAGCATGGACGCTCACAACATAGTAGGTATTTAACACCTTGCATGTCTGATTACTCAGTTTATGTAAACGCATGTTGACAAATAAATTATCTTTCTTTCTTTCTTTCTTTCTGTGACCCAAATATGGACGTGTAACGTAAATAAATGAATTTTGAATATGGGGGTCACTTTTGACAAACAATAAAATTTAAAAAAAAGTTTTGCAAGCCGTGTGACATATCAAATGAGAGGATTTATTGTGAGAATTTCATTTTTTTTTCCAAAATTTTAAAATAAATGAATTTAAAGATATTTAAGAAAATTGATGAAAATTGACCATTTCCCCCCTTATTTCCGAAACTACTGAGCCTAAAATTTTGCAAAAAAAAAATTACAGAGATTACAGGAAAATCTATAAAACGTCTATGGTCTTAAAATACCATTGTAAATCTCTCAATATCGTGCGTACAAACTTACATTTGCAGTTGGAATTTATGGGAGAATACGTTTTTCAACTACAATGTTAAGTTTGTATTTGGGATGAATTCATCTCAACTACGGAACCCTTCATTTGTGCGTGGTCCGACATGCACTGGGCCGGATTTAAAAAAATCTTACCCTACATAAACGGGTAGGTATTAATTAAATTGCATTCGGGAATTCGGCTAACTTATCGAGCTGATCAGAACCAACATCTCTACAAAATTTAGAGCAACTATTACTTTCTAAACTAATACTAAATCAGCTTATTACGACTTTGAAATAATTCAGCTTATTAAAATAAGATCTCACCCTAGTGGCTTTAACTGCTGTTCCAGTGCAAACTCCATTAAAGTCGTAGTCACGACTGGCGTAAGGTATTTTGTTGACGTAATTGTTGAATTCCCAGGGCTCAGTCATTCTCTGAAAATAATAGTTATAATTAAACGTTTAATGTATAGTCGCCCTTGTAATTGCTCTACAGAACAAACGGTCGTGACTTCGATGACTTCGATAAGCTAGAAAAGGACTGGATTAAGCTTAATTAGAGAGGTTCTATGTCTTATTTCTTCAGGTGGACCATTTTACGTGGGTCATGGCGCCCGCCGGTGGTTATTCCATCCAGCCCACTGAAGCTGATCATGCTCCTGGTCTGTTTAGAAAATCTGTAAAAGATCTTAGTGACTCGGGGGTTTCTGTTCTAATCTAAGTGACGCCTGTGCATTCAAAGAGCACATGCGCAACGGTTTCCTCAGCCTTCATGCACGCCCTGCACAGAGAACTGTCCGTTATGCCTATTGTGTGGAAGTGTTTGTTAATTGAGCAGTATCCTGTGATGGTCCCCGTCACCAAGCGCACGCCGTTCCTGTCCAGGCGTAATAACCTCCTGGTTAGCCTGCCATCTAAGGATAGCATAGCTGCCCTGGATTGCCTGAAATCCTGTAGCCACCTGCTTGAAAGGGGTAGGTACGATAGGTTCGGGTCCACAGACTGACGTGCTGGATGCTCTCCTAGCTAGTTCGTCAGTAGTGATCCAAGGGTTAACAGAAATACTAATAAATTGTAATGATACCCGGTCGGGTGGCCCCTTACGTCGTTTTTGAAGTTGAAAATGATCATCTATGAATTATTATGTCACTAGTGTGACATAATAATTCATAGATGATCATTTTCATGATTTGGAGCCCCTGTCATAGGTGGTCATATATTTTGTGGATCGGGATGGTGTGACGTCACTTTTTGCAACAGATAGAATATATAGAATATTCAATTGCAATTTTAAATTGTTGAAAATTTTCGGTACAGTTGAAGTTTAGAGTTTAATACTTTAAATTTATTCATGTGACGTCACAAAGCTTAAGATTCATCCCCTCCCTCGTCATATAATGTCACACTTTGTTGACCACCTCCCTCCCCCTTAACATGTCACGTAATTTATGGATGGCCCCTAATTCTAAAGCAATACTCTCACCGCAATAGCAAGGTCAAAAGCCGGAAATTTAAAGAATCTCTGCGAGTACAAATGGTCCGCCAGTCGCCATTGTTCATGGTGATTTTTCGAATACTTTATAACTGTCTTGAGGACGCCGGCCACGAACTTAACCGTATCGTATTTGTATCTTTGTCTGAAATGGGAATATAATGTAAAGTACCTGTACCCTAAATGCGTAATACAACACAATCAAAACCTGTCCCGATTTGAAACAGATTGCTAATCCATTGCTTCATAAGTTGGAAAAAAAAATCTGCTCAACACGTAAATAACGCAATGAATGTAGTTGAACTGTCAAAATGAAACAAATTAGGCATAATTGTTTAGAAAAATAAGTTACGCAATTATACATGTCAACCGATGGCCTATCCGTATACCGTTTATCTAAATCTGTTCAGCCGTTAAGAAATCTGTTTTAGGATTCCGTACCTCAAAATTAAAAATGGAAACACTTAAAGGATGACTTCGCTATCTGTCAAGACCCTTTTTCTCAGAAACGCGTGCAGCAAATTGAATTAGATATCCGCACTACGAATTTTGATCGTTGTGATTATTAAACTGCGAAATAAAATCGTAAACGAAAATAATTCCTACGCGCACTCACAAACGATTTCTTTTAGCAGTGTGCGGACTCTAGTTAGTGGTATTGTTCACAGATTGGCGAATATTATCTGCAACTATTAAAATTCGTAGTGCGAGCTTAGCCTTAGATCTACGGTCCCTTGGGTCTGTAACGAAAATCAAATGTACATGTCAACGCAATAAGAAAATTCGGCCATTTATGCCGCATATTTTGATACTCGCAAATAAACCAAAGTTTATTTGGTACTTCCCGTTGGCCCAACAGCATGAAGTTTGACGAGATTCAAGGTCAAGTACAGAGCAAAATCCGAAAATTAGTCATTTCTAGTAATAATATATATAAACTGCAAAGTTTGTTCTTCAATCTGGGATCAAAATTTCATAGGCCGTGTCTTGAAGCAACATTTAGTCTGTATTTCATTCAAATCGGTACTCTCCACTCTGTTAAAGTTATTTTTCAATTGAAAAGTTAAGTTTGTACTGATCCAGATTTGGAAATTCGGGCAGCCGAGCAAGCACAGCTTTGAGACGGAACCCTCAAGGCGCAAGTCCTACTCACACTTGTCCGGTTTTTTCATATGATAATAAATGCCTTAAAATACTTTTAAGGTAATGAAGACTAAATGTTAATTCAAGATACGGACTTAGGACTATATTTCCAAACCCTTAAATATCTTGAAAAGAAGACCCAAAAAAATGTGAATTTTAAAATCATCCCCTATTTTACCCCTTTTGGGGATGATTTTACAAAAACGCTGAAACGCGTAGTTCTTTATTTCTTACCAAAAGCATTTTATATTCCTAACTTAAAAAATGCTGGGTTTCCCATACAAACTTTCATCGCTTATATCACCCCCATTAGGATTATTTTTGAGACAAAAAGTACCTTAGGTCCTTCTACAGGCTGCCATCTATCTCCTTGCCAAATTTTATCGAAATCCGTTCAGTTGTTTAGCCGTGAAAAGTTAACATACAGACAGAATGACAGATAGACAGACAGATTTACTTTCGAATTTATAATATTAGCGTGGATAAATAAATATAAGATCATAAGTATATAAGTATGGATGCTATAGTATTTCAAAATGTAAAAAAGAAGAACAAAAAATATGAATTGTTGGGAATCGAACGTAGGTTTGCAAAGCAGTCGTCGAACCGCTAAAATATTTGATTTGTTGAAAGTTGACTAAAATACCCGTTTTTATATATTTCATGAATTTATTATTGTCTCCTTAGCTCAATAAAAGTATGGCGGGATGATAATAATTTAAAGCATATGTAACTATCTGCTACATTCATTCCCTATTCAGTCCAGTGAGGTATAAGAATAATTCAACTGATATATCGTGTCATAATATATTAAGTACCTCGTTAAAATGTTATTTCATCATACAATGGTATATCTATTGTGTTCTATGTCCTCTCAGGCTCATTTTATACGAAATGTATGGGAAGTTTTTTCAATTTCTGACTTTTCTCGTACTCAAACCTCAGTTTGCCCGACATAGTTTTTTGACCCTAGTAATAAGAAATAGGATCGACTTGCATAAAATTAGTTTTTGTGAAAATTGCTCATTTTTTTTGTTGACTGTAATTTTTTTATAAATCTGTGAATACAGATCAAAATGTTTCAAAAAGTTAAGGACAGTCTCTTAAGACCGTTTTCTTGTACCGACAACGGTTTTAAGGTACCTGCCCTTATTGCCCCATCTCAAAATCCACCCTGTATATGTTATGATTGACTGCTTAGCTCCGTATTTAGCGTGATGATAATCTTTTAAAAGGTTTAATTCGTAACTATCTGCAATATTCTAACTTTTCGGCTAGTCTTTTTCAATCTACGGTAAACTATAGAAGAATACGAACATAATGCAATATTGCTCATCCCCCATAGCAAATAGCGTGATAATAATTTTTGAAAAGTCTATTATGATTTCCCATTATTTCACCTAAGATTATTTATACCAATTTTCAAGTTAATCAAGCCACACAGTAAAATCCTACCCTGTAAAAATCGACACCCCTTTTCACCCCGTTAGGGGTAGATTTTCAAAAAACCCTGGTATACGTTTTTATTTTGTTTCAGTTTTAAGTATAAATACTGAGTTTCGAGTTAATCAGACCGCGCGTTAAAATTCTTCCAAACAAACATTGAGACCCCCAAATCAAATCCGCTTTTAGGGGGTAGTATAAAAAAAAAATGGCAAACATTATTATTTTAGCATAAGATATATTTGGAACGAAATTACTTATACCATTTTAGGGAAGCCCAGAGGGTTTTTGAGCAAACATATGCAGGCCGAAAAGTCGATCGCTGAGTAGGTGCGGCATGACGAGAGAACACCGAATATATGTATATTTGAAAAGTTTCAGATAGGAGCCTTGTGGTCAGGAATCCACTTTCAGATACCCATAATAGACAAACTACAACGTGTTCTTCAAAGCCTTTGATTTTTGTATGATCGTGTGCGGCTTGAAGCATAATGACTTAAATAATCAAATATATGATATATGTAACAGTATAATATATATAATAGTCAAATATGTATAATATAGAAATTGTGGTCTTTCCCTTAATCTGATGACTTTGAAAACTCAGTGTTGGACAAATTTTATTAGCCCGAATATCCTTTAAAAATAAAGGATATTCTGAGCGAATAAAAGTTATGCTGTGCAATAGTGTAACATATTGTCCTTGTAGTGAATACATGTACAAATACCTGACGGATTGATGGAGCCTTTTGGGAAATATAACGAAATTTCATTGATTTATGAAAAGGTCATTAAGGTCTAATAGGTCATTTTTGTTAAATTTAAAAATATGCCTCCGAATGCATAAGATTGTTTATAGCAGCAATAAATCGGGATCGAGACTTATGCGGGTGAACCCGCAGGGCGCAGCTAGTTTAATGTAAATTTCAACTTGACGGACCAGCAAGCGTTCCTGAGAAAAAAGATTTTGACAGACAGACAGACGGATGGACGGACAACGAAGTAATTCTATAAGGGTTCCATTTTTTCCTTTTATAGCACAGAACCCTAAAAAGAAGACCCAAAAGGCCAACACCTAGCTGCTTTCCAGTGGCTGAGGAAGAAACGTTCAGACAAACTTTTCAACACCACTTCATTAGAAAATTTCTACTAAAAAGTTAAAACTGTTTCAGCTTACCGTTTTTTATTAGTTAAGAAGCAGTTTGCAGAAGTCAGAACCTTCCTTTCTGTGATGATGCTTCCAGCGCAGAATGCACGATATACAGATTTATTACCTTTTTCCGATCTAAATATAAATACCTTAACACAAAGGAAATATTAAAATTCATCGTCTGCCTAATCTTTTCCCAACAATGTTGGGGTGGCTTCCAGTCTAACCAGATGTAGCTGAATATGATTATTTTACTGGAACTGCTGCCTATCTGACCTTCAAAACCCACTTGCTGGGTAACACGATACTTATCCCTTGGTCTTACTCAAGGGTATCGTATTGGTGGTGGGCTGGCGGGGTATCCAGTCGGTTATCAAACTTATGATTAAAAAATCAGCCAAATGCATGTCAGACCAGGCACAATGAAGGGTTCCGTAGTTGGGATGAATATATCCCAAGAACAAACTTAACATCGTAGTTGAAAAACATGTTCTCCCATACATTCCAACTGCAAATGTAAGTTCATATGTGTGCCAATTTCAATTAAATTGGTCCAGTAGATTCGGGGCAAATTGGCTGTGACAGACGGACAGACAGACAGACAGACAGCCAGTCAGCCAGCCAGCCAGACAGAAGAGTGATCCGATAAGGTTCGTTTTTAAATAAAAAAGATGTATTTTGATATGTTCTCCTTTTTTTCAGGACCAAAGTCTTAGCCCCGACAGCAAGCTATTGTGAATGTCATCATCATCGTCATTTCAGTTGAAAGACGTTCACTGCTAGACATAGGCCTCCCCCAAGCACCGCCACTTCAACCGATTCTGTGCTTTCCGCATCTGGCGGATTCCTGCGGTCTTCACAAGGTCATCGGTCCATCTTGCGAGAGGCCTTCCAACGCTACGTCTTGCGGTACGCGGTCGCCACTCCAGAACCTTTCGGCCCCATCAGCCATCCGTTCTAGCGAGCAATGTACTGCCTATTGCCACTTAAGTTTGGCAATTCTTCGGGCTATGTCGGTTACCTTGATTCTCCTGCGGCGCTCTTCATTTCGGATTCGATCACGTAGGGAAACTCCAAGCAAAGCCCTCTCCATTGCCCTTTGGGTGACATTTAGCCTTCTAATGAGGCCCATTGTGAGCGACGACGTTTCAGTACCATCGGTTTTTTATTAGTTAAGAAGCAGTTTGCAGAAGTCAGAACCTTCCTTTCTGTGATGATGCTTCCAGCGCAGAATGCACGATATACAGATTTATTACCTTTTTCCGATCTAAATATAAATACCTTAACACAAAGGAAATATTAAAATTCATCGTCTGCCTAATCTTTTCCCAACAATGTTGGGGTGGCTTCCAGTCTAACCAGATGTAGCTGAATATGATTATTTTACTGGAACTGCTGCCTATCTGACCTTCAAAACCCACTTGCTGGGTAACACGATACTTATCCCTTGGTCTTACTCAAGGGTATCGTATTGGTGGTGGGCTGGCGGGGTATCCAGTCGGTTATCAAACTTATGATTAAAAAATCAGCCAAATGCATGTCAGACCAGGCACAATGAAGGGTTCCGTAGTTGGGATGAATATATCCCAAGAACAAACTTAACATCGTAGTTGAAAAACATGTTCTCCCATACATTCCAACTGCAAATGTAAGTTCATATGTGTGCCAATTTCAATTAAATTGGTCCAGTAGATTCGGGGCAAATTGGCTGTGACAGACGGACAGACA
The DNA here is from genome assembly GCA_916610215.1 of Omphaloscelis lunosa. Classification (NCBI taxonomy): domain Eukaryota; kingdom Metazoa; phylum Arthropoda; class Insecta; order Lepidoptera; family Noctuidae; genus Omphaloscelis; species Omphaloscelis lunosa. The sequence goes on from OU744255.1 coordinate 8,242,231, forward strand.
GACAGACAGACAGCCAGTCAGCCAGCCAGCCAGACAGAAGAGTGATCCGATAAGGTTCGTTTTTAAATAAAAAAGATGTATTTTGATATGTTCTCCTTTTTTTCAGGACCAAAGTCTTAGCCCCGACAGCAAGCTATTGTGAATGTCATCATCATCGTCATTTCAGTTGAAAGACGTTCACTGCTAGACATAGGCCTCCCCCAAGCACCGCCACTTCAACCGATTCTGTGCTTTCCGCATCTGGCGGATTCCTGCGGTCTTCACAAGGTCATCGGTCCATCTTGCGAGAGGCCTTCCAACGCTACGTCTTGCGGTACGCGGTCGCCACTCCAGAACCTTTCGGCCCCATCAGCCATCCGTTCTAGCGAGCAATGTACTGCCTATTGCCACTTAAGTTTGGCAATTCTTCGGGCTATGTCGGTTACCTTGATTCTCCTGCGGCGCTCTTCATTTCGGATTCGATCACGTAGGGAAACTCCAAGCAAAGCCCTCTCCATTGCCCTTTGGGTGACATTTAGCCTTCTAATGAGGCCCATTGTGAGCGACGACGTTTCAGTACCATCGGTCATCACTGGCAACACGCACTGGTCAGACTTTCGTCTTGAGAAACTGTAGTATGTAGGACGAGAAGATATTGCGTAGCTTCCCGAACGCTGCCCAGCCGAGTCAGATTCGACGACTAACCTCTTTCTCGAAGTTGGACCTACCTAGCTGCACAGTTTGTCCTAGGTAAATATACGAAGATTGAAACTATGAATGTAAAAGACCAAAATTCTTACATGATGTGGCCATTCTCCTTCACGCACTTCGTCACCAAAATGTATGCGCAATCTAGTTTTTCGGCCCTGCAAGACCTGTTGAAGTAAGGTTGTAACGTTTAACCGTTTCAAATATTCAAAAATATTTACATTTACACCACGGCCTGCCTACCAGTTTATTATTATTATCGTCCTACGTTCAATAATACTGATACAATATTGATACTTACCTTTATTTGAGTTCGAGTTGCATTTTTAGAACTTTGAACTATGTAATCACTTAATATTAGAATGATTATGACAAAAGACCTACAGAGAATCACTTTTGATGAGTTTTAGCGATGGTTTGTGTCAAAGAAAATTAAAGTTTTCATCGATTCATGTGAGACACATTAAAGAATAATATAAATCAAAGAAATATTAACATCCAAAATAATCATAATACCTACATCGCTCATGACATTTCTGACATGATCTGATCATGGACAACAAGAACAATATCCATTAAGAAAAAAAAAAAAACTAAAACCCGACTAATAAAAAATCACGCTCTAAAAAGTATGAAACAAGAAAATATGTCAGACAGAAATCAAGACATAGGTATAAAAATGGTCGAGGTTAAGTCGTGGTCGCATGCCATTATAATTTTGTAGGTAGAGTCTGTCTATTGAAAAATGAGAGTGAAAAAGAGCGGCAAATTTGAAAAAAATACGGCGAGTATTCCCGGATCAACTATGAAAAAACGTATTTGATACTTATAGGCCTTCCCCAAGCACCGCCACTTCGACCGATTCTGTACTTCCCGCATCCAGCGGATTCCTGCGGCCTTCACAAGGTCATCGGTTTACCTTGTGGACATTCTGAGTACAAGATGCGCCACCCTGATCGACACACTCTCGATCTTCACCACGTTACTCACAAGGGACTTATGGACGATAATCCCGATACCACCTTGAGATTGCTGGTCGTCCTCCCGGAAATAGAGCAAGTTTCCGAATTTGGGGATTATCGAGTCCTCCCCCTGTCTTCAGACTTCATATAACCCTACTATACCCCATCGTAACCTGCTTAATTCTTCTTCAAGTTCGATGATCTTCGCGTCGTCGGTCCGTAGTGTACGTGAGTTGTATGTTGCCGGGTTCAGTTTCCGGTAAGTGTGGTGGCCGGATCTCTTCCGGGGATTCTTCGCACCCCTTGCCTCACCGTGGCCTTGACCGCTATCGTAGCCAAAGGTAGGTGGGCCGCCGGGCACTAGGAGCCATTTCTTTTTGGTGCTTGTCATTTTTGGGGGGTATGCCATAATCACCACGCTTCACTATGTGAAGAAAGCCTGGCCATAAATACACTTTGTAAAATTGGCGCAGGTAATTGTATTATTCCTCAAACTGTAGCTAAGAAGTAAATCAACTATATTATACATAAATTATGTATGTGACTGGTACTGGTTTATAGCAAACAGCATCTAAATACGATGATTCAAAAATTATCACAAAATCATCTTAATTTGTATTTTTTTCAGGATTTTTTTCTGGTGACCTAGCAATAAAAATTGTACAAGTGTTATACCATTTCAGAAAGCTTATAATATATACTTTCATTTGGTATGCATACATATGCTATAAATTTGTTAATATATTTACTAGAAATATTTATCTTATGACATATCATTTTTGCGTATCTGAAACTTTCAATTAGAGTTTTGACAGTTGCAGAAATTTGCCAAAGTTCTGTAAATGTTGTTATTTGATAGGAAATTTAATATTATTATACAGAAAGAAAAACTTCATTGCACAACATATCTTAATCTATTATAACATGAAATGGTAAAAAATTAATTTTCAAGTAAAAATAGAATTTTCAAAAGAGACACCTGAGAAGACTACAAGTGTAGTTAATGAAATTAAAGCTCAAAAAGACGCTCTTACACCAAGTTTAATCAATGATAATGGTGAAAGTATTGAAATCAAACATACATTATTTTTAATAATGATTGACGGGAAAGTGGCTCAAGTTTTGTCAAAAACTTCATCAGGTGCTGTATGCACTATTTATGATGCAAGACCTACAGAGATGAACAATTTAGAAAAAGTACAAGATAAACCGGTTGATGAAGATTCTTATCAATATGGGCTTTCGACTTTGCATTGCTGGATTAGATTTATGGAACTAATTTTACATATTATCTTATAATCTAGGCTTCGAAAAATGGTCTGCTACAACAACAGAAAATAAAAATTTGAAAAAACAAAAGAAGACATATGACGGTAATACTGTCTATATTTATCGTCCTTCGTTCAATAATACTGGTACAGATGTTCTATGTCACGAAGTCCGTTTGGCTATGAATGTTGTCAAGCGTGCACATGCACATTGTTTTTGTGTGCGTAACCTCGAGAGCGCTCAGTGTCGATCGGGACACGGTCCGGATCAGTAGTGGTTTTTAGTTCGCCCCAAATTGTTTCACGGAGTAAGGTCAGGTAAGGTAAGTAAGTAAGGTCAAGGCAACAAAACGAAGAAGAGTTGTCCATAGTGAGGTAATATTTATTTATACGTTTTCAATTAAAATGTTATACAAAGATACTTAATATAGCAATAGAAGTATTTATAAAATGAATGTTTTTTTGTGTTATAAAATGTTTATATTACTTAATTATTTTGATTACATTTTGTTTTAGGGTCGAAACATGATAGCTGGTGTTTATCATTTTCTGCGAGAAGAATATAAATTTACAAAATCATTAATGGAACTCAACTGTGATTTGTCTCATTTACGAGACATTACACGCCGTACAGCTGAAGCTACGGGTGTGAGCCAAAAAACAGTTCAAAGAATATTAAAAGAAGAGAAGGAATTGCCATCCACTTCATCAAAATTCACTTCACCTATGAAGAAAAGGAGAAAGCGAGATAATAAAGTGGATATAGATAATTTTACAGCCGATGTGGTTCGCAGTACTGTACAAGATTTCCATATTGTCCATAAAGAAATTCCAACATTAGCTAAGTTAAGAACAGCATTGAATGAAAAAATCAGATTCGAAGGTTGTTTAGAAACTGTTCGCAAGTTACTGTTGAAATTAGGTTACAAGTGACGCAAAACAGAGAACAAACGTAAAATCTTGACGGAACGTCATGATATACAAATGTGGCGTTTAAAATATTTAAAAAAAATAACAGAGTACCGCTCTCAAAGTCGGCCCATTGTCTACACCGATGAGAGCTACGTCCTTTCGACACACGTGCGAAACAACACCTGGGCACAAAAAAAGGAAAGAACTCCGTTTAAAAAAAAAAATAGCACAGGCACTCGCTTTATTTTAGTGCACGCGGGAACCAAGGATGGTTTTATTGAAAATGCTTCCTTGGTTTATAAGGCCAACTCAATAGCTGGTGATTATCATTCAAATATGAGCTATGATAACTATGTAAAATGGCTAAATGAAAAGTTGCTACCCAATTTACTTCCGCGCTCTGTCATTGTCTTAGACAATACATCTTATCACAACACACGGGCTGAACGACTACCGACGCAATCTGCAAAGAAAGCCGATATGCAGCAATGGCTCAGGGATAAGGGTATAGCATTTGATGAATCTCTTCTTAAATTGGAATTGTACGATACAATAAAGAAGTACAAAGCCCAACACGTAATCTACCAGATTGACGATTTTATAAAAAGCAGGGGTTTTGATGTCTTACGCCTTCCCCCTTATCACCCAGAATTAAATGCGATTGAAAATATTTGGGGGATCGTTAAAAATTATGTCGCATCTAAAAATATCGAGCAAAACATGACGAATACGGAAAGACTGATCAATGAAAGTTTGGGCCAAATTAGCAGTGAAACGTGGCAAAAAACTTGTGCTCATGTTGAAAAAATTGAAAAAGACTACTTGAAATATTTTGATCTCGATTTTGAATTTATAATCAATGTACAAGATAATTCTGACGACAGCAAAACGGAATCGGAAATCGAAAATTTATCTGGTAGTGATTGAAAATACTGAATAGTCCTACTTGTTTCGTTTCCATTCTGTAACACCAATGCTTAATTAAATGCCTACATATTCTTAATATTTTTGTATTTATTGCAACCTAATCTAATTTATTTACAAAATGTATATACTTTTAAAACCAAAATTTTATTTAGATTATTAAATCTCGACTTGAATATATATATCAGATTGTTTTGCTAACGTTACCTACTTTTACACACACAAGCGCGCTTGTCGGGATACGTCACTACTACAATCAAAGCCGAACGGACTTCGTGAAATAGAATATCTGTAACAGATGAACATACATACATACGTACCGGTCAACATCATAACCCTCTTTTTTGCTTCGCCGTAGTCGGGTATCGAGGACGAAGGAGTATGTAAGGACCATAGCGGGTGGCGTTCTGTAGTTTCTGTCTACCCCCATGGGAAGAAGGCGTGAGTTATCTATGTATGTAAAATGAGGACGAAGTTTAATTGGACTTCTTAATCATAAAATTCAAATTCATTAAGTTATAGAACAATTTTTTACGAGCATGTGGAATCCTGGTAGAAATATACGTAACTTGTAAGTTACCTGGTTATTAGTTAACTAGGTAATCCAGTAAATTATACTGGAACACAATGTTCGAGTTAACAAGGTCAAACTATGTATTTACCAGAGTCAAGCGATTAATTAAAAACTCATTATTTTATTAATTCGTTTATTAGTTTTAACATTATATCTAGTTAATTCAGGCGTGACCTTGCGGAAATCCATTATAAAAAACAATAGACGTGGATATATTTAGTAACCTGTTACGCTTAGCTATTTTTAAAGAGCCATAAAAAACCCGAACACGGCGTGTTGTTCTCTGCGTTCAGAGCTCGGTGTGGCAACACGCCGTGTTCGAGTTCGCGTCATCCTGAGGATGCCTCGTTGAGAGGCGAAACACCTGTTAATTTCTTTCAGGGTTTTTTATAGCTCTTTAAAAATAGCTAAGCGGAATAGGTTACTAAATATTTCCACGTCTATTGTATTTTAACATTAAATCTATTTAAACATTACTTTTGGAACCTTTGTTAAAAATATTTGTGCCTGTAGACACAAATCTCATAATGGACAACCTTAAAACACTATCAAAACACACATTATCTGCAGGCAACACTTGGCCCAAGTCCTGCCACATCGACTGGTTCTGTGCTTTTCGCATCCAGTGAATTCGCGCAGCGTTGGAAGGGCTCGAACATTCGAGGTGGACCGACTGTTGTGCCAACAACAACCTTAAATTCTTATCACAAAATAAATAACTAAAAATATGACATTAATCAAATCCCTGACGTTCCTTATATTTCTTTTCCTTTTTTCAATTCATCTTTGTGTTCTAACCCCCAAAGATTTGTTCCGTCCCCAGTTCTATTGGCCCTGAATTTTATCATATCATTTGACGCCGTCTTCAGGTCATAAGCCCATCCAATCCAAGCAAAGAAATCTATGAATTTGGTCGTTACATTAAGACTATTGTTTCCAAGCTCGGCTGCACGATAATCCCATGGAAATACATGGTGATAGTTATGGAAACCTTCACCACAGGTCGCGATGGAAACTGCTATGTTCTGGGCAGGCAAAATTTTCTTGTCATAAGGCTTTTTACCCCAGATATGAGCAGCGCTGTTGACCAGGAAAGTAATGTTTAGGTTCAGTACGTAACGAAGCATGGTGACGTGCCAAGCATTGGTCCAGGTTTCTCCCCAGCAGTAGACAGGGATGAGAGTTGGTAATCCAAAGCAGACTGCCCCGATGAAGGGTATTGCGTACCTATAAAGAGAAGCAATTTATTAAATATCACATTTGAAAATGGTGTTTAGGAGAATTCAAGCAAAGAAGCTTGCACCCCAATTGCATAACACACTTTCAATCATAACCCGAAGGATTTTGAAGGAAATTCCTAATCCATTGCTTTATATGTTTAAAGAATTCGTCTTCTCAACAACGTATATAACGCAATGAATGTTATTAAACTGTCAAAATGAAAGGCAATTATAAGTGTATTACGCAATTACCCCGCTGGTGGCCTAAACGGTCCACCTGATGTAATGTGGTTTCCGCTGCCTTTGAGCACCAACAATGCCAATGTTGCTGACCAAAAACGCAGCGGTCCTACATACTTGCTGACTAATTTATGGTAGTGGAACGTCATAGGCCTTTTCGAATTAACTTTTATTCACAAAGAAATCTACTATTAGCTACCACTTGATCCATAAAGAAGTTAGTATTAAAGATATGACTTGGCGATGTTATTATAATAGTCCTACAGTCCGAATTTCGGCCATGGCAAGCAATCTCAATACTCAATATCTTTATTGCTTTACCATAATGCGTACTTAGGTGGTAATTATATAATTTAGATCATTATGGACCCTGTAGGACACAGCAAAAAGGGTAGGGATCTCAGCGGAGACTAGCTATCGACGCAGGAGATATTATAGTGCACAAGTGTGTGCGCAGATCAGGTGCACTCACTCTTATAGCCCGGTGGTTTTCGATGTAACAAGAAATGAAAACACGCCTAAATTTAAAATTTTAATTATCTACTTACTTCTTTTGAAATCTTAGTACTGGGTTGTTGAAAATATCTGACATGTCAAGTTCTTTTCCGCGTTTCTTGACTTCAGGATGTTTTCTTACGAGCAACCATCCGACATGGGAATAGAAAAAACCTCGAGTTGCATTATGAGGATCTGCATCGGTGTCGCTGTACTTATGATGGAGACGGTGGTCTCTCACCCAATCAATGGCGGAGTTTTGAAAGGCAACAGAGTTCAATATCATCAGAAGAATTTGTAAGGGTAGCTTCGCTTTGTATGTCTTGTGGGCCCAGAGTCGGTGAGCGCCAGCTGTGACTCCTATTTCTGCGCACACGAATAAGAAGTAACCTGAAAGCAATATTTTTTTTTTAATGCTAGTTGGCAAAACTATATTTACAAGAATAACGAACTTAGAATTTCTTCTCAGTTTACGTATAGGTAATGCTAAAAATAACGAAAATTTATTTTATTTACACATTTGTATATGGAGCCGCATGGCCGCCATTTTTTTTTAATATGTCATTTCGGGATGATGTGATCTGTCCAGGCATTTAAAAGTTATGGTGCCACAAAAAAACTCACATACATACACGAACCCTCAAAACATTACACTCCTTTTTGGGCATTCGTGTAAAAAGTGAGCCCTCCGTGAGGGCTCCCGGCATCAAATATGCGATTTGAGTGGGCCCTCCAGGAGGGCTTCTGGCACTGAACGTGTTAAGGGAGAAACCGACCAAAACCACAAATATTTACATAATTAGGAAAAACGAATAAATATTATCAGCCTAGGGTAATTTAGATACAGTCACACAAACATTAAACATAGATTTACTGATATACATAAATAGTAATCAATAACTATTATAAACGACTCAAAGTTTTAAAAAATATAAAAAACAACTTTACAATTTAAATAACTTATTTCAGAGAGATCTTTTTAAACACTGTAACTTTAAATGGAATTCAGGTGATTAATTAGTCCCAATACGTGCCATTCAACGTGGCAATGCTGCCACTCTTCTAGGCATGTTTAGTTTTTTAGTCATTTCAGTACCTAGTGTAAATAATTAATTAGTTGTATGACAATAATTGTTGTTCTTAATGTTCTATGTAATTGTATATAAGCATTACCTGTTATTAATTTATCATACATACATTAATTCCATTGTAGCCAGTTGTGTGCACTTTTTTTGAAAACTAATTTTAATTTTACAGAGAAGTAATCAAATATCTAGATTTTTTTAAGGGTTTGAAGAAAATATATCGCCGTACCCATTTCTACTTACTCAATAATATTGTAGCCCATTTTACCGTAGTGAAGCACAGATAGAGCCCGTACAGACCAGCTATATGCCCGTACCCAAACGTGATAAGGTTAGGGTACACTATTTGATACTTCCGAGGCGATGCTTGCGGCACCAGCAGAGTCATCGTTGCTTCTTCCTCCCTCGAAATGGTAGTAGTTTGGACGCTTTGAACCATGTTTCACTACTGCAAGAAAAAACGTGGGTGAGTAATATAGGTTCTCAAAGCTATTTAGGGAAATACCTCCATAAATGGGTCTCAATGTGTTCCTAATCACTTTATTTATTTAGTTAGCGTCTATTTGTTGTCCTTCTATTCGCATAATCAAGCACTGTGACAATCAAGTTAAATGTATATATACTAATATACTAATGATAATGAGAAAGACAACAACAAAAAGTAAATAGGGAGAAAAAAAAATTGAAGTTGAAAAACGGGAATACCCATACTGTGATTTAATTATTGCATGTATCAAATTTCTGTAAATGTACCATTTTTCGGACCATAATCTCCCCTTAATTTAGTATTATAACATTTTAGTATTGATAATATATATATAGATTTTTTTTTTAAAGATGCGTTTCTTTTTAGCAAAAAAAAATACCTAGACTAATTAGGAAAGCCGTAAAACACCATATGCGTCCTTTCAATGTAGCACAAATACAGCACTACCAATTCACATTACAGCAGCTATTTTCAGAATTAAGTTTAAGAATAACAGGCGAATTTTACTATTTACGACTTTCATCCTTAGTACCTTAGCTAGCCGTTGCGGCTACCACATACGTCTATTGAAAGACGTGGTGTACTAAATTGAAAAGGCGTAAGTGGTAAATTGGTAAATATGTCCTTTTCTCCACTAGGAGATTTTCCAATTTTTTATTCATATTTTCTACTGCAAATAACCCCAACTATCGCCCTATTTCGTTTGGTCCACGATTTTTTACCCAACCTTTATACATTTTTTCACCAATAGAAAGCTAAATTATCAGGAAGTAAGGCTATAATTTGTTTAAAAAAAAAATTAGAGATCCTTAAGAAAATTGCAATACCCAAAGTTGCAAAATTTCGCCTGTAGAATTCATTATTTGGCGTGCGCTGAGAAAATATTGATAATAATAAAAATTATGTACCTTCTGTTGAAACAGACATTAGATTTTTAGATTTCAACATTAGGTTATTTGACGGCCTCCAGTGAGGCACAAAACGCTGCGAGCATCTGTCACAAATATTTATAACAAAATAATGCTTCTGTGAAATATTGAATTTTTATTTAAGTATTTTTACTTTGCTGTGTGAGAATTTGTCATTGCACACTTATCAAAAGACAAAGACAAATTGATTTATTCGTACGATATGGTAGCTACAAGTTTGGACAGTAATATTCTGGACAAATCTGCCGCTTAAAGTGCCATACGAATGTACAATTAAGCCTTACCTACCTGCCTTAAAAAAAGAGTACCCCGTTAAACAGCTCTTAAATAAGTAATCACTAACAGTCACCATGTATGGTTTTTGTAAGGGGGCTCTGAGAACTTAATTAACACGTATGACTTTGGCCTCTTTTAAAAAACTGGGCTTTATAAAGCCCCATTTACATGGTACATGTTTCTGAAACATTCAAGAGCAACAATCGCATGCCATAAAGCACGTTCAATTAAGCCCCATTTATATGGGGCTTAATTGAACGTGCTATTTCAATCTATACCAGTTTTGAACGGCAACTAGCTTGCCCGTATAGTGAAACAATTGTACGTGTTGTTTAGATGGTGCCAGTCAATCGTTGCTTCAATATTATGGTATGTCACAGGCAATAAACTTGCACCATTTAAATGGGGCTTAATTTTTAATCATGGCGTCGTCGTCCTCGTTTCCAATTTGTCAAACAAGAAACACAAAATTGTGGAAATGCGTCAAAGATTATTTTAATTCTGCAAAGTCGACATTTTTATAATTATTTTATAATTATTTATGATAAGATAATTACTTCATGATATTACTGATAACTCTTTTTATTTGTGAACTTGAAGGCAAATGTTAACGGCTTATTACAGACGTTAATAATATGGTAACGGGCCGTCAATGTCGTCATTAATGACGGCTCGAGAGAATTTATTCTCTCACGGAGAATGTTCTCCAATCGAGAATATTCTGCAATATTCTTTGCAATGGAGAATATGCTCCGAAGATAGAGAATTTAAGAGAATTTAAAATTGAAATAATTTAGTAGTAACTACCTAGTTAATTATTATGGGCAGGGGTCAATAAATGTAACTGCAAATACCAAGTACCTAATGCAAAAACGTGATAATTTATAAAATCATTATCTGGTTTAAAGATATCGTGATTATTATTTTGTTTTTAATTATTTACCTTTCCTATTATTAATACACTTTATTAAAGCTGATTATTTTTAAATCATTAAGTTTGTTTTAATGCAGAAACCCTAATTTAATATTGCCTTATGAAATTTTTTGATAATATAATTTATTTATATATACTTTATTGTACACCACAAAAATACTTAATAAAAAATAAATCAAACACTACAAAATATACAATGGGCGACCTTATCGCTTCCCACGATCTCTTCCAGACAACCTTGAATAACTAGTCATAATAATCATTTTATTTCAGAAGGACATCCATAAATTGTTAGTAAACATGCAGGTTGGACAAATAATAGACGAATGGGCAATCAAATTTCCCCGCAATGACATTCAAGCCAGTAGACTATTTGAGCTTTATGAAAGAGAGATTTAAATGAAATTCGAGAGAAAGAATTTTCTTGGAAATATGTCGAGAATGTTCTCGCTCAGGATAATTTACTGAGAGTTTAAGTTGTGGAGTAAATTATTATGACGTAAATTTCGTAAACAGTTCGGATGCACTCAAAACTATTAGGTACTATAAAAATAAATCGATACAATGGAGACACCCAATTTTTTTATTCTCGTAAATACTCTTCCAAAATAATATTTTCGGGAACTTAACAGCAAAGCTCTTGCTACCATCACTAGTCGTCATAGTAGCGGTGACCCGCATATCTTAGGACCAAACATTCGAAGACAAGTGACATCTACCAACCCGCACTAGGTCCGCGTTGTGGATTACGGCCCACTCCCTCTCACCGAGAGGAGGCCTGTCTCACAGCAGTGGAAACAATATAGGCTATATAATATGCTAGTCGTCACATAAAAGACATCTTTTACTAGTGTCTAAAGGACCTAAGTAAAGAGCAAATTGACTACCAGTCGTATAAAACAGCTATGTCGTGGCCAGATCTTAGAATTATGATTACATGAAATGATCGACCATTTCATGAAATGGTTGCATTTCATGAAAAAAGAACATCGACCGCTGGCCGCATCATTTATTTATTTATTTATTATTTATTTTATCATGATGTGGTCTGGCCAGATTATTAAACACTCACACACTCACTCACGTTTGACGATATACACAGTTAAATGTACGACTACTTCATGATGTGGCCAATCATTAGTGATCATATCGTAAAATAGTTAGATTATCCACCGGTAGAGGCGTTGAAGTCGTTTTGTTTTTGTTGCGCATCATGGCAGCGGACGATAATTCCATTGAAAAAGAAAATAAAAAAACAGTGGCACTCCGGGAGTGCCGATAGAAGTGAAAAGTTGAAAAAAAACATCGGCACCGCGGTAATCAACGCGTTGATGTCTTTTTACTCCACGCACCGCGGTAACCAACGCGTTGATGTCTTTTTAATGTTCAAAAGCTGGTGTCATCACAGTGTCGCGAAATCAATGGTTTAGTCCCATCGCAAAAATGCCCAACGCGCCTAAAGAAGTTTTCACTTTTAAAATATGCAAATGTAAAATAAAAGTGCAGTGAAGTATCGTTATTATACCAAACTACGTGACTTTTATAAAAGTCGTTCGAAAAACGACCGCAACATTAAAAAACCATGGAGTTTGGATCGTATTTCACAGGTTAGTACTATTGTACTATTCAAATCATAATTATTATTATTTTCTTCTGGAAGGAAAGCTATTTAAAATATTTTATTTATCCATTGACCCAGATTACTAAAAGTAAAAGTAATTACTAAAAGTACCTAGTAAGTAATTTGCATGGATACCCTACTTAATGATATGGCCAAACGTCCACTGACATATCATTAAACGTTGACGTTTAAACGATATGGTCAATTTTAGCTGGCCATTTCATGAAACACAATCATTTAATGAAATGGTCGATCATTTCATGAAATGGTCGAACATTTCATGAAATGGTCGATCATTTCATGAAAAGATCAATTCTAAGATCTGGCGACGACAGCTATACTATAAAGGCTCTTTCAAACAGGCGCGACACGCGACGCGACACAAAGACACCGCTCATCGCTCGACGAGCGGCGTCTTTGTGTCGCGTCGCGTGTCGCGCCTGTTTGAAAGAGCCTTAAAACGACTTTACGTAGCGTGTCAATTTGCTTAATAATTCTTTTCCCGGGCTGTACATATTAAGGTACTTCAGAAAATATGGTCAAGTATTAACTTATTACGAAGTAATAAGAGATAAACTTAAAAGTTACTAATCAACATGAAAAAATCATTACGTACTTTATACGCAGCACTTCACAGCGTGAAATATGAAACACATCATATTGACGCAAAGACTGACGTAAGTTATGAAATTAAATTATTTATTCTTTATGCGGACCAGAATCTATCAGTAATAATGACATTACATTCAAGTATTGTCATTACACTGATAGTGTGGTGATCGGAATGATAATGTGATCATGTATATTTTCATAGTTTTACGTCAATATTGGAAGGAATGACAATAATATTAATGTCCGTCCCAAGTAGCATTGGGGTTCTATAGCGGTTGATTAATGGTACACATTTATCTTTTAAGCTGTAAATAAACTTTATAGCACGCTATACAGCCCTTATTCCACCGGTTTGGGCACAAATTATTCAGCCTTAAGTTCACAAAAGGTACACAGTAGCAGAATAGTAGGTAGCACTTTAACGGCAGGTTAAGGGAGAACAGTGGTCTTAAAGCTGATCAAACGGTACTATATAAGATTCCGTGTGGTTCTTCATACAGGCATGACAATTATAAGAAGTAACAATTATACAGACTCTATTGTAATTAACGCTCACAAGTGTTACCTAAAAACTATTAGCAGGCCGCTTTTTCTCTAAATTATCACTTGAGTACCACATTTTGTAATAAATATTTATTTTTAACTAAAATACGCGTAACATGTCAATTACAATTAATGTGATTTTATTATTACCGGTGCTTTTTATATTCTATTGGGTTAATATTATGGATAATTTAAATTTATTGTAAAGTATAATCATATTTAGAATTACAATTTTCACGGGCCTCAGCAATAATGCCGTTCTATCAAAAAAATCTTTAAAAAAAAGCAGAGATGAATTAAAGCAATTTTTCATATTTTTTTTTATGGAATTTAAGTCAGTCTTTGTATTTCAACACTTACCACAAAGTTAATCACGAAAACTCCGTAGTATGTGATAAAATCCTAATTAATTTTAAAATATTAAGGTTATAAGTGAACAAAATGGTGGATATTTTCTCCAGCTACAGTGAACCATTGTAACTCCAAATAAATGTTATGAACTCTTTGAAGTTTCACATGTGCACCATTATAATGTCGTGAGTTCTAGAAAGGTTCACATGTGATTGTGTGTCATTATGACCGCTTACAGCAACAAGCTGAATAACACTCCTCCAAAAGTTCTATATACCAGCTTTTAGCTGCAATAATGTTCACATGTGTTGTGTTAAAATGCTAGCCATATAACACTGTACATGTGGACTTTTAAATAGCCAATGCCGTATTTTCTCCTCTTAAAATGCTCTTGATCAGCTTTTAAAATGAAAGCTGACTAGAAGAGTAATGTTAATTACCTTTTATAACACCAATAGTTACTCAATTGGCCAATTTTACACTCCTATACATACCTTATACAAGTATAAGTGGATTTGTTCACTTTAATACAACCAATGAACCACGTGTGGCTAATGTTACATACTTAGAGATCACTAGTGAACTAAAGGTGAACTATTAAAAAGAACAAAATGCTATTTGGGATTATTATTGATAGTGTCTGGACCCCTATAAAAATATTTAGATCACATTATCATTCAAACCACCACACTGTCATTACTTGAATGTAATGTCATTATTACTGTAGTGTCTGATCCGCTGTAAATAGAATATTGGAATCAGTTTTACACGTCATATAAAAATATAAGCTTGACTGATGGAGTCGCCATTTCCTATCTGGCTATGTCTAAAAATAAATGGCGAAAATAACTCAAGGGTCTCCTTTAAAGTCCAGACATGTCACGAGTTAAATGTGCAGACAACATTATGTTGTTAATAGGTGGATACCTACTTATACATACCTACTACATATTATTTTTAAGAACAATTTATTATTCTAAATTGCACAATTATACAATTTAATAACTAAGTACACCAACCTTGAACCCCTCGTTTCAATCCAAAGGCAATGTCTCGAATGTCTGTGACACTGTCAGGGTGTTGATTTCATAATTATTTTAGGCATCATAAGTAGGAATTTTGCGAAAATTAACCACTTTTTTTATTTTGTTTGTTGGTAAACTTTTAACTTGGCATATAATGCACACACTTGCCCACACATATCAGGCCCTGCCCTTAATATAATAATAATAATTAATCAGCCATACTACCCGCTTACCCTTGATTCTGTGTGAACCTCAATATTATTAGTGACCAAAATGTCTGCCAGCTTTTATTTGTATTCGGAGAGTCCTAATGTGTTGAATGGGCGCAACTAAAATCATGAGCAAAAAAATGTTTAGTAAAGCTGTTTTTTATACATTTTTACAACTACGTCCCGCGATAATGCAGAGTCTTGAATGTCTGACTCTTCGAATTCTTCGTTTTCAGAAGAGTTCTGAACAGCAGCCCCAGAGGCAGACATGAACACATGATTTAGTAGTACCCTTTTTGTGTCAGTATGAGTTGAGGAGCCATGTCTAATATTTAAACGCGAGTACTACATATTTAGTTGTAAATTAGCTGATTTTTTAGGCCCGATCTTGTAATTTGTAGTAAAACCCATAAAAAGTTACAGTAAGTTTAATTTGGCTCCTCAATTCAGACGTCTGAATTTAGGAGCCACCCTAGAACTCGAAAACTAGCGGACGGATATTTTTGAAAATTTGGTAGGATTTACTAATAATTATGCGTAATCTCTACAAAAAAAGGGTTTTATACGGCTGAATTTAATATAGCTACAATGTTTTAATTTTTCATAAAAAATCCATAAATTTCACCGCGCTGTTTCTCGGAAAGTAATCAACCACATATTTTTAGTATTATTTAGTAGTAAATGTGTTCTAATTTGTAGTATAAAAATGAAATGGAAAAACTATTTAATTTCGCTAATACAACACATTTTATGTGGCTCCTCAAACTTGACGGTCTATAAAAAAATGTATACGTAGCTACTAAAGTAGTTGATCAAATCGGATAACAATAGCACCAATATTTAGTAGAAATTTTACTAAATATTCCCAAACACGAACGTATTACGTAAATAAATAAATTTTGAGTATAGGGATCAACTTGGGGGCAAACAAGAAAAAAAAAATTGCTAACAGTACCGTGTGACACATTAAATTAAAGGGCTTGTTGCAAGGATCTTAAACATATTTTTTATATAATTTTATAATAACCACTTTTAAAGATATTTGAAACAAATGACATGTATAGCAGGGCACACATAGTCACCCCGAAAAAACAAAAAGGCACATAACCCTGAGTACGCCTAAATCCCGGGAGACCATATATATTTATATTTATACATATAATTCTACAGTAAATGTATGTATCACCTAACCTCCTCCTAGTCCTCCTAAATGGCTTTACCGATTTGGATGAAACTTTGTGTGTATATTTGAGTAGGCCCCTGGATGGTTTGAAAATACAATTGGACCCGGTAGGGGCGCTATTCAAACAGGACAACGTCTGTCGGATCCGCTAGTGTAATATAATTTTTCTACATAGGTACATAAAATACAGTTTGGCTATGTGAGGTACATAGCCAAACTGTATTTTATGTACCTATCAATTAATTAATTAGCAGACACACCACAGAATAGTCACACTTAAAATGATACATATTGTATGTTGGATAGAGGAGGATTTAATTTTATTTAATATTACTTGGATTATGCTATAGTATACATTTATAATATGATATTTTTGTTAACTTGTGTTTACTTTTCTGTTATAAAACACCTTAAAAAATAAATCAGTATAATTAATTTTTCCAAATGGCATTGACGTTATCGACAAAAATGGTTGTTTAAATGACGAATTAAATAAATAAAAATAAAAAATGTTCCAATAATTACATACCTAAGTTTTACTTAGATACAATTCCTTACAGGAAATTAATATTTTCGCATTCAAACCTTTTGTTCACGATCCGATGGGCTTTTCCACTAAACACTTCAGCCGCGGTTGTCCAAACGCAACTGATAATTTGGTCACTTAAAAAAATCTTATAAACACAAAAAAATAAAAAACAAAAATAAAAACAGTCTCGGTTAAGCGCTGGTCTGCACGAGCCTTCAAGTGATGTTCTCACGATATGAAGTAACTTATAATACAGGCTGGCAGGGACATCGACGCGAAAACTGAAATTTACCGTCGGTTATTAAGAAAAAAAAACAGCTATTCTATGAAACAGCAGATTTAAAAAAAAAATAACCGATGAAAAATTTCAAGGCAGTGGGGTACAGAATCATGTACTGAATCCATGGTAACAGTTTTCGCGTCGATATCCCCGCCACCCTGTATATTCATAGTGTAATTTTATAGCAACAAAATTAAAATACAAAAAGATTTTTATAAGTTGATAAACAAAAGTTAAGGTTATAGTTAGACGGCGTTTGCGTCAACAACATTAGCTACGCGGACGACATGGTGCTACTGAGCAGTGAGAGGTCTTGGAGAGTCGTTAAGTCTGTGTCTTGTATATCTACAATGTCCAAAAAACAGAATATTGTCTTAGGGCCGGGACTAGTTTATAATATTTTACCTAAATGTTTAGATCAAATAACGTCAACACAAGGTTTATTAAGGATGAATTAGTATCATCGCTTTATCTTAAACACGATCAGAAACAAACAAAAAACACAGTCCTTATAAACGCATTAGGGAACTAGCTCCGTAAATACCTTGTGTACTTAACCTTAATAAATCTTAATAACCTTATTTAAATAATAGTGGTAGGTATTCAGCTGCATCCGGTTAGACTGGAAACCGACCCCAGCATAGTTAAGATAAGGTTAAAAAACAGATGATTACTTAAGAGTATAATAAATAAATAAATAAAATTCATTTAATTCAGATAACTTAATCCATACAGTTCGCTTCGGTGTCCAACCGAAGGTGCGATTTCGGCCCGTTTCGGTAAAAAAAAAAACAGGTTTTCAGTGCAGCGTTCGTGAGCTGTCGGTTTTGATAAAATACGAACTTAGAACGTATATAGGTAATCTAAGAATACGAACAACTGACATATAGACAGACAGCGTAAAGTTTTTTTTTTTTTTTTAAACATGGCATCTCGCAGTTTTGACCACTAAGGTCTTGGCTGCTTAACCGGACTTTCCTGTGGGTGCCTTAAGCTGCTACACTCAAAGCCTCCAGCCAGGGGCAAAAAACTAAACTAATTTAAAACTAGGCGAACGCTCGCTAAGGGCACCCCCTGTGGGGTACGAGCCTCGGCTTAGGGCGTCGCTGAGGGGAGGACAGCAAGAAGGGACAGGCTGGATCAAAATTTGGTTTAAATCATGATTATTATGCGGGGTAGTTTAAAGCTACGTGCTCAGCGGCAACAACTTGCTGGCACCTCGTTTTCGAGCAAGGGTCGGGGAGGAGTATCATTTACTCAGGGACACGGTCGCGGTCGCAAAGGACCTCGGCGGCGAGGTCGGAATGACGGGAGGCGTCTGTGTTTGTGTATAGTGCTGGTGGCCCTATTCTGCTCTTGAAGGAGAGTGATGGGATCATCAGGGTCGGAAAGGACATGCCTCGGACGGCGGATCTGACTAATTCTGGAAGGGACATAATTGGCTGCTTCGACAACCAAGGGGTTGCGATGTCTAGGAGCGGAGTCAAAGTAACGCTTGGACATGCGTTTTAGGAACTGGTGAATCGTAGGGATTTTACAGTCGAGATGGAGGATCTCGTTTCTGACATAGAAGGGAGCTCCCGTGGCTTTACGGAGGAAACGGTTCTGCAAGGCTTGCAATCTATGGATGGAATGGGACTTGGCGTGGGCGAATACTGCACCCGCATAGGTCATAATGGGTCGGATACACGATGTGTAGATGCGCAGTTTGCACTTAAGTGACAATTTGCTGCGTGCATTTAGTACGAAATGGAGTCTACCTAGAGCGAAAGCGGCTCGCGAACGAACCGTCTTTATGTGCTCAGAAAAGGAGAGATGATGATCTAGGATAACACCTAGGTATTTGGCGCGCTTAGCCCTTGGGATTGGTTTGCCGAACATGGTGATAGGTCGGGGGAAAGGGGGGGGGTCTAGTTCTCGGTTCAAAAAAGCTAACCGCTTGACTTTTGTCAGGATTTACTTCTATTCGCCATTTTCTAAACCAGGCGCCAAGGTTGTTGACAGCCCTTTGAAGGTTTAGCAGCATCGAAGCTGAATTTCCCTTACAGATGATCGCTGTATTGTCTGCGAACAGAGCCAACTGCGTCCTTCTGGTGAATAGCGTGAAAGCAAGGGGGGCTAATACTGTGCCCTGAGGGACTCCTGCCCTTATGGGGCGGGGGGAGGAAAGGGCTCCTTCGATGCGGAAGCGAAAGGTGCGATTCGACAAATAGTCTCGTAAGATGAGCACGAGACGATCCGGCACACCGAGTTTGTAGAGCTTATAGATTAAGCCGTTGTGCCAGACTTTGTCGAACGCCTTAGCTATGTCGAAGAATACTACGCTCGTCTGCCGGCCTTGGGTGAGAGCACCGCTGACCAGCTCGACGATACGATGGACCTGATGCACGCTAGAGTGCTGAGTTCGAAAGCCGAACTGTTCGTTTGGGATGAGGCCCTTGGTCTCTGCGTAGTCTCTGAGGCGCTTATAAATAAGCCTCTCATAGATTTTGCCGAGAACCTTGAGCAGACTGATGGGCCTGTAACTAGATGGCTCGTTTTTGGGTTTTCCTGGTTTAGGGATACCTATGACAGTGGCCTCTTTCCACGTCTGGGGAAAAATGTTGTTGCTTAACGCACCATTGAAGATGGTGGTCAAAAGCATAATTAAGTGAGCTGGGAATAGTTGGACCACCCTATTGGTGAGTCCGTCTGAGCCGGGGGCTTTACGATTTTTCAGACCTTTGATAATCTCATGTACCTCATCTGGTTCGATGGGGGGCAGGAGAAAATCAGGGTCTTCAATGGGAGGGATAGAGGCTCTACGTTCGACTTCGGCGTCGACCTCATCGAGGTGAGCTTTGTCTACTGGTAGGGCATCGTCCGGGAGTTTCAGGTAACAGGGATCTGTTGCCGGAACCTCCCTTGAGCAGTCGCTCAGGACGGTTTGCACGTGCTCCGTGAGTGAGTCGATCGCAGCTGTCGTGTTAGCGATTGAGTCAAACTGGTCCGGAATAGAGTCTAGTAAGGGGGACGTGTTGGATTTTAGCTTATCGCTTACTTTCTTCCAGTCCGTCACCTTTCTAGTGGGGAGAGGGTGGTTAGGGTCAGAGGGACCTATGCGGGATACAAGATGGATGATTACTGGGCGGTGGTCAGAGGTAAGCTCGTGCACCGTTTCTATCGAGTCAAGTCGTAAGTTTACGTTCTTAAGGAGCGTTATGTCAAGGACGTCAGGGGTGTAATTAATCATATGGGGATAATAAGTAGGATTCATCGGAGCGATGATGTCGAAGTTGAGAGTGGAAGAGAGGTCGAACAAGTGTCGGCCCCTGGGGGTAGTGATATGACTGTTCCAAGATGGATGTTTGGCGTTGAAGTCCCCTGCCATAATGACAGAGTCGCTCATGCCGAAGAGTAGCTGTAGGTCGTCAGAAATAAGTTGGTAGTTTTCTGAGGCCTGAGCTGAGATAGGAGGGATATAGACCGACACTAGAGTGATCGGCTGGTGACCAGTCATGCCTAGGCGACAGACTGATACTTCTAATCGGGAGAGAGGTGGAGGGTCCATAGGGATGCAATACAGATCCTTTTTATAATAAATGAGAGTGCCACCCGCGTGACAGCGCGTCCTATCATTTCGAATTAAACGATAGTTAGCTATAGAGGGGTTTCGTTTGTGGGGTTTAAGGAAGGTTTCCTGTATGAGGAGAAGATCTAACTGATGATCGCGGAGGAATTCCGCGATTTCATCTTTCTGATTGAATAAGCCATTGGCATTGAAAGTTCCTATCTTTAGGGATCGGGGTTTAAACCTTTCATAAGAGACGTTATCCATTATGTGGATCTAGTGAAGGAAGTGAGGGCGGAGGTGATATCCTCGTATGCTAGGAACACGTTTTGAATTTGTTCTATGGAACGTGATTTTTTGGCTTCGACTATGTCTAATGCCATTTGTGTAGCCCTGGGGGTACAGAAGGTCATGAAAGTGGAGCTAATAATGCCGAATGCATTTTTGACGGGGTCCATGATAATATTTTGGTTGGCCACGGGAGTGGGGACGGGACGCGGGGTAACCGGGTTAATATTGGGTTTTGCGGAGGGCGCGGGGGGTGCGGGGGGTGCGCTACGCTGTGTAGGCACTTGGGGAGCGGGGAAGCCGGGGGGAGGAGGAGGGCGGACTCGCGGGTCCATTAGGGAGTATAGCGGGGTGTGAGGGGGAGGGGGGCGCGGGGTCACCAGAGCCGGGAAGGTCTGCTGGTGGTTATAATTTAGTTGAGACCAAGGGCTAGGTCTCTGGGGGCTAAGCCTCTGAGGCATCTGATTTGAGGGGAAAGGTTGATAATCCCTTTAACGTTGCTGCCTAGCGTCAAGACGTTTAGACAGCTTTGCTGCATTAGCCTTAGGGGCTTTGGGACATCCTCTGTAATTAGCCGTGTGGCCTTCGAGGCCGCACAGCACGCAACTTGGCGGGGTGACGCATAAGTTGCGGTCTTTGGGCCGGGTGCAGTCTGCAGTGCCATGGTCTCCCAGGCACTTGACGCACCTGGGTTTCGCATGGCAGTGCTTTTGGCTGTGGCCATATAATTGGCAACGGTGGCATTGCCCTATGGCGCTATTTTTCCAGGGCTTCTCGATGGTGAAGCCGACTAGCTGACAGATCGTTTTTACATTAAATATGGGGTGATGGCCCTCGGTAGGGGAGCACACGACAATGACCATGTCGTACGCTTCCCTGCCGCGTGAACGGTGCATTTGGTGCACTTCATCGACGGGGATGTTCTGCGACTGAAGGTTGGCAAGAATGTCCGCGAAGGGAATTTCCTTAGGGATCTTTTTGATTACGACCCTAATCTGTCTTTCTTCTGGGAGGGAGTAGGTGTGGAATGACACACCTCTCTCTCTCAGGACTCTGGTTAAGTCCCTGTAGTCTTTCGACGTAGGGACGAGTACTTTAATACCCTGTTGGGTTGATCAGGCGCTAGTGTAGCCTATTTTTAGGTCTACACACCATTTTGACACAGCCGTCCACTTATCCTTGTCTTGGATGAAGATAGGGGGTGGCGGCGCGACCTTTTTAGGGCCGGAGGTTGGCGCGGAACGCGGTGCGTCATTCTGCGAGGATGACGCAATCGGGCGAGGGGCGGTGGAGGGGGAAGCTACGGGGGCGCAAGTAGCGGCGGGAGTAGTAGTGGGGATTGCCTGAGGGGCAACTATGATAGAGTCGTCAATGACGACTACTTTACTCGCTTGGGACGAGCTCTGCTTTTTCTTCTTCCTCTTGTTTCCTTTCCCGGTGACTTGGGTGAAACCTTCGTCATCCGAGTGGGAAGAGGAGGAAGAATGAGCAGAGGCTAGAGCCTCTGAGTCGGGGGTATAAAATGGATGGGGGGGTCGGGGCGCGGGCTGTGGCGGTCGCGACTTCTACGACGTCCATACTGTCTGAGGGACAGGGACTAAATTGTGCCTCGATTACATCGCTGAAGTCAGCATGGATTGGGACCTAGTTTCGGTCTGCTGTGAAGCAGCGAGACCTTCGAGTTCGGTACCGAACTCGTTGATTAGGGTCGGGTCCTTTTTTAGGACTCTATTGAGGAGATCTAATAATTTTGAGTTTTCACTCCTGAGGGATATGAGGTCGTTACGGAGCGACTGAATGTCACTCTGTACGGCCTCCATAATGACTACTTAAATTTGGACCTAATTTTCCCTAAATATAATCCTAATAACCTAATTCCCCGGGCGGACTACCGGGGATGTGTAAACCCTCCCTGTCGGGTATAGACAGGGAGGTTGTGTGCCTATTGGTGACCCCTAAGCTTGCTTTTGCCCGTTGCCTATCTTATTGTGCAACGGGGTCCTGACCAGTCTAGTGCGCCGGGTGTAGACACACCCGACTGACACTAGGTGTGTAGCTGTGAAAGGAAAACTGTCACCAATGCCGACTAGGAGACCCCCCAAGGCCGAACACTGGGACCCGGCCAATTGACTGCCTAACCCTGAAGGGGATCGGCGGGTGTGATTGGGTCAACACCCCCTCGGTTTCGTTGGCACCGTATGGTTTCCACCGAGGACCACGAAACTGTGGTTTTTCCTTGAAGGGGCAAAATGACTTGAAGAGTCAGTTGACCTTATTTCCGTTAGAGAAACAGATAATTTATCGTATCTTGAAAAAGACTCCGATTAATTGGTGGACGATAGTCGATTAATAATAATCGACTATGAAGAGCGTCGCAGTGCGCGACGAAACGATGACTCAGGAACAGGATCGCTTGAGTCACTATCAGGAACCACAATCAGCAGCGCAGCACGTCCGTCCGCGTCCGATGCCAGGCGCAGTGTGTGTGCAGCGTAATATTAGTAATAGCTCCCGTTATATGCTCCCGTAATATATACCGTGAAACCTGGCAACTTTGCCACTTTACGGTGGGTAAAAAGGTTTGAAAAGGTTTTTCTTAAAAAATCTCTATGATGTTATAAAAAGCAAAGAATAAGATATGTAGTGAATTTTATGCATTATTGAAACACAATCTTATATCTATTGTTTTTTCATTCTATAATGATGTTTTGGTCCAAAAACCTTTTATGGCAAAGTCAACTATCACTTGTGGTAAGATTTCCATCCCAAAATTTAGGAAAAATCAAAAGAGTTACCATAAAAAATCACAGTCATCATTGCCGCATGCTTGGTCACAGTCAAAATATACTACAGTTGTATAATATTTTACACTGGCAATTGAATTTCCAAAATGTGGCAAATTCAACCGCCTTGTTTCGATTTTGTCAAAATAAATAGAAATTGCTGTCAGGATTGCATCAGTAAAATTAGAGGTAGGTAAGTAGGAAAGAAAACTAAATAACAGGATTTTAGTTTCTTTCTTGTGACAGTCCTAGCCTCTAAAAAAATATGGCAAAGTCGACGTTACTAAAACTTTGCATTGGGTTGGTATATTTGCCAACAGTGATTTCTTAGGTTTAATTGGTTAAAGATACGTAATTATCATGATTTTAATTAAAGAATTAAGAACGTGGTATTAAAGTTTAACTTATCTACACAAGGTATATCCCACTTATTTTCATTAAAGTTTCGGAGCACAAAGTCGCTCACAGTTAGCGCGAGAAAAAAGTAACAGCCAAAAAATGACAATTCTATAAGAGCTGGGTTGTCAAATACAATAAAATGTTGCCAATCAAATATTCAAGTTTGATTTAAGGGTATTACAAACGTTAAAAAAAATACAGTTTTGACGTAACAAATTATTTTGCCTCGTAAGGCGGTATATGGCAAACTAAACAACCTTTGGCAAAGTTGCCAGGTTTCACGGTACATATTTTTTTTGTTTTGTACAAAAGGCGTGAACCCATTTGTAAAAAACAAAAAAAAATGTGTTTATTAAATTGAAGTCATTTAAGTTCTTAGCTGCTTATATTATCAGCGATTAGGGATTGATTCGATTTCTGGAAGATTGATACAAGCTCTAAGGGCAACAGCAGATGCATCTTAGCGACTGCGCGTTCAGTCACAAAAGTATCTACGTTTCAGCGATTACTTCGATGCTGCATCGCGACACGTCACGTCAGCGCCGGCTGTCGCTGAAAATCAGCGCTGGGGCTCTATCTCGCATGGGGTCGCAGCATTTATGCTGAGCGATGGCCGTTTTGCGACGCATATTTTCCCCCAATTTGTTATTTACGTGTTTTTTTTATTATATCTCTTTGCGTCATGTTTACCGCAAATAAACATATTTTCTTTCTTTCTTTTCATCGCGTTTTAGCGACTCGTTCTGTGTGAGTACGGTTAAAAAATTGCGTTTTTTAACAATGGTGAATTATTTTGTGGAGAGATAAAGCATTGTGGCTAGGTATTATCGAGCTTACGAAGAGCGATTAAAATCTCTGCCGAGGCTAAAATTATGCGGTGTTGAGAGTTTAATCGAACATCTATAAAATTACTTAATCGCTAATCACAAAAGCTATCAGTACTATACCTGCTAGCCTTAGCCCCCCGCCCAAACTAGAAGAGGAGCCGAAGGTTCAGTTTCGGCTGAAAAACAGTAAGCAAACGTTTCACTCAATACATTGCTCAGTGCATTGCGGTAGGCGCAAACGCAAGCATTTTGATCAAAAATATCTAATAATGAGTAAGGTTCTTCTTTTTTGACGTTTAAATGTGCCTTAGGGGGGTATTACACTATCATATCTATGATTATAGATATGATAGTATAAATATAAGGGGTTTTGAAGGGTTGGGTTTGGAAACGTGCCGCTTCGCTAGAAAAAATATGAGGGTGTTTGGGGGTTTTAGAGGGTCTCCTGAACCCTCCACAACAACATTTTTTTTTGCCGGAGACGTTTTTTTTTTAAACAGATGTATTATTTTTTAGGTTAGGAACGTAAATATTGTCGCAAACTGTACTTTATGGACCGCGCGTGAAAAGCTTCAAATTTTTGCGCATGTAGAATGCTTTTGCTTAATATCAGAGCTTTGCTAGCTGTACGCCTAGCTTTCGAGAAAAAAAAAATATCGCGGAACGCCTGGCAGATGTGAACATCGAAATTATTATGCAGATAATATGCATAAAAGGATAGTTTACCGACGCAAACATTGGCGTTGGCGTTGGCGTTGGTTTGGCAATAGTACTGTTGGCGTGGCGACGCGTCATCACTCCAAAAGTCGGTCTGACCCGCCGCTATAGATGTTTCACATCAAAAATTCCTAAAGTTTAAAAGATTCTACTTATTTACGGATGCAAGAGCAAGCCTAGCGAGCTTGACACATCTAGTGGGGGAGATTTCTTAACCTCCCACCCTTCCCCTTCCCCTAACCCCTATCGCAGTGGCACGTTTCTAAACTTTAACCCGATATGTTGTGCCAAACTCAAATAAATTGTGATACCTTGGGACAGGAGAATGATAATGACGACCCGAAAAGACTCCTGCAGAGACGCAACGCCGCGGCGACGGTGCGACGCGATTCTGGTATAAAAATTTCCTCGAAGTTTTCTTAGAAATTGTTCTACTAGCTAGAGTCACGTCACGTCTGTCTGCAGGAGCATAAATAAATTGATATAAGGACAGGCGGATGATGAACTGTGTGACATTTAATCACACAGATAGATATCTTATGAGAATTTTAATTAAATTGATTACTAGGATTATAATTGAAATTGGGTTAATCTAGGTAGCTATAATGATCCAGTCTATTTATAAAAACGAGAATGCTAATGAATTAATCTCGTTTGACTTGTTGACTGCTTTACCGAATTCGAGCTAATTCATCTTGATTAGTCAATGTTTAATATCCGACTGAAGTGCAGTTAAATACACTTATTTGGTCGTAAAGTTGCTACTCCACAGCAGGGGGTGACTCACTAAGCACGAAATTCTTAGTTTCTTCTGTTCCGAAGTTACGGGCCTTTCTTACTCTGTATCACGTAGTACGGTTAGTTCGGGGCCCGAACTAAGAATGAATGATAACACGATTTGAGAGTTGTCCGTCCCTAATCCCGATGTGTTTTTGTGCCTATCCAAAAAATTTAATTTGCCACTTGTTTTGAGGGATCAATTACCTACTTTCGGACGGGTCTGTATCTTCGTTGATGGACTTAGAGAGTAGACCCCCAGTCCACCTGTCCACGCATAAGCTATACGCACGTGAACATACCTACTGTGTGACAGTCTATTTCAAAAACTCGATTTGTGGGAGTAGCGGGTTATACATAATCCAACACGCGGGGCAATTGCGGTTTTAATGTTACATATTATGTCGTCAAATTATTCGTTCAGTGACTGTGGGTTTCCTCAATTCCTCACGATGTTTTCCTCCACCCTGGTGTTAAAATAAATAGCACAAACCAAAGTGCATGACTGCCTGGGCTCGAACCCACGACTTGGTACAACTTGGAAGTCGCGGTTGTTTCCACTGTCAGCACTGCTCACAGTCTGAAAACTTGCTCAGGTGGAACGTGAACAAGTATACTTGGCTTCGCCCGACTTGAGTTCAGGGTTTAAGGACTTTCAGCAAGACAGTCGACTGTGCCGAGGGCGGACTTCCCCGGAATATAGAACAAAAGCTATGGGAAGTGGACACTTTCCACGCCAGAGATCGCATCTGGCTTGAGGAGCGTCACCTTGAATGGGAGCAAAACACTTCAATAATGATATTGTCCTAATAGCACGTTGTTAAAAA
Source organism: Omphaloscelis lunosa (assembly GCA_916610215.1). NCBI lineage: Eukaryota > Metazoa > Arthropoda > Insecta > Lepidoptera > Noctuidae > Omphaloscelis > Omphaloscelis lunosa. The sequence continues at coordinate 8,269,745 of OU744255.1, forward strand.
AAAAACATCCTTAAATCCAAATCTACCTTCGTAGGGTTGGATGGGTAACTTAACCTTAAAGCTAAACGCACATTACAACCGCATCGAGTAGTGTCATACAAAATTTACCAAACTGATTTGAACCGAAACCGAAACACCGAAACTGATGTGATCTGATGCCTTTTTTTTTCTGAATTTTTCCAATGCGGTACGGCCTGCCTAAATGTGCGTCAGTCTTATAATGCTACGGGAAAGTCCGAAAGGGACTTTCCGGGACCATGGCCCCTGGCAATATAGGCAACTGAAGGAACAAGGGTGGGTTTTACTGAGTAAGAGTCTGACACGAGAGCGGGGGAAGTTGCTTATATATCGAAAATGGTGTGTCCTATCGCAGAAATAATGAAAATTTCGACCCCCTGTACAAAATCCTTAAACCCCTAAAACTCAACATGTAGGTAATATTTTTTTTCCATACAAAATGAAGAAAAAATCCTTATAAAACACGTCGAGGCTGCCCCCCATGCGCGCATCCGTCTCTAAAAGAGTCTGACACACCCTCCCGCTCCGCCCAGAGCGGGAGAAGTTATTTGATAATTTCCCACCCAAAAAAGAAAGCCTTATAATGCCAGTCGCTTTTTTAATTAACAAATTAACTACTTACTTTTAACACTAAGGACCACAACCTTTACACCAAAGGACGAACACTTAATGAAGCCGGTGCCCTCAAGTCGACTCTTTTAAAGTTTCATTAGTATAGCCGTCATCCTACAGTGAAATGGTTATAAGTCAAATTTTGAGAAAATGATGTTACTCATTTAAAAATGCTACGAGGATATTTTGGCTTTGGAATGGTGGCGCTATTGATAAACTTTTATTCAAATTCAAAATATTTTATTTCACATAAACTTACAAGGGTACTTATGAAATGTCAGAAGCTAGGTGTACGGTTCCAACTATTCGTTTCCTATGGAGAATAGCCAGCAAGAAACTCCACGATTATTCTTTTAAAAATAAATGGTTTTTACAATGTTTTCAGATTACGGTGTTAATAGGTATTAGAGGACAATTTATGCCAATCAACAAGTACCAGCTACTTAGTAAAACAGAAAATGGTCCACAAATCTACAACCGACAACGTTCTAACATTCACAAAATTTCAAAGAAAATAATCTATATAAAAGATAAATAAAGTAATTAAAGACCTATTTAAACCAAATAACATGATTGCCACTACAGTTGTCGGTGTTTTGTACAATTGTTTTGTGATTCTGGCCACGCGTCAAAAGATCCTTGTGCAGTTTTAAGTACTAGCACTTCGCCCGCCACTTTGTTCACGTTGATTTTGTACTTTACTCTAAACATTTTAGCGATCCCTCCACCCCCTTTTTTTGGGTGGGAAATTATCAAATAACTTCTCCTCCCGCTCGGGGCGGAGCGGAAGGGCGTGTCAGACTCTTACTGACTAAAACCCACCCGTGTTCCTTTAGTTGCCATGTTGCCGGGGGCCATGGTATCCCTTTGCGGTAGGCTTTCCGGTAGGGCCCAATCCTGGTAGGCCTCAAAGAGATGTCAGCAGAACTGACGGGGTCCGCTAGGGCCGATGCCTGCCGGGATTGCGAAGAAGTCTGAAAGGAATATCGTGGCCCCGGGCAACATGGCAACTGAAGGAACAGGCTCTTACTGTCTAAAACACACCCGGGGTTTTAGTCAGTAAGAGTCTGACACGCCCTCCCGCTCCGCCCAGAGCGGGAGAAGTTATTTGATAATTAACCACTCAAAAAAAAAAGGACATCTTGCCTCATTGTCGCTACGTCACTATGCGCTAGCAATTGTTTTCTAGAGCCCATTATTGAGAAAGTCGCCCCTGCCATTGTATCCGTGTAAAATAAAACATTGATCTGGCAGGGGCATAGTCTTTCCATAGTTCTAGGTAACCAGTCCACTTTAGCCACCCATACCCATAGTCCAAAAACTTTGTTTCTATATTACAAGTAGGGGTTGTCCTTGGGTGCATAGTGCATACAGTGATAATCGTCCGTTGGTGCCACATTTCATTGATAGCGCCTAACGGGCCCCTGCGGGTTTGCCTTTGGCTCTCGTACGTCTTCCAAAGGTTTGGAACCTCAGGGTCTCGAGATATATCAAAGTTTAAATAACAATAAATAGTGTATAAACCAAATAAAATAATCTTACATTCCCTTAAAAATAAATTACTCCTAAAATTATGTTACAAGGGAATCATTATTTTAATATTTTAATTTGTGTACTTGTGGACTAAGATCGACCTTGTCTCATAAAATCCGAGAGTTTTAATTAATTTCAAATTTCAGGGGTCAACACTGTATTGTAAATTAATTTATATTCTCTTGAATGTTTAAATAAAAACAAGAGACTTTGATATCGAGATCGTAAAAACAACTTTGTTAGAAATAATGTACGTCGATATAATGCAAATGTAGGTATGTATTCATTGATGTTCAGCAAGGGTTCGTGCGAGAGAATAATTATATAGGAATGTATGTAATGGTTGCGGAGGAAAAGTAAGAGTCATGCCTACAAGCAATCGTGCTTTCCCGGAACACAGAAATCAACTGGTTATCCCGTTTTTCAATAATAGGTACCTACCTACCTACGCATGCATGTGGTTTCTAAGTTTTCTCTTTTATTATTAACACCCAAGTACTTATAAGATATTGCGATTACCAATCCGTTGGTGCAATATTATGAATTTAAAGTAAGTATAAATTGTGATGGTCTAAAAGGGAGGTAGTAGCTACCAGAAAGTTAAAAAACTCAAAAATATTCACTTTTGGAGTTACACCGTTTTCCATTGGAACGTTAATGATATCTTAAACGCTCGTCAAATCGTTTCATATCTACAAAGTTACAAGCTCAGTGTCACTTAGGTTGTACAAATGTAGAAAAATAAAACTCGACGTTATGATGCATCTAAGGGTTTAAAAAAGACTATCAAATTAATAACAAGGGCTTAGGGCCGCTTGCAACCCAAATCACAAAAAAAAAAATGGGCAGTCATGGGGACTGCCGATAATAGTGAAAACAACGAACACTAATATGTTGACCCCCTACCAAAAATCTCCCAACGGGTCTAAAGATGTTTTCACTTCAAAAATGCGTGTAACCCTAAACATTTAAAATGTCATTCTGTATACGAAAGCTTCAAACGATTGACAGAAACAGAATGATGTATTATATCAGAAACAAGTCAGAAACATCATTCAAAGCATGTCAGATCTTAGAAGAGGGATTCCTCTTATCCGATATTAAAACGTAGAGACAATTAAGAAATTATTTTGGTACTTTTTAAATTTTGTTTTGTAGTACATATTTTTAAATTGATAGTGTGAAATCCTTTTGTTCCACATTTTGATAACATGCTCTATAAGCATAAGAAGCACATAGAGTGCACCTACCTTTAATTCAGTGTCAAAAATATACAGGGTAGCAGGGACATCGACGCGAAAACTGTTAAAATGGATTCATTCTGAACCCACCTGCATTAAATTTTTTCGTTTGTTTATTTAAAAAAAACAACTGCTGTTTCATAGAAACCTGCAATACCTACGCGGTCAAAATGTATCTGTATTTTTTTTCTAAAATAAAAGTAAGTTAATCCTTATAACATCAGCTATCTGCCAGTGAAAGTCACGTCAAAATCGGTCCAGCCCTTTCGGAGATTGGCCAGAACAAATAAACAGACACACAAAAATTTTAAAAATTGTTTTTTTTTATAACTAGGCATAAGCATTTAGTAAAAAGCTGTTATTTTGACATTACAAACAGACTCTAAATTATTATTAATATGTATGTACATATAATATATGTTGCAGTAAGATGGTTATAGCTGGGATATAGTTATATCCCTAGGGATATTTCGATTTTTATTATAGTAATATCGTTATATCAAAGCAGTTCATAAATGTCGGAGTGCCCTAATTTTGTTACTGCGACCAATTTCGACTTAGCGCTCGCTTTGCTCGCTCGGCTCCCGCGTAGTTGATCACAGTTCTAACCTAACCTAACCTATTTGGTCAGAGTACCCTAATAGTTATATTACTAGATCGTGCTCGTATCATAGTTATATTCCTAGTACTTAACATACTCGTAGTTATGAAATGCTTTCATATAACTATATTGCGGTATGCAGCTATTTCCCTAGGGATATAACTATATCACGGCTTTAACCATGTTACTGCGACATATACATATAAAGACAAAAATGTTATCTGACGCTTGAGAAAAACCCTTCCTTATTAAAACAAACAGATTTACGCTGTTCTGCTGTATGCAATTTTATAAATGCATTTGTTCTAATCCAACTAAACTATTTTTAGGTGCACAGTTAAGTTTAATACCTATTCCAATAAATAATCTGAGTCTCGCGCTGAACCAATTAGTATTCAAGTATACCTATTGTGCAAGTGTTACCCGTCAGCAGTAACACTTGCACAATTATTGCACTACGAAAACCGCCCTTATTGGTACGAAATAAAGGTGCTGTCAATGTCAAATTGTGACCACTGATGTGTGGTTAATATGCTATTATGCGTGCTAGTAACATCATACAGACACTCCCACCCCCTCCCCTCTCCAGATCTGCAATATTAGGTAAGTATCCTATCTTAATCAAAAATACTTTGTTCTTGTTGATAAGTATATACAGGAAAAATTAATACAGAGAGGTGACAAATTTAAAAAAAAATGGCTTTTTCATTATCGATAGGGATTTAACATTTCGGTGTACTTATGTTTTTCGACTTTATGACCTAGTTTCCTGACAGTGACAAGAATAGTGCTTAGCCATAGTCCATGCTAAGTAATTAAAGAAGTTTTCACTTCAAAAAAACATTACACGCTACGAACATATATTATAACCTCCTCCTTTTTGGAAGTCGGTTAAAAACCGGCGCTTTAACAAAAGCTTGTTTAGGTAGGTAACTGCTGTAATCATTAATCCACCATGTAAAGAACCTAGATTCTCGGATTAGAAGTAGATAAGGATCATCGTCGCTGTTTCACGTAAGTTGAACCTCGACTGTTATTTAGATTTTGCAGCTCATTTGAAGATTTTTGATATAAAAGCCATGAATAATTGAACATTTTCTTAACAAACCTCATTTATTGGGCTCTATCTTCAGACCAAATTGAAAAACAAGACAGAGCGCTGCGAACAATACAGTGAAGCATGCCAAAACTACACCTCCGCTCTGTGCATACACGCTCACATGCACGCATTTACAACCATTTACAATGACACAACAAAACTACACCTGAGTAAGTGCACACATTTTTAAGAAACAGTACCCTAATTGCGTAATGCACGATCAATCACAATTTGTTTTGATTTGAAACATATAGCTAATCCATTCCTTCACAAGTTGGAAAAAAAATATCTACTCAACAACGTAAATAACGCAATGAATGTTGTTGAACTGTCAAAATGAAACAAATTTGTCATAATTGTTTACGGAAATAAGTTACGCAATTTTTCTTATAAGTACGAATATGCATGTAGTAAAAATGCTGTTATTTTGACATTACAAACAGACTCTTAATTTTTATTAATTTGTATGTACATATATGTCGCAGTAAGATGGTTATAGCCGGGATATAGTTATATCCCTAGGGATCTTTCGATTTTTATTTAGTAATATCGTTATATCAAAGCGGTTCATAAATATCGGAGTGCCCTAATTTTGTTACTGCGACCAATTTTGACTTAGCTTCATGTCACTGTCACTTGGCTTCATGTCACTGTTGACAGCGCTATGTCTTGGTTTTTTATTTGGTTGAGGCTCTATTGCAGTTTTTACCTACAACTTTTTTGATACAACGCTCTACAAACAAGCTAAAGTTCAATCATTGCAAATTGACACTTACAAAGCCCAGAGTTACTTGTGCTTTCCGTCATTGCAATCATTATTTTATACCAACCCATATACATATATGAGCCTCCTGGTTATGGAGATATTAAAGCAGCACTTATTTAAGTTCAATCAATAAAAATGCAGTGCATATAGCTTGCACCCAAAACTGGACCCTATCCACCTCAAACGCGTGCAATCTTGCGCATCATTGGAAACACCTGCCAAACAATCAAGTTCGCAACGCGCTTGAGTGGTGGGCATTGCGTGGACGCAGCTCGCTCGTCTCGCCACACCGTCATAGTCCGACCGGAATGGCATACATGCGCGTGCGTTCGCTCTTCGTTCTAACTTGTAAGTCAATTTCAACATTGTTTACATGATTTATATCTCTATTAATGTCATTTTTTATATAAGTGAGTCAATTTTTATCTCTGTGCAAAGTGGTCATTTTGATAGATGGCAAAATTTGTGTTGTGACGGCATGCGGCAGTCTGTTGTTTTTGTTATGTCATGTACTTATCTGTGTTTATCGTGTCGTGCCGTCTTCAAATCGGTTTTAAATTGCGTCAAAAGGTTACACAAAAAATGTGAAAATGAAAACTATTGAGGTAATTTTTGTCGGGATTTACTGAGCTTTTCAGTCGTGAATATTTTTTTTTTTTTTTGAGAAGTATAAAATGGTTTGTGTTCTTGAACTCATAATTAGGTAACAACAGTAGGTAGCTACCAACCGTTGAATTCTAATGATTATGGTTTGATTTTCTATATTTTTTACTGACTTACTGTAGCCGCATTTCTCGCGGTTGACTAACTCATACTGTCATTTTGAGTAACGACTTCATGAGTAATCAAAAGTAGGTGAAACTTCGGGTTTTTCGTTCGTAACTCTAAAGGGCTTGCTACTCGGCTGCCAACCGCGTCCCAACAGAGGTGACCTTGGTAGTTTACAACCGTGGAGTTGGTGTTTTACGACCAAGTTTCAAACAGCTCTATCTGTCGCCAACCAAAGTTACCTCTGTCAGAGACGCGGTTGACATCCGTGTAGCAAGCCCTTAACTTCTTGTCTCTTTAGTCACGTCTTGCTTACTCGTCTTTTAGTCTGCAATATATTCAGACGGCATAGGTAATACCTACATAATTTGCAAGTAATATTTTACATCAAAACACCGAACACTTTTTGATGGGCAACGAGCATGAGTCGTGGAAGCAACTGGACAAAAAAAAATGTTTACGTCTGCGCAGGGAGTGGCTGATTTCATACTGGTTATATAGAATCAAATATTCATTGATAGCTTGTATCCGACACAAGACACAAAAGTGTTCACGTTTGCGCAGCCCTCAAATGGAAATTAAAAGTTGTCAGTTGAAGACACAAGCAACAGTAAAAAAATTCCAAACAATTGTACGCTGGTGGCAAATGTGACTAAAAATAAAAGTTTCTTTACACGTATAGATAGATATAGGTAAGACAAGATCTGACAATGATGATCCATCATAATAATTATTATCATATCATAACAATGATAATATCCATTTATACTTTGTTGAAGGTAAATGTCTAAGTAGGTAAAGGCAATTAATTGCTAAACAAATGTATGCATCTGCTATTATGTAATTACGAGACGTTGTTTTAAACGATAGATTTCCAAAACAATTGGTTGCTAAGACATGCAACGATACTAGTTTAAGTAAATATACAAGTAACGAACAAGTTGCGTTCTTTAATATTAGGTATTAGTAACCCGTGTTGAATGTTTAAAGTATTTTTATGGCTTATTGGTTGATACGCCCGAATTTACTCGCCCGAAACGGGCGAATCGGCACTCTTATATAATATTCTTTTTTCTGTAAGCGATTCGCATGAAGTTAATTTAATTGAGGGCGAATCTTAATTTCCAGAAATATGTACTCTTAGGCAATTGGTGGCTTTGTCCGTATCGTGTACAAGGTTGACTTTTATTTATTAGGAAAGTTGATTAAGAAAATATTAATACATAGGTAACTTGTTCATTATAATAAACCTAACATAGCATCACGCCTTGTTACTCCGAAGGGTTGGGTAGACCCACATATATAAATATGTATATATATAATATGTTACGGTTAAAACCCGAAGTGCGGCTACACCTAGTTTTAGCCGGCTTAAACTAGATTCGGCTGGTAGCAGTTGGTTAAACTTGCCTAAATGGACTCAGTGTGTTATGTAGTCACAGTTCTAACCTAACCTAACATACCTTTCAGCCATTTTCATTTGCTACAACTAAATTTAACCAACTGCTACCGGTCGCACCTAGTTGTAGCCGGCTAAAACTAGGTGTAGCCGGCTAAAACTAGATGCAGCCGCACTTCGGGTTTTAGCCGTGACATATACACATACGTATATTATGTATAAATATATATTATACTACACCCACACCACATTTCGCCAGTTATGTTTAAGTCCCTTGTAATAGGGGCGAGCCTAATTCACAAATCCAGTCTCCGGACTGCTAGAAATTCCTGATGGTAAAGTCCAGTGAAACATGACTTGCGTTTATAATAATCATTAGCATCATCTGCCTAGCCTTGTTCAACTATGTTAGGGTCGGCTTCCAGTCTAACCGGATACCTACAGCAGAATACCACTATTTTACTTGGATCGACTGACTGATCTGACCTCCATACTCAGTTACTGCGTAATACGACACCCCTTTGCTTTTTATAATTATCATAATTCATAAATTTTCCATTACCTATACAGGTAAAAACATAACTTTGTCGACTTTGTTTTCTAAACAAACCTGTTTTTCTTGCTGTAGCAACTTTATTATATGATTGTCCTGTTAGAGGATTTTCTATAATATCTCACACATGTAGTATAATAATGTAATACATAATTTGCTATAATTATTATTTGTTGTGTGTGCTCTGTCCAATGCTGATTCTTTTAGTTGCCTTCGGCTCTTCTTTAGCTTTTCCTCAGTAGGCTGCGGCCTACTTACCAGTGACGTGCGCGCCAGTGGTTATAAAACCAGTACCCTAATTGCGTAATGCACGATCAATCACAATTTGTTTCGATTTGAAACAGATTGCTTCATGCGTTGGAAAAAAAACTTCTCAACAACGTAAATAACGCAATTAATGTTGTTGAACTGTCAAAATAAAACAAATTAGTCATCATCGTTTACGAAAATAAGTTACGCAATTAGGGTACAGAACCCTAATTGGGTAAAACACTTTGAATCTCAATCCGAGAGTTTTGAAGGGTATTGCTAATCCATTGCTTCATAGGTTTGAAAAATTCGTCTGCTCAGCACCGTAAATAACGCAGTGGACGTAAGTGAACTGTCAAAATGAAACCCATTGCAATCAATTGTCATTTTGTGTGTTCTATGGATTTTTTTTAATTACTCCGCAGTACCTCTTAACTAGCCTCATATTCTTTTGAAACTCCGTGCAACGCTAAGTCAGCTCAAGGTCAAAGAACGAACCGGCAGCCTACCGGTCCTTATTTCTTCTCGATTTTCCTCTTTTACTTTTTGCCTTTATTTTTCCTTCTACCACATGAACATCGCGAATTTATGTGACATGGGGCTTTTGACCTGAAGTAATTTCAGGCTGGTTTTCTTTTTGAATAGTATCTTGCAGGTCAACCTAGAAGGTTAACCGGATCTTCCTGTGGTTACCTCAATAAATTAAGGCCTCCAGCCAGGGCATAAAGCTTAGAAACTAAGCGACTACACGCTAAAGGCACCCCCTGTGGGGTACGGACCTCGGCTTAGGGCGTCGCTGGTGGAGGACAGCAAGGGACAAGCTGGATCGGATTAAAATTTCAGGCTGGTTATTATAATTGACTTTTTATAATCGAGCCGCCCCTCCTCCACGACTTGACAAAAACAAAACAACAAGATTTCTTTATTATATTTATTAAATTTAATATTTTATAGTTTAAGTTACACATAGCCCTTCCTGAATATTTGTGGCGCGCGAAATCCTGCATCGCGCAAGTGATGTTTACCGGGCGATCAGCATACATGCAACTTCCCGACATTAATCGTCGGGCAGTTGCCTTCCAGACACGACACCCGTCTGATCAGAGGATCCTCCCTTTTCTATAGAGTATGAGCGAACTTTACACCATGACCTCTGTCTTTTTGACTTCATACCTCTAAAAATACATTCTCAAAATGATTTGAATGAAAACCTTATCAAAGTCCGTTGTGTAGTTTAGAAGAACAACTAGGTCCAGAGAGACACAAAAAGCGACTTTGTTTTATAATATGTATTGATTTAGATATAGATTTACAACTTATCTATGTAAAAGTACCTTGTAGTAGTAGTTGGGATGTCGGGAAAATCTTGACGCCAAACAATTAATAAGTCTTCAAGGACACTAAACGAGACACAGTAGTAGTCTTATTATTATAACGCCTATGGACGTTTAGTTTCCCTCAAAGTGTTACAGTTCGCACGCGACTGTTAGTCACCACGTGAGTTACGTGAGCGGTGAGACGGGGGAGGGCGCCATCAACAAAATTGGCAGACTGAGTTAGCTTGGCCTTGTTTACCTCCCGCGTCTCACCGCTTCTCATACCTCAGGAGGTGACTAGCAGTCGCACGCAGACTATTATAAACATGCGAATGTTTTTATTTTCTGTTCCGTAAGAGTTTTCATAATAATGGTTACCTATGATATTTTAAACAATACCTGCTGTATTGTTAACACGGAGATGGAGGAAACAATGATGTTTTACTTTCCCTTGAGAGTTTTCTAGCATTCAACCATCGCCTGATGTTTTTGTTAAGAATCAAGAATTTTAATATCATCACACGAAATGATTACTTTAATTTAAGTAGGTAGATAAAGGGTTACCTAAGGGGTGTATCATTAAGGTGCATCCACCGCCACCACGATGTTACTTTTTGTAGAGCAACATTTTGTAACACGATCACATTTAGCCTTGTGTTCACCAACATTTAAATTAACTGATTAAATATTTAATCAGTTTTATGTATTAAGTTTTCTTAGAAAATTTTACATAAACCAACTGTTTTAATCCCAACCGGTGGTTTGAATGTTGTTGGACAGAGGCCTAAGTAACTTTATATAACTTTTGCGACTTTTGTCTACTTTAGGTTATTCGTTGTTCCCCACTTACTCACGAAAAAGGAACGTTGCTCAAGAAAAAGTACACAGGATACCTAAGTAAATATGTACTATATAGATAGATATATGTATAGGTTAGGTATTAAAGGTCTTATTCTGAAAGAGATTTCGTTAGTTTCTTTTCACAGTTTTCCTACACTTTGTCTGGTTGCCTATCATCTACTACTACACTGTCATTACTGTCAACCCAATCTAAGTAGGTACCTAGGCTAGCTTAGTAGTAGTCTGTGGCATAATAAATACCAACCCATAAAGGCTCCCGCAGTCAGGCGCTACGCGACGGCGCAACGCGACACCGGTAGACCAATTGCCGTGAAGTATTCATAGAAATTGTTCCACTAGAGGCGCATCTCGCCTGTCTTTTAACTTCAACACACGTGGACCCGGCTCAGCCGAGAGTCAGATGTGTGAATGCTTAGGACCTTTAATTGAGTTCTGTAACATAAATTCAACTATCAAAACGTACTAGCTTTGGCCCGAAATATCCCACGACAACGTACTACTGGGATAAAAAGTATCCTATTTTCTAACCCAGGTCACCTGTGTGCCCATCGAAATCCGTTCAGCCGTTAAGGTTCCACTAGTCGATGGCTCGAACACCAAAGGGTGGCGTGGCTAATATGCATGATATTTAGTAAAGTTATTTATTTATTTAGTTTTATTTATTTATTTCTTTCGTTTTATGTATTTATTTATCTAGCCTTTACTTATCTATTTATTTATTTTTATTTAGTGAAATAGACCATGATTTATAACGAACACGAGCGCGTATAATTTCATGAACAGACATTTGGGCGTATAGATATTATGGAAAAACTACTGGATGTATTTCCTAAAAATAAAATTATTTGAAGTTTTCAATAAATTATCTATCCCTGTACGTTTCTATTTTGCCATTTTCATACTACATAATTAATTTATTTACGCCCAAAGGCGGCTAGATAATGACGGGACAAATTTATATATTTTGTTATTATGAACGTACGCCTTCAAACAGACGAGTAATCGCCATACTACGTTTGTACGGAAGATTGACCGACTAATGTACCCTTAAGGTGCGAAACATTTAGATAGAGTTGATTTTACACATTTATAATTAGTATGAATTTGTACAGGCCGAATTTAAAATTAACAGCTTGCAACCTCATCGCATGGTTCTAAACCTTATCAAACTCACTATGGTACTAAAGATATACCTACTTACCTAAAAATAAGATACACTAAGGAAGATTGTCCGGAAAGTTCAGATATATGCAAAGAAAGCGGTTTCCCCGTAATATCGGAGTTTATTTCAACAATAAGAACATGTTGTCGCCTCGAGTCAGTTCTAAAAAGATTCCCACCATTACCATCATTGTTTTAACTACGGGACATACTTTCCCATTGGAAAAGTTCAAGCAGGTTTACACCGTTATTATCTGTGTGAAGTAGATAGGTAGGTACTTAAGTAATGTCACGAAGAGCTACATTTGAGGTGATAAGTAAACACAACGTACGTAACGTGTGTGTGTGTGTGTGTGTGTAACGTAAATATACGAGTGTAAATAAGTATGTTAAAAGAAAGAGTAATCAGCTGTTTTGTAGTAGATACTTAGATATTCTGTGTATGTAGATTCAATTCTGTGGTTCAGTGGTTTGATCGACAGTTTTTCTCCAAAGGCCAAAAGCCAGGTGATAAATTCTGGATTAAATAAGGATGTAGTCTACATCGTTACCTAATCCAGCATTCATCAGCATTTATGAGGATTTTGAGGACGTGCTTCTTTTTCTGACGACCGATTTTTGTTTACTTGGTGGCTTGACAACCATTAAGGCTCCTACAAACAGGCTTTATTGTCAAATCGATTGTCTTTTAATGCGCCAATCGAATTACCGATGTTTCCTATCTGTCTGTGTGTAGGTAGAGATCTTCCTTCCAATTTATTCCTCTAGGTTGGAACCAGCCGATGTGATGTATTCTTAAAATCTGTGACTTTTGCTTTTATTTTAATTTTACTTTGCTTTTTATTTATGTTAATAAGTGTGAGATAGTTAATTGATTCAGGCGTGACCTTGCGGAAATCCATTATAAAATACAATAGAAGTGGATATATTTAGTAACCTGTTCCGCTCAGCTATTTCTAAAGAGCCATAAAAAACCCTGAAAGAAATCGACACGTGTTTCACCTCTTAACGAGACATCCTCGAGGATGACGATTGACTTGACCGACTGCTGAACGTAGACAGTCTGGGTTCAACGGTCGGATGTAAAAAAACTCACCGTGAAAACTTATGTGAAGTGAGTTTGAGGTGAGCTTCATTGCACCTTGTTGCATTTTTCACTTGTATTCCAGTATATCCTAAATTCTCTTGTGTTGCTAAAGTTAGGTAGTCTAACAACACGATTTTAATTAACATGAATTTGAAAATAGAAAGTTAGTGTGTTGCTTGAGCTGTTCCAATATAAGTTAATGTCATAGGCTAATCGCAAAACGATCTGACTTTCATCAATTACCGTTTTTGAAAGTAGTTACCTAATTTATTAATTTAGCTAAACGATTATTATGATCATTATGAACTTGCCTGATACGGCCTTTGCTCGGGGGTGGAACTGCATACCTGCCTAATGTCTAAACAAATATTAAAATTGAAAAAATATTTGATTTACCCATCCCACATTGTATGTTTGTTTGTTTGTAATGAACAAACTCAAAAACTACTGGACCGATTTTAAAAATTATTTCACTAATAGAAAGCTATATTATCACTGAGTAGCATAGGCTATAATTTATAAAGATAACTCCCGGGCGAGATGGACTAACGACGCTGGGACAGACTGGATGCGGAAGACGGAGAATAAGCTGTTGTGCCGCAACCTGGGAGAGGACTATGTCCAACAGTGGACTGCGATAGGCCGAGTTGATTGATTGAGATTACCTACAAAGTCTTCATAGATAGGTCTACCTACGTAGTACGGCAATAACCCTACAATTAATCAACTCTAACATGTCACAGGCTATGAAAATGCTATAAAATACATTAGCTGTCTTTTCTTGACACTTTTATGAGCTATTTACTAAACTCGTAAAGATAATTTTATATCCTAACTCAATGCAATAAAGTTGCATGTTGATTGACGACGCTGTCAGGCGTCAAGGTTGCTTCTTAGACTTTAAATTCCTTTGCTTGTTACCTGCAGCTGTTTGAATCGTAAATCGAAAGTAAATTGTCTGTATTGGACCTTAACACGGGGTCGATAGGTTTAAAATAGAATAGTAGGAGTATTAATTTTTCCAACGTTGTTAGACATATTCCAAATGGTTAGAATTCGAGAATTATGAATCACAGAAAATTCCATTGCGTTTATCCAAAACGTGTTTATATATTTAAATCTTGATCCCTATTGCTCAAAGATAATATACATAGGTACACGTGTATTCTTAGACACAAAAAACTAAATTGCTAACTGAATTTAAATTATGAACGAACGTAGATATGCCTAGCAAAAACTGTTTAGCATAATCAATCCTAGAATTTAGAAATTATTTACTTGTCTAATAAAAAAAAAACAAATAGATTCGCTCACTTAACTATGAACTTCGTTAAATTGTTATTATTTGTTATTATAGCGGCAATAGGAATACACAATTTGTGAAAATTTTAACTGTCTGCCTATTACGGTTTATGAGATACAGCCCGCTGACAGACAGACGGACGGACTGCGGAGGCTTAGTAATAGGGCTCCGTTTGGCACCCTTCAGATACGGAACGTCAAAAACAAACTATGAAAGACGTTGTTTTAATGCAGTGATTTTAACGCAACAAGCGTTGAAATCACTGCACTGTTTCACACAACAATGGCTAAATAAGACAATGTTAATATTTTTGCTTCGATTTCAACCAACCATGTGTGTGTCGACTAGTTAGTTAGGTGTTTACTCAAACTGTTGAAAAGACGTTACTGCAGTTTAAAATACATAATCCCTACATTATAAAACAGACATCCATTAATATTTTGGCGTTTGTAAAGCCACGGTTGAGTGGACAACGTGAAAGTCCGAACCGCCTCGCCTACCAGTCGTACTCATTGTGTAACACATATAGAGCATGCGATTTACTCAATGAATCAACACAAGGGTTCTGTCCCTGAGGTATTTGACCTCTCTGGAGACGAGATTCGCAAAAAGCGGGCCTTGAAAACTGGTTCTGACAGGACGGGATGTGATGGAGCAAATATGTGTATATCAACTGAGCGTTGTTGGCTTTGTTTATAAACTGGTTGTTACTATGCAGCGGAGCGGCTTGAGTTTACCGTTTCAGTTCTGGGTATAGTATAGCTCTGGAATTTCTCGTCAAGTTACGATTTCTTACAAGAGAAAGATAGATATTAAAATAACCTAGCTTAATTGTATCATTGGCGTTAGGTAGAGCTACAAACTCTACAATATTTAAAAAAAAAAACATGGTTAAAACCTAACCTCCTCTTCAACTGTTGTCTAATAATTTTCTTTTTTCATCTTTCAGTGTTACAACTATGCCGAGCTGAAATATCTGACTCCTTACCACAATCTTGGTATTCGGCAAACGTAATCAGCGATGGCTTCCAACCCAAGCCGATATCGGAGATATTTACAACTGAATCAACGTTTTCTTCAACAAATCCGATAGTTGTTTTGCCGAAAAAATCTAGTTCCGTGCCGGACGAGATCTTGTTATTATCAGCATTAGCACCTCGGAAGAAGATATCAACCACAGGATCTTCTGTAGGAGATTTTTCGAAGACGTCTTTACAATCTTCAACACCTCTGCCACCAACGATTCAGACAACACCATCGTCTTCGCTACAGACTATACCGCCAACGACAATCCAAACAACGCTTCCGACGTTCTTATCAACGCCAGCAACGAAACCAGACTACTCACCGTCACAACCCCAAACAATTACCCAGTTTACTGAACAGACCCAACCACCATCACAACCAGAGTTCTCGATTCAAACAGAGCTGTCAAAAACAACTTTATCAGAACCACAACCCAATTTTGGGCTACAAACAACATTAGTTCAGCCGCTGCCACCGTCATCTCAATCGTCGCAAATACGACTCGAACTTGTCCCCCAAGGTCAACTGATACCAGGCCAGAATCTGCCCAAACAAGTGTCTGCTCAGCTACAACAATCGGAATCGTCGACATTAGGACCACTGGCGAACTACTTCGTGATTTACCAGCAAGCACCACAGTCCATTCAAGGTTTACCGGGACCGGTCGGATTATCGCAAGAAGTGCCACAGTTTAGTACAGTTGCTCAAGGTCCTACTACGCGACAATCTCCTACTCGTACTGCGCCTCCTACATCAACGACTCCATTACCAACAACGGTTCGAGTACAAACGACACCGACTGCAAGGACTACTCGGCCTTGCCAAAATTTCACGAACGTTGCTCCAACGCCGATTCCGCGGCTTCCATCGCTAGGTGGATCTCTAAGGATCCGGGTGGTGGCCCCCAGTGGTTCTATAACGAACGTCAACTTTAACCCCACTGCTAGAACTACGACCACAAGAAGACCAACTACAACTAGAACCCGAAAGACACCAAGACTTAGGAAGAATAACTATGAGACGTGTACAGACGGCTGCAAGGGCAGGAGAGAACCAATATGTGCAGCCCCGCTTTCTACTGCCTTCCTAAACCCGGACACTTTGAAGGGCTTCCCATCTATCTGCCATATGGCTTGCCACAACTCCTACAGAAAAGATCGTAAGTGTTTCTTGTATCTTACGTAACTACCTTTTCCTCGCCCCAATAAGGGGAGAAAGGGCACGTTACCAAATTAAATTAGCATTTGTACCAGCAATGTAACCATAGCATGATAGCACATGCCAATTCAATTGGCATGTGCTATGGTTACTCTGCTATAAATCGTGGTAGGTACGTGTACGTGTATAGTCAGACGGACGTATTAGTGATCGCAGTTTATTGTTATTAGCCAACATTGCAGTCGACCCTTACCATTTATTTCTTCGATAGCAGTTGGTAACGAAAATATTTTATTCATGGTATCAATTGCACATCTAAATAGTTTTTCTTTATTATCTACTTAATTATTTTGTTGCATGTCAGCGCCCAATTTAATTAACTTACTTTTTTGATGTACAAAAACTACATTAATAACTGATCCAACCGGATCTATACTGGAATTGCACATACAGGCTATATCGCTTTGCTTAAAAATAAAAAATAACAATTTCCTCAGTCGATTAATGAATAATCAATCTTTAACAGTGCGTATAAACTAGTTACCAAAAACAATTCTGCTTTAAAATATATCGCATTTCCACACTAGTTATATACTTTGCTAGTAGGTAATACCTAGAAAAAAATTACTAACCCTACCAAGTAGATGATCGTAATTAGGACATTACAATATAATACCTTACCATTTTACTATCTGAGAATGAAATTGATAGTCTGGCCACGCTAAGTCTGCAATGGAATAAATGGGCAACCCCAAAAAGTTTTATATATGGTATACTTTTAAATCAGTCAGTTAAGTCAATTTCGGGGTTGTAAGTAGATCTAATGTTTTTGATATTTTGCCTTTTGATTTTTGCATAATAGATTATGTGAAATAGACTATGTCGTAATTATTCTCACACTGCATCGTTCTAAAGTGACTATTCTTTACCAGGAATAAATCAGAATATAAACAAAATAACCTATCAAAAACAAAAAGATAAACAAAGTATCAAATTCTTTTTTCGTAGGACAAATCTATAGACGGCAACACCATCCGGTGTTGCCGTCTATAGATTTTCAAATTCCACCGTTTTTTTTACTTATGCAGACTTAGCGTGCCAGACTCTATTTGTTTATTCCATCGTTTTTTACGATGGCAATAAAATCAATCCGCATATTATCTATAACCGTTTTGTCTCTATATTTTTGTAAGACCATTTTTCGTGAAGCCTAGAATCAGTCGTTGCGGCAATGTCTCGCCAATGTGTCTTTCGTCTGAATGGTGATGATGTTAACAAGTTTTCTTTTACAATTTCAGCTTATGAAAAAGTGCTGGATGGTCGTTGTGGCAGACTGCGTACACGCATCAGGACTGTCGACTCCAACACTAAGCTAAAGAGAGAAGAACTGAACAAGGCCCAATACTTCCTTGACAACAGCGACTCTAAAACTATTGTTGAATTCTCAGGTTTAAATAAATAATTTTGTCATTATTTGTAGATAAAAAGGCTAAATTGTTTTACATGTTGGTAAAAAATGATGATTATGTGTTATGAATCACATATAATATTTGAAGGAATAAGAAGTTACGTATTGTTTATTCCATTTACAACTCATTGTTTCCAATTGATGATATTTAACTTTATTCTATTGTTAATTAAAAGTTGATTTAAGAATGACTAGTAATACTGAAAAAGACATTAATAAATTGCAGTTGTAGCGGAAATTGAACTTTATACGTGGGTATTATAGATATTTTTCCAAAAACACATATTTGTTTACATATTTGGAAACTAAATCGCGAACGCAGAGTACATGCATATTTTTCTTTATATGGGTCATTCCTCTCACGTTCTAAGTTCAGTGACACTTGAATGGAGAAAAAAATATATTTTCAGATTCTTGAAATTCTTAATCGGTTACTTTTGTACTAACATGTGAACAAAAAACACTTACGGTGAGAGAAGGCTGAAGTATTTTAATAACAATACAGCTATATGGTATTCTTCTCTCAAAAATAGAACGATCGAATATTAATTTTAGAAGCGATTTTGTCATCGATATTTTTAAATAGAGTAGGTATACGTTGAACTAATTTTATTACGAAATCGTTGGATAGACATAGGGGCACCAAATACCTACTGTTATATCAGAGCGCTGAAATATTTATATACACTGCGAGAATTAACTTGTAGGTTTTACGGAAAGTCAACTTTACTTTGTCGATTCTGACCGCATAGTTGTTCAAACTATGTTTTGCATTTTGATACGAAATCGTTTGTCAAATAGTTGTTCATACGTCCATTGTTTAGTTTCACCTAACGGTACTAGACATCATCATAATACAAAACGTTTTATGGCTATGGCGACATAATAACGGTAACTGTACTATTTTGATAGCAGATTCTACTTGCGGTACTATTAAATGAAAGTAGGTTCTACATTATATTTTTGATATATGTTGAATGTTGATTTCTGATGTATTAGCGACTGCTCTTTGCCGCCTGCCCTTATTTCGACTGATAAGTTTAAGCTCTTAGTTTTATCAAAATATTTCTTAAGAATTCCTCGAGTTTATATCTTTTTGCTATTTTTCTACTTACATCATTGTCTAAAACATTCTTATTCCGTCCATAAAGATGTAAATATTTAAGATTTTGTTTAATAATAAATATTTTGTTTCATAACGATCTGTGGTTTTAATAAACAAATTCAACAGGTGTACTTGTTAAGAGTTTATTTTCAAAATTACTTTATACAAATTACAGCTTATTTTCTAATATTTACATATTGTTATTACTAGTAATAAATTGTAGTCAAATAAAAACGGTGTCTAATTTTAGTAAGATCAATATATGATTCGGTTAGGCCCTGCCTGTTTTTTTTTTAGTAGGAACTGCGCTCACCCAATATGGTAAGTTCTACAGAATAACGGATTTCTAAAATCAGAGAGCACTATCGGTAAAATAAAAATTACTATAGTAGATATAAAATGAAAGTCGCGTTTGTTTGTGCATTGCATCATGCAGTCGTTCAACCTACTTGGAGGAATAATGGTGCATTGAGGATGCAAATACAAAATGTCAGTCTTTTACAAACTTTTTCTTATAATATAGACATCAAATTAATTAACATATTTTACAACATATTTGACACCAAAATTAAATAAAAATTTTGTACAATTACATTGAACTTAAGACTATAGACAATTACGTTAAAACCTTTGTTGGAAGTTGCCTTGTTGTTGAGAACTGCCACCCTGTTGTTGGCCACCAAACATCATCTGTTGTTGTTGATGGAATTCCTGTTGACCACCGCCGCCTGTGTTGTTTCCTTGATTCGGTCCTGGAATAGAATACATAACAGTCAGCATCTAAGTCTAGAGTCACATCAGTATCTGCCTAGCCTTTTCCCAACTATGTTGGGGTCGGCTTCCAGTCTGACCGGATGCAGCTGAATATCAGTTTATTAATTCTTGGGTATGGTGGGATAAAGGTCGATAACTCCATAAAGACTTATCGCACCTAGATTTGGCCGATTTGAATTAATTAGAGATGCGAATAAACATGGATATTTTATTTTTATTTGGTTATTTTGTTGGACTGAGCAGGAGATGTACCCTTGTCAGTTTCTGGGAAATACCGATAGACTAAGGTGAAACTTTTGGGCTTCAGAGACTACCCGTAATAACAGCTGTCTTATCAATGTATCATCGAACTAAGAAAATATAAATAAAATATTGCTAGTCATAAATCTCTAAGACGATGAACATCTACAAAACTGAGTAAATGACGAATTTCGAGATCACGAAACTGAGGAAAAGAAGAAATGTCTCCTTATGAATGGGGCTGTATAGGTTTATAGTAAACTGATATATGGTCTGTTTTAAAAGTACCTGATGAAAATGTAAGCAAATGGATCTGAAAACGTACCCTGCAGATGCCAATTTGTAGTGTCACTCAAAGCATTTATTTCAATTAAATCATTTACAGGCATTTTTAATTGTTTAGGAGTCGGTCACTCAGAAATATGAAGCTAGTTGCCCATTCCAAAGCATAGTAGGATAAGAACGGGCAAGAAACTCCACGAACAAATTCAGTGCTCTAATTTGATTATGTAATACTTAAACCCGATATGCTAATTTTAAATCACCTTATAAATGTTTTCCATTTGACAATTGAGGTTAATTTTATAACCACAATTTAATTATTGTCGATGATTTTTCAATTATAATTTAATAATTTTATTCAAACAATAATTGTTGGAAAAGGTAGTGAGGTTTAAAGTTGAAACCTTCTTAATACAAGATGAACGTTTTACGAATTATCTTTAGTGAGTGATTGCGACCTGAACAGGGTTTGTTTACACTTTCATCAGATAATTTTGGAACAGAGTATACTACGGTCTTTCTACTGATAATGTGACCTACTAACTCATGTGTTGACAAAAAATAAAATAAAAACTAATAACATACGGTATAATGTACCTGACATTCTCATCCTCTTCGCGTTATTCGCTGCGTGATCGTGATTGTTTGCTTGTACTTGATTTTGTTGGGTCTGAAATACCATTGAAAAGAATAGATTTAGATGTTGCAAGTTTAAAAGGTTAAATTAAAATAGCTAGCTAAACTCCGCAAATGTGATGGGTATAGCTATCTAAACATGATAAAACAAAAAAAAAAAAACTTGATAATTTTAATTTTGGGGTCAACGACCGCTGTTAGTGTAGTCACTTGAAGTATGAACACTGTTTGAATACAGATGGGACACTCCGTAAAATCATTTATATAAAAAGCGACTCTTGCTACGACACAATAAAGTGCAATTCAGGTGGCAGGCACAATGCTAATTACCTACAGTTATATTCTCCAACAAGTTGCCTCTCTTTGTATCGCGTAACTTATATTATACCTTATGACCACGTTAGGGTTGTCATCTTTTAAAGAATAATTAATCTTAATAATTAATTACCAGTTATGTGTCTATAATTTTACTTCAGAAACTCGATTCGATTTCTTAGAAATACAATAGAAACCAATGTCGCGGCGTCACGTCGCCTGCTGCTACCGCCTGGGGTCGGTACTTTAATTTGTTTAGTCTCCATTATTTATTAATATGTACTACGTAATTGGGCAAACAAAAAAGTATATACGAATACCCCGTTGTGTACATAATCAAAATATACTACATAATATTTAGTTCTGGTTATACTTAGTCCGTGGTAGGTACCCACCATAACAAAAATAATATTTAATAAATAGGTACTTTCCTACCTATACTTATCAAAGCCTGCACCTTACCTTGTAAACAGAACTTGTAAGTACCTAACTATACTAAAATAATAATAATTACTATTCTAACCACGTAAATACGGGTGATTTATAAAAGAATAACAAATGAAAACATTTGGTAGGTAGGTACCTACCTAATTACTAATTACATAATTATAGGTAGACGTGCATTTATTTCCCTTTCGGTATCCTTTGGAAGTGAGAAAAACGTGAGGTTCGGATCCTATTAAGCATTTAAGCAGCCAAATGCGATGCAATATACAGTTGCCTTCATTTTAGTATTAATATTCTAACTACGTAAATACGGGTGACTTATAAAAGAATAACAAATGTAAACATTTGGTAGGTAGGTACCTACCTAATTACTAATTACATAATTATAGGTAGACGTGCATTTATTTCCCTTTCGGTATCCTTTGGAAGTGAGAAAAACGTGAGGTTCGTTTCCCATTATTATTTAAGTAGCCAAATGCGATGCAATATACTGTTGCCTTCATTTTAGTATTTTTAGTTTTAATATCTTGCGACGAACGGACGACGCAACGCGGCGCGTGAGTATTGAATTGACGTGCGACCCGGTGCGGCGGCGCGCGGCAGCCCTAATGAATTGGCACAGCGAGTCGGGCCCGCCGCGTACTTGTAGCTTCATACCTAAACTGCGGAGTGTCCCATCTACATTAATCTGTTGAGTTTTGGTACTTTTACCAAGGCTTCTTGCTAATCAGAATCTAAAGCTTTACATGAAAGTAACTTATATAAAATATGTTTTATAAAATGCTGCATGTAATCCATTATCGTTATTTGTTGCTATCCAACCGCAAAATGCACACCAAATTATAAGACAAGACAATACCAGTGACTATGAAAGAAGAGTGATCATGAAAATACGATCTAACTCCCTTCATAAACGCTGCTTATACTTAAGTAATGATTAACGCTTGTTTTTCCATACATTTTTGGCGTTTAAACTATATGCAACGTTTATGAATACGAGGGTTAGTTGTTATTTCAATACACAGAATGGGTATGCAGTTTCAACTTTGTTATGCCGAGAGGAATTTGTACATTAGCTGCTCAGCGACACATTCTACACACGTCGCGTCCATGGCAACAATTTGAGTTCGACAACGCTGTTTTTGTAGCCGTACATTCGAATTTTAAGGCTCGTGCAGACCAGCGCGGTATCGCGGGCGCTACAGGCAGCGCGACCCTTGTAGCCCGCGATATCGCGCCAGTTTGCACGAGTCTTTACCGATTCCAAATTTTTATTTGGTCTTTAGAAAAGCCCGATTTCGGCCGCACCCAGGGCCAGAGCCAGTCAGCCGGTCCTATTTGTCGCTGTAGTTCGAGTGTTGCTATTGCTCGAACTATAAAATTGAAATGTAATGTGCTACGGTTAAATGTACGGTTGCGGTTGACCAACTTAATAGTAGTTGTTGGTTGAACAAATTTAAATCCAATAGGGATGATGCCTGGGTAAAAAAAAAAACTATTTAGTTTGTCAGTCAGATAATAAAAAAATATTATACACGTATTTTTTGCTTTATCATATTTAAAAAAAATGACTTAGATAAAACGTGTTAAAGTTGAGGAGATGGGTTCGTTACGTCACAATCACAACTCAGTATAAAATCTACTAAGGCTTGGTGACGTCATGCCACTCTTTAACTCAATGTATCGCCGTAATCTAAAAAAAACGTAAAAAAGAACAATATAGGTGGCCAATATTTTTTCATAATCTAACTGAAGGATAAAAAATTTTTAGTCATCATCCCTATTCCCTGGATAGGAGAAGCACGGGCCCGGTCGATGAGGCCATGCGAAGCTAAATAATTATGTACAAATCAATAAGTATAATTTCTACTTACATTATTTTGCTGTTGTTGTTGCTGCTGTTGTTGGTTTTGCCGCGCTTTAGAGTCGCTCTTATCATCCTGATCGTCATCAGTCAAGAATTCTCTCTTCGGATAAGGAATGGGACACCCAGCGAACACATCCTGAAAATAAATTAAACAAGCTGTAAATAAATTTATAAATGTGTGGATAAAGCATAACATGCAACAATCCTTATGATCTTGTGCGAACTACGCATCACACTGAATTTACGCGAAACCTTGCATCGCGCAAGCAGCGTTTAACGCGCGTTCAGCATATATATAACTTCCCGACATCAATCGTCGGGCAGTTGCCCATCAGACACGACACTCGACTTGTTAGAAGATCGCTCCCTTTTCTATGGAGGATGAGTGAACTTTACACCCTGGTCCTGATATCTCTATTATCCAAATAGATGGACTGCATTTAAAATGCATGCCACGGACTCCGCAGTCGGTTAGCAGTTTCGATGCAGTATACTTGCAGAACTGCATCAAAACTTCAACTGTGCAGCATGCAGTTCAAATGCAGTCTGTCTCTTTAAACACTTGCATAAGTAAGGATCGTCGCATGCCTTCTGTAGTTTCTACAAATATAAATAACTAGCGGACGTCATGCAGTTTCACCCGCGTAGTTCCCGTTCCCGTGGGTTAACGGGGATAAAATATAGCCTATGTTACTCGCTAATAATGTAGCTGTCCATTGCTGAAAGAATTTTTCAAACCGTCCAGCAGTTTTTTAGTTTATTCGATACATACAAAAATACAAATCTTTCCACTTCATAATATTAGTATAGAGGCACAAGTTGTTATTGTATTTAGGCCACTTCACTAACTTTCTCAGGAGTCGCAATGTGGATTGGATCCCCAAAAACAACATCTATCACTAAATAATCATCATTGGAAAGAGATAGAGCTAGTCAGAACGAATAGCACCATTTCTTTTTAGCAATGGAACATGATTTTAACACTTTATATAACAGGACTCTTTTTTTTTTGGGTGGGAAATTATCAAACAACTTCTCCTGCTCTGGGTGGAGCGAGAGGGAGTGTCAGACTCTTACTGACTAAAACCCACCCGTGTTCCTTCAGGTGCCCTGTTTCCGGGGGATAACAGGACTCCTGCCTTACTATGGGCCAGTCCAACTTCTCCAACAGTGTCATTGTTGCAGCTGACAATGACAGTTACTTTTATTGTGCTACCTACCTGGGTTGGCAGAGGATCTTCAGCAAAGTACGGGTCTTGCATGGCCTGTTCTGATGTAATTCTCCTGTTGGGATCCATTAGTAACAGCCTCTGTAGTAAACTGAAGGCTTTGCTGTCAGGTTTTATCTTGTGCCTGTCCATGTATTTGCTTAAGGAACAGTTTTGATAACTGAAAAGAATAAAATATGCAGGTTGATAAAGAAACACAGGGTAGCAAAAGGAGTTTACAGAATAAGGATGCCAACCAATCATATCATCCTTTGTACAAATTAAAAAATGAAGAAACATTTTATTATTTTGCCACTTCAAGTGAAGTACAGTCTGTTTTCTTAATGTTCCTTGGGTATCATCGGATTTCCGAATACAAACGAATGCTAATTTCCATGTCCATCAATTATTACATTTATTGTGTACAATAATTTGAATTCAGAACTAAGTACTTAATTGTTGTTTTTTTTTATTTCCGTGTGAAGTATATAGAGCTGAAAAACTATTTTCCTATCTGTCGTGCCTGCGAATTTAGCGGCTTTCCTCCTATTTTTTAAATAAATTACATTAAGTTAAAAGTATTAACAAGTGTATATACTTCCAAGTCGATAGCGTTCGGTCTGCACAAAGTGCAAAGGGCAACTGATAGAAATCCGACGACTGACGAAACACGAGGTTTGCCGAGGGCCATTAAGAACATATTTGTACGAAAATAATGGGCAACATCAGGTACTAAATAGATATATATTTAGTACCTGATGTTGCCCATTATTTATGTCTCATGTATTGTTTGTATCGAGATCCTAAATAATAAAAATAAAAATATATGGCTACTTGCAGTTAATTGTTGTGGCTTTTGGCAATTTTGTATATTTGTATTTTATGTTTTTTTTTTAATGTGCACATTTTTGTGCAGAAAAAAAAAACTTTTAAATTGAATTCATGGGCATCCTCTTAAGGGGTCATTGTAATCATCATTATGAACAACTTTCACTATGGATCCTGGAATCGCGAAAAATAAATCAGTTGTTCCCTACACATTTATGATTGCATGGGTCAACAAAATGTAGAGAACAGCAGATTTTCTCAAAAGGATGCCCATGAATTCAATTTCACCCTGTATAAGATGAAGTTGTACTAAAGTAACCGTCATGAGAAGCTATAAATTTTGTAAACAAGTGTTCAGGAGTTCACAACATTTGGACCAACAAAAAAAATGAATTTGTTTAAGATTTAATAAATTATTAAGTAACAAATATTAATTAACATATATTATTTAAGAATAATTATTCGTCAGATTCAGATGTTTCCATTTCTGTGTCAGAATCAGTGACATGTATCACGAAGCTGTCTACAGTTTTATCAATCATCTCATCGATTTTGGAATAAAAATTATCGTCTTCCTTGATAACATGCTCCACACAACGCTTCCAATTTTCCGAAGTAATCTGCTGCAGTCCCTCTTGTAATCATTGTTTTACCTCGTCAAATTTAAAATTTGTATTTTGTTTACAATCCCTGCGACGGACGCGTTCCGGTACCAAGAAACACAAACGATAGCGCTTTGCGTCGTTAAAATATGATCCGACTAAATTAAATAGGTTGTTACTTTCATATAACCCGTCTATATTTCATGTCGATTGAATATGGTCAATTTATTATTATCTCGCAGTATAAAATGTTTACTTAGTAAAAGATGTTTGTTTACATAATTTATAGCTTCTCGTGACGGGTACTTTATGTGTGAAGATCTACTTACTTGGATCTCTTAAAATCTTTCACTAAAGTGGCATGCTCAGGCATTTTCCTGATATCTTCCCAGTCTTTCTCTAGTGGGAAGCCCATGACATTGAATATCCTGTCCAATTGGTCATGATGGTAAGGGTTGCTGGTTTTGATGTCCTCTTGACGACAGTGGAAAATAGGCTCTGATGTCAACAACTCGGCAAATATGCAGCCTATCGCCCAGATGTCTAGAATAATATTAATTTTGTTGATGTTAAAACAAATAGAAGAAAGTGACATGAACAAAAATAATTGAATTAATTATAAGTACATAAATGTGTAATACTGAGCAGAGCCCTATTTATCAGAAATTAGGTCACGAACCCTAGCCCCCTTATAGGAAACAAAAAAATGCTTGTCCCAAACTGCTTCCCTTTTTATAGTATTGAATGTTATTCTCCCACTTCTGGGAAAACCATCCCTAAACTCTTTCAGTTATTCTTTTCCTGGGCCACCTCAAACCAGCCTCGTAGGGCAGCAAAATTTTCGTCTAATACTGGCCATATTAAGAAAACTAGAGGAAAAGCACTCATAGGTTAATTATAACTACCAACAATAAAAATAAAAAATTAAAAAAAAACAGATTACCTATTCTGCATTCACAATTTATTTGCCAAACATGTAAACAAACACGATTTTTAGGAAATACGACTGTAATGCGTAGGCATTACAGTAAAAAAATATGAAGTTGTAGCGCAAACTGAACCTTATGTGTAGACATAAGGTTCAGTTTGCGCTACAACTTCATATTTTTTATGACGTTTTCAACAGTACTATTCAGTCTAATATGAACTTTATTTACTGTCATTAAGTTGATGATTGTTTAAGTGGAAATAACATCAATTGAAAACAAGGTTTTAAATAGACCTTACCAATAGCCTTAGTATAATGTCTTGCACCAAGCAGTAGTTCCGGAGCCCTATACCAGAATGTGACCACCACTGGATCCAAGTCAGCCAGAGGCTTCAAAGGTGCATTGAACAGTCTTGCAAAACCCATATCAGCTATCTTGACCCTGCCTCTCTCTGGTCCTTCACCCATCACCAGAATGTTGGCTGGTTTCTGGAAATTTTTAAGAAGAGTAGGTATTTGTTTATAAATTTAATATCTAATAGACTGTAATGGACTTTATAGCTGTTGATAATAAATTAAAGTATGTAATCAAATTTTGTTGCTGACAGAATAGATCTTTTCTCATGTTCACTGAGCGAGTTTGCAAGGGTAATGTTATACATTTTATGTTTTTAATTTGTAAATCTTATGTTGTATTATATGTATGTATTATATTTCATAAATTGATAATTAACTACACACTACCGAATTGGGAGACAGTAATGGTAGCATATGTATGTAATAAATATATAAAAAAATAAATGTTGTATCAGTGCCTCCTCTAACTCGCTTGAAATTGAAAACTTTAAAACACATATAAAATATAAGTTCTAGAAACTTAAAAACGACATTTATAAACAATAGAAGTTCATAGTGGACATGCATCCACTTTGAAACGATGCGCCTCACTACTGCGGGGTAATCCCATTTAAATCTGCATGACCATGTGCATAAATGCGGTAGTAGGGCACGTCAGAGTGGACAAACTATACTGGCTGTTGCCCGTGACTTTGTCTACAATCCATTCAGCAGTTTTAGCGTGAAAGTATTACAAACTCGCTTTTGCATTTATAATACTAGTTAGGAAAGTGTACAACTGATAGCTTCTACTATGTTTTCAGTTCAAACAAAATTAAATTACATTCCAGAATCTTGTCATAGAAATTACTAAACATACTTACCAAATCTCTATGCAAAACCCAATTAGAATGCAAATAATGTATCCCATCCAAAATCTGATAGAGGAGACTCTTCACCATGCCTTTAGGAACCATTACAGACTTCTTGTTAGCTTTGGCAGCTCTATGGAACTTGATGATGTGCCATAGATCATGTTCTGCATAGTCAAATAGCAGCCAGACTTTACGGTCAGTGTGTGATAGGAAAACACGAATGAGGTTGATTACATTTGGATGTTTTAACTCTCTGAGTAACTGAAAGAAATAAGGTTATTTGATAAAACACTTTTGGTGACATGGTTGACCCAAATAGTCACTTTTATGACTATTTCAGCCCTCGATATTAATAAAATGCTGTTTTGATAACACAGCAATGGTGCTTGGCTGTAGATTCCCAAATAAACCTTAGCCAAACTGCTGACTTTTTTTCACATAATCCAATTTCAGCCGACCTAAAAATACCAGTGTTTTTATCTTTTTATTTTACAGACATTTCTTTGCACTAGATATTTGAGAGGGCTTCAAACTTACCGCAATTTCCCTGCAAGCAGACATAGACAACCCAGTACCTTCGATTTGCTTCAAGGCATAATCCTTAGTATCTGAGCCATCTTTTCTCCTAGCCTTGTATACGTGACCGTATGTACCACGACCCACTTTACAACCCTCAAAATCAAACAGATCCTCGACTTTTGAACGTTCGTTTTGAGTCTTCACTTTGAAATCATAATCCATCATTACCGGAGCCATTGTTTTGTTTTGAAAATTGTCACCCATTTTTATTTTGTATGGGACTCTTCTGCTTCTTTTTATCAATGACTTGAGTGAGTGAGACAAGTATTTGATGAATTATTACATTATTTACACAAATACATAATTATTACGAGAAGTTTACGGACGTTCGATAAAGGATGAACTGCAGAACTGTTGACCACGGCATAGATAATAAACTCTGTCTGTTATGTAGGCATGGGTTCGATATATCAAAACGTAACTTATATCGGATATGTGTTTATTATCATACCATATCGATATCTAAATATACATAACCGTTTTCACAAAAACTTCATCGAGCTATGGCTTATACAAAGCGCAACAACGAGAACGAACTACGAATAATGTCGAATAAGTAATAACGAACAAAACGCAAACTTCACATCACGAGCGATATGACATCGACGGTTTTTATTCGCTTTGTCTCTGTCTTACCATTCAATGTTTTACTGGCGTAAAAGTGATGAAGCGAATATTACGTAACTTCGGCTAGTGATTGGTTATTTGGTTAATAATAGTGCGTGCGTAATATCTATATCCTAACGCGCTAGCAATAAGGTCTAGTTTCTATTTATTTAGTTACAACAAATATTCCATAAGTTAGCAACTTTCCGGCGGCTACTATCAATGTATTAACGGTAAAAGTGTGAGTTTGCGTTTCGTTCGTTTCAGTTACTTGTGCAAATCGTACTACTGATATTGATATCTGAAAACGGTTTTCGATATCGATATGAAAACTGAATATCGGTTACATATCCGTTAGCAACTAAATACGAAAACGCCCATGTCTACTGTTATGGTAACTAGGATGAACCATTGAGATGAACCAGATGAACTAAGATCATTCGGTGATTCGGAATTTCGTTTTTTTTTTTATTGAACAGAGCGCCATCTATACCCCAGATACTCAAATTAAAAATACTATGTTGCACATTAAAATATCTAATGATGATGTCGAGAAAAGGCCTCACACAGTCTGTCATAAAGGATTCCACATCTAAAATTGTTACATTGATGGACCAGGACTAATAAATATAAATCCTGTTTACCTACTATCAAAACGAATTCAATAGTTTACCAGTAATTTTCAAAATTATTGTAAACAATGGTCCTTGTTCGTGAAATGCAACCTCAGGTTCGCTTTTCACTCAGTTGTAATTATTTATCATAGTGTATAAAAACTTTCTCGCACTGCTTCTTAAAATTTTAGGCAATGTTTTACTTGAAATACGACAAAATATACAAATATTTGTTTTCATCATAGACATTTAATAAGTCTCAATGGTTTTCATGATGTTATAAAAAAAAACAACAACTGACAACAGGTGACACTTGCAGCAGTGTTGTCAATTTATGAAAACGTGAAAAAATCACTCTCATCTTTCATTAGAATTAGGCTTCTACACTTAAAGCCCCAGCCAGGGGCAAAAACTATTCTAAATTAAAATTAGGTGAGCGCTCGCTAAGGGCACCCCCTGTGGGGTACGAACCTTAGCTTAGGGTATCGCTGGGGGGAGGACAAGAAGGGATAGGCTGGATCAAACTTAGTTCATCTTGATTGTTATGCGGGGTATTTAAAGCTACGTGCTCAGCTGCAACAACTGCGGTCACCACGTTTTCGAGCAAGCGTCGGGGAAGTGTTATTTACTAGGGGGCGCGGTCGCGATCCCATAGGATCTCGGCGGCGGCGGCGAGATAGGATTGACGGGAACCGTCTATATTCGGTGGCCCTATTCTTTTCCTGGAGGAGTGTTATGGGGTCATCTGGGTCGGAAAAGAACTGTGATTCAGCTGTCACGGTGTATATGTAGTCCCTGTACAAAATAAGTCTATGTTTTTTAATTTTGTTGAATATTATTCGTACAGAAGATGAACTTTAAACCTACTAAATATAATAGATGGCAGCTCTAAAGCAATGTTCACTTCAATTCGAATAGATGGCGTTAAACAAAATTGCAACTTGTCAGCAATGCGTCGGCGGACCCACAATCTGTTTCGATTTGAAATAGATTGCTAATCCATTGCTTTTTAAGTGGG
This sequence comes from Omphaloscelis lunosa, assembly GCA_916610215.1. Classification (NCBI taxonomy): domain Eukaryota; kingdom Metazoa; phylum Arthropoda; class Insecta; order Lepidoptera; family Noctuidae; genus Omphaloscelis; species Omphaloscelis lunosa. Next base: position 8,301,224 of record OU744255.1, read on the forward strand.
AAAAAAAATCTGCTCACCTACGTAAATAACGCAATGAATGTTGTTGATCCGTCAAAATGAAACAAATTAGGCAAAATTGTTTTCGAAAATAAGTTACGCAATTGTGGTACTGGTAATTCATTACTACTAAAATAGTATTTTTTTAATAAAGGCCTAACGGTATCCTACCCAAAAGTGAGGATAGGATATTCTAACTATGAATAATTAGGTGGCGGTAGTTTCTTCACGCACGCAAATAACCGGTTCCCTTAGAGTAATACTCTAAGCCCGTTCTCTAAAACAAGATTGTTCTCATTCTTCTATACATATACAGTACATGTAATATAGAAACTTACCTACAAAAAATGATTCTGACAGGTCCTTGCCCCCTTCTATCAGTCTTCACCCCTCATATCCCCAGGGACAAAATTATAGACAATTTACAAACATCTTTACGACAAGTTCCTGTATGTGAATGTCCTAAGGAAAAATGTCGTCATGTCCTCCCAAAAGTGCTGTGTTGGTGGTTGCAATACAACAAGTGAGACGCACCTGCTTTTTAACTATCCCAAGAAGAAATTTCTTAGAAATTTGTGGTTGTCCTTCCTAGTGTCCACAAATTTTCTCTTCTTTGGACTCCCTAAAGAGGAATTATTAAGAAAATGTCTCTGTAAAATACATTTTGATAGGCATCAGTTTGATCATGAAGGTCGAAGACTGTGGTTCCATACCCTTGCCTAATGAGTATGACTGACAAAGAAATAGCTCACGGTGTTCCGCTTAGTGCAGCAGGTGAGTTTTGATAAGTAATCTTTGTTATGACTCTATATTTTTATGAGGCAGCAGGGCTTTACTTTAGTTTACAGTAGAGTCGTTTCAGTATTATGATTTTTACTTGATCACCATCTAACTACTATGCCTATTAGTTTTGTTGTTGATCGAGTGAAGTTTGAGTTGATTAATTTCCGTACTTATCCTCTCAGAGATTTGTATGGAAATAAATCAGAACAGAAATGAGAACAACTATAATATTTTGCATTGGTAGTGCATGATGTACATTTTACAAAGTGTTGTATCGATGTATGAAACGAACTGAAAAAATTAAAATATATTATTTTCCTACTAGTGAGATAGGACTCAAAAAGTGGCTTCTAAGCATTAACATTTTGAAAAAGATTCATCAATAAGAAGTATCAGATTAAACTTGGTGCTTATCGTTCTTTGTTTTCAGCTGAGGAAATTACCTCAGGATTACCCACAAAAGTTGACGAAGGTGCGTTCATAATCAATATCTGCTAATTGTAGCCAATATTGCTTTTTATATGAGCTTCTAACAGGCTGTCCAACTTTACTAGGTAGAAGGTACATAATGCAAATTTAATTAGACTGACTGCTACCGGTAAAACTAATAGCAAACGGTATTGATCACCGCATATATCTATTGATGTAGATGAGCCTTTCAACATAGTTTATAATGTAGAATACCAATGTACCTATGCATTTATTTTTTCAGATGTCTATCACATAACTATTTTCGGAAAAGGAAACATGATGACCGTAGTTATGCCTGCCAGCCTGGTCAGACTGATATGATAATTGACTATTTAAAATATAAAATATATTCATATGAACCTGCTGATTATTATTATAAAATAAAAGAAGACTTTTAGTAAGCAATATAAAAAAAAGTACTTTTCATTTATTTATGTACCTACATGTAACATTACAATTCGTATACATAATTATTATATACCATTTAAACTAGGTACTAAATTAAATGGTTGAATTTTCAGGTATCTCACTTTCAGTGTTTTTGATTTCAGAAAAACCAACAATTAGTGATGAAGTGCCTTTGATTTAAAAAAAATTACGGCTAGCTGTCAAATTATAAGACACTGGAGATCAGCGCCATCTGAAGTGAGCAAGTGGCAGTTTTTATCCCCATTTGTGATCGACACAATAGTAAACATAAACACAGCAATGGGGGTTTAAAGACGTACAACTGTTCTGCCACCTGCTATGGGCTTTCAGTTTTTAATCTCATTATACGAAAACTAGATCCTTATGAATATGTATGAGACTTGGAGTGTAGCACTATTAAAAGACGAGCTAAGGACAGGGGAAGCGTCTACCACTGGTAAAAAGTAGCTTTAGTGGAAAAGTCAATAAATTATGAACGTTTTATAATTTATAGGTTATTTTGTGTTAGTTGACTTTAAGTTCGTTTTTTGTTAAAGACTGGAGGCGTTCGATAGAAATAACATGATCAAAGTTGAAAACCAACTCGGGCATGATCTTCCTGACTGAAAAACCTCAGAGATAGTACTTTTAGCACTGATCTAATATGATAATATAAACACACATACTTTACTATAATTTACATACCACCAGTCGCGCGCAGACATAACTTGCGCGGTACCTACCCCACTTATATATCAAAATAATTATTAAAAATACTGTCCGAATAACAATGTCGGCAACTCAATAATTTCATTAAATTTTGTAGTAAGTTTTGTCTATGTACGGTAGTTTCCTTTTTCAAGTGTCGCACAAAGCAGATAAAAAAGTGCTGCCTATCAAAAATGAATTCCCAGATTTTTGGGGAACGAGATTACATAAAAATGGTAGTTTACTGATTTCTACAAAATATTAAAAAGTCAGCATATTCTATTCAAAGATACCTCAAATAAAAAACTAAGGTTAAGCAGTCGACAGCCAAGCCAAGACACATTGGCTTGTCTTGCTGCATGAGTGCAGCCCGCAAAGCACGGCACGCCAGGAATCCAGTATCAATATGACGTTATTGCTTTGAAAGATAGATAGCCCTCTAGTGTGGGGTGCAAGCGCAACCTGTCTCGACACCCTTGCGACATCTTTAAAGCACGGTGCCGCGTCGGCATGCTGTACCAGCAGCTGTGTCACTCGAGTTTCACTCATAAATGGTATAAATACTTTGTTATTGGCGATTGTAGTTTTGAGCCGACTGGGGTCGAAACGCTGAGTTATGGGGCCCGAATGTGTGATTCCCGCTTTGATGGAAATTGCTCGTAAATTGGTCGACATTCCAATCAGAAGAACAAGGTTGAGCAAGGTTGAACCAAAGAATTAGCCTAGTCTTTCATTAACGCAAGTTATTTGCAATGCTGTTTTCTGAGCACATTTCCGGATAAACCCACGTACGCACCGGCGATTTTTTTCACACACTGCATTTTCAACGCTTTGCTTAACGCCGAGAGTTGAAAATCCAACAGTGTGTCTTTTCAATGCGCTGTGGTGTACTCTGTTAGGTTCTCAACGCTCGGCTCATAACTGAGAGTTAAAAATGCAGTGCGCGATAAAATCCCGCCATGATATTTTTACGTCCGTGCGAATTTGGGCTAACAGCGACGACGCGTAACGGGACGGCACGGTGGTATTTTAACAGAATGAATCAAATGTGGTAAGAGAATAACAGTGCGGATTACTTCCCAATTCATTAGATTTAGTTTCACCAACTATAGAAGTATAATATTTATCAAGTCTTATACATATACAATTAATGTACTTAATGCCAATAGATCTAATTTGTTTACTGAGTTAGTATATATACATTTATTACGATCATAATGGTTGGCCTCGCCTATTTTGGCAATTTTCAAATCTGATGTTAGTAACACTGATCACGGAATCTTTCTTTCTTTTGGCATTTGGCTGTTGGCAACATTGGCAATGCGCCATCTGCAGCAGGCCCAGTCAACTTTCTACGGGGCACAGAATTAGACCTATTGGGGATATTGATGTGTTGCCAGCAGACCTAAATTAATACGTCTGTCATCAAACTTTAGATTTGTATGGCAACACTGATGCGTTACACTCTTACAAATGGCCGCCGTTTGTTTTTCACGACCGACGTTCTGTTTGTTTGTAGTTTTGTTGAAAACGTTTTGCGATTTAAACCATTTTTCTTTTTTCTGCGTTTACGTCGAGTTGAGCACGTTCTCCTCCGTAAATGTGTTGAATTAAAAGTGGTGTTGTCGTGGTTATTTCATTTGTGATAGAGACACTTTGTTTTTGTGAGTGGTTGAATTTGCAATCATGGCAGATAACTTGAGACGTAAATGTTTCAAATGTGGGAGCTCACCTCGTGCAGACCCTCACATCAAATTGTACCGATTTCCTAAACCTGGACTAACGAATGCACAGCGGTAAGAACACTTAATCAATCTTAACATAACCTAACAGTCTGTTTGGAAAAGGGCCCGATTGCTATAACAAGTTTTCATTTATTTTCAGTTGTGAATTGTGGGCTAAATTCTGTTTCCCTGATGGAGCATGGTCTTCTGTAGACTTTCAGCTGAAGTTGTATGCTGAACACAGAATGTTGTGTTCTTTACATTTTCAAACAACATCATTTACCGATTTTGCTGAGAAAAAGCTGAACAAATATGCCGTTCCTGACGCTGAACAAGTGGAGGTAATTTTAATCATTTATGTTCATAAATATTAATTGTATACTATGTCGGTTTAGCTAGTATGTTATATAACAATTTATAAATGTACTACTACATAGTAAAACGTTTTTCTATTTTTAGTCATGCATATTTACATTCATTAGTAGATTTGTAAATTGTAGCTCTGTATTAGGTCATATTCTAATGAAAATGTGATACCCGATGACAGTGACATTATTAATAATGGTATTTAATCAAAATTATCAATACATTTGATTTAACATAGATAAAATAATATTTTTTCAGAAACTTCCATCTTACGGAATTGATGATTCCTATGCCCAACCTGGACCATCACACTATCCCACAAATCCCATTCCTGGGCCATCACGAAAATTAATGGATATAACAAATATTCAGCAGGTAATTTATTGTTATTGTTAACCCAAACATTGAAGACAAAAACACACAAAAGACATTGCTGGCCACAGTACATCTAATTTTGATGGATTTGCTAGTAATCTGTGTATAACTAACTCTTATTTGTTACTGGCGGTCAAGGGTTAAAAATGGTGAATATTAGAAGACTACTTTATTTGAAATCAGTCTAAAAAATAATAAAATCATCCTGGTAGCTCCCATTTGTTCTATGGAACATGATGTCATCGGACAAATAAGATATTTTTTCTTATTTGTACTATAGAACATAATTATAATATTTTTATTTCTCAAATTGTTCTATGGGAGAAGGAAAACAAAACTTTTAGACTTATCAAACTGGCCACTAGTAAATAATTATTTAGTGTCACTTGTTTCATGCCAATTTTCACCTTCCCTAAGTGACACTTAAATGAATCCCTAAATAAAATTGCACTGTTGGATTTCAACTCTAGACAAATATTCAATTCAGATCATGTACTGTGACATCTCTACGAACTTAGCTGGGGTGAAACGCTAGTATATAGTTCTATAGTACAAATAAATAAAAAATTGTTCCATTATGTCCAACGACGTCATGTTCCATAGAAAAAATGAGAACATCCCTGTCTTTACTGCTACACAGTCAAGCTTAAAGACAATGAAGTTCTTTTTTAATCCTGTAGTCATTTTAGGGTAGTAAAATAATACTTGTTGCAACTACTACATTTCAATATTTTGTTTGTTTTTGTTTTAGTACAAAGTTGTCTCTGTTCCTGAAGAACTTGTGCACATTCCTTTGGACACCTCCAAAAACTATGCAGCAGTATCTCAGCCTGGCCCATCAGAGGTACTGATTAAGAGCACACAACAATACCATGAACAGGTGAATATAAGTCCTATACTGTTTGTTGTTTTAGTAAATTAGAATAGAAGATTGAGTTTAATTTTGTCTTTTTTTACAGTCAATTCCTGTCGGTAATGCTCAGGACAAAGATCCTGTTTACAAGAAATGCAAAACATATTTAAAGAAAATCTGCCAGCTAAAAAATAAAATTAAAAAGTTGAAAGCCAAGAACACATTAAATATCCTTTGTGATAGTGAAGTGGTCCAGAAGTTGAGTGCACGTTTATCTCCTTCATTTGCTCTCATTCTGCAAGGAGAGTTAAAAAATACAAAGAGGAAATATAAAGGTAGAAGGTGGACAACTGAACAAAAAATCGTAGCATTGAGAATGTATAAAAGGTCTGCAGCATGCTATCGTTTGCTAAGAAGACTATGGTGTCTCCCAGCACCAAGTACTTTGAAAAATTTACTAGGGCAATTTCGATTAGATGTTGGTCTAAATGACAAGGTATTTAAAAGTTTGAAAAACTATGTAGAAAGTCAAGAGCCATCAAGTAATGAATATATTTTAATGTTCGATGAGATGGCCATCAAAAAACACCTGTGGTACAATAATAAAGAAGACAGAGTGGATGGATACCAAGACCATGGCGAACATGGAAGGTCCCCACAAGAGGCTACTCATGCCCTTGTGTTTATGGTCTCGGGAATAAGAAAGAGAGTAAAACAACCAGTTGCATTTTATCTTTCCAGCTCTTATGTGACTGCAGATAGATTAGCTGTACTTATAAAAAATGTAAGTTAACTGGTAGTTGAAGATATAAACTTAATTTTTTTTTTATTTATCACAATTATTTAATATTTTTTTTGTCCTTTTTAGGTATTACGTAAATGTTTTGAAGTTAATTTAAAGATATCGGCAACAGTATGTGACATGGGTGGTGTCAATAGGCGAGCAATGACTATTTTGGGGGCTTCCATAGAGACTCCATTTTTCAATTTTGAAAATAATGAAGTGGTCACATTGTTTGATCCACCGCATTTACTGAAGTGTTTCAGAAACATGTTTTTAAAATATAATTTGAAATGTTATTCAAATATAACATCAGACAGTTGTGAAGGACAAGGTAATTAGTTTAAACATATTTTTCTTTTTTAGGGTGTGGTTTTGCTGTTTATATACTTTGATTTTATTATTATTTTTCTTCTGAAGTAAAGTGTTCACTGATATAAGAATATAAACAGTATGCATTAAAAAAAAAAAACTGATTTCATTTAACATATTAGTTTTTCTTTTTTTTATCAAGAGTAATTTGAGGTCACTAAAAAGTCAAATTTGTTATAGAGTTTTCAAATAAACTTCAATGTGGTCTGTTTTGTCATTTTTACCTGTAATTGCTCTGTTTCATCTGGTACAGAGTACCTACTTATATCTTCATGTAGTACTAGCCAATACTATGTATGTACTAGTAATAAATGTTTTAAGACAAAAAGTAGTTAACATGAAAGCATGTGGTAATTAAGCTGTAGTAGTCTTAACTAACCCTTTTTTAACACATTTCTCATTATTTTATAGGCGTTGCCAAATGGAAACACATAGAAGATTTCTACGAAGTGGACAACAGTCATGGGAATTTTGTATTTGCTCATAAGCTAAGGAAGGACCATTTGAATCCAAACAATAAGCAAAAAATGCGAGTGAATCTTGCTGCTCAAGTTCTGAGTCATTCAGTGGCTGCAGGAATGTTTGCCAGAATATCCCAAGGTAACCTTAATCATAATTTTAACTTTACTTGGTTTTATTTAATTTGATGATGTAGTTTATTGTTTTAACTTAATGCTGTGTCCACATAAACTTGCAATGATTTGTCTTTTTCATTTACAATACAAGACCAAGTTTCTATCAGGTAAAGCCATGGCCAGAAGCATTAATTCGGCTGATAAACTGAATTACATGTGGAGAAAGCCATGATGGGCTAAGATTATTATAAACATATTTTAAAGACCAACATTATAAAAATCATTGTACTACAAATAAATAAAGGTATTACTTTAATATTATATTTTGTTAATTTCCAGGGCTGCTACCTGCAGAAGCAACAATAACTGGAGTAGTTTTGGACAGAATGAACAAATTGTTCGACTGCGTGAATAGCGACTCAGCAGATTTAAAAAAAGGAAACCCATATTCAACTAATTTAACCAATGTGTCTCCACATATAAAGCATTTTAAAATAATGAAAAAGTTTTTTAAAACTTCTGAATTTGTGGGGTGTCTAAGCTCGCCGCCATCACAGCAAGGTTGGATATGGACAATTAACGGAATAGAAAAGCTTTTTAATAATTTAAAAAAAAAACACGCTATTAAAGCCCTCTCAACTCGCCGTCTTCAACAGGACCCTCTCGAAAATTTATTTGGCACCATTAGAGGAAACTGTGGTGCCAATTATAATCCAACAACTGGACAATTTATCGCTGGATTGAAGACGGCTATCCTGTCCAACCTTGCTCACTTGGGGTCAGGCAATTGCAAAGAAGATGACTGTACGACAATGTCGAATTTCAAACAGTTTTTGACCAAAACCACTGCCACAAACATATGCACAGAAAGTGACACGGAAGGTCCAATTGTTTCAGACATGCTTTCTGAGATTGAGGATTCTTTTGAAGAAAGTGTGTCTGATTCTGAAGGATTACAGGCTTCTGCATATGTTTGTGGCTTTTTATTGAAAAGTCTTAAAAACAAATGTAAAATTTGTGACTCAATTTTGAAAGCAAAGGATACTGGCGAGTTGTTGTACACTTTCGTAGCATTCAAAGAATATGACGACATTAAAAAGAGATTGAACTATGCTTCTCAAGAATTAGTTAGATGTGTTGAAAATTGCGCCACTATCTGCAACAGTATCTATTTAACATCATCATATTCTTTGAATTTAAAACAAAATACGATTAATAAACTTTCAGAACAAGCTAATTTTAGATTTCTAATGAAGTGTGAAGAACATTTTAAAATAAATATTGATTTTATTATGAATAGTGTATTCTATATCACTGTTAAACGATTTTGTGTGCTTAAAAATCGCCAATTTTCAGAAGCACCCACAAACAAATCATTAAAAAGGAAAATTGATATATTACAACATAAATAGTGTAATTATTACATTATATACGTGTATTGTAATATATCAATTTTATTGGTTTGTGTGTGTTCAATGGATAGGCAATTTTATTTTTATTGTTAGAATTATGGACAAATAGCAACAAGTTGTATGTCATTGAAAAGCTGTACCCGATTGCCCCAGAAGTAACGTTTTTCGACTGTATGTATTTCTTTCACACGCTTTGTGGCCTAAACGGCGTGATAGATTTAACCATGATTATGAGGGGGGTCTTTAGCTTCGTGTTCATTGAGTATATTTAAATATTACGCAGTTGGGTTTAATGATTTTATTTTTTAAATAGTTTTGCTCGTTTATTTAAATGAAAATGAAAGAAGACGTAGCTTCTGATTCAGAAAGATCTTTTTTAAAGATATGACTATAAACCGTTACAACATAATGTAAAATCCAGAATTTTTATCTACTCCTCATCTAAATCAATGAACACACTTATTCTGAATCTGAACCTTAAAACACAACGATTTCAACCTTGCTGCCATATTAACGGTAGTAACAATAAAACTAACTTATCTATAAAAAGTTTACCTTTGAAAAACCAACATGCATTATGCATAAAGAGTGCAATTGAGTAAATTATTTGTTTCATATGAAATATTGTTTAAAATCTAAAATGACTTGTTCTGAAATATAGTTTAATAATCATCAATCTTGCTATTCAAATGTATGAAACTCCAGATATTGTTGCTGTCAAAAATATGTTATAATAAAAAAAAACAGTCATTTTCCGCGCATTAATTTTGGACTTTAAAGCATGTATGTAACAAACATTCTGAAGAATTGAAAAAGTATTCTAAGTTAATATGCTATTTTTTTTAAGTTGTAAAATGGATTTGTAACATACAATTTGCTATTATAATAAAACTATTAAAATTACTTATGTTTCTTTTAACCCTCCTCAGATCTTGAAGAAATTGGGGACTAGAAACAATTCTGACACTTCTAAATTACTTCGGAAAGGCTGTGGCCTTTCCGAAGTAATTTAGAAGTGCCAGAATTGTTTCTAAAACATATTTCATATCACGTGGTCTGGTTCAAATTCCCCGCTTCAATTGTTGCACTGGGGCAGTACAGAGATGGCGGTAGAGCCGAATTATGTTTCATTTTTCTTTCTATGAAGTTAACATTCTTCCCGTAGGGTATATATGTTCTGTGATCTGCAGCGTGCTGTCAAAGCTCTGTCATTTCGAAAGAGTTCGAAGTTCCTCTGTTCGTGAGACGATGTGTTTTCATTAAAAAATATCGGATTGTTCTTTAATAATAGGAAGTAAAAATAAAAGTGAAAGTGTATTCAGAAGGAACGTGTCATCTTTTTTTAATAATAATCATTTGATTTAACGGTGCAACTATGGAGCCCTGCGGAGACGAAGATACTAACTTCTCTGATGTTATCGATAATTTAATGAACATGTTTGGCAATGTCATGAGTAAAGACGTGATTTCTGCTGTTGTTGAGAGTTGCGAGGGTGATTGTAAGTAGAAAGCCATCAATCAATAATAGTTTTAAAGTAAGAGTGAAATGCAACTGTGTTTATTGAGACTTCCGATTGGCTGCGCGGCGCAGTAAATTACTAGGCGCTCGGAACGCAGTTTCGATGTTATCGGGTAGGTAGTTACAGGATGCTAATATGAGGAACAAGGATGACAGACGTAGATGCACTTTTCGTAAAATCTATATTCATAGGGTGAAAAGAGTTCAGTCCATCTTGGCGACTCAGACGGCCAGACATTCTCAACGATGGACGTTGTGGTAGATATCCAATTAATCATTTATCTCCAATTCTTAAATAACATGATAATATTTATTGCCAATATTGTTTAAAGATAACAACAACAGTTATGTTTGTTGATATTAGTATCATGTGTTGTTTATCATCATAAACAAAGAACATGTGTTTAAAAAAATTATACTACTTGTATTGATCATTATTATTATATTTTAATTCATAATTCACAGAAACTAAATAATAAACATTTTTATCATGTTATTTATTTATTTTATCTATTATGCTACATGTATATATTTGTGTAACCCGGGCAGGATGACTAGTGTGAGGACTGTTTAAGGGCAGCATTCCCCTCACACCTTTCCCTCTGCCCCTCCCCTCTGTCTGGGGTCCATTTTGATCAATAGCTATTTATAACTGGGTTGCATCAATACCTGTCGGTACATAAAAGATGAGTCTGAAGGGGTTGCTTTGTTTGACTTAAAGGGGGGCCTTATGAGGGTAATCAATCGTTCATACTTGAATAATGATGACATTTATTCATGTGAAGTTACAATAAGAGTATTGAGTTCAACTCTTTATTATACTAACAATTTTATTTCAATATGTTTTTGTTAGAAAATATGGAACTCGTTGAAGTGGCGGTGCTTGGGAGAGGCCTATCTCCCGCAGTGGACGGCTTTTGGCTGGAATGATGATGTTTTTGTTATGTTTTATTCTTTTTCTCGGTACATAGCTTACTAAAGCATTAAAAATCTGGTGTTGGGGTATTTATAATCTTTAATCATCTGCTGTGCCTATTTGTTATTAATGTATGTTTGTTAATACTTTGTGGAGGTTTTAAATTAAGACCCTGTGATGCTTTTGAAAAGTAATATTGATGGAATTGTCTAATGCTTATGCTCGGCTAACACTTTACTAGTATTTTCTTTGTTTTCAATAAAACTTTACAATTCATAGCAATTTTTCTTCTAATAATAATTACAAGTAATTATATTGGCCTATTGCTAAATATTACTTGCATATGCAAATTAAAAATAAATGTAAATGTAATGAAACTGTATAGACAGTGAGGGGGAGAGGGGACAGATCAGTTCCACGCGTTTATTGCCAGTTGTTTGTTTATTGGAAATATTATGGATTAAGAAACAATGAGCTGTGTTCGGATTATTAAATATTCTTCACTCTTCCTCATAAAACTCTGTAATGAAATATTATAATAATAGCATATTCAGAAACATAATTGGACTGAATTCACCCTATAGGATATAGAATAATAATTTAACAGCTTATGTTATATTTAAGACTAGCAAATAGAATAAATATAGAATAATGTCATCCTCGTTTACGTGTAGCACTCCTGTAAAAAATATAGGTGCTAGAAATAAACACTTTAATCTTTATTCCAACTATTTAAAGGTATGTCCACATCATAAGCCTTCACGGGCAAGCATTAAAAGCCATTGCAAACCAATTATTTGTTTGGGAACAAATCCCACAGTCATTTGAAGCACTGCTTGTTCAAAAACATTTTCACCAAAGAAAAATATTGATCACTGGCTGCTGAGCGTGCATGTAGCTGAATGCTCATAGTGTGTACCTTTAGATAATAAACACAATTATAGCTTACAAAACCTTAATTATATAGATAACAATAATTTACTTCCATAATTTAAATAAATTAATGTTGACATTAACACTCACTTACATCATAAATATTCGGTAAACGACATTAACAATGCTTCATAATGTAAAATGAATAATTTTTCTTTGCCACATTATAGGCAAAAATAAACCACATCCTTAAAGAACAATAAATTAAGTTAATTGAAACAATTTTAATTCAATTAAACATTGAGATGCTACAGTTAATTGATGATTGCAAGTAATTTTTTTATAATGGGAGGAAATATTAATGATCAATTAATTTAACTTACAGAAAATAAAATACTTGAGACTAAAACAAAATCTGTGATAATTTTGGGAAAATCCCCTGACCAGTCTTGTCATAATTCGGGGGAAATCCCTTGCTAATAACTATAATATGTTTGCTACAAACAAATAATTTACTTATTACGCTTCAATGGCTCTTGCCTCTTGGTAGATAATATTAACTGGTTTGGTGACCTTACTTTGCCAGTAAGCTACATCTGTATTAAATATTTCATCAGCTTTAAATTCCTTGCACAAACTTGTTTATATATTTAAAAAGAAACTTGTTTTACTAGTCATGCTATTCACTATGGAGTTTACTCTGTTATGAATGGTAAAGAGAATAGAGTAGCAAATGGGAAGGCAAGTCGAAAGGGTGTATAAAACATAGGAAATAAGCTCTTTACTTCAGTTTTTGCTACACCAGACCAAAACTGTTAAAAAAAACATCAATGTTCATATCTTTAATATCCAATTTAAACTCTTAAACCATGGCCTGTTGCCAATTTTTCTGTATTTTTGCCAATCGTTAACACTTTTTTGCTTGATCCACTACAATCTTTTCCACTTGCTCTTTCATTTATCAACATGATTATAATGATCATACTTCCTCTAGATGATGGAATACTCTTTATTGTTCACCGTTAGAAACCACCTGATAGTATGTCCTTCCATATTTTTTATAAATGCTGTTTTTATTCCTAGTGAACCTCTCTGTGGATGCAATAATGAATATGACAAACGATGGCAATGTAATAACAGAAGAGGAAGAATCAACTGCAACAAATCAAAATATAGCATCCACACAAACTCCACCACAACCTTCTTCAAGCACCCAACCTATTCAACTTTCTACAACCAGCCCTCCATTTCAACCTCCAACAGCCAGCCAACCTGTTCCACTTTCAATATCCAGTCAACCTTTTCAACCTTCAACAATCAGCCAACCTATTCAACCTACAACTTCATATGCTGCATCTGCTTCTCAACCCCCACAGAATACTGGAGCTATACCAAAAACAACCCAAAAAACAATCCAACATATTGCAGGTTTCTGGACTGATCAGGTCAAACAAATCATAACTGACCATAATCAAGGCAACAGAACATTGATCCTCATGCGGGGCGTGCCTGGTAGCGGAAAGTCGTATTTAGCCCGACAATTACTAGACATGATGGTTGGTGCTAGTCCCAACAATTATAAAACCCATATTTTGACAACAGATGACTATTTCATGATCAGAGGCCAATACCAGTATGAAAAGTATAAATTGTCAGAAGCACATTCATGGAATCAGACCAGAGCTAGAAGTGCTTGCATAGTGGGATTGAGTCCCGTCATTATAGACAACACTAACATTGAGCTGTGGGAAATGGAACCTTATTTAAGAGAAGGAGTCAGGAATGGCTACATTATTCAAGTGGTGGAACCAAAAACACCATGGGCTAAAAAAGCTAATCAGCTTGTCAGAAAAAACGTACACAATGTGCCTTTAGTTAATATTAAGAGAATGCTGGACAATTACCGTGATGGTATAACTGGCGATATACTAAGGCAAACATATGGCTTAGCCTATCCTGCTGATATGATTCCTCCCGTAAGGCGGACAGTTCCTCCAATCGTTAAAGATGAGTCAGCTCCAAAACCTGATGCCATTGTTAAAGAACACACCACTACTTCTACTACTTCAAAAACTGATGCTAACACGCAGTTTTTTCGGTCGTCAACATCAACAGTGAATGTTCAGACTCCGCAAGTATTTACTATCAACAGTCCAGAACTGCAAAATGATCATAGCAACTTAAACCCACAAGTAGAGATCAAGGACGAGACTAAGGATTTTCTACTAATTGATCAGAATGATGATTTGTCAGATGAAGAACAACTTAAGCTCAAATTTTTTATAGAAGCTCAGAAGAAGCTTGAAGAAATTGAGAAAGTAGAAAAAGAATGGGACAATGGTGACAATTGGGATACTGATGATCAAGGTTTAGTAAAAAGATCTATGTCAAAAGTACCTCCAACTGCTACTATTACTACTTCTTTGCCTGATGCAAAACCACAAAGAAAATCTAATTTGTCTCCTCCTATAACTCCATCACTGAAATCTGCGGGATCTTTGATGAAAAATGTAAATGAATGTGAAGATTGGAGTAAAATATCAATGTATATGCCGTCATGGGGCGATTTATCCGGAATGTCGGCTTCTGTTGCTAACCAAGACGTTCCCATTGAAACAACATCTAGCGGCACATGTATGGAAATTGGTGATACAAATCTTAACGGTAAATACAAAGTTATCACTGCCACATCACGTAACATTAATCAATTTCATATATCATTTAGCCGTGAAAAGATCCCACAAAAACGGATGCTCGATAAAAGCAGCATGACTAACGAAGTAATCATCACAAACGCCTATAGGTGTCCAAACGAAGAAAAACATTTCATTGCTTTTAGAAAGCTATTCAAGAACATCGCACGTACGGATCTACGGGACATTTTCGATAAATGTTGCGGTGATGTAAACTGGAGTGTAGAAATTGTACTTGATGGAATGAACAACAATCAGTTCAAAACTGTTGAGACTGAGGAACTCTCAGATCCAGAAGAAGAAAGCATGGAACAGTGTGCATGTTTGGCTAATTACGATATTATACCTGATGTAGCTACACCAGATGCAGTAAAAACTACACCGATAGAGGAGAAAGTATCAGTAGCGGTGAACGGTTCCCAGTCCCAAAAGAAGAAACGTGACGTCACAATGTCTGAAGAAACTATCCAAATGAAACGCCAGATTGAGCAGAATGTGGTCATCGCAGATAATCATTATTCAAAACATTGCCTCAAGATAAGGAAGATACGCCGTGGAGAGGAACTTGAAGCTACAGGGTTGTCGGCTGAGGCTGCACCATTTATATCTAACTACAATACCAACAACATAGATATAAGTGACGACGAAGATGGTTCTGGTAGCGATATTGACGATGACGTTATGGTTACGATTAATTTGGGGAGCGCTTTCATAGCAGAGTTAGATGAAAAGTTTGGTAGACAAGATATGCAATACCCAGACTACATTGTGCCTAGGATTAGCATCCCAATGTCTAGGTTGAACGAAATCAATGCTATATGGATGGAATCATTGACGTTTCAGCTCGACGAGCATGCGAAACAAACTGCAGAAATGATGCAGCAGGACGAGGATTTCGCCAGGTGAGCAAAACAAGCATAATATTTGAAAGAACTATATAACTTTGAAACATTGTAGATAATATACAGCCGATTATAATTTAAGGCAATTACTAAGGCTGTCCGGTATGTTAGGTCAACATCCGCGAAGGACTACCCGCGTGCGTGTCATCCTGACAGACGATCCACGCCACCTCCACCGCGGACGTCCGCCTAACGGACCGGACGATCTAAGCTCGAAGGCTGGTTTTCATATCCCTCTGACGAGACCGGCAGATAGCTTTGGGCTTTCAAATATTCTGTGCAGATTCATGTTTTGCCTTAGACTAAACCTTCGGAGTTTTAAGATGTGACTTTTGTCTTAATGAGATGCCTTTTATCAAATGTCTTAATAACACCAGCCCATTATTGTTCCACTGCAAGGTAAAGGCCTTTGCTCATACAGAGAAGGCACGAGCATTGGTCACCACGCTTGCTCAAGACCGGTTGACGATTTTAGACTTATATCTCTCTTTGCTGTGTCTTCATATATATTTTGCTCTGATCTAGACAAATCGCGATGAAGGAGGCGGAGCTATCTCTCGCCGGCAAAGAACCAGAGGTTCCTGACTTCAAAGAAATAATGGACATGGATATGGCGTTCGCCATTTACCAGAAAGATGTGGCTGAATGGCGCAACAATATGCCAACTGATTTGGCAGCTAAGATGACCAGGGAGAAGTTGTACAACTTGTTCCCTGACGTTGATAAGGACACTTTGACTGAGTTGCTAATGGCTCATGATAATAATTTCAATGCTACAGTTGAGGTAATTATTTATTTTTTACATTATTAGTAATTAACCTTGTCGATTAACCAAAATAAACAGTATATTTAGTTTATTTGATGGTTGGTTGAGCCGCAGTTTGAGGTCCTCCCATTGTACAGTCAACAGCACATCAGTGGAAACAATTTGACATTGGCAGCACTTTTATGTAGCAGTTTATGGACGCTTTTCATGTAGTCCAATGACTGATGTGTGATTGACTTTACTATATACCGCTGCAGTCATGTGGCGACTTACCGTCTTAGCAATTTTCATTGCTCTTTTACTACAAAAGAATTGCGTTATAAATTCTTAGTATTTAATTCATGTTTTTGGTTTATTAATAGGTCTTGCTAATGTCTACTGGCCGCAATGACGTATTGGAACAGGAAAATGGAATCAACAAATTTGTATTAACGGAGGAAATGAAACTCAAGGACAAGATAATGGAGGAGCAGAAAAAGGTACAGTCCTTGCACGTCATATGAGTCTTATGTCATTCTTATAAGGTATAAATTGAATTGAATGAACGCGTATTCGTGAAATTTCACAATCATGCGAATTGACCACAGATTTATAATATTTACATGCAGTCGAATTAATTACAATTGGTACTGACGATTATAAAAGGAAAACAATTTTATTTTAAAATAGGGTTGAGTCATAATAACAATACTTCATACATATCTCTACGTAGGTACTGTCATCGTGATATTTACATACCTACGTATAATCAGCTACTGTATTTTCTAAATAAATATATTCTTGTATTCCTTACCTTAATACCATTGCAATACAGTTCAGTTTCTGTTGCAACTACAATTATTGTTTCAGTTCATTCAAATTGTTTTTTTTTATCCTGAAGTCAACTTAATTTGCATATATTTAAGGGTGCAATTGGAATGTGAAACCGTGAATGATTTTTATTAATGAAGTCTGAACATTTTGCAGGAACTCTCTGAGACAGAATGGCCGTTGCTGTCCAAGGGTGAAGAAGTGAACATGTCCACCGTGGAGGCTTATCGCGAAGAGGCCGACAACCATCTTGCTCGTCGTAATCTGTAAGTAGATATTAAAAGCTGATAAAAATGATGGCTCCGATATATTTACAATAAATCCATTGCTATCATCATCTTATCCACTCAAAATACATCTGCAACCGTAAAAGCAACTTTCCAAAAAAAAAGCGGAGTTTCTTGGGGAGAGTCCATTGATAATTATTATTATTGGCTAATCTAATAGACTGTCATATTGTTGCAAAACACAAGACTGATATTTTTGATTGATCAAGATCAGATTCGAAATCTATACCTACACAGAACTTAAAAATAAACAAAAAATGCAGAAGACTCCTTTCAAAACCTCTAATAATAGTAGTCCACTAAAGCGGCGGCGCACGGCGGTGTGGGCGTATGAATGTCTGTTATCTTATCACACAGAACTGTTGCAATACTTTCTTTGCCAGAAAACACAACACGGCATAATGAGCTTATAAAGTTCCCACTCGACACAGGCCTTCTCTCTTTGAGAGGGATTCATTCACACACTCGTTCAGATTGATTACAGTTGTAATAGCAATCACGTGCGTTCAATTATAATAATCCTCCCATACCTAGTTAGTCACACTTATTTGAAAGAATTGTAAAAGCCAATTATTTTTAAAAGAGTAACCGTGGAGTTTCTTGCTGGCTCTTTCCATAGGAAACGGCCAATTGGAGCCGAGCTTCTGACGTTTCATAAGTGCCCATGTAGGTTTATGTGAAATAAAAATATTTTGAATTTTTAAAAAAGAGTGGGCTGTAACCTACCTTGCGGACCCAGTGCGGGTTGGTAATGTCACATGTTTTTAAATTTTTTAAAGTGAAAACTTCTTTAGGCGTTTTGGGCATTTTTGAGATGGGACTAAACAATGGATTTCGCGACACTGTTACCACACCAGCATTTGACCATTAAAAAGACATCAACGCGCGATACATTATTTCCTACACAATAAAACAGTTCAAGTTTTTTTCTACGACATGCCGATTTCCTCACGATGTTTTCCTTCACCGTTTTGAGAGCAGTGGTGATGAAATTATTTACACAAAGTAAAGCGCTTGCCTGGGTTCGAACCAACGGCCTACAACTCGGTAAGTTGAGGCCATTATCACTGCGCCACACAACACAGGCTGAGCCATAACTTATCCAACTGAACAAATTCTATGTTCGTATTACAGGAACTACCAGAAAGCACAAGACTACATTCGTCGTGGCATGACTCAAGTTGCCAACTATTACTCCGAGCTCGCTAACTTCCATAAGCAAAAGTATGAGTATGCCAACGGGTTGGCTGTGGCATCCCTGATGCAAGTAAGTGCAGAAGTGTAGTCATTTGTTTTATATTATTAGAAAAAGGGCCTTTGACAATGTTTACAAGAAGAGATTTCCTTAAGCCTTTTGTCTCTATAAGCTTAAAAAAACACTGGCCTATAGTAGCAAAATGAATAGTAAATTTGAGAAGACATAATTTCTAAAGATTACTAGATGTTAGATTTGCCACCATCACGCAAAATGTCCTCTGTCTAGCAATACTACTCTTCTCAATCATTATTTTTAAACAAAAATAAAAACGGAGTTTCTGTAGATACATACTTGGACCTGCTCCACCAATTTAGATTTTTCACTAACGTAATCTACATACTTTCAGGGACGTATTTGTTGCGTAAGTTTACCGCTTTTTTGATAATTGATCATATTTCTCAATTGTGCTTCGATATACTTACAAGAGAATTTTTGAAATGGTGCACTTAACGTGTAGGTGAGATAAACAAAAAATATTTTTTCATTATTTTATTTTACCACTTTGTCGACGACAGCTTTCTGAAATCAGTAGTGAAATCATTAGTGTTTGACTACTGTGCCTTTAATTATGATTTGCCGACCAGATAATTATATTTCCTGCCGGGGTTGCGGTTATTGTCCCGAAAGGGTTACCGTGGCCCCTGGCAATGTAGGCAACTGAAAGAACACGGGTGGGTTTTAGTCATTAAGAGCCTGACACGCCCTCCCGCTCCACCCAGAGCGGGAGAAGTTATTTGATAATTGCCCACCCAAAAAAAAAGAGATAATTATATTTCATTTATATTCCGTCATATTCTACCAGGACATAAAATAACTATGCATATTTTTCATCTTTATGTATTCTTGTTGCAAATAAATACTATTTGTATTATTTTCTTATTTTTAGATACTTAAGGAAAAAAAAATACATAACTAACTTATCCAATTTTCCAGTTCCACGCTACGAAAAATCCTGACTGCACTACCATCGACCTGCATTACTTACGCGTGAAGGAAGCAAAGGAATCTTTGGACGTGTTCATAGACACGCACATCTCGAAGCTCCGTGATGCCGGCAAACGCCGCAATCAGATGCTGTTCTTCATCACAGGACGAGGCAGCCATAGCCAGGGACGTGCTCGTATAAAACCAGCCACAATTGAACGCCTCAAGCAACGCGGCCTTGGGTACGTAATCTACACTAATATTATAAAAAGAAAATATTATATTTTTGTTTGTAATGAATAAACTCAAAAATCATTGGACCGATTTTAAAATTTTTTTCACCAACAGAATGCCATATTATCACTGTGGCTATAATTTATAAAGATATCACTCGGGACAAGCCGCTAGTGGAAGCTAGTTATATAGATTTTTCCTGTCATTTTAATCTCTTGACCACCCTTGGTTGACTGGTAGAGAATGCCTAATGTATTAAGTCCGCCTTTGTACCTTTTTTGAGCGCGAAAAGTTTAAATAAATAAATACAGATTTTTGTATTCTTTGAATTTAGAATGCAGTTTTCCTGAATTAAAATTGACAGAATGAATTAATACTGAATTATCCTTATTTTTATTCAAACAAAGTTTATTTTGTTTTGCCAAGACAAGCTAACGTCAAGGTAAATTTTTGCTTTATGACCAATGTGAAAATTAGATTGTTTCAACTGAACTGGTTAAGTTGCAGTTAACTTAGTTTTTGTAAATTTTGCTAAAGCAATTTTACTACAGTCGATTATACAAATAAGTTTAGTAAAGTGTTAGCATTAAATATACGTGTTCTTTTTGATGTCCCTTAATAACTCTTAAGGTTATATGCTATAAGTGCAAAAGTCCTAGAACAAGTGTTCAAAAATACATAGTTTCGAAGATAACATAACACGAGACTCTCGATGTGTGTATCTAAGTTTCATTGATAAGTACGATTTTCATTCAATCATTCATATTTAAAGCTAAGAAAATGCGATGTCGTCATTTTTTGTTTTTATGGATAAAAATAGTCTGAATTAAAAGATTTAAAAAAAAAAACATGAAATTGTGTTTTACATAAATAATTGTGGTTTTGTCGAATTATTTTGAATGAAAAAGAAAAAAAAGGAAAAAATAATAATAATTAAAACATACGTCAGTTGATGCTTTGACGTGGTCCGTGGTCTCATAATGAGACCATGTCATAGGTACACTCTAGTTAGGGCTTAGAATTATGGGACATCAAAGGGAACACGTATGAAACACAACGTCATTTATTTATCTTTCCTGTATTGCGATTATCACCATTAATGGATCTTGGATGGTGCAAAACACGCTAATCAGAATTATCCGATTAGCGTGTTTATTTTAACACAATGATCTGATACGTTTCTGTACTAGCTATTAAATTTTAGTAACGAACCATTATTTTCTATACTATAATATTATAACATAACATTACGCCTTGTTTCCCCGAAGGGTTGGGCAGAGGTGTTCCTGTAGCAGGTTCACCCACATTTCGCCAGTTATGTTTTAAGTCCCATGTAATAGGGGGCGAGCCTATTGCCATCAACAGGGCACAAATCCGGGCTCCGGGCTGCTACTGAGAAATTTCAGATAGAAAAACCCAATAACTTTGCCCGACCCGGGAATCGAACTATAATATTGTAAGTTTGTATGTAGGGAGTAATCTCTGGAACTACCAGTCGTATTTAAAAAAAAATACATTGGGTAGCCCAATTCTTGAGGAAGGTTATAGGCTCGCAGACGAAGTCGCGGCCAGAAGCCAGTCTTTAATAATAACATACATAAACTCTCGCCTTCTTCTCATGGGGGTAGACAGAAACTACAGAACGCCATCTGCTACGATCCTTACATACTCCTTTTGCCTCGTTTACGTTCCTACATCTTTAATAATAAATCTGTTTGACGTGCTCGGAGGAAGGAAGTATTCCAGTAAGATGCTGGTAGGCTTATGGTAGACTGGTGGTCGCTTCGACACTTTGTGCTAGCGACCGTTTTCGGGGGCCCATTATTGAGTGTGCAATTCACCCCCTGTCATTTTACCTGTGTATTTTATATAAAATATTGGTCAGGCAGGGGCCATAGTCTTTCCATTGCTCTAGGTAACCAGTTCACTTAGTCACCCAAACCCATAATCCTATATCTTTGTTTCCATATCCTATAATAGTCTTGCATCAACCGGGGGTTGTCCCTGGGTGCACTTGCATAGCGCGAACAGGGATAATCGTCGGTTGGTGCCTCATTCAATTCAAAACGTCTAACGGGCCTCTGCGAGTTGGCTTCGGCCCCTCGTACGCCTTCCAAAAGTCCGGGACACAAGGGTCTCGAGATGTGTCAAATCTGTTTGAAATTCGTAATCATTATGAAGTATTAAAATTCTTTGCCGTCGCTGAATAAAGTGCGTTTATTATAATATGTAGCTTAGGCGTAGATCGCGGTACGCCTGCACCGTTCCAAATTCTTCCGCTTTAATTGTGGAAGCTGTAATTGGCGCATATTGATTAATCATCCCTCCTACACCGCCTCAATGTTCTTTTAGAGCTCAAGTGACGTTAATAGGTGGGCGCTGTTGAAAATAAAAAATGTGCAAAGGTTTTGTGAAATATGAAATAAAAAAACCGACCAAGTGCGAGTCGGACTCGCACACGAAGGGTGCCGTACCGTATTGAGATCGAGCAAAAACGACGAAAAAGAAACACGTTTCTTGTATGGGGATTCCCTTTGATTACTTACGTTATTTAAATTTTATTGTGTAACTGTGTGCCTATTACGGTTCATGAGATACAGCCCGCTGACGGACAGACAGCGGAAGCTTAGTAATATGGTACCGTTTGGCACCCTTTCGGTACAGAACCCTAAAAACAAGATAGCGGCGTTAATATCGATTTTGACCTTGCGCCAACTGATCCTTGTATTCCATACATTATGTTAGCTTGCTTACTACAGCTTTATTTCTTTCATTTTCCAGGTATTCACTCAAGAATCCAGGCCTGCTTGCTGCTAAAGTGAACATCAACACCAAGTTGACGTACCAAGTATCTGTTCCCTAGGGAACGTGTAACCAAGACGATGACACGTTCTTCTTCAAAAGACCGTGTCACGTCTTGCTTGTGTTCGATGGCGCTTTCACAATGTCTCGTGGCAAAGAATATGCTGTTTTTTTCCCCGTTTTAGCTACCTACGGGCCAGTCGTCTACTGTTTCCGTGCCTGCACTGATTTCAGGTTTGCCATGGAAGTTACATTTTGGCCCAAATCGGATGATCTAGATCTTCTCAAGACACTGGCCCATGCTACATTCATTTACGATCCCCCTAGTTTTTTTGCTTGGTTCAACGCAACGAGAATTTATCGTTACCAACCATTTATGTACTACCCAGCCTTTCCTATTACCCCGCCAGTCATAACCGAGCTACCAATACATTGGTTAACCTAAAATATCTGTGAGATTCTGTAGAAATCTTTTGGTGTTCAGCATTGTACGCCTATTTTTAATCAGTAGTTTTATTCGTAGTATTTAGAATCGCTGTCTTTAAACAAGTATTCATGTTTTGGTAATTGGTCATATGATAATAATGCGTATAGGGTTTTTTGTGAATTAAAAAAGAACCGGCCAAGTGCGAGTCTGATCCGCACACGAAAGGCCCCGTACTTTATTAAGATCGAGTAAAAAAACGCCGAAAAAAACACGTTTCTTTTATGGGGACCCCCTTTATTATTTGTTATACCGGCAATAACTATTACGGTTCATGAGAAACAGCCCGCTGACAGACAAACGGATGGACGGACGAACAGCGGAGGCTTAGGAATAGCGTTCGTGAGAAACTGGGTTTTTACAAGATTTTGATAAAATTTCAGAACACTGATTTTGATAAAATTTCAGAACACTGTAGGCATGCTATTGTATCGCATAAAACCTAGCATAAGTTGTAAATGTTTGCTCAAAAAGTATATTATTTTAGTTTATATTTTATAAGTATTAACAAAAAATTATAATTTCCAAAACATATTTAAAAAAATATACGTAATTATTTTAGTTGCTACCGCCATTGTGTACGATTCGACCAATTTTGACAGCCTTGATATCCAGTTTGAAGAAGTAGCTTTTACACGACGTAGGAACGTAATATTAACCTTTTGGGCGCCATGGTCATACGTGACAAGCGAAAATTGTCCTTGGACGCCAACGACACAAATACGTGACAGAAAAAGCGGTATACAGAAACACGAAATAAAAAATTTCAACATTAATGCCTGTTTATTTATTGGTAGGTATTTGCGCGGAATTTGTGGCTTGGCGTTGAGGGCAGGTTCATGTGTTTTTGCTCTGGCGTTCAAAAGGTTAATCAACAGCCTTATGCAAACAGCTTATGGGGCATATTACGTCATTGTAATCACAAATTAGGATTTGATGTGACGATATATCATCGAACCTATGCTTGCCAGATTCTAAAACCTCCTACATTATTATTAATATTAGTTGCTATAAGTTTATTTTCTGTGATCGTTACAGGGTGTAATTTTAAAAAAAAGTTATTAGGAATCCTGTAATCACAAATCGAATCATATGTTTTTGAATCTTTTATTTTTTTTCTCTCACTATGAGCCGTCCAATCCCCCCTTAAACTACCTTCCGATATTCCCTCCCTAATGTAAAATCTAGTAAAAGTAATTTCAATATTATTCCTATTTTTTGAAGATTCTGTCTTTGTATCTGGATTTATCTCTATAAACTTAAAAAAAAAAAAAAAACATTTTTCCTCTTAACCTGTACATATTTACCCGTACGGTTCAACTCTTAACATTATTTCGTATAATCTTAGTAATATTAGTTAAACATATATTTATTTTTCTTGTAAATTTCTACTCTTGTGGACCACTTTCCAATCTCCATTCATATCGTACCTCATTAAGTATTTTCACGTACAAATTTTTTTTTAGGACAGAATACATATTCGTAAGATAGTTTAATTAAATGCACCTAAAGCGGGCAGCAGACGAGTTTATGATAATTATCATCGAATTTAATTTGTGTTACATACTCAACATATAACTTTCTCCGAAATAACAACATGAACTTGTCGCCTGTAGTACTATTTACATTAAATAAATAGTTTTTAACTTGAATATACAATGGATACTGAAAATGGCATGTTGACCCTTACGTGGTTAGCCTAAGGGCGATATTTGTATCAAAGAAAACATAAAAGCTATGACAACTGTGCCAAATGAGCACCAGATAATTATATTTGTATTGTCTAATATCATCAAATAAAACAGCTAAATAAGAGATTTTAGATTGTGATGATGCCTTTATTAAAAAAAGTATCTCAAGGCTGAATGTGAGTATTCGCTTTTCAAAAAATGGACTGAAAGTCTATTTTGTCGAAATTATTGAAATAGGGCTTTTTGGCCAAATCCGCTTTAAAATTCTTACGACCCTATTTAATCATAGTGGACTAAACAGGCGTGTTTTTGAAGATTTATTGACAGTTATAAATCGTCGAAGTACTACTATTTCGGCCGTTGGCAATGCCATTCTTTAAATCGAACAAAAAATATTTAACGTAGTGAAATGTATTTAATATTTTGATGTCTATGCGTACTGGTACTGTTGTATTCCATATCGTAGGGCTACGGCCACATTTTGAAATGTTGTCTTTGATCGTTCATAAACGGATGTTAGTTTAAAAAGTAAGATTTTAGAAATAATTCAAAAATTTAGTATTAGGGATCACTCTGACTTATTCGTGTTCATACGGCGCTGATTGAATTGTCGATCGGCTTTCTGCATGTTTTTGCTGTATGTTAGGAGATTTTACTTGTGGCTGAGGCACGAGGAGGATTTATGCGAATAAGTCAGGATTATCTAAAAAACAATGGTAGTTTCGTAGATTGACGTTGATGTAGATGATGCACTGTGGCGGTCCGTCTGCTATTGTGCTGTTTTAGTATCAATGTGTACTATCTCTATAGAGACGGCAAAAGGTGTGGGATTCGTTAGATTGACTGTCCAGTGCTTCATCTGTCACAGTAGTATTTTTGTATTCCCACCTCTTGTCGTTTGTGACACTTTAGAAATTTGTATTTGTCTATTCAATATGAACGTCTGTAGGTACCCTTAGGGTGAATTAGTTAAGATAAATTTGCATTGCATTCGGTGTGGATTCTGTCTGAAAATGGAGAAGCAGAGTATTCCTAAATATTTATATGTTTAGGACAACAACAATATAACAAATAAAACGACACAAGAAAAATTTATGAATGTGGATCTTGAAACGACATTACTCAAGCAACATTCGTACACGGTGGGAATTTTTCCGAAAAATAACGAGGCTTTTCCGATTCGTACCGAACGCAGTGTACAAACGTAATTTAGTAATAGGAATAATGTATATTAAAGAATAAAAATTTCCTGGGTTTAATGATGCAATGATAAGTTAAAATAAGTTGTAGATATAATTTTGCACACGTGCTGGTTTTAATTAATTGTTTCATTCACAGTTGGTCTCGTGAAAGAAGAAGAGAAAGTGTTTTCTGTTCTAGTTATGCCAAAGACAGAATGACTTTTTTTTATAATAGTTTAGTATCGATTAAAATACAATTAAAGCGTAGTAGTAGATCAGCATTTAAGTTAGTTTTTTGCGCTAATGTACATATATTTGTGATAAGAATCAAAGGGGATGGTGCTTCGGAATCGTGTGATAAATAATCACGTAGAGGGTAAATGTTCTTAAAACGAGTGATGGTTGCATAAAAATGCAAGTGCTAAGAGATTTTTGAAAATTGCAACGACATTCAAAATGTCTGCTTTATTGCCTAACTTAAATATGTGCCATTAAACTGCAATCGCTCGAGTATATTGCTGTTGTCATAAATTAAGAATTTAGTTTCAAATCGAATTCTGGAAAATACGAAGAAATTAATGTTTTTGGATCAATTGAAATATTACAAATATTCCGTTAGATTTTAAACATACTATTAGGAATAACACGCACAATATAACGATAATGAATATAACTTAAGTTTAAAAATAATGGCAATATACTCCCGACGATATCTTGTTTTTTTGCTAACGCTACAGTAAACTTTTATAGCATATCAATGAGATTCAAAATCGATTTGACAATTCTGAATTGATGCTAAACAATCGCTTAATTCGAGGGTGCTAAATATAAAGATTAACCTTTTTTGCTTTTTAATTTTTGCATCAAAATTTAATATAAGCTAGGTGCTCACGTTTTTGTCGTGGCACCTATTTGTTGATAAGAATTTACAGGGTCATGTTTTCTTATTTGTGAGAAGACAATAAGGCCCTATTTGAGGAGGAGCAGAAGTATTATACTGTAAAGAAAATAGTGGTTCCGAAAGCAAAAAAAGGCAGTATATTATTAATTTGCAAAACTCTTTCGTTACTAGATTTTTAAAAGATTAGATCTCAAAGACAACGGATTCAATAGTTTTTAAATTTTTAGAGATAAGTATTGTGATTTGGTTATGGTTTTCCTATGAACGTTTTTCATTTTGTTTTTATATAATACGACAGTAAAATATTGACGAGTTATTTTTGTTAGAAGTTTTTGTTTTTGATGCCATTTATATGAACAATATCTATGTAATCTGTGTTAGATCGTAAGCCACTCTGTGTATCTTGATGTGAATTGTCTGTCAATTAAAAGACAAATAAAGTTACTATGTGTCGTAAATCGTGTTTTATTTTGTAGGCATAGTTATCACAACATATCCACTATCGTTTGATCGAGACCGCTTTACGGTGCCTTAAGAATGCGCGGTGAGGCGGGGGGCAGGGCAGACGAATGAGGGGTGGGACGCCGTGAGCGTTGACGAATGAGCTGCCTGCACTGCCCCCGTCTCGCGGCGCACATACCTAAGGCGCTGTAAAGCGGTTTCGGTCAAACTATAGGCATAGTTATCACAACATGTTCACTACTGGACATAGATTTGCCCCACATAGGTCGACTTTCATCAACCTTATCACTCCCCATGAACTTGATCGGTCGTAACTTCACTTTCATTGTTTCTTTACCGGCTGTTAATTTTGGGGCATTTAGACTTCATACCTACGTCCTACCTTCAAAGGTCTAACCGTTGAAGATTTTTGCAGGCCTATCCTTTGGAAGACTGGTTTTAGTCCAGTGGGATCTCCTGTCATAGACTCGCAAAGATACAAAAAGTAAATCATGTCTCGTTCCTTATTATTCATCTCTGCCTACCCTACTACAAAATAATACTTAACCTAGATTCTTATATTCGATCAGGTTAAGCTACGCTTGCCGCGGTTGGTAAGTAGATGGGTGACCGTCTTTACATAGGTACCAAGATCCCTCCGTGCCTCGGGAAGCACGTTGGGAAAATGCTAGGCAGAAGATATTGAACAAAAAAGTCTGGAGGTTTTGTTCCCTCTACCTACCACATAGGGGAATACAAGGCGTGATGAAAAGTTATGTAATGCTACCATATTGCTAAGACCTCGTATCTACTCAAGTCTATATCTAAGAGCATAACAATGTAGGCCGAAAAAGAAAAAGAATAACTTTTAAGCTGCGAGGTCGTTGTGTAAGTGCAAGTCATTAGTTTCCTATCTGCCTCAATACATAGATAAGTATTAAGTTTTTGGTTCCAATTTAAAAACCTTGGCTGTAAATTAGCAACTGAGTGAAGTCCTATTGTTCATTTCCATTAACAGCACCTAATTGTGTAACAAACGATCAATCACAATCTGTTTGACTTTGACAGTTCAACAACATTCATTGTGTTATTTACCTACGTTATTGAGCAGTCTTTTACGAATATGAAGCAATGGATTAGCAATTACCTTTAAAATGATTCAGATTATGATTGATCGTTGCGTTACATTATTAGGATGCTGATAATGTACTTAAGTGTAAATTTTAGCTTAATTTCTATGTCTAGCTATATTGTTCATTTCGATGTCATAATAATTTTAATGGTTTTGCATGCAAATTCAATTTTATGTTATCAGACGTGTGCAGGTACAGGAACCAGGAACTTGCAGCAAGATCTACCATACGCCTGACTTAAACTTTTGACGCGGTTATTGACTGTCTTATCTAAGGCTATTGTGCCAAAATCAAGGTGTTATCTAAACTAGCTATGATCAAACCCACTATACAGGCCCCCGAGCGGAGACAAGCAATGAGAGGAGTAATCCACACAAACATACGTTTGATGATCAAGGCAAAGTTGATAGACTACTCTAAACGATCTAATAAAATCGTAGCCATTTTTTATGCTCGTTCTAAATCAGACGAAAAGCAATAATAGGTAAATCTGTCATCAAGTCATGACAACCCATTCAATGCGGCGCACGCCGATCGGCGTATCATTTTTTCATACTCAGATTCGGACCACGCCGATCGGCGTAATATAGAATTGTTTTATATTTTATCTAAATTTGATGATTCAATAATAAAATATAGACCATTGTGCTTGTAATTTATAAGTGAAATGCCTGGTACAAGTAGTTTTTGGATATTTAAGTTCTAGTAACGTTGAGTTTTCTTACTCTGGTGCTGAAAACGCCAATCGGCGTATTCCAGGGATTAACAACGTAACTACTTACTTTACTTATATTGGATTAAAAAAAAAAAAAAAATATGTTTTTATAAACCAAAATTACTTCGTTTAAAATCTAGAAAACAAACTTATATTATGCTGATATTACGGCAAAGAAATATTGGTAATATTGGTAGATGGCGCTGACACAAAAAGTACGGCCTGTTTTACATTTTTTGTGATTTTTGAAGTGAGCCGATTCCATTTATATTTTATTTACTTACCATTACCAGATTTTGCATCGGAGAGAGATATGAATTGATATACTATTGTTTTTTTTATTAGGTACGTTTATTTCTTAAAATTTGCTATAATGAAACCATAATCAATAAAGGCGGATTTTTGAGCATCGCACTGATCTTAATTTTTCAAGTATGTTAGCCCTCTTCAGAATCAATAAATCATTATTCAATTTGTGTATCGTATTTTATTTCGTGCGAGTGAGAACCTTTTGCTTCATTTAAAAAATTTAATATTTTGGCATATGTGCGAGTGCGCAGACATGGTTTGATAAGATTCAATTCTTCAGCCACCAACTGCCCAAATAATATATTTTTTTTATCTTTTTTGTCAATATTTTCAGTGACAATCTGGCAATTATTACATGCTTCCTGATATTTTAATTCTTTTTTAATCTCTTTATTTGAGCTTTCACATTTCGGTTTCTTATGTGGTGCCAATACCGACTGAGATAAGTATTCGTCATCCCAAACATGACTATCAAGTAGAATAGTAGGCGACCGGGAACGTTTTCTCTCTGAAAAAGAAGCATATTGCATTATAATAAAAAAAAAACTATACTTTTCCGGTCATATTTTAATTTTATTTATATTCCCAAGTACCCAAATGTGAAACATAGTAAAATTCAAAGTATCAAAGGATTATGGCATTATGGCTAAGAATTTTTTTGCTGGATTTTTTTTGTCGTTTCTGCCTATAAGACTATCAAATTCAAATTCGAATTCAAATTCTATATTTGAACATATTTTATGTTCAAATATAGAATTTGAATTCCTGATCAGCTTTGTCTTCAGTTGTATTTTTGTAAAATGGTTTGGTACCCCTGATATTATTCGGAGTTATCAATAATTTAATTCTTTATGCTTTAAAAAGGATATTTGTAAGACGGGAGAGCACAATACAATTACTTATCAAATAAAGAGAAATTACTTACCATTTAAATCCATAATCGACAAAAATAACTGCATATATTCCTTTTTTCAAATTTCTATCACCAAAACTTCACGAATTTTATATAAAACTGGCTAAAGTAATTAAATTAATTGTGCTACTCGCTAAAAACAGTCGTTACTGCAACAAATATAGCGCACTACTGGAAAAATGTCATGAATTCGAAAAGAATAAATTGAAATTCATAACGAAGTGCTGAAAACGCCGATTGGCGTGTTTTTTTTTGTTCGTCAAGTGCGGCTCACGCCTATCGGCGTTTACGTTAAAACCTATGCTGCATCTGGGTAGCGAGAGCAAAATTTGCTGCCGCATTGAATGGGTTAAAGCAAGTGCATTTGTAGATATTTAATATAGTCCGGTTGCAAAATATAGCGGTGTAGTTACGTCGTGACATTACATACCACTGATACGACATGTTTTTAGGGTTCCGTATCCAAATGTCAAAGAAGGAACCCTTTTGTAAGTTTAGGTTTAATAAAATCAATGCACATGAGCGTGTGGCGTATCTTTGGCTCCCATATTTAAAAAGATTATGATGTGACTACTTAAATGGCTTTTTATTTAAGTCAATAGTTTTGAGATATAGGATATTTTCGGTTACAACAGTACCTTATGATTTTGTTTTTCATAGTTTTTCCTAGAAATACTATGGAATACAAACTTTTTGCCGTCGGTAAAATCAACACTGCATGCGAAAAATAAATATTCATCCCAACTACGGAACCTTCTACTGTACGTGTCCGACACGCACTTGGCTGGTATTTTTTTTTTTTCTCAATGATTTAATATGGTCAATGACCTTAGGGGAGTTGACTGATGGAGGCCGTCTTAATGCAGCTTTTTTCTTTGCAAAGATTTAGTGAATGTACCTACGAGTTATAATGTTCGTATGAGCCTGGTTTCCGGAGTCCTTGGTTACTATGAGCACAGATAATATATAATACTACCTACGCTATGAGAAAGTTTCGTTCGACGACTTGACAGTTGTGCTTAAATAACTATAGAATAGGGCAGGGATGGCGAACCAACGTAGGTAACAAAATAATTTGGGCACGGCATCATTTCAGGAATTTAGTTACCTACCTACCTAGTCATCTAGTTTGCAACAGCCGAAGTCCCACTAATTAGTTATTTCATTTAAATAAATATTAAACTGTTAATGTTAAAATTACTGTAAAATAATAAAGGTATTAATTTGAAAGTGTATAGTTTTTTCCAGTAGTCACTGAGACAAGATTGTTTATTGGCACGTCATGGCCACATTCAATATTTATTTGGAAAAAATGGCACGTAGGTGTATAGAGAGTCGCCATCCCTGGTAGGGTAGACTGAGTACGGAAGTGACAATTTTCATTTGTCGACCAATAATTTTGGAAGTGTAGCAGTTAGCGGTAAAAAAAGAAGTTTTTTTTATTGTGAAGAGTATATTTACCTATATATAAATACTAATATTGTATTTCTAAGTACTATGGTTAACTAACAGGAACAATTTAGAAAAAAAAGAGACAATGTCGGTTGTAACAGGTTAAAAAATACACCAAAATAGTCATCAATCACTTTTATTGCACGAAATATCGTTTACGTAACTACACTTTCAATATATTTACGTTTATTTATTACGTGAGAACATATGTAAATGTTTATAAGTAATAAGGTATTGTAGGATCTATAGCTATTATAACAAATCTTCATATATCAGTCTGATTGCTTATAACTAAAGTGTGTTTTTTAATCTCGTAGACTAATTTGACATTTCAAGTGATTGTTGTTTGTTTTTTCAATTTGGAGTTTGACATTTGCACCTGTCAAATTAGTCTACGAGATTAAAAAACAGACCTTAGTACTTTTATCATTTAAGAATGATAAAAGTACTAAGGTAATAACAATCAGTCCAAAAATCTAACTAAAGAATTCTAATGATACAACACGGTAACAATGTCAAAATACAAACTATACTAAATATTCGTTACAACCGTACCCAAAAAAATTGTCACAACCGTACCAAAAAGCAATTTCTAGGGGAATATAAAATAATGTACGTACAAAGTAAGCACTGCTATATAACCACTAATGTTTAAATAAAACTTTTGACTGCCTCGTTTGTGGTCGCAAGCGCTACTGCTGAGCATGAGGTCCTGGGTTCCATTCCCAGGTCGGGCAAAGTGTTATTGGGTTTTTCTATGTGAAATTTCTCAGTAGCAGCCTGGAGTCTGGATTTGTGCCCGGTTGATGGCAATAGGCTCGCCCCCTATTACATGGGACTTAAAACATAACTGGCGAAATGTGGGTGAACCTGCTACAGGGACACCTCTGCCCAACCCTTCGGGGAAACAAGGCGTGATGTTATGTTATGTTTGACTAATGATGAAAAAGAACACTCATTACTGTATCTGTAAACATACCTATAACAACAATCATTAAAAGAAATCGAACAAAAATACTTACTTTTGACTGTTAAAAAGTAATGAGGGCTTCTGCTAACATCAACGTTGCGCGTTGGCTGACGCAATACTGTGAAACACGTTCAGACACGCATGGCGCTCTTCTTTTCCCTTATACCCTCCCCGGTATTCCTTATAGTTTCGCTAATATTGCGATTGTCACAACCGTAACCTGTCACAACGTTAACCTGTCACAACCGTACCTAGTCTACCCTATAGGGTATAATGAGATGAAGCTAGGTCCCACTCGTTGGTTTCGTCCATACTAATCTCCAGTTCGAACTCGCCCGCTTTTTGATATTCCTATCAGCTGCAAGGGTATAGTTTTTTGGAACAGTGCTACGATGTAGAAAATAAATACAGTTCTTCTAAATAATAAATACTGATCACATATTATTTTTACTATGGCAGTCTTGATCTTTTTCTATAATTTTTTTTAAACAAAATGTCCTACTTAGATTCCGTGCAAAATAAGTAATTAGGTATTAAATAAATATTGCATTCTTAGAAATTTTACAATAATTTAATTTAATTATTGTTACAGACTGTGATTATTAGCAGAGAGCTTTAATTATTGTACAAACTGTGTTTTTTTAGTGAAAAGTTTTAATTTTAATATGGAATCAAAGTTTTAATTATTGTACTTACGAACTGTGACGTTAAGAGATTAGATAAACGAATGGTTCTTTTAAACGAGCGTATGATACCTATGTTGTTTATTAATATTGATTCTATCATTTTTATTTTATAGATGTTGAAAAACCACAAATAGTAACTATCTACCTACTGTTAATTTTATACCGCGTATTATGACTGAATAAAAATAAATAAAAAATTGTACTAGCACTTTTCTTACCACCAGTACTTTTGCGCCTTCTAGCTATACATGTAGTTAGTTATATACGAATCGGGCGAGTTTGGACTGGGGATGAGTATGGACGAAGCCCACTTGTTCTCGTATCGCATTTAAGTACAGGACGAAAAACTAATTTAAACCTACTTCTCTAAGTTATCATCATCACCTTCACAGCTGGGAAAATGCCTCTTTTTGTGAGTTCAAGTCATATCCGGACTAACACCAATGCTGTCCACTCATCTAACCACCGCCCGGACGACTGACTCTCCTACATCAGGTTCTCGAATGCCGTTCAGTTACAATCTCCACCTACCATCGAACGTCTTGCTAGGTGTTATACCCAATTAATTTTTGCATTAGTAGTTTAGGTTTCTCTTGTTTTCAATTTAGCCAAAATCGCTAATCTAGCCTAGCGAAGTCTAGGAAGCAGAGGTGCTTACTTATTTACCTATACACACACCAGTTACCTAATCTACATTTAAAGTAGTCTATATTCCAGTAAGTACATAAACCAATTTAGGTACACACGGCTACACATCAAGCTATACATAGCCAGTTTATGCTGATCACGCATTGTGTAGGATTTCCGTAGAATGTGAGGTCAGCTTATACTGGAAATGTATAGCTTGATGTGTAGCTCTGTGTACCACAAGTGTTTACCGACGTCACGTGTCCGGCAGTTTGGAGTCCGACCTTCGTGATTAATTTTAATAACAGTACCAAAAGGGTATCGGTAGTAGGAACTCAAAGTGATCCGGTTTGCCTCGCCGTGGCTTCTTTCACTGCGACAAATAAAATGTCAGCTTCGTCAAATCTGTGGCGAGTTGGCGACGACCACCAAAGTCCTTGACTTCGCTGTATTTGCATAGCTATGAGTGCCTATGAGCCTGTGCACACGGGCGCTGCGGCGCCGTAACGTTGTTACACCGCAGCGGCGGCGGCGCAGCGCCGGAAAACGCGTAAATTGTCATCTGTTAAACATCAATACAGTGACTGTAACGTAGTCAGAGGATCTAAGAGTTTCGCGATAGAAAAAGAGGCAACTTCTAGGTGAATACAACTGTAGGTGATTAGCGCTGTGCGACCTGAATTCTAGAAACTGCACCGTCAAGGCTCGTACAGACCAGCGCATTATCGCGGGCGCGACGTGGGTCGCGCTGTCTGTTGCGCCCGCGATATCGCGTTGATCTGGACGGGCCTTGACGGTGCAGTTTCTGGCCCATTCTTCTCCATTCGACGGCGACTAGAATCAATTCTATTTTTTTCTAATAATTAATTACCTTGTCACTATTAACTAATTCTAGCCTTTACTTTTTTATTTCTTTTTACAATATTTTGTATAGGTTTATTAATTATATAATTTTAAGTGAAAACGATGCACCTAGAATAAAATAACTATACCACAATATTTAAAAAGAATTAAAAATGAAGCAACGGCAGCTAATCTCACATATTTAAAAACATTGTAAAACAAGACGATTTTCCGAAAATTTTATAATTATTATGCCAGTGTGTGAAAGTAATAACAGAATAATTTTACAAATCATCACTATTACTACGCTCAGCTACTATTGTGACCGCTACCCGCTATACCTAAGCACAGATTAATACAGATGGGACACTTCGTAAAATCATTTCAAAAAGCGAATGTTGCTACGACACAATAAAGTGCAATTCAGGTCGCAGAACACTAATCACTTACAGTTGTATTCATCTAGACGTTGCCTCTCTTTCTATCGCGTAACTCTTAGATCTTTTGACTACGTTACAGTCACTGAATTGACCCAGCAAGACGGGCCCGCCGCGTTTGTAGCTTCATACCTAAACTGCGGAGTGTCCCATCTGTATTCATCTGTGACCTAAGTGCCTGGTCGAATTTATTCAGCATACGCTGGACTTGTTAGGCTGGGTAATGTCAATTCATGCGATTTCGCATGAATTTCATTAGCATGTGAATTCTTGAGTCTAACCATGTTAATTGCTATTGCTATGCTATTTGCTAATATGACGAAAATTGATAATAATGAAGGATGTTAATTTTGTTAATATGAGATTTAAAACATACTAACAAACTCAAACATATGAACAAGCTCTGACGTATGATAGTATAAAAAAGTACGAAGCCGTAAATTCACTTCGCACTTCACAGGATTTCGCAACTACATTTCATTTGCTGAATGCTAAATCCGATGTAACATGTTGGCTCGCCGGTTTGCAGGCTGTAGCAGAGCAGTCAAGGTAACGCTTTTAAAGTATTCAAGTATTCAACACGTGCAGCCTGTGGACCAACTATACTCAGCGGGCTATCAGCGCCCTACGGGTCCAAAATAATAACGGGTTTAGGATGTTGATGGGGCTGCCCCGTTTCTGCAGTGCATCAGGTATGTTCGCAAAAGCGCACGTCGATGGCTTCCATGCCATCGTCAGACGGAAATCCGCCTCATTGCTCTGCAGAGTGTGGGAAAGCTCCAACTTCATCCTGAAGACCATAGCAGCTGTTTTTAATGGATACGAGATGCACGCTCCAAGTTCACAAACGTATCCACCATGTGGAGCAGCAGGCTCGCGAACATACGGATACCCATCTTTAGAATTTTTTGTTGGAGAATTTTTTCTTGAACACTCACAAACTCTTGAAACTCAAGGTTCAAGGTTCAAGCAGAATGTTTTATTTGGGCCTCAGCTCAGCATGACGTGCTGTCCAAAGTTCACGTTCAAGTGTGGGTACATCAGGTCCCTGGTAGTAGACCCCATAGGCTATAATGAGGGCTATGTATTCTCATGTTCACACACATTCAAATAAAAATGAGAACGTGTCTATTTATAACTTACTGATCATAAGATTTTTTAATATAACCGGAAAATTCATTTCCAAGTAAATACTCTACCTAGGTAAAAGGTACTTCCTATATACGGATCATGTTAACGTATGAAGCAGCGTTATTTAAGATTAAACATTACCATACTAGCTCCTTTCCGCAGATTCGTTCGCGTGGAAGCCGTAAGGCACCGCAATATCCTACTATTTATTTATTTAATGATAATTATAAATGCGAAAGTTTGTGATGATGGATGGATGGATGTTTGTTACTCTTTCACGCAAAAAATACTGAACGGATTTGGATGACAGATAGTTTATAACCTGGAACAACACATAGGATACTTTCATCCCGATATTCCAACGAGATCGAGACTTACGCTGGTGATACCGCGGGGCGCAGCTAGTAATATTATAATTGCAAAAGTTTGTGAGGATGGATGGATGTTTGTTACTCTTTCACGCAAAAACTACGGAACGGATTCAGATGAAATTTGGCACACAAATAGTTTATAACCTGGATTAACAGATAGGATACTCAAACGGGATCGAGACTTATGTGGGTGAAACCGCGGGGCACAGTTAGTAGGTACTAAAATAACAGCCATTTTTTTATAAAACTTCCCTGTATACATTGTAGTTTTGGTTCTGTATAGTTTGTAGTTTTGGTCTCAGCATCTAAAATATAAAGAGAGTCAGGACTGGTGACACGAGTGCAAGTAAAAAACAGTCGTCCGTGTGAGAAGCAGCTCGTCCTGAGGTCGATACCCGCAGTGTTATGTAGCAATTTCCCATTGGTTGCGAAATTTTTCGTTTTTAGTGAATTAATGAACGCCTGTGTTCCTGGATACAATACCTGATGGCACAGCACCGATACACTGACTGTTGCTGACGAACAGCTATCACTAAAATAATATAGGTAACAGTAGAATCTCGTCACCATAATTTAATTATGTAAGTGTATTTATTTTTATTTTAACCATAAATTACAAAAGAGTCTTTACTTAATGTTTTTCTACTACCTACCTACGTTCTACGAACACACATAATAGTATTAACAAAATGTAAAATAGGAAACACAAAACATATGCAATTGTTGTGAATCGGACTCAGGTTTGCAAAGCACGCGACGGTGATCTCTCGCGTCATGCCCTGGTTAAGGCCATGGTACGGAGCGAGAGGAAATGGGAGGCCGTCACCTCCTGCGAAGCAGTAATACTCGCGAAGAAGGAGGCGGAACGCGTAAGGGAGAGGCAAAATTCGCGCCTTCACGCCCCTAAGCGTCGCAGGAGGAGACGCTCTGAGCGTCGGGAATTGCAGGCCGATTTTCAGCCACCGTAGGCGTGAGCTTGCGGACGGTGAGCAACGGGTAGCTCGCCGTCCGATAAGGACCAGGCCCGCGTCGACGGCGCGTTATGTTCCACGCGCGCTTCAAAGAGATCTCAGCAGAATTGACGGGGTCCGCTAGGGCCGATGTCTGCCGGGGGTGCGAAGAAAACCGGAAGGGAGATCGTGGCCCCCGGCAACAGGGCGACCGAAGGAACGCAGGTGGGGTTTAGTGAGTAATAGTCTGACACGCCCTCCCGCTCCGCCCAGAGCGGGAGAAGTTATTTGATAATTTCCTACCCAAAAAAAAAGGTCACACACAACCAGTAGGTTGTGAACTTGTGACCTTGGCAATGAACTACGAACTTTGATTACTTTTTGCAAACTATTATTATTATATTAGGCCGCAAATGGTACGCAAATATAAATAAATAAATCAAATAAAGCATCGGCATGCCTGCCGGGGTTGCGAAGAAGTCCGAAAGGGAGATCGTGGCCCCCGGCAACATGGTAACTGAAGGAACACGGGTGGGTTTTAGTAAGTAAGATTCTGACACGCCCTCCCGCTCCGCCTAGAGCGGAAGAAGTTATTTGATAATTTCCTACCCAAAAAAAAGGTTTGGAAAGCAGTCATTGAACCGCAAATTAAAACCACTAATTTGCTTAGTTGAAGTTAACTAAAATAAATATATCATGATGGACTGCATATTCCCTATAAAGGGTCTTTCGCGGTGTCTTTGTGTCGCGTCGCGTGTCGCGCCTGTTTGAAAGAGCCTTAAGTCTGGTCAGTCTGTACGCTATAAATTATCACGCCATTTACTATGGGGGTTGAGCAATATTGCATTATGTTCGTATTCTTCTATAATTTACCGCAAATTGTAAGTCGAGTCATGGTGGATTTTTGAGATGGGGTAATAAGGCAATAATAACCGGTATCGCTACGAGAAAACGGTTTGAGGAGACACTCCTTATTATCTGCATACACACATAAAAAAAAGGTACAGTTAGCAAGAAAATGGGCCCTTTTTATACAAAAACTTTTTCGATGCCTATCGGTACTGTTTCTTATAAGGATCAAAACCTATGAGTGACTTTGAGTACTAGAAAGGTCAGAAGTAGCAAAAAACTTTTCCCATACATTTCATAGGAATGAAACTGAGATGAGAGAGAACACAATATACCAGTGTATGGAAAACTCGAATTATTCCATTACTTTACGCGGCTGAATAGTGAAAGAACATAGCAGATAGTTACAGATGTAACCTTTTTTAATGATTATCATATCTTTATGGGAGAGTTAACTATATAAAATTTAAACAAAATCTTTCGGGTAGTATTTGCGCGATAACGTTGCAATCAGTTAATCAGACAAAAAATTTAATATTTACGGCATTAAAATCGTTCCCAGACCTCGTAGCAATTACTTTTTTTTAGTATTTAATTTATAATTTTGACTTCGCAACGATTTTATTATATGTAGAGATAAAGACACTGAGAAAAAGAGTTCTTTTGATGGTGGGTACTTCAATTCCTTATGAAAAAGTCTCGAGTCTCGACAAACTCAAATAAAAACCTTTATTGACATCTCAATGGAATGACGAATTTATTTCTTTCTCTCGGTGGTTTTGAATGAATAATCATACAGGCAAAAAAAAAAACTGAATTTAGGAAAGTAATTACCTACCTTTTATTACAACGATCGATCGATGTAGATTGTTATTGAATACATAGGTAATCTCATTTATAGGAGGCAGGATACCATTTCATCTTAGGGGTCGGCTGTACCTGCCGGGGTTGCGAAGAAAACCGAAAGGGAGATCGTGGCCCCCGGCAACTGGCCAACCGAAGGAACACGGGTGGGTTTTAGTCAGTAAGAGTCTGACACGCCCTCCCGCTTCGCCCAGAGCGGGAGAAGTTATTTGATGATTTCCCACCCTCAAAGAAAAAAAAAAAAAACGGGGTCGGCTGTAGCCAAATCGTGTTATGGGTTTTCATAAGTTTTTATAGAAAACTTAAAGTGGTAGCCACAAAAAAAAAGCAGACTTTTTTTTTCTTGTCGGGAAGTAGGAACCTACTCGAATTATGCTTCTTTTTTAGACGACTGCACCAGAAGGAGGGTAATGTTTTTTCTATGTTATTGCAACAAGCTATAAAAGAACAGTTCATACGTAAGTATAAAAATAATGCTCGACTTGGCGGGCCAGATGAGCCAGTCAGCAATATTTGAAGCGAGACCCAGCATCCTCACTTGTGGAGTCTCAATCAATACCGGGTTTATACATTTACTACCTAAAAGTTGATTCATTTATGCAGTCCATATTTTGTTCATTACATGATTAAGGAAATAAGATCCGAACAATCATGTCCTTGATATGTATTATATCGACATGATTGTGTTTCGCCAATTTAAATTTGCACGGATTTATTGTCGCGTAAAGTTCCGGTATGTACCGAAGGAAACAATTTGCTATCGATGAACATTATTCAAGTTAGAGAACGTGTGACTAAACTTTTGTTGATTGTTTTTCTACGTTTCTAGTTTAAAGCGGTTTTACAGCATTGATACCTGTAGAGGATCCGGGTTTCGGTTTTTGCAGAAATTCGATTCACTTTAGTTTAATTACATCACGCTTTTTTTCCCCGAACGGTTGGGCAGAGGTGTACACCCACATTTCGCCAGTTATATTTTTAAGTCCCATGTAATAGAGAATTAGAATATATTTATTTGCATAAAACGCGGTATAGAAAGATGGTAAAAGAACAATTTAGAACAAAACATGTTTTGCCAATATAATAATCAGCATGCAAATTTTTCGGTAGGTTTGACGTGTACATTAACATTTTTTGTCAATGAAATCTTTAACACTATAGAAACTATTAACATATAACCATTCGTAATCTTTATTTTTAAATAATCGAGTGTTTAAATTTTTGAGATAATTTGGTAACTTATTATATAAACGTACATTGCAAGGCAGCTTTTATTATATTTAGTTAGTCTTGGAAACTCGCTTAGTACGAGCGTGTTGGGGTCTAGTCGGTTGCGTACATAAACATCATCTGCTTTAAGAAATAAATCCTGCTTCTTCCTTACAAAGACGGTAGCGGTAACAAACCAAGTTTTTTTAATACAGGTGTACATGATACGTCTGGTTGGAGCACGTAAATTGCTCTAATGCACTTTTTTTTTGAGCAACGATAGCTCTATCATGACACGAGGGGGCGAGCCTATTGCCATCAACCGGACACAAATCCAGACTCCGGGTTGCCACTGAGAAATTCCTGATAGAAAAACCCAATAACGCTTTCCCTGACTTGGTAATCGAACCCAAGACCTCATGCTCAGCATTAGACCAACGAGGCAGTCTTAAAGGAAAATTATGGTTATGATGGTGTCTGCTTAGCATGGGAACACAAAGGAAAGCTTACGGGTGAGCTTACCGGTGTAATTACAGATGAGATATGCCTAATAGTCAGCTTTCTCTTTGAAATGGCAACGCATCTACGATGTCTGTGGTATTGCTGATCAAGCTTTAGTGGTGGTAGGTAACCACTTATCATCAGGAGGAGTAATCCTGTGTCTCAGCACTGGGACTCAAACTCAAAATATTTATTTCAATTAAACCATTTACAGGCACTTTTAAACTGTAAAAGAGTCGGATCGTTGAAGCTCAGAAGTTGAAGCTAGTAGCCCATTCCAAAATATAGATCTCTATGGAGAAGAACGGGCAAGAAACTCCAAGGACACTCATTTCAATATAGATATTACAAAATCCTGGGTTCATTATTCTTTTTGCTTCTATATGTGAGAACAATGTACAAATAAATATCAAAAGCAATTGAAAATATAAGATTAAAAATAAGCTCTTGCAGATAAGAGATGACCAGTCTCAACTGACGGCGCCCGTGCACAAACATGAAACGTGGACCACCGGCGTTGAGCATTTTTGAGAGAGGACTAAACCATTGATTTCGCGACACTGTAACGCAATTTACCGACACCATGGAGGAAAAGACATCAACGCGTTGATTACCGCGGTGCCGATTTTTTTGCAAATTTTCACTTTTGTCGGCACTCCCGGAGTTTTTTTTAAAATTATCATATTAGTAAAAAAAACATTGATTACAGCAGCATAAAGAGCGTGTAAAAGTGATTCCGATGTCCTATTTACAGAATAAACAAATTCATTTCATTTCATTTCAACGGTAAGTTCGGCCTACCCCTGGTTTGATGCCATGAATTCCCGTGGCAAGTCTAGGTCCGGTATGGTATGGTAGATACTTTTGGTATAAACCAGTGATGCCGAACTGGTATTTAATTGCTCCAAGGGCAATTTTGAGAATCCTGACAAGATACGCCCACAGCCGAGTAAAAAAAAAAAACTAATTGAGATAACGGAAACATTATTTCATTCCACCAATTTTGATTTATTACGACATACTACAAAAACAATAGACCGCAACAGCACAAACTTAGTGTAATACTTAGCTGTTCACAATTTCAGATAGCTTAGCATAAAATCTTCTGTGCAACCCAAAATCATACAATTTATGACGTGCTTATTTGTTACCATACTTCTGTACTTACATGGTTTTAATCACTTTTAGTTGAGAAAAAGAACGTTCAACATAGATGTCGACCCGAAAAATGCTTTAACGACGACTACAGTTACGTACGTTTTTGTATTCAACAGAGCCATGAGCTTGAAAACCTCATCGCTTTTATTGTCTGTATTTTTATCCGACTTCAAAAAAAGGAAGTTTCTCAATTCGACCGCATATTTTTTTTTATGTGTGTTCGCGGATAACTTCGTCATTTATGAACCGATTTTGATGATTCTTTTTTGTTGGATATATTTCAAGGGTAGTAGTACCATGATAAAGAAACCAG
This sequence comes from Omphaloscelis lunosa, assembly GCA_916610215.1. Lineage (NCBI taxonomy): Eukaryota > Metazoa > Arthropoda > Insecta > Lepidoptera > Noctuidae > Omphaloscelis > Omphaloscelis lunosa. Next base: position 8,344,162 of record OU744255.1, read on the forward strand.
GATCTGATGATGGGATCCTGGAGAAATAGAGGGAACTCTTCAAATATTATAGGCAAACCTATAGCGATTTGGGTATTTTTTATAGTAACTCGTGCAGTGACTCTTGGAAAGCACCATTTTGTGAAGTGGAACTGATGATGAAGACCACAAATGGCCACCGGAATTACTCAATAATAAGTATTTCACGGGTTGCGATTTGATTACTTTAATATGATTGCAATGCAATTTATGCTCGTCACAATGCATATGGAGAAGTGCTAATGGTGAGTACAAGGAGAACTCCTCAACAATTAACGTCCCTGCATCGGGAAAAGCAATATTTTGTAAAAGGTGTTCAGCAGTTGAGATTAGGCTGTTGTCACTTAGATAAATTACAACGTATCGACTAAAAACCGAGAAATAAAAACTTTTTCCAAAAAAACACTACAAAATGAAAAATAACTTAAATTTCGGAAGTCAGTGGCAAATAACTAAAATACAAAACCAAAGACACCGACTTCTGAAATTTAAGTTATTTTTCACTTGGTAGTGTTTTTTTGGAAGTCGGTTGTTTTTTTTTTGTATTTTTTTTTAAGGACGATATCACTGCGAATTGTAATAAATTCTAATTCAGCTTCTGCTTTATTGATGAAGCAATGGATTTCCATCAATGAAGCTAGTTGTATAATATCGATAAGTACTGATGATGTTAGATTTTAGGATTTAGTTTAGTTTGTTCGCGAGCGCCAAAAAACAGGCCGCGGGCTACCAAGCGCCCGTGAGGTACGTGTTTAGCAATACTGGTATTAAGAGGAGGCTTCCTAAATTATATGTTAATTTCCATTTAAATATTCTGAAACAGTCCCGCATACAATCAAAATGGAACTTTAGCATATGATTTATTGGATCTTTTTCTTTCTATGTACAATACAGTTACGTAATTGTAATTATAATTTTCGCTTGATTAATTTTATATTCGAAAATCATGTCTTTATTTAAATAAAATTAGGATTACTCGGCTTTTATGTCTAAAATAAGTATTCACAGTAAGAAAATATAGTTTATTATCCAGCCACAAGATATTTTTTTTCTAGATCAATCAACTTTAAAGGAAATAAGATTTGAGACTTTACGCCATCTAGTTCCGTGCTCGAACACGATCAAAGAGCGCGCGCGATTTTCAACTTTATTACCTATGTGTTAGCGTTTAGCACATAGTCGAGTGGTGGGGTACATGGGGGCGAAGCTTGCGTGGAAATTGTCTTTAGAGTGCCTGGTCATATCCATAAATTAAGTACTTACATCAAAAATATTGTATGAAAATAACGGACCAATAGTTAATTAGTGAGCCACGAGCCATAATCTTTTGTGCTTAAACGTTATAAACAAACTTTACTTTGAACTTACCTGTAATCGTTTTCCAACATAACATCACGCATTTTTTCCCCGCGGCCCCGGTATGTTTAAGTCCCATGTAAAAGGGAGCGAGCCTATTGCTATTAACCGGGAACAAATCCAGAATAATCGTCCTTTCAAGTACAACCACATAAAATTCATTTACAAGGAAACTTAATATCCTTTAAATAATAAACACTTGCTAAAAAAACGAGGACACTATTTTCTACGAATACATTACACCAAGTGACCTTTATATATCGAAAAATAGATCAGTCAATGCTAGTTGCGATATATATCTTAGACGAGGACGAATTATTAACTTCTACTCAAGGCTGTAGCCGCCCTGTGCTTCTGTAAGCACGGAACAAACGAAATCGAAAGGCTATCTCTGACTCACAGGCGTAGGCTACTTTACTTACTGCTGTAAGTACGCCAGATCACCTTGACAATGAAAGTGAATTGGACAATGTAGACGCCATCTATTCGTATAAAAACCGGAGCACCTCCTGTCAAAATTATTCAGTTGCCAGCATTAACAGAACAAACATGTACGCCAAGGTACTACAAGGATTTATTTATTACCTTTATAATTATCGATAAAACTTATTTTGACTAAGATACAATGATTCAGGAACACTTAAAAAAATGAAAAAAACGTATTAAAAGGATAACATTTGAAATTAAAAGCCCTTGCAAATTCCACATTTTTGTTAATTAATTATTAGGACATTTACATTGAACCAGGAAGTAAATCATTATCTACTAGTTGTGCAGTAAGTTATGTGTAATAATCTAATATTATCTTTTCAGTTGATCATCGCTCTTTGCGCCGTGGGTGTGGCCCGTGCCAGTGGTCTGTATGAAGCAGCTTCTTTGGGCTACAGCGCGCACGCCATCGCCGGCCCCGCCGTAGTGACCAAGACCATTAGCCCCGCTGTCTCTTCCGTGTCTTCCTACTCCACCCACACCGCGCACGGTGGTCAATACGCCACGTACGGTGCTCCCGCCTACGCCGCGGCCCCCGTCATCGCTAAGGCCTACGCTCCCGCCGTTGCCGCGTACGCTGCGCCCGTCGCTACTTACGCTGCTGCCCCCGCCGCCGTCGTGACCAAGACCATCTCTCCTGCTGTGAGCTCCATCTCCTCGTACTCTACCCACACCGCTCACGGTTCTCCCGTTGCCACCTACGCTGCTGGCCCTGTTGTAGCTAAGGCCGCCCTCGCCTACGCCGCTCCCGCTGCGTACGCTCATGGCGCGTATGCCGCTCCAGCTGCGTATGCTCATGGTGTGTATGCCGCTCCCGCCGTGGCCGCCTACTCTGCCCCCGCTGTTGTGACCAAGACCATCTCCCCCGCCGTCTCCTCCGTGTCTTCCTACTCCACCCAGACCGCTCACGGTGGTCAATACGCAGCGTATGCTCCCGCTGCATACGCCGCGTACTCTGCCCCCGCTGTGGCTGCGTACTCCGCTCCCCTGGTCACTAAGACCTACGCCGCCGCCCCCGTCCTCAAGTCCGTGGCGTACTCCGCTGGCCCCGCCATCGCATACAGCGGTCACGGCGCTAACTACGGTTGGTAAACTGAATCAATTGTTTATGTAAATAGACCAATTAAAAAAATAAACGACTCGCCATAACTAATTTTTTTTGTTTGATTTCTGAACCTTAGAAAAAGTTAATTATTACTTACACTGTCTATCTAACACCGATAACAAAAACCATTCCAATAACAATATATGACCTTATAACATTTATGATATATCGTAATCACGGTCACCTCACACATTAATTATAGCCCGACAAAATATTTACTGCGTAATGACTAAGTTCATTTGTTAGTGCCTTTCCCTGATCGGTATCCGCTTCACATAAAGGAACTCATGACCCGATTAGTCAGTACGATCAGTTCCTTTATCCTTTGACCTTTAGAAAATCTAATGGATAGTATGGGAAACTACTTCTATGAGCAATAATACCATATGCATACAGTCGGTATCTATACCAAGGCCTTATTTTTTCTAAATCAAAATCCTCAAGATTGAGAAATATTCAATATAATAAATAGATCGCTAATTCTGCAAGTCTGGATAAATATACGGCAGTATTTCATAATTTCATAAGAAGAAAGTCATTTCAAATCATTTTTGGTTTGTGTTATCATTCTATTCGTCATTAAAAAGAAATATAACAAAATGTAAGGTAGCAATCTGTCTAGCCTTTTCCCAACTATGTTGGGGTCGGATTCCAGTCTAACTAGATGCAGCTGAATACCAGTATTTTACATGGAGCGACTGCCTCTGACCTCCACAACCCAGTAACTGGGTAATACGTTACCCCTTAGTAAGACTAGTTAAGACTTTTGTCTTTCCGAGACCCGTAGGTGTCTCGGTATGTAATGATAGTCACCCATCCACGCACCAACCACGGCAAGCGTAGCTTAACTTGATGGATCGACCCGTGCAGCTACTTAACCACGAGCTCCTGGAGATTTTTTTTGGTAAGATTAGATAGAATTAATAAAAAACTACCATTCCAGACAGAAATAATTTCGCGATACATATTTCATGTTAATATTGTAAATAATATTAATCTAACAGCTAATATAGTCAAAATTATCAAATCAAAGACATCTGAATATCTAAACGGTTCAGAATTGCGTAAACTTGCGTAGAGTTGCGTAGACACCTTACATAATATTATGTATTTATTATATGGGCGCATTGATTTAATGATATAAAATATTAAATTCTTTTTAAATTTTGCTGAACAATAGAGCACAATATTTGTTTGACGAGCACGAATTTATGTAAATTCGAAGAATGCAAATTTGTAAAAAATGTGGTTCAGTGAACCGAGTCTGCGAAATTAGGTAACTTAATATACATTTTTATCCACGAACATGGAAGAAGGTACACTGAAGCGAGAATATATGAGGAGATTTTTGACATCATAAATTATAATGCATTGGATCGAAAGTTTTAGACTGGCAACCTATAGGTACTTACAGAATGCTCCATTTACTAATAAAAAAATATTTATTTAAAATAGTAATTTTAAAATTATTTATTAATCAGTCGAATTAGGCCAGGTTTTCGAAAAAGTTTTCTCATTCGTTTATATTTCCATTAACCTGCTAATGAATTCGTATGACGTCTATATTATGTGTAAATCTGATATTGGAAGCATCCATTGAGGCTCTAACAATACAAACTTAAACACGCCATTACTAAACACCTTAATGCAACGCTCGAAAGGTCATTTTCTCAATGATTAACTTCTATCATTTGTATTGCATAAAGATTCTTCTAGGACTAGATACCAGTTTTACGAAGATGGTATAAAAGTGAATGCACGTGTTGTCGATGTTATTTTGTCATCAAATCTATCGGAACAAACATGTTTCGAGAGGTGATTACGAATTAGTTTACAAAATTTTAAAATCAGTTTTGTGGTCTTAACAATTACTTAATTTTGTGTTTTTTTTCCAGTACGTGATTTTTCTGTGTGCTGGGACCTTCGTAAGCGGTATCGCCGTGAATTCCGGTGGTCAGAATGTACCTACGAAGTCTCAAGCCCCTACTTCAGGAGCTGCTCAACAGCAAGACCGTCTCGCGTTGCCTTCCCAAGTTTCGTATCAGAACATAGCGGCTCCGTCAAGTAAATACTTGCCCACTTCAGTGTCGTCATATCAAGTGAATTCTGCGGTCGTAGATACTATTTCTGAAGCTACACTGGCAAAAGGTGTTCCTGTGCAATCCTACGGATCACCTAACGTGCAACAACAACCTGTCTCCTTCTCTGCGTCGGTAGCTTCCGATCCTTCTTCTCCGGAATATAACAATATTCTCGAGAGATACGCCCCCGTTGTTGAACCGATTAAGCCGTACTTTGCTGCTCCTGTTGCTGCAAGAACTGTTTCAATCGGGTCTCAGGGAGCAGCTAATGAAGGTCAGGGCGCTCAGGCCTCTGATGGTTATATTACAAGACCTTTTGTCGTATATACCAATAATGCTGCTCAACAGTACTTTGCAGTTCCCTATGCACAGACAGTAGCTGAACAACAAAGATCCGTTAATGTTCATCCTCCTTCCTCTCAAGGTACTCAGTATGGTGCCCCTGCCGTAGCATACCCCACAAATTCCGTCCCAAGACCATTCTATCCAGCTAATAATGCAGTACTTGAATCTCATGGAGGATTCACAGCTCAATCGCCTACCGTGGCTTCATACCAAGTGAACCAAGTGAATCAAGTTCAGGCAGTCAATCGTCTGCCACAACAATACCTTCCCACTCCAAAGATTACATACAACGTCAATCCTACAGTAAAAACTGTTCCTGGGCCTGTTCCCATCCCCAAGAAATTAACCATCGAGGCATATAATTCAGTCCAGACTCACCCCCCACCAGCTCCTAAATATGCTCCTGTTCCGATTTCGGTTCCAGTCATTTATCAACAACTAGAAAACCAGAATCCTGCTGAACTACAGTTAGCTCTGGTTCCTACTTCTGCTTATGCTCAAGCACCCGTTGGGGTTCAGCCTATTTCCGTGCCGGTTTACACTAATAATGGTGCTAGGCTGCAATACCACTCGGTACCTGTAACTGGTGGACATCAGCATGGTTATACTAAAGCTGTACTGTTTTCTCCCGCTTCAGAGGTTTCTCATGTCATCTTCAACGGTTTGGGTGTGAGCTATGGATGGTGAAATATATCGATAATGTAAATCGTTAGAATAGTAATTTATTGAGTTTTTTTTTTATGTTTTGTAAATAAATGTATGTTACCTCAGTAATATAAATATTTGTTTTATTTTGTTATGATGCACTACTAGTGTTGCCAATTATTTCGCAAGTTCGTTTGGATATTTGCAATGACTTACTATGTGTTAGTTTCCGTGTTAGATTATTTATATTATTATGCGTTGGATATAAAAATGGATGTATATATAATGATGTATTTTTCTGTATTATATTTTACTTAATTATGTACATTTTTATGAACTGTTTGAACTAGATACTATCTAATGATAAACTATTTCTTAAATAAGTTTTATTAAAATTCATTTGTGAGTTTTTAGTTTATTAAAATACGTAAAATGATTAGTAAGCTATTTTATTTTGAAACTTGTTTCCAGCACAGCCTTGTTTGCTACTGTAAAAATAAATATAGTCAAGATCATTCGCTAGTATTTTCATTAATATAATTATATTAACATAAAATGTAGAAAATTTTATTGTGTGGTAACATCGGTTGACATGATAATATTAATATTAAATCAGTATTTGGGGTCATCTGTTAGACTCGATTAATAAACAGTAAAGCTTACTAAAGAAAACGCATTACCCTCGTTTTGTGGTATAATCAGGTAATAGGCGTCTTCCTCATTCCGTCACAATACCACAGAATACATTATTTTTTGCAAGCTTATTGACGGTAGCAAAAATACAAATTATGGTGTAATATTGTGTTTTAAGCTTCCTCGGTTTATTTCCCATCCCTACTGAGTTCCTGTTTGCGAAAGATTTACGTAAGTATGTGAATGATAACTAGGAAATGATGTTGTCAGTATGTCGTAATGAAGAGTCCAATATCCGTTGCTGATCGTATTAAAAGAGATGAAAGAAAGCAAATTGTAAACATAAGATTGGGTGGGGGTAATCCACCACCAATATGAATTCTGATGAACTGTCGAAGTAGCTATAGCGTATACCTACATTTTTATATTAGCGGACCTGAAAGACGTTATCCTGAGCTGACAGATGTTGTCTTGCCCGAAAAGCGCCACCTACCGGGTTCAATTGTGAAACTAAACCATCCAAGGAACCACTTAAATACACACAAAAAATATATCAAAATTAGTCCGGCTGTTAAGGGGGAGTTCAGTGCGTTATATCCCGTACGGAAAACGAATATCAGTAGGTATGTGCATATTAGTGCAAAATATTTTGTTGTCTAAAAAAAGTGTCAAAATGGAATTGACAGGTCACACCCAACCAGTAGGTTGTGAACTTGGCAATGAACTACGAACGTACTTTTTATCCCGATATTCCCACAGGATCGAGACTTATGCGGAACGGGGTAGACAGAGGTATACTGTCATTATCCATCCGCATTTTGCCATTGACGATTCAGTGTCGTACATGATAAAGGACGAATTCAGATTAGCTTTGTAAAAGAAGGACAGTTTTATAGTACTTGCCTTGTTTTATAAATTGGCAGAGAATTTGACTTCGCCTTAATAGACGCAGTAGAAAAAAATAATCTATTAAAACATTGCATAATTTGCATTGCATTGGAATTGAATTCAGCTGACCTTCCAGTTCACAGCCGCGCTTGTAACCACTACACTAAATAAAGATAAAGCCATTATAAGAACGTATTTATAAAATTATATTAGGTAGGTACTTACCCGTTTCCTATTACAGTCCCCAGATTCCTACTTATGGGAAATGGCGTAATACATGAGGAACATAAGTTAATTTATGTCAAAGAAAAGATAAATCGAGGTAAACTTTAATATTTTACTATTTACCTATTGTACATTTGAGTTTTTATAGGATAATTTCGTTGTCCGTCCGTCGGTCTGTCTGTCAAGATCATTTTTATCCGGAACGGTATTAAGTTGAAATAACTATCAAATACGTAGGACTACGGGTCCATTGGAAAAAACATTAAGCTTCTAAGTCAACGCAATAAAAATCCGAATATTTTGATACTCGCAAATAAATCAAAACTGGTAAGGTATGTAGCGACATCTACAACGCCACATGCGAACTACGAATCAAAGACCTGACGTCACACAAATTCTGCATCGCGCAAGCAGCGTTTACCGCGCGATCAGCATATTTATAACTTTCCGACATCAATCGTTGGGCAGTTACCCACTAGACTCGACACCCATCTGGACGAAGGATTCTTCCATTTCTATAGAGGATGAGTGAACTTTTCACCCTGTTCTTCGTACCTCAATAGGTACTTCCCGTTGACTTAGAATAATGAAATTTGGCAAGAAGCAAGGTCTCATAGCACCAGTACTAGGTCGTTCATTTGTAGTCCTATCACTCACATATCACTTTTTTTTTTCGGTAACAAACTTACATTTGCAGTTGGAGAATTAACCGTGACGTATATCTATGTATGGAAAGTCAAAGTGAAGTTTATTCTTGGGAAAAATTCATTTCAACTACGGAACCCTTCATTGGCTGGTTTTTTAAATGGCTAGATACTGTAAGTCGCACGTCACGTCAGTGGTAACAAAACCAATATTAATTCAAATTCAATTCAAAATATTTTATTTCACATAAACCTACAAGGGCACTTATGAAACGTCAGAAGCTAGGTGCACGGTTCCAATTGGTCGCTTCCTATGGAGAAGACCCGGCAAGAAATTCCACATTAAGTTGGCTTATGATTCTGTTGAACCTCCATAGGTACGTACTAAACTAGACAAAGCTTTATTACTGCCTCAGATGAAACAGGAGATCAGGCCCTGGCCTAATAGAAAGAGGTAAAGAACTTTGACCACTCATACAATACCATGAGCGATTCATTTTCGATCTTTAGCAAATAATCTGAGATTTTTGTTAATGCTGTCTAGGTTTGATATCCATTAAACTTTTCAAGATGAAAAACACTTTGAAATAAAGTGTTTAAGAGAAAAAGAGAGCAATGGTGCTGGCGGCTGAGATAGTAGGAAGATATATGTTTTTTAATAGATATCATATTAATGTCATAATATACAGGGTGGGTGTCTCACGATGCCTCCCGACTTCTTTTACCCTATTTACAGACCGCTTTAATTTAACTGCAAATAGCTCGTCTATACGGAAAAATTTACTTCTTTCTTTTCATAAAACGAACACAACTTTTTTGGAACAACATTTCTAACTTCACATTTAACTAACGTTATAGATTGTTTGATACCGTGCAATTTTGGAGGACCCGCTAATTAAATATGACATGCAAATTATACTTACATTCCGCCAATTGACTGCCGGAATAAACATAGCTTCAGGCGATACCGGACGGAGATTCAATGCTAATACCAGTTACTGACACTCGTATAAAAGCAAGAGCAAGTGCTCCAAAAATTACACACAACAACCACGCTCAATACAAACATGTACTCCAAGGTATTGCGCTGATAATTAAATACTTCACCTTTTTATTGCGGTGTGGGTCATGGGTGACCACCGGTCGCCTGTTTTTTGTGTATCATACAATTTTGATTTTGGAACAAGTGTTAACTGTATCAATTCCGCTCAAATTGTAAAAATATGCTAATTGTTTCTAGTAGTAGCTGTGTCAAACAAAATACATGACTCCTATAAAGTGTTAACTTGTGTTCTGATAGCAGTTCCTGTTTTTCAGGATCTGAATATTCTAGTCATACTAAAGTAAGATAATCAACAATGTACTAATTTGTGTTCTTATTCTTAGGTAGTAGTCTTCCTGTGCGCGGCGAGCCTCGCCTCCGCTGGCCACCTCCTGCAGGCCGCTGCACCCCTTGCATACAGCGCGCCTGTCGCGTACAGCTCGGCGCCCGCCGTCTCCTCTGTGTCGTTCTCCTCGCACACAGCGCACGCTCCCGTCGTAACTAAGAGCTACGCCGCTCCCGCCTACACTGCCTACGCTGCCGGTCCCATCGTAGCCAAGTCCTACGCTCCTTCCGTGTCCTACCAGTCTATCTCCAGTCCCGTCGCGTACTCTAAGACCTACGCCGCCGCTCCTGCCGTCGCGACCTACTCTGCCCCAGTGTACACCAAGTCCATCACTCCTGCTGTGTCGTACTCCTCAATCTCTAGCCACTCCTCTCCTCTGACCTACGCAGCGGCTTCTCCCGTCGTCACTAAGACCTACGCCGCTCCCTCCTACACCACTTACGCCTCTGGTCCCGTCATCGCGAAGTCCTACGCCGCTCCTGCCTACACTTCCTACGCTGCCGGTCCTGCCTACACGTCCTACGCTGCCGGTCCTGCCTACACTTCCTACGCTGCCGCTCCTGCCTACACTTCCTACGCTGCCGCTCCTGCCTACACTTCCTACGCTGCCTCACCCGTCGTAACCAAGACCTACGCCGCACCCGCCGTCGCATACTCCGCTGGTCCCGTGCTCAAGTCCGCTGTGTCATACTCGGCTGCACCCGCCGTCTCTCACGTCTCTTATGCTGGTCTGGGAGCCAACTACGGCTGGTAAACACATGGTTGTTAATATTTATTGTTTGTAAATAATCGCCTGTATATAATAATGTTTGTATGTTCGAAACATAAAACGATGTGAAATCAAAATAATATTGTTTTTCTTTCCTAAATCATGATATTGTACATTTCTGAACAGTTTAAATACGAAGTACCAATTGGATTTTTGATTTAAGTATTCTTATTTGCTCCTGAACGGCTGCGTCTAGGCCTTCTTCATTTTTGGATACAAAAAGGCCTTCATTCTTTATGAAACAATCAACATAAATTCATTTTTAGATAAAGAAAGTTAAACATTGAAGGCAGCTTCCACTGTGGCCTAAACAGGCTGGAAGGCCTTCATTATCAGTTCAAAAATATTTTACAAGGATAATCTTATTCCTAAAGAAGAATGGATAAAATAATATGCAATCATATTTTCTGCAATAATTACCTACTGGGCTACTACCCTGTTATAATTAAGTTTATGTAGTTTTTAGGGTTTCGTAATTCAAAAGGAAAAAAACGGAACCCTTATAGGATCACTGTCCGTCCGTCCATCCGTCAGTCTGTTTGTCTGCCTGTCAATATCCTTTTCTTAGGAGCGTGTTCACGTATCAAGATGAAATTAATATCAAATACGTAGGTCTACGGTCTCTTAGAGCTCTAAAACGATCAAGCTTGTAAGTTAACACAATAAGAAAATGCGTTATATTTTGATACTCGCAAATAAATTGAATCCTATAGGGTATTTCCCATTGACCTAGAATCATGAAATTTGGCAAGCAGCAAAGACTCACAGCACAAGTAAACGAAAAAGTCCGAAAAGCGTTAATTTCTAGTTTTCAAATTCAAATTCAAATTCAAAACATTTTTTTTAAACTCTTCGGTCCATAGAGTGTTAGTAGTACATCAAGATGACTTAAAACTATGTTAGTACGACACAAATACAACAAATAATAGAACACCAGTCAGCCTACAATATGTGCAGCCCAATCCAATGCCTCCAAACAGGACTATGGACGTAGTCTGCAATTACCACATTAAAAAAAATGCGATTACAAACTAATATTTGCAGTCGGAAAAATTGACCGTGACGTATATAAATATATCGATGTATACTGCTGCTTGTACTTTTATGAGGTAATTATTAAATGTATTTTATAATATCAAGGTAGCATATGTTTACTTTTTCAGAAATCAAGGTTAGCTTTTTTATTCTAATTGAGTAGGTACTCAAATCATCAATTCATCATGAATAGGTAACCTCTGCCAGGAGATGGAGAAAGACTACGCCAAACTCTTAACGAGCCGTCAACCGCCAGGTAAACTAACTTAGTTTGCAGTTAATTTAGTTTAGCTTACCAGTTTTTCATGCATGTGGGTGGATGCAGATGTAACGGGCGAACTAAACTAACTAAGTGCAAACTAACTTAGTTTAGCTGGCGGTGGTCGATCGGCGTTATCGGCTAAATTCGTGAACTGGCGACAACCTCCGTGAAGGTTGGCGACAACCCCCAGAATCTTACACTGGTTACAAATAAAGAATTGAATTTTCACTTCTGCCGCGCACGAAGCAGACACAATACTTTAGCTATTGCCATCAACCTGCACTGAAAAACTTTTTACAATAACAAAGAAAAACACTACAAAGTGAAAAATAACTTTATTTTCGGAGGTCGGTGTCTTTGGTTTTGAATTTTCGTTTTTTGCCACTGACTTTAATTAAAACCGAAATTAAAGTGGATTATACAACAAGTGAAAAAAAAAATGGAATTTAATTCGAGGGATACAAGGACCGAGATCATTTTTTTTTGCCACGAAATTTTTGCTCTCCTTTTTACTTTTGATATAGCAAAAAAAAAAATTGGCGACAACAAATTGTCTGCTATAATTGCTGCTTTAGAACGAAATGATTCCGGAGTTAGTGTCTCATTTTCGTTACTATAAGAATTCATTGTATTATAATTATTTAATAGATTTTCCAATGACATAAAACAACCATGAAATCGGATAAAAAATATCCTAACTAAAGTTGGCGGAATGTAATTTTAATTTAATTTAATTGTTTAGCTCTATGGAATAGCTCCATTTAACCAGCTAGTAAGTACTTTCAGCACGTTTTATATATTTACAAAGCATGTGCTCGAAAAGAGCGTTTTCCAAGCAGCCAAACTGTGCGGAAAGTGTCACTTTTTCGCTCTAGTGCTTTTTACTTTTCAGTTTTTTTTTTTTTAACTCCGTCGTCAGCCCGACGCAGAGATTTTATTGTTTGTGAAAAGTTTTACAAATTAGATGATGATGACGATGGCCATAAAAAAGAAACACTATTTACTTACAAGAGCTGCAATTTTAATTAACTCTTTACCGAGTCGTTGAAGTTGAAACCAAAATAATGCGAACACAAATATTCCGTTGCCATTGCCAAAATTGAGTACAATTAAATCGGACTAGATTCAGTGTTACAGTTTTTTTATTTCGCGTCTTATTATCATTAATCCATAATTATTATGGAAGATCTTAAGATCTTGCCACTGACACTATACGCAGAGCAACGGACGAAACCAAGTTGATTCAATTGTGCATACAAACATAATGAGAAGAATACTGTAGATCTTTGGTTCTTCCGGACTCTTAAAGATATACTCAGAACTCTTCCTTTTTGTTGTTTTCTGATTACTCTTGTCTTTTATGTATGCACGTGTTTCTGTGACAAATAATCCTTTTTTTTTCTTTTTTAAATATAAATGTCCTAAAAATCAAATTAAATTGGTATGTAAGAAAATCTCTATTACAATTACCGCTCAAGTGCCCTATTACATTTTTTACGCAAGATAATGATTTTTGACGCTCTAACAGCAGCAGTCAACAATTTTAATTATTTGTTTATGAATAACGATAGTGCCATTCTCTTTTTTGTAAGTTGGAGTTACAACAACTGTCCTTTATTGATTTATATTTTTTAAATAAGATGATTTATAAGATTCAACTTGCTAAGCTAATAGAAAGTTGCCTGCTAATATGTAAAAACATTAATAAGATTTAATTTAAAATAATCCAAAAAAAAAAAACAAACTACAGAAAACATCAGCTAGGTACAAGTTTTAAGATTAAACGTGCCAGTTATTTTGCGCGCAATGTGTTTTGTCATTATTACTTGTTGCCCATAAATACTTATTCACAAAGTTCAAACGTTTTCAAAGTTTCATATAAACGTTGTCTCCATTGACGGTTATCGGGCGGGTTTCATAAGGATTAGCGAACAAACGCCATATTTCATTGACGTCTGGAGCTGTAATTAATCGATCTATTTATGTAACAGTTTTGTGATTTGTAGGCTGTCTCGAGTGCCATCTTACCGTACCGCCATAATAAAAATAATATGCAAGTTGCTGCAAAACCAATGAGGTATAAGACACCCTTTCACTTGATTGATTTTGTCCTTACAGAACTATAGGGAAGGTCTCCAGGGGATTCAATGCTAACACCCTGTTCACAAACACTCGTATAAAAGTGAGAGCAAGTGCTCAAATATTACATTAATCCGATCCGCCTGTCCCTTGCTGTCCTCCACCAACGAAGCCGAAGTCCGTACCCCACAGGCGGTACCCTTAACGTGTAGTCGCTTAGTTTCTAAGTTTCATGCCCTGGCTGGAGGCCTTTATTTATTGAGGTAACCACAGGAAAGTTCGGTTAAGCAGCCGATAACTTCCTAGGTCGACCTGCAAGATGCCATACAAAAAAAAAAAACACAAATATTACAAACAACCAACACGTTAAATACAAGTCAATAATAGCTCTCAAGTCATTGTGCTTATTTTGTAGTATTTATTTTGTGTTAAATTATGGCATTTATTATGAGTACTTCCACTTTGCCCCACCAAGCTGCCCCACTGCCGGGGCAAAATGGAATGCCTAAAATTTTGCAGTGGAATCTGCTCCACTGGTTCGACTTGTTGGGGCAGATTCTACTAGTTTTAAATCTTGTGGATTCTGCCCCACTAGGGTTGGCACCTTAGAATTTGTGAAGGTGCTCGTATTTTATATTTATTTGGAAAAGAAAGAAATGAACATATAAGTAAAAATGTAACTAGGGCTGGTAACGTTACACTTGGGTACTTAGGTAGTTTTTAAAATAAAAGTACAAAAATAATTTTTTTTTATTTAGGTAAGTACTATTTGTTTCTGGAAGGTATCGGGTTGTAAATCACACATTAATAATAACGTGATTTGTAACAAGTAAAATAAAATCGTTGTAAATCCTTTAGTGTATTTACTAAATACACTAAAGTAAACCTTTAAAATCGCAGATATACAATAATTAGTTCATTAATGTTTTTCATACTAAGTTCAAAATCACAAATGAAGTATGATTTGTCGCCATTTAAGAAAACGAAATTATATTAATTATTCTAACTATTAGTAGTTTTAATAATTCATATCATTTCGTTTCATTTTTCCAATCACAAAGAAATAATTTAACTACATACAAACAAACAGCCACTAAACTACTTTACTGGCTGTAAGGAATAAAATCAGCTATAATCACAATCACAGGTTAGTCATGCCCAGGCCCAGGCGGCGGCGAAACGGCCGCCTCCGCCTCCTGAATCTTCTCCTCCGGCCGACGCCGGGTGGCAAGTAGCCGGGGAGAAGAAGAAGGCTGGTAAGGCGACAAGGGCGGCCAAAAGAAGGGCGAGGCGGCAGCGGCGTAAGGAGCGAAGCGTCGCTGCTAGGCTCCG
Organism: Omphaloscelis lunosa; assembly: GCA_916610215.1. Lineage (NCBI taxonomy): Eukaryota > Metazoa > Arthropoda > Insecta > Lepidoptera > Noctuidae > Omphaloscelis > Omphaloscelis lunosa. The sequence continues at coordinate 8,359,456 of OU744255.1, forward strand.
CGCCCCGAAGTCCGCAGCTGTAGTGGTAACACTGCAGCCGGAAGCGGAGAAGAGGGGCGTGTCCTACCAGGACGTGTTCGCCAAAGTGGACGCGGTGATGGACCTCCAGGAGATCGGCGCCGCTAAGGGCATCCGGTTGAAGATAACGGCAACTGGAGCCCGGATGCTGGAGGTCCCTGGTGCGGCCAGTGGCCCGGCCGCTGACGCTCTGGCCGAAAAGCTCAGGGCGTCCCTAAATGCGGACGAGGCCCGAGTGTCCAGGCCCACCAAATGCGCTGATCTGCGCATCCAGGGCCTGGACGACTCCGTGACGGTGGAAAAGGTGGTGGCCGCCATCGCTAAGGCTGGAGGGTGCTCTGCCGAGCAGGTAAGGGCGGGCACCATCCATCCTGACTTCGCGGGGATGCAAGCCATTAGGGTGAGCTGCCCCGTGACGGCGGCCAAAAAGATAGCCGGGGAGGGCCGAAGGCTCTTGGTGGGCTGGGTTTCCGCGCAGGTTAAACTGCTGGAGCCCAGACCTCTGAGGTGTTTCCGCTGCCAGGTGGGACACCACGTGGGGGTCAAGTGCACCTCGGAGGTGGACCGCAGCGGCCACTGCTTCCGCTGTGGTCAGCCCGGTCACAAGGCCGGCTCGTGTAACGCCCCGCCGCACTGTGTTGTATGTGCGGCGGCTGGCAAGCCGGCCGATCACCGGGCTGGGAGCAAGGCCTGCGCTCCACCCGCCAAGGCCAAAGGCAGGGGCAAGTCCTCCGCCACCGCCGTCACCGCCGCAGCCGCCGCCACTACAGCCGTAGCCGCTGCCGCCTCTACCGTTGTTGCCGCCGTCGTTCCCACCGCGGCAGTGCCCTCACAGGGGACTCAGGAGGGGGCAGACATGGAGTGCCAATAATGGCCCCATTACGCCTCCTCCAGGCGAACATCAACCACTGCGCCGCCGCTCAGGATCTATTGCTCCAGAGCATGGCGCAGTGGTCGATTAACATCGCCGTGGTCGCTGAGCCGTACTTTGTCCCGCCCAGGGATGACTGGGTGGAGGACCTGAGCGGCTCAGTGACCCTCATTTCGTCGGCCGCCGCCGGAACTCCGTCTCTCGAGTCTGTCAACAGAGGACGGGGTTGCGTGGCAGCACGGTTCGGGGAGATTGCCGTGGTGGGGGTATACTTCTCCCCGAACCGAACTCTCGCCGAGTTCCACAACTCCCTTGCGGAGTTGAGAGTCGTCGTCGTCGGGTTCTGTTCCCTCCCCGTGCTCGTCCTCGGGGACTTCAATGCCAAGAATCTGGCTTGGGGTTCCCGGTACACGGACACACGGGGCAGGATGGTGGAGGACTGGGCTCTGGAGACAGGCCTAGTCGTCCTAAACCTGTCCCTACGTGTGTGCGGATGCGGGGTGAATCGGTGGTGGACATTTCGTTCGCCAGCCCCGCTCTGTCACCGCGTGTCATTGACTGGCGCGTCATGGAGGGGGTGGAGATCTATTCCGATCACCGGTACATCCGGTTTGACGTCTCCGCCCAGACCTCGAGCGCGCCGGTCCGACAGGCCCCGAGTGGTCCGCGGTGGGCGCTGAAGCGGCTGGACCGGGAGCTCCTCCTGGAAGCCTCAATCGTGCAGGCCTGGGTGTCATCACCGGACAGGCCTGCTGACATCAACGACAAGGTGGAGTGGTTCCGGGAGGCCATGTCCAATATATGTGACGTGGCTATGCCCCGGGTCCGGCCCGGACGTGCTTCGCGCCAGGTGTACTGGTGGTCGCAGGAGTTGGAGACCCTGCGCAGGGCGTGCGTTACTGCGCGACGCCGGTACGCCCGGCACCGCAGGCTCCGTATCCGCCCTCCGGATACGGAAGCCATTCAGGCGGAGCTGTACGAGGGGTACAGAGCGGCGAAGACCGCCCTCCAAGCGGAGATCCTGCGGGCCAGGGCAGTGGCTCGTGAGGAGTTGCTGGAGACTCTTAACAGGGACCCGTGGGGACGCCCATATAAGATGGTGCGGGAGAAACTCCGCCCATGGGCTCCCCCGCTGACGCAGAGTGTCCAGCCCCAGCTTGTGGGGGACGTGGTGAGCGCTCTGTTCCCCCCAAGAGGGGAACACGCTCCCCCGCCCATGGCTCCGCCTACTGCGGTGCCCGATGCGGACCACACCGCCGACGACGACGACGATGCTCCGGAGGTGACCGAGGTAGAAATGAGAGTGGCGGTACGCAAGATGAATGCGAAAAATACCGCCCCAGGACCCGACGGCATACCTGGAAAAGCCTGGGTCCTGGCCTTGGGGGCTCTCGGACCTCGACTAAGGGGGCTCCTAAGCGCATGCATGGAGAGGGGCCAGTTCCCACTTCGTTGGAAGACGGGGAAACTGGTCCTCATCAGGAAGCCGGGGCGCCCAGCGGACTCTCCGTCCGCTTATCGGCCCATCGTGCTGCTCGACGAGGTGGGCAAGCTCTTTGAAAGAGTCATTGCAGACCGCCTCGTCGAGCGGCTGGTGCGGGTGGGGCCGGATCTGGCGGAGAGCCAGTTTGGCTTCCGCAAGGGGCGCTCTACGGTGGACGCCATCATGCGCGTGCGGGCCCTCACGACGGGGGATGCTGTGGCCCGGGGTGGGGTCGTCTTGGCGGTGTCTCTAGACATCGCCAATGCCTTCAACACCCTGCCCTGGAGTTGCATCAGGGAGGCACTCCGGTATCACTGGATGCCGACCTACCTCTGTCGTGTGGTCGAGGCCTATTTGACGGACAGGGCCGTCATCTACCCCGGTCACCAAGGAGAGTGGAACCGGCGAGAGATGTCGTGCGGTGTCCCACAGGGATTGGTCCTGGGGCCGCATCTGTGGGACATCGGATACGACTGGGTGCTGCGCGCCGACCTCCCTAGCGGCGTCAGCGTCGTCTGCTACGCTGACGACACGTTGGTCCTGGCACAGGGGGGGTCGTACCAGGCGGCGGCCGAACTAGCGACACGCGGGGTTGCGACAATCGTCGACAGGATCCGGCAGCTGGGACTCGAGGTGGCCCTGCACAAGTCCGAGGCCATGGGTTTTCATGGACCTCGGAATGCGCTACCGTCGGGTTCCCAGGTAATGGCGGGAGGGGTTCACATCGGCATCGAGTCGACGATGAAGTATCTGGGACTTGTCCTCGACAGCCGGTGGAACTTCGTCGAACACTTCCGACGTTTGGCTCCCAGACTGGAGCGGGCCGGGGCTGCGTTGAAGCGGCCAATCTAGGGGATCCAAACGCCTCCTGCCGGAGGCTCTACGCGGGGGTCGTGCGGTCCATGGCCCTTTACGGGGCACCGGTGTGGGCGCGTTCACTAAGGCTGCGGCCAGCCCGCCGGTTGAACGCGTCCCAGAGGGTCATGGCCATCCGGCTGGCCCGAGGATACCGCACGGTCTCCTGCGAGGCGGCGAGCCTCCTTGCCGGATTACCGCCATGGGATCTGGAGGCAAAGGTCCTCGCGCACATTTGGGAGTGGCGCGAGGAGGCGAAACGCCGGGGCTTAACTCCGCTGCCGCGAGAAATCGCGGCCCAGCGGACAGAGCTCCGGCGGGATCTCATGGCGTCATGGAGAGTGCGATTGTCGCAACCCAGCGCTGGGCACGCCACAATTGCGGCGATAAGACCCCTCTTTGAGGAGTGGCTAGAAAGGCGCCACGGCGTCCTCACCTTCCGCCTGACGCAGGTCCTCACCGGACACGGCAGTTTCGGGAGGTTCCTGCACAGGATAAGGCGGGAGGAAACGCCCGGGTGTCACCATTGTGTGGATCGCCCGGAGGACACGGTGGAGCATACGGTTGAGGTCTGCCCAGCTTGGGCGGAGCATCGCCGTTTCCTCGTGGAAGCGATCGGCGGCGGTGATCTCTCGCGTCCGGCCCTGGTTCAGGCCATGGTACGGAGCGAGAGGAAATGGGAGGCCGTCACCTCCTTCTGCGAAGCGGTAATGCTCGCGAAGGAGGAGGCGGAACGCGTGAGGGAGAGGCAAATTTCGCGCCCTCATGCCCCTAACCGCCGCAGGAGGAGACGCCCAGGGTGTCGGGAATCGCGAGGCGATTTCCGGCCACCGTAGGCGCGGGCTTGCGGACGGTGAGCAATGGGTGGCTCACCGTCCGATAAGGACCAGGCCCGGGTCGACGGCGCGTTGTGTTCCACGCGTGCCTCAAAGAGATGTCAGCAGATTCGAAGGGGTCCACTAGGGCCGATGCCTGCCGGGGTTGCGAAGAAAACCGAAAGGGAGATCGTGGCCCCCGGCAACAGGGCAGCCGAAGGAACACGGGTGGGTTTTAGTCAGTAGGAGTCTGACACGCCCTCCCGCTCCGCCCAGAGCGGGAGAAGTTATTTAATGATTTCCCACCCTCAAAAAAAAAAAAAAGGTTAGTCATGATTTGGCATGAAAAAAAAAAATACAGTTTTCCGATTACCTTATAAATAAGAAACAACTTAACTATATACAAACAGCCACTAAACTACTTTATTGGCCGTAAGGAATAAAATCATAAATAAAATCAATATGAGTTCCGCGTGGATACCATAAAAACAAGTAGGTACCTACTATTCTAGTGTTTTGCTGGGGTCCTTAAAATATTTTATAATAATTATATCGACAAGCAACGATACAGAAGAAAATTTAAGTAACGTTCTTAATCTAATACTAGTATTCATCTATACTTCATTTGAAATAAATAAACCTTTTTTACAGTCCCTTCAACCGATTTTGACTTCTATTGCGTTTGTCGGATGACAAATGGCAGTTGCAGTAAACAGTTGGCATTGTAACCACTTTTTTGTTTTTAATGCTATCCTTATGCCTACGTTATAGAAGTCAAAATCGTTTGCACGTACGGTAAAAAAGGTTTGTTTAAATGTCTAATCTTATTTCATATGGAGTATAGTTAGCTCGAAGGTTACAAGATTGCTTGAAGCGGATATGATGGGAGATTAAATTCCAAAGTCAAAGTCAAATCATTTCAAATAGGCCCATGTATGGCACTTTGAACGTCAAAATTTACAAAATAATATTATTGCTTCTTGTCGCCCCTTCCAAAAGGTAGTTTTCGTATGGAAAAGAATGGGCAAGAAACTTCAACGTTACTCTTTTCCCAGCTCCCAGTTCTTTCGGAGAATTGCCATATAAGTTAAACACTAATATCACAACAAGAACATAAAATCATAAAATGTTAGTAAATCAGTAACAAAATTATACTTACAATTATGCTAATATTGTTAGTACCTATACCATACTGACCTTATCCACAGATGTTGGAAAGGAAAGTCAAAACGGGTAGCAAAAGTATTTAGAATGCTGTTGCTGTTGCTTCGAAGACGGTGCAGCAAGCAATTTGCTTTTTTGCGCATTTCATACGTATAAAGGCTTCTACTTACAGGCGCGACACTAAGACCTCCTTGGTTTGATAAGTATCTCCTTGGTTGCCATGTGTTGAAGTAAAAAGTTCGCTCCATTTTTAAATAATACGACAGTTATGAGTTTTCATAGTAACTTATTTGGCCGCTAAACACGACCGTTATGGATTTTCATACATACAATGCCGCGCCGGCCGGGCGCTTACATGTATTTGGCCAGTACCGCAACTGCGATTTATCTTGAAGAAGGTTGTCAAAACAATGTTTGAATTTCCAAGCGTCTTTGAGAAAAAAACATTTTTACATGACTGTATAAATAAGGAGTGTAGGTAATGCTTTCAGGGTTCATGTATACAGACAAACAAATCAAATAAAAAAAAAAAAAAAACAAATCAAATCTAAGTCAAATGAAATTAGCTAGCGAAACTCTGCAGACGTGATCGGTAGCGATAACTAAACACGACACAATTTATTATTATTATTATTACTTATGAAGTCTTAGAAGTTTAAGATATTATGAGAGTACATAAAGTAAAAAAACCCGGCCAAGTGCGAGTCGGACTCGCGCACGAAGGCTTCCGTACCATTATCTATAAAACCGGCAAAAAAATCACATTTGTTGTATGGAAGCCCCCTTAAATATTCATTTTATTCTGTTTTGTAGTATTTGTTGTTATAGCGGCAACAGCAATACATCATCTGTGAAAACTTCAACTGTCTAACTATCACGGTTCATGAGATACAGCCTGGTGACAGACGGACAGACAGTCAGACGGCCGGACGGCGGCGGAGTCTTAGTAATAGGGCTCCGTTTTACCTTTTGGGTACGGAACCCTAAAAACCGGCTAAGTGCGTGTCGGACCACGCACAATGAAGGGTTCCGTAGTTGGGATGAATTTATCCCAAGAACAAACTTAACTTTGTAGTTGAAAAAGAACATGTTTTTGCAACCGCAAATGTAAGTTGGTCGTTTATTACTCGTTAGCTTGTAAAGCCTACTTAGCTGTGATATTTTTTCTTTTAATTTCGTTATATATATATTACTGCCGTGAATTTTGTCACATATCCCAAATCAACCATTTAGCTGGCAGGGGGAGGGGACTCTAACAAAATTTTGCACTTTAAAGCTTAATATTTCAAAAACGGATCCCGGAATCCAGAAATAGTTTTTATTACAATATTTTGGAACGACATTTTCAACTACACCCCACACTATGGGATAGATGAGAAAAAGAAAAAACATCCCCTGTACGTGTAGGGGAGGTACCTTAAAAAATAAAAATCATGATTTTATTTTATCAATTTTTCGGCGTGATTAATATGTATACTCATGCCAAATTACAGCTTTCTAGTACTAAGCGTCTATGAGCTAAGTCGCAGACAGACAAACAGACGGTCATGGCGGATCTATAAGGGTTCCTTTCGCACTGCAGATTACACTCCTTTGTATCCTATATAGTACATATATTTGTCATTTTACCATTTTGAACAATGTCGTTTTTAGGGTTCTGTAGTAAACAAGGAACCCTTATAGTATCGCTATGACCGTTCTGCCTGTATATGATATGATATATGGCAGAAATGGAGGACAAACTGGGTTTATTCAGCAGTGGGCACCTAGAACAAATCTGTTAATCATGTTGAAATTGATAGGCAAAAAAAAGTATCTTATAGGTACCTACTTACTTTAATGGTATGCTTAATTCATGGAGTTTTAAGAATTGCGAACCTGAAGTTTAATTAAAGTCTTGTGATAAGTTACTGACTTGTAAAACATGGATAGCATTTGGACGTATAACGTCACGCCTGTACTCCTGAAGGGTTAGGATGAGGTGTACCTAGGTACTGCATTTTGCCAGGTATGTTTAAGTCCCTGTAACAGGGGGCGAGCCTATTGGTATCAAACAAACCGAAACTACCATTTGGATGGGGGAACTAAATTCATTCTATTTTCTTATTAATTTCTGACGTTCAAAAGTGCTTTTTATGTAAGTATAACTAAAATAAAAGATATAAATCGGGCATAAGTCTACACTCTAGGCTGCTACTGAGAAATTCGAGATGGGAAAACCCAAAAACAGTTCGCGCGATCCGGGAATCCAACCCTTATGGTAATAAATAATAATGCGCGTTCATTCAAATGAAGTAATTAAAAAAAAAAAAAATCGGAATTAAGTAATTTAATCATACTACAAATGAATAAATAATAACTATGCTCTCATTGAAGTGATCGAAAGAGATTAAAGGTTACAAAAATAAATATCCATTTACAAATAGATATTATTTTAAACATTTATTTGGTTTTGCAGTAATATATTCTAAACTTTTAATACAAACATGTTTTCACCAGTCGTAATTGGCTTCCAGATCATCGTAAGAGACAGCGGGGGCAGCGGAGTATGTCACAGCAGACTTGAGGACGGGAACAGCGAAGTACGTGGCTATGGCAGGAGCAGAATAGGACTTTATTTATAGGAACTTTATTAGCGAAATCGTACTTTTTAAGATGAACACCATCTTAAAAAGTTCAACAAAAATGTCCGCGATGGCATGTCTTCTAAGGATGACCCACAATAACCATTTTTATCTTTCACAATCTGATAAAAATGTAATTGTTATTTCCGAAGCTATTTTGACCGTTATTATATTAATTCTTATCCAATAAACTATGTTACTTAAATTGAGCATTTAATTTAGATTAAAATATCATCATGACATCATTTCATTTAAATGAATAGTTTAAAAGATATTACGTGTGACAAAATAATTATGGTTGACCGTAACGGGGGTGCAGCGGTAGGAGTCAATGACCTTTTCCTTGGCTATTAGGTACGTAATCCCGATACCGGTAGTTCGTTCCCGTGGGATATTTTCGGACATCCACGCGGGTGAAGCCGCGGGAAATGCTAATTATTCATAAATATCAGTGTAGTACCTTGTACCTTGTAATATTGAACGTGGAGTAATATTTGGAGCACTTTCTCGCGCTTATATACGATTACTATGAACCGTGTGTTACCATTGAACCCCCAGGAGACTTTCCCTATAGTTCTGTAAGGACGAAATCAATCAAGTGAAAGGGTGACTTCTCAGTGTTTTTTGCAGCAAGTAAGTAAGTATCTTTATTTGAATAAAATGTGATAAATATAAAGAAGGTTTCAGACATCTAAGGCCCTAGTTGTAACAGGCGCCCGAAGCGCGCGTCTTATACGCTGCGTTTTGGGCGCTCAATGAATTTCTATGTAACGAATTACATCAAGTGCTGCCGTCCAAGGGCGCGCGTATGCGAGGAAGTCCGCAAGGTATACTGTGGCCCCCGGCAACATAGCAACTGAAGAAACACGGGTGAGTTTTAGTCATTAAGAGTCTGACACGCCCTCCCGCCCAGAGTGGAAGAAGTTATTTGGTAATTTACCACCCAAAAAAAAGGGCGCGCGTCATGTAATCCGTAACTTGATTTGTTTCATTCTTTAGAGTAGGACACATTCCATCGTAATAAAAAATGAGTAGGTTTCTAGTATTACTAATTAATTTGTAGTATGATTAAATTAGTTACTTCTGATTCATTTAAATAGATAAGCATTAATAATTATTAATACCATAAGTTTTCAATTTAAAGTCAGTTTGAAAACTATTTGATTTTAAATTGATTACTGATGATCACAATAAAGTGATTGTTAATTTGATCAATAATTTAAAGTGAATCATGGTATAAAATACTGTTTTACAAGTCAATTGTCACAAGACGCACCTAATTTACTTACTTTTTATACTGGTGGCAATTCTCAAAACTCCATTAATTATGCATGCATACCAAAAAAATAAGTTGGAACCTATAAGGTTTTTTCTTTTGCCTACCACTGTCAACATAATTGCAGTAAAACTGAAATGATTTTGTTAATTTAAACCAGTCTTTGCTTGTTGTGAGAAATCTCTTTATCATTCACGCTATGGATACCTACAGAAGTTGTGATCCCACATTATAATAGTAAGCATATTTTTTTGCTGAGGAAGCCAGTAACCTTACCATGATAAGAGGAAGAAAAAGTCAAATGTCTAGATATATTTTATTTAGATTTTTGCTTTGACTGTCGTTAATAAAGTCTTATCAATAAATATGAACCATAAACAAGTCATGTTTACCACTCGTAGTTGGATCCCTCACCAGTGTAAGCAACGTGTGATACGGCGGGTGCTGCGGAGTAAGTCACAGAAGACTGTACGGGAGCTGCGGCAACCGCGGGAGCAGCAAAAGTCTTGGCTACGACCGGAGCAGAGTATGTTGTGACGGCGGGAGCGGAGTACGCTGCTACGGCGGGTGCGGAGTACGCCGCTACGGTGGGTGTCGAGTACGCCGTTACGGCGGGTGCAGAGTACGCTGCTACGGCGGGTGCGGAGTACGCTGCTACGGCGGGTGCAGAGTACGCCGCAACGGCGGGTGCGGAGTATGTAGTGTAAGCAGGAGCGGCGGCGGCATAGGTTCTAGCTACTACGGGAGCGGAGTACGTTGAAGCAGCTGGCGCAGATGCAGCATTGGCAGAAGACTGCCTAGTCACAGAGGAGTAGGACACTGCGGGAGCTACAGCCTTGTTGTACACTGGGGCAGAGTAAGCAGCTATAGCGGGAGCGGCGGCGTATGTGGAGTACGCTGGAGCGGCGGCGTATGTAGAGTACGCCGGAGCGGCGGCGTATGTGGAGTACGCCGGTGCGGCGGCGTATGTGGAGTACGCGGGGGCGGAGGCGTATGTGGAGTACGCGGGGGCGGAGGCGTATGTGGAGTATGCCGGAGCGGCGGCGTATGTTGAGTACACCGGAGCGGCGGCGTATGTGGAGAACGCGGGGCCGCCGGCCGCGTATGTGGCGACGGGAGCCGCTGACGAGAACGACACGGAGGGGACGGCGGGCGCCGAGTTGTACGCTACTGGCGCGCTGTACGTAACAGGTGCAGCGGCCTGCAGGAGGTGGCCAGCGGAAGCGAGGCTCGCCGCGCACAGGAAGACTACCACCTTGAATATAAACATGTGTGCATTATGATTTCTGGCGTAAAAGTGACTGAGTTACATCCTGAACAAGATTGGTAGAAAAGTTCCATTGCTTTTTATTTTAACAACAAACTGCGATCACTAATTCGTGTAATGTGGTTGTGATACCAATATTCAGCTGCAGATGCTTAAAGGCTGATACCGATGATGAAAAGTTATCCAAAGCTTCTATCACATAACGGGGCACTATCGGAGTATTCTCTTGGGGTCTAACAAGTATAAAAAAATCACTAGTACCTTGGTGTACATGTTTGAATTGGACGTAGTCGTACGATGCAATACTATTTGGAGTACTCGCTGGCGCTTTTATATGAGCGTCTGAAACTGGTTCAGAATCCTAGCTGACATAGATTACAGTTCAATTTGTTTATGAGGGTAATATCGGTCAAGTGCGAGTGCGAGGGTGATTCACCCATGTGTCTAACTGAAACAGAAAATGTTGTTCACATTTCCAACTGCGGTAGGTTGTAAATAAGGCAAGGCAAGGCAAGGCTTGGTTGGTTCAAGGCATATTAGACATGTCGCAGACCGTAAAATTAATTGAAACTATTAGTAAGTAGTTTAAGTACCCACGTACATGCATATATATTCATGAGTATCTGGTAAGCTTAACATATATATACCTAATACGTATTAAAAATTCAAAGAAATTAGATTTTAAGAATTCGTAAATATCTTGCGGAATCTTGTGTTTATTTGGAAACTTCTTCTGTCTTTAAAGATCGTAGGATAAATGACATCGAATAAGAAAAAACATTGAATTAAGAGAATTGTAATAATAGGAGGAGGATAATAAAGAGGTTCCTCTCTCTAGAGCCCTGACCACCGGCATCTTGGACCCTGTTCCTGATGCCGATGGGCCACTATTTTTTATATTTTTAAATGTTTTTTTAATGATTTTTTATAAATATATTTAAAAATGTAAACAGTATGTACTGAAAAGAAATAAAATTATAATTGTAATGATAATATTATTGTAAATGGTTTGGTTTGCAAAAAATCGTCAGTTGATATTACTAGTTACGAGGTAATTCTTAAAAAAAAACCACGTGATCAAGCATAAGTAGCTAAGTATATAATTCAATCATTCTGCCTCTAGGTTTTTGTAAAATAACCTTTTATCCCTAACCTGAAATTAAGCTGGTGAAAGCTGTAGGATAATGAAGGCTGTTGGTGCTCCCGTTTAACTGTACGAATTATCAATTATTAAAAAATAACGTTGGTTTATTTTTCCAGTGTTTTTTTTTTTTGGGAAAGCTATTTTCTTACAGCCATTTTCATGGAAAATTGTTTCAATTTCTGTGTACAAGATCTGTATTTCGGGCCATATTATTGTTTAATCTACCTCCTGACTGTAGAGTGACTGTGACTGTAGAGTCACTACTATTGGTGCCTACTATGCGATTCGACGTCCAGTCTGGCATAATTGGCTTAAAAGTTGCAACATAATATTTAAAAGCCTGAGTAAATGTCAAGTTTATATGAATAAGCGTTAAAATAATGTGTATATCAGTTCGTACTAGTTTGTGTTATGAGATGATCTCATTATTTATGTTCTACCTGATTAGACTAGTCTGAATAGCAGGGTCGTTAAATTCGGAGCAGTTTTATAAATAGGGTTAAAAAAATTACTAACATATTTTTATGCTTTTATTTCGTTGTTTTATCTACAATCATTATAAGTATACAGTCGCATAATTATTATCAATAAATATGTATGTATCAACAAAAAAGGTTTTCACCAGCCGTAGTTGGCTCCCAGACCAGCATATGAGACGTGAGAGACGGCGGGTGCGGCCGAGTATGACACAGCGGACTTGAGCACGGGACCAGCAGAGTATGAGACGGCGGGAGCGGCGTAGGTCTTGGTTACGACGGGTGCGGCAGCGTAGGAAGTGTAGGCAGGAGCGGCAGCGTAGGACGTGTAGGCAGGACCGGCAGCGTAGGACGTGTAGGCAGGACCGGCAGCGTAGGAAGTGTAGGCAGGAGCGGCGTAGGACTTCGCGATGACGGGACCAGAGGCGTAAGTGGTGTAGGAGGGAGCGGCGTAGGTCTTAGTGACGACGGGGGAAGCCGCTGCGTAGGTCAGAGGAGAGGAGTGGCTAGAGATTGAGGAGTACGACACAGCGGGAGCAATGGACTTAGCGTACACAGGGGCAGAGTAGGCTGCGACGGCAGGGGCGGCGTACGCGACAGGAGCTGAGATGGATTGGTAGGACACGGAGGGAGCGTAAGACTTGGCTACGACGGGACCGGCGGCGTAGGTCGCGTAGGCGGGAGCGGCGTAGGTCTTGGCTACGACGGGTCCGGCGGCGTATGTGGCGACGGGGGCGTGCCCGGTGTGCGAGGAGAACGATACGGAGGAAACGGCGGGCGCCGAGCTGTACGCTACAGGTGCAGCGGCCTGCAGGAGGTGGCCGGCGGAGGCGAGGCTCGCCGCGCACAGGAAGACTACGACCTGGAATATAAAAGAAAAGGATTGAACTAGAGATATTTATAGGACTAATGAATACTTTCTGATTGAATGTTTAGACAGTTCAATCGGTGCTTAATCAAAAAAAGTACTATATATTAGCCCTTTAGGATCGTGTCAATTAACACTTAAAGAAAATCAGAATAGCCGTTCACATAATGATGTAGTTTCTAAGACTCCAAATATTTAAGCACTTGAACAATTTAAATTCAATAAATAAAATCACTGTAGTACCTTGGTGTACATGTTTGTTTTGTGGTAGGTTACTGATTGTAATAATTTTTGGAGCACTTGCTTTCGCTTTTATATCAGCGTCTGCAAACTGGTATTAGCATTGAATCTCCATGAGATATTGCCTAGAGCTCAGTTTGTTCCGTCAAGACAAAACCGGTCAAGCACTAGTGTGACTCACAGCTCGAGGGTAACGGCACAATTAGTATTTACGCAATTCTAGTACTAGGTCTGAGTGTAATGTTAATGTCAAAGCTCATAGCCGCAATTTTGCGAATGGAATATTTGAGGCGTAGAAAGAGATGGGTACTACCTTCCTCTTGTTCTATTAAAATTTTAGGAACATGCCATGCGTGGTGGTCAGGTTATTGTGTTTCTTCACCATTTGATTGTTTCTTGTGTCAGTCAAATACATTATCACACTTTCTATAACAATCCGAAGGATTTTGAAGGAAATTCGTAATCCATTGGTTCATATGTTTAATAAAATTGTGTGTTCGACAACGTTAAGAATAGCATGAGGATTGTGAGTGTATTTTATTACCCTTTCCCCTGTTTATGAGATTATATCTATATTTTATGGCTGACTTGGTTGATCATGGACTTGAAATAGGCTAGGTTCTCTTTCATTGTGTACTTCTTAATTTTCAACAGAGGAAGTATTTCTTGATAAAATAAGGCCGCGCGCACTTTGGATGCGTTTTCGTACGAATTTCACTCGTGCGTTCACGTACGAACACGCACGGACGATCCCGACCTTCCAAGTACAAAGCGAGCGCGCAGAATGGGTGCGACTTTGTCGTACGTATACGTACGTATAGTTCCGACGTCCGAAAACAATTCGAACTTTTATGGATTTGTTCTATTTGACGGAGAAAAACGTATCCAGTGTGCGCACTCAATTTGTACGACCATGATCGTACGTGTACGCGTGAGTGAAATTCGTACGAAAACGCATCCAAAGTGCGCCCGGCCTTATGCTTGTGACTTAAACTTTTTCGTTATAAGTCACAGCTGGCAATCGTACTATTTCGAGAATGCATCGTCTCATTTCATGGCTTCCACGAGTGATGATTCTTAAATATACTTAAATCGAGTGTACATAGTGTAGTGTACTTAAGTACAGTAAGCATATTAGCGGCGGACGAATATGTCCGCTGCTAATTTACTTATTAGCTAATTACCAGAGCATGTATTTTTATTCAGCTTAGATAGAGAAGACGAAGATAGATGAAGGAATGCATTCCTTTTACTAAATTTGATATGATATGATGATTTTCTTCTCTTGATAAATATTAGTATGTCATTTTGTTTACAGGCAGTCCATCTCTGGACTGAGACTTTCCAAAGCATTATTTCTAGAATGTCCACATCTCTGGCTTCCTCCATACTTACTAAGAAGCAGGTCCCGATACATAAATAAATAAATTAAAGGAAATTTTATTTTACACACAGACAACAATAAATCAATTCAGTCTATCGTAGTCCCCTGCTGAAAATAGGTATCTCTTAAGTTGCATCAGAACGCCCGTTTCTCCGGCTTCCGCATCCAGTCTGTCCAGCCGCCTCAAACATGTACTGCACTTGTGGATTTCATGGTATGTAGCATAGTTGTGATATAACGTGGTCCAGTGTGAACGAGTCTCTAAAATGCTTGTCGCGGTCCGTTTCGTAGACGATTAATAGTAACCAAGATTTAAAAAATATAATTTAAGAAATAAAACGAAAATAACCCTGAATAATTTTGACAAAGTACCTAAGTAATTAACATTAATCTGAAAAATGATATTTTTTTACTTTTACCTATTTGTCTGAAGTCTGGAGTAAAGTTGATGCAAGCTATTGCCATTAAATCTTGGAGATGTTCATCGATAAGTAGAAATCAAAATTTATTGAAGGTCCGCACAAAATACGTCGTCGGTCCACTTGCGGACAGACCGCGCCGTCCACCATTTGGTGACTCCTGGCATAGTGTGCCATTTTGATAAACCATTAATTTTCCTGACTATATCTACAAATTCTGTTCCATTTAGTGTCCTCGGTGAGTAATGGCCATTCGGACGTCATGAAATAGCCACTTAGTTTAGCTATTTGGATAGTTTGGAGCCCGTGTGCATTGTAGGTAAATAGAAAAAAAAAAATGAAAAAAACATGTTATTGCCATAAAAACGTTCACACAAGAATAAAGGCGGATTAACATTACAAAACTACTTGCGAAAACTTAGTTATTCATTGATAGTTTCACGTGTAAATAGATAATTGTTTTCACGTAAAACTATTAATGGATAGGTTCAGACCAAATAAAAAACTAAGACATAGCGCTGCGGACAATACAGTGAAGCATGTCAAAACTACACCATCGGTCTGTGCATACACGCTCACACGCACATATTGACAACCAATTACAATGAAACTACACCTTACTACGTGAACACATGTTTATGAAACCGGCTTCACGTCACTGTTTCCAGCGCTATGTCTTGGTTTTTTATTTGGTCTGAGTGAATAGATAACTAAGTTTGCGCAACTAGTTAAGTAATGTAAATTCGGCTTATTATTGGTAGTTAATGGATCATTAACATTAATACCCGTCTATGAGTATGCCAGCAATAATATAGGCTTTTGCATGTTTATGACTTTGTAATAGGTACCTAAATACAGAAACCAGTAAGTATAAGAACTTCCGCTGCTTTAGTAGTTTAGCTATTCAGTTAAATGTTATTCAAATAGATTCTTGGAACGAGTTTTGAGGACGTCTTGTGAAATTATTTCCCCTGCGTTGAAATTTTTCGTCGGTTATTTAAAAAAAAAAATCTGCTGTTCCATACATTTTGACCGCGTAGGTATTGCACTTTTCTATGACTAGCAGATTTTTTTAAAAATAATCGGCGAAAAATTTCAACGCAGGGGGTGTTCAGAATCATGTACTGAATCGTGTTTTCGCGTCGATGTCCCTGCCATACTGTATTATCAAATTCTACTGTAAGGCAGGTCGCGCACTAGACATAAACTTGTATTACAACAATTGTGGTGCCACATTTGAAACGCGATACATTTAACGCCCCAGTATATTTGCGCGCAAGCATGCACAACAAGGAAACTTTTAAGGCTCTTTCAAACAGGCGCGACACGCGACGCGACACAAAGACACCGCTCGTCGCGCGACGAGCGGTGTCTTTGTGTCGCGTCGCGTGTCGCGCCTGTTTGAAAGACCCTTAAATAGCGGGTGCAGTTTGTGGTGAGTCGTCTGTCGCGCTACACGAATTCAAGATCGAACACGTTCGTTTTTGTGGCGCTGTGATTTGCAAAAATGAAAGACAGCATTGCAGCGGCGGGGTGCAATTTTTATGAGAGCGAAGACGAAGCAGAGCCGGTCTTAACTTACTTATTTATGAATAAACATATTTATTAACTTAAAAACAAAAGTCTTTCCTTAACTGAATTTAACACCATCTATCGCCAAGTAGCAGAAACAAAAAAAAAGACTCATAACTAGCTCGATATTGCTTCGCTGTCTCTACTCTATCTGAATGGACTTCCGATTCAATACGCAAATACTGTTAAAAACCTGGGGGTGACCATAGGCTCTTACTTATCGTGGACTGCCCATGTTGGTCAAGTCAGTCGTAAAGTGCACTACACGTTCCATTCGTTGAAATGCCTCCAGAGCTTCTTGCCTTTGAGTATCAAAATCTCCCTTGCTGAAAATCTCATACAGCCCATCATAGACTACGTTGATGCCTGTTATTTGGATGCCATCGAGGAGCTTTTAAATAAACTTGAACGTTTGCAAAACATCTGTATTCGTTTTGTTTTAAACTTTAAAAATCACGTTTCTAGCTTTCGCAAGATACTCAAGTGGCTCGATATTCGACTTCGCAGGAACTCTCGGATATTCTTCATATTCTTCACAACCCTAAAACGCCACCTATCTGCGGGAACGCTTTCCCCGTCCTTCTGATGCACCTTGCAGGTCGCATCTTAGATATCTCGTTAAATCCCCTCCCCACTCAATCGACTTCTACTCCTACTCCTTTAGTGTGCACGCGGTTCGGTCGTGGAATTCACTTCCACCTGACATTACAGATTGCCAAACTGTTGCAGTTTTTATAAGAAGAGCGAAAGAACACTATCTTTCCACTTCGTCACAATTGCATATTATGTATTTATTATTTTATACTACATAATAATTAAGTATTTATATCTATTTTAGTGATATGTATTTTAGAAGTATGTATTTAAGTATATTCTCTTAATGTATGTTTATATTTAAATAGTTAAGTTTTAATTTTATGTTTTTTCTTCTAATATTACAGACGTTGTCTACATCTCTTTAACTACTTTCTTATCGCAGGTATGCTGGAAGAGATTTATTTAGAAATAAGCATAGCCTTTGTACGTATTTTTCTGTTCCTTTCTTCTTGGCTGTTGATATATGTGTGTACATAAAATTTTAAATAAATAAATAACTTATCAGTTTTTTACAGAAATAAATTCAATAATATTAGAAACTATCATTCTAAAATTATTAAAGGTATATAAATAATCGAATAAAATACACTTGAGCGGGTGAAAACTAAATTCAATTTACAATATTCCTCTATTTCGTTCTCACTGACGTATTTTTTCTAAATCTGTCTCTGTCGTAACCCGTTGTGTACCGGCTTTCTTTCGTTCTTATCAAGCGGTGCAACGTGAACTTAAGTGTCGTCATGACGGGATCGCTAATGTATAGATTTTTAGTTCCCGATTATGACGTTTTGACGCCGGATTATTTCAGGACATTTTTTTTTTGTTGTTGTATAAAAAAAAATTGTTTTAGTTGTTTGAATGTTATGGTGAATTAAATACTCATAGAGTTATTATATTTTTTGGCAATGGTAGACACTATTGACTGTGCCATTTTTCAATTACGGTAGACTTGCTGATGCGAACCTCCGAAGGGATGCCGGTAGGAATCGTGTTCTATGGTGCTCGCAACTGGAAAATTTGAATTTTACGTTGAGTTTATTACAGAGGTTGAAAAAACCCTATAATAGACAACCATGTATGTGTTTTGAGACATTCGATGTTATAAATGAAACTTTTCTTCGTCGAAACGGGTAAACCTAATAACGTCTATTTTTCTCATTAATTGCTACATCAAAAAATCTGTATCGTCGAACGATGATGTCGACATTCTGGAAGCTGCGCCATTCGATGTGCGTGTACACGATACATTTACTCGAAGCTAAAATGTACCGCATTTTTGCGACGTACATAAATGTAGGGTGCGTGTAGCGTATGGTTTTTTTTTCGTGGGAAATTAGCAAATAAGTTTTCCCGCCCTGGGCGGAGCGAAAGGGTGTGTCAGACTCTTACTAACTAAAACCTACGCGTGTTCCTTCAGTTACCATGTTGCCAGGGCCACACTATCCCTTTCAGACTTTACCGCGATCCCGGCTTCCTAGCCTACCCTTTTTTTTGGGTGGGAAATTATCAAATAACTTCTCCCGCTCTGGGCGAAGCGGGAGGGCGTGTCAGACTCTTACTGACTAAAACCCACCCGTGTTCTTTCAGTTGCCCTGTTGCCGGGGGCCGCCATCTCTTCCTAACCTATCCTGACGACCGCTTTTGGTGGTTTTAGGTTAGATCTTAGGTACCTACCGTATGTAACCAGCACATGAGATTTATATTTTTTTCATTCCTATTTTTAAAACGGCTATCGTTTGCTTAAAAAAATATATATTTTTCAATGCGACGGGTGTCTTTTGGGACAAATCATAGTAGTGATTCCCCAGCATGAAAAATAATGCGACCTTGCAGACGAGGTGCTGGCAGGCTCTGAAAATCCGCATAAAGGTGACGCGGACGCCTAAATTTAGCTAAATTGGCATATTGACTTCCCAGCAGTTTATTGGCCATTTAATTTGATCTATAGATTTAGATTGATTAAAATATAAATAGCATTTATTTGGACTTAATTTTTCTTTCAATTTCAGATAGTCTCATCGATTTAAATCATAATAGGGGTCATGCCTGGGAAAAAAAAATCTAGTTAGTCCGTCAGTCAGAAATATTAGACACGTAATGCTTTATCATATTAATGATAAATGACATTGATAAAATGTATTAAAGTTGGGGAACGGGGTTCGCTACGTCACAAGTAATTATAAAATCTACATACTCGTGACGTCATGGCACATTTTAACTCAATATATCGCCGTAATCTTTTGATAACGTAAAAAAAGAAAAAAAATACGTGTCCAATATTTTGTAATAATCTATCTGTAGGGCAAAAAAAAAATTGTCATCCTCCCTATTATCAATCCAATTTTATGTTACCTGTTTAAGTTATTGGATTTAGCCATATAAATTGATTGATGATTGAGACTGTAGATTCCAAAACTCAGAGAGGAGGTAATAGTTAAAAGCTCCGTGTTTTCTCCTACAAGATTTTTCAAGATCTTTGGTGTTGTGTAAACTTTCATAAAATCAATTATGAATTCAGGTATCGTAATAATTGGAAAATGGTAATAAAATACGGAAATATTTTTTAGTTTTTATTTTTCGTTTCAAGTTACGAACATACAAACATTTATATACAGTCGACTAATTACTAACAATAAATATTAACAAACATGTGTTTACCAGCCGTAGTTGACTCCAAGACCAGAGTAACTGACGTGAGAGACGGCGGGTGCGGCCGAGTATGACACAGCGGACTTGAGCACGGGACCAGCAGAGTATGAGACGGCGGGAGCGGCGTAGGTCTTGGTTACGACGGGTGCGCCAGCGTAGGAAGTGTAAGCAGGAGCGGCAGCGTAGGAAGTGTAGGCAGGAGCGGCAGCGTAGGAAGTGTAGGCAGGAGCGGCAGCGTAGGTCTTAGTGACAACGGGAGCAGCCGCGGCGTAGTTCAGAGGAGCGGAGTGGGTCGAGTATGAAGAGTAGGATACAGCGGGACCTACAGACTTGGCGTACACTGGGGCAGCAGAGTACACAGTGGGGGCTGAGATGGTCTTGGTAACAACGGGGGCCGAGGCGTAGGTGTGGACGGCAGGGGCGGCGGCGTAGGTGTGGACGGCAGGGGCGGCGGCGTAGGTGTGGACGGCAGGGGCGGCGGCGTAAGTGTGGACGGCAGGGGAAGCGTATGCGACGGGAGCAGAGTGGCTAGGGATGGTCTGGTAAGAGACAGCCGGAGAGTAAGACTTGGCGACGACGGGAGCGGCAGCGTACGAGACGGGTGCGGAGTTGGTAGAGATAGACTGGTAGGACACTGACGGGGCGTAGGACTTGGCTACGACGGGACCGGTGGCGTAGGTGGCGTAGGCGGGAGCGGCAGCGTAGGTTTTCGTTAAAACGGGTGCGGCGGCGTATGTGGCGACGGGAGCGTGCGCGGTGTGCGAGGAATACGACACGGAGGAGACGGAGGGCGCCGAGCTGTACGCTACGGGCGCGTTGTATGCTACGGGCCCAGCGGCCTGCAGGAGGTGGCCGGCGGAAGCGAGGCTCGCCGCGCACAGGAAGACTACGACCTAGGAAAAGACCACAATTAATATACATTGTAGTTAATCTCACTATAGTTTGATTAGATTTTACAGATCCTGAAAAGCAGGAATTACTACTAGAACACAAGTTAACACTGTATTGAAGTCACGTATTTGAATCAGTAAGTAGGTACTAGAAATCACAATTTTGAACCAAAACTTTTTGAAAAACACCAAAGGGCATCAGATCAATAATAAACAATTTTTTTTTTGTCGAAATTCAATATTAAAATTCACTGCGTACCTTGGAGTACATGTTTGTATTGAGCGTTGTTGTTGTGTGTAATTTTTGGAGCACTGGCTTTCGCTTTTATATCTCGTCTGCAAACTGGTATTGGTATTGAATCTTGTAGTGGATCAGCCGCGGGCACTTTCGGTTTCAATGTCAAGGTAACTCCACCCGGCATAATAAAGTTGTGTAATCTGCCCGAGGCAATATTAAGTAGCATCGAATGTACTCCATATCTGTTAATTAAAAAGGAAGTTATTCACGGAAATTGGTTGTGGTGTAAATAAAATCAATGGGTTTGAAGACGATTAATAAACCATAAAACTGTTAAAATATATTATGAATCTTGTTGTTTATAGGGATATCCGGTTATAAGACGGTATTTATTAGAACTGTTACGTAATAATTAGATAATCATATTAATATATTTGTAAGTTTTATGAGGAGCGCAAGAATATGTGTGAAAGATGTTAGATGCCCTGAAAAGGAACTAAACTTTGCTTTTCTGAGATGTTGATGTGACTTGCTGACGACTCGGACATATTCGGACAGTGTCCGAATCCGAATTTTTGTCAGTAATGATTCGGACACCAATAAAAAAGTCGTTTTGTACAGTCAGATAACAAACTTCTAACGATACCTTAGTTGTAGAAATCCGTCGTCCGCCCAGCCTGTAGTTGTAAAAATAGTTTTGATAACGCCTTTTTTCCACATATATTTTAAAACTTTTTTATTAGACTGTACTAAACAGCTTCAATAATTTGATGGTGTCCGAATAGTCAGTGAAAAACATATTTAAATTAAAATGTGTCATTTCGGACACTGTGTCCAAATATATTGTGGTGTCCGATTCGTCAGCAAGTCGTAGATGCAGAGTGAAATGTGTCAAGGTCTAGTACATTATTATGTAGGTCGATTTTAAAATGCTTTTAAATAACGAACTTTTACATTTTCAATAGTTTATTTTTCATTCACATATCATATTTATTTACAAATTCAAAGAACAACAGACTGTTGATGAATTACCAGCCAAGCTTGTTTCCATAGCCGCCGCTACCGTAGCCGCCATGTCCGTAGCCACCATAGCTGCCGTATCCGCCATATCCGCCATACGCACCAGTAGCGTAGCTGGGAGAGTGTTCTTTGTAGACTGAGACGGAAGACACAGCGTTACCGAGTCCGCTATAACCGTGAGAACCAGAACCCAGTCCGTTGTAGCCATTGGAACCGTAACCGAGACTGTTGTAGCCATGACCGCCATAGCCGCCAAGAGCGCCAGAATATCCTCCAAGAGCACCGGAATAACCTCCAAGAGCGCCAGAATATCCTCCATGACCGCCAGAGTATCCACCGTGGGCTCCAACGTAATCTGCTCCAGTGGCAGGGACGACTTTGGTCACGGAAGTGTAAGAGGTGGCTGGGCTGCCATAGCCGTATCCGCCATAGCCGCTGCCATAGCCACCGGAGCCGCTGCCGTAGCCACCGCCATAGCCACCGCCATAGCCACCGTAGCCGCCATAGCCACCGTGGCCGGAGAAGCCGCTATTCAAACCGCTGTTGTAGAGGTTTCCTGCACGGGCCAAGCCGAAGAGGCAGACAGCGATGGCGAAGATCTGTAAGAATAGAAAATTTATGAAAATGGCCAATTGAAACAAAGGGATGTCATAATATATTGTGATCTAGACTGGCACTACTCAAGTTTAAAGTAGGAGTACATCAGAAGATTTTATTAGGATTACTAATCTGACAAGCAAACTGTGACTATGGAATTCCTAGGATCGTTCTTCCTAGGATGACTGTATCAAAGTTCCAAGACAAGCAATCGCTTTCAAAGCGATTTGTATTTCTACAACGATTTTCAATAGGATTGACAAGTGCTTTTCTGTAGCTTATGTCAGTCCCATAATGACATTTTTTACATTTCCATAATCGTTACTGCTACAAGAATATCTCTTTGTCTAGGCCTTAAGGAGTCTTTAAACATAATGTTTCAAACAAAGAAATGATTACTTCGAAATTAAACCGCTAAACTGAACAATGCAATTAAGATTTAAACACTGTATAATATTCAATTAATTACCTTAGTGAACATGTTGCTGGTATCTTCAACAGTGATGAGTTGAATGTGTTAGAAGCTATTGTTTCACTCTTTTATATTAAAAATGTAGGAAATAAGTATTATTTTTCAAGGTCCCAGTAGATTTTGAGAAAACCGGAGCGTAACGAAATTAATTAGGCTTACGTTTAAATGCAATATTAACTAATGTATCCATCGAAATAAGACAGGCAATTGCGAATCTTACTGTCTTGACTATAAGAAGGCTTTTCAATTAATGGTTGTGATATATCTTGATCTTTAATTTATAGTGTTATCTTGAGAATTGTTGTACAAGGGTTGGCATTAGAGTAAACTACAAAACGCGTAGTAATTGATTAATTAATTATTCATTTTATTTTGGCTTTTTGGTAGGTGATAATTGTTTTGTTATTATACTTTTGATCTTCATGACTCGGAAGTAATTTTACGTATTTTGAGAATTGGGTCACTTGTTCATAGTATTAAGCTTCAATCAATTATTTACTATTTAGCCAATTCCATTCTACAGCTAGACATAGGCCTTTCTCAAGTAGCGTCATAGTATAGCTTCGGTACAATGACTTACTAAACTCTCCATTGTATGGAGATGACGGTTGCGCTCGTTTCGCCCTTGACACAACAAAGATAGTGGATCGACTGTGAGCGCGGTTGCTCATAAGTTTAATTGTAATAAGATCATGTACGTAACTTCTTTTGTAAATGCAACTGACACCTCTTCGTGTGGTCCTCAACTGACAATTTAAGTAATAGTTTCTCAGTTTTCAAGCCTCACATTCTGTTTCTTCTATCGTCTGTACTTACTAGTAGTTCCAGTCAGCAGGTTGGAAATGGGGCTAACAGCCCAGGGGCTCCGGATACTTACTTATATTATATCGACTCGTAAAGGTTTTTTTTTCGACTCTTTTATCTGCCACGAATGTTTTATGTGGTTGGCATAATTTCTGTCAGAATTGTTTATTATTCCAGAAGGAAGTTGAATTTTAACAAATAGCCTAAAGGGATTTCAATGTCAGAATTAAAAATTCTTAAGAATCAGTTTATCTAGGTAATTTGGGGATTTTTTTTTAGGCTAAACCTAGACACTTATGTCCTGCTGCAAATTAAACGGTAAATATAGATGTACTCAATTTAAAATTGGTCACAACTATGACCAATTTTATATTTAGTACGTCTATATCTAACTAACTAGTTAAGATGTTAATATAAACAAGATTTCAAAATAAGTAAATCCTGTTTATTTGGCATTTTATGCCTAGTATTTATATCTATCAAGATATTAATAGTATTTGAGACCTAGAGGAAGGATGTACTGATGACACGGTATAGCGATTTGACGGAAATATTTGTGCATGGACGCAATTGATGGTAGTGTTCGCTACTCAGTAGGTACGTATTAATTTTATTTTACTCAGCATTGCAATAAGTTTGTTATTGCGTATGTTCGAATCATAATAAATCGTTTAAAATACATTGATACAAATTTAAAGTGTTAGTTTTAAACTGTTCAATGTCTTTTTAATTGCACAAGGACTTGTATTCAAGACAGAACTGCAGTTGAAAATTAAACAATTTCTTACTTAGACAGTTACAAGTTTATTAAATATAATAGAACGGCAACATAAACTCTGCTATAAATTAAAACAGGCAGACAGAGAGAAATACAATATTTACAATCTCATTCGTAGTAAAATATTTTTGCTATATACAGTTTTCTTGCCGCTTACCAGACGTATTTGGAACCATAGCCGTGGTTGTCAGAACCGTAGCTGTAGCCAGAGCCGTAGCCGAAGCCGGTGCTATAGCTACCATGGCCGGCGTAACCAAGGCCGCTGTAGCCGTGGCTACCATACCCAAGGCCGTAGGACACTGATAAAGGAGCAACGTAAGACGCGACTGGAGCGTATGATAAAGCTGGTGCGACATAAGACTTCACAATAGGCGAAGAATGGACTTGGTAACGAGAGACAGTAGATATCGCAGGAGTATATGAGATGGCAGGAACAACAGCTTTAGTCACAATGGGAGCTGTCACTACTGTTTTGATGATGGGTGCAGTATACGCAGGGGCTACGTAGCCGGAGTATCCGTGGCCATAGCCGATGCCTGATGCGTAGCCAAGGCTGGCTCCGTAGCCCGAGGAGTAGCCCAGACCACTGCCGATCCAGCCGCTGGCGCGAGCCAAGCCGATGAAGCAGAGGACAGCGGCGAACTAAAACAACAATATATAGATTAAGATAAAGATAAAAGAGAGAGTGTTGGCATGAAATATGCACGAGTAATATTACCACCGTAGAAAATGGAAGAAAAAAATAACTGACTGTAAAAAGACTTCTACGGCGCGATCTATATCAAAAATGAAGAAAATCGATGCCATTTGTATTGAAAGAGATTGGATGTCTATTCATCGTCGTGTAGAGATAGAGGTGTTTATGGAACGCGTGCTGTAAATTAATATATTCATCCTTTTGGAGTTGTCACTGTCTACATTTTTAACGAAAATTAAAAATTGTGCATGTGCATCTTCCTAGCAGTTGTAGCATGATTCACATGAGCATCAAGAGTGACACCGTTTTTAATTACCCAACTATTTTCTCACGTCTATGACCTTGCATCTTTATTAACCCCTTAATAGACATAGCGTGCTGACACGTAATTGTGGCTACTTAAAAAGTAGGCCCAAATCTCGGTCCGTCTGCAGTCACTGGTCGTTAGGGTACTCTCGAGGCCGATACCTTGACAATTGTGAAATGAGATGCAAACAGGTGGCTGTCACAAGACAATCCACATTACTCTTCCACCTACGTACATTAATAACAGTTATTATCACTATGCAATTAATAGTTTTAATGGTGTTATCGTATTTTTTAGGGATCACGGAACTCTGTATTCAAGATTTTTATATTTAATCGTAAATGTCTCGATAAATGTAAGGTTCTAAATTACCGCTTGATTAGTCTAACGTGTAAGTATATACTAATCGCCTTCCGGCAGGTAAGTTAGTTATCACTTGTAAAAAGAAAGACGCTGCCCTCACACTGATTATAAAATTCGTTGTATGAGAAGGACTCAATGCTTAATGTTAATAAGTTTGAATGTAGATGAAGCAATAACAAGATGGATTTAAATAACAAACAGCAGTGACGGATTGATTTGCTTCGCAAGGACTCATTTCACTCTTGTGCATTGCGAAAGATGTCTAGAATTTGACACTTGTGAGTTTAGATCTAGATAAACATAGCATATTGACTCGTAAGACATTGTCTATTTAAGTCCTATTGCAACTTACTGAAGCATAACTTATTGCAGAATTGTAGGAAGTAAAGCTTATAAACCCAAGAATATTATATCCAAAAGTTAAGAACGACACTCGGGATCTTAAAATTTAGCTTTAAGTGCTGGACTGGCGATCGCCAGATATTGTGAAGGCCAGGCGTTGTAAACAGTTGTGAGCGGCCTAAGCCTAGGCCGTTGTGGAAATAAATAGGGATGGCCAGCAATGAACGTCTTTAAAATA
Organism: Omphaloscelis lunosa; assembly: GCA_916610215.1. Classification (NCBI taxonomy): domain Eukaryota; kingdom Metazoa; phylum Arthropoda; class Insecta; order Lepidoptera; family Noctuidae; genus Omphaloscelis; species Omphaloscelis lunosa. Next base: position 8,385,924 of record OU744255.1, read on the forward strand.
ATGATGACCAGTTGGCAGTCGCACTTACAATTCCAACCACCAATAAGACAGTTTACATGTAATTACGTTCAACGGTTTATATGGAAATAATTGACTCCCGGTAATTTTGAAACGCAGTGCTTAAACTTCAATAAAAGGTCAGGTCGGTAACATCAAGTGATTGCAGGACATCCTTATTGCAGGACATATTAAGGGGAATATCTCACTTATTAATACGCATTAGACATTTTGATTAATGGTCGAGTTGATTGCTTGTGTGACAGATATTATGAAAGCTGTCTCCTCAAAAACCAGTACTGATTGATTCACTTAAAGGCCAGAGTTACTTAATAAGAACTGGGTTTGGCAAGCCTTTGAGCAGATTTAGAATATTGGCAACGGCTATTCTGGTTGAGCTTAGAAAACCAGTGCAGTGTGACTTGCAAATGTATTGGCAGTTTCTGCGTGTGAACAGATTGGCTCATGTGTATATACTGGTTATAGGGTTAATGGGAATACTACTTTGTACGAGATCAACATATACTAAGTAACACTATTTCTAGAAATGTGTTGAAAGCAAGTGAAATGCAAATTTATTGACTGTTTGAGCGTGCATACAGACAGAGATAGATGTGTAAATACGGGGTTTAAAATGGCCGCTTTGGCAGAGTCATAATATGATAATATTATGAATCACACAAACTAACAATTCATAATAATATTTGCGTTCAATTCATAATACGCAAATCATCTATTTGCCAATGAAATTGTAGAAATAAAAAATAAAAATCTTATCAGATGGTAAAATTACGGTCTTAATTTTTTCATGCGGCAATATTTATATTAAATATGATTCTGATATGAATTGAATTGAATATGATTCAGCTAAAATATGTGTCACGATAGAGGAATTGCTGGGAATTCAGAAAATGAATTGCTTTTAGAGGAATTGCTTAATAGAAATACTATTTTGTATGAGTTCAAATATTAAAACTATTTCTGGAATTAGTTTTAAAACAGAACAAAACAAATAGCAAACATTGAAAGAAATATTAGTAAACAAAAGAAATGAGATTCGGTTTTGTTTGCTTTCAGCTCCCGAAAAACTCATAAATATTTTTCAAATGACAGAAGGTGGGTCTCGAAAATATTTTGTGATATACAAAATATTTTCGAGACCCACCTTCTGTCGTTGTTGTTCATAAATATTTTTCAAATGACAGAAGGTGGGTCTCGAAAATATTTTGTATATCATCGAGTAGACACTGTCATTGAATTCTTTTGTCTTTCGATCCGCTAAAAGTGGTCTTCCATATATTATTATTTTAGGGATTATAATTCAATGTTTGACTAGGACGGAGTTAGGTATGTATGAGTTTTGAAGATCTAATTATTATTTTGAAAAAAAAAGTAGGATTTAGCAGCTGATGAGAAAGTTGTTTTGGAAAAACTACCGAAGCTATTTTCACTATTTCTATTAGTAGAAGAGAGCACAGTACTTAATGGAAATAGTAAAAAATCCTTCTTTAGTTTTGTTTGAGAATGCTCTACCATTTTTCTGTACCACCACTTGTGGAAAGAATTCACAATACATTTTTGAAATATTAATTGGCTGTTCGAAAAAGGGAAGTATTTATATTATTAAGAATATAGCCATAGTCTGCCATAAGAAAACCATAAAAGTCAGTTCACGCTCTAAATTATTTCCACATGCCTGAGAGAAAAAAAAAAATATTCTGGCACGCGCCCAAAACTGTGTTAAAGTCACCGTTTCGCTAATCTAGATTTCCGTAACTTAGGACGTATGAAATATTATATCGTAGTACGTAGTATGTGAAACTGTTGAAGCTATTGGATTGGCTTTTCCATTAAAATATCTCAGAAGCAGTCCGGAGTCTGAATTTTCGACCGGTAAGTTACAATAGGCTCACCCTCAATTACATGGGACTTAGACGAGGGTGAACTGTGGGTTTACGAGTTACTCACCTCGGCCACATAATCAGCTTATAATGTTCCCACTGCTGGCACATAGGTCTCCTCTCTATGCCAGAGAGTGGGCCATAATCTACAACATGGGCCTTCTATCTCCACCTTCGTGGAATATGACGGGGAGTGTGGCAAAATAAGAGCCACGGTAATATACAGTGTGAGTCTTTATAATGTGCACATATCGAAATGAGGGAATCTATGCTTAATTTTATCAACAGAAAAAATATTTAATAAATAAAATAAAAAAATATTTATATTTTTTATGGAATTTAAAAAAATATTATAACAAAACGGTGTAACTTTTAAACTAAATGGCCTATCGCGATGAAACAAACTCCATAATGATTGGAAGTAGTTAGGCATCCTCAGGCAGTAAAAATCTGTATTATTTTTTATAAAAATCGTAAAATTTCTCAAAAAGATGACAAAAAAAAATAAAAAAAAAAAGATTTTCTAAAATATTTTTTCCGCCGATCAAATTAAGCATAGACTTCCTCATTCGTGCATATAATAAAGACTCATACTGTAGGTACAATACACCTCCCGGGTCGACGGCGCGTTGTGTTCCACGCGCGCCTCAAAGAGATGTCAGCAGAATTGACGGGGTCCGCTAGGGCCGATGCCTGCCGGGGTTGCGATGAAAACCGAAAGGGAGATCGTGGCCCCCGGCGACAGGGCAACCGAAGGAACACGGGTGGGTTTTAATCAGTAAGAGTCTGACACACCCTCCCGCTCCGCCCAGAGCGGGAGAAGTTATTTGATGATTTCCCACCAAAAAAAAAAAAAGGTACAATACACCCTTGCTAATCCCTTCGGGGAAATCAGGCGTGATGTTATTTTTCCGCTTTTGGATGAGAGAATAATAATTATCCTTGTTCAGACTTTACTGTTTATTTCAAAGCATCAGTTCACCAATTACGGTTGTAAGGATTGAAAGTATTCACCGTCCGATATGTGCCACCTTTGAAAGCATGAAAGCTGGTGACTGACGGCAAATATATTGGGCGCCATTGTTTTGTTTGAAGCACTTTGTGGCATTGTAACGGGACTGTGACAGCTTTCCCCAAAGGGGAAGAAGTAGACGCATTATGTGTTCTGCCCCAAATACAGGTTATGCAACGAATGAAAATTTGTTACTATTTGATATAAGGAGATATTGCGATTGGAATGAAGCTCAATTGTCACCAAAATGGCAAGATTTTTATCACAGGGAGTAACTATTCAGATTTGTCGATCAAAGATAAAAATCAAGAAATCCTCAGAGGCTGTAGGAATACAAAGTCACCATTGACACCACTAGAACCATTCACTTCACTTTTGACACAACCATGTAACACTTTTCTAGAGTTGATGAATTTTAAATGATGAATATCACTATTCTTACCTTAGCGATCATTTTGTTGTAGGTTGTTGAAATATGATGTGTTGAATGTTAGCCAAACGAAAAATGTCAGCTTATATAGTTAACGAAATCTCAGGAAACAAAGCGACCTCGCTATTGTCAAGTTTCTAGGTAATTTTAGTAAAAATGGCGCATAATCGTACAACAAATGTTGTGTTTAAGGTCTCTTTTAAAATTAAAATATTTTTTTAATATTATTATAAAAATAAAAGAACTGAAGGTGAACTAATTTTTTGTATACTAAAGTGTTTAATAATACAGGAAGTGGAAATATGGATGCGTTTTTTTTTTTTTGTAGCGTTGCATTCTCAGACCAAATAAAAAACAAAGACATTGCTATCAACAGTGATGTGAGGCAGGTTTCGTAAATATGTGTGGACTTATTCAGGTGTAGTTTGATTGTAGTTTGTAAAAAGTTATAAATGTGTGCGTGTGAGCGTGTATGCACAGAGCGGAGGTGTAGTTTTGGCATGTTTCACTGTATTGTTCGCAGCGCTCTGTCTTGATTTTTTTTTTTTTTATTTGGTCTGAGGTTCCAACAGCTTTGACAGTTTATTTTAATTTTTGGAAATTCATTAAACGTTTTGTTGCGCTGACTTAAGGCAACGATAACCGACTTTTAATGATTTTATACTGAAGATGACGTCTAAACGAGTAGTGTTAATAGTTTGGAAAAAATATATGCATTTTTTAAATATTTTAATACAAGCATATTTTGGATTATGTTTTTATTACGTAGTGAAATTAATTTGTAAAATTATGTCTATCGCGGATTGAAAACTGAGAATCACGCAGAATCTATCAAGCGTATTTTTTTAAAACCTTCGCCATTTGAAAGATAATTTTATTATTAATCTTTCAGTATACGCGTTTTATTAAAATACCTTTTTTATTATGTATAATAAATTAATAATGCGTCTTATTTGAGAGCGATCCTTGATGGGCGATTCCTATTACTAGCTGGACGTACGACGCCTTGCGTGAGCTCAGTACAGAACACGCAAGCTCACTCAAGGTCACTGTCATATATCTGCGTCTTAACACGGGTCGGGAAATATTTTATTGAATACCTATTGGAATACATAAAACCTTTATCGTAAAATATGTAACATACCATACGCACGCTACAGTGACAAACACTTCTGAAACGATATTTATCGAAACTAGTGATAAACGTTTCATAAGGAATATAATACATTGCATGTTTTTTGTACTTAAAATTTTGTGTCATTATCATGCTTCGTATAAAATAAATTCTCATATGCCGTGTCTTGGAGACGTGCCCAGAATTATGCTGATTTAGAAGGTGTCATATTAAAAGTAAAAGATGGAGGTACTAAGGCTTTGGCTTTTTTTAAATTGTGCACGGGATTTTTTGAATTAAATAATCTTAGTTTATTCAAGATCTTTCTATTAACATTTTCTATTTAAAATATGACTAATATCAATCATTAATCAAAGGATCAGAACCGATCTTCAAACGAATAATATTATACCTAATTATTATACCTTCATGAAACGTGATTAACGTTTCATGAAGGTATAATAATTACACATAACTTGATATCACGCCTTAGTTACAAGGTCCAAGGTACAAGTCTGGCTGGGACACAGGCCTCCTCTCAGTGATAGGGCGTGGGTCGTAATCCACCACGCGGGCCTAGTGCGGGTTAGTGGATGTCACATATCTTTGATTTTTGGCTATAAGAAATGCTGGTTACCTCACGACGTTTTCCTTCACCGTTTTGAGAGCAGTGGTGATGAAATAATTAACACAAAGCCTTTTTTCATAAAGAGAATGCACGAGCTTTGATCATCACGCTTGCTCAAGACGGGTTGATGATTTTAGACTTGTTAACTCTCAAGTCCAGGTTTTCTCACGATGTTTTTCCTTCACCAATGTCAGTATTATCCAAGATAATCTAAGAAAGTACGAATGAATTGAAAAAGTCACAATGGTACTTACTAGGATTGAACCCACGATCTCATTCATGAGAGGCGAGGTCTTAACCACTGGGTCATCGGCCTAAATAACATAACATAGCGTCTCGCCTCTAATTTCGCCACTTCGTTATTTAATTCGAATGCAAGCCTAACTGGGTACAAATTCGGCCTCAAATCCATAATGATGAGTAGAGGGTAAAGAAAATGTTCAATCTATGTTTAATAAAAAAACCGGGCAGGTGCGTGTCTGAACACACAATGAAGGGTTCCGTTTTTGGGATGAATTTATCCCATGAACAAACTGTACATTATAGTTGAGAAACATGTTCTCTCATACGGAATGTATGGGAGAATATGTTTTTGCAACTGTAAATGTAAGTTGGTCGATTGTTACTCGTTAACTTTTAGAGCTTACTTAGGTGCGATAAACTTCCTTTTAATTTGGTTATATATAACTACTGCCGTGAATTTTTTCACAACTCCAATACCAACCTTTTAACTGGCAAGGGGTGGGACACTTGACTCTAACAAAAATTTGCACTTTAAAGCTTAATATTTTGCAAATGGATCCAAAAATGGATTTCACACACTCACAATAGTTTTGAACGACCTTTCCAACGTCACCTCGTACCCCGTACGTAAAAAAAGCATCCCCACTTTACGTGTCGGAACCTTAAAATAAATTGTTTTCATGATTTTTACTACTTTGTCGATGTGATTAATATTTGATAACGAAACCCTAAAAATTAAATGCTGTTCATTGGTATGCACATTACACTTCAAAACGGCTGGACTGATTTGGCGAATTTTTATTTTAAAATGGTTCTTAAGGAAAGAACATTTTCAAAAGTTGCCGGGAAAATTGGGAAATTCGGGAAAACAGAAAGTGTTTTTCCTATGGGAATCTTGTTTGAATTATCCAGGACTGAACAGAGTCTATCGAGTCAGCTATTAAAAAGGAAAGGATATAATTATATCTAGGTCTAGCTTACACGTTCCAGCCTAGGTCAACAGTTCAATAATATAATAATATCTACTAATTTAAATACCGAGGCCGGTCGGAGGCATATCCGATGACACCAATAAACTGCAACCCGTTTGATGTCAACACATTACACACAAAACAACAAATACACACAAAAAAAAACACACACCAGGCAACACAACACAATGAAACCAACACACACACAACACAGAACACAAAAAACAAAACACGGAACACAACACATTAAAAGTATTTTTATTATTTCCAAATAGGTAAATCACATCTATACCTATAGAAAAGCTTGAGTTTCCTTGATAGGTCCTGATGCTGATAAAACCTTGGTTCTGTCTGGTGTGTCTTGTTTCGACATTTCGGTTAGGTTAGATTATTTGGACAGGTGTCAAAATAACAAAAAAAAAAACATTGCGGCAACCATGCCAACGAACCCAATGACACAACATTGTTACATAGTTTGATAGAAAAATGTTGATGCAAAATTATTAGTGTTTTACTGTGTATTTATATACAAAATAAAGTGAAATCTGATGATTATGAATGTAACTCATTGTTTTTGTTTGTGGACACATAAAACTTATTTGGAATTTCATTTGGTTTACTGTTTGATTTCGTGTATTGACGTTCAAACAAAGTTATCGCGTCTTGCCATTGTCATTGTGATCGTCATGAAAATCAGAAACGTCAAGAATTACCTATTCAATTATTTGGAGAGTAGAGGTATTTACAAGCCGATAGCAGTAATTTTACATCTCTAGCAGCAACGTAGGTACCCAAATTGTACTGACAAAGCAAGATGGCGGCGTAACTTGCGATTTATGCTACGCGCCCAAGGAACCTTGTAGTGTTGTACCGTATTGTAATGAAAATAGAGACCACTGTGATTGTGACAGTGATGCAAAATCAGAGGTACTTTGAAAGGACTAGCTATTAGTAAAATAGGCAGTTAAACGTCTGTTTTACACCTTTTCATAATATATTTTGTAAGCTAGCTATCTAGCTAGTTTACAATAATCTATACTAATTTTATAAAGTGGTAAAATTTGTTCGTTTGTATGTTTGTTTGTTTGTAAGTTTGTATATAGGGGGTAATCTTTGAAACTATCCGTCGGATTTGAAAAATTCTTTTTGCATTGAATAGCCCAATTCTTGAGGATGGTTATAGGGTCACGGACGAAGCCGTGGGCAGAAGTTAGTATGTTATAGAAAGACCGATTTGTAAAGTGATCAGAATAACTGACAGGCAGTATCAATAATAGGTATGCAGATGACGCTAATGATGATGCTATCAATGTCACGGAATACGTCCTGTTTAAATAAAAAAGTTGGATCTAGATTTACTATTATGTTTATGATAAGTTACGGGCTAAGAACTGGTTGATTTATTATCAACTCAATATTTCAAGCACGCAATACACAATGTACAGAAGCGGACTACAGCGGCGGTTACTTCAAAGTGGGATAAACAAGAGAAGTAAAGAGTAAGTGAGTAAGCGTAATAAGTTGGCAGAAACATGCTGGATTCGTTTTCTCCTCTACTGATCGTTATTTCTCCTGTAGCGATAGTTATTTCTCCAACCAAGTTTATTCTGTTTTTATGTATGCGTATTTATTCTTCTATTTTATAGTTATTTTCGAATTATTAATCCCTTATGTTGCACCTGCCGCCATGTTTTGTCTCTGCATCACCCTCTAAGGTTGACTGGTAGAAAATGCCTCAGGCATTAAGTCCGCTGTTGTACGGTATTTTTACTTGTGTATAAAGTTTTAATAAATAAATGAAAAAAACGTAAAAAGAGAAAGTTATCGAATAGGATGGATGGCATACTGCAGTAAATAGGTGAAATTCTACTCTTTACGAGAAAACCTTAGCGTTTTGCCTGATGAATAAATTCCGGTAAACTGCCCTAACTACGCCTGGCGTCCTATGTTTGCCTATAATGAAAAAGATGTAATATCTTTTTAATTGTACTTGTATGGCAATCAAAACTTTGAGTTATCATAAAGAGCTTTAAATTTCGATTGCCATACAAGTACAATTAAAAAGATATTACATCTTTTTCATGGCTAACATAGGACTCCAGGCGAAGTTAGGGCAGTTGACGGTATGATAATAATAGTTATTTGTTATATAAGTAGTGCAAAGTTGCTTTTTAACCGCGTGCTCAATTTTGATGACCGAGCAAGCGAAGGATTCTAAAAATGAATCACGAGCGCAGCAAGCGAATTAAAAGAGCACGAGGTGAAAAATCTTAACACTCGAGTGACACACGTAACTTTTCATCCTACCTCTGTGAGGAAGTGACTAAGAGCAAAAAAAAAAAACATTTACAATCACAAGATACTTTTATTTCAGTTTAGGTATTAACTACTACATTATGATAGGTAAGTATTACACAATAATCTTTCATTTATAACAAATAATACTTAGGTATAATTAAGAATAATTGAAAGTAACGCTACAGTTACTTAAGTTGAGTGTAATAATTATTTTTGTTAGGTACTGTAATGTTGGTGTTAGTGACTTGTGTAGGTACTGTTTTTCGGTAAACTACCTGTCATACTTAATAGTTGTACCGATTCATCGGATTCTCTTGGCGTAAATGTTTGTGAGAGAGGGCGATGGTTAGGTGTTTCGTAACGGCTCATTTTTGATGTAGAAGGTCCAGTCCAAGGATCTGACCGAGGCTCTTTCAGTGTAATGGCTCCTACGATGCCTTTACATATTTTAGACTTATTTTGGATGAAATTGGAATTGGATCCTCTATGTATCCCTCAAAAACCGCATTGGACTTCCAGCCTCCATGGCGCTTAAGGGACAGGAGATCAGCTCCTGAATCGGCCAAGTGTGGCTAAAGTTCGTCGAAAACAATGACCCGTGTACAACAGGGGTTCTGGAAGTTCAAGAAATGTTGCTATTCGTCGTGGGATACTGCCAATTTGATTAGCACCCATAGGCTGTCTAACACACTTTCCGTTGCGATGTTGTAGAAAAAATCGATTGATTGGAGTGTTAGGCGGACGTCAGGCTTGATATTTCTCAACAATTGTTACGTATTCCTTGCGAATGACGAAGTTGCGGTCTCTTTTTGTCTTTTTATAAGGTAAATTAATTAAAAGTAAGTCATCTGAATGTTTCTCAATGTTTTTGACATTAAGTTGTGTTAGTTCATTAGTTCGACATGCTCCGTTTATACCAATAATAAGAACAACCTGTAACGTAAAGATTATTGTAGTAGATAAATTAATAAAATTGATATGTATGCATAATTATGCCTATCAACATCTACTAAGTACGTATTAGATTATGTTAAGTAGTTGATTAATATACTTAAGTAGATACAGAATGTGCAACTGACTCACTTTTGTCGCCAAATATACGGAATCGGGTGCTTCGTTAAGAAACTTTTCAATTTCAGATGCTGTGAAAACCTTTGATTTTTTTGGTTGAAGACCAGATGAGGCTCTTTTAAAAATGCCACTAATTTAGGATAGGTGTCGATATGTATGTCTTTTTTCATCTTTATTGTTGCTTTTAGCATTGAATATGTACTCCATAGAGTGCTTGATTTCTTGGTCTCGGATAATTCAATAAAATATGCCAGCAAAACGTTTTGTGAGAAAGTTTTGGCTCTTTTAGCTAGTCACCACGTGTTAAACATATCGTACTGTTTCAAATATCTAGTGATTGTTGAGGGAGAAAGCTCATTTGCGCATTATTAACAGTTTCAATAAATTCTGTTGTCGTCAAATAAACTTCCTCGTCGCTACAACCACAAATTTTAGGTTTTTCACTTGTTTTCAAGTTTCTTTTCACTTGTTTCTTTAACCTAAGGTTTTAAAAATATGACGTGAAAAGAAAATGACACGCGCAAAGCAAATTTAAAAAAAAGTACACCAAGAAGGTTCCGAGTCTGAGTTTTAAACAAATTAAAAAAGGTTGTATGATAAATACGACACCATGGAGGGAGAAGCAAATAGGTTTAATGATGTTTTGAATTCACAAACTGCACACGATGTTCTAAATACAATTTACTTTATCCTCTAGCGGATAAAAACGGCTTTTGCACTCAGATATCGAAGAGCAAAATTACTCTTTCCAAGATGATGAAAATATTTTTTCTTTTTTTTACCTAATTTAATTTATTAGTCATCAAGACCTAGGTGAAATGGAACACCTTTTTTTCCCCACAGTTTTTTAAAATAACAACATTTATTTATTTATCAAACTAATGTACAAATAAATTGTAGTGGACCACACGGTTGTAGGATTTTAAAGGTGTTAAGTGAATGGGCAGCTAAATGGACAGATTAATCTGCCTTATCACTATTTGTTATCTGTAGACAGACACTGACGAATCCAGTTTTCATGAAGGAAGTGGAAGTATTAGGGAAAAACTAAGATTGGATTTTTCAAGCAATTACTTGATTAATTAGTAAGGTAAGCTCTGATTAAAAATAGTTTAGCATAATCATAATCAGCTTGTAACGTTCCTATTCCTCTCTGAGGAGGTCCTCTTGAGAGGGAGTAGGCCATCAATAACGCGGGCCCAGCCTGGGTTGCTGGATGGCACAATATATCTCTGAACTTTTGGCTCTAGGACACGCCCGTTTACTCGCAATGAAAGATAGTTTAATGAGAATGTATGAAAAGGTATGATTTCAAACGCCGTTGCACGCGGCAGTGCTGCCGCAGCAGTTCTACCGCGTCACTACTAGCAGCGGTGCTTCGACAGCAATGGCAGTGGCGCCCTGCCGCCACGCCCAGTACTGTGGTGTTCATCACAGCGATAAAACGTGAAAGCTGTCAAGTCAATTAGCAACAAAACAGCGAGACACCACGAACAGCAAATGCTCGGAATCAGCGGCCTGTGGCAGCGGCAGGCAGGAATGCTGCATGCAGCGGGGTTCGGAACCATACCTTGAATATAAAGTCTGTGTTCTGAATCGATACATAATCTAATTATATCACTGTAATATTAATATTGTGGGGTCAACAGTTGCAAAAAGGTCGCTGACCCAACATAGGCCTGTTGGTAGCTCGATAACAAGTCACGACAAGAAATAGGTACGACTATACGCCAATGTGTACATTTATTTTGTAATAAGTTTAGCGAGCTATACTGTGTTGCCCTGCGGCGACGTCTGTTTATAAATTAATATTTTTTCAACATGACTAATGATCTTAAGCGGTATCTAATTAGACAGATCTGTTTTATATTAATTATTAATAGTAGCAGCTTGAGTGCGTATATTAGATTGGTGATTGGTACCTTTTATCTGAAGTTTTAATAGACTAGATTTATTTGGTTCTGACTGGTTAAGTTGATTACAGTAATCAAGTAAGTGCTATTTGATATTGCGCAGTGCTAAAACACTTAATATCGGTGCGATACATCTAGATGAAGCAGTAACTTTTACCTATTGCTAATTAACACAATCACTAAAACATTTTTTTTTTTTTTTTTTTTTGTCTTCAGAAAGCTTACGGTCAAACTACAAAGTTATGTAACAATAGCGTTATACAATTGCCGTTTACACGCTTCCACAAATTTAAATACTCATTAATTTATCAATACCTATCGGTTTACATTGGTAGGTACAGGGTATTATTTTCCCCTCTGAAATATGTTAAGTTTGTAATAAATGAAATTCCAAATAAATAGTTTTTCAATCCAAATTGCCATTTTGTTTAACAATAATACTCTGCTTGTGATTTTTCTCCTTTTTTTTTGGATAGCCTATTTTTCTCACCGCACCGCTGAGAAAAGATCTCCATATTTTTTCCAATTCTCTTTATGTTTTGCGTTCTAATTATTTCCACATAACACAAAATAAATAACAATCCCACGAAAGAAAGGCACATCAAATTAGCGCATTACCAACTGACAGTCCGGACAGAAGGACCAGATTTCATTATAAGCCAATAAGGATAACAAGTTTGTGCGCTGACGCAACACGTGTTGTCACAATAAAAGATAGGCCTTTATGTGTCTCAGCACTTCCATCTCGTTACTTGTTCATGTTTAAATTTTTACTCAACACTTCTTGTTTCGGCTCAAGTAATTTCCAAGTGCAAGTAATATCGCAGTCTATGCTAAGATAGGTGCCTTTTTGGACTCGCACGGGTTGTTTATTAGTTTAGATGCTACGTGTTTGTATTTCTTGTGCGTGTCCCAAATAAAATATTCTTCTTTCTTCTCTCTTTCTTTCCTTACATACGTTGGTAGATAGTTCTTGTTGTTCTTGAATGACTTCCGAGTCATTTATTGCTTGTGGGTTTCGATGTTGGTGTACATAAATGGCAAGCCCATGCAAAGAAGGGGCTTGTGGCTAAATAGTAATAGCCACACGGGTCTATTTTCAATGCTAGCCGACGTCGTCGGTTCTTGGATGGGTGACCCATTACATATCGAGATCCCTTCGTGCCTCGGAAAGCACGTCATTTCAAGACCTTTACAGACGTTACCGGTACCTAGTCATAAGGTCGAAAATCGAACAACCAGTCTTACCAAGGAGTATCGTCTAACCCAGTAACTGGGTTGTGGAGGTCAGATAGACATTCGTTTCATGTAAAATACTAGTATTCAGCTGCATCCGGCTAGACTGGAAGTCGACTCCAACATAGTTGGAAAAAAACCAGGCAGATTGATACAAAACTGCATGCACGTGCGTAGAATAATAAATTAATCATATTAAACGCGCTTTCATATTTTTATGATACATTTTTGTTCACCAGTAAGTTTAATTGTTCAAGTTTTGTTTACCTTCCGTATGATATTTTTATAAAGTTTCAGTTGATATAACTCAAAAAGTGCATTTGTATATTTCCACTTTGTAAGTAAGTATGTGCTGTCTATCTATTTAACCAATTTAACTAGTCAGGTATATTAGTGGATATTGTGGTGGAGGTGGAATAAATAAATAGAAAAAAATAATAATTGCCACCTCAAAAAATTATCGAATACGTTATTAAAAAATAAAAATAAAGCCTAGTGTAGTAAACACTGAATCCATCAGCACATTAAACAAACCAGCCAGCTGATAATATAGACAGACAAACCAAAGCATTTAACGTTCTGGAAAAAATAAGCAATACAGAACTTTATATACTAATCATAAAGATGAATCACCGTAATATCTAGGCTGAACAACTTCCCCACCGTTTACTTACTATGAAAATAAATAAATAAAGCCTTCCTACATACACAGGGATACGTAATAAACCGAAAAATACTCATATGTGTTGGCAACCTCCCAAATGTGTTTTTTTCTAGATGAATTGTATCACCATTAAATAACTGTGTATTCATTGCGGATATGCCCCGTCTGTGTTGAATAAATCTGAAAATATCATTTGTAAAGCTAAATCCTGAACAAAGGTACTTAGGTATTCAGCTTGTAAAACTTAACAGAGACTTATCTTGCGGGGACCTGCACCCTAATTGCGTAACCCACGAACAATAATAATCTGAATCATTTTGAAGGATATTGCTAATCCATTGCTTCATATGTTCGAAAAATTTGTCTGAACAACAACGTAAATAACGCAATGAATGTTGTTGAACTGTCAAAATGAAGCAGATTGTGATTGATCGTGTGTTACGTAATTAGGGTGCTGCTAAGCTTCGTAACAGAGGGTGGTCGCAATAAAATTGATAATTCTACGTACTCACTCTGGTGATCATTTGTTGCTACGTACAGAATTACTTTGTTTTCCTCGGGGCAACTCCCAAGACATAGCACAGGAAGCGAACCACCCCGGAGAGTTTCGGAAAAAGTTTTCCCACTAATTATGTGTTAAGGTCCATCCCCAATTACTGTTCGTAACCGTTATTTCTCTCTGTCTGTACCAGACTGATGATATTCGACGATTACAAAAAAATAAAACTACTACACAATGCCATTCAAAATAACAAAATCATTAATAATGCAAAAGAACGACGAACGTTCAAATCTTATCTAAGTAATCTATATACCTATATCTATAATATTTAATATAATATTATAAAGAGGAAAGACTTGTATTTTTGTATGTAACGAATAAACTTAAAAACTACTGGACCGATTTGAAAAATTCTTTCAGGAATGGATAGCTACACTATCAGTAAGTAGCCTAGGTTATATTTTATCCCAATACTCCCACGGGAACGGGAACTACGCGGGTGAAACTGCGTGACGTCCGCTAGGTTTTCATAAATTACCAACTTGTTAACTGTAATGAACCTACTTATTAATTATCACCGTATAAACGTGTACAGTTGTGTCATGTATAATAAGCATCAGTGCATCATAAAATTGTAAGCCAATAGGCACGGTATCCAAAAAATGTGACCAGAAGCTTGATATTTCTGAATGAACGTTGCGCGAGTGCAAGCTTGCAGGCGAATTATTTGTGCAATAAAGCTTATTTATACATGGGAATTGCACAAATAAACAGATTGTTGACATGTCTTTTTTATTAGTACCTATTTACTTTAATGACTGGTCACTAATTGTCATAATGTTTATTTAATCAACATATTATGAATCACTAAAGCTTTTAAGCCGTGTATTAATAACATCGAGAGTTCTGTCATCATGGATAGATTTAAATATTTGACAACTTGATTTTCAATTTATTTTCAGTAAAAATAAATAGGTCACTCAATCATTAGTATTGTAACGGGTGAAATACGGATAACGTTAAAAGGCTGGGTAGTACCTACCACCACTTTTACATACAACAACGTACCTATTTGTTCTAGAAGACATTCATAGGAATTTATCACGGATACAGGCCTGGGACATACCTACGACAATTCCATTATTCAGGCCATTTACTCCTGTCAAGGTTTCCGAGATCAATAAGTTTTCAAGACCGTATTGGGTGTCTATAAATAGAACTCAGTCTGTATAGCCCAATGCCATCAAACCAAATAAAGCGTTTCTCTTACTTCTAGAACTTCTTGCAACTACGCAATCAAACGGCACGGCATTTTTATTTCACTGCTTAGATCAACATGGGAAATAACCATTTAATATAATCACTTAGTAATGTAAGTCATTGCACCGCTCTAAATACACACAGGTACTATTAAAATCTAATCTATGTCAAGTGAGAAAAATTTCGTAATGATTCTGCGAAATAACACCTTTTTGGTCCTAGTGTCCGCAATTACCTTCTATGAGTTACATGTCACCTTCACGATATCTAGAGGCTGTACTATGATACATCACCATGTCATGGACGTTCTCGAATGTTTCTGAAATTACAATCTTGGATCCTGGAGGATTTATATAATCAACAGAATTGTGTAGCATGACAAGGTCAATAAATTTCTAATAAGGTTGGCAATCGATGAGAGATTCAGGTCCACTGCTTCTATAAAAAGTAACTTATTACTGACAAGACTTGTGACTTTAGTCGAAGCTTCCATACAGAATCACAACAGATTTTGTGACACATTTCTTGTCAAACAAGTGCGTGCCAAACTTGTGCTTGCAAGTTGCGTGATGAAAGACAAGGCTAGTTTCCATACTTTCGACATCAATTCACCTTGTTCAAGACAATGACGATGATTATAATGATGCCTATTATAATATTAACACTATCGTTATAAATTGTCGGAATTTTGTAAGAAATGATAATTATACCTACTTCAATTAGCACAACGTTTTTTTTTTATAAATAATTATAGGTTTTTAGGCTTTAGGATGTTAGCAATGTTATCTTTTGTTTTATCCTAAAGTGTGATGGTGATAAGATCATTAGATTAATTAAATATTTAAGAATACTTCTTGTCAGATTGAGTTAGTTGATGTTATTAAATTATTTTAGTAATAAATTCGGAGCGGATTTTTCTTTTCCCGTTGGACAGTGGTAGACAAAGTAGGACAAACTTTCGTATTTCTTAATAAATTGTTTTGAAATAGGTACGGTAAATTCTAAAATTTCATTAACGCGATAATATGTTCAAATTCTCTTTTCAGTCGCAATATTATTGGTCTGGTCTTAGATTTTTTGAAGGGATATCAGTATCATTATAAAGTACTTTAATGTACCCACAATAAATCCCTTTGTTTTAAGGAATAACGATATAAATTGAATGATCTCAAATAGGTAAGCTCGTAAATCTAAGCTTCCGCCTGAGAAACTAAGATACGAATAATCAAGATTCTTTAGTACAAACACAAAATACTGTCAAATGTTTACTAGATTTTCCTATCATTTGCCTTCTAGTTAGTAGTGTCTACTTTATTATCAGATTTTCCACCTATTTGTGTGAAAAATAAAAACATTTCTTGTAACAATGCATAAAAGAATCGCTTAAGACATAAAATAAAATAAACATAATGTTTAACATTTTATAAATTTTATTCTCATTGTATAAAAGTATATATACAAACATAAACAACTAATTTGTACAGTCGATAAGCTGATCACCAGCCGTAGTTTGACGAAAGGCCGTTGTATGCCACATGAGAGACGGCGGGTGCCGCGGAGTAAGACAGGGACTTGTATACTGGGGCAGCGGCGTATGAGGCGTAAGAAGGCGCAGCGTATGACGCGTAAGAAGGCGCAGCGTATGACGCGTAAGAAGGCGCAGCGTAAGCCGCGACGGGAGCGGAGTGGGCGTATGTCACAGCGGGAGCGTAAGACTTAGCGTACGCGACGGGAGCAGCGGCGTATGTGGCGACGGGAGCGGCAGCGTAGGTCGCAGGCGCAGCGTAGGCCGCGTGCGTAGCGTAGGCAGCAGGCGCGGCGTAGGCAGCGGGAGCGGCATACGAGGCGTAAGAAGGTGCAGCATAGGTCGCTACGGGAGCGGCGTGCGCGGCGTAGGTGGCGACGGGAGCGTAGGACTTAGCCACCAGAGGTGCCGCGTGGGCCGTGTGTGTGGAGTATGATGAGATGGAGGAGACTGCGGGAGCGACCGCCTTCACTACGGGAGCGGAGTATGTGAGGGGCGCGGAGTAGGCTACGGCCGGCGCCGCGTAGCTCTTGTAGACAGGAGCTGCAGCGTATGTGGCCACGGGAGCGGCGGCGTATGAGGCCACTGGCGCCGCAGCGTATAGCCCACCAGCACGGGCGGTCGCTACCGCGCACAAAAGGACTAGTAACTGAAAAAAAAACGACATAGAATAAGTAACATGAAGATAATATCACAAACTAGATTTCCATAAAAGGGCAGGGTTTATACGTATTATTTCACAATTGAATGTCTTTAAAAGTTTCCAACGACATTTTTTTCGCAAATGTTAATAAGGCTTGTTTTAACGTTTTCCAATTATATAGATAAAATCAAATATTCGCAAAATTCATGATAAATTATTTAAAAACTGCACAACTGGACACTGCTATAAAACAAAGTACCTTAGCAGCCATTATGATATATAAAATCCACTACAGCAAGTGATACGGTCTGTGTACATACAAGCACTTTTATACTAGACTCGTTACCCCCGCGAGCGCAGGCGCAAGTACCAAAAGTGGTCTACTATCGCAAGTTAAACTTAGACTTAGAACCCTGTCACAAACTGACCGCCCAAAATGTATGCCACTTAACCGATATGTAACATATGCGAAAACTTTAGCAAACTATACCATTAGGAGAATATTGAGATTTTTAAATTTTTTGGTTGTAAAGGATACATAAAGTGATATTATCAAAGTTACAGGAAAAGATATATACAACCTTTATTTAGTTCGAAAATATAATATCAAGTAAATAGCATAAAGCATAATATATTCTTTGATTGAATCCACAAGACTCAGAAACCAACTTGCATAAAGCTTTACCTATGATTAATTTTGGCTCATCGTAGCATTTGGCAGCATACAATGATACGCCAAGATCCTATTCTAAGGATCTATTTCATCTTAATTCGGACTAAATGTTAATTTACAAGTCCGCACATTGGTCCTTTCGGGGAAGTTTTCAAGGACGCTTCATCATGGGGACAACAGCGGGTAATATCGAACTTGACTACGTCTTATACTGCTTTCGGTATCGTTCTTCGGTGTCCTTTTCCACCCAGGAATCTTTTTCACAATAATTCAGTGCCCTAACATTGGTCCTTATGTAACACATCAGACGTTATAACCGTAGCTTCATTAATGAATCATAGCTACAACTAATTGCTAAGTTCCCGATCATTAAATAAACAAGTAGTTTCGAAATCACACTTATCAATGAATGAACTCCTCAATTTCTAACTTCCTGCTAAGTCACAGTTTCACGTTAATCTATCTCACGGCTTATTAATTTGTCTCAATTATAAACTTTGTGATCAAACTGCTACTACCTATCCTTATCTTACTGATCAGCTGATACCAGTAAATAAGCGGTTACAATACCGCTCATTAGTCTCATGATCGATTTGATGGAGAAATTAGTATTGTCATTTTTAATTAGGACCAAGTTATGAGTTGATCAACTGTGATATCTATTTAGATTACCAAACAGCTTTGTGGTTGTATGTACTGATTTTATAATAGGTACTGTGTTATGTAACATATCAGGCTTACAACAAGAAGTCCTTGGGGAAATTAGGTTTCACAGTATGATACTACCATTCATCAGGGTTAAGTTAGATACTTACTGCTCTCGACAAAGGAGGAAAAGGTTTTCAAGACCTAGTTTTCGCTGTTGATATTACAGTTTTCAATGATACCTAAAAATTTAAACGTCCTTGTAACGTGGGCCTTTCAGTGACCGCTACAAATTAACTTGCAGGAAAGTACTGATAGTTTCCTACAAGTTTATTTGTTTATCTGGTATGCCTGCTTGTGAGAAGGGCTGGTATTAGCAAACAGAAAATTGATGCTGTTGATCTTATTGATTGATTGATTCTTTTTAAATAAATCGTGCTGTATATCATTACAATTTTATTTTCAAGTGTTAACTTGGAAAGTACTAAAACCTCCAACGACCTTGAAAATCCTTTTTATTTTACGACATCCTTATTTCTCTTCAATCTAGATAACTAAGTTTTGATTCGTGATTCAGATAGTATTTTATGACAGCCTAGTTTAATTTGTGGTGTGCATACAGTTTCATATGAAACTTTAGTATCAGGTTATGCAAGCCTGTGAGTGCTTTTGTCTAAGGGTATACTGGTATTTCCAAAGGCTGGCATACATGTATCTAGATCACGTAAGCCTAAGCTTAAAATATAATCTTATATTCATTCCTCAAACAGGAAATTAATAGAAAATCATATGACTATGATAATCATATGATGTCGTGATGGGTAAATAATATTGAATTTTAACCGTATTTTGTTCACACAGCGACGATGTGCAAAATTTTCAGGTCTATCAATTTCATTACTGGTTTTTGTCAGTGCTTGTACCTAAGTGTCAACTTTGATTAGGTACTAGATTGTGACGGACTTCTAACTTGATCATAAATAAAACAGTATATTTATTAAGAGGTTCGTTTATTTTTGATCATTTCATTTCAAATATAATTTAAATACAACGACTATCATCTCTGATCTTTAAAATATTGACTTTGGTCAAACATCCGTATAACTTAATCATTCACGTAATTAACCAAATATTTTGTTGCCATTGATCTTTAAGTTTATTCAAATTAATTTGTTCACGTAGTTCTTGTTCACTTGGTTTGGATCTACAACCGTCTAATATTTCTTAATTAACAAATAACATTTTTGACACCACACTTTATAAATCAACATTAATGTGTTGATATTTATTATGTCATTTATAAAAAAATTGGATGGAAAGACCAGATATAGTCGAAGATTGTTCATGGAAAAATAAATTACGCTTGAAACTAAAGTCAATTACGTTTTTTTGTTGTTTTTAAATGCAATCTCGATTTCAAGGAATTAAAAAAAAAAAACGGTCCACCAGTTGGCCTATCCCATTTGAACATCTACAATCTCTGAATGCATTAAATGACAATGAATAAGTTAACTTAAAATTCTGTAAGAGATTAATTTCTATACATTTTAACAAAAACTTGCTAAGACTGATATGAGTTCAAAACAATTGTTATTTATGAATGTCAACAAAACCTACATCGTGTTCATTGCCCAAGGTCAAGAATCAAGATACACGAGCGAGATAATTTAGTCGTCACATAACAAGACAGTCTGTTGCACAGAGAATATTCCTGCCCACAAATTTACGAAACGACCAAACTTCAGGTTTTCGGTTTGACAATCTTAGTACCTACTGACTTGTTGTACCTTTGTAGGCTGTTGAAAGCATTGTGTGATATCTGACGTCATTAGATTGTTAAATGTGAATAGCACGGGACAAAGGACCAAGAGTACAAATTGATCTGCCATTTCCGAAAATACTGTCTTTGTAGTTATTCTTGAGATTACTAAAAAGGCGTTGAACTGGAAGTAATATTATCAGGTCCTTTATAATATATTGTATTGGACAGATATGATTGAATATTCATACTCACGTAAAATTGTTATATTAATTTAATTTATTATCACTGTGATTGCCCCGTTCCCCTTTCAGATTAAAGCTCACACTGTTGAAAGTGACTTCCGAGGTTTTGTATAACCTGTACTAGACAGATTTTATCGCCCAAAATTGCCTAATAAAGATGACCCACCTATTGCGTAACACACTTTCAATCACAATCGGAATGATTTTGAAGGATATTGCTAATACAACGATTATATGTTCGAAAAATTTGTCTTCCCAACAACTTAGCTAACGCAATGAATGTTGTTGAACTGTCAAAATGAAACCCATTGCTACTGTAAGTGTGTTACGCAATTGACCCTCTAAATCTTTTGTTGCCTCCATTCATTGCTTCATAAAACCTAGACCATTCAATAGATCAATCCATCACCCTAACATCCATGTGTGCCGTGCTTAGACTGTGTTTTGCAACGAACATGGACAGGTCAATCGTGCGGGTTTCAAGTCGAGTGTGTAACGTAAATGCCGGCCACAATACATCTTTATCAAGTCCGGTACTGTGACCACTCACCTATTGTGACTAGCCGCCGATTGGACCCGCCTTTTGTGTGGTAATCTGATCTGATATTGTAACGCACGTGTTTGGTAATGTAACAGGATACTGTACGCAAATAGGTGGTTTTATCAGAGCTTGTGCCTTCCATTTATTTTATAACATGTTGTAATTAAAAAATGTAACTGAATTAATGGGGTTGGTCTTTGGAGTCTTTCAACGTTATTTTTTTGGAAGCATGAGTAGGTAGGCAATTTTTTATGTTAGCCTCCTTTTAATAGATCGTTTTTAATGACTTGGCAAAGTTGAATTGAGGCCACTAATAAAGGAGAGAACCTATTAGAAGAATGGTTAAATATGGTTCACGTAGAAATAAAAGGTAAACAGAACTGTTTACCTTTTATTTATTTTTTATTTATCCACCCACGCTTTTCCTCAAGTTTTTAGTAGTTTATTGTTACGGTTTTGTTGATCCTAGAATATGCGTGCTTTGCTAAGTAGAACAAATAAAAACCAAACCAGCACAGTCTTAGAAATCGTCCATCAAACTTTTAGCTTCCACCTCGCTCTTCCTGACTGTTAATCTCACATAGTGCTAGAGTCTTTCATGGGGACTTAGTATTTGTTCTTAATTTCGACCTGATCATCATATAACAACGGGTTCACGATGTTGATGGGGCTGCCCTGTTTCTGCAGTGCATCAGGTATGTTCGCACAAGCGCACGTCGATGGCTTCCACGCCATCGTCACACGAAAAGCTGCCTCTTTGCTCTGCAGAGTGCGGGAAAGCTCCAACTCCATCCTGAAGACCATAGCGTTGAGGTACGATTCTCCTTTGTTAGGTGATGTTGTTCGAAGATGCATATTGAACAACAGCCTCGTTTCGAAATAGATAATAAGTTTACTAACATAGATATAAGTTATCTCTTTTTGTTTACTAACCCATATATGGATGTTGCTTATCTGAATTAAAGATTATTTTATTTATGCAGCTGTCATCCAAATAAAAAAACTGTTTAGCGGATAGATATTTTTCCGCAAAACATGCAGAACGTAGATGTCAGGATTTGCTTAAAATGGATTACGGTATGAATGAATTCTATTTTCGTTCAGCTGAAATATTGGAAGATTTTTACATGTTGTATTTAATCGACCAAATATGGTTCTAAATATAAAAAAATGGCGTTGTACGCCCACCATTTTTTTTAATTTAGAAATGTGGCGTACAACGCCCACCGTTTTTTTTTTATTTAGAACCATATATTATATAGGTATAATTTATGGAAATTTTGCTGAATGGGATTCCATCTTTTTATTGGAAATAATAATAAATAATAAAAAAAAAGAATAATTGTAAAATAAGAATAATTGTATCTATTTTGATTACAGAAACTTATTTTAAGGACTGTACGCACCGCGAGCATTCGCTTAGCGAATTTGTTTTACAAGCATTCATTCGCGAGCAGCTTCTAGTGAATTTGTTTTTCGTGTTTGGATTCACGTACTCACCAAACTTTCGCGACATCAATTGATTGTTCGCTTGTTTGTTTTTCAAGCCGCGAAGCGAATTCTCGCGGCAGGTACCGTCCTTTTGAGGTCTTCAGATCATGTACTCCTGATTGGCTAATTTGAGTGTATATCTATTATTTCGCATTTCTATTCATTGTATGTTTACCTTTCCATATGGGTTCTATTCCCAACTGACCACCTTTAATTATGAATTAAACGTATCACCTAAGCTCTTAGCCATGGTCATCGTCTTACAAAACCATTCTCTAATATTTTGTTGTTGAATCTACAAAAAGCTTCTATAACATATCAGTAATTGAAATTGAATTCTGTTCGTCTTCCACAACTTCAAACTTTTATCATTTAAATCCCGGACAACAACTGAAAGAAAAGTGTCCATGTTTGGCAGTGAGGACATTATTTTGGTCCTTATTCTCTGAAGTTCTATTAGGATTACTATTTATTTTTATTTTGTTGTTATTATAGTTTCTAAAGTACTCTATCTACATTGTTCTCACGTGTATAATTTCAACATGAATGATGTAACCAATATTCTGTAATATTTTTTTATTTAAAAGAGTTTCTGGCCCGTTCTTCTCCATAGGTACCTATCTACTACGCTTTGGAATGGGCAACTAGCTTCATGTTTCTGACAGACCGATTCCTTGACAATTAAAAATTGCCTGTAAATGGTTTAATTGAAATACATGCTTTGAGTTTGGATTTGAAAGACAGACGAAATAATACTCAAAGTTTTGATTCAAAAACTTTAGTGATAACAAAACCAACTTAGCCATTATTACTTTCAATATCTTACGGCAGTAAAATACTAAGGTGTCATTAAAACAACGCAATTACGTAAAACTAAGGAACTTTTATTTGTAAGCAAAAGTTTGTAATTATTTTAGTACAGCACGTAATTGGCTAGAACAGGGGTTCCCAAAGTGTGCGCCGCGGCGCCTTGGTGCGCCATAGACAGGAAAGAGGGGCGCCGCCGCCGTGAGGTGCTCCGAGTATCATTGAACTCTCTTGCGATCAACATTCAAGTATTCCGATTTGGTGGTGTCTTGGATATCGAAATAAAATAAATATCCAACTTTAAATTCAAAAGTTTTTGCAACATCTTACTTATGTGAAACCGGATTTTATGTTGTAGTTATTCTAAAGACCAAATATCGCTCAAAGATCAATGTGGAGCAAGAAATTAGAGTAGCGATGGCAAGCAATTATCAAAGCGTGAGATAACTCACGCTTTGAAAAAATGTGTAGAGATCACCAAGCTCACATTGACTAAGTTGCCATTGCATTTTATTTCCTATTTTTCCTAAATACTTATTAAATGCGTGTCAATATAAATATAAAAACTCAGCCTTATAACGTGGATTTTTTTTGTTTTGTTTTATTTTTAATCATTGTACCCTATTTCGACTACTTAGGGCAACGAGTCAAAATTATAAACCTGTAAGTGAGCCGCGAACTGAAAAAGTTTGGGAACCCCTGGGCTAGAATGTTTATTTAGTCTACAACTTAACTTAATGGTGTTTCAAAGTTAACACATTGCCTAGTACTTAATTATCGTGTAGAATGTAGAAATTGGTTGTATGAAATGTTGCTAACGCCTTCTACTAGAGCAAATGTTTATTTTCCAAATAGGATAAATCATTAATACATACTGATAATTACGAATGAAAGTGTAAATTATTTACACACTAAACTAACTCTTTGTTAAAATAAAATTATCTATAGAATACGAGGAAAAAAATGAGTCGCAGATAAGCTGCAGAAATAATTTATTTTACAAGATATAATTTCAACTTACATAACTCATAAACGTAACATTTTAAAACATAACTTAAACTTAATCAAGCAGTCAGTTGCGCATACCATGTTAAGGAAAAAATATCAATTATTTACCATGCATAACTAGCTCCTAAGCCAGTGAACGACATATGGGAAACCAAGGGAGCCTGTGAGTAGGTTATAGTTGTTTTAATGGGTTGAGACTCAATAACAGGTGTGTGAGAAGGATAGGAAGATAATCCTGAAGTTACATACTTGGTTTGGTCAAAAACAGGAGTTGAGTATGATGTAAAAGAAGGAGACACAATAGTTTTAGTTAAAGGAACAGAATGTGTGGTGTAAGAAACAGGAACGGATACAGATTTTGTCAAAGCTGGAGTATGTACCGTATGAAGTAATGGAGAAGCTACAGTATACGCTGCTCCTTGGTGGTAGACAATTGGAGAATGAGCAGCAGTAGAGTAATAACCAGGTATTGTATTAGCTACGACATCACCATCTTTAGTTGATTTCGATTCGTACTTTTTTATACTTGAGTAGGCTGTGTCCAAAGACTTGGTATGAGCTGTGTGGTGAGTGCCATCTGGGCTTTCGTAGTTACTTTCTTTGGTGGTCAGTATGGATTGGTATACTGGCGGTGTTTGAATAATTTTGGTATATCCTGTTGGTGTATTGAAGGTTTTTTCAACGACAGGTGTTGAAGAGTAGGAAACTGAGGAGGCGGGAGCATAATCAGTTCCTATGACTCCAGCGCTGATTAACGCAGAGGAACACAGCATTAATAGTACCTGAAAAGATAAACAAATGAAATTACAGCATAGAACATACGGGGTTGTATGAAGTTTTGTAGAATCTGTAATTATCTGTACCTAATACATTTTTGCTATCTTTACTTTTTATTTATTTTTAAACGAATTTTTGACTCACCTTTCGCATCATCTTTCGGTATATTTCCCTTAAACTTTGGTTAATGAGTGACGACTTCGTCAAAAGCTTTAAGCTTTTATACTTGGAGTGCTTTAACAATTTCACCCTCAATGAGCAACATAATGGCTGTTATGCATCACTATATAACAGCTGCGAAACCAGTTCGGGACCTTAAACTCAGTTTAACCTTTGACTGTAATAAGTTACCATAAAGGGGGAATGAGCGATTATTCTCGACTGCTACATACTTTCATTACATTTTAATGTACTGTTACCTTAAAAAAAGCCATGATTACATTAAAATGTAATGAAAGTATGGACATAATTGTCTATCGAGATTATCGATTAGTGGGTGCGAAAGTGAGTTTGTTTGTTGGTTTCTGTTTGTTTGTTTGTTACGCTCTCACGCTAAAATGGCAGAATGGATTTGGATGAATCAATGAATGAAATTGGCACATGGGTAGACCACATCTGAGTTAGAACATATGATACTTTTTATCCCGATATTCCCCCGGGATCGAGACTTATGCGAGTGAAACCGCGGGGCGCAGCTAGTACTTGATAATTCTCTTGCATCTATGTTAGTTAATCTCTATAAGGATTATATCAACGATAGCTGTAGTTTTTATTTTATAAATGCAATTTAATTTGTGTAAATTATTGGCTCACCGTATAAGTTTCTAAAGGACATACAGTGTAACCTGGCTAAGTGGGCCCTGCATATGTGAGAAACTTCTACTACTGATAATAACAATGAGGTCCCGACACTTTCATTAAAATAGCTCTGTTAATGGGAATAATTAAACTTTTATATCTGAGAATGCATTTGTTAGACGTTCACCTTTATAATTGGGACTTTGTAGTTGTTTGAAGCCTGCATAAGTAAGACAAACTAATAATAATTTATCATTTTGAATATTGGTCTAGATTCATCATCTTGAATGAATGTTTACACCTCTATTAATGAAAAAGGGTACATTTCGATCTGTCTTAGCGGAGGCCTCTGTAAATAAGACAACTGTCATTTAAAACCTGACTATTTAAGAAACTGAATAAATGCCTCTTTAAGTGATAAATAATCCTAGGTCCCTTGAGATCCCAGTTATCCAAGTAATGTTGATGTATTAAGATATTATCAACAGGCATAAGCATAATAAATAATTTCAATTTGAACTTGTTTAATTCCAGACTGTTAGTTATTTGTATCTCTTCTCTGAGCTTGGCTGTAATACAAATCTCTTGAAATGTTCTCGTATTTTACATCTCAGTAAATCTCAATACGTTAATTCGTTGAAATGGAAATTTTCCATTGAGTATCCTCATGCATAATGGTTTCATACAATTCAATTTATCATATGAACGATTGTTTTCGTTAATAAAATGATCCAGTAATTACAAGAGCTCGTGTATTCGAGTCGGCGAATTATGAACAATCGATATGTTTTATTCATATCACACCGCAAACAGTTCGATGGATGCTCGTTAGTACGATATCGATAAATATGAATAATCGACTCGCAATGGGGACTAGTCCGTTTCGTTTGTTACTGTCGCCTGGGAGTCTAAACATCGATATATCAGTACACACTCGATTTGTTGCATAATTGTTCTCAGAATTTATTCGGTTGGTATGTATGTTTGTTGCAATTGCAAGCTGGTCTGTCAATGGGCTGTTTTAAAATATTAGCGGTGGTTAGCGAGTGCCTACATGCGTTTGAGTCTAGTGCGTGGGTGCGACCTCAATTTGTATGAAACTTGAAACAGATTGTGTTCATTGATTTGTTTTGGATACTCTTTCGAGGATTCAGATGGAAGTACGCTTTTGTGTATAGTAATTGTTTTGTTGACAAGAAGAATATATAGCCGTAGATTTGACTAAATCAATGGATGCATTGAAGGATTAAGTATATATATGCAGGCTGATTTAATATGATACTGGAATATTCTCGTAATATTGAGAACTTTCACGACCAGGTTTAATTTTTTTCCAGGGCTTTCGGCCGAAATTATCAAAGTTGCGGCCAGCGAACTGTGGAGCTTTTTTCATCAAAATTCTCACTGAAATCATTTCACTCCTGCTGCCACGACGTGCATATAAAAATAACCAAAAACCGCATTTTAATTTCACGACTCAAAACGTCGGTTGGAAATCACGCCGCGAAGTTTTCAGTTTTTCAATGGCTTTAACATCATGTATGCAGCAATTGCTATTCTCATAAATGACGCGGTTGTTGGGTGATAAAGCAATGAAAAGGCTAGGGTGGCGCATCAATAAAACATATGATGGTAAGTGGAAACCCCTGTCGAACGACTATCGATGGCAGACACGCCCATCGTTCCCTTTTTTTGCAGGCTTCTAATATATTTTCTAATACTTCGGTTTTAGTATTATTATTTCGAAAGATTTTGGAGATATTTGGCTGGTGAGTAGGTTCCTTTTCGGAATATTTTAGTACAGAAGGAAGTCTTCATACATCTTAATTCGCAGAATGTTCGAGTCTTGCAAGGGGAAGACTCGATCTTCCGCATTTGAAAAAACAAAACCGTGTTTGTCAGTTGTTTAGGTTAAACGTTGAAAAAGTTGTAAGGTTAGGGCGAATTCGATCAAACTTTTATACCTTAGTAAAGGTAAGTCATTTTTGATTTAATTTTATTTCAAGGCTAGGACTCTGACTTTGGTTAAATCAGCCCATATAGGATCAGGGTTTCACAAACATTAGACACTTGTTCAAAGCGTGGCATAAGTCAGTTCAAATTATCTTGTAGAAAACGAAATGTAGGTATGTCATTAATTAAATCCTTAAATTGTATAATTTACATATGACACGCGTTGAACATAAAGCGTCTTATTTTTGTGAAACCGTGATTCTAAGGGCTGAAAAAATAAGATAAACGTTTACCTTATTAAATGTTTTTCTTTCTTTCTTTCTTTTATTTTTTTATTATCCTTATATTTTTTTATAGATGGTAAAACCTAGTATTTGACTGCCACATGAACCAAACGATGACATGGCTATAAGATACTAAAATTAATAATGTTTCATAATACAATTTAGTTCTTAAAACTAAATGTTTTATTCAGAGACTTTCAGAAAATGATGGATGGAGATAACTTTTGTTTAGCCAGTTAATTAAGCCTAAATCTAATTTATAAAATTCATTTAGACTCTAACTCAACACAATTTTAAGTTACGTTAGTCCAGTGTCAAAAGATTACGATCTTCATCCTTCTTTCATTATCTACGCTGTAGCTATTTTCAATCTTAGACGTATGAAATAAGGTTTATAATTGAGTGTGGAGTTTTGACACTTGGTGTAATTGATGGTGGCGCTTTAGCTTCAACATTAACACTATGATTTGTATACGTGTGCGTATAATGTATATGTGTTGTGTATTCTGAACAATTTCTAGTAAAAAATAAGTAACATTACATGCCATATGAAAATTTGGATGCTAATTTATTTGTCCTTGTTTAATTTTGAGGATTGAGGAAAGAGGAGTGACTAAGTAATAACAGCCGCACGGATTGATCCATCAGGTCAAGCTAAGCTTGCCGGGGTTGATCCGTAGTTGGGACCATCTTTACATACCGAGACTCCTCCGTGCTTTGGAAAGCACGCAAAGCCGTTGGTCCCGGCTGTCATACATGGATCTTTGACTTTCGTTACGGGTCGTCAGAAGCTTGAAAGTCTGACAACTAGTCTTACCAAGGGGTATCGTATTACCTAGTTACTGGGTTGTGGAGGACAGATAGGCATTCGCTCCATGTAATATACTGATACTCAGCTGCATCCGGTTAGACTGGAAGCCGACCTCAATACAGTTTCGAAAAGGCTAGGTAGAATGATTTTGTTTAATTTTGAGGATTGAACAGTGCCCTAATTGCGTAATACAACACATTCTGTTTCGATTTCAAACAGATTGCTAATGCATTGCTTCATAAGTTGGAAAAAAAATCTGCTCGACAACGTAAATAACGCAATGAATATTGTTGAACTGTCAAACAGAAACAAATTAGGCATAATTGTTTACGAAAATAAGTTACGCAATTAGGGTACAGGTCTATACGAGTTTTTACCTGCTTCTTTACTATAATTATAGTTAAAATGCCATCATCCGATTGACATCCTTAAAATAGGTCACATTTTGCTTTGGATTCTCGAGTTTCTTCCTAATTTCCTAAGTCATGAGTCTATTCTCCTCCATGGATGCTCCCATTGTAAATCTACAAAGGTTTAAAATATACAAAGTCCTTGTTTACTTGTATATATTATTTTCATTTATGTTTAGTAAGCAAATAATAAGGAACTGCGCAAATACAGGATACAGTACACCATTCAAATGTATCTCGCAAGACATTATTAAGAACTTGTATATTGCAGCTCCCCTATATCTTTGGCAGCCAACAAGGCCAATGCATACCAACCTTTACAGATTTCCATCTCTTCACTTTTATGCTAGAGATAGTCTCAATCTGTTATTAATGCAGCAATGTAATACGTTGGTGTTGACCAGTAAACATTTGGAGCCAATGTGTGTTTTACAAATGCTGCAACGCTTTGTAGGGATAATTAGAGTACATTATAGATAATGTACTCTAATTATCAGCTTATACTGTAGACAGTACAAGGTATAATTTAACAATTTAGTGCTTAAAGCTATGTTCAATAATAATGCTGGTTCCAATGGTGTGGTTTTCTACCTGTTTCATTATAGTTTTCGCAATGTAGAAGAAATTACGGATTCACATTTATTGAACAGTACAGACAAACAATCTTCTTAATGTCCTTCGGCAAACTTCGTGTTTCGTCAGTTGTCGGTTTTTCTGTCAGTCCTTTGCACTTGGTGCAGAACGGACGCTCTTAATCGACTTGGAAGTATGTAATGTTGTGAATACTCTTTTAACTTAATGTAATTTATTTAAAAAATGGGAGGAAAGCCGCTCAAGTCGCAGGCACGACAGATAGGAAAATAGTTTTACAGCTCTATATAGATCACACGGAAATCAAAACAATACAACAATAAAGTACTTAGTTCTGAATTCAAATTATTATACACGATAAATCTAATCATTGATAGACATGGAAATTAGCATTCGTTTGTATTCGGAAATCCGATGATGCCCGAGGGACATTGAGAAAATAGAAATAATGTAGTTAGGTATCAGATGGATCAGAGTGGTCGGGGATTGAGTTGAATGGCGTGTGGATGGAGAGATCAGTGAATATGGACTTCTAAAGCCTGATAATTTTGAACGACTAGTGTGATGTAATCGTTCTCACTTTAAATGTCTTTTCTGGTAGAAGAAGCGTCTCCTTTTTCTTTCTGAAAAGAAAATACTTCTTAATAATGTTCCAATTTTATTTGTATCGGTGAGTGTGTGACAGCCTAGTGCACGCAGTCACGCACCTCTGACTTTTCGGATTCATGTGCGTATTTCATAATTATCACTTGCTTAAAAAACGGTGAAGGAAAACATCGCAAGGAAACCGGCATGCTTGAGAGATATTTCTCGACGGCATGTAAAGCCAAGTTAGAGGCCCATGGGTGGCTTTAAAACTCTGGCACCAGGTTAGTCACTAACCACACGAAAATAAGAAGAAGATTTGTATCGGTATTGAGCTTTTCGAGAATGAGTCATGCTGAAGCTGAAGTGGAAAGGCTATGAGCAAGGTTGGAAGCGGTACTAACTGTCCAAGATCCATGATCACTCATAAACACTCAGGCTCTACTACACTTTAGCAAAAATAAGGGATCAAAGTATTAAAAAAAACAACCTAAGTAACCAATAACCTTTCACAGTCATTCAAAGCAGGCCTCTCCCAAAAATTGCACACTTTACAATATAATATTACAATCAGTTAAGATTACCGATAGCCAAATCGAGAACTTCATGCTTTAGTAGTAATCGAATCGAAGGTCAAACTATCTAACAATGTGTAACATTACATCTTGCGTAGGGTCTATTCGATACAAGTAAATACATGTAAGTACTCGATACTTTTGTTTCTCGATAGCCAAATCTGGAACTTCATGCTTTAGCAGTAATCGAATCGAAGGTCAAATTATCAAACAATGACTAACATTACATCATGTAAGTACTCGATACTTTTGTTTCGATACCAAGTAATTTTAGTAACGAATGAATTATTTCTATACCTACTTGGTATCGATAGAAAAGTAGTCGTATCGAATCAAATTACGCTGGTAGACAGCATCTAATTTGTGAACGCAATATTTGGAGTAATTACTGTTTTTGAGAAACCTTCCTAAAGGCTCGTGCGAACTGGCGCGATATCGCGGTCGCTACAGGCAGCGCGACCCTTGTAGCGCCCGCGATATTGCGTCAGTTCGCACGAGCCTTAAACCTGTTTATTTTTTGTGTAAGAAAATATTGGCTTTAGAAAAGTTATTTGTGTTGATTCTTAATAGTCTTGTGTTTATTATATTACTAAATAAATAATAGAATGTAATGTGTTTTATTGAACTACCTAAACTATCCCAAAAATTGTATTTTTCGGACTTATAAAAAAAAAGTATCGATATGAGTAAGTGTCGATAGTTTTGAAGTACTCATATGAATAGTATCGGAAGACGATTTGAGGACTACTCATATCAGTAGATATCGATGCTTTAGTGGTATCGGATCATCCCTATTCTTGCGTTCATTGAACAAAAGTGGCCAATATATTTTGGTATAAGGGAACAAATCATCCAGAGGGCCTAGACAGGTGTCAATCGCTCTTTTTTTGACTGCCTATAATAAATTAAGCCTGCAATAAATTAAGGCCTCCAGCCAGGGTATATTATTTAGAAACTAAGCGACTACATGCTAAGGGCACCCCCTGTGGGGTACGGACCTCGGCTTAGGGCGTCGCTGGGGGAGAACAGCAAGGGACAGGCTATATCGGATTCAAGTCAATTGCTCTCAAAGAGTTTCGTAACGATAGTAAAGATTTTCAACAGGTTTTAAGCTATTCGGTAGCTTATGGAAGTCCCATACATTTATGACATTTCCATCATCGTTATTGGTGTTAGAATGACACTTTGTCTAAGCCCTCAGGTATTGAATTTGGGTTCGCTTTTTTTGTGATTGCGTGGTAAATTAAGCAGGCAGCTCGCCTGATGGTTAGTGGTCACTGCAGCCTGTGGATGTCTGCAGCAGAGATAATAGGAGCGTTACCATTCTATAGGAAAACATGATATGTTTCAATGTCAAACCATCTGCCTTGCCTTTTGACAACTATGTTGAGGTCGGCTTTCAGTCTAATTGGATGCAGCTGAATACCAGTATTTTACATGGAGCGACTGCCTATCTAACCTCCACAACCCAGTAACAGACTTTCGGGGTTTCTGACAACCCGTAACGACTGTCAAAGATCCACGAATGACAGCCGGGACCAACGGCTTAACATGCTTTCCGAGACATGAAGGAGTCTCGGTATGTAAAGATCATCACGGACCAACCCCGGCAAGCGTAATTTAACCTGGTGGATCTACCCGTGCGGCTGTTATTACTTCGCCATGAGCTCCTCAAAACATGATATATTATGTCTCATGTACCTGTAATTACAACGGGACCCATAAGTACCCCTCAAACCGGAACAAAACAACGCTGCGTGGCGGTAATAATAATATGATATGGTAAGTAATATGGTGGAATAATATAATATGATATAATAATAATATGGTGCTAGTAATATCCCCGACTAGGTCCTCTAAAAAAAGTGCTGTCAGTTGCTGCTATATTCTTCCTAGTTCGATGGAACGGCAATCCGACACAACCGGAGAGAGATCAGGCGCAAGACCAACGGGCTTAACGAGCTTTCTGAAGCACGGGGGTATCACACCGTCAACTTCTAAACTCCGGGCTGTTTCTAAGAAATTCTCAATGGAAAAACCCAATAATACCTTGCCCGACCCGAGAATCGAACCCAGGACCCCACGTTTAGCAGTCCCGCTTACGACCATGAGACCAACGGGGCAGTCAGAGGGGCGGAGTGAAGGTAAAGGAAGGAAGAGAGTGAACCTGTGTTTGAGCACACACATGTGCACTATAACATAAAAATAGGGAGCTATTTTCAAAGACAAAGTTTCAAAATTATAATGTCTCGCTCATAATTATTTTAAGATGAGGTATCAAGATACACTAGCCTTTTGTATGTAGGTCCCAATATCAAGTTATTATACATTTTTGTTCAGAAAAAAGCTTTGCACAGTTCTAATTGTTAATTTGTTTCAGTAACATTAATTCGATGTCGTAAATTAGGGACTTGTCTAATAAGCTCTAAGTCTAGATATGTGCAATAAAATAAATGTGTTCTTATAAGCAATTTGTATCTGGTATCAGACATATCGTTTCGTCACTATCTCGATTTATATCGATAAAAACTTTCGGAGATGTAATTAATTAATTAGTAATTATATATTCAATTTTAATTGGATTAGGTTTCAAAATGCTGTTTTAGAAAAATATCTGTTCATTTGCTACTTTGACAATTTAACTTTTACGTACGTATATTTTTTTAACTTCGTCAAACTTAATCTATCATCGGTATCAACTACAACTTCTAAGTTTTATTCTCCTTTGTTTATTGCTACAACATATGATTAGGAGCAAATTAAGTGGAAATCCACCAACCCGCACTATTACGATTACGGCCCACTCCCTTTCACAAAGAGGAGGTCTGTGTCCCAACAGTGAGAACAGTATAGGCGGAATGCAAAATTTAAAATCAAATTGTTTGTTATTCATTCAACAATGGATGCATTCAGTGCCACCAGCACTGAATGTTTCATGTTTCGTTGTTTCGTATCCATAGTCCAGATTTTCTTTGTTCTAATTTGATCATTCTTATTGCTAACATTTCTAGTAATATTTTCTCGCTCGATCTTTTTCAACCTATGTTGGTTTTGTATTAAATGCACCTTATACATGATATACCTTTAATGTGTAGTAATTTAGTACATATTTAACCCGTACATAAATGTAAATTTTTACCCATTATCAATAACATTGAGTGTATGTAAGTAAATGTATACACTTAATGTTGAAAATCGTTACAAAATCCTTTTCATTCTTTACGTTTAATAATGCACTAAATTATTGTAACAATTTGTTTTATTTCTAAATAGTAATATAACGTGTAGACTGTGAAGTATTTGCTTTATAATACCTACTTAATTATTATGAGTCTAACATCGGCCTTGCATGCATATGTCCGAGATTAAATTAGGTACGATCTGCAGAAAAATGCTCTAAAATAAAAGAACATTATTTTAAATATTTAATTTTACCGTTGTATTAAGTGCAGGTTTTTTCATATAGCCTGCCATTGTCACATTTAATATAATATAAATACTGCTGTAGACATGTAAGCACATCAGCACAGCATAGCATATCAACCATAGAAACGGGGTTTCCACGGGTTTTGTCGACGGAAGAATAGAAAAAATGACAGATTGTGGTTGTTTATCTATCATTTTGTCTATTCTTCCGTCGAAAAAACCCGTTTCTATTGTGGTCATGCTAAGCGTGCTGTAAAACTAGGAAAGCTGTACTATGTTGCCAACTTATAAAGAGAAATGCCTAAAATCATTTTCAGATAAAGAGTAAAAATGTAAGTGACTGTTAATGGTAAATTGGCAATTCTCATTAAACATTCTCACTTACAAAATCTTACCGGCAAAATGATTTCCAGCCGTTATTGACATAAAATTTTTTTGCTGACTGTACAGCCAAGTTCCGTTTTCCCAGCCAACTAGTTTATTCAACATGTGTGTAATAGTGCCAAGTGGGTTTGGTCGCAATTTTCATAAGTAATTCAACACTTGGCTAGACGTAAAATTAATAAGGTTTTAACCTTGAAACTGCGGCCTACATTCGTTTTTTTTGCGGTAGTATTAACTTGGCAATTAATTAACCGTTGTTTGTATTCGGAAGCGTCTTCAGACATATTAAAATTAATTCTGACGCAATCAGTGTCCTTTCAATACTGCACCAATTATTTTGGAGAAATGGTCTTGTCGAAAATGAAGACATTATAGTTTTAAATTAATGTGAAGAAGTACCTTCTCTTGTTCTTGTAGCCGGTACCGACTTATTTAAGATTTTTATTGACCAGTTAGTTTATTAGATAAGCAGTACATGTTCATCACCATCATCGTCATTATTGGTTGATATCCCGACTGGTGGTACTCAGCGCTTCTCCTCCACATTTATTACGCGCACGGCCAAAATGTGGAATTCTCTGCCAGCGTCTGTTTTGCCTTCCACTTACAACCCAAGCAAGAGTGAACAGGTATCTTCTGGGCACACTCGTTCCATCGAAGACTTCTTCCATTGCTTGCCGTCAGGCGAGATCGAGGTTAAGAGCAGATCAATTAGGCAAAAAAAAAACCTTTTTTTAAATTGCCTGATTTGTTTGCTTTTCACCAGAATAATAATACAAAATAAACAGAAATAATATAATATAATATATGAATAAATATTTCAGACACAAATCAAGACATAGGTGGAAAAATGGCCAAGATAAAGCTGTAGTCGTCGCACACCTAAAAAATTATAATGGCACCATTTTTGTACCTGTCTTGATTTCTCTCTGATATATTTTCTTGTTTCTTACTTTTTAGAGCGCGATTTTTCCATAGTCGGGTTTTAATTTTTGAACTTACTTTTTATTTAAATTATTTTGGAGTTATAATTTAGAGCAGCTATTTTTTTTTTTTTGTTTGGGTTTTATTGTATAATAGGTATTAATTTTACAGCCGCGCCGTACGTAGCAATCTCACTTTTGCTTGTTTTTAACAATTTAAACATATTTATTTACTTAGACAATATGAAATAAATATACATATTTGTAATGTGCTCGTCAAGCCTTTTCATTTGATACCCAACATGGCACATTTTTATTTTATGTTTTTAGTTCATGTCTTATGTCCTCTAGAGGACGTCATATTGCATTTAATGTGACTTCCAATGATACCTCATTTGTCAAATTATGATCGGTTGTTTAAAATTTATGAGGTAACAGATGAACATAAATACATACATACATACCGGTTAAATAATTACCCTCCTTTTTGCTTCGCCGTAGTCAGGTAAATAGGAATTGTATTGTACAATCCCATACTCCTATGAAGAAGCAGATATATGACAGTGCCCTTGAGTGGTTAGCTTGCGTGTTCTGTACTGAGCTCACGCAACGCGTCGTACGTCCAGCCAGTAATATCAAGGAGTAACGTTCGAAATTAGACGCATTATTAATTTATTATACATAAAAAAAAGTATTTTAATAAAACGCGTATACTAAAAGATCAATAAATTATCTTTAAAATTGTGAAAGATTCAGAAAAATACGCTTGATAGATTTTGCGTGATCCTCAGTTTTTAATCCGCGTTAGACATAACTTTTCAAATTAATTTCACTATGTATTAAAAATATAATCCAAAATATGCTTTGTTAAAATATTTAAAAAATGCTCTAATTTAACATATTGCCTGCCTATTGGTTGCCTGGAAGAGATCGCGGAAAGCGATAAGGCCGCCCATTGTATATTTTGTAGTGTTTGATTTATTTTTTGTTACGTATTTTTGTGGTGTACAATAAAGTATATAAATAAATAAATAAATATATTTTTTCTAAATCATCAACACAAGTCGTTCAGACGTCATCTTCAGTATAAAATCATTAAAAGTCAGTTATCGTCGCCTGAAGGAGTAGTCTTATCATTTGGTCTGGGTTTTAAAACGTTCACTGAAGTATGTCCCAGAAATGTCAGCAAGCAAAAGTTGCCTCGAGCCTCAAGAGATGTAGGCCCAGATTTGTGTCGGATGGTTTCTTGTAGCCGACAGCTCACTTATGTATGCAGCTGTCGTCAATATAGGAAAATCTGCGGTTTTCTATATATCATTGATTCATCAACCTTAAAGGTCTTTAAAAAAGATGTTTTAAATTTTTTAAATTTAAATATTTATTAAATAAATTTCTCAGAAGTTTACTTAGCTCTTAAAGCATTCTAAACATAGTTAATGAAATGTTTTATGAACCATATAAAAATTCTGTTCCCATTATAAAATGTTATGTGTGTGAATTATAACTGTGTGACACGATTATACAAGTTCGTATTTAACCAAGGCTACATTAGTATGTCACTTGTAAAGGGCATGGGAGAAGTATTTAAGTTCAAATTAACCTGTAGCATGACTCGCATCTGCTCGTAATTATGTAAGATAACATCTTAACTGTGATATACTAAAATCACCTTTATTGCGATGTAGCCTAATGGGAAATAGGTCTAGGTGCCAAGGTCATCATCATCGCCATTTGTAAAGATCTGTAACGAATAAAATGGATCTTCCATTGATTTGACCACTACGATCATCGATGGTAATAATATGATTTTAAAAATCATCATAATTCCTTTTCTGCCAGTTTAAGGCTCGTGCAAACTGGCGCGATATCGCGGGCGCTACAGGCATGTAGGCAGCGCGACCCTTGTAGCGCCCGCGATATCGCGTTGGTCTGCACAAGCCTTTATTTTGGTCGGCACAACATTTTTCTGATATATGATACGATTGCGCTGTTAATTATATATTTTCCCATAATAGGCAAGAAAATTGATAATTATTATCTATATACGTGAAGCAAAAACTTCGTACTCCTTTTTACGTAAATTACGCGGACGGAGAAGTACAAAATTTAGCACAGTTAAAGTGTATCTGGAGAAGAAGTGCAAAAAGCTAATATTTTTGTATAATATGCATTAAAAATAAATTAAATTAATTAAAAAAAAAAAAACATAACGATGGTGGCCCAATGGGTAACGGCTGCGACTTACGATTTGTAGGCCGTAGGTTCGAACCCAGAGAGGCGCTTTACTTTGTGTAAATTATTTCATAACCAATGCTCTCAAAACGGTGAAGGAAAACATCATGAGGAAATCGGCATGTCCATGTCCTAGAAATGAAAATTTGAAGATATGTGACATTCACCGACCCGCATTGAACCCGCGTGGTGGATTACTGCCTACTCCCTTTCACTGAGACCTGTGTGTGTCCCAACAGTGGGAACATTATAGGTTGATGCATATAGACTGATTGGTAATCGCAGTAGGTATGTTGCAACTGACCACAAGAGAACACTGTCCATCCTCTTCAAACCTTATCTTAGCTGATGTCTCTTACTTACTCTTGTACTAAAAAATCCGTGGAACATAAGAATTAGAAGTGAGGAATTCTTCCACATCATCGAATAAAAGTAATCGTGTGGAAAAAAACGAAAGTGCCAACAATGGTTCTCTTTGGTCGAAATTTCTGATACTAATGTCCACAGATTGCCCTTTGACAGCGACAATAGTTCATTTGTTTACTTCAATGAGTCATTTATCGGCAGTATGTCTATAAAAATGTGGTTCTATTTCTAACACAATATTGTTATATAATAAAAACGAAATATGTAAAAACATTGAACCGTAAGGCCCTTTGTACACACACGTTTTTCTTGCCGTGAAAAACTACGGTTTATTCCGTCATGTGTAGGCACGATCGTCAGTATTTTACGTATCACTATGGAAGCTTGTTAGCAGACACGTTTTTTCCACCGAAAACCGTAAAGAAACCGTGCCGTGTACAAAGGCCCTGAGTCTTTTATGCAAACTTTTAAATCTTTGGAGCTGCTGAGCAGGACTTCAATTGTTTTTCTTCATTTGTTTTACAGCAGTGCATGAAAAGAACCTTCCTCATAAACTGACCAATGAACTCCACAAAGAAGGGCCAAATGGGATCATAATCATTAAGAATGATGCTGTTTATCCTATTAGAATTCTGCAACTATGATGCAGGATGGTCTGGAACATAAACCCAGAATAATACAGTTAGTATTTTTATTTTTAAGAAAAAAAAAAAACACTTATATTGTACTCTGTATTCTCATATGCGATGAATGCCCGAAAAGGTAAGTGCAAAACTAAGGATACAAAAATAAAGCATAAACTTGCAAATCAAAATGAGACAGCGAAGGCCACTTTCGCAAAGCCGGTGTATAAATCGTTAGCTTAATTTATTATAATAATACTGTCACTATTAATAGTAATAGTAGACTACTATTACTTTGTCGCCTCGGTACAGAATTTCAAAACAATTGACTGTCTACCTAACTACCGACTTTGATGACTGTTGCGACGTTGTCTGTCTTGTTAGGTAACTGTAAGTTTCTTTGCACTATAATTAGATGTTTATAATAATTAATAACTTTTTCAAATGGGTTATTGAAGGAATTGGCTGGCAGCACGTAAGTAATTTATTACACTAAGAAGGAATTACTACACACTAATCCTTAAGCGTCATTGCATCACACCCAAACACCAAATTAATACTCATATTATACCATTAATTTTACTGGCCGTACCCAACCCGGAGCCTAAAAAATGGTATGGTGGTTGCATTTCGTCTTCCAAATCTTTACAAAAAGAGCTACTGTTACTTCTTCTTTTCGTATGGTTAGAGACTAACCTGTACCCTAATTGCGTAACTTATTTTCGTAAACAATTATGCCTAATTTTTTTCATTTTGACAGTTGAACAACATTCATTGCGTTATTTGCGTTGTTGAGCATAATTTTTTTTCCTACTTATAAATCAATGGATTAGCAATCTGTTTCAAATTGAAACAGATTGTGATTGTGTTGTATTTCGCAATTAGGGTACTGGTGACAGAGTTTTAAAGCCACCCATGGGCTTCTGACTTGGCTTCAAATGCCGTCGAGAAAAATCTCTCAGGCATGCTGGTTTCCTCACGATATTTTCCTTCACCGTTTTTGAAGCAAGTGATAATTACTGTTACTAAAAGAACTGATGAACAATTCATGTATTTTTAAGAAAGTTCGCATCTGATCTCAGTCGTAATCTGACAAAACTATTTTTAATTTACCAACAATTTTGACAAGTTTTTGACATGATTTTCGCTGAGATGAGATTGCGATTAAATTTTGAACGTGTTTAAATACGGGAATTGGTCTTCTGTTGCCTTAAACATGTAGTCTTATTCTTCATTATTTCTTTGCACTCTTGTACTATTCATACAACCAGTTCCTGTAATTATCATAAGACAGACTAATAATCATGGAGGGTTGGCTCCGAGCCTAACCTGTGTAGTTCCTCTGCCAATATCGTGGAGTAGGTGACATTTAACCACAGTAATTGGCCTTTCAAGCTCAGATGGTGCTGGATACAAGCCAGGGGTAATTTTTGTGGTTGATAACGGTCCTCGTGCTTCTAATTGACCAACGTTTTCTTCAATAATGGGTAATAAAGACTGCCTGAATACATGTTCTGTCTCCAATGGAATTGTAATGTCCTTTTTTTAGGAATCTTGGAAGTGTAAGAGTAATTATGCATCGACTATAATAGTATAAAAAAAACACTAGTACTTTGCCAGCGACTTCGTCCGCCCTTTATTCTTTCTCTACATCATAAAAGGAATGTCTGTACAAAATTTTAGCTTTCTAGGTCAAAGAGTTTGGGTTGGGGGTTGATAAGTCGGTCAGTTATTGAGTGAGTTACTGAGCCAGATTTGTTTTTATCATTGTATAGATTCTGCCTTGTTTACTCACCGGAAGAATTGTTTACAGTTTTTATTAACTTAGTCCTAGTTATTAGAGAGGAAATTAATTATTTTATTATGTTATCTTACTACTTTATTATGCTTTGAAATATCCTGCTTACTTCCTGTTCATTAAATAAGTTAGGAGGGGATTACGAGGCACTAGCGTTCTAGACTCTGCATACAATTCACAGCTTCTGTAATGTACGCACGAGCTTTGAATAATTCTGACTCATTTGTCATAGATTCAACTGAAGTACTCGTGCGTGTTGGACTTTGTTGATAATATTAGAGTATTTAAGCATAGGTACCTACTAGAATTTGTTCACTTATTTTTACACGTAAATATTCAGTTATTCAGAGTAGCACTTATAGTTTTACTCATAATGCTTCAGCAGTTAGAGGTAAAATAGCCAGTTCTTCAGTGATTGAAGATTCCGGGTGAAGCTTGCTCTCACCTTCGGCCTGATCATCAATTACCATCAGGTGAGATGAAGGCTTAAAGCTTCCCGGTTATGAAAAAATAAATAAAAAATGTGTTTAATAAATTATTATATCTGACTCTAAGAAAATGGAACGGACTTGTGTAAAGTACAATTAACAGTATTATAAGTTTTAAAATAATGATCTCAAAATAAGTTACATTCAAATTGTTTATTAGTCTTATGGACTAGATTCAATCTATCTAGCCTTTTCCCAACTTTGTTGTGGTCGGCTTCCAGTCCAACCGGATGCAACTGAATATCGTGTATTACATGGAGCGACTGCCTATCTGACCTCCACAACCCAGTAACTTGGAAAATACGGTACTCCTTGGTAAGATCGGTTGTCCGACTTTCGGGCTTCTGATGACCCGTAACGACTGCCAATATCCACGAATGACAGCCGGAATCAACGGCTTAACGTACTTTCCGAGGAACGGAGGAGTCTCGGTATGTAAAGATGGTCACCGATCCACGGACCAATCCCGGCAAGCGTAACCGTCGCGTAGCG
Source organism: Omphaloscelis lunosa (assembly GCA_916610215.1). Classification (NCBI taxonomy): domain Eukaryota; kingdom Metazoa; phylum Arthropoda; class Insecta; order Lepidoptera; family Noctuidae; genus Omphaloscelis; species Omphaloscelis lunosa. The sequence continues at coordinate 8,428,017 of OU744255.1, forward strand.
TAGTCGTCTAGTGTATTATCTTTACCTTTATCGTTTACCTTCGGATTTGGATTGGGAGAATTTCAAACTCCTAAATTTGTGATTCTCGAGGCACGGAGCGGTCTTGATATGTAATGGATGTTCACCCATCCACGAACCTACCGCGGAAGTGTACTAGGAAGTGGTGAAGGGTGGGCGTTTTGGGGGACTGTGTTATGTAATTTTGACGTTCGAAAAGTGCTGATTCTCAGCCTAGTTTGAATTTTGAAGTTTCTGCCTACCCCCATTGGGAAATACCATGACTTTATGAATGTATGAATGACACAGTAACTGTAACCTTGCTAGACATCAGACATGATTCTATTGAACCAGGAAAAGGAGTTCAACGCATTGCAGCATTTGGTGACGTCAAATATTTCAACATCGCTTTAAAACAATACGATTGGTACAATTCATATTACAAAATCTAATAACTCGATGATAACATTACTAAGGAGATAATAATTGAGATTACTACAAGATAATCATATAAAAAATGTTCTAAATTCCTACACGCTGTTCAATTAGTTACTTTGGTCTTTTAAGGTAAGAACTATTGCATTATTTGAGTCAATTTGATAATTGTACTAGCTATGCCCCGCGGTTTCAACCGCATAAGTTTTGATCCCATGAGAATATCGGGATAAACAGTATTCTATATCCTAACCCAGGTCATAGTCTACCCATGTGCCAAATTTAATCCAAATCTGTTAAGCCGTTTTAGCGTGAAAGCGTAACAAACATTCGCAAAAGTTCTGTTGGGACTGGGTTGCTGGTTCTTTTTTAGGGGTTTTTTCTGCAGTGGGAAAATATTAGCTTGAGTGTATTCTATAGTAGGTACCTACTGTGGATGTTTTAACCTGGATGGTCTTCTCATACAACATGCACGAAAGTGTTTGATAAGTTAATGACATAATATATTAAGAAATAAACTCTATTTTATGTTTAAGGAATAGAAAATAGTAGACCATCGGCCGAGTCAGCTCGGACAGCTGACAGCAGCTCGGACAGCAGCCAAGTCAGCCCCCGTCTTGATTCAAAATACTCCTGTTTATGTATTGTAACAGTGCTAAGTTCTTGAAGTATGTAAGTAGGTACAATTGGACTGATGGCCAATAGGTTAACACAACATTATCGTTTCTTCTGTTATAAGAAGAGATAATTGTTGTGCAGTGGCACAAAAACAGGTCAATAGGTTTACTCGTGTACTAAAATACAGTTGGAAACCATGTTATTGATTACAGCTATTTTCTACAGAGTAGAACAAAAAGTTTAATGATTCTATTTTCTTGCGCATTATTGATAAACATGATTGATTAGTGCTCGTGGGTGAGCTTCAACTAGATTTATGAAATTAATGGTTGGTCCCGAAGACCTTTATAATAAACTAATAACAAACGATTACTTAAGGATGTTAATATCTTGGTGTACAACCTCAAAATTGGAAAATATTTGCGACTGGGACCTTAAAAAGGTGGGTGAATCTAGACTGTATTGAGAAGGTGCAAAAAAGCGTTGTGGCAAAACTTGGAAGAGGCTATTCCAATTCATACTAGATATTGGAAATCTTATATCATTCATATTATTCATATTACACATAAAATAAAATAAAACATGACATCACGTCTGTATTCCCCGGAGGGTGAGGCAGAGGTGTCCATATAGTACATCCACATTTCGCCAGAGTTAGGTTTCAATTTATTATACTAGCAACACCGAAAGATTCGATGTATCAAAAGTGGCGCGGGAACGGCCTTCTGGGTCGGGCGCTCGTGACGGTAAGACGTGCTAAGTGGTTGTGTCGGTAAAAAGATAGATTGGCGATTGGATTGGAGATCTACTGTAAATTAAGGTAACCTATTAGTTTTTTTTTTTGTAGGTATTGGAATATTAAATAAATAAGTGATATTATTTGGAGAATATTTAATTTGATGTTGGCAAAGAAATATAAATAAATGACTAAATATCTTGGTGTTTCCTTATTCCTGAAATATTTTAAATATAAACAGTTTTAGATTATGATATTGGGGTAACGACTTTAAGATTCATTTGGGGATTAGTATCTATTTTGAAGTTAAATAATGATATTCGTTTTTATTATACCAGTTATGTTTAAGTCCCATGTAATAGGGGGCGAGCCTATTGCCCACATTCGGGCACAAACCCAGACTCCAGGCTGCTACTGAGAAATTCCAGATGGAAAATCCTAATAGCACTTTGCCCGACCCGGGAATCGAACCCAGGATGATGCTCAGTGGTAGTGCCAGCGACTAGACAATGATGCAGTAAATAAAATAGAATTAATTTATTTCAGTAAAAACCTAAATACAATTTTACAATACTGCAACAAAATAGCATAAAATGTCAATGCAATTAAAATAAACAAATCAGTAGGTACAATGTATAAAGGTCACAGAATAAAAATTAAATGTCAAAATTAAATGCAATTAAAATAAATGAAACGAATTGATCGTAAGTGATACATAAAGTTCTCTATTCGTACCTTCTGTCCTCAGTGAACAAATACCTAATTGGCATGCATCCAGAAAAAGACAAAAGGCCGAAAAAGACAATAGGCCTGTGTCCAAAAATTTATTTTTTTGTCTGTCTTGTAGATTATTAAAAAAATATTGAACACGTATTTTTTCTTTTTTGACGTAATCATAAGATTACGGCGATACATTGAGTTAAAATGTGGCATGACGTCACGCCTTGTTAGATTTAATAGGACGTTGTGACGTAGTGAGCCCCCACTCCCCAACTTTAATGGTTTAATGCGTGTTTTCTAAGTTATTTTTGATTAATATGATAAAGCAAAAAATCGTGTCTAATATTTTTTTATTATCTGGAAGACGGAGTAAATATAATTTCTTTTTTTTTGCCTAGGCAAGTACCCAATTTTGTCACTGAACTGAGTGGTTACTACTAAAACCCATGGTCATAAGACCACAGTATATTAAAGGAAGTTATATCCGAAGGAAGAGGGCGTAATGACCGGAGTCAGACGTAACTTATAACGATGGGAAAACTTGGGGACACACCCTTGTGAACACGGACTTATACGATTGTGATCGAGATAGTTTTCGTTGTTATGATGATATATTGGCTTTCAGTGCTAATAAGTGCTTGAGAGATAGAAGTCTTCGGTGTGACTGGAGATTGCTATACAATTTAATATAAATTCTGTAACCCTTATAATTTGACATATCATTTTAATTTCTATTCTGTGCCCCTATAATTTGTATTACTCATTCGTTTATTTTAATTGCATTTGACATTTAATCTATTGTGATTTATTTTGTTGCAGTATAGTGAAATTTTATTTTATGTAATATGGAATTTGCCTGAGTTAAATGAATTTTATTTTATTTATATGAAGATACATATTAAAGAAATGTCAGAGGTTTTGCTGTGAAGGAAGTAAACAGGCTGGAATAGGAAAAAGAAAGAAAAATATCACTAACTCTGAATGTTACGGGAGGAAGATGATGATGAATTTGGTTTCATGCAAAGTAACATACAAGGATAAGGATGTTTTAATAATTGCAAAGGACCAAGGGAAGTAAGTAGGTTACATAAAAGGTTCACTAACCATTGCATTAATATTCTCCTAACCTGTATCAGTGACTGAGGTTATGAATAACGGGTAACCGGTTGGTACATATCACAGGAAAACAAAAAATCAGTGAAACTTTTTTTGTTAAAATTGAAAAAAGAACTTTTTTTTTTATCTCTATCCGAAAAGTCAACCTTCAGTGGATCGCAGTCTCGCCCGTCACTCAATAAAAAAATCTATCGAGCCTATCAAACTCGATCAAATCGATTCGATTACGCAATCGTATGGATGTACGAAGTGTAAAATCGAGTTTTATCACGTTTGCTACTGCAGGTGCTCCGATTCTCATCGCAAAGGTCCTGTTGACATTTGTCCGGCCTTCGAATATGTGGGTCAATGTGAATCGAGTGAGGCACTTCATTTTTTTTTTCTTAAAAATCGAGCAACTTCCTTTGGAGAGATGTGGAATTATTGGATGCGGTAGTGTCTGGTACAATCGTTCAGTAAGTATAGTACTAACTATACAGTGTTGTGTAGTACCTATAAATTAGGTTTATTAATATTTTCAAATGCTATGAGGGTTGCTTTACAAAAGTTTTGCGTTTTAAAATATTCTGCGCTTCGATTTCTTTAAGGTTTTCTTAACATAGCCCAGCTAAGTATATTCTTTTAAACTGACATGAGATCGAATTACACGAAAGAATATAGTTTCAAAAGTTATTTAAAAAAATTAGGAATAAGAATTAACTTTTGTATGTTATTGTATTTTTCTGTTCTTTTGATTATATTTGTGTACATAAATAGTTAAATAAATAAATAAAGTAAATTAGTTTTAAGGCATGTTGTTGAATTAATAATTTATATTCATAGTTTCATGTTTTTGGGCTTTTCGTGTCCGTAATTTTTACCTATAAAAGAATATTCTTAAATGTTGGTATTTCGGGTGAATGTCACGCCGTGTCAACTTACTTTAATATTTTTTGACGTCACTTCATTCTTAATGTGCATTCTTTTGGTTTATTATAATTGTATTTACGGAAAGAAATCTGAACTTCTGTAGGTAGGTAGTTTGTAAAGTGTTTTAGCATTAAAAATTTCAAGAAAAGTGCGACCGGGGGCTAGCGTCCTTAATTATTAAGATGAGAAATGAAAATGGTATCAAACGATGCGTTCCTAAAAGGGCTATACAATACTGTATTTTTTTTGTTGTAAACTATTTTCTTTTTTTTTAAATGAAAAAAAAAAATCCTCAATTTCTTACCATTTTTTTTGGACTGTTTTCAAAGAATCTTAAACGTCTCAAAAAGGAAAACAGATACCGAAAAAATTAAAAAAATGAGTCTGGAGAATCCAAAGGGCTTCAAAAATATACCATTCTGGTATTTTTTTTATTTAAACATTGCCCTACTCTAGGAATTTATCCTGTACTGTGGGTGCGTTTACAAACATTTAAACTCACATACACAAACAGCCAGACTCGGAACAACTACTTGTAGGTCATACAAATATTTGTTCCGTGCGGGAATCAAACTCTCTACACGCAGCGTAGCAGTCAATCGCTTAACCACTGCGCCAACCGTGCCGTCAATGACCTTAAATTTTAAGGTTTTATAATAAATTATGGGTATTGGTTGGTTACAGTGTCATGCCTAAAATTGACTGCAGTCTGTCCCATGCAGGAACATGTCTCACAATATCTACACTCGAGAGCAATGAATCCGGGTCACTTAAAGAATGTTAAAAATCTCGGAAACTAAAAATGATAGGTTAATGCAATAAATTGTATTTAATAGACAATGTAATACTCCTTAAATGAAAGTAAAAAAAATATGAGTCACCATACATTTTATTAACACAAAATTACATAAAGAAAAAAACTGCTGATCTCTCCTTAAAACAAAAATAGGAAACATGAAATTTTTGAACTTTATTACGATTTTCTTGAATTTTAATACTTCGTATTGCCTCCTCGTGCTTCCATTACTGCGTTTACGCGGTTTGGCATGCTGTACACCAAGTTCCTTATACGATTTTGGGGAATATTCTCCCATTCCTCTGTGAGAGCAATTTTGAGCTCACGAAGCGTGATTGGGGGAGGGTTTCGTTGTTTTACGCATCTGCCTAGCTCGTCCCAAGCATGCTCGATCGGGTTGATATCCGGGCTGCGCGCTGGCCACTCCATACTAGTAATGTTCATCTCTTGAAGGTAGTCATTCACAATCCTACCTGTATGAGGTCGGGCATTGTCATGCATAAATATAGCATCCTCACCTAAATTGACCATAAATGGACCAACGTGATCATTGAGGATTTCTTCCATATATCTTACGCTAGTTAAAGAGCCGTTTTCTATGATCACCAGCTCTGTGCGACTTTCAGAAGAAATTCCGGCCCACACAAGTACAGACCCACCACCGTAGGCTACTTTTTCTTCGATGCATGCTTGCTTGAATCTTTCCCCTGGTCTTCGATACACTCTGTGTCTTCCATCGTGCTTGTAGAGCATAAATTTTGATTCGTCGGAGAACATAACTTTTGACCAATCTTCAATACTCCAATTTACGTGGCCCTGGGCATATCTTAGTCTTGAAATACGATGCCCACGCTCCAGTTTAGGGCCGTTTGCAGGTCTAAGGGGTTTTAAGTTAGATTCAGCAAGCCGACATCTTACTGTCCATGCACTTGGGTTACTTCCTCCGAGGCGTCGAAACTGATTTGTGAGTTCAGTTCCTGTGAGAAAGCGATTTCGAAGCATGGTGTTCACCAAGTATCGGTCTTCTCGTGCTGTGGTACACCTGGTTCTGCCCGTTCCTGGTCTGCGTAGGTTAGAACCAGTTTCTTCGTAACGTCGGAGAACTCTTTGTACTGTTGACAGCGACACACCGACAGTCCTGGCTGTATCGCGCTGACTCCGGCCGGTTTCCAGCATTGTAAGTATTCTGGTGCATTCTTCAGGCGTAAGCGACATAATTTCAGCTTGAATAATGAATATAGAGCACTATCAACATGGTTTATGTACCCACATAAATGACAGATTACAAACAAAAGCAAAACCAAATGCTGTAATTTCGTAGTTCCATCTTCGAAAGTGGCCCTTTTTCAAATTTGATTTTTTTATGATATAACTTTACAATAACTAAGAAGTTTTAATACCTTCATTTAAGGAGTATTACATTGTCTATTAAATACAATTTATTGCATTAACCTAGCATTTTTAGTTTCCGAGATTTTTAGGATTCTTTAAGTGACCCGGATTCATTGCTCTCGAGTGTATATTGAATTGACAGATTACAATTATTTTTTAGTCAGTCCCCATGTCAATCATAGTCACTTTCATTGCTAAGACAACAAGACATCATGATCATGACTAAGATGTCCGTTCGAGGTCCACACTACTCGGGCAACTCAGTCTATCGCAGTCTACTACTGGGGATGGCAACATTCTGTCTTCCCCCTACCGCATCCAGTCTGACCCAGCCGCCGTATTACGAGCTCATAGTACCTCAGCTCAAGTTCACTTTTTATCTCGCTCACACTATACTGCTCGCGGACTTAATGAAAGCGAGACTGTGTGGGGTACTGGTGGCTCCAAGGCGCCGATAGTTTAGGTAATTTATTTTTACAGTAAAAATAAAAGTAATTAAAAAAAAAAACATAGTATCTGCTTTATATTTAGTTCAGTTATTATTATTTGAATACCAGCGGTTCATTGTTCGGTTTGGAGGTAACTTTGTATTTTTTTTCTACAGAGAATATTTTTTGGAATCGTCAACTCAACTTTAATATATATTTATTTCAACATTGATGCTGCAGTATTTTCGATATAATGGAGGAACATGCTTAGTAATTTGAGGTTTCATAGACTCTTAAGATCCTCGATCCATCTAGCTGGGGGGCGTCCCGCACTACGCTTACCGAATCCCGAAATAAAACTGTTCAAATCAATAATCAATCATCTAGGTAACATATCAGTAGTAATTTGTAAGCAAAAGTGACTTTTATTCAAGATCTGTCATATCAATCAAGTTATCCCGATCTTGGTGTGTCAAGAGCAATTAAAATGTCGTAATTAAAACGAAAATTGCTAATTTTACCACACAGGGTTCCCATAACCGGTATCTTCGCTCAAAAACCTTTCCGACTGGATCTATATTTATGTAACAGAGGTCGATATTCTCAAGGTACGAATAAGTATCGTAGGTCGGAAATTCGGTTAGCGAATTAAACTTGTACTTGACCAGTTTTATTGTTAATAACGAGGTTATTGTATTAACTCTTTAAATTAAATTAAGTTAAATTAATTGAGTTTTAAATTAATTGAGTTTTAAATTACATAGTTATAGTTTTGGTTATGATCGTTTAGGGTTTTGTTCAGTGAAAGAAAATTAAACATTGGTGTTAAGTCACAATGGAATATGAAGCAACTATGTGATCGATGTACTTGTAGCGGTTACACCGCCACATATGAACTGCGCATCATAGACATGACGTCACACAAATCCTGCATCGCGCAATTAGAGTTTACCGCGTGATCGACATATATATAAGATTCCGACTTCAACCATATAGGGCCACCAGCACCGTGCACAAACACAGACGCCTCCCGTCATTCCGACCTCGCTGCCGAGGTCCTTTGCGATTGCGACCGTGTCCCCGAGTAAATGATACTCCCTCCCGACCCTTGCTCGAAAACTAGGTGCCAGCAGTAAATACCGCGCCTAATAATCATGATGATAATCAAATTTTGATGCAGCCTGTACCCTCTTGCTGTCCTCCCCTCAGCGACGCCCTAAGCCGAAGTTCGTACCCCACAGGGGGTGCCCTTAGCGAGCGTCCGCCTAGCTTTTAGAATAGTTTACTTGCTCCTGGCTGAGGCTCTAAGTGTAGTAGCTTAAGGCACCCACATGAAAGTCCGGTTAGGCAGCCAAGACCGTAGTGGTCAAAACAGCGAGTTGCCAATATAAAAAAAAAAAAACGTCGGGCAGTTTCCCGCCAGACACAACACCCGCCTCGTCGGAGGATCCTCCTTTTTCTATGGCGGATTAATGAACTTTACACCCTGTTCCTCGTAACCTAAATTCCAAGCATGCAGCCACATTGAAAATATGTAGAAGTTATTTCCTACCGATAAGTACCTAAGTCAGTTCCTAGAAACAAAAACAGCATATTAATTCAACTTTTCCGAATTTCCCGAACTACATATGAATAGTTTGGTCTTTTTAGGGTTGTGTACCCGAAGGGTGCTAAACAGAACCCTATTACTAAGCTTCCTCTGCGGAAGAGTCGGTCTTTCAGCGGGCTGTATCTCATATGTATGAACCGTAATAGTTGGACGGTTGAAATGCAGATTGTGTATTTTTATTTCCGCTATAACAACAAAAAATAAAGTTTAAAATTAAAGGGTGTTCATAAAAGAAACGTGTTATTTTTTAATTGAAGTATTTTTAAGAAATACTTTTGTAGTGTTAAATATTGTACGGTGGTACGGAACGCTTCGGTTCGTGTGGCCGTTTTTTCTTTTTGTTTTTATCTGCATTTACTGCCATTTAGAAAACAAGATACCTACTTAACAGACTTACAGCTTATTATAAAAAGTAAATTTCTTCTTCTGCCAGCGACACGAAGACGAGGCTGGTGGTGGCTGGCTGGTGGCTGTGTGGCTGGTTCGTGTTGGCCTAAAACAGTAGTCGGCAAACTCACTAGTCAATAGAGCCAAATATCAATACTATAAACTACTAAGATTTCCTTTGAGAGTCAATCTTCTCTGTGTCCAAACTGTCACAACACTTCCTAAAATAAACTTGCTAAGAAGTAGGATGCCTTCATCATCATTGTCATATCGGCTGATAATAATATGATGAAGGCATCTTACTATTAGACGTTTCAGGGTTCGTGTGGTTAGTGATTAACCTGGTGTCCGAGTTTTAAAGCCGCCCATGGGCCTCTGACTTGGCTTCGCATGCCGTCGAGAAATATCTCTCAGGTATGCCGGTTTCCTCACTTGTTTTCCTTCATCGTTTTTTGAAGCAAGTGGTAATATTATACAATACGCACATGAATCCGAAAAGTCAGAGGTGCGTGCCTTGGGTTCTAACTCGAGACCTATGACTTGGCAGTCCGACGACAGCAGCAAACACAGGCAGGGATACTTATAAATACCGATACAGTGTCTAATTTACAAGGTAAACCTAATATGAATTCTAAATCACAAACTCGAGAATTACAATTCATGCTGTAGAAATTGAAGAACCTGTTTGCAAACCACAGAATACTATCTGTGTTTAAGTACAGTGAAGAAACACAAAAGATTTATTTCCTAAAACAAAAGGCAGTCGCGCTGGGTTACAGTTCACTAATGTACGGATGTAGTCTGCCACAAAATTTACGAGCCACCTAAATAAAGCTAGGAACCCAGAAGATTCTAGACTTTAACTATATTTTCTTGGAATTTTATCTAGACTAAATACCACACAATGTTAGGAATAAAACTTTAATTACTGGCGTAATGTTGACGTTAAAACAAGTTCAGGTTTATGCCGTGCTTTCCGGCCCTGGTTCAGGCCATGGTACGGAGCGAGAGGAAATGGGAGGCCGTCACCTCCTTCTGCGAAGCGGTAATGCTCGCGAAGGAGGAGGCGGAACGCGTGAGGGAGAGGCAAATTTCGCGCCCTCACGCCCCTAACCGCCGCAGGAGGAGACGCCCAGGGCGTCGGGAATCGCGAGGCGATTTCCGGCCACCGTAGGCGCGGGCTTGCGGGCGGTGAGCAATGGGTGGCTCACCGTCCGATAAGGACCAGGCCCGGGTCGACGGCGCGTTGTGTTCCACGCGCGCCTCAAAGAGATGTCAGCAGAATTGAAGGGGTCCACTAGGGCCGATGCCTGCCGGGGTTGCGAAGAAAACCGAAAGGGAGATCGTGGCCCCCGGCAACTGGGCAACCGAAGGAACACGGGTGGGTTTTAGTCACTAAGAGTCTGACACACCCTCCCGCTCCGCCCAGAGCGGGAGAAGTTATTTGATGATTTCCCACCCTCAAAAAAAAAAAAAGGTTTATGCCGTGCTTGTTTTTAGTTTAGTTTGTTTTTACTTTGTACCTTACAACTCAGACCAAATAAAAAATCAAGACATAGCGCTGCGAACAACACACCATTTACAATCAAATTACAATCAAACTTATATCTTACAAAGTGCACACATGTTTATGAAACTGGCCTCACGTCACTGTTGACAGCGCTATGTCTGGTTTTTGGAGCGAAGTTCTTTAACGCGACTTGTAAGCTTTCAGAAATCGTCACGATAAAAAGTGTTAATACTTGCGACACTCTTCTTCTAATTCAAAGAGAAAAAAAGAGAGAGAGAGAGAACGCCGGCAGAAAAAACAAAAGAAAAGAGGTGATTACAGTGCTGTGGGATAAAATTATACACATCGGCCTGAGTACACTGCATGTCGGAGGGAGAGAGAGAAAGTGTAAATTTTGACAAAATGAAAATCCAAGATGGCTGCTACAAATTTTTTCATATTTTTCGTCACGGGTGTAGTTTTCATGGTTTCCGGGGGTGTTTAAGCCGATAGTGAGGTCAAAATGTAAATCCAAGATGGCGGCTGCGAAAAATTTCATATTTTTCGTCACCGGTGTAGTTTTCATGGTTTTCGGGGTTGTTTAAGCCGATAGTGAAGTCAAAATATAAATCCAAGAAGGCGGCTGTGCAAATTTTGACGTTTTCGTTGTGTTTGTCGTATTTATGGTTTTTAAGGGTGCTAAAGCCGATGGTGACGTTAACATTAAAATCTAAGATGACCGCTGCCGGGGCTGCGGTTATTATCCGAAAGGGTTACCATGATCCCTGGCTATATAGGCAACTGAAGAAACACGGGTGGGTTTAAGTCAGTAAGAGTCTGACACGCCCTCTCGCTCCACCCAGAGCGGGAGAAGTTATTTGATGATTTCCCACCCAAAAAAAAAATGGCCGCTGCAAAAATATCTTTTTGTTTTAAATTTTAGGTGAGAAGGAACTTCGTTTCTGACGAGATTCCCACGACCGTACACGATATTTATTTGGTCTGAGTCTTACAATGGTTAAAAGTGGTATCTAGTTATGTACGAGGTTATTTTATTTATTGATGTAAGTAGCATAAAGACCACAATCTTGCCTAATAGATCGTCCCGCAATGTTATTTTTATAAACGTGCTTCATTTTTATTACACACTATTATATTTATTAACTTGGAGAGGTTTTTCTTTCCCAAAAAAAGTACCTCCATTTCCATATCTTGGTACTTTTATATTATGCTATTTTCTTTTTGACGTAGCAGAACCAACACTCTAATGACGTAACACACTTATAATCGGAATCTGAATGATTTCGAAGGATATTGGTAATCCATTGCTTCATTATATTCGAAAAATTTGTCTGCTCAACAACGTAAATAACGCAATTAATATTGTTGATCTGAAAACCATTGCTACTTAAAGTGTGCTACACAATTAATCTGCCGGAATAAAAACTCCATATGAACCAAGATATATTTTCCCCCAACTTGTTCTTTTTGTGTTCTTTCTTTGCGTCATGTTTATCACAAATAAACGTATTTTATTTCTTTCTTATGCTTTACCTGCAGTAGAACATTTACGACAATCTTCTTTTTGTATCGACTTCGAATTTTTTTTGGAGGTCTTTATTGCGTCACACTGCTGGGAAAATACCTTCCCTTTTTCCTTCATTATTTTTAACTTAACTGATTACGTCATTTACGTCAATAAATTGTCTATATGGACAAGGCATATACCTAGATCTGCAACAATAGCCTTCAATTAATATAAAGACATCAAAATTAAAGGCATGTTACACCTTTAAAATGTACTTGAAGCCACACATACCTCTATAAATCATATTATATTTAGTTGAATTCCATTACTGAAGTTCAAGTACAGTACGACACAACTTAGATGTAGCATCGGCAAAATTCGTAAAACAGATCACCATCTGAACTGAAGGCGCCTTTAAAATCACCAATATTTATTACTGCTTTACGTGAAAATAATCTTTACAGAAATGCAATAACTTGTGAAGTCATATTATTAAATACCCAATAAGCATTGCCTTTGTACGTATTTTTCTGTTCCTTTCTTCTTGTCTGTTTATATGTGTGTGCATAAATGGTTAAATAAATAAATAAATACATTCGTAAAATTTTCAAATGAATGCTACATCTAAGTTGTGTCGTACTGTACAATCGCAAACAATCGAGTAATTTGTCATAATCTCGTTACAAATGTGGTTAGGCGGACAGTCGAGCACGTAACTTTCAAAATCAATGTCTACGCATCATTTGTTATGTTCTTTATGGCTTGACACTTGGTACTGGTGAGCACAAAATATTTTTTTATTGAGACATTGGATAGTGTTTGTTTTTTCAGGATAAATGGAAGCGGGTGGCTTAGAGGTAACCGAGGATCGAAATAAATGGATAATGGAATGTGCGATTGGAGAGGTCTACGTCCAGGAGTAGACTACTGTTTATGACGGTTCAGTGAATTTGTAATTGGAACACGATTTATTTTATTATTCACTTTCGAGATCGGAATATAAACTAGATATGTATATTTCAAACTCTCAAAATTATCTGATCTTTTAAATCGTCGCTTAAGTTATAACACCGCAGATGAAAAAACCGTTTCATTTCTGCAGAACACTGATGTACAAAGACTTCCACGGTGTTCGAACTTAAGCGACGAAATGTTCCTTGCTTCTTAAATACACAGTAAACCATATTTCGACCCACTGTTTAGGCTTTCTATCATGCATTTTTTCATGTTTATTTCTTCACTACGAAATATTCATAGAAAAAAACATTAACAAAGCGATAAACTAAAGGCGTAACGAAATTATCATTTCATATTGCTACTAGTCATTTAAAAACCCGAATCAAGACTAATTTATTCATATTCTGTAGCAAGTATTCTTGTTAGTATTAAATTATGTACGTAATAGTACGTTTGTACGCAACTGTACGTTTTGTATGTCTTAAGTGTTACATTGTGGCTATTTTAGTTTAGTGTGTGAGGTGACCGTGATTACGATATGACATGGGTTAAACTGAATGAATGTTACGTCTTTATTAGTAAAGGACGTTTAGTTACTTATACGCTGTCATTTGAAAATGGTGACAATTTAATTTTCATCATCGACATCGTTCTTCTGCCCTTATCCCAATTTTTTGGCGTCTGCGCCGGCGCAACAATCATATCTCCTTCAATAAATCTCTCTCTGCCGTAATTTCAGTATGCGGCCATTTCTAGCCATTTTTATTATTAATTTATTCAATAGACAACTAGATCAAATTCCAAAAACATTAAATACTTACAATTCCAGATGTTAGTAAACAATTTTTATTGTGTTATCACTGGCTATTTACGTAATTTGTTGGTAGACGCTTGATCACACCTATCACCCTTCTTCATTTAAAATTACATATTGTTACTAGCCAATTCTTTTCAGAACTTATCTTTTATTGGTCCCAATTAACTCGTTTTTACTTCAGCTACTGATATTAAAACAATCGTTATCAATGATGATCCTAATGAAGTCTAGTTGATCAGGGAGACTGTACCGCCAAAACACATGTACGAGAAGTCATATAACAGTCATATGGTTGTACCAACTCCAATAGCTAACAAGTCGTCACCTTGGTCCAAATTCAAGAAAAATAATCTCTCATGTGGGCAATATTAATAGCTTGTCGTGTTGATGTTACGATACTACATGATGTGATATATTTAAGACCTTGTGATATATCAAAACTTCGCATGACTGGGTTGCCACACCCCTTGCTTGTGATCAACAGTTTTGTGTCCAAGGCTTGTTTTGTCTTGCAGGACTATAATGGCACAAGGTGGATTAAGATTTGACAGGTGCAATATAATGCCTACTGACTATGTCTACCATATTTACATGCCTCTTGCATACCCCAAATACGTCTCAATGGTTAGCTAGGTAGGTACTGTAAAGATGTCTACCAATGTTAACTTTTTTGAAAATATCTACTTTCAAAACTCGCAGCTCTATACTAGCATAATCAAGTAAAAAAAAAACGACGAACGTGCGTCGTGCTTCAAAAACGGTGAAGGAAAACTATGTGAGGAAACCGTGATCATGTCGTGTTGTCATCGTGTGCCGAAAAATGCCGAGCTCGGTGTTTTGCCGGATCCGGCATAATGTGAACAGCTTCATTTAAATTCTTTAGCCACTAGCTCTTCCTGCAGTTTTGCCATGCCAGTACGGCGAAGTGGGAACCTGACCTTAGAAGTATTTTTCGACAGCATATGAAGCCAAGTCACAGGCCCATGGGTGGCTTTAAAACTCTGACACCAGGTTAGTCATTTACCATACAAAAAGAAGAGAAACACCTAAAGAAAATACGTTAATATCTTCAAAATAGAGTGCCTCGCTACCATCCCGCTGACTGGCAAATATTTCTAATTGAATAGCTCACTGCATGTTGACCCCATAATTCTAACTTCATAAATTAATTGCCCTAAACACTGAGTCAATCAGAAACTCAACTAGCGTATAACAATCTATGATTCGTTAAAACTTTTTCAATAGAGTAAATAAACGCCAGGTAAAACTTTTTTAAACGATTATTCGGTTTTCAGCAGTTTAGATTTCAAGCAAACGGATTCTACTAATTAGTTAGTGATTATAACCAAAAGTAGACTGTCTCGTTCGTCTAGTGGTCGCAAAGCGCTACTGCTGAGTATGAGGTCCTGAGTTCGATTCTCGGGTCGGGCAAGGTGTTATTGGGTTGGTCCATCTGGAAATTCTCAGTAGCAGCCCGGAGTCTGGATTTGTACCCGGTTGATGGCAATAGGCTCGCCCCCTATTACATGGGACTTAAATATAACTGGTGAAATGTGGGTGTACTATAGGTACACCTCTGCCAACCCTTCGGGGAATACAGGCGTGATGTTATGTATGTATAACCAAAAAAATCTCCAAAATAGTGAGGGTAGTACCTTAATTGGATTATCAATCATTTTTGCCGCCCACTTATTCCTAAATGGAGTTAGTTTTAAAATGGTAGGTATGTTAGGCAGATATCGCTTCTTTAAACTAAAATAAAATCAAATTTTCTCGTCTCCGGTTTGATTTGAAAACAATAGTTATAGATAGATATACATAAGATAACTTGTACGTAGGTATATCCAGAAGAAAACACATTGTTTTTTTTTTTTTAAACAGTGAACTGTTAAAAAAATAATGTTAAATGCGTTTTCTACAGCTGCCATGTTTACTACTCGGATTGAATAAAGAAATATAAACCCTTAAATAGAACACAATAATAGAGACATTTAAACGACCTACACACAGAATTTATGATCGTAGGTAGGCATAAATTCTATAGAAAACTTAACCGAAACGCAACCTCTACATATCAAAGCAAGCACAATGGTAAAACAATGTGATCGCGATAAGGCAAACTGAGTAATTTGCATTAAAAGCGAGGCACTTCATTCACGTAGGAAGACCCGCAAAATTGGAGATTGTTCACTCTCATAATAGGAAGATACTGAGGAAACAGGGTGTTTTTAAGTAACATTATACTAATCGGGCAATTTATTCCAAACCTACTGAAAGTAAAATTGTGGTGTGCTTGTGGTTAACTATGTATAAGACATTTTCCGGAAAATATGTAAGCGAGTCATAGAGTAAACAGCCCGTGAGCCCGATGAGATTTTCCATCGGTAAAAATTATATATAACCCCTTTAGGGGATGAATTTTCCCAATTCTTCCTTCGTGCTCACCTTCGTTGTATAAGGAACTGTTTCTAAACGCAGCAGTTTAGGCTGTCCTTCAATGAATGAATGAATGAATTTAAGTACTTACCTAGACGAATAAAAGGGGTGATAAACGCACGAGCAAGTACGCGTACTTATGGCTCGGTGACCTTTTTCGCTCGCCCAAACTTTAAAACAAGATGACTTACCTTAAAATAATGACATGGCAGCATAGAATTAGTATGAACTTTCCTATTATATTAAATGCATTCTATATTTTCACCAGAGCAGAACTCGGTTGCCCAGGTACTGATTTCTTATAAAGCTTTTGTGTAAGACATTTTAATAAATATTCTAACACGTCTAAAATGTCACAACTATTAATTTATTAGTTGCAGTTCTCACATAAATCAGTCTAGGTCTATAAAAAGAACATTGCATAAAAAATGTTGTTAAATTAAAATAAAACAGTTCGTCCTTTGATCGTATGAATACCTCGTTCCGCTGCGGAGTGATTACAAAATGTCTGTATAATTAGTAAGAAAAATGACTGCAATTAACTCCGTGACTCATCAGACTTGGTTGAAACATTTGAGTTTGTGAGAAACGGACTGTCTTGCAAATGTTTTTAGATAAAAGGGTGGAAAGTCTGATCAAGGATGTATAAATAAAGAAAGAAAAATAAGTTTATTTGTCACAGAAACACATGCATAAAAATACTCGAGTAGAACAATAAAATAAAACACAATAGATTTAAATATAATCACGAGCACAAAACAGAAATAGTCGACAGCTGCTGGCACGTCATGACTGTGACAAGAAGACTCCCACTCAGCATGATGCTGTGCTATGGGGACCCACAGCACAGCGCTGATTTTCAATAGTCACCCGATAAAGATGTACGGAATTATACATAAATATAGCTATATCTCGCCCTGTATGAGTCGCAAGAGCAATAGGTAAGCATGCTAACTGTGAAGGAGGATACTTCTATGCATACTTACGCACAATTAAACATACTACAGTATGGTTGTAACACAAATAAAATAAACATACAACAATTGCAACTACTGATTTGTATTGAAACATAGAATGAGAGTCGACTGGCAGTGTGGATTTAAAAAATATAAATCCTAAGCCCTATGTTCAGGGGTTGTGTGACGGGGTCCGTTAGGGCTGATGCCTGCTGGGGATGCGAAGAAAACCGAAAGGGAGATCGTGGCCCCCGGCAACAGGGCAACCGAAGGAACACGGGTGGGTTTTAGTCAGTAAGAGTCTGACACGCCCTCCCGCTCCGCCCAGGGCGGGAGAAGTTATTTGATAATTTCCCACCCAAAAAAAAAAGAAAAAAAAAAGGGGTTGTGGGCTACAACTTGTGGCTTATTGCCTTCTGCAACCAGTCTATCCAGGCAGCCTTTTTGAGGTGGTCGATCTATCTATCCTTAGGGTACTCCACAGTACGTTAATAGCGTTAATTCAAAAAGTTGGCAACGTCGCAAATAGCTGTCAAATATTTACCGTAGTTGAGCTCCTTAAATTTAGCTCCACAAATGTGTGTACTGTCTGGACAGGTCTTCTCAATCTGTGTGGTTCTTTCCTCAAAAGACCATTGCAGACACCAATCTACAAGGTCTTCACATGATCTGACCAAGATTATGTCTGGACTTTAAAAAAGTCTATGAACTTTGAGTTTGTTTCGGCCTTTCATCTTAGAGTAGTCAGATAGGAAACGCCGACCTCATCTAGTCTTTAAAATATCTTTGACATGTAAAACTGTTTGTACAAACCTACTTACTTGATAAAATCATATATCATTTACCTGTTTTGATTAATTTGGCAATATTTGGTGTTTTAGGTGTAAAAAATGCATTTGGAAAGATGCCAAATACTTTTATTACGTCTAAAATTAAATATTCGGTGTTACGATATTAATTATTGCATTTAATATTCAATATTTCAGTTCACTAGTTAGCAATATTTCATATTTCCATACAGTAATATTGCCAAATTAATAAAAACAGCGAAATTGTGGATAGCTATTTGCGACATTGCCCACTTTCAGAATTCACGCTCTTAAACTACGCTAATACTTTAACATTTAAAAGCTTCCAATACCAGACATACTAAAATTTTAATAGTCACTCCAAATCTTAATAATGTTATTATAATTATTATAATACCTGCATAATTAAAAGTAGTTCATGTCACAACTCAAAAACATTAACAAAATGATTTATAAGGCCTATGACATGTTGATAAATTATAAGCAGGCCGTGAAATTAAAATGCTTGTACCTATTTGCATAAATTATTGATTAATTAGTCGAGGTTTTAGTTGAATATATTAGAATTTAGTTGATTAGCACTATTAGTCTAAATTCTGTTTGGTCATCTTAAAAAGGTGTTGTTATAAATAGCAATAAGTTTGAAATGAAGGACGTTGACGAGGTTAGGAATTAATTTGAATATCTGCATATGAAGAAATTGTAGATAAGATTATTTATTAACTAGCTTTTGCCCGCGGCTTTGCCGGCTTGGATGTCGGAAATTATACCACGGGAATGTACTACCGAGATAAAAAATATCCTTTATCCTAACCCAGGTCATGGTCTACCCATGTGCCAAATTTCATCCGAATCCACTCAGCCGTTTTAGCGTGAAAGCGTAACAAATAGACAAACTGACTTTCGCATTTACAATATTAGTTGGGATATTATAGCTGATAAAGAGTGAATCTTTTATAGAAGATACCTACCTACATATTAAAAATCATCGACTTTTCTAAACGGAAATATCGCACGACAGAAGATTTGTCGTCACAGACGTGAACATCTGCGATGTATTGCGCCTAGCAACCGTAAGGTTGAAAAGGTGGATTGAAATCCACAAGGGCTTTTTTTTTTTTTTGTGTGGGAAATCATCAAATAACTTCTCCCGCTCTGGGCGGAGCGGGAGGGCGTGTCAGACTCTTACTGACTAAAACCCACCCGTGTTCCTTCGGTTGCCCTGTTGCCGGGGGCCACGATCTCCCTTTCGGTTTTCTTCGCAACCCCGGCAGGCAGCGGCCCTAGTGGACCCCTTCAAAATCCACAAGGCCTAATTTAAATTCACTTCTTGGTACCTATTGTATTAGCTGCGTAATTTAAATGAATTCGCTTTCAAGTGTCTGCAATAGAATAGAATCTTGTATTTGGCTGGTCCAATCTTAATAAATAACTATTTTAAGTCAAGAATCGTGAGCTCAACTGCACATTACGGTCTCTCGCCTCAACGCCTCCATATCTAAACCTCGAAACATTACAAAAAGAAGGACTTTTACACACTTTCAAAACGTGCAAAATACTAATAAACGTAGTCCATTTTTGGCCTAAGTTGTTGCGCAGTGACCTCTTTAAGATTCACACTTGTTTAGGTACAATTGACAAAACAGATTAGTATGCAGGATGCTAAAATAAAAACATTTTGTGTACCCATCTAGGGCGTCAAGTCTTTGACAAAACAAAGCTTATATGGGTGTGTTATTAATCTCCCTGTCTGTCAAACACTTTTGTTAACTGTACATTACATGAGTCATTCAAAAGTAGTTTGGTAAACTTTAGTACTATATTTGGTTCACATAGTAATAAGCGAGTCATGTGTCAAGCAATATTATATGAATTTTAGGCAGAGTTATAGTATTTTTATGCACACAAAATTATGATTTAATTAGTGAAATAACTATGCTAATTAAGTCGAAATTAACTATGTGTGGAATGAATTTAGCTGTGTGGTGCTTTTAAAATTATTTCGTAATAACAAATTATTTATGTTCGTCTTCGTAGTGTTTTTTTTTTGTTACGAAGTATTTGTGCTGCAGATATATTAAGTTTAAAGCTATAAGATAGATTTAAGTTTAGAAATCACTTAAGTTCGGGACTTAAAATAACTTATCGACCAGATAAGAAGTTAAGATGGCGATTTATTTTTACATATATTTTGTTGGGAGTCGTTAAGTATAATGGTTATAGTTATTAGGGTTCCGTACCCGAAGGAACCCTAAAACGAACCCTATTACTAAGCTTCCGCTGTCCGTCTGTCTGTCAGCTGAATCTCATGAATAGGTAGACAGTTGTAATTTTCACAAATTGTGTATTTCTACTGTCACTATAACAGACAAATAATAAAAATAAAGTAAAAAATTTAAGGGGTCCCCATACAATAAGAAACGTGTTTTTTTTTGCTAAATGTTGTACGTTAGTACGGAATCCTTGGTCTGCGAGTCCGACTCGCACTTGGCCAGTTTTTTATTAAGTCGACTTAATCGATGTCCAGCGAAGGCCTACTATCACCTCTTAGAGCATTTTTTTCAGACGTGGAACTTCACTTCAGTGTGAGAAAGAGATGAAGCTTTATTTACTGTATTACAAACACTTGCCCGGTTTTTTTATCCACATCGGAGAAGCTCTTGGCCTGCATCTCACCTGATGGTAAGTGATGATCAGGCCAAGGTGGAAGCGAGCTTCAACCGGAGTCCTCAACCACAGAGGAACTGTCTATCTTACCTCTAACTACCGAAACACAACAACACTGTTAACATTCTTTTAATGGCGACAGATTTAGATAAGATGGTAGTAGCCAGCCAGGCGGACTTAGAACAAGTCCTACCACCAACCAAACCGAGCAGAAAATTTTGCTCCCATTGGGAATCGAACCCGGGACCTCTGAGGTCTGAAACGGGTGGTCTGACCATTAGACCACAGAGGCGGTTGAATCTTTGATTCTGATAAGAAATAAAATGATACCCTGTATCTCCTTCGTTAATTTACTACCACATTACTATCATGATAAGCAAATTGTCCTGTACTGGACTGCAATAAGCTGATTTGATTAATTGATTATAACAGCTATTAAATGAAATTATTCTGAAATACACTCCAAGGTAATCAGAATGCGAACTACAGTATAAAATATCAAACGTTTAAAACAGCATCAAAATAACATTTATTTGCGATTAGAAATGTTACAATTTGCCTACCAATTAATGCGGCATTTTGTATTTTGCCATTTAAAGCCCTATACGCACCCACTAATTTACATGAATCACCGCGTACACCTTATTGCTCGTGCAGACCAGCGCGATATCGCGGGCGCGACAAGGGTTGCGCTGCCTGTACCGCTCGCGATATCGCGCTGGTTTGCACGAGCCTTATTGGTACAATTATTATTTTCAGTTTGTATCAGTGTTTTTAGAGTACATTGTTTAGCTGTGTGCTGTGTTATGGGTTGACCGATGGTCATGACTGTTTGACTGATAGCTTTTGAAGCAGACGATTCCGAGAAAGGAGACTGCGTTACGGCAAAAGGTAAGCATGACCCCCAGATAATATGAATTAGTGACTTTAAAAAGGCGATTGGGACAGACTTTGTACCATTTGCAAAAGTACATAATACCTCTCTCGAAGAAACAAAATTGTTTATGGATCATTAAATAGACTGTGGAAAAGTACTGCACAGTCGTATATAAATTTTAACTATGAATGCGGTTTAGGCGGTCATACAAGTAAGTAGTTCTTTCGAAACCGCCGGAGTCAAAGGCATTTCAAATAGCGTATTAATTATCTACGTGGACCAAATCGTGTCGTGAGATATGACTCTCAATGATTTGATGTAGTATGTATGGACTTAGAAGGGCAGCTGTGCATAAGGTTTTGCTACAAATGCATACATTACACGATTATAGGTACGTTGGAACTCAAGGAAGATACCGATAATGGTGCCGATTCTCTTGTACTACTAAACTAATTAAACTATCACTAAAATTCCTTACTTTTGGCTGTGAGAATCTTAAAGCTATTCTGCAACAAAAATTCTTTAAATTTAAAAATAATTATGACACAACTAGGGTCGAATTTGACAATCGCGACTCCACGTGGTACGTGTTTGCCATACCCCGGGAGTTTTTTTATAGAGCCGGAGGTGCAGGGGGGCAGCCTTGACGTGTTTTATATGGAATTTTGCACTTTTTGTATGGAACATATGAAAAATTATTACCTACATGTTGAGTTTTAGGGGTTTTTGGGCCTTATAAAGGAGGTCACTTTTCATTATTTTTGCGATAGGACATACCATTTTCGAAATATAAGCAAAAGAAAATAAGATACAGTACTGTTTTTGCATTTGAAGTCGAGGTGTTGGTGTGAATTTTAGTTCATATTTTATTCCATACCTTCTTAATCGCGATTTTATATATTCAGATTTAGTTAGCCAATCAAAATTTTTGGTGAAAAACGTCAAATTCAGAATAGCAAAATTGCCATTTTCACTAAATTAATAACTCAGTGCCATCTTAGTGGCACTGTCAAACTAAAATATAGTTAATTTGTGTCACTTTAGTCTATTTCAGAATGGGAAGTCGTCGTTTGACAAGAATAAACTAAATTTTGGTGATTTTTCGTTTAGTTTAGAGGCATTTGTGACAAGAGAATCGGCACCAATGTCAAACTAAGCTAAAGTCCGCGCCACCACTCAAGTCCGATAGATTCGGCGTTAGTGTCTATGTCATTGCATCAAATTACATTAAAAACATGTAGTTTCACAATTGTCCGCCGGACTCCAATGGTGGCGCGGGTGGCGCAGACTGTATTTATTAGCTGAGTTCGGGTTTGACACAATTTGGAATATTATCTATACGCCAATAACAAGAAGGTTTTATATCAACTCCAAGGATGGTACCTATTGTGGCGTATACAGATCATTCACTGTAACTTGTCCCTTGCCGTTATGTTGGCACCTTTTCTTTTCAAGTTTAGTTTCATTATCAATAGAGTTCAAAATGGCGACTTACAGAACAGTGCTACTAATCGCGTCACGGGACAAGATATAATGAACGCACTGTAGCTCCCAGACAACCTGAGGATTTCGCTATAATTACCACGTCTGGAAAATAGATTGGTGGCCGCAGTGTTATAGCAAGCATAGGTACAATAGTAAATTACTATCGCGGACAGCAATTAGGGCATTGTAGGATAATCGTGAAAATTTGGGCCGAGGCAAAGCCGAGGCACACATACGAGAGTTCATCAATGCCTGATCGCGGCCAAGGGTTGCATAGTACTTTTCTCAAATAATGCGCGGAAATTCAAACTTTACTCAGTTTGAATTTCCGCGCATTATTTGAGAAAAGTTATTTATTTTTATTAATTATAAATTTCAGAATCAATGACGAACAGCGATAATTTTTCATGCGCTGTTTATGATAAATTAAACAAAGATTTCTTGATGAAAAATAGGTTTAATAAGATCTTTTACAATATTTAATAATTCTGTACCTACTACGTATGAACAGTGAGTATTTTGCAAGATGATATTGAACGAATGTAGGAAATGAGTATAAGAATGAAAGTTACATTGAATGAAGATTATTGAGCGAATGTGTAGTAGACATGCGCCAATAAGTTCATTCGTTTCTTCTTTACGTTAAACAGCTCTATTTGCAAGCCAAATCGAAATTAAATAAAATTTTTGATAAAATTCCTCCATGGTTGTAATGCGTTGAAGTAAAAAGTTCGTTCCATTTTTATTAAATAACACAACAGTTATTATGAGTTTTCATAGTAACATTGCTGGCCGCCTACTCGCTTGTTTTTGACCAGTACAGCAATTTCGATTTATCTCGAAGAAGGTTGTCAAAATAATGTTCGAATTTCCAAGCATGTTTGAGAAAAACAAAATTGCCGTTGGTGAAATATGGTCTACATTTCAACAAAATAATAACCCCGAATCTCCTTTGAGATCCTTCAAAAAGAGAGGCTAATATTTTGATTGGTACATATTCTATTTCACTAAGTCTGGATAGTCGGAATTTCGGTCCAGAATTGTCTAAAAGACAAAGGCGTTTTCATAATACTTGGCTTACTTGGTTTAGTGTTAACCAAAAGGATCTCTGTGATTTTTGGCAGCTTTAGATAAGATATCTTGTGGCTAAAATATTCGGATTATCAGTAGATTTTTGGTTCTTTTAGTTGATAAAGTAGGCCGTATCCATAGAACAGCTTTTTTTTTTTTTTTGGGTGGGAAATCATCAAATAACTTCTCCCGCTCTGGGCGGAGCGGGAGGGCGTGTCAGACTCTTACTGACTAAAACCCACCCGTGTTCCTTCGGTTGCCCTGTTGCCGGGGGCCACGATCTCCCTTTCGGTTTTCTTCGCAACCCCGGCAGGCATCGGCCCTAGCGGACCCCGTCAATTATGCTGACATCTCTTTGAGGCGCGCGTGGAACACAACGCGCCGTCGACCCTGGCCTGGTCCTTATCGAACGGTGAGCTACCCATTGCTCACAGTCCGCAAGCCCGCGCCTACGGTAGCCGGAAATCGGCTTGCGACTCCCGACGCCCTGGGCGTCTCCTCCTGCGGCGGTTAGGGGCGTGAGGGCGCGAAATTTGCCTCTCCCTCACGCGTTCCGCCTCCTCCTTCGCGAGCATTACCGCTTCGCAGAAAGAAGTGACGGCCTCCCATTTCCTCTCGCTCCGTACCATGGCCTGAACCAGGGCCGGACGCGAGAGATCACCGCCGCCGATCGCCTCCACAAGGACACGGCGATGCTCCGCCCAAGCTGGGCAGACCTCCACCGTATGCTCCACCGTGTCCTCCGGGCGATCCACACAATGATGACACCCGGGCGTTTTCTCCCGCCTTATCCTGTGCAGGAACCTCCCGAAACAATCCATAGAATAGCTTCTGCGGGAGTCTGTTAAACGTCAATTCTTCTTTACGAGGCGTTTAAAAAAAAAAAAACTTTAGATCTTGCATAAACAGCTATTTTTGATCATTCAAATTAAAAAATAAATGTCTACGTCAGATATTCAGTATTTTAACATCCAATATTCTTTGCCAAAGCCTTGCTAGTTTCCCGGCTTGGTATTAAATCGATTCAGCACTTAAGCAATACCATTCCTAGAAATGGACATTTTATGCACTTAAGTAACTAAATTCATAACCAGCGTCGGCATTTATATCGCTCTATCCGAACGAGACGATTAATTATCGAGATATCGATACTTTTTGTGTCACTTCGAGAATTATCGAACGTCTACCGATTTATGTTTCGCAAATGTACATAATTTGATTGCATAGAAATCTAATGAACAAATACACGTGTCAAACGTGTTGCTGTCACGACTATTTTGATAGGACCATGCAGACTCTTCAAGCGATAGCTTTGCCGTCTCTTTGTAAGTCGTCAACGGTTTACACGATTTTATTAATTATTGTCGTTTCGTTTCGAATGCATATGGCAGGTTCAAATCGGAATAGGTACGTAAATAACATAGGTATAGAGATTTTTTGGAAACATTACGTTATTGGTTTTCTTGCATGTTATGTAAGTAGACGCCCTAAAATTATCTAAGCAGAAATTAGCTGAAAAATTGTTCGGAACAGACAAATATTCTGACTGTCTACGCCATTTAGAAAATTCGGTATTAAAATGGTGATGTTTTTTGTGACATTCAAAATTCTGTGTAACCTGTAATTGAGTGTGCATTACAAGATGTTATTTTGTAAAAGATAATAATTTTAATGTATCTCTCGTTAGCAATCCTTAAAATAAATATATCCTCTCGATGCCAATTCTATTGGTTATTGCAGCTCTCTATAATGGCTTATCTAGTTGAGAATCTAGAGCGCTGACTGGACGTTTGCGGTGAAAGGTCATGCAAACCCGTCAGACGGTGTTGAGCAACGTGTGGGGGAAATATACGTATTAAAGTGTAAGGGCTTGGTTACTTACTTTATATTTGAGAATGGATTTTCTAGAAGGTTTTGTAATTTAGTTTTACAAGGGATTTTCTTTTTTGATGAGGAACTTTTTAAGGATCATTGGTACTATGAGCCCCATATATCGTTACCTGCTGTGTTGAGTCACCACAATGGACTGTTACTTAACAGATTGAGGCTTTTAAGAAAAACCACAAAAAGCTAATTGAATAACTCAGTTGCCATTTACGTTGCGAATTTAGCACGTATCATTTCTCGCAGTACTAAATAAATAGCATAGTTTATATACAAAAATATTTTTTTTGTTCACCAGATGATCTTACACGATATCTGAACTTTAATACATTCAAATCGTGATCGCTTTGCGGTCAGCCGCAAATACCCATTCCGTTTTACGAAGTTAAAGTTATCAAAACTTAACCATTAAATAATAATTTTATTCTAAACCATTCATTCATTCACAATATTTACAACTTTTACTACAAAGTTCATCAACCTACATGATGTTACGATGCACAGAGATGCGCACGATTCGATCTCGTAGGTCGTAGTAAATTATGTAGTTAGTGACGTAACTAGACTTGACCTTGTTTGCTACATACTCGTCTTCAATCCGTTTACATTAAAATAATACTTGGGCATGGCTTTAAAAAAGATAGATGCGGTATAATATGTTATAGTTAAGTTCTTGTGTGCAGTGATGTGTGAGTGTGAAGTGTAAGCAGTGGTAAAGTTCGAACCCAGACAGGCACTTTACTTTGTGTAAATAATTTCATCACCACTGTTCTTAAAATGGTGAAGGAAATCACCGTGAGGAAACCGGCATGCCCTAGAACCAAAAATACGAAGACATGTGACATCTACCAATCCGCACTGGGCCCGCATTGTGTATTACGACCCACTCCCTCTCACTGAGAGGAGGCCTGTGTCCCAGCAGTGGGAACATTATAGGCTGATTACGCTTATGCTATGTTTTTGTGTATGAAATAAGATGGAATAGAATCGCTTGGATGCGTCCAATGTATCTGAATGCAAATGATGACAAGAAATACAAAGTGGGTAAATTACATGCATAACTAAGCACCAGAGATTCAATGCTGTTGAATGAGAAAAATGCAAGACAAAATACAGACGCACTGGCGAGAGACTAAAAGTTTCTTACTATATGTTTGCTAATTTTATTCGACTTCGGAATATTCTTTTTTTTATGTATGCCCCGATTACTCGAAGACGGCTGAACCGATTTGAAAAATTAATATTTTTGTTATACTTCCAAGTTGGTCCCATTGTCATTTGGTCATGATCAGATGATGGGATCTTGGGGAAATCGAGGGAAATCAAAATATTATAGGCACACCTATTGGGATTTGGGTATTTTTTATAGTAACTCGTGCACTTGCTCTCGAAAAGCACCATTTGGTAAAGTGGAACTGATGAATTACAAACCAACACACTAAAAAGCGAAAAAAAAACAAAAATACAACCGACTTCCAAACTACAAAGTGAAAAATAACTTTAATTTCGGAAGGCGGTGGCAAAAAACTTAAATACTGATCCAAAGACACCGACTTCCGAATTTAAAGTAATTTTTCACTTTGTAGTTTGGAATTCGGTTGTATTTTTGGTGTTTTTTTTGTTATCACATGTTTATAGACTTGGTACTCGGTAGATAGATACAAGCAATTTACATGTTTATGAATTAGCTATCCTTGTATCACAGACGCTAGACTAACCGGTAAGGAAAGGAGTTCAATTAAAATGTATATTATATTACCTTTTAACTAATTTTCAATTTAGTAACCTGTGATTTTATATTAAGTACTTACTTACTCCTACCCATATGCATACAATTAAGGCATGCATATAAATATGGTCGTGTAGTCAATAACTAACTATGCAATAGGTCACTTGATTTTCTCTAAAAAGTAGCTTGAGCAGATAAATCTTACCGACTGTAATTATTTACCAACTACGAATAATAAAAGTCTTTACCAAGCTTTTTAGTAAATTCTCTTCCTCTTCTACTTTTGGACCCTACTATTTTTGCCATGGTAGACAAATTTAGCCACTATTGTAATGTTACTTACTAAGATCAATTTGGCACATTTACAGCAAATA
Organism: Omphaloscelis lunosa; assembly: GCA_916610215.1. Classification (NCBI taxonomy): domain Eukaryota; kingdom Metazoa; phylum Arthropoda; class Insecta; order Lepidoptera; family Noctuidae; genus Omphaloscelis; species Omphaloscelis lunosa. The sequence continues at coordinate 8,456,239 of OU744255.1, forward strand.
TTTTAAAAACAATGCTATATTATCTATGGATGTCACATCCACAATTTGCCTCATTATACTCCTTGTATGATTTGGCAGACGAGTCGACTATAACTGTATTAACTGTTTCAACAATCACCTCAAGCACCCCAATTAAGGTCATACAATTTAAATATTTTTATGGCCAATGCCACATCTACAATTGGTCATACATATTTATACTCTATGTAAGGCTAGGCAGACGAGTCAAGTTGGCACTTGACTGAGGTTCGTCAGCGTGTCTATAAAGCATTGGTTCAAGGTTCTTGTAACATCTTTAGCATTGTTTTGTTTTTATTTTTTTGTTGCCGGTCATTGATCTTGCCTGGTGTTTATGTTTGTCACAAGTTCATATTTATACTGTGTCACAAGTGTCTCTATTTTATACAAAAATCTTGAAGAGTAACTGTTAACTGTTTGATTTGTTGCATCAAAATAGAGGCATTTTTTGTTTTCTTTTTTAGTATTCATTATGACAGTTAAACTTATCAACTCTAGAAAAAGCTCCCGTCCCTATCATTCCTTCCCTATTCCAATTCAGAACTTTCTCATATTCTATAGTCTCCTGGTATCCATATATTTTGACCTCAACTTTATGCTTGATAAACGTGATATTATTGTGACGTCATAATAATAATATCACGAACAAAGTAGTACTTAATCTTAAGAGCCATTTCACGTTTTCGCGCGAATATTTAAGATTTTAGTTGTCTAATTTACCATCTTAGGTAATATTCTGACATTGTTGAATACATGTAAAAAATAGATCAATCTTTCGTATTGATACTTCATGTAACACATTTACAAAAATGTAGGTATTTGTTTTCTTTGTAGTAATTACTCTCCCACAACTAGTTTACTGAAAAATTATCGCAGAGTCAATTTCAGACTCCTTTATCTATCATTAATATTGTTTTTTTTTACTGAAAAAAATACATAAAGCATCAGACACATAATTTTGTCGACACATCATGTACTATAATATCGATTAATATTAACATTAATGAGTAAAAAAATAAAGTCTTAGCACAATTTTTACGATTTATATCGCAATTATATCGCGATTTTTGGGTTTGAATAAAGCGTAATTACATTTTAAAAATCATGTTAAAATAAACTATGTTCTTTAGCATATCGAATTCTAAAGTTTGATTAAAATCCCTTCATTTATTTAGACATAATATCGTTATTAAATCACTCTAAATTAGAATAAATTACGATGCATGAGCGAGCGCCGTTTAGTACGGCACTAGCGCCTGTCGAGAAAGGATCTATGCCACTTTTTCCCGCGTCTCGATTTTCGAATGCACATATCGTGCACGCATTATTATACTACGACTACAACATTTTGAATCTCTTTGTATTTTTTTTTTTGCATAAGGTAAGTTTCGTTCATTATCAAATTAAGTATTATTTTAGTAGTTTCTAGAATAAATATATATTTTTGTTTTATTAGTTTTAGCAATGGGCGCAAGGGTTCTGTATACCACTGTGTCAAAAAAAAGGAAAAATAAAAATTCTGCAACCATAAAGAAAGCAACAGTAGTGAGGTAGACCTTTATATTTATTTGCAAAATCGATCACAGACGCACATATCGACATGGACTATAGAACGGTAATTACAATATTAAGGATTTGTATACACTTACACTTCTATAAAAATATTGATGATTTTAATAATAATTATGATTACTATTTTGTTTTAATATAGAATGAGAAATCGCGTGAATCGAGTAGGGAAGAATAGTAACTTTAGGAGAGACACCGCTGAGACACACACTTTAGGAGGGACAATGAACCAAAGGCTTTAGCACAACTCAGTGTGCAAGAAAACATAATTATAGGTAAATGTGTTCTTTTTATAGACAAGGAACATTGTTATTTAGATGCAACACCGGATGGATTGTGCAGTGAAGGAATGGAAGTGAAAGCTCACTTTTCGGAATCGATCCTGATACCACTGTACAAGCAAACAAACTGAAATGTTTCAAATTGAACAGTCAATATCAAGTCGAAATGAACCAAAATCATGACTGGTACATGGTCAGTTACATATTACGAAAAAAAAAAAACGTATGTTTATTTTTTTGCTGTGTGGACTGGTCCTGATTTTCCATTGAAAGTAGTAAGGGTAGTAAAAGAAGACGTTTTTTGGCAGGAAAACATGCTTCCGAAATTAACTCTTTTTTTTCGGTTTTATGAAGGTTCTGCGTATTGACAGAAATTGTAGACCCTAGAAACGCAAGATCAATGCCTTTACGACAAATATTCATTTAACGTAAGTGATAGTCATGATTACTTGACAATAAAATTATTGTTTTCCTGTTAATTTTTATTATATACTTTACATAAAATATATTAGTGTGTTTTTTATTCACCTAGACAACTTTATTAGAAGACTAAATAAATAAAATAACTTTTTTCATAAATCTCTAAATGGTGCATATACGGGCTCTAGATTGTTTAGTCCGTCTCGACACTCGCGCTACACTGTTTGTATTGTGTATGTGTGGATAGCTACACACACATACACAATGCTGCCGTCTTTTACCTAAACTCGAGCATTCAAATTTTGTGAAATGGCTCTTAACCTCACAAGTATGACTATATTTGACACCATAAAACCTATACTTACTTAGTCATGAATCTAAACAAGGAACATGATTAATATCATTCTTAACATCTTTATCTTATACAGACGGTATATTATTTATGGATCGAGCTAAATTTAAAGATAATCAAACCACGATATTCGCCCAAAGCGCCAACAAAGAAATGTTAAGCATAAAGTAGGTGCATATAATTATAATAACAATGTACTCACTCGTAATTAACTATTGTACGAATTCTGTGCCAAGGCGAGATATTCAGACGGCCTATTGAGAAATGATGAACTTTTTGCTCGAAACGTCGAAGTTGTTAATCTGATTATAAGCCAGACTTGCTCATGAGGGGTGGTAAGGAAAAATGAAATGGCCAGAGTGGATGTGAATAGGTACTAAGATGGCGGCTAATAGAGATGTAAGTAGAAGAAGGCATGCTGGGCTGGCCACAAATAAATTGGGATAAGTTCGCGAGGATGATGATGAAGATGCTCATAAGGGTTGCCAGCATGTGGAATATAATAATAATAACCCCACCGCCGTATCTCTACGTTGATGTTGTGGTGGGGCTTGCGCGCTCCGAACTCTAGGTCTGTGCCGGCAGAGTTTACTTTGCCGGAACGGGTCTGGGATGAAGAGCCAGACCAAGAGAGATACATAAACCCGCAGGGCAGCAAGTGGCGAGCTGTTGGGCAGTACCGACCCCGCGCACCCTATCTCCCGGGAGAAGTCTTGTTCCTCACCTCTGGCTTGCCTTTATTGGCCGGTTGGAGTGAACACTGGCGAAGAACGGAGCTCCCACCTCATTCTTGCCTTAATTGACCGGCTTGAGTGGAGACTCGTAAGAGCGAACGTGCTCGGAGGAAGGAAGTATTCCAATAAGATGCTGGTAGGGATATTGACCCTACTTCTGGGATTATCCTAATAGCCGAGGAATACCTCTCCACTCCTCATAAGCACCTCGGGACATGTTGCCGTCTTATCGCTACGACACTTTGTGCTAGCGACCATTTTCGGAGGCCCATTGTTGAGTGTGCAAGTCACCTACTGCCATTTTATCCGTGTATATAATAAAACATTGATCAGGTAGGGGCCATAGGCCTTCCATAGTTCTAGATAACCAATTCACTATAGTTACCCAAACCTATAGCCCAATATATTTTCTTTCATGTTCTGCAATAGTCCTGTACCAACCGGGGCGGGGGTTGTCCTTGGGTGCACTTGCATAGTGCATACAGCGATAATCTAGCATGCAGTGATAATCTTCGGTTGGTGCCTCATTCCATATAAAATTGTCTAAGGGGCCTATATGAGTTGGCTTCAGCCCCTCATACACCTTCCAAAATACCGGGACCCTAAGTTCCCGAAATATTTAAACATATAAAAATAATAATAATATAAATATTTATTTTCAGACCAGACATAGGTAAATAATAGTAAAATAAGTTGGTACTGACTAACTAAAACACGTTTATTGAACTTATTATGTCACATATCTGAATGACGGTCTGTGTGCCGCTATCCAGTGACAGATTGTTTTATAGAGGCAATAAAATAATTTTGGTGAAAGTCGTGTCAGTACATGGCTTGATAGTGAAGAGTTTCAAATCACTTAGGTATTAAAACAAACAAAATATTGATTTTATGTCTCTAAGCTTTCTTGAAGCTAAGCTTGCGTCCTTAAACCTGCGCTATTTACGTCTTCACGTTCTACCCAATAATTGTAGCCTTGGTTAAAATGGGTAAAGTCTGGTACCGGTTACCTTATTTACCAGTAACGTTCCTCGCACAGATTGACGTCGGCATATTCTACTAAAATTTGTTTTTTTACCAGACTGTTATGGAAAAACGAGTGCTATTTGTATTCTAAATATGGCTTGGCTCTGCGATTGTGATCATTAGTGGGCGTAAGTCATTTAGCTGTCTGCTTTTCATTTGTGTGTTGTTATTATGTTGCTATGGAAACGAATAAATCTTTTAAAGATTTTAATGCTTTTACGAGACGTAAAGGACAATGGGGCCGAAAGGTTTTGGAGTGGCGAACGCGTACCGGAAAACGTAGTGTTGGAAGGCCTCCTACAAGGTGGACCGATGACCTTGTGAAGGCCGCAGAAATCCGCTAAATGCGAGAAGCACAGAACTGGTTGAAGTGGCGATGCTTGGAGGAGGCCTATGTTCAGGAGTGGACGTCTATCGGTTGAAATTATGATGATGATTATCTACGAGGTAAACAAAAGGTTTGTACGCTATTAAAAGCAAGTAACTTTAATTTATAAGCCATTTCCAAAGGCGGAACAGTGGTGGTCCAGTGGCAACAGCCGCCATTTACGAGTCGTTCAAACTCAAGAACGTTCTTTAATATGTGTAAATTATTTCATCACCACTGCTCTCAAAACGGTGAAAGAAAACATCGTGAGAAGAATGCCCTAGAACAAAAAAATCGAAGACATGTGCAATCCACCAACCCGCACAGGGCACGCGTGGTGGATTACGGCCCACTCCCTCTCACAGAAAGAGGAGGCCTGCGTCCCAGCAGTGGGAACATTATAGGCTGATTATGCTTAGGTAGCTTTCAAAGGTAAGAAGTGTATTGCTGCGATTGGGTATTTTGTATACCTTTTCTCGTGTAGACGGTAAGTAAGCAAAGCCAGGGTTTAAGTTAGTCTTAATAAGTGAACGATATTATCATATTTGTTACAACATGTGATATCTCGATAGCTTGTAAATTTTTGTTTAGTAATCAACGATCATGGTTCTACTTTAAATTAGCTTTAAAAGTTGATGTGGCGTTGAGTGTAAATAATTAATTAAATGGTCTGTTATCGTCAATTGTAAACATAGGCGACACTATATAGATTGACTCTACAATATCTCAACATTTGGCACTCAGATTGGTAATTTATAGGTATTATTATTTATTGTCATACATTAAACTGATTTTTTTTCAGGAGGTGCCTTTTTGTAAAGGTGAAGCTAGATTAGGTCTGATAGAACCTCTATACTGTCAGCTGCATCCGGTTAGACTGAAGGATACTTGGGAAGAGGCTAGGCAAATGAGATAATGAGAATCTCTATTTTGTTCAAGTAAAAATATTTCAATGGCATCATCGCAGAATCCATAATTCACTTTAGCTAGTTGCTTACTATGCTTTCGCCATTAAATATTTCCATAAAGTAATCAATCATTCTGCCTAGCCTTTTCCCAACTATGTTGGGGTTGGTTTCCAGCCCGGATGCAGCTGAATACCGTATTTTACTCGGAGCGACTTCCTATCTGACCTCCACAACCTAGTAACTGGGTTATACGATACCCTTGTTAAGACTGGTTGTGAGACTTTCAGGCTTCTGACGATCCGTAACGACTGTCAAAGATTCACAAATGACAGCCGGGACCAACGGCTTAACGTGCTTTCCAAGGCACGGAGGAGTCTTCACAGCCTAACCCCGGCAAGCGTAGCTTAACCTGATGAAAAAACCTTTGAATAAATTTCACTCCCAAAATCCACATTGCAACGTTCTAATCAATATTCTGTATCCAATAGTTCAGTATGTATTCAACAATGAGCTCAGATGTGATCTCTATACTAAATGTCGCAACTCTTAAGGCCGAGCGAAATGTTAAGCGGTCGACAGTGGCCAGATGGATCATTACATCCGAATGCGTTGCGCAAACGCACCTAATTGTAGATATTTGCATTTTGTATTTAATCCTTAAGTGTTCTGGTTCTAGTTGATTGAGTTTTGCGTGTAGTAATAATACGTTATGATTGATCTTGCAATTTTTTTTGTTTGTTTTGACCGGTTAGGTAGGTGTGTGATTACCATAACACGCCCTGTGTACTTGTAACTTTGTTACTGGGTTTTCCATTAGGATTTTTTTAGTAACAGCCCGGAGTTTGTGGTGTGATACCCCGGCCGGTGCCTTGAAAAGCGCGTTAAGCCGTTGGCCCTGCGCCTGATCACTCTCCGGTCATGTCGGATTGCTGTCCCATCAGACTATGAGAATGAGAGAAGAGAGAGTGCATCTGTAACTGCGCACACACTTTAGCACTATTATAATTATGTCCCGAAGGTGTATGGTGCATGGCCGAAATTAGGTCTGGAGGACTAATATTTTTATAGAGTACTAATTTTAATTGCGTGAATAATGTCGCCGCGGTATATTGAAATCTCTTTTTCTGAGTCTGATTCGTTCAAAGATATTCAAAAATAATATGATATTTATGATTATTATAAAGACTACGCCTAAAACGCCAATAACTGTGCTTCTGTGTACACTATATACAATATTAAGGAAATTGAATTCTCATAGTTTGAAGTATGTTATGAGAAGCCCAACAATCTAATGAGTGCACGCATTAAAAGCTTTCATGTAATTAAGTTCTGTTTTTGAAGTTTTAAACCAAAAACATAATGATTACACCCCATTCTAAAAAAATATATCAAATTCCCATTACCTAGATTTGATGAAAACCCATTTAACAATCTGATGAGTACACGATTTATTAAAAGCTTTCATGTAATTTAGTTCTGTTCTTGAGGTTTCAAAACTTCAAACAACAAACACAATAATTACATGCCAACCTAATAAATATAACAATTTCCCATTACCTAGATTTGAGTCTACATTTATATACTTATTGTGTGCTGATTAACTCAAATATTTTAGTACCACCAGTTATAATTAACAAACGTGGTGTTTGTCTTGCTTGTCTGGTCGCAGTTGTTCCAGAAAGTGTGTTGGAACATAGACTAAAGATGTAGAAGCGAAAGTTCTGAAAAGGCTGGTGGGGACCGATAGGTGACTATTTTAGCGGCATCGAGCATGACGTCCAGTTTTACAAGTATCACAGCACAGCACAAAGTCAAGTCAGTGCAAAGTGAAGTGCTACTAACATAGTCGTAAGGTTCCACTAGTCGACGGCTCGAACTCGTCGGTAGCGTATTTTATATGCATGCTTTTTAGTAAAGTTTATTCAGTTTTATTTATTTTGTGAAATATGGGATGATTTACAATGAAAACGAGCGCGTAGTAAATAAATTATATATCCCTGTACGGTTTCTATTTTGCCATGTTCATACTTCATAAGTTATTTATTTGCGCCCAAAGATGAGTTAAAATTTGTGTTGAAATATGAACGTTTCAACGCTCATAACTTCCAACCAATACTTTTTTCCCAATTCTGCTTCCATACAGGGCTCATTATCTAGCAGAATTGGGAAAAAAGTAACAGGCAAGACAAGGCAATATTGATATAATTTTTAGTTTTGACCGCACACCGACAAACAGACGAGTAATCACCATACTACGTTTGTATGGAAGAATGACCAAGAATGACGCGAACAAATCTCTTATGGAAAAGTTCTTATGGAACAAATCTAACTTAAAGATATGTACCTATTAGTGATAGTTAATTGATGCGGAAATCCATTATAAAATACAATAGAAGTGGATATATTTAGTAACCACAGATCACACAGTTTGCGCTCAGCGCTTGGTGTGGCAACACGCCGTGTTCGAGTTCGCGACAAGTCAATCGTCATCCTGAGGATGCCTCGTTGAGAGGTGAAACACGTGTCGATTTCCTTCAGGATTTTTTTAAAAGACTCTTTAGAAATAGCTAAGCGGAACAGGTTACTAAATATATCCACTTCTATGGTATTTTATGTATTAGTGATTATAATTCTGTAAATGGTCGCGAATCATATTTGATCAAGATACAACCTGACACTGAATTTCGCGGGCTACTATTGCCAATCCACTATAAACCTTATTTACTGACACAAGTTTCGTTTATTTTAAAACATGAACATGTTGTATGTTCAGATTAAGGTATTTGTCTATGGGCCTATGTCGTCTGAAATAAATGATTTAATAATATTATTGACTGCCTCATTGGTCTAGTGGTCGCAAAGCGCTACTGCTGAGTATGCGGTCCTGGGTTCGATTCCCGGGTCGGGCAAGGTGTTATTGGGTTTTTCCATCTGGAATTTCTCAGTAGCAGCTCGGAGTCTGGATTTGTGCCCGGTTGATAGCAATAGGCTCGCCCCTATTACGTGGGATTTACACATAACTGGCGAAATGTGGGTGTACTATAGGTACACCTCTGCATAACCCTTCGGGGAATATAGGCGTGATGTTATGTTATTATTTTATTTAGAAAGAGACTGTCAGGCTGGTATGAGTCACAGAAGACGATGGCCTTTAAAGTCAAACTTCTAAAACAAGCCGTGGCTAGTCCCACAAACTCACTTTATCCGGTGGGTGACAGTAGAACTAACGAAACCACTATGCCGACAGCGATGCTAGTGAACCAAGATCCTAACTAAACTACAATAATATTAAAAGACTTTTATTTTTGTTTATAATGAAGATACTCAAAAACCACTGGACCGATTTTAAAAATTCTTACACCAGTTTAATGTAATAATAATCACTGAGTAACATATGGCTATAATTTATAAAGATATCGCGCGGGTGAAGCCGCTGGCGGAAACTAGTATTAAAAGTGAGTTTGTTTTTTCCCTTTCACGCTAAAACGTCTGAACGGATTTGGATCAAATTTGGCATATGAGTAGACCATGTACATAAGATACTTTTTATCACAGTATTATGTTTCCTTGCAATAATTTCCGACCACTATGCTGGCAAAACCGCGGGCAATAGCTTGTAAGTAATAAGTATTCATGAAATCAAGTAAATTGATTTGTAGGGTGGATACTGGTCTCTGTCTACCGACTGTACAGAAGTGTCACATCTACAAACTTTTTTTAATCTATGGTTCGAGTCAAACACGAAGTTACTCGTATATCAGTGCGGAGGTTCTATTCAACTAAATTGTATTTGTTTTGTGAAAGCTCTGGATCTGAGTTGTTTTGTCTGATTTATTATCGTCATTTGAAATTTTGTGCTCTGGTTTTGTGAATTATGAAGCGAAAGACGTTGTTTTCTGTGACTTAATTTCGTCGTTTAATTAGTTAAGTTCATGATTTAGTTAGGAAATAAAAGCCTTAGTCTCATTATTTTGGTGTTATGTTAATTTAAAATATTGAATATTGAATTTATATAAAACAGTACTGATTCTCAGGCTAACTTGAACTCATTGAGAGCACTTTCCATCTTTTTCGTCTCTTTTTGTTATCGTGTGCCATATTTGTGTCATAACAAACCTACGTATATAAAGTACAGCTGCACAGTTCATTAAACACAACAGAAAAAAAAAAACACAAAAATTCCGAACGTAAATGATTTACGAATAAAAGTAACCGTAACCTTCGAGCCGGATACTCCTTTGATGTATGGCAGATTATTTATACCTGTAATTAATTTGATACATATTGCGTGTAAACAAATAGGTACCGGTAGCGTACCGTTACCGGTTGTATGCTCAAAGAGTTCTCTGGCCGTTTTGCGTGGATATGACCCCTATTTGTTACTTACGTGTTTTTTTTTTTAAATCTTTCTTTGCGTCATGTTTACCGCAAATAAACGAATTTTCTTTCTTTTTTTAAAGAGTTCGGCTTTCCGCCATACGTATGTTTGTTTTTCATTAGACTCGTAAAATATTGCGAATCGTATTTTTTTCGAGTATACGAGTAAATTGAATTTAAAAAAAAAAAAACTAAAAACATCGGTATTATTGCCACCGATTGGTTTCAAATATTTGAGGTTTGGAGGAAACTTCATAAAAAAGTTTAATAAATAAGCACCGGCTTACTAAAAGCAATTGTATTTATTTTCCTTTCTTATAGAACTTCGAATGATTTCTGTAAACGTAGTAAGATCAATTTGGTCCTTCGGTACAACTAACATTTTCATACCTGTCTTAAGAGGCTTACAACCAGCTCAAGCGCGGTCACTGTCGGACTGCATAGAAAAGAAAGAGACGCATATAAGTATTACATGTGAAACAATTATCTATTTACAAAAATGTATTGAATCGACAAAAAAATAAAACACTATAAAGTTAATATGTTGCTAGTAGAATAATCTGACAAAAAATCAGAATGGTTGCGTGTATATTAATATCGTTTTTAATCGCTGAAATATTTTTTTAATAGATATATTCGTGATTTTTTATCGTATCAAATTAGTTGTATTATGTTTTCAACGCATTATTTAACTAGCATAATTATATCCTGAAGAATATCATATATTTTTCTGATTTTATTAACAGCAGTGAATCATATACTTTTAGGCATTATAAAACTTGCGTTTAGCTCCTGTAATCCCCTTAATAAAAGAAACGATGAAGATCTGCCAAAGCCTGTTACACTTTAATAAATATTATTGATTTACTTTAACGAACATAACTACACAACAGCGGTAAAGATTTAATCGGAAGTTTATACAAACCTTGACAATTAAACATTAATTAAATTAAGTTGTTTATTTTTAATCTTCAATAAATATACCTTCAAGGCGGTTGTGCCTACAGGATGTTTGTCTTCCTATTTCCATTAAAAACAAACATTTAAAAAAATACAAGTTATAAATATGTGTTTGGGTAATGTGCTGCATTACTAACAAATAAATATAAATTAAAAAATAAATTATTATGTTGCTACGCTGAAAGCAAGCACTGTAATTAATAATGGTAAACATCCACAATGCTGAACAAAACAGACTTACAAATAAAGGTTGTAAAATAATGAAACATTACAAGTTGTTGGCCATTAGGGGTTGTTATTAATTAATTTCAACGAACCAGCCCGTTGCCACGGTAACAGTCTGTTATTTTTTTAGTCCGTTTTCGGGATTTATGTTACTGCAACTATTTCAGGAATTCACAAGAGTTCCATTTCAATCATATTATTTTTAGCCCATTGACCGCGATGCTGACCCATTTTTTTATGCACAATTACCTTTTCCCTTTTTTATGTACTTGTACATAGTATAAATATTTTAGTGTTAGCTTGTATATTATATTTAAAATTGTCAAAATAAATTGCTTGAATAGGTAACAAAGAAGTTTTATTATTTTAGCTCAATGACATAACATAACCTAGCCTAACTTGTGCCAGTATAATAGAACACCACCAAATTCCGAATTTTATATAGGGACATGCTATCAGTTCACGAGAAAAGAAAATTAGTTCAAAAAATACCAAACTGGAGTTGTGTAAATGGGCTGGTAGTAATCCCATAATTGGAATTTTAGAGTGTCAATAATAGTCCTACTACTTCTTAATTAAGTTCGACTATCGACGCCAATTTAAATTGAGCCATAACATGTAAATCGGGCATTTAGGTCACACGTCATTAGTATATGCCAATATATTCCACGTTCACTTACTTAATGAGAATATATGCGCTGGGAAGCAAATGGTTATGTAGATCATGTCAATCTGGGAATGGTAGCAGACGGACAGTTAGTAGACTTGGTCCTAAATTAATATAAAGTCGTTCGTTCCATTGAATTTAAAAGACTAGTTGGTTGAGAAAGCCACTAAGAGAGATGATACCAAAATGTATACCTTCGATATACGCTGGGCAGGCAGCAATGTTTTCAACTTTCCAACCTCTCTCTGGCTGGTTCATCTTATATGAACCATTTCTTAAAGTTCTAGTTTCTCTGGAACTTTTAACTGGAATGTTACGGTTCTACTAATAGGTTTAGGTAAAAGTTTAAATATACACAAACCTACGCAATTTTCCAATAGCGGTTGATAGTAACTTGAATGCTTACTGTGATCAAAAATAAATCATTGCATCTACTTAGTTGTGCCGTGCCCCTCACCAAACCATGACCCATCGGAGTGTCCACACCTGCACCTAGCGTTGCCATCTCTAAAAATCAGAAAACTGGACTTACCCGTTAAAAAGCCAGACTTTTGGGTCTCACGGCCGGACGGACGCCAATAAATAGGATTTTTGACTAAAAGTTCAAATAAAATACATATTTTTTATAAGAAAGTTTTAATCGGTATTATCATTTTCATTTGCATATTTTTCACGTGCTTTAAAAGCTCAAACTCCTTGATAATTTTATCATAAAACATTTAGCAAGTTAAATGAATTAAATTAAATTCCATAATTAACATTTTTGCAATAGTTTCAGATTTTAACCTGTTTCGTTCATTGCTGGCCTAATAAAGAGAATGAAAAGCCTAACAAAATCCGGACGGGCCTGACGCAAAATTAGCCCGGACAAGATGCCAAAAAGCCTAATACTGTCTGGCTTTATCCGGACGGATGGCAACTCTACCTCTACCGTTAACTGGTTACCACTATACACTTTTCATTATAATTATAATAAACACTGTGCTATTGTAACATTCACAAAGGACGAAGCATTATACAGCCGTAATGTTTTTATAACAATTTTTTGCCGGTGTCGGCGTCTGCGTCTCTTTACTTGTCACAACGATGCCTAGAGTACCAAAGACACTAAAGGCATAGACAAGTAACTGACGTTACGTCGGGTGCAGACACGCGGATTACTTCTATTTAATTTTTAAAGTATTTCACACATATATTTTATTTAATATTTATTTACATCTATTTTATATTTTATTTAATATTAATTCTGTATCTATGTATCCGTGACATCAGAATACCAGCGCTGCGACATTTTTTTTTTAAATTTCGCAACATATGCTGAGATAGGAGCCTTTTGGCCTCGTACAGGACTTTGTTATTTTTTTAAATTTTTTTTAAATTGTTTTTTTAATTTTTTATAATGTTTTAATGAGTGTGTTTTAGTTTAATTTGTAATGTCCTGTGCGAGTCCCAATAAATACTTTTTCTTTCTTTCTTTCTTTCTCTACCTGCACCTTTGAGGACTTAAAATACAAGTCCTACATAAATTCAATTGACTCGAAAAGCAGAACCTATTATACAATATTAGGTAGTAACACAAATAGTGCTTTCACTGTGTGAGAAAAGTGTGTAATACTGTGAGACTTAAATTCCAGATAAATTAATTTTGAGTAAGCTCCAAACCATATTTCTCTCAATACTTTAAAATATAGAATAAAATCTAGTAAGGAACAAAGAATCCATTACTCACACTATATTTTTCAGTCTAACAGCGTTACGTCGAGCTAAAACAATGGACGCTAAATAAATCGTAACTTAATAAAATATCTGTGTGAAAACATTGTTTTGAAAATTGTATAGAAAATGTTGTTTTTGCAGAGGGAAATTGTTGAATATTTGGATGATAGAGTTTCATTTCAAGCTGGTGTGAGCTATTTTTCGAAAATAGGTAGGTATAGCACAATGTAAAAAAAATCGACTGAAATAATATGTTTAAAAAACGAAGAGGTACAAAAAGAATGTTTAAAAAATTGCCTACATAACTTTCAAAACGGAGTTTATGATAGGTTGTAAACGTGTGCAATATGCAACATACATAATGCAACCTTAAATATCTTTTTTTGCAGTTTCGAGAAGAAGTCTTTCGTAGACCTTCTATGTTTTTCTAGAATGGAGAAATTCTTTGAGTCTAAGACTGACTTAAACAATTCCTCCGTTATATTCTCCAATGACAAACGGTTAAATGGAATTTCAGTGGTAGAGCTACACTTCGTTCTTGTACCTAAGTTCAAGAAAACCTGAAGAAAACAACAATTTTTTTTTTTATTTGCATATTTGATAAAGGTATTCACACAAATTGCGTCTTCTTTATTATTCTAAAGTTATACTTAGGTTCTTTAATTTATTTACATCTCATTCTTTTACATAATTAGAATTCTTCTGATTTTGTTCTTATTTTAATTTAGTCAAATATAAACGCTTACAAATCAAACAGGCGTATTATTAATTGCTTGATAAACAGGAAACATAAAAATCTACACCTTAAAATTTACACAGGGACAATAAACGGCACTGATTTAAAGCGGCAGTTGGTTATTATAACTTTGGTATATTAAAAATTACAAAATAGATGTTTATTAACAAGTTCGACAGTCAAAACTGAGCAGTGAACTAAATAAAAATGATACATATTTAAATAGGTGATTAAATAAATAATTGAGCAGTAAATTAAAAAAAAATCTCTGATTTCTCGATCACCCTGCTCTGTCTGCCCACCCGTAACTACGGGTCGATACTATCAGATCGGAATTAGTCGGTAAGAAATCTAACTTAGAAGTAGCGCTTGCCGAGCGCTGACGCGGCACAGTGCGTTCGCTACGCTCGCTCGGCTCGCGCACGGTATTTCACATTTCTAGCTTAACCTAACCCATTTGGTCGGGTTGTCCTGGCTTAGTTACTGCGTCCAATTCGGCTCACACGTGGTTTGTCACATTTCCAATCTAACCTATGAACAGCTGCGGAACTATTAACTAATCGCCCATTCCAACATTTTTACTGGCCAGTCTTTTATTGCACTACTTGAGTATTTTTTGGATCGTAATAATCGATCAATTTTATTTTTATGACTGGTCACACTAATTTAACAACTGTCAAAAAAATTTAATACTGCCCGTTCATTTTTTTCAACTGATCACAAATAACCTCCTTAATGTTTAAATAACAGTTGTAAAAATTACTGATTATAAACAAAGCTAATCTTTTTGTAACGTCTATCCACATGGGATTTAACATAGAACGGTAATTTTTCTCTCGATCATTATTAATTAAAGTCTTTGGTAAACAAAGTCACTTATTGAACACATTTTGTGCTTTTACAAGCATTGATCCTCCTTAGATCATGTCTTAACTCTTATAATCACTGCATCACCAGCTATCACTTCTAGGAGGTGGGGCTGGAGTCCTGAAAAAAAAAAATAGAAAGTTATTTTGGTCTTGATACAAGTTACAGCAGTGGTAGCCCAGTGGTAACAGCCACTACTGGCGATATGTAGGTGACAGGCGCTTTAGTTTGTGTAAATTATCTCACTGCCACTGCTCTCAAAACGGTAAAGGAAAATATCGTAAGGAAGCTGGCATGTCCTAGAACAAAAAATTCAAAGATATGTGACATCTGCCAACCCGCACAGGGCCCACGTGGTGGATTACGCCCTACTCTCACTTTTACAGGCCTGTGTCCTAGCAGTGGCAATATTATAGGCTGATAATGCTACAAGTTAGTTTTCCTTAAAGTCGTAGGTATATGAAAAAAAAAAAAACTTACCCTGGCGTATTCCAATTGCTGCCGCCACATAAAGCGGTTGTCGGAGTTTCCTGTTGTCTGAAAACAAAACAACAATAATATGTCGTTAGGGATTTAAAAAAAAGAATGGATTTTTCGAATAAGCCGAATTGTAAAAAGTGTTTTGGTAAGGGGGTCCTTCGATTCGAGTTGATCACAATTATAAATACTTAGTGATTTGGTAAAGCGATCGTTCTTTCCGACCTATTGGTTTCTAAAAGAGCTTGAAAAGTCGACACTAACATACAAAACATTTTCATTTAAATTCTGTTGTGTACCTTAAAACCATGTAAAATCAAGTTAAAGTCACAAAACAAAAACAGCTTCAAATGGGCGAATTCTGTGCAAAATTGTATTTACCCAGAGCCCAAGGTAGCTAGTGTCATGGCCTCGTGTGCTCTAATTCTCCTTCCGTACCCGCGCCAAAGTTTGACACAAAGTGGAGTTAGTGCGGCGCACCATAAAATCCCCAGGAAGAATCCGCAGACCCACCAGCCGTGCTGAAAGTGTCATATAAACGTGTATTTGTAGGTATTTGATGAAAGCAATAGGTATCTACAGTCCGGCCGTCAAGAGAATGCTTTGCTGACACCTGTCAGTTGGACAATTTCCAGTTGTAATAAGGATCAAATTCGCAAAACACATATTTATCAGTATGAAATTGACAGGTGTCAAGAGCGCTTACTCTCGACAGCAAGACTGTAAATACTTTTTACTCAAAGGATTTTAATAGAAACTATAGCTGTGTCTTTAAGTACAGACATGAACAGATATACCTTACAGTTACACAAAATTTTAAATAATTTTTCTCGTAAAATAAAATTGCAACTTTGAGAAAAGACCTTACATAAAACATAAGATCACGTCTTGTTTCCTCGAAGGGTTGGGCAGAGGTGTCCCTGTAGCAAGTTCACCCACATTTCACCAGTTATGTTTTAAGTCCCATGTAATAGGGTGCGAGCCTATTGCCATCAACCGGGCACACCCGGGACTTGGGAATCGAACCCAGGACCTCATGCTCAGCAGTAGCGCTTGCGACTACTAGACAAACGAGGCAGTCAAAAGGACCTACTTTATAATACTTTGGTTTCGATAATAATTATGTTCGTCATGCCATAGAATATCTAACGAAACTTTAGGAGAAAATCGCTTTTGAATCTTACGTTAGTATTTAAGCGTATGCGTTTTTGTGTAGCATATATGTTTATGACTGTACATTCAATCTCAAAGACTCATTTGTTAGTTTTACCAAGCTTCCTACGATGAGCCTTGTAGCACAAAATATTCTATATTAATTTTAAATTTATTTCAACTTGATATCTCCACGCGTTCCTAAGAAATAGACTGACAGACGGAAAACGAAGTGATCCTGTATGGGGTCCGTTTTTTCCTTTTGTGGTACGGAACCCTAACAATTGCAAGTGTCAATCCGAATATGTACCAGCATACTCCAGGTAATCAATTGGAAACCATGTTGACTGGTTAATCATTTGTGCTTTTTTCTTCTTTTTCGAGTGGTCAGTAACTAACCTGGTGTCAAAGTTTTTATGCCGCCTATGGGCCTCTGACTTGGCTTCACATGCCGTCGAGAAATATAATCTCATGCCGGTTTCCTCACCATGTTTTCTTTCACAATTTTTGAAGCAAGTGATAATTTTACAATATCCACATGAATCCGAAAAGTCAGAGGTGCTAATAATTGGTGGAGATAATTTGTGCTGATAAGTGCGAATAAAACTCAAACCAGGAAGGGGAGCAGTGGTGGCTCAGTGATAACGGCCGCGACTTACGACTTGTAGGTCATAGATCCAGACAGGCACTTGACTTTGTGTAAATTATTTAATCACCATTGCTCACAAAACGATGAAGGAAAACATCGTGAGGAAATCGGCATTTTCTAGAAGCAAAAATTTGAAGACATTTGACATCTATCAACCCGCACTGGGCCCGCGTGGTGGATTACGGCCCACTCCCTCTCACCGATAGGAGGCCTATGTCCCAGTACTGGGAACAATATGGGCTGATTAAGTATGTAAAACTCAAACTGTCACAGCAGGTTCAGCCAGTCAAGCTCTTTCTTACCAAAGATGAAACATATTGAGAGCACAGCAAGGACCTCGCGGCCGCATAAACAGCATACAGAGGTTTACATCGAGCTGCATGCTTGCCGGTAGATATGAGCACATGGGTCCTCCATCCAGCAGCATGTGAGATCAGACGGGATATATACATCGAAATCTTCTGCAACAAGAATAGTCTTCATAGTTTTAGTAGGCAGTATGTTATGTCAGGGCTCGGAAACGTTATTTAAAATAACGTATTTAAAACGTTTACAACAGTTCTCGCTCTTCTTTGCACAAGATTTTGTTTGGAACGAAAACGAAATGAGAACTTTTTCAAAAAGCGCTTTATTCCTTATCGGCGCACAACCCGTGCGCGGCTGCATAAGCATGAACTTGTTTAGTTAAATTGTATCTTATTTTCATTTCATTACATCATTGATTCCACTGCGCTTGTCCCTTACGTATTGATTAGGGTTGTGTTGTGAGTTTCCTATCGATCAACCCAAAAATTGAAAAAACTGGCCAAGTGCGAGTCGGACTACGCAAAATGAAGGGTTCCGAAGATGGGATGAATTTATACCAAATACAAACTAAACATTGTAGTTGAAATACATGTTCTCCCATACATTCCAACTGCAAATGCAAGTTTGTACGCAAAGTATTGAGAGATTTACCATGTTATTTTAAGACTATATAGACTTTTTATAGATTTTTCTGTTATTTATGAGTAAAGAGCCATACTATGTATTTTTTTCAAAACTTTAGGTCCAGTAGTTTCGGAGATAAGGGGGGGAATGATCACTTTTCATCGAATTTCTTAAATGTCTTTAAAAGCGTTTATTTTAAAATTATATAAAAAATAAGTTTAAGATCTCGTAATAAGTCCTTTAATTTGATATGTCACACGGTACTGTTAGCCAAACTTTTTTTTGTAATTTTCTTGTTTGCCCCCCAAAAGTGATCCCTATATTCAAAATTCATTTATTTACGTTACACTTTCGTGTTTGGGTCACAGAAATACATAAGTATACCAAATTTTAATTTAATCGGTTTATTAGATTCGGAGCAAATTGGCTCTGACAGACAGACACACAAGTGATCCTATAAGGGTTCTGTTTTTTCCTTTTGAGGTACGGAACCCTAAAAAAAAAAACGGTTAAAAACGTTTTATTAACCTAGAACAATTTAAATTTTGTTCTTCTTAACAAAACGTTTTTATAACGTTTCATTCGAACGTAACCGAAATAAATCGTTTCTTAGGTTTTTAAGACGAAACCGTGTCGAGAAATATACCGTTATCCGAGCCCTGTGTTGCGTTTTTCTAAACACAATGTCTTATGGGAATCATGATTGTAAGTAAACTCTTCCTTTAACATTTGACTATAGAGTCCGCGCCACCACTGAAGTCCGGTGGAAAAATGTGGACCTACATTTTTTTTGACATAGACACTAGCGCCGCGTCAGAAGGACTTCAGTGGTTGCGCGGTCTCTAAGTAATCTGTTACGCAGTAGTTTTGTGAAATTAAAATTGCAGCTAATAAGGAGTATCGTAATAAGTAATAGGTAGCATATTAATATATCAGTAATAAGCTCCGTTTTAATTTAAACTAGCATCAAGTTTTTCTTTTGGGAACTGAATTAATATCTAAGCGGAAACTTAATGGCGAAAATAAAATAGAAAATGGGCATTCATAAATCTAACCTTTTTTTTTTTTTTTTTTTTTGTCGCTGAGAAATGCATTACGCATCCCCGCTCGTGGGGGACGAGTCGGGGTATGTGGGACTCCCTGTCACTAATGACAGTATACCCACTAAAACTCAGCGGTGTTCCCACATCGCCGTGATGGGAGGGTCATGGGAAACCGGCTCAGCCTTGACTTCCACAGCCTTCCCGGCGCATGCCCGCCTAACTGGCCGGCCCCACATGCCCCCCAGGCTGAGGGGCTACGGAAATGGCCGGGAACACCTGGCCATTCCCGTCCGGCACTGGTGGAAGCCTGTGCAATACAGGCAAGGGTGCCCCCGCACCCGTTGCCTGCTGGCCTTCATAAATCTAACCTAACCTAACCTAACGGCACGAAATAGTTGGTAATACCCACCCTACTAACATTATTAGTCGCCAAGTCATTATTTATAGCTCTTCGCCTAATATTTTATTTGACTGGTATAGTTTATTTGCTACCTAAACGCAGCTGCTAGTTTTTAGTTTTTATAACACTTTTAATTTTGAACCTTACCTACATAATATAATAGTCGCGAAAATATTTAATCGCTGGCAAGTTATTTTATTTGTTGCAAACATTTAGTCGAATTTTAAGTTATTAGTCACTCGGAAATTAATAAGCTAAATTAAAATACTGAAGGTCCAATTAATGAAGTTTGGGGCGTAGATAGTAGTAGAAAGAAAATGCCAAAAACTGTTTGTCCAGCTTACCTTTTGAGCAATAACGTCACCCTGGTTGTCGATATAAAACTGCGCTGTATGGATGTGGCTGAGCGAAATGTTCAGTTTTCTTCTAAATGGTAATAGTTGAAGTTCTAGTTCAGTCAACTTGAAGACCACGTCTGCCCGTAATTGTTCCAGTGGTTTTATGTTCGTGAGGTATAGCCTCTGAGTTCTTGTGGCTGGGAAATATTAAGTATCTGAGTATAATATGTTGCAAAATGTTCTAAAGTATGCTTAGGTGGTACAGTCATGTTCACGTGACGTCACCTCACCCCTCTGCCACTACAATGGGTTGCCCCTGTCAAGCTCTTTGACGAAAGGTAAGGCAAGGCTTCCAAACTTTGATAATTATATGAAGACGGCGATCCTTCCCTCATTATTGCTCATGACATAGGTGTAGTGGAACAGTAATTAAAACTAATTGCATAATAGTGATGATTGCAACAAGAATAACATTCGTACCTAAAGTTTCCAATCTTCCTGCAGTAGTCAAATCTGTTACTTGGGCTGCTATATTTTCAAGTTGATCCACCAAAGACGGCAGGTCTTTTCCAACAACAGGTACATTGTAATCCATTCTGAATCGAAAAACAATAATGTATGAATTTAATCAATGGGGAGTTTTTATTAAGGCACCTCTGTTTTGGAATTCTGTCTTATGTTCAAAACAGGCTTATTAATATAATAACATACATCATACATGCTTATTAATCAAGAAAAATATAGTATAACAAAAATCTCTTACCTATATTTAGCAATATTAACATCAGACACAATCAACATTTCGTGCAGCAATCGACTGAAGTTAACTGATATCGTCTTTAAGAGTCCAACATCTATTGAAGAAGCTAGTCTTCCAAAGTCAGTCTGCAATTCGTCCCATTCAAAATACGAAGTCTCCTTATTGACATCTAGTATTTTGTCCAGTTGGAAGACAACGTACGCTGGTCTATCTTTTTCACAATCCCTGCAAAAGTTTCCTTTTTGATTATCTTTTACTAAATATGCCCCGCGGTTTTACCCGCATAAGTGTTGATCCCGTGGGAATATCAGGATAAATAGTATTTTATGCTCTAACATGGGTCATTGTCTATCCATGTGCCAAATTTCATCAATCCGTTCAGCCGTTTTAGCGTGAAAGCGTAACAAACAAACAAACAAACTCATTTTCGCATTTATAATATTAGTTAGGATGTGAAGTAGTCTTAGGGTTACTAACTTTTAATTGAAAATATCTCCGCTATTTTACAAGTGAAACTTTCACAGTTTTAACAGATATCATTATTTGCAGTATGAAGTTATAAGCTACGGTGATTCATTACCTCCCCTTGTACCTCTCCTTGAACACAGTCATAATGTAATTTCGGAAAAGATACTTTAATGCCTACAAATAAAGTTCAGTGTCCGCTGCAACAATTTTTTTTTCTTTTGTCTTTTCTATTCATTCAGAAATCAACTTTATTTACATTAAATTACGTATTACGTACTTTTTTACTTTATTTGGAATAATAAATGTTTGAATACATATCATCACGCCTGTATCCACAAAGGGATAGACAAAGGTGTACCTATAGTACACCCACATTTCGCCAGTTATGTTTAAGTCCCATGTAATAGGGGGCGAGCCTTTAGGGATTTTGGCGTCACCGTGTGACCGTGACAATCCCTAATTATGTGAGCACTGCGTTAACCGGTTATGAAGTCTCTGGGGTGACTCAAACAAACGAGGGTTTACTACTGATTGAGTTTTATTTGTATTTATCCCAAGGAGAACCTTCCGACCGGGCCAGTGCGCAGTAACTGCCCGCCGTTCATACGTCTCGCTCACAAATGCATTTTGCTTACCTTGCGTTCTGTCTATCGTGCACGCTTACATGTGTCCCTACAAGCCTATTGCCATCAACCGGACACAGACCCAGACTTCGGGATGCTACTGAGAAATTTCTGATAGAAAAACCCAATAACACTTTGTGCGACCTGGGAACCGAATCCAGGATCTCATACTTAGCAATAGCGCATGCGACCGACCAACGAGACTATAATAATATTAATATCACGCGTTATTTTGTTACTCTTCATTATTTTTATTCATAGTCAGGAATTTAGTAATTTTTAGGACAACAATCTAAATGATCAAAAGAATATCATTCAAAATTACCTTAGCACATCCTTGACTGAAACATCAATAGTCACATTCTCAAGTTCTCTAAGCATTGCATCGAAGATTCCTTCATTGTTTGCCAGGAGAGGAGAGGGTCTGTCAAGCAAAGCTGTTAGTGTTTCGTACTGAGACTCCCATAACGCATGGCATACGTATACCTGAAACAATGTATTATATTTAATAAACTTATCGGCTTTGTAGTATTTCAAGCTTATCTATACTCCATTTGAAATAAGATTAGGCATTTAAACAAACCTTTTTTACATTCCGTTCAACCGATTCTGACTTCTATACCGTGGGCATAAGGATGGTGGCATTAAACGTAAAAAGTGGTAACAATACCAACTGTACTGCATCTGCCATTTATCATGCCACCAATGCAATGCAAGTCAAAATCGGTTGAACGGACTGTAAAAAAGGTTTAGTTCAATATCTAATCTTATTTCAAATGGAGTATAGTTATAATGACACTGTTAAGGATAATAATTTATTTATGTAGTTAATAATCTGAAAACATCGTGTTTTTTTATGACATGTAGTAAAGTTTTCATTAATTTCTTTCTATTTTAACTAGACAAACATATTGCTTTCAAAGTGGACGCTCAGAACTACGCGTTGTCTTTTAAAATTAGTTCACAGGTATGTCCTTATTTGTTTTTTTTTTCAATCTTATTTAACCAACCTACCCGTATATAGCAATCTATCTTTAATCTCGTAGAAACTATTAATATAAAACGTTTATCTAGAAATTATATTGTTATGCGAACAGCCATAATAATATGCGGTAACTTACATAACATGAAACTTAAGTTAGGACGGTATAAGCTACAAATAACACTGTAGATGAACTAAGAACTCAAAGTTAGTATCAGTAGACGCATGTACTGAACAACTTGCTCAGTTGCTCAGTGTTTCAAACGCCTTCAAAGAAATGCTTAGCAATACACACGAAAGCGATTTTCACAAGCGGGGGAACAAAGGCGTTTATAAAACCGTTAGTTCCCCCCTTTGATTATTGTGCGTGTAATTTACTTAAAATTTGGAATATGAGCGTGTTTTGTTTTTTTTAACTTACTTCTGCATGGCCAGCTATGAGGAACACTGCTGATACTATGCCCCAGAGCATGAGAGAGACGAGGCATAACCAGACTGCTGAGCTAAAATTAAAATTATTATGAAATGTAATAAAAGGAGGGAGTGGAAGGAGACCGTTGCCCAGGAGTGGGACAGTGTCGACTAGTAATATTAATATTTCTACTTAAGACCTAATCATCCAATCCTGATAAGGTTTCATCTTGAAACAGCTTGTAAGCAAGTAAGGAGCTTTTAAGAAAAACTCAGGTTGATAAAAGGACTACTTACACTTTCAAAGTCCTTCTTGCATGATTCTTGGCGTGACCACAACCGCAAAGCATACCCAGTATTATAAGCACCATAACAAAGCCAAAAGTTACAATGCATGCTGAAATTGTGTGAGTAAATTAATGGTAATACTAAAAGCGTTAAAATAACATTAATGCTTGATGACACACATGTAAACAAAACGTATTATTGGTATTTCACCGAAAAATTAACTTACAAAATAACAAGATTCAATTTTAACGGGCTGCATATTGTTTGCCTTAGCGCTCCCAAAATGGTTCGTTTATTTTTTTTATTGGTTCAGCTATTTTTTTTTCATACTGTGCAAACTACCCCACTACGTGCATAGAGCTTAATCCAATCAAAAGAATATTTTTCAATATAGATAAACAGTTCGATAATTTTAGGGGTCGATTTAAACTTAAATCTGTAGAAGAAAAATATTGCGATAAGGCAGCTATTGTAGAGAAAATAATTATATTAAAACGTAGTAGGTACTTCCGAAAAAAAAATATCTGACAATTAAATAGCCCTAACGAAATATTATAAAACATGCAACTATTATATTATTGAATTGTAACGGCCTCTATTTTGCAATCTTCAGAATATAACTTTTATTTCGCAATATAAATTGCGGTTTAAAAGCTTCTGCATAAAAAATATGTCAGTAAAAGTTATCTGATGTTTGTAAAATCAGGCCTTATTTCCCTCCCTAAAATATCCCAATAATCACACTATTGAAATTTTTGAAAAAGAATGAAAGCGCTTGTCAACGAATGTATCTCTTCATTACAGTTTGTAGAAGTTTCTAGATTCAGAGAGACCAAAACTATTCCATTCAGTAAGTTCTAATACAAGACAAACTTTACCTAACATAAGTGTCCACCTCGCGAACTCATATCTTTGCACTCTCTCGAGACTTGATTCCAGTTGTCTTGCAATAGTGTGCAAGCCTGACGTTAGATGGCGCACTATGTCGCTAAGGATTTTAGCAGAACTGTGGACTGCTTCGCGACGATTTTCTACGTCTCGGAGGATATCTGTGGAAACATACAAGAAATATGATAAGAACTGGTATTTAATAGCCATGTTTTGATTGCGTTAATAAACTAATTGTTTATTATCTAAGTAAAATAGTAGTGTAATGACTAGCAATAATATAATCTGTACTGATAGAGGCGTGTTTCATCTTCACACAAGTTTTGTTAATATTTTTATCACTGTTATTTGTGGGGTATCAAAACCAACTGCAATATTTCATGGAAGATTGTAATCTTATTTACATGTTTTGCGCTGCAAGTAAATTATGAGACTGGCGGGGCGGTGGTACGATAAAAAATTTAGTCCGTATCAAAATAATTTGGTTAGTTACCTTCTCGAACTTGTGTGGTCTGCGCCAATATGGCTGACGGTAAAGTTCTGAACTCTTGCCGTGCCATTGATATCGCGCGTGTCAAGTTCTCCACCCCTAGAGTACGGAGTTCCAACAATTGTTGCTCGCGTAGAATCTGCAACGATAAGTTTAGATATATACAAATGAAAATTATTGTGGGATAAAATAATAATGACGGAACTGGAATTTGCAGGTAAATAACCTCGAAAAGATTTAAATCGTACATTCGTCCTACGGCGTCAAAAAATGGTCACGTTTCTGTTTCGTTTTGGAACCTCTGACAAGGACAATGTCGCAGAGACTTGATTTAATTGTCATGGAAACGCGATTAACATTGTGTGAACTCAGTCTTCTCAGTCAGTCAGTTTCTTAGTACGATCAAGTTGCACAAGCCACTGAACTGACTTATAAACATATATTATTATAAATATATTATTAAAACTAAAAAGCTTGAATAAAGCAAATTATTTCAAGCTCCACTTGCAACACCTGACAAAACCCTACAAACAAAAGTTACACCATATTTCAGGTTATTGGTTTGTTCGTGGGCCTGCAATACCTTACAAAAAACAAAGGTCAATGTTTGTTTTTCTCTTTTCAGTTATGTGTTTTTTCAGTCGGTCATTTTGTTTTTAATAATTTGTAACAACATTTTGATTTAAAAGGTGTTCGTGAAGTTTTTTCCCGTTCTTCTCCATATGAACCTACTACGCTTTGGAATGGGCAATTAGTGTCATATCTGTGACTGACCGAGACCCCTTGAAAATTGCAAAATTCATTGAGTTTGAGTATGCTTACCAAATCGAACTTCATTTTCAACTCTAGTGAGTGACTATTGACAGTGTCACAAAGAGGCGAATCTTTCAAAGTGCAATGTTTCTTGAGATTCTCTAGTTGACGGGCCAAGTCCCTGATTCGGTCTGATGCTGCAGAAGCCAGAGAACCTGCTTTGATGCTCACGTCTCTTAGGGACGATATCTTTATTGATAGGTCTTCACTTTCTGGAAACACAAGAACTGTCAATGAGAACACCGTCTTCTTTGTTTTGACCGTGTGAGAAAGGTATAATGCCTATGCCGATTGGTGTAATTGGTTGTCTTTGTACAGTTAAGGAAACTAATTGTTTATCAAATTGACGTCTACGATATAACCGGTCAAAGAATGACAGTTGTGTTAAGTTTGTAGTCAATTTGTTAAACAATTAATATCCCTGTGTTACGTGTTTCAACTTTTAACTACACCAAAGTTTAAGTGAATACTTAGGCAGTTGATTTATTTCTAAAAAGTTTGATTAAGTACTAAGATTTTTCCAATTTAAATTTTAGAAATCTTTAATGCATCTAGGTTGTTATTTATGCGACCTAATTTAAATAATTTCCAAGTCGAATTCTCTCTAACTTATAAGTACTTATTGGATGGAATATTTTGAGATTTCTGCGATAGACATAATTCTTGTGACTGATTCTAATGCATATTTATTTCTGTCTCTCAGGCTTTTTTAGGCCATAATATTTTAGTATGAAGTCTATTTGAAAAGTTGAACTCGGGTAGACAAGATAATTTTAAATTGGATAGCATTAATTACGTAATTATCTTGTGCTTCAATTATGTATTTACCATGCCAGAAGGAACCGCACTTCAAAAGTCAAAATGCTCATTCTGTAATTATTATTATCTCGTGCTTCAGTTGTCTCTACGCAACCATACCAGAGGGTACCGAACCTCAAAAGAAAAAAAACTGTCTACAATAGCTACTTTTAATAAGAAATTAAATAAATGCCCTCGCAGACAGGCGTGTCGCGACTCTGGTGGATTTTTTAAAATGTTAACTTCAAGGAAATTAATCTACCTCTGTCGCATCGCTGTCTGCGGGGGAGCAGTCAAACAATTTTCTGCAGTAAAAAAAAAAAAACATAATCATAGGTACCTGAAATAATATCTGCCAAAGAATCAAAAACTAGATCGATCCCGCTTTCAGAAGATATCGCCTGTTGAACGGGTTCTCCTAACAACGATTCAACGTCTGTGGATGAACAAAGAATCTATTAATCGTCTAGTGTATTCAAAACCAATCTGCCTAGCCTTTTCCCAACTATGTTGAGATCGGTTTCCAGTATAACTGGTCCGAATTTTACATGGAGCGACTGCCTATCTGACCTCCGTAACCCAGTAACTGGGTAATACGATACCACTTGGGAAGACTGGTTGTCAGACTTTCGGGCTCCTGACGACCCGTAACGACTGTCAAAGATCCATGAATGACAGCCGGGACCAACGGCTTAACGTACTTTCCGAGGCTCGGAGGAGTCTCGGTATTTAAAGATGGTCACCGATCCACGAACCAATCCCGGCAAGCGTAACCATCGCGTAGCGTAGTCGTACAGTGTATTATCTAGCCATTATCGTTTACCTTCGGATCTGGATTTCAAACTCCTGAATTTGTCTAGACTTAGTAATAATAGGAAAGGTTTTTTTCAACCTATATTGTACCACTTCAGAGGGAGGGGTTCGTGTCTAAATGACAGTCGATCGAAGGTTAAGGTTACGCTTGCCGCGGCCAGTTCATGGTGATCATCCATTAAATATTGAGACCCCATCGTGCCTTGGAAAGCACGTTAAACCGTTGGTCCCGGTTGTCATTCGTAGATTTTGACAGTTGTTACGGGTAGTCAGAACCCTAAAAGTCTGACAACTAGTCTTACCAAGGGGTATTTACTACCCAATAACTGGGTTGTGGAGGTCAGATAGGCAGTTGCTCCATGAAAAATACTAATATTCAGCTGCATCCAGTTAGACTGAGAGCCGACCTCAACACAATTCGGAAAAGGCTAGGCAGATTGGTTGTCATTGTTAATAAGGATTTTTTTCTGCATATCGGTTTAGACTAAGAAATACGTAGTAATATAATTTCAATTAGGATATGAAATGGTTAAAGCGAAATGGGCATAATTGGAGATTTAGCAATGCTCGTGGTCTAGGTTAAAAAATACTTACTCCAAAAGGATTTTTTTCCTTCAAATCGGTAAGCTTTAAATTTTTTTTCAGTGCGGTTAGTGGAAATGCTCAGGTGAGGTTCGGACAAGTGCTGTTGAAATCAGTGCTCTGAGTGGAATACCTCTTATTAATTAGGGAAAAATATAAAAAAAAGTTTGGTACCAAATTAAAGACCACTATAATTGTATTAAACGACATAAAAAACATAGTGGCCATTTTTATACGAAATATTTTCTGATTTTATTATGTTCATATTCCAAGCGCGGCTGACTGTGCTGGTGTAGCGGTTGCGGCTGCTGAGACCCTCAAGCGGCGCAAATACTGTAACCTTATGGTTAACTACAGTTTTGAGTCGTTTGAGGTCGAAACGCTCGGGTCATGGAGTCCGAGTGTGCGTTTTTAGGGTAACTTTCTAGGCAATTGGTTGACACTTCTTGTGACCAGAGGGCTAGCTCGTTCTTTAGCCAAAGAATTAGCATTGACATTCAACGTGGCAATGCTGTCACTCTTCTGGGTCACGTTTTCGGGGGACAGCGAAGCGGACGAGTACTTTAACGCCTTTTGTTTTGGTATTTATTTCTATAGTTACCTAGTCATTTAATTTAGTGTCTTTTATTTAATTTAATGTATATTTAGTTGTGTTAGGCTGGTTTCACATCTGTGCGGGAAGCTTGTACGGGTAGCGCCCGCAGTGCTCCGAAACGAGGCAGTTAGTACGATACGCTTGCTAGCGTTGTACGGGCTTTACCCGGAGCGTACGGACCAATCCGCGTCACTGTGAAACAATATTCTAGCGCCCCACGTGTGTCTCCGTTTCGAGAGCCCGTACGAGCGGTCCGCACGGGTCTGGTGGTTAAATTCTTTTATTTTTTTAGATACATTGCAAACTATAGTTTTGTATAATTTAGAAGCATTTTTATTTTTGTAAATGTGAGACCATGGAGCCGTTTATTAACTTATTAAGATGTATGTTGACTTGAAATAGCATGGCAGTTGAGAATATGTCATGCTCACTTAAATGTCTCGCTGATGGTGGCGAGTGTGTTGGATCATTCGGTTCCCTACAAAATGGTTGAGCTGGATGGTGCTGATCCACGCGTCATGTTCGTGAACGGGCGCCGTCAGTTGAAACTGGTCATCTCTTATCTGCCAGGGCTTATTTTTAATTTTATATTTTCAATTGCTTTTGATTATTTTTTGTACATTGTTCTCACATATAGAAGCAACAAGAATGATGTACCCAGGATTTTGTAATATCTATATTTAAAAGAGTGTCCTTGGAGTTTCTTGCCCGTTCTTCTCCATAGAGATCTACGTTTTGGAATGGGCAATTAGCTTCAACTTTCTGACTAACTGACCGACTCTTTGACAATTCAAAAGTGCCTGTAAATGGTTTAATTGAAATAAATGCTTTGAGTTTGAGTTGAGTTTGAGTCTCCCGGACAGCTGTGAAACCAGCCTAATATTATATTGTATACACCGTGCTGTTTTAGTAGTCTTACAAACGCAGCCCACTTCATGTATCCATTGACTACATAAGATTCACGAAAAAAAAAAATATGTTGAAATAATTTTTTAATTGCACCTAGAGGTATTTCATGTCGGGATCATTGAGTGGCTCTTTTAAGATGTCACGGTGTTTGTATATTTTTTATGAATGTTTAGTAGTCACATGTATCCAATGATACATGAAATGGGCTGCTTTTGTAAGATCACTAAAATGTCACGGTGTATAAGCATTTTAATGAAGTTGATTTTTAGACAAATAAGAAAGCTACCAGTCTATTTTTCACATTAAAATTGCCGTAGAGCTTTATAATAGGTCGTTAGTGCTACGTAATTTACCTAACGTCCAAAACCTAGTTACACAAAAAGAAAACGCAAGCCTCATAATATGCTTAACGGATTTTCCGGAAAACTTAATTAACGTGGATAAAAAGCTTTAATATTATAGTACAACTTACATGGTGTTTTGCCTGTGCTTTTAATTTTATATCCTACCTTTGTTACTATGCGCAAAACGGGATTAATTAAGCTGTAGATGATATCAGACGCCTCATTTTTGTTAATAATTTCACTCGAAGTGAAACGTCTGAACACAAAATAAATCAATAGTGTCTGATTTCGGCATTCGAATTCCTCCACTGCGCTATGAATGAAAAAAAAAAATTAAATGAGCAGATCAACTTTCATTTCTATGTAATTTTGACGGTGTCATGTGAACGTGGAATGAAAGAAAAAAAAAATCACTCGAGTTAACTATGCAGTAGAGCGAAACGTCTGAAATCAACTTATACCTAAGTAACGATAATTATTTAGTAACTTGAAAATATATTATAGGCTATTATTACGTCGGCTTTCAAATGAATGTGAATAGAATATATATATGTAAGTATGTATTTTTTTTTTAATGCATTGTATTAAAACAGGTTCATGTTTTTTTGTACCATTAAACCAGAAATGGTAACTATTTTTTTTTAGACATATTGGTTGGTATAGAATATCCTATAAAACAAAACAAAGGAAATAAAAGTTATAAAAACTAAAACCCGGTCTAAGACAAAAAAATCAACTAAAAAGGTATAAACAAGACATCATAGACACACAATTAAAAAATCCGGAGTCACACGTGTTAGGGCATAGTGGTGGTGGTGGTGGTGGTGGTGTTGGTTTTTTTAGTTCGTCACTTTAAGTCCTCTAGAGGCCATACAATTTAATCTGACGTCACTTAACCTATAACCAGCAGACAATCAAGACGCTTCTAACGATATTTCAATTGTCAAATTATGATTAGTAGTTTAGAGGTTATGAGGGAACAGATGAACATACTTTCATAATTATATATTACAAACTGTAAGCCATTATTTACTGTATATTGCCAAATATTCAATTTTGTAATATGCGTTCTTATTTTGGTGAATAAATAAAATACATAGAGACATACCGGTCAAAATCATAACCCTCCTTTTTGCTTCGCCGTAGTCGGGTAAAATAGAGGTTACTTTCCAGAGAAATTGTCGATGTCGACAAAAGCAGGACTGATTATTTTCTTGTGGTCATTTAATTAAAACAAACAAAAAAGGAAGATATCTAAAATTGCAATGTCGTTGGTCAACACTTGCAATTCATAACCCTGCAGGATCTAAGCAGTCCCAAAACTTGTGGGCCACAAATCCGGGTTCGAACGGAATGTCTGCGGCTAGCTCATACAAATGAATTATATTCTCTGATTCCGGGATTGTAGCCAGAAACACAAGCTGTAACCGCAATTCTAAGATTTTACGTACAGCTTTTACGTACTTGTAGCAGCTGATCGGGTATTATCGGATTTCCGAATACAAACGAATGCTAATTTCCATGTCCATCAATTATTAGATTTATCATGTATAATAAATTGAATTCAGAACTAAGTACTTTATTGTTGTTTTGATTTCCGTGTGAACTATATAGAGCTGTAAAACTATTTTCCTATCTGTCGTGCCTGTGACTTTAGCGGCTTTCCTCCCATATTTTAAAATCAATTACATTAAGTTAAAAGAGTATTAACAACTTTTTATACTTCCAAGTTGATTGAGAGCGTCTGGTCTGCACCAAGTACAAAGGGCAACTGATAGAAATCCGACGACTGACGAAGCACGAGGTTTGCTGTTATTTTTGAGTACTTAAATATGTTATATTTTAGCTGAACTTCGGTTGAGACTTCGGTTCTGGGTTATATTCCCAGGCAAAGCAATTATTTTTAAACTGTGCGTCATCTTTTTTGAGAGCAGTGGTGGCCCAGTGGTAATGGCCCCGACTTACGAGTTGTAAGTCGTGGATTTGAACCCAGGCAGGCGCTTTACTTTGAATAAATAATATCATCACCACTTTTCTCAAAACGGTGAAGGAAAACATCGTGAGGAAACCGGCATGTCCTACAAGCAAAAATTCGAAGACATATGACATCTACCAACTCGCACTGGAGCCGCGTAGTAGATTATAGCCCACTCCATTTCGAAGAGAGGAGGCCTTGTATCCCAGCAGTGGGAAAATTATAGGTTGACTATGCAACTAATTTTATCAAAACTCAGCACGGGTACTGTTTAAGTATCTTCTTCTGGTTATCTTCAAGCTGCCATGGCTTATTTTAATTTGATTTTTGAATTGTTTTATTTGTTTTATTTTTTATTACGGACGCTTTTATCGTTCTGCATCGTTCTCACATTTATAACTTTAACATGAATGATGTAACCAATATTGTGTAACCATATTGTGATTTAAAAGAGTGTCCGTGGAGTTTCTTGCCCGTTCTTCTCCATAGGTACCTACTACGCTTTGGAATGGGCAACTAGCTTCATCTTTCTGACGGACCGACCCACAGTATATTTTTTGGCCAAAATTTCGGACATGTCTTTTTTATGTGATAACTTTGTTTGTAATGTTTTATAAAATTAATGAATAGAACTCACAAGCGCCTATTTCTCATTATGACCAAAAAAAACCACTTAATTATTTTTTATGATAAAATTGTAAATCACCATTAACTTTTGAAATATTTCACGAATTATCTTCTTGTTTTTCCTGATAAACAATAATCTTAAGACACATAATACTGATTGATTTATATATTTGTTAAACGAGTTTTCAGAGATTTATTTACAATTAATGTTTTTTTTTATTTTATTTTTTTATGGTCGTATTTTTAATTATTTGGATTCTATTTTTCTATAGAATTGTTAGAAAAAAGTGAATGAATCCATGAAAAAAAAATCAGATCCAAATATTGAAGGATATCGAACTTAGAAGCTTCTAAAGTTTTCTATGGTAATTATGATTTTAGGGTTGTCAATATTTCTAAATAGAATTTATATATGTAAAAAGTTACCATAACTTTTTATTCGTAAATAATATATTAACTGGAGGTTGGGGCGTGTGCATCGGAACACTTTATTTACACAGAAAAATAGTTTTTAAATGAACAGAAAAACAAAAAGAAATTACTTTTTATTTCATTTTTGGATCGAGCTGTGGTTTAGCCCAGTTTTCCTAGACGTGCTTAGATAATAAAAAAAAACTATGAATTTCATTTGACATGCCAATCCTGCCATACTAATTTGGAATTTTTTGAACATAATCTACATAATTATTATATCTAATATTATAAAGAGGTAAAGTTTGTAGGAAACGATCTCTGTACTGAACCTATATTGAAATTTCTTTCACTAGTAGTAAATTACATTATGCCATTTTACTTAATTGTTTTCTGATGTACATTCTTCAGCTTGATCTGACGAAAGAATTTCTGTTACATTGTCGGTATGTCCTTCAATAATTTCAAAATTTTCGTCATTTTCTATTGCCACAAAATCGTCTTCTGCTGAGATTTCATACGGTTTCAGTAACCTAACTACGCTGGGTGGTAACGGTAAGGATTTTAGTTTTTTCAACCTATTCTGTAGCCTTATGTAGGAAATTTCTGGATCTGACGATTCCAGTGCTCTGTGAAACAAGTCTAACATGGTTTTTTCGCGGTCGGATTTTCGGCTATGGTGTTCTCTGTCGTAACGCCAGAACTTATTCCGCGCTTCACCGGCTTGCTCTGATAATAAGCCCACTGGAAGAGCTGAGTTATTAATAATATCTTGACCGTGAATGAGAATCTTATGTATTGTTACTGTCATTGGGTACCAACCATATTCTGCCACGTATTTAGATGCAACGCTTTTGCAAAATCTCCAAATTTATTAGCATTTACAGGTAGACCACAAGATAAAGTAATCAGAATCGTGTGAAGATCGTCCAACAACCACAGACCAAGGCCTAATATTTCAGCAAAGACTGCACGATTTTTATCCGATAGAACTGTTCGGGCTGTGTTGCCGTCATTTGTTGTTCCAGCATTGGGTCTCACAACATAAACTAGCACTTTCAAATCTTTTCGCACTCTCTCTTGCACACGTTTTTTTGTTTCCTCAACAGTTTTTGATTCCATTGAATCTTTGCCTACCCTCCATTTCTTTACAGGAAGCTTGTAGCCCAAATGAAGTAAGAACTCTAACACGCGAATCCATGCATGCAAGGGACTTATTCCGTATTTGAAAACCGATATATCAATTGGCTGAGAATAAATTATGTCTAATTTGTTGAATTGCGTTGAAGTTGCTTTGCAAAATGGACATTTAAGTTGAGAAGAGGTTTCTGTTATTATATTTAGTACTTTGCCATCTATGCATGTCAAATAAAGTTGTGGTTTTGCCCTTATTTTCTTATTGTTAGATGTAGTTGCTTCTAAAGTAGTCAAATCCCTAATTTGGTTTTCTATCAATTTCTGTTCATTTAGTATTAAATCTTTTGTCTCTTTCCGATATTGAATATGAATCGGACGGCAAAATCTGTATGATTGTGGAGTTGGGTTTAACCAAAGTACAAAGTCTTTTTTTGTTTTTATCCGTAATGGGATGAATGTAGTGGCAAATAAAGTGTTTTCAGGCTCTTGATTATCAGAAAAATTCTGTTTATAAAATGATTGACCCGAACTACCATCAAACCCCCAACTCCCCTCAAAAATACAATCTACCGTATCTAGACCTTTTTGTTCACAATATGCTGATATAATTTCGTCGCAGGAGTTTATTAATCTTTGAAGAGTGTGAGAAAGTAAACTAACAAATGGAACAAAGGCTTCTCTTTCTGTTACTTGAATCGCACTATCCGGATAACATTTTTGTTTTGCATCGAATTCAACTTACGTAAATGGTGGTGAGTTTGAGTGACTGCAGCGGCCAAGGGAAGACCTCCAATCCTCCATGAACTTAACTTCGCACCATTTTACAATACTCGCGTTTTAATTAATTGGCGTGCTGGCTGACGGCGGGTGGCGCAGCTCATGGGAGCCTGGGACGGAACTAGGAAAAACACACCCGTCACGTGCAGACACGTGACGTTCACTAAAAAGGGAAAAAAATTTGCGCGCGCGCCACGCTGCCTAGCGCCCCACCCCCTAATCAAGATCTACGTTTAGCTAGGAGACGATCCAAATTGAAATTACGGAATTCACCGTTTTTTTTTTTTTTTGGGAAGTTTTCCTACTATTTTTATTTAAAAATAGAATTTTCGAATGTCACCTAACACTCAAAATACAATTAGAATGTGATAAAAATGTCTTCTTGTATAATCTTACTAACATTAAAAAATAACTTCAAATATTTTAAAAGTTCAAGTTTAATAAATTTACGAGGTGATAACCCTAATCAAAAAAGTTTGAATTACAATAATTCCCATATCCTGCTATATTAGGATTCCTTTGTTTGTAAGGTCATAAGTGTAAATAAAAAGAACATTTCAGTCCTAGTTTCAAATCCTAATACGTAATAATATGGCGGTAAAAAAAAGAAATCAAAAATTTACAAAATCAGCTATAACTCTGTTATCTTGAACAAATAAAGCCTATTTTTTTTTACTATCGTAAAGTCTTTAAATCACTGTTCAATACCATAAGTAAAGTCTTAAAAAGATATCAAACTTTTGAGCTACAATCGTTTCTATGGTTTTTCTGGAAACCATAGAAATTTTTTTCAAGTACTAATTTTCTGTCTTTCATGACAAATAGGCAATCGGGTGTTCTCGTCTCGCATTTATAATTGCAAGTCCTAAGATATAAGATAATAAAAAAGCCATGTCCGAAATTTTGGGCAAAAAATATACTGTGCGACCCGACAAGGGGTCGCGACCCCTTGTCAATTCAAAAGTGCCTGTAATTGGTTTATTTGAAATAAATGCATTGAGTTTAGGTTTGAGTTTAAGACTGACTGCAAATTTTGCTATCTATAGGTACTTAATATTATGTCATTGCGACGTCAGTACATAGAATACTCATAAGTATGTAGGTACAAGTTAAAAATAGTATTCTCATTATTTGAGAGTGATTCTTTGGGTGTTATTGAAGTCAATAAATATTTTATATTTAACCTACTCTGATCTCGTCTTGTTTATTTGCTCACATCGATCCAGGAAATACAAATACCTACATACAATGTCATCTGTAGGTAGGTAAATACGGCTTAAACCACCAGAAAACATACCTACTAATCAAATTATGTTAATATTCATACAAGCGATGATACTTATACTATCAGGACTGCTGCAGAAATTGATTGCTCGGCTGACCACACCCGCTTACAATCTTTCTGTCAAGCAAATTTTCTCACAACTCATACAGACATGCAATAGGGTGCTTGCATAAAGACGCGAGTTCCCGGTAAAACATGTCAGTACCGATCGGTGCGGGTAAAATAGATGCGCTGAGATATAAAGAAACATGTTAAACTTTGTAACCGTTTCTTTTCGTACAACAACTAGCAGCGATCTTTACCAGAAAGCTCACTACTTTATGCAAGTACCCTTTTTAGACAAACTTACTCTTCAAATCTTGTTTATAGGCATGCAGCACAAGATCCATTGGTGGCACAAGACTGTGGTGCAACTCTCGGGCAGCTGCCGACAACCAGGACGCGATGTCAGAGCACGCGCAGCTAACAACGTTACGTCCGTCAGATGCGGCTGTGCGAGCCTGCTCGTTGCTTACTGCCATGCCTGATATCAGGACACTGGAATGATGAAGCACTTGTGTAAATGATTTTGTGTCTGTAACATCTAAAGATACTTCAAGTCACTAGGCAAGTTCTTATTTGGATATATTTAGCTAGATGTGCGTGTGATGAGCGTGGAAACTCATGGCAGTCGATGTCTCACCTCCTTCCCTGCTCTTTGTGCAATAGCAACTACAGAGTGTACCTACTATCACAGATAGCGGAAACCACAGCTAACGCTGTCAATGTGGCTGAGTTTTGACCAAAGCAAATGATGACTTGTGGAATCATCGGCACGAAAAAGAACGTCAGAGCTTTCATAGCCAATTAGCGTGGTTAGAAGTAAATTAAACAGTAAAGTTCCATTAACAAATTAAACACTGCTCTAAATTCGCAAATCGCTTTTTATTTAAAATTCACAACTGAATTGAAAGCAATTGAACCTCGAATCGGCAACTTATTGTACTATTTCCTCGTTAGATGAAGTTCCGTTTTAATGAGCGTTGACGAGCGAATTCAATTCCTTTACTTTCCGTAAGGAATGGGTGCTATGGGGCCACTTGTTCTTATTAAATTTTAATAACTGTGGGAGTTATTCAAACTAGTGCTTTAGTAGATAACTAGGAAAATTGTGAAAGTCTAATAGTGTTTATATGTGATTATAAATGAACTGAAGAATAAATAAAATATACTGTTTCAGTTTTATTATTTAAGAGTGTGTGGGTATTTCTTTATATAGGTATAAAGACTTACTTATCGCAAATGATACTTTAGTGTCGCGGAAACGCAAGGAAATATGACTACCGAATTGAAATTTATGAACGCTTTTCTATTGATTAAAACTAGTCAATATTAATCATGTATAAAATAATATTTTCATGATAATACATTATGTCGTATGATAATTTTGCTATTTCACTTTATTATAGTGAATAAAATTAACGTTAAATTAGTTTAACGGAAACACCAAAATCATCATACGTCATCATCACGCATCATAAAATAATAAAATAAAATATAAGCAAAAAATAATATTCAGTAGATGTCCACAGTTCCGTGAACTGTTTAATCGAATGGAGATTGTACCAATACATAAAGAGCAGAGATGGATGTGTGGAGTTACGAGAATGGATAAACTGAGAAATGAGTTTATTAAAGGGAGTTTGAAAATAGCGCATGTGGCAGTAAAGTTGGAAAGAAATCGTTTAATTTACGTGTGAAAAAAAGAGGAGGAGAATAGATTAATGGTTTGTCTTAGTATGAGCATTTGATGACAGAAGAAGGGAATGACAATTGAAGACAATCATACTCTAGGTAACATACAGAAGAAAAAGAAGACATCCTTCATTTCAATAGATATGACGCCTGGGTTAAAAAAAAAAAAAACTATTTAGTCCGTCAGCCAAATTTAAAAAATATATTAGACACGTATTTTTTACTTCATTATATTAAAAAAAACCGGCCAAGTGCCAGTCAGACTCGCGCACGAAGGGTTCCGTACCATCTGTATATATAAAAATGAATCTCTATTTCCCTTGGTCACGGCATCACGCTAAAACGGCAGAACGGATTTACATACTCGTGACGTTATGGCACATTTTAACTCAATGTATCGCCGTATTTTTTTGATAACGTAAAAAAGAAAATTTAAGTGGCCAATATTTTTTTTTATATTCTACAAGAAGGACAAAAAAAAATAATCATCATCCCTATTCACCTGATATTTGCTTTTACATGTTCGAATCTCACGCCGTTTAATGGCGTACATTGAAACTCACAGGGTGTAAAACTCGCACTTTACTCCCTTACGATTCCCAGCCTTGATTCAATCAAGCGGAAAATATCTTGTCAAAAGAAGATTTTCCCGTCTTCTGATTAAAAAGGCAGATTTCCAACACGATACCGATACACTGTCGGCGTTTAATTTAACTTTATAGAACTTTCCTACGCATTAGAGGTCGGAAGTTTCTTGTGAACATTTTCACCGAAGTATGTTTTAAAATTAATTAGGTAGCGGCGCGGTTCGAACGTGTGTAAACATGGGGATCGAATAAATTAGTTCTTAATTTATTTAAAGACGGCTTTAAGAATAATTTTGTAGGCGATAATGTGTTTACTTTGTTTGATAATGTTTGTGATTGAACAATAACCACAGATGAATACAGATGGGACACTCCGCAGTTTAGATATGAAGCTGCGATTGCGGCGGGCCCGTCTTACTGGGTCTATCACTTAATAGACCCAGTAAGTAACGTAGTCAGAAGATTTAAGAGTCACGCGATAGAAAGAGAGGCAACTTCTAGGTGAATATAATTGTAGGTAATTGGCGCTGTGTGCAAGAGTCACTTTTTATTAAAATGATTTTGCGGAGTGTCCCATCTGTATTAATCTGTTGAATATTGTTTGTCTGATAATTCTTAGAATTTTGGTATAGTTGTGTCATTTTAGGATGGCAATAGCGGTCATTCCCCTATCCCTTATATCTCTCCGTAGGAACCCGAACAACAAAGTACGCATGGTTTTCGTTATTAGAACATGTTGAAGATCACGATAGTTTTTAAACAAAAAAAAAATGCTAGACAATCAGTCAATGCATGACCGCTATTGCCATGCCAAAACTCGACAAATACAGGATGGATCAGAAAGACGTGGTCTTTGAGGCTGTGGTACAGACCATCAAAATGAAAAACTTTCTCCATGGGATCAACATCGTAATCGGGAAAAAATTGACCACACTTTTCTGTTACACCCTGTATAGAGCACACTACTACTTTACTTAAGTTCACTACCCATCGTTAAATAAAAAGACGGATGACGAAATTTTAAGAGTTCCGTTTTTGCCACTTTGTTACGGAACCCTAATAACAGGTAAATTTTTTAGAATATTCCACTGGGATATTTAAGGCTTATACAGACCAGCGCGATATCGCGGGCGCGACAGGCAGCTCGACCCTTGTCGCGCCCGCGATATCGTGCTGGTCTGCACGAGCCTTTAATCTTTGCAGGAGGATGCCAGTAATGTAGTCGATAATTGACTCAGAAAGTTATTACATAATGAACAGAAAATACTGAATTAGAGAAGCCTTGAAACAATACATAACATACATAACATCACGCCTTGTTTCCCCGAAGGGTTGGGCAGAGGTGTCCCTGTAGCAGGCACACCCTCATTTCGCCAGTTATGTTTTTTTAAGTCCCATGTAATAGGGAGCGAGCCTATTGCCAGCAACCGGGTACAAATCCAGACTCCGAGCTGCTACTGAGAAATTTCAGATAGAAAAACCCAATAACATTTTGCTCGACCCGGGAATCGAACCCAGGACCTCATACTTAGCAGTAGCGCTTGCGACCACTAGACCAACGAGGCAGTCAAACAATACTTTTTGTAAAAATAAAATAATATGCAAGCGTGGTGGTTATGGTTATTTATAGGTATCCTGACCGTTGTAGCCCTTTTAGTTGCCATAGGGGTTTAAGGAGGCCCTATATTCAACAGTGAAAGTTACGTATAATTTTATAAGTTTGTGAGGATAGAAGGATGGATGTTTGTAACTCTTTCACAAAAAAACTACTGAACGGATTTAGGTAAAATTTGACACATAGATAGTTTGTAACCTGGATTAACACATAGGATTTTATCTCGATCATCGATCATCTCCCCCGGGATCAAGACTTGTGCGTGTGAAACCGCGGGGCACTGCTAGTTATGCATAACATAACATCACGCCTATTATCCCCAAAGGATTGGCCAGAGGTGTACTTTACAACCACAATTATGACATTCTCATTTGAACACTTGGTGGATACACCTACTAACGCCGAAAGCAGCAAACACTGCGTTACCGTGCTTCGATTGACAGATCTCAGCGATAAGCGTAAGTCCAAGGATGTGTGGCTGGGCACGCCATAATTGCGGCGATAAGACCCCTCTTTGAGGAGTGGCTAGAGACGCGTCACGGCGTCCTCACCTTCCGCCTGATGCAGGTCCTCACCGGACACGGCTGTTTCGGGAGGTTGCTGTTCAGGATAACGCGGGAGAAAACGCCCGGTTTTCACCATTGTGTGGATCGCCCGGAAGACACGGTGGAGCATACGGTGGAGGTCTGCCCGGCTTGGGCGGAGCATCGCCGTGTCCTCTTGGAGGCGATCGGCGGCGGTGATCTCTCGCGTCCGGCCCTGTTTCAGGCCATGGTACGGAGCGAGAGGGAAAGGGAGGACGTCACCTCCTCCTGCGAAGGAGTAATGTTCGTGATGAAGAAGGCGTAACGCGTGAGGGAGAGGCAAATTTCGCGCCCTCACGCCACTAACTACCGTAGCAGGAGACGCTCTGGGTGTCGGGAATCGCAGGCCGATTTTTGGCCACCGTAGGCGCAGGTTT
Source organism: Omphaloscelis lunosa (assembly GCA_916610215.1). Lineage (NCBI taxonomy): Eukaryota > Metazoa > Arthropoda > Insecta > Lepidoptera > Noctuidae > Omphaloscelis > Omphaloscelis lunosa. Next base: position 8,497,324 of record OU744255.1, read on the forward strand.
GCGGTCGGTGAGCAATGGGTAGCTCGCCGTCCGGTAAGGACGACGGCGCGTTGTGTTCCACGCGCGCCTCAAAGAGATGGCAGCAGAATTGACGGGGTCCGCTAGGGCCGATGCCTGCCGGGGTTGCGAAGAAATCCGAAAGGGAGATCGTGGCCCCCGGCAACATGGCAATTGAAAGAACACAGGTGGGTTTTAGTCAGTAAGAATCTGACATGCCCTCCCGTTCCGCCCAGAGCGGGAGAACTTATTTGATAAATTCCCACCCAAAAAAAGGGATGTGTGGCCGGCTTTGGGTTTCACGATGCTACGATGCAGGAATTGATGGACGCTACTGAGGTGCTAAACTTGTGCCAAATTCTGGGCTGACTCCAAATAAATTGCTATCAAGATCTTTATAAATAAAAAACAATTGCCGCATGTATGAAAGATCATCGCGTGTGAAGGGCTCGACTGATTTGGCAGTTATATTTTTGTGTTGTGTTCGCAATTGTTAGGACTAGGTTTTGTATGAAAGATTTTGTTTTTCGAAAATTCGCTGGAAGAGACGGCAATTACTGAAAACAACGCACAGCCTAACCCACAAGAGAATGGGAGATAGAGATATAAAATTCAGCAGGGCGACGTCGGGCACGAACAGCTAGTACTTAATAATTATTAATTAATATTATACTTACTGGAAATACCGAGTAATTGACGGAGTGGAGAGTTTTTTATCCATGCAGTCTATAATTTTCTTACGTCACAAATTATTAGATGAAAATCTGTTCCACTTATATTCAGGTATCTCGTAGTATTACGGGGAAGTACCCAAAGCCTTTGAGAGTTCCTTGAGAAATTATAAGATTAATATCGTACTAACCAGCAGACGAGCACGACGAATAAAGTTACAACCACCAGGGCTCTGTCATTGCAATTTGAGTTCTCTGCCTCGGGAAATAAAGCTCCAGTTTCCAGTTCGTCTTCGTATCTGGACCTTGAAAATAGGGATAGTATTCCCAAGATGAGGAGGTACGCAGGTATTACGAGAGCAATGCAGGCAAACGCGATGATAAATGCGAGGAACGTTGATTCCACTTTTATTGACTGAAACAAAATTAAAATGTTGGTAAAAACACTCTTTGCTTTGAAACTACTTAACTACTGTCAGTGAAACAAATGGACACCCGACGTCAAAACCAGCTGTCTTAGAGTCCGCGCCCCCACTAAAGTCCGGCCGGAAATTGTGGAACTAAATTTTTTTATGGCAATTTTATGCAATGACAGACACTAGCGCCACGTCTATCGTGCTTGAGAGATGGCGCTGACTCTAAAGCCGTTTCATACAATTGTCAAAAAATTAGAGGTGTGATTTGAATATACGGACAATTTAAGTTGGTATTCAATTTGCTTAACTTATTCATTTTCCTAATTCTGTAGCAAGTGAAGCGTTTTTGCTGTTAAACATATCATTTTATATTTCTATGGTCCAGGTATACCAGCGTTGTATCACATTTCCGAGGTTGTGAAAATAAAGAAAGCTAATTTTCTCAGATATGAGTCTACTAGATCGATTCTTCGCCCCCGTAAACCCCTTTATTGCAAATTTCATCAACATCGTTAGAGCCGTTTTCGAGAACGTGATTACAAATATATTATTATGTATTTAAATTCAAATATTGCTCATTTAATAGTATAGAATAACATAAAATTTAATTGGGTTTTTGGTGGTGTGCGTTAATTCCGGGAAATATTGTGTAAGTCAGAATATAATTCGAAATTAGCTATGTTCTCAAATACGATGGAAATACAGAAATAGATATTTAGAAAAATAACAAAAAAGTGGAAGTATTAAAAGGTGGCTCGTGACGTACAAACGTCTTGAGACTCCAAGCTTATTAAATAAGAGTCGAATGCGGAATTGACGGAAAAGGTTTTTTTTCTAATAGGTTGGCCTATTTCCTTACTGCAAAAAACATAACGTTTTAATAATAATATCCGAAGAGGTGACCTCGTCTCGTAATTTTTTCTGACCAGTTTAAGTCAAAAAGGTAAGGTTGAGTTCCGCAATGGCAAATATCATGAGCAGATAAATCATAAACAACACTGAATATCTATTTTATCATATGAATGTGATTAACTAAAATAAATTTTTTTATACATTTCCTGTTGTTATAATAATATTATGTGTAAAAAAACCCGGCCAAGTGCCAGTCGGACTCGCGTACGAAGGGTTCCGTACCATTATCTATAAAAACGGCAAAAAAATCACATTTGTTGTATGGCCCCTTAAATATTTATTTTATTCAGTTTTTTAGTATTTGTTGCTATAGCGGCAACAGAGCTACATCATCTGTGAAAATTCAAGTTCGGTTCATGATATACAGTCTGGTTACAGACGGACAGACAGAGATACGGACGGACAGCGGAGTCTTAGTAATAGGGTCCCGTTCTACTCTTGGGTACGGAACCCTAAAAAACAATCGTTGATCAAAATATCAGTTTTAGCTAAGCAACGATATGTGACATTAAAATTGCGTATTTGAATCTCTTTAGGATCAAAGTCAAAGTCAAATAATTTATTTCAATTAGGTACATTACAGGCATTTGTGAACGTCGAAATTTTCAAAAAATAGAATTTATTCTAGTCGCAACTTCCAAAAGGTAGTTTTCCTATGGAGAATTGGCGAAAAACTCCACTGTTACCCTTTTAAAATATTATACAATAATTTGTATACATGAATTATACATTTTATGTGAAGACGATGCCCCTGGAATAAGATTACTATACCACAATCGGGAAAAAATTATTAATAAAAATGAGCCATGACAGATAAATTAATTATGCGATGGCTACAAGGTGCTCACATATTTACAAACATTGTAAAAAAAAGTATACGATATTCTTAAACTTTTTACAAGTATAATCAGTGTGTGGGTTCAAGTAATCACAGAATGTAAAATCAATGTTACAAAAATAATAAATTATACAATTAAATTAGCCAGCAGTTTGATTTTGTCGAGACTCTAAATTGTCCTATGGATGTTGCGAGAGTTCAGATAAAATAGATTTTAGTTTTGTTCATATATGTATCTAAAACACTTGGGGTGTGGGTTAATCTTATTATCGTAAAAAATACGGTTTTCACTGACTTTTGTATGTATTATTATATTTTATTGTTTATTTTATTAACATTTTTATTTTTTTATTTTTTACTCCTCTATTGGGATTTTGTTTAGTGTCCGTAGGTGTGTCCGTGGACACAGCGGGCCCTATCAGAATACCAGCGCTGCGGTATTTGTTTTTCAAATATCGTAGCATTTTGCTGAGATGGGAGCCTTGTTGGTCTCGCACAGGTCTTCTTTTTTCTTTAGACAATTTTCTTTTTTTTTAATTTTAATTATTTCTGAAGTTGTTATTGTTTTTAATTATAAAAACAATAACAATTTCAGTAATAATAATTCTTAGTTTCAATGTTGTATTTCCTGTGCGTGTCCCAATTATTTTTTTCTTCCTTTCTTTCTAAAATACCTAATAGTTTGAATGACATTGCATAATTTCAATGCTTAACCAGTTTTTTGCATGAAGGACATATAAAAATAGAATTATTGAATCTTCCGAATGTAGAATGCAGTTTTCATTTTCCATTCATAATCGTCGATCATCTCTCGATGTTATTTAAAAAAGTAAATTCTTCGAATGAATTATTTAAAACATAAACTGAGGGGATATTCAGTTTATGTTTTAAATAATTTTGAGCACTTTCAAGAAACGATCGCAGCATGTAGCGCGAACGCGCGAGGTAAACGTAAATTCGAACGATTTTTAAATCGAAATACAACTAGGTACCTGTCTAAATATAACTATAAAATCCGACAATCACAATTAGTATCACCCATTGATAAGAATAAAGTCATAATTAACAAATATTGTGTACGAAACGATTATTTTCCAATTTCAAAAATCGTTCGAATTTACGTTTACTTCCAGGATTCGTGCTAGACCTACTGGTTCTTGTTCCATGCGTAGGAGTCATCTGAACATTATGTTGTTATTTATTTGGTGATCAAAATAATTACTAATAATGGATCAAAATAAGTACTACTACTATACATGACGTCTATGGTCGCGGAAGTAAGTAGGTAAGACTTGTTCAAACAAAGACAGGTGTTGATCTTTATGACATGAATCTTAATTCGGACTTATGTATATTTAATTTACTCGTTTTCAAGGCTTATAGAACGGATGAATCTCATCTACTTCCTTATGTAAATTTTTACTAGATTTTTAGATGTCAACTTACACCATCCTAAAGACCTTAATTAAAAAATCATAATACATTATCTTTTGCTTGCTAGTTTGTATGTTTTGGCAAATATCAGAAACTGCTAAACAGCCACGGCAGAAGCCTTTCTCTGAGGATTTTAAAAATTATTTATCAAATTATTTCATCACCACTGCTCTCAAAACGGTGAAGGAAAAATCGTGAGGAAACTGGAATCTCATAGAATATTAAATGCTTCCCTGGGACTAAGAGCTCCTTGTTTTTCTCTTCATCGCTGTCACTGTGGCAAAGTTTTCAACAGCCTCGGACACCCCGGCCTGTCTTGCAGCCGAAGTGCGGGTCGCTTAGCGCGGCACGCGAACATTAATGACATCATCCGACGAGCTCTTGTCACCGTCGGCGTTCCAGCTGTATTAGAACCCAATGGTTTGGCATGCAACGATGGCAATAAACGAGACGGCATGTCTTTATTTCCATGGAAGGTGGGTAGGCCTTTAGTGTGGGACGCAATGTGTGTCGATACTGCAGTGGCATCCCATCTTCCTGGCTCAGCGTGCTATGCTGGCGCTGCCGCTGCGGCTGCGGAAAACCTCAAGCGGCGAAAGTATAATAACCTTATAGGTCACTATATTTTCGAGCCGTTTGGGTTGAAACCCTAGAGGCCGTGGGGTCCGAGTGCGCACGGTCTATTCAATGAAATCTCCAAACGACTGGTAAACACTTCCCATGACCCAAGGGCTGGCTTTTACCTTGGCCAGCGGCTAAGCATTGCCATACAACGTGGCAATGCCGCCAGGCTCTTGGGTAAATTACCAGTCCATAGCGACGCGGAGGAATTTTTCGACGCCATATTTTAGTTTTCTAATAGTTTTAATAAGGATATTATATTTTTGGTTTTGTTAAAAGGATGAATTAATATATAAATAAACACTAATGTACGACTTATCAAAACGTAAAGTAAAATAATCTCATAGAACAAAAAAGAAAAAAATGAAGACGTGTGACATCTACCAACCCGCACTGGGCCCGGTGGTTTGCGGCCCACTCCCTCTCACCAAGAGGAGGCCTGTGTTCCAGTAGTGGGAACATTATAGGCTGATATGCTTTTGAACGATGTTTAATAGTACCATTTCATAATTATGTAATAATATCAATAAATAAAAAACAAACAGAGATATAATCTTCGTTAAAAGCTCGAGTAATTAGGAATGAGAGATGAGTCTTGTCCGAGAGAAAAATGTGCTCTCGTGTTAACGAGATTAGGGAATCTCAGAGGAATCGTCGTCTAAATAGTCTTGACATTATATCTTGAATTCGTTCGGAAAAAGTTATGATTCATAATTTTCTTATTTTGTAAAAAAGAGGTTGCATTATGCTGGTAATTTTTTAAAATATTACTGGCTCGATCTATGGTTCCTTTGACCATTGTCAAGATCTTATTGCTGAATATGCAGTGCCATATGGTATATTATACGTTTTAATTATATAATTAAATTGTTAAGTATATACTTATAACAGTCTACAATCCGATTTAAAAACACAATTACTAATTATCAAAACTTAGTTCTGTATAGAAATACACAAACTGTGAAAATTTCAACTATATACCTATTACAGTTTATGCGATATAACCCGCTGACAGACAGACGGACGAACAACGGAGGCTTAGTAATAGGGTTCTGTTTGGCACCCTTGGGGTACGGAACCCTAAAAACGCAATTAGATCCACAGTTTATTCAGCATGCAAAACAAGATCGTATATCACATAACATAGCGATGGAAACTTGAAGAAACAACTTTAAACAATTGCATTGGATTGTAAAGCAAATTCTCCATTTTCTTTCGTGAAGTATTTTATAAGACTTCCAATAGTGTACATGCGTGTAATAAATTTGTAAAGAAAGAAATCTGAACTTGGTTCTTACTTAAAAGGTTTCTGTCAATGACCGCACTGTGTGTGTAAATATTAAAAAATCGATAGGGGAAAGTGTACTCACCCAGGTCAAGATTGAAATTGACACTTAAAAAGATATATATAAGACAGAAAATGTAAAAAATAAGACAGACAAAACTTTTCAGGGCCTTTCTTAGATAGTAAGGTAAGTACAGTTCCTTGTTTTGTATCATCTTTTTGAAAGAGGATGGGACACACGCACTTGACGCACTTTTCATCTTTGGCAATGTGTGGCGATAATGGAAAAATGGCATTGTCTACTGTAGTAACAAATAATGGAAAAGGGGTATCCTTTTCTCCGGGGAAGAACGTAGAAGTTAAAGAACTTAGTGAAGATGCTGCTACTGCGTAGGCTATATTGACCGAAATAGTCCTATGGTTTTGAAAATATTGTAAAATTTTGTGACTGATAAACTTAATCAGTATGAACTGATTAAGTTTATCAGTCACAAAATTTTACTATGTTTTAATCAATATTTTTATCATATCTTATCAAGTGTTTTTTTTTTAATAAATGGGGAAAGCACAAACGTTGAGTGATAGTAGCAATGGCGACGCATTATCGTCGTTCTTCGTAGGTACTTGTGAGATCGATAACCATGATCGGGTAACCGGAAGCGATCCCTTTAAAATGTCAATGTCTTTCTGTGGACATTACTAACGTATGTTATCTTGAGATGTGGAAATATTAGTATGGGTTTGGATTTTAAATTTCAGACAGTGCATTCCCCTTTTTATTTTTTGGCCTTAGTTACAAGGTCTTCTATATCTAAGATTCATTATCGGGTGGGAATTTGTATCTTGAAAAAATATGTTACTTACTGGCTTTAGTCTACTTAGCACTATCGTAAGTTTAGGATAATACTAGTTAATAATTTAATTAATGTTTAGTAGTTTTAAGGGGTTTAAAGCAATCATTATTAAACTCGCGTTAAACAATTCATTAATTATTTGCAGGACTCATATATTGACCTGTAAGTCTTTGAGATTAATTGAGGTTACTATTTTTATCATCTTTAGTCTCGATTTGTTTGCCTGATTGTCCAGTGATTTTACGACCAAAAACACAAGTATTTCTTTTTTGCTTTACCGGCTCCAAAGGACCGGTTATATGAGGCATCGGCTCTTTCCGCGAGGAAAAAATATTTACAAATTAAATATAAGTAGACTTGATTCAGGAGGACCTTCCGATTATACATCAGTACTGTTCTAGACAGCAGCAGTGGTAAACGGATTTAGGGTCACAATGTTTAAGTTAATAGTTTTGTATTCTATAGTTTTATTATTAACTGTTTTAAATGGAAGTTCCGCTAAAGTTGCGCGTGAGTATTTATTTTCTTTCTTTCTATATTTAGAAAAATTGTTATTATTTTAAATAGAAATAAACATAGATAAGTTAACAACTGACTGAAGTTGACTGCCTCGTTAGTCTAGTGGTGGTGCTACTGCTGAGTATGAGGTCCTGGGTTCTATTTCCGGGTCGAGGAAAATGTTATTGGGTTTTTCCATCTGGAGTTTCTCAGTAGCAGCCCGGTCTCTGGATTTGTGCCCGGTTAATGGCAATAGGCTCGCCCCCTATTACATGGGACTTAAACATAACTGGCGAATTTGGGTGTACTATAGGTACATCTCTGCCTAACCCTTCGGGGATTACAGGCGTGATGTCATGTTATGTTTATAAGTTAACAAAAATAATTACTACTAGTAACAGTGCGAACATAATTCATTCAGTCCACTACCAAAATCGGTGCACAAAAATATTTTAAGTCGGTTTAGGATTTGTTTTTTTAATATTTAATACCTTTTCAGTACAATATATTGTATAGCACATGGTTGAGTATTATGAACCTACTATAAAGCTACCATTTACTGGGTACGTCTTTCATTGACTTAAAGTGCCGTGGCGACTGAGAGTATGTCTTGCGCACTGAAATGTCTCGCTGATGGTGGCGCGTTTGTTGGATCATTTAGCTCCCTTCGAAATGGTTGAGGTGAAAAGTACTAAATCCAAGCGTCAGGTTCGTGAACGGGCGTCGTCCGTAGGGACTGGTCATCTCTTAATTGTCACGGCTTATTTGAATTAAATTTTTGAATTGTTTTTTAAGTGAAAACTTCTTTAGGCGCATTGAGCGATTTTTGGTAGGGGCCTTTTTTATTCATCTGAGGGTAGGGGATAAACTTATGGATTCGCGTCACCAACATGCCGTAGTGCTTTACTATAGAATATAGATGGCGCTAATATTACTTTTAAGTTTTCGCTTCTGTCGGCAGTCCCCATGAATGCCTTTTTTTTTCTTTAGTTACGGACGTTTTTAACATTCTGCATCGTTCTCACGTGTATATTTTCAACAACAACAACAACATTAATGATATAACCAATATAATATTTTGTAACCATTATTCTGATTTGAAAAGAGTGACCGTGGAGTCCTGTAGTTGGTTTATTTGTAATAAATGGTTTGAGTGTGAGTTTGAATAAAGAAGTCACACCAGTAGCATACCACCAAAATACAGAAAAAAATATAATTTATCAATTATTTGTCACTTTCCAGCTTCTTACATCAAAACCTGCCCAGGTCTAAAGTCCGATTGTTTGAAGAAAGTAATACAAGAAACGTTGCCATTATTTGCAAAAGGAATCCCAGAACTAGGGGTTGACTCCATTGATCCTTTAAGACAAGATAAGGTTGACGTGGTCCTCCCCGGAGGATTCAAAGTGGAATTGCGTAATGGGACCATGACTGGACTTAGGAAGTGCACAATAGATTCTGTGACGTAAGTAGTACTGATTATTTTATAGTTATACTTCTATCACAATCAATTGGCAATTTTTGAAAATAAACGAATGTGTCAAACGTTACAATTTCTTATAACTATCTTCTTGAAAAATTACCGAAATCAGCACAGCATTTTGTCTTGTATGGCTACATTGACATGTAGGCATGGATAATGAAGGTTAAGTGTTAAGAATACGTAGGTCCTTAGAAATCTTATAAGAACTAATAGGAAATATTGTACAGATTACGAAACAGCTATAGTTTTATATGGGTTTCATAGTCAAATAGCGAGAAATCGGGGTTTAACCGCAAGCAGTTCGAAAAAGGGCGGGGCCACGCCAACGTTATGAGCAGACTTTTTTTAATGCACTTGACAGCTGTCATTTGAAGGGATGTATGGGTCAGCTGATATTTTTTCGTGATTACAATCCCAATTGATGGTCTGTATCACAGCCTTAAATACGACCTCACGTTTCTGATACACGCTGTAGAGAGACAAAAAACAAAGCAAATACTAATAAGATGATGTTTATTAATTACAGATACAAAAATAATCTAGCTGACCTGAAAATGCATTGTGATCTAATTATCAAGGGAATGTATAAAGCAAACGGAAGAATATTGATTGTGTCTATAAACGGTGATGGAAATGCTAAAATTAAAATTAGTAAGTACAATTTATTGAAGTACATAATATATATTTCTGTTATTAGTTAAGTTTGACGTTTGGAGAATGAGATAAAGCATAGCTTGAAGGTATTGCACTGTATTACCAATATATTATTTTTAATCAGCATTCGTTTTTACCATGGTTTTAACATAGATAACGACGAATGGGGAAAACGAATAAATCACTTGGCGACTTTTACCTATGTTAGAAGGCAAGAGAATATAATTTATTTGTTTTATATATATATATATATACACAATATATTATTTATATTCGTTTTAGTAGCGTTCATTTATGTAAAGATTTTATTTTATATCTCCTCTTGATTTTAACTTGTTTTATTCCAGAAAATGCTGTTTTGCATGCCAAAATTATATTCGAAGATAAGGTTCGCGATGGAGTAGTTTATCGCGAAGTAAAAAAAATTGACATCGCCCAGAATTATGGAGACAGAGTCACATTTGGTCTGACGAATTTGTTCCAAGGAAACCCTGAATTGAGTAAGTACTAAGTATGCATAAATATCTGTATCAATAGAAGTTTATAAAACAGTTTAGCAGGTTTTTACAACAAACATTAACATTTTTTTATGCTTCATTTAGTTTATGAATGATTGTTATTATTATTTTTTTTAAGTCTTATTTCGAACTCTTTTATTAATTTTGCTTCGATAATTGTCCACGACAATAAATCTTGCCGATATACGTTTTGTTTATGTTTATTTTAATTTCAAAAGCTGATACTTTGCGTTGAGTGGTATTAGTTATTTGATTTTTTTTGGTTTTATGTCAGACGTAAGATAAAGGTAAACTAGAACTTTTCAATACATTATTGAATTCCAAATTAAGGAATTAAGCACTATGTGCCGTAAATTGCTTAAATGTTGAGAAAATTAAACAGTGTTAAGATTTTGTTGTTTTTTAAGTTCAATATCAAACTTTACCCTTGTCATGAATAATTGTTATGTTGATAGTTGTGATATTTGTTTTCATAATTCTTTACTAAAAATATTTATGTTATTAAAAACGATAGTAAGTAGATATTTTAGTTGCAAAGAAATCTTCGTCAATTTGTTTGCTCAGCCCCAATGATATACATTGTGTGAAACGAAGTGACAAAACACATTTAAAAAATACTTATATATGTATACGCGTCGACTTGAGAATTTCCTCTTTTTTTTCGTCGGTTAAAAAAAAATGAACTCATCGTTAATTCTTTTTTTAATTTTAAGGTGAAGCTGTGTTGCAGTTTTTGAACCAGAATTGGAAACAAGTAGCTGAGGAATTCGGACAACCGCTTTTTGATAAACTAGTTGAAATTGTGGAAAAAATTGTGAAGCGGTTCTTCGAAGCGATTCCTAAAGATGAATTGATTGTTGAGTGATTTTTTGAAAATAAATATAAAGTTAAATTAAGCTAATATAAGTGCAAAAATATGACTGTTAAGTATTCGTAATTTAAGTAATCATAACAAAAACAAAATAAATAAAAATAGTAAATCACAATGTGAAGTTACTTTCCTGTCTCGTTAATTTATATGTTATGCCAAATGTGAACATACCTGTAGAAAGGAGTACGGGAATGTGAACTCTCCCCACACTATATCCTTGATAAGACCTGAAAAAAACAAACAAGATAGCTTGAAAATTTGTTTGACATAGCTCAGGCATTACGCAATACACAAACACCCACTTTTCAATTACAAAGTACCCAAACAGAATTATAAAGAATCCAGTCCGATACTTGTAGATACTTTATTAGCGGGTGAGGTAACGAGATCATCGTCGCGACCTCGTTGAAAGAGACCGTAGTGAAGCCTTTTGATATTGTACGGCACGAGGTCACACCGGTAGATTACAGTTTTATGTAATGTACGGGGATATACAGGGTCTGTTTTTGGAAATGTTACGTAATTTTAGCTGTATTTAATTAGGTTAATGAATGATTTTTGTGTGATGAAAAGGGAAATATTTGATGTGAATCAAGATAAAAATGTGTCCAGTGGTGGATCTATGGCTGATGATGTTGGAGATATGAAAATATTCGTAAGTTATATTTTATCCTTCAAATTTTGACTATGAAGACTTTGAACTATCAAAGTCTTCATATCTACTCCGTGGTATAACTTCATAATGTTGTTTACAAAATCAATCACGGTGCTACAAATTTTAATAAAGCCAATTGCTTACCCACTGGAAAATCAAACGGGTATATCAGATAAAAAAACTCCGACATAAACCCGAAAGGGTGAAATCCCTGCTCCAATTTCAGTGCGGGTATTAAATATGTTTCTTTTTGTGGCAAATTACCAAATCTTATTTTGCTTCTGTCCTTTTCCTCAAACCAATCCTCTGTGTAACTCGCTATTATATCGTCTTCGGTTACTGCAGTTTGGGTGGTGTTAAAAAAATCTTTGGGTTCTTTGAAAACTTCTCTTGTTATTGGTATCACTTGAACGGTTGTTTTAACAGTTGGTTCCGTTGCTTTTACAGTTGGTTCCGTTGTTTGTACAGTAGTAGCTTCTGTAGTAGTTACCTTTTTAACTGGTGTTAGTTCAGGCTTTTGCTGCCGCCTTTCTTCTGTTTTAGCATTAAGCAGATTATTGTACTTCTCCAACCAAGCCTTCCCTGCAGTAGAATTCAAATTAAGGTTACCAGCATCTCTTTTCCTCCATAAACTACCAATTTCTTTGCTCCCTTTATATCTGTAATTATGATTATCATTTTGCATATCTTGAGGTTTCACCATATTCTGTGGGGTGTCTTTAAAATTAGTTTCCAAACAGTTGTCCCATACAAGAGGCTCTGCTTGTAAATTGCCTAAATTTTCTTCAGCCTTCTGCAAGAATTTTTCGTTATTTTCTGTGCCACTTCCATTTTCAAGTGATTTGACATTTCCTTCGCGCGCATTTTTGTTATAATTGGTTTCCTTGTTTTTCATTGAGTAAATTGTGGAGATTGCTTGGAAATTCTGTTCTGGAACATCGACGTAGGCCGCTGCGGTGCCGCCAACTTCATTTAGATTGTTTCCGGCGGAGGCCGCAAGCGTCGTTTCCGAAGTCGTTTGAATTTGTTGGATTTGCGGCGGAAAAATGGTTGTAGCTTCTAGTCCTTCTGATAAACTGCTTATGTCGCTTCCTGAGTTCAACGTGGTTAAGCTTGTTTGTGAATTGACTTGATTTGCGAGCACGATGAGAATTAGAGAAATTATCGCCATAGCGAAGGCATATTTTTATTGGACTATTGTTTAATTTATTTCCTCGCGACTGTGTATCGTAAGTGTCGTCGGTTGACTGAGTTGTGGGCGGGACATTAGACAGGGGATTTGTAGCACTTAGTAGTCTGCCCAGCGACGTTGGACAATCGTATCACGACGGCAACGTTCCTACTGTAACTTTAGTGGATTATACAAAGAGTAGGTTTACTGCCATAACTCGCTTATTATCGTTGTTATCATTAAACATGGTTCGTTTAATTAAAATAACGGTTTAGGTATTATAAGCCCTTTGTTTTTAAGACATAAAAAAACATTGATTAGCTACAGGACAACAAATAAGAAGAAAATTGACGCTTATCTAGAGTTTTATTTATAAAAACTAGAAAATAAATTGAAGTAGTCCATTTCAAGATTTTTACAGATTCACTTTTTTATAGAGATTCATAATACACTCGAGAGCAATGAATCCGGGTCACTTAAAGAATGTTAAAAATCTCGGAAACTAAAAATGATAGGTTAATGCAATAAATTGTATTTAATAGACAATGTAATACTCCTGAAATGAAAATAAAAAAAATATGAGTCACCATACATTTTATTAACACAAAATTACATAAAGAAAAAAACTGCTGATCTCTCCTTAAAACAAAAATAGGAAACATTAAATTTTTGAACTTTATTACGATTTTCTTGAATTTTAATACTTCGTATTGCCTTCTCGTGCTTCCATTACTGCGTTTACGCGGTTTGGCATGCTGTACACCAAGTTCCTTATACGATTTTGGGGAATATTCTCCCATTCCTCTGTGAGAGCAATTTTGAGCTCACGAAGCGTGATTGGGGGAGGGTTTCGTTGTTTTACGCATCTGCCTAGCTCGTCCCAAGCATGCTCGATCGGGTTGATATCCGGGCTGCGCGCTGGCCACTCCATACTAGTAATGTTCATCTCTTGAAGGTAGTCATTCACAATCCTACCTGTATGAGGTCGGGCATTGTCATGCATAAATATAGCATCCTCACCTAAATTGACCATAAATGGAACAACGTGATCATTGAGGATTTCTTCCACATATCTTACGCTAGTTAAAGAGCCGTTTTCTATGATCACCAGCTCTGTCCGACTTTCAGAAGAAATTCCGGCCCACACAAGTACAGACCCACCACCGTAGGCTACTTTTTCTTCGATGCATGCTTGCTTGAATCTTTCCCCTGGTCTTCGATACACTCTGTGTCTTCCATCGTGCTTGTAGAGCATACATTTTGATTCGTCGGAGAACATAACTTTTGACCAATCTTCAATACTCCAATTTACGTGGCTCTGGGCATATCTTAGTCTTGAAATACGATGCCCACGCTCCAGTTTAGGGCCGTTTGCAGGTCTAAGGGGTTTTAAGTTAGATTCAGCAAGCCGACGTCTTACTGTCCATGCACTTGGGTTACTTCCTCCGAGGCGTCGAAACTGATTTGTGAGTTCAGTTCCTGTGAGAAAGCGATTTCGAAGCATGGTGTTCACCAAGTATCGGTCTTCTCGTGCTGTGGTACACCTGGTTCTGCCCGTTCCTGGTCTGCGTAGGTTAGAACCAGTTTCTTCGTAACGTCGGAGAACTCTTTGTACTGTTGACAGCGACACACCGACAGTCCTGGCTGTATCGCGCTGACTCCGGCCGGTTTCCAGCATTGTAAGTATTCTGGTGCATTCTTCAGGCGTAAGCGACATAATTTCAGCTTGAATAATGAATATAGAGCACTATCAACATGGTTTATGTACCCACATAAATGACAGATTACAAACAAAAGCAAAACCAAATGCTGTAATTTCGTAGTTCCATCTTCGAAAGTGGCCCTTTTTCAAATTTGATTTTTTTATGATATAACTTTACAATAACTAAGAAGTTTTAATACCTTCATTTAAGGAGGACATTGTCTATTAAATACAATTTATTGCATTAACCTAGCATTTTTAGTTTCCGAGATTTTTAGGATTCTTTAAGTGACCCGGATTCATTGCTCTCGAGTGTACTAGGCAGAGTAAGAAATAATAATAATTATGTACGAATTTATTTTTCATAGAAATGTAGGCCGCATTCTAGTAAATACAACTTTGTCCATAGACTAGTGTCCGCTGATGTAGTCATTTATAAATAAATAAAGCATTTTAAATAAAGCCTCAGTTTGTACACTTTCTACTTAAAATCTTAATCTAGGTATAATATATATATATCTAATAGTAGTGTATCCTTACCTATCTATTTCAAGTCATCATCATCTGCCTAGCCTCTTCCCGACTATGTTGGGGTCGGCTTCCAGTCTAATCGGATGCAGCTGAATACCAGTATTTTCCATCGAGCGACTACCTATCTGACCTCCACATCCCAGTTACTAGGTAATACGAGCCTGAAAGTCTGACAACCAGTTATACCAAGGGGTGGGATGACTGGTTGTTAGATTTTTGGGCTTCTGACGACCTGTAACGACTGTCGAAGATCCACGAAAGATAGCCGGGACCAGGGACTTGAAACCAGGGACGGTTACCGTTACAACAAAAATACCGGTAAAGTTACCAAAACATTTCGTTATGTTACGTTAAATATTTAACGTTAAAAATAACGTTAAATCATATGATTTAACGTTATTTAAATAGCGTTACTAGTAGCGTTATTTGGCTAAAACTAGCTACATTTGGCGACGTTGCCAAACCGAAATGCGCGGCGCGCCTTCGTTCGGCTCTTCTAAGCGGAGCGGCAACAGCTAGCATTTTACGACGATCGGAGATACCTACGAATACGAGACGACTCGCGTTCGCGTTTGCGACGTCGTCGCGCGTATTTTATTTCAGATTCAGACGGCGGCGGCGCACAGTGGCGCAGACGTTCACGGAACACGTACGCCGAACATACCTACTGCCTTGGATTTATCAATTACATAGTTGGTAAAAAATATCATAGACGAAATAGATACATTTCAAAAAGTGCCGTTACTTCATTCTGCTAACAACATTTTTAAATACTGGGAAACCAAAAAACTTAAGTTTCCGTATTTATATGAATTAAGTCAAGTTGTATTAGCAGCCCCGGCCTCACAAGTCAGTGTAGAGAGGCTATTTTCATCTCTAAAGTTCGTGGTTTCTAAATACAGATATAATTTAAAATCAGACTTGATTGAAAATATTTTATTAATTCGGAACAATGCGCTATACAGTAAAAAAAATTAGTGACGCATCACTTTAACATATTTCTCCCTGAAACTGGCAAATCAGAATGTTTTTCTTGTATAATTATTCTCAATGTAGGTATTGTAAATGTTGACTTGAATAACATAATTATTTAAACATTAAGTTTTGCGTACACAACTACATCTTCTAGTCTACTTGAACAAACTGTGATTGACCCAAATATGATTCCAAATATATGTTATATTTATAATATTTTATATTTTAATTATGTACTTACCGTTATTGTTATTTCGTTATAACTTCTAACAGAAAGTTGAAATGAAAATACAGCAATTTTGTCAAAAGAACAATGGCGAGATTCCATACATGCTTGGACCAAACTTTTGTAACGTCTACTACTGCGACTCTCAAATTTTTCTAGATTGTTACGTTGTGAATTTGTGATGATCCTTTTTCGCAGACAAATTTTAAAATAAAATGTAGTATTTATTTCAATTTTCAAAATATTAGCACAGGTTATGTTGATTTTGACATAATTATTTTCTAGCATTAAGTACTGCAAAAAAAAACCTATTTTACATGTGGATCCATTTAGTATCGCACAAAGAAATGTATGAACCGTAATTTTGGTTGCGATTTTGAATTCAAATATCAATTGGGCTTATAAATAATTTGACATTTAGAGCTTAATAATATTTACCGTACGTAGGTAACTACTTCAAGTTTTATCAAATAGTGAATTATGTTTTCAAATAAACTTTGTTTTAATTTTTTCACATATCTATTCTATCCTTAGACGCAGCTTAAGCGAAAATCACCATTGTTCTTTATCTGAGACTTTTCACAAGAAAAAAGATAGACAGCGGGTAGTCTAACTCACGTTGATATTTAAGGCGTTTTTTATTCTCTGACGTACTTTGTCGGATTTATTCATGGTCGGCTATCGGCATTGTTTTCCTGTCAAAAAATTACTACTTCGAATAAATCTTCGTTTTAGTGTTTTAGTCAGCAATTGTCGTTGGATAGACTAGGTATGGACGTAATCTAAGATCAATAATTTATTAATGATTCCGCCAGATTGTATCGTGGTCAAAATATCATTCGCGACCGTAGCAAATATGTATTTACAGAATTAGAATCATTAACACATCTCTCTAAGTTAGATTTGTTCTCAAATGTCATGATTTCATGAAAAAGTCATTCAATAGACGAATTGTAACTTAGAAAGATGTATTAATGATTCTAATTTTGTAAATATATATTTGTTACGGTCGCGAATTACATTTTGATCAAGTTAAAACCTGACACTGACCTGCAAACGTAAGAAAATTTGAATTTCGCGGGCTACCCTTGCGGATCCACCTTAAACATTAACGCGATTTAGATTAAGTACTATAGTTTGACCGATACCGCTGTACCGCGCCTTAGGAATGCGCGGCAAGGCGGGGAGAGGGACGCCCTTGAACGTTGACGAATGAGCGGCTTGCACGCCGCCCCGTCTCGCCGCGCACATTCCTAAGGCGCAGTAGAGCGGTTTCGGTCAAACTATAATGCCTAATTCAACAAACTGCTAGTCTCATTCGGGACTCGCATTCGAAACTCACTTAGTGTAAATGAAGCTTAATTGTGATTAATAATAATTATAAGAAACTAAGTGAAGTTAAATAATATCAAAAATAATCAAAATGATCGCATCTCTAATAATCTCGCAATTTCAAACATGATTTGACGCCTCTTAATAAAAAAAAAACTCAAAACTCAAAGCATTTATTTCAAATAAACCAATTACAGGCACTTTTTAATTGTCAAGGGGTCAGTCAGTCAGAAAGATGAAGCTAGTTGCCCATTCCAAAGCGTAGTAGGTACCTATGGAGAAGAACGGGCAAGAAACTCCATGGACACTCTTTTAAATCACAATATGTTTACAAAATATTGGTTACATCATTCATGTTAAAGTTATAAATGTGAGAACGATGCAAAACGATAAAAGCGTCCGTAATAAAAAATAAAACAAAACAATTCAAAAATCAAATTAAAATAAGCCATGGCAGCTAGAAGATAACCAGTCCCTACTGACAGCGCCCGTTCACGAACATGACGCATGGATTAGCACCATTCAGCTCAACCATTTTGAAGGGAGCTAAATGATCCAACACACACGCCACCGTCAGCGAGATATTAGAGTGAGCATGACATATTCTCAGCCGCAAGGGCACATTCAAGTCAATGAAAAACGTACCTAGTAAATGGTAGCTTTAAAGTAGGTACATAGTACTCACAGATGTTATGAAATTATACAATGCTAAGGGATTGAATTTATACAATGCAAAGATGAGTAGTTTTTAAATCTTCAGCAACTACCAACAGTATTTTCAGATGCTAATCAATTATTTTATGCGCTCTTGTGGAGCAGGACCAGCGTTTAGCCAAGCATTTATATCAGCGATGTAATCCCCCGACTTATAATATGCTTCGCTGCATAGTGTGCGTTTTATATAAGATTTAAATTTCGTTTCATTCAGTTGAAGTATGTGGGGAGGTATTTTATTGTAACATTTTAAACAGTACCCCATGAAAGATGAGTCCACTTTAGCCAATCTGAAACCTGGTTGAACTAATTGGTCCCTATTTCTAGTGATATAATTGTGTCTTGCACCTCTTTTACTAAAAAGATGTAGATTTTTCCTTACGTACACAATGTTTTCATAGATATATTGACAAGGTACCGCCATGATGTTAATATCTTTAAACAGTTCCCTTAGAGAGTCGCGCCTGCGGAGGCCATATATGGTTCTGATGGCTCTTTTCTGCAGAATAAAAATAGACTCGATTTCTGCAGCCCGACCCCATAGTAAGATACCATACGACATAATACTATGAAAGTAACTGAAATAGACTAGCCTCGTGGTATCCACATCAGTAAATTGACGTATTTTTCTCACAGCATATGCTGCTGAACTTAGCCGTCCTGAAAGGGATGTTAAATGAGAACCCCATTGAAGGCTTGAGTCAAGCGTGATCCCCAGGAAAACAGTTTTATCGACAAATTCTAGTTTCTCTTGATTCAATACTATCTCACAATTACTACTTTTGACATTTGGTAAAGAAAATCTAATGCATTTAGTTTTTTTACCATTTAATACTAAATTATTAGCAGTGAACCAATTTTGGACTTGCAGCAGGGCGTTATTTACGTCGTCAAGATTTGATGCACGTCTATTAATTTTAAAAATTAAGGAAGTATCATCAGCAAATAACACCATTTGTGGTTGGGTTTTTAACAAATGGGACAGATCGTTAATATATACTAAAAAGAGGAAAGGACCTAATATCGATCCTTGTGATACACCCATTTTTACTTTTAAAGCAAGTGAATTGACACCATTTATTTGAACTTGCTGCTGTCTACCATTCAAATAAGATTTTACTAAACTAAGCGCAAGTATTCCAAGTGCGTAATGCTCAAGTTTCGAGATTAAGGTTTCGTGGACGACGCAATCAAATGTCTTGGGGAGGTCACAAAAAATTCCTATGGTGTCTTGGGCCTCTTCCCACGCCGGAAATATGTGCTTTAATAAGGTGACACCGGCGTCAGTCGTACAACGCCCCTTGGTGAAACCATACTGTTGATCATGTAAGATTTTATTGGTGTTAAAATGATTGAGCATTTGACTAAGCATTACTTTTTCAAACAACTTGCTGAAAACCGGCAATACGGATACGCGTCTATAAATATTGGTGTCTTTGCTGTCCCCGGATTTAAAAAGTGGTATTACCTTACCATATTTCATTAGATCAGGGAAGACTCCTTGATCCACACACAAATTAAATATTAAGGCTAAGTACGGCGCTATAGTCTCAATAATGGAGGTACAAACTTTGATAGATATTCCCCATAGATCTTCGTTTAATTTGATCTTTATTAGCTTGAAAGCTTTTATTATTGTTATGGGGTTTATATGTTTGAATTTAAATTCAATCGGACAGGATGAAACGTTTGCTCTTAATAAATTAATAGAACGCGAGGGCGAGGAATTTAAGGTTTCAGTAGTTATAAGTGGAATACTGGTAAATAAATTTACGAATTCTTGAGCAACTTCTTTGTTAGTGCTTATGAGACCACTTGAAGTTTCTAGTGTGAAATCATTAATATGTCTTTTATTCCTGTTAGTCTCGTCATTGATAATTTTTCAAACAGTCTTTATTTGATTATCGGCTGATTTGATCTTGTTGCTAATGTACAAGGCTTTAGCTACCTTGCAGGTATTTTTAAAATTTTTAGAGTAAGTCTCTGTACATAATACAGTACAGTAATCTGGGGTACATTCGAAAGTTCTTGGGCAACAAACATACCAAAGTATTCGTTGGCAACTTTTAAGTTTTCAGGATCTTCTGTAAGTAATGTTTGAGTGCAGGCTTCGTTAGATGATACATGTGGACTTGTTATGTTACTATTGCCTGGGTCTGTTTGTGTACTCATATCTTTGGCTGTGATCGTATTATTAACTGTATCTGGTAAATTGGCATATGTAGATAAATTTAACATCATTGTTTCCTGGCTGTCATTTTGTTGCTGTGATTGTAATTGTGTAGGAACATCCCATCGTTGACTGTAATCGTTATCCTCGATTTGGCTTTCTAAAATAAAAATAAACAAGATTAATATGTTTTATTTAAACAAATTTATTTATTGCCCACACTTAACGTAAATACAATAATTTGTAACTATCAACGAGCTATTCAACCAGGGCTCGGAAACCGATTAATTTTCCAATCCAGTTTTGGTCATTGATGTCGAACCAGAAACGATTTCGGTTTAACCGGTTAGTAGGAGACGCCGTTTTTATTACAAAATCCGGATTAGAAGTGAAAAATTAACCGGTTTATTTGAACCGTGATGTTTAGAGTTATGGCCTACTAGGTATGCTATCTCTTTTACACCTACAATAACAAAGCTTTCGCTCTACGCCAATGAATACGCAAATTAATGTAACAAACGGCGGCGGCGGGCGTGCGTCTGGCTAAAACCGGTATAAACCCTTTATTCAGGTTAGCGCGAGTTTAAAAATTATATTCTCTGTCATAACCGGCAACCAAAATTATACAGGGTTAGTCATAACCGTTTTTGAAATTTATCGATTAATCGATGAACGGAATTATAACGGTTTTATGAACAATATTAACAAGTATTTCAAAACAGGTTTCAAGCCCTGGATTCAACAACGACATAATAATATGGAAAAAAAAAACATACTGAAATATATAATAATGTAGGTCATTATTATATATTTCATTATGTTTTTTTTTATATAAGCGCGGCGGCGGGCGTTCGAAATATTAGGCCGCTTGTTAAAATCGCAGCCTGCTATGTAATCTAATACTTATAATAATAACATACAAAACATTCAAGGCTTTAAATATAGTTTATCGTTTAACGCGCTTTTAAACTGTAGTCACTGTGAAAGTCTGAACACGTCTAACAATAATAAGAGACGATTGGGAAGCGCCTCCACCGCGCCGGTCGCGCGAGCGTGTCACCCACAGTAGCAGCCAGTGAACGTCTCGTATTGTTATTATTTTCCCATTCACCACAGATGCAAGACGTATCGCTGAACGTCGAGCGTGTCATTTAAGCGCTATGTAGGTTGACCTATTAAATCAGATGCCTAACTAAATGACTTACCACCATGATGACAATGTTCAGGAAATGGTGATTCCAATTGGGTTTGGGTTTGTGATTCAAGAATCATTACACTCGGTTTTCAAAGGAAATTTAGTTAATGCCATGGACCAGCTACGTAAATATTATAGGCGCTGTCAAGGTCAAATTATGAGACGTGTGGTCGACTGTACATACGTACCTATATGTTTACTGGCCAGTGTTATAGTCAGAAAATTAAAATAATATAGAAACTATGTACTTACACATTACACTGCTCTCGTAATCTTTATTTTTGATCAAGTATACGTCGCCGATGCAGCACAGAAAACAATATTGCATACCTACACGCCGAAGCTAATCGTACTAACACAGAATGACTCTAGTCTCTCCACCGTCATCGTTAGAAAAAGATAGGCGTATAAATTACCGGTATAAGAATTGTAACTTTTACCGGTACTAATATTAGTTATTAAATAACGTTAACTGACTATAAGGTTTCGTTAAAAATATCGTTTTTTTTTTATCGTTAACATAACGATAATTGGTAACGTTATAAAATAAATAACGGTAATTCGGTCCCTGCTTGAAACATTACTCAAAATAACGTTACGCGAAGTTCCGGTAACGATAATTTGTACTGTTCCACCAGGATCGCAGCAGAATTAATTCCTTGGCTATATCGATACCAACAAACGGAACGACATCTTAAACTGTTTATTAACAATATTAAAAATATATCGTTATTAATATATCGGTATAACGAAATAATAACGTTATTCATTTCGATAAGCAACATTTCCATAAAAAAATGTGAAGATGACACTATCACACAAATGCAAAAGTAAGTAGGTTTCACACACACACAATTATTTATTCCCAACACTGTCTGTAAAAGATGCGCACTCTCGAACGAACTTAATGT
The DNA here is from genome assembly GCA_916610215.1 of Omphaloscelis lunosa. Taxonomy (NCBI): domain Eukaryota; kingdom Metazoa; phylum Arthropoda; class Insecta; order Lepidoptera; family Noctuidae; genus Omphaloscelis; species Omphaloscelis lunosa. Next base: position 8,519,958 of record OU744255.1, read on the forward strand.
TTGAATACGGCGGTGGCTGCCCAGCCGGCCGCCGGCCGCCGGCCGCCATAACGGGGGTGGCCGGTGGTAGTGGTGATGGTGGGCGATGATGGAGCGGTGGTCAGCGAGAAAAGTTCTTAAGAATAACGTTATACAAATGAATCTGTAACGTTATTACAAGCGGATATAAGCATAATGTTACTGATACCTATAACGATACTTGAAATGTTTTTCTACAAAAATGATATTCTATAACGTTTTTTGTAACGTTATTGATATTTTTAGATTTTGGTATCGTTACAAACTTTGGAGCGTTATAAGATAACATTCAGTGTACCGGAACGAAACAAATTTCGTTTTCAAGTCAACAGCTTAACGTACTTTCCAAGACACAGAGTATGTAAAGATGGTCACCCATCCACAGACCAACCGTGGCTAGTGTAGCTTAACCTAATCCTTTACCTATCTATTGCAAGTAACTTTTTATAAAAAAAACAGTTTCTTAGTTCTAGTATTAGTATTCTTATTTTAGTTCTGTTAGTGTTACTTTCAATATATTTAAGTATTAGTACCTAGAAGTTTTTTTTTTTTTTTTTTGTTAGTGGTAGGTAGGTTAGGTACCTATTAATTTATTTTATAGCTTTGGAGGTCCATGTCTGGCAGCCATAATTATGTCAAGCACGGTAATATACTTGCGTTCATTATTTTGATTTTTATAGCTATAGGCATATTACTTTTGAAGTAGCTGGTCGACCGAGCTCAACTCGGGTAAAAATAGAGAATGCTCATAGTTCATACTAATCCCATATATAGTACATACTAATTCCACGCTGCCATAATAGTAGGTACTTACTTATTATTCCTTGCTGCCATGTCATTATTCTAAGGTAGCCATCTTGTTCTAAACTTAGGGCGACCGAGCTCTGCTCGGGTGAAAATACGGAGAAAACGAATTTTCTCAGATGTGAGAACTAGCTTGATTGATTTTTCGCCCCCGTAAACCCCTTTATTGCAACTTTCATCGAAATCGTTAGAGCCGTTTCGAGAACGTGATTACAAATATTATGTATACAAATATTGCTCGTTTAATAGTGTAGGATATTTCTTTGAGACTCCTGTATTTTATACCATGTTTTTTGTACCCTTCCTTCTATTTCTACTTCGTTATTTTTCCATCAAAACTAATTTTCTTCCTTAGATAGATGTAGTTTTTGGTATACTCCAGTAGTTTGTTATTAAACGTTAGTGACATTTTTAAGATATTAATTATTATATTATTAGTCATTGGCACCTTGTTAGTGAGAATCATTTCCACTGTGGTCACCTAGGATTACCTTAATAATGTTTTAAAATTCCGTAAGAATCAAAAGCTTAAAACAACGTTGGATTAAGGTAAAACTACTGAAAGTGGATAATCTAAGATTAGGATCAATTTAATCGTGTTACTTATTCTTTGTTTTAAACCGTACTTTTTGTATTAGATTGGTAAAGTAGATGATACACACGCTAAAACCGGAAGTATAAAGCTAGTTTCACAGCTGTCCGCAAGATCAGTGCGGGCCGCCCGTACGGGTTCCCGGAATGGGGACACACGTGACGCGCTAGAATATTGTGTCACAGCGACGCGGGTTGGTCCGTACGCGACCCGATCCGGGTAGAGCCCGTACAACGCTAGCAACCATATCGTACTAACTCCTTCGTTTCAGAGCACTGCGAGCGCTACCCGTACGGGTTTCCCATATGCGGGTGGCCCGTGCGGGGTTCCCAGACAGCTGTGAAACCAGCCTAATATAAGCAACGGTTTCAAATTCTGAGCATAAATTATTAACTGCAAAGTTAAAACTAAGCTGTTTTGTCTGATTTATGACTAACATTTTTTGAGGGTTCAGTGCACACATGGCGATGTGCCAGCCTTATAGATACCTCGACCATAAATCATAGTATTTTAACCGTAGTACATACAGCCCGGGTCTAACTACGACTCGGCTTCAGAAAGAAACCGTCAAGCCAAAATTAGCAAAAGACAAAAGCGAGCTATTTGTAATATTTGATATGCCATATCAATCAACCTGCCTTGCATTTTCCCGACTATGTTGGGGTCGGCTTCCATTCTAACCAGATGCAGTTGGATACCAGTATTTATCTGACCTCCAGAACCCAGTTACTGGGTAACACGATGCCCCTTGGCAAGACTGGTTGTCAGACTTTCGGGCTTCTGACTACCCGTAACGACTGTCAAAGATCTACGAATGACAGCCTAGACTAACTGCGATTAACCAGCTAGAACAATATTCTCCCGTCGATAAGGAATCTTAAATGTCTTGGTACCTTCAGGGTTCGACTTCTTACGGCCTTTTCTTATCGCCCCGCAGAAAGCACTAGTCAAAGTCAAAGTCGAATAATTTATTTCAAATAGGCCCATGTATGGCACTTTTGAACATCAAAATTTACAAAATAATATAATTGATTCTAGTCACCCCTTCCAAAATGTAGTTTTCCTATGGAAAAGACTGGGCAAGAAACTCCACCATTACTCTTTTAAAATATTTTACAATTGTTTGTATAAGTACGTACATTAGTTTAATAATCATATGTGAAGACGATGCACCTAGAATAAAATTACTATACCACAATAGGTAAAAAGAATTTAAAATGCAGCAACGACAGATAATTTAATTATGTGATAGATATACATGGTGCTCATTATATTTACAAACATTGTAAAAGTAGACGATTTTCCCAATTAAAAAAAAATTATAAGTCAGTGTGTGAGGAAGTAATCACAATAGTAATAAGTAATCATTGGGTATGGCTGTTTTGAAAACGTCCTTTATTATAGTTGGCTGTCGTGTTCTTCCCTTTTTTATGGCAGGACGCAGGTCAACCTAGGACCTCCTAGGTTAGCAGCCGGCAACCTTGCCGGCTACTTAACTGGACTTTCTTGTGGCTGCCTCAATAAATTAAGGCCTCCAGCCAGGGCATAAAACTTAGAAACTAAGCGACTACACGCTAAGGGCACCACTCAGCGGTGGGGTACGGACCTCGACTTATCGAATTAATATTATTACTAGGGGAGTTTAAAGCTACAGGCTCAGGGGTGCGGGCTGGTTTGAGCAAGGGTCGGGGCGGGTCGTGTTCTTCCCGAGTAATTCTGCTTTTTTAACGTAGTCACAAACCTGTGAACATAGGGTAACATACGTCGAAATATCACGCCTGTAAACCAGAGGTGCACCTATAGTACACTCACATTTCGCCTGATATGTTTAAGTCCCATGTAATAGGGCGCGAGCCTATTGCCATCAACCGGACACAATTCCAAACTCCGGGCTGCTACTCAGAAATTCGTGAAGGAAAAAGCCCAAAACACTTTGCCCGAGAATGAGAATCGAACCCGGGACCTCATGCTCAGCAGTAGTGCTCGCGACCACTAGACCAACGAGGCAGTGAACAAAGGGTATAAATACTTAATAATTCAATAATTTGTGAATCCACTGTTAGATAATAATTATTTAAATTCACATGATCATTTACCTTCATCTATTTAGTGAAAAAATATTTAAATATTCTAATATTTAAATTTATTTGTGAATAAATTAAATGATTTTCACTTTCTATGTTCGTTTGTTTTTTTTGTATATTATTAGCACTTTACATTTTCTTATTATGGTATTCATGTAATTTGTTATCATTTAATAGTGCTTTTGTTTGTTGTGTTATTTCTTTTATGTGATCTAAATAAATAATTTATCTATATTTACAGCGTACTGAGAAATGTAGTTATGAACTTGAAATTGAGTCATCACCACACAATTAATTCACTACAAAAGCACCCTTTTATTTAGCCCACAGAATATAATGAAACGCTCATGCTTACATTCGCGCTCAAGTACCTACAATCTACATAATACAGTGGCGTACGAAATACCTTACAAGTTTCCACATAGGAATCCCGCGGAAACGTTCAGTTCAGTAGAGGAGGTTCTTGTGTAAAAAGTCTCATATAAAATGCATGGACGGCACCTAACCTACATCGTTATTAATAGTCAGTAGAGCCTGGCCTTATTAAAGTGAGAACACGTTAATTTGAAAGCTGATGGAAGAACTTATGCTTTAAAAACTTTGGAAGATTCTTGGTAATTTTTTCGAAGAAAAGTGGTTTTTTGCTATGGACTAGCTAGAACAACTAATATTGTTCTATAAAAGATTCTAGCGTATTCTTCCACGTCTTTACTGTTTGATTGTTATTATTACGGGAACTTCCTACTGCAGAACATAGTTGCTATCAGTGAATATCACTTCACCAAGACCTTAAATATAAACAGATACTCACACGACGACCTTTTTGTCTGGATTTATGAATGTTTTAATTATTGACCAGTGCTAGTCTGGAATCTTGAAAAGCTTCTATACTGACTGCGTATTTAAAGATACCTGTGTATGTTCCTACTCTATTTCAAGGTTTTACTGCATCAAATATTTAACTTCGTACCAAAATGTTTTGTGAGAATATTGTACTAAATTAAATACCTACCTAATTTTAAATATCGACCCTTGTCACATCAATAACAAATACATTATATGTTTTTTAATTTAACGCTAAATTTACTTATTTTATATAACGAGATTTAGTGCGGTTTTTTTTCCGAAAATAACCGCACTTAATTTGAACAAAACAAGTATGTCAAAAAATCATAAATAAATAGTTGAGGCTTATAGACCAATGCGATACCGCGGGCGCGACAGCGCTGCCTGTCGCGCCCGCGATATCGCGCTGGTCTGCACGAGCCTTTACATCACCGCGTTCAAGCATATTATGGTTATTCTCTCCGGAGTTATAAGCATTAGCTCATAACATTTTTTTTTCAAAAAAAAAAAAAAATAAGTTACCAATTTGCCTACCAGATTATGTCCTTTGATATATTTATGCATAACTGGTTATTAAAAGCCATTTCAAGCAAAAAACTGACACTTGTAAAATATTTGCTCCTAAATCTTCGAGAGCCTTTTTTCGATCCACTGTGCGCCGCCTAGTTTGGGGCCACTATTTATGTAATTATGTTTAAAAAAGAACTTGTTATCTGTTATATCCATTGATAAAATATCTTGTAAAAATGTATTTAGTAAATTTATTCTTATTCTTACTATCATGATATTTTCCTCGTGCCAATTCCTATGAGATCCGAGTTTCCTCTTTACTTCCTTTCTCTAAAATATTACCAGAAGCCTATTCCGCTCAGGGAACAAAACGCAAATGTCATGTACAAACAAATTTCAGAGTACTTACTGATCGGATTTCCTTTGCATCCATACATAAGGTATTTGAATACGGGAGTCTGACTTGAATTATTCATTTGACTTGTATGCGGGCTCAACGGATAGTATTTGAAATGCAATCGCGCATTATGTGAGAATTTGCAAGTGTTTGACACTTTTCGAAATAGATTTATTTATGGTATGGATTTTACCTATAGCATTCCTTCTTTTTCGTGTGGTTAGTGACTAATCTGGTGTCAGAGTTTTAATGCCGCCCATGAGCCTCTGACTTTGCTTTACATGCCGTCGAGAAATATGTCTCAGGCATGCCGGTTTCCTCACGATGTTTTCCTTCACCGTTTTTGAAGCAAGTAATAAATGTACAATACGCACATGAATCCAAAAAGTCAGAGGTGCGCCATGGATTCGAACTTAATTTGGTAGTTCGACGATCACACCACTAAGCTATCACTTCCTACAGCATAAGCAGGTAGGCATTAGAATTATAGGATGAACCGCACTTCTACCGAAGGCTCTACGCGGGGGTCGTGCGGTCCATGGCCCTTTACGGGGCACGGGTGTGGGCGCGTTCACTAAGGCTGCGGCCAGCCCGCCGGTTGAACGCGTCCCAGAGGGTCATGGCCATCCGGCTGGCCCGAGGATACCGCACGGTCTCCTGCGAGGCGGCGAGCCTCATTGCCGGATTACCGCCATGGGATCTGGAGGCAAAGGTCCTCGCGCACATCTGGGAGTGGCGCGAGGAGGCAAAACGCCGGGGCTTAGCTCCGCTGCCGCGAGAAATCGCGGCACAGCGGACAGAGCTCCGGCGAGATCTCATGGCGTCATGGAGAGTGCGATTGTTGCAACCCAGCGCTGGGCACGCCACAATTGCGGCGATAAGACCCCTCTTTGAGGAGTGGCTAGAGAGGCGCCACGGCGTCCTCACCTTCCGCCTGACGCAGGTCCTCACCGGACACGGCTGTTTCGGGAGGTTCCTGCACAGGATAAGGCGGGAGGAAACGCCCGGGTGTCACCATTGTATGGATCGCCCGGAGGACACGGTGGAGCATACGGTGGAGGTCTGCCCAGCTTGGGTGGAGCATCGCCGTGTCCTCGTGGAGGCGATCGGCGGCGGTGATCTCTCGCGTCCGGCCCTGAATCAGGCCATGGTTGGGAGCGAGAGGAAATGGGAGGCCGTCACCTCCTTCTGCGAAGCGGTAATGCTCGCGAAGGAGGAGGCGGAACGCGTGAGAGAGACGCAAATTTCGCGCCCTCACGCCCCTAACCGCCGCAGGAGGAGAGGCCCTGGGCGTCAGGAATCGCGAGGCGATTTCCGGCCACCGTAGGCGCGGGCTTGCGGATGGTGAGCAATGGGTGGCTCACCGTCCGATAAGGACCAGGCCCGGGTCGACGGCGCGTTGTGTTCCACGCGCGCCTCAAAGAGATGTCAGCAGAATTGAAGGGGTCCACTAGGGCCGATGCCTGCCGGGGTTGCAAAGAAAACCAAAAGGGAGATCGTGGCCCCCGGCAACAGGGCAACCGAAGGAACACGGGTGGGTTTTAGTCAGTAAGAGTCTGACACGCCCTCCCGCTCCGCCCAGAGCGGGAGAAGTTATTTGATGATTTCCCACCCAAAAAAAGAAGGATGAACCGCACTTACTTTTACACACAATATTATATTTACATTTTTTAAAAAATGAAGTGTAAAGTGCGATGTAAGAAATTGGCAGGAAAGTGTGCCACACGGTTGCGCCAAATAGCCCCAGTTCAACAAAAATGCTAGATTAGCGTCTAATACTGGTGTTCAGCTGGACATGTGAGTTTCCTATTCACGAAATCTGTAGTTTAAGCCCAAATTATACCGACCTCCAGAAGACCTGCAGAAGTACGACGGGTACTTCTGGAGGTCTACTCTCATTGACAGACTGAGAGTAGACCTCCTGGAGTGTGATGTGACGGATGTAAATCAATTATATACTACAATGTGTGTATGCATACTTAATTGAAATAAATTAGTGCCAGGGAAAAATAGTAACGAATATGTACATAAATAGTATGACATTGAATAAATTTCGTCAGTAGGTAAATAAACGAGTCAGAACAGAAACCTGTTTTAATGATGCCAAAGTTCTAATGGATTAGGTTCATACTTTGAAAAATATTTTCAATAGGTTATTGAAAAAGATATGTAAGTTAAATGGGCAGTAGACTAGTTTGAAGAAATATTTGTTGTTAATTAGGATACACATGTGAATGAAGAAAAAAACTTCTTTATCATTTCATTTTGTCCCTGATGACTTTGAGTTATTGGAGTGTGTAGTTGCGTCCTACGTTAACCACTCTATGACAGTTTTTTTCTTTTGAAAAAAATCTGAAGGAAAGAGAAAGAAATAAAGAAATTTACATATAGGACAAACCAAAACGGACATACAAGCTTTTCTATTTATTGAAAAAGGAAAAGGCACCTGGCATAACACTGCTAACAAAACGTCTTTCACGACCGGGTTACGAATAAAGTACCTTTTCCTTTTTAGGGTTCCGTACCTCAAAAGGAAAAAAAAACGAAACCCTTGTAGGATTACTTCGTTTCCCGTCTGTCAGTATGTCAAGACCCTTTTTCTCAGAAACGCGTGGAGGTATCAAGTTGAAATTAATATAAAAACTTAGGTCTGTGGTCCCTTCAAGCTCTAAAAAAAGTCGAGCTTCTAAATCAACGCAATAAAAAAATACGGCCATTTAAGCGACATATTTTGATACTCTCAAATAAATCAAACCCTACAGGGTAGGTACTACCAGTTGACCTAGAATCCCAAATGTGGAGGGGAAGCAAGGTCTCACAGCACATGTGAAGGAAAAGTATATTATTTTTTCCGATTTCAAACTTCATTTACACAGAATTGACCGTGACGTATATTGAGCATGTTTTTCAACTACAATGTTAAGTTTGTCCTTCGGATAAATCCATCCCAACTACGGAACCCTTCATTGTGCGTAGTTCGACATGCACTTGTCCGTTTTTTTTTTTATTAAATCTCGCATAAAAAACGCAACCATAAAAGTCCGATCATACCAACATCTGATGCTGCAATAATACAAAACAACAAACATAAAGTCAAAGTACCTTCACACGCATCTGAGTGCAATACTTTGTGTCGCACAAACAGAATATTTCTCTACGTATGTGCGATCGGACCTTAAACCGCGCGCAAAGCGTGTGACAGCAATTTGAATACCGTAAACATCGCGCTTCAGGTCTCAACCATTCCTAAGCATTCCTCTAAAATCACCTTCCCAAACGTCAGAAGCACCACTTGAGAGTTCACAGCAATATACACTTTAAAAGCAAAGGAGTGAAAAGGGTAAAGTGACTTTTCGCGTGGCAGTTGAAATGGGGGCACGCGGCCGTTACTGTATGTATGTGTGTTAAGTAAACAGACTGCTTTTCTTTCAGGCTGAGGTTTGCTCGAGTTTTTTTAAAGGTAAATTGACTGGTCGCAGGTGGTTGAAGGGAAACGGGTCAGCGGGTCTCGGTGGCGTGTCATGTTCATGTATCACCAGGGTCGCATTTGGTAGGCTGACATATTTAGTAAAAAAAGTATCGGTGATTTTTTTGTTTGTCGGAAATTAATAGGAGAATTGTGATAAATTAAATACCTACTTAGTAAATAATAAAAACACAAACTGAAATTCTTATCAAGTATTTTGCACTTTTTACAAAATCTTCCTTTATTTTTCCAACTAAGAGTAACAAAAGGAAAACTTGTATCTACTGATATTTAAAAATGCTCAAACCAATATTATTTTTATAAAATACTTACATACTTACTATTAAGTTATTTTAATTTTAATTCAAGACGTAAAAGTCAAATAAGTAGAGCAAAACGTTAATTAAAATATACCACCCCTTTGCAGCTATTTGTAATTGACGATGATGGCATATAAGACAATGTCTCAATGACAAACATAATACAATGCTAATAACTAAATCTGAACCAAAATATAGTCTGTATTTCTGCAGTCGCTAAAACACAATAATTGACAAGTTGAACCTGCTATTATTTAAATCGTATATTTTTGAAGTGAAAACTTCTTCAGGCGCGTTGTGCATTTTTGAGATGGGACTAAACCATTGATTTCGCGACGCTGTGACGACACCTCTTTTTTGTAAACGCGGTTATGTTCTTTATTCATATTACGTTACGGATCAATGTTCTATGCAAGTAGATATTTTTACTTTAAATGTTTTGTAAACGCGATTGAGCTCTTTATTTTTATTTTGTTACGGATCAATGTTCTATGCAAGTATTTTTACTTTAAAGGTTTTGTAAACGCGATTGTGCTCTTTATTCAAATGAAGTTACGGATCAATGTTCTATGCAAGTATTGTTACTTGAAAGGTTTCGGAAGTATTTCTTTTTGTAAACGCGATTGTACTCTTTATTTAGATAAGGTTACGGAACAATGTTCTATACAAGTATTTTTCTTCTACCAAGGCGATCTTGTTCAAGTTTTCACTTCTGTCAGCACTCCCGGAGTGCCACTGTTTCTTTGTTTTCTCCGTCAAATTAGTAAGAGAAAATTTAAGTTAAAGAAACCTTTTGTGTTGGTTACCTATGTATGTAGTTAGCAGCTCATGGCAAAACGGTTAATAACGCACAATTAATATCAAAATAGTTACAAATTTTACATTTCAATTAAAATGTAATTTATATACTCTGTGCAGTGATAGTCTCAATAACTCAAATTTAGCTATATTTTTGACATTTTGATCATAATATTTTCTAAGGATTGTTGACTTGCCTTGAGATTTTTTTTGATTGAATACGAGACTTTTGGCTACTTTTGTTTTGTGTGTATTTTGTCTAGTTTATTAAAATGTGCGTTTTGTTTGCGCAGAATAAACAAGTTTTCTTTCTTCTTTCTTTTTTCCTTTTTTTACATTTAAAAACTTTAACGGTTTTCAATCGGTATTATAAATTACTAGCCGCGCCCCGCGGTTTCACCCGCATAAATCTCGATCCCTTGAGAATATCGAGATAAAAACAAGCCTATGTCCTAACTCAGGTCATGGTCTACCCAAATTTTATGTTAATCCGTTCAGCCGGTTTAGCGTGAAAGCGTAACAAACAAACAAACTCAGTTTCGCATTTATAATATTAGTTCGGATAGAAGATATATAGATAGATCTCGTGGCTAAGTAATAACAGTCACATGAGTCATTCCATCAGTTTAAGCTACGCTTGCCGGGGTTGGTCCGTGGATGGGTGACCGTCTTTATAACCGAGACTCCTCCGTGTCTCGGAAAGCACGTTAAGCTGTTGGTTCCGATTATCCCAGAGTTTTGATAGTCGTTACGGGTCGTCAGAAGCCCAAAAATCTGACAACCAGTCTTACCAAGTTACTATTATATTATCTTATATTACCCAGTTACTGGGATGTGGAGGTCAGGTAGGCAGTTGCTCCATATAAAATACTGGTATTAAGCTGCATCTGGTTAGACTAGAAGCCGACCCCAATATAATTGGGAAAAAAATGCTTTCTGCAAAATGCTATATAATAATATTTTTTTCAGAAATATTTCTTTAGCGTCACCAAATCTTGAACCTATGACTTTTGATGGAAATAATAATAAAAAAGACAAATATTTACAAACAGCAATACAATTATTAATGTATCTTTCGACTACACGCTCCATGTAAAATACTGTTATTCAGCTGCATCCGGTTAGACTGGAAGCCAACCATAACAAAGTTGGGAAAAGGCTCGGCAGATTGAATATTAGTTAGGATTAGGATATCCGTGTGATAACTTTGATTAAAAAAATAGTGGCTCTCCGGGAGTGCCGACAGAAGTGAAAACTTGAAAAAAAAAAAAAACATCACCGTGGTAATAGAAAGAAAGAAAGAAAACTAGGTTTATTTGTCACAGAGACACGTGCATACATAAAAGACAAGAGTAAACGAAAACAACAAAAAGTACATAATAAATCACGAGCATAAAACAGAAATTAGTCGGCAGCTGCACGACATGACTGTGACAAGAAGGCTTCCACTCAGCATAATGCAGTGCTATGGGGAGCCCACAGCATAGCGCTGATTTTCAGTGGTCACCCGAAAAAAAAAAAGAAAAAAAGACGTACGGAAATCAAGTCAGGTACAGTGATTTGTTTATTACATAGGCAGGTAGTAAAATAAAATAAAATAAACAGTGCTTAGAATGTAAGACAGATACACAACAAGATATAAGAATAAATATTATTAAAAATCATAAAAAATAATCCGCAGGCATTATTACATAGAAGAAGGCATTATAACATTATTACAAAACAAGGATATACAAGTGTTTTGTCTCGCTCCCACCTTCACCTTCGTAATCAATGCGTTGATGTCTTTTACTCCACGCACCGCGGTAATCAACGCGTTGATGTCTTTTTAATGGTCAAAAGATGGTGTCGTCACAGTGTCGCGAAATCAATGGTTTAGTCCTATCTCAAAAATGACCAACACGCCTAAAGAAGTTTTCACTTCAGAAATAACTTAGAGAGCAACAGGTTGTTAACCACCATTGTAACTTTTAAAGCTATATATACAGGAGAGGCGGCCTAAGTAGAAATGTTACCAAAACCGAGGCACACCGGGTCTGAGAAATTTGCATGAGGCGAATTCCACCGCCACCTCGTATGATGTTGAAGAATGTTTACGAGGTTTAACGAGGAATAAAGCTGTGTATTCATTGGAAATCTTGAAAAAATTGTGCAACCTTGATGCCCAGAACACCAAAGCTTCCGTAAATAATGCGCCAATGAAAAAAAAAATGCTAGAACAATGTTATGCAACGTTGTTTCCCAATGAAAACGGGGTAAGTATACAGGTTGGATTTTTAAGACGGTCTTTAACTTTTTAAGTAATTGCTAACTGCACTCACAGATACAGATATTAAAATAGTACAGTCAGTTAGAAAAACGTCAATTCTCATGTTTGAAAAAGTGACTGCCTCGTTTAAAAATCTACCCTGTATAACAAAAAGCAAAGCGGTAGCTTCTTAAAATCCTATACCTACAATTAACCAAGCCATATCATATACATATATAGATATATATATTGTTGCAATATAGATCCATCGGGGGCGAAAAATCGATCTAGCTAGGTCTAATATCTGAGAAAATTCGTTTTCTCCGTAGTTTCACCCGAGCAGAGATCGGCTGCCCAAAGATTAGAACAAGATGGCTACCATAAAATAATGATGTGGCAGCATGGAATAAGTAAGTACCTACTATCATGGCAGCATGGAATTAGTAAGTACCTGATATACCTACTGACTCTGCCTTCTCTTTATATCTAAGAAAGTATTTTGTGTGTTCGCAAAAACTTAGGTGTTTTCAAAATAAGAAGCGATTTCCATAATATAAATACACGTAGTAGACATGAAATTGTGATACCCAAATTTAGATTAACTAAAACAAGCAAGTCATTTCTTATAAACAGTATCCGCTTTAATAACAAGTTGCCAAAGTTGGTTACAGAACTTAGCGATGGGAAGTTCAAAACCCACATCAAACGTGTCTTTATCAAGAAAGCATATTATAAAATTATAGACTACGTTGAAGACGAAGTTTGGTAATCATTCCTTCTGCACATGTGGCTACCCTGGTACCTCATTAATGGCATAATTATGTAAGAGTCTATTAACTGCTCCCAAATTACCATGTTTTTTTTTTACATTCGTCCTTGATGTCCGGATGAATATTCATCCTATTATTTTACATTATATACCTACGATTTAATTTCAACTATTTATTTGTGGATTTTGTGGACATGATAATTATTCAGATTTATTACAGTTGTAATAGCAATCGTGTAATTGCGTTTAATTAAAATAGGTTTTTATTTTTATTAATTTATTTAGATTTGTTGACCATTTTCTATTTTCTTAAGTACCTGGTACTTATTGAAAGACCTACACTGTCCTCCCATACCTAGTCACACTGTTATTTAAAAGAATTGTAAAAGCCAATTATTTTTAAAAGAGTAACCGTGGAGTTTCTTGCGGGCTCTTCTCCATAGGAAACGACCAATTGGAACCGTGCACCTAGCTTCTGACGTTTCATAAGTGCCCATGTAGGTTTATGTGAAAAAAAAAAAATATTTTGCATTTAAATTTTGAATTTGAATTTTGAATTTGAATTTTGTATTTTGACTTTGAATTTTGTATTTTGAATTTGAATTTTGAATTAGAATTTGAATTCTAAATTTAAATTTTGAATTTGAATTTTGCATGTGAATTTTGAATTTGACTTTTGACCTACTATAATGGCAGCATGGAATTAGTATGAACTATGAGCATTCTCTATTTTCACTCGAGCAGAGTTCGTCGACCAGGTAGTTCAGACGTAATGTAAGTACATGAAAATATAACTACAATAACCGCAATCTTGATGATCAGACAGTATTGATACCGAAGTCTTCACAAGCTCCATGGGAAATAGCTCTTGAGACATCTTTAAGTACCATTGGGGGCATGGAACTACTATTCAATGGGCTTAGGGTGATCCACCTTTCATCTAGATAGGTGTGCCCCATTCATAGTTCAATCTTATTAATTGAAGCCTTAATCAATAAAGTGGGATCTTGAATGGTTGTCGTTAACTTCGTGATGTCTGTAATCAAGTTTAGCATACCTATCCAGTAAAAAAACTAAAAATAAGACCACCATGATTTGGATAACAATATCTTGATACACATTTTAGGAAGGTTTTTACCTCAAAAACATTGCCTGTTTGTGACCGCATTATATTCAGTGATTGGGCAACACCAGGTATTTACAAAAGTAGGCAGAGGTTATTTGAATTGTATCATGAAAAAACATATAACTATGATGAAACTTTTAAAGAATTTGTTAAGAAATATTCAAAAATTTTTAAAAGAGCCTGTTCCTCAGCAAAAGCCATACACATTAAAAATAAAATAAAATCTTCTGGAAATAAAATTAAAACAACTTGGAATATTATTAATTCAGAAACGGGAAGAACGACAGTACGGAATCGTGACTTCCATCTAAAAATTAATGATGTAGATATTAAGGCAGACGTGGAGGTGGCAACTGAGTTTGAAAATTTTTTTACTAATATTCCTATTTTAACAACCAAAACTCTGTCATCGTCGTCCTCTACTTCTGCTTACTCAATACTTAAAGAATGTGTACCAGAATGTGACAAACTTTTTGAATTCACAGTTATTACTGCTAAAGACATTATAGAATCTTATAAAAATCTTGATGTAAAAAAAACTGCTGACCTTTGGGGATTATCAGTACATACCGTGTCCTCAATAATTGATGTAATTTCACCCTTTTTAGCAGTCGTTTTTAACTCTTGCATTGCATCTGGTGTATTTCCTGATCTGATGAAACTTAGCAAAGTGATTCCATTGTTCAAATCTGGCAGCACAACTGATCCCACAAATTTTCGCCCTATTTCAATATTACCTACTTTGAGCAAAATCTTTGAAAAATTAATTTTAAAACAAATGTTAGGACATTTCAATGCATATAATCTACTTCATCTGAAACAGTTTGGTTTTACAAAGGGTCGTTCAACTACAGACGCGGGCGTGGAATTACTGAAGAGCATATTCGAGGCCTGGGAGGAGTCGCAAGATGATCTTGGCATTTTCTGCGACTTGTCTAAGGCTTTCGATTGCGTACATCATGATACACTCACCAGGAAACTGTACCACTATGGTATGAGGGACAAGGCTCTTGACCTTCTGACTTCTTATCTGAACAACAGAATCTTAAAAATGAAACTTTGAACAAGTTAACGATGCACTCTCTAAAGTAGTGCATTGGTTTAATGTAAATAATCTTCTACTGAACGAAAAAAAGACTAAACTCATTAAATTTTCAATGCCAAATGTCAGGCAGCTATCTACCAATGTTCAAGTAAATGGAACAGAGTTGGACCCTGTTGATTCGACAGTTTTTCTTGGAATCACTATTGACAGTAAATTACAATGGGGCCCACACATAGAAAAATTGTCAGGAAGACTAAGTTCGGCCGCCTATGCTGTTAAAAAAATTAGACAGATAACTGATGTGGATACAGCCAGAATTGTTTATTTTAGTTATTTTCATAGTCTTATGTCATATGGGATTCTTCTCTGGGGAACCTGTGCGGACATTGATACTATCTTTGTTCTACAGAAAAGGGCTGTTCGAGCCATATACAACCTAGGTCCAAGAGATTCCCTTAGAGAAAAATTCAAAGAAATAAATATTCTGACTGTAGCCTCACAATATATTTTTGAAAACCTATTGTATGTACACAAAAATATATCAAATTTTAAGAAAATGTCCGATATTCATAGTTTAAATACCAGGAATAAACACAATCTTGCTGTGCATCGCACACGTCTCCACAAAGTAGGCAACTCGTTCATGGGTCAATGTATACGCTTTTACAACAAACTTCCCATTGACATTCGAAACTTACCCATTAATAGATTTAAAATCTGTATTAAAACTAAACTTTGTAAAAAAGGGTATTATAAAATTTCAGATTATTTAGAAGATAAAAAAGCATGGGATTGAACTGCTCGCTCTGCTAAGCCTTGTGATAAAACTTAACATTTTAATTATTTTGTAAAATCATGAAAATATACCAGTTTTATATACACATTGACATTGTTGAAAATTATATTCAAAATGACATGATTACTTTGTAAAGTATTATATTATTTTATTTAATTATTGTGAATGTGAGGACTATGTGGATATCATTATTATTTTCATTTTTCAGTTAGTTTTAATTGTGGTCTGGCAGTTTGAGTAGTTTATGCGGCCTACCCAAATGTCCTTTCTTTGGTATTGTTCGTCGAGTTGAGCTCCTTAAGTTCTGAGTTGAGCTCCACGATTACTGACAAATGCTTGCACTGACTGGACAGGTTCACTCAAATCTGTGTGGTTCTTTCCTCAAAAGACCATTTCAGACACTAATCTACATGGTCCTCATATGGCCTGACCAAGATTATGTCTGGACTTTAAAAGAGACTGTGACCTCTGAGTTTGTTTCGGCCTTTCTTCTCTGAGTAGTCAGATAGGAAACGCCGAACTCAACTAGCTTATTTTTATTTTTTTAATATGACGTGTTAAAGTGATTCCGATATCCTATTTACAGAATAAACAATTTCATTTCATTTCATTTCATTTCATTTCATTTCATTTCATATGCAGTAAAAGAACTAAGGAAACGACTATCAACTACGTGAAAAATACGACATTGTTTGGAGTTCCTTTGCATCATTTAATATAGACCCTTTCAAATTAATAAAATAACGATTATGACAGTTACTATAAACTACTCATTAATAACAACTGATGAAGTAATGAGAAAATATTTTATCGGGTCTTATAAAATAACTAATAACTTTAAAAAATTAAGGGAATCTATTTATTTTCGTACAAAAATTAATCTTTCATGCAATATTAGATATAATTCTGTTTTTTTTTTATTACAGCTCTTGTGCTTGGTATATTTTATACAGAAACCCAGTCTTTATTATTTTCAAGAGAAATTTAAAAGCCTACAGAACATAGTAAAATCCGTCCTTGGTGCATCATATTTCTATTAATTACCGCGTCAACTGGGGCGCGTCCCATCTCGTGGCAGGCCATCTTCCAGCGTGTTTTTCTTATACCTCTCATCTGGCTTCTGGAGGCAAGTAATTAAGGTAAGATACGGGAATAATGAAGCGCCATGTTGTCGGAGCAAAGTATCAGCGCACTCTTTTTTATTTTCGATTTTATTTTAAAACTATTTGTGCCTGTGACTTATGCTGTCATACTAAAATTTAGCCAAAGTATGTTATGTACATACTTTCTATGTATTTTTTTTTAATCATGTAAATTGGATTCTTGATTCTCGAGTTATGCGCACTGTCTGATTGTGCGCTTATATCTCGAGGCGGTGAGTTTTATCATTACGTAAGGATAGAGATTTAAATGTCGCATTAAAACAATTGATTGTTGTGTAACATTGTGAAGTGAAGTAATTTTTTTTAATAATAAATTTTCGTTTAAATTAATGTGAAAACGCTAGCCAAAAAAACACCGAAATACAAAGTTCATTTAGTACAGACCTAAATAAAATAAACGGAATAACAAAAAAGTCTTATTCAATTTGAAAATGCCTTCAAGTCGTATTGCGATACAGTATCGTCTTGGCATTTAATTAGGAGCGTATGCCCTTTTGATCTCTAAAGAGGAAGGGAACCCTTTTCCGGCACTTTAACAATAATAATTATTATCGTCTGCTCTTAGAATCATCGCCTTTGCGGTCGCTAGTGATGTTTCGTGTGGGGCGACTGTTAAAATACGGATAATGACACAACACTTTTTTTTTTCCGTCAGATAGATGTATATTATTAAAAAATATTGGACACGTATTTTTTCTTTTTTTACATTAACTAAAGATTTCGGCGATGCAATGAATTAAAATGTGCCATGAATGTTTTTTTTTTTTACATGGCATCTTGCAGGTCAACCTGCACGCGTAGCATGACGCTTTCTATTTCTACGAAGAATAGACATAGCTCTTTCTATACAAATTGACATTTCGTCTCTCCATTTTTGACATCGCACCGTAGAAATCATTCTACAATCTGTCATTTTGTCTTCCGCTTCTAACGATCTTTGTCTAGGTCTTTTTACATGTAGACTATTTCAGAAGAAAGTTTTCTATCCAAACTGTCAAAATCACTAAGGTAGTGAAGACAATTTGATTTTGTTATCGCCATGCTAAAGACGGTACCTAGAAAACTTTTTACTCGACGGCCACAAAGTATATACGGTTATCTACAAAATCATGAAAAGCGTTTTGAACGCAAAACTGTGATAAGTAATAATTATCATAATTAAAATTCACGCTAACACTTCGAATTCATGTGCAAAAATAGTACTGTATCTTTTTTTTTCTTTTGCTTATATCTCGAAAATGATGTGTCTAATCGCAAAAATAATGAAATTTTCGACCCCCTTTATGAAACCCCTAAGACTGAACATGTAGGTAATAATTTTTCTTATTTTCCATACAAAAAGTGAAAAATTCCATATAAAATACGTCGAGCCTTCGCGCCTCCGGCTCTAAAAAAAATCACGGGGTAGGACAAACAAGTACCACGTGGACTCGCGATTGTCAAATACGATTTAAGTTGTATCAAAATTATATTTAAATTTAGGGATTTTTTGTTGCAGAATAGTTTTAAGATTTTCATAGCCAAAAATAAAGGGGTTTTAGTGATAGTTTAGATAGTTTAGTTCGGTGTACAAGAGAATCGGGACCATTACCAAGGAAATGGTTAAATCCAATATTACTGTAATATTGTTTTCTTCCAAAATACGATACTTCGACACTCTTAATATCAATAAAAATTGAGAATCAAACAAAGAAAATAAAAATCCTATGACAAAACAAACAATTCTGAGTCGAATTATGAAAAGAGTGAATTGCGTAAAAAGTGCAGTTGTGTCTTTCTACTTTACTGCCGTCCTGTCTACACGGAACGTCATATTTGTCTATTCTTCTGTCGACACAACTCGTTTCTACGGTGGTCATGTTACGCGTGCTGGAGGTTGTAAGCTGCTTAACTGGACTTTCCTGTGGCTGCCTCAATAAATTAAGGCCTCCAGCCAGGGCATAAAACTTAAAAACTAAGCGACTACACGGCTTAGGGCGTCGCTGGTGGAGGATAGTAAGGGACAGGCTGGATCGGATTAATATTATTCGAGCAAGGGTAAGCTGGTTCGAGCAAGGGTCGGGGAGGCGATGGACGGGGACGTCGCGACGGGCCTCGACGGCGAGGACGGAAGGACGGCGGTGGGTTTTTGTTTTTTGTGCTAAAGCACTGGTTTCCCTACTACTCTCCTGGAGGAGGGTTATGGGGTCGTCTGGGATAGTGAGAGTATGCCTTGGTCGACGAATCTTACTTATGCGGGAGGGAATGTAACGGGCGGCTGCCGCAATCCGGGGATTGTGGTGCTTTATAGCAGAGTCAAAGAAACGCTTTGGGAGGCGTTTCATGAACTGCTGAACGGTGGGCATGACGTCACGAGAATGTAGATTTTGTACTTACTTGTGATGAAGTGACCCCCACTCCCCAACTTTAATGCGTTTTATCTAAGTATTTTTTTATTACTACAGTAAAGCAAAAAATACGTGTCTAATATTTTTTCATTATTGACTGACGGACTGAAAAGAATTCATTTCTGTTGACCCAGGCATCATCCCTATTGTGACATAAATAAATAAATGTTTTATTTTATACGTCTTAATCAAGACTTTATTCCCCGGCTGGATAGGCACCCACATTTCGCCAGTTATGTTTAAGTCCCATGTAACAGGGGGCGAGCCTATTGCCATCAACCGGGCACAGATCCAGATTCTGGGATGCTACTGAGAAATTCCAGATGGAAAAACCTAATAGCACTTTGCTTGACCTGGGTGTCGAACCTAGGACCTCATGTTCAGCAGTAGCGCGTGCAATCACTAGATCTACAAGGCAGTTTATTTTTTGGCCTGGTAAACTTTTTTTTACCAGGCCAATAATATATTATTCATTGAAATAGAATAGATGAAAATACTTAGGCTTTCAGGAAGCATTTAAAAAAAATAGGAAAATCGTCTACTTTTACAATGTTTGTAAATATGTGAGCACCATGTATCTATCACATAATTAAATTATCTTTCGTTGCTTCATTTTTAATTATTTTTACTTAGTGTGGTATAGTAATTTTATTCTAGGTGCATCGTCTTCACATATAATTATTTAACTAATGTACGTACTTATACAAATTATTGTAAAACATTTTAAAAGAGTAACGGTGGAGTGTCTTGCCCATTCTTCCATATGAAAACTATCTTTTGGAAGGGGCGACTAGAATCAATTATGAAAATTTTGTAAATTTTGACGTTCAAAAGTGTCATACACGGGCCTATTTAAAATAAATGATTTGACTTTGACTTTAAGCTATTCCGAGAACAGGTCCCTTTTTTTCGCCGTCAGCCATTTTACGAATAGATCTTATATCAACTAAACCAAAATATGGCTGATAGAACATCTATTTAAGTTAATTCTGACTAAAGTCACTGTCATCAGGCACAATATAGGTAGTAAGTATACCTATCGGTAACCTGGGGTTGCGAAGAAAACCGTAAAGGAGATCGTGGCCCTCGGCAACAGGCCATCTGAAGGAACATGGTTGGGTTTCAGTCAGTAAGAGTGTGAAAAGATGTCAAAATGACAGCTTTTTACTAAAATGATGAATGTTTTTATTGTTTTATTTATTTTGTAATCCCCTGGGATTTATAGGTCCGTAGGTATGTCCGTGGCATCACAGCGGGCCCTATCAGAATACCAGCGCTGCGGTATTTATTTATTTTTAAATATCGCAGCATCATGCTGAGATAGGAGCCTTTTTAGCTTCACACAGGTCGTAATTTTTTTTTTTGTTAGTCTAGAATGTTCCTTTTTTATTTTTGTTAATGTTCGTACTTTTTTTTTTATTATGTTTTGTATTTCCTGTGCGTGTCCCAAATAAAATATTTTCTTTCTTTCTTAAATGCATATGAAAGTATATACGGTAAAAACCTATAAAAAAAAAAACATTTTTTTGAATGTCCTCCATGGGAACCTGCTACGGGGACACCTCTGCCCAACCCTTCGGGGAAACTAGGTGTGATGGTGTGTAAAAAATCAAATCTTTTCTCTTTATATTATTAGTTTAGGTAATATATTTACCTAATTTTAACTGTAATTTGATGAAATAAAATGAAAAGTTATAAAAAGAACATTTTCGTACCGTATTTAATTATTAAAATAACAGGGAAACCCGGTAAGTAGGCACCCAAAACCGTGCTTGTTATACGGTAGGTATTCGGTTTTTGGTATCCGTACACTTCGGTACTTGATGTTACTCCAACCCTCCTGTTCGTTCTCAATGACTGTAATCGATATGCTTTTGTGATATCGTTATTGGGTTATTTTTGGGCAGTAATTCGTGCTTCAGTAAATAATTATACATGGGTTTACTGCTACGTTTCATGTTGAAGGGTTACACGGTAAATTATTGTGTATGCAAACTAACACCAACGGGTAAAGTCCATCTTCTGTCCTTCTTCATATGTCTTTGGAAACCATCAAAATCAATGAATAAGATGCTAAAATGCTGGGCTAACCCATTGGCTGATGGTTGTAATCTGAGCTAACCCATTGGCTGATGACCGCAATCTAGGCTAACCCATTGGCTGGTGATCACACTCTCGGATAACTCATTGGCTGATGATAGCACTATGGGCTCACCCATTGGCTGGTGATCGCACTCTGGGCTAACCCGGTGATCGCGCTCTGGGCTAACCCAGGGATCGAATTCTGGGCTAACCCGGGGATCGCATTCTGGGCTAACCCGGGAATCGCATTCTGGGCTAACCCGGTGATCGCACTCTAGGCTAACCCGGTAAGGTTAGCCCAGAGTGCACTCTGGGCTAACCTTGCATTGGCTGCTGATCACACTTTTGGTTATAGATGAGACTGCCGATTCTCACTTAAGTTATCTCCTTTGAGCAAAGAAAACCCTCTCTTTGCTCACAATTATTTGGCAGGGCATAAACCTTAAATTTAGTTTAATCAAATGGTAGACCCAAATTGATGTTCAGTTGGCTAAATAACCTTCATTTACCCATAAAATGCCAGCTATACGTGCCTCAGTTTAAATGCAGTTCCAAAACCGATCTTATCCCCATCGCATCGGGAAAGTTTCGATGGGATTTGGAAGGCGGTAGTTAGTCCCATACACTTTGGAAGATGACCGAAAATTTATGTCCAATTTCCCCCAATATCCCGGAGTCGAATTGAAATCGAGTCTGCGTTTAATTTTGTAGATTGCATCCGTTGATTCCATCAATCAACTGAATTTGGGTCAAGTAGCTGTGTATAAAAACGGCGAAATATCTTTGGATGAAATTGGGTGAAATGGATCATTTTCCTATTTTGGAATTTAGATTAAATTAACTTTGGTTTTACAACCGGCTTTAGCACTTGCACTGGCAAATCCCAAAAGTAAACAATTTCTGACCTGTACCCTAAATACGTAACTTATGTTCGTAAACAATTATGACTGATTTGTCTCATTTTGACAGTTCAACAACATTCATTTGTTACA
Organism: Omphaloscelis lunosa; assembly: GCA_916610215.1. Lineage (NCBI taxonomy): Eukaryota > Metazoa > Arthropoda > Insecta > Lepidoptera > Noctuidae > Omphaloscelis > Omphaloscelis lunosa. Next base: position 8,542,401 of record OU744255.1, read on the forward strand.
ACAAAATACCTTTTGATATATTACAAATAACCGAAAGAAAATGTAAAAGTACTCTTTGTAAACAAGCATGTTACAAATTAGAGGATTATATCCAAGATAAGAATGCTTGGAAACAAGCTGGTCTAGCTCCATGGGACAATTTAGAGTCTAGACAAAATCAAACTGGTTGCTAATTTAATTGTATAATTTATTATTATTATAACATTGATTTTACATTCTGTTATTACTTGAACTTACACACTGACTTATTAGTATTACTTGTAAAAAAAAACAGGAATATCGTATAGGTACTTTCATAATGGTTGTAAATATTATATGAACACCATGTATCCATCACATAATAAATTTTTCTGTCATTGCTTCATTTTTAATTATTTTTACCTATTGTGGTATAGTAATCTTAAACCAGGTGCATCGTCTTCACATATAATTATATTGTTAATGCATACAAAATATTGTAAAACATTTTAAAAGAGTAGCGGTGGAGTTTCTTGCCCATTCTCCTCCATACGAAAACTACCTTTTGGAAGGGGCGACTAGAATCAATTCTATTTTTGTAAATTTTGTCGTTCAAATGTGCCTTTTATGTGCCTAATTGAAATAAATTATTTTACTTTGACTTATTTACGTTGTTGAGCAGATTTTCTTTCCATCTTATGAAGCAATGGATTCACAATCTATTTAAAATCGAAACATCGTGTATTACGAAATTAGAGTACAGAATTAAAGGCGCTAACTGATCATATCAACAACATGATAACATTTTTTTTTTGTAGAATGTTTACATATTTTATATATGGATTTGTGAACTAAGGAACTTTCAAATGAATTCAAACCTTTGCAGTTACACTTATTTAGGAAAAACCAAAGTACTTAGATATCCCATACTCCAGAGTGTTAAGCACTATTAGTTTCGATGAAACCCATTTCGCGTTTCGACGAAAGTAAAAGTCATGTTTTCTAATGCGTTCGTGGATTTTTTTTCACCTGATCTCATGACTCCGCCTCGCACTCAAATTTACAGTATCAAGAGCACTCGAAATCTAAGCCATCGACGAGGTTTTTATGCATGTTTCACGCAAAAGGAAGAAAAAAAATTGGTGTCTGATTTACATTGAAAAATAACAATAAAAATGGAAAGCAGAAATTAAAACAAGTAGGGTTATAAAATAATACTATTTTGGACACATGCCTACTTTTAAAGATTTTTAAATATATGTAACTAAAAAAAGATCTAACATAATAAATACTGGCATGCGTCATTTTCAAAAAGCAGATTTGTAAAAAAAACATATTTAAAAAAAAAATAGGATTTATCGAAAGTCTCATTTTTTATTATTAAGCGAGAACTTAATTATTTAGGGAAGCATTCATTAAATATCAAAGGTTGTCAGAATTTTGACAAAAGAATATTGACAACGGTTGATTCTTCTCCGAATGGGAATCTAATTAGAGATTCAAGTAGTGTTAGTGAACTGAAACCAGATTCAATTCGCAATCACATTGTTTTGGGAGCAGTACCTTTAAATCTAAAGTGCTTAACTTTTATTCTGCGTCATTTAGTACTTTTAAGTAGGCAGGTACCTAACTATTTAGAACCAATGTAAAGCACCTGTCCCATCGTCGACGAGGACGATGCGACTAATAGCTATTGATTCGATTTTTTTTGTTGATATATTTGTGAGTGCTAGCTGACATATAGCAAATAATTTAATGTTGCGTAGTGTAAATTATTTTGCATTGGTACTATTGTATAGAATCAAGTTTTTTTAACTGAACAGATAGCTGTGCTGCTGGGGCCTTTGTTGCGCCACTTCTTCCCAGCTAAAGCATTAGGAAGTGGTTAAGAGTGGGCGTTTTTGGGGGACTGTCTTATTTAATTTTGATGTTCGAAAAGTGCTGATTCTCAGCTTACTTTGGATAAATGACTTTTGAATTTTATAAACGATTTTCTCACTCAAGAAACGTATACATACAAAATATTGTTAGTAGGTCCCTTGATAGTAAAAGAGATACATTATATTAATAGTTGATGATCCCTGACTGCTCACACCGCCGCGCGCCAGCGACTCACTCGTTTGTTGAAAATAGAGTAGATACTCGCTCAGCCACGTTCGCTTGGTGGGCAGAACTCTCGCCGAAAGACTCACGCTTGCTAGATAAATACCAACGAGTGATCGCTCGTTGCCGTCGTGCACTCGCTGTTTCGTTGGTAATATCTGCTATCTAATTGTCTGCAGAAATATATCAAGGATACATTGCTATTATCTCTTCAATCCTTTTAGGTAATGCTACATTTTTACAAAACTTCAGATCCTGTACAAAATAAGACCTAGCCTTTGGTAATAATGTGGAAAGTTCAAAGGAAAGAAGTAGGTAGGTATTGTTCTCATGTTCTGGGTACTTGTTAAAAAGCTGTTTGACTATTAGAAGGAGAGATTTCTACGTATAGCAAATTAATGTTTAAGCAATGTGTCTAGCGACTTTTATTCTCCGTATATTCAAATAACTACTTTGAAAGTTATATAAGTAGACTGTAACATGGCAAATTGACGCAGGGTGTCAATTTGCTTAACAATCAAATTGCCAGACTTTATCAAGGCGGTAACAAGTAAAACAATGATAGCCTAGTGGTGTGACCGTCAGACTGCAAAGAAAGAACGCACTCCTGACTTTTCGGATGCATGTGCGTATTGTATAATTATAACTTGGTTCAAAAACGGTGAAGGAAAACATCGTGAGGAAACGGCATGCCTGAGAGATATTTCTCGACGGCATGTGAAGCCAAGTTAGAGGCTCATGGGCGGCTTTAAAACTCTGACACCAGTATCCTAAATGCGTAACTTATTTTCGTAAACAATTATGCCTAATTTGTTTCAATTTGACAGTTCAACGGCATTCATTGCGTTATTTACGTTGTTGAGCAAATGTTTTTTTCCAAATTATAAAGCAATGGATTAGCAATATGTTTCAAATCGAAACAGATTGTGATTGTGTTGTATTACGCAATTAAGGTACAGGTAAATCACACACGAAATGATGAACACAAGTAAAACAATAAGAAACTGAACGCCCCATTTCCTTATTTCAAACTATGACGTCAATAAAGTTTTGAACAACATTAAGATCTTCGAACATGTTTTGAGTTAAAAAAAATAACGACTTTTTTAAATTATTAGTCTAGTTAATCATCAAAAACAATTTATTTTTATAGTCTGTTAAAACAAGTTATAGATTTAGCAAACGGAAAAAAATTAACTACCAACTGAATTATTATACAACTGTTTCTGTCGAACATCAATTAAATGCTTGGGTTATGAGCTTCGAAAAATTTAAGATCCAGTACGAACGAATTCATCAAAGCCTAAAGACAACCTTTGAAAATTCAAAGAACTATCTTCCCGTCTTACATATCGCACCCTTAGTAATACACAACTAAATATTGAGGTTTTGAGTTTTTGTGTTAGATGGGCTCAATATCAACTGTTCTACCAGGGAGAGGGTAGTGTGAAAGATACACAATTACAATATTCGCTTTACTATTGTCTTTTTTCTATTTCTGTGAAAGCCAAGTGGTCTAAGGGTGCGATATTTACTTTAGGGTTGCTACACACATGTTCAGGCCGGTTAGATATAGCACTTTGGCAGTTCACTCACGTTCATTCAGCTATTGTTGAACAGACGAATTTTTCAAACCTCTCGGATTGTGATTGAAGAGTGTTACGTAAATAGGGTGCTGAACATGATAAAGCGAGGGTAGATGCCGACCAAAAATTGCCGATCGACACGAGCCGAATGAAAACCAAATATGTGTCGTAATTGCTTCGAGTCGGCTTTGTTATTCAACAAATACTGCCGAATCGTATGTGCCGTGCCGAACCTGTAAGTAGGATCCCTTACTCTTTTGATTGATGTCCCTTGTACGTCTGTAACATGTTTGAATAGAAGCTAGTATTTGCAAAGGCATTTTATTTATTCTGTTTTCTACTTTGATATCCTATTCTGAGCTATTTTTGACGTGTTAGATTAGTAACGCTATTTAGGTAGTCGTGCGACTTCGTTGAGTTTATTCGAGATATTATTAAACGATAAAATTAACTGTGATCGTAAAAAAACCTGTTAATTCCTTTGTGCCTTGATTTTCATTACAATTTTTAATTCATTTTTAACGCCCGACTCAAAAAGAGGGGTGTTATAAGTTTGACCGCTATGTATGTGTGTTTGTGTGTCTGTCTGTGGCACCGTAGCTCTTAAACAGGTGAACCGAATTGAATGCGGTTTCTTTTATTTGAAATCAGATTGTTAAGCGATTGTTCTTAGGTATGTTTTATCAAAATCGATTCAGCCGTTTGAAGATAATCAGCTCTTTTCTAGTTGATGAATGGATGTGATTAACTTCCACAAGTCTGATCGAACTGAAATTTGGTATTCTGTTACTTCAATGATTTTAGAAGCACATAGCAACCTTGAACTGATGTTGCAGCATCACCTGGAATTTTTAGGATACCCAACTCCCTTACCAACTTATAGCTCAGGTATCGAGTTTGGGCTCAATGAATAGGACATAGATAGATGGTGAACAGGGTCTGATGATGGAGTAGGAAAGAGAAATGAGGAAATGTTTGTGTCGGGGGTTTTTTAAATTTTAACTGTTAAAATTGTACCGCAGTTTAGCTGTTCCGCAGTTAATGGACTCTTGGTCTAACACCAAGAGTCCATTAACTGCGGAACAGCTGTTACCTCTGTATGACCCAAAATTAAAATAAAACAATTTTCTCTACAGATTACCGGATTACTGATATTTATCTCTAAAGCAACATCCCAATTCAACTCACAAAACTCATAATAAAGACACCAATCCATGTACGAAACCTTTGTCCCGAACTAAGGTAAAAATAAGGTGAAAATCCGGGACTGAAGCATAAATTCTCGTACAAACGGGTCGCGGTGCTGTACGTCCAAACTTTACACGTTGAAATTAGCTCGGACAAGTTTACCCAACAAGTTTCAACAGAGTGTTTTCTTTGGTTACGAATTTCAGGTGAAACTTTTGAATTTATTTTCGATAAAGTTTCGCAGTCACAAGTATTATATTTTTGGTGTGTTACAATTATTTTTCAGTGCGGCTGAAGCAGTTGGTAATGGCTACAACATAACCTTTCTATGATTATTTTAAGGTATTGAATCGAATCTCAAATATTTCTTTGCTATCCTAAAAATACTATTGAACACTCTAATATAACGATTGCGCCTTTTTTTGGGAACCTCAAATAATTCCTATTTTGGGGTCCTAAATATATTAAGTAGTCAAGTAAGTGCACCCAACTTGGAGGAAGCGGTTGGTCGCAGTTCCTACCTAACCCATTTGGTCAGGGTGCCCTACTTAGTTAATGCGACCGATACGGCTCGCGCGTGGTAGGTCCAGTTTTAACCTACTCTAACCCCTCTTGGTCGGGATACCCTTGGCTTAGTTGCTGCGAACAACTGTATTAAAAAGTCAGAAAGTTGAATTGAGGCTCAATTATTAAAGCAGATGAGCAATTGACAATTAGAAGCGGAAATTGTTTGTAGAGCTTCATTAATTTAAAAAAAGCTTCCATCATTAGAAGTTCAATAAGTTTTTAGAGGATCATGTAAATATTTTCCATATTTTAATAGGTAGCAAATACGAAATTAAAGTTCTTGTAGGTACCGATCCTTGACTAGTACATGATAACCTAGTATGTAAAAATGGGCTAATAAACTTATAATAGCTACCTACCTACTTACATAATTAAAATTACCGGTTAGTCCCGCTATGGTATGGTCATACTTCACCGTAAATAATACTTAGTTATAAGCCCGATGACGTAGGTAATAAATTATTTAATTAAAATAATTTATAAACCAATGATTATTATTTATTTATTTAGGTATTTTGCTATTATTAGAATTTTGTTATTCATCTATATCTATAAAAGGAAAGGATGACTGAATGAATGACTGACTGACTGACTGACTGATCTATCAACGCACAGCTCAAACCACTGAACGGATTGGGCTGAAATTTGGTACACAGGTAGTTATTATGACGTAGGCATCCACTAAGAAAGGTTTTTGGAAATTCGACCTTTAAAGGGGTGAAAAGGGGGGATTTTGTTTGTTTGAGAAATCTTATTCCTTGAGACAATAAACTTGATACACGAATACTTTCTATGTAAATTATAATTGGGGGTGGAAAGTTTGTATGGAAGAATTTTAACGCACGATCTGATTAACTCGAAACTCAGTATTGATACATATGACTGAAAATAAAAAAAAACGTATATCAAGGTTTTTTTGAAAATCTACCCCTAACGGGGTAAACAAGGGTATTCATTTTTACAGAGGAGCATTTTACTGTGTGGTTCCATGTCAAAGCTGTGCTTGCTCGGCTGCCCGAATTTCCAAATCTGGAAGGAAGGACAAACTTAACTTTTCAATTGAAAAATTACTTTAAATAGAGTGGAGAGTACCGATTTGAATGAAATACAGACTAAATGTTACTTCAAGACACGCCTATGAAATTTTGATCCCAGATTGAAGAGCAAACTTTGCAGTTCATATATATTATAACTAGAAATTACCAATTTTCGCCTCTACGCGTTCCTGAGAAAAAGGATCTTGACAGACAGCGAAGTCATCCTTTAAGGATTTCCATTTTTTATTTTGAGGTACGGGATCCTAAAACAGATTTACGAGTATTATCTGTCTGTTACATTTTCATGCCACTACGGCTGAACAGATTTAGATGAATGGCATACGGATAGGCCATGACCTGGTTGAGGACATATGATAAGTACTTTAACTCCCGGTAGTACGTTTCTGTGGGATATTTTCCGAGATTTACGCGTGCGAAGCCGCGGGCAAAAGCAAGTATGTTATAATACATTAAATTAGAAGAAAAAAAAAGGTGGAACAAACTTAATTTCAAGGTTAAAACTTTTAACAAGCCTTGATGTTTTTTTTTACAGTTTTGATATATTTTGTTTTCGTTTTTAATATATAATATTATTATAATAATTGTTGTTTTATCTTCGTTTTAAGTATACGTATATTGAAATGGTTATCCTCAGGTTATTTGACACTTTAGCAGTGATCACTGACTATGATAAAACCAGAATGCTTACCGTGTATTATCATTATGTTTTTGAATCCATACCAACCTACATTCTGTCTATCATAACATAACATCACGCTTGTAATCCCCGAAGGACTAGGCAGAGGTGTAGCTATGGGAATCCCAGGCTGATTCCCGGCCACCCCGTAGGCGCGGGCTTGCGGACAGTGAGCAATGGGTAGCTCGTCGTCCGATAAGGACGAGGCGCGGGTCAACGGTGCGTTGTGTTCCACGCGCGCCTCTACGAGATGTCAGCAAAACTTACCGGGTCCGCTAGGACCGATGATTGCCGCGGTCGCCGGAAAGTCCGAATGCGATACCGTGGCCCCTGGCAACATAGTTACATGCAACCGAAGGAACACGGGTGGGTTTTAGTCAGTAAAGGTGGCTTTCCGCCATACATAATTTGACATAAATTAATAGTTTAACCTATAAAGCCCTCAAAAGGAACAATGGTTGATCTAAACTTGGCACGTGAACAATTATTATAAATACCTACAATATGTAAAAAAAAATGCTGCCTGATCCGTGAGGGTGTTGTTAAGTATCGTACTGAGAGTCTATTAATGTAGAAATTTTCAGGAAAAAAAAAACTAAATTTTTTTTCAATGGGGAATTTTATGGGTTATTGCATGGGGTACGGGCGACCGTCCTTAAGGCTACGGACACGAAATCGGCGGGCAGCGCGGCGGCGGCAGTGGCGGCGGCGGCGCGGCGGCGGTGGCGATGGCGGCGCGATAGCGGCGCGTTTAATTGCATAGATTTATATGGAACTGGCCTCGAAGGTAGCAGCGCGGGGAGCGACCGGTTCCATATAAAACTATCCGTAGGTCCTTTTTGGTAATCTATGAGTGCAAAAATACGTCACTTTCTAATTGTGTAGTCAAAATATTTTAAAGCATTAGACATGATAGACATGACATGTGTCATAACTAGTACGAGGTACTTGAACGACATTTGTGATTTGTCTTTTTCTAGAAAATACTAACCTTGCGATTTATACATATTGTGAGTGGTGTGTGTGTTTGAGTGTTGAAATGTATAGTTTGTGTATTTTTAAATAGCGTAGTTAATGAATGAACTAAAAACCAAGTTTTTTAGATATGGCGGACGGTAAACCGCTATATGTAAAAAAAATAAAATAAATACTTACGGCGGATAACGTAAGACGAAAATTTAAATTTTGCAAGCTTAATAAACTAACGTAACGGCCAAAAAAAATAAGACCAATCCGCTCCAATCACAGTAGTTTTACTCTTAGTAGTATAGTATTAGTATAGTCTATTAGTAATAGTAGGATAGGATAGGATAGTTAGGATTACTAAATCTTCAAAAAAAAAAAAATGATTAAGCAAGTAGCGATTGAGAATAATATTTTAAGTCTTAGCATTCTTATTGTTTAGGGATAGTAAAAGAAAATAATAATCGGCTAGCGTTAAAACCTCAGACACTAACAAATCATGATTATTAAGGAAACTGGCCGGCTGGTGTATTTCTGAGTGCACAGACGTTACAGCCAACCCTAGCCAACAATTCCTAGGACTAATAAAAAGCTCAACCCCATAATTCAATTTTTTTTTCTAAAGTATTTCCACTGGGGTTTACTCAAATCAAATTTGAGTGTAAAATTAAGTTGTAACAGGGTTGCGAAACTGTCGGAGCGGGGTCGACCGCGTCCAAATTCTATTATTTTCATTTACAGTAGATAGGTACGGTTCTTTTAACTATCTCTTTGTGATTTTGATGGGGACAACGGAATAGTGCCTGCATTGATTTAAAAACTTAGTAATAGGTTTCCGTTTGGCTCCCATCGTGTACGGTTCCTGCAGATCTCTTTGAATTATTAATATTTAGATCGTTACGTTGGTATAATTTTCGTCATTATTACCTACTTAGTCTCGGATAATGTTGCCCTAGTACGCTTAGGTATATTGCGTTGAAATCACTATATAATTTCCATAAAGTCAGGATCACTGTTCTAAATACATCCCCACATAAATGGAGCTGTTGCAACCTGTACAAAAGTACGGTGCGGTAACAGATTATCTTGCCTAGGCGCCGTAATTATGGTCTTTGGTCATAATTACGCCAAATGACCAAAGTGCTGATTATTTTTTGCTTTGCGAGAAAACCTTGTCTCAGTCTGTTGCTAACGTCTTTCCAGCACTTTTTTGCTTCAAAGTAATCATAGAATTAAAGAATGTGCGTTACCATAAATGTCACCATCATTTTTTTAACAAAAGTGATATTGTGTGCTAACAAAAATATAAAAAAAAACACAATATAAATATTCAAGCTAATCAATTGTCTATTTATAAAATTCAATTATCATAAATTACATGTTTTTGTTTTTTATCCATTCTAATTTTTTAGCTGTGAACCAAAACCAAGGCAAACAACCATTACAAGTCAAACAAGTGACTTTTTGCGCAACGAACTTGATACATTTGTGGCTAAAAATGATGTTTATCTTAGAAGCGAGAAAAAAAGCAGAAATCCTTTTAATAAAAACGTTGGAAGATTCTGTTGATCTTAACAATAAATCCAAGTATAATTCAATTAGGACAACGCCTAGAACGTGTCTCTGAGCAAAAGTTTTAACACAATTAGACGTACGTTAGGCCAACTTTTATACCAATACGACGGTAATCAAGAATAGTTACGAATGTACTAAAAGCTAGATAAGTTCGGTCACCGTTAATCAATTTATGTTGTTGTTGTTATTTGTTGTGTTGTTGTTGTATCATCACATCATTATTTAATAGCTAAGGCCCACTATGTATCGTGCTGTTTGAATTCAATACGTGATGAGCTAATCTCATGTGAGCATATATTCCATTTATAACAAGATTAGACACTTAAACAAACCTTTTTTACAGTCCATTTAACCGATTCTGACTTCTATACCGAAGGCATAAGGATGGCATTAAAAGTTAAAAAGTAGTTACAATATCAACAGTTCACTGCAGTTGCCATTTGTTATGCCACCAACGCAATAGAAGTCCAAGTTCGTGCCTCGGAAAGCACATTAAGCCGTTGGTCCCGGCTGTCATTCGTGGATCTTTGACAGTCGTTACGGGTCATCAGAAGCCCGAAATTCTGACAACGAGTCTTACCAAGGGATATCGTATTTCCCAGTTACTGGGTTGTGGAGGTCTGACAGGCAGTCGCTCCATGTAAAATACTGGTATTCGCCTGCATCTGGTTTGACTGGAAGCCGACCCCAATAGAGTTGAGAAAAGGCTAGGCAAATCTTGATTGATTGTTTCGATCCATCAGGTTAAGCTACGTTTGCCGGGTTGGGTTGTGAATAGGTGACCATCTTAACATACCGAGACTCCTCCGTGCCTCGGAAAGCACATTAAGCTATTGGTCCCGGCTGTCATTCGTGGATCTTTGACAGTCGCTACGGGTCGTCAGAAGCCCGAAACTCTGACAACCAGTCTAACCAAGGGGTATCACCCAGCTACCTACTGGGTTGTTGAGGACAGATAGGCAGTTGCTCAATATAAAATACGGTATTCAGCTGCATCCATTAAGACTGGAAGCAGACCCGAACATTGTTGGGAAAAATCTACGTAAATCAATTTAATTTTATAATAAAGGGCCTAGATAACTTAATTTAAAAATGTGGGGACTGCAAACCCTACATCACCAAATAGTCTTATATATATCAATTAGCTTTTTCCCGCAGCTTAGCATGCGTGAAAGTCGAAAATTATGTCATGGAAACGTACTACCGAGATAAAATATGTGTTAATCCAGATTATAAACTGTCTGCCTCTTCTAAATACTATTAGTAGCATAACATAATGATTGAATACTATCGTGAATTCATGCATGCCTAGTACTTTTTGTTAGCTTACTGCTCAGATATTGCGCACAAAGTCTACTGATTGAAATACTATCTTGAATTCATGTATGCCTAGTACTTTTTGTGCGAAGGTTCAAGTTTATTATTACTCAAGGAATAAGATTTTTCAAACAAACGAAATCTCCCTTTTCGTCCGTTTAAAGGTGGAATTTTCAAAAACCCCTTCTTAGTGCTCTCCCCTTCATTATAAAAGTAAGCTGTGTGCAAAATTTCACGTTTCTAGTCCCAGTAGGTTCGGCTCTGCGTTTATGTCAGTCAGTCAGTCAGTTTCTCTTTTTTTTAATATAGATTATTAATTTATTAGCAGTCACACTTTCAATTCAACTTAGTGTATGTTAAATAGAGGTTTAGCCTATTTAACATTGCTTGGCATAAGATGGTTTACATTTAGAATAAAATCTTTATGTTAACTTTTGTTTACTTTTTCTCTTTAAAAACCAATCAAAATGAAATCAACGTAAACCTACAGTCAATGAGCAATAACATTAATCAATTTTCAAACAAATTCGTTTCCCACATAGCTAATGCACGTCACTTTTTCGAACTGTCACTTTCATTCATGATGTTGTCGGAAAAATAATAAGGTGCAAGTAAAATTTATCTTAAGGTGCTTAGCATAATTATTTATTCCTTGATTGGACGTGTGCAAATTAATAATTAATAGCATAACATAACATAACATCACGCCTAGTTTCCCCGAAGGGTTGGGCAGAGGTGTCCCTGTAGCAGGCACATCCACATTTCGCCAGTTATGTTTAAGTCCCATGTAATAGGGGGCGAGCCTATTGCCATCAACCGGGCACAAATCCAGACTCCGAGCTGCTACTGAGAAATCTCAGATAGAAAACAATAACATTTTCCACCCAGGACCTCATACTTAGCAGTAGCGCTTGCGACCACTAGACCAACGAGGCAATAATAATAATTAAAATTAAATTACATTAATTAAATTATTATTAATAATTTTTGAATATTTCTTACTATTTCAAAAACAGTGTTACAGATTATTTTTCCACCGGTTATCGATAAGCAGAAACTATGCAATACAATATAGTACTTAACTTTAGTGGAAAAGATCACCTGTATCTTGTACTACTAAAAAAAAAAAAACTGTATCACAGGAGCAAGGGCCTTCCGTTTAAAATGAATCAGCGTATTGACAGTGTATGTAAGCCGATGTTTGTTGGAAAAAAAACTAATAATAATTACATGTGATATTCCCCAATCTAGCTGGTAGAAAAGAACCAGCAAGGATTACCACACAAATACCTATAAAATACATACAGGTAAGATAAGTTATATTTCTCATATCTCAGACATGTTAAGGTTTCCTGATTTTGGATGTACCAATTTGCATAATGTTGGTATCTACGAGTATGTTAATCAGACTGGAGGGATGGTGCTCTGAGGCGTGGAGAGGTCGAAGTGGATGGATCGGTCATCAAATATTGAAGACTCGATATTGACTGGATTTTAGTAAGAGTACATTGAACAACTGATCTTTAAGTATAGGAAAAGTATCTATATAAACAATGAGAACATGAAATAGTCGTGGAAAAACAAATATAAGATTTAAGATTTATTTGCTTTAGGAACGTAAAGGCTTTGTAATACATGAGGGACTTATAAAGAATACATTAATTTACATGGTGTAGGTACAATTAATTGTTGGGTGAATCGCTGCTCTCCTAGCTAGATCAGTGAGTAATCTGTATTTAGGAGAAAATATATCAAATATAATCAAAAATATAATTTTCTGTAAATGGATAGGAGTTCAATGGATTCAATTGAATACCTACAATCCCTTATTGCCCAATCATTAGTAAAAACAATATCTCATAACGAACAAATTAAACAAACAGAAATCCATTGAATTAACAGGTAATTTTGACAGCAATTCGCGGCGGGCCGTCAATAGTGGCATCAATTTGATATAAATCAATGGTGATTAACGTTCATGTTTGATTGGATTTGAATGCGGACGCCAATTGACGTGCGTTAGTACAATTAATATTTACTTCATTTGAATATTTGGCCACTGTACTTGGGTTTAAGGACATTCAATTTGGAGTTTTGTTTTGAAATGTGTCTACATTTAAGCAAATAACACGTTAATGCTAGATTTTGGAAATCATCACAATTGGTACATTACGCTTAGATTATTATTCCTAATGTGGTTTTCAAACAAACAAATTTGTTTCTACAGGCAGTACATAACTAAATAAAAAGTTGAGCTCCTTATAAATTGGAAAATTAAAACGAACTAGTCTCAACTCAACTCTCAAAGAAATTCATGGCGACTGCTGATTTAGTAAGGTTATACTCTCCCAAAATAAGAACCTCAGTATACAGATTACAACTACCAATGTTTTTCATCTCACCTATAACACAAAAAACCCTTACAAATACAGTAAAAGCAAAGTTTTCAGTTGTCCGAACAATAAAATGATGTTCGGTCAGTCGGGACAATCCACTTCACTTGTACTTGCCACAACAAGTTGTTAACTTACCGACAAGTTGTGACTTGTACAGAGGTTCCGCAGCATTGTTACTGAGAATAGAATTCGCTGCACTTGGTTATCTCTTGTGGGTTGTTCGGGTATTTAATTAAGAGTTTGTGACTTGTAAGTTTGTGAATGTGTTGTATGTGCAGGGTGAAGTTGGTCCTTAGGATGACTTATTTTTGTTGCTAAATTGAGCTCCAACTTCTCGAATTAAGGAGGCTTTTTGTGACAGTCATATTGTTAGGATCATTTAATACAAGTGCTTTGTAATATAATTCGCTGCTTTTGGTTATCTTTTGTGTGTTGTTCGGGCATTAAATTAAGATTCTGTAACTTGTAAGTTTGTTGTATGTGAAGTTGTACATTGGGGTTTTTATTGAAGTGAAAACTTCTTTAGGCGCGTTGGGCATTTTTGAGATGGGACTAAGCCATAGATTTCGCGACACCGTGATGACACCAGCTTGTGTCCATTAAAAAGACATCAACGCGTTGATTACCGCGGTGCGTGGAGTAAAAGACATCAACGCGTTGATTGCCGCGGTGCAGATTCTTTTTTTGAAGTTTTCACTTCTGTCGGCAGTCCCCAGTTTTTTTGTTGCCAAGGTAAGCTAAAACTGAAATAAAGGAAGCTTTTTTATGACAGTCGTTAGTGTTCGGAGGAAATTTATTATATTCCTACAGTTCTCTAATAGAATTTTTGCACTTTGTTATCGCTTGTGGTATGTTTGTGTGTGTTGTACGTGGAGTTGTTCCTTTAGACTGATTTTTTTCTTGTAAAGTTTCGTTTGCGTCGGTGCTGTTAAGTAAGTAAGGGAAGCTTTTTATGACAGTCGTATGGACAATAATGTATATTCGACAAAAATATACAGGAACAAATTGAAATAGATCATAATTTTGCCATTAGAGCTCTCGCTTTAATGCAAGCTTATTATTGACTAGAAGCATTTATTTGAACGACCGACAGCTTATTCATTTAATTGCACTTTCACATAAAATTATTAGATACAAACTTATTGATTCACTTATAAGGCTTGAATTGCTTAGAAATGTTCACAACAAGTAACAGCTATGTATGTAGATAGAAAAGTTTTGGAAAATAGTGCATTAATTTAATTTGCGCTGTGTTAATTAAAATATTTGCATACCTGTAGTATACTTTTTATAAAATTAATAAAGCTTGAACGGTAAAAATCTGTTCGCTAAATGCCGTAAGTTATATGAACAAGAGAAAATGAAGTAAGTTGTGTTATAAAATACGTTTTTACGAGCGTTTAAAACTTTTATATTTACGTAGGTACAAAGGAATTGGAGCTTTATTAAAAAGAAAATCGATATGCCTTTATTTGTTTTGAAAAAACGTATGAATTTTTTTACATACGGTATTCTATATCAAATTCTAATTTGAAATATTTTATTACACATAAATCTACATGGGCATTTATGAAAAAGTCAGAAGCTAGGTGCACGGTTCCGATTGGTCGTTTACTATGGAGAAGAGCCAGAAAGAAAATCTACGGTTACTCTTTTAAAAATAATTATTTAACTGCCGTATCTACATAGTGCACATACTTTCTAAACTCATACTCGTACTCATATTCAAACTTAAACTCAAACTCATATTCAAACTCATACTTTCTTTCTTTGGATTAAAGAAATTACGATTCTTCTGTATCTTAAGATCTAACCGCATTATTTAAGAAAATGCATAAGAAGTGTAGACAATGTTGGCCAATTTAAAAGAAAATTATTATTTTTTCTACTAGAGAAGACTCGATAGAAGATTTTTTCAAATGTTAATATTAACGGCTATTGAAATTTTTTGATACTATCGACATTATAATATGTTAAAACTGACTTAAACTTTTGAAATAATTTATTTAATCTTATTATTTTTTTTTATTATTGGTATTGCATGTTTCCGAATATCATTATATATATTTTTTTAAATTATATAAAAAATATTTGTATATCAAATGCATTGGTAGAATATAGAGATCACGCTAAAATGTATATTTTAGGACCTTTTATGTACCAATGTTCACAAATAAAGTATGATTTGATTTAATTTATTATTCATTATGACACCTCTTGACGATATAGACGTCATTGCTTATGCGTTTACTATTAATCTTCTATTGTTGTTGCTTTTTTCTTGTTATTTTCTTGTATATCACAAACATAACATCATGCTTGTAATCCCCAAAGGGTTAGGCAGAGGTGTATCGGTCTGTAGTACACCCACATTTTGTCAGTTATGTTTAATGTAGTCCCATGTTATATGGGGCGAGCCTATTATCATCAACCGGACACGAATCCTGACTCCGGGCTGCTATTGAGAAATTTCTAATAGAAAAAAGTTATACTTAACTG
Source organism: Omphaloscelis lunosa (assembly GCA_916610215.1). Classification (NCBI taxonomy): domain Eukaryota; kingdom Metazoa; phylum Arthropoda; class Insecta; order Lepidoptera; family Noctuidae; genus Omphaloscelis; species Omphaloscelis lunosa. The sequence goes on from OU744255.1 coordinate 8,558,287, forward strand.
AAAAGAGAAAAACAAGCATAAGCCGACGGTCGTACAGATGTACTAAAAACGCGGCGGGATTTTATCGCGTACTGGATTTTCAACTCTCGGTATTAAGCTGAGCGTTGAGAATTCACTAGAGTACAGCCCAGCGCGTCGAAAAAACATATTGTTGGATTTTCAACACTCGGTGCTGAGCAGAGCGTTGAAAATCTAATGTACGAAAAAATCCCGCCGCGATATTTTTACGTCCGTGCGAACGTGGGCTTATAATCAATAGAATTTTGGTATCGGAGGCGGGACAAACCAATAACCTGAAAATAATGTTGTAATGTGTATCTTTTGTTGCACGCCTGCGATACCAAAAATTCTAATAATGCTTGTTTTTCTCTTTTCAGTTGGGTTTTTTCGTTTTTTAAACTTTTTTATTTTCAGCTCTTATGTTTTTTATCATTTCTCATTCGAAATACATTCAAACATTTAATAAGTAAGCATTTTTTTTAAGCATTCATTTTGGCGCCGTAAATCCGCCATTTTCATTTTTTATAATTTTAATACATACAAATCTAACGACATTATTCACCAAAATCGGTTCAGCCGTTTAGTAGTTACGAGGAACATGGAACTACGGACATACACACACCAACACACCCACATATTCATACATGCATACATACATACAGGTCAAATATATAACCCTCCTTTTTTGGCTTCGCCGCAGACTGGTAAAAACCCATTAATACTTTGCCCGACCTAGGAATCGAACCCAGGACCTCATGCCCAGTAGTAGCGCTTGCGACCACTAGACCAACGACCCATAACAGAAAGTGAGGTAATAAAATCAATAAATATCATAGGGCATCAATTTTTTTTTGATTCCCTATGATTATTCCCCCCCCCCCTTTTTATATACTTTTACATATTATTATTTTTATTTTAAGTCTGTTACTTTTTAAATAATGTAAATACGTGTGTGTAAATAAATATCATTAACACAAATAGCAGCGAGGTCAACAAAGTCTTCATCACTTTAATTTTAATATTGCTATTTCTGTAATTATAATGCCATGATGTCACTTAAATATGGCATAGTTAGAATACAAAAATAGTATCAGATAGGCATAAAAAGCGGCCAAGTGTGAGTCGGACTCGCACACAAATGATTCCGTACCACGTACAATTATTTAACACTACATTTTTGTTAAATACTTTAAGTAAACAAATAAGAGAGGTGCTTTTCTTCTTTCTTTCTTTCTTCTTCTTTCATTATTAAGATCGAGACAATAGACGCCGAAAAAAACCACGTTTCTTGTATGGGACGCCCTTTAATTATTAACTTTATGTTATTTTTATTATTCGTTGTTATTGCGGCCATAGTAATACAATGTGAAAATTTCAAGTGTCTACTTATTACGGCTCAAAAGGTACAGCCCTATCACAGACGGACAGACGGACAGCGGAGAATTAGTAATTGGGTTCCGTTGGCACCCTTTAGGTACGGAACCCTAAAAACCACCATTTTAGATGTGGAAAGTACTGACGCCAAAGGACATTTACCAAACAATCAAATTATCAATTCTTGCTTCAATAGTTCAACAACCTGACACCTTGACATCTTGTACCAGACAGCTTGAAATGTGAATGAATAATCTTCACTATAAATATTTCTATACATATCAATATAATGGAATTATTTTCTGTCAGGTAAAACAACAGGAAAAACAATATAAATTTTCTTTACAAGGATTTAAAACTTAGATAACGATTTAAATCTCTGAAGTAATCACAATTTATAAAGGGTAAAATTAAATTAGCTGGTAAAACTCCACAGACGTGATGGGAATCAATATTAAATCATGATAAAATGAAAAAGATGTTTACTATACTTATTTCTTTAAAGGCCCAGCCACAATTGTTCACATCGTTACATTTTTAAAATAACATTTTACTTAAACCGCCTACTGTTTCACTAAAAAAAAAAAACAAAAAAAAAAAATTACCCCGCATCATTTCATCATTTCATCAATACAGCCGAAAGACGTCCACTGCTGGACATAGGCCTCGCCATGGCAAGCGTGATGTGGTCGAAAGATATATTAACAATTGTATTGCTCTTTGTAAATATTTGCCTTTGTAATTATTATTTCCTACAAAAGTCAAGTGTTCAAGAATTGGTGACACTAAAGAAAAATTTCTGAAAAAAAAAAAAGCAAATGAAACAAGCAGACATCTATTTATCTGCCTAGCTTTTTTCTAACTATGTTGGGGTCGGCTTCTACTCTAGAACCAGCTGAATACCAGTATTTTACGTGGAGTGACTGCCTATCTGACCTTCACAAAACAGTTACTGGGCAACACGATACCCCTTGGTAAGACTGGTTGTCAGAGGTTGGGCTTCTGAATACTCGTAACGACTGTCAAAGATTATGCAGGCAGACATATAAAGTTATGTCAATCAAAAATGAGTTAAAAACGTGTGCAGCATAGAACTAGGTCATGACCTTGAACATTTGTAAATGTAAATAATAATATATTAATGCAATAAAATATCAATATTAATAGAATTTCTTCATTCAATATTTGAATGCGTGAAAAATTATAATTTGCTGCTAGTAGTTAATGATTGTGGTTTCGTCATACATGTTTGAATGGGTTTGGTAATATGTCAAAAAAAAAAAAAACTATTATCCCTATCGAATAATTTAAATCTGTTCATGTACTGAGATTCTATAGCAATATGCTTTTTTATTTTTATTAGGTATGTTTTTATCAAAAGTAAATCACCAAGTAATAATTCAGTAAATTGACTGATTTATATAAAAATAACTCAAAACGCTTCAGCATATAATTGTGATTAGACAACTATCTTAGCTTCAGTTAACATTTAAGAGTAGGGACAAAATTAATTGTCTGCATAAAAATAATTCCTAGTTGACATTTGGAATTAAAAAGGCAAAAACTAGTTTGAATATTCGTGAAACAAATTTGTATTAATTTTATCCGTTCTAAATTTACTTTCGTTAATAATGTACCTACCTATCAGTTTGATATCACAGCAAAAAATAACATTGTAAACATGAAATAGTCCTCTTTAAAAGCTATCAAGATTTTGTTCTAAGTTTAAGTGAGTAACCTAAAGACTATATGGTACTTACAGTTTCAAAAGCACCACTATTGTCTAACGCCATTAAGTGATCATAAGAAATAAATGTCACGTAGAAAATCTGACGCCACCAGTAATAGGAAAGGATCTTGTCAAGATGCCGAAAACGCGGGAAAGGCGGGACTGCCTCCCACGTCCAACTAAGACAAATGAATGGATATTTCCAAAATGAATGGTACTGCTCACAAATCCCTTATTACAGGGCATTAAAGCTTAATTTTGGAAGAAGATATAATTTCGCTGGGCTGTAAACAATTGAGTGTCATAAAAACAAATTTGGAGGAGATTAATAAAACAAATGACAGCCTTAAAACAAATTATATTCTAATTGTCTTATACATTGTACGTAATACTCTTATCGGTGATATTAAAACTTAGGAATGGGAACATAAACCAGTTCTTCGTAAGGTACCACAATGAAGAACTTTTCTATAGTTTTTATTGCTAGATCTACTGCATAGTCTACGATGGGTTTCCCGAATTCTTCTGCTACCTCCCTCCAATTTTCATTCAGGAATTTAAGGACTGTTGTACCTAAAACAATCAAAGGATATTAATTATTGTTTTTATTGATACTTTTCAAATCAAACAAGGTGAAATATTAGAGCTTGATTTCTTATTTGATTACACTAATCCAAAGGAAATTAATCGCATAAACCTTGACAACATGATGATTATCGTAAAACATAGATATCTGTAGAAGAACTTGCTGTTCCCAAGTAGGTCAATCGTTTTTATTACACATCGGAACAGTCACGGATATGCACATCTTGATCGGAAGAGGATATCCTATGAGGATATAGCGTTGGGGACAATTAAGTAAAATAATTGCTATTGTGGCTCATTGGCAGGCAAACGAAATGAGGATGTAGCTGATTCCGATTACTGCGTAGTTTTAGTTATTGGCTGAAGTAATTTGGTGTTAATTCAACCAATAAAAGAAATATACAATTTTAGGTTTTTTGAATATTTTTTTAGTCTGGAAAAGGTTTGTATTGATAACTAGTGTATCTTCTATTTTCATGATTGTTTCATAAAACTCATCGTTTGGATTTTTTTTAACAATAAAGTAACGGTTTACGTCTTTTATAGTTATCTGTATACTTACTAAGTTCCTTGCTTTCCTTGAAGAGATTCGCAAGTTCAAACGAAACGCGATCTCCATAGTCGAAAGAGTACTTGTAATTCTTCACAGAGAAATGATTGAAACCTTGTTTGTCTTTTATATACTTGGTGTTTATATCGACCTTCATTCTGAGATTGGCTGTAACAAAAATAATGTTTCAATTTTACAGAAAGTTTTTTTGGAAGGTGGATGTAAGGTTATCATATGCGTGGACATAATAATATGAGCTAGGGATTAAAATGAAAAAAAAGGGACAAGATTATTTGTTTAGGACTGTGATTTATCTTTATTATCTCCAATGAAATTTGAAAAGTTACTTCAATAATCCAGTGCAAAAGTTTCATACCCTGAGGGGAAAATCAAACTTTCGCCCGTGCTATCAAGTCACACTTAAAAATGCATAACATGAAAATGACTTTCTTTCATGTTTATGCAAACAATCGTTTACATAATAATTTCTTAATTTTGCCGCAACCTGCAATGAAACAGGAATGAATTTGAAAATGCAAAGCTGCCAAACTTAAAAGGGAGATAAAGGAGGAGAGTGTAGACATCACAAACTGTTGAATATTGATGACAGTGTTACTTACTTAGCTTTACTTTAGCGTCGCCCGCGCCGTCAATAGGGAATAGGAGGATTCTTCCGACGGCATCGTAGGTACCCTTGATTGTGAGGTTGCAGTGGAACGCTAGGACGAAGTGACGTTTCTCAAGTTCGGACCTGGAAAAATTAAATATAGGTGCAATTAATTATAGAATGGTGTCATTTTTTATTGTCTAGAAGTTAGATTCCCGCACAGAACAAAGATTTTCATAGTGAAAATTGTTGTAATGCCAGTGTGATTTGTGTCTATACCTAAATGCACGCAAAGAATCTTAAAATGAGATAAAATGAGACTGATGCAAATTAATTTGTCCGTGGTTTTATAGGAGTTTCCTTGGAAATTACAGCATCATTTTCTGCCGAAGAAAGCTCAAGTAGGGTTCAATCTAAAAAACTGTAATCTAAATTAGATAATCATTCTAAAAATATTTTCTTTAGATTTTTAGGGTTCCGTACCTCAAAAGAAAAAAACGGAACTCTTATAGGATCACTCTTGTGTCTGTCTGTGCGTCTGTCACAGCCAATTAACTCCGAATCTAAAGACCGATTAAGTTGAAATTGGTACACATATGTATTTCTGTGACCAAAACACGAACGTGTAACGTAAATAAATGAATTTTGAATATAGGAGTCAAAAAAGGAAATAAACAATAAAAGTTTTGCTGACAGTACTGTGTGACATTAAATGAAAGGACTTGTTGCGAGGATTGTAAACATGTTTTTTATATAATTTTAAAATAAATACTTTTAAAAATATTTAAGAAATTTGATGAAAATTTACCATTCCCCGAAACTACTGGACCTAAAATTTGGAAAAAAAATACATAGTATGGCTCTTTACTCATAGATTACAGGAAAACCTATACGAAGTCTATTGTCTTAAAAAAAACATAGTAAATCTTTCAATATTGTGCGTACAAACTCACATTTACAGTTAGAATGTAAGGGAGAACATGTTTTTCAACTACAATTTTAAATTTTGTTCTTGGGATAAATAAATTCATCTCAAATACGGAATGCGTTGTCCGACACACACTTGGTCGGTTTTTTTGACACTCCCTTTGATGCAAAAGAGTGCCAAAGAATTCGGTCCACTTTTATAAAACTTTGATTTATCTTTAAGAAGTACGTAATATAAAAGTAACGATGATGTTGTGAGTACTTTCATGCCAGGACTGCGTAAAATATTCAAACAAAGTTTCATCCTAATAATTGAAGTTTCTTTGCCAAGTTTGAATTCTTTACTCGTAATTAAGACTTTAAGGGATGAACTTTTAAAAATAAAAGTTAATGCTACAGGTATTAAAAGGCATGGCCGCTCGTTTATGTTAAGGTAAGTAAACACTAGAGCATTTTGCCGAGCTTTTCAATATAATGTAACGCTCCTGCGAATGCTCGACGCTGCGTTCGACGTAATGCTCACGGCGAGTGAGCATTCACCTGTAACATTTCTTTGAACCTTGCGTTCATTGTAACGACCAGCTTTCGGACAACGCACCTCACTCCAAGTCGCCCGCGCTCATGCCTTTTCTTACTAAAATATTACACCAATACGCTTGTTGGTTTTCACAATCAGGTTGTAACAAAACATCGAGTATCGTGTTCGAAGCGCGGTTCGATAAAATTTAAAAACGGCGAATGCTCGACGTTCTGTTACAAGTGAATGCTATTGTCTATACTCTTCTTTTGTTGCCTCGATATAAATTTTTTTTTGCCCGTTCCGTTTGCCGACTCAAATACAAAATTTCAATGACAGCTGTTTTATACTACTCTTAAATTAAACTGAAGCTGAAGCGGCCACTGCTGGCCATGTTTATCGAAGGATCGATGGAGCAGATGGGTCCTGGAGTGGAGACCGTGTATCAGTGAGCGTAGTGTGGGACGCTGCCCAACTAGATGGACCGGAGACCTTAACTCCCAGCCACCTCAGCTGGGACAGACTGGATGCGGAAAGCGGAGGACAGAGTGTTGTGGCACAGCATGGGAAAGGCTTATGTCCAGCAGTGGACTGCGATATGCTGAGTTGATTTTTGATAATTTAAATTGGGATCCATGCTTGAACATGAGCACTATTTCAGAATATGGACTTTTGGCTACAGACTGAGCTCATATTTTAGCATCACAGACAACTTTTTTTGACAATAAAAAACCAAACAAAAATCTAAACTTTTATGTGATTATCCAATCATAATATTCATAACTATATTAAAGAATAAATTATGCAAAATAAAAAATACGAGAGAGTCTCACAGAAGTCGCATATCATGTGCAATATCTGACATCTCACTTTGGTAATAAGCAACATTAGAGGGGGGGGGGGGGGGGCTCGTCAAGGTCGTTTCTGATGGCGAACTCTAGCACCGCGCGCACTCATTGGTCAAATCAATTAGCGCGCGCTTCCTCGGCTTCATGTAACTTCCGTCCCTTTTCACGAAATCACTCCCATGATGGGATTTTTTAGATTTTTATAGATTTTGATTGCAGAAAACCGAGAGGAAAGATCTTACCCATCAGAAACCATACTAATATTAAACAAAACAAGGTAAATAATTATTTTCGTGATCATTTTTCCTTTTACAGGTACCTACTTAACGTTACCTACTTAACAGAGTGGGTTATAACAAAAAACATGAATTTGATGCTTGATGCTTCAGAGGACAAAAACAAAGACTGGTAACTACTAGTAGGTAAAGGAAGTTTTAAATTCTTATAACAGTTTTTATGTAACATATTAATTAACTACGTAATGTCTTGACCTTCATCTTTTAATTTTATTAAAGTTGTTAACAGTTTAAATATACATTTAATAAGCATAATCTATATTTTCAAAAGTGTAATTTTGTTCTAGAATCATCACATTTATACAATCTTTTAGATTTACATCATTTTTATCTTTTAATCTAATATAGGATCAACAACATAAATTTATCTTATTTTTATTATTTGTCAGTCTAGTTTTATTACTTTATTCAAGTCTTACTTAAATATATTTAAATACAATCTAACACTAAAATTTATTTGTAATTATTATGTACAAGTACACGAAGGAAATTAAAAAATTGGGGAAGAGCTCATTGGGCATCAACAAATTCGTCCGTATCACTGTCAGTGGGAAAAGTGCCCAAAAGACTGGCAGCATTTTATTTTTATATAATCTGTAATTGAAAAGGACATACATAGTAGCTATTGACGCTATTAAAATATATTATTATTAGAGCTTGATGATGTTGATTTGGGAAAGATTTTTATACATTACTGTGTCATTCAGCTTTCCACATAAAAATATAAGAAAGAAAGAAATCAAAATAAAGAAAATCTATAACCATTGCATTGTAATTGTATGTGTTGTTGTAGTGTATTGTGTTGTGAATTGTATGTGTGTTGTTGTTGTTGTTGTGTATTGTTGTTGTGTGTATTTTGTGTTGTGTATGTTTGTGTAGTGAATATATGCAAATATGACCGTGGAAAAGAAAATTGAAGTGATCGATTAATAGAATGATTGCCTTGTTGGTCTAGTGGTCACAAGCGCTACGGCTGAGCATGAGGTCTTGGGCTAGATTCCCAGGTCAGGAAAAGTATTATTGGGTTTTTCTATCTGGAATTTCTCAGTAACATCCCGGACTTTAGATCTGTGTCCGGTTGATGGCAATAGGCTCGCCCGTTATTAAATGGGACTTAAACATAACTGGCGCAATGTGGATGTACTATGGGTATACCTCTGCCCGACCCTTCGAGGAAATAAGGTGTGATGTTATATATGTAATATAAAAATATTCTAATCTATAATTGTTTCTATTCTTAGATATCTAATAAACCAGTAAGTAAAACAAACCGTCTTATTCCAATCCTTATATCCCCTATCTCAACAATTAGGTAAAAGGGTGGAAAAATAAACATTTCAATATATCTAGCTCTCAACCTCCTGACAACACCAAAAATTCGTGAAAAACATCGATAAATTTTGAAAACCAGCCCTCTTGTTATTCACCCCTCGAGAATAACAGACAAACAGATAAAAATTGATTTGAGTTGCAACAGTGTAATTTCGTGACCTACATTTATAAAATACGTGATGCATAGCCTAAGCAAAGTGGAGAGTAGCAGTAAAAAAAGACTATATTTTATGCATGATAAAATCAGCCTTTTATTGTCCCAAAGCAAGGCAACCGCGTGATCACTATGCTTGCTCAAGACAGGTTAGCGATTTACTAGCAGCGCCCCGCGGTTTCACCTACATAAGTCTCGATCCCGTGGGATAAAAAGTATCCTGTATTAATCCATCCAATTAAAACTATCTTTGTGTCAAATTTCATTCAAATCCGTTCAGTAGCTTTTTTGTCAAAGAGTAACAAACACCAATCCATCCAGTGTCATAAATTTTAGCGTTTATAATATTAGTAGGATATGTATTTAGCACTTACTGGCTTATATTATCGATCGATCAGGTTAAAGGAAATAGCACACATGTCAACTCGGAAAGGGATCGTCACCCTATTAACTCGAGCCATTCAGTATTCTTTGTATGAAACTCCCTACTGCAACGCACACTGATCTGAATCGTAACATAATCGCCTCGCTTCGGGAGAAGCTCACGAAATGCGGCGATACGGTGACGATCACTTTCCGAGTTGATGTGTGTTATGACCTTAAGCTGCGTTTGCTGCGGTTAGTCTCTAAATGGGTGACCATCTTCACATACCGAGACTCTTCCGTGCCTTGGAAAGCACGTTAGACCGTTGGTCACGGCTGTAATTCTTGGATTTTTGACATTCTACGGGTCATCAGAAACCTGAAAGTCTGACAACCAGTTTTACCAAGGTGTATTTTAATTGTTATTTTTTTAAAATTAAATTTCTATAATTGTGTTTTTAATTTGTGATCTCCTGTGCGAGTCCCAACATGTACTTTTTTTTTCTTTCGGTTGTGGAGGACAGATAGGCAGTCGCTCGCGTGTAAAATACTGGTATTCAGTTGCATTCGGTTAGACTGGAAGCTTACTCTAACGTAGTTGGAAAAAGGATAGGCAGATTAATTAGTGTAAGTCCAGGTTTCCTCTCGATGTTTCTCCTTAACCGATATTTAATGGTATACAGGTTGGTAATTTATCATCATTTCAGTCCTAAGATGTCCAATAGGCCCCCAAGCATTCCCACTTTGACTGGTTCTGTTTCTCCCACATTCAGCAGATTCCTGCGGCCTTCACAATGTCATCGGTCCACCTTGTGGCTACGTCTTCCCGTATATTCTTCTTCTTAAAAATACGCTATGTTGCACGGAAATATATATGCATCACTTATGACATTACGTTCCTTGATCTTGCCTGACTCTTGCATAGATTATTATGCAATCATTAACGAGATCACCTTGACTGGTATTTTTTAACATCGTTACTATGTTATAACTGTCTGTTTACCTATAAATAACATAGTGCGAGATATTTTTTTCAAGGTAAAGGTTATAGGAGCAATGGTGGCTCAATGATAAGGGCCTTGACTTACGAGTAATTGTGTTAGTTAATTGTGTTAATAGATGTGTTCTATCTTCTAGGCGTGTTTTGCCCCTGGAGCTGGGCCCATAACCTGTTGAAATCAAGAGGCTATATGAATAGAACACATTTATTAACACCACAATTAATATTTACAGAACGACTTTTTCCGCGAGCAATGTGATATAAATGATGTTACGATATTAACTAATATTGTTTTTGATCTGATTTTATTTTGAGTTGCTATGATTTGTAGGTAATAGACAATTCTATTTGAACGTCGTTAAGATTGCTCATCCATCCACTAGCTGCTCAGTTGACTACGGTACGTACAGTCAAATCTAGAATATTGTTCGAAGCAGGTGAATATTAATTTATCTAGTAACATAACATAACATCACGCCTGTAATGCCCGTAAGGTAAGGCAGAGGTGTGCCTTTAGTACCTACACACATTAGATATGTTAAGTCCCATGTAATATGGGGTGAGGCTATTACCACTAACCAGGCATAAATCCAGACTCTTAGTTGCTACTGAGAAAGTCCCAAAGGAAAAACCCAATGACATTTTGCACGAATTTTTTTTTGTTAGGTGGGAAATTATCAAATAACTTCTCCCGCTCTGGGTGGAGCAGAAGGGCGTGTCTCTTAAAGACTAAAAATCCACGGTATCCCTTTTGGACTTTCCCGCAACCCCGGCAGGCATCGGTCCTAGCGGAGCCCGTCAGTTGTGCTGACATCTCTTTGAAGCGCGCGTGGAACAAAATGCGTTGTCGACCCAGGCCTGGTCTGTATCGGACGGCGAGCTACCTATTGCTCACCGTCCGCAAGCCCGCGCCTACGGTGACTGGGAATCGGCCTGGAATTTCCAACTGCCAGGGCGTCTCCTGCAGCGGCTAGGGCAGTGAGGGCGCAAACTTTGCCTCTCCCTCATGCATTCCGCCTCCTCCTTCGCGAGCATTACTGCTTAGCAGAAGAAGGTGACGGCTTCCCATGCCCTCTCGCTCCGTACCATGGCTTGGAACAAGGCCAGACGCGAGAGATCACCGCCCCCGATCGCCTCCACGAGGACACGGCGGTGCCCCGCCCAAGTCAGGCAGACCTCCACCGTATGCTCCACTAAGTCCCCCAGGCGATCCACATAATGGTGACACCCGGCCGTTTCCTCCCGCCTTATCTGGAACAGGAACCTCCGAAACCAACCGTGTCCGGTGAGGACCCGCGTCAGACAGAAGGTGAGGACGCCGTGGCGCCTCTCTAGCCACTCCTCAAAGACGGAACTTGTCACCGCAATTATGGCGTGCCCAACTTTGCTCGACCTGGGAATCGAATCCAGGACCTCATGCTCAGCAGAATTGCTTGCGACCAACGAAGGCAGTCGAGTAATTTATCTGGTAGATGATGCCAATTCGGACACAAGCCCTTAGTCATCAGGTTTTTGAGTTAATCACAGTCTTATCTTATAACCCACTTAATTTAGACTCCATTTGCAATAGCTTTTTACAGCTTATGGCTCCGGTCCGCTTCACTTTAGGGAACTAGTAGCGAACTCAGTTGCAATTGCACAAAGAAGGCGTTTAAAATAAAGCTGCGGAAATAATAATGGTCTCCGGGATAAACTGTTTAGATAACATAACATAACATCACGCCTTGTTTCCCCGAAGGGTTGGGCAGAGATGTCCCTGTAGCAGGCACACCCACATTTCGCCAGTTATGTTTAAGTCCCATGTAATAGGGGGCGAGCCTATTGCCATCAACCGGGCACAAATCCAGACTCCGAACTGCTACTGAGAAATTTCAGATAGAAAAACCCAATAACATTTTGCTCGACCCGGGAATCGAACCCAGGATCTCATACTTAGCAGTAGCGCTTGCGACCACTAGACCAACGAGGCTGTTTAGATATTTTGTTAAATTACTAGATAGAATAATAAATAAATCACGAAAAGGTGTGATTACTTGTAAGAAGCATTTTTTGAACGATTTACAGTATTTTAAATTAATTCGATACCTTAATGGAACAAATTGTATGGCCTTGAGGCCTATTTAATAAAACCGACAGGTGATAGTTCACAATCTGACAATGTTATAAGTTTTATTTTCATAGTGTTCTGTTTTGTTAAATAACTCCTGTCGTGGAAATGTGACAATTATTTAATATTTTTGACAAATAGGTCGCATTGTCAATTTTAATAAATAGGGCCATACAATTTTTTCCATGAACTATTCCATTATTATGGGTTTGGATTATAATGCATCTGTAGAAGCACTCACGAGACAGAATACAAGCTAAATCCTAATTTGGGATAGGTATAACATTTCACATAGGTAAGAGTGTACTAGTTTAATTAATGATTAGTTAATTACATACAGTTTTCCAACGATCAATTTCCATCTTTCGAATTACGTCTTTCTAATGGGTTTTGATATTAAATCTAAATTAATGACTATAAGTAATAATTCGTTTATTTAGATTTAGAAATAAACTTATTACTACTTGTGGTAATTAATTAGATTTCGAAATAAATATAACTTGTGATCGTTAATTAGATTTAGAAATAAACTAATTATTGCTTGTGGTCATTAATTTAGATTTAGTATCAAGATCTATTAGAATAACGTAATTCAAAAGATGGAACTTGATCGTTGGAAAACTGGACAAACAAAAGCTACACCATATTTTAGATTATTGGTTTGTCCCCCGCCCTTTTTGCAGTCTGATTTTCGTTTTTTTAATAATTGGTTTTATTAAATCCGACTGCAAAAACACATAATTGAAAATAGAAAAACAAGCATTGAACTTTGTTTTTTGTAAGTTGTTGCATGCGGGGACAAACCAATAACCTAAAATATAGTGTAAGTTTTGTTTGTCCAGTTTTCCAACGATCAAGTTCCATCTTTCGAATTACGTCTTTCTAATGAATCTTGATATTAAATCTAAATTAATGACCGCAAGTAATAATCAGTTTACTTCTAAATAAATTAAAAATAAACAAAGAATTATCTGTGTCCAACTTAAGTACGAACGACAACAATAAACGAGTTTGTAGATGACTTAATTGTCCTCAAGATTAAGTTACTTACATACGATGACAAATTTAATAATACTCTATTATGTTTACCTCAGATTTTTTTTTCTGCATGCTCACTGTTTACCATAACAGGAAAGCGAAATCGAGACGCATGTCTTGACTTACAGCCGATCAAAATTTGTCTATATATCAGGTTTCAAAACTAAGCATCATTCTAGAAATAAGATGCAAAGCAGAATATACTTAAAAAAAAAACTGGGAACTCCCGATCATTGTAAAACAAGTAAAGTAATAACAATATGCCTTGGCTCCTTATGTTGGGGTCGGTTTCTAGTCTAACCGGATGCAGCTGAATACCCGTATTTTACATGGAGCGACTACCTATCTGACCTCCATAAACAAGTTGCTGGATAACAAGACCCTCGTAAAACTGGTTGTCACATTTTTGAGCTTTTGATTACCCTGTTAAAACTGTCAAAGATCTATGAGTAATAGCCAGAACCAACAGCTTATCGTACTTTCCAAGGTACGGAGTGATTTCGATGTCTATTGGATGGCCACCCATCCACGAGCCGACCGCGGCAAGAGTAACTTAACCTTCGATTGACCTGTGCGGCTGCTATTATTTAGCCATGAGCGTGGAATTTGATGTAGAGAAAGCTACTGAAAACCTCATAATCAGCTTATAATGTTCCCACAGCTGAGTGTGCCTCAGCATCCCTCGGTGAGAGGGAGTGAAAACCTGAATATCAATAATTGATAAAAATCTCTAGAATATTTTTTGAGAAACATTATCTCTGTACCTAATGTACATACAACAGAGATAATCACTTTTCTGATATTTATAACACCTATCCACCAAAGCCTTATCATTGCAGTCAGAAACAAAGTACTCACACGACATCATCCACAATGCAGTTCTTGAATCCTGACACTTTGCCATTGTAGAAGGTGAATGTCAACCCGTTCAGGGGGATGGACAGCTTCTGAATGGTGAAGGGATCCAGGACAGGCACTCCAAGCTCCGGAATGCCTTTGACAAATTCTGGGATGGCATGTTGTGTTGCTTTAACTAGACATTCTTTGGTTGTTGCGTTGCATGGATGGATGAAGTCCGCTGTAAAGAAAGAGTTTTTTGTTAGTCATGGAGTAAAATAACCTGCACTGAGCCCAGTAGTCAGCTGAAAAAATACTAAACTAGACTTTGTGCAGTATTCAAAAATATATAAATTATAAACTTAATAACATATTATTATAATGACACTACGATTTTAAAATAAATAAAAATAACAAGACATAGTAATATGATGATGTGGATATATTTAGTAACCTGTTCCGCTTAGCTATTTCTAAAGAGTCTTAAAAAGACCCTAGGAGAAATCGACACGTGTTTCACCTCTCAACGAGGCATCCTCAGGATGACGATTGACTTGTCGCGAACTCGAACACGGCGTGTTACCACACCAAGCACCGAGCACAGATTGAGTCAATCGTCATCCTGAGGATGCCTCGTTGAGAGGTGAAACACGTGTCGATTTCTTCCAGGGTCCTTTTAAGACTCTTTAGAAATAGCTAAGCGGAACAGGTTACTAAATATATCCACATCATCATTTTATGATGGATTTCCGCAAGGTCGCGCCTGAGTCAATTAACTATCTAAGACATAGTAACAAAATAACATCATTATCGGTTCTCGTATAACCGGAGTTTTGTATAACGATTCGTTTGTCAAAATACGACGAGTAGTTTAGGAGTTATGAGTGAATAGATGAACATACATACATACATATAGCCTGTTAAAATCATAAACCTACTTCGCCTTTGCCATAGTCGGTTAAAATAAATAGATGTTTTATTATCACACACAACTTCACGCCTTTTTTCCCCGAAGGGTTGGACAGAGGTGTTCGCTAGTTATGACAGAGGTGTTCGCCAGTTATGTTATGATGGTGGTGGTGGGTGGTGGGTGGTTGAGGTGGTTTTATAATCAATTATAAGATAAAAGATTACAATATTTATGTTAAACCTACTCGAAATATTACTGAGATCACATTCATTACGTAATAAAAACGTTAATGAATAAAAGAGTGAGAGGTAAGTTATTTTAATTCATTATTCAAGAAAGCTTTTATAATGTCTTGCGAAATTTGAAGTTCAAGGTTTTGGCTCACGAGTTTGCTTGTAAATATACAAATTCAAAGGTGCCTGGAAAAGATCGCAGAAAGCGTTAAGGCCGTCTATTGTATGTTTTCTAGTGTTAAATTTATTTTTGCTTTGAATTTTCTGGTGTACAATAAAGTTTTAAATAAATAAATAAATTCACTATTTTGATTCACATTTGAACTGTAAGTCATAAAGACTTTATTTGTTTTTTTTTATAAAAGACAGCAGAGTAGCTTTGAAGTGACAGCCACAGCAATTTAAAAATAATCTAGCAATTACTTGCATTTTAAATAACTTATTATTGCTAAGAATTTCAAGGAGAGCGTTTTGCATTGCTCCAGGCTCTAAATTCATGATTCTTTTGTATTTATTTTATTCGAATTTATTCAAACTTTTCACAAGGTTTTAACTTTATTTTATAAAATTCAAAATGTGCCAATTTCCTTATACGTATTTCTGGAGTTGTCGATTCGCCCACAAATAAATTAACTTGCGAAGAAAATCGCCTAAAGAAAAAAAAATTAAGTGTCGATTCGCCCGTTTCGGGTGAGTAAATTCGTGCGAATCAACCAATAGGTCGCTTTAACATGACATTACGTATTTAATCGAACCTAACCACTTTCTTATATAATATTGATTATTATTATTATTTAATTCGCTGATAGATGGGCGATACTAGCTAGATAAGAGAAAAACATTTCTAAAGGTTAAAAATTGCGTTGTGGTACGTATACGGAACCGTGGTGGCTTAGTGACAAAGGCCGCGACTTACGACCTGTTATAGTTCGTAGGTTTGAACCTAGACAGGCGCTTTACTTTGAGTAAATGATTTCATCACCACTGCTCTCCAAACGTCGAATGAAAACATCGTGAGGAAACCAGCATATCCTAGAACAAAAAATCGAAGACATGTGACATCTACCAACCCGCACTGGATCCACGTGGTGGATTATGGCCCGCTCCCTCTCGAAGAGAGAAGGCCTGTCTCCTAGCAGTGGATCGGTTTTAGGCTGATAGTGCTACACCTTATTCTTTACCTATATACATAGGAAAAACAAAAAAAAAGTCCTTAGTCGTTACTACATAGGAAAAACGAAAAAAAAATTTGACTCCACTTAATTGCTGTTTCCTATCGAATTATTTTTGATAATATTTCACTATTATACTTGTTAAGTTATGTATATATTGTTGTTGGTTAATTTAATTAACCAATATATTGTGTAGTCAAAGCAAAATATTAGTCATAAAAATTTATTACTTTGTTTTGGCTATAACTTTTGTTTGGTACATGTTGCGTCGACCCAAAATAATTAGGATATATGCAGAAGAATGGTGTTAGTAAAGTAATTAAATGCAATTATTCATACTAACTTTAAATTTAATTAGCTACCATAAAAATCACCACGAAAGTACCTCCTACTTCTTCGGCCGAAATATTTAAAGGATCTCCATAGTAATAAAAGTAGTACGATAATAAATTTCTGATGGAAAAACCCAATAACACTTTGCCCAACCTGGGAATCGAACCCAGGACCTTTTGCTCAGCAGTAGCGCTTGCGACCACTACACTAACGAGGCAATTGTGATTCATTTTACGCGACCGCGGCGAAGCCAAGAAAGTAGGGTTATGTGTTTGACCTGTATGTATGTCTGACCGTCCCTATGGTCCCTCGTAACTACTAAACGACTGAACCGATTTTGATGAATTTGATGAAGTTAGTTTGGTATATTAAAATCTCCCAAGCCTATCGAGTGGGTTATCATAATGAAGAACAAATTATAATGTTTAAATGTAATTTGGAATGAGAAATGATTTAAAAATCGTAACTATAACCTGTAAAATAAAATGTAAATTAAAAAAATTAAAAACCCGACTGTGTACAAAGTCAACTATTGAAAAGAGATGGAAACAAGGTGGAAACTCATGCAGTTGGAGGTAATAGGTCTGAAGATGCCTTCGACTGCTTGAGTTTCCTCTTATTTACATCTTTTTTAAAGTTCACTTTCTACGCAGTCTGGTTTTAGTTTTTTTTTATTTACAAAAAAAAATCTTAATCAGCGATAAACCTGAACACCTTTATTCTGACAGCAATAAAAACTAAAGAACCAAAATCCTGATTTATGAATAAACAAGAACAACTTTAACTACCTTTTCAAACTGGATTAAGATTTAAAAAAAAAATAACCTTGTATTTCTCATGTGACTTTTTATTAATTTTAATTCGACCTTACACAATTTTTAAAATGTTTATGTATTTCTACTTAATCTATTTATATAAAACTTAAGACTCAAGAACGGCTGGACCAATTTTTATAATTTTTGTGTTTTTGGATTTGTCTTCGTCCGGAATAGGATAATAACTATTTAAACATTGGAAAAATTCACGAAAAAATTGATATTAAGAAAAATGTTTTTATAAATATTGCATTTATGATATCACGGTAGGTAGGTATAAATCCCATAAATCCTAACAAAAATTACTAGGCTTGCATGAATTTTGATGACATCTCGGTAGGGTAGGGTAGGTACGGGTAGGTAGGTAGGGTAGGTAGGGTAGGCAGGGTAGGTAAGGTAAGTAGAAAAGGTAGGGTATGTAGTGTAGGTAGGGTAGGTAGGGTAGGTAGGGTAGGTAGGGTAGGTAGGGTAGGTAGGGTAGGTAGGGTGGGTAGGGTAGGTAGGATAGGTGCGCCGTAGATAAGTCATTAATGCTACCCGTGCGAAGCCGGGCCGGGTCAGCTAGTTAATTATGAGGTCAAGTTCAACGGAAATGGAATTTTAATAACTAGTCAAGTGCACTTCTTACTACATTGTAATGTGTCGTGAACGAAACAGCAAAAAGATATTCATACATTGTTTCATTATTAAATGACAGAATAAAATGGAGAAGGTTCAAGTCGACCACGAACACATAACTTTTTACAGAGTAGTCCAATTTTGTTGTGTAAAATATCTATAAATTGCTTCATGATCATTTTTAACTAAAACTTTAATATCATACAGATTTTCAATTTTTTTTTTTTTTTCCTTTAATTAGCAGTGCCTCGCAGTTTGTTCCACATGAAGATTCCCGCGTATTTTTTGGCATACAATGTATCCTATGCCAATTAGGAACAATGTACACTTCTGTCCCTGAAAAATTTGCCGTAATTCGATAGGTATTTCCATAGAATCCCTTTACAAACACACAAAAAAAATTACCTCTTTACCTATAATATGACAGTTGCGGATGATAATGATAATAAAGTTGACGGTCTGGCCATCCAGGATAAACCAATCATTGACAGAAGCAAATTGCGGGAAGGGAAGCATCCACCACCTCCCGACTTCGTTAAATCCTGGGAACATTTGCCTCCCGGGCGTGATCTGCACTGGCCTATATGGAAAGCTCGAAATCGATTGCGTACTCAAGTACAGACACAATTTGTCGAAGTGGGGGATTACTGACCCACCCAACACCCGGTACGAGCGCGGTGCTTCTGATCAGACCATGCCCCACTTGTTGAAGTGTCCGAAGTGCCCGTTCACATGCATCTCGGATGACCTTAAGAACATCACTGATGCCACGATAAATGTGGCCACCGACTGGGCTCAATCAATATAAAAATATCGAAGAAGAGTATTAATGACATGAAAAAAAAGAAGAAGGTGTCGAAAAAATTATAAGAATAATGTCAGTGGGTCAGAAGGTCGTCTTAAGGGCGATGGCGGCTTTGTTTTAGTAAAAATTTATGATCTTTATTAAAGAACTCGTACCTACTTCAAATAATATTAGGTACAAGCTTTTACCCGCGACTTCGTCTGCGTAAAATTTCTTGCTAAAACTTAGAATTACATCCTGTAGCTTCCCAATGATGATAGAATTTCGGAATCGAATCAGTACTTCTTAAGATTACCCCCTACATTTTAATATTAGTAAAGATACAGCTTGAGATAAAAATGACTACACGTGTGAGACACGGGGAGATTCCAATAGTGACTTTTGGCCATTTCGGCCCAGTATACTAAGCCCACGTGCACATGGACGATATTTTTCCGCGGCGATTTTCCTTCACACACTGGATTTTCAACGCTCTGCTTAGCGCCAAGAGTTGAAAATCCAATAGTGTGTTTTTTCGCCGCGCTGAGTTGCACTATGTTGAATTCTTAACGCTCGGCTTATCACCGATAGTTGAAAATCCAATGCGCAATAAAATCCCGCCGCGATATCTTTACGTCCGTGCGAACGTGGGCTTAAATTAGAATTTAAATCAAAAAAGTGTTTGTATCACATTTCCACTTCACATTCACTTGTAACCGAAGTTAAATCTGTTTTTAATGGATCTAGGCCAAGAAGCGGTTCTGCTTATATTTCTGTAAGTGCTTCAGCTATATATATATCATAATTAATTGATTATGAATATGGTAATCAACCTGACCGTGAATTTTGGTGGTTTTTTCGATTATTAGGTAATCGAAAGTTTTATGTCTTGGTTTAGGACTGGGTTTTGGCCATTTCTACTAAATTTACGTTTTCCGCTGAGCCTTACCTTCACAAGTTCACAACGTTGGTGGTGACTAACAAAATTGTGTGAGATTGGAATACTTCGGCTAAAAATAGCTCTAGGTTTGATTTTCTTAGGTAATAATTACATTTTATATGATGTGGTAAACGAGATACAAAAGTACAAAGGTGAATAATGGGTATATATATTATATTTATAGTTTTTTTCTTAATACTTTAAAGTGTACCTGCTTCAATTCAAAATACGTAATCAATATTACCTAAGTAATAGAAGATCTGGAACGTATATCTGCTACTTCTTTTTACTAGTGCTTCAGAGTTTCATGAATCAAAAATAATGATTCGTTCTCATTGGTTGTCACTTTTATTTCAATGGATTATAAAAAGCTAATTTAAAAATAAATATTAATTATTATATCCTATGGGAAAACATCGTGAGGAATAGCCTCGTGCCTGAGAGATACTTCTCGACGGCATGTTTAAGCCAAGTCAGAGACCCATAGATGGCATAAAAAATCTGACACCAGGTTAGTCACTAATCACACAAAGAAAAAAGAAATAATTCAATAACACCTTGTCCGACCCGGGAATCAAACCCAGACCACATGCTCAACAGTAGCGCTTAAATATTTGATTGATTACTCATACTTGTTATCATCCATTACTGAACTAAGATATCACAGAACAAGCATTCGAAATTAAAATAAAATTCAAAATAAACTATCAAAAACAGAAAAATAAAAGAAAACTTACGTGCCAGCTTCGCATATCCATTACCACAGCAAAAGAAAACGAAAAATAACAAAACACTACCGATTGCAGTTTGCAAACTCATTTTTGGTATACACAATGTTGGAGAATTAAAGACCCACTGCAACTGTATCGGAGATGCCGGGTATAACAGCTATATATTGACTAAACGTAAAGAACTACAGAGACCTTCAACGGCCGACATTGTAAGCGGACGACCGGTCTGAGACGAACCTCTCCGGTAAATTATCGCATTATGGTAGGTACATCATAAAAGTGTTGATTAGTTACTGGATATGACAGAATTTTTTTTAGTAAATCTAGTGTTCTTTGTGTTCATTTTTCGAATTTTGTAATCAAAGTTCGTGTTAGTATAATAACAATGTCACGAGTTTTGCGTCAGCTATATAAAGATACGTACCTACATTAGCATACGCTTAATAAATTATTATTTTATTGAGAAGCATTAAATTTGATCACCTTCAAAAAGTTCTTCCTAATCTGAATAAAATCATTTTGATTTTGCACGGAAAGGGAATTGCCCATTTGATAAAGAGGTTTTGGCCAAATGACGCCCATGAAAGAAACAATTTATACGCATTATGTTTGATGTTATAGATAAAGAAACAACCACAAGGTCTTTTATAAATTAAAGGTTAATAAAAACATATTTATAGTTTGGGTATAATTCATTTTGCAATTATAGTTTTTATTTGTATGACTTTTGTGTCTGTTTTGCATTAGTATAGTTGAAAAGTGCTTTCTTAATACATATTGGCCACAGTTTACACAATTATATTTGTCGATGCCTAAAACTTCGTTCTTGTGGTGCAGAAGTCTGTTGTGCATTCCTTGCCATCATCCAACATTGGTAACACATCAGACTATTATCTGAAACATTATTGAATATTGTAATAATAAGCATTTATAGCTATTAATATGCTATAGCATCAAAAGGTCTTTATGTATAAATACACTAAATGACATTGGTCTTTTGATACCATTTTTGATGATCATACAATTTATTACTTATGTCACATAAAATTTGTGGCAATGGTTTAAGACAAAACAAACTTCAATTATTTATTTCTATGGTTTCCGTGACACTAATCAACTGAATTATTCAATTCAAACCTAACGTAACATAGCTACGCAGTAAAAGTTGCTGAGTATGTACCTTGTATGTTCATAAAGTAACTTACTCGTTGTGGTGCAATCCATTGCTGAAATATAAATCGAACTTCCACATTGCTTAAGGTAAATCTCTTAAATCTTCGTGTATCCACGCCACAGTTGACACAGAGATGGCTCCGTGGTAAGCTGGTAAATTCGTGTAATTCAGGTTCCATATACGTGTCAGGTCCTTGGCGAGAAACAGGTACGGTATCCATTGGCAAGCTGGTGTCGTCGTGGAAGGTGGGTACAGAATCCAATGTAAAGCCAAGGTCGTCATCGGGAGCGGTTACAGGATCCATAATCGTAATCAAAGTCGTCGGAAAATTAAATAGAAAAACGCAGTCAAAAAAATACAGCACCAAATAAAATGTGAAATATCAATGTTAGTCGTTGTCAGTTACGATTATTATTAACGTAGGGATGCAATATGTCGACGGGGTCCGCTAAGGCCGATGCCTGCCGGGGTTGCGAAGAAAACCAAAAGGGAGATCGTGGCCCCCGGCAACAGGGCAACCGAAGGAACACGGGTGGGTTTTAGTCAGTAAGAGTCTGACCGCCCTCCCGCTCCGCCCAGAGCGGGAGAAGTTATTTGATGATTTCCCACCCAAAAAAAAAGGTATACAATATGACATCGATTTTTCATAAAATCTATATTAAAAAAACAAACTGGAAATACGGAATCGGTTAAATGGATCGTATTTAGAAGCCCGAAAATGAACAAACATTTTATTTGTGTCTAATGAAAATAACAAAAGCGTAACAACTGACGCTGACGAGAGGCTGGCACAGTTAGACCAGATGCTGCACAGCCTAAAATGAGCTTCTCGATTGGTTGGCCTCGGCATGAATTTGGACAAGACGAAAGTAATGTGGAATTCGCATGTCTTGCCAAATGCAATCCACATCAAAGGGTCTCTTCTCGAAGCTGTGAAGGAGTACGTCTACTTAGGGCAAGACATCCAGCTCAGTAGGCACAACTTTGAGAAAAAATCCGACAGAAGGATCCAGCTAGGGTTGGACGGCGTTTGGAAAGCTTCCTCAAGTCTTGTCATCACCAATCGCGCATTGTTTGAAGACCAAGGTCTTCAACCAGTGCGTCCTGCCCGTTATGACATACGGTGCCGAAACGTGTACACTGACAGTCGTCCATAAATTCAAGGTTGCTCAGCGCGCTATGGAGCGGCCTATGCTCGAAGTTTCTTTGAAGGATAAGATCAGAAATTAAGTTATTCGTAAAAGAACCGGAGTTACCGACATAGCCTGCACAGAAAGCAAGCTGAAGTGACAGTAGGCTGATCATATTCGTCGAAGGACCGATGGCCGGTGGAGCAGAAGAGTTCTAGAGTGGAGACCGTGTATCGGTAAGCATAATTTGGGACGCCCGTCAGCTAGATGGACCAATGGCCTCAAAAAGTTGTCTGGGACACATTGGATGCGGAAGGCGGAGGAGAGGGTGTTGTGGCGTAGCCTGGGAGAGGCCTATGTCCAGCAGTGGACTGCGATAGGCTGAGTTGATTGTAACAACTACATAATTAAAAAAAACTATTTTCCAAAAATCTATATTTCGTAACCGGTTTTGAGTGTAGGTATCGTTTTTTCTCCAGTAAAAGTTGCCATCCCTATTTTGACAGGATTGACCAACAATCGGAAGTGCTAGATAAATAAATAAACGATTGAGTGTCTTGATTATATTGGCTTTTAATTCCGGAGGGTACGTTACAAATAAGTAATAGCAATATTTTGGTTACTAAATTGGTATTTTTTGTATGCTATTACTACATTGCTGGGCAAACCATGGTCAAGAATGGGCGTTTGCCTTTGTGGAAGTCTTGTGCAAAATTTCATACTTCTAGACCCAGCGGCTTAGGCTGTGCGTTTTCTATAAGTGAGTGATCTTTGCTAATCTATTTATTATTGGGTTATTAATTGGTCAATATGTCGTTGATATTGGGCGAAATGAATTACTTATAATTACTAACAGGCCTGTTTTAGCCCAGTGTCTTCCAATCTATTAGCAGATCAAAGATGACAGTTGACATGTGCCATGTGTTTTTGACACAATAATTATAATCGAAAATAGATTGCGTTGCCAAGAACAGCGATCGTCGCGCGAATGCACGATCGTTCGAACTTTTTGTTCGGTGAACCGGAACGCGTGTTCGCGCCGACAGAGAGCGCTTTCCGGTTTTCCGAACAAAAAGTGACATATACCGATCGCGTATTCGCGCGGCGATTGCTTTTAAATAGGACGCGGCCCTAGAAAGATCTAATTTTCTGCCATAATGAGATAGAAAGGCAGAAAAAGACAGATTTATAATTAAAACGCAATACCCTATAAGTACCTACCTATACGTTTATATCATATTTTCTGACAACAGGGTTCTAAAAATTGATTCTATAAAAATGACAACAAAATTTAAAAAAAAAAATGGAAGTTGATGATACAGATCACATAATTAAAAATAATGTATGTACCAATCTTCGTAACAAATTGTGTTAAAAAAAAATGTCACAGGCCGCTTGCGCCATTACATCCTATCATATCCGTCATATTAAGTAATTACCTCTTCACAAATGATTAATCAACACGGGCAGGTCAATGACTGCTTTGATGAACGCTCCTTTATAGGACAGGCTTCCGTCACCAGCACCACGCTTGGTTAAGATTCCAGTATGATGTTAGTAGCTCTGCAGACTGGTGGCCAATTTATAATCCTCTTCTCACGATTTATGACAAACAATTGTGGTAAAAATTAAAAAGTTATTTTTGATAAAAAATAGGCCAAACAAAGTAATTTAAACATAATATAAAATCATGCTTGTAATTCCCGAAGGGTTTTTGCAGAGGTGTAGGTTATGGTAAACCCACATTTTGCCAGTTCTGTTTAAATCTCATGTAATAGAGAGGCGAGCCATCAGCCGGCCACAAATCCAGACTCCAGGCTGCTACTGAGATGGGATACCACAATTGTGGCAATAAGTCCCCACTTTGAGGAGTGGCTAGAGTGGCGTCACGGTATCCTCAGCTTCCGTCTGACGCAGGTCCTCATTGGACACGGTTGTTTCGGTAGGTTCCTTTTCAGGATAAGGCGTGAGGAAACGCCAGGAAAATGCCCTGCTACAGAAGAGAAGAAGAGAAGAAGTTCCAACACTTTGCCCGACCTGGGAATCGAATCGAGGATTACATGCTCAGCAGTAGCGTTTGCGACTATTAGACCAACGAGGTGATAATTAATTGAACGGAAAGACCTTGGCATATTTCAACATTCCTGCACGGTATGCTACACACAGTTGAATTATTTATTCATTCGGATGTGAGGAACTAAACCACGTGGACTATATACACCAAAATTGCATAATTTACACAATTGGTTGCAGAAATTCAGATTAATTGAGCAATTTTGGCAGGCGATTGTAGTGTTTTTTATAACTTGCTTGATCACTTAAGATAAAATTAGAAACATCGTTAATTGTTTATGCTTCGTTATTATTCTTTGTTTCTAGAATTTTCTTCAGTTTCCTTTACATTAAGTTAAACAGAATTATAAAATTTAGATTGTAGTAAAATCTATGTCCAGTGTTTACTATCTATGCATAAATTATCTAGTTAACCTCTAGATACTTGAAATTCAAGGTAGATATTTCATAATTACAGCAGATATTTTCAAATGTTTATTATTCTATATTTGGAAAGAAAAATATTAGTTATGTATGAGACTTTACTTACTTATGTCTAGTTGATCAATAAATAAGTTTTAAATATTAAAAATCAATCCAAATAGGGTCGTTGAAAATCTCTTTCATTAATGGGGCTCTGAATCAATCTGCCTAGCCTTTACTCAACTATGTTGTAACTGGATGAAACTGAATGCCAATATTTTACATGGAGCGATTGCCTATCTGACCTCCACAACCCAGTTACTGGGTAATACAATCCCCTTGGTATGACTGGTTGGCAGACTTTCCGGCTTCTGACGACCCGTAACGACTTGTCGAAGAACCACAAATGACAGGCGGGATAAACGGCTTAACGTGCTTTCCGAAGCATGGAGCATGGTTTCTCGGTATGTAAAGATGGTCACCCATGAACGGAACAACCCCAGCAAGTGTAGCTTAACCTGATGGATCGACTCGTGAGACTGTTATTACTTAGCCATAAGCTCTTCTTATGGGGCTCTGAATATAGTAAGTAAATATAATTATGTAGTGTTTTTTCAATTTACTTAGGGCTATATCTTACTTACACCATGGTGGCGCAACCATGGTTGCGCTGCCAGCAAACTATTCACAGCTTTATAGTGGGTTGTATCTCACCAGGCGTCCGATCGGTCCAAGCATAATTTTTTTGGTAGTGCGAATATAGTTGCGCCGCCACTGATGACCTAGTGAGATAGGGCCCTTATTAATAAGTTCCCAAGGGACCAGGGAAAGGACCAGTAATAATCAATCAAATGTACCTGCTAGAGTGGAATAATTGGCATTCCATATGGAATGCCCACGTAATCAAACTCAATTGACGAATAATATCAAATTGTAATAGACAATGCAAAGTGCAAGTTAAACTTTTAGTACCTATATTTAATAATTTCAGAGATGGTACCTAGTAATGCACATTTCATATTTTCGTTTGACCTAAATAGGTATTGAGTTTACTAAATTCCATTAAAATGCAGATCGCTTCTGATTTTATATGTTCACCTGTAGACGACCGGTGATTTTTCGAACGCACAAGCTAATCAAAACATTTTTGGTATTTTTGACGTTCACACGAAGAGGGCCATCATTAAGTTCAGGTAAGTATCAAAAACGTCGATCTTTGCGGGGTAGCGTAGCAGCTGAATGAGAGTAGCCGAGATGGCATACCATTGGAGTGCCGTTTGTCCAGCAGAAGACTGCTATAAGGCTGATGATGGTGACTAACCCAACAACATACAATAACATCATGCCTTGTTTTTTCGAAGGGTTGGGCGGAGGTGTCCTGTAGTATACCCGCATTTTGCCAGTTATGTTTTAAGTCCCAAGTTAAAAGGGGGCAAGCCTATTGCCATCCTTTACTGACCCTGACGACCCCATTACCCTCTACCAGGAGAGCAGTAGGGAAACCAGCACAGTGTACAAAAACAGACGCCTCCCGTCATTCCGACCTTGCGCCGAGGTCCTTTGCGATCACGCGTCCCCGAGTAAATGATACTCCCTCCCGACCCTTGCTCGATAACGAGGTGCCAGCAGTTGTTGCAGCTGAGCACGTAGCTTTAAATTCCCCGACTAATAATCATGATCAAAACTGATCCAGCCCGTCCCATCCTTGATGTCCTCCCTCCGGTTGACGCCCTAAGCCGAGGTTCGTACCCCACAGGGGGTGACCTTAGCGAGCGTTCACCTAGTTTTAATTAGCATAGTTGAATAACCTCTGGCTGGAGCTTTTAAGTGTAATAGAGATAAGGCACCCACAGGAAAGCCCGGTTAAGCGGTTAAGTAGTCATGATCTTACAGGTAAACTACGAGACGCCCTACCTAAAAAAAAAAACCTATTGCCATCAACAATCATAACCCAAAAAAAAAACCTACCTTTTTTATGCACTAAATATTTTTTCAAGTGAACTCTTCGGTGCGTGAACAAAACCGTATAATTAGTTTCTTTTTTTCCGTTATATTTTTGCCGTGAATTTGTTTCCGTTACATAATCAGATGGTAGTAGGTACTAAAGATGTAAAAAAAAAGTTTTTATTAGGTATTTATGTTTTCTTCATTAACCGTGGTAGGTAAATAGGAGTTTAATGTACTCGAACTTACATTTAAGTACTCGAATACAAGATAGATTCTTCAAGAAGTGGTAAGGCACCTGCCCCCCGCCGATAAGGAAGCGACTAGCTATCAATGATTTTCTCGCTCAAAAAACATACAAAAGATTGTATGTTGTTTAATAAATGAGAAAGGTACATTAAATTAATAGTTGATCGCTGACTGTTCACACCGCCGGCGAGTACTTGTTTTAAGCGGCGATAAGAGCCATCAAAGTGAGTATCTACTCGCTCAGCGACGCTTGCTTGGCGGGCAGCAGGGCTTTATATACCGGTAAAATTTTCATAACGTTACCTTTATTTGACAAAGTTACCGTTAATATTAAAATAACGTAAATAATAATTTAATCTATAATTACGTTAATTCTATCTTAACGTTAATTTTAACGTTAATTTTATCGTTATTATTAAACGGTTAAACTTGTGGAATTAGCGGGGCCTGAGGCGTGCGGAGGGCCACCCCCCACCATTGCGCTTAGGTCGTACCGATCAAAACAAAACGATGTCTGATTCTTACGCGTGAGAAGTGCTGGTGGCAAAAATAACTGATAATTTATCCAATATCAAGATGAGTGAAGACAACAATCAAGGTAATTGATTCTTATTTATAGATTACAATAGTCGTTTTAAACATGCAGGATTTGATAGCCTACCGCGCCGCCGTGGCGCGGGCGGCGTGTCGACTGAAGTCACAGACTGCCGCCGCCGCGTGTCGACGGCAGCCATAGACGTGTCGTCGGCTGAAGTTGCCTCTGCCGTTCGTATGTATGAGCACTAAATAGGTAGATTCCGTTAGTTAAGGTGACAATCTGTTGAAGCGGATATGCTCTTATTTCTACGAAAAACTACGAGCATCCCAAGTGAGTGACTACATAAGCGCAATAGAAATAGTCGTGCCGCTTCGTTCCGTTCCGCTTAAATTATATTTTTATTTTATTTTCAGATGATTTCACTATAAGTGGTGACTATAGTAGTAGTAGTAGTAGTAGTATTATAGTTCTTGGATGCTAAGCCCGACTGTGATAGAATAAAAATACTGTCCCATACGAAAATTCGTTACCTACTCGACCCAAATGTATGGGACGCGTGATGGGACGGCAGATAATTTTCTTCTGGTACACCCTTTAAATAGGAGATAGATAGTGGAGCTACGGTGCAGGCGTCTACAAAATTACCTAGTTGCTGAATTAATGATTTTTATTGCAACACTTATACAGACAGACACATTCTAAAAAATACACTCTACGAAAAAAAGGGTCGTGTGCACGGGATTTTTTTTTCAAATTGGTTAGATATGAGTTACTCCGATGGTACATATTTCAAAGAATCACAGTTTTACTGGGTAGTCAAATCCGTAGCAATTATATTTTTTTGGACAAAGTATGAAAGGATAAACGACAAAGAAATACGGTTTTTTTAATGAAAACCATTTTCTTTGAATGTAAATATATCTTCAAAATGACACGATGACTTTGTAAAGTATTATATTATTTTAATTAATGATTGTGAATGTGAGGACTATGTGGATATCATTATTATTTTCATTTTTTAGTTAGTTTTAATTATGATCTGGCAGTTTGAGTAGTTTATGCGGCCTACCCAAATGTCCTTTCTTAGTTGAGCTCCTTAAGTTCTGAGTTGAGCTCCACGATTACTGACAAATGCTTGCACTGACTGGACAGGTTCACTCAAATCTGTGTGGTTCTTTCCTCAAAAGACCATTTCAGACACTAATCTACACGGTCCTCATATGGCCTGACCAAGATTATGTCTGGACTTTAAAAGAGACTGTGACCTCTGAGTTTGTTTCGGCCTTTCTTCTCAGAGTAGTCAGATAGGAAACGCCGAACTCAACTAGCTTATTTTTATTTTTTTAATATGATGTGTAAAAGTGATTCAGATATCCTATTTACAGAATAAACAATTTCAATTTCATTTCATTTCATTTCTTAATAGGACTAGTTGTTTCAGGCTTCATATGTATAATAAAAGACCGAACTTCCTATACGACAAAAAACAGTGAATAAAAAAAATGTGATTACGTAATAAATCAAGTAAGTTATCTATCGAAATTACCTACTGGTTTTTAGAGCTTCGTATTATTTATTACCAGTTATTAAAACAATGTAATTATTTTTATTATACTCTTCTATGGTATGGTATATTGCCATGCTAATTATACCGGTCAAGACCAAGATCATTATCTCCATAGATTGCCTTATTTTTTCTTATACAATCCATCAATTAAGGTGTGTAGGCAGTAATGGAGCAATGAGAGTAGGTATAGTTAGGTGCGACTCTGGTAGGAAAATTTATATGAAAACTTTATGTAAATTACCTATATAATTTGCTGTTCTAAGTAGGTATATATCGCCCTGCTCCAAACTAAAGGCATAATTTAGTAGTCGACTGCAGGTAGCAGCAGCGAAGAAAACCGAAAGGGAGATCGTGGCCCCCCGCAACAGGGCACCTGAAGGAACACGGGTGGGTTTTAGTCAGTAAGAGTCTGACACTCCCTCTCGCTCCAACCAGAGCGGGAGAAGTTATTTGATAATTTCCCACCCAAAAAAAAACAAAAAAAGGCAGCAGCAGCAGGGGACTTCATAGAAATTCGATTCGATTAAATATACCATAGCAACCAGTGTGTCGCAGCGACACGTCGCCTGCTACTGCTGCCTGCAGTCGGCCACGGACTTGTACCTTTAGTCAGGAGCAATGCGATATATACCTACTTAGAACAGCAAATTATATAGGTCATATGTCTCGAGTTCAAATCCAAGGCACGCACCTCTGAATTTTCGGATTCATGTACCTACGTATTGTATAATTATCACTTGCTTCGAAAAACGGTGAAGAAAAACATCGTGAAGAAATGCCATGCCTGAGAGAATATTTCTCGAAGGCATGTGAAGCCAAGTCAGAGGCCCATGGGTGGCTTTAAAATTCTGACACCGAGTTAGTCACTAACCATACGAAAAGAAGAATATTACGTAATTAACTAAAAAATGTTATAGTAAGTACCTAATAGGTAATATCGTCGTAGAAAATTCTGGTTAAGAAGTTGAAAAAAAATAGACGAAGAACGAGAAAAAATCACATCATCATAATTATGCTAAATGCAACACATAATGTAACATAACATCACGCCTGTAATCCCCGAAGGTTTAGTCAGAGGAAAACCTAACAATACACCCACATTTCGCCAGTTATGTTTAAATCCCATGTAATTAGGGGGCGAGCCTATTGCCATCAATAGGATACAAATGTTATACCATGTACTCGGGTTTGTTACTGAGGAATTCCTGATGGAAAAACCCAATAAGACTATGCCCAAACAGGGAATCTAGCCCAGGACTTCATTCTCAGCAGTAGCGCTTGTGACCACTAGACAGCCTAACAAGGCGATACCTCATCCAGTAATTATTATTACTATAATCGACAGAAAATTAAAAAAAAAAGTGATCGTCTCTTTTTCTGCGAAAATATAGATAGCGGAAAATAGGGGGGCAAGTCTAATTTTGCTACATAGCATAAGCATAAATCAGCCCATACTGTTTCCTCTGCTGGGACACAGGACTCCTCTCGGTTAGAGGGAGTGGCACGCGGGCCCAGTGCGGGTTTTTGGTTCAAGGAAATGCCTCACGATGTTTTCCTTCACCGTGTTGCTACTTACCGGGCTCATATCTAGACTCTGAGCTACTAATAAGAAATTCCCTTTGAAAATGCTCAACCTGGGAATCTAACCTAGGACCTCATGCTCAGCAGTAGTGCTTGTGACAATAGACTAACGAGGCAACACGCTACATGCAAGCCAGGCAGAATTTGTTTACTAAAAGGGCATCATACCTCTATCATCATAATGTAACAGTTGCTAAGCGGGGCGATACATATCCTATACTATCAAACAAGCAATATTTGTGTATATATTTGTTTGTATATAGATATAGTAATGATTTCGATGAAAGTTGCATTATAGGGGTTTACAGGGGCGAAAAATCGATCTAGCTAAGTCTCATCTGGGAAAATTAGTTTCTCCGTATTTTCACCCGAGCAGAGCTTGATCATCCAAAGTTTAGAACCAATAATGAATAATGACATTAAAATAATGATCATGGCAGCATAGAATTAGTAAGTAGCTACCTACAATCATGGCGGTATGGAATTAGTAGGTACTATAATAAACTTTAAATGAGCGTTCTCTATTTTCACCAGAGACGAGCTCGGTCATCCAGGTGCTATCAATTATTGTTGTTATTTTTGTTAGAAATTTTGCAGAAATGTTCGTCTATTTTTGTGCGAAATAGACGAAAATATAGGTGTACCAACTTTCTATTAGAAATACCCGACCTGAGAATCGAACCCAGCTCCCCAAGCTCAGCAGTCGCGCTTGTATCAGATCTCAGTCATCAATATCTTGTATGTAGACCAATTTACTAACGGGCGTAATGATACTGTTATGTCGTTTCTTGCCGGCTCTTCTTCATAGGAAACGACTAATTTGGGTTTTCATGAAAAGTCACATCACCAGTTGGTGCCATTTTGGAAAGAGGTCTTCCATTTCGATAATGAATTTAAAATATATAATGATGTTAATCATTCGTTCATCATTAAGTCACGAATAAAGAAATTAAAAGTGCTTTGACACTTTTGACAGGGCTTTTAGGTCAGCGCCATCTCTTGACCGATAGTGGAACTAATGTAATTTATGTTGATGATTTCTGAAAAAGTGTTCTATTGAGAGGCATCGTTTTATTTTTCCTGTAATCTTTACATAAACTTCTATCACATAAAATAATTTCAGATTTTTCTCTATGCAAACTTTGGAGATAAGGGGGGAACGGATTTTCAAAAAATATTTTTCGTCAAAAGTCGAAAACTATGCGGTCTAAAAAATAAAAGGAAAATGTTTGAGAATGTGCAAATAGCACTCTTCTATATGACACCTCACCTGCTCTAGTAGCCCCACTTTGAATTTTTAAGTCGCCCGTTCAGTCCCTGTTGCAAAAAAAAAAACTTTCTTATTTGCAAAATAATTGGGCAAACGTCTTCTAAAACTATTCCGAATTTCAAGTTTAAGCATTAGTAGTTTTTGAGATATTCAACTGTGACAGACAGACGAGACAGACGGCCAGATACGACTGAGTCGCACCATAAGGGTTCCTTTTTACAATTTTGGTATGGAACCCTAAAAAGGGTCGTGTGAAAAAGGATTTTGTTTTTAAAGTGGTTAGATATGCATGAACAACATAGAATCCCACACACATATGTTATTTAAATCCGTGTTCTTGCTACTACAAGCCAGTAGCTTCTATAAATT
This sequence comes from Omphaloscelis lunosa, assembly GCA_916610215.1. Taxonomy (NCBI): domain Eukaryota; kingdom Metazoa; phylum Arthropoda; class Insecta; order Lepidoptera; family Noctuidae; genus Omphaloscelis; species Omphaloscelis lunosa. The sequence continues at coordinate 8,591,384 of OU744255.1, forward strand.
AATTTGTGACACACTTAGTTATACATTCAGGGCCCGTTCCCCACAATCAGCGTTGGAACTAAATGCAAAGCGTTTTAGAAACTAGACAGGGTACATATTGCTCTTGTTGGAACATGGAACATTATTCATTAGGAATAAAATTTGTAGTAATTATAAAGGTTTACGTTTGAGATATGAGTGCTTGTCTTTTAGTAGTGGTCTCTTTAATTTGGGGTCTATAACCAAACGAAGGAGACTTATTAACTAACTATAGTTAACTATAAAATAAATGTATTCTAAATATTTTTTTTTTCTACTTTTTAGCGTTCCGTAACTCAAAAGGAAAAAACAGAACCCTTATAGGATCACTCATGTGTCTGTCTGTCTGTATGGCTGTCTGTGTGTCTGGCCGTCTGTCACAGCCAATTTTCTTCGAATCTAATGGACGGATTAAGTTGAAATTTGGTACACATATGTATTTCTGTGACCCAAACACAGACGTGTAGAGTAAATAAATTAATTTTGAATATGGGGGTCACTTTTGGGGGCAAACAAGAAAAAAAAGAAATAGTTTTGCAATCTATACCGTGTAACATATCAAATGAAAGAACTTATTACGAAAATTTCTTTTTTTTTTTCATAGTTCGATAATAAATGGATTGATAGATATTTAAGAAAATAGATGAAAATTGACCATTCCCCTCTTATATCCGAAACTACTGAGCCTAAAATTTTGAAAAGAAATACAGAGAATGGTTCTTTACCCATAGATTATAGGAAAACCTATAAGAAGTCTATGGTCTTAAAATAACATGGTAAATCTCTCAATATTGTGCGTACAAACTTACATTTGCAGTTGGAATGTATGGGAGAACACGTATTTCAATTACAATGTTAAGTTTGTGTTTTTGATAAATTCAATTCAAATACGGAATGGCACTTCATTGTGCGTGGTCTTACACGCACTTGCTTGTTTTTTAAATCGGATTGTTGCTAAATAATTAATAGTCCAACTCTTTATATTTATTTATTTAAAAATAAAGGTATTTCTATAATACTTCATACACAAAAATACAGTTCAGTTTTTTTTAAAGGGTTTAAATAAGAAAATAATAGGTACACATTGATGACAAAAATTTATTTTTGCCTACATTATTATACTTAATACTACTTATGATGGAAGAATGTTTTTTTTGCCAATGTTAATTCTTCATGATTTTTCATGCAATCAAATAATCCCTCTTGATGGTCCTTGATGATCTTTCTCTATACACTTATTCTATACAGGTCGCAACAATAATACTTTAAAATAATTATTCAATAGGTAGATACTTCTTCATTTTAAAGCATTATTCAATTAAGCCTCATTTTTTATATCTATAATTTATATTAGCCTCTAATATTTAAATCAACAGATATGATCAATACCGGTTAGTAATTAAAACACTTCATATTTAATGATTTAACGAAATCATCATTGGACAGTGTTAGAATTGAGAAAATCTGTAATTGCCTTTATTTACACTTTTCTAAAGTAAAAAAATGACTTCACTACTCGGTTGATACAGTGCGTGCCACTAAAGATGAGACTTGACATACCACGTGGTTTGACTTGCGCATTAAACGATGTATCGTTCTCTCTCTCCTTTTCCGTACAAAAATGGTAAAAAGGAACCCTTATGGTGCGACTCAGTCTGTCTGTCCGTCTGTCTGTCACAGTTGGATATCGTAAGAAATACTAATGCTATCAACTTAAAATTTGGAAAAGTTTTAAATTATATTTGCCCAACTATTTTGCAAGTAAGAAAAATATAATTTTTAATTTTTTTGCAACAGGGACTGAACGGGGGTCTTATAAAAGAGCGCTATTTGCACATTCTCAAACATTTTTCTTTTTTTTTAAGCCGCATAGTTTTCGACTTTTGACGAAAAATGTTAGAGAAAAATTTGAAATTATTCTATGTGATAGAAGTTTATGTAAATATTACAGGAAAAATAAAACGATGTCTCTAAATACCAAATTTTTTCAGAAATCATCAACAACAAGTATATTAGTTCTACTATCGGTCAAGAGATGGCGCTGAGCTAAATCTGCAATATTCTACACCGCAGTGTGCGGTGTTAAAATTCTCTGACGAATATGGGCCTCACCAATAAAAATTTTAAATGGTTGGAACCCTCGGTGCGCGAGTCCGACTTGCTCTCGATCGGTTTTTTTTAGGTCTTTCTAGCGGTATGAGTTGCGGCCGCGACGGAAAGAGCGCGGGAGGCGCAGTCAATTCTCATCTTTCGTGGCGCGTATTGTAGTTTTGGGTATAATTTTATGCCTATAGATAGGTACGGTATGTCACACGTCAGTGGTCCCAAAACCAGTACTTACATACAAGCTGGCCTCTTATTCTTCTGAAACTCCGTACTTGGATAGGCTAGCTCAAGTTCAAAGTGTTGCCACTGACTGACGGATGGTGTACTGTTCGGTAAGAATATAATAAAAAATAATTATTGGAACATATAAATAACTTCCGATTCTGTGACAAGTAGGTACCTAAAAGTAAGTATAATTATGGTTTTACAGAATGAAGAACCTTTTATAACTAAAAATCTCAGACCAAATGAAAAACAAAAAAAAAGCCACAGTATAATAAAGTTACAGTATTATATCTCGGCAGTGACTTTGAAATAATTACCTACGGCCGTCAGTAACCTTCCGTATCCGTGCGTAACTTCCGCGCACTAGTATTATTACGTACTGATTTAAAATGAGATTTCGAAGCACGTCGTTGCGGCCGTTTTCTATAAAGATATTGTATAATACTGTTACTTATTTATACTGTGACAGGGCGCTGCGAACAATACAGTGAAGCATACCAAAACTAAACCTCCGCTCTGTGCATACACGCTCACATGCACACATTTACAACCATTTACAATCAAACTATAATCAAACTACACCTCACTAAGTGCACACATGTTTACGAAACCGGCCTCACATCACTATTGACAGTGCTATTTCTTGGTTTTTTATTTCGTCTGAGTTAACAAATGTACACTATTTACAATATATTAACACTTTGAGGGAAACTAAACGCTCATAGGCCGTGGCGTTATGAAAACAATAAAACATCTATTGTGTCTCGTTCAGTGTCCTTGAATGCGTTAATAATAATAATTACAATGAGTCTCAAATTATAAAATTAGTGAAATATTTAAAAGATTTTATACAGCAAAATAATTATTATACCTATATGAAAGGAATTTTGGCTCAGCTGCCCTCAAGGCATGATTTTGATACAAATACTAATAATTGAGAAGCATGTTCTGAAAATTCTTAGATAACGGTATTTGTCAAGGGTAAAGAATGTTTTTAGTTGACCAACAATTTGGTCCTTAAAATGTACAGACCGTAACAAAAATGGGATAATTATCATTTTTTTCAGCAAGTTTGTTGTTAGAAATAATGTTTTATCTTCGTTAGTCCCGAAACTCGTCGGGATACTTATTCACTCTAATATTGACATTAAATTAATCAGTTAAAGTCATACAATTTATATAATGTAATTTACCTTTAAAATAATCTGTATAAATAAGATTAACATCTGCGTAGTGAAATATGATGGACACTTTACAACTTAAATAATTTACTTTTTATTTTTTTACTTACTTTGGTAATGGTTTTAAAATCCATAACCGTCTCTTTTGGTTTAATTCAGTCAATTACGAGAATTGATTTATCATAACTTTGTCTAGTTTTTTTCAATTAATAACCTATGTTTTCTTGAAATCTGTTTCCAAAGTAAAATTGGATTGTTTTTAAAGTTTTTCACAAAAATTTAACATATTCGAACCTCAGAAATAAAACTATTTTTTATTTTACTGCACGGAAAAAAGTGATTTATTTTGGTACTACCAAGAAATTGCAATTTGAAATTTTCACCTTACATTGCCTTGTGAAATTAATTGCCGAGTAATGTAAATACAAAATACTTGGTTAACGTCATAACTATATTTACATTAAGCTGGTTTATACAGTAAAAATATCTCTTCATATTTCGCATAGGTACTCAAGATTTAACACGTTGACTGTCCCGTCTATTCTGAGTAATTTCATGGTACGTCCAATGAGTTTTTTTTATAAAGAGCTTTATTTTATGTTCCAAAGAAGGAGTTGAAATGTCGATGACTGCGTATACAGGAGGCCTGGATTTCGGCATGAATTGTAATGCATGCACGTCTTAAATAGATTTTTGTGATTACATAACTGGATCTAAAACCAATGATGAAAGAAAAAAGGTAACACAAGTCATAACTGAGAGTCTTCCTTACAAAGTCTTTTGTCTAACATGTTTCAATGAAGGTCATTGAAGTTTTGTTCTTCTAATTGAGACGTCCATAAAATAAAAATGAAAACACTAAAAAATCGATGGGACATTTCAGTTTTATTTTCACCAATTTATTGTTCATACGTCCCTCGAAAATCGAAGTTCTAGCTCATATGTCCGACTCAGGAAACGCTGTTCAGTTTCCTTTGGCTAATACATTACATGTAATGCACGAACGTCACAGCAAGACCTAAAATATATGACATGTAATGCACGGACAGTCAACGCGTTAATATTTCTTTTTTGTTTAAATAGTCATAAAAATCTGAGTTTGAGACGCGCCGGTAATATTTAAATGAGCGAAGCCACACGGGCACAGCTAGTATGTCAATACAAATGTAGTTTAAATACAAAAGTAAATACAATTTAAGTTTTTGTATTGTATTTCATCTTTGAACGGTAGCATTAATTAATACTTAGGTATAGGCACATAGAGCAGCTCATCGTACGGCACGGCATCGAAAAATTTTTTCGCTGTACTAACAGTGACATTTAGCGCAAAGTCCACGACTGGTTGTCCAAATTCCTCAGTGACTATTCGCCAATTTTCATTCAGGAACTGCAACACTGTGTTACCTGGAAAAAGTTGAGAATCCCAATGAGAATAAATAAATAAATAAATATCTTTATTGCAGAGCACATGATCGATTAAAAAAAAAAAAAAAAAAAACTAGATAAAAAAGTGGCACTCCGGGAGTGCCGACAGAAGTGAAAACTTGAAAAAAAATCGGCACCGCGGTAGTCAACGCGTTGATGTCTTTTCCTCCACGCACCGCGGTAATCAACGCGTTTATGTCTTTTTAATGGTTAAAATCTGGTGTCATCATGGTGTCGCGAAATCAATGGTTTAGTCCCATCTCTAAAACGCCCAACGCGCCTAAAGAAGTTTTCTCTTCAAAAATATAACATTTAAATAAAAAATAATAAAATTAAAAACGAAGAAAGAACGAATTTATGGTGAAGTAGCTTTAACCTATGTCTACTAATAAAAGTCGAATTGAAAAACTTGGTAGGAATGCTTGCGTACAATTTTCAACAGTTCAAATGATAATATGGGAGAAGGAAATGACAATGGCGGGAAACATTCTGAGTTTTAGGATATGATGCCATTTATTTACAGACCTCACTTCCTTAACAAATGTCAGGAGACATTAGTAAGTCGAGGAGCTCCATTTAAGTTTCATTACCTTGTGCGAAAAACAGCTAATGGCGAAATAAAATACAGAACAGAGCTCCGAGATTCCACGTGGAAGTGTAGCTTAATTTTAATTAGCAGTACATTGATTTTATTTAGCATTATTAACCATGCTCGAGTTCTATTCGGTCAGGGCCACGCTAAAAATATTGGAACAGGACTCTGGCTAAAGCTATGATAAAAATGTTGTTTGTGCACTCCTTTCATGTTTATGGAAATATATTTTTTGGAAGACTTTAGATTCTAGTACTTACCAAAACCTCAGATTAAATATGTAACTAGGGTGAAATTTTATGAATGTAGCGTAGCCATTAATTAGAACCATACATGAAAAGATTTGGATTTTTAACGAAGATTTAAGTTAAAGCAAAAGAACATTAAAATTCTACTTACTTAATTCTGGGTTGCCTTTGAAAAGGTTGTTGATCGTATAGATGATTCTCTCGCCGTAATCAAACGTGTACTTGTAGTTCTTGATCCCGAAGTGGTCTCGACCTTCGGCGTCCTTGAAGTACTTAGTGTTTATATTCAACTTGATGATGGAGTTCACTGGAACATTAATATTTTGAAGGTTAATGTCAAGAGCTATAGGTATAAATAATATGAACCTGTACTTTACTCAATGTCTGGTCTCTTTTAATACAGGTATAAACAAGAAATGGCCATGGATTGGGCATGTCATGTCAACAACCATATAATTATTATCATCTATTTATTATTAAAAAATCAAACCCAGCTACGACAAAAAAGTCAACTAAAAAGGTATAAACAAGACATCACAGACAGATAAATTCAAAATCCGGATTCACATGTAACCTGTTTGATTTATGTCGTAACCTATTTAGTTTTCATAACTTTTATTTTTATTTAAACTATTTTGGGGTTATAGTATACATATATTTGAAATTAACTAACTAACCCCTTTCATTTGGTACCCAACATGACACCATTTTTTTTTTGTTCCTCAGTGCGGCCTCTAGAGGGCGCCTTATTTAATTTAATGTGACGTCACATAGCCTATGACAAGATGCTTCTAACAATATCTCGTGTTGCCAGGAAACCCCACCATATATTTTGCCGCTCATAAACTGAGAGGGCGATTGCACACAATGTGTACTCATGTATAATATAATTTAAAAAATGTACCTTAATGGGGTTTACGGTACAGCCAATTAAATTTGGAGATACTGGGGAGACACTACCTACGGCAACCCCAAATTAAAATTGGCAGTACTGTTATAATACAATCAACCGCATTACCCAATTCGTAACCAAATACTTAGGTTCCAAACGCCAGTCTTTTATTTAATAATGATGATCTTGCAACACTTAAAGCTAAACTCATCATCGTTCGAAAAGTAGACGGTAAACTAGAATAAAATATTCGTAAAACAAACATTGCTAAGACATCACAAACAGGCGAACATGCTAACGCAATAACTTTCAATATTTAATATTCGAACGAATGCACGATTTCTATTTCATCGCGAGTTGGCATTGTATCCGTTTATAAAATACATGAAGGCATTTAATTGAAATTTGCAATTTATTTTCATGTAACTTTAGCTGAAATATTGCGTTTCTTAGAATTCGTATCACGACACGAAAATGTATTTAACTCGTGTCTCTTGTGGGGTGCTCGGTTTATTTATTTTGTTCTCTTCACCGCCTACATGGTAATTAGTTTGAACAAGGATGCATGGTTTTCTGTTATTTCCTTTGATCTATTTGACAGTTTGTTACGCGTCCTCAGAATTCAAGGTCAAGCAGACAATTTTAATTGGTATTTTTTGTTTATTTAGGTTTGTTATTGGTTTTCTGTTGAAAGGAAATTTACAAATAGCAAACAGTAACTTTGCAGCAATTTCAAGGCGCTATCTAGGTGGAGTTAAAGCTGACCAGCTTAAAAACTATTAAGAATAAATTAAAATGAGGATTGCCAGACTCGGCCACGCGCACATATGAGAGTGGCGCGAGGAGGCGAAGTGCCGGGACGTAACTACACTGCCGTGAAAAATCACGGCACAGCTCGGACGGGATCTCATAGCGACATGGAGAGTGCAATTGTCGCAACCCAGTGCTGGGTACGCCATAATTGCGGCGATAAGTCCTCTCTTTGAGGAGTGACTGGAGAGGCGCCACGGCAACCTCGCCTTCCGCCTAACGAAGGTCCTCACCAGACACGGTTGCTTCGGGAGGTTCCTGTTCTGAATAAGGCGGGAGAAAAAGCCCGGGTGTCATTATTCTGTGGATCGCCCGGAGGACACGATTGACCATGTGGTGGAGGTCTGCCCGGCTTAAGCAGAGCACCACCGTGTCCTCGTGGAGGCGATCGGCGGCAGTGATCTCTCGCGTCCGGCCCTGGTCCAAGCCATGGTACGGAGCGAGAGGGCATGGGAAGCCGTCACCTCCTCCTGCGAAGCAGTAATACTCGCGAAAAAGGAGGCGAAGCGCGTGAGGGAGAGAAAAATTTCACGTCCTCACGCCCCTAGTCCCCGCAAGAGACGACCTGTGCGTCGGGAATTCCAGGCTGATTCCCGGCCACCATAGCCGCGGGCTTGCGGACGGTTAGCAATGGGTAGCCCGCTCTCCGATAAGGACCAGGCCCGGGTTGACGGTGCGTTGTGTTCCACGCCACCTCAAAGAGATGTCAGCATAACTGACGGGGTCCGCTAGGGCCGACGCCTGCTAGGGTCGTGAGAAAGTCCGAAAGGGAAACCGTGGGCCCTGGCAAAACACAAGCAACTGTAGGAACACGGGTGGGTTTTTGTCAGTAAGAGTCTGACACGCTCTCCCGCTCCGCAAAGACCGGGAGAAGTAATATGATAATTTCCCAACCAAAAAAAAAGGGGTACTGGTTTTCCGTTTGACCCAATAGTTTATTACAGATACATTTTTTCTGGTAGCAATTTGAAGAAGACAGACAGACAGACCACGGGAGCATAGCACAAAAGTGAGGCGGCCCATAATGAACAGGTGGAACAAGGCTGCCAATGAAGATGATGATGAATTTAGAGAAAAGCATTCAGACGTTGAGCAACATGCAGATGAACACAATACTTTGGTCCTTCGATACGCATACACATCAAACTTAACATGCCTGGCAACGAATTGTAGAGAGAAGCATTCAGACGATTTGACTTTTCATTTATTTAACAACATAACATAACATAAAATCACGCCTTGTTTCCCCAAAGGGTTTGGGAAGAGGTGTCCCTGTAGCAGGTTCACCCACATTTCGCCAGTTATGTTTTTTAAAGTCCCATGTAATAGGGGGCGAACCTATTGCCATCAACCGGGCACAAATCCAGACTCCAGGCTGCTACTGAGAAATTTCAGATAGAAAAACCCAATATCACTTTGCCCGACCTGGGAATCGAACTCAGGACCTCATGCTCAGCATTAGCGCTTGCGACCACTAGACCAACGAGGCAGTCAAGCTTATTTAACAACATTATTCACTTATCAAATAACTTACCAATTTTGATCTTGGAGTCTCCTTCACCGTTGATGGGGAACAGCAATAGTCTTCCAACAGCCGTGTATTTACCCTTGATCGTAATGTTGCACCGCACGTCCAAATTAAATATATTCTTTTCTAGCATTGCTCTGAAAAGAAAAACATTTATAACCTTTTAATTTTTTGTTACAACACTTCCTGGGGCGTTTATTTTAGAGTTCCGTAGCACAAAAGGAAAAAACGGAACCCCTATAGGATTACTCGTGTGTCTGTCTGTCAGTCTGTCTGTCTGTCTGTCTGTCACAGCCAGTTTTCTCCGAATCTAATGGACCGATGAAGTTAAAATTTGGTACACATATGTACGTAATTCTGTGACCCATACACGGACGATATATTACTTATAATACTTTATTATTCACTTTTGGGGGCACATAAATTAAAAATAAAAGAACAGTACCGTGTGACATGGCAAATGAAAGGGCTTCCTGCGGGAATCTCAAATATATTTTTTATATAATTTTAATAGAAACACTTATAATGATATTTAAGAAAATCGATGAAAATTGACCATTACCAAAACAGAAGGGCCAATTTTTTTGAAAAAAGTACTTAGAATGGTTCTTTACTCATAGATTACAGGAAAACCTATAAGAAGTCTATGGTTTTAAAATAACATGGTAAATCTCTTAATATTATGTGTGCAAACTTACATTTGCAGTTGGAATGTATGGGAGAACACGTATTTCAACTACAATGTTAAGTTTGTATTTGAGATAAATTCATCCCAACTACCTTCAATGTGCGTAGACCGACACGCACTTGGCCGGTTTTTTTCTTTTTGCTTAACCCTACGAAACTGTTGAAAAAAAAAACAAAATTTGCTACCTGAGGGACCTTCACTGAGTGGTTATTTAATTAGGATTTCCATTTTTAAATACCGACTGTCAGATTTGTTTTTAGGAATTCTCAAACATTGACGTCTTTGCAAACGTGTTTAAGAATACATCTTCGAGTACCTTATTTATCGCAAATGCCTTTTTATACACTCAATAAAATTTTACAGCACAAAAGTTTAAGCAACTGACTTCAGTATTCATCATTTATAAACAAAATGTTTCTCTAAGCCTTTTTATCCCACATCTCAGAACCCTTGGAGCCATATAACAATAGGAAAAACAATTTAGATATGTCATACCCTTTTACCCGACGACAACATAATAAGCTCCATACTTCGTCCCAGAAAAGCCCTATATACGGATAAACGGTTCCTCTTCTATCCTTGAAAGTAGGTTGGGAAGTGCTAGTATCTTCTGAATCTAAATACATGGTCCTTTGTTCTAGAGATTTTGGTGGTGTTTGGTAAGGGTCGATTTTCTAAAGATTTCTAGGTTCTTGAGAGTATTCTTTGAACTACGTAGCTTTGAAATTGTTACCCTAGGGCTGTTGAGTATTTGTTCTTCAAAGGTCGGAATTTCATGTACCTATATCTAAACTTATGTATCACTTGGAGGTGTAAACATGAAATAATAGAACACTTTATGCGATGGACATTTTAAGTAATTTCCATATACAACATGTAAAGAAAACCCTGTCCGGTGTTTTTAGGTATCATACTGAGAATCTTTTTATGCGGTAATTTTCAAGGAAATCAAAAAATAAAATGCGTCTCATTTTTATCAATGGGGAATTTTACTGGGTTATTACATAGGGAGCGGGCGGTGGTCCTTTAGCGGTGTCAAAAGTAATAACTTATGACCCCTGTTGAAAATTTGCACTTTTTTGAATTTGGGGTAATTTTGGTACTAAAAATGCGATTTTAAATAATAACAATAATTTTTTATTTTAAATAATAATAATTAGACTTTTTATTACTTTTAGGTAATGTTATTGCAGTACCTATGAGGCCTTTTCGGATCGGACAGGGTTTTTTATATTGTAGAGTTCGGACTGTTGTCAGATCGAAACAAACTTTTTTCAATTCCCTAGAGTAGATAAGTGCAGTTACAATTGAATAAGTTGCCCTTTTTTGGTTTGAGAAACGCCTCCTCCTTCGCGAGTATTACGAGATGACGGCCTTCCATGCCCTCTCGCTCCGTACCGTGGCCCGTACCAGGGCCGGACGTGAGAGATCACCGCTGAAGATCCCCTCGACGAGGACACGGCGATACACCGCCTAAGGCGGGCAGACCTCCGCGTATGTTCCACGGTCCCAGGCGTTTTCTCCCGCCTTATCTTGAACAGGATCTTTCCTAAACAACCGTGTCCGGTGAGGACCTGCGTCAGGCGGAAGGTGAGGATGCCGTGGCGCCTCTCTAGCCACTTCTCAAAGAGGGGACTTATCGCCACAATTGTGGTGTGCCGCTGGGTTGCGACAATCGCACTCTCCATGATGCCATGAGATCCCGCCGGAGTTCTGTCCGCTGTGCCGTGATTTCTCGCGGCAGTGGAGATAAGCCCCAACGTTTCGCTTCCTCGCGCCACTCCCAGATGTGCGCGAGGAATTTTGCCTCCAGATCCCATGGCGGTAATCCGGCAAGGAAGCTCGCCCCCTCACAGGACACCGTGCGGTATCCTTGGGCCAGCCGGATAGCCATGACCCTTTGGAACGCGTTCAACCGGCGGGCTGGCCGTCGTCCACACCGATGCCCCGTAAAGGGATGGCCCTTTACGGGCCATGGCGGGGCGCGGGGGTCGTGCAGTCCATGGGGACTGAACGACCCCCGCGTAGAGCCACCGGCACGAGGTGTTTGGACTCCCTAGATTGGCAGGCCGCTTCGAGGCAGCCCCGGCCCGCTCCAGTCTGAATAACTGAACCTTTCATATTACTAAACAAGGTCTTAAAATTGACTACATAAAAGAGCATAAGTTTAATTTGAGTTGTCATTTTTATTGATTTTTAATTTTATATTCTTTTATTTCAATTCTATTTTAATTTTATTTGTAAATATATATGCCTATTCTAATACGAGTCTATGTTACTCGAATTAAATTATTTGAATCAGTAATTAAATTAGATAAGGTATTTTTTTCTTAAAACAATAATTTGTCACATCAACATTATCCTTGAAAAGTCCTTTTGTTATATGTATTTAGTAACAAAACACAAAGGGTTTCGTCAACTCACAGAGGCCTGAGAATAAAACCGCATTGCTGTGGTGAGGCAAGATTTTCTTGATAGTTAGGTAAGAGCTACTTTTAAGTAGCATTTAGATTGCGACACGCGTTTTAAAAGAAAATTAGTTTAATGGATGAGTTGCCTTGTGATATATAAGGAAAATAAATGCTTTGGATTATTAGAAGATTTATAAGAACCGGTTGTTTTTAGGGTTCCGTACCTCAAAAGGAAAAAAACGGAACCCTTATAGGATCACTTTGTTGTCCGTCTGTCCGGCTGGCTGTGTGCCAGTCTGTCAAGACCAATATTTTTTTTCAGGAACGCGTGGAGGTATCAAGTTGATATCATATGATATTAATATCAAATACAAATCTATGATCCCTTATAGCTTTAAAATAATCAAGCTTCTAATTCAACGCAATGAAAAAATACGGCCATTTATGTAAAATATTTGGATACTCGCAAATAAATTCGCTCGTACTATTGATTTCTCTGTTAGTGCTCACTTCTGTAAGTGCCGAATTCATAATTTCTAAAACTGTATGTGATTTTTGTTTGTGTATGTCTTAGTGAATAAGTCAATCAAAACCTACAGGATACTTCCCATTTACCTATAATCATGAAATTTGGCAGGAAGCAAGGTCTCATAGCACAAGTAAAGGAAAACGTCCGAAAATCCTTAATTTGTAATTTTATCACTTTTTTTTTTGCAATTACAAACTTAAGTTTACTGTTGGAGAATTAACCGTGACGTATATTGATAGGGAGAACATGTTTCAACTACAAGGTTAGGTTTGTTATTGGGATAAATTTATCCTCACTACGGAACCATTCATTGCGCGTGGTTCGCCACGCACTTGGCCGGTTTTTCAAGGTCATCTTAGTTTGAGCTCGACTAGCTTTTTTTCAAGCCTTGTTTCAAGCGATTTCAAGATTGCCCATTGGCAAAGATGACTTGCATAACTTTCATGCCCTATTTAACCCCTATAAGGAATGAACTTAAAAAATCCTTCCTTAGTCCTCATCGATCATCGTTAAATATCGAAATCTTATGCAAAATTTTGTGCTCCTAGAGACCTGGTGGTTTAAGCTGTGCATTTCTCGTCAGTCACTGAACTTAAGATTTTTATTACGGTAAGTAGATTGAACTAAATTGTGTCAGTCAGCTAGCTTGTGTCAGTATACTGTGGAGGTCTGTCCGGCTTGGGCGGAGCATCGCCGTGTCCTCGTGGAGGTGATCTGCAGCGGTGATCTCTCGCGTCCGTCCCTGGTTCAGGCCATGGTACGGAGCGAGATGAAATGGGAGGCCGTCACCTCCTTCTGCGAAGCAGTAATGCTTGCGAAGGAGGAGGCGGAACGCATGAGGAAGAGGCAAATTTCCCGCCCTCGCAACCCCAATCGCCGCAGGAGGAGACGCCCTGGGAGTCGGGAATCGCAGGCTGATTTCCGGCTATCGTAGGCGCGGGTTTACGGATGGTGAGCAATGAGTAGCTCGCCGTCCGATAAGGACCAGGCCCGGGTCGACGGCGCCTTGTGTTCCACGCATGCCTCAAAGAGATGTCAGCAGGATTAACGGGGTCCGCTAGGGCAGATACCTGCGAAGAAGTCCGAAAGGAAGATCGTGGCCCCCGACAACATGGAAACTGAAGGAACACGGGTGGGTTTTAGGTAGTAAGAGTCTGACACGCCCTCCCGCTCCGCTCAGAGCGGGAGAAGTTATTTGATAATTCCCCACCCAAAAAAAAAAAAAGCTTGTGTCAATATATTTCATTTTATGCAGTCTAATCTTTGTATTGAAATTAATGTTCAAAGTCCAGTTTCATATCAACTTCAAACAATACTGTGGAACTTAAAGACATTGCCGTTCGCTGCTCGGAGCGATACGATTAAAACCGAAGAAAGACTATAGCTTAACGTTTAAACTTTAACGCGCTAGTGTACTTTAAAGTTTTGTTTCTGGATTTTCCGGTTCATAATCTGGGAGATGATTTATTTTTCCCTTTTGTAAGCGTTTTTCTTGTGTCATGACATTGATGGGGAATTTTAACTAAAGTAACCAAGCCAACCAAACCAAGAAGTTTGAAAATGTGTTGCCAACTTTTGCGAAAAGCTGGAACGTCCGGATTATTTACTAACGATTGTTCAAATTCGACTAAAAATACTTAATTTTCAAGATCAATATAATAATTTCCCGAAATATACTTCAATACATTATGCAGAAAACAATAAAATATGCAATAATATTATGTACGAGTATAAAATAGGGGAAGAGCTCAGTATTACTGAAGTATATTTTGATTTTCACTTTATTCCTACTGATATTTTTATAAAAATAAAAACACGTGATCTTATAGGAGTAGAAACCATGGCCTTCAAATATGTCTTCATATAGACAAAAGCATCTTCCCCACAGGAATTTCAAAGTTAAGCTTAAGCTTTGAAACCATTTGAAGCGTATATAACCGTTTCTTTGTTCAAATGTGATTCAGGGCACAGGCCAAGAATTTCCAACAATTTTCTCGTAATTCCTTGCGTAAAAAAGGTTTTGTGTACTCGTTATTTGGACAAGTTTTTTTTTGGTTCCTCACATTTGACCCCTAAAAGGGTTGAATGAAGTGGAAAATCTTTTACTTTTTATTTCAAACTCTTTAATAGAGTAGAGTGGTATCTTTTGTATTTACTTAGAATACTTAACATTTCAAGAAAATCGTATACTTCTGCAATGTTTGTAAATATGCAGTCATTTTATTCTAGGTGCATTGTCTTCACATATAATTATATAATTAATGTAAACAAAATATTGAACATCTTAAAAGAGTAACGGTGGAGTTTCTCGCCCATTCTTCTCCATTAGAAAACTATTTTTTGGAAGGGGCGACTAGAATCAATTCATTTAATTTTTTTTTTTTTTTGTTCGGAAGTGTCTTTTAGGTGCCTAATTGAAATAAATTATTTGACTTTGACATTGACTTTATGTAAAGAAGTCTATCCCTTCATGAAAGTACCACACCAGCCCATCTGGTCTAGCGACGGCGTCGCTGGTGAACAAAAAATGACTGACAAATTTTGTTAATGTTCACAGTTAGACACCGGTTAGTCCCACTTTTGTACACCGGATCATGGGACTACTGAACAAGAAGCTGGAGTCAGAGATATGATAGAAATTATTTAAAAAAAGCGAGAGTATAATAATTCTAACACAAAAATTATGTAAAAGTCCGCCGGAACATCGAGTGTGTTGGTTATATTTTATGTTCTCTTGACCCGCGTCTAGAAATCCTATCGTTTTACCCTCTGGGATCTTCAGGCTTTACCTTTTCTTTTAACTTGTCATACCTTACATGAAAATGAATTGTTTATTTTTCGTAGTGTAGGTTATTTAAAAAGACACTGTTTATTTTGTTGTTACTTGTTCGTTTTATTTACCTAAAAAGTAAAATACAATAGACGTGGATATATTAAGTAACCTGAACCCGAACACGGTGTATTGCCACACCGAGCGCTGAACGTCGCGCCACGCAGTGTTCGGGTTCGCGACAAGTCAATCGACATCCGGAGGATGCCTCGTTGAGAGGTGAAACACGTGTCAATTTCTTTTAAGGTTTTATATAGCTCTTTAGAAATAGTTAAGCAGAATAGGTTACTAAATATATCCACGTCTATTGTATTTTATAATGGATTTCCGCAAGGTCACGCCTCAATGAATTAACTAACCTAAAAAGTACCTATAGTATGTAATTTAGTGATGTATCTACACATTTATTAAATTGTACATAGAATTTAAAAAAATATATATATTATAATTATTAATCTGTATATTATATTCAGTGATGTCGCTATGTTTGTTTATATCGCTATGGTATAGCTTCATATACATTAGTGAATGTTCAAGCAATGTGGTTGAATACCAGTAATATTACATAAATAAATCTAATATAAATCCATTAGCAGTAAATAGATTTAGGTATTTAGCATACGGCCTTCAGTTACCATTCAAAAAGCACAACCGTACAACTACAAGCGTGGGATGATAAGTTACTTTGGATAATTCTCGTAATTTTCTAGGACAGTTGTAACATATAACACAATATGATAGCCGTTACAATTAGAACATTACGTTGTCGGGTCCAATGCCATGATTTGTTTTCAGAAACACGTTTATTTTTTTTATTCTAAGCGGAATTTTGAAATGCACCATCTGATTGCACAGCAGGTATTTAACGAAAATAAATTAAATAATTACCTAGTTTCACAGCAGCGACCGAGTGTTATTTTTTATATGTTTCTTACTATGTTCATTTTTAATATATTTTATAGGTTATGTATTTTATTTTAGTGTTTTTCTGGTGTGCAATACAGTATAAATATAAATAAATAATAGTACATTACTTCAGAGGGAAGAAAGTGACAGTTCCATACCGAGATTATGGCATTTGCGCCACGAGCTTGCGAGGGGCGCAAACCATTTGAGGTATGGAACTGTACTTTATCCTGAGGGATGTATAGTGTTTTTTATTACACCTACGAGGAAAATTATGGACATAAATGCATATAAATGTTTATATTTAGTTAAAAATAATGTCGTTTTTAATTTTCTGTATGCACCAAGGAGGTTGGTAACTGGTAAAAAAAAAACTCTATGTGGCCAGTAACAATTTACTTGAAATTTAATTAGTAGACAGTTAAAGTCTCTTGGCAGTATGACTGCTGACAAATTAAAAAAAAAAAGAAAAACCGGGTATGTAATGGAATTTCATACATACTTCCCACCCTTGGGTCGGAAGGATTTTCATACAAACTTCCATACCTTGGGATGAAAGGATTTGAAGGGCGGGATAAAGGCGTTTCTTCCCTCTAATTGGTATAATTAGTATGTATTTTCAGAGCAGGTGTGATAAAAATAAATTATTTTTATAGCCACTCCTTAAGAGACTGATCCCCGGGACGTATTGTTGTCAATTTATTTGAGTATTGGTAGCTCCAAGATCATTAAGTGGTATTATGCCCAATAAAGTGTTGAAAGGGAGATGGGTATGGCTGCTCTTAAAACAAGCAACAAAACATGACTTGGAATTAACAAGTCTATCTTATTCATGAACATCTTATTATTTAAATGGGTTTTAGCTTCAGTTACAAACAAAACAAAAAAAAAACACCGTATTTGTGAGATATTTCTTGACGGCATATGAAGCCAAGTCAGAGGCGCATGAGCGGCTTTAAAACTCTGACACCAGGTTAGTCACTAACCACACGAAAAGATGAAGAAGCTTCAGTTAAATGAAAATAGAAAGTACGGGTAGGTAATTATAAAGTTTTTACGATTACAATCACAATTTCTCTCCCCTTATCCTTTTAAATGACAGCTGTCAAACGCATTAAAAAACGTCTACCCGTGACCTTGGCGTGGCCCCGCCCCTTTTGGAACTACTTGCGTTTAAACCCCGATTTCCCGCTATTTTACTATGAAACCCATATAAAACTATAACTGTTTCGTAATCTGTAATGCATCCGTAATGCTGTTCTTATCACCAATATTTCCTATTGGTGATAAGAACCATAAGAATTTGGATTACAATAAAACGAGCATACATATTTACACTAAAAATAAGTTTTGTTATTTTCACCCATTGTTTTCATTTAAGAACATAAATATCCTAATTCTGCATATTTTTGATTTGACAGCTGCCGTAGTACAGCCGCTGTCAGTTGCAATGTTATCCCAAATTATTTGGGAGAGGCGCAACATAATTATGTCTTTTTCTTTCATACTTCTCTTTATGTCGTCATCTTTAACGAATACAATATTCTTATGAATATATTGACACATTTTTATTCCAATATTTTTAAAATTTTACTTACTCGACATTTAAGACTTGACATTTTCGAAGACCCGTTGCCTTCCCGCCGTAAAACGTCACCTTGATGCCAGGCAGCTGTATAGGCAGTTCTTCAATGATGAATGGGTCCAACGGTGGTACACCCAGCTCTGGTAGACCTTTGGAGAATTGTGGTATCGCATCCTGGGTCGCTTTTATTAGGCAGGCCGGCTCTGTGTTGTTGCAGGGATGGATGAAGTCGGCTGTGGATGGAGATAAAAGGCTGTTAAGAATTAAAGGAAATCTATTTGTTTAGCAGAGATTATAAGGAACACAACATATTCTGCAAATAAAAATAAAATAAAAATTATAAAAAAATAATTTGGAAGAAATATCTCTTTCAACAGCTCATGTTGTAAACAACAGATTAGTTAGCCAGCAAGATAGGTAGCAGGGCTGACTTTTCAGGGTGTACGTGAGCAGGTTCTAGGTTACCTCCATATTTTTTATTTATTTAATACTTCAAGCTCAATGTACAGAGGCGGACTTAATGCTTATGGTATACCAATAGTCATTCGTCGAGTTTCTTTTAATAATTGCTGAACATCGGTTTCCAAGTATAAGCGAGCTGTCCACCGCCAGTGAAACTAAGTTAGTTTAAGGTTAGTTTAACTTGCCGGTTTTTCATACATGTGCACCCACATGTATGAAAAACTGGCGAGCTAAACTAAACTAACTTAGTTTAGCTGGTGGTGAACGGCCCGCTTAAGCGTTATAGACAAGAATAATAATGGTCATCATAAAATAAAATAAAAAATATGTACCAGCCGATTTATTATTCCACTGTGGGGTAAAGGCTCCTTGTCATACAGAGAAGGCTTGAACATAGATCATCACGCATCATGGTCATTGCGACGGATAAATTATAATTAACATAATAAATTAATTAATTAATTCCAAAGTTCCGACTTTACATCTCCGAAATTCCGGTTCACCTACCGGCTTAAGGCTCCCGCAAACAGTGCGACGCGATGACGCGCCGCGACACCGGTAGAACAACTTCCGAGAAGTTTTCATGTACATTGTTCCACTAGAGTCGCGTTGCGCCGTCGCGTCACGCCTGTTTGCTAGCCTTTACCATGTCCAAAGTTCCGGCTAACCATCTATAAAGTTCCAGCTCACCATCAACGAAGTTCAATTGGAAATTATCGTTGGCACGCGAACGCTGCGTTCCAGACGACCCCCCTCCGGCATTTCCAGCTATTCTCAAGCTCCGTGCCGGATCATTTGGAAGAAAAACGCACGGCAGTGCGCGCTAGGTCTTACCCGTGGCCATGTCGAGCTGAACTACGGGTCTGGCGAAACCATTAAGTCTCGTTAAGAAGTTAGAATTTGCCGGTAGGCTATCGTTTTAAGACACGCGTTAATATAAATAACTATGCCAATAAATGTGGCGATCTGAGCCCAAACAATAATAGGAAACATAAGTGTACCTTCGAAACGAAAATTAAAGAAGACTTACCTAATCATCATTAAAGATCTAACTCGAAGGTACTAAACGTACTACTCAATGTAGACAAGCTTGAATGCTCCTTGAAACCTCAATGAAATGTTGCATGTCTGTAGGCAATCCGTATCATTGAAGCGTATAATTTTATTATGATTATAATATGATTATTTGATTCAACCAGAGGAATGATTTCTGACTGAAAGACAAGCCGATTGCCTAGCATAACTGACCACGGTACCTATACAAATACTTACATACTGCATCGCTTTTAGAAGCCTTATTATTTGTTTCTTTTAATGTACAATTGTACAGTCCCACCAGTGGGGAAAGGTAGGTAAATGTGATGGTAGGAAAGGTACTTTTGTTTCCATTTGACATTATATACCTAGTCTTATTTTATTTTATATTTCTTATTGCTGTGACCACATTGACATTTCTAATACATTTTTTTTTATAATTCCAATGATCTGCCGCTTATTCTTGATTTTTTATTTGGTATTGTAAACTTTTGCATGCCCACGTGACGGTAAAATATGAAGAACTATACACGGCTACACATCAAGCTATATAATCCAGTTTATGCTGATGTCGCATTGTATTATATTTCCGTACAATGCGAGGTTAGCTTAAACTGGAAATGTATAGCTTGATGTGCAAACATGGGTATAGTACACATACTATACCCATATTTGCAAAGAAATAAATGATTTGATTTGATTTGTAGACCATAACACACCATAGAGCCATAGAGCTCCGTATCTATATTTCAGTGGTCTTCTCTACCCGTATGACCGAATCGAAGTCGTCACACCAGCACTTCCTAGGCCGACCTTGATGACGACTCCAGACTTTAGGCACTCATTGCATGACGACTATGGCCAACTGTCCTGATGCTTTCGAAACATTGATATGACCAGCGCAATCCCACTTCAGCAAGTTAAATAGCTTATAGCCTGCCTCAAGAATCGGGCTATCAAATGAAAACAATTTTTCAAATCTTAGTAGTAGTTCCAGAGATTAGCGCGTTTAAACAGACAAATGAAAAAACTCATTTTTAGTTTATAGATGTTCAAGAATGTATAGTTTATTGAAAATGTTAGCTCGTAAAACATTACAAAGTTTAGAAACAGTGCTTCAACTAATGAGTGAAGGTACTGATTCAGTATAGTTGGGCAACACTACACTGTAGACATTTCGCGATAGGCTCACGCGATCTGTTAAGGGGATGGTATGCATTTTTAATTTCCTATTACAATAAAGCTGAATTAACGTTACGTAACTAGTTGCGCAAATTTAGCTATTGATTGATAGTTTCAGGTATAAATATATAATTATTTACACGTGAAACTCAATTTGCCTCGCCTTTTCCCAACTATATTGGGGTCCGCTTCTAGTTTAACCGGATGCAGCTGAATACCGGTATTTTACATCGAGGGTCTGCCTATCTGACCTCCACAACCCAGTGACTGGTTAATACGACACGCCTTGCTAAGACTGGTTGTCAGACTTTCGGGCTTCTGACGAACCGCAACGACTGTCAAAGATCCACGAACGTCAACCAGGACCAACGGCTTAACGTGCTTTCCGAGGCACGGAGGAGTCTCAGTATGTAAAAGTGGTCACGCATCCACGGACCAACCCCGGCGAGCATAGTTTAACCTGTTGGATCGACCCGTGCGGTTGTTATTACTTAGCCACGAGCTCCTCTATTTTCACGTCAAAACTATCAGTGTATAATTAAGTTTGCGCAACTATGTGGTTTCGTAATGTAAATTCAGCTTAATAATACCAGTTGTTGTGCTGTTACTGTCCGAGTACAGGGCAAAAGCCTCTTCTCATAAAGAGAAGCATGAGCATTAATCACCACGCTGGCTCAAGACGGGTTGGCGATATCAGACTTATATTTGTCAGGACATCCAAAATAAACTTAGAAAGTACATATGAATTGAAAAAGTCACATTTTTCCCGGATTTGAATCCACAATATCGTGCATAAAAAAATCCGACCTTAACCTCTGGGCCAACACAACATTATCTAATTACCTTTATTTTTAGTTTTGCAAAATAAAGATGGTAAATATTTAGTTTGTTTTTTAATTAATTTCGTGAGTCGAGTTATCTCAAGTATCAGAGACTTATGGTAGGGAGCGAGAATGGTAGGGAGAGGCAAATTTCGCGCCCTCACGCCCCTAACCCTAACCGCCGCAGGAGGAGACGCCCAGGGCGTCGGGAATCGCAGGCCGATTTCCGGCCACCGTAGGCGCGGGCGGTGAGCAATGGGTAGCTCGCCGTCCGATAAGGACCAGGCCCGGGTCGACGGCGCGTTGTGTTCCACGCGCGCCTCAAAGAGATGTCAGCAGAATTGACGGGGTCCGTTAGGGCCGATGCCTGCCGGGGGTGCGAAGAAAACCGAAAGGGAGATCGTGGCCCCCGGCAACAGGGCAACCGAAGGAACACGGGTGGGTTTTAGTCAGTAAGAGTCTGACACGCCCTCCCGCTCCGCCCAGAGCGGGAGAAGTTATTTGATGATTTCCCACCCAAAAAAAAAAAAAAAAAAAAAAAAAAAAAAAAAAAAAAAAAAAAAAAAAAAAAAAAAAAAAAAAAAAAAAAAAAAAGTATCAGAGACTTTTTTAAATCCAATTATTCGTCATAAAATTGTTCTTTTAATCCTAATGAATATTGATTTTAGAGTGCAGAATATTTAAAACAATCCACGGCATGGAAATGAAATATAATTTACCAACTATAAAATTACATTTTCGCAATAAAAGAGATTCACAACATCCTACGCATTGTCACAAAAGCGTCACTATTTATCCCAAATAATCCTCAACAGAATATCATGTTAGAAGATTCATTTACAGATCAAACAAAAGGTATTTCGCAGTTAAACCTTGGAGATATGTAGCACACACGTACTGTCATAATATACGTAATTTAACAAAAATACGTTTCTGGCACAGTCCGTAGCTCGCGTCTTTGTACGTGTGAGATAATTATGTTTCAGGCTTTTTGTAATTATTTAAATTAAATGTAATTTAAAGTAACATCGCGTCGACCATCGCATAATTTAGTTACCTTTTATGGTTTAAAATGAAAAACATCACTTACTTGTTGGTTTTTAGTATTTAATCTACAAGTTAATATTCTTCACTTCATAAATTCATGCAAAACAACATCCCCTTAATATCTCGTCGAGCCATTGATTACAAACGTGCAATGCACGGAAAACATATATTACTGGTAAATCCTACAATCCTACATATCTGCATGTTTCATCACACGGCGTAGGCTCCTTTATGGGCATGCCTTAATACCGGAGACATTTTATGGCTGAACTTGACCCAGTTCGTGCAAACTGTTTAACTTCGTTGTTTATTTTATTGTCCCTGTGACAGTAATGGCTTCGTTTGACAGGTCATAAGCATATATGTAGTTTATTTTTTTTTACATTGTCCATTTAAGAGCGTTTATTCTTAAAGTAGGCAACGTCGCAAACAGATGTCAAATACACTGATCTTAAAAACTTAGTACCACACTTTTAAAATTGCAATTTCTTTTAAACCAGTGAAGTCAGAGTTCTGAAATAAAAAACGTTTTCAAGCAAATTTCATTAACTTTCTTTGAAATTCTAGGTTATTGAACATTAGTAACGTTTTTAACTAAAAACCAAAAAATATCCGTTTTTAACTTACTGGCAAAAAAACTCATACAACATTTATAAGTATGTTTTAGGCCTTATTCACATTTTAATAACTGGTATTGCCTTCTTGGGATCTGATGCAGCTTCGAGCCGGTTTGGCATACTGAAGACGAGGTTTCGGAAGCGACGTTGGGGAATATTCTCCCATTCTTCCAACGGGGCCTGTTTAGGACCCTGAGGGTAATAGGAGGTGGTCTGTAGCTTCTGACCAGCCTTCCGAGTTCATTCCAGGCAAGCTCGAACGGGTTGAGATCAGGACTTCGTGATGGCTAAGCCATCAAGTTGATACCAACCTCCTGAATGTACTCTTGTACGACCCGAGCGGGCGTTATCCTGCATTAGTATCGATCCATCACCCAAATTTACTAAATATGGCCCTGCATACTCATTAAGGATCTCTTGAGCATATTTTTCCCCAGTGAGAGTGCACTTGTCTATGAAGACACTAGCTCTGTGCGACCTTCTGAAGAGATGTCAGCCTAGAGAGATAGCATTATTGGACTCTTTCTGTGAAGCAGGCTCGAATGTATCGCTCACCAGGTCGCCTGTACTCTCTTCGCCTTCCATCGGAAGTGAATAGTCAGAATCGAGACTCATCAGTGAACTTTAAATATCTTGTGAACTTTAAAAGTTATTGCAATTTCAAAAGTGTGGTACTAAGTTTTGAAGGCCAGTGCATTTGGCTGTTTTGATTAATTTGGCAATATTACTGTATGGAAATATGAAATGTAGCTAACTAGCTAACAAGAATATGAAATGAATTGCAATATTATAACACTGAATTTGATGTTGTAACCGTTTAAGGTGAAAACTAAATATTCGGTGTTGCGATATTAATTATTGCATTTCATACTTTGTATCTGCCATTGCACTACCGTTTTGAAATATGCGTGCTTCAGGATCCTCTTGCGTGCAGATATCCACTTATTTCTCTACTATTAGATACTATTTACTATTCAAAGTAATCTTGATGCGAGCATTAAAATGATATAATGTTTGAAAATAGGTACTTTGATACTTATCAGTGTAAATAACAGTTATAACCTTCATGCGATGAAAATAAAATGATTTATACATGCAACTAGACAAAACTATGTAAACGCCTCCGATTGCTAAATGTTGGGAATTGACAGGATCCTCTTGAATTTTTTTTTTGAAAATACTCACACTACCCCAGTGACTAATAAAAAGGTTGACACTCACGAGTAATTACCTACATAAACGTAATTTACGGTTTTTTCGGCTCAAACTGAAATTTTCATAGTACTAAACTTTCAAAAATCTGTTCTGCTAATTCTGCTTTAAACTCATACCTACATTAATCAAATAAAAGGGAGGCATGCTGCTAAGTGCTAAATGTCAACAAGAAAATCTCCATTCATTTAACAATTTTCACTTCAAGTAAAGTTTAACCGATACTTGTAACTAACTAGAGAATCCAGTTTGTTGGACTATAAAGCCAATGTTACAGAAACTAGAACTTCAACAACAGACACTCTGCGCCCGGCACCGGTGGCGGACGGTCGTGTTGCGCTGCGCTGCTGTGTACAAGAGTTCCCGATTTTCCGGCTCAAGCGTTCCTTGGTGGTTCCCGAGTCCTCTCCGTAGTCACCCGACTACCATCACGTCTATTAATTGGGGTCTTTTTCAAGACACAATTAATATCGACTTTCTTTAAGATTGTCGTTCAAAAACGTTCGTCGAGGCAATTTTGGCCCCTTCCGGGCAAAACCACAGTTTCGTGGTCCTCGGTGGATACCTTACGGTGCCAACGAAACCGAGGGGGTGTTGACCCAATCACACCCGCCGATCCCCTTCAGGGTTAGGCAGTCAATTGGCCGGGTCCCAGTGTTCGGCCTTGGGGGGTCTCCTAGTCGGCACTGGTGACAGTTTTGCCTCCACAGCGACTCACCTAGCGTGGTCGGGTATATCGATACCCTTCACACTAGACTGGATAGGACCCCGTTGCACAATAAGATAGGCAACGGGCAAAAGCAAGCTTAGGGCTCACCCATAGGCACACATCCTCCCTGTCTACACCCGACAGGGAGGGATTACACATCCCCGGCATACCCACCGGGGAGTTAGGATAGTAGGAAGTTAGTTAGGGAAAAATTCACGCGTAAAGTCTCTCTTCCCCCGTCATTATGAAGGACCCGGTAAAGTGCCTAGCGCTCTTTATCAAGTTCTTCCAGGGTGTACTCGAAGAAGAGCCCGCCCTGAAGACAAAGTATGGAGCTCGGTTCGCCAGGCTCCAAGCTGAGTCAGAGTCCCAGTCATGTCCCTCTGACAATAGCATCGCTAGCTTTAGCGATGCTCTAGAATCCCCCCCGGCTACTGAGCCATCTAGACCCCTTAGTCCGTCAGAGTCCATGGACACTGACGCCCCCATCAGCGCCGCTTCCTCAAAGCGGCCCACCACCCCGTACCCTTATGGTTCGGACGACGACGAAGCAGAGTCCGCCGCTTCTTCTTCTTCCTCATCCTCCTCCCAATCCGACGATGGTTTTACAACCGTCCAAGGAAAGGGCAAGAAGAGGAAGAACAAGAAGCAAAGCTCGTCCCAGGCCAGCAAGGTCGTTGCCCTTGAGGACTTAGACTTTGCTCCCTCGTCGCCCGCACCACTGGTACCGTCCTCAAAAATCTCTCCCGCTACCCCCGCGACTTGCGCTATAGTAGCTTCCCCCTCCACCCCTCGTCCGATTACGTCATCCGCTAGCTGCGCTACAGTAGCTTCCCCCTCCACCGTTCGTCCGATTGCGTCATCCTCCGCGAAGGATACCCCCGCGCCTAACGCTAACGCTAAAAAGATCCCTCTCCCGCCTCCCTTGTTAATCCAGGACAAGGGAAAGTGGACCGACATATCCAAATGGTGTGTCGACCACAAAATAAATTTCTCCAGCGCCCGAAATACCCAGCAGGGTATTAAAGTCAATGTCCCCACGTCGCGCGACTATAGGGACCTAACCCGTCTTCTGAGAATGAGAGGTGTGTCATACCACACCTACTCACTCCCAGAGGAAAAACAGATCCGCGTAGTGATCAAGCGTATCCCTCGCGAAATCCCCCCATCCGACATTCTAGAGGACCTTCAGTCACAGAAAGTCCCCGTAGATGAGGTCCACCGCATGCACCGCTCTAGAGGCGGAGAGTCATACGACATGGTCCTCGTCATCTGCCCGCCCGTAGAGGGCCATCACCCGATCTTTCAAATTCGTTCCCTGTGCAAGCTCACAGGGTTCGAAATTGAAAAACCCCACAAGAGTGGCATTGTCGGCCAATGCCACCGCTGCCAGTTATATGGTCACTCGCAGAGGAACTGCCATGCTACACCTAGATGCGTCAAGTGCCTAGGTGAGCACGGCACTTCCGACTGCCCCCGTCCAAAGGATCGTTCCCTTTGTACCGACCTTCCCAGCTGCGTCCTATGCGGCAAACAAGGCCACCCGGCCAACTACCGCGGTTGCCCCAAAGCCCCTAAGGCCTCTTCTCCCAAACTGGCCAAGCGTTTCGACGCCCGCCAGCAAAGGGAAGCTCCCTCCTCTTATAGGATTCCCTCATCCCATTTGCCCCAACGACTAAGCCCTCAGAGGCCTAGTCCGTGGAGTTATCTCCATCACCAGCAGTCTTTCCCTGCCATGGTGCCCTCTCAATTCAGTAACTTCCCTCCCCCTCCCCCCCGCTCCCCTCCTCCGCCTTATGGATCCCCGTATTCGCGCCGCCGCGCCACCCGCGCCCCCTGCGCCCTCTGCGCCCCCTGCGCCCTCTGCGCCTCCAGCGCCCGCCGCGCCCCCCGCGAAACCCACGTCCGCTCTTAAAGCTACGCGTCCTTCTCAATCCACTCCCGTGGCTACCCCCAACGTCTCCGTTGACTCGTTCAACGTAATTACGTCAACCTTCTTGGCCTTCGTCTCCCCTCGCGCAAAGACAATGGCCAACGAAATCCTTGCGGCCCATGGCAATCTCCTCCAGATCCAGGCCATCTACAACGCGTATCCGGACATTACGCAAGCCCTAACCTCCCTCGCTACTAAACCCCATTATGGATAACACGGTCTTAGCTAGGTTCAAACCGCGATCCCTAATAATAGGTTATTTCAATGCAAACGGCATTAAAAATCAACGCGAAGAGATTGCGGCTTTCCTCCGCGATCATCAAATAGACGTCCTCTTAGTCCAAGAGACTTTCCTAAAACCTTGCAACCGTAACCCATCAATAGCTAACTACCGGATAGTTCGCAACGATAGGTCACGTTGCCATAGAGGAGGTACCCTGATTTACTACAAAAAGCAGCTTCACTGCATCCCAATTGACCCTCCTCCCCTCTCACGATTAGAAGTTTCGGCCTGCCGCCTCGGCATGTCAGGCCACCAGCCGATCACTCTCGTGTCGGTCTATCTCCCCCCCGCTAATACTTCGGAGAATTTCCAACTCCTCTCTGACGACCTCTCGATTCTACTCACTATGAGTAACTCGCTCATTTTAGCGGGCGATTTCAATGCCAAACATCCCTCCTGGAATAGTTCGGTAACTACTACAAGAGGCCGACACTTGTTCGACCTCTCCCACTCTCTGACCTTTGACGTCATCGCACCAATGACTCCCACCCACTTTCCGGTTAACGTAAATCATGCCCCTGATATCTTAGATGTGGCGCTCCTTAAGAACGTCAACCTAAGACTAGACTCCATAGAAGCTATTAACGAGCTCGACTCTGATCACCGTCCGGTAGTCATGAGATTAGACCCCCGCATAGGTCTCCGCGACCCAAACTCTCCCCCTATCACTAAGAGGATCACGGACTGGAAGAAAGTAAGCACTCAGCTGAAATCCAACACGTCCCCTCAGTTAGACTCTATTCCCGACGTGTTCAACTCTATCGCAGACACGACGTCCGCGATCGACTCACTCACTAATCACGTACAAACCGTCCTGAACGAATGTTCAAGGGAGGTTACAGTGACGGACGACCGTCACTGGAGCTTGCCGGACGATGTGCGTGCATTACTGACTGAGAAGAACGCGGCCGTCCGTGCCTACAGTAGCTTCCCCTGCCCCGCAAACAAAGCCCATATGCGCTATTTACAGAGATCTGTAAAGACACGCATACAGGAGCTGCGTGACGCGGGCTGGGACAAGATGCTCGGCGAACTAGAGCCCAACCATCTGGCATTTTGGGAACTTCAGAGGAAACTCAAATCCCCTCAAACTTCCTCCATGCCCCCCCTGACCCGTCCCGATAAGACCATAGCCTTCGAGGACGTTGAAAAGGCAGAATGCCTGGCCGACACCCTCGAGGCCCAATGCTCACCCAGCTCCCTGCCAGTAGACCAAGCTCACCTCCTAAAGGTCGACGCTGAAGTCGAACGTAGAGCCTCTCTCCCTCCTGTCGACGACCCTGATTGTCCACTGCCTCCCGTCGCTCCAGACGAAGTGCACGACATTATCAAAGGTCTTAAAGCTCGTAAAGCTCCCGGTTCAGATGGACTCACCAATAGGGTGATCCAATTATTCCCTGCCCACCTGATAATGCTTTTGACTACCATCTTCAATGGTGCCTTAAGCAACAACTTCTTTCCCCAGTCGTGGAAAGAAGCCACCGTCATAGGTATCAGAAAGCCCGGTAAACCCAGTACCGACCCCTCTAGCTACCGTCCCATCAGTTTGCTCAAGGTTCTCGGAAAAATCTATGAGAGGCTTATTTACAAGCGTCTCAGAGACTTCGCCGAGACCAAGGGCCTCATCCCCAACGAACAGTTCGGCTTTCGAACTGAGCACTCTAGCGTGCATCAGGCCCACCGCATCATTGAGTTCATAAGCGATGGTTTCCAACGCGGCTCTTTGACGGGTGCAGTTTTCTTCGACATTGCGAAAGCATTCGATAAAGTCTGGCACAACGGCTTATTATACAAGCTGTACCAACTCGGCGTGCCGGATCGTCTCGTACTCATCTTACGGGACTATCTATCGAATCGCGTATTCCGCTATCGCATTGAAGGAGCACTTTCCTCTCCCCGCCCCATTCGTGCAGGAGTCCCTCAGGGCTCCGTGCTAGCTCCCCTCATGTTCACGCTATTCACTAGCGATATTCCAAACCCAGGTAGAAGGACGCATTTCGCTCTGTTCGCAGACGATACGGCCATCTACTTTAGGTCTAGATACCCCGACAATATCGCCCACACTCTCCAAGGCGCAGTCAATCGACTCGCTGCCTGGTTTCGAAAGTGGCGCATAGAAGTCAATCCCGAAAAAAGCCAAGCGGTTCTCTTCTCGAAACCGCGCACAAGGCTTAGAGACCCCCTCCCCCGACCTCTCACTATGTTCGGTAAGCAGATCCCTTGGGAGAAGCGAGCCAAATACCTAGGTGTTTTCCTCGACCACCATCTCACTTTCGCTGAGCACATAAAGAAGGTTCGTTCGCGAGCCGCTTTCGCTCTCGGTAGGCTCCACTCCGTCCTAAACGCACGCAGCAAGATGTCACTTAAGTGCAAATTGCGAATCTACACAGCGTGTATTCGTCCCATCATGACCTATGCGGGTGCCGTCTTTGCTCATGCAAAACCCCATCATATCCATAGGTTGCAAACGCTCCAAAACCGATTCCTCCGTAGGGCCACAGGTTCCCCCTGGTATGTTAGGAACGAGAGTCTCCATCTCGACCTTAGAATTCCCACGATCCACCAATTTCTAAAACGCCTTGCAAAGCGTTACTTCGATTCCGCGGTCAAACATCGCAACCCTCTGGTTGTCGAGGCCGCCAGTTATGTCCCAAGTAGGATTAGCCGTACCCGCCGTCCTAGGCACATTCTCACCGACCCAGATGACCCCATAACCCTCCTCCAGGAGAGCAATAGGGCCACTAGCACTCTACACAAATACAGACGCCTCCCGTCATTCCGACCTCGCCGTCGAGGTCCTTTGCGATCGCGTCCGCGCCCCCGAGTAAATGATACTCCTCCCCGACCCTTGCTCGATAACGAGGTGCCAGCAGTGGTTTCGGCTGTGCACGTAGCTTTAAATTCCCCGATTAATAATAATGATCAAAACCTTGATCCAGCCCGTCCCATCTTTGATGTCCTCCCTCCGGTGACGCCCTAAGCCGAGGCTCGTACCCCACAGGGGGTGCCCTTAGCGAGCGTTCACCTAGCTTTTTAGCTTAGTTTTGTATGCCCCTGGCTGGAGGCTTTGAGTGTAGCAGCTTAAGGCAACCACAGGATTGACCGGTTAAGTAGTCATGACCTCAGAGGTCAGCTACGAGATGCCCTACAGAAAAAAAAAAAAAAAAAAAAAAAAAAAAAAAAAAAAAAAAAACTAGAACTTCGAGGCATCCAGTTCTGTGTCACAATCAAACTGGTTATCATGCACCTTGGATCCACAACGGGTGAATGGCATGTCGTGCAGTACCACTCCCGCGCTGCAGTGTGCTAAGCACATGGCTTTTAAATGCATTTCTTGTTGTACTTTACCTACATACGTCTGTAGTCAAGAATTTTCCACAGGAGAAGATTTTCTAGCAAAAACCTTCTTTATGTACAGAAACTAAACAGCATCCTATCAATATTTATCTATCATCATTATTGCTCGTAACTCCATTTACATCTTATTTCCTTTATTTAATTTTTAAACATATTAATTACATTTTAAATATTCATATAAAAAGAAAAAAAAAAACAATTAAAAATATAAAATATAGTATCCCACCGGTGTCGGGAACAGGGTCCAAGCTACCGGTGGTCAGGGCTCCTGAGAGAGGAACCTCCTGACAATACGCGACGTGTCCAGGAGTACCGCTTTCTGGATTAAGCCCTTGATCCAGCTGCCTACCGAGAGCTTCTTCAGGTGTTGGTCGAGGCTCTTGGCTATTATGCCATTAGCCGTCACATTTTATTATTTTTAACATTCAAATAAGTTCTCCCGTTTTATTTTTCAGTAGTGTCAACATTATTTACACACACGTATTTACATGATTTTAAAACTAACAGACTTAAAATAATATTAATAATATGTACAAGTATATAAAAGGGGAAGGGGGAAATATAGGGCGACATAAAATTCGTTAGTATCGCTGGCAATAGGAAAAGTATAGTTTTGTTGCCTCGTATCTACATCATTTGGTACTTCAACTGTGAAAACAGTAAGAAATAATGGGTTAAGGTTTCTTTTTGTATTGGTTTACTATAATTATGTTTTGTGGTTGAATCACTATCACTACATCTTCTTCTTTTCGTGTGGTTAGTGACTAACCTGGTGTCAGAGTTTTAAAGCCGCCCATGGGCCTCTGACTTTGCTTCACATGCCATCGAGAAATATCTCTCAGGCATGTCGAAACGCACGATACTTTCCTTCAGCGTGTTTGAAGCAATTGATAATTATACTACATACATACTACATAATATAAAACATAGTCCTCCCCGCCACGTCTGTCTGTCTGAACGCGATAAACTCCAAAACTAGCGAACGGATTTTCATACGGTTTTCACCGGTGAATGGAATTATTCATAAGGAAGATTTAGGTGTATAATTTATTAAAGTTTTGTGTAAAATAGCTGAAATATGACGATGTAAAATACTACAAGTAGGCCGAACATAAGTAACATTTTTATCTAACCCTTGTGTTCGACGCAACAGGCTGATACGACAATACGACAGAAAATAAATGTAGGCTAAATATGCTCCGCTACCCGTGCGAAGCCGGGGCGGGTTGCTATTGTCATAATATTTTGACATGGAGCGACCGCCATGTGACTTCTATAACCCCACTTCTGGACTTGTGGCGTTAGATTATATTATTTTAATTAATTATTGTGAATGTGAGGACTATGTGGATATCATTATTATTTTCATTTTTCAGTTATTTTTAATTATGGTCTGGCAGTTTCAGTAGTTTATGCGGCCTACCCAAATGTCCTTTCTTTGGTATTGTTCGTCGAGTTGAGCTCCACGGTTACTGACAAATGCTTGCACTGACTGGACAGGTCCACTCAAATCTGTGTGGTTCTTTCCTTAAAAGACCATTTCAGACACTAATCTACATGGTCCTCATATGGCCTGACCAAGATTATGTCTGGACTTTAAAAGAGATTGTGACCTCTGAGTTTGTTTCGGTCTTTCTTCTCAGAGTAGTCAGATAGGAAACGCCGAACTCAACTAGCTTATTTTTATTTTTTTAATATGACGTGTTAAAGTGATTCCGATATCCTATTTACAGAATAAACAATTTCATTTCATTTCATTTCAGAAATTTTAATATCCAGATTTTATACTTAAAACATTTCTAACGCTAGAACAGTTGACAGACTTCAGATTCAGTGTACCTACCTAATTAGAACATGATATTTATAATATTATGACAACTTGGCAAGATCCTAACTAAAACTTACTTAACAATACTAAAAATTAACGTTAACATTTAGGTACCTACCTAAGTACTTGAATATGTATAAACTACTTAAACTTAGTTAAATCTCTTAGTGGAAGGTTGATTTGACATAAAGGTATATTCATGCACCTAGATTGGCTAATAAGCATTAGGTAACACATCAAGCGTGTATATCAGTGCAAGTTGCGTAACCGTTACAATAGCGGCGACTGAGTTAATTGATATCAATTATTGTAAACACGATAATATTATCATTTTTACAAGTGCAAGCCATGTTTGAATCATTCAATTGTTTTATTTGAATTTATTGATTTCTGAGGGACAATTCCCGTATTTTTTAAGAACGTTCGTATCTCATTCGCAATCTGTCAAAAATCCTACAAAAGTACCAACATTTTTGACAAGTCTGACAGATTGCGACTGGAATGTAAATGTTTTTTAAGTACGAGTATTGGCCTTTTGGTGACTACTGAAAATCAGCATCATGCCGACAATTTCTGTTGTATAATAATTTTATGTAGATCTATTTTGTTTTACCTACTTATTTTTTATGTGCACGTGTTTCTTTGAAAAATAAATCATTTGCAAATTATTTCACTGAATGGCAAATAAATAGGCCACCTAATGGTAGGCAGTTGTCATAAGATCTCTTCTCATTGAGAAAAGGAGAAAATATATATCTAACATACTTATTTAACATATTTATTACTTACACACACGTATTTACATGACTTAAAAACTAACAGACTTAAAATAATAATAATAATATGTACAAGTATATAAAAAGGGGGGGAGAATAATAATAGGGCATTAAAAAATTCGTCCGCATCGCTGTCAATAGGAAAAGTGCCAATAATAAAATAAAATAAAAATCACAATTATACATACAAGGTAACATAATACCACGCTTGTATTCCTTGAAGGGTTAGGCAGAGGTATATCCATAGAAATAAGAAGGAAGATGGGTATACCTTTAAGCATCTTTTTTCCTACATCTATGAGTGTTAAACATAATATATATCATATATATAAGTCCCATGTAATAGAAGGCGGGCCTATTGCCATGAACTGGGCACAAATGCAGTCTCTGGGCTGCTACGGATAAATTCTAGATGGAATAACCAAATAACCATTTGCTCGACACTGGAATCGAAACCTTGACCTCATGGTCAGCAGTAGCGCTGTTTCGTTGCGTTGTTGTAACAGTTGCGTTGTTTCGACCACTACGCCACTGAGGCATAAAAGAATATTTTAAATTACTAATTAGCTAACCGCAACTCAAATCATGCCCTTTGATTTTGTCATGGTACCTTCAGTTTAACAAGCAAGATATCACACGAAAATTACTTTGATATTGATATTTTTTTACAACCACATTATAGCAGTAACTCATCAGTCTTGACCTACAGCTTTCCATTGGTTCATCACACCGCTTAGTTTGTGTAGTCAAGTGAAAATATGCTAATTAGTCAAGGTTATATTAAATAACTCGTACTTGCTTTACTGGACTAGCCTGCAATGATACTTGTTTTGAAACTTTACTGACTAACATGTTGGTAAAAATCATTATGCAAAAAATATTCTTTAATTTACAAGAATAATTCAGCTTAGTATTTTAACAGGTACTAGCTGACTCGACACACGTTCTTCTATCCAAATTTCTATAATTCATACAAGGTTCTCGGCAACATTAAAAAAAAATGTTTTATATTTCAAAGAACCTGATTCGGGTTTATTACGAACATTTTAAAACAACAAAATACGCAAATCGGTCCAGCAGTTCTTAAGTTAACGAACCTTATTTCTTTTTTATAAAAAAAAAAATTAAGACTAGCCTTTTATTATCTTACTGCAGGAAAAATGCCTCAGGTTAAAAAACGCCCACTTTATTTCAGTTACGAAAACTGAAGTTACCTTAAATTGAACAATCTTCTCATTTCTTCGAGTGACATTCCCTATAGGGGTAAAGTGCATTTCTTAGTTCTGCACAATAATCCAGTTAGGCACAGGTTGATCATATTTATAAGTATGTATTATCTTGTCCACCCAAACATGCAAAAGTTATAAACATTTTGTACTGAACTCCCCAAAACAATACACTAGCACATCGCAGGTTAACAGAATTATCTCTACAAGCCGCGGCCGTTTGCTATTGAACCTAAACCAACATTAACTTAGCGAAGGTGAGAAGTGTTTGTTATGAGGTGTTTCGATTATATTATCTAATAACCTATGTACTGGTCGTGAAGGTCCAGGTTTACGACAGTAGAATGCAAAGATTGTACAAGGATACAAACCTAAATATTTTTTACAAATAAATTAAATCATCTACCTAGGTTATCATCATCATTTGCCTAGCCTTTTGGGGTCGGCTTCTAGTCTGACCGGATGCAGTTTAATACCAATATTTTTACACGGAGTGACTGCCTATCTGATCTCCACAACCAAGTGACTGGGTAACACGATACGCCTTGGTAAGACTGATTGTTAGACTTTCGATCTTCTAACTACCCGTTACGACTGTCAAATATCTGCAAATGTCAGCCGAGACCAACGGCTTAACGTGCTTTTCGAGGCACGGTGGAGTCTTAGAATTTAATGGATAGTCATCCATCTAAGGATTGACCTCGGCAAGCCTTGCTTAACCTTGAACCCATGCGACTGTTATTATTAACCTACTCCCTAGATATTATGTCATTAAAATTACCATAATTTGAACGGTCTAGTTCTGTTTTTTTTTGTGCGTCATGAATATTGCTTGATATTATCATTCCCAACTTAGTTTCAGCAGCACCTCATCTTGAAATTCAAGGTAATTTCAGAGTGACATTATATTTATATGAGCATGCTCTCTGTTACTGTTTTCATTCAAACTACTGGCTCTGAAAGGTACGAACTAGCGTTGGCTAGGCAATAAGTTAAAACATTCATTGCACTATTCATGTGAACTCATTATTATAGCGCATGCATTTGTTTGTGAAATACCTAACTCAAACTCAAACCATTTATTTCAATTAAACCATTTACAGATACTTTTGAATTGACAAAGAGTCGGTCAGTTAGTCAGAAAGTTGAAGCTAGTTGCCCATTCTAAAACATAGATCTCTATGGACAAGAACAGGCAAGAAACTCCAAGGACATAATTAATTTTCTTTTAAATATAGATATTACAAATTCCTGGGTACATTATTCTTGTTATTACATTATTATTATATGTGAGAACAATATACAAAAATTATCAAAAACATTCCAAATAAAAGATTAAAAATAAGCCCTGGCAGATAAAAGATGACCAGTCTCAACTAACGGCGCCCGTTCACGAACATAACGCGTGAATCAGCACCATGCAGCTCAACCATTTTGTAGGGCACCGAATGATCCAACACACTCGCCACCATCAGCGAGACATTTATGTGAGCGTGACATACAAATACCTAGTTAAGTGCAATACAAAATACGAGAGATCATTAAAAAAAAAAACTCAGTCTTCAAATACTTAACCATCTGGTTCCATAGCCCACTTACTGCCTTAATCCCTAAATGATTGCCTGGCTTTCTAATAAAGTTAATTCAAGGTTTAAATGAGATATCCAAACAGTGTTTAATAAGATTGGCGTAGACCGAGGTACTTAGTTAGCACTACTACTTCCTGCGGCTTCTCTCTGGCCTTCGAAAAGATAATACTGTTCGCAAGGATAGGCGAGAATTTCTAATAATCGATTTCGCGATTAAACGTTTCGGTGAAGAATTACATTGGACTTTAAAAGGTCATTATGATTATTTTAATGCACCTTATTGTGATGGTGCAGAGCAGAATTTGGTGAATCTTTTTCTCCCGAATCAAGGAAGCAGAGGGAATATCGTCTGGTTTTATTAAGTAGGAGTTGCAGGAGGGCATTCCATGAGGACATCCCTACGGTAATAATCGTAATCTATGATGGCGTTTTGCACAGAAATCTCCAGTTCATAGTTTTCATTGAATATCCAAAAATATGGCTAACATTATGGTATCTTCTGCCTCCAACTACCTTTTCAACCGGACAGGAGTCCTCCATCCTCCAAACTTGTTCTAATTTTGCCCTATGAACAAGAAGTTTCTCGGAAATACAAAATGTACAGACTAAGGATCGTGGAAGGAGGATTAGTTTATTAAAATAACCAAAAACAATTAGTTCGTTCAATATTTGGTTAGGGTTAGGATTGCAGCAATTAAATTGTAAACCGACAATTTTGGTGTCGTTGCAGCTTAGATATATTATAGGTAAATATCAAAGTTATCAGGTCTATTCAATTCTTTGTTTCCAATTGATGTTATTTCCTCTTACACAAATATTGACTTTATGGTAGCGTGTGCAAACTGAACCATTTGTGTAAGTATAATAGATAATTTCCAGAAATATTTTCCATGTTTGGAAACTAAATCACGAACGTAGATTAGATAAGTAGATATAGACCAGGTGAATCTAATAAACATAGGTACACACATACCATCTCTATCCTACCTCAACAATTTCTTAAAACCAAATTGACGAGGTCGACATACCATCAATAAATTCGTGATAAATTCGAGGCTAATCAGCCTACTTCAACAATTTCACTTTCATTGAGATCATCGAAGATCTTAAAAATAGATAACTAAACCAAAAATGTTAATAGCAAGAACTTTGAATGTTGAAATAAACATAAAAAATTAGGTACCTGCTAAGTCAAAATTTATCAAAAATAATAAAGTCTACAAATAACAATTATCCTAATTGTATCTCCAACAAATCAATCGAGACGAAACCGCAAATAAATTAAGCGAACCACAACTGTCTCCACAAACATTGCAAAAACAAACGATAAAAACTCACGTGCATACTTCGCTGAGCAGTCGCTGACGAGAGACGCAGCCGATAGCAGCGTGAAAACCAAAACATATCGACTATCACACATAGTACCACTTAAACTGCGATGAGCACAAAAACCTGGGGCACACTAACGACCTGACCCTCGTGCCTTCGCAGTACGCTTATGTAAATACAACAAGTTCTTTATGTGTATTGCATAAATCCAGCTAGCTCTTTGCCAATTCGAAGCCTGATTTTCACGGAACGCTAGCCACTAATCCGTTCCATAAAATGTTCGCGACGTGAATGCGCTGGCCTGCGTGCGCTTGCGACCGTATTCTGGGATATTGCACCGCGATTGGCCAGTAGTGTTGTTTTCCAAAAGTTGGTTCAAGAACGAAGGTCGCGGTGTCGAAGTTTGTGTATTTTGGTACTTTCTCTGAATTGGTGATGGGGTGTAATGTTGCTGAATGATGATTTTGCTGGCGGAAAATGGCATGACCTACATAAAATTTAATAAAACTAAGTGGACAGTTTCTGCATAGGTTTTCACTGTGATTTAATCAATCTAATTGCCGATGATTTTGTTTTGGAAAACCTAATAATTTACTTATTTCGTGAATTTTGGACCCGTGACGAAGCAGATGTACTTTTTTTCTACTTTTGATCCACGTAAGAATTATTTTGGACGATGCACGATGGTAACTCACAGGTAGTAAACCAACAAAGTCTCGTCCTTGGTACAATGTAGTAAATGTACCAAAGAACAGTAATGCTACATTCTTTATGCAATTTCCTCGCAGGATCTAAAGAAAACCGTCGCGTATCACTTACTCGCTACATTGCGTAAGTGGTAAGGCAACTAAGTAAAACGGGTTACTATGGTGGTCGCCGATGACCTATTACTGACTGCTAAATTTTGCAATATGTCAACCTTAAACCGAACTTGGTATTTCAGAATATATCTCCAATATGTAGTTGTATATTTTGTTGATATAAATTATGGTTGGATTAAAAGAGTGTCCTTGAAGAATATACTGCACTAGTTTGGTAAATAGGTGTAGTTGACACTGCTAAGTTGGTTGCAATGACTTCTTGCCATGCGTTCAGCAGTACTAAGATGATAAAGGGATGATATGATTATAAAATTATTGATGCTTTTAAAACAGAAGAAAACATACCTAATATATGTTATCATACTTCTTACTTATTTTCATATATTTACATTATTATTCTACTTAATATTATAAATGTGTAAGTTTGTGAGGATGTTTGTTATTCTTTCACGCAAAAACGACTGAACGGATTTGGATGAAATTTGGCACACAGATAGTTTATAACCTGGATTAACACATAATACTTTTTATTCCGATATTCCTATGGTATCGAGACTTAAGCGGGTGAAACGGCGGGGCGCTGCTAGTCAACTATAATTTTAAGAGTTCGTCATACAGCAAGCGCCATTTAGGATGGATTTCGGAAAAAATGTGCAAAATTAACAAAAAAAAAAAAACCGCCATTATCTTTATAAAATAAAAATGCGTTGTCCTTACCAGAATAAGTTCATAAGTAAATAGGTAACACCCAACTATTTCAGCAGAAGGTGCGTGTCCGTTGCATTTATGCATTAAATCATTTCAAGGTAACGGTTGGGAGTCCTACTGTTGTGCCTTGCGCGCGCGCATAGGTGTCGAAACCGTTAATAACTTTCATGATTCATCATAATCTTTAGTGTTGGTGTTTTACAATAAGTGCGTTACCTCGTTTGGTACTCTATTATTGCAGCAATTGGTAGTGTTGTGAAAACCACACTGAGTTATTTATAAAATGTTCCTTAACAATTTGTGGAACATTGACAAAACAAAAAAAAAATCGATGTGTTAAGGCAATACCATTTTTCCTATTAATGTATATGTCATATTTCTTTTGTTAAAAAAAATATAATTAGAAGTACTTTTTTTCCGCTGCATTTTCTGGTGAACGGTTTTGCGAAACAGAGAGTGGAACGTAGTAATGAGCAGAGCCAGTTGCATAAAATACAAGGTCATTTTTAAAACTAAGACTTAAGACATCCCAGGGATTTGGTTCTTCCGGATTTAATTAATCTACTGTTGACAGACATTACAATATTTTTATACTTTTCCGTACAGGTCTGATCATCACATTATGAAGTTAAATAACGCTTAAAATACCAATGCATTTGCGGTAGCAAAGCCCAGAACCAGATTGGCTATTGTATGGGTTTTCGGTCGCTAGATAAGCTAATACGCTTAGTCGCATTCTGTGGAATTCGACTAATAAAAACGAACAATATTGAAGTTTTTATTCAAATCTGCTGGTCATGGTCTGGTATTTAGTCTTACTAAGGGTTAAAGGTATCGAGTTTTCCAGTAACAAGATTATGGAGGTTGCTACATGTAAAATACTATTACTCAGGTGCATCCGGATAGTCTGAAAGCCGTCCCCAACATAGTAGGGAAAACGCTTGAGACTCTAATGCAGGAATAGCCAAGCTACGGCCCGCAAGCCAACTCCGGGCTTGCAAACGGTTTTAATCCGCCTCGCCAACGTCATTTTGACCAATAAGAGTGGTTCTGCATTGTGTCAAAGTCAAATAATTTATTTCAAATAGGCCCATGTATAGCACTTTTGAACGTCAAAATTTACAAAATAATATAATCGATCCTAGTCGCCTCTTCCAAAAGGTAGTTTTCGTATGGAGAAGAATGGGCAAAAAACTCCACCATTCCTTTTTTTAAATGTTTTACAATAGTTTGTTTAAGTACGTATATTAGTTAAATAATTATATGTGAAGACGATGTACCTAGAATAAAATTACTATACCACAATAGGTAAAAAGATTTAAGAATGAAGCAAAGACAGATAATTTAATTATGTGATAGATTCATGGTGCTCACATATTTACAAACATTGTAAGAGTAGATGATTTTCTTTTTTTTTAAATTAATAATTCAGTGTGTGAAGAATTAATCACAGAATGTAAAATCAATGTCATATAACACAAAATTATAAATTTTACAATTAAATTAGCAACCTGTTTGAGTTTGTCTTGATTCTAAATTGTCCTATGGAGCACGATCAGCATGTTTCTAAGCACTCTTATCTTGGATATGATCCTCTAATATGTAATATGCTTGTTTACAAAGTGTACTTTCAATATGAGTTTTAAATTTTCTTTCATTTAATTGCAATATCTCACAAGATATTTTGTTGTAACATTTAACACAGTACCCATCATAAAAGATGTTTGTACTTTATAAAATCTGAAAAATGGTTGATCTAGTTTATCTTTATTTCTAGTATTAAAATTATGTCTATCACTAATTTATTAAAAAGATGTGGATTTTTCCTTACATACATAATATTTTCATAAATAAATTGGCAAGGTACCGTCATAATATTAATCCTTTTTAAATAGTTTCCTGAGAGATTCGCGGCGACGTAAATTATAAATGGCTC
This sequence comes from Omphaloscelis lunosa, assembly GCA_916610215.1. NCBI lineage: Eukaryota > Metazoa > Arthropoda > Insecta > Lepidoptera > Noctuidae > Omphaloscelis > Omphaloscelis lunosa. Next base: position 8,632,229 of record OU744255.1, read on the forward strand.
TGACAGCTCTCTTTTGCAAAATAAAGATGGATTCAATGTCAGCAGCCCGACCCCACAGTAAAATGCCATACGACATGATGCTGTGGAAGTAGCTAAAATAGACCAAACGCGCAGTTTCTACATCTGTTAACTGTCTTATCTTTCTAACAGCATAAGCAGCCGAGCTAAGCCGCCCCGCAAGAGAGAGATATGTGGTCTCCATTGTAATTTCTCGTCTAGCATGATTCCTAGGAAAACCGTTTGATTAATAAATTCCAGTTTTTTCCCATTCAATATGATCTCACATTACTTCTTACATTAGGTTATTTAAATCTAATGCTTTTTGTTTTATTTAGTACCAAATTATTTACCGTAAACCTAACTTGGACTTGCAAAATAGAGCTATTCACGTCTTCAAGATTTTGTGACCGTCGGTTTATTTGAATCATTAATGATCTGCAAATAACACAATCTTCGGTTGATTTTGGAGTAATTGGGGAAAATCATTCAATTCAATTCAAAATATTTTTATTTCACATAAACCTACATGGGCACTTATGAAACGTCAGAAGCTAGGTGCACGGTTCCAATTGGTCGTTTCCTATGGAAAAGAGCCGGAAAGAAACTCCACGGTTACTCTTTTAAAAATAATTGGCTTTTACAATTCTTTCAAATAACATTGTAATTAGGTATGGGAGGACAGTGTAGGTCTTTCAATAAGTACCAGGTACTTAAGAAAATAGAAAATGGTCAACAAATCTTCAGTTCACTGGCTTAGTGGACTGTAGATTTGTTGAAAGATACAAAAGATATATAAATTAATAAAAATAAAAACTTATTGTAATTAAACGCAAGTACATGATTGCTATTACAACTGTAATAAATCTGAATAATTATCATGTTTACAAAATCTGCTAATAAAGAGTTGAAATTAACTCGTCGTGAAATTAACTCGTAAATTAATGTAAACTAAAAAGAGGTATGGACCCAATATCGAACCTTGATGAACGCTCATTGCCATTTCAGACCTTAATGAGTTTACGCCGTTTACCTGAACTTTGACCTTTCTATCTTTCAGGTATGATCTAAGTAAATCAAGAGCTGTATTCCTAATCCCATAGTACTCTAGTTTCAGCAGAAGTGTCTCATGGTCTCTACAATCGAACGCCTTCGAGAGGCCGCAAAAGATTCCAATGGCATCTTGTGCTTCTTCCCAGGCATTAAAAATGTTCTTTATTAGGGTGTCACCGGTGTCATTAGTACAACGCCCTTTGGTGAAACCGTACTGTTAAATTTTAAGAATTTTTATTAAAGTGACGTAACATTTGATCGAGCATCAACTTTTCAAACACCCTACTCAGAACTAGCAGAATTGACACAGCCCTATAATTGTTGGGTTCTTTACTATCACCGGATTTGAAAAATGGAATTACTTTACTGTGTTTCATGAAATCCGGAACGACTCCGAGTCGAATCGACTACGCTCTAAACTGGTGTTAAATATGTAAGCTAAATAGGGCGCAATGATTTCGATTATAGAACTTCAGACTTTTACAGACATTCTCCAGAGCTCTTCTGTTGATTTAATTTTAAGATCTTTAAAAGCTTTTATAACAGCCTGTTGGTTTGTATGCTGAAACCTAAACTCCAAAGGGCATGCCTTCACATTCTGTCTAAGTAAGGCAGTAGAAAGCGCGGTTGAGGAATTTAAAGCTTCAGTAGTTTTAAGGGGAATATTAGCAAAAAGTTTTCAAATTCCTGAGCTATTTCTATATCTGAGTTAATGGGGCCATGTGCAATCTCTAAATTAAATTCAGTATTTCGCTGTTTTTTCCTACCTGTTTAATTATTTATTATTTGCCAGGTAGTTTTTAATTTATCAACAGCTGATTTTATTTTATTGCTAATATAGCAATAAAATTATAATATATTTTTTTTCATTATTATTATTGTTTTATTTTATATGTTTTTTATTGTTATCATTTTTTTTTGTTGTTTTGCTTTGGCTATTTTGCAAACAATTTTAAAAGTTTTTGAAATATTTGCAACATACTTATGAAAGCTTGTATTATTCATATGTTGCTTTAGGCCATAAAGTTCAAATCACTAAATAAGAACTTTGTGTAAATATTTTTTAGTCTTTAGTGGAAAAGTGTCATTAAATTGCGTGTCTAATAGTGGTCACCTATATTATTAAAACTCTGAACACATCATTTACTGGCCGAATAATTATTTAATTTCTCTAAACTTTTACATGTAATTGGCCTAAACCTTATTTGATTATTTTTATAAAGGTATGTAGGAGCAAAATGATATTGTTGGTCCACTGTTATCTGATGGCAACTTATTTCCTATTTGTTTGTGTAAGTAATCTCAATTACAAAAAATATTATCTATACAAGTGGCAGAAGATGCTGTCACTTGGGTTGGTTCAATAAAAACATTTGACAAATCAAATGACCTTAAAAGACTTAATAATCTGGCAGTATTCGAATTATTTTCTAATAAGTTAATATTAAAATCACCACATATGATTATTGACTTACTACTAGTACTAAGTTTCTATAATACATCTTCCATTATAGAATCAAACGGATAGATTCTGGTAACTTGGAGGTCTGTACGCATACTATAACATTCTTATCAAGCTCAACACAGGTCAATTCAATGTTGTGTTCAACAGGAAATCCGATAGTGTCTTTTCTTTCTTTCGATTTAATAAAATTTTTAATCAATATTAATGACCCGCCATGTATCATACGTATTCGGCTGAAATGACTTAGTACTAAATAAGGTATTTATAGCCCAAAAACTATGTATCCGTGCTCTTTGTGATGTGCTACCATTGGCTTCATGTAAACCTCTTTTTAAAGATTTAAAAATATTAACAGTTCCCGGTATGTACATATTTGAATGCTGTAAATTTGTTAAAATGCACTCCGAAATATTTCAACGTCTTGGAGACACTGTTACGTTTAATACCAGATATCCTGATAGGCGAATTATTTCCAACGGCTTTCCAATGGTTATAAGGATATATAATTAATTACCAAAATCATATAGGGAACTGCCAATCAATCGTTTTAAAACAGCGTTATTCAAATGGCTCATAGAAAAATCTTTCTATTCTGTGAATGAGTACCTAAATTTTAAACATTTACACTGACATTTTACTATTATAATTTGACAAATGATTGACATTTTTATTCTTATTAAAATAACTATGATGTATGTTCCAATTTTATTAGCTTCTTATTTAATTTATGTAATTTTGCATGCTAATTTTAGCGAATAGTTTTAGAACTTGTTAAAAAACCCAACCATCTGTATGTACTACAATTCTTGCAAATAAAATTTCATTTTATTTCATACAACGCATTGTAGCCAAACAGCAGGAGAGTTGCTGTACCAACTGGCTTGCCTTTTGAAAATGACTGATAATTTAAGCCAGTATGTCGAGTACTCGACCCCGATTCGGTAGAGTAAACTATGTTGTTAATTTTATATACGATTATAATAATTGCTTACACGCTAAGTAAGTCTAATACTCTAGGAAAACCTTTTCATGCCGTGTTAAAATCATATTTTATGATTATTATCAGTAACATCACGCAATCATGTACACAGCCATGATAACTATGTTTTACCAAAATATAGGTAATATTGTAGCTACGTAATTTCTAGTATTTTCATGTGAGTATAATATGCCAACATTACTCATTTAATTTCCTCGATGCTTAACAAATATGGTGCCATTCCGAATATTTTAGAAAGTTATTGAAATACATTTCTAATTTATACAAGTTGCTGTTACATTTCATAATACTCTCCAAATCCCCAATCAGTTTGGACGCAACAAACTTTGAACGCGGATAAGTACAGATTATTTTAACTTTGTAATTAACTTTAGCAATTTCCTGGCGCTTCGTGAGATCTTACCAAAAAAATATAGACTAGATAGGCTATGATACATTATGATAGGATGGGCTGAAAATAAGACGGGTTAATTAATTCATGTTCTTATTGGATTGTGTTGAACTAACAAGAGATTTACGTCAATGGGAATGGAGCGCGGTGATGCGACGCGACTCTAGTAGAACAAATTCCGCGAAGTTTCCATAGAAATTGTTCTACTAAGTTAATATTCAGGGCATACAGTCGCGTCGTGCCTATCTGCGGGAGCCTTAAAAAAACAGGCTACAACAAAAAACATTCGGTCGGCGGATACAACACCATTTACAACAATCTTTTTAATGAATAGCCGACAATATTATCTACATCTGCCTACGCTTTTTAGTCAGTCGGGTTCAAGTTTACACAGATGTCTCTCTATGATCTCCAGGGCTTGTTCATGTGAGTTATTCGCAGAATAATACTGAAATTATGCGAGTAAATTATGATGCATCTACGTAGCTACTTACCAATCAGGCTCTGGCGACGGTATGCCATGAATATTTATTCCGCTATGTCTCTGTAAAGATGGCGGAATAAACATTCAACTGGTTAGATTTGGCCAGGTCAACATACACTGAGTTGCGCGCAGTAGTTTCATCTACGAGAATACTTACTGGCTCTGCGGTCAACATCCATTTATAATTATTACAGGGTGGGGCAATAGTAATGTCATGATGTGAATGTGGCATGATTGTAGACAGGTAGAGAATTAGTTGACAATATAATGGAGCAATACACATACAGTCACACAGCTCAGGCAACAATGGAGATTTTGAAACACCAATTTTCGGGCTTTGTGACCTTACGTTTTGGCGATTTGAACTTATGACGGCGGTGTCTGCAAACTCTTTTTGAAATCTTGCGTTTACCACAACAAACCACAAACCTTGCAAGTCTTAAAAGCCAAAATTCAAGAAAAAGTCACCAATTTGGAGGTTGTTTTGCGAGCAACAATTCAAAATGCCGTACAACGCACAAATGTGTATCAACTTGCGAGGTGGCCATTTGACCGATACCAATTTTTCGACTTAATATCATAAATTTTACACCTTTAAATAGGTCAACTTTCCGTGAAAACAGAGCCTAACTTTTATTTCACTTTTATTTCAACAAAATTACAGCCAATTCACATTATGACATTACTTTTGCCTTACCTTTAAGCGTTTTTGTATCCCACTACTGGGCAAAGTCCTCCCTTCCCTCATTCCACTTATCCCCAAATATTACTGTTTGCGGAAGAAAAGAGTCAAGAATTGGCAGCAATGTGACCTATATTAGGCTAATGATGTCACTGAAAGGTTATATATGAAAGTATGTTGCTGTGTTCTCCTAGAGAGCGTTTTTTGACATTGTAATGTCAAACACCGCTGCCATCATTTGCATGACAGCCGTCACTGCGGTGGTTATGTGGCGACCACCGTTATTCTAGAAAACCGTAACTTTAGGCTTCACTGAAGCGGAGGCAGTGGAGCGGAGAAATGTGCCAATATAAACCAATAGGAGCGGAGCTTTGAAGCGGAGTTTGGATTCTATTGGTTAATATTGGCACATTTCTCCGCTCCACTGCCTCGTTCCGCTTCAGTAGACAGGCAGCCTCAAACTGTCTTCTTAAAACGTTATCCATATTTATGTTACATGAAATTTTCCTACAACTAGTAATCAAACATATAAAAATCACGATATATATCTGTTTACTGTATTCATTCTGTTTTCCTGTTGTTTTTATTACACGTGATAATCACGTAGGGTATCTAAAATAAAAGTTTACGATCAGTCTACTGTCTTTGGTCCAATAATTTCTATGTGGTTTACTTTAATGGATTCATGCCTATTTTTTGTGGGTGGGAAATTATCAAATAACTTCTCCCGCTCTGGGCGGAGGGCATGTCAGACTCTTACTGACTAAAACCCACCCGTGTTCCTTCAGTTGCCATGTTGCCGGGGGCCACAATCTCCCTTTCGGACTTCTCCGCAATCCCGGCAGGCATCGGTCCTAGCAGACCCCGTCAGTTCTGCTGGCATCTCTTTGAGGCGCGCGTGGAACATAACGCGCCGCCGATCCTGGCCTGGTCCTTAGCGGACAGCGAGCTACCCACGTCCGCAAGCCCGCGCCTACGGTGGCGGAAATCGGCCTGCGATTCCTGACGCCCAAGGCGTCTCCTCCTGTGGCAGTTAGGGGCGTGAGGGTGCGAACTTTGCCTCTCCCTCACGCGTTCCGCCTCCTCCTTCGCAAGCATTACTGCTTCGTAGAAAGAGGTGACGGCTACTTCCCCCTATCCCATTCCCTCTTGCTCCGTACCATGGCCGGACGCGAGAGATCACCGCCGCCAATCCCCTCCACAAGGACACGACGATGCTCCGCCCAAGCCGGGCAGACCTCCAGCGTATGCTCCACCGTGTCCTCTGGGTGATTCGACATTCTGGGCGACAGCCACATTTCGCATCTTATCAAAGAGTCCTAGCGTAATATTGCAATGGGTGCACACATGGGCTTACGGGGCAACGAGGAGGCTGACCGTCTGTCAAAACTTGCAGTGGTGATGGATGGATGCCCTGGTTTGAGGATACAAGTTAAAGCAGAAGTTGTGTTAAATTAGCACTTAGGCTGCGTTCTGGGCACTATCCATTGGCAAATTTTGCTTTCCTAATGCGAAAGCTCGCATCACCTAATTGTGAAATATGCAACAAAATTGAAATGTGCAACATTTGTTGATGGAGTGTGTCAAGAGCAAGAATGAAAGGGAATCGTTGATCAAAAAAATTAAATTGATGATTTTGGACATCGCGTTGGGCTAATTCAAAACATTTTAGCAAACCCTAGATCAGCGATTGCAAAGAGGTTATGTGATCTGGTGAAAATTTTTCCTAGTCATTAAATGAGACAATTTCTGTTACAGTTTATAGTTATAGTTGTTGTGTTATATTTTAATTAAAGTTAAATAGTTGAAAAGATACGATAGGGTTGCATATCCGTATGAACTAAAAGCCCCTTTTGTTAATTTAAAAAAATATATATATCAAAGAGTCGTAAAGTAATGTTAGAGGTTTCCATCTAAAATAGATGTATGTAAATGCAATACAACCCACATGTTTCCCACTGCGTAAAGCTACAGAAAACTATAAATTAACCTATCACCTGCCGTTCTAATGTCAACGACCATTTAAAGGCCAGTGAGGTAAGACTGCAGCTTATCATTTTATAAGTGCGAAACTGCGGAGGTAGTAATTATTTTACACACTTTGTCTGCCGGCTTATTTTGTACATAATTGTGCGGTTATTATCTTATGACTTTGAATGGGTTTTAAGGTGTTTAAATTGTTAATTGTATCTGAGTACCTCGATACATAGTTTTATTTATATTTGATTTTAATACGATTGCATCACTTTTTTTGGGTTTCGTACCCGAAGGGTGCCAAACGGAACCATATTATCTGCTAAGCCTCCGCTGTCCGTTCTTCTATATGTCAGCGGGCTATATCTCGTGAACCGTAATAGGTAGATAGTTGAAATTTTCAAAAATTGTGTTTTCTATTGGTGCTATAACAACAAAATATAAAAATAAAGTGAAGTTAAAATTTAAAGGATACAAGATACGTGTTTTTTTTATTCGGCATTTTTTGCTAAATATTGTACGGTGGTACGGAACCCTTTGTGTGTAAATCCGACCCGCACTTTGCCGGTTGTTGTAATACGTTTTATCATTTTTAACTGAAAACGCTCACTGTTGGACATTAGGGTGCAAGAATTGTCACGCGTCGAATTCGACGCGTCGCAATTCTTGCTTGCGTCTAATATTTCGGTTGCATTGCAGTTGCTGGGTTGTAGATATTTTAAGACACTGAATTGATGGAAAACTGACCACAATAGTAGCTTAATAATAAGATGATTTATTACTAGACAACTGCAAATACTGCTAACAGGCCAACCTAAGTTCAATGTTACCTCCGCGTATTACAATTATAATGCTACATAGCTCATATTAAATTACGATGTGCCTTGCGTATCTATTCATCCAACCACAATTCACATGACCTAATGAACTAAACCAAACATTAATTATGATGTTAAGGTATTGACAGCTACGAATAATAAAAGGCATCGACAGGTTATCCGACACAAAATAAACAGCAGTTAGTGATGGTTTAATCCACCCCAAAATAACAAATGCAGTAGGTAAATCGTGCGTGGCTAATTCGACATAGGTAAATAGTATAATTTTCAATGCAAAACTATTTTCATTTGCGTTTAATTAATGTTTTTGTACAATTAAAGTTGTTATTATTATTGGGTAAAAGTTTAAAACTAAAACTCCGCAGAATAACACGGAATAAGATCATGGAGAAAAAATATTTAGTCTGAGATCATAGTCCGTAATAATTGATTCTTTCGACGCGACGTATAGAAGTATTGTAAAAAAATAAAAAAGGGATCATCATCATACAAACGTCTATACAAATAAATAAAATTGAAGTGTATGTTTCTAATGTCAAAATAAATGCTTTTTACTAAATGGAAAGGACTTACCGCGGTACTTACAACAAAAAAACATTTTTTTAAATTTTTGTTTGCCTGTTTGTTCCGGCTAATCTCCGAAGCGGCTAGACCGACGACGGAACTTTCACTGGCAGATAGCTTATCGTCGCTCGGCATCCAATACCGCGAATGTGACATTTCTGACAAAAATCAGATTTTTGTTTTGTCTCATTCTACACGTTCAAATACATCATGATCCTGCATTAAAAAGTTGTCCGATAGTTATCCAGTCATATTGTTTTAATTTAGTATAAAATATATTATTTTAAAATAATATCTATGTATGTAGTACATTTTGCAGTTTTTTTGTCTCCTGTAAAATTTGATGAATGTTGCATTCGCGGTATTGAATGCTGAGTGACGTTATGTTATAAGGAGTAACTTAGGCTACTTAAAAAAACAATTAAGGTTCACGCGGGCGAAGCCACGGGCTGCAGCTAGTTCTTATTATAATTGTTAGTGATTTCACCTACTTTAGTCGTATGGATGGGTACACTAATGCCCAAGTGATAGGAGGCTAGCTTATTGTCACTAACCGGGCAAAAAATGACATCAAAACTAAGTTACAATTGAAAATATCCTAGTGGATAAACCTCATACCACTTTGCCCGGCCAGTGTATTGAAATCAGGACCCCCAAACTCAGCAGTCATGCGTGAACCGACTATACCACAAGACTTGACTGTCTAATATAACCCAAAAAACATTGTTTTTTTTACTTAAGCTTCCAAATGGCTTTTCTTAAAATAGAGGTTTAGTTAAATTTCTTTTTAGCGCCTAAAAATAAGTGGTGATTCTCCAAGCCATCAAGATTGGCCATTTGAGAGATAAAATAGAAATATTGCTGAAATAGCCAGCTAAAGGTGGTTTTGATCTGGCCATTTAAGATGATAGACAAGACAGTTTTCTTTTTCAAATAATAATCTTTTTTAACTACTTGAGTAGGTACAACGGTACACAAGGATTTATTGTCGCGTGGCTGCCGCTGCCATCTTATTTTTTTCCACACATTCTTTTGACAAATTGAGGAGGAGCTCGTGGCTAAGTAATAACAACCGCACGGGTCGATCCATCAGGTTAAGCTACGCTTGCCGGGGTTGGTCCGTGGATGAGTGACCATATTTACATACCGAGACTCCTCCGTGCCTAGGCAAGCACGTTAAGCCGTTGGTCCCCGATTTCATTCGTAGATCTTTGACAGTCGTTACGGGTCAACAGAAGCCCGAAAGTTTGACAACCAGTCTTACCAAAGGGTATCGTATTATCCAGTTACTGGGTTGTGAAGGTCAGATAGGCAGCCGCTTCATGTAAAGCACTGGTATTCAGCTGCATTCGGTTAGACTGGAAGCCAACCCCAACATAGTTGAGAAAAGGCTTGACAGATTGCAAGTTGAATTTCTTTGACAAATTCATAAATGTGAACCAACAACGCATCTCCGTCAATGTCATTCGGGCTCCAAAATCCTTGTGCCTCCTCCGAGCACTCTATGGCAAAAAAGGTAAAACTATATTTTTTTTAAATCTCCGTCTATACTTATACAATGTACGCTCGGTGTACCCTAAACAGACACCACCGCACCACACATCACATCACACCATCATGCTGACTGGCAAATATGTTTTCATATTATGAGCTTTTCTTTTAGGTAGATAACGACAATAGTAGGTACCAACCTGCACTAGGCCCGCGCGGTGAATTACACTCCCTCTCACAGAGAGGTGGCTTGTGACTAAGCAGTTGGAACATAATAAACTGATTTAGCTAGGAATCGTTAAGAGGAGGCGCCCTAAATTGTATATTAATTTGCATTAATATTCTGAAAAAGTCACGCATACAATCAAAATGGAACTTTAGTATATGATTTATTGGATATTTTTATTTCCAAATTTACTTTAATTTATTTTTATTTTTAAATTTTAGTTACGTAATTGGAACATTTTCGCTCGATCCATTTTTTATTCGAAGATCATGACTTTTTTAAAGATTATTTGAAACAAAAACAAGATTACTTGGCTTTTATGTCTAAAATAATTATTCACAGTAAGGAAATATAGTTTATTAGCCAATTATAAGATTTTTTTTTCTCTAGATCAATTATTACTTAGTTATAAACGAAATAAAAATTGAGATTTGCGACATTTAGTTCCGTGCTTGAACTCGACCAAAGAGCGCACGCGATATTCAACTTTATTGCAGAGGTATTAGCGTTTAGCACATAGTGGAGTGGTGGGGTGCATTGGGGCGGAGTTTGCGTGGAAATTGTCTTTGGAGTGCCTGGTCTTAAATCCAATACCAGAACAAAAAATTAAGTTAGGCGCAGTTCGAATCCGAGCCGCAGAGTTTCGAGAAAACGTGTGGTAAAATAAAAACAAACTTTAACGATGTCATTTAATATTTACATGATTATAAAAATAAATGTTGATTGCATTCCTAATGAATGATGCAAGCTTTCATCGATTCTGATATTTTTCAGTTCTGAGCAGATTTGCGGCCGATATATCAACAGATTTTCTTACGGTTTCTGGCACTAGATTTTTTAGGCTCATTGCGTTCCTTATGATGGAAGCTTTCTTCGATTGGGATTTTTTAAATCATTACTCTAGCATTAAAAGTCTTATAATTATTAGCGATTGAAATCTTACATGTTTTTGACGGTCAGAAAATAATATTGAACTTACTATCAGTTCTCTGAGCGAAAAGTCGTTTTCATATCAAAAATAAGTAAAACGCCTGTGCATAAGTATTAAGCAACAAGATGTAGTACAGTGAGATTTAGAACATACTTACAGTAGTATACTCAAGCTCAAAAATGGCACCACGAAAGATATACCGTGGTGGGCGGGGCCAAAATATGAACAGCGCAGCGCAGCGCTGACAGTTCACCGGTGTCATTGGGTCGATGCGGTCTCGTCGCGGAGTATTTACGATTGTAATTATTATTGTGTTTTGCGCGATTTACATACTGCAAATATGCCCTATAAAGTGGTGTAGCAGCCATACGGATATGTAGAATTAAGGAATCACTTTTCATACATGAGTAAATAAAAATTGCATACATGTTGAAATCCTATGCTTGCAAATTTGGAAAGTGTTATGCAACACGAACGCAACATGAAAGCTTATTTTAGACGTTTTGAAATTTCGCTTGAACTTGGAGGTTTTTGTTAGGGTTCCTTACCTCAAAAGGAAAAAAACGGAACCTTATAGGATCACTTGTGTGTCTGTCTGTCTGTCCGTCTGTCACAGCCAATTTGCTCCGACCTCAATGGACCGATTAAGTTGAAATTTGGTACTCATACCTATGTATTTATGTGACCCAAATACGGACGGGTAACGAAAATTAATGAATTTTGAATATGGGGATCAGTTTGGGGGACAAAAAAAAAAGTTTCGCAAACTGATATATTTAATGAAAGGGCTAATTGTGAGAATTTCAAATATATTTTTTTATAATAAAAAATAAAAAAAATATAAGATATTTAAGAAAGTAGATGAAAAATGACCCTTATCTCCGAAATTACTGGGACAAAAAATTTGAAAAAAATACATAGAATGGTTCTTCACTCATAGATTATAGGAAAACCTATAAAAAGTATATGGTCTTAAATTAACATGCTAAATCTCTCAATATTGTGCCTGCAAACTTACATTTGAAGTTGGAATGTATGGGAGAACATGTATTTCAACTACAATGTTAAGTTTGTATTTGGAATAAATTCATCCCAACTATGGAACCCTTCATTGTGCGTAGTCCGACACGCACTTGTCAGTTTTTTTTTAGTTTAAAGAAAAAATGATAATATGCATTAGTATAATTACAAATTTAATGTCACAGATGCCCAAAAAATTTAATACAGAGATAAAAAAAATCGGTACCTGCGGTTCATATAGAACGAAACGAATTTGATTGGAAGCCTAGCGTAAACGCTAGATTATGCAGCATATACTTTAGGCTCTGTGTAAACGGGCCACTGACCACAGCCACCGGTGGCTGTCGCTCGCCACGTCCTTTGATACCACGCTAACGAAGGTGCTCGGTGACCATCACTAGCACCGAAGCGTGCTCGCGAGTTAAGTCGGGAGTGGTCGCCACCGGTGGCGTGTGGACACTGAGTCGTGGACGTCACTCGCTACACGTGTGCGGCGATTCCATACGAAACGTGTTAAAAATCATGTAAACAGCTTTCCGCCAGCCTCCGGTGGCTTTGGTCGGTGGCCCGTTTGCGCAGAGCCTTAGAAGTGACGATTATTTACATTTTTGTAATAACGGAAAGCTAAATCTGTTAAAGAAAAGACGAATTAAGACGAATCTAACGACAAAATCAACGACCTCATACGCTAAAATCCATCAAGCCGTTTGAGATACAGGCCGTGCCAAAGAAATAGACATACATACGTACTCTCGAAAAATATTACCCTCCTTCTGGGGCAGTCGGGTAAAAAGTAAACAAGCTTACCTATTTTTTATAACATCATCCACGCATCTCCAGAAGGCTTATTCTCGTACTTAAAAAACGTTCACATTCATGTCGCCATCTTTAAAAACATGTCAAAAATTACATTGACGCAACCAATCACTCAATTATTTGTAGGTAGGGAAACTGATTAAAATACACACATCAAAAGTGTCTAGGGATCAAGCATTTTTATGCGGATTTCTTGAGATTGAGATGTGGCTTTGTAATAAATTTATGATTATATAAATTTATATGGATCCTTTTTGGTGCATTTCATAATTTGAAACAGGAACTGTTAATCAAATTCGAGTAAAAGATGAAAATCAGCTGTCAATATTTTCCCTATAAAACATACAACGCATTGAAGACATTATTAGTGCTACTGTTTCCCTACTACTGATTAAAACCAACGTTATTATGGAGCGGCGACGTCATTTAAGCAGGGAAGAAATGCTCAGAGCCGTGGGAATGATAGAAGCTGGTTCCCGGCAACGTACTGTGGCTTTAGCTCTGAATACAAGTCAGAGTGTTATCAGTCGACTTTGGACACGTTACCGAAGCACTGGTACCGTGGCTGAGCGCCATGGAGGACGGTATCGCTGCACCACACGGAGACAAGACCGATACATTCAAATCTTAACTCGAAGAGCTCCAACAATAACCGCCATGATGTTAGCCGTGAGGCTTCATCACTCTTCAGGGAACTTAATTAGCGACCAAACAGTCAGAAACCGCTTGCATGAAGTGAACCTTCATTCCCGAAGACCGCTACGGGTACCACCTATAGCAATGCACAATCGTAGGATTCGATATCAATGGGCTCTTGAACACAGAAATTGGGCAGAAGAATAATGGCGTTTCGTGTGCTTTTCTGATGAGTCTCGTTTTGGTATGAGACCGGATACAAGACGTATACGACACTGGAGAACCCCTGGACGCCAACAGCGATTAAAATCCTGCCAGGAAGTCCATCCTTATAGTGGTGGAACCATCATGGTATGGGCGGGTATTTGGATCGGCGGAAGAACTGAGTTGATTTGGATCAGAGGCAACCTCAACGCTCAAATTTATGCTGAGACGATTGTATCTGACGTCATCGTTCCTCTACAAGTGCAAATCGGTCCCTTATTTCAGTTAATGCATGATAATGCACGACCGCACACCGCAAGAGTTGTAAGACAGACTCTCGCCGCAGCTAACATCAATGTCCTGCTCTGGCCTGCTCAGTCGCCAGACTTGAACCCGATTGAGCATGCATGGGATATGCTACAGAGAAGAGCTCTGCCGAATATGGAGGGTATCCAGTCGCAAGAAGACCTTTTTTTGTTGTTGCAACGAACATGGGCGGCCATTCCACAGCGTGATTTGGATGAACTCATTTTGAGTATGCCAAACCGATGTTCTTGTGTTGTTAGTGTTCGCGGTAGAAACACGGATTATTAATTGTTTAAGTTACCCAATAAAATTTTAAAGAAAACTGTTATTTCAGTCTTTTTTTCGAACTTTAATGTTAGTGGTTCAAATGTCAAAAATCCCTTTATTAGGAAAATGGCAAATTTCTTTATTAATGCAAAGGTGACTTGGTTTATCGTTACTGTGACAAACGAAAACACTTTATTTGATGAATCCTTAAAGAAAATTTTAATTAATATCAATCAGGAGAAAAGTTATTGCAAAAATATATGTTGATCCCTAGACACTTTTGATGTGTGTACTTCTTAATTTTAGAGGCTTACGATACAATACTAGACGTTCAGAAATATTTTAATTTAAAAAACCTAGTATCTCAAACTTATAAATAAGTACATTCAAGAATGGTTTAGCTATAGTACAACTAATTAATCCAACTAATACGGACCGACCTAGTGCAAAAATACAATAATTTTTATTATGACTTAAATCCCAAACATCGTCCATGTATCACGCACTGTAGCAGGCTCGCGAACCAATTACTATATTATTATCTGTCCTGCCGAGAACCAATCACCGCGCTTGCCGGAATACAACGCGTTACGCACGCGTAGCTCATTGGCTTATTTGCATGTGTGTTGTTTAGTTCGAGTACTCGAGATAATTTTTTCAATGAAGTGATATTTGGAGTAACATTTTAGGTTGGTTTTGTTCACAATTACGC
Organism: Omphaloscelis lunosa; assembly: GCA_916610215.1. Taxonomy (NCBI): domain Eukaryota; kingdom Metazoa; phylum Arthropoda; class Insecta; order Lepidoptera; family Noctuidae; genus Omphaloscelis; species Omphaloscelis lunosa. Next base: position 8,647,287 of record OU744255.1, read on the forward strand.
TTCCTGACTTCAGACCCCTTTGATAAAAAGTTTTTTTTTTTTTTTTAACTGGGTCCCAATACGAGAGAGGCAGAATAAGTAAGACGCCTGTGCATACATAGTAAGCAATAATGTGTAGGAGAGTGAAAACTAGAACTTACCTACTGTGTTAATATTCTTTGTTAAAACTCTTTGATCCAAACGAGGTTTTTTTAAGTGAAAACTTATTTAGGCGCGTTTAGCGATTTTTGGTAGGGGAAAATCTTTTCATGTCACCGACTTGCTAACTAATGTTAAGAGTATATCTGTAACTGTGAGTTTAGTTGAGTTATAACCACAGTTATTTCATAGTTTTGAGTTTTCAATCCTGTTGACAGTCGCCATGTTTAACTGTCAAGAGAGATAAAGAAACCCGTGGAGCAGCATGTTGCGAGCTGCTGGGCAGTAGCGAACCCACGGACCCTATCTCTCGGGAGAAATCTTGTTCCTCACCTCTGGCTTGCCTTTATTGGCAGGCTTGAGTGGAGATTCGCAAGTGCAAACGTGCTCGGAGGAAGGAAGTATTCTAGTAAGATGCTAGTAGGGATCTTAACCGTATTTCCGGGATTGTCCTGATAGCCATGGAATACCTCTCCACTCCTCATAAGCACCTCAGGACGTGTTGCCCACTTGTGGCTTCGACATTATGTGCTAGCAACCGTTTTCGGGGGTCCATTATTGAGTGTGCAAGTCACCCCCTGCCATTTTATCTGTGTATTTTATATAAAACATTGATCAGGCAGGGGAAATAGTCTTTCCATAGTCCTAGATAACCAGTTTATTTTAGCCATCCAAACCCATAAACCAATGTCTTTGTTTCCATATCCTGCAATAGTTGTACACCAACCGGGGGTTGTCCTTAGATGCACTTACATAGTGCGGACAGGGATAGTAATCGTCGGTTGGTGCCTCATTTAATTGGCCTCTGCGAGTTGGCTTCGGTCCCTCGTACGCCTTTCAAAGGTTCGGGACTCCAGGGTCCCGAGAAATGTCAAGAGACGTAAAAATAATAATATTAATGTAGTAAGGAGAAAACAGTCAATTCTGAGCGTTTTTTTTTTAGTAGTTTTATGATTTCTTAATGTTTTTTTTTTTTTTTTTCATACATATTTCAAAATTGTGAGGTCACTATGAACTAAACCACTTTTTAAGAGATTTTGTTATATATTTTTTATTTCATTTGATTAAGTACAATAGTTTAATTTACGAGCTCGAAAAAGTGCAGTCGTGCATTTTATTAAAAACTTTCTTCGGAATTTTGACTTTACATAAATAGATAAGACAAAATTGAAAAAAGCGAGCCCACTATGAACTATAACTATCCTTCACCACAATAAGTCATAGTTGTCAAAGTCTTCCAGTTTTTCAGAATAAGAACGCCAAAGTTATTTGGCGTTTGGACTTAATTAAGTAAAGTCAAAATTCCAAAGCAAATTTTTATTAAAATGCACGACTGCACTTTTTCTATTTAACGCAAAAATTACGATTGAAGTCAGTCGAACTGTAATTTGCCTCTTAAGCAAGCTAAAAACGAGTTTGCAAGAATAACCTTCAAAATGTCTGTACACTTAGTAGCAAGAAAACTAACACCGTAAATTAACTTGCTTTTTCCTCACAAAATTGTAAAATTATTTTGAAATAAGTAAATTATATTAAGTAATTTTTATTTTAAATAAGTACATTACCACTACCTAGTGTTGATTCGTCACGAAATTATAGGATAACTTAAAAAAATGTAAATGTGGATTTCAATACACTCACAGAGTAAATAACTAAATTTTGGAGGCAAAACTAACCTAGATACTTTTTTATGAAATAAGTGGCTATGTCTATGACGTTTCAATAAATACCACTGATGACAGAGTAACTACCTAAATTTTTCTACTTGTATGATAAAACTGAGAAATATACTGTGCAAAGTGTTGAATGCGCTTGCACTCTAACAGCCTCGATTAACATTGACGATTGAACTGTGCCATTTTTCTGCTCGCCATTGTAGAACACAGACTTAAATAATTTGTTGTTTAATAACCCAGAGCAGTGTTTGATAGAATCCCGCCTCAGTGTACATATATCAACGCAACATAGAATAGAAAAAAAAAATGTTTGTTAAAAACTTCTCAGTGTTATTTACGTTCACACTTTTAATTTTTTGTGACTCCACATTTGGTGAGTTTCCAACATTTTGTTTATTTGAAACAGACTTTGCTTACACCACGTGTATTTTTAATTTATAAAGTTGTGATACTAAAACTCTATATAAAATAAATAGAATATTTTTGGCTTTAGTTTTCATCCCCTTAGAAATAAAATAATCTGTTTTATTATTTCTTTCGCATTTTTTTTTTCTTTATGTGGGTTGCAATGACCGACAACCCCTTAAGCTGTTTTTCACCCCTTCTGAATTTTCTTTTATCTTTATTATGCTTTGTAAGTTTTGGTGCAGTTGACAAAAATTTATAAATTATTATTGAACGTGAACATGATATTTGGAGAAAACAATATTCGTAGTAATCATTTCAAATACCAGCAATAGAATATTACAAGGCTTAATAATTATTAAAAAAAATAATAAAACAATCATATAAAACTTAATTAACTAGACACGCGGTAGCATGTGAAGCCAAGTTCAAGCCAAGAAAAAGGACGCAGCAGCCGTGTTTTATATTATACGAACCATTTGAAGCCCATTTTGATCCCTTATTATCTCAAAATCTATGTAACATAAACGCATGAAAGGTTTATTTGTTAAAACCCTTAAGATTTACTAGGACCTCCAGCTCAAACAATTATTGAGATATTAACGTCTAAAAATTGTCATTTTTATCACTGACTGAATAACTTACTGACAGTTAATTGATTCAGGCATGCCCTTGCGGAAATCCATTATAAAATGGTGATGTAGATATATTTAGTAACCTGTTCCGCTTAGCTATTTCTAAAGAGTTTAAAAGACCCTGAAAGAAATCGACACGTGTTTCACTGGCTGAGCTTTATCGACCAACCCGGTGGACGGGCGATAAAGCTCAGTCTGCCCTCGGTGCTTGGTGTGGCAACACGCCATGTTCGAGTTCGCGACAAGTCAATCGTCATCCTAAAGATGCCTCGTTGAGAGGTGTAACACGTGTCGATTTCTTTCAGGGTCTTTTAAAGACTCTTTAGAAATAGTTAAGCGGAACAGGTTACTAAATATATTCACACCATCATTTTTTAACTTACTAACATAATCATAGATAAAACCTAACCCACTTCCAGATGACCGAAGTTGAAATTTGGCGTCCAACTGGGTAATTATGTGTTTATAGAGGAAAACTCACGTACATACAAGCTATCATATTTGGATAATTAACTTATCTTCTTTCTGTTATAGGCAAGTTAGTGTTTATATAATGTGAGGATAACCCTCATTTTTAGAAGAGTATGTTACTCTTCTAAAAATGAGGTTTGCTGGTAAAAACTAGCCAAGCCAAATCTTGAGCTTCAATTTATTTGTTTTGTGTAAATAATTCGACTATTCAAATTTAAAAAGTTATATTTTTAAATAGCAAGCATTGCTTTAACAGAAAAAAAAGCAAGAAATTGTGTTATAAATTTATTTAAGAATGTTGCATATTTTTATAAATAAATTTCTGTCTACAAAATTTGGCACCCATTTAGTTTTCAATTGTTTGCACCACGCATATTCTTTATGAACTTGGCTCCTTTTTCACATTTATTTTTTTGATGGGATATAGTTTTTCACAGAAATTGTTGTCAAATAGATCCCACCTAGTAAAATAGATGTTCCATGTAAAATACTGGTATCCAGCTATATCCGTAAGACTGGACGACCACACCCTATTTGCGAAAAGAGAGAATACTAGTACTCATATAAATCAATACCATAATCCAATTAATTTTCCAGTTGAAAACCTCCCAAAATGTCACCTCGACGATTTTGAATGTCTACGAGATCTGTATGAATCCGTGGTCAGGGATATAGGCAAACTTGGAATCCCAGAATTGAACATACCACCAGTGGACCCTATTCATTTGACAAATGTCACTGTCAATGTCCTTAATATGGCCAATATTACTATGGTGGATGGCGTTGCGAAAGGAATCAAGGATTGCATATTTCAAAAATTCAGGTTTGTAAAATTAATGTTAAAAGTTCATTGCAAACTATTTCGTTCTCGGCAAAAAGTTCATGGCTAACATTGGTTTTTAAATAAATAATTTTTATAATATTATAAGCTGAATTACTTAATATTGGGATTATAATATATTAAATAGTTTGACCAGTATCAACAATCGTATGCAGGGAAGTCAAAGTCATTAAGTATGTATGTCATTAAAGACCTCTGTTAATTAGGAATTTATAGGAGTAAGTCAGCAGGTATTCGCTGAAGCAGTCCTTGGAGATGGCTTTAAAACTAACTTCTCTTTATAAAAATAGTACATCACCGTCGTGGCCTGCAACAAGGGCATTGATGGACGATCGTGAAAATGTCAGCCGAGGCGAAGCCGTGACACACATACGTGAGTCCATCAATGCCTGGTTGCGGTCATGGCTTGTATAGTACTTTTCTCATATAATGTGCGGAAATTCAAACTAAGTAAATTAATTATAAATTCCAGAATCATTAACGAACAACGATAATTTTTCCAGCACCTGCTAATGTAGTATTTAGCGAAACTTTTTGTTGAAGCTCGAGTAGTATACCATACTATTATTACTACACAAAAACCGTATGTTCTGGAAAAAATCCGAGTATAGTACATGACTATTTAGAAACTGCCTAAAACAGGTAGCATTGAAAATGCTAATTTAGTCTGCGAGGTTAAAAAACAGACTTTAAGTAAATTTATTATAAATTCAGAATCAATGACGTACATCGATAATTTTACACGAAAAAAAAAATAAAATTATCGATACATTTGTTTCTTCTTTACTCAGCTCTGCAAACCAAATCAAAATTTAAATAAAATCTTTGATAAGTTACCTCCTTGGTTCCGATTTGTTGGAGTGAAAAGTTTGTATGATTCTTAGATAACACGACAGATACAAGTTTTCACAGTCATTTATTCGGGCGCTAAGCACGACAGATATGGATTTTCATACAAACGCTGCCGGCCGGGCGCTCGCATGTATTCGACCAGTAGGTACGCCAATTTCGATTTATCTATGAAGGTTGTCAAAATAATTCTCGAATTTCCAAGCATGTTTGAAAAATAAGTTTACTGTCTTCAATGTAATTTTGTTGATTCCGAGAAAGAATTACACACGAGTAAAGTAAAATAAAGATCACAACAACAAAAACATCTGAAGTATACAATTATGACAGTTTTTTCTGCTCATGAACATAGTTATTATGGAAATTGAGTTAGACATGACGCTGTTAAGATCGGCGAAATGGAGTGTATCAAATCGCTCCCCCGAGTACTGACCGTGGAAATAATAGCCAATGTGATTTTGTTTGCATCGTCCTTGCTGAGAACTTGCAACATTATAGACTGAAGCACTGACATTGGTTTTGCTAGTTATGTGAGGTCAACAAAACATTTAAATTATTTATATTATGTAGTTGCACTAATTTTGGCAGTATCATCAGTTTGTTAAAGCGCTCGGAGGACCTTGGGTAAATTATAACAATCGCACGATTCGATCCATCAGGTTGAGCTATGCTAACCGGGGTTGGTCTGTGGATGCGTGACCATCTTAACATACCGAGACTGCTCCGTGCCTCAGAAGGCACATTAAGCCGTTGGTTCCGATTGCAGATATTTGACAGTTGTTGCAAGTCCGAAAGCCTGATAACCCGTTTTACCAAGCGGTATCGTGTTACCCAGTAATTGGGTTGTGGATGTCAGATAGGCAGTCGGTCCATATAAAATACTGGTATTCACCTTCATCCGGTTAGACTGGAAGCCGACCCCAACATAGTTTGGAAAAGGCTCGGCAGATGATGATGCTCGTAAATAATCAAAAATATAAGTCCTTATTCACTCACTGATTGACTCATCAACATAACATCATAACATCACGCCTTGTTTCCCCGAAGGGTTGGGCAGAGGTGTCCCTGTAGCAGGCACACCCACATTTCGCCAGTTATGTTTAAGTCCCATGTAATAGGGGGCGAGCCTATTGCCATCAACCGGGCACAAATCCAGACTCCGAGCTGCTACTGAGAAATTTCAGATAGAAAAACCCAATAACATTTTGCTCGACCCGGGAATCGGTAGTAGCGCTTGCGACCACTAGACCAACGAGACAGTCACTCATCAACCTCCAGCCCAAACCCTAGATGTACAGTTTCCTGTTATGATGTAGCCTAGCATGTTCTTATTTTTATTTATTTTATTTAGAGAATCTCGTAGCTGACCTCTGGGGGCCTAAAACGGCCGCTTTGGCAGAATCATAATATGATAATATTTGAATCACACAAACTATCACAAACTGACAGTTCATAACATTATCTGCGTTCAATTCATATAACGCAATTTATCTGTTTGTCAGTTTTGTAACATATTGAAATAACATTTAAACTGTAGAAATAAAAAATAAAAATCTCATTTGATTAATAAAAACTGTAAAGAAAAAAATATCCGGTTAAATTACGGTCTTCATTTTTTCCATGCGGCATATTTACACCAAATAGCATTCTGATATGAATTGAATTGAATATGATTCAGCTAAAATATGTTTAATCAGAATTCAGAAAATGAATTACTTTTAGAGGAATTACTTAATGTGGCCGTTTTAGACCCGCTGAGGTCATGACTTCTTAACCGGGCTATCTTGTGGCTGCCTTAAGATAACTTAAAGCCTCCAGCCAGGGGCGTATATAAACTTAAATACTAGGCGACTGCTCGTTAAGGGCACCCCCTGTGGAGTATAAATCTAGGCTTAGGGCGTCGCTGCAGGGAGGACAGCAAGATGGGACAGGTTGGATCACAAGTGGTGATTATTATCAGGGGAATTTAAAGCTACAGGTTCAGCTTCGACACAGAGTGGCGCATCATCGAACAAGGGTCGGGGGGAAGATATTTTTAGGGGTAAAGGTTACGCAGATGACGAACAATGATCTGCACCAAAGAAGCCAAGACGCTACAAAAAAAAGAATGAAGTTTTTGATATATTTTGAAAATGTACCCTTATTTTTTCTCTTATTTCAGTATCAATATCACTGCAGAAATCGGCCATCAAGAGAACACATGTGATATTACTATCAAAGGACATTACAGAGTCGATGTTGCGAGCCCATTGCTAGAAAACTTTTTAGGTGGAAACTCTGTCCACGGAGATGGGAATGGGAAATTCAAAATGGGTAATTATCGAGAGTAAAAATATTTTATCCATACTAATGTTATAAATGTAATGTGTTACCCAGTCACACTGTTATTTGAAAGAATTGTAAAAACCAATTATTTTTAAAAGAGTAACCGTGTATTTTCTTGCCGGCTCTTCTCCATAGGAAACGACCAATTGGAACCGTGCACCTAGCTTCTGACGTTTCATAAGTTTCCATGTAGGTTTATGTGAAATAAAAATATTTAAAATTGAATTGAATTGTGAAAGTAACTCTGTCTGTATGCTACCTTTTCAGGCCATAGCGGCTGAACGGATTTCGATTAAATTAATGGCACAGGTAGATCATGACCTGTAGGACACTGGATATTTTTTATCCCGGTAATCCGTTACCGTGGGATAATTTCCGACCAATATGCGGGTGAAGCCGCGGGCTAAAGCTAGTAAAGAGCATAATTATATATATACGAAATATGATTTGGTAAACAATAAGTTATTTTTAAATTTCAAACACTAAGGCTGCGTCTGGACCAAAACGATCGTCGCGAACTCGTCATTCTGTTCGACGGACCCGAACGCGGTTGACCTTGCCCGCCTTCCGGTTTTCTGAATAAAAAAAGTGACTTATGAACGCGACAATCGCGTATTAGTGCTACAAATCATTTTGGTAAGGAGGCGGGGAAAGAAAGAAGAGGGAAACGATTACATACACTCTTGGGCCTGAATGTAACGAGATGAAAATGGTGTGAATTTATAGATTCAAACATATAATTATTAGTGTATTGCAGTGACTAGTTGCTATCCCACAATTCACACAGCGACCCATAGTTTCAACAATATCCGATCTACAAAGCGGCGGTAAAATCCAAAATAACAATTCCAAGTCAATCGTGTGAGCGATCTTCGATATCCAGTGTGAAAGCAATGGTCGTACAAGGTAGGAAGGGTCATAATCCGTAAAAAACAAAGCAGTGGTCGGTAAAAATGAAAAATAATCGGGAAAGAAAATCAAAACGCATCGGAAAACACGAAACAAGTGACAGCTGTCGAGTAGGAGTGGGCGTTACGACGAAGAACCGTTTACAAAGACGTTTTATGTTTTGTGATGATGAAACCGTTTTACGTCCTGGGTTCAACTTCAAACAGTCTTCATTGCACAAACAAGTCTTCGAATTACTTGGTGCGATTTTATATTTTACATCTAAGAAAATACAGTTGGATACAACGATTCAACTATCTATCACACTCGTAAAACAGTCCTTCCAATAAAAAGTGAACTCTTTGTCGATAAAATACAGTCAATAATGTATTACCGGTTGTCAATGATGTCGTTCGTGATGCGAAAAAACCATTTCATACATTTCAAATCGTTGATATTCGTAAGCAACTGCGCTCATTTTGGGCCCAGTGTTTTCCATCTCCTTTATGTCTTTTTAACATGTTCGCTTTCAAAATGTTAAAATAGTTTTGGATTTCATAATATCGTATTGGTAGTCGATTTTAATTATTTGGATGTGTTACGTTACCATTAAATTGAGTACCTATATTTCGTCAAAACATCGTAAATTGCCATATGTTTGTGTTTGCGAGTATGATGACGCAGGCCGCTGCACGCGCCACCTGTCTGTAAACTGAAAAACGTCTAACGCGTCGCGAGTCGCCACGCCGCACGCGACGCACAACGCCCCGCGTTTCCGTAAACGAGCACATATCGGAGGAATAAATATTGCGGGTTAACAGCTTTTGTTTGGAAAATAATATGTCAACCTGTCATAAAATATTCTTTCTCCCGACAAAAGTTATCTGACTATTGAAAAATCAGCCCCAATGCCTTAATGATTACTTAAAGCAAAACGTTTTTTCACATTCCAGACAAACTGCATTTGACATTCGACTTTCCCTTTTACGCGCAAAGGCGTGAAGACGGAGAGATCTACATAAAATGTATTTATGACCACATCAAGTATGATTATGACATAGGAGGTCCGGTTGGATTCTTCGCTGATAATCTTTATATTGGCAACGAGGAAGTCAGTAAGTACAAATAAAACATAATTGTTTTAGACCCTTATTAAACTTTTTGTCATTCTAACTCAAACTCAAAGCATTTATTTCATTCAATTCATTCTTCTGGTATATACAATAATGGCAATGTAAGTATCTTTAGCAATCTAAAAACAGGTTGGCAGCTTTCTGTAGTTTTAAGACCTGTCATTGACTGAAGGCAACGTTTTTGGGCCCTAAATATTCTTTCTCTCTCACTGCAGTTTCCCCAAAATATGACGCCAAATCTTACTGAGGAAGCAACTAAACCATAATATGCTATCACTAATGTATTTATTATTACTTTTTTTGAAAGGCTATATAGTACATATGCCCGTTTTACTTAATTTATTTCACACATTTTCAGCATGATGTTTTCATGTCAGTTTATTGTCGATGTGTAATTCGTAGGAATTTTGTTACTGTAATTAAATCTACGTTTTGGTCATCATATTTAATTATAATATTTTCTGCCTCTAGCCGTTCTGGTGGAAATGCATAACTTATGTTTTATTTATATTTATCACTAGATTATTTTTATTGAGCCAATCTATTACAGTTTTAAGGGTGTCGTTTATATGTCTTTGTATTCCGTTTTATCTATGCATTCAATTATAGCTGTGCTGTCATCCGCAAATGTCATTGGATGATGAATTTGCCGCGGTAGATCGTTAATGTATAACAGAAATAATAGTGGTCCAAGTACAATACCTTGCGGAACCCCAAACTTAGGTATTCTACTAGAAGATAAATATTTGAATTCACGTTTAGTACATACTCTCGAAATTTCCATGTAATGTTTCGATCAGTGATGTAAGACTTTATTACGTTGCCTTTTATACCATAGTCTTCAAGTTTATTTAGCAAAGTGTCATTGTGTCATGTTTCATATAATCGAAAGTTTTTGTCATGTCTGTGAATATTGCACATACAGAGTTTTTCTTATCCACATTATTCATAATCACTTTTAAAAGATCAAATATTGGCATGTTTTTTATTTTTTCGAAAGCTCTTTTGCTCTTCGCATAATATACTATTTTTAATTACAAATGTGTAAATAGATTCATATATAATTTATTCCAATATTTTAGAAAATACTGAAATTAAAGCTATTGATCTGTAGTTTGACATGTCTTCCTTTATTGTTTTTTTAAATGGCGATTTTATGACAACAGTTTTCAATTGATCTGGAAATATAACTGAGCTTATGCATGCATTTATTATATGGCTCAACGGTTTGTTTATGATGTCCGAAACAAATTTTACTGCCGAATTAGACACGTCGTCGTATCCAAAACTTTTAGTTTATTTTTTAAATGTTTTATTACACGAAGAATAGCTTGAGGTACGGTAACGGGAGAAGTAATTTGATAATTTCCCACCCAAAAAAAGGGCGACCGAACTCAGCTCGGGTGAAAATACGGAGAAAACCTACGAATACTGACTTTTTTTATTCGTAGGAGAAAACGAATTTTCCCAGAAATGAGACCTAGCTAGATTAACTTTTCGCCACCGTAAACCCCTACATTGCTACTTTCATCGAAATCGTTAGTCGTTTTCTAGAACGTGATTACAAATATATACAAATATTGCTCGTTTTATGGTATAGGATAAAACATTTATTTCCTTTGTTTTATTCTATTGCTCTTTTTCTCTCCGCTGTTCAATTCTTATTTTTCTGTGAAATCAAGTACAAAGTATCCTATCCTATTAAACGAGCAATATTTGTATATAAATTTATTTGTTTGTATATAGATTTCTACTCACGTACTCGAAATTGGCTCTAACGTTTTCGACGAAAGTTGCAATATCGGGGTTTACGGGGCAAAAAATCGATCTAGGTAGGTCTCATATCTTGGAAAATTAGTTTTCTTCGTATTTTCACCCGAGCAGAGCTCGGTCGCCCAAAGTTTAGAACAAAATGATGAATAATGACATGACAGTATTAATATTAGAATAATGATCATGGCAGCATAGAATTTACCTACTATCATGGCAGTATGAAATATGCAGGTACTATCCTATACTATTAAATGAGCATTCTCTATTTTCACCAGAACAGAGCATTAAAAGCATTAGAAATTTCACCAAAATAAATAATGAGTGCTGCTAATCCTTAGTCTACTTTTAACATGGTTACTTGCTCTGAAAAAAATACGTATTTGCAAAGCAAAAAAGAACGAACAAATTGTCATTTCCAAGGTGGAATGGCATATATGAAGAGATCGTAGATTTGATTTCAGTCCTAAAATCAGTTGAAACAAGAACAGGCCAATAAGAAATACCTTAACCTAAACACATACTATATTCAAACTCGTGGTAATAAATAAGGCTTAAGACTATGTATATATGTCCTAAGTTAGGTGATGACAACCGATCATAATGTGACTCTTTTGTTTCCATAGGTAAACAAATCACAGAGTTGATGACCGAAAACTGGAGTTTCATCATGTCAGCTTTTGGACAGCCATTCATCGACAAAGCCATGGAGTTCTACTTCATGTTCGCTGGCTACTTCTTCGATAACATTCCCGCAAGACATTTTATCATTGAAGACTTGTCGCCTTACGCCAAACCTTAATTTGGCCATGTTAGTCTTTTGTGTCCATGAACCCTAAAATTCCTGCAACTATTTTTTGACCAATTTTTCCCACGTTGTGTTTAAAATTAAAATATTAACGAGGATGGTATGGTTTTTTATTACTCGACTACGCAAAGCAAAATCAAAAGCAGCAAAATCCTTGGTTATGATTTTGACCAGTATGTATGTATATTTGTTGATCTGCTCCCTCAGAACTTCTGAACTAATTATCATAATTTGACAATGAGGTATCGTTGGAAGCATCTTGATTGTCCGCTAGTTATAGGCTATGTGACATCACATCAAATTGAATATGGCGCCCTCTAGACGACATAAAGTCATGAACTAAAAAAAAATGTTTAGTGATGCCATATTGGGTACCTATCAAATGGAAGGGCTTAAAAATATATTTATATTTTAACCCCAAAATAATTTTAATAAAAATAAAAGCTATAAAAACTAAAACCCAACTACGACAAAAAAGTCAACTAAAAAAGGTATAAACAACATCATAGAAAGACAAATTATAAATCCGGAATCACACCACGTGTTAGGGCAAAAATCTAACAGATTATGTACAGTAAGCGTTCAAAAGTGGATAGGCACGTTAAGAGTCGTTTTGCTGTGAACACGCGGTATAGTCCGTATATCTGTATGTGTAAATAACACGGCACAAACACCACAGAGAACGCTTTACACACTGTCGTCACGTACTCGCGAAACAAAAATATATCTCCGTCGCTTTTGTTAGACACGATAACACACACGCATCATGCGCGTGACATTGGCCAGTTTATGTCATTGCTAAAATTCAAGTTAATCTTATGTGTGCAGATAGCAGAAGGCTTTAAAGAGTTGGTCTGAGATTCGAGCTGGCTTAGGTTCTGATCTCGTAAAGAACAGCGCGGTTTTTTTCTTTTCGAAATTTATTATTTTTGTTTTCAAAAATAATATTTTTTTAATATTGCTGCCTTTTTTATTAATTTTGATATTGCAATAAAGGGTTTAGAATAAAAGATATGTGATAACAAAATTAAACAATATTTATTAGATATAGATCTCAAGAAACTTAGAAGCAATTTGTATTATTTTGACATATTTAAATTATGAAATGTTTTAAATTTTAAATGGATTTTTTCGCCATAAATATTATCTAAGCTTTGATCATGGTCGAAGTAATTAAGCAATAAATAAGAATATTAGACTACTCAAAATGTAAAAAAACACTATTTACAAAATAGGTGATTTTAAGGTTAAATATGGGCAGTTTGTTTACATTAATTATTTTACATTTTATTTGGCTTTAATAAATATTGGTTGGTATTGGTTATAGCTTAAGTATTCATTTTCTTTACGAAAAGAAGATTGAAACTAAACCACAGATTTTAATTCTAAAATAATAATATTACTAAAATAATCTTAAACATTTTCGGTCAATTTGCAAGAAATACGACAAACACCATATTTCAATATGGTTTTTGTCGTATTTCTTACATACTTAAAAAAATCGTTACCACAAATTCATGCAATAACGAATGTGTTGTTTAAACGGTAAATATTTTAAGGTTAAAATATAGCAGTGTCCCTCTTGAAGTCTTAATATTATCGTGCGAAACTTAAACGTTCTTGTTTATGCCTTTCTGTCAAAAATGGTTTCCTAGCTGGTCTTCAGTGATGCAAGCCTTCAGAGTGCACGGAGAACGGTTCATAATACCGTGTTTAATAATTCAGCAAAATATCTCGTTGATATGCAACCATTTATTTCATATTTATTCACCATTTGACGTCGCTGCTTCTCGATAACAAGCCTCTTCCTAATATCTCTTAACCTTCACAGTATTTCTCTAGAACAAAGAATAACATCGTATTTATTACACATACTAATTATTTATCATTCACTAATCGAATTAAACCTCATAATAAATTTAAAAACTTTAAAGGCATCTTCTGTCTCAACAATACCTCTGTTCGATCAACAATACCTTTGATTAAGATTTATGTTTAGTCAAATATGAAATATATAAATGATAACACTCACACTTAGTCTGGTTTCATACGATATTTGTGTAAATTACATTCACTTTTACGCAGCGCAATAATATTTGATCTCCGTTCAATATTTATATTTGACTGCATTTTGAAAATAATAACCACAACACCGCTTTTACTTGTCACCAACAATAACCACGAACCAACAAAGTTCTATTAAATTAATACTCGTAACGAACGGCATCTGTCTACCCTACAGAAATCGAAATAATTTACTTAGTTTTCTGAGGTCTACCTGCTAAACTTTAATATTTATGTGAACAAGACGAATGAACCAAAAAAGAAATGATTATTGAACTAGTCTTTATTTAAAAAATAACAAAAACTACGAATAGTAATTATTAAAAAATGACGAGCTAACCGCACGTGAGATTCGAACCCTCTCGGCTCGCCATAATCGCATATACCATAGCAGGTTATCCACTGCGCTAGCATGCTATATACAGTATTGCTCGAAATTATGAACTAGTATGAGTTGCAGACAAATTAAGTATGTGTGTGTGTAACAACTTATAGAAGAAGGTCGTAAGTCAAACCGCAGCGTCAGTCTATTGGTTTGTGAGTTTGAGACTTTTGGTCGATACTGTACATGTGACTCCGGATTTTTTATTTGTCTGTCTGTGATGTCTTGTTTATACCCATGACTCAGAAGTGGCATGAGATGGCACGAGATGATAAGACTTAATGGTGACTTGAAACTTAGATCAATTCAACTTATTAATGTGCCTGTAAATAGCCTGCAACTATCTCAATCAACAATGGTTTTGGTCTGGCCATTTACAATAATAGACAATGCAGTTTTTTCTTTCAAATATTAATCGTTTTTAGCTACTTGCAACAGTACACAAGGATCTATTGACCCGTGGCTGGCAATTCTTTTGATATCAGCTATTCGGGTCGATCCATCAGGTTAAGCTACGCTCGCCGGGATTGTTCCGGGAATGGGTGACCATCTTTACATACCGAGACTCCTCCGTGACTCAGGAAGCACGTTAAGCCGTTGATTCCTGCTGTCATTCTTGGATCTTTGACAGTCGTTACGGGTCGTCAGAATTTTAAAAGTCTGACAATTAGTTGAGACTGGTTTTCAGACTTTCGAACCCAGTAACTGGGTAATAACACCCAATTACTGGGTTGTAGAATCAGATAGGCAGTCGCTCCTTGCAAAATACTGGTATTCAGCTGTATCCGGTTAGACTGGAAGCCGACCCCAACATAGTTGAGAAAAGGATAGACAGATTGTAGATTGATTTTCTTTGACAAATTCACAAATTCACCCTGAGCAGTCACACCACAATGTCACACATCGCATAAAACGCCTGCGCATAAATATTAAGCAACAATTTGTCGTACAGTGAGAACTAGAACTTACCTACTGTAGTGATATTCTTCGAACCTCTTTGATCCAAGCGAAGTTTTGTTTTAAACTGGGTGCCAATACGAGAGAAGCAGCTTATGTAAGACGCCTGTGCATAAATAGTGAGCAATAATGTGTAGTACAGTGAGAACTAGACTTTGTCTCCTGTGTCGATATTTTTTATTGAACCTCTTTGATCCAAACAGTGGCGGACTAAGCCTATCGGGGGCCCGTGGCGGCAAACTAACTAAACTAAATGGAGCCCCCGTCCAGGTATGAAGACAACTTTGAGAATAAGAAGAACCTTGAATATAAGAGCGAGCGAAGTGAGCTGGAAAATTATCACCCCGCCCTGGATAGGTAAGGTTTTCTTTTGACTATTTCATACATAATAGGTTAAGGTTACATTGTCGACTTTCACAGAAAATTTTGAGTAAAAGAGAATGGAGGATGCTAGAGCAAGCTCGAATATTTAAGGACTTTATATTTTAAAGCATCGTAGGGAGCCCCTAACAAAGTTTGACTTTGACTTACTAAACATATATTTAGGCCTTATTTGGGATTTGATTAAAAAGTATTTTTAACAATTTGGGGCCCCCCAGGATCGTATCGGCCGCCCCCGCCCGCCCCTTAGTTCCGCAGTGGATCCAAAACGTGTTTTTTTAAAGTGAAAATTTCTTTAGGCGCTTTGAGCGATTTTTGGTAGGGGAAAATCTTGAGAATGATTGAGTTTAGTTCAGTATAACCACTGTAATATCATAGTTTTAAGATTTCACTTTTATCGGCAGTACCATGTTTTAAGCTGGGTGACATTTCAACTACAATAATGTATTTTGAGTATTATGTTGAGACTTTTTTATATCCTTTTATATACAATGAACAAACGTCAAACGTTAAAAATAGCTCTTCGAGAATAAATTAATTTGAGCACAACACGAAACAAGTTTTATCTGTTATGATTTTATGAAGGTAAGATCATATTATTATAATTGTTAGTTTGAACGGAGTTGGCTATGTTTAAATAATGTAGGTATTATGAAGACTTTGTAATTTATTATTTTTTATTTACATTATCTCAGAATCTATTTCGAAACATCCACAGATCATATGTGGATAAGCAAGCTTAAAACGAGTTTACAAGATTAATCTTCTAAATGTCTAGACGCTAAGTAGCAAGAAAACTAACAACATAAATTATAACTTGATTTTTCTTCACAATTCTTTTAAAATTATTATGAAATAAGTAAATAAAAAAAAATATTTAGCACTTTTTATTTTTTAAACCATTCTATACCTAGTGTTGATACGTCACGAAATTATAGCATAACTTAAAAAAAATATATAAATTCGGATTTCAATACACTCACAGAGTAAATAATTAAATAGGTATACGTATAAAATTTTAGAGGCAAAACTAAACTCGGATACTTTTTATAAAATAAGTGGCTGTTTCTATGCCATTACAATTAATACCATGGATGATAGAGAAATTATCTACATTTTTCTACTTGTGTGACAAAACTGAAAAATATATTGAACAAAGTGTTGCATGCGCTTGCACTCTAACAGCATCGATAAAAATTGACGATTGAACTGTGCCATTTGTCTGGTCGCCACTGCAGAGCAGAGTATTAAAATAGTTTGTTGTTCAGTTATCTAGACCAGTGTTTGATAGAATCTTATCTCAGTATTCATAAATCAACGAAACATTAAAATAAATTAAAAATGTTTTTTTTTTTTTAACTTTTCAGTGTTCTTTACGTTCACATTTTTAATTTTTTGTGACTCCACATTTGGTGAGTTTCCAACATTTTATTTATTTGAAACGAACTTGTTTACCACGTGTATTTTTGCTTTATAAACTTGTGATACTAAAGTTCTGTACAAAAAAGTAAGAATTTATTTTGCTGTATTTTTCATCCCTATACGAATAAAAAATATTTTTTATTATCTCTTTCCATATTTTTTTAATACCGTTTACAAGAACCGACAACCCCTTAAGCTGTTTTGCACCCCTTATGAATTTTCTTTTATCTTTATTATGTTTTGTAAGTTTTGGTGCAGTTGACAACAACTTATGAATTATTTATTGAACGTTAACATGATCTATGGAGAAAAGAGTATTTATAGTAATCATTTCAAATACCAGCAATAGATTATTACAATTTACAAGACTTAATACTTATTAAACAATAAAAAAACAATCATATAAAAATATGGAAACGCAGTAGCGTGTCAAGGGAAGTTCAAGCCAAGAAAAATAAAATTTTGACCCCTTATTAACTCAAAATCTATTAAACGTAAACACTTGAAATTTGGTTTATTTATTAAACCCCAAATTTCATAAATACAGCTTAAACGGTTATTGAGACGTGGAGAGAGACTGACATATAGATCAAAAACCTAACCCACTTCTAGATGACCTAGAAAGTTGAAATATGGCGTCGAAAGATAACTGTGTATATACAAAAGAAAAAATCGTGTCCATACAAGATATTTATTTGCATGATCAACTTTATGACGTGTAAAAGTGATTCCGATATCCTATTTACAGAATAAACAATTTCATTTCATTTCATTTAATATCTTCTTTATATTATACGCTAGTTACGTTATTATATTGTGAGGCCAACATAACATACCTCCTTCTGCGAAGCGGCAATGCTCGCGAAGGAGGAGGCGGAGCGCGTGAGGGAGAGGCAAATTTCGCGCCCTCACGCCCCTAACCGCCGCAGGAGGAGACGCCCAGGGCGTCGGGAGTCGCAAGCCGATTTCCGGCCACCGTAGGCGCGGGCTTGCGGACTGTGAGCAATGGGTAGCTCACCGTTCGATAAGGACCAGGCCCGGGTCGACGGCGCGTTGTGTTCCACGCGCGCCTCAAAGAGATGTCAGCATAATTGACGGGGTCCGCTAGGGCCGATGCCTGCCGGGGTTGCGAAGAAAACCGAAAGGGAACAGGGCAACCGAAGGAACACGGGTGGGTTTTAGTCAGTAAGAGTCTGACACGCCCTCCCGCTCCGCCCAGAGCGGGAGAAGTTATTTGATGATTTCCCACCCAAAAAAAAAAAAAAAATCCCGTGACCCGTGAAGGGCTGGTTTTTACCTTGGCCAGCGGCTAAGCATTGCCATACAACGTGGCAATGCGGCCAGTCTCTTGGGTACATTACCAGTCGACAGCGACGCGGAGGAATTTTTCGACGCCATATTTTAGTTTAATTTTAGTTTAGCTTTAGTGTAATAGTTAGGTTAGGATATTATATTTTTTTAGTTTTGTCATACCTTAAATAATATTTGTGTAATTAAAATTGAATAATAAGTTATCTGCTATGTGTAAATAAGTAAATAATTTGATTGTTCAAATTTAAGAAGTAGGTATATTTTTAAATAGCAGGTATTGTTCTAGCTGAAAAAATCAATAAATTGTGTTTTAAATTTATTTTAGAATGTTGTATGTTTTTATAAATTATAGAACTTGGCACCCATTCATATTTAAAAAAAAAAATTTTTGGTGAAGTCGACAACCACGTATATTCTTAATAAACTTGGCTCTCCATTTCACATTTACGTTTCTAATGGGATATACTTTTTCCCAGAAATTGTTCTCAAATAGAAACTTGGTATATATATGTAAAATACTGGTATCCAGCTACATCCGTTAAACTGGAAATCGACCACACAAAGTTGAGAAAAGAGATAATGCTTGTACTCATATAATCCACCTAATCCACTTAATTTTTCAGTTGAAAACCTCCCAAAATGTCACCTCGACGATTTTGAATGTCTACGAGATATGTATGAATCCGTGGTCAGGAATATAGGCAAAATGGGAATCCCAGAATTGAATATACCACCAGTGGACCCTATTCACCTGACAAATGTCACTGTCAATGTCCTCAATATGGCCAATATTACTATGGTGGATGGCGTTGCGAAAGGAGTTAAGGATTGCATATTTGAAAAGCTCAGGTTTGTAAAA
Organism: Omphaloscelis lunosa; assembly: GCA_916610215.1. Lineage (NCBI taxonomy): Eukaryota > Metazoa > Arthropoda > Insecta > Lepidoptera > Noctuidae > Omphaloscelis > Omphaloscelis lunosa. The sequence goes on from OU744255.1 coordinate 8,666,602, forward strand.
TTACTGTAAAAGGTTAATTTTCAACTATTTCGCTCTCAACAAAAAGTTCATAGCTAATTGGATTTTTAAGATGATTACTTTTGATAATATTATGGTACCTATGCTGCAATACTTAATTTTGGGGTTATAATCTAGGTATTAAATAATTTGACTAGTATCATCAAACGTATGCTGGAAAGTCAAAGTAATTAAGTATGTATGTCATTAACTACCTTTAGGAATTTGTAGGAGTAAGTCAGTAGGTATTCGCTTAAGCAGTCCTTGGAGATGGCTTTAAATCTAACTTCTCTCTGTGAGAAAAGTTTATTGTTTTCAATATAACCTTGTTGATTCCGAGATAAAGTGTACTCCACAAAGAATCACACACGAGTAAAGTAAAACAAAGAACACAACAACAAAAAATCTGAAGCATAAAATTATGACAGTTTTTTCTGCTCATGAACATAGTTATTATGGAAATCGAGTTAGACATGACGTTGATGAAATTGACGAAATGGAGTGTATCAAATCGCTCCTCCGAGTACTAATCGCGGAATTCTAGCCAATTTGATTTTGTTTGCGTCGGCAAACAAAATCAAATTGGCTCCTTGCTTAGAACTTACATTATAGTCTGAAGCACTGACATTGGTTTCGCTAATTACGAGAGGCCAGCGTAAAGTTCAAACCATTTAAAGTAGCATTAATTTTGGAGGTATCAAACAGTTTATGCATTCGTTTATTATAGCGAAACAAAATAAAACATCATGATTTAATTATGATCCAAACCACTGAATACCTGCAGTCTGCACTAAGTTATTACAACAATTAAAAATACCCTAATCAAAATAATTTACTTCCTTATCTCTTGTGCTCGTGTTATTAAGTATAGGTACGTTAATAAGCAAAGAGATTAGCTAGTCAGTGTGGTTGGTAGTGAATCTAACTGTTGGTATTGAAGACTGATTGTTTGATTGATTAATACATATAAAAAACAAAATTCCTAATTCACTCACTGACTGACTCATCAACGCTCAGCCCAAACCCTGGAAAACTGAAATTTTGAACAGAAGTTCCCGCTATGATGGATTTTTGAAATTCCCACGACATAAATAGAAATAAAGAGGGGATGAATTCGCTAGCAAAGTGCTAGTTAGTAATAATATGCATTTTTAGGAGAAAATACTATGCAGATGATGAATAATGATATGCATCAGAAACACTGCGCCGAGACGCTACAAAAAATAAAGAATGAAGTTATTCATCTTTAGAAAATATACCATTATTTCTTGTTTTATTTCAGTATCAATATCACTGCAGAAATGGGCCACCTAGAGATCACATGTGATATTAATATCAAAGCACATTACAGAGTCGCCGTTGCGAGTCCATTGCTTGAAACCTTTTTAGGAGGAAACACTGTCCACGGAGAAGGGATTGGGAAAGTTAAAATGAGTAATTATTATTTTATCCATACCTACTAATATTATAAATCTGAAAGTAATTCAGTCTGTCTGCTACCTTTTCACGCTATAATGGCTGAACGGATGTGCCAGGTAGATCATGACCTGGGTTAAGACATTGGATACTTTTTATCCCGGTAATAGGTTCCCGTGGGATAATTTTCGACCAATACGCGGGCGAAGCTATGATCAACAGCAAGTAAAGAGTATAATTATACATATATGAAATATGAATCGGTAGACACTAAGTAGTTCCTTTCTTCTAAGCTTGTCGAACAGTGGTGAGTCAGAAGTAACGGCCGCGACTAATGAGTTGTAGGTTGTAGGTTCGAACCCTGACAGGCGCTTTACTTTGGTGAAGAAAAACATCGTGAGGAAAACGATATGTCCTAGAACCAAAAATTCGAAGACATGTGACATCTATCAACCCGCACTGGGCCCGCGTGGTGGATAATGGCCCACTCACTCACTGAGAGGAGGCCTGTGTCTCAGCAGTGGGAACGTTAGAACCATATGTAAGCGTGTCGATGGCAAATTGACTCGGCCCAGAATTCGGCCACGTGTTTGGCGCCATCACTAGTGTCATGTAGCTGACAGGACACGCAAGACACGACATTTGGTGTCACATCGTTTTTGGAACGGCACCACAATTACACTCCAAAGCGGAGTTTTTCAAGAATCTCTACCTGAACAGATTTTCCTTGCTTCGGCCAACTAGGGTCCGGAGTCTATTTAAAGACTTCCAGGTTACCCAAGGCAACTGATGTCAAGGATCTTCAGCAGGTGGAACGAATGGTTTGGGTACGAATGAACGAATGGTCTCGCCACAGCTTCAGTCTTTCTATTGATCGTTCGCCAGTGATTGGGACGACATACTATAGAAAACTGTTTCGGCTTTTCAGCCTTTGTGGCACAAGGATGTTGTTATGCAAATGGTGTTGTGTATCGGAGATCATTTTGGCTCTTTCGCTGAAGCTTCCCGAAAATAATAATTAAAAAAGTCGAAAGTAAAATTTATGTCCTTAACATTTTCGGTTTCAAAATGGTAAAATAGTGTTTGATTTCATAACAATATATTGGTAGTCTACGTTAATTAATTGGATGTGTTATGTTACTATTAAATTGTGTTCCTATATTTCATGAGAACAAAGAATTACCATTATTATAAGAAGGAGTAAGTAATTATTATCATGTTCTTATTGAAACTCAAACCCTTTATTCCAATTAAACCATTTAATAGGCACTTTTGAATTGTCAAGGAATCGGTCAGTCAGAAAAAGAAAGCTAGACCATTCAAAGCATAGTAGGTACCTATGGAGAAGAACAGGCAAGAAACTCCATGGACACTCTTAAATAAAAAAATATTTGCAAAAAATATTGGTAACATCATCCATGTTGAAATCATACATATAGATAGGTATTTGTACTATGAAAAAATACATAAACATTAAAAGGATCCAGAAAAGAGTTTGACAAAAAAAAACAATTTAAAAAAATGCGTAGGTAATTAAAATAAGCCGCGGTAGCTAAAAGATGACACGCCCCACCTGACGGCGCCCGTTCACGATCATGACGCATGGATCAGAACCGTACAGCTCAACCATTTCAAAGGGTACCGAATAATCCAACACAAATGTGCCACCATCAGCAAAACATTTGAGTGAGCACCACATACTCCCAACTGCCATTTAAGTCATGCCAATTCATCTGTGAAAATATTATGTATGTAAGAAAAAATCTACATCTTTTTGATAAAATAAGTGATAGACATCATTTTGATACTAGAAATAAAGATAACAGATCAACCAGTTTTCAGATTATCTAAAGTACAAACATCTTTTATGGGGTACTGTGTTAAATGTTATAACGAAATACCTTGTGATATTACAATTAACTGAGAGAAAATTCAAAACTTATATTAAAAGTACGCTTTGTAAACAAGCATATTACAAATTATAGGATTATATCCAAGATAAGAACGCTTGGAAACATGCTGGTGTAGCTCCATAGTATAATTTAGAGTCTAGACAAAATCAGAGTGGTTGCTAATTTAATTGTATAATTTATTATTATTATTATAACATTGATTGTACATTCAAATTCAAAATCAAAATATTTTATTTCACATAAACCTACATGGGCATTTATAAAACATCAGAAGCTAGGTGCACGGTTCCAATTGGTCGCTTCCTATGGAGAAGAGCCGGCAAAAAACTCTACGGTTACTCTTTTAAAAATAAATGGTTTCTACAATGTTTTCAAATTACAGTGTTAATAGGTATGAGAAGATAATTAGTTTTACCTACTGTGATATAGTGATCTTATTTTAAGTGCTTAGTCTTCACAATTATATATTTAATGTATACAAAATATTGTAAAACATTTTAAAAGAGTAACGGTGGAGTTTCTTGCCCATTCTTCTCCATATGAAAACTACCTTTTGGAAGGAGCGACTAGAATTTTTTTTTTTGTAAATTTTAACGTTCAAAAGTGCCTTTCATGTGCCTAATTGAAATAATTTTACTGTGACTTTTGACTTTGAGTCAATAAAAGACGTGCCCAGTGTAAATAGTACCTTTTTGTCACATACAGGAAAAATCTATCTATTAATGAATATCTACCTAGGGCCAGTAATAGGCCATGCCGTACCGGATGTTTTCGTGTTATACACTGGTTATGACTATTTAAATAACCCTCGTGTTACAATACTAATTTGATTCTTAATAGTCAGATAACTTTTATCGAAGGAAATAAATAAATATTGCGGGGAATAAATATTGCGGGTTGACAGCTTTTGTGTGGAAAATAATATGTCAAACCATCACATTCTTTCTTCCGATAAAAGTTATATGACTATTGAAAATTGACTACCTCGTTGGTCATGTAGTCGCAAGCGCTACTGCTGGGTATGAGGTCCTGGGTTCGATTACCGGGTCGGGTAAAGTGTTATTGGGTTTTCCATTTGGAATTTCTCAGTAGCAGCCCGGAGTCTAGATTTATGCTCGGTTAATGGCAATAGGCTCGCCACCTATTACATTGGACTTAAACATAACTGGCGAAATGTGGGTGTACTATAGGTACACCTTTGCCTAACCCTTCGGAGATTACAGGTGTGATGTTGTGACTATTGAAAAATCAGGCCCAAAGTCATAATGATTACTTACAGGAAAACGGCTTTTCACATTCCAGACAAACTGTATTTGAAATTCGACTTCCCCTTTTACGCGCAAAGGCGTGAAGATGGAGAGATCTACATAAAATGAAATTGGGACCTTATCAAGTACGATTATGAAATTGGAGGCCCAGTTGGATTCTTTGGTGATAATCTTTATGTCGGTGGCAAGGAAGTCAGTAAGTACACTTATTGCATAAACTTTTTAGAACCGTTTTAAACCTTTTTAAATGTTTTGTAATTCTAACTCGTGAGTTGCTTTGGATAAATCTCAGTTTGATCTATCAAACTGAGATTTATCCAACTCACGAGTTCAAAAAAACAAAAAAACAGACAGAGACAGAGTTAAAAACATTTTTCACGAAACCTATTTCGTGAAAAATGTTATGAAAGTGTTAAGAAAGTGTTACTTAAAGTGTTAAGAAAGTGTTACGTAAGTGTTATGAAAGTGTTACTTAATACCTAACACTTCGGGAATTACTGGCATGTTGTTGTGTTGATAAGTTGATAAATCATTTAAATTGGTTTGTTTTATTCTGTTGTTCTTTTTATTGTTTTTTTGTAAAATCAAATACCGTAACAAATAATGTATGAATTAGATAAAAGCATTAGCAATTCCACCAAAATAAATAATGAGTGCTGCTAATTCTAAGTCTACCTTTAACATGGTTACTAGCTCTGACAAAAAGTACTTATTTGCAAAGTAAAAAGAACGAACGAGAACGCAGATGGCATATGTAAAAAGATTGTAGATTTAGTTTCAGTTTTGAAATTCAATTGAAAATGCCAATAAAAAATAACTTAACCTAAACATTCATACTATATTCAAAGTCGTGGTAATAAATAAAGCTTAAGACTATGTATGTATGTCCTAAGTTAGGTGATGGCAACCGATCATAATGTGACTCTTTTGTTTCCATAGGTAAACAAATCACAGAGTTGATGACCGAAAACTGCCGTTTCATCATGTCAGCTTTTGGACAGCCCTTCATCGACAAAGCCATGGAGTTCTACTTCATGTACGCTGGCTACTTCTTCGATAACATTCCCACAAGACATTTCATCATTGAAGACTTGTCGCCTTACGCCAAACCTTAATTTGGCCATGTACTCTTTTGTGTCCTTTAGGGCACAGGCCTAAGATCTTTTTTCACCAATATTTTCCCTTACCTCGTTGTATAACTTGTTAAATTGTGGTTGGAATTAAAATATTCACAATGACGGTATGTTTTTTATGCAACTCAGAGCTGGCACTGCAAAAAATACTAACAATTAGTATAAAGGAGTAATTATCATAGCTTCCTAACTTGTATGTTTTATTTCCTCGTTTTAGATCGTATCCAAAGGAAATTCACAAACTAAGTTCCAAAAAAAGGATGTGACCTTATATTTATTTCGGCAAACATAAACATTGTAAACTGAACAATAATTTACATATTTAGGTATCAACCCCATTGCCCTGCATCAAAATAATTTACAAGTTTGGTTGGAAAGATGAAACGTATTGACGAAAAGAGCGATGAATATAAATGTTTATTGATAATGATAGAGAGGCAGGGCCTCGGGGCTAAATGATAACAGCCGTACGGGTCGATCGAAGGTTAAGTTACGTTTGCCGCGGTCTAGTCTTGGATGAGTGACCATCTATTACATATCGAGACCCGTCCATACCTCAGAAAGCACGTTAAGACGAGCTGTATCTATAATTATTAATATTTAATTCAAACCCAATATTTTGCATGCCGTAAGGTAAAATGTATCGGGACACTTAATAAATATTCCAACCTATATGTATACCTACATTATCAGCAAATAAATGATTTCTTTCTTTCATTCTTTCTTTCTTAGTCCAAACTGTCATTCGTAGATCTTTGACAGTCGTTATGGGTAGTTAGAAACCCAAAAGTCGAAACTAGTCTTAGCGGTATCGTGTTACGTAATTAAGGTTGGTACCTATAAAAAATCTATTTGGTTTTTTTTTTTTATACATCCTTAGCTAAACACACGTTTAATTACCAACAGCGAAATAACAACAATATCATTAAAAATAAACAATACTTTTATTTATGAAGAATCCACAGGTACTTTAAAGGTAAATAACACACACACACACGCCGGTGCTTTAATTTGACTAAAGAAAAAAGGACAATAAAAAACAAAACGTACTTTACTCAGTAACCAATGAAGAGCACAGAATTAATACAAGTAAGAAATTTAACTAAGTAAGAACTTATAACTTTTTGTTTCCTGAAACTGGTAGGTCATTTTGGTACACTAGCTTCTAATAACCATCAAGTAGATACTTAATGAATTTATTATGCAAATCAAGCAAATTATGTAAAATTATATATAAAATAGTCACGGTCAGATAATAATCCTACCTAAACCGATTCATGACACGTATTCATTGGGAAACTAAGTTGCGCAATATTGTTTCAGCAGCATGTTTCTTGTATCAGGAATCAATGTTGTTGAAATTTTTTGCCATTGCTGCCAGCAACATCAAATGTTACTGGCAGCAATTTTACGCGACTATTTTGAAACATTGCTCCCAATGAATATGGGGCTGTAAAATACACTACATCTTAGCTCTTAACGTAAGATGACAAATCATCAGTGATTAAGTCCTTAGCAGGAACTTTGCTCAACAATTTTTGAGCAATCCCGTAGGAAAATGCCATAGCTCTATCAACAAAAAGCTTTCCGAAAGTCTTCGAAATATACTCCCAGTTCTCGTTGAGGATGTTAACAGCCACGGCGCCTGAAAAAGTAAGATTATGTTTCATTAATATTCAACAAAACGTTATTAATAATAACACTAAAAGGCATAAACATGGCATAAAAGGTAGGAGGCCTATCTTATATCCAGTAGTGGGTAGAATAAGGCTGTCAATGATGATGATGATGATGATGATGATGAAAACGTCGTAATCGAGGCAGACTAAGCAAGCAAGCGCTGGTGGGACATTTATTTCAAATAAACCAATTACAGGCACTTTCGAATTGTCAAGGAGTCAGTCAGTCGGAAAGATGAAGCTAGTTGCCCATTCCAAAGCGTAGTAAGTACCTATGGAGAAGAACGGGCAAGAAACTCCATGGACACTCTTTTAAATCACAATATAGTTACAAAGTTTAGATTCATTCAAAACGGATTGGCCAGGAGACGGAAGAGAGAGATATGGAAGACCAAGGAGGAAACATTTGACAAGCTGAGGACAAGAAAAACTAGCTAATTCTCTCCTACGCTAAGAATCAACATCACAATAAAGAGGTTTACATGACTAAAGTAGAGATTTTAAGAAAACAAATTTAAAGAATTACAACTTCTTAACTACAGACTTTCGCGGAAAATATTTGCGTTTAGGTAAAATATTGGGATGTCCAAGATCCAAAAAAAATTTGGACCACTGTAAATGGGCCAGCCTGTATAAGTATACTCACTAATTTCTTGTTTTCCAACAAGAACATTGTCAGCAGAGAATGATGCTTTTCCTTTAACTTCGTAGTCATATGTAGAGTCATCGGGTTTGAACAGAATATGGAGTTCACCATCATCAAGTTTCTTCACTTCAAATGCGAAATTGAAAGACAAATGAACTTTTTCTGAAAATGGAAACCTTTGATTGAAAAATCCATGATTAGAGCAGAAGGTTTAAAATTGATTATTGTTCTTTAGACTTGAAGGTTAAGTTACGGTCTAGACCAAGATATATTATTGTCACTGATAACTTTGAAGAAGTAGCGTTATCATTTTGGAGAAACCGTTCTACTACAAGGCAAGAAGAACAACAAACACAGAAATGTTAATAATCAAATATTTTATCTAAATCTAAAAATTACTATTTGACTGCAATTGAAATATTATTTAAAATGATGTTATATTGCATGGCGGTCAAGTTGATAGTCGCTGGACTATGTAAAGTTAATCTTAGTTGCATCTGTATCATCGTTGCCATATTCAATATATAAAATATATTATTTTCACCGTCTACCTCAATATTATAATCTTATCATTTAAATGCTTACCAGCAACAAATGCTCCTTTTCCTTCACCATGAAGTTTAATGCCTCCAATAAGTCCCAAGAGGGCCGGAGTTGATTCGATCTTGTAGCTACCTTCGACTGAGAAGACATCGCATTCAAAATCAATTGCAGACCGTAGAGTTGTTAAATCATTCCTTAAAAAAGTGTTAGATTTTAGTCACTATTTAGTAATCACAGAAAAACTAAACAAATTAGTATGTACCTCATTATCAACGTTTGATATAAGTATCTATTAGATGATTGAAACGATCACTTCAATGTGTATTAGGCAGTTTTTAATAAGAAATGTCACACTTTTATGAGGCATTTCTTTAAATTTATTACAAATCTTAAAAAATAAACACTTACTTCAATGAGGATACGTAACAGTTCTTGAAACCTTTAGCTTCTCCTTCTTTCATTGTTATTTTTATCATTCCAAGTGCAACGATATTAGTATCTTTTATCACCAGTGGATCCAATTTAGATATACCCATTTCTGGGATGCCATTATCTGATATTTCTTTTAACATGTTATTGAATAAATCTTGCACACATGCCTCGTCATTTATGGAACATTTTTTTACTTTATCAACTGAAAAAAAAAGAAAACAATATTTTAGAATAAAAAATCTTTTATAAGTAAGACACCACTTTAATAAAGCAAAAATTAACTGTAGACAAAAAGTGCTTAGAATCTTGGATCAATAAGAGCAAGCATAATGTAACGAATTCGACTGATCACCGCTGAAAATATAAACAATTGTTGAAGTGGTGTGAGGTGCAGAACTCCAGACAAGTATACTGGAAAATCAACCCTCAAGGAGAGCAGCGGCGGACTATTGAATTTTAAATTGGCAAATCAACTGGTGAGATTATGTTATGAAGCCAAAGAAGGCGTCGAAAAGCTTTTAATCGTCCATTTCTTTACAAAGATCAGACTACAAATAACAACACTATATTTATAAATAGTTATTTACAATTTTCCTTCTCAAGCACAGTTTATTTCGTTAATAATACTGATACTCACTAATTGCTGCAGATTCGCAAAAAGCGAAGATGGCACTGGCTAACAAAATCACATTTAATTGAAACATTTTGCTACTGTTTTCTGTATTACTCAATGAGGTACTTATCTAATGTCGATTTACGGCAAGTCACTCAAATATATATACTTTGATGCGGGTGGTCATAAAAGAAGAAGATGAAATACGGCAACAAAAGGTTCCGTAGCAATAAAATTATCAAATTTCTAACATTATAATTTTACATTACGAATAGCTAAGAATATTCAATTTACAAATCCATTTTCAAAACAAAAAAGAAGAGAAATTTGTGCAATCAGCTAGCGATCGTAATAGGACTTAATTATTGGTTGAAGATTGAGAGCGTAGAATGTATCATGAGTGCACGAAATAACAATGTATTAGATAGTCAGAATGTTGCAATTATGATGTTTTATTTATATATAAGAACAAAGAAATATGCAGACAAACGGATATTTTATGTGCAAACTACTTTAAAATGACAATGGTATCAGTACTGAATAACAATGTCATAAAATGTTTTTTAAGAGTAAATCCTATAAGTCTTAAACTCTTTTATAATAAGTCATTTAGTCAGTCAGTCCGTCATTTGTGAAATTTAAAATAAATAAAACAATGTGTAATTTGAACAATAAAGCAAGCTGGGTATCCGATGGTCTATAGTTGTTGCGTTTTACCATGGCAAGAGCAGTCATTGACCTACCTACATTTCCTAGAATTTTTTATTTCAAAAACTGAAATTTTGCCTGTTATCGTCCTGAATCAATATCTATCGTGATATCCAACATGTTGCAATAACGAAAAACTATACATAGTTTATTATGCGGGTTCCTACCGAGAGATATCATAGGGAAAGGGCAATGACCGCTATTGCCATCCTAAAACGTGACAACTATATCTAAAATCAGTCTCTTCATAATCAGAATACCATATTCATCTTTCTTTTACAATCTAATCGAATAGATGGAAATTGTGTGTATGAGAATTCTCAATGGTGTTTCATTGAGCTCTGTGGAACTACAAAAATTCTTACCTACTCTGTTTCAGACAATGATTTCGGTAGGATGTATGCAACTAAATATTAGAATTATCAATTGCACTTTAATTTTTGTGAAAATTTAATTAACCTTTGTGATAAAAATATTACTTGCATTGTTATTATAATTATAATTAAATACTTCATTATTGTAACAAGTGTGGCATTTATGTTCGGGTTAAAGTGAAGTCTTGATGACTCAGGAACTAAGAAAGAAAGAAAGAAAGAAAAATAGGTTTATTTGTCACAGAGACCCGTGCATACATCAAAGACAAGAGTAAATGAAAACAACAAAAAGTACATAATAAATCACGAGCATAAAACAAAAATTAGTCGGCAGCTGCTAAGGATATAAGGAGATTCGCAGAAGAACCAGGAGAAGAAGAAGAGTTCCAAAACTTAAGTGGTAGTACTGTAGGGGGGAATTCCACGTTCTGACGTAATGGGTACACACCACAAAGTTGTCTACGACCTGATGAAGGGTCCTGCAGGATCGGTCGTTGTTGCGTTTCTTGATGGACCACTGGGTCCAGTAGTTATAGACGTAGCTACTGAGATAATGCAAGATGTGTTGTTCAGGAAATGAAGTTTGGGGGCCTAAATCCAGAATGGACGTTATTACGCTAAGATAATGATGATGCGACGACTGTTTAAGACTTGATATGACGAAGTATGATCACGAAATCCAGATAAATCTGGTTTTCTGGTATAGTTTTTTTTTAAGACTTTAAAAGAGACAGAAATCGGTCAGCTAGAAAATGATGGCGTCTTAAAAGATTTACTTTTGAGCACGGGAAGCAAAGTTGGTAGATTAAATTGTTAAAAAGGATAGTGTTTTGTCAATTTTATTTTTTAAGGGTTTAATAAGGTTTATTATTAAATATTATTTAACCATCACCCACATAAGTACTATCTATTTCGGGGTTTTTTTTAACACAAAATTAGCCTCGTTGGTCTAGCGGTCGCAAGCGCTATTGCTGTGCATGAGGTCCTGGGTTCGATTCCCAGGTCGGGCAAAGTGTTATTGGTTTTTCTATCTGAAATTTCTCAGTAGCAGCCTGGAGTCTGGATTTGTGCCCGGTTGATGGCAATAGGCTCGCCCCCTATTACATGGGACTTAAAACATAACTGGCGAAATGTGGGTGAAGGGTTGGGCAAAGGTGTCCCTGCAGCAGGCTGCAGAGACACTTCTGCCCAACCCTTCGGGGAAACAAGGCGTGATGTTATGTTATGTAAAATTAGATTTTGTGTCATTTTTACCAATTTTTATGTGCCTTGAAGAATTTAGATTCAATAAGCGCTATATAGTTCTTCATTAAGTCTCATACATAAATTATTATTAATATTTTTAGTTGACGAGGGCAGTTTCAAAAATTTTGGTAGGTTGCTAAGAAGACATTGTTTTTGAAGAATGATGTTAAACTCAACCCATACAAAAAGTAAACTATGTGAGACCAAGAGTGAGAAAAACTAGTACTTATACAGCAAAAAAATGTTAACTTTTTATGTATGATAATAAATGAAGAACATTAACGGTAATTAAATCAAAATTCTTCAAGACACAAAAAACCGGCCGAGCACGTGTCAGACCACGCACAATATAAAGAGTTCCGTAGTTTTGATGAATACATATTTATCCCAAGAACAAATTTAACATTATAATTGAAAAACATGTTCCATACATGCCACCTGCAAATGTAAGTTTGTACACACAATATTGAGAGATTTACCATGTTCTTTTAAGACCATAGATTTCTTATAGGTTTTCCTGTAATCTATAAGTATAGAACAATCCCTGTTTTTTTTTTTAAATTTTTGTTTCAGTAGTTTTGGAGATAAGGGGGGAATACCAAATTTTCATCTATTTTCTTAAATAATTTGGATACTGTTTATTTCAAAATTATATAAAAAATAAACTGAAACCCACTCAGAAAGCCGTTTCATTTAATATGCCACACGGTACAGTTGGCATTTTTTTAATTTTCTTAGTTACTCCTCAAAAGTGACCCCCACATTCAAAACTCATTCATTTACGTTACTCGGTCCAATAAATTCGGAGCAAATTGGCTGTGACAGACGGAAAGACAGACACACGAATGATCCTATAAGGTTTTTTTTTTTTTTCATTTAAGTACGTAATCCTAAAAACGCGATAATATAAGAAGACGCAATGAAAGAGGAGTATTGAAGAAAGAAAAGTACTACGCCGATCCCAAGTAACATGGGACGAGGGCAAGAATATCATTATTTTAAATAATTATTTAAATAAAATTTTATTTGTCGTTATTAATCCTAAGCTAAACACATGCTTAATCACCAACAGCTAAATTGCAACAATATGAAGGTAGTAATGTACTGCAAAGGATTTTGTAAAACAAATAACCATTAAACTTAAATAATACTTTTATTTATAAAAAATGTACAAGTACTTTAAAGATTAACATAATTTGGCTAGAGAAAAAAGAACAAAACAAACGTATATATAATGACACAATTCATAAAATCAATACTTTATTTCGTAACCAATAATTCAAATAACAGCGCAGAATAACACAAATAAGTAACATTTTAAAAGTTTGTAACTCTTTGTTTTCTGGAACTTTGGTAAGTAATTTTGTACACTATATTCTGACATCTACCATCAAGTACTTAATGAATATATTATGCAAATCAAGGAAATTATGTAAAATTATCTATAAAACAGTCACGGTCAGATAAGAATCCTATCTAAGTTTCGCAACATTATCTCAGCAACATGTTTTTGTGGATCATATTCATGGTAAACAAAAGAACATCTAGCATCATCAAATGTTGCTGTCAGCAATGTTGCGCGACTGTTTTGCGTCCAATAAAAAGGGGCTTTGAAATACGGAGTGTATTTTATGAACTTAGTTCTTAACGTAAGATGACAAATCATCAGTGATCAAGTCCTTAGCAGGAATTGTGCTCAAGATTTTTTGAGCATACTCGTAGAAAAATTCCATAGCCCTATCAATAACAATCTTTCCGAAAGTCTTCGTAACGAACTCCCAGTTTTCGTTGAGGATGTTAACACCCACGGCGCCTGAAAAAGTAAGATCATGTTTTAATAATAATTAAAATTCAACAAAACGTTAATAATGGCACAATGGCACAAGTGGGAGAAGGCCTATCTTATACCCAGCAGTGTGTGGAACAAGGCTGTCCATGGTGACGATGATGATGATGAAGACGTCTCTATCGAGGTAGACTAAGTTACAAAGTGCTGGCATGACGACTTGGATTCATTCAAAACAGTTTAGCCAGAGAAGACAGTGGAGGACAGAGAGATATGGAAGACCAAGGGGGAAACCAGTTTTATGTACACATTGACATTGTTGAAAATTATATTCAAAATGACATGATTACTTTGTAAAGAATTGTATTATTTTAATTATTGTGAATGTAAGGACTATGTGGATATTGTTATTATTTTTATTTCTCTGCTACTTTTAATGATGGTCTGGTAGTTTGAGTAGTTTATGCGGCCTACCCAAATGTCCTTTCTTTGGTATTGTTCGTCGAGTTGAGCTCCACGGTTACTGACAAATGCTTGCACTGACTGGACAGGTCCACTCAAATCTATGTGGTTCTTTCCTCAAAAGACCATTTCAGACATTAATCTACACGGTCCTCATATGGCCTGATTAAGATTATGTCTGGACTTGGAAAAGAGACTGCGACCTCTGAGTTTGTTTCGGCCTTAATTCTCAGAGTAGTCAGATAGGAAACGCCGAACTTATTATTTTTTTGTTTTTTTTTTTTTTTAATATGACCTGTAAAAGCGTTTCCGATATCCTATTTATTTAATAAACGATTTCATTTCTTTTATTTTGGTTATTGCAGGTGGCATATTTTGAAATTGATTAGAAATAACATTTCATTTTCTTGGACAATAAAGATGGTAAGATAAAGAAATGGTGTAGAATATGTTTTTATTCTAAAACTACCATTTACAGAGTTAAAAAAGATATTAGGAGGTAATGGTTTCGGTTTAATTAAACTATGGAAAATTTAAAGGATGTTATGAGGTATTATGAACAATAGTAAAATAACATCAAAACTTTAGTTTTATTTATTATCAGTTACCCAAGTTTTGTTTCTTATGTAAGTACCAACAAGAAACATAGTCTCAAAAAAAAAAAAAATAAGGTAGATAAATTATTATATACAGGAAAACTTAGGTCTGATCCATCAGTGATGTAAATAGACAGTAAATTTATCGTCTCATAATTTAGAAGTTATTTATATTTGTGTTTAATAGGATAAATATTTAAATATCGTGTTAGGAGGTTTTTCCAGTACACGCGAAATAGCATTTTGCGTTGATTGACATTAAAAACTAAAAATCGAAAAAAAGTATTTAGGAGATATCGACGATATATAAGTATACTCACTAATTTCTTGTTTTCCAACGAGTAAATTATCAGCAGAGAATGTTGCTTTTTCTTTAACTTCGTACTCATATGTAGAATCATCGGGTTTGAACAGAATATGGAGTTCACCATCATCAAGTTTCTTCACTTCAAATGCGAAATTGAAGGACAAATGAACTTTTTCTGAAAAAGGAAATCATTGATTGAAAAATGCATAATACAAGTAGAAGGTTTATAAATACTGTACTGCTCTTTACGCTCCAAGGTTCCACGTCTATATCAAGATATATTATTGTGACTAACAACTTGAATAATTAGCATTATCATTTTGAAGAAACCTTCCTACTATAAGGTAAGAAGAACAAAAAATATAAATATTAATAATTTTAGCTAAGTCTTCAAATTACTCGTTGAGTGTGAATGAAATGTTATTAAAGATATTTTTTTCAACGTATTTATTATATGTATGCAAGTTGATAGTCGCTGGACTATGCATGATCGTTGCCATCTTCAATACATCGCCACCCCCGCAGATTAAACGCGAAAATGTAAAAAGTCATCAAGTCATCAAAAAAATCATCAAAGTCGGAATTATAACATTATGTTACGGTATATCGTGCATACCGTAACCTAACTTCGTAAATAACATCATCATGCCTTGTTTCCCCGAAGAGTTGGGCAGAGGTGTCCCTGTAGCAGCTTCACCCACATTTCGCCAGTTATGTTTTAAGTCCCATGTAATAGGGGGCGAGCCTATTGCCATCAACCGGGCACAAATCCAGACTCCAGGCTGTTACTGAGAAATTTCAGATAGAAAAACCCAATAACACTTTGCCCGACCTGGGAACCAAACCCAGGACCTTATGATCAGCAGTAGCGCTTGCGACCACTAGACCAACAAGGCAGTCCGTAAGTACATGATATAAAAGTCTAGAAAAAATTGAAGTGATGTATTTTGACCTGTACATAACGAATATGGATGAACATTAAAACCGCCGCAATAGCACTTACACGTTTATTCTGCGCTGGCGACGACATATATTACTAGCTTTGCCCTATAGTTTTACCTGCATAAATCTTGATCCCGTGGGAATATAGCGATAAAATTCATCCTATGTCCTATTTCAAATCATGATCTTATCATTATCACCATATTTAAATGCTTACCGACAACAAATGCTCCTTTTCCTTCACCGTGAACGTTAATGCCTCCAATAAGTGCCAAGAGGGTCGGAGTTGATTCGATCTTGTAGCTGCCTTCGACCGAGAAGACATCGCATTCAAAATCTATCGCAGACCGTAGAGTTGCTAAATCACTTCTAAAAAAATAGGGTTTGATATTAGTCACTAATTACAGAAAAATAAAATAAATTAGAATGCACCTCGTTATCAATGTTTGATATACCTATTGGGTGATTGAAACGATAACTTCCATTGAGTCTTTAATAAGAAGTGTCACTCTGTTATGAAGTTGTTTTTTTATTACAAAAGAGAAAAAACTTACTTCAAGCTGGATATGTAACAGTTCTTGAAACCTTTAGCTTCTCCTTCCTTCAGTGTAACTTTTATCATTCCAAGAGCAACAATATCCAGATCTATTATCGCAATTGGATCTGTTTTAGGTATACCCATTTCTGGGATACCATTATCTGATATTTCTTGAAACATGCTCTTGTACAAATCTTGCACACATGCATCGTCACTTATAGAACATTTCTTTATTTTATCAACTGAAATAAAGAAAATAATGTGTTAGAATCAGAAATCTTTTATAAGTAAGACACCACTTTAATAAATTAACTATTAATTGTAGACAAAAAGTGCTTAGAATATTAGTTCAATAAGGACAAGCATATAAAACGAACTTGAGACTATTATTGAAGTAGTGTGAGGCGTAGAATGAAAGAAAAGATTTTTTTTTGGAAAATCAACACCCAAGGAGAGCAACGGCGGACTATTGAATTTTACATGGGAAAATTAATGGCTCACGCATTAATTTTCCCATGTAAAATTCAATAGTTAAAGTTAAAATTCAATTATATTATCAAGCCAAAGAAGGCGCGAAAATGCTTGTCTAGAAAAAAAAAAAACATGTAACCGTCGACTTGTTTAAAAAGATCAGGCTACAATAAACACGGTGAGCAATGGGTAGCTCGCCGTCCGGTAAGGACCAGGCCCGGGTCGAACGGCGCGTTGTGTTCCACGCGCGCCTCAAAGATATGTCAGCAGAATTGATGGGGTCCGTTAGGGCCGATGCCTGCCGGGGCTGCGAAGGAAACTGAAAGGGAGATCGTGGCCCCCGGCAATAGGGCTACCGAAGGAACTCGGGTGGGTTTTAGTCAGTAAGAGTCTGACACGCTCTCCCGCTCCGCCCAGAGCGGAAGAAGTTATTTGATAATTTACCACCCAAAAATAGGCTATAATAAACAACACTATATTTATAAAGAGTTGTTTACAATTTTCTTTCTCAAGCACTGTTTTTTTTTTTTTAATAATACTGATACTCACTTATTGCTGCAGATTCGCAAAAAGCGAAGATGGCACTGGCTAACAAAATCACATTTAATTGGAACATTTTGCTACTGTTTACTGTATTACTTAGTGAGGTACTGATCTAATGTTGATTTTGCAGAAAGTCACTCAATTTATATACTTGGATGCGAATGGTCATAAAAAAAAACCGGCCCCGTGCGTATCAGACCTCGCACAATAAATGGTTCCGTAGTTGGGAAGAATTTATCCAAAATACAAACATAACATTGTAGTTGAAAAACATGTTCTTCCATACATTCTAACTGCAATGTAAGTTTGTGTGCACAATATTGAGAGATTTACCATGTTATTTTAAAACCATTGACTTCTTATACGTTTTTCTGTAATCTATGAGTAAAGAACCATTCTTTGTATTTTTTTTTTAATAATGTTGTTTCAGAAGTTTCGGAGATATGGAATGAATGGTAAATTTTCATAAATTTTCTTAAATATGTTTATTTTTAAATTATAAAAAAAAAATGAGATCCTCACAATAAGCCCTTTCATTTAATATGTCACACGGTACAGTTAGCAACACTTTGTTTTTTTCTTTCTTGCTCCCCAAAACTGACCCCATATTCAAAATTAATTTACTTACATTACACGTCCGTGTTTTGGTCATAGAAATACATGATTATGTGTACTAAATTTCAACTTAACCGGTCCATTAGATTCGGAGAAAATTGGCTGTGACAGACGGACAGACAGAAAGACGGACAGACAGACAGACACACAAGTGATCCTATAAGGGTTCCATTTTTTGCTTTTGAGGTACAGAACCCTAAAAAGAAGATGAAATACTGAAACGAATGATTCTTTAGAAAAAAAAAAGAAAATCATAATTCCAACATTTATAATATTATAACGTATAGCTTAAACAAATCCATTTCAAAAACAAAAAAGAAGAGAAAGCATTGCTGTAATCTGCGAGCGATTATAATGGGACATAATTACGGGCTGAAAATTAAGAATGTGGAATATATTATTGACTATCAAAGAGAGAGATCAAATACAACCACCACAAAATAACAACGTGTTACATAGTCAGAATGTTGCAATTACGATGTTTTATTGAACAAAAATATATGCACATAAACGGATATGTTAAGTACAATCTGGTTTTTGGCCAAATCGCTTTGTCTACAGATCTGTCTACAGATCCATTTAAGAAGTACCTACTTTACAATGTCAATGGTTCCAGTACTGAATAATCCTTTTTGTCTTACAATTCTGTTATATCAGTCTTTTTGTAAGAAGTAATAAAACAAGTGTAATTTGAACAATAAAGCAAGCTGGATATCCAGTGATTATAGTTGTTGCAATTTAGCATGGCATTAGCAATCATTGACCCACCTACATATCTATCGTGATCTTCAACATGTTCGAATAATGAAAAACTTTACATAGTTTATTGTTCGGGAGATATTAGGGAAAAACGCGTCAATTATAGATAAAATCAGTCTTATCATCATCAGTAAACCATAATCATCTTCATCTTTTACAATATAATCGAGTAGATGGAAATTATGTGTGTGAGAATTCTCAATGGTTTTTCATTGAGCTCGTGGAACCACAAAGATTCTATTTCAGACAATGAATTTGGTAGGATGCATATGTAACTAAATACTAGAATAAATAATGAATCACATTTTAACTTTTGTGCAAATTTAATTAATTAACCTTGGTAATAAAAATATTATGCTTTGTTATTGTTAAAATTAAATACACCATTATTGTAATAGATGTGTCATTTATGTTCGGGTTAAAGTCTTGATGACTCAGGAACTAAGGATATAGGGAGATTCGCAGAAGAATTAAGGTAACCGATATAACCCGAAGAGTTGCAAAACTTAAGTGGTAGCAGGTACGATAGGCGAAGTAAATAGCTAATAAAATGGATTTAGGTCAAAAATCCTTGAGTGGATTCCACATTATGGCGTAGTGAGTACCACAATCTGGGTCTACGACCTGATGAAGGTAAAATTCAAAATTCAAAAGTCATTTATTCAAACTAGGCTGACTCAATCAGCACTTTTCGAACGTCAAAATTACATAAGACAGTCCCCCAAAACGCCCACCACTTCCTAGTGCTTTAGCTGGGAATAATTAGAAAACCGTCTACTTTTACAATGTTTGTAAATATGTGAGCACCATGTATCTATCACATAATTAAATTATCTGTCGTTGCTTCATTTTTAATTCTTTTTACCCATTGTGGTATAGTAATTTTATTCTAGGTGCATCGTCTTCACATAATATAATTATTTAACTAATGTACGTAATTATGCAAACTATTGTAAAACATTTTAAAAGAGTAACGATGGAGTTTCTTGCCCATTCTTCTCCATACGAAAACTACCTTTTGGAAGGGGCGACTAGAATCAATTATATTATTTTGTAAATTTGACGTTCAAAAGTGCCATACATGGGCCTATTTGAAATAAATGATTTGACTTTGACTTTGACTTTGAAGAAGTAGCGCAACAAACTCCCCAGCAGCACAGCTATCTGTTCGGTTAGAAAAAAAATATTCCATGCAATACTATGCAAAATAATTTACATTACGTACCACAAAATACATATAATTTAAATTATAAACTATTAGCCATATGTCAGCGATAGCGATAGTGGGAGCTGTACGCGTCCGTGCAGGATCGGTCGTTGTGGTGATGCTTGAGGGACCCTTAGGTCAAACAGTAGACGCCTGTTGACCTGTTGTTCTGAAAATGAAGTTTGGGGAGCCTATTGTCCAGCATGGACGTTTTTACGCTAAGATAATGATGATGCGACGACTGTTTAAAACTTGATAGGACAAAGAATGGGCACGGGAGACAGATAAATGTGTTGTTCTTGTATATTTTTTTAAAAAGAGACCTTTGAGTTTGTGTCGGTTCAGTCAGCTAGGAAATGACGGCATCTGAAAAGATCTACTTTTCAGCATAGCAAGCAAAGTTGGTAGATCAAGTTATTAATAAGGATCGAGAATTTCGTAATTTTTCTTTTTTTTAAGGGTGGTTTATTATTAAATATTATGTAATCATCACCCACATAACGCTATAACCCGCATATTCGATATTAAGAGGTCGGTATCTGTCAATTTTTTCATTCATTTCCTACGGTTATTTCAGAAATTACAAGATTTTAAGGTGTATTGTAATGAATGTAAAAAATCACTTTATTTTATATTTGAACAATTCCGCTACTTATGTATATTAGTTAATAAGATTTTCACAAAAAAACTGCTTTTTATTTTTCCTGTAAAATTTGGTTTTTACGATTACCATTTATTCGTCGGGGCCAGCGATAAGGACTATCTATTTCGGAATATTGTTTTTGTTTTCTAACAAAAAATTTGATTTTGTGTAATTTTTACCAGTTGTATGTTGTCTTTAAAAATGTTGGTTTAATTAGTGCTATTGTTCTTCGTTGATTATTATCATACAAAAATTGTTTATATTTTTAGTTGACGTGGGTATTTACAAAATTTTTGTTAGGTTGCTAAGAAGATTTTATTTTTGAAGAATGATGTTAAACTCGACCTTATAAAAAAAGTAAAATGATTTTGTTGTTTTTTTTTTTTAATCCCGAATTTGATAGTAATATTAGGTACCTACGTAAGAATGAATTGGTAACGGGTCGGCCATTTTAGCCGAAGAACCGATGTAGCATATAGAAATAGCAAACGTAAGGTAGACGCCCTAGGTGGAGCGACGATCTCCGCAGGGTGACAGTTGAATGAGTTTCCGAGAATCGAACTGAATGGCGTGCAATAGGAGAGGCCTATGCCCAGCAGTGGACTCCTGTAGGCTGATGAAGATGATGATGATTACGTAAGACCATTTCAAATAATGTTCATGATACTCATAATAATTACATCACTATGGTTCTTTCCACGGTTTGCTTAGCGATAGGTTTCGTCCATATATTGTAACAGCATGGAATAGGCTTCTGGCTCCCTCACTGAACTGCTTCTAAAACGATTGGACAGACTAAATATCTCCAAGCTATTTGATACACACGCATCAGATATTTAGCTGCTAGTGTGTCTAACCAAATAATAATAATGACTCCACCGTCGTATCTCTCCGTTGAAGTCGTGGTGGGGCTTGCGCTATCCTGAACTCTGGGTTGGTGTCGGTAGATTTTCTTTGCCGAAACAAGTCTAGGGTGAGGAGCCAGACCAAGAGAGATATATAAACCCGCAGGGCGGCAAGTGGCGAGCTGTTCGGCAGTAGCGACCCCACGGACCCTATCTTCCGGGAGAAGTCTTGTTGCTCATCTCTGGCTTGCCTTTATTGGCCGGCTTGAGTGGAGACTCGCAAGAGCAAACGTTCTCGGAGGAAGGAAGTATTCCAGTAAGATGCTGGTAGGGATCTTGACCATACTTCCGGGATTGTCCTGATAGCCGTGGAATACTTCTCCACTCCTCAAGCACCTCAGGAAGTTTTGCCCCCTTGTCGCTACGATACTATGTGCTAGCGACCATTTTCGGGGGCCCATTATTGAGTGTACAAGTCACCCCATGCCATTTTATCCGTGTATTACATAACATTGATGAGGCAGGGGACATAGTACTTCCATAGTTCCAGGTAACTAATCCATAGACATCCAAATCCATAGCCCAATATGTTTTGTTTCCATGTTCTACAATAGTCCCACACCAACTGGGGGTTATCCTTGGGTGCGCTTGTATAGTGCATACAGGGATAACAGTCGGTTGGTGCCTCAACACCTAAAAATATCTAAGGGGCCTCTGCGAGTTGGCTTCGGCCCCTCGTACGCCTTCCAAAGGTCCGGGACCCCACGGTCCCAAGATATGTCAAAGATATTAAAATAAATTAAAATAAAACATTGTTTAAGAAATTACTGTCTCCTTTAAAGTACACTGTTGTGTACTAACATTCGGAAAATACAACCGTGATGATAAGTGTTAGTACAATTATCATCACGCTTATATTTTCCGAATGTCCAAGTAGAAGTGGCAAACAATTGGAGAAATGTGGGTGTACTTAGTTAGGTACTACGTTTATTGTTATCGTTATCAGCCATCTAAACCTTCGCTGTGTACTTTTTAGATATTTATTTATTAATCTATTTAATACTTCAAGCAC
This sequence comes from Omphaloscelis lunosa, assembly GCA_916610215.1. NCBI lineage: Eukaryota > Metazoa > Arthropoda > Insecta > Lepidoptera > Noctuidae > Omphaloscelis > Omphaloscelis lunosa. Next base: position 8,689,355 of record OU744255.1, read on the forward strand.
AGAAATGAACATAGGCGGACTTAATGCCGTAGGCATTAAGATATACCTACCAACTACCAAGAAGTACCTTCTAAAACAGTATCGCAGCATAGTATTGCGTGGCACTGACATAGTATATTTATCTATTACATTGACGTTGAGAAAGTTGCCTAGATGAGTCTTTTAGAGAAAAGCGTCTTAAAATTTGCTAAAGCAGTTAGTCGTCGAAACAAGTAAATAGATACTTCCCTATTTTATAAGTTTAACGGCCCAGGATAGCCATTACCAGAAGTGGTCATCGTATTAGTGATTCAGTAGCTTCAATCTCATCAAGTTTGTGCAGGAATATAGCAATATTCAAAATTAGGTTGTGGATGTCAGCCAGGCATTCGCTTCTTGTAAAATACTGATATTCAGCTGCATCCGGTTAGACTGGAAACCGATCCCAATATAGTTGCATGGGAAAAGGCTAGGCGGGTGATGACTTCTTAGGAGCCTAATAATTATAAACTGTATAGCTGTCGTGGCTAGATCTTAGAATTGGGTCACATCATGATGTGGCCTGGCCAGTTCAATAAATACTCAACGTTTGACGGATACGACCAGTTATACGCACGACTACTTCATGATGTGGCCAAACATTAGTGATCATTTCGTAAAATAGTTAGATTATCCACCAGTAGAGGCGTTGATGTTGCTTTGTTTTTGTTGTGTATCATGGTGATGGCATACGACAAATCAAACAAAGTAGGGTGATCACGCAAAAAAAGTCGATGGACTTATATCGGGTTTCCAAATATGATATTATGGAAAGCGATCAACTTGGAAGTAGCGCTCGCCGGTCGCTGCCGCGGCGTGAAATGCAACATAGCATTTAAAATAAGTTTTTAAAAATAAAAGACGCCGCTTATGTGGCTCACCGACCAAATTGGTTAGGTTAGGTTAGAACAACGATCAACCGCGTGCACAGCGGCCGGCGAGCGCTACTTCCAAGTTGGTCGCAGTTACTTGTCTATTTTTACTACACCTTAAACCAAGGATACCTTATATTAATGATATGGCCAAACATCGACTGACATATCATTGAATGTTGACGTTTAAGCGATATGGCCATTTGTAGCTGGCCATTTCATGAAATGAAACATGAAATGAAACAATGGACATAGCTACACCTAATATTTCAGTTTTATTCTGACGTAGCTTCAACATAATTTAAAAACAGTCGCCACAAAACTATCGATGCTCCGCTCCACTAGAGTGACAGTCACCAGCCAGTGTCACTCTTATCCGACCTTTTCGGTGATTCCATTCGTTTTTCAACAAAACTAGATGGCGCAACTTGCTGCATCGTCAAATTAAATATCTGATTTACTGCTAATATCACTAGAGAAAAGTAATTGCTAAAAATTTATACCCCATTATGTATAACAGTTTTGTGGAAATCTGAAAAATGGGGATTGTAAACCACCGCAACATCCTATCCTACACATATAAAATGACTTACTAACTATTAGATACAAATAAATATAAAAACAAAAGGACGCTTATGCGTCCTACACAAATAAGATAATTTTATTGGTAATTATCAACACCACTTGGACTTTAGACAGAGTTAACTTATTTGCGTGGTGAGCTGTTAGACTCTTGTAATCGAACCATTTTTTTTCTTGAATTTGTTAGTTGAAGTGTGAACACATTGATCAAAAGGGTGATGAATGTAAATGTTACTAGATAGAGATGCAGAGGAAGAAAAGTACCAAAGAAAAGTTGGATGGATTTTGTGTGGAATGATTATGAAAGAAAACCAGCCAGTGAGTTTCGGACCACGCACAATAAATAACATAACATTGTAGTTGAAAAACATGTATCCGTACATTTCAACTGCAAATGTAAGTTTGTTCAAATTTAATTTTATGAATGCTCTTGAATTACAGGAAAACCCATAGAAGTAAGTGTAGAACTGAATCCTGTATTATTATTTTTTTCAAAGTTTTAGGCTAAATTTTTTTTTTAAATAAACATTATACTAGAGACCCTCACAGAAAGCGCTTTCTTTTGATCTGTCACACAGTACAGTCTACATTTTTCTTAAATTTCCTTATTTACTTCTCAAAAGTGACCCTCACATTCAAAATTCATTCATTTATGTTACTCGGTCCTTTAGATACGGAGCAAATTGGCTGTGACGGACAGACAGATACACGAGTGATCCTATATAGGTTTCATTTTTCATTTGGACGTACGGAACCCTAAAAACGGTTGATAGAGAAGAATTGAAGAAAGAAATATACTGCACCGATCACAAGTATAATGGGATGAGAGCAACAAGATGATTATGATAACTATAGTAGTTTAAATAATTAGTTATTTATAGATAATTGTATGTGACGTTATTAATCCTAAGCTAAACATATACTTGATCACCAACAGCAAAATTGCAACACTATGAAGGGACTAATGTAATGCAAAGGATTTTGTAAAACAAATAACTATTAAACATAAATAATTCTTTTATTAATGAAAAATGTACAGGTACCTTAAAGATTAACATAATTTGGCTAAAGAAAAAGAATAAAACAAAAGTATAATTATGTAAAGACAGAATTTTCATAAAATAAATGCTTTATTTAGCCACCAACAATTCAAGGAAGAGCAAAATAATCAATAAAACAAATAAGAAAAATAATTAAAAATAATTTTTTAACGTTTTGTTTTCTGGAACTTTGGTTAGTAATTTTGGTACACTACCTTCTCATCTTCATTTACCATCAAGTACTTAATGAATTTATTATACAAATCAAGCAAATTATGCATAAGATAATTATCCATAAAACGTCACAGTCAGATAATAATCCTATCTAAACCGACTTTGCCGCTTATTCATTGGGAAACTAAGTTGCGCAACATTGTTTTAGCAATATGTTTTTGTATACCATATCCATGGTAAACAAAAGAACATCTACCAGCATCAAATGTTGCTGGCAGCAATGTTGCATGACTGTTTTGAAACATTACTTCCAATGAATATGGGGCTTTAAAAAACAATCCAACCTAGCTCTTAACGTAAGATGACAAATCATCAGTGATCAAGTCCTTAGCAGGAATTGTGCTCAAGAATTTTTGAGCATTCTTATAGAAAAAATCCATACCCGTATCAATAACAATCTTTCCGAAAGTCTTCGTAATGAACTCCCAGTTCTCGTTGAAGATGTTAACACCCACGGTGCCTGAAGAAAGTAAGATTATGTTTTAATTATAATAAACATTTAACAAAACGTTGATAATGGCACTAAAGACACAACCATGGCACAAAAGGGAAGAAGTTTATCTTATACCGTAGTGGGCTATCAATGATGATAGCCCATGGCTGGCTAGCCAGAGTAAAACGGATTAGCCAGAGTAGACAGTGGAGAGAGAGAGAGATATGGAAGACCATGGGAGAAACGATTGGCCAGCAGAAGGACAGAATTAGGTGACAGAATTAGACGGCATAATTTGAAAATTATTAGAAATAACATTTCATTTTCTTGAACAATAAAGGCAGCTGTAATTTTGTTCCATCTATGATTATAGGCTTAACTTATATAACTTCAAAATTAACACTTTGACTACCAAGCAGCAGACACAGTAGAAAAAAACTATTGTTAACAGGAGTTAATCCGTAGTCTCACGAGTCAAAACCATAACATAGTTAATATGGAAGCTATATGTAAGTATACTCACTAATTTCTTGTTTTCCAATAAATAAATTGTCAGCAGAGAACGTAGTTTTTCCTTTAATTTCGTAGTCGTATGTAGAGTCATCGGGTTTAAACAGAATATGGAGTTCACCGTCATCAAGTTTCTTCACTTCAAATGCAAAATCGAAGGACAAATGGACTTTTTCTGAAAGGAAAATTTTTGATTGAAAAATCCATTATACAAGCAGAAGCTATAAATACTGTATTGTTCTTTACACATGAAGGTTCTAGGTCTAGACCAAGAATTATTATTTTCACTGACAACTTTGAAGAAGTAGCTTTAAAATTTTGGAGAAACTTTTCTAATACAATAGAAAATATAGGGCAATGTCTGTAAAAGTCTGTAGATGTATTATAAAGAACATTGCGCTCTATTTATGTAGCTTTCATATTTTACACCAGTGTAGACCAAAGAGTCATTTCGGATCTCATGAAACACAGTAAAGTACTTCCATTGTTCAAATCCGGTGATAGTAAAGAACCCAACAATTATAGGCCTATGTCAGTTTTGCCAGTTCTCAGTAAGGTGTTTGAAAAGTTGATGCTCAATCAAATGTTACGTTACTTTAATAAAAATTCTATCTTTGATGAACAACAGTATGGTTTCACCAAAGGGCGTTGTACTACTGACGCCGGTGTCACCCTAATAAAGAACATTTTTAATGCCTGGGAAGAAGCACGAAATTCCATTGGAATCTTTCGTGACCACTCCAAGTTGTTCGATTGCGTAGACCATGAGACACTTCTTTTGAAACTAGAGCACTATGGGATTAGGAATCTTGATTTACTTAGATTATATCTGAAAGATTGAAAGGTTAAGGTTCAGATAAATGGCGTAAACTCATTAGGGTCTGAAATGGCAATGGGCGTTCCTCAAGGTTCGATATTTGGTCCATTCCTATTTTTTTTTTCATCGTGCACCTACAGTGATGGCATGGCTCAGTACATAGACTGACATAATTGTCATCTCCTGGCCATCGAGAAGTCCGGATTTAAATCCAATAGAAAATATGTGGATTCGGAAATGGTTTTAAACTGGGATTCAAGTGAAGTGAAGTCCAAGATTAACTTGCACAATGAAGTTTTGAGGATTTGGGAGTTGATGCGAGTTAGTAATGTAGGATGGAAGATGGTTACTCAAATGAGAAGCAGACTCCAACAAATAATATAAAGCGAAGGTCATCATCCTCTTCGCTACAAAATTTAATAAATTTCATCACTTCCCACTTCGCAATTCCGGTTTAATATTATTATAAGAGCACTTTAAATTGTGTCTGAAGTGAAAACATTTAACATCATCATCACGCCTTGTTTCCCCGAAGGGTTGGGCAGAGGTGTCCCTGTAGCAGGCACACCCACATTTCGCCAGTTATGTTTAAGTCCCATGTAATAGGGGGCGAGCCTATTGCCATCAACCGGGCACAAATCCAGACTCCGAGCTGCTACTGAGAAATTTCAGATAGAAAAACCCAATAACATTTTGCTCGATCCGGGAATCGAACCCAGGACCTCATACTTAGCAGTAGCGCTTGCGACAACTAGACCAACGAGGCAGTCTAGACAACGAATACATTAAATTCATTTGATCGCACTATTTCACTTGGTATAGCCAAATATTCTAAGTAGATATCATGGGTTAACAAAAGATGTTATTTGACTATCCATTGATAACATGTTTATTGCTCATGATTGTAATTCTACCAAAGTAACTTCTCGGTCCTAGACAAGTTGAAAACCCTTCAAAACTTGTCTCTTTCGATGTCGCTTGCCAGACTGTCAAATTTTTATGCAGAGACAACATGACAGATCACATGAAATTTGTTTGCATAAGTCAATCTTCCTATTTTATCGTTTGCGTTAATAGGATGTCACTTTTCTAGGGACCCTTTTGTGTCAGTTGCCAAAATATGTAAATTATGATAACTGTAAATTATCAAATCCAATTGTAAAATATAAATCAAAGTAAAATGAGAAAAAAAAATGATGAAATGATAAATGAGTAATTGTGAAGTAAAATACGATCGAAGTTTTGTAAAATAATAAATATTATTAAAGTATTTTATTTTTCTTGTTTTTAAATTCTTTATAAATATAACTAAAACCAAATAGAAAAATACAGTATTTAAAAAAAAAATTGCATGACAAAAAGCACATTCCGTGCGTAGGAATTGAACCTCCAATCTAATGCACAGCAAGCGATCTTTAAACCTCCGGTCTATTTAGACGTTTCATTTTTCTTCGTAAATGTTAACCCTATTCACTAAAACAATACATTCATTATAATAAAATATTTTTGCAAAATAAAAAAACCAACTTAGTCCTATCATGAATTTGAACGCACATGTCTTTTGGTGGGGTAACTACTTAATGGAGCTATGTGTACCTATACAAAATATTGTAAAACATTTTAAGATAATAACGGTGGAGTTTCTTGCCCATTCTTCTCCATACAAAAGCTACCTTTTGGAAGGACCGACTAGAATCAATTCTATTATTTTGTAAATTTTGACGTTCAAAAGTGCCATGCAAGGGCCTATTTGAAATAAATGATTTGATTTTAAAAGAAGAAGAAGAACAGCAAGCACATAAATATTTTAACTAAGTCTTCAAATTACTCATTAAGTGCGAATAAAATATTATTATTATTAATAATAAACTTTCAATGTAAGCAGTTTTTCAATGTATGCAATGCGTGCAAGTTGATAGTCGTAGGACTAAACTTAATCTAAGTTGCAACTGCATCTGCATCATCGTTGCCATCTTCAATGTATATTATATATTATTTTCATCGTCTGCCTCAATATTATAATCTTATCATTTAAATGCTTACCAGCAACAACTCCTCCATTTCCTTCACCATGAACGTTAATGCCTCCAACAAGTGCCAAGAGGGTCGGAGTTGATTCGATCTTGTAGCTGCCTTCGACCGAGAAGACATCGCATACAAAATCTACCGCAGACCGTAGATTTGCTAAATCAGTCCTTAAAAAAGGTTTGAATTTTATTCAATAATTACAGAAATTAAAAACAAATTAGAATACATCTCGTAATCAACGTTTGATATAGATAGGGTAGAGGAAACGACCATTTACATATTATCGAGTCTTATAAGAAGTATCACTCTTTTATTAAGCTTTCTTTTTATTTTTTAAAATGAAAAACTTACTTCAAATTGGTTGCGTAACAATTCTTGAAACCTTTAGCTTCTCCTTCCTTCATTGTAAGTTTTATCATTCCAAGAGCAACAATACTCCTATCTTTTATCACCAATGGATCTGTTTTAGGTATACCCATTTCTGGGATGCCATTGTCTGATATTTCTTGAAAAATGCTCTGGTACAAATTTTGCACACATGCATCGTCACTTATAGAACATTTTTTTACTTTATCAACTGAAATGAAGAAAATAATATTTTAGAATAAGAAATCTTTTGTAAGTAACACACCACTTTAATAAAGCAATAATTCACTATAGATAAAGAAGTGCTTAGAATCTTAGATCAATAAAGCATATGAAACGAATTCGAGACTGATCAGCACTGAAACAATTGTTGAGGTGTTGTGAAGCAGATAGAACGCCAGAAAAGATTTTTGGAAGATCAACTCCTAAGGAGAGCATTTGACTTTTACATGGGAAAATCAACGGGTTAGTTTGCATTATCAAGCTAAAGGCGCAGAAAAGTTTGTCTCAGATTAGAAAAATATATCTTTCACTTGTTTAGGTAGATCAGGCTAGAATAAAGAATACTATATTTATAAAGACTTCTCATTTTCTTTCTTAAGCACTGTTTATTTTGTTAATAACACTGATACTCACTAACTGCTGCAGATTCACAAAAAGCAAAGATGGCACTGCCTAACAAAATCACATTTAATTGAAACATTTTGCTACTGTGTACTGTATTACTTAGTGAGGTACTGATCTAATGTTGATTTACGGCAAGTCACTCAATTTATATACTTTACGCATTCAAGAACACTGAACAAGATACAATAGAAGTGTTATTGTTAAAAAGCCTATAGGCGTTTAGTGTCCCTCAAAGTATTAATGCGGATGGTTATAATAAATCGTGAAGTAAAATTTTGGCAACTTGTGGTTCCGTAGAAAAAAAAACTAAATAAAAATAATTACTTCTGCAATGTTACATTGATAGTTTAGTAAACCTTATTATACAAACCTATTTTTTGTCACTATTCAATTAAAAGAAAATCACAAAACAGGAAACATTGGTGAATTTATGGAAAGCTTAGTTAACAGTTAACAGTAAATATCATAGACAATAATTGAATTCTGTCAATAAGCGAGTGAATCATTGAACAATATATTAGTAGGTAGGTTTATAGTTATATTTCTAAAATGTTATATCATGTTACAATTATGGTGATTTATCCTTATTACGTTGAAGAATAAAACCCATATAGCGCATAAACAGATATTTCATGTGCAATCAGGTTTTTGGCGCAACTACTTTGTCTGTATACATTTAAGAAGTACTTTATAATGTCAATGTCAGTACTGAATAATTATCTCAAAAACTCTTATCAAAGTTTAAATCCTTTAGATCCTAATACTATTTATTATAGCCACCTACCAGGTTTCAAGAAGGAAGAAAAACGTTAAGTTTTTAATTTAGAGGTTATTTGCAAAAATTGTAGCAATAGCAGTCATGACACTCATTACATCAGTCCTAATCATTTTACGGCAATGAAGTTCGTTGAAATTATCAGATGGTTTTTCATTAAGCTCTGTGGAACCACAAATATTATTATTCTGTTTCGGACAGTGATTTTGGTAGGAAGTATGTAACGTAATATGAGAATAAAATTATTCATCATGTTTTAAGTTTTGTGCTAGTTTAATTACCCTTAGTGATAAAAACAGTATGTGCTTATAAAATTATCATCAAAGATGTGTTATTTATGTCCGGGTTAATGATGACTCAGGGAATAAGGATATGGGGTGAACCAACGTAACCGACATAGCCCGAAGAGTTGCAAAACTTAAGTGGTAGTACCTACTGCAGGCGAGGCACATAGCTAGCAGAACAGAAGGCCGATGGGGCCAAAAATTCTTAAACACTATCCATGTTCTGTCTTAGTGAGTAGGCCTCCTAAAAGGCTATGACTTGATGACGATAGTAGGAATCCGCTACTGGATGCGGTGTCCGTGTAGGATCGGTTGTGGTTGCGATGCTTGACGAGGGATATCTCCAACAATGGCCGTCTTTACGCTCAAATAATAATGATGCGACGATTGTTTAAGACTTGATAGGATAGGTACAAAAAGCTAGGAAATTTGATTTTCTGGCATAATTTAATATAAGCTGATACTAATGTTTGAACTTTAAAACATATCATGACTTCTGAATTTGTTTCAGCATTTTTTCTCAGGGATCACAGTCAGCTAGAAAATAACGGCGCCGTCTGGTTCTAAAACATTGACCAAAAAATGGACGTGTTAAAGATCACTAATAAGGATCTAGAAATTGGTATTTTTTTTATTTAAGTACATAAGGTTTATTATTAGATATTATTAATATTATATTTTTAGGGTTCCGTACCTGAAGGGTGCCAAACGGAATCCTATTTCTGCTGTCCGTCCATCCATCCGTTCATCCGTCTGTTGGTCAGCGGGTTGTATCTCATGAACCGTAATAGGTAGACAGTTGAAATTTTCAAAGATCGTGTATTTCTATTGCCGCTTTAACAACAAATAATAAAATTTAATGAAGTATAAAATTAAAGTACTCATACAATAAACTTTTGATCATGAATAAAAAAAATCTCACCTTGGCATGTAGGGTGTCATGGTCTAGAACTCATCGAGTAGCGTACAAGTAAATATTATATATATATATATTATATATTTTACCTTAAAAAATAAAGAAGAAGGGAGGGGGCTGTAAAAGTTGTCAGGTTTCGAGCTCTATTGCACCAACATAACAAGTTAGGAATTTGAAATTTCTGTATATTAACATATACTGTATTAAATCAACAAATATAAATTAGTACAGACAAAGATTCTACAACTGCAAAAAACTATCTTTGCGATGTTAAAATTAAAAATATTCTTCATTTAGTATTTTCATTTATTCGCTTAATATTGTACAGTGGTACGGAATCCTTCGTGTGCGAGCCCAACTCGCACTTAGCCGGTTATTTTATGTCTTGAAGAGGTTTATTTTAATTGGCGTTATTGTTCTTAATTTATTATCATACATAAATTGTTAACATTTTTTGTTGTTTAAGTACCCACTAGTTTATCTCATAAATAAATACGTAGTAGGTAGGAACGTGCTAAGCCTTTGGTTTGTTGCTAAGAAGACATTGTTTTTGAAGCTAAATAAAAAGTACAAATGGAGTGAAAAGGTAAGAATGAATGATGAATTTGATGATTATTGTTACGTAAATGATATTTCAAATAATGGTCACGATATTCATGATAACACACACTATTATAGCACTATGATTCATTTCATGGTTCGCTTAGCTATAGGTTTCGTCTATACCATAGTTAATTGATTCAGGCGTGACCTTGCGGAAACCCATTATAAAATACAATAGAAGTGGATATATTTAGTAACCTGTTCCGCTTAGCTATTTCTAAAGAGTCTTAAAACCCTGAAACCCTGAAAGAAATCGACACGTGTTTCACCTCTCAACAAGGCATCCTCAGGATGACGATTGACTTGTCGTGAACACGGCGTGTTGCCACACCGAGCACTGAGCGCAGATCTCCATTAATATAAAATATATATATATATATATATTGTCTCCTTATAGAACACCATGTTGTATACTTAGGTACTATAATTATTTTTAACAAGCATCCAAAACTATGCTGCACAGATTTTTGATAAACCTAGGAGTGTCTCCTAAAATAGTTTCGTAGTACTGTCTTGTATGGCATTACTGGAAATACAGGTATTCATCTGCATCAGGTTCGAATGGAAGCCGACCCCAACATAGTTTGGAAAAGGTTAGGCAGATTGATGGAGTATCGTATAACACTGACGTAGTTGTAGGAGCTTACCTATTAGGTACGCACTAGGATGAGAAAGCTCCCTATATTAGATTTTTCCTGAAAAGCGTCTTGAACTTTGCTAAAACAGCTAGTCGTCTAAGCAAGTAAACAGATTCGACCACCTTTTTAACATTTGAATAATAGTTTTGCTGCTAACATAACTGGGGAAAAGTAATTACTGAAAGCTGATACCTCATTATATGTTTGTGAAACAGTTATGTGAAAATCTGAAAAACTATCAACCTGCCTAGCTTTTTCCCAACTATGTTGGGATCGGCTTCCAGTCTAATGGGATGTAGCTGAATACCCTTATTTTACATGGAGCTACTGACTATCTGACCTCCACAACTCAGTTAATGGGTAACACAATTCCTCTTGGTAAAACTGGTTGTCAGACTTTTGGGCTTCTGACTGACAGTTGTTACTGGTAGTCAGAAGCCCAAAAGTCTGACAACCAGCTCGTGACTATATACAGGGTGGCAGGGACATCGACGTGAAAACTGTTACCATGGATTCAGTACATGATTCTGAAACCCCCTGCGTTGAAATTTTTCGCCAGTTATTTTAAAAAAATATCTGCTGTTTCATAGAAAAGTACAATACCTACGCGGCCAAAATGTATGGAACAACAGTTTTTTTTGTGGTAGGTCCGGGACCCCAGGGACCCGAGATATATTAAGACACAAAAATAATAATAATACCATTTACTGCAGACGATACAGGCCCATCCTTATCCTTACATATTATACGACAGCCTCCCACCGCGTCTATCTGTCTGTCTGAACGCGATAAACTCAAAAACTACTGAACGGATTTTCAAACAGTTTTCACCAATGGACGGAGTAATTCATGCGGAAGGTTTTAAGGTATATAATTTATTAAGGTTTTGTGTAAATTGACTTAAATATGATGATTATTGTTGAAGATGTCGGAAAAAATCATGCCGAATGGAACTTTATTGGCGTGCGCCGCGGAAATAGTAAAAGTTACATAAAATTTATGTTCACAGTATTGTTCATCTTAAAAAGTTCAACAATAAAGTCCGCATTAGCATACGTCTAGCTTCTAAGGATGACCCACAATAACCATTTTTTCTTTCAGAATTTGATAAAAATTTCATTGTTATTTCCGAAGTTATTTTGACCGGTATTGTATTAATCCTTGTCCAATAAACTCTATTACTTAAATTGAGCATTTAATTTAGATTAAAATATCATCATGACATCATTTCATTTAAATTAATAGTTTAAAAGATATAATAGATTCAAAATTACGCGTGATAAAATAATTATGGTTGACCGTAACGCGGGCGCAGTGGTAGGAGTCAATGACCTTTTGCTCGGCTTTCAGGTATGTAATCCCGGTATTGGTAGTTCGTTCCCGTGGGATATTTTCCGACATCCACGCGGGCGAAGCCGCGGGCAATAACTACTATTCTAAACAAAGCTAGTGTTAATAAGTAAGGCTTGGACTATGTTAGTAGCACATCACTATGCACTAGCTTGACTTAGTGCCGTATTGTGGAACTTGTCCGCGGAAGCGACGAAACACTACATCCTGTGGCCAAAAGTATTCTTGCATGACGAGGGGCAGATAAAAGTTCGGTACACGTACGACGAACGCCTTGAATTTGACGTTCCGGTGCGATTCTAATAACTGCACCCTCAGCGTGTACCTCGTCTTTTGGCGCACGTACTCCTCTACGATATCCTCCGCCTTAGTGGTGTAGGCGGGAGATGTACACCGGTGTGTTCGGTTTTGCGGCACGCAGACTCATTTCGGGGCCCGTAGGAGCTTTGCCGCAGCGGTTCTTGTTCATTTGCGATCCGCGCTTCCTCTTTTGCACCGTCACAAAATCGTCATAATTTATTTCGCGAAGTCCTGTCTTGTCACCGTTATGACGTTAATGATAAGGTTTAAATTGCAATAACTAACAGGACTTCGTGAAATAGTTAAAGCAAACTGTAAAAGACGAGCGGCAACGTTTTTCGGCTTTCTTCAATATTTTTCGGCTTAATTTCATCTTTGATACCAAAAGATTAAAAACATGCATAATTGTTTTTTTTTTTTAATTGAACTACTTTACAATATGCTTTTAGAAGTAAATAGCACTAAAATATTGTGTTTTTTACATGACTTTTATTCTATGACCTTTAAAAAATATTTTTGAAATGATCAGAACACAACATTGAATGTTTTGTGACAGTAACGTAGCAGTTTCCTATAGCTTACGAAGTTTTCCTCTTTTTAGTGAATTAATACATTCTACGGACTATTATATACATAATAAAAAATAAGAACAATAATCGCATAAGAAAATGTAAAAAAAGAGTCACAAAAAAAAAAACAATAGATGGCAATCGTACTTATTACCCCAGGATTACAAAGCATTCGTCCAACCGCTTAGTTATTTGCTTTGTTTGAAGGTCGCTAAAATAGACGACCCTATTTAATTATGTATGATTGACTGGTTAGTTACATAAAATTTTCGTTTCATAATTGTTCTTTTTTTTTAGGCTGGCAACACTGATAGCCGGTCGTCAAAAAAACGGTCTCAATGTTAATTATTTTAGTAAATTAACAAAAGTAGTTTAATTATGTAAATTAGTATATTATTATTAGTGTGTCGAGCCTAAATATTAAGTATTCTACCCAGTAAATACACAGTGTTTTTCTCCCAAAAACTTCGTACAAAAAGGATTTAAAACTGGCTGTCAACTCAGCGCTTCAACGGTGACGGATTTCAAACTATCATGGATCCCGGGGAGTGTTTTGTTTCATTAATTATTAATATTTACAGATCACAGAATATTACAAAATACTGCTCAGGTCTCCGAGCTACGTCCATCACACACTGGCACGGTTTAAGTCTCCTTTTGCTTGACAACTAGTGAAAGCATAATCGAAGACGAAAACATTCGCCCAGAACACACACTACATAATTTACTATACAAATTATGCTCATTTTGAGCTCATATTATAATATATATAATCATTTAATTTGTCACGAATTTTTCACATGCTTAAAATCAAGTTTAAATGTACCCATTTATCTGATTTTTAACATAATAACAAGAAAAGCAGTGTTTTTCTATAGTATTTCTTTTCTGTTTACCCTTCCCATCTCACTCTAATTAACTTAATCTAAATGTAACAGCTATTTCTTAACAAATTACTTAAATTACTTTTCCCCCAACTACCTCCTACTTATACATATAAATCAGAACATCTTTTCTTGCACTGTTATTTAACTGCATTACTTCACACATTCCAGGTGACTCACAATTATTTAAAATGGAGACTCCCAAAGCTACAATCAACGAGATGGAAGAAAAATGAGAGCTTCTCAAACTGCACCAGGAAAGGGAAGACAGTGAAGTGGAAGTGGGGAACATTATCGCCAAAAACACTCAGCCGACCAGTACAGTCAACTACAACATCAAGTGTCAACATTTCAAGAGTGCAGTGACTCAGGGTTGCGAAGAAAACCGAAAGGGAGATCGTGGCCCCTGGCAACAGGGCAGAAGGAACACGGGTGGGTTTTAGTAAGTAAGAGTCTGACACACCCTCTCGCTCCACCCAGAGCGGGAGAAGTTATTTGATAATTTCCTACTCAACAAAAAAAGAGTGCAGTGTCACCATTGAACTTGCTTAGAACCATATTTCAGAACTTCATCAGAAATTATGTGAAGCCCATAAGGCCCTATCTTTCTCAGAGTCTTTCAAGGTCAGTGAACAGGTCGCTAACACCAATAACCTATTTGATGATTTGGTAAGCAGTAAATCAAAATCAGTGTGTGAGCTAGCTATAACAATAGATTTGACTGGTTATGATATCATACTATTGTGTCCTATTGTTATGAGTCATAATAAATTAAAGAAATATATTCAATTTAAGAAAATAGTTAAATGGTCACAGAGATCAATTAAAAAACAAATCTTATAAAATTAAATCTTTCCCTTAGGAAGGAACGTGTTATATTCTCAAAAAGTTTAAATAGTTGTACTGTTGAGTTAGATGAATCCAGGGAAAAGTATGGTATTGATACTAAGCTCCTTTATAATGATATACTACAAAGGAGCAGTTGCTCAAGGATATTTTTGAGAAATATGAAACTTCACAACAACAACTAAGTGAGCGCTTGTTTGAGGCTGGAGAACTACTTGATTTGTGAAGTGGAATGCTGAGAGGTATGTGTCTCTGGCTAATAATCTCTCATGCAGCTGTGCCGACCAACCATCACCTCCTCAGCCTGACTTGCCTCCGCCAGTGTTGGCTCTTCGTGCAGAGACCTGTGTAAATACACAGAATAATATAATAAACCTATATTTTTCTGTGACGAAGTAATTCAGGATAATGATAAAAGTATCATATATGCAACATTAGTTTCAAACAAATGATTAAAAGAATTGTAAACATAATCCTAGATAATTATTCTACAATGGTTATTGCAATTAGATAATACTGCTGGTATTACCAGAAAGGACATAGTGGATGGTGTGGATACCTTGTTAAATTTAAATATAGGAAAGCTAATGTTGTGTGCTTTATATTATTCTGATACTTTATCTGATAATGAAAATAATTATATTGTTAACTCAGAGATCTTTAGCTCTGTCTTGGGAATTTCGACATAGAGTTGCTTTGTTCATAGTATATAATATTAAATAGGTTATCTTGGGGTATTCGTGGGCATTCATCTAAACGCATTCGTTAACAAATAACTGCATTCGTTTTTTTTTCTTGAAAGTTAGCTAAAATAGCCGTTCCTATATAATTATGTCATGCTTGATTGCATAGTTCTATAAAGGTACCTATAGCATGATAATCATTTAAAAAGTTAAATCGGTAACTATTTACAATATCCTAACCTTTTGGCGCGTCCTTTTACAATTTGCGGAGAAAAATAAGAACAAAATGTAATATTGCTCATCCCCCATAGCAAATAGCGTGTTAATATGTTATACCCTACAGTTTGACCAGACCTAAATATAGGTAGCAATTACTTTTATTCATTTTTTTTGGGTGGGATATTATCAAATAACTTCTCCCGCTCTGGGCGGAACGGGAGGGCGTGTCAGACTCTTACTGACTAAAACCCACCCGTGTTCCTTAAGTTGCCCTGTTGCCGGGGGCCACCATCTCCCTTTCGGTTTTCTTCGCACCCCCGGCAAGCATCGGCCCTAACGGACTCCGTCAATTCTGCTGACATCTCTTTGAGGCGCGCGTGGAACACAACGCGCTGTCGACCCGGGCCTGGTCCTTATCGGACGGCGAGCTATCCATTGCTCACCGTCCACAAGCCCGCGCCTACGGCGGCCGGAAATCGGCCTGCGATTCCCGACGCCCAGGGCGTCTCCAAAGAGAAGAACGGGCGAGAAACTCTACGGACACTCTTTTAAATCAAAATATTGTTAGAAAACATTTGTTACATCATTAATGTTGAATTTATGTACGTGAGAATGTAGAAAGACGTGCACATTAAAAGCATCCGTAATAAAAAAGATAAAAACAATTTAAAAAAATAAGCCGTGGCAGCTAAGAGATGACCAGTCCCAACTGACGACGCCCGTTTACGAACATGACGCATGGATCAGCACCATTCAGCTCAACCATTTTAAAGGGAACCTAATGATCCAACAAATTATATTTGAGTGAGCATGACTACTCTCAACGGCCAGGGCACATTCAAGTCAATGAAAGACGTACCCTGTAAATAGTAGCTTTAAAATGGTACATAGTGCTTACAGCGTAGTGCTTGCAATTATGCAATACTAGCGATTGAATTTATACAATGTAAAGACAGTTTTTTTTCAATCTTCAGCCAGCTCTAAGAATATTTGTAGAATGCTAATCAATTAGTTTAGGCGCCCTTGTGGAGCTGGACCAGCGTTGAGCCAAGCATTTTTGTCAGCGATGTAATTCACCAACTTTTATACTTAGCAGCATTCGTTTTATACAAGATTTAAATTTCGTTTCATTCAGTTAGAGTATGTGGGGAGGTATTTTATTGTTACATTATATGTATATCCGTAAATGATGAGTCTGCTTTAGCCTGTCTGAATACCCCTTATTAAATGACCCAACTATACAAATAAATACATCAAATGACTAACTAAATATACAAATAAATATAAAACAAAAGAACACTAAGGCGTTCCACACAAATAAATAAAATAATAAAGCCTTAAAAAGAAAGAAAGAAAAATAGGTTTCTTTGTCACAGAGACACGTGCAAACATAAAAGACAAGAGTAAACGAAAACAACAAAAAGTACAATAATAGTAGTATAATTATTTCTCTAAGTTTTTTCAGTGTTCATCACTATTTTTTGGTTGTGCGTTGTTTTATATATTTCATTTTCATAGAATTTCGTTTCACATAATTTTTTTCCCACATTATTTCATAGAATAATCAATACGCAGAATACTTACTTTCACATTTAAATCATTGATTTGTGTTACAAATAAAATTGTATGTTTTGTTATTCATATCCTAGAATAACAAATCAATTATTCTTTATATTGTTTAGTTAATATAAAACTTATTACCAAGAAAAACTTTTTATCAAGTGACAATTTCTAAACGTTTCAATTCATACCGTTGACAAATTTTAATATTCAATAGTTAATAGTATTTTATCATTTTGTAGGGTAAATACAATTTTTTCAGTCAGCATAGTCGATGGAGCCC
The DNA here is from genome assembly GCA_916610215.1 of Omphaloscelis lunosa. Lineage (NCBI taxonomy): Eukaryota > Metazoa > Arthropoda > Insecta > Lepidoptera > Noctuidae > Omphaloscelis > Omphaloscelis lunosa. Next base: position 8,706,792 of record OU744255.1, read on the forward strand.
CACTTCGCGGGGCTCCTATTTCTGTGTGGTTTAAAAAAAATAACTACGAAGGGGGTGGCGAGGTCTAAAAACCCATCCCTTCCTAACCTAACCTGTCTGAGTCGGGCTGCCTCAAGTCCCGAGCTCGCTTCGCTCGCTCTTGCAGCCTAAGTTCTCATCCGACTTTAATTCGAGACTTAATTTTCGATATTTTCTATTTCTATATGTTTTTTTTTTTTTGTGAGCGTGTCATTAAAGTAAATGGTCTTTAAAACAATAAAATTGAAAAATACAAAGACCAAATAATACATGAAACATTTTCTGCGAAACGAAATTCTATGAAATTTCTGTCTGCTAAACAAGGGGACACCCTATTTTTTTAAATATTATTGTTTTTATTTGAGAACCCGTGGAAACCTGCTAAGTAAGTACTTAGCAGGTTTTAATGCATTTTTAATGCGCTATATACTGCGTATTTTTAGTTACAATAAATATTAAATAAAATAATAATAATAATTAACCCGTATTGTCCACTGCAGGGCAAAGGCTTCCCTTTCCTTTAACCACTCAACTCGATCCTGAGGCAATATATGAAACAGTTCCTCCTATTCCTCCTAATATTTAATAGGTTTGTTACAGACCATCAAACTGAACAACTGAACTTTCTCCATGGAACCAAAATTGCAATCGTAAAAAAACATATTATTATCAGCCGTCCCATAGGTACATTTGGGTCGAGTTTATAGTATTGAAGTTTTGTACAAATTAATACGAAACATTCAACTTTTTTACCCAACTAAGGGCGAAGAAAAAAGGAGGGTTATGATATTGACCGAGATGGATGTATGTTCATCTGTTACCTCGTAACTTCTAAACTACTGATCATAATTTGAAAAACCAGCGGACGATCAAGACGCTTCCAACGATACCTATCGTTGGATACGTCTTGATCGTCCGCTGGTTTTGTGACATCACTCTAGGGGACATGAAGTCATGAACTATGTTTTTAATTATGCCATGTTGGGTTTCAAATAAAAGGGATTGACGAGCATATTTCATAAATATATATATTATAGCCCCATAATATTTTTAAATAAAAATAAAAGTTATAAAAACTAAAACCCAACTATGGCAAAAAGGTCAACTAAAAAGGTATAAACAAGACATCACAGACAGACAGACAGACTAATTAAAATCCGGAGTCACACGTAATCTACTCGATTTATGCCCTAACACATGTGACTCCGAATTTTAATTAGTCTGTCTGTCTGTGATGTCTTGTTTATACCTTTTTAGTTGACTTTTTTTTCGTAGTTGGGTCTTTTCGCTATAACGATGTTCGTCCAATGGAGAAAGTTATTTATTTGTCTGTACCACACCTTTCTGATATTATGCTGTATAAACTTTTGTCTCGTTAGTTCTACACCAAGAAAGTTTGGAACAATGCAATATTTATCAATAAGTACACCAAATCTGATAAAAATTTGTAACGACATGTTTGGTTTTTTTTTTTTTTTTTTTTTTAACGGGCATCTCGCAGTATGACCACTAAGGTCTTGGCTGCTTAACCGGACTTTCCTGTGGGTGCCTTAAGCTGCTACACTCAAAGCCTCCAGCCAGGGGCAAAAAACTAAACTAAATTAAAACTAGGCGAACGCTCGCTAAGGGCACCCCCTGTGGGGTACGAACCTCGGCTTAGGGCGTCGCTGAGGGGAGGACAGCAAGAAGGGACATGCTGGATCAAAAATGGTTTTAAATCATGATTATTATGCGGGGTAGTTTTAAAGCTACGTGCTCAGCGGCAACAACTTGCTGGCACCTCGTTTTCGAGCAAGGGTCGGGGAGGAGTATTTACTCAGGGACACGGTCGCGGTCGCAAAGGACCTCGGCGGCGAGGTCGGAATGACGGGAGGCGTCTGTTCTTGTGTATTGTGCTGGTGGCCCTATTCTGCTCTTGAAGGAGTGTGATGGGATCATCAGGGTCGGAAAGGACATGCCTCGGGCGGCGGATCTGACTAATTCGGGAAGGGACATAATTGGCTGCTTCGACAACCAAGGGGTTGCGATGTCTAGGAGCGGAGTCAAAGTAACGCTTGGACATGCGTTTAAGGAACTGGTGGATCGTAGGGATCTTACAGTCGAGATGGAGGATCTCGTTTCTGACATAGAAGGGAGCTCCCGTGGCTTTACGGAGGAAACGGTTCTGTAAGGCTTGCAACCTATGGATGGAATGGGACTTGGCGTGGGCGAATACTGCACCCGCATAGGTCATAATGGGTCGGATACATGATGTATAGATGCGCAGTTTGCACTTAAGTGACAATTTGCTGCGTGCATTTAGAACGAAATGGAGTCTACCTAGAGCGAAAGCGGCTCGCGAACGAACCGTCTTTATGTGCTCAGAAAAGGAGAGATGATGATCTAGGATAACACCTAGGTATTTGGCGCGCCTAGCCCAAGGGATTGGTTTGCCGAACATGGTGATAGGTCGGGGGAACGGGGGGGGTCTAGTTCTCGGTTTAGAAAAGCTAACCGCTTGACTTTTGTCGGGATTTACTTCTATTCGCCATTTTCTAAACCAGGCGCCAAGGTTGTTGACAGCCCTTTGGAGGTTTAGCAGCATCGTAGCTGAATTTCCCTTACAGATGATCGCTGTATCGTCTGCGAACAGAGCCAACTGCGTCGATCTGTGTTTGGGGATGTCGCTGGTGAATAGCGTGAAAATGAGGGGGGCTAACACTGAGCCCTGAGGGACTCCTGCCCTTATGGGGCGGGGGGAGGAAAGGGCTCCTTCGATGCGGAAGCGAAAGGTGCGATTCGACAAATAGTCTCGTAAGATGAGCACGAGACGATCCGGCACACCGAGTTTGTAGAGCTTATAAATTAAGCCGTTGTGCCAGACTTTGTCAAACGCCTTTGCTATGTCGAAGAATACTACGCTCGTTTGTCGGCCATGGGTGAGAGCACCGCTGATTAGCTCGACAATACGATGGACCTGATGCACGCTAGAGTGCTGAGTTCGAAAGCCGAACTGTTCGTTGGGGATGAGGCCCTTGGTCTCTGCATAGTCTCTGAGACGCTTATAAATAAGCCTCTCATAGATCTTGCCTAGAACCTTGAGCAGACTGATGGGCCTATAACTGGATGGCTCGTTTTTGGGTTTTCCGGGTTTAGGGATACCTATGACAGTGGCCTCTTTCCACGTCTGGGGAAAAATGTTGTTGCTTAACGCACCATTGAAGATGGTGGTCAAAAGCATAATTAAGTGAGCTGGGAATAGTTGGACCACCCTATTGGTGAGTCCGTCTGAGCCGGGGGCTTTACGATTTTTCAGACCTTTGATAATCTCATGTACCTCATCTGGTTCGATGGGGGGCAGGGGAAAATCAGGGTCTTCAATGGGAGGGATTGAGGCTCTACGTTCGACTTCGGCGTCGACCTCATCGAGGTGAGCTTTGTCTACTGGTAGGGTACTGGGAGAGCATTGGGCTTCAAGACTGTCGGCTAGGCACTCGGCTTTGTCGATGTCATCGAAGGCTAATGTTTTGTCCGGGCGGACTAAGGGGGGCATATGGCCTGAGTGAGGGGATCTAAGTTTTCTCTGGAGTTCCCAGAAGGCAAGGTGGGTAGGCTCAAGGTCGCTCAGCATCTTGTCCCAGCCCGTTTCACGCAGCTCCGCCATACGTGTCCTCACAGTTCTCTGTAAGTAGCGCATGTGGGCTTTGTTAGCGGCGCAGGGAAAGCTGCTGTAGGCACGGACAGCTGCGTTCTTCTCAGTCAGCAGGGCGCGCGCATCGTCCGGGAGTTTCAGGTAACAGGGATCTGTTGCCGGAACCTCCCTTGAGCAATCGCTCAGGACGGTTTGCACGTGCTCCGTGAGTGAGTCAATCGCAGCTGTCGTGTTAGCGACAGAGTCAAATTGGTCCGGAATAGAGTCTAGTAAGGGGGACGTGTTGGATTTCAGCTTTTCGCTTACTTTCTTCCAGTCCGTCACCTTTCTAGTGGGGAGAGGGTGGTTTGGGTCAGAGGGACCTATGCGGGATACAAGATGGATAATAACTGGGCGGTGGTCAGAGGTAAGCTCGTGCACCGTTTCTATCGAGTCAAATCGTAAGTTCACGTTCTTAAGGAGCGTTATGTCAAGGACGTCAGGGGTGTAATTAACCATATGGGGATAATAAGTGGGATTCATCGGAGCGATGATGTCGAAGTTAAGAGTGGAAGAGAGGTCGAACAAGTGTCGGCCCCTGGGGGTAGTGATTTGACTGTTCCAAGAAGGATGTTTGGCGTTGAAGTCCCCTGCCATAATGACAGAGTCGCTCATGCCGAAGAGTAGCTGTAGGTCATCAGAAATAAATTGGTAGTTTTCTGAGGCCTGAGCTGGGATGGGAGGGATATAGACCGACACTAGAGTGATCGGCGAGTGACCAGTCATGCCTAGGCGACAGACTGATACTTCTAGTCGGGAGAGAGGTGGAGGGTCCATAGGGATGCAATACAGATCCTTTTTATAGTAAATGAGAGTGCCACCCGCGTGACAGCGCGTCCTATCATTTCGAATTAAACGATAGTTAGCAATAGAGGGGTTTCGTTTATGGGGCTTTAGGAAAGTTTCCTGTATGAGGAGAAGATCTAACTGATGATCGCGGAGGAATTCCGCGATTTCATCTTTCTGATTAAATAAGCCATTGGCGTTGAAAGTTCCTATTTTTAGGGATCGGGGTTTAAACCTTTCATAAGAGGCGTTAAACATTATGAGGGTCTAGTGAAGGAAGTGAGGGCGGAGGTAATATCCTCGTAAGCCAGGAACACATTTTGAACCTGCTCGTAGCAACCTGATTTCTTGGCTTCAACAATGTCTAAGGCCATTTGTTGAGCCCTGGGGGTACAAAAGGTCATGAAAGTTGAGCTGATAATGCTGAATGCATTTTTAGCTGGGTCCGAGTAAATATCTTTTTTATTAGCCACGGGAGTGGGAACGTGACGCGGGGGAGCCAAATTATTATTGGGTTTTACGGGGGGCGCGGGGGGTGCGGGGGGTGCGCTACGCTGTGTAGACGCGTGGGGAGCGGGGAAGCCGGGGGGAGGAGGAGGGCGGACTCGCGGGTCCATTAAGGAGTATAGCGGGGTATGAGGGGGAGGGGGGCGCGGGGTAACCAGAGCCGGGAAGGTCTGCTGGTGGTTGTAGTTTAGCTGAGACCAAGGGCTAGGTCTCTGTGGACTAAGCCTCTGAGGTAACTGGGACGAGGGGAAAGGTTGGTAAACCTGTTGGCGTTGCTGCCTAGCGTCTAAACGCTTAGACAGCTTTACTGTGTTAGCCTTAGGGGCTTTGGGACAGCCGCGGTAATTAGCCGTGTGGCCTTCGAGGCCGCACAGCACGCAGCTTGGCGGGGTGACGCATAAGCTGCGATCTTTGGGACGGGTGCAGTCTGCAGTGCCATGGTCTCCCAGGCACTTGACGCACCTGGGTTTCGCATGGCAATGCTTTTGGCTATGGCCATACAGTTGGCAACGGTGGCATTGCCCTATGGCGCTGTTTTTCCAGGGCTTCTCGATAGTGAAGCCCCCTAAATGACAGATGGTCTTTACGTTAAATATGGGGTGATGCCCCTCGGTAGGGGAGCACACGACAATGATCATGTCGTAAGCTTCCCTGCCACGCGAGCGGTGCATACGGTGGACTTCATCCACGGGGATGTTTTGCGACTGAAGGTCGGCTAGGATGTCGGAGGAGGGGATCTCTTTGGGGATCTTTTTGATCACAACCCTGATCTGTTTTTCTTCTGGGAGGGAGTAGGTGTGGAATGACACACCTCTCTCTCTCAGGACCCTGGTTAAGTCCCTGTAGTCTTTCGACGTAGGGACGAGTACTTTAATACCCTGTTGGGTGGAACGGGCGCTAGTGTAGCCTATTTTAAGGTCTACACACCACTTTGATACTGCCGTCCACTTGTCCTTGTCTTGGATGAAGACAGGGGGTGGCGGCGCGACCTTTTTAGGGCCGGAGTTATGAGCGGATCGCGGTGCGTCATTCTGCGAGGATGACGCAATCGGGCGGGGGGCGGTGGAGGGGGAAGCTACGGGGGTGCAAGTAGCGGCGGGAGTGACGGTGGGGGTTGCCTGAGGGGCGACTATGATTGAGTCGTCGATGACGACTACTTTGCTCGCTTGGGACGAGCTCTGCTTCTTCTTCTTCCTCTTGTTCCCTTTTCCGGTGACTGGCGTGAAGCCTTCGTCATCCGAGTGGGAAGAGGAAGAAGAATGAGCAGAGGCTAGGGCCTCTGAGTCGGGGGTATAAAATGGATGGGGGGTCGGGGCGCGGGCTACGGCGGTCGCAACTTCTACTATGTCCATGCTGTCAGAGGGACAGGGACTAAATTGAGCCTCGATTACATCGCTGAAGTCAGCGATGGATTGGGACCTAGTTATGGTCTGCTGTGAAGCAGCGAGACCTTCTAGTTCGTTACCGAACTCATTGATAAGGGTAGGGTCCTTTTTAAGGACTCTATTAAGGAGGTCAAGGAGTTTGGAGTTTTCACTCCTGAGGGAAATGAGGTCGTTACGGAGTGACTGAATGTCACTCTGTACGGCCTCCATAATGATTAATTAAAATTGGGACCTAATTTTCCCTAATAAAAATCCTAATAACCTAATTCCCCGGGCGGACTACCGGGGATGTGTAAACCCTCCCTGTCGGGTGTAGACAGGGAGGTTGTGTGCCTAATGGTGAGCCCTAAGCTTGCTTTTGCCCGTTGCCTATCTTATTGTGCAACGGGGTCCTGACCAGTCTAGTGCGCCGGGTGTAGACACACCCGACCGACACTAGGTGTGTTGCTGAGGAAGGAAAACTGTCACCAATGCCGACTAGGAGACCCCCCAAGGCCGAACACTGGGACCCGGCCAATTGACTGCCTAACCCTGAAGGGGCTCGGCGGGTGTGATTGGGTCAACACCCCCTCGGTTTCGTTGGCACCGTATGGTTTCCACCGAGGACCACGAAACTGTGGTTTTTCCCTGAAGGGGCAAAATGACTTGAAGAGTCAGTTGACGATACTCTGATAAAGAAACAGATAATTAATCGTATCTTGAAAAAGACTCCGATTAATTGGTCGACGATAGTCGATTAATAATAATCGACTATGAAGAGCGTCGCAGTACGCGACGAAACGATGACTCAGCAACAGGATCGCTTGAGTCACTATCAGGAACCACGATCAGCAGCGCAGCACGTCCGTCCGCGTCCGATGCCAGGCGCAGAGTGTGTGTGTGACATGTTTGGTGTGCCTTCAACAATTTATAGTCGTGGAAAAATCAAAATTTGTCTTCTTCGTCTTTTTGTGTGCTTAGTGACTAATCTGGTGTTAGAGTTTTAAAGCCGCCCATGGCCCTCTGACTTGGCTGCACATGCCCTCGAGAAATATACCTCAAGCATTGGGTTTCGCGGTTTCCTCACGATGTTTTCCTTCACCATTTTTGAAGCAAGTGATAATTATACTATACGCACATGAATCCGAAAAGTCAGAGGTGCGTGCCTTGGGATCGAACTCGAGACCTATGACTTTGCAGCCTGACGGTCACACCACTAGGCTATCACTGCTCTGTTTGACTTTAAAATGCCCGTTTATAAAAAATGATAATAAATTAAAAAAGCCTTATATTTCTTTAGGTTTTTTTACAGTGTGAATAACTTTTTTATGGTTTTCATTTGAGAATTCCTAAGATGAAAGCCTTCTCCAGAGAATGCCAGTTTTTTCTGTCTTTTGCTACGTCCATCCAGCGTGATCCAGCTATACGCACGATCTCGTCCTCCCAGCGAGTGTGTGGTCTTCCTCGTTTACGTTTGCAAAACCAGTCCCATCCAAGAAGTCATCTTTTTTATCCATCTTTTGTCAAGCATTCCTGCACCATGGCCTGCCCATTTCCACTAAAGTTTGAGTACGTGTGTCCTTAAGGGCATCAATTGCTTTTGATGTAGACCGAATTTTTGTGTGACGAACTCTTTGCTGTATTTTTTTTATATTTAGCATAGGTACTACGCTCTATTCCTCTTTGGCATGTAGTTATTTTGTTCTTGATAGAGTTGTTAAACCAAATTTGGTTTGAGTCAATTACCTTTTTCTTCCATTCTACTGGGAGGTCGCATTTAAATTCTTCTTTTAGATTCCAATATTTATTCCATGTGTGTGTGAAGGAATATGTACTTAAGGAAAGACATTCCACAAGAAAAAAAAAATCTTTTACTGGCACTTGAAAGAACAATGCCCGTTTATAGAGACTTAACTATTGAGAATCTACAGTGACATTTTGAAATTTTCAGAGCCATTTTGTGGTAGCAGGAAGGGAGATTATCGAAGAGCAAATGTTACTTACCTCTATTATGCGATTGACTGTATACGAAAAATCAAATCTAACGGGAATAACAGGCTAATGCAATGTTAACACTACGTCATATATCAGGCTTTATTTATAATGTAATAATATTAATATATATATACATATGCTAATATATTATGTTATTTTTTCCTCTGGGTGGTCATCAAGACCTCAATTAAACATCACTAATACCTCATTTTATGAACTACTGAGCATTGACCTTGGGTTTTTTTACTTTAATTTTGCGTTTATTTTGTGGACGATATATATAATAAAATCTGCGAGTTGTAGCTTTATCTGTGGTAGTACTTTGACTAAGAACCATGTTTTTAAAAATATCTCTGTTTCTGGTGTGCCCAGTTTTAGTGTTTTGTGAATCAAATTTTGGTAAGTTTTTTAATTTTTTATAAATATTTTTGACATGAAAATCGGATCATGTTTGTGTACTTCCTTGTTTAAGCTTTGTAAGATTTTGACATTTTTCACAATCACAGGTGAAAAAACAACACCAATTTGAAATTCTTTATAAATTTCCCTACCTATTTCGTGCAAATATTTTCGTTTATTCTGCCATTTCATTTTTACTGATATTCTAGCTGCATCCCGTTAGACTGGAAGCCGATCCCAACATAAAGTTAAATGAAAGGCTAGGCATAATTATGATGATGATTTTCAATTGTTCTACATTTTGTGTATATGTTTTATAATAAATATTGAAAATCATTCTTCTTTACAGTGGACACTTTGGGAAAATGTAAGATCAACGACGGTGCTTGTGAAAAAGACCTGCTCCAATCAGTTATTAGAGACATCGCCAAGACGGGTGTTCCAGAGTTGGGGATCCCACAACTCGATCCCATTCATGTACAAAATATATCTTTGTCTATTTTGGATGTCGTAGATATTACTGTGATTGAAGGAACCGCTAAAGGTGCCAAAGATTGCATCGTTGCTAGGTTTGAGTGAGTATTTAATCATTTTTGCTTCTCTAGTTCTATTTAATTTATCGATGGCATGGTTCTCGTCCAAAGACATTGAAATATTTACGTAATCTTGTTACCTACACAAGTCGCTCTACTATTGTCATTAATTTAATTATTTTGATACAGCAATCACTGAAAATGATCCCAATTTCTTCTCTATTACCTATAATTCTCTTTGGTTGATCTTTACCTTGATGTATATTTTCAGGACTAACATTGAAGATGAACGCGCATTCATTGAACTCATCTGTGACTTGTCAGTCAAAGGTCGCTACAAAGTGTTCTCCAACAGTCCTCTTATAAAAAGTTTTGTTGGTGGGGATACGTTGACTGGCGAGGGAAATGGAAAAGTTAAAATAGGTAATTTTGTTTCTTTTGTAAACACAATCACATAACATCGCAACTGTATCCCCCGAAGGGTTAGGCAGAGGGTGTACACACACATTAAGCAATTCCTCTAAAAGTAGTTCATTTTTATGAATTTCCAGTAATTCCTCTATGGTGACACATATTTTAGCAGAATCATATTCAATTCAATTCATATCAGAATCATATTTGGTGTAAATATTGCCGCATGAAAAAATGAAGACCGTAATTTTTCTTTAGAGTTTTTATTAATCAAATGAGATTTTTTTCTACAGTTTAGGATGTTTATTATCAGAAAAAACTGTCAAACAGATGAATTGCTTAATATAAATTGAACGCAGATAGTATTATGAATTGTTAGTTTGTGACGTTTGTGTGATTCATAATGTTATCATATTGTGATTCTGCCAAAGCATCCGTTTTAGGCCCCCAGATCTTGTTCGTATATATATAAAATTATATATATAAATTTTGGAAATATTACTTAGGTACATTTTATTCATAATCAATGACCAACGTTATTTATATCACTTGGCATGAATGTCTTCAATTTGAACACAGAATTTTTTTTCGCGTCTCAGCCGCTTTCAGTTTAAGTTTGCCGATACTAAAGAAATCCCTACTAGAGGGAAATAACTCTAAGAAAGAAAGAAGAAAGATAAATAGATTTATTTGTCACAGAAACACGTGCATACAAAGACAAGAGTAGGTAAGCAGAAAACAAAATAGGTAAATAATATTCAAAAATTAGTAAAAATCGGAAATAGTCGGCAGCTACACATCATGACCGTGACAAGAAGGCTTCCACTCAGCATGATGCTATGCTTTGCTTTACTTTTACGTCATTGTGATCATAGATATTGATGAACACGTTTTTATTGTAAGTTACATTATTTAAAATCTTTGTTCCAGAAAAACTAAATGTTAAATTGGATTTCGACTTCTACATCCAAAGGCGGAATGGTGAACTTTACATCCAGAGTAAAACGGATAAAATCAAATACTCCATCGATATTAAAGGAAAAATGGTTTTCTTTGCTGATAGTATATATATAGGAAAACAAGAATCCAGTAAGTACTTTTGTGATACAATTTTATACTTTTGTAGGGTAAATTGAAACAAAATAACGTTTCTGTAGGAATATAAAAATCACAATGTTCACAAGTTCACACAATACAAATCACATAAAATATAAAAGATATTGGTAGTCAAGCACTTGGTTAGAGTTTTATCCTAACCTAACCCATTTAGTCGGAGAGCTCTAGCTTAGTTACTGCGACTAATTTCAGCTCTTGCGTGATTGGTCACAGTTCTAACCTAACCTAATCGATTCGGTCGGTGTATCCTATAGCTTAGTTACTGCGACCAACTGAGAAAAGGTTAGAAATTTAAAAAGAGGCTCATTTATTTAAAAACACCGGCCAAGTGCGTGTTGGACTACGCACAATGATGGGTTCGGTAGTTGGGATGAATTTATCCCAAGAACAAACTTAATATTGTAGTTTAAAAACATGTTCTCCCATACATTTCAACTGCAAATGTAAGTTTGTACGCACAATATTGAGAGAATTTGCCATGTTATTTTAAGACCATACACTTCTTATACGTTTTCCTGTAATCTGTGAGTAAAGAATTACCCCTTGTATTTTTTTCAAAATTTTTGACTCAGTGATTTCGGAGATAAAGGCGGGAATGGTAAATTTTCATATACTTTCTTAAATATCTTTAAAATTATTTATTTTTAAACTATACAAAAAATATTTATTATATATAAATATTATTTGTTTTGTCACACGGTAGAGTTTGCAAAACTTTATTTTTTAATTTTCTTATCTGTCCCCCAAAAGTGACCCCCATATTCAAAATTCATTTATTTACGTTAAACGTCCTTGTTTAGGTCACAGAAATACATATGTGTACCAAATTCCAACTTAATTGATCAGTTAGATACGGAGCAAATTAGCTGTGACAGACGGACAGACAGACACACGAGTAATCCTATAAGGGTTCCGTTTTTTCCTTTTGAACGGAACCCTAAAAGTGTACACCATTAGATTAATAAGCTTTTAGAGGATCATTTATATATTTTCCAATTAGTAATGAAAAGATCATTTAACTGGCATTTAGGTCAACCAATCGCGAAGTTATCTATCGTGTCATGTTACGGTAAATTAACTTAACCGAAACTTAACCAGCCCTTAATAAACCGTGTTTACGTCTTGCAGAATTAATAATGTTGCAGTTTCTGAAGTGTAATTAGCAGCTGAGCAATTAAGTGTATTATTAAATGAGCACACAACAGTAGCAAATCTAGTTTAGGGTTAAAGATCAGACCGTTAAGTGTTAATAATACATTGCAATTTAATTTATTTTACTCATGACTAGCTTCTGCCCCCGACTTCGTTTGCGTGGAATTGGTGAAGGACACCACAATAAACTAAAATAATAGACACATTTTTATTTAAAAAAACCTGTATACGTTTGTAGGTTTTTTTTCTGCAGCCAAAATATACAGTAATAATTGAAAACAAAACAATTATACAAAATTAACATCTCTTTGGGATCGCACTCACAAACCGTGGCTTCAAGGGCGAACGTAAACAGTTCAAAGAGGTGATAGTGGCACGAGCAAGTACGCGTATACTTCTTTGATAATTTGACTAAAATAGCCGTTCTTATACATGTCAAGATTGATTGCTTGTAGATATAGCGTAATGTATGCTCATTTCAGAGGTTAAATCTATCAATTACATTTTACTCATTTAATTAAATCTTACGGTAACTGTTGTTTTTTTAACATCACGCCTGTCATCCTCGAAGGGTTAGGCAGAGGTGTATCTATAGTACATCCACATTTCGCCAGTTATGTTTAAGTGTAATAGGGAGCGAGCCTATTGCCATCAACCGGGCACAAATCCAGACTCCGGGCTGCTATTGAGAAATTCCAGACTGCTGAGGAATACCAATATAATGCAATATGCTAATCTCTCATAGCAAATAGCGTGATATTATATAGCCTATGTAATGACCACACCACTAAGGAATATTTGAGCAAAAGGCCTGTCCGCTTTTTGTATGGACGTTGGTTTTTTAATACGAGAAAAATCTAACCAGCGTCAAACTGCACCTTAATAAAAGCGACAAAAATATGGAACTTGGAACCACTGAAATAATATTTTTAGATCCCCTCAATGTAAGAGAAAAATTATTAACTATTTAAGTTAGTACATATATTTTATTTATTGATGGCAACCCAAATAAAACCTCCCACACACTTTGACAATTCCTTGACAGATGATTCTATTCATCTGTCAAATATGATATATAGTACGGACTGTAAGACCTTATCTGTCTGTTCCGTCACAAGTGCTGCCATTTTAGCGCTTTCGGGGCCTGTTCTAGCACAATTTTAAGGCAATCGACTCCCATTATTTTCTATTCAGTAGTTTTTGCGCCAATCTGAAACATACAAACAGACCAACGGACATCAATTCCAAAACCTATAGTTTCGGCATCAGAATGGTTCCCGCAACTCGAAACAATTATTATTTCTAAAAAAAAAAACAATTTACACTTTGGTCTTCGTTACTATTTTATAGTTAAGACAATTATACTTAACTACATTGCTACAAAGAAAACAAGTTAATGATATTAATAATGTATGTTTATTATCTAGGTAGTCATGTTTTGAGAATAGTTGTTATACGATGTGAGATTAAATGTATTTTTTAATAAGTATTATGATAAATTACGTGTTGCAGACTCTCCTAATTATAAATTATTTTGTATTTATGATTAAATAATTACATTCTCTCATTCTCTTCTCATTCATTGACTGCCTCGTTGATCTAGTGGTCGCAAGCGCTACTGCTAAGTATGAGGTCCTGGGTTCGATTCCCGGGTCGAGCAAAATGTTATTGGGTTTTTCTATCTGAAATTTCTCAGTAGCAGCTCGGAGTCTGGATTTGTGCCCGGTTGATGGCAATAGGCTCGCCCCCTATTACATGGGACTTAAACATAACTGGCGAAATGTGGGTGTGCCTGTGCTACAGGGACACCTCTGCCCAACCCTTCGGGGAAACAAGGCGTGATGTTATTTTATAATTACATTCAAATAATACAGTGAATAATTTCTTAATTAATGATACTACAAAATTTATAAATGGTTCTTTTTAGAGCTACAGGGTTAATATTATTTTTAAACTTCTTCCAGCATAATTAGCCTAAAATGGTCCCAATGCTAGGACACAGGCCTCCTCTCTGTGAGAGGGAGAAAATTTCGTCCGTTCCTGATAAATTATTAACGAACAATTTTAAGGTGGGTCCGCAGTTGTAGCCTCCGAAATTCAATTTTTTTTTTTTTTTGTAATTTACAGGTTAGTGTCAGGTTATAGTGTATGAATATCTATTATAGTCGCGAATCATATTATGAGCAAGAAAGAACCTGACTCTGACCTGCAAATTGCAAAAAAACGTAAGAAAATTTGAATTTCGCGCGCTACAATTGCGGGCGTTTAGACAATGTGAGGCATGTACTTTCGAATTGAGTTTGAATGGTAGTATAACCACCAACGTGACATGTGCCTCAGGCTGAAGCTGAACCATCTGATATTTGTAAAAAAATGCATTAGCGGTGCATGTCGCACTATCTGTACGAACCCTTATATTATTTTGTTATCTAACACAATTCAGGATGTGCACCAGCACTTCACCGCTTGTTAGTACGTTGTTGTGACCTAATTTGTAACTTTTCCAGGCAAACTCGTGACCGGACTGTTAAATGATAACTGGAGGATCCTGGTGTCTACGTTTAGCAAGCCTTTCATGGACAAAGCTATGGAGTATTTGTACGTATTCCTTAACAAATTCTTCGCAGTTGTCCCAGCGAAGCATTACATTTCTGATGACCTGTCCAAGTATGCAAGGGACGAATAAGGGAAAAATACTATGCATTTAGTAATGTCTAACAAACACTACCGAATATTATTTGTTAACGTTAACTGTAGTAGTTATTTTTTTTACGTAATAGGTATTATCGTCTAATATTTTAATAAAATAAAATATGGTTGCCACATTCTAGTTTTATTTTTATTCCAAATCATTTGATTTTCGTGGCTGAAGAAAAGAGTTTTCACAATTAATCTGTTTATTTCTCTACATCTACATTATACCTATATTTTTGAGGAAAATTTTATGCAAAATGTCGTGATAATTATCTAGCTGCAAAGTTCAATTAACTTAAATTTTGAATAAAAAATCAAACAAAACACTGTTTGGAATATGTATACAAAACGTTCACCATACATTTGAACGTGTGTCATCACTGTTCATGACATTTGTGGCTACCAAACAAACGGTTATCTGCGCTATATAAAATTGTCAAATCATTTTGTAGTCCTATAAATGAAAATAAAATACCTAGCTAGACGTTGACTGATATAGCACAAAAACATGAACACCTTTTTTTTAAAGTGAAAACTTCTTTAAGCGCGTTGGGCATTTTTGAGATTGGAGTAAACCATTGATTTTGCGACACTGTATTGACACCAGCTTTTGACCATTAAAAAGACATCAACGCGTTTATTACCGCGGTGCCGATTTTTTTTCAAGTTTTCACTTTTTATTCACGGGAATTAGCAGCTCGCATACAGTCTCCTGACTGAGCAGGCCCAAAGGCAGTGATGTCTTTAAAGGTAAGAAAAGTAGTGTGGTAGTAGAAAACGAGCTCTGGCCACTCTGAGGAAAATCTCACGTGGGATGCGGGACGCGACTGCTCGCGTCGATTGTTATAATTAGGATTAGGAAGCCACGCGACCATTTGCACCAATTCGAATACCTTAATACAAGTTAGACAATCAGCGCGACCGAATTCTGTCCTGCATCCCGCGCGGGATTCGCTTCAGTTTAGCCAGTGCCAAATTTTGCAAGTCTACAACAACAAAAACAGGATCCGTAACTTAAAATAAAATAATAATAATGTTAAATATGTGTTTACTTATTCAATTTTGCTTCATTATGCGAACTATAGTATGGTTCTTTTGCCACAATACGGTGGATTCATGACGCGTGAACGAAGTGTCGAATATTAATTATTTTATCAGGAGGTATCTACTGTGGTTAGTGAGGAAGTGGCTTTGAGGATTTTGTTAGGTTAGGTTAAATTAATGTAACTGTATTTGTTTTATATAAAAATGTTTGTGTTGCACTACATTCGTTTATCTGCATGAAGAACCAACGCCTCCGCATGTTGTTTTTTCAAGACAATGTCGCAAAATAATTTTACTATTTTTTTCCGAATAACAATGTTTCCAGTCAATGTCATTCAAGTCTCTGATGATCCTTGTGGCACTGTGGGTAGGTGTTTGATTTTTTTTACAAATCCAGGGATAAGGAACTTTATAATCAACAATCGGAAATTCAGTACTAGCTAGTAGCTTTATCTCGTCTGGTCTTTCCTTTCATTTTCTTCAAGCACCCGTTCCAAGATTGCTTTTTCAGTTTTCTACGCAACTTTTTTAGGTAATCAGGGAGTTATATCGTGACTTCATGACACCACTAATTTCACTGTTATTACTTGCAAGTAAGTTGTTATAAATTGCAACCTAACGAATAATATTATCTTCTATTACTCTAACGTCAGTCAAGTAGTAAACGCAAGTACAAGTTAATGTCGCAGTTTATCTACAAGTAGGTAACTCGGAAAATTGCTTGTTAGATATTATGTTTTTGTAGGTACAAATTATACGCTATTAGTGGATATCATAAATGATTTTATTTCTGTAAGTGGTTCTTACAAACACTTTTACACGTCAATAATATTTTTTTTTAAACTAGATGAGGTCGGCGTTTTCTGTCTGACTACTCTAAGAAGAAAGGCCGAAACAAACTCAGAAGTTACAGTCTCTTTTAAAGTCCAGACATAATCTTGGTCAGATCAGATCAGTGGTTCTGAAAATATGGACTTCATGAGCAATGTGCTATCTACTCTTTAGGATTTATACCTTTTAATTAAGTGCATGGAAGAAGATGAAACACAGATGGCATGAGATACTAATTCCAAAAACTTTTTTAATATTAATAGATGAAGTTATAGTCTGCAAGCCCTGTGCGTACTATGGCGTATTCCTCTTAAAACGACACATTTCAGTAAAATACACAGTTTTCTTAAAACAACCACGCAATTTCCACACCAGAGGATTATTTTATAAAGTTAATATAAACACCATTCATCCAGCACAGATGTTGTATGAGCTCAAGTGGCATGCTCCCTGTCACTTCCAACCTAAACTATTTTGTTAACGTTTAACCGGAAAAAAGTATTTTACATGAAATTGCTATTCGAAATTCAACCGTATATTAAGACTGTAGAGTCTTGTTTTCTATGTCTCGTGAAAGAAAATGTATTCATTATTCAAATTGAATTCTGTACACCAGAAAATAAGGTCGAATTTTATACGAACATTATTCATATGTCAAAGATGCATCTTGTTATGTTTATGTGAGTGATTTTATTTACATTTCTCTCGGTGATATATTGTCGCGTACATTTTTCATTTGCGACGCTTTTCATGTATGTCCTTGTCAAGTGGACACTTTAGCTTTTAGCATGGGTTTTTTTTCTGGGAATGAATTGTTAAAACACAGTCCGTCGTAATGAAATATGAGACAGAGGGAATTCCATGAAAAGACGATCCATAGTATGTTTTACAGGACGTGTTTGGGATTTATTTTAATTGCCATGAAGAAACTCAAGATTTACTCTGCAGCTGTAATGTGGTATAATTATTTATTTACAAATAAAGTCAGTTGCGCCAGGAACGGCGACAGTTTTACGCTTCCCTTTTGTTAAAAATGTACATCCTATTTACTTTTTTACTTTAGAAAAAATGCGACAGCTGGAATACCTGACTATCTCAAGTGTTGCAAGGATCAGCTGATGGCTCCGGTTACCGGCTTTCATTATGGATAGAAAATGCTCATATCTTTTAAAAGATATAATACTTTCTAAAATTAAGTTGTCGATCAATGATCTGATCTGGAGCCTGCTGTTTCAATACCTGAAGGTACATTTAGGATGATTTAATTTGGCATACTACTTTCAGTAATAAATACCAAAGATAAAAACCCCCGCTGAATAGAGAAAAAGTTTCGATTATAGAAAAGTATCTCGAATAAAATTTTCAGGTCTTTAAGCAATAGAATAACGAAGGCAAGATGGAAACCGAAATTAAATGCCTTTTGTATCTTTTTGGCCGAGTCACATTCTAAGTATTCTTTCGATTAGACAGGTACATTCAAAAAGCTTACAGTCTACACCGGTTTCCATGCTGTGGCACAGAGGGCCCAGTTTGGATAGAAACACATTTTAGTTTCCTACCTACGTTACACTTTATTCAACAATAACTAAGCAAATAGTTACAACTTGCACTGACGCATGTTGCTTACAAAATATAATTTAATGTTAGGTACTTATAACTTACAATTAAATTATATAAAAAGTTATTTACGTCATAACACGTAATTCAAGAGATTGCACCATTGAATTCCACGGAAATATCAGCTTTCATGACCTTAAATTAAAGTTCATTTTAAATGACACAGTTGTTAAACCATGGTTCTATAAAGAGACAGCTTAAAAATTGCAATGCACTGTACAAAATGATATTCATTGTGTAGCTATAACTAAACTTCCATCTCTAGCAAATACAAAACAAGACATAGAACCAAAACAGAACAAATAATTAAATATAGTCGTAAGTAAATAGTACAAACAAACGTGAGACAAACCTTCACGTGTTGACACAAAATTAAGGGTTTCAGTGTTTACCTGTCATAATGAAGAGGCTGCAACGTGTAATTTTTTCATTATTAGTTTATAAAGCGTTGAACAAGCCACTAAAGTACAGTCACCTAGTTTTCACTAGAGTCATACAGTTGTTTAGTAAAATGCTGCAATTATTTCTGTTGGTCGGGTTGTTTAGTTGTGTTGTCTCTATGGGATTACGTAAGTTTTGATTAATTTATTTGTTTAAATGCGACCGGAATTTTCGATTATGCGAAAAGCGTAATTTAAGATAAAAATCAAAATGGAGGGGCTAGTGGCTAATAACAGCCACACGGGTCGATCGATCAGATTAAGCTACGCTTGTTGCGGTCAGTCCGTGGTTGGGTGACCATCTTAACATGCCGAGATCCCTCCGTGACTCGGAAAATACGTTAAGCCGTTGGTCGCGGCTGTCATTCTTGGATCTTTAACAGTCGTTATGGGTCGTCAGAAGCCCAAAGTCTGACAACCAGTCAGTCTTACAAAGTCAGTCTTACCCAGTAACTGGGTTGTGGAGATCCGATAGGCAGTCGATCCATGTAAAATACTGGTATTCAGCTGCATCCGGTTAGACTGGAACCCGATCCCAAGATAGTTGGGAAAAGGCTAGGCAGATGATGACGATCAATGGTACCAAATTTCAGTGCAATGGTAACAATTCCAACAGTGTCAGTATCAAAATCTAAATTGGAATGTATATTCATGATTAGGAGTTTTGGATTTTGTAAATACCATGACATTCCTAACTAGATACTGAACGTATTTGAAAACTACAAAATTTTATTCTAATTTTATGAGAAAGACGAAAAAATACTCCATCATCTGCCTAGCCTTTTCTCAACTATGTTGCGACCGATTTGCTGTCTAATCGGAAACCAGTATTTTACATGATGCGACTACGTATTAATAATGTAATTTAACCATTTCAGCTTCATTCATAGCCTCGTGTTCAAGAAATGATCCAAATCTAAATGAATGTGCTTTGAAATCAGCTCGAGACTCCATTCATCAATTTTCCTTGGGAGATACAGAAAGAGGATTTCATCCCCTAGACCCATTGTATGTAGCAGAAATGACTATATACATCCCGAATAAGCAAGGATTCAGGGTCACATTCAAGGATAACTACTTTACAGGACTTTCGAAAATGCATATGGAGAACTTAAAGTAAGTTTACCTTAATATAAACCAACATAATAATTACTTTTCAGTCTATAATGTTCCCAATACTAGGACACAGGCCTCCTCCTTGTGAGAGAGAGTGAACCATCATCTGCAATGCAGACCCAGTACGGGTTGGTGGTCATTACTTGTCTTCTAATGTTTAATTATAGGACATACAGATTTCCTCACGATCAATGTTTCCCCTTAGCGTTTTACAGCAGTTCTGATGAAACTCAATGTACTTAATAAAACGCGCACCTGTCTAAAACCAGCGACTGCTGACTGTGTTTTGGACTAAGCTATAATTATAATAAGCTATTTCTTCATATATTTTTATTCTATAATTTGTTATTAAATAGAGAATTATAAACAATGACAATTTAATTATATCTTACAAAGCAAACTTTGTAAACAGTTATTTTAACAAATGACTGAGCATTTCTATAACCGATGATTATCCAGTTATGAATGGCTATTCAAATACCTGGAAACAATTAGTAAGCTGCGATTAAAGGGGGCTGTATAAAATCACAGTTTCAAATTCGTTACATCAACAACTAGATTAATTTCCGTAAAATTGATAATTTTAATATTTTAACGAAGAACTTTAGAAAACATTGTAACATAAGTTACTAAGACTATAAATGGCTTAACAAAAATCTTGATATCCTTAATTTCTTACCGTAGCAGATTAGTTCAATGAACGTCAATATTAAAATTAGTCCTTAAAAGCCGACACCTATGCAGTCTAGAACGTGCATCGTGTTATGCAAGACACATGGTCCGGTTATTATCAAATAGACATATTTAATAATTTACGTTATTTTGTGACAAATGTGTAGTAATATGCCCGAGTTAGCACTAAGATGAACTAGTTTCGGATATCTAAGTGATATAGAAAGAAAAAACCTCCATATGTCACAACACGCATTAGCTTGTCTATTTAGATGATATAGTAATAGTACCACAAGTCATGTGCTAAGTAGATATCTGGTTCCATTAGCGTTTTACTGTCGGAGCGTTATGATTACCATAAGTAGCGTTAGCAAAAGCGGTATTGGATAGCAATATAATTATGCAGTTATATGGAAATGATAGTATGAATATAATATTGAGGATTTTTCATCTTTTTGATTTAAGTACCTAACGTTAAGTACCTCACGCTTGAAAAATCTAAACAAAATGTTAGAGTATACCTTCAATTTTTTGCTAAAAATACATGGTTCAAAGGATCAAGAATTTTAAATTACATTACTACTACAGTGTTTTAATTACTTACGTTACGTTAATTTTATTGCAAAAGAATCTCAGATTTAAAATGTTTTTTATCAAATTGTTAATTCTAGCTAAAAATTCTTTGAGAAAACTTTAACCAATCGGTATACATATTTCGGTCAACAATTGGTACTTTTATTTTTCTATAAATATTTAATAAAAAAATAACGTGTTCAAGTCCTACGACATGTTAATTCGAAAATGTGTAAAAATATTCTGGAATCACTATTTTTATAATTACCTTACTAAAATTGTTATCGTTTTCCATACCAAAAACATGATAATGAATATTATTATGCCTTTTAAATTACAGTGAGGCTTTTCAAGCACAACGTCAGTGACATTAACAAATTCAATTACATCAACTTAATTTTTAATTCCGTAATTGTTTTACCTCGCCTCGGTCGTGGTCTACAATTAAAAAATCTTTTGGAGGGACATTTTCCTGCCTTAACACAGATTTTGAGGAAGCCAAAAATTAAGGATCCTTTGCCGCTGGGTAGAGAGCAAATCTACAGCCATTTATTGGGAAATTGTTCCCCGAGATACAATGGTTTTATCATTGAACCCAATTACAGTATTCTGTTAAATTTCTACCGAAATCAGCAGTCAGGCTTGCCGCAGCTAATGCATAAAACGAATGGAATATCCTGTGTAGTTAAAATATCAGAATCCAGTTTAAAATAATGTTCATAGAATGAGTATTTGCTTGTATGAACGACACAAAAGGAGTATGTAAGGATCGTAGCAGGTAGCGTTCTGTAGTTTCTGTCTACCCGCATGGGAAGAAGGCATAAGTTTATGTATGTATGTTATATGTATTTGCTTACTTGTGACTAGGTATGTAGGCTTGGAAAGAATTTCACAAAGTTATTCTGCTGACTGTAGAAACTTAAGTCTATAATGAACTATGTGCCCCGACTAACGACGACGTCATGACTCATGGACAATTAGCTTTCGGCCTTTTAATTACGAATAATATTATGAAGGCGCCTTAACTTAAAGGGTCCGTTGAAATAATTAGGCTCAGACCATGATTCATTGGGAACAAAAGGAGTAATGGTGTGAAAAACCGCGCAATGATCGCGCAGAATTTGATTCAAACTAGCCTGCGGGGTTCGTTAAATGGATGCAAATACATTTTTGCATATTCATTACTTCTGAGCTTTGTTCTGCAAGTTTTCTTGTTCAGACTTAAGAACTTGGATTAAAATTGCGTGAGCTGTTTAATAGTGATTGACAGTTTTATAGCTATATATAAGTGCCATGAGGCCAGATTAAAATTGTAAAACTTTTTGACAACTTTGTTTTAGCACATGATTAAGAAATTAAATATAGGTATGGTAGATGAGCCTTTATGACCTTTTGGGAAACTTAAGGAAAATTTTTGTTGAATTATTGCGTAATAAATATACAAAGGTTTTTTTAGTTTAATGTCTCCTGTTTTTCATTGACAGAATAGTAATGATAAAATTATTTTAATTGATATTTTTATTTTTAGTTTCGATCTACAAAACAAAGTGATAATAGCGGACGCTTTAGTGACTTTGAATGTAAAGAACACGTACGATTTAAGTGGAAAACTACTCGCTATACCAGTGAATTCAAATGGTGACTCTAATATACACCTGAGTAAGTGTAAAATTATAATACTTAATATTTTATCACAGGCACTTTTGTTTTTGTTTTTACAAGCTTTTTATTAACTTGCTTCGTCCGTATTTGTTTCTGGTTACTAACTCTGTTTGTCATATTCTTTTTGTGTATTCTGGGAATATTATTATTCAGATACATATTTTTTATTTCATCCTAAAGTTAGTTCATACAAAGTAAAAACAACATACCTACTTTTAGCTTTAATTAATTATTATGTATTAGGTATGAGAACAAACTAATTATTTAAAAAAAACAGATTAATTATTAAATTAACATTTTGCCCAAACAAAACAAAATTATAATATAATATAATTGGGTACCTACTACAACTACCCAAATGATTTTTGTCCCGACACTAACAAAATCTTTATATTTTACAGAAAATACACTTTTACACATTCGCTTCTGGTACGAGCACGTTGAAGGGCCTGATGGTAAAATTTACTGGAAAATATACAAACACGATATCAGATATGAAGTCGAAAAAGCATCTTTCAGGCTGGATAACCTCTTAAACGTCAAAAATATTGGTATGTATACCTATTTTGAATAGTTTTTAAAATAGCTTCTAGAAGATCTCATTTTTTTTAAATTTGTGATAATGTACGTCCGGCGTACGTTAGACATTCAGTATGCGTAGCATGACAGCCATAGAAACGGGTTTTGTCGACGATAGAATAGACAAAATGACAGATTGTCTTTGTTTATCTGTCATTTTGTCTATTCTTCCGTAGACAAAACCCGTTTCTATGGCTGTCATGCTACGCGTGCTGGTAATGTAAAATGTGCGCCGGACGTAATCATAAGCACTGCTACCACCACCTTACTGACTGAACTGACTAATAACGAATAGACTCATTGAATCGATTTTCTTATAGCAGTTTTCTAAGAATTCATGCAGAAAATCTATTAGACGTGGGAGAATCCGCGGAAAAAACTAGTCACTATATAAAAATACTATAATAACCAAATTAAATTTTATTTTAATTTTTTTAAATTTTATTTATTTTCAACTCTTTAAATTTTATTTTACAAACGTAATCGCTTTAACAATTAATTAATATTTTATATTATATTCACAGTTTTTTTTTTTTTGCTGTCTGGATGCAAATATTGCAGTCACCAAGTTGAAGCCTGCGAGTTGTTCTCGCTTTGAAACAATATTAAGAGTATGACGTACTTTAGGCTAACGAGATTTTAAATGTTAGGACAGTCGAGGTTTTTTGAAATGAAAACTTCTTTAGGCGCGTTGGGCATTTTTGAGATGGGAAAAAACAATTGAACTCGTGACACCGTTACCGCACCTCATTTTTGTAAACGCAATTGTGCTCTTTATTTATGTTTTGTTACGGATCAATGTTCTATGCAAGTATTTTTACTTTATAGGTTTCGAAAGTATTTTTTTTTTTAGTTTTCACTTCTGTCAACGATTTCAAATCAACTCAGCCTATCGTAGTCCACTGCTGGGCATGGGCCTTTCCCAGGCTACGCCACAAAACTCTGTCCTCTGCCTTCCGAATCCAGTCTGCCCCGTTCCTATCTTAAGGTCGTCGGTCCATGTAGCTGGTCTCACATTACGGTTGACAATACATAAAAACAAAAAAAGCCTTTCAACATATCCAAACCGCATACTGTGAAACACAGAACCAAGTACTTACACTACATTAAAACATGAAACGGCAATCGAATAAAATCGTTTGTGGTTCAATTAAAATTGTGTTCGAAAACACGAAGCATTTAGTTTAACCAAACCCGATACAACTTAATAAATTCATCCATTTATTAATTCTCTATAGAATAACCGGATTTAAAAAAATATGAAGTTCTGCTAGGCAACCTGAGTGTTAGCCAAACAAAAACTGCCACAATTTCATTATTGATGGTTGCGGAAGCATTTCGCGAACCGATAACAGTAAACCAGAACAATTTATGATGAAAAACTTCTACAAATGGGAGGACGAATTTCATGTTTTGATGTTTGTGAATTTAGATGATTTGCAATACTTCAAATCAATATGTGTAGGGTGAAAAGGATAAACATGATGGATCAAAAGTTATTGTTGTAGATAAGGTCAGTTCTTTTGGCCGGGGGTGCATATATGTTATTCTGAATGAGTAATGGTTGCATTTGATTGATGCTGCTTGAAGCATAAAAATCTATTCTTAAGCGATCGAAACGTAGTCTTTCGTTGGTCCAAAATTGTTTACACGGATAATATTACATTGAATTGCTAAATTATTCTGTAGAATATCGACCGATGTCACGAGAATCCAGATCCAGATGAATCCTCAAAACAAATCATTAATGTGTAAACTATTTAACATTTTTGCAGATTTAGTTTTATGGAGTACTTGAAATTCCTTTAACCTGACTCGACCTGACACGACTTTACTTTTAGAAACAACTGCACAGTTACTACATATTAGCTTAAAGATACATTTAGCCCTCCTAAATCCACACGCTTCGAAAAAAACATCCAATAAATTAATACATCGAAACTTTCCAGGTGACCAAATCAACAGGCTTCTGAATGAAATGTGGCGTGAAATAGTTGCTGACGTGGGCCCATCCATCTGTCAATCCCTTAGTGCAGCTGTCGTGGAGAATTTATCAGTATTGCTGGGACAAGTGCCGTACGATGAACTGTTGCCGGAATAGTACACTACATCCCTACGTCGGTGTAGGGATGTAGTGTTCTAGATTATGTTCGTGAAATAAATATTATGATGCTTGATTGTGTATCATTTTTATTTTAAGGCTCGTGCGGACTGGCGCGACTTGTCGCGCGACGTGATTCTGCGATATATATACGTAGAACAATTTCTATAAAACGCGCGCAATACTACACACAGGAGCGGCCTCTAGCGCACAGAAAATAATCTCTGTCGCGTCGTTTGCACGACACTTAATCGCGGCGATATCTAGGTGACGCCATACAAAATGTTCCTTTGGTGTCGTACTGCGCGGCCCGCTAGTTTGAGAGGTGTTGCGTGGCGATAATATCGCAGAATCGCCACGCGACACGTCGCGCGACAAGTCGCGCCAATCTGCATGAGCTTCTAAGTAACGATGACTTTTCTTTATTATTTGTCTTATATTTTCGTCGTCATTTGTCTTCAAAACATTAACGAGTGACAGTTTTTTTAAACCAATATTGTTTCTTGAAGAAAACAATTACGTATACACAATTATGATATTCTTAGCTTGATTATTGTGTAAACATAAGTGATTCAACCCTGGGACATGAATAAGAGTCACAAAAACACATGTTTTTATTTATAGCGAAAAACTTGCTTAACTAAAATAAAAATCTGTGTTCTTTGGGCATCCCACTAAATCGCCCACCAAGGAGATACAGCATTGTCTCAAAAACCCTGTTCCACATTAATTTATCGTTGGCCCCGGCGAGCTCTTAATTAAACCCCTGCGGACCAGAAATTAAATGCCCAGAGAACCTCTGTTTATTCACTCATTACGGACTAACTAAATATCAGGTTACCTATTACAGGTTGCCCACATTTTGCCCTAATATTTTGATAGTTTTTTATACCCTCGAAAAGGTAAGAACTTTTAACTAGTAAGAATATCAAGTTTCACGTGTAATGAACGTTCTAATGACCTTCTTTTTAAGTTAAAAAAATATCCAATAAAGTACCAACATATATTGATTCATTCAATGAACTCCATTTTCAAACCGTGAATTTCCCGTCTTCCTCAATGGGAATTTTTGAGGTTTCTAAACACGAATTAGAAACTATTTTACAAGGAACTATAGTTTCCCGTACAAGAAAACTCTTGTACATTTTAAAATCTAAGATCCTCTACTGACCTAGAGATATTAAGGCTTGTGTATTTTTTCTAGCACAATCAATTCTAATGAACCTACTGCATACCGGCGTCGGGTGGTACGTTTGCTAATAGTTTGCTGCGTGTGAAGAGAGCACAAAGAGCAGTCCTAAAAATGCTTTTAAAGAAGCCTACTAAGTTCCCGACTACAACTTTAAACCAACAATGCTCTGTACTCACGCTATGACAGTTCGATATACTTCAGACCGTCACATCATGCGTAAGCATGCTACAATCCCTTATAAGCCCAACAACAGGCACAGGAAGGACATAGTGAATTACAGTCGCATAGAACAGCTCTCGCCAGTAGAAATTTTAATATAAATAGCTCTTTTCTCTACAACCGTATTAATAAAATAGCATTCATACATAACCAATCAAAAAACAAAATGTTGTCCGTATTTCAAAAACACAGACGCATACAAATATTCATACATACACTCACACATGCACATTTACCCTCCCGTGCATGCACACACACAAAAATTACAATACCCGCGGCTTCGCCCGGATGTCGGAAACTATCCCATAGAAACGTGCTACCGGGCTTCAGAGTATCTTATATCCTAACCCTGGTCATGGCCTATCCGTATGCCTTTCATCTAAAAATCCGTTTAGCCGTTACGGCATGAAAAGGTAACAAGCAGATAATAAATCTCTTTTAGGGTTCCGTACTTCAAAATAAAAAATTAAAGCCTTAAAGGATGACTTCGTTGCCTGCCAAGACTGTTTTTCTCAGGACCGCGTGGAGGCATCAAGTTGAAATAGATATCAAAAATTTAAATCTACGGTTTCTTCGATCTGTAACAAAAATCAAACTTCCAAGTCAACGCAATAACTGCCGGGGTTGCGAAGAAAACCGAAAGGGAGATCGTGGCCACCGGCAACAGGGCAACCGAAGGAACACGGGTGGGTTTTAGTCAGTAAGAGTCTGACACGCCCTCCCGCTCCGCCCAGAGCGGGAGAAGTTATTTGATGATTTCCCACCCAAAAAAAAAAAAAGTCAACGCAATAAAAATACGGCCATTTATGCCGCATATTTTGACACTCGCAAATAAACCTAGACTATTTGATAATTTCCGTTGGCCCAGCATCATGAAGTTTGGCGAGAAGCAAGGAAAATCCGAAAATTGGTAATTCATAGTTATGTATGAACTGCAAAGTTAAGTTTGTTCTTCAATCTGGGATCAAAAATTGATAATAAACTCTCATCCCCTGTATCACTCCTTTAGAATTATTTTTGAGAGAAAAAATACCCAAGTATGTCCTTCTCCAGGATGCCATCTCTATCTCTTTACCAAATTTTATCGAAATCCGTTCAGTGGTTTAGCCGTGAAAAGGTAACATACAGACAGACGGACAGACAGAGTTACTTTCGAATTTATAATATTAGTATGGATTAAGTATTAAGTATGGATGAATTCATGATTGACTGCTTAACTCCATAAAAGTATAGTGGGATGATAATCTTTTTAAAGGTTAAATCTGTAACTATCTGATACATTTTTTTATTATTCAGCCCAGTGAAGTATTGGAATAATTCAACTGTTCTACAGTGGTATATTGTGTTCATTTAAATAATAGTAAGTACCTCATTAAAAACTTTTTCATCATACAAAGGTATATTGTGTTCTACCTCCTCTTATTTTCTACAAAATGTTTTGGGAAGTTTTTTTTTGCAATTTCTGCCTTTTCTCGTACTCATACCTCAATTAGTTTTTTAATCCTAATAATAAGAAAAGGGATCAAATGGCATAAAAAAAAACAGTGGCACTCCGGGAGTGCTGACAGAAGTGGAAACTTGAAAATAAAAAATCGGTTCCGCGGTAATCAACACACATAACATCACGCCTGTAATCCCCGAAGGGTTAGGCAGAGGTGTACCTATTGTACACCCACATTTCGCCAGTTATGTTTAAGTCCCATGTAATAGGGGGCGAGCCTATTGCCATCAACCGGGCACAAATCCAGACTCCGGGCTGCTACTGAGAAATTCCAGATGGAAAAACCCAATAACACCTCGCCCGACCCGGGAATCGAACCCAGGACCTCATACTCAGCAGTAGCGGTTTGCGACCACTAGACCAACGAGGCAGTCAACCAACAGACGATCAACACGTTGATGTATTTTACTATTTTACTCCACGCACCGCGGTAATCAACGCGTTGATGTCTTTTACTCCACGGTGTCGATAAATTCCGTCACAGTGTTGCGAAATCAATAGTTTAGTCCTATATCAAAAATGTCCAACGCGCCTAAAGAACTTTTTACTTCAAAAAGTTTTTGTGAAAATTGGCCATTTTCTTGCTGACTGTACTATTTTTTCGAATTCAGATCAAAATCTTTTAAAAGATTAAATCTGTAACTATCTGCAATATTCTAACCTTTTGGCTAGTTTTTTTTACAATTTGCGGTAAACCATAAAAGAATACGAACATAATGCAATATTGTTCTTCCGTCATAGCAAATAGCGCGATAATATTTTTGAAAAATCTATTGTGATTATTTATACCAATTTTCAAGTTAATCAATTCACACAGTAAAATTCTCCACTGTAAAATGAATACCCCGTTTCACCCCGTTTGGAGTAGATTTTCAAAAAATCCTGATATAAGTTTTAATTATTTTTAGTTTTAATTATAAATGCAGAATCTTAACGAACAGTCTGATTAACTTGAAATTCTTTGAGTTAATCAGACTATTCGTTAAAATTCTTCCACACATACTTTGACGATTTTTTCTTGGAAAATTGTTTTTGTGAACCGTAAAAGTATTTTTTTCTGAAATATAAAAAAAAACTTGGAAGGGACAGTTGGGAAGTTTGTAGGCAAAGTTTCAACCGCCATGACAGGATACCAACACAAGACCCAACAATAATAATTATTACTCCTTTACCGTACTTACAAGCAAATAGTAGTCTGTTCTCTACAAACCGCTTGTATTTGTGCAAACCATAAACATCATCACTGACGGAGGACGTACTTGCAACTCGTGATTTAATTAAATTTTAAGTTCACCCATACAGAAACCACAAGCCGCCATCTTTGAAAATTATTGGATGCCGACGGAATATTCGGTTAAAATGTTCCGAGATACAAAATCTTGATTTCGTATCAAGTTTAGCTGAGCTGACGTGTTTATATAGAAAATTGTTAAGTTGATTCTGTGTTGAGTAAATGTGTGCAAGACCTTGCCTGGTTTAAATATCGAATGAAAAGGATAATATAGTTTATTTTATTGTAGAAATGCCCGTATTTTGAAAACACACATGAATAATACAAAGCAATAAACACGTGTGAGGAAATTAAACTTCACTAACAGCTGAACAGTACACATTGCACTGGGTAGCACCCAGTAAATTGGAGCCAAACGATATGTCCATGTAGATTCAAGTACTAAAACAGTAGCAATACAAAACATCCCACAGAAACAAGCATAAACGATTATTGGCTATATTTTACATAAAGATTTAAAACTAAAACTGCAATTACAAGGGAGAAGAGCAAAACAAAAGACAGCCGACAACGAATATCTGGGCCCAAACGTAATTTACCTGAGATAAAGGTGGAACAATGTGCCCGCCTTACCGTCGGCGAAGAAGATGAGATTACCAGGAATGGGTACCATAATACTGTTTGTGTCGGCGGAGAAAACTTAAAATATAACGTTTGAAATTGCTGACGCCTGCGTCTCTGTGAGAGATGGGTTGCGGAATGGAATTGCATGATCTAGCGGAACCTATGGTGCATGATGAAATTGTATGATGTTTAACTTATTAAGTACGGTTGACACGTTCTTCTTTTTCCATCTATTGAGGTACTTAGATGAATGCAGTAGGAACAATGATTATTTTAGAATCTTTTTAATTTATTTAATTATTCGGCTCAAAAATTAAGCTTAGGTACTGTAGAACTAAAGCACGATAAAGTCAAAAATTTCTTATACTTAATTCACAAACAGTATGCAAAACTAGTAAAAAAAGATATACAAAATATTTATAATGCAGAATAATGTCCCAGTATAAACTAAAGGCTAAAAAGCAAATTATTTTACAGTTACAAACTTTCAATAGAAAATTATTTCAAAAGCTAAACTGACTCTGCACCAAGACTGAAATATATCATCAAACATCTTGCAGTGCCCCATTATTTGTAAGAATTTCCACCGTCACGAACCAACCTAACATGCAACAATCCCGATTCACTTCCTTTCTGGTTAAAAGCTTCTAGTTTCTTGAGTTTGTTAAAAGCCGTTAAAGCCAGTATGAATTGAGCCTTCACGGCGCACACAATGGGCTGAAAAGGCAACATTAAGACCAGATTTTAGTCGTAAGTAAGGCAATGACTTGAGATATCGTAATGCAGACACCGTAATTTGTGGTTTCTTCTACAGACCTTACCATAGCACATATTATATACATACATATTATATATTATATACATATTACATATATTATAATATATACATATTATATACGATTTTATTTTCAATTCACTGACAGTGAACGCTAGATCTAGAAGTATGAAATTATGCTTAAGAGTCTCATTTAATGAAAGTTAGCAATAAGGAAGGATTTTTTTAAATACATCTACTAAAGGTGTTAAATAGGGGGGGCAACAGATTGTATGGAAGAGCGTCATATTTGCCGATTGAAAAGCCCATCGGGTACTTACTTGTGCTTCAATATTTCTTATAGCACATACTTTTTGTACCTCAAAGATTCTTGTAATTTTGTATCTTAACAAATCCAATCTCAATTCCGCTTTGTTGAGCATTTTTAAAGGAAAAAATAAAATATCTGCGCTACAAGGAGTTTCTTGAATCCCCTTGTGCACCTGTTGTAATTGAGGGCCGCATACTAAAATATGGCTCAGTAGTCCGAGAGCCACCTGAAAGTTATTCTCTCGGTCTCTTCAACAATCTTTGCTTATATTCATTCGGTCGTCCGGAACAAGCTGGTCCTTCAATTTCAAGTAAAATTACGTAAGACTGAATTCTAATAAAAAATCCTTTTAAATATATCCTAAAACATCGGAATTTTAATTTATGATCCCAAAAAAACTGAATCCTCAGACATAATTCCCAAAAATATATCTTTATAACCTCAGTATTTTAATTCTACGTGATTTATTTTGTTTTCATACAAGTATTTGTCTTTTCTGAAGAATTGCTCCGACCAGTCAACTTAAATTATCCATTTATTTCTTTGTAGACAACGTTACTATTCCCTTTTGTGCCATTTTTACGATAAAAGAATTCTGCAGCTGGTGCCAAAAGAAATAATTTTGTCGGCACCGCTGAGAATACAGAGATTTAAGTTCAAGATTTTTCTAGATAATGGCAATTTTTATTTTAATACGTTTTCTTCAAACAGTTGTAAAAATGTCTGTAACATCTTTGCAAACTTAAGGGTGAGTGATGTTGCGTGACTTGGTCGTAATACTCACAAGGAACACTTAAAGGGGATAGCAACCGCTTAATATTTCCCGGCTCACTTGCTTCCAGACGATGCAAAACGCCCAAGGGCACAAAAACAATTTACTCCTCTAAGACCAGTTTTATAACGGTAGTAGGATCCTTTGCAAAGAATTCTCTTGTAGTTTTAGAAGTCTATTTCCATCACAAAGTCGTACCTGAGGCTAGAAACGTAAGAAGCTCTGGCTCATTCCATCCATTGTAAAGATTCTGATTGTCTTTAGGGAAGTATGAATGGGAATAGTAAGTAGCCAAGAGATATTTACCTTCGCAAGACTACATAGTGTAAGTAGCTGAGTACATCTGCGGCTATACGCGTCATTCAAATGGACATCATATCCATTTGAGCAGACGTTTTTGATGAATCAGCAAAATTATAAGTCAAAAGGGATGTTTTCGTGTTCTGGAAAGGAAAATAAACAGGAAAAAGCATCGGAAGCAATAAAATAAATTGCAAAACATACTATGTTACCAAATGTCATAACATACGATCGAATAAAACGTTTAATAACGCACGAGAAATATAAAAATGTTATAGAGAAAAGTAATCCACCTAGCAAAAGAATATTTAAAATCTGTTCATGTATAAATCGCCGAGAGATTTCAGGCGAGGTAAGCGGGTTCCGTACCTATATGCGTTTAGCTGTCCAATATCTAGTCGGGAATAAAATGTCCATCGAGACCTAAGGTTTAAATCCGACATATGCATTTTGACTGCAATCCTGGGATCAAAGTGTGGTGGCGCTAAATAAAAATGGCGCTGCTAAAAATACGGAGCAAAAAGTATTTCAGCTATTGAAATATAGTTAGGGAAATTCAAAGCCGATTTGCACATTTCATTTAAAATATTATTGTCAACGTAAAGTTAAATGATTTTGGGGATGGAGCATTCAGTTCGGTAGTTACATTAGTGACATATAGTATTTCCGTAATTATTGTTTGTCTATATCATATTTATACATATAATTGGAAAAACGGACAGCAGTTACCTAAAGATTGTATGGACAATTAGCTGTTTATTGATCGTGAAGTAAGTCTTAACAATATTTTAGACTTTTAGCTTTAAGGTGGATCCGCAGTTGTAGCCCGCGAAATAAAAAAAGAAAAAATAAATCTTTTCTTACGTTTTTTGCAATTTGCAGGTTAGTTGTGGGTTGTCTTGATTAAAATATAATTTGCGTCTCTAACACATATCTCTGTTACTACGCGCGGCTTCTACGTAAAATGCGGTTAGTGGCGGATTGTCGTTTGGGAGGAGGCTCGTTGATCCCGCTGAGTTAAGCCAGAAACCCTAAATAGCCTTACAAAAAAAGCTTGTAAGAGCTATGGTTTCATATGATGTATTTACAAAATTTAAATCATTAATACATCTCTCTAAGATAGATTTGTTCCATGAACAAATCTCGTATGGAAAAGTTCAAATTAAATTTCACGGGCTACAACTGCGGATCCACCTTATTTAAAGATTTCAAAGTGGTAAAATCATCGAAATTTAACTAACAAGGAGCAAGGATATTCGCCAAGTAAAGTGAGTTATCCTCCACACAATTTGACCTAGTCCAGGACCTAGGTTATTGTGAGCTTTATGAGACATTTTATAGTTATTAATCTAAAGGTACCGCGACTAAATAGGGGCACTTAGCCAACGTATTGGCAATTAACTGAGAGCATCTTTACTAATGGAGATCGAACGCTCCTCCGGTATCAAGACCGGCTGTAAGGCATGAACCACTTAAGGCTTGCATAGGATTTTATTAGTGGCAATGGCCATTGATAAAATGTATATGAGGAGTGCACAATGCTTTTCACATTGTGTGTGTGCTACGTAAGCTATAATTCTTTGAATGTTGGCTCGTTAAGATAAATTCGTTGTAATTTTAGATGTTTGTATGTAATGCTGTGATACAGGTAGACAACAGTATCGCGGTTTTAGCAGTAGACTACAAAGAACACGACTGAGTCCGATGAGCTTAAAAATTAGATAACCAACTTAGGAACACTTTATTTAAACTATCGTAATTTGAAGCTGGTTCTAGCTTAAAAGGTCTGGAAGTCATAAAGGAAATCCTCGCCCCAGCCGTTGCCGCGCCGGGAGACACAAGATGGTAATAACAGTAGCTACTTAGTGATAAATTATAGCCCATTGTCTATGTTCTATTATTTCCTAGGTTCAAAAACTTCTTAGTCTACATTACTGCAGAATTGTAAGTGGAGCACAATGATTTGTTTTTACATTTAAAAAAGTTGAAATCCATATTAATTATTTAGGTCTGGATGAAAAAAATATTACACTAAAGACTTAGGTAAGGTATCCAAATGACTCACATTTTACAAACTTTTAACATCACTCTTCTAAATATAAAACCAAGTATGTAGTATTTTTTTTAGTGAAAACTTCTTTAGGCGCGTTGGGCATTTTTGAGATGGGAGTAAGTCAGTGATTTTGCGACACCGTGATGACACCAGCCTTTGACCATTAAAAAGACATCAACGCATTGATTACCGGTGCATGGAGAAAAAGACATCAACGCGTTGATTATCGCGGTGCCTAATTTTTTTTCAAGTTTTTACTTCTGTCGCCACTCCCGGAGTGCCACTGTTTTCTTTATACGTATACTTGTTCATACTACTATTATTATTTTAAGTCTGTTAGTTTTTAAATTATGTAAATACGTGTGTGCAAATAAAACAACAGTTGCAAAAAAAAGTTATATTTTCTACAATATCGAGTAAAAGCGTAACGAACTTAATGACAAGTGTCTACTGGAGGGAACTAAAAACACAGCACCTTCTCTGGAGGTGGGACATGATCATTAATTAAAAGACAGCAGATGTTCGGAAGAAACTTGCAATTAGAAGAGGGCAGTAAGTTAGGGCGGGGAAAATGGCGGCCTAGAGAGAAATAATCCATTTTATTGCCTACTATTGCTTTTGGCGAGAGAATTCTGTTTGTAGATAAGATTGCTTGTGCTTTGTCGCCGAAATAGATACTTTCAGGCGGACTGGCACTTGAAAAGCGTATTTTATTACGTAAATTCGACTTGGATTTTTTTTTCTAATTTGATAGGCGTGTTTCTAAAGATTCAATCGAGCCTTTGCAACTAGTAAAACTAATTTGCAACATAAAATATAAAGGATTCTCCCCGTCGATAGGACAAAATCCAAAAAGTCGAAATTACAATAACAATAACCTGCTTCAATAAAGTTTTAATAGAACTATTATTTTCAGTTCTAAGTACTTTCACAATACTTCTCTAATGGAACTAAATTGAATAGTAAAGCTAACCTTGTAATCAACAACAAAAACTTCGATAAAATTCTACTAAAACTTTTGACTTAGACAAGGGTAGTTCGTTAAAATGTGACTTCATTAAATCGAGACGGATTCTATCAAGTGTCGAATATTCGTCTTATTATTTTGGCATACTTTCATACAAAAAAGAAACAGTTTTGAAAATTGAAAGAATTTTGTAGTACAAAAGAAATTCGCATAAAAAAACGAAAGTCGTTCATTCTTTTCATGATCTATTGGAAAAATAAGAAGTCTATTAGTAGAAAAACTCTGGGTATCAAATATTTTCAAGTACCTAATGTGACTTTTTTAATTCATAGGTATTTTCTGAGTTTA
Source organism: Omphaloscelis lunosa (assembly GCA_916610215.1). Classification (NCBI taxonomy): domain Eukaryota; kingdom Metazoa; phylum Arthropoda; class Insecta; order Lepidoptera; family Noctuidae; genus Omphaloscelis; species Omphaloscelis lunosa. The sequence continues at coordinate 8,742,364 of OU744255.1, forward strand.
TCTTCGACATTACTGCCATCGGTGAAGGAAAAATATCATGAGGAAACCTGGACTTTTACATTTAATATAAGTCTGCAATCGCCAATCTATCTTGAGCAAGCGTGGTGATGCTCGTGCCTTCTCTGTATGAGAAGAAGCTTTTGCCCTGCAGTGGGACAATAATGGGCTGCAGGGGCGACGGTTTTAAACAACTCGATTCCGGCTTCTCTTCGGAAATTCGGAACACAACCACTTTATCGTCATTGAAAATTACACTATAAGTATTTGATGCACCATAAAATTAAAACATTACAAAACGCCTACATCTATTAATTTTTTGGTCTTAATATCCCTACCACAAAACATTTTGCGCTAAAATAAGTCGTAGGCGTGTCCGGCTTATCGTGAATTCAATTTATTTAGAAAATAAAGTCCATCATGACGTCACTTCGGTCACGTGACACCGCGGTTTCTTAGCAGCCGGGTAAGCCGATCTGCAACGAGTTACGATAGGGATAGTAGTAGAAAACGCGCGCGCAGAGTGAGAAGGAATGATTTCTTTTGCACCACCTCTTTCTGGCACACGCATTTGATTCGGTTGTTTTCGTAGAATTTCGTAATGCGTTCGACTGGGATTTTGTAATCACATTAGAAACATATTAATTTGCATTTTTTTCGCTCAGTATTAATTAGTAGTAGAAATATTTGTTTGTACGTAGTAAGAGAACAGTGATCATTGTGATGATGGTGTTTGCTTTGTGTTTTGAGTTTAATGAATGTGAGGTAGATAGTTTATTAGGTTGAAATTACTTATTTAGAGTATTTTAATCTGACGAATTCATCAAAAAATATGTGCAGACTGAAAAACATATTCGTAGCTGTTTTATGAGTTCGGGACTGGTAGGAATAGAATTGTTTTTACTAATTTGCACGAAGCTCATACAGAAAAGTAGATAGAAATAGGAATTTAACTAAACGGTTTATTCACACTGTTATTTATATAGGTAAACAAGAAGTAACTTTTTTGGCCACGACGAAAATCCGAAGTGACTTTTTTTTTACGTGAAAACTCCTCTAGGCGCGTTGGGCATTTTTGATATGGGACTAAATCATTGATTCGCGACACTGCGACGACCAACCATTAAAAAGACATCAACGCGTTGATTACCGCTGTGCTGATTTTTTTTCAAGTTTTCACTTTCTGTCGGCACTCCCGGAGTGCCATCCACTGTTTTTTTTTTTTAACTCCGGCTTACCTCTGTCGTTTTACCACGCCTCGCCACTGATGGACTGGTATTATTATTATTATTTATTGTAGGTATTGTAAGTGTTTGTAGTTGTATTTACTAACCAAAACTCCGGGAGTGCCGACAGAAGTGAAAACTTAAGTATAAATACTTGCATAGAACATTGATCCGTAACGTAATATAAATAAAGAGCACAATCGCGTTTACAAAAATGAGGTGTCGGTAACGGTATCGCGAGTTCGATTGTTTTTTCCCATCTTAAAAATTCCCAACACGCCTAAAAAAGTTTTCTCTTCAAAAATGTCTTCTGAATAACCCTCTTCCATTGAACTTGCAAATCCTTGACATTGGCAGTAAATATCAATAAACGGCGAAACTTTGTGAATGTAGAAGCAAATTGCATTTGCTGAATCGTATGTAGATTTTATGAGTCTCGTATGTAATGGTCCATATTAGTCACACTACGATTTCCTTCGTTTGATATAGCTTTTGAATTTCTGTTCAATGAGGGATTTTAATAGCTCAACTTTTATGACACTTATTTTGTTATGACTGTAAGTATTTATCGCGACTGTGAATATTCTGATTTAACGGCACGGTTGGCGCAGTGGTTAAGCTATTGACTGCTGCGCTGCGTGTCGCGGGATCGATTCCCGCACGGAATAAATATTTGTATGACCTACAAGTAGTTGTTCCGGGTCTGGCTGTTTGTGTATGTGAGTTTAAATGTTTGTAAACGTACCCAAAATACAGGAGAAATTCCTAGTGTGGGGCAATTTTGAAAAATAAATAAATATATGTATAAACACAGATAATATACTGTATAAATATATATTTAAAAAATATATTTTTATGTTATCCCACTGCCGGGCGAATGTCTCCCACATATCTTTCCAATATTCTTTATGTTTTTCCATCTCCGCCCAATCTGGTAAGATCGAATCCAAATCGGCACGCCAGCGTTTTAAAGGCCTGGCTCGGTTACGACGCCTATCTTCAGGCACCCACTATACGACGATCCTAGTCGATCAATCTTCATGCATCCTATAAGTGTGGCCTGCTCAGTTCCACTTTAGCCTAGCGGGATTAAATATAAGTTGGTTATGAATAAATAAATAAAACACTCGATTATTGGTCGATAGAGGCATTAACGGGTTAACATTAAGACACTAGTTGTTACCATAAACTGTTTGGTTTATCAGCTGAAGTGAAAATTAACTGCCTAAGTTGCGGAAAATCCCAATAAGCAGTGGGTCAAAATTACCAACTGACACAGTCAGACGATGTCAAAGATCAAAAGATAGGTTGGAAAAATCGTCATTGAAATAAAAGTAAAACCATTTAATAGATTAATGTTAGCTTCTCGCCTCCTAGATTCGATTGTGCAGAGTTTTGTGAATTAGTTAAGCTCATAAGTCAGAGACGTTTTCTAAAAGATTGCAAAATCCTTTGAAATTATCATTTTGGCTGACAGATCATTTAAGAAGATTTTGCGCTTTCAGCTTTGTTTAAAATCCTTTGATTTTATACAAAGCTGAAAGCGCAAAATCCACAAATTGTGATTTTCACAAATCGGTTTTGTTTAAATTCAGATGAATGGTAGGTACCTACTATAAAATTTATTTATTTCCTACTTTTAATCGATGATAAAAAATGAAAATTCAAAACCAAAGACAGGGACTTCCGAAATAAAAGTAATTTTTCACTTAGTAGAGCTTTTTTTTTTTGTAAAAAGTTTTTTAAAATTATATTGTTACAAAATATTAGTAACATCATTAGGTGTACATTTCAATCCCTCACGATCTTTATTGTAACGGGTCGGTAAAACATATTCCCCAGTATAAGACTTACAGCTTCAAATAATGTTTTACCAGCTTCCTAAACCAAATGAAAGCCATTCATAACAGTAGGTCCTATCAGGAAATCCATTCGAAAAGCCAAACCAAGACACGAAATAAATTGCAACCGAACGCGGTCACGCATGAAAATTCCTCTTTCATATTAAATGGAAAGTACCAATGATCAAAGTAATAAATATAAAACAGGGTAATAAATCTGTGCGTCCACATCCTCTGGTCCATTATTAAGGAAAGAAAGACCCAGAGCGCATTAAGTTTGAAGTGTATCACATTCGCATAGAAATTTTATTACTGCTCCTGTGTCTGCAAGAAGATTGCATTGCTGTTGAAACTGAAATTTAGTTGTACGCTGAAAGGATGCCTTTCGTTAGCTTGTCGTCCACAAGGGACTCTAACCTCCTTTACATAATTTCTACAACATTAACTTTTTTTTCTATCACTTTCTATGAAGAAGTAATAACGAGACACCAACTACTAGGTCTCCCGGCACCCCACACGTAAATTATTCTGAAAGTTAGTAAAGTAGTCTTCGCAACGACAAATATGTTACTTTTATGACTTCCTCTGACGGGGTGTAACAAACAAGTTGTTTATAAAATATCAAAACAACACATCCGCAAGTCTGTCGGGCTATAGGAAACAGACGAACAAAGCGAGTTTTTCAAGAACAAAGACTCGACCCGCGGTCCTATGACGAATACAAACTAGCAAACATTCAAATGCGGTTGTGTTAAATCTTAAGTTGGTGTGATAAAGACGGTTTTTGAGAAGCTTAATAAAAGGGATAGTTTTGTTCGTCGGGGGATGAACCAGTGACGTTGCAGAATGTGTGTTTTCCGTGAGACCGCTATACCATTGTGGATTTCCAGGGAATTGAATTTTGTAGTTCATAGTGAATGTAGCTACGCCTCGGTCGAAATTTAATATACACTAAATCGAACCAGCCTATTCGATAATAGTTCATACCAAAAAATGATATTCGAAAATTGTAGGCGAATACGGGCGAATATTGTAAGTATTCTGTACCAATTGTTTTTTGAATTGACTGAAATAGAAAAGACTCAGCAATCGTTATAATAGCTTCCAACTGTTGTTATTGTCTTGAGTGTACTATTAGTGTCGATACAATGTTCGTTTAAACGCTGATAGTTGACGAAGAAAAAAATAATTGAAGTGAAAAAGCTATTAGAGAAGAAGCACTCTTTAATTTGATCAGAAATTCTTTGTTTTGTGAATATTGAGGAAAACATTAATTTATTAAAAACTAGCAGCACCCCGCGGTTTCACCCATATAAGTTTCGATTCCGCGGAAATATCTGGATAAAAAGTATCATATGTGTTAATCTTTAATAGTCTTTAATTTTAATTTAATTAATTTCAATTATTTTAATTTATTTTCAATTATTTATTTCAATTATATTAATTTACATTCAATTATTTATTTCGAGTATTATATTAAGTTACCTAATTGTATTAATTGATCTCGTTATTACTAACATAGTTCTAAGAGAATGTAATAGGTACTAACAAAATATGGACAAAAATAGTCTGAATTATTATTATTTTTTTATAGTCTACCCATGTGTCAAATTTCATCCAAATTTGTTCAGCCGTTTAAGCGTGAAAAAAAAAAAACAAACAAGCCCGTTTTTGCATTTATAATATTATTATAAGAATTGTTATACATTCATAAATTCTATAATACTATTTTTTATTATCAAACTAGCGACCGGCCTCTGCTTTGCACGGTTTTTACGACTTGACAGAATATCGAGATTTTTATGTTACTATGTAAGTTTAATAGCAGTGGTGGCCCAGTGGTAACGGTCACGACTTACGAGTTAAAGGTCGTAGGTTTGAACCCGGACTGGTGTTTTACTTTGTGTAAATTTTTTCATCGCCACTGGTCTCAACAACGTTGAAGGAAAACATCGTGAGGAAACCGGCATGTCCTAGAATAAAAAAATCGAAGACATGACTTCTACCAACCCACACTGGGCCGCTTGGTGGACTACGGCCCACTCCCTCGCACATTATAGGCTGATTACGGTATTAAAGTATTAAGTTTAATATTGTATTGCACACGTAAACCTGCCGAATATTTTTTCTAAATGCTGGTATAAACCGCATGAAAATCCGTTGCGTAGTTTAAAAAAAACAATGCGGGCACACAAACAGAAACAAGAAATCTACTTTTTCCAAACTCGTTTGGAAATTCGAGTGTTATTTTGACAACCTTCTCGTGATACATTGAAAATGCTGTACTGGTCGAATACATGCGAGAGCCTGGCCGGCAATGTTACTATAAAAATCCATAGGTGTGTAGCGGCCAAATAAATTACTATGAAAACTCATATCTGTCATATTATTTAAAAATGGAACTAACTTTTTACTTCAATGCATGGCAAACAAGGAGGTAACTTATCAAAGATTTTATTTAAATTTCGAACTGGTCTAACAAATAGAGCTGTTAGTAAAGAAGAAACAAATGACCATAATATTGGCGCGTGAAAATTTCTTTGTTCGTCATTGATTCCGGAATTTATAATTAATTTCCTTAGTTTTAATTTCTGCGCAATGTTTGAGAAAAGTACTATACAAGCCTTGGCTGCAACCAGGCATTGATGGACTCACGTAAGTATGCCTCGGCTTCGCCTCGGCCCAAATATTCACGATCGTCCATCAATGCCCTAATTGCTGGCCGCGACAGTATGTACTATAAATTTCGATTTGGTTTGCAAATAGATCTGTAAAGAAGAAAAAAAATGAACATAATTTATTTATTTTTTTATTTAAACTTTTCACACTCAAACGGTACAAAGGCGGACTTAATGCCTTAGGCATTCTCTACCAGTCAACCAAGGGTGGTGCAGAGATTGGATGGCAGGTGCTCTGTTTAAGAGGAACAAAGAAAAAATTATTAAAAATATATCATTAGAAAAATATAGGTAGGAACAACAGTACATAAATAGGTTATAACTTATAATACACATACATATTTAATGTAATATACATATATTTATTATATATATACATATATACAAATTTAAGGGAGAGGGATGTTGAGATGACTCTACTCTATTTGTTTTGAAAAAAACTCTGCAATTTCCGCTTAAATGCATACTGACTGGTGGCCGTCCTGATATCAAGAGGAAGCGCATTCCATAGGAGAATGGACTGAATGTGAAAGGAAGAATGAACAAAGTCAGAAGAATGAGAAGGACAAAGTAGGAGAAGATTGTTAGAAGATCGTAAATTCTTAGTGTGTGAAGAACATAGATATTGAAAGTGAGACACGAGATATGAAGGAGGAGTGGGAGAGTTGAGAAGGGAGAAAAGCGTGGTCAAAGCGCGCAAACTTCTTTGGCGAATGGACATCCATTTGAGCTCAGACCTATAGCTCGACACATGATCATATTTCCTAAGATTGAAAATGAACCGGATACAATTGTTGAGCAATCTGTCGAGCTTATCCAGCAAAACCGAATTCAAGTCAAAGTAGCACACGTCACCATAGTCGATGATAGGGAATATCAAAGCCTGCACAAGCATAGTTTTCGTCTTAGCGGGCAAAAAGTTTCTCAGACGATACAGGGATCGCAGAGTACCGTTGACCATTTGACTAACACTAGAGACCTGGCGTTGCCAGCTTAGCGTCGAGTCAAGATGCAAACCGAGATCTTTCACAGTAGAGGTAACGGGTATGACGGTACCATTGAAAATAAGAGGAGGAAGTGAGCTAAGCGTCACCCTACTCATCATGCTTGAGCTCCCAATTACAATGGCCTAACACTTTGAGGGGTTTACTGACACCCCAAAACTATCAGACCACTTTTTGATATATAATGGTGTGTGAAAAATTATCGTTGTTTGTCATAGATTCTGGAATTTATTATTAATTCACTTAGTTTGAATGTCCGCGCATTATTTGAGAATAGAACTATACAAGCCTTGACCGTAACCAGGCATTGATGGCCTCACGTATTTTTACGATCGTTCATCATTGCCCTTGTTGCAGGCCGCGACAGTAATATATTATAATTTATAATGTACATAGGTATAGATTCAAACTAAAACTGTTTCTTCGTTCGAAGCTATTTTTAAAAAGAATGATAGTCATAATATTCCACCAAGTTTCTTAAATTCTTCCTTTATGAATATAATATAATGTGCGGAAAATTCGACATGATTTTATTCAAGATTGTTCGAAGCGCATATGTTGGAGGCTGAAAGATAAAATCTAGGGTGGGATTTGCAATATTCAAGTCAAGTGGTATGAAAATCGCCATTCTCGCTAGTGTAAGGATTCGCTCAAACTATTCCAGTGTAACGATAATTTTAGACTTTTCCATGAATATTTTACGCATTATTTTTATCTTTATATTAGGTTCTATTCTCACATCATTGTTTTATTTGAGAATATTTTTTTTTTGCGGATTGCGGCTTAAGATTGCGGCTCGGTGTGAATGGGCCGAATTCGATGGGTCGACTCCACATGAAGTGTTTGAAATTACATGCCATGTCACGAGTGCGGAAATTGGAAAAATGAAAATAAGATCTTAAAAAAATTAACATTTAATTTAACTTTTTTTTAGTAGGTAAGCGTTACTAAAGTGTTACTAAAGTGTACAGATATGCGTTTCTTCGATAGAAGCTAGTCATGATGAAGGGAGTAGAACATTCATATAACATAACATCACGCCTGTAACCCCCAAAGGGTTAGGCAGAGGTGTACCCATAGTACACCCACATTTCGCCAATTATGATTAAGTCCGGGAGCCTATATTGTCATCAACTGGACACAAACTCCGAGATGATAAATTCCTGATAGAAAAATCCAATAACGCTTTGCCCAAAACTTTGAAAATTTTCACAGCCACCATCTTGGATTTACATTTCGACCCCACTATCGGCTTTAGTACCCTCGAAAACCATTATGACTAAAAATGTTAAAAAATTCAGAGCCGCCATCTTGGATTTTCATGTGGACCAAATTCACACTTTCTCTCTCTCTCTCTCTCTCTGACATGCTAGGGCCGGTGTGTACAATTTTTTCCCATGACACTGTCAACACTTTATTGTGTTCTTTTGTTTTTTTTTTTTCTGCCGGCGTTCTCTCTCTCTTTCTTTCTCTATGAATTAGAAGAAGACAGTCGCAAGTATTACACTTTTAGCGTGACGATTTCTGAGAGTTTACAAGCCGCGTTAAAGAACTTCGTTCCAAAATGTAATTAGAAAATATTTAAATCCATTTCGTAATTATTAAAATTTACCTAACAGGCACCTATGTATTACATAAAGTAGCAATATCTGTCTGGATATTAAGCACATCTTCTTTTTACACCCAAAATTATTTTGATGCCCACCAGACAATTCATAGATTTTATTATTTGTTTCCCAGATCTGACAACCGGCCCCTTTCTTCAAATTTGTTCTCGTGAAATAAGCACGTCTGAAATGAAATTGAGATTCGTAAAAAGGAAACTACAGTGCCTATTACTTCGGGATTCTAAACCATGACAGACGTATTAAAGACGTCAAGCATGAGCTTTGTTGACGTTTGGAAATCCGCCATCTTTAAACAGTAGTCTACGTTGTTTGTTTACCAAACAAGCACCTGCAGTTTGGCTTGAATTTGAATTGACGGAATAATACTTAAAGGTACTGCTTTGTTCTGATTAAATTCATTAGGAGCGTGCTCACTGAATAGAAAAGTAATAAACCATTGTTTTTGTTGAATCCGATTTGTTGCTCTTTTTTGTTCTCATTCGCCATTTTCGCTTTGAATACATAATTTTAAAATTCGAGTTCTTATTTCGAAGTATACGACCGCTGTTACGGATATTCATCCAAAGAAAAGCCCGTCCTTAGTATTATTGTTCCCGACACCTTTTTTTCTATCGCTGTCAATTGAGGCTCATCCATTTTTCAATCATGCTTTATAAAGCCTTTAGGGCTCAATAGTACTAGAAGTAGATACGTTTAGCGTTAAATGACGAATTTAAAACATTGTCCCTTTTCTGACAATCTTTTGAAGATGCTACAGAATAACGTTTCAAATATGTTAAACGCTAAACGCAATAAAATTAGTGATTTGTGGTGCAAGTGGGTTGGTGGGACTGTTATCGACAGCAAGGTTTCATGACAGTTAATTGATTCAGGCGTGACCTTGCGGAAATCCATAATAAAATGATGATGTGGATATATTTAGTAACCTTTTCCGCTTAGCTATTTCTAAAGAGTCTTGAAAAGACCCTGGAAGAAATCGACACGTGTTTCACCTCTCAACGAGGCATCCTCAGGATGACGATTAACTTGTCGTGAACTCGAACACGGCGTGTTGCCACACCAAGCACCGAGCGCAGGCAGTCTGCGCTTAGAAATAGCTAAGCGGAAAAGGTTACTAAATATATCCACATCATCATGTTAAGGTTTCATGACATCACCTCTGCCACCTGACTGCATGTCGCTTAGTAAACGAGTCCACAACTGTATATAAGTATTCACCTACAGTCTGTGAAAAAGGGTTACAAGTATCAATGTGTGCATAAATTCTAACTATTTTGTAATTCCTATATTACTTTGATTGTGGCAGCTAAGTATGTAAATTAAAGGAAAATGATTAAATATGCTGAATTAGATTTGAGAAGTGTTTCTTAATGTATTGTGATAATATGTATGCGCTTTAATTAACCGTATAGTTCGGAAGCGCCCCCGATTGGACCCGAACACACAAACCTCCACCGGCTCGGTAGTGGGTCCAATTGGACCCCAGAATGACGACATATGATATCCCTAATTGATTATGTAAATATTTATTAAGCTACCCATCAAATCTTATAAATGTGCGTTAATTAAGAGAGACATTACATTTACATTTTAAATTTTCACAAACATCACACATACACATGTAGATACGATTAAAATGTGACAAATATTATTAAAAATATTCTAAACAACTAGAACATGCCCAGATCTTAACGTAATAGTCGAACACAGGTCAAATAATACTTTTGTGTTAAAAATCGCCGACCATTATTGTTTGTTTATTGCAATGATGTGCGAAAATGATTATGCCAAACGATTTTTTTTTTATTTCGATCGACTCGATTAATTCATATGTCGAACATCAGAAATCGATACTTGGAAATTGAAATAAAATTGTTTTAAGCATTAAATACATTAAGCATTGTTTATAATAATTATTTATCCTTTTTAATGTAATTTTAATAGTTTTTTGAACATAACCTATGTATAAAACGAATCAGCAGGCAGAACGGGGATAGGTACTTACCTAATTTATTGAATTTCGAATTGCTTCTATATTTGAATTTAAATTCGGAGTGGCTCGCTGTTCAAAATTATTTTCATTTATTGGACAATTATTTACTGTGGATTTTATTTAATGCCCGGTATACATTTTTTAGGTAGGCTTAACAAAATTTTGTTTGTGAATGATGATAAATTAATGCTATAAATTATAAATTATTATAATTAATATAGGAATTCCGCAAGCACTTTTATATGACGACCATATTTTTAGTTAGTTGCATGAGTTTGATAGTTTTCGTTTTTATAGGTTATTCTTACTCGAGTGGGTAATAGAAATTGTTTTTTTTTTTTTTTGTGGTAGTTTCCCAACGAAATTTAAAAACTGGCCAAGTGTTTGTCGGACTATGCACAGTGAAGGATTCCGTAGTGGGGATAATAAAATTATAAAAATAAGTTTAAATTACTCGAAAAAACTATAAAAAATAAAGTTAATTCTGCGGTTGTAATCGAAAATAACCCGTAGCTCAAAAACTGACTTAAAAAGCAAAGTCACTTAGAAACATCGTTATAATTTTAATTATGAGATCCAACAATACAAGCTTTATGTGCATAGTTTTTTTTTTCATCCCTCGGTATATGTACGGGGAATACCACCCCTAATATTATGTTTATCGTAATTTCACTACACCATTGTTTAGCGGTGCAAAGCCCACCTTTTTCCAAAATTTTATCCATAGAGTGAACTGGCTGTATAACATCCGGACGCACGGACAGACGGACTTGACGTAAGTAAGAGGTCCATTTTTTTTACGGATTTTAGCTATCGAGTTTTTAGTTTTTTCGGCATTAATCTAATGTCTATCAGAATTGATCTACAATATTATTAAGATTTGGAATAGCCGCCATCTTAAAATGCAGAATGTTCATCTTATTTGATATCAGCACTATCCCCCGAAAACCATGAAAATGACAGTCATGACGAAAAATTATGATATTGTAATAGCCGCCATGTTTTATACCAATAATTTATCCCAAGAACAAACCTAAGCTTGTACGCAGTATATTGAGAGACTTACCATAGTATTTTACGATCATCGACTTTTTATAATAATTTTAAACAAAAAAAAAAAATTTCGCACCCAATCTTGGTTACATTTTGACCTCACCTATCGACTTTAGCACTCTCAAAAACTATGTAAACGATACCCATGATGAAAAATTTGAAAATTTTCGGAGCCGCCATCCTTTTTTTTTTTTTTTGAGGGTGGGAAATCATCAAATAACTTCTCCCGCTCTGGGCGGAGCGGGAGGGCGTGTCAGATTCTTACTGACTAAAACCCACCCGTGTTCCTTCGGTTGCCCTGTTGCCGGGGGCCACGATCTCCCTTTCGGTTTTCTTCGCAACCCCGGCAGGCATCGGCCCTAGTGGACCCCTTCAAATCTGCTGACATCTCTTTGAGGCGCGCGTGGAACACAACGCGCCGTCGACCCGGGCCTGGTCCTTATCGGACGGTGAGCCACCCATTGCTCACCGCCCGCAAGCCCGCGCCTACGGTGGCCTGAAATCGCCCCGCGATTCCCGACGCCCTGGGCGTCTCCTCCTGCGGCGGTTAGGGGCGTGAGGGCGCGAAATTTGCCTTTCCCTCACGCGTTCCGCCTCCTCCTTCGCGAGCATTACAGCTTCGCAGAAGGAGGTGACGGCCTCCCATTTCCTCTCGCTTCGTACCATGGCCTGAACCAGGGCCGGACGCGAGAGATCACCGCCGCCGATTGCCTCCACGAGGACACGGCGATGCTCCCCGCCCAAGCTGGGCAGACCTCCACCGTATGCTCCACCGTGTCCTCCGGGCGATCTACACAATAGGAGCCGCCATCCTGGATTCATATTTTAACGTCACTATCGGCTTTAACGCCCTCGAAAACCATGAAAACTACACACATGACGAAAATTTATTTGCTTTCTTTCTCTCTCTATCAAATTAGAAAGAGACAGTCGCAAGTATAAACACTTTTTCGGTTGACGATTTATGCCAGTTTACTCCTACCGCAAGTCGCACTTCGTTCCGAAAATAATATAGAATAATTAACATAAATATTTGAGACCCTCACAATAATCCCTTTCATTTGATATATCACACGGTACAGTTTTCAAAACTTTTTTTTAACTGTCTAATTTGACCCCAAAAGTGTCCTCATGTTCAAAATTCATTTATTTACATTTCCGTATTTGGGTCACAGAAATTCATATGTAGATATATGAATTTCTGTGACCCAAATACGGAAGTGTTTAAATTTCAACTTAATCGGATTCGGAGCAAATTGGCTGTGACAGACCGACACACGAGTAATCCTTTATGGGTTCCATTTTTTCATTCGTACGTACGGAACCCTAAATAGTTACTGCCCTATCTACACTGTACATACGTGTATACTTACTAATTAAATTATTTATATCAAAAATAAAATAATTCATTGAAAATATACCAAAGAGTTTTTATTCAGTTTCTAATACTTCTTTCATACTCGATTTTATTGCTAGTATCGATTGGGCTGAATGCAACTTTTACCGTCAGCACTAAGAACTGTCACGTCGCAACACAATTTATAGTAATTTTTATCAAGATTTGATCGTGTTTTTTATGTATGAAAAATGGCAAAAGTAAGAATGCAGAGAGAATGATAATATCTATATTTTTCCCTTTTGCATATTTTCAGCAAGAGAGTACATTGTTTATGTACATATTTTCAGCAAATTTAAATTACCTACCTTTTGGATAGATGTAGTAATAATAATTCTATACAACTTTTGCTGTGTACTGACGCGGTTTGACTGATCTCAACTTATAATTAAAGATATTTGCCACAGACTTATTGTATAAAACAGGCGCGGTAACCTATTTTTCTAAATAAATCCGAACGCTGAAAATGTATGTAAATTTCTAAATTTCTTGATGTTTTTCGTAACATCTTGTCGAGTCAGCGGGTATGTCATATGTCAAAATCTAGTCGAGCAGAGAGATTAATATTATACTAATCTGTTATTTACCACATTACTGTGTCAGAAAGTGCTAAATTCTTTATCAGGTTTCTAGCGCAATGCGACTGGCTGTGAGGACACTTCCAGCAACAGTCACATTCCTAGCTCACGACCATTACTTTCTGCGACAAACGACCTATTGCTAGAAGTGCCACATTTGGCCAGTAATGGCTTTCTGTTTCAAGTTGACCTCAGCTTGAATTTACGCAGAGATGTCTCAGGAATAACGAAGAGTTACTTTTTTTAAATCTACTTATGTAAGTGGGTTTCGATTTAGATTATTAGAATTAAGGCCAGACATAAACGATATCACTGTCGCGCTCGGTAACGATACTGGTTCGCCTTTGGTTAGTCACTTTGGATTGTATCGCTACCGAGTGCGACAACGAAATCGCGGTTATATTGCTATATCTGAATAAGCCTTTTAAAGGTGGATTACGATTATTACTTAAAGAAATGCTCGGCACACCCTTAGCATATACTTTCACCACGGTACTAGTTATATAGGTAAAAACCTACTTTTATAATTGTTTATTTATTTATTTAACCATTTATGCACACACATATAAACAGACAAGAAGAAAGGAACAGAAAAATACGTACAAAGACAATGCGTGCATTGTTGCCGATACCAGAAAAGAAAAATAGATTTAAAAAAGGAATAATAATTTTTCATTAAAAAAAATTTGGTAGTCATGGAGACTGCCGACAGAAGTGAAAACTTAAAACTGGTGTTTGACATAAACAAAATTCATCATCATCACCATCATCATTCTATTGCCCTGTGTATCCCCACAAAAAGAAACAATACTATTAAAAAACTTAAAACTGCAATTAGCGCCATCTATATTCTCTACTAAAGGACTATAGTATCCATAGTTTATCCCCTACTGAAAAATCGCTAAACGCGCCTAAAGAAGTTTTCACTCCAAAATTACTGCCTTTCTTTTAAACTGACTACCTCGATAAAATTCTAGTGCTGAAACATATTTTTTTCTGTTCGACGCTAGAATCAGCTTTTGATAAAATCTACTCAATTGGTCTAATATTCTTCATTAATTTTTAAATTAATTTTTCGCCTAGTTATCTGTATTCTTTCTTCCTTTTTATTTGTGTTTTCCCGGTATTCGTTTATTTGGTTTTGTAATAACCTTTCTTTGCCTCGAATCACTAACTTGATTTGTTTATATATACTTTAATGTAGACCAGAAAATACATAGCAAAAAAATAAATTTAACATTAAAAAAACATACAATGGGCGGCCTAAAGGCTTTCTGCGATCTCTTTTAGCAACCTCAGATCCTTGGACCTGGGCGTCGCAGGCTGATTCCCGACCACCGTAGGTGCGGGTTTGCGGACGGTGAGCAATGGGTAGCTCGCCGTCCGATAAGGACCAGGCCCGGTTCAACGGCGCGTTGTGTTCCACGCGCGCATCAAAGATATGTGAGCAGAACTGACGGGGTCCGCCAGGGCCGATGCTTGCTGGGGTTGCGGGAAAGTCCGAAAGGGATACCGTGGCCCCTGGCAACATACAGGCGACTGAAAGAACACGGGTGGGTTTTAGTCAGTAAGAGTCTGACACGCTCTCTCACTCCACCCAGAGCGGGAAAGGTATTTGAAAATTTACCATATAAAAAAAAGCCCTTGAACCTTGATTTTATATTTTTTTAGGTTTATACAGGCTGATTTTTACTATTTGGGACCAACTTTGAGACATGTGTCTCATGACATTTCTTTGCATTTTTGTCTGAAACACCATTTTTATTTTGTTACAGGGGTTTGAACGACTTTTGAATTTTGAATTTTGAAATTCAAAATTTAAAAGTCATTTATTCAAAATAGGCTGATAATCAGCACTTTTTGAACGTCAAAATTACATAAGACAGTCCCCCAAAACGCCCACCCTTCACCACTTCCTAGTGCCTTCAGCTGGGAAGAAGAAGTGGCGAACAAACTCCCCAGCAGCACAGCTGTCTGTTCAAGTTAGAAAATAAATGATTCTATACAAGAGATTGCAAAAAAAAAATTACATTATGCAGCACAAAAAATAATTAAAATGATAAATTATTGGCCTTATGTCAGCTAGCACACGCCAATATACCAGCCAAAAACATCGAGAACTTTACTCAAGTAGAAATAAAAAAATAAAAACTAAACGTAAACAGAACTAAATATGTAAATAAAGCCTCCAGGCATAAAGCTATATAAAGCTGTAATTGGAAGTTATAAATGATAAACTAGGACCATCGAGGTAAAACAAACAAACAGTTAATTACTAATAAAAATAACAAAACCATGATCAGCAAGACGACCAGTCACAGCAGCACCCGTTCACGAGCATAACGCAAAGATCAGCCACTACCCCCCTCGCCATATTTGAGGGAAGGAGGCAACCCGACCCCCGACGCTACAACAAGCAGTGACATCTAAGGAAGCATGACGAACTTGCTGCCGGTTGCTCACGAAAAAAATAATATGATCAATTGTCGAGGTCGCTAGCTAACCATAAATTGCAATACACCTCATAACAAAAACACTGTAATGAGTAGATAATGACAACAATAAAATAAAATGCTTACTGCTATCATCCCCGAAAAGAATGCTCATAAATTCAACTATGGGGTGTGGAGTGTATTATAAATCAAAAATAACTCCGCCATAACATCATTTTAATGAAGTATCTAATTAAAGACATGTTAATTAAGAATCTTCGTGTCTAACCCTCATCAATTAGTGAAGCTTGGAAGGGCAGAAATGTTACGATTTACTAAAGGGTATCGTTTAATAAAAGGTTAAAATTTAGCTATTCATTAATTATACTACTAGTCACTCGTGTGTGCACATTACAATAACATTAACGATCCATTTTATTAAGTACAATATTTCTTATGTAAAAAGTTTGCATTTATTTTCTAAATTCATTTTCCAAGAAAATTTCTGAACGTGATAGATTACTGAAAATGGCTTAGTAAATCATCGATTACTTGCAATCTTTTATGAAACTTCTAAAAACACTTTTGAAGTGAAAATTCAATTTGTTTTTTTTAACTAAATCTTCATCATTCGTTTTTGATCATGTTTGCGACGAAAGACGTAAAAAACTTCCATTGAATATAAAATGTTGCAAGCATAAAAATCTAAATGTTATTTCATTCACATCGCGAACATCAATCTCTAAACAATGTTTTCACTGTATTTAGAACAATAGGGCCTAAAAACTGACACTCAGTTATTTAGATGTATTTTTTTTTCCGTCGAATTTTTCATTGCAGTGTCTAGTGAATAGACAGCTGAAAAATGACAGTTTTATAGATGGCGCCACCGTACATGGGAACAAAAAGTGTTCAATTTTCCGAGTATTTGTTATAGGATACCGCATCTATTCTTTTGTAACGCGTGGTTTGTTTGGTAAGAGGATATTGTGGTTGGTGGTTAGTACAACTATTGCGACAAAAGGATTTCAATAAAAATATTCAACTGGATACATTCTTTAAAAAAAAAACCCAAAAATGCGAAAGCTTATTAACTTTTACAACGAAGAGTTTCTTTTTTTCGACACGCACATTATTTTTTAGATAAGTTGGGCCCAATAGGTGGCCACGTTAATAGCAGCGTCAGTGTCGTTCGAATGATTTCTAAGCAATAAGAGACTTATCCATACTAACACTAATATTTTAAATATGAATGTAACTCTGTCGATCTGTCTGTTACCTTTTTACGCCTTAACTGCTTAACAGATTTGTATGAAACTACTTCTGTAGCCTTGTAGTTAGACCACCTGTCTTAGCCCCGGACGTCCCGGGTTCGATTCCCAGTGGGAGTAAAATTTTCTGTTCGGTTTGGTTGGTGGTAGGGTTTGTTCTAATTCCGCCTGGCTAGCTACCACCATCTTATCTAAATCTGTTGCCATATCAACAATGTTAACAGCATTGTGTTTCGACATTTAGAGGTTAGACAGCCAGTTCCTTTGTGGCTACGGATTCCTGGTGAGGTTCACCAGGAGGTTCACCAGGTGAGGAACAGCTTTCACCTTTGGCCTGATCATCACTTTACATCAGGTGAGATGCAGGCCAAAAGCTTCCCCGTTGTGTAAAAAAACAGAATAAAAATACCCACGTATCACAGACCCGGATGAGAACATGGAAAATCTCTGTCTATCTTTTTATCCTGTTAGTACGTACCCGTGGGATAATTTCATACGTCGATGCGGGCAAAGTCACGGGTCAAAGCTAGTTTCATTTTAAACAAGCGATTTTTCTTGTAATAATCGCTTTTAAGATAGTTAATTTATTCAGGCGTGTGCGGAAATCCATTATAAAATGATGTGACATATTTAGTGACCTGTTCCGCTTAGTTACTTCTAAAGAGTCTATCGACACGTGTTTCCCCTCTCAACGAGGCATCCTCAGGATGACGAAACGCAGACAAAGCGCAGCAGACTGTCTGCGCTCAGTGCTTGGTGTGGCAACACGCCGTGTTCGAGTTCGCGACACGTCAATCGTCATCCTGAGGATGCCTCGTTGAGAGGTGAAACACGGGTCGATTTCTTTCAGGGTCTTTTTAAGACTCTTTAGAAGTAGCTAAGCGAAACAGGTTACTAAATATATCCACATCATCATTTTTTAATCGCTTTTAAGACCCTTTTCGTCTGCAGAGTATTTAAACTGTTCAAATAACGATTAAGGATTACACCTGTGTATAACTTAGACATGTGCAAAAGTTTTCTTCTGAATATACCACTCATGTCCTTTCCGACAAAGGATATAAGTAGACTATTTCGGGTCCTTTTATTTATAGTTCCTAGAATACCATTAAGTAAAAAAAAAAGTGATGGCATTTCGGGAGTGCCGACAGAAATGAAAACTTGAACAAGATCGCCTTGGTGGAAGAAAAATACTTGTATAGAACATTGATCCCTAACCTTATCTAAATAAAGAGTACAATCGCATTTACAAAACAAAAAAACTTCCGAAACCTTTAAAGTAAAAATATTTGCATAGAACATTGATCCATAACAACATACAAATAAAGAGCACAATCGCGTTTACAAAACCTTTAAAGTAAAAATACTTGCATAGAATATTGATCCGTAACCTAATATAAATAAAGAGCACGATCGCGTTTACAAAAATGAGGTTTCGTCATGGTGTCGCGAAATCAATGGTTTAGTCCCATCTCAAAAATTCCCAACGTGCCTAAAGAAGTTTTCACTTCAAAAAACCAAGAATTACACTTTTTGATGCGTAACATCGTTTTCTCGCTTTCCTGCAATCTGTAGGAGTGATTTCGTGAAAAGGGACGGAAGTGTGTAACAGGAAGCGTGCGCTATTTCATTTGACCAATGAGCGGGCGCGGTGCTAGAGTTGACCGTGAGATGGTACCAAGCCATTTTCTGAGACATTGGTTCTGTTAGCCAAGATGTCAGATGTTACACATCATATGCGACTACTGTAAAGCTCGCTCGTTTTTTTTTTTTTTTTCAACAGGTACGTAGGTTAGGATTCTATTTCAACATTTCAATTCCCTTTTCCCTCAAACATTTTTTCAACATAGTTGGAATTTGAATGAAACTTCGTGGTTGAAAAATGGACCTTTTCTTGGGATAATAAATCTTTTGGACTGTTTGTTATTTACAGGTGAACCTTATTTATTGCGAACGTGTGAGAGGTTACTTTTTAAAAGTTGACTAGGAGACTTGACTTTATCGGTTAAAAGCTTTTTGCTGATCTTAACCTCAACTTAACAGAGATTAAATAAAAATCGTAAATATCGTACTAATAATTAATTATACAATATGCGAAAGTTAGTTTGTTTGTCTTCTAGCTGGCATGGCTTATTTTAATTTGATTTTTGAATTGTTTTATTTGTTTTATTTTTTATTACGGACGCTTTTATCATTCTACATCGTTCTCACATTTATAACTTTAACATGAATGATGTAACCAATATTTTGTAAACATATTGTGATTTAAAAGAGTGTCCATGGAGGTTCTTGCCGTTCTTCTCCATAGGTACCTACTACGCTTCGGAATGGGCAACTAGCTTCATCTTTTCGACTGACCGACCCCTTGACAATTCAAAAGTGCCTGTAATTGGTTTATTTGAAATAAATGCTTTGAGTTTGAGATTGAGTTACGCTTCGACGCAAAAACAGCTGAACGGATTTGGATGAAATTTGGCACATGGATAGACCATAACCAGGGTTAGGACATATAATACCTTTTATCCCAATATTCCCACGGGATCGAGACTTATACGGGTGACACCACGGGGTGCAGCTAGTATTTATTATTAATATTATAAATGCGACAGTGAGTCTGTTTCTTTGTTATGCTTTGACGCTAAAACGGCTAAACGAATTTGCATGAAATTTGGCATATGGGTAGACCAGGACCTGATTTAGGAAATGGAATATTTTCTATCCCGATATTCCCATGGGATCTCGACTTATGCGGCTGAAACTGCGGGTTGTAGCTAGTTAGGTATAAAGAAAACAATAATAAGCGTGTTAGGAAATAAAAGAAAGTCCTAAATTCAAAAAACAGTTTAAATAATCTTTCTTCAAACAACATAATTATGACAACAAAAACCCGAGGGCGAAAAATTTTCATGTAAAAAACTTGAAGTGAAGCTGAATTGCAACTTAGTACTTAGTAAAGTTATAACAAGCAAACACTTGGCTCACCCACTAGAGATGTGCCATTTGCACTTAAAACAAAACTTTTAATTAGATACAAGTGTTCTATCCGGTTTGTTTGCGGTTTTCGTTACCGTCAACGACGGCAACTTTCGGTGATATTGCGTAGTTTTCATTTAACTATTATCCTGTACAGCATTTACCCTTTTAAAGGTGAAAATGTACATTTCCAGTTTATGCTAATCTCGGTCTGTGTAGGATTTCCGTACAATGCGAGGTCAGCTTATACTGGAAATGTATAGCTTGATGTGTAGCCGTGTGTACTGCAGTATTAACGCACTAGCGTTAGTATTATTTGCTACAGCATTTGAAAAATTTATTCTTACTATGTACTAACATAGTAAAAATATTTTTCAAATGCTTTCTGTTTTAGCCAAAATTTTAACCGTTCTCAGGAAACTCTTAACGTTAGGTTACCTACCAGTTTGGGCACGCCACAATTGCGGCGATAAGCCCCCACTTTGAGGAGTGGCTAGAGAGCCGCCACGGCGTCCTCACCTTCCGCCTGACGCAGGTCCTCACCGAACACGGTTGTTTCGGGAGGTTCCTGTGTCACGATTGTGTGAATCGCCCGGAGGACACGGTGGAGCATACGGTGGAGGTCTGCCCGATTTGGGGTGAGCATCGCCGTGTCCTCGTGGAGGCGATCGGCGGCGGTGATATCTTGCGTCCGTCCATGGTTCAAACCATGGTACGGAGCGAGAAGAAATGGGAGGCCGTCACCTCCTTCTGCGAAGCGGTAATGCTCGCGAAGGAGGAGGTGGAACGCGTAAGGGAGAGTAAAATTTCGCGCCTTACGCCCCTGGGGTTCGTAATCGCAGGGTGATTTCCAGCCACTGTAGGCGCGGGCTTGCAGACGGTGAGCAATAGGTAGCTCACCGTCCGATAAGGACCAGGCCCGGGTCGACGGCGTGTTGTGTTCCACGCGCGCCTCAAACCCCCGGCAATAGGGCAACCGAAGGAACACGGTTGGGTTTTAGTCAGTAAGAGTCTGACACGCCCTCCCACTCCGCCCAGAGCGGGAGAAGCTATTTGATAATTTCCCACCCAAAAAAAAAACGTTACCTACCACTTAAAAGTTTTCGTTGTAAAACTAGCTAGGAGTTTTGGAAACGTGTATTGGCCTAATTTCTTATAGTAAAGTAGTTCGTGAACGGTTGCTTTTAAATTAAACGCCCTAACTTCATTAATTTAAAACATCAAATTGTTTGTGCCTATCTATACTTCTAGACTAATATTATAGAGAGGTAAAATTTGTACGTTTGTATAGTAGGGGTTAATCTTCGAAACTATTAATCCGATTCTGAAAATTCTTTCACTACTAAAATAAGCTACAGTATTGCTGAGTATCTTGTGTAGGATATATTTAATTAATCAAAAGCTAAATATTTAATCAGAAGCTAGTTAAATATAAATGAGTTCTTTATTGGTTAGATCCGTATCAACAGTAGATTTCATGTGCTTATTTTTAAATCTTCGAAACTATTGATCCGATTCTGAAAATTCTTTCACTACTAAAATAAGCTACAGTACTGCTGAGTATCTTATGTAGGATATATTTAATTAATCAAAAGCTAAATATTTAATCAGAAGCTAGTTAAATATAAGTGAGTTCTTTATTGGTTAGATCCGTATCAACGGTAGATTTCATGTGCTTATTTTTAAACTACTTTTTAATTGCAAAGAAAGTTAACGTTGAACGAAAGATAAACTAAACGCAGTATTTTTACGCTGTTTTGCCAATATTATCTACAAATGGTAAATACTGAGTGGATTTGTTAGTGTTCTCTCTTACATAGAAACCGGGTGACAGAAAAAAATAATCCACTCTATGGTTCAAGAACCTTTCTATGTTGACTTTTCCATAATTTTATTACTCTATTTTCTTCGCCACTAAAAACCAACCAGGTTCTGTCAACAAAACCTTTTTGTGCCGAAATTTAATCTGAACCGGGCTGAAACTCCCACGTTTACTTAGGAATAATATTAAGTTCACCTCTAACCCTTCTAAACTAGTACCGTTGGTACTTTGTGTTAGAAGTAAATGACCTAATTGCGTAGGCACCAGTAGGCACCCACACTTTTCAATTCTTCCAAAATTCTATCATCCAAAAATAAGTCTTGCGTCTCAAAAAATTAAGTCGATTTTACCTTGTTCAATTAGTTGGGGGAACTAAAGATTGCGCCTCGACTAACCAATTTATTGTACCTCTAACTTACTGGAAAAGTAATGGAGATGTCTACTTAAATGTTAATCCAATAAGGAAAGGCAATTCTGTTTTCTTAGTTAACAATTCCTGTCAATGAAATTATGTTGCCCCGCGCCTTTAAAATTATTATTTTAGGTAATAATAAATGGGACGATTTGGGCATCGGAATGGTCATTCAGGTACTTTAGTATTTGAAATAGGCTTTCAGGTCCTTGTAAAATGGAATTCGACGATTTTATTACGGAACTTGTGCTTTTACAGAAACATTCAGAAGTACCAATTGCTGTAAAAACTGGCATCTTTGCGGCTTGTCACCTTTTAACACTCTCAAAGACAGGTGGCAATAGGGTTCCCACCTGTCCCGGCTCCCGGAAGGAATTTGAAATAAACCACGGGTTCCTATTCGATTACTTTAATATGGTTGCAATGCAATTTATGCTCTCCATAATGCATATGGAGAAGTGGAGCTGATGGTTAAGTACCAGGAGAACTCCTCAACGATTAACGTCCCTGCATCGGGATAAGCAATATTTTGTAAAAGGTGATGAGCAGTTGTGATTAGGCTATTGTAACTTAGGTAAATTACAAAATACCACTAAAAAGTGAGAAATAAAAACTTTCTTACAAAAAAAAAAACTACCGACAACCAAAAAAAACACTACAATGTGAAAAATAACTTAAATTTCGGAAGTCGGTGGCAAATAACGAAAATACAAAACTAAAGATATAGTACGTAACGAAACGTACGAAACGTGCGTTCAAATAGAAAATATAAATTCAAAATAAATAAAAAATAAACTCCCGGATTTTTATTAACAAGAAGTGGCAACCCTAGGTGGCAGCCGTAATAGACTCGCTGTGGCTAACTGAAAACTAGTTTTTGCTTTAAAATTGGGAGAGCCCGAAGCATCGAAGCCACGCTGTAAAACGAGATTGAACAAAAATTTTGTAATCAAATTATTTTAGAAGCCGTGAAAAAATCGACAGACTTATAAGTTTTGAAAGTAAATTCAACGTAAACGAAAAACTTCCAACGAGCTCGTCCGAGCATTTTCCAATATCAATTCTTCCAACAATGTAATTTTAATCAACATATTCTAAAGCTTGCTCGCATGGTGAAATAAAACTATTCTCTCCATACAATAATGATCGAATCGGCCGACAATAGCCGAGATCAGTCTGCAAATGGTAATTGAAGAGCAGAATCCAACCCGTTTAATGCTGATCAGGGATATTTTCCGCCCCAGTGCACTTTCTAGCCACTTCCCCACTCGATTCACTTCATAAATCTTTAACGTGCAAAAATTTTTAATCACCCCAAATATATTTTTACCTTGATTACAAGGGACCGGCAACTTTGTATAATGATTATTGTGCCTAGGTACCCACAATTTAGTTGACATTTTATGACGTAAAAAAATGTTTCGTATTTTCTTTTTCGACGTATTTTTTTAATTTGACTTTTTTCTTGCACAATGAAGACAATTACAGTCATAAATTGTAAATGTTTGTTTAATAAAAGTTTAAATATAATTTAATTTATACAAAACTTTATATTGAGCGGAGTAAGTCCCGTAACGGAAGCTCGACAGTATAGTCTTCAGTGGACAATAAAGCTAAGCGTACAACCAAAGATTCCAATCGAAAATTGGACCTGCCGAGTCTAAAGATAATCGCGTTTCTGTTTCGTTTTGACATCTCTAACACACACAATGTCGCGATGACTTCACTTAATTAAACGCCATTTTTATTGGGCTCACTCTTCTTAGTATGGTTACTTTTTCGCGTGACTTAGTACGGTGAGGGCAAATCTACAATTTAAATCTTTGGTTTGAACACAAAAAGGCACTAAAGGCCCAAATCTGCGTCAACCTTATTTATCCTCTTGAAATGTTGAACTATTCTTAAAAGTAAGTACGAAATGCATACCGAATCTTTAATTTTGCATTTATCATTCACGTCGTTCGGTTCAGTCGCCTTACGTCACTGATCAGAAAACTTGTGTTGATAGTTTTAATAGTTCAAGTGCTGTTTAAAAGCATAACGATATTTTGATTGAGTAGCTCGTCTCAACACTTCTCACTTATCGAGGCTAATGCATTTTTAAACATCGATCAAACTGCTGTTCGCATAGAAATCGATGGCCATACTGAGCCTGACGTTTACAGAAAAGGAAATAGTTTATGAAAATATATATTTATGGTTCCGTACCTCGAAAGGAAAAAACGGAACCCTTATGGAATCACTTCGTTGTCCATCTATCTGTCTAACTGTCAATTTGCATAGACCCTTTTTCTCAAGAACGCGTGAAGGTATTAAGTTGAAATTAATATCAAAAACCTCGGTCTATGGTTCCTTGAAACTCTAAAACAAATCAAGCTTCTAAGTAAGTGCAATAAAAAAACGGCCTTTTAATAGCGACATATTTTGATACTCATAAATAAATCAAAACCTACATAGGGTACTTCCCGTTGACCTAGAATAATGAAATTTGGCAATAAGCAAGCTCTTATAGCAAAAGAAAAGGTTTAATTTGTAGTTACCTGTATCACATGGTTATATCAACCGAAAATGGTTAATGTGTAGTTAAATATATCAGATAACAAAGATATTTTTTGCGATTACAAACTTACAGTTGCAGTTGGAGAATTGGCCGTAACGTTTATCGAAATATAAGAGAACATTTTTTTCAACTACAATGTTAAGTTAGTTTTCGGGATAAATTCATCCTAACTACGGAACCCTTCATTGTGCGTGGTTCGACACGCACTTGGCCTGTTTTTTTTTATAGTAGACGAGGATATTATGTAAAATGAGAGACAGAGGATCAGCCTCAAAACGTAATTTGCTTTAGATACGTTTGGTGTTGCTGGTGGTCACTGGCGTTCTTATCCACCCAATCAGACTGGTCATCGGCCTCTTTGTCAAGCTGACTAAATCACTCACAAAAAATCATCTGTTAAGGCGACGGTAACAGACTTTTAATGATTTGATACTGAAGATGACGTCTAAACAATAGTGTTAATGATTTGGAAAAATACTATATATAATTTTTTTTTTTTTTTCTACCTACAGTGCGTTTCTTCCATCTAGTTTGTTTGACGTTGTTCATTCCTTTTTCGTGCGAGGCAACGAGCGCACACGCCTAATAAAAATGCCGAAACGTAGTGCACAGGAGAAATTGGAAAGATACAAGCACAAGATTAAAAAGTTAGAGAAAAAAGAGAAGGAATATCGGCGTCGAATACGCCGACCGTTCGATTCATCGGAGGACGAAAACATTGCAGGTTAGTTGAATACATAATTGTATTACTAAGTGACATGTGTTTACATCAAATCGGGATTGACTGCGAGTCAATTGCGATAACATAATTAGCTGCGAGCTAATTATGAGTCATGTTCGTATGACCAAGTAATAGAAAATATGTGTAATCTTGAATAGATATGCACATTAATGAATTATTGTCCGCGAGACAATACTAACGCATAACGCGTTACATACCTACCTCCTTATTCGTCCGCTAAATCGTAGTAATGTTTTATAGATACCAACGACGCAGGGCCCTGCGAACTACAAGATGGTTCGCCAACCCATTCATGCGAAGAAGGGCAACCGGGGCAAAACCCTGCCTTGAAGGATATACCAGACCTCGTGGAGGATCCGGCTGCCCTGCCAGCTGAGACAACCCCAGAAGTTTTGGATCCGGAGTTATTGTCTGCGCTGGGGTCTTCTACGTCTTGTACACCAGACTTTGGGGAAGATGTCCATGATAGCTTAGCCAGTTTATGGACTCCCCTCTTGAAGAAAGGGTTAGCCAAAGAGGATAAAGATAGGCTCATGAAGGAGCATCTTATACCCGCCAATTGCAAATTATTGCAAGCTCCGAAGTTGAACGCGGAGATTTCAGCCGCCGTATCAGACATAGTCAGAGGTCGAGACAAAAAATTGGTCGGTTTTCAACAACAGCTAGGAATTGGTACCGCAGCAATAAACAAAGCAATGGATACTTTGCTCAAAACAAATAACAAAGCCCTGGCCTTGAAACATTTAAGCGATGGTTGTCGTTTGCTAACTGATTTGCACCATTGTTTGACTAAAGACAGAATAAAATTAATTACTCCGAGTCTGGAGAAAAACTTTCTGCACGTCATTCAAGACTCAGAACGTGATGATACCCTGTATGGTAACTCGCTGTCTGAAAAAATAAAAGCCAGTAAGGCCATTGAAAAACAAGGCACTCAAATAAGGAAAACAATGGCAAACCAGAAAAATATTATTCCTCAACCGCCGGTCACTCATCCTATCACCCAGGGAAACTGGTCAGGACCTCCTCGGTACCCGCCGAACAGGGGGGGGCGGGGAGGACAGAGGAGACCACCAGTGACGCCACGTCGGTCATATCAATCGCAGTCTCAAGCGCAAGCGAAGAACTCCTACGCATCGAAAACCCGTGCGCCACAACAGAAATAACCAAGGTACATGCAGGCAGAATACGATTCTTCCTCAGTTGTTGGTCTCACATAACTAGTAACGCAGTTGTGTTATCATGGCTAGAACATGGTTTCACAATTCCCTTTTGTACTCCTGTGACTCAGCCTATCGTACCTGTTTGTAAATTTACTTCGGACGAGGCTCGAGATATGCATGTAGCAATTAAAAAATTATTAGAACTAGGGGCTATAACACGTTGTATCCCAACTCATGACCAGTACATATCAAAAATATTCTTAGCACCTAAACCTAATGGAGATAAACGATTTATTCTAAATTTAAAATCATTAAATAAATTTATTACAAATACACATTTTAAAATGGAGGATTATAGGACCGCAGCTAAATTAATACCTCAAGACGGATATTTAGCAACAATTGACCTCAAAGAGGCCTACTTATTAGTTCCTATATCCGAATCCGATCGAAGATACTTACGATTTAATTTTCAGGCCCCTACTTCTAAGAATGTATGTACTTACGAGTTCACCGCTTTGCCATACGGCTTATCAGTGGCACCAAGAGTGTTCACAAAAATCATGAAGGACGTTATAGCCCACCTTAGAAAACAGGGACACAAATCAGTAATATATTTAGATGATATATTATGTATAGGTAATAGTTACGAGGAATGTATCATTAATGTACGTGAAACTCTAAAACTTCTAGAATGTTTAGGTTTCGTAGTTAATTATGATAAAAGTTCATTAAAACCTTCTAAAATATGTAAATTTCTAGGATTCGTGTATAATACACATGATATGTCCTTATCGTTACCTAATGAAAAACGCAATAACATTAATCAGTTAGTTAAAAAGTTCTCGAGGTTGCCAAAATGTACAATTCGAGAGTTTGCGCAATTAATAGGTGTTCTGGTCGCAGCCTGTCCTGCAGTTCGATATGGGTTTCTGTATACTAAATTGTTGGAACGTCAAAAATTCCTGGCATTACAGCAACATTACAATAATTATGAACATATGATTAATATTCCCAACACGGTTCTAGAAGACCTTCAATGGTGGCGTAATCATATCTTCACAGCCATGTGTCCTATTAGAAATCAAAGTTATAAAAAAGAAATATATACAGATGCTTCTAGAACGGGTTGGGGTGCCGTCTGTAGTGGTGCTAAAGCCCACGGCAAATGGAAAACCATAGAAGCGAGCCACCATATAAATTACCTAGAACTTCTGGCCGTACTCCTAGGATTAAAAAGTTTTGCCAGTAATGACTGTAATTGTGCAATATTGTTGAGGGTAGACAATACTACAGCAATAAGTTACATTAATCGTCTAGGTGGAATTCAGTTTCCGCATCTAAATGATCTGACAAGACACATTTGGCAATGGTGCGAGGAGCGAAATATTTGGTTGTTTGCATCTTACGTGAACACGAAAGAAAACTATGCTGACGAAGAATCCAGAAAGATTAATCCTGATACAGAGTGGGAGTTATCAGATCACGCTTATAAAACTATTAAAAGACACTTTGGTTGTCCTGATATTGACCTCTTCGCTTCTCGCAACAATGCCAAATGTGAATTGTTTGTTTCTTGGAAACAAGAACCAGATGCATACGCCGTAGACGCTTTTACTCTGAACTGGCAATCCAGTTAAAATGTTTACGCAAGGTTATTGAAGATGATGCCAAGGGAATTTTAGTTTTTCCCCATTGGCCTTCGCAGCCATGGTACCCACTTCTAAAAAGTTTACTTGACTCCCATATACTTTATCTGAACCCTAACAAATTTCTTCTTCAATCTCATTTCAGAGAGTACCATCCGCTGCACAGCAAGCTTACCCTGGGTGTCGCGAGACTTTGCGGACAGCATTTGTCCGCCGCGGGACCCCGCACAACTCATTAAATCTAATGATGGCTTCGCTAGCCGACAATACCATCAAACAGTATAATGTCACATTAAAACTTTGGTGGCAGTATTGTTCCTTGCATAACATTGACTTTTTCACTGGTACAAAAACATCTGTTCTTTCCTTTTTAACGGAGCAATTTAATAAGGGTTGTTCATATGGCTCTCTTAATAGCCATCGGTCCGCGTTGTCGTTGATTCTTAACTTTAACATAGGTTCCGATAATTGTATAAAACGACTATTGAAAGGAGCTTACAAACTTAAGCCCAACAAGCCCAAGTATACGTTTACTTGGGACCCACAACTGGTGCTCAATCACGTGTCCAATTGGTACCCTAATTTAGAATTAAGTATCGAAAAAATCACTAAAAAGTTAGTTATTTTACTAGCACTCTGCACAGCCCATAGGGTGCAAACTTTCTCCCTTATTAAATTAGAAAATATAACAATAACCCTAAGCGGAGTTAAGATAGCCATAACAGATATTATTAAGACCTCTGCTCCCGGACGAGACCAACCGGTATTGTTTCTACCATTCTTTCGAGAAAATATTAATATATGCCCTGCTTCAGTCCTCAAAGATTATATTTTTGTAACAAAAAATATGAGGACAACGAATGTAGGAAATCTCTTATTAACTTATAAGAAACCACACAAAGCCGCCACAGCTCAATCTATCAGCCGATGGATTAAGCACGTGATGTCAGAAAGCGGCGTGGACGTGAGTACATTCAGTGCACACAGCACGCGACATGCCGCGACGTCGGCCGCTCGCATCGCCGGACTCAGTGTCGACAAGATTAGAAAGACAGCTGGATGGACCAGCACGTCTTTGGCTTTTGCCCGATTTTATGACCGACCAGTCTCAAGCGATGATGATTTCGCAAACGCGGTTGTATTTCCTATATGTAATTAACTGATTACATTAAGCAATTATTGGTGATTGTTACAATAATTAAGAGTTAAGTTCAGCTGTGATTCACTATACGTTTTTTTTTTAGTTTCATTAATAAAAAGATGCACTACCGGAACAAAACTTGTTTCTCTGAAAATCTACTTAGTATATATTATATCTGAAGAATGAAGCGACGAATATTATAATAGATGATCAAACGAACTTCCTGAAGTGAAGTTCGATCATTATTATATGAGTCGCTTCATTCGAAGATATAAGAACCCTCCTCTCCCATTATTAAATCACATTCCATAAAACTACAGTAATTTTAACCCTGAAAGTTTTGTTCATGACGAATCTCTAAAAAGAATGAACAACGTCAAACAAACTAGATGGAAGAAACGCACTGTAGGTAGAAAAAAAAAAAAAAAAAAAAATGGAATTACCCTCTGAAATCGTGCGATGTTGCCTGTAGGATCAAGGGACTACTTAGTATATATTATATCTTCGAATGAAGCGACTCATATAATAATGATCGAACTTCACTTCAGGAAGTTCGTTTGATCATCTATAATATGTCACTTCACGACTTCCACGCGAACAAAGTCGCGGTCAGAAGCTAATTTTCAAATAAACATGCTTACAAAAAATAAATACCAAAACTTTATTAAACCATTGTTTCTACACTAGACATTTTAAGTACCTATTCACGTAACATAGGTAGCACGCATTATGAATACAAATTATGAAACCCTTGAAAAGGGTTTCATAATTGACGATTTGGTTTGACGTACCTATCTACCTACGTAGAATTGTAACAAAAGGTAGCCCTTAGTGATGACCTAGCAACAGTAGCAACCTTTTATGGATCATATTTAAAGGCTTGCTGACGTCACTGATTTTCTCTAGTAGATAATATTGTTTTTTATTTATAAACAGAGGGCTTTTTGAAGTCATAACTTTTTTAGGCGCATTTTGCGCTGTTTTTGAACAGTGAACCATCACGCTTGGTGAATCGAATCGAAGGTGAATAGGATATGCTCGACTTTAGTCGTCATTAGCTGTCATCAGCCACGTTCACTGTCGAACAAAGAGTGCATTGCTCCAATAATTGCGTTTTATTATTATGTATAGTAATTTATATAATTTTCGTATATATAATCAGTCAAAATTTTAAAATTATATTATAGGTTTTCACTTCCATCGTGTGATTATAAGGACACGCCTTCTTTTATCCTTACATATTATTAAACAAAGTTGAACCACGTCTGTCTGTCTGTCTGAACGCGATAAACTCAAAAACTACCGAAAGGATTTTTATAAAATTTTTACCAATGGAAGGAGTGATTCATGAGGAAAATTTAAATGAAGATTAAGGTTTTGTGTTTTGTGTTTGATGATTATTGTTGAACATGACGGAAAAAATCTTGCCGACTGGGCTTTACTGGCGTGTGCCGCTTAAAGGCTCGTGCAGACCAGCGTGATATCGCGGGCGCTACCATGCGAAGAAAACCGAAAGGGACATCGTCGCCCCCGGCAACAGGGCAACCGAAGGAACACGGGTGGGTTTTAGTCAGTAAGAGTCTGACACGCCCTCCCGCTCCGCCCAGAGCGGGAGAAGTTATTTGATAATTTCCCACCCATAAAAAAAATACATCTTAAAAATGTCACCACGAAATCCGTAATAGTATTTGTCTATCGTCTACGGATAACCCGCAGTACCCATTTTTATCTTTCAGAATTTGATAAAAATATAATTGTTATTTCCGAAGCTATTTTGACCGGTATTATATTAATTCTTATCAAATAAAATATGTTATTTAAACTGAGAAATTTAGATTCAAATATTTCTTGACATCATATCATTTAAATGAATAATTTAAAAGATATCACAAATTCAAAATTACGCGTAACAAAATAACTATGGTTGACGGTGACGCAGCACTAGAACAAGAGTGAATGACCTTTTCCTCGACTATTAGGTATGCGATCATCGCTTTGCTTTCTTTTAATCCCGGTAGTACGTTCCTGTGGGATATTTTCTGACATACACGCGGGCAAAACCGCGCGCAAAAGGTAGTTCAAAATAATAGTGGGTTGAAAAATATCTATCTGCAAATTAGACTGAAAAATGAATAATGCTGATATTTAGATGATTACGCTACACTTGTTGAATCTAAAACACCGGAATCAAGATTGTTTCAGAAGTATTTGAAGCCCACTAAAGTTATCGATTACTTTAACTCTATTTTCACTTTTGTAAACTGTGTAAAGTCTCTATTTTTTTTTTTTGTAAAACAGTCCACATTATGTTGATGCATCTTGAACCAATTTCAAAATTATTAATCGTCGAGTAATTAACATTCTGCTGGAACAGATTTTCCCCAAAATGGTGCGATGCTCTTTTTTAATTAATTAAAATGGACGGCTAATCAATCTTGTTGACACAATTTTTGTTCCGTTCAAATTGTTCCTTTATTCTTGTTTTTCATCGATACCATTTGCCATTATAAATCGACGTTGACACCATAAATGATCAAATTCAAAGTTTTGGTAACGAACAGAAAATAATAAGTTTTTGGTACAGGCTTTTTGTTTTAGGCTTTGTTTTGATTCTCTTATTAATTATTAGTTAAGAAATAGCTTTAGCAGAATAAGTGCTATTCTGATATAATTCTTCTTTTAGCAGTATCTCAGATAACATGTTATAAAAAAACAAAGGTGTAAACATTGCTTAAAACCATGTAAACTGACGAAGCGCTGAGCGATGTCTGTGCTCAGCGTTTGGTGTTGCAACACGCTGTGTTCGAGTTCGCGACAAGTCAATCGTCATCCTGAACTTGTAGAACTGTCAGATAATGACAGTTCTATTTGATTTTTTATTAGCCACTATTGTCCCATTGCTATGCAAAATGCTCCCTACTCTCTTTCCTAGTGTATTTGATAAACAATTTCATTTTCTGGCTACCAAGATTTATTTATAAAATTGGGACAATACGCTGTAACATCTTACTTAACAGTCGTATTGTAGTACAACCGTAAATCGCCATACCTATGTAAATGAGCCCTGAAGTAGACACAGGTGTTATGCTAATGGAGCTTAAAACGAAAGCTTAGCTGCGGACTTAGGAATTATGAGGATTATTATTCTAACCTCGTTTAAATAAATGGTACTTACTTGAACTCACATGGTTTGGTGAAAAATGAGGATAATATTATGTAGGTAGGTAGGTCAATTGTCGTGGCCTGATAAATTGGTCACCCAATTTTTTTAATCACAGAATTTGGGGTCAATGTCATGGTCAGGGAAATGAATTGTTTATCAAATTGACTACCAATTTAAATTGCTCGTTTATTCAAAACGCAATTGTCATTCTTTGTATGACAGTTGTATGAAATGGCTATAACACGGAGAACTGACGTGTGTTCATTTGATAAACAATGAATTCCCTGACTGAATTTTGTAGGTACTTTATAAGATGAGCCTGCGTGGTGGAAATTGCACGTGTCTTCTTTTTTTGCAAAGAGGAAATTCCTGAAAAATCTTCTGAAGTGACAGACTGCACAACAAAACCAACCACTAGGTCTAGAAGCATGAAATTCGGCGCAAGAGTTTTTTTTTATTATCTTAAGAGGGTAAGCACTAGGGAAGTATCTTTGAAAATTAATACCCTTTTTTTGGGTGGGAAATTATGAAATAACTTCTCCCGCTCTGGGCAGAACGGGAAGTCGTGTCAGACTCTTACTGACTCCTTCAGTTGCTATGTTGCCGGGGATCACGATCTCCCTTTCGGTTTTCTTCGCACCCCCGGCAGGCATCGGCCCTATCGGACCCCGTCAATTCTGCTGATATATCTTTGAGGCGCGCGTGGAATACAATGCGCCGTCGACTTATCGGACGGTGAGTTTCATACCCTAACGAGGTAAAATAGGGGATGAAAGTTTATGTAGAACTTCGTCATTTTTGCCGATGGGAAATTCCAATGGAAATACTACTTGTAACTTGTAAATATAAATTATTGCGAGCTTTCCAGAATCATCCGTAATAATTCAACAGTTCGAAATGTTGGTTTTCTTTTTCTCATTGGTCATCGGCTCGCACGAGTGAGTTCGATTCGCTTCATCATTAATAAGTGAGGACTGCACCAAAAGAAAATTCGTCGCCCGTGTTTTTCTGACTTTCAGAAACTTACCACCCTAGGGTTTTCAAATTGGTTATTGTATACCTACCCATCTTAGCTGTTGGAGATTTGACCGGAGAAGGCTTTGGGAGAGATCTTTAAAGGTTTCCTGTGCCCAGCAGTGAGACAATTCTACAGGCTGGAATAAAATCTATGTTACCGTTAAATGAGTGAATGAGTTTTCTTAGTACTCTAACAGAAAATGAAAAACGGATTATTACATTATAGCACAAAACACATCACATTAATTAAAATAACTTGTTTTCGGTAATTTCCCCTCAAAGAAACTTGGTTTTCGGTAAACATTTATAAAATAATATCTATAAAAACTTAAAAATAATATTTTCCTCGTCCAGGTTTTCAGTAAAACTATAAATAGGTGAATTTATGTACATTAAAATACAAAAATCGTGTGGGCTTGCCTCGTAATTAATTCATGATAAAACTATATAAACCAAAGGGCAGAAAGTAATGTACCGAGGAAAGGAAATCCTGAAAGGGTGATATTTGAATTTGATTCGAACCTGTCGCCTTTGAGACGTCCCAAGGGTGGTTGGGGTCTTACACATAAATGGGACAAAGACTTGAGCATTTATTCGGGAATAGAAGACAGTAAATATTCAATGTATGTAAGTCAATATAGTTTTACATTCTTGGAACATTCTTATTTTGTACTTATTCATCACTTTTCTTTTAGTGACTTCAGAAAAAGCATGCGAATCGTTTTTTTTTTTTTTTTTCATCTTAAGACTTTTCATCTCATTTACAAATACCCACACACACATAAATCACGCCTTGTTTTCAGAAGGGTTGGGCAGAGGTGTACTATCGAAGAAATGCATATCTGTACACTGTAAGGACTATTCTTGCTTGCAGCGCTCGGCCGCTATAGTATCGCTTGCCTACGAAAAAAAGGGGTCGTGTGCATGGAATTTTGTTTTCAAAGTAGTAAGATATGCGTTACCGCAATGGTACATATAGTACATTCACATTTCGCCAGTTTATGTTTAATTTCCATGTAATAGGGGGCGAGTCTATTGCTTAAACCGGGCATAAATCCAGACTTCATGCTCCTACTGAGAAATTCCGGATAGAAAAATGCAATAACACTCTGCCTGACCTGGGAATCAAACCCTCACCTCATGCTCAATAGTTGGGCTTGCGACTACTAGACCAACGGAGCATCTCGTTTAATTCATTATTTTACTAGACTTGCAACTGTTCCAACATTTGTTCGAAAATGTTTTTCCAAATAAATCGTACTAACAAAGTAAAAGGTTTGTAAACTTGGCAAGTGATGAAAATATCATTGGTCTATAAATATGAGATATCGCGGATCGTGCGACAGCAAACGATAGTTTTCAGCGTAACTTTATCACTTCTAAACTTTATTGCACACTAAAAATAACTTCCGATATGATAAAGTAACGAATGGTACGATGTTTGAGGGGCATTTCATCACTTTTTGGGACTAAAACTTAAAAATGTCGATACTTTAATCTAGTAATCTCTTTTTCGCGAAAGAAGAAGAATATGCTGTATAGTGGTCAAATAAAGGGTACATAATGAACAATGAAATGCTGCACCGTTACATTCATGAGAAAGATATTGAGAGTGCTGAATTGGTTAAAAGTGTTATATTTTACGAAAAAAGACATGTAACAAACTGAAAAGGAAATACTGAACATTTTTTATTTAGTTCATTGATCTCAGTCTGACCCCTACAATAAACCACCTCGCTCACTATATGACAAGGCACTGACCTGTCGCATGCTATCATCCGGTGTCGCGTGCAACGTACGTCTAGACGCTGCGTCAAGAAGCGAGAGCGAGCGACTCCCCTAGCCTGTCCTTGCGATTCTGCAACTCAACGCTAAATATGCGGAGCTTTGAACAAAATATATGAAAATTGTCGGCCGCAGCCTATCATTGTGTTAAAATTCAAAATTCAAAGTCATTTGTTCAAACTAGGCTGAGAATCAGCACTTTTCGATCGTCAAAATGACATAAGACAGTCCCCCAAAAACCCTTGACCACTTCCTAGTGCTTTAGCTGGGAAGTAGAAGTGGCGCAACAATCTCCCCAGCAGCACAGCTGTCTATTCAGTTAGAAAAACTTGAAATAATATTTATGCAAAATAATTTACATTACGCAACATAAAACATTAGTTGCCGAACTGTCGCATAGAGTACGCTATGTCTAAGAACTAGTTACATTTACTCACACCTTCTTCCCATTGGGGTAGGCAGAAACTATGGAACGCCATCTGCTACGCTCCTTACATACTCCTTTATATCCTCTTCGTTTCTCCTTTTTTCCAAATCTATATTTTTCTTTGAAATATCCATTGTCAAACTTGTATTTGTTTCAGTATTCTTTCTTTCAATGAACATTTACGTTACAGATACACTAAACTTTTCCGACAACAACATTTCTGTAACAACTATTAAGACGTCACCGAACTGTTGTCCAAGTATCCAAGTCCAATCATAATCAAGAACAAAGTGATCAAACAACTATCAAAACTTAGGTCATCTTTAACATCTAAGGCCTTAAACTGAAATCTGTTACCGAGAACCGATTATCCCTTCGACCTTAACAAACTTATCACTTACAAGTGCTCTACGGATGCTTTTGTGGTGGTAAATAGACTCGGAAGCATGGGCCACGAAAATACCGCTTTATAGGACGTTTTTTGCAAGAAGCGTCAGTTTCAAAATTACGTAGATCATCATCATCATCATTTCAGCTGAAAGACGTCCACTGCTGGACATAGGCCTCCCGCAAGCACCGCCACTTCGACTGGTTCTGTACATTCCGCATTCAACGGATTCCTGCGGCCTTCACAAGGTCATCCGTCCGCGTCGATACCCACAGTGTTTCACATCCTTTCCAGGAGGCCAATTCTCATACTTAAAAATCATTCACATTCAAGTCGCAATCTGTCAAACTTGTCAAAATTTTGGTAAATAGATTGTATTTTTGACAGATTGTGAAAGATTCAGATTCTTAAAAATTACGGGAATTGCCCCTCTGTTCTCTGTGCTTCAAAAACTGCAATCAAAATCAAATCTGTCACTTTTGCACTCCACCAACGATGCCGTGGTTGTAGCGAAGTTTTGGGCCTACAGAATTTGAAAAACTATAGTGCCACACAACACGAAGAAGAATATTCAAACCTTTGTTTCCAAATTGCAAAACACGTTATTTCCATTTTTATACAAACATCAACTTAACTATTGCGTAAATTAAGTTGATTTCAGAATTACTAGGTAAACTTATAAAAAACAAATGAATTTGTACCAAACGCATTTTTTTTTGCTACTTTTTCTAGAAGTGCTTAGTGTAGACGCTGTGAGCATTCATTTCGTGGCCATCGGGTAAGGCCTTGTTTACACTATCAGAGTGAATAAGAGCGGTGGACGTTGACGGATGGTGTTTGTACAAACGACGAGGGCCCCTGTGGTTCTGCGTAAACAACAGGTTTATTTATTTGCAAAGTTTTCTGAGTATTATAGTGGGGGCGGAAGTTTTGGGACTTGGTTTTTCCGAGTACTGTCTGTGTTGAGCTTATTATCTACTTGTGTTAAGGATAATAGTGTTGACTGTAAGTGGCTATCTTTCTGTATTTTTAGTAGTTTTGTGTTTTAAGGTCTCGTATGCTCGTAGTGTCCATGAGGACTGACAACCTTGAGACGGACGCTGGAATTAGTAGGATGTGGGAAGCGCAGAGCTGGTCGTTGTCGCGATGGTTTGCTTAAGCGTAGGTCCAGGCATATTTCAGCTGTTATTCTTTTTGTGTGGTTAATGACAAACCTCTTTTTTTTTTTTTTGAGGGTTGGAAATCATCAAATAACTTCTCCCACTCTAGGCGGAGCGGGAGGGCGTGTCAGACTCTTACTGACTGAAACCCACCCGTGTTCCTTCGGTTGCCCTGTCGCCGGGGGCCACGATCTCCCTTTCGGTTTTCTTCGCAACCCCGGCAGGGTTAATGACAAACCTGGTGTCAGAGTTTTAAAGCCGCCCATGAGCCTCTAACTTGGCTTCAGATGCTGTCGAGAAATGCAGGCAGTTTCCTCACAATGTTTTCCTTCACCCGTTATTAAAGCAAGTCATAATTATGACGCACATGAATCCGAAAATTCAGACTTGCGTGCCCTGGGATCGAACTCGAGACCTATGACTTGGGAGTCTGACGGTCACACCACTAGGCTATTACTGCTACTTCTTTCCGTTTCAGCTAAAATGATAATAATTTCGAAGACTCTCTTCGTTTCATGTATACCTACTGCTTAGTGATATTTATGTGAACCATAACAATCCAGGGCATTAAATAGTATTAAGAGATTTTGTTTCCGAATTTGTCATCTCATTGTGCATTTATCATTTAAGGCTCTTTCTTTTTTTCGTCGCGCGACGAGCGGTGTCAATGTGTCGCGTCGCGTGTCGCGCCTGTTTGAAAGAGCCTTTATACGTATATTTTTTTAATAATCATAATATATTTTTAAATTTATCAATTGTCAACATTATAAATTTCTTCAAACATCTACACAGTTTTTTTTTTTTTAACAGTAACAATAACGTGAAAATGTTTACATCAGCGACAGTCATAAATCGTACCAAATGGTTTTACACCCGTTTTATCACTAAACGCGAGTGTTTGTTTTTTAGTGCAAACCTTTATGGGCTAGACTGAAACTATTTGGCTTGTAAGTAATAAAATAAATCTAAAGCTTTTTGTGGATTAGTAAAAAGACTAAGATATTTTTTTTTCAGATTTAGTCGTTTAGATATAAATTGTTACTTTATACAATTTATTTCTTTGTAATTTTGTTTGTATTTAATGAAATTGTGGAATGACTGGAACATTTTAGCAGCATTATTTACTCCCCTATAGGTAAATAGGTAGGTAATAAAACAAATTTAACGTTAAATAGGTGATAAACTAGGTAAAATAGTGATGTAAAATTTTATAATAGGTGCTCGGATTTCTCTGCAACAGCATGTTTTAATCACGGCAAAGATACATTTTATCTATTCCATAGAGATAATAGAACCGTATTGTTACTAAAGCCGCTGCTTTAGTAACAATACGGTTTCGTAAAAAAGCGGTGGCCACCACATAACGGCCGCAGTGACCGCTGTCATTAAAATGATGTTAGCGGCTTTGACGTTACATTGTCAAAAACACTCTCTAGGAACACTATATATACTAAAGTTAGTTATTAGCTTATATCTGACTTATATCTGGATAATACACTATATTTTCTTACTGTCAATAATTATTGTAGATATAAAAGTCGAGCAGTCTTGTTTTTGTTTTAAATAATCTATAAAAAAGACATGATTTTCGAATAAAAAATGAATCGAGCGAAAATTTTCCAATTACGTAACTGTCTTATATATGGAAAGAAAAAGATCCAATAAATCATATACTAAAGTTCCATTTTGATTTTATGCGTGAATTTTTCAGAATGTTAATGCAAATTAACATACAATTTAAGGAGCCTCCTCTTAACCTCCATCCATTTTTTTTTACTGGCTTATACTGTCCCACTCCTCTGGGCAAAAGCCTCCCTCCACTCCTTCCACTTTTCGCGAGCGCGCGCGTCTTTCTCCCAGTTTTGACGGAACCTATCCAGCTCGTCCCGCCATCTCCTACGTGGTCTGCCGCAACTCCGCCTCACTGTGTCAGGGCACCACTTCTGTGCTATTTGGACCCACAGTTTGTCAGCTCGCGGCAGACATGTTCTGCCCAGTCCCTTTTAAGTTGGGCTATTTTTGTTTTGGAGCGCAGTATTGTGTAAGTATTCGGGATTTATAATAATTTATCTTTATTTCAGACACACAGTCCATAAATTGTTACAATGAGGGCGTTAGTAGGGTTGTTAGTAGTACATACAAAAATAAAAAGCTGTGAGAAATCTGTTAGTAAACAAAACAAATTACACAATAATTACTTAGTCTATTACTTATTCATGTGTAGGTTTACACCTGCCCAGTATACAAGAATGAGACCGTCAATGTTACAGGCTAACGTTTTGAGGACAGTGTTGGTGCTACTACGGACCCTGCTCATCATCGATGCAGTTATTTTCCTTATGATGGCGAAATAATCATCAATTTATAACTACTGAAATACATACATCCTAAATATCTTTAGGGAAGCTACAAATGTAATCTAACTTCGTGTTTTCTTGCTAATATTATTAGGGCAACTCTAGCAAAGCATAAATTAGGTTAGTGCCGTTCATAAGCACATTCTCTGTTAAGTAATAGTTAGGTATTAGGTAATGAAGCGATCTGTCTATACCGCGAGTTTGTGTTCTTGGTAAAGGCTCGTGCTAACTGGCGCGATATCGCGGGCGCTACAGGCAGCGCGACCCTTGTAGCGCCCACGATATCGCGCTGGTCTGCACGAGCCTTAACGCTTCCAGTTATTTTTTTGTGTAGTTCTAACATTGCAATAATAACTGATAATAATAAATTAATGATTTGTACAAACACATTTACACGTGAATTATATTAAAAAAACCAGATGTGGTATGATATAGTGAATAGTTTAACAATTAATGATTATTGAGGATGCACTGATTTAATTTTTCTTTTTTGATGTATCGATCTTATTTTTCAGTGTTGTTGAAAACAGACAAAATGCTGCAGTTTGTAGAATAATTTCAAGATGTTGTCCTTTGTATTTACATAATTTAAAACTTACAGATTTAATATAATAATAATATATACAAAAAATTAGCGAGAATAATCATAAGCCATCAATAATTTCAAGATTTTAGACAACTTACAAAGAATATTTTACAGATAAATCCCATAAATACCTAAATGTATAACATATTAGGGAAAAAAAAAACATATAAGTTATTGTTGAGATTCCCTTTAACCGAAGTCCCTGTAGCCTTTTTGTAAATATTCAGGAAAAACACAGAAAAACGCTTTAATATTATTTATCTTTTTCAACAAAAACGACACCTAAATTATATTAATTAAAACAAACATACAGAATCTAAGTTAAATTAATGTCTCAGTATCATTAAGCTGTATCAACATCCAAGTTCACTAATTACCTACCCTAGTCCCTAATACTCTCGTCAAAACTTTGTCGACTTTGAAAATTATTTGTCGAGACAAAAATAAAAGTTACACAAGTTTCTACGAAAGTTTCTACAACTCAAGTTGACAACGACAACGTCTAGAAAAGTTTATGAACGAGAGCTGTTTTTGAGATAAAAACACAGAATATAGGTAGGTATCTCTAAAGGTTTTAGTAAACATTGAAAAAACTAAAAGAGCATTGAACTTTTGAAATAAGTGATTCCTAAAGTTTTATTTTATTTTTCTTTAATGGCCAATCAACGATTGTTTAGACTGTTACAATTTTAAAATAATATTTTATTAATTCTAATTAATTATAATATTTTTTTATAGGTTAGCACCGCATGCCCCATAAACGTAATAATTGTGCCATAAGGACTATACTTTAAAATTAATAATTAAGTAGGAAAAACTAAAGAAAGTTGCATTGCCAGTAAACGACTATCGGCTCATTTAAGTTCAGGAACTTTTATAAACACGAGTTTATGTTGGGAAAAGCGTTAACGGAACAATTCAGCAACAATTAGGTAATGGATATTTATGATGTGTCAATAAAACTGGAACCGCGTAGGTAAACAATAATGATTAATATCAAAAACGCTTTTAATCTCAAGGTTGCTAATTAAGCACACTTCTAGTAAAGCCATCCACCAAGTAAACACAACACGATTAAAATCAAACCAAAAACGCCAAACCAGATAAATTAATTAAAGTTTTCCGACAAATGTTCCTCTAAATATGCAGAAGTTGTTACACTTAATTAATGAAGGGTCCATGGCATATATAAAACCATTAATATCTAGGCTATAATACACAATAGATAGGTGCAGAAGGTCGGCTCCTTAAAACCAGCGAAAACGCACACACAAAGACACGCGTTTACGTACAGCGAGTGCACAGCACTCGCTTGCATTTATTTGAGATTGCCGTAAGTACGCTTCTATGTGCGCCTGTTTTCGGTCGT
Organism: Omphaloscelis lunosa; assembly: GCA_916610215.1. Classification (NCBI taxonomy): domain Eukaryota; kingdom Metazoa; phylum Arthropoda; class Insecta; order Lepidoptera; family Noctuidae; genus Omphaloscelis; species Omphaloscelis lunosa. The sequence goes on from OU744255.1 coordinate 8,784,175, forward strand.
TGCATAGAGCACACCTTCTGTCCCTATTTATTTTGTGGCTACTAGTAAACCAAAGCAGTGTGGCACTAATGGCTCAGCTCTAATGTCCACACCATCTGTCAATGTCATGTCTTTGGCCGCTTTTTGTAGCACTTATGTACGAAACTCTCAGTTCTATTCACTTTATTATAATGTTTTCCCCTTTTTATGTGCTATGATGACCGGATAGATGGGTTTATAATTAGATGGCTGACTTTTGGGAGTTATTTTGTTGTTGAATCGTTGATTGCAATTTGAGAGTTATCACTATTAAAATGTTAAAAACACGGTTTGTTTTTTAAATTCAAATTCAATCACGATATTTAATATATTTGATACTCTGTACTTAAATGTTTTCAAGAGCGAGCGAAGCGAGCTCAGGATTTGGGGCACCCCGACTCGGACAGGTTAGGTTAGAAGGGACTCCGTGAAGCGAGGTTCCATCAACTACGCTGACTAAAATAATTACAAATATTGACCACAGATAAATCAAAAGCTGGTGAATCGACCTTTAGTTTAATCAACCTTAGGTAAATTCATTGTAGTTGAATAAACCGTAGATTAATTCCCCTTTATGGATTTCTTTCATTAGTTATTACAATAAAAACTTTTATAAAAAAAAACAACCGACTTCCAAAAAAACACTACAAAGTGAAAAATAACTTAAATTTCGGAAGTCGGTTTCTTTGGTTATAATTATTTGCCACCGACTTCCAAAATTTAAGTTATTTTTCACTTTGTAGTGTTTTTTTGGAAGTCGGTTGTTTTTTTTTTATAAATGTTTTTATTTCTCAATTTTTAGTGGGTAGTTTGTAATTTTCCTAAGTTACAACAGCCTAATCACAACTGCTCATCACCTTTTACAAAATATTGCTTTTCCCGATACAGGGACGTTAATCGTTGAGGGATTCTCCTGGTACTTAACCATCAGCTCCACTTCTCCATATGCATTGTGACGAGCATAAATTGCGTTGCAGCCATATTAAAGTAATCAAATCGCAACCCGTGAAATACTTATTATTGAGTAATTCCGGTGGCCATTTGTGGTCTTCATCATCAGTTCCACTTCACCAAATGGTGCTTTCCAAGAAAAATTGCATGAGTTACTATCAAAAAAGAATCATCGAAATTGATTGGCGCGATATTGAATTATTCGTCCATTTGTCGCGCACATACTTAATGCAAATGTAAGACTTATATGGTTTTCTCATGGATGCCATTATCAGAACTAGACCAAATTGAAATGGAACCACACGGGAAGTGCCAGCTTTCAAATAAAAAAAGAATCATCAAAATCGTTTCACCGAGTCGAAAGTTCTGAGGTAACAAACATAAAAAAAAACTGTCGAATTGAGAACCCCCTCCTTTTTTTGAAGTCGGTTAAAATCGGTGAAACCATCTTTAGGTATTTTAAACGGTAGGTCTTTTGACCGTAGTTATCTTGAAAATAGTTAGAATAAACTTAAATATTATATAATACGTAACCATTATCATTATGTTCTTAATTCACAATTTTTGCCTCGTTTACAACTCTTTGAAGTATAATCGCTAACATAGAATGATATATTATTATTAAAAATTGATACGATAAACACAGGCTTAAAAATGTTAAACAACTCAAAACTTCAATACGTACTTGTATTTTAAAGGGTTGTTAACAAACCGCGTGAGTTCACATATAAGTAATTAATAATATAATTAAGCGGTATTCATAATGAGCCAGGAATGACACATGCACGATCGAGAGAATAATGCGACTCGTTATTAATAATGGTCATTGTTATGAAGAGAATAATTTGTCCACGAATGATCATTGTAAAAATGCTTATATTCTACAAAAGGCTGAAACATGTGAGCATTTTTACATCATTAATTGTACCTAATGGAGAGCTCATTATGCATTTACTTTAACAACGATAGCAGTTATTCATGAAGAATAGTATAGTAATTATTATTACAGGATTTTGTGAAGAATGACAAGGCCAATAGACAGTCAAATTAATGATGGCAGAGAATCAGGGAAGCAGAAGACGTGACGAAAAAACTTAAAACAAACGAGGATTGTGATCAAGAAGATATTAAACACATCTCTTCGCAGACTAAACCTAAGTAAAGACCCTAAAAAAGAAAGGAAAATGATTTTTGTATTGAAGTGTCTGCAAAAAGAGGTCGGATAGCTGGTTGCTGAACGTATCATAAAAGTACAACAGATCTCTTGACTATGTATAATAAGTTCCGTTTTACGACCAATGAGAATTTCCATCCAATTTCATACTCGGATTATAATATTTTATACCTCACAATCTATATCCAAAAGATTTATATTGATTTTATGATGAGATGCTTAAAAAGTTTAATATCGTCAGGATACGTTCCGTTCGCAAAACTTTTAATAGAGCTTTTCAATGCAGACGCAAGTTTAAGCCAATTTTAATTACGAGCCACCGAGGTATTTTGTCGTTGAAATACTTCGACTGGAAAAAGAATGAGAATAATCTATTTATCGTCTACACTAATAATAAAACTGAAGAACTTGTTTTTTTGTTTGTTTGTTTGAACGCTGAAATTACCTGTCAGATTTTAATCTTTGATTACCTGTCAGATTTTTTTTTTTGCTATTGATAGCCTAATTCTTGAAGAAGGTTATTGGCTATTTATTTGAAGAAGGTTATTGGCTACGTTAGCAGAAGAGCAAAAAAAAAAAGTTAGAAAGAACACTAAGCGAAAACCAAGTAATAGCGTCGCCGATTGGGACTGAGTTTTATAAAAATGTGGCTGTTATTTTAGTATATTGTAGATCTTACGATTTCCACGCGAACGAAGTCGCGAGTAGAAGCTATAGTCATATAAATATTTAACATTATCATGTCAGAAGTCAACTGGAAAACATTACCCTGCTGAATAGACCTGATACATTTGGGTCGAGTAGGTATTGAAATTTTGTATGGGACAGCTGATTATTTTTCCGCGATTTTGATATTGGTCCCACGAAGAAAGTGGTTCAGTTTTATGGGCTATACCACATTCTTAAGAGCCCATACTACCTCAGCTCAAATTCACTTTTTACCTCGCTCACACCATACTGCTCGCGGACTGAGTGAGGGCGAGACGGAGTGGGACGCTAGCGGCTCTGAGGCATCAATAATTTAGGTAATTACTTTTGAATAATGATGGTAATTAAAAAAAAACATAGTCTGTGCTTTATAGTTCGTTCAGTTATTACGCAAAGTGTCACGATCTAATTTGAAGTATTTTTAATACCAACGGTTTATTGTTCGGTTTGGAGGTAAATTTGGATTTTTTTTCTATAGAATTTATTTCATGAAATCGTGTTTTCGTCTAACATGGTACTTAACATTAATCCGTAACTTTAACATATATTTATTTCAAAAATTAATACTGCAGTATTTTCGATATAACGGAGGATCATACTAAGCCATTTGAGATAGTAAAGGCCCTTAAATATGACCACGTATGTCTGATACACGCTACTTAATATAAATAGAGAGTTGTTACCAAAAAAGGATATCAAAATGAATATTGAAAATTTCACCTCACAATTCTCATTGTGATACTAAAAGTCTTTTTACTACCGATAAAGTTCGACAGTGTAATTTGTGCACTCATACGCAACAATACATACATACACTCACTTACTCACACCACACAGCACACTTACACAACACACCTACCCAACACACTCACACCTATAGTTACTTTCTTTTATCACCAACTTGTTCCTACTTTGTCATGTATCCTTTTTATACCTAAGTATTAGGATTTTCCAACAAACATCAGCTCGTTACGTCAACAATGTATGTAACATTGTCAATAGGCTATCTCATTTTAAACGGAAAGCCATCTCTCCTTTTTTTTTTTTTTTGAGGGTGGGAAATCATCAAATAACTTCTCCCGCTCTGGGCGGAGCGGGAGGGCGTGTCAGACTCTTACTGACTAAAACCCACCCGTGTTCCTTCGGTTGCCCTGTTGCCGGGGGCCACGATCTCCCTTTCGGTTTTCTTCGCAACCCCGGCAGGCATCGGCCCTAATGGACCCCTTCAAATCTGCTGACATCTCTTTGAGGCGCGCGTGGAACACAACGCGCCGTCGACCCGGGCCTGGTCCTTATCGGACGGTGAGCCACCCATTGCTCACCGTCCGCAAGCCCGCGCCTACGGTGGCCGGAAATCGCCTCGCGATTCCCGACGCCCTGGGCGTCTCCTCCTGCGGCGGTTAGGGGCGTGAGGGCGCGAAATTTGCCTTTCTCTCACGCGTTCCGCCTCCTCCTTCGCGAGCATTACAGCTTCGCAGAAGGAGGTGACGGCCTCCCATTTCCTCTCGCTCCGTACCATGGCCTGAACCAGAGCCGGACGCGAGAGATCACCGCCGCCGATCGCCTCCACGAGGACACGGCGATGCTCCGCCCAAGCTGGGCAGACCTCCACCGTATGCTCCACCGTGTCCTCCGGGCGATCCACACAATGGTGACACCCGGGAAGCCATGTATCCTGAGATCCAGTTTTTAACTAGTACAAGATATAGGTGATATTTTCCACTAAAGAAAAGTACTGTATTGTATTGCATAGTTTCTGCTTATCAATAACCGGTGGAAAAATAATCTGTAACACTGTTTTTGGAATAATAAAAAAATATTAAACAAAAAAAAAATAGATTCTGAATTAGTAGCGAATGGAATAGTTGAGAAGTAGAACAGTATTGTTGTAATTCAGTTCCAGTATTTTAAGTTTGAGGGTCGTCGGGAATCGTAGGCCGATTTCCGGCCGCCGTAGGCGCGGGCTTGCGGACGGTGAGCAATGAGTAGCTCGCCGTCCGGTAAGGACCAGGCCCGGGTCGACGCTGACGGCGCGTTGTGTTCCTCGCGCGCCTCGAAGAGATGTCAGCAGAACTGACGGGGTCCGCTAGGGCCGATGTCTGCCGGGGTTGTGAAGAAGTCCGAAAGGCAGATCGTGGCCCCCCGCAACATGGCAACTGAAGGAACACGGGTGGGTTTTAGTCAGTAAGAGTCTGACACGCCCTCCCACTCCGCCCAGAGCGGAAGAAGTTATTTGATAATTTTCCACACAAAAAAAGGGGCTCCGTTTGAATTTTTGCAACGGTAGTAACCATTACTGGTTATGAAAAATGATTAGAAATGGTTTCTGAAAGTTTTTTCTTTATCAAAAATCTGCCTAGCCTTTTTCCAACTATGTTGGGGTCGGCTTCCAGTCTAACCAGATGCAGCTGAAAACCAGTATTTTACATGGACTGCCTGTCTGACCTCCACAAACCAGTAACTGTAAAACGGTACCCCTTGGTAAGACTGGTTATCAGACTTTCAGGTTTTTGACGACCCGTAATGAATATCAAAGATCGAAAGAATGACAGCCGGGACCAACGGCTTAACGTGGTAAGGACTGGTTATCAGTTATCGGGCTACTGACGACCCGTAACGACTGTCAAAGATCCGGGAATAAAAGCCGAGACTAACGACTTAACGTGCTTTCCAAGGCATGGAGGAGTCTCGGTATGTAAAGATGGTCACCCCTCCACGGACTAGCCCCGGCAAGCATAGCTTAACCTGATGGATAACCCGTACGGTTGTTATTACTTAGCCACGAGCTCCTCCTACGAAGTTTTTTACTTTGTGTTGCCCTCAATTACAATAAAACTTCCTAGTCTAGGTCAAATAAACTTATTTTCTTTCTTTCGTTAGCATACTAAGGTTTGCTTATAAAAAACTTACTTCCATATCAAGCTGTTTTATACTATACTAGCTTCTGCCTGCAACTTTGAGCGCGAGCCTTTAACCTTTCTCAAGATTTGGGCTATCCAATGCAAAAATAAATATTTCAATATTACTGTAAAGAATATAAAAGAAATACAATTTCTCAAATTCGTTTTCTATGTGAAAATAACTAAGCGACCCTAGTGCTTGTTATTTTGTAGTTACCTATATGAAATTACCTTTTGTAATCCATTATTATAGTGCTGATATGTGGTGAAAGGGAATAATTTTATAACCGTTCAATCAAAATATTGCTGAAATAAGAACAGAATATAAATAGGTAAATTACAGTAAGGCCTAAAATTCAATACTTTATATGGTCTGTTACAAAAGTATCGGATAAAAATGTAAGCAAAAAAACGTATGTGCCTCTGGATGGCAATTTGTAGTGCTACTCATAAATTGAGTGCTTTGATTTGATTTTTGAATACTTAAACCTAAAATTCTAAAATACAATAGAAGTAGATATATTTAGTAACCTGTTTCGCTTAGTTATTTTTAAAGAGTCTTAAAAAAACCCTGAAAGAAATCAGGTAGGCATCTCCTCTGGATGACGATTGACTTGTCGCGAACTCGAACACGGCGTGTTGCCACACCAAGCGCTGAGCGCAGACTGACTGACTGACTGCAGATTTTAACTATATTAAAATTCTAATTTTAAATCACCTTTGAGATGTTTTTAAAAAATATGAGATTAGGTATTTTTATTATAACCTCAATTTTCGTCGTCGATTTTTGTATACAGTCGAATGGCCCACGTTTCATTCGCTTTGGGCCGTTCAGACTAAATACCCTATTTTTCAATTACAAGTTTGATGTTATTCAAACAATAATTGTTGGAAGAACTGTTGACATAAATATAAATTTGTCACTTTCTTAATACAGATGAATGTGTCAATAATACCTTTTAGTGACTGATTGCGTAAGAAATGAAGCTGAACAGGGTTTTTTTACACTTCTATCAGATACTATTGAAACAGATATTAGCCTTCAGTTATTATTTGTTTTCTCGATCTCTGTTTTTGGCTCTAATTGACAGCAATTTTATGACGAATCGCAATTGATACTAAGTAAACATCTCGATTTTGTTGTATTGGCGCTGTGTAAGCAAACAACCAGTATCGCTGTCTGTTTATCGATACTTTTTTCAACCTTGTTAGTTAGCAGCGTTAGAGAGTTGAGGCTAGAGATATAGCGTTAGATTCCTATAAAAAAGATATGCTTAACTTTGAAACTCTATATAAATGACACATTTATTGGGTGCTTTTTATTGTTTCGTATTCAAAGAGTGCCAACGACAACCTTATTAGGTTTTCGTTGGCAAGGCGTAAGGCTCCGCTGTCCGTCCGTCTGTCACAAGGTTGTTTTTTTTTTTAACCGTAATAGGCAGACTTTTGACTTTATTGCTACTATGACTTTATTTTATTTAAATAAAGTTAAAAAATGAAGGGGGTTCCCATAAAAGAAACGTGTTTAAAAAAATATGTAGTTTTAAATGTACGATTTTACCATCACGACACAATATGCAAGCAAAATATATGGAATGACGTTCGATGACGTAAAACGTCATGTCGTTATCGTTGACGAAGAATTAGGTAAACGCATACAATTGATTTTACTGAGATTTGGTATTAATTCGTGTAGGTACACTCGGACCAATATGTTATTAGGCCTACACAAAATTATCTAAAAGAGAAACCTCTAACCCTTGCAAATGAAATACATATTACTATATTACTAGTCATATCACGCTACAACAGATTCTGGTATTCTAAAGTACCTACACACCGTAGCCACATTTACACATCTGCTTTATGTTGAGTTGTGAGCGTGACAGTGACATGACCGTAATGCCCTCCTGTCCTTACTGCGGGGAACCTTGACGACACGGCTTTAACAAAAACAGCGAACTTAGATTATCTTGTAGAGTATTTTGTTCCCTAGACACTGTAGCAATTTTTACAGACACCGGGAAGTGTTGTTTGTAGTCTGTTTTTTTTTTTTATATTGGATATGAACGATTCGTTTTAGTATATTCAAAATCGTGCTTACCTGAACTATGTAGGTATTTGTGAAGCAATCATCTTGATTGATGGGATAACATTATACACGCAATTACTATAAATTTCAGATAAAATACAACTCTGAAAATATTTTGAAGATGGACGCTTTCAGCTTTGTTCCTACATCGATTGCTTATTGCGTAATCAAGAAATCTGTCTCTCGTTGTCATTGACAGCCAGATTCCGCCCACTCTAGTTATTTATGCTATTTGGTCGGCCCTTTCTTAAATCCCACGCAGTCTTTCAGGCCTCGTCAATATTTTGCAGAGCTAGAATGTAATAGAAAAATATTTTGAACACCGTTACGACATTACTGCGATGGTAATTTTTTTACCGGTGGAATTTGCAAAAAAATATCATTCGTGATTAGTTCTTATACTCGTTTAAATCTTCTTATTTTCATCTTTGTCTCTCCACATCTTCATTCAGTAAATCAAGCGCGTTGAAAAAGAAAGATAGTTTTTTTTTTTAACTGTATTTGAGTAATCGAAAAATATCGTCATCTTACACGCACAATAATGATAGTGAAATGTGACGTTGCTACGTCTCATATAGTTCTACAATTAAATTTCTTCAAAGAAAAGAACTCGCATTCAAACATAAATAATAGTTGAAATAAAAACACTATGTCTGTCGTGATAAAAAAAAAATGTACTGTAGGTACATAATGTACGAGGCCAAGTTCTAACATCCACCTACTTTGTAATGTTGAAATGTCAACGTTTCGTTGTTGTGGTTTCACAATGTGGAACATAATATCGCGCCGTATGAAAGCGACTCTCAGCATCTCAAACATAATTTTGTAAGGATTCAGAATAAATTTAGAGTGTTGTGTAACCTAACATTATGTGGAGGTTTATGTTATGGGGTTCTAATTTCAATCAGAGTTTTAACTTGGAGGCGAAAAGTAGGTTTGAATATGGAGAGGAAGAAGACGGCCAAAGTTAAGATGGATGGATTGTATGAGGAATGATATGAAAGAGAAGGGAGTGACATGAGAGAATGGAAGAAAAAAACGTGTTACGTCAACCCCAAGTAACATGGGCTGAAAGATGAAATGGAAATATCAAAACATATTCTTTCTCTTAAAACTCTATGACGTTTAGGTGATAATTTGTTAATCTGTAGAACCGATAGCCGTATGCCCAAAGGAACGTTCTTGGTTAAAGACCAGGGATCGGTTTCTAGGAAACCCTTAGACTTGATAGCTAGCTTGTACTAATTGCATAGGAGTGTTCAGGATTAAGCATCAAGCTCAGAGAAATATTAACATTCGGGAGGCCTATTTCCTTGGCCATTAATATGGAAGGTATCTCATGAGCATCAAGGAACGTAAAAGTTTAAATAAATAAGAAACTGACTGCGATTACCAGTCTATATGACTGACCCGTTAATCTCGTGGTTATTGAGTTTCCCGTAACGAATTAATTTTTTAGTGTCAGCATTTTTTTAGTATCAGGTCGGAGTTTGGAAGTTGGCGGTGTGATACTCCCGTGCCTCGGAAAGCACGTTAACCCTTTGGGTTGGTATAACATTGTGTTCATTAAAACACGAGTCAGGTGAGGTTTTACTATCACACGAGTGTTCTGCACACCTAGTTATGTGTAGTTACCGTTGGCCCTTTGCCTGATCTCTCTCCGGTCGTGCCGGAGTCGGATTGATCGGACTATGAGGGTGAAGGAAGAAGAGAGAGTGCACCTATGTCTGCGCACATACTTATGCACTATAATATCTCCCGCGCCGAAAGCTAGTCTCCGCTGAGATTGGTTGCTTTGGCCAAAATTCAGTGTCGAGAAGAACTATTATATTATCATGTAAAGCTCTTATTTCTTTAGTATTACTACTTAATCACTAATCTACAAACAGTAGACCTAAATATTCCAATCGATGGAAATTACAATATTATAAATGTAACACATAACATAACATCACGCCTTGTTTCCCCGAAGGGTTGGGCAGAGGTGTCCCTGTAGCACAGGCACACCCACATTTCGCCAGTTGTTGATAAATGTACACAGGCATAAATACACAAAGCGGCTGATTCGCGGCGAGAAATTCACGAATAAATATTCTATTCTGTCTATAATGAGGCCCATGATGGATTAGTTTGTGCAACGTAGTAATATCAAACTGTGTGCTTTGTGAGATGAATTTATGCTGTATTTTACCGCTAATATTAATTGGCTGTGGAAGTTATTTATTGCGCGTCATTGGCTTAGCTTCGTCGTTAACATGAGGTCCTATACCTTCGATAGTGTTGTCTTTGAAAAATATAGGATTCAGTGCAACTGACTGTGACGATAATCATGTCCCTTCTGGCTTTAAATGACAATAACATCAAAATAACTCAACAAGAGGTAGATAACATTCTGTGAAATGTAATTAAATATATTGATTTTATTACTTTGATATTATTTGTTTTTCCATTTCCATTGTCATTTTATTTCACCACACCCTTTTCGTTGTTAAATTCTATCTATATTTTCCTATATTCTATACCTTAATCCTACTAATATTATAAATGCGAAAGTTTGTAAGGATGGATGTATGTGTATGTGTATGTTTGTTACCCTTTCACGAAAAAACTACTGGACAGATTTGGATGAAACTTTACAGTAATATAGGTTATTCATCAGAATAACACATAGGCTACAATTTATAATAATTTTATGTAATTTTGGTCATAATATAACGATACGTGTCAATTAAGTTGGAAAAAAATCTTCCATCTGAGAGCTATCTTGGCGTGCGCTGCCTAAACCAATGGAGTTACATAAAGAATATGTACCGCAGGATTGTTTGTCTTAAGTAGATCTAAATAAAAGTCTGGGACAGCATATATCTACCTTTTATGTGCAAGCCAGTACGACCAAAATTGTGAACCATAAATTTAATTAAATTTGGTACTATTTTACAATGCACATATTAGTATATAATTATCAAACTCTTATCAAAATGAATACATTTCTCGCATTAAGTATTTAATGTAGATAAACTTTGTCTTTCACACTAAGTAATTTGACCGAATAGTTTAAAAGTTATCACGATAATATGATTGACAGAAAATGCAACTTTAAGTGGGAACTGTCGCCGTGTCCTCGTGGAGGCGATCGGCGGCGGTGATCTCTCGCGTCCGGCCCTGGTTCAGGCCATGGTACGGAGCGAGAGGAAATGGGAGGCCGTCACCTCCTTCTGCAAAGCGGTAATGCTCGCGAAGGAGGAGGCGGAACGCGTGAGGGAGAGGCAAATTTCGCGCCCTCATGCCCCTAACCGCCGCAGGAGGAGACGCCCAGGGCGTCGGGAATCGCGAGGCGATTTCCGGCCACCGTTAGCGCGGGCTTGCGGGCGGTGAGCAATGGGTGGCTTACCGTCCGATAAGGACCAGGCCCGGGTCGACGGCGCGTTGTGTTCCACGCGCGCCTCAAAGAGATGTCAGCAGAATTGAAGGGGTCCACTAGGGCCGATGCCTGCCGGGGTTGCGAAGAAAACCGAAAGGGAGATCGTGGCCCCCGGCGACAGGGCAACCGAAGGAACACGGGTGGGTTTTAGTCAGTAACAGTCTGACACGCCCTCCCGCTCCGCCCAGAGCGGGAGAAGTTATTTGATGAATTCCCATCCTCAAAAAAAAAAAGTGGGAACTGTGAGTTCCCACTTAAAGTTGCATTTTCTATGACTATCATATATAATAAATCGCAAGGGCAAACTTTGAAGGTAGCGGGGATACATTTAGGCACGCCCTGTTTTTCCCATGGGCAGCTATACGTAGCTTGCTCACGTGTATATAAATCCCAAAATCTACATATTTACGCTGAACAAAAAAAAAACAAATAACATAGTATACAGGAGTATATTGCAGTAAAAACACAGATAAATTAACACAGATGTTCACCTATTCGAGTTATATACCACATAATTCTTTACTTATTACAAAATCTATTAATAAAACCGCATCAAAATCCGTTGCGTAGTTTTAAAATTTAAGCATACATAGGGACATAGGGACAAAGAAAGCTACTTTGTTTTATACTATGTAGTTATTAAATGCAAGTAACATTGGTCCGACCTGTTTATTAGTCAGCGTTTAGTAATCCGTTTGTGCTGGATAGGATAATCTCAAGCCCGGGGAAGGACATAGGGCTACTTTTTATAAACACACCATACAGGTAAAAATTGATGAAGAAACCACTGGACTTAGCATTTTAAAATTTGCAGAGTTCTATTATAGCTTAAAATAATGAGCAATTAGAAAGGAATTCAGATAATTCCACCCTTAAGAGATTCCCTCTGAATATTAGGTATAGGAGTTCAAAGATGTGTGGAAACTAATTTTGAAGTTAGAAATCTGGGATGTAGATGTGAAGTTGCATTAAAAAAATATAAGTATTTTTTAAAAAATGTCACGTAACTTAATGTGGCAGACCAAATTCTACGCGAGCGAAGCCGCGGGCAAAAGCTAGTATAATGTAACTGACACACAACACACTATATTTTCCAACAACAAGCTTTAATTTACACTCGCGTCACCACTACCTCATTTAATAATTAACTGCAAAAACACAAACAAAGAATAAAACGAAAAAGTAAAACGTTAAAAATAATAGAATTTTTATAAAATGTCGACTGTGCTCATAAATCTCGCAGAAGTGCAGTGCTTACACTTAACAATGGAATAAGTCCACTAGAAAACTATTATTAAGCTTTTGCTGCCGACCACCCAGCTATTTATGAGAAAAATAATATATTAATTAACTCAGAAATAAAATGGAAACCGAGATTTTTGTGTGGCTTTGTTTTTTTTTTAAATTATATATGGTGTGAATATTCTAAAAAAAAATATTCATGAATAGGGGATTTCTATTCAGAAGTAATTATATTGAAATTCAACATACTATTCTTAGTTTATTAGATTTTAGTTTAACTGGAGCAAAATATATTTAACTGTTTTTCAAGTTTATTTCTTTTTTCAAGTTTTTATGCAACTAGAAAAGAAGAAAAGGCGGATTTTTTATATTCCTTAGGTATTCTCTACCATAATATCTTGTGGAAGAGGATAAAATTATGTCCATCTGCATACGTAGCATGACAACCCTAGAAACGGGTTTTGTCGACGGAAGAATAGACAAAATGACAGATAAACAATCACAATCTGTCATTTTGTCTATTCTTCCGTCGACAAAACCCGTTTCCATTGTGATCATGCTAAACATGCTGATCACTAGGTTACATTAATTAAATTAGATTACTTAAATAAAAAAACTGTGACACGACTTCAAAGACATTCCGTTTTCTAATATAAATTCAAAAATTGCGGGACTCGAATGAAGAATGCTTTGTACACTCTTTGAAGAAAACTAAACGGGCTTAAATTGTTTATTTTTTATTTTTATAAATAACATAAAAACTTTATCGTTCAAGTAAGCAGTAAAAATTCAAATAGCACTAGGCTCCATACTAGGATTCCCTGTGTCGTGGAGACTACTAGTCTCCTTCGTCTTACAACTCTAATACATAGTAGGTACTACATATATGTAGGCACTTAAGTAACATCGATCGGTAAGATTTGTTTAGTGACAATAATTTAATGTTATTCAAGTACAATAAATTCAACTTCACATAATAAAGTTATATGCATTAAATTTAAACGTGTGTAGTGTATTGTAAATGAGTGCGGTGTGGGTGTGTGATGAATGAAGTTCCATTAAATACGTTATTTTCTATATACATTATCAGTCCAATAAAAGTGTACACTGAAGACGAATACAACCAGTATAAGGTGACTTTCCGTTACCACAACAGCTTCTTAGTAAAATTGACTTCACAAGAAATTTTGAGCGGTCAGCATAAAATGGTAGTGGTTACCACCAGATTTTCCCGAACAATAAGCTGGATACGTTCATTATATCGCCGCTGAATACTAAACATGGCTTGTTTATAGTATATTCTGATGCTATCGGTTAATATATCGATAAAGTGTATTTACGAAGGTTTAAGTGTACGCAATTTCCTATTATCCTGTAATCTATATATATAAAAATGAATCACTATTTCCCTTGGTCACGACATCACGATAAAACTGCTGAACGGATTTGGATGAAATTTGGGATATGGATAGACCTTGACCCGGAGAAGGACATAGGATACTTTTTATCCCGATATTTTTACGAGATCGAGACTTATGCGGGTGAAACCGCGGGGCGCAGCTAGTTCTGAATAATCCTGGCTATTGGAAATCATGAACAGCTTAATAAGTCTGTTAATTAAAGTTTTGACAATTTTGCTATATTATGCAGGAAGTTGGTACCTCCGTAGGTATAAAATAGCAAAAAATTTGTAATTTTACTAGCTTCCGCCGGCGGCTTAGCCCGCATGATGTCTTTATAAATTATACCCTATGTTATTCAGTGATAATATAGCATTTACTAGTGATTTTAAGGGTTCCGTACCAAAATGGTAAAAAGGAACCCTCATGATGCGACTCAGTCTGTCTGTCCGTCTGTCTGTCACAGCTGGATATCTCAAGAACTGCTAATGCTATCAGCTTGAAATTTGGAATAGTTTTAGATGACGTTTGCCCAACTATTTTGCAAATAAGAAAGCCAGACCATCATTAAAACTAACTGAGGAAGAAAAATAAGGCTAGACAGATTGATTTTTGGTGAAAATAATATTTAGAAAACCTAAATAATTGTCAATTAGTCTACCTTGTACCAGTCAACCCTCATATGCTGTGTAAAACGAATTAATTCAAAGACGGTTCGAGCAATTAGCGATAGGAAATTAAACATCTGATCCTGGGCGGGTCATCGAGTGTAGGTAATCAATTAATTAAGTTCAGGATGTGTGCTCAAGTGGCTACTTGCAGTTTTATCTACCAATGAGAGATTGCTTGGGGATTTCTAAGATATACTACGTAGTCGGATGTGCTGTATATTAATTAACAGTCATTGTTAATGTACAAGTAACTATAAATTTAATTCGCTTTTCGTGTCTGTCTATTTGCTCGCGTTATTCTTCTAAACTTCACAAGGGATTTTGATGCGGTTTCCACCATTTAAAGAATTTATTCCGGCAGGTTTATGTGTAAGTACCGATTTTGGTCGACCGAGCTCTGCTCGGGTGAAAATAGAGAATACTCATTTGATATTATAGGATAGTGCATACTAATTCCATGTATAGTACATACTAATTCCCTGCTGCCATGATATTACGTACTTAGTAATTCCATGCTTTTTTTTTTGGGTGGGAAATTATAAAATAACTTCTCCTGCTCTGGGCGGAGCGGGAGGCCGTGACAGACTCTTACTGACTAAAACCCACCCGTGTTCCTTCAGTTGCCTGTATGTTGCCAGAGGCCACGTAATTCTATGCTGCCACGTCATCATTCTAAGGTAGCCATCTTGTTCCAAATTTTGGGCGACCGAGCTCTGCTCGGTCGAAAATACGGCGAAAACGAATTTTCCCAGATATAAGACCTAGCTAGATCGATTTTCGCCCCTGTAAACCCCTATATTGCAACTTTCATCGAAATCGCTAGAGCCGTTTTCGAGAACGTGATTACAAATATATTATTATAAAATATTTATATACAAATATTGCTCATTTAATAATATAGGTTAGGATACATTGATATTAAACTTGCATAATAAGAAAGAAATCTCGAAGTTTTGACAAGTCATAAAAACCTTACGAAGCAGGGGTGCGCTAGTTGTTAATTTAATACCTACAATAGATTTAAAGTTCGCATGTTTTTATCATGTGACATTCAAGAATTATATACAAAAGCAATTTACTTTTGACGAAAATATTTTTTACATCATTCTAATAGATATTGTTTCAACTAGAAATAACAGCAACAGTCGCTTACAAAAGTAATAACAATCCCCCACAATCTGCGCTTATAAACTTAAAGCGAAACAAAGCTCTTATTACAATAACAAAGCAAAATAGCTTTATACAATACCCTGTAACAAGATATTCGATTGAAGTTCGGAGACTTTCACTCAACGGCCTGAATGAAATCTTCTCTTTGGGCATGTAAAGCACAGAGTATAGTCACAGTATAATCTAAACAGTAATGCAACTTGGCTGCGATGTTCAAATAAAATTATCATCTCAACTCTATAATGCGTATGTTAGTTTCTCCGAAATACGCTTACGGTGGTTGATTGGTAACTGCTATATTCCAGGGTTCAAGATAGAGAGGTTCAAGATAGGGCAGAGGTTCGAGATAACCCAAAACTTATGTGGCAGTGGGCGTGCGCGGGTGGCCAAAGAGTCCCGGAGTTGCGACGATGAACCGTAAGGCGCAGCGTGGCTAGGATCCCAACTAGTGGATCGTCGACCTGGTGAAAATCGCAGAAATCTGATGGATTTTGACAACGAAGAACCGGTCTCTGTGGCAATCATCGACTGAATATTTCAGTCTTTCGGCTAAGATGATGATGATGTTCAGCTTTTAGAGTTCTTCCTTCGAAAAAGGAAATGAAGGAAGAAAAGTCTGTCATTTCTAGCTCAGATAAGATGAACGATTCATGGATTTATGAATTAATCACGAAGTTCGTTAGTTAAAGTTTGCATTACTGTTACCTATTCTCTGTGGTACAGTCCTACTAAAAATGTATCCCCCCGGGGATAGAGACAGCTGCGCGCTTTAAACTACTGGCTATACGATGTGTGTGGGTATTTGTCAATAGGTTGTGTATTTTATTGACGCTTTGGGTGGATGTGGGTGAGCGGTTCAGATTGACGCATTAGCCCTGTTTACTTAATCCCCAGCTGCGTGGAGCGGGGATTTAGGAGTTTACAAATTACAATAGAGTAGTGCACGTTTTGTGTTGTCACCAGTTTGCACGTTTGGGGTTATAAAATACAAGCAGTTGACGTACCTGTTCCTTATCGCCTCGAAGAAAACACTGGGTATCTGTCTAGCCTTTTCCCAACTATGTTAGGGTCAGCTTCCAGTCTAACTGGATGCAGCCAGTATGAATAGCCTGGATAAATACCAGTATTTCAGATCCGAAACCCAATTACTGGGTAACACGGTATCCCTTGGTAAGACTGGTTGTCAGACTTTCGGACTTCTGACGACCCGTAATGAATGTCAAAGATCCAAGAATGACAGCCGGGACCAACGGCTTAACGTGCTTTCCATGGCACGGAGGGGTATTGGTATGTAAAGATGGTCACCCATCCTCGGACCGACCGCGGCAAGCGTAGCTTAACCTGATAGAAAGACCCTTGCGGCTGTTATTACTTAGCTACGAGCCCCTCGAGGTAATAATAATACGCATTTCTTACATTTTATCTTGCACGAAATTGGAGTAATAACAGAGAATTGAAATATTTAATTTTGGGCATTTTCTACAATAGGTATATGTATGTACCTACTTAGTTATCATTTAATTGTGCTTTTGAGTGCAGTATTATTTCTTTTGTATGCACTAAATAAAAAATATCTAAGAAAGAAAGAAAATACGTTTATTTGCGGTAAACATGACGCAAAGAAATAAAATAAAACAAAACGAACAAATGGGGGTAAAAATATGCGTCACATCCACGTAAAACGGCTATCGCTTAGCATAATGCTGCGACTCTATGCGAGACAGAGCCCCGGTGCTGGTTTCAAGCGACAGCTGGCGTTAATGATGACTTCGACGGATGCAGTATTCAATGAAATATAAATAAGATATAAAAATAATAATTAATATCAATAATAATATAACATACAAAAATAAATAAATAAATAAATTAATTAATTAATATAATATGCATTGATATTAATAATAATTATTAATATCAATGTTATCTTTATAGCTATCTATCTATTGACCATCCAATACATAATAATCAAATCGACTCATTGGAATCATCTATCTATAGCTGAATACCTTTTTCTAAATTCGGTTCTCAATTTTTCGATTATTTTATAAGGTCCATTTTGTCTGTTTAAACTGAAAGAAAGTTTCGCTGAGGGAGAAAACTTTATAGCAATTAATTTAAAGGGCAAACTAATAGCCAAGTAAAGTACCCGTCACGAGAAGCTATAAATTATGTAAACAAACATCTTTTACTAAGTAAACATTTTATACTGCGAGATAATAATAAATTGACCATATTCAATCGACATGAAATATAGACGGGTTATATGAAAGTAACAACCTATTTAATTTAGTCGGATCATATTTTAACGACGCAAAGCGCTATCGTTTGTGTTTCTTGGTACCGGAACGCGTCCGTCGCAGGGATTGTAAACAAAATACAAATTTTAAATTTGACGAGGTAAAACAATGATTACAAGAGGGACTGCAGCAGATTACTTCGGAAAATTGGAAGCGTTGTGTGGAGCATGTTATCAAGGAAGACGATAATTTTTATTCCAAAATCGATGAGATGATTGATAAAACTGTAGACAGCTTCGTGATACATGTCACTGATTCTGACACAGAAATGGAAACATCTGAATCTGACGAATAATTATTCTTAAATAATATATGTTAATTAATATTTGTTACTTAATAATTTATTAAATCTTAAACAAATTCATTTTTTTTGTTGGTCCAAATGTTGTGAACTCCTGAACACTTGTTTACAAAATTTATAGCTTCTCATGACGGTTACTTTAGTGAGAAAGTTTAGATCGATCTGTGTGGTAAACTAAAGTGTGATAATTTATTAATCCTCGTAGTATTTTATCTGGCTATATCTTTCATAAATCGGGCAATGGAGAGGGCTATGCTTGAAATTTCCCTACTTGATCGAATTAGAAATGAGGAGATCCGCAGGATAATCAAGGAAACCGACATATAGCCCGAAGAATTATTGCCAAACTTAAGTGACAGTGGGCAGGGCACATTGGTCGCAGAACAGATGGCCGATGGGACCGAAAGGTTCTGGAGTGACGACCGCGTACCAGAAGGCGTAGCATTGGAAGGCCTCCCGCAAGGTGGATTGAATCAATGACCTTGTGAAAGCCGCAGGAATCCGCTGGATGCGAGAAGCACAGAACTGATGAAATTGGCAGTGCTTGAGGCCTATGTCCAGTAGTGGACGTCTTTCGGCTGAAATGAAGATGATGATATCTTTCAACCAACCGTATCTTTAACACTTTGAAGGACACTATACGCCCATAGACGTCATAACAATAAAACTTCTATTGTATCTCGTGTACTGTCCTTCAAAGTGTTAATACTCATAAATTTATCTTTACTTTTTATTTACTGCATTTCCACAAAATGTCACACGATATTACAACCGAAGAAAATCCCCACCTGTCTAAAAATACACCCTCGGGGTTAACTTTGTTAACATGATAAACTAAGGAACGTTTCACACTGATTGTAATACGATAAAGTGCGGCGAAATGCGACGTGTGAAGACGAAGAACAGTTTAAAGTAAACAACGGTGGGTGGTTCTGTGCTGGATTTTTCTTTCTTTTCTATTAAACAAACAAACAAATTCACTTTTACATTTATAATATCAGTTCTATTCTTTTTTTATTAAATGGCTAGCAAAGCCGATGCCGACTATTCTGCCAATGTCTAAAGTGCATTGGAAAATATAATTTTTTTTAAATATATTTTTTATAATTAGTTATCTTTTCTCACGAAATCACATCTCAACAACTCTGACAGCGTAACTACACTAAAAGATATCATATTTTTTTATTAATAAGGGTAATGTGTAAGCTTTCTTTGTTTTCTTTCTTTCTTTCTTGACGTATATTTTTCGAAACTTTGCATGTACCAACCTCTTTATCTTCTTCGTGTGTCTACTGACATAAAGTTAATTTGTTAATTTTCCGCATCGGTAACTACTTCAATATCATATCTGTGACGTAATAAGGGGCATTTGTAATTATTATGGTTGATTTTTATATTAATAGGAGCAGTCTTTTTTTGATCCATGATTGGAATATTAAAATGAGGCTGTCATTTCTTTTTTGGGTCGCGTAGAAGCAGCTATTATTGAAGACTAGCTGACCTGACAGACGTTGTCCTCTCCAAATTTCAATAGTTCATACAAAAAAGGACTATCAGTTTTTCTTGAATTTGAACATTTTCCCGGCAATTGCTTTTCCAATTCAATTTTTCTTTCCTTATGAACCTAATTCGGACTATTACTAATATTCTAAATTATTCAAAACGGTCAAGCCGTTCCAAAATTATGCGTTAACCAACGAACAGCATTTTTATTTAAATAGATTTAGATTGACATTTGGATTTGTTATTTTTTCTAAACTAATTATAAAGAGAAAAGATTTTATTTTTTGTATGTTTGTAATTAATAAACTTAAAAACTACTGGACCGATTTTAAAAATTCTTCCACCAGTAGTATACTATAATGTCATCGAGTAACATAGATTATAATTTATAAAGATATGACGCGGGCGAAGCCGCGGGCGGGAGCTAGTATTATATATTAATAATTTATCATAGATAACAAACGAAAAATTGCCAAAGAGTTCGTGTCTTTTAAAATGGATATAGCGACAAATATTATTTCCGTAAAAGCGCTTCAATGTTGACTCTGTGTATCCAAACATTATTTTGATCTGAGGGTTTATTTGGAATATTTAATAGTTTACTCAGCTATAAAAAAACTTCAATTTCCGTCAGTATGTGTACACTGAAATCCATTGGGTAACTGAATTTGGCCTAAGAAATATGATCTTTTTTTTGTCTCTCCTTCTCCCTTTAAATCCATCCAAAGGTATTGTCTTTAAAAATATCGTTTTTAGCGATAACACTGCCCTTTGTGTAAACCTATGTAAAATTTCTACATTTATATCTGTAATTCGCATGGTGGATCATAAGGAGTATATTCTTTACATTTTATTGAATGATTATTATTATAGGTATTGATGATTTTTGTGATGATTAAAATTCTGTAAATAAATATTTGATACGGCCACAACTCATATTTAGATCAACATTCAACTGACTTTCAAATTGCAAAAAAACGTAAGATAATTCGAATTTTGCGGCCTGCCCTTTTTTTTTTTTTTGAGCGTGGGAAATCATTAAATAACTTCTCCCGCTCTGGGCGGAGCGGGAGGGCGTGTCAGACTCTTACTGACTAAAACCCACCCGTGTACCTTCGGTTGCCCTGTCGCCGGGGGCCACGATCTCCCTTTCGGTTTTCTTCGCAACCCCGCAGGCATCGGCCCTAGTGGACCCCTTCAATTCTGCTGACATCTCTTTGAGGCGCGCGTGGAACACAACGCGCCGTCGACCCGGGCCTGGTCCTTATCGGACGGTGAGCCACCCATTGCTCACCGCCCGCAAGCCCGCACCTACGGTGGCCGGAAATCGCCTCGCGATTCCCGACGCCCTGGGCGTCTCCTCCTGCGGCGGTTAGGGGCGTGAGGGTGCGAAATTTGCCTCTCCCTCACGCGTTCCGCCTCCTCCTTAGCGAGCATTACCGCTTCGCAGAAGGAGGTGACGGCCTCCCATTTCCTCTCGCTCCGTACCATGGCCTGGACCAGGGCCGGACGCGAGAGATCACCGCCGCCGATCGCCTCCACGAGGACACGGCGATGCTCCGCCCAAGCTGGGCAGACCTCCACCGTATGCTCCACCGTGTCCTCCGGGCGATCCACACAATGGTGACACCCGGGCGTTCCCTCCCGCCTTATCCTGTGCAGGAACCTCCCGAAACAGCCGTGTCCGGTGAGGACCTGCGTCAGGCGGAAGGTGAGGACGCCGTGGCGCCTCTCTAGCCACTCCTCAAAGAGGGGTCTTATCGCCGCAATTGTGGCGTGCCCATTGTGGCCTACCCTGACACTTTCGCCTTAAAAATATTATATCTTCTTGTAGCTAATGCTTTCAGTAATTCTTCATTTCACTGCATGTTGGTCATTTCAGATTATCATAGAGACGTTTGGACTGCCAGGAGTTTTTATGATAATCTTTAGTCGTAAGTAGGTACCTATAAACTTCACTAACTAAAACAATGTTAAACATTAGTCACATTTGTAATGCCCATTTTATTATTAGACAAGCTTTTATCCGCGGCTTCGCCCGCATGGACTTGGAAATTACCCCACGGGAACGTAGTACCGAGATAAAAGTATCCTGAAATAAGTATCCTGTGTGAGATCGCTCTAACAAAAACCCAGAGCAAACAGATAGAGGATGTAGCTCAGAATTTTAGTAATATTTAGCGATATCATTTTGTAAATATTTAACTATAAGATTCGATGGCTAAATGTGTGATATTGCTTTTTTTTAAGTGAAAACTTCTTTAGCGGCGTTGTGCAATTTTTTTGTAATGGGTAAAAAATGTTAAACTCGCGTCAGGACACGTGACCTAATCGAAAATTCGTAAGACGGTTAAAAAGACATCAACGCGTTGATTACCGCGGTGCCGATTTTTTTTCAAGTTTTCACTTCTGTCGGCACTCCCGGAGTGCCACTGTTTTTTTTTTTTTCATTTTTTGTATGTATTAGTATTTATTTATTTAAGCCGTATGGTGTCGGTTACGAATAGCACCAACACCTTATTATCGGCGTGTCGTAAAAGTCTACTTTGATACTTAGATGAGACTTAACACTCAAACTCATTACGCTGAGTCTCACAGAAAAGCGGCCAAAAGAGGGATGTAGATAGTTGATTTTGACAATCTGTAGTCTTTGCCTACTCTTACGGGATTATGGGCGAGATTA
Source organism: Omphaloscelis lunosa (assembly GCA_916610215.1). Classification (NCBI taxonomy): domain Eukaryota; kingdom Metazoa; phylum Arthropoda; class Insecta; order Lepidoptera; family Noctuidae; genus Omphaloscelis; species Omphaloscelis lunosa. The sequence goes on from OU744255.1 coordinate 8,806,706, forward strand.
TATGTACATATGTTTGTATTGATATCGTCGGGTATTCCCAAATCGAAGAAATCTTATAGAAGAAAGAATCACCCCTGATGAAAAACAAATAGCAACAACACACATTTAGCCATCGAATCTTATAGTGTAATATTTACAGAATGATCTCACCAAACATCACAAAAATTCTGAGCTACATTATGTAACTGTTCGCTCTGGGTTTTTTTTTCATACTTGATGAGCATCCTCCTTCCATCCGTTCAGCCATTTTAGCGTGAAAGCGTAACAAAAAAACTCACTTTCGCATTTATATCTTACCTTATATAATATTCGCCTGGTTTAAAACCATCCTCATCATGAAGAACATTCAGTCTACATATGTTTTGCAATATACTTGTCACACGTTGTTACTCTATTTTAAAGCTTGTAACATCCCGTAAGAACATTATTCCGTACAGGTGTACCGCATAGCTTATCCCGACTCCTTGCAGTCACTTATGATTTTAGTGACAGTTCTTTTACGAAATATATTTCTGGTTTTCTTCGTACCTTGTCTAGATTTAGGTCAGTATGTTCTAAAATCTTATAGATTTATTAAAGGTAAAGTGACTCTAGCACTATTTTATTTTTAGTAGTCTTATCAACGGGATTTTAACCCTAAGTTTACTAACCTATGATAAGACTCTAAGACCTTAAGTTCAGGTTCTTCCTTTTTGATCAGTAAAAATGTGCTAATTAAGCCCTTTCATTTGATACCCAATATGGCATCATTCATTTTTATTTTTGTTCAAGATTTTATGTCCTCTAAAGGGCGTGAAAAGTAGTTTAGAAGTTATGAGGGAACAGATGAACATACATACATACCTATCAAAATCATAACACACCTTTTTGCTTCGCTGTAGTCGGGTAAAAATGAGCATTAATTTAATCATTAAAAACCCCACAGATTTGCCCACATACCGCAATCACCAAATAACAATAAGCGATAGCCGTTTAATCTATGACAACAGTCCGAACAAAATTAACTGCGGCCACGCAACTACAGTAATTAATGAGCAAATTGAAACAGTCCGTTGGTGGACCTCGTTTGTATGAAATGTTTCAGGGTAATTTTGGTACGGTTCGAAGTAAAGTAAACAATAAAGGTAGAAATAAATTATGGGTCGCTACTCACAGAGGCTTGTAGTGATGCTGTATCTGGTCAGTTTAATTGCACTCACACGCGCAAATTGTGGCGGAAATGAACGTGAGCACAACATGCTCACATCACATCATATCTGAACATCTGAGACATCTGATCTGGACATCTGACATTCGTCAAATCGATAAAAGATTTGACGAATTTCTGGCACTCAGATATCTATAATATTTGTAAATAGTGCATACATCTGTTATACATTGTAACAGCGAATCAATTTTCACGCCTCCCCCTTAAGATCTAAGCCAAATATTTTTTAATATTCGGATAGCTCATGAACTAAAGAGGTGCCATAAAGAATAAGAATTAAAAATCTAAATAATAAATATAAATCCCAAAAAATTCGCGGGTACTCTGGTAAATGACATTCTGCATTGTTACATGTCTATTTCAAAACGAAATGAATGCTTGATCTTGGAACTTGAATATTGATAAAATCCACTGTTGTTGTTAAAAAACATAACTCCACTAAAATACAATTCTATACACAGTCGATAATGTGTCGCGGTCGCATCATCGCTCTGAAAACTATTCCTACAAACTGTACTAAAATTTTATTCGACAATTTGAGAACTCGTAAAACGGAAAGTTATTCACTTTCCGACATTGCTGCGGACGAATCTATCGTCGATCGTCATTTATTTACTTTGTCTATTTCATTTTAAAATTCGGAATTGGATTTGCTTACTCTCCAGTAAGCAAATTTCTTACTTTTTTCACGAAGACGACCGTTGCTTTGGACAAACTCCAGTTTATTAGAAAACGGCGTGCGTGTATGACCAGGGGGCCTAAAACGGCCATTTTGGCAGAATCATAATATCTTAATATTATTATGAATCACATAAACTGACAATTCATAATATTATCTGCGTTCAATTCATATTACGCAATTAATCTGTTTGACAGTGAAATGAAATGAAATGAAATGAAATTGTTTATTCTGTAAATAGGATATCAGAATCACTTTTACACGTCATATTAAAAAAAAAAAAAAAATAAGCTAGTTGAGTTCGGCGTTTCCTATCTGACTACTCTGAGAAGAAAGGCCGAAACAAACTCAGAGGTCACAGTCTCTTTTAAAGTCCAGACATAATCTTGGTCAGGCCATATGAGGACCATGTAGATTAGTGTCTGAAATGGTCTTTTGAGGAAAGAACCACACAGATTTGAGTGAACCTGTCCAGTCAGTGCAAGCATTTGTCAGTAATCGTGGAGCTCAACTCAGAACTTAAGGAGCTCAACTCGACGAACAATACCAAAGAAAGGACATTTGGGTAGGCCGCATAAACTACTCAAACTGCCAGACCATAATTAAAACTAACTGAAAAATGAAAATAATAATGATATCCACATAGTCCTCACATTCACAATAATTAAATAAAATAATATAATACTTTTCAAAGTAATCATGTCATTTTGAATATAATTTTCAACAATGTCAATGTGTATATAAAACTGGTATATTTTCATGATTTTACAAAATAATTAAAATGTTAAGTTTTATCACAAGGCTTAGCAGAGCGAGCAGTTCAATCCCATGCTTTTTTATCTTCTAAATAATCTGAAATTTTATAATACCCTTTTTTACAAAGTTTAGTTTTAATACAGATTTTAAATCTATTAATGGGTAAGTTTCGAATGTCAATGGGAAGTTTGTTGTAAAAGCGTATACGTTGACCCATGAACGAGTTGCCTACTTTGTGGAGACGTGTGCGATGCACAGCAAGATTGTGTTTATTCCTGGTATTTAAAGTATGAATATCGGACATTTTCTTAAAATTTGATATATTTTTGTGTACATACAATAGGTTTTCAAAAATATATTGTGAGGCTACAGTCAGAATATTTATTTCTTTGAATTTTTCTCTAAGGGAATCTCTTGGACCTAGGTTGTATATGGCTCGAACAGCCCTTTTCTGTAGAACAAAGATAGTATCAATGTCCGCACAGGTTCCCCAGAGAAGAATCCCATATGACATAAGACTATGAAAATAACTAAAATAAACAATTCTGGCTGTATCCACATCAGTTATCTGTCTAATTTTTTTAACAGCATAGGCGGCCGAACTTAGTCTTCCTGACAATTTTTCTATGTGTGGGCCCCATTGTAATTTACTGTCAATAGTGATTCCAAGAAAAACTGTCGAATCAACAGGGTCCAACTCTGTTCCATTTACTTGAACATTGGTAGATAGCTGCCTGACATTTGTCATTGAAAATTTAATGAGTTTAGTCTTTTTTTCGTTCAGTAGAAGATTATTTACATTATTTACATTACAGTTTTGTAATATACCTAATGAAATAGCATTAAACTGTAGAAGTAAAAAATAAAAATCTCATTTGATTAATAAAAACTGTAAAGAAAAAATATCCGATAAAATTACGGTCTTCATTTTTTCATGCGGCAATATTTACACCAAATATGATTCTGATATAAACTGAATTGAATATGATTCAGCTAAAATGTGTTTTACCATAGAGGAATTCTGGAAATTCAGAAAATGAATAGCTTTTAGAGGAATTGCTTTTAGACCCGCAGATGTATAAACGTAAACTTACCTACATAATTATTCCTTGAATGATCGTAGCTCAGGTGCCGTTCTGGAGTTTATGTTTGTACCTACATATATATGAATAAATTAAAAAAAGGTGTATAATTTTGCTACAACTACACACGCCAAGTAACAAAATACTTTTCCACAATGTCAACTCACCTTCAATGTCAAATTGACCTCAATGCAAACTCACTGCCTACAGTCCATAGGCCATGAAGAGTAGGGCAAACAAATAATAGAAACATTGACAAAGTAACTTCGTTAATTTCAATTAGTAAACTAGTCAGTTTTCCTTCCACAGTCTCATTGTTTAGATATGAGACGGATTGATTGGATTTATAAACTGGCTAAGTGGCTACCTTGTTCCCGATTCCCAGAGTGAAATTATTCTAACCAAGCTTAACTTTCGGAATTGTGACATTTTAAAAGCAATTTTGCCTAGAGTAGCGCTTCTAAAACTGGACCCAACTTTCTAAGGTTGTTTGTTGAACCATAGTGTCTCATTGTTTAGATAACAGACGAATTGGTTTGCTTTATAAATTGGCTCGTGGCTAAGTGACTTCTTGCCACTTGTCTTACGTCGACTGGGAAACGTACCCGAAAATCGACGGAAGGGTATTAAATGAAATTTAAAGTAAAGTTAAAACAACAGCACAAATATACCAAAAAGGAATTTTGGATCGGGGAGAATGTCCCCAATTGGTCCCGGAAATGGGCACACTTGCACCACAATCCCCCAGTAAGGGCTTCCACACGTGGCTGTTCACGATAAAAAATTACTTATGTCCACTGGATAAAATTTCAACAGGAATTTTTTTTAATCGATTCCAGATCTCTGGTAGCTGACGACTGAGGTTTCATGAACAAAAAACTCTCAATCTTTTTCATCCATCAAAAAATTTAAATCGTAAAATATTACGCGAAAAAAGAAAACTAGACGACCTATTTTCGTGTGAAAAGGTTTATTTTGCAGGGGAACACTGCACTATGTAGTTTTAGATCCGAAAAGTGAAAATAATTGTTCGTTACTTTACCAATCGTTACTTACAAATTCTTCTGCTAGCATTCCTTCTATACATATTATAATTAAAGACGCTTTTCATGTCACTTTGTATGACTGCGTTGTTCTTTTAAACTGCGCAACGGATTTCGTGGTTTTCATCATAATTTATACAATTTATTTCAAAAGGTTTACGTGTATAATACGTTACTATTAAACTACCATATATTAAAGAAATTTCGGTGTCTTGTTAAGTCGTAAAAACCGTCTGAAGCAGGGAAGGGTCGTTAGTTATAATTATTTAAGGCAGTCTCAATTTCTAATACTTCTGAAGGATATATTAAAATGGTGTCAAGAGCTAAAACGAGATCACTGTAGAACTGCATAGAAAAAAAAGAAGCGCGATTACACAATCCTTGTAATTTATGGCAAATTATGAAGCAATTTATCTATTTACTCAAAAATAAATTGAGTAATCGAAAATAAAAATAAACAACCAAGTTCTACAATCAAATACGTTCTTGTTATTAATTAATTATTAACGTACGTTGATATTTAATACAGATATTTTGAATTGGAATTCAAGGTAAAATTCAACCGTTAATCTTTGGCGAGTTATATTGTTTTCAAAACGTGTTTTGGTACCAACCAAGTTATGAGAAATATGTTCAAGATTACCTTTTTTTTCTGCTACCACAGACTATATAGATTAGGCAACTTTTTTTTAAAGACAAGCCTTTTAGCACATTTGCCGCTTGTCAGCAACTTGGGTGTAAATTAATAAATAAGTTATACATAGGTTAGATTGGTGCAATGAACTCTTTGAAGCTATTCTGCATGTATTTAAGTTTGTGGCTTTCTGATTGACACAACTAAATTGTGGTCATATCCGTTTTTGGCGCGGCTTTGGCGTCGTTTTGATAAAATTAAATTTATTTGACACTAGTTGTAACTAATTTATTATTAATTTAAGGACACTGACAATAAAATTCTACTTACATATAACTTGACACACCTGCAAACATAATGGTTATGAATAAGACAAGCATGAGAACCATTTTCATTCCAAAAAGTTTCAACAACCGAATGATAACACAGGTACCTTATGATGTTTTGTTCAAAATTGGAATGCTGTATCCATAAACACCATTTTCTCAAACATGCTTGGAAATTCGAGCATTATTTTGACAACCTTCTTTGAGGTAAATCCAAAATGCTTAGGTGATCAAATCGTATGAAAATCCATATCTGTCGTGTTTAGCGGCCGAATAAATTACTATGAAAACTCATAAAAATATCTGTCGTATAATTTAAAAATGGAACGAACTTTTAACTTTGATACTTGGCAACCAAGGAAATAAATGATCAAAGATTTATATTTCGAACTGGCTTGCAAATAGAGCTGTTTAAAGTAAAAAAAAGAAACAAATGAATATTATGGGCGGGTGAAAAATTATTGTTGTTCGTCATTGATTCGTTAGAATTTAAAATTAATTTACTAAGTTTGAATTTCCCTGTATTATTTGAGAAAAGTAGGTACTATACGCAACCAGGGATTGATGAACTCACGTATGTTTGTCAAGACGAATTGTAGGCCGCGGCAGTAATGTACTATTTCACAACCCCGGAATTGGAATTCAACAAATATTTCCACAACACTGAACTAGTTTAACTTCCACATACGTACGAAAGATTCAACATACGCTTTCGTCTGACAACGCGACTCAAAACATGACGTCACACAAGTCAATTTAAAGTTACTCCGACTGCAATCTTGCATTAGCATGCCGTTTAGACCTTGTTTCTACTAGGGATGCCCGTATGTCAAACTATGACTCGTGGTTTTCGAATGGATTCGGCACAAAAGCGTATCCAACGGTTGGGTTAAGTATTTCAATGAAAAGTACTTCTCTAAATTTGGGCCCCCAGAACCTGGGGGCCCAAAGTGGACCGGATTTTCAAACGCGTAAATCTCCTTTCTGTACGTATACGCAACTGTCACAGGTATGGTAGCAATAATTCTCAGGACTACTCCGAAAGTGGGATACACTTCACTTACTTTTTTTAAATTTATATTTTTCAGCATCGAGATAATATTGTTGTTTCCTTCACATATACGAATGAACATACCTATTGAATTCTTCTCTATAATCGTTAAATCTCAGCATCGTTAATTTTGTTATCGTTAATAGTAATTTTTATATATCCAAACTTATTTTATTGTTTAAATGAATACCTAAGGATTTTAAATGTCAACTTTTTTTTACTCAGGTTGGTGTGTAAGAGTGAGGCCCTGGGCGATTAGCCTGCTCGCCACCCCTTATGGCTGCTACAACCATGGTGCATGACATTCATCAAATTTTCCCAAAACATAAGTGTTTTGTACACCTAGTTATGTGCAGTTACCGTTGGCCCTGCGCCTGATCTCTCTCCGGTCGTGTCGGATTGCCGTCCCATGGGACTATGAGAGTGAGAGAAGAGAGAGTGCACCTGTGTCTGCGCACACACTTGTGCTCTATAATATCCCCGCGCCGAAGACTGGTTTCTGCTGAGATTGGTCGCCATGGCCGAAATTCGGTCTAGAGGACTATTATTATTATATGCAGTTTCATATAGGTACCCACTTTATCTAAACTCCTGCAATTTCGTGTTTCTCCTGCAAAAATCTAGTAAATAATATTGTAATTTTGGTGACCAAATCCGACATTCCATCGCGCGGCTACCCTCCAAAGCAAAATCATAAATCAAAACATAGTTCAAAAACGCTATAATAGGGGTGATGATGTTGGGTTTCAATTTATTATACTGGCAACACCGAAAGATTTGATGTGTCAAAAGTGTCGCGGTAACGGCCTTCTGGGTCGGGCGCTCATGACAGTACGACGTGCTTATTCACTCGACGACGTGCTTATCGGTTAAAAATAAATAATGGTTGGAGATCTACTGTAAATTAAGGTAACATATTAGTTTTATTGTAAATATTCGAATATTAAATAAATAAGTGATATGATGTGGGGAATAGGAGATGTGATGGTATGGTGTAGAATATTGAATTTAATGTTGGCAAAGAATAAATTAATGACAAAATATCTTGGTGTTTCATTTTATTTTCCTTATCCCTGAAATATTGTAAATATGTAGTTTTATTAAACAGTTTTAGATTATGATATCGGGGTAGCGAGTTTAAGATTCATTTGGAGATTAGTATCTATTTTGAGGCTAAATAATTATATTTGGAATTAAATTAGTTATTTTAGAGCAAGGATAGTTATTATATGACAAAAATATTTTTTTTGTCCGTCAGGTAGATTATAAAAAAAAAATAGAACACATGTTTTTTTCTTTCTTTACGTTGACGAAAGATTACAGCGATACATTCAGTTAATATGTGCCATGACGTCACGAGAATTTATATTTACTTGTGACGTAGCGACACCCAGTCCCCAGCTTTAAAATGCGTTTAATGTAAGTATTTTTTTTATTAATAATATGATAAACCAAAAAATATGTGCCTAATATTTTTTTTTACCATCCGTATGACGAACTAAATAGAATTTCTTTTTTTTTTCGACACAGTCTTCATCCCTATTATGGTATTGGTAAATATGATATATTTCAATTAAGACGGCTAGTAGTTCCACGTACATTACAACTCGTTCCAGAGTTTCCCACGGTAAAGCAAGAATGGATCTAATTTTACGTTTAATCTGAATACACAATACAATTAGTTCGAAGCGAATTAATTAGCTTAGCACTAATGGTAAGCTGGTGCTGCAAATTCAATTATTATGAATGTGTAGTGTAACTCTAAGTACAGCTTATAGTATTATAATTACATAGATATACGTAGATTTATGATAGCGAGATATTTTAAGAAAATAGTAAGCGTGGGGTGCATCTTCGTGGATGGCACTATCTGTACCTACCAATATGATATTATTCAAATACTAAATTATTATTTTTTTAAACATTCTATAAGACAAATAATTTTCCGAACCCTGCCGCTTATAATCTTCATAAAGGAGACTAGAGGAGCAAAAGCATTCCCCAATGCATTTTTTATCAGTATCGTTACCTAGGCAGAATTCCTTTGCGTAAACGTAATTTTCAATAGGTACTAGTTACTTCAAATTTCTAATGCTGCGGCTGCTTCTGCATCTATCGTGACGAAGCTTCGCACAGTGATGCGATACACGCAGATGTGACCAACCATTATCGGCTATCGTCGCGAAAGTTCGAGCAGCGTAGCACTTATCGCCCGGGTACGTAAAAGGGTTTTAGCGCACTAACGCTAATGTGACAACAGCATTAGCGCGATAACTTTTTAGCGGGACAAACATACGAAGTTTCGGCACGCATTGCTTCATCATGATAGACGCAGATACGGCCGCTGCATTAGGGTAACCCGACAAAAACACTAGCAAGACCTGAATACAGAACGAAAAATAATTACTTACCTACCTACGTGAATAATTGAATAATAGTATCGGTGAAGTATCCCTTATTAATATGCCATAAGCATTAATGGGGTAGCTTCACCTACCCTTACATATAAGACGTGCATTTATGACGACCTTTACCGTAAACGGATCGGAAACGATTATCAATTTCCGTAAGGGGATGATTAAATAAAGAAATAACTCCGTACCGAATCCCGGTCACGGTTGTTCCCAAAATATATCGTTTCTTGAATTATTGGCGTTTGTAATGTACATTCGTACCTATATAGGGTGGCAGGGACGTCGATGCGAAAACTGTTACCATGGATTCAGTACATGATTCTGATACCTCCTGCATAAAACAAATTCTGCTGTTTTTGCATTTTGACTGCGTAGGTATAGAACTTTTCTATAAAACAGCAGATTTTTTTTTAATAACCGACGAAAAATTTCAATGTCCCCAGCATTGAAATTGTTCGGTGTTTCAGAATCATGTACTCAATCCATGGTAACAGCTTTCGCGTCGATGTCCCTACTGCCACAGGCCTTTAGGGTCTTTCAAATAGGGCGAGTCGATGTTGACAGTTTATGGTGGCCATGTTGTTTTGGCAGCATCTGTCAAATGCATTGTTATTTCTTCAGTTACTGATGCCAAATCACCATGGCAAGTTACACGGTTGAGCAGCATTCCAAATGATAAAACTTAGAAATAGTATAGCCAACATTTATCATAAAGTTAAAATACTTTACAACTGACTAAAGTAACTTAAAATAGTAATAGAATAAGAGTCACGAAATGTCTAAAAGTACTGTACAAGGTTTCACAGGAACATTTTAAGTTGATTTTCGTTAGCGTTGATGAATCAATTTAACAAGTTCCCTTGAAACTTTTGTAACTCAACGAGTTTCACTCTTCAACGATCAAAAAGGCTGAAGACTAGATAACGGCACTAACATTTCAAACAAGATGGATCAAGAATATAAATGATCAACGAAATGCAACTGTCAGTTACAGCTAATGTGTTTTAAAGTGAGTTAGGAGAAAATGGTCTTAAAGCAAAAACGATTACCCTCTTTACTTCATATTCAATTCAGTTTTCCACTTACTTCGTCTGTAACGTGTGCATTGGGACTGTAAAGACTTCATAAATGGTCTTTGATACCTATTCGTACTAAAAAAATGTTTTGTTCTTTCCTGATAATTGTCGTGACAGTACATTTCTTCATAATTAAGTATAATGTTGAAAACTTGTGCTTAACAAATGTGCCCAAGTACTGATAAGGCATAATTGTGTATTTTTAGTTCTATCATTTTCCGATATACTTCTCTATCTCTGCCTACAGATCGACATGAATATTTCCGGTGACATCTATGCTCTAGTTTCCGCTTTTGTTTACCTGGAAAACCACGACACCATGACACAAACTCCTCCAACAACTTTCCAAACACTTCATTCTTGAAAATAAATTTTCATTCAGCGAGCAGGTTTTATTTTTTGTGAGTCAAAACAAGTAGGTATGTGTTATCTGTGGCGCTAATGGTGGCGTTCGTGACGGCACTTGACACTCATTAGGCGTCGGTTACCGATGTACCTACTGGGTGCGTAAACAACGGTGTTAGGATCTGTTTACATTGAATGAGAATGTAGTAAGTATTTACTTATCGTTAAAACATGGCTGTTTCTGTTTTGTTCATACTATATATTCCAAATTTACCACCCTCATGGCTCACGTATATCTGAATGAATGTCTAATTAATGATGATGATGAATGTGTGTTATAATGTGTCTGTGTGTTGTGTTGAATGATCGTCAATTTAGAGCAGCTTGACGAATACTGGCTTACCTCGAGGCGATTGACCACCATGATGAAGTTATATTTTTTATGAAGACAAGTTTACTCAATAGTTCGGATGGTTTTGGTTCCTATATGGAAGGTACACCTTCCTGATTGTAATTAATTTTCAACTGAATAAAATCCAAGTACAAGTAGGCAATTAAAGTAAACCCTGAAAAGTTATTGTAATTTAGATTCATAAGCACGAAACTTAACTGCTACAGAAATATATTATTTCAGAAACTTTTCCACTTTTCCTTCAGTTTGAGTTTCATAAAACACCGAGCAAAGAAAAGCAATAAAACATTGATTTTATACGACTGTGGGATCAAAAAGAAAATGGAAATTCTATATAGTCGGCGTCTAAGTGTACCTTCTGAAATATACGGTATCCATTATAGTCCGCGGGCTCAAAGGTAATCTCAGTGCGAAGTTCAAAACTGTGTAAAAGCATTCTTGTCGTACAAATTAGATTTTAAAGCGCGACGCTGTCGCAAGCACTTGACACTCATTACTGCGCGGTTTGGGGAGAGAACCGCATAAACAATAGTGTATACGGGCCCCTGTGCCGTGCTTACTGAACCCTGCATAAATTCCTATGTGTATGTGTAAAGAAAATAAACATGTTCGTATTTCGCCGTAGGAAAGGTGCAAAATGCATGTTTTTTGGTTATTACTATATTGTTTTCAATGCTCGACCGTTTTGTAATGAAATAGCATTGTATTAAAAATGTTGAAGAATGGCTCTTTTGAGGTTTTTGTAAAAATAATTGTTTTTGTAAGGTTTTAGTAGTTTTGATGTGGACTGTTAAACTATAACCGTTTATTTTGGGTGATCAATATTAATTACGCATGGAAAGGTATCAACTGAAACAGATATCTGCGAACCATGTAATTTGAGTACAGTACAAACCGAAAATACTTAAATAACTTAAAGTTATTCTCATATTTCTAAGAAATTTGATTTTTTCTACAAAGTGATTTTGCATTCGTGGCCTTTGTATAGAGCCTCTAAGAAAGGTGCTAACCACAAAACTATACAGAAGAACGAATTACTTAGAAACCCTAATTACTATTCCAAAAATTGTATTCTGTTTAAGACTATGCAACATCTTTTTTTTTTATCAAGACAGAGAATCTTTTCTGTCAATCTATTCAAACAAATAAAAAAGTTTTCTTTACAAAAAGTATCTATCTTTACAAGAAAGAAATCTGCAAACTTTTTATCGCTGTGTTTGCCGCTCTAATTCATAAAAAGGTGTAGGAACAGACAAATATTTTCCATTGTCTAGTAAAACTGTTTGTCCTTTCACCGTTCTTTATGGGCAAGATTCACAGATCGCACTCGACTTTACTTTTCTAAGTGTAAGCAAGCGTCGCATGCGAAAATAAACATTAATAACGTTAATATTCATATTCGTTAAGTTAGGGTTTCCTATGACTACGGTAGCCGCCACATAACGTCTGCAATTTACCGTTGAATGACGTCACTGAAACGTTTAATGAAACTAAGTTCTTTCCTTAGAGAGCGTTTACGTAAAGTCAAATCTCGGTGCCATTCATGACAGCCTTCACTGTGGTTTTTATGTGGCGGCCACTCTCTCTCTTTCTCTCTCTTAAGGCTCTTCTAGGAGACCCTAGCTTTAGCGACACACTTGCTCTCATTCACTTATACGAATATGGAAATTACGTTCGTGAGAATAAGGTTAATTTTCTAATGAAACGCTTACTTGTATAATTAGCCTTAATGTTCCCACTGCTGGGACACAGGCCTCTCAGTGAGAGGGAGTGAACCGTAGTCCACCAAGCGGGCCCAGTTCAGGTTGGTATATGTCATAGTCATGTCTTCGAATTTCTGGCTCTAGGACATGCCGGTTTCCTTACAATGATTTCCTTCACCGTTTCGAGAGCATTGGTGATGAAATAATTTACACAAAGTAAAGCGCCTGTCTGGGTTCCAACCTACAACTCGAGTCGCGGAGACGGCCACCACTGCTCAACGCTTACTGCAACTTATCAAAGAAAACATAACAGTGCGCTGTACGCTCTATGTATCTTGCCCTTAGACTGTTTTGCAATAGTAAAGCTGCAGGTATTTATGCTTCACGCCCCTAACCACCGCAGGAGGAGACGCCCTGGGCGTCGGGAATCGCGAGCCGATTTTCGGCCACCGTAGGCGCGGGATAGCGGACGGTGAGCAATGGGTAGCTCGCCATCCGATAAGGACCAGGCTCGGGTCGGTGGCGCGTTGTGCTCCACGCGCGCCTCAAAGAGATGTCAGCAGAATTGACGCGGTCCGCTAGGGCCGATGCCTGCCGGGGTTGCGAAGAAAACTGAAAGGGTGATCGTGGCCCCCGGCAACGGGGCACCTGAAGGAACACGGGTGGGTTTTAGTCAGTAAGTCTGACATACCCTCTCGCTCCACCCAGAGCGGGAGGAGTTATTTGATAATTTCCCACCCAAAAAAAAAGGTATTTATGCTAGTCGCACTTGTAATTAACTTCTCAAATGAAAAGCAGTTTAAGATTCCTGAGCTGAGCTGAACTGCGAGGTAACTTTAGATTCACTTTGAAGAAAACCGCGCTTTACTTTGTGTAAAGCACCGTCTTTTACATGTAAAATTCTGACTTTATTGCTTGGTTTTAATTTAACATAGGTGAGGTGTCTTTTTTGATAGGTTATCGTGAGCTATGATAATGATGAATTATTTTGAACCTACCTACAAAAAACCGTGATAGTGATGTGCTTACTAATAAGATTTTCGCCCTTTTCTAATCGTTTTATTGGTTTTTTAGCCTCCCAAATTTTTTTTATTTCTACAAGTTTCTATTTATCAAGATGGAAAACGCAAGATTTTGGACAAAACATATATTTGAGATTTCTCATTGATAGGACGACCTATCGATTTGAAACGTTAAATACTTGTTCTTATGATTTTTTAATAATACCCACAATAAAATATTTGGTAATAGGCTCGCCCCCTATTACATGGGACTTAAACATAACAGGCAAAATGTGGGTGTACCTGCTACCTACGCCTCTGTCACCACCCTTAACGGGAATTACAAAGCGTGATGTTGTTATATAAATATAAAATACTAGCTACGCCCCATTTATAATAATATATATTATTGTAGGAAAAAAAATCATGTACAGAAAATCATAAGATTGATTTCAATACCTTCTCTGTACTACATACCAGGGTGTAAATCTAACGAGCATAGTTTCCAATCTCGGGCGCCCGCATGCACGCAATCAGTTACCGAAAAGTATCGGACATCTATGTTGCGAAAGATTTCACATTGATCTGTATTTGAGTAGGCATTTACACTGTTACATAATTACTTCTGTAGATAAAGCAGTGTTTGTAAAGAGTTTTTCTTCAAGCTATTGTAAGAGGCGTTTAAAGGAACTGGCGTAATACCTTTCAAATTCCTCTAGCTTTCCAGGAAAACGTCCGTAACAGACAGAAAATTCGACGCAAGAGTGGTTTTGTAAGGTTCCGTTTACGTTTATAAGGTACTTAAGTCTGAAATTATGGTTCATATGAATTTGACATTTGGAAAATAAATTCGACCAAGCTTGCTAGGAATGGATACAAATGTAAAGGCAATGTGCTTGTAGTTAAAAGCACTGCGGAATTTCCTTTGATATTTACATTGCAGTTTTAATTTTTCTTTAAAAAAACATCTACAACAGCTTTCAAGAATACTGTTAAAATGTTAAAGTCCTCGGATAATGGGGGCTAGTGAGAGCATCTGAAAAAAACACAGGACAAGATTATGACGTCACTCGGAGAAAATAGAAAGCGAGCGAAACAAAACACCAGTGACTGCATCAGACGGCAGCCGGCCAGTATGACGCTCAGTAGACAAATATTGCAGTAAGTCTGTATAAAATATACTAGACTCCAATACAAACAAGACTTTTGGGACAGATTTCAAGTCGAGAAGTGGCAAGTCTGACGATTTTCCCAAGCTTTCGCAGCATTGAAGTTTCTATTACATACAGTGCACCTCATCATTTTATTCGAGAATTGCAAGTTCACATTGTCTAAACTAATATTATAAAGATATTTTTTTTATGTTTGTTTGTTACGCTTTCACACTAAAACAGCTGAACAGATTTGGATGAAATTTGGCACATGGGTAGACCATTACCTGGGTTAGGACACAAAATACTTTTCCTCCCGATATTTCCACGGAATCGGGACTAATGTGGATGGAACTGCGTGTGCAGCTAGTCAATTATTTATCCGCTGTTTTATGTAAAATCATAATGGACAAATCGGCCAAACTATTTCAATGCATATTTAAAGCGATCAATACATAATTTTTTCCTTTTTAAGTCCAAAATATTTGAAAATAAGCAATTATAAGACAACCTTCTGTTAAAATATCTGTATGATGTGACGACGAACTCGTAGAATTTTTTATAAAGTGCATCTTCTGCCTGTGCAAAAACTGTTTTAAAAACATGAAGTGGATACTTATGATGATCCTTAAAAAAAGAAATAAACATTTTAGTAGCCGTCCATTGATTCTTTTTATTGGTTTTTGCTTCAGCCAAAACAATGGGATTTATATTTCATGCAGACGGCGCAAAATCATGAAATTCACAGAGCTGCTGAAAGATCTTAGAGGGGAGGGGTGGTGTTTTAGGCCTATTTGCTCCACAAATCTCTTGACACATTTATCACTAAAATAATTTAAAACATCGTTATCTTTCTAACAATCGTTTGAAGATGACAGATCAGTCAAAGAGATTTTTTATTTTTATTTTATTTCATATGGGAAAACTATAAATATTAAAAACTAGCTTCTGCCCGTGACTTCATCTATGATGAAGAATTGGGCTATCCAATGAAAAAAGATTTTTTCAAATCCGACTGCTAGTTCCGAAGATTATCCCTACATACAAACACATTTTACCTATTTTAAGTAAAGATTTATTTTAATTTAGGTAAAGATTTATTTTTATTTAAGTAAAGATTTATTTTAATTTCATTTATTAGGGGAAAACAAACAGTAGTATATTAATATTATTGAAGTGTTTGGTGGTACGGGCCTTAGTATTTTATATGAACCAATATTTTAATTCTTTTACGTACCTACGCTCAGTAGGTACGTGAAAGCACTTAATTCAGTTCCTAATGAAAGTATCGCTAATACCTCGGACCCAAAAAGTCACCTCCCACCACTATTACATTATAATTTGATCATCTATCGACAAGTTAAGCACAACACTAACCTATGCCAAGTGTTGTTATGTGAACGGAAATGTTATTGCTTTGGCTAGCCGCCATATTGTGTGACTCGGCGACTTAGTCTTGGCGAGAACAAGTTGTTTCGAGACTTCATCGCTCATGTGCTGGTGTTTAATATATTCTGATCAGTATAGAATATATTCACGAACGTCTGACAAATGACTTAACATTATTGGTTTGGTAGGGTAATTGGATTTGTCAGTTTGCTCGTGTTATACTTAATTGAATATTCAGTAGCAACTGGTAAGACTGGAAACCGTAATATTGGAATTGTACACGCAAGCTTTTTGTTCAATAAAGATTTTTACTAGCATACTAATGAATGTTTTAAATAATTAATTGATACTTCGACAGTAAGAGCGGTTACGCAGTATGTTCGATCCGAATCCGAGAAATGTCGGTCCGAAGTAGCCATAGTACTATTTGTATAAGGGGTTGCGCACTAGATCCGACCTCTGTCCGTCCAAATTTAGAACATTACCAATTCGGTTTGAACTTGGATCTTGAATTCGGATTTGGATCGGATCTGGATCGGACGTAGTGCGTAACCGCTCTAAGACTATGTGAACTTTATAATGTCTATCGAACTCTTGAGGAAGTTTTTTTGTGGTTTGCATATTTCCTAATATTATGAATATTACATAACAACACGCCTGTAATGGCCGAAGGGTTACGCAAACGAACGGTTAGGACAAAAAAAAAGATAGATGGACATATTGGAATATTCAACGACTCGTTTTCGTAAGTCATTTGTCTCGTACATACCGTCCAGATATGAAATAATTTTGAGTTAACTTGATTTAGAATTGACAAATTTCTGTGTTAATTCTTTAAAAAAAGAAAACAATTACAGCTGAAAAACTGAAGATAACATTAAGCTATACCTAATTCATAAAAATCTTTCAACCGGACTCAGAGAGTGAACTTTGAGAAGAAAAAAGTGTGTAGGAAAACAACGCTTTAATTGAGTCGATCGTACTATCAACGAAGTTACTAACAAAACTAAGGAGGATAAATTGGTTAGAAAAGTTACATAAAAGTTTGCAATCCAACATGAACTATCGTCTAATAATGACCATCAACTAGATGTTTTACCTGAAAACAGGAAATTTTCTCTCTCTTTGTGTGTTTGTACCAAAATGGCAATAATGAAACACTTTTGGCATAAAATGAACCCAATGGCTGTTTGTGTATGTCAGTTTAAATGTTTGTAAACGCACCCACAATACAGGAGAAATTCCTAATGTGGGGCAACAAAAAAAAATTTATGATCCAAATCAATCTGCCTAGCCTTTTCCCAATTATGTTGGGGTCGGCTTCCAGTGTAACCGGACGCAGCTGAATACCAGTATTTTACATGGAGCGACTGCCTATCTGACCTCCACAACCCAGTAACTGGGTAATACAATACCCCTTGCTAACACTGGTTGTCAGAATTTCGGGCTTCTGACGACCCGTAACGACTGTCAAAGATCCACGAATGACAGCCGGGACCAACGGCTTAACGTGCTTTCCGAGGCACGGAGGTGTCTCGGTATGTAAAGATGGTCACCCATCCACGGACCAACCCCGGCAAGCTTAGCTTAACCTGATAGATCGACCCATGCGGCTGTTTTTATTACTTAGCCACGAGCTCTTCCAATATAATGAACGAAATAAGAAGAAAAAAATGAACCAAATAATTAACAAATAAAATGAGAAAATATTCCTTAAATTATTCACACTTAAGAATATTAATCAAAGCCAAATGACCACTAGAGAGCAATCAATTAATTTCAACACAATCTGACATCTGGCTATTGATATCAATTGTCTTGAGCAATCAGCTGACGGCATCAAGTAGCCGAGATTAATATAACTTAATTTGTGTACAAAAGGCAACAAATTATTCTCATCTAACAGCGATATTAATTAGATGAAACGATATTTCTCGAGTGAAGCAAATAAATTGTTACACGGCGAATAATCGTTTATTGTGGTGAGCAAGCATTTGTCTTAATGTGCTTCATATGTTTTATTTTGCTGCTAATACTTGTCTTGATTTGCCATCATTTTTAAAAGCTTAGTCAATTTTGTCATCTAGCATAATTAGCCTATCAGTGCCAACTGCTGGGACACAAGCCCCCTCTCTGTGAGAGGGAGTGGCCCATAATACACCACGCGGGTTAAGTGCGGGTTGGTGGATGTCACATGTCTTCTTGGTTCTAGCACATGCCGGTTTCCTCGAGCACAGTCACTGGTGATAAAATAAATTACACAAAGTAAGTGCCTGCCTCGGTTGAAACCCAAGACCTCCGACACTTAAGTCGGGGGCAGTTACGGCTGCGCTGAGCCACCACCACTGTTTTTATCAGTTGTCTAACCATATTTCAAGTTTTTAATTTCGTTGTTGTATTCTATTTAATTACTCATAGCAACTAACGTGAGATAATAAAAAATCAATCTGTCTAGTCTTTTAGGGCAGAGGCACGGAGGGTCTCGGCATGTAAAGATGGTATATCCACGGACCAACCCTGGCAAGCGTAGCCTGATGGATCGACCCGTGTAGCAGTTATTACTTAGCCACGAGCTTCTCTATCGAGCTCTCGAGTTTAGACAATACATTACTGATTAATATCTCAGAAAATGTGGTGTGGATTTCAGTAACTTTGCAGTAGAATAAAGGAGAAGAACGACACTAAAGGTTATGCGACTATATCATGCAACATCTGCATACTGCGCCGGTCGTAATTTAAAATTCTGCCTCAATGGGTGGACACATGCTCGCGTGGCATCAAATTTTCTAAGAAAATTTCGTTCCATTGAAAATTTTAGTCCGAATATCGCGTGAAAATCTTTTCCATCATTTTACTTTATGGGTATAACAAGCCTGAAAGGAAGCACCTGGTCGATACTCAAATCGGATAAAAAGAAATAATATTGAACTTTTGGGCCAGAAAATTCTCAGCTAAAGCCGGTCGCAAGGACGTACCTACATTTCTACATTTCGGTCTGGGTACCCCTTTGGAATAACTGTGGAGGTAGATGTAGACAATATAGACATGACAGTTATTAAATTACCTCCGAGTCTTCTCAGAGGATTTTAAAGTGCCATACGAATATAGAGGCTACTATTGAGGGGGACGTAACTCACGTACTTAACCTAGAAGGGTTCACGAATTGGTTTAATCAACAATATTACTGTAGTTATGTAGAGATGAAATAAAGAAAATCGAGGAATTTATTTATTTAAACTTTTCACACACAAAATGGTACAAAGGCGGACTTAATGCCTTAGGCATTCTCTACCAGTCAACCAAGGGTGGTGAAGAGATTAGAAATCAAAACATTAAAGCTACAGTAATCGCAAAATAAAAGGAAGTTGTGTAGTAGTGAGCATCTCTGCGTCGTTCTATATATTATACTAGAAATGCATTCATAGTAACCTAATCTCAAAATAATCTGACATGCCCATGAACATAAAAATTTTATATCGACAAATTATTAAACCATCCCGACAAATAATCATTCCCATCTCCTTCTTTGAAGCCGTCATTTTCCTCAAACAACGCCGAACAAACACAAGTTCTAGAAATCAATTCATATATAGACACACAATCATAATTTAATATCATACTGCGCAAATATGCGCTCAAGTTGAAGTCGAACGCTATTTCCAAGGAACTATAGTCTCGTATATGAGGATATTGGAAAGGAAGGAAACAGCCTTCTAACATTACGGAAAGTAGGCTCGGAGTTCCGTATACAGTACGATTTACACCGGCAGGCGTGCATCGGGTCGCATCGGAGCTCATTTTACTGTTAAAGGAAATTGAAGCGTTGTTAAAGTAGTTAAATGCCATACTTGCATTGAATTTACAGTTTGGAACCCGGTCATATCCGCACGCATGTCGCTGTAGTGCGGTAGCAGGTCGGATCCTTGCGAACGCGGTCGGATGCGTTCGGCTGCCATTGACTTTAGTCGGCTCCGTTCAGGTACTGCCGCGCTCGAATGTCGTCGCCGGCCGGCAAGTTGAAGCACTACTGCATGCTAATTGCATAACACACTTTCCGAGGATTTTGAAGCAATCCCTAATTAATTGCTATATAGTTTGAAAAATTCGTCTGGTCAACAACGTAAATGACGCAATAAACATGGCGGAACTGTTAAAATGAAAAGCATTGAGATCAATTGACATTTTATGTGTGCTACGCAATTACCGCGCTGGTCGCTTTAGTCATGAAAGCGTGCCGGTGAATGCACAAAGCACGTGGCCAAGTTCCAGCGGATTTTAGCAGTCGGGTTGACGCATTCGCCTTCCGCCCCGTGCGCGCGCATCCGCTACGACCGGTGTAAATCGTACTTATCGCGTGTCACCACCGCTGATATGTGTTTCAATTCGTGTCGCACGATTTTATAGGTTGTGGTGGGTTCAGAAGGAAAATTGAGCTCTGATTTGTGTTAAGGCTTGAATGTTGGGGTTAAAGATAGTAATGTGGGTTAGGGTGGCGTATTGTTATTGCAAATTAATAGTCTCACAGTTTGTTGACGTTTTAAAGTTTCGCGTAGAATAAAATAATGTAGGCCCCGTTTCGTTTTCTTTTTTTGAAGCCTTCAACAGTTTAATAAATAATAATAACAAATCGTTTATTGGGAACAAAAAACAAATACATAAAAAGACAAAAATCTTAAACGATGGTAGCTGCAATAGTTAAAACTGTGGCGCAGCTACCAACGCCCGACTCCTAGTGAGAAGGTAGGTTGTTCCAAGACGAATACATAAGAAAGCTATTTTAATAAATATTTTAAAGTAAGTAAAGTAAGTTGGGTAAGCATTCCTTGTGGTATCTGTCTCTTTCTCCCTCAGTTCTTAACTCTTGAACTGAAATCGTAAATCTCGTGTTAGCTGTTAGTTGTGATCAATTTATGAGTCATAGCAACACTCAATCTTTAGGGACTGTCCAATGGGTGGCCAGTATCCTTTCTCTCTCCTGCTAGTAACAATTTTATAGAGATGTCATCAATCGGATTAGCTCATGTACTGTAAGGCTCCGAACAAACGGGCCACCGACCACAGCCACCGGTGGCTGTCGCGCGCCACGTTCTTTGGTACCGAGAAAACGAAGGTCGGTGGCTGCCACGAGTGGTCGGTGCCCACTACTAGTAGTCGGTGTCCGCTACAATTTGTAACGAATACAAAGCGAAGCGAGTGAAGTAGCGAGTGGTCGCCACCGGTGACCTGTCGCGGAAACTGAGTCACGAGTGGCCACCACCGATGGCGTGTCGCGGACACTAAGTCGCGAGTGGACGCCACTCGCTACACGTGTGCGGCGATTCTATATGAAATGTTTTAAAAATAATGTAAATAGCTTGTCGCCAGCCACCGGTAGCTGTGGTTGGCGGCCCGTTTGCGTGGAGCCGTACATTGGAGTATGTACAGCCAGCAACAGAAATTGTTCCGTCTCATACGACGTAATGTTTTTCGACGGCTCATTAGTGTTCAGTGGATTAAACTTCCAAACAACAAACTTGCCTCTTAGTCTAATACTCTAGTTTGCGATTTATTTAAGTATTAGGATGTTCTGTTTAGAATTTACCTGAAGGTTATTAACGTTTCTGGCTGCGGAAATGAATTAAATAATAAAAAAGACACGCACACGGCACAAGAAGATTGCAGCAATTTACTCTTTTCAATATCTAAGTATTAATCATTAAGATAAACAGTCTAAGATATAGTTCTCAGACCTCGCTCGAATAATAAAGTGGATTAAATCCACTATGAAAACTGATGACGTAATAACACAAATAACGTGAATTTTAAAGGGAATTTTATACATTGCCTGCATAACAAGCATGTGTGAAGACTACATGTGACGCCTGTTAGCAATGTACCTATAGGAAATGATTGACACAAATTGGGCGTATCGCCTGACTGACGTTATTGGATACCCACCACAATTTCCCACTAAATGTGATATGGTTGGGGTCTATCGATTAGTATTTTGAGTTCAATCGTTAATAATTGTGATGCAGTTTGGATTTCAAAGTAATTGTCATACCGTTTAATTTTATTTAGCGTCATTTTGACTCGTCCATCGACTGTTACGTTGTGCCTAAAACGTACACATGTCTTAGTTAACTGCACTGCAGCAAAGAAAAATATTATATTTTTCCCCACGTCCCTATATTCGAACAACGCTGAACAAACTCTTCAAATTAATTAAATAACTGCAAAGATTGAGAAAGTCGTTATTAAAACTTATATAACCACTTAAAAAAATCTACCGGATCGAGCCGCAAAATTGCTGCCAAATGCTAAAAATAGAACAAAAGTTCAACATTTCTGAATCGTTTTAGTGAAGGAGTTTGGTCGAAATTCGACAAATTAAAAGTTTTAGAAACGGCTTCCTTCATCGTAACTTGTATATTTTACGACGATTAGAGACTGTAAGGAAAATCAGCTCGTTACCAGACTTTATGACAGAAGTGCCGACTAATTCCAATTTTCGATTGTTTGCAATCCACTGGTTTTAAACTGTTCCTATATTTTACCTGCAGATTTAATAAACGGTGGTAAATCGGTTATGCACGCTACTGTTTATAATGCTTAGTTACTTATTCTCCTCTACTGTGTCGTGAAAGGCAGTGGCTATAGCAAATTGCTCATGCTCATAATGAAATATATGGCCGGATGCAGCGTCTTGCCGTACGCCTCATCACGATTATTTTTATAATAATGCACTCATGTGGTGTCTTTGAAACGCTCACTGCAGCTTTAACAATACCTACTCTGTGAAGTTCAGCGTGTGTGTGTGTGTGCGTGTGTGTGTGTGTGTGTGGCGTTTAATAGGAGATCCCAGCCTAACTATTGTCACGTTGTAACAATCCAGATTGAGGAGGTACCTCATTCTGGATACCTAACCACCGTAAGTTCTAACATTTCACTGCAGGCGGGGCATTATTTTCATGCAATTTTTTTAGTACTCATAGGTAAGAAAATAATTATCAAAACTGTGAACAAAAACGATATTTTAATCTATTCTATTTATTTGTGTGCTATAATGAAAAAATACGAGTAATACCTGCAAAATTTCGTAAATAACGAACCGTAGAGAATAGGAACCGAACATCAAGAGAATGTGTTATTTCAGCTCACAATCTCACATAACCGGTAAATAGCCGGGTCTGCTTGTGTCAACAGTATCTATACCGCCATTGTCAATCGTAGGCCATTTGTAATGTTTTATTGAGGTCAACACTTTGTTAGTTATTGGTAGCTTTGGTGGTGGCAATAGGGAGTGTTCTCGAGCGATTGGCGAAATTTATAACCGGTGTTGTTGGAGTTGTGTGAAATACACTACCTACTTGAGATGAAGAATGACGAAGAGTCAATTCCTTGTACACTCTCAGATAGGTTGTGGTTTGAGGTACTTTTCAACATTTTTCCATACAGGTGGTCCGAGAAACGACGTCCTAAGAAAAAATTAAAAAGTCTCTCTCCAAGGGCTTCCTGAAATACCCCCATGTATGTTCAGCGATTGTTCATAGTTTAGGAGCTAGACGGTTTTTATTCTATTTTTTGTTTGGCAAATTCTCACTTAACTTCAGATTTTGTTATTTTCCTCTTTCTGTGTTAGGTACATTTTTTGAAAAATATTTTTTTCACTATAAATCCGTTTTTATTAAAAGTAAGTATGAAAAATACATGTTTTACCATGTTCAAACTCCAATTTCACCAAATAATGTCCCGAAAAGTACTTATTTTTGGATTGTTTTGGAAAGCTGACGGCGATCCCTCAGCTTTTTATAAAACTACTTTGGGGTCTTTGCTACCCTTAATTTTTATTTTTTTTTAAGACTGACAATCTCGAACGAATCTTGTCGAATAAAAAAAATCCCGTTAAGCTAAAATTATGTCACTTTGGGTAACGTTAAGATAGATAGTATTTTTTATCGATCGTAGACCACAATTTAAGGATTTGATCTTGAAAATACGACACAGAAATAGAAAAATAAAAAAGTGGGTAGTCAAGTGAGAATTTCCAAAACAAAAGAAACCATCTAGCTTCTAAACTATAAATAATTGCTGAACATACATGGCAGTATTTCGGAAGCCCTTGGAGAGAGGCTTTTAAAATTTTTCCTTGGGCTTCGTCGTTTCTCAGGCCACCCTGTATAGATTTAGACCCGCTTACACCTCAAATCACTAAATGTATTTAGCGCTAAACAGATTTAAAACATCACTCTCTGTCATGACTAAAACAATAATATGTTTAGCACTTAACGCAATTAGTGATTTTTCGCAACTGGCCTTTTCAGTAACCCAAAGACAAGCACAAGAATACTCCCTCGACCACAGATTCGAACTTATCTATATTAGTCAGAGAGATTTGCCGGTTGATCATAATTACTTTCGCAACCGCATTTCCTCTAATGATTTCATTCACTCTCTTATGGGAATGCGCTTACTAATTTATTGCTTGCTACTTACAATGTTTTTTCGACGTATAGTAGATTTAGAATTCTTATTTTTCTGATATTTGCCGAGTTATCTTAATCACTACGACATCGACATCTCGGCAAAGAGATTTAAAAAAAATGCAATTTTACCAAAGAGATTAAAAATACCCGGCCCAGTGTGTGTCGGACCACGCACAATGATGGGTTCCGTAGTTGGTATGAATCTATCCCAAAAACAAACTTAACACTTTTTTCTTTACTGTTTTGTGCTGCCTGTGAGAGCTTTCTGCCAAATTTCATGATTCTAGGTCAACGGGAAGTAATTTGTAGAAATTTAATTTTTAAAATATGTGTCTTGTCTAATTTTTATTTTAAAATATGTGTCATAAATGACCATATTTTTTTATTGCGTTGAGTCAGAAACTTGATGTTTTTAGAGCTCCGAGGGATCATAGACTTACGTATTTGGTGTTCATTTCAACTTGATACCTTCACGCGTTCCTGAGAAAAAGGGTCTTGACAAACTGACACCGAAGTGATCCTATAAGAGTTACTTCTTTTCCTTTTGAGGTACGGAATCCTAAATATAGGCAGTCATGGGGACTGCCGACTGAAGAAGAAACTAAAAACTGGTATTAGCGCCATCTAGATTCTATAGTACAGCACTACGGCGCGAGCATGTCAATGACATCCCCTACCAAAAATCGCTCAATGCAATCTATAAAGAACTTTTCTCAAAAAATAAAAAACTCTTATTGCACCATGTGCAGAAGTATGCACCGGAAAAAGGTAACCGAATATTATTGGTAGGTACTATGTCTGGGTTTTTAGCCTACACGGTCACCATTTGAGAACTAGTAAAATTGAGGATTAAAATTATGTTTATTTTAAGTAACATCTATAATTGTTTCAATTCCCCAAGTTATCACCGGCCTACGTCACCCATTCTCATGTTATTGCATCTAGTCAGCTAGAATCCGAAGGCAGAGGTTATAAACAGTTTTATAGTTTCTATCTGCAATAATGAAACCATCGTTATCCGGTGATACGGTGTATTAAAGTCGGTGCCTATACGTCCCGTTTACGGTTTCTTGTCACAATTTTATAGTAGAATATAGGAAATAAGCGTAAAATACGGGAAGGGTGAAAATTGGATTATTTTATTATTTATGTTTGCAATTGAATTGGTAAAATGACGATATTAAAGAAGAAAAAATAAATAGGATATCGGAATCACTTTTACACGTCATATTAAAATAATATTAAAAATAAGCCAGTTGAATTCGGCGTTTCCTATCTGACTACTCTGAGAAGAAAGGCCGAAACAAACTCAGAGGTCACAGTCTCTTTTAAATTCCAGACATAATCTTGGTCAGGCCATATGAGGACCATGTAGATTAGTATCTGAAATGGTCTTTTAAACCACACAGATTTGAGTGGACCTGTCCAGTCAGTGCAAGCATTTGTCAGTAATCGCGGAGCTCAATTCAGAACGTAAGGAGCTCAACTCGACGAATAATACCAAAGAAAGGACATTTGGGTAGGCCGCATAAACTACTCAAACTGCCAGACCATAATTAAAACTAGCTGAGAAATGAAAATAATAATGATATCCACACAGTCCTTATATTCACAATAATTAATTAAAATAATATAATACTTTACAAAGTAATCATTTCATTTTGAATATAATTTTCAACAATGTCAATGTGTATATAAAACTGGTATATTTTGATGATTTTATATAATAATTCTAGAATTCCCTACAGAGTTTTACTTATTTAAAATTAAGAAACTAAAACAAAAGTAGTTAGGCGAGCCAGCAAAAATAAATTAGTTTAATTTTTTAATTACAAAATGGTGACCATCATTACTTAACAGCGCTCGAACTAAGAAGGATTAGAAGTCGCGTAATAAATGATCCATCAGGCGAATCTTAATTTGTTTAAAAGAAAAACTATACTATTTTCAATGCAGTGTAGATTTTAAGGCTACAGTAATTTATTAGTAGTCTAGTGAAATATTGCACTTCTTTCACTACCACTCGTTCCCCGTTTCGTTTGAAAAAGGACAGAAAAAGTGAATAAAAGAGGTCTTTCCAGGACTTGAAGTTTTTTCGACGAGACTAAGAGCCATTACTGTTGGATAAATAAACAGTTTTATCTATTTATAGTCAACGGTGAGGTGACTGAGTATCTCTTAAAAACTTTTTTCATAGTCTTAGTCTGTCGTTAATTAATTTTTACTTCATTACAAACGCTTACAATTTAGTTACGTAGATTTTAGGTCAAGTTTTTTCTTGGTTATAGGTTGTTTACGATGTTATAATTAGTAAAAATAGTTTGTTGTTTTTGTGTATGGAGATAAGTTTAGCCTGGTGGGGTTCTGCCTAAAATTAGATACCTTCTACTATTTCATGTACTTAGTTTTTGAAGTGAAAACTTCTTTAGACGCGTTGAGCATTTTTGAGATGGGACTAAACCATTGATTTCGCGACATTGTAACGACACCAGCTTTTGACCATTAAAAAGACATCAACGCGTTGATTACCGCGGTGCCGATTTTTTTTAAAGTTTTCATTTCTGTCGGCACTCCCGGAGTGCCACTGTTTTTTTTTTGTGATCCCCTATTTTCTCACTGCTACACGAAAGTCTCTCTCATAAACTTCTACATAACTTTATTTCGTCTGATATAATTATATCAGTATCAAGCTACCGAATTTCTTATCATCTACAACTATATTTTCCCTTTCTTTTCGAAATATTGATGGTTACATCACTTTCACAATACCATCCTTCACCAATATTACTTTTTCTTTCAATTTTACTATTACACATCGTGAATTCAATTAGTGAAACGATCCATAAAAAATGGTACTTATTATTTTCCTACGAATCATTGTACTATGTAATATGAAATCTCGACGCTATGAGATTCCATACCTGAACGTTCCTCCATTATGTGAAGGCAAAAGGCATTTTTGAATCATTGGATATTAATTTCCTTCTATACCGGCTATAAATTGAATGAGAGAATTATTTTATGAAAATACGTATTAGGACGTTGTGGTTTTGACATAATATAATTTTGCGATAGGTACTTATCTAAATACAGGCTGTATCGGAAAGGTGTGGTTAAATAACTAAACAAACTGAACAGCATTCTCCATGGGACCAACATCATAATCGAGAAAATATTATCAGCTTTCCCGTACAAAGCTTCAATACCTACTCGACCCAAATGTATGGGACGGCTGATAATTTTTTCTCGATTACGATGTTGGTCCCGTTGAGAAAGTTGGTCTGTTTGATGGTCTGTACCACACTCTTTTAAAGACCACACCATTCTGATACACCCTGTATAGGTAAATTGTGTTGTGATTTCACTTCTGAGAAGGAGTAGTAATGAGAACCTTTAATGCTGAAAATATATCTGATTAAACTGCGGTCATTGAACACTATAATAGTCATCTAATGATCATTGACTCAGAATACTTACGTCTGTATTAATATTCAGGAAGATTCTGGGAATATCAGCAACATCAGCTGGAATCAACGACGATACTCTGCATGCACCATAACGGTGAACGTCCACTGTTCCACAACGGCCGCAACGCACGTACATCACGCAACGTATTGAACGAATTTGCTGATGTTATGCGTCCACTGTATGCGGAGATTACCTCTTCTTTGCAAAGGAGACGGGCGAATTTGGGCCTAACGTTACACAAATGAAATATATATCAATATTTTGTTTCAGTTTTTTTGTGTCAATTGTAAAATATTAAGCAGTTTTATAATGGGATAAGAAATTAAATATTTTTAACCCTAGAAGCCCAATCTACGTAAATTTGACGTATACCGCGGCGAAATATCTCTGTCTCTTTCACGTTTACCGTCGGATCGCCGCTAACTTCTGAACCAACTCAGTAGCCATTGAGACCTCGCAGGACACAGTTGCGTCATCTCGGTAAGTGCCGCCATTTTGTTGTAATAGAGAGGTTGCACGTCATTTTGACGTATAATTGGGCTTTGTGTAACTTTTGAAATTGTTTTAATTTTTTATTTTTGTGATTTATTTGAGTTAATCGTATAGTTTCGTTACATTTTTCATATAATATTAATATTTTCAGGTTGAATACAAAATGGAGTCCCGTCAACGGCTAAACCAGGACGAAATAGCTACAATTTTAGAAAATGATGACGATTATTCTCCGCTGGATTCGGATTCCGAGGAAGAAGATCGTGTAGTTGAAGATGATGTCTGGAGTGATAACGAGGACGCGATGGTCGACTTCGTTGAAGATACAAGCAGGCAAGAGGACCCCGGTAACTATATTGCTTCTCGGGAATCGCCTAATCTTGAGGTAACTTCATTGACTTCACACAGAATAATTAGATTGCCTCAGCGGTCAATACGTGGAAAAAACAACCATGTATGGTCAACTACAAAGGGACGTACGACGGGAAGGACTTCTGCTATCAATATTATACGCACAAATAGGGGACCAACGCGAATGTGTCGCAATATTGTTGACCCATTGCTCTGTTTTCAACTTTTTATAACAGACGAGATAATTCATGAAATAGTCAAGTGGACAAACGTCGAGATGATAGTAAAACGACAAAATTTGAAAGACATTTCAGCAAGCTACAGGGATACAAATACAATGGAGATCTGGGCGCTAGTCGGAATTCTCACTCTGACGGCTGTTATGAAAGATAACCACCTCTCAACTGATGAGTTGTTTGACGCTACATTCTCTGGCACCAGATATGTATCAGTAATGAGCCGAGAGAGATTTGAATTCCTAATAAGATGTTTGAGAATGGATGATAAAACACTGCGACCAACTCTTCGTAGCGATGATGCTTTTTTACCGGTGAGAAAAATATGGGAGATTTTTATCAATCAATGCAGACAAAACTACGTTCCTGGCAGTAACTTGACTGTAGATGAGCAATTGTTGGGTTTTCGCGGCCGTTGTCCATTCCGGATGTATATTCCTAATAAACCGGATAAATATGGCATAAAATTTCCCATGATGTGTGACGCTGCCACAAAGTTCATGATAGATGCCATACCTTACCTTGGTAAAAGTACGAAAACAAATGGTTTACCACTGGGCGAGTTTTATGTAAAAGAGCTGACTAAAACAGTACACGGCACAAATAGAAATGTTACCTGCGACAACTGGTTCACGTCTATCCCATTAGCCAAGAACATGCTCCAGGCTCCATACAACCTAACAATAGTAGGAACCATCAGGTCTAACAAAAGAGAAATACCTGAAGAGATCAAGAATTCTCGCTCACGGCCGGTAGGATCCTCAATGTTTTGCTTTGATGGCCCTTTGACCTTGGTTTCCTATAAACCAAAGCCGTCGAAAATGGTATTTTTATTGTCTTCCTGTGATGAAAATGCCGTTATCAATGAAAGTAACGGAAAACCGGACATGATATTGTTTTATAATCAAACAAAAGGCGGCGTTGATTCCTTTGATCAGATGTGTAAGTCTATGTCTGCTAACAGGAAGACTAATAGGTGGCCGATGGCAGTCTTTTACGGGATGTTGAATATGGCGTTTGTGAACTCCTATATAATATACTGTCACAATAAGATAAATAAACAAGAAAAACCAATGAGCCGCAAAGCATTTATGAAAAAATTAAGCACAGATCTGACGACACCTTGGATGCAAGAACGACTACAAGCACCTACTTTGAAGAGGACTCTACGCGATAATATAACAAATGTTTTAAAAAATGTGGTACCGCCATCTCCAGAAAATATTAGTGATGAGCCAGAACCAAAGAAACGACGCTATTGTGGATTTTGTTCATATAAAAAAAGGCGAATGACCAAAGCGCAGTGTTGCAAATGCAAAAAGGCTATATGTCGAGAACACAATATTGATGTTTGTCAAGACTGTATATAAAGACTGTTTTTTTCTAAGAGACTTATAAAGTATTATTACAAGTTGATTTAATTTTATGAAAACATTTAAAACTAGTTGATTTTTTTTATAATTACATAATTTTAAGAAAAAGTGTTAGAGGCTTGATTTTTTTTGTTGATTTTTTTCTAAGATTTGATTAAAGTGCCATAATTGTGTTAATAAAGAGTATTTTTAACTTAAAATGTATTTAATTATTAATTAAAACTTCAATTATGATAACTCATGCAAAAATATAGTTCATTAATAGAAAAAAATAGGAAAACTCTGAAGTTTTATTTTTACACGTAATTTTTACGTATGATTGGGCTTTATAGCTAATTAAATATGATTGGGCTTCTAGGGTTAATCAAATTAATACTGACTTACCTTATTTTCATATTAAAACAATGTTGCCATATGATATAGGTAAGCTAATAGATATACCATCGATTATTATTACAAAAATAGAATGAATAATTAATTAATTATTTAAAATATTAATAATTATTCTTTATTACATAAGTTTCAATAAAACACATATATTTTTAAAATAATGGTTTATATAATGGTCGTAAAAATGAATTGCTTCATAAATCGATTTCACAATCGATTGTCAATGTTTTAATATACAGGCAACAAAGCGGAACTTACGTCAATGTCAGTGTTAGGTCAAAAACTCAAACGTCAATCATCACATCATTCGCTTCGTTTGTTGTCTTTGCGGCGGTATGTTAGTGGATATTTTCTGTTGTGTTTTCGTGTGCTATAATTATTAATATTCGATCAGTGATCTAACGACTTTGGCTACGTATAAAGCATTCTGACGGTTATTGCTTTAACGAACGACACACGCATTTCTTACAACGGACTCAGAATAGACGATATTTTAATTGCTTATGTGGATGATGAATAAATCATTAAAAGAGAAAGTATTTTTGATTCATACTCCCTTTGCTGCTACCTCTAGAATCTAGTTGGAAGGCGTCTGAATCTTCAATGTGTCCTACAATAAATTAAGGTTAACTCTAGTCAACAATAAAGTCAAATAGTTATTTTCTTGAAGTATTATGTGAGAGCTCAGTGTATAACCTTAGGTTAGAGGTTATTTTCATACAAACCAATGTCATCCTATATTTTCTTTCTCCCATGGAGCAGTCTTAAATAATTTAGTTTTTTTTAAATGGTATTAGGGTATAAATAAAATAATGCTATAATTGTTACTGTAACATCAGGCCCAACTTTCTAGGAACTTTCGTCCGTCTCCTTTGAATATTGTCGATGTTTCAGATCATACAATTCTTCATATCTTTCTATTCATAGAATTAAAAGTGAATCATCCATTTTACAGTGTTTTTGGCGGTTTTGACCTCAATTATAGACAAAACAACGTGCGGCAGTGAGCAGTGCACGCGCTTAACTAATCCATGTAACGTCAGTTGCACGCAACATATTTTATATTCATATATGCTCTCGGTGCAAGTGGTACCGATAATGGACGGAGTGCTATATGAATTAATACAAAGCAAACCAAAAGCCGTTGCTTACCATGTGTGCGTTGCGGCCGGTGCGAACCAGTGGACGTTCACTTTCAAAGGAACATGAAAATGGGGTGAAAAAAAAAACTTTGTCTTCTATCAGTCAAGCGTTAACCAGAAGAAATATCTCCGTATAGATTAGTGAAACATTAATAAATTTTGGAACAATGAAATTGTTCGTATTTTCATTACTAAAAGCAAACACATATTTCTATCCAATATGTTTGTAGTAAGCGGAGACTAAAAACACTGAAAAAAGTGAAAAAGATATTAAATACTGCTCTCACTGATCCCAGAGCGTTTAAAAATATAGACAAGCCTGTATGTTGTTGTTAAGTGAGGAGGGGGAGGTATTGTGTACGACACTCAGGATTTTTATATAGTAGTTAGGTAGGCTACGACTCGTACTTGGATGGCTTTAAAAAATACAGTTACATAAATTGTTACTCACCTTATTATATGAAATACAAGTAACCCGACCCTTCTTCACGCGGTTTTTCGACTTGAAACATCGAGTTTTCAATATTTTAATTATAAACAGATTTATCTATATACCTTACTGTAGAAGTCGTTTTTCGTGTCTGTCTGCGTGATCGCGTTATTCTTCTAAACTACGAAACGGGTTTTGATGCGGTCTTCATACAATTTATTCCAGAAGGTTTATATTGTTTATTATACAGTACCTGGTCGACCGAGCTCTGCTCGGGTGAAAATAGATAAACATATCGTCCAGTTATACAAACAATGTATCACATTCCCAAGCCTGTGAAAATAAAGAAAACGAATTATCCCAGATATGAGACCTAGCTAGATCGATATTTCGCCCCCGTAAATCCCTTGCAACTTTCATCAAAATCGAAATCAAATCGAATTTTTCATCGAAATCGTTAGAACCGTTTTCGAGAACGTGACAAATATTGCTCATTTAATAGTATAGGATGGATATTAAACTTACATTTAAAGAAATCACGATTTTTGTCAAGTCGTAAAAAATGTGCGAACCAGGAGCGGATCGCTTATCTACAATACAATCATGATATTCAAAATAAGAATTAAGGAAAAACAAAAGAATTTCCAGCTGTACACAAAACCTCTTGCAGTCAATGAATATCTCATGAATGTAATTGTATTAACAAGGGAACATTTTACGCCGATATCACATACACACAGTCATCTATAGGGTAAGATAGCCCATAGCCACACAGGTCACGTCTGAAACATTCAGTGTGACCGAGACTGTGTGCCACATATAAAATAATAATATCATTCGTTATACTGTGTATTGTAAAACGATCCGTCTGTCCGTACGTATAAGGGGAGAATTATAGGAAGATATTATTGGAGTTATAAGGATAGTGGAAATGAATAGAATTTTATTATGTGTTGCAGTATATCTTTCTGAAGCTTTGTATTGTTAAGTAAGTAATTCTCTTGCAAGAAATATTTGAGAATAAAAGGTTATCACGTACCTGGAATGCCTCTGGGAGATAAGTGTCAAAATTTTGTTGATATTGTTAGCCGCATGCTATTTAGATCCTGTCTGTACCCTAATTGCGTAACTTATTTTCATAAACGATTGCGACAAATTTGTTTCATTTTGACAGTTCAACAACATTCATTGCGTTATTTACGTTGTTGAGCAGTTTTTTTTTTCCAACTTAGGAAGCAATGGATTAGCATTCTGTTTCAAATCGAAATAAATTTTGATTGATCGTGGATTACGCAATTAGGGTACTAGTTTTAATGAGTAACTGTGGAGCTTTTTGACATCACCAATTGATGCACCTAGCTTCTGACGTTTCATAAGTGCCCATGTAGGTTTATGTGAACTGAAATTCTTTGAATTTCAAAAGGAAGTAGCACAACTATACCTTCTTTTACCCAGTTGATGTATGATGATCCTTTTAATTGATTGCTGGAATAATCCACTTGACTCTTTTCAGTAAGTAGGTATATATACTAAGTATGTTATAATGTATGAATTAGGTAATTTGAAATACGAAAGAAGGAACGTACCAAGACATTGATGATTATTATACCTAACTATGAATTTGAAAAAAAAAATATGTACAAATAAATTCATCCTTTTAGTTAGCAAGGTAGAGTTAAATGCTGACAAAATACACCATTAAAAATGTTTCATCAACTTTTTTACGCACTTGAACACTGTTATTTTTGTTATACTAAATGTTATTATTTTTCTAAAAAGATCTCTCGTTTTGCTTTAAGTGAAAGTAATATTTTAAAACTTTATAACGTAATAAAAATAATATCGTTTTTAAGACTTCATTCACCATTAAATCTAGCATGACCTTTCTCCGAGACGGTGTTATTACTAAACTTATGCCTTAAACACTCATAATTTGCAAGATTAAAAGCTTAGTTCAAACAAATGAAATAGTCTCTCTCACGTTGAAACTCAAAATGACACAGATGCGAAACGCCGTGAGGCACAGTCAGTCTTAATAGTCTAAGATCCCGTCTAACATCGACAAACATTCATGTGTAGAAAAAAATAGCAATCATTAATACGTATCAATAAACATATTAATATCGGTAATGGGTTGTTTAAAAAAAACCAGGTCAAGGAAAACCCATATAAAAATTATGTCTTTTTAATTTCCTAAACAGCATTAGCATAAGAAACCTGTTTGTTTTTTTTTTTGTATTTCTGGGCTTCATAACCGGCATGGCCATGCACCAAATTCAATTACAAGGATTTTGAAGGAAATAATAATACATTGCTTCTTATATTTAAAAAAATCGTCTATTTAAGAACGTAAATAAGACAATGAATGCTGTTGAACTGTCAAAATGAAAGGCATCTCCATAGTACCTAAGTGTGTTACGAAATTACCCCGGTGGTTGCTAGATTTGTCACTGTGTTAAATTTCCCAAAAAAGATGAGTGAAGTTCGATGTCAAACAGGCTCTTTTACTACAATAAAACACGGTAAACGTATATCACGCTAAAGATTTTCCGTGTCTCCGCGGCTGCAACCATTTGTTATAATTTCCTGACTAAATACGCCTCGGTGAGAACATAAAAAACATCCTATTGCAAATTGTGACAGATTATTATGTCTTTGACACAAAAAGCAACGTAATTATGGAAGTAAGTTTAATATTATAGCTCTGATGATATTTTCGGAACATGATGTAGGTATATTTCATTCATTTAGCTATTTATTTTAAGTTCATTGTTCCTTGAAACAACAAAGACTTACTTAGATATCCAAATAAAGAGGATTTTCAAACCGATTTGTCGAATCCGAGAAATTGCTGATTCGATATTATCTTATTTTAGCAACTCTGTGATTTTTGTTGTTGTTATTTTTGTATTGTTGTTTGTTATAATTATTGTAGTTTTTAGAGATTATAACATAACATCACGGCTGTATTCCCCGAAGGGTTAGGCAGAGGTGTACCTATAGTACACCCACATTTCGCCAGTTATGTTTAAGTTCCATGTTATAGGTGGTGAGCCTATTGCCATCAACCGGGCACAAATCCAGATTATAATTAGATATTTTTATGATTGCAGATTATTATTATTATTATTCTGCTTCCCTGAAAACCTTTTTAAGTTTTGTGTTTTCAGAGAAGACTTTCATCTAGCCATACACTTAAAGACTGGTAAATGACCGTGTTATTATCACACTAACTAGATATCGATTAATTACAACTTCATTTCTTCTGAACAACTTGCATTCTCCATACAATAGGATAATTATACGATAGAGGCGAGACGCCTTGTCTATGCTGTTATCACGTTCCAAATAACAAGGGCTGCATGTAAACGGGCTCTTATGCTAAATAATGCCCTTAAAATAATTCTGTTCTATCGGGAGTAGGGAAGTTTTCATTTTATCATTATTTTCTATTTTATTGTTGGAAAAGGAAAATCTGTATAGATTATTTTAATAATTATCTTGTTTTTATGCTATTCATAGTACTTCTTTCTAGATTCTGTCGGATCACATTGGGTGTTTTGAAAACAATCTTCTATATGCTCCACTAGGATCATAATCAGCCTATACTGTTCCCATTGCTGGGACACAGGCCTTCTCTCGGTGAGAGGGAGGGGCCGTAATCCACCACGTGGGCCCACTGCTGGTTGGTACCTATCACATGTCTTCGGAACTATAGCACCATAAGTACCTACTCGCAAATTTCTGTTTTCTGAAATCTGCACCCCAATTGCGCATTTTGAATCTCAATCGTACGATTAAATCCTTAGGGATTTTGAAAGAAATTCCTAATCCATTGCTACTCGAATGCATGTTTCAAATATTCATCTGCTCGACAACAATAACGCAATGAATGTTGTTGAATTGCTAAAATGGCATTGCGTATCATAGGTACTTTTACCTACGATACGCAATTTTCCCATTGCTTCAGTAATTCTCTAAGCTCAGGCAGTAATGGAACTATTTGCGATCCTCGTTTATTTCATAACTATTATACTTACTCAGTAAATTACGGGCAGTGCCTAGGTACCTTTCTTATTTAAATTAATTCAGTCCGTACTTCAGCTCCCAAATCGATCGCTTGCAGAACTGTGTTGTAAAGATGCTGATGACAGGTCCACGAGATAAGCCGGTGTAAAGTCCCGACATCAACACGTTTACTGTCGGTTAGGCGTCCGGTTTAAGCTGTAAACCGTAGTCCGGCCGTAAAAATAGCCGTAAACTATACATATCGTAGATGGACTAGCTTAGTTGTGCTGCAGTGATATTGTTTAAAACGTCTTTGAGTCCTAAGCAATTTGATTTGTTTGTCATTGGAAGATGTTTGCATAAAATTGATTAAATTGTGTGCAAATTGTAGATAGTTATAATACGACCACAAAAAGATTGATTTATGGATCGATATTTTCCTATCTAATAATCGTTACCCATCTAGGTAATAGTGAAAATATTCTATTTCCGATTCCCAGATTATGTTCACCTTGTCGTACCAATTGATCATGACTGTTTTATAACTGACAGATAATTTGACAACAGAAACGCGAGCTGAGGACGTGTAATGTAATAGTGTGTCACATCCACGTCTCGACTTCAATACGTAAGTTATTAGATCTACAGCATCGGGTATTCTGCTTGCTAAGGATGGTATTTAATTTAATAGGTTGTGTTTCTCTCTCATATTTAAGTTTCGTTATTAAAAGGCTAAATTTGGAATTAGAACTAGAAAATTAGTGAGAATACATCGTTTTTTCAACTATGTTCTAAGATTTTCAGAACTTAGCAGGGGTGTTTTTGTGTCCTTCGCTGTAGGAGGCTGGAGGATGTTTTGTTTTCATGTTAGGTAATTAAAATAAAACACAAAAGTTATACAAACAATTTATTTTCTCTCCGTTTGCTGATTTATCATTTAAGTAGACATCAACAATGTTTTTAATCATTACTTCAATATGTATAGAAGAAAAGTATTGTGCGATCTGAATAGCTTTAAGAATTTCCCTTCAAACAGTCTTATTATTATTTACATACAGAATAAATTCACATTAGTATCGGTGAAAGTTTTATACATGAAGTTATAAAGAAATTTAGTAGATGAACTAATTTTATAAGACATTAAAATTAGATATACCCAAAATCTCTTTCTTTACATTAATGTATAGGTATAGTTTTATAACATCCAATTCGACTATTACAAAAAATACAAAACTTCCTTTACCTGATTTGATACTAAAACATCTCGTTAACACTCGGTAACTATTCATACGTAGTATAAATATTATTTTACGTTATACATACAATATATTATTCTTCAGGGAAAATTATTTACATAAACATTCGTGTCTCCCGAAGAGGTAGTTGGAGATCACAAATTACTACGTCTATTTTTTTGGCACAATTGTTTTTCAACTTCCATATATCACATTCACACACTATTAAATCATTTACAGAAATCAGACCCGAAGCTACTGGTCCACTTGTACTTAAACCTAATATTTATTTTCTAAACCATCAAACAACTAAGGATGTCTTTTAACTGACAATATACACTTTTGCTTGCAATAGTGTCTATGTTCCGGGGATAAATCCAAATGAACAACATTGACAGCCTTATCAAAGGTAACCCTCGGAAGTCATCGCGTTAACGTCACTTCAGTGTCACTTGAACTTCTCGAGCTCTCTTTGATAACGTCAAGTTCTCTATTAGATAGCGATGAAGTACGAGAGAATTTATGAGCACTATATTCACTTTTTTCATCATTAATGTCATGACCACAACCGTTACCGTAGTCTTTGTTTTCATCTGAATCGTCGTCTACTATATCATTAACTTCAACTTCTAATACATTATCATGTTCTTTAAGTCCGTAAGCGTTAAAGCTTCTCTCATGACTTAAACTGCGTATTCTGTCAAGATTATGTTCTAAATTTTGCATATCATCGTCAACACCGGGCGAGTCATCGAACTTCCACTTAATATTTGAATTAAAATGTTCCACTCCTGGGTACATACTTATGCTATTACTTCTATGCCCGAAAACCGGACAGTTTCGGAACTCTCACAACTCCGGATGCCTACCATTACAAGTCTTGTTGAAGTTGCCCTCATCCAAGCTTAAATTTGAACGAGAGCGACCACATTCAAGACCAGGACTAGGTCTAAACAGGCACATATCAGAGTTCTTCAATCTACACTGACGTGAACAAGATTCTATTTGAAAGGCTGATCTATCCAGGTGTCTGTAATCTGATGGGCCATAGCTGTCGAAGTATCTGGGGTCTTGTTTACAAGCACTACTCTGGCAGCCAGTTCCTTTGAAGGAACCGGAACATCTTAGAGGGTCTCGATGGCATGCCTTCTGGATCGCATGAAGTGATGAAGATGATACAGTGCGTTCTAATATTTCGCCCCAATATTTTTCACCAAGGCCTTCAAATTCTCCTTTTGAATGTAGACCATCTGAAGTGACGGGGGACCCACAACATCCTGTTGAAGGTTTATCGTAGCTTGGGAAAGATTTTGATCTCCGACAGCAGACCTGTTAGAAATAAAATTTTAGTATGGGTATCCTTTAAGGTATGTAAGTTATCCTATCTGCATCTATAGTATACCTATTTGAAAGTAATTGTCTTAAAACGAAATCAAACATATAATATTTTCAGGTGAATTAATGTTATTGAATTCCTATTTGGAAAAAGTTTTTCTTATTTTTTTATGACAATGCATCGTCATAAAAAATATAAATATATATATAAAAAGATAAAAATATATAAATATATATAAAAATACATATATGTAGCATGCATCAATGCATGCAATATATATATATATATATACTAACAATTTTCTAGTCTGCGCTCAGTGCTTTGTGTGGCAACACGCCGTGTTCGAGTTCGTGACAAGTCAATCGTCATCCTGAGGATGCCTCGTTGAGAGGTGAAACACGTGTCGATTTCTTTCAGGGTCTTTTTAAGACTCTTTATAAATAGCTAAGCGGAACAGGTTACTAAATATATCCACATCATTATTTTACTAACATTTTTTTTAAATTATTACATTTTTATTTAAATTGCAAATTGAGCACTTGCTCCTTCCAGCGTTTTTCTCTACGAACTTAAATTGAACCATAAAAATTATCCAAGAAAAAAAAACCCTGAATTACATCATCATAATAATGCTTTGAATGAATTAGCGGGACTACACTTGTTGTTACGGGGAATAGTGATTCTGGTACAGATGGTTAATACTTACGTAGTATTGAAGTAATTCATGACTAATCCTCCTAAAGTGACTATTTAATAGCCAGTACAGAAATGGATTCCAAAAACTGTTGCTCAATGCCAACCATGTGACAATGAAGTCCAGGGAAGGTGGAACCTGTATGACAAAAACAAAAATTTGCAAAATACAAAAAGATGACATGAGAGACAGTTTCAAATCGTAAAAGAGTTGTTCTAAAATAACACAAATAAAAGACGAGTGATGGTAATGCGCAAATGCATTATAGTCATTTTCGTATTTTTCACTAGAAGAAAGAAGTAATAAATGCTTTCAAAGGAAAATACGGTTCTGAAACATTTTTCCTTGGTCAGGCGAAAACAGACAGACACCTTGTAATTGACATGTTTTGAAAAGGAAGCCTTTAGCAATGGTGTTGCGTAGCCTTTGATCCATTTCAATGATGGAAATATAACGATATACCTCAAGAATATTATCTCTGAAATCTCCTAAATAATCATCTTAAAATATTTATTAGTATTTTTGAGACAAAACGTTGATCCCAGCTGTCATTTGTAGATCTCTGATGATCGTTACGGGTAAACCAGTCTCACCAAGGCATATCGTGTTACCCAATAACTGGGTTGTGGAGATCTATATAGACAGTCGCACCATGTAAAATACTGGTATTCAGTTGCATCTGGTTAGACTGGAAGCTGACCCCAACATAGTTGGAAAAGGCTAGGCAGCAGATGATGATTTTAGTGACAAAACAAATAGTGCAGCTATGAATATTAAATTAATATTAAGTTCAAACAATATAACTTATGCAAATATAAACAAAATAAAATATAACAATATGAAAGCAGAAATCTATACCTTGCACCCGGTACAAGCCGCAACCACTTCCTGTATAGTAGCCGGAGTAACCATAACGATGAAACCTAATGACATCGCTGCCATCGTCCGTGATGTACTCACACTATGTGGTCTTACTGGGGCTTGAATCTGTACCACAGAAAATAATATCGTCATCATTTGTTAGTGTAATATTTGCTACTAAATGTAGGAAAATGGTTTGAGCTTTATGGGAACTGTAGTTGGTTTTAAAAGGATGTAGTCAACGCACGGAACACACACAAACGAACAATTTACATACGTAGTATGTAAGGACAATCGTTATAAATAAATAAATAAAAATAAAATAAAAATACTTTATTTCAGACCTTGATCCATATGATGTTAGTAATACACACTACTTATTAGCTATGTTGATGTATGTAGATTCTGCCTTTTTGAAAAGGCGTGAGATTATGTGTGTATGTGTAATCAACATAAAAAACCGGCCAAGTGCGTGTCGGACTACGCACAATGAAGGGTTCTGTAATTGAGATGAATTTATTTATCCCAAGAACAAACTTAACATTGTAGTTGACAAACATGTTCTCCCATACATTCCAACTGAAAATGTAAATTTGTACGCACAATATTGAGAGATTTACCATGTTATTTTAAGACCATAGACTTCTTATAGGTTTTTCTGTAATTTATGGGTTAAGAGCCATACTATGTATTTTTTATTTTTTTATATTAGGTCCTGCAGTAGAGATAAATTGGTGGTCAATTTTCATCGAATTTCTTAAATATCTTTAAAAGTATTTATTTTTAAAATTATATAAAAATATGTTTAAGATCCTCGCAACAAGCCCTTTCATTTAGCATAACTTTAATCTTTAACACGGTAGGTACAGTTAGCAAAACTTTTTTTTTTTAATTTTCTTGTTTGTCCCCCAAAAGTGACCCCTGTATTCAAAATTCATGTATTTACGTTACACGTTCGTGTTTGAGTCATAAAATTACAAATGTGCACCTAATTTCAACTCAATCGGTCCATTAGATTCGGAGAACTGTGACAGACGGACAGACAGACAGACAGACACACAAGTGATCCTATAAGGGTTCCGTTTTTCCTTTTGAGGTACGGAACCCTAAACATGACGACCAGTATCACAAACCATGTAATGGTAATAACGGTATTATACAAATATACATATCAGTGCATAATTGGTTTTACAAAGACTACTTAGATATACTTTAACCCTCTACATTTCGTCATTCACCGAGCGCTCCCAAAATTTTAAATTGAAGAATTTGATTCACTTTTACGACTAAAAGAGAAAGATAACTAATCCAATCTTCACAACAATCTCAATTTATAAAGCAGACTCGTAATTCTAGACTAATGTTTCACTCGATCTAATACAATCTCCGCGAGAACGCACTTAGATCAATGAAACCGGGAAAGCGTCAACGTTACGTAAAAGGAAAGACAATATATCATAACTCAAGTATATTGGTAACGAAGTTTTGAAAAAGATAGGAAGGGATGAAGCACACAGCATAATTTTATTCTTCTTGATGCGATTACTGTGAGCGAGATTTTATATATCATCTTGATTTATAAAAGTAACATTATCTTTGTAATGAATGCTTATTGTATTTTTCATTTTATCTTATGTAGGATGGAGATATATTGCGGATAAGCAAAACAAGCTATTCTCGTAAATTACGAATAGGTATACGCTATCTACGTGACCTGTTTAAGGAAACAAATATTTAATGTAATCATTGTGGAAATTGTTTACTGTAAAAAACCCAGGAGGAATAATATTAGAAAATAATAGTTATTTATGCAACTGTTGTTAAAACACGAATGTGAGTTTATCACACGGGGCGAAGCCAAGTATGATAATAGTATCACATGGGTGTTTTAATACCTAATTATGTACAGCCGCATACAAGACTTTATCTGCACCCATGATATCAATCCTCTATAAAAGGTTCTGAAACCATAGAGTGTTGTACAATATTGTTTTCTCGACTTTTCTGGTAATTATTGTTTAGAAATTTCTTTTGCTGCATTAGAAATATCTGGTCATGTGTTATCAAAGCTTGTATTACTCATTTTTGTAAACAACAAAGTAATAAATTTTTGTAATACTAATATCGAACACAAATGGCGGGATACCGGTAATGCTCGGGAAGGAGGAGGCGGAACGCGTGAGGGAGAGGTAAATTTCGCGCCCTCACGCCCCTAACCGCCGCAGGAGGAGACGCTCTGGGCGTCGGGAATCGCAAGCCGATTTCCGGCCATCGAAGGCGCGGCCTTGCGGACGGTGAGCAATGGGTAGCTCGCCATCCGATAAGGACCAGGCCCAGGTCGACGGCGCGTTGTGTTCCACGCGCGCCTCAAAGAGATGTCAGCAGAATTGACGAGGTCCGTTAGGGCCGATGCCTGCCGGGGGTGCGAAGAAAATCGAAAGGGAGATCGTGGCCTCCGGCAACAGGGCAATCGAAGGAACACGGGTGGGTTTTAGTCAGTAAGAGTCTGACACGCCCTCCCGCTCCGCTCAGAGCGGTAGAAGTTATTTGATAATTTCCCACCCAAAAAAAAAGGGCAGTATGATGATGATGCAGATCGGGATAAAACATGCCAAAGACTAAAGAGCTTGGAAGCCCGGGTGAACCTTGTGTTAATACCACAAATTGGCGAATGTAGGGTAGAACGCCCTCAGAGATGAAAAGACTATCTTTTCAGGATGAGTGGTAAAAGGTGGATGAAAATGATCGAGTTGGTTAAAATATGCTGAAGATTTAGTTAGAAATAACTAGATCTGCGGCATATCTTAACCAACTATACCAAAAAAGCCACCCCAATTGCAGGCATTTGCCTGCAATTGTGGAGGCCTATGCAGTATGTACACTGTTAATAAAACAAGATTTCTTACTACTACTTCTTGTTCACTATGCGATGTTTTCGCACAAGGTACAGGCACTCCGTTGGGTCTCAATGGTTCTGGATCAAATTTTCCTCTATTTTTGCTGACGTGGAACCCAGAACCGTAGCAGTACATCAGTGCCATAGTTGTAGGAAAGTAGTAGGCGCAGCATGACAGGATCCTGTTACAGAAAAAGATTTGCATTAATAAAATATTTAAAATAAGAATGTGTTTAATGAGGGTTTTTTTGCAACATTGAGTCAAAAGTGCC
This sequence comes from Omphaloscelis lunosa, assembly GCA_916610215.1. Classification (NCBI taxonomy): domain Eukaryota; kingdom Metazoa; phylum Arthropoda; class Insecta; order Lepidoptera; family Noctuidae; genus Omphaloscelis; species Omphaloscelis lunosa. The sequence goes on from OU744255.1 coordinate 8,850,624, forward strand.
TTTATTTTCTTTAGTCGTGACTGAATGATGAACGAATAAATGAAAATAATGATGAACGGCATCATAAATAATTTTATCGTCGAAATGCGAGCCCTCGTGCTCATACTGGTGCCATGGATTTTCATGAAAACTCTCATTAAAATCAAACCTTCCAAATATTCAATAATAAAAAACAATACTTTGGTTTCGTACTTGAAGTAATTAGTAAATTATCTTCTAAGTTGAATCAATTGAACTAAGTACAAAAATTTGTCACTATACCTTTCAAACCTTTCAAATAATAATTATAATCAGAGCTTTCACTAATGCCAATAGTTTTGCTATCAATTACTTGAGACATGAAATCTTAGTGAAAGCAAAAAAAAAACATTGGCCAGTCAAGTAATGAAGTCACAGTTACCTGAAAGCCACTCTGCTATGGAAAACATCGCAAGCCATGAGTCCAGTTGAGTTGAAGTAATAGCCAGATCTTGGTAACACCATGATAGCAAATAGTGACACTGACAAAATCCAAGTTATACTTATTACAAGGACGCAACCCTGTGTGAGAAAAATAAACAAACATATTAATTATTTTTTTTAACTCCTCGGTGGAAACTTAACTAAATTCATAAACATTTAAATCAATTTAATATTCCTAAATTGCATAATTTCTAGTCCAAAAACAAGTTCATGAAATAAATACCTAATTCAATTCAATTGTCCTTTTCGACCTCAAAACAATATAAATTGTATTATCAGTATATTTCACACAATCTAGTAACCCCAAGAACTTAATTTACGTCAACGTTATGAATAATAATCCCTTTAATAATCTGGACACTTGAGGTCAGTAAAATATTATCAGCTGTCGGGTCAAGTCAGAACAGTGATATCATTTCAGTGTTCTCATACAAAAACAAATAAGTTTTATCTTCGTAAAAACAAGCTTTTTAAACTAAAAAGGTCTCAAAACAATTTGAATCCCAAAATCTTTTTAAAGTCAGCTTTAACTGATTTCAAATACAAGACTAAAAGTTTCAGCATAAACCTAATAAATTATACAGAACATCTTATTTTGAAGCACGAAAAAGTTCATTTTAATCACGTACTGAACTACCCTTTGGACCTAAGTAAGTTTTGTCGTGATGCTTTGAGCAACTTCCTAAGCCGCTCAAAGAGAGATTTCTGTGAAAGATACTATACATATGTCCCCAAATAAAGCTCTTTAAAGGACTCAGAAGTTAGTAAAATATATCAAATATTTAAACGCTTAACTTCTTACGTGAAATGATTTTAATTTTAGATAAGCTAATACTTTCTACTACAATTTTACTGGGACTTAGTTCCATAAAAATTTACTTTCCGAGGTATGGTTGCCGAAGATACCGTTAAAGCACGCTTGTGATTTTTTTTTTTTTTTTTTTTTTTTTTTTTTTTTTTTTCTGTAGGGCATCTCGTAGCTGACCTCTGAGGTCATGACTACTTAACCGGTCAATCCTGTGGTTGCCTTAAGCTGCTACACTCAAAGCCTCCAGCCAGGGGCATACAAAACTAAGCTAAAAAGCTAGGTGAACGCTCGCTAAGGGCACCCCCTGTGGGGTACGAGCCTCGGCTTAGGGCGTCACCGGAGGGAGGACATCAAAGATGGGACGGGCTGGATCAAAGTTTTGATCATTATTATTAATCGGGGAATTTAAAGCTACGTGCACAGCTGAAACCACTGCTGGCACCTCGTTATCGAGCAAGGGTCGGGGAGGAGTATCATTTACTCGGGGGCGCGGTCGCGATCGCAAAGGACCTCGACGGCGAGGTCGGAATGACGGGAGGCGTCTGTGTCTGTGTATAGTACTAGTGGCCCTATTGCTCTCCTGGAGGAGGGTTATGGGGTCATCAGGGTCGGTGAGAATGTGCCTAGGTCGGCGGGTACGGCTAATCCTACTTGGGACATAACTGGCGGCCTCGACAACCAGAGGGTTGCGATGTTTGACCGCGGAATCGAAGTAACGCTTTGCAAGGCGTTTTAGAAATTGGTGGATCGTGGGAATTCTAAGGTCGAGATGGAGACTCTCGTTCCTAACATACCAGGGGGAGCCTGTGGCCCTGCGGAGGAATCGGTTTTGGAGCGTTTGCAACCTATGGATATGATGGGGTTTTGCATGAGCAAAGACGGCACCCGCATAAGTCATGATGGGACGAATACACGCTGTGTAGATTCGCAATTTGCACTTAAGTGACATCTTGCTGCGTGCGTTTAGGACGGAATGGAGCCTACCGAGAGCGAAAGCGGCTCGCGAACGAACCTTCTTTATGTGCTCAGCGAAAGTGAGATGGTGGTCGAGGAAAACACCTAGGTATTTGGCTCGCTTCTCCCAAGGGATCTGCTTACCGAACATAGTGAGAGGTCGGGGGAGGGGGTCTCTAAGCCTTGTGCGCGGTTTCGAGAAGAGAACCGCTTGGCTTTTTTCGGGATTGACTTCTATGCGCCACTTTCGAAACCAGGCAGCGAGTCGATTGACTGCGCCTTGGAGAGTGTGGGCGATATTGTCGGGGTATCTAGACCTAAAGTAGATGGCCGTATCGTCTGCGAACAGAGCGAAATGCGTCCTTCTACCTGGGTTTGGAATATCGCTAGTGAATAGCGTGAACATGAGGGGAGCTAGCACGGAGCCCTGAGGGACTCCTGCACGAATGGGGCGGGGAGAGGAAAGTGCTCCTTCAATGCGATAGCGGAATACGCGATTCGATAGATAGTCCCGTAAGATGAGTACGAGACGATCCGGCACGCCGAGTTGGTACAGCTTGTATAATAAGCCGTTGTGCCAGACTTTATCGAATGCTTTCGCAATGTCGAAGAAAACTGCACCCGTCAAAGAGCCGCGTTGGAAACCATCGCTTATGAACTCAATGATGCGGTGGGCCTGATGCACGCTAGAGTGCTCAGTTCGAAAGCCGAACTGTTCATTGGGGATGAGGCCCTTGGTCTCGGCAAAGTCTCTGAGACGCTTGTAAATAAGCCTCTCATAGATTTTTCCGAGAACCTTGAGCAAACTGATGGGACGGTAGCTAGAGGGCTCGGTACTGGGTTTACCGGGCTTTCTGATACCTATAACTGTGGCTTCTTTCCACGACTGGGGAAAGAAGTTGTTGCTTAAGGCACCATTGAAGATGGTAGTCAAAAGCATTATCAGGTGGGCAGGGAATAATTGGATCACCCTATTGGTGAGTCCATCTGAACCGGGAGCTTTACGAGCTTTAAGACCTTTGATAATGTCATGCACCTCGTCTGGAGCGACGGGAGGCAGTGGACAATCAGGGTCATCGACGGGAGGGAGAGAGGCTCTACGTTCGACTTCAGCGTCGACCTTTAGGAGGTGAGCTTGGTCTACTGGCAGGGAGCTGGGTGAGCATTGGGCCTCGAGGGTGTCGGCCAGGCATTCTGCCTTTTCAACGTCCTCGAAGGCTATGGTCTTGTCGGGACGGGTCAGGGGGGGCATGGAGGAAGATTGAGGGGATCTGAGTTTCCTCTGAAGTTCCCAAAATGCCAGATGGTTGGGCTCTAGTTCGCCGAGCATCTTGTCCCAGCCCGCGTCACGCAGCTCCTGTATGCGTGTCTTTACAGATCTCTGTAAATAGCGCATATGGGCTTTGTTTGCGGGGCAGGGGAAGCTACTGTAGGCACGGACGGCCGCGTTCTTCTCAGTCAGTAATGCACGCACATCGTCCGGCAAGCTCCAGTGACGGTCGTCCGTCACTGTAACCTCCCTTGAACATTCGTTCAGGACGGTTTGTACGTGATTAGTGAGTGAGTCGATCGCGGACGTCGTGTCTGCGATAGAGTTGAACAGGTCGGGAATAGAGTCTAACTGAGGGGACGTGTTGGATTTCAGCTGAGTGCTTACTTTCTTCCAGTCCGTGATCCTCTTAGTGATAGGGGGAGAGTTTGGGTCGCGGAGACCTATGCGGGGGTCTAATCTCATGACTACCGGACGGTGATCAGAGTCGAGCTCGTTAATAGCTTCTATGGAGTCTAGTCTTAGGTTGACGTTCTTAAGGAGCGCCACATCTAAGATATCAGGGGCATGATTTACGTTAACCGGAAAGTGGGTGGGAGTCATTGGAGCGATGACGTCAAAGGTCAGAGAGTGGGAGAGGTCGAACAAGTGTCGGCCTCTTGTAGTAGTTACCGAACTATTCCAGGAGGGATGTTTGGCATTGAAATCGCCCGCTAAAATGAGCGAGTTACTCATAGTGAGTAGAATCGAGAGGTCGTCAGAGAGGAGTTGGAAATTCTCCGAAGTATTAGCGGGGGGGAGATACACCGACACGAGAGTGATCGGCTGGTGGCCTGACATGCCGAGGCGGCAGGCCGAAACTTCTAATCGTGAGAGGGGAGGAGGGTCAATTGGGATGCAGTGAAGCTGCTTTTTGTAGTAAATCAGGGTACCTCCTCTATGGCAACGTGACCTATCGTTGCGAACTATCCGGTAGTTAGCTATTGATGGGTTACGGTTGCAAGGTTTTAGAAAAGTCTCTTGGACTAAGAGAACGTCTATTTGATGATCGCGGAGGAAAGCCGCACACGCTTGTGAACTGTGGAGCTTATTATAAGTATTAAATCAATAAAAAACCAAATATGTATCTGGCAGCAATACAAAACCTGTTCGATCCGAAAGGGGTACATAGGTATTAATTGCACTAACATTACCTAAAAGTTATAAAAACTCTTTTGATTATTGAAAATAAAAAAGTTATTGCTTTTTAAAAATTACATTGTTGTACAAAAATTACCCCAAATCCATTAAAAATTAGCAAATTTTCAACAGGGGTCATAAGTTATGACTTGTTGACACCCGCTAAACGACGGCCGCCCGCGCCCTATGTAATAAACCGGTAAAATTCCCCATTGAAAAAAATAAATGACGATTTTTTGTTTTTATTTTTTCCTGAAAACGATCACATAAATAGACAATGCTATACCTAACAACACCCTCCTGGATCGAAAAGGTTTTATGAAGTGAAATCTTATTTAGGTGCGTTGGACATTTTTGAGATGGGACTAAACCATTGATTTCGCGACACTATAACGCAATTTTCCGACACCGTGTAGTAAAAAACATCAACGCGTTGATTACCGTGGTGTTAATTTTTTTTCAAGTTTTCACTTCTGTCGGCACTGCCGGAGCGCCGCTGTTTTTTTTTTTTATATGTTGTACATAGGAAAGAAACGATTTCCAAATAAAATCCAATAGAAAAACAGTTGCCTATATTCACCTTTTTACTCGAGTGTTTATGATAAGTGTCCGGGTGCAACAAGTACAAATATCTGTCCATAGCCATGCACACCAATATAACCGCACTTTGTTGACTCACAGCTCCACGAAGAAGTGCCTGAAATAAACAAACCGATTTTAATATAAATAAATTCAGAAACAGGTCACGTCAAAGATGAGGAAACATTGCTGGGCATCTAAATAGCCTTGATCTACGAAACAAAAGGGCCACTTCGTAAAAGGAATAACGAGTCAGCAGGCGTCGGGCGTAACTTACAAAGCTTAAACTTCATCTTTACTTTGTGCTCGGTCACTATAAACCATTAGCTGATACCGCATTATGTGCTTTCATAGAAGTTTAGCAATTTTATTGTTCACGGATCGCCGCTTCTCCGGAACGTCAACAATAACCCTTTTATAACGTTGATCTTGTAACTATAAAAGGCCTTCAGATCCTTTTCATTACAAAACGTCTTGATCCCTATTGTTGTCTTGTTCCAATTTTTTTTTTTTTACATTATTTTGCCCATTCCAAATTTTCTCCGAATCAAAAAAATTTGTCTGCCAAATTATCATCAAGCATCAGCAGTTATGTATATTATACCAATTTATCCCTGACATCCGATTACCATTTAACTTTGCTTTGCGAATTGCAAACTTTTTTCCTTCGAGGTAACTTTACTCATTTTCTCTTCATCTCTTGTTTAAACAAAGTTTGCAAAGACCTCGTAACTCCGCCTAGCTCTAACTAAATTAAGTAACTCTTCTCAAATTTTGATAGCAAACTAATTTTAGTGTACTCAGTTATATTTTGTGTTTACTATTTAAGTTGGAGTGTAAGTCAAGTTTTCCTTAGTATTTTAAGACTCAAGTTGGTTTACCAGGGTTGAACACAGAAATAATGGAATTATCTATATATACGTGCTTTAACTGGAAATAACTTGAATATAGAAAAATCTAACTAATTTCATTGCAAAAGTAACTTACCTGTATTTGACAGAATATCTCTCCGTATGGCCAGCACTTATACAAAGCCGGGAGGAGAGCCACTGGCGCGATCAAGATTCCCGTGAATAAATCGTTGAGTGCGAGCGAGGTCAGTAAGTATCTCGGCTGTAAAATATGGCACCACATAAATTACTTTCGTTGAGAACTATCATTGTGAATTAATGACCAAGAAAGATGTCTTATGATGCCAAATAACTTAGGTAGAATCTAGTAATATGCCACCATTATTCAGAAGCCTAACATTGTTATTATCTGACAAGCAATTATTCAGAAACACCCAAGGTTTTATTATAATTGGTGGTTTGAAAATTGAGACAATGCTTTACTGAAAATGATGTAAGTAAATTATATTGAAATAGCCACGGGTATATTTACAAATGGTAAATGCCCATTGTGGAAAGTTAAACGGGTTTACTATTGAGTTATAAAGGTATCATAAAAGTAAAGTTTTTAGTATAAAACAACACGATTAAAACAAAGGATATACTATTGGCATAATTAAAATTGGCAAAATAAACAATGATGTTAACATACCTGATTATCAATATACTTGATATACCTCCTATTATTCAGAACGCAGATCAGAACCAAGTTGCCAAAAACAATTGACATAGACAAAGCAAATATGAAGAATGCTTTTAAAATATCAGCTGGTGCAGGAAATGTCGAAGGCCAGCCTTTGCCGTTCAGCCAACAGGAGCTGTTGGATAAAGATGGCGCTACGAGTAGTGCGCCTTTGGTCGAGTCAAACATAGTCGGCGCCTGTCGGCAGCGCACTTTTCTCTTAAATAAGGCATTTAGATCATATGATGTACACTGTCTTCAGACTTTCTTGGGTTTTGTTCTTATTTAGCATAATATGAAGCACTTGAGTACTTTTTTATCTTGGGTCTGTGATTTTGAGGTGTGCCACCATCATAAGTTTTTAGTGTTGGATTTGGTTTCTTCCAGTTCTCGTCTTGACTTCATGTTTCATCTGGAACAAAAATTCAGATTTAAATTCGATTAAAGTTCTGCTAAAAACTATTCTTTGAACAGAAGGTAGATTAATTTTAATTTAGGTAATCGTTTTTATGTCATTATGTTTAGAATGTCTAAATAATGAGGGCTGGCTAGGTAAATCAAGTGATTAAATGTTTCGTGGAATCAATTACCTACGTTTCTTAAATTCCGAGATAATACTGAGAATTTGTCATTGTTTTCTGTAAGCCAAGTAATATTTCAAATGGTTTAAGTTTTTCTAAATGCAAAAAAGAAACGACTTTAATATACATAATCTAATTGAATTCAAATACTTTGTTGGAAGTAATTTGTGAATCTCCCTAAGGACTAAATCTTTGAGTCTGACGCGATGTGCAATGTTACTTTAAAATATTTTATGATAGCAAGAATTCTTCGCCGTAGTTTAAAAAGAGAGGAAAAATAAAAGGTCATTTATGTGGAGCGTGCGTGACAAGATACGTCTCGCCCTGGAATCTGTTCCTTGAAATATATTTTTCTAATCGGAACTTTTCCTCAGATTGGTAGCGAGTGCTCTGTCAATTTCCTGGAGGAAATAGAGTCTTGTGTCAAGGATGAAGTGCCTTTTATCGCTTCATACTATTAGCAATTCTGTGTTAATTGATATAAGAAACTACTAAGCTTACTCTTAAAATTGTTGAACATTCAATATTTGATCACTTTTTGTACTTGACGACGTCCAAAAAGAAAATAATCCTTACCAAATTTCAAAGAATGAACACATAAAAAAGGCAAAACTTTACTTACTAAATATCTGTATTCTTAACACTGGCCAAACAGTGTACGAAGTTGTACCAATAAGGGAAAAGGGATCCAGAAGCGAAATTTTACTGGCGCCCATAAATTTGTTTTTGTTCAAGAGACGAGATATATTAGGAAGTTAATGCTAAGTAGATTGATCCATCTAATGGAGGAGCAGCGCCTATAAAATAGTGAGTACTTCTTTTTGTATCTACAACACATCAGTCCGTGAAGGTCTATCTATAAACACGGACCTTTTTATAGATTGAATGGATGAACTTGAGAGGACCATTGCTAAGGATACATTCAATTTACTAGAAAAATTGTTTGTAGTAAGAGACAATGTGATTAATAACTTTATTGATTTCACAATTACAGATTCCATTACATTTAAATTTAATCTTGCTAATGATTTTGCAGAGCAAACCGATTCAATTGACAATTTTATAGTTAGTAAAACTTATTTGAAGCTATCAGTTGACATTTTAAATTAAGAGAGAAAAACAGAACATTAAAAACTAATTGCTGTCCTTCCTTTATCATTAAACACATCCAAATACTTATGACCTCAAATTGAAATCTTGGCTCGGCAACTTTATTAGCTCTCAGAGCTTGGTTTGTAAATACAAGTATCTCGACTTCTAGTGCCAAAGTAGAAAAACATAATAAAAAACCTTCATTAAGAGCACTTGGAAGGTCACAGGGTCTGTGATGTTTTCATATAAAATGTGATAAGGCATGAAAATTGGAATGTTTGTAAACAATGAAAAAGGAAAAATATAGACTAATGACGAAAATATTTGTTGGTTCCCATAAGAACACGTATACGGACGTTACAATGTCATTTCACCTATGATTTGGCTATTATCCAAGAATAAGAACATTATTAATTTAATAGTTCCAGAAATATCATAATGGTTTCTATTATATTTGGATATCTTTGATTGCTACCGATATCAGCGTTTTTTTATCATATGGCAAAAAGAAGAATGACATTATAAACGTGTTTGTTCGTACTCAAAACTAGATATCATTAGCAATGAGTTCTCTTCAGTCAGATTTATTCAACTAAAAGGAATTCCTTACAAATAATGTTAGGTTCTACCTTCAATTCAAGGTTCTCAAGACCAACTTTCCCGAAAATACATCCATTGATTACATCTAAGATCAAAGGAATTTCTGACCTAAGTGAGGTCGAATGGCAGTCTACCGTATACTACTATCGGTAGATACTTCGTTATACTCATTAAGGTGAATAAGTAAAAGCTCTTTACACAAGACGTACAGTAGGCCGCACGTTTGTGGTAGCACTTTGACCTTGACCTGGCCTATCGTTGTACGGAGTTTTAATAAAATACGAGAAGCTTACACTGGATTTTTTGCATGACAACCATAGAGACGGGTTTTCTACGGATTTTGTCGACGGAAGAATAAACAAAATGACAGATTATGATTGTTTACGTCATTTTGTCAATTCTTCCGTCGACATAACCCGTTTCTATTATGGTCATGCTAAGCGTGCTGATGTGGGTCAACTGCACTTGAATAAAGGAAAGTGATGTGGTTATAATTAATTATTGAAGCTAAAGTTCCCGTTTAATGTGTTTCTAGTTCTAATTTTGTAACGTATGTGACCTTAACATGTTGGAAAGATCTCGGGAACACTGCGGGGGTCCACTTACTTTTAGTAGCTCCATTTTATTACTTACGGACGAGTAAGGGTGTTGGAATATAATGCTGGTTTTTATAGGCTTAGAAAATATTTTTCGTTAGATACCAGAGATATTTTCTAGATATAATCTTAGATAGTTCTTGAAACCTGAATAAATTTTTAGAGCACTTTGGCTTAGTACTTGAATGGATTTTATTTAGTTTATCAAATATTAATTAAAAACAGTTTAAATAGAACAGCTTATCTTACTACATTTAATTTCCCCCCACCAATAAATCTACGATAAACAATAAAAACTGCTACAAAATAAGTTCCATTATATTCTTGCGATAATATCCTCGGTTCGGCCAAACTTAATGCCACATTTGGCGACAGCGTGTCTGGCCCCAGTGGTGACCTTTGTTTTGGTTTTCATATTTTTATTGGGAACGCGGCTTGAATAAAAAATGTATACTTTTTTATTAGTTCTTCAACAGTATTTCGAAGGCATTTTGTAAGGCCGTGAAACATATGAAAACGTGTCATGGGTTTTGATCTCTATATTAATATACCACCTTTAGAAACTTGGAGAAAGAAATTGATAAAAAAAAAACAGGATATAGTATACTATTCCATGAGCGAATACTTACTATACCTACCCGATAAAGGGTTCTAACAAAGATGTACCGACAGAATTCGATAATAAAGAACATACAATACATGAAATTGTGATACCCAAATTTAGATTAACTAAAAGTAGTAAGTCATTTCTTATAAACAGTATCCGCTTTTATAATAAGTTGCCAAAGCCGGTTACAGAACTTAAGCGATGGAAAGTTCAAAACCCACATCAAACGTGTCCTTATCAAAACAGCTTATTACAAGATAAGGAAGACTACGTTGAAGATAAGGAAGTTTGGCAATAATTCCTTCCGCACATGTGGCTTCCCTGGTAACTCATTAACGGCATAACAATGTAAATGTCTAATAACTGCTCCTAAATTACGATGTTTTTTTTTTACATATTTCCTTAACGTAATCTTTTCATTATTTGACATTATATACCTACAATTTTCTATATTTTTTATCAAATTAGATTTCTTACAGCTGTAGTTGCAATTATGTCATTTGGTTTAAATAGGTCGTTATTTTTATTATTTTATCTATCTTTTATATAGATTCTTTTCTTTTAGATTTTTTGAATGTGAGAACTTTCTAGGCTGTAGACTTGTGGACCATTTTCTATTTTATTAAGTACTTGGTAATTGTTAAAAGACCTACACTATCCTCTTATATCTATTAACACTGTAATTTGAAAACATTGTAAAAACCATTAATTTTTAAAAGAGTAACCGTGCCGGCTCTTCTCCACAGGAAGCGACCAATTGGAACCGTGCACCTAGTTTCTGATGTTTCATAAGTGGCCTTGTAGGTTTATGTGAAATAAAATATTTTGAATATTGATTGTTTTTAAAGGTATGTTGGTGCCTACATACTTCTACTGAACTACTAACTCGTTAGGGGACCACAAAGAATAAATGTATATAGCAGGTAACTGTTAATGTGATCGTGGCCCCCGGCAACAGGGCAACCGAAGAACCCGGGTGGGTTTTAGTCAGTAAAAGTCTGACACGCCCTCCCGCTCCGCCCAGAGCGGGAGAAGTTATTTGATGATTTCCCACCCAAAAAAAAAAAAAGGTAACTGTTAATGTAAATTTACTGAAAAATCTAAAGCTAAAACACAAGAATAAATGTAGGTACTTTCTACAAAGAGGAACTTATAGCTTTAAGTATTTTGAGTTATATAGAATAATTTAAATTGTATTCTCTTGAGCATCACAAAGACTTCAAAATATCAAACATAAAAGTGGAATTTATTTTCTGAACTATTATTAAAACCTTAAATTCATTCATGCATTTTCCAAGCTTAACTTACATTAAATAATGTGGTTGGCTATCGAATGGTTGGAATCCCTGCACAATCTTTTGCTGGCACAGCTACTGTATGCGCCATTTCAACAAGTTTATTTTATGATGCAGATTTTTATAGAATACTTTGAACTGTTCTAATCTGTTTAATAACTCTTCGAGGACTAAATTTATCAATGTCAAAGATATTTTTAAAGATTAAGTTAGTTTTTTTTATTTTATTTCGCAACATTTCATTATGAGTTTTTTGAAACTAGTTCTGTGTTATGTGTGTCTAATTTATAGTTATTTTAATTGTGGTTATAATTGTATTTACTACAGAGCCTTATAATGACTGCTCAACACTGATAATTTCCTTAACAAGTATACCTGAAATATCTTTTCGAGTCGTAACATTACATCCTACATTAGACACATCCTACGTCACTCCGATGAAGCCACCCTCACCTCCACACTTACTGCTAAATGGGGCATTACGACGTTGCTAGTGTAATTAGTATTGCTAGAGCTTCAGGGTAAATTAATTTAGAGATTACGGTGGCAACTGACCTGTAATAATTCGTGCAATGGAACATGTTACATGAAAGTGAACATGTTGTTGAAAGCAATTTGATTGCTATGATAATAAGCGTCGTATCATACGCAATGGTCTTTTGATACAATTTAGTGATACTGTACATCTACGTAGTGTATGTAGTTCTGTACATCTAAAAGTTATAGATTATCGTAAAACTCTACAAACCTTTCTTTAGAAGACTAGCTCCTGCCCGCGACTTCGTACACGTAAAAATATTATAATATCCTATGTTACTCGGCAATACTGTAGCTTCCCTTAAGTGAAAGAATTTTCGGAATTTCCCCCAAACTCACGAATTTTACGTCTTTATTATATTTGTATACTACATATTACCGAATGCTGCCAATATCTATACCTTCAATGTTCTGTCATTAAAGGTACGTTGATATTTTTTCAGTTCTTATGATTCGTGGTTTACTCGTATGCAGTTAAAAATAATACAGATTACCAAGATTTTAGAATTTCTATACCTGGGTACTCCAATGGATGGACGGGTAAACCAGCCTGAGTACAATCCTTCGTAGTGCTCAGGTTGCCCCAAGGCAAGAGAACTTTGTAGAGTACACTCTAAACGTAATAATTTTATAAGAATATAATTCTTCATAATAAAGTTATTTATTTAGAAAGTTCGGTACTGTTTTTCTCCACTAAGATCAATTTGTCATAATATTTTACGTGTGAGCATCGCTTAAATCTAATAAAAGCTATTGGGTTTGCCGCGAGGGACCTATAAATCTTAGGGTTTTTATGAGACTTGACTGTAAGCTTTGTAATCTAGAGTTATAATGTTTATCACAGAGCGCAAAGCCGCGATTTCTTACTTCTTGAAAGCCTTTAATTGAATTATAGGTCAAGGTCAACCATGGTATTTGGGGATCACGCGATCACAGGCCACAAAAAATTACGTTGGTAAACAAATCCTGGGAATTCAGTTTTTTCAAGTGAAAACTTATTTAGGCGCGTTGGGCATTTTTGAGAAAGGACTAAACCATTGATTTCGCGAACCTGTGATGACACCAGGTTTTGACCATAAAAAAGACATCAACGCGTTGATTACCACGGTGCGTCGAGTAAAAGACATCAACACACTGATTACCGCGATGCTGATATTTTTCAAGTTTTCACTTCTGTCGGCACTCCCGGAGTGCCACTGTTTTTTATGGTTCTTAGTTTTCACAAAGTGTTACTAATTTGACATTATCTACTTGTAAATGTCTGACTTTAAATACAATATTCAAGACGAACAAACAACTGTCCCAAAAAAATAAGTTATCACAGCTATAGATCAGTAAATTGGTAGGACGTTACAGAATGCGGGCACAGATTTCCAATTATCATTTTGAAAATTCTCCTATCATAAAACTTTGCTAGCTACTGCATTTCATCCTCTAGAAAAGGGCCCATTCATAGACAATAGTGCATTTGTACAAGTGTGTATTTTTTTTTTTTCAATAAATGTGTGATCTCGTCTAGTTTTCTACTTATCTAATACCGACTGGTAGCATCTGTCTTTGTTTCAGCACCACGTTATAGATAGTTTGTTGTGAAAAAATAGGACTCGTTTTAACCCTGCCATATTTTTTATGACAAACAGCCCCCAGAGACCTGATGTTAACGATTACGAACTCCAGAGATATATGGCACTTCGCTTTAGAGATAAAAATGAACAAAGTGATACATTTTGTACTCGCTTGAAATTGCTGAATAAATCTAATAAAAGTAAATAAGAATGAGAAAATGCAAGAATTCGGGTGATATAAGTTGACAAATATTCATAGTTTTCCGTCATATTCTACCAGGTATCTGGTGTGCAAATCTTAATTAAATGTTATACGAGCTGAAACACAAAAATATACAAAGACACAAAAATTACAACAGTAAAAAAAAAAACAATAATATGACATCAATTGTAAAGTAACAAAAATTAAAATCTGAATCTAAAAATTAAATTAAATGTTAAAATAAAAGTAAATAAGAAACGTTAATAAAAAATAAAAAACAATACTTTATGTATTAAAAACACGAAAATATTAAAATATTTTTTTTTTTTTATTATATATGTAATTCTTTATATTTTTGTTTAATAAATTAAACTTAAATATTTATAAACTTAAATATATAAACTTCTCCTTAAATTAATTTAAGAAGTTTTTCATTAATACAAGAAAAATGTGTTAGTTATATGGTAGATGCATTGTTTGTTGCCTCACCTCTCTATAAAAATTTTAATTTTCATCCAGCATTCGAAATCAAGAGACACTTAATTAATTTACTTTGCATTAATTATATTATCTTAAATAATCATATCTTTTTTGTTACTCAGCTTAACACCATGAGAAAACTCATTAGACCGAAATTTAGACTTTATATTCTCCACAAGCACATTGCCAAGACGATAAACTAGAATCACCATAAGATATTGTAAAGGGCAATGCACACTTTTTCGTTGCACCCACAATACGAGGGCATAATCACGTACTATATCAGATTATGATACAAACTTGGCAAGAAGGCTAACCAATAGTTTCTTGCTAAACAGTTTATTATACTGTGAATTCAACAACAATAGATAAACTTCTGCTTTGGTCACAGTTCATTTAATACAGATATTATACGATAAACACGAGAAAGCTTTTACTGTAGTTGCCGTTTTAGGTTTTGATCCCTATGTTTCCGTACCTTTTCTGTTGGAACGAAGCCAGCTTTCACGAAATATAAAAACAGAATCTGGACAATAAAAATAATTGTATTGGTATAAAAGTTGTGGCGATATCACGCAACGCTGGCGCGTCATCGCTGCGTGTCGAATTGGTGCCGATTTTGTTCGAGTTCGTGCGAGTTCGTGCGATTTCGTTACGCGTATGTGTATTACGCTTAATAAAAACCGAAACCGAATAATATTTTCACAAAATGCGTTATTTGCAGTGTCGCAATCGTAAAATCCGTCTTTTATGCTTCGCCGCTCACACGACCTGACGCGATGACAGCTTCAAAAATTTTCTTCGAATAAATCCAGTCAGCCGGTTCTCTTTGAAATCTGATTCAGGATTCAGTAACTTGTTTTATTTCTTACCTCAAATGACTGCGATATTTGAAATACTTTATGGTCTCGAAACTGTTGAGCTTAAATGAATGTCTTTAAACTAAAAGATTTAAGACCGACAATACGCTTTATACAGACAGTGGTTACAAATGACTGCAATTTCTTTTCTTGATGTATCGTTTCAGTTCGTTCTAAAGGTTTTAGAGTTTGACTTCATTTATAAGTGAAAATGTACGTATTTAATTACAAATAGTAATAGCAATGGAACCTGCATTCTTTTTTCAAATGTTACTCTTTATTTGGAAATAAATCGTCATAATTCTCAATAAATAATCTTTATCTTTATTTATAATTTTTTTTTTTTTCAAAAAAAAATGATAATTAGTGGATATTTATGAGGTTTCTTGATGTAAGTCATTTGGCCGCTACCTTCCCGGAAGCCTTACGTACCGAATACCGAGTTGGCTTCGGTCAGATCGTCTACTAAGTCTTACAAACAATAACCAAACTCATGATTCATTTAACAATTTTCCACAATCTCAATATACCGTAACATGGCGTAAAGAACTACGTAACATCCGCCTCATCACCGCATCACCTAGTAAGTAACAATAAAAAAAAAATATGTTTCCATAAAAATTTCCTAACTTAAGATCACAAACCATAAAAGTTTCATATCGCCTTTTCTCATAAATTTCGTCATTTAAATAGGTACTTTAAGTACCTATACAAAAACAAAATACGAATTCGACATAATTATAAGGTTTTTTGTATATGCCAATGGAAAACCCCGGAAACACCGACTTGGCTTCAGACAGACCACCCACAGAGCGACTTACTACCAAACTCACGAAATCACGATTCATTTAACAATTTTCCTCACCCTAGTGGGTGCTTGCTTTATTTCGTGTAATCATATTTTCCTCTATCTTTATTTGTCTGTATCTAAAATTGGTTGTGTTCTCCAATTTTCAATGTTATTTTCCGTGTTATGATATTATTATTTTATTTTTGTTGTAGAATTTTCATGAAAGGTAGAATTACGCCTATTTTCCCGAAGGATTAGGCAGAGGTGTAACAATAGTACAGTTACATTACTTATTAGTTATGTTCGTAAAAGTAACGGAATTTTGAATTATTCTGGTGAGACATGAAGATTGGAGACTCTACGCTCGAAGTCGTGGACGAGTATGTTTACATAGGACAAACTGTCTAGTTAGGTAGGTCCAACTTCAAGAAAGAGGTCAATCGACAAATCCAATTCAGCTGGGCAGCGTTCGGGAAGCTACGTAATATCTTCTCGTACCATATACCGTAGTGTCTCAAAACAAAAATTTTTGACCAGTGCGTGCTGCCAGTGATGATTTATGGTACTGAAACGTGGTCGCTCATAATTGGCCTTATCAGAAGGCTAAAAGTCATCCAAAAAAGGACTATGTTTGGAGTTTCCCGTTATCGAATCAGAAAAGAAGAGATCCGCTGGAAAACCAAGGTAACCGACATAGCCCGAAGAATTGCCAAACTTAATTGGCAATGGGCAGGGCACATTGCTCGCAGAACGGATGGCCGATGGGGCTGAAAGGTTCTGGAGTGGCGGCCGCGTACCGGAAGACGTAGCGTTGGAAGGCCTCCCACAAGATGGACCGATGACCTTGTGAAGGCCGCAGGAATCCGCTGGATGCGGGAAGCACAGAATCGGTCAAAGTGGCGGTGCTTAGGGAGGCCTATATCCAGCAGTGGTAACCCCTGGCTGGAGGTTTTATGTGTAGTAGTTAAAGCACCCACAGGAAAGCCAGGTTAAGTAGTTATGATCTCAGAGGTCAACTACGAGATGCCCTACCTAAAAAAAAAGTTCAGCAGTGGACGTCTTTCGGCTGAAATGATGATGATGTCACCTAAGAAGATGCAATAAACGTCTAGGGGCATGGCAACAGAGATCGTAGTAAGCTGTCTGCACTATAATAAAAATATTTTTGAGAGATAAAGTTTGTAAGTTTCGATGTAAGAGGTAATCTCTGGAAGTACTGAGCCGATTTCGAAAATTCTTTCACTGGCAGAAAGCTACTATAGTATATTACTACTATACTACTAGCTACTATAGTGCTATTATAGAATAGTTTCTCAAGCGCGGGCGTTTCGCGGTCAGAAGCGTCAAACTATATAGGTGAAAATTATTATGAAAAATGAAACATCTACGCCAACTTTTATATTACTTATTGTTCTTTGCTTCTAAAAATACGTCATCATCATCTGCCTAGCCTTTTAGCAACTATTTTGAGGTCGGCTTCCAGTCTAACAGGATCAGCTGAATAGACCAACTGCCTAGCTGACCTCCACAACCTAGTTACTAAGTAACACGATACCCCTTGGTAAGACTGGTTGTCAGAATTTTGAACTTCTAACTACTCAACGAATGTCAAAGATCTACAAATGACAGCGGGGACCAACGGCTTAACGTGCTTTCCGAGGCATAGAGGGGTATGTAAAGATGGTCACCCATCCACGGACCAACCGCGGCAAGTGTAGCTTAACCTGATCGATCGACCCGTGTGGCTGTTATTACTTAGCCACAAGCCCCTTCTCCTGCTCCTGATTCTAAAACTACGTCTACTATCTTTAATGTTGCAACAATATTATTACTTTAAGGCCACGGCAACACTTCTCTAATAGAGTCGTTATCGTCAAACTATCGCCATTACTGTGACGTAATGGCGCTACAGATAATATTGACAACCGTTAACTGTCATAAATCTTAACTTTTTATTGGTTTTCAATGTAACCAATAAAAAGTTAGTTTAGTTCGTTTTTGTTAGTTTTAATTAAATTACACACATTAAATTGTCAAAATTAATCTTTTATGTTTCAATGTTATTTATTGTAATTGGTGTTGGGCCGAGTGATATTCGTAGGTGTGCTTCGTGGAATAGGAAATTAATTATTTTAAATTTTTATTTGAAGTCCACCTACGGGTGTGCTAAGTGGAATACTTTAGGTGTGCTTCGTATGGGTGTGCTTCGTTTGGGTGTGCTTCATGGAATACCTCGTTTTAACTAACTATAAATAAAGAAACAACGATGGTAAACAGAGGGTTGATAAAACTAAGTAACCTTTTTACAATATTTAACACAACTAACTTTTTACACTAGGTAATAAATTAAACGACTCACTAACTGACTATACGTAAAAATACATACAAACAGACAAAAACAAAAATCCGTCTGTCACAGCCAATTTACTCCGGATCTAATGGACCGATTATGTGCTCCCACTTTTAAAGTAAAGAAAAAAATATTTGGGACACGCACAGGAAATACACACAGTAATAAAAAATAAAATAAAAAAGAATAATTTTAAAATAACAAACTAACAACAAAAATAATAACGATCTGTGCGAGACCAAAAAGGCTCGTATGCAGCGATAATTAAAAAATAAATAAGGCAACGCTGGTTTCGGTATGTTAAGATGGTCACCCATCCACGGACTGGCCGCGGTAAACGTAGCTTAACTTGATCGATCGACCCGTGCGGCTGTTATGACTGAAGCCTTAATTCTAAATGATTAAAATTGTTAATAATTATTAACGAGTCCGTTAGTTTCAGAGACATAAAAAATTATTTCAGTTATTTATACCTACATCATGTAATCCATCCGGTTTTCTGTTGACGCTTTTCACCTTAATTATAAATTATCTGTATTTTTCAATCTGTGTGTATTAGTAGTATATTATTAGTACATCATTCACAGATTATTTTCACATCGAGCATGAAATTCATGAAATAATTTCAGGACGAATTTAATCACGCTACCAATCAGACTAACGTAATGAAAACGCAACAAAAATTTCCTGAAAAAAAAACAACCTCAATATTTATGCACACCATCCATAATTACAGTTTCACAACACTAAATAACATCCATTGGCGCATCACTAGCGGAAGATAAAAACAACAAATTCAACTAAGTGTCCCTAAAAATAAACGCACAAAACGGGTCAGGGATATGTCGTCCCATTTGGCTGCAGCATGAACTTGGCGGAACGGCCAAGAGTAGAGTGAGCGAAACCAACCCCTATATTATAAGTACGAAAATTGTTTTCCTAGTTTCTTTGTACTGTCTATGTAGACACTGGCTTTACACGACAACTGCACCACGTTTGCTGATTAAAAAGTAAAACCTTTTGTAGATACATATTTTGCAACGAAAAGGGGAACATCAAAATTTTATTTGAATAAAGTTGCGGAGTTTTTAATTGACATTGTTTTGGATTGAAAAAGTAATTGAGCACTGTTTTATGTAAATGTTGAGACAAAAAGGGGAACAGTGTCTGTTTGTTTATTATTCGGTGCCATTTATAAACGTCAACTGAGAGTAATGAGTGTAGTGCTTTCAGAAGTGACTGAATAATATTCCCCTATGTTGGTATCTTTGTATTTGAATTCTCTAAGCGTTAAGTATGTTCAATTACTTTAACAAAACACTTTGCATTCATATTTCTTGTCCATTTTTAAATCAAAATGTTTAATCGCTCTGCTTTTCTGCGCTCGTAATTATAGGCTCCAAACGTTGTGAAGTACGAACAATCGAACATGTTTAATAGAAAGTTTTCGATGAACGTTTAAAGAAGAAACTAATCAAGCTAATAGACTTATCCTGGTGTTCAAGAAATGCTAATGAGAATTCATTCATCGCAGACGCAGTAAAAATCACAAAATAAAACCATTCCAACTGCAACGAATCGCCCATTTCCTCCATAATGATCATTACACCTCCAATAACTTTGTAAAGACTACAATCAAATCACAGAACCTATTGTAAAAACTAACGGCCACAACAATCACTGTAATGGTCAGTTTTCCTGCACTACACTGCACTAACTCCGTATCTTTCCGGCTATCTGGCATTACATGGCAATAAAGGGCAAACTTTAGAAGTAAGCGGAAAACTTACTAAGCTTATTTTCGTAGCGACACGAGAATTAGCGAGAGGGAGAAACGGGCTTCACTCTGAACACAGAATAGATAGGTACAGAAGGTCAACTCATTACGACGCCGTGGGGGTGAAAACAGGCGCATGTACACACACATATACGCATACGTACAGCGATATCTAATAAATGACAGTCGCGAGCGCGCTTGCATTCACTATACGTTAGCCGTGTCTATGTGTGCGTGCTTTTTCGCTTTTTGTATTGAGCCAACCTTTTTCCGTCACACCAGCCAAAACAGGCGGGTTGAGGATTTATCTGAAAGAGTTACCGTGGCCCCTGGCAACATACAGGCAACTGAAGGAGTTAGTCAGTAAGAGACACGCACTCCCACTCCGCCCAGAGCGGGAGAAGTTATTTGATAATTTCCCGCCCAAAAACAAAGGTCTAGGAATTCAATCCACTTGAATGTAATCTTAGCAAAATAAATTTATTCTCATTCTCTCTGTATCTATCTATTTTATGCTCTCAAATCACAAGTTGCTGAGACGAAAACAACATTTGATACGGTCTGGTACACTTGTGTTTGGGGATACCTCACATTTTTACGATCAGTTGTTCAGAATAGGTTTCTATTCTAAGAAATTGTTATGCCGATACCGAAATTATTGCGTCATATTGAAACGGCGATTTACTTGTGTGGTTTTGTTTTATATGCCCACTTATTTGTAAGAATCTATGAGTTGGGTTGGTATTCAATAAAAGGAATATTATAATAGTGATACCTACTTAATGGACATATTATTATTAGTAAAATAGTAAATTGCGGAGTTCGAGCCGGGTCGAAGGCAATAGACTCGTCCCCTATTACATGGAAATTATAGTGAGTTTACTAAAATTCGGAAGGATCAGGTCGTACGCTTAACAAATTTTTATTATTTTTTATAAGACCCGTAGTATAGAATACTCAAACAAGAGTTTTGTTTTGTTATTATTAGTTTCTTTTGTTCATTTAATTAATTTTGCTCTAACTACAGTTATGTTTACCATTCGTTTGTAAATATCTAAGTTGTAATCTGTGGTAAATGTAGTGGGGAATATATCTGTTTAGTTTATTGTTAAGTTATTTTTGTTAATTTTTAATAATATTAAAAATATATATATATAATACTTATACGTATATAATACTTTTTACTGTTTGTTTTCCGTTACAAAATAAAATAAAATACTATAGGTACACCTTTGTCTACCCTTCGGAGCAAAAAGGCGTTATGTTTTTCTATGTATTTCACTAAAATTGCTTTGTTTCTATTCGGAATCATTTTTCCTCTGTAATTTTTATAATTTGCATATTTGTACATAAATTTTAACGTAACAAAAATCAGATCTTTTCCCAACTATGTTGGGGTCGGCTCCAGTCTAACCGGATGCAGCTGAATACCAGTATTGTACATGGAGCGACTAGCCGTATTCTAACGCAACAACCAATCGAAAAATATATGAATTTAAGAAAGAGGAATAATCAGAATGGCTACGACATTCTCATCGTGTATAATCAATAATGTCTTACACCGCTGAAGCCAGTAAGAATTTTAAGCAATTTACATACGCAATATCATTTACGCCAGACCGCTTATCTTTTTCAAGTAAGTCTCAAGAGGTGCGTCTGTCTGTTACTTTCTTGAAACCACTTTAGGTAATAGACAGGTATGTAAGTAAGACGTTTTTATGTATTCACAGTTGTTTTTGTATTATTCTAGTACCTAAACTTGTAAGTGTTCACCTAGGGACATGTATTAGTTATTAGGTTTTAGTTACGAATGATATAAGCGATAGCTTTTATACAAGATGTACACAAAACACGAGGGATTAGCATCCTATGTCAAACTCATGCAAAAAACTAAAACTGTTTTTTTTATATTCACCTGTACTTACGGTGAAAAAAACTTCTTAAAACTCTTCCAACGTTCGCAAGCAAATTAAATTTGATTACCCTGACAGTTGACAAAACTTCTGCCAACGCAAATTCTAAGCGAAAAACAAATAAAAATCCTATCAGGAAACGGCACCAAGTTCGTCTTGCTCTTTAAATCACGGCCGGGGTAATGTCCTTTGTGTTTTTATGATCGCTTCCCCAAAGAGAATAGCTAAATAAAGATAACAGAAGTGCGATACGTAGACTCACATAAGTCTGTATATACATATATTCGCGATCCCTGTTAATCGCAAAATGTGGAGACACAACTCTCACACAAATCTTACAAGGAAAAAGTGAAGGCAATTTGTTTGACCATTTTTACTTTCCGACAGAATATTATTAATATCAGGGCTAAAGTGGGATTATGTGTAAATGTGTCCGTCACGTTTTTCGCCTTCAGGCCTCTAAGCCAACGTTCGCACGGACGTAATAAAACCGCGGCGATTTTTTTTTATGCACTGGATTTTCAACGCTCTGTTTAGCGCCGAGAGTTGAATTTCCAACAGTGTGTTTTTTCAACGCGCCGGAACGAGAGTACGTTCCAACGCGTTGGATTCTCAACGCTCGACTTAACAACGAGAGTAGAAAATCCAGTGCGTGATAAAATCCCGCCGCGATTTTATTACGTCCATGCGCACGTCGACTAACCCAAAGACGTAAGCAGTTGATAAATTCATTTCTTTTTCATATTTGTTGCTATGTTTTCGTTGTTTTTGTTATGTGTCTATTACCGGGAGATACGCTTTTCAAGTGTTCATTAACGATCTTTTGATCAGTTCCTTTAATTACGATTGAATCGAGTAGATACTGCTACTACTCAAAGCCGTTTGACTACGGCACTCCTAAAATTAACCACGTTTTCGTGGAATTTGAAATTTTGGTTTTTTCTATTGAGCATAGGGATAACACATGAACCTTTCGTACCTCTGCCATGGTTTGGCGCGGAAAAAGTAGAATGCATATTATTCTTAAAAATAATAAAAAATCTAACGATATATTATAATTTTGATGTCTGACATCTTGGCTGACGTATATATGATATAAACAATATTAATTATCATCATCATCATCATCCTGTTTACAACCTGGGAAATGGGTTGGTACCATCTGACGGCCAACTCTCGCACCGCGCACGCTCATTGGTCAAATCAAATGTCGCACGCGTCTCTGTGGCTTCCTGTTACATACTTCCGTCCCTTTTCACGAAATCACTCCCAAAGATTGCAAGATCCCACGGATTGTAGATTGGAAAGCGAGCGGAAAGATGTTACACATTAATATTGAAATATGTACCTACCTATTTACTTTAACGAACTAAAGATTGCTACTGTTCAAAATAAAAGCAAAATATGTCTGCCGAGTCGCTTTACGCGAATCTTTAACCAATATTGTAATACCCGAAACTTTTTCTATAAAATATCAAATATTTTTTCTGTAACAAACATTATTCGGGCTCATAAAATCTCGGAGATGAAAAAGTAAAGAAAGACGTTGATCGTATTACTGAAACCTCCGCTACGGTAACCGAATATGAGATGTGCTACAATAAAAACAAATTCACCGCTAAACGAGTAGAAAAGTAACCACATCCAAATGTATTATGATAACACATGCGTGAAATTCAATGAGAATCAATATCTCATTGTAACAATGTTCATGAATATTTTCGAGATTGGAAAATCTCCGTATTCAGGAATTTATACGATTGGTTACTAAGATATAATTTAACACACAAAATATATTTCTGACTAAATATAGCCAAATACAGTCAAAATCGTTTATAATGACATCGTAGGAATCGTCTGATTACGGTTGTTATACCTGATAGTCGTTATAACCAAAAACTATGATAAGTAAACAAAAATGGACCTCATTTCGTCGTAATAACTGGTACAACGTTTTAAGCGAAGTTGTTATAAACGGTTTTCACTGTATAAATGAACATGAAAGAGAACCTAGTCCAAGTTTTGGTGGTATCAAATTGTTTTCACGAAGAACAGGAATACCATTAGAACAAAGAATTATATATATTCGAAACGTGTGCAGTAGAAATTCCTAAAATGAATTTTTTACTAATAGTTATCTATTGGCCACAAAAAAAATAGGGAAACCGAGATATTTTATACATCCTTAGAAAAACTGCTACTTAAAATTAACACAAAGGACAAACATAAAGATATAGTTATAGGCGGGGATTTCAACGTAAATATCCTTGAGAAAAATCGAAATTCATTTAATCTTCTAAATACTATGACCAAGTTCAACTTTCGACAACTAGTGACAGAACCAACCAGAGTAACAACTTCAAGCACCACATGTATTGACCTAATATTTACAAATGCACGCGACAAATTCCAGTTAGAAGTAGTGGAGCTTGGACTCTCAGACCACAGAGGAATAGCAATCACTATACCTACACTCGATCTAATAAATAATAAAAAACAAATATTATCCCTAAAGAGGATCTATAACAAACAAAACATAGACTCGTTTAAAAAAGAACTGGAAAAATTAGACTGGAGTAAAATAATAAACAAAAACCAAAATATAAATACTAATTATCTGTCATTTAATAACACCCTACAAAACATATTAAATCAGCGTATACCTAAAAAACCCGTAAGAATTAAAAAGAAATCATCTAAATCATGGCTTACGACCGGATTGAGAATAGCGTGCAAGCATAAAAGACAACTGAAAGCATTAATGACTACAACAAATAATAATATATTGGAAAGGTACTATAAATGTTACGAAAAATTACTTAAGAGAGCAGTATCCCGCTCCAAAAAACTAAATTACATAAGAATAATGAGTAAATCGGATAATAAAACTAAAACAATGTGGCAAATAATAAAAGAGCGTACAAATAAGAATACCAAAAAGCAAATAAATAACATAAAATTACGTATACATAATACCGTGACAGAAAACGCGACTACCATTGCCAACGCTTTCAATGATTATTTTGTGTCAGTAGGAAAAACGGATACCGCAAATGGGAACGCTAGTCCGACTGGCCGTCCTACCTCTTCCCAAAGCGAAAACTCAATTTACCTAAGACCTGTAGACCCAAACGAAATAAGATTTATTATAAAAAGATTGAAGAACAAGCGAAGTTATGGACATGACGAGCTACCACCTATACTTATAAAAGCATGCGCTGAACAATTAACGTTACCCCTAAGTTATTTAATAAACCAGTCTCTAGATGAAGGCTCAGTCCCTGACCTGCTGAAAATATCGATAGTGAAACCGATTTACAAAAAGGGAGACAAGACTGATACGAGCAATTATCGGCCGATAGCATTGCTACCAACCTTCTCAAAAATATTGGAGACTGCTATGTCAAAACGACTTTATTCCTACTGCGAAAGATATAAAATATTCAATGATAGTCAGAATGGGTTCAGGAAAAACAAATCCACGACATTAGCAATATTTAAGTATATCCAGGAAGCTCTAAATATAATTAATAATAAACAATATGCGGTAGGGATTTTACTGGACATGAGCAAAGCCTACGACAGAGTCTCATACAAAATTTTACTAAACAAATTATATGCAATAGGTGTTAGAGGTATAGCACACAAATGGTTCTGCTCGTACCTAGAAAATAGGGAACAATTCGTAGAAGTAGAACATAGCGATCCACACACTGGCCAAATAACACGAGTAAGATCGAATAAAGCAAAAACAACAATGTCAATACCACAAGGCAGCGTTTTGGGATGCTTATTATTTCTACTATATATTAATGACCTCCCTAAAGAAATTGACGCTCAAAGTATTTTATTTGCTGACGATATTTCCATAATTTTTCCTTACACCAATACAGAAAATCTAAATTTAAGTCTAGATGATAAGCTCTCCAAAATAATAGCATGGTTAAAAGATCACAACTTAGAATTAAATTTTGACAAAACGAAGCTAATGCAATATAGACCATACCAAAAACGCAAATTGGATATAAACTACTCATACAACAATATAAAGCTGGAATGCATAAACGAGTTTAAACTGTTAGGTTTGACTATAGACACTAATGTAAACTGGAAAGCCCATATAAATATTTTGGCAAATAAACTAGCTAGTTTTATATATGCCTTGCAGGAGCTTAAAAGAGCTACTGATTTTAAAACTGCTCTAACAGCATACTATGCCTACGCATACTCCTGGCTAATTTATGGAATCGTGGTGTGGGGAAACAGTGTAGACAAGGATAGACTTTTTATTCTACAAAAGAAATGTGTACGAATTCTTGCTAATATAGATAACACAGAAAGCTGCAAGCCATTATTTGTAAAACACAAAATTCTTACACTAACCGGTATCTACATTTTAGAAGTTAGCAAATTTGTAAGAAAGCATCAGTCACTATTCCCACTCACTAAGGACCTTCGTCCACAACATCGCAGTGTTAGACGCCAGAACAAACATGAACTAGCCTTACCTAGCTCTAAATTAACAATGTTCCATTCAGGACCTTTAGCCATGTGTGTGAAAATATATAATAAGGTCCCAAATTCTATTAAGGATATTGAGTATGAAAATAGATTTAAAGACAGTCTCCAAGAATACCTTATATTAAAATCGTATTACACTCTAAAGGAATTCTTGGAAGATAAATAAATTTTGACATTTAAATTCTTCCCTGTACACAACACCATTATAACCCACTACCGACCTAACATGTTATTTTATGATTACTATTGTTATCGCTAATTTCTTAAATTAATTTATTTTTTCATTTTAATTCTGTATTTTTAATTATTATTTTTATTGTATGTTGCTGTGCCCTAACAGGGTCCATAACTGTACCTTAGCTCTAAGCCTCATGTAACACCTTTTATACACATTATGGTTCGCAATAAATGAATATGAATGAATGAATTTAATTTTACTCAACGTTATTATATACAACAGAAGGGAAAACGACATTACATAAAATCTCGATACGAAACTATTATTTCTACACGTGTAGGAAGTAGGAAACAAACGCCCATTATTTTTACCGTTCCAACATGTAACAGTTCCATACTGAAATATTGCCAAGACTTCACAAACTAATACCGTTTCTTTGTTCCATTATTTGTATTCACAATTCGTAAACAATTGACAGGGAATAACTTTTGCTACATTTACGATTCACCCACACGATTGATGTTCCTCTAACTTTATAAAGAGCGCGAAGAGAAAAAACATTCTTTCAGGGAACATGTCAATTCCACGAAGACGGCGATGGATAAATTATGTGAATACTCCAAGGCCTTGTACTGAGTACACAGATGTCGCAAACCTTTTATTAAACGAAGTCTTTGGATTTGTTTTTTTGTGTAACAATCAACATGTGTTATATTTTATTTTTTCACCATGTATATGCATTGTTCATTACAACAACCTTTAGCGCATTTTTTGAAAAAATATTAATTTGCCTTTTACTTTCGTCGGTATTATAAGACGTTCTCAGTGTAAATTCTCGTTTCAGCGTTTAATAACTACCACTCCTTTGTGACTTAACGTCAATTTTTTTACTCCTTTCTGTTCTCTTTTTAGCTTACTTCGTTTCGCTTTTAACTACATTGTCCCGCTATACTTGTATTTTTTTTAATAAATCAATCATTTTGACCCGTAACTAATAACTGTGCAGTTCAAAAATGATTTGCTTACAATTTCACCTGATGCCTAATATACAAAGGTCAGGTATAGTAGGCCTAGTTTTGCTTAGATTGTCAATATCAATGATCTTTGCTAACCTAGCTACGCTATCTCCATTTCTCTGAGTGCCCTTACCTGCACTAAAGATGACCTCAATACGGCTATAAAGTGAGTACTTATTGACAAACATAATGAAAATCTTGTTTTATGTAGATTAGAGACGACAGGTCTTAATGAACTAGAACTGACATTACCAGTCGTTTATGTTATGGAATTTGTATCTCATGAAGCTTATAAAGTACCACAAAAATTATAAAGTAATAGTGTAGGTTCTCACTGTCGAAGAGCCTAATAAAAAAATAAATTAATAAAAAAGGATTTAAAGTGTTAAGGTTTCTTTTTTATTCGAGATTTTGATGCTTCTTCTGAATTTATTTACCTTAACTAGCAAAATGTTAATAGCATCTTTGAGTGCGATCGATATTCGACAAATGGAACGTACGTGTTGTTTACCACTCACTTTGGTAATACTGTTGTTTACCATGACTGCTTTTCATACATTTGCATAATTTTGTTCATCGTAAGACTGAAGCGAATAATCTTCGTACACTCAAAGCCTATTCATATGTTAATTTTATAAATATGAAAGTGTTTGTTTGTCTGATTGTTGTGCATCTCATATCTTAGTAGTTGCTTAAGTAATGTTTCTCTTAAAAATTAGTCGCAGTCTCCTAGACTTTATTCAAATCTGGTTCTACATCCATGTAATTACTTGTTTCTGGAATCTTTTAATGTCCCACTTTTATCAATACATCACTCTCAGTCAAGCAAACATCTAATATTATTCCAGTTTCTACTCAAATATTTCTACATGACACAGCTATTTCATTAAAACATTTCAGTATAGAAGTTAAAGGCATTCAAGAGGCATTCTCTACGAAGACGGACGAGGCTCCCACACCTGATGGAAAATCAATAACTGTATTTGCATATTTTAACAACGGGATATATAATATTTGCTGATATATGTTCATTTTATTCATTAAGTACGTACTAAAGCTACAGACGATTCTTGTGGATTTCGTATTGCTATTGAAATGAAGAATTGTTTTTGGTTTGTTAGGCGTATCACAAAGATTCTGACAAAGTGAAAACAATCCTTGAGCGCATATTTTAGCCACCTCACATAAATTCTATTATAAAAATTGTGACTAAAGATTTTGAGAGAGGCATTAGAAATCAAAGTCGCTAAGGACCAAATTAGTTTGTTGGAACAAATCGTTCATTGAAACCTCTACATTACAAATTGTGTTCTAATTCATTCTAGATATTGATAAAATTACAAAATCTAAATAGATTTTGAAAAGCCTCAAATCATGTTATCCTATAGAAGGTTTATTATATTATATACCCTCTCCAATTTAAAAAATCTTTAAAATACTTTACCCTCTAGCCAAGAGCCTTTTGACCCATCAAATAGGTATGATATTTTTCGAGAACTAAAACATTAGATACCCTAAATTGGTGTCCATTTTTGTGCTATAACCACATCGTTTGTCTCTCACCGTCACAAAGGAAGCGTTGGAGAGTGCGAAAGCAGACAGACGACTAATGGTCCGTACTCGGCGAATCGACGTAACTTGCTTTCACACAAGTGATAATGCATGGTACGAGCACGGAATAGTACAGAAGGTCGCCTCTATTAAGCGAGGAAAAACAGGCACACACACATGTTGACGCGTACATTCCGTTCCAAAAGTATCTGATGAAAATGTAGGCAAATAAATCAGAAAACGTACCTGTGGATGCCAATTTCTAGTGCCACTTACAAATTTAGTGCTTTGATTTGATTATTTGAATACTTTTAAGAGGAACCTCCCTAAATTGTATGTTAATGTTGTTGCATTAAATAGTAAAGCATATAATCAAAATGAAACTTTAGTATATTATTTATTGGATCTTTTTCTTTCCATATACAAGACAGTTACGTCATTGTAACATTTTCGCTCGAATCATTTTTTATTCGAAAATCATGTCTTTTTTAAAGATTATTTAAATAAAATCAAATTTACTCGGCTTTTATGTCTAAAATAAGTATTCACAGTAAGAAAATATAGTTTATTATCCACTCACAAGATATTATTTGTCTAGATCAATTATTACTTTAGTTATAAACGAAATAAGAATTGAGACTTACGATATTTAGTTCCGTGCTCGAACACGATCAACGAGTGCACGCGATTTTATTACTGATGTGTTAGCGTTTAGCACATAGTGGAGTGGCGGGGTGCATGGGGGCGGAGCTTGGAGGGAATTGTCTTTAGATTGCCTGATCTTAAACCCGAAATTCTAATTTTAAAACACCCTTATAAAGATGCTTTTCATTTGACAATTGTCGATATTATTATAACCTATATTTTCGTCGATTATTTTTCAATTTTTTAATTAATGTTATTCAAACAATAATTGTTGGAAAAAGTTGTGAGATATAAATTTAAAACCTTCAAAATACAGATGACTGCGTTAAAATTTAACCTGAACAGGGTTTGTTTACAGTTTCATCAGAAACTTTTGGAACAGACCATAGGTACGGCGATCTCGGTCAAAAGCCAGTCACGATACAGCTTCACGTATGCTTCGCGTACAGCGAGTGCAAGCCTAGCCCACGCTTGTACTAAACGTGAAGCGTGTCTATTTCTGCGTCTGTTCTCGCTTGTTGCATGGAGCCGACCTTCTGCACCTAGCTAGTCTGTGGTACGAGGTTCGCGTCAACTCGCATCTTCACTGATATTTTTACAACACATAATGGAGGAGCGTGTATTCAATTTTGTATGAAATTTATTCAAGAACATGTCTATTTGTCAACGAAATTAGACTCATGTGAGACTGTCTGACCTCTTCGCACTTCTGATTATTAATGGCTTCATATTTTTCTAGGCTGTAAGAATTAGGACTTGTCTCCTTAATGCTGATGCTCGTAAAAATAAGGGTTGGTTTCTTGAGAAAGCCGTCGTCGTTGGCTTGTTGAATTTCTGTTAGGAAAATATATTTTTTTACGTGACAGTTGAGCTAAGTAGTGTTTTGACAAAGGTCAAAATCGGTAATCACTGCGGCCTAAAGGCCTGTATTATGTATTGCAGGAATATTTTTTCACACAAATGTGAGTAGTCTAGTTTGGTGTTATTTACTTCACGATTTGCTTTATTTAATTGTCAAGTAACACTAATAACATAACATCACGCCTGTAATCCCCGAATGGTTAGGCAGAGGTGTACCTATAGTATACCCACATTTCACTAGTTATGTTTAAGTCCAATGTAATAGGGGGCGAGCCTATTGCCATCAACCGGGCACAAATCCAGACTCCGGGCTGCTACTGAGAAATTCCAGATGGAAAAACCCAATAACACTTTGCCCAACCCGGGAATCGAACCCAGGACCTCATACTCAACGGTAGCGCTTTGCGACCACTAGACCAACGAGGCAGTCTAATACGATGAACTAAACAACAATTGCAACATAACATAGTACAATTGACTCGATGGACTCTATTCAGTTGTTGCCTCAGGCGCTAGCATTCCCATTATAATCAAATGCTTGTTACGTATGGATCATTTAGAACTAATCCTAAAATTAGCAAATTCAAAGTATTCATTCACAAGCGTCATCCATGCAGTCTTTTATACAATATGTATATAAATCGTAACTAATATTATTAATGCGAAAGTGAGTTTGTTTGTTAAGCTTGCACGCTAAAACGGCTGAACAGATTTGAATGAAATTTGACATATTGGTAGACCATGACGCGAATTAGGACATAGGATACTTTTTATTCCGATATTGCCACGGGATTGAGGCTTATGTAGATGAAACCGAAGGACGCAGCTAGTATCTCTATAAGCTTGGAAAGCAACTGATCAGAAACATTGATACTGTTGAACTTAGAGACTGCTTGAAATCCCAGCAGCAACTTACTGCTAAAGCATAATGCTGCTTTGCAGCAAAAATTGATTTAGTTACAGTATTTCACCGGATAAACCATTTTGTAATAAAGTTGTACTACGTACTTATCTTTTTAACAAACAAATCGTTCATTACTCATGAAACCCAGGTAAAACTAACTAACCAACCACTACAGGAGTTCACCTTCACACAAGCGGAGTACTGGTGGACCTCAACACCGAGCTGCAGGCAGTCCAAGGAAGCTATGCCATCTCTGGATAGCAGGCTAACCACGCGTTTATTACACCTAGACAGGAACGGCCTGCTCCTGGTGATGAGAACCATCACGGGACACTGCTCGCTAAACAAACACTTCCACACGATAGGCATAACGGACAGTCCTCTGTGCAGGGCGTGCATGGAGGCTGAGGAAACCGTTGCGCATATGCTCTTTGAATGCACAGGCGTCACCCAGATTAGAACAGAAACCTTCGGGTCACCCAGATCTTTCACAAATGTTGTGAAGAGACCAGGAGATTTGATTCACTTCTGGAGGGAGGTCGGCTGGTTGGAACAACCATCAAACGGCCGCCATGGCCCACGCACAATGGTCCACCTGACGGACTAACTGCGGAAACCAAACCCCATAACATGGAACATAGAACCCACGTAAAAAGCGAGTGTGGCTTTTAATTTTTCGCATACTAAACTACAACTCCACATTTCAAAGCTACAGGTAAGTACTAAATCCATATAAATTAGCACACCTATCAATGCGATTATAGCCTGAAGCGCTTGTAAACACTAAATCAAAGAGACAATGGTATCTGGACAGCTGTCCGCAGCTTTGTGACGTCACTTAATGACACTAGATTACCACCATTATAGCTAAGTAATGGGTACTTAAGGAGTCTGAACAGGAATGGATCGAAAAGTCTAGACGATTAGTCAAGTACTTAAGTGTACTTACCTTCATATAAAATTGTAAATAGAAAGTTTATAAAACGCTCCATTAGAGTTTATAAAAATAACTTAAAGGTTCCCGCAGACAGGCGCGATGTGATTCTAGTACAACAATTACTATAAAAAACTTCATTGAAATTGTTCTTCCAGACTCGCGTCGCACCGTCGCGTCGCCCCTGTCTGCATTAGCCTTAACTCAATGAAAGCCTTACATTTGATTCGATGTATTAAAATTGATCTCGTCATTAGGTACTAACAAAATATAGACGAAAATATTCTGAATTAAATTTATTTTATATTATTTTATTTGATTTTATGTTCCTACCTACAATATATGCAAATAAATTTTACTTTACTTACTTAGGTCGTGCTGTTTCGAAGGAAGGAAGAGAATAGATACTTTGTTAATATTATTATCTAGGTACAACCGCGGACATTTGCACTACTATATATGGACTACTTTTCACCCTGATGTCCTTAGTAATAAGGTGGAACAGTGGTTCACTGCTAGTATCCGCGATGGTACTTAGAAAAACCTTGGTCGATTAATAACTTAGTTATTTTTATTAATGAGAAATATGTTAAGCCAAAGTAAGAAAAAACACAAGCAACTCATTATTCACTTAACAAGATTCCGTTGCCAGATAATTATTTAAGTAACAAACAGTTTTCTTTTCCCTCCGGCGATTTCCAAGCTACACGTACCAAACTTTTTCTTTATACCAAGTTTGCGACCAAGTTTGGCACCAACTTTTCGAATTTACCGCTTATACACGTGCATCGTTCGAATAGGTATTGTATCCTTTGACATTTTTCGTACATTTTCGTACCTTTTCGCAATGTCACGTACGATAAAAATGCGTACCTAGACTGAAAATGGAAAGAAAAATTCGGTTATTCGACGTCTTGATCTACGCATGAAGATAAATCGTGATGTGGTTGTATATTTTCCGGAATTGTAAGGACAGGATATAAAATATATCGTCAATATACAAAACTAACCTATTTATATCTTATCGCTTTGGTAGTTTTGTACAAACGGCTACACATCAAGCTATACATTTCCAGTATAAGCTGACCTCGCATTGTCCGGAAATTTCATACGATGCGAGATCAGCATAAACTGGAAATGTATAGCTTGATGTGTAGCCGTGTGTACCTATACATATAGGATTCTAACAAAGTTATACAACGACATGGAATATTCTGAAGAAAATATGACTGTGTATGGTACTTACAACGAGCGGTTAAAAGCAACTGTAAAAACTTCTCTAGCGAACTGATTTTAATATGGAATCAAAAGAGTCTTTTGAAATGTGATCTAACACCAGTCGAATGTTCGATCACATTTTAAAAGGTCTTTAAAGCTATTTGTTAAAGTCTAAAGTGTATTACTGAGTTGTTCAATCTGTGGTTAGATTTTCTTGAGTATCAAGATTTTCCAAATACTTTCTCTTTTCCCTGAGCCGAACGAAACACAACCTTTTATCTCCCAAAATCACGTCCTAACACAGAAATCAAACTACATTTCTATAAACAATAAAATCCTAATGTCAATACCATACCTCCCCATTGATCATTAGAAACAATAACTAGAACATATCACTCAACACGTAGAACAATGGCCGCCGAGACAAGCTCACAGCGTGTGATCGCAAATCGTCTTGTTTTGACAAGCCGTGACGTCACGTCGCCTTGCCATTATACACAGTGTGTAATAGATACGATAAGCTTGTTTGATGTGTGGGCTCTAGTCAATAGTGCCAGAATATGATCTAGTTTTTTAGCGGATGTTCCGATTGTACTGTCAAGTTAAATTGTACAGTGGGCTCATGGCTAAATGACAACAGTTGCACGGGTCGATCGAAGTTTCAGCAACGCTTGCTGCGGTCGGTGCGTGGATGGATGACCATCTATTATTTATATCGACACCCCTCTGTGCCTCGGAGAGCACGTTAAGTAGTTTGGTCCGGGCTGTCTTTTATAGATCTTTGACAGTCGTTAGTCAGAAGCCTAAAAGTCTTACCTAGGGGTATCTTGTTACCCCGTAAACGGGTTGTGGAGGTCAGATAATTAGTCGTTCCATGTAAAGTATTGGTATTTAGCTACATCCGGTTAGACTGGAAGCCGACCTCAACATAGTTGGGGAAAAGGCTGGGCAGATGATGATTTTTGATGTAGAGTGGATTTATTGTATTTTGGGATATATTTTATCCTACCTAATAGATTAATATAATATCTATACCTTAGCTTCTATTTAATTTTCTACTCTTTGATAAAATTGGATATTTAAAAATAACTGCCTACATAAAATATGTATATTTATTTCCTATATAAAAAATTAATATTTATTTTATTCATATTCAGTTAGTCAAAATATAACATCAGTGCGCTTGCCAAACCGCGTATATGGATTTTCTTTTTATTTTTTTTTTAAATCAGTGTACATCATCAATTTTGAACGCCACATTTATTGCCAGACCCTTGTGTAAAAATTCCCACTGTATCTCGATTTACCAAAACTTTTAAGTGTTTATTTGCAATGAAAAAACAGTTATGTGATTCTAATATTCAATGAAAAAACAGTTATGTGAACCTAATATTCAAATGTGAACACAAAAAAGATGTTCATACAACAAAAGGCACATGGCAGTTTTATAGTGCAAAATTCAACAAACAATTATTTAACTCTGTTACAATATTCAAGGTGGCTAACAATTTTTATAGCAGTATTGTTTTTCTGAGTAGGTATGTAAGTGTTACCTACCTACTATTACTGAAAATAAATATGTCTGTTTCAGAAAACTTTCAAAACAAAAACCTTTATGTGCTTTTAAAAGCATACCGTATTTTGCATGACCAAACAAAATCTGATATGTGCACGAAAAATACAAAAAATATATTTTAGGTTTTTTATAAACTTATTAGTTATCATATAAAACAGTTTTTCCGCCTCCTGAAAAGTTGATAAAATCCACATACGGGTTTTGGCAAGTGCACAGACGATACAAGACAAATGCTCTACTTGGGATGTGTATATTTGTGTACCCACCCATAGGTACCTACTTAAACATAGAAAAATATCTTTATAAATAAATTACACTGAAGCAGGAAGACGAACAATAAATGAATGTTGCAAAACTAATTTCTCTACGTCAAAGCATTATTTTAATAGGATTCACCACGCTCGCGATAACTTTAATAACTCATAATTAAAAGTGCACTCCTTTTATTTATGTTTGCAGGCATTAAAATTATGTTTTAATTTGTTTTTAATACTCAGAGGTTTTCAAATAATAAAAATTATGACATTTTCAGTTTATAATAATAACGCATTGAGTTTAAAATCTAGGATATTTGGGTTTTGGCACAGAATAAATTAGTTAAGTTATTCTATGGCTATGGTTATCATTATAGAAGACTAGCTGCGCCCGCAGTTTCACCCACATAAGTCTCAATCCCGGTCATGGTCTACTCATGTGCCAAATTTCATCCAAATCTGTTCAGCCGTTTTAGCGTGAAAGCGTAACAAAATAACAAACTCTCTTTCGCATTTATAATATTATAATATATTTTTTTTTTTTATCAGGATATCTGGAGAAAACTTCGAGTACCTATATGATTAAGTTAAAATCCAACAAGCAGAAAAAATCGTGGTAATCAATATGCCCGATCCTTCTCTTAACAAGAAGAGGCTTCTGCTCTGCAGTGCGACAATTACGGGCTGATAATACCATTACTTAATTTATTAATTCGTTATCAAAATAGCGGCATGTAATCAAGGACTACACGTGACCTGTTAACTAAATAAATGTTTAACACACACGACCGCATCCCGCAATGTAGGTACAGTCACGAATCATAATATGTACACACTTGTGTTTACGTAATTTGGAAGCTATTTTCTCGAAGAATATTAATTCAAATGTAGAAATATTACGCAAACCTTAATAGTTTGCGTTAAAAGATTTTGTTTACAAACACATAAGAGTGATGAATCATATTAATTTCTGCAAATTGGTCAAACACTTTTAGAGGAAATAAACTTGATAGGTAAAAGTTGTAGTCAGTTCTTCCTATTCGACTTCCGATTATATGAAGACCATGCAGAACTGTCTTAGGTGACCTTTTGAGGAAAGAACCGCGCAGATTTGAGTAGACCTGTCCAGTCATTATTTTTCAAAATTATGGAAAATTCATCTTCACTGCTCAAAAACAAGAAATCATTGTAAGGACACTCTGAATATTCTTGAACCAAAACTTCAGAGACACTGGGCGCGCACGGGTGGATTAAATATGGCCCATTTTCTATCTTAGACAGATAGTTCTGGGACAACCAACCAATCGACCAAAAATATTCTTAAGCTGCTGGCACCTTATGAATATTTTAGGTTGATTATATAATGTATGTTATATTTAGATAAGACAAACGTTATTGAACTTCACTAAGGCACAATCTCTACGGACGAAATAATCGCTGCGACAATCGCGCTGTGCCTTCAAACTATCGCCACGATGTAATCGCCGTGTGGAGATTTTTTTTTTACCTAGCCACTCGCAGTTTTGACCACTAAGGTCTTGGCTGCTTAACCGGACTTTCCTGCGGGTGCCTTAAGCTACTACACTTAGAGCCTCCAGGAGCAAGTAAACTATTGTAATTAAAGCTAGGCGAACGCTCGCTAAGGGTCCCTGTGGGGTACGAACCTCGGCTTAGGGCGTCGCTGGGGGGAGGGCAGCAAGAGGGGACAGGCTGGATCAAAATTTGGTTATTATCATGATTATTGATTCATGTGGAGATTGATTCATAGAGTTTATATCGGCGAGCACGGCGAAACTATCGCCATAAATGCCGCGCTTTTCTCGCCCGTGGAGATGGCACCGAAGTGTTTACATATTAATGGCTCGTGATTGTACATACAAAAAATCGATAAGTTCATTTGAACATCTGCTTACGTAACGAGAAAATGGGCAGTGATGCCCAGTAATAATTTATAGGCACTCATCAAATTTGAAAAGTTTTTTAGGTACTCGAGTTGGTACGAAGTTAGATTATTTCCTAAGAACGGAACGTCATCTTATAAAAAAAGTTTTGTGATCACTACGAGACAGTGTTGGACGTGGGTTTTACCGAATAATGGGAAAAAGATTTTAGTAGAAGACTTACTTGATCGAGATGTTACCTGTTCAAGATACATACTTTCATGTCAAGTTTGATCGGTGTTTGTTTGATATATTATTTTTATTTTCATTTTGTTAATGTGAGAATATTGTAGACTTAATAGACCGAGATAATTTTCTATTTTGTTAAGTACCTGGTACTTGTGGACAGCCCTAGACTGTACTGGAATACTTATTAACACTGTAATTTGAAAACAATGTAAATGCCATTTATTTTTAGAAGAGTAACCGTTTCTTGCCGGCTCTTCTCCACCTAGCACCTAGCTTCTGAAATTTCATAAGAAGCTATTAAGGTTTATGTGAAATACAATATTTTGATTTTGTTCAATGTTAATTTTAGTTATTATTCAAAGAAAAATATTACTCGTATCTACAGAAAAGATAAAAATCTTTATTTTAAAACTATAAACCTTAGAAATACACGAATAATAAAACCAAATCATGTTTTACAAACCAAAAGATTTAAAGTCAAACAGATACTTAATAAAGTTACCTTTCTACTCACCACATGAAAGAACTGTTCAAAGTTCCAACATTAAGTCGATTCTCAAAGGATTTTCATTAAAACGATTGAAGAACATGACATTTACTTTTATGCAGCCACTATCCACTAAAAGGAAATCAGCTTTACGGGTCATTTACCGGCCACCGTTTAATTTTATTTTCCTAGCGTTTCGGTACTTAAGCGAGTAAATAATAGGTACGGTTTCATATTTTATTCCGGTGTTATTAACTTGATGTTTTAAAATACAATCGTTTTGTGTCTATTTTAAAGACAAGGACAGCTTATAATAAATAATATTAACGTTTAATATGTATATTTTTATATAATAATATGTTTATTACATAAATGACGTGTAGGTTTATGAAAAAAGTGACAACACAAAAATAATATTATGTGACTCGGTCGGTGAGCCATAAACAAAGCGACGCTTGTCAGGGCTGCGAATTCTGCCTTCTATGAAGCGGTAATGCTCGCGAAGGAGGAGGCTGAACGCGTGAGGGAGAGGCAAATTTCCCGCACTCATGCCCCTAACCACCACAGGAGGAGACACCCTCGGTGTCGGGAATCGCAGGCCGGTTTCCGGCCACCGTAGGCGGGGGCTTGCGGACGGTGAGTACTGGGTAGCTCGCCGTCCGATAAGGACGTGGCCCGGGTAGACGGCGCGTTGTGTTCCACGCGCGCCTTAAAGATGTGTCAGCAGAATTGACAGGTCCGCTAGGTTCAACACTCTGCGCCCGGCACCGGTGGCGGACGGTCGTGTTGCGCTGCGCTGCTGTGTACAAGAGTTCCCGATATTCCGGCTCAAGCGTTCCTTGGTGGTTCCCGAGTCGTCTCCGTAGTCACCCGACTACCATCACTACTATTAATTGGGGTCTTTTTCAAGACACAATTAATATCAACTTTCTTTAAGATTGTTGTTTAAAATTGTTGTTTTGTGTAAACGTTCGTCGAGGCAATTTTGGCCCCTTCCAGGCAAAACCACAGTTTCGTGGTCCTCGGTGGATACCTTACGGTGCCAACGAAACCGAGGGGGTGTTGACCCAATCACACCCGCCGATCCCCTTCAGGGTTAGGCAGTCAATTGGCCGGGTCCCAGTGTTCGGCCTTGGGGGGTCTCCTAGTCGGCACTGGTGACAGTTTTGCCTCCACAGCGACTCACCTAGCATGGTCGGGTATATCGATACCCTTAACACTAGACTGGATCGGACCCCGTTGCACAATAACATAGGCAACGGGCCAAAGCAAGCTTAGGGCTCACCCATAGGCACACATCCTCTCTGTTTACACCCGACAGGGAGGGATTACACATCCCCGGCATACCCACCGGGGAGTTAGGATATTAGGAAGATAGTTAGGGAAAATTCACTCGTAAAGTCTCTCTTCCCCCGTCATTATGAAGGACCCGGTAAAGTGCCTAGCGCTCTTTATCAAGTTTTTCCAGGGTGTACTCGAAGAAGAGCCCGCCCTGAAGACAAAGTACGGAGCTCGGTTCGCCAGGCTCCAAGCTGAGTCAGAGTCCCAGACATGTCCCTCTGATAATAGCATCGCTAGCTTTAGCGATGCTCTAGAATCCCCCCCGGCTACAGAGCCATCTAGACCCCTTAGTCCGTCAGAGTCCATGGACACTGACGCTCCCATCAGCGCCGCTTCCTCAAAGCGGCCCACTACCCCGTACCCTTATGGTTCGGACGACGACGAAGCAGAGTCCGCCGCTTCTTCTTCTTCCTCATCCTTCTCCCAATCTGACGATGGTTTTACAACCGTCCAAGGAAAGGGCAAGAAGAGGAAGAACAAGAAGCAGAGCTCGTCCCAGGCCAGCAAGGTCGCTGCGCTTGAGGACTTGGACTTTGCTCCCTCGTCACCCGCACCTTTAGTACCGTCTAAAATCTCTCCCGCTACCCCCGCGACTTGCGCTATAGTAGCTTCCCCCTCCACCTCCCTTCCGATTACGTCATCCGTTAGCTGCGCTACAGTAGCTTCCCCCTCCACTGTTCGTCCGATTGCGTCATCCTCCGCGAAGGATACCCCCGCGCCTAACGCTAAAAAGATCCCTCTCCCGCCTCCCTTGTTCATTCAGGACAAGGGAAAGTGGACCGACATTTCAAAATGGTGTGTCGACCACAAAATAAATTTCTCCAGCGCCCGAAACACCCAGCAGGGTATTAAAGTCAATGTCCCCACGTCACGCGACTATAGGGGCCTAACCCGTCTTCTGAGAATGAGAGGTGTGTCATACCACACCTACTCACTCCCAGAGGAAAAACAGATCCGCGTAGTGATTAAGCGTATCCCACGCGAAATCCTCCCATCCGACATTCTAGAGGACCTTCAGTCACAGAAAGTCCCCGTAGATGAGGTCCATCGCATGCACCGCTCTAGAGGCGGAGAGTCATACGACGTGGTCCTTGTCATCTGCCCGCCCGTAGAGGGCCATCACCCGATCTTTCAAATTCGTTCCCTGTGCAAGCTCACAGGGTTCGAAATTGAAAAACCCCACAAGAGTGGCATTGTCGGCCAATGCCACCGCTGCCAGTTATGTGGTCACTCGCAGAGGAACTGCCATGCTACACCTAGATGCTCAGAGGCCTAGTCCGTGGAGTTATCTCCACCACCAGCAGTCTTTCCCTGCCATGGTGCCCTCTCAATTTACCAACTTCCCTCCCCCTCCCCCCGCTCCCCTCCCCCGCCTTATGGATCCCCGTAATCGCGCCGCCGCGCCACCCGCGCCCCCTGCGCCTTCTGCGCCCCCCGCGAAACCCACGCCCGCTCCTAAAGCTACGCGCCCCTCTCAAACCACTCCCGTGGCTAGCCCCAACACCTCCGTTGACTCATTCAACGTAATTATGTCAACCTTCTTGGCCTTCGTCTCCCCTCGCGCAAAGACAATGGCCAACGAGATCCTTGCGGCTCATGGCAATCTCCTCCAGATCCAGGCCATCTACAATGCGTATCCGGACATTACGCAAGCCCTAACCTCCCTCGCTACTAAACCCCATTATGGATAATACGGTCTTAGCTAGGTTCAAACCGCGATCCCTAATAATAGGCTATTTCAATGCAAACGGCATTAAAAATCAACGCGAAGAGATTGCGGCTTTCCTCCGCAATCATCAAATCGACATTCTTTTAGTCCAAGAGACTTTTCTAAAACCCTGCAATCGTAACCCATCAATAGCCAACTACCGAATAGTTCGCAATGATAGGTCACGATGCCATAGAGGAGGTACCCTGATTTACTATAAAAAGCAGCTTCACTGCATCCCAATTGACCCTCCTCCCCTCTCACGATTAGAAGTTTCGGCCTGCCGCCTAGGCATGTCAGGCCACGAGCCGATCACTCTCGTATCGGTCTATCTCCCCCCCGTTACTACTTCGGAGAATTTCCAACTTCTCTCTGACGACCTCTCGATCCTTCTCACTATGAGTAACTCGCTCATTCTAGCGGGCGATTTCAATGCCAAGCATCCCTCCTGGAATAGTTCGGTAACCACTACAAGAGGTCGACACCTGTTCGACCTCTCCCACTCCCTGACCTTTGACGTCCCACCCACTTTCCGGTTAATGTAAATCATGCCCCTGATATCTTAGATGTGGCGCTCCTTAAGAACGTCAACCGAAGACTAGACTCAATAGAAACTGTAAATGAGCTCGACTCTGATCACCGTCCGGTAGTCATGAGATTAGACCCCCGCATAGGTCTCCGCGACCCCAACTCTCCCCCTATCACTAAGAGGATCACGGACTGGAAGAAAGTAAGCACTCAGCTGAAATCCAACACGTCCCCTCAGTTAGACTCTATTCCCGACCTGTTCAACTCTATCGCAGACACGACGTCCGCGATCGACTCACTCACTAATCACGTACAAACCGTCCTGAACGAATGTTCAAGGGAGGTTCCAGCGACGGACGACCGTCACTGGAGCTTGCCGGACGATGTGCGTGCATTACTGACTGAGAAGAACGCGGCCGTACGTGCCTACAGCAGCTTCCCCTGCCCCGCAAACAAAGCCCATATGCGCTATTTACAGAGATCTGTAAAGACACGCATACAGGAGCTGCGTGACGCGGGCTGGGACAAGATGCTCGGCGAACTAGAGCCCAACCATCTGGCATTTTGGGAACTTCAGAGGAAACTCAGATCCCCTCAATCTTCCTCCATGCCCCCCCTGACCCGTCCCGATAAGACCATAGCCTTCGAGGACGTTGAAAAGGCAGAATGCCTGGCCCAATGCTCACCCAGCTCCCTGCCAGTAGACCAAGCTCACCTCCTAAAGGTCGACGCTGAAGTCGAACGTAGAGCCTCTCTCCCTCCCGTCGATGACCCTGATTGTCCACTGCCTCCCGTCGCTCCAGATGAAGTGCATGACATTATCAAAGGTCTTAAAGCTCGTAAAGCTCCCGGTTCAGATGGACTCACCAATAGGGTGATCCAATTATTCCCTGCCCACCTGATAATGCTTTTGACTACCATCTTCAATGGTGCCTTAAGCAACAACTTCTTTCCCCAGTCGTGGAAAGAAGCCACAGTCATAGGTATCAGAAAGCCCGGTAAACCCAGTACCGAGCCCTCTAGCAACCGTCCCATCAGTTTGCTCAAGGTTCTCGGAAAAATCTATGAGAGGCTTATTTACAAGCGTCTCAGAGACTTCGCCGAGACCAAGGGCCTCATCCCCGACGAACAGTTCGGATTTCGAACTGAGCACTCTAGCGTGCATCAGGCCCACCGCATCATTAAGTTCATAAGCGATAGTTTCCAACGCGGCTCTCTGACGGGTGCAGTATTCTTCGACATTGCGAAAGCATTCGATAAAGTCTGGCACAACGGCTTATTATACAAGCTGTACCAACTCGGTGTGCCGGATCGTCTCGTACTCATCTTACGGGACTATCTATCGAACCGCGTATTCCAC
The DNA here is from genome assembly GCA_916610215.1 of Omphaloscelis lunosa. Lineage (NCBI taxonomy): Eukaryota > Metazoa > Arthropoda > Insecta > Lepidoptera > Noctuidae > Omphaloscelis > Omphaloscelis lunosa. The sequence continues at coordinate 8,893,904 of OU744255.1, forward strand.
TATCGCATTGAAGGAGCATTTTCCTCTCCCCGCCCCATTCGTGCAGGAGTCCCTCAGGGCTCCGTGCTAGCTCCCCTCATGTTCACGCTATTCACTAGCGATATTCCAAACCCAGGTAGAAGGGCGCATTTCGCTCTGTTCGCAGACGATACGGCCATCTACTTTAGGTCTAGATACCCCGACAATATCGCCCACACTCTCCAAGGCGCAGTCAATCGACTCGCTGCCTGGTTTCGAAAATGGCGCATAGAAGTCAATCCCGAAAAAAGCCAAGCGGTTCTCTTCTCGAAACCGCGCACAAGGCTTAGAGATCCCCTCCCCCGACCTCTCACTATGTTCGGTAAGCAGACCTCTTGGGAGAAGCGAGCCAAATTGCTAGGTGTATTCCTCGACCACCATCTCACTTTCGCTGAGCACATAAAGAAGGTTCGTTCGCGAGCCGCTTTCGCTCTCGGTAGGCTCCATTCCGTCCTAAACGCACGCAGCAAGATGTCACTTGTGCAAATTGCGAATCTATACAGCGTGTATTCGTCCCATCATGACTTATGCGGGTGCCGTCTTTGCTCATGCAAAACCCCACCATATCCACAGGTTGCAAACGCTCCAAAACCGATTCCTCCGTAGGGCCACAGGCTCCCCGTGGTATGTTAGGAACGAGAGTCTCCATCTCGACCTTAGAATTACCACGATCCACCAAGTTCTAAAACGCCTTGCAAAGCGTTATTTCGATTCCGCGGTCAAACATCGCAACCCTCTGGTTGTTGAGGCCGCCAGTTATGTCCCAAGTAGGATTAGCCGTACCCGCCGACCTAGGCACATCCTCACTGACCCTGATGACGCCATAACCCTCCTTCAGGAGAGCAATAGGGCTACTAGTACTATACACAGACACAGACGCCTCCCGTCATTCCGACCTCGCCGTCGAGGTCCCTAGCGATCGCGTCCGCGCCCCCGAGTAAATGATACTCCTCCCCGACCCTTGCTCGATAACGAGGTGCCAGCAGTGGTTTCAGCTGTGCACGAAGCTTTAAATACCCCGATTAATAATAATGATCAAAACTTTGATCCAGCCCGTCCCATCTTTGATGTCCTCCCTCCGGTGACGCCCTAAGCCGAGGCTCGTACCCCACAGGGGGTGCCCTTAGCGAGCGTTCACCTAGCTTTTTAGCTTAGTTTTGTATGCCCCTGGCTGGAGGCTTTGAGTGTAGCAGTTTAAGGCAACCACAGGATTGACCTCAGAAGTCAGCAACGAGATGCCCAACAGAAAAAAAAAAAAAAAAAAAAAAAAAAAAACAGGTCCGCTAGGGCCGATGCCTGCGCCGGGGGTGCGAAGAAAACTGAAAGAGAGATCGTGGCCTCCGGCAACAGGGCAACCGAAGGAACACGGGTGGGTTTGTGGAGAGGGAGTTATTTGATAATTTCCCACCTAAAAAAAGGGCTGCGAATTTCACAAAAATAATATTAAAGGTTACCTTACAATTTGAGGATGTTAAATTATTGTAAACAAAAAAAAAAGAGTTTACATAAAAAAAACAATAAGTGGAAGTTAATTGACTTAAAGCTGATATTTTAGTCAAGGAAGACATAAAACTTGTGACGAGTTCTTGTTCACACACCATGTTCCGACGCACTTTGTTCATCAAGTCAAACGACCAAACATGAAGACTGATTAATTAACCTCATCATTAGATATGATGGTTGCTGACAGAGAAGAAAACTTATCGTGAAATATTAGAAAAAAATCACATAAAAAATGAGAGGATGCAGTGATATCTGGGGGCTTTATTCAAATAGTATCTTAACGCAAATATCATAAAACCTGACTTGATTTCCGTAATTTTCGTTTGACCACTGAAAATCAGCACTGTGCTGTGGGTCCCGCATAGCACAGGATTATGCTCAGTGGAAGCCTACCGTCACCGGTCACGACGCGACATACAGCTACCGACTATTTCTCTTCTGTGCTCGTGATTAGATCTATTTTTTTGAACCGACTTTAAAAAGGAGAAGGTTCTATGTTCGTGTGTATTTTTTTTTAAATGTTGCTCCATCGATATTTTCGTCAACTGTGGACCGATTTTGAAAATTCTTTCATTTGGTAGAGGAAACTTGCACGCTGGTCCCATATAAATTTTATTAACTTTGCTTGGGTAGTCTTTGAGTTAGCTTCAGTAATACGTATTTTTCCCACTTAGTCCATGTGGATGATGTTATAATAACTTCCTGTCACTGTTATTTACATAGCAGGTAGTGACATTCGACATGTGTGGGGTAGACACCAACTTACCACACAAATTCAAATGTCCCTCGAATTCGAATGCCGTCAAAGCGATCTTAAGGAGTTCAGAAGAGTATATATTCAAGAAAACTAAATCCAAAAAAATAAAATTTAGTCTAATTTTAAAACCTAGTACTAGTGGTGTAGTTTTTTTTGTTTACCTTTATTTATTTAATTACCTAAACCAATGGAGTATAGGTTTCCTTGAATATACGTTTCTGAACTCCTTTAGATCGCTTTACGGTTTAATGGCACTTTACTCTGCTAGGCTTGGCAACTTCTGCGAGCATTATAAAAGAAAGGAAGAAAGCAAAATAGGTTTATTTGTCACAGAAACACGTGCATACAATAAGATAAGTTACGTGTTAAACGAAAAACTACACCTAACTAGACTAAACGTAATACCTGTCACTTCAGTTGTCATCTACGTCATATTTGTAACTCTTCAATTTAGCAATGTAATAATTCGTTGAACTTTAGAGAACCTGTCTTTTTGGGCTCTTTACAATAGACAGATTATAAAATAAAAATTTATTAAAAAAATCTAAAAACGAAAATGTGCTCAAGCAAACGTCTCCGAACGGAAGTTATAAAGAATAAATGATAAAGTTTGATATACCTACATTAATAAAAGAGGAAACTATCGTAAAAATCGAAAATAAATTTGATTTGGTTATAACATATTTTTAAACAAGAAAGTGGCATCTATAAAAACCCTTTTTACGATTTGTTAACGTTTATTTAATTGATTTGTTAAAGTTTATTTAATTACATAAACCAATGGATTGGACCATTACTCTACGATCGAAATTCTACATCAATTGGGTACCCCAATTGTATTAAAATGTTAATACAACTGGGGCAATTGATGGAACCCAATTGATGCAGCCCACCGTACCTACATAATAAAAAATAAAAAAATGTACATAAAGATTTTTCACATTTTTATAACAGCGTAGATGATTTATCCGTGCTCCCCACTGTACTTGTTAGCCGAATTAAGATCACCTACGTTTGACCATTTTAGACCTTTATTACAAAAAAATAAAGGCATAGAAATAACAAGTGAAGTTTTCGCTATTTTTTTTTTGTGTCTAGATTGGAAGCAGCCGTCAATTTATATAAAATAAAAGCTTTTTATAAATAAATAAAAAAACAGATTGTTTTTCTTTGGGCTATTAAAAAGTCTATAGGTAGAAGCCGTAAAGGCGCTTTCAAACAGGCGCGTCGCGTGTCGCGTCTGTTTGAAAGAGCCTTAAAAGCGTTGTTACGAATACTGGACTGTTTTTTCTGCGATAGATGCCTACTTATAATAACCAAAAGAAAATGCTAAATAAAATAACTTTTTTTACATTTTAACAAAATATTAACATAACATCACGCCTGTATTCCCCGAAGGGTTAGGCAGAGGCGTATCTATTATACATAGTTCACCCACAATTCGCCAGAAACCAAAATATCGATTCCTTAAGTGATCGAACTCGAAAGAACAATTCACAGTATCAGACTCACTTCCACGTTTACGAGTTTCGTTGAATATCTATAGCTTGAATTAAACCACCCATGTGGGTATTGTTTCCAGCCAGCTTGTTTATTTCGGCACTCGAAATTGTACCTAGTTATTTCAATAGTCTAAACTAACCACATTGGAAACATTCACACTGATTCATTGTGAAATACCCGCAAACATTTCTAAGTCTTATTTGCTAGTAATTGGAGGTTCATGTCGATAGTGTAAAACAAGTGATGGTCGAGCACGTATTTAAATATCAATTTAGATTTTATGGTAAGTTTTGGTAGCCTTACATTTTGATTTTTTTCTGGAGCGTTTATTTTTTTACTCAGGCTTCGTCCTAATTGGCTACAATCGTACGAGCTAACGATGCGATTTCTCGCACGATGACATTAAGCACAGACATTTCTTTAAAGTGTCCTAATTGAAGCTTGCAAGACATCGTGCGAGCAGCGGAAATGCTTAATAACGTTCGTACGATACGATAGTGCAATCAATGCTACAAATCTCTTTTGAGTGTCATCAAACGCGTCCTCGCGCGAGCACAGCAACGCAGTGGCATCGTGCGATGCCCATCGCGCGATGAGCATCAAGCGAGCAATTAGGACACCTGTTGGACCATCGCACGATCATTTGCATCGGGCAACGAAATCGCATCGTACGATCATATTTCATGGTTATAATTTTATTTGTGATAATGTTGTGTTGTGTAATAAAGAACTTTATTTTCTGATATAAGCGAATATTATTTTATAATCATTATCACCACGATTGATAAACGATTCTTTTTACCGAGGTCTTACACCATCAATATTGCATTGCGGTGCGGATAGCTTTTTCATAGTTTCCATTTTATAAATCCATTTATTTGAAACGCAGTACAAAAAACAAAACAAAATCGGTAGCCGAACATACCACACTGCACCGCGCTCGATATGCAGAGCTCGAAGAACGCAGAATTTTCGCAATATACTTTGATATTCCGAAGATCATTATTCATCCCGTTCCGATGTATGACATCTATGCATGATACAATATATTTAATTAAAATTACAAACGTATGTAAGATGTAGCTTTAATTTATTCCAAGCATATATTAAAGATGATCCTTTATGTAAAGTGATCATTACTATACTGTTGACACGGGTCTCATTAAATATTCTATTAGGGAATACAAAACCCAACAGTAATAATGCTGTAAATTACAAATGAATTTATAATTGGTAATTCTAGATGTAGAAGCTGTTTTCTGAGACAGAAAGAGAAATATTTTATTTGGGACACACACAGGAAATACAAAAAGTAAAGAAACAGGAGCTGTTTAAACTGAGCTGAGTTGTCTGTATATTGTAATAATTGGTTATATAGTATTTGAAACGGATTTTTAAAAGCCTGATTTTAAATTTACTGTAATCTGAAAGGTTTGGTTTGATAGACCATAGTAACACAATTCACCAAGACACCTCATATAACTTTTTGAAAAATGAAAAATTTAGTAGCTTTTCAAAAATAGATGTTTAGTGATAGGACCAATTGACCCACCTGAAATTAATCGGCACTTACTTATTATAATCTGCGTCTACCTATGTTGTGTTGTACTTCATGACATTTCATAGTGCCCTTCGTGTGTTAGGAACAATTTAAAAGTCTCAAGAACCTATAATTTTATTGGCAAACACCTTAGCAATATAAGAATTATGCTTAGCGGCGTAAATAAATGTACTTCTGTATGTCTCACAAGAAATTATAAATTTTTCAACTGTTTGTTGGTAATTTATTGCTATCAATCACTTCTAAAGCTACCCAGTATTTCTGCAGTAAGAGTGACAGCAGGTAAAACGCCATCAGCAAAAATAAAGTCTTTGTCAAAATCAAAGAATTTCATTTACGTATATCGAAATACAAATTGACTCTTCCGCCTACCATTTACAAGCTTGTATTAAACCCAAGCTGTTACATAGGATCAAACATATTACAAATAATTTATTACACAGCGTACGGTTTCATGTAACTCATTTTCACGAAATCGTTCCGAGTGATACTGGCTTAAATGGCAATCTATATAATAAGGGATAACAGAGACAGATAACAGCTCTATGGCGTCATGTTGTCCTTTCCTCCCCGCTTCGTGTAAAATGAGTGTCTTTGTTTTGTTTAGAGGGTTTATCATGAAAGTAATAAACTGGGGGAAAGTCAATATTTATACATATTGAATGCTTGTATGATTTAATTTATGACTGGCATGGATTGAACGGTCTAGTTAATACCTAACAATGATTATAAAAAATCTGGAAGCATCTTATCTAAATTCTACAGCAAAAATAACAAAATATATAAATACTTTATGCTTGACATCATGGAAATGGAAACCATTATTTTTAATAATGCTGTTTTATAACAGCTAGTTCTAGTAGTATGTTTATACATACTCCTAGAACTAGCCAGATTTATTTAAATAAAAATAAAAATAAACTATCACGAAATAAAACGAAACGTGTTAGTTATACATACTCTTCTAATAAAGAGCATTCATAATAGCTGGCACCATACAGGCCGGATCTAAAACCAAGACCCGCAAAATTTGTATTCATGAACTGTAGGGCCCATGAATGTGTATTATGTCCCATCTAGACCATCTTACGCAAGCATAATATCTGCGAGAAACATTCAAATACGTTATTGCTTCTTATGAAATGTTAAATCAAACTCCAAGACGCAGACACCGAAATATGTGGATGAATGGATTAATATAAACTCAAATAAATCTAGAGAGCACGATTATTTTTATAAAGAATGGGAACATTCAGAATGAGAGGATTGGACTTGCTTACGTAGAATTATTTGCAAAGTAAAAAAATATCGCGCTCTTGAATGATTCTGAAAGGTAAGCAAAAGAAAACCCACTGAGGTTCATCTTTACGAATAAGATAAAATATCTCTGAGTGTTGATTATAAGGATAATAATTTCCAAAAACTTTTGTCGGCATGAAAGATTAACTCGGTAACAAAATCCGTTCACATCAAAGGTGATGATGTTTTCCTTATTCAAGTCAAGTTTCTTCTAGTTACTTATGTATGGTTTGCTCATTATGACTTATTATTTACGGAATTAATCCTTTTATCGTTGTTTTATCAAAATTCAAAACGTAACTCAAATACTTAGCAATGGCTTACCTAACTATTTCACTCCAATGATCTTCATTACCATTGATTCCTGATAGCACTACTTTAGGTACCTCTTAGCGAAATTGGTTGGCTCCTGTATAGACGTAGGTGCTATTACCACAGTCTATCTATTGAGTGCTCGTAAGTTATTAGTTTAATTGAGAAAAGGGCTTAGCTCGATCTCTTAGGTAAGTTGTATAATTGAAGGTCAATCCTTTTAAATTTGCCAGACATTAAACGGGTTTTATTTTACGAAGTTAAATATTTGTTTTTGTTAGGAGGCTCATAAAAGAATAAAGGTGCTACTAAATTTACAATATCAAAGGGGTTTCTCTTGCTATAGTGGGTTACTGACATTCTCAATTTGTCCGCTTTAGCTTGCATTGAGATTGTTACACATGGCTGGTTTAGACTGCAAGTAGCCTCAGTAGCGGACCCAAAACTAAGCCCTGTGGAAACCCCAGAACTATGTTATTCCGACAGGCTATACATATGTATATGTATTCAGTCATACATAGGATAAAGTCCCTATAAGAGAGATACATCTTCTTGATACAAGCATTATTAAATAAAAATATGTTGAAGAACACTAATTTGGTAGAGAAAACCATATCTACAACGAAAAAATCAGAGAATTATTGGATTTATCAAAGGCATGAAATGAATTCATGACTATGGTGTAATATTTGAAAGTAAGTGTAGTGAAAATTTTAATAAAAACACAATACGGATGAAGAAACTACTCCAAATAAATCTATTCACAATCCATCTAAAAATAGGTCGATAGAAGGTAAAATTATTTCGTAATTGAGTAAAATAGGGTGGGTTAGAGTGAATGTGGCACGTAGAGCTTGAAGGCACGTTTGAAGGCATCCTCCGCGTCCCAGCTATTTCAGATATTCAAAAGGTCGCCCGTTTTAAAGGACCTCATTATTGCAGCCTATCTGTGTTTCGACTTCGAATAGACTATTTTATTTGAATTAATTTTATAACGGTCCTTGGGAATTCTATGATATTCGTGTTTATATTTAAAAAAAATTGTTTGTTGGTAAAAACAAGTACAGGTATAAACAATTTTTTTATTGGATCCTTCTTTTAGGCAGATAGTGCCTGTATAAGGAGAATCTGCTCTTCCATAGCAAGACGTGTTATATAAAAAGCAAAACGTATATATAATTTTTATGCTAAAACTACATAAATTATCATTAAATTAAATCTAATGTATGTAAGTGTGGGTGTAAGTATGTGTGAGAGTATTGTGAGTGAAAGTGCAGCCTGTAGGTGTGACTGAAACTACATGAGTGTGAGGGTGTGTATGTGTCAAGGTTTCAGAAGTGTACACAGATGTGTGTGACACATCCTGCAATGATATTCCGTCATATGCTTTGATTTTGTTTTTTCTGATTATCTTTTATTCCACAAAGGAAAGTAGTCTATGGCCCGATAGCAAAATGATCTTGATATTTGTGTAGGGCTCAAAAAAATGACTGTCAAAATTGCTAGGTCAGATTTAGTAGCTCCTTTGCACAAGGATATAGATGAGGTATCAATACCCAAATATCAAAACCTTATCTCTTATATCAATATAAGTCTAGACATATATGTATAGTATAGACTTCTTCCCATACAAATTTTCCCAGTCTCCTTTGACTATCATCTACTTACCTACTTCTTCTGTTCTAGTACTTTCGTCTCTCGTGTTGGCCCGAACTAGATTATTTTTGTTAAATGTCGTGGTAAAATTATTAGCCATTAAGGTAAAAAGAAAGTAGTTTGTTCAGAATCGTTTACTGAATCGATTTCTGTAATTTTTAATATACATAGGTAATTTTTGTCACAAAAATAATTAAAACTACTTAGACTCTAGTCACACTTCCACAGCCAAAACAAACCAAAATGGATGAACCCTTATAGGTACGTGTGCGACTGTGTGCGTGCGTAAATTTGTAATGTGACTACAATTTTCGTACAATCTTGTAGTAATCTTCGTACAATCAGTATAAATATTTTAATAAATAAATAATATTTCACACATAATAATAAAAATTCAGTTGATGAATTATGATAATTACATAATATTCTAATTGGGGACATGTTGATTTAATTTATTGAATTTTGATATACGTGTAAAAGGCTCGTCGAAATACATTTGCATGTACGCGACACTAAATTGTTGTCCAATTTAAATTGTAATTTGAATGCACTTCCAGTAATTAACTAACCAGATTCCCGGAGTAGAAATTACTTTAACAAGTGTTAAAATTATTGACAATGTGTATTACAAGCATGATTCCTGTGAATAAATTTGTGCTAAATTGTTGATAAAATTAACTAAACACTTTGAACTCTCCATTGTTATTAATGAATATACCACGATAATATTTTTTTGATGTGTTGTCCCATCTTTGTCTACGACATGAGGTAGTGTAAAAGCAATATCTACGTAAAAGAGGATAAAGTAATAAAACTCCATTACACACAATATACATATACAGAATTTCAAACAAAAATCTAATTTTAGCAATTCCATCAAATAAAAATCCGTTCTTAGAAAATAAAGACGTTTACACACGTGATACGTTCATTTTTCTTGTCTATAAAGGGTAGTTTATTATGGGTCTGTCCATTATTAAGGGTGAACCCCACTAATGGAGAACAATCCGAAATAAGCGGTCAAAATCAGAGTCCTACCCTACCGTACGATTTTAGTTCGTAAATACTTAAGATCACTGCTGCGACAAGAACGAACCTATTATCACTTTAGAATTTCTGCAACAGGTAAATTGAAATGTTTGCTATCAGCTTCCACTGGATAAAAGGTTATAGGGATAATTGTAACTTTTTGTGTTATTTACATTTCTTAGTATAAAATAAAATATAGATCGAGCGCTTTTCACCATGAAACAAAGAGTTGCTCAACTTAAATAGTACCTACACATATTTTAGTGAACAGATTTCTTCCTATGAATCTGGTCTTCAATTTGAGTAAAAAGCACGAACTGTACCATTACAAAAGTATTGAGCAAAAACTTGAATAAAAAAAAAACAAAGATTATTAAGTACTAACTGAACTGAGCTGTTTTATAGTCAAAGGGCCGTATTCCATTAAATTTCAAATAAACGACTGCAATTTTGCTCCTGTATATTTCACTCAGTTTGTATGCAACGTTGGCGGGTTCACTCTAGGGAATAGCCGGGTAAACTTCTTAAGACTTAATGTTTCGGTCAAAGTGGACAAACTTTGGGAACTTGTTTTAAATGTTGCTGTTTCATTATTCCTTTGCCTCATAGAATCAAATATGTTTTCTTATGAAGTAATCTTTGAAAGTACTTAAAAGTGTTATGCTTTTGCCATGTTAATTTCCTTAATACTACCTAAGTAAATTCTTTGGTAAGTTAACTTATAAAAAAGTAATATTAAATAATAGAAGAGTTATAAAAATTAAGTTCAAAAACTAAAACCCGACTACTGAAAAATCACGCTCCAAAAAGTATGAAAGCAGAAAATATTTCAGACAGAAATCAAGACATAGATACAAAAATGGTCAAGGTAAAGCGGTGGTCGTATTCCTGTACACCTACAAAATTATAATGGCTTGTGATGTCATGGCATGGCGTGTTTCATATTTTTAGATATTTTTAAATAATGATATTCATATAATTATTTACCATAAACTAAAATCAAAACTGGGCAAACATAGAAATTACTCGAAACGTCTACGTCACGTGCCAATCCAAATACGTCGACATTATTAAAACAATTCCCAAAATCAGTACGCCTCACTAAGTAAGATTAACATCGAGTTATCCCAAACGGTATTTATCCACAATTTACATTCACCAAAGTGCCTTCATTTAATGCTTCCTCGCTTAGAGTAAACCTGGGAATTAAATTCATTATTACTATAATATATTAAGGGCAAACTTAGAGGCTTAATTAAAAGCGAGTAAATCTACGCACACCTCAGTGAAATTTACATAGATGTATTGTCACAAAGGGCCTCAAAGGAGTGACAACGACGGCGACGCCATATTACTTCGAGAGTTATGAAAATTTCATGCTAAATGACGATGTTCGTGTTAATTAAATCCTGTTTTGCAAATTAATATGTTTCACGAAGAGTTTGTGAACATAGCTTGGAAAACGACAAACAAAATGATGTCTCTTTAAGAAAAAACGGTGCATAATTATTTTTCTCCGGATATTTTATAATATTATCATCTGTTGAATTTTTGTATCAAACTTTTTGAATAAATGCTTATTCTCTGCATGAATAAAACAATTTGTTTTAAGAGTTGATAAAACAAATTTTAAACGTACCATAGAAGTATAAATCGAACATTGTGACTGTAAAGTTTAAGTTTCAGTGGAAGAATGCGCTGTAAAACTTATGTTTTGAAAAATGTCGTATATTTTCTTGATACCACATAAGTAGTAGTCGTAATAAATAGCGGTAGTAACATACAACAATAAATAAGACACTGTTGCCGTAGACAATATTTTTAAGGCGGAAAGTTTATTATTGTGTCAGTAAAGATGCTGCAAGCAACGAAGTAAAGAAACAAAAAAATACCGAAATAAAATCTTCATATAGCTATTTTTTGGTTTTAATAATTTTATCAACATCGAAGTAGAGAGATAAATTCTCTCTTTTTTGCACACGTGCAAGAATAATCCAATTCACACACCAAATTATTTTCTTCAATACGAAATCTTCGGAATTTTGTTTCTAGTTTCGTTTTTACCCGTTGTTTAGACTAAATTTGGCTTTAATGCATTTTTGTGTATTCAAAAAGATAATTATTGATCATATTTTCAACAATCAACTAATTCTTTTATCTCAAACGTTCCCATTTTCTAAAGCTGCACACTTTCCCGCGCATAGTACAGCCATGACAGCTACAGTACTAAATAAAATCAAAGCGAGAGCACCCAGACGTCACTTTGAAGAGCCCTGACTAAGGACTGTAGCCACCAGAGCGCGTTCTGAAGACGTTCCTAGATTAGAACCGTGTAGGCGTGCCTAAACCCGGTTTAAATTGAAGAGCTTTGGTATTCGCAAGGTGTTTCCAAGTCGTATTTAATTTAGAAGTTTAGTGAATCATTTCCATTTTGATCTTTGTAAAAATGGCTTGCTGAATTCTGTTGGAAGTTTTACTGATTTACTTGGTGGAAATTGGAGTACCTAGTATTTTGAATTAAAATGAATGTTTAAAGTCTGGAATTCTTAAAATAATTATTCACAGAAAGTAAAGAGCTTGCGAATTTATCTATTGGTTTGACCCTTTGGCCACTTTTCAGCAAAAAGTCTTGTACTAGGTACTTTGGCTTCATTCTTTTTCGTGACTAAACTAGTTTCAGAGTTTTAATGCTGCTACTGACTTAATGGCTTCACATGCCGTTGAGAAATATCTCTCAGACATACCGGTTTGCTCACGATGTTTTCTTTCAGCGTTTTTGAAGCAAGTGATAATTCTACAACGCACATGAATCCGAAAAGTCAGAGGTTCTTGGGTTTGAACTCGAGACCTATGATTTGTCAGTCCGACGGTCACACCACTAGGCTATCATTGCTATAGGCAGCTAGTTGATTTTATAAATGTAGAACAGATTCTTCAGCAATTTTACGTTAGTTTTTCAATAAAAAAGCAAAGTTGTATACTCTGGAATAAGCTAGAAAACCTAATGAGGTGTCGTCTCCCTGGCGGACACAAAGTATGTTTTATTTAAATGGGACAGTACATATAGCAAAGTAGCAAACAGAAAACTTTCTTTTGAAATATTTGCACTCATTTTTCACTGGCTCATATTTATTTCTCTTTGATCAAGCCGAAATTCGCATGTCTTTTTTGTCACTATTCGACTCAGTTTCATGTAAGCTTCAATATAATATTGTATTGGAGACAAACTGAACATCGGAACTAAGGACCTTATCAGTGGTGCTTTGCGAGCGATTTATCAGCGTAGCGACCACGCCACGTTTGCGCAACGTGGTCGCCGCGTTTGCGTAACGAGAGCGATTGACATGAGCATATAAGAGAGAGCGAGTCGAGCGAGTGTACAATATTGTGAAAACGTGGCGTATACATCGCGTAGTTGCGATTAACTCGCTTCGCACCCGCGGAGAACACGTACACAGATCGCATCGCTAGTAACACGATTGCAATGCTCGGTGTGATAACGCTCTAAAGAGAAAAGTATGTAGGTAGGTATTTAAATACAAACATAAACTCACGCCTTCTTCCCATGGGGGTAGGCAGAAACAACAGAACGCCACCTGCTACGATCCTTACATACTCTTTTTGCCTCGTTTACGTTCATACATCTAGTCATACACGCCCGCCGGTTGCGAGTACTACGCACCTGGCCTTTCTGTAGGTATTTATTTTATTAATTGTGCTATTAATTCACGTACTCGGTAATAAAAGGGTGGTAATTAATAAAACCGCACCTGTCTATTGAATCAATTCATACAATACGATTGTTTGGCCAGACAACCAATGTTTAATGTGGATCACATTATCTCTTTTAATTGTAAAAGCTATTTATTTTTGAAAGAGTAACCGTGGAATTTCTTACCTGGTCTTCTCCATAGGAAACGACCAATTGGAACCGTGCACCTAGCTTCTGACGTTTCATAAGTGCCCATGTGAAATAAAATATTTTGTTTTTGACTATATTTTAAAGTCAGGCATCGGATTTTTTTGTGTTGTTAAAGAAAAAAATCAAGCGAAGTTTCTTAAAAAAAAAAGGTGGTTCAATTAGCTACGTTTAACTTGACCCGAACAAAATATATAATAATTTTTTATCCTTTTTTTAATCCTCTAAAGTATAACAATAATTCAATTAGCATACTAATGAAGAAAGTCTCGAATTGGGAATAAGGTAGAATCTGACATTTTAATTGAAAATGTTGAATAAGTAATTATCTAAAGTAACGAAATTCATGACGAGATAATTTTCAGATGAAACCGCTTCATAATAATATTATTGAGTCGCTTTGCCGACGCCCTTTATTATCATTATAAGTCTTGGGCGAAAAGTCCTTGCATTATGAAGTAATTTGTGGTTACTTTATAAACAAAAGTGCTTATTTTTCGTTAAATATAATCTGCTTAATTTGTTTCAAAATTATGCATCCTTTTATATCGATATAGACGTTCGAAAAGTGCTAATTCTCAGCCTTGTTTGAATAAATGACTTTTGATTTTGTGGCTAAGTAATAACAGCCACATGGTTCGATCGATCAGGTTAAGCTACGCTTGCCGCAGTTGGTCCGTGGATAGGTGACCATCTTTAGATACCAAGACCACTCCGTTGGATCCGTTGTGGTGAGTTTACCAAAATATTGATTCCTTCAATTACATTCACTAGTTTTAGAAAAAGGTACAACAAATTTTGTACCTCTGTTCAATTACATACTTCACAGGAAAAAAACAGGAATCGAAACTATCCAATCAACTACCTATCTATTAAATTAAAATCATCTCCTTTAGGGACAAAATAGTTTCCAAAAAAAACTTAAATGGAGATACTGTGCTGGGAGTTTGCGAGATTATCTGAACCATGAGAATTTGTTTCCCGCACCGCTTCAACTGTGCGGATTTATCCAGAGATGTGTTAGGTAATAGATCCTGCAAACTTATACGTGGATTTATCCGCCGTTGGCAGTGTTTTAGTTGCTGTTGTGGTAGGCGGTACTTTGAGTTGAGGTGTGATCTTTGTCAGGGCCGTCTTAGCAGGGCACCTGAAGGAACACGGGTGGGTTTTAGTCAGTAAGAGTCTAACACACCCTCTCGCTCCGCCCAGAAAAGTTGTTTGAGAATTTAACAACCAAAAAAAAAAAGGGCCGTCTTAACCATATCGTGCGCCAGGATGCGAAAATCAGCCTGCGCCCCCTTGCCAACGAAAAAAAAACAAAATTTAAGTGTTCCATTTTTTTTTTAAAGTACTACCTGTACTTACTCCAGAAAAAAATAAGGTACAATTTCAAACACCAAATTCGATTTTTCTGGCTTTTAAGTTGAAGAACTGACTGACTCTGTTTTGAAATCTACGTTCGATTTTTAAACTAATCGATCGCCTTGCGTCCCATAAGACCTTGTGCCCGGGTGCTACGCACCCCTTGCACCCCCGGGTAAAGACGGCCCTTATCTTTGTAGTACATAACTGTCATAGCAATATTTAATGCTAAAGTACAAGCACTAAATACCACGCTTTTTCAATGCGTTAACTACACCAATGAATCCAAATTATAAAGTACTAGTTTCTGCCTGCGATTTTGCCCACGTTGTAGTCAACTATACTATAAAATAGCCAGTGAAAGAATTTTCGAAATTGGATCAGAACTTCCAGAGATTATCTACATCCAAACTTAACCTCTTTATAATATTCGTGTAGAAAACTGATATTATACAGTTACATTGCAGGCTTAACTTTTAAAGTCGCGATCAGGTGCTTCTCTTGCTAATCCGTGGACATGTGTCCCAGGCCACAGATTAATACACAAGTATGAAAATATGCGGCGGGCCCGTCTTGTCGGGCCAATTCAGTGAGTGTAACGTAGTCAGAAGTTATAAAAGTTACGCGATAGAAAGAGGGTAGGCATTAGCGCTGTGCAACCTGAATTACACTTTATTGTGTCGTAGCAAGAGTCGTTTTTTTTTATTTCAATGATTTTGCAGAGCATATGGTACGCTCTGCAAAATCATTGAAATGTACTGTATTCATCTGTACCCAGGTTATGTAAACTTTAAGGCAATGTCATGCACTACATTGTGTATTATGTACATTGCACACATCGGGAACGGAAAACATAATCGCACATAACTAAAACATCTTAAAACTACACCAAGATTCGTTTCAGTAAAGGCTGATGTTTTTTAGGGTTCCGTACCCAAAGGGTAAAACGGGACCCTATTACTAAGACTCCAATGCCCATCCGTCTATCTGTCTGACCGTCTATCACCAGGCTGTATCTCATGAACCGTGATAGTTAGACAGTTGAAATTTTTACAGATGATGTATTTCTGTTGCCGCTATAACAACAAATACTAAAAAACAGAATAAAATAAATATTTAAGGGGGCTTCCATACAACAAACGTGATTTTTTTGTTCGTTTTTATAGATAATGGTACGGAACCCTTCGTGCGTGAGTCCGACTCACACTTTTCCGGTTTTTTAATAGTCCGATAACTTTTATCTGATAGTAATATATGACAATTTGCTGTCAAGCTGTCAAAACACCGTATTTATTCCTTAGAAACAAGTTATCTGACGACTGAATAATGGGGACTAAGAAAACTTCCCACGTAATGGAAAATTTTCCTCACACGACAATAAAATACAAAACACTATACAATTTCCTTGTTAGAAGGAGAATATTTTCCCGCATCACTTCAAGTGAAAGGGTAAACGTGTGGTGCGATAATGGATGCTGCAACTTATCCTGGGTTATATTCACTGTTGTTATTTTAGAAACCGAAAACATTAAGTTAAGCTCTACTGAGCAGAAAATTCTAAAACTACCATTTGTTCCTCGTTCCGTAAAATTCGTAATTTTATGTGGATTGTAGTGTTGCTCGGTTTGCAGGAAATCTTATTCCGTAACTTCTTTTCTAAAAACGGGGATAAGTGTTGGGAAATAAACGGCCTTTTCATTTAGTAGGTAATCCTTTTTAGGGTTCAGTACCCGAAGAATGCAAAACGAACCCTATTATTAGGGTTCCGTACCCGAAGTGTGCTAAACGGAACCTTAATTCTAAGCCTCCGCTATCCGTCCATCCGTCTGTCTGTCAGCGGGCTATATCTCATGACCAGAAATAGGTAGACAGTTGAAATTTTTACAGATGGTGTTTTAGAGGCATGAGGAACAGGGTGTCCCCATCTTCTATAGAAAAGGGAGGATCCTCCGACCAGACGAGTGTTGTGTCTGGTGGGCAACTGCCCAACGATTGATGTCGGATAGTCATATATGTCGTTCATGCGGTAAACTCTAATTTCGCAATGCAGGATTTGTGTGACGTCATGTCTTTTTGATGCGTAGTTCGTATGTGGTGGTGTAACCGCTACAGTGTGTTTCAATTGCTGCTATAACAGCAAATAATAAAAATGAAATAAAGTTAATAATTAAAGGGGCCCCATACAAGAAACGCGTTTTTTTTTTGGTTCGGCGCTTTTTGCTCGATCTTAATACGCGTACGGAACCCTTCGTGTGCGAGTCCGCCTCGCACTTGGCCGGTTTTTTTTTTTTCAATTCACCTGCAAAGTTTGGTAAATGAGGTTATTTTCTTTCTACCTGTCGCAAATGTTGTATGGTATATCTGCTCCTTATGTAATACTAGCGACCCGCCTTTGCTTCACACGACCTGACAAAACATGGAGATTTCTTTGTTATAAGTTAGTTAAATATTAATCTATTATACACATAAACCTCCCGTATAAATTCTGTAAATGACAGTGAAATCTCATTAAAATCTGTTGCGTAGTTTAGAAGAAAACCGCGGTCACACAAAGACACGAAAAAGTGACTGTAATGTATAAAATATAGGTATAGATTTTAAATCAAATGACCCAAGGGCTGGCTTGTTCCTTGGCCAGAAGCTAAGCATTGCCATACAACGTGGCAATGCCACCAGTCTCTTAAGTACTTTACCAGTCCGACGATGCGGAGAAAATTTTCGACGCCAAATTTTAAAATTTTTCGAGTTTGTTAATAGTTTTAATTAGGTTACGCTTTTTTTAAACGTTTTTAGTTAATTTAATAAAAAGAAGTTTATCTTTTGTGTATATTTGTATAGATTATTATGTATAGATATGACATTGACATTGATAATACAGTTGAAAAATCTTCACCAATATAGACCTTACCATCTTATTGTGGCACATCCTATTATTTTTATCCTATAGTTGGCCACTTCAGTCGCGTCTCCAAAGGCTATTGAGGTCAGCTTCAGAACAAATGTGAGGGTACTTGATATCCTCAAGCAAATGCGACATAATTGAATAAAGAACAGGCTTCAGGGCGTTATAATAATAACACGTTTCTGCAGCTTACTACTTATTTTTAATAGGATTAGGGACTTCAACATTGGCCTCTGCAGTTCGCACTTTGGGCGACTGTGTTTTGTTTCTTGTTCCTCGGGAAATTTTTAAGGGTAATGTTGCTTGAAAGAACATAATTATGCTTATTACTTCTTGGTAAATATCCGACCAATAACTGTTTTTGCCGAGAAAGGACTACACAACTATTAGGCATTGCTATACAACGTGGCAATGCTGCCAGCTTTTTGGGCACTTTTTCTATTGACGAATTTTTTTATGCCTTATGGTTATTCCCCCCCCCCCCCTTTTTTATATACTTGTACAATTTTTTATTATTATTTTAAGTCTTAGTTTTTAAATCATATAAATACGTGTGTGTAAATAAAGTGCTGACATCAATAAAACACATAACACTATTAGGTCAGTAGCTTTAGCTCTTAATAATCATAGGCACAGTCTAATTTCTACTTTTTTTTAATGCCTATAGGTTTTAATTTTATATTGGGTAATTCAGGTACCATTTGAGTTACAACAAGGAGTAGAGGAATGAAAAACGTTAATAATTTTCTGAAAGAAAAATATACCTGCCTCTATTACATACCTTATATGAAAATCAAATAACGAATAAATATTCACAAAAGGTTATATTTATCATATTCCTAATTCATAAATAATATTATCCTACGCTTCCAGGAAAAATATCATTTAATAGTATAAGGTAAGACGTGGGAATCATTTAATGAAATCCAAATATACATAGAAAACCTATTAAAGGAAGATATAAATATGAATGGGAGGCAAAATATGTACCAGCTTACTCCATATTGTAATATTTATACAGCAATTTGTTTGTACTCGCTCAAACTACGTACACTTTCGTAGTAAAATTGTATCTATGAAATGTGAATATTAATACTTTGTAGTACTAACTACTGAACCGGTTTTTTGGTACCTACTAAAAATAAACGTGTTCTGGTGGCACTGACACGTCAGGTCCGGACACAGACTCACTGAATAGGTTATAGATAGATGATGAACAGGGTCTGGTAATGGAGTAGGAAAGGGAAACGACGAAATGTGTGTGTGTAAGGTTTTTTAAATTTAAACTGTTAAAATTGTTCTTATATTATTCATTGTCGAAATGGATGACCTCTTGTGAAAGTGGCGCCAACAGATGGCGTGAATTTTCATGTATACCCTCATTAAGTTTACCATCATTAATGAAATCAGCATCAACAATCGAAACCATTGTTCAGCATTAATAATTTCAATGCATTATTATGGATTATAGATCCATAATAATGTATTGAAGCTGTTTTCGTTAGATTTTTATAAATTATTATTTAAAAATCTGACGAAAACAGCTTTAAAAATTCAAAATTTTCGAAGAGAGTCAAGAAAGAGACGCATAAGGCTGCCTATCCACTGGAGCGGAGCGAGGCAGCGGAGCAGAGAAATGTGCCAATATTAACCAATAGAATCTGAACTCCGGTTCAGAGCTCCGCTCCTATTGGTTAATATTGGCACATTTCTTTGCTTCGCAGCCTCGCTCTACTCCAGCGGACAGGCAGCCTAAAGGCGCACCGACTTGTATATCATTTTTGAAATTCCCTAAAATAACTCTAAATGTTACAAATACAATTGAAAAATATATTTATTGACATCAAACAAGTTGTACAACCAATGTTAGAATTCTCTGACTCCTACGCTAGTTATAACTGTGTTGCAGGACCCAGTGTCCTCCCGTAATAACAAGACTTACACTTCTTGATTATCCCTAATTAACCTATAGTAGCTCAAAATACAGGGTTATTTTAAATTGGCTAGCTAAACTACGCAGATGGACGCAATGGGTACAAAAAAAAAAATGTTTTTTTTGGGACCATCAACCGCAGTGTAGTCAGTAGAATTACTATCAGTTTATAAAATCTGTATTTTTTTTTTTTTTGTAAACTTCACAAACGTAAAAAAAACAGTTTTTATACACATGATAAAACATAAGAAAACAGTTTTTCTCAACTAATACTTCAAGTTCTTAAAAAAAAACATGTTTAGATATTGATAGGAACCCATCGCGTCTGCTGAGTTTAGCTAGCAAATTTAAAATATCCCTATATAAATAGAATGCTGACAAGTGAAAACTTATTTCACATTGCGTGCATTTTATGATAAAAGATCTAGTTTTATGTCACAACAAACAATACATTACATAGTATACGTATCCAAACTAGAGGCTGCACAGCCATCATCATTGCCATAAAAAGATACAGTTGAAAAATAATGGGTTAACCCGCTTCACGCGTACAATAAAACGTAATTTACGTCCCTTTTAGGGTTCCATGTCTGAGGAGGCGAAGACGAAACTATTGTAGAGTATGATTTATGTGCGTAGTGATAAATTTTACGGAAAAACCACAGTATGGAAGATATAATGTCTGTGACTACCTACTAGCTTCGTTAAAGAATTAATACCAAACAATTTACTTAAGGACTTGAAAGACAGACTTGACTGATAGATATATACATATATATAATCCTCTAGATCGTATTTCGGCTATGGCTGCCAATCTCAACGGAGACTAGCCTTCGGCCCGGGAGGTATTATAGTGCACAAGTGTACCAAAAGAAAACGACTTCACTAGTAGCTCAAATAAACTAGGTAAAAATATAGAATTGTCAATTTTATTTTATTTGAACATAATATACATTTTGAATATACACTATGTATATACAACTAACTATTTTAGATATTATGTACAAGAATGTAAAGGAAAAAAATAAAGGGAAGAGCTCATTGGGCGTCAAAAAATTCGTCCGCATCGCTGTCAGCGGGAAAAGGTCCCGCCTGGAAATTGGATAGGCCTTTGGTGTGGGATGCAATCTGTGTCGATACCCTTGCGCCATCCCATCTTCCTAGCACGGCGGGCTGTGCTGGGGCGGCTGCTGCAGGTGCAGAAAATCTCAAACGACGCAAATACAGCAAACTTACTGGTAGCTATATTTTTGAGCCGTTTGGGTTTGAAACACTGGGGCCGTGGGGTCCGAGTGCTTCCCGAGTATTCTGGGACATCGCCAAGCGGTTGGTCGACTCTTCACGTGACAGAAGGCTGGCCAATTCTTGGGCCAAAAAACATAGAATACAAATGGACTTTTGAGATCAATAGTCGTAATAATAGTCTTTGTTTGGGGTAAGTTGAATAACGGTATTACATGGGACGAAATACCTGTTATTCCTTAGCATTATGATCAACTGAATTTCACCTGCCGCTCGTGAAGAAAGAACTTGCAGACAACCAAACAGAAGGAACAAAAATAATATAATCCAGAAATGGTACAAATTATTTTTGAGAGTTCCCAAAGATAACTCAATAGTGGATTTGTATTCATTGTAAATGAAAGCCAAGTTATCGTGAAACAATAATTCAATTTACATTTAAACCACTGTTCAATTCTCTCATGTATCTATAATAATATGAACGCTTCTGTTCCCTCGAATTCAGGCAAGTTACCACATCGAAGCATCTTTAATATACAGAGGTTTCCCAGAAGGAAGATATCAGGTTTGCTTCGGATAGGTTCAAACCGATATTGTGTATACGCTTGCTTGCTTTCTATGATTCATTTGATTCTTATTTTATATCGTCTTTGTACCTAACTTCTATCTAATCTGTGGTTATCAGTTTATAAAAAGTTCCCAAAAAAACTATTAACTTACATAACATAAAATAAGTTAACATTACATAACGCCTGTATTCCCCAAAGGGTTAGGCAGAAGTAAACCTATAGTGCACCCACATTTTCGCCAGTTAAGTTTAAGTCCCATGTAATAGGGGGTGAGCCTATTGCCATCAACCGGACACAAATCCAGACTCCAGGCTGCTACTAAGCAATTTCAGATGGAAAAACCCAATAACACTTTGCCCGAAACGGGTATTGAACCTAGGACCTCATGCTCAACAGTAGCGCTTGCGACCACTACACCAACAAGTCGTTATTTTAATATGAGCAAAAAACAAATCTGAATGTTAAGGTGAATTAAGAACTAAGTCAATTAATTTATTTCAAATACGTATAAAAAAGGCACTTTTGAACGTCAACATTTTCAAAAACATTGAATTTAACTGTAATTTCTTTTATGTTTGTTGTTGTTGATGTTTTACTACCTAACAGTTTT
Organism: Omphaloscelis lunosa; assembly: GCA_916610215.1. Lineage (NCBI taxonomy): Eukaryota > Metazoa > Arthropoda > Insecta > Lepidoptera > Noctuidae > Omphaloscelis > Omphaloscelis lunosa. The sequence continues at coordinate 8,916,079 of OU744255.1, forward strand.
CAACTGACGAGTAAACGATGATGCAGTCAATTATAGTGTACGTGTTCTTAGAAGAGCAGTACTCTCTTCTCGAGAATCTCGAAATCTCTCAGACTGCTTTGTTAAAGCTATCGGGAAACTCTTACTCTAAATTCCACTTCTTAGATTTCAAATTAATTACGGAAATGTTGTTAATACAAAACGTTATCTCAAGACGTTTCAAACACGCACCTCACATTATTTATTTATTTATTTATTTAAACTTTTCACACTCAAACGGTACAAAGGCGGACTTAATGCCTTAGGCATTCTCTACCAGTCAACCAAGGGTGGTGCAGAGATTGGATGGCAGGTGCTCTGTTTAAGAGGAACAAAGAAAAAATTATTAAAAATATATCATTAGAAAAATATAGGTAGGAACAACAGTACATAAATAGGTTATAACTTATAATACACATACATATTTAATGTAATATACATATATTTATTATATATATACATATATACAAATTTAAGGGAGAGAGATGTTGAGATGACTCTACTCTATTTGTTTTGAAAAAAACTCTGCAATTTCCGCTTAAATGCATACTGACTGGTGGCCGTCCTGATATCAAGAGGAAGCGTATTCCATAGGAGAATGGACTGAATGTGAAAGGAAGAATGAACAAAGTCAGAAGAATGAGAAGGACAAAGTAGGAGAAGATTGTTAGAAGATCGTAAATTCTTAGTGTGTGAAGAACATAGATATTGGAAGTGAGACACGAGATATGAAGGAGGAGTGGGAGAGTTGAGAAGGGAGAAAAGCGTGGTCAAAGCGCGCAAACTTCTTCTTTGGCGAATGGACATCCATTTGAGCTCAGACCTATAGCTCGACACATGATCATATTTCCTAAGATTGAAAATGATTATTACACATTAAATAGTCCTAAAACAATAACACAAACAGTGCCAAAGCTTCTAAGATATCTCAAGTAAATTACTTATTCACGCGAATTAAACCTGTTAAATATTATTAAACTTGAAGAGGAAGTTATCGGATACAAACCCGAAATCCTTTGGAACGTGTACCTCTAATATAACTGCTATCGCCTAATGAAGTTGATACTATAAAGGAGCTTAGCAGAGCTTGGTCTGTTGTTACCGCAAACTCGTGATCAATTTTAGTCCGGGGACTGGTAAATGTGTTTAGTTAGTTACATTTACGATGTACAGTCGTTCTCTGTGTGGTACTGGATGGACTAAATTAACTTCTTGCCAGTCCTCTTAGGAGTTGTTAGAAGTCAACTGAAGAGAGAGAGAAACTGAATGTCGCATGCGGTACTAGAAACTACACACTGGACAGCAAAGAAACCGGGCCACCCGCTACCTTGGAACTCCGATTCGATTTTCTCAAAAAGTATAAAACTTACAACTATCACCGTTATACCTGCAGAAAGTGCGTTTCATGATGATTAAAATAAATGGAAATTCAACGAGATCAATCAATTTATTAAGTGCTTATTAAGAATTTTACAAAGAAGAGTCGTTTTCTAAACGTAAACTCGTTGCACAGAAGATCTGCTGATTAGAAATGAAATGAAATGAAATTTTATTTGCAAGAATTGTAGTACATACAGATGGTCGGGTGTTTTAACAAGTTCTAAAACAAATCGCTAAAAGTAGCATGCAAAATTATATAAATTAAATAAGAAGATAATACAATTGTAACATACAACATAGTTATTATATTAAGAATAAAAATGTCAATCATTTGACAAATTATAATAGTAAAATGTCAGTGTAAATCTTTAAAATGTAGGTACTCATTCACAGAATAGAAAGATTTTTCTATGAGCCATTTGACTAACGCTGTTTTAAAACAGCGTTAGTCAAATGGTCGATTGATTGCAGTTCCCTACATGATTTTGGTAATGTATTATATATCCTTATAACCATTGGAAAGCAACTTCTGTGATATAAGTGGCTTTTCATAAGAGGAATAATTAGCCTATCAGGATATCTTGTATTAAACGTAACAGTGTCGCCAAGACGTTGAAATAATTCGAGTGTGTTTTAAGACATGTGTTTCATTAACTTGTCGTGAACTCGAACACGGCGTGTTGCCACACCAAGCACCGAGCGCTTGCATGAGTTAATCGTCATCCTGAGGATGCCTCGTTGAGAGGTGAAACACGTGTCGATTTCTTCCAGGGTCTTTTCAAGACTCTTTAGAAATAGCTAAGCGGAAAAGGTTACTAAATATATCCACATCATCATTTTAAAAAATATCTGACTAGGAATCGGTGTAAAAAAAGAATGCTAATCGCGAACTCTAGTCAAAACAGAACAAATCGTACGCATTGTGTTTGTTGCTTGATTACAATGTGAGTTGACGGTACTTTAGAATAAATTTAGAGTAATTTTAATCAGTATGAAACGCACTTTCAGTAGGTATAGCTTTGTTAGTTGTAAATTTTATACTTAAGGAGAAAATCGAATCAGAGTTCCAAGGTAGCGGGTGGCTCGGTTTCTTTGATGTCTTATGTAGAAACTGATTTAAACACCATTTCTTAATTTAATCTTCTCATAGTAGGTATGTTTATAAATAAAAAATACATGGAATTGGTGACTCGATACAATAATATTATTAAAATAAAAGAAACCTCTTTTCTGTATTGAAAATATTTCTCGAATTCTATATATACTCGTATTTATGGCAAAATTAAAAATTCCTAGAAATGTAATAATCTGTTTCATTTATCAGACACTGGCTAGGCCACAGCCGTTAAAACACAGCAGAATTAATAAAACTCTAGAATTAATTTCCGCTCGACAAGACGTTACAAACATTATCTTCAATTTGTAGCATACTTGCTTGTAATTATGAAGCTTATCTGCTGTGTTAAGAGGCTTAGAAACAAAAGAAAGATGAAAGTCTCGATAATTTGTTTGGTTTAAAAACAAAGGGAGCCGTCAAACCGTTAATGTCGCAAGCGGAGATTATCTTGTTGCATGAATCAATAGATATAAATTTACTTTTTATAAGAGTTACTTATTAAATATCCGGTCAAGCATTTTGACGTATATTCAAGGCAATGGCACGTAAAATTTCATCAGAGGCAACCGGATGGCGAGTAGTAGTCTGGGTCTTGAAGTGACCGTCCGAATGGACCCCAAATGGACGGAGGCGGAGATATGGGGGATGGGAGCCTAACATTTTTTTTTTGACATTGCGTTCAAAATTTAAGCACTATTATGTGCAAGGAGTTAGTGTTTATCAATGCCCTCTGGTTTAGATAAAATTAACCCTCCTTTTCGGTGATAAATCATCGGTAAGGAGTTTCAAGAATTATATACATTATTTCAATTATAACGATATTGGGGGGCGGCAACCGGATGGCATTGATACACACAATTTTATTGCACATAATAGAGCTTAAAGTTTGAATGCCAGGTGAAAAAAAAAAGTTTTTCCGCCATCCCCATATCTGCGCCCCGTCCATTTGGGGTCCATTTGAACGGTACGGGGCAGGTTCGGTATCACTTCAATACCCAGATTACCGTTCGGATGCCTCTCCGATAAAATTTTACGTGCCATTGCTTTAAGTAGTGCTACTGTCTCACTATACAAACCTGTACATCAAACAAAATGCTTACCATTAATAATAATTAATAGATTTAGGTTAAATTGGGTCTTAATGTATATTAAGCTAGCCAGACTTGCTAAGACTCGATACACGTCGAAAAGAAGATTCAGAAAACAGATAAAAATTCAGATACTTTACCCAGTTAACCTTCATGTCGAAAGTTTCGTATAGTTTCAATATATGCTGCAGTAACTATTTCTATACATTTGTCAATGGCGACACTGATACTGCAGTGACTTTAATATACCCACTATTCTGTTTGATACTCGTGCTACTAAAGTAGGCAAAACGCCAGAGTGAGTAACTCTTCCAATGAAAGCGCAACGTAGTTTTAAAAGTCGTTTGAATATTGACCTGGCAGAATAAAACTAGCCGTGTTCGCGGATTCACTGAAAAGTTATTAGTTTTCTGGAACGAAAGGCTCTTTATGCTAATCCAGCAATCATTTAAGGTACTGGTGAACCGAATTTAAACAAACATATTAATAAGATCTATCATCAAGATACACTATTGTGGAATATTGACACTGACGGCTTTTGAACGCGGTTTAGATTGTGATAATCGCGTTCAATTTCATTGGTGAAATTTACCCTTATAAGCCCACAATATGATCACTAACCAGTGTTTAATTAAAATTATGTTTATTATATACACAAAAGAATTAAGGAATTGAAGAAAGGTACACTACACTGTCTGAAACAACAATCCATTTCAAAACATTATGTTCAAAAAAGTGGCAGAGAAAAAACAACCTTAATTTTTTACTACCCATAAATTCAAAAACTCAACAACTTCGCAAAAATGTTTGCGATCCCTCACCCCTAAAACAAACGGGCACTCCATTTTATTTTCCAAACCCATATCAGCATGAAAACCTCGGTAAAAACGCTCATTTACGTTAAACGCACAACCGACATCGGTTATTCTGAGGTTAATTCTCCTAATAGTTCACAAGGAACACTGTTCTGAGCCACGAACAATGTTTACGCATCCTTCGTCGTGATTTGTTGCCAGCCTTTTTATTGTCTCGTTTTTATTTTTTTCATCTAGCCACACAATTCGCGAGCTCCAAATTCAAATTGTTCCCCACACAAAATTTCCGCTGGGCCGAGTTTTAATTGAGAAAATGTATTTATTGTTTCAATATATAAGGATATATATATATTTTTTTAAATTTTCCGATTTTCACCGGCCTCGGATAATGGATAGGATTGCTAAATTTTTAATCAAAAAGCAAAAAAGCCGAATTTCTGGCAATTGATGAGATTTCATAAATTATTCAAATCGGCCTACGATTTCTCCTAAGAACATAAACTACCTAACCTAAATATAGAATTTTGTACTGTGTTAAACTGATTTACCTTCTAATTTTAGAGCGTACCGATAAGTCGTAATTAATTAATGCGATACCATCTACGGCTTAATCTTGTCGCACCAAACATTTCGGATTGAAAACTCTATAAATAAACACAGTGACTATGATGAATATAACTAGTTAATTAATCAATGTATACGTGCAGATATCAAACTTATAATTATGATCTTTTAACGGTAGATGATCCAGAATTAAAATCAATTAATCGCTTCTATTGAAACTTACTTCTTAGATTAGATCATTTCATTTTGTCACCCATTTAGATGATGTGTAAATCAACATGAATAATTGAATATCATTAGGTACTCAAATTATATTTATATAACGCTAATCATATCTTCATTCCTCGATTGTGACATATGTAACGAGATGGCAACAGAATGCTTGTTGATGGACAATGACCTGTCCAGGTCTATTTGCCATTTTCTTGAACGAAAATTATCGCAAAATTATTGTGACAAATTGTCAAGCGCGCGTAAACTGCTGCAATTGACTGTTGATAAAACATTCAACCGATCACAGCAGTTTTCGTCATCGAGGGAAACGATACCGCAATGCTCATGTTAATACATTTTTGGCTTGTCCGTACGTGTCAACAGTAAAGGTGGCGTATGTATTTATTAGGTAGGGACTAGTTTAAGATTGTTATGTAAAGGCAATTTATTCATAGTTTAAGATTGCGGCTAAACTAACAAGCATAAGCTCCCCGCTAGCGCTTTAGTGATGGACTTCAAAAATCTCACCTTGAATATTTTACATTCACCGTAGGTGTATTTAATACTTACGGTCATAATTACATATGAGCCGATCCAAGGAGCCCCTCGAAAACTTTAAAAGCCACGTCCTACACAGAATTGCTACGTTAAAGAATTCTAGAAACAAGTCGTCCTTAGCAAGTCTTTGATAGTATGACACACAGTTTTGACATTTAATGCCGACACTTTGCACTCAAGTTTGAACAAACTGCATTTTGGAACATGCTATGCGTTTTACATGAATACTTTAACACACATGCCATCAAAACTGTGAAAGGTCTTGTCTTATGTTAAGATAATATACCAAAACCCTTGTGGAAAATGAACTAAGTAATTTTCACTGGATTTATACGGTAAAGTATAATTATTGTGGGAATAAGTCAGCTCCCAACCAAGTCTTTGACATTATGACACACAGTTTTAACATTTAGTGCCAATATTTTACAGTCTAGTCTGATCAAACTGCATTTGAAACATGCATTTATTTTGCATGACATTTTAATACCTTCAAAGCTCAACAAGATTTGCCTCGTGTATAAAAAGCTTACCCACCTTTCCACTACAACACTTCGCACGTCGCGTCATTACGCTACCTTGTTCAATATTGTAGTAACTTTATAAATTTATTAACTTAACAAGCCGTGCTCGAAGCGATTTCCCATTAGCAAAAATGACGATCTTCACAAACTTTCATCCCCTATTTGATAGAACAGGGGATGAATTTCCAAAAACTTTTCCTCAGTACTCAACTACACTATACGTATATGGAACTCTTGTGAAAAATTTCATGATTCTAGACACAACTTTATGTTGTGCATTGTCAATCAGTGAATGGGGCAACAATTTTATTGGGCACTGGGCAAAGTTTTTAGCACGTTTTTTAGCTAATGTGCGCGTATTAAATTTCCGTTTGAAACATTACCAGCTTATGCTTGGCGTTAAGATATTTGAAACGAAGATTTTAGTGGACACAAGAGAAACGAAACCAGTCCCAAACAACATAAAAAATGAGTCTGAAATTCATATCCCGTTAGCCCTGCTACTCATACGTTCTAAGTTGTTCTATAAGCTAGTATAGAACAACATAGTTGTAGATGAGCTTATTTCGCCATTTTTTCTCTAGGGTAGTCAAATAGTTAATGTCGACTCCATCTAGTTTAATTTTTTTTTTTTTTTTTATATTACGTGTAAAAGTGAGTCCGATATTCTATTTACAGAATAAACAGTTTCATTTCTATCTATCTATGTTAGAGGGTTTGGTTTCCGCACTTAGTCCTTCAACCATTGTACGTGGGCCATGGCAGCCGTCGGTGGTTATTCCAACCAGCCTACCTCCCTCCAGAAGTTGATTAGGTTCCTGGTCTATTTAGAGCACCTGCAAAAGATATGGGTGACCCGAGGGTTTCTTTCTAATCTGGGTGATGTCTGTGCATATGAAGAGCACATGCGCAACGGTTTCCTCAGCCTCCATGCATGCCCTGCACAGAGGACTTTTCGTTACGCTACTTATACATATTCATTGGTATGAATTTCACTCTGCATTCTATTACTTAAGTGCCATACAAACATACAATATCTAATAAAATTTATTTCCAAGGAAAGTATCAATAAACCGAGCTTCAAGTGAAATTCAGCCGTTGTCATCAGACAATAAATTTCGTGATATTTCGGTTCCTAAAGAAAATTGCTTTAAGGAGAACCTTTCACCGGGAGTGGCAAACGCCAAAGAAAAGTTAAACCAATTATTTGGAAGTAAGAAATATCAAAGTATTGTTGTAATGAAGTTATGGGTTCATTTACAGATTTCTCGCTTCTTGGCTATCTTCGATTCAATCAAATTAACATTGTTGGTAAAAATTCAAGGAAAATGGTCCCATAATTTTCCTTTAATGCATTCGTTTTTAGAACGAAATTATACCTTAAAAAGTAGCATTACTTAGTAAAAATAATACATTAACCCTTTGATTTTACTCTGGGCGAAACATACCCAGTTAACGAATACTAATGAATCACGAACTCAAACAAACACGATCAAAGTTCCATCCAATCATCAAAATGTTCAATCTACAAACGGAACAAGATTCTAAATTTGATTACTCGAGTCAATATTGAATAAAAATGTGAATTAAAAGTTGCGCTAACAACGACTCTATTGTGATTAAAGTGAAAAATTAGTCGGAAAATTCTCTCCCCAGTCAATCTCGCATACCACTTTGTAACGTTGACGAATCACTCGACTGTACAGAACCCTTCGGACGAACTTGGACGAAAGTTTTATTTCGTTATCTCACCTGAACGGAACACGAATTGTACAATTTTGATGTCGCAATTCAGTTTTCCAAGTTCTACGTATTTTCTCGCTCTATTTTAGAAAAGAGTGTTAAGCCCCTTTTCTAAAGCACTGTAAAGGGCGTGAACCCTAAACCTAGTTTCTCTAAGTCTTGACGAAAATAGTTCAGATACAAATGCTCCAAAAACTAAGAAGTATGTACTAATTGAAATTGCAGATCATTTACAAATCGATGTGTGATTTGGTATTGCCACTTACCACGCTGTCAATATCGTCAACATTCATTAACTCGACACCACCCACTTTAGCAACACTAAAATTTCGACATAAAAAAAAAAGTAAAAGAAAAAAAATTCAAGTCCACTCCAAAACAAATTCACATGTACTGTCTATTGTAATTACCCGTAGTCAGTGTTAAACTTTAAATTTTAGTATTCGAGAATTTTTTTCGAGCGGAGTGTGGGCGATACGATCGGCCCGCGCAGACGTCCTACCCCCGCGACGTTTCAGTGAAGACTGAATGGTACTGAAGCTGAAAATCTGAAATATTTGACGATCCCTGTGGACAGCCACCCGCTGCTGTGAAGATAAGTCCAATAGTACTTGCGCTAAGCTGATTACGAGCCTTGTTTCAGATATTCTCTATCTTCAATGTTCAAGTTTTAAGATTATAGACACCTATAAGTAGCCGATTACGGGTTGTTTGGGGACTGTTATTAAACGTTATTGTTCTTGTTTTGGGTTTGCTTATTTAAATTGTAGTTACTAAAATCTCTTGGTACATATAATGCTATTTAAGGAGAATTGAAACATCATCTAATATGCCAGACAATTTAGACCTTGTCACACATTATGAATAAAATTATTACTGAAAGGTACTACCACACACGGCCCAAGATGAATAATGTTGACCTCAATCAAGCAGCTCGCTTGTCCATATTAGTGTCTCGTACGAGAAAAGGGTATAATTAAGTGTGTAAAGAAAAACAGTTCTGTAATAGCTTTTATTTCGAACTTAGATGCCTAATGTATACATATAACATTAAAGTTTTTAATTTAATCAAAGACGTTGATTATGTCATACTTTCATAAAAAAGACACTACTTCGTGATTAAAAATAGGAATATTCTCATATTAATAATAAAAAAGAAGATTCTAATCCACGTTCGCACGAACGTAATAAAATCGCGGCGGGATTGTATCGCGTACTGGATTTTCAACTTTCAGTGTTAAGCCGAGCGTTGAGAATCCAACGCGCTGGTACGCACTCTCGTCCCAGCGCGTTGACAAAACACACTGTTGGATTTTTAACTCTCAGCGCTAAGCAGAGCGTTGAAAATACAGTGCACAACAAAAAATCGCCGCGATTTTATTACGTCCGTCGTCTTATATTTTCCTATTTTAACCCCCGACGCAAAAAGAGGGGTATATGTATAAGTTTGATCGCTATGTGTGTATGTCTGTGTGTGTCTGTGGCACCGTAGTTCTTAAACTGGTGAATCGATTTAAATGCGGTTAGTTTATTTGAAAGCAGATCTTTTAACCATGTTTCTTAGACATGTTTTATCAATATCGGTTCAGCCGTTTAAGATTATCAGCTCTTTTCTAGTTGATTAATAAATGTGAGTATCTTCCACATGTCTGATCAATTTGAATTTTTTTATTCTGTTACTTTAATGATTTTAGAAGAACATAGTAACCTTGAACTGATGCTGCAGTATCATCTAGAATTTGCAGGATACCCAACTCCCTTATCAACTTACAGCACAGGTATCGTGTTTGGGCTCATTGGAATGGTTTCAATGAATAGGTTATAGATAGATGGTGAACAGGATCTGGTGATGGAGTAGGAAAGAGAAATGAGGAAATGTTTGTATCGGGGTTTTTTTTAAATTTTAACTGTTCTAAGTGTACTTTATTTATTTTTTTCTTGAAATTATTAGTCTTTTGTCTTTCTAATATATTGCACCTGCCATGTTTTGTCTCTGCATCACCGCACGGTAGACTGTTAGAAAATGACAAAGGCAGTCCGCCTTTGTACTGTTATTTTTTCTTGTGCATAAAGTTTCAATAAATAAATATAATTCCTACACATGTAGGTAACTCTACCAGTTATGGAAAATTGGAAGCTGCTTATTTCCCCCTTATATCTCTTTCATTGACTTAAGAATAATGGCGAGTTGACGCCATCTTTTTTACCCAAGGTTGCCAGGTTGTATAGGCCCTCGTAAAAACAATAGCTCTATAAAAATCGATGCTTTGTTATATTAAGATCAAGGGCGACATACTGAGATGGGAATCTTGGGGGCAAGATTTTTTTTTTCTTATAAAAAACAATGTTCTTTAAGTAAAGGAAATAAAATGTAACGCGCAGTTTAGATTTCGTAGCACCAGTGAATATTTGTTCTTAGAATAGACATTGGGGTCGTCAAAAAAGTACAAGTACACATGTACTACTAAAGGTATACACAGCGTCAGTATTTGCTAGCCCCTCAAGTCTTAGAATAGACATTGGGGTCGTAAAAAAATACAAGTACACTAAAGGTACAAAGGACACATAGCGTCAGTATGTGCTAGCCCCTCAAGTTTTAAAATGTTACACTGCTACAACATTAAATTCGTTACGAATAATCTAAAGAATACTTCAAAAAGATTTCATTGCTTCGACTTGCATTCGAACCATCGCATCATAAACCTTCATCATACTCATACCGGCAGTTTGACGAACTAACCAGTGAGCCCATGTGAATTGCGATGAAATTGTTATGTAGTATCGTCCGAGTCATTTTATCTTTAGGTCTCTGTCTAATCGGTAGATGTTATAATTTGAGGGTATCCATTAACGATTTCTTTATAAAATTAATCCACACCCTCAAGTTATAACTACAACTTTTGATGTATACGTTCACTTAAAACTATTGTTTATTTCTAGTGCTTCCTATTTTATCGTCCGTTTTTTAGAGACCCGCTTGTGTCAGTTGGCAAAATATGTATATTATGATAACTGTAAATTATGAAATCAAATTGTAACATATAAAGCTTTTTAGTAAAATAAGATCAAAGTTTTTTTTAAATAATATCAATAATAAATATTATTAAATGATTATTCAAGGATTTTCTTTTTCTGTATTTTTTAATTATTTATGAATATTACTAAAACAAAATAGAAAAATACTATTAAAAAATATAATGAATGACAAAAAGCACATTTCGTGCCTAAGATTTGAACTTCCTATCTTATGCACGGCAAGCGGTCTGGAAACCTCCAGTCTATTTAGACGTTGAGTATCTCTTTGTAAATGATAACTCTATTCACTAAAACAATACATTAATGATAAAAAAAATGTTTTTGCAACATACTAAAACCAACTTGGGCCCATCATGGATTTGGACGCACGTCTTTTGGGGAGTAACTACTTAAGGCGACGATAACCGACTTTTAATGATTTTATACTGAAGATGACGTTTAAACGAGTAATGTTAATGATTTGGAAAAAATATAAGCTAAATTAGAGCATTTTTAAATATTTTAATATAGGCATATTTTGGATTATGTTTATATTGCATAGTGAAATTAATTTGTAAAGTTATGTCTTACGCGGATAAAAAACTGAGAATGACGCAATAGCGTATTTTTCTGAAACCTTCACCATTTTAAAGATAATTTAATTATTAATCTTTTAGTATACGTGTTTTATTAAAATACTTTTTGTTTTACATATAATAAATTAATAATGCTTCTAATTTGGGACAGCTCTCCTTAATGGGCGAGTCCTATTACTGGCTGGACGGAACACGCAAGCTAACAATTCAAGGTCACTGGCATATATCTGCGTCTTAATGGAGCTGTGTGTGCATGCTTCGATAATCTGTGTGATTTAGAATTTATAATATTACATCACATGACATAATATGACGCCTGTAATCTTTGAAGTGTTAAGCAGAGGAGTACCTACCCAATAGTACACCCACATTTTGCCAGTAATGTTTACATCCCATGTAACAGGGGGTGAGTCTATTGCCATCAACCGGGTACAAATCTAAACTCTGGGCTTCTGCTGACGAATTTCAGATAGTAACCCAATAATACTTTGACCGACCCGGAAATCGATTCCCGGGTCGGTCACAGGACCTTCAGTCTTCAGTTTCAACCATGGTAAAGTTTAAATTATTACAAGGTAAAGCAATTACGAGGTCGACTATATCTATGCGTATTTTCGTACTAACTATTATGGGTACTAAACATTTTCGTATTTACTAAAGTCTGCTTGAGAAAAATTGTCTAGTATTTGTGAATCTACCGCATTGAATACCTACATATCGAAATAGAATACCTATAAATGAAATTTTTCCTACAGATTACCATAATTATGTAATTGGATTTCGACAGCTGAATTGCCTATAATTGGTTAATCCTCGTTAACATATTGCGTGCGGCAGTAATCCCTTAGATTAGGTACCATGCAAGGATTCTAATGTATGTTGATACACATTTTAGTCAATTATATTGTAGTCATTTATTATTATTATTGGATTATTATGAAATAAAATTATTTACATAATGACTTCTAGGAATAAACGTTCACACTACACGAGGTTTCTATGCTAAGATACAGGGTTGTAACAAGACCCGTCACATAATCGTTAATTACGTATTCTGTACATAAAACTAAGTAACATTGAGAAAAAATTAATGCTGGGAAATTACTTTTATTTTCGGGGTGAAAAAGCTCTGTTTACGGCAGCGCGCAATGTAACGCACGCAAAACATTGTGCCTATGCGTGCATCCAACGGTACAGGAGTTGTGACAAAAGTGACTATTACGAGGTTAAATATAATATAAAAACAAAAACATCCCTGTATGGCGCTGTCGGTAACCATTTATGAAATTATTTCGAAAAATGTATTAAAAAAAACAAAATGGAGGCCTTAATTCCGATTGGTGCATAAAATTATCCGCCCCATTTTACTATTTGGGTATTTTGGATACTTCTAGAATGCTATCCGGATATATCTAGATAATATGGATATCCGAATAGCATGCCCTAGTTCCGATATTGACCACGCGCCAAAAGATCCTTATACAGCTATAATTAACTGTCGAACACATCCAATCGAAAAACTATTTCATATCGTATTCAAAACTACTAAAATAGATCCGCAAAAAAGGCCACAAAAAGGACTCGTAAAATGCACATCGCTGCAACTGGAAACCGAAAAAAAATATTTGATACGGTTTTTCATCATTCATTCTACAATTCTCTTATTACATAGCTAGTATTTTCCGTAGAACTTTTTGTATGGACCACTGACAAGGCGAGTTTGAAACAGGGAGCTTCATGAATAATGGGCAAAGTTGAAAGAGTTTAAATTTGAACTGTCCATATTTCGGCTGAATATTAATTTCGTGGATTCTAGTTGGCATTCGTAATGAAAATTAATGTAAAAATAGTAAAGTGATAAATTCATTTCAAAGAGGATTGTGGTCTTCTTGTTTGAGGTGGAAAATTTGTTGAGTTATGATAGGTTTTGCTTTTTCAAAGTAGCATCATTTCCATTTAACTTTATGCATACGTACCTACCTACCTTCTTTCATAGCTGAGTATAATAGTCTGCAGGGTTAATTTAAATTAGTTAGCAAAACTCCGCACTCATAATGGGTTCGATATTTTTTTTTTCAGTTCATGTTAAGGTATCGATTACTGTCAAGTATATAGTATTAGAGTAAGTAATACCTACTTAGTTGAATACTACAGCAACTACGTAATACCTACAGAGAACTTGTCACTAAAAGCTTGTTCCTAGGAATGCGGTTTTTCACGTTGTACTTAAGAACGTAATAGGGAATATAAATAACTTTAACTAGCTCTATTTAAACATTTTATTACCTAATCTAAGACCAAGCTTATTAATTTTACCAAGATAATACTTATAATCATCTTTTCTTCAACAATCTTCAACTATTCGGTCATATGTAAAAAATATTCACAAATTGAACACGAATAAACCCTAGTCTCAGTCAAAATGGCATAACTTAACTATGAATATGTCAGCTTAATTAATATTTGCATAACAATCGTATGCAATATAGTACCTATGTTTGGTATTCTAGCGTAATGGTAGCATCCCATGAGATATAATTAATAATTGTTTTATGCAAATCAGCATCCCTTATCTTTGGAGCGACTACATACGCTTCTGTTGGGAAGTCAACCGAGGGCTTAGATAATTAAATTAAGCACAAATTTGTGCCTAAATGCTTAATCCGTTAAGGTGAATAAATATAAATATGAAACGTTGGATTTAAATATTTTAGAATGACCCACACAAGCCTTTTTGGTTTCCAAGTTGGGAATTAAAACATTTTTGTATTTTTAAAAGCTCTTCATGCCCTTTATTTTATTTAAGGTGGCTTGCTTTACGATCAAGAGCATAATTAACTCTGACCTAATTGAAATATAACTAAATTAAATTTAAATTTACAATAAAAATTAAATTAACATTTAAAAAAAATTAAATTTACATTTCATGTAAATTGAATTTAGTAGAGACAGATTTGATTCCTGCCTGAAGGCGTTAAGGTCTATCAGCTATCATCATCTGGGTCTGCCAAGATGTCGCTGGACGTTTTCCGAGACCCATATTGTGGTTGATTTAGCCCTCAAAACAGTTGCGATAGACAGTTTTTGTTCTAAAAGTTTATAAAAAGTTTCAAATAGAATAGAATAGAATAGAATAGAATATTTATTTGCGTAAAACATGGTATACAGGGGTGTTAAATATGAATTGAGACACAAGCATGTTTAGCTAGGATAAAACATAGCATGCAAAAATTTTAAAGACATGCAACAACAATCGTTCAACATTTTTTATCTATAAATTCTTTTAAACTATAAAAACTACACTCGAGTAACCACTTACAAAATTTAATTTTAAATAATTTTGTATTTAAAGCTTTGAAATGCCTTGGTATTTTATTATAAATGCGCACACACATTGCCAAGCAGTTACTATTGTATTTAGACAATCTAGGCAAATCATTTAACGCTAGTTTAAATGGATCTCGTCGGTTTCGAGGATTGACATCATTTGCAGTCTTAAATAGTTGCTTATTTTTCATAACAAACACACATAATTCGTAAATGTAAAGCGACGGTAACGGTAACAAACCAAGTTTTTTAAATAATGGTCGACATGAGTCGTCGGGCTTAAGTCCACAAATTGCTCTCATGCACTTTTTTTGAGCGATGAATGCTCTTTGGAAGTCAGTGCTGTTACCCCACATTATCAGTCCATAACGTAACAACGATTCGACGTACGCGTGGTATGACATTACAGCAGTTTTTATATTGGTTACATTTTTTACTTGTTTTAATGCATAAACAAATTTATTAATTTTAGTGCTAACATTATCTATGTGCTCTTTCCAGTTGATGTCTTTATCTATTATTACACCTAAAAATCTGGTACGCGTTACTTCATTGATTTTATGAATATTGAGTTTAATGTCATTTTTGGAATTATTTGATCGATTAAATTGGATGTACACGGATTTGTCTAAATTTATCATCAAATGGTTAATGTCAAGCCAATGCAATAATTTGTCAATTGTATTATTAATGTCAAGTTCATGTTCTGAAATGGTATTTAGTTTTTTATTAGATGTCACTATAATAGAAATATCGTCAGCAAATAGTACGCATTTATGGTCAGTTATTTTTATGATGTCATTTATATAAATGAGGAATAATATTGGGCCTAGCACACTTCCCTGTGGAACGCCATATTTATTATGTTTATATTCCGATGAATAGGATAATATTACATTATTTTCATTTCTTTTATTGATGATGACACATTGTTTTCTATTGCTTAAATAGGACGACAGCCACTGAAGTGCCGGTCCTCTAATACCAACAGCTTCCAATTTTTGTAGCAATATGTCATGTGACACCAGATCAAAGGCTTTCGATAGATCAAAAAAGAGGCCTGTAGTTATATAATTATTATTAATATTTGAAAGTATAGCTTGCATGAGGGAAAAAATAGCTAACGATGTCGACTTGTTCTTTTGAAATCCAAACTGCTGGCCACTTATAATATGAAATTTATTGCAAAAGTCAGTTAACCTTTTAAACATACATTTTTCAAAAATTTTAGACAATATGGGTATAAGAGTTATAGGTCGGTAATTGTTGATGTCACATTTATCTCCCTTCTTGAATAAGGGCTTTATTAAAGACAGTTTTAATTTTTCAGGAAAGGTGCCTTGTGAAAATGACATGTTTATTAAATGCGTTAGAATACCAGTCAGTTCGTTGCAGCATGCTTTGACGATTTTTGTGTTGATCTCATCATAGCCCTCCGACCTAGTGTTGGACAGAGACATTATTTCCTGTCTTATCTCGTTAATCTCCATTGGTCTAAGAAACATAGAATTGACACACGTACTTTTGAAGCGGTTTTGATTCGTGCTTTTTTCCCCTTGTAGATGCGTTAATTTAACATAATTGTTATTAAATATAGTAGCCATTTGTACAGGTTCTGTAGTTATTGTTTCATTGAATTTAATACTTTCTATGTTGTCTTTGTGAGTGTTATTGTTTATTTCGGTTTTAATGACATTCCATGTGGCTTTACACTTGTTATCATGATTATGAATATATTTTATATTTGCACTCTTTTTTGAATTATAAATACATTTATTTAGCAGACTGGAGTAGTTTTTATATTTAGTTTTATTAATTAAATTTTTATTTTTATAATATCCATACCGTAGCTTCCGTTTAGTTTTACAACTTTGTCTCAAACCTTTACTTATCCACTTTTGTTTGTTTTCCGTATTGCTATTGATTTTAACTCTTACTTTAGGAAAACAGAGACCATACAACAGACAAAATAGTTCATGAAAATCATTGAATGCACAGTTAGTGTCAGTTTTGAGATAAATATCGGACCAAGATAGATTTTCCAGACATTCTTTAAATTTTCGGATGTTGTCTACGTTATAGTCTCTTTTATAAATATAGTATATTGTTGATTTCTGTGGTTTCTTTTTGATTGGAAAGCTTAACATTTGTGCTGTGTCGTGATCAGACAGATACAGGGGCAGTACAGTAGCAGTTGCATTGACAATGTTGCTTAAAATATGGTCAATACAAGTAAATTTGCGAGTTGGTACCGTGATGTGGATTTTTAAATTATGATTGTTAGATAAATCTTGCAATCCACTTGTGATGTTACCTTTTTTAAGAGTATTTATATTTAAATCACCGGCCACAACTATATTTATTCTGGATTTATATTTATTTGACAAATCGTGCAAAAAATTGTGTAATTTAGTCAAAAACAGATTTGGATCAGATTGTGGTGTTCTATAAACACACATTATTATTAATTTATTATTGATAATTTCTATGCCACAAGCTTCAAACGTGTTTTGAGTTGCGTAGTTTTTCACAAATGATAGCTCTTTATAAAGTAAACCCATTTTCACTAGTATGCATGTGCCACCTCTTTGCTTTTCTCTACAGTAGCTGGTAGCCAACTGATAGTTGCAGATTTTCACATAATTTTCATAACCTTTTTTTACAAAAGTTTCAGATAAACATATAACATCTGGATCATTATTCGCTTCTTTTAACTCCAGAATAGTAATTTCTAGTAGTTCTTGTTTAGATAATAAACTCGCTATATTTTGATGGAGTATTCTAAACTGGTGTGTTTTATTAGTTTGACTAGTTTTAGTTACGAAAAAAAGAGTCACGCTTGCTTAACACAGGAAAGTAATAAGGTATAGTCCCTATTTGACCTTTTGAGTTGTGTTGCAAAGAACTATGTTCGTGGGGCGTTGTACCCTCAATACGACCAAAGTAGTAAGGGATTGTCCCTTTTTTGGGTTTATCTGTAGGAACGTTTAGTTTGGAACTTGATTTGTTACTCGCTATTATTTTTCGTATTTCGCTCGGATTTAAATACTTATCACTATAATCACAACAATCTATAAGATAATTTATCGACTTACAAACATCGGATAGATTTGTGGATGTTTGATTTACGAAGTGACAATTTTTATAACTATTACAAACATTTTTTATAGAGTAGTTTAACTTACGGATATTGAGGTACATGTTATTGACGACATTTAGCACAATAATAGTGTTATTTATAAATGTATTTAATACAATTTGCAATTGAGACAACAACAGGTTAGGGTTGTTGTCATTTTCACCTATGCATATCACAAGTTTGTCTTCAGTGGTCAATTTAGTATTTCTGCAGTTTGCTATAATTTCGTTGCTAGGCGCATTTGGCTTTGTTTCAGCAACGAGTCTGTATTTTTCATACTGTGTATTAGTCCTTGAGTGTGAGATGGCTGCTGCCAGTCCGACGCAACGCTGAGTACCAAAGATAAATATCTTCCTTTCGGGGACATTATTCCTGTCTGTGGCAACACACATCTGAGCACTGGCGGTGGTCACAGTGTCTCGCTTCAGTTCTTGACTTACGGCAGGTTCACAGACATTGTAACTACTTTGCATTATGATTGCAATGCGTTTATGGAGAGCTGCAATCTCCTGCTGTGCAACCTTTAATTGCTGCTGTAAGGTTACGATTTCTTGTTCCAGGGATGACACATTTGCGTTGTCATTGGGTTTGGATTTCAACTTTCTGGATGATGATGGTAAAGAGGATGGTGCAGAAAGTATGTTGTGGAGTGGAGTTGACAGAGCTGGCCTCTTTTTCTTAGTGTTTGGACCCGGACTTGAAAATATAGAGGGCGACTGGCATAAAGATTTTAATGCTTTGTTTTCTGCAGTTAACTTGTTTATTTGGTTGCGTAGATCGGTGTTTTCCAACAGTATATTTCCTAATTCATTTTCGGTAATCTCGAGTTTTAATGTGACCTGTGCAATTATCTCCTTCATTTCTGAGGCTGATACTAAGTCAGTCACAGTACCGTCAACACTCATTGACAATTTGTTGGGAGTACTATGCGATTCAATAGATGTTTCGCACTCACTCAATATGTGGGAATCAAGTAAATCTGCAGTATTTTGAACCGTAGATTGACGTTTATACGAATCAACACGTACTACACGATCCTTAGTGCTTTGTGGTTGTTCCGTTGGTGAGGGTGTTTTCATCGATGTTACTTTTTTCCTCACGGTAATATTGGGTGTACAGTCGGTATTAGTGTATTTTTTGCTTCTAATGCATACCTTACATCTCCACTTTTTTCTTGATTCCGCGTCTTTGAGGCGATACGTATGTTCTGGATAACCATCACAATCCAATTCATACCGGTTATCACAGGCAGAACACAATGCAGTACTTTTTATGTTTACTAATTTTTTGCATTTATGACATGTTACTAGTGCTGCCATCTTGCAATAATTGTTGTACTAGTTTCTTTATAAATTCCAAATTTAAATTTTGGAACTTACGAAAAGTGATGCAGTCACTGAGGTTTGAACCCGCGGCCACTCACTCGTGTGAGGCTAGTTAAACTGCAAAAGATGAAGCATTAGCTATTACGCCAACCGCACATTACAATAGTTGATCAAATTTGTCGACCGATTGCAGCAGATGTTTTTTCTTTTGAATAGGCAGGTCAGCGAGACAGTTTAAATTCAAATCACTGTGTGAGTCACTTTTTCACTTTGTCTTCGTTGCTATTGTTTTTTCCCACACTTTTTTCGTTGAATTAAGTCACAGAATATTATACATTTTGCAATCTTTAGTTTATTTTCATTGTTATTGTTGATTTTATGGTCGTGTTGGTTTTTAAAGCACAGTTTATTGTTCACAGTATAATATGTATTAACTTCACAGTTTATGTTTTAGATCCGTGGATAACACTGTCACTTATCATCAGTATACAAATCAGTGATCAAGCACTTATCGTCAAAGCATTAATGAGAGATTTAACGCAGCATTTACAAAGATAATTAAAAAGCTCCGAGTATTTAAACACTTTACAGGGTAATGAATTTTAAACAAGTAATAAAACAACAATAAAACCAGTTGATTGTTAAACTTATTGGCTTTTCTAATTTCCTTCTTCGTTTATCTTTTTAACGAATTGATTCAGAATTGACTGTTTAAGGCGCGCACGACCGACCGACTAATAAACTATTGACTATTACAATACCTACGACAGTTACTCTTGATGAAAATAAAATAAAATTGTTGCCAGGTTTGTTATTTAAAATCAAATTATTGACATTTGAAGTTTGAGCAACGACGAATTACGAATAAAATTTTAAAAAAATCATTAAGAGGTTTAAAAAATCCGTGTGGTCTGGATCTTGATATTGGGCCTAAACACGTAGCAGATGGCCCCACGGATCCGCCATTTTCGTATGTTCAACCGTCTGCCTAACACCCCTGTATAACGAAGAACAACAATATTATTTTAAATTGTTTTTGTTAGACGACGTTGTATTAAAAAAAAAAATTGTCACACATAAAAGAAATACGTCCGAGTCCATCCGAATCTTGCCGATCTTCCCCGACTATTGTCACCACTTAGGCGAAGAAAGGGTTAAATCAGACCACTGGACAGGTATTAATGCAGGACGAGTGTGCTAAGACGTTTGTGCATTGAACTGAAAAACAGGGAACCGATCCACTCCGAATAAGTCTACGAATCGACTCTTTGTGTAAGGCTTTATCAGGGAAAACTTTGATTTGAACACAAAACATAAATAAAACTGATTGTCGTGTTAATTCATTTATTTGACGCCTTTCGTTTATTAATGTTCACTTTGATAAGTTTTCCGAATCGACAATTCACAGCTTGTTTGCAAAATCAAACACCAATGAGTAAACCAGCTAAGTACAGTGTAGATTGTTTATAATTTCAGTAAGTCTTTGTACTGGTCAGAAAATGAAGCTTTAAGAAGTCCGACAGTCTGCTACCGAGATAAAAAGTCCTATGACCTATGTTCTAACCCAGGTCATGGTCTACCCATGTGCCAAATTTCATCCAAAACCGTTCAGCCGTTTTAGCGTGAAAACCTAACAAACAAACGAACTCACTTTCGCATGTATAATATTAGTTAGGAACTTAGGATGCCGTAAAAGCAGTACATATACACAAGATGGCTACATCAAAGAGTAATCATCATCATCCCTTGTGACATATATATACGTGCAATTATCTACACTGGCATCATTCAATAATAACCCCCACAAACTATGACAACAAGCGCGTTAAACTCACTCATTAATACAATCCCTTGTCAGTTCCCAACTTGTAATGATAACGTTATCTGTCCTAATTAGAGACAGCCTTCAAGGTAGGGTAGGCATATTAATCAATGTCCGTTACATCGATAGAATAGGGGTCGGGACATTGACTTGACGAGATGTTCACCTTATTGCCCATTGGTTTGAAGTCGGCCAACTCAGTTAATTGTTTCACGAAGTCTGTAATCAATTTGCGTACGGCAATTGTTTTTGGGCAGATATTTGTTGTGTTTGTTTTATGAATTTTTATTTTAGTTAATGTGTATAGATAGTCCCATCCACTAAGACGCGCCCTACTCCACGATTACTGTACTGTAAGCTGTACGTACTCATTAGATTATATTCATTATTATTATTATTTTCTTTTGTGTTTCACGAACTGTGTCCAAATAAACATATTCTTTAATTTATTTTCTTTTACTTCAGTATGAAGCGGAGTGGAGTCGGGCCCATCTTCATGGATAGCACTATAAGTAGGCAAGCTGTTTTCTTGTTGAATGGGGATTAAAAAGAGTAAATCAATTAAATAAAAAGTGTGAAGTTATCGGTTGCCAGAAGACCTAATATAAACATAGTAGTAGGTAACAATCCAAAGGATAATTATAGTATCACTCTTCCTAGAAAACGGGAAAAGTTGAATTTGTTTGCAAAACAAACAAACATGAGAACACAAAAAAATATAAAATAAAAACAAAAACTAAATTCTCGCCCTTTCACATAAAATTTAGCACCAAAATAAGCTGTCCAAAATCAGGATACACACGATTAAAAATTAACGTCAACATTGCGAGGCTATGTCCGTTCGTGTATACCAACTGCGTCAAAATAAAATATTAATACTGCAGTCATATCAATGGGCGTTTGACTGGAAAAAATAATAAATGTAAAAACCTGCACAGTCTCTGTTAAAGCTGATTTATACATTGACGAAATGAAACGGATTGTGTTGGATATATTTCGATTGTATTTTATGAGATTTTTTATACGAAATGCCTGTAATGTAAGTAGCCAAGCTGGAAATATTTGGATAATATAGGTTGGTACCTGTATGCGTTAGATGCTAAATAGAAATAGAGTGATGGGTTGTAAAACGTATTGAAGAAGCTCCCTAAAACCAAGACACAAAATTTGTCGCAGCTTGCGAATGAAATGTCTACAGATGTGGAAACCCCTGTAAAACAAAAAGTTTTATTAATTAACGAATTAAGCTTGGAAGCTCAAATCCAAAAACTTTCAAGGAATTCGAGTTTCTTCAGAATATCTTCCGAATATTAAAACACTAATCTCATCTTGTTGAGTTAGCTTCAAAATACGTATTTTTTCCTACTTAATATGTGGATGATATGATAAGTTCCTGTCACTAATAATAGACAAAATGACAGATTGTAATTGTTTATCTGTCACTTTCTCTATTCTTCTGTCGACAAAACCCGTTTCTATCGTGGTCATGCTAAGCGTGCTGGTAGTGGTATTCGAATTTGTGTGGGTTAGGTACCACAGCTAAAAAGAGAAAAGTAAAAAGTTTTACAAAAAAAAACAAATAACTTTAATTAAACAAATAACTTTAATTTTGGAAGACGTTGCCTTTATTTTTGAATTTTCGATTTTTGCCACCGACTTCCGAAATTAAAGTTATTTTTCACATTGTAATGTTTTTTTGGAAGTCGGTTGTTTTCTTTTTTTTTGTATTTTTTTTTTAAACCTTTTAATAAAGTCGTCAGCCACCGTACGATAAAGTGTCAATCAGTTTTAAAGTGAAGTCACCGTAGAACAAGTGACGCCAGCCTTTCATTATTACTCACGTGAAATTCGTATTTTAACCCTGTTTATGCTCAACGAATTTAACGGCCTCTCCATTTCCGAGCCGTTTACTTTGTCTGTTCTGACATGGTCAATTAAATTGACCAAAAAATCTCGCTACGTTTATGGGAGTGGACAAAAATTTTCATCATGGATAGTTTTTTAACAAAAAAGCTCATTTGATGGTGTTTTCATGGTTCCACACCCTATTAAATCCTGTGGGTGTCATAATAGGTGACCAATGGAATTTCAGGCACTTAGCTGTCTTATGCAGGTGCTTATTATTAAAATCAAAAATATTGCTGGCACTGACAGTAACTGTTTAAGAAAAAATAGTTATTTTTTTAAACTCTTGCTCTATTTTTAAATCAAGTTCCTTGAGCAAAAGGTTTTCAAGACAACAATAAACAGTTGAATCTCGTTAGCTCCTAGCTGGAATATCATGTTCTCTCAATGCTTTGTTTTTTTCATTGAACAAATTGCTGATCTTTGTCAATGAGAGTACCTACAATCTGTAAATGATAAACATAACCCATTAACAAATTGGTTTCTTTTTTATTTCATGTACCTTAAATCAATCAGCTGTCTAATATTGTCCAAGTTGTTCAAAATTGGCTTGGAAGAATTCATTTTGAAATACTGAGAAAATTTATATATGTATTATACTACAAGAGAAAATTTATCAAAGCATTTTTAAAATATGCCATTTTGAACCTCCAAGCTACCCAATGAAGGGCACGCCACAATTGCGGCGATAAGTCCCCTCTTTGAGGAGTGACTGGAAAGGCGCCACGGCGTTCCCACCTTCCACCTGACGCAGGTCCTCACCGGACACGGCTATTTCGGGAGGTTCCTGTTCAGGATAAGGCGGGAGGAAACGCCAGGGTGTCACCATTGTGTGGATCGCCCGGAAGACATGGTGGAACATACGGTGGAGGTCTGTCCGGCTTGGGCGGAGCATCGCCTTGTCCCCGTGGAGGCGATCGGCGGCGGTGATCTCTCGCGTCCGGCCCTGATTCGGGCCATGATACGAAGCGAGAGGAAATGGGAGGCCGTCACCTCCTTACAAAGCAGTAATGCTCGTGAAGGAGGAGGCGGAACGCGTGAGGGAGAGGCAAAATTCGCACCCTCACGCCCCTAACCACCGCAGGAGGAGACGCCTTGGGCGTCGGGAATCTCGAGTCCATTTCTGGCCACCGTAGGCGCGGTCTTGCGGACGCGAGCAATGGGTAGCTCACCGTGCGATAAGGACCGGGCCCGGGTCGACGGCGCGTTGTGTTCCACGCGCGCCTCAAAGAGATGTCAGCAGAATTGACGGGGTCCGCTAGGGCCGATGCCTGCCGGGGTTGCGAAAAAAACCGAAACGGAGATCGTGGCTGCCGGCAACAGGGCAACTGAAGGAACACGGATGGGTTTTAGTCAGTAAGAGTCTGACATGCCCTTCCGCTCCGCCCAGAGCCGGAGAAGTTATTTGATAATTTCCCACCAAAAAAAAGGGCTATCCAGTGAAACACATATCAAATATTGACATTTATCTTACTTCCAATGGCTTTACAATCAATCGCAATGCTCGCAAAAGTTAACGAGTTTTTCATCCCAATAGCTTCCCCGCAGGTTATAAAAATAATTAAAAACATGGAATGAACTCATTGGTTGGAGTGACACCCATGTTAAATGTCAACCCTTAAATGTCGATGGTCCTTTCCAATAGACGTGACAATGTAATTGAGAATAAACTGATGGATTTAGAGAATTTTTGGTAGGTTATATGTCATCATGTACCCATAATTATTGTGTGTTGAGTTTATGTTGTTATCAGTTAAAACTAACTCTCATACATCTCATACCTTGAAAGGCGAATTGTGAAACTCAGAAAGTGAAAAATACAATCGACGTGGATGTATTTAGTAAGCTGTTACGCTTAGCTATTTCTAAAGAGCCATAAAAAACCCTAAAAGAAATCGACACGTGTTTCACCTCTCAACGAGGCATCCTCAGGATGACGATTGACTTGTCGCGAACTTGAACACGACGTTCGCCCATCAAACCCACTTATATACTGCTCGACTCGGACCGTTATCAGCGCGATAAGGGGTGAACAATCGCAGTAAAGGTGACCTTGGCATACTCGTATTTAATTAGTTCAACAGTGTAGAATTTTCTGTATTATTTTTTACAATTTCTAAACTCTCTAGTAATGACATTCTAAAACCTTTATCACATGTGTGTAAAATTTCGAAAGTGTTATTATTATTTAACGAAAGAAAAACGATTAAAGCTCTAGAAATAGCTAATCCTAACAGGTTACTAAATAATATTTCCGCAAGGTCACGCCTGAATCAATTAACTATCTCAGAAAGTGCCTCAATTATAAGTATTTGCAGCTTAGGATAAGCGCATTTTGTGGATCGCCCGGAGGACACGGTGGAGCATACGGTGGAGGTCTGCCCGGCTTGGGCGGAGCATCGCCGTGTCCTCGTGGAAGCGATCGGCGGCGGTGATCTCTCGCGTCCGGCCCTGATTAGGGCCATGGTAGGGAGCGAGAGGAAATGGGAGGCCGTCACCTCCTTCTGCGAAGCAGTAATGCTCGCAAAGGAGGAGGCGGAACGCGTGAGGGAGAGGCAAATTTCGCGTCCTCACGCCCCTAACGCCCTGGGCGTCGGGAATCGCAGGCCGATTTCCGGCCACCGTAGGCGCGGGCTTGCGGACGGTGAGCAATGGGTAGCTCGCCGTCCGATAAGGACCAGGCCCGGGTCGACGGCGCGTTGTGTTCCACGCGCGCCTCAAAGAGATGTCAGCAGAATTGACGGGGTCCGTTAGGGCCGATGCCTGCCGGGGGTGCGAAGAAAACCGAAAGGGAGATAATGGCCCCCGGCAACAGGGCAACCGAAGGAACACGGGTGGGTTTTAGTCAGTAAGAGTCTGACACGCCCTCCCGCTCCGCCCAGACTGGGAGAAGTTATTTGATGATGTCCCGACCAAAAAAAAAAAAAAGGGTAAGCGCATTTTGTTAATTATTCTTATGGTAAATAAAGATAGATTTGAAAATTGAAATGAATCAATGGTAAGTTATATAAGTCATTTATCATGGTTGAGATATATTTAGCAGATGTTTTACTAATGGATACATCATGTTTGTCGGTATAGCTCATTCTAACGTCACTTTTGTTTCAGTGAATTATTTGATTCTATCTCTCTATGACTCACAATTAACTACTAAACTTTACTACTAAAATTATTCATAATTATGTACCTTCGCACTACACACACTAGGTTCACCATGAAGATACTTAATTTATTTTTACTCTCAACCCTAACTTCGTCATAAGACTTGTATTTTATTAACAATACCCTTTTTAAAATAAAGTCTAAATTAAATGTGCATTGAGATAATTATGTACACGGACATTAAGGTATTCAGGGCTTTCACAATTTCCCAGTAACGAAAGAAAAGTTTTCCCATACAGTTTAATTTCACCCGTAATCCGATTTATCGTAATAAAATATTCATATGGCGGACGAATGGGTTTTGCAGGTGCTACTAAAACGGTTTCAATATTTAAAAAAAATACTGTCAAAAATATGAGTGACTGGAATAACCACGGAGAAGACATAACAGCCTACATATTAAATTAATATTTTCATTTGTTTTCATCGACAGCATAAAACAATTTTTAGTTCGACTTTTTGCTGTTTGTTTACTGAATGAGTGTAGTATCATCATCTGCCCGCCTTTTCCCAACATGTTGTGGTCGGCTTCCAGTCTAACCGGTTGCAGCTGAATACATCCTCTGCATTATGTTGTATGGGGTATACTGTAGGGTCAGGCTGCTAACATTGAATCCATCTTTATTTTGCAAAAGAAAACTGTCAGAGCCATTTATAATCTACGTCGCCGCGAATCTCTCAGGGAACTATTTAAAAGGATTAATATTATGACGGTACCTTGCCAATTAATTTATGAAAATACTAGCAGCGCCCCGCGGTCTCACCCGCATCAGTCTCGATCCCGTGTAAATATCGGGATAAAAAGTATCCTATGTATTAATATAGACTATAAATTACCTGTGTGCTAAATTTCATCCAAAACCGTTTGGTAGTTTTTCCGTGAAAGAGTAACAAACATCCATCCATCCTCACAAACCTTCGTTTCTTCACTTCGCGTCACAAAACTTGCGTGCTTAAAAATCAGTCCATTCCGTACTCTTCGTTGAAACAAGATTATTAACAATAACCTAATACAGATATTGTATACGGAAACCTTGCTGAAAGTATGTAGACGTTAGTGAAAGATTGATCAAAACTGATTCATAAGTTTTCGAAAAAATCGGGAAACTACAAAAATACCGGAAGAATAAATAACAAGCTTTTTTTTAAAGTCGGTTAAAAACTTAAGTTAAATTATCAATAAACGAACAGAAATAAACAAAATTAAGCTTTTGTCAAATTCACTGACAAAAAAAAAGTCACAGCAAAAGCAAAAGTCGGTGATGACGACATCTGAAGAATCGAGTCGATCTTTCAAAGAAGATAGAGCAATCTGTATAATCTTTATCTTACCTACCTTTACACATTATAAAATAATTAAAATATTTATTGACATTTTTGAGATATCGTCTTTGAAATAGAGAGCATGGGGTGGGCCAATTTTTGCACGTGTCGGAATATATAGCATTATATTAAATAAATCTTCGATTTAATTCTTATTCTATTTTTTTTTTTGGTAGAGCATCTCGTAGTTGACCTCTGAGATCATGACTACTTAACCGGGCTCTCCTGTGGGTGCCTTAAGCACTACACTTAAAACCTCCCGCCAGGGGTTACTTAAAACCAAACTTATTCTAAACTGTTGCAGTATTTCTAACTGAACAAGTAATTCCGAACGAAACCTGTGATCTGAGAATAGGTCTAAATAAATACAAAAATTTATTTACTTTTACCGAAAAATTAATGATAATAGAATTATATTTAAAATATTTCCTTGATTTTTTATGCTATTTCTATGTAAAATTTGTTCTATAACAATGATTTTTATTGTGACCTTGAAGGCTCTTTCAAACAGGCGCGACACGCGACGCGACACAAAGACACCGCTTGTCGCGCGACGAGCGGTGTCTTTGTGTCGCATCGCGTGTCGCGCCTGTTTGAAAGAGCCTTAAAGTCTAATATCACGAAATTCTAGACGAAAAGTAGGTCATCAAACATAATGTTATGATTGGTGGTTTTTGAATAATCAAAACAAATGTTTCTTAATTTAGCCTTTCAGTATATGATTAAATAATAATTAATATGATACTTACATGGGACCGTATTACATGGGACTTAAAACATAACTGGCGAATTGTGGGTGAACCTACTACAGGGACACCTCTGCCCAACCCTTCGGGGAAACAAGGCGTGATGTTATGTTATGTTATTTATTTATTTATTTGGCTCACCAACAATTGAGTACACACAAATAATTATGGGTTACATTAAATGAAATCGGGTCAGGTGTATCAATCTCTTACAGGTAAGCACATCATGCACTACATATTGATTAATTTGATACACATAGAGCAATCGGGCTCCTCAGGCCAAATTAAAACTAAAAATTGAATTAAAACATTAAAATCACAGACAGAAACAAGGTTGAGGACGAAATAAAATTATAATCGAAAACCTAATTGAATTAAAACATAATAAAATTAAAAGTTAAAGAAATTCAAGATAGTTATTAAAAATTAAATATAACAAAATCAAAATTATCATTCAACAGAATAGAATCAAAATAAATTAAAAAGCATTATAATTAAAAAACCTAAAAAATAATTTACAACGTAATCGAACTAAATTCATACGGATATCATAAGAAAATTAAAATAAAATCATAATCAAAATTAAAATCAGTCAGAAACATAATTGGAATGGAATTAAACATAATTATATTTAAAATAAAAAAACATAAATTTTTACCTAAAAACATCCTTGAATTACAGTTATACAGGTATTATCATCAAATCAAATTGCAGACAGAATTAAAATCGACATCAAAAAAAAATAATAATAAGGATTAAAATACAAATTGAATATAAAGACAAAACATGTAACCAAAACAAGTTCACAGAAAGATTTCACACATTACTTATAATACTTCTGAACTTATTAAGTGAGTCCGAGTGTACATCGACCAGATCACTGCAGTTGTTTAATAATTTGCACAGACGGGGTATAGGAGAGTTAGCACCTAGAACGGTTCTACGCAAAGGAGGACGTAATGGGGTTATAGGAGTTCGTGGATTTTTTGTAGGCACACGAAGTTTGAACCTGCTCAACAATTGCGGACAGTCAATTTGATATCGCAGAACCTTGAATAAAAATGTTGCATCTAATAAATCTCTTCTTTTTTGTAGGGATATCATTTTGAAGTGCAGGAGTCTCTCTTTATACGACCGTTTCTTTTTAGCTATTCCGGAAGAATAAGCAAAATGCCAAAGAAAACGTTTTTGAACCCTTTCTAATCGAAGTGTGTGGGTGGCATAATGAGGTCGCCATACAGTGCTGCAATATTCCAATGTGCTACGGACCAAAACGGTTATGTTATGATACTTATCATTTTTATTACGACTTTATAAAATATTGTTCTAATAACTCCACTACTTAAGATTTGTTAATTATTGCATAATTAGGAATTATTAAACAATAATCTATGACCATCTGCGATTGGTCTAAAATGGCAGAAATATCAGCCATACTTGAGTAATATTGTGAGACTATAAAAATAAGTATACCCGCCAATTCGGGACCTTTTTTTATATAAATTTGGTGAAAGATGGACTACCTATATTGTTCACGTAAGTTAATTAATAATTTTATTTTTATTGCTGATACCTGTTTTTCTGTATGTGTTATACATATTATGTTTTATTAGTGCTAAATCGAATTTGGGAAAATTCATTTTCTTTCCGTTAATATGCTGCAATAACTTTGAGGGACCATTTCTCAAATGTCCAAGAGATAAATAAGAAAACGATGATTTATGCCAATGTAAAAACGTGTTGATACAATACTTCAACACAAGCTGCCATGGAGTTTCTTGTCCTTCTTCTCCATGATGACCTAGGTTTTTGAACGGACAACTAGTTTTCTCATCAACGTTCTTAACCAACAAGCCTAATTGAAATGCATGCCTAGTCCTGTCTTTCTGTGCTTTTCTTCATAAAATCCTTTCCCTATACACCATAATAGGAACTTTATTCACAGTACATAACTAGTTACCATTCTGACACTCAAAACTTACTTAGATAGGGAATATCATTATCTATACACAAAGTCTTTATTTTTTCTATCTGACACACGCAAGTGTATGTAAGAAGGAATCAATAGGAAGTAATCAGTAGGATTATGTATGTAAGAAGAAATCTGCATCCTTTAAATAAAATAAGTAATAGACATCATTTTAATACTAAAAATAAAGATAAACAAGATCAACAATTTTTCAGATTATCTAAAGTACATACATCTTTTATGGGGTACTGTGTTAAATGTTACAACAAAATACCTTGTGATATATTGCAATTAAATAAAATAAAATTTAAAACTCATATTAGAAGTACACTTTGTAAACAAGCATATTACATGTTAGAGGATTATATCCAAGATTCTTATCTCTGATATACTCCTCTAATTTGTATGTTTCCAAGCATTCTTATGCTTGGAAACATGCTGGTCCTGCCCCATAGGATAATCTAGAATCTAGACCAAATCAAACTGGTTGCTATCTTAATTGTATAATTTATTATTTTTTGTTATATGAGATTGATTTTACATTCTGTGATTATTTCCTCACACACTGAATTATTAAATGCAATTTTTTTGGAAAATCATCTACTTTTACAACGTTTGTAAATATGTGAGCATCACACACGAATAAGTACCACGAGTGAGTATCACATAGTTAATTTATCTGTCGTTGCTTAATTTTGAATTCTTTTTACCTATTGTGGTATAGTAATTTTATTCTAGGTGCATCGTCTTCAAATATAAATAATTAATTAATGTACCTATACAAATTATTGTAAAATATTTTAAAAGTGTGGTGAAGTTTCTTGCTCATTCTTCGCCATACGAAAATTGGGCACTACTTTTTGGAAGGGGCGACTAGAATCAATTCTATTTTTTTTTTTTTTTTGTTAATTTTGACGTTCAAAATTGACTTAAATGGGCCTATTTGAAATAAATGATTTGACTTTGACTTTACCAGTATTTTACCTAGAGAGACTGCGTATCTGGTCTCCACATGGATTGTGCAGGCCAGATACGCAGTCGGGTAATACGATACACTTAAGTATGACTGGTTGTCAGAGTTTCGGGTTTCTGACTATCTGAAACGACTGTCAAAGATCTACATATGACAAAAAGTTTAACGTGATATCCGAAGCACGGAGAGGTCTCGATATGTAATGAATGGTCACCCAACCACGGACCGTCCTTGGTTTTACTTGTAAACTATTATAATTAAGTGCTTTTTAACGCAACATAATAGGTACCTAATTTGTTGCCAAGTTTTTTACTATTTTGATATCCACGCTACATAAATGCTATGTCACTGAGCGAAATTAACAATTTTCTTTAAAAACCCAACTTTCGATTCATATCTTTTACAAATAAAATCACATCACTTTAAAAAAGAGATAGGTAATCGTTTTACCACTTTTGTAAATGTACACAAACACCTGCATCAAACCCAAAAAAAAAAAAAGTACAAACCAACAAAATGTATTTAATCTCAATCAATAAAATGGGCTATTTTTAAGCACTGGTGATATCTTCAATAGGCAAAACTTCGAAGAAGTTGACAATGTTCTTGAATATTCTCTTCGCCGCTAAATCCACCATGGGGCTGCCAAATTCTGTCGCAACTTGTTTCCAGTTCTCGTTTAGGAAATTCAACATGGCCTCACCTAGAAAAAAATATATGATTAGTTTTATTTTAGAAAGGAAATGGGTACAAAACTAAGAACCTTTGTATTCATAAAAGGTACAGAATTTCTTTAAAAACCTTTTACAGTTTTTAAGAAGCCACCAATTTTTTTCTAAAACCAATAGAACAATCAGTAAACAACTTCTACAATGTACCTTAGGTACATAGAATCTCCTTTCAAGTAAATTGGTCCTTTCGTTTAGGTGTGAAAATAAAGTATCGAAGAGACAAAGCGGCTTCTCTTGCCTCTATAATATTGTTCACCAGTGTGACTGTATCAATATTTTATTTAATTTAACAATTTCATAGTAAATTTTGATGAAATAACTACGTCACGTAGTTATTGTAAATCCGCGAGAAAATATGGTTGTTTTGCATTTTGTGCAGCTATGGCGAAAGGCAATATGTGTTACCATCTATTATGTTCGACAAAGATTAATTCCACATCTATTGTCAACATTCTTTAGAATAGTTTGTTTGATTCGTTTGTTAGTTTGATCGAGAAACTCATTTTACTTATTTTTTTACGTTGGCAGATTTTATATTTTTTTATGTTGGTCCCTACTTACATTATTGGTACGTTAATAATTATGATTTTTTTAACCGCGTGTAGATAGAATGAAAAAAAACAAGCCAAGGGCGTGTCAGATCACGCACAATGAAGGATTCCGTAGTTAGGATGAGATCCCAAATACAAACTAAACATTGTAGTTGAAAAACATGATCTTCATACATTCCAACTGCAAACGTTAGTTTGTACGCACAATATTGATGGATTTATCATGTTATTTTAATACCATGGACTTCATATAGGTTCTCTTGTAATATATGGGTAAAGAACCGTTCTCTGTATTTGTTTCAAAATTTTACAGTAGTTTCGGAGATAAGGGCGGGGAATGGTCAATTTTCATCTATTTTATTGAATATATTAAGTTAAAAATTATAAATAAAATATATTTGAGATCCTCGCAACAAGCTCTTTCATTTTCATGTCACACAGTATAGTTCGCGAAACTATTTTTCTTTTCTTTTTGTTTTCTTATTTGCCCCCAAAAGGGACTCTCATATTCAAAATTCATTTATTTACGCTACACGTCCGTGTTTGAGTCACAGAAATACATATGTGTACCCAATTTCAACTTAATCAGTCCATTAGATTCCGAGCAAATTGGGTGTGATAGACGGACAGACAGACAGACACACAAGTGATCCTAAAATGGTTCCGTTTTTTCCTTTTGAGGTACGGGCCCCTAAAAAGGAACTGGGAACTGGATTTACAGGGAAGCAAAGCTGTATTATGTATATTTAAGTCTCCAATCAGACGTTGAAAATCCAAATAATTCGGTTTTATGAGTTTTTAAAATGAAATAGATACAATTTTGTATCATCCTAATTACTTTATTAGTGGATGAACCACATGCCATAAATAGATAATGAATTTCCTCAAGATTTTCCTCATAATTTCCTCGACAAATATTATTATTGAGGAAATTTAACCAAAAGGTCCACTCTTGCAAGATCTCGTGCTTACATCTCTCTTACCGCTTGCAAGGTCCTTTTTTCGGATACACTACTTAAATACAAAAATTTTATTCCATCAGTCACAAATACGAATTTCAAAATACTGATTTTCATAATTCCGAATGTTTTAAAATTCCTAACATAACAGCTCCGATTTATCATTCATCCTATTTTATAATTCCAAAATGTCAATATTCCTAACGTTTATAATTAGTATTCTCAAAATACCGAGTTTCAATAGATCGAATAACAAAAAGTCCGACTTAATAAAGTACCGATTAATTAGAATTCTGAAATAAATACTCATTCTCATTTAAAACTATGGTTGTTTACTTTTGAATAAAAATATTTTCTTACGAATAATAATAAAACCCAAATGATTAACCAAGAATAGAGGGGATCTGACGCTGGGCGGCCGCTGCCATGGCATGCTCGCTTCGCTCGCTCGCCTTCACGCTTCAATGGTCACAATTCTAACCTAAACCCAAGTGATTCACCAAGGCTCACCGTCCGATAAGGACCAGGCCCGGGTCGACGGCGCGTTGTGTTCCACGCGCGCCTCAAAGAGATGTCAGCATAATTGAAGGGGTCCACTAGGACCGATGCCTGCCGGGGTTGCGAAGAAAACCGAAAGGGAGATCGTGGCCCCCGGCGACAGGGCAACCGAAGGAACACGGGTGGGTTTTAGTCAATAAGAGTCTGACACGCCCTCCCGCTCCGCCCAGAGCGGGAGAAGTTATTTGATGATTTCCCACCCTCAAAAAAAAAAAAAAAAACGTGATTCACCAACAATAGAGGGGATCTGGCACTCAGCGGCCGCTACCGCGGCACGCTCGCTTCGCCTTCGCGCTTTAATGGTCACAACCCAAGTGATTCACCAACAATATAGGGGATCTGGTGTTAATGGCCACTGTTCTAACCTTTTTTTTTTTGTTCCGCAGTGAGAAAATCCTCGTGGATGTTCTCCGCCCAGGGGCGGGCGAAGGGGTCTGTCAGACTCCTACTAACTAAAAACCACCCCGTTGTTCCCTTCCCACACTTGGACCGGGGATCATGAGATCTAGTGCGCCTTCCATGATCCCGGACTGGTCCCGCTTTTGCGGGCCACTTCATGACCGCGAGGGGAGTGAGGTGTGAGACTCCCCCGCGACGTCAAATAGGAGCGCACGTGGAAAACTACGCGCCGCCACCTCGGATCCTGCTGGATGGGGGCGGTGGACATCCCCAAGTCCGCTGTCCTTCCGGACCTGTTTACGGGGGCTGGAAGAGGGCGTTGTCCGCCCTCCGCCGACGCCCAGTCCGCCTGCTACGGATCAGAAGAGTGGTCTCAATCTCCCTCTCCCTTTCCGCAGCCTCTTTCTGCAAAACTACGGTTTCACAGAAGGAGATCACCGCATCCCACGACTCCGCACTCCCGACCATCGAACTAGCGATAGTCGGCAGCGACAGGTCGGCTCTGACTTCAGATACGAGGGCACGGCGCGACTTCTCCCATGCGGTACACTCTGCCCGTGTATGTTGGTCCTCCCGACAGTGGATGCAGTGATGGCACCGAACGTCCGGCTCCCTATTTATGCGACACAGTATGCAGACACAAAGTAGACATTTTTAAATTACATTAAACGTTACTTTACAGATTTTGAATGCATATAAACTGAATATTATACTAATTGAATCGGAATCCTAATTTTAGCAGTATATTCAGAATAACATTTTTCGGAGTATTTGGGTGTGCTTTTTTCAAATGTTAACACGTGTTAACATTTGAAAAATTGCAGCATGTTGTTATTAGTGCCCACAGTTAGAATGAGTAATTTGACCATTCTTTCATTCATTTATTTTCTGATTGGGCCGTTCATGACAGATGAGAAATGGGCTCTAGGAACCATTGAGTGGGTCTCATTAAACGCTAGACGTCATCGCGGTCAAAGTCAAAGTCAAATCATTTATTTCAAATAGGCCCATGTATAGCACTTTTGAACGTCAAATTTACAAAATAATAGAATTGATTCTAGTCACCCCTCCAAAAGGGTAGTTTTCGTATGGAGAAGAATGGGCAAGAAACTCCACCGTTACTCTTTTAAAATGTTTTACAATAGTAAAACATTTGGTGAAAACATGCGGTAGACCAGAGCGAACACAGCGGTAGCGGGATGACCTTGAATCCTACCGAGAGAACTGGCCCGCATTAGCAGAATTGTGTGGAAAATGGAGAGAGAGGCTTTTATATTGCAGTGGGCCAATATAGGCTATTAGTTAAAATATTTTTTTCTAAATGGGAATAGAAAACTATTGAAGACACTTACTAAACTGCTTGTTTCCGTTGAACAAGTTAGTCAGGTGGTAGTGAGCGTTATCCTTGACATCGAAATCGAAGTTGTACTTCTTAGGCTTGATGATATCCTTGCCGTCAGCATTCTTGATCACATCGTAGTGAATGGATATCTTGATTTCAAGGTTTTCTGAAAAGAAAGAGGATGTTTATTGGAAGTTACTTAAAATAAATTCTGTTATGTACAGAATAAAGATTTTAACTACATGCAAGAAATTAAGGGATTTAAAAAGTATCATGAAAAGATAAGTGGGCTTAGACAAGTGAAAATTCTACGATGACTTTCAACAAGATTAGAATAAGTTTTTCAGTAGCATTTGTCAATCCAATACATTTTTGACTTTTCCATCATAGTTAGTCAGTTTGTCTAAGAACATGAAACGGTTCATTCTTGGGGAGCCTTTTAGATAAAAAATATATAGTATGGATATGGGTTTAGCTAGGAAGAGGAATCTTCATCAAATGATCCAAATTAATTTACTTACTCAATTTCAGTTTCATCTGTCCATCACCAGTGATGGGTAGGATCAGAATGTGCCCTCCAGCAGTGTAGTGACCCGTCACAGTGTTGTTATTGTGGAAATTTACAGAAAAGACCTTCTTCTTGGTATCCCATCTGGTGGCAAAAATAAAAGGTAAAGAGAAAAAAAAATCAACGTTGATATTTTTAGTAACCTGTTCCGCTTAACTATCCCTAAAGAGCCATAAAAATCCCTGTAAGAAATCGACACGTGTTTCACCTCTCAACGAGGCATCCTCAGAATGACGATTGACTTGTCGCAAACCCGAACACGGCGTGATGCCATACCGAGCGCTGGATGCAGAGAGAATCACATACCTAGTAGGTATAAAAGGCCCTGAGCAAAATTACATTCTATCAGCAATAATGATGGTGGATTATTCGAAAAAGTATATGATTGACTCGATTGACTTAAGCTACCGAAAATATAACATAAGTCAATCCTGTTTAAAGTCGTTGTAAAAAATCTAAATGCTTAAATTTGAAAGTATTGTTTCTTTTGTTTCTGTTAGTATTGAGCGAGAAGTGGATTAAGTTTCAGGATCGAAATATTGTGAAACTTTTAGAAATTTCACAATTTTTCGATCCTGAAACTTTTATTTGAGGCTCTAGAAAGAAACACAAAAATTCACCCGTAATCCGATTTTCAACCCAGAAAGGAAGACTTTGCTTATGACTACGAAGTCTGATGTTATCTTATTTTATTTTTTGTCCGAAGTTCGTACTTACTCAACTTTGTCAACAACGGAGTTCTTCAATCCCTTCATGATGCCTCCCGTCAAGGTGAACTGAAGACCAGCCAGATCAAAGGCCAGGTCATCCATTTCCATAGGGTCTAAGACCTCAACGTTGTCCTCCGATATTCCCGACATGAAAATTGGCATCATTTTCTGGAACGCGAGAGTCAAACAGGCATTGTCGGTGAGCTTGCATTTTTCTACTGATGGTAAAACTGTGAACAAATAAAATATGTTTTGAAGATCCGCGAAAAATCAATGATTCCATGGCTTGGTTTACTTTTTTTTACCTTGTAATACATAACACCACGCCTGTAACCATCTATGGGGTTGAGGTGTATCGTGCACCAATATTTCGCCAAATACCTGTACCTATTTTAGATCCCATGAATTTTACCAGAGGCGATTCTTTTGGGATTAGGTACATATCTAACTTCGGGCTTCAACTGAATATTTCTTCCGAATTCTGGTCGAAGCTTATTTTAAACTAATAAATTGAATCATCGGCACGACGAAGAAGAACCGAATCTTTTGTAATTGAAAGACCTCATCTCGTTATTGGATATGCATTATTTTAGTTCTGGGGATCGTGGCTAAGTTATAACAGCCGCACGGGTCATTCGATCAGGTTAAGCTACGCTTGCCGCGGTCGATCCGTGGATAAGTGACCATCTTCACATACCGAGACCCTTCCGTGCCTCGGAAAGCACAACTGTTGATCACGGCTGCCATTCGTAGATCTTTGACAGTTGTTACGGGTCGTCAGAAGCCCGAAAGTCTGACAACCAAGGGCGTAATAACCAAGGGCTATCATGTTACCCAGTAACTGGGTTGTGGATATCAGATAGGCAGTCGCTCCATGTAAAATACTAGTATTCAGCTGCCAGATGTAAGACTGGAAGCCGACCCCAACATAGTTGGGAAAAAAGGCTAGGCAGATGATGATTTGTAGTTCTAAATCCAGGGCTTCGCACACCGTTTTTTTTTTTAAATCGACAGCATCTTGTATTTTCTACGTTTGAGGTAAAGATTCTAAACCAAGTCTGAATCCTATGTCATATACTGTACTAGAACATAAACATTCGAGGAAATCTCTTATTATGATTAGATTGTACTATAAAATAATTATATCTGGAAAATTAAAAAATACAATAGACGTGGATAATGTGGATATATTAAGTAACCTGTTCCGCTTAGCTATTCCTAAAGAGCCATAAAAAATTCTGAAAGAAATCGACACGTGTTTCTGTGAACCTGAACACGGCGTTCGCGATAAGTCAATCGTCATCCTGAGGATGCCTCGTTGAGAGGTAAAACACGTGTCGATTTCTTTCAAAGTTTTTCTAAGCCTAGCTAAGCGGAACAGGTTACTAAATATATCCACGTCTATTGTATTTTATAATGGATTTCCGAAAGGTCACGCCTGAATTAATTAACTTTCTGGCAAATTATAATATACTCGTAAGTCCCTTTATAAGTCGCGTGAGTAAAAGATGTTACAACACTTACAAACTAATTTCTCGCTCATAGAAACTAATTGGGTCCACTTAAAACTAGGATCCATTATATTAATTATGTTCTATTATTCAAGATTTATACTATGACATGGCTGTTTTATTATTGTAATGTCAGTTTCGTGACTGTATTAACAATTGTTTTTCTAGATAATTTACATAAAAAAGTAAGGTTACTAAAAGTCCTCACGACACGCATATTAAAATAAGCCCACATTTTTTTAACCTAATGCAAGCTGTTACTGTTACTGGTGACTTCGCTTGCAAATGAAACGCATAAACGAAGCACCTGTATCGCATCAGGGATATTTGGTGATGCTCATATCGATTGTTTCTACGCAGCGATGCGAAAAAAATGCGCTTCTTTGGTCCGCCAGGCGCGGGCCAGCCCCAACATTATACTGCAGTGTATCGCGAGCAGACTGGACTGTTTGTGTATAAATCACCGCTACAAACTTTCCACATCTGTGTTGAGCGTGAAGCAGGGATTCTTTAAGTGTATAGGTTAAGTTTACTAACATAGTAGTTAAGAAATATTGTTACTAACATACTGAGTCTTATTACTTGTTAATTAAATATAAATAGAACATTTCAACTCTTTTGTTCTTCCGTTCAGGGAAGAAAATACAAAAAAGAAATATTTACTGCAACTTAACACTCCGTTAAGAATCGTCCCCTGATTAATATTATTTTTGTTTTTGTTTTTCAGTCACGAAACGAAACTATTAATAATAATAAAAAATACTACAATACATTTTCCGGGGATCATAACAGATGTATAGGAATTTATAAAAGAAACATGAATTGGATAAGTATAGTAGGCGTCAAACTTTATGGCGGCTCTGAAGTACGCTACTCGCTGCGCAGTACCCCACCCCTCAACACCGCTGACACGTAAAGTTGTTACTGCGCAGCGACTCGCCTGATGTTTTGAGCCGCCATAAAGTTTGAATCGACTTTACCTAATTCTCAAGTCAAAAGCGCACTAACTAACGGACCGACGACGGACAGAGATGTTATGTCGTACCTATAAGTAAGGATAAGGAGAACCCAATTAAAAATGAAGATAATCATCAGGCTGAATTAAGCAAATGATTATTCTAAAAATAACAACTTAGCTGCAATTGTAGTTAAATGCAGCGGATATCTCCAACTTTTAACATAGTAATAGCTCATTCCGTAAATACACTTATTTCGCCTTCGTCACATAATTGAACCAATTATTTTGAATACTTTTATAAATCTTGTTTATCATTAATAAACTGGTATTGTCACGTGGCTATTAATCTTCGCACGTCATTCATCGTAAAGTATTTTGTAAACTTGTATCTTGTCAAATCCTTACAAATGAATGCTGATCTTCCTTGAAATTAAGGTAAACGCTCCTAATACGGCGGTAGTCAAAATCGCTTCCTATTACGGTGGTATTTCTATTTTCGCGTTTTTTTTCCCGTTTTATTCAGTGTAGGTACACCAAAACCGAAACTATTTATTCAAAATCTATTACTTTATGACTTAACTGACGTTTGCAAGTATAGCACATAGACAACACAACAAGATCAATCAGTCTGTGTAACGTCATCGACGTGAGAGGTGTTTCCATACAAACGCGGAACAACAAAAGTATGTACACAAATATTTAGAAACTAAGTTTTTCGTATTAAGATGCCGTTCGAGTTTGTTCATTTGTTATTTATAGCATTTTCTTATTATTACACTCACTATTTAAATAGCTTATTTTATATTTGTAAGTCATTTTTTACCAAAAAAATAAAAAATAAAATACCGCCGTAATACGATACAAATTTTGTAGATTAATCCTAATACGGTGGTATGACTCCGAAATAGAAAAAGTACTGGACATGTTTAATTGTTTATAACTTTCAATTGATTAACTTATTGAATTAGTTTCAAGTTTAGTTGAAATAATTATTAATCACATAACTTAGAAACCATATTCTGTGGTATGTGTTCTTAATTAGAAATTTAGTTAAATATGAAAACTGTCGAGTACAAAATGTTAGTTTCTTAGAAGAGGCAAAAATGG
The DNA here is from genome assembly GCA_916610215.1 of Omphaloscelis lunosa. Taxonomy (NCBI): domain Eukaryota; kingdom Metazoa; phylum Arthropoda; class Insecta; order Lepidoptera; family Noctuidae; genus Omphaloscelis; species Omphaloscelis lunosa. The sequence continues at coordinate 8,956,792 of OU744255.1, forward strand.
GAAGGTGCATTTTAATTTATCACAAAACATTTATTTTGTATAAATTTTGACTTGAGTTTTACAAATCTGAGCCAAAAAACTGTTAATGTTTGATTAGGCATTTTTACTCTTTTGTTTATCGAAATATTTATGGGTCAGAATTAGGATTATAGAAAACATGAGTAGTTTTCCTATTACGGCGGTAATTATTTCCAGGTAACTCCGTGTAGGGTTCTAAGATCTCCTATTACGGCTATATTCATACAACATAAAATTACAAGTTTTTAGGGTTCCGTAAAAGTTTTGTATCTTTTTTTGTGGATTCTTATTTGACATGCATGTTTTTTTTTTTCATAAAATCAAAAGCGATGAAAACTTTTAAATGTATGTAATTGTTTTATTTAAATTTATGCAATCTACATAATTTTTATTTTTGTTTTTAAAATAATGTTATAGAACATAATTTTAAATCTCAATCTTTCAATACGTTTTTAATTTTATAACCTTTTGTTCCTCAACGAACTGTTGATTTTTGAAAGATTTTGTTTAGATTTTATTGTTATTAGTTGTCATTATTTTTTAAATAATATAACTAGTTGATTCCTTAATAATTGTATTATTAATTCTATAAAACCAGTGAACATACCTCCTTATTTATTCTTAAATTCCTTCGGAATCCGTTGGAAATAAAAATTATTTTATTTTAACATGAGAGAATCCTAGGGGATTCTCTCATAGGGGATTCTCATGTGAATTAATTTAATAATACAATACAGAAAAAATGAGCGAAGCGATTTCGGTCTGTACGGAAAGATTTTTCTATACAGACCGACTTCTTTCGCTCATTTTTTTAATTTTACTTTTTGTTTTTCACAACGTAAAGTTTTTTTTTTTAATTTATTGAAGTTTCGTACAAATAATATAAATGTGATTAAAGTAATTCTAAAAATAATTCATTCACCATTAATTTGATTACGCAATGTAATAAAATCAATGGTCAATAAATGAAAAACTTACGAATTACGTTACTAACACATTAATATTATTTAATAAATATTATTTGTACGGAACTTTAATGAATATAATTTCTGACCCTCCGTATTAGGAGCCGTCTACCGCAGTAATAGGATCAGACCAAAATTGTACCTCCGTATTAGGGAAAATCGACCAGACTATTTAAATATTTCTTTAAAATAAGAAATATCATCAACAGAAACATAGTCTCAACAGCAATACAAAATATAAATTCCACTTTTAACGATAGAATTTTTTTCCACCTTTAGAAATACCTACAAATGCTTATTTTTGTTTCTTACTTTCAAATGATGCGAAATACCTCCGTAATAGGTGCTTTTACCTTATATTTGAGTCGCTTTTGCCTATGCATTCAAATTCTCTCTTCCTATGAATCTTGAAATCTTTCGGCTTCTCAGAAATGATCTTCCTTGAAATGATATTTGAGTCGCTTTTGCCTATGCATTCAAATTATATCTTCCTATGAATCTTGAAATCTTTCGGCTTCTCAGAAATGATCTTCCTTGAAATGATATTTGAGTCGCTTTTGCCTATGCATTCAAATTATATCTTCCTATGAATCTTGAAATCTTTCGGCTTCTCAGAAATGATCTTCCTTGAAATGATATTTGAGTCGCTTTTGCCTATGCATTCAAATTATATCTTCCTATGAATCTTGAAATCTTTCGGCTTCTCAGAAATGATCTTCCTTGAAATGATATTTGAGTCGCTTTTGCCTATGCATTCAAATTATATCTTCCTATGAATCTTGAAATCTTTCGGCTTCTCAGAAAATCATTCTTCTTGTCTTATTTACCTGTGGTTTTTCCTACTTAAGATGGAAAATATTTCACAAAGATATTTGGCAATATTATTCCACACTGTGAATTTCTGCTATATATATTATGGGTTCGTTTAACATCTCACATCTACTAATCCTCATTTTCACTAACACTAGACGACACCTAAATGAATGACTAAATAAAATCACACTGTTGGATTTTAAACTCTCGGCGCTGGGTCGAGCGTTAAAAATCCATGTTAGTCAAAACGGGCATTAAGCACCCAGAATTACGTTATATCAATCACAATCTGAATCCTTTTGAAACAGATTTCTAATTCATTGCTTCATAAGTTTGAAGTAAAAATCTTGTCAACATCGTAAATAACGCAATGAATGTTGTTGAACTGTCAAAATGAAACAAATTAGTCATAATCGTTTACGAAAATAAGTTAAGTAATTAGGGTACTGGACATAGTGGCTTATAAATCAAACTTCTGAGCCATTGCATAGAAGCCCATCTTTCAGCCACTGTACAGCTGTTAATTTCAGTTCGATCAATGGGTACTTTCTAAGGGGTGTGTAATATATGGCATAATAACAGATAGTATAATATCACTTGAAATAACGTTCACATGATATAATTTTCTATTATGTTATAAAAAACAAATAACCTAATTTCATGTGATCTAATATTATATTTCATATAACCTTCTTTTGTTCTTATATCATTAAGTATATCGTTCATTTTACATATTTTTCAATTTGTATAATGCTCTTTTTAAATAACGTTCAGTTGACCTAATTTTCATATTTACTCATTTTCAGCCAAAATTCTGTAATGTATAAATAAATATCAGGAAACATACTGCTATAACCTCATCTAACCCAAATGATTTAGCTGCAACAATAAAGGGGATCTGGCGCTCGGCGCGGGACGCGGTTCGCTCGCTCGCCTTCGCGCGTTAATGGTCACTATTCTGACCAAACCTAACCCAAATGCTACCCAACCCAAACCCAACTAGCCTAATCCAAACGACAGGCGTTTAAATATAATCAGTTTTTGCAAAAATATACAAAACAAAGTAGACGTTTCTAAATTATAATAAACGTTACTTATAGATTTTGCATATCATATTAAATGAATATAATACTAATTGAATATTAATTCAAATGTGCATTATAGAAAATGTTCAATATACCATATAAAATTAGGTAAAATGAAATTATATTAATAATTCATTAAATCATTTCATTGTTATATTTAAAAAAAAAGTATATAAAATGAAATTAGGTCATATGATGATTCAAACTTTTGTTATTATTTCAAACGTTAGACACTCCTTTCTAAGTTCATTTTGGATATCATTGATATCGGTAAATGAAACCAATCCGCCTGGAGAAAGCGTTTCGCGTACATAAATGACCCATCAAATTAATTAGTTAACCATTAATGATTATGATATTACAAATAATTGATATTGTGATTAATTGATCACATTAAGCAGCCATTTTTAATGATAAAACACTTAGGTATTTCGTTTTGTCTAGTACGAACGCGCGGCGGTAACGTAATGTAAATTCAGCCTGAATTGTAAAATTGAATATACTTGTTTCGCACATAATATTTAGGTACTTAGTTTTAAGACTTTTCTTTCTTTTTTTACCTATGGGTGATGCCAATTGTGTTTGTCGCAAAAAAACTATCAAAAATGGTATAGGATAGTTGTATTTTCGATTCAAAAAACTTTCGAAACTTTTTTTTCTAGCCCGCCCACTCTTGGGCAAAGGCCTCTCACTACTTCTCCTCTATTTCGCGAGCCCACGCCTCCTCCTTTCAGTTTGAAAGGAACCCATGCAGTTTGTCCCGTCTTCGTCGCGCCAGACCACGTATCCTACGTCCGCACGATCCCGTCCTACTTACCGAATTATGGCTCGCAAGCGGGCGCAACGCAACTCTAGTAGAACTATATGAAAATATTCATGGATATTGTTCTACCAGAATCGCGTCGCACCGCCTGTCTGCGGGGTGCCTTTACGTTTACGTCACACACTCGGACTAGGGCCTCAGAATGTCTCTAGGATCTTACTTTGATGACAATAATTGCATTTCACATTAACGTAAAGTACCCGTAAGTGTTGTTAATATAAGTAATGACTCTTATTAAGTTTATAATGATAGGTTTCATTTATCCTCATTGTCCAATCTCCGTAATTATTTAATTTCTATAAGTATCTATCAGTGTGAAGGAGAATAACTTCTTTAGTGCAAGAAAGTTTTATATAAATCAGTAATTATTAAGAAAGTACCCAACGTTTACAACAAACTTTAATTATGATGGTTCTTATTGATGAGTGATTTCTTTGTTTTTAGTTATTTTGACCCAAAGCCGTCTATATTATGAAATCTTAGTTAAACATGTAGGGTCAGAAAATCACAGGTAAAAGATTGTAAAAAAAAAAAAAAATATTTTGCTTATTGCACATTTATGTAGTACAAATGGGTCGGGCAAAAATTGAACCCACATCTAACTTCCTCGTGCGTGTTTAATTGATATTTTTCTATTCAGCTATTCAGTTATTTGAATTGACAAAATAAACTTGATATGCGCGGTTATAATATTGAAAATGAAAGTTCTCTCATGTAAACATTTTGTGAATGTTATACATATTGAGCATGAATTAATTTATTTTGACAAATATTAAATACGATATACAAGCTAACACTAAAATATATATATTATGTAAAAGTATATAAAATTCTGGACGAGCTCATTAAGCATCAAAAAATTCGTACGCATCGCTGTTAATGATAAAGTATATTATATAAAGGCTGGCATCATTGCCACGTAGGATGGCAATGCTGATTCTGATTCAATGAAAACGAATGATGTTTTTATACTGGAGTGAATTAGCTATTTTAGTAAATATTATCACAGTTAGTTAATTTTAATACAGTTTGTGTTAAAATTACTTTGAAAAGATTTTTTCGAACTTAATAAGTAGGAACTTCTAAAAATAATTTTATTATTTATAATTTGGTTCAAATTAAAAAAAAACCGATGAATAAAAATTACTGTACCTATCTCAAACGAAAGTCTAATTTATTATATAAAATAAATTGTGTATCTTAAAATATATTAGTTATGCTCTAACCTTACAATTTAAGGTGCATTTGAATAGAATAAAATTTATTAATTTTTCTACAGTATGTATAAGTAAAGAAAACCAAAGGTAAATACTGTCTTTCAGAATATCTTTTAGGTGTAAAAAATTATAATTAGACTTAATTTTTATAAAACGTTTTCCTTTGTCAACTGCCTTTCATTGTATAAAATGTGCAAAGCTTTAAGACTTGCTAAGTGACCGACTTAACTAGGCTTCTATATCTTGAAAACAAATGTTGGAATAGCTCCTCGAGATTAGATGCCAGTAGTGGTAGGTACTATGCAATTGTAATAACCCTCCTTCCCTCTCAGAAGGAGGGTTAAGTAAAAGGTTAGTGTTGAAGAACCAAACGAACCATGGGAATAACCCAATATAAAAAACCAAGGCTTCCAGAACTCTAAAGTTGAATCTTCATCTTCTAGTTTCCTTAGATAGTCTAAAGAAGTTCTGTGGTGTACCATTTAGATACTCTAAATGATACACCACAGAATGTACCATTTAGATACTCTAAATGGTACACCACAGAATACCTACACTATTGCCTCTGCTTCTCACTTTAATCCATCCAAAGGTTGTCTTTAAAAGATCTCTTTTAGCGAAAAGACAGCCATTTGTCACCCTACGTAAAATTTCTACATTTATATCTACAATTTATATTATGGTGTACATAACAAAGAGCATACTCTATTCTAAGTAATATTAAATAAATTTCAAGTAGTTTCAAAATATTCTTACCTGCCGCTTGAGCAAAACCTAACACCAGCACAGCCAAACATGTTAATTTGAACATCATTATTGTTATCTTCGACACAAACCCTTGAACGGTTAACTGCGAACTATTAGTGAACTTGAAGTGAATGCGTTAATATACTAGACGAAACCTCGTCATCGGCCGTAATTACGTACGTCCTTAAGTTAAATAACTTTGCAATCTTCTTTTACAATTATAAAAAAACCTATAATTATATAAAAAAATATACTTAGCAAAATAAAACCCACACGCAAAGTTTGAACCAACGTTTAGAAGAACTTATTCATATTTGTATCTTCGCGACAGATTTGTGAGCGGACACAAAATTTCATCATGGATTGTGTTTGATCAAAAAAAAACTCATTTGATGGAGTTTTCGTAGTTCAACACCCTATTAAAACCCATTAGTGTCATAAGTCGTAGGTCACCAAAGCGATTTCAGGCAATGAGCTGTCCAGGTGTTTAGTATTAAAAACAAAAACACAAAAACATATTGATGGTTATGTTCTTGCCCCCCCCACCACAGCCACAAATCAACCTCGCACAACACCTTTTTTTTTGGGTGGGAAATTATCAAATAACTTCTCCCGCTCTGAGCGGAGCGTGAGGGCGTGTCAGACTCTTACTGACTAAAACCCACCCGTGTTCCTTCGGTTGCCCTGTTGCCGGGGGCCACGATTTCCCTTTCGGTTTTCTTCGCACTTCGGCCGGCATCGCGGACCCCGTCAATTTTGCTGACATCTCTTTAAGGCGCGCGTGGAACACACTCGCCGTCGTCAACCAGGGCCTGGTCCTTATCGGACAGCGAGCTATCCATTGCCTACGGTGGCCGGGAATCGGCCTGCGATTCCCGATACCCAGGGCGTCTACTCCTGTAGCGGTTAAGCGCGTGAGGGCGCGAAATTTGCCTCTCCCTCACGCGTCCCTCGCACAACACCTAAAACCGATCTCGGAAACGCTGGAGATTGTTTTAAAACTCTGTTTATTTTTTTTAATCAAGTTTTTTGAGCAAAAGGTTTACAAAAGAACAATAAACAGTTGTATATCGGTAGCTCCTAGTTGGAATATCATGTTCTCTCACTATTTTGTTATTCCTTTTGTAATACATAATTTTCCATTGAACAAACTGCTGATCTTTGTCAATAAGAGTACTACCCATCTGTGACTGACTGGCTGACTGATAAACGAAGCCCTTTAACAAATTGCCATCTACCTTAAATTATTCAGTTATCCAAAATTGCACAAGTTGTCCAAAATTAGCTTGGAAGAATCCATTTTAATTTTAAAATACTTGCAAGAGAATATTATTCAATGCATTTTAAAAACGCAAATTACTTGCAATGGCTTTACAATCAATCGCAATGCTCGCGAAAGTAAATGAGTTTTTCATTCCAATAGCTTCCCCGCAGGATATCAAAATAATTAAAAACACGGAGTGGACTCATTAATTAGAGTAACACGTCCATGTTAAATGTCAACCCTTAAATGTCAATTTTCCTTTCGAATAGACGTGACAATATAATTGAGGATAAACTGATGGATTTAAAGAATGATTGCTAAGTTATTATAATATTAAGTCATTTATGAACAAAGTCGAGATAATTATAAATATATAAAATACATTTGTATATTTTATATGTTTTTATTATTTATGTATTTTGTGTATTTACATTTATAAAATATATTATATTCAGCCATTAACATTCAGAAATGGCTCGGGGGTCGGCTTCCAGTCTAACCGGATGCAGCTGCGTACCACGGAGCCACTGCCTATCTGGCCTCCCAGTTATTGAATAATACGATACCCCTTAGTAGGAATGGTTGTCAGACTAACCGGGCTTCTGACTATCCGTTACGACTGTCAAAGATCTACAAATGACAGCCGGGACCAACGGTTCAACGTGCTTTCCGAGGCACGAACGGTTCTCGATATGTAATAGATGTTCACCCATCCACGGATCGTTACGGTTTTACCGATACAAATGTCGCATTAATCTTTGTCAAAGATAATAGATGGCGCCACATATTGCCTTTCGCCATAGCTGCATAAAATGCAAAACAAACACATTATAATTAAATGCTTTTTAACGCACCATACCTAATTTACAGGTGCCAAATTTGTTCTCAAATTGTTTACTCTTTTGATAACCACACTACATAATTGATAGGTGCTTGTGCATTTAGCAAAATGTGTGATTTTCTTTAAAAACACAACTTACGATTCTTATATTTTACAAATATAATCAAATCACTTTAGAAAAGAGATAATTATTAATATTTCTTTTCTGGGTCTGATGTGTAGTAGATCTACTCACTTAGATCTACATTAGAACCAAAAAAAAAAAAATTAAAACCAACAAATTTTATTTTATTGCAATCAATAACACAGGCAATGTTTATTAAGCACTAGTGATCTCTTCAATAGGCAACACTTCTAAGAAGTTGCCAACATTCTTGAATATCCTCTTCGCCGCCAAATCCACCAAGGGGCTGCCGAATTCTGTCGCAACTTGCTTCCAGTTCTCGTTTAGGAACTTTATCATGGCGTCACCTAGAAAAAAAGAAAAATTATTTGTTTTATTTTAAGAAGGAAAAGAGTACAAAACTACAAATCACTATATTCATAAAAGGTACAGAATTGCTTTAAAAAACCTTTTACAGATTATAAGGTGACGCCAAATTTTTCAAAAAAAAAAAATTGTGACTTATACGACTTCTAAAATGTATCTTAAGTACATAGAGAACTCCTTTTAGATAAATTGGTCCTTTAGTTTAGGTGTGAAAATGTAGTACTAAAGAGACAAAGTGGCTACTCCTGCCTCTATAATAGGATAATTCACCAGTGCGGCTATAACAATATTTAATTTAACTTAACAATATCATAGTAAACTTCAAGAAAATATGATTTTTTGCATTTTATACAGCTATGGCGAAAGGTAATATGTGGCGCCATCTTTGACAAAGATTAATGCGACATTTGTCAACATTCTTTGGAATAGTTAGTTAAAAATGTTTGCAGGAAAGCAAAGCAGAATGTAACAATTCCTAACAGAATGTAACAATTCCTAACATTTTTTGGTAAATGTATTAGTGTTAGAAAATATTTGTTAACTATTTTTAGCACCAGCCTTAAATCACCTGTGACGCTATCAGCTAATAGTGTGTTATTTAGTTTTCTTGATTGTGCCGGACATGGCTGCCGCATGTGAGATGAGAAATGGGCTCATGGAACCATCGAGGGGCCCTATTAAATGCTAGACATCATCGCGGCAGGCCAAGGCGAACATAGCGGAACGAGCTTGACTACTACCGAGAGGACTGACTCGCTTTAGCAGAAAACAGAATTGAGTGGAAAACAGAGCAGAGGCCTTGCAGTGGGCCAATATAGGCTAGTTAGATAAGATTAAATTATGTTTCTAAATGGGAATAGAAAAATATTGAAGACACTTACTGAGCTGCTTGTTTCCGTTGAACAAGTTAGTCAAGTGGTAGTGAACATTATCCTTGAAATCGAAATCGAAGTTGTACTTCTTAGGCTTGATGATATCCTTGCCGTCAGCATTCTTAATCACATCGTAGTGGATGGACATCTTGATTTGAAGGTTTTCTGAAACGAAAGAGGATTTTTATTGGACGTTGCTTAAAATAAATTCAATTGCGTATAAAAGAAAGATAAGTTTTATGGGTAGTTTCAGTAAAATTTACTCATGGCATGTTATTAATGAGCTTAAAATATATTGATTGCATTCAAGAAATGAAGGGAGTAAGAAAGTATCATGAAAAGATAAGAGGGCTCAGACAGGACGGTGACACTTCTACAATTTGACTTTTCCATCATCGTTATCGCTGATAGTATGTCACTTTGTCTAAGAACATGAAAAATTTATCTTCGGGAGCCTTTTACATAAAAAATATATATACACACCCACATTTTGCCAGTTATGTTTAACTCCCATGTAATAGGAGGCGAGCATATTGCTATCAACTGGGCACAAATCCCGACTCCAGGTTGCTACTGAGAAATATCAGCTAGAAAAACCCAATAACACTTTGCCCGACCCGTGAATCGAACCCTGGACCTCATGCTCAGAAGTAGCGCTTGCGGCCATTAGACCACCGAGGCAGTAAAACATTTATAGTATGTTCCAATTTGGGTTTTCTTAGCTTACTACAAGGAAACTTCATCAAATGACCTAAAAGAATTTACTTACTCATGTTCAGTTTGATCTGTCCATCACCAGTGATGGGCAGGATCAGAAGTTGTCCTGCTGCAGTGTAGTGACCCTTCACTGTGATGTCATTGTGGAAATTTACAGTGAAGACCTTCTTCTTTGTGTCCCATCTGGTGGCAAAAATAAAAGGTTAAGAGAATAATTATAATACCTAGTAGGTATAAAAGGCCCTAAACACAATGACATTCTATCAGCAATAATGATGGCCAATTAGTCCAAAAAGCATCGGATTGACTCGTTTGACCGATAAGGCCCCCTTGATTCTCGTGAGTAACTTTGCCACACGTCCGTCAAGCCCTGCTGACTCACCAGTGAGTTACCTGATTCACGCGGCGTAAATCTCTATTTTTACTATTGTAAGGGCTAATATCGTCTGTGGGCAGTTTCTTCACCCTATGGCCTGAAGAATATTCTCGTCAACTAATCAACTAAATCATTCAAAACATGCTAAGCAACATTGAACAATTATACATAAATAAAAGTCGAAAGTGAAATGGAGCGCGCGTCAATGTCAAACCGGCTTGACAGTTAAAATGTCTCATTTTATGAATCCCAGATCCTACTGGAAACATTGTGTAATGCATTAGCTATCTGATACTTAAACTTTCCATGTTTCTGTCAGTATTGAGCGAGAAGTGGATTAAGTTTTAGGATCAAAGTATTGTGAAACTTCTAATTCTTTGAGGTTCTAGAAAGAAACACTAAAATGCATCCGTAATTGGTTTTCTACCAAGAAGGGAAGAACATCTTGCTTATGACCACGAAGTCTGACGTTATCTTATTTAATTTTTTATCCGAAGCAGGTACTTACTCAACTTTGTCAACAACGGAGTCCTTCAATCCCTTCATGATTCCTCCTGTCAAGGTGAACTGAAGACCAGCCAGGTCGAAGGCCAGGTCATCCATTTCCATAGGGTCTAAGACCTCAACGTTATTCTCCGATATTCCCAACATGAAAATTGGCATCATTTTCTGGAACGCCGGAGTTAAACAGGCATTGTCGGTGAGCTTGCATTTTTCTACTGATGGTAAAACTGTGAACAAATAAAATATATTTCCATGAAAAATCAATGATTCCATGGCTTGGCTTACTTTTTTTACCACTTTTTTCATTAATACATAACATAACGCCTGTATCCATCTGTGGGGTTGAAGTGTATCGTGAACTAATATTTCGCCAATTACTTGTACCTATAAGTGCTATCGTGGACAGTAGTGATGTGGAGGCGGTTTATTGTCTTGGTGATTTTAACGCATATCCGCATGGACTATTTTTTCGAACTTGTTGCACTACTGTAGTGATAATCACTTTTGATGCGTTGATGTAGATAGGCTGCGATTGACGTCGAACACGTACACGTATGTCAGTGACTGTAACGGTGCTAGGCAATGGCTTGATCATTGTCTCTGTACAGAATCGTTTATAAAAACTGTTCGTAGTGTTATCGTATGTGGTCGGATCACTACTCATTGTTGATCGAATGCGATCTCAATATAATAGGCCCAAAAGTGAAGCAGAGTATATCCTACGGCAACTTAGTTGTGTGGCGAGAAAAAAGCTCAGATGCTAGTGCAGTGATTCGGACCACAATCTAATACAGGTACATCCTGATACAGGTATCAGGTATCCGCTATAGGGGAGGCCGCCATTTTTAGCAGGGTGACACGAGTCATTGGTAGGAGGCCGAAGCGCGTGGTGGGTTTGGAATAAGCACGACAGCGAGGCTCACCCGTACGCTAGGCTTAGGTTTAATGAGTGGCTTAATTGTGGTAAACCTACGTCTGGCGTGATTTATGAGGAAATGTGTGACACTCGTAAGATCTGTAAATCCAAATTAAGGTGGTATCAGAGTCACTAACACCAAATACAGATGGACATCCTAGCCGAGTTACACACTAAAAAAGAATTTCGGGGCTTCTGGAAGTCTACAAAAAAGCACAACCTTAGACCTGGTTTACCTATGATATTATCAATGTTTTTAAATCCCAGTTTTGTGACGAGCCAAGCAGTATTCCATCCTCTGAAGTGGTCGATGCTGAGTCACAGTGTACTGTCCTGGAACCAAGAGCTAAGTTCTCAGCTGCGGAGATAGCTAAAATCATAAGATGTATGGGGAAAGTCTCCAGACTTGAGATGTCCTGGAGGACATGATGGACTCGGCAGCGAGCACCTACAGCATGCAGGTCCCCACCTGCCACGTGTGATGAGGACGGTCGTAGTACCAATTGTTAAAAATAAAACAGGTGATATCAGATAAAAACAATTATAGACCGATCTAATTAGTGACAGTCATCGCGAAGGTATTTGACAGCATGCTTAATGCTCAGTTAAACAATAAAATAACTTTGCACGATAACCAGTTTGGGTTCAGGCCCAAACTATCCACAGATAGTGCTTTACTGAGTTTAAATCATACCGTCAGATATTACACGAATCGGAGCACGCCTGTTTACGCCTGCTCCGTCCTGAAGGACGACGTTGTTATTGAGCGAGAAAGGAAGGTGCTGTCAGTGAGGGCGAATAGGATTGCCCGCAGGTTTGCTCGTAACTCCAAGGATGTGAAAATCACCTTTTTTCGAGCCTACTGCAATTATTTTTACATTTTTAGTCTGTGGGTGTCATATTTGCAGAAATCCTACAACGCTCTCCGCGTTCAATATAATAACGCGCTGAGGGCGCTGCTGCGGCTGCCTCCTTCTACAGCGCATCGGGAATGTTCGCGACCGTCCGAATTGACTGTTTTTATGCCAGCATGCGCAAAAAGGTGACCTTTATGCGTGTAGAGTGCGGACCAGCGGCAACAGACTTCTTACCATTGTTGCCAACAGATTGGACGGGCCTTTTATGCAGCACTGGCAGACCTTACATCCACCCGTATATTAAGCTTGGAGCAGGTAAAATGCAAAATAATGATATAACTTTTATTTTTTAATTTATTAAAACTTTATGCACAAGATAAAAATACTGTACTAAGGCGGACTTAATGTCTGAGGCATTTTCTACCAGTCAACCTTAGGGTGATGCAGAGACAAAACATGGCAGGTACAACATAAGTCATAGATAACTTGGAAATGAATACATACTAATAAAACATACATACATATAAACTGAATAAACTAAACATAGATAAAAACATACATACATATAAACTGAATAAACTTTTTCAGGAGAAATAATGATCGGTAGAGGAGTAAACAAATCCAACAAGAACGGTGAGGAGGACATCGTAGAAGATGATTGTTGGTAGAACAAAGATTTTTACTGTGGGCAGAGCATAGGTACTGAACATAGGAAGTCAGGTAAGAAGGAGACGTGGGTTTGTCGAGTATAGAATAAAACATAGACAGAGCCCTCAACTCTCTGCGCTGACGTATGGGTAACCATTTTAAAAGGAATGGATGCGCAGACACATGATCATACTTACGAAGATTGAAGACGAATCGAATGCAGTTATTGAGGAGATCTGCATTCAGGTCATAGTACATCACCATAGTATATTATGGGAAAGATTAGGGACTGTACAAGCATTGCTTTAATGTGATGAGAGAAGGTTTTTCAACCGATGGAGCGACCGCAGCGTTCCGGTGACTTTTTACTTACAGTCGTGACCTGTTTTCGCCATTTCAGACATGCATCAACATGCAGATCAAGATCCTTAACATTGGGGCTAAACGGAATGACTGAGTTGTCAAACATTACAGGTGGCACAGTTAAGCCATTCAGCTTCCTCATACTGAGGGTATTCCCTACAATGATAGCCTGACACTTGGTAGGATAACCGCCAATCCAAAACGATTAGACCAGTTTTTATCCACACCTAAATCCCGGTTTAGCACCTCAATCGCATCGAATATGTTATACACACTTGCTTCGCAGTAAAGCTGCAAATTGTCAGCATAAAGATGATACGCAGTCCAGTGTAATGTTTAAAAAGTTCAGTGGTAATGAGATTAATAAAAATGGAGAACAATAGAGGAGATAATATACCGCCTTGAGGGACGCAAGCTGCAAGATCACACCAACCCAACAAAGAGTCTCCAGCACGAACAGACTGCTGACGTCCCTGAAGATAAGAGGAAAACCATTCCTATACCTCCCGAGATACCATAAGATAGGAAAGGATGGATAAAAAGACTTCGACGGACGGTATTAAAAGCATTGAGAAGTCAATTAACACTAAGACTGTAATCTTAGTGTCTTCCATTCGCCAACTTATATCGTTAGTCACTTTAAGGAGAGCTGAAACGGTACTGTGCCCAGGCCTGAAACCGGATTTAAATGGACTTATGAGGGAGTTGATGAAAACTGGCCTTGAGCACTATAGATACAAAGGGAAGGATTAAAATTAGGCGAAAGTGTCTAGGAAGAGAGGGATTGGGGATCTTAGGCAGGGGCCGAACAAGGGCTTTATGCCACAGGGAAGGGAAAATACCGGTGTAAAGGGAAGAGTTAATGATGTAGGAGATTGCAGAAAGGATTTGATCAAGCGCCGCTACGATCATTTGGCGGCTGATATTATCGCAGCCCACAGCTTTGGATTTATTGGAAAGGATTATCTTTTTGATCTCTCCCGAGTCGAATGGGATGTAGACAAAGGGGTTAATATTGGGACGCGTCAGACCAGCAAGGCAGTCAAGGGTTTGATATTTGGTTAGACTATTTAGAGTGGGAAGCCTGGAGAAATGGCGATTTAGATCGTCTAAGCCAATTGTGTTAGGAAGGTCCGAATGTCGCGATTTGCCGATGCCCAAAGTTACAAGAAATTTCCAAATATCGGCAGAAGAAGAAGTAATTTCAAAATATTCTTACCTGCCGCTTGAGCAAAACCGAACACCAGCACAGCCAAACACGTTACTTTGAACACCATTGTTAACTTCGACACAAACCCTTCCACAGTTAACTCAGAACTATTAGTGAGCTCGAAGTGAATGCGTTAATATACTAGACGAAACCTCGTCACCAGTCATAATTTGTATACGTCCTTAAGTTAAATAATATTAGCAATCATCTTATACAATTATAAAAAAGAAACCTATTATTTATTTTTAAAAATATACTTAGCAAAAAAATGTCACATGCAAAGTTTAAACTGACGTTTAGAAGAACTTATTCATAGTTACATTTTCGCGACAGATGTGTGAGCGGACATACAATTTCATCATGGATTTTTTTAAAATAAAAAAACTCATTTGTTGGTGTTTTCGTGGTTCACATCCATTAAACCCCATGGGCATCGTAACAGGTGACCAAGGGAATTTCAGGCAATGAGCTGTCCAGGTGCTAATTATTAAAAACAACAAAAAAATATTGCTGGCACAGACAGTCACTGTTTAAGGAAAATAGTAAAAAAAAAACGGAACCCTTATAGGATCTCTTCATTATCCGTCTGTCCGTTTGTCTGTCTGGAGGTATTAGGTTGAAATTAATATCAAATACGTAGATCTAAGGTGGCTCGGAACTCTAACAAAATGAAGCTTCTAAGTCAACGCAATAAAAAATACGATGAAATATTTTGATACTCGCAAATAAATCAAAAGCAACAGGGTTACTTCTCGTTGACCTAGAATCATGAAATTTGACAGGAAGCAAAGTCTCACAACACAAATAGAGAAAAAAGTCCGAAAATCGATCATTTCTAATTTCATCACACAAACATATTTTTTCGTGTGATGAAACTTCAAATTATCGATGTCTATTTTCCGTTTTTTGCGATAACAAACTTACTACACTTGCAGTTGAAGAATTGACCGTGACGTAAATCGATATAATGGGAGAACATGTTTTTCAACTACAATGTTAAGTTGGTTTTTGGGATGAATTCATCCCAACTATAACCCTTTTTTGTGCGAGATCCAACACGCACTTAGCCGGTTTTTTAAACTCTCTCTCTGTTTTAAAATGAAGGTTATTCAGCAAAAGGTTTTCAAAACAACAATCTCGGTAGCTCATAGTTTGAATATCATGTTCTCACAGTTTTTTGTTATTCCTTTAGTATTTCCTTACTTTCCATTGAACAAATGGCTAATCATTTTTAAAAGATAATCTACCCATCTGTTAATGTGATAAACAGAGCCATTTAACATTTATTTTTTCGTTTTTATTTCATTGATCTTAAATCAATCAGTTTTCCAAATTGTCCAAGTTGTCTAAGTTATTATAAGTCATTTATCATGGTCGAGATAATAATGAATATATATAATAAATAAATATATTATATTTTGCAGGTGTTTTATAGTTGCCCAACTATAATCACCGCTACTATTGCGGCGATAAGTCCCCTCTCTAAGGGGTGGCCAGTGAGGCGCCTCACCGAGGCGACTCACCTTCTGCCCGACGCAGGTCCTCACCGGACACGGTTGATTCGGGAGGTTCCTGTTCCGGATAAGGCGGGAGGAAATGCCCGGGTGTCACCATTGTGTGGATCGCTCGGAGGACACAGTGGAGCATACGGTGGAGTCTGCCCGGCTTGGGCGGGGCACCACCGTGTTCTGGTGGAGGCGATCGGCGGCGGTGATCTCTCGCGACCGGCCCTGATCCAGGCCATGGTACAGAGCGACAGGGCATGGCAGGCCGTCACCTCCTTCTACAAAGCACTAATCCTTGCGAAGGAGGGGCCGAAACGCGTGATGGAGAGGCAAATTTCGCACCCTCACGCCCCTAACCGCCGCAGGAGACGTCCTGGGCGTAGGGAATCGCAGGCCGATTCCCGGCAACCGTAGGCGTGGGCTTGCGGATGGTAAGCAATGGGTAGCTCGCCGTCCGATAAGGACCAGGCCCGGGTCAATGGCGCGTTGTTTTCTACGCGCGTCTCAAAGATATGTCAGCAGAACTGACGGGGTCCGCTAGGGCCGATGCCTGCCGAAGTCACGGAAAAGTCCGAAAGGGATACCGTGGCCCCTGACAACATACAGGCAACTGAACGAACACGGGTGGGTTTTAGTCAGTAGGAGTCTAACATGCCCTCGAGCTACGCCCACTGCGGGAGAAGTTATTTGATAATTTCCCAAAAAAAAAAGAAAAAGTGTTTATAGTTAGGTACATCATCAGTGTAGGGGCTCGTGGCTAAATAATAACAGCCACACGGGTCGATCGAAGGTTAAACTACGCTTGCCGCGGTCGATTCGTAGATGGGTGACCATCCATTACATATCGAGACCCTTCGTGCTTGGGAAAGCACGTTAAGCCGATGGTCCCGGCAGTCGTTCGTAGATCTTTGAAATCTTTGACAGCCCAAAAGTCTGACAGCCAGTTTTACCAAGGGGTATCGTGTTACCCAGTAACTGGGTTGTAGATCTCAGATAGGCAGTCGCTCCATGTAAAATACTGGTATTCCGCTGCATTCCAATAGACTAGAATCCAACCCCAAGATATTTGGAAAAAAGCTGGGCAGATTGATATTAGCTGTTTCTAACATCACTTTTGTTTCAGTGAATTATTTGATCCTTCCTCCGAAGGAAGGATCAAATAATTTTTCCCGAAGGGTGCTAAACGGAACCCTATTGCTAAGCCTTCACTATCCGTCTGTCTGTCTGTCTGTCAGCGAGCTGTATCTCATAAACCGTAATAGGTAGACGGTTAAAAAAAAACAAATAATGTATTTCTATTGCCGCTATAGCAACAAATAACAAAAATTAAATTAAATTAAAAATTATGGGGACCCCCATACAATAATTTTTTGACTTTGAAAAAAAAATGTAACACTGGCATGCGGGCTGTCATTGTCTAAAACTCATCAGGTCGAGATTTTTTTTTTTACTTCATATGCCCGGGCCGGCCGGGCCATAGAAGTTGTCAGTCTTAGAACATTTGTGTACGAGCTCTATCTCAACAACTAAACAAGTTAGAAATTTTAAACTTCTGTATATGATGTACCATATACTGTTTATAATCAACAAATACTAAAAAGGCCGATCCATAACGTATTTTATTTAAATATGGGTGATTTTCTGCAACAGCCAAAATAACATTGTAATTCATAGTGAAACACAAATGTATCTTTGCGATTTTTTTAATTTAAGATGGAAAATAATAATATTCTTCGTTTATTATTTTCATTTATTTGCTAAATTATGTACGGTGGTACGGAACCTTTTGTGTGCGAGTCCAACTCGTACTTGGCCGGTATTTTTATTCGAAATTCCAGCACCGAGATTTCATTAGAAATCTTGGGCCTTAATAAGACTATAGTCTTTCAGCCTTAGGCTTCAAGTAAATGACGCCGGAGCCGCACCGGAGCCGTACCGGGCGGCGCGACGCGACGGCGCCGGACCGCAAGATGAAAATGTTTCATAATATCTCAGAATGAGTGTAAAATCTGCGCACAAACATAAGGCCCACCGATGTGGCTCCGGCGTTGTGTACCTAGTCTCATCATGAGGACCACTCACTCACTCTGCCATAAACATATCGAAGTAAGATTGTTGAAACCGTGATATAGTTATATCCCTAGGGATATAGTTTTAAACCGCAACATAGTTATATGAAAGCGGTTCATAATTGTCTTACTATGAATATAACTATTATACCAGCACGATCTAGTAAGATAGTAAGATAGTTATTATCTTACTTACTAAACATTCATCTAGTGAAATAATTGTAAATACGGGGTGCAAAGTGCTGAGCGCTCCCCGCGCCATTGACCATGCGCGTCTGCACGTCCTGGGCGTCAGTTGATGTTCAGCGTTCACGACGACAGCATTCTCGTGTCTAATTTTCAGACTTTGCTTCATTTTATTGAATATGTGTTATATATTGATTTCATAAGTAATAACAGCCGCACGGGTCGATCGATCTGGTTAAGCTATGCTTGCCCCGGTTGGTCCGTAGACTCTCGATGTGTGTATCTAAGTTTAAGTAAATCATTTTCATTCGAACCTATGATTCATATTTAAAGTTAAGACAATACCACGTTGTCATATACATACATTAACACCGTCTAGGGATATTTCGGATTTTCTCTATTTCCTCACAATTTGTTATAAACAACACACAACATGTATATATTTTAATAAAGCCCATTTATTAAACTAGACTTCAGAATAAAGCAAAAATAATCTTGCTGCGTAAATAAAATTTTATTTAATTAGAGACAAAAATTGAAATAATCGTAAAACTATTGATGAATATGTGTTTAAAGAAAAAGTGAAAAATAAAGCGAAATTATTCCGTTTTTTTGTTATTATGCGAAAAATCAGTAGTCAGTAAAACCACCCATTATGTTAACAATGGTCCTGCAACGGTTTTTCATGCTTCGAATCAAGTTATCAGTCATGCTGCACGATATTGTGCCAGGTACTGTCTAAGATGCCAAAAAAGTTGCTTTTCAGTCGCAGTGTTTGCAGGAAAATTCTTCAAAGCTCTTCTTTGGAGCATGTTCCACGCATGTTCTATGGGGTTTAAGACTGGTGATTGCGCGCGCCAGTCTAAGACCGATACGTCATGCTCCTGCAGCCAGCTGTTCACCACTCGTGCTGTGTGCGGACGGGCGTTGTCAACAAGCAACTGGTGCTCTGACTGGAGCTTTTGAACCAACTACATGGCCGTAACATTTGGTTGTCTTCTCGCAGTAACTTGCAAAAAACGGTATTGTCGTTAGGTGGTTATGCGCTTACCAGGAGCCCGATAACGTGACCATAACTTTGATATCACGTTCTGTTCTGTTCCAATCTTCTCAGCAATACTCCATTGAGTAGCCCCAGCTTGGAGTGTGCCTACTGCCTTGACATTTCCTCTATTGTTAAATAGCGCCGCTGCATGATGCATACAATGACATAAATTCGAAATTAACTGCGAACTTGTTTTAAAACTTTAATTTGACACCAAGAATGACCAAAAACTATGTTAAGTTAATTGAAACTTTCTATCTCCTTTAAAGATATATTATGTCGGGCATTTTTTTTTTGTTTCTTTTTTTACAAATTCAAATAAATTTGGAATCATCCAAAAATGCCTACAAAATAAGCTTTCTTCAAAAGATTTTTAAACCAGCCAGTATTTTTTGAGTAAAAGAACTTTATACAAACTATCCCTAGACGGTGCTGATGTGTGTATATTTTTTTATATTTCACGTAAGAGTATTTTACATAAATAATCTTGACTTAGTCGAATTATTTTGAACGAAAAAAAATACGAAAAAACTAATTAATTTGAAAATAATTCATATGCCAGTTGTTTCTTTGACATGGTCTCAGTAAAACCCTAGAGCAGTGTTACTCAAAGAATGCTCCGTAGAGCCCCTGGGCTCAGCAAAGCCTCTATGGGAGCTCCGCGAAAATACTGGTTCATTGTGACCAGTACATTCGCGTAGGCCCCACCGGGGCTTGCGGAGCCCAGTTGACAGTATTAAACAATTTCTTGTTCGGCTTTTTTCTGTTTAATTTACTAAATGAGTTTAGAGATATCATCATCTGCTAGCCTTTTCCCGAATACATATGTTGGGGTCGGCTTCCAGTCTAACCGGATGCAGCTGAATACCAGTATTTTACATGGAGCCTATCTGGCCTTCACAAACTAGTTGCTGGGTAACACGATACCCCTTAGTAGGACTGGTTGTCAGACTTTTGGGCTTCTAATTATTCGTAACGACTATCAAAGATCTACACAATGACAGCCAGGATTACCGGTTCAACATGCTTTCTGAGGCACGGAGGGTTCTCAATATGTAATGAATGGTCACCCACCCACGGACCGTCCTCGGTTTTACCTATAAAATATTTTAATTAAGTGCTTTTTCACGCAATATACCTAATTTACAGGTACCTAATTTTTTCCCAAGTTTTTTACTCTTTTGATACCCACACTACATAATTGCTATGTGCTTTGTGCACTTAGCGAAATTACAGATTTTCTTTAAAAACATAATCTTTTGATTCTTGTCTTTTACAAATAAAATCACATCACTTTAGAAAAGAGATAATCATTTTACCACTTTTGTATATATGTGCAACAACATTTACATCAAACCCAACAAAAAACAAAATAAAAACCAACAAAATTTATTTAATCGCAATCAATAAAACAGGTGATGTTTAAGCACTAGTGATCTCTTGAATAGGCAACACTTCGAGGAAGTTGCCAACGTTCTTAAATATTGTCTTTGCCGCCAAATCCACCAAGGGGCTGCCAAATTCTGTCGCAACTTGCTTCCAGTTCTCGTTTAGGAACTTTATCATGGCCTCACCTAGAAAAAAACAAATATTAGTCTTATTTTAGGAAAAATACTACAAACCACGGTATTCATAAACAGTATGAATATATGTATGTAAATAAATAAATAATAATAAATGTAGGTTGCCGTCAAATTTTTCAAAAAACAAAATTAAAATCAGTAACTTGTACAACTTCTACAATGTATCTTAGGTACATTGCTAATTGGTTAAATAATTTAGGAGTGAAAATGTAGTATCAAAGAAACAAAGTGGCTACTCTTGCCTCTATAATAGGTATTTTTCACCAGTGTGGCTATAAAAAGATTTTATTTGACAATATCATAGTTTTGATGAAATAATCACGTCACGCCGTAATTTAAAATCCGCGAGAAAATAATTATAGTTGTTTTGCATTTCATGCAGCTATGGCAAAAATTGCCTTTCGCCATAGCTGCATATGTGGCGCCATCTATTATGTTCGACAAAGACTAATGCGACACCCATTCCTTGGAATAGTATGTTGATATTTGATCGATAAACTCAATTTTCAGTGCCTGCGAGAAACGCAAAAATGTAAGTAAAATATTCTCATTTTCTCTGCTTGAAGCATAAAATTTTTGCGTTGGCAGAGTACATATCCTACATTGTAAGAATATTTTATTTTTTATATTTATCGCCCGGCTTTTGGATCCGCGTGTAGTTTGAAATTAGACTTACAGGAAAGCAAAGCTGTACATGTATAATAAATTTAGTCTCCAATCACACGTTGGAAATCCAAAAGACACGGTTTTACGAGTTTTTAACATGAAAATGAATAGAATTTATCAAAATTAGGTAATTTTAGAACATCATGACTACTTTATTAACGGATGAACCACATGCCATAGGTAGATAGTGGATTTCCATAAGACTACTACAAATAATATTATTGAGGGAATTCAACCTAAAGAACCACTATTTGCAAGTGATTATGATTATGATATGTCTCATAAATTACGATGCCTTAGTCGCCTGTGACGCTATCAGCTAATAGTGTGTTATTTAGTTTTCTTGATTGTGCCGGACATGGCTACCGCATGTCAGATGAGAAATGGGCTCATGGAACCATTGAGGGGCCCCATTAAACGCTAGACGTCATCGCGGCAAACCAAAGCAAACATAGCGGTAGCATGACGAGCTTGACTCCTACCGAGAGGACTGGCCCGCATTAGCAGAAAACAGAATTGTGTGGAAAAAGGAGAGGGAGGCCTTTACCTTGCAGTAGGCCAATATAGGCTATTTATATAAGATTAAATTATTTTTCTAAATAGGAATAGAAAAATATTGAAGACACTTACTGAGCTGCTTGTTTCCGTTGAACAAGTTAGTCAGGTGGTAGTGAACGTTATCCTTGAAATCGAAATCGAAGTTGTATTTCTTAGGCTTGATGATATCCTTGCCGTCAGCATTCTTGATCACATCGTAGTGAATGGACATCTTGATCTGAAGGTTTTCTGAAAAGAAAAACGATGTTTATTGGAAGTTACCTAAAATAAATTATATTGCGTATAAAAGAAAGATAGGTTCTATGGGCAGTTTCAGTGAAATTTACTTATGACATGTTATTAATGAGCTTAAAATATATTAATTGCACGCAAGAAATGAAAGAAGTAAAAAAAATATCCTGGATTAAAGGCTTAGACAGGTGACAATTCTACAATGACTTTCAACAAGATTGAAATAAGTTACTCGGTAGCATATATGTCAATCCATTTTTGACTTTTCCATCATCGTTATCGCTGATAGTATGTCACTTTATCGAAAAGGTTAATTCTTTGGGAGCCTTTTACACAATAAATATACCATACATTAACATAACATCACGTCTTGTTTCCCCGAAGAGGAAGGCGGAGCTGTACTTGTAGTAGGTACACCCACATTTAGCCAGTTATGTTTAAGTCCCACGTAATAGGGGCGAGCCTATTGCCAATCATTAGGCACAAAACGAGACTCCAGGCTGCTACTGAGAAATTTCAGATAGAAAAACCCAATAACACTCCGTCCGACCCGGGAAACGAAACCCAGGACCTCATGCTCAGCAGCAGCGCTTGCGACCACTAGACCAACGAAGCAGTAAAAATGTATAGTATGTTCCAATTTGGGTTTTTCTTAGCTTACTATAAGAAAACTTCATTAAATGACCTAAAATAATTTACTTACTCATGTTCAGTTTGATCTGTCCATCACCAGTGATGGGCAAGATCAGAAGTTGTCCTGCTGCAGTGTAGTGACCCTTCACCGTGATGTCGTTGTGGAAATTTACAGTGAAGACTTTCTTCTTGGTGTCCCATCTGGTGGCAAAAATAAAAGGTTAAGAGAATTATTATACCTAGTAGGCTTAAAAGGCCCTAAACCCAATGATAATCTATCAGAAATAACGATGGTCGATTAGTCCAAAAAGTATCGTATTGACTCGATTGACCGATAAAACCCCCTTGTTTCTCTTGAGAGTCACTTTGCCCCGCTGACTCACTAGTGAGTTACCTGACTCACGCAGCTTAATCTCTATTTTTTACTATTGTAAGGGCTAATATCGTCTGTGGGTAGTTTCACCATATGGCCTGACGAATATTCTCGTCAACTAATCAACTAAATCATTCAAAATGTGATATGCAACATTTAACAATTTAAAAAAAAAGTGAAAGTGTCGTGGAGCGCGCGTCAATGTCAAACCAGCATGACAGTTAAGACGTGTCATTTTATGAATCCCAGATGCTACCGAAAACATTATGTAATGCATTAGCTATCTGATACTTATTATTTCCATGTTTCTGTCGGTATTGGGCGAGAAGTGGATTAAGTTTCAGGATCGAAATGTTGTAAAACTTCTAATTATTTGAGGCTCTAGAAAGAAACACTAAAATGCACCCGTAATTTGATTTTCTACCCAGAAGCGAAGGAGATCTTGCCACGACCACGATGTTCGAAGTTATCTTATTTTATTTTTTATCCGAAGCTGGTACTTACTCAACTTTGTCAACAACGGAGTCCTTCAATCCTTTCATAATTCCTCCTGTCAAGGTGAACTGAAGACCAGCCAGGTCGAAAGCCAGGTCATCCATTTTCATAGGGTCTAAGACCTCAACGTTGTTCTCCGATATTCCCGACATGAAAATTGGCAACATTTTCTGGAACGCCGGAGTCAAACAGGCATTGTCGGTGAGCTTGCATTTTTCTACTGATGGTAAAACTGTGAACAAATAAAATATATTTTGAAGATCCGCTGAAAATCAATAATACCATGGCTTGGTTTACTTTTTTACCATGTAATACATAACATTACGCCTGTATCCGTTCATGGGGTTGAGGTGTATCGTGCATCATTATTTCGCCAATTACTTGTTCCTAACTATTTTTGGCCCCTAAATTGTACCAGGGGCGATTATTTTGCGAAGAGGTACAAATCTAACTTCTGGCTTCAACTAAATCTTCCTGCCGAATTCTGGTCGAATCTTTAAGCTGTTGGTATAGATCTTTGACAATCGTTACGGGTAGTCAGAAGCCCGAAAGTCTGACAGCCAGTCTTACCAAAGGGTATCGTGTTACCCAGTAAGAGACAGAGGACAGATTGGCAATGACTCCGTTTAAAATACTGGTATTTGGCTGCATCCGATAAGACTGGAAACCGACCCCTACATAGTTGCGAAAAACGGCTAGGCAGATGATGGTGGCTAGAGTGAATTAGCTATTATAGTTAATATTATCACAGTTTTTGTTAATAAAAACTTTGAAAAGGCTTTTTACGAACTTAATAAGCCTGACCCACCCCGACCACAAAAGATATTATTTATTTTTGCTAGAAGTATATTTTATAATGTAAAGAAGGCCAAAGTTAAAGAGTGTCTGTCAGAATACCTTTTACATGTACAAAATTAAAATTAGATTTAAATTATAGAAAACAGTTTCCTTTGTCAACGACTGCTTTTGACTGTACAAAAAACTTGCTGAGTTAACGACTTAAATAGGCTTCTATTTATCTGAACACTAATGTTGGGATAGTTCCTCGAGATTAGGTCCAAGAACTGGTAGGTACTATGCAAACCCTTCGTCTCACAGTGCGGAGGGTTAGGTAAAAGCTCACATTGTTGAAGACCTAACCCAATGAACCATTTGAATTACCCAATCTAAAAAACAAAGGCTTCCAGAACTCTACGGTTGAATCTTCACTTTCACTTTTGGATCCGTAATTGTAGCCCGCGAAATTCCTTTTTTTTTACGTTTTATGCCATTTGCAGGTCAGTATCAGGGTGTATCTTGCTCAAAATATGATTCGCGACTATAACAGATACGTATTTACCGAATTAGAATCATTAATACATCTTTCTGAGATAGGAAAATCTCATGTGGAAAAGTTTCGTCCCTATCTCGGTAAATGTTACACCACAGGATGCCTACAGTATTACCTCTGCTGCTCACTTAAATCTATGCAAAGGTTGACTTTAAAAGGTCGCTTTTAGCGAAAAGACTGCCGTTTGTTTTGTGCGTATAATAAAGAGTATTCAATTCTATTTTAGGTAATATTATAGAAAATTCAAATAATTTCAAAATAATCTTACCTGCCGCTTGAGCAAAACCGAACACCAGCACAGCCATGCACGTTACTTTGAACATCATTATTGTTAACTTCGACACAAACCCTTCAAGAGTTAACCAAAAACTATTCGTGAACTTGAAGTGCATGCGTTAATATACTAGACAGAACCTAGACACTGGACATAATTTGCATACGTCCTTAAGTTAAATAATATTAGCAATCATCTATTACAATTACAAAAAAAACCTATTATTTATTTTTAAAAATATCCTTTGCAAAAAACCTCACATTCAAAGTTTGAACCAACATTTAGAAGAAGTTATTCATATTCATATCTTTGCGACAAATGTGTGAGCGGACAAAATATTTCATCATGCATTTTTTTTATTAACTAAAATTCATTTAGTAATGTTTTCGTGATTCTACACCCTATTAAACTCTATGGTGTCGTAACAAGGTGACCAAAAAAATTTCAGACAATGGGCTCTCCAGGTGCTTATCAGTAAAAAAAAAAAATATTGCTGGAACAGATCGTCACTGTTTAAGAAAATAGTGCTTGTTAGGACGGAACCCTAAAAAGCACGTTTTTCCTCACCTCTAATGGAAAAAACGGAACCCTAATAGGATCTCTTCGTAATCCGTCTGTCCCTTTGTCTGTCTGTTTGGAGGTTTTAGGTTGAAATTAATATCAAATACGTAGAGCTATGGTGCCTTGAAGCTGTAACAAAATCAAGCTTCTAAATCAACGAAATAAAAAAATATGGCCATTTACGTGAAATATTTTGATACTCGCAATTAAATCAAAACCTACAGGGTTACTTCCTGTTGACCAAGAATCATGAAATTTGACAGGAAGCAAGGTCTCATAGCACAAATAAAGGAAAAAAAATCCAAAATCGATAAAATTAGTTACATAAAACAAAAAAAAAGCTTACAAATTTACATTTGCAGTTGGAGAATTAACCGTGACGTAAATCGATACTATGAAAAAGAAGAAAGATAATTCAATGTATTTAATTTGATTGTCCTATTAAAATTGGACGAGGCAGTAAAATAAGTATTCATTGCATCAATGTCTATGTCTTTTGGAATTATATTTTGTCGTCTTTTACCGACCCGCAATGATCTAAGTTCCAAACTTTGGATGCGTCCCCATTTTGGACAGAAGTATGAATGTGGTGACGATTAGCATTGCTACACACCTTATTACAGTGATTACGTATGGGGAGGTAACTTTCCCTGTTAGCGTCAGTAGCCCAACGCTTGAATAGGTGCGTGATGATCGTAAAGCTCGATAAGTTTCGCCACAAAAATATTAACTTACTCATCGACTGATGCAGAGGCAAACAGAGTAGACCAATCTATATTGTTGGCATCCTTGCAGAGATCGTCAACATTCATTCCACTAAAATTGCGTTGCATAAGAATCTTAGCCTGAGGTAGGTGAATTTTATGTGACAGAAAAATCAGGTCATGATAGGAACCGCAGGAGGAGACGCCCAGGGCGTCGGGAATTGCGAGGCGATTTCCGGCCACCGTAGGCGCGGGCTTGCGGGCGGTGAGCAATGGGTGGCTCACCGTCCGATAAGGACCAGGCCCGGGTCGACGGCGCGTTGTGTTCCAAGCGCGCCTCAAAGAGATGTCAGCAGAATTGAAGGGGTCCACTAGGGCCGATGCCTGCCGGGGCTGCGAAGAAAACCGAAAGGGAGATCGTGGCCCCCGGCGACAGGGCAACCGAAGGAACACGGGTGAGTTTTAGTCAGTAAGAGTCTGACACGCCCTCCCGCTCCGCCCAGAGCGGGAGAAGTTATTTGATGATTTCCCACCCTCAAAAAAAAAAAAAGGTCATGATAGGAAAAGGCATCGGCTGAACATTGGCCATGCTTAGCGACGTGATCAAGAGAAGAGACAAAAATCAAGTCAAGAAGTGAAGCTGTAGAGTTAGGAAAATGGAGAGTGACACTCAGCGGAAGAATGGAAAAATTACTGGAAGTCAATATATTAGTCAGAGAAGAAGAGCGATGGTCTTTTTTCAGAAGACAAGTATTAAAGTACCCATGATTATACTATGACTGTTAGAAGGAATCGGCATTGTTAGGAGATTTTCAAAAGATGAAAAGAAATTAACGCGTAAAGAGTGACAATAATAGATACCAAGAAGCAATTTTGAATGATGTAGTTCGACTTCAAGTAAGAGATGTTCACCAGCATGAGATGACGGTTGCTGCGCTGACACATTGACAACAGATTATGGAATGTGCGTCCGGAGATATATGGCAACACCACCACCACCACCAACCGATCGGTCGTTTCTTATAAGCTGGAAGCCAGGATATACGTTCATACGTTACGTATACGCATATACGTTCTTACAGTCAAAGCTTGCCAGCATTTCGTGGAAATGATCCGGAATGCTGTGAGCGTTAATATGTATAACAAGAAAATTCTTAAGAACATCAGAAAAATGCGCAGCAAGACTGTCTGTAAAAGAAGGAATACTCACGAAACTGTCGATGTTGCTTGGTAATGAGAAAAAACTACTATTATTACTACTTTCATCGTTAGACATATTAGGTCTTTACCTATGAAATTGCCGTTTATCATGAAATAAGTTAACGACCTTGTTTCTCTTTATTTTCTATTTTTACTAATCAAAGTAATTACCCATGCAATCAATGCATTTTTGCCAACGTAGTGGTAGCTTATTGATGCCCTTTTTGAAAAAGTCTGCTGGACGGGAGGCAACAAATTCTTTAAAGGCATTTTGAACTGCCTCTCGGTTATTGAATTTTTTCCCCGCGAAGAAGTTATCCAAATTCTGGAAAAAGTAGAAGTCTGTAGGAGCAAGGTCTGCTGAGTACGGTGGATGACGAAGAACTTCCAACCCCAGCTCTTGTAACTTGGAGACCGTCTGCTATGCAGTATGAGGTCGCGCGTTGTCGTGCAGGAGCAGCGGAGCCGAACGATTGACCAAAGCTGGTTGGAGATGTGCGAGCTTCTCCATCATTATGTTCAGTTCTTCACAGTACACATCTGCAGTAATGTTCATCCCGTTTGATAAGAAGCTGTGATGCACCGGCGCTAGACCATCAAACAGTGACCATCACTTTTTAGGGGTCAGTTTTCGTTCGGGGTATTGTTTAGGAGCTGAACCAGGATCTAACCAACTTGCTGAGCACTTGCGATTATCGAACAGAATCCATTTTTCGTCGCAAGTAACAATGCGGCTGAATATGCCTTCGTTTGTGTACCTGTTGAGCAGTGCAAGGCTCAACTCGACGCGTGTTTCGCGCTGGCGATCATTCAATTCGTAGGGCACCTATTTGTCAAGCTTTTTTACCTTGCCAATTCGACGCACATGGACCAATATTGTTTTGATGCTAACATCGAAAGCTGCTGCTAATTCAGCTGTAGATTGAGAATCATCAGCTTCCACAATCGCTTTTAATTCGTCTTTGTCAACTAAAGTTTTCGGTCGACCACGGGGTTCATTTCTTAGGTCGAATTTTCCAGAACGGGAACGGGCAAACCAATAATGGGTGGAGCGATCGTTAGTAGTGTTTGCTCCGTGTACGTCGTTGATGTTGCGTGCCGCTTCTGCCGCTTCGCTGACACGACCGTACTCATACTCCATAATCACTCCAATTTTTAAGCTATCCATGATAACGAAAAACATAGAAATGCGATGAAAACAGAACGCTAACCATTAAACAAATGACTAATTTTCAAAAAAGAATTCCATATTTTGAAACCGAAAATAATTTGAAATAGCCAGTACGGCAGAACGGCAATTTCATAGGTAAAGACCTATTATTATAATAAAAATAATATAAATATATAAACAACCTAACTAATAAAAATAAAATAAACCGTATAACAACTAGTCCACCTGCTGGTTACGTTATTAAATCTAAAGAATTAAAACCTACAAACTACGCAGTCCGGGTAATTTAGTTACCCGGACTGCGTAGTTTGTAGGTTTTATTAAAAATTTTATATTTAATATTTATTTTTTATATTAAAAAAAACACAAAATAAAATGTAAATCATTTCAGGAGAAAACACAACTAGAAGAAAAAAAAAAACAAAAAAGAAATAGGAACAAGACATTGAAAAGAAAAAATAAGACTTGTGCCAGTCACAGTCTGCCATTGCACCGTTACGAAAAACGGAACGCACTGAATGAAACTGACATGTGTATTGGCTGACACTGAGGTGCAGCGCAGACGACACACTTTTTGTGCGATCGAGTCTGTCACGAACAAAATATCTTATTTGTCCCCCATGTTTTTCCGAATGTAGGTTATTCTTTATAGGATGTGTCGCACGATAATAATTTCTGTCAGTTTAAAATTAAATACAGGAACCATTAACTTGAATCTTTACTCCGTAGCTCACATTACGAAATGTGCGCCACAGACTCGATCGCACAAAAAGTATGTCGTCTGCGCTGCACCTGACCGTGACAACATTGTGAAATAATTCATTCGAGTCAAGCAAATTGAATAAAACACATTATAAATTAACTGAAGGTAAAGGAAAACAATAAAACATGATATTACTCGGACATTCAATAAAACACAACATCACAAAGAAATCACTACTTCAAAGCAACAGCACGCTTCAACCTTGTTGTCTTCGCAGCAGCAACGACCGACACAGAGGCTGGCGCAGCCGATACTTGATCACTCTGCTCGGGCTTACTGGGATTCGGCGCAATCTTGTCTAATTCAGCGAGGGACTCAACCCGATGCCTAAATATAGCATATAAAAATATAAATAATGTTTCTATTAAATTATATTGAATTTCAAATAAGAGAAATTTTTTCTTAGTGTGAACGTTCCAACTACCCACAAGGGAAAAAAAAACTACCCATCTGTGACTGATAAACAGAGCCATTTAACAAATTGTTTCCATTTTAAAATACTGCCAGGAGAAAATTAACCAAAGCATTTTAAAAATGTGCCAAATTGAACCTCCAGGCTACCCAGTGCAGTACACATCAAATCTTGATACTGTTGTATATTGTACCTTCTGAGGAGCGCACTGCTTACGTTAATTTTGTTGTTGAATGAAATTTACCCATCACATTAAAGGAAATACGTTATGAGACCAACAGAGACAAGATTCTAAAAAGTTAAAAATGATGTTATAAAGGGTTGGCCCCGCAAAGTTCACGACCCCGAATTGCGAGCGTACTTTGACTGTCGGTTCTAATTGGCATTGGAAATGGATGCTTAATGCGTGGTCATAAAGTGGTTATACCGCATTCGCTTAGAGAGAAAATGTGCCGAGAGCTACACGATTCGCACTTCGGGGTAATAAAAATGAAGGCAAACGCACGCGAAAAATTATGGTTTCCGGGAATCGACACGACGCTTGAACGGTTGGCAGTCGCGTTCCCTCTCCCTCGCCGTGGCCCTATCCGGCGCATGCATATTATAGAATTCATTGGATTTCCTTGGACAGTTTCATAACCAAATGTTTTTAGTTATAGAAGATGCATTTTCTAAGTGGTATTAATGAATGCTCACCCACTCGAATGTTACACTGTCGGTACAACATCATATGGATCAAAAACGGTTATTAGTAGATTATGTGATTTTATGTCTAGGGTAGGTTATACCACACACATTGGTGACGGACAATGGTACAGAATAGTACTTCTTTCTCGTCTAGGGAGTTTGAGAATTTTTGCAGTTTAAACAGTATTCAACATGTTTTACCACCCGTCAAGTAAAGGGCAAGCCGAAAGTTACGTTAAAATAATTAAAAAAGCCCTCGAAAGTATCATAATGCAATCTGACACTAAAATACCAAGAAAAATTCGCAATTTTTTTATTTAATTATAGAAACTAAAAATACAGGTAAATCTCCAGCAGAAGTACTTTACGGTTGACCTCTACGCTCGAGGCTGGACTTAATTAACCCACTTTAAGTCGTTTCGACATCCGCGGATCTTTCGCTGACCGTAAGGAAAAATCAGTCCTTATAGAACAAGGGAGGAAGGGAAAGACAAAATTTTTAATTAGATGACGTCGTTTGGATAAAGCGATTTTGTGGAAACGATAACTTTTGTTGGATACAAGGAATAATCAAAGAAGTGAGGGGCATGTCATGTATTCGGTACATTATACCGGAACTAAATTGCAAAGTAATTCGTCACATAGACCAGATTCGATGGTTTCAAGTCGAAGGCGTTTCAGAGATGCAGAACAAAAAGAAGGATTGGCATTTGGACATAGAAGCCGATTACAGTAGCTTGTCGCCGCAGTCTGAATCCGCAGACGAAACGGGTGAACACGGCGATTCCATAGGCGCCGACATTCCAACACCCACCGAAGAGGTTCATCTTGGAGAGGAAGACGAATGAGCCACGCATTCGCCCTCGACACCAGATCATTCAAGGATTATAAGTTCCGACCGGTCTGTACCACATCTCACAGAAGAAACCGGTGAGAATGTTTGTGACCAACCTGACCAACAGAATTGCAGATCGAAACGACGTATTCTGCCTGTTGATTATAAGCCATTTTTCTGGGAACTTCAGAGGAAACTCAGGTCCCCTCAATCTTCTTCCATGCCCCCCCTGACCCGTCCCGATAAGACCTTCGCTTACGAGGACGTTGAAAAGGCTGAATGCCTGACCGACAGCCTCGAGACTCAATGCTCACCCAGTTCCCTGCCAGTAGACCAAGCTTACCTCCTAAAGGTCGACGCTGAAGTCGAACGTAGAGCCTCTTTGCCTCCCGTTGATGACCCTGATTGTCTGCTGCCTCCTGTCACTCCAGATGAAGTGCATGACATTAACAAAGGTCTTAAAGCCTGTAAAGGCCCCGGTTCAGATGGCCTCACCAATAGGGTGATCCAACTTTTCCCTGCCCACCTAATAATGCTTTTGACCGAGCCTTCTAGTTACCGTTCCATCAGTTTGCTCAATGTTCTCGGAAAAATCTATGAGAGGCTTATTTATAAGCGTCTTAGAGACTTCACTGAGACCAAGGGTCTCATCCCCAACGAGCAGTTCGGCTTTCGAACTGAGCACTCTAGCGTGCATCAGACCCACCGCATCATTAAATTCATAAGCGCTGGTTTCCAACGCGGTTCTCTGATGGTTGCAGTATTCTTCGACATTGCGAAAGCGGTCGATAAAGTCTGGCACAACGGTTTATTATATAAGCTTTAACAACTCGCTCGGCCAGATCGTCTTGTACTCATCTTACGAGACTATCTATCGAACCGCGTATTCCGCTATCGGATTGAAGGAGCACTTTCCTCTCCCCGCCTTATTCGCGCAGCAGTCCCTCAGGGCTCTGTGCTAGCTGCTCTCATTTTTACGATATTTACTAGCAATATTCCCAATAATAGTAGAAGGGCGCAGTTGTCTCTGTTCGCAGACTATACGGCCATCTACTTTAGATCTAGATCCCCTGACATTATCGCCCACACTCTCCAAGGCTCAGTCAATAGACTTGCTGCCTGGTTTAGAAAGTGTCGCATAGCTTTTGCTCTCGGTAGACTCCATTCCGTCCTAAATGCACGCAGCAAGTTGTCACTCAAGTGCAAATTGCGAATCTACACAGCGTGCATTCGTCCAATCATGACATATGCGGGTGCCGTCTTTGCTCATGCAAAACCCCACCATATCCATAGGATGCAAACCTTCCAAAACCGTTAGGAACGAGAGTCTCCATCTCGACCTAAAAATTCCCACTATCCACCAATTCCTAAAACGCCTTGCTAAGCGTTTTTTTGATTCCTCGGTTAAACATCGCAACCCTCTGGCTGTCGAGGCCGCCAGTTACGTCCCAAGTAGGATTAATCTCACCTACCGTCCTAGGCACATTCTCACAGACCACGATGACCCCATAACCCTCCTCTAGGAGAACAATAGGGCCACAAGTACAGTATACAGATACAGACGCCTCCCGTCATTCCGACCTCGCCGCCGAGGTCGTTTGCGATCGCGTCCGCGACCCCGAGTAAATGATACTCCTCCCCGACCCCGCTTGCAACTGAGCACGTAGCTTTCAATTCCCCGATTAATAACTATGATCAAAACTTTGATCCAGCCCGTCCCATCTTTGATATCCTCCTCCCAACGACGCACTAAGCCGTCAACGTAAGGGTGCACTTAGCGAGCGCTCGTCTAGTTATCATAGTATTGTTTTTTGCCCCTTGCTGGAGGCTTTGAGTGTAGTAGCTTAAGGCAGCCACAGGAAAGCCCGGTTAAATAGTCATGACCTCAGAGGTCAGCATGAGATGCCCTATAGTTTTTTTTTTTTTTTATACATTCAACACATTTTATTTACACATATTTTTTCACTACACTGGTACATAACTCAGTCTTATATTATGTAGTGTAAAATGAGCACACTTGGCGTCCGCTACTGGCTTGTTGCTAAATAATAACAGCCACACGAATCGATTGAAGGTTAAGCTATGCTTGCCGCGGTCTATTCGTTGATGGGTGACCATCCATTACATATCAAGACCCCTTCGTGCTTCGGAAAGTACGCTAAGCCGTTGGTCCCGGCAGTCGTTCATAGATTTTTGACATCTTTGACAGCCCAAAAGTCTGACAACCAGTTTGACCAAGGCTATCGTATTACCCAACAACTGGCTTGTGGAGCTTAGATACGAAGTCACTCCATGTAAAATACTGGTATTCACTGATACAGCTGCACTTGGTTAGGCTGGAAGCCGTCCCCAACATATTTGGGAAAAGGCTGGGCAGATTGATGTTTGTAGACAGACTGAAATAAAAGTGTCGTTAGAAACAGCTATACAGCTGTTTCTAACGACACTTTTATTTCAGTGAATTATTAGATACTACCTCCTGTAACATACTTTGTTTATTCGAAATTCGAGCACCGTCATCTGAAATCTTCGGCCTTAAGACTACAGTTTTTTAGCCTTAGGCTCATATTCATGACGCCAGAGCTGCATCGGCGCCAAACTTTTTGTTTTTTTCAAGTCGGTATATAATGCGTCGTTGTCATATATTTTTTACGGACAAAAATAGTCAGTATCTTTTTTTTTATATTACACATAAGGGTGTTTAACATAAATAATCGTGACTGTCGAATTATTTTGAATTAAAAATGAAAACGAAAAAAAAATTGTAAGATAATTCATACGCCAGTTGATTCTTTGACATGGTCTCATTAATACCCTAAAGGTACGGGATATCAAAAGGAATACGTTATATATTATACAAAAGAGTCTCAAAATTAAATGTGCATTGAAATAATTATGTCAGAACACGGACATTAAGCTATTCAGGACTTACACAATTGCGATTCCTTTCACTCGTAATTTGATTTATCGTAATAAAATATTCATATGGCGGACGAATGGGTTTTACAAGTACTACTAAAACGGTTTCTTTAAAAAAAATGTTTCAAACAAAAATATGTGTGACATCCACGGAGGTGACTTGACAGCCAACATAATTGTTTTTTTTCAGTTATTTTTCTTGAGAGTATTAAACAATTTGTAGTTTAGCTTTTTGCTGTTTGTTTACTAAATGAGTTTAGAGATGTCATCATATGCCAGCCTTTTCCTGACAATGTTTGGGTTGGCTTCCAGTCTAACCGGAACCAGATGAATACCAGTGCATGTAGCGAAATTTGTGATTTTCTTGAAAGACACAACTTTCGATTCTTATCTTTTACAAATAAAATCACATCACTTTAGAAAAGAGATAATCATTTTACCACTTTTATATATATGTACACCTACATAAAACCCAAAAAGAAACAAAATTAAAACCAACAAATTTTATTTTATTGCAATCAATAAATCAAGCAATGTTTAAGCACTGGTGATATCTTCAATAGGCAAGACTTCTAAGAAATTGCCAACGTTCTTGAATATCCTCTTCGCCGCCAAATCCACCAAGGGGCTGCCGAATTCTGTCGCAACTTGCTTCCAGTTCTCGTTTAGGAACTTTATCATGGCCTCACCTAGAAAAAAAGAAAAATTATTTGTTTTATTTTAGGAACGAAAGATACAAAACTACAAACCACTGTATACATAAAAAGTACAGAATTGGTTTAAGAACCTTTTACAGTTTTTAAGTTGCCATCAATTTTTTTTTCCAAAATCAAAAGAAACATCAGTAACTTGTACAACTTCTACAATATACATGTATCTTAGGTACATTGAGGTGTCCTTTTAAGTAAATTGATCCTTTATTTTAGGTGTGACAATGTAGTACCGAAGAGACAAAGTGGCTACTCTTGCCTCTATAATATTGTTCACCAGTGTCTATTTATCAATATTTAATTTAATTTAACAATTTCATAGTAAACTTTGATGAAATAACTACGTCACGAAGTTATTGAAAATCCGCGAGAAAATATGGTTGTTTTGCATTTTGTGCAGCTATCGCGAAGGCAATATGTGGCGCCATCTATTATGTTCGACAATGATTAATGCGACCTATTATCAACATTCCAAGGAATAGTTTGTTGTATTTGATCGATAAACTCAATTTTGAGTGCCTGCGAGAAACGCCAAAAATTTAAGTAAATTGAGAATGCTTGAAGCATAAAACTTTTGCGTTGGCAGAGTAGTAAATTTTTTTGAATCGCCTGGCATTTGGAACCTCGTTGGAAATCAAAAATTTTACAGGAAAATAAAGCTAAAAAAGAAAATAATGTACATTATTATGTAGAATAATTTTACGTCTCCAATCACACCTTAGAAATCCAAAAATCCCGGGTTTACGAGTTTTTAACATGAAAATGAATAGGATTTATCACAGTTACTTAATTTTAAATCATCCTGGTTAGGTAAGTTATTAGCGGATGAGCCATATGCCATAGGAAGATAATAGATTTCCACAGGACCACCACACATAATATTATTAAGGGAATTCAACCAAAAGGACCACTATTTGCAAGTGATTATGATGGGATATGTCTCATAAATTACGATGCTTTAGTCCCCTTTGACGCCACTGTGTGTGTATTATCTGTTTTCTTAATTGTGCCAGACATGGCTACCGCATTTTGGATTAGAAATAGGCTCATGGAACCATCGAGGGGCCCCATTTAACGCTTGACGTCATCGCGGCAGAACAAGGCGAACATAGCGGGACGAGCTTGATTACTACCGAGAGGACTGGCTCGCATTAGCAGAAAACAGAATTGTGTGGAAAACGGAGAGGGGGATTGCTTCACTTTGCAGTGAGCCAATATAGTCTAGTTATATAAGATTAAATTATATTTCTAAATAGGAAAAGAAAAATATTGAAGACACTTACTGAGCTGCTTGTTTCCGTTGAACAAGTTAGTCAGGTGGTAGTGAACGTTATCCTTGAAATCGAAATCGAAGTTGTATTTCTTAGGCTTGATGATATCCTTGCCGTCAGCATTCTTGATCACATCGTAGTGAACGGACATCTTGATTTGAAGGTTTTCTGACAAGAAAGAGGATGTTTATTGGAAGTTACTTAAAATAAATTATGTTGCGTTTATAAGAAAGATAGGTTCTATGGGCAGTTTCAGTTTAATTTACTCATGCCACATGAAATGACAATTGAATTTACTCATGACATGAATTTAACTAATGAGCTTAAAATATATTAATTGCATGCAAAAAGTATCATGAATTCTTCGAGAGCCTTTTACATAAAAAATATATGCATACATTAACATAATATCACGCGTGATTTGCCCGAAGGGTTGGGCAAAAGTGAACCTGTATCAGGTACACCCACATTTAGCCAGTTATGTAGAAGTCCCATGTAAAAGGGGGCGAGCCTATTACCATCGACCGGGCACAAATCCAGACTCCAGGCTGCTACTGAGAAATTTCAGATAGAAAACCCAATAACACCTTGCCCGACCCGCGAATCGAACCCAGGACCTCATGCTCATCAGTAGCACTTGCAACCACTAGATCAACGAGGCTAACAAAAAAATATAGTTTGTTCTAATTTAGGTTTTTCTTAATTTACCACAAGGAAACTTCATCAAATGACCTAAAAGAATTTACTTACTCATGTTCAGTTTGATCTGTCCATCACCTGTGATGGGCAGGATCAGAAGTTGTCCTGCTGCAGTGTAGTGACCCTTCACTGTGATGTCATTGTGGAAATTTACAGTGAAGACCTTCTTCTTTGTGTCCCATCTGGTGGCCAAAATAAAAGGTTAAGAGAATTATAATAGGTTTAAAAGGCCCTAAACACAATGACATTCTATCAGCAATAACGATGGCCAATTAGTTCAAAAAGCATCGGATTTACTCGATTGACTAATAAAGCCCCCTTGATGCTCGTGAGAGTCACTTTGCCACACGTCCGTCAAGCCCTGCTGACTCACCAGTGAGTTACCTGACTCACGCGGCGTAAATCTTATTACTATTTTAAGGGCTAATATCGTCTGTGAGCAGTTTCTTCACGCTATGGCCTGGCGGATATTCTCGTCAACTAATCAATTAAATCATTCAAACATGCTACGCAACATTGAACAATTTAAATAAAAGTCGAAAGTGACGTGGAGCGCGCGTCAGTGTCAAACCGGCTTCACAGTTAAAACGTCTCATTTTATGAATCCTAGATCCTACCGAAAACATTGCGTAATGCATTAGCTATCTGATACTTAAAGTTTCCATGTTTCTGTCAGTATTGAGCGAGAAGTAGATTAAATTTCAGGATCAAAATATTGTGAAATTTCTAATTCTTTGAGGTTCTAGAAAGAAACACAAAAATGCATCCGTAATTCTATTTTTCACCCAGAAGGGAAGAATATCTTGCTTATGAACACGAAGTCTGACGTTATCTTATTTAATTTTTTATCCGAAGCTGGTACTTACTCAACTTTGTCAACAACGGAGTCCTTCAATCCCTTCATGATTCCTCCTGTCAAGGTGAACTGAAGACCAGCGAGGTCGAAGGCCAGGTCATCCATTTCCATAGGGTCTAAGACCTCAACGTTGTTCTCCGATATTCCCAACATGAATATTGGCATCATTTTCTGGAACGCCGGAGTCAAACAGGCATTGTCGGTGAGCTTGCATTTTTCTACTGATGGTAAAACTGTGAACAAATAAAATAAGTTTTGAATATCCGCGAAAAATCAATGATTCCATGGCTTGGTTTCCATGTAATACATAACATCTCGCCTGTATCCATCTATGGGGTTGAGGTGTATCGTGCACCAATATTTTACCAATTACTTGTACAGTAAGCGTTCAAAAGTGGATAGGCACGTTAAGAGTCGTTTTGCTGTGAACACGCGGTATAGTCCGTATATTTGTATGTGTAAATAACACGGCACAAACACCACAGAGAACGCTTTACACACTGTCGTCACGTACTCGCGAAACAAAAATATATCTCCGTCGCTTTTGTTAGACACGATAACACACGCGCATCATGCGCGTGACATTGTCCAGTTTATGTCATTGCTAAAATTCAAATTAATCTTGTGTGTGCAGATAGCAGAAGGCTTTAAAGAGTTGGTCTGAGATACGAGCTGGCTTAGGTTCTGATCTCGTAAAGAACAGCGCGGTTTTTTTCTTTTCGAAATTTATTATTTTTGTTTTCAAAAATAATATTTTTTTAATATTGCTGCCTTTTTTATTAATTTTGATATTGCAATAAAGGGTTTAGAATAAAAGATATGTGATAACAAAATTAAACAATATTTATTAGATATAGATCTCAAGAAACTTAGAGGCAATTTGTATTATTTTGACATA
The DNA here is from genome assembly GCA_916610215.1 of Omphaloscelis lunosa. Classification (NCBI taxonomy): domain Eukaryota; kingdom Metazoa; phylum Arthropoda; class Insecta; order Lepidoptera; family Noctuidae; genus Omphaloscelis; species Omphaloscelis lunosa. The sequence continues at coordinate 8,996,152 of OU744255.1, forward strand.
TTTAAATTATGAAATGTTTTAAATTTTAAATGGATTTTTTCGCCATAAATATTAAGCTTTGATCATGGTCGAAGTAATTAAGCAATAAATAAGAATATTAGACTACTCAAAATGTAAAAAAAAAAACTACTTACAAAATAGGTGATTTTAAGGTTAAATATGGGCAGTTTGTTTACATTCATTATTTTACATTTTATTTGGCTTTAATAAATATTGGTTGGTATTGAGGTTATAGCTTAAGTATTCATTTTCTTTACGAAAAGAAGATTGAAACTAAACCACAGATTTTAATTCTAAAATAATAATATTACTAAAATAATCTTAAACATTTTCGGTCAATTTGCAAGAAATACGACAAACACCATATTTCAATATGGTTTTTGTCGTATTTCTTACATACTTAGAAAAATCGTTGCCACAAATTCATGCAATAACGAATGTGTTGTTTATTAAGTTAGAACGGTAAATATTTTAAGGTTTAAATATAGCAGTGTCCCTCTTGAAGTCTTAATATTATCGTGCGAAACTTAAACGTTCTTGTTTATGCCTTTCTGTCAAAAATGGTTTCCTAGCTGGTCTTCAGTGATGCAAGCCTTCAGAGTGCACGGAGAACGGTTCATAATACCGTGTTTAATAATTCAGCAAAATATCTCGTTGATATGCAACCATTTATTTCATATTTATTCACCATTTGACGTCGCTGCTTCTCGATAACAAGCCTCTTCCTAATATCTCTTAACCTTCACAGTATTTCTCTAGAACAAAGAATAACATCGTATTTATTACACATACTAATTATTTATCATTCACTAATCGAATTAAACCTCATAATAAATTTAAAAACTTTAAAGGCATCTTCTGTCTCAACAATACCTCTGTTCGATCAACAATACCTTTGATTAAGATTTATGTTTAGTCAAATATGAAATATATAAATGATAACACTCACACTTAGTCTGGTTTCATACGATATTTGTGTAAATTACATTCACTTTTACGCAGCGCAATAATATTTGATCTCCGTTCAATATTTATATTTGACTGCATTTTGAAAATAATAACCACAACGCCGCTTTTACTTGTCACCAACAATAACCACGAACCAACAAAGTTCTATTAAATTAATACTCGTAACGAACGGCATCTGTCTACCCTACAGAAATCGAAATAATTTACTTAGTTTTCTGAGGTCTACCTGCTAAACTTTAATATTTATGTGAACAAGACGAATGAACCAAAAAAGAAATGATTATTGAACTAGTCTTTATTTAAAAAATAACAAAAACTACGAATAGTAATTATTAAAAAATGACGAGCTAACCGCACGTGAGATTCGAACCCTCTCGGCTCGCCATAATCGCATATACCAAAACAGGTTATCCACTGCGCTAGCATGCTATATACTCTCGCTCGAAATTATGAACTAGTATGAGTTGCAGACAAAGTAAGTATGTGTGTGTGTAACAACTTATAGAAGAAGGTCGTAAGTCAAACCGCAGCGTCAGTCTATTGGTTTGTGAGTTTGCCTATGGACTTTTGGTCGATACTGTACCTATAACAATTAGGTCCCATGAATTGTACCAGGGGCGATTCTTTTGCGAATAGGTACAAATCTAACTTCAGGCTTCAACTGAATCTTCCTGCCAAATTCTGGTCGAACCTTTAAGCTGTTGGTCCCGGCTGTCATATAAAAATCTTTGACAGTCGTTACGGGTAGTAAAAACCCGAAAGTCTGACAACAAGTGCCACCAAGGGGTATCGTGTTACCCAATAACTAGGTTGTAGAGGTCAGATAGGCAGTCGCTCCATGTAAAATACTGGTATTCTGCATCCTGTAAAACTGGAAGTCGACCCCAACATAGTTGGGAAAACAGACTAGGCAGATGATGAAGACTAGAGTGAAAAAGCTATTATAGTTAATATTATCGCAGTTAAAGTTAATTTGAATACAGTTTGTGTTTAAAATAACTTTGAAAAGGCTCTTTTCGAACTTAACACTTTGAAGGACACTATACGCCCATAGGCGTCATAACAATAAAACTTCTATTGTGTACTGTCCTTCAAAGTGTTAATATGCAGAAACTTCTAAAAATAGTAAAATTATTTTTATAACTTGGTTCTTATTTTAAGAGAGCGATGAACAAAAAGTACCGTACCTTTCTCAGAAGAAAGGCTAATTAATCTACAACTAAATTGAGTATCTAAGAATATATTAGTTAGGCTCCAGCTTTACAATTTAGGATCCGGCAAAATTAAAATAGAAAAGAATATTAATTATTTTTACTACAGGTATATTTTATAAATAAATAAGGCCAAAGTCAAAAGAGTGTCTCTCAGAATACGTTTAGGATGTACAAAACTTGAATTTGAGTTCATTTTTAGAAAACGTTTTCCTTTGTTAAGGACTGCCTTTGATTGTAAAAATCCAAAACCTTAAGACTTGCTGAGTTAACGATATAACTAGGCTTCTATAACTTAAACACTAATGTCGGGATAGCTCCTCGAGTTTATATGCAAGAAGTGGTAGGTATTAGGCAAACCCAATGAACCATGAGAATTACTCAATATAAAAAAATGGACAAGTGCGTGTCGGACTACGCACAATGAAGGTTTCCGTAGTTGGGATGAATTTATCCCAAATAAAAACTTTACGTTGTAGTTGAAATACATGTACTCCCATACATTCCAACTGTATATGTAAGTTTGTACGCGTAATTTTGAGAGATTTACCATGTTATTTTAAGACCTAAGACTTCTTATAGGTTTTCCTGTAATGTATGAGTGAAAACCATTCTCTGTATTTTTTTCAAAATTTTAGTAGTATCGGAGATAAGGGGGGAATGGTCAGTTTTCTTCTATTTTCTCAAATATCTTTGAATGTATTTATTTTAAAATTATGGAAAAAATAGATTTTAAATTCTCGTAATAAGTCCTTTCATTTGATATGTCACACGGTACGGTTAGCAAAACTTTTTTATTTTTTTTATTTTCTTGTTTGCGCTCCAATAGTGACCCCCATATTCAAATTTTTTTTTACGTTTCACGTCCATGTTTGGGTCACAGAAATACATATGTGTACCAAATTTCAACTTAATCGGTCCACTAGATTCGGAGCATATTGGCTGTGACAGACAGACAGACAGACAGACCGACAGACAGACACACGAATGATTCTATTAGGGTTCCGTTTTTTCCTTTTGAGGTATGAAACCCTAAAAACAAAGGCCTCCAGAACTCTACGGTTGAATCTTCACCTTCTAGTCTCCATAAGGTGGATCCGCAGTTTTAGCCCGCGAAATTCAAATTTTCTTACGTCAAAAAACGTATCAGGTTCAGGTCAGGTTCAGTATCAGGTTGTATTTTGCTCAAAATATGATTCGCGACTATAACAGATATATATTTCCCGAATATTTCCCGAATTAGAATTATTAATACATCTTTCTTATGGAAAAGTTAAGTACCTATTCATATAGGTAAATTTTACACCACAGAATTACTACAGTATTGTCTCTGCTTTTCACTTTAATCCATCCAAAGATTGTCTTTAAAAAATCCCTTTTTAATTCAATTCATTCATTTATTAATTTTGTGAACAGGGTAAAAATTATAAAGATTTACAAATAAATATCGGTCCATACTAAGTCCCGCCAAAAAGCATACAAAATTATTTAGGTAGATAATCTTTCACATGAACAAAATTAAAACAAAAAATATAAAGTCAAGTACATGTCACAATTTCATACCAAACATTAATAGTTACTAATAATAATAAAATGTCAATTGATAAAAGTGCGATATCGCGAGCGCGACAGGCAGCGCGGCCTGTGTCGCGCCCGCGATATCGTGCCGGTCTGTACGAGCCTAAGACAGCATATTAACAAATAGGTATTTAGTCGTACGTAGTCTACTCTTAAACAGCACTGTTGTCTAGTCTTTCCAACCACTTGGTAATTTATTGTAAATAATTGGAGCCATACAGTAGACACTTCTGCGCACCAAAGTAAGTAGTTTGACACGGCAATTGACATAATTTACTATTGTCACGTGTATTTCTTCGGAATACATCAGACGTTCAATACGATTTTGTTTGAAAAATATATCTACTTCGAAAATATAATAATACAAGGAAGTGTCAAGATATTTTACTGCTTAAAATAAGGCTTACAACTGTCTGTAGTTTTAAGTTCAAACATTGACCGGAGACATCTTGTTTGGGCCTTAAATACTGTAACTTTATCCGTTGAGTTCGCTCAAAAAACGACACCGTAGCGCATTTGAGATTATACCCTAGTAAACTGTAATAATTATTTTGATATCTGCTATGGAGGATAATCTATATAAAGCATATGCAGATACACTTAACTTTTTACATAATTTAAATTGTAATTTATCTGTAATCCCAGAAATTTAGTATCACTTGCTTCGTCAATTTTGTATTTTTTGTAATGTATGTCAAAATTAGTTACGCCGGGCGTTCGTTATCTAAAGTGCATTATCTTTGTCTTAATTAAATTTATATTCAAATTATTTTTGACTAGCCATAAAATTATACAATTAAGAGAATCATTTATGTCATTTTCATATGTAATTAAATTTTTACAAGATATCGTTATGGTGCTATAATAAGCAAACATCGTTAAGGTTGTTCAATGGACAAGGGCACGTCATTAACATGTAAATAAAAAAGGGCCCAGAAGCGTTCCCTGTGGTACACAAAATGCGATTTTACGTTCTCGTGTCTTGATATCTCTTCATATTTATTAATTACATTAAAGCGACTAATTTCGGTTATTTGTGTTCTGTTTTCTAAATACGATATTAAAAGTTCGAGCACGTTACCGCTAATACCGTACACTTCTAATTTATTCAGCAATGTATTATAATGGACATAATCTAACGCCTGAGTCATATTACAAAATATGGCACATATGGGGGATCGTTTATCCACATTTCTAATAATAGTATACAAAAAGTCATAAATTGCCATATTCATGTTTCTGTGCTGTCTATATCCTTTTTGTTCTTTTTTCAATGTAGTTATAATAATTCTTTGTAGAGGAATTTCTCAAATATCTTTTAAATAACAGGTATAGATGAAATGATTCTATAATATTCCATCAACTCCTCTTCTTTTTTAAATAAAGTTGTAATCATTATAGATGTTTTTAAAACTTCTGGATATATACCGTACAAATACTAAGGTTAATTAATTGACTTTAATAATTGCATATCTCAACTGACACTGACTTCAGTATCTTTGTAGCGATTTCATCAATACCTACACTGCTAGTATTTTTAAGAACATTATTATTTTATATATATCTTGTGGTGTGCTAGGTGCCATAAACATAGATTTTTGTGTTACGGATGACATGCATGTTAGTTTGTTTAAGGATATTGTATTTTGTCTGATTAATTACTTGCTACGTAGTCTTTGACTTACCTTTAGATTGTTGTATTTTGTAGTTATTCTGTGCTGTTTGTGTAAGATTATATAGTTTAGAATAAGTAGCGAATTTTCTTTTATTTTCGCAGTTAGGTTTCACTCTGAATTGCCATAAAAGTTTTCTTTTTTTTTACTGCACAACTTAACGCCATGGGATAGCCATTAGGTTTATTTAATATGTTGATTTTAATTTTTTTAAACAGAAAGCATAAGTCGTAAAATATTTTAAATGTCTTTGTAAATTTACTGTAAACTACACACATCAAAAGTGTCTAGGGATCAACATATATTTTTGCAATAACTTTTCTCCTGATTGATATTAATTAAAATTTTCTTTAAGGATTCATCAAATAAAGTGTTTTCGTTTGTCACAGTAACGATAAACCAAGTCACCTTTGCATTAATAAAGAAATTTGCCATTTTCCTAATAAAGGGATTTTTGACATTTGAACCACTAACATTAAAGTTCGAAAAAAAGACTGAAATAACAGTTTTCTTTAAAATTTTATTGGGTAACTTAAACAATTAATAATCCGTGTTTCTACCGCGAACACTAACAACACAAGAACATCGGTTTGGCATACTCAAAATGAGTTCATCCAAATCACGCTGTGGAATGGCCGCCCATGTTCGTTGCAACAACAAAAAAAGGTCTTCTTGCGACTGGATACCCTCCATATTCGGCAGAGCTCTTCTCTGTAGCATATCCCATGCATGCTCAATCGGGTTCAAGTCTGGCGACTGAGCAGGCCAGAGCAGGACATTGATGTTAGCTGCGGCGAGAGTCTGTCTTACAACTCTTGCGGTGTGCGGTCGTGCATTATCATGCATTAACTGAAATAAGGGACCGATTTGCACTTGTAGAGGAACGATGACGTCAGATACAATCGTCTCAGCATAAATTTGAGCGTTGAGGTTGCCTCTGATCCAAATCAACTCAGTTCTTCCGCCGATCCAAATACCCGCCCATACCATGATGGTTCCACCACTATAAGGATGGACTTCCTGGCAGGATTTTAATCGCTGTTGGCGTCCAGGGGTTCTCCAGTGTCGTATACGTCTTGTATCCGGTCTCATACCAAAACGAGACTCATCAGAAAAGCACACGAAACGCCATTGTTCTTCTGCCCAATTTCTGTGTTCAAGAGCCCATTGATATCGAATCCTACGATTGTGCATTGCTATAGGTGGTACCCGTAGCGGTCTTCGGGAATGAAGGTTCACTTCATGCAAGCGGTATCGACTGTTTGGTCGCTAATTAAGTTCCCTGAAGAGTGATGAAGCCTCACGGCTAACATCATGGCGGTTATTGTTGGAGCTCTTCGAGTTAAGATTTGAATGTATCGGTCTTGTCTCCGTGTGGTGCAGCGATACCGTCCTCCATGGCGCTCAGCCACGGTACCAGTGCTTCGGTAACGTGTCCAAAGTCGACTGATAACACTCTGACTTGTATTCAGAGCTAAAGCCACAGTACGTTGCCGGGAACCAGCTTCTATCATTCCCACGGCTCTGAGCATTTCTTCCCTGCTTAAATGACGTCGCCGCTCCATAATAACGTTGGTTTTAATCAGTAGTAGGGAAACAGTAGCACTAATAATGTCTTCAATGCGTTGTATGTTTTTATAGGGAAAATATTGACAGCTGATTTTCATCTTTTACTCGAATTTGATTAACAGTTCCTGTTTCAAATTATGAAATGCACCAAAAAGGATCCATATAAATTTATATAATCATAAATTTATTACAAAGCCACATCTCAATCTCAAGAAATCCGCATAAAAATGCTTGATCCCTAGACACTTTTGATGTGTGTACATTGGGATCGTCAGAAAGGGAATTACCGAAAAAATATATTTTAAAAACAAAAACCCGACTGCAAAAACACAACTGAAAAGAGAAAAACAAGAATTATAATCTATAAAATTGACATTGAATGGCGGGGACAAACAAAAGATACACCATATTTCCAGTTATTAGTTTGTCCCCGCCTGCGATACCCAAATTTTATAGATTATAATGATCGTTTACACTATTTTCAGTTGTGTTTTTGCAGTCAGGTTTTGTTTTTAAATAATTTTCTTCATTTCAAGCTTTTCAGTTTTATTAATTTATTTAAATATATATTTGGAATTGACTGATTACTAGCTTTTATTTGATACCAATATAATTGTATTTTTTTAAACTTTCCATTTCGTTTTTTTGTATTCGCAGATGCTATATTATAAATATTATATAGCCTATGTCACTTTCACAATTAAGACGAATCTAACGTCAGCTCATATGTGAAAATCCATCACGCCGTTTAGGATACCGAGCGTGCCAAAAAAATAGATATACATTCATATATACTCTCGAAAAATATTACCTTCCTTCTGGGGCAGTCGAGTAAAAATTGAGACAGCTTACACTACTTTTAAATTTTTCTATATTCTTGTTACTATAATCCCTTCTAGTCATATACTTTTTTTTTTTTTTTTTTTTTTTTTTTCTGTAGGGCATCTCGTAGCTGACCTCTGAGGTCATGACTACTTAACCGGTCAATCCTGTGGTTGCCTTAAGCTGCTACACTCAAAGCCTCCAGCCAGGGGCATACAAAACTAAGCTAAAAAGCTAGGTGAACGCTCGCTAAGGGCACCCCCTGTGGGGTACGAGCCTCGGCTTAGGGCGTCACCGGAGGGAGGACATCAAAGACGGGACGGGCTGGATCAAAGTTTTGATCATTATTATTAATCAGGGAATTTAAAGCTACGTGCACAGCTGAAACCACTGCTGGCACCTCGTTATCGAGCAAGGGTCGGGGAGGAGTATCATTTACTCGGGGGCGGGGTCGCGATCGCAAAGGACCTCGACGGCGAGGTCGGAATGACGGGAGGCGTCTGTGTCTGTGTATAGTACTAGTGGCCCTATTGCTCTCCTGGAGGAGGGTTATGGGGTCATCAGGGTCGGTGAGGATGTGCCTAGGTCGGCGGGTACGGCTAATCCTACTTGGGACGTAACTGGCGGCCTCGACAACCAGAGGGTTGCGATGTTTGACCGCGGAATCGAAGTAACGCTTTGCAAGGCGTTTTAGAAATTGGTGGATCGTGGGAATTCTAAGGTCGAGATGGAGACTCTCGTTCCTAACATACCAGGGGGAGCCTGTGGCCCTGCGGAGAAATCGGTTTTGGAGCGTTTGCAACCTATGGATATGATGGGGTTTTGCATGAGCAAAGACGGCACCCGCATAAGTCATGATGGGACGAATACACGCTGTGTAGATTCGCAATTTGCACTTAAGTGACATCTTACTGCGTGCGTTTAGGACAGAATGGAGCCTACCGAGAGCGAAAGCGGCTCGCGAACGAACCTTCTTTATGTGCTCAGCGAAAGTGAGATGGTGGTCGAGGAAAACACCTAGGTATTTGGCTCGCTTCTCCCAAGGGATCTGCTTACCGAACATAGTGAGAGGTCGGGGGAGGGGGTCTCTAAGCCTTGTGCGCGGTTTCGAGAAGAGAACCGCTTGGCTTTTTTCGGGATTGACTTCTATGCGCCACTTTCGAAACCAGGCAGCGAGTCGATTGACTGCGCCTTGGAGAGTGTGGGCGATATTGTCGGGGTATCTAGACCTAAAGTAGATGGCCGTATCGTCTGCGAACAGAGCGAAATGCGTCCTTCTACCTGGGTTTGGAATATCGCTAGTGAATAGCGTGAACATGAGGGGAGCTAGCACGGAGCCCTGAGGGACTCCTGCACGAATGGGGCGGGGAGAGGAAAGTGCTCCTTCAATGCGATAGCGGAATACGCGATTCGATAGATAGTCCCGTAAGATGAGTACGAGACGATCCGGCACGCCGAGTTGGTACAGCTTGTATAATAAGCCGTTGTGCCAGACTTTATCGAATGCTTTCGCAATGTCGAAGAAAACTGCACCCGTCAAAGAGCCGCGTTGGAAACCATCGCTTATGAACTCAATGATGCGGTGGGCCTGATGCACGCTAGAGTGCTCAGTTCGAAAGCCGAACTGTTCATTGGGGATGAGGCCCTTGGTCTCGGCGAAGTCTCTGAGACGCTTGTAAATAAGCCTCTCATAGATTTTTCCGAGAACCTTGAGCAAACTGATGGGACGGTAGCTAGAGGGCTCGGTACTGGGTTTACCGGGCTTTCTGATACCTATGACTGTGGCTTCTTTCCACGACTGGGGAAAGAAGTTGTTGCTTAAGGCACCATTGAAGATGGTAGTCAAAAGCATTATCAGGTGGGCAGGGAATAATTGGATCACCCTATTGGTGAGTCCATCTGAACCGGGAGCTTTACGAGCTTTAAGAGCTTTAAGACCTTTGATAATGTCATGCACCTCGTCTGGAGCGACGGGAGGCAGTGGACAATCAGGGTCATCGACGGGAGGGAGAGAGGCTCTACGTTCGACTTCAGCGTCGACCTTTAGGAGGTGAGCTTGGTCTACTGGCAGGGAGCTGGGTTAGTCATATACCAGTATTTTATACTACATATATTGGGTGCTGGGCACTGAAGTAGCTGTGCTGTATGGTCTGATAATGCAAATTCCAAAACGTCAGTTTTACAAGTCCTTTTAAAATTTTGCGCAAAATTGTCTATGCACGTCTTGCTAGCCATTTGAGTTGGCTGTTTATGAGCAAGATTTAAGTTATCGATATTAAAATAGCCTGCAATTACAATATTCTTAGAACGCCTGTTGGATACATTTTCGAGTATATTTCAAGTTTTTTAAAACAGTAATTTATATTCCTAGCATTTGGTACTCTATAGATACATATGACCATTAATTTATCATTTATAAGCTCAACACTCAAAAACCCCTGGTGATGACAATTTTGCTGCTTGAAACATTTCCTTCCATTGGTGACAGTTGTTAATAAACAATAAAAAAGATTCGAATGAACTGAGAACCTCCTCCTTTTTTCTTGAAGTCGATTAATAATACATGCTCCTCCTCTCTTTTTTTCCTGTCTGCTATAACATGCAGCCAAACTATAATTTGGTATGGATAGTTAGTTATTTTTCGTAACCCTTCATGATGAAATACTCGGTAATACATAATAATATCGATATTTATCTTTTAATCAGATAGCTCAGCTAATTTTAGCATACCGTAAGAACATTTGATTTATTTAATAAAGCTGCAATATTCTGGTGTAAAATGTGAATATAGTTATTCGGGAAAAAACAGTTCTTTTGTTTTATTTGTTACGTTGAGCGTATTTTCTTCTAAGATTTCCAAGTGAAGGTTGAACAGGTCCTGAAAAATATTCCCCATGTGAGTCTTTTAAGGCTCCTGAACTTGTATACGTAGAAAAGTGATAGCTGAAGGTCAAATTAGTGTCCAGAATATATGAGTATTGATGAGTTATGTTGTCCATATATAGCATGTTGTTGAACGTTTCCAGTCTTGCGTTATATAAAATATTATACTTATTATTACATTTGTTTGTAGGCAAAGTAAAACTTTATATCCTGTAATGCGTTTCTCATGACTATGTAATTATTTATATCAAAGTAGCATTTTGTAGTTTTAAAATCTTCCTCGTTGATCGTTATTATACAGAAATCATTCTTTGTGTAATTTTTGATTTTTGTCTTTATATTCTGTAGAAGATGAGAACAATATTTTCAAGACGATTATCAAATACGTTGTCTTGAAAATATTGTTCTGTTAAAGTTAATATATTTTTGTTACTGTTATTAGTAGGTACTTAATATACAAAGGTTATGTTTCAATTTCGTTTTGTTTAATGTACTTTGCGTTGTCATTTGCTCATTCGTTGCTTCCAATGCTATCTGTGGACTGGAATGCATAGTAATAGATTTTTGTTCATCATCATTTTTAGTCACTTTTTCTTTGGCTACTATATCCGAAATAGTCTGTCTTTGTTTATTTCTACATCCTGCTTTTTATATGCATTTTAATACCCTTTTTTAGGCGTAATGGTTGGAGATTGTATTGGACTAGATACTATTTCTTTGTAGAGTGAATTTTTCCGATTCAGATTTTATTCTCCTTTTTTAGATTTTCCTTTTCAAGGCTTAATGTATGTTATTTTTCTCCATTTGTACTATGGAATTTAATGGTAAATTCATCAATCTGTTTCTTTAATTGAGTAATTAAATCAATGTCATCATCATCTGAAATATCTGGCATACTGCATACAGTGCCATCTAGTGTGTTATTACCGAGGCTTTCATCCAAGTTCATGTCGGAGTTTGAGTGCGCTTGTGCGCGCCTAGCGGTAACGTTATCGATTTCGCTCATAGTTGTGCCTGTAGTACTGATATTTATCACTAGATGTCTGTTAGATTGTATCGCTTACGTCACTTTACTCATTTCTGTTATCGATTTGTTTTGTTTTTATTTTTGTTGTTATGAATTTGAATAATTGAAAATTAACGATTTTTAATTTCACTTTGTGAGGCCATGGGGTTTTCAATATGACTAGGCTATTACGGTACCTGTGGTTTTTCGCTTTATTGCACTGTGAAGTCGGTTTAAGCACTTTTTACGGCCGTGCCGTTGATTTATTAATTATTTAAACACTACACTCGATAGTATTGTCACTTTACACTTAAGTTTTGGGGAAACAACCCTATGGAGTGGTAGTGATCACTTACTGCACGCAATTACACTAAATATTACTTTATTAATGCACAATTTCTATTTATTTACATTTTTCAAATACGGAGTCAATGTTATCTGCGCGCCACTAGCGATATCTCCTTATCTCCTTTTAACGAAAAGACCGCCGTTTGAATCACCCTATGTTAAATTTCTACATTTATACCTGCAATTAATATTATGGTGTACATACTAAAGAATGTTCTATTCTATTCTAGGTGATGTTATATTGTAAAATTCAAATAATTGCAAAATATTCTTACCTGCTGCTTGAGCAAAACCGAACACCAGCACAGCCAAACATGTTACTTTGAACACCATTATTGTTAACTTCGATTCAAACCCTTTAGAGATAATCGTGAAATTCAAGTGAATGCGTTAATATACTAGACGAAACAGTCACCGGACATAATTTGCATACGTCCTTAAGTTAAATAATATTAGCAATCATCTATTAAAATTATAAAAAAAACCTATTATTTATTTTTTTAAATATACTTTGCAAAAAAACCTCACATTCAAAGTGGTAACCAACGTTTGGAAGAACTTATTCATATTCATATCTTTGCGACAGATGTGTAAGCGGACAAAAAATTTCATCATGCATTTTTTTTTATTAACTAAAACTCATTTGGTGGTGTTTTCGTGGTTCTACACCCTATTAAACTCCATGGGTGTCGTAACAGGGGACCAAGAGAATTTCAGACAATGGGCTGTCCAGGTGCTTATTAGTAAAAACAAAAAATATTGCTGGCACAGACAGTCACTGCTAAAGAAAATTGTTCTTTTTATGGTTCCGTACCTCGGTACGGTCTGTCTGTCTGTTTGGAGGTATTAGGTTGAAATTAATATCAAATACGTAGGATCTATGGTGCCTTGAAGGTGTAACAAAATCAAGCTTCTAAGTCAACGCAATAAAAAAATACGGCCATTTACGTGAAATATTTTGATACTCGCAACTAAATCAAAACCTACAGGGTTACTTCCCGTTGACCAAGAATCATGAAATTTGACAGGAAACAAGGTCTCACAGCACACATAAAGGAAAAAAAACCGAAAATCGATAATTTGTAGTTTAATTACACAAAAAAATATGTTCTTTGTGCTTACTAAACTTACATTTGCAGTTGGAAAATTGACCGTGATGTAAATCGATATAATGGGAGAACATGTTTTTCAAATAAAATGTTTTTTTTTTTTACCAATAAATGTCTTTTATTTACACATACGTATTTACATGATTTTTAAAACTAAGACTTAATAGTAATAATATGTATCTATAAGTATATAAAAAGGGGGAGGAGGGGAAATAATCATAGGGCATCAAAAAATTCGTCCGTATCGCTGTCAATAGGAAAAGTGCCCAAAAGGCTGGCAGCATTGCCACGTTGAATGGCAATGCTGATTCTTTGGCCAAAGAATAGGCCAGCCCTCAGCCCGCGTAGCATGACCACCGTAGAAATGGGTTTTGTCGACGGAAGAATAGACAAAATGGCAGATAAACAATCACAATCTGTCATTTTATCTATTCTTCCGTCGACAAAACCCGTTTCTACGGTGGTCATGCTACGCGTGCTGGTCACGTGAAGAGTCGACCAGCCGCTTGGCGATGTCTTGAAAAACTAGGTGGGCACTCGGACCCCATGGCCCTAGTGTTTCAACCCCAAACGGCTCAAAGATATAATTCCTAATAAGATTTGAGTATTTGCGCCGTTTGAGGTTCTCCGCACCTGCAGCAGCAGCCCCAGCACAGCCCGCCGTGCTAAGAAGATGGGATGGCGCAAGGGTGTTGACAATGTTAAAAATGTTGACTGTCGACTACAATGTAAAAATTTTTTTTTGGATAAATTCGACCCAACTACGGAACTTTTGTATATATGTACTTACACCTACATCAAACCCAAAAAGAAACAAAATTAAAACCAAAAATTTTATTTTATTGGAATCAATAAATCAAGCAATATTTAAGCACTGGTGATATCTTCAATGGGCAACACTTCTAAGAAGTTGCCAACATTCTTGAATATTCTCTTCACCGTCAAATCCACCAAGGGGCTGCCGAATTCTGATGCAACTTGCTTCCAGTTCTCGTTTAGGAACTTTAACAAGACCTCACCTAGAAAAAAAGAAAAATTATCAGTTTTATTTTAAGAAAGAAAGGTATAAAACTACAAACCAAAATTAAAATATAAATCAGTAACTCCTTTTAAGTAAATTGGTCCTTTAGTTTAGGTGTGACAATGTAGTACCGAAGAGAAAAAGTGGCTACTCTTGCCTCTGTAATATTGTTCACCAGTGGGGCTTCACTAATATTTCATTAAATTTCATAGTAAACTTGGACTAAATAACTACGTCACGAAGTTATTGAAAATCCGCGAGAAAATACGGTTGTTTTGCATTTTGTGCAGCTATGGCGAAAGGCAATATGTGGCGCCATCTATTATGTTCGACAAAGATTAATGCGACATCTATTGTCAACAATCTTTGGGATAGTTTGTTGATACTTGATCGATAAACTCAATTTCGAGTTTCTGCGAGAAACGCAAATATGTAAATAAATGAGAATGTTGATTGAAGCATAAAATCTTTGCGTTGGCAGAGTAGTACCTACCTACATTGTTGGTACGTATATATTTTTTTTATCATTAGAATTTGGAACCTCGTGTAGTTTTAAAAACTTTACAGGAAACCAAAGCTACATATTATTATGTATAATAATTTTACGTCTCCAATCACACGCCAGAAATCCAAAAACCCGATTTTATGGGTTTGAACATGAAATGAGGATTTGTCAAAGTTAGGTAATTTTAGATCATCCTGATTACTTCATTAGCGGATGAACCACATGCCATAGATGGAGTGCCACAAGACTGCTACAAATAATATTATTGAGAGAATTCAACCAAAATTACCACCATTTGCAAGTGATTATGATTTGTCTCATAAATTATGATGCCTTAGTCACCACGTTAAAAGCTAATAGTGTGTTCATTAGTTTTCATGTTGGTACCGGACATGGCTGCCACATTTCTGATGAGAAATGGACTCAAGGAACCATCGAGGGGCCCCATTAAACGCTAGACATCATCGCGGCAGAACAAGACGAACATAGCGGAACGAGCTGACTACTGCCGAGAAGACTGGCCCGCACTAGCAGAAAACAGAATTGTGTGGAAAAAGGAGAAGGAGGCCTTTACCTTGCAGTGGGCCAATATAGGCTGGTTATATAAGATTAAATTATGTTTCTAAATGGGAATAGAAAAATATTTAAGACTCTTACTGAGCTGCTTGTTTCCGTTGAACAAATTAGTCAGGTGGTAGTGAACGTTATCCTTGAAATCGAAATCGAAGTTGTATTTCTTAGGCTTGATGATATCCTTGCCGTCAGCATTCTTGACCACATCGTAGTGAATGGACATCTTGATTTGAAGGTTTTCTGAAAAGAAAGAGCATGTTTATTCGAAGTTACTTAAAATAAATTCTATTACATTTATAAGAAAGATAGGTTCTATGGGCAGTTTCAGTATTATTTACTCATGACATTAATCAGCTAAAATATGTTAATTGCAAGCAAGAAATGAAGGAAGTTAAAGAAAGTATCCGGGAAAGATTGAGGGCTGAGACAAGTGACAATTCTACAATGACTTTCAACAAGATTGAAATAAGTTTTTCGGAAGCATATAATTATCAATCCTATACTTTTTTACTTTTCCATCATCGTTAACGCTGATAGTATGTCACTTTGTCAAAGAATATGAAAAGGTTAATTCTTCGGGAGTCTTTTACACAAAAAATATATACATATATTAACATAACATCACGCCTTGTTTGCCCGAAGGATTGGGCATTAGTGTACCTGTAGCAGGTACACCCACATTAAGCCAGTTATGTTTAAGTCCCATGTAATAGGGGGCGAGCCTATTACCAAAAATCCAGACTTCGGGCTGCTACTGAGAAATTTCGGATAAAAAAACCCAATAACACTTTTCCCGACCCGGGAATCGAACCCACGACCTCATGCTCATCAGTAGCACTTGCAACCACTAGATCAACGAGGCAGACAAAAAAATATAGTTTGTTCTAATTTGGGTTTTTCTTAATTTACCACAAGGAAACTTCATCAAATGACCTAAAAGACTTTACTTACTCATGTTCAATTTGATCTGTCCATCACCAGTGATGGGCAGGATCAGAAGTCGTCCTGCAGCAGTATAGTGACCCTTCACTGTGATGTCGTTGTGGAAATTTAAAGTGAAGACCTTTTTCTTTGTGTCCCATCTGGTGGCAAAAATAAAAGGTTAAGATAATTATTATAGCTAGTACGTTTAAAAGGCCCTAAACACAATGACATTCTATCAGCAATAACGATGAGTCATTATTCCAAAAAGTATCGCATTGATTCGATTGACCGATAAAGCCCCCTTGTCTCTCGTGAGAGTCACTTTGCCCCGGTGACTCACCAGTGAGTTACCTGACTCACGTGGCTTAAATCTCTATTTTTACTGTAGTAAGAGCTAATATCGTATGTGGGCAGTTTTCCTCTATGGTCTGACAAATATTCTCGTCAACTAATCAACTAAATCATTCAAACATCGTATGTAATATTAAACAATTTAAAAGAAAGCTAAAAGTCACGCAGAGCGCGCGTCAGTGTCAAACCGGCTTGACAGTTAAAACGTTTAATTTTATGAATCCCAGATCCTACCAAAAACATTGTGTAATGCATTAACTATCTGATACGTATTGTTTCCATGTTTCTGTCGTTATTAAGCGACAAGTGGATTGTTTCAGGATCAAAATATTGTGAAACTTCTAATTATTTGAGGTTGTCAAAAATGCACCTATAATCCGATTTTCTACCCAGAAGGGTAGAAGTTCTTGCTTATGAGCACGAAGTCTGACATTATCTTATTTTATTTTTTATCCGAAGCTGGTACTTACTCAACTTTGTCAACAACGGAGTTCTTCAATCCCTTCATGATTCCTCGTGTCAAGGTGAACTGAAGACCAGCCAGCTCGAAGGCCAGGTCATCCATTTCCATAGGGTCTAAGACCTCAACGTTGTTCTCAGATATTCCCAACATGAAAATTGGCATCATTTTCTGGAACGCCGGAGTCAAACAGACATTGTCTGTGAGCTTGCATTTTCCTACTGATGGTAAAACTGTGAACAAATAAAATATGTTTTGAGGATCCGCGAAAAATCAATGACTCCATGGCCTGGTTTACTTTTTTTACCATTTTATACATAACATCACGCCTGTATCCGTTTAGGGGATTGAGGTGTATCGTGCACCAATATTTCATCAATTACTTGTTGGGCAATTCTTTTGCGAATAGGTACAAATCTAATTTCGGGCTTCAATTGAATCTTCCTATCGAATTTTGATCGAACTTGAAGCTGTTGGTCCTGGCTGTCATTTATAGATCTTTGACAGTCCTTACGGGTAGTCAGAAGCCTGAAAGTCTGGCAACCAGTCCTACCAAGGGGTATCGTGTTACCCAGTAACTGGGTTGTGGAGGTCAAATAGGCAGTTGCTCCATTTAAAATACTGATATACAGCTGCATCCGGCAAGATTGAAAGCCGACCCCAACATGGTTGCGAAAAAAGGCTAGGCAGATGATGATGGCTGGAGTGTTGTCTTAAAAATAACTTGTTTCAAACTTAATAAGCAAAAACTTCAAAAATAATAATATGGTGTTTTTTATTTGGTTCTAATGGTAAGAGAGCGATGAACAAAGAATACAGTTCCTTTCTCAAAAGAAAGGCTTATTAATCTAAAACTAAATTGAGTATCTAGAAATATTAATTAGGCTCCAACTTTACAATTTAGGATGCCGGCAAAATTAGAATAGAAAAATATATTATTTATTTTAACTACAGGTATATTTTACAAGTAAAAAAGGCCAAAGTTAAAGAGTGTCTCATGCCCGTTTTCACCGATTTTTAACTCTCAGCGCTAAGCCTTGCGTTGAAAATCCAACAGTGTACTTTTATTTAGGGATTCATTTAAGTGTCACTTAGTGCGGGTGAAAACGAGCATCAGAATACCTTTTAGATGTACAAAATTATAGTTAGACTTTATTTTTAGAAAACGTTTTCCTTTGTCAATGTCAATCAAAGGCAGGCCCTTTGATTTTATTGAATGTGCGAAACTTTAAGACTTGCTGAGTTAACGACTTAACTAGCCTTCTATTAATCTTAAACACTTATGTTGGGAAAGCTCCTCGAGATAAGGTGCAAGGATTAGTAGGTACTATGCGATTGATATAACCTTTCGTCTTCACAGTGCGGAGGGTTAGGTAAAAGCCCACATTGTTGAAGACCTAACCCAATGAACCATGAGAATTACCCAATCTAAAAAACAAAGGCTTCCAGAACTCTACGGTTGAATCTTCACCTTCTAGTTTCCTTAAAGTGGATCCGCAGTTGTAGCCCGCGAAATTCAAATATTCTTACATTTTTTGCAATTTGCAGGTCAGAGTCAGATTGTATCTTACTTAAAATAGGATTCGCAACTTATAATAGATATATACGTATATTTACCTAATTCGAATCATTAATACATATTTCTAAGATAGATTGAAAGTTATCTCGCATATAGTTAGCTCTTATGGAAAAGTTACCTAACTAGGTAAATGGTACACCACAGAATGCTTGTAGTATTGCTTCTGCTTTACACTTTAATCCATCCAAAGGTTGTCTTTAAAATATCGCTTTAGCGAAAAAACCGCCGCTTATGTCACCTTATGTCAAATTTCTATATTTATATCTGCAATATATATTATGGTGTACATAATAGTAATATTATAGAAAAATCGTACCTGCCGCTTGAGCAAAACCGAACATCAGCACAGCCAAATACGTTACTTTGAACATCATTATTGTTAACTTCGACACAAACCCTTCAACACTTAATTGAGAACTATTCGTGAACTTGAAGTGAATGCGTTAATATACTAGACGAAACCTCGTCACCGGCCGTAATTTGTTTACGTCCTAAAGTTAAAAAAAATATTAGCAATCATCCTACCTGTGCCTTTTTGAGTGTGAAAAGTTTAAATAAATCATCTATTACAATTATTAAAAAAAAAAACCTATTATTTATTTTAAAAAAATATTTACGTTTAGAACAACTTGTTCATATTCATGTCTTCGTGACAAATGTGTGAGCGGAAAAAAAATTACATAAAGGATTTTTTTTTTAATTATAAAGAACTCATTTGATTGTGTTTTTTTGGTTCTACACCATATTAAATCTCAGGGGTGTCGTAACCCGGAGGACACGGTGGAGCATACGGTGGAGGTCTGCCCAGCTTGGGCGGAGCATCGCCGTGTCCTCGTGGAGGCGATCGGCGGCGGTGATCTCTCGCGTCCGGCCCTGGTTCAGGCCATGGTACGGAGCGAGAGGAAATGGGAGGCCGTCACCTCCTTCTGCGAAGCGGTAATGCTCGCGAAGGAGGAGGCGGAACGCGTGAGGGAGAGGCAAATTTCGCGCCCTCACGCCCCTAACCGCCGCAGGAGGAGACGCCCAGGGCGTCGGGAATCGCGAGGCGATTTCCGGCCACCGTAGGCGCGGGCTTGCGGGCGGTGAGCAATGGGTGGCTCACCGTCCGATAAGGAACAGGCCCGGGTCGACGGCGCGTTGTGTTCCACGCGCGCCTCAAAGAGATGTCAGCAGAATTGAAGGGGTCCACTAGGGCCGATGCCTGCCGGGGTTGCGAAGAAAACCGAAAGGGAGATCGTGGCCCCCGGCGACAGGGCAACCGAAGGAACACGGGTAGGTTTTAGTCAGTAAGAGTCTGACACGCCCTCCCGCTCCGCCCAGAGCGGGAGAAGTTATTTGATGATTTCCCACCCTAAAAAAAAAAAAAAAAGGGGTGTCGTAACAGATGACCAGGGGAATTTCAGGCAATGGGCTGTCCAGGTGCTTATTATTAAAAATTAAAAATATTGCTGGCA
Organism: Omphaloscelis lunosa; assembly: GCA_916610215.1. Lineage (NCBI taxonomy): Eukaryota > Metazoa > Arthropoda > Insecta > Lepidoptera > Noctuidae > Omphaloscelis > Omphaloscelis lunosa. Next base: position 9,016,187 of record OU744255.1, read on the forward strand.
CAGAGAGAAAGAAAATAGTTATTTTTAGGGTTCCGTACCTCAATAAGAAAAAACGGAACCCTTATAGGATCTCTTCGTTATCCGTCTGTCTGTCTGGAGGTATAAGATTGAAATTAATATCAAACACGTAGATCTATGGTGAGGAGCTTGTGGCTAAGTAATAACAGCCGCACGGATCAATCCATCAGGTTAAGCTACGCTTGCCGAGTCCGTAGATGGGTTATCATTCTTACATACCGAAACTCCTCCGTGCCTCGAAAAGCCGTTGGTTCCGGCTGTCATTCGGGAATCTTTGAAAGTCGAAAGTTCGACAACCAGTCTTACCAAGGGGTTTCGTATGACCTAGTTAGGTAACTGGGTTGTGGAGGTCAGATACCAATAGGCAGTCGCTCGATGTAAAATACTGGTATTCAGCTGCATCCGGTTAGACTGGAAGCCGACCCCAACATAGTTGGGAAAAGGCTAGGCAGATTGATTGACGTAGATCTATGGTGCCTTGGAGCACTCCCAAAATCAAGCTTCTAAGTGAACGTATTAAAAAGTACGGCCATTTATATGAAATATTTTGATACTCGGAAATAAATCAAAACTTACAGAGTTACTTCCCGTTGACCAAGAATCATGAAATTTGATAGGAAACAAGGTCTCACAGCACCAATAAAGGAAAAAGTCCGAAAATCCATAATTTTTAGTTTCATTATATGTTTTTGCGATTACAAACTTACAATTGCAGTTGGAGAATTGACCGTGACATAAATCGATATAATGGTAAAACATGTTTTTCAACTACAATGTAAAATTTGTTTTTGGGATAAATTCATCCCAACTACGGAACCTTTCTTTGTACGAGGTTCGATACGCACTTGGCCGCTTTTTTTTAAACTCTCTCTCTATTTTTAAATCAAGTTTTTTGAGCAAAAGTTTTACAAAACAACAATACACAGTTGAATGCCGGTAGCTCCTAGTTGGAATATCGTGTTCTCTCAATGTTTTGTTATTCCTTTTGTATTTCATTTACCTTAAATCAATCAGTAAATCTAATTGCGTCAAACGTTTTCGATAACTAATTGAGAGGAATTGCTTTAATTCCGAGTCGAATTTGCTTTATTTTACGACTTATTGTGTCTTAAAAGGCTATTATTCGAATTACGTTACCATTTTGACAGTTGTCAATTTGTTTAAAATTAACGAACAATTGGTTGCTTCTATAAATTAAAACCAAAGGCAACGCTGCAATCGATCGAATCGGTAGTGGCCGCAATCGATTTTACTTAGTAATCTTTTTGGGATTTACTCATGTAATCTCCATAATGATTACGAAAAAATGTCATTGATAGTCTTCCTGATAAATTGTGAATGTGTTTTTATGTTAAACCTCAATGATAAATCAATTTTAGTGGTATGATAAATAAGGTATAAATGATAAAACGAGCAGCAAGGTCCATTTTTAATAATAATTGTGAAAGTTTTCTTCTGTTACAAGTGCTTACAAACTAAATATATATCTTTAGTTTAACTAAGTTAATACCTTTTTTATTTTGTTTACCTATTTTGGCATTTTAAGGAACGACGAATTCGTACCTCGTACCGTATCAAACTTAATATGAGCTACAAGCTTAGCAACCCAGTCGAGCTTGTACTTCATTGGAAATCAAATTGATAGAGAAAAAACAAAAAAAAACCAAGCAAGTGCGAGTCGGACTCACGCACGAAGATTTACGTACCATTATCTATAAAAACGCGTTTGTTGTATGCCCTTAAATATTTATTTTATTCTGTTTTTTTAGTATTTGTTGTTATAGCGGCAACAGAAATACATCATCTGCGAAAATTTCATCTGTCTAACTATCACGGTTCATGAGATACAGCCTGGTGACAGACGGACGGAGAGCGGAGTCTTAGTAATAGGGTCCCGTTTTACCCTTTGGGTACGGAACCCTAAAAAGCAGTTTGAAGCATTTTATGTTAATGGATTATTTAAGGACATCGATGAACACCACCACGCACCACCATACATAGATCTATTTCCATACCATTGTATGTTCAAGGTACTTACTTCATATCAATATTATTTTCTTTCTAAGTGTTGAACATTGAATGTGTGTTAAGCACAGCAACAATGTTACACTTAAAGGGGTTTGTTTAGAAATATTGCTTAAGTTAAGTTAAGTGAAGTTCAAACCTCAAAAATATATGATTAAACAGTCACTTATCATAACATAACTATAAGCAACGTTTATAAACAAACCATGGGGTTTATTTTGATATTCCTTCCAATTATAATCCGAGGGTTTCGAAGGAAATTCGTAATCCATTGCTTCATAAGTTTGAAAAATTTGTCTGCTGAACAACGTAAATAACGCAAGGAATATGGGTTAACTGTCAAAATTAAAGAAACTGCGATCAATTACTGTTATTTTATGTGTGTTACTCGATTACCTCCCAGTTCAGTCTCATGTAAAAAAACCCGTCCGATCCAAAAGGGGCACGCACATAGGTCCTTCAATTTATTTTTTTATTTTTTTGTATTTTTATTTGTATTATTGTTTGTTGGTGAATACGAAATGCACCATCAAACGTAAACCTACCATACATTTAAATACCACCACCAAACCTTATGAATGACAGTTCATATAGGTAAACACCTCTAAACAGTATCATTATAATAATCAATTGTCTGTGTTTATAAAAAAAAATAGTATTCTATTCTTAAATATTTCATTAAAATAAAAATAAATTGTTCCTCTATAAGTTCATAAACAAAATTACTTTATTAAAGTTTACACTGTTTTCAATTAACACAATATGAACATACATTTATATCGCTGTAATACAAGACTATAATAAATAATATTCTAAAATATTATCTTTCATTAGGAATCTTCAGTTTCTATTTTTGTATTTGAGAAAGTTGAAAACAGAAGTAGCAGAGCAGCGCGGCAGCGCAGCAGGGGCGATATCATTCATGCTGCCTTCATGTCTTCGTAGGTGAAATGCCCAGTAACTCTACAGTTTTAAAACAAAATCATATTCTTTTTTGCTCAAATAAAGTATAGGCCCATGGCTGGTCAAAAACCATCGGCCTGGTCATTGCTGCCGGTTGTATAATTTTTTCTTTATTTAGGGCAGATTTTTCAGTCTCTAGATATTTTATAAAATACTAAATTATAATGATAATTAGGTATACATAAAATATATGACGTGATTATGTAAAAAGTTCGGCCAAGGAAATATATTTATACTTATTAAGTGAGTTGCTACGCTTGATTCTTAACGATGTGTCAAAAAGCTTACATTTACAGAAGATTGGTTAAATCCATGTTTGCCACCTTGCCACCAACTTCTTTGCTCAACAAGATTGAAGTTGGGCAGTTTCGAAGATAACATAACACTAAACTCTCGATGTGTGTAGCTAAGTTTCATTGATAAGTACGAATAAAACATTTTCATTCGAACCAATCAAATACTACGTCATTTTTGTCACACGTTGTAAATGATGGTAATAGGAAAACTTCATTTACAAAAGCGTCAAACTCAACATTAAATGTGCATTGAAATAATTAAATCAGAACACGGACATTAAGCTACACAATTGCCCAGTAATGAAAGAGAAGTTCGCCCACACAGATTCATTTCAACCGTAATCTGATTTGTCGTAATAAAATATTCATATGGCAGACGAATGGGTTTTGCAGATGCTTCTAAAACAGTTTATAAAAAGGGAGTGCCTCCGGTGGTGAAAACTTCTTTAGACGCGTTGGGCATTTTTGAGATGAGACTAAACCATTGATTACGCGAAACTGTGATGACACCAGCTTTTGATCATTAAAAAGACATCAACGCGTTGATTACCGCGGTGCCAAATTCCTTTTTTCAAGTTTTCACTTCTGTCGGTACTCCCGAAGTGCCACTGTTTTTTTTTTCTATATATTCTAGTCGCAGGGGGTCACAGTTTCCCGGGTGTCACCATTGTGTGGATCGCCCGGAGGACACGGTGGAGCATATCGTGGAGGTCTGCCCAGCTTGGGCGGAGCATCGCCGTGTCCTCGTGGAGGCGATCGGCGGCGGTGATCTCTCGCGTCCGGCCCTGGTTCAGGCCATGGTACGGAGCGAGAGGAAATGGGAGGCCGTCACCTCCTTCTGCGAAGCGGTAATGCTCGCGAAGGAGGAGGCGGAACGCGTGAGGGAGAGGCAAATTTCGCGCCCTCACGCCCCTAACCGCCGCAGGAGGAGACGCCCAGGGCGTCGGGAATCGCGAGGCGATTTCCGGCCACCGTAGGCGCGGGCTTGCGGACGGTGAGCAATGGGTGGCTCACCGTCCGATAAGGACCAGGCCCGGGTCGACGGCGCGTTGTGTTCCACGCGCGCCTCAAAGAGATGTCAGCAGATTTAAAGGGGTCCACTAGGGCCGATGCCTGCCAGGGTTGCGAAGAAAACCGAAAGGGAGATCGTGGCCCCCGGCAACAGGGCAACCGAAGGAACACGGGTGGGTTTTAGTCAGTAAGAATCTGACACGCCCTCCCGCTCCGCCCAGAGCGGGAGAAGTTATTTGATGATTTCCCACCCTCAAAAAAAAAATTTCCCACCCTCTTTTTTTGATTTCCCACCCTCTTTTTTTGCGAGTAAAAATATTTAACCTAATCTAACTAGTTTGGTTCCGGGTACTTAGTACTTGATTACTGGAATATGGAAATCATTGATTATGGAAATATACACTGGCCTTCAAAACTTAGTACCAGACTTTTGAAATTGCAATAACTTTTAAAGTACACAAGATATTTAAAGTTCACTGATGAGTTTTGATTCTCAGTATTCACTTCCGATGGAAAGCGAAAAGTGTACACGCGCCCTGGTGAGAGATATATTCAAGCCTGCTTCACAGAAAGAGTCCAATACGTTGGAGGCTTCGTACATGTATGGGCTGGCATCTCTTCAGAAGCTCGGACAGAGCTAGTGGCCATACAAAATGGCACTCTAAATCGGGAAAGATATGGTCAAGACATCCCTAATGAGTATGCAGGGCCATATTTAGTAAATATGAGTGATGGATCAATACTAATAAAGGATAACGCCCGCTCGGGTCGTACAAGAGTACACTCAGGAGGTCGGTACCAACTTGATGGTTTGGCCATCAAGAAGTCCTGATCTCAACCCATTCACACTCCTGCGCGCGTCCCTTCGCTTGTCACAATAGATTATATATAATAGTCCATACCTTGGACAAGTGATGTTGGAACGTCGTGTCGGGTGTGCGGTGATTATTTTAATTTATGAAACAATAGTTTTGTTTTTTTTTTTATTTGTTTTATATTATTATTTTCATTGTTTTATTTATTTGTAATCCCCTGGGATTTATAGGTCCGTAGGTATGTCCGTGGCATCACAGCGGGCCCTATCAGAATACCAGCGCTGCGGTATTTATATATTTTTAAATATCGCAGCATCATGCTGAGATAGGAGCCTTTTTGGCCTCGCACAGGTCGTATTTTCCTTTTTTTTTTTTTTGTTAGTCTAGAATGCTCCTGTTTTATTTTTGTTAATGTTTGTACCTTTTTTTTTATTATGTTTTATATTTCCTGTGCGTGTCCCAAATAAAATATTTTCTTTCTTTCTTTCTTTCATTCGAGCATACCTGGGATGAACTCGGGAGGCTGGTCAGAAGCCACAGACCACCTCCTATGACCCTCATGGCCCTAAAACAGGCCCTGATAGAAGAATGGGAAAATATTCCCCAATATCGCCTCCGAAACCTCGTTACAGTGTGCTACACCAGCTCGAAGCTGTAATCAGAGACCGAGGAGGCAATACCAGTTATTAAAATGTAAATAAGGCGTAAAACATACATATAAAATGTTGTTTGTGTTTTTTTTCAGTAAGTTAAAAAAGCATTTTTTTTTTTTGAAAGCTGATATTTTTTATTTCAAAACTCTGACTTCCATAGTTTAGGAGAAATTGCAATTTAAAAAATGTGGTACTAAGTTTTTAAGGCCAGTGTATTAATGGGAAAAAATAATGCTTTCTTACATGTTTTTTTTTTAATATTATACCTACCCCGCCTATCTACTCCAATATGCCAAATTGCCAACCCCGTTTTCCGTTTTTTTTTTTCCCTCACGGCAGCGCTGGCAGCCAATTGAGCAACCGGCGCCGGCAGCGGAGGCACTCCCTGATAAAAAATGTTTCAATCAAAAATATGAGTGACATCCACGGAGGTGACGTGACAGCCTACATAATTGATCTTTTCAATTGTTTTTGTTGACAGTATTAAACAATTTGTAGTTCGGCTTTTGCTATTTGTTTACTGAATGAGTTTAGAGATATCATCATCTGCCAGCCTTTTCCCAACTATGCTGGGGTTAGCTTCCAGTCTAACCGGATGCAGCTGAATACCAGTATTTTACATGGAGCGACTGCCTATCTGGCCTTCACAACCCAGTTACTGTATAATACGATACCCCTTAGTAGGAATGGTTGTCAGACTTTCGGGCTTCTGACTATCCGTAACGACTGTCAAAGATCTACAAATGACAACCGGGATCAACGGTTCAACGTGCTTTCCGAGACACGAAGGGTTTTCAATATATAATGGATGGTCCCATGGAACCCATTCATGGATTGTCCTCAGTTTGACCTATAAAATATTTTAATGAAATGTTAAAAAATATATATGTAATTATTTTTTTTATATAATATATAAAAATTATATTTAATATAATGTAAAAAAAAATATTCTTTTGATACCTATATTACGAAATTCCTAAGTGCTTGTTCATTTAGCGTAAGGACGTTGTTCGGCGTCCATACATGGTTTGCCTAAGAACCAACAGTGACGTGAATTAACTTTCTGTGTTCTAAATAATGCATATATTCGATTAAATCTAGATTTTAAAATCTCGGACACTGCTGAGACTTGTAAAAACTTTAAAACACTTTCGGATTTTGGGGTTATAATAAAATTAGGCCAATAGAAATAAGACATAGGATTATATACTATTAGTGTAGTCAGAACCAATATAACTTCCTTCTTTCTTTAAATTTACTAACTTATCTGTAGATAGTAGATATTATAAAAATGTACTCTAAGTGACAAAATTGACACTGTGATTACTATCAAATGTCAAAGTGACATCTGTCAATTCATCGACTGTCAGTGTCGATGTTGCTCGTTTCACACAGCGCTTTCAATCGCTTTATTCTGTTTGCAACTAAAAACCTTATTCATAGATCAAGAGCTGAGAGAGCCTATTAAAAACGTCAAATTGAAACAAAAAATAATGACGCTGGGGAATAAGACCCAAGTGAATTACTCTTTAAAATGTTTTCGAAAATAAGAAGTGTCCTTTCCATTGTAATAAGTGTAGCGAAAATTAAAAAAATAACTAGTAATTATTGTAAAGGATTCATAGGCCATTTTTAACATGTCCTTTGTGTTTTATTTTTAAACACAATTTCCTATTCATATCTTTTACAAATAAACGCACATCACTTTAGAAAAGAGATAATCATTTTACCACTTTTGTAAATGTATGCACCTACATCTACATCAAACCCAAAAAAAAAACAAAATTAAAACCAACAAAATTTATTTAATCGCAATAATTAAAACAGGCAATGTTTAAGCACTGGTGATCTCTTCAATAGGCAACACTTCTAAGAAGTTGCCAACGTTCTTGAATATTCTCTTCGCCGCCAAATCCACCAAGGGGCTGCCGAATTCTGTCGCAACTTGCTTCCAGTTCTCGTTTAGGAACTTTATCATGGCGTCACCTAGAAAATAATAATATTATTAGTTTTATTTTAAGAAGGAAAGGGGTACAGAACAACAAACAACGGTATTCATAAAAGGTATGAATGTATATAAGTTGCCGCCAAATTTTTCCAAAATCAAAAGAAACATCTGTAACTTGCACAACTTCTACAATGTATCTTAGGTATATTGCGGTCCCCTTTTAAGTAAATTGGTCAAAGGACCAATCACCAAAGTACCTAAACTAAAGAGTTAAGGTGTGAAAATGTGACAAAAAAAAAGACAAAGTGGCTACTCCTGCCTCTATAATAGGTATTTTTGACCAGTGTGGCTATAACAATATTTTATTTTATTTAACAATATCATAGTTTTGATGAAATAGTTACGTCACGCCGTAATTGAGAATCCGCGAGAAAATATGGTTGTTTTGCATTTCATGCAGCTATGGCGAAAGGCAATATGTCGCGCCAATATGTTCGACAAAGAAAAATGCGACATCTGCAAACATTCCTTGGAATAGTTTGTTGATATTTGATCGATAAAATCAACTTTCAGTGCCTTTATATTTTTACTTCATACATTAAATTACCAATAACTCTGTTTAAGATTATATTATGTTTCTAAATGGGAATAGACCATAGTAAAAATCTTCGTTCCACCAACAATCGTCTTCTACGATATCCTTCTCATCACTCTGGTTTCATTCACTCTTCTTTCTTTGTCCAGGTGTTTTTTTTTAATGGCCTACTTCTGAAAACCTCCTACCTCTACCAGTCAGTTGTGTTTTAAAGTGAAGGCACGTGAGCATATACGCCAGAAGTTGGCAGAAACATCACAGTGCTGATTTGCTGGATTCGTTTTCTCCTCAACTGATCGTTATTTCTCCTGACAAAGTTTATTCTGTATTTATATATGTATGCATAAATCTATATATTTATTCTTGCATTTTATAGTTATTTTCGTGTTATCAATCCCTTATGTTACACCTGCCATGTTTTGTCTCTGCATTAAGGTTGACTGGTAGAAAATGCCTCAGGCATTAAGTCCACCTTTACATGGTATTTTCGTTTTACTTGTGCCCAAAGTTTTAATAAATAAATAGAAAAATATTGAAGACACTTACTGAGCTGCTTGTTTCCGTTGAACAAGTTAGTCAGGTGGTAGTGAACGTTATCCTTGAAATCGAAATCGAAGTTGTATTTCTTAGGCTTGATAATATCCTTGCCGTCAGCATTCTTGGTCACATCGTAGTGGATGGACATCTTGATTTGAAGGTTTTCTGAAAGTAAGAGGATATTTATTGGAAGTTACTGAAAATAAATTCTATTGCGTTTTATGAAAGATAGGTTCTATGGGCAGTTTCAGTATAATTTACTCATGACATGTTATTAATCAGCTTAAAATATATTAATTACATGCATGAAATGAAAGAAGTAAAAAAGTATGCTGAAAAGATAGAGAGCTTAGACACTTGACAATTCTACAATGATTTTTAACCAGATTGAAATAAGCTTTTGGGTAGCATATATGTCAATCTAATACATTTTTTACTTTTCCATTATCATTATCGCTGATAGTATGTCACTTTGTCTAAGAACATGAACAGGTTAATTCTTCGGGAGCCTTTAACACAAAAAATATATACATACATGAACATTACGTTACGTTTAAGTCCCATGTAATAGGGGGCAAGCCTATTGCCATCAACCGGGCACAAATCCAGACTCCGGGCTGCTACTGAGAAATTTCGTATAGAAAAACCCAATAACACTTTGCCCAACCCGGAAATCGAACCCAAGAACTCATGCTCAGCAGTAGCGCTACTGCTGAGCATGAGTTCAACGAAGCATTAAAAAATATATCTCTCTAGCTCTAGCTTGTTCCAATTTGGGTTTTTCTTAGCTTACTACAAGGAAACTTCATCAAATGACCTAAAATAATTTACTTACTCATGTTCAGTTTGATCTGTCCATCACCAGTGATGGGCAGGATCAGAAGTTGTCCTGCTGCAGTATAGTGACCCTTCACTGTGATGTCGTTGTGGAAATTTACAGTGAAGACCTTCTTCTTTGTGTCCCATCTGATGGCAAAAATAAAAGTTTAAGAGAATCATTATACCTAGATTTTTTTAAAAGCCCTAAATACAATGACATTCTACCAACATAAACTATGGTTGATTAGTCCAAAAAGTATCGAATTGAATCGATTGATCGATAAAGCCCCCTTGACTCTCGTGCGAGTCGCTTCACCACCCGTCCGTCAAGCCCCACTGACTCACCAGTGGGTTACCTAACTCACGCGGCTTAAATCTCTATTTTTACTATTATAAGGGCTAATATTATCTGTGGGCTGTTTCACTCTATGGCCTGCCGAATATTCTCGTCAATTAATAAACTAAATCATTCAAAATATGCTATGCCACGTTGGACAATAAAAAAAAAACCGAAAGTGACGTGGAGCGCGCGTCAATGTTAAACCGGCTTGACAGTTAAAACGTCTCATTTTATGAATCCCAGATCCTACCGAAAACATCGTGTAATGCATTAGCTATCTGATACTTATTATTTCTATGTTTCTGCCAGTATTGAGTAAGAAGTGGATTAAGTTTCAGGATCGAAATATTGTGAAATTATTTGAGGCTCCAGAAAGAAACTCTAAAATGCACCCGTAATCCGATTTTCTACCCAGAAGGGAAGAAGATCTTGCTTATGACCACAAAGTCTGACGTTATCATTTTTTATCCGTAGCTGATACTTACTCAACTTTGTCAACAACGGAGTCCTTCAAACCCTTCATGATGCCTCCTGTCAAGGTGAACTGAAGACCAGCCAGGTCGAAGGCCAGGTCATCCATTTGCATAGGGTCTAAGACCTCAACGTTGTTCTCCGATATTCCCAACATGAAAATTGGCATCATTTTCTGGAACGCCGGAGTCAAACAGGCATTGTCGGTGAGCTTGCATTTTTCTACTGCTGGTAAAACTGTGAACAAATAAAATACGTTTCCATTAAAAATCAGCAATTCCATGACTTGGTTTACTTTTTTTTACCATGTAATACATAAAATCACGCCTGTATCCATCTATGGGGTTGAGGTGTATCGTGCACCAATATTTCGCCAATTACTTGTATCTCTAACAATTTTAGGTCCCATGAATTGTACCAGGGGAGATTCTTTTGCGAATAGGTTCAGACAAACTATGTTCTTAATGTCCTTCAGCAAACCTCGTGTTTCGTCAGTTGTCGGATTTCTATCAGTTGCCCTTTGTATTTGGTGCAGACCGGACGCTCTCAATCGACTTGGAAGTATATAGTGTTGATAAACTCTTTTAACTTAATGTAATTTATTAAAAAAATTAGAGAAAAGCCACTAAAGTCTCAGCCACGAAAGATAGGAAAATAGTTTTACTGCTCTATATAGTTTTCACGGTAATCGAAACAAAATAACAATAAAAGTACTTAGTCTGAATTCATATTATTATACACGATAAATGTAATAATTGATGGACATGGGAATTAGCATTTGTTTGTATTCGGAAATCTGATGATACTCTAGGGACATTGGGAACCTCGCGCACATTTGGGAGTGGCGCGAGGAGGTGAAACGCCGGGGCTTAACTCCGCTGTCGCGAGAAATCGCGGCACAGCGGACGGAGCTCCGGCGGGATCTCGTGGCGTCATGGAGAGTGCGATTGTCGCAACCCAGCGCTGGGCACGCCACAATTGCGGCGATAAGACCCCTCTTTGAGGGGTGGCTAGAGAGGCGCCACGGCGTCCTCACCTTCCGCCTGACGCAGGTCCTCACCGGACACGGCTGTTTCGGGAGGTTCCTGCACAGGATAAGGCGGGAGGAAACGCCCGGGTGTCACCATTGTGTGGATCGCCCGGAGGACACGGTGCAGCATACGGTGGAGGTCTGCCCAGCTTGGGCGGAGCATCGCCGTGTCCTCGTGGAGGCGATCGGCGGCGGTGATCTCTCGCGTCCGGCCCTGGTTCAGGCCATGGTACGGAGCGAGAGGAAATGGGAGGCCGTCACCTCCTTCTGCGAAGCTGTAATGCTCGCGAAGGAGGAGGCGGAACGCGTGAGGGAAAGGCAAATTTCGCGCCCTCACGCCCCTAACCGCCGCAGGAGGAGACGCCCAGGGCGTCGGGAATCGCGGGGCGATTTCCGGCCACCGTAGGCGCGGGCTAGCGGGCGGTGAGCAATGGGTGGCTCACCGTCCGATAAGGACCAGGCCCGGGTCGACGGCGCGTTGTGTTCCACGCGCGCCTCAAAGAGATGTCAGCAGATTTGAAGGGGTCCACTAGGGCCGATGCCTGCCGGGGTTGCGAAGAAAACCGAAAGGGAGATCGTGGCCCCCGGCAACAGGGCAACCGAAGGAACACGGGTGGGTTTTAGTCAGTAAGAGTCTGACACGCCCTCCCGCTCCGCCCAGAGCGGGAGAAGTTATTTGATGATTTCCCACCCTCAAAAAAAAAAAAAAAAGGGACATTGGGAAAATACTGTACAAATATAACTTCAGGCTTCAATTGAATCTTGCTGCCGAATTCTGCCTGAAGCTTTAAGCTGTTGGTCCCGGTTTTCAATTGTAGATCTTTGACTTTCGGGCTTCTGACTTCTGACAGACGGGAAGTCAGAAGCCCGAAAGTCTGACAACCACGCTACCATTGGTAAGAACCAATGTATCGTGTCGCTTCAGGTAAACTACTGGTATTCAGCTGCATCTAGTAAGACTGGAAGCCGACCCCTACATAGTTGGGAAAAAGGCTAAGCAGATGATGGTGACTAGAGTGAATTTGCTATTAAAGCTAATATTATCGCAGTTAAAGTTAATTTTAATACAGTTTATGTTAAAAATAACTTCAAAATTTTTTTTTCGAAAATAATAAGCAGGAAAAAAAGTTCTTAAAAATTTAAAAGACCGATAAACAAAAAATACTGCACGTTTCTCAGAAGAAAGGATAATTTATCAAAAAAATTAATATGTATATCTAAAAATATATTAGTTATGCTCCAGCCTTACAATTTAGGATGCCGGTATAATTATAATAGAATAGGATATTATTTATTTTTGCTACAGGCCAAAGTTAAAAAGGGTCTCTTAGAATAAGACCCTCTTGGGTGCACAAAATAGTAATTACTTAGACTTTTTTTAGAAAACACTTTCATTTATCAAGGACTGCCTTTGATTGCATGAAATGAGACAACCTTTAAGGCTTGCTGAGTTAACGACTTAACTTGGCTTCTGTATCTTCAACACTAATGTTAGGATAGCTCCTCGACATATTAAGTGCAAGAAGTGGTAGGTACTATGCAATTGACTCAACCCTCGTCTTTCCAGTGCGGGAGGGTTAGGAAAACCCCGCAGTGCAGCTCGTTCGCCAAAAAATTTTGAAGACCTATCTCAATAATGCTAAGGTTGAATCTTCACCTTCTAGTATACATACTTGCATTATGTATCTAGATAAATATGTTTTTTAGTTAACCTATGTTATCCCACTGCTGGGAATAGGTCTCCCTCATACTTTTCCAGTTTTCTTTGTGTTTTTATAGAACATTTTTATTAATATTATTATAGAAAATTCCAAATATTCTTACCTGCCGCTTGAGCAACCCCGAACACCAGCACAGCCAAACACGTTACTTTGAACACCATGATTGTTAACTTCTACACAAACCCTTCAACAGTTTACTGAAAACTATTCGGAAACTTGCAGTGAATGCATTAATATACTAGACGAAACCTCGTCACTGTCCATAATTACATCCTACGTCCTTAAGTTAAATAATTTTGCTATCTTTTACAATATTAAAAAAAAACCTATTATTTATTATTTAAGAAATATACTCAGTGAAAAAACCTCACATGAAAAATTTGAACTGACGTTTAGAAGAACTTATTCATATTCATATCGTTATGTGCATTCCATTATATTTAAAGGTCTTACAATGTCTTAAGGCGAAAGCGTTAAGGTAGCCCGCGAAATTCAAATTATCTTAAGTTTTTTTTTTATAATTTGCAGGGTCTAAAACGGCCACATTAACCAATTCCTCTAAAAGCAATTCATTTTCTGAATTCCCAGCAATTCTTCTGTGGTGACACATATTTTAGCTGAATCATATTCAATTCAATTCATATCAGAATCATATTTGGTGTTAATATTGTCGCATAAAAAATGAAGACCGTAATTTTACCGGATAATTTTTCTTAACAGTTTTTATTAATCAAATGAGATTTTATATTTTATTTCTATAGTTTAAATGTTATTTCATTATAATACACAACTGTCAAAGAGATGAATTGCGTAATATAAATTGAACGCATATAATATTATAAATTGTCAGTTTGTGACAGTTTGTGTTTATACATTCATAAAATTTTAATAATTTCTGCCAAAGCGGCCGTTTCAGCCCCCCAGTAATATTTTGTTAATGGTTGTATTTTGATCTAAATATGATTCGTGGCCGTATCAAATATGTATTTATAGAATTATTACCATAAAAACCATCATTACTAAGTTCATATTACCCTATTGAATAAGTACTTAATGAAATCATGACATTTGAGACCAATACTAACTTAAGGGGTTGTATTGCTAATTCTAATAGGTATAATTCTGTAAATGTTACGGTCGCGAATCATATTTTAATCAACATACAACCTGACATTGACCTGCATATTGTAAAACACGTAAGAAAATTTGAATTTCGCGGGATAGCTTAGCGCATCCCCCTTAAAACTTAAATATAATTACGGACCCTGTAGGGCACAGTTTAAAAATTAATTCTTTTTTTTTATCAATTTTTAAACATTTTATTAACATTACTTAAGTAAATTATAACATTTATTTATTTTGAGATTAGCTGTTATAGGTGCGTACATAATAATTATCAGGTAAGGTCAATTAGACATATTATATTATATTAGTACCTACTGCCTCGTTGGTCTAGTGGTCGCAAGCGCTACTGCTAAGTATGAGGTCCTGGGTTCGATTCCCGGGTCGAGCAAAATGTTATTGGGTTTTTCTATCTGAAATTTCTCAGTAGTAGCTCGGAGTCTGGATTTGTGCCCGGTTGATGGCAATAGGCTCGCCCCCTATAACATGGGACTTAAACATAACTGGCGAAATGTGGGTGTGCCTGCTACAGGGACACCTCTGCCCAACCCTTCGGGGAAACAAGGCGTGATGTTATGTTATGTTATGTAGTACCTACTGCCTCGTTGGTCTAGTGGTCGCAAGCGCTACTGCTGAGCATGAGGTCCTGGGTTCAATTCCCAGGTCGGGCAAAGTGTTATTGGGTTTTTCTATCTGAAATTTCTCAGTAGCAGCCTGGAGTCAGGATTTGTGCCCGGTTGATGGCAATAGGCTCGCCCCGTATTACATGGGACTTAAAAAACATAACTGGCGAAATGTGGGTGAACCTGCTATAGGAACACTTCTGCCCAACCCTTCGGGGAAACAAGGCGTGATGTTATGTTTATGTAGTACCTACTTATTTTAGTGTCTACGCACTAAAATGTTTTAGTCAAAACTTGTGGAGAATACAATTGGCCAAAGTTCATGATCAGGTCAATTTATCATAATAAAGTTGATATGTTCATTGACGACTTCCTATGTTGAATCATAATTTTTGCGAGAAAGAAAAACAGTATTTTACATACAAAATCTATAAGTAGTTGTGGTAGGTAAGAAGAGCTAATAAATAGAAATAAATCATTTATGAATCCTTATGTTTAATTTGTTTGTACACTGTCTTTATTTTTGTTAAACTTATCTCATGACTGTTCGCTATGGACTCATGGATTCACATAGTTTTAATAAACTTTGAACTGCTAATCGGTAAAATTCTAAGGCTTTTCGCATTGCCATCAAACTGTATACTGTAATTGTACTATATTTACATAAATGTTAATTACTGTTAGGAAAAGGTCAGGCCTATTTTATTCTCGCTCGGAGGACACGGTGGAGCATACGTTGGAGGTCTACCCGGCTTGGGCGGAGCATCGCCGTGTCCTCGTGGAGGCGATCGGCGGCGGTGATGTCTCGATAGGGCCGATGCCTGCCAGGGTTGCAGAGATATCCGAAATGGTTAACGTGGCCCCTGGCAATATAGGCAACTGATGAAACACGGGTGGATTTTAGTTTGTAGGGTGGAGCGGGAGAAGTTATTTGATAATTTCCCACCCAAAAAACAGGCCTATTTTACTCAAATGTCCCTCAAGCAGATAAATATTCTGCGATTACTATTATAAATTGCATTTTATATTCTGAAATTAATGAATATTTGAACGTGCATTTTTATGGGTAATGCGGTAGTGAGGCGCGTCATTTCAAAGTGGACAAGTATAGCTTGTCCACTTTGAAATGACGTAAGAAATTCTAATAAATGTCTATTTTCAATTCGTCTATTTAAATCACATGATTTTTGTTAAAATAGGTATATGTTATGAGTACGTATGTGTTAAAGTACATATTTTCTAAAATTAGGTAACTGCCGCGTCGGTAGCTAGGTAGGTGAATAACCTACTTGACAAACCTTGACTAACAAAAAAAAAAAATTTGTTCAACAAATATTTTGATTACAAAAAGATACTTCCTAATTAAAAAATAACCCATTCAAGTTAAATATAATTGTTTTCGCCGGTTTAAAATCCATTAGTTTATAAAAGAGGAAAACCGTAGTGAATGATTCTGTAACAAAAAGAAAAAACATGATATGTTATGAATTTAAATAGACAAATGCGTAGGGTATTTAAATCATTTTGATTACTTTAATTTTGTAATACATATAAATCAAGAACTTTATTACTTGTCTCTAAAAAATGGTAATGTACGTTACGGCTGCGGATTGCAAAAGGGGAATTAACTCACGATCGTCCATCAATGCCTCGTTGCAGCCAAGGCTTTTTTATAGTACTTTTCTCAAATAATGCGCGGAAATTCAAACTTAGTAAATAAATTATTAATTCCAGAATTAATGACGAACAACGATATTTTTTCACACGCCAATATGTTAATTTGTTTCTTCTTTACTTTAAACAGCTCTATTTTCGAGAATTGCCAAATCGAAATTTAAATAAAACCTTTAATAAGTTATTAGATATTACTTCGATAAATGGCAACCAAAGAGTTGCCATTTATCGAAGTAAAAATTTAGTTCCATTTTTAAATGACATGACAGGAGTTTTCATAGTAATTTATTCAGCCGCTAAACAAGACAGATATGGATTTTCATACTATGATTGCCGGCCGCCTGCTCACATGTATTTGACCAGTACAACATTTTCGATTTACCTCAAAAAAGCTTGTCAAAGTAATGTTCAAATTTCCAAGCATGTTTGAGAAAACATTTTTTTTGTGGTCTCTTCAAACACGTAGACAAACAAAGATACTTCTTAATTTAAAAATAACCCATCAAGTAAAGTTATTTGGATTAAGTTAGGTTTTGATCGCTTTAAAATCCTTTGGTGTATTAAAGACGAAAGCCTTAGTGGATGATTCTGTTACAAGCAGAAAAAAGAAAAAAACATGACATGTTATTTAAAATACCTACGTACTTTAATCATTCCGATTATTGTAATTTTGAAATAAAGAAGAACGAAGTACTCTCTCGAGGTGTCAGAAAAATAAAACAGACATGCCAAATTTTTTTTTTGCAATCTCTTCAAACACGTAGGTATACATATTTTTTGTCACTGTAGACACGCTACGGAACAAACGAAGCAGAAACTTATAACATCACTTGTCAGATTGTTTCGTGCAAAAACTGCCTTAAAAAATGACGTTAACACAGTTTTGACCTGTTCATCCGTGACTATTTTATTATTCAATCTTGCCTCCAAAATAAAAAGTAACGTTTTTTTATTATTGAATATAAATATTAAGACATACATTATAATTTAGTAATTATAATATTGGACTCAATACTAAGTACTTAACTATCTGCTAGCTTATCTTCTACCTAGTCTTTTCCCAACTATGTTGGGATCTGCTTTCAGTCTAACCAGATGCAGTTGAATACCAGTATTTTACATGGAACGACTGCTTATCAGACCTGTCACAGGTCAAAGAGCACACCACGTGTTCTTAGCAAATTATAAATTTTTTTCGACGACTCATTCGAAACCATACACAACGCAATTTTTGCAAAGTATGGACATTGCTCTTTTTGAATTTAGTGGACTACGTCCGATCCTATAGTCAGATAGTTTGCATTGGTCTGATAGCCGGATCAGACTATCAGATCCGACTATCTGATGAAAAAATCTGACTTGTTTTCCCAGCCTAAAACATTCGCATTCTAATCTCTCAATCTGTCAAAAAACCTTCAAGTTGAAAAATGTAGATAGCATTTTTGTCAAGTTTTTGACATTAATTATTGCTGAGATGAGATTGTGACTTGAATTAGAACGCTTTTTAAGTACGAGCATTGTTTTTCGGATCGCCAAACAATCTGGCTGTGTACTGGTCACTAAGTACCTACCTTTTTTTAGGTGGGAAATTATCAAATAACTTCTCCCGCTCTGGGCGCAGCGGGACGGCGTGTCAGACTGCGGTATCCTCGGGCCAGCCGGATGGCTATGACCTACTGGGATGCGTTCAATCGGCGGGCTGGTCGCAGCCTCAATGAACGCGCCCACACCGGTTCCCCTTAAAGGGTCGTGGACCCCCTGCGCCAGGACCAGCTTGCCATCAGCGTAATAAACGACGCTAATACCGCTAGGGAGGTCGGCGCGCAGCACCCAGTCGTATCCGATGTCCCACAGATGCGGCCCCAGAACCGATCCCTGTGGGACACCACACGACATATCTTGCCGGTTCCATTGTCCCTGGTGACCAGGGTAGATGACAGCCCTGTCCGTCAGATAAGCTTCGACTACATGACAGAGGTAGGTCTGCATCCGGTGATACCGGAGTGCCTCCCTGATGCAACTCCAGGGTAGGGTATTGAAAGCATTGGCGATGTCAAAAGACACCGCCGAGACGGACCCACCCCGGGCCACAGCACACCCAGTTGTAAGGGCCCGCACGCGCACGATGGCGTCCACCGTAGACCGCCCTCTGCGGAAACCAAACTGGCTCTCTGCCAAATCCGGCCCCATCCGAATCAGCCGCCCAACAAGGCGGTCTGCAATGACTCTTTCAAAGAGCTTGCCCACCTCGTCAAGCAGCACGATGGGCCGATAGGCGAACGGAGAGTCCGCAGGGCGCCCCGGCTTCCTTATGAGGACCAGTTTCCCCGTCTTCCAAAGAAGTGGGAACTGGACCCTCTCCATGCATGCGCTTAGGAGCCCCTTTAGTCGAGGCCCGAGAGCCTCCAAGGCCAGGACCCAAGCTTTTCCAGGTATGCCGTAGGGTCCTGGGGCGGTATTTTTCGCATTCAGCTTGCGTACCGCCACTCTCATCTCTACCTCAGTCACCTCCGGAGCATCGTCGTCGTCGTCGGCGGTAGGGTCCGCATCGAGCACCTCAGTAGATACCTACCCACTGTGCAATACTTAGATTGCACTTGCCGATGTGTTTGCGCTTGCCGCCCATGTGCTTCTGACTTGGCCGCAGGCTTGTTTTTGAAGCAAGTGATAATTATACAATACGCACATGAATCTTGGAGCCTTGGGTTCGAAATGACTTCGCATTCCGACGGTCATACCACTAGGCTTTCACAGCTATAAATCACTACTGTTATATTTTGCACTAAATAAAGGCTCACAACGTATTATACTACAAGGAAAAAATAAAAAATAAAGAAAGAAAACAAACAAAAAGTGTAAAGTGTGTTGTAAGAAATTAGCAAGAAAGTGTGCCTCGCGGCTGCGCCACAAATAGGACCAGTTCAGCATAAATGCCAGACAACTAGTGCCTGATGCTGGTTTTCCACTATGATCTTTTCTTATCCAAAGGCTGTTGACTGTTGACCCCTCCTTGATAGATATGGTCTGACCACTCCTATAGTACACCACACGACTGTGGTTATACCTTGAGCTAGCCTAGTGTAATACGGATGTTTGATTACCAAATCGGGCATATAAATAGATTCGTAAGCTAATTTAAACCTGTGATAGCTACTTCCATATGGAGGGTATTTATGCAAAGCTATAAAGTCTTTTCTTCATTATTGGTAAAGATAGAAGAGTCTTAATTTTAACTTTTAACGGTTCGTAAAGTATAAAAATCGGTCACAAGAGGCCAGCTTTTTTTACTGGTTTTGGTATCACTGACGTGCGCCTACCTTACTTCAGCTTGTCAATGTTTTATTTTTTCCAATGCTTTCCATATAAAGAAGTTATCGTTTAATTTGTAAGCTTACAAAAAGTTAATTTAATCTTGGAAAAATCGGTTGGAACCATTTTAATTGTTTAATGCCCGGAAGTCGTGCGATTGTGGTCACAGGTCAATTGATCCCCAGGTTAAATTGGTTTATTTCAATAATGTATCGATATCATGGATTAAATTAGCGTTATTATCTTCAGATTGATTGTTTCTAAGCCGCTTGCATCTCGTCCAATGGTAGCGCGACTTTAAATGGACAAGATGGCCCGTGAAGCCAAGACAGCTAAGACACCACACAATATATTTTTCTCCGTTATCTTTTAAATTTATTCTAAGTATAGTAAATACATTAATTATACTGTACCTACCATACTTAAGGCTACTTACTTTTTTTTTATTTACTGTAAGGTTAACTCCACTACTTCATGGAAAAGAGCACTACTTGTCTTAGATTTAAGTAAAACACCTATTAAATTTCATGATGACAATGCTTGTCTACTCTTGCTGTTTCTGTCCATAGTGCAATTTATGGTTTCCAGTCACACCAATGTATAAATAGGTACCATTAGATACTAAATACCTAGATATCCTGAAGTAGTAGTAATAGTATCAGACTTTTATTGTTCCACTGCTGGGCCTGTGCCCAGCAGTGGGACAAGAGACCTATGCCTCTTCTCATACAGAGAAAGCACGAGCATTGATCACCACGCCTGCTCACGGTTGGCGATTGCAGACTTATAGTCCAGTAACCTAATTGCGTAATACAACACAATCACAATTTGTTTCGATTTGAAACAGATTGCTAATCCATTGCTTCATAAGTTGGAAAAAAAATCTGCTCAACAACGCAAATAACGCAATGAATGTTGTTGAACTGTCAAAATGAAACAAATTAGGCATAATTGTTTACGAAAATAAGATACGCAATTAGGGTACAGGTTTCTTCAAGATGTTTGGTATCATGAAATATCATTAACATACTACATTTAACAGGAACATACTCATAAACACTTCTATTTAATTGTAGCAAAACAAATCGTAAATCAAAAATATTGTTTCATGCCATAAAATTGTAGAGCAAAGGTTTAACTATTTGAGATGTTAAAGAATATTTTTAGTACTTAATAATTATAATGATATAGCACTTATGTGCTTGTTATAGCAATTCGTCTACAACAAACAATATTGTACTTACATACATAATAAACGGGACTTTTTACGTTTTTCTAATTGGTTTATGGTAGGTTTTAAAATGCCTACGTGTTTAAAGGACTTTTAGCAACCTGTTATAAGATTTTTTGTAGAAGACAGTTGTACTTGCTCCTAGTGAAGGAGTTTTTCCCAAAGAGTAGCTACAACAATTATGCGATTATTATTAAGAATTATTAATTTCGGATACTTGCATTATTTCTGTGAGGCTCGCAAAGATTGTTGGCTTGCCACCACTATAGTATCAATATTGCAATGCTCTAGTAAAAATTAAAGGACTTGCAATTCAGTTGGATAATTTATTTTAATACGGTAGACTGCCTGGTAAGAAATTTTAGATCCTCTTAGATATTTCGATTCCTTACCGGCAATGAAAATGTCTAAAAGCGACGTCGTCGACCAGTCGCTACGTACAAAATACAAAACTGCAAAATGCAAAATGGTTCGCAAACCTAGCTTGTTACGTCCCTCATTCCAAGTCCACGTACAGGCAGAATTCGTATCTAATCCGTGCGAGCAGAAGTTTTAATAAACTGTCCAGTGAAAATGATTTGAATATATTCAATGCCAGTATTTTCGGCTTAAGCATTTCTTTATGAAAGTAGCTGTTTGCGTCTAAACAATTATTGGTTTGTATTAATCCATCATGATCTAACCATGTGGCAAATTTCATCTAAACTCGTTCAGCCGTTTTAGCGTGAAATCGTAACAAACAAACAAACATAAAAAAATCGAATCTTTTTTCGTTATAAGTTTAGATAAATGAACTATGCGACACTAAAGTCGCTTGATCCCATAATGTGATACAAAAATTGACCTAATTATGTTGAGTGTGTCGTATCAGCAGAATCTTTTAAATTGGCCTTGATTGTCATATTTTTAAGAACACTATAATTATGTTAGCTGTAAGTTTCGTGAACAAAATAACATAAAATAAGATAAAAAATACATACTACGTCGCGATCAAATCTTGTTGATTGCTATTTACACTTCGAGTACCCACGTTCCTTGGAGAGTTAGTAAGTCACGTAGTCACGTTGGAACGGTTTGTTATGGTAGACGCCACAGGCAGCATTGGCATTAGCCCAAATAATGCTTCCAGTCTCAGGGTGCCAAACGAAACCTTATTACTAAGCCTCCGCTGCCCATCTGTCTGTCAGCGGACTGTATCTCATGAACCATAATAGGTAGACCGTTGAAATTTTTACAGATTATTTATTTCTATTACCGCTTTTACAACAAATAATAAAATTATATAGTTAAAATTAAAGGGACCGTAAAAGAAACCATAAAAGAAACGTAATTATTTCGGCGTACCTTCTTCGGACTCGCACTTGGCCGATTATTTTTTATCTTTAGGGTAGCATTATATTGTCTACAATGTAATCCACTGAATTAAATATTTAGATTTAATGTATGTATAGTTTTAATGATAGGTATAAATAATTTTCCGAATTCATAATTAAGTAAATTTTTATATCACAATAAGGGATCAAGCGACTTTATTGTCGCATAATTCATTTATCTAAACTAATATTATAAAGTGAAAAGATTTGATTTTTTGTATGTTTATTTGTTACGTTTGCACGCTGAAACGGCTAAACGGATTTGGATAAAATTTGCCACATAGGTAGACTATGACCTGGGTTAGGACATACTCGTAGAATACTTTTTTTCGGATATGCCTACGGGATCGAGACTTAGTCGGGTGAAACCGTGGGGCGCAGCTAGTACAATATAAATAATTTAAGTACCTATACAAAGAGAGGCTCGTGGCTAAATAATAACGGTAGCTTGGGTCAATCTTCAAGTTTAAGCAACGGTTGCCGAGGTAGGTCCGTGGATTGGTGACCATTAATTACATACCAAGACTCCCTCCGGGCCTCGGAAAGACGGACTTTAGCAGTTTTCCCGGCTGTCATTCGTAGATCCTTGACAGTCGTTACAGGTAGTCAGAAGTCCAGAAGCCTGACAACCAGTCTTGCCAAAGGGTATCGTGTTACCCAGTTACTGGGTTGTGGAGGTCAGATAGGCAGTCACTCCATGTAAAATATGGTGTTCAGCTGCATCCGATTGATCTGGAAGCCGGCCCCAACATAGAAAAAGCCTAGTCTGATGATGAATTCATTCATACAATTTAGTTTTAGCTGAACCAAATACGAAAGGCTTAAATAATGACTAATTGTATTAGCCTGAAAGTTGATTTTACTGACAAGAAGCTTGAATGGTGAAGAACTATAACAACGTAAAACTAATTTATCTTAGCACGTTTGGTTACAACACTGCAAGCGCTCATTTGACTATTAAATTAAAATAGCAATCTGTTACTGGCATACGTATTGCTATACCATATACCATATGTACATTTGTTTTGTATTGCAATTTTATTCACAATCACACTAAATATGTACCTACATATTCGTAATTTTTTTTCTGACACAATTTTATTTAAGTATGGCATACACACGTTACATTATAAAACTGATTTAAATCCATCATATCACACTCTCAGGTCCAGTTGAAAACCAGCGTCAGGCACTATAGTGATCTGGTTTTTTTTTGGCCTAGCCGTGAGGCACACTCCCCTGCTAATTTCTTACATCGCACTTTACACTTTTTATTTTATTTTTATTTTTTATCTTTTATTTATTATGTGCTTTTTGGTCTGTGCTAAATAAATGTATTTTCTTTGTTTCTTTATTTCTTTCTATTTACCGAATAATGTTAGATCTAAACAGAAAATACTACTTTGAACTCATCTTAAAACATAACACTTGTTACTTCTTCAATTCTATTCCTCATAGGTACGGTAGTCACAAAGTCCCCCGCCGCGTCTGTCTGAACACGATAAACTCAAAAACTACCGAACGGATTTTCATACAGTTTTACCAATGGACGGAGTGATTCATGAGGAAGGTTTAGGTGTATAGTTCATTACGGTTTTGTGTAAATTGGCTGAAATATGGTGATGATTGTTGAAGATGTCAGAACAAATCATGCTGACTAGGAGCTTTACTGGCGTACGCCGCGTAAATCAATAGAGTTTTATGAAAACAATGTATTACGGAATTAATACATTGTTTACCTGGATTAACACATAGGGTAATTTTAATCCCGATAGTATGTTCCTATGGGATATATTCCGACATCCATCGATTAGTAGCTATAAGTAGTACTTATTTTCATTTACCTAAAAATATTCATTGTTTTGTTTCTTTGTTCTGGAATTCATCTCATCTCTAAGATCTGTATAAAATCGAAGTAAGGACCACGACTAGAGAGAATATTTACTACAAAATGAGCTTAATTTTAGACAATAGTACAGAGGCAAGATTAGTTGTACCAAAAACATTGAACAATGGTACAAAATGATTTAAGACTGGAGTACATTAGTCGGTGCTCTAGGCAAGTCAGAATTACAGTCTGGCTTGGTATTAAGTGTCTCGGTCTTACATAATTTTAAGAACAGTCGTAGCGTAAATGTAGGTAATTTTGAGTTCTGATGAAGATGGAGAACTTATTCTTCTACACATTTAAATACAACTAAGTATACCTACTAAATTAATAACACAAAAGTGTTTACAAAAGTTCCAATAAGTACTAACTAAACAGCTATACAGCCTTATAACATATTTTAATTACATAAACATTTGGGACTAATTAGTATTGTATTTATTTTATTTTTAATTTCACTATTTGCTGCACCGGTTGACGTCATCACGTCAACGCCGGCTGTCGCTGAAAACCAGCGCTGTGGCTCTGTCTCACATATGGTCTCAGCATTATGCTGAGCAATGGCCGTTTTGCGTGAATGTAACGCATATTTTCTCAAAATAGTTTTTTTTTTCTTTGTTTGCGTCATGTTTACCGCAAATAAACGTATTTTCTTTCTTGCTTTTCTTTATAAATATCAATGTAACCAAACATCCCAAAACCTGTGTCTTAAGCATAATTTTTTCAGGTCGCCTACGATATTTTAAAACCAACGAAGTGTGTTTTGCAAAAGATAAAAACTGAATACCTATCCAGGCGATTCTGCTATAAGAACCAGTGTGGCTTGCCTTGCACCATTTTTTTTCCTTTTTTGCCCGTTCTTCTCAGCTTCATTTTCGTGACTGACCGACCCCTTGACAATTCAAAAGTGCCCATAATAGCTTTATTTGAAAAAAAAAAAAGCTTTGAGTTTCGAGCAGTGGTTGCCCAGTGGTAACGGCCGCGACTTACGAGTTGTAGGTCATGGGTTCGAACCCTGACGGGCACTTTGTGTAAATTATTTCATCACCACTGCTCTCAGAGCGGTGAAGGAAAACATCGTGAGGAAACTGGCATGTCCTTAAACCAAAAATTCAAAGAAATGTGACATCTACCAACCCATACTGGGCCCCCTTGGTGGATTACGGCCCACTCCTTCTCACCGAGAGGAGGCCTGAGGCTCAGCAGTGGGAATATTATGCTTTGAGTTTGAATTTGCAAGTCAATAGTGACTGTTTCAATCCCCAATTATCTCTCAAATATCATTTTTATGAGAGCAGCAAGTTCTACTTCCAGCAGTAAATTGCAGTATTTTCTTAGATAGAGCCAACTTCGAATCATTGCAATATTTGTATACCATTTTAATTAAACTGCTTCACTGGTCTAGTGGTCGCAATCGCTACTGCTGAGCATGAGGTTCTGGGTTTTGTGCAGTATTATTGGGTTTTCTATCTGGAATTTCTCAGTAGCAGCCCGGAGTCTGGAATTGTGCCCGATTGATGGCAATAGGCTCGCCCCTTACTAAACATAACTGGCGAAATGTGGGTGAACTATAGGTACACTTCTGCAGAACCCTTTGGAGGAGCAACGCGTGATGTTAAGGCTCTTTCAAACAGGCGCGATACGCGACGCGACACAAACACACCGCTCGTCGCGCGACGAGCGGTGTCATTGTGTCGCGTCGCGTGTCGCGCCTGTTTGAAAGAGCCTTTATGTCATGTGATTTTATTTCGCAAGTCATAGCGGAAGGTCTCTTTTAAAAGATAAAAGCGAGTTTAGATTTCTGCGATCTCAACTTAACACAATATGTTAGCAAGCAAGTGTTCGTACGTATCCACTAAACATCATATTAATAGCAATCGTTAGTCTCCTTTGTCGATGGTCAGTAGAGTGAAATAAAAACATTGTTTTACTAAACGTTTGAAAATATACAATAACTATATTTTGGCCGCGGCTTCGTAGATTTATAATATCATGATACGAATGTCGTCATAGCTTTCAATTCTACCCGTTTTAATTTACTAATTTGATCAAAAACTGATATTATGACTTAACTATAACAGGAGGACGTAATATAGCGTCGCCCACTTTTTTGTGGCATGTCTATAAACATGTAGTACATTATTTTATCGTACTACATGTTTATAGTACATTATTGTATCATCAATAGTTTTCGCAGTGCACGCAAATTAATGACTCTTAGGCATTTTTTTTATACCTTGGGTTACATTATTGCAAACGTAGGAATATAATAGTGTAGCTTTTTCTTTAGGTTAAGTATTTTTTTAGTTTATCCATTACAAACAAACAAACATACTAAAAATCAAATCTTTTCTCTTTATAATATTAGCTTAGATAAATTGTGCCTGTTCATGACAGTTTACTTACTTTCGTTTGAACATCTTGAAAACATTTTAAAAGATAATAAAAATTAGAAGTATAGCTGTTTTAGTAAATTATTTGAAATCATTTCAATTTAAGCATCATTTATTTTGAGTAGACTGGGCTAAATTTCGTTCATAACCGTTTACTTACTTTCGTTTGAACATCTTGATAATATTTAAAAATATATTAAAAATTAGAAGTACAGCTGTTTTAGTAAATTATTTGAAATCATTTCAATTTAAGCATCATTTATTTTGAGTAGACAGGGCAAAAATTCGATCAGATATTTGATTTAAAAAACAAGGGAACATATTAAAAATATGTATTTTTATATTAACCGAAGCCTTAACCGTATACACTTTATTAAAGCTAAATTTTTGGTAATAACTTAAACATTAGCGAGTTCTTCCAAGGGCTGTGACTTCAAGTAAGTTTTGATGGCGGTGAATATTTTCTCCGTCGGCTTCACAAGCATGGGGGTGCCGAATTCCAGCGAGATCGTCTGCCAGTTTTCGTTCATGAATGTGTGCATCGCTTCACCTGAAATAATTAAAAACATCATACAACAGGAGCACAATTATACAACAAATACCCTCATGTGTAAAAAACTTACACTCATACAATGCATTCAAAACGCAATAAGCTGAATATTTGATCACAAATATCACCCTTCCTAAAAGCTGAATGCATTGATATACCCGTCCCAGACGTCACGATAGTGTCCGTGACGTCTGTGATGAACTTTATATTTAAGGCTCCTACAAACAGGCGCGACACGCGACGCGACACAAAGCTACGTCGCGTCGCGCGACGAGCGGTGTCTTTGTGTCGCGTCGCGTGTCGCGCCTGTTTGAAAGAGCCTTCATTATTTATTTTAAGCATTGTTCTCATGTAAATGAGTTTGTGTCTTTTTTGAAAACAAATATCTTTAAACTGATCTTATGGTTTTATTAATAATTTTTATGGTGTACAACAAACAGAATTCTACCTTTCTACCAATAAAGGTCATCTTTGTATATAAGACAAAATGTATTCGAGTCAATAAATAAAATAAATTATTACAAATATACACTCGAGAGCAATGAATCCGGGTCACTTAAAGAATCCTAAAAATCTCGGAAACTAAAAATGCTAGGTTAATGCAATAAATTGTATTTAATAGACAATGTAATACTCCTTAAATGAAGGTATTAAAACTTCTTAGTTATTGTAAAGTTATATCATAAAAAAATCAAATTTGAAAAAGGGCCACTTTCGAAGATGGAACTACGAAATTACAGCATTTGGTTTTGCTTTTGTTTGTAATCTGTCATTTATGTGGGTACATAAACCATGTTGATAGTGCTCTATATTCATTATTCAAGCTGAAATTATGTCGCTTACGCCTGAAGAATGCACCAGAATACTTACAATGCTGGAAACCGGCCGGAGTCAGCGCGATACAGCCAGGACTGTCGGTGTGTCGCTGTCAACAGTACAAAGAGTTCTCCGACGTTACGAAGAAACTGGTTCTAACCTACGCAGACCAGGAACGGGCAGAACCAGGTGTACCACAGCACGAGAAGACCGATACTTGGTGAACACCATGCTTCGAAATCGCTTTCTCACAGGAACTGAACTCACAAATCAGTTTCGACGCCTCGGAGGAAGTAACCCAAGTGCATGGACAGTAAGACGTCGGCTTGCTGAATCTAACTTAAAACCCCTTAGACCTGCAAACGGCCCTAAACTGGAGCGTGGGCATCGTATTTCAAGACTAAGATATGCCCAGAGCCACGTAAATTGGAGTATTGAAGATTGGTCAAAAGTTATGTTCTCCGACGAATCAAAATTTATGCTCTACAAGCACGATGGAAGACACAGAGTGTATCAAAGACCAGTGGAAAGATTCAAGCAAGCATGCATCGAAGAAAAAGTAGCCTACGGTGGTGGGTCTGTACTTGTGTGGGCCGGAATTTCTTCTGAAAGTCGCACAGAGCTGGTGATCATAGAAAACGGCTCTTTAACTAGCGTAAGATATGTGGAAGAAATCCTCAATGATCACGTTGGTCCATTTATGGTCAATTTAGGTGAGGATGCTATATTTATGCATGACAATGCCCGACCTCATACAGGTAGGATTGTGAATGACTACCTTCAAGAGATGAACATTACTAGTATGGAGTGGCCAGCGCGCAGCCCGGATATCAACCCGATCGAGCATGCTTGGGACGAGCTAGGCAGATGCGTAAAACAACGAAACCCTCCCCCAATCACGCTTCGTGAGCTCAAAATTGCTCTCACAGAGGAATGGGAGAATATTCCCCAAAATCGTATAAGTAACTTGGTGTACAGCATGCCAAACCGCGTAAACGCAGTAATGGAAGCACGAGGAGGCAATACGAAGTATTAAAATTCAAGAAAATCGTAATAAAGTTCAAAAATTTCATGTTTCCTATTTTTGTTTTAAGGAGAGATCAGCAGTTTTTTTCTTTATGTAATTTTGTGTTAATAAAATGTATGGTGACTCATATTTTTTTTACTTTCATTTAAGGAGTATTACATTGTCTATTAAATACAATTTATTGCATTAACCTATCATTTTTAGTTTCCGAGATTTTTAACATTCTTTAAGTGACCCGGATTCATTGCTCTCGAGTGTATATAATATGAATAGGTACTGCATGCACTCATAACTCATAATTCATAACCCTAATTAGTAATGAAAAGTTTGTTTAATTGTTTGTCAGTTACGCTTTCACTCTAAAACGACTGAACGGATTTTGATGAAATTTGGCACATGGGAAGATCTGGGTTAGGACATAGAATACTTTATAGACAACGTAATACCGATATTCTCACGAAACCGGCGAAGCTAGTATTAATATAAATTAAAACTGATAAAAATCTTGTATAATCGTGTTTTTTTTAATCCTCTTTTGTTGTATTACAATTTACTGCTAGACAAAGGCCTCTTGATTCCCATACAAAACTACGTTTCTGTCAACATTCTAGATGAATTTTACGTTTAAAGGTAATGCCAAAGTAGAGATAAACAAGTTCCAAATTCTCAATTCAGAAACCGGAACTTTTAATGGTCTCCTACGCTTAGCTATGAAGCCACGGTGCCATTAATAATAGACGTGAATATTGTCCAATATTTACCGTAGTGGTTTTAGAAATATACAGCGGCAATTAGGTCTTACCTACTTGTATATCTCCATCACATCTCATCGGCTTAGCTTTTTCCCAACTATGTTGGAGTTGGCTTCCAATCGAACCGAATGCAGCTGAATACCAAATCAAATACCTAATCAACCGACACTGATAATCTTAGATACTTACTTAGCTGTTTGTTTCCATTGAACAAGTTGGTCAGCTTAAAGTGTGTGTTCTCATTGTTCTCGAAACTGTACTTGTAGCTCTTCAAGTCGATGACATCTTTCCCGTTCTCATTCTTGACGATGTCGTACGACATTGTCATGGAGATCTCGAGGTGTTCTAGAAAAGGATTGATAAGACGCGTGAATTTTCATTCCAAGCTTTGTAATAAAATAAATTCTAGAGAAATTTTGCTTGCAGTTGCCTTCATAATATCTAAATGATCCAATCCAGGTTACCAATAGAGCTGACTGCCCAGAGTACACTACACATTTCACTAGCATTCTTGACAGCTCCTACTCCCTTAGACCCCATCAATAGCTTGTAGCAAAGAGAAACCTGTAACTTACTAATCTTTAAAGTGATATCTCCGTCGCCAGTGATTGGCAGGATGAGCAGCATGCCACCAGCCTTGTACTTGGCCTTCATTTTGAAGGGAGATGAGTGGAAAGTGATCGCGATCTGTTTCTTCGCAGTATCAACCCTGTAAGATAAAGATAAATTAAGGCGCGTCCATACCAACGCACTTGCGGTGCACGCGCTCGGGCGCGCTCTTGTTGCGAACGGTTCATGTTCAAGGATCCACAACTACGCAATTGAATCTCACGCGTATGAACCGTGAAGTGGAGTCGTACATACTATGTTCCTAAGATGCACGAGAGCCGTACTGTTCGTGTCTGCGAGAGGACATTAAAGTTGCACGCGAACTACTCGCTAACCGCCCACGAACAAGTCCAAAGGTGTCTCTATGTTCCTAAGATTCACGCGAACCGTACAGTTCGTTCGACTAAAAAGCACACAATATAATTTTATAAAGAATTAATCGCATAACAGCTATGCTTCGAATCAGATACAGAAGGTAGTTTGTCTTCGACTTAGCGCACATTATGAGGTTCCTCAATATGAATCGCATAAACACCGTTAGCTTGGCTTAAATGAAATACCTAATGTAAGTACAAAATAAGTTGAAAAAAGAATATTGGAAATTGGAATCAGTGGTATCGACCACAAATCCAAATAAGCAGAATTAACTATTGCCTAACTTCATGTTCTTGGACATGAATTTAAAATAACCCCTTAAGATAATATTAATTTGTAGTTATTTGGTAAGCTTTAAATAAACTCACTTTATTTTATCAATAACAGAATTCTTGAGTCCCGTTACATCAGCATCTTTGATAGTTAGCTTCAGTCCAGACAGGTCGATCTTGATGATGTCAATGTGAACCGGATCTAAGACCTCGGTGCCTATTTCAGGGATGCCAGCAACAAACGCTGCCACAGCATTCTGTGCCGATTTCTTTATACAGCTTGAGTCGGTTAAAGTGCATTTTTGGATCGGTGGTACTGAAATTGGGAGAAAAACATTTTAGAACTGTTATTTTCAACTAATCTGAAATTGTCGAAGTGAAGATTGAATTTGGGGTAACACAATGTGCGTGTTGTATCCAACGAGTATCTAAACTATCCAAAAATTCTGTTACATGTCTCATTTTGGGAGCGTATGATAATAAATGATTTATGAATACCTATCTCAAAGAACTGTTAATAAATACGTCAAATACTAAATCAATATTATGTTAACAATGTCAACACATAACACTTATGTTTTGGCAAGTTCAATGATCCTTGATTTATAACGTAGGTAAAGCTCTCAGTCAAATTAACTTTGAATAACAAAGGCCTATAACAATCAAAATCAAAACTCATTTCTTCGAACTAGGCTGTGAATCAGCACTTTTCGAACGTCAAAATTATATAAGACAGTCCCCCAAAACGCCCGCCCTTCACCACTTCTTAGTGCTTTATCTGTGAAGTTGCACAATAAACTCCCCAGCAGAACCCCAGCAAATGTATGAACGCTAACCATTGTATTGTGTTCCAAACGCAGCTGTGTATTGAGACACTTAGCCAAAGAAACCATTCTAGGTCAGGTTTGTGATAGAGCTATCTATTAATCAAATGATCCTAAAGAAAGTATAATCAGCCTACAACATTCTCACTGCTGAGACATAGACCTCCTTTCTGTGAAATGAACTGGGCCATATTCCACCACGTGGGCCCAATGCGGGTGTCAAATGTCTTTAAATTTTTTGGTTCTAGAACATGCCGGTTTCTGCGGAATGTTTTCCTTCGCTGTTTTGAAAGCAGCGTTACGAAAAGTAAACTAAGTGCCTGCCTTAGTCTGAACCCCCGACCTAGGACGTAAGTCGAGGCCGTTCCAATGGGCCACGATAGCTTACTAAAGAGAGTAAAAAGCAATAATCACAGCTATTCTAAAATCTCTATAATAATAAAAATTCATCATTTCTTCATAGCCATCCCACAATATGACTATGAGTGGTTCATGACAGGTTCCCGTTTACTAAGTTGTACCTATTATCATCGATTTACATCGATGCCTATTATGCTATGAACGACTCATATTACGTGATACCAAATAGTCAGGTAATTCCACGTCACGTGATTTAAAAACAAAATGATTAACTCCACTTTTACATAACATAACATCACGCCTGTATTCTCCGAAGGGTTAGGCAGTGGTGTACCTATAGTACACCCTCATTTCGCATTTTTTATTAAAAGGGGGCGAGCCTATTGCCATCAACCAGGCACAAATCCAGACTCCGAGCTGCCACTGAGAAATTCCAAATGGAAAAAAAAAACAGTGGCACTCCGGGAGTGCCGACAGAAGTGAAAACTTGAAAAAAAATCGGCACCGCGGTAATCAACGCGTTGATGTCTTTTTAACCGTCTTACGAATTTTCGATCAGGTCACGTGTCCTGACGCGAGTTTAACATTTTTTACCCATTACAAAAAAAGTGCACAACGCTGCTAAAGAAGTTTTCACTTCAAAAAACCAATAACACTTTGCCTACCCAGGGAATTGAACCCAGGAGCTCATGTTCAGCAGTAGCGCTTGCGACCACTAGACCTACGAGGTAGTCTCAGGTCCACCTCTAAGTTATTTTTATTTAATTGTACATTAATGTCGAAACTTAAAATTAAATGTCCGAAAATGAAAAATCCTAGAACAATATTAAACTGACCTTTTATAATCACATTATTAATAAAATGATTACTATTTTTTTATTTAACCGTCCTTAGTCTAGACAATGTTTTGATTATTAATAATAACACTTACGCATTTTCATATGCCATACTAGATGCTACCTCTGAAAATGGCATATTATTGGCGTTCGTGGTACGGTCAATATCAAAAGTTATTTTTCAATTAAAAACTGCTGCTTAAAACGCGACGCGACACAAAAACACCGCTCGCCGCGCGACGGGCGGTGTCTTTGTGTCGCGTCGCGTGTCGCGCCTGTTTGAAAGAGCCTTAATTCATATTTTGGGGTATAAAGTGACCATCCAAAGATTGTCTTCAAAGATCGCTTTGAGCGATAAGGCCGCCCATTGTGTCACCCTATATTTAATTTCTACATTATTATCTGTAATTTGTACGGTACGTATGATAATATAGAATATTCTATTCTTTTCCTTGAGCATAGATATGAGACTATTCTACCTATAGTGACACTCGGGCATAATATTGAAATGACAGACAAATACAAAATAATTACTTCGTAATTGTTTTACATTGACGCATTATAATTCAAACCGGTACTGCAGCGCTTAAAGAGCGCTAACTGCAGAGCAATATTATATGGGGGCCTAGAATAATAGATGATAAATTGATATTTCGTTAATTTATTTTATACATATTTGTCATCTTATCTCATAAAAACGTGCATTCTACCCGTTTATTTTAACACTGTGGTTTTCTTAAAAAAACCTAAGAAAATATACGTAAAATTAGCTAATGCCCGGCGGCATGCGTTGTAATACCTTGTACATTTTTTTTTTTGTATGGAACCTTCTCGGGCGCGCTCACATCAACATACCAAAGTTTCATCACAATCGGTCGAGCCATTTTCGAGTTTTTGCGAGACTAACGCACGGCAATTGATTTTTATATATACAGCATCTTAATTGCGTAACACACGATCAATCATAATCTGAATAATTTTAAAGAATATTGCTAATCAATTGCTTTATATGTTCAAAAAATATGTCTGCTCAACAACGTAAATAACGCAATTAATGTTGTTGAACTGTCAAAATGAAACAGATTGTGATTGATTGGGTGTGACGCAATTAGGGTGCTCAAGAAGATTAATTCCAAATTAGCCTGAATGATTAAATGCAACTAGAGTTATTTTTCTATCCGCCTGTACGACATAAGATCACCTGTTGCATGTAACCTTTACAGTATCTACTTTTTGTACCTAAGTATTATGATAATTAGTTATGTTGTAACTAAATGATCACGCTAAACAACTCGAATTAACGCAACATGCAACAATGCAAGCACCATTGTTTCATTTCTGTATATGTGCTGTTAATTATACAACTATGCTAATTTTATAGGGAATTAAAAGATAAACATTAGAACAACATGTCATCATTGTAACATCATTAATACAAAACGCTATCAATATTATTTTATAGTATAAAAACATTTACGAATTACGTGTTTTTATAATACCTGTACATTTTCCTGGCTTCTTAAATGTATGGTCAGTTCCAAAATCATCAGATTTAAATGTAAACAAATGGATCAGGAAACGTACATAGGTACCTGTCGATGCTAATTTGTTATGCCACTTACAAATTGATTGACAATTACTTGAGTGCTTTGTTTTGATTATTTATTTGAATCCATAACTTATTTTTTTTAAGATGTTTTTCATTTGACGATTGAGGTTAATTTTTAACCGACTTCAAAAAAAAACGACGAGGTTCTCAGTTCGTCGGATTTTTTTTTTTATGTTCCCCGATTACTCGAACACGGCTGAACTGATTTGAAAAATTATTTTTTTGTTTCAAAGGATATTCTTCCAAGTTAGTTCCACTGTCATTTGGTCACGATCTGATGATGGGATCTTGGAGAAATCGAGGGAACTCTTCAAATATTATAGGCACACCTATAGCGATTTGGGTATTTTTTATACTAAATCGTGCATTTGCTCTCGAAAAGCACCATTTGGTGAAGTGGAACTGATAATGAAGGACACAGATGGCTACCGGAACTAGGTACTCAATAATATGTAGGTATTTCACGGGTTGCGATTCGATTACTTTAAAACGGTTGGTAAGCAATTGATGCTCGTCACAATTCATATGGTGCAGTGGAGCTGATGGTGACTTCACCATTAGCTCCTGGAGAACTCCTCAACAATTAAAGTCCCTGCATCGGGAAAAGCAATACTTTGTAAAAGGTTATGAGTAGTTAACATTAGGCTAATTAACTTAGATAAATTACAAAGCAACCCACTAAAAAGTGAAAAAAAAATTATCCTAAATACAACCGACTTCCAAACTACAAAGTGAAAAATAACTTTAATTACGGAAGTCGGTGGCAAAAAACTTAAATACTGATCCAAAAACACCGACTTCCGAAATTAAAGTTCTTTTTCACTTTGTAGTTGAGTTTGTTGAAGAAGTGTGCCTACGCACCCCTCTGCCTAACCCTTTGGAGATTACAGGAGTGATGTTATGTGCTATGTGATCTAAATAAATATCGAGATAGTGCTTATCACCCAATCCATTTGTTCCACCTGCTGAAAATCTCCCACCTGGACATGAGTTACCCTGAGTCCGGAGTCCATTTAAAGACTTCCAGGTAATGCTGGAAGTCTTTAAATGCACTCTGGATTCAGGTACCCACGCCAAAGCATAGGTTACAGAACTTAGGGATGGAAAGTTCAAAACCCACATCAAACGTGTCCTTATCAAAAAAGCATATTATAAGAGTAAAGACAACGGTGAAGACAAGGAAGTTTGGCAATAATTCCTTCTGCAAATGTGGCTTCCCTGGTACCTCATTAACGGCATAACTATGTTAATGTCTATTAACTGCTGCCAAATTACGATGATTATCTTATTTTACTTTTTACATATTTCCTTGACATAATCTTTTTATAATTTGAAATTATATACCTACAACATTCTATTTTTTTTAAATATAAATTAGATTATTACAGCTGTAGTGACAATCACGTCATTTGGTTTAAATAGGTCTTTATTTTTATTATTTTGCTAATATATTCTAAAGATTCTTTTCTTTTAGATTTTGTGAATGTGAGAACATTGTAGGCTGTAGATTTGTGTACGATTTTCTTTTTTGCTAAGTACTACCTGGTAGTTTTTGATAGTCCTACACAGCACTGTCCTCTCATACCTATTAACACTGTAATTTTAAAACATTGTAAAAATCATTTATTTTGAAAGAGTAACCGTAGAGTTTCTTACCGGTTCTTTTCCATAGGAAACGATCTATTGGAACCGTGCACCTAGCTTCTGACGTTTCATAAGTGCCCTTGTAGGTTTATGTGAAATAAAATAATTTGAATTTGAAAGAAAACCTGCACAGGTGTAGATTTACAGATGACTTTTTTTTTGGGTGGGAAATAACTTCTCCCGCTCTGGGAGCTCTGGAGCGGGAGGGCGTGTCAGACTCTTACTGACTAAAACCCACCGTGTTCCTTCGGTTGCCCTGTTGCCGGGGGCCACGATCTCCCTTTCGGTTTTCTTCGCACCACCGGCAGTCATCGGCCCTAAGGGACCCCATCAATTCTGCTGATATCTCTTTGAGGCGCACATGGAGCACAACGCGCCGTCGACCAAAGCTCTGGCTAGAGCCCTCTGCGCCAGATGCAGCGTCGGACTCCGACCCTGCATCACTCCCCTCCTTTTTAGTTGTTTTTTTTTGTTCAGTTTTCTGATAATTGTAATTGTTCCCACAGACATACATAGTTATTGTTCACATACTGGTTCCCACGAGTAATAAACTTTGTATCGTCTCAAAATAGTGGTTCGCAGTAGTAACTAATTAAGCTACCCATTAGTCAAGCTATCAACCTCCCTCACGGTGCGCCGCCGCTTGGAGGGGTGGGTGATTTTTTATAGAGATTTTCTACCTCGCGGCCCGGGCGATTAAGCCAAGACCCTCGACCCCCGTCAAATGCCAGAGACATGACCTTGACAATCTTCGGGGCTACGAGACCAACGGTGGCAGAAGAAAGGGTTTCCTCCTGCCTGCCCGACGGTAGGGTTAGTGCACGCCGAGTCCGTTCCTCCTCAAAATGCTGCTCAACGTGTGCTCTCTACAGAGTACACGTTAGAGCGTTCCTCCGACAGAATATTGGCATACCCGACAACGAGACCGCTTTGGCACACAGTACCTAATGGGAAGACATTGATGACTCCGCCCTGGAGTGTACGCTACTGGAGTAGATGGACGCTACTGAAGGTGCCAAGATCGTAGCCAAATTCTGGGCTAATTCTATTTAGATGGCTTCGTTCATTCGAATTCGCCCGGTCCGGATATATCTACCTACATATGCCATCGACACGCTAACAATAAGAATAAATATCCTTGCCCACATTGTTAGATGATACGGGGTTGTGCATTTTCTCTCATTTTGGCGTATGCTATCATATTACGTGTCCTTGGTTCCGTAGCTACATTAAATTGTAAGACAGAGCATATTTAGTGACAATACATTCTGGCTTAAATCGAAAGACATCCACGAACTTAGTAAAGGAACCTATTTTACAAAACCTTACACGATCAGAATATTCTTCAGTCTGATGGTTTGCTGTTTTACTGCAGCTCTGGCCGACTTATTAAAACTGGGTGCCTTATTAGCCATCGAATCTTATAGTGAAATATTTACAGAATGATATCTTTAAAAATCACAAAAATTCTCAAATAAATCCTGTATCTGTTCGCTCTGGGTTTTTTTTTCATACTTAATGAGCATTCTCCTTTTGCACTATAGTTTTATGTAGCGACAAATGGTATTTATCACTAACATACGCACTTAATAACTTCTTAAAGTGACAAGGTAAATAAGACAACACTTGGAAAATTCCCAACCTAGTCGACCGTGACCACAAATACTTAAAACAAACAGAAATATGTAAACGTACGTGATTAGACTACAAACTAAATCATAAAATGTTACATCCTAGTATACAGGGTTATCTATGTAATATAGTGCATGTCTTATCTCGATTTTTGCATGATGAAGACAAAATATGTAAATATTATGCAAAGTATATATTATGAATCTCCCAAGGTGACCTACCTCTGAGAATGTTTCTTAATTAATTCGATAAAATTACAAACCAACAAAAATCTAAAATATTTTTAAAAAAATTACCAAAAATACAACTGACTTCCAAACTATAAAGTGAAGAATAACGTTAATTTCGGAAGTCGGTGTCTTTGGATCAATCAGTATTTAAGTTTTTTGCCACCGACTTCCCAAATTAAAGTTATTTTTCACTTTGTAGTTTGGAAGTCGGTTGCATTTTTGGTATTTTTTTTGTTCACTTTTTACTGTGTTGATTTGTAATTCATCAGTTCCACTTTACCAAATGGTGCTTTTCGAGTACAAATGCACAAGTTACTATAAAAAATACCCAACTCGCTTTAGGTGTGCCATTTAAAGAGTTCCCTCGATTTCTCCAAGATCCCATCATGAGAT
Source organism: Omphaloscelis lunosa (assembly GCA_916610215.1). Classification (NCBI taxonomy): domain Eukaryota; kingdom Metazoa; phylum Arthropoda; class Insecta; order Lepidoptera; family Noctuidae; genus Omphaloscelis; species Omphaloscelis lunosa. The sequence continues at coordinate 9,054,971 of OU744255.1, forward strand.
CGAGACCTTTCGAACGAAAAAAGAATTTTTCATATAGTAATCGGGGCAAAACTAAGAACCTCCTCCTTTTTTTGAAGTCGGTTAAAAATATCAAATAGATTAATGGTTCTGATAGCAAAATGATCTGTAATCAAAATGACACTAGCAAAATGTCAGCATTTTGTAATTATGCCAGCCCATCCCATCCTTGATGTCCTCCCTCCAGTTGACGCCCTAACCCGAGGTTCGTACCCCACAGGGGGTGCCCTTGGCGAGCGTTCATCTAGTTTTAATTAGCATAATTGAATAATCCCTGGCTGGAGGTTTTAAGTGTAGTAGCTTAAGGCATCCACAGGAAAGCCCGGTTAAGTAGTCATGATCTCAGAGGCCAACTACGAGATGCCCTACCAAACTGCTCGTAGGACGATTTGCTAATAAGACATTTTACTAAAGTGTCGTTTTGCTATAGGACTTTCTGATATGGAGGGGTTCTACAGTTAGTCGTCTTATATTGATAGAGATACAATTGTTTGAAATGTAGGCATCAATTTATTAATTCTAAGACAATACAGCTTTCTTCAACTTGATTTAATTCAACGCTCAGAAGCTCCACTTTGTAAATATTGTTTAATGTTTTCGCCTACCAAAATTAGGTGCGTACCTATGTACCTAGGTTCAAAAAAATGATGTATGGGCGTCACGTTTTACAAACTAAAATTAATAACAAGCCTTTCAAGTTTACCTAAACTAAAAAACACGCTGACTATTATTTTCCGTGTCTCTAACATTTCATGGTCAAATAAGAAATTAAAAATAACACACGAAAACGTCAGAAGTAAGAAAATAATAAAAATAAGATCAAGTAAATATCCACTTAATTTAAGAAGTAGGTAAGCAAACAACCTATTTGAAACTAGTCACGCGCTAAATAAAATATCGAGATTTCTTTATTAAATTATAAATAAGTTTAATATTACTTAAAATGTTATACATTTATGTGTATAATATGTAATTTAATTTTATATAATATTCTGTAAGGGATAAATTTAGAATAAATTTTCTAATTATTGGTAAAAACCGCTTCAAAATGAGTTGCGTAGTATGGAGGAACAACGCGGTCACACAGACAGACACGAAAAGTGACTTAATTTTATAATAATTATGTATATAGAGAGATAGAGAGAGATATAGAAGATCGAGGTTATGGCTGCTTAATAAAGTTAACGTCAAAAGTTTAAAAAAAAACTTTTTACAAAAAATACAACCGACTTCCAAACTACAAAGTGAAAAATAAATTTAATTTCGGAAGTCGGTGTCTTTGGATCAGTAATTTAGTTTTTTGACAGCGCCTTCCGAAATTAAAGTAATTTTTCACTTTGAAGTAGTCGGTTGTAGTTTTTGTAAAAAAAAAACATTTTTTAGTGGGTTGGCTTGTAATTTATCTAAGTTACAATAGCCTAATGTCAACTGCTCATCAAAAATATCCAAATCGCTATGGATGTGCCTGTAATATTTGGAGAGTTCCCTCGATTTCTCCAAGATTCCATCATCAGATCGTGACAAAATGACAATGGAACCAATTTGAAACTATACCCTTTCAAACAAAAAAGATTTTCTCAAATCGATCCAGCCGTCTTCGAGTAATCGGGGATAATACAAAAAAAAAAAAAAATCCGATGAACTGAGTCGGTTAAAAAAGGGTCTTTAACATAAACTGTTGCAGTTATTATATTGTTTAGACTTCATATTGACGTCGATATGACCTAAATCAGTTGATATCAAGTCTAAAACATTTCCTTCTAAATTTGTAACATTATTCAATAATTAGTATTAAAAAAGAAATAAAAGTTCATTCAAGCAGACTTATAGATACGTAGGTATTTTAAAAACCGTCTTAAAAAACTTCATAATATTATCCGTAATTTTTAATGCTGATTAAAATAATTTTTATAAAAATTTAAATCAGCATATATGCTAATTAAATTTTATGCGGCCATGTAGCTGCAGCTGCAAGGTCAATAAAGGTGTTAATTATAAACAAGGAACTATTAAATTGATGATGATCTAATGTTGGTATGCAAGATGAACAAATTATTTAAAATATGTTAGTATGTTGAATATATATTACGGTTTACATTAAACACGATTAAAACATCGGGATTTAAACTGAAACTTAAACTCAAAGCATTTATTTCAAATAAACCAATAACAGGCACTTTTATTTAATTTATTTAATAAACGTTATGCACAAGTAAAAAAAATACCGTACTACTAAGGCGGACTTAATGCCTGAGGCATTTTCTACCAGTCAACCTTAAGGTGATTCAGAGACAAAACATGGCAGGTGCAACATAAGGAATTGATAACACGAAAATAACTATACAATACAAGAAGAAATACATAGATGTATACATACATAACTATAAACAGAATAAACTTTGTCAGGAGAAATAACGATCGGTAGAGGAGAAAACGAATCCAGCAAAAAAGCGCTGTGATGTTTCTGCCAACTTCTTACGTATATGCTCACGTGCCTTCACTTTAAAAGACAACCGACTGGTAGAGGTAGGAGGTTTTCAAAGGTATAGCATTCCAAAGAAAGACCACTTGGACAAAGAAAGAAGAATGAATAAAACCAGAGCGATGAGAAGGACATCGTAGAAGACGATTGTTGGTTGAACGACGATTTTTACTATGGACAGAGCATAAGTATTGAATGTGGGAAGTCAGGTAAGAATAATCCAGTAAGTAATAATAATAGTAATAAGTCAGGTAATGTTGATACTATGTACAATAGTACACTTAGGCAGGGACTCTACGCCTCAAAGAGATGTCAGCAAAATTGACAGGGTCCGCTAGGGCCGATGCCTGCCGGGGTTGCGAAGAAAACCGAGAGAGAGATCGTGGCCCCCGGCAACAGGGCAACCGAAGGAACACGGGTGGGTTTTAGTCAGTAAGAGTCTGACACACCCTCCCGCTCCGCCCAGAGCGGGAGAAGTTATTTGATGATTTCCCACCCAAAAAAAAAAAAAAAAGGTAAGAGTAAGGGGTTTGTCGAGAATAGAGAACAGCCTTTTGAATTGCCAAGAGGTCGGTCAGTCAGGAAGATGAAGCTAGTTACTCATTTTCATATGTAAGTTTAATATTAATGTATACATAACATCACGCCTGTATTCCCCAAAGGGTTAGGCAGTGGTATACCTACAGTACTCCACATTCGTCAGTTATGTTTAAGTCCTACGTAATAGGGGGAGAGCCATCAACCCGGGCTCAAAATCAGACTCCGGGCCGCTACTGAGAAATTCCAGATAACAAAACACAATAACACTGCCCGACCCGGGAATCGACCACTAGACCTACGAGGTTGTCATTAATGATAGCAGAGATTAATGTATTATCGCATAAACCTGCCGAAAGAAGGAAATGGTAGGAACTATCATTGCATTAAAATATCATTGCATTACTCAAAAGAACCAGGTTTTTTAGCCAAATTTTTGACTAAAATAGAAAAAAAAATATGATAGCGACACAGCTATTTGTCCTTTGCAATACTTAGAAAGATAGTACATAACAATATTATATCTATCTCTTGTCAAATACAAATTATTAGCAACATAATTGTTGGTGTCAACTAGATGGAACAGATTATTATTGAATGTCCAATAATACAATGTCATATTTAATTCAAATCTTAAGTTATTTTCTTCCTGTGGCAAACTGTTACTATATGGGAATGTAAACAACCCAATTTTTCATAAACTTAGATTACACAATGTTCTATAATATAGGAGCAATTCTTCTTTGTTCACATTTCCCCTATTACCCATAAAAATTAATATATTCCTACCAGATGAAAAAACACTGTAACACTTTGCCCAACCCGGGAATCGACTACTAGACCTACGAGGCAGTAATTAATGAGAGCAGAGATTAATGTACTATCACATAAGCCTTCCGGAATAAATTCTCGAAATAATGGTGATTAAAATTCGTAATGTAGTTTAGAAGAACAACGCAGTCATACAGATAGACTTTTTTTTTTTGGGTGGGAAATCATCAAATAACTTCTCCCGCTCTGGGCGGAGCGGGAGGGCGTGTCAGACTCTTACTGACTAAAACCCACCCGTGTTCCTTCGGTTGCCCTGTTGCCGGGGGCCACGATCTCCCTTTCGGTTTTCTTCGCAATCCCGGCAGGATACAGATAGACATGAATAGCGACTTCAATTTATAATATGTATAGATTATGTTGTTTATCTAGGTACATAATCTGTACATCTTTTTTATCAGTTCAAAAAACAATAACGTACAATTTATCGACAGTAATCATGATTATTATTAAAAATATACCTTTAAATAAAAGTGTTAGGTGCTTATTAAAATAGGTATATATAATACGTATATGTTTTTCGGTATTTTGCATTTGTTTTAAAAGTTGTCAGTTGATAATGGTATCTAAACATTAAAAAGACTGCATACAACGCAATCTTTTTAAAAGTTCTTAAAAATATTAATCATTCAAAGTAAAACATAAATTAATTAATAATAAACTACCTAATCATTACCCGACACCGGTGGGCTACTATTTCAATATTTTTGAATGTATTATTTTATTAAATATTTAAATTAATTATGTTATACAGGAAATAACTACCTAATCATTAAATGAAACATTTCTTTTATAAACATTTTCACACGGTACTCTTTTCACGCTGTACTTGAGACTCAATATACATTATATAATTTATGATTTTTTATTTTAATATAATAAAATTATATTATTGCACGACTCATGGTGCGAAGCATTAGAGAGTGCTTTGCGATCGAATTTGTTTTGCGTCTTTTCTGCAACTGTTTTTATTTTTACACTCCTGCTATTAACAGAACCTACTTAATTTATATACCATTGTATAGATAATTTAATGGAGATGAATTATTTCCTTTTAAAAAAATTATTTAATGCAGCAGAAACGAAAAAACAACAAAATACTTTTTAAAAAAATCCCGTCGATCACCTGAAAACATTATAGCTTACGAAATAATCAATTAGTTGAGTCATTAATTTTTAACCGTATTGAAAATTGCTCTTTTATTCAAAATAGTTTTTTTTTTATACGATCAGCTGAGCATTATGAGTTGTGCACTTTTGGATTTTCTAAATTTATTAGGTTATATTTTCAATTGCCGTTTGTATAATTGAATAGTAAACAAAATTTATATATAATAAATAGATATACTTAGATACCTAATAAATTAATTAGATATGTAAAATAATTTTACGATTTACTAATGGTAAAAAAAAAACACTTACACGCTGAAAATATAACTGTGATTTGCGTTAACAAAATAAATGTATTAAAAATAGCACTCATTGCGATTAACTAAACCCGTTGCACAGTCCGGTCAAAAGCTCAGTCGGAATACAAATCACTTGAAACATCGCCTCATGTTATATATAAACTTTGAGCAATGTACTGTCAAGGCCAATCGTTAATCTCATCATGGTATAATAATAATATAATTATTACAATATTCACTGATTACTGATGTATTGCGAGTCTTTGTCAAAAAAACTGGTACATTTGACCATCATTAACGTCATAAGTTTATTAAAGTTAAGGGACTTAACTAATAAGATACTTAATAGGTGCCTACATTTCAGGAACTGATTAAACTGGGCAGTAGAAAAAACCGGCACACGAAGGGTTCCGCTTCAGTTCTACCGCACAATATTTAACACTACATTTGAAAAAATACTTTAGTTTAAAAAACACGTTTCTTGTATTTTTCTTATAAACCCCATTTAATTTTTAACTTTATTTTATTTTTATTGTTTTATGTTGTAGCCGCAATAGAAATACACAATTCAACTGTCTATCTATTGTATACATTTCAACTGTCTACGTCTTTTACGATCATGAACCTGCTGACAGACAGACGGATGGATGGACGAACGGACGAAAAGCGGAGCCTTTTTAATAGGGTTCCGCTGGGCACGATAACTCTAAAAAATGAAATCGAAAAAAATAAATCCAGTCTTTTGCAACTTGTCAAATCTCTCATGCCTGCCTACATTAGACTTAATTAGTGACCGGTTTGAATCAGAAAAGAAGGATATAGGTACGCTAACATTTTGAAATAAGCATCAATCGGTTTATGGCGTTACAAGCTTTTTGCACATACGCAAAAAGCCGCTATAACAAACGTGACCAATAAAACTTTAATCATAATAAAAATATTTAAACAAAAAAGGGAGTGAGTTATCGCATAAAAAGTTTTAAAAAAAATCTCTAATTGCCACGTGAATAAAAATACCAAGATAAGAAGTTTAAACCTTACGTAGTCTGAGGATGACAGTGAAATACGGAAATTATTTTTCAAATACGTTTTTATTAGTACTGGGTACTACTAAATGGGTTTTTCACAGCGACTAAAGTAACCGTCATGAGAAGCTATAAATTTTGTAAACAAGTGTTCAGGAGTTCACAACATTTGGACCAACAAAAAAAAAATGAATTTGTTTAAGATTTAATAAATTATTAAGTAACAAATATTAATTAACATATATTATTTAAGAATAATTATTCGTCAGATTCAGATGTTTCCATTTCTGTGTCAGAATCAGTGAAATGTATCACGAAGCTGTCTACAGTTTTATCAATCATCTCATCGATTTTGGAATAAAAATTATCGTCTTCCTTGATAACATGCTCCACACAACGCTTCCAATTTTCCGAAGTAATCTGCTGCAGTCTCTCTTGTAATCATTGTTTTACCTCTTCAAATTTAAAATTTGTATTTTGTTTACAATCCCTGCAACGGACGCGTTCCGGTACCAAGAAACACAAACGATAGCGCTTTGCGTCGTTAAAATATGATCCGACTAAATTAAATAGGTTGTTACTTTCATATAACCCGTCTATATTTCATGTCGATTGAATATGGTCAATTTATTATTATCTCGCAATATAAAATGTTTACTTAGTAAAAGATGTTTGTTTACATAATTTATAGCTTCTCGTGACGGGTACTTTACATCATTTTACAAAGGTTAAAGTACCTTTGTAAAATGAAGGTAGTTGATGTTTCCATACATTTTCGCTATGTTCGCCTACCCGGATTAGGTACTTAAAAAATAACTTAAATTTCGGAAATCGGTGTCTTTAGACCTATATTTTATTTTTTGGCACCGACTTCTGAATTTTAATTCATTTTTCATTTTGTAGTGTTTTTTTTTTTGGAAGACCGTTTTTTTTATATCATTTTTTTTTATACCTATTTCAAAGTCAGTCCACAATTGACGAAAATATCGATGAACAAACATGAAAATACATACAGACGAACATCTCATCCTCCTCCTTTTTTGAGGTTGGTTAAAAAATGATCGCGTCACATTTTGCAAACTATTATCTCAGACCAAATAAAAAACGTCTATTATAAAAAACAGGCTTTGCAAAGTGTGTTTTCAAGTATATCTAGAATTAAACATAGCTACGCGCAGACTATTACTAAATTTATTTTCCGTGTATTCCTGACATTTCATGGCCAAATAAGAAATAAAAAATAACAAGAAAAAACGTCAGAAGTACGTGTCATAAAAACTGTGTCAAAATCAAATCTTCACACAAACCACATTAATAATGTGAAATATTTTGAGCATGGCTCGGATACCAGTTAAATTTTCAAACATGGGGCAAAAACCTTTACATTAGATTTCGTTCGTAGAAACCGGTTTTTATTAACCGGTTTTGGAAGAGTCTTTACATAAAGGTTTTTTTTTCGGATTAAACGGTTTAGAGCAATATTAACTGGTTTTTTGTTTAGTGTTTATTCAGCGTGGCATCCTCACAAGTAGTCACAAGTTGCAACGCGTTTACCGACATGCCGCTCGTCGTATAATTGGTTAATTTAGGTTAAAATAAAGTTCTTATCACGTTCACGTTCTTAAGAAAAGTTCGGAGTAAAACCCGAATAAATAAAATTTTAAACCGGTTCCGAGCCTTGATTTTGAGTACTTCCACTTTGCCCCACCAAACTGCCCCACTGTTGCGGCAAAATGGAATGCCTAAAATTTTGCAGTGTAATCTACCCCACTGGTTCGACTTGGTGAGAGCAGATTCCACTAGTTTTAAATCTTGTGGATTCTGCCCCACTAGAGTTGGCACCCTAGAATTTGTGTAGGTGCTCGTATATTATATTTATTTGGAAAAGAAAGAAATGTAGATCTAAGTAAAAATGTATTTATTTATTTATTATTAGGCTCCTCAACAATGAGTACACTATTGCTTTATAATTAGTACATTGCAAACTTAAGTCTAAGCGCCTCATTACTTATAGAAAAGCACAGCATGCACTACATTATGCGCAGATAATAACATAATTAATTAATTAAAATAAGTAATACATAGTTTAAATTAAAATAAATTATTAAAAGTTAAATCGATTACAATAAATAAATTAAATTACATAGAATAAATTAGATTAGATTTTAAGTTTGATAATTTTTATAAAAGATTTGGTAAATATTAAATTTTATACTAGAGACACCCATTAAATGGCAAGTGAGGCTTTTTTTAGAGCAGGTACTGATGAATGAAAAAGGTCAATGTCAACTTCGTGCTGTTTGTATGTAGCATACATTCTGGACAACGGACAGTATTGCCTTAAGTTGGTATGACACCTTGGCATGCAGAAAAGCCTCCTATTAGAACTTCTTGGCAGATTACGTGGCACATGGAATAATACCCTACTGAGCAAATCGGGACAGTTAAGAGAGCCTGTAACCAGCTTCTTAAGGAAAACCACTTCTAGCATTTTCCTGTGTTTCTCCAGCGACACCATCTTAAAATACTTCAGTCTATCTTGGTACGAGTTGAGTTTTTTTCCCATATTACTTTTATAGGCAAGATGCCATAAGAACCGTTTTTGCAGCCGTTCGATGCGCCCGATGTGGATCTTATACTCAGGTGACCAGACCACACTGCAATACTCGAGATGGCTTCTAACTAACGAGTTGTACATGATTTTTTTAATGCTAGGTTTTTTGAAGTTCTTACACTCTCTCATAACGAAGCCAAGCATCTTTGATGTTTTTAATATAGTTTTGTCGATATGTTCTACAAAACTTAGCTTCCTACCTAGCTTTTTATCGAGCTGAACACCTAAGTCTCGAATAGTTTCGACTTCCTCAAGCCGCTCACCATTCAATTTATAGACTGACTGTATGATATTCTTTTTTTTTTTGTGAATTTAATATGATGGCATTTTTTTACATTCAAAGACATTTTGTTGTGCTCACACCACATAGTCAGCTTGATAAGTCGCTTTGAAATAGTACCGAGTCCGCAGGGTTTTTTATAATATTTATGGCTTTGAGGTCATCAGCGAATAAGAATATGTTCGAGAAGCATTTGTAAATGTCATTTATAAAAAGAATGAATAAATGTGGACCCAAATGAGATCCCTGAGGAATTCCCGACGTTGCAATGTACGAATCTGAAGAGCAGCCATTTACCACAACCTTGAGCATCCGTCCAGACAGATATGATTCGAACCAACTAGAGAGGGGGTCCGATACGCCATTCATTTCAAGCTTCTTGACGAGTATACCATGGTCTACCGTGGTAACCTGGTACCGTGGTAACGGATGTAACTAGGACCTGGTAACGTTAGACTTAGGTAGTGCATAGTTAGGTAGTGAAAATAATTGTTTGGTTATTTTTATTTAGGTAAGTATTTCTTTCTGGAAGGAAACGGGTTGTAAATCACACATTAATAATAACATGATTTGTAACAAGTAAAATAAAATCGTAGTAAATCCTTTAGTGTATTTACTTAATACACTAAAGTAAACCTTTAAAATCACAGATATACAATCATTTGTTCTTATTGGTTCATTAATGTTTCTCATACTAAGTTCAAAATCACAAATTAAGTATGATTTGTCCCCATAAATAGAAAACGAAATTATATTAATCATTCTAACCATTAGTACTTATAATAATTAATATCATTTCGTTTCGTTTTTCCAATCACAAAGAAACAATTTAATTACATATTATTATGGCGTGATTTGGACGGTTGGTTCTGCAAATATTTAACTATAGAAAGTTTTATGTCTTCATGAAGAAGACATCAAGGAGTCTTAATAAACTGGGCTGTTTTTTTGCTAATCTTTTTATTAAGTTAATATTCGAAAGCATTGGTTGATTTTATTCCTTGCAGCCAATAAAGTAGTTTAGGCGTTGTTTGTAAATCATTTAGTTGTTTCTTATTTATAAGGTAATCAAAAGACTATTTTTTCATGCCAAATAATGACTAATCTGTCAACTCGTGTGACTCTGAGTTCAGAGCTTGGTATGGCAACACGCCGTGTTCGAGTTCGCGACAAATCAATCGGCATCCTGAGGATGTTTCGGTGAAAGGTGAAACACGTGTCGATTTCTTTCAGGGTTTTTTATTTCTCTTTAGCTTTATGGCTCTCTTTAATAGCTAAGCGGAATAAGTTACTAAATATATCCACGTCTATTGTATTTTATAATGGATTTCCGCAAGGTCACGCCTGAATCAATTAACTCTTTTGTACTTTTATTTAAATACACTAACTAGGTTGTACTAAGGCTAACGTTACCAGTCTTAGTTACATTTTTATTTAGATATACATTTCTTTCTTTTCCAAACAAATATAAAATACGAGCACCTACACAAATTCTAAGGTGCCAACCCTAGTGGGGCAGAATCCAAAAGATTTAAAACTAGTGGAATCTGCCTCACTAAATCGAACCAGTGGGGCATATTCCAGTGCAAAATTCTAGGCATTCCATTTTGCCCCACCCGTGGGGCGGCTTAGTGGGGCAAAGTGGAACTACTCAATTTCTGTTGACATTGTATAATTATAGAAATTGCACAAAATAAATAAAATAATTAAAAATGTAGAACTTGTAAATTGTACGATAATTATCCCATTTATTTCGGGGCTTTTCATCACACAGTAATTTTAATTTCAAACGACGAAAAAATTAAAAAGTAGTTAAATACACTGGAAATAATACTTCGATACTACTTTAAAAAATGGCAGAAATCATTCCATTTTATAAGAGTAAATTAGCTTTATGTAAGCGTTTGCGCAATTATATCCTTGACTGTAATCTGGGCGATGAAAACTAAGCATTTCCTGTTGCGTGATGATTTGATGAATCAAGGTAGTTTACTTTACGTTTGATAATTTATTTATTTTATTATTTATGTACATACAGTAAAATACATAGGGTAATGACATAATTATAATTTGAGTACAAAGGTACTGCTTATTTCTTAAGAAATATATTTTAATTTTATTTTTTATGTTATTATTACTAGCTACTGTTGGCCACGACTTCGTCTGTGATCCAGAATAAAAAGTCTTCACCCAGGTCATGGTTTATCTGTGTGCCAAATTTCATCCAAATCTGTTCAGTTTTAACGTAAAAGCGTTGCAAACAAACAAAGTTACTTTCGCATTTATAATATTAGTTAGGATTATTTATTATGAATTATTTTAATATAGATTTATTTATTTATAAGAGGGGCTCGTGGCTCAACAATAACAGCCGCACGGTTCGATCGAAGGTTAAATTACGCTTGCTTCGGTCGGTTCGTAAATGGGTTCATTTCATATTGAGACTCCTCCGTGCCACGGAAAGCACGTTAAGCCGTTGACCCCGGCTGTCATAAGATAGAGATCTTTAACAGTCGTTACGGATACTCAGAAGCCCAAAATTCTGGCCCACCCAGTTGGAATGTGGAGGACAGATAGTCAACCCATGTAAAATCCTGGTATTCAACTGCATCCAATTAGACCGGAAGCCGACCCCAACATAGTTGGAAAAAAGCTAGGCAGATTGATTGCTTTTGCTTATTAATGATTTCGATTTTTTTAAATTGCGACTTGCCTTCACGACTTTGCTACGATCCAAGTTGGTCTTCAACTCATAATGGGTAGTCACACTGACTAAAGACTTCAAGTGATGGTTCAGGAATGCGAATATTGGAAAAATATTTTGTACCAATCTAATTACTTTCTTAGACTCTCCTTCATTGCAGTCACCAAGATAATTAGGCAATTTTCTTAAATTATTAGATATAATAACCTAAACGTTAACGACATCGTGCGGTTTCAAACGACGAAAAAATTAAAAAGTAGTTAAATACACTGGAAATAATACTTCGATACTAAACGTATACTTTAAAACATGGCAGAAATAATTACATTTTATATGAAAAAATGTCTATTATGGCGTTGTAAATTAGATTTATGTAAGCGTTTGCGCAATTATATATAATATATAAATTATATATTTCGGTTTGAACATGCTAAAACTGCTACCAGTTTTAGCATGTTCATACCGAAATATGTACAAAATTTTGATTGAAAGGTCATAGTTCTTGTACTTAAAATGTAGTTTATTTTTTAAACCTACCCCTCCCTTTTTTTTTGTATTTATAGATGCAATATAAAAAAAAAAAATTCTACGAATCTAACGACACCTCACATGTTAAAATCCATCAAGCCGTTTAAGCTACAGAGCGTGCCAAAGAAATAGACATAAATACATACATACTCTCGAAAAACATTACCCTTCTTCTGGGGCAGTCGGGTGAAAAGCTTGATTTATACATCTGCATTTAAAACAAAACTTCAAGCATTCCTATTAGATAAGTGTCTCTACTCCTTTGACGAAATGTAATATTAGGTATTACCATGCGTTGGGAGTGGCGCGACGAGACGATCGCCGGGGCTTAACTCCGCTGCCGCGAGAAATCGCGGCACAGCGGACAGAGCTCAGGCGGGATCTCCTGGCGTCATGGAGAATGCGATTGTGCAACCCAGCGCTGGGCACGCCACAATTGCGGCAATAAGTCTCCTCTTTGAGGAGTGGCTAAAGAGGTGCCATGGCGTCCTCACGCTATTTCCCACCCAAAAAAAAGGTATGACCATGCGTTTGCTCCTGTCGACTCAAGTAGGTATGTTAATAAATTAGACATTATTTTTAAAAGACAAATGTATTATTATTCCTATTATTTATTTGAGTTGACATTGAACTATTTAATTTGATTAAATTTTTTAAATAATTTTCTATTCCAAATCTTAAATTCTAAATGAGTAGACATTGAAATTTTTTATTGTAGTTAATTTTTATATTTAACATGATGTTAATTTTGATGATGATGTCAGTAATGTTATGAGTTTTTAAATGTTTTACTTGTATTATGAGAGGTAGATTGATTTGGGGTCAATGAACTAGCACGTATATATTAGTATGGATATGCCTCCGGGATTCCGGGATTTTGAAATTATTAAGATTTTTTTAAGGAATTTCAAATGTTGTAATGTGTAAAATAAAGAATACATCAATATGAATAAGAAATGTTCAACCCTTTTGCTGTTATTGCATTGAATGCGAAAAAATATTAAGAAGTATAATAATATATTTTTATTTATTTATTCAAGAATACTAACAATTACAAGCAGCAGATAATATACTTACAAGAAATAACTATTAAATTAGTCATATTATGTAAGTTTCGAATGAACGCAAAACAGTAAGATAATAAACTGATTTATTACTTGATAAATAAGAAAAAAACAATTTTAAATGTTTATCTATCGCATTCTATAAATTTCTAATGAAGCAGTTTAAAAATCCTTATTTTTACAATATTTGATTCAATCCCGTAAGTACCAAAATGAAATCTCGGAAAAAAGGCTTATCCATGTTATGATTTCTATGACTATTCATGATGCGAGTACGTAAAATCAATCTACCTACTCCGATCACTGATCATGAGTGTTATTTTTCTTATTTTTTGTGTCACAGAATAATTCAAACACAATGTAAATTTTTTGTGAATAAATAAATTGAAAATTAAATTGTACTAACTTCACATAAGTTCTCACGGGGATTTAAACAGAATAGATCGGCTGGCCAACATTTTACATACACACATGAACTCACACCTTGTTCCCAAGGGGGCAGAAACTTTACAATCTATTACGAACCATAGATACCACCTACACCTACATATTCCAACGCTAACATGGTATACAGAAATATTACGGTTTTCTTTAAAAAATATAATGACCTCCAAACACAGGCGCGACACGACAGCGCGAATTTACTCTAGTACTTAGAACAATTTTTATAAAAACTTCATGGAAATTATTCTACCAAAACCGCGTCGGACTGTCGCATCGCGCCTTCCCGCCAGAGCCTTAACTCGGCAAAATTCCCGGCGGCTCAGATGTATCTTCTGTGTTTGTTAAAGTAATACTTCAAGCAAACATGTCTGGAGTATTTTTCTAGCAAACAAAATTGAGATTTACGATCCAAGTCTACTAGATCTTTATATATTTTTTGTATTATCGCCTCTATAAATTATAATTTGCGCTGTCTAAGTGAAGGATGAAGTTGAAAACGGCAGGCGTGCCCATTATGTATTAACACATTGATTGGGCTAGGGCTAATGATACATAGGTATATAGGTTTGAAAAAAAAAAAAAAAAAAAAAAAAAAAAAAAAAAAAGTGTAATGAAACGGAACAGAGACAAAGCTTCTAAAGAGCGTGCAAAATGTATACCTATTTTGGTAGGATTGACGCAGGAGGATGAATTTAAAAAATTAGAACGTTAATCAGCTTACGTGTTTTAATTTATAAACATTTCTAGCTGCGCACGCGGTTTCACCCGCATAAGTCTCGATCCCGTGGGAATATCGGGATAAAAAATATCCTATGTATTAATCCAGGTTATGAATTATCTGTGTGCCAAATTTCATCTAACTCCGTTCAGTCGTTTTTGCGTGAAAGAGTAACAAACATCCATCCATCCTCACAAATCACACACACACACACATTAACACACACACACACACACACATTCACAACACATACACACATTCATAATATCATTCATTTTGTATTTCATTCTCACATTTATAATATTATTATATAATTATATTATATTTAGTAGGATAGTAGGATTATTCAATCAATGATAGGTTGGTACCAACATAATTCAAATCAAAAACACTAATCATCTGGCATTAAAATTGTAAAAAAATGTTTTCGGATAGTCGTAATTTTTTGTTGAACGCACCTTTTACGAGATAGGTGGTACCACTTACTAAAAAAACATTAAAACATTTACGATCAATACCAAAACTTTGTTGCACCACCGGCTTTTATTTTTCTTTAAATGTTGAGAAATGAGGTTTCTATCTATCACAATAAAAATAACAAATTATAATCAGGTTCAGTCATTTAAGCCATTTTAGGGAAACCCCAAGGGTATCAAACGGGACCCTGTTAATATCCCTCCGCTGTCTGTCCGTCCACCTGTCTGTCAGCAGGCTATATCTCATGAACCGCAATAGGTAGATAGTTGAAATATTCATAGATTATGTATTTCTATTACCGCTATACAAATAAAACAAATTTAAGGAGGAAATATTATACAGTGGTACGGAACCCTTCGTGTGTCAATCCGACTCGCACCTGGCCGTTTTTTAACTATCCCTAGTGAGATAATTAAAAAATATTCCTTCTACTATTATACACACAGTAATCACTGTACTGGAAACTATATTAACACGTGTTAATATTAAAACACTATTATTCTTTACTCATGTGCTATTTAAATCAAAATGTGAAACATGAAAAAAAGGTATAAAAACTAAAACCCAACTACGACAAAAAATTCAGCCAAATAGTTATAAACAAGACATAACAGACAGGCAAATTAAAAATCACACGCCGATTAACCTAGCACTTGTGACTCCCGATTTTTTACATAGACACTAATAACAGCGCCTTTATTACGTAGCAGTACCTACCAAAATACCAAATATTTTTCTTTCTTTCTTTCTTTTCTTTTCTTTCTTTTTTTCTTTTCTTTCTTTTTTTTCTTTCTTTCTTTACCAAAATTAAGGTTTTATTTAGTAGGGCAAGTGTTACCACTGCTGTGCGGTTAAATGTACGTCCTGCTTTGGTCAATTAGAATAGTAGAATATTACCTATAAAAACTGGGAACAATAAACCGGACAAGTGCGAGTCGGACTCGCCCACCGAGGGTTCCGTACAAAATTGTAGGTACATATCATAAATAGTTCAGGAATTGAGTCTCGCAGTTTTTTCCGAGTTTTTTCAGATATTCAGTTTCCAAAACCTATAATTACTAATACTGAACGGATGAAATTTTGATTCCCGTGAGAGTGTAGAAATATACGTTTTTTGCAGCATAAACGGCCGTATCTTTTTTTTACATTAACTTATAAGTTTGATTTTTTCAGAGCTTCAAGGGACTGTTGATTTGAGTATATGGTTTTAATTTTCACTCGATATCTCCACGAGATAAAGGGTCTTGACAGACAGACAGACCGACGGACAACAAAGTGATCCTATGAGGGGTCCGTTTTTTTTATTTTATTTTTATTTACGGAACCCTAAAAAATATAGAGGGTGGCGATTTAGTGACCTGCCATCCGTCAAGGCAAGGGAGTGATTCTACCTGTAATACTAGACAACTTTCGCTATGAAACACATATTATACGATTCTTTCATTCATAAAAAAACTTATGTATAGGAACTTGTTTTTTTTTTTCACGAATATGACTTTCATCAAAGGTAGAATCACTTGACGGATTTTTTTTTTTTTTTTTTGGGTGGGAAATCATCAAATAACTTCTCCCGCTCTGGGCGGAGCGGGAGGGCGTGTCAGACTCTTACTGACTAAAACCCACCCGTGTTCCTTCGGTTGCCCTGTTGCCGGGGGCCACGATCTCCCTTTCGGTTTTCTTCGCACCCCCGGCAGGCATCGGCCCTAACGGACCCCGTCAATTCTGCTGACATCTCTTTGAGGCGCGCGTGGAACACAACGCGCCGTCGACCAGGACCTGGTCCTTATCGGACGGCGAGCTACCCATTGCTCACCGCCCGCAAGCCCGCGCCTACGGTGGCCGGAAATCGGCCTGCGATTCCCGACGCCCTGGGCGTCTCCTCCTGCGGCGGTTAGGGTTAGGGGCGTGAGGGCGCGAAATTTGCCTCTCCCTCACGCGTTCCGCCTCCTCCTTCGCGAGCATTACTGCTTCGCAGAAGGAGGTGACGGCCTCCCATTTCCTCTCGCTCCCTACCATGGCCCTAATCAGGGCCGGACGCGAGAGATCACCGCCGCCGATCGCCTCCACGAGGACACGGCGATGCTCCGCCCAAGCCGGGCAGACCTCCACCGTATGCTCCACCGTGTCCTCCGGGCGATCCACACAATGGTGACACCCGGGCGTTTCCTCCCGTCTTATCCTGAACAGGAACCTCCCGAAACAGCCATGTCCGGTGAGGACCTGTGTCAGGCGGAAGGTGAGGACGCCGTGGCGCCTCTCTAGCCACTCCTCAAAGAGGGGACTTATCGCCGCAATTGTGGCGTGCCCAGCACTGGGTTGCGACAATCGCACTCTCCATGACGCCATGAGATCCCGCCGGAGCTCCGTCCGCTGTGCCGCGATTTCTCGCGGCAGCGGAGTTAAGCCCCGGCGTTTCGCCTCCTCGCGCCACTCCCAGATGTGCGCGAGGACCTTTGCCTCCAGATCCCATGGCGATCACTTGACGGATGCCATGTCTAAATTGCCACCCTGTACAACTTTATTAATTTTATTTTAGCTTTAGTTATTCAAATACCTAGATTAAATTGCATAAAATAAATATAATTATCCAGCTCTGAGGTAGGTGGTTATAAGTTTATTTGACTGGCTAAACTTAGTTATTATTTTTACTTCAATTAAACCAATAAAAAGCATACATCCTGAATGTCCACTTTTTGTAATATCTATTCATAGTATTTAAAATGAGTTTTTGTTACTCTTTTAGTAGAAGGATTTATATGCGCAGGAAGTGGCGACGTCTGGTTTTATTACAAAGTTACTGGAACCACCGAAAAGGTCGGATAACAGTGATACTGGCTGGTAACTGTCACTCTAGAGGAGCGGAGCATCGATGGCTGCGAGGCGGCTGTCTCCTGATGACAGAAGATGATGTCTTTATGTGTATAATCTATGATGATGTCAGGGACATAGATAATAGACCTATCAGGGAAGCCGCTATCGTACCACAGACTAAGTAGTACCACGTTTACAACGAACAACTATTCCCACACAATCCTGATGATATTGAAGCTGCTGAACCACCAATATGATGACCACTTCTGGTAAAGGCTATCCTGCGCCGTAATATTCATATTTGTGTTTCTTTTTATAAGCATATTTGCGATACATAGGTATAATTTTAATAATTATTTGATCCTCTAAAAACTTATTGATTCTCTAATGGAGAGCGCCTTATTTAAATTAATGCGCCTTTTTTGTAACTTTCGTGCCTGTTTTAGAATTAGTCGCAGTAACTAATCTATGTCACAATAAAAGACGATCGAGTACTCTGGCGTTTATATAGGTATTAACGTTATTATTAGTATTTTTAGGAAATTTTAATTTTAATTATTTGGGGATCAAGAAAAATACGTTGGTTACTCCGGTTATCCTATTAGTAATTAAGGCGAGGACATGCTAATTG
Source organism: Omphaloscelis lunosa (assembly GCA_916610215.1). Taxonomy (NCBI): domain Eukaryota; kingdom Metazoa; phylum Arthropoda; class Insecta; order Lepidoptera; family Noctuidae; genus Omphaloscelis; species Omphaloscelis lunosa. The sequence continues at coordinate 9,073,541 of OU744255.1, forward strand.
AGAGGCAGTTACCTACGGTTACCCACGGATGTTAAACAAGGGGTTAACAAGAAAAATACTTCTTAAACACACCTATGACTCACAAATAAATATTTTAATTACTTGTAGTGGGTACCTACCTGTACCCTAATTGCGTAATAAACAATCAATAACAATTTGTTTCTATTTGAAATAGATTGTTAATCCATTGCTTCATAAATTGGAAAAAAAAATCTGCGCAACAACGTAAATAACGCAATGAATGTTGTTGAACTGTCAAAATGAAACATATTTGTCATAATCCTTTCCTTCAATTAAATTGCTTCATCCTTTAAATGGCTAATGCAATGTACATTCGGAATTGATATTTTAGGAATTCAACGTGTGTGGCCGTTTGAAGTAATTTATTACGTAGTGTACCTAACCTAATTATATCCTTTTTTAGCGTCTGGAAATCCTCAGATGCCTCTGCTGCCTTAAGGTGGGCGGAGAAGTTTATAAGATTGTCACTGTCTAAAACCACACGGTGTTCTCTCAACTCCCTATGGCCGGGGCGCTAAAGCACTCGCATTTTCCTCGCGATCCCCATTCGGTAGGTATAGCCTCAGAGGGTGACGGTCCGCCTGATAATCAGGTGGACCCCGTCACCTATAGCGTCGTCTGCGGCCGTCACTGTATGGACGAACCGTAAATGTAATGATGACCAACTTTCTTTTCCGACTATACTTACCTAGAAAATAGATATTTATATTCAAATTCTATGCGGTCGCGTGATTTGATTTGTAAGCAAAGTTTTTACAACAGGTAAGACGGTGGATAGGTACCTACATACCCTGAATAACCTATGACAAACAACAATGGTTATATCGGTGCAAAGGTCCAGTCTATAAAAACACTACTTAAGTATTCTCTAACCTGTTCTTCCTATCAAGTTTTTGCTTATCTATCAAGAAAAACACGATTTATTCATTGAAAAACGTCCAACAGCCATAAAGATTAATCGCCGGAGCCTAAAACAGCCGCTTTGGCAGAATCATAATATGATAATATTATGAATCACTCAAACTATCACAAAGTGACAATTCATAATCTGCGTTCAATTCATATTACGCAATTCATCTGTTTGACAGTTTTTTGTACTATAAGGAAATAACATTTAAATTGTAGAAATAAAAAATAAAAATCTCATTTGATTAATAAAAACTATAAAGAAAAATTATCCGATAAAATTACGGTCTTCATTTTTTTTCATGTGGTAATACACAAAATAGCATTCTTGTATGAATTGAATTTGATTCAGCTAAAATATGTGTCACCATAGAATTGCTGGGAATTCAGAAAATGAATTGCTTTTAGAGGAATTGGTTAATGTGACCGTTTTATACCCGCTGATTTCAGAGAATTGCTCATAAAAAATATTGTTTATATGTTAAAAAATTTGCACCCCAATTATACATTTTTGTAGCTTAGATTTAAAAAGCCTTGCTACTTAAGTTACATAACCTAGGTAGACAGACGATAGGCCCACGGTACCTGGAACAGATCAAACTAAGTAGTTTATGGAATAGCTTGGGTGATTATTCCTAGAATTGTTTCTACGTTTTTTACATTGAAACTCAACGTTTTTATCAAAGAATATAGGTACTACTCTCTTACCGAGACGTTTTTTTTTTCTTCTAGCTGGTCCCTTGTCAGCTCAGCTGACTGTCAAAGTTTTTACAAATCAATGCTTGTCACATGTTCATACCATTTATTTATAAAAAAAAACCCGCGGAGAATACATGCTAAATCATGTTATGTTACCGCCTCTAGTCTATAGTAACCTATGTAACCAAAGTAATGAAGTAGACTTTGACAGTGTTGTAAGATGTCTAGCCATGACACGTAATGGACCTATCGCAGCACGATGTAAAAAGCATTGTTTTCGGAAGAATAAAAAAATCATTTTTTAATGGACAAGTTATTTCACGTACCTATCGTAAAAGCTGCTTGCAATACCAACACCACATGCTTGCAACACCAACATTTTAAACACTTCCACACGATAGGCATAACGGACAGTCCTCTGTGCAGGGCGTGCATGGAGGCTGAGGAAACCGTTGCGCACATGCTCTTTGAATGCACAGGCGTCACCCAGATTAGAACAGAAACAGAAACCCTCGGGTCACCCAGATCTTTGACAGATGTTCTGAACAGACCAGGAGTTTTGATTAACTTCTGGAGGGAGGTGGGCTGGTTGGAATAACCCCCCAAGCGGCCGCCATGGCCCACGTACAATGGTCCACCTGACGGACTAAGTGCGGAAACCAAACCCCATAACATAGAACATAGATAGATAGAACACCAACATCGCAGGTAACAACTGCCTATTCATTTGCACCTTCGGTTAACAACAAAACCTTCTAAATCACAAACTAAGCAATAGTATGGTAGTTCCAAAACGAATGGATAATTTTGTAATCTTTTTTTGTTTTTAAATTTAAATAACACTTCATACTACGGTATGAAGTGTTATACCCGCAAGTGATCCGGTAAATCCGTAACAACTTGCAGTAATCTGAAAAATTCTGTCGCGTACAAAATTAAATTTCTTTCTACAGGGCATTAGGCACAATTCTTTTCAATCTCAGTATAATCGCAATTTAATTTCAGTTTCGAGTCGCGACTTCTGTCCTATCTCGTTTCAATGCAAATTCCCGCAAAACGCTTGACGACTGAATTATTTAATCGAACTCGAGGGCCGTTTGAATGGATATTTTTTTCTGGGAATGTTACACTTACATAATGTCTGGAAGGGATACTTTGTGTGGCGGTAAAGGAACTAGGGAAGATTTGAATTTTTCAAGAGAATTTTGCCGTATAATCGCCGTTACCTACCTACCTTAATCAATATGGGTCGCTTTTCTCAAATGTGGATATGGAGAGATAGGTACCTATTTACTTCGTCTTACCTACGTTTTAACTTAAAATATTAACTTTTCTTTTTGCGGCGGGAAAGGGAAACCTTCAACAGGCCCAGCCTTCAGAAAGAAGTTCGAGGAGTGTGGGATTCTTACCTCATTAAACGGAGGAGGTTACACCAGATAGAGTACCATCACTAGAACCCGTGTGCAACGCCTGTCATGGCACGTCCCTCGGGAGACCGACAGAAGTGAAAACTTAAAACTATGAAATAATAATGTTTTTTTTTAAATTAAAATTGTAGTATCAGAAAATTATAACGTCGTCATTTATAAAATAAAATTATTAACACTAGTCTGGCACTCCGAGCAACAACAAGCGCAACACGTCGTACTCATAGCTACAGATCTGATAACATTAGCATTTTGATATTATATCGGTGACGTTTTCATTAAAAAAAAAAAAGAATCTAAGATGCAAAAGCGAGCGAAGCAAACTCGGGAATTTGGAAACCCCGCTCGTACGTAAGGTTCGAAAGGCTAAGGTTATGGCCAACTTAACTTAAAAACTTAAACTGCTGTAAAACGAGTTTAAGCTTTTCTTCATAACTAAACAAAGTAAATGCCGTCTTTGTATATAATAGTCAATAGAAAACAGAACCTGCTCAAGTTGGGGTGCTAAAATTTTCAGGCTCGCTACGCTCGCACTTGTATTCTACATTGTCTTGATTCTCGAGCATTTCTTTATAAGTCGACAAAGTAACTAATTCCTAGTTCTTTTATGTGCACAATTTTCGAGCTCGCTTTGCTCGCTCTGGCATTCTACATTCTCATAGTTGCTTAGGCTTTCCTGTATAAGTCCACAATCTTATTTCTATTTCTGTTTGAAAATATAAAACAAAACCTTACCTATCCGAGGCGGATTGTAAAAAATTTCAAGCTAGTTTCACTTGCTCTTCTCACCCGATATAATGTACTGTTCTAATACCTACTATAAATCAAAAAGTACTGGGACCAATTTGCCCGCATCATTAAATACCCCTCCCCCTCCATGTGAAAGCCAGACTCCAGGCTGCTTCTGAGAAATTCCTGATGGAAAAACCCGATAACACTGCCCGACCTGGGAATCGAACCCAAGACTTCATGCTCAGCATTAGCGCTTGCGATCAGCAATATTTTTCATTTCTCATACTCGGAAAGTAGTGTTTGTTTGATCCGAGTAACGGGTGGAAGACGCTGCTCCCCACCCTTGGGCGGGAAAGACTCATAATAATTGCTTCCCTCTCTAGGGCGTGAATGAAGTCATGGAGAGTGCGATTGTCGCAACCCAGCGCTGGGCACGCCACAATTGCGGCGATAAGACCCCTCTTTGAGGAGTGGCTAGAGAGGCGCCACGGCGTCCTCACCTTCCGCCTGACGCAGGTCCTCACCGGACACGGCTGTTTCGGGAGGTTCCTGCACAGGATAAGGCGGGAGGAAACGCCCGGGTGTCACCATTGTGTGGATCGCCCGGAAGACACGGTGGAGCATACGGTGGAGGTCTGCCCAGCTTGGGCGGAGCGTCGCCATGTCCTCGTGGAGGCGATTGGCGGCGGTGATCTCTCGCGTCCGGCCCTGGTTCGGGCCATGGTACGGAGCGAGAGGAAATGGGAGGCCGTCACCTCCTTCTGCGAAGCTGTAATGCTCGCGAAGGAGGAGGCGGAACGCGTGAGGGAGAGGCAAATTTCGCGCCCTCACGCCCCTAACCCTAACCGCCGCAGGAGGAGACGCCCAGGGCGTCGGGAATCGCGAGGCGATTTCCGGCCACCGTAGGCGCGGGCTTGCGGACGGTGAGCAATGGGTGGCTCACCGTCCGATAAGGACCAGGCCCGGGTCGACGGCGCGTTGTGTTCCACGCGCGCCTCAAAGAGATGTCAGCAGATTTGAAGGGGTCCACTAGGGCCGATGCCTGCCGGGGTTGCGAAGAAAACCGAAAGGGAGATCGTGGCCCCCGGCAACAGGGCAACCGAAGGAACACGGGTGGGTTTTAGTCAGTAAGAGTCTGACACGCCCTCTCGCTCCGCCCAGAGCGGGAGAAGTTATTTGATGATTTCCCACCCTCAAAAAAAAAAAAGGCCGTGAATGAATTTTGAAAATAGAACTAAATTTGAGTAGGTAGTCGGCTACGAAAATTTTTACTAAGGGGGTACACTATCATATCTATGATCAAAGATAAAATCAAATTGTAAAATACACATTTATTTTATACTATCATATTATATCATATACCTATCTACGAAGCTCACAAATTACCCATAATATGTCTATTTTACAATTTAATTGTATCTTTGATCATTGATATGATGTTATACCCCCTTTATAGATAAAAAAATCGATAAAAAAATGCTGCAGTCTTGTTAGTGTATAAACAGCCAGTGTGAATTTTAAAAAATCCTGTAGGCGGGATGACCCGCGGCGGTGACGCGGTGTGTTCCATATTTCAAATTTTAAAAAGACTAATAGGTAATAAAATACTCATGTAATTATTATCATTGAATATTTTAGAAAAACTACAATTTTTAATTTCATTAAATTCGAAATGAAAAGTAGAATGTTTAACACGGGTGAAAGTCATCAATTCCTTTCGACCCTTGTATAACAATCTACTATTTCGACACCCATGGTGACCCCCCAAAATCTTGGGCTGCGACCGCACCTGGCTTATGTACGAAAACATTAATTTGTTGTATTAATCCGACTGGGGTGGTCAATAGGTTGAGCTATTTACTTTGTATGCACAGTTAAATATAGTACTCGTATGTACATTACTGTCGCGGCCTGCAACTGGGGCATTGATGGACGATCGTGAAAATATGGGCCGAGGTGAAGCCGAGGCACACATAGGTACGTGAGTCCACCAATGCCTGGTTGCGAACAAGGCTTTGTATAGTAGGTACTTTTCTCAAATAATGCGCGAAAATTCAAACTCAGTAAATTAATTATAAATTCCAGAATCAATGACGATTACCGATTTTTTCACCCGCCAATAATTATGGTCATTTGTTTCTTTTTTACTTTTAACAGCTCTATTTGCAAGCCAAATCGATATTTAAATAAAATCTTTGTATGTTACCTCCTTGGTTGCCATGTGTTGAAGTAAAAAGTGCGTTCCATTTTTAAATAATACGACAGATATGAGTTTTCATAGTGCCTAATTTATTTGACGGCTAAACACGACAGATGTAATAAGGATTTTCCTCAGAACAATAACTAAAGCATAGAAGGAAGCTAAATTTAACTAATATAGTCGTCTCTGTTTTCTTATACACTCATAACAAGCATTAGAGAGAGACAGATGTAGGTTGCTCAAAATGCAAATCATCACAAAGTAAACGTCAATTTGGATACCTTGGCTACCTATATGGTACTAAGTTTAAAAGCTACTTAACGTCTCAGGTTTTTATCTATGACTTTGTTCATCGCATTTTTTCGTATAATGCTTATAGGCGCATGCTAGTTGAAGTGCTTCGTTGGTTTTACGTGTTTTTGTAAAAATAGTACAAAAATAACAGTGATTTAGTGTAAATCGCAAAGCTTAAAGATTAAATAATGTCCTGCATTATAGTGGGATGTAAATCTCATTCATCACGCAAAGAAAATGATGCGGAAATCATAAGCTTCCATCGGTAAGTAATCAAATATGGTAATTTTGTCAGTTTTGCATTCTCATTTTATGTTATTTTGGCATTATTTCAAATTATTTGAGCTAAGTGTACTTGGTAGTGTTTTGAAATCAATATTTTATGCAATTAAATAGTTCGATTATATGGAAATTATAAATTTTAAATCGGCATATAAGTTTTTGCTATAGTGCTTGCAAAAACAAACTATCGATACAATATCGATAAATACCTACGGTTTTTTTTGTGATTAAATATTTAACAGTTAAATAAATACCTACGGTCTTGTGAGCGAATCGTACGTATGAGTAATGAAATGACAGTGTCAAAAATCCGTGTGGCTCTTGTGTGGTGTAATAATTTAAACTCATGTGTGGCTATAATATTTTTTGTCACTTTCAGATTTCCGTCCGATGTTGATATGAGGCAAAAATGGATTAACGCTATTGCACGTAACAACTGGGAATGGAAAAAACAACATCGTATTTGTTCCAAACATAAATGGCGCAGGTTATTTTAATACGGCAGTGCCATCCTTTCCGGGGCCAATCGCTCTTTTAAAATTATTTAAGCGTTTTCTTGGTAATTTCAATGTTTTAATAATTTATGCTGTTTATAAATAAATATGTTGGTCAGACAGAAGTGAGTTCTTTATTTCACCTTAGCATATTTAGATTTATTGCCATGGAGCGATACCATAAACTAAGAAGTCGATATCGGTATTTATTTTATGCATAGTCACATCACTAGCCAATACTCTTTTGTCTATGACAGCGTATACTTCAAATGTCGTAAAGCACCTTCTATGCTTTAGTTATTGTTCTGAGGGATTTTCATACAAACATTGCCGGCCAGGCGCTCGCATGTATTCGACCAGTTGCACACAATTATCACAATTTCGATTTATCTCGAAGAAGGTTGTCAAAATAAAGTTCGTATTTTGCATGTTTGAGAAAAAAAAAATTAAGTGTTTATTTTTTTTTAAACCAACGTATACTCGTATTTACAGTTTGCACTACACTTAAAAGTTGTCGGTCTGTATCTATTAGTGATTAAACTTACAATAAAAAAATAGATTAAATTGTATAAAACGAGACAAAATGTGATAAAATTAAACAAAATTAGGTAAAATTAGACAAAATTAAATTAAATGATATAGAATTGGGATAGAAATTATTAATAACAATATACACTTTAATTTACTTACTCCAAGAATATTGTACTGAGAGTGTCAATGGACTCCAGGTACCTAGGGCAAGGAGGGGGGAAACCGAATAGGGGGTGAAACCAGATAGTTGCTATTTCATTACTACGCGTAAAGCTGTCTTGATCTAGCTAGTGGAGAAATACACGCAAACGCTTACTCAGTGCGGTTGCAAATGATACTGTGATGGTAACATCACAGAGCGTGCGTCTATAAACGAAAATTAAAAACAAAGGTAATTTATCTAATATTTTGATTTTTTTTAAGTGTTATCATTAACTTTAGCTATGTGCAGTTTATACAGTTGTATTTTTAAAGAAGTTATACATATTTAACCTTTTAAAACAGTATTTGTTGTTGCTATAAGTGTAAACATAACCTGTTAGTTATTGCAATTTCAAACATGGTACCTGTAGGGTACAAGCGGACGGGGTGATTTCGACTATCCGGTTTCACTCTGATTGATTTTATATGAAGATATTGTGGGTGTTTGTTTTATTCCTCTTTTTAATTACTATTTTTTACTTTTTGCAGAGTGCGAGCGTCAATATGCTACGTAAAAAGACGAATAAAGAAAACTATCATGAGAATTCGGAGTGTTTGGTTTGTGGCAAAAAGTACAGTCAAACTAAGTCCACAGATGAATGGTACATTGCACTGCTTGTTTTAAATGGGGTCTCGAAAGTTGCATCGGTTGTTCCGAGCAAGAATGATTATTTTTTGTATGAAAAAACCCGTGATAAATTTGAATATTTAGTTTTATTGATAGTATCTATATTCACCCCTTGAATATAAAATGCCTATCCGGTTTGACCCATAGGGGTGAATTCGGATTTATAATTTTTAATTAAAATTGTTTTATTTAGTAGCTATTAAGATTGATTTCAAACATTTTCATGCCAAAATTATGCAAAAGGTATACTTAAACATTTATGACATTGATTATCTCAATAAATAACATAGTGATTTATTTATTGTGTCTTGATCTTAACTATACGGTGTCCCCCCACCTTCTACTTATCGAGTAGCAGTGTTCAGGAATCTCAGTTTAAAAATCGCGCAAAATGATTTATTATCTAACTACCTACTGTAAGTCAGGTCAAGAGATGTCAGCAAATTACTTTAATTTGCTACCAATCAGTGCGGATTTGCGGAAATCGGAGAATATCGTGATTTCCGACGCGATCTACACACATCAAAAGTGTCTAGGGATCAACATATATTTTTGCAATAACTTTTCTCCTGATTGATATTAATTAAAATTTTCTTTAAGGATTCATCAAATAAAGTGTTTTCGTTTGTCACAGTAACGATAAACCAAGTCACCTTTGCATTAATAAAGAAATTTGCCATTTTCCTAATAAAGGGATTTTTGACATTTGAACCACTAACATTAAAGTTCGAAAAAAAGACTGAAATAACAGTTTTCTTTAAAATTTTATTGGGTAACTTAAACAATTAATAATCCGTGTTTCTACCGCGAACACTAACAACACAAGAACATCGGTTTGGCATACTCAAAATGAGTTCATCCAAATCACGCTGTGGAATGGCCGCCCATGTTCGTTGCAACAACAAAAAAAGGTCTTCTTGCGACTGGATACCCTCCATATTCGGCAGAGCTCTTCTCTGTAGCATATCCCATGCATGCTCAATCGGGTTCAAGTCTGGCGACTGAGCAGGCCAGAGCAGGACATTGATGTTAGCTGCGGCGAGAGTCTGTCTTACAACTCTTGCGGTGTGCGGTCGTGCATTATCATGCATTAACTGAAATAAGGGACCGATTTGCACTTGTAGAGGAACGATGACGTCAGATACAATCGTCTCAGCATAAATTTGAGCGTTGAGGTTGCCTCTGATCCAAATCAACTCAGTTCTTCCGCCGATCCAAATACCCGCCCATACCATGATGGTTCCACCACTATAAGGATGGACTTCCTGGCAGGATTTTAATCGCTGTTGGCGTCCAGGGGTTCTCCAGGGTCGTATACGTCTTGTATCCGGTCTCATACCAAAACGAGACTCATCAGAAAAGCACACGAAACGCCATTGTTCTTCTGCCCAATTTCTGTGTTCAAGAGCCCATTGATATCGAATCCTACGATTGTGCATTGCTATAGGTGGTACCCGTAGCGGTCTTCGGGAATGAAGGTTCACTTCATGCAAGCGGTTTCTGACTGTTTGGTCGCTAATTAAGTTCCCTGAAGAGTGATGAAGCCTCACGGCTAACATCATGGCGGTTATTGTTGGAGCTCTTCGAGTTAAGATTTGAATGTATCGGTCTTGTCTCCGTGTGGTGCAGCGATACCGTCCTCCATGGCGCTCAGCCACGGTACCAGTGCTTCGGTAACGTGTCCAAAGTCGACTGATAACACTCTGACTTGTATTCAGAGCTAAAGCCACAGTACGTTGCCGGGAACCAGCTTCTATCATTCCCACGGCTCTGAGCATTTCTTCCCTGCTTAAATGACGTCGCCGCTCCATAATAACGTTGGTTTTAATCAGTAGTAGGGAAACTGTAGCACTAATAATGTCTTCAATGCGTTGTATGTTTTTATAGGGAAAATATTGACAGCTGATTTTCATCTTTTACTCGAATTTGATTAACAGTTCCTGTTTCAAATTATGAAATGCACCAAAAAGGATCCATATAAATTTATATAATCATAAATTTATTACAAAGCCACATCTCAATCTCAAGAAATCCGCATAAAAATGCTTGATCCCTAGACACTTTTGATGTGTGTAGTTATTAAGTTCAAGGAAATTACTCGTTTCTGCCTCGATGCTAGGAAATTAAAATACCTACTTACTTATTGAAGTGAAACTTCTTTACGCACGCTTGACTTGGGGAGTAAGCTGGCGAACGCGTGGCGTAAGCGTTACGAAAAGTGTGATCGGGCAAGGCGAATGGAAGTTGAGTGGGGGATATTTTCGCACATTTTCTTTCTCTCTTCCTCTCATAGCCAAATACGTTCCGTATATCTAAGATTCATATATATATATATATATATATACATACAGATGGAGCGAAAGAAGTTTCACTTCAGTCGTGTGGTCTTAAGCACACTCGTTTTTTTTTTTTGCTCTATGCGCATCCTGTTCTGACTTGACGTGCTAGCTAGTTTAATAAGTGGCGTAGGTCAATAAAACAAACTTTTTAAGAGGTTGTTAGAATAAAAAACTTCGCATACTATGTAGGTATCTAAACAAACGCGAACAAACAACGAACGACTATGTATGAACGTTACGAAGCAAAAAGAGCCATAGAACAGATTTTGTGGAAGCCAAAAATTAAGGACCCTTTGCCGCTGGTTATAGAATAAATCTACAGCCATTTATCGGGAAATTGTTCCCCGAGATACAATGGTTTGATCATTGAACCCAATTACAATATTATGTTCAATTTCAACCGAAATCAGTCCGCAGTCAGGTTTGCTGCCGCTAGTTTATAAAACTAATAGAATATCCTGTGTAGATAAAATATCTGAATCCAGTTCAAAATAATATTCATAGAACAAGTATTTGCTTGTATAAACGTAAACGAGGCACAAAGAGTATATAAGGATCGTAACAAGTGGCGTTCTGTAGTTTCTGCGTACCCCCAAATGAAGGCGTGAGTTTATAGATGTATGTAAACAAACGCGTTACTTCTTGAACTCTCATCATCATCGACAGTTCACAGCCCGACTTCACCCACTACTATCTACGCCTCCCTTTGATTGAGATCTCGTTGCTAGACTAGAATAGGGTTAAAAACTGCCACTTGCTCACTTCAGATGGCGCTGATCTCCAGCGTCTAATAATTTGATAGCTAGCCATATTTTTTTTTGTAAACAAGTGACTTCTTTTACGCATAATTAATTATTGAGCCCAGTTGTGCAGCTGTTTACTGCAAAAATACGGGGACCCATATATTTGCCAAAGATGTTATAAGAAGAAAACTGTGAGAGAAAGCTGTCCGACAAAAATTGAAATTCGATATTTCGTCGAGACGATTTGCTATCCTTTAAGCCTTTTTATTGGAAAAATTGGTTTAGGTACCTATAGGTGATACTCCCAAGAGAACTAAGTCTGTTTTCATTACATACAGGCACTTGTGTTGTAATGTGATATTATGTAAATTATAGTAAAGTATGTGTGTGTTTATATAATCATATTAGATCAGTGCTAGAAGTGCTCTCTCTGAGGTTTTTCACTAAGGAAAATCATGCTCAGTACCCGAATTGCGTAATACAACACAATCTGTTTCGATTTTAAACAGATTGCTAATCCATTGCTTCATAAGTAGGAAAAAACTGCTCAACAACGTAAATAACGCAATGAATGTTGTTGAACTGTCATAATGAAACAGACATAATCGTTTACAAAAATAAGTTACGCAATTAGGCTACTGCTTATTTCTATCGTACGCCTCCAGTCTTTAATAAAAAAACGAACTTAAAGTCAACAAACATAAAATAACCTAATATAAATTATAAAACGTTCATAATTTATTTACTTTTCCACTAAAGCTGCTTTTTTACCAGTGGTAAATGCTTCCCCTGTTCTTAGCTCGTCTTTTAATAGTGTTACACTCCAAGTCACACCCTCTATTCACATATTTATCTAGTTTTCGTATAATTTGTGATCGACGCAAAAATAAACATAAACACAACAATGGCGGTTTAACGACGTACAACTGTTATGAGCTTTCAGTTTTTAACCTCATTGCGTAACACACAGATTTAGAGTAGCATACTAACAATTGCAATGCCTTCATTTTGACAATTCAACAACATTCATTGCGTTATTTACGTTGTCGAGTTAACGAATTTTTAAAACATGAAGCAATGGATTAGCAATTTCTTTCAAAATCCTTCGGATTGTGAAAGAGTTGACGCAATTGGGGTGATGTACGAATGAATGAAAATTTGCAGTGCATACCTACCTCCAACAATTCTAAGTTGTAAACCCTAGTGGGGCAGAATCCAGCAAGATTTTAGACTAGTGAAATCTACCCCACCAAATCAAAAATGTTAGCATTCCATTTTGCCCCACCAGTGGGATGGCTGACTGAGGCAAAAAGGAATAACTATGACTACTGTAAGACATTGCGCCATCGTGGGTCGAAATACACCTACTTAGTTAAGAAAACTGATAAGTTAAGTTTTTGAAGCTTCCTCTTTCTTACTATTTCGCCGGGCCCGACATTGTTTATAATTATCTAATTAAATGTTAAGTTACCACCAAAGTACACATTGTGTACCTAATGCAATAAATGATTGAGTATGGAGGAACCTGTATGAGACTACCGGGTCAACCCGCGATGCCACCGTGTCGTTGCCCAACTTGCTACCGGATGTCTGATACCTTTTTTTTTTCTTTTTCTTTTTTTACATTTATTTGGACACAGTTCGTGAAACACAAATAACAAAGATAAAATATAGAAAAAAGTTTAAAAACAATAGTGTGTGCCTCACGGCTGCGCCAAAAAGATTCATTTCAGCATTAATGCCAGACAGATGCTGTCTGACGCTGGTTTTCTAATGAACCCATAAGGACAAGTGACGGAGAGTACAAACAGTTTCAACATACCTAATACATAATTTGTATAATTAAAAAACAAAAAACAAAAAACTAAATAGATAAATAAGCACGTAATCAAATATAATACAAAAACAAAAAACATACGAAACAACAAAAACTGTCCCAGCAAAAACCTGTTCTTAGCGAGCTATGTAGAATTCGTGCACCGGAGCACTCATATCTCATATCCTTACTTACCTTAGTAGGTACTTCTAGTTCTTGGCTGCAAGTCGGTCACTACCTTACTTACTGCCTTGTCATCACCTCGCCTGGCCAGGTATCTTGCCCAAGTCAAAGTCAAAGACAAATCATTTATTTCAAATAGGCCCATGTATGGCACTTTTGAACTCCATACTACTCCATTCAGAAGTGATCAACTGATAGGTAATTAGTCTTGTTGTGTTACCTAACAATTAATCTGGGTAAAAACTGGCATGTACTTACTGTATTCATAGCACCTGTTCGCGTATGTACCTACGTAATTACGCACGGGTAGGTACCCGTGAGTGCCACGTGTAGTAGCTACTATAGCTACCTAATTATATACACAAATCATACACATACCTATATAAAGTCTATTGAAATCCTTCTTCTTCGTCTTTCGGTTGAAATAATTATGATGATGATTTAATGTACAATGTATATGCTGTTGATGTACCTATTTTAAATAAATAAATATTTCTCTCATTCTAATGATTTTGATTACGAAAATTCTAATGATCTCAAAATTCTAATGATTTTGATTACGAAAGTGAAATAAACAACAAAACAACAGTAACAAATTGGGTGGCAGTCAATAAAAAAATACGTTTCAAAAACCAAATTAATTCAATCAATAGAAATTACAAAAGTAAATCTGCTAAACTGAATATAACCGTGACTCATAAGGAGATTGAAGAAGTAAAAGACAAAGGGAATCACCAGTTTCGGCTAAGCGTGGACAAGATGCCCGGAAAAAAATTTTTTACCAAACAATATTATTCATTCTGAAAGACATATTTTTGCACATCACATAGTAGCCAGGTACACGTACAAAAAGTCGAAATTAAGAATAATTATATCAACTGTATTCACCAGCTATTTTAGTGTATCGCTTATAGAGATGATCGATTCGGTTGCTTTGTATCGATATTCTGCTTCGCAATTAATCATTTCGATCTGAGTATCGAAATTAAATTGCTTTTAATTAATATTTTTTATAATGTTTGCCTTTAATTCAATTCAAATTCTTACTATGGCAAACAGAGTAAAGAATTGAATTGTCGCTCCATGTAAAATACTGGAATTCAACTGCATCCGGTTAAACTGGAAGCCGACCCCAACATAGTTGGGAAAAGGCTAGGCAGATGATGACTATGGCAAACAGTCCCGGTTTTGCCCCAACAATTCTGTCAATGTCAATAGTGATTGAGAAGCGTGTTTATGGCAAATAACGACCCGTCTTAATAGTATTTTCCTGAGATTTTTTATTTTTTTCTCATTTTTAACTAAATACATGTACATAAATCTAACCACTACGATTTTACAGTAATACGATTTTTTGATCCGATACTCAATATCTTTATCAATTAACAGTAGTGGATCATATATATTGATGAATCGATGTGAAAATGAATCAAATCCCGTCGTTCTGACCCACTTGTTTTTATTTTAATAGCAATATCTTGAATAATAAATTATGGAAGTTGAAATTATATTTTTTATCTAGAATTTATGAGTATCGATACATATCAAACATCCCTAACGTCAAGTGAAATGACATCTGACAACAATAAAAAAACTATTCGCTTTGCTTTCGTGCACTGTGGATGTTATTTTGTTTACCCACTGCTTCGAACGTTTGTTTTTCTAATCATGGATTCCGATACCGCTTCTCATGATGACCCGGCCCTACCCTCGGCTACTGAATCTGCACCTTACATTACACCTCAAAGAGATGTCAGCAGAATTGACGGGGTCCGTTAGGGCCGATGCCTGCCGGGGGTGCGAAGAAAACCGAAAGGGAGATCGTGGCCCCCGGCAACAGGGCAACCGAAAGAACACGGGTGGGTTTTAGTCAGTAAGAGTCTGACACGCCCTTCCACTCCACCCAGAGCGGGACAAGTTATTTGATAATGTCCCACCCAAAAAAAAAATGCATAGGTATTTACATACCCACTTAAATACCGTCTTATTTATAGCGCCTGCTTGCGTATGTACGTACACTGAAAGAAATCGAGCCAATCAAGCATGACATTTTGCTTGATAGAAAAAAAAATGAATGAAGCAATCAAAAACATATTAAAAGTTATTATTCAATATTTGTTCTTACAATAAAGTTGAAATGATCAACTCTTCTCGATATTTTAAACATGGCACATCACAGATTCAATCAAGTGCATGATAGGTTCTATAATAATTTATTTATTGTTTTAAAAATGAAGAAATTATGGTTTGTATAACCACAGAATATCTAATACTACAACCTAAAATATATAAAACAAGCAACCTTTTATTTATTTGAATAATGGCACTTTATAAATACAAATTCTTGTATGATTGTTTATGATCTGTTCTCAGTGTTTCAAGTCGAGATTTTTTTTTTAATAATATTTATTCATGACCATAGATACAAGTCTTTCAGTCGAATACATAGATGGGTTTTAACTTAGATGTTTTCAAGTCGAGACTCGTTCCAGTGTTGCCATATATACAGATTTATCTGTATCTATACAGATTTTTCATCACCAATACAGATTACAGATTTAGCATAACTTTTATACAGATTTTCGTCATTTTCGCTTCCTCACATAATCTATGATGAAATGATTGAAAATGTATCTCTTTTTAGTGTATAATAATTTAGTGTTTATTTATTGCCTTCAACATTTTTTTCCCTGTGTTCTGTGTAAATCGTTGTCCCTGGCAACATTTATAGCGTACTGAAGGGATTCCCCGAAACTTATGTTTCATTTCAAACATAAGTTTCGGGGAATCCCTTCAGTACAAATGAATGAACGGAATGAGCAGTATGAAACGATTTGTTTGGTTGGAGTTTCAACTTCTTGTTCTAGTCGAGTATCGCGAGTCGCCAAGATTTCTTGACTTTCTTGTCGATTTTGTGTTGTGACTTGTGTGTGCAGTGCTGCATTCTAAGAAAATTAAAATTGATCACTCTCAGTGTGAAGTAAATAACTTGTTAATATGCTCGCGAAAAAGTCACGGAATACGCAGCGTTTTAATCAGACTTGGCTGGAAGAAAGCAGTTTTAAATCGTGGTTAACAAAAAGTAAAAAGGGAGAAGATTACGCATACTGTAAACTTTGTTTATCAGACCTTGCAATTTTGTACAGATTTTTTGACCGTTCTATCCAGATTTCTCGATCTGGCGTGTGGCAACACTGACTCATTCATTTAGTAGTTCGTTTGGGACTTTTGGGAGTCTAGAAAAGCACGCTTTTGGCGCGGAGTAAATTAATTAAATTTAATTTTAAGTTATTGCGCGGTTACATCCAATAAAACAAAATTCATCAATGATTTTTGTTTTATTGTTTGTAACCGCGCAATAACTTCAAATTAAGTTTCATTCATCCGTGCTTCGTCCGCTCGGTGACTTCCCAAGTTCGCGCCAAGTCGAATCTAACCTGGAACTCGATAAACCCTGTGCTGTGAGCCGTGTCCGTGCTGCGCGTAACTTTTGAATCTAACCTGGAAATAAGTGAATTGTGCTGTGAGTTGTGACCGTGCTGCGCGTAACTTAACTACTTATTCCCCTGCGCCAAGTTCCACCTAACCTGGAACTCAGTGATCCTTCTGTGAAGTGCCCTGTAGTAGCTGTTTGTGATGGAAGAAGTGTCCGACCTTCTCCAGGCTTGGGGGCTGCCCGAACTACGTGCCATTTTTATCAGTAAGTACCTACTTAGCCTTTTTGGCAATGATGATAATTTGTTTTCACATCAAATATTCATCAACGATTATTTTGCAGAAAATGAAATTAATATGCAGGCGCTTTCTGCACTTACCCATGATGATATCAAAGAGCTGATTCCTCTCTTAGGGCCTAGATCCCTATTTCTACGGAGCTGGAAAATGTGGAATTCGGATTTCAAAGCCTCTTTATAGAATACGAGTATTCTAAGTCTTCCAGGAGACTTGAGCAGTATCGATAATATATCTATAAGTGTAAGTATCTGGGTATATACTTACTTACGCTTTGAGGAATCAGGTAGATAGGTACAACTGGATCCAGTTAACTAGGCACCGTTTCATATCAGCCTAGTGTGTAGTGCAGTTTAGTAAATCTATAGAAAAATGTATTTAAATAAAGTACTACCTAGGTATCTAACTAACATAAAAATCTAACTAGGTATTTCAGGCTAGTGCTTACAAACTATCTCATCATAGTGAGGTGTCTTGAACAATTTGAAATTGAATATGAAGTAATATGCATGCAGTACATCAATGTGGTTGTCTACCATATCTACATAATTATGATAGGCATTTAGTTTTTTAATAAACCTCTCATTTGTTAGCGCACATATCTGGACCAGGCTAGATTTTCTATTGTTTCCTAACTAACCACTGCCTCTGGCACAGGACAAGTTACTGACTTAAATTGAACAATTTAATTTTATTACTAAATCCAAACTTCAAATTATTTTAATCAATGTAGCTTATCCAAATATTGATGGTTCGTTTTTTACATTTTACGGGATGCTAAGGTTCACTACAACTTTTGCATTATTCTGTAGGGAAGATCCTGGCCAATCATTGCATGCAATAAAAGTTAGTTACAATTTTTGTGTTGGTTACTTATATTTAATCTGTTTCAGGACATTGTAGTTCAAGATCTTAATGCTGAAGAAAAAATAGAAACAAGTAATGTGTCGGTGGCAGAGCAATTAGAAACAAGAGCCCCCAGCCTTGATACAACTTCCACCACACAACAACACAACACTTCAACTACACATTGTTTCTATGTCATTGAAAATAATGTAAGCATATAGTACATAGACTTATTATTTTTTGTTTTCCAATTATCTTTAAATTTTTTTTAGTTTTGTGGTGTTATGCTGTCTTTCTGTCTGTCATAGAGCTGTATCTTTTGAACCACAAAGGTAGATACTTAAAATTGTCTATGGTCGCTATAACATCAAATAATAATCAAAATAAATATATAAGTTAATGAGAAAAAAAAAATGTTCAGTTGAGTGGACATGGCACATGGCCTCCTTGATCTATAAAAAAATTAAGTGTCTGTTTGTAATTTCAAAATAACAGGTTTTTCTGAATGCAGATGAAAGTATATGCGGTACTTATTTTTTTTTATGTATGTCTTTCTGCCTGTTTGTTCCAGCTAATCTCCAAAATGGCTGAACCGTTTTAGATGGGACTTTTACTGGCAGATAGCTGATTTTATAAGGAGTAACTTAGGCTACTTTTATTTTGACAAATAGGATCATCATTTTGTGCAAAAAAAATGAAATCCTTAAAATCGTTAATACAATCCAATCCAAAGGGAAGTAATATTTTTATAATAATCGCAGACAAAGGTTCCGGGGCATCATACCTAGTGTTACATAGAAACCATGTGTCATTATCACTGAACTGAGTAATTTATAGTGGGTTTTGAGCTTGGTCGCCTATGTACTGTATAATTATTGTAATTAATTAATGGTTCTGTTTTGTTTTTTTTTACAGACTCTTCTGCAATTACTTAAAGAAGATTTTGAGACATCTGGTCCCTTAAAGTTTGTTGGGACATCGTTAGATAATGAACATTCTAGAAATCTAGCTTCTGCTATTTGCAAACAAATATTAAAAGAACACAAAAATTCTAATATCACTAAAGAAATATATCACAAGTGGAGTAAACAAATAAAGGAAATTTTTCCAAATGAGAGGATTACGACGTACTATATTCCACCATGCGTTACTGCACAAGGTGTAACATTCCAAGCCAGAGGCAAATTGATCAGTCAATTACTAAACTTGAGAAAGAAATATCAAAAACAGGGTGTACTAGACATTAAACCGAAGAAACTACAAACTACTGATGAAGCTGTCAGATTATCACCACAACCACTACTACTATCGGTGAATACTACAAATTCCAGCAACGAAGATGATGATATAGCGTGGCTCAAGAGCAGCTCAGATCCTTGGACATTAGTTCTTAGCAAAATGGAAAGGAACTTTACAAAAACGTCTCAAAGCATTAAGAGAGTCTGATGACTACTCAGTCGAACAATATTTCAAAGATTTTCCTGCCTTATAAAAACCCCATGGTTGTTCATTGGTAGGTATCTAGTACTTAAGATACTTAATGTAGAATTCATTGCTTGATTCAGCAATTTATTTGTGAAAACTGTTGGTTTTCACAAATAAATTGCTGGTTGGACAGAAAGACTTCACATGTATACAATTAGTATTGATAAACTGATTAGTGGGTGTGCTGGTAGGAATGTAGGAGTCAACTGTTCTGTGCGCAAATTCTAATATTTAACCTTTTGTTTTAGCTTGAAGAAGACTTCAACGCTTGTTACCCTGAAGAAAAAAACAACTTTTATTTGAATTTCCCATCAGTGAAGAAAACTTTAATTGAACTTCTTAAATGAAGAAAACCTAAAGACGCTTACAGCAATGACGTAATCCATTTGGCAGATGGTAAGTGTTATTTTTTGTCGCCTCGGCGCGGGAAAGGAAGGATAATTAATACTATCAATATTGTGTCTATTTGGTATCTAAGATTGCGGTCAAACGACTAGTCAAATTTTTACAGCCAGTTTTGATTAAGCAAAATTCATATTTCAGATTCGAGTGAAGAGAAAAGTAACCTTGCGGTGATATTGAGTTTGCCAGAGCTGATTAATCCAAGCATCATTGCTTTACCGGTTGCTGCTACCTCTTCGAGCTCCAAACGCAAAACCTCTCCTCCAGCCAAAAAGAAGAAGGTAAATGATAAAAAATGGAAACCTTCAAAAGCCGAAAGTCGCGAAGCTTTTGTCACAAATGTACAAGACGATAGTTACTTGGAATTAGTAATTGCCAAAAGGCATCAAAAGTTAATTGAAAAAGGCTTTGCCCCACAACCATATATTATCATTGTTGGTCCTAATTTATCAAGCGTCAAGTCCTATTTTGTTGTGGTAAACCCCAACACTTTTTATAACTGCCCCAACATCTTGGCATCTGTAGATGCATGTTTCAAACTCACTTGGTCGTTAAATCTGGAATACTCCCCTTCAAGTTACGGCCCATGGTACTTTATACAAAAAGGCTTGTATAAACTATTCAGTCCCTATGATAAAGGCTCAACATCTGTCGAATCACTATTGACAGATTGTAATTTAAGTAATTAATACATATTACCTACTTTTGCGTTTAAGGCGTTTAAGGCTGTTGATCTCTAAACAAAAATGTTATAATTATAAGACTAAGTACTGTTCAACATATTAGCATAAATATCTTTACGCACAAAGATAATGCAGGGTGTGACACGGCTATGCCAACATAGAAGAAATCTACTTTAAATATTGAAAGTAGGAAATTTTGCTGAAAGAAATCTTCATTATAATTAAAAAAACTGCTTTCAAATATTTTTGAGTGGGTTGAGGGGAGTTTGTGGGTGGACAAAATGAAGTCCTCTTTCACCAAAATGTAATTAATATCTTCATAAAAGTAGGTACTTTTCCTGCGTGTGTCATGACCGTGGAACACCCAATATAATAACTACTACTGTTCAATTTAGGTTCCTATTAGCATAAGGATGTTGATTTCTACTCAATGTTAATAAGACTGCTATTGTATTAATTAGTTTATGGAAAAATGTTGATCTCTAAACTAAAATAATTAGAAGACTATTGTTCAATTTATTAGCTTAAAAATTTTGATCTATAAACACTATTATACAGAGTGCCCCAAGGCTATGCCACATGGAGGAATAGTACTTTAAAGATTGAATGTAGGAAATTTTGCTGAAAGAAGTCTTCATTGTAATTAAATTTAAAAAAAAAAACTGCTTTCAAAGATTTTGGGTGGGTGAGCACCCTGTCGATTGGTGTCTTACAAATACAGTGTTATTTTTACAGAGTGGGTGGGCAAAATTAAGTCTTCTTTCACCGAAATGTCCTATCTTCAATATAAAAGTAAGTACTTTTCCTGCTTGTGTCATGGCCGTGGGACACCCAACATAATACTACTGTTCAATTTAGGTTCCTATTAGCATAAGGATGTTGATTTCTAATTAAGGTTAATAAGACTGCTATTGTATTAATTAGTCTAGGGAAAACTGTTGATGTCTAAACACAAATAAATAAATACTTTTACAATTACTTCTGTCATTATTATTTTATCAGAACTTCCATAACCTACAGTACAGTAACTTTTGAACCTATATAAATAAGTGCACGATTTAGGAGTAAATATCTTTCCTGATAGTCTCAAAAAAAGTACTAGAACTAATCAAGTTATCTTGTTTAAAGCTATACGGGTTGGAAGGGACATCGACGCGAAAACGGTTGCCACGTATTCAGTACATCATTCTGAGCCCTAGCCCTAGCTCAGAATTATGTACTGAATACGTGGTAACCGTTTTCGCGTCGATGTCCCTTCCAACCCGTATAGCTTTAAACAAGATAACTTGATTGATTTTATCAAGAGAACTTTCACGATTTTATCAAGAGAACTTGATTGATTTTATCAAGAGAACTTTCACGATTTTATCAAGAGAACTTGATTGATTTTATCAAGAGAACTTTCACGATTTTATCAAGAGAACTTTCACGTTTTTATCAAGAGAACTTGATTGATTTTATCAAGAGAACTCTCATGATTTTATCAAGAGAACTCTCATGATTTTATCAAGAGAACTCTCATGATTTTATCAAGAGAACTTTCATGATTTTATCAAGAGAACTTGATTGATTTTATCACGAAAACTTTCACGATTTTATCAAGAGAACTTGCTTGTTGCTTAATCAACATAACTTTATTGCCCTAATCATATTACTTTATGTGCTCGTGAACAAACAAGTTCCTTGATAGCGGCAACCATTTTTTTGATCAATGTTATCAAGTTTTTTTTTCAGTGTAGGTACAAAGAGTAGGGTAAAAGGTGCTATCAATAAAGTATGTAGATGCCGTTTTTATTACCCAGATTAATTATAAGGTATCACAACAGGACTAATTATTATGTTGTATTTTTTTATTAGTTAGGTATCAGAGTTGTTCACTAAGAATCATGGTAGAATGGTTTAGCTACGATAAAAATAGCAGACATTAAAGTTTTAACGTTAATACGTAAGCAAAATAATTGTCTTTATTATCGGAACACGTGGACATAGCAAACTAGGTGATCCTGTGAGCTGCGATCAATCACAATCTTTTTAATTATGACAGATCAACAACATTAATTAGTTGTTGAGCAGGCAAATTCGAACATTTATGTAGCAATGGATTAAAAAGGGCCTGTGACTAAGTAATAATAGCCGCACGGGTAGATCGATCAGGTTAAGCTACGCTTGCCGCGGTCGGTCCGTGGATAACTGGCCATCTTTACATACCAAGACTCCTCCGTGCCTCGGAAAGCACGTTAAGCCGTTGGTCCCGGCTGTCATTTGTAGATCTTTGACAGTCCTTACGGGTAGTTAGAAGCCCAAGTCTGACAACCAGTCTTACCAAGGGGTATCGTGTTATATAGTAACTAGGTTGTGGAGGTCAGATAGGCAGTCGCTTCATGTAAGATACAGGTATTCAGCTGCATCCGGTTAAACTGGAAGCCGACTCCAACATATGTGGGAAAAAGCTGATGATGATGAAGCAATGGATTAGCAATATTGATAATGTGTTACACAATTAGGGTGCAGATCAATTCTGTAAAAATTTCACTGTGAAAAGTTAGGTGAAGTGAGCTGTCAATTTGTCGGCGCGGTTGGCGTAGTAGTTAAGCGATTGACTGCTGCGCTACGTGTCGCGGGTTCGATTCCCGCACGGAAAAAAATATTTGTATGACCTAGAAGTAGTTATTCCGGGTCTGGCCATTTGTGTATGTGAGTTTAAATGTTTGTAAACGCACCCACAGTACAGGAGAAATTCCTAGTGTGGGCGCAACGTTAAAACGAAGTAAAATATTGTTTTCAGGGGCTCTTGTCGCTATTCTTAGTTTCCAACCTTTGAAATTGCCAGTGTAAATTTGTAATCGTGAATAAAAAACAGTGGCACTCCGGGAGTGCCGACAGAAGTGTAAACTTGAAAAAAATCGGCACCGCGGTGATCAACGCGTTGATGTGTTTTTAATGGTGAAAAGCTAGTGTCATCGCCAGTGATCGGAGTAGGTAGATTGATTTCACGTACTTGCATCATGAAATAGTCATAGAAATCATAACATCGATAAGCCTTTTTTCCGGATTTCATTTTGGTACTTCGGGTTTGAATCAAATATTGTAAAAGTAAGGATTTTTAAACTAATATATTAGAAATTAATAGAATACGATAGATAAACATTAAAAATTGTTTTTTTTCTTATTTATCAAGTACTAAAGCGAATCTTACTGTTGTGCGTCCATTGGAAACTTACATAATATGACTAATTTAGAAGTTTAAGAATATTATCTGCTGCTTGTAATTGTTACTATTCTTGAATAAATAAATAAATAAAAATATATTTTTACACTTCTTAATATTTTTTCGCATTCAATGCAATAACAGAAAATGGGTTAAAGATTTCGTATTCATATTGATGTATTCTTTATTCTACACAATACAACATTTGAAATTCGTTAAAAAAATCTTAATAATTTCAAAATCCCGGAATCCCGGAGGCATATCCATACTAATATATATGTGACAGTTAATTGACCCCAAATCAATCTACCTACTCCGATCACTGGTCATCACAGTATCGCGAAATTAATGGTTTAGTCCCAACTCAAAAATGCCCAACGCACCTAAAGAAATTACCACTTCAAAAAAAAAATAGAGTTAATCCCTAGCATCAGGTGGAATGACAACTCACTTCACTTTTCTGGTGAGATTTTTACAATAGATATAGACCGACTGATGTTGTATACTCCCCCAGCACGCGTAGCGTGACAACCATAGAAACGGGGTTTCTACGAGTTTTTTCGACGGAAGAATAGACAAAATGACAGATAAACAATCACAATCTGTCATTTTGTCTATTCTTCCGTCGACAAAACCCGTTTCTATTGTGGTCATGTTAGCGTGCAAGATCGACTAAGCTACCTACGTCAGTCGTAACTCTTTGATGCAGGAACGGTTTTAATAAAACAACAAAATGAACCACAAAAGTTAGATCAATTTAATTAAGTAATTGTAAATATATTTTTTAATTTATTAGCATTTACCCCTTTTGCCTAAATTGGTCTTCATAATTTACAGTAAACAGACGAAAATAAAGTTCTATGGTACTACAGACCAAACAATTCTAAACAATAAATACAGATTTTATCAAATAATTGAGGTCAATAATATCATATTATAATACAAAAATGGCATATACTTGACTAAAATATAAACTGCATTACGTTAAACGAAAGTTCTTACAAAAAAAAATACATTATTAATATAACTACGTATACAATTGATAATGTATGTAAATCTAAAATTATAGTAACTTTTGCATGTGATGGTATGAACAATGAACATAATAAATAATTATAATTATTTATAATAAATTGCCACAAAAAATAAGAATTTCCCCCATACTTTGTTGGAATTATTATTGGAGTAATTACCTACAGTAAAAATGTTAAAACTATTCTTATATTATTGCGTTAGCTATTATATCACTAGTAATAGTCACAGTAAAGAAAGTTTTAGGGCTTACAGCACCTGTCCCACCGCCGGCGATTGACGAGAAGCGAGTAGAGCTAGGAACTAAAAACGATTTGGCGAGCAACGAGTAGCGTGTGCGTAACGCGCTGGTACCTATGCGTATTTACCAAGCGTCTCTCGCTAAGCGAGTACTCTTTTTAGGGTTCCATACCTCAAAAGGAAAAATGGAACCCTTATAGGATCACTGGTGTGTGTGTCTGTCTGTCTGTCAGTCTGTCCGTCTGTCACAGCCAATTAGCTCCGAATCTAACGGACCTATTAAGTAGAAATTTGGTACACATATGTATTTCTGTGACCCAAACACGGTCAAATAACGTAAATAAATGAGTTTTGAATATGGGGGGTCACTTTTGGGGGCAAACAAGAAAATAAAAGATAAAAGTTTTGCAAATTGTACCGCGCGACATATCAAATGAAAGGGCTTATTGTGAGGATATATTTTTTTTTATAATTTTGTAATAAATATATTTAAAGATATTTAAGAAAATAGATGAAAATTGACCATTCCTCCCTTATGTCCGAAACGACTGAGCCCAAAACTTTGAAAAAAAAAAATACAGTTAATCGTATCTTTACCCATAGATTACCATAGGAAAACCTATAAGAAGTCTATTGTCTTAAAATAACATGGTAATTTTTCAATTGCTGTTGGAATTGTTCTTGGGATAAATTCATCCCAACTACGGAACCCTTCATTGTGCGTGCACAATGAAGGGTTCCGTAGTTGGCCAGCCAAGTGCGTGCACAATGAAGGGTTCCGTAGTTGGCCGGCCAAGTGCGTGCACAATGAAGGGTTCCGTAATTAGCCGGCCATGTGCGTGTCGTTGCGACAAACGAGTACTCGCTGGCGATGTGAACAGTCAACTATTAATCTATGTTTCTCTTTTACATACACGGGACCTACAATCTTTTGTTTTTTCTTGAGCGAGAAAATCGTTGATAGTCGCTTCCTCGTCGCGGTGGGACAGGTGACAGATATTTACACTTGACGACCAAATTGTGTCGAGTGCTTGGCATATTAACTGTACCATTCTAAAATGTTTTTTTTTTTTTTAAGAATTGAAACGAAATGTAATAATACTTTGAGTTATGAATGTGGATGGCTACTAGGTACTAGTAGGGGAAGACTAAACAAACGATGGATGGACTGTGTAAAAGATGATATGGCTGCAGAGTGACTGCCGAGATGACGACTAAAGGTGAACGTCTACTAGTCCGCACCGGCCGCAATGCACATCCAGCAGACAACGTATTGAACGGATTCGCCAATGCGTCCACTGTATCCGAATATTATCTCTTCTTTGCAAAATTGAATATTGTCGATGTTTCAGATTATACAATTCTTAATATCTTTCTACTAATAGAATTAAGAGTGTGTCATCTATTTTACAATTTTGTTTGGCGGTTCTCATCTCAACTATAAACAAAACAACGAGCGGCAGTAAGCGATGCACGCGGTGAACAATCCATGTGACGTCACTGACACGCATCGCATTTTTTGTTCATAAAAGTCTGCATGCGCTCGGTGCATGCGGTACCGGTAGTGGACGCAGTGCTATTTGAATTCATACGAAACAAAAAAAAATCCGTTGCGTGCCGTGCCTGCGTTGCGGCCGGTACGGACTAGTGGAAGTTCACTTTAGACGTGTTGCGCCAACCTCAAATAAATTTGAATAAGGGCAGGAGAATTATGAATTACGCAGTTTTTTTTTTTTTAATCTTTATATGTATGGTCTGCATCAAAATAGCATAAATAGTCATAACTCTAAACTTACCAATTGCAATGGTTTTGTTACTATTAAATAGTCATTTTACAATGTTCAATAAATAACTTTATTCATTTCTGCAATGCAGAATAGTCAAAAAACACAAACATAATTTGTATTGCTGTCCGAATTATTAGCGAATGGCAAGAATTCCAGTCAAAAGTAAATTATTTTTCTAGAATTTAGGAAGCAGAATGAGCAATACTGTATATTAAAAGTACTTGTGCAGCTTCCGAATTTATATATATTTTTAATAAATACAAACTGGTTTCGGTTCCGGTTATAAATTATTAACCGAATAAAATGACTAAACGTTTTAAAAATATTGAAAGTGAAGAAATTTTAACTGCCAGCCAGTTCAATCGTTCTAAAGAAAATATGACAATTCTATGAATAAAATTAAGCGTAGTCAAAATACATTCATTACTAATATCATCATACTATTAATATTAAGTACTTATGTCTACTTATACGTTAGTATTATTTTAATGTTAGCATTTTTCGTCAAATATGACGTAGACACGTCAATGACAAGCTGTCGTTTGTTTTTAGCGATATTGTTGAAAGCATAAAAGGTACAGTATAGTATAAATATTCGAAACAGTCGTCGGATTTCTATCAGTTGCCCTTTGCCCTTAGTGCAGACCGGACGCTCTCAATCGACTTGGAAGTATATAGAGTTGTTAATACTCTTTTAACTTAATGAAATTTATTTTAAAAATGGGACGTAAGCTGCTAAAGTCGCAGGCACGAAAATAGTTTTACAGTTCTATATAGTTCACACGGAAATCAAAACAAAACAATAAAGTACTTAGTTCTGAATTCAAATTATTATAAAAGATAAATCTAATAATTGATGGGCATGGAAATTAGCATTCGTTTGTATTCGGAAATGCGATGATTCCCGAGGGACATTAAGAAAATAGTCAGATTGTACGTTCATTACATGGAACATGACGCGTGACGCGATTGGTAGCAGTGAATTTTGCAGTCTTTGTTTCAATACTAATAGGGTTCAAAATGGCGACAAACAGAGCAGTAATACCAATCAAATGACTGCAAAATTCAGTGCGTCATGTTATAATGAACGCACTGTACAAGATGGCCGATGAATCATGGCCGGTCCGAACTTGGCGCAGAAGGCTGTGCAATAACATTTTTTAGGAACCAAACGGTGACATGAGGCGAGTGCGCGAAAGTTCGGACAGCCTATTTTTGGACTGGCCATGATTCATCGGCCGTATTGTAGGCAATTCAAATTCAATCATAATATTTTTTGACCTACCTACATATTATTTTAGGTTAGGACCATGTTTTTCTAGCTCTAGGCATATTGAGACTGTCCTATTACTAAGAAACGAGTCAATTCAGAGTACGATATAAATTAAAACTTATTGCTTATAAAGTTATAAATAATACTTATAGTACTAATACAAATACTAAGCATGAATACTTATGTAAAGGTATTTGTGACAATATTAATTATGGCAAAATGTTGATTAGAAAGTTTTAAAGGTGCCAGAATACTTATATAATTGTATATATTTAAAAAAAAAACTGTTTGCTAAATAAGAAAACATTTCGTTTAGTACCATATATAGCTACTTAAAAGATGATTTAAACTTTTTTTTTTGTTTATGAGATCATTTCTATAGGATTTTGTGATATGCTTTATTATTTTAATCTCTTGTCTAGAATAAAATATATATTAAAAAAAAATGTTTCCATATTTAGTAGCAAATACTGGTAAAAAATACTTTGATGTAAACAATATTAAAGTTTCAACTTTCGAAATTAGAATAGTTTCATACATATTTCCTTCACAAGTTTCATATAGCATTACTCCATAAAAATTGTGAGTGTAATTTAAAAAAAAGTGATATTAAAAATATTCGACTTACCCTAATACCTGCCTATCTACTCAGACTTATAAAAATAAAACACTACTCTTTTAGAGTACATAACTAGTTCAAATACCACAATGTCCCGAATTTACTCAATTCAGGGTAAAAATACAATCTATCACACTACATTTTTCGAATTTTGGTATGAGTTTATTCAAATTTATTTACAAAGAGAAAATCTAGAATTATTCTTAGGACTCTTTCAAATTGAGCGACAGTTTGCAGCGCTGTTGTGGCTCTGTTAAGTCGCTCGAATGAAAAACTTTCTTACTCTTAATGACATAACACTGATAAAGGCTTGGACCACATTGATCACAATCAGTTTTTCAAACATAATGTGTGATTTTATCATTTCTAACGTGACGATTATTGTCGTGGACCTCCACGTCCACGTCACGGCGTCACGATATCACAGTAAAGTAAAATGTATGGAAATATATGAAGACGCTTTTAAATTTCCGTCCACGATAACGTTATAATTTGCACGAATTTCCATACATTTTTTGGCCGTGGACGTCCACGATAATATCGTCACGTTCGAAATTATAAAAGCGCACAATGAATTAACTTTAATTTTCACCCAACAGTACTCAAATAAATATTGCTATGAACAATAATGAAAACTGAATTAATGTGGTCCAAAAACCTTTTATTAGTAAATTACTTACTTATTAATAACGATAAGAAAATCACACTTGTAAAGACTTTTCAGTTAAATATTAATTGCTTTGAATCAGTGAAAAGGTCTCAAAAATTTGAGTATTCAATTTCATTTTCCGATAACTAATTCACTGTTATTCATTTACTTCACTATCACAAACGATTCATAACTAGTTACCAACAGTGCGTTTATTATAACTTGTCCGGTGATGTGATTGGAAACACTGTTCTAAAATGCAATTGAAGTGGATATATTTAGTAACCTGTTCCGCTTAGCTATTTCTAAAGAGTCTTAAAACGACCCTGAAAGAAATCGACACGTGTTTCACCTCTCAGACTCTTTATAAATAGCTAAGCGGAACAGGTTACTAAATATATCCACTTCAATTGCATTTTATAATGGATTTCCGCAAGGTCACGCCTGAATCAATTAACTATCTGACACTGTTCTGTCAATTGCCTTTTGGAACTCAACTATGCTTGACAAGCAACATGACAGCAAGGGACAAGTTAGAGTGAACGGTCAGTACATAAAAATAAGGTGTTTCAAAATTATCCTTACAAACTTTAAGAGATGCTTTAGACCATCGAACTTAATAACTTTTACTATACGACAAATATTGAAATCGCAAAAAAAAACCAGCTGTCTCATACAGTTCAGAACAGTAGGTATTAAACTTTAGTATGGAAGCACAGATTTATTTTTTCGCGATATCCAATTTGGTTTTAGCGGAAAAGTTATTCAGTTCGATGGTCCAAAGCACTTATTAAAGTTTGTAAGGATAATTTTGAAACACCAACAACACATATACATTCTGTTTATATCACTTATTCAATACAGGGTATAAATCTAAACTTTGAATAAAATTGATAAAATTTGTTCCACTGGACATGCATGTTTGAGATGTGTGCTTTGAGATCAGATCAGAATCGAGACAAAAATTATAAATATTATTGGACAGTCCAAATCAACACCCTGTATACCGTTATATCTTGCACATAGACTTCCGCATAACATACATCAATTGACTAACAACAATGCGCAATGAAAATAAATATTGAGAATATTTTGCATTTTGCGTTCGAAAGCTGCAAATAAATTACGAATGAAAGGCGTCCCTCACTACGCGGCACGTCGCAGCAAGCCATTAACATTTGTATAGCCGGACATGCCGAAGCCTTCCACAGCATGACGTAGCATTCCGCAGTATGCTCAAGTGCCTCGTGATAAATCAACGAAATGTGAGTACTAAGTGTACGAAAATAAGATTCAAAATCATTTCCGCTTAGAAAAACCATTTGCCTTTTGACATGCCGCGCCGTGCCGCCAGGCGAGTGCCTTTAATCTTTAACTTACGAAGATTCTTCTTCAACCAACGCTGCCTGAGACAGTGAAATCTGCTGCGACCTCGGCATTCTTCTCATAAAAAAGGTTTTTACACACGGTGCTAATAAATACAGGAGCACACCGGCGGCTATTATCGATATCGCACATAAAGCCCATTGGGCAGCTTTGATAGATGTCGCTACTTCTGCAACAGGCCTTAAAAGTTGGCAAGTTGATGTGAGTGAGGATGAGGTGTTGTATGGGCCAGTGACGCGAACGTTGGCGCCGCAGCCTGATGTTTGGAAACCTATCCACCCGGCTGATCTATTGAATGTTACCTGAAAATGTGAAAAAAGCATTTAAAATATTTGTTTTTTAACTTAGCTGCGGTTAATGGCAGTTTATGTACAAGTACACCTTTAAAAGATAAAATGTAAAAATCCCTGACGCAAACATTTCTTCAATTCTCTTTCCTACTCCATCACCAGACCCTGTTCACCATCTATCTATAACCTATTCATTGAGACCAAAGTACACAACACGTGAAAAAAACAATTTACTCGGTCCTTGAATCCCTCACTCCGTTCAGGATTCTAATCTAGAATCCCTCGCTGTGCTCGGAATTCTACTCTAGAATCATTCGCTGGTCTCGGGATCAAACTTAGTCCCTCGAATTAAATTCCCTTTTTTTCACTTGTTGTATAATCTACTATTATATCGTCTTGAATTTCACTTGTACATTCTGCAGCGGTTTACATCAATATAAGAGTGACTATTAAATTGTTGACTAATGGCCGATTCCTGATATTGGTTAAAATTTAGACCAATAATGAAGCAAAGACCTCATAGCTTTGCATAGAGACCCTTCCATGTGGAAGTAGCTATCCCAGGTAAATGGTAATTAGCTTACGAAACTATTTATATAGTTTGGTAATAAAAAACGTTACCATGGGTCAGCAAAACGATTCATTTAAGTTTATAGGAACCGAGCGTTATCCTATCCTGCTTAATATAAACGAGAAAGTTTGTGAGGATGGATGGATGTTTGTTACTCTTTCACGCCAAAACTACTGAACGGATTTGGATGAAATTTGGCACACAGATAGCTTATAGCACAATAGCTTTGTTTTTTTTTTATTATTTGTTTTATTTTAATTTTTTTATTGTTTTATTTATTTTGTAATCCCCTAGTGGGATTTATAGAGCCGTAGGTATGTCCGTGGCATCACAGCGGGCCCTATCAGAATACCAGCGCTGCGGTATTTATTTATTTTTAAATATTGCAGCATCATGCTGAGATAGGAGCCTTTTTGGCCTCGCACAGGTCGTAATTTTTTTTTTTGTTAATCTAGAATGCTCCTTATTTATTTTTGTTCATGTTTGTTCCTTTTTTTTTATTATGTTTTGTATTTCCTGTGCGTGTCCCAAATAAAATATTTTCTTTCTTAAAATCTTTTTATTACGATATTTGCACGGGATCGAGACTTATGCGTGGCGCTGATAGCTCATTTATAGATCGAAGTAAAATTGTATTTAATTTATATTTACCTGCAATCCTTCCATTGCAGTATACCCTAGCACAGTCTCCGTACCTCCCGCATCAAGTCCAAGTTTGTAACAATATGTGGACAACGTTCCTGATGTTACACTGCTGTTGTGAACACCTACTACTAACATGTAGTTCTGAAAAGATTAAAAATAAGACATACAATTTTTGATCTACAATACAGATTGGTAAGGTAATTTGCTAATACGAATGTGAATCATATGAAGTTCTTTGGTGTGGCTGGTTTTAATATATAAACAATCGCTGCTGACGAAAAAGTGACGGCACGTTAAGAAAATAAAAAAGAGGATAAAAACTAAGGGTAAAGGTTAAAAAATTAAGGGGCCGTACGAAGCGGGATGCTCGGGATAGGCGGGGTCAGAATCAGGAAGACGGTCAGGCAGGTAGACAGACAGGTAAGCAGTGAGGCAGGGAGGCAGGTAGGCAGGCAGGCAGGTAGGCAAGCAGGCAGTAAGGAGTATGGAGGAGCCAGGCTGCCACACGCCGACCAGCGTTTACCCTGTCGAGCGGAGAGGTGGGTGTGAGAGGTAGCGAGGTAACGGAGGCACTTTGTGGCGCCTCACGCTAGTGGGAGGGTCACTCGTTACGCTGGGCTGTGATGGCGGAGGCCTCTCTCGGAGGGTAGTGTCGCCTGGCGCGACGCCACTTGACGTCGGAGGCCTCTCTTATTTGGGAGCGTGTGCACGCTGCGGCGTTCTACGCCACGCTGCTAAAAGGCTGAAGGACACCCAACAGTAGCCCCTACAGTATTTAAAAAAAAAATGAGTCAAGGGGCAAAATGACAAAGGCCATCAAAAGCCAAATCAAAAACTGAAAAATATGAAGGCCGTTTCATCGTCAAAGTCAAAGTCAAAGTCAAAAATGGTTGTCAAATAACCACTAGCCACTGTGCCTATTATATCAATCTCACTGTGAAAACTTAGGTGAAGGGAGCTGTCATTCTACCTGATACTAAAGATTGTGACACTATTGAGAGCTCACGTATGATAAACACAAATGAAGGTATGATATACACTGGCTAGTCTATAATATCAATCTCACTGTGAAAACTTAGGTGAAGTGAGCTGTCATTCCACCTGACACTAGACTAGCCACTGTCTAGTGTCAGGTGGAATGACAATACCTAGATTGTGACACTATTAAGAGCTCACTTTGAGCTCACTTCACTTAAGTCTTGACGGTGAGATTTTTACAGAATAGATCGGCAGTTTTAGTTACCTGTGGTGGTATCTCCAACGTGAAGTATTGGTTATCAGCATCAGCACTAAGAAGATCAATAGCTAACCAGGGCAATGTCCATACTTGAGGCTCTGGCCAGCAGGCAGCCTGAAATCATTTGAATGAAATCTTAGAATATGTAGTATTTACACAGGCCAGGGCACTTTTACTACTATCAAATATATACATTAATTGGTACCTACCTATTTTAAAGACGTTCTATAAAAATCAGAGGACAATTGGAGAAGTTACACGCTTTTGAAGTTATATTCTTTGGTCTGTATTCAGATTTTAAAAATAAATTAGTCAGCAAGAAAAAAGGATTTTTTTACAATAAGTTTATTGATGCCTATGGATCCTGTTTTTTATAAGGATCAAAAAACTTTATGGGAAGAACTGAGATTTGAGTACTACAAAGGTCAGAAATCGCAAAAAAACAAAGCTGTATTAGTAAGTTATTTTAGTATATTGTGGTGTCTTATGACTTCCACGCGAACAAAGTCGCGGGGAGAAGTTAGTATTAAATAAGGATAAGTAATAAATATTATTCACCTCTCTTCTATTCCAGAATTCATCTAGTATAAGCACCTGAGATTTTCTAAATTCATTCTTTAGTTCGTCCACAACCTGAAATACGGAAAATTACAAAATTCAAACATGGCTGCCGCATTATGACACTAAGGCACGATGTCCAAGACCATACGAGAGTTTTAGAACCTGCAAGAAATTGGTGTGAGAGTTTAGATGGTGAAAGTCCATGTTTTTTGTGTTCGAAAAACATCGACTTCGTCCACTAGGACATCGTGTACAGTATAACTATTTTCTTAATGTCCCTCGGCAAACTTCGTGTTTCGTCAGTCGTCGAATTTCTATCAGTTTCTCTTTGCACTTGGTGCAGACCGGACGCTCTCAATCGACTTGGAAATATATAGAGTTGTTAATACTATTTTAACTTAATGTAATTTATTTAAAAAATGAGAGAAAAGCTGCTAAAGTCGCAGACACGAAAATAGTTTTACAGCTCTATATGGTTCACACGGAAATCAAAACAAAATAACAATAAAGTACTTAGTTGTGAATTCAAATTATTATACACGATAAATCTAATAAATTGATGGACATGGAAATTAGCATTCGTTTGTATTTGGAAATGCGATGATTCCCGAGGGAAATTAAGAAGATAAGACTGTACATAACATCATGCCTATATTCCCCGACGGGTTAGGCAGAGGTGTACCTATAGTACACCCTCATTTCGCCAGTTATGTGTGACATCGTGTAATTCGTGTATAATCTCTGAACTGGCTGTTAAGCCTCTGGCAATAAGTCGAAGCAACAATAAAAAGAGCACCATCTAACCAGTTTTTAGGCAATTTAAATCAGGTATTGCCTAAATTTTATTGTATGCCACAGGGAAGAAATTTGCATCGTGTAATTGAGGCTCTACTCCATCGATTTTAAACATGACGAGAAGATCAATCGTACAAATCAAATATAACTTTTGAATTAATTATGACTTACCTGTCTAAACAATTTATCCGGCAATTTAATCTGCGTAGTTCCACTATCAACGATGCTCTTCACAGTATTCAGTTGGACGCACATATCCTCATCAGGATCTTTCGCCTTATCTTCAACTAAGATCTCCTTGGTTTCAGGGGCCATTGAACTCATGACTCTGATTGATATGACACCCACTTCGTACCAACGTTGGCGTAATACTGGTGTCCGGAATGTTTTATTGGTATTTGAATTTGGTGTGCGGTTATCTGCAATAAAAAAGAAAAAAATATTCTACGTTCACAATTTAGTTTCCAAACATATAAACAGTTGTATTTTTCGAAAAATTACCCAATGTGATGTTCACTTGAATCACTTGTTTATAGGCTTTGGGTTTAGAGTAGAACCACCAAATGATCAGTAAGTACACATCAACTCAAAAGGACTGTCCCACAGTCCGTGTCAGTGTGGGACAGTCCTTTTGACTCAACTGGACACTCTTGAGGCGCTACCTTGAGTTGTGTTCTACATTTAATTGTATATCACAAGTTCAGTTTGCGCTACAATGTCAAAAGTTTTTGTAACTTTTTCAATAGTACCTATTAGACATTCTGAAATCAACTTATTTTACTTACGTTTTTATTTTTATTAATTTATTTATCTTTTGTATAGATTATTTTCTATTTTGTGAATGTGAGAACGCTGTAGGCTTAGTGGACTGTAGATTTGTTGACCATTTTCTATTTTCTTAAGTATCTG
This sequence comes from Omphaloscelis lunosa, assembly GCA_916610215.1. Classification (NCBI taxonomy): domain Eukaryota; kingdom Metazoa; phylum Arthropoda; class Insecta; order Lepidoptera; family Noctuidae; genus Omphaloscelis; species Omphaloscelis lunosa. The sequence goes on from OU744255.1 coordinate 9,109,387, forward strand.
GTACTTATTGAAAAACCTACACTGTCCTCCCATATTATTTTTAAAAGAGTAACTGTGAAGTTTCTTGCCGGCTCTTCTCCATAGGAAACGACCAATTGGAACCGTGCACCTAGCTTCTGACGTTTTATAAGTGCCCATGTAGGTTTATGTGAAATATATATATATGATTTTTTTTTACTTTTTTTCACTTTTTTATTTGTATTTTGTGTTTCTCAAACTGTGTCCAAATAAATGTTTTTCTTTCTTTCTTTTCTTTACACGTTGCGCCGACCTCAAATGAATTGGGATAATGGGAGGAGAATGATGGTGGCATATTTGATATCCTTGCAGACGAAGTTGTGAGCCGAAGCTAATTAAATATACTTTTACTTCAAAGTAATTTCATTTACTTACCAACAACTTTAAAATAACCATAATGCGTTGTATTGGTTGTGCTTATTGGTCCACAGAGTTTCAAATGGAATGACATTGGTTTATTCATGTTACGATCTAGGGCATCCAGCCAGGATTCGACTGAGCCAGCCTTGCCCCATGCGCCTACTGGCATGTAGGCTAGTCCGAGGAGGCCCTGAAAATTGGAAGATGACAGAATGGGATGATACTTTACTTGATTGAATTTTGTTGGCCACTAGACACACTACAAAATTCAATCAAGTACAGTATCATCATGTCATATAAGACTGTAGATTTGTTGACCATTTTTTCCATTTTGCTTAGTACGTGGTACTTGTTGAAAGGCCTACACTGTCCTTCCATAACTATTAACACTGTTATTTGAAAATGTTGTAATAGACAATTATTTTTAAAAGAGTAACCGTGTAGTTTCTTGCCGGCTCTTCTCCATAGGAAACAACCGATTGGAAATGGGCACCTAGCTTCTGACGTTTCATATGTGCCCATGTAGGTTTACGTGAAATTAAATATATTGATTTCAATTATTGATAGGGTAAAATCTGCCTATTTGCAACGTAACGTCTATTCAGCGATTAATTAATGTTTACCTTGGATATGTCCTATTGTATGCATGAAGTTGTTAAAAAAGATTCAATGTTGAGAGCTTGGCTAACTTAGAATAACTGTATTCTTAGTAATGACACTTCACTAGAACATAAAACATTTTTTTTTTGAGAAACTAGTTTCGATTATATCGGCTGGCATAATACTAAACTTTTATGGCGATAGGTTTAGGTTTAAATCGCCCATTATTTGAAGCTCAACAGCATAATTAAAGTAACACTAAAACTTTAATTAATTAACGCAATGGAGTGCGGCGATATTTAAATGTTACGTACATTTAAATATCGCCGCACCCCATTGCGTCTGACACACCCAAGGCGGTCAGCCTTGATAAACGATATTACCATGATAGCAGTAATTCTCATAAAAAAATATAGTTTGTGCCAATCCAAAAGAAGTATATTTACTTATTTGTTCATATCTTTTACTCATTTTACCCAGTTTTTGGATTGTGGAGGTCAGATAGGTAGTCCGCTCCATGTAAAATACTGGTTCCATCCGGTTAGACTGGAAGCCGACCCCAGCATAATTGAGAAAAGGCTAGGCAGATTATGATGACTGGCTGCTTCACTCGCGTAGAGGTCCGAAATATACGTGATAAAAAGTAGGTATCCTGTGTCATTCATAACCCAGGTGTGTCTACCTGTGTGCCAATTTCACCGTTGAAGCGTGGAAAAGGACATACAGACAGCTACTTTTGCATTTGTAACAATAGTATGGAAGTATGGATTTGCTGCTCACCTGCCATCCTGAGGCCTTAGTAAAGAAGTCATGACTGTCTGTTATAAGTGCGAAGTCTGACCGAACTTCTGGTACACCAGTCAGTGATGGAAACTGTATTAAGTCCGATGCTAGGAGCCCTGTCCATGTACCTTGAGTGTATGCGGCTTGTATCTATAAATATGATTTTAAAGATATTAGAAGTCTGTGCTAAAATAGGCAGAATGGAACACAAAAGAAAATCCCTGATTTCCCATTAAAAATGACAGTGTAGGTTTAATTAAAAATACCCAATTCAACATGCAGACATTCCATTCACTTGCTGGCAAATTATAATAAAAAAAATATTCTAATCAAACTTCTCTTCACTACATTATTTATGGACTGATGAATCAATCAGTGATGGATTATACTCAAGCCTTTATCTACATTAAAATCTCTCAAATTAGTTTTTGAGACCGCATAAATGAAACTAAACCTTAAATCAATTAACACAAGGGTTTTACTTACACTGTTCCCACTATTATAAAGACTGCTTGAATTATTTGCATGGAAGTAATTATCACTATCGTTTCGAGCATAAGATGCTAAGGCTAAAGTTGTGCTCCCTGTGTCTACCAATAATTTGAACTGGAAAAAAGAAAATTAAGCATTTCTTAATAAAAAAAAAATAGAGTCATTCATCATCATATAATTAGCTAGTAAACAGGTACTGTTGATTATTTAAGTCTATAGGCCCACATAGGATGACAGACCAAACAAAATCGGACTAGTCTGTAAAAAATTATGGTAGTATAAACTATAGTACTGTTATTACTACATACTGTGGTACTGTACTGTAGTGTTGTGCTGTAATTTATGGTTGTATGGTTTATGCAAACATAAGAAAAGAAGGACATATACCCTCTCCTTTTTTCATTCGGTTAAAAAGAAGTTATGACTGAGAAATATTCAAGAGCGGGCTTATTACAAAATTAAATTAGACCCCACTGCCTTATCTCTACGTTGACGTTGTGGCGGGGCTTGGGCACTCTGAATTCTAGGTCTGTGATGGTAGAGTTAACTTTTCCGAAACAAGTCTAAGTTGAGGAGCCAGACCAAGAGAGATACATAAACCCGCAGGGCAACATGTGGAGAGCTGTTGGGCAGTAGCGAACGCGCAGACGCTATCTCCCGGGAGAAGTCTCTTTCCTCATCTCCACCTTCCCTTTATTTACCGGTTGGAGTGAACCCTGACGAGAAACAGAGCTCCCACCTCATTCTTGCCTTGAGTGGCCAGCTTGAGTGGAGATCAGCAAGAGCAAACATGCTTGAGGAGTGAGGTGGAAGATGCTGGTAGAGATCTTGACCGTACTTCCGGGATTGTCCTGATACCCGTGAAATCATCATAAGTACCTAGGGACATGTTGCCCCCTAGTCGCTATAACCATTTTTGGGGGCCCATTATCGAGTGTGCAATCACCCTTATTTTTTTTAATTTAAATTGTCAAATAACTTCTGCCGCTCTGGTTGGAGCGGGAGGGCGTATCAGACTCTTACTGACTAACCGTGTTCCTTCAGTTGCCTAAATTGCCAGGGCCCACGGTAACCCTTTTGGACAATAACCGTAACCCCGGCAGGCATCGGCCCTATCGGACCCCGTCAGTTCTGCTGACATCTCTTTGAGACGCGCGTGGAACACAACGCACTGTCGACCCGGGCCTAGTCCTTATCGGACGGCGAGCTACCCATTGCTCACCCTCCGCAAATCCGCGGCTACAGTGACCGGGAACCGGCTTGCGACTCCCGACGCCCAGAACGTCTCCTGCGGCGGTTTGGGGCGTGAGAGCGCGAAATTTGCCTCTCCCTTCCGCCTTCTCCTTCGCGAACATTACTGCTTCGCAGAAGGAGGTGACGGCCCCCCATGCACTCTCACTCCGTACCATGGCCTGAACCAAGGCCGGACGCGAAAGATTACCGCCGCCGATCGCCTCCACGAGGACACGGCGATGCTCCGTCCAAGCCGTAGCCACCATATGCAAGTCACCCCCTGCCATTTTATCTGTGTATTTTCATATTTTGTATAAAATATTGGTCAGGGAGGAGCCATAATCTTTAAATAGTCCTAGATAATCAATTCACTTTAGCCACCCAAACCCATAAATCCAATGTCTTTGTTTCCATATCCTGCAATAGTCCTACACTAACCAGGGGTTGTCTTTGGGTGCACTTGCATAGTGCGAACAGGGATAACTGTCGGTTTGTGCCTCATTTCATAAAATTCATTTCGGCCCCTCGTATGCTTTGCAAAGGTCCAGAACTTTTTTTTTTGTGTTTGTCTGTAATTAATGGATAATCTCAAAAAAATCTTTCACCTATAAAAAGCTACATTATCAGCAAGTAATATGGGCTGTATTTTATTGACTTCCACGCGAAAAAAGTTGCGGGCGCAAGCTAGTTTTTAATAATAATAAATCATAACATCACGCCTGGAATACCTAAAGGTTTAAAGGTTTAGGCAGAGGTGTACCTAATAGTACACCCAATAATAATATGAAAATGTATACAAAAGGGGAAAGGAATCATAGGGCATCAAAAAATTCGTCCACATCACTATCAAAAAAAGAAGTGCCCAAATGGCTGGCAGCATTGCCACATTGAATGGCAATGCTAGTTATTAAAGTTAATTGTTATTACAAGGAAGGAAGATTCTGCCAGATAATGTAGAGTTGTACAGATAAACCTTGATTCTTTCTTGTACAACAATGATGACAAGTTCAAACACTTTGGTAATAAAAAGTAAACTGTTAGGACAAACCACAGATAAACACCATTGTGCTAAGCATCATAACAATATCTATATTGACACAAAAAACCTTTTGTTGTCTCTGTCTGTGTAACCATAAACAATTTTATCTAATTGTTCCTTTAAGAAATTCTTCTTAATATTATTTGCATTATTTCATAATTAAAAATAAGTTTTTATGTCAGGTAGTATAGTTTCTGATGTTTTATCTACTATTGACAATGTGATAATTTTAATAATGTGAATTATTTATCATGTTGTATGCTTTTATGCATGCAATGACTTAAGTATACAGCAATAAATCATATCATTGTATCTATGTGAGCCCAATGATGTTATAAGTAAAAAGAGGTGGATCGGTTATAGATGCTCTGCAAGTGGTTCATTTAGCCGAGTTTTATTAATCTTGTTTCTTTTTGCTCCCGATAATTACAACATGCCGTTCTACCTGTCATTTAAAAGTGTGACATTGTGTCGTTCTTGAAGATCTAATGTTGGGTAGGTACAGATGAACATAATAGGGCAAGACTCGTAGATGCACAGAATGCATTTACATTTATTTTTCTAAACAGACATGTTCAAAAATTAAAAAAACTATAATATGGTAGTAACCACACAGAATAATTACAAGCAATAAAAGTGTCAATTTTTTTGTTGCATGATGTGTTCATACTTACTTCCACTACGCCAAAACCTTGCCAAGTTACATGTGACTGTAACCTATATATGACTTTTTACTAATACTATCATTGTGTGAGCCTAATATTTACAGCTGGAAAATGATCTTTTCTATCGATTTTTTTTATGAACTGTTTACTCAGTGGAATTTAGAATTTAAACATTATTAGATTTATAATTAAAATGCTCTCTTTGCATCATCTTGAGCAGGTAAGATGAATAATTACATTTCCCTCCGTGTGTAGCCCAGAACATGTCCATCATCAAGACTAATAAATATAATAATTATCATCAACAGGGTTCATGATTTCAATGCAATAATGTGAAAAGAATTTCAGAAAAAAAATACTTACAATGAGCTCAAAAAATTATAAATACATACCTTAGTTGCAACATCTATTTTTAAGATGTTCCATATGACCTCTTTAACTCTATACTTTATGAAAAAAAAAAACAGTTATGTTTGGATATTGGCCAAATGGTCAGAGGGTCAGTTAGAAGGCCATCTAGGGGTGATGTTGCGGTTCATTTTTAAATTTTTAGTAAATAGGTTAATACCTATGTTTAGGTACCTATAATGTAACATTAGGCACGGAGGCATTCTTGTTTACTTTGACTCTATTTTATTTTGTATTTAGAATCTAATGAGGGACTTTCTGGTCCTTACCTTTTGATGTGGATGTCCTATATTGACTTCTATAGCATAAGCTTCCCCAGCATCGCCGTATAAATTGATTTCTTCACAAAAAGAATAACTCAAACAAACAATACAGATTTGAAAAATAATAAATATCACTGTCATCTTTATTTATACTGACATTATACGACTAAACAATTATGTAACAGTAACTTATATTAGGAATACTGCTCTTCTTTGTATTTATTTGAAAGAAACCTATTCAAATTAATTATTTTATATAAATATTTACGCTGACGCACTCATCACTCATCGGATGACAACAGCTGCCGAATAAACACTGACACTGACAGTCAGTCAGACCAGTGTTGCCACCTTATTTTTTTAAGAGGGGCCACTTACGAAGCTGAAACGGGCTAGAACTGCTAGAATTAGGATGGGAACGAGCTAGAATCAGGAAATAAAAAAGGGCTAAAGAAAATCAACAATAATAATTAAAAAAAATCTTGTATTGATAATGAATTTAGGTAAGTACTCGTACCTTCTCTAATGGACTACTTGATTAAAAATCAAAATCATCCTCAGAGGAATCTGTTTCTTTAGTACTTGAAGCTGCAGCTGTGGATGTTGAGGGTTGCGGTGAATCGCGGATATTAGTGCCTAATTTGAAGGAGTATTTAGTATTGTTTATCCTCTTTTTTATTACCTTATGAGGTAATTGATGAGAACATCAGGTTTGTTTTAAACGTTTTAATACCTATCTAGTCGACATCAATCCTTTTAGTAACATTTTATTGCGATTTTTTGTTTTTTATCAAGTTCATGGAACTGAAGACACACTCCACATCAGCATTTGAATGTGGTAAAGCTAAAATAATCCTGATATGGATTATTTCCTGCTGGGTATCAGTATTTTAAGACAGTTGTGAATTTTTCTTTACAATTTATCATTTAGGGCAAGATTGCCCTTTTCGGGCTAAAGGGATGAAAAACGGGTTCAACCAGGGTAAAAAGGGCTAGATCTAGCCCGAAAAGGGCTAAAGTGGCAAAGTCAGACATAATCTGACAATAACAGTGTTAGTAAAAGGCCGCATTCCGAGTTATGCCTTAATCGCTCACAGCGCTCACACACTCACACAGCACACAGCACAGCGCTCTTTGCATTCCGATTTAGATAGCACGATTATAGAGCTGTCAACATCCGAATTGTTGACAGCTCGTGAACGCGCTCACACTGCTCACAGTAGAGATGGGTTGTAACAGGTTAAACACGATATCTTTATCTCTGTTACTGTTACACAAAAATAATAGATCCAAATATCTGTTATTAAATAACAGCCTGTTATTTTTGTACGGACGATAAATACATATATAAATATCAATTGAATATATTCTTTATTTCTATTCGTTTTAAGTTTTTTTTTTTACAATAGTAACTGGTCAGTAACAGGTAACACAACCTAATTAAGGAGTCACTTTTTCGTAAGTGTTTGTTCTTGTAAGAACACCAACTATATTTTTAGGGATAGTAAAAAAGTGTTTCTCTTTGTAGCGTAAGAGTGAGAAATAAACATATTTCGAAGTAAATAATAACAATGTTTCTCTATTTAGTAAGGGTCATTCCTTAATGAGGAAGAAAGAGAAATTGTTAACCTTGCAATATTTCTTCCTTTGTGTGTAAGTAGTAAGTAACAGCCGTAGTAACAGTCTGTATGAGATTGTTATAATAAATAAATAAATCCTTTATTTCAGACCATGACCATAATAATTACAAGTACTAGGTACTTGTAATTATTATGGTCATGGTCTGAAATAACTAAATATGAGCACAAATAGATGTTTTCAGGATATTTGAATCCCGTTTATCCGCAATGACCTGTAGGATGCTGTTAGTGCTACCCCGGACTCTGCTTAGTAACGACGCGAGCCGCTTGCGCACGATGGCATGAAAGCCGTCTACCCTGGCCTCTGCAAACACCAGAGGCACTACAAAAGCGGGGCAGCCCCAACATCATCCTATATCCATTGTTATATTGGACACGTAGGGTATAATGAATTAACAGAAATAGCCGCGGTAAGTCTTTGAGGGTCTGTTATTTTAAATAACAGATATGTTGTATTGTTAGGAACAATATTGTTACTTGTTATTTTTAAATATCTGTTATTTCTACCTGTTACGATAAATACGCCTCCTACCTAGCTTACAGTGCTCGCTCAACGTCAAAACTTATAACATAACTCCAAACCTTGCACAAGATGGTTGGACTACAGTATTTCTTTATGTATACACCACAAATTTCTTCTTCTTCTTTGGCTAGGTGGCGACTGTAGCAAGAAGCACAATTTAAAAAATGCCACGTTAGTGATGACATGTGATTCAATTAAAAACAAAACAGCACAACTGTCATCAGTGTTGCCAACTCCAAAAGTTTAAATTATGGAGATTCTACGTTGAAATTATCGTTATTTGGGCAAAATTGTCGTACAAAAGAAGGAAGTATATGCCAAGTTTTACCACTAATGGCTCTAGCAGCATGAACATGTTTTGTCATAATTTTATTTTTTTTGTGTTTTCACTGAAAAAAATAATAAAAACTAGAGAGGGAAAGAGAGAGAGATACTTACTTCTTGATGTTGATATTGACAATTGAAATTGTTTTTTTGTATTTTTATCTGCGTTTAGTTTTGTCTGACGAATACGTTTTGTCAATGGAACTTGTTTTTTAGAAAATCGCAAAATTATCGTACATTAGACAACCATTATCGTACCTTTGGCCGAATTTTCGTACGCCCCCATAATTATTGTACGGGTTAGCAACACTGACTGTCATTTTTGACAGCGCTCGCGGTGATATTAATTTAGTTAGGGCATGGTCAGCGTTATCGCCTGCTTCGGGAACTACCTGTGTCGCATAAACAGGGACCCGGACGCTCGGTGCCATCACTGCACTCACTGTCGGGAGGACACGGCGCAGCATACACTGGCAGAGTGTGCCGCATGGGAGGAGCCGCGCCGTGCTCTCGTATCTGAAGTCGGAGCCGACCTGGCGCTGCCGGCTGTCGCTCGTTCGATGGTCGGGAGTGCCGAGTCGTGGGATGCGGTGATCTCCTTCTGTGAAACCGTAGTTTCACAGAAGGAGGCTGCGGAAAGGGAGAGGGAGATCGAGACCACTCTCCTGATCCGTAGCAGGCGGACTGGGCGTCGACGGAGGGCAGACAATGCCCTCTTCCAGCCCCCGTAAACGGATCCGGAGGGATGGCGGACTCGGGGACGTCCGCCACCCCCCATCCAGCAGGACCCGAGGTGGCGGCGCGTAGTGTTCCACGCGCGCCCCTATTTGACGTCGCGGGGGGAGTGTACCACCTCACTCCACCCGCGGGCATGAAGTGGTCCGCAAAAGCGGGCCGGCACCAGTCGGGGATCATGGAAGGCGCACTAGAACCCATGATCCCCGGTCCAAGTGTGGGAAGGGAACACCGGGGTGGTTTTTAGTCAGTAGGAGTCTGACAGAGCCAGACGCCCGCCCCAGGGCGAAGGACATCCATGAGGATTTTGTTTTTTGAAAAAAAAAAAAAAAAGTCAGCGTTATCGCAAGATGGCGAATGACGATTCACGGCACTTCGTTATCGTGTTCACGTTAATGAGATTAAAAACTGAAAGCTCATAACAGGTTGCAGCACTATTGTACGTTTTTAAAACCGCCATTGTTATGTTTACTTTTGTGTCGATCACAAATTATACGAAAACTCGAGAAATATGTATGAGACTTGGAATGTAGCACAAAAAAAGAGCTAAAGATAGGGGAAGCGTCTACCACTGGTAAAAAAGCAGCTTTAGTGGAAAAGTCAATAAATTATGAACGTTTTATATTTTATAGGTTATTTTGTGTTTGTTGACTTTAATTAAGTTCGTTTTTGTTAAAGACTGCATACGATATACGATAGAAATAACCTGATCAGAATTGAAAAACCAACTCGGGCATGATCTCCTTGACTGAAAAACCCCAGAGATAGCACTTCTAAGCACTGATCTAATATGATAATACATACATACTTTACTATAATTTACATAATGTCACATCAAAAGTGCCTGTATGTAATGAAAACAGATTTAGTTCTCTTGGGAGCATCATCTATAAACCACTTTCTTCCATAAAATGCTTAAAGGATAGCACATCGTCTCGACAAAATATCGGATTTTTTCCGGAGAGCTTTCTCCCACAGTTTTCTTCTTATAACATCTTTGGCAAATATATGGGTTCCCTATATTTGCCAAATAAAATTAATAATTTTGCAGAAAACAGCTGCGCAACTGGGCTCAATAATTAAATATGCGTAAAAGAAGTCGCTTGTTTACAAAAAAATGTATGGCTAGTTGTCAAAGGTCACTTCAAATGGCGCTGATCCCCAGCGTCTTACGCTGGGGATTAGCGCGCACCAAATGGCAGTTTTTATCCCCATTTTGTATGAGTGTTAGCACGCTCAAAACGATTATAGCGTAACTCGGCACACAGCCAAAGTTGCAAGGTTTTACCGATTTATTCAAACGCTTTTCAGTTTTTTTTTTACGTATTTAACTACTTATTTAGAATACAATAATCTATTCTATTTTTACGAAGTAATCGTAAAAACTCATGCACTTTATACAGTTAGCAACACTCTATTTTTATTATATCTATGGCAACACTAGGCAGCACTGAACAAAACGCGCGTTTTTCAATGTCAGATTAACTTCAAAGCTCTTGACAGCCTAACGATTCCAACGAGATATTTGTCACTATTATTATAAGAGCAGGATAGCATAATACTCTTAAGTAAGGCGAGAAAGAAATCAAATGCTTTTTATGCTCAAAATAAAAATATATTTTACGTCAAACATTGCGGAGGAGCGATTCCTTCTGATTCTTGGTGAACATCTAAAAAATTTAAAACAACCCAAAAACTGCAGTAAATTTTAACAATGAGTCTTTGGGTAGATAAACACAGACCGAGAGACTTGATGAAACTAGATTTTCATACAGATCAAGCGGTTCGATTGAAGAGTCTAGTTCAGCAAAGTGATTTCCCCCATCTGCTTGTTTACGGTCCTTCGGGAGCCGGTAAGAAGACTCGCATCATGTGCTTACTGCGAGAACTATACGGATCAGGCGTAGAACGACTGCGGCAAGAAACCATGACATTCACAACACCTTCTAATAAAAAAGTAGAAATCATGACTGTAAGTAGCAACTATCACATTGAAGTCAACCCAACTGATGTCGGTATTCACGATAGAGTGGTTATTATGGATTTGGTGAAGAATGTGGCACAAACCCATCAAATAGATTCATCTGGACAGAGAGAATTCAAAGTTGTTATATTGAATGAAGTAGACGACCTAACGAAAGACGCACAGCACGCATTACGTCGAACGATGGAGAAGTACGTCGCAACCTGTCGCCTGATACTCATTGCCAACTCCATTTCCCGTGTCATTCCTGCAATCAGATCCCGTTGTCTGACCATCAGAGTACCTGCACCTACAGAGACTGAGATTGCATCTGTACTCAAATTAGTTTGTAAGAAAGAGAGTTTGAGTATACCACCAGAGTTGGCTATGCGGCTTGCAAAGGCTGCAGACCGTAATTTAAGAAGAGCATTACTAATGTGTGAGGCATGTAGAGTTCAACAGTATCCTTTTACTGCAGACCAAAAAATACCTGAACCAGATTGGCAGCAATTTATCAGAGAGACAGCTGCTTTGATACTTTCAGAACAGACTCCAAAAAAGCTTGGTGAGGTCCGACAAAAGCTGTATGAATTGATAATACATGGTGTACCTCCAGATATGATATTTGGGGGACTTTTGAAGGAATTGGTCCGGAATTGTGACATGTCTATGAAGTGCCAAGTTGCCAGTTATGCTGCAACTTACGAACATAGAATGAGACTTGGCAATAAAGCTATATTCCACCTCGAAGCATTTGTTGCCAAATTTATGGCGATCTATAAGAAGTTTGTTGAAGAATCCATGGGTGATGCCTTCTAAGGGATGTATTAAGAAAAAACTCAATTGTGCCTGTTTTTATATTTAATAAATACCTAAATTCAATTTTACAATTATGTTTTATTTCAAATGATATTACAGATGATGGTTCTGATAGTTGAAACAATTACATGTTGTAATGCTTATAATAATGTTTTATAGGTACTTTGACAGCAAACAATCTAAAATTATCAACTACTGAATGCATCACGGCTGCTGTGATTTCATTTGAAAAGTGATCCAAGATAGATGGTTGGTTCTGTATGGCATCATCAATTATGTATGAATCTTCAGAATCTGTAAAAGAAAAAAAGCTATTAGTTACAAAATGCCTAAATAATAGTATACATTTAATTCCATTTTTCTAATATAATAAATAACCATGATTGTCACTTGTAAATTGTAGCTAAGTTCACAGTTAATGACGGACAAAATGGTGAGTGTACTAGGTACACCTCTGCCCAACTCTTCAGGGAAACAAGTTTTGATGCTATGTTTTATTGTTCCCACTTAATCAGTAATATAAATAATGAGAACAAACAAGACAGAAAATAATAAGTAGTTATTCCTAAGGCTAAAATATTTATCTCTACTACCTATCAAACAAGGGAGAAAGTTCTAACACCCTATTATTTTTATTAGTCTGGGAAGTTCTAAATTAATTATAGGCAACAACTCATTACTTATAGCCAATCATTTATTAACCAACTAATGGATTATCCTTGTTTTGCGCCAGATAGAACTAGACATCTGAAATCTCTAAATAGTTATTTAGGCTAAATGCTATTATGTGTGTAACTACCAAGAATGATAAATTTATGCTTTCAACGGTAGCGATCATTGCGTAAGAAAACTAATATAAATGCCCGTTTTCACTCACTAGGTGACGTAGGCAGCACCTTTGTATCTAAATAAATGCCTGCTGTTGGATTTTCAACGCTCAGCTCAGCACCATAATTAGCTTATAATAATCGCACTGCTGGGACACCTGGCCTCCTCTCTTCGATAGTGTGTGGGCTGTAATCTACCACGTGGGCCCAGTGCGAGTTGGTAGATGTCACATGTCTTCGAATTTTTGATTCTAGGACATGCCAGTTTCCTCGGGATGTTTTCCTTCACCATTTCAAAGCAGTGGTTATGAAATTATATACACAAAATAAGGCGCCTGCCTTGGTTCGAATCCACGACTTTTATCTCGTAATTCGGGGCCATTACCACTGGGCCACCACTCAGCACCAGCAAAGTTGAAAATCCACCAGCGCGGTTTTATTAAAGCATTGATGTGATAGTGTTAGTGAAAACGGGCATTATACTTTTTTGAATGAGCACTGTGATGCTGCACACTGTCCAAAGGTGTTCGCCATAGAATTATGGCTCTCACTCTACTTAATTTTGGCCTTCATCCATTTCTGCCTTTAACGTCAATATTTTTTGTGATTCCGGTTTATTGTTTAATATACTTACAATGTTCATTTAAAACCCTTATCAGTTTGATAAGTAAATACGACTTCGTTACTACATATTATGGCTTTCGACATACAAGTGTATTGCAGGCAGTCGATCCCGGAACAGCACAAACGAAACAATCAAAGCTTACTTGGTTGTAAAAAATACGAAGGGATTCGCATATTCCTGACAGCTATCCTCTCTGGACCAATTACAATGTAATCCTCATTATCTATGCCCCGTTGTATCATGCCCGCATAAGTTATGTTGCTCTCCACACTCTCTGAAATTTAAAACGTTGCTGTTTTTATGTGGGTAGTTGGAAATTACCGAAAGTGCGCTAAACTGCAGTTGAACAAAGTTTAATTGCACGAGATGGGGTGGTGTTAGCGTTTAGGTACCTACATTGTAGTTTGGGTTTATTTACTTTGAACCTGGGTTGTTTGAATTTTGTTACAAATCTAAAATATACAGGTTATAGGTTAGGTACCTACGGCAGCGCCCTAGAAGGGTTCATGTACAAAAACCGACAGTAATCTATTGTAAAATGTTTGATATGCATAGGTAGAGGAACATGAACAAGGCCACCAAATCGACTAGTGATATTTGGAAAGGGGGAATAGTTTCAATATCACTTTCATCCATTACCTCGATTAGGAATCAGGAATCTCAGGATGATATTATAATAAAAGAACCTTTATTCTTTCAGTACATAAATATAATCGTAATTTTTTATGTAGGTATTGGGCCTTTCCTTCCAATAAAGGTAATCATGCCTCCACCTGCTCATTAAGTATCTGTACTCACCGAGTCAAGTTGAAATTGTAAATGCAATAAATAAACAGGAAAGTTCAGATAAGTACAATTACTAGTAAATGCTCCATTATCGGACTATTTATCACTAATTACAAAACAGCTTTTTTTGTCGTCCAATATTATGTCCATAAACCTACCGGTCCCAGTTGCCTCATAACCGGTAACTTGTCAATGAACAAACATCCAGTTTATGTGTAGGAAATCCACTTATTTATTTATAATTCTACATTGGTCTTACTAGGAATAGTGTCGTAGGTACCTATAGTCTTAAAAATATTTCTACCGCGCAGAAATCGAACCCGCGTCAGTACTAGTAGCCAATCGTTCAGCCACTGCGCTAACCAAGCCGTCAAAATGTTACTTTTTTCAAAATTATTGTGGGATTTAACCTCTCTACTTACGAATATCCATTGTAATGTACGCGTTATGTGGTTCTTTTCTTCCAGCCACTTCCATACTTATCTGTCCGGACAAATGCAAGTCACTGGTGAATATCACTCCATTTTTGCCACCTCCCAAATCAAACCTGAAAGAAAACAATAAATAAACAACGTGTAAAAATTTAGTCGAATTCGTTATAATAAAGCTAAAAGAATAAGGATATTAATTGCAAGTAGTGATAATGTATTATTTCTATCTGAAAAGAACCAAAAAGAGTATTTTGGAGATGCTGGGATTTGAACCCAGGACTTTCAGCATGCGAAGCAGACACTCTACCACTGAGTTACATCCCCGACGAGAGAACACGTCCAAATTAACGACTGGTATCCTAGCCAGACGCTGTGTCAGTCATAGTCTCATTCATAATTATTATGGCTTGTCTTTTTAGGCCACAAATCCATAATAGATAACAAACCTTCAAGCCACGTACCTACATCAAACAAAAGTAGGTAGGAACTTTGCTACAAACTGCCCAAAGCCCTCAAATACTTTCAAGATTAAACACCACAAATCTCTTTTACACAAAAACATTAAAGTAAAATCTGTTTCAATAATTATTTAAACCTCCTTCCGACAAGTTTCGTCCACCTGGCGCCGGTAACGTTGACCCTTCTCAGAGAAAATGTCGTTTGCTGTTCGGGTAAAGATAGGGCTATACTGTTGATAATGATGGGATCGATAGGCTGCATGCCGAAGTGGCCACCGTCCATTAGAAAAAAGAACGTCCTTAGACTACGCCTTAAGCAGTCGATGTTGTCCGCCTTGCAAGTGGGGAACGGGAGTGGTGACACTGAAAAAATAAAATTAATTAAGAACTGGTGAAGAGCGTTTTGGAGGTCTTATGTATTTTTTGTCGTTTTAAAAGTTCTGATTCTCAGACTTGTTTGAATAAACTATTTCGGATTTGGAATGAAAAAAAAAATAGAGGTAGGATGCCAGGCAGGTAGTTTGCTTTTATACGAACCCAACAAGCAACTCAAAAATATTTGTCCGACAGGGAATCGAACTGAGGATCTTATGTCCGGTAGCGCTTGCGATCACTAAACCAACGAGAGAATCCATTTCATTAGGCATAGTCTACCGCACGGGCATAGTAACAATTTGACATTGACAGCTGTAAGAGGCTGTTTTCGTAGCTCCACTAGTTATTTTACCGAGACGCGGCGACCGACGTGCGGTTGACTTTACTTTACAAGCGCTTGCCGAAAATGTAATAAATAATGTAGTAGTGGTGGCAGTAGTAGGTAAAGGCCGCGACTTACGAGTTGTAGGTCGTAGGTTCGAACTCTCGCAGGCATTTTACTTTGTGTCTTCCATCACCACTGCTCTCAAAACGGTAAAGGAAAAGATCGTGAGGGACTGTCTTAGAACCAAAAATTTGATGTGACATCTACCAACCCGCATTGGGCACGCGTGGTAGATTAGGTACGGCCCACTCCCTGTCACAGAGAGGAGGCCTGTGTTCCAGCAGTGGGAACATTATAGGAAGATTATGTGTAAACTATGTAATTTATGTAAGTATACGTATAGCCAGTAGGTACAGCTACCTAATTCTGAAAAAAAATATTTACCTATTTAGCTTTAGGTAGATACCTACAAGCAAAAGTTATTGATGTATCTAATCAACCGCCACCCACAACCACGTTAGATTCAGTTCTCATGATGTTTCGGTCGTAAAATTTTATGAATATCAATTTTGTTCCTTCAATAATCATAAACGGAATTGCTTCAATACTTAGTTTCCTGCCATTATCTTATTGTTTTTTTTTGTGACAACGATGTCAATGATCGTTGAATTGAAACTTGATAAAAATGCGGTCACTATACAGTCTCTCAAATAAAACAATAAAGGCTACAATTAAATACTGGTTGGTTGTGCTAAATTGTCAAGGTCTGCCGAAGGTTTCTGTTTGTCCCTTTTTTTGGAATAAATGTCCTTTTAATTATTTTGTGCGAACGGCTGAAGATAATAATGGAGATAAAACGAAACACCGTCTTTATTTATTCCCACGCGAGGTCATTGACACCAGATAAATCACGTGATACAGAGATTTAGTGAAGGGTATAACAAAAAAAAACAGTGGCACTCCAGGAGTGCCGACAGAAGTGAAAACTTGAACAATTTTATTATGCAGGAAATAATGTATCGCACGTTGATGTTTTTTTTATAGTCAAAGTAAAAGCTGCTGTCATAACAGTGTCGCGAAATAAATTGTTTAGTCCTATCTCAAAAATGCCCAACGCGCCTAAAGAAGTTTTCACTTCAAAAAGATTTATGTATTATTTTTTGTGTCTACTTAGGTACGTTTCGAAATAAGTCCCGAGTGGTCTCGACAATTCAAACTCGAAAATTGTAGGTCCAAAAGTCAGCCTCTAGATAATTAATAATAAGTAGGTTGTAACTTGTATGGATAAATATGGTTTGGACGGTGATCGTCGTAAATAGCTGTCAAATATTTACCTGTTTTGATTAATTTGGCAATATTACTGTATGGAATTAAGAAATATGGCTAACTAGGGAACTAAAATATTGATTATCAAATGCAATAATTAATATCGTAACACCGAATATTTAGTTTTAGATGTAAAAAAAGTATTTGGAAACATTCCAAATGCCTTATTTACACCTAAAACGGTTACAACATCCAATTCAATGTTATAATTGCAATTCATTATTAATATTCTTGTTCGCTAGTTAGCCACATTTCTTATTTCCATACAGTAATATTGCCAAATTAATCATAATCAAAACAGCGAAATATTTGACATCTATTTGCGACGTTGCCCACTTTCAGAATTTTACGCTCTTAAACTTACTTCAGTCAGTAAATTTAAAATCGTTGTAGTCAATTAATATACATATCACAAAGTGAGGGCTTCCCAAATTGTGATGTATATCTGTCTCCAATTAGAATGCCAATAAAACGAAAAACAATGTTTTCCTCATTTATATCTTAATTTCATACGCGACAAGAGGACGTCGACAGTTGATTACATCTCTGTTGTTTAGGTTTGCTACCCAAAGTCATAATTGCAAGTAGGTACTTGCAATGATGGTAGCATAATAATTTTAATTTCACTGTAGATGGGTAGGGGCTACAATACCCAAAACGTCTGAACTTTCGCCAAGTACTTAACCCTTAGATTAACCCCTTAGTACTAACCCTTAGATAACTAAACTCATTTCACGGTTACACTATAACCAAACATTCGTCGACCGGACTACGCATTAAAATACGTAAATATCACCTGAATTATTTAATACAAATACGAACTTGTTACATGTCACAAAAATTAGCTTATGTAGGACCTAATAAAAAATAAAATATTTAGAGAAACATTATTACAGATAGTTATTACATATGTCAACATTATGGGGGCCACAAATTGCGTTCTTGCATTTCTTACAACGGTGCTTCCTCATTCGTCGAGCATTCGACGGACAGAGGTAACTTTTTCCTGCTCATTCGACGTAAAATGAACAGAGGCTTCTATTGGTAAGATCACCCAGAATATCCTGTGTCATGGTCTTGATGTCATGCCTCAATGTCACGATTTGTAATCGCTGTCGTAGCCAGGGCTCCATGAGATGGTCTCCTATTTTCTTGCTTCTTATGGTTTTAGAAACATGGATAGCATAACCGTTGATTGCTGATAGGTTTAACATATTATAGAAAATGCAATAAAAAATAAACGTTACCACACAGTCTGTCTTACTTTGCGAGTTTTCATTAAATGTGTCTTGCGTGTGTACCACCGTACCATCTCCGCTTTGCTAGGTCTCTTGCTTTTCACGAAGCAAAGCAAGGGATGTAAGGCTATTAGTTAGGTAGGTATATGTAGGAGCCGTAATTTCATTTAACCGCCTAATTTGTTGTTGCCTCGGTCACGCTTTGTTTAAGTAAATCAATTAACCCGCTGAGAATTAATTGAGTAAGTGGATAGATACAATAATTAGATAGCAACCGCAGAGCACGGGTTGACAACTCAACAATACAAATATCAATGATCGCATCAAAGCAAATTGCTTATTACGTACTTATTGGTATGTTAACAGTGGACATTTAGTCTGGTATAATATTGTTATTATCCCTATTACTCGGTACTTAGGCAGAAAAAGTACCAAATGGGGTACTTGTGTACGAAGTTTTAAGTAGATATGTAAACTTGGGCCTTGAATAAATAGGTATGTAGGTACCTAAAACCCTTTTTTGCATTTTTTATTTTGCCTAAACAATGTGCATATTTTGCTTTGACCCTTTTTAAGGGGACTGACGAATATAAGATTTTTTTTCATTCCCACATAATTTTGTGCGTAGGTATACCCTTGAACAAAGTTTACAAAAGGTTCTGAAAACGGTCAAAGTAGCAAAGTTGACACAATGAATACTACTTCTACAAATACGAATACGAATACCTGATTTTACTATAGCTGCACGCAATTATTAGTTAAATTAGGTGAAAGCAAATTAAACATGCTAAGCAATTTAAATACCTATTTTACATGTAATATTTAATCTTTAACTTTAACTAAGTAAAGGTATATTTTTATTTAAAAAACATAATAGTTGCAAGTTTTTTGGCGACATCCGATTCCTTTTTCTGTATGTATGTTTTCTTCTGTTGAAAATAGCCTTTCTGAGGCCGCTTTCTGACGAATCATGTAAACCAGTATTTAAAAAACTTGGTTTGTTGCCGCTGCCTTGTCTATACATCTACGAAATATGCATGTTTGTGTGGAAACATAAAAAGTTATTTAAAACAGCGAACGATATATGTCCTCGAAACAGACGAGACCCATATAGGCTCGTAGTAAGCAATGCTCCTAGGCTTGCAAAATATAGCAAAAGCTGCTTAGCTATGTGTGTACGGATTTATAATAAATTTCCCGGTGATTTTAAATTGTTAAATACGAGATACTGTTTTAAGCGGAAATTGAGTGCATGGCTAAGACAAAATAACTTTTATAGTCTGAAACAGTTTTTTGACACAAAATGTTAGTTAAGTAAGTGCTTACTTTTATTCTCAAATTTGCATGCTGAGTCTAAACCCGGCAAAACATGTTTGTACTATTTTAAACTGTAAGACCTATTATACCGTGTTTTGAGCAAATAAATATATTATTATTATTATTATTATTGTGGAAGGTTTTATCAAGAAATATTTGCACAATTTCTCGCAAAGCAATATATACATATAAGGGATTTCTAGGAAATAATTATTTACAGATATAATGAAAGTATTTGGCGAATACGAATATTCGTATTCGTATTAGTAGCATCACTAAGTATACCAAAGGTATTAGAGAAAATAAATGTGGACCATAAAATTTTGTGGTTCTATCGACACCTGCCGTGATATTGAACTTTGATTTTGTTTCAACAGAGGTGTAGTTAGAAAATGTAATAATAGTTATTTTGTATGAGGTTTTTTGCATCTTGTATTTTTCTTTTTACGTTTAGTGTGGTACAGGGTCACAGTGTTCATTTGCTTTGTCTATAAAATTTAACTAGTTATGTGGATTTTCTATTAGGTGTAGATTCTCGACAATACAGCACTGGTTAGGGATTTCTCGTCATGATAAATATATTAACATTTATATAATTACTTACAGCTAGAGTCCTAATTTTAGGTAGCAAGATTGACCGTTCGAGTATAAGGCTGCCTGTCCATTAACGTGGAGCGAGTCCGCGAAGCGGAACGAGGGAGTAAGGCTGCCTGTCCACTGGAACGTAGTGAGGCAGCGGAGCGGAGAAATGTGCCAATATTAATCAATAGGAGCGGAGCTCTGAAGCGGAGTTTAGATTCTATTGGTTAATATAGGCATATTTCTCCACTCTGCTGCCTCGCTCCACTCCAGAAGACAGGCAGCCTAATGCGGAACGGAGTTGCGGACTGTGTCTGTCCATTGATGTGGAGCGGAGTTGCAAACTGTGCGTAGCTAGGCCGAGTTCCCGCAATGAGTAATTTGAGCGGACTACAATTATTGTAGTCCGCAAAAAAACCGGTTTTTTTTCGCTTCCCGGTTTTATATGAATTTTTTAACTAGTTCGCAAATCCTTGTCCACTGAAGCGAAGTAGAATTTTAAGCAATTCCATTTGTTAATATTGGCACAGCTCCGCTCCGTTCCTCTCCGCTCCAGTGGACAGTCAGCCTAATGTAGGTACCAAGACATTTTAGACAAAAGCCTTAACCACTATACCTATATTGATTAATCGCACCAATATACTGAACGTACTACACAGTACACAGTTCAGTCTTCAGTGTCTATTCATCATCACATCAGTGCTAGAGCAGTGAATACTATGGCATGCTCATGGTTCATTAGTCCAGCCAGTGTGTCTGTAGACCAACTATCTAATTGCGTAACACATTTTCGTAAATGATTAAGACTAATCAGTTTCATTTTGATAGTTCAACAACATTCATTGCGTTATTTACGTTGCTGAGCAGATTTTTTTTCGAAATTATGAAGCAATGGTTTTGTAATCTCTTATAAAATTATTCAGGTTATGATTGATCGTAGATTACGAAATTAGGGTGCAGTATTTGATGTCTAAACAAAACACCACATATACGCATCGCATCTCTGCATTCATCCCATTTGGGTAACACACTCATACTGACAACACCCTTCATATTTAACCGACGAAAAAAAGGAGGAGGTTCGCAAGTCACGGTTTTTTTTTTGGCAATTCAAAAACAGAT
Organism: Omphaloscelis lunosa; assembly: GCA_916610215.1. NCBI lineage: Eukaryota > Metazoa > Arthropoda > Insecta > Lepidoptera > Noctuidae > Omphaloscelis > Omphaloscelis lunosa. The sequence continues at coordinate 9,130,661 of OU744255.1, forward strand.
AGTTAATTGATTCAGGCCTTGCGGAAATCATTATAAAATGCAATTGAAGTGGATATACACACATCAAAAGTGTCTAGGGATCAAGCATTTTTATGCGGATTTCTTGAGATTGAGATGTGGCTTTGTAATAAATTTATGATTATATAAATTTATATGGATCCTTTTTGGTACATTTCATAATTTGAAACAGGAACTGTTAATCAAATTCGAGTAAAAGATGAAAATCAGCTGTCAATATTTTCCCTATAAAAACATACAACGCATTGAAGACATTATTAGTGCTACTGTTTCCCTACTACTGATTAAAACCAACGTTATTATGGAGCGGCGACGTCATTTAAGCAGGGAAGAAATGCTCAGAGCCGTGGGAATGATAGAAGCTGGTTCCCGGCAACGTACTGTGGCTTTAGCTCTGAATACAAGTCAGAGTGTTATCAGTCGACTTTGGACACGTTACCGAAGCACTGGTACCGTTGCTGAGCGCCATGGAGGACGGTATCGCTGCACCACACGGAGACAAGACCGATACATTCAAATCTTAACTCGAAGAGCTCCAACAATAACCGCCATGATGTTAGCCGTGAGGCTTCATCACTCTTCAGGGAACTTAATTAGCGACCAAACAGTCAGAAACCGCTTGCATGAAGTGAACCTTCATTCCCGAAGACCGCTACGGGTACCACCTATAGCAATGCACAATCGTAGGATTCGATATCAATGGGCTCTTGAACACAGAAATTGGGCAGAAGAACAATGGCGTTTCGTGTGCTTTTCTGATGAGTCTCGTTTTGGTATGAGACCGGATACAAGACGTATACGACACTGGAGAACCCCTGGACGCCAACAGCGATTAAAATCCTGCCAGGAAGTCCATCCTTATAGTGGTGGAACCATCATGGTATGGGCGGGTATTTGGATCGGCGGAAGAACTGAGTTGATTTGGATCAGAGGCAACCTCAACGCTCAAATTTATGCTGAGACGATTGTATCTGACGTCATCGTTCCTCTACAAGTGCAAATCGGTCCCTTATTTCAGTTAATGCATGATAATGCACGACCGCACACCGCAAGAGTTTTAAGACAGACTCTCGCCGCAGCTAACATCAATGTCCTGCTCTGGCCTGCTCAGTCGCCAGACTTGAACCCGATTGAGCATGCATGGGGTATGCTACAGAGAAGAGCTCTGCCGAATATGGAGGGTATCCAGTCGCAAGAAGACCTTTTTTTGTTGTTGCAACGAACATGGGCGGCCATTCCACAGCGTGATTTGGATGAACTCATTTTGAGTATGCCAAACTGATGTTCTTGTGTTGTTAGTGTTCGCGGTAGAAACACGGATTATTAATTGTTTAAGTTACCCAATAAAATTTTAAAGAAAACTGTTATTTCAGTCTTTTTTTCGAACTTTAATGTTAGTGGTTCAAATGTCAAAAATCCCTTTATTAGGAAAATGGCAAATTTCTTTATTAATGCAAAGGTGACTTGGTTTATCGTTACTGTGACAAACGAAAACACTTTATTTGATGAATCCTTAAAGAAAATTTTAATTAATATCAATCAGGAGAAAAGTTATTGCAAAAATATATGTTGATCCCTAGACACTTTTGATGTGTGTATTTAGTAACATATTCCGCTTAGCTATTTCTAAGGAGTCTTAAAAAGACCCTGAAAGGACTCTGAAGGGGTCTGCGCTCGGTGCTTTGTGTAGCAACACGCCGTGTTCGAGTTCGCGACAAGTCAATCGTCATCCTGAGGATGCCTCGTTGAGGGGTGAAACACGTATCGATTTCTTTCAGGGTCTTTTTAAGACTCTTTAGAAATAGCTAAGCAAAACAGGTTACCAAATATATCCACTTCAATTGCATTTTTTAATTCAAAAACATTCAATTCAATTATGAAAGAGACGGGACCCCGCGACACAGGCAGTCAAAATAGTTTGGGATCCAGGGAATTTGTAAAAATCTAGCACTTAAGGCTCCTAATGTAATCTGTTACTATTTTTTTAAATATTGTAACGTAAAGAAATGATGATGTGGATATATTTAGTAACCTTTTCCGCTTTTTTTTTTCTTTTTTTTTGTCTGCGCTCGGTGCTTGGTGTGGCAACACGCCGTGTACGAGTTCACGACAAGTTAATCGTCATCCTGAGGATGCCTCGTTGAGAGGTGAAACACGTGTCGATTTCTTCCAGGGTCTTTTCAAGACTCTTTAGAAATAGCTAAGCGGAAAAGGTTACTAAATATATCCACATCATCATTTCATTATGGATTTCCGCAAGGTCACGCCAGAATCAATTAACTATATTGTAACGTGTTTTTCTGAATCGAATAAAGTTTTTATTTATTATTTTTGGTGGCGAACCGACTGTGAATAAGGATCAAAGCGTAATTCATGCTCGTCATTTTGACAAAAGGACAGACACTGCTGAACCTGAGCTAGCCGATTATACTTAACTGGTTTAACACAACTTACCTAGCCAAATGATTCCCTAAAAAAACAAAATATTTCATTCTTCCTGTCACTAACTGGTTCAGTTAAAAGATCAAGGTCTGAATATCCCACCATATGACTTTTACTTTTAATATTAACCTGCGAAATAATAGTTTGATGTGACTTCCTGCTATAAAAGTGCACTGATATGCATTCACGTTCATACAAATTCGAACTGGTTTTTAATTAAGAAAAATATCTCTTTCTAGGTAAGTTTTGTTCCAGACAGTTTTGCTTTAAAGACCTGCATAATTTTGAATCTGTATAATTTAATAGCTTGTTATGTCTTTTGCCAAGTTGGCCTCCCAATGCGGAAGACCCACTGGGCGGCCCAATTGAATGCGGAAGGAAAACCAATATCATTGTAGCAGTCTAAAGTTAATATTGCAATAAACAATAGAGGGAGACAAAAACTTAGTTAAGTACCTAATTGATCTCCCATCCTAAGAAATATTTTAAATGTGAAAGTGAGTTTATTTGTTACGCTTTAACGCTTTGGATGAAATTTGTAGTGTCCGAAAGCCGAAACCGAAAGTTCGGTTTCGGTTTCGGTTTCAGTCGAGTTTCGGCAAAAAAACAAGTTTCGGTTTAGTTTTGGTTTCGGCGGCAAACCTGCCGAGACTATGACCAAAACCGAAACTGCATTCGGAAGTTCTCGCGCTGTGACCGGTCATGTTCAGTGCGTTAAATTCCATTCAAGCCAGTAAGCGACGAAGACATTTTTCCGCGTTCACGTGCCTAATCATATCGTGACTGGCTTGTGTTTGCAGTACGTTTTGTTTGTTGAGGGTTTTAGTGTGATTTTAGTGATTTATTAAAAAAAAAAAAAAAAAGATTGACTGATTATAAAAACGTTTTCTTTATTTTTCCCGCAAAACATGATCCTTGTAAGGAAGTTTCGGCTTCGGTTTCGGTGTCGGCCGAAACCGAGACTGTTGCCGAATTCGGTTTCGGTCGTAAAAATCAGTTTCGGTCGGACACTAGAAATGTGGCACATGGATAGACCATAACCTAGGTTAGGACATAGGGTACTTTTTATCCCGATATTCCTACGAGATCGAGACTTATGCGGGTAAAACCGGAGGGCGCAGCTAGTAATGGTTGTTGATCGTCGTAGTGGCATAATCTCTTTTTTCCGCGTGGAATCTTCATGATTACTATCCGTCTGGGGACAACTGAGGGTTATGTCGGACTCCTACCAACTAAAACCCCACTGTTCTGTCTACTACCAAGAGTGGAGGGCCCGGGAGATACTTGTACGTACATTCGCCGCACCACCGACTTGTTGATACCAGTTTGGCTGATATACCCGCAATGTCAAGCGGCCCCATCACCAAGTGCGGCCGATCCCAGGAACGCACGCCCTCCCATAAAGGCCCGCATGGAATACTGGGTGCCACCTCTTGCTATAATCCGTAAATAATCCTCTTTGTTATCACGAGAAGAATATAGATTTCTTGGCAAGTTTATTAGTATAGCAGATCGTAATTAATTAATACGGTGGAAACCAAAAGTTACAAACTGATATCAACTTTCAGTAATTAAAAATCTCTTAGGTCTTGAAAAGTTTTTCTTTTAAGATTTTTTTAATTTTCTGTACCTACTAGGTGGGTAGGAATAAAGGCTTGTGCAGAACAGCGCGATATCGCGGGCGCTAAAAGGGTCGCAATGCCTTAAAACCTCGTGCAGATTGGCGCGACGAGTCTCTCACAAAACAATTTCTAAGAAAACTTCACGGTAAAACAATTACCGGTGCCGCGTCGCGCGACAAGTTGCGCTAGTATGCACGAGCCTTAATGCTCAGTGGTAGATATTGAATGTATCAAAGCCAACACGTTTTTTAAAAACTTATAAATTTTAAAAAGTTTATTTTCAATTTTAAACAAATATTTTAACTACCTTACCACCCTTGTATAAATAAATAAACTTTTAAATTAATGGAATATTTCATGACTACAACTTTATTTAAGTATAGGATACTCTTTTAAATTAAACTAATAAAATATTGGACAATCAATTCGTATCCACTTTTTTACCAATTAATATTTAGCCTTTTCCTGAGTTCCTTACAGCCTTTTTAGATGACAAAATAAAACACCGTAATCTTTGTAGGTTATCGTACCATAATGTTCTTATCTAACACCTTATTTAATTAAAAGAGGCAGAAAATAAAAATAAAAATAAATAAATGTCGCCTGCATGTTAACTATACCCATAAAACTTGACTGAATGAGGTCATAGAGGGTTACTAACAACGTTACGGTATATTATGTACTTAACAAAAGAAAGATTAATATCTTAATATTCATTTGTTTTTAACCTTTGGCCACACTGAGGCGAATCCCGTGCGGGATACGGGACGCGACTACGTGCGTTCATTGTTTTAAAGATTATGAAGTCACGCGACTTGTCGTGCCAGTTTTAACACCTCCATTTCATATAAGTTATTTGACACAATTGCCGCGAGCGTATTTCGGGCCGCATCCCGCGCGGGACTCGCCTCCGTGTGACCAGAGCTTTACAGTTCCAGTGCTTTAATTAACGTTATGTATTGCAGTGGTTGCTTGTTAGCTTTTAAGATTATGATATTTACGTCAGTAGGTACATAAATATAAAATGTTTATGGTAATAGTTGCATTGCCCTACACCACGTCATAATGCAAGAAACTGCTATGTGTATATCGCAGCCTGAGATAGGAGCGTATAGTGCCTCGAACAGGTCGTTAATTTTTTTTATTCCATTCTGTTTTTTTTTTTTTTTTGTGTCTCCTGTGCGTGTCCGAAATAAAATATTTTTCTTTCTTTATGTTTTTTTATTTTTATTGGGCGGCTTTTATCGTCATTCCCTAAGGTACGGTTACTCAAGCCAATATGGCAGAAATAATTTGAGTATAATGAACCAATTCAGTAGAAGAGAGAGATAAAAGTAAAAAGCTTTGGTTATTTAGTTACACCGAATATCTAAGAATTATTTTTTTTAGGGTTCCGTACCCGAAGGGTGCCAAACGGAAGCCTATTACTAAGCCTCCGCTGTCCGTCTGTCTGTCAGCGGGCTGTATCTCATGAACTGTAATAGGTAGAAAATAGATTTTTTCACAGATTGTATAATTTCTATTGCCGCTATAAGTAACAAGTAATAAATAAAGTTTATTGCTAAATACGGTGGTACTGAAGCCTTCGTGTTTGAATCTGTTATTTTTAATTATAGTAGGATACCTTAGTCTGTTTCCAACAACAACTTTAAAAACTTAATTCACCATAAAGAGAAAAGGAATAAACAAGTAAAATAAGGGCTTCAGTTGAGTGATATCCTTTTCAAAGAAAACGCTCACATCCGGGGCCCACTTCGTCTAGTTAAGCTAAATTGAATTAAGATAATATCTCTCTAAGTGCTCCTTTTAGTGCCATTATGTGGCATAGAGTCAAGGCTAGGCGTCTCATAATTTCTCAAAGGTCGAACCCATACAGCTTGGTGCTTCACTTAGAGCTTAGTGAAGTGCTAGGTAACACACTCCTAGCAAACGCCTGGTTTTACTATTCGTCGTCGTGCGGTGAAAAACTTCATGATTGACCCTATGTCAATCATGAATTTTTTCACCGCAAATTATATGGTGCGAAAGCAGTGGTGGCCCATTGGTAACGACCCCCGGTTTACGAATTGTAGGTAGTGAGTTCGAACCCAGGCAGGTGCTTTAGCATAAGCAATATAAGCATAATTTGCCTATAATGATCCCACTGCTGGGACACAGGCCTCCTCTCTTTGAGATGGAGTGGGCTGTAATCTACCACGCGGGCGCAGTGCGAGTTGGCAGATGTCACACGTCTTTGAATTTTTAAAGATATGTGACCAAGGCTCGGTTAAATTTTCAAACCTTTATTATGTACTTGACGCAAAACCCTTAACATTTGGTTTCGCTCGTAGAAACCGGTTCTCTTTAACCGGTTTTGGAGGAGTCTTTACATAAAGGTTTTTTCGAATAAAACGGTTTAGAGCAATATTAACCGGGTTTTTGTTTAGTTTTTATTCAGCGTGGCATCCTCACAAGTTGCAACGCGTTTACAGACATGTCGATCGTCGTATAAACCGGTTAATTTAGGTTGAAATAAAGTTCTTAAAACGTTCACGTTCTTAAGAAAAGTTCGGAGTAAAACCCAAGTAAACCGGCTATCACCGGTATTTTTTAACCGGTTCCGAGCCATGCATGTGACATCTACCAACCCGCACTGGGCCTGCTAGGTAAATTACGGCCCACTCTCTCTCACAGAGAGGAGGCCTGTGTCCCAGCAGTGGGAACATTATAGACTGATTATGCTTATATTGCTTATGCAAAAGCACCTGCCTGGGTTCGAACCCACTACCTACAATTCGTAAACCGGGGGGCCGTTACCACTGGAACACCACCGCTCTCACACCATATAATTTATTACTAAATGTATTGAATCTGTCTGCCCATACTTAGTTATCTAAGTCACAACGTCCTTCAGCCTAGATCTAATATAACAATAAAACGAAGAGGAAATAATTCATTCCTTTTATGTGTTTCTTTTTTAGATATGTGGCTAATATTTCCATAAATTGCTTATAAAAGATACACTAGTAGTAGAAATAAATGGAACGAGCTGCGACAAACGATTCAGTATTTGGGTCAAGTTAGAGATACTTGGGAATCGTTGAAATTAAAGAAGAGAGGAGGAACCCTACAAGAGAAGAAATATTATTATAATTAATTCCTTGTCTAGAACTCTTATAAACTATTTAAATATAATTAAACCGTTTGTTGTTTGAAATGTTAATTTCCAGCAATGTTTGTATATGATTTTTCTTTTGACACCATTGACATATATATTACATGTTTGACACTGTTTCTTTAAAGTTAAGCCTTCTTAGCATCTGGGCATCACGCAGGATGACGAAATAAATTGGACTGTAATAGTCACAAAAGTATTCATTCATAATGTTATCAAATCCTTGGGTTACATGTTGTAGAATGTATGATGTACTAATACTAAGAACAGGTTCATGTTACCAAGTAACTGATGTGATATAGCCCTCAAAAATCCTAGGCAAAGTAACAGGAGAATACTTCAGGGACCTCCTCAAAAACGTATCGGTACCTTCCTACAGAAAATAGATCCCGCACTAACCACAAGATCACACACACACATCAACACACTACACACTCACCACAAATTCATTATCATTCATTCATTCATATCTCATTACACTATTATTGAGCTGTTTTCAAGCTGGACCACAAGTTCGCAACATGCTTAATTTTCCTTTATAAGAGTTTCTACACAAAATGTCATAACAATGCAAAAAGATACTCACTCGGATCATAACTTTTATGTTCAATCTGACCATCACAATACAATAAAGTTTGAAACACTAGTATAACACAAAAGGTAAAGTGCACACGACCGAGAACCATCTTGCTTGCACTAATAAACGCAAAGAAAAGTCCGTTGTTAGCACCAACGTTTTATATAGGTACGGAGTTTATTTTCTCAAAAAAAATAAAAAAACCGGATTCGAATCGCTGGAGCGGATTTAAGCTGAGTTTACATAGTGTTTCGAGTTTTCGACCCGCATGTTTCGATTCACTCCGCTATATTATAAGCAGTGATCGGAGTAGGTAGATTGATTTGGGTCAATGAACTGGCACGTATATATAAGTATGGATATGCCTCCGGGATTCCGGGATTTCGAAATTAGATTAGATTAGATAGAGGAGGTGGACACTGCAACGACTCCAAGAAAAGGATAGGTATACTATAAAAACAATATAATATATATAAATACCTATCCTTTTCCCGATTTGTTTGGAGTACTATAGTAGGAATAACTCGGCAAACGTAGTTGGCACTTTATTTTATACTCCGTACGCACAACACGATGCAACAACCAATTAGAACAGAGTATCCTAGATGAGATGAGTCAGTAACTAGATATTTAAAAGAAATAGATTAAAAATAGAAAATATTGAAAAACTTATGGTTATTTATTTTAATTGTACAGAGTCAGGATAGTAAAGAAAATGTTATAGATAAGGATTGAAGATATTTATGATACAATTTGCAATTACGTTTTTTCTATAAAGATGTTGACTGTGTTTTATTTCATTTTCACCTGTTTTCATATTCATAAAAAGTTATTGCATTGAATGCGAAAAAATATTAAGAAGTATAAAAAGATCATTTTATTTATTTATTCAAGAATAGTAACGATTACAAGCAGCAGATAATATACTTACAAGAAATAACTACTAAATTAGTCATGTAAGTTTCGAATGGACGCACAACATTAAGATTCACTTTATTACTTGATAAATAAGAAAAAAAACAATTTTAAATGTTTATCTATCGCATTTTATAAATTTCTAATGTAGTAGTTACTTACTTTTTCAATATTTTATTAAATCCCGCAAGTACCAAAATGAAATCCCGGAAAAAAGGCTTATCCATGTTATGATTTCTATGACTATTAATGATGCGAGATTTGTCTTCATTTAAAACTTTGCATGAGGAACTGTTAAATTAAATTATATATATTATATACGTATAATTATTTAAATTGTTCTCAATAATTCTTGCGTGGTCTTATGTTAAACCTTAGCGGTAGGCACACGAGATAGAATCATACTACTGTTTTTAATAATATAAGTATGGTATTCTGCGGAATTTTATGAATATTTATAATGGACATGTAGTATAAAGAAAGATGACAATAAAAATGGCATACCGTTATGTATTGTTTTGCTGTTTCAAACAATAATAGGGATCACGATCATCCATGGTCGTATATACTGCCTTATAAAATGGATTACGTCCATACTACACATATACACACCCCCACACATAGACACACACACACACACACACACACACACACACACATCTTCACATCGTTTTGTTTTCTTTTCTCTTTTTTTATACTAGTACCTGGGCGACCGAGCTCTGCTCTGGTGAAAATAAAGAATGCTCATTTAATAGTATAGGACAGTACCTACTAATTCCATACTGCCATGTCATTATTCTAATGTCAATAATCTCATGTCATTACTCATTGTCTTGTTCTAAACTTTGGGCGAACGAGCTCTGGTGAAAATACGGAGAAAACGAAATTCCCAGATATGAGAACTAGCTAGATCGATTTTTCGCCCCCGAAAACCCCTGTATAGCAACTTTCATCGAAATCGTTAGAGCCGATTTCGAAAACGTGAGTAGGTACAAATATATTTAGAAACAAATATATAAACACAAATATTATTTGTATTACATTTATATTAAATGCAAAAATAATATTGCTATTATTTATTTGTAATGTTGCTCGTTTAATAGTATAGGATGTAGATTGACGAAGCTATGATAAGAGATGATGATTTGAATTATGCAAAGGAACTGATTGACAACAATTTCTATTTTCATAGCCGGAGAGTCAATTTTATGATGATGTTTAAAAACTTGTCTACGCATCGAACAGCGATTTTATTTCCTTTCAAAGCCAATAAAACCGTTGGACCAAAGACTTTGTTCATCAAGGAAAAACGCTGGAAAAATATACGAATTTCACTATTTCCTCCACCCTTAATTAGGTTTGTGGCCGGTTGATAAATGATCTGTACAAATTTAATGATCTCTTTTTATGAAAAATCCGGAAAGATGAACAGACAACGGGACCCATTGTTCAGTGAGTGGGGTTCGCGTTAAAACATTTACCGGGTATTTTTAAACCATAATATAAGTAACTAAGTAAACATAACATGACATCACACCTGCTTCCCCGAAGGGTTGTTAGGCAGGGGTATACCTTATAGTAGGTACATCCACATTTTGCCAACGATCTCACCTTAAATTCACTTTTTATCTCGCTCGCAATTTACTGCTCGCGGGTTGAGTGAGAGCGAGATTGCGTGCCAGCTCGCGGCTCCAAGATGCCAATGAATAGTTTAGTTAATTTCATTTTACGGCGAACATAATGGTGATAAAAAAATAAAAAAACTTGGTGTCTGCTTTATAGTTAGTTCAGTTATTATGTAATGTTTCATGATATAATTTGAAGTACCTACTTTTATTTAATATGAATTTTCATTACAATATATAAATCTAGTAGTAATATAACTTTACAGTTTTTAACACAGCTAACTATTTACATTAAGTACCTATTTATTAGGGTTCCGTACCTCAAAAAGAACAAAATGGAACCCCCGAACAAATAAACCACGGAGCAAATTGGCTGAAACCGACGTACAGGACACACGAGTGATCCCATAAGCATCACTCGTGTGTCTGTCTGTTCGTCTGTCACAGCCAATTTTCTCCGAATCTAATGGACCGATTAAGTTGAAATTTGGTACACATGTCTTTCTTGAGGGCTTCTTACGAGGGTCAGATTTTTTCATAATTTTAAAATAAATAGATTTAAAGATATTTAAGAAAATAGATGAAAATTGACCCCTTATCTCCGAAACTACAGAGCCTAAAATTTTGAAAAAAATAAAAAATACAGAGAATAGTTCTTCACTCATAGATTACAAGAAAACCTATAAGAAGTCAAAGTTAAAATAACATGGTAAATCTATCAATATTGTGCGTACAAACTTATATTTGCAGTTGGAATGTATGGGAAAACATGTATTTCAACTATAATATTTAGTTTGTATGTGGGATAAATTCATCCCAACTACGGAACCCTTCATTGTGCGTAGTCCGACACGCACTTAGCCGGTTTTTTTTTATAACTTTGCATTTATTTTCGATCGAGAAAAATTTATGGAATCGTGTTTTCGTCAAACACAGTAAGTACTTACTTACTTAACATTAATCCTCAACTTTAGATAAGTAAATTAATTTCAAAATTAATACTCCAGTGTTTTTGATATAACGGAGGATCGTGCTACGCAATTTGAGATAATATATATAGGCCCTAAGTCTCATGCGAGCCGATTGCCATCAATCGGGCACTGACCTAGACTCCGGGCTGCTACCTACTGAGAAATTCATAGAAAAACCCAAAAACACTATACCAGACCAGGGAATCTAACCTATGACCTCATGCTTAGCAGTAGCGCTTGCGACCACTAGACCAACGAGGTAATAAAAATGAAAAGATAAGGTAATCTTATCGGTTGTTCAGACGCTCACGTAGAGATCTTATTGTGACTGTAGGAATAAAACCTCAAAGCGAATTTCCTAACAGTTTTTTATTTTTATTTTGCGAAAATAATTCAATTTTCGTCATTTGGCGTATACGGTTAAAGGAAATAATAGCACACATATCAACTCGGACAGGGATCGTCACCGTATCAACTCGAGCCATTCAATATTCTTTGTATGAAACTTCCTACTGCAACGCACACTAATTGGAATCGTAACGTAATCGCCTCGCCTCGGGACAAGCTCACGAACCGCGGCGATAGGCGACGATCCCTTTCCGAGTTGATATGTGTGCTATTATGACCTTTATTATCTGAGAGCAGTGCTGTGGTGGCCCAGTGGTAACGGCCGCGACTTACGTGTTATAGGTTGTAGGTTCGAATTCAGGCAGGCGCTATACTTTGTGTAAATAATTTCATCACTACTACTCTCAAAACGGTGAAAGAAAACATCGTGAGGAAACCAGATTTAATACGACCCAAAACAACCCAGAACACGATGGTAGAACAAGAGATTTGAATCAACGAACATAGAGGATGATATATTAGCATATTATTTGCTGCGCTCCATTCATGAAATGCATTATAATGCATAGCATATGTATCCTTTGTAAATAATGGGTTAAGTTTTGGCAACATTTTGTACTTTAATACTATCTAGATGGGGTCAGGAGAATCTGTTGAATGTTTTCTTCACTTTTGTCTAGACTAATACAGTCAGGGAATTAATTATTAAGCAAAACTCCCTATGTCAATTTTCCATTTTATAGCTCTTTCAGACAACTGTCAAAGAATGATAGTTGTAATTTCAATATTATACGGACAATTCAAGTTGGCAGTAAATTTGCTTAAAACTCCCTGGCTTAACATGCTTATCGTTTTAGAACTACTTCTGTCGTAACCCTGTCCAGTGATCCACAGGGCTGGTATTTAATTAAATCTCCTTTTCATCTTCTGAGCTATCATAAAGGCCGTCGAGAGAATGCGTTCTTGACACCTGTCAGTTTCATACTAACGGATATGTGTTTTGCGAATTTGATCCATATTACAACTAGAAATTGTCCAACTGACAGGTATCAGGAACGCACAGGAAGGTTCTGTTAACACTTTGAAGGACAGTACACGAGACACAATAGAAGTTTTATTATTATGACGCCTATGGGCGTATAGTGTCCTTCAAAGTGTTAAGGCTCTTTCAAACAGGCGCGACTCGCGACGCGACACAAAGACACCGCCCGTCGCGCGACGGGCGGTGTCTTTGTGTCGCGTCGCGTGTCGCGCCTGTTTGAAAGACCCTTTAAGCAGCCGACATTAGGTTGATCTGCAAAATGTCATATAAAAAAATTAAAATAAACTTTAGAACTGAGGGTACTGCTATATAGAAGCTACGGCTGCTGCTTTAAAAAAGATACTTATGTGAGGAATTTGATTCTTTGTTTTTATGTTGTCAAGGATGTTTCTACTTATTAAAATATAATATATTAATTAATTATATTTTATTATACCTACATTAATTATATACTATTATGCGTGATCGGAGTAGGTAGATTAATTTGGAGTCAATGAACTGACACGTATATATTAGTATAGATATGCCTTCGGGATTCCGGGATTTTAAAATTATTAAGATTTTTTAAGGAATTAAAAATGTTGTAATGTGTAGAATAAAGAATACATCAATATGAATAAGACATGATTAACCCTTTTGCTGTTATTGAATGCGAAAAAATATAAAAATATATTTTTATTTATTTATTCAAGAATAGTAGCAATTACAAGCAGCAGATAATATACTTACAAGAAATAACTACTAAATTAGTCATGTAAGTTTCGAATGGACGCACAACAGTAAGATTCACTTAAAACAATTTTAAATGTTTATCTATCGCATTTTATAAATTTCTAATGTAGTAGTTTAAAAATCCTTACTTTTACAATATTTGATTGAATCCCGTAAGTACCAAAATGAAATCCCGGAAAAAAGGCTTATCCATGTTATGATTTCTATGACTATTAATGATGCGAGTACGTAAAATTAATCTACCTACTCCGATCACTGATAACTATACAGTAAATCTGCTAAGCCAAGAGGTCAATCAACTCTTTAATAAATACAAAGCTGACTCATTTCTAGCCACATCTGTCCATTCACTTCCTCACACCACCTTTAGAATTTTATTACATTCTTTTAAATGTCAGACCCTGGTATGGCAAATAAAACATTTGCTCTTATTAAGCCAGAGAGCCAGAGAGCCAACCAAGTTATCAAAAGCAGCTATGATAACTTTTCTAGGAAGATGGAGGAGGGCATAACCCATAATCCCAAGCTGTTCTGGACCTTCGTCAAAGCAAAAAAATCAGGCTCAAGTGAAATGCCGTCGGAATTGAAGTTGGGCACTGAGGTAGCCACTTCGGGTGACGGCATCTGCGATCTTTTCGCGCGTCACTTTTCGTCGACATTTACTCAATCTGGCGCCTTACACTCTGAACATCGCTCTGATGATACACACATCTACTCTTGCAATACGTTAGGCAGCGTGGCTTTCTCGGAAAAAGACGTAACCACAGCACTAAGAAAGCTTAATGTATGCAAAGGTGCAGGTCCAGACGGTCTACCACCTATATTTGTCAAAAAATGTGCAGTCAGTCTATCCCTTCCACTCAAAATAATATTTAACCACTCTATTAAAACTTCTCAATTTCCTGATAAGTGGAAGTTAGCACATGTAGTGCCCGTTTTTAAAAAAGGGGAGGCTGATAACGTAAAGAATTACCGTCCTATCTCTATTTTGTCTGTATTTTCAAAAGTTTTCGAATCTCTCTTGTGTCCTATTTTAACCGCTCATTCGAAAATAGTGATAGCTCCGCAACAACATGGTTTTTGCGCTCAAAAATCCACTACGACCAACTTAGTTCATTACGTTAATGATCTTTGCAAATTAGTAGACTCACGCAAGCAAGTCGACTCTATCTACACCGATTTTAGTAGTGCATTCGACAAAGTAGACCACAAAATATTGCTGCAAAAGCTGTCAAACCTCGGAATATTTGGTCAACTTTGGCTGTGGTTTAAATCTTATCTGATCGACAGAAAGCAGAGAGTTGTAGTAAAGGGTCATCAGTCTCTACCTTACCTTTCAACATCCGGAGTCCCACAAGGTTCCCATTTGGGCCCAATACTCTTTATTATATTCGTCAATGATATAGCAAACAGTATAAAACACAGTACCTGTTCCATGTTCGCAGATGACTTGAAATTATATCGGGTCATTGATTCAAGTACAGACATTGCCCTACTCCAGGAAGATCTCAACTCTTTATATAGATGGTGTACTAAAAATCATATGCTTCTTAATGCTGATAAGTGCTACCAAATAACATTCACAAAAAAACACCTCACGCTTAATTCTTCATATTCGCTCAACGGAAGAGTACTTCAAAAAGTCGACAAAATCCGAGACTTAGGTGTTCACCTTGACAGTAAGCTCACCTTCATACCTCACATCGACTCTATTGTTTCTAGGGCTGCTAAAACACTGGGATTCATAAAAAGAACCTGTTACGATTTCAAAACTGTCCAAACCTTAACAGTACTGTATAATTCACTGGTACGAACTGTTTTGGAATACGCGTCACCTGTTTGGAATCCAATTTATGGAACACATGTGAATCGCATAGAACGGGTCCAAAAAAGCTTTACACGCTATCTACGGTACAAATCTAACAGCTGTCCTCTGGACGCTGATTACTCGCAAAGGCTAGGTCATTTCAAAATGATAACTTTAAAACAGCGAAGGCATACTAACGACCTGATTCTGCTACACAAAATCATTAATGGATCTATACAAGTTCCGAAGCTTCTCGTCGAAATAAATATATCTGTTCCCCGCCATAGTTTACCCAGATCTCAACGCATCCTAGATGTATTCACTCCATGCCCATCAAGAACTAACCTCGGACATTCGGCACCAATGAACAGGTTGATGAGGACGTACAATGAGCTCCATACACGTGCCAATAGCATTGACATCTTCGCCAGCAGGCTATCGCAATTTCGCAAACAATTGTTATTGACCCATAGTGGCCACAGTTGATATCCATATTGTTAATATTATTACTTACTTTTATACTATTACTTACTTGTTTATTATTTGTCTTTGATTATTATTATTAGAGAGCAACAAAATAGATTTAGTTATTTCAAATTTTTTTTTAGTTTTCAATTTTGTTTTCAAGTAGAATTGTTTTTTTTTAACCTATATGCACCTACTCTATGTAAAATTGTAAAACTTGAACTATATAAGTGCTGTGCACACCTGTAAGTGACAAATTCACTCTAGATTTTAAGTTTAATTGTAACAGTACCCGAATAAATGTAATAGTGAATAAGTCGTTGGAGTGCCACAATAAATAAATAAATAAATAAATAAATTCTAAATTAAAATACAAGACTGGTTTTAAAACTGCCTCCTGATACTGGAATCATGAGTGCTCGTCACTGGTGAGCATAGGGTCATGAATTCGATGCCTTGGGTTATTTAAGTTTTTCCAACATTCATAACATAACATCACGCCTGTATTCCCTGAAGGGTTAGGCAGAGGTGTACCTATAGTACACCCACATTTCGCCAGTTATGTTTAAGTCCCATGTAATAGGGGGCGAGCCTATTGCCATCAACCGGGCACAAATCCAGACTCCGGGCTGTTGCTGAGAAATTCCAGATGGAAAAACCCAATAACAACTTGCCCGACCCGGGAATCGAACCCAGGACTTCATACTCAGCAGTAGCGCTTTGCGACAACTAGACAGTCTAAGTTTTCCAACAGGAATTTCTCAATCGTCTTGTGGTAATAGACTCGTCGTTCATTGCATGGGATTTGAATCAAAATGGGCGAAATGTGGGTGTAGGTACCTACTAAACACCTGTATATTTCTTCAGGGAATATTTATTTGAGTGGTGACTGCGTACCGGAAGACAACGTAGCGTTGAAAGGCCTCCCACAAGGTGGACCGATGACCTTATAAAAGCCTTAGGAATCCGTTGAATGCAGGAAGCACAGAACCGAAGAATTGAAGTGGTGGTGCTGAAATGATGATGATGATATTTATATCAACAAGCGAAAAGTTATACACTGTGTGACATTGACGCGCAAACTGTTACCATGAATTCAGCGCATAATAAAATAAAAAAACTACTACTACAAACTTTTTTTTTTAATTACCTATTAATAATCGGCATCTTCTGAGCACGCTCATTCCATCAACCCGCAATGAAAAAAAAAATTGTTTGTATTTTAGTATTAAAAAAAAATCCATATAGGTTGACCGTGTTAGTATTGCACTTTTTTTACGAAAATTGAGTTTTTTTTTTTATAACCCATTAAAAAAGTCTACGCTGTCCTATCCAAAATCATGTCGATGTCCCTTACACCCTGTATGTATTATGTTGGAATTCTTCAAGATATTCAAGGTATATAATGGCGTTCCTCCAAGCTAAGTAGGGAGAGATTGCTTGTTGCTTGGCATCTCCTTATTTCAATCTCGACTTTGAGAAAGTCCGCTTTACAAGTTTACCGTTCAGTATATTGTTCGCGAAACAACGTAAAACGTACGGTTCAGGGAAATACTAAAACAGTTTCTTTTAATAATACATTTTACAAGATGCAGTTGAAATTCCTCGATGATCTAGTGATCATCGAGGAATTTCAAGGTTGCAAGTGCGACTGCTGATATGAGTTCGTGTGTTTGATTCCCTAGTCGAGAAAAGTGTAATTGGGTTTTTCCGTGCGAATTTCTCTCACTTGAAGTCTGGATCTGTGCCTGGTTGATGGTAATAGGCTCGCTCCTCTCCCTTATTACATGGGACTTAAACATAACTGGTGATATTGTAATGTTACGTTTACCGCCGTGGTTGAGCGTGAGGACTTCAAGCTGCTCCGCCATTGCCTGCTGCTCTTGACTCCTGGTCGTGGTTTCGTATTAGTGGCTTCAAACCGCTACGCCACAACGGCCTGCTATTCCTGCTTTGCTGCTCCTCTACGGCCTGCTGTTCCCACTTTGCTGCTCTGCTGCTGCACCGCTGCGAACATCTTAAGCCACCACTCTGCAACTGATATTCTTGTCTACCTCTAAAATTCCTTGTACTCCTATGTTTTTCTATGTTTTCTCTTCATTTATTTTATTTAATAATAATAATAATAACGTCTGGCTAACGGAGACTACTTGCATAGGCACAACCTTGTAGCCAGGATTATCCACCAGCAACTTGCTCTAAAATACAGTCTTGTGGAATCGGAAGTACCGTACTATAGATATGTGCCCGACCCAGTCCTCAAAAATGGCAATATCACGTTGTATTGAGATCGATCTATCATCACTGATAGGACTCTTGCCAATAAGCCAGACATAGTGGTGATAGATCGATTAGAGCGTCGCACAATGATTATTGATATAGCGGTCCAGCATGACGAGAACCTCGTGAAAGCTGAAAAAGATAAACAGATTAAGTATCTTGACCTGGCTCGCGAGATTGTCGTCATGTGGGATGTGGATACAGCAATCATTTTGCCGATAGTCGTGACGACTAATGGCATAATAGCCAAGAGCCTCGACCAACACCTGAAGAGGCTCTCGTTAGGCAGCTGGATCAAGGGCTTGATCCAGAAAGCGGTACTCCTGGACACGGCACGTATTGTCAGGAGGTTCCTCTCTCAGGAGCCCTGACCACCGGTAGCTTGGACCCTGTTCCCGACACCGGTGGGATACTATTTTTATATTTTTTAATGTTTTTTTTTTTGTTTTTACATGAATAAGTATTTAAAAATGTAATTAATATGTTTAAAAATTAAATAAAGAAAATAATAATAAATAGTAATTTAAATAAATATATTATTATATATAGTTAAAAATAAATTTAATATTTAATTTAATTTGTGACGTCACAATATATAGGTGTTCTAAAGGTACACCTCTGCCTAACCCTTCGGGCAATACAGACGTAATGTTATGTTTCTTGCACATATCAACCCCATTACACAGATTAATACTCGTTTCTCAAGTACGAGGGGGACTTACGGCGCAAATGTAGCGAGCAACAGGTTGTCAACTTGAACAATTATGTCGGTACGCATTTTTGTCGTGATTCTTCTTTTATAATGGCCCCATGTCTGTTTACTGATTTATTAAATAAAGTTATGGGTATTCCCCGGTTTGTAGACTTCCTGTCTACCTGATCAAGAAACGTGTGAATTTATTTTGATCCTGAATCTGGTATTCCTACATCATTATTTATTTAAATGTAGTTTCTTCTGAAGACATTTAATTTCGTTTCCTTACCTTTTGGCTTAGCTTCCATTGTACCTCTTTAGTGCTAATTATTTAAACTTTTACTAGTTTACTTATAATAAACCTGCCAATATGTCCGTATATTATCATCAACTTCATTTGTCTCTCTAACGAAATATTGACCATTCAGGTATACATTAGTATACCTGAATGGTCAATATTTCGTTCATTAGTAACAGTATTAAATGAACATGCCAAAGACAAACCAGGAACCCTGTGGTGGCATCTACATCACCACATGCGAACTACGCATCAAAGACCTGACGTCACACAAATCCTGCATCGCGCAAGTAGAGATTACCGCGCGAAGTCGCAAAAACCATATATATAACTTCCCCGACATCAATCGTTTGGCAGTTGCCCGTCAGACACGCCACCCGCCTAGTCGGAGGATCCTCCCCTTTCTATAGAAAATGAGTAAACTTTACATCCTGTTCCTCATACTTCTAAAACCCCATTAATATTCTGATAGCAACGATCGCAAAATTATTGAACAATTCAAGAAGATTGCCAGTTGCGTAATAAGCTTACTCATTCGCCAAAGTTCATCGACTTCACGCAAAAGCTTATCACATGCACAAGAATAATTGCATACCCTTGTGTTCTTAGGTACACATAACGCAAATGGCTTTTTATTTACCTTTATTACTTGTATCAACATTATACGATGATAATGCCGAAGAAATATGAACATTGTAAACGTTAATTGCTTAAATGGATTTCGTTTCTTTGGCATTTTATTACCTTTTTGAAAAGGTATTACTTTTTGGCTGACTCTCATGATTTGCTGGTACTTAAGTACAATCACCCACAAAATGATGTAAACATGAACAACAATTCATTTGATTGTCATTTGTTGTACATTTTTGTGTTCCATTTTACTGTATCCACTCTACATCTACTATCTACTTCCATTTGTATTAGATGGTTCCACTTGAAAAACGTCTCTATGTACAGACTACGATAGGCTGAGATTGATTTATAAAACAATAGGTAGGTACCTATGCGCCCGTCTGTGGTGGCATCTACAGTTCGTGCCACTAAAGATGAGACTTGACACACCACGTGGTTTGACTTGCGCAGTATACGATTTATGGGTCTCTTTAGCGGTATGAAGTCTGCGCCGGGGCGTCATCGGGGCGGCGGAAGGAGCGGCGGGAGGCGCGGTCAAGTCTCATCTTTCGAGGCGCGTATTGTACATCGCGACATGCAAACTACGCATCTCATTGACGTCACGCAAAATCTTGCATCGCGCAAGCAGGGTTTATCACGCGACAAGCATATATAAAATGTCCCGACATCATTCGTCGGGCAGTTTCCCACCAGACACAACACCCGTCTGGTCGGAGGATCCTCCCTTTTCTATGGAGGATGAATGAACTTTATAACTTTCAACTTCGGGTGAAAAATCGATCTCTAGCTAGGTCTCATATCTGGAAAAATTAGTTTTCTCTGTTTTCACATCTTCAGGAATGTGATACAACGTTGGTATACCTGGACGATATGTTTATCTATTTTCACCCGAGTAGAGCTCGGTCGACCAGGTACTAGCATTTATTTGGCATACAAAAGAGGTTGACGCTGGGAAGCTTCGATTAAGAATCTGGGAAGACTTCGGGTTTGAGATATCTTTATTTCTCAAAAGAAATTTCACGGTACATAAGTATTTGAAAAAATATTTAACTAATTTAAAAACATTATTGACTAAAGTACAATTTAAGACTAAAATGTTGAACACTCGCTTTCCTGTCCTTTTCTCGGGAAATCGGGATATAAAATGCTTACTTCCATAATAAAATCGTTTATAAATCTTGTTAGTCGTTCTGTAACTAAAATAATAACAACGTCTTGTGCCGCTAATGAGCTGAGTAAGTTAGTTCAGACAAAGCCAAGCAATCCCTGGTAAATAGGTCGGGGAACAGGATGACGAAGGTTTTATTCTACTTTCAATAAATATATATTTCTATTAAAATCTTTGTTCATTATTTATCACATTAATGTCTTTGTGCCTGTCTAAGTTATTGTGAAGAGAACAGCAAAGTTGTCAGTAGATACCGGAGATAATTATAACAATCGATATCCGAAGGCTTTCAATTTAATACGTTGTGAATTGGTTTTATTGTCTATTAATCTTATTGAGAACCAGTCAGAACATTTAACAGAAGGTTTACTGTTCGTTTAAAGACTTAAAAATATTTTTATTTCAAAGGTACAAATAGTTATGATACTCGTTTGTCGTTTCAAAGATTTTTGCTTGTAAAATCGTTATTATCTTGTAATGATAATTTAAACTGCCTCGTTGATCTAGTGGTCGCAAGCGCTACTGCTGGAAGTCCTAGGTTCGATTCCCGGGCCGGGCAGTGTTATTGGGTTTTATCATCTGGAATTTTTCAGTGTCAGGATTTGTGCCCGGTTGATGGCAAGGCTCGCCCCCTATTTCATGGGATTTAAACATAACTGGCGAAATGTGGGTGTACTATATGTGCACATTGTACCCCTCTGCTCAACTCTTCGAGGAGTACAGGAGTGATGTTATGTTACGGTAATTTAAAAAAAAGTTTGGTCGACAGGAAGTATGTCTTAACAGAAACATCAATTCGGGTTTTTTTTTTTTTGTTTTAGTTTTCGCATTTCTCGTGATTCTTTAAAAATAATTCACTACAGTGTACACAGACAAACTTTGTTTAGGCACTCGACTTACATTACATTTAAAATCATTTGCCGAAAAGGGTTTCTGTTTATTTTGTAGGTCCCCTTTAGACGCGAAAAAGGAATATCAAAAGAGTTTTGTTTTTATTACAAGGAATACCTGGCGAGAATTTTCTTTCCAGTTTGATTATATTATAATTCCAATTCCCGTCTAAGTAAGAAATAAAAATGTCTTCAATTTTTCTTTGAGTATCCGCACCTTCTGTGGTACTAAAATAGAGCTTTGAAGAATTATTCCTGTGAAACTTTGAAGATGATTAATCAAGTTTTTGGCTTCACAAAGAAATAACCGGTATTGCGGTTGTGATAATTCACGTTTGCTGAGGTCGCTAACATCTTTAATAATTAAAAGATGAGTAAAACTGTGATTTTTTAGTTTCTGATTCGTAAGCAAGAGTCGGTTTTATATCAATAATGATTAGTTTATGGAATAAATACTACAAACATTTCCTTGAAAGAATTATCTTACGAATTGGAATCATGTTGTAAGGGTAGACAATTTTTTTGTACCTAATGTCTTTAAAATTTCTGAGTTTTCGTTATAATTAGCTTCAAACTAGAATGTAATGATAGGCTCATCTACCTAATCACCAGGACCAGGCCCGGGTCGACGCCGCGTTGTGTTCCACGCGCGCCTCAAAGAGATGTCAGCAGAATTGACGGGGTCCGCTAGGGCCGATGTCTGCCGAGGGTGCGAAGAAAATCGAAAGGGAGATCGTGGCCCCCGGCAACAGGGCAACCAAAGGAACACGGGTGGGTTTTATTCAGTAAGAGTGTGAGACGCCCTCCCGCTCCGCGCAGAGCGGGAGATGTTATTTGATAATTTCCCACCCAAAAAAAAAGTCTCATAAATACCTAAGAATTGAATGTAAGGTACCTAAATACGAAGATGCTGAAACACACCTTCAATGGTAGATACTTGAAGCATAATTATTACGGCTTGATTACTCATTCTGGAAAAACTCATTACCTAACTCGCGTCTGCATTTGCAAGTAGGTAAGAGACACAACATCGTTTTCAGTGTAATTGTAGAAGTTTTGTGATTTGTGAGTTTTTATAGAATAAGACTGCATAGCAGGTATACCTTTAAATTCAACTTAGGCTTTTGCTTCTACCAAAGTTTATGAACACCACGTATGTACCTTTTTATAGCAAGTTTGCATAAATGAACATTAGATATCTGTACCCTAATTGCGTAGTGCACGATCAATCACAATTTGTTTCGATTTGAAACAGATTGCTCATCCATTGCTTCATAAGTTGGAAAAAAATCTGCTCGACAACGTTAATAACGCAATGAGTGCTGTTGAACTGTCAAAATTAAACAAATTTGTCATAATAAATAAGTTACGCAATTGGGGTATAAATACTACTAGACAGCCACAACTGGCCAGAGTCGTGGCCGTCTAATGTGCGAGATCCCTAACTCGGCATTATTGCACGTATGCGGAGCATTCAGCTTCTAGTAAAGTTTTTGAACTGACGGATAACACTGCAGTAGAGCTACTTGTGATGGATTGCGTATGGGAAATTGTAATGGATAGACTGAATGACCACCCTATCCTTTTTAGACGTCAATTACCTTTGCTGTGGTCCAGCACAGGGGAGTTTGCAATTTTATATCCGAGGTAGCCATTCATTTGCACTGCCATTTGTATTGCTAATGCCCGTTGGAGGCCATAGTTACCAACCACTTCCATCAGGGGGTTACTGGTCGTTGGCAAATGCCAACTCATATATAAAACCTTTTAAAAACAATCTTGATATCTTTGAACCTGTGCACATTAACAGTCCATTAACAGTCCAAAGCAACCATTAATTAAAATGGCGAATACTCAAAAAAACCCAGAGCGAACAGATATAGGATGTAGCTCAAAATTTTAGTGATATCATTTTGTAAATGTTTCACTATAAGATTCGATGGCTAAATGTGTGCTATTGCAATTTTTTTTCATCAGTGGTGATTTTTTTTTTCATTAAGATGTCTTGAATTTGGGTATAGCCGACGACATAAATACATACATATACTCACGCCCATCATCCCAGAGGAATAGGCAGAGACTGCAGATTATCAAAATAAAGAAAAGAAGAAAATAAAGAAAAATTGTTAACCTATTCTGGACCAACAAAAACAATCATCGACAGCCCACTTTTCGCCGCCGTTTGAATGTGAAGCCTCATCTAAGTTTCTTATTCGACTTATACGACACGCCGAGAAGAAAGCGTTGGTGCTTTTCGTAACCGACACCATACGGCTTAAATGAATAAATACATACATGATATAAATACATTATTCAAAAGTGTAATGACACTTCCATGGCCATTAGGTAAACATTATCTAAAACAACAATAACAACAACAATACTGAAAAACAGCGTATTCATTGCATGTAAAAAACAGACAAAAATACATAACTTAACTTTAACGGCCTTTGTGGTCTAGTGGTTAGACCACCTGTCTCAGATCCAGATCCCAGGTTCGATTCCCAGTGGGGGCAACATTTTCTGCTCAGTTTGGTTGTTTGTAGGGTCCGTCTGGCTACATAGGTACCATGATCTTATCTAAGTCTGTCGCCAAAACAACAATATTAACAGCATTGTTGTGTTTTGGCAGTTAGAGGTAAGGTAGCCAGTTCGTCTGTGGTTAAGGATTCCACGTGAATCTCGCTTCTACCTTTGGCCTAATCATCACTTACCATCAGGTGAGATGCAGGCCAATAGCTTCCCGGTTGCGTAAAAAAATAAAAAAGTACCTACTACGTATTTAAAAAATAAACACAGTACAATTTTTTTTTTGTTTTTTTTTTCGATTACTGTTGTCTTTTAAACATAATAAATACAACAGAATTATTGCAACAGCAAAGCTGGGAAAAGTGGGCTGTGGATAGTTGATTTTGAGAATCTGCAATACCCAAATCGAAGATATCTTAAGAAAATAGAATCACCCCTAATGAAAATCAAACAGCAATATCACACATTTAGCTATCGAATCTAATAGTGAAATATTTACAGAATGATTTCACTAAATATCACTAAAATTCTGAGCTACATCCTGTATCTGTTCGCTCTGGCTTTTTTTTCTTGCTTGATGAGCATTAATTAGCCTTTGAGGCCTTACATTAATTTATCACTCTGTCACCTCTCCCATTAATTTATCAGTGCTTGCAACACTATGAGTGTTAGGTAGAGACTGCAAAACCACGTACAGAAAATGTTTCAATTCCGAGATGTTTTCGTATGATTTCACATGATATATGGTGTTGCAGATTGCACTAACGGAGTGTCAGCTAGAAACCGCTGTGAATATACGTATTTTGACAGTTATTGATAGATAAATCGCGACGCCATTTTGTGCCGTAGAAGCCAGAGTAACATACTCCGAATTCGCAGAAAAACAGCGAAAACACGTGCCCTGCATTCAGGATTGTTTGCGTAATTTAGGAGAACCGCTATAGATTTTCCAAACTTTTACTTCACCTGCTCGCCGTGGGCCCAGCTGCTAACCGGACGCAACAAGACTCTAATCTTAATATCCAAAGCTGGCGGAATTTCAATTAATGTTCGTATTCAAATACTGCGAATGACTATTTGACTATTTTCGAGATAACTACGGTTGATTCAAATATGTTCATAACGCATATTGGTCGACTCAACTACTGTTTTACTTACTTAATTTTGATTAAACTAAAAATTTATCGCACTAAGGAACGATTAATCTAATGATTTTTTAAGATATTGGATATTTCAACTACGTATGAAATACCTAATACGACTCGCCTACAGTTTACGCTGGATTGATTTCTAAAGTGGTGGGTAGTAACAATGTCAATGTCTTCTGTATTGTCTATAGTATTTTATAATTTTATTGGGTAATTTTTTTTTTGTCAGCGTAGTCGACGGAGCCCCGCTCGGCGGGGCTTCTATTTCTGTGTTGTATAAAAAACTACCACTACTACTTCTAACCTAAGCTGTCCGAGTCGCGGTGCCACAAGTCCCGAGCTCGCTCTTGAAAATATCGACGTACAGAGTATCAAATGTCCTAAATATTGTGATAATATAACATTGAATGATAATTAATATTACGATACGATACGATATGATACGATATTATCAAGATATTTAGGATATTTGATACTCTGTACTTCGATATTTTTTTTTTCATCCAAAAATAAATAACCACGAATGGGATCTTCGTGGTTATTTTTTTTTTAACCACACAGAAATAGGAGCCCCGCGAGATGGAGGTCCGTCGACTACGCTGACTAAAATAATTATAAATATTGATTACAGATCGAATAATAATTAATAATACAATAATACAATACAATAATTGATTGAGAATAGTAGGTGAATCGTCTGTTAGTTTCATCAACTTTAAGTTCTGAATAAACCGTAGATGAATTCTCCTTTATGGATTTCGTTCATTAGTTATTACAAAAATCTGTGAAACGATCTTTAGGAATTTAAAACAGTAGGTCTTTTGACCGTAGTTATCTCGAAAATAGTTAGAATAACTTTAGTTATTATGTCAACGTCGTGTCCAGGTTATCTGCTCTTATAATTTACATAAAAAATACAGTTCTGATGTGACCGGGTGTTCGGTAGCTACCTATTACTGAACAACCGGTGTAACAATGTCACAACTGCATTTTTTTAAATGAATTAAGGCTTGTTTACCTACTAGTAAATAAAGGTGACAGCTGTACTTAGCTGTGTAGTAGGTAGTAAAAGATCCAACCAAGTCAACAAAGACGAGTAAAGTTCTGATTCCGAACAACGCACGCGCATTGCTGGCCGCGGCATTGTTGCGCGTCAATGCAGCCCGCCGAGTGATTCCGTGCACCGCGGCGGGCGTGGCACTGCCGTTCGTGGTTTACTTCTCAACAGTTGTCAACTTTTACGTGTTATCGCTTTGATGAACGCCGCACTACTGGGCTGCTGCAGCGGCAGGGCGACACTGCCGCGCAGCAATGAATGACGCACAGCATTGGTGCCGTGCTCGGAATGTAATCTCATAAATAAACCTATTGAAAATGTATGGGGACTAGTAATGACGCGGCAGCAATGCCGCGTGCGGCGTAGTTCGGAATCATACCTTTAATTTTGCTTCAAATCAACGCATTCGAATAACTTTATTCACACAACACACAAAAATTAATACAGCAGATATTCGTATCATAAAGTCACGCTCTCCGTATTACTAGCCTTCATAACTAATAATAAGCCAACAGCTTCCCTACCTCAGCACATTTTCCTTATTCCATGATAGCAAAGAACAATTTCACCTGACATCCAGCTGACTGAGGAAAATGGTGTTTTCTAATATTTACCGAACATTAATCACAGTAAAAGATTCCTTTGTTTATCGGTACAGTTACCTGAGACAGCAGGCGGGCCGTACTGTAATGTAATGGGCTTAGGAACGTTGGAGAAATAAAATTTAAACGATAAATACGGAATTATCTAGAAGCTTTTTGTACGGAAACTGTTCTACAAAGAGAGATAAAGCCTTAAAAGAAAAGATGAATTTGGCCGTTTGATCAAAGTCATATTAAGAATGGTTTTTTTTCTGCACATGAGTGCCGTAAATGGCGACTCGGTTCATGATTTCAGCTGAAAGAAATGGTGACTCGGGTCAGGAAAGAGCATACTTAAAAAAAATGGCAACTGCTATCACCAATTCGGATTTCAGCTGGAAGACAACCCTTAAAGACATTGACTTTTCCAAATTGATCTACTAACATTTTGCCTCAATCGCAAATGGGTAAATAAAATATTTCTACACAGTGTCAACTATGTAATCAGCTGTAGGCACTGTTGCTTGAAATTATGGGTTTGAAAAAACTTTTTTTTGTTGATTAATCGTCATTCCATCGTCCCACTGGCCGCAACTTACGAGTTGTAGATGGTAGGTTCGAACCCCAAAAATTCGAAAACAGTGTCCGCGTGGTGGATTACGGCCCACTCCCTCTCACCGAGGCCTGTGTCCCATCAGTGGGAACATTATAGGCTGATTATGGATATGGTAATCGTCATTAGGTATCAATATGGTCACATCTATGAAGTTTCGCCAGCTATTTTAAATTGATTTACTGATTGATATTCAGCTGCATCCGGTTAGACTGGAAGCCGACCCCAACATAGTTGGGGTCAGGTATTCTCATTATAACGAGTATTCTATTCTATTCTATTTTCCCAAAACTACTCAACATATATACCATCACGCCTTATTTCCCCGAAAGGTTGCGCAGAGGTGTACCTATAGTACACCCACATTTCGCCAGTTATGTTTAAGTCCCATGTAATAGGGGGCGAGCCTGTTGCCATCAACCGGGCATAAATCCAGACTTCGTGCCGCTACTGAGAAATTCCTGATAGAAAAACCCAATAACACTTTGCCCCACCTGGGAATCGAACCAAGGAAGTCGTGCTCAGCGATAGCGCTTAGAACAACGAGGCAGTCTAACAAATAAGAAAATAATATTCTAAAAATATTTAAATTACTACAATATACGCAAGTTTATTAACATACTCTGTTCTTCTCCATATTTATTGGAACCCTTTGATAGCAGAAGATTTTATCACGCGATTCTAAATCGAAGGCAGTAAAGTCCAAGATATATTTTCCTAGCCATCAAACGCGAAAGGTCTTTATCTTATCTCAAAAATGTATGAGCTCTCTTAATATAGATACTAGCTTTGTCCCTAGCTTCGCTCACGTAGACTCACCTACTGACAATAAAATTACGGGATGGAGATTCCGCGTGCTGCGTTTGTTTTCTCTGGAAGACGAAATGACGGTCGTCCGGCGGCGAGATGGGTATATCATATTGTTGCCATCGGGGATAGGCTAACCTGAATGAGGCTAACATAGGAAAAGAGAGGTATACGTTCAGCATCTGGTGAAGTTGGGCTGTCGGGATTTTGCGACATAATTAGAGGCACAGAATTTTTGTTATTCGTAATTTTGAAAGCATTGCTTGCTAAAACACGACACGTTTTTCGTCACCTAATTTCGGAAGATGTGTGTTTTGAAACTTGACCAGTGAACATAAGAATAGTCTCATTTATACTGTGTCATGGTGCCGTATGGATGCACTTTTCCGTGGGTATGAATTAAAAAAAACAAGCACGTACATCTTTCATCATTATATTTTCGTGCACTTTAACTTGAGAAGCGATAGTGCTTCTAAAGTGCGTTAAAGTGCACGAAAATATAGACGGAGAGAGACATTGTGTTTCATAATTTCTTATGAAAAGAACAAATCCAAAATTTTATTTAAATCAGTTTTTTAAATTAGTTACCAATCTATTTTAAGGACGTCGATTTTATTTCTTGAACTTTGAACTCTTCGTAACGTAATTTTGACCTTGTATAGATAATAAACGGCTTATGGCCGCAGGAAGCTTTGATCATGCTTCAGAAGTACGTACTTCACGATCGATCGATTATTATCTTTATATAATGAGGGGATCTATTACTAATTACCACAAGAAGGCATACTTGTGAGTTATGAAACAATTAGGAAATTACGTAGACTACGCAATATTGATACTCAACTCAACTAAAACTCAACTCAAAGCATTTATTTCAATTAAACCATTTACAGGCACTTTTGAATTACCAAGGAGTCGGTCAGTCAGAAATATGAAGCTAGTTGCCCATTCCAAAGCGTAGTAGGTACCTATGGAGAAGAACGGACAAGAAACTCCACGGACACTCTTTTTAAATCAAAACATTACTACAAAAAATTGGTTAAGTGCATCATTCATGTTGAAATTATACATGTGAGAACAATGTAGAAAGAAGTGCACGTTAAAAGCGTCCGTAATAAAAAGATAAAAACAAAAACCAATTCAATGATTCAAATAAATTAATATAAACTATGACCGCTAAGAGATTACCAGTCCCTACTGACGGCACCCGTTCACGAACATGATCAGCACCATTCAGTTTAAAAAAAAAATACAATTGACGTTGATATATTTAGTAATCTGTTCCGCTTAGCTATTCCTAAAGAGCCATAAAAACCCTGTAAGAAATCGACACGTGTTTCACCTCTCAACGAGGCATGCTCAGGATGACGATTGACTTATCGCGAACCCGAACACGGCGTGTTGCCACACCGAACGCTGGACGCAGAGACCAGTTCAGTAGTCTCTTTTTATCCCGGTAGTAGGTACGATATTTTGCGACCTCCACGCGGGCGTGGCAGCGAACAAAAGCTAGTGTTGATATAAGCAAGCTATGAAAAGGTAATTATGTGATGCTCATAAAT
Source organism: Omphaloscelis lunosa (assembly GCA_916610215.1). Classification (NCBI taxonomy): domain Eukaryota; kingdom Metazoa; phylum Arthropoda; class Insecta; order Lepidoptera; family Noctuidae; genus Omphaloscelis; species Omphaloscelis lunosa. Next base: position 9,160,639 of record OU744255.1, read on the forward strand.
TTTTGGTAAAACCAAAAGACTGAGTTGAATTTAAAGGTATACCTGTAGTGCAGTTCTATTCTGTAAGAACTCACAAATCACAATACTTCTATAATTTCAGTGAAAGCAGTGTTTGGCTCTGACATTGCAAGTGCAGACGCGATTTAGGTAATGAGTTTTTCAGAATAGGTAACCAAGTCGTAATCATTATTATGATTCAGGTATTATACCTCCTATTGAGGGTGTGTTTCAACATCTTCGTATTTAGGTACCAACTTACATAAAATCCTTAGGTAGATGAGCCTATCATTAAATTCTTGGGTAATAATGAAGCTATAATTATAACAAAATCTCGTTTTACTTAAGACATTAGGTACAAACGGCTACACATCAAGCTATACATTATCAGTATAAGCTGACCTCGCATTGTACGGAAATCATATACAATGCGAGATCAGCATAAACTGGAAATGTGATGTGTGTGTGTGTGTGTGATGTGTAGCCGTGTGTACAAGGAATTTTATCTACCCTCACAAAATTGTACCAGAATTCTTTCTAGGAAATGTTTGAAGTATTTATTACTTATAAAAATTATTAATATAAAACCGAGTCTTGCTTACGAATCAGAAACTAAATAATTCACAATTTTGCTCATCTTTCAATAATTAAAGGCTTTAGCGACCTCGGCAAACATGGATTATCAAAACCACAATACCGGTTATTTCTTTGTGAAGCCAAAAACTTAATAAGTCATCTTCTAAGTTTCACAGAAAAAAAATCAAAGGTGTATTTCAGTACCACAGAAGGCGCGGGTACCAAAAGAAAAATTGAAGACATTTTTATTTCTTAATAAGTCGGAAATTGGAATTATAATTTAATCAATCTGGAAAGAAAATTCTCACCTTGTTATAAAAACAAAACTCCTTTGATATTCTTTTTTTCGCGTCTAAAGGGGACCTACAAAATAAGGAGAAACGCTTTTCGGCAAATGCTTTTAAAGGTAATGTAAGTTGAGTGCCTAAACAAAGATTGTCTGTGTACACTGTAATGAATTGTTATAAGGAATCATAAGCAATGCGAAAAGTAAAAGAAAAAAAAAATCGTATTGATGTTTCTGCCTGTATTCCCCGAATGGTTAGGCAAAGGTGTACCTATAGTACACTCACATTTCGCCAGTTATGTTTAAGTCTCATGTAATCGGGGGCGAGCCTATTGCCATCTACCGGACTCAAATCCAGACTCAGGGCTCCCACTGAGAAATTCCAGATGATAAGATAAAAGCCAATAAAATTTTCTTACAAAAAAAAAAATATCATTACAATATAATAACGATTTTACAAGCACAAATCTCTAAAACAACAATTTAAAGAATGATCATAACTATTTGTACCTTTGAAATATATTTTTTTTATCATTTTATACGAACAGTAAACCTTATGTTAAATGTTCTGATTGGTTGTAAATAAGATTAATAGACACTGAAACCAATTCACAACGCATTAAATTGAAAGCCTTCTGATATCGATTGTTAATTTATTACATGTTAGTTGTGTTTTTATAATACTTCTTTATTTTGTGTTTTATAATTTTAGTGTAACTGTCATGCATGAACTGTACCCTAATTGTGTAACTTATTTTCGTAAACAATTATGCCTAATTTGTTTCTTTTTGACAGTTCAACAACTTTCATTGCCTTATTTACGTTGTTGAGCAGATTTTTTCCAACTTATGACGCAATGGATTAGCAATCTGTTGCAAATTTGAAACAGATTGTGATTGTGTTGTATTAGGTACAGTTCACCTTGGTGACTTTAAGGTTTTATTTATTAATGGTAATCTGTGAAAAGCGCTGTGGGCTACATTATTACTTAAGTTATTTATGCTTTTCTGTGTATATTAATGCATAATGTAGATGCTCCCCCTACATACGAACTTACAAACAAAAAAACAAATGCTACCTCTTTATAATATGAATTATTATTATATCATATTAATATTATTGTATAAGTATAGATTTTTTATGGAAGTAACCATTTTATATCCTCAGACCAATTTTTATTTTATTTGTTCTGAGTTTATATCCCGACATCCCGAGAAATGGGCAGGAGGGAGAGTCTTCAACATAACCCAATATAGTTACTGTTAGTCAATGAAAATATAGCTGGTTTATCTTTTTAGAAAATGTAAATCTTCGAAGGCAGCATCATGGCCAACGTTTAATGTGATTATCTATTACAAGAAGTAGGTACTATAGGAATAAGAAGAGTTATCAATCAAACAATCAACAGCACCCTAATTGCGCGACACACGATCAATCAGAATCTATTTCATATTGACAGTTCAACAACATTAATTACGTTATTTACGTTGTTGAGCAGACAAATTTTCCGAACATATGAAGCAGTGTATAACCTTCAAAATTATTCAGATTGTGATTGATCGTGTGTTACGCTATTAGGGCGCAGCTTAGACTATCGCAGTCTCGCACTTGAATAACAAGTAGCCTTCTCAAGTCGACCCACCAGTCTTAAATCAGAAAAACGTGAGTCAGCCGAAAAAAGTAATTCCTTTACAAAAAGGTAATAAAATGCCAAAGAAACAAAATCCATTTAAAGCATTAATGTTTACAATGTTCATATTTTTTCGGCATTATCATCGTATAATGTTGATACAAATAATAAAGGTAAATAAAAAGCTATTTGCGTTATGTGTACCTAAAAACACAAGGGAATGCTATAATTCTTGAGAGTGTGATAAGCTTTTGTGTGAAGTCGACGAACTTTGGCGAATCAGTAAGCCTATTACGCAACTGGCAATTTGCTTAAATTGTACAATTATTTAGCGATCGTTGTTATCAGAATATTAATGGGGTTCCTGGTCTGTCTTTGGCATGTTAATTTAATACTGTAACAAATGAACGAAATATTGATGATTCAGGTCCAGAAGATTAAATTGGATACACAAAGAAGTTTAAAATGAAAGTTGATGATAACAGACGGAAATATAGGTACCTACCTAATAGCATGGTTTGGTAATTTATATTTGTAAACTAGTAAAAGGGTAAATAACTAATTAAGTATAATAATAAAGCTAAACCAAAATGTAACATAATGAAAATAATTCAATAAATTCCATGGTCTTTTAGAGGTATTCAATGAGGAAGAGGGTGTAAAGTTCACTCATCCTCTATAGAAAAGGGCAGGATTAATTCCTTTTAATTTAATTCCTATGTTTAAGTTAACAACTCATCCCTATATTTTAAGATTACGAGAAATATGTAATTATTACAAATCGCGGGAAATTATCCTAAGTTATTGTCGTCAATTAAATGGCAAAAAAGGCAAAAATGAGGATTTTAATTTTTGTATTGTTATTATAAAAATGTAATAATCTGTGTTTCCACTATTGACACGAATTACACAATAACAGCGATTTGGCATGCTTTTATAATTAGTTCATCAAGGAATGGCCCACGTTCTTTCTAACAAGTCGAAAAGTTGTTCTGGGGTATTCACGGCATCCATACTCAGCAGAGCTCTTCTTTGGAGCATAATTATCCCATGCGTACTCAATTGGTTTGAGGTCTGGAGATTGAGCAGGCCACGGCAGAACGTTGATGCGAGCATCGGTAAGAGCTTGTTACGACTCTAGCCGTGTGTGGACGTGCATAGTCGAATAGAATCGCCCAACCGGCTTCGCAAAGGGATGATCACGTCTGAAACAATCCTCTCCGCATAAATCTGAGCATTGAGGTGAGATCGGTTCTTCGACCGATCTAAATACTGGCCCAAACCATTTTTGTTCTCCCTCCATATGAATGAACTTCCGGACAAAATTTCAAACGATGGGGTTATGTAAAAAATGTAGATAGTCTACAAGAACCAGTATGAAAGTATACACGAGCTACAAGCAGAACTTAGACATATTATTCTAAATATCCACCACAACAAGATAAAAAAATCGACAGGCAGCGAAATAATCAAGTGCGACTTTGTATTCAACAGATCGGGACTCATTTTGAGCATTTCATAAATTGATTAATTTTGTATCAAAAATGTTAAAATTCATCGTCTTCCTTTTATTTTTGACACTATGTTATTTACCAAAAAATAATCCTGATGATGAAGCCTTTCGTTCGGTATGATAAAGCTACAGGGTGATTATTTTTCTCGTGTAACGGGTTCGATTCCCGGTTCAACCATGTAATTATTTAAATATCTATGAGTGCAGTTTAAATTGTTTTTTTAAATTCAAATAATGTCTTCGTTCAGTAAAATGTTCCATCTACAATATTCAAGGTACTTTCCCTCCATGTGGCATATCCGTGGGACGCCCTGTATAGTCCGTCTTACTAATACTATTACATTATTTTTTTCATAATTTTGTTTCCAAATGTTAGTATTTTTATTATGTACACCATAATGAATTACAGATATAAATGTGCAAATTTTACATAGTGTGACACAATGGGCGGTCGCTAAAACCGATATTTTATAGACAACCGACAATAACAGACTTTTACATCATCTACTAACCTCAAAAATACTAGACAACTAGATGCAAAATTAATAACTTTTAATCATCCATTTAAATAATTTTAAAATCATCTCCTTGTGGCGGCATATGCGAACTACGCATCACACTTATGTCACCCAAAATCCTGCAACGCGCAAGCAGAGTTTATCGCGCGACTAGCATATATACAATGTCCCAACATCACTCGTAGGGAAGTCCAAACACAACACCCCTCGGGTCGCAAGATTCTCTCCTTTTTATGGAGGATGAGTGAACTTTACACGGTTTCTTATACCTCTATAATCCTATAGCATTTCCCTGATAGACATAGGCCTCTCCATTGCACTGGGCAATAATTTTACTCGATCCTCGGCTACTCTCATCCAGCTGCTACCAGTCACCCTGCGGAGATCGCCGCTCAACCTAGCCTGATAGAATTTATTCTAAATCTTTCCCTGGCTTACCCGATATTAGTAATAATACCCATATTTCTATGAGGTCAGCAGTTACCTACTGACGTCACCTGTCGCCTTGATATTTTAATATACAGTATATGGAATAAATATGGGCTCGTCTCAAAGTTGACCTTTTTCCTTTTAGAAAACGAGCCGAACTTAAAGCCTTCAGTAAAAGTTTAAGGGTCACGTCACATCAATGGAGTAGAGCCTTTGACTGTTATGCTTCCTATTTATCGAATCGGGAAATATTGAAATCGTGATTCTACGAATGAGTTTAAAGAAGTAAAGAAAAGAAAAAAGCGGCTAAGTACGAGGCGGACTCGCACACGAAGGGTTCCGTTCCAGTTGGTGGTTGATTTAATTAAGAATATGCATAGTATAGTTATATTAGTTAGACTTTTGTATGTGCAATAAATACAAACATCCGTTTTATTATTGTTTATTCCTTTATTACATTTTCATACATATAAATTATTAAGATTATTACATTATTAAGATCGAGCAAAAAACGCCATAGTCTCTCTTTATTTTTATTTTATTTTTTATTTTGTTATAGCGCCCATAGTATTACACACTCTGTGAAAATTTCAAGTGTCTACCTATTACAGTTTACTAGATCAGCCCTGTGACAGACGGACGGACGCACAGTGGGGCCTTAGGTAATAGGGTCCCGTTGGCCCCGTTTGGGTAAGTACGTTTTTAGGGTTCCGTACCCTAGCATCGCTAGATCGTTCTTGAATCTTCTTAAAAAGTGCTAGGTGTTTAAATGATAACTAGGAAATTTAATATTATTCTAGGTATACGTATATAGGTTTGTAATATTGTTCCACTTCCATACAGGGAAGGAACAAATATTGAATAATTATTATTAAGCGTGGTACCCGTAAATAATATCCTGTGACACCGCGTCCCAACCAAAAGCGATCATCGCGCAAGTACACAATCCACGCGATTGTTTGAATGAATTTTGACGTACATACGCAACTTGATTGATCGCGCGACTAATATTCATAATAACGGAGCGTACTCGCGCGACGATCGCGTACTCGTGCGAATATCACTTTTGGTTAGGACGCGGCTTGATGGTGTCGTGTAAGAAAACATCGTAAGGAGAAAGAAGGTCAATGAATTCCATCAGTATAAGTAGTGTTGTATAATATTTATATAAGTTTATTATATGTCTTTGAAGAAAGCAGACTTAGGGAACCTTCTCGCCGAAGCCCTGATGTTGTGAATGACGGTGATGTAGGCGGTCTCCACTATTCGGCATAGCGTTTTTTTCCTCAGAGAAACCTTGTTGGTCTCATAATCTGGCTTCATGTCTCTTGCGTCTGAGTCTGTTGGTAAAAAAGAAAAAAAAAAAAAACAGTTCACTAGGTGTCGTAAAAGGATGATTCTTTGATGTCTACGTGTCACTGATAGTCATTTTGTGAGTTTTATCTACAAATTGCCAAGAAAAAGTAGGTATTATAAAGGTTGTATTTAAAGAAAAAATGCCGTCGCGGGACGCCTGGCAGATGTGAAACATCGAAATTATTATGTACAGGTAATGTGCTAAAAAGATAGTTTACGACAGAAAATAAATATGGCGGTCTGACCCGCCGCTATAGATGTTTCACATTAAAAACAGTGTTATAGAATATAAGAAGTAGGGATTTAGTGACATTGGTATGTTCAGAGGTATTCTAAAAAAACAATTTAGTACAAATATTAACAAGCTTTCAGTAATTAAGTTTGTTATAGGAAGACAGAGTTTGAAATGGTATTCCTCGAAGATGGTGACTACTGGGTCGATAATAATGTTTAAGAAGGAACTGACCTACGATCTGAATGCGATCGACACAAAGAAGGTCAAGAGGCAATAGGTTGAGAAGTGCGAGTGAGAAGTGGAATATGTTTTCCTTATTCCTTAGATTTATGCCTCCTTGCACTCACAATAGGTTAAAACTCCTTGCTATGTAGAAATTACGAGTGGGTGGAAAGTTGAAGCGGGCCCTGAAGTCAAAGGACCCAAATATTGATGTCACCAATTTTACCCGAAGGAAACATTCGTATTTTTTTTTCCAAAAGTAAGTACATCTATTAGCATTTAAATATTTTCTTACGTTAAACTACTTTTGGATAAAATCGAATGCTTCCTTCAACTTTTATTTTATTCATTTTAATATTTTTTTTCTACATACCATTGTTCAAAGCGTTTTGCAGAACATCACTAATGTTCACGACTGGTTCTCCAATAATTTCGCAAGTGTTGATTTCTGGACCTACGTCAAAGTATTCTTGATCTTCTCTCTTTGTCAGACTGTAGCCGTATTGCGAGCTTCCCAAGGCAGCTGTTGACAAAGTAAAGGTTATAATAAAATTTAATAGAACTGTGGTTGTACAGCCGACCGCACATCGGTTGCAACTTGTAACACTTTGACCTTGCACCTGGCATAGTACAGAATGTCAATAGAAAAAGAGGTTATTGCTTAATCGGTTTGATACCCTGATAAACACGTCACCTTATACTGTTGAGCGTGCCCGTCTGCTAGCTGTGGGAGAATGGAAGTTAGGTTTTTAGCTTCAAGCGCTCTCGTCATCCACCATAGCCACTATGATGGATGACTCATTGTTTCGGCTCGTTATATGTCTCCGCTTGGGCGCAGCTTGTATTGCTCCGTATCGGTGTCACTGCGGTGAAGCTGTCCATAGTCTCGGGCACTATGGCCCGTCCTGTTACAGGAACGCAGGTCGCATTGCACGGGACGCCAGCATCAACGATATTATTCGTCGAGCCCTTGTCACCGCCGGCGTACCAGTGGTATTAGAATCTAACGGCTTGGTACGTGACGAAGGGAAGAGACTAAACGGCATGACGAAAGGTGGGTGGCCACTGTTGTGGGACGCAACCTATGTCGACATCCTAGTGCCATCTCATGTTCCCAGCAAGGCGGGCTGTACTGACGTCGCTGCTACGGCTGCTGAGACCCTCAGGCGGCGCAAATACTGTAACCTTATGGGTAATTATAGTTCTAAGCCGTATCGGAAAATGTAGGAACGCGCACTCGGGCCCCGTGACCTAGGGTCACGGGGCCCGAGTTTCCTATTTAAAGAAATTTCTCACCGACTGGTCGACACTTCACGTAACCAGAAGGCTGGCTCGTTCTTTGGCTAAAGAATTAACATTGGCATTAAATGTGGCTATGCTGCCAATCTTCTGGGTACGTTTCCGGATGCCAGCGATGCAGACGAACTATTTCGACGCCTAAGTGTCCTTTTGTTTTTGTATTTATTTTTATAGTTTGTTAGTCATTAAATTTATTACCTAGTGTAGTTAGTTGTGTTAAATATTGTTAACGTAATTGTATCTTGCACAAAAAATAAACAACAATTTTCAATTTGTTGTTTTATTCTTGCCTTGGTTTAGTTCTCTGTACCCTAATTGCGTAACTTATTTTCGTAAACGATTATGACTAATTTGTTTCATTTGACATTTCAACAACATTCATTGAAATATTTACGTTGTTGAGCAGATTTTTTTCCAATTTATGAAGCAATGGATTAGTAATCTGTTTCAAATCGAAACGGATTATGATTGATCGTGTATTACGCAATCAGGGTAATAGTCTAGTCGTTTCTTAATTTTGAACTTAAATTCAAGTTACTTCTGACAAAAATGAAGATTGTTCTACTTACTTGCAGAGGCTGTGTAAGCTCCATTAAACACCTTGTTCTTCTTAGTAAATGTGATTTTAAGATCACCAGCGATATTTAAAACAGCTTTCGTTTTTAATACTACTGACTTCTTGTCCGTATCCATTCTGCAAATAAATTATACAAAAAGTTTATCAATAAGATAATGAGGTAGGTATGGCAATTAGTGCTATCAATAAGTTGATTTAATGTTGCATCTTTGTTTCTTGTTTTTCTTTGATAAAGCTTGCGTTGTGTGATTTGTAGCTTGATGATAATGCTGTTATTTTAAGATTTTTATATCAGAATTTTGGTTTAAAACTTTGTGGCATACTGAGTTCATTTGTATTGCAGCATTTGAGTTATTTTATGGCGAAAGTAATTTAGTTGGTATTGGGTTCTGTTAATCAGACATCACAGTAGTTTGTGCAGAATAAACCATTTTTCCTTCATCTTTTCTTTCTTTCTTTTCTTTTTATATACTAATGGAATGGTCGCTGTAAAAATAAAAACTTTAAAAGTACCTACTTATCTTCCAAAAATGGATTTTTACCACTTTTGAGTTTGAATATTAAGAAAATTCAAACCAACACTGGAATTGCAGGACCAAAACGTAATATTTCATTTTGTTAATACTGTCCCAAATGTTTCCTCGTATCTCGAAGTCTTTCGAATTTTTTAGTAATTCAAACCAAAAAGATTTCTTATCTGGGAGAATTAACTGGTTTCTCTTACAAAACGAATGCGTTTTGACGCATAAGTATTTCACATCAATCCAGTTTAATCTTTACTTTTGTATTATAATTCTTCAAACTAAAAGTCGTTAATCCAAAGGATTTGATAAAAGGGTACGAGAATACTGAATACTGCCAATAGCACATAATTCTACAATCTTTATGCGAGTCGCATTAGGGTTGTCTCAATATCCAACCCTTTTTTATAAACTGAAAGTAATATTCTAAAATTCTAATAGTATACGGTACCAAGAGTTTCATTTTTCATTTGTTCAAGTTTCATTGGTATTGCTGATCAAGGGATAAACGAAACAATTAAAATGATCGAGCCAACGCAATTTTACTACATTTTTATCTAAAGCAGCAAATGCAAGAAGACCTATGTAATGTAGTTGGGGCGCCAGCACTCAAATAATAATTTATATTATGAACCTACCTACTTATTTCTAATTTAACTCTGCATTATTCTGTTATATTTTCATGTTTTGCATAGCTTTGCTTCAAATTATTGTTATATTATATCTTATTATATTTTATTGTATCCCTTGAGGGACACAGAAAAAGTTACGTATGTATAGCTTGTCCACTCTGAAATGACGCGCCCCACTATCGCATTACCGCAAGCTATAACATTATTTTGATTAAAGACAAAAATAACTTACTTGAAGTCAGAAATCTGTTGGTTCTTCAATCCAGTGATATTGATGTTCTTGAACTCAAAAGCCAGTCCCATAGTTGGGTCGACAACAACATTTAATTCGGGGATGATCAAAGGGTCCAGAGGTTTGATGTCATATTCTGGTAAGCCATTGCAGGTCTTTTCCAAAAAGTTCTGTGTAGCCTCACTCAAGCATTTGATGTCATTTTTGTTGCATGGTTCGAAAAGCTTTACTGTAAAGAAATTTTCGTTTTATTTCCAAGAAATATTTGGTAGATATTCAAAAGTTTATTGATCTATTAGTGGAACATCAAAGCTTACATAACCAACGGAGGTGAACAAAATGGCATATTCCTGTATAAATTCCATATTTTTTAATCTATCGACTATTAGTTGTAACGAAAGCTGAACATACACAGATACGTATCAGGTAAACGATTGACCAGTTCAAACTGAATTGAACATCACAAAACAACAATAATCTATGGTCGATGTTAAGGAATATAACGGTACATGGAACAAATAAACAATTGATGGTGATCATAGTGATTCTAACAACATTAATATAGGAAATAACATACCTTCTTCAGAAAGGACACAACACGCGAACGTGAGCAATAAGAAGCTCCTATAAACAGCCATGTTACAGGAGTACTGACTAAATGAAGAATAACTAAGAACTGACCAAAGACCACGAGTTATCACGACACTTTCATTTGTTTATACTAGCTGATATAATAATTGAAGTGACTCATTGATAGCAAAGGTCACAGTTATCAGACGCATACGAAATTGGTAACGCAAATGATAATGACATTAGTGCTTTGGATATAATAATTATGGTTATTGAGAACTAGGTGCTTCCCGCGGATTCTTCCTTATGAGTCTCGATCCCGTGGGAATATCGAGATAAAAAATATCTTATGTCCTAAAGTCCTAACCCAGGTCATAGTCTCCCCAGTGCCAAATTTCATCCAAAGCGTAACAAACAAATAAACAAACAAACTCACTTTCGCATTTATAATATTAAATATTATGTTATAGTTAGGGTTAGCTTTTGCCCGCGGCTTCGCTCGGGTGGAGGTCTGAAATTATCCCACGAGAAAGTACTACCGACTGGTATAAAAAGTATTCTATAATAAGGCCCAGGTCATAGTCTATCCGTTTGCCAAGTTTCATCGAAATCCGTCCAGCCGTTAAGGAGTAAAAAATTAATACATAGACAGATAAACATAATATAAAATAAGTATAAATAAATAAGTATATTATTATAAATATGGAGTAGATATGGATTGAGAATGGTTCAATATAAAGGAGAATATACCTAGAGATAGTACAGATTGTGTGGCTTGCATTATAGTGAGAGAAGCGATAATAACCATTGTTGCGAGTTTTCTAGATTAGAAAGCATCTGTCATCTTTTAACAAACCATAATATCATACAAAAAATTATTTGAGGTTGCAAAGTAATGTACTCGAATAATAATCATCATGACTGACTACAAGTAGGTAACTAAAAAAGATAGCCAATATAATTCTTGTTAAACGCATTTAGAGGAAAAACAACTGCATGTTTTGATTCTGATAAAAAAGTATCTTTCACGTTCATATTGTATGATATTTGGTTGCCATTTTAATAAGGCTCGCTAAAATTAGCTTAGGCTACTGAAAAATGGTTTCATAAAAAATATGGAATAATATCAGTTTACTGAAAGCTTTTTTATATTATAACAAAGGCCAACGGTCAATCCGTTGGAGGTAAAGCTTATAAAAAGTGTCATGGGCCTGTAATTTTTCCGACCCGACCCTTGTTCGAACCAGCCCGCGGTGCTGAGCCTGTAGCTTTGAATTCGTCCCTAAATAATTACAATCCAAACTCGCTGTCCCTTGCTGTCCTCCCCCAGCGACGCCCTTAACCGAGACCCGTACCCCACAGGGGGTGCCTTCAGAGTGTAGTCTGGAAGCCTAAATTTATTAAGGCAAGATAGCCCTTAATTGGACACAACAGTAATGCTGCTTGACAGCAGAAAATGTGTAACGTGGTACTTGTGGTAGTGCTATTTCATAAGAAACTCTAAGATATCAGAGTTTTTCCCCCATATTTGGGTGAGGAGGGATAATGATAGTAGCTTTAGAAAATATTATCTTCAAGTCAAGCTGATCAGCCGGGTACGTAGATCAACGAAGCTTTATAATTTAAATAATTATGGACTTTAGACTTTGGGGTTGCGCAAAATTGTATAAAAATCGCAAACTCACACTAAACAAGCGTGGTGATCAATGCTCATGTCATCTCTTAATGGGATCCTTCGCCCTGCAGTGGGAAAATTACAGGTCATGGATCCTGATCCTGGTCTGGAACCACCAGGATTTCTTTTAATAGAAGCCCTACATTCTAAGATAATGAAGTTATATATTACTAAAATAAAGATTCCACAAGACATATAATTTTGTGCCAATATGCGAATAGAGGCAATAAATTGCACGAATTTATGATGCGTAAATGTCGACAGATATTTTTTTAATCTCTTGTTGTTTGCATGCCCATTCGACCTCAAAATATTTATTGAGTGAGATCTGTTTATACAGTGTCTGAATTTACTTCAGGTCGCTTATCACTTTTACTCTTACTCTTATTTAAGTTTTCGGGTCATGGAGTCCGTGTACGCGTCTCCTTTTTTAAGGAAATTTCTCGAGTAGGTATACAAGTTATTTCTAGTGATAAAAGAATCTTTACATAAATCAGTATACACAACAAAAACATATTATCACACCACACATGGGAGCTTAGTTTTGGTCATGCTACTCTAACATAACAATACACAACTCCAGCCGGCCAAAATTTTGGGCTGAAGCTTTTTGCAGCGCGGGAACCTGCACGCGTAGCATGACGCTTTCTATGTCTACGAAGAATAGACATAGCTCTTTCTATACAAATTGACATTTCGTCTCTTCATTTTTGACATCGCACCGTAGAAATCATTCTACAAACTGTCATTTTGTCTTCCGCTTCTAACGATCTTTGTCTAGGTCCTTTTACATGTAGACTATTTCAGAAGAAAGTTTTCTATCCAAACTGTCAAAATCACTAAGTAGTGAAGACCATCTAATTTTGTAATCGCCATGCTAAAGACGGTAGAAAACTTTTTACTCGACGGCCACAAAGTATATACGGTTATCTACAAAATCATGAAACGCTTGCGTTTTGAACGCAAAACTGTGATAAGTAATAATTATCATAATTAAAATTCACACCAACACCTCGAATTCATGTGCAAAAATAGTACTGTATCTTTTTTTTTCTTTTGCTTATATCTCGAAAATGGTGTGTCTAATCGCAAAAATAATGAAAATTTCGACCCCCTTTATAAAACCCACAAACCCCTAAGACTGAACATGTAGGTAATAATTTTTCTTATTTTCCATACAAAAAGTGAAAAATTCCATATAAAATACGTCGAGCCTTCGCGTCTCCGGACTTGTTGCAGAATAGTTTTAAGATTTTCATAACCAAAAAGAAAGGGGTTTTAGTGATAGTTTAGATAGTTTAGTTCGGTGTACAAGAGAATCGGCACCATTACCAAGGAAATGGTTAAATCCAATATTACTGTAATATGATTTCTTCCAAAATACGATACTTCGACACTCTTAATATCAATAAAAATTGAGAATCAAACAAAGAAAAAAAAATCCTATGACAAAACAAACAATTCTGAGTCGAATTTGTGTCTTTCTACTTTACTGCCGTCCTGTCTACACGGAACGTCATTTTTGTCTATTCTTCTGTCGACACAACTCGTTTCTACGGTGGTCATGCTACGCGTGCTGGAAGATGTCGGAATTAAAATTTATAGTCTTGCTCGACTGCAACGCTCTTCTTTCGACCCTGATTAGAGCTTGGCTCCTTTTCTCTTGATATCTGTGGGTCCAATCGGAAAATATGCATGACGAGAATTTTTGAGCTGCAGTGCTTACCGCACTGCAGCTCAAAAATTCTCGCTTGCAGGAGTGGTACGGTTTGTTGTGGCTGCGCCGCGATCGGCCTTTCTTGCCCTCAACCGAGTACACCCGAATAATTAACTTTTTTGAACGGGCAAAAACACATTGGGTGTAAGGACAACAGACTGTCAAATCGTGTTGTCATTCATTCTTAGATCGGGCCCTAAACTAATCCACACGTGACTTCGGCTGAATCTTCGAATTTCGTGTTTAGGGAGTAGACCGATAATGAAAGAGCTTGTAGTTTTAGTGTTCGAAAATATTTTATGCTACCAACGCACTTCTATGCTTTGACGGCGATGACCTATGTTTTTCCTATAAAAAAAACATGACATCGTTGAATACGTCGACTTTGACATATTGAACGATGTCATGTTGTTTTTTCGGTTCCATAGTTGGGATTAATTTATCCCAAGAACAAACTTTAACATTGTAGTTGAAAAACATGTTCTCCCATACATTCCAACTACAAATGTAAGTTGGCTGATTATTACTCGTCAACTTGCATACATAGTTGTGATAGTTTTCCTTTTAACGTTATATATTTTATACTACTGCCGTGTTCTTTTTTTTCTCATATTCAAAAACAACCATTTAGCTGGCATGGGGGAGACAACACTTGACTCTAACAAAATTTTGCACTTTAAAGCTTAATATTTCGCAAACGAATTCCTGAGTCAAAAATAGGTTTTCACAAACCCACACGACACCCCATAACATAGGAAATCATCCCCACTTTACGTGTAGGAAGGTGAGGTACCATAAAAACAATTTGTCGGCCGGCTTTTATTTTACCACTTTGTCGGCCGGCGTTATTATAATGTATAGGTGCTACACTAAAGCTTCCTAGTACTAAGATTCAAATTCGAATTCAAAATATTTTTATTTCACATAGACCTACATGGGCACTTATGAAACGTCAGAAGCTAGGTGCACGGTTCCAATTGGTCGCTTCCTATGGAGAAGAGCCGGCAAGAAACTCCACGGTTACTCTTTTAAAAATAATTGGCAGTATGACTAGGTATGGGAGGACAGTGTAGGTATTTCAATAAGTACCAGGTACTTAAGAAAATAGAAAATGGTCAACAAATCTACAGTCCACTAAGCCTACAGTGTTCTCCTATTCACAAAATAGAAAAGAATCTATACAAAATATATATAAATTAATAAAAATAAGAACCTCTTTTAATTAAACGCAATTACATTATTGCTATTACAACTGTAATAAATCTGAATAATTATCATGTGCAAAAAAGCCACTAATAGAGTTGAAATTAACTCGTAGGTATATAATGTCAAATAATAGAATGAATATGTCAAGGACGAATGTAAAAAATAAATAAAAAATAAGATAAAAATAAATATGGTAATTTGGGAGCAGTAAATAGACTCTTACATAATTATGCCGTTAATGAGATACCAGGGAAGCCACATGTGCAGAAGGAATTATTGCTAAATTTCCTTGTCTAAATAATAATTCTCTGAGCTAAGCCGCGGATAGATAGACAGACAGTCAGATGGACATGGCGAAACATATTGGTTCCTTGTTGACTACCGAACCCTCAAAACCAGAAAAATTATGAGTTAAATTTTTTAGGCCAGCTAGAAAAATGTACAAATAGGTTTGAATAAATAGTGAGCAATTAACTGCATTTTGAAAAGCTATTCTGCTCATCATGCCGAAGATCCTCATCAGATCTTCACCAATTTTTTTTTGAGACCAACATAGATTTACTACCTTTCAAATAAAAAAGAACCATCGAATTTAGATCTCACAAGGCGGAGATATCCAATAGCCCCTTTTTTTTGCCCCATTTTGGAGGAAGTATCCCTGCAATCAAAAATCTCCGACGTTTAAAAATTACAAAAAATTCGTTATACCTGTACGCCGTACAGATCGGTTGTAAAATACGCCCTGTAGAGTACGTACAGTTCGTGCCACTAAAGATGAGACTTGGCACACTACGTGGTTTGACTTGCGCAGTAGACGATTTATGGGTCTCTTTAGCGGTATGAAGTCTGCGCCGGGGCGTCATCGGGGCGGCGGAAGGAGCGGCGGGAGGCGCGGTCAAGTCTCATCTTTCGTGGCGCATATTGTACAAACTGACACACGAAAGAAAATTTTACCAGACTTGATCCAGAGACGCTACGCTCGCTCGGTCAATTATTCGAATAAAAGTTTAAGGTTTCCTATTTTAATCTTTCGTTACGAAATTCCCTTTTAGCGATAAGACCATCGTTTGTTACGTTTTATTGTTTGTGTTTTCTTCAAGTTGTTATTTTCATTGTAGATACTGAAGCGAGTTTTAATCTAATTGTTATATTGCTTCTGATAGGGAAATAAAAACCCGACCAAGTGCGTGTCGAACCACGCACAATGAAAGGTTACGTAGTTGAGATGAGCTTATCCCAAGGACAAACTTAACATTGTAGTTGAAAAATATGTTCTCCCATGTACATTCCAACTGCAAATGTAAGTTTGTTCGCACAATATTGGGAGATTCACCATGTTATTTTAAGGCCATCATAAACTTCTTATAGGTTTTCCTGTAATCCATAAGTATAGAACTACTTTCTGTATTTTTTTCGATAGGCTTAGTAGTTTCGGAGATAAGGGGGGGGGGAGATGGTAAATTATCATCTGTTTTCTTAAATATCTCTATTTACGTTACACATTCGTGTTTAGGTCACAGAAATCCATATGTATACTAAACTAAATTGGTCCAGTACATTCGGAGCAAATTGGCTGTGACAGACAGACAACCAGCCCACCAGCCAGACATACGAGTGATCCTATAAGGCTTTCGTTTTTCCTTTTGAGGTACAGAACCCTAACAAGCGATATTCTGAAATTAGACTAGTTGTCAGACTTTCACGTACAAACATTTATGTTGATAACAGTATTATTCTGGAAACTTTATTACACCACCCTGTATAATTTGTAAAATATGATGCTATGCATGACGTGGCTTTATTTGTTATCGTCTTATCCCGTTCAGAAGCTTTTCGATTCCGTTATACTCGAGGGTCAAACGCCAGAAGCATGGAACAGAGGTGTTGTGTTACTCTTCTTTAAAAATGGCGACAACGCCCTGCTTAAGAATTATAGGCCCATCACAGTGTATCTGAGCGTTTATTCTGAAAGTTGGCAACGTCGCAAATAGATGTCAAATATATCGCTGTTTTAATTAATTTGGCAATATTACTGTGTGGAAATATGAAATTTGGCAAACTAGCGAACTAGAATATTAATTATGAATTGCAATTATAATATTGAATTTGATGTTTTAACCGTTTTAGGTGTAAAAAGGGCATTTGGAAAGTTTCCAAATACTTTTTTTACATCTAAAACTAAATATTCGGTGTTACGATATTAATTATTGCATTTCGTAATCAATATTTTAGTTCGCTAGTTAGCCACATTTCATATTTCCATACAGTAATATTGCCAAATTAATCAAAACAGGTCAATATATGACAGCTATTTGCGACGTTGCCAACTTTTAGGATAAACGCTCTTAAGTGAACTGTATAAGTAATGGTGCAAGTCTTTAGATTTAATTCAGATCAAATTAATTCTAGGTAATAAAATCTCGACGTAGGATAACCTATATCTCGGTGAATTTCTTATCTCTTCGCTGAGGCGGCGTCCCCTTGTATAAGTAACGGTTCAGCAAACATCGCACTGGATGGATTTTATCAACGTAGTGTCTCAGCTCAGCTTAGCAATTTATATACCTATTGGTAACATGATTGAGGGGTAGGAAATATTGGGTGTCATTGCATTGGTGTCGATCGACGGTTAAGCTATGCTTGCCGAGGTCGGTCAGTGGATGGGTGACCATCCATTACATATCGAGACACCTCCGTGCCTCGGAAAGCACGTTAAGCAGTTGGTCCCGGCTGTCATTTGTAGGTCTTTGACAGTTGTTACGGGTAGTCGTATACTGATATCATAGGTAGTTTCGGGCGTCCCATAGGGTATTACCCAGTAACTGGGTTCTGGAGGTTAGATAGGCAGTCGGTTCATGTAAAATACTGGTATTCAGCTGCATTCGGTTAGATTAAAGCTATCCTACATCCGTATCTAATCTCTATTTCTATTATCTAACATTATCAAACTTGTCATAACATTATATAACGGTGGCTACTTTATTATTTTTAGGGTGCCGTACCCGAAGGGTGCCAAACGAAACCCAAGCCTAATTACTAAGCCTCCGCTGTCCGTACGTCCGTCCGTCCGGCTGTCTGTTAGGGGGCTGTATCTCATGAACCGTAATATCTGTAGACAGTTGAAAATATCACAGATTGTTTATTTCTGTTGCTGCTATAACAACAAATAATAATAATAACAGCCTATTATTATCCAACTGCAGGACAAAGGCCTCTTCTCACACAGAGAAGGCACGAGCATTGATCACCACGCTTGCTCACAACGGGTTGGCGATTTCAACAACAAATAATAAAAATAAAATAAACTTTAAAATTAAAGGGGATACAAGAAACGTGATTTTTTTTTCGGCGTTTTTTGCAAAATATTCTATGGTGGAAATTTATAGCTTGATGTGTAGCCGTGTGTACGGAACCCTCTGTGTGCGAGTCCCGTTCGTACTTGGCCCGTTTTTGTGCATAAGCGTTATGATTAGGATTTGGTTGATTGATGTGGTCACTTTGATGTGGTTTGGTAGAGCAACGACCTGATTTATCGTTCATCTGGGCCAACATTATGATTTTGGTTTTGATTAGAGATAAATTGAGTAATATTAACTCATTTTATCTCTTGTAGATTTGAATTGAATAGCCGAACTATCAAATTGTATTGTATTCTTTTTGTTTTGTATTGTTTAATTGTATCGTTGGTCTAGTAGTCACAACTGCTGACCATGAGGTCCTGGGTTCAAATCCCGGGTCGGGCAGTGTTATTAAAATTTCATCAGGAATTTCTCAGCAGCAGCCTTTTTTTTTTTTTTTTTTTGAGGGTGGGAAATCATCAAATAACTTCTCCCGCTCTGGGCGGAGCGGGAGGGCGTGTCAGACTCTTACTGACTAAAACCCACCCGTGTTCCTTCGGCTGCCCTGTTGCCGGGGGCCACGATCTCCCTTTCGGTTTTCTTCGCAACCCCGGCAGGCATCGGCCCTAGTGGACCCCTTCGAATCTGCTGACATCTCTTTGAGGCGCGCGTGGAACACAACGCGCCGTCGACCCGGGCCTGGTCCTTATCGGACGGTGAGCCACCCATAGCTCACCGTCCGCAAGCCCGCGCCTACGGTGGCCGGAAATCGCCTCGCGATTCCCGACGCCCTGGGCGTCTCCTCCAGCGGCGGTTAGGGGCGTGAGGGCGCGAAATTTGCCTCTCCCTCACGCGTTCCGCCTCCTCCTTCGCGAGCATTACCGCTTCGCAGAAGGAGGTGACGGCCTCCCATTTCCTCTCGCTCCGTACCATGGCCTGAACCAGGGCCGGACGCGAGAGATCACCGCCGCCGATCGCCTCCACGAGGACATGGCGATGCTCCGCCCAAGCTGGGCAGACCTCCACCGTATGCTCCACCGTGTCCTCCGGGCGATCCACACAATGGTGACACCCGGGCGTTTCCTCCCGCCTTATCCTGTGCAGGAACCTCCCGAAACTGCCGTGTCCGGTGAGGACCTGCGTCAGGCGGAAGGTGAGGACGCCGTGGCGCCTCTCTAGCCACTCCTCAAAGAGGGGTCTTAACGCCGCAATTGTGGCGTGCCCATCTCAGCAGCAGCCTGGAGTCTGGATTTGTGCCCGGTTGATGGCAATTACATGGGACTCGCCCCCTATTACATGGGACTTATACATAACTGGCGAAATGTGGATGTACTATAGGTACACCTCTGCCTAACCCTTCGGGGATTACAGTTACAGGCGTGATGTTATGTTATGTTGTATTATGTTATGTTATATTGTTAGTTTACCTATTTGGTACATTCCTAAAATGATAGAATTGTAGCACCTTCGCAAATTGTTTAGTACTTAAAACATTTCGTTTTGTTTAGCGGCAAAGAAAAAAGTTAGTTTGTTAATTTGCTTAAATATTTTTCTCATGTTTACAAAACACACACGCGTTCAAATATCTGAAACTGGAATATAGTTTTACCTAATTAAATCATATTGAGGGCTCAGACCAAATAAAAAAAACAAAAAATAGCGTTGTCAACAGTGACGTGAAGCTGGTTTCGTAAACATGTGTGCACTTAGTGCGGTGTAGTTTGATTGTACTTTCAATTTAAATGGTTGTAAATGTGTGCGTGTGAGCGTGTATGTACAATGCGGAGGTGTAGTTTTGGCATGCTTCACTGTATCGTTGCAACCTTCTCGGGCGCGCTCACATCAACATACCAAAGTTTCATCACAATCAGTCGAGCCATTTTCGAGTTTTTGCGAGACTAACGCACGGCAATTGATTTTTATATATACAGCATCTTAATTGCGTAACACACTATCAATCATAATCCGAATCATTTTGAAGGATATTGCTAATCCATTGCTTCATATTTTCGAAAAATGTGGCTGCTCCACAACGTGAATAAGGCAATGTATGTTGTTGAGCTGTCAAAATGAAACAGATTGTAATTGATCGTATGTTACGCAATTATATAGGGTGTAGATATTAATTAATGCAATTTACACATTTAAGCAATCTATAAAAATACGCATGCACGAAGAAAGCTAACTGGAATATTCAAATGTTATCTGTGGTGCGAATCAAGGGCAAAAGTAAGTAACGTGCATTTTAGTTTATCAGGTTTAATTCACTTTTTCTGGACTTTAACAATACCTACGGAATTAGGCTAAGCATAAAGACTCGTACAGACCAGCGCGATATCGCGGGCTCGACAGGCAGCGCGACTCGTGTCGCGCCCGCGATATCGCGTTCTTCTGTACGAGCCTTAACTGCTACATCTTCAAAATAGACGGATTGACGATTTTTTTTTCCAAAAAGTGATAGAAATACAGTTTTCGAATGGGAATTCGTTTGTTCTTCTTAGTTCTCAAGCGCAGTCCACATTGGGAACGAGGCCAAGTTAGTTTAGCTTCGTTCATGTAGCTACCACGTGTTTGCAAATTTCGATTCATATCGCGAACTTGCTTCAAAAACGGTGAAGGAAAACATCGTGAGGTACTCAAACAGGTTCTCCGACTAACGAAACAACAGCTGCGTACATTTACAGCAGCTGTAACTGGCCATGGGTCATTTAATAAACACCTCTTTGTCATAGGAGTCACAGACAGTCCGCTGTGCAGAGCCTGCATAGAGGACGACGAGACAGCAGCTCATGTGCTGTTAAACTGCCCGGTGGGCACCACTTACAGGGCAAAGTACTTCGGTGACCCAGGTACCCTATGTGAGATTGTCAATGACACCAGGGCGTTGCTGGCTTTCTTTGAAGAGCTGGATGGCGACCGCAAAATACGCGCTTTGAGTATTACCTATTAATTAACATTGTGAGGAAACCGACATGCCTGAGGATATTTCTCGACATACCGTCGAGAAATATCTCTCAGGCATGTCGGTTTAGATAGCATGTTGGTGAAGTTAAGTCAGAAGCCTATGGGCGGCTTTAAAACTCTGACACCAGGTTAGTCACTAACTACACGAGAAGAAGAAGACCGCGAACTATGAACCGAAGTGTGAAAAGACGCGGTAGGCACTAAATTAAATGACTGACTGACAAATAAATATTTAAGATCTTTGGAAGACTTAATACAAATAAGAAATAATAAGAAGTAAGTAAACAAAACAGAATAAACATAGTAAGTGTAACTGCCAGCCAATAGGGATGATGCCTGGGCCAAAAAAATAAATTCTATTTACTCCGTCAGATAATAAAAAATATTAGACACGCATTTTTTGCTTCATCATATTAATAAAAAATGACTTGGATAAAACGCATTAATGTCCCCAACATTAATGCGTTTTATCCAAGTCATTTTTTGGGGGTATTTAGTGGGGGTCGCTACGTCACAAGTTAGTTTAAGATCTACTTGCATACTCGTGACGTCATGGCACATTTTAACTCAATGTATCGCCGTTATCTTATGAAAATGTAAAAAAATAAAATAAAATCTTTTTATTTCAGACACATTTGGCCCAAATTGTTGTTAGTAGAACGACGTACAAACTATATTAGTTAATAATTAATTTAATTTAAGTATTTGCCGCCTACTGGGGCCCCGAGCACACGCATTGTGCTTGAACCCAGCCCACGACGGCGCTCCCACGCGTGCGAAACATCAGCGAAGCGATGCGGCGCCGCAGCACAGTGTGAAAGCCGTCTGTGTGCACGTGCGCAAACATCGCAGATGCACTATATAGCACCCTGAACGCGTTATTATATTGTATTCGGAGAGCGTTGATGGCCTGCTGTGTGTAGTTGACCCACAGATTGCAGGTTTAGAGAGTTTTGCAGAATGCTTTAAACAGAGTGATCTTTACCTCTAAACTACACCTCGCAAATCTGCGTGCCAACATATTACAGCGGACCTCCATCGCTCTCCTCTCTCTTAAAAAAAAAGTGTTCAATATTTTTTAATAATCTACAAGACGGACAAAAATATTTTTTTTGTCCTCATCCCCATTACAAGTCTACAGTGAACAACACAGTATTGCTTTATATTGATAACACTCAATCAACCAGAAATTAAATAATCCCGTTGCTCGGAGTAAATAAAGAAGATCCTTTGAGAGGACCTTCGTGTGAATTTTACAGCTATGAAGCTTATAAAGTCCATTAAAATAAAAGATGCCTTTTATCGAAAAGCAACGGATTTTACGTTCCCAATACGTGTCAGTTTTAGGGATCTTGCGCACTAGACGGCGATGGCGTTCGTGGCTCGGTCCGCGGCTTGTGGCCGTTGCGACGACTTGCTGACGACTCGGACACAATATATTCGGTCAATGTCCGAATCCGATTTTATTTCACTGATGTCTCGGACACCAATAAGAAAGCCGTTTTGTACAGTCAGATAAAAAACTTCTAACGATACCTTAGTTTAGAAATCCGTCCTCCGGAAAAAACAGTTTTTAACTGGATTTGAACGAACGCAGCCGTTTTTAGTAAACAACATTACAAACCGACATACATATCTATAGATACGCGTTTTTTTTTATGTGAATTTATTGTAGATTAATATAAGTAAACCAATTTTCAATATGTGATATTTTTAATTTTTTTATCTGACTGTACTAAACAGCTTCAATAATTTAATGGTGTCCGAATTGTCGGTGAAAAAAATATTGAAATTTAAATATATCAATTCGGACACTGTGCCCGAGTCGTCAGCAAGTCGTTGCGACAAAGCGCGATTCATAACGATTTCTATAGTTTACCTGGTCGTGGCTAAATACTGTAAAGCACTTTCTTTCTTTCTTTCATAACCTACTCGTAATTCAATGGCCGCGGCAAGTGTAGTTACTTTGAAATTATGAGTACCTAGGCAACATAGGTATAGAAAATCTATTTATGTTTTATAGTGTTTAGATATCAATACTTATTATATCTGTGAAGTTTTGCCCACTAATTTACCTAATATTCAGAGATCCAGCAGAATATCAGCGTCAGGTATATTTGCCTGACAAATGCTGAGTATTCCGTGCAACCTTGAGACACAGACTGCAATTATTATGTTTCATTATTTTAAAGCGTGTGTGCGTCAATAGTGTCATCACAAGGTCTTATTTACTTACATACTTACTTCATTTTTTTTTTGTATATTGGCACCTTGTAGCTATTTTCATGTATTTAGTTATTATTTCATTGCGTTTTTGTATGTTGAGCTATGTCTTTTGTGTTCACCAAATAAACGATCTATCTATCTAATACCTACGTATTTAAGTCTAAAAATAAGTATTTTTAAAATTACACGATTTTAACTTGTGGTGTGCAGCTCACCCACATTCTGGTAGAATGTTTTGGTTTCATCAGTTCCATGTAATCGGGAGCGAGTACACCTATTCTATACTTCGAGCTACTGAGAAATTCCTGATGTAGGTACTTGAAAACCGAATACCTAACACCGCGACCTTATTCTGTCAGAAATAATATTCTTAAAGTCAACTCGAAATATCATTTTCGTGATAAGTACTATAAGCTCTAATTCTCAGAATACACCCGTCTATGTGTAGAAGTTCACTCATCCCGAAAGTTAAGCGGATCTCAATAAGGAAATGTCTTCAAGTCATGAACCGAGGCGTCCTACGCGTATTCGCTATGTCAATACTCAACAGGAGTTCGAGACAGAATTCAGTGAACCACGAAATATACTTCCTTCGGTATAGTAGGATACAGATCAGGGTTGGCATAAAACAAACGAGTTGTTTCAAAACACGTATCAGTGTTTAAAACAGTTTATAATAAAACAATGTTTTTTTTTTATTAAGTGTTTAAAATCACAGTAAAAAACAAGTGTAAAATGATGTTTAAACTTAAAAAAACATGGCTTTAAATTGAGACTGGAAATAAATAAAAAGTTATACATTTTTAGGACTCGAAATAGCTCGAAAAGAAATTAAAGAGGTTAGATAGTTTTGTACACTTCGTCGCCGGTCGAAATGAAGTAATTCCCCGCAACTATTATATTTTTCGAATTCCCCTTATTTGAATAATAGTCCATCCTACCTATGTATACTTCGTCTTTTATCAAAAAGAGGTAAGTCTCCGCAATAATTTTAAGGACTTCCCCATATTTTTAAATATACTTTTAGGTAAGGCATCTGAGAACGAAAATCGAAATTAGCAATTTTGAACATACATAATGTGGTACAATATCTGAGTTACATACCTACTTACTTTGATTGATTAAAAAAAAAGAAGTATGTTCACAGATCAGATAGTTTATTAGACTCCTACTAACTAACTATATCTAGTAGTACTATTGTTGTGATTATTATGTTATTCTGATGGTTTTTTGTAAATGTTTCCTCAGGTAAATTTTAAAATTGTCTAGAAATGAATTATATTATGCCTGATTGATGTTTGTTGAAAATAATTTAGATAAATCGCTCAATGAAAAAACAAAACAAAAAAAACATTTGTTTAAAACATTTTGAACTGTTTGTTTTATAAAATTAAAAAAAAACTGTTTTTTTTTTCCAACCCTGATATATATTGTCTATTCAATTACATAAGTCAATGATTATTCAATGTTGTTACGGATTTTGATATTTGTAAATGAGATTATTCTAGATTGAAATGAAATAGTGGGAACAAGGATTTATGTCCTGATTTTAAGACAATGTTTGGCGGCACAACTATAGAAATAGGGACAAAACTAATCACTTGTTATACCATTTCTTGAAAGGGGTCAATTCTTTTTTCTGGTCTATTCCCGGACACCACTAAACTGAGCTCAGAAAGTTGCAGTTTAGTACCAGATCTTATTGGTTCATCAACGCCACTAAAACTGGCGTGGTAATTGTGTACACACTTACAGTAGCTGGCAATAGCTTTCATTTCAACAGTTCAACAACATTTATTGCGTTACTTACGTTGCTGAACAGAATTTTTTTTGGAACACATGAAGCAATGGATTAGCAATATCCTTCAAAATCATGATTGATAGTGTGTTACACAACTAGGGTGCTGGTTTATTCTTGGACACCAATAAATGAGCTCCGAAAGTTGCCATTTAGTAGTTAATTAAGATCTTATTGGTTCATCAATGCCACTAACACTCGGTTCTAGAGCTTTATTAAAACCTCAACCTCTTTAAAAGGCCATTTTAAACACTTATCTATATGGTCCTCACATTATCTGACCAAGATTATGTCTGGACTTTAAAAGAGACTGTGGCTGATTTTGTTTCGGTGCTTCTTCTCAGAGTAGTCGGCTAGGAAACATCGACCTCATCAATCTGCCTAGCCTCTTCCCAACTATGTTGGGGTTGGCTTCCGTGTAACTGGATGTAGCTGAATACTAGTACTTTACATGGAGCGACTGTCTATCTGACCTCCACAACCCAGTAACTGGCTAATTCGATACCCCTTGGTATGACTGGTTGTCAGACTTTTGGGCTTCTGACGACCCGTAGGTAACGACCGTCAAAAATCCACGAATGACAGCCGGGACCAGCGGCTTATCGTGCTTTCCGAGGCACGGAGAAATCTCGGTATGTAAAGATGGTCACGGACCAACCCCGTCAAGCGTGTGGTTATTATTACTTAGCCACGAGCTCTTCATCCATACCTCCTGAAACATCGACCTCACCCATTTTGTAAATTATTACAGATTATTAATTTATCATTTACCTCTTATATGTAGAACAGGCCGAGAAAAAATGAAAAATAGTCTCTTTTTCAATAAAATTCCATATCAGTTTTCCAACGACTCAAATATCCGAGGCATTAGCTGGTTCCCATATAAATTACTCCGGGCAGAAGTTGCGCTATTCAGGGGGTGTTCATAAATCCGTGCGGTTCCTGTGGCAGCTACGTCCCATATTTTCTACTATAAACTGCTTTGCAGATAGTTACGTTTTATGTTGCCGGTTGCTGTGGTGTCTTTATCAGTGTTGACATTACTATATAGCAACCGTTTGTAGGCTGTAAAGTTTATTTGTTTCAACTATATCTATACATAATTATATATGTCATAGGCATTATAAATTAAACTCGCGTTGTTCTTCTAACTACGCAACGGATTCTGATGCAGTTTTTTACCATCATTTAGAGATGCCAGGTTTATGTGTATACTAC
The DNA here is from genome assembly GCA_916610215.1 of Omphaloscelis lunosa. Lineage (NCBI taxonomy): Eukaryota > Metazoa > Arthropoda > Insecta > Lepidoptera > Noctuidae > Omphaloscelis > Omphaloscelis lunosa. Next base: position 9,187,374 of record OU744255.1, read on the forward strand.
GTTAAATTTAACTTAAATACATATACTAAACTAGCTTTTGCCCCCGGCTTCACCCACGTGGGTGTCGAAAAATATCCCACGGGAACGTACTACCGGGATTACATACCTAATAGCCGAGGAAAAGGTCATTGAATCCGACGCTGCGCCCGCGTTGCCGTCAACCGTAAATATTTTATTAGGTACGCGTTATTTTGAATCTGTGATATCTTTTAAACTATTCATTTTAATGATATGATGTCAAGGCATATTTTAATCTAAATTGCCCAATTTAATTACCATATTTCATTGGTTAAGGATTGATTAATATGGTACCGGTCAAATTCTGAAAGATAATGCTTACTGTGGGTCTTCCTTAGAAGATAGACATATGCTATCGCGGACTTTTTTGTTAAACTTTTAAAGATGTACCTATATACTTGTAGAACATACATTTTATGTTTTTCTAACGGTTTACGCGGCGCACGCCAGTAAAGCTCCCAGTCGGCATGATTTTTTCCGACATCTTCAACAATAATCGTCATATTTTAGCCAAATTACACTAAAGAATTATACACTTAAACTTTCCTCATGAATCACTCCGTACATTGGTGAAAACCGTTTGAAAATCCGTTTCGTAGTTTTTGAGTGTATCGCGTTCAGACAGACAGACGCGGTGGAAGCGAGCGGAGTGAAAGTTTTAGTCTAGGACCTTTAGGATGTTTTGTTCAGAATCACCAAAACTGGCTTGAAATATGGCTCGAAAAATCACTCCATAATTATCAGAGACTAGCTGCGCCCCGCGGTTTCACCCGCATAATTCTCGATGCTGTAGGAATATCGGGACAAAAAGTATCCTATGTCCTAATCCAGGTCATGATCTAATCATGTGCCAAATTTCATTTAAATCTGTAAATCTAACCGTTTTAGCGTGAAAGCGTAAAAAACAAACCAACTCACTTTTGCATTTATAATATTAGTTAGGATTAGGAAGGATTAGAATACCAACCTGCACCTTTAATTGCGTAACACTTTCAATCACAATCTGAATGATTGTGAAGGATATCTAGCTAATCCATTGCTTCATATGTTCGAAAAATTTCTACTGTAAGTGTTGCGCAATTACCCTGTGTTGACGTTCCCTTTCGCAAAACCAATGACGCGAAGAACGACAGAACTTTAATAAAAAATCATAAATAAACTAGTTATGATACAGGATAATACGTATGTAGCATGACGAACGAGCTAGCATTTAATCCAATGCGTTAAGGCGGCAACGGGGTCGCCTATAAAGATGAATTCCTAAGATCATCTATCTCTGAACTATTTCGAGCGTTTTTCTTCCCTTGCGAAGATTTTGGGACGCGAAAATAATGGACGATGTCGTCCAGAACAAATGTTTTTATCTCATGTTCCTTTAAGTAGGAATAAGACAAGGGTTAACGGGTGACGGGTCACCCGGCCCCTTTCTGTTTCCGTCCGTCCACTCGTCGCGTTGCAGTGACCAGCTTTCTAATTGCGTAACACATTTTCGTAAATAATTAGACTAATGTTTTTCATTTTGGCAGTTCAACAACATTTATAGCGTTATTTACGTTGCTGAGCAGATTTTTTTTTCGAACTTCTGTAGCAATGGATTAGCAAATCTCTTTGAAAATGATTCAAATTGTGATTGATCGTGTATTACCCAATTAGGGTGCCGGACTCTAAACATATAAGTGAAAAAGAACTAAAGAACTAACTAAACTTCCATTTGTTTTCTCCCAATCACTGTCGCAGGACGCATGTTGTTTGAGCGTGTAGCTCGTGGCCAGGGGCTTAGGAATTAAATAGTTACTTCGAGGATTTAAAAACCCAAATACCTAGGTTATATGATACAAGGCCTGTAAAGTAGGCGGATTTTTTATGAATGTTATGTTACGTAAACTACATATTAGACACGTCATAAACATGTTATTTTCAGCATAAAGGTAGCGTAAATATAAAATATTAGATTCTGTTTTTGATATTGTGTAACATCTTTCCTCTGGCTTTCCTGCAATCTTTGGGAGTCATTTCTTGAAAAGGGACGGAAGTGCGCGCTATTTGATTTCACCAATGAGAACCCATTTTCCAAGAAGTTGGTACTGTCAGCCAAGATGTCAGATGTTACACATCATATGCGACTACTGTAAGGCTCGCTCATTTCTTTTTTTGGGACGTTTTTGTTAAAAACTTATCAGTTTCTTTGTATTTACTAGAGTTTTACATGAGAATATTGACACAGTGTGAACAGATACCGTGCGATCAAGTCTTGAGTGCAGCAATTCAAACTTCTGTAGGCGCCTCAGTTATATCACCTTGTCTCATTCATACTTCATTGTTTTCATATCATGTGCCACTGTGCCAGTATTTCTTTTGTATGTTCGCAATCTAACCTTGTTTTTGCTGTCTACGACACTAGATGTATTAATAATTCAATCCATAAAGGAAGAATCCACTTCTAGGATATACATCACTTTGTCACTTGATATGTTGAGTACGTGGTTTGACCTTTAATAATTCTTTTACCTACTCGTACTTACTTTAAGTGTAAAGATAGTTAAGATTAAGGATTTATTTGTGACGTTAAATAATTTGTTGGCATCTATATTGGTCGTTTCTTTAAGGGCAGACTGTGAATTGGAAACTTGTTTTGCTACGATTTTAAGCTTGATACGATTATATTAAAAATGCGACTGACGGCAGGTTTATACGAGCCCAGGAATGTGACAGTACAGTAAGACAATTTAGCGCTGACTTGCACTAGGCTCATTTTGACACTAGTTGCAACCCAGTCTAGTGCTGACTTTTCGCTCTCAAGTCAGTCCAGTTGAGTAACCAACCCATAGACTACTATTTGTTATATGTTAGACAATTCCAATTCCAAAAACGGACGTGCTAATAGATCTCTCCGAACATTTAAATCATTTTTCGACAGAAAGTGCTTTTTAGTAAAATATAAACCCACAACATTAAACCTCAGTGTACCAGTGACAAACTGTGAAAAAACTATAGTGAAATACCAAGTGAATAATCTTTAAAAACCAAAATTAACATCTAAACGTACTGTAAATTTTTAAAACTTTATCTTATTTGGACCTTGGACTCGTCAGTAAACACAAAAGAAACTGTTCGAACACTAATCACGTACCTAGTACCTACCATAACGATTCGCGTAAGACGATAGCTACTACCAAATTCAGTAGTGACAATAGTGGCAACTTGGCACTGCGGTGTATAACGTCGGATTATGAATACAGTGCCGCGAGTTCAAATCTCTGTATGAAATTTACTTTTTGATTTTTCTTTAAATCACATTTCGTAAATACATAATACAGAAATAAAAATAACAAGTTTTCAAGCATTGTTTTGTTATTGTGGTATTAATTTTTTTTATTTTTTATACGCCACGTCTACGCGTCTATACATCCTCTACGCGACTACTCGCCGGCCCCTGTTGATATATTGATATTGGATTTGCCTAATATGCAACGCACTCCTCCTAAATCCCCGAAGACCCCCAAACCAGGACAATCGCAATCTGTTCCGGTCATTACTTCGGCTTCCAGATGCGAAGAGAATGAGTCCAATGCAAATGTGACCCATAGGGGCAAGCGGCCGTGTAAGAATGACTCACCCAGCAACATGGTGATGGACACATCTTGTGCATGTTGGGAATGGAAAAGTGAACTCATGCAACTGTTTACTAAGTGGTGGACCGAACATGACCTCAGGCTGTCTACGTGGAAGGCCGAACATGACGCGATGCTGTCTGTCCTGGTTAAGGACATCTCCGACATCAAAATACAGTGCGCAGCCATAAAAAAAACCACCACTGAGCTAGAAGTTAAAATGAGGTCTGCTAGTATCCATAAAAGTGCAAGGGGGAAGGATCAGGAGAAACGCTACCAGGGAAGTCAAGACCTAAATATCCAGTCACGCTCGGCACCTTCCCAGCTAATAACTGCCCCATTGAACGATATTGAGGAAGTAAGCGATCTCATATCGATAGCGCCAGAAGGGGTGGAAGCTGTGGATAAAGAAATTTGCGACATGGAACTGCGGGACATACGCCACAAAGATAAACTGGTATCATCAGCTACCTGCCAAGCTCCCAAATCCCGTGTCTTTTTGCCGGTGCCTGCTGCTGCAGCGGACGTTACGATGGGCGACACAGACCAGGATGTAAAATTGAATGATGGTTGGACGGAAGTTCAACACAGGCGTACCCGGTGTTCGCTCGGCAATGTTTTGCGTGGGACAGCGGCACCTGGCACCACCAACTTAGAGGCCTCGGAAAGATGGAGATACCTACACCTCTTCTATGTAAAGCAGGGGACATCTGATAGCCAGGTACGTGACCACCTAATTACTATCTGTGGGACTGACGTTTGCACGGTGGAAGCGCTCAAACCCCGTGGCAAGTACGCCTCCTTCAAGTTGGGTGTGCCTTCGAAACTGGCTGAACGCGTTATGGCAGCTCAAAACTGGGCACAGGATATCTGCGTCAAACCATGGCGCCGTAACTTTCGTGGTCGAATTAATCAGACTCAGTAAGCACTTCCACGTTCCTGCCTTACCCGCCTGTACTGATCGCATTACCTATATGCGTGTATTATACCAGAATGTGCGTGGGCTCAAAACCAAGTTACCTACATGGAGATCAAGTCTGTTATTCTCCGAGCATGAATTAATAGCCGTAACAGAGACAAATCTGGACAATTCAGTAGAGGATTCAGAAATGTCAAGCGGAGATTGGAGCATTCTACGCAGAGACAGAGTGACTCTAGGTGGCGGCGTGTTGCTTGCTGCGCGCCCCGGCATCACTATGAAGAGGAGGCATGATCTCGAGACTGACCGTGGCGAAGATTTATGGGCTACGATTACAATTTACGGCTTTAACATATCTGTTTGTGTTGTCTACGTAAAGCCCACTGCAACGGACGACGAATATATGTCGTGGTTCTGCAAGGTTGAGAGCATCATCTCCAATTTGAACGGAATGATAATGATTTTAGGTGACCTTAACTTAAAAAGCGCATCTGTAAATGTTAATAATTATTACTGTTATTTCTTAAGCTTTGTAGTCTGGCTGAGATGAATGGAGTGGTGAATATGCGTGGGAGTAAGTTAGATGTAGTGTTGGCTCGGGAGGGTACCGAAGTAAACTGCGAGCATGTTAAAGGCACAGAGCTGGTTCCAATCGACTTGTACCACCCTCCGTTAGATATTGCGATTTCCATCTCACCGCCTATGGATAGTGAAAAATTGGACCCGAGCAACATTGATCGTAGTAGGGATTGGAACTTCGTAAAAGGGGACTACGCACTTTTAAGCGACCTTATTCGTTCTGCTCCATGGCAAGACGTTCTTCGCTGCAATGATGCACTCTCCGCTGTTGGTACATTTTACGGAATAATGTATAATTTATTTGACTCTTCCATTCCAAAGAAGAAGAGAATGATCGCTGGAAATAGGCGGTATCCAGTCTGGTTTACTAAAGATATTATAAACGATACTCAGCGTAAAACCAAGCTACATAAAAAATGGAAACTTTCACGTTGTGATCTTACTTACACGCAGTTTAGTGCTCTGCGATTGGATCTTAAAGTAAGAACCCAGGACGCCTACAGATTGTATTGTAATAATTTAGAAAATAACATATGCAAAAATCCGCGACAGTTCTGGCAGCATGTATCCAGCCTGCGATCAAAGGGCGGCTTCGAGCCAAACGTGGTGTACAATGGTGAGACTTGTTCGGGTGTCAAAGCGGCCGAGGCATTTGCTCAGTATTTTGCTAGCGTGTTTCTGCCTGATACACCTGAGTTGGACCCTAGAAAATTAAATGTGAGTAGTGAGGGAGATAGCATTCCTCTTCCCTTTTTAACCCCACCGGATGTAGTTAAGGCTATTGCTAAACTCAAACCCTGTAGCTCGGTTGGCCCTGACAACATTCCAGCCTTTACTCTTAAGGGATGTCATGATATTTTGGCAGCCCCTCTATGTCATGTCTTTAACCTATCCCTCCGGTCCGGCATATACCCTGAACAATTGAAAACTTCGCGAGTCACTCCCATTCCTAAAACTAGTGACAAAACATCAGTAGAGGAACACAGACCCATCGCTATCCTGCCAACCATTGCCAAGGTTTTCGAACATATACTTCACGCTTTCATTTACAAACGCGTAAATATATCCTTATCTGATGCCCAACACGGTTTTCGGCCGGGTCGCTCCGTGAACTCGAATTTACTTATTCACGTAGACTACATATCCCGTTGCTTGGACATCGGTGGGCAGGTTGACGTTCTATATTTGGATTTCCGGAAGGCATTCGACAGAGTTGACAATGATGTGCTTTTGACAAAGCTGGGGGCCATCGGCTTCTCGTCCGGTCTTCTTGAATTCTTTTCCGATTATCTGCGCGATCGCAAGCAATTTGTAAGACATGGCTGCTTCGAGTCCAAGCCTTACAATACACGCTCGGGCGTAAGTCAGGGATCCGTGTTAGGGCCGCCTCTTTTCATGATCATGATCAATGACCTCATAAATAATATTAAGTTTGCCAAGTGCCTACTATATGCCGATGACCTTAAGCTAGTCGCACAAATCCGAATGGACGAGGATTGCAAGCTCCTTCAGAGTGATATTGACGCCATCTATGAGTGGAGCATTGTGAACAAGCTATTTTTTAATAGAAACAAGTGCTATGTCATGACATACGGTAGGGGGTTGCGGCCAATCCATTATGACTATAATTTGGGAGGTGAAGTAATTACTCGTGTCACCAACATAAAGGACTTGGGAGTGACTTTCGACCGCTGTCTGACTTTTAGAGATCACGTTTCTGCCCTTGCGAGGGAATCTTTTAGGCGCTTGGGATTTGTTTTGAGAAATGCTCGTGACTTTCGCAATTCAAATGTTATTAAGCTATTGTACACTGCTCTGGTTCGAAGCAAACTCGAGTCCAGTTCCTGTGTTTGGCACCCCTATACCGCGACCCAAACATTGATGCTAGAAAAGGTTCAGAAAACATTCCTAAGATGCCTCTTCCAAAGGTTATACCATTTCTTTCCGTACATGTACCCTACCAACTATCTTTTAGGGACATTAGGCTTTAACTCGTTGGAGGTGAGAAGAGGTCTTGATCATCTCACGGTAGCCTGTAAGACCTTACGGGGACGTATCGACTGTCCAGAGCTCCATGGCCTTTTCTGCCGATTATTTGTGCCCGACAAATATATTGGACACCGTCAGAGCCGCCGGCACAATCTGTTTGCGCAACTGTCATGCAAGACTGTAGCCAGAGCCGAATCCCCAATTTTTCGTACCCTAAAAATGCTAAATGCCCTTCTGACTGCCAACCCTGAATGTGATGTGTTTGCGGATGAATGGAGTAAAATTATGCGTATATGTCTAGTGTTCTGTGAGAGAAAGTATGCTAGGGAGTCCACTGTTCCATGTTAGTTTTAAATTAAATTATTGTCAAGATTGTTATTCTTTCTATGTTAATTAATGTAATTGGTGTTGTACCGTTTTAATTAACTATAAATAAATAAATATATACTGAACCTACCTGTCTATGTTTGGCCCCAGTAGCTTCCCCGCAAGCCTTATTGCCAATCTCGTCAACATATACCCACTGACTGGGTCTGAAATTCCGAGTCACTGGTCCAGTTACTGCCATCGTATAAACCAGTAATTAAGAAACAATTGGAATAAAAATATTGTTGGAAATATTCAGATCAAGGTGATAATAATGACAGTGTTGATGGTACGGTAAGCCGCATGTACTTACATTTTTGTTAGTTGCAGTTTACATTGCAGTTGGAATGTATGGCAGAACATATTTTTCAACTACAATCTTAAAGTTTGTTCTAGGGATAAATTGATCCCAACTACGGAACCCCTAATTGTGCGTGGCCCACGCGCTTGGCTGGTTTTTAATTTGAATTTGACGTATTGAACAATGTCATGTTTTTTTAATAGGAAAAAAAAAAATAGATCATCGCCGTCAAATCATAGAAGAGCGTTCGTAGCATTGATGTAAATCAAGAATTCGCCCTCACATTACTTACGGCGTCGCTCAGTTCAAATCATTTCCTCATTCGTCACAGTTCGTGACATATCGGAATAACTTTCTCGTTTTTAATACACACAGCTGTACAAAGATGCCTTGAGACGTTCTACTTGACACAAGTTGGTATAAGAAAAAAAAAATGTTGTACCATCTTATAAGGTACCTATGCATGTATGGTTTAGCTAATTGCCAAAATCTGTTTGCGTAGTAAGATCCAGATCGATATGTAAGTTTTTAAACCTGACTTTCTCAGAAAGTTGTGGGTACTTACCTAGGTACCTATTATTCTATTTATTACAGATATCATTTCTCCACACATGAAATGAGTGGAGAAATGATATCTGTAATACATGAGTTCACTACTTGAGAATGATTGTTTCTGATAATGACTCTATATTTTATTGGCCAAGAAAAATTAAAAAAGGAGGTTTTAACGAAAATAAGATAAAAGTCTGAACTTCAAAAAGAGAAACGTAAAAAGAAAAGATTGAAATTAACCAATTTAAGATTAAAGGAGACTGAAAAAGTTTTCCGGTAAGAAAATAGTAGCAAAAGAACATTCAGAAGATATTGAGTAAGAAGTGGAAAGACGAGCGGAAGAAGCAGAATACAGGGGATGCCCGTAAGGTGTAGTTGTTTAGTTTATATGTTTCTTGCCCTGGCTGGAGGCCTTTTTTATAAGGCATCTCTTGGCAGATTGATTGAATAAAGACTATTTGAATAAAGACTAAAAACAAACATTTTATTATTTCAAAAGAACCTCCTTTTAAATTGAAGTATCCTTTTCGAAACGAGTATGCTGACGGTACAGCGACAATTCTATACGTCAAAAATCGTGTGACAGAAGACAACTTATGCACAAATGCGGTCATCTTGACGCGGTAAGGTATCCTTTTATTCCGATGTAATTCGATGGTTGATAGCATAAAATATTTTCGAACGCTAAAACTACAAGCTGTCGTTCATGCTTTCTTCCTGCAGATCTACTCCCTAAACACGAAGTCCGAAAATTCAGACGAAGTTACGTGCGGATTAGTTTGGGGTCCGATCTAAGAATGAATGACAACACGAATTGAGTGTCTTTGCCTTACACCCAATGTGTTTTTGCCCGTTCAAAAAAGTTAATTATTCGGGTGCAGTCGCTGGTTAAAAAGCAAGAAAGGCCGATCACGGCGCGGCCACAACAAACACCGTACCACTCCTGCAAACGAGGATTTTTGAGTTGCAGTGCTCACCATCCTCATGCATAATTTCCCGGTTGGACCCACAGACATCGAGAGAAAAGAAGCCAAGGTCTAATCAGTGGCGAAGGAAGAGCATTGCAGTCGAGTAAAACTATAAATATTAATTCCGAGATCTTCCAGGTTCCCGCGCTGCAAAGCTGCCCAGAATTTTGGCCGGCTGGAGTTGTGTTTAGATGTTACAGAGAAGTATGACTAAATCAACTCCCATGTGTGTGTGTGATAATATGTTTTTGTTGTTTATACTTGGGTGTATACTGAATTTATTTATGAGTCTGTAAGGTATTTATGCAAAGGTTCTTTTATCACTAGAAATAAATGATATACCTACTCGCCTATTATTATTGTACCATCAACATGATGCAGGTTTTCGAAAGCATTTAAAAACATTGTTTTTATTTTTTTGCAATGTAAATCTTATACATATAACTAAAAAAAATACTATACGTAAATAATACATTATACATAATATTCACAAGTTTATACGAATAGTCGGCGCCATGTATCGCGGTACTCTTTACGAAAACCACACTTCCTCTTCTTTTTCTCGATCTTGATCACCCTTGATGTTATTGTGGTAGTCAGCAGTTCACTTATAATAGCATTGTTATTTTAGTAATTCTGTTTTGTATAATTATAATTACTTATTTTATGTAGATAGCCAAAATAAACAAACAATAAAATTATGACTTTATTTTGACGTGACAAATAATCGTTGACGCTGACAATTTAGTATTTATCAGCATCAGCCATGCATTATAAATATATAATATATAAATAAACGTCAACATCGAAAATCGTTTTCTTATCTCATAATTCGCATTTTAAATTATTTACATACATCGTATACATACAAAAAGCTATTTAAAACACATTAGAATAAACAATAAATAATATAAAACAAACTCTTATCTACAATGAAGAAACCAAAAAAGTAATACTATAACAACTCAAAAATGACGCTGTCAGATACAGACCCCCATATAAACAAATGCAAGACATGAAAACATAATATGTTGACAAGATCAGCAGCTCGCAGTGCACGCCTACCACCCCCGGACTCGCCGCTCAGCTCCGCCTCGCCGCCGCCGGTACCCAGCCCCATCGTGAACGCTGTATCGACACCGGCCGCGGTAGTTGCGTCGAGCTCGAGTGACGAGTATTTCTCCCCGCCGACGTCGCCAACACCTGTACGCCGGCAGGGGAGAGGCCGGCCACCGAGAAGCCTGGGACTTAGGGGCCAACCGGCCCCGAGCCGGGTCCCCGCTGCCGGTGGTTGTGTGCAGCGCATGAGATGGACTCAGTTGATGAACGAGAACGTCATGCGTGCATATTACGGGTCTACAGAGGAAGGAACTAACCTCACTGCGTACCGTGTTAAAATGCTGTCTCTGTTTCAGGAACTAGAACCAACCGTCAACGTCTCGGCCCAACGACTATCGGATCAGGTGCGTGTCATCCAACGCAATCATAGGTTGGACGATACCACACTTGATAGGCTGCGCTCAGAGGTACTGAGCAACCATATCGTCTCAACTCGGGCACAAACCGCGGCACAAGCATCAAATATTGATCCAACCCCGCCGCGGTTCAATCATGGTGTTGAAGAGGATGATAGGGTTGCCACGGTAAGTAGCCAGTGTAACGACCGATTGAGGAGCGCACTGGAGGATGCGTTTCGCGAGTATAGGTACACTGCGACCGAACTTAGACCACGATTACCACGCCTACCCATGCACAATAAAAATAGGGCGCTGGTGTGTGCCTTGGACTCGCAGCTTACGAATTTTTTCGAGAGCAGCGAGGATCTTATTGATACACACTCGATCCTGTATTGCGCGGCTGTTGCGGCATGTCGTTTAGCTAACGTCAAGTTTCCAAACTGCGACGCTACTCGACCTACTCGACCCAAACCAGTCGTACCAGCCTGGCAGTGCAGGATCGAGCGACGTATCGATGAGGCCAGGGTTGTCATCGGCAAACTATACTGCTTCAGGGAGGGAAATACACGACCACGAGTGATGCGCTTTGTAAGGCATTTTCAGGGACTGGAATCAGCCCGCAAGAATACATGTCCCGTGTCACAGAGCGCATCGACTTCCTGAAGCAGAAAGTTTGTGCATGGGCGAGCCGTATTCGGCGGTATAAGCGGCGGGTTGACCGGTACACGCAGAATCGCATGTTCCAGAGCGATAAGAGGTGGGTATATAGAGCTTGGGAGCGACCTGAACAAAATGTGACAGACGCGCGCCGCCCGGATGACGCCGCCACGAGTGCATTCTGGCGCAGCATCTGGTCGGTGCCCGTCTGTCATACTGAGGCTGGCTGGATGCAGGATGTCGAGCGAGTGTGTGAAACTATACCAGAAATGGATGCTGTATTCATCACACCATCAGATGTAGCCAGAGCAGTCCGTCCGTTACCGAATTGGAAATCACCGGGACCGGACGGACTGCACAACTTTTGGTTAAAATGGCTGAGTAGTTCACACACTTGCCTGGCATCCCAATTCCAGTCATCCCTAGAGTCTGGGTCGCTACCTCAGTTTCTAACAACAGGCGTTACCCACCTGCTCCATAAGTCAGGTAATCCCGCGGTACCCAAGAATTATAGACCGATCACATGTTTGTCGACGGTCTATAAACTTCTTACATCCATTTTGAGAACGAAAATTAACACACACATTGATAGTAATTCAATTATGTCAGCCTCTCAAAATGGATGTAGGAACGGATCCCGCGGTACTAAGGAGCTTCTCCTCATCGACATGGCCATAAACCAACAGGTTCGTCGATCCCGCAAGGATCTGTCAACATGCTGGATAGACTATAAGAAGGCCTATGACTCGGTGCCACATACATGGCTCATGAGGGTGCTGGAGTTGTATAAAGTACATACAACTCTGCGCACCTTCCTGATGTCATGTATGGGGCAATGGAGGACAGTCCTTCGCTACCCAGGATGTCGACAGACCCAGGGGAATGACGAGCCTGTATGGATTAAACGGGGAATATTCCAGGGCGACAGTTTAAGTCCACTTTGGTTTTGCTTAGCTCTGAATCCTCTAAGCATACTGCTAGAGGATTCAGGTCTAGGCTATAGGCTGAGGAGAGGTGGTCAGGTCATATCTCACCTCCTCTACATGGATGACTTGAAACTCTTTGCCCCCAACAAGTTGCGACTGATGGAGCTACTGAAGGTAACTGAAACATTCAGTGGCGCCATCAGGATGGAATTTGGTGTGGACAAATGTGCAGTCATGCATGTAAAGCGAGGGGAGATTATGGAATCCGAGGGAATCCAACTCTCGGACTCCATACACCTTAGATTCCTCTCCTCAGCCGAAAACTATAGGTATTTGGGTATGTCGGAATCGTTAGGCATCAACGTTGCTGACATGAAGCAATCGTTGAAGGAGCGCTTCTTTGGTCGCCTGAAGAAGGTATTAATTAGTTTTCTTTCAGGCGGAAACAAGGTGCGCGCCTTCAACAGTTGGGTCATGCCGGTCTTGATGTACTCTTTCGGCATACTCAAATGGACTCAGACCGAACTTGACGCCCTGGACAGGAGAGTACGTACACTTCTGACCGCAAACCGGATGCATCACCCACGTTCATCAGTGATGAGACTGTACATCCCGCGGAAATACGGGGGTCGAGGCTTCTTAAATGCAAAGACCCTCCACAACCGCGAGGTGTGCAGCCTCAGGGAATATTTCTTTAAAGCCGATGTGGGTATGCACCGTGATGTGGTCGCAGTGGACAACGGGCTCACCCCGCTCCCCATGGCTAAAGAGAACTGGCGCAAACCTGTTGTACTTACTACAGATGACCGCAAGGAAGTATGGCAAAGCAAGGCGCTTCACGGGCGCTTCTATCGGGCTCTTCACGAGCCCGGTGTAGATTTCTTAGCGTCCGTATCCTGGCTACGTTTCGGTGACCTTTTCGGGGAAACCGAAGGTTTCATCTGTGCAATTATGGACGAAGTTATCTTGACGAATAACTACCGGAGACATATTATGAAGGACGGTACGGTTGACGTGTGTCGGGCATGCCATCGTCCGGGTGAGTCCATCAGACATATTATCTCTGGTTGTTCGCGTCTAGCTAACGGCGAGTACTTGCACAGACATAACCAAGTGGCCAGGATTATTCACCAGCAACTTGCTTTGAAATATAAACTTGTAGACTCTGAGGTACCGTATTACAAGTATGTGCCCGACCCAGTTCTCGAAAATGACCATGTCACGTTGTACTGGGATCGGTCTATCATTACTGACAGGACTATTATAGCAAATAAGCCTGATATAGTAGTGATAGATCGATTAGTGCGCCGCGCAATGATAGTCGATGTTACCATTCCACATGACGAGAACCTCGTGAAAGCTGAGAAAGAGAAACAAATAAAATATCTCGACTTAGCACACGAGGTTGTTGACATGTGGAATGTGAGCTCAGCTATCATTGTGCCGATTGTCGTAACGGCTAATGGCCTGATGGCCGAAAGCCTCGCTCAACATCTCTCGAGGCTCTCGTTAGGCGGTTGGATCAAGCGCCTGATTCAGAAAGCAGTACTCCTCGATACGGCCCGCATTGTGAGGAGGTTCCTGTCTCTGCAGCCCTAACCACCGGTAGCTTGGACCCTGCTCCCGACACCGGCGGAACTCTATTTTTTATATTAAAAATGTAAAGTAATATGATTTAAAATGAATAAAAAAATTAAATAAATATAGATGGAGTTACATTCTGAAATAAATATAAAATGTTGCTCAAAACCTTTACGTTTAACAGTCATTTTTAATACACTTTTCATCTTTGGTTGCGTTTAAAAAGTAGCATCGCACAGTAAATTTTTTGGCCAAAATTTCGGACATGTCTTTTTTATGTGATAACTTTGTTTGTAATGTTTTATAAAATTAATGAATAGAACTCACAAGCGCCTATTTCTCATTATGACCAAAAAAAAACCACTTAATTATTTTTTATGATAAAATTGTAAATCACCATTAACTTTTGAAATATTTCACGAATTATCTTCTTGTTTTTCCTGATAAACAATAATCTTAAGACACATAATACTGATTGATTTATATATTTGTTAAACGAGTTTTCAGAGATTTATTTACAATTAATGTTTTTTTATTTTATTTTTTTATGGTCGTATTTTTAATTATTTGGATTCTATTTTTCTATAGAATTGTTAGAAAAAAGTGAATGAATCCATGAAAAAAAAATCAGATCCAAATATTGAAGGATATCGAACTTAGAAGCTTCTAAAGTTTTCTATGGTAATTATGATTTTAGGGTTGTCAATATTTCTAAATAGAATTTATTGTAAAAAGTTACCATAACTTTTTATTCGTAAATAATATATTAACTGGAGGTTGGGGCGTGTGCATCGGAACACTTTATTTACACAGAAAAATAGTTTTTAAATGAACAGAAAAACAAAAAAAAATTACTTTTTATTTCATTTTTGGATCGAGCTGTGGTTTAGCCCAGTTTTCCTAGACGTGCTTAGATAATAAAAAAAAACTATGAATTTCATTTGACATGCCAATCCTGCCATACTAATTTGGAATTTTTTGAACATAATCTACATAATTATTATATCTAATATTATAAAGAGGTAAAGTTTGTAGGAAACGATCTCTGTACTGAACCTATATTGAAATTTCTTTCACTAGTAGTAAATTACATTATGCCATTTTACTTAATTGTTTTCTGATGTACATTCTTCAGCTTGATCTGACGAAAGAATTTCTGTTACATTGTCGGTATGTCCTTCAATAATTTCAAAATTTTCGTCATTTTCTATTGCCACAAAATCGTCTTCTGCTGAGATTTCATACGGTTTCAGTAACCTAACTACGCTGGGTGGTAACGGTAAGGATTTTAGTTTTTTCAACCTATTCTGTAGCCTTATGTAGGAAATTTCTGGATCTGACGATTCCAGTGCTCTGTGAAACAAGTCTAACATGGTTTTTTCGTGGTCGGATTTTCGGCTATGGTGTTCTCTGTCGTAACGCCAGAACTTATTCCGCGCTTCACCGGCTTGCTCTGATAATAAGCCCACTGGAAGAGCTGAGTTATTAATAATATCTTGACCGTGAATGAGAATCTTATGTATTGTTACTGTCATTGGGTACCAACCATATTCTGCCACGTATTTAGATGCAACGCTTTTGCAAAAATCTCCAAATTTATTAGCATTTACAGGTAGACCACAAGATAAAGTAATCAGAATCGTGTGAAGATCGTCCAACAACCACAGACCAAGGCCTAATATTTCAGCAAAGACTGCACGATTTTTATCCGATAGAACTGTTCGGGCTGTGTTGCCGTCATTTGTTGTTCCAGCATTGGGTCTCACAACATCAACTAGCACTTTCAAATCTTTTCGCACTCTCTCTTGCACACGTTTTTTTGTTTCCTCAACAGTTTTTGATTCCATTGAATCTTTGCCTACCCTCCGTTTCTTTACAGGAAGCTTGTGAAGCTTGTGCCAAATGAAGTAAGAACTCTAACACGCGAATCCATGCATGCAAGGGACTTATTCCGTATTTGAAAACCGATATATCAATTGGCTGAGAATAAATTATGTCTAATTTGTCTAATTTGTTGAATTGCGTTGAAGATGCTTTGCAAAATGGACATTTAAGTTGAGAAGAGGTTTCTGTTATTATATTTAGTACTTTGCCATCTATGCATATCAAATAAAGTTGTGGTTTTGCCCTTATTTTCTTATTGTTAGATGTAGTTGCTTCTAAAGTAGTCAAATCCCTAATTTGGTTTTCTATCAATTTCTGTTCATTTAGTATTAAATCTTTTGTCTCTTTCCGATATTGAATATGAATCGGACGGCAAAATCTGTATGATTGTGGAGTTGGGTTTAACCAAAGTACAAAGTCTTTTTTTGTTTTTATCCGTAATGGGATGAATGTAGTGGCAAATAAAGTGTTTTCAGGCTCTTGATTATCAGAAAAATTCTGTTTATAAAATGATTGACCCGAACTACCATCAAACCCCCAACTCCCCTCAAAAATACAATCTACCGTATCTAGACCTTTTTGTTCACAATATGCTGATATAATTTCGTCGCAGGAGTTTATTAATCTTTGAAGAGTGTGAGAAAGTAAACTAACAAATGGAACAAAGGCTTCTCTTTCTGTTACTTGAATCGCACTATCCGGATAACATTTTTGTTTTGCATCGAATTCAACTTACGTAAATGGTGGTGAGTTTGAGTGACTGCAGCGGCCAAGGGAAGACCTCCAATCCTCCATGAACTTAACTTCGCACCATTTTACAATACTCGCGTTTTAATAAATTGGCGTGCTGGCTGGCGGCGGGTGGCGCGGCTCACGGGAGCCTGGGACGGAACTAGGAAAAACACACCCGTCACGTGCAGACACGTGACGTTGACTAAAAAGGGAAAAAAATTTGCGCGCGCGCCACGCTGCCTAGCGCCCCACCCCCTAATCAAGATCTACGTTTAGCTAGGAGACGATCCAAATTGAAATTACGGAATTCACCGTTTTTTTTTTTTGGGAAGTTTTCCTACTATTTTTATTTAAAAATAGAATTTTCGAATGTCACCTAACACTCAAAATACAATTAGAATGTGATAAAAATGTCTTCTTGTATAATCTTACTAACATTAAAAAATAACTTCAAATATTTTAAAAGTTCAAGTTTAATAAATTTACGAGGTGATAACCCTAATCAAAAAAGTTTGAATTACAATAATTCCCATATCCTGCTATATTAGGATTCCTTTGTTTGTAAGGTCATAAGTGTAAATAAAAAGAACATTTCAGTCCTAGTTTCAAATCCTAATACGTAATAATATGGCGGTAAAAAAAAGAAATCAAAAATTTACAAAATCAGCTATAACTCTGTTATCTTGAACAAATAAAGCCTATTTTTTTTACTATCGTAAAGTCTTTAAATCACTGTTCAATACCATAAGTAAAGTCTTAAAAAGATATCAAACTTTTGAGCTACAATTGTTTCTATGGTTTTTCTGGAAACCATAGAAATTTTTTTCAAGTACTAATTTTCTGTCTTTCATGACAAATAGGCAATCGGGTGTTCTCGTCTCGCATTTATAATTGCAAGTCCTAAGATATAAGATAATAAAAAAGCCATGTCCGAAATTTTGGGCAAAAAATATACTGTGCATCGTTATATGGAATGGATTGCTTCGCACGACGTAAATGGCAACATTTTTGTCCTTTGACTCGTGATGTGTACGAACGACTTCAAGTAGTGAGAATACAAGAATCTGGATAATGCCACCGTTCTAAAAGCGACATAGGGAGACGAGCGGCGTTGACGAATTCGACAAAGTACGAGTGTAAACGCGAGAATTAGCCTCCTAGGATCACGTTCTCATCACAAAACTAGAGAAATCGGAAAATAATTTTCAGAATTGTAGGAAAATAATTTTCAGAATTCTAGTATAGGTCTAGCGAAATCTCATAGCAAATGGAGAAATAAAAATTTGTTGCGTGCAATACTGGGGAAATTGGATTAAACGATCTTGATACTGTTTAATTTTTATGTATGTCTTTAGTATTAATGAACATGAATACTTCTTATAAGGTATGTGTATGAAGAATGTTGTTATACATCGGGTTCTTAACATAGAAAAATATGTCATGAAAACTAAATCAATCTTACATTACTTTATATACTAGTTTTTTTATATATCATTTAAATCATACTAAAACTTAACACCTCATTCAGAACTAGAAAACGATTCCAAGAACTCCACTTGTATTTCTTGTTCTTCATCAAGTGATGAAGATAAAGAGGTATTTATTATAAATCGCTCTTCCAGCATTTATCTTGCTTGGTGAAATCGTTTTCAATTTTCTTTATATGTTCACAACATTTTCGCCATTCGTCTGCACCAATTTGTGAGAAAGCTTCTTCTGTTAATAATTTAATGTCACTTGCAGGTCTATTTACATTTTTATCAGCAACTTTTTGCTTCATTATACCCCAAATCATTTCTATGGGATTCAATGTGCAATGATAAGGTGGGAGCCTCAAAACTTCGTGACCGTGCGCCCTTATATGAGATAGATGAAGTATTATTATACTTCATCTATCTCATATAAGGGCGCAGACATGTTTTGTTTCACTACTTCGAGTAATTTACATTTACGCCAAAGATCAAAATAATGTAAATCATTTGCACGAAGCCATTATTTTATATCAGCGATACGATTGGCTTGTGTGGGTGGTTTGTTCATCCGTACGGAATGATAACTATCGTGGTGATAGTCAGCAGATACACTTGTTGACCTGTACAGTCGAGTTCATTAATATATTGGCATTTTCAAGCCTCAAAAATATATGAACGTCAAAAAACTTCATAATATTGTAATAAGTCTCATTAAATTGTGGTCAAGATTTAGATTCATTAATATGTGACTGCTTTTTTTCAGTAACATGTACACAGCCAAAGGCACCTTATTATATGAACCACTTTAAGATCATATTATCTAAACAATGTTGAATTCACAATTATGTATGCACATATATATGTATACAATAATATTTGAGCAAGTTAATGTAATTCAAATTCAACCTTATTACTACGTCATAAAGATGATTTTACTAGTAATCTTAGAATTGCATGGTCAAGGAGTTTGCAACATTATTTATCACTGGCTAAATTAACTTCAAATGACGTTATGTTTTTCTAATAAAATTATAACCAACGCACATGTCATTCAACGATTTAATAAAATTCTACGATTTACGATACAATATTAATTCAATTGAAATATACATACCCATTTAAAATAAAATTGTATATAATTGATGACCATACGAAACATAAAACAGTTTATATGTGTGAGGAAGGTATTTCTAAATCAGCCATTGCAGAAGAATTAGGCATATCGGGAAGCAAAGTAATTTTAGGTATTCGTTCAAGTTATTATCTAATCTCTAATGTGGTAATCTAATACAATCGTTCTTTAACAGAGAAATACTGTTACATTATGGTGGAAAAGGTGGCAAGAAAGGGAAATCTTACAAAACATGTGTCATTAAGCAGACCTGGGAAAACAACTCGTCATCAAAATATGCAACTGGTTGAAATTGTTTGAAATGCAAGATTTATCATAACATCTACATTTGCAGCTGAGATGGCTGTATCCAGTTTAAGTTTATGAAATAAAATTGTTTATTCTGTAAATAGGATATCGGAATCACTTTTACACGTCATATTAAAAAAATAAAAAAAATTAAATAAGCTAGTTGAGTTCGGCGTTTCCTATCTGACAACTCTGAGAAGAAAGGCCGAAACAAACTCAGAGGTCACAGTCTCTTTTAAAGTCCAGACATAATCTTGGTCAGGCCATATGAGGACCATGTAGATTAGTGTCTGAAATGGTCTTTTGAGGAAAGAACCACACAGATTTGAGTGAACCTGTCCAGTCAGTGCAAGTATTTGTCAGTAATCGTGGAGCTCAACTCAGAACTTAAGGAGCTCAACTCGACGAACAATACCAAAGAAAGGACATTTGGGTAGGCTGCATAAACTACTCAAACTGCCAGACCATAATTAAAACTAACTGAAAAATGAAAATAATAATGATACACATAGTCCACATAGTCCTCACATTCACAATAATTAATTAAAATAATATAATACTTTACAAAGTAATCATGTCATTTTGAATATAATTTTCAACAATGTCAATGTGTATATAAAAGTGGTATATTTTCATGATTTTACAAAATAATTAAAATGTAAAGTTTTATCACAAGGCTTAGCAGAGCGAGCAGTTCAATCCCATGCTTTTTTATCTTCTAAATAATCTGAAATTTTATAATACCCTTTTTTACAAAGTTTGGTTTTAATACAGATTTTAAATCTATTAATGGGTAAGTTTCGAATGTCAATGGGAAGTTTGTTGTAAAAGCGTATACATTGACCCATGAACGAGTTGCCTACTTTGTGAAGACGTGTGCGATGTACAGCAAGATTGTGTTTATTCATGGTACTTAAACTATGAATATCGGACATTTTCTTAAAATTTGATATATTTATGTGTACATATAATAGGTTTTCAAAAATATATTGTGAGGCTACAGTCAGAATATTTATTTCTTTGAATTTTCCTCTAAGGGAATCTCTTGGACCTAGGTTGTATATGGCTCGAACAGCCCTTTTCTGTAGAACAAAGATAGTATCAATGTCCGCACAGGTTCCCCAGAGAAGAATCCCATATGACATAAGACTATGAAAATAACTAAAATAAACAATTCTGGCTGTATCCACATCAGTTATCTATCAAATTTTTTTAACAGCATAGGCGGCCGAACTCGTCTTCCTGACAATTTTTCTATGTGTGGGCCCCATTGTAATTTACTGTCAATAGTGATTCCAAGAAAAACTGTCGACTCAACAGGGTCCAACTCTGTTCCATTTACTTGAACATTGGTAGATGGCTGCCTGACATTTGGCATTGAAAATTTAATGAGTTTAGTATTTTTTTCGTTCAGTAGAAGATTATTTACATTAAGCCAATGCACTACTTCAGAGAGTGCATCGTTAACTTGTTCAAAGTTGACTAACTGACGTTTGATTTTAAAAATGAGCGAAGTACGACGAAGGCTAAATGAAGCGGGAATTCATCATCGAATTCCAGCTAAAAAAAAAATATAAAAGGAAAGGTATAAAATTTTAGTTTACAATTTGCTAACAAATATTTAAAATTATGATTTTGAACATGTCGCTTTCATTGACGAGAAAGTTTTTGTTTCTTCGGCGGACGAGCGGGTTACTTTGCATCGTGCAGCCAATACACGTTATGATGAACAGAATGTTTTGCCAAATAGACGTAGTGGACGCATTAAGAGTTTTGGGGTGCATAAATTCGGGTGGACCCGTAGAATTGTGCTAAATATCTGGGCGAATGAGGAGTGATGCCTATTTAGATATTCTAAAAGACGTGTTTTTATCAAGGCAAAAATCGTCTATCCTGATAATCACCGAATTACTTTAATACAAAATAATAGTTCCGTTCACAATGCCAGACGAGTTCGAAATTGGATAGCTGTGCAAGTAGACTGGGAATTAATAAAAATTCCACCGAAAAGCCCGGACCTCAACCCCATAGAGAACCTATGGGGGTTAATGGTACAGAATTGGGACTGTAATGAGGCTCGCACGGAAGAGAATTTAAAGGCTCATGCATATGACATCTGGAATAGTTTTGGAAATAGCGATTGCTGCCACAATATGGTTCAGTCAATGAAAGCTCAACTACAAGCAGTGATTGATGCGAACGGATCTTACACAAGATATTAAGTAACTGTAATTTAATTGGGCCGCTAATTAGATTCTATTAAATTTTACTTATTTAATAGACAGGCTCTTTTATAAAGTTGATAACTAAGACTAATTTTAGTTTATGATAAAAATATTGTTCGCTTTTTTTAACGTAAGTCAAGTGCTATTTCGTTGCATATTACTTTAGTGTATTTGTCAAACAAAACAGTTTATACTATAATTTAATGATATTCATTTCTTTCCAGTGGCGTGAAATTCAATTCATTCACATTCATTCAATATGACATCGTTAGTCCTGTAAAAGTTGTGGCAAAATTATCAAACTTTACGTCGAATCGTGTTACTATATAAATGACAGGTGGCGCCCTCAATTTTTTTACAATTCTTAAATGGCCAAGCTGTACGAAAACATACGGCATTGAAAGACACTCATTTTAAAAACTTAAAAAACAAACGCGAAGAAAACAATGGAAACTACTGTCATTTCTGTAACAATGTAAACTAGATCCTATTTTTTCGAGCAAATAATTGACTTGCATGTAGAGATAATTAAGAAGCTTAGCCTGCTCAGATATTTTTAAAGCCAATACAGTTTAGATATATTTTTCAAAAGGGTGATCATATATTATTGCCTAATGCACAGCATATATTATTGAACCGTTCACATAAGGACATATTTTTGATCCATAGGTTCTATAAAATTTATTGAGCTTTGCAACGCTCACAATATTTTGAATCCTTGACAGTGCCAATATATTAATGAACTCGACTGTACACCAGACAAAAATTTGGTACAAAGCCATTTTCTCCACCAGCGTTTACAATGGTCCACCTCGCTCCAAGTGAAATACTTTTAGATGGACCTGCAATATTTGTGCTTTGCCAGCACTTTTTCATAGAATATGAACCGTGAATGTAAGTCTCATCTAAATAATCACATCCAATTTCTTATACTCTTCAGCTTCGCGGTTTTCCTTTATACGCTTCAAAAACTTGTATCTTTGTAGTTTTATGTCATCTCTCTCCATCAAAATGGTCCTTTTTGATTGGCATTTAAAATATTCAAAACCAATCTTCTTAAGTATAAGTCTGTAAAAATCATAACATTTATCATGTTACTCAAACGATAGCTTAGTCATTCATCATTATCATCATCAGTCTATATACGTCCCACTGCAGGGCACAGGCCTCCTCTTACGAGTGAGAGTGAGAGGGATTATTACTATATATTTTTCTTACCTCAAAGATTCTCTCCCTCCGTTGAAATCAATATCTTGTCAAAGAATTTGTAACAGTTTCATTACTGCTGGAATTTCCTTCCGAGAATTCTTTAACTTTATTCCTAATCATGTCTAAATCGAAATTGTCCAAGTTGATTTTCTTCTTCCCCCCTCTCCGCTTTTTACCAGGCGTGGAAAATACACCATCATTCGATGTGCCCTCATCTACGAGTCGTCGTATAGTAGTACTTGAAACCCCTATAAAGAAGCTACAATTAAGTAAGAAAAATATAAAATAAACTAAAAGTATCAAAACAACTCAGTCCAACTTACCGGTCAACCTACGACGACGCGCTTTAAAATCAAAGATTGAGTTTGATTTACGCCTTCTTCTTCCCTTACTTTACGATACACATTGAAAACAATATTTCTCGCTTGAGATCAAAGTGGCTTTTTCGATATTTTCACAAAAACAACAAATTATCTAGAAGATAATAATATCACAAAATCTTAGCAGCGGTTGACAGATCTCGTAATTTGATTTGACAGGTGACAATTGACATTTCCATATGAAAATCACTATTTTTTAATTTTTTTATGTTATGAGATTCCGGTAGACAAGTTGGTTAGTTTTTTTCCACCACATGCTTTTTATTAGGTAACCTACAGCTGCAGTCGGATTTTTTTTTTAAGTTGGATAGGTATAATAATTATAGGATTTTAAACTGACATGGTTATTTTCACTACTAAAGTTCTAATGGGATATTTATCATGTTTTTTTTTTTTTTAACAGAATATCATGTTTTAAACAAAAAACATGGTAAATATCTCGTTTTAAATAACTTTTGTGGTATATTTATTGTTGTAAAAAAGTTTGTACTCGCGAGGTCTCCTGTTTGCAGAACTACTAGTTACATTATATTGGAAGTTCGTACCATTGATATGCGGCCGGCTGTACCTACTGTCTGGTATATTCAACAAACAAGATAAGCTTCTCAGAATATTGTAGGTAATCTTTACAATAATTGTAGTAATTCTTAGAAATTCACCCAGAATCGGAGAGTCTTCCCCAAGTTGTAACTTAGTTTGCACCGTTCATTGCAATCTATGCTACATCCCGCTGTAGGTATATTTAAGTCTTCGACTCTCAGTTATATATAAAACAAACACAATATATATTAAACCGAATTCTCTGGAATCAAAGAGATTTTAGCTAATAGATAGAGGCTATCAGAAGAGATGTCACAGAAAAACTGTGATTTCATGTCTCAGTGTCCCATCAATCATATTCCTTATAGGCTCGTACAGACCAACGCGATATCGCGGGCGCGACAGACAGCGCGACCCGTGTCGCGCCCGCCATATCGCGCTGATCTGTACGAGCCTTATAGCAAAATTACATAATAACTAACTTGACACGATACACTTTTACAGCAACCATTGATTACCAATCATTAGATAGTTTGACAAATTATCTAAAAAAAAATTTAAAAAAAAATATTTAAGTAATTAGATAAATTAAAGGTACTCGGTGAATTATAAAATACTAACGAAAATAAAACGAATTTAATTACTACGATGTTTTCAATACCACAATGTACAGTTCGGAATAATATTTTCTTCAAAAATAATTCTCTTCAAATTTTCTTTTGCTCATAGAGCGACCTGTCAAGTGGGGCGTATGACACGAGCCATGGAATTAAACTGAGCTAGGTGTGACCTATAGGTAACACCAAGTAAGTAGATTTTAATGTTGTTCGCTTTGTCCCGTATATCGTAAGTATATTTAAATGACTTTGAATGAATTTGATTAATTGAATTTCATTAGTGTTTCAACCATTAAACTGATCTACTCCATCCCAGCACTGTATTTCATTCCTCGTCCTGTGTGTGCAGTCGAAAGTGAGTCTGTGAGCCTACCCTTTGTAAGGCTTCGGGTCTAAGTTCTAGAATCGTATTTGCAGTGTACTCATGGCCTAAACCGGTATCTACAGACTTGTGTTTGTTTATTATGTATTCAGGTTCCGAGAATAACATAAGTTGAAAGGACCATGGGCAAATACCCATCCAGTTTTAAGAGCAATGAGGCTATTATAAATAATCTAATGAGTAGAGACATTTTTCCAATAGGAATGCCTTGAAACTGGCCTTGAATGAGCCTGTGCACACTTGCATAGTATGCTTTCTAACTCAAGCGGTTTAATAAATATTTTAAAGGCTCTTTCAAACAGGCGCGACACACGACGCGACACAAAGACACCGCTCCCGCGCGACAAGCGGTGTCTTTGTGTCGCGTCGCGTATCGCGCCTGTTTGAAAGAGCCTTAACTGTCTGATACTTGTAATATGTTTAACTATTCCAAAAGCCGGACAAAAGACGATGTTTAACTATTCAGTAATGTTTGGCGGTACCTTGGAGTTAGGTATGTTCCAGTTGATTTATAGTTTTAATTATAATCGGATTTGGCGTTGCGGAGTTAAGGCTCGTTCAGACCAGCGCGATGTCGCAGGCGCGACAGGCGTGTCGCGTTATCGCGCTGGTCTGAACGATACCGATAAGTTAAGTTATTGAAAAATTGTTTTTTGTAATCTGTTTACTTTTGCATGCTATAGAATGTACACGGATTCCTCATAAACTGTAACAACAGATTTTTAATACGTACGTTCTTTGCAAATAAATATATCTATTCGAACTGCTGTCAACTGGGTATTAGCGTTTTTTTTTGCTGTCTGTTGATTTCCTCATTACGAAGCGGTGGTCGTTACAGTAGGCACTGGGCAGGCAGGTGCATATTGTTGTTATTTTTTTCAGAATTACAAAGTACTGAATCTCTAGAGCTGGAAAAAAAGCTATTAGGCGGATAAGCTGACCAAATTAATATATACTCGTCGGAAATACGTTACTGAGTTGACTAATCGGGACGCCAGCGCTGCCTAGTAGCAATCGACAGAGTCTGAACATAACGCTCGGACCGGCCGGACCGGAGCTGAGCAGAGTTGATCGGTGGCGGTCAAGCAGTGAAGATGCATAGAAACTGTTGCGCATTCCGAATAGTCGTGTCGTGTACCTGTGTGTGAATTACTAGTGTGATTAATTTGATAGTAAATTATTATGTGATCTGAACTGCAAAAGGTTTTTCTGTTGCGCAATAACCAACACTACCCACAGTACGCCCACAGTAGTTTAAATATCACTGAGAATAACGAAAGAGTCACATACCTGTCTCCGACATACTTATTTTGTGATAATACTAAGTTTGTTTGGTAGGTATAGCATTCATTTATTTTTTACTGCCGACAAAATCAAAGTATCTCACAATGGCTTTAAAACTAGGTTTTTTTTCTTATTAACCCAATATTTAAATACCGAATCATTTAATCAGGTACTTCTCATCTAAAATTACCCCAATTAGGTACATAATTATAATTTCAAACCAGTTCAACTCTAATTCAGTATTAAGGCTCTTTCAAACAGGCGCGACACGCGACGCGACATAAAGACACCGCTCGTCGCGCGACGTGCGTCAAGTAGGTATTAAAGTATAGTGTAGTAGCCAACTTAGGATTGAGCGCACTGCGACAGTTAACCGCAGCCATTAAAAAAATCAGCTTCTGTTACATTTGACTGCAGTGCTATGATCCTAACCACTTTAATTAGCTCGTTATTAATTGGCGACGGATTAACTTGTCATTTGTGTTATTAATTATGTGTTGCTTGTCTGAGATAGGTTATCTTTGGCTTATCATCTTGTAGTTATGCTCAAGACGTTTCCGGAGACCAGCACCCTAATTGCGTAAAACACGATTAATCACAATCTGTTTCATTTCGACAGTTCAACAACATTCATTGCGTTACGTTGTTGAGCAGACAAATTTTTCGAACAGATGAAGCAATTGATCTTCCAATTTGGAATCTTTTTGAAGGATGTCCTTCAAAAAGATTCAGATTATGATTGATCTCGTGTTTACGCAATGATGATGCAACTTATCATAGATTTGTTTCCCAAATTTGAATGATTTGAAGACGGTTTTATTTTCTGATTCGATTTGAGAGCAAAAAGCCATTCGACCCACGGCCAATTAATGTTAGTGTAGTGATTACCTATGCCTAAAGACACCAGCAATGCCAGAGGTATCGTAAGCACGTTGCTATCACAGAAACAAAATGTTATGTGCATCATCAGCTTATAATGTTCCCTCTGCTGGGACACAGGCCTCCTCTCTGTGAGAGGGGGTAGGGCCCAGTGCGGGTTGGTGGATGTCACATGTCTTCGAATTTTTTGGTTCTAGGACATGCCAGTTTCTTCACGATGTTTTCCTTCACTGTTTCAAGAGCGATACCTGCTTGGGATCGAACCCACGAACTGGTTAAGGTCGCAGGAATCCGCTGAATGCAAAAAGCACAGGGTCGAAGTGGCGGTGCTTGGGGGAGGCCTATGTCCAGCAGTGGACGTCTTACGGCTGAAATGATGAGTGAATGATGATGATGTACCTAGTAAATTATGGTGTAAATACATCAATTGTCTGTCTGGCATTGTTTTGCGTGTTGATTTTAAGTAGGCGTTTGTCATGATGTATTTTGACTCATAAAATATTTGACAAACTCAATCTGCTCAGCCATTTTTCTAACCGGATGCAGCTGAATAAGTACCAGTATTTTACATGGAGCGACTGCCTATCTGACCTCCACGTACCAGTAACTGGGTAAAACTGGTTGTCAGAGTTTCTGGCGTCTGACGACCCGTAGGTAACGACTGTCATAGATGTACGAATGACAGCCGGGACCAACGGCTTAACGTGCTTTCTAAAACACGGAAAAGTCTCGGTATATAAAGATGGGCACCCAAGTCCGGCAAGCGTAGCTTAACGTGATTAATCGACCCTTGCGGCTGTTATTACTACCACGGGCTCCTCAAACCTAAAAAATATTTATCAAAATAAATTATGAAAATAAATGATGTAGAATTTCTAAATCATTGGTATTTAATGGACGAGCTTAGTAGGCAGTAGAATTTCTGAGAATTTCGACGTATTTGAGACAGGTCTATTTGCTTGATGGCGATCTAGTGTTGTCACGGTTACGGCGTGGGTGCTGGGTGGATTGAGCTTGCTAATTAATTGAAGTTGGTAGGTAGCTACCTAAGTTGGCACTTAGCTTGATTATATTTGGAGTACCTAAATACCATCGCAGACACTGGCGGTGAATCACTTTTTTCAACCTTATTATTAAAGGTAAAGATGAAAAGTGGTTCACCGCAAATGTCAGCGATTGTACCCAGGTAGTAGGTAGGTACTCTTAAGAAAAAGATATATGCCAGTGACCTTGAGTGGTTAGCTTGCGTGTTCTGTACTGAGCTCACGCAACGCGTCGTACGTCCAGCCAGTAATAGGACGCACCCATTAAGGAGCGCCGTCCCGAATGAGACGATGATTTACTATACATAAAACAAAGGATATTTTAATAAAACTCGTATACTAAAAGATTAATAATTAAATTATCTTTAAAATGGTGAAACTTTCAGAAAAATACGCTTGTTAGATTTTGCGTGATTCTCAGTTTTTTATCCGCGTTAGACATAACTTTACAAATTAATTTCACTATGTAATATAAACATAATCCAAAATATGGCTATATTAAAATATTTAAAAAAATGCTCTAATTTAACATATATTTTTCCAAATCATTAAAACTTCTCGTTTAGACGTCATCTTCAGTATAAGATCATTAAAAGTCGGTTATCGTCGCCCATTGCTTCATAAGTTGGTAAAAAAATCAGCTCAACAACGTAAATAACGCAATGAATGTTGTTGAACTGTCAATATGAAACGTATTCGGTATAATTGTTTACGAAAATAAGTTACGCAATTAGGGGGGTACAGGTTCAGAAGTTTTCCAAATTTTACATAATTAATTAGACTTCTTTACCACTTCCTCACCCTGATTGAAAATCCCAAACACTCAAATATGTCAAGTGTTTGAATCACCCTTCCAAGTGATATTCGTTGAGCCACTTACGGCTTTTCCCCTCTTGGTAAAACCGCGAAATTCACGACATTTTACAACACGTTTACCCTTTATATGATGTTATAGTACTGTTTTATACAGATAGGTAATAGGTTACGGTACTCCTCATCAGAGCATAATAATATGTACTTTTTGTACAGTATGTATTTATCTACACACTTATGTGCTTGAATGGGCGAAAAGATGTTTTTCCTCGAAGTTCAGGTTCGCACAAGGAATTTTTTTTCCATCCCAGCGCGTCAAGAAAACACTTATATAATACCTTTTGAACGAGCAAATCTTGTATAAATATAATCTGAATCTCGGACACGGCACCAACGATATTAGTGAAATTTAGTATGCAGGGGGTTTCGGGGGCGTAAATCGATCTAGCTAGGTTACATTTTTAGAAAACTACCATAAAAAAACCTGTATAGCACTTTTGAACGTCAAAATTTACAAAATTTTAAAATGTTTTATAATAGTTTGTATAAGTACGTACATTAGTTAAATATTTATATGTTTAGACCTGTGATTTAGACGATGCACCTAGAATAAAAATACTATACCACAATAGGTAAAAAGAATTAAAAATGAAGCAACGTCAGATAATTTAATTATGTGATAGATACATGGTGCTCACATATTTAAAAACATTGTAAAAGTAGACGATTTTCCTAATGTTTTTAAAATTAATAAGTCAGTGTGTGAGGATGTAATCACAGAATGTAAAATCAATGTCATATAACACAAAATTATAAATTTTACAATTAAATTAGCAACCTGTTTGATTTTGTCTTGATTCTAAATTGTTCTGTGGAGCAGGACCAGCATGTTTCCAAGCAATCTTGGATATAATCCTCTAATTTGTAATATGCTTGTTTACAAAGTGTACTTTTAATATGAGTTTTAAATTTTCTTCCATTTAATTGCAATATGGTATTTTGTTGTAACATTTAACACATTACCCCATAAAAAAGGTCGGTCATCAAGATATTTATTGTTTATCATCGTAGATAACACATCGGAAGTAGTGGAAGGGTGACCTGATTTTTATCTGCGTTTAAATAAACATAAATGCAGTAAAGCAGGTTTTGTTACTCAGGATTTATTCCTGATTACATACATAAACTCACGCCTGCTTCCCATGGGGGTAGGCAGAAACTACAGAACGCCACCTGCTACGATCCTTACATACTTCTTTTGCCTCGTTTACGTTCATACATCTGGTCATACACTCCCGCCGGTTGCGAGTACTACGCACTTGGCCTTTCTGAAGAACATCACCAATAAGGTCAGTATAATGTCCTTCTAGGGCGTACACGACGCCTTCCCCTTCACATCAGCCTTGTAAATACGTTTTGTTAGTCGCCTTTCATTCATCCTCTCAACATGCCCAAACCATCTCAGCAGCTTATTCCTGATTACCTTGACAAATTGAGTATGAAGTGACTACGGACATGCCATACTATTTTTGTACTCTTTATTGTGTACACCATCAAAATTACTGATATTAATGTAGAAAATTTACATATCTGCCTAGAATTTTCACAACTATGTTGGGGTCGGCTTCCAGTCTAACTGGATACAGTTGAATACCAGTATTTTACATGGAGCGACTGCCTATCTGATCTCCACAACCCAGTTACCTACTGAGTAACACAATATCCCTTGCTAAGACTGGTTCTTATTATTATTATATCAAGTTACATTTAAAACTAATGATGGACCTACATTATAAATCCACTACATAAATGTAGATTGTGGACCAGAACACCCATTCCACCACGGATTGGAGGTTCTGGGTTTCGTTGAAGAAGGTGCTCGCTGAGGGGTCTGCTTGAATGGTTTCGGAACATTGTTCGCAAAACGCAGAATAGCTGTTCATTGCCTCTAGGCACAAGAGTGTGCTTATATGGGCTTATTAGTTACTCGCCCGAAACGGGCGAATCGACACTTCTCAATAATATTATTTTTTCTTGAACTTTGTACGAAGATAATTTATTTGTAGGCGAATCGGTTTCTGGAGTTGTCGATCGCATACAAATAAATTAAAATCGTGCGAATAGCCTCAAAAAAATTTAAAAATTCAAAAGTGTTGATTCGCCCGTTTCGGGCGAGAAAATTCGCGAATCACCAATATTTTGACATGAGCTGCTTTTTATCCGATATAGGTACAATATAGTTTCTAAATCAGATAATTTTGTGTTTTGGCTCGAAATACGTAAGTCTTACATTGCAATTTGCACAGAACAACTTCCTCCTAGTAATCTCCACTGCAATCCCCAAAGATTAGTCTAGAAGTTCATTAACCTTAGCTAGTCGACAAAGTAGCTATGAACATAGAAATCAGTGCGGGAGCTTCTAACTTAATAAATATTTATTATAATGGAGATCTACGACTTGCAATTAGGTTACCTTGGAATATTACCATTAATTATCTAATTAGTCCCAGAATATTACTCTTTATTACAGGAAACATATGTACTTAGTAAAAATGTTGTAGTTATAATTTTTGGAATACTGTTGTTATAGGTAGTTTTATAACTGTTTGAATATAAATAGTGTTATTATTGATTCTAAGTGTATAATTATACCTTTTTGATTTAAAACTAGCTACTGCACTCAGACCGCGTGGACCCTTATCCTTTTTTTCTAAAATAAAAGTAGCCTAAGTTACTCCTATAACATCATATCTGCCAGTCAAAATCGGTCCAGCCGTTTCGGAGATTAGACGGAACAAACATACAGACAATTTTTTTTTTAGTAGGTTATACTTTCATATTTAGTTAAAAGCTGTTATTTGCATATATATATAGCAATGAAAATAATCTAAGTAGGTATGTAAATTCAGTCATCATAAATCTAGAAGACTGTTCTAAACTCTATAGATGATGCTATATTTTTTCTAGCAACACAAACACGAACAACATTAATTATTGCGTTATTTAGGTACTTATTTGTAGAGCAGACACATTTTTCGAACATAACTAAGTAGCAATGGATTAGCAATATCCTTCAGAATCATTCAGATTGTGATTGAAAGTCTGTAACGCAATTAGGATGCTGAAGATATGAATAAAAATAATAATATAAACATAATCCAAAATATGGCTATATTAAAATATTTAAAAAAATGCTCTAATTTAACATATATTTTTCCAAATCATTAAAACTTCTCGTTTAGACGTCATCTTCAGTATAAGATCATTAAAAGTCGGTTATCGTCGCCCATTGCTTCATAAGTTGGTAAAAAAATCAGCTCAACAACGTAAATAACGCAATGAATGTTGTTGAACTGTCAATATGAAACGTATTCGGTATAATTGTTTACGAAAATAAGTTACGCAATTAGGGGGGTACAGGTTCAGAAGTTTTCCAAATTTTACATAATTAATTAGACTTCTTTACCACTTCCTCACCCTGATTGAAAATCCCAAACACTCAAATATGTCAAGTGTTTGAATCACCCTTCCAAGTGATATTCGTTGAGCCACTTACGGCTTTTCCCCTCTTGGTAAAACCGCGAAATTCACGACATTTTACAACACGTTTACCCTTTATATGATGTTATAGTACTGTTTTATACAGATAGGTAATAGGTTACGGTACTCCTCATCAGAGCATAATAATATGTACTTTTTGTACAGTATGTATTTATCTACACACTTATGTGCTTGAATGGGCGAAAAGATGTTTTTCCTCGAAGTTCAGGTTCGCACAAGGAATTTTTTTTCCATCCCAGCGCGTCAAGAAAACACTTATATAATACCTTTTGAACGAGCAAATCTTGTATAAATATAATCTGAATCTCGGACACGGCACCAACGATATTAGTGAAATTTAGTATGCAGGGGGTTTCGGGGGCGTAAATCGATCTAGCTAGGTTACATTTTTAGAAAACTACCATAAAAAAACCTGTATAGCACTTTTGAACGTCAAAATTTACAAAATTTTAAAATGTTTTATAATAGTTTGTATAAGTACGTACATTAGTTAAATATTTATATGTTTAGACCTGTGATTTAGACGATGCACCTAGAATAAAAATACTATACCACAATAGGTAAAAAGAATTAAAAATGAAGCAACGTCAGATAATTTAATTATGTGATAGATACATGGTGCTCACATATTTAAAAACATTGTAAAAGTAGACGATTTTCCTAATGTTTTTAAAATTAATAAGTCAGTGTGTGAGGATGTAATCACAGAATGTAAAATCAATGTCATATAACACAAAATTATAAATTTTACAATTAAATTAGCAACCTGTTTGATTTTGTCTTGATTCTAAATTGTTCTGTGGAGCAGGACCAGCATGTTTCCAAGCAATCTTGGATATAATCCTCTAATTTGTAATATGCTTGTTTACAAAGTGTACTTTTAATATGAGTTTTAAATTTTCTTCCATTTAATTGCAATATGGTATTTTGTTGTAACATTTAACACATTACCCCATAAAAAAGGTCGGTCATCAAGATATTTATTGTTTATCATCGTAGATAACACATCGGAAGTAGTGGAAGGGTGACCTGATTTTTATCTGCGTTTAAATAAACATAAATGCAGTAAAGCAGGTTTTGTTACTCAGGATTTATTCCTGATTACATACATAAACTCACGCCTGCTTCCCATGGGGGTAGGCAGAAACTACAGAACGCCACCTGCTACGATCCTTACATACTTCTTTTGCCTCGTTTACGTTCATACATCTGGTCATACACTCCCGCCGGTTGCGAGTACTACGCACTTGGCCTTTCTGAAGAACATCACCAATAAGGTCAGTATAATGTCCTTCTAGGGCGTACACGACGCCTTCCCCTTCACATCAGCCTTGTAAATACGTTTTGTTAGTCGCCTTTCATTCATCCTCTCAACATGCCCAAACCATCTCAGCAGCTTATTCCTGATTACCTTGACAAATTGAGTATGAAGTGACTACGGACATGCCATACTATTTTTGTACTCTTTATTGTGTACACCATCAAAATTACTGATATTAATGTAGAAAATTTACATATCTGCCTAGAATTTTCACAACTATGTTGGGGTCGGCTTCCAGTCTAACTGGATACAGTTGAATACCAGTATTTTACATGGAGCGACTGCCTATCTGATCTCCACAACCCAGTTACCTACTGAGTAACACAATATCCCTTGCTAAGACTGGTTCTTATTATTATTATATCAA
Organism: Omphaloscelis lunosa; assembly: GCA_916610215.1. NCBI lineage: Eukaryota > Metazoa > Arthropoda > Insecta > Lepidoptera > Noctuidae > Omphaloscelis > Omphaloscelis lunosa. Next base: position 9,221,427 of record OU744255.1, read on the forward strand.
GTTACATTTAAAACTAATGATGGACCTACATTATAAATCCACTACATAAATGTAGATTGTGGACCAGAACACCCATTCCACCACGGATTGGAGGTTCTGGGTTTCGTTGAAGAAGGTGCTCGCTGAGGGGTCTGCTTGAATGGTTTCGGAACATTGTTCGCAAAACGCAGAATAGCTGTTCATTGCCTCTAGGCACAAGAGTGTGCTTATATGGGCTTATTAGTTACTCGCCCGAAACGGGCGAATCGACACTTCTCAATAATATTATTTTTTCTTGAACTTTGTACGAAGATAATTTATTTGTAGGCGAATCGGTTTCTGGAGTTGTCGATCGCATACAAATAAATTAAAATCGTGCGAATAGCCTCAAAAAAATTTAAAAATTCAAAAGTGTTGATTCGCCCGTTTCGGGCGAGAAAATTCGCGAATCACCAATATTTTGACATGAGCTGCTTTTTATCCGATATAGGTACAATATAGTTTCTAAATCAGATAATTTTGTGTTTTGGCTCGAAATACGTAAGTCTTACATTGCAATTTGCACAGAACAACTTCCTCCTAGTAATCTCCACTGCAATCCCCAAAGATTAGTCTAGAAGTTCATTAACCTTAGCTAGTCGACAAAGTAGCTATGAACATAGAAATCAGTGCGGGAGCTTCTAACTTAATAAATATTTATTATAATGGAGATCTACGACTTGCAATTAGGTTACCTTGGAATATTACCATTAATTATCTAATTAGTCCCAGAATATTACTCTTTATTACAGGAAACATATGTACTTAGTAAAAATGTTGTAGTTATAATTTTTGGAATACTGTTGTTATAGGTAGTTTTATAACTGTTTGAATATAAATAGTGTTATTATTGATTCTAAGTGTATAATTATACCTTTTTGATTTAAAACTAGCTACTGCACTCAGACCGCGTGGACCCTTATCCTTTTTTTCTAAAATAAAAGTAGCCTAAGTTACTCCTATAACATCATATCTGCCAGTCAAAATCGGTCCAGCCGTTTCGGAGATTAGACGGAACAAACATACAGACAATTTTTTTTTTAGTAGGTTATACTTTCATATTTAGTTAAAAGCTGTTATTTGCATATATATATAGCAATGAAAATAATCTAAGTAGGTATGTAAATTCAGTCATCATAAATCTAGAAGACTGTTCTAAACTCTATAGATGATGCTATATTTTTTCTAGCAACACAAACACGAACAACATTAATTATTGCGTTATTTAGGTACTTATTTGTAGAGCAGACACATTTTTCGAACATAACTAAGTAGCAATGGATTAGCAATATCCTTCAGAATCATTCAGATTGTGATTGAAAGTCTGTAACGCAATTAGGATGCTGAAGATATGAATAACCTTTAAATGCCAAAAAAACTTTACAATTTTTTTTACACTAGTGCTTATTTTCTATGAATCTAAAAGATTAGATACCTCCCAATTAGTTGCTCACCGCAGATTAATAAATTCAGTGCCCTAATTGCGTAATACACGATCAATCACAATTTGTTTCGATTTGAAACAGATTGCTAATCCATTGCTTCATAAGTTGGAAAACAAAATGTGCTCAAAAACGTAAATAACGCAATGAATGTTGTTGAACTGTCAAAATGAAACAAATTTGTCATAATCGTTTACGAAAATAAGTTACGCAATTAGGGTACCTACAGGTTGTTACGAAACTGATTCACCCTGACCCCCGTTCTAGTTATAAGCTTTATTAGGGTGGAACAGCTTTCCTCGTTCTCATTTTACAATAATAACATAAGCCGATAAAATGATTTTTTCAAACACGCAAGGTAGAGACGACAATAAAATCAAACTACGTATATCTAAAGATGTTCGACGTTCCCAGTGTGCATACGAAAATTCTATCAAAGATATATTCAATAGTATAGTTACTATATCTGGTCAAAGATTAACATAATAAAATTGTTGTGTATTTTTCGGAAGTCGGTGTATGTATTTTTCGGAAGTCGTTGTATGTATTATTCGGAAGTCGTTGTATGTTTTTTTTTGTAAGAAGTTTTATATTTTAAATTTGTAGTTATGGTACTTATACCACACCAATTCGTAAACCACTACTTGCTAACATCATCAAGATACACAAAGTGGATTAAATATTATTGAAGCTAACTAAAAAATTACTTACCCAAGCAAAATTAATAAAATTTATCTCACCGTGTCAAAAGGAACTAAAAGCAAATGATCCTAATAGCAAACGACCTATAATCAAAACGACACTTTTCCAAAATGTCCTATTAGCAAATCGTCCTACAACGCGCGCAGCAATTTGTCCTATAACGCGGGATCACCGCGCAAACTTCCTGCACCAAATGAAAAAAGAATTTTCAAAATAAGCACAACTGACAAAAATATCGATAAACATTAAAAAAACTAAAATACATACAGACGAACAAATAACCTTCTCCTTTTTTTAAAGTCGGTTAAAAACCCATTGTCGGCCCATCACTAACTTAGTTTGTAATTTTTTTTTTTTTTAATTTATCTTTTTCTTTTAGCATCGTGCAGGCCAGCGCGACGCGACTCTAACAAAACAATTTGTAAGGAAACGCACGATTTTTTTCAATGCATTAGTATTGCCAGTGTTTTCATTTATTGTCGTAATTATTGTCACAGTATAATAAAGTAACAGTATCACGTCTCGGCAGTGGCCTTGAAATAAGTGTGTCTTCGGTCGTTTTCTATGAAGACGTAATACTGTTATTTATTTATACTTTGGTGTTGTCGTCTCTGGATTGTATGAAGCAACGGCCGGCCATGGCAATAACGGACGTCTCTTGATGTGAACTTTGAACTACCAAGGAATATCAATCACTAACCAACAATACAAAAGCAGTCCCAACAGAAGCATACAATATACATTTCAAATAGATCAATAAAAATGGCGCTGGCGACCATCCAGACCTAATAACGACATATTCAAACCTTCCATTGCAAAAGATTAATGTTTTCTACAGTCTCTTTCACAGAACTCTGTTGAATCATGAGTCATGGCTCGTGGCGCGGGACTCGTGGCTCATGGCTAATGTTTTCTCGGATTAAGAAAATCGTTTTTTAATATTCACCTATTTCTGGTCGGAATATGGATGGAAGTTCAGCAGTTTGTTCGCCAAGTGGCTGTTTCGATAGTTTGGCCGTATCGTAATTCACTTTTGGGTCGTTATTTCTTGAATTAATAGTTGTAATTGATAAATAACGGGAGACGTATGTGTATTAGTTTTATGTGAAAATAATATTAATATACATAGTTGTAGATACTAAATTTCAATTCTATGTGTCCTACCAAGCGAATATTCTTGATTTATCACGCTGCAGATTAATTCATCTTTATAGACGAACCTTTAACTAGGTACTTCATTCGATAGTTTGGGATATTTTGGATGATACGGTTTTTGAATTCTATTAGTTTTAGATCCCGACAAAAAAGGACATCCCTTTGCCTCAGACCACATAAAATACCCCGGTTTTTGAATTGCGATTAGTTTAGTTCCCGACAAAAAAGCACACCACTTTTCCATACGAGGGTGTTGAAGTGGTGGCAGAACTTGAAAACCAATATAAAGTATCTATAATGGCGACTTATGAATTTGATCGCTACCCATTATCTGTTGCACGAGTTTAGTTGAAGAAATACCAGTGTGACATACCTAATCAGTAATAGTCTATTAAAAAGTACAAGTCGTGCCATTAAAGATGAGAATTGACGTACCACGTGGTATGACTTGCGCAGTAGACGATTTATGGGTCTCTTTAGCGGTATGAGGTCCCCGCTGGGGCGTCATCGTGGCGGGGGAAAGAGCGGCGGGAGGCGCGGTCAAGTCTCAATTTTAACGGCACGACTAGTCGAAGTGTGGCGGCATCTAAATCGCCACATGCGAACTACGCATCAAAGATATGACGTCACACAAATTCTGCATCGCGCAATTAGAGTTTACCGCGCGATCTCCTCCCGACATTAGTCGTCGGGCTGTTGCCCACCAGACACAACACCCATCTGGTCGGAGGATGCTCCCTTTTCTATAGAGGATGAGTGAAATTTACACCCTGTTCCTCATACTTCCATAGAAGTAGGCGGAGTAAAGGAAGAGATAAAGGAGGAAGAAGATATTTTGTAAAGTGTTACCTTCTTGAAAAATTCAGTAGTAATTAGGTATCTCCACAACATCACGTAAGAGCTCGCATCGAGTATGTTGATGCTTACAAAACATATAGGAGATACTCAAAGTTTTGTTAACGATCTCGCCTTGTAAGTGAACGGCATGCAGTAAGTTTACAACTTACAAGTATCTGACTGTTGTTTAACAAGATGGTACTTAAAGCTTCGGAAATATATAAAACAGTTGCTGTTTCCTGCTTCCTCGGTTCAAAAGTTTAATATTTGCATTACAGGACTAGGTACAGAGACGACCTATCTATTAAAAGTTTTAGTTTATAGTTCTGATTTCAAGATGAGTTGGTTATTTGAATCAGTCAGCAGTGAGCATTATTTTACCTTTATGCATTTGATTGATGGTACTGAGTTGGGAATTTCGAGAAATTCTTATGTTATACGTTATAACGCACAGAACGTTAGGTTGTATCTACCGGGGTTGCGAAGAAAATCGAAAGGGAGATCGTGGCCCCCGGCAACAGGGCAACCGAAGGAACACGGGTGGGTTTTAGTCAGTAAGAGTCTGACACGCTCTCCCGCTCCGCCCAGAGCGGAAGAAGTTATTTGATCATTTCTCACCCAAAAAAAAGTGTTAGGTACAACCTAGCACTTTTTTTTTTCTTGATCAAAATATGATTCGCAACCATAACAAATATGTATTTACAGAATTGTAATCATTAGAATCATTAAGTTACATTTGTTCCATTGAATAACTTTGCTGTGAAATCATTACATTTGAGAACAAAAATCTAAATTAGAGAGATGTATTAATGATTCTACAACAAGTAATAAAAATTAAATAAAGCTGATAATTATTGAAGGGGTTCCCTGTACAAGAAACGTGTTTTTTTCAGCGTTCTATCTTAATACGGTACAGAACCCTTCGAGTTCGCCGGCCGGTTTTTCAGCGATAGCCAATTCGCACACCGTTCTTGTTTTTTTCTCGTACTCCTTCAGTTTCCATGTTGCTGATGGCCACGATCTCCCTATCGGATTTCTGCAACCCCGGCCGGCATCGGCCCTGGCGGACCCCGTCAATTCCGCTGAAATCTCTTTGAGCCATCTCGCACATCTGTCACTTCCAACATTCAGGCTTTCTGTTTAAAGATGCTTCATAAAAATGTTACTCTTCTTCTTCTACGTAATACCAAAGTTCTGGTTGACGCAGTAGCAGCTCCTACCAGCTATTTCTACAGAGAGTCAGCTCATTGAAATCCTTATACGGTGCGACCATAGAAATATTATATCTATGGGTGCGACATTCACGTTCTCCTTTATTTGTGTGCCATCGTACCGAGGTTAGTGGCATATAACTAAACTCCGACCGCTTGTTGGCATCGGGAGAATGCGTTCCGCACACCTCTCAGCTGGACATGATTAAGAACAAATAAAGTATAAATTCGTAAAACACGTATTCTTTTGTAATCAACTGATTGGTGTCAAAAACGCATTCCCTCGGCGACCGTACTATAAAGTAAATCACATGAATAAAGTACTCAGACTCACATAACAACCATTTTCACAAAACGTCCTAATTTTTATTCCACAACCAGATTAACATCAGAAGAGCAGTTTACATTATTAGTTAGTTCGTTAACTCATCCACTTAACTAAACTTCCAGTTTTAGCGAGTCGGTCCATAATAATATTACTTCAGAAGAACCGGACTTTGAATATACATAGTTGCCTCAATTTTGAAGTAGCGTTATCGTTGGCTCCAATTTAAATGCATCGTTGTTTACAAAGCTATTAAGAACTCTTTAGTTACGTGCTTCAGGGGTTTCAGTTTCGATTAAGTTAGGAACATTTTAATAACGTTTACTTTAGGGGTTCGTTTATTTTATTTAATCTATGAAATGAATACTTTCCTAGAGCTGTCGACATCCATGTATTTTATTGTACCAAAAGTGGGTACATAGATGGCTCTTTATAGATCATCAAGTTCTATTCCAGTTCTCTTTTCCAGCGTTTTTGGCTTCGCACAGGTCTTCTTTTTTGTTTTCACTAATAAAAAAATTAATGGTTTTTTGTTTTCATGATTTTTTTAATTTTATTGTTGTATTTCTTGTGCGTGTCCCAAATAAAATATTTTTCTTTCTTCTATTTCTCCAAAACTTGCAAGGTCACAAAGTTGTACGATTAATAATTTTGTTGTTATCCCAGCCCTGTTTTGTACTTAGCTTATTCCAACGTCTTTATCATCATTATCATTACTTTTTCTAATATGTCACTTGGCAAACCCAATCTTACAATATGAACAGTTTCGCATTCTCCCTAACAATTTAAGTGTAGTAGTAGTACCAAATGTGTCTGGCAAACATCCAAATATGTAATATAAACAATGGTATTATGTTGTTCGGTAGAAACATTAAATACTTCGTGGGAGTCAATTTACCGTACCAAACATTTTCCGAGATGAACTAAAAAATAACTATCACTGATAGCAGTCCGCAAAATAGTCAATGAATATAGTAGTTAGGCATCTGCATTTTGTTTTCTTGGATTCATTTAAAATAAATTATTTTTCTTTAAATACGCTGTATTGGTACACTGTCTAAATATTTGTTTGCTGCACCGGTCGACGTCATTACGTCGGCGCCGGCTGTCGCTGAAAACCAGCGCTGGTAGCATAATGCTGAGCGATAGCCGATTCGCGTGGATGTGACGCATGCTTCCCCCAACCTTTTCTCATTTTTGTATTTTAAACTTGTTTTTTTTTTGCGTCATGTTGACCGCAAATAAACGTTTTTTCTTTCTTTCTTCTTTCATTTACATTGTCCATGGTTTTACTCTGGCTGGGTCTTTCTGCTGAACTGTTTATTCTTCTTGTCTTGGTCAGCTGCAACTGCAACCAAATGGAATAAATCGAACGACGACTTAAAATACAAAATATTAAGGGCGAATTATGTACATAAAATATACGCTTGGACGTAGAGTTGCGGTCACCAGCCTGTTATAGAATTCAAAACAAGGGTGAAATTCACTACGCGATCAGCACATCTTACTCGTGTTCAAGAGAAAGAAAAATATTTATTGGGACTCGCACAGGAAATCACAAATTAAACATAACACACTCTTATAAGCATAAATAAAATAAAATAAATCAAAGTAAAATGAAAATAAAAGCATAAGTCCTGTAAGACGCGAAAAGACTCCTATCTCAGCATGATGCTGTGACAATTAAAAATAAGTGTCGCTGCGCTGGTATTCTGATAGGAACCGCAGTGATATCACGGATAGACACAGAAAAAAAATAGATGTTTGAAATAATAACATGTAAAAAAAAAGTGGTGACACTCCGGGAGTGCCGACAGAAGTGAAAACTTGAACAAGATCGCCTTGGTGGAAGAAAAATACTTGTATAGAACAATGGTCCGTCACGTTATCTAAATAAAGAGCACAATCGCGTTTACAAAAAAAAAAAGACTTCCAGAACCTGTAAAGTAAAAATACGTGGATAGAACATTGATCCGTAACGTAATATAAATAAAGAGCACAATCGTCATGGTGTCGCGAAGTCAATGGTTTAGTCCCATCTCAAAAATGCCCAACGCACTTAAAGAAGTCATTTCTTCAAAAAAAAAATGTAATCCGCGTGTTAGCACCAGTTACTTGTCTATGGCTTAAGTAAGAGCAGACAGTGTCATCATTGCTGTGGAATAAGTTCTAAATAATATTTACATCTATGAATGTCAGTGACCGCGGTAGAAATTGCCATAAGTAGAGCATTTTCAGATTGAATACAGGGCGGCTGGGACATCGACGCGAAAACTGTTACCATGGATTCAGTACATGATTCTGAACCCCCCTGCGTTGAAAGTATTCATCAGTTATTCAAAAAAGAAACAGCTGTTCCATACATTTTGACCGCGTAAGTATTGCACTTTTCTATGAAATAGCATTTTTTTTTTTAAATTAACCGACTAAAAATTTCGACGCAGAGGCGTTCAGAATCATGTACTGAATCCATGGTGACAGTTTTCGGGTCGATGTCCCTGCCACCTGTATAGTTAAGTTAGATCAAAACCTATAATTATTGTTTATGCTAACATTGCACCTACTTAGCTAGCTGTTCTCATTATGAAACAGGGACATTGATTCAAATACGACAATGAGTACGTACCTATATGGAAATTTTATTGCAAATTACATACATGTATCAGGTATTTACTAATTAAAGCTTTCAACCCAAAGCCGTTGTTCGGAATCGCGAGTACAATTTGTAGAATGTGTTTGTGGTTGTTAAACGAAATTGGGTCATCTGGTAACCCTTTCATGATTCTCGAAATTATGGTTTTCCATGATTTTAATCTGATGGGTAGGTACTTTTTTAACATGAAACTTTTTTTGTTAGAAAATAAGCTAGTAAATGTTTGTACAAAGCATGCTTTGCTGACAGCTGCGAATGTTGGTGATCGGAATTATTTTTTTAATTAGCGGAAAAGAGGAAACTCTTGCCCATTGCTTTTACATAATCCATCTACCTACGGACGAGGAAGGTTGGAAGATTCTCGGTCAATTTCTATTTTCTTAACGTCCCTCGGGAATCATCGCATTTCCGAATACTAACGAATGCTTATTTCCATGTCCATCAATTAATAGATTTATCGTGTATAATAATTTGAATTCAGAACTAAGTACTTTATTGTTGTTTTGTTTTGATTTCCGTGTGAACTATATAGAGTTCTAAAACTATTTTCGTATCTGTCGTGCCTGTGACTTTAGCAGATTTCCTCTCATTTTTTAAATAAATTACATTAAGTTAAAATAGTATTAACAACTCTATATACTTCCAAGTCGATTGAGAGCGTCCGGTCTGCACTGAGTGCAAAGGGCAACTGATAGAAATCCGACGACTGACGAAACACAAAGTTTTCCTAGGGTCATTAGCAAAATAGAAATACGTACGTACCGCTAGATTATTATACAAGTCAGAAAATTGAACCAAATAACCGTTGAAAATATTTCGTAGATTTTAACAAGCAACATCGTCGAAATATTAATCCAGTACCCTAATTGCAGACGATCAATCACAATTTGTTTAGATTTGAAACAGATTTCTAATCTATAGCTTCATAAATTGGAAAAAAAATTTGCTCAAAAACGTTAACAACGCAATTAATGTTGTTGAACTGTCAAAATTTAACAAGTTTGTCATAATCGTTTACGGAAATAAGTTAACTTCTTAAGGCGACGATAACCGACTTTTAATGATTTTATACTGAAGATGACGTCTAAACGAGTAGTGTTAATGATTGGGAAAAAATATATGTTAAATTAGAGCATTTTTAAATATTTTAATATATGCATATTTTAGATTATATTTATATTACAAAGTGAAATTAATTTGTAAAGTAAAAAACGCGGATAAAAACTGAGAATCACGCAAAATCGCGAATATTTCTGAAACCTTCACCGTTTTAAATATAATTTAATTACTGATCTTTTAGTATACGTGTTTTATTAAAATACCTTTAATTTTATGTATAATAAATTAATAATGCGTCTAATTTGGGACAGCGCTCCTTGATGGGCGAGTCCTATTACTGGCTGGACGTGCGACATGTTGTGTGAGCTCATTACAGAACACGCAAGCTAATCACTCAAGGTCACTTTTATATATCTGCGTGTCAATATAAAATCCTGTGGTTACGTAATACACACTTGAACCAATATTTTTCAAATTGTAGTTGCATAAAACGAGTTTACCGAGCCATGTTGAGAGCTCATTATAAGTCCGAACACAACTTTTATTTAGTGACCCCGTAAGTAAAGGAAGCAGGCCGGATTGTAGATTACATAGGAAAAGTAAGAAGACCGAAACCGGAACTCCATCAAGGAAGAAGAGACCATGTCGCTTTCAAAATAAAGATTGATTTTCAATGACGGTTTGTTAATCTGTGAAACCACGAAAGTCCGACAGCAAATATGAAGGATATGTCACGTCGCGCGTCGTACTCGTTGTTGATATGTTCCGGTAGTTGAGTAGGAGTCAGCCGCCATTTTACATTGGTGTCGGGTTACTAGATAAGTATACGTATAGTGTGTACCGTTAGTAAAGTATTACCTAAGTCTTCGTATTTTATGTATTTTGCGGTGCTCGTGTTTATTTTTTTAGGCGTGTGTTTCTGAAATGGTTTGTTTTAGTTTTGCCTTTAAAAATATTGAGACTGGAGATGTAGTTAAAATAGGAAAACATGGCCCTGATCTCACACATCCACAAGTGAAGGCCTATTTCTCCTAATGATTCTTGTTTACCAGCCTGTTAGATTATCTAATCCTGATTAAGGGGCTTCAAAGGATCACAACTTATTAACCAGCCAATGAATAAAATCAACACGCTTGGTAAGAAAGTAGAGAGACGGGCGATAAAGCTCAGTCTACGCTCGGTGCTTGGTGTGGCAACACACCGTGTTCGAGTTCACGACAAGACAATCGTCATCCTGAGGAAGCCTCGTTGATAGGTGAAACACGTGTTGATTTCTTTCTGGGTCTTTTTAAGACTCTTTAGAAATAGCTAAGCGGAGCAGGTTACTAAATTTATCCACTTCAATTGCATTTTATAATGGATTTCCGCAAGGTCACGCCTGAATCAATTAACTAAGTAGAGAGACTATAAGAAGGCAAATATCTGGCAACCCTAATCTGGAGGGATTAGGGTTGCCAGATATTTTTTGAGACTGTAAGGGACAAATTTTCCATAAGGTTAAAAAACCGGGATTTCAAATTTTTCCCCGGGAACAATGGAAAAGATTTATTTTACGTTCTTTTTAGGATTTATTACCTCAAAAGGAAAACACGGAACCCTTTTAGGATCACTTAGTTGTCCGTCCGTCAGTTTGTCAAGACATTTTTTCTAAGGAACGGGTGGAGGTATCAAGTTGAAATTAATATCAAATACGTCTATGGTCGTCGTATATCATCTAAAATAAGTCCCTTGGAGCTCTAAAAAAATCAAGCTTCTAAATCAACACATTAAAAAAATACGGCCATTTATGGGTCATTTGTCGTTGATACTCCCAAATAAATCAAAACCTACAGGGTACCTACTTCCAGATGATCTAGAATCATGAAATTTTGCAGGAAGCAAGACCTCACAGTACATGTAAAGGAAAAAAAAATACGATTACAATCATACATAATGGAGAATTGACCGTGCGTGACGTATATCGATGTATGGGAGAATATGTTTTTCAACTATTGACGACTACGAATGACAACCGAGACGTGCCCATCCACAGTACCCGGCAAGCGTAGCTTAACCTGATGGATCGACCCATGTGGCTGTTATTACTTAGGTAGCTAAGTGGTTAAGTGAGCAACAAAGAAGGTGTTGAAACATTTTAGCAAAATTATTAGGGTCTAAGTATGCTGATTGTTTTCAAGTTGCCATTTTGACCTAGATATTAAGAATACAGTTAAAGTGACGTATATCGATGTATGGGAAAATATGTTTTTCAACTATTGACGACTACGAATGACAGCCGAGACGTGCTTTCCGAGGCAAGAAGGGATCTCGACATGTAATGGAGGGTCACCCATCCACGAACCGACCGCGGCAAGCGTAGATAGCTTAAGCTTCGATCGACCCGTGCGGTTGTCATTATTTTATTTATTCATTAGTCACTAACGAGACCCTTTACAGTACCTAATTAGAACAAAACAGAATGCTGTTGCTCCTCATTTTGGCTTAATCCTTCAATCCTTGTAATTAACTCAATTGAAAAAAATAATTAAATAACTGTTTTTTTTTTTTTTTTTCGATATGGCATTATGGTACTCATGTTTGTATTGTCCCGCATATTTTGCTCAGTTCAAATTAATTTGAACAAAACGCTAAATCCTATTTACCAAGTGGATCAGTGAATCAGAACTCGGCAAATCCCACTCAATTGTTTAGCGGTAAAATACTGTCTTTTTAGGGTTCCGTACGTCAAAAGTCAAAAACGGAACACTTATAATATCACTCGTGTGTCTGTCAGTCTGTCGGTCCGTCTGTCACAGCCAATTTGCTCCGAATCTCCGAACCGATTAAGTTGAAATTTGGTACACATATGTGTTTCTGTGACCCAAACACGGACGTGTAACGTACATAAATGAATTTTGAATATGGGGGTCATATTTGGGGGTCAAATAAGAAAATTAAAAAAAAAACTTTTGCAAACTGTACCGTGTGATATATCAAATGAAAGGCCATAGTGCGAGAATTTCAAATACATTTTTTTTATAATTTTATTTAATTTAAGTAGATGAAAATTGACCATTACTTATGTCATTTCCTCTAATCTCCAAAATTACTGAGCCAAAAATTTTGAAAAAAATGCAGGACATGGTTCTTTACTCATAGATTACATGGGACCCTATAAGAAGTCTATGGCCTTAAAATAACATGGTAAATCTCTCAATATTATGCGTACAAACTTAAATTTGCAGTTGGAATGTATGGAAGAATATGTTTTTCAACTACAATGTTAAGTTTGTCCTTGGGATAAATTCTAAACTAGAAACGAAACCCTTCAGTGTGCGTGGTCCGACACGCGCTTGTCCGGGAGTCTTCCGTCTCGAATGTTGCAAGACTTTTTAATTTTAAGACTTTTTCTTCTGATTATAATAATAATAATAATAAGAGAATAATAATAATAATAATAATGAGACTGTATATCCCGCGAAAGTGTGGAGGTCGAGGCTTTTTAAACGCTAAGACCCTCCACAATCGCGAGATATGCAGTCTCAGGGAATATTTCCTTGGAGTCGACGTGGGGATGCATCGAGATGTGGTCGTGGTGGACAAGGGCCTTACGCCGCTCTCCTTGGCTAAAGAGAACTGGCGCAAGCCTGTAGTGCTTGACACTAAAGATCGCATGGAGATATGGCAGAGTAAGGAGCTTCACGGACGCTACTTCCGGGCCCTGCATGGGCCCGATGTAGATTTACCAGCGTCCGTAACCTGGCTGCGTTTTGGTGACCTCTTTGGGGAAACCGAAGGTTTTGTCTGTGCAATTATGGACGAAGTTATGATGACGAACAATTACCGGAGATTCATTGTGAAGGACGGCACGGTTGACATCTGTCGGGCATGCCACCGTCCGGGAGAATCAATCCGACATATTATCTCCGGGTGTTCTCGTCTAGCTAATGAAGAGTACTTGCATAGACACAACCTTGTAGCCAGGATTATCCACCAGCAACTTGCTCTGAAATACAGCCTTGTGGAATCGGAAGTGCCGTACTACAGGTATGTGCCCGACCCAGTTCTCGAAAATGGAAATATCACATTGTACTGGGATCGATCCATCATCACTGACAGAACTATTGCTGCCAATAAGCCTGATATAGTGGTGGTAGATCGAGGAGAGCGGCGCACAATGATTATTGACATAACGGTCCCGCATGACGAGAACCTCGTGAAAGCTGAGAAAGATAAACAAATCAAGTATCTTGACTTGGCTCGCGAGGTTGTCGACATGTGGGATGTAGATTCAGCAATCATTGTGCCGATAGTCGTGACAGCCAATGGCTTAATCGCCAAGAGCCTCGACCAACACCTAAGGAGGCTCTCGTTGGGCAGCTGGATCAAGGGCTTGATCCAGAGAGCGGTACTCCTAGACACGGCTCGCATTGTCAGAAGGTTCCTCTCCCTGGAGCCCTGACCGCCGGTAGCTTGGACCCTGTTCCCGATACCGGTGGGCTACTATTTTTTATATTTTTAAATGTTTTTATATTTTATATGTTTTAATATTTAAAAATATAAATTATATGTATTTAAATGAAATAAAAGAAATAATAATAATAATATTTATTCAAAAATTACAAGGCATAAAAATTAGTACAGCTTTGCTTAAATGTAAATTATATTCCTAAGACTTACGTGCCTGAACTAGGTAATCCTGTGTTTCAGGCGAGAAGAGCTTAAATAGACTTAAAAAAATAAATAAATAAATAAATCTGTAGGTTGACAATAGATCACTAATAATATGTTGAGTACCTTAGTATCTAAATTCGAAAAATACTTAACTTAGGTGAAATTTGTACATGTATTCACTTTAATACAGTTAGTAAATTCTCTGTATCTTCATAAGACATACTTTGGAGAGCATCCTTGAGAATTCTCTTACAATTTGTGTAGTTCAGGGAATAAATGTTTGCTTTCGAGTTTAGTTTATTATAGAGAAGAGGGCCGAGGTACAAGTAAAATTTGGATACAAAAGCATGTTTTGATGTATTTTGTGGACAAACTATATCTTTACGTCTTTTATTAGTGTATGCAGTGCTGTAAGGTAGAGCTGTGTGTTGTTTTAATACAATACCCATTATAAATAGCTGTCGAACTGTTAATACTTCACAATATTTGTAAAGGAGGTTAGTAGGAAAAAGGAAAGGGCGGAAAGTAGACACTTTGAGAATCGCCCTTTGAGCTCTCTCGATGGTTAGTAACATTGTTTTACCTGCTCCACCCCATGTGGTAATACAGTAAGTTAAAATTGATTGACATAGAGCAAAGTAAACTTGTCTAACGATTTTTGGGTCAGCAATATAGCGTAACTTTTTAAAAACAAATATCAACTTGCGAATTCTATTATTTAAAGCTTGTATATGTTGTTTGAACGAAAGTGTTTCATCTATTATAACACCAAGGTATTTTGTTATATTTGTCATTTTAATGTTGGGACAAACACATTGGTTATCTGTAGGAATTGTGCAATAATGAGCATATAATGTCGAGGTAGTGCTTGTTGATGTTTGCTTGCGCATCGAAAACTTAATGTAATTTGTCTTGTCTGCATTTAGTGTTAGTGAGTTATCTTGAAGCCATTTATTAACAATATTGAATCCATGTTGCGCATGCTTGTAGACATTTTTTTCCGACTCAGCCGAAAATAGAAGGGCAGTGTCGTCAGCATAAGAAACAATTTGGCCGTGATCTAGATTTAGATTACAAAGATCGTTTATGTATATCAAAAAAAGTGTAGGCCCTAAAATACTTCCTTGGGGAACGCCGAAGGACGTGTTTTTTTCAGTATCGCTGAGAATATTACCAATTCTTACACATTGAGTACGATCTTCTAGATAGCTCTTAAATAATTTCAGCTGAGTGCCTCGGATACCCAAGGCTTCAAGTTTGTGCAACAGAGTAGGAATAGAAACCGTATCAAAAGCTTTGGCGAGGTCCAGGAAGATTCCTACCGTGTGGTTACCATTATCAAGTTCTTGTGCTAGATAGTCAGTCAGATGGTGCACGGCATCGTCTGTTGACATTTTAGGCCTAAACCCAAACTGCCGTTTAGATAAAATTGATTTATCCTCCAAGTATTTGTAAAGCCTTTTATTCATAATTTTTTCTAATATTTTAGACATAGTAGGTAGCAAGGAAATGGGCCTATAATTTGTCACTTGATCTTTATTGCCTGATTTGTAAACAGGGACAACAACAGCTTTTTTTAGACACTCGGGGAAAAGACCTGTAGATAAACATTTTTGGAAAATATAAGTTAGGGGCGGTCCCAAAATGTGACTGAACTGTTTAATAATTTTATTTGATATGTTATCCCAGCCAACTGCACAGTCGTCCTTCAAACTCATAATTATTGTTTCCACCTCAGTCTCGTCAGTGTCTAGCAACACAAAGGATGATGAATTAGTGTTACACGTAAATGGTGTGCTTGTTAGATATTGTGACTGGCCCTGAACTTTTTCAGCCAAACATTTACCAACATTGACAAAGAAATTATTCGCAATGTTGGCAGATGCTAACTGTGATGAGTGTGCGTGTAATAAACCTGAAGATGACTGATTTTGTTTCGAGTTATACGTTACACTTTTAATAAAATTCCAGATTTTTTTACTATTTGTACCAGCTTTTTCTAGAGCAATTTTATCGTAGTTGCTTTTTACTTTTCTTAGGAGATTATTGCAGAAGTTACGATATCGTTTATACGACAGTTGCAAAATTAAATTATCTGGATTAGATTTAGTTTTCATATGCAGTTTATCTCTATTTTTCATACAGCGAATGAGTCCTGTCGTGATCCATGGTTTTATGTTGTAGTTTTTGTTATTTCGCCGAGATATGACCGTGTTTTTCTGAATTGCATGTTGTACATTTTTGATTAGATACAACATACAAAACTGTGGATCAGCGGAATCGTAAACTGGGTCAAAGTCGATATTGCGTAAATCTTCTTCAAGTTTATTTACAATTAAACTAGAAATAGTGCGAGTGTCTACTTTTGGTAATTTACAATTTAAAATAAGTAGGGTAGCATTGTGATCGGTTATTGTGGAATTAGTTACAAGGAAAAGTGCAGGGAAATTCGACTTGAGCATAATATGGTCCAAACAGGAACCACTTTGATGTGTAGGAAGCGTGTGAGCAGGAAGCAAACCATGGAAAGCGCATAAGTTAAGGTATTCCTCAGCGGATGCGTCAGCACTTTCTGGAAGAATATTGATATTAATATCTCCAACTAAAATAGTATTTTTGAAAGACGACAGGTTCTGCAAGGTGTTGTTTAGAGAGTCAGTGAAATTGTTTATATTTCTAAAAGAAGGGGGTCGATATAAGGCAATTATAGCTA
Organism: Omphaloscelis lunosa; assembly: GCA_916610215.1. Taxonomy (NCBI): domain Eukaryota; kingdom Metazoa; phylum Arthropoda; class Insecta; order Lepidoptera; family Noctuidae; genus Omphaloscelis; species Omphaloscelis lunosa. The sequence goes on from OU744255.1 coordinate 9,238,195, forward strand.
ATTCTAATCCAATTTTAATTAACAATCTGTTACAGTCGTCCATATTTGGTTCCTCGACAGTCAAATTGAGGTGATTTCTTGCGTAAACTATCACCCCATCGTTCTGATTGTAGTTTATGTTACTTTTATACATAGTATATCCCGGAATTAGTGGTATGTTATATTGTTTGGAAAGCCAACATTCGGTTAATACAATAACGTCACAGTTTATGTCTAGTCGTTGTAGAAAAATGCTGAAGTTGTCGAAATTTTTAAAAATACTGCGAATATTTTGGGTTAGTATGGTTAGTGGACTAGTGTTCGAGGAGAGATATTGTTTACAGTGTTCAACGTCACAAACGCGGGATTCAGATACAGAGAAATTATCTATGTCATTAATTAAATTATTAATCATAATTATAAAAACAGTAACAAGGGCTAAAAAAAATACGTAATTAACGGCGCTCTTAGGCGCCTCCATAATCAACAAAATTAATATATCTTTTTTCAGCCATTATTTTTGCTGGGCAGTCAGAAGCACTTGTCCTGTGATTGCTCGGCTTTTTGAAGTGCAAGCAAGTAGCACATTTTGGCTCCTCAGTCTTCTTAGTGCATTCTTTAATGGAGTGACCCTGATCACCGCAGTGGCCACAGGTAACGGAGGTCTCCCGACATGATTTGGCCGCATGTCCGTACTGCTGGCACTTATAACAGCGCGTGACTAGAGTAAAGTCTCTCACAGGGCATGACGACCAATTAACAAACACTCTGCCTTTTGATATCAGGGCTTTGCGTATGTCTGCAGATACTTCTAAAATATAATTACAGGTCTCAGCGTCCTTCTTACCTGACTTATGGCTTAATTTAATGGAGGTCAAAAAGGTCTCGAGGCTGCAATTCTGAAGGGTCTCTGCTAGATTTTGGTGGTATAAACAAGTAAAAACTTCCTTCTCTGGCATGGATGAGGGCACTCCGATCACTACTAGTCTAGGCTTCCTTTTTGGGGGTTCGTCTACTGTAAGGCCTGAATTTGATTGCTGCATCGATTTTTTCACCTTCTCAATATCGTCCTTTGTTTCAGTGCTGATAATGACACCGCCATTTTTCGTCTTACGTAGTCCTCTCACCTGAAGTTTCATTTGCTCGGGGCATATAATTTTTTGAACAAGTGTTTTTGTCTCCTCACTCGACTTCAGCTTGTCGTTAGGGTATATAGCAACTGAGCTTAGATTTATCGGCTGTATAAATTTGTTGGTACCTTGTTTAACCATCTCAGCAAAGGAAATTCCCGTTACCGGTTTCATTGAAGCTCCGATTGACAGCTTAAGGGCTTGCAATTGCTGCGACAGATCAATTTGGTCTTCGAGTGTTTGGACGGTGGAGTGGGCTTGGACGGCTCTACTCTTAAGGGACTGGTACTGGACGGCCATCTGCGACGTGCCGTGGCCAACTTTTCGGCATAGGGTACTTATACGCAGTTTTTGCTCCACGTTTAATTTGCCCTCTGATACAATAGAGCACACTTCATTTAGGCACTGCTCAATGGACGACATCCAGTTCTGGATTTCCGGCGTCGGTATCACTTCCATCATGACATCTTCTCTTTGGCTGGGTGGTTGAGGGTAAGGTGTGGGTTCGTCTGCAGGTGCAGGTGCGGGTGCGGGCACAGGTGTAGGAGGTGGGCTTCGAGCACATCTGCCACCCCTGCTGAAGGGACTGCTTGCCATTGTGATACAAGTTTTTACTTGTTAATCACTTATACACATTTTCACATAAACGATTTACACATGTTATGCTTACGGATGACACAGTTTGCTTTACTACCGGCTATTTGGTAAAACCAGGTCACGATTCCGCAAGTAATTATTTATTTATTTTAATAAATGTTCGACACGTCTGTTCACAACAAAGAACACAAGAATCATCCAAGATTAAATTCATTGCGGGCACTTTGAGGAATTAACTTTTTCTGTGCATTTTTTTAGTTGCTCACAGCTATTTACTGGCACTATTTTAAATAAAAAAGGAACTGCTGTTATCTTTAACTAATTAGTGTTGTTGTAATTTTCTCGGACTGACATTTTCTTATGATATCACGCCTGTAATCTTCGAGGGGTTAGGCAGAGGTGTAAGTACATATAATACACCCATATTTCGCCAGTTATGTTTTAGTTCCATGTAATAGGGGGCGAGCCTATTGCCATCAACCGGGCACAAATCCAGACACCGGGCTTCTACTGAGAAATTTCAAATGGAAAAACACAATAACACTTTGAACCCAGGATCTCATGCTCATCAGTGCGCTCCTGCGAACGACTAGAGCAACGAGGGAAACAGCAAGAATCTTTAGAGAAACCCAATTTTAGGGTGTAAACTGACACGTGGAGCTTTAGAAAGAGATTGTCAGTCCAGGTACGCATGGGCGATTTTCAACGCACTGCTTAGCACCAAGAGTTGAAAATTCAACTGTGATGTGCTTTTTGACACACTGGGATGCACCCTGTAGGATTCTCAATGCTTGGCTCAACACTGAGAGTTTAAAATGCAGTATGCGATAAAATCCCGCTGTGATATTTTTCCATATGCAAAAACACAATAACACTTTGCACGACACGGTATTCGAACCCAGGATCTCATGTTCAACAATAGCTCTTGACCGACTAGACCAACGGGGCAAACACCAAGAATCTTTAGAGAAACCCAGTTTTAGGGTGTAAATTGACACGTGGAGCTTTAGAAAGAGATTGTCAGATCCAAGTACGCACGGGCAATTTTCAACGCACTTCTTAGGGCCGAGAATTGAAAATCCATCAGTGATGTGTTTTTTTTTTGACGCGCTGGGATGCACTCTGTTGGATTTTTAATGCACGGCTCAATTCTTCCGAAACCTTTAAAGTAAAAATACTTGCATAGAACATTGATCCGTAACTTAATATAAATAAAGAACACAATCGCGTTTATAAAAATGAGGTGTCGTCATGGTGTCGCGAAATCAATGGTTTAGTCCCATCTCAAAAATGCTCAACCGCCTCGCCTAAAGAAGTTTTCACTTCAAAAAAAATTATACGCTTTTAAATTTCCGTCCACGGTAACATTATATCGTCCATGTTTTTCCATACATTTTATTTATCGACGTGAATGTGGATGTCTACAATAATATCGTTACGTTAGAGATAGAAATGATAAAAGCGCACATTAACGATCATTACTGTTTAAGCTCAATTATTCTCAGAAGGAAGACGTTTACGAGAATGGCCTCGAGTAAATAAATTGGACCAATGCAAATGAGGCCTAATGATTTTTTATCGTTCCAATTTGGGACAGATCTTGTCTAGAGAAGCTGTGTTGCCCCAGTAGGTATTATACCTCATTCGAAAATATAGATACAGATTCAGAATATTACCTTCAGCAATTTGGATTTGTTTGCTACCTTCCATTACTTATCAAGAACGCATTGGAAAAAAAACGAGGGTTCCGTACCATTATCTTTAAAAACGGCAAAAAAATCACCTTTGTTGTATGGGAGCCCCCTTAAATATATTTTTATTTTATTTTTTTGTAGAAAGAAAGAAAGAAAATACGTTTATTTGCGGTAAACATGACGCAAAGAAAGATAATAAAAAAAAACACTTAAATAACAAATTGAGGGAAAATATGCGTCACATCCACGCAAAACGGCCATCGCTCAGCATAAATGCTGCGACCCCATGCGAGACAGAGCCCCAGCGCTGATTTTCAGCGACAGCCGGCACTGACGTGACGACGACGTCAACCGGTGCAGCATATAGCAACCGGTGCATAGTAGACATTTGTTGTTATAGCGGCAACAGAAATATATCATCTGTGAAAATTTCAGCTGTCTAACTATCACGGTTCATGAGAAACAGCCTGGTGACAGACGGACAGATAGACAGACGGACAGAGTCTTAGTAATAGGGTCCCGTTTTACCCTTTAGGTACGAAACCCTAAAAGTGAGCAACTATTATTATACTTACTTACTTATTAGTTCAAATCTGCCTAGCCTTTTCTCAGTTATGTTGGGGTCGGCTTCCAGTCTAACCGGATGCAGCTGAATATCAATATTTTACATGGTGCGACTGCCTATCTGACCTCCATTACCCAGGAACTGGGTAAAACTTACTTATTATTAGTTAGGTTTTCTAAAACTCACATTTTTAACATTTATACAACTATAAAAAGGCCTATAATGCTTTTACCCCAAATTATTTGCTACGTACCCCATATATAAAACTGATGGCCCGCATGAGTATCGTTATGGGAGACAAAGAGATTAAATACAAGAGAGAGGGCCATTTCCGATCACCTGTGGGCTACCAAACACACTTTGATCACAAACCGAATGAAAAGGTATTTGTAACACTATGGCAATCAGTCTTCACAAACCTTTGTTGAGGTTTACCCAAACGGCCATTTCCTCCAGAGGGCGTACATGACAGAGGGAAGGTATATTTTCCTCCTAATATGAGAATAGCGATAAATTATCTGGGTCAAACATAGATCAAAGACAGTAATAATTAATGACTACGGCATCATCAAGGAAATTGCTTCCTTACCTAAATTCGCTAATAACTTGGTGAAAGATGTAAAAGTAATTTAACATCAAATAAAATATTCATAAAGGCTAAAATATCATGCATTTTTTTCGTGCGAAAAAACAAAATCAAAAATAATCTTGACACAAACCCAGGGTTGAGAATAAGGTAACGTTTCATCAGAAATCTGCAAAATATGGCATGAATGATAGGTGAAAATTGAATTACTTACGTCGATCCGAGCCCTTTTTGTGTGCAAAGTTTTTTTTCAGTGTCTCTGTTAAGTAACTGGCTTTATCTAGACGAGAATATTTTCGGATCTACGTAGATAAGAAATATATTGTTATTTTTTGTTTTGTGAGCTTTAGCCGACGTTCGGCACGGACGTAATAAAATCGCGTCGGGATTTTTTCGTACATTGGATTTTCAACGCTCTGTTTAGAGCCAAGAGTTGAAAATTCAACAGTGTGTTTTTTCAACGCGCTGGCGGCACCGAGAGTTGAAAATCCAGTGCGCAATAAAATCCTGCCACGATTTTATCACGTCCGTGCGAACTTCGGATTAGGAACTAAGTCGAGCGTTGTAAATTCAACAAAGTGCATCCCAGCGCGTCGAAAAAATACACTGTTGGACTTTCAATTCTCGGGGCTAAGCAAAACGTTGAAAATCCAATGTACGAAAAAATCCCGCCACGATTTTATTACGTCCGTGCGAAGGTCGGCTATTTAATTGTCTTTAAGAACACAATCGGAGACCCCTTCGGGATTGCCTAATAGAGAGATAACAGTTAAGTACCCTACCTACGTACCAGAGCAAAGCAGGTAGTTCCTAAGTACGAATCACTTCTTTTCCTGTATACAATTTCATCTATACATTACTCGTACTATACAACGTGCTCCTTTTGATGCCCCTTATGGGGCATTAAAAGGAGTACGTTGAGGTTATAAGGTAAATAAAAATAATACAAAAAGTCTTAGAATAAGTGTTCCAGAAATACATAGTTTCGATGATAACATCAATCATAATTAGCGTTGCCATCTCTAAAAAGCAGAAAACCGGACTTATCCGCATAAAAAGCCGGACTTTCGGGTCCCACGGCCGGACGGACCCCAAAAAAAAGGATTTTTGACTAAAAGTTAAATAAAACAAATATTTTTTATAAGAAATGTTTAATCGGTATTATCATTTTCATTTGCAAATTTTTCTTTGGTAGAAATGTGCCTTGAAAGCTCAAACTCCTTAATAATTTTATCATAAAACATTTTGCAAGTTACATATCTTAAATTAAATTTCACAATTAACATTTTTGAAATAGTTTCCTATTTTAACCTGTTTCTATGTCTCGTCCATTGCTGGCCTATTAAAGAGATTAAAAAGCCTATCAAAAGCCGGACGCAGTTAAATTGGCCCGGACAAGAGGTCAAAAAGCCTAACCTTATCCGGACGGATGACGATTGACTTGACGCCGTGTTCGAGTTCGTGACAAGTCAATCGTCATCCTGCGGATGCCTCGTTGAGAAGTAGAACACGTGTCGATTTCTTTCAGGGTTTTTTATGGCTCTTTAGAAATAGTTAAGCGGAACAGGTTACTAAATATATCCACGTCTATTGTATTTTATAATGGATTTCCCCAAGGTCACGCCTGAATCAGTTAACTATATGCCCGTTGATTCTTTGACATGGTCTCATTAATACCCTTGAGTAGTGTTCGACAAACTCATTAGCCAATAAAGCTAAATATCAATACGATGATTTCTTATGTGAGCCAATCCTTTCTGTGTCTAAACTATCTCAGTACACTTTTCTTAGATAATCCTTAAAACTCCCATCCTCTTTCACTCCACAAAGCCTCCTAAAATTAACTTCCTAAGAAGTAGGATGCCTTCATCATATCGGCGGATAACATACATATTACGATATTACGATAAAGGTAGGCATATTACTTATTAACAAGTTATTCTTGGAAAACTTTGAAAGGTACACCTACTTTTGATGAAAATACTTCGTAGTTAAAATCTTTAAAATATAGTTTGAATTTTGAATTTACTCGATATAATGCATAATGATTATTGTCGATCGATATAACAAAAAACAAATCCCCTTTGAAAGTTAACAACTGTATTATTTCGATTTATACTTTTGATAACACCATTCAGTAAAGCCGATTTCGTTGAATTTACAGCCACAATGATTCCTAATAATTCAATATCGCGCACGTTACAAATCTTGATAAGCCCAATCATGCGAAAGCACGACAAAAGGCAATTTAAATCTCATTTCAACAAAATGTCCAACAATCGCCGCAGCGGAAATTAAAGTATAAATCCCAGATATTATTCATAAGAATAATTAGTATTTGGATGAGTTTGGATAAAAGAGAAATTTGCATTGAAATACAGAAAAAAAAAAATTGCAAAATATCCGCCGCCATTCGGCGACAAGGACAGTTTCATTGCAAGTTATTAAATCCAATTTTGTTTGCTCTTTGTTTAGAAAACGATGATCTTGAACAAATTTAATATTGCAAGATTCCGTAATTTGCATTTATATGGCAAAATCACGTAAGCATCATTCATACCCCATGGTTTCAACAATGCAGTGATAGTCTATGCGGCTTTAAAACTCTAACATCAGTACCCTAATTGCGTAATACAACACAATCTGTTTAGATTCAAAACAGATTGCTAATCCATTGCTTCATAAATTGGAAAAAAAAAATCTGCTCATCAACGTAAATAACGCAATGAATGTTGTTGCACTGTCAAAATGAAACAAATTAGTCATAATCGTTTACGAAAATAAGTTACGCAATTAGGTTAGAGGAGTCACTAACTCTGGGCATGCCACAATTCCGGCGATAAGACCCTTCTTTGAGGAGTGGCTAGAAAGGCGCCAAGGCGTACTCACCTTCCGCCTGACGCATGTCCTCACCGGACATGACTGCTTCGGTAAGGCGGGAGGAAACGCCCAGGTGTCACCATCGCCCGGAGGACACGGTTGAGCTTACGGTGGAAGTCTGCCCAGCTTGGGCGGAGTATCGCCGTGTCCTCGTGGAGGCGATCGGCGGCAGTGATCTCTCGCGTCCGGCCCTGGTTCAGGCCGTGGTAACTACGGAGCGAGAGGAAATGGGAGGCCGTCACCTCCTTCTGCGAATCGGTAATGCTAGCGAAGGAGGAGGCAGAACGCGTGAGAGAGAGGCAAATTTCGCGCCCTCACGCCCCTAACCGCCGCAGGAGAAGTCGCAGGCCGGTTCCCGGCCACCGTAGGCGCGGGCTTGCGGACGGTGAGCAATGTGTAGCTCGCCGTCCGATAAGGACTAGGCAAAGCATCATAGGACGGAAAGCATCATTCATAGGTACCCCATGGTAATATTACATTATTTTATTTTCAGGTCTGTTATTGATTTATTACCAATAACTACTGACTTGGTAAATACCAACAAATTACAATGGATCGGCGAACGTAAGGTAGGACGCCCGTCACCCTCAGGCGAGGTGCAGCTACGATCTTGTAGCAGCCAGTAGATCAATGAGAGTTGTCTGCTTTAGGGCTAGATAATAATGACGGGCCGTATACTTTTCATAAGAACTCTTTCGTTGAACGCTCACTATTGAAGATAATTATATTGTCAGTGTGTTGAGGTCCCAATGACAGCTGATATTGACATAGTAGGTACAAAAGTTTTTTACTGATTTTGCTTCATCAAATATTACGTGAATAGTATAAATAGCTAATAAAAACTATTAGTAATTTGGATTTTCCATTCCGATTTCCGAATAAAAAAGGAACTTAAAGAAAGACCACGATGAATTGTTGTCCAATGAAAAAAGATAATTTGTCTCAAGATTTCAGCCCAGATGTTCAATCGGATTTTAGGCAACAATTTAAGAAAGAATTCGAACAAGAGTTCAAGCATGACTTCAAGCAGGACTTCAAACAAGACTTCAAACAAGACTTCAAACAAGATTTTGAACAAGACTTTAAACAAGACTTTAGAAAGAATTTTTGACTGTAATAATATTTTTTGCACAATGTATTTCTTCGGTATCTAATAGCAAACATAAATCCCCTTGTTGCCTTTATTTTGTGTAGGTATACTAAAAGCACTGTCTTTATAGAAGGCCTTTATGGTTTTATTTTAATCTATATATATAAAAATGAATCCCTATTTCCCTTGGTCACGACATCACGCTAAAACGGCTGAATGGATTTGGATGAAATTTGGGATATGGATAGACCTTGACCCGGAAAAGGACATAGAATACTTTTTATCCCGATATTTTTACGGGATCGAGACTTATGCGGGTGAAACCGCGGGGCGCAGCTAGTGATCAATAAGACCATGAACAATTCAATGTCTCTCTGAACCCCATAAAAAAAAAATCCAGTGCAGCTGCTTGAAACGATTGGCATAGGTATACACTCGTGGACATAGATAAAAATACACTATAAAAAGTTTTATTCGAGACTCGTGGAAGCAACATTTTGCTAAGAAAAATGTCACAGGCGTTTATATCAAAATTCAGTCAATAATGCTTTCACTTTGTAATAAAAGGCAAACTTTATGCTTTCTACTTCATATTTTCTCGGCTTAATTTTTACATAAAAACAATAACTCAAACTATGTATAATTGTATCAAATTATATTGGTTAAAGGCAGGTACGGCAAGTTATTCATACCTTGTTATTTATTTTTAGGGTTTCATACCTCGAAAGGAAAAAGGGAACCCTTATAGGATCACTTGTGTGTCTGTCTGTCCGTCTGTCACAACGAATTTGCTCCGAATTTAATGGACCGATTAAGGCACATCTTTTCCATAAAACAGCGGCAAAGACATTAAATGATTTACTTAACAATACATTTCTTTGGACAGTGGCAAATCCATCAACCCGCGCCTCAGAAAACATCCCTGATGCACTGCAACGCCATGGCAGCCCCAGTACTCTGAGTGCATTGTTGTCTTGAACAAGGTCGTTGTATGCTCGTTGCGAATTACTGACCCACAAGCTACAGGTGTACACAAAGATTGGCAATATGCTTTAAAAAGCGTGATCTTAACCGCATTGGTACACCATGTAAACCTGCGCGCCAGCATGTTACAACGGACAGCCAGCGACATGCGTTCCCCTTCTCACTTAAATCATCGGTAACTCAGTGACCTAAATATTTAAATTTGGAAAACCTGCACAGTAGAGTGCCATAAAGTGACACATTCGGAAATGCTGGGTAAGAAAATCCACTTGCTTTGAAGAGCATTAGTTCAACATTTTACCTGAGCTCATGAGTCTCTGCATATGATTGGCAAATAGACACTAGCCGCCTCATGGCACTAATTGATGGACTCAGCAACACCATGTCGTCTGCGTAACTAAGGTTATTATTAGTACACACTGCGTCAATATGACATCCGACCATGGTGCGGCTGAGTTCAGCAATCAGCCGGTTTATGTACAGATTGAACAAGCGAGGTGAGCTTAATCCCCCCTGCCTCTCGTACTGCCCGGTACACAATTCACAGAGAACCGTTCCACCTCACGCTGCTATAAATAAAAAATAAACAACTGCATTGATTGCTGTACCAAAACTTAAATATGGACATAACTTCAGTAAGTAGTAGTTTCAGTTAGCAACTTATCCCACAACACGTCATTACTGACAAGATCGAATGCCTTCGATAGGTCCAAAAAAACAGGCCGGCAGGAGGTTTTCTATCCTTGTAGTACTGCACAGTCTGCTTTAGATACATTATAGCGCTTTCAGTGGACAGCCCCGGCCAAACTGAGCGTCGTATAATTAGAGATGCTTAGCTAATTATTTGTCAAGCAGACTGTCCAGTACCTTGGCTGAAACAGTTGTCAAGGATGTAGGACTGTAATTGGAGACATGAGAGGTAAAGGTAATGTGGTCCGACGAGTAAGCATCATACAAAACAATCGCTTTAATTACTAATTGTCTCGCTGCACTACTCACCACACAATGATCTAACCAGCGCAGCGCACCGTTAGCTGTGTTTTCAAATGTCCATCATCCGGCAATAATTCCATGTCCACACACGACCACGATTATTCCGTACATTCATTTTCAAAACGTTCACCCGGGTGAGCTTTAAAATCTAATATACAGACCGTTTCCGTGTCCCAGCCCGTCCCATCTTTGATGTGCTCCCTTCGGTGACGCCGTAAGCCGAGGCTCGTACCCCACAGGGGGTGCCCTTAGCGAGCGTTCACCTAGCTTTTTAGCTTAGTTTGTATGCCCCTGGCGGGCTTTGAGTGTAGCAGCTTAAGGCAACCACAGGATTGACCGGTTAAATAGTCATGACCTTAGAGGTCAGCTATTAGATACCCTACAGAAAAAAAGGCCGTTTCCGTGTCACTGTTTTCAGGAATCGCAATAGTCTCACTCAAACAAGTAAAATGTGGGTGTACCTGCTACAGCGACACTTCTGCCCAATCCTTCGGGGAAACAAGGCGTGATGTTATGTTATGTTAAAAAAGGGTATTTTCATATCTGCAGCACGAAACTTTATTGGTACATTTGATACAGCTTTCCCTGTCAAACCAGTAAAATGATTTCTATATTTTGATTTCTGCACCAACGGCCAATCATGCTACCTACGTTTTATTTTCTAAGGCAAAGTCATATAATTTATATTTCAATTAGGAACATAAAAGGCGTCTGAACGGCGCACAGTGGTTCGAAATCGACGCTCCGTGGACATTGAAATCAAAATTTCTTTAGACGAGAAATAAAAATCGGAATGGCTTTATTTCAGTATTATTTATAATATTTGGTAATATGACAGCTATAGACAGCACCATCTCCGAAAAAAAAAATATTTAATATTTTTTTGTATGAAGAAAAACACAAAAGTCGTTTTTTCTCATAACTTAATAAAACTTAAAGCCTGCGGCTTACATGGGGTGTTGTCCTACATGAGGCGATTCCGAAATGCTATAACACGCACACCCATGCGCGCCGCTTCACTCACAGCAGAGTGTTGAATTTCGAGAAATTCAGTTAGAGATTTTTACGTTGATTTATGTGTGATCTTGAAAATATACAAAGTAATTGACTTTAGTTTGCTAATTTGATTAGTTATAATGAGAAATAATGGAATATACAATATAAAAATACTAAAAAAAACACTCAAATTGAGACTTACAATATAAATAGATTTTGCAATCTTTCTTATAATAATTTAATTCGGTGTTAGTAGATACACAGTTTGACTTCTTAATTAACATTTAAAAAAAAAGTACAAAAACTTATAACTAATACAGAAAAATACTAAGAATAAGCAATTGTATAATTGAGAAATATATAAAATTTACACAAAAACATCAAACATTAAAATTTTGTCTACTGAGTTTCGTCATCGCTATCAAAGAATTCAAAATCAGAATCCATCATACTTGGCACCTCAACAAATTCAATGTTTTCCTTATCCATGGTATCCGGGTCAATTAAAAGAAGAGACTTCATTTCTTCAGTTAAATCATTTCTACTCTTATTTGTCAGTTTAGGTCGAATGCTTGACAAATATGGGTCTGAGGATACGATGAAACCATTAAAGATGTCATGGTTTGTCGCTCTGCGACAAAATTTCCGCGTATGATGTTCCCTGAGTTTTCTAAAATCTTTGTTTCGGGCCTCAGATGCCTCTTCTGATAGCTTTCCTATAGGCAAAATGTTGAAATGTTTTATTATTTCAGCTCCATGCAGCAGAAGTTTGTGGATACTGGAAGGCATGAAATACCAGCCATACAGTTCCACATACAGCTGCGCAGTTTCGTCGAGATAATTGGCAAACAAATCAATATTAATAGACTGTCCTGATGATACAACACGGAGAATAGTTGCGAATTTTTGGATGAGCTCCTGACTCAATCCAGTGATATTTGCAGTCTTCTCAGGACACTGGAAAAATTTTCTAGCCGTGTTGCCATCATTCGTGGTCCCAGCACCTTTATATAAAAAATACTGATATGAGAACATTATAAGATAAGTTTTATAGTATTACACTAACTAAAAAACCCTTTGATATTATACAAAATAAATAAATCAACTAACCTTGTTTTACGATATCCACCAGGAGTCCCATTTCCTCTCGAAATTTTCGCTGTATCGTCTGTTTGCGACTTTTCAAAGCTGCTTTACTAGCTTCATCTCTGGCTTGCCATTTTTTAAAATCTAATCGGTAAGCGATATGCAGCAGGCATTCCATGGATCTGATCCATGCATGCAAAGTCGACAAACCGTACTTGTAAATATCAGATGATACAGATTTCCTAAAATATGAATAAAAAGGTTAAAAGTGTTTTTCAATAAGAAAAAAATAAAAAAAATTAACATACATTTCCAATATTCAACTTACATGTGAATCTTCTCCAAATCATTCATTTCACTTGGTACAGCTTTACAGATGTCACATGTTTGCATCGAGGTTTGTGACAGGTGAGACGTTATTTTGCCATCTATCATGGTCATTAACATTGAATGTTTAACTTGTATATTATTTTCAATGATAGATGGCTTCAATTCTTTAATTTCAGCATCGATCAAACCCATTTCCTCCTTCATGTCCAACTTATTTTCGCTGACAAACTTGAAATAAATTGGTCTGCAAAGCATTGTAGAAGAAGGTTTTGGGTTTTCCCAGACCAAATCCTCACCACACATCAATTGCAAGGGTACAAAAGAGCTCATGAAAACACTAGAGTCGTCTTCATCTGCATTCATGCATTGCTTGTAGTTGCTTTGATTTGACGCACCATCGAAGCCCCATTTGCAGATCTTGCAAATGGTCCAAGTTTAATGTTTTGGCAAGTCGAGTAACAGTGATGTCCAAAATAGCTTGAAGTTTTACTTTAACTCCTCGTTCGGTCACTTCAATATCGCTCTCAGGAGGATAGCATGCCTTCTTGGCATTTAAAACCGAATAATATGATGGGTACAAATCTACACCACTTTCTTTCGCAGTTTCTCTTAAAGTTATATACTGCCACTTCGACAATTTCAAAGAAATAAATATACCGAACGCTTTCTCTGCTGAATACTTGTTAGTAGTTGTCTTGCCTTTCAAAAAATTCTTGATCTCTGCTGCTTTTTCAGGATGCTCGGTAATATATTTTATTAAATCTTTCACGTCCTCATTCTCCTCACCACATCTCACTGCAGTAGCATATGCAAGTTCCTGAGAGTCGTGCGTTAAAAGTTCTTCTATTCTTCTCTTCTTCTGTTTTTGGCATAATTCTGAGAAAGGTTTTCTTGGGCTCCTTTTTAGTGTTGTAGTGCTAACAGTACATGTAGTTACTTTGGACGTGGATGCACCATCATTTATACCACTAGCACTTGAGGTTGAAGGTTCAACAGTATCAGTAACAGAGTCGATTGATACCAATCCAATTTCTTCACTTTGTACAAATCTGTCTTTAATGAAGTTGGGCCATTTGATCTCTTTTTCTAGCCATGTCTCATACTTCTTGACAAATGTATGCATTGTTCGATTACACGATTTCCAATTTCTATGCAAAACACACATATACACTTGACAAAACTGTTTTAATTTTTTTTGTTCTTCTTCAGACAAATTTGTCGCTTTGGTTAGAAGTGCTTCTAACAAAATACTAGGCTGCGAAAAGCAACTTTTTGTTTTCACAAATATGAATATGTCCAAATTTGTATAAAATCCTTCCATGATAATAAGTAAGTACGTAAGCAAGAAGTTAATGTTATAGCGCGAACAGTTGCTGACAAAAACTAATGATTTTGACGATGTTGTCCCTATTTATATAAAAGTACCCTCTTAATCGTATCTTAATTAATAGTAGTTAGTTAAACACTTCGTAAAAATAGCCCTTAACTAATGTATCTTAACTCGTTAACAATATTTGCAACATGCACTAATGAGATGAGACTAAATTACCATCGTAAGTTAATTAGCATGCATTAAGCAGTGATTTCCTGCTAAACTTGAGATTACGAACAGCTTACATCAAACAATCATTACTATGTAATTATCGTTGCCCATTGGTATGTGCACCTATCCCAAAGATATCAAATAATATAGTATTAAATTCCTTCGAGAAATCCACTGAATTTCTTGAAGTTCATTACTCTGCTCTGAGTGAAGTGGTGAAATAATATATTTCTCAATTATACAATTGCTTATTCTTAGTATTTTTCTGTATTAGTTATAAGTTTTTGTACTTTTTTTTTAAATGTTAATTAAGAAGTCAAACTGTGTATCTACTAACACCGAATTAAATTATTATAAGAAAGATTGCAAAATCTATTTATATTGTAAGTCTCAATTTGAGTGTTTTTTTTAGTATTTTTATATTGTATATTCCATTATTTCTCATTATAACTAATCAAATTAGCAAACTAAAGTCAATTACTTTGTATATTTTCAAGATCACACATAAATCAACGTAAAAATCTCTAACTGAATTTCTCGAAATTCAACACTCTGCTGTGAGTGAAGCGGCGCGCATGGGTGTGCGTGTTATAGCATTTCGGAATCGCCTCATGTAGGACAACACCCCATGTAAGCCGCAGGCTTTAAGTTTTATTAAGTTATGAGAAAAAACGACTTTTGTGTTTTTCTTCATACAAAAAAATATTAAATATTTTTTTTTTCGGAGATGGTGCTGTCTATAGCTGTCATATTACCAAATATTATAAATAATACTGAAATAAAGCCATTCCGATTTTTATTTCTCGTCTAAAGAAATTTTGATTTCAATGTCCACGGAGCGTCGATTTCGAACCACTGTGCGGCGGCGCGGCGCGGCGGCGCGGGCGTTTTGAACGTCAACATTTACTAATAGAATTGATTCTAGTCGCCCCTTCCAAAACGTAGCTTTCGTATGGGCAAGAAACTCCATCGTTACTCTTTTAATATTTTTTACACAATTATTAAATATATAATTATATTTGAAGACGATGCACCTTTTTTTTTGGGTGGGAAATTATCAAATAAAGGCTCCTACAAACAGGCGCGACACGCGACGCGACACAAAGACACCGCTCGTCGCGCGACGCGACGTACCTTTGTGTCGCGTCGCGTGTCGCACCTGTTTGTAGGAGCCTTAACTTCTCCCGCTCGTGTGTCAGACTCTTAGCCGACATTGGCACGGACGTAATAAAATCTCAATTCTCGGTGGGACGCATTCTTGTCCCAGCGCGTTGAAAAAACACACCGTTGGATTTTCCAGTCTCAGCGCTAAGCAGAGCGTAAAAAGTCCGTGCAAACGTCGGCTTACTGACTAAAATCCACCCGTGTTCCTTCAGTTGCCTGTATGTTGCCAGGGGCCACGGTAACCCTTTCGGACAAACCCGCAAAAGACGATGCACCTGGAATAAGATTACTATACCACGACAGGTAAAGCCAATTATATAAAAAGATGTTAGATGCTCCAAAGAGAGTGATCGCAAAAAATAGTTTAAAGTCACTTATATTTGATCTCGGACTGTGATTGCCATTATTATAAATCTAACTATTTAGTGTAAGAGATTGTGAACTGTTTACAAGCGAATAAATGTAAATTAACAGTTAATTGTTACAATTTAACTTGTTTATTTTTAATTCCTAAGTTCAACCTTAAATTTATATGAATTGCTTACGATAAATTCAGTTACTTCATACTTACTGCGGTTATATTAAGCAATTGATGCTAAAGTTATTAAACTCATGCTAGATATAAAATAGTTTTTTGTCGTTTATCAGTATTCTAATAGAAATACATATTTAATGATTACACAATAAAATAATACTTTACTTAGGCTACAAATTTCAAAATCAGAATTTAAATAAGTTAATGAAACAAGTCAGAAAAGGTAAAAATACGGACGGTGCCAGCCCGCTGAATGTGTTTGACCGACCGTTTTACCGACCGCGGGCCCTGCGAAGTGAGCGCGGTCCGCTCACTGACACACCGACCAGTGTTTCCACTTTTAGGGATTTCTCCCTTTGTTAGGGAAAAATTACCATTATTAATTTATTATGCATGGTTTAGGGATGTTTTACTTTGACTGGGATTTAGGGAATTTTGGGGACAAATTGAATTTGAGTTGGTAACCCTGCTGTTTACAGTAGGCAGCACCCAATTTATCACTTTATGGCACCACAGATTTATTCAAGGGGATTTCCTCAAACTCGTGATGAATGTAATACGTTTAATTTAATTTTAACATGTTAATTGTGCCAATACCGTGGCTAAAGACGATATCGAACCAAAGTCGCATAATACCTAAAATGTAAAAATAATGCTTTAGCTTATTTGATCTTGTAAATCTATGAATGTTTTGTAGGTATTTTATGTTATTAAATATGTCGAATAATGTGTCATTATTTATTATAATCATGCTTCCTAAAACAAGGAATGTTGAAGATTATTTAGGGAATTTTTGGGATAATACATTACAAAACGGGAAAAACCAAAAACGTAAGTGGAAACACTGACACCGACCGAGTAAGCCTCAGTTACTCGGGACGTGTAAGTAGGGACTCGCGTGTCCTCGGTAAAAAATTTTGTTGTCGGATTTCGCCGGTTTCTTGGTTTTTACAAATAATATTAAGTAAACATGGTGCATACGACTTGTGCAGCCCTTCATTGCCTCTCATCTTCGCACACAGACAAGGATTTGAAGTTCCATCAGTTTCCTCACGACGCAGAAAGGTAAGATTTTTTCGCATACCTATCTATTGTTCTGATAAATCTATATTTACCTACGAAACTATGTTCTTGTAGAATTAAAGAAGCTTGTTTATGTACACATGATTACATGATATTGTGATTGTGAGCACTGTTGTCAGTACCAATCTGCTCAGAGGGTCATTTTAGGGGCAGATTCCTATTCACTGTCAATCGCCAATATCAATATTTTGGTATTTATTTATGTAGGTACTTATTAAAATCTACTTAAGCCTTCTATCTACATATAATAGTAGTAGATATTAAAGGTAAACAAAAAAAAACACACGTAACGAGAGAGCTGTCAAAGGCGTCTCTGAAGACCCGAATAAACATAATACCTCTTACAACTGTGACATGCTACGTCACAGTTGTACTCTTCTATTTGGCAACGTTATAATTGTTTGTATTTTTCTAGAACCTGTCTTTGTAGTCTTAAAATTTTACATATTCAGACCAAATAAAAACCAAGAAGCATTGCGAACAATACAGTGAAGCATGCGAAAACTACACCTCCGCACTGTGCATGATAAAAAACAAAAAAAAAAATTGATGGCACTCCGGGAGTGCCGAAAGAAGTGAAAACTTGAACAAGATCGCTTTGGTGGACGAAAAGTACTTTTATAGAACATTGGTCCATAATTTTATCTAAATAAAGAGCACAATCGCGTTTACAAAAATGAGGTGTTGTCATGGTGTCGCGAAATCAATGGTTTAGTCCCATCTCAAAACCACCCAACGCGCCTAAAAAGAAGTTTTCACTTCAAAAACATCAAACACGAACCGATTTTGTTAGTGTGGTTTTTGTTAAACCACGCCTCCAAATTGATTTGTATTTGATATTTGTTGTTTATAATAAAATACGAAAACATGGCGCAGGAGACCCGGCTTTTCACGCTTACACGCACACATTTACATTTACAATCAAACTACACCTCGTTAAGGCCGCTTTCCGAATTAAGCCATAATCGCTCACAGGGCTCACATCAATAATTTGTGTTCCGATTTAGACATCACGAATACGACAGATGAGGGCTGTCAACAATTCGGAACGCTCGTGAACGCGCTCACAGTGCTCGCTCAACGTCAAAACGTATAATATCATATTTCTTTGTTTAAATACCACAAATTTCTTCTTCTTTGGTTTGTTTAAAGATATATGATACGACTCAAAACAAAACAGCAGAATTGTGTTTTTTGAAAGCGCTCTCGGTGATACTAATTTAGGGCATGGTCAGCGTTATCGCAAGATGGCGCATGACATGACGTCATCTATGACGATTCACGGGATATCGATAACGCGCGGAATGGGTGTTCTAGCACGCTCAAATCGATTACAGCGTAAAGGCTCGTTCAGACCAGCGCGACGCAGCACCGGTAATATTGTTCTACCGTTTCATAGAAATCGTATTGTTAGAGTCGCGTCGCCGTCGCCACGATGAGTAACTCGGAACGCAGCCTAAGTGCACACATGTTTACGAAACGGCCTCATGTTTCCGTTAACAGCGCAATGTCTTGGTTTTTTATTGGGTCTGAGTATATAGATTACAAAATATTATAGTATCTTATCCAATACTATTAAACAAGCAATACTTGTATATATGTTTGTATACATGTATATTTTTGTACTAACATTCTCGAAATCGGCTCTAACGATTTCGATGAAGGTTGCAATATAGGGGTTTATGGGGCAAAAAATCGATCTATGTAGTTACGTCTCATATTTGGGAAAATTTGTTTTTTATGTATTTTTACCCGGGTAGAGCTCGGTTGCCCAAACCTTAGAACTAGATAATGACAATAATGACTAGAATAATGACATGGTAGTATGGAATTAGTAAGTACCTACTATCATAACAGCCTGGAATAAGTAGGTGCTATAGGTGCATGGATCAGTATGAACTTTACTATTAAATGAGCATTCTCTATTTTTACCAGATTAGAGCTCGGTCACCCAGGTACTTATTTGTAAAACTTACAAAAAAATTGTGCTCAGTAAGTAGTTAAAGAATAAATGATAAAGTTTAACATACATTAATTAAAGAGGAAACTTTGTTAACATTGAAAATAATTTTAATTTGGTTATAACATAGGTATTTTTAAACAAGAAAGTGTCATCTATAAAAAAACCTTTTTGCGATTTGTTTACCTTTAGTTACTTACCTAACTAAACCAATGGATATTAATAATAATAATATATACCTAATATAATAATAAAAGCTTTTATTGATTCCTTACAATTACCATACATGTATTATTAATAAAAAATAAAAAAGTATATTTCAATTCAACTTACAACAAAATCATAATTTATTGTTCACTTCTTCCTAATATCATTATCACAGTTAATAGAGTAAATCAAAATTAATTACTTAATTGCAAACTACATTCAAATATTAATGTGTTACTAAGTATATAAATTCTAAGTATATAATTTATTATTGTTACTAAGTATATAAATTCATAATAATAGTAGTATTTTTTTAAAAGTCGTCACTCCATTGTTGGGTGTACCACATCCTCGTTTTTTCAACTGACTTCAAAAAAAGGAGAACATTCTCAGTTTGTCGGTTTGTTTTAAATGTGTAATGTTCCCTGATTAATCGAAGACGGCTGGAGCTATTTGAGTTTTTTTTTTTTGTTTGATAGGGTATTCTTTCAAGTTGGTCCCATTGTGTGACCAAATGGTCACAATCTGATGATGGGATCTTGGAGATTTCAAGAGAACTCTTAAAAAAATACTGATCCAAAGACACTGGCTTCCGAAATTAAAAGTTATTTTTTACTTTGTAGTTTGGAAGTTGGTTGTATTTTTTGTAAAAAAAAAATATATTAAAAGGGTACCAGTTTGTTATGGTTTTCGTCCATCTGTTATCGCTAATTCTTTGTAATGTTCAGCCAATTCCATTTTAGTCTCAGTGTTTGTTTGATAACGTCTTTAGCCTTGGTTTCTTGTCATATTGAGCTGTTTCGGACCCTACCTCTTAGTTTATGGCCCATATAACTTCTCTCTATTGCTTTCTGGCAAACTCTTAATTCTTGGATAGATTGTTTTGTTAGAGGCCAAGTTTAGCAGGCACATGTTAGACATGGCATCAAGCAGATCTTCATAGCTTTTGTTTTTAAGTTACTAGGAAGTAGGGCTTGAGTATCAGACCATTTTTCAATTCCAGAACTGGGTTTCTATATTAAGCAAATTCTGGAATTCCGGAGTTCCAAATTTCCTTTAAAAATGGTATAAAAATGCATAATATTAATTAATTATTTGATATTAAGGAAATGTAGGGCTAGTATTTTAAGTAGAAAAAATGTTTACCATTGAAATAGCAATTGAGAACTTTAATTAAAATAAGAAATTAAGAACTTAATCTATCATTTAGGACTTTTGTTGGTACCTAGTGAAATTTTAAGAAAGTCAGTGCATTCGAGCTGTTGTCCTTTAGAAAACTTCTTACACAATTGCAAATGTAAGAAACTGCTTCGACACTAGTAGGCAGTATATTGTTTTTAAATATTGGAAGCATTTGGTAAGATATTGTCCTCTATCGCCGCGTTTTAGAAAACTGCCGTTTCCACTCTAATCAAAACTGTTCGTGTGCTTCTTACTTTTCATTTTATGTCTTCTTTAAATAGTTTCCTGTAGGTTTTGTTTCATATTTTTTTCTTGGTTTCTCCATTCGCATTTTCTTCAGCAGGATTACAATTTTCTTTTTCCAGGCTTAGTGAATCGCCCAACTCCAACCATTTAATGATTTTTAAAAGTTCCTCTAACATTTCCTCGCTTATCAGTTTTAAAAATGTCTCACGCTCGGTCACGGCCTCGTGATAATCTTCTGGATCGTAAAGATACGCCAATACCGTCTGTATTGGCGTATCTTTACTAGTACGTTTACGTACTATAGGAAGACGTCTTTCCTTAATGCGGTTCCGAAGGCTTTGTGCCAGATTTTTGCTGATGTTACTATCTAAACACTAACATGAATTTAAAGGCAGCATCAGCTGTCATCAAATCAGCGTCTCTCTGACTTCTAATATTAATCTTGACGACATTAAGGCTTCCATGTAAAGCTTTAAGTATTGCTATTGCATTCTCGTTGAGAGACACCACAATGTCTAAGTCTAGAAATTGTTTGGTGAAAGTGGATATGAGTTTTAAAAACCTTTCAAACATATCGCTTAAACTTGACCACCCAATCGAGAATGAGGTTCTTTGCAAAATTCTGCTACTACGTATTTTTTATGGCTTCATTTTTGAAGCTTGATTTTCATACAGACCTGTCCAACTTTCTAATCTTTTCAACCACATCTTCAAAGTTTTAAAGTAAATTGTCTTTCTATTTCTTGCTGTGCAGTTGCCACTTCAACCTCGAAACCCCTGTTAAATTCTTCGTCATCTTCTTCATCGTCATTTTATTCCAATTTCTGGATCTCATTTTCTACATATCCAGAAGTAGATATATCAGCATTATCAGTTATATCCAAGGCCACGAAAATCTCCTGTCTCGTATCAGTATCATCCTTTTCATTATTCTTGCTATTTCCTTTTTGTATAAGATATCAGTCACTCCTAGCTGTCAGCTATGAGCCAGACAAATTTGATGGATACCCTTGCAATACCGAACCATTTTAACCATAACTGCTGTGCCATCAGATGTCAAGCAAACAACGTCTTTATCCAAATTACCAGCAAACTCTTTAAGATGTTGCTTTAAATAATTGTAGGTGGTTATTTCAGGCATACTGCCTACTATTCTCACAAGGCCAAAATTCCTGCTGGCGCTTGCGCCGCGCTTTAAGCCGTGGCAAAATTTAAAAAAAATCGATATCGAAATTCCGGGTTTGATTACACCAATTCCGATATTACAAACGATACTGAAATATATCGGAATTCTGGAATTTTGTTAAAACCGGAATTCCGGAGCTCAAGCCCTAGTAGGAAGTGTATTCTTGAAGATTTCTGTTATAGCCCAGTACTTACTCCATATTTTCTTTACTCTTCTGACTCTTTCCAACTTTGTGCAGTCTTTGGTAGAAATTTTTTGGGGGTTTTGAAAAACTAATGATGACAAAGAAAATAATAAAATTCATACAAACGAACCGAGAGTTCAAAATGACGACTGACAGAACAGTGCTACCAATCGCGTCACGGAACAAGTTATAATGAACACGCACTGTAAGTACATTATTTACATACAATTGTCATGATATTGGAGACATTCGGGTTAATTCGGCTATGTGTCGTAAACTTAGTATCAATTTAAGTCACATATATGCCAGAGATCTTGAGAGGTTAGCTTGCGTGTTCTGTACTCAGCTTACGCAGTGTGTCATACTTCCAGCCAGTGATAAGACTCGCCCATCAAGGAGCGCTGTCTCAAATTAGACGCATTATTAATTTATTATACATAAAACAAAAGGTATTTTAATAAAACACGTATACTAAAAGATCTAATTATCTTAAAAATTGAAAAGGTTTCAGAAAAATATGCTTGATAGATTTTGCGTGATTCGCAGTTTTTTATCCGCGTTAGACATAACTTTACAAATTAAATTCGCTATGTAATATAAACATAATCTAAAATATTCTTATATTAAGTTATTAAAAAAATGCTCTAACTTAATATATATTTTTTCCAAATCATTAAAACTACTCGTGTAGACGTGATCAGCAAAGCATTGAAAGTCGGTTATCGTCGCCTTAAATCGATATTTTGTATATGTAGAAAATATGTTACTGATTTGACACGCACTACCCAAAGAAGTACGCCCAGAGTAGTTGAAATATGACTGATAATAACGAAAAAGACACCTTCTCCGTCATATAAATATTCTAGTCAAATAATGGAAATGTAACAAGCGATTTTTCAAAGTATGAAAAGTTTATGTGGAAAACTTCTTATTCCTTTGTTGATATATAAACTTGAAACTTGGCCCGAATACTTATCTAAATGAATAATAAAGATTGTAATCATTAATACTACAATTTAAAGGGGTAGGGAAGTACAAAATCTTAGCGAACGAAGTCGCGGGCCGGGTGAAATGCTGACTGACTGTCATATATGACACATATGATAGAAATGTTGCACAAGGGTTCCTTTTAAAATGTAGGCTAGAAGGGCGGAATTTTTGAAAATTCGACTTTGAGAGGGGGGGGGGGGGGTTCGTTTGTATGAATTTTATTATTTTATTTGTCATCATTCGTTTTTCAAAACACCCAAACGGATTTTAGGGGTTAGGGTTTTTAAAGTTTGAATGGAATAATCTTACCTCGTGGTTTGAATGGAATAATGTCATCAAGTTTTTAGGGAAGGATTTTACAAAAAAGTGCATACATTTTATATGAAAACTACAGTTTTTAAAGGGGGTGGAACTTCGTAGGGGGAAATAAGAAATCCACACGTTCGAAGTCACGGTCGTCCTAATAGTGTTAGTCCTAATAGTAAAGTGCTAGTCCTAACTACATATAATTTATACATGGATTAACACAGAGGATACTTTTATTCCGGTAGTACGTTCCCGTGGGATAATACCAAACATGCCAACGGGCGAAGCCGCTGACCTATAATTTTAAGATCCAGACGTTTTAGATATAGGTAGGTATCCTAAGATGACCCTCAGACTCCCATGCTTGTGGGATACCTATTTCACACGACTTTTATGGCAACAGAGGTGCTGTGTGCAACCAATAACATTAGTATATGAAACTAGCTTCGTTTGTGCAGTACAAAATATATTTTTATTGTCATTTATATTTTTGTTTTTGACTTAAGATGAAACATGTCTATAAAATACTATTACCCCTTATGTCCGAAGTTTGCAAAGAGAAAATTCTGAAATAAATCTGGTAAATTACTTACAGTAAAAATAATACGATGCCTCTACCACATTTTCTTTTTAAATCAGCAATGAAAAACAAACTTTGTTATTCACATAACAAGTAGTGGTACACCTATTTGTTAATCTGATAAAATCCACTTAATAAATAACTTTAGTTTCGGAAGTCGGTAGCAAGAAAAGAAACAAAACAAAGACACCGACTTCTAAAACTCAAGTTATCTTTCACTTTGTATTGTAGGATTTTGCAAGTATATTTTTTATACATTTCTGTTTATACAGTCTACAAAAATACGACTGGGTAGGCTAACTGCAAAATATGTACCTTCGCGGTAACGCATATCTAACCAATTTGAAAACAAAATCCCGTGCATACGACCGTTTTTTTCGTAGGTATGCGTTAATATTGCGGCCGAGCGCTGCAAGCAAGAATAGTTCTTACGGTGTTCAGATATGTGTTTTCTCGATAATACGTGGGTGCACTAAGGAAACAATTTCGGGCCAGTTTCTCAAACGAAAATTATCCCAAAACTAACGTGACAAATTGTCTGAAACTAGACTGCTGTGGGTTTTATAATTTCTAACATGACGAAATCATCGTGGACTTCCACGTCCATAAAATGTATGGAAATTCGTGCACCTAATAACGTTATGGAGAACGGAAATTTTAAAGTGTCTTCTTTTATTTCAATATATTTTACTGCCCTTGTGATGCCTGATGTGGGCGTGGACGTCTACGATAATATCGTTACGTTAGAAATATCATAGCGCACTTTGGCTGCTGATAAATCATTGAACCAACCGCAGCAATTTACGGGCACTTGACAATTTGTCACATTCATTATGCGATAATTTTCGTACGACAACCTGGCCTTAAGTCCTACAAATCGTTCGACTGTGTATATTTTATATTTATGTTATGATTAAAGAAAGGTTTGTTAAAATTTTAGAAAGT
The DNA here is from genome assembly GCA_916610215.1 of Omphaloscelis lunosa. Classification (NCBI taxonomy): domain Eukaryota; kingdom Metazoa; phylum Arthropoda; class Insecta; order Lepidoptera; family Noctuidae; genus Omphaloscelis; species Omphaloscelis lunosa. The sequence goes on from OU744255.1 coordinate 9,263,216, forward strand.
CTTTTAAAATCTTATTATTGAATCTTTTTTGTTTTTTGCAGACGCAAAATCTGGATAACTGCCTGTCAACGAACTGATGTGATCGATAAAGATTGGGATTTTTTCAAGCACAAATATGTGTGCAGTTTGCATTTCCAGAAATGTATGTATGGTAAGAAGGATCGTCTCAAAAAATCTGCAATCCCATCACTTCATTTATCAGAAAAACCTTTACAACACGATTCCTCCACGCAAACTGTAAAATCCATACAATACGTCAATCAACAATCTGAAAATGATGCATCAATATCATATGTTATGCTGAATGTAGAAAATAATTCTACAACAACTCATACACAAGCTGAAGACTCTTTACCATACGATATTAATCAAATTAACATAAAAGAAGTAATAATAACTCCTACGCAGATTAAAGAATCTGAATTGGTTGAACAAGATGTAGAAATAAAAAGAGAAAAATATTGTAAAAATAGTGACTTGGGCCCCCGAGTCCCGATTTTATTTGAAGAAGATATAGAAATGAAAATAGAAACAGTTGGAAATGAAATATTACCTTTAGTGCAGTCTACACAGTATTTACGATCCGATGATCTCAAAAGAATAAAAGATGGCGGAACACTTAGCAGTGATGGTACCGTGAAAGCGAGAGTGGCTGAGTGTGTTGAAGGGACTGCTGCTGAATGTGGGGGAGTGGTCGCACCTGTTGTCATAGCTGGCAATTTATCAGAAAAACCTTTACAACACGGTTCCTCCACGCAAACTGTAAAATCCATACAAAACGTCAATCAACGATCTGAAAATGGTGTAACAATATCATATGTTATGTCGAATGTAGAAAATAATTCTACAGCAACTCATACACAAGCTGAAGACTCTTTACCATCCGATATTAATCAAGTTAACATAAAAGAAGGAATAATAACTCCTACGCAGATTGAAGAATCTGAATCGGTTGAACAAGATGTAGAAATAAAAACAGAAAATGATGATAAAAATAGTGACTCGAGTTCCCGAGTCCCTATTTTATTTGAAGAAGATGTAGAAATGAAAACAGGTGGAAATGAAATATTACCTTTAGTGCAGTCTACACAGTCTTTACAAACCGATGATCTTGAAATAATAAAAGATGGCGGAAGACTTAGCAGTAATGGTAGCATGAAAGAGGGAGTTGCTGAGTGTGTTGAAGGGACTGCTACTGAATGTGGGGAAGCGGTCGCACCTGATATCGTCATAGCTGGCACTTTATTAGAAAAACCTTTAAAACATGACTCTTTCACACAAACTGTAGAATCCATACAATACGTCAATCAACAATCTGAAAACGATGTATCAATAATGTATGTTATGCCGAATTTAGAAAAGAGTCCTACAACAACATATACACAAACTGAAGATTCTTTACCATACGATATTAATCACGTTAATATAGAAAAAGAAAAAATAATTCATACGAAGATTGAAGAATCTGAATCTGTTCAACAAGATGTAGAAATAAAAACAGAAAATGATGATGAAAATAGAGACTCGGGAGCATGTGAAGAAGATGTAGAAATGAAAATAGATATAGTTGAAAATGAAATATTACCTTTAGTGCAGTCTACGCAGTATTTACAATCCGATGATCTCGAAATAAAGAAAGGTGGCGGAACACTTAGCACCCAGGCTAGAAACCTCGTACAAGAAATCAGTCAGGGTTTAACAGCAGCTATCATAAACAGAACTAGTACTAACCCTTTAAATACCACTATGATGCCAATCTTGAAAAGAAAAATGGATGGATCAATTCAAACTGATAGAGTAATTGTATTGAGTCGTAATGCTGATGGGAGTGCAAGGTCGATAAATCCTGAAGAATGCACATGCAATAGAAACGATTATATTGACATGACCCGTCTACAATTTTATAGAGCTTGCAGTAAATTTTTGTCTGGAAACTTTGCAATTAATGTTAGAAGACAAATGCATTTAGACGACGTTACCAAACAAGGTGGGAATAAACTTTGTGAGGCTGGTAGCAGTCGCAGCGTGAAAGCGGGTATGGCTGACTGTGTTGAATTGAATGCTGCTGGATGCGGGGTCCTGTCTGATGTCGTCAATGCTGGCACAGCAACTGCTGATAGCGCTGAAGCTGGCTTGTACGCTGACCGCGTTGAAGCAAATGCAGCAGCTAGTGGGACTGATTGCGCTCGAAGGTAATTTGCTTTAGTATCAAGAATCCGGATTAAGGGCGTTGTTGCTGTTATGCGGATTTACGCGGGGTTATCTCGCATACGTGACATAATATTTTAATTAGTAACCGACGTATCAACCCATTGAAAAAATATACTAGGTTCAACTAAATGTTCAAAAACACCGCATATTTAAATGTAGGTAATGAGTAAAAGTTGATTCACAGTTAGCATAATGTTAAAAAACACAGCATATCGGCATCATTTACTTAAACGTAAACATTAATCTATAAGCATCCTCATTGAATTTTAATTAGATATCCGAGCCTAGCCGAGCATGCTATGCATGGATAAGGAGCCGTGAATGCAAAAAAAAATGTCAGATACCTACTCGCCTATTACGCAAGCTGATTCAGTTGGCTGTCGATAACTTCTTATCCGCTATCTAGCTGATTCAGTCTGCGTGCTTACGGTCGAATTTGATGTAAAAGATTGCCTCTCAAAACTTTGCTGTTCTAACTTTAACAGATTGTAGGAAAATGAACAGGAAAGGCATTTAACATCACATGTTAAACATCTAATAATAATTTGCACCGGAATGTAGTCTATGACCCTTTCCCTCCGTTTTGGAAGCCGGATTAGAATCGTCTCCTGCGCGGTATTTAATTAATTAAACGTGAAAGTGCTGTATTTAACCAAGGAAAGGTAAGGAATAAATAGTTTTTAATTGGTGAATTGTGTATTATATAATGATTTTGGACTGCTTTTGTTATTTCATCAAATATTTTCTTTCATTTCATCTTCCTAGGGGCGTTTCCACTCACATCTGCCTTGTAAATATCTTTTGTTAGTCGCCTTTCAATCATCCTCTCAACATGACTAAAACATCTAAATATACTCTTTTCAATTTCTGTCACTACAGCTTCTTTTAATCCGCATCGTTGCCTTATGACATAATTCCTCAGCCATAGTCACACCACACATTCTTTACAAGGAACGCATTTATTCTACTTTCTTGCTTCTTTTGCCACACTCAACATTCACTTTCAAACATATGCGTAGGCACCAGCACACAATTGATAACAGTCAGTCGAGTCTTTTTGGACATCAACTGGTTGGTCACAATCGCATGTATAGCACGATTCACTTTATTTCCTACATTTACTCTCCTTTCCACATCTTCATTAATCTTTCCACCCCTTGTGAACAGTTTCCCCAAATATACAAACTCACTTGCTCCACACTCTTATCATTTATTTTCAGATCACACACCGATACATCCTCTTCTCTTTCAAACACAATGTCCTTCGACTTGTTCACATTTATATTCATCTTTTTCATCTTATAAGCATCTTGCAACTGTTCTGCTGACGATGCAAGTAGAACTTGATCATCTGCGTAGAGAAGGCATTTGACGGGCACCTCATTCTTCCTCAATCCGCACTCACAAACACACCCTCACACACGCACCCCCCCCCACACACTCACAAACTCACTCTTTCAAATCTGTCAGACAACTAACCATGTACAAGTTGTATAGCCACGGTGACGCTAAACAACCCCGTCTAATACCCCTCGAGATTTAGAACCAGTTCGTGTATGGCCATTTATCCTTTTTTTTTGTTGCGAGATTACGGTTTCACAGGTGGAGATCACCGCATCCCACGACTTGGCGCTCGCGACCATCGAACGAGTGACAACCGGCAGCGACAGGTTGGCTCCGACTTCTCATACGAGAGCACGGCGCGGCTCCTCCCATGCAGCACACTGTCAGTGTATGCTGCGCTGTGTCTTCCCGACAGTGGAATGCCCCATTTATCCTAACACAAGCACTGGAATCCTTGTATAAAGATTTCAGTGCCCGTATCCGTACCAAGCGCCAGTCCACACCGTATATGGATAGTGTATTTATTTATTTATTTGGCTCACCAACAATTGAGTACACACAAACAATTATGGGTTACATTAAATCAAATCGGGTCAGGTGTATCAATCTCTTACAGGTAAGCACATCATGCACTACATATTGATTAAATGTATAATTTGATACACATAGAGCAATCGGGCTCCTCAGGCCAAATTAAAACTAAAAATTGAATTAAAACTTTAAAATCACAGACAGAAACAAGGTTGAGGACGAAATAAAATTATAATCGAAAACCTAATTGAATTAAAACATAATAAAATTAAAAGTTAAAGAAATTCAAGATAGTTATTAAAAATTAAATATAACAAAATCAAAATTATCATTCAACAGAATAGAATCAAAATAAATTAAAAAGTATTATAATTAAAAAACCTAAAAAATAATTAAAAAACCTAAAAAATAATTTACAACGTAATCGAACTAAATTCATACGGATATCATAAGAATGTAAAAATGTAGTTCTTCCCTCCACACACTGTCTTCACTAAATTACCAATACTACGATTAACAACACATATTTTCAACGTTTGGCAAAACAAAATGGCTGACACGTGGTGTAGTGGTGTTTCCATTTGAATTAAATTATAATTCAAATGGATTTCCGAGTCTTTTATTAATTAAAACAGTAACAAAAGACTCGGAAAATCGGAAACGTGAAAAAACCCCGGGTTTTTTAATAATAATATATACTAATAATAAAAGAGGTAAAATTTGCAAGTTTGTATGTAGGGGGTAATCCGGAAGTCGAATTTGAAAAAATATTTTTGCATTTGATAGCCCAATTCGTGAGGGAGGCTCGCGGACGAAGTCGCGGGCAGAAGCTAGTTTCAAACATGTTGAAAAACCGGTTTTTGAGTTTTCGGTGAAACCGGTTTGCATTCACTCGCTCTTACAGGCCTTTTTTTTTTTTTTTTTTTGAGGGTGGGAAATCATCAAATAACTTCTCCCGCTCTGGGCGGAGCGGGAGGGCGTGTCAGACTCTTACTGACTAAAACCCACCCGTGTTCCTTCGGCTGCCCTGTTGCCGGGGGCCACGATCTCCCTTTCGGTTTTCTTCGCAACCCCGGCAGGCATCGGCCCTAGTGGACCCCTTCGAATCTGCTGACATCTCTTTGAGGCGCGCGTGGAACACAACGCGCCGTCGACCCGGGCCTGGTCCTTATCGGACGGTGAGCCACCCATTGCTCACCGCCCGCAAGCCCGCGCCTACGGTGGCCGGAAATCGCCTCGCGATTCCCGACGCCCTGGGCGTCTCCTCCTGCGGCGGTTAGGGGCATGAGGGCGCGAAATTTGCCTCTCCCTCACGCGTTCCGCCTCCTCCTTCGCTAGCATTACAGCTTCGCAGAAGGAGGTGACGGCCTCCCATTTCCTCTCGCTCCGTACCATGGCCTGAACCAGGGCCGGACGCGAGAGATCACCGCCGCCGATCGCCTCCACGAGGACACGGCGATGCTCCGCCCAAGCTGGGCAGACCTCCACCGTATGCTCCACCGTGTCCTCCGGGCGATCCACACAATGGTGACACCCGGGGCTCTTACAGGCCTGGGCCACGCACTATTGAAGAGTGTTATTTAGTTATTATGCGTCATAGCTGTACAAACCTTATGGCATAAGGTTTGTGGAGATATGATGCGTAAGTTCTGCGATATAATAATTTTGTGAACGCGGAGGAATCGCGCGATTTCGGCGCGTATCGGCGCGAAAGAGATGTAACTGCTGTGGGATATAGGGCTATTGCTGACTAAAGGCGGGTCCACACCAGCACACGCGTAGGAATTACTGAGCACAACCGAGGTAGCACAGGTACACGGCATGCACGCGATGTGTTCGCGAACGAGTAATTTGATTGTCGCTTGCACGCGAACCATTCGCTAACGGGCCTTCAACATGTCCAAAGGTGTCCATACTATGTTCCTAAGACTCCCCTCATGAGCGACCCTCGACGTCGCACTATTAATGAGTTAGTTCTATATTTTTTTAACGTGTTATTTTTTTTTTCACAAATCAAAGTCATTTTGAGTATTACAATTGAATCGTTTTGAATTTTAGACTTGTGATTTGCAACATCGCGGAGATGCCGGAAGGCCGGGATCTTGAGACCCCCCTACATCCTAAACGAATGCGCATGCAGCCGTAAGTAGTTGTACTTGTATATGTTAGTTGTAGATATTATTCCGGTTGTATTACTTACTAGCAAGTTTTAACTTTAGTTTTAAAATGTCCATCTAGATCAAACCTGGTTCCCGTACCACCATCATCACCATCGGCTGCGCCACCATCACGGGCGTCATTTTCAGTGCCTTCGCCGGCAATGTAAGTCGCTTACGGACTTTTCTAGTAATCTTTAAAGATATGGGTACTAAAACACTGCTTTTGTTCCAGGGAGTCGGCTCCGAGCACGCCAGCCACCTCACCGATGCAGCATCCACCTCGCTCTCGTCAGCACCTGCGAAATGAGAATGTCGCCGACCTCATCAATTATGGTAAGTACCTGCTGATTTTTGTTTCGTTTGGGGCTATACCACTTCTGGTTTCCGTCAGATTTGGAACCAATCTATCATTTGTTACAGGAAGCGACGCAGGCTCTGACGAGAGTGACGATGAGGAGACCATAGTTTTGCCAGCAATTCCAAGGGTATTTCGGAGCGTTATGGAGACACCCTTGGACCAGAACGAGGATGCTGCCGAAGACTCTGCGCCCACCGCTGAGCCAGCGCCTGTCGGTGACCCTGCGCCTGCCAGCGATCTTGCACCCGCCAGTGTCCTTCCAACGGTGACGGACCAGCCTTGGAGGTGGTATGATTTTGAGTGGAGAGCGTTTCCGGATCCTCCGATTCCGCCTGAATCGAGGCGGTTAATGTTTTCCGAAATAAATGTTGGTCCGACAACTCCACGTGACGACCCTTATGACATTTTCGTTGACATTTGGGATCGGCAAATTATGGAGTACATTGCCTCGGAGACCAATAAGTATGCTCAGCAGGTGGCAACCCAGATGCTCGATAACCACAGTCTCCGTCCCAAAAGTCGCATCGGCCGGTGGTGTGACACTACGGCCGATGAACTATACGTTTATTTCGGGCTAATTCTGGCGATGGGGATTGTGGTTAAGTCTCGATTGGAAGAGTACTGGGCTGCTACCCCTGACATATTTTATACTCCCGGTTTTAGCGCACACATGTCTTTGAACCGTTTTTTTCTGTTGAGCAAATGTTTACATTTCAACAATAACGAAGGCATGTGTGCGCTAGAACTGGATGGTTCCGAAGCACGTCTTTTCAAAATACAGCCAATACTGTCACATCTGAACTCGAAATTTCAGTCCTTGTACACTCCGGCGCAGAACATTGCACTAGACGAGAGTCTTTTGAAGTGGAAAGGCTGGTTGGAAATCAGCCAGCTTATTCCAAATAAAGCTGCAAATAGAGGCATCAAGACATATGAGATTTGTGAATCTCAAACCGGCTACCTATGGCGGTTTGAGGTTCACGCTCATAAGAAATCTCCGCCGCAGCAGTTCGAAAATCCTCTAGAGGCATGTACACCGTCAATTGTGTTGCGACTGGCCAAAGGTTTGGAGCACAAAGGATACACATTGTGGATGGACAATTTCTACAATTCTCCTTGTCTCGCTCGACGCCTTAAGTCCTTGGGCTTTGACTGTGTAGGAACCCTGCGGACCGATCGTAAGTTTGTTCCGCAGACCCTGCACAGTCTCACCAAGCGGAACATGCGTCCAGAGCAGCTATCTGGTCTTACCTCGGGGGACGTCGATGTCATGGTATGGAGGGATAACAATAGAGTTTCTATGATATCTACATACCATGCTAACGCCGTTACCCAAATCCGAGATGCCACCAAACCAACCCTAATACATGATTATAATAACGTAATGGGTGGGGTGGACAAAAAAGACCAGATGCTGGCCATGTACCCCATTGAGCGGAAAAGCACAAAGGTGTGGTACAAAATACTATTCAGGAGACTGTTAAACGTCTCAGTAGTAAACTCTTACATTATTCATCATCACAATTCTTCCCTAAGTCATCGAAATTTCCGTATTTCTCTAGTAAAATCACTTCTTTCTAAGCATTGCAAGCATCGCAAGCATCATCCCACCACTCCAATTCTGCCTGTAACCATACAGAACCAGTGCATCGATCTCACCCACCGCCTTGATGAATTCCCGATGGTGAACAAGGCACGCCAGCGGCGGAAGTGCTTAATTTGTAAAAAACGGGTGCAAACGTTCTGTGTTGGTTGCGCCAAAACAGTATGTATAAACCCCTGTTTCGTCACTCTCCATAATAATGAAGATGCATAATTTTATAATTTATGTAAAATACATTTATAAATATTATTTCTTTGTATGTATCTATAGATTTGTATAGTTTTATATTTTTTGGACCATACGATAGACCTTGTTCGTTTCATTGACCGTGCGAACAGTGATGTTGTCCATCCACCATTGTATCCTTTGTTGCATAAAGACATTTTTATTTAACATTAATTATGTTTTCAGTGCTTATTTCTATTTTTTGTTGTAGTTATAAAGGCTACTTTTTTATTCTTTTTAACATATTTTTTTACTAATTCAAAGTAAATAGTGACGGTATAGTGTGTTATATTGTGTTGATGCTAGGGATGGCGATTCTTTCCGAAAAAGATCGATATTTAAATCGATTCGAATCGTAAGCTGATGTATCGATTCACAATAAAATCGAGGTCTAAAAGATCGATTTCTAAAAAATCGATTCTCGATTATTTTTTTCAAGTTTGCATTTATAATGTATCCATTTTATGAAAAACAAGAAAGATACCATAATAAAATGATTTCTTACCAGTAAAATCAGTTTTTTCTTTTAGTTCAAGAAATTCGATAATAACAATTATTTTTATTACCATATTAAAGCCAGATCAGGTATGAAAGAAGACATTTAGTTTCAAAATTTATTTATTACATGAAATCTTGCGAGTTTTTGAGTACTTAATTAACCCTTTAGCCAGCAATACCGTAATTTTATGGGTACATTCAACTACTTATAAATAAACTTAAAACAAAAAAATAATCGAATGGCGATGTTCAAGAGTGAAATATCGATTCACTGAATCGATTCAGTATTGCATATCGATTTAAAAAATCGATCTTTTGGGCCTGAAAAATCGATTCTTCGATTAATCGATCTCAGATAGCCATCCCTAGTTGATGCCTAATTTACAGTTTTTTTTTAAATATTCTTTTTCCGATAGACTCTCGTCTATTGCAATGCTTAATTTTTTTTCATGTTCAGATGTGACAGTATTGGACGTATCCATACTTTCTATAGGCCTTGTTCTAGGTACTTGTGCATTTTGTAATGAAATTGTTCGTTTTGGTTGTTGATTTGTAGAATATTTTTTGTAAGGCAGCATGCCTTTTTATTGCGCTTATCGATTTGTAAATATGTATCTTTAAAATGTAGGACGTTAATTTATGTTTAAAATAAATGCTATAGAATTTACTCTGTGATCCAAAGTTTGAGAAGATCATTTTTGCGCTTATTTTCAAGTGCTTGGTTTGTTGTTCGATTTCTCGTAAACTAAACACTTCTAACAGTTGCAACTCTGTCTGTGATAAGTATATGTACTAAAATATAGTATAAGTTAATAACCTAAGTCACTTGACCTACAGTGTTCTCGGAATTGAAGTATATATAAACTTACCCTATTTTATGTCGGGCGCTTGGGTCGCCTAAATGAGGCATGTTTTTGTAAAGCTTGTGGAGTGAAAAAATATATGAAGTGTGTTCTTTAAATGTTTTAATGTAAACTAGTAGAATAATGATAAAATATATTATTAATAATGTAGAATAGTAGAATATAAATGTAAATAAAATAAATACTTTTTAAAATATATTTTTTTTTACTTATCAGTTTTTGTGCGGTTAACTGGGGAAAAGATGATATATTACAAGGCAAAACTGTACTAATTCATCAATGTATTAGTTTATTTCATAACGATACCAACGACATTAGTTAGTTTTATATAAAGCTCCCATATAAAACTTTATAGATATCATTATCCTCATTTTAATCACACGTACCAGTATCGCGCGAGGTCACCCAGAACTATCGCAAAATTTGCGCTAATTTGCGCAAAATAGTCGCGACGGCAGAAAACCTCTCTCTCGAACTCTGTACCTAAGATCTTAAGGTAAGGCCTTTCATAAAAAAGTTAGAAGCTTGATTTTTTAGGGCTCCAAGGGACCGTAGACTAAGTATCCGGTATATGATAAAAAATTCAACTTGATATCTCAACGCGTTCCTGAGAAAAAGGGTCTTGACAGACAGACAAACGGACTGACAACGAAGTAATCCTATAAGGGCTTCGCTTTTTCCATTTGAGGTACGGAACCCTAAAAAAACCAACTCGTGTATTATTTAAAATGCCGTCACTCCTGTATCCCCCAAAGGGCTAGGCAGAGGTGATTGATATCTACCTATAGAAGGTACATCAAAATTTGGCCAGTTATGTTTAAGCCCCACTTAATAATGGGCGAGCTTATTGCCACAAATCCAGACTCCGGGCTGCTCCTGAGAAATTCCGTATGGAAAAACCTAATAACACTTTACTCGTCCTGGGAATCAAACCCTAAACCTCAAATTCTAATTCAAAAGTCATTTATTCAAACTAGGATGAAAATCAGCACTTTTCGTGCTCAGCAGTAGCGCTTTTGACTACTGGACCAAAGAGGCAGTCTTGCAGTGTTTCATAGAGCGCTACATTTTCATTGTGACGCGTGGCCAAAACTGGAACTAGCGCGGCCATCTTGTTTTTTAATACATTTCACAAAACAATCTCACAAATGTTTACCAACAGCCTGTCACCGTCATTCGAGCGCTTAAATATCTTTGTAGCATTGTACCTATTTTTTCTCTTTTAGCACACCTATAAAGCTCCGCATTAATCAGAACCCGGAGGGTCGCATACTCATCACCAGCGCGGTGGAGCTGACGAATACCCCCAAAGTGTCCATTAGACCCAAGCAAGACGAGCAGTGTAAACAGTAAGTGTTTTTTTTTTAAATGTATTGTTTAATCCAACTTCAAATAATTCCCATCTTTTTTTTTTTGTTAGTTTTTACTGTGTCCCACTGTTGGGCAAAGGCCTCCCCCTTTTCCTTCCAAATCTCTCTATTTAACCCCTTAAACATGACTAGATCGTCACATCACCTTCGCCGCGGTCTACCTCGACGGTGATGTCGTCCTTCAGGCGTCCAGTGAGTGACAATCTTTGCCCATCTTTCCGGGTGCATTCGTGCGACGTGGCCGGCCCACTCCCATTTCAGCCTGGCTGTTTTTCCTCCAACATCCGACTTGAGTTATGGAGCGCAGGGTGGTGTTTCTAACGCGGTCCGTTCGCTTGACAGCTATTATGCCGCGCTCCATTGCCCGCTGGCAAATCTTGAGTCTGGACTTCTGTTGTTCAGTAAGTGACAAACTTGCACAAAGTTAGGACCATATGTAAGGACGGGCAGAAGGCACATGTGCATTCCCATCTTACTACCCAAAAAATATTATTCAACACTCTAATATAATGATTGCGCCTCTTTTTGTGAACCTGAAAATAATTCCTACTTGGGGTCCAAAAATACTAAATAGCCAAGTAACTGCGACCAACTTCGATGTAGTGCTCGCCGGCCGCTGCCACGGCACCGCTCGCTTCGCTTGCTCGGCTTGCGCGGGTTAGTCACTGTTTAAACCCAACCACCCATTTAGTAGAGGAGCCTTAGCTTAGTTACTGCGGCCAATTCGGCTCGCGCATGGTTGGTCATAGTTCTAACCTAACCAAACCCGTTTGGTCAGGTACCTACCCAAGCTTTGGAACTGCGACCAGCTGTGAGAAAAGGCTCATTTATTAAATAACGTGTGCATCATTAGAACCCCAAAGAGTTTTTAGAGGATCCGTACTTCCCGTTATTTTATAGCGTTTGTGTTGTATTCTTCTGGGTGTCACCTATTGTCATAAATCTTGTATACAGGGTTACTGGTTATTGCTCACGATCCCGTAAAGGGGGAAAAATGTTCATTTGTGTATCCAGTACCCTAATTGCGTAATACAACGCAATCACAATTTCTTTAGATTTGAAACAGATTGCTAATCCATTGCTCCATAAGTTGGAAAAAAGTCGCTCAACAACGTAAATAACGCAATGAGTGTCATTGAACTGTTAAAATGAAACAAATTAAGCAAATCAGACACTTGGGTTTACGAAAATAAGTTATGCAATTAGGGTACTGTTCTTTACTTGAAGTAATTTAGTTAATTGATTCAGGCGTGACCTTGCGGAAATCCATTATAAAATACAATAGACGTGGATATATTTAGTAACCTGTTCTGCTTAGCTATTCCTAACGAGTCATAAAAAACCCTTAAAGAAATCGACACGTGTTTCACCTCTCAACGAGACATCATCAGGATGACGATTGACTTTTCGTGCGAACCCGAACACGGCGTGTTGCCACACCGAGCGCTGGACGCAGAGTGAGAAATTTAAAAAGAAAGAAATTTAAGTAATTTAAAAAGTTATAATACGTAGCCAAAAATTTTATGGGTAGGTACAGTCAGTGATGTGCATAACCCGACCCCTCTTCCATTCTTCTTTTTTGTAAGAGGGGTCAAGTATTGCAGAGTACTGACCGTACAGTCTAGTCTTTTACATCCACGTCTATTGTATTTTAAGATTTGTGTATGTTACTTGACAGGCAGGGTGTCGAGTAACATAAACAAATCTTGTAAACAAAAACTTTCGTTTGCGATGCAAAAAAAGTGTTCAAGGATAACACACCCACAGGTTGCGCGGCGTGCCCATAAATACGCTATAATACATCTATGGGTGCGCCGGACGAGTGAGTGGAGGGGACATGGATGATATTTTATTTTCAAACAAGATAATATTTAAATACATAATAATATATAAGCTAGAGGTGAAAAGGTTTTGAAAATTATGGAAAAGAATATATAATTCACAATTTATAGGTTAGTTCTACGATACCAAGAAAATAAAACCTCGCTTCGTACTCTACCATAAAGCGAGCCATCCACTGCCGGCTAAACTAAGTTATTTTAGCTTAGCTCGCCGGTTTTTTATACATTTCGGTGGACGCACATGCATCAAAGACCGGCACTAAACTAACCTTAAACTTAGTTTAGCTGGCAGTGGACAGCTCGCATATAGGTGCTGCAGACACAAAATGTATCGTTACCCTAACATTTCAAAACTGAAGATAGCAGGAGAAATTGTATCGGGATAGCTTCATTCGGGATAAAGTAATCGGGACTGCATTCTTTCGGGATAGAGTTATTAGATTTTGAGTTTCCGCTTAATGTGTAAGAAGCACCTTTTCACGAAATGGTGAGCAATACCACTGACCCTATATTTGTCTAGTTCTTCTTCTTTATGTGGCAAGTTTCCATGGAAACAGCTCATGCCGTGGTGAAGCCAGCCAACACGGATGAAGGTTGACTGCCCAGAGGACGCCGGACGGACTAAGCTCCAAAGTATCGTCGCTCCGAAAGGCCCCCTGTTTGTTTAATCGCAACATTTTTTTTTACAGTGTCGGGCCATTGGAGCGTGCTGCTGCGTGCGACCTAGATAAGGAGGACAGGGATGTGATTGAAAATGATCCGTATAATCATTTGAGGCAAAGTGTGAATGAGTTGTCACCGTCGGGATCTCTCCAAGGCATACCACGTACATGCAGGACGCCAGTTTCAAAAATGTACTCTGGCGTCATCCGTAACAGAAAAAGAAAGAATCAAAGAAAACTTGTTACAGCACCGGCAGCTGAAGGTAGCGACTTTGATTCAGATATTGACGACAACTTCGATCTGGACGAAATCACTTCGTTCGGGGGCAGGCCTAGAAATATCCCGGCCGACGATGACTTAGATGAGTCTGTTTGTAAAATCGTTAATTTGGTAGAGAGAGCAATGGATGATGCCATCGATCAACTGGTTGGCGTGCCTAGTGATTTCAATTGGCGCGCAGACTTCGATACATTCCAAGGTGTTCCCGAAGATTTTTCGGGTCCCACCCCAGGGCCTATCGAAGAGTACGATACGCCCTATGATGCCTTTACTGCTATTTGGAGTAATGACATCATAGAGCGTATAGTTATTGAAACCAATAGGTATGCCAAACAGGTTATAGATGAAAAAAAGAAAGCAGGAACATTGAAACGGTCATCTCGTCTTCGCTGTTGGACTGACACCGACAAAGACGAGGTTTACGTGTTTTTTGCATTGCATATACTTATGGGGTTGGACCAACGGATAACACAACAGGAATTTTGGAACTCTACTGGCTATCTCGAGATGCCCAAATTCCGAAAGTTAATGAAGTATAGGCGCTTCTTATTGCTGAACAGATGTTTTCACTTTGAGGACAATTCTGGTGCGAGTCAGGATTTGTCTCAAAGTGGAGGGAATGTGCTTCCAGCGAAATTGCGCAAAATTGCTCCAATTTTCGGGCATTTGAATAACAAGTTTTCTAGCTTGTATAATTTGCATGCGCATATAGCCATAGATGAGTCTTTGACCAAGGGTCGCTTGTCGTGGGCTCAAGCAATTAGGTCAAAGACTGCCTGGAATGGTATCAAGTCCTACGAACTTTGTGATTCGAGTACTGGATACCTATATAAGTTTGAGATCTGCACAGGGATGAACAGTAAACAAGGTCATTTTGCGCCTCTCAGTGAGGCCTTGGCTGAAAAGAGTACGCAACTCGTGATGGACTTGCTGACAGGCTTAGAAACTCGGGGTCATTGTATAACGATGGACAATTTTTATAATTCTCCGGCGTTAGCGCGGCATCTCAAGTCTCTAGGTTTCGATTGTTTGGGAACTTTGCGTCCAAATCGCAAAAATGTACCTTTGGAGATTAAGAACGTTCCGAAGAATATGGCGAAGGGGACCACCATAGCTCGCCATTGTGGCGACGTTTCATGTATTGCATGGAAAGACACTAAAATGGTGACAATGATCTCCACCTACCACACCAGCAAAATGTGCATAGATGCTAAAGCTGGTCGGGCACTTGTGCTGCCTGTTGTTATAAGGGATTACAACAATACAATGAAAGGGGTTAATCTCAAGGATCAAAAACTCTCTACGTATTTTTTCGAAAGAAAGAGAAGAAAGAGATGTCAGAAATGGTATTTGAAAATCTTTATAAGGTTGCTGAATGTCAGTGTGCGCAACGCTTTCATTCTCCTGTCGGGTTCTTTGAATCGTCGAGGTATGCCTCTTTGTACAGATCGTGATTTCCGAGAAGAGCTCGCCAATTCTCTCTTGGCGAATCGTCGCCTGTCACCAGAAGAAATTTTAGCTCCTATCGAAGAAAAATACACGCGGCTAAGAAAGGACATTCTTCACGTTCCTAAATACCACACTGACAACGCTAATCGATGGCGTTGTTTCATTTGCTATCGAAGAGGTATCGAAAAAATGGTATATTCTTCATGCGTCACTTGCAATGAGTTTATATGCTTCGAAGGTTGTTGGTCAGATTGGCACTCTCTCCAAAAACTCCCCAAACGTGATAATTATGTTAGCTGTCAGAAAAAGAAGCGTTACACATAATATCTATGTTTTGTTATACCTTAGCACGTATGTGTGGATGATAATGAACGATTTATGTTAACGGGGTTTGAAATTGTCTAAGATTTATTTTTGATTTATGTGTCGTTTTTTCTGAAATTCGAATAGGTTAAATGCTGTTGTGATGGCACCTATAAACATGTATAAAAGTGCCTTTGCGCGTTACTGCTCATACATTTCTCTCACCACTCGTCATTCGAATTTAAAATATTACGGCGAGCCCAACTAACTCTTTCAGCTCACCCACCCAGTTTCTTACTGATCAAAGGGTTCTTTCAAGTCACATCAACGTAAGCGCTTATCGCAGTAACCAGCTATTAATAATTGCGTACCTAAACATTTTCGGTAAACGATTAGGACTACTTAATCTGTTTTATTTTGACAGTTCAATAACATTCATTGCGTTATTTACGTTGTTGAGCAGATTTTTTTCGAACTTATGAAGCAATGGATTGGCAATCTCTTTCAAAATGATTCAGATTGTGGCTGATCGTGTACACCAGCTTGTTTGGAGGATCCTTCCTTTTCAATGTAAGAACAACACCGTACAGACCAGTGACTGTCACTACCACCTCTTAGATTAGATACTGTAAGAGGTGGGGGCCACCCCAGGACAGCCCCACTTAATTCCGAATGGAAAGACATGCTCATTTAGGTACCTACTTACCACTTAAATAACTTATTTTGAATAACGGGTGTAGAAAACGCTTTAGAAAGGACAAATTTGTATCCTAGGTCCTAAATATTAAGTATCTACAGAAATATTTATTTGTGTTTTTTTTGTAAGTAAATAAATATATTTGATCATTTTTGTGATATATATCCTTGTTTTAATTCCAGTACGCGTAGCATGACCACCGTAGAAACGGGTTTTGTCGACGCGCGACGGAAGAATAGACAAAATGACAGATTGTGATTGTTTATCTGTCATTTTGTACTTAAACCTGAACGAAGAGACAGTTCCATCTAGATATGTGGTAATAGGTAGAAATGTTGTAGCTACTGTACATAACTTGTTTTCATGGGTTCGCTTCCCGCTCAATAAAGATTTCTTACCATTGGTCTATAAAAAAACGATCAAATGATAATAATCATCATCATCATCATAAGGTCTCCTCCAAAGCTCAGTTAGGTCCCGATTGTCATTGGAAGATTATTTTATGCCAGTCGTTACGGGTTGACATAATATTTTAATATTACTACTGACTGACTGTTATACTGCGTCCGCGATTTAGTTTCCCAACATGTAAACAAATATGTGGTTTTGGGAAAAGAAATACTTACTCGTAAAGTTCAGATTGCGTTACAATTTCATACATTTTTATGAGTTAATCAATAGTACACACGGCTACACATCAACTATACATTTCCAGTTTATGGTGATCTCGCATTCTATAGCATTTCCGTACAATGCGAGGTCAGCTTATACTGGATTTGTATAGCTTGATGTGTAGCCGTGTGTACTAGTCAATATGATATCAATTTAATTTACACTATCACAAACTTTGTATTCTTTTATGTGTATTATAACACCGAACTTACGTGGACTTCAGATAATAATGCATAATGCGTCTCCAACGCCATGTAACGAAAGTGTCTGACTTAGGGGTAGTCTACGATGGATTGCACTTGCACCTTACTCGGCTCGCGGCGGTCACAGGACAGAGAGACTTTCAATGTTTATGGAAGTAGGTAAGTACCTATATAATTAGTTGGAAAAAAAATGGAGGCATTAAATGACATTATTTGTGTGCTGTAAATCCTATAGTAAGTAATAAAACCATCTTTTTAATAAGTATTTAAAAAGTTGGTTGCATAATAGTTAAAACTTGTTCAAATATTTTTCAATAAAACCTACTTATGCCTACTATGTTCAGTAAGTTTGTTATGAACAATCCACCACGCGGGCCCAGTGCGGGTGGTTGTCACATAACAAATTTTATTGTCTTCAAATTTTTGGTTCAAGGACCTGCCGGTTGATGTCTTCCTTCAATGTTTTGAGAGCAGTGGTGTTGAAATAATTTACACAAAGTGTATGCGCCTGGCTGGATTCGAACCCAGTATACTATACTAGTATTATATTATCTGTGCTATAGTAGTCTTTGGTTCGCACCTACGACGTACCTACAACTCTTAAAAGGCTTGCTACATGGCTGCCAACCGTGTCCCTGACAGAGGTGACCTAGGCTGGCGACAGGCAGAGCTGTTTGAAATTTGGTCGTAAACCACCAACTCCACGGTTGTAAACCACCAAGGTCACCTCTGTTGAGGCGGGGTTGGCAGCCGTGTAGCAAGCCCTTAAGTCGCCGCCGTTATCCCTGGCACCACTAGGTACCTACTCTCTAAACATACACACACTCGAGAAACATTACGCTTCTGAAGCAGTCGGAAAAAAATCTGTCGACGAGTCGACTGACATTCATTGAAATTCGGAATAATCGCTCGCTGTACGATTCTCGTTGAGTAAACTCGCGTGAGCTTTCGTTAAAAATAATAACAATAATGGTTTGGGATTGCGGTACGAGACGACAGACACGCGCAGTCTGTATCCTAGAAGAATGGACTATATTTACATACAAATAATGCGCACTTTAGCGTGGCAAGTGACATTATCGCCTGGACTATCGTCCCTTCTCTTTCTGACACTTGCGCGCGAATGCATCTTGTTCAGTCCGCGTGATAACAAAAAGAGCGAGATGGTGTGACGTGCGACTGTGTTAGAGGGAGCTAGAAATAAAGCAATATGAAATATTAAGTTAGGTTAGTAAGAATAGGTTATGCAGTGTCACTTGGGACGTGATTTCAGGGCCACGCATGTTTGTTTTATTTCTTATAACACCAAGTTGTTGTATAATGGCGAATTTGACTTGTATTGCACTAAATTGTACATCTTCTTCAAGAAAAAATGAGGGTTTGAGGTTTCATCATATTCCTTCTGATGCAGACAGGTAAGAGCTATTGTTTTTTAGGTTAACCTTGTATTAATTATAATTTTCATTTGGTTGAAACTCTGATTAAAGCTTGCTTCGAGCAAGAATACTAAAATCACGATACCTAACGGAGTTGTTTCGTTTTTTGGATTACGTATAAGTAATTGGTGGATGACACAGATGGCGCCCTCTGTGATTGCTCATTGATACAATGTTGGTTCTTATTTCTCAATCTTAGTTGAAAAATGTTTAATATTAGGTATACCTACCTATTTCAAAATAAATCATCCATCAAGTACGGAAATTCGATACGCTACGGTAGCCCGGAAAATAATTAAGTACTTAGGTAGGTACTTATAACTACGTTTTTTTTTTTGCATTTTCCCGGTGAGCTGGTAGTTGTACCCACTTAGATGTTAGGTAGGTAGGTACCTAAGTTGATCAAATATGATTCGCGACAGTAAATGTACTATGATTGAGAACCCCGCTGCACGCGGCAGAGCTGCAGCCGGGTTCGTTCGGAATCATACATTTAATGCCGTGACATTGCTACCGTAGTGCCGTGTTCAAAATGTATTAAATAAACCTATAAGTAAGTACTACATAGAAAATGTATGGGGACCAGTAGTGACGCGAACTGCTGCGGCAGCACTGCCGCGTGCAGCCAGGATCTTAATCATACCTTTACAAATAACCTATGTACCTACCTATTTACAGAATAATAGTCATAAAATATAGCTAAGTACTTTCTAGACTCATAATACGCAGATTCTCGTGCGTATTATCACTTCATTTTTTCTCACTCATTCCCGCTAAACTGAATAGTGATAAATGCTCAAACATACGATGGGTACCTAAGCCCTGTCTGACCTGTCTGAAATAAGAAGTGGCCAAGAATTACCCCAGAATTCAGAAATATTACTTTGGGTAATATTTACCCGCACAAAATGAGATAAGTACCTAATTGATGAAAAACATTAGGTAGGTATTTCAATTTATTTAAAGACTGGAATGACCCCATTAGTTAATATATTTATGTAAGTACCTATTATGTTCCTGTAAGTGGTCCAGAGTCTCGTGAAATAATACCTAAGTTCGCTCATAAAATAGAGTATAAATCAGTGTTGCCAGACGTCCCGAATCAAAATTAAATGTACTGCGCGGGAAAGGCTCAGTCCCGCTTGTTCCCCTTATTTTTGCTTTTAATTTTTTTTTTATTCAGAAGACTATGTATACTCCACTACCTAACGATGGGTAAATCTGATTTGAAATATCATATTTTTATCAAAATACTTGTTTTGTGGTTTTTTTTTTTGCTATCTATTGTCACGTAATCGTAACTTAAAACTCAAATAAAAAGATAAATATTTAAAAACATCTGATTATATACATATTTTTTTTACTATGTCCCGCTTTCGACGAAAGAATCCCGCTTTTTTCACTCAAAAAGTTTCAGAATCCCGACTCGGCAAAAAAAAATCTAGCAACGCAGAGTATAATGTAGTGGTATTAAGTAGGTACCTACATATTACTTTATTGTCGATTGTTTAAAAAAAATATATACCTATATAAGAAAACCTTCATCGAAAAGAGGGAAGGAAAGGAACACGAGTATCGGATACTCTTTGATTTGGTAGAAAATATTTATATTATAATTATTATATTATAATAATTATATTAAACGTAACCGTAGTTAAAGAAAAATTGTGTACCTACGTAATCTTAGTCCCATAATTTATACTATAAGAACTTTAAACGAATTACACAAGAGCAGTGTTAAGTTAAACACAAAATCATATACTTCAATTTAAGTAAAAAATATACTTCAAATAGCATAAGAAACTGGAGTTTTAACCAAGTAGGCTCCTAGTATCAGATATTATTACCTCAATCGGATAATTATCCGATGTTAGGTCCTACCCTACACAACACAGTAGGTAAAACGAAAAACTTATTACAGTTTTATTATTGAAATTTCCTTAAAATTAATACAAAACATAATTTATGTATATATATAAAGAACTTAAAAACAAAATAAAATCAACAAATATACAAAAAAAAAAATGTACTATTAATCGACTACATTTGGGTAGTCGGTATTTAGGTATTTTACGTTTTTTTTTTAACGTGACTCCTAAAATCGGATAGGTATCCGATATTGAGCAACACTATGTAGGTATCCTATATTGGGCGATATGGAATTTACACACGATTGTGAATTCACACATATAAATAAACAAATATTTTACTTCACGGCGATCTGAAATATAATTCGTTAAACAAAGTAGTAATTCTTATGCACAGCGTAGACATCGCGTTCGTTTAGACATAAAATATTATAAATTTATATATTTTTTTAAATAGAATTATCGTCCCCGGTGGCAACACACGCAGGAATGTCACTTTTCTTTCGCGCGCGTTTTTTCATCGCACGAAAAAATTTGCTCTCTTAAAATTATTAATTTAAAATAAGTTTACGGAACTTTTTACTAGAATAACAAATGTTAATTATGTTAAGTGATAGAAAGTGCAATAAGTGCATCGTTAGTGAAAACCTGAGACGGACAAGGCGTCCATCAACGATATTAACAGGAAAGCTGATAAATTACCTACATCAGAACTAACTAGAAGCAGCTTTAGTCTTGAGTTCCTGACCCACATTAGATGTACTTAGATCCGGAGGCCTCCCACAATCCTAATGTGCGAGAATGCCTGGCTTTAACTGACCACCTTATACGTGATACTGACAGTGTTTTACAAGCACTATGGTGGACATTAACACAACACAACTTGTTAAAGCATTACCTATCTCTCCAGTGGACACGAGATGTCTTTAGTAACGTTATCTCCACGTTACTAGCTGGATGAGAAGCTACCAGAGAGGCACGTGATGCCCTTAGCGATGTAACTGTACATAGCTAGCTGGTACGCGCTTGTCAGCATTACCCCTCCAGTAAGCACGAGATGCTCTCAGTAACGCTAATTCTACGTTACCAGCTGAATATGAAACTACCAATGTAGCACGTGATGCACTTAGCGATGTTATTCTACATAGCTAACGCTGGTATGTACTCGTCACCAGGGGTAAGTCACATTTCTATGATCTTGGCTAAGGAATTGTCAAAAGTGGTTCTATATACTTTTAATTTACAAGCATGAAGGTTGCGAGACAGCCTTACTTAACCTTGCACACTGTCTGTGTGTTATAAACTTGCAAAAGCATTATACTTCCTATAGTGAGTGTGGAATTCTGCCTCGCTAACTAGATTGTTATCAACAAGTACAAGGTACTCTCAACAACATTGATTCTATGTTGCTAACTGGCACATATCTGACATGGTGCGCACATGCTTAGCACGAGATGCTTATAGCATGTTATCTCAATACTACGTGATCTAGCTTTCATATCAAGGATTGCCATTTTTTTTTTTTTTTTTTTTTATCCTTTATTATAAAGAACTCCGTTCTTAATAATTAATTACAATCTAGTCTATAAGACTAATAAGCAATTTAAATCTAACTTAATTTTATACAAATGATGATTATTTTAAAACTTAGAATAGTGTCCTTTGTACTTTACACAAGTCCGTTCCACTTTCTTAGAGTCTGATATGATGATATTATAAACACTTTGTTCATGTGTTATTATGTGTGTCACTGTCACTGTTATTTCTACATTTTTTACACTACACTAAATCAAAAGGTTTTGTTCGTTTTAGTCTTCGCACTATATTCGTTTGGTCTAACAGCTGAATCGCCTCGATGTTCACATGATGATGGAGTCGTTGTTCATGGGCTTCAGCATATTTTTGTATTATCTTGGTGACGGGTTCCATGTTCAGGTCACGATGGAGGTCGTCATTTCTTATATACCAGGGAGCATTAACTATACTCCTGAGTACTTTGTTCTGGAATGTTTGGATGATTTTGATGTTGGTTGGTTTAGTACATCCCCACAGTTGGATGCCATATGTCCATATTGGCATAAGAACATGCTTATATAATAATATTTTGTTGTGTATTGATAGACACGAATCCCGTCCAATCAACCAATACATGTTTTTAAAGCGCATGTCTAGTTCCTGCCTTTTCTTTTTGACGTGCGCTTTCCAGCGCAGTTTCGCGTCAAGCGTTATGCCAAGGTATTTGGCTGTATTTGCGTATGGCACTCGTTGACCATTTATGAAGACTGGGTGGTAGTCACAATTTCTGTTGGTGAAATCAATATGAAGCGACTTTGATTCATTCAATTTGATTCTCCATTTTTGTGCCCAATCATGAACTTTATTTAGAGCGATTTGCACCTTTTCGATTGCTTCCGTATGGCATGATCCTGTCGCCATGATGGCAGTGTCGTCCGCAAAGGTTGCAATTGTATTATTTTCGAGCTCTGGTATATCATACGTGTATAGCAAATAGAGCACTGGTCCCAGCACACTACCTTGGGGCACACCAGCTTTAATTATCTTTAGCTCGGAAAAAGCATCCTCGTGCCTTACTCTAAACATTCTATTTGTAATGTATGATTGCAAGATATCGGCAAAATCATTAGGCAGCATTAGTCTTAGCTTGCACATCAAACCCTCATGCCAAACTCTATCAAAAGCTTGTGCCACGTCTAAGAATACGGTGGAGCAAACTTTTTTATCTTCAAGCGTTCTCTCGATGATGTTGGTAATTCTATGTACTTGGTCTATCGTAGAATGTTTCTCTCTAAAACCAAACTGGTGGTCAGGGATCAAATTATTCTCGCTTATAATCGGTTTTAGGCGTTTTAGAAATATTTTTTCAAACAGCTTTGATAGTATCGGCAACAGGGATATGGGCCTGTATGATGATGCTTCGTGAGGTGGTTTGCCGGGCTTTGCAATCATAATCACTTCAGCAACTTTCCATGGCTCAGGAACATGCTTTAGTACGAATGCAGCATTGATGAGCCTTGTAAGTTTAACAATAGCTTTACGAGGGAGATGTTTTAGGATTTCACCCGTAATAAGGTCATACCCTGGGGATTTCTTTTTTAGGCTTATCATTTGAATTTCCTTTGCAACTTCTTTCGGGGTCACAAGCTTAATTCTTTGATCTTGCAGAATATCGGGAACTTGCAGGTTTTCTACAGACCCGTCACTTGGCTGAAAGGTTTCTTCTAAATGATGTGCAAATCTTAGGGCTTTTTGCTCGTTGCTTATGGCCCACTTTCCATTATCATCTCTGATCGGGGGAATTGATGTGACTGGCCTTTTCAACAACTTTGTTGCTTTCCAAAGAGAGTATTGCGTTGTATGATCACTGCTTAACTGCCGTAGGTTAGTGTTGAGAGCCTCATCTTGAAAGGTTTTTATTGTTCTCTGTAGTCTTTTCGATAGATTATTCAATAGAGTTTTGTCTTTCGGAAATCTAGTTTGCTGCCATATTTTCCTTTGGTTTCTTTTTTCATATAATAGGTCTACAATTTCCTTTGGGTAGTTATTTCCTTTACATTTTTTATTTGACTTTGGTGTGTTGTTCCATGCACATTGTTGGATATCGTTGCCAAACTTGTTTACTTCAAAATCGAGCTGATCTTTGCTTTTTAATGAAGTTTTTAGGTCAATTATATTTTGTAAGTCTATGCTAAAACTCTCCCAATCTGTAAACTTATTTTCCAATGTCAGGTGGTTTTGTCTCAGTAATATTTTGTGACTCAGTTTTAATAATATCGGAGAGTGGTCGGAGTTCATATGATACCCCTCTTCCACACTCAGGTAATTGGTGGATATATTTTTGACAATGAAAAAGTCGATAAGGTCTGGAAGTTTCTGGGGGTCAGTCGGCCAGTATGTAGGTTTTCCAGTACTTATGACCTCACAACGCATGTCATTCACTGCTCTAAAAAGCTGTCTTCCTTTAGTTGAAGTTAGTCTCGATCCCCAATGAGTGTTCTTAGCGTTAAAGTCCCCGCCCAATATAAATCTTGGTCCAAGAAGTCTGAGAAAGTTCACATATTGTTCTTTGTTTATCATGTGTCTTGGGGGAAAGTATGCAGCTGCTACTGTAACATTAAACTTTTTTGTTTTAATTGATACCGCCACAGCTTGCGTGTCCAGCTCCTCGTATTTACTCTGTTCGTAATGACAGATATTTTCTTTAATAATAACTGCACTACCTCCTCGGGCCGTGTTGTTAGGGTGCAGCGAGAGATACACTTTATAACCTTTAAACTGTACAAAAGACTGCTTAGTGAAGTGTGTTTCAGAGATCAAACACACATCAATGTTTTCTGTGTCTAGGACTACTAGCAACTCATGTTGGTGTTGCAGCAGTCCGTTGGAATTCCACGCCATTATTTTAAGTGTGTTATTCATTATTGGTTTTGTACAGTACTTGATTCTAATTTCTCTAGTCTCTTGTCAAATGAGGATATGCACTTCAAGATCTGGTTGAGCTTATCGTCTAGGCTTGATGGTATGCTTGGTTTTACTACTTGTGCATATGAGGCACTTTTGGATGAAGGTGCAGTTATTGTTGTTGTCTGTGCAAACTGCGCACTTTGTTTTGTTGTCTGTTTATCTGAGTTTCTAACAATTTGCTTAACGGCAGTGTTGCTACTTGGATTACTTTTTGCGTGTTTGTTCTTCATCATTTGCATCTCCTTGGCAACTAAACACCCTCTGTAGTTGGCTGGGTGAGGTAAGCCACAGTGGACACACTTAGGTTTTTCTTGTGCTGGTTTTTTACAATCAGCTGTGAGGTGTTTCCCTGTACATTTAACACATCTTGGCTCTTTTGCGCAATACTTCTGTGTATGACCATAAGATTGGCATCTCTTACACTGCGGTATTATTTTTGACGTTTTAAGGGGGTGAATCTCCACTTTACAGCCTAGGATATATTTAATGCCGTATATTTTGTTGAGTTCTTCGTCATTCTTGAACGATAAAATAAACATGTTCAGCGGTTCTTTTGTTCTCCATTTTTAACAAACAAAATATAGCTAATTAAAAGATATCACTGTGTACGAGATACTCAGTAACTTATCTAGCTCTAGGTGGCTTAATTATCCTGCCAAAAACTGATAAATGATATCTATTTTGTAAACTAAAACAATAATGCAAAATTGTGCAATTTTTACAGGCATACATTTAAATACACAAGATACTTTGTAAACATGATTCTGTGATACAATGGCTGACGATAAATGCTACCTCTGGAAACTCTTGATTTCAGATACAAGTGCAATGGGCTAAACCATAATTGGAATAATACAAAGTATTATTCCATGCTCCCATACTTATTCACCCCATTTAGACTGAGGAAACAAGGGATTGAGATATTCCAGAAACAAGCCGTATTGGTTATTACCCCTATCATAGGGAAAGCAGTGACTGACCCTATGCTTATGAAGAACATAAGACAAACACAAATTGTTGATTAACTTGGCTGATGCAGCAAAACCAGCTGGCAATGCCCACTGCCACCAAACTAAAACCAGAACAAAAGTTATATAATCTCTAATTGACATTAACTTTAATTCATCCTATTTGATAAACAAACCGAAACAATCACAAACTTGAGTACACAATGTTTTAGCTACAAACAAAAACAATAAAAACTATTCAATAAATATTAAAACCACAAAGCACAACATTAGTTGATTTACTTACTTTTGTAAATAACAAAATAAAACATCCTTCTACCGGGTTAATAACAGGAATCACACCATTGAAAACCACCACCACAATATCTTATGATGTTTTGGTTTAATCTAATCGGTTGGAATGGACTATGTCGGAAAAATAAATGAACTATTTTTGTCACTGAAAATAAAAATCAATATATATGGTGGACCTCAACAACAACCCGGCTTATATTCCAAAATAACAATTCAAGAAGACCAATACTGGAATAAATGCTGGCAAAGCAGTTATATTCCTCTGATTCTGCTATTGGCTATGGACATAGATAAGAAAATATTTGGTACCTACCAAATTCAACATCTTAACCTCCCAAAGCCATTCTCTGGAAGCTGACCCCAACATAGTTGGGAGAAGGCCGGGTAGATGATGATCCTCTCAATACCGCCAAAGAACTTATTAAATATTGAGATGCATTTACAAACAATACAATAGATAGATCTACAAAGAATTTATCTGAAAAATACATTTGAGTCAGCCCCAAACAAAATAGAAAATTCAGTTTCATTATGAACAAAAAAAAAAAAAAAAAAATCGTCAAGACTGTCTAACCCATCCCGAGCAATAAGAATCCCACCATATCATACTGAAGGAAAATAAAAATAAAAATCCCAGTAATAACTACAAGTATGTTACAAACTGACAACTTGTACACTAATCAATTATAGCTTAGCATATCAAAATAGATAGGTATAATATACCATATTACCTTTATGAAATCATATTATGATTTCATCCTATAGGTACAAGGGTATCACTTAGGACTATCTGGAAGATAACATTACCTACCAAATAACCAATAAAGGGTTAATTACATACACATTTACTAATACTTTTCATACTTGAATAGTCTCTTATCTCTGTTTTACCTACTAAATTACCAGTAGTGCCACTTACAGAAAACAAGGTTTTCTTACAATCTAACTTGACTGTTTATTTGGTAAAATATCAAGACTGCGATAAGACATACCAATAAATACCACTATAAGTGTGTTAAATAGGTAATAGGTAATACGGGCTGGTATCCGCATCTCCACGTCAAAGCGCGTATTTTGCGTACGGGTGGGAAAATCTGTTATTCGATCCACCCCAGCTCCTCAAAGAAGGCCAGCAACGCCTTGGTGTCACTGACAATCTCACGTAGGGTACCTGGGTTACCGAAGTACTTGGCCCTGTATGTGGCGACCACCGGGCAGTTTAACAGCACATGGGCTGCTGTCTCGTCGTCCTCCATGCAAGCTCTGCACAGCGGACTGTCTGTGACTCCTATGACAAAGAGGTGTTTATTAAATGACCCATGGCCAGTTAGGGCAGCTGTAACTGTGCGCAGCTGCTGTTTTGTTAATCGGAGAACCTGTTTCGTGAGGCGGCCGTCGATTGTAGGGAGAGCCTCCTTAGCCTGCCTGCACTCACCGTGGTCCACCCATATTTTGTGATGTTGTTCCCTGGTTCGTTTCCTTACCAGAGAGCGTAGGTACCCGAAGGGGAGTGGCGTGATGGGTTCAGGCCCCACTGGTGCCATGCTCGACCCCCTTCTGGCAAGTTCGTCGGCTGCGTCATTGCCCCGCGAACCGCTGTGTCCCTTGATCCATTGAATGGTTATATTATTGAGGTCACCCACCTGGTTGAGGCGTTGGTGGCACTCGTATATCAGCCCAGAATCAACAGTGTGACTGTTTAGCGCTTGCAGAACAGCCATACTGTCTGAGAGTATTCTTATCGAGTGGTCCTTAACTACCCTGGCCATGATGGCTGAAGCGGCAAGGGATATACCCATGCATTCGGCCTGGAACACTGTGTTATGGACACCCAATGGTGTGGCTATGTGTATGTTGAAGTCCTCCGAGAAGATTCCAGCACCTGTGCCACTACCTGTTTTGGATCCGTCGGTGAAGATTCGCAGCTCTGCGGGGCGCAAACCCTCGCATCTGCGGTCCTCGTGGAGTTGGATTCTGTATTTTTTATCGAAGATAAATTGTTTGGGCACCCGGTCATTTACCGCTTTCGTAATAGGGAACTCATTGTTGAGTCCCTCAAGCAGCGCGGTGTGTTGTGTGACTCTCTTACCCCAGAGATCAATTGCATTAAGACGCACCGCCGCCATTGTCGCTTCCTGCTGTATGAACAGGTGGAGTGGGGGCAGTCCCAGCATGGCTTCGATTGCTGCAGTCGGAGTAGTCCTCATGCAGCCCGTGGTTGCCACGCAGGCTAGTCTTTGCATGCGTTGTAGTTTGTTGCAAGCTGTAACCAGCTGAGTGCGGGGCCACCAAACCACGGCCCCGTACGCGATCATAGGGCGGATCACTGCTGTGTACAGCCACAGTATGATTTTGGGGGATAGGCCCCACTTCTTACCTATCATACTCCTGCACTGCCAGAAGGTAATGCAGGCCCTGTTTAGCTTGTTGTCTACATGACTACTCCAGTTTAACTTACTGTCTAGAATGACCCCGAGGTACTTGACTTCGTTGGCCAACTGAAGTTCAGTATCGAACAGTTTGGGTAGGCGGAAAGGACCTAATGCTCGTTTTTGGGTAAACATGACTAGTTCAGTTTTAGTGGGGTTCACTGACAGTTCAAATTCCCTGCACCAACTTTCTACGATACGTAGTGCTTGCTGAGTGAGGTTACAGATCGTACCCGTCACCTTCCCCGATACAAGGATTGCGAGGTCATCTGCATACCCTATTGTGTAATAGCGGTTGGCATTGAGTTTGGTAATGAGGTCATTAATTACCAGATTCCATAGAAGGGGGGACAGAACCCCTCCCTGGGGGCAGCCTCTGGCTATCATGGCCAACTGCCGCTCACCCTCAAGGCGAACCACCCGTTTGCTTAACATGTTTGTAATCCAGTCCGTAAGTACCTGTTCTACTCCATGTCTGGAGAGGGCGCTTCTGATGCTGGAGAAGTTGGTTTTGTCGAAAGCTCCTTCGATGTCTATAAAAGTACCCAGGCAGGTGCCTTTTTGATGAATCGCGTCCTCTATCTGACTGACCACTAGATGGAGAGCAGATTCGGTCGACTTACCTGAGCTGTATGCGTGTTGATTACCATGTAGCGGTATGTTTTTCAGAGCGCCATCCCTCAGCTCTCTATCCCATAGCCTTTCCAGAGTTTTTAGGAGAAAGGAGGTCAGGCTGATTGGTCGGTGGGATTTGGCGTTTGTGTAGTCGCCCTTACCTGGCTTAGGGATGAATATTACTTTCACTTCCCTCCATCCTTTAGGAACGTATCTAAAGGCCAGGCACGCCCTCATTAAAGGCACCAGTCTTATTGCGACAGAAGCACCCCCCCACTGTAGTAAAGCGGGGAACACTCCATCAGGACCAGCTGCCTTAAAAGGATGGAAGCTCCGGATGGCCCATTGGAGTTTCTCCAACGTGATCACCCTGCGTGCGTAACTCCAGTCAGTGTCAGCTGGTGTTTGGGTTTCATCTTGCCAGTCGATTACCTGCGCGAAGACGCAACCAGGGAAGTGGGTTTCAATTAGGATGCGTCTTGTTTCCTCAGGCGACGACGTGAGTGTGTTATCAGGTTTGCGGAGGGTGGCGGGCCCAGGTGTATTCTGTTGCGCCAGTACTTTCCTTACCCTGTTTGCTTGCTGACAAGATTCAATGCTACCACAGAATTTGCGCCATCCCGAGGTGCTCCTGAATCTGATGCATTTTTTGTAGCTAGATTTGGCCGCGTAGTAGTTATCCCAGTCCTCATCCGCACATGTGTTCATGGCTCTATTCAGAGCTGTTCTTACCTTGCTGCGCTTGCGCTCCAGATCAGCGCCCCACCAGGGTTGTTTACCCGGTATGTTGCGCGGCGTGGTCTCTGGGCAGGCGGTTTTGTAGCTGTCTATGATTGATTCTGTAAGATGGCTTACTTGTGCCTCAATCTGTGTCGTGTCCGCATATGTCACCGGATCGCTTAGCATCGCTAGCTTGGAATCAAGGCTGCGTGTGTAGGTGGCACGATCCGTTTTACGCGGATAACGCCGTGGTGGTATCGATGGAACACAGACCTGAATGTCGAAGCGGATCCACCTGTGATCGGAGCAGGAGGCCTCCTTGGAGACCTGCCACCCAGTGGTGATTTCCGCCACGCCCTCTGATGCCAGAGTGAGATCTATGATGGTGCGGCTTCGCCTGGTTACGAATGTTGGTTCGGAGCCAGTGTTTAGTAGGGATAGGTTAGTCGAGAATAAGTAGTCAACCAAAGCCTTACCCCTCTCGTTTTGCGTGTCCATACCCCACAGTTGGTGGTGAGCATTGGCATCGGCCCCGACGACAACCTCAAACCCGCAGCTCTCGCAATGGTTCACGAGGCGGGCGAGTCCGTTAGGAGGCGGCGCCTCCGCTTCGGGCATATAGACCGAGGCGAAAACGATCACCATCTCTGTGGCATCGTCGCGCTGTATAAGCAGCCTAGCTGCAGAGATATCTCTGCAACAGAAGTCAGTTAAGAGCTGTGTTTTAAGGTTACCTGTGACATAGATGCACGATCTGGGATGATCATGATCTGAGGTGACTAGGAGCTTACCGCCAAGATTGGAGAGTCCTTGTATGCGACCCGCCCTAATCCACGGCTCCTGTATTAAGGCAATGGCCGTGTGTTGTACCTCCAGCCACTTGCGAAGCTGAGCCGTCGCGGTCTGACTGTGGTGGAGGTTTGCTTGGAGGACTCTACAGACCGACGAAAGGGACGCCATCACTGGTCGAACCCTCGTCGTCCCCCCCTATAAGTGTGTTTAAATGTTTGGGCTTGAAAACTAATAATGCTATTTTTTAGGCTTGATTATTAAGTTTTATTTTTTCACTTTAAACAAACCTTGAAACACCAGTACTAAAAAAAAAAAGTGCTAGTAAACTTAGTCGCATTATTTAACATTACGCCCGGACTTCCCGAAGGGCTGGGCAGAAATGGGTGATCTTATTAACATTACGCCTGGACTTCCCGAAGGGCTGGGCAGAAATGGGTGATCTTATTCAAAGCTTATAAAATCAAAATACCTAATTAAACATTTGATTGCCAACTACTAGTCTACATATTTAACAGTAGATTTAAATGATAATTGCAGCACTAAAGTGAAATTATCAAGGAAACAAAAAAAAAAGGAGGGGGGGAGAACATTGTGAGGACAACGTAGGTATTGATGGATTGTGAGTAGAACATGAACAAGATAAGGTATAATACAATAAATGTAGGTACTATGAATGAATTATCTACAAATTGCTTTACTCTAAAACTCTCCATCTGCTCACCAAGTGCACATCATAACAAGTTCAATTATACAACTCCCTCACTTAAAAATGCAACTCATTACACAATCCCAATTTTGGACATATTATGAGGTCAAGGAAAAGAGTTTATATCTTTATACTTCTAAAATGAATTTAGTCTCGATTAGCTCTAAACTCGTCAAGTAATTACTGCTAGCAGAATATGTGAAACTTATATGGAAATTAGTATTGTTGAGGAAAAACCCTAAGCATCTGAAATAGACCCTTTCACCTCAAATTTGTTCAAACCTCTCTCCTATCCAGGGCATAATATACTGCCCTTATTAATTGGTGCTTACAAGTTAAAAGCCTATTCCGTATTTGAAATTCAGTTTCCAAAATACCTTTAATAACTAAAGTTATGGAAAACTAGTCCATCCAAAAATGAAATGAAACCATATCATAAAGTATATACTTACCTAAACGGAAATAACATCAACTGATCACAAGAATTTGACCAAAAAATCCTACTAGATTTTTCAAAAAAAACAAAAAAACACTAAGTTTGTCTGTCAGTACAATTTAGGTACAATACAATTCCACAAATGCTTACCAAAAATACCTCTCTGCTTACAACATTCAGGGGCTAAAAGATCCTGTTACACCCTATGAAAGTTTAACTACTAAGGACTTCACAGCCATGGTGCCTCTTATTCAGATCACTAGATAACTGACATTCTTTAAAATACCCTAATGATAATCTTTACAATTCATCTTCTAGACTCACTGAGCTCGACACTTACCTTGACAGCAAGATGTAATGTGCAACTCAATACTCACTGAGCACAACATTGAGCACAACAGTATCCCAAATAATTTAACTATTTACAGACAGATCTGAGAATGCTATTCTCAGTCATGGAAACATTTAAAGTAACATCATAACATTACGCCTTGTTTCCCCGAATGGTTGGGCAAGGTGTCCCTGTAGCAGGTTCACCCAGTTTTACACTTTTAAAGTATTCATATCATAATATCCTCCTGGTATATTAATTCAGAACAACTTTATAAAATTTGTATAAACACAAGCTGGGTTAAATGTGGTAGGAAGTGAAAGTGATACTAATAATTCACCTCCCATAGCACAAAACATACAGTAGCTCAACTTAGTGCTGGCATCAATTGAAGTAGACACAGTGCCAACCAACATTGTGTTGATGATTATACCTCATTACTGATGAAAAATAGTTAAACACTATTAATTAAGCAACGTTATTAAGAATTTATTTAAAATAGATACGCCAAAAGCATATATATTCTACATTAAATATTAAATGTTAACAGTTATGGACTTATATACATACCAATTACAGATGTACATGACATTCACATAAAACAAAGCAACCTTCTTAAATTACATAAAATTAAAATATTGTATTCAGAAAGAATGATAAAAGTTCATAATAAATCAGAATATGCCGTAACTTATTAACTAACTAAATTATTGCAGACAACTCTGAACATCTACTTTGTTTAACGAATTATATTTCAGATCGCCGTGAAGTAAAATTGGGAATCAAACGAGCTTACCTGTTAAGCGAAGTCTTGATTCTAATTTTACGAACGGCGATCTGAAATATAATTACCCACCCGCCACTAGCTAATAGCCCCAAAGCTGCAATAATTAGGCTACTTAATTCACTTATTTTTCCAGGAAAACTTAGTGAATGTAAGTATGCGGAACTACTCTGTACAGAAAACAGAGCTTGTTCTCCATCATAAGGATCTCTAAAATTAGTGACATTCCTGCGTGTGTTGCCACCGGGGACGATAATTCTATTTAAAAAAAAATATAAATTTATAATATTTTATGTCTAAACGAACGCGATGTCTACGCTGTGCATAAGAATTACTACTTTGTTTAACGAATTATATTTCAGATCGCCGTTCGTAAAGTTAGAATCAAGACTTCGCTTAACAGGTAAGCTCGTTTGATTCCCAATTATTTTTTATTTTAAATGTATAAGTTTTCTTACAAAATGTAGGTACGTACTTACATAAGTAATATAGCAATTGATAAAGTACAATAAAGACATCATAAAGCACTTACCTTTTTCGAAATATTATCTTTGAAAACCACAATCATGGGGTCTCAACTCGAACAAATTATAATTAGTCTTGAAAAAAATTCATAGATGGCAGCATAGGCAACAATTATGAAATTAACAATCATTAAAAACTGATAAACGTCTGAATTTGGCTGGAGTAAGATAATTAAAAATCTAAACTTCCTTATTTAATGCTGATTTATCCATTTAAACTCATAAATCACGTATTTCCAACAAAAATGATAAGTGAAACCTTTTACTTGAATTCGAACCCTAATGATGAAGTTAATCATGAGCTCTTTGCAATAGATGGCGTTTTACTCAATTTGTCATCACATACTGTATAAACGTTTAGTAGGAAAATCAAACAACATATTTTTATAATCTAGTACCTACTTTACAAAGGAATAAAGGAATTGAAAGAAATCTACTAACATGTTTTTGGCAAATACCTACCTTCTTAAGTATATTTTTTTTCATTTTACCAATACCTTTCTAAAACTTTCTATAAAAAACCGACGAAGTGCGAGTCGGACTCGCGCACGAAGGGTTCCGTATCTATACTAAAGTGACACAAAACTATTTTTAGTTTGACAGTACTAAGATGGCACCGAGTTATTAATTTAGTGAAAATGGCAATTTTGCTATTCTGAAATTGACGTTTTCACCTAAAATTTTGATTGTCTAACTATAAATTTGACTATTTTTAATAGCGATTAAAAAGGTGTAGAATAAAATTAGCTGTCAGGAACATTATAGATGCATATTCACACCAACATTGGAGATGTTAGTGTGAATTCTTCAGGTGCAATTTTTTTTTTTTCTGTTCTTTTGCTAATATCTCGAAAGTCGTGTGTCCTATCGAAAAAATAATGAAAATTTCGACCCCCTTTATGAAAGCATTTTCCATACAAAAAGTGAAAAAAAAATACACGTCGAGGCTGCCCTGCCTGCGCGCATACGGCTCTAAAAAAAAAATCACGGGTTAGGTTAGACGTGGAATCGTGATTGTCAAATTCGATTTTGGTTGTGTGTGAAATTATTTTTAAATTTAGAAATTTTTTGCAGAATAGTTTAAGATTCTCATAGCCAAAAGCAAGGAATTTTTGTAAAAGTTTAGTTAGTTTAATTCGGTGTACAGATAATCGGCACCATTAAGCTTTAAAAAGCTAATTTTTATTACATTCAAGTGTCCCTCCCCTCACCTTGCCAGCTAAATGGTTGGTTTATAAGATAAAAGATCACAGGAGGAGTATTTATAACGAAATTAAAAGGAAAACTATCACAGCTAAGTAGGCTCTATAAGTTACCGGGTAATTATCAACCAACTTAAATTTGCGGTTGCAAAAACATGTTCTTCCATTCATTCCGTATGGGAGAACATGTTTTTCAACTACAAAGTTTGTTCTTGGGATACCAACTTACCAACTACGGAACCCTTCATTATGCGTGGTCCAACACGTACTTGGCCGGTTTTATTTGATATTTTTAAAAACATTAAGCCGTCGTTCGCACGGACATAATTAAATCGCGGCGGGATTTTATCGCGCACTGGATTTACAACTCTCGGTGTTGAACCGAGCGCTCAGAATCCAACGCGGGACACACTCGTCCCAGCGCGTTGAAAAAACACAATTGGATTTTCAACTCTCGGTATCTCGGCAGAGCGTTGAAAATCAAGTGCACGAAAAATAATCGCCGCAATTTTATTACATCAGTGCGAACGTGGGCTTACTGCCAAAATGAGTTCGGACGAAGAATGCGTGATTTCAGTTTTAGGGTTTTATCAATAGTAGATTTGGTAACGAGGCGATGAAAATCTAGATTTAGCATTGAAATACAAAAAAATACATAAAGAGGCATTCACTGCCGCGTAAAAATTGCTAGCTCACTCACAAAAATGAAACTATTCCGCCAACACGAGATGTTTTTGTTGTATTGTTATTATACTTGTCCTTGAACGTACCGTGCGATGTGTGAATGCCATAAGTATCTAAGTCGACTTCTAGATGGCGTTATAAAACTACAGTCTCTGGCAATTTGTGAGTCGCTGATGCTGCCATCTGTTGAAAAAATGGAGGAAGAAAAATAGCCAGCTCAATAGCCAGACTTAGGGAGGTATCATTTCTTTGTATGGGATTGGGTATCTGTACTAGTATTATATCTGTGCCACAATGTAATAAATGTCGAGACAACAATCAAACTTGCATCGGTTTTCTTGTTATTTGAACAGAGAAGTCTATAAAAGTGCTGCAGTGCTTCCATCTAGTTTCGTATTACTAGTACCTGGGCCGGACGATAGATGACGTTACTTTGTATAGGAGATAGTGAAATATCGGAAATTAGGCAACCATCCGATATTCGGGTCTCTTCCTTATGCCATGGTCATGTTGAGAGAATGAATGAAAAGTGACTAACAAAAGGCATTTACAAGGCAGATGTGATTGGAAACGCCGGGAGGGGACGCCCTAGGAAGACATAAATAGTGACCTTATTGGGTAACGTTTTTCAGAAAGGTCGTGGGTAGTACTCGCAACCGGCGTGCCTATATGACCACTGAACTACCACTACCTCTTAGCAGTATTATTTTAATATTACTTCAGTGGGGGAAAGAGATGGATCTACACGTCCTGTATAGCTTTTAATCTCTTTAAATAAAAAACAGATTTAATTCAAATTCGAATACATTATTTTAATACATGTAGCTGTAAAAGCATGCTTTACTTTTAGAATCATAAAAGCTATGTAAACACTACTACTACTAACCGCGCCTGACATTTTCGCGTTAGCTTAGCAATATTACTAATGTTGCTAACAGGAAACTGTCAGGTGCTCTTTTAAGGCTCTTTCAAACAGGCGCGACACGCGACGCGACACAAAGACACCGCTCGTCGCGCGACGAGCGGTGTCTTTGTGTCGCGTGGCGTGTCGCGCCTGTTTGAAAGAGCCTTTAAACGACCAGAAACCACGAATTACTTGGGCAGTTCTTGGTTTCTTTTTTCAGGTAGTATGTTCTCTAAGAGCCCAAGGCTCTTTGTTTTAACACACTGTAGGTCTAGAGAGCAAGCGCACACTCAGTGTAATACATAAGTACCTATTATAAAACGTAACGTAGGGACCGCCCTACATAGTGACGCTATCTGTACAAGGTATTTCATAGTGGGGCAAACGTCCACAGAAAAACTCGCCACCTCCTTTAAAGCACGTTAATTTATTGACGGTGATATTTTAATACTTAAGTTGTCATAAAAAACTACATAACTTTGTCATACCACAATATGTTTTTATTACCCGGTTCTCTCAGCCACTGCGCCGATATTGCGGTATTTATGTATTTATCCCAAATTATCTTTTACAGGCGCAAAGAATGGATTATAGCTTGCAAAAGAACAGATTTAATGGATAAACCCCCAACTTTTTTCAAACACAAATATGTGTGCGGTTTGCATTTTTTGCGATTTGCTGCCCCTTCTTTACATTGGACAGGCACTTGGCGAGATTCCTGCACACAGACATGGGAAGCTATAGAATTCTTAGGCACTACTCCAGATATAAGTGAATTACGTGCTATACCTGATCTTAAAAAGATGGAAGTTAGAACATCCCATACACAGACTGAAGAATTTATTCCCTGTGCTAATCATAACCTAGACGATATGAAAGAAAATGATATCACTATAAAATCTGAAAGTATAAAAAATGAAACAGAACTGACAGAAGAAGAAACAGACGAATCTGTACAAATATCAAAAGATAGTGAACAAGAATCAGTGGATGAAACTTCCAAAATGTCCATTGATGAGTTTACACAGCTAAGCGAAAGACTTGAAAACCAAATACGTGAAGAACTAAAAACGGAAAACATAATACAGACATCAAAAAACGAAAACATACCACAGACATCAAAAAAGGAAGCTAATTCTAAAGCGTATTGCATTACGTTCCACAAAGGAATTCAAACTGATGATGTAATTATTTATAAGATCCCCAAAAATAATAAATGTTTTCAGCAATGTTTACGATGTGGCAAAAACGCAAGTAGGCTAGCGCCAAAGAAAGAAAAACCTGATCACCTCGTTACACTTGAAGATTTTGAAACTGCTTGTGAACGGTTCCTAACTCCCGAATTTTGCGCTACTGTTAAAAATCAGATTCAGATAGAAAATCAGATTAATCAGATGCATAAAAAAAAACTGAAAAGAAAAACGTCATTGCAGGATGTTTAAGAAAGTTACCAATTTTTAAAGTCTTATAAATATAATTATTCCAACAATTGTTTATTGTTAAAACGGTAACACCAATTACATTAATTAACATAGAGATTGAAACAGGTACTTATAGTAAACAAAAATATTTCAAATACTAACATAATAATAGAGGATAACCTAGGATACTTACTCTCGCAAAACATCAGACATACACACATAGTTCTACTCCATAATCCATTCATCAGCAAACAGATCACATTCAGGATTGGTGGTGAGGAGGAGGAGGATTGTGAAGACTAAGATATTAATTAGTACATAGTATTCAATTATTAATAAATTTGTTAGTGTTAAGAGTGGCCCAATAACCACACCGAGTGATGTTTGATTATTAATAAAAATAAAATATTAAATTCTTAGAAGTTTATTTCATTTTGTGACATCTAAAACACCCGCCAAAGGTGTCACTTTAACGATTAGGTTTCAAAATGTCAAAGTTTTTTTTTTACTTTGAGTGTTTTTTAACCCCCGACGGAAACACGGAAAAATACGTACAGCTGCGCAGATTTAAGCGACTCACGTGTCGATCGTAGCGTGTCTACTAAGTAATAAGTATACATATAAAGTTGAAAAAGCAGGAAATAAAAATTAAATAAAAAATCCCCCGATACAGAAACAAGCGTCGTTGCGTCGGGGGAGGGCGAACAAAAATATATTTTCTACTATAGCATGACGCGACGACGGTTGTTTAAATTATTTTTTCTGATAGAAAAACCCAATAACACTGACCCGACCTGGGTATCGAAACCAGGACCTCATACAGCATGCTCAGTAGTAGCGTTAGCGACCACTAGATCAACGAAGCATAAAAGTTAAATTAAAAATTTATAAAACCCCCCACACAAACAAAATCCTTTAAAAATTAGCAAAATAAAATGTATTGGCCCTGTAAACTCAGTAGCAGCCCGGATTCTGGATTTGTGCCTGGTTGATGGCAATAGGCTCGCCCTCTATTACGTGGGACTTAAACATAACTGGCGAAATGCGAATGTAGGTAGGAACTATAGATATGAAGGTACACCTCTGCCTAGCCCTTCGAGAAAAACAGGTGTGGTGTTATGTTATGAGTGTTATCTTTGAACTGGCATAGTGTGGACATCGATGAGTACATCGCTGATAATTCACTGAATTTCAGCCCTACTATCACTAGCAAGCTGGCTAATATGTTTGCCACGAGCCATACTTTTCTCATGACTATAGGTAGGTACTTACCTCGGTTACTACTTCAGATCGTGCTAATTATGAGAGAAGAACTTCAAATTCAAAATATTTTATTTCACATAAACCTACAAGGGCATTTATTTTCATAAGTGCCTTTGTAGGTTGACCAATTGGAACTGCAATTGGAACTGTACACGGGTGCACGGTTCCAAATGGTCGTTTCCTATGAAGAAGAGTCGGCAAGAAACTACACGGTGACTCTAAAAAAAAAAAAAGATTTTTAAAATGTTTTCAAATTACAGTGTTAATAGGTATGAGAGGACAGTGTAGGCCTTTCCACAAGTAAAGGCGGTACTTAACAAAATAGAAAATGGTCTACAAATCTACAGTAGAGTCAAGTAGGAGAACCGTCCAAGATTTTTCAGTTGTTTTCAGACGGTTCTTCTACTTGACTCCACTCGAGCTGCTGCTCGGAGTCTGGATTTGTGCCCAGTTGATGGCAATAGGCTCGCCCCCTATTACATGGGACTCAAAGATAACTGGCGAAATGTGGGTGGACACCTTTACAACCCTTCGGGGACTTTTCTTTTTGTACAGACGTGATGTTATGTTATGTAAGTAGAAGAACTTAACTCTATTAGGTATTGGTGCGATAGTTTCTGTTCAGGTAAGCTGCAACCTGGCATCGGTACGTACCACTACGTCTTCAGTACTCTACCAGAAGCTGGTCAACGGCAAGCGCGGGCAGCCCTCTAAATAAACATAGGGCAGAAATGTGTCAAACGCCATATTTGTTTTTCAGGTGGAAGTTAACTGACGATTAAAAAATTGGCTCTTAATTGTTGGCCCAAGCAACTGGCGCATTATGGGCTTATGTGCTCTTTTTAGCTTGTCGATGGTAATCTAAATCAGCGGTTCTCAAACTTTCTTAGCGACGGACCCCTTTTGGAAAACGAAATATTTGACGGGGCCCTAAAATTGTCTATGCGACTTCTCCTAAGGGAATGACCACACTTATCGAAGCGGAATCTGCTAGGGCTTGAGCGGGTCAGAAAGAGCTTTATGTCGTGTTCGTCTGAATCGAAACGAGGCGAATGACGTCTTTTTCGCCATTGCATAGATGTATCTAGAGAGCAAATTCACTATACTCTTACCTCATTCTAATAAAGTATAAATTAGAATGATAAAGTTGTATAAAACTCACGACATCATTGTAATTTATACTTTATTACAATGAAGTAAGAGTCAAATTGCAATGACTTACTTAGCATTTACGTAAAAAAGTCGTTAATGTG
Organism: Omphaloscelis lunosa; assembly: GCA_916610215.1. Classification (NCBI taxonomy): domain Eukaryota; kingdom Metazoa; phylum Arthropoda; class Insecta; order Lepidoptera; family Noctuidae; genus Omphaloscelis; species Omphaloscelis lunosa. Next base: position 9,303,597 of record OU744255.1, read on the forward strand.
CTCCTTCAGAAGGAGGCGTATTGCTCTCTCTGACCGGCTCAAGCCGATTCCGCGTTGATAAGTGCGCTCACTCCGTAACTTGTTCATATTCAGACCAGTGAAATTCACCAAAATAACGCGCCGTTTGGTGATATTTCCACGTCCTAATTTTTTCGCAATAATATTTGTTTCTAGCTACATGCAATCTAGTATGCTAGTTCTAGTAGGTATCTAAATACTTACGCGTCCTGTCAGCCCGTCCGATGTGAGCCCATTTAAGTATATGAAGAGTTCTAGGTAAAACGCTTTCAAACTTTGAAATTGCTTAGACCCAGCACGTAAATTTAGTAGGTAGCTACCTACCAACCTAATGTAGTATGTACTCCATGTCTCTGTAAACTTTTTAAATTTTTGCCAAAGCTTTTCAGTCGTAAAATTCGAAATAGGTATCTACCTAAAAGACAGACTCTAGAATGATAATAAAATCAAATCAATCCAATCTGCCAAGCCTATGTTGGGGCTATGTAATGTTGGGATCGACTTCCAGTCGAACCAGATGCAGCTGAATACCAGTATTTTACATGGAGTGACTGCCTATCTAAACACCACGACCCAGTTACTGGGTAAAACGATACCGATAGTTTGCCTTAAATATAGAAAGGTTTACGTTCACCGATTTCTTATGCACATTTCAGTTTTTTTTTTTTTATATTCATTGTTGAGAAAATATCAAAAAACATTCAAAATGCTTTCTTTATTTTTTGTCGTTGTTCGAGTGGTTAGTGACTAACCTGGTGTCAAGAGTTTTTGTGGCAACCATGAGCCTCTAACTTAGCTTCACATGCCGTCGAGAAATATCACATTATTATCATATCATATTACTACACTACTGTAGGTACAGGTAGTAGGTATAACCCTTTTTTTGGAGCGGGAGGGCGTGTCAGACTCTTACTGACTATACTCACCCGTGTTCCTTCAGTTGCCTGTACCTATTGCCTGGGGCCACGGTATTCCTTTCGGACTTTTCCGCAACCCCGGCAGAGTAGGTATAACCCTAAAGTAGTTTTCAAGATATACTGCTATGTAGGTATATTGAGAAACAGTTTGATTAAATTTTGATAATCCCCTCAGCCCTAAGGCTAGGTAGAGCGACGATCTTCGCTGGGTGGTTGGTAGCAGCTGGGTCTTCTTGTTTTCGTGTGGTTAGTGACTATCCTGGTGTCAGAGTTTTAAAGCCGCCCAAGGGCCTCTGAGTTGGCTTGACATGCCGTCGAGAAATATCTGTTAGGTATGCCGGTTTCCTCACGATGATTTCCTTAACCGTTTTTGAAGCAAGTGATAGTTATACAATACGCACATGAATCCGAAAAGTCAGAGGTGCGTGCTTTGGGTTTGAACTTGAGACCTGTGACTTGCAGACTGACGGACACACCACTAGGCTATCAGCAGCAGTAGCAGCAGGATGAGAGTTGCTGGGAACCGAGTTGAAAGGCGAGCAATTGGAGGGGCCTGTGTCGAGCAGTGGACTGCCGAAGGCTGATGATGAAAAGCCAGTTGATTTACAAGAGCTACCGACCAAATCATAGCCGTAAGTACGTCAAAGTCAAAGTCATAAATATAATCATAATAAGCTTATAATGTTTCTACTGCTGGGACACATGCCTCCTCTCGGTGAGAGGGAGTGGGCTGTAATCCACCACGCGGGCCCAGTGCGGGTTGGTAAATGTCACATGTCTCTTTTTGGTTCTAGGACATGCCGGTTTCCTCACGATGTTTTCCTTCACCGTTCTGAGAGTAGTAGTGATGGAATTAAATAAACAAAGTCATATAATTTATTACAATTAGGCTCATAAAAAGCACTTTTGATTCTAGTCGCCCTCCTTCCAAAAGATAGTTTTCGTATGGAGAAGAATGGGCAAGAAACTCCACCGTTAGGTACTCTTTTAAAATATTTTACATTATTTTGTATACATTAAATATATAATTATATGTGAAGACGATGCAACCGGAATAAGATTACTATACCACAATAGGTAAAAATAATTAAAAATGAAGCAATGACAGAAAATTTAATTTTGTGATGGATACACGGTGCTCACATATTTACAAGCATTGTAAAAGTACCTATACGATATTCCTAAACATTTTACAAGTAAAGGCTCTTTCAAACAGAGGCGACACGCGACGCGACACAAAGACACCGCTCGTCGCGCGACGAGCGGTGTCTTTGTGTCGCGCCTGTTTTAAAGAGGCTTAATACTAATAAGTCAGTGTGTGAGTTCAAATAATCACAGATTGTAAAATTATAGAATTTTTAAATTGTAGAATTAAGAAATTATAAAATTATTTTAGTATGTACGTAGGTACCTATCTAACTGAAATTGTAAATAACATCTATGAGTTTTTAAATAAATCCCAAGCAAACGAAGTCACGCACAGAACATATTTATTTTCTTCATAATACTTTTACAATTCATATAGACATATCTACTTAAGTTCACGCAAGGGCAAAAGTCGTTGAAAAATATTTTAAATAGATGTTGACTCTGTCCGACTCCCAAATATTTAATTTCAAATCTAATCTATTCTGTAAAAATTTTACCGAACAAACTCAAGTGAAGTGAGCTGTTATCCAGGGATTGTCACATAAAGATTGTCACAGAGTGTATAGTTGATAGTTTTAAAGTTAATTTTGCTAGATTTTGTGTATGAACAAGCGCTTCTCGCCATCAAACTGGAAAGTTTGGCGAGTAACACAGACTGTAGAAACAATAAATAATGTACCTATGTTTGAGAATAATAATAAAAAATAAAAACTATTGACAGCTCACTTCAACTAAGTTTTCTCTGTGAGATTTTTACAGAATAATTCGGAGTATCTGCTTACAACAACGTACACTACATAATTAATGAAGTATTTGAAATAATTGAGTCATATATTTCCCATATTTTTTATCTAATCTGTCTATTTCTACTATAGTAAAGTTCAGTAGGTTTTAATTTTTAATTTCTCTGTTACGAATGTCATCTGCCGCTTTACGCATGCGCGATGCTAGCACCCTTTCTGTTGAGCCAGTTTATTCCGAAACGCTCCTGAAAGCGGACTGGGGTGTTTCGACTTTCGAGTAACGAGATTCTCACGTAACTACGACTCCGAATAAATTCGTATTCAAAAATAGAACATACTGTTTAGTGACGTAAATAAAATAAAAATGTGAATAAAGTGATTATTTACTGTGTGACTGACTGTTGTGTTTTTGTGTTCAAAGTTTGAGATGGTATAAAACTTTTAAAACTGGTAAGTTCATTGTTATAAATTAACTTATGTAGGTATATAGGTACATTATAATTATTTTGTACGGTGTATTTATGTAGAACTAAATACAATTTTATAAAACTTTTTTAACTGTAGGCACTATTACTTGAGAACAGCTTTTGAATTAAATAAAATGGAGGAATTAAACGTTCTAATCTTATTTCCACATGAATTCAACATTCATTTCCTTTTAATATTGTGGGTACCTACTTACTTTTGTAATTAATTGAGTTGATATTTTCAATAGACGTATAATTGGTTTATTCTGAATTAAAGTGATATGTACATAAATAACAACTTATAACTAATTAATAAATAAAAATAACAGCATAATATCCTAACTAAAACTATTACTAAACTAAAATATGGTGTCGAAAAATTCATCTGCATCGCTGTCGACTGGCAACATTGCCACATTATATCGCAATGCTTATCTTATTGAGATTATTGATTAGTATAAGTGAGGTGATGTGAATATGTAATTAAATTTTTGTGAGTTAATCGCGTCGTAACAATAATTATGTTTATCATAAATTCAGGCAAGTATACCGTCTATGCAATCATAATAAGGGTTTTAATATCTCGGAAAAGAAAAAGCTAACTAATAGACCAACGTATTTTTACCTAATAAAGCGTTAGACATTAAAAATCCTGCGTGTTTTAGGTTATCAGGCATTTAAACTTGACGTTACGTAGGTATAAACAGCAATACCTTTTGGAAGGGGCGACTAGAAACAATTCAATTATTTTTTTTGTAATTTTTACATTCAAAAGTGCCTTATAAGTGCCCGTTTAAAATAAATTATTTGACTTTGACTTACATAATATAATATGGCCTGACCAAGATTATAGGTATCTGTACTTTAAGTTTTTTCGGTTTCTTCCTAAATTAGTCGGTTAGAAAACACCGAACTCATCTAGAAAATAATTTATGGACTGGAGCGGAGCGAGGCAGCGGAGCGGAGAAATGTGCCAATATTAACCAATAGAATCTTAACTCCGCTCCTATTGGTTAATATTGGCACATTTCTCCGCTCCGCTCCTGTGGACAAGCAGCCCTAAAATGTTTTTTTTTCGAACCAATACATATAAATAAATATAAATTATCATCATTTACGAAAACTCCTAACCATAGAACTATCATGAAACATTCCTTCCAATTACCGGAAAAAAAATGAAACGTCATGACATAACGGTTAATTGCCGTAAAATGTTAAAAAGGGCCTGATTTATTACTGTAGTAAAAATAAAATAAAACTTAATGTCGAATTTCAGCTGAAAGTCGTTATGATTGCTGCGTTAAGGTTATGATGGAAAATATTTTTTTTACTTTTAACGATTTTAGTTTTACCTAATTGACCGACTGCGAAAAGGAGGTTGTTTTCTATTCATCAGTAGATAGTATTATTCAACTGTCTAAGAAAGAGGGTGGGTAATGTTCTTTAATTTTTTACGAAAAATTACCGAACGTAGTACCTAGCTATTGATGCAAAATTGTGTAAAAATGAACTAAATAAGAACGTTAACGAACAAAACAGCTTAATTTTGTCTTTAGCGGCTTTTTTTTAATACACAACAAATCCTACAATGAATAGATATATAGTATAATAGGTATTTATATCATGGGTACCCTAAACATCAGTAAAAGTAAATGGCTGTTAGTCGATTGCATCCCTTTGTGCTAATTACCCCATTCTCCCACACTTACTCTCTTGTCAAGCGAGGTAATTAAAGCTATAAATCGCTTTAACCGTTCTTTGTAGCTGTTAATTATATGCTCATGATCAGCAGTGATCGTTTATGGGTAGAAATGTATGTGGATGTAATAGGCCTCTTTACATTATTATCATGGGCGTCGCCGCGCCGGCAGGTTTAAGGGTCTTAGCCTTTATTTTCAAAGCGGTGCATCTTCAGCTCCACGAAGCGAGCTCGATTATTTTTGCGGTTCACCTCGGATATGTTAGGTTATCATTTGTGCATTCATATAAAGAGTAACTTTGTGTACTTATGGTCATACCACATATCAACTCGGAAAGGGATCGTCACCATATCGCTGCGGTTCGTGAGCTTGTCCCGAGGCGAGGCGATTACGTTACGATTCGGAGTTTCATACAAAAATTACTGAATGGCTCGAGTTGATACGTGACGAAACCTTTCCTAAAAGCTCTAATAAAAAAGAGGTTTTTCTATCTCGCATCAAATAGGATATGTTTTATTTTGTCCATTCATACAGAAAGAGGACTAACTGTGTCGACATATACTAAGAAGCTTAAGAATTAAGATAGAGCGAAGCAAGCTCGATATTGTTAGCACCCCGCCTAGAGCCGATTCGGTTTTCGGAAATAGATGTTCGGTATTTTGTTGACTAATGCACAGAAGCTTCAGAATTCGCGCCCATGATTATTATTTATAAACCTTATATTGAAGATACGAGTAAGTATTATCATGTTGTATATTGAATAATTAAGTTAAATAAGAGCCAAAGTAGTAAACGTCATGTTTTTTATTTTTTGTGACAATCAGAAAAACACAATGTCAATACGAAATTAGATTATTAAGAATAATAAATACAAACAAGTATTTAATGCATACTTTGAGTATTTACTACATACCCCCACTTAATCGAAATAATCTAAGATCTATAAGCGAGACATTAAGATTTAAAGAAGCCTATAATTAACTAAATCCCATACCCTTAACACATCTTAAATGTGATACACGTCCTAGGGCTTTTGTCAAAATGTCAGCGCTCATATCATGCGTCTGAATGTACCGTAAGTCCACAATATTCTTAGATACAATCTCTCTAATATAATGATGTTTTGTATCTATGTGCTTAGTCCTATTATGGTGAATAGGGTTTGACGCCAGCTTTTGCGCCCCTTGACAGTCGTTATAAATAATAACTTGTCCTACCTTGCCACTAATTTCTTGCAAGAGTCTGCGCAAAAAGACAACTTCTCTGGTTACGGCACTCAGTGACATATACTCAGCCTCGGTTGAAGATAATGCAACCGTTGGCTGTTTCTTTGACTCCCAAGAGATTGGTCCTCCAGCCAATTTCACAAAATAGCCTGTATACGAACGGCGGTCAATTGTGCAGTTAGCCCAATCGGCATCAGCGTATGCAGAGATATATTCACCAGTCTTCCTGTAGACAATGGAATAATCTATAGTACCCTTAAGATACTGAAGTACACGCTTCGCTGCTGTCCAGTGCGTTTTGTCATAAGTCGTATTAAACTGACTCAAATAACTGGTAGCAAACGCTATATCTGGCCTAGTATTAACAGCGAGGTACATCAAGCAGCCAATCAAGTTCTGATAAGGATAATCAGGTTTCTCACCAATTCCAGGTTCCAACTTACTGCTCGCTAAAGGTGTATCAAACGTTTTACACTGTTGCATTTTAAAACGTTTTAATAAATCGAGTAAAAAAGTTTTTTGGTTTATTTCAATTATCCCATTATCGTATTTTACATTTAGAGATAGGAAATAATTTAGATTTCCCAGATCTTTTATACCGAAAAATTGTCTCAAGTCATGTTTGACTTTGTTCAAGTCATCTTTGTGCAACAAGACAATGTCATCGACATAGACAGCTAGTATAACTAGTTCAGACGAACCAAAAAGTTTCGTATATACACATGACTCTGAGGAGGTCCTACTGAAACCCAAACTTTTAAGAGTTTCGTCGAGCTTTTTATTCCAAGCTCGCGAAGCTTGCTTCAACCCATAGATGGATTTCTTCAGAAGACAAACTTTTCCATCTTCTTGTGTAAATCCAGGAGGCTGTAGCATGAACACTTCTTCCTCTAGATTGCCATTAAGAAATGCTGTGTCCACGTCCAAATGCTTTAGCTTATATTCGTTCTCAACGGCAAAAGCTAACAGCATACGTAAGGATGAATTCCTCACCACAGGAGAGAATGTTTCATAATAATCCACTCCTGCCTCCTGACTGTAACCTCTAGCTACAAGTCTTGCTTTATACTTTACAGAATTTCCTAAAGCATCTCGTTTCAATTTGTAGACCCATTTACAAGGAATAACTTTCTTATTTTCAGGTCTATTGACTAAAATCCAAGTTTTTCTTTCTATTAAGGAATTATACTCGTCTTGCATCGCAGCAATCCAACTATCTTTATCTTCTGCGTGCATGGCTTCTGAGTAGCTAGATGGATCTTCATTTATTACCTCTTCCGTACAGGTCTTGTATAACAAGAAATCTGGTTTCTTCCGTTCTCTCATTGGATAGCGACGTTCTTCCACTGACTCACCGAGGACACTGTTGCTTTGTTCTACTTCTACATCTGAAGCATCATGAAAACGATCAGGGGAAACGTCCGGAACATCCATGGAAGTGCTTGCTGTAGGAACATCCAAATTAACTATCTGTTCAACAGCATTGCAAGGATCAGTGCTAAATCGTAGTGGAACTACTGTTTCTTCTTGGCTTCTAGAAGAATCTGAATTTTCTTTTAAACTTGTAAAAGAATTTTCAAAAAATACTGCGTCCCTCGCTTTAACTAAGCGACGTGGGCATTCAGAACTACGAAAGAAGTAACTGTGGATATCATCAGCATATCCTACAAAAATGTGCTCCGTAGATTTGACATCAAGCTTCTTTCTTTGACAATTGGGGACATGAACCATCGCTCGACAGCCAAAAACTCTTAAATGCGAGAGGTTTGGTTTATTCCCATACCACATTTCAAAAGGAGTTTTATTTTCGAGTGCACGATGAGGAGACCTGTTTTTCAAATAAGCAGCAGTTTGAACTGCATCTTGCCAATATACTTTGGAAAGTTTACCTTCAGTAAGCATACAGCGCGCCTTTTCAACCAGTGTGCGATTTACACGTTCAGCTACGCCATTAGATTGAGGGCTATAAGGAGCTGTCGTTTCATGCTTAATTCCTTTTGAAGTCAAATAGTCTCTCATACCTTGGTTCACAAACTCAGTCCCGTTATCTGTTCTGAAAATTTTAATTTTTGCTTCCTTCTGCCTTTCAACTGCATTCTGAAATTCACAGAATTTATCTTTTACTTGAGTTTTCGACGAGATAAAGAAAGGAAAAATCGCTCTCGAAAAATCATCAATAAAAACCAAAAGATATTTGTTTCCCTGAAAAGAATCGTGTGACATCGGACCACACAGGTCCGCATGAATTAGTTCCAACAAAGCTGTTCCTCTTTTAAATGGAATTGCTTTGAATGGTTTTCTTGACTGCTTGCCTTCCAAGCAATGTATACATGGTTCATTGTCCACCTTATCATAAGACACACCTATAGCCTCACCTTTTCTAAGTTTATCCAGACCTATTCGGCAAAGGTGTCCTAAACGCCTATGCCAAAGTCTGCAATCTGACGTATCAAGGAGCGCATTAGAGGCAATTCTCTTAGGAACATTTACAGTACAATTTAAAGTGTACAGCCCACTACTTACAGAACCACGTAAAAGAGCCTTTCCAGTACAAGAAAAATTTTCATAAAAAATACAACCATTTTTATCAAAAACTACATGTAAACCGTTTTCACAAGCTTTCCTAACAGAGAGTAAATTACAATTCAGGTCAGGCACGGCAACAACACCAGTCATTGTTCCTTCACAATCTTTAGTAGAAAAAGAAATATTACCTATACCTCTGCAACTTATCTTCTCTCCATTTGCAACCGTTACAGTATCATTACTACCTGCTTCATTATTCAACCTTACGTTCTCTAGGTAATCAATATTATGGCACATGTGGTTGGTCGCTCCAGTATCAATGAAAAAAGTGGTACTCTCTCCTTCTACACCATTGAGTGCTGTCTTCAGAGTAACATTTTTTACGTGCTTGTCCTTCTCGTCCTTCCTTATAGGACAATCGGGCCTTTTATGACCTGGTTCACCGCATCCATAGCATTTGATAATTCTTTTCTTCTTACTATTATTGGAAGAAATTTTACCTTGAGAAGATTTCAGAGCGGAAGTCGTCGGTTTGTTCTCCGGAGCTTGAACGTCTACGGTTTTCGAGAACTCATTCAATAGCTTACTTTTCACCAATTCACTTGTGATTTTTAAGTTGGAGTTTTCCAGAGCCATAACTAAGGGATCGTAGCGAGGTCCTAAACCTCCGAGCATAATCGCTGCCAAACTTTCATCATCAATCTTCTTCCCGATGTCTGCTAAATCTTGCGAAGTAGCTACGATTGCGCCAATATAACGCTCAACATCATTATCGAAGTCTGACAAGTTATATCTATACAGCCTTCGCTCCAGGGCCAATTTTCTGCCCATTCCCTTATCTTCAAAAGCATCTTTAAGAGCATCCCATGCTTGCCTGGCAGTCTCAGCGCTCCGAACATGTGCGATTGCGCCTCCGTCGATTGTCAAACAAATCTTGGTTAAAGCTTTCTGATCCCTTTTATTTGCATCAGAGGGCTTCTCACCTGAGTAACCTTCTATGGTTTCCCATAAATCCTCATGCATCAAATACATACGCATTTTGAATTTCCAGATGCCATAGCCGGCTCTTTCGCACAACGGTTTTATCGATATACCAGCAGGTCCACACGACATTTTTCTACTTTTTTACTTCGTGCTGATAACGAATGTTGTATATTGAATAATTAAGTTAAATAAGAGCCAAAGTAGTAAACGTCATGTTTTTTATTTTTTGTGACAATCAGAAAAACACAATGTCAATACGAAATTAGATTATTAAGAATAATAAATACAAACAAGTATTTAATGCATACTTTGAGTATTTACTACATATCAACACTAATATTATAAAGAGAAAAGATTTATATTTTTGTTTGTAATGTTACTCAAAAACTACTGGAGTGATTTTAAAATTCTTTCACCAGTAGAATGCTTTATTAGTATCAATGAATAACGTAGGCTTTAATTTATAACGATATCACGCGGGTGAACCCGCTGGCGGAAGCTAGTGGCAAATAATTTAATTAATGTTTTGTGTTTTTTTATGTTAATTAGGTACTTTGCATACTATTGTATAGAATCAAATTCTTCTAACTGTACAGACAGCTATGCTGCTCGGGAGTTTGTTGCGCCACTTAGCGATGGGTTGTAACTGGTTAAACACGATATCTGTTATCACTGTTACTGTAACACAAAAATAGATCCATATATCTGTTATTAAATAACAGCCTGTTATTTTTGTACGGACGATAAATACATATTGAAATTTCAATTGAATAGCTTCTTTGTTTCTTTTAGTTTTAAGGTTTTTTTTATAATAGTCTTCTCTTTTTAGCATAGTTTAACCGCTTTTGTAAGAGTGAGAAGTAAACATATTTCGAAGCAAATAATAGGTTTTTCTCTTTTTGGCAAGGGTTATTCCTTAATGGGGAAGAGACAGAAATTGATAACTTTGCAATATTCCTTCTTTGTATGAGTGTGTATGTAACAGTCGTGGTAATAGTCTTTGACGGTCTTTTATTTTAAATAACAGATAAGCTATATTGTTAGTAACAATTGTTATCTGTTATTTTTTAATATTTGTTATTTCTATCTGTTACGATAAATACGCCACTTCGTCTTCCCAGATAAAGCACTAGGAAGTGGTGAAGGGTGGGCGTTTTGAGGGACTGTCTTATGTAATATAGACTTTCAAAAAATGCAAATTCTCAGCCTAATTTGAATAAATTACTATTGATTTTGAATTTGGTTTGATAATGAAACATGTCTTAAAGATTTGTGCCAAGGTACTTATTTATTTGTTTATTCATGTATACCTAACTAATATTATTGTACTTAGGTAATTGAGAAAAATTCATACAGACGGCAGAGCAGAAAGGTGCCGCTTTGAATGAATTTTGGAATGTAAAGGTATTCCTGAGCTAACTAGGGGCTAAATAGTTTATAATTTGATGAATAGAATAAATACCTACTTATGGGCTAATAGTTTTAAATTGGCTTTCATACTTTATAGCCGCTACAAGGGGTATCGTGTTATCCAGTAACTGGGTTGTGAGGTCAGATAGGCAGTGGCTCCATGTAAAATACTATGGTATTCTGGTATAGTTGGGAAAAGGCTAGAAATATTGATTCACTTTACAGCCAAGTAGACTTCGAATGCAATTAATAGGTAGGTCGAAAAAAAAAGCTGGCGTTTTATACAAAAAAAAAAAAAAAAAAATTGGCATAAAGGCCGATATAAAAAAAACCTAAAGTTTCTACATTGTACCCGCTGTCAATTTATCTAGTGACCGTGAACAAAGTTAAGCTCATCCCTTTTGTAACGTCTAATCGAGAGGATCGATTAGTTTCCGCATAATCGATCATGTGGCGACTAGAACTCGACTATGTCGATACTCGATAGATATTTTTAGATTATTACTCTATTTTTACTAGATTTAAGCCGAACAATTTTGTATGAAAATGTTAGGAATTTTTCGAAGAAAATTTTTAATATGGGGTTGCAGTGTGTTACTATTTCATTTTAATTTTATATTGTAAATTCTGGGTAGGTATATAAAAGGTATTAATTAAAATATGGATTGATAGGTTCGATACATATTTTAAATATCATAGTTAGAGTTATTTAAGATACTTATATAAGTACTTACGTATATTTTATTATTGACTGGATTTTTAGAAGCATGGATTTGGGGAGATAGATTCGTATTCGTACCTAGTAATGTTCGGTCTAAAATTATAATTTCTTCGAACAAAGATTTTCTAAACTATTCTAGCTAAATACGACGTTATTCTTGCCTCTCCAAAGATCTAATTTTCTAAGCGTGACACCTACATTTTGTTTCTACAAAAAAGTCGCGACAAATTTTGCTTTAGCTACTAGCTTACACTAGCTTTTGCACGCGGCTTCGCCTGCATGGAGGTCAGAAAATTATCTCATTTGAACGCGCTGCTGGGATAAAAGTATTCTATGTCCTAATCTAGGTTATGGTCTATCCGTGTCTCAAATTTCATCCAAATTCTTTCAGCCGTTAATGAGGTGTGAAAATGAAATATAAAGCTTCTTATTTATTCCCTACAGATTGTACAATCCTCTCTTAATATCATACATGTGAAAGTAATTTTTTATGTGTATCTGTCATGACTGACAGACAGATATAAAGAGTACAACGAGTACTATGAAATTTCATTCGAAAGTATTCGCATGGAATTTCGTAGGGAATGAGTAGGAATCTTTATACTTCTTTTTTTCATTATGACGTATACAAACAGGAGATGCGGATAGGTAACTTTAATCATTTTTGATTTTGGAGTAGTTTAAAAACTAGTTTCTTGTTTTTTTTTTTGTGAGGTCTGTGATGAGCCAAGACGGTTGTGTTTTTTGTACTTCACTGTTTAATTTTTTAAATTAATATAGGTTGGTAGTTTTATTTAGTAGAATACTGACTCTTTTATTTGTTAAAATGCAAATTCAAGCTCCTTGAAATAAGCCTACGTGTGGGCACATTGGACAAGTTAAATCAAGTCCACAATGTCCTCTGTTTTGGTACACCGCTTATTAATGAACCTGTCAGTCCCCTTTGCTTTCCTAATAACTAACAGTTGGACGACAACACTAAACGCACCAAGCTATCTCAAAACGGTTAAGGAAAACATTCTCAGGATTTATTGCATGAAAATTACAGATGATATGACAGCTTATTGTGACAGAGAATAATTTTAGAGTATTTCTATTTTCTTAATTTCTTCGGAAAACTTCGTGTTTCGTCAGTCGTCGGATTTCTATCCGTTGCCCTTTGCACTTGGCGAAGACCGGACGCTCTCAATCGACTTGGAAGTATATAGAGTTGTTAATACTCTTTTAACTTAATGCAATTTATTTAAAAAATAAGAGGAAAGCTGCTAAAGTCGGCAGGCACGGCGGATAGGAAAATAGTTTTACAGCTCTATATAGTTCACATTGAAATCAAAACAAAACAAAAATAATGTACTTAGTTCTGAATTCAAATTATTATACGCGATAAATCTAATAATTGTTGGACATGGAAATTAGCATTCGTTTGTATTCGGAAGTGCGATGATTCCCGAGGGACATTAAGAAAATTAACATTAAACTCTTATTTTACTGGATAATTAATGGTTTGCAAAATATTTGTACGTTTGGTTGTTACATTTTGATTGGTTTCTTTGAGTACTTTCGATAACCAACCAACCATAGACGGTAACAGCTGATATACGCGGTCTTTTTTGTAGGTAGATATTATAAGTATTATGTATGTTTGTGAAGGTCAAAATCATTAGTGTAATAAAGCTAAAAACACAATGATGGTGGATAATCCCAAGTTAAACCTATAATTAAAAATTTACCTGAATTTGAATAGGGGTTTTTATAGTAGTTAGGTAGCAGTGATAGCCTAGTATAGTTCTCGAGTTAGAACGAAAAGTCAGAGGTACGTGACTTGGGTTCCAAGGCACGCACCTCTGTTTTTTCGGATTCATGTGCGTATTTCTCTTGCTTCAAAAACGCTCAAGGAAAACATCGTGAGGAAACCGGCATGCCTGAGAGATAAGAAGTCAAATCAGAGGCCCATGGGCGGCTTTAAAACTCTGAGACCAGGTTAGTCACTAACCACACGAAAAATAAATAATAGTACCTATTTAGTAAGAATAGAGGAGTCACAGACAACAAATACATTCAAATATTATCGTCATCTGCCTAGATTTTTCTTTCTTTTTGGGGTCGGCTTCCAAACTTACCAGATGCAGCTGACTGCTGAATACCAGTATTTTACATGTTCCATGTTTCACCCAGTTACTGGGTATCACGATACTGGTGAGACTGGTAATTCCCTTGGTAATCAAATGATGAAAGTTAAAAGCGAAGAGCGTAGATACCTAATAACTTCAGCAACGTAGAAGTTTGTGGTATCAATTCAAAATAATCTCCAGTTTAATTTTACCTCTTTATTGTAATATATTTATTTAAACACGTAAGATAAGATAAGATTATCATTTATTTGTTCAAACATGAGTACAAAATATATAACACAAATTGTCAGCATGCAAGAGGTCTTAAAAGTAGAGATAAACACAGATCAACACGTTTGCCTTAAACAATGGCATACAAATATTAATAAAAAAAGGTATAGCTACTGTCACTACGAGTCTAATTATTTAAAAATGTCATATTATAAATCTTTAAAAATAATAAATTAGTAAAACATGGTCAAAATTTCTCATCTAATAACTCATTTAAATTATAATAAGCTTTATCTGCTAGAAAATTTGTAACTTTCTTTTTAAACGCTACGTCACTTAACTGCTTCCAGTTTTTAAGAGCCCATACTACCTCAGCTCAAATTCGCTTCTTTTTGCCTCGCTCGCACCATACTGCTCGTGGACTGAGTGAGAGCGAGACGGAGTGTGGTACTAGCGGTTTAGAGGCGCAAATAATTTAGGTAATTCCTTTTTACGGCGAAAATAATGGTAATTAAAAAAGAAAAAAAAAACATAGTAGCTGCTTTATAGTTAGTTCAGTTATTATGCAAAGTTTAATGATCTAATTTGAAGTATTTTTTTTAAACCAGCGGTTTATAGTTCGGTTTGGAGGTAACTTTGGAGTTTCTTTCTATGGAGAAAATTTTATGGAATCATGTTTTCGTATAACATAGTACATAACATTAATCCTTAACTTTAACATATATTTATTTCAAAAATAATGCTGCAGTATTTTCGATATAACGAAGGATCATGCTAAGCCATTTGAGGTAGTATAGGCCCTTAAGCAGTTTATTATAAATTTTTGAAGCCATGTAAAAGACACTTTTCCGCATAAGTGCCGTTCTATACCTACTGATGTAGATAAATTTGTTTGTTATTGTTATTGTTATTGTCACGCCACTTACAAGGAAATCGATCTGCCATGCGAGAAATGAGGTGAGGGTTGGATCTTAAGAACATAGCATTTTCTAATATACCTATAGAGTGAAGGTAATGTCAATATTTTGAATTTTTTTTTTTAAATAAGGCTTGCAACTCTGACGTGGTCTTTAGTTTGAACATCGACCTAATGCAATGCTTTTGAGTTTTTAATATAAGTTTCCGGTCAGTCGAGTTACCCCTAATAGATAACACCGTATCTTAAAATGCACTCCATCAAGCCGTAGTATGCGGTGAGCAAAGCATCTACACCAATTACTGCTGCCAGTTTGTACAGAGCATATCGACATCTTAGAGTAAAAACCTCGTAAGTGTAAAAGAAGTAACTTTTCAGGAGGAAGAAAAAACTGCGTGCTGTAAATTTTTGTACGACGTCTTTTATGTTCGCAGTTCTGGATACAAAAGCGGGTGAAATTTCCATATTAATTCATTTAAAAAAAACATAAAAGACGCCGTACGAAAACTTTACAGCACGCAGTTTTTTTTTTCCATCCCGTCGCGAGCGTTCACCTAGTTTTAATTAGCATAGTTGAATAACCCCTGGCTGGAGGTTTTAAGTGTAGTAGCTTAAGGCACCCACAGGGAAGTCCGGTTAAGTAGTCATGATCTCAGAGGTCAACTACGAGATGCCGTACTTATTTTCTTACTGATAGTCTCTTTATGTCTCTTCCAATTTAATTTCTTGTCAACAGTAAGTCCTAAAAAAATTGTTGTATCAACTTCGTCAATGTTATTATTATTATAGTTTATGTCTAGATTGATATATAATGTCAAGGAGCGTTGACTGAAGTGCATGATTTTAGTCTTATTAAAATTTATTTTAATTTCTTTATTATTTAACCATTCTATAATTGTAATTAGCGATTTATATGTGTCTCGATTTTTACACGCAATTGTCACTACACTGTCATCGGCAAAGAGGCTCATAGGTTGTTCTGTATTTTCGTATATACATGATTTAAAAACTAACAGGCTTAAAATAATAATAATAATATTTACAACTATATAAAAGGGGTGGGGGGGTATAATCATAGGGCATCATAACATTCGTCCGCATCGCTGTCAACGGGAAAAGTGCCCCAATGGCTGGCAACATTGCCACGTTGTATGACGATGCTGATTCTTTGGCCAAAGAATAGGCCAGCCCTCTGGTCACGTGAAGATTGTAATATTGAATAAAATTGATCCTAGATTACAATGGCACGTAACTGTGACGATTTAATTACAAAACGATCATCGGTAGGTTTCAAGAACTCGACCCTTTTACTATTGGATGCCTTTTGATATTTCAGCAAAAAGATAACACGTTTTCTGTGTGATCCTTTATTCTTTAACTAGCTTCTGCACGCGACTTCGTACACGTGAAATGGCGGCCGTCCTCGGCCCACTGCGTCGTATCGCATCGTCCGCCATCGCTATTACTTCGTTTTCGCTTAGTGTTCTTTCTGACTTTTTCTTTTTTTCTGCTCATAAGGGTCGTCGTGTGATGTTAAGAAGAGTTGAGTAAGAATTGGGCTATCAAATGCAAAAATAATTTTTGCAATCCGACTGGTAGATCTGGTAAAAAAAAAAAAAAAATCAAGCTCTGCTCTTTACTCTGTTATTATCAGAAAACCCGCGAAATTTCGTTTTTTTTATAGCACCTTTTAAACGTCATGAGTTGAAAAAAATATCATATACTTAAATATCAAATATCATAAAATATTTGGCCTAGGTCGGGAGGCGTGAGAATTAATTCGCTGATACAATGTATAATACATAGATAGTTTTAAGTGGATCACGAAAATTCTCCGAAGTAACCCACGAATTTAAGAGGAGGCTCCCTAAATTGTATGTTAATTTGCATTAATATTCTGAAAAAATCACACATACAATCAAAATGGAACTTTAGTATATGATTTATTGGACCTTTTTCTTTCCAATTAAAAGACAGTTACATAATTGGAACATTTTCGCTCGATCCATTTTTTATTCGAAAATCATGTCTTTTTTAAAGATTATTTGAAACAAAGACAAGATTACTCGGCTTTTATGTCTAAAATAATCATTGACAGTAAGGAAATATAGTTTATTATCCAAATATAGGATATTTTTCCTCTCGATCAATTATTACTTTAGTTATAGACGAAATAAGAATTGAGACTTACGACATTTAGTTCAGTGCTTGAACACGACCAAAGAGCGCACGCGATATGCAACTTTATTACTGATGTGTTAGCGTTTAGCACAAAGTGGAGTGGTGGGGTGCATTGGGGCGGAGTTTGCGTGGAAATTGTGTTTGGAGTGCCTGGTCTTAATATTATATGTGTTAGATGTGGTCTTTGTGAAAGGAAAATTCAAAGAAGAACTATATGCTACATGCCTATAAGCGTATTTCAAGCAGTATTTCTAGAATACTGTGGTGCTGTTTGTTTGAAGGGTATAGGTTGAGCACAGGTCGGTGAGCACATGCCCGTTTAAGGCACCTATCTTCTTTTGTTTTGACGGATTATTTATTTAAATAGCACTTAATTAGCTATAGCATTAATAAGATAAGTACTTATTACGTTGCTGGATAATCTACTAAATGATTTTTATTTCAATAAGTATAAAAATGTATTATCACTGAACATGGCTTTTTGAGCCTGTAAAATTGATTGCTGTTGATTGTTGGTGTTTTTTTTGTGATAACAACAGTAATTAATTGATGTTGAAATTATAAGGTATTATTTATTTATTTATATATACTTTATTGTACACCACAAAAATACATAACTAAAAATAAATCAAACACTACAAAATATACAATGGGCGGCCTTATCGCTTTCCGCGATCTCTTCCAGGCAACCTTGAAAGACAGGCAGGTATTCTTATTTATAAAATCATATCTGGTATGCAACCATACATACAATTATATTACTATCAAATTTAGTCAGTATAAGATTATTCTAGTAGTTATTATTACAGTTAAATATTAAGACTATTTAAATGTATCGAATCAGAGATAATTATGGCAACACTTTTCTATGACATTTTTTGACGTTTGACAGCGAAGTCAAATAGATTCATTCGCTGTTCGATGCTGAACCGAACACTCGACAGGAAAATAAATCCGTTTATATCAATATAATCATCGTTTTATTTGAGAGATAAAGAGTAGATCCTTTAAAATTCAGCACTTGTGTTTTGGCTCGTAGGTATAGTACAAGGGCATGAATCGTGAGGACAAACTGACACTGCGCAGTAGTTAAGTTTTCGGTCTGTTTGGCGGAATGAAGAAGCCGGGGGGCGTTGAGCTGCACGCGATTGGTTCGTCAGTCGATGCTCGTCGTCTATTGGACCTCTTACGTGTCATTCGGCTACTGTCATTGGCCGAAATCGTAAGATGCGCGAGCTGTGCTCAAGACTAGTGCCCCGACCTGTATGTGGGTAATAAAAATATTTTTCTGTGCTTTTAATCTGAACTAAACATAACATAACATCACGTGTGTATTCCTCGAAGGGTTGGGAAGAAGTGTACCGATAGTACATCCACATTTCGCCAGTTATGTTTAAGTCCCATGTAATAGGAAGCGATTCTATTGCCATCTACCGGGCAAAAATTTAGACTCATGGCTGCTACTGAGAAATTTCACAGATTGAACCAATAATCTAAATTAATATTGTAAAAAGAGAAAAGCTTTGATTTTTGTAGCTATGTTTGTTTGCTATCTTCGCTTTCACGCTAAAACGGCTGAACGGTTTGGGATGATGAATTTCGCACATGGGTAGACCATGACCTGAGTTAAGACATAGGTTTTTGAAGTGAAAACTTCTTTAGCGGCGTAGTGCACTTTTTTACTTTTTTTATAATGGGAAAAAAATGTTAAACTCGCGTCAGGACACGTGACCTGATCGAAAATTCGTAAGACGGTTAAAAAGACATCAACGCGTTGATTACCGCGGTGCCGATTTTTTTTCAAGTTTTCACTTCTGTCGGCGGAATGCCACTGTTTTTTTTTTATCCCGATATTCCTAGGGGGTCGAGACTTATACGGGTGAAACCACGGGGCGTAGTTAGTAAATAATATATTTTTTTTTTTTAGACAAAGTCCATTACCCCCCTCCCCCCATTCAATTTTCCTTGCTTTTAGGTACATAGTCTATTTAATGGACAAAATGAAGCATTTCTCTTCTACTCGAGTACCTACATTAATAATATCTATATTTTTTCTCTTCACGATTCTTTTTAGCCGAAAATTATGCGATTATAACAATTTTGGTAAGGCTTTGGTCTCTTATTTTATGCTCGCGACGTCCGACTTCAGCGTCAACGTTCATTTCGACGTCTGAACGTAACAAGACGCCGACGTCGTCGTGTGGAAGAGACCACACGGGAACATTTCTATAGTAAGCATCGTGATGCGGCGTACGGCGTGACGCTGTAAGCGGCCGACGGCGTTTATAGGAGACCAAAGCCTAAGCGTACCTATATCTACATAGGCAGGCTCGTCATTTTTCAACTCACTGACTTGTTTCTTTCAAGTTATGACGACTAATTCCATCACATGTCCTATTGGTCAACCTTTGTTTTTTAGACTAAAGAATTTTCAAAAAAAAGGAAGTATTTTTCTGTTATTTTTGTAGACACCATTTGATATTCTGCAGAACTGAAATAGTCCGCGTAGATATTTATTCACATGTCGTCCATAAAAGGGTCAGGGTTCTGACTAAATAGGTAAGTACCTATCTATAATAGGTTCATGACATGCCCAGTGGTTTGTCAAACGATTTCCGTGGACAAAATTAATGGGGGAAATTCTGAGCGCGTTGCTTTGGTGTCGGCCACGCAAAAACTTTCCCTCGTTTACTTTGTTTTTGCTCTGTGTCCCACACAGGCAATTATCGTGGGGACTAATGTATATTTCGTTCGCGCCTATAATCAGTGGGTACTGCGTAAAATAAATTGTAATGCCTTTATTTTCTCATCAACCCTTTTTTCCAGCTGAAACAAGAAGAAATAAAATTTCTGCCGTATGTTTCGGTAATTTTAGTATGCTGTTTTATGTGAAACTTAATTACTAATTACTTACATTTTTATAGGTACTTAAAATCCACGCTTTAATTTCATGTTTTAAAAACTCTTTTCTCTGATAAACTTAGCAATTCAATCTGTGATGTAAAATCGCGAAAAGTAAACGATTTTCATAATACTTCGCCACCAAAAGCTGTTAAAACTTGACGAAAAACGAGCGCAATTCACGAACAAAGTCATAAAAATAAGTTACATCCCAAGTGCATAATAAGTAATAACATTACAAATAACCTTTCTTAACATAATTTCGTTTATTTCCCCCTCTTCAATCTGTGAACGACCATCTTCGCGATTACTTCCTTCCCATTGATGTTATGACAAAGAAAAATCTTCCACACAGAACAGTGGTTTTGACGCGGGATCATTTGTGGGCAAAATGTCTTGGCATCTTAACAATCTGCACAATTGTTACGTAACCCCAAGGGGTACGTTGCCTGAATTTTCATGGAAAAGAT
This sequence comes from Omphaloscelis lunosa, assembly GCA_916610215.1. NCBI lineage: Eukaryota > Metazoa > Arthropoda > Insecta > Lepidoptera > Noctuidae > Omphaloscelis > Omphaloscelis lunosa. The sequence goes on from OU744255.1 coordinate 9,324,268, forward strand.
AAGTAGGGTGTTGTAAATGTAAAATGGTAAGACTACTGCAATCTGGGGACAAATAAATTTAATTGGTAAACGGGGCTTTGCTGCTATTGAATTTTTTATACTTTTGTGGCGTGTTTGGAATTATAGTTACAGTTGGCGTCAACAGATGGTGTTGTGTGTTTCAAAAAGTGCACAGTGCTGCGTTTTTGTTGCGAAATGTAAAAATTCTACGCCTTATCGTATACGTATCTATCGTGAAATAAATTCGGAAGTTGTTGTAGTTTTACCTTTTATAACAATTTTATGGAGACTTCTTAAACCAAGTAAGACTACTTACTTTATTGACATCTAATATTTTGTTAAAATTGGACTGTTTTGTCAGCAAATCTAGTAATTGGAATATCCAATACTCTCAATTTGTACATAGTCAATAGAGTATGTATTTTTAGATAAAATCTTTGGCGACGAATTGTGGTTTATGAAATTCAGGATTGGACTATATTATTTTATAACATGGCTGGTACAAATTTCACTCTGCGCCCGGCACCGGTGGCGGACGGTCGTGTTGCGCTGCGCTGCTGTGTACAAGAGTTCCCGACATTCCGGCTCAAGCGTTCCTTGGTGGTTCCCGAGTCGTCTCCGTAGTCACCCGACTACCATCACGTCTATTAATTGGGGTCTTTTTCAAGACACAATTAATATCGACTTTCTTTAAGATTGTCGTTCAAAACATTCGTCGAGGCAATTTTGGCCCCTTCCGGGCAAAACCACAGTTTCGTGGTCCTCGGTGGATACCTTACGGTGCCAACGAAACCGAGGGGGTGTTGACCCAATCACACCCGCCGATCCCCTTCAGGGTTAGGCAGTCAATTGGCCGGGTCCCAGTGTTCGGCCTTGGGGGGTCTCCTAGTCGGCACTGGTGACAGTTTTGCCTCCACAGCGACTCACCTAGCGTGGTCGGGTATATCGATACCCTTCACACTAGACTGGATAGGACCCCGTTGCACAATAAGATAGGCAACGGGCAAAAGCAAGCTTAGGGCTCATCCATAGGCACACATCCTCCCTGTCTACACCCGACAGGGAGGGATTACACATCCCCGGCATACCCACCGGGGAGTTAGGATTATTAGGAAGTTAGGAAAGATTTCCGCGTAAAGTCTCTCTCTCCCCCGTCAGTATGAAGGACCCGGTAAAGTGCCTAGCGCTCTTTATCAAGTTCTTCCAGGGTGTTCTCGAAGAAGAGCCCGCCCTGAAGACCAAGTATGGAGCTCGGTTCGCCAAGCTCCAAGCTGAGTCTGAGTCCCAGACATGTCCCTCTGACAATAGCATCGCTAACTTTAGCGATGCCCTAGAAACCCCCCCGGCTACAGAGCCATCCCGACCCCTTAGTCCGTCAGAGTCAATGGACACTGATGCTCCCATCAGCGCCGCTTCCTCAAAGCGGCCCACTACCCCGTACCCCTATGGTTCGGACGACGACGAAGCAGAGTCCGCCGCTTCTTCTTCTTCCTCATCCTCCTCCCAATCCGACGATGGTTTCACAACCGTCCAAGGAAAGGGCAGGAAGAGGAAGAACAAGAAGCAGAGCTCGACCCAAGCCAGCAAGGTCGTTGCGCTTGAGGACTTAGACTCTGCTCCCTCGTCACCCGCACCTGTGGTACCGTCTATTAAAATCACCCTCGCTACCCCCGCGACTTGCGCTATAGTAGCTTCCCCCTCCACCTCTCTTCCGATTACGTCATCCGCTAGCTGCGCTACAGTAGCTTCCCCCTCCACCGTTCGTCCGATTGCGTCATCCTCCGCGAAGGACACCCCCGCGCCTAACGCCAAAAAGATCCCTCTCCCGCCACCCTTGTTCATTCAGGACAAGGCGAAGTGGACCGACATATCGAAATGGTGTGTCGACCACAAAATAAACTTCTCTAGCGCCCGAAATACCCAACAGGGTATCAAAGTCTCCGTCCCTACGTCACGCGACTATAGGGAACTAACCCGACTTCTGAGAATGAGAGGTGTGTCATACCACACCTACTCACTCCCAGAGGAAAAGCAGATCCGCGTAGTAATAAAACGTATCCCACGCGAAATCCCAGCATCTGATATTCTTGATGACCTTCAGTCACAGAAAGTCCCCGTAGATGAGGTCCATCGCATGCACCGCTCTAGAGGCGGAGAGTCATACGACATGGTCCTTGTCATCTGCCCGCCCGTAGAGGGCCACCACCCGATCTTCCAAATTCGTTCCCTGTGCAAGCTCACAGGGTTCGAAATTGAGAAACCCCATAAGAGTGGCATTGTCGGTCAATGCCACCGCTGCCAGCTTTATGGTCACTCGCAAAGGAACTGCCATGCTACACCTAGATGCGTCAAGTGCCTAGGTGAGCACGGCACTTCCGATTGCCCCCGTCCAAAGGATCGTTCCCTTTGTACCGACCTCCCCAGCTGCGTTCTATGCGGCAAACAAGGCCACCCGGCCAACTACCGCGGTTGCCCCAAAGCCCCTAAGGCCTCTTCTCCCAAACTGGCCAAGCGTTTCGACGCCCGCCAGCAAAGGGAAGCTCCCTCCTCTTATAGGATTCCCTCATCCCATTTGCCCCAACGACTAAGCCCTCAGAGGCCTAGTCCGTGGAGTTACCTCCACCACCAGCAGTCTTTCCCTGCCATGGTGCCCTCTCAATTTGTAAATTTCCCTCCCCCTCCCCCCGCTCCCCTCCCCCGCCTTATGGATCCCCGAATTCGCGCCGCCGCGCCACCCGCGCCCCCTGCGCCCTCTGCAACCCCTGCGCCCTCTGCGCCTCCGGCGCCCGCCGCGCCCCCCGCGAAACCCACGTCCGCTCCTAAAGCTACGCGTCCCTCTCAATCCACTTCCGTGGCTAGCCCCAACGTCTCCGTTGACTCGTTCAACGTAATTACGTCAACCTTCTTGGCCTTCGTCTCCCCTCGCGCAAAGACAATGGCCAACGAAATCCTTGCGGCTCATGGTAATCTCCTCCAGATCCAGGCCATCTACAATGCGTATCCCGATATTACGCAAGCCCTAACCTCCCTCGCTACTAAACCCCATTATGGATAATACGGTCTTAGCTAGGTTCAAACCGCGATCCCTAATAATAGGCTACTTCAATGCAAACGGCATTAAAAATCAACGCGAAGAGATAGCGGCGTTTCTCCGCGATCATCAAATAGATGTTCTCTTAGTCCAAGAGACTTTCCTAAAACCTTGCAATCGTAACCCATCAATAGCCAACTACCGGATAGTTCGCAACGATAGGTCACGATGCCATAGAGGAGGTACCCTGATTTACTACAAAAAGCAGCTTCACTGCATTCCAATTGACCCTCCTCCCCTCTCACGATTAGAAGTTTCGGCCTGCCGCCTAGGCATGTCAGGCCACGAGCCGATCACTCTCGTGTCGGTCTATCTCCCCCCCGCTAATACTTCGGAGAATTTCCAACTCCTCTCTGACGACCTCTCGATTCTACTCACTATGAGTAACTCGCTCATTTTAGCGGGCGATTTCAATGCCAAACATCCCTCCTGGAATAGTTCGGTAACCACCACAAGAGGCCGACACTTGTTCGACCTGTCCCACTCCCTGACCTTTGATGTCATCGCTCCGATGACTCCCACTCACTTTCCGGTTAACGTAAATCACGCCCCTGATATCTTAGATGTGGCGCTCCTTAAGAACGTCAACCTAAGACTAGACTCAATAGAAACTGTAAATGAGCTCGACTCTGATCACCGTCCGGTAGTCATGAGATTAGACCCCCGCATAGGTCTCCGCGACCCCAACGCTCCCCCTATCACTAAGAGGATCACGGACTGGAAGAAAGTAAGCACCCAGCTGAAATCCAACACGTCCCCTCAGTTAGACTCTATTCCCGACCTGTTCAACTCTATCGCAGACACGACGTCCGCGATCGACTCACTCACTAATCACGTACAAACCGTCCTGAACGAATGTTCAAGGGAGGTTCCAGCGACGGACGACCGTCACTGGAGCTTGCCGGACGATGTGCGTGCATTACTGACTGAGAAGAACGCGGCCGTCCGTGCCTACAGCAGCTTCCCCTGCCCCGCAAACAAAGCCCATATGCGCTATTTACAGAGATCTGTAAAGACACGCATACAGGAGCTGCGTGACGCGGGCTGGGACAAGATGCTCGGCGAACTAGAGCCCAACCATCTGGCATTTTGGGAACTTCAGAGGAAACTCAGATCCCCTCAATCTTCCTCCATGCCCCCCCTGACCCGTCCCGACAAGACCATAGCCTTTGAGGACGTTGAAAAGGCAGAATGCCTGGCCGACACCCTCGAGGCCCAATGCTCACCCAGCTCCCTGCCAGTAGACCAAGCTCACCTCCTAAAGGTCGACGCTGAAGTCGATATACTATTATATTATTATTATTATTATTATTATCAAAGGTCTTAAAGCTCGTAAAGCTCCCGGTTCAGATGGACTCACCAATAGGGTGATCCAATTATTCCCTGCCCACCTGATAATGCTTCTGACCACCATCTTCAATGGGGCCCTAAGCAACAACTTCTTTCCCCAGTCGTGGAAAGAAGCTACAGTCATAGGTATCAGAAAGCCCGGTAAACCCAGTACCGAGCCCTCTAGCTACCGTCCCATCAGTTTGCTCAAGGTTCTCGGAAAAATCTATGAGAGGCTTATTTACAAGCGTCTCAGAGACTTCGCCGAGACCAAGGGCCTCATCCCCAACGAACAGTTCGGCTTTCGAACTGAGCACTCTAGCGTGCATCAGGCCCACCGCATCATTGAGTTCATAAGCGATGGTTTCCAACGCGGCTCTCTGACGGGTGCAGTATTCTTCGATATTGCGAAAGCATTCGATAAAGTCTGGCACAACGGCTTATTATACAAGCTGTACCAACTCGGTGTGCCGGATCGTCTCGTACTCATCTTACGAGACTATCTATCGAACCGCGTATTCCGCTATCGTATTGAAGGAGCACTTTCCTCTCCCCGCCCCATCCGTGCAGGAGTCCCTCAGGGCTCCGTGCTAGCTCCCCTCATGTTCACGCTATTTACTAGCGACATTCCAAACCCAGGTAGAAGGGCGCATTTCGCTCTGTTCGCAGACGATACGGCCATCTACTTTAGGTCTAGATACCCCGACAATATCGCCCACACTCTCCAAGGCGCAGTCAATCGACTCGCTGCCTGGTTTCGAAAGTGGCGCATAGAAGTCAATCCCGAAAAAAGCCAAGCGGTTCTCTTCTCGAAACCGCGCACAAGGCTTAGAGACCCCCTCCCCCGACCTCTCACTATGTTCGGTAAGCAGATCCCTTGGGAGAAGCGAGCCAAATACCTAGGTGTTTTCCTCGACCACCATCTCACTTTCGCTGAGCACATAAAGAAGGTTCGTTCGCGAGCCGCTTTCGCTCTCGGTAGGCTCCATTCCGTCCTAAACGCACGCAGCAAGATGTCACTTAAGTGCAAATTGCGAATCTACACAGCGTGCATTCGTCCCATCATGACCTATGCGGGTGCCGTCTTTGCTCATGCAAAACCCCATCATATCCATAGGTTGCAAACGCTCCAAAACCGATTCCTCCGTAGGGCCACAGGCTCCCCCTGGTATGTTAGGAACGAGAGTCTCCATCTCGACCTTAGAATTCCCACGATCCACCAATTTCTAAAACGCCTTGCAAAGCGTTACTTCGATTCCGCGGTCAAACATCGCAACCCTCTGGTTGTCGAGGCCGCCAGCTATGTCCCAAGTAGGATTAGCCGTACCCGCCGACCTAGGCACATTCTCACCGACCCTGATGACCCCATAACCCTCCTTCAGGAGAGCAATAGGGCTACTAGTACTCTACACAGATACAGACGCCTCCCGTCATTCCGACCTCGCCGTCGAGGTCCTTTGCGATCGCGTCCGCGCCCCCGAGTAAATGATACTCCTCCCCGACCCTTGCTCGATAACGAGGTGCCAGCAGTGGTTTCAGCTGTGCACGTAGCTTTAAATTCCCCGATTAATAATAATGATCAAAACTTTGATCCAGCCCGTCCCATCTTTGATGTCCTCCCTCCGGTGACGCCCTAAGCCGAGGCTCGTACCCCACAGGGGGTGCCCTTAGCGAGCGTTCACCTAGCTTTTTAGCTTAGTTTTGTATGCCCCTGGCTGGAGGCTTTGAGTGTAGCAGCTTAAGGCAACCACAGGATTGACCGGTTAAGTAGTCATGACCTCAGAGGTCAGCTACGAGATGCCCTACAGAAAAAAAAAAAAAAAAAAAAAAATGGTACAAATTTGGTATAATTGTGAATTTAAGAGAGAAGGACTTTAAATTATTTTGTTAAAATTGTTTCGATATTCTATTTGATTGAATTTAATCAATTCGGTAGTTCGATATTATTTATTTAATATCATGTAAACTCATTGAAGCGTGGTACCTATTGCTTTAGTAACATGCGTTATTGGGACTTTAATTAAAATCATCTCATTATTGTGGGTATGATGAGCTATTGGTAAAACCCAACAATTTTGGCAAATACTTGAAATCGAATGACGTGAGATCGAATAATACTTACTCGTAAACGTTATCTCGATAGTACATGAAATCGATAAATTATGAGAGCGACAGTTCGACCTCGATGCATCAAAATCTTGAATCATCGGCAGCGCGAAGGCCTATTATCTTGAAACATCATTTCTCGAACGATCATCTAATCGATTTACCGACTAGTTTTAAGGATTTTAATGTGAGTACAATTTAATGACACAATATATGCGTAGAAATATAAATCAACTTTATTCATAAAAAATAATGATGGTAATAAAATAACTTTAAATTTACCAAAAAGGTAGGAAGTTTCATCTATTTGTAAAATAATTACGGAATAAATGTCGTAAGTATTTAAAAAAAAAACAATTATAATTTAGTTTTTTTTTTTTTTTCAAGAATATGTTAACCCTTTTTTCCTTTACTTTCACATAACCTCATAATTGAGGCATTGCGTTGTGTCTTATCTATTGCGACATTGGCTTTGTCTAAGACATGTTCAAGTTTTTTAATGTCTGTCAAATGGAAAATGTGAAATGGTTATGTGGAAGTAAAGGGAAAATGGGTTTCGATCAGTGATGTCGACTGTTGTGTTTTGTAACTATGTTTTTATCTTTTAATAAATCGTTGAATAAAAAAGAAGAGTTCCTTCTCCGATTCAATAGTTCTATAGAAAGTTACGATGACTGAGTACAGACGAAGAATGTTATTATTTTGTTCTATGTTTTAATATTAATTAATTAGGCATCAAAATTACCTTTCTCTGGCAAATATTGTATCAATAGGTACCGAATCGAAATTCTGCAAATGACATATTAATTAATATACAAATTAATAACTGTCGCTATAATTCAACATTAAATTTGGATAGTCCAGAATATTTTATTAAATTAGGTACCTACTCAGTTAAGGTTTTTTGTGGAGATCAATAATTAGAGACTTCTTTAACGTTTATGGTAATTACGTAAAGTTCATTTTTTTGTATAAATTTATTTTTTTGGCAGTAGCCATTAATAAGGCTGTAATCGCTTTGGATCTAGGCTAATGTATTTGAACGATTTATCTCTTGGTGTAAATTTCACGGCGGACGGGCAGTGACGTAATGGAACGATTCAAAATGGCGAAAACATCGACGTTCGGTGGAATTGTTGTTGCTTTTATAATGTGAAAATGTCATTTTGGTGCTACCAAATGACATTTTCACAATTGAACATTTAAATCAATTATGACCTCCGAATTAGTCCGATCAGTTTTTTGACGGATGAAAAACAACAGAATTTGGTGCCTAATGTACCTGATTGCCTATACAGATACTGTGAAACAGACTCTTTATATTATACTCGTTTTGGCTCGCGGTTTCACCTGCGTAGAGGTCAGAAATTATCACGTTGCTAAATTGAAGTGGACAACTGTGACGTAGCATGACAACTGAAGTGACAGGTATTATGTTAAGTCCATTACTTGACAGCTGTCATCACGTGTTTTTTTTTTGTTTAGCTTTATTTAACTACCTGCACATATGGAGTACAGTACTGTATTTTCTCGAAGCAGCAAATTCTATTTAAGTTTACAGGCACGAACATTTGGTTTTAGTGTAGACGGTGTTTTAATTAACCTCATGAGCTTATGGTGTTAAATTTAGTTACAGTAGAGAATAACTTTGTCAAGGTAGTAAGGAAAGTTTAGCTCAAATTATTCAGGGCTACACTTACTGAGTTATTTATGGGACGTCTTTGTGCAAACTTGGTTATGAATATGTTACATAGTAAATATTGCTGCCCTCTTTTCACAATTTAAAAGCTCTACGCTCCTTATTTAATACTGCTTGCTTGCTTAGTACTGCATACAAGTCTGAAAAGTTAAGAGCATACCCTACCGTGCTTATATTCTCAAGTTTTCAGACTTTTCTGAAGAAAGCAAGCACTGGGTTTTCTTTCACCAACTCCTTGATTACTTAACAAACTTGTGATCGGTAGTAGAAGGTAGATAGTTGATTATTAATACCGAATAGTTATACATAAGGCAGGTACCTGTTATTATACAGAGAAGACGCGTGCAATCGCGCATTGATCACCGCGTGGTGATTAATGCGCGATTGATCGCGTCTTCAACAAGCGTTTGCTCAAGAGGTGTTGGCAATTTCCGACTTATATTAACTACTAGCTTCTGCCTGCGACTTCGCCCGCGTGAAATTGCGTGCTTTAAAATAAAACATATCCTACAAAATAAAGCAGCTTTCTATTGATGAAAGAATTATTAAAATCGGTTAAGTATTTTTTGAGTTTATCCACTACAAACAAAACAAAATCTTTCCTCTTCATAATATTAGTGCAGAAAAGTCCAGGTTTCCTCACGATGTTTTCCTTCAGTGATGTCCAAGATAAACTTTCAAATACATAATGAATCGCAAAAGCCACATTGGTACTTGCCTGATTTTGCATCTCGGGCATGAGAAGCAAGGCCTTACCCACTGGTTCATCACGACGAGAAGAAGATTTTGCCCTACAGTGGGATAATAATAGGCTGCATTATTATATTAGGTACCTTTTGTCAATATTAGGATAAGGGCAAGAGCATGATAACGATTGGCAATAATAATTTCGTTGGGTAAAGACAATAATAATAAATAAATAAATATCACGTTGTATTGGGATCGATCTATCATCACTGACAGGGCTATTGTTGCCTATAAGCCTGACATAGTGATAGATCGATTAGAGCGTCACACAATGCGTATTGATATAGCGGTTCCGCATGACGAGAACCTCGTGAAAGGTGAAAAATATAAGTAGATTAAGTATCTTGACCTGTACCATAATTGCGTAATAAACGATCAATCACAATTTGTTTCGATTTGAAACAGATTGCTTATTTATTGCTTCAAAAGTTGGAAAAAAAATCTGCTCGACAACGTAAATAACGCAATGAATGTTGTTGAACTGTCAAAATGAAACAAATTTGTCATAATCGTTTACGAAAATAAGTTACGCAACCTATCGCGTAACTGCGTATTGGCTCGCGAGGTTGTCGACATGTGGGATATGGATACAGCAGTCATTGTGCCGATAGTCGTGACGGCCAATGGCATAATAGCCCAAGAGCCTAGACCAACACCTGAGGAGCCTCTCGTTAGTTAGCTGAATCAAGGACTTGATGAGGTTCCTCTATCAAGAGCCTGACCACCGGTAGCTGGGACCCTGTTTCCAATATCTGTGGGATTCAAATTTTTATATTTTTAAATGTTTCTTTTTCCTTTTATAAAAATATTTAAAAATGTAAATGATATCTATATATATATATATAAAAGGAAAGGGTTACTGACTGAATGACTGACTGACTGATCTACCAACGCACAGCTTAAAAACAAATTGTGTTACATGTTTACTATTTCTGGTCTAAAAAAAAAAAGAAAACCACTGGAACGGATTAGGTTGAAATTTGGTACTCAGGTAGATAATATCCGACCATTAAGGGGGTAAAAAGGTGGGATTTTTTGTATGAAAAATCCATGAGTAAATAAACTTGAAACTTAGCACGAATACTTATCTATGTAAATTATAAAGAATGCCATTTTTAGGGGAGGATTGGGGGCTGTCAAAGTTTGTATGGAAGAATTTTAACGCGAGGTCTGATTAACTCAAAACTCAGTATTTATACATAAGACTGAAAACACATAAAAACATATCAAGGTTTTTGAAAATCTATCCCTAACGGGGTGAACAGGGGTATTCATTTTCAGAGGAGGATTTTACTGTGTGATTCGATTAACTTGAAAATTAGTATGAATAATCTATAAGTACAATAATGGAAACGTCACAATATACTATAAAAAAATATAAATATTACCACGCTCTTTGCTATGAGGAATGAGCAATATTGCATTATGTTCGTATTCTTCTTTAGTTTACCCGCAAATTGTAAAAGACTATCCAAAAGTTTAGAATATTGCAGATAGTTACGGATTTAACTTTTTAAAAGATTATCATCACGCTATACTTTTATGGAGCTAAGTAGTGAATCATAAGATATACAGGACGGATTTTGAGATGGGGCAATAAGGGCAGTTACCTTAATCGTTGTTGCTACAAGAAAACTGTTTTAGAAGACTGTCCTTTTGATCTGCGTTCACAGATTTTGAAAAAAATGTGCAGTCAGCAAGAAAATGGCAAATTTTCGTAAAGACTTTTTTGATGCCAGTCGTTTCTATTTCATATTACTTGGGTCAAAAAACTATATCGGGCCAACTGAGTTCTGAGTACGAAAAAAGTCAGAAATTGTTAAAAACTTCCCATACATTTCGTAGGAGCCTGAGAGGAGATAGAACACAATGTACCTTTGTATGATGAAATAACTTTTTAATGAGGTTCTTACTATTATTTAAATGAACACAATATACCACAATACAACAGTTGAATTATTTCAATACTTCACTGGGCTGAATAGGGAACGAATGTAGCAGATAGTTATAATCATCCCGCCATACTTTTATTGAGCTAAGATGTCAATCATGATTTCATGAAATTTATAAAAACGGATATTTTAGTCAACTTTCAACAAATCAAATATTTTAGCGGTTCGACAACTGCTTTGTAAATCTAATTTCGATTCCCGACAATTGATATTTTTTGTTTTTCTTTTTTATATTTTGAAATAACTATCCATAGTATCCGTACTTACATACTTATTACTTATGTACTTATATTTACGTATCCAAACTAATAGTATAATTGTGAGTAGGATTTGCGCCTTGAGGGTTCCGTCTCAAAGGTGTGCTTGCTCGGCTGCCCGAATTTCCAAATCTGGAGGGAAGGACAAACTTAACTTTTCAATTGAAAAATAACTTTTAATAGAGTGGAGAGTACCGATTTGAATGAAATACAGACTAAATGTTACTTCAAGATACGGCCTATGAGATTTTGATCCCAGATTGAAGAACACACTTTGCAGTTCATATATATTATAACTACAAATTACCAATTTTCGGATTTTGCTCTGTACTTGACCTTGCTTCTCGCTAAACTTCATGCTGCGAGTGTCAAAATATGCGGCATAAATGGCTGTATTCATTTATTTATTGTGTTGACTTCGAAGTTTGATTTTCGTTACAGATTCAAGGGACCGTAGATCTAAGGCTAAGATCGCACTACGAATGTTAATCGTTGCGAATAATATTCGCCAATCTGTGAACAATACCACTAACTAGAGTCCAAACACTGCTAAAATAAATCGTTTATGAGTGCGCGTAGGAATTATTTTCGTTTACGATTTTATTTCGCAGTTTAATAATCGCAACGATCAAAATTCGTAGAGCGCGCTTGGTCTAAGTTTTTGATATCTATTTCAACTTGATGCCTCCACGCATTTCTGAGAAAAAGGGTCTTGACAGACAGCGAAGTCATCCTATAAGCGTCTGGAACCTTTTCATGCTATAAAGGCTGAACAGATTTAGATGAATGGCATACGGATAGGCCATGACCTGGGTTAAGACCTATGATAAGTACTTTGAATACCGGTAGTACGTACGAGCTGGTTGGAATAAACACCAAACGGCCGCCATGGACCACGAACACTGTTACACCTGATGGACTAACTGCGGAAACCAAACCCCATAACATAACCGGTAGTACGTTCCTGTGCGATATTTTCCGACATTTACGTGTGGGAAGCCGTGGGCAAAAGCTAGTATATGTATAAAGATGAAACAAAATAAATACTAATAAGTTTATTTATTTTTTCTCAAAGCAATCACCTCTCAATGTTAAAGCCATAGTTATAATTTTACTAACTAGTAATAGTTTAGTAATACGAAGCATTCCTCCATTATTGGTTCATACAAAATGATTACTGTTTCAAATTAAAATAAATTATCGGATAATAGTTTAGCTAATAAATTACTTTCAACAATTTCAACCACATTCGGCTAGCAAAATGGAATTCATTGAATGGCTATTAAAGTTCAAATTGCTATCAATTCGATCGAACTATGTTTTAGGGCAGTTTGCCAATCAGTAAGTGAATTAATAATACTTGAAAAGTTTTCCAGTACGACAGTTTAAGGTCAATTTTTTTACTAGGAGAATGTCTGTCTAAAGCTCGAGTGGTCGGAAAACGTGTCAGCGCTTTTTGGGGTTCCGTAACAGAAGGGTGCTAAACGGAACTCTATTGCTAAGTCTCCGCTGTCTGTCGTCCGGCCGTTTGTCAGCGGGCTGTATCTCATGAACTGTAATAGGTAGATAGTAGAAATTTTCACAGGTTGTGTATTTCTATTGCATTTTTTGTTGCATCTGAAATTTCTCAGTAGCAGCTCGGAGTCTGGATTTGTGCCCGGTTGATGGCAATAGGCTCGCCCCCTATTACATGGGACTTAAACGTAACTGGCGAAATGTGGGTGTGCCTGCTACAGGGACACCTCTGCCCAACCCTTCGGGGAAACAAGGCGTGATGTTATGTTTATGTTGTTTTTGTTTAAAAAATAATACAAATAAAGTTAAGTTAAAATTAAAGAGGGTCCTCTATACGAGAAACGTGTTTTTTATAACTAGAACAAAAACGTAGTGTTAACGCATTCAAGGACACTGAACGAGACACAATATTAGAAGTTTTATTGTTAGTATGCCTATGGGCGTTTAGTGTCCTTTAGTGTTAAATATTGCACAGTGGTACGGAACCCTTCATGTCCGACTCGCACCCGACCAATTTTTAGTTCAAACCATGAGCTTTATTTAAAAAGACATCAGAGTTAAGGCACTTAAGATCAGACAGCATTGTATAATTAGTTCAAAGTTTCTTAATTGTTCTTCTCCATAGGAATGTACTACGCTTTGCAATGGTCCAACAAGCTTCATCGTTGTCTTACCGATCAGCGACCCCTTAACAATTCAATAGTGCCTGTAATTGGTTTAATTCAAAGTATCTGGCCGACTGAGCTCTGCTTGGGTGAAAATAGAGAATGCTCATTTACTAGAATAGTAAAGGATGCTCATTTAATAGTAGTTCATACTAATTCCAAGTATAGTACATACTTATTCCATACTGCCATAATAGTAGGTACTTACTAATTCCATACTGCCATGATAGTAAGTACTTACTAATTCCATGCTGCCCTGTCATTATTCTAAGGTAGCCATCTTTTTCTAAATTTCGAACGACTGAGCTCCGCTCGGGTAAAAATACGGAAAAAAATAATTTTCCCAGATGTGAGACTTAGTTAGATCGCTTCTAAATCCATTTTTTGCCTCCTTAATCAATATTGCAACTTTCATCGAAATTGTTAGAGCAGTTTTCTAGAACGTGATTAAAAATTTAAATATATATATATATATATATATATACAAATATTGCTCCTTTAATAGTATAGGATAAAAGTTTTGAGATTTGAGTTTGGTTTGAGTGATGATGATGAACCTACTGTTCATCATCATTTCATCTTACTGCCCTTATCCTATGTTACTTGGGGATAGTGCAACATGTTTAGTACGTACCAACCGTTATATATAGATAATTTGATCGAGTAAACAGATTCTTTGCACTAATAATATACACTAATATTATTAAGAGGTGAAGTTTGTACCTTTTTAAGTTTGGATGTTGGAAGTAATCTCTGGAAACACTGAACCGATTTTGAAAAATTCTTTCATTGGCATATATTTACATTATTGCCAAATGCGATATGTTATGTTTTATGGTAAAATTTACTTCAACGCGGGCTAAGTTATGGGTAAGCTAGTAAAATATATTATAGAAAATGTCTTGAATGGTTTCGAGAAAATATAGTACACACAGCTACACATCAAGCAATACATACCCAGTTTATGTTGATCTCGCATTGCATAGGATTTCCGTATAATGCGAGGTCAGCTTATACTGGAAATGTATAGCTTGATGTGTAGCCGTGTGTATGACTGTGCCTTTGTTTGGTTTTGTTTTCCCACCTTGGTACTAGCTTACAACCGTGTAGATGGTGTTTGACGACCAAATTTCAAACAACTCTGCCGATCGACAACCACCTCTGTCGGGGACGCAGTTGGCTATCATGTAGCAGGCATTTAAATAAAATTCCCATTAATATTGAAAATATGCAGAAAAAAATCGGCATAAATAAATTTGATCCTTCTTAGTAGACTACTTGAATCCAGAAAAGCATATAATCACAATATAACATCACGTTTGTAGTTTTTGAAGGGTTAAGCAGAGGTACACCTATTATAATAACTAATGCATCCACGATTTACGATCAAATCGTAAAAGTGTCATAGATCATACAGCCGTTTGACAAACCCCTCCAGACTGTTACCGACCGATGAGATCCACTATCCAACTCGTAAAAGTGTCGTCACTTATAGAATATTCTCGTAAAGACCCCCTGATCGTTTCGAGGGAAACGCATTTATCTTGTCGTGTCAGCAAACACTCTTTGATCTTCCTTCAGAACGTGACAGAAGAGTGAAAAGTTGTTTTTTCGGCAAAATTAGGGTAATTTGAATTTATAAGAGTGTGTTTGGCAACACTTTTTTTTAGAAAAATTCTTTAAAAAAATGTTAAGGGTAATCCAAATCAGGTAGTGTTTGATCCCTTCTTGACGTTTGTAATGAATGGAGTTTGTATATTTTAGGATCTGAAAGTTTCCGATTTTATTTTTATATTTTTCATGAATCATAAATTTATTATGAGATTCAGCAGTAATAATAAACATAATAAATTTCTTTAGTAGTTGCTGCCCGCGTATTTTTCGCGTGGACCGGATACTTTTTGTAAAATGAAACCCAAATTACTCCTTATAACATCAGCTATCTGCCAGAGAAAGTCCGTCAAAATCGATCCAGTTTTGAAGATTAGCCGGAACAAACAGACGAACGATCACAGACAGACAGACAAAAATGTTAAACATTGCTTTTTTATATAAATACTTCAATTTTAATTGACGAACTATACAAACTCTCATCCCCATTTAACCCTTTTAGGGGATGAATCCTTCCTTAGTGCTTACTTTCTTTTATAAAAGGAATTCTAGTGCAAAATTTCACGCTTCTAGACTGTGCGTTG
This sequence comes from Omphaloscelis lunosa, assembly GCA_916610215.1. Lineage (NCBI taxonomy): Eukaryota > Metazoa > Arthropoda > Insecta > Lepidoptera > Noctuidae > Omphaloscelis > Omphaloscelis lunosa. The sequence goes on from OU744255.1 coordinate 9,339,824, forward strand.
CCTGTTGTACGAATGAATGTACGAAATTTACTAAGTGTTACTGTTATTGTACGAAATTTACTAAGTGGCAAGGACCGAAACCGGTATCATTAATACGGGTATTTTTTCGGTTACAACATTTATACAGGGTGGCGAGGACATCGACGCGAAAACTGTTACCCAGCATGATGCTGTGCTATTGGGGAGACAGCAAAGCAAAAAAAAAAAAAACTTAAAAAAAACAAATGCCAATGTAGTCTCTCTCACATCAGTAGAGCTACGCAAAATCCGGCAACGGTACAATTTGTAGAACAATTAATCATGCAGATAGTAGTAGTAGGTAGATATTACAAATAAGTGTACTACCCTCTGCATGAACCCTGTTAAAATTATTCCTTGACAAACTATAACTTTTAAAAACTAGGATACTCTGTCAAAAGCCGAGTAACAGACGAATTTAACGAAGCAAACTAGGTGATAACGAAGGGGAAGTTCAAAAGAGGGGTATGCCAATAGGTTGCGGCAATGTACTAGGGTATCATATGAGTAAAGGAGAGTAGAACGATGTTTATATTGTCATGTTCAAGAAGTTTCTAAGCTATAGGAAACTTTATTTAAGTACAAAGCAATCTTATATTTTTTAACATAACTATTTAGTTACAGTAGGTACTAAATTAAAAGACTAAACTATCTGTATAAATAAAAATAAAACGACACTTTTATTTTTATTTATATGTATATATATACATATGTATATGTATACCTATATATATCCGTGACATCACTGCGGGCCCTATCAGAATACCAGCGCTGTGACATTTTTTTTTTAAATGTCGCAGCATATGCTGAGATAGAAGCCTTTTGGCCTCGTAAAGGACTTTCTGTTAATTTTTTAATGTGTTTTTTAATTTTTTATTAATGTTTTAATTAGTGTGTTTTAGTTTAATCTGTGATTTCCTGTGCGGGTCTCAATAAATACTTTTTCTTTCTTTCTTTATTTCTGTAGTACACTCACATTTTGCCAGTTATGTTTAAGTCCCATGTAATAGGGGGCGAGCCTATTGCCATCAATCGGGCACAAATCCAGACTCCGGGTTGCTACTATGAAATTCTAGATGGAAAACATCCAATTACACTTTTGCCCGACCCGGGAATTGAACCCAGGACCTCATTACTCAGCAGTAACGCTTGCGATTACTAGACCAAAGAGGCTGACTTTCAGATTTCTTCTCGTATCACTAGGATTTCGAAAAGGCAAGGACTCACTCATCACCCGTGAAGCGTGATAAAGTGACGGCACGGTTGGCGCAGTGGTTAAGCGATTGACTGTTGCGCTGCGTGTCGCGGGAACGCACGCACGGAATAAATATTTGTATGACCTACAAGTAGTTGTTCCGGGTCTAACTGTTTGGGTATGTGAGTTTAAATGTTTGCAAACGTACCCACAATACAGGAGAAATTCCTAGTGTGGGGCAACGTTATAAAAAAAAAAGTTCGAAAAATATTCAAATTTTTAACAGTCACTTACTTCACTACACCTTTTTCGGATATATCAGATGTTCCGCATGCTAAAGCGAGCGACGCTATCGTTTAATCCAATTGACTCTTCAAAGAACTGTTGCTTTTGGCTCCTACGTTAGTCACTCCTACGGGAATTTAAATTCTTGAAATGATGTAAACACGTGTATCCCATGCTTTATTTTACTGACTGAATTAATAATGATGTTAATTTAGATAATTATTTCGGTGCTGGATTTAGGTATCTCGTATAAAAAATAAACATTCCCCTTTGCCGTGAGGTAAAAAAAAAAGTTTTCGCGTCGATGTCCACCCTACCACCATACATACAGGGTGGTAGGGTGTACATCGACGCGAAAACTTTAAACGTTACCATGGATTCAGTACATGATTCTGAAAATAAAATCTGCTGTTCCATACATTTTGACCGCGTAGGTATTACAGTTTTCTATGAAACCATACAGGGTGGTAGGGTGGACATCCTGCCTGCCATCCTGTATAGTGTGCCTTTTAGTCTGTGTTAAATAAATGTATTTTTTTTCTTTGGATAGCTTAATATTTGTTTTATTATACCTATTGAATACACTCCTGCGCGCGTCCCTTCACTTGTCATCGTAGATTATATTATAATAGTCCATACCGTGGCCAAGTGATGTTGGAACCTCGTGTCGAGTGTGCGTCGATTCTTTTAATTTATATAATAGTTTTTTTTTAATTTGTTTTATATTATTATGTTTATTGTTTTATTTATTTTGTAATCCCCTAGTGGGATTTATATGTCCGTAAGTATGTCCTTGGCATCACAGCGGGCCCTATCAGAATACCAGCGCTGCGGTATTTATTTATTTTTAAATGTCGCAGCATCATGCTGAGATAGGAACCTTTTGGCCTCGCACAGGTCGTTATTATTTTTGTTTGTTAGTTTATAACGCTACTTTTTTATTTTTGTTAACATTTGTTTTTTTTTTTCATTACTGTTTTGTATTTCCTGTGCGTGTCCCAAATAAAATATGATTCTTTCTTTCTTCTATTGTTTTTGATTCTTCTTACCAAAAAACCAACAACTTTCGTTTCATTTAGGTACTAAATCCGATACCAAGTACTTTTTTATAAAAGCAAAACGGTTCCTTTTTGACATAATACCAAATCCGTTAAACCATAATACCTCTATAGGAATATACATTACTAAAAAGGCCACGAAAAACCCCTTTACGATGGATATCACCCCAGGGATTCAAAATGAAATATATTCGTATTTCATCACGGTCTGAAAGGGCCAATAATTTTGTTAAAAGTTCTAACCTCGGGCATGGAGCGGCAAAAGTCAACTAACATTATATATATCAAACTATTGTATACATGCCTAACTATTTGCATAGTTTCTCTAATACTGTCGGTTTTCTGTATGCATTTTCCCTTTACGAGGGTGTGGTAAAACTGGTGTGATAGTAAGTAAATAAATCAATAATTAACAAACTAATACAATATGGCGTCGAAAAATTCCTTCGCATCGCTGTCGACTGGTAATGTACCCAAGTGACTGGCGGCATTGCCACGTTGTATGGCAATTGTATTAATTAGATGACATTCAGTGACATTCCACGTTACCTGTCCTACATCTTATATGACAAATTACCTATATACAAATTTAGATAGAATGCTCATCTCCCAATAATGTAATACACACGATCAAGTTATGCGTAACATCACGTGGAGCACAGCGACCATTGAACGTGTTCTGTTCAATAATGGACCTGCTCGGAACGCATTCCGGCTAATCTAATCTATTGTTTACGGGAAATTTGCCATAGTCTCATGCACATTCTTTGTGAAGGTAGATACATTGAAATTACTGCTCACAGTTGTGTGAATTGATTTTTTATATCCGGATAGAAAATATTGGTAAAGCAGTGGTAGCCCAGTGGTAATGGCCGCGGCTTACAAGTTGTAGGTTCGAACCCTGACAGGCGTTTTACTGTGTGTAAATTATTTCATCACCCCTGCTCTCAAAACGGGACAGGAACGGTTATTTTAGCTAACTTTCAACAAAGCAAAAACTAAACGATTGGACGAATGCATTGCAATCCTGGGGTAGTAAGTTTGATTCCCATCTATTGTTTCTTTTTTACATTTTGGAATACGATTATTTTTGTTTTATTTTTATTTTTTATTATGTACTTATATATTAGTTGCATTATTAGAGAAACTATGCAAATAGTTAGGCATATATACAATAGTTTGATATATGTAATGTTAGTTGATTTTTGCCGCTCCATGCCCGTGGTTAGAACTTAGAATGTATTAATTCACTAAAATAGGAAATCTTCGTAAGCTATGGGAAAATGCTACGTTAACTATCCTAAGGAAACCGGCATGTCCTAGAACCAAAAACTTCAAACATATGTGACATCTACCAACACGCACTGCGCCCTAGTGGTGGATTACGATCCACTCCCTTTCACAGAGAGGAGGCCTGTGTCCTAGCAGTGGGAACATTATCAGGCTGATTATGCATTATTATTTATCATGAGGAAACCGGCCATGCCTGAGAGATATTTCTCGACGGCATGTGAAGCCAAGGCAGAGGTCCTTGGGCGGCTTTTAAAATCTGACACCAGGTTAGTCACTAACCACACGAAAAGAAGAAGATTATAATTATGCATCCCTTTGGTATGGGTATTTTCCATAAAGCATCGAATCGACGCCCTGGCTGCGTCTAGAGTAGGCACTACCTACCGTATAATTCGTGGCGACAAAAGTGCGTTGAGCGCAAACTTCTGTTCCAGACCGCCATTCAAGGCTGTTAGTTTTTATACGTCATTTGTATCGTAATACGAGTAAACGGTGACAGGTTTGGTTAGTATGGAAATTGTTGAAAATCCCACTTCTGCAAATGGCGGCGGCCGAGGCGTCTCCGGGCTCTGTGGTATTTGCTGTCATTTAGATAATCGCTCAGATGCTTCCAACGGTCCTTTCCAGAAGTTAGTACTTGCGTCGTTAATTAGATAATCCCTGAGATGCTTCTAACGGTCCTTCCCAGAAGGTAATATTTCTAGGAAGGACGTTGTCAATATTACCATTAGTAACTTTCTTCTGCTCCCAGGGGCTTTACAATAACAGCTTATGCAACTGTGTCTACCAGCAACTTTGATAGGCTTCACTGCCCCGAGTGCGAAGTCTGATATGCTTAATATAATTTTGAAATTTTATCCTCTGTCTTTTACTACAGAAACAACCTCAAAAACGACACAATTGTCTCGTTAAGAAAACTTAGGTAACTGTAGCTAAAATTTTCTCAAGAAAAGGACTCATTATCACGACTGCAATTATTAAAATATACTCCGAAACTACAATAGGTTAACTACAACAGGATCTTTGGAAACTGCGGAACATTACAAGTTGCGAGAAGTCGCAGTATTAACATCATTAAGTATATTCTACACGAAGTCTGGACTATGAATATTCACATTCCAATAAGCGCCGCAGTTTCTTTGTTCTTCAGATTTATTGCTATGTAATTGTTGTAGATGAAGTTTCTCTTTGTTTTAGTTTGGCGGAGTTACCGCCGAGGTATTATGTACAACGTTAGTTCAAAACCCACATCAAACGTGTCCCTATCAAAAAAGCCTGTTATAAGATTAGAGACTACGTTGAAGACAAGGAAGTTTGGCAATAATTCCTTCTGCACATTTGGCTTCCCTGGTACCTTATTCATGGCATAACAATGTAAATGTCTACTAACTGCTCCCAAATTACGATGATTATTTTATTTTACTTTTTACATACTTCCTTGACATAATCTTTTCATTATTTGACATTATATACCTACAATTTTCTATATATTTTTTTTTAATCAAATTATATTTGTTGCAGCTGTGTAGTGGCAATCGTGTCATTTGGTTTAAATAGGTTCTTATTTTTATTATTTCGTTAATCTTTTATATAGATTCTTTTCTTTTAGATTTTGTGAATGTGAGAATGTTGTAGGCTGTAGACTGACTTGTGGACTATTTTCTATTATACTAAGTACCTGATACTTGTTGATAGGCCTACACTATCCTCTCATACCTATTAACACTGTAATTTCAAAACATTGTCGAAAACATTTTTTTTTAAAAGAGTAACCGTGGAGTTTCTTGCGGCTCTTCTCCATAGGAAGCGACCAAATGGAACCGGGCACCTAGATTCTGACGTTTCGTAAGTAGGTTTATGTGAAATAAATTATTTTGAATCGAATTGAATTGAGTTTTAGTACCTACTTTACACAAGGAGGCGAAACACGTAAACATTTTTATTATTTATTTAATAATTATTAAAACTTAATGCACGAGTAAAAAAAATACTGTACAAAGGCGGACTTAACGCCGGAGGCATTTTCTACCAGTCAACATTTTTATTAAATTGTCCTAAGTCATTTTTGTTTTTATTCTGAGTTACATTCAGTACGGTTCAGTTAAGTCGTTAAAGGTAATCAGAAGCCCGAAAGTCTGACAATCAGTCTTACCAAGGGTTATCGTGTTGCCCAGTAACTGGGTTGTGGAGGTCAGGTAGGCAGTCGCTCTTTGTAAAATACTGGTATTCAGCTGCATTTGGATAGATTGGAAGCGGACCTTAACATAGTTGGGAAAACGCAGGCAGATTGCTTATATGCAATATTAATTGTGTAAAACAACTCATGTAGTTGTCAGTCTTTATCCCCAAGAAAAATGCGAGCTGTAAGGTTAATACAATACTTACTTACGATTTGTCGTTTCTCTCTTTCTAAATCTCGTCTCTTAGTATTTATGTTTGTAATTAATAAATTCAAAAATTGCAGGACATATAAAAAAAAAAATTATATCCCTAATAAAATGCTGTTTTATCACTTATCACTGAGTAACATAAGCTATATTATAAATATATCACGCGGGTGAAACCGCTGCCTGAAGCTATTATAAAATTTAGTCACTTTTCGGACTTGCTGACCACTCGGACACAATATATTTGGACACAGTGTCCGAAGCCGAGTTTTTTTATTGATGATTTGGACACCAATAAAAAGCTGTTTTGTACAGTCAGATAAACAACTTCCTACGATACCTTAATTTTATTGTAGAAATCCGTCCTCAGCCCAGCCAGTAGTTGTAAAAAATAAATACCGCAGCGCTGGTATTCTGATAGGGCCCGCTGTGATGGACATGGACACACGAATACACCTACGCTATAATCAGTCTAAAATATTCCCACTGCTGGGACACAGGCCTCCTATCTTCGAGAGAGAGTGGGATATAACTACCACGCGGGCCCAGTACGGGTTGGTGGAAGTCACACAGTCGTAGAATTTTTGGTTCTAGGACATGCCGGTTTCCTCACGATGTTTTTCTTCATCGTTTTGAGAGCGCCTAGCTGGGTTCGAAGCTACGACCTACAAACTCGTAAGATGGGTCTTTAGTAAAAAATGTTGCTTGTGATTTTGAAAGAAACCACTAATTTGTAGGAAAAATCCTAACAAAAATCTATATCTACCTTCATGTAAACTAACTGTAGGACGATTGAGAAATTATTCTTCGCTCAGTAATAAAGCTTTTCGGGCTCAGTTGAAATAAATCAAATAAATTCTCGTCTTCCTACCGCTTTTACCTCTCTATGCTTGAATAAATTCAACGGTCCGGCTATTGACTCTGTCACAAACTTACTTAGTTTGAATTTCGTCGCTATTCTTTTGAAAATGATAATATTCAAATTATTTTGAAATATTTCCATAAATATTCTTTGATCACGGAGTGCTAAAGATTAAAGATATTATTGTCCATACTTCTTTGTATGGCCAGTTAGTAGTCTTGGTAATAAAGTGAAACATTTGATGAATTAAAAACATAACCCTGTTACATCTAAACTTGCGAGCAAAAGTATGGAATCACCTACTTGTTTACTATAAAATGTATGAAATAAAAATGTAAAATTTAACCACCACAAATGTAACCATATACCAGGGTTATTGGGTACTTTTAAATTTTAAACTAACTTAACTCAAACTATTCAGAAACTAAAATATGGCGTCGTCAAATTCATCCGCATCGCTGTCGACTGGTAATGTACCCAAGAGACTGGCTGCATTGCCATGTTGCATATAAAATAAATAAATAAGACTTTGCTGTCACGCAGTTGGGTAATCTCCAGCCTCTATTTTACACGAGGCAAGCAGGCTTTTTCAACCGACCAAATTAAAACAAATGATTTTTCCGTCACAAATCTTCGCGTCCAAAATTGCCTCGTAAACTGTGACTAAAATATCTCCTGCAACAAATTAGCAGACAGTTCAATTAAATTCTAAATCGTAGTCACAGCTGAACGTGACTATTTCATATGAAAAACGCATTTAATTAAACACGAGATTGTATGAATTAAGCAAATAAGGCTTTTATTGGACTTCACTCTAAGCACGATATTACGTGGATCCGTTGCCTAAGGCTAGGTACACACAACGCATCGCGGTACATGGAAATGTACGCTTTTCAGTATTTGGAGTGTGAACACACAGCGGATAGATATGTGATTGAAAGGCTTCAACTTACGTAGCCTACCACGTGATGGAAAATGGCCTACTTCTCACATACAGGAGGCCCGAGTCCCAGTAGTGGGAAAATAATACGTGAACCCACTCATACTACAAGCCATACTAAACCATGCACGTTTTTTACAGCAATCTTTTTAGGGATGCGTACCCAAATGGCTTAAAGTAAATTAAATATGAAACGGAACCCTTATGGAACCCATCGAGCGACAAGTCTAGTTAAGCCAGATTTGTTCCAGAATTGATCCTATTGTTCCGTTATCCGTACCTACTACTACGTACTCCTTTCTATTTTATGTAATGATAGACTTTTTCTTTTGTTGAATACTAGGGTTTTGGCCAATTTGTATTGTGCGTTTTGTTTGTGCGAAATAAACAATTTTTCTTTCTTTTCCATTTTGTTTTTTGTAGTGTTCAGTACAAAAAATGTATTCAAAAATGTACACACTTGGTTGTCTAAAGAACACTAGATGCAAAAGAATGTACAGTACGTACAATATCTTGTATATCCAGCCTAACACTCGAATGAAGAGGGTAATGTTTTCCAACGACCGTTGTTTGTTCAGGAATGCGTGTAGGCTTTGTACTCATCTTGTGACATCCGATGGAATTGTGTTCTTAAAGAAAACATCAACATCCTTAACTTGGCTGATGTGCTTGGCAGGATTTATAGGGCTTTTCCCCTTAATAAAGATACGTTATGAAGTTATTGTAGATTATCAAAGTAACGCTATGAAATAGAGATTTTTATAGGCCTAAGCAAACATACGCATTTCAGAAACACAGTACCTGGGCGACCGAGCTATGCTCTGGTGAAAATAGAGAATGCTCTTTTAATAGTATAGGATAGTTCATACTCATCCCATTACATACTAATTCCATGCTGCCATGACAGTCGATACATACTAATTCCATACTGCCATGTCATTATTCTCATGTCATTATTGTCATGTCATTATAATTACCTTGTTCTAATCTTTGGGCGACTGAGCCCTGCTCGGGTGAAAATACGGAGAAAACAAATTTTCCCAGATATGAGACTTAGTTGGATCGATTTACGCCCCCGTATACCCTTATATTGCAACTTTCATCGAAATCGTTAGAGCCTATTTCGAGAATGTGAGTGCAAATATATATACAAATATTGCTCGTTTAATTATTTAAGATAGGATAGGATACTTCGAGTATTTTGAAGTCAGTCAATAGAAACAAATAAACGAATCGATTTTAAAATGGAACCTCATACTAAAATGGATTACTTTAAAAAAAAATATTTATTTAATTATAGTATAATACAGAGGTGTTACTTAATTCTAAGCTCGCCAAACTTTTACGTTTGAAGGCGAGAGGCGCTCTTTTGCATAACAATGCACCACCTTACGCACATACCTACTACTTATATATTAACAATGTATAATGTTTTTTTTTAAATTTTGTCTTAAGTGATCCTTTACTATTTTTGACTTTTTCTCTTAATAAATATGATTTGTTAAACACTTTAGGTACCAAATACTTAGATGATCTCTTATCATAATAATTTGTTATCTGTGGTTGAACCAATTTGTTCTCTCTCGTGTGTTGTACTTGCTTTTAACATTAACTTTATACTCTTCATTATAATAATATTCCAGACCTGCCAAATAATCTACTTTTTTATCTACGGGTATAACTTTATAGATGGGAAATAGCTTATCATGCTCTTCGTTGCATTTATCTTTAACATTTTTACTGACCAGAAACTTTATCAGTCTTATTTGAACGTCTTTAACATCACTAAAATATGTAATAAAGGGTCGCCCGTACACAAGGAGTCTATAGCTTAACAGCGAATCGGCAAGTGCAAGATACACAATTCTTAACGTCTGTTTGTTCAATACATTTTTTAATTGGTAAAACTTACTTAGTACCGAGCTTACCCATGAACTTAAAATTCATCCAACGAAAATAACTAAACCAATAAAAAAAACTAGATTCCGAGCGACCATTGTTGTTTACATCTTTGAAAGAAGGAGAAACGCCAGGGTTTAGATAGCAATTTGAATTTCGAATAAGATTTTTTACAAGGTTTAGCTTTTAAATTTTATTCAACTGTTTTAAAACTGTTGGATTGGACAGGGACACGAAAACTTGTAAGAGATTTTGTTTTCATATTCTCGGGTGTGCGGTTAAATTATAACTTTTGCTGCATAATTTCTTTAGTAATTAAATTTTTAGCTTGGAGCGAACAAAATATTTAACATTGAAGAGAGATTGTAACTAAATGGGCAGTTTTATAGACAGATACTTTTACGAAGACAGTTCAAAACTCATAAAACAGTGCCCGATGAAAGAATCTAGACATTTCGTACGTCATAATTCCTCGACAGATGACCAATATCGGTCATAGTTCAAATGGCAAACATAAAAAGCTGATATTGTCATCCTTTTGCAAGAATAACGGTTATAACCGAATACATGAATTCTGATGTTATAACACTTATGTGACCGGGCCACAAAGGAAACTACGGCCCAAGAACTGGCCGATAAATCTTTCTTTTTTATGAGGAACTATAAATTACTGAGCCTTTCACCGTCCGTGGTCATTCCTGTCTAACTGATCCCTGGACTTTGGGAGGAAGAAATAGTAGGAGCGAAAGAAATTAAGAACAGTTACTGGAGCAATAAAAAGTAACGGCCACCGAAGTACAATTAAGGGGTATTACACACACGTGATGGCATTTCCAACTTCGATGAAAGTCCCTAACACTCGCGACATGACATTTACTTTATGATCTCGGTGCGTATCGAGGAAATTAGATGAGATTTTGGTTATAATGTTCCGGATATTTTTGAAAGTAATTATAAGTTTCAGTGTTATGCGCACCTGGCTTTTGGCTTTTCGTATTATTGATGTTAAGTTGAATGAGCAATTTTGGACTTACGTGGTCTTGGAGAGTTGTGTTGATGACTTTAATGATTATAATTCTGTAAATACATATTTGTTACGGCCGCGAATCATATTTTGATCGATGTACAACTTAATACTGACCAGCAAATTGCAAAAAACGTAAGAAAATTTGAATTTCGCGGGCTACCTTAGCGCTTCCCCTTAACGCTAACAATTTTAAAACAGTTACTTTTTGAAGAAGCTTGATTTCTGAACACACTTTATTACTTTAATATTAATAAGGATAAACTTTTATGAAGTCTCTAAACCGTAAAAAAATACTGTAATAAAAAGGTAAAAAAAAGGTTCATAAATTCATTTTGTTATCAAAGAGGAAAAATCCTCTTCTAGGAAAACGTGAGGTTTTTCAATTTCATAATATCATTTCAATGTTTAAAACCAACAAGAAAACGTCTACAAACTCGATGCAACAGCTGCTTCTTCCCAAGTTGTAGGGGTCCGCTAAGAGAAATGGACTATTGTCACTAGTAAGGTACTTTAGCAATTCAATTTAGTAAGTTTTTTGTTTAGATGGAACTTTAAGCGGATGGAAAACATCCTTTGTTGGATGTGACTGCTTTTCTTGCTGTATTTTGCGGAAAGAGGGTGAACGGTTAACTGGTTTTCAAACTTAAAGGTTTAAGTCGATGTTGTATGAAGTAAATTTTACCTTACTTCTTCGGTCAAGCGTCAAAAGCGTAAGGACACACGAGAGGTGTAGACGAACCTACTCCTTAAAGAAGTAAGCTTGGCTTAAGACTGAGCTAAACTTGCTTGTGCTAGTAGTCTTCCTGACCCTGCTCTCCTCCCAACATATTCATAATCATGTGGAAAATGAAGCCTTTATGTGAAATATATAGGCTTAATTTTCTACATGATTAAATGAATAGCACTGATGTTAAAAACTCGCGTCAAAAAGTCTTTGTCAGTGAATTTTAAACCATTGTAAAGCAACCTAAAGTCCTCCGTAAATCTACAGTTCATCAATTCCGATGTTCATTTGTCAGTAGCACAGCCTAACCTATTGGAACTTTATTAGACCCGAAAATCCCCACATGAACAATGTAGGTACAATATTCTTGTTCAATAAATTGTAATTTTATTCTCCTGTATCCGTCCGGAGGCCTTCTGAGTATTTTTTCATTACAGTTCATTATTTCACTTGACGGGTGAAAGTAATATTCGGAGCCATCCGTCTAGAATTTGCTTCCTTCGGACAACAATGAGGAGTCTGGCGAAACGAAGTCAAAAATATGTCTACTGTATACGGAATTCTCGCTAGAAAATAAATGGTTCAGTTTGAACTGACGCTTCATACATTTAGTGTGTAAAAATGGGTCAAGCTGAATTAGTTAGGTATTATTTATTAAGTCTCATGCAAAATATGTCATTGCATTTTCTGTTTAGTGAGTCTTTGTGTAACCCACACATTACTTAGTCAGTGATAAATCTACATACGGATTTTCATATTGCTATGAAACCGTTAAAATTTTTAAAATAGCTTTTCTGTCAGCCTAATCCTCAAAGAGAAAATCCGAGGTGCACTTTCATTTTATTGACATCTATTGACACTTTAGAAGCGGCTTTGCAACAAAGCCGTAGTGACAAAAATTGTACGGCATGTTGGCGAGTGATAATATCGATCGTCGAAATCGAATCAACCGGCAGAATTTTACTTTACCGCCTACCTTTATTTATCGAACTAGTACCGTCTCACATTAGGGCAAAGGCCTCCCTCTCGCTTTTCCACGCACTTCTCATAATCCCAACATGTTGGGGTCGGATTCCAGTCTAACCAGAAACAGCTGAATACCAGTTTTTTACATGGAGCTACTGCCTATCTGACCTCCACAAGCCAGTTACTGGGTAACACGATACTCATTGGTAAGACTGGTTGTCATATTTTCAGGCTTCTGACGACTGTCTACGATCTTCGAATGACATCTGGTACCAACGTCTTAACTTGCACTCCGAGGCACGGAGGGGTCTCGGTATGTAAAGATGGTCACCCATCCACTGACTTACTTAACCTGATCGATCTACTCGCGCGATTCTTGTTCTTTAACTTGAGTCCCTTTTCCAAACACATCTGTTCTTTGCTAATGCTGGCCAATCTTTTCGGTTAGGTTGCTAGCTCGTCTCCATCAAATAGTCTAACAAAAAATCCTGCAGTTAAGAGAATTAATAGAAAATACAGACAGGAATGAAACATCGGTGGGCTATACAAATAAACAGTCGTAGAAACATTTGCCCCAAAGCAAGAATCTGACAACGCAGCAAATGGAATCTCGATCGTCAAAAGCCGTTTATTTTCTGTTTCTCTACAATCTGTTGCTAACATTGTGTTTGATTTGTCGTCTGTTGTTGTGTTAGACTGTTGTCCAAATAGGTAAACGTTGACACAGTATATTTTTGTTTGGGAACATAAATCCGGAAGCAGAGAGTACGAAATGTCAAATATGTTTTACCAAAATCTCAACATAGATCGAGTTTTTTGGAATGATTTATTCGAAAATTGATGTCGATCAAAAAACACCCACTTCTGATTTTTGAGTCTCCAAAATAGTCATTCAGCATGTGTCAACTCAATATTTAGGTACTATACTTTTCTGCTCTTTTACCAAAGTTAAGTTTTGCAAATTGATGAGAATGATACAAGGGAAGGTCCTGCTTGTTAATACAACAGTTTGTTTTTTTAACTGCCTACATTTTAATAGGAAATTCAACACCATGTCTAAACTAATCTATATATATATATAAATTAATCCCTATTTCCCTTGGTCACGGCATCACGCTAAAACGGCTGAACGGATTTGGATGAAATTTTGGATATGGATAGACCTTGACCCGGAGAAGGACATAGGATACTTTTTATCCCGATATTCCCACGGGATCGAGACTTTTGCGGGTGAAACCGCGGGGCGCAGCTAGTATTATAATAAAGAGAAAACATTTGATTTTTGGAACGAAGTTCTTTAACGCAGCTTGTATATAAACTTTCAGGAATCGTCACGCTAAAAAGTGTTAATACTTGCGACTGTCTTCTTCTAAATAAAAGAGAAAGAAAGAGAAAGAGAGAGAGAGAACGCCTGCAGAAAAACAAATGAAAAGAGTAAAGTGATTAGTGTCGTGGGATAAAATTGTACACATCGGCCCGAGTACACTGCATACCGGAGAGAGAGAGAAAGTGTGAATTTGGTCAAATTGAAAATCCAAGATGGCGCCTCTGAGAATGCTCAAATATTTCATCACGGGTATCGTTTTCATCGTTTTCAGGGGTGCAAAAATCGATAGTGAAGTCAAAATGTAAATCCAAGATGGGGGCTGCAAAAATTTAGTTTAAGATTGCTGTATTAACCTTCAATGAAGAATTCGTAATCTATATATATAAAAATGAATCCCTATTTCCCTTGGTCACGACATCACGCTAAAACGGCTGAACGGATTAAGATGACATTTGAAACATGGATAGACTATGAACTAAGTGAAAATGATACTTTTTATCCCCTGCAGAATTGAGACTTGTGCGGGTGAAACCGCGGGGCGCAGCCAGTATTTAATAAAATTATAAAAAACTGTGCTTTCAATTAAATGCTGCGGTTTACCGTACATGTTACTGAAGTTCGAATACCTACTAAACTGAAACTGGTAAACTACTACTAACTAGGAGACTTGAAAAAAAAAGAAACGCTTTAAAACCTAGATTAAACTGGGTCACATGTATTTTACTAGTGCCTAATTAAAACCAGATTTCCTTTAGAATTTCTTTACACAACAAGGGGAAAACAACTTACTTATTCCCCACACGTTACGAGAAAGGAAAAATACAGGAACAATATTTTCTACTAACATGTTCATTTCAGTAAACTGACAGAGGGTTTGAGAACAAGTTATATAATAATGTAAAAGACAGACTCTTTCCTTGACAGAATTACATTCTTGGTTCGTGATTGATTTGTTTTCTCAACAAATAAGAAGTAGACACCTTTAAGAATGAACACAAAAAATATAACGAGATCATTAACTTTTTTTCGTGTGGTTAGTGACTAACCTGGTGACAGAGTTTTAAAGCCGCCCATGGGCATCTGACTTGCCTTCACATGCCGTCGAGAAATACCTCTCAGGCATGCCGGTTTCCTCACGATGTTTTCCTTCACAGTTTTTGAAGCAAGTGATAATTAAACAATACGCACATGAATCCGAAAAGTCAGAGGTGCATCTCACTGATAAATATAAACTGATTACTTTTCTACGGAAAGTAGGAAAGGGTGTAGTGTAGTGTGATAAGATACATGTGGGTCGTGGACGATCTTGAAATATGCAAGGGCTTTATCGTTACTGCCTACAGAGCCTTGGAATAAAGGTGTCATCGATGTATACTTTATTTTCGATTCAATAGATTGTTAAAATGACTGAAGTTGTACAAAAGGTTTGGATAAAAGGGAATAGCTTTGACAGCCAGTAGAGCATACAATCGACAAACAGAAAATAGCATTAAAATGGAAAATGAATGATACAGCTGTATATAAAGTAATCCTCAAAATCAGTGATACATTAAGTTTATATAAGTTTTATTTCATAATCAACAGGTTATAACAAATAAATTGTAGAGGCCTCTTTTTAAGTATGGAGATACCTGTACCAGCAGACCCCCCTCTTCCATATCTATGTGTTCAATATAAAAAGCCTGTTAATAACAAAGTTTTAACAAAGTAGGTACAATAACAAACTAGAGGATTAAAAAAAAATATAGTACTGGAATTCGTAATCTCACATAATTTATACTTCATCCCCACATACTCAACTGTCTATTTCAGCATAAGATGGTTTTGAAGTAACCGATTTGTGGAAGAAGGTTCTAAAAATCCAAACAAATTAATGTACATGACTAGCGTCGGACCGAAAGTTCGGTTTCGGTTTTGGTCGAGTTTCGGCAAAAAAACGAGTTTCGGTTTCGGCGGCAAACCTGCCAAAACTACGACCGCAACCGAAACTGCATTCGAGAGTTCTCGCAATGTGATTGGTCATGTTCGGCGCGTTAAATTCTACCCAAGCGAGTAAGCGACGAAGATATTTTGCCGCGTTCGCAGTTCGTTTTGTTTGTTCTGAGCTTTCGTGTAATTTTAGTGATTTATTTAAAAAAATAAAGACTGACTGATTATAATAACGTTTCCTTTATTTTTCCCTCAAAACATGATCCTTGTAAGGAAGTTTCGGTTTCGGTTTCAGCCTAAACTGAGACTGTTGCCGAAATTCGGTTTCGGTTTCGGTTGTAAAGACATTAAATGGGACTTCCTCCTATAGGTACTTTGGACACTTAAATTAAATCCTGTTTTAATTGAGCCCCAGCTGCTCAGTGGCTGGCCGAGATACAATAGGATAGTAAGTGATAATCCCCCATTTCCCCCTCGACTCGCTTTGTTTCAGACTTGTTTAATAAGGTTTATTGAATCAGCACTAACACGGACCCCATTCAAATACGTACGGAAGCCAAATTAGCTTTGGAAGACAAAGGGGTTGTGTAAAGTCTATTTTGGGAACAACTTATTTTAAAGTGTTTTCGTGTTTTGTGAGTCGATTTAAATATGTTTTTTATTTTGTACTTTATCGACTACTAGTTATGCCGGCTTCGCCCGCGTGGAGATCAGAAATTATCCCTCGGAATTTACTACAGGAATAAAAGTATCCTAAGACTTAACCCGGGTCATGGTCTACCCATGAGCAAAAATCCAAATCCGTTTAGCCGTTTTAGCGTGAAAGCGAAACAAACAAACTCACTTTCACGTAATATTAGTACATATTTAGCGAATTGGTGACTCTTAAAGCTTTCTATTTGATAGGGGTGATGAACTCACAAGCACTTGTGTTATTTTAGGAAAAAGAATAGGGCCCCACCCTTTTCTATTGAAAACCAGCGTCAGGCACTACTTAGTTCTGCCGGGGTTGCGAAGAGTCTGCCGGGGTTGCGAAGAAAACCGAAAGGGAGATCGTGGCCCCCGGCAACAGGGCAGCCGAAGGAACACGGGTGGGTTTTAGTCAGTAAGAGTCTGACACGCCCTCCCGCTCCGCCCAGAGCGGGAGAAGTTATTTGATGATTTCCCACCCTCAAAAAAAAAAAAAAAAGGCACTACTTAGTTGTGTGGCATTTTTGCTGAACTGGGCCTCTTAGGCGCAGCGGCGTAGCACACTTTCTTGTTAAGTTATAATTTTAGACTTTTTATCTGTTTGTTTTTTTTTTACTAGTGTTGTGTGCCTTTTTGTCTCTGCTAAATAAATGTATTTTCTTTCTTCTTTCTTTTAGCTTGTTATCCATATATTATAAATGCGAAAGTATTTGTACACACGGATAGAACGTGACCAGCCGGGTAATTGCATAACACACAGTAGCAATGGTTTTCATTTTGACAGTTCTACAACATTCATTGCGATATTTATGTTGTTGAGCAGACAAATTTTTTGAACTTATGAAGCAATGGTTTAGCAATATCCTTCAAAATAATTCAGATTGTGATTGAATGTGAATTTTATTCCGATTTGTAAGTTTCTGTTCGTTTCTAATTTTTTTATCACAATAATTACCGTCATGAAATTCTCGCTATCGAAAGAGCTCAGAGTGTGATTTTTCGATGTATTTGAATAAAAAATTCGGAAATATAAATATAATATTATTGGTATGTTTCTCTACTCGGATATATATCACACTTGAATAATTGCGAATATGTAACGTAATCAAAATTAATTTTATAGGTACGTTCATGTTATATTTCAGCACCTACCGACACAATTCGTACGTATTTCTTATATGATTAGGTGTGATTTATCTACTCGCTTTTGTCCACGGCGTCGCCCGCGTGAAAATGATCCCACGGGAGCGTATTGCTATGATAAAAAACCTATATAAGTATGTCCTAACCCAGATCATAAAAGCGTGAAATGGTAACAGCCAGCTAGACTGATACTTTCATATATTTTATCATATTAAGGTTACCCAACCCTTGTCAGTCATTCTTCCATACTAAGGCCAAGGCCACGATGTATGTCTTTGCGGCGCTCGAATGTTCCCGCGCCGCTCTTCTCTTCGCAAGTCGCACCCAGCGACCCATGGCACGGTCTGAATAACTTCTAACATTTTGTTCTCGCCGCGCAGTCGCAGACGCAAGACGCAGGTCGCGCGAGCGGCGATGTCGTGGGCAAGGGGTAAGGGCGTATGGAGTTTACTCCATTGTTTGACAGCTTACATAAAAAAAAAGTTTGTCTACTTGTCTTGTCATTATCTAGCCCTGTACCGGAACAAACTTAAAAAAAAAACATTGGTTTGAAAGTTGAGCGTCGAAATTTTCATATTACAACACTAATTTTAACGCATCATTGGGCGTAAATAAATAACTCCCGGAGTATGAAAATGGCAAAATTGATACCGTACAGGGATAGATAATTTATTCAAGAATTCAAATTACTTTAATTTGAATAATTACATCCAGTAATTTTTTCATAATATTTATACGCCTAAAGGTCTTTTCATGAAATTTTACGCGCTCATTTTCGTTATAAATCATCATAGAGTCGCTATTGTCATAGGCAACCAATGTGGTTTTAAATAATTAAAATAGCGGCCCTAATTATTACAAATTCATGAACAAACCTATTCTTTCCGTTTCTCAGGAATAAAGACGGAATATAACGAAGATAAATGACTACAGGGAATAGTTCAGACATCTAATACTGTTCCTAAGGCAAGGTTAACATAGTAAAGGCTCTTTCAAACAGGCGCGACACGCGACGCGACACAAAGACACCGCGCGTCGCGCGACGAGCGGTGTCTTTGTATCGCGTCGCGTGTCGCGCCTGTTTGAAAGAGCCTTAAGGCGTTATTGGATTCTTGAACCTTGACGTATCTGCTTGATATGGGCCAAGACGCAAAGTTGACTTTGTAAATATACATGGCCATGAAGTACTAAGGCCGAGATTTATAACCGTTACTTAGCATGTACTTTGGCTAAGCGTTATTCTTGTCAGTGACGCCCAATTTTTTTTTTAACCACTACTCGTAACGGCTTGGCCTTCCTCTCAACTGATGGTAAGTGATGATCAGGTAGAAGGTGGAAGCGAGCTTCACCCAGAATCCTCAACCACAGAGGAACTGGCTATCTTACCTCTAACTGTTGAAACACAACAATGCTTTTAACATTGTTGTTATGGCTACATACTTCGAATTTATGGTGGTAGCTAACCAAGCGGGTTTAGAACAAGCCCTACCACTAACCAAACCGAGCAGAAAATTTGGCCCCTTCTGGGAATCGAATTCGGCATCACAGAGGCGGTTAACTGTCGCACAAATGCAAGATAGAGACAGGAACATGATAAGTTGAAGCACGAGCTAAGTAACGTCGTAAAGTTTATAGATCCGATTTCCTAAGATTGTGGTGGCGGCTACAAAGCGTCCGCAGTTTACCGTCGAATGACGTCATTAAAACGTTATTTATGAAGGTAGGTACGTTGGTGTGTTTTCCTAGACTGCGTTTTTTGACACCGCTGTGTCATACCCTGGTACCACCATTTTCCAGACAGCCGTTATTTGGCGGCCACCGCTCTTTTAGGAAACCGTAGATTTAGACTTCGTGAACCTAATTGGCTTTTAAATCTCATGTTAACAGCTGTGATTGGTTGACCGAAGTTTCAATCATTTGAAGGTGCGCCTTACAGGAGTGCAGCATTATGTGACACATATTCTTTTTTTACCACGATGATGAACCTCTTAGTCTGCATCTCACCTGATGATAAGTGATGGTGATGCTGATGGTAAGATCAGGCTGAAGGTGGAAGTGAGCGTCGCCCGGGAACCTCAACTACAGAGGAACTTGCTATCTTACCTCTAACTGCCGAAATATTGTTCCTTTTTAATATCCCCGATCGTTTCTTTTTGTTTTTTTTCTCCTAAACGCAGGTTATTTTGTAACCTATCTATGAGTACATTACGGCATCCACTAACTAGATTATGAAAGTTTAAGCTTGTACTTTATATATTACCTTGCCATGTAATCTAGTCCTAGTTAAACAATGAGGGTTAATTTATAAACGATGCTTAAAGATATGCAATGATTAGCGACTGTTTAACCATAAATTTTTGACGTTAAACCGTCAAATCTTTATACTTATACTTAAATATTGAACTAGCTACCCGCCCCTGCTTCGCAAGTTTTTTACGACTAGACACAACAGCGTTAGTTTACAATACACATAAACCTTCAAAGATAAATTTTCTAATTAATGGTGACACCCGCATCAAAATCTGTTGCGTAGTTTACAAAAACTTAGCGGTCATACAGAGAGACACGAAAAGCTACTTTATTTTAACTATTAAGACTTATATAGGTACTAATACTAATAATATTATAAAGAGGTAAAATTTGCTTGGTAGTTTGTATGTAGGGGGTAATCTCCGGAACTACCGGTGGGATTTAAAATTATTTTTACATTACACAACGAAGACAGCCCAATTCTTGAGGAAAGTTATAGGTGCGCACGAAGTCGCGCGCAGGAGCTAGTAAGTACTATCTAAAGATAATGACTTTGTAAACCTGAACAAATATACAATTTTATTCTAATTCTAGGAACTACCTTTGGACACCTGTGATTTGCCACGCCAAGAAGTTTGCTAATACTTTGCCAGCTTTGGGTTCAAGTTGATATATGGCGACGATAACCATTTATAATCTGGAGGCGTGTTGCCAACTAATCAATTTTCATTTCATATTTCTTTACAGTTAAATTATTTGTTTATCTTGATCTAATTAGACAGAGATACGGCTGGAAGAACACAACTAATATAAACTAACATCATGCCTTGCTTCCCCGAAGGGTTCGGTTCCAGAGGTGTACCCATAGTACACCCACATTCACCCTGGTTCCAGCCGCTGCCAATACCTAATAGCGAGTTAAGCCAGAACATTTAATTATTTGTGTTGCTAAATCTACTCAAGCCCTACTAGGTTACACCAATTGTTATTTAAATCGAAATTCGGTACTGAACTGTGTATAGAAAACAAAAGAAAAAAAAAAGAAATAAACGCCTGACAGAAAATTATTAGCAATCAATAGTTTTTGACGTGTAACGAATGAGCTGTGTGGCAGGAGCAGTATATTTTGTGTTATGAAATATACAAAAATCTGCATATTAAATTAAAATAGAGGAATTCTTTAAAAATCTAAGTCTAATGTGCTTTAAAATGCGCCATGTGTAGCTTTTGGACCTGATCGTTTTGGGTAGGGTATGCATGTATAGTACTTTGGTCATGGTTCTTTCGCCAGTCATGTTTGAATCCCATGTTATAGGGGAAGAACACAACTCATTTATTTAACTAGAGTATTTCTTTTAAACATTAAATTGTCTAGTTCAACACGTTTAATTTCTTGGAGAGAAATAATTAGGGGTGCTACCTACTCATTAGGAGTCGTTAATAAGGCCCCTATTTAAAAGCCTACTAGGAAAATTAGTTTACAATTTTAAGAGGTTCCGAAATATAAATGTTCCTCATATTAAATTCTCGGAAATTACTTCATTGGTTTTTTCCTTATGGGAAATCTCATTAGCAGCCTGGATTTAGAAGCTTAGTAAACACTTATCACATCCTATAACATTTAAAATCTTATAACTTCCTAGGTAATTGCTGAAAACCAGCGCTGTTGACGTTAGGTTCGTCCGAATTCCCAGCTTTTCGCTGAGCAATGACCTGTTCTTGCACAGATGCGACGCATAACTTAATTTTTGTTGTTAATTTTTACAAAAGTAGTTAACTCTGCAATCGACATTTTGTTTTTGTTGTCATTTGTCAATTTTGCAACAGTAATTTCGCAATATTGTCTTTGGTCCGAGGCCTTGACATCAACCAATGAACCAGTGTTATAATTACTACGAACAATATTGTCATACTGTTTTGTTTGATTGAATACGAGGCTTTTGGCTTCTTTTATTTGTGTGCATTTTGTCTAGTTCTTTAAAATGTGCGTTTTGTTTGTGCAGAATAAACAAGTTTTCTTTCTTTCTTTCTATAGGTGCCTGGGGTACTAAATATTTACATTTCTGCCTACATCTTAGAGAAATACGTTACGTTACACTTAATTATAATAATACCAGCATATTGCTATCCCACTTCCCCTTCTCATACAGAGAAGGCACGAGCATTCATCACCACGCTTGCTCACGACGGGTTGGCTATTTCAAACTTCTAATAACTGCAAGTCCAGGTTTTCTCACGACGTTTACTTAATTTTTATTTAAAACTAGCTGCGCCCAGTGGTTTTGCCCGCATAAGTCTCAATCTCGTGGGAATACCGGATTAAAAGTATTCTATGTCCTAATCCGGGTCATGGTCTACCCATGTGCCAAATTTCATCAAAATCTATTCAGCCGTTCTATAGTAAAAGTGTAACAAACAAACAAACTCAGTTATAATATTAGTTAAGATTAAAACTATTTTGTTTATACTCCATCTGCAATTCAGTAAATTGTAATCATTGTAATAAAATGGTGTAACGTAATATATTGAGCAACTTTTTTGTACACTTATTTATGTAGGAAAGGTGAATGTGCTTTAATTTTTTTTGTTAATGGTCTCCACTTAAGTAAATTGTTGCTCAGGGGTTGCTTCACAAGTTACTAAGTGCTGACGCAAGGTAAGAACCTTGAGATTGCGTTTAAATTAAATTTCAAGGTTGTTTGAAATTGGTGAAAAAGAAAGTGTAGGTACATACCTACCTATTTTCTCTAGGGACATAATTTTGCAAAGATTAGGTAAGGAGCTGGTCTCGAGTTCGAACCCAAGGCAACGCACCTCTGACTTTTCGGTTTCATGTGCGTATTGTATAATTTTCACTTGCTTCAAAAAACGGTGAAGGAAAACATCGTGAGTAAACCGGCATGGTTGAGAGATATTTCTCGACGGTTTGTGAAGCCAAGTCAGAGGCCCATAGGCGCTTAAAAACTCTGATACCAGGTTAGTCACTAACCACAAGAAAAAGAAAAAGAACAGGAGGTGATTTATTGTTTGTAGTTTTTGTGAGAATGAGGTCTAATTTAAGAAATTAAATTAATTAGGAGGACGGAGTAACATGAAAATCTCATGTTACTCTTTCTAAACAAATTATGACTACCTATCACGCCTGTACTTCCCGAAGGGTTAGGCAGAGGTGTACATATAGTACACCCACATTTCACAAGTTATGTTTAAGTTCCATGTAATAGGGGGCGAGCCTATTGCCATCAACCGGGCACAAATCCAGACTCAATGCTGCTACTAAGAAAGGACAATGGCGATTTTAGTATGGAAGGTGGCGTCTTTTTGTTTTCTCACGGCCATCAACCAAATCTTGTTTTTCTACTACAGAATAGTGTAACAAACGAAACTTATTTGACATGCATATCTCTAAACTGGGAACCACTTTTCCGAATTTTTTTTTGTTCGAATTTAATTTTACCGAAAACTATTGACCGATTTTTTTTTTGCCATATGCATTATTTGACATATATTTAGATCATCGAAGTATCATGTGTTATAGGTATTATTTTACCGATCTATATTTCGCCGATTTACAAAATAATTAAGGCTATTGGCCGAAGCCTCTTTAAGATATATTAAATTAAAATAGAGTCATAAAAAGTCATTATGTTGTGCTACAAAATTTAGTACAGTACACTCCTTCGTAGAATACAGACGATATTTTGTGGTATTTTTCATCGTAAATGATTATTTATAATATACACGATAATATATTTTACCATGCCTAGAAAAGTGTCGCAAATATATTAAAGCTAATAGAATTTCAGTAAACTCTATTTGGGGACGCCACGCTCCAGTTGTGATTCATTCGTTGATAACTAGATATTTGCTCCGACCTAGAAAGTAAAAGGCTTTTGCAAATAACATAATATTTTGGTTTTTATTAACATTTAGCGAATATTGGGGGCTTAGCAGAGTATTATTATTTTTAAGAGAGCTTTATGAGTGAGTAGATATAAAACTGATAAATGGATTCGGTTTAAATTAATGAAATGCCTAAGAAACATGTTTTGATTAGTGCTAGTCTGCATAAGTTTTCAATCGGGCAATGGTACGAAGAGGTGTCAAATGTCAGAACCAAATTAATTAATGTAATACAGACAGGAAGCCATACAAAATGAAGGGGCTGTGTTCAATATCGGTTTACAAAGTGTAAGATTACTAATAACAATAGTAATTTATTATTATTAGTAATGAGAAACAATAATTATATAAATATAATTAAGCATACATTAAAAATATATAGGTATACGCATCAACTTCAGAAATTCATGTTTTCGTCGATTAATGGCCGATTCCGGACATCTTTACGGACCGTTATTGGTTAAAATTAAGACACTTGTATCTTTACCAAAATTGAAGCAAAGGCCTAATAGATTTGCACAGTAGATCCTCTCTTAAGAAAGTAACTATCACAGGTAAAATTAGCTTACGAATATATTTATATCCCCAGTTTGGCAATAAAAAATGCTACTATAAGTAACAATAAAAAAATCGTTTTTCTTTATGGGAACCGAGCATTAAACGTAAATACAGCTACATAATATTAGGCCTTTACCTATGAAATTGCCGTTTTTCATGAAATAAGTTAACGCCCTTGTTTCTCTATATTTTTTATTTTTATTAATCAAAGTAATTACCCATGTAAAGAATGTATTTTTGCCAACGTAGTGGTACCTTGTTGATGCCCTTTTTGAAAAAGTCTGCTGGACGGGAGGCAACAAATTCTTCAAAGGTATTTTGAACTGCCTCTCGGTTATTCAATTTTTTCCCCGCCAAGAAGTTATCCAAATTCTGGAAAAAGTAGAAGTCTGTAGGGGCAAGGTCTGGTGAGTACGGTGGATGACGGAGAACTTCCAACCCCAGCTCTTGTAACTTGGAGACCGTCTGCTGTGCAGTATGAGGTCGCGCGTTGTCGTGCAGGAGCAGCGGAGCCGAACGATTGACCAAAGCTAGTTGGAGATGTGCGAGCTTCTCTATCATTATGTTCAGTTCTTCACAGTACACATCTGCAGTAATGCTCATCCCGTTTGGCAAGAAGCTGTAATGAATGACACTAGCGCTAGACCACCAAACAGTGACCATTACTTTTTTAGGGGTCAGTTTTCGTTTGGGGCATTATTTTCGTGCTGAACCAGGATCTAACCAATTTTCTGAGCGCTTGCGATTGTCGAACTGAATACATTTTTCGTCCCAAGTAACAATGCGATTCAATATGCTTTGGTTTGTGTGCCTGTTGAACAATGCAAGGCTCAAATAGACGCGTGCTTCGCGCTGGCCATAATTCAATTCGTGGGGCACCCATTTGTCAAGCTTTTTTACCTTGCCAATTCGACGCAAATGGACCAATATTGTTTTGATGCTAACATCGACACTAACGGCTAACAGCTGCTGCTAATTCAGCTGTAGATTGAGAATCATCAGCTTCCACAATCGCCTTTAATTCGTCATTGTTGACTAAAGTTTTGGATCGACCACGGGGTTCATTTCTTAGGTCGAAATTCCCAGAACGAAAGCGGGCAAACCAATAACGGGTGATGCGATCGTTAGTATTGTTGGCTCCGTATACGTCGTTGATGTTGCGCACCGCTTCTGCCGCTTTGCTGCCACGACGGTACTCATACTCCATAATCACTCGAATTTTTAACGTATCCATGATGACGAAAAACGTACAAATGCAATGAAAACAGAACGCTAACCATAAAACAAATGACTAATTTGCAAAAATGAATTCCATATTTTAAAAATAAAAATAATTTGAACTTAGAATTCTTAGCGAAAAAAGAAAAAAAAATGGACTTGAAATAGCCCGAACGTCAATTTCATAGGTAAAGACCTATTATATTATGTACCAGTCGTAGCGGCACTGAACCTACTACTACCACGTAGCCTTGAGCGTGCGGCGTGAAAACTGTCTTAGTTCAAAAAATTCAAAATTCAAAATATTTTTATTTCACATAGACCTACATGGGCACTTATGAAACGTCAGAAGCTAGGTGCACGGTTCCAATTGGTCGTTTCCTATGGAGAAGAGCCGGCAAGAAACTCCACGGTTACTCTTTTATGTACCAAGCATCTCTCTCTGCGTAGACAAGAAGTCGAATTCCCTACGTTTCATTGCGTTTAGAACCATAGAAGTGTGATCGTTGCTAAGTTTTGCCACCGTTTGCAAATTAACGCTCCAACTTGACTCTGCCACGAAACGTGATATTTCGTACTGTCGTGATTTCTTTGATTTAATTTAAAAATGTATTATTTTAATATCGATTTATAATATCCACTGTGGTAACACTGTCAAAGTACAAATTATTAATATTATAAGAAACTTGTAAATGTATTTTCACTATAGCAACTGAATGTATTGTTTTACTTTGGCAACATAGAAATGACGGTTATGATAATAACGTTATTTCTGGGTGGGGCAAAAGTCGTTTTAAATTGTAAAATGTAATGGACAGTTAGTGGTCGTTTGATTGTGAATTAGTACAGTAGTGTGGATTAAAAGTATTAGCAAGAAAAGAGTTTTTTTTCTTATAGTACAATACTAAAGCGGCCTTGCTGACGTTACAAGCAAGTTTGATTATTTGTTACGCTTTCACGCTAAAACGGCTGGATGGTTTTGGATGAAATTTGGCACATGAGTAGACCGTGACTTGGGTTAGGACAAATAATTAATTTTTATTCCGATATTCCCACGGGATCGAGACTAAGGGACTAACCACACTTATTCAGCTCTGTTCAGCTTTTGTCCATAGAAAACAACAATTTTGTATGAGATGCGTATGCATCCGTTCAGCTGCTGAAAGCTGAACAGATGCCATAAAAAATCCTTATTTTCTATGGACAAAAGCTGAATAGAGCTGAATAAGTGTGCTTAGTCCCTAATGCGGGTAAAACCGCAGGGTGTAGCTAGTATCAAAATAAAAAAGAATATTTAAATTGCAATTTTTTTTAATACCTATCCCATATAAATATTCACTTATATGTATCCTGTTGGCACATAATATAGCTTTTGTGACAGAATAGGGTTTTCATGCATTTTTAACAAGGTGCATCTGTCGCACTACCTAGTATCATAATTCCCGAAACGGAATTGAAAAGTATGGGCGAGGCTTTGCGGGCGGATTTACTAGTGGTGAGTTCCCAAGTGGATAAAATTAAGGACTTAGGACATGTATTACGTTTTTATTATTCTGTTTTAGACTAAATTCAATAGAAAATGTAATTATTTGTATGGGGATAATATAATAATAATCAACGCGATCGCAGTTTTGTCCGAAAGGGTTACCGTGGCCCCTGGCAATACAGGCAACTGAAGGAACACGGATGGGCTTTAGTCAGTAAAGTTTGACACGCCCCTCCCGCGTTATTTGATAACTACCCACAAAAAAAAAAAACTGTTACCACATGGATTCGGTACCGACATAATTCTGAATCCCCCGGCGTTGAAATCTTTCGTCGGTTATTAAAAAAGAATCTGCTGTTTTATAGAAAAGTGCAACACCTGTGCGGTGAAAATGTACTGAACACTTGACTTTTTTAAAAATAACCGACGAAATAATCAGAATCATGTACTGAATCCATGGTAACAGTTTTCGCGTCGATGTCCCTGCCACTCTGTATTTATCTATTTTATAGAATTATAAAAGTAAAAAGTCATTCACAGATAACGCACAGCCTAAACCGCTGGGTCGAGAAGGATGAAATTTTGCACCTATTTAGGGGATGAATTTTCAAAAATCCACTTAAATCACATCTAAAAAATTCATCCCCTAAGTGAGTGAAATAGGGGTTAATTTTTTAAGAAAGTTAGTATTTTTTGCCGTCTCAGTAGATTAGTGCTATATTTCAATCAGTTTTACCGTGATTTACAATATAAAAGTTAAATATGAATTTATTTCTATGACGTGATCATAATTTGTTGAGTTCAGAACTTGTTTTAGATATGCCTTTATTTAATAAATAACTAATTACCCATTCCACGTATTCAAGGCAGAAAATAAGTTTAGTCATTTCTTTTATAAAAAGTTGATTACTTTCATCAAAGAGCTATGCTTCGACGGTAAAGTAACTATTGCGTGTTTTTCTACGGTAGCTTTTTTATACGGTAGTTTTTTTCCTATGGTAGTTTATAAGCATACAATTATTTCTCTAGCTTTGAACTTACTATTTTCAAATCATTATTTATAGCGTCACGGAAGGCTTATTATAGCTTGACCTGGTTATAAGCTTATTTTTACCCGATGGCCCCAGAAATAAGGTTTTGTTTTCTCTGTGGGTTTTATTTTTGCAACAAAATTACTTATAGTTTTCAAATTTTGACGGCCATTTTGATCAAGTTTTGTTTTGATTCCCGTACGGAATTTTTTCTTTTGGTGTTTACTACAGACTTGTTCCGGGTTTGAATGTTAGTGTAGGGATGTGAAATTAGTGTCTGCGAATACAAGGATATCATAAAAAATCCTATTGCAGTGCAACGTTTTTTCTCGTTTGAAAATATTTTATGTAGTGGATTATCACCTTTTATTAAGCTAAGCGGATTAGCGGTTCCCTCCTGTCTATATACTCATAAAAATAAATTGAATTAGGAATTCGTCTGCCACTCATGATGATTAAGTATAGCAATTTCCGGTTTGACCCGAGGCCGAATGTGGATTCAGCTTCAAATTTTTCGGGGTCAAATAACGAACGCAATGCATTATTTGGTCAATGGCAGTCTATTGCAGAATAGGTCTTCTAGGAGTGCATTTGTGTATCTGCGAGGTAATTGTGTAACACAATTACAATGGCAATGCGTTTTGTATTGACAGTTCCCATTGCGATAATTATGTTATCGAGCAAACGAATTTCAAACATATAAAGCAACGGTTTAGCAATTTCCTCTAAAATCTTTCGGATTATGATTGAAAGTGTCTTACGCAATTAGCCCACATTCGCACCGACGTCAAAATATCGCCGCGGGATTCGAGATTTTCAACTCTTAGAGTTAAGCCTAGCGTTGAGAATTCAACAGAGTGCATCCCGGCGCGTCGAAAAAACACACTGTTGGATTTTGAACTATCGCCGCTTAATAGAGCGTTGAAAATCCATTGTGTGAAAAAATTCCGCCGCGATATTTTTACGTCCATGCAAACATGAGTTTAGGGTGCTGGTCTTCATTCATAACCTCATCAGCATCAGAAGGCATCGTTTGTTTTATTTTCAATTTTTATCGAAGGCACGTAGATTAAAAATTCTGCCTGAATAAATCACCATGCGATATCGTAAAGGTCACCCTTTTTACCGTCTATAAATTCCTAAGCAGAATTCTTTACCTGAAAAGAGTAGATAGTCTAGATCTTTATCTTAGGTAACCTTTCGGCAAAAAGGTACTGAATTCTAGTATAGACGATGTAATGTCCGACCGAGCGTGCAAATTGACGTCGCGTCGGCTGTTAGTAATGACGGTTCACACCGCTTTTTTACAAGTCCTTTTAGGAACCGGGCCAACTGTGCGATTTTCAACTCTAAATGTACTGCTGTCATTACTATTGGCACTTTCGTTTTTTATTTATAATCTTGTTTACCGTAATCTGTTAATTATTTTGAATAAATACTAATTTTGACAATTATGGATTCGTATAAAGTAGGTTCAATATTAAAATGAAAATAAAAACGGGGAGTGAGTTCATCCGATGGGAACACCTCCTCGGAAAGATGTGACCGCTGGCGAGAGAAGCTCAGACCTCCTGATTCTTTCATTTTGCTATCTGAGAGCCTTTCACCGTTGCCGTGATCGACTTAGAAAACTTTAAAGAGACTCCGCACAGGTCGCCACTGTAAAGACAAAAAATCTAGTCATGCAAGTCTCTCAAGTAGACGCAAACAGGCAACACAAATAGCCATAATATGTATTTAAAAAAACTCTGTCGTCTATATAAATAGCCGAGCAAGTTAGTCAGCTAACGCACTTCAAACTATATTGCACTGAATTGCTATGTGAAACACAATACCACAATTTACATAATATGACTACTACGGTAATTATAAACATTGGCTCTGGGTATCCGTTAAATAGTAAAGCAATAAAGCAATTGTATTTGAATGCTAAATATAGAACAGTTGGATATGTTGCATGTCCAATTTAGAAGCTTCGATTTGGTAAAGTTGTGTGGGTTGTTGTGACGAAATATTCTGTTACCGACTTCAGCATATAGTTACCGCAAATTAGGTGGCTATCTAGGCCAATTCTGTTCGCCACAGGCTTCATGATAAACAAAGCTTTTTATTTGAATTTTGACTTGTATATTTATTTCTTTACTTTCCTCTTTAATCTTCCATTACAGGATAACCTATTGCGATAATGTACTTATTGAACTCTTGTTCTAACTTTTTATTATTAACTTATTTTTATCAGTATTACAACTTAATACAAACGATGCGTTATATGTAATTTCACTCAGAGAACAATAGAATGTTCATGTCACTAGCTATGAAGTTGAGAGTGCGAAGTAGCGCCTCACTTAAAAGTTTGATGCTCGCGCGAGGCTCCGCTTGTAGCCGTGGCTCTCATCGTTGCCACACGTACCCATGGCTACTTAACAAGATGACCTGTCATTTTACGAAAATTGTATACAATGCGAGATCAGCTTATACTATGTAAAGCTTGATATGTAGCCGTGTGTACCTCTCCAAAACACATAAACCTATCTCCCCTAAAATGCCCGCATTTTGTACCTTCCCTTTTAGTACTTTGAATATGAACGAATGCGTGCGAGATCCCTCTTAACCATCAGTTCGTTATATCCAACCGTATCCAAAGACATTTGTGCCATGTCGACCGCAGTTACCTACGCTAAAAATTAGCTGAGAGAATTGTTGGTTGTCAAACTCAAACTCAATCTCAAAGCATTTATTCCAAATAAATCACTTAAAGGCACTTTTGAATTGTCAAGGAGTACGTCAGTCAAAAATTTGAAACTAGGGGCCCATTCTAAAGCTTAGTAAGTTCCTATGGAGAAAAACGGACAGGAAACTCCATGGACAATCTTTTTATTCAAAATATTACGTCCTATACCAAACGAGGTGCTATATAATTATATCACTCAAAATGCATGCTTTTTCTCTGAATCTCATATCACCGATGACTTTGGTAAACCTTGTTAGAAAACCTACTGTTCAAAACTTTCGCATCAAATCGCCTCACTTCGCATTCATACAACACAGTAACTTAGATCAAAATAACAGCGAAAACCACGCACAAAGTTAATTTCATAAGTGCTTTGTTCCCCCAAATTTTGTAAGTTTATATGAAAACTTTCCATTGACGCGGTACAACGAATAATAAAATGACACTCATGCAAGTTATCAAAGAGATGGTCGTTTCTGTTTTTCAAAGTTTCCTTTTGTTGAAGTTCACCTCTATATCTTTCGAATATAGTTGAGCCAGAGTTCAGAGGATACACTTAAAGCTGAGGAGAAAAATAGTCTTATAAGGTCCAATTTAAAATCGAGGCGTATTTTCTGTTTTCCTAAAGTCGTCTTCGAACTGAGATCTTTTTATATACTTACGTAAATAAGGCTGTAAAGAAGGTCTTTTTATTTGGGTGTTATTTTCGAATGGAGGTAGTCGTTTTAGGTACATATCTATGTCCATGCTCGATTAATCTATGATGTGATGGTAGACCAGTCTTATTTTGCTGTTTACTTAAACTAGAATTGGTTACATATAGGTACATAATAATGCTATGTTGTATTTTTAACTGACTCTTCTATATAATGCTCTCTTTGCGAAAACAACCCACTAAAAACAAGGCCCTGAAACCTACATGATGAATTATCAGCATAATACAGTTATTTCAAAATGAAACTAAACAGGTTTTTATTATTTTACCAGCGACCCATCCTTACTTCGCACGGTTTTATGACTTGATAAAACATCGAAATTTATTCATTTTATGTTTATTTAATATTAATCAGGGTTGGTATAAAATAAACAAGTTTGTTTAAAATCACAGGTTTAAAATAGTGTTTTAAATATTAAGAAAAAAAAAACATGATTTTAAATCGCGAACGAATGGAAATAAATGAAAAGTTATACATTTTTAGGACTTCAAATAGCTTGAAAAGAAATCAAAAAGGTTAGATAGTTTTATACACATCGTCGCCGGTCGAAATGGAAGTAATTCCCCGCAACTATTTTGGGGATTCCCCTTATTATATATATATATATATATCCCTTATAGTCCATCCTACTTATGCAAATCTATACTAAGTTACTTGTCAAAAAGAGGATTTTCCCCGCAGTAAATTTGGTGACTTCCCCATATTTAAATATACTTTTAGGTAAGTTACATCTAAGAACGAAAATCGGAATTCGCAATTCCGAACGTACAGAGTGTACTTGGTGGTTCAGTACAGATCTGTGTTAAACCTACTTAGATTGATTATAAAAAAATCTCTTAACTATACGTTGTTGTGATTATTATGTTATTCTGATAGTTTTTTGTAAATTATACCTCAGGTAAATTTTAAAATTGTCTAGAAATGAATTATATTAGGCCTGATCGATTTGTGTTGATAACAAATTTGATAAATTGCTCAATGAAAAAAAAAAAACAAATAAAACTCTTGTTTAAAACATTTTGAACTGTTTGTATCATAAATTTAAAAAAAAAACTGGTTTGTTTCCAACCCTGACATTAATGTATAATCCACATTAACCTTCCAGAATATTTTTTCTAAGTGATGGTGAAAATCGTATTAAAATCCGTTGCGTTGTTTAGAAGCACAACGGGGTCACACAGACAGACACGAAAAGTGACTTAAAATAGTAATATGTAGTAATATTTTAGGCGAAAATTCTTTAGGCGCGTTGACCGATTTTTTCACGATTATATTTTTGGTTTCATGGAGAAATTTGCCCAGTTTAATGGTCAATTCGCACCTTTTGATACATGCTGAAGATAAACTATATTATGGCCCTCTATCTCAGAACGAGACAGAGATAGGTAATAATGACATCTAATCTCAATCCAATCCATAATGCTTGCCGGAAATTCCCGATAGTACTTAATGACGTTTCCTCCCATTAGATATGACATTATGAGACATCATTAGTAATTTACTGTTCGGTACTTGTGTATTAATTATTATTATTGTATCAACAGAGAAGACAAGAACAGATGACAGGTAACATATCTGTAATGAGCTTATAACTAGGTATTTGGGGACAGAGTTCTCGCTACCACGTTATATTTTTTCTGTATTATGGGTAAATAATACCTCAGCTCAAATTCACTCCTTATCTTGCTCGCACGATACTGATCGCGGACTGAGTGAGAGCAAGACCGAGCGGCGGAGAGAAGGCTCCAAGGCGCCAATAGTTTAGGTAATTTCTTTTTAAAGCTAAAATAATGGTAATTAAAAAAAGTAAAAAATATAGTATCTGCTATATAGTTGGTTCAGTTATTATGCAAAGTGTCATGATCTAACTTGAAGTATTTTGTTAATACCAGCGGTTTATTGTTTGGTTTAGTGGTAACTTTGTTTTTATTTTTCAATAGAGAAAATTTTATGGAATCGTGTTTTCGTCAAACATTGTACTTAACATTAATCCTCAAATTTACCATATTTTTATTTCAAAATAGCATTTTCGATATAACGGAAGATCATGCTAAGCAATTTGAGTTATTATATACTCTTAATAGATGGAAGGTAGATTGGATTATTTTTTAGGTAGGTTGATATATACCTATTTAGAAAGAAATAAAAAGAAAAGAATATAAACTTGTTAATTCTGCACAAAATAAACGCTTATTAAAAAAAAAAAAAAACATAAAATACTCATTTGCAAATTACCACTACCATCACCATCAACTAGAGAAGTTCCTTATGGAAAACCAAATAACACTCTTTGACACAAGGATTGCATCCAGGACTATCTGTTTCTTATATTTTCTTTCTTCTTTTCTTTTACTAGAAAGAAAGAAAGAAAAATAGGTTTATTTGTCACAGAGACACGTGCATACATAAAAGACAAGAGTAAACGAAAACAACAAAAAGTACATAATAAATCACGAGCGTAAAACAGAAATTAGTCGGCAGCTGCACGACATGACTGTGACAAGAAGGCTTCCACTCAGCATGATGCAGTGCTATGGGGATATACTAGTATTAACT
This sequence comes from Omphaloscelis lunosa, assembly GCA_916610215.1. Taxonomy (NCBI): domain Eukaryota; kingdom Metazoa; phylum Arthropoda; class Insecta; order Lepidoptera; family Noctuidae; genus Omphaloscelis; species Omphaloscelis lunosa. The sequence continues at coordinate 9,374,016 of OU744255.1, forward strand.
GATCTTTTACTTCACTTAAACATGTGCATACAGCACGTGTTTAAGTGAAAAATAATTATTTCTATCCACAGTCGCGATGGCAGTCCCTATACCTACAGTTAAACACTTTTAACTAACTACCCTAGTAATTCTAGTTTCGCGTGTTAACAATCGAAATCATTTGCAGTTCATTACAAAGAGCTACACCGTTATTATGTAGTATAAATAATCTAATAGCGTGTGTAATTAAATGGTAATTATCGGGATTACTCAAAATACTGAGTATTATAGACTCACATAACATCACGCCTCTGATCCTTGAAAGGGTGGGAAGAGGTGAACACCCACATTTCGCCAGTTATGGTTAACTGGCGGACTTACTTACGATTATAAGTCCAGGTTCAATTTACTAAAGAAACGCATATCTGTACACTGTAAGGACTATTTTTGCTTGCAGCGCTCGGTCGCTATAGTATCGCTTACCTACGAAAAAAAGGGTCGTGTGCACGGGATTTTGTTTTCAAACTGCTTAGATAGAGAGTACATGGTAAGTGTAAAATGTTCTGCGAACATACACGATCGTGCTTTTTGCTCATACGCCAATATTTCTGCATAGCCTAATATTTTATATTCTTCTCCCATGTCCTAAAAGCCAGTTTATCTTAAAGTATGTGTACATAAAGCCATTATTCTTTGACACTGACACCATAAAAAGGTATGTCACCGCAGAAAAAGATCCAAGGCGATTAGAATATTTAACATTCAGTCAATGATAGCCACAAGCTAAAGTTGAAATAACAAAATTCACTTCAGGAAATGAGCAGAATCGTGGTCTCATTGAATGAAGATCGTGTTGATATTATCATATTATAATTTATTCAACTTTCTTATTTAAATTTCAGTCTATAGGGATTTAAGGAGAAGACTACTTAGTTACTTACCCAAATTGAGGCTGAAATTTCAGCGGCGTGGTGAAAGTAATTCTGGGAAAATATTTATTATGTATTATCTATTTTGAGAGGAACTAATATACCTACCTAGTGTTTAATTTTGTTGAATGAAAATCCATAATGGATAGAAACAAATATATTCGTTAGGGAATCAGAACAATGTTCAACAAACTCCATTATCTTTCTAATATTTTATTAATAAATTTGATATTTTAATACTCAATATGCTTTTATTTGTACATCGGAACCGGACGAGGAATCGCTACATTCCTAAATATTATTTTAGGACCATAATTCGATGTAAACCGAGGTTCCGTTTGAATGAAACCTTTTCCTCGATGTTTTTTTGACTATTTTCGTTTGCGAAAAACGATCTGAATAAAAAAATAAACGCATAGCGACTGCGCTGCTTAATTTAACTAATTGAATACCTACCGTCCGAGGGGTAAAAAGTTTAACTGAAAAAAATACCCGTTTTGGCTGCCCTATCCAACCCGCTTTACCCAGTCCACGCCACCCACTCCCACACTAATTAAGTGTCACTCCGGATTTTAGCTTCTACAAGAATCCTAAGTAATTGTGGAATTTTAATAAGAACAAGATATTTTACAATTCTAAGTACGGACTTCAACCGTGTTAGGATCTAATAGATGTTAAAAACACTTTTCTTGTGCTTTTTTTTATTTCGTGAGCAATTATCAAATAACTCCCCCCGCTCGAACCCTGGGCGGAGCGGGAGTGGGTGTCAGACTCTTATTGTCTAAAAACCACCCGTGTTCCTTCAGTTGCCATGTTGCCGGGGGCCACGAAATCCCTTTCGGACTTCTTCGCAACTCTGGTAGGCAACGGCCCTAGCGGACCCCATCAATTCTGCTGCCATCTCTTTGAGGCGCGCGTGGAACACAACACGCCGTCGACCCGGGCCTTGTCCTTACCAGACGGCGAACTCACCGTTCGCAAGCCCACGCCTGCGGTGGCCGGTAATCGGCCTGTGATTCCCGATGCCCAGGGCGTCTCCTGCGGCGCTTAGGGAGGGCGCGAAATTTGGCTCTCCCTCACGCGTTCCGCCTCCTCCTTCGTGAGCATTACTGCTTCGCAGAAGGAGGTGTCGGCCTCCCATGCCCTCTCGCTCCGTACCATGGCCTGAACCAGGGCCGGACGCGAGAGATCACCGCCGCCGATCACCTCCACGAGGACACGGCGATGCTCCGCTCAAGCCGGGCGATCCACACAATGGTGACACCCGAGTTTTTCACGGTTGTTTCGGGAGGTTCCTGTTCAGGATAAGGCGAGAGCCTTATCCTGAACAGGAACCTCCCGAAACAACCGTGTCCGGTGAGGACCTGCGTCAGGCGGAAGGTGAGGACGCCGTGGCGTCTCTCTAGCCACTTCTCAAAGAGGGGATCGCCGCAATTGTGGCGTGTCCAACTTTTCATGTGCTCAAGTAAGAATTCTTAAAATGGAATTCGAGGTAATTTTTTTGAATGAAAATTTGGGAAGATATTTGAAGAATAAGCTTTAAGTATCCGGATATTCCATTATGGTTTACAAAAGAAAGAAAATTTAATTCTTCCAATATTTAAATAAATAAAGGAATAACATTTTTGTAAAGCTTTAGGTAAATTCACAAAGAATGGAGTATGTTTTTTGTAATAGACATTGATTAATGATATTATAATTAGTTTCAATTATTTGAATGTTTTTTTACCTGAATGTGAAACAATAGGCCTGTGTCAAATTTTTTTTTGGCTTTAGGCTGATGATAGAACACGTAAGTGTTACTAAACTTTGTCCAAATTACAACTTATCGACTCGTGCGTTAGGTTAGTCAGCGGATAAGTTACAAACCTAATTAGATTGCCTGTGATTTGCGACTTTATGCATAATTATCTTAAAATTCATTCATTTCTGTAAACCGCTGCCTCCAAAAGATTGATTTTTTTACAAATGTTTTCCATATACATATAACGAAGGTGAGCACTAAAGACGGATTTTCGAATATGAAAGGTATTGTTGCCGATGCGAAATCCCATCGGGCACACGGGTTGTTCAAACTCAGATTCAAAGCATTTATTTCAATTAAACCAATTACAGGCACTTTTGAATTCGCAAGGAGTCGGTCAGTCAGAAATATGTAGCCATTGCAGTTGCCCATTCCAAAGCGTAGTAGGTATATGGAGAAGAATGGGCAAGAAACTCCATGGACACTCTTTTAAATTATATTGTTACAAAAATATTAGTGTTCGAGATAGGGAACAAACTTTAAAGAAAGACTGGATTACTTGTTGGCTTGAATTTAATGCCCTTTAAAATAGGCAACAAGGTAATTACAATATAATATATTGAAATTTAATATAAAATAGGGAGTGCAAATATTGGCTTGAAATGGCGGTGATAGTCGAGCAAGTGAAGCGTCGCGAACGTTCTCCCGCGGGCGGCGAGTATGGCGTGATGTAGCGGTCGCGTCATTGGTCGCTGTAGATATCACGTCATGGCGAAGGGCTGCTATTGGCTGCGGCAGCACCATACAATTATTGATGTTGAAAGCTACGTTCGGAAACGAGCACGGCGTCAACATATTCCCGGCCGTTGAAAGCTCTAGGGCAGCTTTCAAGCTTCATTTATCTCGGAGGTTGGGAGTAGCACCAGACGATTGAGAGCTCTCTTTATTGTGCCTTGAGCTGTGGCTATGTCAGCTACTCTAGGTGTCTGGTCGGATCCAATGTAGAGGCGGCTGACTCTTCCAAGGCGCCAGCAGAGAGGCGGCGTGTTGGCTTCCTTTATCAGGACTAGATCGTCGAGCTTGAGATCCCGGCACTTCACCCGCCACTTGGTCCTTTGTTGGAGCTCGGCGACGTACTCGGAAGACCATCTTTTCCAGAAGTGCTGCTTGGCTTGTTCTAGCCGCTGGAACCGGTCGAGGCGACTCGTGCTGGAATCCAGGTAACTTGGTGAGGGAAGCCCAGTCATTTGCCTACCAATCAAAAAGTGAGCCGGGGTAAGAGACTGGAAATCGTTAGGGGACTGGCTTAAAGGACATAGGGGTCGGCTATTTAGGATAGCTTCTATCTGTGCAAATACAGAGGTCAATTCCTCAAATGTTAGGTGAGAATGACCTATTGTTCTATGTAGATGAAACTTGGCTGATTTGACGCCGGCTTCCGCAAGACCATTGAAATGAGGAGCGTATACGGGAGAGAAGCGAAATTCAATGCTCCGGCCAGTAGCAAAGTCACATATAGAATCACGATTAGATAGTAGAAAGTTGCCAATTTCCTTGGCAGCGGCAACGAAATTACGGCCATTGTCGCAGTAAATAAGCTTGGGCACTCCTCTGCGAGCAATGAACCGTTTTAGCGTTTGTATGAAAGCATCTTTTGATAGTTCACTTACCACTTCTAGATGTAGGCACTTATATCTAAAACAAACGAAAATGCATAGATAGCATTTAGTTATTTTGCAACCTCGTCCCTTGCGATCAGTTATAAGAAAAGGACCGGCAAAGTCAATGCCAACAGTACTGAACGGGAAGTTAGGTTCTACCCTATCAGTGGGTAAGTTCCCCATTATATTGGACATTGTGGTCCCCTTGAAGCGACGACAGACAAAACAGTTTCTTGCTACTTCTCTAGCGAGCTTGCGACCTCCTATAGGCCAGTAGCGCTCACGGATAGACGAGAGTAGATGTAATGGTCCAGCATGCAAGAGCTGAGTGTGTTTATATTGAAAAATTAATTTTGTTAAATAGTGATCAGACTTTAGAACAATAGGATGTCTTTTTTCATAGGGGTGGGCAGACGTATCAATACGCCCACCAACACGAAGTAGACCCACATCATCTATAAAAGGGTTTAATGAGCACAAGTGAGTATTAGTTTTAAGTAGTTTGCTGGATCTTAGGTCTCTTATTTCTTTTTTGAAGGATTCCGATTGAGCTATTTTAGTGAGAACAGTCATAGATTTTTCTAGTTCATGAACTTGTAGAGTTCCCATTAACTTATTAGTGTGATTTTTACAATTATAGATAAATCTATAGACCCAGGCATATATTCTTTGTAGAGTAAATAATTTTGAGTACTTTTTAAAATTCACTAAAGGTACCACAGGTGCATCCTCCACCACCAAAGCGGGCAGCGCTTTCAATTCAGGTAGGTCAACTGCTTTTCCAGTTGAAAGAGAAGGCCACGATGATTCCGGTTCCCTGAGGAAGGTAGGCCCATGCCACCATAGTACCGAATCCTTGACCTCTTGGGGTTCCACACCTCGTGAAGCGAGGTCTGCGGGATTTACAGTAGTAGGAACATGACGCCAAGCGTCAAGGTCGATGAGTTCACCTATAGCCGCTATTCGGTTAGCTACAAAAGTTTTAGTTTTATCAGGCGATTTTAGCCAACCCAGCACAACACTAGAGTCAGTCCAGAAGACGCAGCGCTTTAGTTCTAGTCTTAGAGCTTTTTTGACAGCGGAGCTCAATTGGGCACCTAGCAGAGCACCGCAGAGCTCTAAGCGAGGGATTGTGCAAGCCTTGATGGGAGCTACACGGGCCTTGGCACACAGTAGATTGACATGTACATTGCCATCCATGTCTAGAGATCTGAGGTAGACACAGCTTCCGTAGGCTAGCTGCGAAGCATCACAAAAACAATGAAGTTCAACTTCACATGAGTTATAGGCACATACCCGTCGCGGGACCTTAAGACCCGATAGAGTGCTAAGTTGTTGATTGAATTTTTCCCAGACAACTTGGATGGAGTATGGAACAGGTTCGTCCCAATTTATTTTTTCGACCCAAACTTTCTGAAGTAATATTTTTGCGCTAATAGTGCAAAGAGATAGTAAGCCTAGGGGGTCAAAGATTTTAAAGGTTGACGACAAAATATTTCTTTTAGTGAAGATCGTGTCAGGGGTATAGGCGAGAGGGAAGTGAATATGGTCGGGCTGAGAAGACCAGCCGATACCTAGAGTACTAGAGGCATTACTTATAATTAGATCCTCAGAATTGATAGAGTCGGGAGATAGGAAATCAGGTAAGTTGGATCGATACTTTCTGAGTGGGAAACAGCCTTTGGCAAGTTCATCAGAAACCGAACGCTGAATGTAACGGAGCTCTTCTTCAGTGTCAGCCCCAGTTAAGAGATCATCGCAATAGAAATCTCTTTGAATAATAGTTTTAATTCTAGAGTCGCTGCATTCCTCACCGACCTGCCAGATGCACCTAGTACTAAGAAAGCTTGAACTTGCAAACCCGTAAGTTACAGTGTTTAGTCTAAAAGTGCGAAGATTTCCATCGTCGTTGTCGCGCCATAGTATGAGCTGGAGGTTGCGATCGGACTCTCTTATTTTCACTTGGCGATACATCTTCTCTATATCTCCCGAGAGGACGTAGCGATACTGACGAAATCGTAGAAGAATATCAAACAATGAATCCTGAATTGGGGGGCCTACCATTTGGAGGTCATTGACCGATAGACCGGAAGTAGTGGGTTCAGACGCATTAAATACCACTCTAAGTTTGGTTGACTCACTTTTCTCTCGCATGACTGGATGATGAGGAAGAAAATAGGAATTAGGGGGTTTAGTCTCCGTAGACTCGGAAAGGTGGCCTAGGTTAGCATACTCATGAATGAAGTCCGAGTACATTCTCTTCAACTCTGGATTTTTTTTAAATCTAGCTTCTAGATTGAAGAACCTTTTTTTTGCTATGAAGTAGGATTCGCCGAGACAATCTAGTCTGTCCCTTAGTGGAATACCTACGCAAAAACGACCGTTGGTTTCACGGGTACTAGTGGAAAGATAGTGCCTTTCGCATTGCATTTGTTCCTCGGATAGAGGTTGGATTTTAGGAACACTTTCCAGTTCCCAGAACTTAGTTAGCTCCTCCTGGATGTCAGTGGGATTTTCATTTTTTAGAAGAAAATTACACATTAGGGACTTAGTCGGCGGAGTGCGATTTTGAATAGGCGCAGGGCCTGCTATGAGCCATCCAAGCTTAGAGCTTCGAAGATTAGGTTTATTAGAACCTAGGGACTGCTGTCTGGAACCTATCAAGTCCCAAAACAGATCTGAGCCGATAAGCATGTCAATAGGTGATGGTTCGTTAAAGCTGGGGTCTGCAAGTTTAAAGTCGTTTAGGTTTAGTGAACTAATATCGAAATGATGCTTGGGCAAGTCATCAGTTATAGTTTTCAATACTAGACAGCACATTAGAACTTCAAAGGAACTTGAATTAGATTGGAGTTTTATAGAACAGCGCTCTGGGTTTAGGTCTAGGGTGTTGCTGCCTATACCTACAATACTGACGTTTGATGGCTGAGGAGTCAAATTGAGTACCCGCTTCACACGCTCAGTGATGAAAGACGATTGGCTCCCGCTGTCAAGTAAAGCCCTAACGCTAATAGTTTCGTTAGTTTTTGGGTTAGTTAGTCGCACCTTAGCAGTACACAAAAGAATCTCTGGGGAGGACAATGCAGACATGACTACAGATTTAGGTTGGCTAAGGACGGACGAAGCTTCATCAGGTAAGTGAAGTAGTGAGTTGTGTTTTTGTTTACAGGATCTACAAGAACCAGGGAGCCTACAAGCTTGACTATCGTGGCCAGACCTTAGACAATTACGACACAAGTTTAGTGTTGCAACAGTGGAATTCCTATCTTCAGGTGTCTTAGACTTGAATGTGGGGCACTCGTATGCACGATGATTGCCCGAGCATACCACACACTCAAACGAGGTTCGAAATTGTTCAGGGTTGTGTTTGTGTTGTTTGTCCGCTTTGGCTGCGGAGGATTCCCTGGAAGTAGCAACTAATGATTTAGCTTGTGTAGTGTTCCTATTGTGAAAAGCTGGGTTGTGGGGAACTTGTTTAGCACCAGCTGCTTTGTCTGTCTTGTTTTTGTTAACAGTCTCAAGAACGTCTGCACGATTTTTTAAAAATGAGAAGAACTCTTCGAGTGTAGGGATATCAGATATTGTGTTACGATGTTCTTCCCATTTGAACATAGTACTGTTGTCTAACTTTGCCGCCAAGATATGAATGATTAGAATATCCCACTTGTCAGTAGGAAGCCCTAGAGTACAGAGGGCACGTAAGTTTTTTGTCACATGATCAATAATGTATCTAATAGATTTGTCAGTTTCACGAGTTGACTCAAAAGTAAATAGGGAATTTAGATGATTATTAATTAGTTGCCTCTTGTTGTCAAACCGGTTGCAGAGAAGTGACCAAGCTTCCATATAATTTTTATCAGATACTTCCAGATTGCTTAGAACTCGCGCCGCTTCACCCTCCAAATAAGAGCTGAGGTAGTGGAATTTATGAATGTTTTTTATTTTATGGTTGTCATGAATAAATGAAGAGTAAATCTCTTTGAACTCAAGCCACTTGTAGTAAGTACCATCAAATTTAGGTATATTTATAGTAGGCAATTTGAAACCTAAATTATTGAAACTATCATGTTCATGATGAGGGCAACCATTGCTGTGAGAACAGCTAGCAGTAACTTCAGGTGGTTTGGTTGTCGAGCTGTGCGCTTGGAGCAGGTTTTGGGCAATGGCAATGCAAGTATCAAACTCTTGCTCAACTAGATCACGAGTAGTTAATTCTACGTCTTGGTTAGATTCGTTGAGTATTTCTATTTGAATCTGCACCCTGTCGAACTCAATGAATAACGCTTCCATTCTTGATAACCTCATCGCAAGCCTATTTGTTTCAACAGCAGAAATACTGTCAAAGGTTCCCAATGAATCTAAATATGATTTAAATTTAGTTACACGTCCTTTAATGGACCCACGCTTAGCAGCTAACTCTTTAAAATTTAAATCTGTAGACATTGCGATAAACTATCAAAGAATAAAAATAATAAAATAGTAAAAACGTATACGATACGCTCCTCGTTTCGTAGTCCCACACGAAGAAACCGGTTTCAATCAGTGAAGTACAGGGATCAGCAGTGCACAGCGTAGGTACTCAAGCCAGGCAACGGCAGAAGCGAAGCGCAAGGCAGGTCGTTGACGCCGCAAGACAGATTACGCTGGAATCAATGTCAAATACAAATAAGCAAATGAATGAAATAAGCGTGCAGTGAGGGACAGAAGAGAATATCTTTCTAGGTACGTTATGTTACAATGGGTAAGTAATCTTGCAGTTAATAGATAGGCAAATGAAATTAATTATTGGGAAATTAGAATGATTGTACATAGGCATTTATATTACGAGTAGATTTAGGCTTACTCGACTTGAAATAAATAAGCACATGTGCAATAGTGAAAAGATTAAGTCACAAAGTGAAGGCGTGAAAGGAATTCAGCTTGCAGATTCCCTTTGAATGATTAGGCAAAATGCTTAGAGCCAAACAATAAAAATACGCAATTGCACAAGTACTAGATAGATTGATAATGATCACCAAGCACTTAGAGAAACGGATCCCAAGTATGAACACAGATAAAAGCGGATAGAATTAGGGAAAATGATAGGAACGGGCTCACGTTAATGATGGCAAGCAAGCAAAGCAGGTAGGTTCCCAGGCTTCGCAGTCTTATTTTCAGCTGATTAGGCGGCTGAAGGACGTGGGCGCCTCCAATGCGGCACGTAGGTATGCGCAGCCACGCGGCAAACTTGTTCGTCTTCGCCGCAGGAATTCCAATCCAACGCCAAGCCTTCTTCTAGTAGAATATACTTCCTTTCTTGAGCAATCCGCTTCGGCTTGGTGTAATTTGTTGCAAAAAGGACCTGTCGAAGTCGACAAAGATTATTGAAGTCGATCGATTCGAGTCCTGTCACGGTCGCCACTTTTGTTCGAGATAGGGAACAAACTTTAAAGAAAGACTGGATTACTTGTTGGCTTGAATTTAATGCCCTTTAAAATAGGCAACAAGGTAATTACAATATAATATATTGAAATTTAATATAAAATAGGGAGTGCAAATATTGGCTTGAAATGGCGGTGATAGTCGAGCAAGTGAAGCGTCGCGAACGTTCTCCCGCGGGCGGCGAGTATGGCGTGATGTAGCGGTCGCGTCATTGGTCGCTGTAGATATCACGTCATGGCGAAGGGCTGCTATTGGCTGCGGCAGCACCATACAATTATTGATGTTGAAAGCTACGTTCGGAAACGAGCACGGCGTCAACAATTAGTAACATCAGTAATGATCAAAATCATTTAATCATCAAAATTCACATAAGCTTGGTCTCGGTTAACCCATAATAAATGGCTGGTTGACACTTTCCGTGGCCCAAGAGCTGGCTTTTACCTTAGCCAGAGGCTAAGCATTGCCATACAACGTGGCAATCTCACCAGCGTCTTTTTATCGACGCCATGTTTTATTTTGTTAATAGTTTTAGATAAGTTTGTAAATTATATTGTTATTTTTATTTATTACTAGCTGCACCCCGCGGTTTCACCCGCATTAGTCCCCTTTGAGAATATCGGGATAAAAAGTATCCTATGTCCTTCTCCGGATCATGGTTTACCCATACGCCAAATTTCATCCAAATCCGTTCAGCTGTTTTAGCGTGATGCCGTGACCAAGGGAAATAGGGATTCATTTTTATATATATAGATTTAGGTTTAAGTTTTATTTATGTATCCCATAAAAACAACAACGTTGACATTTTACAATAATGATAGTTTGAAAGGGAATAAATAACATCGAAATCTTTATATGTTTACGAGCTTACCCTTCGGAACTTATCACATCCTCCATTTTACGAAGACGATAAACTGCATAGTGCCATTGGCTATAACTTCCAAGTTCTAAATAATAAGAACGAATGAATAAAATATTTGATTGAATTTCACCTTATGAACTCAGATTTATTTTCTGCTAGCTTTTGCTCGCAGCTATGTCCGGCATGGAGGTTAGAAATTGTCTCATGGGAACGTACTACTGGAATAAAAGTATTTTATGTGTTAATCCATCATCCAAATCCGTTCAGGCGTTTTTTGTGATTAAGTAAGTACCGGGCAGAAGCCCTATGGAAAAGAATCACGAGTTATATATAGGTCGCGGGTTAGAACCTAACAAGCGCTTTACTTTGTTTGAATACTTTTATCAACACTGCTCTCAAAACGGTGAAGGAAAATATCGTGAGGATACCGGCGTGTTCTAAATCCAAAATTTCAAAATTTACCGACCCGTACTGGGCTCGCGTATAGATTACTGCCCACTCCGCGCCGGGCCGCGCTTTTAAATAATTGACACTAAGTAAAGCGCTTGTCTTGGTTCGAACCTACGACGTACAACTCGTAAATTGTGCCACCACTGCACTAAGGACCGTCATGAAAATCTGTAATTTTCACCAGTATTAGACATTGGGCTTTCAAAATACACCGTATTGTGTGACCATTCACCGCTTTAGCCAATAATATTTTGACTTTACCGTAGGTGAGCTGTTTTCATCTCTGTAAATTCACAACAATATCATCCTAACTTCATTGCTTTAGCAAACAATGGTTCAGTCGAATTCCTCGAGATATTTATTCAAAGCAAACTTCAGGCTGGAACTGATTTTACAAATAGTAGAGACAATTATATAGCGCATTCCTCTTACGCTGGTACTATTTGTTGAGCACTGAGCATTGGTACAATGCTCAACTAAGATGGTATAAAAAATTCTCCCTGAATGTTTTTTGTTTTTCTTTATTTTATTATCCACAACTGTGCTGCTCTTGGCCTGATTCTCAGTGGTGGTAAGTGATGATCAGGCCGAAGGTCGAAGCGAGCTTCGCCCAGAATCCTCAGCCACAGAGGAACTGGCTATCTTACCTCTAACTGCCGAAACACAACAATGCTGTTAACATTGTTATTATGGCGACAGATTTAGAAAAGATAGTGGTAGCTAGCCAGGCAGACTTGGAACAACACCAACCGAGCTGAGTAGAAAATTTTGCCCCTACTGGGAATCGAACCGGGGACCTCTGGGTCTGAAATAAGTGTTCTAACCACTAGACCACAGAGGCGGTTAAATTATAAGAACCTTTCTTGAATGATGTCCGTTTACGGTACTACTTACGTGCACATTTTTTTATTGGGCTGATCGATGTCGCAAGTTCAATGATTTCAAAAAAAGTCTACATGAAACTGTAACTTATTCAATAATTACCTAAGAAAACTACTATTATTTAATTCCCGGTAAGTAACGAAATGTTAAACCTTATGTATATAGATAAAACTTATGTAGTTCCAATCAGAAATCATTAGTTATTGTCCTATAAATACTAATTTAGTGCCCTAATCAAAATAGAACAATGAATAATGCGAGCTTTCAAACTAGCAGCGTTAACATTGCAACTAATCTTCGTTTGCTGTTCGGGAACCGAAAGTCACAATGCATTTACGGTTAGGTAGACATCTAGCTAGTTTTCGGTGTATCTTGTCTACTATTTACGATCGACTGGTCCTCATCGGCTTAAGGAGAAAATGTGCCAATACCATATCGATTTAACTCACGTTTTTACATATAACATGCTTTTAATGTCTGGCGGTGTGTTTTAGGGTTGTGTACCAGAAGCTTGCCGAAATGGAACCCTATTACTAAGCCTACGCTGTCCCTCTGTCTGTCAGACGACTGTATCTCACGATCCTTATTTGATAGACAGTAGACATTTTCACATATTGTGTATTTCTATTACCGCTATAACGACAAATCATAAAAATTTAATATAGTATAAGAAACGATTTTTTTTGCGTTTTTTGCTAATTATGGTCCGGTGGTCTGAAACCCTTCGGATGGTCCGACTCGCAATTCGTCGGTTTTTTATTTAATTTAGTAATACTTTAAGCACACAAAAAAATAAAAAAAAACAAAATCAAAAATCAAAATCTATTTATTTGCGAGCAAGCCTACATTGGCTTACAAAGTATGATCTTAAACTATAATGGCCCCTTTACATTCTAAAATATAAAAATAATAAAATAAAAATAATAAATAATTATATAAATGTACATGGCATTGTGCCTTTTGACTGGAAAAACTTGCTCAAGCCTATAGATATACCCAAAATCCTAGATATTGATTGATATTTATTTATTTAAGCATTACCAACGAGTTACATTACAATTGTTATTGTTATTGTTTTGTTGTTATTTTTTTTATTTTTTGGTTAAACATGTAATGTTGGTCTAATCAACATTTTTGGTAGATATTACAATGTAAGATAAGACTGCCAAAAGCATTGTCTCTATGCTGCTGTTATTGTTTTATGCCTCTATTGAACTACATTGACCTTCATGTTAATAACAGATGGTACATCAAAGCGACCGACTAGAAACCCGCCATTGCTTATGAATTATTCCTAGCTAATTTACACTTGATAATTTATTCCTTAATGTGGTTCTTGGTGAGCATAGATTTCTGCAATATGCAATGCAAGCAAAAGAAATGAAGTATTGGCAGGTAAGTTGCTAAACTACCTATTTTTTTATATTCCTGCCACCGAGATATTGCATCTCTGATACCTGTCAGTTGGACAATAATCGGAACTGCAAAAGTTTAAATTCGTAAAACACATATTCTTAAAAAACGAATTTTCTCATTGGACCGAGTGTTTTAACAAAAAGTATTCATCTAGTGATTAAAAATCAAAATTTGTTCACTGAAAGACAATGACTAGGCCTGGCCTAGAAGCATGAAATTTATCTTAATCGTTCCTTATACAACAAAACTGAGCTCTAAGCAAGGATTTTTGATAATTAACCCCCTACAGGGGTTAAATAGGGGATGAAAGTTGTATTAAAGTTTTTAGTTTTTTCCGATGGGAAATCTGGGCTTGTTAAGACATCAAATTATTCAAAAGATTACTATTTGGAACCTATGAAACTTTTAATATAGAGAGTAATTGGTAAAACACTAACAACCTCTTAAGGGGTCATTGTACTCATCATTATGAACAACTTTTACTAAGGGCTAAGGGACCAAACATGAAATCGCGAAAAAAAAAAATCTGCTGTTCCCTACATTTATTTCCGCTTAACTCGTCAAAATGTACGGAACACCTGATTTTTTTTCGAATTATGAGATGATTACAATGGCCCCTTAAGAGGCTGTTAGTCTTTTACCAATTACCTTGTATGTCACATGCCCGATTTACACAACAAAAATCTGGCACATCGGATGTTGTCAAAACACAAAGGTAAAAGATAAAAAACAGTGGCACTCCGGGAGTGCCGACAGAAGTGAAAACTTGAAAAAAAATCGGCACCGCGGTAATCAACGCGTTGATGTCTTTTTAACCGTCTTACGAATTTTCGATCAGGTCCCGTGTCCTGACGCGAGTTTAACATTTTTTACCCATTACAAAAAAAGTGCACAACGCCGCTAAAGAAGTTTTCACTTCAAAAAGTATTCCTTTTCAAACACCACAGAATATTTCCCGACACAGTATCAAATTGGTCTCGTATCGGCTTTCGTAGTAAAAGTACCTTGGTAAAGAGCAAAGGGTTTCCAGTGCAAAGCGCAGCGCTGCGCAAGGCATGAAGTTATCTGCGAATGCCGACCGCATCGCGATCGTTTGCGTTTCGCTACGTTGCGTTGCGTTGCAGCTATTGATACAAAAGCTGATACGGATTGTAGAAATACACAGTCGTCGTGAATGTAAAGGTACTTTAAGCAATGCGAAGTTGTTCTCACATTAAGGCAATTCTTTTGCTTGCAAAACTTTGGTCCTTTCTAGAATTTTTTGCGCCACTTCTTCCCGGCTAAAGCAATAGGAAGTGGTGATGGGCAGGCGTATTGGGGGACTGTCTTATGTAATTTTGATGTTCGAAAAGTGGTGATTCTCATTTCCATAAACCTCATTTCTATAAATTTCATTAATATGAATTAATGAAATTTAATCACCACTTTCTTTCTCAGACAAAGTCCGTTACATTAAATTAAAATACAAACAACACATACACACGATAAAATAATACTCGAAAATTCAATTCATTCAAATTAAATACAATTAAAATACATACACTTAAATGATTTTTGATTTTGAATTTCTGAATATTTTTCTTACTTATAACCGAAATTTAATGTATAAAAATAAGAGTTCCCAAAATTAAAAATTATTTATCATGGCTGATCGGCAATTTTTCTGTGATCCTATCATAAGCAGCTTTAAAAACCGTTTGAAGGACAAATCATGTTATTATCAGTTCCTTGATAGATTTTTAATTGGCAGCATCTGAACACGATTGCTAAGCTTGTTGAAGCTGAACTTGTTTGTCTCGACGTGACAACCCTCATTTATGACTGGCGCGACAAATAGCCAATCAATTATACTTCCCCTTTTACTAATGAAAATAAGCCATAAAAGATAGTGACGTATTTCCATGACGCAGGAGAACTGATTGACTTTTATGCTACACAAAAAATACTAGTTACTTGTTATTTCTGACGAAGGCATTCAAACGAGTAACCCATTGGATTCAAACTTACTGGAGACACGTTCATGTTTTTGATTGTTAATGATTTCACTCGCATGCATTCGGGATTAATCGACTAGTTTTGGAGTCACAACGACAAAGGTCGCTCAATAGGGTCAATAATGGCTCGGCCCGAGGCAAGGTGTGTACCGTCGGCAGGAGAAGTATCGACCTCAAAAATTGAAGTATTTTTTAATTCATTGATAAATTTACTTATTTAAATATAGAGTTTTTTAACACCTTAATGTTAAATAGGTACCGGTGAAAGTGGCAGATTCTCAATACGGCCGTTATATTATGAAGGAACCGCTTTTCTAGGAGCTTTAGCGCATTCCCCTTTAAACTAAGCCACTATTCATGAACTGATCGGCTCTATTCTTGTTAAAAATGTCAAACTAGAAAACACACGTACGTAACAGCTATTCGTTATTAGATTTTTCCAACGCGTGTTGAAATACTGCTTACGAATGAACCCTAATTGTTTTCTCGTCTTCGTTCACCAGATTTTGCAGCCAGTCAACGCCAAATTCAAGTATCTAGGGAAATAAACAAAGTTAAATGACTTGGCTTGTCAAATTTTGAGAATGCCGTCAATGCCAGATTTAGGTCGGCTTGTTTTTCAACTTACCCTCACAGGGCTTATTGAATTCGTCGAAGAAAATGGTAAACTCGTTTTGAACGACAAAAATTCGATTAGGGCAAATTGTGTTCGTCTTGATAACGAGTTTTTTTGTAATACAATAACAAACGATTCTTTTTGAATGTATCGGAGCACTTCCTAATAATTGGTTGCTATGTTATTCAAAGTTATGGGAATGAGATTAAAGGTGTTAAGCCCCATTTTGACAATAAAATTTCTTTCTTTTTCACACATTTTCCGTCGTTTTCATTGGAAACACAAAATACATTGGATTGAAATGCGGTCTGGTGTAAATTACATTTAAAAGAATTGGGCTTGGTAATCAAATTATGTAGGTTGATTCATTCAGTGTTTGCTTTAAAAATATCAGAATCAGGTTTTTTATGTTTTATTCTTCCAAGTTTTTTTTATATTTTATTGTACAATATTATCTACAAGAGAAGAAAAAATAGGGCTTACCTATAATTTGTGGAAACGGCAGAATAGCCAAATTAAAAAAGAAAACTTTGTTACGTTATATTTATTTAATTGCAGAGATCGGTTCATTTGTGTGTAAAACTAATTAAAAAGTCGTTAGAGTTTGGATAACTATTTACATAATAACTGGCCTAAATATTGTTTGGAAAGAATGGTGTCTGATAATATTTAGTTTGCAAATACATTAAAAACCGTGATTAGTATCAAAATCTTTTTATAATTTTACGCATAAATTCTTTAAAAAATGTAAAGGTTTTTAAAATTTAAAGTATGTATGACTGGCTTGATTTCAAGTTGACTTGTAAATATAAAAATCTTTAAAGTGACGACGACTAACTAGAGATTCAAGACTTCTTCACCCCCCGGCAACAGAGTAACCGAAGCAACACGGGTGGGTTTTAGTCAGTAAGAGTCTGACACGCCCTCCCTCTCCGCCCAGAGCGGGAGAAGTTATTAGATAATTTACCACCCAAAAAAAAAACAAGGTGAGGTGAATGACTCAGACCTCCCCTCAATACCAGTCAGCAAATTTCAAGGTGTTCTTTTTTAATGACCAGTACGTTAACACATTCCAGGCTATGACCATAATTTCTAAACAGATGAAGCTCGGACTAAAGTGTGCAAAAAGACTTGAACAACTAACAACTATAAAAGTGACTACTTGATCATTATGACCCGTAATTTAAAGGGTGCTGCTCACAAACTATCCTAATGCGACAATAAATCTCGCAACTGGATTCCTTCATCTGTAATCGCTCCTCAAACTCTTCCCACTCAAAGCCATTACAGAAACAAGAGACGTATAAAAAAGATATTTCTCCTTTGTAACAAAATAGTAATAATATATAGTCAAGTCTTTTTTATCTTCGTCAATTTTATAACTCTTTACTTTATCAAATCAGGGCACTAAGCAGGAGATCGTGGCATCATGGCAACTGAAGGAACACGGGTGGGTTTTAGTCAATAAGAGTCTGACACGCCCTCCCGCACCGCCCAGAGCGGGAGAAGTTATTTGATAATTGCCCATCCAAAAAAAGGGCACTGAGCAGACTATATTATATAGAAATTAATATTTTCAAAACATAGAAATTAATATTTTCAAAACTTGATAACAAAGATTAGCATACACCTTTGATCAATGTCGAGTTGACATCAACCTAAAACTTTTTTAATGAACCAGAATTTTTATGTTTTTTTTTTTTCATATATAATTGTTGTGTTTAATTGGTGTTGTTGTTTATCCATATCATGGCTTCAACCATCTTACTGCGACATTGACATTACGATAAAATATATAATGCTGAGTCGGTAAAGCAGATTCTATCGTGCAATGAGCAGTCAAAAAAACTTTATACTTACAAAAAAAAAAAACAGCCGACTTCCAAAAGAACATTACAAAGTGAAAAATAACTTATTTTTGGAAGTCAGTGTCTTTGGTTTTAGTTATATACCACCGAGTTCCGAAATTTAAGTTATTTTTCACTTTGTAGTGTTTTTTTGGAAGTCGGTTGTTTTTTTTTGTATAAAAGTTTTTATTTCTCGCTTTTTAGTGGGTTGTTTATAATTTACCTAAGTTACAATAGCTTAATCTCAACTACTCATCACCTTTTACAAAATATGGCTTTTCCCGATACAGGGTCGTTAATCGTTGAGGAGTTCTCCTGGTACTTAACCATTAGCTCCACTTCTCCATATGCATTGTGACGAGCATCAATTGCATTGCAGCCATATTAATTTGTCCATTTGTCGCGCACATACTTAATGCAAATTTAAGACTTATATGGTTTTCTCATGGATGCCATTATCAGAACTAGACCAAAAAAATCAGTTCAACCAGTCGAAAGTTCTGAGGTAACAAACATAAAAAAAAAGAAAATACAGTAGAATTGAGAACCTCCTCCTTTTTTTGAAGTCGTAGCCCTTAAGTTGAGGAACAAAATTATTTTGGATGTGATGTAACTTTGCTACTATAGGTATTTTTCCTTATAATGTACTGTTACTACCTACGGCTGATTTTATTTGCCTTTCTTATTAACATTTATATTACGAGCATAGTTTAACCGTCGTGTGTCACGCAACCTAAATTGGAAACCAAATCACGGTATATTTCTTTTAATATAGCGCTTGGAACCTGATTAGAATCTTTCCGCTTCTTGCGTTTAGGGCTGACCTAAATCTTAAACTATTAAACGAGAAATATTTGTATGTATATATATATATACACAAATATATATATATATATATATACATATGTATATTTATACACGTAAAATACAATATATATGCATTGTAATCGCGTTCTAGAGAACGGCTCTAAAGATTTTGATGAAAGTCGCAATATACGAGTTTACGGGGGTGAAAAATCAATCTAGCTAGGTCTCATATCTGGGAAAATTCGTTTTCTCCATAGTATCACCCGAGCAGAGCTCGGTCGCCCAAAGTTAGATCAAGATGGTTACCTTAGAATAATGACACGGCTGGATGGAATTAGTAAGTACCTACTATTATGGCAGCATGGAATTAGTATGTACTATACATGGAATTAGTATAAACTATCCCAGCAGAGCTCGGTCCACCAGATACTTAAGTATTTATTAGAATAAGCTGATAAGAATATTAACTTGTGCGTCTGAGAGGGAAGTATAGAAACTGTATATTACAGATAAGCCCTTGGGCTAGTCGTAAAAGGGGACTGAAGGAAATGGGCTCTGTTGTATGTCAATCTAGGTACTCGAAGCTAGACGAAGAGGACTGTCCGTTTGTCGTAAAAATTGAAGTGTTTATTTCGTTTATCAACTTCGAATACGGTATGGAGATAGCTCTTTACAATTTCCTGTCAGCCTAGTATCTACATCAGCATAGCACTACGGTCACTTCATACAGTGGTATCGTTTAACTTTAAAATACCCACCGTACTACCAGAAGTACAGCCAGAGGGGTACGATGTGTCTGCAGTGGAACTTACGAGTTTTATTCTAAAATCCTAGGAAATTAGTTTTGAGCCATGCGATATGCGTTGAATGCTAGAATTGTCTTCGAAAGCGTTTCTTGAACGTTCGGATTTTTGACTGCCCTAGTAATAAAACTATGTTTATCAGATGTAATACAAATGAGAAATACGTGAACATATAAATGAAACCTCTCCATATACCCTAAATATGTAAATTACAGAACGAAGTGCCGAAACACTACGAATATTCAACAGCACTGAACCGGCGACCTTCCTCAGATATATTGTCTCTTCAACGGAATTTTAAGACTTCCAACGTTCGTTAAATAGGAGGGGTAGCTAGTAGTGATAGAATTCCGAGATAGCAGCGCTGCGACGTACTAAAACTGGACAGTTTAGTAGCCTGTCGGGAAACAGACCTTCGCTAGAACACAAATTGTGCTAGCGTTTATTTGATGCGTTCAACTTTTAGTTGGTCCCAGTAATTTTTTGTTTTAAGATATCGAAGAGTTGGTTTCCTAATTAATGCAGACGCACTATTTTGTTCATTAGGTTCGGAACTCTGAAAATACTCGTCGTTTTCGTAAGCAGTCTTATTTTCTTTATTCATAGTTAAAGGTGCTTCTTAACTGGGTCATTCTATTGTTAGTAAGACATGAAGAAACAGGACTGAATCGGCTAGAACAGACAGACGGGACATAGAACGAGAAAAGCCGAGTGCCGGGATAAAGCCCTATGTTCAGCAATGGACTGTCATGATCATCATTATCATCAGTTTATAACAGTACACCGCTAGACTAAGACCTCTTCAATTGCACGCCATTCAGATCGATTCTCGGCAAATCTCATCCAGCCGCTATCAGCCACCCTGCAAAGATTGCTGCTCCACCCAGCCTGAGGACGTCCTAACTTACGTTTACCTTCGTGGTCTCCACTGAAGGACACGTCTAGTCCAACGGTCATCGGTTCTACGGCTAACATGGCCGGTCCGTTGCCACTGGAGCTTTAACTTCAGCAATGGACTATGTTAAGCCATAATTGAATGTACGTATATGTATACCAAAACCAACAAACCCTAGTCCCACATTTAATCGTGTCTCAGTAAAAGCAGCGGAAAATCTCACCACCGAACTAAATTATCATTAAGCAATGATTTTCCGACACACACAGTACATTTTCGTTTCCGTGAACCGAAAACCACCAACCGAATAAACTGTGAACGGAGAACAATCATTTTGACCAAATGCGCTCACTAAAGCTAATGTTGACTAGTTTACGTAACTCTTGTTACGTTGCTAGTGTGTAAATGAGCTTGTTTTCTGTTACGTGATAGTTTTAAGTCTGTTTTAGGTGCCTAAATTGTGAATTAAGTAGGTAGGTACGGTCAGCAGAGACAGAGGAATAAAAACACCCTCGTGCTCTCACGAAGTGGTTGTAACGCAAACACACGAAACCCACTGACACACGCGCAGAAAAAACTCACTCAAAACGTTTATATTATCTTTTTTGAACACCACACGTAGGTATACCAACAAAGTATCCACAAGCAGCGTAGACAGCAAGAAAGAAAAGAAACAAAGAAAAGAATATGTTTTTCGTAACACTCAGGCAGTTCGGCTCAGACAACTACCACTTTTACACATCATCTACGTTGATACAAAATTATTCTTAGTTATTTTATCATTTTACTTCTGTTCCAATTTTAAGTCAATATTTAAGTCTATAATTATGATTAAAAAACTGAAATGTTAATCAATTTTTGTCGCTGACTGTACGTGTTGTATGGAAATTCTGTCATTGTTCGTGACTCCTCTGGGAAATATAGGTTTAGTTTGTGGTGGTGACTGCCTGGCAGCTGTGCATAAAAAGTAGAGTAAAGTGTACGCAAATTGTATGAAAAAACTAGCTCAATTACAGAATAGAGTCGTCTAAATTGGGCCTTCGAGGCTTGGAAGTTATTCAAAAACAATATTAAATATATATTTGTCACCTTTATTTCTTTAACAAATAAAATGACTTGGCAATCGGACGGCAATAGAATCTACATTCTACTTATAACAAAACCTACTTAATAAGCTTTATTTAATTAGGACTTTTTAAAATAGTAGATTATTCTTATGTGATTATGTTGCCGTGCGATGGCCAAGTCATTCTATTTATTAAAGAAATAAAGATGACAAATAGATACTGAATAAATTAACAGACTTAGTTTTACATTAGATCTCCCATCTTACGGTAGAAGAAGTGCGTTGCGAGATTTTTTATATCTTATGTTTTTGATGGGATTGTTTTTACTTGCACTAGAACGAAAGACAAAATTATAGATTTTAGAATTATTTCTGCATCCCGTTGTTAAAAATAAAGGGGAGAAATGTCATCTGTACAAACAGAAAGAGACAATGTCGGTTCTTCTTATAGTAGAGGTATAAGTGGTTATGAGTGCTACGCGGGCTGAGTTCCGTTCAAAACAGTCTCTGGTAATACCAAAAACAGTACGGTGCAAAGCCAAATCAAAGAAATACCATCAAAATTACCCACAAATTACTAACCATGTCTGTTCAACTAATTGTAGTGGCCTCAAAAGCACAGCAACGCAGTAATTTCCAAAATCATTTCATCCGAACGTGTTATTACGATTTCCTACTACCAATTTGTTCGGTTTAGTAGTCAGTAATGAGCGCTGTGGCGACCAAAACCAGTTGTTAGCTATATTATACTATTAAACGAGCAATATTTGTATAAATATATATAGTTGTTATCACGTTTTTGTGGTTTACAGGGGCGAAAAATCGATCTAGCTAGGTCTCATGTCTAGGAACATTTGTTTTCTCCGTATTTTTACCCGAGCAGACCTCGGTCGCCCAAAGTTTAGAACAAGATTAATGACATAGAATAATGGCATGCAGCATGAAATTAGTATGTACTTTCCTATACTATTAAATGAGTATTCTCTATTTTCAACAGAGCAGAGCTCGGTCGCCCAGGTACTTGAAATAATAATGTGTAGGAACTTCTGTTCCGAGGGTATTTTAAAACATAACATTTACATAAAATCAGGCCTGTATGCTCCGAAGGGTTAGACAGAGGTCCACCCATAGTACACCCACATATCGGCTGATATTGACAGTCGTTACGGGTCGTCAGAAGCCCGAAAGTCTGACAACCAGTCTTACCAAAGGGTATCGTATTACCCAGTTACTGGGTTGTGGAGGTCAGATAGGCAGTCGCTCAATGTAAAATACTGGTATTCAGCTGCATGCGGTTAGACTGGAAGCCGATCCCAACATAGTTGGGAAAAGGCTAGACAGATTGATTTTGCTCTGCCCATAGTAAAAATCTTTGTTCCACCATTTAACCATCGTCTTCTATGATGTCCTTCTTATTCATTCTACTCGCTCTGGCTTCATTCATTCTTCTTTCCTTGTCCAGGGGATCTTTCTTTGGAATGCGTTCCCTCTGAACATCAGGACGCAATCAGCTGGTTTCCTTTTAAAGTGAAGGCACGTGAACGAATTCGTTAGAAGTTGGCAGAATCATCCCAGCGCTGATTTGCTGGATTTTTTTTTCTCCTCTACCTATCGTTATTTCTCCTGACAAAGTTTGTTCTGTTTATATGTATGTATCTATGTATTAGTATTTATTCTTTTTCGAGTAATCTATCCCTTATGTTGCACCTGCCATGTTTTGTCTCTGCCTCACCCTACGATTGACTGGTAGAAAATGCCTCAGGCATTAAGTCCGCCTTTGTACAGTATTTTTTTACTTGTGTATAAAGTTTTAATAAATAAATAGGTATGCGGTAAGCTTAAAAAGTAATAACCCACACAATGAAAAAAATATTGGCATGGTAGTGGAATGATGAATATGTTTACCTATATACCAAATAGCCTGTTCGTCTGTAAGTAAAATAAGGATTCGCGCACTAGACGGCCACGACTCCGGCCAGTCGTGGCCGTCTAGGGGTATTGTATAGTGTGCGGCTAGTTGGCCGTTGCGACCAAGTGTGTGATTCGTATCGGTTTATATAGTTTATCTGTTCGCGGTCGTAGCCATGGCCGTCTAGTGCGTGAGATCCCTAAGATGGTATAATAAAATAAGTACAAAACAGTTTGTGCTTATAATAAGCGGGGTGCAAATGAGAAATAAAATTTTAAAAAGTAGCTAATTAGATAGCAGAATACTTAATTAATACACTTTTTTTTTTTTTTTGAGGGTGGGAAATCATCAAATAACTTGGAGGGCGGAGGGCGTGTCAGACTCTTACTGACTAAAACCCACCCGTGTTCCTTCGGCTGCCCTGTTGCCGGGGGCCACGATCTCCCTTTCGGTTTTCTTCGCAACCCCGGCAGGCATCGGCCCTAGTGGACCCCCTCGAATCTGCTGACATCTCTTTGAGGCGCGCGTGGAACACAACGCGCCGTCGACCCGGTAATTAATACACTTAAGGAAAATAAAAGAGGTTTATTTTACTTTGAACGTGATAAACCTACCTAGAAAACTGCTACCCTGGGGGTCTAGTTAAGAGTCTGTTCTGCAGTCTGGATAGGCATCTGATAATGGGATCTTGGAGAAATCGAGGGAACTCTTCAAATATTATAGGCACACCTATAGTGATTTGGGTATTTTTTATAGTAACTCATGCATTTGCCTAATGTCAGGCTATTGTAACTTAGATAGATAACAAACCAACAACTAAAAAGTGAAAAAAAATTTACAAAAAATACAACTGACTTCCATCTTCAAAGTGAAAAATAACTTTGATTTCGGAAGCCGGTGGCAAAAAACTAAAATACTGATCCAAAGACACCGATTTCTGAAATTGATAGTTATTTTTCATTTTGCAGTTTGGAAGTCGGTTGTGTTTTTTGAAAAAAGTTTTCATCTTTATAATATTAGTTTAGATAAAAATGAGGTGTTACGTTATTTTTCTGTTTTTTATTCTTCTAGAATTTTCCCTATTACGAAACTTTAGGCCAATAGCTCTGAATATTTTTGTGGCCACACCCAGGTGTTCGTGTGTGCGGCAAAAGATATGAGGGAGCCTATACTAACTGTTTTTCTGTTTTGTTTTTCTTAAATAAACAAAGTAGGTGTTTATTTAGACATATCTATGTGCAAACATAATCTGTCGTCCGACATTATGTGTGATAATTATGACATTGTGACAGCCTTGTAAGTGGCTTTTACTAATAAAAGTTGATATTAATTATCTTATTTTGCATTGCACCGCGTCCGATGGCGTACCTCTGACTTGTTCAGGTGGATCAATTTTGTAACCTTAATTATTACAAAATTGATCTAATACACGTAATATCACGACTGGTATTTCCTGAAGGGTAGATAAAGGTGAACATACCCGCACTTCACCACTCATGTTTACATTAATAAGTCATAAATCTAGATTCCTTCCTGCTAATATTCAATAGTATTCCGGCCGTCTGGATTTGTGCTCGGTTGATGGCAATAGGCTCACCCCCTATAACATAGGACTTAAACATAACTGGCGAAATGTGGGTGTAATAAAGGTAGACCTCTGCCCTAACCGTTCGAATTTAATCATTTCTTTAGTAAGAAAATTACCCAGGTGTGTGTGTAGCTGCATCCATTATGCGAAAGAAGAACGTTTAAAAAACTTCCGACCGAGTTTTCCATAATAGTTTCACTTTAATGTTACGGTCCTTTAAAAAAGAAATCCCTGTCCACTTAAGTTACCAGATATTACAGGAAGCAAAAGTAGTTTGATGTACTTAGTGGAACACCATTTATAATGAGAAAGTATAGTTTTTGTTGAATGAGAAATATTGAGCAAACTACTGTGAATCTTTTTTCTTTGTACTACAGAAAAGAATTAAATAAAGGAAAAAAAATCTAAGTAAAATTTGACTTGCAGTCTTACCGCTTAATAAGCGAGTTATATTAATTTTATAATAGCAGCGGCCCGCGGTTTCACCCTTATAAGTCTCGATTCCGAGGGAATATCGGGATAAAAAGTATCCTATGTGTGAATCGAGGTGATAAACTATCTGTGTGCCAAATTTCATCTAAACCCGTTCAGTAGTTTTTGCGTGAAAGAGTAACAAACATCCATCCATTCATCCATCCTCACAAACTTTCGCGTTTATAATATTATTATTATAGTAGGATAAGCTGACCCTACAGAAATTATCCTGTTCGAATTTCAATAATTCGTAATTAATCTTATAGAAAACACAATTTTCAGTTCTCCCGAATTAAATATATATATATATATATATATACGAATAAAAAAAACCTTATTCGGACTATTACGAATATCTTAAAACAAAAATAACCAAATCGGTCCAGCCGTTCACAAGTGATGCACTTACCAACGAACAGCATTATTTTTTTATTTATACAATGACAAATAGTTAATTGATTCAGGCGTGATCTTGCGGAATTCCTCGTCATCCTGAGGATGCCTCGTTGAGAGGTGAAACACGTGTCGATTTCTTCCAGGGTCTTTTTAAGACTCTTTAGAAATAGCTAAGCGGAATAGGTTATTAAATATATCCACATCATCAGTTTATATGGTTTAGTTTGAATTGGACTATAGTGACATTAAAATGTCAAGGGTAGTAAGTAAAGCTCTAAGCTTAAGCAGCATATGATTTTTATCAAATATTTTTTATGACAAAGCATTTGTGCCTTTATAAGGCCTAAATAACTAAAGATGGTAGCTTATTAGGTCTTTTAAAGGATTAACAAAGTTACACCTCACTTTCCAAAGTATTTTAACATGAAGTGATCAAAGCTCTATTCATTAAAAATCGGTTCTTGCTATAAATTAATCTTAATCACTCCTCATTAACTTTCTTGATGAAACGCATGTAATAAAAAGAGTTATGAATACAAATTTTGAAAGATTCAGAAGGAGAGGTAGGCCAAAGAAAAGATGGATGGATTGTATGAGAAATTATATAGGGTGGCATACGCGAAAACTGTAACCATGAATTCAGTACATGATTCTAAGCCCCCCCTTTTTTTTCTTTTTTTTTTGGTTGTGAAATCATCAAATAACTTCTCCCACTCTGGGCGGAGCGGGAGGGCGTTTCAAACTCTTACGGACTAAAGCCCACCCGTGTTCCTTGAGTTGCCATGTTGCTGGGGGCCATGATCTCCCTTTCGGACTTCTTCGCACCCCGGCAGGCATCAGCCCTAGCAGACCCCGTCAATTTTGCTGACATCTCTTTGAGGCGCGCGTGGAATGTAATGCGCCGTCGACTGGTTTTTATCCTGGTCCTTATCGGACGGCGAGCTACCCATTGCTCACCGCTCGCAAGCCCGCGCCTACGGTGGCTGAAAATTGGCCTGCTATCCCCGACGCCCAGGGCGTCTCCTGTGGCGGTTAGGGGCGTGAAGGCGCAAAATTTGCCTCTCTCTCACGCGTCCCGCTTTGCTTTGCTTTGCGAGCATTACTGCTTCGCAGAAGGAGGTGATGGCCGCCCATGCCCTTTCGCTCCTTACCATTGGCTTGAACCAGGGCCGGACGCGAGAGATCACTGCCGCCGATTGCCTCCACGAGGACACGGCGATGCTCCGCTTAAGCCAGGCAGACCTCTACTGTATGCTCCAGCATGTCCTCCGGGCAATCCACACAATGGTGACACCTGGGCGTTTCCTCCCGCCTTATCCTGAACAGGAAACACCCAAAACAACTGTGTCCGTTGAGGACCTGCGTAAGGCGGAAGGTGAGGACGCCGTGGCGTCTCTAGTCACTCCTCAAAGACGAGACTTACCGCAATTGTGGCGTACCACAATTGCGAATGGAATTGCGATTGGTTGCGAAAATCAGACTCTCCATGACGCCATGAGATCCCGCTGGAGCTCTGTCCGCTGTGGCGTGATTTTTCGCGGCAGTGGAAAGTTAAGCCCCAGCGTTTCACCTCCTTGCGCCACTCCCTGATGTGTGCGAGGACTTTTGCCTCCAGATCCCATGGCGGTAATCTGGCAAGGAGGCTGGTCGCCTCACACGAGACCGTGTGGTATCTTCAGGCCAGTTGGATGGCCATAACCCTCTGGGACGCGTTCAACCGGTGCACACCGGTACCCCGTAAAGGGCCATGGAGCGCACGATTCTGAACCCCCCTGCGTTCAAATTTTTGTCGGTTATTTAAAAAATAACAGCTCTTTCATAGAAAAGTGCAATACCTACGCGGTCAAAATTTATGAAACAGCAGTTTTTTTTTAAATAACCGAAAAAAAATTTCATCAAATCCATGGTTTTCGCATTGATGTCCCTGCCACCTTGTTTATGAAAAAAATGGGATTGAATATAACAAAATATCTTTTTTCTTTAAAATTGTAAAACAATATTGAACCTCTTACAAACCTATTCCATTTATATGTTATAGGAAACATGCCCTACTAATTCTAAGGACTGAAACCAAAGCAAGATAAACAACACGCGGCTCTCGAAATTGTGCGAGCAAGCGTGGTCTTGTATGAATATAATAAAAAGTAAGGTATAGAAATCAACTAACAAATA
The DNA here is from genome assembly GCA_916610215.1 of Omphaloscelis lunosa. Taxonomy (NCBI): domain Eukaryota; kingdom Metazoa; phylum Arthropoda; class Insecta; order Lepidoptera; family Noctuidae; genus Omphaloscelis; species Omphaloscelis lunosa. Next base: position 9,401,924 of record OU744255.1, read on the forward strand.
GAAATCTGGAAATTTAAAACAACAACTTATAAGCCAGATTTAACCAAACTTTCAAAAGGCATGATAAGATATCCAATAACTGTAATTATATTATTGGATTATTTTTTTATTATTCTAGCGGCTAGCTAGAATCATAGCTACTCTAATCGATTTTGTGCTAGGACAAAATCGAATGTTTTATAATAAAATATATATAAATTGTTACTTTTGGCTATTCCGTCTCAAAAGGTTACCAATCCCTGGACCCAAAACTACGGAAATTATAACAACCACATCTGCTAAACATAAATGTCCCCGAGACCCAACCTGTTTAGGCCATTAAGAAACAATTAAGGCAAAGCAAGCAAAAAGCGTTTTAAGTCATTGTGACAAATACTCGGAAAAGGGGCTGAGATGGACGTGGTGTTTTTAGAAATTTAGAGGACTGAGGAATGAAGTTGAGGCACTTGGTTTTAGACCACGATAGGATTCGGACGTCCAAGTTTAGGCTAGTTAAGCTAGAAGGCTTGGTGAATACCAAGAGGCCATGTCCGAGTGAAATGTCGCAAGATAACGAGTATTAGTTATTAAGTTAAATATAGTTGGGTTAAAAAGCCAGATTAGACTAATTTAGTACTTAATGTAAATATGTATGTTTGTTGGTGCGACTGGGTTAGTCTTTCATTATAATAATTATCCAAGGCTGGTAATATATTTGAAGTTCTTGTAACTAAACAGACAGAGACGTGTTGCTGGGGAGTTTGTTGCGCCACTTCTTCTCCTCAGCTCAAACACTAGGAAGTCGTGAAGGGAGGGCGCTTTGGGACAATATATAGACCTTCAGAAGAGTTGGTCCACAACTATTAATTTAATAATTCTTGAATTAAGATTCTCTTCTCTATTATCTAGTATCTAAATCTTGAATTCTGTATCCATTGCCTCAGACCAATTAAAAGGGCTTTAAGAGAGATTATCCAAAACTCTATTAAATAAATAATGATTCTTGAGTTTCGATTGTTAACTCTATTAGCTAGTAATTCTTGAATGTTTATTCTTTATCTCAGACCAATAAATCGGTCAGACTGACATGAACACGTGTCTTGCAGATATGCTTGTTGTGCAAAGCGTGACCTTCTAGGGCTTTGGGAGACCACATCTATATCATATTCAGTCCAAGGACTGATAGGGACCTTGTCTCCTTAAGAGCATGATGCCGACGCATGTCGCTAGAACTAGGTGCCCCGTTGTTAGACACGGATGGTCTTACGGTTGCCGCAGAGAAAGTCGCTGCGTCACGTTTATAAGTTCAAAAGAACTTTTAGGGCTCACGTCTCTAAAAGAGCGTGATGCCGACGCAATGCGCCACTTATGGAAGTGTTGCTCTGAGTATTCCGAGTGCAGATGTGAGGTATCGTGTGAGCAATGACTGACCAAATACCTGTTACGCTAACGCAAAGGTTACTCACAAGTTTATATAGTAATACACCTTGCATCCCTCTATTATTTATTAGCTTTCTAAAATCACATCCAATGTATTTTCATAAATATGAATTCCTGTCTTATTTACAATCTCCTTCAATTCTTTTCTTGCCTTATTAATGGAACAAGGTATCTGAGTTCTTCTCATTTGGGAATTCATTTCTTATATCGGTGTGAGAGTGTCTAGTCCGAAGACGAGCTCTACCGCGCCTTACAGGGTGCGGCCCTTCCCCTCGGGGGGAACCGACTTAAACACTAATATTGACATAAATAGGAAAAACGAAAATTTTATCAGTCTAGGGTAATTTAGGTACAGTCACACTGGGTAGTGGAGGTCAGATAGGCAGTCGCTCCATGTAAAACACTGGAATTCAGCTGCATCCGGTTAGACTGGAAGCCACCCCAATATTGTTGGGACAAGGCTAGGCAGATGATAATTAATTACCTACGAAACACAAAAATGTTATGAGGGTTCTAATATCAATTGTACAAACACGCTGGTAGACCTTGTTTTTATATCTAGGACAGCATTTTCAGTTGACATTTTCACATTAAGTACAGTGACCAGACAATGCTTTTAAAAATTCAACCCAAATTCAAAGCCATTAAATTATTACGCACAAATCCTACATAACAACATCGTATTAACAAAAATACATGTATAACTCAGGCTACTAAAATCCTGTTTATTTCAAATTTTATTTGTATTTCACCGGCTATATCCAGCAAACCTGAGGCATGAATTAAGTAGCTGTTACCACAGAGTAGTGAGTCAATGGAGTGACAATATATTGTTATACAGTTGTCTTTTTTTTCAAACGAAAGCCCTCCTCCTACTTAATTTTGAGAATTAAGTACAGGAAATGAGTCTATTTTTTATTTGAGACTGGATAAATAAAGATGCCTCCTCTCACTGCATCTTATGCATCTTTTGGCCCGTATCCCACCAATGGGAACATTATAGGTGTCTGTAAGTAAATTATGTAGTCGTTTTTTATGATGATCAAGATAGCGCGTGAACTTCCACTAAGTTATATTCTGCATTACTGCTGAATATCGCTGAAAATCTTCATCATAATTGTTGCAGCCAGAATAATATTCTAAAAGGACATTAACATAATTAAAGGGACAAGCTTATTATATTTTAGTATGCATCAATTGTTTAGGAAATCAAAATGAGAATATCCCCATTAGGGGTTCGTTTGAATACATGCCGTAATTAAACAGGCATATTTCTTCATTTACCACACTTTTTACAAAGTTTAGAAGGATGGGTGACATTCGAATATGAACACTCCACTCGTATGCTATTCTATTACTTTCCCAAATAACGTGAATCCTTGATGACGGGCCCTGGGTAACCGTTGTAAGTTTCTAATTGACCGTCCGCTAAAATTTCAACGAAAATTAATTTTGTTTTACCCGACCTTTTGGATCATTTATTTATATAACTCGAAATCATCTAGTTACTAACTAATCTTTAACTTTAAATGGTTAAGTAACTAGCTTAGTTGTTGACCAAACTATGTAGGTCTAGGTTGTGTTGGGACTTGGGTTTCATGTTTGTCTTTGAGTATGCCGTCATGTTTATTTTAACTCCAGGAGTTTGCTTTGCAAATAGCTAAGTCTTAAAGGCTTGAAAGGCGTTCATTTACGTAACTTCGGCACGTTTTAAACAAAATGTGTGAGTTGATTCAATTTAATACTGTCGTATTTTTTTTTTATAAATCGGGTTATTGGGGGCGGAGTGTTAATTAATAACTAATAGTCCTGCGCATGATAAAATACGGCAAGGTGTGAATTAGTTTGTAGTTACTTACTTGTATCTCACTAAATTAAAAATATTTCTTTGAAACGTTTCCCTGTGCATCTTTATTTGATTAAACCCGCTAGTATGTCCAGAGTGCTGGCAAGTTTCAAACGTAGTTTTTAAATAGTGACACAGAATACATATTAGTACAAGTACAGAAGATTCACATCGCAAAATCATTTAAATAAATAGCGACTCTTGTTATGACACAATAACGTGCAATTCAGGTCGCAGAGCGCTAATTACCTACAGTACGTATATTCCTAGAAGTTGCATCTCTATAAATCACGTAACTCTTATATATTCATTGGGCATAATATAGTCACGTTATGCCCAATGAATTGGCCCGACAAATCGAGTCCACCGCGTACTTATAGCTTCATATCTAAAATGCGGCGTACGTTTGGCCTGATAGGGATGGAGTCTTGTTTGTGAGTATAATAAAATAAATACCGACCGAAATAGAAAATGGTCAACTCCTAGTCATATTTAAGAATTAAAGAAGAAAGAAAGAAATAGTAGAACGTTTGCCAAGAGAGCAAAGAACTATTTTAAAGGCGAGAGTGTTTATTTGAATCCAGAGCGGAGCAAAGGATTCTAAAGTATGTCACTCGAGCTTAAAATAGTGTTGCTCTCGAGGTGGACCCTTAATTTTTTATCACCTTCTATGAGAAAATAAGTACCTAAGTGCTACTTATGAATGTGAATAGTACGTTTCATTCCCACTACTTGAGGAAGACATATTTTTTTTTATAAAACTTTTTCGAATTTGCTTTTTTAGTCCCTGTTTACGAAGATTAAACTAGCACTTTTTGAATAGATGTGATAAAAAAGGGTACAATAATGATATAAAGACACAATATTTTAAACTTTAGATCTCCCGCAGACAGACGCGAAGCGACAGCGCGACGCGACTCTAGTACAAAAATTTTATATGAAAACTTAATATAAGTTGTTGTCGTCGCGCCTGCATGCGGAAGTCTTTATTTTAATAGGAAGGTAATAAAGTTTAAAATATTTTATAGGTACTAAAAGTAATAATATTTCTCAGAAGACAAACAATTCTGCTTCTGGAATTAAGAATCGTGGCGACTAAGACTAACCACAAAAAAACAAACGAAAAGACTTTTTGCCTATAAAATATTAGTTTTATGCTAGTTTTAGTTCAGTGGTGCTGTAAGCTATACTCATGTTGAGGCTTAAGGCCGCGTTCCGACATACGTGTTTAATGCGCAAATACTCTTGCAATTTTCAGACCTATGCTAAATACATAAAGCTTATTTTGAAATCATCCTACAAACACCGCGTACGCGCAGCCACCGAGCAGCAACCACGCAGTCACCGAACAGCGAAAATAAGGTTTATGTAATTAGCATAGGACTTAAAATTGCAATAACCGTTGGGAGTACACGCACATAATACGCGTAGTTTGTAGGAACGCGGCCTTAAACCGAACCAGACTATGTTACTACGTATTATGTAAGTTGCGATACACACAACGTACATTTGGAAATTTTACCACAATTCCGTTCTCTAGTATAACTAGCTCTCTAGTTAACAGAAATCCTCTAACTAGCATATCGTCTGTACATAAAACAGGTGCTGTGAACAGAATAATCCGATTAGCCAACATTTACTTGGGAAAATTTGACTGCCTCGTTGGCCTAGTAATTACAAACGCTACTGTTGAACATGAGGTCCTGGGTTCGATTCTCGGGTCAGGCAAAGTGTGGGTTTTTCCATCTGGAATTTCTCATAGGAGCCCGGAGTCTTGATATGTGCCCGGTTGATGGCATTAGACTCGCCCTCTATTACATGGGACTCAAACATAACTGGCAAAATCTGATTGTAGGTAATTTAGGTACACCTCTGCCTAACCTTTCGGGAAATACAGGCGTAATAAAGGCACATTTCTGTCCCATTACGACGATGATTACTTCCTCATATACTGACTTATTAACTGTAAAATTTTAGGAAAATTGTCTAATTTTATAATGTTTAAGATAGTTAATTGATTCAGGCGTGACCTTGCGGAAATCCATTATAAAATATAATAGACGTGGATATACTTAGTAACCTGTTCCGCTTAGCAATTTCTAAAGAGCCATAAAAAAATCCTGAAAGAAATCAACACGTGTTTCATTTCTCAACAAAGCATTCTCCGGATGACGATTGACTTGTCGCGGACCCGAACACGGTGTATTGCCACTCATAGCATTGAACGCAGTATGAGTCTTATCGCTCGTCAAACCTACTTACGATGTTTGTAAACATGTGAGCACCATGTATCTATAACATAATTAATTTATCTGTCGTTGCTTCATTTTTAATTCTTTTTACCTATTGTGGTATAATAATTTTATTCTAGGTGCATCGTCTTCACATATATTTATTTAACTAATGTAGGTACCTATACAAAATATTGTAAAACAAGTTAAAAGAGTAACTGTGGAGTTCTTACAAATTCTTTTCCATACGAAAAGTACCTTTCGAAACAATTTTTTTTTTTAATTTTGGCGTTCGAAAGTGCCTTATATTGCAAATAAATTATTTGACTTTAACTTTGATTCATTAATATTTCACACTTGCTTTCACCAGCGGCTTCACCCGCGTGGTATCATAATAAATTATAGCTTACTCAGTGATAATTATAGCATTCTACTGGTGAAATAATATTTAAAATCGGTCTAGTACTTTTTGAGTTTATTCATTACAAATAAAAATACAAATCTTTTTTCTTTATAATATTAGTTAATAAAAAGGCTCGCTAGAGTTTTTGTTCCATTATTTAATAATTATTAAACATTCTGTTTTAAGTAAAATACACACATCAAAAGTGTCTAGGGATCAACATATATTTTTGCAATAACTTTTCTCCTGATTGATATTAATTAAAATTTTCTTTAAGGATTCATCAAATAAAGTGTTTTCGTTTGTCACAGTAACGATAAACCAAGTCACCTTTGCATTAATAAAGAAATTTGCCATTTTCCTAATAAAGGGATTTTTGACATTTGAACCACTAACATTAAAGTTCGAAAAAAAGACTGAAATAACAGTTTTCTTTAAAATTTTATTGGGTAACTTAAACAATTAATAATCCGTGTTTCTACCGCGAACACTAACAACACAAGAACATCGGTTTGGCATACTCAAAATGAGTTCATCCAAATCACGCTGTGGAATGGCCGCCCATGTTCGTTGCAACAACAAAAAAAGGTCTTCTTGCGACTGGATACCCTCCATATTCGGCAGAGCTCTTCTCTGTAGCATATCCCATGCATGCTCAATCGGGTTCAAGTCTGGCGACTGAGCAGGCCAGAGCAGGACATTGATGTTAGCTGCGGCGAGAGTCTGTCTTACAACTCTTGCGGTGTGCGGTCGTGCATTATCATGCATTAACTGAAATAAGGGACCGATTTGCACTTGTAGAGGAACGATGACGTCAGATACAATCGTCTCAGCATAAATTTGAGCGTTGAGGTTGCCTCTGATCCAAATCAACTCAGTTCTTCCGCCGATCCAAATACCCGCCCATACCATGATGGTTCCACCACTATAAGGATGGACTTCCTGGCAGGATTTTAATCGCTGTTGGCGTCCAGGGGTTCTCCAGTGTCGTATACGTCTTGTATCCGGTCTCATACCAAAACGAGACTCATCAGAAAAGCACACGAAACGCCATTGTTCTTCTGCCCAATTTCTGTGTTCAAGAGCCCATTGATATCGAATCCTACGATTGTGCATTGCTATAGGTGGTACCCGTAGCGGTCTTCGGGAATGAAGGTTCACTTCATGCAAGCGGTTTCTGACTGTTTGGTCGCTAATTAAGTTCCCTGAAGAGTGATGAAGCCTCACGGCTAACATCATGGCGGTTATTGTTGGAGCTCTTCGAGTTAAGATTTGAATGTATCGGTCTTGTCTCCGTGTGGTCCAGCGATACCGTCCTCCATGGCGCTCAGCCACGGTACCAGTGCTTCGGTAACGTGTCCAAAGTCGACTGATAACACTCTGACTTGTATTCAGAGCTAAAGCCACAGTACGTTGCCGGGAACCAGCTTCTATCATTCCCACGGCTCTGAGCATTTCTTCCCTGCTTAAATGACGTCGCCGCTCCATAATAACGTTGGTTTTAATCAGTAGTAGGGAAACAGTAGCACTAATAATGTCTTCAATGCGTTGTATGTTTTTATAGGGAAAATATTGACAGCTGATTTTCATCTTTTACTCGAATTTGATTAACAGTTCCTGTTTCAAATTATAAAATGCACCAAAAAGGATCCATATAAATTTATATAATCATAAATTTATTACAAAGCCACATCTCAATCTCAAGAAATCCGCATAAAAATGCTTGATCCCTAGACACTTTTGATGTGTGTATTTAGGAGTAAACAGTACCTACCTATATTTTTGTTAAATACGTAGAGACTTTTTATAAAAAAAATATTTTTCCCATTATGATCGTAAAAACAGCCTCTTTGTTTTAATAATTCGATAACTCTGTCATGCGATATTATTTAGAGCATCGGTAGGTACTCATAAATTCATTAACCCAGACTGGTTATTGAAAAAACTGTTGTTAGGTAACTACATTAAGGGTATCAAAACGATGTATAATAATAAAATATCCACATTGGTTAAGTTTATTTTTTTTCATGATTTTATTAATTACGGAACATACATTAACCAATCTTTTATGTTATTTTTATACTGATCGCAAATAATTCATTCTTAAAAGTAACAACAACCAATTATTTTTTTAGTTAGCGTATTTTATAACCGCAATGCGTAAGATAGTCCCATCATACCCTAAATAAATAATAATAAAATACACGTTACTACGGATTACATTTGGGCCATGAATCTGAACACACTCTTCGTATCATCACCATTTGGTTGAGACAGAATTCTATGAAATATAACTAAATCAAGTTGGTTCAACATCAAATAAAACTTTCTCACATGAGTACCTATCACGTATGTTTTTAGGATAAAAATAAAAGAAAGTTTTATCTCTTTTAGTCCCGAAACTTTGATAACTTATCTTACAGGATTCTGTTTACTTCTTAAATAAGATTAAATCTATAAAAAAACTATTTCAGGACTTTATCTGGTAGATAGGTACTGAAGCTTTCATTATTATGAAGCTAACTTCGTAAAAAGAATGTGAGTTAGAGAAAGAAATACTTATTTTGATGTCTTTTCCTTGAAATAATAAATAGAAAGGTTAAGGGATTACAAGTAACTTCTGAAAGTTTGAGGGTCAAAAGTGAATGAACGAAGAGTGTGTTAATCTTATTATTATTTTGTTCATTCATTAAAATGGGTCCAGATGGTTTCTTAAACCTTAGAAAAGAAAATTAACATTAATAGTGTATGATAAAATTACATTTTCCGCATTGTAGACATAAAAATCTATCTGCCTAGCCTTTTTCCAACTATGTTGGGGTCAGCTTCCAGTCTAAGGGTCGTTTTCAAAATGTATGTACATTTTTTTGTAATGTAATTATATTTTGACCAACTTGTTGGTAAAATAAAATAAAATACAGTTCGAAATATAAATATATACATCACCATAATTCAGGCTAATAATAGTAATAAAATTGCAAGTATATATATTTTTTTTAAATATGGAAATTGGTTCTATTGCTTAAAAACACTAAAATAAATTTCTGACATAATTTGTTTCCCTTACAAAATTGCTATGTCCACAGTCACGCGTATTTAAAAAATGCAGCAAATAATAAATAATGCATGCACTATGTAACCAGATTCAACAATGTTTTGTCAGGTGAAGAGGTAAGTTATTAGAAATATGCTATAAAACAATGAATTTTTAATATACTATTTATTTATTTGCTCGTAAACATAAGTCTCATATTCCATTCCATTGTGTGATTCCTTTTTGTCACTTTGATATTTATAATAATAGAAGTAAATTCCAAATTAAGTATGGGAAATCTATGCGTCAAAATAGTTACAACGAGGGAGTGCTAGTTTCTTTCGGCTACGCTATTTTGTTTAGTAATTGGGTTTCGATTCATGCGTGTCGTAAAAAGGACTTTAAGAAATTGTGTTAAAATTGCCCAATTATGTGAATTCGGTAAGTACTATACTTTACAGTGCAGCATGTCAGTGTAGTTAATGCTACAATAAAGTCATATGCATGTTTCACGAGTAACTCGAGGGTGAAATTCAAAAACATAACTTTTTAAGGCTAAGGAAACGTTAATTTTGTTCAATTGTGTGATCATTGTGTTACTATTTTTGTGTCATGTGACACTTAGGGCTTGTCACAGTATATTATTCACTTAAATGTGAATAGCAATTCCATTGCCGTTTTAGGAAAGATGCCGTTAACGCCCGCTGAACGACAAAGATGTTATCGAGAGCCTTTAAAAGCAAAAAAATCCATAAAAATTAAAGGAAGTACAAGAAAAACAATTGATTAGATTACACTTAAAATTCTGAGAAGGAGAAATCTTAAGGTTACGCTAGTCGATCATTCTTCCATATAAACGTAGTATGGTGATTACTCGTCTGTTTGGTCGTGTACTTTCAAAACTTAAAATTATATCCATTTGTCTTGTCATTATCGAGGCCAGTATGGAAGCAGAATTGTTTTTTTTTTTTTTTTGTAAATTATGAGCATCGAAACTTCCATATTTCAACACTAATTTTAACTCATCTTTGGGCGTAAATAAATAACTTATGTAGTAAAAAAAATGCCAAAATAGAAACAAAATAGAACTTTTAAATAAATTATCTATCCCTGTACGGATAGATAATTTATTTAAAAGTTCAAATCTTTTTATTTTGAGTACTTAGATACAGTCAGTATTTTTTCCATAATATCTATACGCTCAAAGGTCTGTTCATGAAATTTTACGCGCTCGTTTTCGTTATAGATCATTGCACTAAATCAATAATTAAATATGTACATAAATAAATAAAAACTAGATAAATAAATACTAAATAAATAAATAACTGTACTAAATAGCATGCATATTAGCTACGCCAGCTACGCCAGCGAGCCGACGACTAGTGGAACCTTAACGTAATTAAATATTAGGTTACCACAAAGAGTAAAAATGTTCAAACGGAAAGGCATGAAAACAAAAGGAAAATTACTGTACATTTTAAAATAATCTGATTAAAAACTCGTGTATAATTAACGTAAAAATGTTTAGACTGGAAACTTCTTTAGACTCGTTGAGCGATTTTTGGTAGGGTAAAATCTTATGGATTCGCGTCCCCGAAATAATGTTAATTAACAAATAATTTTTGATACTACAATTAAAAAGAAAACACTATTATTCTATACTTCACTCACTTACTTACCTACTTTCACTTTTTCCGGCAGTCCCCATGATTATTTCTTCGCTTGATTGTTTACATGCTTGATTTTGCTACATAAATATTGCTTAAAATAAACCAAATGTACTTATATTTTTGTCAGTATCAAACTCAAAGCATCTATATCCATTATAGGCAATTTTGAACGCGCGGGCTTGCGGACGGTGAGCAATGGGTAGCTCGCCGTCTGATAAGGACCAGGCCCGGGTGACGGCGCGTTGTGTTCCACGCGCACCTCAAATAGATGTCAGCAGAATTGACGGGGTCCGCTAGGGCCGATGCCTGCCGGGGTTGCGAAGAAGTCCAAAAGGGAGATTGTGGCCTCCGGCAATATGGCAACTTAAGGAACTTGGGTGGGTTTTAGTCAGTAAGAGTCTGACATGCTCTCCCGCTTCGCCCAGAGCGGGAGAAGTTATTTGATAATTTCCCACCCAAAAAAGGCTTTTTAACAGTCAAGGAGTTAGAAAGATGAAGCTAGTTGCCCATTCCAAATCGAAGTAGGTTCCTATGGAACAAAAAGGGCCAAAAACTCCATGGACACTCTTTTACTAACTTATCTCAACTAACACTTGACAGAGTAGTTAATACTGCCGTGAATACTTACTATAGAACAGGACTGTCACATAGGTGTGAGTTTTATTTAAATACATAACTGAATTGTTTCTTGTTTTTTATGTATTTTATTTCCTCTTCTACTCTTATACACGGTTTCACATGTCGTTTTATCTATATTTTTATATCGCAGATATGCTGGAAGAGATTTCTTTTTTCTTCTTATATGTGTGTACATAAATTGTTAAATAAATAAAAGTCTACAAAATCGATTTTTTCTTCAAATTTGATAAATTATTCCCGAGAATTGTCCCTACATTCGACACTCGACAGTGATGATGTTCAGTTCAGGAAAATGCCAATTTGAGCGATTTCTGGAAGTTGGTCACAATAAAAAGCAATATAGCCTTTTGTCGGGTACAATACTTGGAACTACTCACTGTTACCGAGAACTTTTTAAGACGCAGTATGACAGTGACCTTGAGTGGTTAGCTTGCGTGTTCTGTACTGAGCTCTCGCAGCGCGTCGTACATCAGCCAGTAATAGGACTCGCCCATCAAGAAGCGCTGTCCCAAATGAGACGTATTATTAATTTATTATGCATAAAACGAAAGGTATTTTGATAAAACACTTATACTAAAAGATCAATAATTAAATTATCTTTAAATAAATGAAGGTTTCAGAAAAATACGTTTTTTAGATTTTGCGTGATTCTCAGTTTTTTATCCGCGTTAGACATAAATTAATAAATTAATTTCACTATGCATTATAAATATAATCCAATATATGGCTATATTAAAATATTAAAAAAATCTCTAATTTAAAATATATTTTTTCCAAATCATTAACACTACTCGTTTAGACGTCATCTTCAGTATAAAATCATTAAAAGTCGGTTATCGTCGCCTTAACGGAAAATTTGAGACTCTTGGAATCGTACCCAGTGGACCGTACGATTAATTTTATGATTCATGGAACAACATTTAGGGCAAAGCCACACGATGCGTTGTGGCGGAAGCATGCTTTAGTCGCATTGTATCTTACAAAGTAAATGCGGCGCCGCAACAGCATTCCTTCAGTTTTATAATACGCCGGACGTCCACAACGTATCACGTAGTGTGGCTCTAATTACCCTGCGTTCGCGAAATAGTTTCCAAAAATGTAAACAAATATGTGTTTGGGAAAAACAAAGTTAACATAAAGGTCCAGTTTGGGCTATCACTTGAAACATTTTTATGGGGTTTTCAGTAGTGCTATTCATTCTGAAATCATCTTTATTTACGATAGCTTAAAGTTGATGTACGTTTAAGCGGAAATAACATCAATTGGTAACAAGGGTTTGAATAGACTTTAGTTTTTCCACCAAAAATCACAAGTTTTCGTATCAGAAACGAGTCAGTATGACAAACGTCTAATCTAGCAAGGAAAAAAAAATATCTTTCCCCTTTGCCAATCCTTTAGTCATCTTTTAAAATCCCTACGGGAGGGTAAGTTTGGTTACAATACCCTGACTACACCTTTTTCATTGGAATTCACGTTTACCCTAATCGTCTTTGTATTTGTTTTGTGATAGAAAATCTGAAGCCAGACTACAGAACAATATCTGCTTTTACCCAAACACCTGTACTTGAAATAGTATAATATTTTATTTCAGTTGAATAAGTACCTAAACAGTTATCTGAAAAGAAAAGTACCCTCAAATGTGTTCGAGTGAGTGTCGTCTTAAAATATAAATAAGTGGTATCTCCAACTGTCTCTCTGATTTCATAATTTGCCTAGCCTTTTCTCAACTATGTTGGGATCGGCTTCCAGTCTAGCCAGATGCAGTTGAATACCAGAACTTTACATGGAGCGACTGCCTTTCCGATTTCCACAGCTCAGTCATTGGGTAATACGATACCCCTTGGTAAGACTGGTTGGTGGGCTTCTGACGACCCGTAACGATTGTCAAAGATCCACGAATGACAGCCAGAATCAACGATTTAACGTGCTTTCCGAGGCACGGAGGGGTCTCGGTATGTAAAGATAGTCACCCGCCCACGGAACAACAGCGGCAAGTGTAGCTTAACCTGATCTATTGACCCGTGCGGCCTATATACTTAGCCACAATCTCAACAGTATTGGACCTACGTCTTGAATTGTAATTGCAAAAGCGCTCCCTCACTGAGAGCATTCGCCTGTAATGTAACTTTTACCTGGGACCTAGCCGTGTAACTTCTACCTATTTAATTATATGTGGTTATCTTATCTTATACTGCTAATTTCAATTATCTCTCTTCATTACTTAACAGTTGAGGGTCTGCGCAGTCTACTTGTAAAGCCTAACCGTTATTGTAGAATCTTGCATTGTTACATTACAGGCGAATGCTCCCGGTTAGGGAGCGCCTTAAAGGATCTAAATAACACAATTCCTTCCACTTTTCCTTTTGTTAACCGACTTCTTAAAAGAAGGAGGTTCTATGTTCGTCTGTTTGTGTTTTATTTATGTCCATCGATATTTCGTTCAAAGTGAAAAATAACTTTAATTTCGGAAGTCGGTGTCTTTGGTTCCGAATTTTCGTTTTCAGTTACATACTTCCCGAAATTAAAGTACTTTTTTACTATATCGTGTACTTTTTTTGAAAATTGTTTTTTTTTTTTTTCTTTTGTACTAAGTTCTTTTTGTAGAGCATGTATAGAGTGTTTGACTTTCTTTCAACACACATTTTTTCCTTACGAAAACATTTACCTTTTCTGTGTGTTCTGTTATAAAACAGTTTTCACTTACAAGCTAGTGAAAGACACACATCTCCATAATAATGGGGTCAGGGACATGAATGTGAATAATGTAAACGGTTAAGAGCTCACTCATTATTAACTACCTGTTTAGTTAAGTGACGGCAAACAGAATTGGTGAACGTAAGTTGATCTCTTACGTTGCTAGCAAAAGGTAGATTATGTCTCCGTAATCCTCTTTTAATCAACCCTTGTTGAGTACGATAGTATAAGTTAAAAAATCATTTTTTGCTAATACTTTTAATCCGCACAACTGTACTATTTCACACTCAAACGACGACTGACTCTGCACTACATTTTAAAATAACTTTTGCCCCATCCAGAAAACGATATTATCATAACCGTTATTTCTAAGTGTTGCCAATGTAAAATAATACATTCAGTTTACATAATGAAAATACATTTAAAAGGTTCTTACAGTTTTAATAATTTGTACTTTGACAGTGTTGCCACAGTGGATATTATAATTCGATGTTGAAAAATACATTTTTTTTAAATTATGACACGATGAAAAACCACGATCACGAAACATTAAATGGAGTAGATTAATAACAGGCTACATTCATTTTTATACCACTTTGTTTATAATGTAGGAACTAACTTTATATCAAGCTGCAGATTTCGACAGTAAGCAAAGGCATTTTCTAAACCCGGACAATATAGTTGTGAAAAAATATTGGCATAACTCACACACGTAGATTGGCAATCATAACTGAAACAATCCCCGGGGATTATAACCCAAAATTCACACATTCTCAACATAAACACATAAATAGCGCGTAAAAAAGTTGAATGAAACTTTAGGGACGTAGACGTGACGTAACAAGCGCCGTAGCTGCATCTCGTAGCTTGATCATTTTATCGTAGCACGTAACTTCGAAAAGGAGGGGTTCGTGCCTAAATAATAACAGCCGCACGGGTCGAAGGTTAAGCCAAACTTGCCGCGGGTGGTTCGTGAATGGGTGACCATCCTTTACATATCGAGATTCCTCCGTGTCTCAAAAAGCTCGTTAAACCGTTGGTCCCGGGTGTCATTCGTAGATCTTGAACAGGCGTTATGGGTAGTCAGAAACCGAAAAAGTCTGACAACCAGTCTTACCAAGGAGTATCGTGCCATCCAGTAGCTGGGAGAGGTGGTCAGATCTGAATACTGGTAATCAGCTGCATCCAGTTGACTGGAAGCCTACATAGTTGGAAACCGGCTAGGCAGATTAATGTGTCTACGAAAGTGCTACGCCATTTCAATCGTTGAGTTTCGTAGCGCAGATTTCAGTAAGTTTTGTACTCAACATAACTTGCTTATAATAATTTAGCGGTTCATAACGTTTGTGTTGAATACTAACTGAATGCCCCAAAAACAAAATAAAATGCTCGGTGTTGAGTGTAATCCCGTTTGGGGACTACGGAAAGATTGGCTCGGTCCGCCTCATGAAAAAATATTGAAAGTTTATGTCCACAACGATGTTATAGCTGAGCTCCGCTTAAATAATAAAGGCTCTGTGTATATTGTACTTTATTTGTACGGGATTTATTTTTCTGCTTTTATATTGGTTACGGATTAACGTGGATGGCAAACAATGTCTTTTAAATCGGTTTTATACAGATTTGGTTTCATTATGATTTGTTGAAATGAACTTACTATGTGAAGTCATGGTCGATTTTTCAGGTCACTAGCCATCCTTCATGCTTGTCACAAGTTTACATACGACTGACTCGTAACTGCCTCCTTGGTCTTTTATAGGTATGAGGAACAGGGTGTAAAGTTCACTCATCCTCTATAGAAAAGGGGGGGGATCCCCCGACCAGACGGATGTCGTGTCTGGCGGGCAATTGCCCAACGATTGATGTCGGTAAGTTATATATATGTCGATCGCGCGGTAAACTCTTTAGCCCGATAAGGATTTGTGTGACGTCAAGTTTTTAACGTATAGTTCGCATGTGGCAATGTAGATGCCGCCACAGTCTAGCGAAATTGTGCGAAGTTTGCCTTTCCCTCACGCGTTCCGCCTCCCCTTTGCTAGCATTACGCAGTAAGAGGTGGCGGCCTCCCATGCCCTTTCGCTCTGTACCATGGCCTGGACCAGGGTCGGACGCGAAGGATTACCGCCGCCGATCGCCTCCACGAGGACACGGCGATGCTCCGCCCAAGCCGGGCAGACCTCCACCGTATGCTCCATTGTGTCCTCTGGCCGATCCAGATAATGGTGACACCCGGGCGTTTTCTCCCGCCTTATCCTGAACAGAAGCCTCCTGAAACAACCATTTCCGGTGAAGACCTGCCTCAGGCTGAAGGTGAGGATGTCGTGGCATCTCTCAAGCCACTCCTCAAAGAGGGAACGCTCTTATCGCCGCAATTGTGGCGTGCCCAACGAGCATAACGGGTTCAATTCCCAAGTCGGGCAAATTTTTATTGGGTTTTTCCATTAGGAATTTCTCAGTAGCAGCCTGAAACTTGGATTCGTGCGCGGTTGATGGCAATAGGCTCGCCTCCTATTATGTGGGACTTAAACAAAACTGGCAAAATGGGTGTACACCCATTTTGCCAGTTTTGTTTAAGTTTTGTTCTATAGAACTACATAACCCTTCGGGGATTAGAGGCGTGATGTTACGATAGGTATGTTATGTTACATACCACCTACGCCCCCATAAGTCCCGTTGTCCAAAGAGTGATAGTATCTAAAAGTATAGTGTCAAGTGCGGTTTGAAAAAAAAAACAATCAATCTTCACAAAAAGCTATTAGGAATGTTATGTTTTTGAAAAAGTGCAAGGTGAACCCTTCTACTACTATATGATTAAATTTAGTGTTCAACAACTACCCGTAACATAGGGTTCCCCTAGTACGGGCTCTAGTCTTTCGCAAAGGAGCTTTTGTCTACATTTATTGTCTAGTCTTAAGATGTTAATTCTAAGCCAACGTTCGTAGAGAGAGAAATAAATTTATTATACTAGTACCTGGTTGACCAAGCTCTGCTCGGGTGAAAATACGGAGAAAACGAATTTTCCCAGATATTTTCCTAGATCGATTTTTCGCCCCCGTAAACCCCTATATTGCAACTTTAATCGAAATCGTTAGTACCGATTTCGGGAACCAGAGTACAAATACATAGACAAACAAATATTCAAATATTTCTCGTTTAATTTAGTATAGGATTACTATTATGATTTTTCACGATATCTTTTCAGTACCTACTCACATTAAGATTTCTTATAAAAATTGCTGCGTCATAAAATTTGTGAAACCGCAACACGAAATGATGTAAAATAAAGCTTACAACTTGTGTTGGGTTCTGTCCAAAATGGAAATACTTGTAAAAGAAATTTGGTCAGAAGACATTTTTTCCGTTCTAAAAGTAGTTACATGATAGTTTTTTTTTGTCCTTTAGCGTAACTGCTTTTTGCTGCTTTTTCAACCAATCACACAACTGGTATTGACTTTCTCTTTCATTTGTGTTCCAGAAACAGTTTCATACACTCATGTCCGCAAGATAAAATGAATCGTATCTCTCAAGGAACGATATTACTTTAATTTTGTTTTGGATACAAATTCTGTACTACAAATCGTGCAGAGAGAAGTACTGAACTTGAAATACAATATTTTAATATTTGATCGAACTTATCCCCTTATCGTGTTTCAAATCAAGTAACATTGTTGTCTCATAGAACTTTCTAATATAAACCTTTGTCTTTCAAATAATGTAGAATCCTGTTTTACATACTTACATACCTAGAAGCAATCTCTTGTATTTTTTCAGAACGCTGAAAATTGCAACTCAAATTCGATTATGGATGAGATTTTGCACGAAAGTAGCGTGCATGCTGGATTATTATACTAAGGGTGATGGAGACAACCCCTTGTCCACAAAATTCGAATTCTACGCGCAAAGTACAATAAACGTAATAATTATGCAAACTCTACAATAAAACAACTGCAAGTCTGCAACCAAAAAACACGCTTTTACAAATTATTTCGTATTTTATTTAAATTTTAACACCCGCATCCTGGGTCGTATTTACCGTAACCACCGGCACAATGTATGTTAGCGTGAATGTCGTTCCATTTCAGGTGACCGCCATAATGAACGGAAATATAAAGAAAAACGGAATAAAATTATTTTAGTTGCTGCGTACACACGTACTGTTATGGAGTAATTGAAGACAGGAAATGGCTATAAATAGTAGGTACCGTTGCTGGGAAAACTGTCATGTATTTTCTAAATAAGTATCGACAAAATAAATACATGGCATAGTTCAAGTGTTCTTGCAGGGTTGTAATAATAATCACCATCCTACATTTTACGCACGATAAAATAAAAGAGCAAGTTAAAGTTACCGAGATCCCGGAAAACGATTTCAGAAAATGATAAATAGCTAAGATATAGTACCTCGATTGTCGATATAACTTTAGATAATCGATAACATTAATCGAATATTCGGCAGAGAGGATGCTAAGCGAAAACATTATTGTTTTCTTGTTATTTTTGGGTAACTTATTCGAACCTTTGGTTACGTAAGGGAAACACCACTTATTTGATTACATGACGAATTGTTTGCCAGTCCCCATTTGTTCAAAGTTTGTTTTTTGTTCACGGGAAAATTCGATTTGTTTTTACACGGGATTAAAGTCCGTCTGTTAGGTGGTATGTACTTTGTGACATAAAGAGGGTATTGTTTAACTTATAAAGCTTTTAATCTGGGAGATGTTTCAATTTGTGATAATGATATATTAGCTAACGCGATTTCTTTGTCCTCATGTCTTTTGTTTAAGAATTTTATTTTGATTTTTCGTTTTTCTATTTCCGATGGCATGTAGTCCATAACCTTGCGAACAGGTGAACCAGGGCCGGCCCTGGTTCAGGCCATAATACGGAGCGAGAGGGCATGGCAGGCCCTTACCTCCTTTTGCGAAGCAGTAATGCTCGCGAAAGAGGAGGTGGAACGCGTGAGCGAGAGGCAAATTTCGTGCCATCACGCCCCTAGCCGCCGCAGGAGACGCCCTGGGCGTCGGAAATCGCAGGTTGATTCCCGGCCACCGTAGGCGCGGGCTTGCGGACGGTGAGCAATGGGTAACTCGCCATCCGATAAGGACCAGACCCGGGTCAACGGCGCGTTATGTTCCACACGCGCATCAAAGAGATGTCAGCAAAACTGAAGGGCGGACCCTTTCAGTTGTGCTGACATCTCTTTGAGGCGCTAGGCTAGGGCTGATGCCTGCCGAGGTTGCAGGAAAGTCCGAAAGGGTTATCGTGGCCCTTGGCAACATACAGGCAACGGTGGGAACACAGGTGGGTTTTGTCAGTAAGAGTGACACGCCCTCCCGCTTCGTCCAGAGCGGGAGAAGTTATTTGATAATTTCCCACCCAAAAAAAAGGGGCTCATCTCTTTACTCTCTCTTGTAATCATCATCATCATTTCAGCCGAAAGACGCCCACGGCTGGATATAGGCCTCCCCAAGCACCGCCACTTCGACCGATTCTGTGCTTCCCGCATCCAGCGGATTCCTGCGGCCTTCACAAGGTCATCGGTCTACCTTGTGGGAGGCCTTCCAACGCTGCGTCTTCTGGTATGCGGCCGCCACTCCAGAACCTTTCAGCGCCATCGGCCATCTGTTCTGCGAGCAATGTGCCCTGCTCATTGCCATTTCAGTTTGGCAATTCTTCGGGCTATGTCGGTTACCTTGGCTTGGCATGGTTTGGCTCTCTTGTAATAGGGAGGCACAATTACGTTACATAGACTGTTAATCTTCCTATCTTATGACGTTGGCTTACTCTCCACACGTCAATTTTCCTCGACAATTCGCGGAAATCGTCGTTTCCCGAAAATGAGGAAAAAGAGGTCACACATGAAATGATACTTCATAGATGAGAGTACTTCTCTCTTCCTTTGTTAATTAACGTCTTTCGTAACTTCCCTTAATTACATCCTTTTCGTGTTCCTGTAATCTTCATCGTCGGTCGTTTGGGAGATTTTAATCAGTAAATTGGTACTTCTTTCTACTATGTTACTTAGTTATTTTTTTCAGGAAAGTCTTCTATAATTGGGCATCTTAGAAACAGGGAGATTTGTAATTCAACGCATTCCAGGACGTGTTTTGTGTGTTTCATTTAAGTGTTTTAAAAATTTCCTAGAATTTGTCAATACTTTTCTCTAAAGCAATTTGACTCCCGTGGATTTTCGCTTCGGCTTTATGGAGTGGTTAATTGTCGCACACTTTCACTTTCTGAACGGAATACGTCGAATTACAAGTCATCTTGTACAATTATTCCACGCCTGAGATCTAATAAACTTATCCAGTAAGACATTGATCCAAAGTCTTAGGTACACGAAATTAGAAATAAAATATTTAAGCAGGTTTCACTGATCTTCGAAAAAGGGCTTTTCCTTAAGCTATGTTTACATTTGGATAGTATGCTAGAAAAAAAAATGTCGATATATCAATGTTCTAATAAATTATGTTTGTGTTGATCGATATTTGACTTGAACCAGACAAAATCCATGAAGAAAAGGAGGCTAGAGGAAGATAAAAGTAATATCAAACTTGAACTATATAACAACACAACTTTCGCAATATCATAGAACCTAATAGGAACTGGCCTAGTAATCCAAGGTAGTACTCCAGAAAAAGATACCTATATTTAAGCCCAAATGAATATTAATAGAGCAGTGGTGGCCCAATGGTAACGGCCCCGACTTACAAAGTAGGTCGTGGCTTCGAACCTAAACAAGCGCTTTAATTTGTGTAAATATTTTCATCACCACTGTTCTCAAAACGGTGAAGGAAAACATTGTGAGGAGACCAGCATGTCCTAAAACCAAGAATTCAAAGATATGTGACATCTATCAACGCTGGGTCCGCGTGGTAGATTACAGCCCACTCCGTCTCGAAGAGAGGCGGCCCGTGTCCCAGCAGTGGGAACATTATATGATATTATGCTTATGCTAATATTAATTTTCTACGTGTAAGTAAACTTAAGCACATAAGGTGCAGCGAAGTATGTGGGTGTAGAGAGGAGAAGATTCTAATAACAATCTTCAGCTCCTCACGACAACCAGAATATCAACAACCAACCACCGCATAGCTGTTATAGTATACTATAGCTACTCGCAATAGTAAACACCCTAATAATGATATCATTACGAGAGATAATCCATCTGTTATCATGAATAGGAAACAACAATAAAAGTAAGTTGGAACTAACAAAACATTTCTTTGACTTCTCTAATTCCCTCTTTTCCTGTAACTATAGTAAATAAATAAAGTAACAATAATATGTAAAAATATATTGTAGGAACTGCCTGACACTAATAATATAATAAATAACATTATAATTAAGTGATTAAAAATACTTATAAGACACCTGAGAGGTCTTCCATTGGAAACCAAGAGTAGTAAAAATGTTGGAGTTACGTAATAAAGTCACAAAGTTGAAGAAGCGGAGAAAATTCAGTATGTTTTTTTAATAAGATTCCACTACACATATTTTCAAGTTGCAAAACGTCTCTTGCAGAGGAAATTGTTTTCAATGTTCACTTTACTTGCGTATGTAAAATACATTTGTGTGCTTTTTACAATGTGAGTACGATTGAGAACGCTGCATGATACGCAGTTTCTCTCTTTCCATTTTTCAAAAAGCTAACGGTAGCATTTGTGTTTCCTAAAGAACGAAAATCTGCGGTTTTGTGGTAGCTGTATTCCACTGCCAGAATCAAAAACAAAAATACTCTCAACCCTTTTATGGAGTCAATTCAACTGTTTTGCAATTAGTTGGACAGACAGTAATCTGTAAGGTAATTAGAAGCGGGAAAGAAAAAATCTTCTTCCAACCATTCCTTTAGTAGACTTCTATTAGGAAGTCAGAAAAGCCCCCACTGAGACCAGAAAGTAGATGTTTCAAAATAATTTTCAGCATTTTCCGGTACTAATTAATACTTACGCTACTACTTAAGCCGGCTGCACATACCTGCTAATAGGGACTTATACAGGGTTATTGGTTATACGTCGGCAATCCGTTAAGGGGATGTAGGAGAGGTCATTTGCAACCAAATTACCTCTGATGACCCCTATACCAATGTCAACCATTTTCGAATAATTTGACATTTTATATTTTAAAATGTATGAAATAAAAATATTAAATGTCAAATTACGCGAATATTGTTGACATTTGCATAGAAGTCAGTCGGCGTCATTTAGTTGTAAATAACGCCTCCTAAATCCCTTTAATGTATTGCTGACATATTACTTAATTAACTTTAACCCTGTATATCAGGGTTATTAGTTACACTTTACATTTTTAGTTTTATTTCATACATTTAAAAAAAAGTCAAATTACTCGTAAAAGGTCGACATTTGCTTAGGGGTCATCAGGGGTAATTTGGTTGCAAATGACCTCTCCTGCATATCCTTAACAGATTGCCGAAGTATAACCAATAAATAACCCTGTATACATAGTTGTGTAAGAAATTGGAATTTGGTTGTTTTTGTGTTGTTTAGTTGTATGGGTTTTGTAAATATTACTAACATAGTTTGGTAGTAAATTGTTACTAACGTTATGAGTCCATGATATTTGAAAATAAATGTTTTAATACTATAATATTAAACTTTATATAAAAAATGCAGCATGTCTGTCTGTCGTTGTGAACTTTTAACTTTGAAACCACTTACCCGATTAAGGAATTTACTTAAAGTTCATAGAAATGTTCTTTGGCTAGGTGTTGGTATTTAATTTAGTCCACGCAAGCGCAGTTTTAATAAATGTAACGAGCCAGGAGTTTGGTTGAATCAATTATAGAGCATTTTATAATATGAATTTTAACGTGATAAATAACTATCACTGCATGATACGTCATATCCGGCGGTTGCCGACTTGGTATTGACAGCAGTTTTTAATATAAACCTTTTCAATTAATTTACAGTATTTTTCCGGTATTCACCTATTCACAAATGAAAAGTGAAAAATATACCAGTCAGCTTTGTAGGTATATGAACTTTTGCTGACAAATTCACAGAGATACAGCAAAAAAGTTTTATTTATGAACGCGTATTTTAATGAATTCTGAAATGCTTGCAAACTAGGGCAAATATTACGGAAGTTATGAATAGACGATTTATGTTTCATCGTAACTATTTAGATGCGTTATGGTTTAATATGTTTCAGGACCGATTTTTAAGTCAAGTTTGGTGAAAATTTATTTAATTCGGAAAAACAAACAGTTACACAAATATCTATTTATTTATTTATTTATTTAACCATTTATGCACACACATATAAACAGACAAGAAGAAAGGAACAGAAAAATACGTACAAAGGCAATGCTTATTTCTAAAGAAATCTCTTCCAGCATACCTGCATATCATAAACAGGTAGTCAGAAAAAAAGAAATTACTTATGTGTAGCTCACGACGTCATCCACAACTTAAAGGGAATTGTCCAATTTTTATGGGACTTTGGCCACTCTTAAACAAACAGTTCAGCTAATAATATGTGATTGATTTATTAGCTCAAATCAGTAAGAATGAGGATCTACATCTAGTTTTGTATCAAGATTTTTATTTAGATATTTTTTTAACATTTAATTGAAACAAGTTATGTATGAAATAAATCTTGTCCATAACCATAGTCCAAACGGGTCCATAGAAGTGCCGGGGTCATCATGAAGGGAAGAATCGGAATCCATTACAAAAAAACTAGTGTTCGTTATAAAACTCACAAAAACAACACTCACGATGCAAATAAACAAAGCGAATGACAACTGTCATTTTGAATTCGACACAACATTTTTTAAGCATCGTGTTGCCATATAAAACAAAAATGATATATCGATTCATTTGAAATCGATTATACTGCTATGATTTTTCCAGAAATAATGCATAAAACCTCAGCTATTAATTATATCGTTTATTAGAATTTTTAATTATGTTATTTAATGAAATCTATATTCAATATAGTGGAGAGATTGCATTGTATTTTAAATCGATTTGAATTTGTAGGTTTATGGAGTTTTGATTTGGCAACACTGAAACCAAATCCGAAGCCGGTTCATGTGTAGCATCAAATCAAAAACTAAAGAAAAAGGTTTTTTTTACAATGCCAATTGATACAAAGTTATTAGCACCAGATGTTTACTAAAATAGAATTTAAAATATTGGTAAATTATTTTTTGGCATAGCATTGCGTACAAAAATGGCCAAGTTCGGACAATTCCCTTTTGTACTACATAATTGATAAGGAACTATTTGCTCACGAGTGAAACATATAAGGTAAAATGTAAAGAAAATTCTTACATGAAAAGTAAAGAAAGAAAGGAAAAAAAAAGCTTTTTTCAACAATAATAAGGAAGTTCTACAGTTCTTATTTAAAAATTTGATTCACTAATAAATTTTATCAACAAGCCTCTATTTATTAAAAATCTGTTTCTAGGCAACTTGTAAAAGCTACGGTTTCTTGGGAAAGTGGTTCCGCCATTATTAAAAAGGCTGTTATGAAAATTTGTCATTATCACCAGTATTTGACTTTAATATGTCAAAAAACACTATGCTTTGGATAGCCGTGATTGTGCGACCGTTCATCGTTTGTTTAGGAAACCAAAGTAGAGAGAGAGTAGAGTTTTCTAAGCATTAAATATCGACAACTCGGTGTCGTAACGTAAAACGTGCAAAAAGCACTGCCATATTTCGTAAATACAGCAGTTTTTTTTTTTTTTTTTTTTTTTTTTTAATTAATTTATAACTTCTTGGTGCGTTGGGCATTTTTGAGATGGGACTAAATCATTGATTTGTCGACACTTCGTTTTTGTTGAAAATGAGGTTGTTTATTAATATTTCTTAACGGTAAAAATACTTGCATAGAACATTGATTGTTCTACATACATACATAACATCACGCCTGTATTCCCCGAAGGGTTAGGCAGAGGTGTACCTATAGTACACCCACATTTCGCCAGTTATGTTTAAGTCCCATGTAATAGGGGGCGAGCCTATTGCCATCAACCGGGCACAAATCCAGACTCCAGGCTGCTACTGTGAAATTGATTATTCTATGCAAGTATTTTTACTTTAAAGGTTTTGTAAACGCGATAGTGCTCTTTATTTAGATAGGATTACGGACCAATGTTCTATACAAGTATTTTTCTTGCACCAAGGCGATCTTGTTCATGTTTTCACTTCTGTCGGCACTCCCGGAGTGCCAACACTTTTTTTTTTTTAACAATCATCGTCGACAAGGTTTATCCTCAATCCGATTTTTTTACTAACACGGTTACCTAAAACCGACACTTAAGTGTGACACTTTTCGCAGTACATTCAGGTTATGAGTCTTGTTGGCAACACCGGCAAAGGAAACTAGCGAGATATTTTTGGACTAAAAACAAAATGTAAGCTTAAGATTCAAGCACGTGTACGGTGTAAGTAGATCAACCAACTTATATTAATCAGTTCAAACGATCTATTTTTACTTGTAAACAATTGAAAAGCAATCAAGAACTTTGAAGTGAATTACAATCTCAATTACAAGATCTTCACGTTTTCCCCTTTTACGATCACGCCTCTCAACGAAGAGCATTATAATCACTAAATATCACATCCGCCGCGTCTGTCTGTCTGAACGCAATTAACTCAAAAACTACAGAACGGATTTTCATACAGTTCACCAGTGGACGGAGTAATTCATGAGGTTTAAGTGTATTATAAATTCATTAAGGTTCTGTGTAAATTAACTGAAATATGACGATGATTGATGAAGATGTCGGAAAAAATCATGCCAACTGGGAACTTTACGGACATGCGCCGCATAAACCAATAAAGTTATATGAAAACAATGTGCTACAGAATTACAACATTGTTTACCTAGATTAATACATAGGGTACTTTTAACCCGTGGTACGTTCCCGTGGGATATTTTTTGATATCCACGTGGACGATGCCGCGGACAAAAGCTAGTCCACACTAATATTATAAATCCTAGAGTAATTCTGTCTATCCGTTTGTTACCTTTTTACGCCTAAACCACTGAAACTATGGATATGAAAGACAAATAGCTAGCCTTGGACCTGGAGAAGGACATGGGATACTTTTCATCCTGGATACTTTTACTTGAAAAAAAAACCGACTAAAAGCAAGTCGGGTTCACACAATTAAGGTTCCGAACCAAGGTGTACTTAGCAGTCTTTGAAACGGTCGCTGGTAAGCGGCGATCGGCGGCGGTGATCTCTCGCGTCCGGCCCTGGTTCAGGCTTTGGTATGGAGCGAGAGGAAATGGGAGTCCGTCATCTCCTTCTGCGAAGCGGTAATGTTCGCGAAGGAGGAGGCGGTACGCGTGAGGGAGAGGCAAATTTCGTGCCCTAACCGCCGCCGGAGGAGACGCCCTGGGCATCGGGAATCGCAGGCCGATTCCCGGCCACCGTAGGCGCGGGCTTGCGGACGGTGAGCAATGGGTAGCACGCCGTCCGATAAGGACCAGGCCCGGGTCGACGGCGCGTTGTGTTCCATGCGCGCCTCAAAGAGATATCAGCAGAATTGACAGGATCCGTTAGGGCCGATGCCTGCCGGGGTTGCTACGAAAACCAAAAGGGAGATCGTGGCCCCCGGCAACAGGGCATCCAAAGGAACACGGGTGGGTTTTAATCAGTAAGAACGCCCTCCCGCTCCGCCCAGAGCGGGAGAAGTTATTTGATAATTTCCAAACCAAAAAAAAAGAAAATGGTAAGCCTTAATTACTGTATTTTAACCATCATTTTTGTTATTTAGTCTATAAACCTGCACTAGCTCCTATCTAAATGACATAGTTAATGCCAGCGGGTTAATTGTGTAAAACACTTACAGTAGCAATGGTTTTCATTTTGACAGTTTACAACATTCATTGCGTTATTTACGTTGTTGAAGGACAAATTTTTCTAACATAATGAAGCAATTAATTAACGATTAACGATATCCTTCGAAATAATTCAGATTGTGATTGATAATATGTTAATCAATTAGGGTGCTGTGGCTTCAATGAAAGTTATAGCAAAAAATGCTGTGATTGGTTGAATAATTTATCTACAGCCAATCGCAGCAGTTTAGTAGCTAGCGCAGGTTTATATTGATTCCCGAAATGTAGTATTTCCCAGACCAGCGAACGTTCAAAATATAATTTTATAAATGTTCCGTTTTAAATTTTTTCGAAAGCTTAAAAAGTTAGAGATTTAAAATACACTCAGGTGAAGTCGCGGGCAACTTACAGCTAGTGTTATTAGTAAGTAGGTATATTTAAGGGCAAGTAAAGCACTCAATAACTTTGTAATAGCTGGCTGAACGGTCGAGGCGTACTCTGCCTAACAGCTGCGTAAGACGTAAAAAAGTAAGAAAAAAA
The DNA here is from genome assembly GCA_916610215.1 of Omphaloscelis lunosa. Classification (NCBI taxonomy): domain Eukaryota; kingdom Metazoa; phylum Arthropoda; class Insecta; order Lepidoptera; family Noctuidae; genus Omphaloscelis; species Omphaloscelis lunosa. The sequence goes on from OU744255.1 coordinate 9,429,222, forward strand.
TTAAAAAGCTACATTCAAGTCGTAGTCGTTCGGTGCTCGCGTCATAAATTACTTGGATACTAAAGTCTAAAACCTGATTTAAGGCCTATTTAGATAATTATAAGCGATATCGCTGCCGCGCTCGGTAGTGATACCGAATCGGTACGCGATATCGCTGTGGCGCTGCGTAGCGATTCTGGTCCAAATTGACTAACTAGAAGGGGGTCCAGTATCGCTACCGAGCGCGACAGCGATATCGCGTATTTTTTAATAGGCCTTTACAATGTTCGATTAATTCCATAAGATGAAGCAACCATAAAATATGGACCGTGTAAACGGTGTTTGTTTAGATGATGCAAGTAGTTGCTTCACCTTTATTGTATGCCATTGGTTCGTTTTAATGGGCCTTGTATGTAAAAGGAGTTTATTTAAAAAAAAAATACGGAGGTTGTTTTACTGGAACCGGAGTCGGAGGTCTTAAATTTAATTGATGAGAGTCAGAACCGGAGTCGGAGTTGGAACTGGAGCCGGAGTCGAAGTCGGAACCGGAGCCGGAGTTGGAGGCGGAGGCAGAAGAAAGTTCCATATAAAACTTTTTGGCTTCATTTTGAAATTAGCTTATCAGAACAATTAAACTACTTAAATACACCGCTCTTAATTTAATTTAACAAACTAACGGTGACGCGTCTATCTGACATACACAAAAAAAGAAACTGAGACTTCGACCGCGAGCGTGTATAAAAATTACCCGACGACAAGTTAAGTTGATTGTACGCGCTCTAGTCACGTGCGTCGCAGCGTTTCGATCTTCAGTATAACTCCGATTCAAAATTATTGGAGCCGAAGACGGAGTCAGATGTGTAATATTTTTCGGAGTCAGAATCGAAGCTCCGTAAATCCATATCTGGCTTATTTGTCGTAATTATTTCTTGATCATTATGAGGTTTCGTACGAGAAAAAGTTTTTCGTTAATTAACTTTCGTTTGTTTTTCTTCACTTCGATACCAAGTAATTTGTAGCATGTAAGTGATCACTTACCGAAGTTTTGCCAACTTAGAACATAGTTAAAATAATTTTGAAATGTTCGCAAATCAAATGAACCCATATTTCAGGGTGACTGGTTAAACAAAGGATACACTTATTAAAGGACAGTAAGTACCTACTTAGTAATTGATTCTCGTTAATAATAATTATGTAAAAATAGGATCCATTATTTTACCTACTTATCCAATACCTAAATCAATTGTAGACACTTGCACTTTTGCCTATCTGCCCAGTTTGAAGGGAAAAACGGATCATACGGTACCTTGCCTTGTCGAAAGTCAGTAGCCCGTCACAGTTGCCCTTATATCATCTCATTGAAAAAAGAAAAGTGGCATTCTAGGAGTGCCGACAGAGGAGAAAAGTAAAAAAAAATACTTCCAAAACTTTTAAAGTAAAAATACTGGCTTAGAACATTGATCCATAACGTTATATAAATAAAGAGCACAATCGCGTTTACAAAAATGAGGTGTCGGTAACGGTGTCGTGACTTCAATTGTTTTATCCCATCTTAAAAATGCCCAATGCGCCTAAAGGAGTTTTCACTTCAAAAATATTAATGTTCTATGCGGTTTATACATTTTTTTTATACAAACAATGTTAAATTAAAATGTTCTAGAGAATAGTAAGTTTCTTTTTTCAAACCAAGTATTCAAAACGCAACTTCACACATCAAATTATTTTTGGTTGTTGGCGGTTTTTTCTCTCTCGGAGACACTGGCAAGGCAAAACAAATTAATTTAATAAACGTCACGTGTGTGTATATAATTATATGTCTTTTAATTAATTTTCTCTTGGTGGCACAAATGCAGCACATTATTTGGCTCAAGAAATTAATAACTGTCGTCTTGTTGCATACTTTTATTATTTTCAACTATATCTTATTTGTACGTAACATTATAACGTGTTTTGTCTTGTATGCCTACTTGTTAGGCCGATTGTCTACTGGAGCAGAGAAGAGCGGAGCGTAGCTGTGCCAAAATTAACCAATGGCATAAAATCTCCGCTCCGCTCCAGTGGACAAGGATTTGCGAACTAGTTTAAAAATTGACAACAAAAAACGGAAAGCGGAGCAAGGAAGCGGAGCCAAGCGGAAAAAAACCGGCCGCGGGGTAATTGCAGCCCGTTATCACTCGTTGTGTAAATTCGGCCTAACTCACAGTCCGCAACTTCGCTCCGAACTACCTCGCTCCGCATCAATGGACAGACACAGTACGCAACTCTGCTCCACATTACTCCCTCGCTCCGTTCCGCTGCCTCGCTCGCTCCAAAGATTACCCTCTACATACAAACTTACCTCTATATATTATTATAGATAAAGATTTCCTATCGAATTAATACCTAAACCATATATTTCTTTTTCTTAGTGCTAAACTAAAGGCTATAAACTGTGACTTATGTGCCCATAAAACGAGGCATTGCCTAAGTAGACGCAAAAGTTCACCGACCTATTAATGACCTTAGCAGCTGTGGCCGCAAGTAATATTTCCAATTAAATTTCAGGGATGAAAAAGATCGCCCTTATTTCTTTCAGGCGTCGAGTTACTAACATCTGTCTAATTCTGATCTAAAATCATATATCACGACTATACGTATATAAATATATCGTTATGTACCTATGAAATGTTTTAAAGCAGGCTTGCTTGTTAAGTAAAGCCCTTCTGCCGGCTCCCGCAGACAGGCGCGACGCGACACCGGCAGAATAATTTCCGTGAAGTTTTCAATATATTGTTCTACCAGAAACGCGTCGCGCTTGTTCGCGTGAGCTTTTAAGCAGCAACTTAGTTAGCTGTCAGTAAAAATTGCCATCGTCTATAATATTCCGACTGCTCAAGAATTTAAATCAATTTATTATTCGGCAGTTATTATTCGGCATTCATCCTACAGCATAAGTTACTTCCAAGACACAGTTGTACGCAGTAACTCTTACTTAAATTCGAATTGAATTTTGTAGTTGAATTGTAGGTAATTTCCCATCGAAACTTGTTTAAACATATAACCGTTTCTCTTGAATACTTAAAAAGTTGTGACCTGAATTTGAACCATATTATTACTTACTTTTTAAGCATGTATATGGCTCCCCCTGTCTTAAGGGATTACAATTTTATCATATCGTTTTTATCTTGTGCTCTGAGATTAATATTGGCAAGTCCCAGTGTGTTTTATATTTAATTCCATACTTGATTTTAACTTTATCTGGAAAATGCGATTCCATATATCACTTTACAAATCTTGGACGTACAATTTACCTAGTTTCTGTACCTATAGAATTTTATTAGTGTCCTGTTTCAAATAAGTCATAAAAAGAAAAAAGGAATAGCTAAAACTTCAGTACTGATTTGATTTACATCTTCCTTTGACTAAAGGAAAATTGTTAAACATTTTTTCGAACTCAATCTGATTCACGTAATCACTTTGGCTTGCGTGACAAGCCGTAGTTCAGGTTTTATTTGTAGTATTTTTAAGGTTCCGTTGAATTGGGGATCTCATTATGGAAGCTCTTTTGTCTTTGTAACTTCATTGGGAAGACAGTCGTCCTTCCTTTCAGATAGTCCGTCCATTTGTTCGTTTTCCTGTGAGTTATCAGTATTCAATCCGTTTATCTTTGTTCCTTAGGCCGGCCTAACTTTAGTTTTACTTACATATTCTTTGAACAACGAATTATACGTAAAACATTTATTTATCAAACTTGTGATATTTCTATTTCGGTTTAGCAAAAGTTTGATTTTTGGAGTTACACTGTCTAAAAATTATTGTTTTCCAAAACGGGACATGAAATCTATTACATTTATAATAAAATAATATTAATTATTATCGCTAAAAGACTTATTTATCCAAATACGTTGAATAGAGCTTGTTGTGTGTGTTATCTTGTCTTGTATTTTGTACTAAATGAAAATATTATATGTAAAAGAAAAGACAAAGGTTCTTGAAGGTGGGAAAAATCGTTGAATTTTAAGAGTATTTCAGTTGGTGTTTTAAAAAAATTAACATACCATTTTTCAGTAGCAGTAAATTTTTGCAGTCTTCGTTTGAAATATCGCGAGACCGCGGGTGCGGTTTGTAAAAGTTAAAAAAATATTGAAATATTGATACAGCCTACAGAAAGTTTTTCCAAGTCCGGTGTTTGTGTATGTGTGAACTGTATTTGTAAACAAACTCACGAAACATAAAAAAAAATCCTTGTGTTGGCAAAGTTTTAAAAATATAGTATATTAGAATCTCGCGTGCAAATGGTGAATAAAAAAATCCTTCTAAAATTCTACTGGCGATAGTCATTATCATTATAGACAACAGAACAGACGACCTCCAAAATGCGTGCTGAAATACGATTGACGAAACAACTTTGTTACAATTTCGAACGAAATTAACGCCACTGCTAAGCAACCGTGTGTCAAATGAAGGACAAATTTGTGACTGAAGAACTATTTCTTGCACCGATATAAACGAATTTGAACATAGCCATCAAAATCTGTTTCTCCTATGTAATCTCCCAAGAACCTTTGAACAAGTTGTCTTGTCCAGTTTAGTTTAACCAAGACTTTTTGTAATAAGAACGTGAATAGAACCCACCAACTAAAAACTTTCTTCAACCTCCAAGCTACTATTTCCTCTGGCAGCTTGATAAGTGCAAATTGTTCCAAACGACTTAAAATAAACTGCGGTAAGGTAATTGCGGCTTATTACGGTATTATGTCATTTTGACATAATAGCCAGCACTATAAATTTTATAGTGCATGTTGAATTGAAAATTTACAACTATGTTATATGTAATTTTCTTTAGCATTTTAGTTTTTTGTGCGAACTTAATTAGTTATAACGATTTATGTTGCGTGGAGGTGAATAGTTTTGTGTAAATGTTTTACAGGTCAACGAATAGGATTGAACTTATGACCTCCATTTTCACTGTATAACATAACATCACGCCTGCATTCCCCGAAGGGTAAGGGTACCGAGCAGCATTGATAGCCTAGTGCTGTGACCATCGGACGACCAAGTCATAGGTCTCGAGTTCGAACCCAAGGCCTCTGAATTTTCAGATTTATGTGCGTATTGTACAAATTATCACTTGCTTCAAAAACGGTGAAGGAAAACATTGTAAGGAAACCGGCATACCTAAGAGATATTTCTCGACGGCATGTGAAGCAAAGGTAGAGAGAGGCCCATGGGTGGCTTTAAAACTCTGACACCGGATTAGTCACTAACCACTCGAAAAGAAGATGAAGGTATATCTATACCTATAACAATACACCCGCATTTTGACAAAGTCCCAAGTAATAGGGGGCGAGCCGATTGTCATAATAGCCACAATCTCTCTTCTCGTGGGTGATATAAAGTTGAAATTAAGTCAAGGGAGGCTCCGTTGTTTACATGTCTCATAAGTCTTAGCACACAATACCTATTGATTATTATGTGGAATATGACGAGGGTTGATTTCATGAGGATCTTTTTACAGCAGCATATTTCAATGTGTCAGTCAAGGAAGCGATGTATTCCTATGATGGTTCAATTTGATTTTATGCCGTATTTACATGTGCATAAAGCATTAAATAAAAAAATAACCATTATTTTTCCTTTTATCATACTGTGACCATTATTCTGCTTTTCAATCGTGTTAGTTGTGGCCCTATTTTTGTTTCGACAGTTTTTTTGTTAAGTTTGCCATTTGCGAGATTTATGTTCATGGGATGGATAATGACCTCAGTGGAAATATTGTAGGTTAACGTGAACTTTACTTGCCATTAATCAATCAATATGCCTAGCCTTTTCCATATATTAGGTCTATGTTAGGGTCGGCTTACAGTCTAACCGGATGCTGAATACCGGTATTTTACATGGAGCGACTGCCTATCTGACTTCTACAACCCAGTTACTGTGTAACACGATACTCCTTGGTAAACTGGTTGTCAGACTTTTGGGCTTCTGACTACCCGTAACGACTGTCAAAGATCTACGTACGGCCGGGATCCAACGTCTTAACGTTCTTTCTGAAGCACGGAAGGGTCTATGTAATGGGGGGTCACCTATCTACGAACCAACCGCAGCAAGCGTAGCTTAATCTTCGATCGATCCGTGCGGCTGTTATTATTTAGCCACGAGCCCCTCTAGTTTACTAGCTGACACTACAGACTAAATAAACAAAATACTGTTAGATATTTCTAAAAACTAAATATTTCGTTTTTTCCTTTAAATACTGTACATTTACTTCTAAAGATATCGAGATACAATTCTTACATTTCAAACATTTTTATTTATGCAAACAACGCCGAAGTATCTTTCGAAGTGAAGAATACCTTTTTCTTGTACTAAACGTATTTGCTTTCGTCTGGAGTTGTAACCATAATTCTAGTATTGCTTTTTACGGCAGTGTCGGGTTATAAGTGCTATATAATAGCGATCGGATGCCAGCTGACGTAAAAATGCTCATAGGAAACAAAAACGTTCAGTTTTTGTCACAAAACCGACAGCTTTAGGTACGCATTTCCGCCTAAAATATTAATGAAGCAAACACGACAAACTATGTCGTGTAGGTATCTCAAAAACAAACTTTCATGGAACTACCTCACTCGCTTTGAATTCCTGAAAACCACACTATATGTGACAGTCACAAAGAAGTTATAAACCAAAAACTTCCACCAACTCGGACGAACTATAAGCCCCAATCTTTTGTTGGCATCAGATTTATTATTTCCATTGTTTTCCGAAGCCACGTTTGTTTGAAAAACCTAATTAGCTACAATGTGATAAACGGAATAGAATATCGTGCAGTTCAAATCAGATTATTGACCGTTATAGAACGTGTTTAAACTTCGAATAGCTATTCCAACTTTGAAAATGGAATGCCTCTGTGGAACGATTGTATCTACGCCATTGTTCCACTTTTGAATTAAACTCTTGAATGTAAACTGTGACATGTAATTTATGTGCCTAAATGTTTTTATAATTTTGTGTGTGTTATAAAGTTGCTGTGATAAAATACGTGTGTGTTAGCTTGGTGGTTAAGGAATCTCTTTCTCGAGCTTGAAGTGGTTTGAATCTGGTGAGTACCATATGACTGATTTTTGAAGACCCTCTAAAGTTTATCGTGGTACTATAGTCATTTTTGATTAATGCTCGTAACATCTATGTTTGAGAGAGTGCCTTTGTCAATATTTATAGGCCGGTGTGGTGTGTTATGTTAATGATTATGAATGGAAACAGCAATGTATTTGAATTTATATCCGCCATATCCGCTGTCAAACGCAGAGTCAAATGTGCAGTATCTAGGAACGTTAATTATTCTTCAATATCAAGCGTGCTGCTTTGAATAGGTATCTGTGTAAATTGATATTTTGATAAATATTTGGCAGTAGCATTTGCATACCGAACGAATCTGAAAACACAATATAGCACTATTATTCGGAAATACACATGCTTAGCTATGGATAGTTGAAATCTGTTGCCAAATACTATACAAAACAGGAGAGGACCGAATTTCATGCCACTAAAATCATTTGAGTTTCCGTGCCCGCTACACATTGCAACATGTCTTTTTTAAATTGGGGCATCTCGTAGTTGACCTCTGAGATCATGACTACTTAAAAGGGCTTTCCTGTGGGTGCCTTAAGCTACTACACTTAAAACCTCCAGCCAGGGGTTATACAACACCAACACCAGGCCCGGGTCGACGGCGCGTTGTGTTCCACGCGCGCCTCAAAGAGATGTCAGCAGATTTGAAGGGGTCCACTAGGGCCGATGCCTGCCGGGGTTGCGAAGAAAACCGAAAGGGAGATCGTGGCCCCCGGCAACAGGGCAACCGAAAGAACACGCGTGGGTTTTAGTCAGTAAGAGTCTGACACGCCCTCCCGCTCCACCCAGAGCGGGAGAAGTTATTTGAGGATTTCCCACCCTCAAAAAAAAAAAAGGGGTTATACAACTATGCTAATTAAAACTAGGTGAACGCTCGCTAAGGGCACCCCCTGTGGGGTACGAACCTCGGCTTAGGGCGTCAACCGGAGGGAGGACATCAAGGACGGGACGGGCTAGATTGCAACATGTCGCTTCAGCTGTTTCCTACACCTACATAGGTACCTAATATATGTTGACCTATATACACGCTCGTATTATTATGCCTATGTCGAATTTAGGAATCGTTGTGACGTAATGTCGTTCAAGGCTTCGGAAGTTCATTATGAAGCCATGGCAATGCCTACCGAGTTTCGTTTCGCTTTTATTAATAAAAATGATTTTTACTTTATCCAACTAGGTACTCTATAAATGAACCCTGTTTACTTAAATTTAATTAAAATTAACTCAGACATTCATTCATGCAAAGTGACAGAAGATCAGGATTTTTTTATCTTGAAGTAACTATTTAAAACAGTCTAATTTGAGTATCAAAAAGCCAATTTCTCATCAGAAACACTGTCCGCTGTAATCATTCAATTATCGTCGCTCGAAGAAATGTGTAACAAAATAATTAAGCTTGCTTATTAACATTTTCTTTTGGGACCATGATACCGAAGTTGTTAACACGAAACTTGGAGATTAAAAAGGGAGAGCCGCAAGGGATTTAAATGAATCGTTTGATAATACAAATCCTATTGATTGGACCTCTGTTCGGGTACAAAACAATTTTAAAGTTCGCCGTTTCGCTGACCGCAATCAGAAGAATGGAGTTTGGAACTTCATGGTTGTCGGTGGCTGCCAACCTCGGGAAACTTGTCCTTATCAACGTCCTCCCAGTTCCTCCGAGATAAATGAGATTCTCTCTTGTTCTTTAATCGGTTTGTCGCTATGTGTGCGGAGATTTATTTTCAAAGAGAGCACCAAAATATTAATTTGGGTTACTTCCTTAGATGTAAAGAGGAAATGAGAATGCCTTGTGGCATTATTAGAGAGAAAATATTATATCCTATTAAAGGCTTGTGCTAATTCTTTATTGTGTTATTATGTATCGCGCCTGTTACCTCTATTAAGCAGTATCTTTTATTGCTGGAATTAGCTTTTCTATTAGGCCATTATTTCCTTTACCACAATGCGGTGATGTGGTATTTTCGGTTTTTAGACATTTTTTTCTGTTATATTCTAATTATGTTTCAAATAGCTGCTGCCCGCGACTTCGTCTGCGATCCAGGATAAAAAGTAGGTTGTCTACCCATTTGTCAAATTTCATTCAAATCCGTTCAACTATTTTAGTGTGAAAGCGTAACAAAGAAACATACAAACAAACAAACTCACTTTAGCATTTATAATAATTAATTAAGATAACAAAGGTCACCTTAGCTACACTATTAGTAACTCTTTTGTGAAGTACCTTTTTGAAACCTACTTTTCACTGAAGGATCTTTTCGAGACATGATTTAGATCACAAGTGATTTTTATGGCAAAGCCTTTTATGCAACTTGCTTTCCTTATACACTTTCCATAAGCATTCGACAGTAACTAACTTGACTCAATAATTTCAGTCAGCGTATACAGGGTCAGATAAAATCTGTAGATGATATGGTATCGACATGAAAAAATGTGATGTCTTTTTTGAAGGGTCAACGACCTCTGGTAGTGTTGTTAGGTACTTGAAGTATGAGTTGAGAAAATCTGATCACGGTAATGGTTGTTTGCGTGAGAGATAACTGGTTATCTCTAACTGATCTCCTATGCGAGTCTCAATAAATATTTTTAATTTCTTTCTTTCTACGAGTGAAGTATTCTTGAACGAGTAGCATGTCAGAGAGTAAATTTGGTAAATACTAGAAAAATAACAGATATTACGTAAAATTTATATTACAAACGTTTTACTTTCGCAATCGAATTACTTTCTCGGAATATTGCAAATAGATTTAGGTAATGTATGTGCCTATTTTTCCGCACGAGTTACGGTATTTTCGTGACTGACTGACTTACTTTTCGTTACGTATTTTGATGAAAAATAATATCAGATAAATATTACTAAGCTAACCCAATAAAATTATGACTGAACTAGCTTCTGCCCGCGAATTTGTTCGCTTGGAAGTCATAAGACACCACAAAATACTAAAATAACAGCCACATTTTTATTAAACTTCCTTGTTTACTACGTTTGTAATTTTGTTCTCAGCAGCCATACAGAGAGTCAGGACTGGTGACGCGGGATCAGCAAAGCACTGATACACTGACTGATGCATTCTTACAGATTATTCTTGACGAACGGCTTTCACTAAAATAATATAACAGTAGATTGTATAAACTCCGTCTATGCCCAACTAATGGACGTTAAGTCCCCTTACACACGCTCTGACTGCCGGATAGACGTTTTCGGGTAGTGGTAGCTAATATTTGAATAACCCGGGAGAATTGTGCCGAAAGGCACGTGTGCTTTCATACTTGCCTTTGCATAAACTTTGCAAACGGGTAGGACCCGGCACCGAATACCAAGGCACAGTCTAAATAAGAAAAAGTATTATGTCTCGGCAGTGACCTTGAAATAATTACCTACGGCCGCTCGGTAGATAAAGCTTCCGCGTCCGTGCGTAACTTCCGCGCACTCGATACTGTTACGGACTGAAATATACACTGAAATTTAGAAGCTCGCCTTTTTCTATGAAGATATAATACTATTACTTATTTTTACTGTGATCAAAGTGTGTGAAAAAGCACCTGACATCATGACAAGTCATAATTTCTCGGATTTTTTGTCAAACAAAATGAAATAGTCTTCGCATGATCGCACTTTATTGCTTTTTTCTACCCGGTTACCGTTTGTTTACGAGCATTTTTGTGATATTGGAATTGTGTTATTTTCGTGTCTAACGAACATTAGTAAAGACTAATAAATCAGATAACGTGTAGGCATAAGAATATTCGGTATTGATAAATGTTTGTGCTAGACGATTAATTCTATTTGGAAGGTAGGCGACCTACAATCACGTACCTACACAATTCTGAGATAAAAAAAGTATTTTGAACGTGATACGTAATCTATATATTATTTATATAAAAATCAATTGCTGTGTGTCCAAAGCAACAGTCGAATGATCGGCACTCCGAGAGTGCCGACAGAAGTGAAAACTTGAACAAGATCGCCTTGGTGTAAGAAAAATACTTTCATAGAACATTGGTCCATAACCTTATCTAAATAAAGAGCACAATCGCGTTTACAAAAAAAAATACTTCCCAAACCTGTAAAGTAAAAATACTTGCATAGAACATTTATCCGTAACGTTATATAAATAAAGAGCACAATCGCGATTACAAAACAGGTGTCATCATGGTGTCATGAAATCAATGGTTTTGTCCCATCTCAAAAATGCCCAACGCACCTAAAGAAGTTTTCACTTCAAAATAACAAAAATCCTCCATTTATTTTACTGTAGGTAAGTATTTTTATTAATGTGGTGTTCAATTTATTGTTGACTTTTCTCTAACATGCTTGGAAATTCGAGCATTATTTTTACAACCTTCTTCGAGATAAATCAAAATTGTGGTACTGGTCGGATACATGCGAGCGCCCGGCCGGCAATGTTTGTGTCTGTCGTGTTCAGCGGGCAAATATATTACTATTGAGTTTTCATAGTAATTTATTTGCCCGCTGAACACGAAACCTTTAAAGTAAAAATACTTGCATAAAACATTGATCCGTAACACAATATAAATAAAGAGCACAATCGCGTTTGTATCTATAGTCTTCAGCGGGCAAATAAATTACTATGAAAACTCATATCATATAAAAATGGAACGAACTTTTTACTTGAACACAATGGCAACCAAGGAGGTAATTTTTGTCAAAGATTTTATTTAAAGTTCGATTTAGCTTACAAATAGAGCTGTTTAAAGTAAAGAAGAAACAAGTGAACATAATATTGGCGCGTGTAAAATATTGTTGTTGGTCATTGATTCTGGAATTTATAATTCTTCTTCTTTTCGTGTGGTTAGAGACTAATCTGGTGTCAGAGTTTTAAAGCCGCCAATGGGCCTCCGACTTGTCTTCACAAGCTGTCTAGAAATATATCTCTCAGGCATGCCGGTTTCCTCACGATGTTTTCCTACACAGTTTTTGAAGCAAGTGATATTATGCAATACGCACATGAATCCAAAAAGCAGAGCCTTGGGTTCGAACTCGAGACTTATGACTTGGCAATCCGATGGTCACACCACTCTATTTATAATTTATTTATTCAGTTTGAATTTCCACGCATTATTTGAGAAAAGTACTATACAAGCCTTGGCCACATCCAAGCATTGATGGACTCACGTATGTGTGCCTCAGCTTCGCCTCAGCCCACATTTTCATGATCGTCCATCAATGCAGTTGCAGCCCGCGACAGTAATGTACTATTGTGCTCTTTTATTTAAAAAAAATACTGTAATTTTTTTCTATAATTTTCTCATGTAAACCTATTTTTTTCACTATAAATAATAATAACTCAAAACTTTTCTATCTTTACAGATAAACCACAAACTTAAGTGATTACGTCACAACGAGTGCGTCGCATTGCGTAACGGTAAATCGGACTTTCTTCGGCACGCCCGGACAAGACTGCAGCACCGATGAGGCTTGTGAACCATGAGTGCTTGGTGTTACATCGCGATCATGATGTCCACTATCAGTACCAGTGTTCTAACACCGGCACCGCAGAAGACTGAGGCTAAGGAAGCTTATGGTAAGTACTTATTTGTAGAATTCTGTTGATCTGGATCAACTTTTCACTACAACACTACGCCTTTCGTGCACTTCACTTTTAATCTTTTTCCCGCCATTCGTGGTGACTGACAGCTGACATAAGTGACAGCACCTACCTCACTACTAGTGTGAATGAGATAGTGTTTACATAAATCTCTTAAATAGATGCCCTGCACTATCGATTTTCCGAACGATACAATTTAAGGGTCGGTTAAGTTTAGGTGGCTTCATAAAGTTATCAAAATACAGCAGTACTTTTTGTACGTTTTTAGTGATATTCTATTTTCAAATATAACTATTTAAGTATAATATTAATTAAATATAAACTACCAAACCACGATTTCCAGTAATCGGCCCTTAAGCCACACTTAACCCATGACCGTAACTCAACACTGCGATGCGCCTTTTACACATTCGTGTTTGGTAGCATCGAGTGTGCTTATAAATTTTGGCGATGTGAAAACTCAATGAGGTTTTAATGAATAATTGCCCTTGCCTTTTGTTAAATTTTAGTAATTCAAAAGTGACAACATTTTTCAGCTTTTCCATTAGATTTCTGTAATGGAAAAGCTCAATGGAATTCATGATCTAATTGGATTAGGATATATTGAACTGTTTTGACATGATGTTGATTTTATGAAATTTGAAAGTGTATTTAAATATTTTGTTATCGCACGATATACTTCTACACACTTGTCGAATTAAATATAGACCGATGTAACATTTTGACTGTCACGACACTTTTTTTTTCATTTAGTAAAGCCATAGATACACATGCGTGTAACTTGCACAGAAGTATGCTAGTAGCTTGCATGCCTTAGCTTGCTATTGTACCATAACAATCTTTGATTGGTGATTGTCAAAATAACATGCAAGCTACTTGCTTACTTTTGTGCAAGTTACTGGCATGTGTGTTATGAGGTTTATTCCCGAAAGTTGTTTATTTATTTCATTGTGCCTGTTATTTAATATCTATATCTGTACTAATATTATAAAGAGGAAAGATTTGTATTTTTGTATGTAACGAATAAACTTACAAACTACTGGACCAATTTGAAAAATTCTTTCAGCAATGGATAGCTACATTATCAGCGAGTTACATAGGCTATATTTTATCTCCGTACTCTCACGGGAACGGTTACTATGCGGGTGAAACGCCACGGACCACGTGACGTCCGCTAGTATAATATACAGTAATAGAAACTTCGTTCCAACCGGGTGTCCCACGACCCCTCTCGACTTTTTTAATTTCTAACGTAAAACCTTGTAAATTTCCTCATAAAAAGTTTTTATTTTTCACTTTTTACTTGTGGTATCTACTCCACACAAATTCGAATACCACTACCTGCTATGCCTACTATGTAAATAACAGTGACAGCAACTTATTATAACATCATCCATATGGACAAAATATAAAATTTATATAGATCTCTGAATGAGTTTTGGTATGACCTACCAAACAAAAAAATAATCATTAAAATTAATTCATAATTGGCGGAGTAATCGCGTAACAAACATACAAAAAAAAAAAAACAGTGGCATTCCGGGAGGGCCAACAGAAGTGACAACTTAAGTAAAAATGCTTGCATAGAACATTGATCCGTAAGGAAACATTAATAAAGAGCACAATCGCGTTTACAAAAATGAGGTATCGGTACCGGTGTCGCGAGTTCAATTGTTTTTTCCCATCCCAAAAATACGCGCCTAAAGAAGTTTTCACTTAAAAAAAAACCTAGTTGAATTGAGAACCTCATTTTGGAAGTCGATAAAAAATAGAAATCATTCCTATTTAACTATCTCACTGGCTTACTAGCTTTCTAACTAGCTTACTAGCCTAAAAATGAGAATAGTTCTATATAAACGAGGCCGGAGTGACTAGCTTGCTAGCTTAGCTTCAAAAACAAGGCTTGTGTAACCCGGACATGAGTCTCATTACCATGACTAATAGCCACATAAACAAACAATCCCTTAAAAATAAACACGTCAAACAACCATGTTTAAATAACAAGCATTTATGGCCCAAATAAACGAAATGCCTGGTTAAGCACCCAACAATACTAAGGAAATTTAAATAATGGCATCAACGCGGCAGAAACGGCTTCCAGTTATTTTCGTTCTGATAAAAAATACGCTCATTTCTCATTTGGCTCGTAAAAATTATGAAGTCGGTTCACGGAATAAATATTTGATTTTAATTGACCAAGGGAAATACTTTTAATCGACTTCCAAAAACGAAGAGGGTATGTATGTTTTTTTTTTTTTTTTTTCTATGAAATTGTAGTATTTTTACCCAACTACGGTGAAGCAAAAAGGTATGTGTAAAGGTGTACGTATGTTCATCTGTTACTTCATAACTTCTAAACTACCGATCATAACGCCAACTACGGTGAAGCAAAAAGGTATGTGTAAAGGTGTACGTATGTTCATCTGTTACTTCATAACTTCTAAACTACCGATCATAACGCTGGTTATAGGCTAAGTGGCATCACATTAAATGCAATATGGCGCCCTCTAGAGGAGATAAAGTTGTGAACTAAAAAAATATATTTGTTTTTGAATTGTTCCATGTTAGGTATCAAAGCCATTATAATTTTGTAGGTGTACAGGCATGCGACCTCGGCTTTACCTTGAAGGCTCGTGCAAACTGGCGCGATATCGCGGGCGCTATAGACAGCGCAACCCTTGTAGCGCCCGTAATATCGCGCTTGTTTGCACGAGCCTTGACTGTTTTTGTACCTATGTCTTGATTTATGTCTGAAATATTTTCTTGTTTCATACTTTTTAGAGAGTGATTTTTCAGAAAGAAAGAAAGAAGAAAGAATGCTGTTGGAGCTTGTTCAAAAAAGGTGCAATATAGCGGCCGCTCTCTTTGTCATGATAGCATGAAAGCCATCAATCCGAGCGTCCATAAACATGTCGGACGCACTTCAGTATCTCGGCAGCCCCAACAACATCCTAAAAGCGTTATTAAATTGTACACAAATGGCATTGAGTGTCCGCTGAGTACAGCTGACCTACAGGGTGTACGAATTAAATGATTGGCAGTATGCCCTGAATATAGTGCACTTTATCTCATTCGGGCACCGTTTAAACCTGCGAGCCAGCAAGTTCCCGCGGACAGCCAACGCCCTTCGTTCCTTCTCAACGTCCATGTCATCAGCGAGGTCCTCCATGACCCAGTCTTCCGTAGCATAGTTTGCCTAAGTATTCCCTATTTTGCATCACGACGCTGCTGTACGAAGGTTTGCTAGTGGCACTGAGTTGCGCCAGCGACGCCTCCGATGTTTGTGTTTAAAGTACGCACTCCCGTGTCATTTTCTGGAAATAAAATTATATTTTATTTTCTTGACGTCGTAAGTCTTCTCGCTAGATACACCAATATTACAGTATACTTTCTGATCATAAAATCTTGCTTTATATACAACCCACATAAACTTCTCTGGAGTACTTATAATATGAAAGGGGCTTCCTGCAATCTCGACGAAAGTTATCCGATCAGTATCTACTATCTAGCGTGTGCCTTTCCGTCATTGATCGCTTGTTGAAATGTTGGATCTCGAGAAAAATTTTCTCTAAATATTTTCTTTGCGGCTTACTTTAGTATGTACATGTTGAAATTATGTAGGTAAGTATGACGGCTAAGACATTGATGATTTTGATACTGTATAAGTATCCCCATGGCCGATAATAGAGGCCTTTAAACTCGGTGATATTTGTTCATTTTCGATTATTAAGAGGTGTCATTGTAGGTTATTTACAGATCAATTAGGTCCTTAACTTCTTGATATCTAAATTATCGAAAAGTTATCTAAACTAGAATGGATATTTATCTGAGTTCCTATCTAATATGACAGTTTAACAGCTTTTGCATAGAAAATATGTCGAACCATTTTTATTTTTCGGATAAAAGTTATCACCGGATTGAAAAATCGGAACAAACATTTATTAGATTTGAATTAGACTTGGCTACGTGTTTCTAATTCAAACCAAGTTAAAAGCACTTGGGTAAAAACTGATAAATATATTGGTCGATTTCCTAGACGGAATAGATTGGTCTCGAAAACTGTGCGGTTGAAAGTTTGCAATATTTACGTTTGCGCCAGCAAAGTGCCGTAGATTGGCCGTAGAAGTTATATTTTATTTATAGATTGTAAGCCAGAGAGCCGCCCGTGGCTCCACACGTTTAATAGATTAATTTAAACCTTCCTGGGAAATTGTTTTAGTGTGGCGGAAAATACGACGGAAATTCAACAAGTCACAGAATTATTTTTTGAAACTTGATGAATTGGTAGAAGATGTTCGGAAAAAATCTTATTCCTTTTTTCCCATATAAATCCAAGGAGAGCCTATATAAGAAGTCTTTATTTATTTGTGCTTATATTTATATATAATTAGGCATATACTGGTATATTATATTTATAGTTTGTACTAGGTATCTGTGTGACTGTATATTTAAATTAAAAAAAAATATTCCAAAATTTTTCGTAATTGCAATTTGCAATAGTTTGTCTCTGCATCAACCAAACGCCAATCGCCTCTGTACATTTCTGTGCTTGACATTTCTTGTGCTTTCTTTGTGTGTTTTACATCATTTTACAACACACGTATTTTTATTCTAAGGTACTCAAAAAAAGTATACAGACTAATTTATCGTTTACTAAAGAAAAAAAAGTAACCCAACTTAGCACTCGCCGGGCTAGTTTTCTGATTTTACCGAAGATGAGAACGAAGTTTGGCAAAAATATATTAACTTTTGAAGGAGCACAATTATACAATAAAATACCCCCTAATGTATAAAAACATTGCATTCAAAACACAATTAGCTGAATATTTAATTAAAAATAGCACCCTTCCTAAAAGCTGAATTCATTGGATGGGTACCTTTATCATACATAATTGCTACCGTGACGTCTGCGACGAACTTTACATTTATGATTTATTACACATTGTTCTCATGTAAGTGACTTTGTGTCTTTTTTGAGGATAAAAATACCTTTAAACCTAATACTTTGGTTAGTTAAATAAAGTTTTCTCATTAACTGTATAAGGTTCACCATGAGTTAGCCATATTAATTGGATGCGAATAAGGACATATAAAAAACATTAACTGTTTGTAATCTAAGGACTATCAATCTGCCTAGCCTTTTTCCAATTGCGTTGGGGTCGGCTTCCTGTCTAACTGGATTCAGCTGAATACATATTTTACAAAGAGCGACTGCCTATTTGACCTCCACAACCCAGTTACTGGGTAAAAAGATACCCTTTGGTAAGAGTGTTTGGCAGAGTTTCGGGCTTCTGACAACCCGTAACGACTGTCAAAGATCCAAGAATGACAGCCGGAACCTACAGGTTAACGTGCTTTCCGAGGCACGGTGGGATCTTGGTATGTAAAGAGGGCCACCCATCCACTGACCAATCACGGCCGAGTGTAGCTAAATCTGATCAACCGATCCGTGTGGCTGTTAAACTTAGCCAAGAATCCCCTAATCTGAGGTGATTGAAAATATTAGTTATCTATTTTCATCAGCACAGTTATTCGAAGCAAGTAAAGCAGAATGAAAGAGTAATAAACACAATAATTCTACGCTAAGCTGTTGTTAGGCGCACAATAATCTTGTTACCACATATTTCTAACACAGTTACTCAGTCGGAAGCCTTATGACTGTTAACTGAAGGCATTGCTCGTGCCACTACGTATGTAATTTATAAAACACTAGCTTTCGCCCGCGGCTTTGCCCGCGTGACGAACTACCGATAACGGGATTGCATACCTAATAGCCGAGGAAAAGGTCAATGACTCTTACCGCTGCACCTGCGTTACGGTCAACCATTATTATTTTGTCACGCGTAATTTTGAATCTGTGATGTCTTTTAAACTATTCATTTAAATGAAATGATGTCAAGGCATATTTTAATTTAAATTAAATGCTCAATTTAAATAACATAGTTTATTCGATAAGAATTAATATAATACCGGTCAAAATAGGATCGGAAATAACAATGAAATTTTTATCAAATTCTGAAAGATATAAATGGTTATTGTAGGTCATTCTTAGAAGATGGACATATACCACCGCGGACTTTTTTGTTGAAATTTTTAAGATGGACAATACTTTATAACATACATTGTATTTAACTTTTACCATTTCCGCGGCGCACGCCAATAAAGATCGGCATGATTTTTTCCGACATCTTCAACAATAATCGTCAAATTTACACAAAACTTTCCGCATGAATCACTCCGTCCATTGGTGAAAACGGTTTGAAAATCCGTTCAGTAGTTTTTGAGTTTATCCCGTTCAGACAGACAGACGCGGTGGGGGACTTTGCTTTATAATATGTAAGGATTGTGTTTTTGTTATTGTACTGAATATTTATTTGTTATGTTGAAACAAACAGTGCCATTGTATGTTTTGTTAACCTTTATGTTAACAGGTAGTATGAAATATTCTGCTATAATCATATTTACTTCATTCCCTAATAGCATCTGCCCGTGACTTCGTCTGCTTGGAAGTCAATTATAACATAAAACAGTCAAACTTTTTTTTTGTGATCGGATCAGTAGTTCTAGAGATTAACCTCTTACAAACAAACAAAAAGTTTAACCTCTCTATAATAATTCGTTTAGATAATAATTACTTTAGATTATACGTATAGTGGTCATAAAAAAATGTTGTAATTTTACAACCGCCGCTTTTTTTTAGAAGCATTTTTTTTTTGTAAAATATACTTTATTTATTTAGTACTAGCGTACGTTACGCGGTTTCACTCGCGTAGTTCCCGTTCCCGTGGGAGTACGGGGATAAAATATAGCCTAAGTTACTCGCTGATAATGGAGCTATCCATTGCTGAAATAATTTTTCAAATCGGTCCAGTAGTTTTTTCGTTTTATTCGTTACATACAAAAATACAAATCTTTCCTCTTTACAATATTAGTATGGATATTTGAAAACCTCAAAGTGCGCAAAACCATAAGTGCCGAGAAAAAAAAATCCATTTTTTTCGGGATTGGTGAGATAGTTTTAAGGGTAAGGAAGATTACGTGGCGGGGCGGGTTTCCAAGCGGCCTAGACTGGGGCTTCTAGTTCTGTTTGCAGGGTTTAAAGGAACCGATCATGAAAGGGATGAGATGAGACCTGTGCTAACTGCGTGGTGCTCGAATATCCTCCTATTCGTGCACCACACAGTTAGCACAGGTCTTTTGGAGCTGCAAACTTGGTTTTATTTCTTGATATCCTAAAAACATCCAAAAAAATCAGTACAGTGTTATTTTTTTGCGACCTAACGCTATTTTTGTGTGTATAAGGGGATGTATTTTATGAATGGGTCCGCACCTGTTACCTCGATCTCGTCTGATGGTAAGCGACAGATGAGTTCTGCGATTTACAATTTTGGTATTTCCATATTATATCCTTCTATTTATTTAATGCTATACAAATCTGTCGACAAATCTGTTGGACCCAATGCATTGACCACTAACATAGACGACCTGCCAAGTTCGGTGCCCACAGACCGTAGTAATATGTTTATTATGTACACACGGCTACACATCAAGCTATAAAATTCCAGTTTATGCTGATCTCACATCGTATAGGATTTCCGTACAGTTCAAGGTCAGCTTACACTGGAAATGTATAGCTTGATGTGTAGCCGTGTGTACTTGAAATGGCTCGCGTTATTGACGCAGTGGTTTGCCAAACATCGACCTTTTGACCGCTACAACTGGCTACAATACATCATCATCATTGCCGTTAGATATCAACTACAACTGCAGACTACTGCTAATCACACACCATTTATAAAGCTGAAACTGAAGGCGAGAAATAAGGCAACAAGTGCTGATAGCCAAACGGAGACTTCACCAAATGAACCAAAGGGTGTAACTCATCCTGCCGGGGTTGCGAAGAAAACCGAAAGGGAGATCGTGGCCCCCGGCAACAGGGCAACCGAAGGAACACGGGTGGGTTTTAGTCAGTAAGAGTCTGACACGCCCTCCCGCTCCGCCCAGAGCGGGAGAAGTTATTCGGTGATTTCCAAACCAAAAAAAAAAAAAAAAGGGTGTAACTCATTTCTTAATTACAATATAGACAAGCTGACACAAAAATAAATGGGTACAAGTATATAATAAAAATATAAAAAAGGGAAAATATAAAGAAATGGGAAAAGGGCCCATGAAGCTGGCAACATTGCCACGTTGCATAGCAATACTGATATTTTTGGCTAAAAATAGGTCACCTCTCTGGTCATGTGAAGAGTCAACCAATCGCTTGGCGATGACCCGAAATACTCGATGAGCACTCGGACCCCAAGGCTCTAATGTTTCAACCTCAAACGGCTCAAACATATAGCTCCCAATAAGGTTGTTTATATTCGCGCCCGTTAGAGGTTTCCTGCTCCTGCAGCAGCTCCTCCAGCAGCTCCTCCTAAAGGTGTTAATAGGAATTTTTCTCCCTTCGGATGGTACAATACTGCTAAGGCGGGCAAGTCTCCACTGTTTAGTGACGTCATTCCTAAGCTGAGGAATGAAGATGAATTTGGTTCCAGAGAGCAAAGATAACTCTCAAATTTCAATACATTAACTGTCACAATTTCTAAAATTTTTATTTGTGAAGTGGTTTTTCATTCGGGTTTTCTTTGAATTTTTTATGAGTAGGTTCTGTACTTGGTTAGCTTCTAGAGTTCTCGGTACTGAATATATTATCGTAAGCCATTTTATATATGAGATAATATGTTTGATGTTTCATCGCGAGAATTCTTAGATACCGTGTAGAATTAGCCAATTTTAAGTAATTGCCTTCTGCTCTGGTGTAATTTTCCTTTTGAGAAGTGTATAACGATAAATATTATTTAGTTTCACGGTGTCTACATCTCTTTTTATCCAATCCTCAATCGGAGATATTATTGAAGAGATTTCTTTAGAAATAAGCATCACCTTGCAGCGTATTTTTCTATTCCTTTCCTTTGTCTGTTTGTATGTAAGTACAAATTGTTAAATAAATAAATAAGTTTACTTTTACATTTCTTTTTTAACAGATCGCCATTACTGGTACGCGCAGGCACAGGAAACGTTGCAGAAACGACTGCAGTACGCTGCCGAAAAAAATCCAGTCGCAAAGTGAGTATGAAAAGTTAATGTTTTGCTTCAATTGTTTATTACTATGAATCATCTTCCTCCAGCCAGTCGTAGCCAGTCGTAGTTGGCTAAGAAATGTTACACCTACCTAGCGGGGTTGATAGACTAGGTGGTCTATCAACCCCGCTAGGTAGGTATAACATTTCTTAGCCAAATTTTCCTATTGCTTTTGTAACTCGATTTAAAAAAAAAAAAAAAAACGAGAAAATTCAAGTCAAGCGTAAAAAAACACATCAAAACTTATCAGTAATTTGAATTCAGAAAACAGGATTTGTTCGAAATCTGAAAGCTAAATCTACTTTGTGGCGATTACCCAGTATTTGGGATGCCTGTATAACGCGGTCGGTTGTGTGGCATGACCGACATTTTCACAAAACCAGTACTTACGTGGAAATCTCGGTCAAGTTCGTATATGGGCCACATCGGACTTAAAGTTTCCAAATAGCAATGTGTTGAATTGAATGAATGACGAAAACAATTTTTACGATCACCACAATTTTTGTTTGGGCTTAAAGCATTTTTTGTAAAGCTTAATATAAAAATACGATGGTTAAATTGAAATACTGGGCCATCACTTGGCTCTCTCTGGCTGGGCTCTTTATTAAACTATGGAATGTAGATATTTTAATTTTAAATTATTGTTTTATATTTCCTTTTCTTTTTATTAACCTCACATACGTCTCAAAGACGTCTGACTACTTTTTGCACCTAGGTCTAAAATAAACCCTTATGATGAACCCCTCTCTTTGTTTTCCTCCTCTACAAACTCCGCATGTTTACTTTCCTCTGACCTCATTGCCCCACTCCCAGCAAAAGACCAACTTTCGCACTTGTTTTGTTTATATGAACAAACATACTCGACCCCAACTAGGAGCAATGGGTCCAGACACAATACAGTACAAACAATAGAGAAATAGAGACAAATATTAGGATCCCTGTTGTACATGTAAATTGAATGTTATGTGTATAAATATTGACCTAGAAATCCTTCACATTTAGGGTCTTTATCCTCATAAATTCCATGTTTCGGAGATTATTTTCATACAAGTTAAAGGAAAATAAACTTTTGAGCCATTTATCGTTTCATGTTCGCTTAAATGAAAAAGCTTGTAAAGCTTTTTGACAAAATAATTATGGAAAATATAAAAACGGATTTCCCCAAGAGCAAACAGTATGAATCATAACTTTTATAAAAAGAAAATTAAAATATAGATATAATTTTTATTTTAATAAAATGTAGGTATTTAAATATTTTTGCAGTAAGCATTTAAATAAAAGGTAATTTAAAAAATACAATTAGGAAGTTTCTCGATTCATTAAATAAATAAAACATAACCATGCAGGTATAATTTTAATGAAAACTGTACCGATAGTTAATTGATTCAGGCGTGACCTTGGGGAATCCA
This sequence comes from Omphaloscelis lunosa, assembly GCA_916610215.1. Lineage (NCBI taxonomy): Eukaryota > Metazoa > Arthropoda > Insecta > Lepidoptera > Noctuidae > Omphaloscelis > Omphaloscelis lunosa. The sequence goes on from OU744255.1 coordinate 9,452,419, forward strand.
TCTTAAGCGCTTGGTGTGGCAACGCGCAATGTTCGAGTTCTCGACAAGTCAATAGTCATCCTGAGGATGCCTCGTTGAGAGGTGAAACACGTGTCGATTTCTTTCAGGGTGTTTTGAAGACTCTATAGAAATAGCTAAGTGGAACAAGTTACTAAATATATTCACATCTATTGTAATTTAAAACTTTACCGTCCAAGGGAAATTAAACAACATAAACTAGAAACGGTTTTGTAATTAAATTCTTCCGTAATTTAGTTATAACTAGTCCCAACAGTTCTAGTAATGGGCTATTTACTTTAAATGTAATTACGTTGAACGGTAATATCTATACTAACTAGGTTCATAGCAATTTCCAGGCTTTATTACACGAACATAATTCAGACTTTAAGTGAATTGCTGAATAATAGGTACAAATGTTCTAATCATGCTAAAATAATGTTTAAATATTTCTTAGTTATGAACGTCTACAATATCATAACATAACACTTGTATTTCCCGAAGGGCATCAACCGGGTACGTGTTACAATATTGACGTCATTAACTGACATCTATATACTTAACAGTCCCTGTACGCTTGACTTTATCTCATTTTCTTTCCTCCGTTGGCTCCATCAAAGTGTGGTAAATAACTATGAGAGAGGATTTCCTAAACAATAAATATGACATGTCACGATTTTAAAATGACATATAGCTATTCTTTCTTTCTTGTATCCTAAGGCCCTTTGTACACGGCACGGTTTCTTTACGGTACGGCGTATAAACTACGCCGTAGAAAAAACGTGTCCGTCAACAAGCTTCCATAGTGATACATACAACACTGTCGATCGTGCCTACACACGGTGAAAAAACGTGAACTCAAATTGCATATACTTAGGTACTAGCTAAGTTGCGGGCTTGCGGACGGTGAGCAATGGGTGGCTCACCGTCCGATAAGGACCAGGCCCGGGTCGACGGCGCGTTGTGTTCCACGCGCGCCTCAAAGAGATGTCTGCAGATTTGAAGGGGTCCACTAGGGCCGATGCCTGCCGGGGTTGCGAAGAAAACCGAAAGGGAGATCGTGGCCCCCGGCAACAGGGCAACCGAAGGAACACGGGTGGGTTTTAGTCAGTAAGAGTCTGACACGCCCTCCCGCTCCGCCCAGAGCGGGAGAAGTTATTTGATGATGTCCCACCCTCAAAAAAAAAAAAAAAAGGTACTAGCTAAGTTAGAAACAAATAACTATTATAGGAAACTAGCTGGTGCCCGTGACTTCGTCTGCAATCCAGGATGAAAAGTGATCTACCCCTGTGCCAAATTTCATCCAAATCCGTTTAACCGTTTTAGCGTGAAAGCGTAATAAACAAACAAACTCACTTTCGCATTTATACGTAGTTATGATAAAGGACTAATTGAGACAGATACCTACGACTGCCATTACCAGGTAATTGCGTACTTAACACACTAACAATAATGATTACAAAGTCTATAAAAACAAAAGGAACTATTGTTATACTTTCGACATTCGACTTTCGACTTCGACTTTTGTTTTTTTACTTTTGCTTTTGTTCATCGAGCAGACGAATTTTAGAAACATGTGAAGGATTTGGATTGCAAACGAAAATGTAATTCGCAATTGGGGTGCCGGTTCAATTATTTATACTCAATCATTATTTATTGCATTTTATGCCACAATGAGAGGTATTAGAGTCCAGTTGTCAGTAAAACCCTTGTTTTTCTCGTATCGGCTTGAATCCCAGAAAATTCTAGGTATTCTGAATTCATAGAATTCCATAATTGTTCGCTTGCTTGTTAACGTGACTGTTATGAGCAGTTTTATCCAAATTGTCTGTGTTCGCACTAACTAATTAGGTTCATTACCATCAGTGTTGGGTGTTAATCGTGACTGTCATTTGCTGGTAAAATGACAGTTTACTTGGATTAATTATTTTCTGAGTGCCGTATGCTGTGACGTCATCATCATCATCATTCTGGCATTTACCGCAAAACGTTGCACAGGGCTCTCGAAGGGGCTGGAAATCAAAATTTCGCTTCCAATGAAAGAGCAAAAGATACTCTAATATCAGAAGGTTAGAATATACTTTACTGTTTAATGGAGAGAGATTAGTATACTTAGAAAGAAAGCAAGCAAACTACGGAAACCAAACCACTATTTGATACCATTATACGTATGACGTTTATAGCAAGAAAATCTTCACCTTCCATAAAATGCCAGATTCTTTGTTGCCCAATCGTTATTCTTGGAAATGCAAAACTCGTCCTTTGACAAGAAATTAAACATTCTAGAGGCATTTTACCTCCATATCTGTACCGGGCTACAAAAACACCGTTTCAATTTTAACGATGATACGAGAGTGTTATATGCTGTGCCGACAGAGTAATTTTGATACTCGAGTTTCGGCAACACTCAACTGTTTTTATGACGTTTTTCGTAAATAATTTCAAGGACATAGGACATAGGCCTCCCCCAAGCGTCGCCACATCGACCGGTCCTGTATTTCTCCCATCGCGGTCATCGTCTTGTTTCATCTGTGTTCATGGATCCATCTTGTGGGAGGCCCCATAACGCTGCCTCCTCCAGTACGCGGTCGGCACTCCAGAACCTTTCGGATCGATCCGCCATCCGTTCTGTGGACAATGTGTCCTACACACTGCCACTTAAATCCCAACCATTAACGAAAACCTTTTAAAAAGTTGCCAGCAGCTCAGTAAAGCTGTGAAGTGGTACTAGGAATCGGATAAATCAGCTCATAACATCGCACAGCAAATCATCACCAAAACGTGTCAAGTTTGCAAAATATTTTTCACAATAACAAGAAAATCTCCCTTCCCCCCCAATTCCTCCACCAGGTACAAAAGATTGATATGTAATTAATGATTTTGTTTACATACCTGCCACTCGACCCTTTCGGGGACAAGTTGAGCCCCCAGCCCTCACATTGGCCTACATTAGTCTTAGGGAGCGTTGACACTGATAAATGTGATTCAAAAAAATAGGAAAAGGGGTCTGTTGTGATACGCTCTTTTTTGTGTAGGTAACTGAATGCTGAAGATGGTTATGCAAAGAATATGTTAAAAAAAACGAGTGTTTTATACACACATAAGTTATTTATTTCTCAGAATTATAAGCGGCTATTGAGTCGACAATAGTCGATTATAATTTTAAGATTCTGAGAAATAAATAACTTAGATATTCTGCGATACAACAAACGGTCTGTAAATTTAGACGTTCAAAAGTGCCAACAAGGGCCTATTTGAAATAAATGATTTAACTTTGCAAACAAAGTTGTTTTTAATTTCCACAATAGTACGTATTATTATTTAATTAATTAATCTATTCTCTTCGAGTTTTTATAAAAGTGATAACAAACTATTCTACGAAGAACTTTTCATTTCCTTCTAAGAATTTCTAAATAAATGTAACAAAAATACAAGAAAATCTAGCAAGAACTGAAATAATAATAGTATTTTGTTTTTATTTCTCGTTAAAAATGTTCTGAATCTTGGTAGAAAATGCTTTGAATCTTCATTATTTGTTTAATACTTAGGAAAAACACAAATATTTTTTAGTGTCATTATGCCTTTTTATATTCCTGGCCCCTTTTTATATTTCACTGTAATGAAAATAAATAAAATAAATCGTATTTTAAATTGTTTGAAGATTTTAAATCCGTATGCGGTTTGCTTTTTCAAATAGGCACAGTTCTAAAAACATTATTATACCAACGTTAAAAATATATATTTTTGATAATATTTGTAAATATAAAATCATTTTATACCTAGTTCTCTATTGAGTTCTCTCTATTGACGCCGCCACGTTATTTATCATTAAAATGTAACCTTTTTGTCTACAGGAACGTGATCCTAGTTGTGGGGGACGGTATGAGCCTGACTACAGCTACTGCAGCCAGGATCCTTCGAGGTCAGAGACGAGGCCAGTCTGGTGAAGACACTGACCTGGCCTGGGACACCTTCCCGGCAGTCGCTTTGGCAAAGGTAAAGTTTGCTTTTATTAATTTGTAATCTTACAAGCTGTGTGCCCGATTGCTCGATGGTATTTCCCATCAGCAAAAATTACAAACTTCCATACAAACTTTATCCTCATTTGGGGATGAATTTTCAAAAATCCTTATTTAGTGTTCACGTTCGTTAAAAAAGGAACTAGTGGAAATGTTCGTAAGTCAAAGTAAATAAGCCGTCAAACGTTTAATAGTCGGCAAAACAATTGCGCAGCACACTTACAATCACAATCCCAAGGATTGTGAAAGAAATTTTTAATCCATTGCTTCAAATTTTTGAAAAGTTTGTTTTCTGTTCAGCGTAAAAAATAGTGCAATGAACTTGGTTAAGGCGCTTCCCTTAGCGAGCGGCCTTGAGCGTTCGGTCCTTATCTTTCCCGCTGCTCTATTCTCCTCCCATAGAACGCCAAATTCACTCAATTTTTGGAATTATTGAAATAAAATAACACGTGAACTATTTATATTTTTAAATTATCTATCCGTTAGTGTAATCTTCAAATTAATAGAATGCTTAGCAAAAGATACATGCAACATCATCATCATCTGCCTAGCCTTTTCCCTATTATCTTGTAGTCGGCTTCCAGTCTAACCGGATGCAGCTGAATGCAATCAATAATTTTAGTAATTTTTTACAAGGATTTTTTAAATGTATTTATAACACATACAAGCAAATAAGAACGCGCAACTTGATGAATAATAAGATATCGAACATTAATAATGTGCTTTTAGATGTAGTTTATTTCTCTTAATTAATGATTTCGAGGTACGTCGCGTCGCGCGACGAGCGGTGTCTTTGTGTCGCGTCGCGTGTCGCGCCTGTTTGAAAGAGCCTTAAATTGACAACATTGGCATTGCCTCAGTAAGTGTACCTAAGTATCACGCAATTAAGCTGCAGATATTTTTCCAGTCCTGACGTGATCCGTGACCATACTATCTTTTCGTACTACAAAAGTGGCTTTGCCGCCTCTGACGCCACGTTATAATTAGCCTGGATCTAGGGATTAACCATATATAAATCAGCCTATAATGTTCCTACTGCTGAGACACAGGCCTCATCTCTGTGAGAGGGAGTGGGCCGTAATCCACCACGCCGACCCAGTGCGGGATGGTAGATGTTACACGTCTTCGAATTTTTTGTTCAGGACATGCCGGTTTTTTCACGATGTTTTCCTTTTATTATTATTTTAAAATTAAAATAATAATAAAAGGAATTTAATTAAAACTATCATCCATGATTAAAATTTGCGATACATTATTAGTAATTTACATAATTAAACGTAATTACTGCGTTGGTAGCGATGATTGAGTTACTTCTGTTACACAAGGTTTAATTTCATCAGTTATGAGCAGCTTTATGATATACTTTTCCCAATTAAAGCCTAAGGCCACGTTTCGACGTACGCGTTTTATGCGCATGTATTCCCAAACGTTATTGAGTCCTATGCTAATTACATAAATCTTATTTTGAAATCCTCCTACAAACACCGCGCGTACGTGCAGCTACCGAGCAGCAACCGCGCAGTCATCGATCAGCAAAAATAAGAAATAAGCTTTATGTAATAAGCATAGGACTCGAAATTCCAATAACCTTTGGGAGTACATGCGCCTAAAACGCATAATATATCGGAACGCGGCCTAAAGCTACGGTTTCCTAGAAGAGACTTTACGGAGTCAAAAAACACTCTCTAGGAAAACATACAAACTTACTTTCTTATACAATGTTTCAGTGACGTCATTCGTCGGTAAATTGCAAACTTAAGTGACGGCCACCGCTCTTCTAGGAGCTTTAGACTGTCTGTCCATAGAGCGGAGAAGCGGAAAGCTATGAAAATATTAACTTATCGAATTCCATTTAATTCACGTCTTCTCTCAGCTCCATGACAGTGGTCTTTACTTGACAGCAGAGTAAAAATAGTTTTGTGTATTTGAATCGCAGAAAGTATGTAACGCACTGTCGGCTCTTGCACCGCGCGTTTTCCACTCCATCTAAGCAGGCAGAAACGTTTTGATCCACTGCTCCCTCACTCTTATTCGCTTACTCGCTCCTTTTTAATGGACAGGCAGCCATAATAACGAATGTAGGTATAATCTTATTTACTACAAAATTCCAAGTATACTGTTGCTAAGCAATTAAAACTCTAATGCCGACATTTCCATTTCCATGAATTGAGTTCATTGGCTTTTATTCCTAAAAAACATTAGCTTTTAAATAAATTGAGTCATAACTTTTGTAATATTATAAACCCCTTTCCAAAAAATCGGGCACCTTCCAGTCATTGGCTTTTCTATGGATAATATTAATATTTTTAGTATGTCATTAGCATAAATGACTAGAAATTTCTTATTATTTGCTTTGAAACGTAACATTGACTACACCCCTCTTCCAGTAGCACTATAATTTTACTAGCTCTTATTGCTTTTTCTGCCATTACATCGACACAAAGATATCTGTTTTAAGTCACAATAAGGCAGGATTATGCGACAAACATAAATTATTCTACTAAAAATAGTAGAATAATTTATGTTTATAGTTTTAGTTGATAACCTTTTACCGCAAACCCGCGAAAAGTAAGTAGTCACAAACTGAAAATGGGATTATTATTTTTAAAAACAAAAGTTTCGAATTTGGAATGAACTTTTTTTGTACCCAGAATATTTATTAAGTGCCAGTAACATAGTTTGGCTATTAAAACCTCTTTAGAACTAAATACTAGAAACTACTAAGAAAAATCAAAACCGCCCTTTTTTTTTTTGCAAAGGAGTGTATTTACAGCATTGTTCGTAAGCATTTTTTCGAGATTTCTCCTCTAGTTTAAAAACCTTTTATTACGAGCTTGATTGTGGTCAAACCTAAAATCTTTGTGAATAACTAGCTTCCACTAGCGGCTTCGCCCCCGTGATAACTTTATAAATTATAGCCTATGTTACTCAGTGATATAATATAGCAATTTACTGGTGACAGAATTTTTTAAATCGGTCCACTAGTTTTTGAGTTTATTCGTTACAAACAAATAAACAAAAAAAAAACTAATCTTTTCTCTTTATAAGATTATTATATTATGCATATTATTAGTTTAGATAATAACACCAGCCTATTATTGTCCCAATGCAGGGCAAAGGCCTATTCTCACACAGAGAAGGCATGAGCATTGATCATCACGCTTGCTCAAGACGGGTTGAGATTTCAGACTTATATTGCCTACTAGCTTCTGCCTCCGTTCGCGTAGAAGTCGTAAAACACCACAATATAAATGTATATATTCGTCCAAATGCTTAGTTATTTGGTTTGTTGAAAGTTAGCTAAAATAACCGTTCCTATATAATTATGTCATGATTGACTGCTTAGTTCCATAAGTTGATAATCATTTAAAAAGTTAAATCGGTAACTATCTACAATTTGCGGAGAAAAACATGAACATAATGTAATATTGCTTATCCCCCATAGCAAATAGCGTGATATTTTATATATACCCTACAGTTTGAAACAGACAAATATTCTAAAAACGATATTTTCGGCATATGCATCGATCCCAGACCTCGTAGCAATAACTTTTTTTTTAAAATATTCAATGTACTGTTTTAACTTCGCTACAGTTTTATTATATGTAAGATATACATAATCAAAAAATAAATTAAAAAATCATGTTAGAAAATGTAAAAAACAAAAAAGACCCAAAGTTAGAAAACGATCTTACAACTTCATTTTCGCTAAGCACTCGTCCAACCGCTGAGTTAATTGCTTCGTTGCAAGCTACCTGAAATAGCCGTTCCTATATATTTCATGATTGACTGCTTAGTTCCATAAAAGTATAGCGTGATGATAATCATTTCAAAAGTTAAATTGATAACCATTTGCAATATCCTAATCTTTTGGAGCGTTTTTTTTTCAAAAAATACGAGCATAATATAATATTGCTCATCCCCCATAGCAAATAGCGTGATATAATACCTAACAGTTTGACCAGACCTACAGAGAATATCTATGCAAAATTTTAACAGAATCTCTCCGGTAGAATTGGCGTCATGCTGGAACATACACACAGTCAAACAGACGAAAATTCTAAAAAATATATTTTCGGCATTAGAATTGATCCCAGACCTAGTAGCAATTCCTTTTTTTCAAAAATATTCAATGCACAGTTTTGACTTTGCTACGATTTTATTATATAAGGTGTCATTAAAATAGATGGACAAATTTTAACACAGTGTTCAGTTCGTCTAACCAAAGATATCCAAGTGACAAAAAAAAAAAAACTCTGATTAAAGTGATTTTATTTTGACTTAAAATTATTAACCAATATAAGTAACCAACATTGTTTAGTGTATTTTCGTTAGCTATTTTTTTTTTCTTACATAAACATAACATCACGCCTGTAATCCCCGAAGGGTTAGGCAGAGGTGTACCTATAGTACACCCACATTTTGCCAGTTATGTTTTAAGTCCCATGTAATAGGGGCGAGCCTATTGCCATCAACCGGGCACAAATCCAGACTTCAGGCTGCTACTGAGAAATTTCAGATAGAAAAACCTAATAACACTTTGCCCGACCTGGGAATCAAACCCAGGACCTCATGCTCAGCAGTAGCGCTTGCGACCACTAGACCAACGAGGCAGTTTTTTAGGCAGTTTTTTGGCGGTTTTTTTCTTGTAAGTATCTAATGCGTTATTCTATATATATTTTTTTACCATAGTCCTTATTTTGGTGGTCTGAATGATTTCTAAAAGTTTGTCCATCTTTTTTAATGGGACCTTATATGTATACGATTTTATTAATAGATATGTCCAGGTTTCCTCACGATGTATTCCTTCTTCAATTGATAATGGCTTTTGTTATAATAATAATAAATAAAGGAAATTACAACAATAATAATCTTTATTTATCCAAAAGAAACATACAGAGAGAGTAAATAAAATGTGTGTTATAATTCCCATTCGTCAACAAGATAACACGTCTTCACAAACATTACTGAAAACTAATTAAGTTATTCCTGGTTACTTAACTAGAGGATTTAATAAAGGTTGTTTTTGAACAACATGTATACGGAACGTAGTGGTATTAAGTACACTGTTATAATGAAGATTAAGTCAACAGCAGGAACGTATTACATTTTTAATGAGTGCAAATATAGTGTAGCAAGTTAATGTGTGTTTAAGGGTTGTTCATAGTTTGCGTACTTACCGGCTAGCTTAATGTTTTGATGTATTATGAAAGCCGCATGACCGTAAACCATGAAACCAGAAGGGCAGTTCTCGTATTTTTTATAACGTTCATAGATCTGATCGTGATCGCTGTTGATCTGTCTCAATCTGTCAAAAAAAAACCTTTATTTTAACAACATTTTGGACATTGATTGTCGCTCAGATGAGATTGTGACGAATTTTTCTCGGCCTTCAGATCCTAGGAAATAATTAAATTCAGATTTTTTTTAAAAGTTGGAATAAAATTCTAAAACCACAAAAGCAAATCACGAGGTGAAACAATTGATGCCATATTGTATACTAAATTGAAAGAAAAAAAGAACATTCTGAATTTAGTCACTCCTTGACTTCATGTGGCTATCGTAAAGTGATTACGCCAAAAGTATTGGAAGGACAATCTTTCTAATCGCATCAGCACAGTAAAATAATGATTTTCCAACATGGCACGTGCAAACGTGATGGTCAAAACCATTCTTAAATGCTGGTTATTAAACCGTCTACTATCCAGCTTAAGAAATTTGCAATTCAATGTAATATCAGAAATTCCTGTAAACACTTATTTGAATATTTCAAGATCACAAATTGGTTTAACAATTTCATACCACCAAAATTTGAACTGATCAAATTCATTCAACGATACAATTGAAGCAACGTATAAAATCCACATGCATAATACATATCATCAGTGATAACATGCTAAGCAGTGAATATAGGGTGCCATTTTTATTTTATTTTTTCATGTGCCTTTTATCACCAGATTTTGCTAATTTTTCCAGTCAATTTTCAGAGAGCATTTTTTTTTGTATTCTCCTTTCACGTTACATTTTCTTCTTTATAGGGAACACTCTGAAGGCTTTTGATGCTAATCAGGTTTAATTTGAGACTGAATCGCATTCACTCTAATAGCATCATTTTATAACATTACATTCCAGATTGTTTAGAGTCGACGCAGAATGTCTTATTTTTTCTAAATATTATGAGTACATCATCTATCTATTAGCCGTCATCTCGGCAGGTCGGTAGTTTCCCCCTTATGCTAGCCATTTCATCTTTAACACAATCCATTTAACCTTTGTCTGCCCCTACTTTTATATCATTAATTATCCATATTCATACCTATCTATCTATTATTTCATCACCCCTGCTCTCATAACGGTGAAGGAAAACATCGTGAGGAATCCGGCATGTCCTAGAACTAAAAAATCGAAGACATATGACATCTACCAACCCGCACTGGGCTCGTGTGGTGGATTACGGCCCACTCCGTCCTACCGAGAGGAGCCCTTTTTTTGTGGGAAATTATTAAATAACTTCTCCCGCTCTGGGTGGAGCGGGAGGGTGTGTCTTACCGACTAAAACAAACCCATCTTCCTTCAGTTGCCTATATTGCCAGGGGCCACGGTAATCCTTTCGGACAATAACCGCAACCCCGGTAGGTACATCCTTATCGGACGGCGAGCTACCCATTGCTCACCGTCCGCAAGCCCGCGTGTATGGTGGCCGGGAATCGACCTGCGACTCCCGACGCCCAGGGCGTCTCCTACGGCGAATAGGCGCGAGAGGGCGCGAACTTTGCCTCTCCCTCACGCATTCCGCCTCCTCCTTCGCGAGCATTAATACTCCGCAGAAGGAGGCCGAGCAGAGGCCTGTGTCCCAGAAGTGGGATCAGTATAGGCTGATTATGCTTATACCTATCTACTCAATTATTTTCCTCACAATGTGATATTAAATCAATATTGTGGCAGTGAAGAGATTACGGTATTATCGGTACAGACTCGCGCGGTGTTGCGGTTTTTGAGGTAGACCATAAGCGTTGAATGTTCATGAGATTCTCCATATTATTTAGTTACGGTGTAAATGGTTGCAGCTACCCACTTCACTCAACACACTAACCTACTTTCTCTTGGTTACTTATAATTCGCGCAGCGGAACAATCATCTGATGAGAATTCTCTTCTTATATTTCCACATAAACAGTTTTTCTCATAATGGCTTCCGGCATGAAAGTGTCCCATTGTTTTTCATGTGTGTCGTAAGCAGCGATTAAAGGATTATACTGGGACTGTGGCTACCTGTGTACAAATAACCTTCTAGTGTGATCACCATCACATCTGTGCTTGGTATTATAACAATTTTGAAACGCAATATTTCAAAGAGTCCCGCTATCTTCAAATGAAGCAGTGTGGTTTCTGGCACTTAGAAATGGTACTTCAAGATTGTTATACTTTGTTGCCGGTCGTTATTGTGACAATATTTACAAACGGTTACCACAAGGTATCGTTTCATCGCAGGATTTAAAATTGACTTTTTGGGGAGTTGCTCGATAAAGCCCCGCCGTGTACAAAATGTATACGGCAAACTATTTTAATATTTAGCTAAAAGTAGGTATGTTATAATTTCATCGATTTTGCCATAAATGGCACACGATGCATTATACTGGATTACGTCCAGTAAATAGCACGGACATGACTTTATTTATACACAACTATAGTTTTATTATCTACGCTCCTGTCACGACCCGTCGTCGCCTCAGTGAGCATTGTGCCATTGATTAAAATGCAATGGATGAGCAAGAACAAGCGTCCGTGACTCATCCCTCTAGGTTTTCCACATCTCATCGCGTCTGTGTGCATCAAGCCTTAAGGCGTGTACGCACGAACGGACAACATGGTGAACATCGAACGCAGAACATTGGGTTCATTCATACGTGTGGACGTAAATTAGCAAAGCGAACACGAACACCATACGAACACAGTTCCACTTGTGTTCACGCTCAACCGCCCTGCTCTTCAGTAGCCATGGATTCGCGAATGTTCGCAATGTTACATCAAATTTCTCCGAGCGCCGTCCTCACAAAACAACGAAATTTGATCTTTGACGAACACAGTGTTTGATATTTGTTAGCGGTACGCACATGCGAACAAAGTGTTTGATGTTGGTGTTCACCATGTTCTTGTTCGTTCGTGCGTACACGCCATTAAATTTCAAATAAGTTAGTTTTATGCCCCACTCGGCGATGATCAATACTATATTTTACTGCATAATTTTTCGATCACACAGCATTTTTATACTACATTTTGTTTTCAACCGTATGAACAGTGGGATGTTGACGTTGGTCCCAACATTTTACCGCTAAATATCGTACTGATCATCGGCGTGTCAACGGGGTTTGTGTGTTCTTTTCTCTTAATTGTAACCATTTTTTGTCACCAGACTTACAACATAGATGCCCAAACTGGGGAGTCTTCAGCCTGTGCTACTGCTCTCCTGTGTGGTGTGAAGGCACGGTATGAAACCTTGGGTTTGGACGCTGGAGGCAGGTTCAACAGCTGTGCTTCCACTATCAACTCCAAAGTCACGTCATTGGTTGATTGGGCACATGAAGCCGGTAAGCATACTAATTTTGTTGTAATAATTTTTGACCTTTTTAAAATAATTTTGCATTAAAATAAGGGAAAAGGTTATTATTTTAATACAACTGAATTTTTTACAACTGAATGGTAATAAATTATTTTTATTTTATTTATTATTTTAAATCGGCCTATGGGCGTTTGACTTGGCTTCACATGCCGATGCCGTCGAGAAATATCTCTTGTTGTATAAAAATGATCAATTTTTTGGGCTTAGGTACGTATCTGATACAGTTTTATAATTAAGTTGGAGGCTTTCTTTTTTTCAAAAACAGTGTTCAGTGTCTATTCACGCTAACATGAACAAAATTCGAATAACCTGAAGTCATAAACCATAATTCATGTAAACTATAAATGATTTTTAGTTAAAGTAAATATCGTTAAATAGTTTAGTGATAGACTGTGACCAAAAGGGTCAGTCATCCAATTTAACCCTTTATTGTGATAACTAGAACCACTTGTTAACAATGTCAGCAAAGATTCAGTTAAGCCCAGTTCTTAAGCTGGGGTCACGTAGTGGATAGCGGTATTATAATAATCTGTACACTTGATACTAGTTCGGAGCGAATTAATAACGTCTGAACGGAAAATAATGTTATTAGTTTTATTTTATTTATCACTACCTAGCTGTTGCCTGCGACTTCGTCTGCGTGTATTTTTTATTTCGTCATATTTGAATACAAAAATCCAGGATAAAAAGTAACCTTGTTCAGATCTTAGGCTGCTCCCCTCTCAAATTTCATAACGATTAGTCCAGTGGTTTAGGCGTAAGAAGGTTAGGAATAGAAAGACAGACAGACATAGTTACGTGACGTCAGAAGTTGTAAATAAAGAAGATTATTTTTGTAATACACTTACTTAACCACATAATTGAATAATAAAAATTGAGGTTTTCTTTCAAACACCCACGAATAGTTGATCGAAACATTTTTTTCAGTAATATCTTCATTTTCCAGACATAAGATTACGTATTATTCCCAATCTGACCTCTTTTTCCTCTCCCTACCAACCTTGTTCCCGTCATTTAAGAGTGACGTCACAAAACAATGTTTTATTATACCCTCCTTATGGAATTCCGTGTATCGTTTGCCTTCAGAAAGAAACCATGCAATAGAAATGATATTTACCCAAGGGAACACAGTCGAAGAATAGATAGGTATCATTCATTTGATCAAGTACGTAACGTTTTCAACAATATTTGTTATGTAATGTAACTCAAGGGCTTGAAAGAAATTGGTTCGTCGTTATATTTATTTGGAATGTTATTCAAAGGTATAGAAATTCTAACTAATATTTAATATTATAAATGCGAAAGACGGTTTGTTTGTTTATTTGTTTGTTAACCTTTCACGCTAAAATGGCTGAACGAATTTGGATGAAAGCAAATGGGTGGACAATGATCAGTACAGGTTAGGACATTGGATACTTTTTATCCCGATATTCCCAAGGGATAGAATGCGGACAGCTAGTAATGAATATTAATGTAATAACAACGAATATTAAATGTTCATTATTTTGCAAAAGCAACACAATAAATATTTCTAGAATTTCAATATCGCCACAAGAATTTTAACCACGCCGAAGTTAGTTGATTAAAATGTCAAACCACGAGGAATGCACGTTTACGAGTGGAATCGGTTGAATGTTGATAATTATAATTATAATCAGATCTAGGATTTTAATACAACAGCGTAATTATTAAATTTAGGTAGGTATCACATATTATTACAAATTGACATTAAGGATCAGCCTGGATGCTGATCCCTTAGTATTGAAATTCGATCCGTTCCAACATTGTTTGTGCCTGGTCAGATTACGTAGGTACTAAAAGGTCTGGCTTCATATTTTAAAGGAGAAGAACACTCACACATTTTTTTTTTAATTAGTGGACCTCTAAAAACGTTTTACGCTTCTAATAAAGCACATTTTTTTCAATAATTGACCATTTTTTTTTTAGTTTCTGGTCTTTTCTCACAGTTGGTCGCAGTCACTAAAGGGTACCCCACTAGGGTACCCCGACCAAAAGGGTTAGGTTAGGTTAGGACGGAACTAATCCAACGAGCGCAGCCGAGGCATCGGTGTTTTGGTTACTTGGGCTTTAAGTAGTATTTTTAGGACTCCAAAATAGGAATTAATTGAGGTTCATAAAAAAGGCGCTATTCATTAAATTAGAGTCTTCAATAATATTTTTAGGAGCTCAAAATGGAAATTATTAGGTTTTAGTTTAGGTTCGATTGGCCATTTTAACGCTGAGAGAAACGCCAAAACCTCAAACATTTAATATCAAACTCTCAACGTGAAACGTCCTGAGTAAGGCGAAATTGTCGCGTTGGTAAAATATGGGTGCAATAGAACGGTTACGTCGAGTGCCATTGTGTGGTCCATTCGCTTCGATGGACTGGGACTCAATGGGCAAGTGTGTGAACATATATATCTCGGCCATGTTATTATCTAGTTATACAATGCGCTATATTGCTATGTGAAGATAATGTTACAGTTTATTACATTTATAATGTTGTGTTGTGACTTTGTGATAGTTATTTTTGTAGGAAATGTTGTACGTCTTATTTCATAGTTTAATAACTATAAATACCTTTTTACAATATAATAAATAAAATATTTATAATATTTAATTTTGTATCGACTTAACTTTTATATGTTTAACTTTTATATGTTAACTTTGATATGACTTTTTTATATTGTTTGAACCTTTGTGCAAGTATACGGGCACTTAGGACACCAGCGTGTTTTTACAATACGATGATAATGAAGATAGAATATCAAATTACATGGTTACAAAAGATTTTGTGATATTTTTCAACTATTTTCAAAACAACGTTGTAAAAACTTATTCACTTTGAAACTGAAAACACTATATTTTAAACGCTTTATAATTTACTTACGTAAAGAAAAACGACCAACAAAATCACAAATTTATCCCTAAACCCCGCTATATTTTTCGACGAAACAATTTCCATTTCATCACGACACACCTTAAGCTAAACTCTTCTTTAGATCATAATCATAAACCTTGAAACGACTGAAAGCTAACTTTATATTTTATATAAACAATTTAGCATCAACCAAATAGTCCTTTTAAATTTCATTGTTCAAGGTTCTTAAAATATTCCGTCCATTTTCTTTACATTTATTATTTTTGAATGGTGGACCTTAAATGTGCGTTCAAAGAAAAATGATGCTGTTTATTTTAGATATTCTTTATCATGATCTTCTCTTCGCTATTATTTTGAATGGTTACTTAATAGGTTCAAAGCTTGTATAAACGTAGAAATTCCAGTTTTTTACGTAAACGTGATAAACATTTCAAAATTTTATAAACATGTTAAAAAATACACAGCGTGTTGCCTCACCAAGCGCTGAGCGTAGACCAGCGCTCAGCGCTTGGTGTGAAAACACGCCGTGTTCGAGTTCGCGACAAGTCAATCGTCATCCTGAGGATGCTTCGTTGAGAGGTGAAACACGTGTCGATTTCTTTCAGGGTTTTTTAAGACTCTTTAGAAATAGCTAAGCGGAACAGGTTACTAAATATATCCACTTCTATTGTATTTTATAGTGGATTTCCGCAAGGTCACGCCTGAATCAATTAACTATCTTAAACATGTTAAATGTGTTTTTTTTTTTTAATTTTCAAATCCTTTATCCAGGGAAATCCAGTGGCATAGTCACAACAGCGCGGATTACGCACGCAACTCCTGCGGCGTTATATGCGCATGCGCCGTCCAGATACTGGGAAGATGACAGCAGAGTACCTCCCACAGTCAGGAAAGACTGCAAGGATATAGCCATGCAGCTTGTAGAGAATGAGCCGGGAAGGAGTATAAACGTGAGTATTAAGATAAGCGTATAATAACATTACAAACGCATCGAGCCGCAGCACAACGCATTTCAATATAAAAAATTGTGGTGCGGCCTGCCTGCAGTGTATGACGGTTCACACAAAATCTACGAAAGTGAAGATTTTTACAATGAGCCGCGGCCCGCCTTTTAAAATTTAACCTTCGCCTTAAGGAATCATTCCAAATACTCGTTAACTGCTAATGCAACTTGATCAGGTTTAATTTTCTTTACTGTAATTAGGTACTTAGTCAAAAGAAACCTGGTTAAAAAACGAAATGACCTTTTGATAGCTTCTCACATAAAATCTTATCTAGACTAAAATGTTATGAAAATAGCAAACATTTTGGCCAAGTGTAAGTCTGATATTTGCATGAAAATAAGCACATTTACTTATATCTTTTTACATAATCTACCCGTATAATTTTCATGCAAAATACGCACTGATTTTATAAAGTTCATGTCCTCGAAAATCCTTTGAAACAAAATTAAGCGCAATGTTTTGTTAAATTAAAACTTAGGACAGAACCTTGCGACGCGTCTCAAGAACAAAAGGAAGAATTTTTGCTTGAATTTTTAAAGGGCCGTGCACGAAATCGACTGGTTTTGATCAATTTTGGTCATTAGTTGTGATAAAGGGTAACAGAATTGAAACAAAATTATTTGTGATTTGAAAAGTCGAATTTTTTTCTTATACATAGTGGAGAGGGATTTTTCAAATAAATCAAGGATTTGTGGAAAATCACTAAAATTCGCAAAAGTCTCGCATCTAGTTTTCCAAAAATTGATGCGAGACTGACGTTTGATCGTTTCGTTAGAAGATACTACTTTTGATTTTGAAAATTAAAAAATATCATCAACATTATTATATGGTCTACTTGTACATAGGGGAAGCACTTTTTTCAACTTCCATACAAAATGTAGAAAAAAAAAAATTGACGTAACCATTTTTTTAAACCCTGTCAGTAATGTATTTTTTCCTATTATTTAGCAAACCATATCAAGAAATTTAAAAACCACATATTAGTTTTCAGTTATTTTTGAAATAAAATCAAAATTTTGTCTTTTGATTATACTATATCTTCATTAAGTAAATCAAAAGCGAACTAAACCATATTTTATACAGGTGCTGTGACTGACACGAATGGTTAAGCACCACGATACACTTTTATACTTACACAGACTTAATGTTGCAATTATTTCAAGCAATTAGATAAGTTATGGACGAAAAAGGGTTTTTTTCGTGCACGGAGCCTTAATAAAAAGTACAAAAGTAAGAATATCTTATTTTATTAATAGCTCTCAGGAGATGAGTTAAACTGAATCCTGAAATTGTACAAAAGCCCTTTTAGTAAATTAGTAATTGATGTTAATTAGATACGAGTAGGTACTTACGTTGGCGTTGTTAGGATTATCAGCGGGTTGCGCATTTTCTTCAACTACTGTGGAAACATTTATGTACATATATTTCGGTATGTCCTCAGAAGTTACGTATTGGAATTTAGTAGATGTTGTCAAAAAAGTGTCTAGCCAGAATCATCGTATATCCTGAGTTTTACAGCTTCGAAAGACGTCAAATGACAAAATGTAGAAAACATTTTTTCTCCGAACTACCAACCCGATAAACTCAGAAGAAATCTACATACATATGGAAATGTTAATATTATTAAACTTAATAAAATGTAAATGAAATGTGTAACGATACAGTTTCTTGTGAAATTTAATCAAGTTTATACACTACATACAGAACAGCTTTTCTGACTGTAACTCAGACAAGTTGCTCAAGATCGTGACCGCTTTTGCGTTATTCGGAACAATCTGCACTGCTTACTACTACATAGCGGAAAATAAACCACAGATTTTATTAGAATTCCCTTCATTCTGTTTGGTGTTGGTGTAATGTTTTTTTTAAAGAATTTTGAAGAATCATTTCCAATTTATATACATTTTTAGAGAAAATTCAGATGGTATGTAATTTTATGTGTAGAGTTTAGGTTTCAGTGTTTTCATAGAAATAATTTTATTTTTTTTTTTTTTTTTTTTTTTTTTTTTTTTTTTTTTTTTTTTTTTTTTTTTTTTTTTTTTTTTTTTTTTTTTTTATTTCATCGATAATATGTATTTTAGTATAATGTATACTATCTGATGATATTTAATCTTGTGAAAAAAAATATGTTTACATGTGTGATTTGCTATAAAAAGGTTATAATGGGAGGTGGGAGAAGACATTTCCTGCCAACTGTTACACCAGATCCAGAGCATCCAAATCGTGAAGGAAGAAGACTAGACGGTAGAAACTTAGCAGAAGATTGGGCAAGAGAAAAAAAGAGGCGGCGATTGCGAGCTCAATACATACACACGAGAGAACAACTTGCGAAGTTAGATCCAAGAACAGTGGATTATTTATTAGGTAAGTTTAACGACAGTATTATATTTAATTCATCGAAAATTTTCAATTATAATATCATACCCGTTGGCAGCAATGTTTCACCCACCGATAAGTATGGAACTCTTCTCTTTTATTTTGAACCATGCTTCCCTAGCTTATACGAATATCATCCTGGCCCTACTCATGGTCTTTAGAAAACTTTTTAATATCTCTGATTTCATCATTTGGGTAGTAAAAACTATAAAACTAAAGCCAATTTGCATCCGACCATGAAAACACCATCTTCAAAGTGCACTTATTTAAATTGTGGCTAAATTCAGTGAAGATATTCGTACAGATGGACGTCGAATCCCAGAAGTGCTCCTCTATTCACAGCCATTTGACCTGAAGATTCAATTTTAAGTACTGTGCAAACGTGTCTGCGTTCACTATGCATTTCAATAAGTGTGAAAATCGATTCCCAGTAAATTCCGAACGCTCGGTTAGACTGTCAACTGTTTTCGAAGATATTGCCCAATCGATTTAGTAAATAAACTTGAAACTTGAAATAAACTTGTAGACAAAACATCTGCTCTCAGTACTTCGTAATTTGTCACCGAAAATTCTGAGCTAGAAGAAAAGTGGTAAGAAGTCTAATGCGATCAAAGAGATGGCTTCTGATCTACATAATTCATGCCAAGGTCACAATATTGGGTAAAATATGACCGGAGTGTAATGACTGGGTTCGTTGATAGCTAAGAAAAAGTCAATCATGCTGGAAAGGTCTGTTTATAAAATTTGAATGGAGATATGGATCATGATATTCGATACACAGTACATTCAGGGCAAAATGTGAGACTATAAAAAGACCGAAGGGTAGCCAAAGCTCTTTCGATATCGAAAATATTATATTCGTTTATTTTCGTCGTGCCGAACCAGTGTTAATCACTACCTGTAAAGAAAAATATTGGTGGGAACTACTGGCACGATTTTGTTGGTTTTATTCAGGTAGGATAATCAAGTTCTGCGTGTATATTTTTGTTAAAAATACAGTTCCATTTTACGTAAAGGTTATAAAATATCAAAGTTTACCTCGCGATTATAATAAATACAAAAACTTCCACATTATTACGGCACGAAAAATATCTCGCATATTAAACTTTTACTTCCGGAAAACTACCTAAAAACTCGTTATTATGTCTTTAAATTATGGCTTAAACCGTCAGTTTAAGAGCCATTACTTTTATGAAACTGCGTTTTTATACAAATTTTCTAAAACGCCTCAGCTACTGTCGGATTATTTAAGAAACTGCTCCCTTTTGTGTGCTTTGTTTAAGGGTTAAACCTTACTCAGCAATTTGAGTGCCCACAAACCCTATTTTGGGTGACTCTTGTTTTAAACCCGTATACAATAAAGGCATATAAATTAAAAGATATTAACAGGTTAATTCTACTATTCGTGCTGATATTTCTTTTGGCGAAATAGGTAAGTGTATAATATAATAATAACAATATAATGATAATGTATAATAATAATAACGAGGAACGGAGCTTCCACCTCATTCTTGCCTTAATTGGCCGGCTTGAGCGGAGATTCGCAAGAGCAAACGTGCTCGGAGGAAGGAAGTATTCCAGTAAGTGCTCGTAGGGATCTTGACCATCTTCCGGGCTCTGGGATTGTTCTGAAAGCCGTGGAATACCTCTCCACTCCTCAAGCACCTCAGGATATGTTGCCCCCTTGTCACTACGTCACTATGTGCTAGCGAAAGTATCCGGGGGCCCATTATTGAGTGTGCAAGTCACCCCCTGCCATTTTATCCGTGTATATAACAACATTGATCAGGCAGGGGCCATAGTCCTTCCATAGTTCCAGGTAACCAATCAACTTAAGCCACCCAAACACATAGCCCAATAGCTTTTGTTTCCATATCTTACAATAGTCCTACACCAACCGGGGGTTGTCCTTGGGTGCACTTGCATAGTGCGAACAGGGATAATTGTCGGTTGGTGTCTCATTCCATATAAATTTTTCTAAGGGGCCTCTGCGAGTTGGCTTCGGCCCCTCGTACGCCTTCCAAAGGACCGGGAGCCATGCCCCCGAGATTTAAAAAATATAATGATATATATATTATTTTTATTAATGTTATTTTTTATATTTTTAAATGATATTTATATCTTTCTAGAGTATGAAATATTTAAAAATGTAATTATATATGAAAGAAAATAAATACACGAAATACATACACTATTTTAAAAGAACGTGAAAGCAGGCAATGAATACCTTCAAATAAAACGTTAATAGCAGCGCTACTTAGCTACCTATACATAGCTATAAAATTAATTAAATTATTAAGCGAACAGAAGCTTACTTTTGATTCCAAGAAAAATCAATTGACTCTTTAATTTTTAATTCAAATTGGACGTGACGAACTTAAAGGTATTCTGATTAATAATATTATTATTATAGATAATATCAAGATATTTCAGATATCTTATTTTCAGTTTAATATATTGGTAAACATAATTTATAAGCTAACAGTCTTAGAGTAATAAATAATAATAAAAATATGCACATGTGCGAATAAAATAAAGGAATCATAGGGCATCAGAAAAAAAAAAAATCCGCATCACTGTCAACAGAAAATGTGCCCAAAATGCTAGCTATTTTAAATTATAAAACTCAGTAAACTGCAATAAATTGATATTTCCGCTTATCTCAGCCAAAACTATTGTCATCTAAGTAAGCCATTTCTAATCTTCTACATACCAAAATTCCTGTAAGTTTTTATTAAAAAATTTACAAAGCAATCCCGACTTCTGAACAGCACTTACACTTACTTTCCCGGGTACGCAAAGATCCGGAAACGATAAAAGTAATGAATTTCCCGTAAAAAATTAATATAGGAGAGACAACAGGGGTGTCAGCATTTGGCTTAAGAAAACGTGAACCAAAAATGTTTCCGGTCGCTATTGCGGTGTTTATAAAATATTTACGTTTACCCAGATTACGGTTACCGAGTTTACATTATGATCAGTGCGGCCCCGTTGTGTAATCCCATTTGAATCCTTTTTAATCTCACCCTGCCTGACATAAAGTAGCATTTGCATTTCAAATATGGATTATGCTGTTACCAACATCTTTAATTCAAAAATAGTATTATTAACCACGCTTCTTAGTGTTTAATTTATCTGTCACCTATGACAGTGCTCTAGATTGGACGACCGTACTCATTTATTGAATTTTGAAGGATTTATCAGCTTTATGTTAAATGTTTTTCAGAGTGACTTCACTTCTCTATAACAGGTTGTTAAAAAAAAAAAAAAATAGATAACAGTAGGTACTTAAACGGTAAATATTTTTCATTTCTCATACTCGGAAAGTACTGTTTGTTTAATCCGAGTAGCGGGTGGAAGACGCTGCTCCCCATTTTAGGACGGGAAAAACTTAATAGTAATTGCTTCCTTCTCTAGGGCGGGAATTAATTTTAAAAATAGAACTTTTGGTTAGGTTGTCAGCTACGAAAATTTTTACAAGAAATATTTCTATAAAACAAAATGCAGCTGTCAGGAGAGTGTATAAACAGCCAGTATGAATTTAAAAAAAAAAAAACCTATTAAACGGGACGGCCCGTGGCGGTGACGCAGTGTGTTCGTTTTTTTTTTAAACTATAATTATTATTTGGTGAGATACTGTCTGTAGGCTGTACCGAAATTCAAAAACTCTTTAAAACTATAATTTTTTACTTTCCATAGATATTTGAAATTAAAGGTGTTTAACATGGGTGAAAGTCATCAATTCATACTCGGACTATTATTCCTTTCAACCCTTGTATAACAATCTACTATTTACTAAATACTGCATATTTATAACAATCTCTTGTAGAAGATGAGCAAAGGGAAACAAGAAATTGCAAAGTAATAATATTCTCGAATGTGAAAACAACATCGATTCGTCAGCATCATCGTTGCGTTGCAAATAAGATTATCCATTTAATGATGTTACTGCACGGAAACGCGCTTATCGTGAATAAAGAATAAAATGACGGGGGCTTCAAAATTACGTTTTCCGTTTTTTATGCAGGTCTGTTCGAATACTCGCATATGGACTTCAACGCGGAACGCGGGGCGGTCGCGGACGCGGAAGAGGGAGCGAGCGCGACTTCTGCAGTAAAAGCGGATGATCCGTCCTTAGCTGATATGACTAGAGCCGCCTTGTCAATTTTGACGAAGAATGACAAAGGGTTTTTCCTCCTCATTGAAGGTCAGTTTTTTTGTGTTTTTTTTTTTACTCGTTGTGCTTTTCTTTACTTTTATATCAGATCAGTGTTTTGCAGTGAAGTATTTTTTCCATATTGTTTTTATTCTTTAAAGTTAAGTGGATTTTATAGTTCATTTAATTATTTTACTACCTTTGTTCTCTTTGTTTCAATACAAAGTCTCACTGTAATGTTCTTGTTTTAATACGTAGGTGGAAGGATAGATCACGCTCATCACTACAACAATCCATATAGAGCTCTTGACGAGACTTTGGAGTTAGAAACCGCACTGTTGGCAGCATTAGAGAGGGTTAATCCCGCCGAAACTTTGATCGTAGTCACCGCCGATCACGGTCATGTAATGACTTTCGGCGGGCAGGCGACGCCGAGAGGACACCCCGTTTTAGGTAACAAACTATACAGAAAATTTAAACATAAAGTCTATTTTATTATTTTAGTCTATCCAATTTCCTATTTAATACTCAAGTTGAAATGTGGATAACGGACGCCAAATAAGAATAGAAGCAAACAACATTTGGCACAGACTACAAAAGTTGCTAATTGAAGTCGTGTGCCAAACGTTTTTCGTTTACATGATGTTCTCTAAACCGCATTGATGGCTATTGGCTTCGCCGGTGAAATTACAGCTTAGAGTTCTGGAAATTAAAGATTGTTTTAACTTCGAGGTTTTTGCGGCATTAGAAGTATTTATATAGAAGTTTGAGAGTTCTCCATAGTACTTAGTAGGAGTTTGAAGTGTTTTCTGTGTTTAGGTGCGGATACTGTGGTCTCAGATATTGACGGTTTGCGATATACTACTTTGCTTTACGGCACTGGGCCTGGTCATTCGGAACCCAGGGCTCTGCCACTGAATACGACGACTTCTGCGGCTGCATCTGCGGATGCTGTTCATGCAGCTGCGGTTCCTAGACAGTGGGCTACTCATGGTGGAGAAGATGTGCCTATTTGGGCTCTAGGTAAAATATATTTTATTCTGAAAAAAAATTTATTGCGTGGAATATTAAAACTTGTTTTCATTATAGCTATCTATTTGCTATTTTCCTAGGTCCAATGGCGACGATATTGTTCACGGGGGTAGTGGAGCAGAGCTACATCCCTCATGCGATAGCGTATGCTGCCTGCATCGCCCATCAGTCTCGGAGATGTCAAGAAAAAGTTAACTTTACACAACCACCAGTAAGCATCTAAAAACACAAAATAAGTTTTCCCTGTTCATGAATATTTTTACAGTTGAAGCCCAATATTTTAGCATAAATAACTTTCAGACAAAAGAGAAATTAGGGAAGTGTTCAAGTTTTTATCGCATTGTGTTGAAGTTTCATGCCTTCACGTCACTATTATTTCATAAATTACCACACTTCTTCAATAAAAAATCTTGGAAAGCCCAATTCTGTAATAACTTTATTGGCAACGAATAAATTACGTAAATAAAATACCATAAGGGGAATCTGACGGAAATGTTATTATTTATAGCAGGAAAAGCCTCCGAACTGTGTGCCTCCGGAGGTTAGCAGCGTTTCAGCAGCGGATGAGACTAGAAGTGACGCGGCCAGCGGGCGCCGCATCGTGGTCGCGTCAAGTGTCATGGCGGATGAGCGCGCGCCGCGTTCGTCCGCCCCGCTACCGCCCACGCTTATCACCTCCCGCAACCTTATATCAAGGCTAATCGAATACTTCACACGCCTGAGTTTTGTTTGGTTAGTCATTAAATTATAAATATTTACATGAAAATGTAAACACTTTTATAAGTTACAGACAGTACAATCGGCCACAAAGTTTTGCTGTTGGCTGTCTAAAATAATAGTTGAGTGGAAAATATCTCTTTGGTGATCAAGACATTTTGTACAGGTTCTGATAAATTGTAAATACACTGATTGGAATGTAAATACAATAGTTAATTGTAAATATGAAATTAAAGTGACGATTGATATTTATTTAGTTTCATCATTAAATGGATTTTTAAAAGAAATGTTGTTTTCTGTCTCGTCCCTTTTGAAAAAAATGTTAAACCGATACCTTTTGCCACGACATGGGATTAAGCTTTTCTACTGAGCAATTTGTTAAGCCGGTGGATACAACTCAATCAAGTAAATAGGCTTTTCACCGCGCCTAACTCAATAAGAAACATACCTACCGAAGAATGAAAGAGATCCATATAACTCGTCGGTGGGTTACTCACAATCTTCTTCCTTCTTTTTCGTATGGTAAGTGACTAACCTGGTATCAGAGTTTTTATGCCGCCCATGGGCCTCTGACTTGACTTCAAATGCCGTCGAGAAACATCTCACAACACACATACAATAAATAGGTACTAAAATTGGATTTTATAAGAATACAGGTAGTGCATCGATTACCACTTTTCTGTTCGTGATTTATATAACAAGTCCTGAAATAAATCATTTTTTGTTGTGTCTAGGTCTACTTAGCAGCCCATAAGGCTGCAATTCATGAAAATTCCTGTGATGACAAGTTAATAGCCATAAAAAACCTTGTGAAAAAGAAATCGACACGTGTTAACACACACACACACACGACACACACACGTGGACAAGTGTTGTGTGTTCGGGGTGTGGGTCACTTTTGCGACCAGCGCTCGGTGTGGTAACACGCCAAGTTCGGGTTTGCGTCAAGTCAATCGTCATCCTGAGGATGCCTCGGTGAGAGGTGAAACACGTCGATTTCTTACAGGGTTTTTATGGCTCTTTAGGAATAGTTAAGAGGAACAGGTTACTAAATATAACAACGTCTATCGTATTTTTTTAATGACTAGCTTACGAGTTTTCGTTACTGGGGAATTGTAGATTGGTTTTACTACTTAGATACTTCGTTGGCTAGATGACTCAAAATGAGCCTTGGTTTTGAATGCGGGAGATAAGTTACCTATTATTTTAGTGCCCAATCAAGAGTCGTATTTGACACAGAAAACTAGGGCGAAAAATAACAGAGGCGTTTAAAAAATGTCCACAAGATTTAATATTCTCACTGTACCTGATCTTCGTTTGTAAGCAGGTTTCAGCCATAAGAGGAAAATGCCATAATTTTATGATGAATTTTATGTGAAGGTGAAATACCTACTCTTGGTTAGATAAAACCACCAACCCTCCCCATTATCAGGAAGGTGAAATATTAAACATTCTCTTACGCATCCACTGCACACTTAATTAAACAAGATTTATCGCGATTTTACTTTCATTTTGAGATTGTGTAAAATGTTAAGCATTAAGTATGTTAAACATTTTTCTATTCAATATTTTCAGGGGAAAATGAGTACTTTTCTGGTATGCATGAGGTTATACTTGAACAAACAACAACAAAAATAACAACACAATACAGTAACAATTAACAACATTGTCATACTTTTAGTTACTTTTAAATGTGTTTTTTTTTTAATGTTCGTTTTGTTAGTGCAGAATAAACAAGTTTTCTTTATAACTTATTTCTAGTTCAATTAAAGGCGCGACTTTAGTAGAACAATTTCAATGAAAACTTCATGGAAAATTTTCTGCCAGAATTGCGTCGCACCGTCACGTCGCGCCTGTCTGCGGGAGCCTTAAGACGGAAGACGGAATTACAAGTTTTATATACCTAATTACTTTACAATTATTTACATATTTTGGCTACGCATAGTACACGACAAAGCCCTAAATTACATCTTTCACAATAATGGTTAAGGGTTGTCACTAAAAGCGCAAATGGTATTGGTTGACACAAAGCGCTATAATGCAATTGTAATACCAAAATAGACGTGACAGCTTTTGTGGCGCTTCTAGTGTGAGTCGTGTTCGCTTTGTTCCAAGATGAAAACGCTTACAAGGTGTGTTCAGCAGATTTATATCTAGGTAATAACGTGAAACCACGTTGGACTATCGCATTTATCTTGCGTTGGCCGCAGTTGGTGTAATGAATAATATGTTACGCCTGTGTGCTGTACCTTGATGGGATTTCTGACCGGATTTCTAGTAGTGTTCGGCGGTTTATTTTATTGATAATATTGGCTGGCATAGTGGGTATTTCCACTACGCCAGCCTACCTGAATCACTTTATACTATATAGGTTTAAGAAGCAAAAAAAAAAACGATCTTTTTACGTACTACCAAAGGTTCATAAAATATATAAAACTGACCACGTAAGTTTAGGTACAGGATTACAGCGTAAGAATGTGAGTACCTTTTGTCATTGACGAGCACTCTTCAATGGCTTGAGATATTTGGGTCGACACACAACCCAAATAACGACAACAGCGCACGTGTCGTTTCCACAAAAGTTGAAAATGACAAGCGCGGCTTTTCCCTGCGTCCTGACATTCAAGTTAAATAAAAAAAACATTTGTTTTCACGTAAAAATTCATAACGTTTCGCGTTTTACGGTTACAGTGCAATAAAAATGTAACAACCAGTTTATAAGCCGTTCTACTCAAACGTCCGTCTTGCAACAAAATTTCAAAAATTGCCTGACAATAAAACTTATTGTACCTTCCTCTTAGTGATGTTTATTCTTGGACTATAGCACAATTTGTTATGCTGGGGCCAACCCAACGGGAAACGCCGTTGATTATCGCGATGATGGACTTTATTCCTACGGGTTAACGTTCATCATTGCGATAATCAACGGCGTTTCTCGTTGGTGTGGCCCCAGCATTACAACGGTACATTAATCTAAATCTACGGGGAAACTCCATAAATCTGTCTACCTTCATCTTTTAAATCAGATAAAGTAAAACAACATTATAATAAAGTGTTCATTTTAAAATCCGCGCTGAATAGAGATGCTTCTGAAGTTGTATAAAAGCATCTCATTCAAAAGCTACACAATTGCTGCCGGTGTATTATAGTATCGTAATCCTTTCCCCCACGGTGTGGGGTAACCGCTAATGGTGCTTAACGAAGTCAACATAAGAAAGAAGATAACGTTACCGTTTTATACCGTCAGGGAAAAGGAAACTATACAAAATGTATTTTTCACACGTTTCTTGAGTTTAGTAATGCTCGTAACGGCACTGAACGGAATTGCTTGCCTCTTTATGCTACATAACAAAGGTATTTGTACGGATTTTTAGTTCAAAAAACCTTATGTGAGAACCTTTTTCGGCGTTTTGAATACATATTTAATGTGGTTCGCTCTAGAAGTCTAGAGTTAGCTGATGTAATGTGTTGACATCAAAATACAACTGTTTATTCAAATCATTGCGTATGTTCGTGTATAATTTACCAGCTGCGCCCCGTGGTTTCACCTGCTTTAGTCTCGATCCCGTTACAATATCGGGATAAAAGGATCCTATGTCCTAACCCAGGTCATGGTCTACCCATGTGCCAAATTTCATCCAAATCCATTCAGTCGTTTTAGCTGCCGTTTTAACATACAAAAAATCTTTTTTTTTTTTACTTTATAATATAAATATTTGTTTAGATAGTTTAGATTTAGATGTGCCCGATTCTAAACAGCTTGTAATTACAAATAATTGAATTTGTCATGGTTCGTGTAACATTTTGTTTATTAATAAGTCACACAACCTTTTTGAAGTGAAAACTTCTTTAGGCGCAGTTCACGCTCTTTCTAAACAGTGAACTAAGCTGAACTGTCACGTTCGGGTCGGTGACACTCAATCGGGTATACTCGTCTCCGTGGGGTCGCTGATGCTTAATCGCGTATATTCGGTTCCAGTCGTAAGTTTTCACTTCTATTGGATGGTCATAAGCACACGCTGCTTATTTGCAGTCTCAAAGCGAAATTTGGCATTGTCATTTTTTTTTTCTTTTTAACCTATACTGTCCCACGACTGGGCAAAGGTCTCCCCCATGCTTCGCCATTCGTCTTTGTCTGCTGCCTTTTTCGGCCAATTAGTCAAGAAAGAGCCAGCGCCAGCGTTTCTTAGGCCTGCCTCGGTGATGACGTCCGTCTCCATGCACTCACTGCGTGATGACCCTGGCCCATCCGTCCTGATAAACCCTGTATGTGTGGCCCATATTTTAATGATTAATTAATAATAAATTATAAACAATTATTATTTTTCTCCTTTATTACATACATATTAATTACAAAAATTTAAAAATTGCGGCCCATCGGCATCAAGAACAGGGTCCATGCTGCTGGTGGTCAGGGCTCTAGAGAGAAGAACATCCTCACTATGCGTGCCGTGTCCAGGAGTACTGGTTTCTGAATCAAGCCGTTGACCCAGTCGCGCAACGAAAGCCTCTTGAGATGTTGGTCAAGGCTCTCCGCTATTAGACCATTAACCGTAACGATTATTATGGGTACAATAATTGCAGAGTCCACGTCCCACATGTCGACAACCTCGTGTGATAAGTCAAGATACTTGATTTTTTATCTTTCTCAGCTTTCACAAGATTCTCGTTATGAGGGACAGCGATATCAACAATCATTGCACGGCACTCCCATCGATCTATCACCACAATATTAGGCCTATTGTTAGTTTTAGTATTATTAATTTTATTATAATTAATTATATCTACTTCTGTATGAAGAAAATAACGCTTGTAGTTTCGACGTCATTTGAAATGACCAACACACAGTGACCAAGTGCGGTGATACAATTTTCATTCCTTCTCTGAATGAGAAGCGGTCTTGCGGTTGTATATTATGTACAAGTATAAATGAGAAAAAAATAAAATAAAAAAATAAAGGGAAGAGTTCTTATAAAAAAAAAAGAATCTGGATCGCCGTCAGTAGAAAAAGGTCCCAAACGGCTGGCAGCGTTACCACGTTGGATGGCATTGCTGATTCTTTGACCTAAAAATTGACCAGTTCCCTGGTCACGTGAAGAGTCGATCAACCGCTTGGCGATGTCCAGAAATATTCGATGAGCACCCGGTACACGGCCCTATTTTTTTTCACAGTTCCAACTTTATGTTCTACAAAAAGTCTGAAGATTACGGTAGGTACCTAGTTCATGTGGAAGGTCTTTAGATGTACAAAATAATGTTATTAAATTTATATTAAACAAAAGAGATTTACTTAGTAAAACATTATAAAGGTAAGGGTACTTATAACGCACCTACTCATAAGAAGTTTTTAAATTATTTAGTAAAAATAATAATAAATTAATTAATTTATTATTAATTAATTTGTAATGTCCTGTGCGAGTCCCAATAAATACTTTTTCTTTCTTTCTTTTCTTTAACAGTATTTCTTAGTGCAAAAACCTCAACTATTATTACCTACTTTTCCAAGAAGTACACTAGTACTTCTCTTTGTATGCAAAGTAATATCTATTACATATCCGTGGAGTTTCTTGCCCTTTCTTCTCTATAAGAAACTACTACGCTTTGGAATGGGCAACTAGCTTCATCTTTCTAACTGACCGACCCTTTGACAATTCAAAAGTGCCTGTAATAAAATTAGTTTATTTGAAATAAATGCTTTGAGTTTGTGTTTGAGTTTGATGTTTGACCAAGTTTTATATAGGTAGGTACAGTCAGGAAGTAAATTCCTATTACGACGATTTACACTCGTCCCACAGTTCGTACTTTTACAAAACATAAAAAATGGAACCTCATTGGTGATGTTTTTCAAAAAGGTCAGGTGCATCGTACTCGCAACCGGCGTGCGTGTACCTATGACCTGATCGTAAATGAAGCAACGTTCTGAAGTTTCTGCCTACATTGCATTTCATGTTATAGCTAAGAGAAACAGAATATTTTGCTCAATAAATTTATGATTGGTAGTGTTAATCGCCTTTGTTGCTGACTGTACCTATTTAGATTAAAATTTAATCTATTAAAATTTAATTTAAATAACCGACGTCACGTGACGACAACTTGCAATAATCAAATTTGGTTTGTTGTAGTTATCATCAAGCATGTTTCGTTACTTACAAAGATTTGTGGAAAGCCCACGTCTGATTAAAAATTAAAAACCTGGTCTGTTTATTTGTTTTTCTGGGTAAATCTTCTTGGATGGACCCTCCGTCTAGAAAGAAAAAGTATTTATTGAGACTCGCATAGGAAATTACAAACTAAACTAAAACACACTCATTAAAACATTAAAAACAAACAAATTTTAACAAAAATAAATAACTAATAATAACAAAGTAAAATTAAAATAAAAGCAGAAAGTCCTGTACGAGGCCAAAAGGCTCCTATCTCATCATATGCTGTGACATTGAAAAAATAAATGTCGCAGCGCTGGTATTCTGATGGGGCCCACAGTGATATCTAGGAAGAACCGAGGGTCATGTCGGGCTCCTACCGCCGTGTTGTAAGCGATAAAAACATGGCAAAGGGAACTAACTTATTAAATTAACGTTACATCATTATCTGCCAAGCCTTCTAGTTTTACCGAGACTGCTATGAGCCTTCGCATCCATAACTTTGAAGTACCCAGGAGTACCTTATCACAATACTTATTATCAGAATTTCGGGCGTAGATGTATGGTCGCACAAATGACTAGACCTAGACTTACCTAATTCAAGTAATGTATAGCTCCACTGAAATGACGCACCCCACTTGTCACACGACGCAACACCGGTAATTGTTACCGTGAAGCTTTCTTAGAAATTGTTTTATCAGAGTCACGTCGCGCCTGGTTGCGACAGCCTTTACACATAGAAATCCGCATTTCCGTGTGCGTGAATGCGGTAGTGGGGCGCGTCATTTCAGAGTGGACAAGCTATACGTTGTACTACGTTGTGCCCGTGTAAATTAAGTTGATTTCACAATTAAAGGGTGTCTAGAGCCTTGATGCTTCTGCTACTGGATACAGGCAGCACTTTGAGAATGGCGGCCCGCTCATCTCGGCGCCATCTTCCTGGCACAACTTTACAAGGTGGTTGTGAGCTTTTTCTAGGTCGAGCAGTTGCAGCTCTGCTGTCAACCGACGTTTGCGGCATCGGTCTATAAAAATGAGAATGCGCATGGCGCGCTGTATGCGTGTCCACGAGGAGTAATGCTCTTAGTTTAGGAGTAGCGTCACAGGCGCTGCTGTAGCGTGGACCCACTGGATGTGAAAAAAATCACCAAAATGTTATCATTTTAGCGCACACTGTACTTTATATGGGGGTATTAGGCGTTGGTTTTGAAGTCAGCGATTGCGGGGCGGCGGCGACAGCGGTGCGAGAACGGCGCGTTCAAATGCATAGTTTTATATGGAACTGTTCTCACTCCTCGTACCACTGCCTTCGAGGGCAGTTCCATATAAATCTATGCATTGAAACGAGCCGCTCACGGCGCCGCCGCCACCGCTGCCCCGCACCCGCTAACTCGCCTGCTGACTTCGTGTCCGTAGCTTTAAAGTATTTCTTTCAAAAACACATTTGTTTAGATGTTTGGAAACTAAACTGCAAACGCAGGATACATGAAAATGCTGGGCTTATACACCATACATTTTCTATTTTCCTTTACCACTCATATTGGCATAAAGACGCTGTCTTATATGAAGCTTACAAACATAACATGGGCCTTATAAAAATTGTTCTAGCACACGAGTCTCCCGGCTCGAAGCCAACGAAAACTGTGTTATCTTGTTTTACATTCTTATACAGAGATGAAAAGATTTTCGTACAATCTTACTCGTGTACAACGTAATGAAGTATCCCAGGTATAGGGTAATCAAGTTTATGAACGTTTCGTAAGGTTGTTGATAAAATGACTTCTTTCTATAAGCTTGGGTGACGTAAAATGCGACTAAGTGATTGTTTTCACTATTTTTCTGGTGGTGAAGGCAATTTATTTTTTATTTTTGTGTTTGATTTCAAAGTTAAAGTCAAAGTCAAATCATTTATTTCAACAAATAAGCCCTTTTTATAAGTCAAATTTACAACAAAAAAAAATTGATTTGATTCTAGTCGCCCCTTCGAAAATGTAATTCGTATGGAGAAGAATGGACACGAAACTCCACCGTTACTCTTTTAAAATGTTTTATTATTTTATAGTTATATAATTATATGTGAAGACGATGATAATATGACGATGAAATAGGTCAAAAGAATTAAAAATGAAGCAACGACATATAAATTGTATATAGTAGATAAACGTACATGGTGCTCACATATTTACAAACATTGTAAACTAGACGATTTTCCTAAAATTTTGCAACTAATAGTCAGTGTGTGAGGAAATAATCACAGAATGTAAAATCAATTTCATATAATAAAAATAATACGATTAAATAAGCAACCAGTTTGATTTTGTCTAGCTACATTTTGGTTTTGTAATTTCGTTTTTTGCCGCTGACTTCCAAAATTAAAGTTATTTTTTACTATGTAGTGTTTTTTACCCGACTGCTTCAGAAGGAGGGAAATGTTTTTCGAGAGTATGTATGTATGTATGTCTATTTCTTTGGCATGCTCTGTACCCTAAACAGCTTCATGGATTTTAACATAAGAGGTGTCGTTAGATTCGTCTTAGTCGTGGGAGTGATATAGACTATTTCATATTTATATATTGCATCTGCAAATACAAAAAAAGGGAGGAAAGGTTTTTTTTTAAAATAAATTACAAAAAATATTGGTAGCAAATGAAAGCTAGTAATGGGTTAATTCCAAATATGTTTTAATAAAACTCAAAAGCTTGAAATAAAGAAAATTATTTAAAAAACAAAAAACCCGAGTTGCAGTCGGTTTTTTTTTTGGAAGTCGATTGTTTTTTCTTAAGTTTTCTTTTTTCTTTTTAGTTATTGTACAGTCACACAAATTCGAATACCACTACCTTCTATGTAAATAGCAGTGACAGGAAGTTATTATAACATCACCCACATATGTAGAGTAACTGGGAAAAATACGTATTATTGAAGCTAACTGTAAAACTACCCAAGTAGAGGTTATATGGACCACCGCGCAAGCTTCTTCAACCAAATGAAAAAATAATTTTCAAAATCGGTCCACATTAGACGAAAATATCAAAGGAAATACATTTTAAAAAACATACATACAGATG
Source organism: Omphaloscelis lunosa (assembly GCA_916610215.1). Taxonomy (NCBI): domain Eukaryota; kingdom Metazoa; phylum Arthropoda; class Insecta; order Lepidoptera; family Noctuidae; genus Omphaloscelis; species Omphaloscelis lunosa. The sequence goes on from OU744255.1 coordinate 9,486,431, forward strand.
AACATAGAACCTCCTTTTTTGAAGTCAGTTTAAAATACTGCAATGCAAATGCAATGCAATGCAGTATTTTAAACTGACTTTAGATTACTAACTGATTTTAGATTGGTGATTAACAAAAATCTCTTTTAAACATCATTTATTTTACTGGTTACTGGAAGTTCATATCAGGCAGGTTCTCAGTTCTTTGACCTACCTGCTAAAATAACATAAACTTTTCAGACATTCCTAATATACCTATAATATTTATCTCGGTGTTTTTCTTCTACTTGGCTGAAAAATCGTTTAAGGACTAAATAAAACGCACAAAATAAGCCCAGACATATTTTAGATAAATATTATAAACACATACAATAACAATACCGTATAACATGATTTTACGTCCTGGGTTCAAACAGGCATCATTGCACAAACCAGTCTTCGAATTACTTGGTGCGATATATATTTTTTTAATCTAAGAAAATACAGTTGAGAACTCAATGATTCAACTATCTATCACACTCGTTGCGTAGTCGTCCTTAATGTTCCGCGTTCGTATACATAACAGTCCTTACAATAAAAATTCTCTTTGTCAATGAAATACAGTCAATAATGTACTACCACACACTGCTGTCGTTCATGATGCGAAAAATCCATTTCATACATTGCAGATCGTTGTAAGAAACTGCATTTGACGAAAACCATTTACTAATAGCTAATTAGTTATTATTTAATCGTGCTATTGTATTTTGTGCTATCTTTTGTGTGCACTAAATAAACAATTTATCTATGTATGTACCAAAAACGCAATTCTATTCCATGTTGGATAAGTTTCGTCCTTTAACCGTTTTTAGCAACCGTATTCGCCGTCGAAAAAACGGTTTCATCCGTCAAAAATCCGACAGCGACGCAAAACTACTGTCTAGTGTCAATTTCAGTCAGCTCATGCCAGTGCAGAACATGCACTACCAGTGACATAGATTAAAAATATAATATTGATTTTAATCGATTTGAAATCGATAATCATTATATTGGTTGGTTGGTTTGGTTGGTTGGTTTTGTATTCGACAGTTGATAATTTTTTCTCGATTACGGTGTTGTTCCCATGGTGAAGGAGGTCTTTTTTTTGGTTTGGGCAACCCGTACTTGACCTTTGAGATCGTAACTACATACTTAATCCGGCTTTCCTGTGGCTGCCTTAAGCTGCTAAACTCAAAGCCTCCAGCCAGGGCGTACTACTTATACTAGGCAACGCTCACTAAGGGCACCCCAAGTGGATTACGAACCTGCAACAGCAGCAGCAGGAAGATGGGGACAGGCTGAATCAAAGCTGGATAATTATACTTGATTACATGACTTTTGTTCATGAAATGGAATGTATATGGTTACGTTACTTTGGGTATCTACATCTCGGAAAAAAAATAATTAAAAAATCCAGCACGTCAGTTTTTTGAAACATTGATTAAGAATATTTTTACAAAAAATTACATCTTAATAAACAATAAACAGTTAACAATGGGTAATTTTTGCTCTTTTTTTATAAATATTTGCATCTGTATTTTTCAAAACAGACCAACAATAGTCACCTAGCATATTTTGATCCCATAAACCTTGATAATTTTGCTCAAATGATTTTAAATCTTGGTGAAATCGCTCACCATGTTTATCACTACCAAGATTTTCTCCAAAAGTTCTAAATGAGAATGCAAAAAATGAATTTTTAGTGACATATTTACACCCATACGCTCATAATTTTGCAATAGATTTTCAACAATCTCTTTGTAATTATCACTTTTTTTATTGCCTAAAAAATGTTTAACGACACTTTTGAAAGAGCTCAGGCTGCTTTTTCTACCAAATTATTATTATTATTTTATTTAAAGGCTCTCGAATTTTCTATCGTCCAATATTCTCCTGATTTTGAGGACCCACAAATATTCCTTCCTTTAATTTAGCCGCAGAAAGATTCGTAAATACAGAGCAGAGGTATTGAAATGCAGGCTTGAACTTATCCAAAGCTTTGGTAAAATTCATCAAGCCCAACTTAATGTGAAGCGGTGGTAATATTACATTTTTGGGTCAACTAAACATGTATTTTTTACGTTCATCTTACCAGGAACATTTTCATTTCGTACAGGCCATATTTGTATTTTATAATGATTCTGTTTGGTCTGAAGTCCCATAGGCATAAGAAACAACAGTATTTACTATTATAAGCCCAAAAGCATACTTATAACTTTTAGATCACCACAAATGTACCAATTGTGACATTTTTATTTAATCAATTTCAATTTGACCATTGTATCATAAGTTTCTTTACAATTAACAGCATGACCTATAGGAATAGACGGCTTTGCATTTCCAATATGCAGAAGAACAGCTTTAAGACTTTCCTTCGACGAACCTATAAAAAGCCGCCATTTTTTTGGGTCATATGGTTGTTTTATTTCTTCAAAAAGTCCCTTGACGTCATGGCAATAAATAATAAAACTCTTTTTCTTTTGTAAAAAAACAGCATACGCCTTACTTCTAGAGCGATAAATACTAACTTTTGTATTAGGATCAAGCAATTTCCACTGCTGCAGCCTAGATCCAAGTACTTCCGCGTTTGACTTTGACAAATGCAAATCTCTTATAAGATCGCTAAGTTCAGATTGGGTTTTCAAATGTGGACTGTCATCATCATCGAAAAACTTATCTGAGCTTGATTGTTCACTGTCACTATGCTCGTACATTGTAATACTACTTGTTGGCAAGGCTCGGAACCGGTTGAAACAATACCGGTAAAAAACAGTTTGATTGGGGTTTTACTCCAAACTTTTCTTAAGAACGTGAACGTTTTTAGAACTATATTTTAACCTAAATTAACCGTTTTATACGACGACCGGCATGTCGGTAAACGCGTTGCAACTTGTGGCTACTAGTGAGGATGCCGCGCTGAATAAAAACTAAACTAAAAACCGGTTAATATTGCTCTTAACCGTTTAATCCTAATGTTAACTCCGTCAAAACCGGTTTCTACGAGCGAAACCGTATGTAAAGGTTTTTGCGTCAAGTTCATAATAACGGTTTGAAAAATTTAACCGGTATCCGAGCCTTGCTTGTTATGTTGCTATGTGAGTTTGGTCACTTCTGCCGGGTGGTGTGGGAACTGGTTAATCCTCTGAATGAAGGACCGGCTAAGTCACTGATGGAACGTCTGCATATTTTATACTATCTTTTTTTTTTTGTTAAAACCAAACGTTTTTGTTTAACAAAAGTAACAATCGGTTACATGGTTGTCTCTCCATATCATTTGTTTACCAAATTTCAGTGATCTGTTTTTATCTGAATACTAGGAGCTGAGGACCAATCTGCAATTAGTGCAAATCACATGAGGAACCTAATTTTTATCTTGATTTCCACACCGGAAATCCAAAATAATGAAAATAGGCTTCTTGCAATGGTTTTTTTATAGGGAAAACCACGATTTAACTGAAAAATTTTCCCCACATTGATATTTTCTACCTGAAATTTCTCAGTAGCAGCCTGGAGTCTGGATTTGTGCCCGGTTGATAGCAATAGGCTCGCCCCCTATTACATGGGACTTAAAACATAACTGGCGAAATTTGGGTAAACCTGCTACAGGGACACCTCTGCCCAACCCTTCGGGGAAACAAGGCGTGATGTTATGTAATTTTCCCACAAACATAACAAAATCGATTTGGATGCAGTTTACACACTCTAGATGACATTTTTATATAAAAATAAGACTTTTGAATCACACAGTTGTTTACAAAATAGAACGATAAATGTATTTAAACAATTGCGGGTAGATAAAAAACAAAGACCTCTATATCTCAGAATTGACACATGCCACGAAAAAAAAAAATTTTTTTATTACCGTCCATAGCCTATATAAATTAAATGTGTCATTTCATGAACAAAAAAAAAAATGTTTACTTGTGTTATTATTATCTGGGGAATTTAAAGATACAGGCTCAGCTTCGACGCGGGCTGGCGCATTGTTATCGAGCAAGAGTCGGGGGGGGGGGAGATTTTTTAAAAAGTTTTATGGTCTGTACTACATACACCCTTTTTGATCACACCTTTCTGATACACGCTGTAGCATACATAACATTTTATTTCTTTCATAGCTCAAAGAGTAGCATTTACCTACTGCCTACTCCTAAAACGTTTTTGTACAGTATCGCCACCGAACTAAAAATTCTATTACGTCCATATATTTTTCAGCATGTCTACCTTACCGGCCGTAAGTCGGAGGTACCAATAAATAGGTCGGACGTGAGCACGATTCGGGTTAGAACTTTGTTTTATAGTGTTTGGAATAGAGTATGAACATCTATAGAGCGCGTCTATGGATATATGCCAAGTCAACACGAATGCAGAGACATGCAAGCAAAATTTGTCCACGAATCGTGTCACTTGACTTAACTAGTGAAGCCATATGCAAGGCAATTGAAACTATAAGGTAGAATGCACAATACTTGCTCGCAGCTGCATACAATTGTGAGTTATTCGATTTCAAGCTCTTACAAGTCGCCTGGGTAGCCTTAGCAACCGAAAACATCTAATATATAGAAAATATTTTGCAAAAAACCTACATAATTTAGCTTGACATCCGTCAGTTTTCTTATAAGTCATTGCAGTTTGTAGGTTACAAAAATGACTTAATTGCTATTAGCTTGTCTTATTCATACTCAAAAGTCCACATCTGGACTAGACTCGTTGCCACATTGCCCACGTGATGTTCTTTGTAATCCCTGTTCATTGCATAAGCAAGTTAAGCAAGTTAATAATAATATAAACTAGGTAAGCAAGCATAAAGATTTTTATTATTTGCGATTATTGGTGGTTACCAACAGATTATGGTCATTTGAGCCAGTAAACTGGTTAGTTCGAGGAATGTATGTGGTAAGTGTAAGTATTCAGTGATTACTTTGTTTTGTCTTGTTTAAACTAGTCTGGCTTTACAAATTATTTAGCTTATCATCTGTCAGTTTTCTTATAAGTCATTGCATTTTGTAGGTTTCAAAAATGACTTAATTGCGCTTGTCTTATTCATACTCAGCAGTCCATATCTAGACTAGACTCATACATTACCCACGTGATATTCCTTGTAATGCTTCTTCATTGCTTGTTATAAACTTGGTAAGTAAGCATAAAGATTTTTATTGCTTGCGAGCATCGGTGGTTACCCACAGATTACGGTACTTGGGCTTATAAACTGGTTAGTTCCAGAAATATAGATACAAACGGCTACATATCAAGCTTTACTATTTTCTTCTATTTTCAGTAGGTATAAGATGACCTCTCAAACGCAAATCCTATACAATGCGAGATCAGCTTAAACTGGAAATGTATAGCTTCATATGTAGCCGTGTGTAATAAGTGTACAAAGTATTCAGTGATTACTTTGTTCTGTCTTGTTAATCCTAGCTTCGTTTTAGAGCCGTGCTCGATTTTCTTGGTGAATGAATGCAACTTTTTCTTTTTTATTAGTTTTGAATAAGGTTATTTTATTAGTTCAATTTACTACCTCAAACCGCAAAACTATTCCAATCTTTTTTCGTTTGGGGTTGAAACATTAGGGCCATGGGGTCCGAGTGTTCACTTAGTTTTTCAAAACATCGCTAAGCGGTTGGTGAAGTCTTCACGGGACTAGAGGACTGGATTATTTTTTTGGCCAAAGAATCAGCATCGCCATACAACATGGCAATGCTGCCAATCTTTTGAGCACTTATCCTGTTGACAGCGATGCGGACGAATTTTTTGACGCCCTATGATTCCTTCCCCTCCCTTTTTCAAAAATATGTACATATTATTATTATTATTTTAAGTCTATTAGCGTATATATTATGTAAATATTATATTGTTTAAAAATAAAATGTTCTATATAATATGTCTGTCTACCTTACCTATTTGAAACTACATCACAGTCGACTATTTAACCTAATTAAATATGACTGCATTATTTTCACGAAGCGATTGCCACTTGAACTCTACCACTCGATTATTGGAAAATACACAAAACAAGTTATGCTAAGGCTTGACCGCTTTAATATTTTATATGCAGGGTTATTGGTTATACGTCGGCAATCCGTTAAAGGGATGTAGGAGAGGTCATTTGCAACCAAATGACCTCTGATGACCTCTATGCCAATGTCAACTATTTTCGAGTAATTTGACATTTTATATTTTAAAATGTATGAAATATAAATATAAAATGTCAAATGACTCGATAATTGTTGACATTTGCATAGGAGTCAAAAGACGTAATTTTGTTATAAATGACCTCTCCTACATCCCCTTAATGGATTGCCGGCGTATAACCATTAACCCTGTATATCAGGGTTATGGGTTATATTTTATATTTTTATTTCATACATTTTAAACTAAAAAATGTCAAATAACTCGAAAATAGTTACGTATAACCATGAACCCTGTATATCAGGGTCATTGGGTATATTTTATATTTTTATTTCATATATTATCAATTATCGAATTAGTAAAAATCTGAACCAAGTAATTCAAAGAGGCGGCCCTATTCTAGATTGAAAGCCGTTTAGTAGACAGAACTGCACTCGATCCCGGAACTCTCCACTACTTGTGAAATGGTTTACAGCTCGGTCACAACTTGCATGGAAGGCACAGTACATTAATTCGAAATTTCTAGCTGAATTCATGCTACGATCACACCAATTGCAATCAGCCTATTTTGAAAGGCTTAGGTCCAGCTTTTAGAAGCTCATCGATATAAGCCTGCCTGCCGGTTGTTAATGGTTTGTTCAACTCAACAGCCACCGAAGATTAACTAGGGACATAACTAAATATACAATAATGGTTGAGCCGAGTAGTGCTGATCCACGCGTCATGTTCGTGAACGGGCGCCGTCAGTTGGGACTGGTCATCTCTTAGCTGCCACAGCTTATTTTAATTTAGTGCAAGTGTTTCTACATCGTTCTCAATTTCAACTTGAATGATGAAACCAATATTTTGCAACAATTTATTTTGGTTTAAAAGAGTGTCCATGGAATTTCGTGCCCGTTCTTCTCCATAGAAACCTACTAAGCTTAGAAATAGGCAACTAGCTACATCTTTAAAAATAATTCAAAAGTGCCTGTAATTGGTTTAATTGAAATAAATGCTTTAAGTTTCATAGCAGGTGCTTTAAAAACACAGCCTCATGTTTATTTAGTAAAAGCTTCATTTGAATAAAAAGTTATTTCGCTGGTACTGACATACTTTTCCCATTAAATATATTCCCAGGGGGCTAAAAGTGACAACGTATTTCCCGAACTAATATCAAAGCTACTACTAGTAGAAAAAAAATCCCATATAAAATCTGTAGCAGAAAAACATCATTTAATGTTTATCAATATTATAGAGAAAAATTGTTTACTTTTACGTTGTAAAAACGAGGGCAAGTCCATATCGGACGGTCTTCGAGCTAGTGACGTCACCAAAATGAGCTTGATCCTCTTTTTGCGGCAAACGGTCTCGGCCCTTTGTAAAAAAGGTTGTATCTCTTTATAAAGGTGACAGTTTAGTTGACGAAGATTTACGAGAAGTGAGACGGCGTGACCAAGGAAATTGTATAAGTGATTAACTTCCAGCTGGTTCCGATCTATTAAATTGAGGGACTGATGATGCTGCTTTGTGTATTCTTTTTTTTAAAATATAAATTGTAGGTAGTTTGAGATTTGAATGAAATCAAATCGATCGTCAGGAGAAAATTAGTCGCGAAAATACATATATTATAGATATGTTTATTACATATATTATGATATTATAGATATTTTTTTGTTTTCGTTGCCATTTGCCAATGTTGCAATTAGTTTTTTTTTTTTTGTTACTTTTGTTTTATGTGTATTTTGTTTAATTTGTTTTAAATGTGCGTTTTGTTTGTGCAGAATAAACAAGTTTTCTTTCTTTCTTTATTTTATAATAATTGATAGGAAGGTAAGAAAATACTTGGATAAAATGCATCTTGTGAGAGACTTAAAATATAATCAGACCTCACAAAGAAAAATAAAATAAAATAGCTAACATTGAAAACTTCAACAAATTGAACTCAGCTAACTGCGGTTCTATGTTTAAGTTTGAACAACATACGCTAGCTAGAAGGCAAAATTGGGTTTTTGTTCCCGCTAACTGTGACGAAACTTTCCCGACTTTATAGCTTAGGTTTTGTAGGTTTTGCAGTGTAGATAAGGTTAGAGTCTAAAGAGGACTAAACGATGTGCTGGGTCATGTGGTGATAACCCCTTTTTTTGGGTGGGAAATTATCAAATAACTTCTCCCGCTCTTCGTGTCAGACTCTTACTGACTAAAACCCAGCCGTGTTCCTTCAGTTGCCCTGTTGCCGGGGGCCACGATCTCCCTTTCGGTTTTCTTCGCAACCCCGGCAGGCATCGGCCCTAGCTGACCCCGTCAATTCTGCTGACATCTCTTTGAGGCGCGCGTGGAACACAACGCGCCGTCGACCAGGGCCTGGTCCTTATCGGACGGTGAGCTACCCATTGCTCACAGTCCGCAAGCCCGCGCCTACGGTGGCCGGAAATCGGCTTGCGACTCCCGACGCCCTGGGCGTCTCCTCCTGCGGCGTTTAGGGGCGTGAGGGCGCGAATTTTGCCTCTCCCTCACACGTTTCGCCTCCTCCTTCGCGAGCATGTGGTGATAACCCCTAACACTCTGATTCTTGAATATTTATCTAATTATCAAGTTTGTCAATCAGAACCATATCTAACATGCATATAGTCCTTACAAAGTTATTTATTTTATCTCTGACGGCAATCTATTACGAACCTTATATAACATGAATAAAGATCACTGTAATACAGAGTCAGTGGAAAACGATGAAAGGATGGACAACTAGAGAACTGAACACTGGATAGAGAACTGTGATAGGCAGTAGTAGGATTTATTTGGGATTTTTTTATTTTTGTTTTGTTAAAGATAAAGAGAGTCTCACCAGAAACTATTGGAACATTAATATAATGTACATTTGTGACGAATATTTGTAAAGTGCATGAAAAGAACTGCTCATCGTGGCGTAATTATAACAATGGATCATTTTCAGAGTCAGATTATGCAGTATGTTAAATAACAGAGGGCGTTTCCTTAAAATCGATAATCTAGATCATTAATAGATAAAAATAACGGCATAAAAAAATAATTATAAAAAAATTGAATAAAAAAAATAGACAATAAATACGAAACGTTCTGTTTAAAATCAAAAGAGTAGCGCGGAATTGTACCTAACGTATTGTGTCAGTATGGATTAAGGAGCCATGTCTCATATTTAAAAGCGGGTACAACCAATATTTAGTAGTAAATTAGCCGATTTTGTCGTCGATCGTGGAATTTGTGGTAAAACCCTTAAAAAGTTTCAGGACGTTTAAGGTGGCTCCTCAAATCAGACTCAATCAGAGATAGGATTTAGTAGTACATAAGCGTAATCTCTTCAAAATCTCTTGGCGTTGCCCAAACTGGCCATAAATCCACGTTGAAAGACAAGTGCGCGTGTGTACATCATGTTTTTACGTATCAATTTAATATTTTTTTATGAATAATCTATTATTAAATAAAATAAAAACATTTTGTTTTTGAATGGTATTTTTTTTTTCATGTTGGACTTCATATATGACGGGTTAAACGGAATGCCTTTCGTATATTCAATTAACTTAATTAGTGTTCGATTGAAAATAAGCTATTAATAACGATGTCATGTTCTTGGAAACTGTGATAGTTTAAACTTAATCACATTAATGTGGTTCTTCAAAGAGTTCCAGTAATAACATTTTCCTAAAATTTTCTATGTTCCAAGAATATTCATTTAGTTCGGTTAATCTTCGAATTCTCGAATTCTCAGATTTTCACCATTCCCAACTAATAGAAAGATTCATTTCCAGTAAATAAGTTTTAAATGACTTCTATAACAAATTAGTACAAAATGTTAACACTGTCAGTATTGATTAAATGGAACCCTTCTTGAATGTAAAAGTAAATCCTTCTGTGTGACAGACTGAGTGGAAGCCAAAAAATACTATATCTAACTACCTACTAAAAATACGAGATAATTATTCTATTCATTTTACTAAACATTATATATTTTTTTAAGTATGGAATTATCGAGGATAGGTTGATTTTAGGTAAGCAACTTGGCCAATCAAAAAGCCATCATGGCCCAAAGTCACCCTTACAGCATTATGCTTAAAAGTAGAATTCATTTTCCTAAATTACATTAAGCAAAATGTTGTCTTTTCAAGGATTTCAATTACAGTAATCTATCTTAAAGTATTTTTCCCTCATTTACACAGATTTTATATCAACATGACAATCAGTCTTTATATAAGACCAAAGTGAAAACAACAAACTTAAGTAGGTTATTTTCTCAGCATTCCAGAAAAGCTTGAAATATGTTCTTTCATTGTTCGTCGTGTCGTTCAAACGAAATGGAATTTTCTAACAAAACACAGCGTCTTTTAAGGAATACTGAAGTGTGTGTTTCTAAAACGTACAACACATTGCTACAAAGATTTTTGCTTAGAAAATGAATAACTAGGGCTTTGCCCACGGGTTCGTCTGCGTGGACTTAAAATTTTCTTTTACAAACTTCGACTGCTCCATTTCACCCCTTCCGGACTTGTTTTTACTACAGTATTATTATCTCACAAAGCGACGCAGGCTTTACTTGTGGTTACCAAGTGTACAAACATGCTGTGAATGTGTGTGTAAGCGCAGGAGCTCTCGGTACCGTCCGTGACAATGTTGAAGTCGGAAAAGTGTGTGTTAAGGCTCTTTCAAACAGGCGCGACACGCGAAGCGACACAAAGACACCGCTCGTCGCGCGACGAGCGGTGTCTTTGTGTCGCGTCGCTTGTCGCCCCTGTTTGTAGGAGCCTTTAAATGCTGACGCTATTCGTCTTCACGCACACATTCACAACCTGTTTGTACACTTGTTTATCAAGTAAAGCGTGAGTTACTTCCTGAGATTAAAATCCTGTGCCAATCAAGTTTTTTTTTTTTCTAGTACCAAAATTCCATCAAAATCGAGCTTAGAGCCAGTTTCTCAAACGAAAATGATCGCAAAATGTATGTGACAAATTGTCAAGTGCGCGTAAACTGTGATTGGTTGAACGATTTATCAACAGCTCATCGCAGCAGTTTACGCGCTCTTGACAATTTGTCACATACATTTTTCCGAATATTTTCGCTCGAGAAACTGGCCCATAGCCATGAAAATTTATAAACAGCTACAGACAGAGACACTCTCGCAATTATACCCACAGTGTTAGCTCAATAAAGTCCGCAAAATTGAAAATTTCTTGCGTTGAAATGACCTTGGATAAGGTAAGTCATGTCTTTCACCCGCGTTGCGAGCCTATTTACAAAAAAAATGGTAAGGTTTTCTCTGTTCTTTAAATATATCAGTGTTTTTCCGTGTATATTTTTATCAGTTACATGAAAATATGAACTATTCTAGGTTGAATACGTCCCTCGTTTTACCCAACAAACTGTTTAATAGTATGGATATGCAAATACCCAACCATTTTGTTACTTTTATGGAGAATTGGCAGCCTTTGGAAAGCCGAAAGGATCATATTAAGCGGTTTCTCTAAATCGATTTATGGGCACTTCCTTTGGACGGAAAGCTGTCACATGACGTAAGGGCTTATGCAGATAGAAGTATATATCAAAATAGAAAACATTCTTAACTAAACATACAGTGATTTTTACATGTCTCCTCGTCCAGACGGCACGCAAATGCAACGCCATAATCTCCTAGTTCAAATAAAACACCCTAATGCAATGATTTCCACCCAAACTTACCTTTAAGTCTTTTTCGGTTTGAAAATCGAGATTTGCATACCTATTTACCTCAAAATAATTTCAGTAACCAAAATGGTACCTATCATCAATGTAAAAAAAATCTGAAATGACAAATATATTACAGAACAAGATCATTTTCTCTAAAATAGACCTCAAGTGAGTTGCACCCCTAACACAATCATGTCGTAGTAAGGGCTTCCCACAACGGTGTCAAGGTCGCTTATCGGCTTTGTGATCTCCGAGGTTACCTTTATTTAATGGCCACTTGATTTCAGGCCTATCGTTTATTCATAAAGGACCTATTTCCAACGAACTTCGTTCTGAATGAACGTTCTGATGATAAGAAGAAGTCTATTTACTGTCATAGAATAAGAAAAGTATAACATAGAAGCGACTTTCGATACAGTCAGACATGTACGGTAGGCCGCACGTCAGTAGAAACAAATCAGTATAAGCTGACAGCGACATGTTGATGGTAACACTTATGCGCTCGACTGTAAGAGTGGTTACGCACTACGTCCGATCCGAATCCGAATTCAAGATCCGAGTTCAATCCGAATTGGTAATGTTCTAAATTTGAACGGACAGAGTTCGGATCTAGTGCGCAACCCCTCATACAAATAGACGACTACTTCCGACCGAATTTCTCGGATACGGATCGGATGTACTGCGTAACCGCTTTTTAGGGCTCTGACGATTTACTAACATGTTACCGGCGAGGCGATTGTTTAACAAACTTGCTGCGTGTGCGTAGCGAGTACGCCACGTGTACGCAACGTGTTCGCCGCGTTTATGGAATGAGAGCAAGTGACGTGTGTGTACAAGAAAGAGCGAGACAAGCGTGTGTACAATATTGTGAAAACGCAGAGAACACGTCGCGTGATCGCAGCTAGCTCGCTTCGCACCCGCAGAGAGTACGCTTACAAATCGCCTAACTGGAAAAACGCTGGTAAAACGCCAGTGTGATAACGCTTTTGTGTGTGATAATGCATTACTGTCGTCGTTTTCAGAATTCGAAGAGTGTTATCATTTTAAATTGACCGAGTGATTGGAAGGATTTGATCTTCTAGTAAAAACTGTCGCTGTTGGCGGCTGATTTCTATATATATATCTGATTTCATTAACGCTCGTTCATAGTCAAAATTAACAGTAGGAATCACTTTTTTTTTTAGGTGAGAAATTATCAAATAACTTCTCCCGCTCTTACTTACTAAAACCCGCCCATGTTGCTTCAGTTGCCCTGTTGCCAGGGGCCACGATCTCCCTTTCGCTTTTCTTTGCAACCCCGGCAGGCATCGGCCCTAGCGGACACCGTCAATTCTGCTGACATCTCTTTGAGGCGCACGTGGAGCACAACGCGCCGTAAATCCGGGCCTAACAGTAGGTACCCCTGGGTTTTGATTTGGGCGCAGGCACAAAAAAAAAATACCACGAGTTTCGCTTCTTTACGCATTTATTCTTCTATGGTTTTATGTACTCAGATGAGGGGCACAGATAGCCGGGGGACCGTTACATGACAAGTGAAATCTTGCGTAGGTTTACGTACATCAATATTAGGTACGGCTCAAGGATTTTATGTAGGCTCACAATGTCTGAGTAGGGTTTCCATTTGTAATTGAAAATTTGATCTATTATTTCGTTTAATTGCTTCGTTTGCGAAAGTTTATGGGACAGAGAGATCTGTTTGAGAAATTTCGGACTTTTTTACTGTTGTTGGAACAGTAATTTGTTTTAAAGATCAGTGTCTGGGACAAAGAAGACGGCGATAGAGACACTGTGTTAATTAAACAACATGTTTTATGATTCATTACAATGATTGAGGATTTCAAATTATGCTTAGGCTTAGAAAGATAGAAGTATGTAACTCAGACACATAGATAAGATATTACAATGTAACGCTGTCTCATTTTACAGCCAAAGTATATTATCTTATACTATAGAGAGGCTATCAGCAGAAATGTCTTGGAAAAACTGTGATCCCATGTCTCAGTGACGCCATCTAGCATAATATAGCAAAATTACATAATAAACAAAAAAAAAGACTAAAAGATTTCCGGAAAATTTTCAAATAACGTCTTTTTTCTATGGGATTTTTGTATGAACTCTTGGTCAAAACAACATCTGTCCGATCAGCTTATTTTAAATAACAATGTAGTAATAGCAGACGTTGGACTTTGTGTAAAATATTTCATCACCGCTGCTCTCAAAACGGTGAAGAAAAACTTGGGAGGAAACCGGCATGTCCTAGAACCAAACATTTTAAGAAATGTGACATCTATCTACCCGCACTGGGTCCGCGTGGCGGACAGTCCCTCTCACAGAGAGGAGGGCTGTGTCCCAGCAGTGGGAATTTTATAGGCTAATTATGCTTATACTTCTACTAATGGAGATATTGGCTCAATTAAACAACTTCATAACGCATCTATTTTTTAGTAGGCACCTATGATTTTTGGATAAACGCTTCAGTATAGAAGTGTCTCACTGCAACATGCAATGTAACGCTGTCTTTGCAACCAACGTTTCGTTGCAAGAACGGCAAAACAGAAAACTGAGGCCACAAACACGTGAGCGGAAACTTATCGTGTTAGATAAAGTTTTGAGTCGAGGATGCTCGCATCGTTTCGCTTAACAGTCATCGTAACTCGCTTCGGCACATCTGTGGCTCTCCGCTGAGTGTGGCGGGGATGACGCATATGTTCTGGGCATCAGTTCGAGACGGTGTTAAAAAAGTTGAAATTAGCATCTAAAATTCTGCAACCTAGCAACCTAGAGGTTGCTGTAAGGCTTTGCAACCTGACAGCTAATCAGGCTGTAGTTATATTTTTGACGTTATGATGCTGCTTGGTTGTCGAATTCAGTTAGTACATTAAAAACGGATACCCTCATAATTCCCTCTATAATAATAAATTAGATACTTACGCAAATCCGTTTCTTGGGTTTGTTCATAAGTTCCTAAAAATATTGTTGACCGATTTGTACTAAAACGAATAAATTGTAGCACAATATAATTGTATCATTGTACAGTGCATTTAGTAATACACTGGTCTCATTGTTCACGTAATCTAAATGTTTCCCAAAATGAGGCCAGTTTCATGGGATAAAGAAATAAAGGAACGGCAAACCAGAGTCGATGAGAAATGTACAAAAATATAAGGTTTTACGACCCGACGTTACCACACAGAAGCAATAAGGAAAGAACAGCCAAATGTAAGCAAAATATTGCTGTGACGTATCATATATGAAGAAATATCGTAGATGAGAGATGGAGGTAATAATATACACAGAGTTATAAAAATTATGGGAACAGACTTGACACCTCAGTTTTGATGAATTAAGGAATGCCAATCAATCTGCCTAATCTTTTCTCAACTATTTTTCGGTCAACTTCCAGTCTAACTGAATACAGCTAAATATCAGTGTTATATAAAGAGCGACTGCCTATCTGACCTCCACAACCCAGTTACTGGGTAACACGATACCCTTTGGTAAGACTTTTTTGGGCTTCTGACTGCCCGTAACGACTGCCAAAAACCTTCGAATGACAGCGGGGACTAAATGCTTTCGGAGGCATGGAGCCTCACGGAGGGGTCTCGATATTTTACCCATCGACGAAGCAAATTATGGAAAGCCATAACTGTTTTAAAATGTACCTAATTTAAAGGTACAAAGAACTGTAGGTATGCTGTACTCACACCAAACACAAACTTGTTTGAGGTACGTTGACCTTTGAAGTATAAATGAAAAAAATACCAAAGCTTATATTGGATTTCCTGGAAGAAAAGACGATCTCAAGATAGCACTAAGTCCAATATTATTCTTTGAACCACTTTGAAAAATAAGGACCACCTTGGAAAATTTCCGCTTCAACAAATAATTATATTAGGTTATGTATGGCAAAATTAAAAAAATAATAAATATTTTGTTTTAGGCTAAAATGATCCATTGGCTTAGAATTACCCCAAATTAACATTTACAAAGTATATATAAACTTGTTTTAGTAAATAAGACTTACAACTTTGTTAGAATAGCAAAAAGAAAAAAGAAACTAAAAATACAAAACACTTAAAAAACCACAATGAAGGATTCCGTAGTTGGGATGAGTTTATCCTAAGAATAAATTAACATTGTAGTTGAAAAACACGTTCTCTAATACATTCCAACTGCAAATGTAAGTTTGTAAGCACAATATTGAGAGATTTACCATGATATTTAGACTTCTTCTATGTTTTCCTGTAATCTACGAGTTTTCAAAATTTTTGAATCAGCAGTTTCGGAGATAAGGGTCCAATGAAATAATGGTAATTTAATTTTTTTTTTTTTAATATCTTTAAAAGTATCTATTTTAAAACAATTTAAAAAAAAATGATATCCTCACAACAAGCCCTTCCAATCAATATAGGTATCACATGGTACAGTTTGCAATTTTTTTTCATTTTGTTTTCTAAATCGCCCCTGAAAACTGACCATTTTTTTATTCAAAATTGATTTATTTGCTTTACTCGTCCGTGTTTGGCTCACAGAAATTAATATGTTTACCAAATTTCAACTAAATTGGTATTGGAGCAAATTGCCTGTGACAGACGAACAGACAGCCAGCTAGCCAGCCAGACAGACAGGCAGTGAAAATTACTATCTTATACCAGTATTTTACATGGAGCGACTGCCTATCTGACCTCCGCAACCTAGTAACTAAGTAATTCGATACCCCTTGATAAGACTGGTTGTCAGACTATTGGACTTCTGACTACCCGTAACGACTGTCAAAGATCTATGAATGACAGCCGGAACTAACAGCTTAACGTGCTTTCCGAGGCACGGAGGAGTGTCGGTATATAATGGATGGTCACCCATCAACCAACCGACTCCCCACAAGAGTGGCATTGTCGGTCAATGCCACCGCTGCCAACTATACGGTCACTCTCAGAGGAACTGCCATGCCACACCCAGATGCGTCAAGTGCCTGGGTGAGCATGGCACTTCAGACTGTCCCCGTCCAAAGGATCGTACCCTTTGCACTGACCTTCCCAGCTGCGTTCTATGCGGCAAACAAGGCCACCCGGCCAACTACCGTGGTTGCCCCAAAGCCCCTAAGGCCTCTTCTCCCAAACTGGCCAAGCGTTTCGACGCCCGCCAGCAAAGGGAAGCTCCCTCCTCTTATAGGATTCCCTCATCCCATTTGCCCCAACGTCTAAGCCCTCAGAGGCCTAGTCCGTGGAGTTACCTCCACCACCAGCAGTCTTTTCCTGCCATGGTGCCCTCTCAATTTTCAAATTTCCCTCCCCCTCCCCCCGCTCCCCTCCCCCGCCTTATGGATCCCCGTATTCGCGCCGCCGCGCCACCCGCGCCCCCTGCGCCCTCTGCGCCCCCTGCGCCCTCTGCGCCTCCAGCGCCCGCCGCGCCCCCCGCGAAACCCACGTCCGCTCTTAAAGCTACGCGTCCTTCTCAATCCACTCCCGTGGCTACCCCCAACGTCTCCGTTGACTCGTTCAACGTAATTACGTCAACCTTCTTGGCCTTCGTCTCCCCTCGCGCAAAGACAATGGCCAACGAAATCCTTGCGGCCCATGGCAATCTCCTCCAGATCCAGGCCATCTACAACGCGTATCCGGACATTACGCAAGCCCTAACCTCCCTCGCTACTAAACCCCATTATGGATAACACGGTCTTAGCTAGGTTCAAACCGCGATCCCTAATAATAGGTTATTTCAATGCAAACGGCATTAAAAATCAACGCGAAGAGATTGCGGCTTTCCTCCGCGATCATCAAATAGACGTCCTCTTAGTCCAAGAGACTTTCCTAAAACCTTGCAACCGTAACCCATCAATAGCTAACTACCGGATAGTTCGCAACGATAGGTCACGTTGCCATAGAGGAGGTACCCTGATTTACTACAAAAAGCAGCTTCACTGCATCCCAATTGACCCTCCTCCCCTCTCACGATTAGAAGTTTCGGCCTGCCGCCTCGGCATGTCAGGCCACCAGCCGATCACTCTCGTGTCGGTCTATCTCCCCCCCGCTAATACTTCGGAGAATTTCCAACTCCTCTCTGACGACCTCTCGATTCTACTCACTATGAGTAACTCGCTCATTTTAGCGGGCGATTTCAATGCCAAACATCCCTCCTGGAATAGTTCGGTAACTACTACAAGAGGCCGACACTTGTTCGACCTCTCCCACTCTCTGACCTTTGACGTCATCGCTCCAATGACTCCCACCCACTTTCCGGTTAACGTAAATCATGCCCCTGATATCTTAGATGTGGCGCTCCTTAAGAACGTCAACCTAAGACTAGACTCCATAGAAACTATTAACGAGCTCGACTCTGATCACCGTCCGGTAGTCATGAGATTAGACCCCCGCATAGGTCTCCGCGACCCAAACTCTCCCCCTATCACTAAGAGGATCACGGACTGGAAGAAAGTAAGCACTCAGCTGAAATCCAACACGTCCCCACAGTTAGACTCTATTCCCGACGTGTTCAACTCTATCGCAGACACGACGTCCGCGATCGACTCACTCACTAATCACGTACAAACCGTCCTGAACGAATGTTCAAGGGAGGTTACAGTGACGGACGACCGTCACTGGAGCTTGCCGGACGATGTGCGTGCATTACTGACTGAGAAGAACGCGGCCGTCCGTGCCTACAGCAGCTTCCCCTGCTCCGCAAACAAAGCCCATATGCGCTATTTACAGAGATCTGTAAAGACACGCATACAGGAGCTGCGTGACGCGGGCTGGGACAAGATGCTCGGCGAACTAGAGCCCAACCATCTGGCATTTTGGGAACTTCAGAGGAAACTCAAATCCCCTCAAACTTCCTCCATGCCCCCCCTGACCCGTCCCGATAAGACCATAGCCTTCGAGGACGTTGAAAAGGCAGAATGCCTGGCCGACACCCTCGAGGCCCAATGCTCACCCAGCTCCCTGCCAGTAGACCAAGCTCACCTCCTAAAGGTCGACGCTGAAGTCGAACGTAGAGCCTCTCTCCCTCCTGTCGACGACCCTGATTGTCCACTGCCTCCCGTCGCTCCAGACGAAGTGCACGACATTATCAAAGGTCTTAAAGCTCGTAAAGCTCCCGGTTCAGATGGACTCACCAATAGGGTGATCCAATTATTCCCTGCCCACCTGATAATGCTTTTGACTACCATCTTCAATGGTGCCTTAAGCAACAACTTCTTTCCCCAGTCGTGGAAAGAAGCCACCGTCATAGGTATCAGAAAGCCCGGTAAACCCAGTACCGACCCCTCTAGCTACCGTCCCATCAGTTTGCTCAAGGTTCTCGGAAAAATCTATGAGAGGCTTATTTACAAGCGTCTCAGAGACTTCGCCGAGACCAAGGGCCTCATCCCCAACGAACAGTTCGGCTTTCGAACTGAGCACTCTAGCGTGCATCAGGCCCACCGCATCATTGAGTTCATAAGCGATGGTTTCCAACGCGGCTCTCTGACGGGTGCAGTTTTCTTCGACATTGCGAAAGCATTCGATAAAGTCTGGCACAACGGCTTATTATACAAGCTGTACCAACTCGGCGTGCCGGATCGTCTCGTACTCATCTTACGGGACTATCTATCGAATCGCGTATTCCGCTATCGCATTGAAGGAGCACTTTCCTCTCCCCGCCCCATTCGTGCAGGAGTCCCTCAGGGCTCCGTGCTAGCTCCCCTCATGTTCACGCTATTCACTAGCGATATTCCAAACCCAGGTAGAAGGACGCATTTCGCTCTGTTCGCAGACGATACGGCCATCTACTTTAGGTCTAGATACCCCGACAATATCGCCCACACTCTCCAAGGCGCAGTCAATCGACTTGCTGCCTGGTTTCGAAAGTGGCGCATAGAAGTCAATCCCGAAAAAAGCCAAGCGGTTCTCTTCTCGAAACCGCGCACAAGGCTTAGAGACCCCCTCCCCCGACCTCTCACTATGTTCGGTAAGCAGATCCCTTGGGAGAAGCGAGCCAAATACCTAGGTGTTATCCTCGACCACCATCTCACTTTCGCTGAGCACATAAAGAAGGTTCGTTCGCGAGCCGCTTTCGCTCTCGGTAGGCTCCATTCCGTCCTAAACGCACGCAGCAAGATGTCACTTAAGTGCAAATTGCGAATCTACACAGCGTGTATTCGTCCCATCATGACCTATGCGGGTGCCGTCTTTGCTCATGCAAAACCCCATCATATCCATAGGTTGCAAACGCTCCAAAACCGATTCCTCCGTAGGGCCACAGGCTCCCCCTGGTATGTTAGGAACGAGAGTCTCCATCTCGACCTTAGAATTCCCACGATCCACCAATTTCTAAAACGCCTTGCAAAGCGTTACTTCGATTCCGCGGTCAAACATCGCAACCCTCTGGTTGTCGAGGCCGCCAGCTATGTCCCAAGTAGGATTAGCCGTACCCGCCGACCTAGGCACATTCTCACCGACCCTGATGACCCCATAACCCTCCTTCAGGAGAGCAATAGGGCTACTAGTACTCTACACAGATACAGACGCCTCCCGTCATTCCGACCTCGCCGTCGAGGTCCTTTGCGATCGCGTCCGCGCCCCCGAGTAAATGATACTCCTCCCCGACCCTTGCTCGATAACGAGGTGCCAGCAGTGGTTTCAGCTGTGCACGTAGCTTTAAATTCCCCGATTAATAATAATGATCAAAACTTTGATCCAGCCCGTCCCATCTTTGATGTCCTCCCTCCGGTGACGCCCTAAGCCGAGGCTCGTACCCCACAGGGGGTGCCCTTAGCGAGCGTTCACCTAGCTTTTTAGCTTAGTTTTGTATGCCCCTGGCTGGAGGCTTTGAGTGTAGCAGCTTAAGGCAACCACAGGATTGACCGGTTAAGTAGTCATGACCTCAGAGGTCAGCTACGAGATGCCCTACAGAAAAAAAAAAAAAAAAAAAAAAAAAAAAAAAAAAAAAAAAAAAAATCAACCAACCGACTGCGGCTATCGTAACTTAACCTTGGATCGGCCCGTGCGGCTGTTATAATTAAGCCACGAATCTTTGAGGAATACCACCACATAATAATATCTTACTATTAATAAAGGAGAACATACAGCGCTAACTATCCGATATTGAATTACAGCAAAGGTAGTTAAGACCGAATGGCGACTGAGCGAACTTAGTCGGGCCAATTCTCCAGAGAGTATGTTATTGCTAAGCATTTAGCTAGTTTGGTGCTGGTATTACTACACCATACTTCGTTAAACGATGTTGGATGGACTTGTTATGTCGTCTATATTGGGTATTTAAGAAATATTTTCACAGTATTCTGTTTATTATTATCGCTAGCTTCTGCTCTTGTCTTGTTCCCATGACCTACCAAGTCGCTTTATTGGTGAAATAAACAAAGATGGACAATAATACTGAGCCTTTGTCACCTATTGGTGAAACAAACAAAGATGGACAATAATACTGAGCCTTTGTCACCTATTGGTGAAACAAACAAAGATGGACAATACTGAGCCTTTGTCACCTATTGGTGAAACAAACAAAGATGGACATTAATACCGAGCCTTTGTCACCTATCGGTGAAACAAATACAGATGGATAATAATACTGAGCCTTTGTCACCTATTGGTGAAACAAACAAAGATGGACAATAATACCGAGCCTTTGTCACCTATTGGTGAAACAAACATAGATGGATAATAATACTGAACCTTTGTCACCTATTGGTGAAACAAACAAAGATGGACAATAATACTGAGCCTTTGTCAGCTATTGGTGAAACAAACAAAGATGGACAATACTGAGCCTTTGTCACCTATTGGTGAAACAAATAAAGATGGACATTAATACCGAGCCTTTGTCACCTATCGGTGAAACAAACATAGATGGATAATAATACTGAGCCTTTGTCACCTATTGGTGAAACAAACAAAGATGGACAATAATACCGAGCCTTTGTCACCTATTGGTGAAACAAACATAGATGGATAATAATACTGAACCTTTGTCACCTATTGGTGA
This sequence comes from Omphaloscelis lunosa, assembly GCA_916610215.1. Lineage (NCBI taxonomy): Eukaryota > Metazoa > Arthropoda > Insecta > Lepidoptera > Noctuidae > Omphaloscelis > Omphaloscelis lunosa. The sequence goes on from OU744255.1 coordinate 9,508,211, forward strand.
AACAAACAAAGATGGACAACACTGAGCCATTGTCACCTATTGGTGAAACAGCAACAAAGAATTGACTCTATTTCCGAAACTTCAAAATAATAATTAAGTTACTTGCGGTGTCTTTGTCTTTTAATCTTAGCTAAAAATTCATCAATGTTAATTTACCTCTAAGGTCTCTGCAGCAGGCATTAGACTATGAAACGCTGTTTAGTTGATTGCTCCTTTGTTAGTATGAACAGACACTAGAGGATCAATCTGTGAGATTAAATTTGCCTTGCAGATACCAAAAGTGCACTGTGGCAAACAAAAATCTTTTTGGATAGATCCATCGTTTATAGTGACTCTGTGTATCATACTCAAACTGAAAGCGTTTATTTCAATTAAACCAATTACAGGCACTTTTGAACTGTCAAGGAGTGGAACGTAGGTACCTATGGAGAAGAAAATATTGGTAAATATGTGAGAACAATGTAGAAAGATGTGCACGATAAATACGTCAGTAATAAACAGATTAAAAAAAAAAACAATTCGAAATTTAAAATCAATTAATATAATCCATGGTGACCAGTTCCTACTGACGGTGGTGCCAGTTCACGAACATGACGTATGGATCAGCACCTATGATAAAAGGTGTTATAATAAATTAAATCATCTAAGTGCATCCAAAACTATGATAACAATCTGTTATTCACTGCCTCTTCAACCACTCAATAGAACAAATGAGCAGCCAGCTGCCTCGTTGGTCTCATGGTCGCAAGCGCGATTGCTGAGCATGGGGGTCCTGGGTTCGATTACCGGGTCAGACAAAGAGTTATTGGGTTTTCCATTAGAAATTGCTTAGTAACAGCCCGGAGTTTGAAAGTTGGCGGTGTGATGCTCATGCCTCTGAAAGCACGTTAAACCGTTGGTCCTGCGCCTGATATCTCTCTGGTCGTGTTGAATTGCCGTCCCATCGGACTATGAGAGTGAGGGCAGAGAGAGTGCATCTGTGTCTGCGCACACACTTGTGCACTATAATATCTCTCCCGCGCCAAAGGCAAGTCTCCGTTGAGATTGGCCACTATGGTCAAAATACAATCTGGAGATATATAAAGCAAATGAACTTTAATTACTTTTGTCTAGTTCATATTTCATCGTGGCGCGCCATAATTCATTCATATACTCATTTCAATGGATTCTCATTTACAAATTAACACATTGTTCAGTCACAATAGCTGTAATTTATTCTAGTTTAATATAAATTAAACTGAATTATAATCAGAACAAACGTTTAACAAAACTGAGCCTGAGTTTTATAGACGTTTTGGATACGGGCGCTTTCAACACGCAGTGAGCAAACGTTTGTTCTTTGTGAAGCATTTTGCATTGCCGTGAGGCATACCTACTCACTTTAGCACATAATATATTTTTTTAAACAGCTAAACTGATTTTGCTTACGTACAGTAGAACAGGCTATTTGATATACAGACAAATCTTTTCACTAAACTGCCAATATTCAATTTATTGTGTACGTTATACCTTTTTAAGCTGAACCAGGGAATCTTAAGGCTCGCGCTGTATCGCAACGCATTTCAAAAATCTTCCTACATCACTTTAGTACATTTTGTTTGAACCATCGCACACTACAGGCGGGCTACACCGGGCCGCATCACAACTCACTGAAGGACCTCACCAGGATTATTTTTGATTATCATTGCACTGGAGTGGAAACATTTTAAATACAAATTCGAAATTTAAATCTTTCTGAAACAATTACTGGTTTGCGGTGCGACCCGCCGCGGCTCCTAATGTGTTTTGGCGCATTTTTGCAATAGGAAAGAGAGTGATGTAAAAAAATTGATTCCTCAATATGCTCTAAGCTCAACACACTTAGTTATTTTTTTTAAGTAGTTGCATTTAGCTGCCTGTAGATATACCAAATGGCGTGTTCGACTGTACATTTAAATAAGGTACCTACCTAACTTTTTATCCAAGATCATTTTCTTAGGCGTGTAACCCCCACGTGTTACATTGGATGTCTCCGACTTTTCCTCATAATTTCCTTTTATTTTATCTAACATCTTTAACGTGATGTAGCCAGGAATTTATGAGCCTTTTACCTCCTCCGAAACGTTTCGCTTCTTGTGGTTTTTCTTCCGGATCATCTTGCCCCTTTTTCCCACATGGAAGCCATTCGCACGCTTTTACATTTTTTATGAAACAATCTAAAAGGTTGAGAACATTACGTGATGACCTGCTGGCAAGTAAAATGTTACCTTTGTATGATGGTTTTGTTTCTTGCTAGGCTTAGTGTGGGTTTGTTGACCTCGGTACAACCACAATGACTACTATAATTTTACTATAATTTTTATAAAGTACCTAGTCCTAGTCTGTAATTTTTTTCAAAATATTGACAAAGCAGGTTGCAAAATGTCGAACTTTTACCTATAATTATGTAGGTAAGTAATTACTTTATCTGTTGTGGTGACATGTTATGTAATAAATTAATTTGTAAGACACCGCTTTAAAAAATGATTACATAACTTTTTTCTGCCCATTTTCAAGTGCAGGCAGGTAATTAAAAGCAACGATACAATCAATTTAATTACAAACGAAAAGCAAAATAAATCACGAAATAGGCCCAAATTAATTAATATTAAGTACACCAATTAATTTCGATATAAGATCACAAAGGAAAAATAAAACGAAGGCGAACAATTTTTCACAACTTATGCCGTCGTGGCCTGTACATAATTTTGATATATTTACGGGTGGATCAGGCCCCATTCATTGTGGTTCTATTGTTAGTGAGATTGTTCGGGTATCATACCGGCAAATTGGATGTGCCAAGAACCAAGGATGGGGTATGACGGAGGCGGCATATTTACCGCTTATTCCTATTGGTATTTCTATGATTTACGAGTTCGACCTTAGCATTATGTTAGTGCTCTTCGAAATTGATTGAAGATGTGATCGGACTCAAAATATATTTAGGTTGAATTCTGATTTGATTTGACTTGATTTATGTTTTTACTTAAAGCGCTTTCTACTAGGCATCTTTTCCGTTGTTACTTGACTGTTATTTGTAGAATATAATAGTGTAAATGTTTTTTTTTTCTATATTTATATGATAAATCTTTATCACCGTAATACATGTCAGCCAGTAAACTTCATTGTTGGGTACTATTTTAACGTTAGCCACAGTAAACACACAAATTGAAATTACTGTTGATACAACGTTGAGCGAAAAGATTTTTACATCTAAAACTAGCTTACCATTGTTATTCTTAACTCCTCGTGATGATAAAATACATACGTCATAGATTAGGTAACAAACGAGTTTACTCTCACCCACATTTCCCCTATCGTAAAACCAATGATTTTAGTGAATGCGCCTCGGAAAATCAGATGGCTCATGGTTCGTGGGTGAAATTATCTCGCGTGCTCCTCCGGATTATATTTAATCCATTGTCATGGCGTTAATTAATTCAGGACTTATTCAGAATCGGTTGTACCTTTTCTGAAACTTGATACTGTACATCAGATAATACGAATTTAATAGACCGCTCTTTTTTTGTTGCTGACGTCATTTTGTACCTAATGCTCTAATTTGTATTACACTTTTGTAATAATGTTTTATATGATAATTTGTTAAAATAACACATAACTCTGTTACGATAAGTGTTATTTTAAGTGTCATTAAAAGTTGGTAACATAACGTCTGTTTCCCTGAATGGTTAGGCAGAGGTGTACCTTTATGTGAAGTGAGATTAAAGTGAAATGTCATTAGTGCCAATCCCTATCCCATCAAGTGGAATGACATCTCACTTCACTTACGTTGTCGCGGTGAAATGTTTACAGAATAAAAAGGCTGAACAAATTTTTGCACATACTATTTTATCACTCACAGTTCACAACTTTGTATAGGTATAATTAATTTTACATCACCGGAGAGCTTTTCCTATTATTGCATTGCAAATTAAGAAGTCTGTGTCATTGCAAATAAAATAAATTTCCTCAATCCGCTGTCATTTCACCTAATGCTAGGGTTTGACATTATTGACAGCTTACTCTAAGCTCACTTCAACTAACTTTTCACGGTGAGTTTTCTACAGAATCGATCGGCCAGTGTGGTACCTACAGTTTAAATTTCAGTCAGTCCTCGGATTTCTATCAGTTGCCCTTTGCACTTGGTGCAGACCGGACGCTCTCAATCAACTTGGAAGTATATAGAGTTGTTAATACTCTTTTAACTTAATGTAATTTATTTAAAAAATGGAAGGAAAGCCGCCCTAAGTGGCAGACACGACAGATAGGAAAATAGTTCAACAGCTCTATATAATTCACACGGAAATCAAAACAAAACAACAATAAAGTAAAAGAAAGAAAAAGTATTTATTGGGACTCGCACAGGACAACAGGAAAGGAAGTACTTAGTTCTGAATTCAAATTATTATGCACGATTAATCAAATAATTTATGGACATGGAAATTAGCATTCGGTTGTATTCGGAAATCCGATGATACCCGAGGACCATAAAGAAAATAGTTAGACTGTACCTACCTTCCTAACGAACGGATACGTGACGTTTATTGGAACACATTGGACACGCTGTTGGTAACTTGATAGATGGTGCAATATCGAAAATACCAACATTATATAACAAAGACGAATCACCTTAAAAACCTTCAAATTTTCAGTCATTTGTCACGGTTCTTCGACGTTGTTAGTAAAATCGTATTCTTTCGTTGAAATGAAAACATGTTGTTGAAAATCTGTTGTCGCACGGAACATGTTGAATATTTGATCTATGTTGGATCATATTTGTTTCTACGAATATTTTCCCAGTTTTATATGCTAAAGGCTAGGGCTTTTTTAGGGCTTATGGATAATGAATTTTAGCTTAGGATCTGAAATTTATTACCCATTCAACAAAATTGTTTGTCACAAATATCGCTTATCTACGAAACTCGTTGAATATAGAATGAAGAAAATCTTTTAGTAGCATCGTTACAGAAAATATTAAGTAATAACTTTAGCAAGCTATAACATTTTTCAAACGCATGTAGAACTTGGCAAACAATACTATAAATATTAAAATGTATGACTTAAGGGTCAAAGGTCAAAAGTACACTGGAATGAAGGTCACCTTTTGTGTGGAATCTTTTATAGCGTCATTAAGCAAATTGAACGGGTGTACTTTGCTAAATCTCATGATAAGAGAGAGTTAGATAGTACCTATGAGAAATCAGCTCTTAAATCTTGAAATAACTGGTGAGATTTATTCTCTAAATTATTAGTATAAAATGCTTCATGTGGATTACGTATAAATGAAGATAACAAACGGACTATAATTATGATAAAGCTGCTTTGGACGTTTTTTATGACTTGAAAAAAGATTGTATTGCAGAGGGCTTGAAACCGGTTTTTTAATACTGGTTAATATTATTCTTAAAATCGTTATAATACCATTAATCGATCGTTAATTACAAAAACGGTTTGGACTGAAGCTAAATAATTTCAGTTATCGGTTATTGCAGAGAATGGAATTTTAAAATGCCGCCGCCGTTTGTCAAATTACACACGCGTAGAACGAGAGCTTTGTAGGAGAGATGACGTAGAAGGCAGAACGCGTTTATACCGTTGAAACTCAAATTAACCGGTTAATTTCGTTCAACAATATCGAAATTGACAAAAAAAAACTATTTCTCCCACTAATCGGTTCAAATTCCGGTAACCGAAACCAAAATCGTAATCGTTTCTGGTTCGAAGTCAATGACCAAAACCGGTTTGTAAAATTAACTGGTTTAGTTAGCTCTGGTATTGTTTCTATAATCTATAATAAGACAATAATGTTCCCACTGCGGGGCACTAGCCAGTAACAGGATTTTATGACTCTGAACATGTAAACGGCCTCTTAACTTACTAAAATGCTTGTACCTTATACAATACGTAGTTCGAGTTAAATCATTTTATTTGGAAAAGATAGCACTCGAAATGTAGGTTGGAAAAATTCAGATAGAAGTTTCAGCCAACATTCAAATGAACATCGCTAATTGCAAACTGTTTGGGCTTTGCGAAAAAATCGGATGCTTGTTGAGTCATTTAAAAAATTCGCGAACAGTCTTCCTCTGGTTTCACTGCTACTCTAGATTATCGCGAAATATCGACTGCCTCGATTCTTTCATTTAATTTCCATCAGATTATTGCTCGGGAGCTTTTTCACTTCTTTTTTAGCCTAGAATTTACGGGACGATATAAGAGCCTTTTCTATGAAGGGATGCTTTATCATGTCTATTTTTAATGACGTTATGACACTAATTGGGAGCTTTAGGGCTCCCACAAACAAGCGCGACACGACGGCTGCGGTCGGATGTGATACTGTTAGATCAATTTTCATGAAGTTTTCAAAGAAGTTGTTCTACTAGAGTAGTGTCGCAGCTGTCTGTAGGGCTTTTAAAATGTAATATTTCATTTCCGAACGCCAAATATTTCCTTATTTAAAAACGTTTAAAATCTAGTCGGAGAAAGGTTTTGCAGTGGCAACCGCATACCGGACGACGTAGAGTTGGAAGGAACCCCCACAAGGTGGACCGATGACCTAGCGAAGGCCGCAGGAATCCGCTGCATGCGAGAAACACAGAATCGGTTAAAGTGGCGGTCATGGGGTAGGCCCATGTCTAGCAGTAGACGTCTTTCAACTGAAATGATGGTGATAATGAAAATATAGTCGCAATTTCATCTCAACTACAATCAATGTCAAAAATTTGAGGTATATTTGACAGATATACTCCGATCTCTTTCGGGCCTGAGTAGTCATATTACACTGTTCTTCTGTGAGTATTGTGTTGTAATACTTTTGAAAGTAGTTTAGTTTTGGGGCTTTGTCACAGGGTGATGCCATCATTCATCAGCTGTCGTTTGATTGCATTCTCCTTTATGCTTAAGTACTTGACTCTGGAGTCTTTGCTTCGAGAAGTATATTTGACAGATTGAGGCTGAGATTAGAATGTGAACGTTTTTTAAAATACGAGAATCACCCCGCTGATTTTAAGCATTACTTACGTAACAAGGGTGCTTTACTTCTAGTTAATGATCAAAGGAACATCGCTACCAAAGTTCCGAATAACTAATCTTTTCAACATTATTTTTGTACCAGCTTTTAACCACGGCTTTGCCCTCGTGGACGTCGACAATTATCCTACGGGAACGTACTACCGGGATCTTCTTCTTTTCATGTGGTTAGTGACTAACCTGGTGCCACAGTTTTAAAGCCACCCATGGGCCTCTGAGTTGGCTTCAAATGCCGTCGAGATATCGATGGCCCCACCGAATAAACGTGTAAGAGAAAAATGATAAATTTTCAGCAAAAAATAAAAACGTTTAAACTTCAATAACGCTCATTTCATTGTAAATAGGTATAAATAATGTATTATCGAATTATAGGTAAAAAAATAAACTATAGACTTGTATATTTACTTTTTTTTATACAACAACGAGTTTCAAGAAATTCATGAAAAACTATTTAATTTTTTTACTCTTGTGAAATTTGCATGACTAGGTCACAGTAATATGTCATGACACGTTTATTCGTGTAACGATACACAACGAATAAAACGCACTGTAATGTTATACTTTTATTCTCCGTAACTCAAGTTCATTTTGGAACCCAGCTATAACTTTTTACACGCTTGTTTACAGTACATTGTTCTGCTATTATATGATTGGAAAGATCGTATGCATTTATATTTGTGTTAATAAGATCAGTTTTCATTTATGTAATACATCTTTGTTAATGCATGGTATAATAATATAAATAATTTTGTAAAAGGTTGAAATAAAATACAGATGTATATAGAATTAAAAAATATAATTATGTATTTATCTACGTGAACACGAAGTACTAGTCTTCATGATAAAAAAAAAATGTAATATTAGAAACACTAATCCTCCTCCTCACTGTCATTGGACATCGAGATGGAGTTTTCCAATGGCAGTAGATTTTTATAAAAACTTTGATAATGGTTTGGTATTACTCCTGAATCACACAGACTTATCAAGTCCTTAAATAACGGAAGTGGTATAGATAACATTCCAGTGTACGCTAGTTTTAAGCTTTCAACATCTTCTGAAGGTTCTCCACGCCGCCTTCTTGAGTTAGTCCTTATCATGATTTGCACTTCTCGTAATTCGTCTTCCGAACTATACTTGAAGTAAATTGTATGAGGATGATCATGGGAGAAGTTTACTTCTTTTATTTTGCTCCAGTAAATTTTATCGCCGTTTGTGTCCTTTAACCAATTATTCCCTTTTATTAACTCTTTAAAATCCACAAAATCATTTTGTGTCATTTGTTTTACTTGGTACTTGTGCCCAGTAACTTTAGCATTTTCTATCAAGTCATACATTTGATCGGGAGTGTATATTGTATGTCTTTTTTTGAACGCTCGATAGCAGCATGCATAGAGTCACCCTCCGATTGGTTATGACCCTTCTCTAAAATCGATGAGTTATTTTGATGTTAAATTTCTTCGACGCTAGAAAGAATATGGCAAACACAAATCGGTTACAATTTTGCCCAGTGCATGAATCGGAGTAAAAAGATATATTTTTAATTAATAACTCAACGTGAACTTGGATAAATAACCACAGGCAACTCGCTATTTCTATCGCTCCCCTCTTCTCAATCTGAGAATGCCAAACGTAACAGTATCCATTTTTCTCTAAAATATTATAAACTGTAAAATTATATACAGGATACTTACGTTTATAATGAAATATTCCTACTTCACTTTGGGGGATACTTAACACTTTTTCGAGATCGAAACATGCTACAACACTGTCATTTCTATCAAATTTTTCTTACCAATTCCTTTTCTCTTAAATGCTTTTCATAATCAGCTTTTAATTGTTCTTTTCTTGTACTATCAGACGTTTTGTAAATCGAACATACTTCACATAAATATTTTTAGGTTTATGGAAGGAAATATTAAATTTGGTGTTAAATATAATTTCGTACTGGCTTTTAGTTGCTTTGCATGTTGTATTATACTGCGTGTTTGTGTCCATCCATTCTAAGTGCAGTCGATGGATTTCTGATATATTTAATGTTTCACAAAAGTATTCTTTCTGGCTATCTTTTCGAACGTTGTGTGTTTCAACTCTTTCGAAGATGTTTATATGGTCGGTTATGCTTTTCTCAGTCTCCTCTGACATCTTTCTTGGCCTATTTTTATGATTTCCTCTATTATCTTTCATATTATTATCACCCCCTAATTTCTCAATAGCTGTATAAACTACTTGCTGCGTAATAGACAAAGTATTAAAAACATGGTTTTACAAATTTTAATATTCAAATTAGTATCATCAGGAAGTAGGTATATTAATGTTTGAGTACGATTATTTTTACGTTCTACTGTAATTTTTTTAACGTGTTTTTTCTTTACGTAACAATTAATGATTCCCATTGTCTTTCATGGTCGGCGATATCCCAAAATTTCTTAAAGATGTTTGTTCTTCCTCATATCTTCATTTATCTTTTCATAACATTTCAATTTGCAGCTACAAGGTGATCCAATAGATTCTCTGGATTTTTTTGTTAGTTCTGCTACATTCATAGCTCTGACCAGAATTTTTTAGTGGACTTCCATTTTGTGGGATAAAATATTACTAATAAAATTTGCATACATTTCTACACGAATAAACGTGTAAGAAGACATTACCCAAATTTGAAAACAATCAGAAATCTTCTCAAACGTCTGTAGGTTTTAACATGTTTATTCTTGTGTACTTGGCGACTGAAAAAGTATCTAATAAAAGCATAAACTATTATTCCTGTATTTTTTAAATTAATTATTTCCCTAGAATAAAGAAATTTTCTATTATAATAGGCGTGTTTTGAGTCTAAAATTCATAAAAAAAATAAGTAGGTGCAAGATAGGGAAAAGAAACGAAAAATGAAAAAAAAAAAAATCGTGTAAGAACTCTTGCACGTTTATTCGGTGGGGCCATCGATATATCTCTCAGGCATGCCGGTTTCCTCACGATGTTTTCCTTCACCGTTTTTGAAGCAAGTGATAATTATAAATAAGCCCATAATTCCGAAAAGTCAGAGGTACTACTGAGATAAAAAGTATTCTTTGTCCTAACCCAAGTGGGGGTGCCCATGTTCCAAACATCCAAATCCGTTCAACCGTTTTAGCGTGAAAGCGTAACAAACAAACAAACCCACTTTCGCATGTATAATATTAGTTAGAATAATAGTAAGTGGCTCTGACGATGATTGTTGAAGGTGTCGGAAAAAATCATGCCAACCGGTAGCTTTACTAGCGTGCACTCGCCGCGTAAATCAATAGAGTTATATGAAAAGAAAGTTTTACGGAATTAATACATTCTTTACCTGGATTAACACACAGGGTACTGTTGATCCCGGTAGAATGTTACCGAGGGATATTTCCGACATCCGCGCGGGCGAAGCCAAAGGCGAAAGCTAGTTTTTTACTTAATTTGGTAAAAGTTATAGAATACTGCAATATAAATAAACAAAAATAATGCAAAAAATCGGAGTCTCACGGTGTATGCTAATGTGCAAGCTGTTACCACAGCGTGCATCGTTATTCATTCAAAAACGCGTGGCAAAAACCTATGGCCTGAATTGTGCTTTTGAGCACAAAAAGATGCATAAAGTTACTGTTACAAATGCTAAATCTGTTGTGTTTCGAAGCTTTTTGAATGTCAAAGCATACTATTCCCTAAAAAAAATCTTGAGTGAAAAAAAAAATTAAGTTAGACTGTTTATAATGTTTAAAAATAAGAATTGCGTTTGGTTTTGTGTTGTTTTTGTTCTGTTTGTTACAGTTTAGTGGATTAATTTATAATTTTGTAACTTTTGCACGTTTACTGGTAAAATATGGCTGAACCTAGTTATTCCTTATATCATTATGTACTGTATCCATATTTACAAACTAAAAAATATTTGTGTTTATCTTCGTGCAGAAATGTATTGTAAATTCTATAGGTATGTGTTTTCCCTTAATAGGAGATTTTTTTTAAATGCATCGACATCTAGTGTGTCTAACCAAATAAAAATAACAATCTACACATAGTAGTCAGGAAAATTAAATCGACTACCAACGTATATAATTTAGTTTTCTTTTTATTCTGGTCACGGCAAACCTGACATAAAGTGTCAATTTACTTAATAATTCATTTACCATCACCCTGATATTTCCCCAAGAGTTAGGCATAGGCGTATTTTCTTATTTCGCTGGTAATGTTTAAGTTCCTATGTCGTATGTGTTACGATTATGTTATGACGTGCAGCTGTCGACTATTTCTGTTATATTCTTGTGATTATTTATGTAGACCTATTTTATTAAATTCTTCTAATTAATCTTATCTTGCACATGTTTCTGTGACAAATAAACCTATTTTTCTTTCTTGCTTTCTTCTTTATTTCCTATAAATGACGAATCGAACCTTAAATGCATCTATTAAATTGCTTTAGGCAGATTTACCCGTTTCATTGTTTATTCACAAAACTTCAGTTGCAAGTACAACTGTTGCGGCCAGAACAGAGCGTTCCAAGAAGCAGCAAGGTAACCAATACTACTGTTGCAGACAACAGTAGTATTTGTTGCCTTGCTGCGTACAGACACAACAATAGTTAACAGTAGATTGTTAATTATTGTTGTTTTCCGTTTGACGGCAACGGTGAGAACCAAGTTACTGGCGTATTGCTTCGGATACCTAAGAAAGCGGTGAAATGTCACATAATAACGGTGGTCTAATTACAGAGCGTTTTTGACACCTTAATGTCAAATACCGGTGAAAATTACAGATTTTTATGACGGCCTTTATAATATGACGGAACCGGTTTCCTAGGAGACCAAAGCTTTAGGAACTTTTCATTTAGGAACATTTTTGTTTCAAGGAAGTCACCAGCTTCCTGTTTCACTTGTGCATTCATTTTGTCATTCAGATAACACACGCCATTGAGGTCGATCGCGCTGTTGGAGAATATCGCCGCAGCACCAACCGACGCGTCTACTAACGGCTCGCTCTGATGAAAATATATCAAAGATAAGATTGTATTGAGGCTATAAATTCGGTGTATAATACATATCATAAAACATAAATTCTTTGTGTACAATTATTTACACTTACAACTATATCCATAAAAAAAGGTCTAGGAAGAGGGTGCGTGAGCGGTCTCTGTGGAAGGGAAGAGGGGATAGCCTATATGCCAAAATAATATTATTTTCACTATCATCAGCCTATCTCAAAGCGATCATGCGAAACCTAACTAAAAGCGATCATCGCGCGGATATGTCACTTTTTGTTCAGTAAACTGTAACGCGTGGTCGCGCCGACAGAGGACGCCTTCTGTTTTTCCGAACAAAGAGTGAATATGAAATTGATAATCGCTTATTCGCGCGTTCCTCGCTTTTGGTTAGGACGCGGGGTACTGCTGGCCATAGGAGTCTCCAGTTACACGTGATTTAACTCCATCCATACCTACTCTTAAATAGCTGCTACCAGCCAGCCTGCAAATATCGTCGCTCCACCTAGTCTGAGGACGTCATTGCCCTACGCTTCCCGTTTCGCGGTCACTACTCAAGAACACCTCTACTCCAACGGTCGTAACTGAAATTTAGTAATAGGGTTGAGTTTGGCACTCTTCGGGTATGAACCCTTTAACAGACAAAAAAAAATACTCGTTAATCACGTACTGAAGTAAAGTAAACTTTAATATTGGTTAACTTTCGTTAATGTATGTGTTGTAATAATTATATCACGTGTGTGAAAATTCAGATAATTCGGTATTTCGGGAAGTTTGTAAATGAAAATTGAACTGAAAGATTCCATTACTCTGAATGCAAATTTTTAATTCAAAATTTTAATTTAAAAAATCCAGAACTTCGTATGTCTCATTGAAACATTCTTCTTAAAACACAGAAACAGGAGGGACTTACGACTGTATAATACTTATTACACGTTTAAATAAAGGTAATTGTGGCAATAGCGATTTCAGATTCGCGATGATAAGTAAAAAATTGGGGGGCTGTAAAAAAAAATATTCTCAAAGTGAACAGTGGGCAAAATAGGTCACTCACTCCAGTGCCAATAGGGTATTTAAATATAAATGTGTAATACACACATCAAAAGTGTCTAGGGATCAAGTATTTTTATGCGGATTTCTTGAGATTGAGATGTGGCTTTGTAATAAATTTATGATTATATAAATTTATATGGATCCTTTTTGGTGCATTTCATAATTTGAAACAGGAACTGTTAATCAAATTCGAGTAAAAGATGAAAATCAGCTGTCAATATTTTCCCTATAAAAACATACAATACAACGCATTGAAGACATTATTAGTGCTACTGTTTCCCTACTACTGATTAAAACCAACGTTATTATGGAGCGGCGACGTCATTTAAGCAGGGAAGAAATGCTCAGAGCCGTGGGAATGATAGAAGCTGGTTCCCGGCAACGTACTGTGGCTTTAGCTCTGAATACAAGTCAGAGTGTTATCAGTCGACTTTGGACACGTTACCGAAGCACTGGTACCGTGGCTGAGCGCCATGGAGGACGGTATCGCTGCACCACACGGAGACAAGACCGATACATTCAAATCTTAACTCGAAGAGCTCCAACAATAACCGCCATGATGTTAGCCGTGAGGCTTCATCACTCTTCAGGGAACTTAATTAGCGACCAAACAGTCAGAAACCGCTTGCATGAAGTGAACCTTCATTCCCGAAGACCGCTACGGGTACCACCTATAGCAATGCACAATCGTAGGATTCGATATCAATGGGCTCTTGAACACAGAAATTGGGCAGAAGAACAATGGCGTTTCGTGTGCTTTTCTGATGAGTCTCGTTTTGGTATGAGACCGGATACAAGACGTATACGACACTGGAGAACCCCTGGACGCCAACAGCGATTAAAATCCTGCCAGGAAGTCCATCCTTATAGTGGTGGAACCATCATGGTATGGGCGGGTATTTGGATCGGCGGAAGAACTGAGTTGATTTGGATCAGAGGCAACCTCAACGCTCAAATTTATGCTGAGACGATTGTATCTGACGTCATCGTTCCTCTACAAGTGCAAATCGGTCCCTTATTTCAGTTAATGCATGATAATGCACGACCGCACACCGCAAGAGTTGTAAGACAGACTCGCGCCGCAGCTAACATCAATGTCCTGCTCTGGCCTGCTCAGTCGCCAGACTTGAACCCGATTGAAACATGATCTACACCAATTATTGATATCTTTGTTCATATACGGCCATAAATACCTTTGGGTTATCATTTTTCTCGTAGTTCTTTTTCCTGGATGGCTCATACCATGAATGGTATCGAAAATTTGTTTGCGAAAATGCTTTGGTAAGTAGGGGCGGCTTTTTCCAGTAGACGTGTCGCAGGTGATGTTTATTGTGGAACCCGGAAGCGTAATGTTTTTGAATTTTAATCTTTTATTGTCACGTAATTTACTAAGTTCATTATCTGTTGATTGACATTTTTCCAATTCAGCGTAATCGATAGGTGATGGCACGTATATTTCCTCTATTCGAGATAAGGCATCGGCGGTAATATTGTCACGTCCGCTTATGTGTTGGATGTTGGTACTGTACTGTGAAATGAAATCTAACTGCCGGACCCGTCGCGGTGTATCGTTTGATGATGGTTTTTGGGAGAATGCGTATGTCAAAGGTCGGTGATCCGTAAATATTGTAAATTCTCTTCCCTCGATTAATCTGTGAAAATGTTTGACGGCCATGTAAATTCCCAACAGCTCTCTGTCAAACGTAGAATATTTTTGTTGAGTTTCGCTCAATTTTTGTGAAAAAAAACCTAATGGTTCCCAATTGCGTCCGGATTTTTGTTGTAAAACTCCACCAACGCAAGTAGCACTAGCGTCGGTCATGAGCGCTAGTGATGCGTTGCGGGAAGGATGCGCTGTTAATACCGCGTTTTTCAAGCTTTCCTTGCATTTTTCGTAAGCTTGGTCTGCTTCCGTTGTCCAAGGAACAGGTGAATTATCGTTCTTTTTTGAACCATGTAGAAATTCGTTTAAAACTCTTTGATTTTCCGCTGCGCGTGGAATATTACTTCTGTAGAAATTGACCATGCCCAAAAATCTTCTTAATTCTTGAATCGTTTTCGGTTTGGGAAATTCCATGATTGCTTTGTAATTTTCCTCGGTAGGTTGTATTCCTTGGCTCGTTATATGATAACCTAAGAAATCTATTTCCCTTCTGTGAAATTCGCATTTTTCGAGATTAATGGTTATTCCATTCTCGTGTAAACGTTTGAAAACCGTTTCTAAATGCTGATAATGCAAATCTTCGCTGTCCGATGCGATGAGACAGTCGTCTACATATATAAATACGAAATTTAAATCTCTAAATAAGGAATCCATGAATCGTTGAAATGTTTGTGCCGCATTGCGTAATCCGAAAGGCATTCTTAAGTACTCAAAAAGTCCGAAAGGTGTGATGATGGCTGTTTTCTCTATATCCTTAACAGGAATACAGTGGTATGCTTTGCGTATATCTATCTTGCTTAGTATCTTCTTATTTTCTAATATGTATGTAAAGTCAGTTAATCTTGGTAGTGGGTATTTGTCCGGAACTGTCGTGCTATTGAGCATTCGATAGTCTCCGCACGGTCTCCATTCGCCATTTTTCTTTTTAACCATATGCAATGGGCTTGCCCATGGGCTATCTGACGGTCGGCAAATTCCGAGTTCTATCATACTTTGAAATTCCTTTTTGGCTATGTCGTATTTTTCTGGAGGTAATGGTCTTGCCCGAGCTGCGACGGGTGGTCCTATAGTGATAATGTGGTGTTCAATCTTATGTTTGGGCGCATTGCGTAGAGAGGACTCTTTCGTGATGTCTTCGTACTTGTTTAAAAGTTGCGTAATACGTGGATTCGTTCCCACTGCGATAGTACGAATTGCTTGTTGTGCCGCTTTTTCTGAAGTTACATGCGTTGTCAGCTCTGTAACTTTGTCGATAAGTTTGCGACCAGCTATGTCGACTAATAGTTTATAGTGCTCTAGAAAATCTGCTCCAATTATTGGTTGTGTAACATCGGCGATTATAAAATTCCATTTATAACATCGTCGTAGTCCTAAATTCAAGGTAAGCGTCTTCTTGCCGTAAGTCCTAATTTTAGTCCCATTTGCAGCGTATAGTGTGTATTGTTCATTTTGAAAAATTGAATATCTCTGTTGCTTGCTAATGACTGAGATATTTGCGCCCGTGTCAATCAAAAACTTCATACCACTTTTTCGGTCGGTAATGGTGAGGCGATTGGATGGGTGGATTGCACAGAGTTTCGCCGTTGTCTGTGCTCTTATTCGTTTCCCTGGTTCCGTACGTAAGTCATTGGTTTCCAACCGCATGGCTTAATGCAGTTCCTTGCATATTTTCCGAATCTTCCGTGGTAGTAACAAAATCGATTTGCCCCTCTATAGTTTGTTCTCGGCCTCATAATCGGGAATTGTTGACGTTCCTTGAAATGATCGTGCGTGTTGGGTCGATAGCCATATCGACCTTGCTGAATTGCGTCAATATCTATCTGTAATTTTGCTAGCTGGGTTAAAATGCATGCTGTATTGTTGTCGTTTGAAGTGTCGTTGCTAACAGCTGATATTTCGGTTACTTTTGAATTCATTATTATTTTGTCTGCAATTAGGCTCAGTTTGTCAATTTCCATGTCTTCCGTAACTGCTAGAACCGTAGTAACTGATGTTGGTAAAAGCCTGAACCATAGTAGTTTAATTGTTTCGTCACTGATTTTTCCTCTCCCGAGGACTCGCATTTGACGTAATAACTGCGAAGGTTTTTGATCACCGAGTTCTGTCTCTGATATTAATTTTTGAAACTGCCGCTGTTCTGTTTCTTCGTAACAATCAATTAAACGTTCCTTGATGTTTTTGTATTTATCTGTAGTCGGTGGCGAAGTAATTAGGTCACTAACCTGTAGTATTTCTTCCTTGGATAACTTTGCTATTACCGTACAGTATTTGTATTCGTCTCCTTGCTTCTGTGGTGCTAATATGGCTTCTAGTTGCGTGAACCATAATCTGGGTTGGTCTTTCCAAAATTCCGGAATGCGGGATAAAACCGAGGTGCCAGCAGCTACTTCAAGTGTTCCTTGCTGATTTATGTTCGCCTTGCACGGTGGTTGCGCCATGTTTCTTGCTGCGTATTCGTTCGTCGGGGTCACCAATTTGCCAAACTTCTTGGCAGTATATGGTTAGGTATAAATGAGACCAAAGATGTAGTATAGTCTGGTTATAATTATCCAAAGGTGCATCTTATATACTAACGACTACGTGTTGATAGAAACATTTAATAGATATTGAACGTGCGATAAAGAACATAAGATTGCGATGTAGATTGTAGATACAGCACAAAGATATTGTACTGTAACAAGCATGCATGGGATATGCTACAGAGAAGAGCTCTGCCGAATATGGAGGGTATCCAGTCGCAAGAAGACCTTTTTTTGTTGTTGCAACGAACATGGGCGGCCATTCCACAGCGTGATTTGGATGAACTCATTTTGAGTATGCCAAACCGATGTTCTTGTGTTGTTAGTGTTCGCGGTAGAAACACGGATTATTAATTGTTTAAGTTACCCAATAAAATTTTAAAGAAAACTGTTATTTCAGTCTTTTTTTCGAACTTTAATGTTAGTGGTTCAAATGTCAAAAATCCCTTTATTAGGAAAATGGCAAATTTCTTTATTAATGCAAAGGTGACTTGGTTTATCGTTACTGTGACAAACGAAAACACTTTATTTGATGAATCCTTAAAGAAAATTTTAATTAATATCAATCAGGAGAAAAGTTATTGCAAAAATATATGTTGATCCCTAGACACTTTTGATGTGTGTATTTAATATTTTGCGAAAAGTAAAGAAAGACGAGAAGAACATTTTGTCTGCTTTTAGTTTTGACCACAGAGTAGTGTACTAATAGAGTGATACTAAAGATACATTAAACACTTTAGACTGCCTAAAACAAAACTCACCCAATCACTAAAGTAAACTGGAGGGATTAAGTCTTGTTATTCAAATATCGACCATTTGAAAAATAATGCGAAATTGCATAGGTTTGATTGCCACAGAGACACGTGCATACATAAAAGACAAGAGTAAACGAAAACAACAAAAAGTACATAATAAATCATGAGCGTAAAATAGAAATTAGTCGGCAGCTGCACGACATGACTGTGACAAGAAGGCTTCCACTCAGCATGATGCAGTGATTATAATTATGTTACGGAAATGCTGATGCTCGAATAAACATGCATAAGTCACCGGGGACTTAAAACATAACTGGCGATATATGGGTGAACCTGCTACAAGGACACCTCTGCCCAACCCTTCGGGGAAACAAGGCGTGATGTTATGTTTGTGAAGTCACCGGATATCACTTTCACACTGCCATACGCACTACATTCGTTTATGTCTCTGTATTGCTTAGTAGCTAATGTTATTTTAATATTTTTCCTACTTTATAGGCGTAGTGTGGTAGCTGTCAATTTTTTTCCGTCGTATGTTGTGTTATCAAATTACAAGCCTTTCCAAGTATCACAACTGAAACAAGTACTCTTACTGATATCAGGCACAAATATGCTATGGATATTAAAAATATTGCTACGAATCTGAAAATAAAATGGATTAAGTACTTCAATATTCTATAGCTGGCAGGGACATCGACGCGAAAACTGTTACCATGGATTCAGTACATGATTCTGAACCCCACTGCGCTTAATTTTTTCGTCGGTTATTTAAAAAAAAGTCTACTGTTTCATAGAAAAGTGTAATCATTACGCGTTCAAAATGTACTGAATTCATGGTAACAGTTTTCGCGTCAAAGTCCTTGCCACCCTGTATAATTTCAAACAATTTTAATTTATTTAGGCTTCGAAATAAACAAAACAATAACAGAACTTAATGAAATATAATTATTAAAGTTACCAACTGGCACTACCTTTGGAATCCATTCTGTCTGTCAAGTACTTATTAGTCGGACAAAACCAAATTCGGACCTCAGTGCGTCATTGGACAAATTTAATACCTTTTCCAGATAAATTTTGTAGACCCTGCCCGGATTGCTCGACCCTTGTTAAGGATAGTTGACCAGTGAATGCAGAGCAAATCAGAAAATGTAGTATGATGTCTGCGGTTTAAGGATCCTTCAGAATGTTGAAATTTGATTTAAAGGACATTTAAATATGTTATGTACATATATTATGTATTTGTCAAAATATGATATCACTAGTAATTTTTTTTTGTAATTTTTCATTTATTTTTACTATTATCTACTATTTACTATTTATATTATGTATTTGTCATACATAATATATTACTTATAACAAAATGAATTTAACAAGGCTGATGTGAAGGGAAAAGCCGGTCGGGGACGCCCTAGAAGGACATATACTGAACTTATTGTTGATGTTCTTCAGAAAGGCCAGGTGCGTAGTACTCGCAATCGGCGGGCGTGTATGACCAGATGTATGAACGTAAACGAGACAAAAGGAGTATGCAAGGATCGTGGCAGATGGCATTCTGTAGTTTCTGCCTACCCCCATGGGAAGAAGGCGTGAGTTTATGTACGTATGTAATATTTTACTTGTGTGTAATAATTATAGCTCATTTATAGATTTATCACCGATTTTCAAGAAACCTTAATTAAGGAACCTGTAACTCCCTAACCTGTCACTGAACACGAAGGAGAAAATAGAAACACTTCAACACTACAAGTATGTTTTCAAAAATTAATATTGTATTATACAGGGTGCACCATTATCATCGCTATACCATCATACACGTACATTGCTCTGTACCTATCGCTCGATTTTGGGGAATTTCCATATTTTTCATTTTCATTATTATTTTTTCTACTTGCGATATTTTTAATCTTTTTTAAATACATTCGTTCCACACCACAAATCCTAAGTCCACACTCACCAGCAAACAACCAAAAAATCCAAATTTATAGCCGCCTACGCTTTAGGTAGACGTATATCCTAATTTAATGTTGAGCTGTCCAGCGGGTACCTCCACAACGACATACTCGAACAAGTTGCAAAGCCTGCTGACGCGACGTGAACGTGTTAAAGGACTTTACGCTGAAAAACGTGGTGACTGGAGTGGACTCGGGACGTAGAACGACCATTGTTTTCCGAATCGTGACGCCTGTCTATTCAAACTTCCGTGTTTTTAGCCGAATAAGGCTGGATTCAAAGGTAGGGCTTTGTGGGTTCATGAGAAAGGACCGTTCCTTGTGTCGTCGCAGAGATGCTCCTCTCTTTTGACAAAGAACTATTTTATTTGGTGACTGTGTGTATCCACAAGTTAGTGGAGGTTATGTCTCACAGTTGATACATAATGATGATGATTTTATGCCGAATAGGTGAAGGAAAACATCGTGAGGAAACTGGCTTACCTGAGAGATCGACGGCATGTGAAGGCAAGTCAAAGGCGGTATAAAAAATCTTCAATAACCACACGAAAAGAAAGAAGCCCGAGTAGGTATTCTTTTTCAACTCGGCGTATCGCAGTCCACTGTTGGACATAGGCTTCTATGGGTATTATTTTTACCAAGGCCAAAAACAGTTTTCAGCATCTCACAGATTAAAGGTATCTGAAATCCTTATTTTTATAAATACCTGCCGATTTGAACTAATGAAGTGTCTTATGTGTGTGACAGATCTATCTCACCATAGTATTAATATCTCACATGACATATAATATGTCTGGAGCTAGACCAGCAGACTTAGAGCATGACATGAAATTTCACATCATTCCGTTAAATTTTTCCATACCATAGTGTTAGTTTATTCCTCTTTTACAACGCAGTTAATAGGCTTAATTAAGTTAAAGGTTGTCCTCGAGATAACAACGTGGTGACTCAAGTTGAGGGGACTTGGGACGTGGAACGGCCATTGTTTTACGAATGTCACCTGTCCATTCAAAATTGCGTTGCATTTATCCGACTGCGGCGAGGTGGAGTGTCGGTATGCAGTGTTGTGTGTGTTATTTTATATGTTTGCACCTATATTTTTTGTCTCAAGTACATACATGACTGAAAGCCAGTCACATGCGTGTCGGACCACGTACAATAAAGGGTTAACATTGTAGTTGAAAAACATGTTTTCCCATACATTTCAACTGCAAATTTAAGTTTGTACGCAGAATATTGAAAGATTTACCATGTTATTTTAATACCATAGACTTCTTATAGGTTTATCTATAAACATAGAACTGTGTAAAAAAAAATACCCAGTATTTTTTCAAAATTTTCGTAGTAGTTTCGGAGTTAGGGGGGGGGGGGGATAGGTAAATTTCTTAAATATTTTTAAAAGTATTTATTTTAAAATCATAAAAAATATATATTTGAGATCCTCGCAACATGCCTTTGCATTTGATATATCACACGGTACGGTTAGAAAAACTTTTTTTTTCAAATTTGCCCCCAAATGTGACCCCCATATTCAAAATTAATTTATTTACGTTACGTGTCCATATTTGGGTCACAGAAATACATATGCCTACCTTTCAACTTAATCGGTCCATTGCATTCGGAGCAAATTGGCTGTGACAGACGAATAGACAGATCCATTAGGGTTCCGTTTTTTCTTTTTGAGGTACTGAACCCTAAAAATGAGAAGGACAGAAAGCCTAAACATTTCTGTAAAATGATAAAATACTTAGCTAATTAAGAAAGCATAATAAGTCACCAAGCAAAATAACTACATAACATCACGCCAGTAATCTCCAAAAGGCAATACACCCACAAATAGTCAGTTATGTTTAAGTAATAGGGGACGAGTCTATTGCCGTCAACCAGGCTCAACTAACCTAACTAACCTTTTTGACCAAGCAGATAGCCCTTATCAAGTCTAAAAGCAACAAACCGTTACACATACCTAAGTTGGCCCTTTTGACTAAGCGAATATGATCCTTATCGAGTCTAATAACAAACAAGTACACCTCTGGTTCCCTAACACCTGGCTTTACAAGACCAGCCTCACAAAACAAACGGCCTTCTTAACACCACAATAATTTAATCAGCAGATGGTTTTATCTCCGTAGTCAGGGAAGTTGACTCCGCATTGTACTTATATCGCTTAATCTATATGCTCGGGCATGCAAGACCACGAACAAAGACCGTATACCTATTGTCTGCCGCACTGGATTCTTCACTTTGATATTATGAACACAAAATAGATAGATACAGAAGGTCAGTTTCATACATCGAGCGAACACAGGCGCACGCACACATAAAGTTCATTCAAATCTTTGTTTCAAATTGATGCTATTTCCACTTAAACGAATAACTTCATGTAAATTATGTTGATTTTAGAATGACTTTACCAGACTGCATTTTATGTGTGGGTATGCAAAGTTGTTTTTCCAAAAAATGCATATTTGTTTACATGTTTGGAAACATAATTGCGAACGCAGTTTAGATACATAAGTACGTTGATCTCAAACTATCTCAAAAATAAGTGTACTCACGAGAGCGCTTGCAGCTTGCACTCGCTGTACGTAGAGGCATATCTATATGTGCGTGAATTTTCACCCATTGGCCGTTTTTACACTGCGACGATAAAGACACTGACATATCGTCAGCTCGGATCAAAAGATGACTCAGCAGCTTATTGCGGTATGACACAGCAGTCTCGAATAGTGTGTTGCCCCAGCAAAAGCTTACATCGACGCGCGATTCCAAAAGTGTAATAGTGTATTCGAGGTAATAATGACAGCAGTGAATATGTGCACTACGGCATCTGCCAATATCGGCACGACAATCAATATTGGCGACGATATCGTTGACTACACCAACACAGTGTGAATGTAATTGTATGAAACTACCAGTCTGACGATATCGTGTCGTTATCATTAACGTCCAATGTGAAAACGGCCACTGTAGGAAGCCGACCTTCTGTATCTACCTATTTTTTGTTATGAAGCCACGTGCGCTGTATTTAAAGCTTAGCAACGTTGTTTATTACATTCTTGGTATTAAGAGTGGAAACAACTGAGGATCGCAGGATACGGCTGTAGAAGACGCAAGGGAAATTACATTTGATTAAGTTTAAAATGTGTCCAGTGTTCTTCTCGGGAACAGAATTAAACTTTCCTTAATCAGACGAAAATACTTACTTCTTTACAGTTGTTTGAAAAAGTTTATTCACTCAAAGGCGTAAAGATCTCTTTCATTCTGGGAAGTAACTAGCATTGTTAATTTTCAATTCTTATGTCCACTTTTCCTTTCAATGTTTCCATAAAATAGCTGTTTCTGATTAACGTGGAAAATTACTAGTCTAACATTAACAGAAGTTTAGATTACTTCTGTATATCTGTGTCATCTGTGTCTGTAAACCAAGTGATGGTTTTTCTTTACAGTAAGTTGAAGGTGTCAAATATTGAAAGTTTTGAATTCACATTGCTACTTGCCGGGTGCAACACGACACAATTTTCCGAAACGACATAAATATCTGATCTCCTAAAAACGCGCCGACAGCGTATCATGTGGGAGACAAAATGTAAATTATTATAATTTGTACATTTTCAGGTGAATTTTTGACCTCAGTAGGTATTGTCGAATCTTAAGCAAAAGGCATCCCTGCTGAACAACCTTATTGATAAACTGATGCAACGGACGATTGTAAATTCTGCTGTTTATTACTTACTCGGCTACAATAATTTCGATACTTTGGACGCAAATCGCATCAGATATTTTATTTCTTTTTAATTTCATTCAAATAGACACTTAAAGACTTGCTTTGTAATAAATGTTTTATAATTTCAACGACTATTTGAATGATACTTTGACATCCTAATTAAATTGTAATCTTTTAAAATTTGACATCTTACTCTTTGACATTCTGACATTAAAATGATACTTTGCCATCATAAATAAATTGTGTGTTTAGATATTATTTTTAACTGACATTCCTCAAATTGTAATTTTAATTCGTAATTATCCAATCAATAATGTTAATACTAACTTAATAATCTCTATCCTATAATAAATTTATGTAACTAATATTTGCACGCCACACTTGGCAGAATGTGATGATACCATTGACTTATCTTAAGACAATTATAATGTACATTATTAAGCGTTCAAAAGTGCATAGGCACGTTAAGAGTCGTATTGCTGTGAACACGCGGTATATTCCGTATATCTGTATGTGTAAACAACACGGCACACACACCACAGAGAACGCAGTTTTGCGCTTTACACACTGTCGTATCGTCGCGTACTTGCGCCGCTCTACCGAAACAAATATATATTTCCGTTGCTTTTGTTAGACAACACGCATCATGCGCTTGACCAATGGCCAGTTTATGGCATTGCTAAAATTCGAACCAATTTTACATGTGCAGATAGCAGAACGCGTTAAGCATTGGTCTGAGATACAAATTGGGTTAGGTTCCGATCCCGTAAAGCACAGTGCAGTTTTTGCAAATATTTATTATTTTTGTTTGCAATAATATTATATTTTAACTATTGCTGCCTTTTTTATTAATGCTGTTACGAGTATTGCAATAAAGGGTTTAGAATTAAAAATGCGTGATAACAAAATTTAAAAAAATATTTATTCGTTATATTTATTTTACTTATAGATAACATATTGCTACAATTATTTGGCATTACGTCAGCTGAATAAGATGTGAAATAGATGTCAAGAAACTTAGAAACAATTTTATTATTTTGACATATTTGTATTATGAAATGTTTTTAATTGATTTTTTCACCATAAATATTAGCTAGCTTATTATTAGTTAACTTTGATCATGGTCGAAGTAATTAAGCATTAAATAAGAATATAAGACTACTCAAAATGTAAAAAAAACTACTTACAAAATAGGTGATTTTAAGGTTAAGTATGGGCAGTATGTTTACATTATTTATTTTACATTTTATTTGGCTTTAGTAAATATTGGTTGGTATTGCGGTTATAGCTTAAGTATTCATTTTCTTTACGAAAAGAAGATTGAAACTAAACCTCAAATTTTAATCCTAAAATAATAATATAACTAAAATAATCTTAAACATTTTTGGTCTATCTGCGAGAAATACGACAAACTAACATATTGTAACGTGCTCAAAAAAATCGTTACCACAAATTCATGCAATAACGAATCTGTTGTTTATTAAGTTGGTACGGTAAATATTTTAAGGTTAAAATATAGCAGTGTCCCACTTGAAGTCTTAATATTATCGTGCGAAACTTAAACGTTATTGTTTATGCCTTTCTGTCAAAAACGGCTTCCTAGCTGGTCTTCAGAGTGCACAGCGAACGGTTCATAATGACGTGTTTAATAATTCAGCAAAATATCTCGTTTGTATGAAACCATTTGTTTCATATTCATCCATCATTTGACGTAGCTGCTGCTCGATAATAAGCCTCTTCCTCATACCTCTTAACCCTCACAGTATTTCTCTAGAACAAAGAATAACGTTGTATTCATTACACAAAATAACTATTTATCATTCACTAATCAAATTAAATCTCATAATGAATTTAAAATTTTAAAGGCTCTAGGCTCTATTCTATCAACAATACCTTTGATTAAGATTTATATTTAGTAAAATATGAAATATTTAAATGATAACACTCACACTTAGTCCGGTTTCATTAGATATTTGTGTAAATTACATTCACTTTTACGCAGCGCAATAATATTTGATCTCCCTTCAATATTTATATTTGACTGCATTTTGAAAACAATAACCACAACACCGCTAATACCTAAATACTCGTCACCAACCACCACCGAACCGAACCACGAACCAACAAAGTTTTATTTAGCGAATACGCGTAACGAACTGCGTCTGTCTACCCCACAGAAATCGAAATAATTTACTTAGTTTTCTGTGGTCTAACTGCTAAACCTTAATATTTATGTGAACAAGACGACCGAAACAAAAATCGAATGATTATTGAACTAGTCATTATTAAAAAATTGAAAAAACTATGAATAGTAATTATTAAAAATTGTAATTTTTTAATTATTACTATTCATAGTTTTTGTAAAAAAAAAGCAAACCACAGATGACATTTGAACCCTCGCTCGGCTCGCCATAATCGCACATACCAAAGCACGTTATCCACTGAGCTAGCATGCCATATACTGTATTGATAGAAATTATGAAGTACTATGAGTTGCAGACAAAGTGAGTGTTTGTGTGTCTATAGTATTGTAACATCTTATAGAAGAAGGTCGTAAGTCAAACCGAAGCGTCAGTCTATTGCTTTGTGCGATTGCCTATGGACTTTTGGTCGGTACTGTACCATATTCGAAATAAATGAATTGTGATATTGTGATTTTCGTCTGTTATATCAATTCAGTCAGATATACCAACACAAGTTAAATTACCATTATTAGAGTAATTACTTTTGTAAAGTTTATGATACCTACTTAGTTTCTCATTGTAACTTACAACTCCTAGTAATCTCTTCCTCCATTTGTTGCGTAAAACCGAAGGACTGTTATTGATTTATCCTTGTCAGCAACTGAGTAAACTATTCCAACTTGCAAAACGTCAGATAAACAGCTTAGTGGAACTGATTTACGTCACAACTATATTCCTTGTTTACATTTCGGCTTTTGTGGGTTATGCATAGATATACAGTGCTTGGATTCATATGAAAGCCAGATCCTTCTTTTAAAAGTAACACATAGTTTTTGTCAGTCAATAGTAGGAAAAAGCCTCATGGCAGTCGGTAGAAGATCCTGGCATTGCAACAAACCATTGGATATCTGTCATCTAAATAGAATTAACTGTAAAATGAAGGTGAAGGATTGGCTCACTTTTCTAGACTACCAGGAAACTGAAAATTTGCTGGATAGCATCACTGCCTAACTACGGTATATCGCACGCACCTGAAAACACACGTATCCCCAATCAATCAACTCACACACATACACACTCTCACACTACACTCACTCTTACACTACACTCACCCTTACATTACATTCACTTCTCCACACACATAATTATATTAAATAGGTAGGTATTACATAATAGTTGACTGCCTCGTTGGTCTAGTAGTCGCAACCACTTCTGCTGAGTATGAAGTCCTGGGTTCGATTCCCAGGTCGGGCAAGTGTTATTGGATTTTCCATCTGGAATTTCTCAATAGCAGCTCGGAGTCTGGATTTGTGCCCGGTTGATGGCAATAGGATCACCCCCTATTACATGGGACTTAAACATAACTGGCGAAATGTGGGTGAACTATAGGTACACCTCTGCTTAACCCTTCGGGGATGACAGGCGTGATGTTATGTTATGTGTTACATAATAGTTAAGTATTAATTATTTATTGTTTTTCCTAATATTACATTTATACAATAAGTTACGCTCCACAATGTGCTTGGCAGTAAGGAACGCTGAGATACAGGACACGTCCTAGTTTGGTTGTCAGAAGTTTCACAAATTCGAGCATGTACTTAGTCTGATTACTATAAGGACCTAAATTACTTAAGAAATTCATTGTTAACCTTTTTGAATTTAAAAAAAAAAACAAAAATTGGTGGCACTCCGGGAGTGCCGACAGAAGTGAAAACTTGAACAAGATCACCTAGGTGGAAGAAAAATACTTGTATAGAAAATTGGTCGGTAATCTAAATAAAGAGCACAATCGCGTTTACAAAAAAAAAAAAATACTTCCGAAACCTTTAAAGTGAAAATACTTGCATAGAACATTGATCCGTAACTTAATATAAATAAAGAGCACGATCGCGTTTACAAAAATGAGGTGTCGTCATGGTGTCGCGAAATCAATGGTTTAGTCCCATCTCAAAAATGCCCAACGCGCCTAAAGAAGTATTCACTTAAAAAAAAAAAACAATCAGGCCACGTTTTAAAACTTCGTGGAAAAAAATACTGCCTCACAAGACTTCACCTTGTAGTTATACAAGGTGAAGTCTTGTGAAGCATTATTTTTAGTCAAAAGAATATATTTTGAAGAGATTTTCTTTGCATGGGTTTGCTATCCCGTATGTCGGGTTTAAAAAACTTTTATTTCTCATTAGAACTTAAAACTAGTAGTTCGCTTATAATGAGTACATTAGTTAGGTCCTCTAGGGAGTTGGAGACATTATATTAGCATAGTCTATTTAATGTTATTTCAAAGGTTGTGGTGTATTGCCTTAATCTGCACTGTTACACGCTATAATATCCATTCAATTCAACGATCACAGTACACTGCTAGTCTGCTACAGCACCAAGTACAAGCTATGAGTAGAATTCGGTTGAAGGGACAAGTTGTGTGTCCAAGTCCCCTGACCGAGTTATATACGGTGTCCACGACACATGTTTAAGTTGCAGGTATTACAATATCCAGTTTCTTTAGCTAGTTTGTCGATCTGGCTGTACATTGCCATAGCTTTTATTTCTCCAGTCTTTTACAAGCATATAATGCCTAAATATATTTTGCACATTATATTGTTTTTCACAACTATGACGAAATTTGGTTGTTTCAAAGCCTAATTCTAATGTTAAAGTAATATTAAAAGCCTCAAACAATAACTTTTATGTTTTATTTAATTTCAGCATAATAAATTCAAAAGCAACGAATTCACCCGAACACTGAATGAAATCAAATGAATAAAGGCAAAAGTTTTAAAGTTATGCGGTCCCTAACACGAGGCTCTTGGGTGCATATGGTGCAGTTAACCGGGCGCATGCCGATAACGACTTCCATTATATCACTTACGTTTAATAAAGTCCGATGGTTTTTTTTTTTTGGTAGAAAGTGAAGTTCTTTATTAAGGTTATAGGGAGCTTTAACGATAGAATAGGTTGCAACATGAATCAGAAAGCAAAGCAAATAATTTAAAATATATACATAATTTAGAATCTATAGACTGGGATCAATTTACTGACAGAATAAATTACAATTAAAAGCCCTTTATGAATTTTGTGAATCGGAAAAATCGGGTAAACTGTTTTTTAAATATAGGTACAACAAATGTTTAACGGTTTAAAATTAGCCTTGCATTTTACAAATTTGTAGGCAATGATGTGTCAAAGCGTCAATAAGCACGCACGGGGTGACCCTATTTCCATTATAAGGTACAATTTTAACCCTGTTACCGAGAAACGTAACTGAGACTTCAATTACCCACCTGGAAATAGGGACTCAGGCTCCCGTTATATTAATGTCAATATTTCCAAAGAAAAACTAAATGTCGTAGAGGTTGTGCTTGCTGCACTATTAAAGCAGGAGACGGGAACTCAACTTCCGTGCTGAGATTTGAATAGCCTACAGATATTTGTTCTGTGTCTCAAGTAATGTGATTGTTAAAGATAGATTAATTAGATTCTTGTCAACTTATTATAAAGATAAGTGGAAAAAAAACAATATAAGCCTGAAATTGTCAACTCTCCTGTAGCAAGGGTGGTGATCTATGCTCATGCCTTTTTTTTGAGAGAAGAAGCTTTTACCTTGCTGTGGGACAGTTATAAGCTGGTATGATTAGGCGCGGGAAATACACAAGTGGCGCGGGCATGGCGACGGTGTGGCGCGGGCATTGCGCTGCTTGTTTCATATTTCATAAAAAATGTATAGGAACGACGTGGCGCGGAACACAAGACCAACTTTATCAGAACATTTTACTCCAAAAGGGTAAACATATATTTTTACCCGACGATACCATATTTTGGTGGCGGTAATGTGGTATTCAATCGTAGTGCAAACGTTGGGTGGAAATGTGTAAGATCGTCTAAAGAGCTTACGTTCAATGCAACTACGCATATTTTATCTACGAAAGCGAGTTAAACCTAGAGCTTAGAAATAATGGAGATGGTATGAGAGCATTTTGTTTTTAGATTATACTCACAGAGTACTTTCATCGTGGTAAACATAGTCCACTGCTGGACATAAGTCTCATTTAAGTTACGTCACATAACTTGGTTCCTCTTCCCACATCGAGATCAATGACGGTAACAGTTCAGATAGAATGTCAGCCTATTATTGTCAAACTGTAGGTCTTTTTTCATACAGAATACAACCGACTTCCACGCACATTGGTCTACCTTACGGACTAAGTGCGGAAACCAAACCCAATAACATAGAACATAGAACAATCGACTTCTAGTGTCAGATCTTAGTCACTCGTGGAGAACTTTTAAATGCGCCTAACATTTTATTACCGCTCTGTTTTTTTTTAACTAGGGCATCTCGCAGTTGACCACTAAGGTCATGACTGCTTAACCGGACTTTCCTGTGGCTGCCTTAAGCTACTACAGTTAAAGCCTCCAGCCAGGGGCAAATAAACTATTCTAAATTAAAATTAAGCGAACGCTCGCTAAGGGAATCCCCTGTGGGGTACGAACCTCGGCTCCCCTTCTTGCTGTGACGCCCTAGTCGCTGGGGCGAGGACAGCAAGAAGGGACAGGCTGGATCAAAGTTAGATTTTCATTATGATTATTAGGCGGGGTATTTAAAGCTATGTGCTCAGCTGCAACAACTACTGGCACCTCGTTTTCGATCAAGGGTATCATTAGAGTATCATTTACTGGGGAACGCGGTCGCTAGATCGCAAAGAACCTCGGCGGCGAGGTCCGAATAACGAGAGGCATCTGTGTTTGTGAACTGTACTGGTGGCCCCATTCTTCTCCTGGAGGAGTGTTATGGGGTCATCTGGATTGGAAAGGAATACCGCTCTGTCCCCAGCTGTCGCTTATAAGCGGGGCCGACACGGCCGTCTAACCCCACTGTCGCCAAAAGGTGACGGTGACTCACGAAGCTAAGATCTCTGTTTTTTTTTTTTTTTTTCAATGCATAGTATAGTCTGTTCATCTTCACTCTATGGCCTGACGGATTCTCATCAATTTTTTTGTTTTAAATCAAAAATATCGATCGATTTTCTGAGACTTTACGGCGTGCGCGGGATTTTGAATCAAAGTGGACTAGCTTAGTCCATTTTGATTCAAAATTTAACATAGCATAATCACGCCTGTTTCTCCCCGATAGAGGTGCAACTTTAGTACACCCACATTTCATCAATTATGTTTAAGTCCCATGTATTAGAGAGCGAGCTTTTTAATCCGGTCACAAATCCAGACTCCGGACTGCTCCTGAGAAATTCCAGATAGCAAACCCAATAACACTTGACTCGAACCGGGAATCAAACCCAAGATCTCATGCTCAGCAGTAGTGCTTGCGTGGTCGCTCTAACGATCTTCGTCGATGTCTAGACCATTATAATTAGCCAGGATACAAAATTTTAACAAGATTCAATTAATTAGTGAATTTCGAACGTGATGAGTATCGATATTATATCGCTGAAAATCAGCGCTGGGGCTCTGTCTCGCATGGGGTCGCAGCATTATGCCGAGCGATGGCCGTTTTGCATGTATGTGACGCGTTTTCCCCCGAATTGTTATTTACGTGTTTTTAGTGTTCCGTACCTCAAAAGGAAAAAAAAGGAACCCTTATCGGATCATTTTGTTGTCCATCTCTCTGTTAAGACCCTTATCTCAGGAACGCATGTAGGTATTGAGTTAAAATTAAAACCATATACTCAAATTTACTGTCCCTTGAAGCTGTGAAAAAACAAACTTCTGAGTTAATGTAAAAAAAAAATACGGTCGTTTATGCTGCAGAAAAACGTATATTTCGACACAATCAAGGGAATCAAAATTTATAGAGTACTTTTCGTTGACCTAGAACTATGAAATTTGGCAAGCAATATCGTCTTATACTAAAGTACAGGGAAAATCAGAAAATATTTGTAATTAAAAAAAAATAGTCTTTATTTAAAGTACTACGTAAAAAACAACTTTGATTAGGTTATCTAACTTATTTACGTATGTATGTTAGTATTACCACAATTTTACTGATAAAATACAATAATATAAGTAATTATAGGTTTTGGAAAGAATTGAATTTCGGGAAAAGCTCGGTAAAAGCTCGGTAAAATTGCGAGACTCGATTCCTGAACTATTTATAATATGTACCTACAAATTTGTACGGAACCCTCGGTGGGCGAGTCCGACTCGGACTTGTCCGGTTTTTTCTTTTTTACGTCATGTTTACCGCAAATGAACGTATTTTATTTCTTTTTTTTTGTATCATGATTAAAAACAAACAATTTTTTCTAAATTTTTACATTTTTTCTTTAGAAATTCATGTATCGATTTTGTTCAATAATAATTAGCAATGCCCTTTATGTCTGTGAAGTTTTATCCAACAATATAAATAGAACATCGCTCCTTTCCACGCCCCACGGAACCAACACCTAGGAATGAAAATAGCTGAGTTTCGATAACCGTTTGTCTAGATTACTGGAATACCTGTCGTGTAGCGAAGGTCGGGCATTTTAGCCTTCGGAAAATGAACACAGTTGGTTTTATGTTTTAACGTAGAAATTGTGACTGTTTTTTCAGGTTTACGGTTTTACATTATTTCGGGTTTGCGTTGATTTTTTTCTAACTCAATCATGTGAAGCCTGGTTTTAGAGATCTTCGATAAACTCCCAATAGTTATTCTGTCCAAAAAGTAATTAATTTAAGCAAAATTTATTATTTAACTTAGTGTTCAGAAACAAGATAACTAGCAGCGCTATTGTATACATAAACTTCGTTTAAGAGATCTCAAAAACTGAGAGTAGGTCATGAGCTGATCAAGAGGCGAACGTGAAGATTATGTGATTGCCAATATTTTTTTTTGCCAGATTTGAAAATGGAATTGATCATTAGGTCAGTCCGGATAATGAATTCCATTTTCAAATGCGGCATTCCGCAAGGGACTGTCCTTTAGAAAATACTGGCCTTTGCCAAAAAGACGAGATGAAAATAATGCATCAGCACTGCTTGGTGACCAAGACGTCATTGTTACATAAGTATCTCGTGTAAGTAGGTAGTGCTTATTGCCCCGCAGGTAACATAGTGACCTGTTTCTTGAGAATACTTTGACAACTTGTTTGTTGTGATAACGAACCCATACAGTATTATTCTGTTTGTGGTTTTCTTTGCAACACACTGTGGAAATACTTTCTATTTCATTTCAAAACTTCGAACAATTATTATCCATCTTCATAACTTTTTCTTCCAAATCAATATCTGAAGTTAAAAGTAATGATAATTGGAAGAAATTCATGACAATTCGATGCAATAACAGCGACATCAATAAGGAGAAACTCTTACCATAAATGCATACTTTTC
This sequence comes from Omphaloscelis lunosa, assembly GCA_916610215.1. Taxonomy (NCBI): domain Eukaryota; kingdom Metazoa; phylum Arthropoda; class Insecta; order Lepidoptera; family Noctuidae; genus Omphaloscelis; species Omphaloscelis lunosa. The sequence continues at coordinate 9,541,411 of OU744255.1, forward strand.
CCATAATCTTGCGAGTAAACAGATCTGCACTCCGATTTAAGTCTAATTCCTTTCCACAAAATGTATGAATTCGTCTGTTTCCTCCTTGGATAATTTACGCAGAGTGCTTTACCATAATGCGTCGAAATCCTAATAATGCTTTTAAAGTAACACGGTCATTTACAAAACACGTCTTACCAAATGTGCACAATTCAATCTTGAGAACAAATGGGAGATTTCCTGCGACTAAATATGTATGAGGCGGCATATACCGGAGATGTTAAGATAAAGTAAAGCTGCTTAGCTCAAGTCATCTCGGATCCACGACTAATAGAAGTCTAACTAAACGTCGCCTTCCCGGTACTTCGGAGAAAATTGTATTACGTAGTTGGTAGGTAGTGAACTGGCATCTAATAATGTAGAACCTATGTTCTGCATTATTATATGCCAGTTATATGATCATACTATACATTATGACCCTCATTTTCGTAAGTAGTTGAATCTAAACGTCTAGCTCTAGACGCAGCGACAAGATGCACAGTTTGCGTGGACTCTAAAAGAACAATCAAAATCTAAATCCCGGTGACGGACAATTGAAAAGATAACTAATTAACTATACCTAATAGCATTAAGTCAAAGTAAATGAACCATCAACTTGTAATTTGTAATATAAAACAAAGTAAATTCTTGATGGAATTCATTTTGTACGGGATCTTATTCTTATGAAGTTATTTGATAATTTCCCAACCAAAAAAAGGTGTTATTCTTAATTCAAACATGAAACTTAATTTAGAGGAAGTATTTTACTTTGAAGATGATTACTAGGTCATCTTGACTCTTCGCATTATTATCTTTGTGTACTAATACTATTGATCTATAAATGACTAAAATTCAGTATTTTTTAAGAGCACGACGCTAAACACCCAATGCTAAAGTTCTTAAATATAAAACATGATGGGTAAATACTAAAAATCTGCTCCCGTAACAGAATTTAATATTTCACACAACTACCATAAACAATTTTGTTGCAACGCTTTACATTCAAATGTCTTGTAAAGAGAGTTAACGTGAACTTAAATTTGTTTAAGTCAACTGAGAAACTCTATGCAAAGTGGCATTAAACTAAAGTGTTACTAGACAGTTTCCACTTAAGTTTACTTTGGTAATGCATGTTGGGATTGTCAAATCAATTGTTTGTTATAAGCATTTGCTTGATTGCAGTAGGTATTATGTACACTTCAAATGATTTCTTTTTCTCCACAAATAATTGGATTTATGGACAGTAGGATTAGTTGATTAGTATTTCATCAATGTCACTTTCAGCTGTGCTTCAGTAATTCGTAAACGAATTAATTCGTTTTTCAACCCAATGTTTTTTGTTTGATGCTAGCTTCTTCAGATATTTTTACCAAAAAAACCAAAGTAAATTGACCAAAATCACGCAAAATAAAGAGTTGAAAAAGACTAATGAGTCAGACGAAAAAAAGCCTTCTATCCTTATTAATAAGTGTCTTCGTCATAATGGCAACTCCAAAAGGCTCATTTCCCTCTTTTTAAATGTCCAAACGGACTTTTAGGTCATTAAACAATTCCTTATTTACATCGCAAACTCCCACAAATTAAGTTCGTTTAAATGCCGTTGTCGCTACAGACGTTTCAAACGAAAATTCCACTTTTACAAACGGTTTATTCTATTTTCCTTTGTCGGTTTTACGGTGTCTGAGTAAATGTTGTTAAAAATATATTTCTTCTGGCTCCGTAATTGCTTCAACTAAAGCGCTGATATTTAAAAAAAAAAATTACCGTGATTTAAAACAATTTTGCATTTTTTCACGTGAAAAACTTCCGCGTTCAACTAAGGTACGGTACGCATTTTAATTTCAGAAAATGAAGCTAACATTTTAAAACGCTGAATATGGTAACACTCAACCGACGGTTTTTATAAAAAAAAAAGCGTACCTATTTTTACGGAACCCTCCACATACCGCAACACAAATCGTGGGCGACCGCAATTGCCCGTAAAATGTTGATTTGTTAAAACAACTAAAAAGATGTGAGGCTTAAAGTGCGCCCTAAGCGTTTATGAATATTTTTAAAATATTTGAACAGCACGCCTTGTTTTCCCAAAGGGTTGGGCAGAGGTGTACCTATAGTACATCCACATTTCGCCTGTTATGTTTAAGCCTCATGTCACAAGGGCGAGCCTATTGCCATTAACCGAGTACAAATCTAGACCTGCTACTGAAAAAATCCAGATAGAAAAACCCAATAACACTGCCCGACCCGAGAATAGAACCCACGACCATAGGCTTAGTGGATAGTAGATTTGTTGACCATTTTCTATTTTCTTGATTACCTGGTACTTATTGAAAGACCTACACTGTCCTCCCATACCTAGTCACACTGTTATTTGAAAGAATTGTAAAGCCAATTATTTTAAAAAAAGTAACCGTGGAGTTTCTTGCCGGCTCTTCTCTATAGGAACCGACCAATCGGAACCGTGCACCTAGCTTCTGACGTTTCATAAGTGCCCATGTAGGTTTATGTGAAATAAAAATATTTTGAATTTTTTTTTTGACTTCATGCTCAGCAGTAACGCATTCAGCCTTCAGTATAATTATTTTATTCGTCGAACAAAATCTCTTTCAAACATCGATGTTTACGTAAAAATACAACAGTGTGTAATTTACACGAAAATAATTTCCGTTTCATAAGTGCAACTAAAGAAAATTTTACACATACAGTGCACTATTTGACGTAGTTAAGTACGTGTGCACTACCTAATAGGTGAAGCAGAATCTCGCACGCTCGTTTTCTCTTAGTGGGATACAAGTTACGATGACGTACAGGGTATTTTTATTCGGAGTATTTATTTGTTACACATACTCAGGTGTGTGAGATGTTACATTTTTGTAAGTTCTCTATGCTTTGCCATTAGGTGTTATGTTAGTATCAATTTCAATTATTAATTTCATAATATCAAATAAAAATTATAGAAAGAGCTAGAGTGTTGGATAAATCAATATAATATTCCCCTGACAATTAATTAAATTTCAAATAAAAACTACAATGTCAAAATAAGTGTCACAACAACAGAACTAAATGTAGCAAGTAAATTGATTGCAATATTCGGTGAGAGCCCATCATAAACCACGTAGGGAAAAGTTAACTACTTAGTACTACTTTTTGGATTATAAACAGGCAACATCTTCTTCCGTTTTTGGATTCCGTACCCCTATTTTCCCCTGTCAGCTATTACTGTATCATTCGAAGTAACTTACATAGCATATTCAGCCTATTGCGTTCCCACTGCTGGGACAAAGGCCTCTCAGTGAAAGGGAGTGGGCCATAATCCACCATGCGGGCCCAGTACGGGTTGGTACCTTACGTAAGATAAGGTAACGTATACAAAACCAACATTAAAGCTAGTAAAACGAATATCAGAACAAACAAAAGCAAATAAAATAAACAGCTTATAGTTTTAATTACGTTTCCACATTAATATATTCGTACGCAGTCATTGCATTTGCATTGCAAAAATTGCAAATACGTTGTTGTGTTGGGCATGGCGTGGCCTTATATGGGCACGGCCCTGAATGGGCACGTATCGTTTTGGGAACACTGCGGGATTATGTTCTCTCAGTGCTTAATATTTTAGCATATGATAATGAATGTTAATATTATGATTTCGCACATGTATCTGTTTACGTGTGATCCTTGATCCGTGCCAATCGTGTCAGTCATGGAGTCAATCTGGGTAATAATATATTGTGTGTAGGTAGGTATAAGTATAACATAAAAATACATTTATTTATTTATTTATGATGATACTTTATTGAATAATACTATTTATTTCCTAGTGGGATTTATATGTCCGTAGGTATGTCCGTGGCATCACAGCGGGCCCTATCAGAATACCAGCGCTGCAGTACTTTTTTTTTTAATATCGCAGCTTTATGCTGAGATAGGAGCCTTTTTGGCCTCCCACATGACTTTATTATTTTTTTTGTTAGTTTGTTAGTTTAAAATGATCCTTTATTTATTTATTTTTTATTACTATGTGTATTTCCTGTGCGTGTCCTAAATAAAATATTTTTCTTTCTTTCTTTCTTTTTATTCATTCACACTGTAGTTTAATCATGCTTGTGTTTTTTTTATCGGAAAGAGCTGTTCGAAATTCAAAATCAAAAGTAAATAAAAGCTCGAGCTTTAAATATTTATACAAACTGTGCCTAAATATTTACTAAACTATTAACTATGTTAAAGAATGTTTTCAAATATCCACAATTCGTTAGCAAACTAAATAAAAACCCTTTTAGCGATTCGCTTTATATAAGAGTATAACAATCAAAATAATAGTAATTGCGTTATTAATAAAAAATATTCAGTAAGAATTTAGAATTATTCAAAGTATAAAAAAACACTATTTTCTTGCTAATACTGTTAATCCACACCACTGTACTATTTCACAATCGAACGACGACTAACTATCCATTACATTTTACAATTTAAAACGACTTTTGCCCCACCCAGAAATAACGTTATTATCATAACCGTCATTTCTAAGTGTTGCCAAAGTAAAACAATACATTCAGTTGCCATAATGAAAATATATTTAGATGTTTCTTATAATATTAATAATTTGTACTTTGACAGTGTTGCCACAGTGGATATTATAAATCGATATTATTAAAATAATATATTTTTAAAATTAAATTAAACATATCACGACATAAGTAACATACGTAACTACTATAGGTAGCTAGTTGTCGCGTTTCAGCATGGTTAAAGCGGTCATTGACCCACCTACATTTTCTAGCTTCATTTAAAAAATTTGAAGAAAAAAAACTCCGTTGTCGTCCTGAATCAATATCTATTGTGATCTTCAACATGTTCCAATAACGAAAAAACATACATAGTTTATTGTTTGGGTTCCTACAGAGAGATATTAGGAAAAGAGCAAAGACCGTTATTGCGATGCTAAAACGTAATATCTAAGTACCTACCCAATTCGTGAAACCTTTTCGAATTTCAAGTATCAACTATTGGAGAGATCTCCTTAAAAATATTTCCCAGGAGGAGGTGATAAATATTTTTGAATACTTTCGATATATTGAATGTTTGCAATGTATTCAATATTTTTATAATGCTCCCGAGGTGCGCACGGCGGCGGCAGCGTCACCTCTATGTAGACATTGTAAAATTGAAAAAATATTTGCGTTTTACATTGTTTGAAATTTTGGAGTAAGTAATTGTGCTTGAAAGTTTGTTTTAGTGTTACATTTATTGACCTAGGTTTATTCAGATCTTTGAACTTTAAACTCTTAGGTATTTTTACATTTTATTTATTTATTTAATCAAGCACAAAAATGTACAGAGGCGGACTTAATGCCATAGGGATTTTCTACCAACCTTTGGGCGATGCAGAGACAAACAGTGGTAGGTGCAATTACAAAAACTGAGGAATAAAATAAAAACAAATATTCAAATACGAAAATACACATATACTTATTAAAAACTGTAAATATAATATATAGGCTATTTTGTGATTTATTTACGAATTCAGCTATTTTCCCTTTACGAATCCAAGTATCTTCCCGATATTTCACTTCATGTGATTTATACTAAAAAATTAAGCTAGTGGTTCCAGGTTTATTTTTTAAATGTTATAATGATGATAAGGACATTATTATCGTTGCTGATAGATCTCGGTTCCATAAAAGTTAAAGACGATGTGATATACTGAAAAGGCACTAAGCACATTCCTCTCTTTGATTCTATGACATAAATACGTGAAGCCAGCGTGTTATAGACATTACCTATATTAAAAAAAAGTGCAGCAGCCATCTCTAGAGAATTTGTTCGTAAATACATACTTTTATTGCTCCCTAGAGATCTCACCCCAGTGTAACTTTTTCAGCGAGTTTGATTTAAGTCGTGGAAACGTAGGTATCATAATCGCTTTTTATTTTTACTTAAAGGTTGTATTTACTCCTATTATGTAAGTACAATATAATATGCAGTAAGAAAAATAAATATATAAAATAAATTCATCGCCACGGTACTACTAAGAAAACAAAGCCGTAAATGTGCAGCCTACTACCTAAGGAAAATATTAAGCTAAAAAAAAAACTACACAATTTAAATAATAAACTAAACTGGGGTTTTTTAATGAAGGCTTGTTTTAACAAAACCCTTTTTTACCATACTTTAGTACAATGAGACTATTAAAAATGTTTAACAGAGGAAACATTTTTAGGCTCCAAATGAGGGTACACGGAAAGCGATTTTGAATTCAGCACAATACTTTTCAAAAGCCTTGGGGCCCGCTTATCAAATTTAGAGAAAAAAAATATTCTGCCCTGTGGCAAGGGGCAGAGATAAAAGAGACCGGTGGCGGTGCCTTAGGGCAAGTCAGAGGAAAATGATAAATCGTAGGCACATCCCCATTTAACTACTGAGCAGTTTATTGTGATGAAATATTACGTATCTAATGTACGTATGCCTTATTTATTTACGGAGATATATAGTAGTACATTAAAAAATAGGGCAAGGCTTTTATGGAAGTAGATAGCGGTTTGTTGGCTTTTTAAGTACACTAGCCCAGTGTTTAGTTTTGCACTACGAGAATAAAATAGCTCTGAAGTATAAAGGTAGCTCTAATATTAAGACAGAACTATTCTCAGTGGGAACTATTTCGTGTCTTGAAAACAGTTGACAGTAGTTATGAATGTGCAATTAAGATCTCAAGATAAAAAAAAAAAAATCTTGATATTTCGGCCTGAATAGGAGTATTCAGGCCGAAATATCAAGAACATTTTTATGCCCAGACATGTCTTATAGGATTATATCAAGATGACAGGCAGTACTTATCTCTATTTGTACTTGCTACATCTTACTACGGTCAGTAATTTGGTAGATAAGCGCGTTGATTACAGTATAATCTCCATGGGATCGTCACTTCAATTAGTGGTCGGTTTGGGTCGTGGCTGGGTTGGATCATGTAAAGCAGTGGTCATTAGCGGGTTAATATGTTGATGGGACACTGAAATCACTCCAATGTCCGCACTTTGAATTACATTGAATCATTTGAGCTGCATATTTTGGTGGATCGGATAATAGCCCAAAGGTCAAAGACTGATGGACGAGAGGTCGTGATGTCTATCCTCAGCTATGGCACAAATATCACTCATTTATAGCATAATATTAGTTTAGTTGGAGGGGTAAGGTAGACTCTTTATTGTACACCATAAAAAATTACAATTAAGCAATCAAGAATGTTCTTTAATCACATTGCTAGTATAGTATGATTATTTATTTTATTTATCATTTATATAGAGCGTCATATCTGAAACTAATAATAGTCCACCAGACCGAATTTCGGCCATGACGACCACTCAGCGGAGACCAGCCTTCGGTGCGGGAGATATTATACTGCACAAGTGCATGCGCAGACACAGGTGCACTCTCTCTGCCCTCACTCTCATAAATGGAACGGCAACCCGACACGACCGGAGAGAGATCAGGCGCAGGGCCAACGGCTTAACGTACTTTCCGAGGCACGGGGGTATCACACCGCCAACTTCTAAACTGTCACTAAGAAATTCCTAATGGAAAAACACGACACCAACGGGCAAACACATAAGTATTGAGGTGACAATTTATTTCTCATAAATTTATTTACTTGATATTCAGTCATTCTCATAGTATGATGAGGATGACTGAACATCAAGTTTTACTAACGCTTGGGTACGTTCTGTAATCATTTATGAAATAACCAGCTGAACACTGATCAATTCTATATTCTCACCACGAAACAGTACGAAAGAAGTTTCTCACCCCGAAAAGTCTTCCGACCTAAAATATTTTTAGCTTACAATCAGCTAACGAAGCGAACTTTTAACCCCCAAGTATTGGACGCACCTTGTTTACAACGAACCATCATTAGTACTTTGATTGTTCAGAGTTTGACACCGGCTTTGCATTCGTAATATCACAGTGGTAACGGGGTCTCGTGGACCCGAGTTAATTAGGGGCAGAATCCCAAGGGTTAAATGTTGCCAGTGTACGTTGCATTATTGATGGGTAAGGCTATAAAACATTGAGGTATTTTTGACACAGAAATTTAAACTTTATGCCCATTCTTCAAGGTTGATTATAATTTTGAGTGGCGCCATTTTGTGGTTTATTTGTGTTTTAATAGTATAGTCAGTCCAAATAGTAAAGGTGGATATGTAAACTTTAATAATCTACATAATATTGAATATTTATACAACAAATTGTCATGAATAATGTATATTTTTATTTTTATATAAAATCTATGTCAACCCTGTCTGGGTCTGCTTGGATGGCACTTTTTCTCTACAGCTCTTAATTTTCTAGTGTCATATTAACGTGAAATATGGAGGTAGTTTGCTTATAGCTAAAGTATTTTCTAGACTACATGATGCTTAAGTGAAAAACTCCATATAAAAGCTAAATAGTTATACCGAAAGTTATAATGAGATCTGTCTACGGGTAGGCATGTAAAAATCTGACTTTCTTAGGCTTGGTTCTGAGACGTATGACTTATATTGCTCTGTACTATCATAATATTTTCCCATCTGTTTAATGGATGAAAAGTATTTGAAATCAAATTTTGTATGTTAGAAAATATATCACGAGTGGGCTGGCTAGAAAAATCCTGGCCAGACAGTGATTAATTAAAAATAACTTTTTTAACCATGGCAAGATACACAACAATTGAAAAACTTTTCAAAGAGAACCTTTGCTACTAACTCGACTTTCGCCAATTGTTAGTTAATTCGGAGTTAATGACCTAAATATTTGACTACTTGGCCACCTAAGTTTAGGAATGTTCTTGACGCCCGCTCATAAGTGATATATTAATGGATAGTGCCTTTTAAGAGAAACATTTGTTACTTAAACGAATTAATCGTTAAATGAATGTCATTTTTTAAAAACTGTCATTTTTGTTTTTTATTTTTTTAATAGTTTTGCCAGGATTTTTTTAGCCAACCCAATATATTTTTTAATATACTAAATCCATACTAATATTATAAATTCGAAAGTAACTTTGTCTGTCTGTCTGTATGTTACCTTTTCACGCCAAAACCACTAAACGGATTTCGATAAAATTTAGTATGGAGATAGATGGTATCCCGGGGAAGGACATAGGCTACTATTTGTCTCAAAAATAACCCTAAGCGGGGGGATATAGGGGATGAAAATTTGTATGGAAAACCTATCATTTCTTAGGGCTATGTAAATTTATGCTTTTGATAACAAATAAAAAATGACTAATTTCACCGTTTTTCATAAAACATCCTTCAAGAGGGTAAAATAGGAGTTGATTTAAAAAAATCACATGTAATATTGTTTGTGTGTCTTCTGGTATGACGGACGTGGTGAAACTATAAGGGTTCCTTGTTTACTACGGAACCCTAATAAAGACTAAATGTTACTTCAAGACGCGGCCTATGAATTTATAATCTCATGTAGGTAAACTATTCTTTCAATTTCTACGCTTTTTCAGACTCTATCTGTACGAAGACTTTAAAAATCTGGGTTAAGATTCTAACCAAAACTTGCCATTGTTTGATACAAAGACCTTCGAGAAAAAAGCTTTGGCAGAGCTATGGGAAATATGTGTGTACATAAATAAAAGAGAACGTTACCCTTTTGGCTTCAGTGTCGAGTAATCAAGATAAGGAAAATCAATACTACTGCAGATGTCTTCGATACAGACGGAATCAGACTACACCCGCGGAGATGACGTCACGTCGCGTCGCCTCGGAAATTATTGCCTACTCTGTGACTTCAAAAATCTTCTTGTGTTCTACCAAAAATTCGAAGCCTGTGGCATCTACCAACGCGCACTGGGCTCGCATGGTGGATTACGGTTCACTCTGTTGCACAGAGAGGAGGCCTGTGTCCCAGCAGTGGGAACATTATAGGTTGATTATGCTGTGACAAGTTCGCCACAACTTCCCTTTGTTTGTGCATATCGTTTGTCTAGTCTTCTTCATTGTCGTCTCGATGGCATGACAGTGTATACAATTTTCTTTTGACCCCTAAACTTCGCCACATCCACGGCATTGTCAGCGTCAGCGCACAGATCGCCTATGGCTGTATTTTTTGGGACACAGAGGGCAGGATTGTTGACGGCTTCCACGCTATGCTCCGTAAGCGATGCGCCCGCCAAGGCACTTGGCAGGTTGCGCGTCAGAACCAACAGCATCCTGGCTGTTATTGTGGATAGGCTGGCTGCACACGCGTTACGGGCAGCACAGGGTTACTGCCCACATTCAATCAACTCAGCCTATCGCAGTCCCTAGTCCCAGGCTGCGCTACAACATCTTGTCCTCCGCCTTCCGTATCTAGTCTGTCCCAACCAACTTTTTGAGGTCGTCGGTCCATGTAGCTGAGGGGCGTCCCACACTACGCTTGCCGATAAGCGGTGTCCACTCTAGGACTCGTCTGCTTATCCATTTTTTTTTAAATTACGTATTTCCTATACGTAATTTAAAAAAAAAAACAGTGGCACTCCGAGAGGGCCGACAGAAGTGAAAACTTGAAAAAAAATCGGCACCGCGGTAATCAACGCGTTGATGTCTTTTTAACCGTCTTACGAATTTTCGATCAGGTCACGTGTCCTGACGCGAGTTTAACATTTTTTATCCATTACAAAAAAAGTGCACAACGCCGCTAAAGAAGTTTTCTCTTCAAAAAACTACTAATACTAGTTTCATTAGTTTTACCGTAGGTACTAACATTATTTATGGATTTCAAAGAATTAAAAAAAAATATTTTATTGTTGTTTGATTAGTAAAACCATTATGATATGTCAGCTTTCAAAAATGAAATCCCTTGTCAATTTCTGGCTTTGTATATTTATTGTAAACATGCAATCTCGTTTGCTTGCGGATTATTCAACGTTTAATTGACAAAGGGTCGATTGTATGCGAGACAATATCAACAACCAACATGTTACACAACATACTGACCTTCAGTTGTTCAAATAAGGAATAATTAATACAATATTTGATGAACAGTTGAAAGCTGTTGAGAGTTGAAATGCCAGTTAAGCCCTATTTACACGGTGCAAGTATATACATGTATAAATAAATTAGCAACAAAATACTTTTATTGTTGCTTCCATTTACATGGTATGCCACAGGCAATAATATTACATCATGTAAATAAGGATGAAAGTCCCATTTTCACGGAGCATGTGTCTTGCCTGTGGCATACAGTAAAATTGAAGCAACATATTACTTGGATTGTCTAAACATTGTTTGGATGGTGCAACTTTTATTATGGCTTCAACTTGTGGTATGCTACAGGAAATGAAATCGCACCGTGTAAATGTGGCTTAATAATGATTTCAATAAGACTTTAACAGCAGCGAAGCGCAAACTCCTAAGCCAATATTCGTACAATTAGTAATTCTCTTCGCTCATTCCTAAGAGAGTTCGCTCTAAAATTGATAACTTCAGCACATTGTTTCAAGCTGCTTACTACCTTGAAGATTAACAAGGACTGTTGTCAATGCATTGTCGTTAGGAATGCAGAGCAACGTGATGCAAAGAGACTGAGTCGTATGTCTCTCGGGATGTAGAGAGATGTTTATCTATTTTGTATTCATGTATTGTCGGCATGCATCTTTGTGTACCGTCAAGATTTCTGCAGAGAATATCCTACCCAGTAAAATGTTGTATGGGTTTATTGCACATTTATAATGCCTCAGAAAACACGTTAAGCCGTTGGTCCCGGCTGTCATTTGTGGATCTTTGACAGTCGTTACGGGTCGCCAGAAGCTTGAAAGTCTGACAACCAGTCTTATCGAGGGGTATTGTGTTACCCAGTTACTGGGTTGTGGAGGTCTGATAGGCGCTCCATGTAAAATACTGATATCCAGCTGCATCCAGTTAGACTGGAAGCCGACCCCAACGTACATAGTTGGGAAAAGGCTAGGCAGATTGATTGATAGTTAATTTAGCAGTCAGTGAGTAACTTATTTACTGCGAGAACTTCTTTGAAGATTACTGACTTAATAATGGGTGCGATTAAGTGGGATAGTGGTCAACTAATGCGATACTATCAAATACATAATTATAACGAAAAAAAAAAACTTTGGCTGCCTGTGGTTTGAGGGGTAATTCCTGTATTTTTAAGAAAATTTTCATTGTCTCCATCTATCAAAAAACCTGTAATTTACTTAAACTTTTGACTAGTTTCTGACATTGATTAATAACAATTAATCTTTATGAGGTTGCCTGAGATGAGATTGCGACTCGAATTTAAACCTTTTTTATATACGAGAATTGGCTTTCTGCACTCTTATTTCGTAACAAGTACATATTAAAAGGAACAAAATAAGGTAAGAGCTGGAAAGAGCTGAAGAGCTGTAATAGAATAAAAGTACATAACTACAATAGACCAGCACCCTAATTACGTAACACACGATTAATCATAATCTGAATTAAAAAGTCCGTATTAAAAAGATTATGTATAAACATTATGTATTGTGTAAAATGACGTAGTTTACCTGTACCAAATGGTACCAAAGCTGTTTCTATCTTCCACAAAGTCTTTTAGACATTATCGAATAGTACAAACTTTATTGGTAAGGATCTTACCCACAGTGACGCACTTTTCCCCTTTCAAAGTGTAGAGATCTACATCCAATTACTTGCAGGAAGGTATCTCGATCCGACACGTTTTGAGGCTTTTTCTGTAAGAATAACAAAATGTTGATAGAATATTTATTGAATGATCCATTTCAATGGGGTAAAGACAGAATTGACTTTCGTTGGCGTATTATATATTATAGTGAAAATAGAGAATGCTCATTTAAAAATAGAGAATAGTTCATACTAATTCCATGTAAGTACAGTATCGACCAAAAGTCCATAGGCAAACTCACAAACCAATAGACTGACGCTGCGGTTTGACTTACGACCTTCTTCTATAAGTTGTTACACACACACATACTTACTTTGTCTGCAACTCATACTAGTTCATAATTTCGAGCAATACTGTATATAGCATGCTAGCTCAGTGGATAACCTGCTTTGGTATATGCGATTATGGCGAGCCGAGAGGGTTCGAATCTCACGTGCGGTTAGCTCGTCATTTTTTAATAATTACTATTCGTAGTTTTTGTTATTTTTTAAATAAAGACTAGTTCAATAATCATTTCTTTTTTGGTTCATTCGTCTTGTTCACATAAATATTAAAGTTTAGCAGGTAGACCTCAGAAAAATAAGTAAATTATTTCGATTTCTGTAGGGTAGACAGATGCAGTTCGTTAAGAGTATTCATTTAATAGAACTTTGTTGGTTCGTGATTATTGTTGGTGACAAGTAAAAGCGGTGTTGTGGTTATTATTTTCAAAATGCAGTCAAATATAAATATTGAACGGAGATCAAATATTATTGCGCTGCGTAAAAGTGAATGTAATTTACACAAATATCGTATGAAACCAGACTAAGTGTGAGTGTTATCATTTATATATTTCATATTTGACTAAACATAAATCTTAATCAAAGGTATTGTTGATCGAACAGAGGTATTGTTGAGACAGAAGATGCCTTTGGTGTTTTTAAATTTATTATGAGGTTTAATTCGATTAGTGAATGATAAATAATTAACGATGTTATTCTTTGTTCTAGAGAAATACTGTGAAGGTTAAGAGATATTAGGAAGAGGCTTGTTATCGAGAAGCAGCGACGTCAAATGGTGAATAAATATGAAATAAATGGTTGCATATCAACGAGATATTTTGCTGAATTATTAAACACGGTATTATGAACCGTTCTCCGTGCACTCTGAAGGCTTGCATCACTGAAGACCAGCTAGGAAACCATTTTTGACAGAAAGACATAAACAAGAACGTTGAAGTTTCGCACGATAATATTAAGACTTCAAGAGGGACACTGCTATATTTTAACCTTAAAATATTTACCGTTCTAACTTAATAAACAACACATTCGTTATTGCATGAATTTGTGGTAACGATTTTTTTAAGTATGTAAGAAATACGACAAAAACCATATTGAAATATGGTGTTTGTCGTATTTCTTCAAATTGACCGAAAATGTTTAAGATTATTTTAGTAATATTATTATTTTAGAATTAGAATCTGTGGTTTAGTTTCAATCTTCTTTTCGTAATGAAAATGAATACTTAAGCTATAACCTCAATACCAACCAATATTTATTAAAGCCAAATAAAATCTAAAATAATTAATGTAAACAAACTGCCCATATTTAACCTTAAAATCACCTATTTTGGAAGTAGTTTTTTTTTTTTTACATTTTGAGTAGTCTAATATTCTTATTTATTGCTTAATTACTTCGACCATGATCAAAGCTTAATATTTATGGCGAAAAAATCCATTTAAAATTTAAAACATTTCATAATTTAAATATATCAAAATAATACAAATTGCTTCTAAGTTTCTTGAGATCTATATCTAATAAATATTGTTTAATTTTGTTATCACATATCTTTTATTCTAAACCCTTTATTGCAATATCAAAATTAATAAAAAAAGGCAGCAATATTAAAAAAATATTATTTTTGAAAACAAAAATAATAAATTTCGAAAAGAAAAAAACCGCGCTGTTCTTTACGAGATCAGAACCTAAGCCAGCTCGAATCTCAGACCAACTCTTTAAAGCCTTCTGCTATCTGCACACATAAGATTAATTTGAATTTTAGCAATGACATAAACTGGCCAATGTCACGCGCATGATGCGTGTGTGTTATCGTGTCTAACAAAAGCGACGGAGATATATTTTTGTTTCGCGAGTACGTGACGACAGTGTGTAAAGCGTTCTCTGTGGTGTTTGTGCCGTGTTATTTACACATACGGACTATACCGCGTGTTCACAGCAAAACGACTCTTAACGTGCCTATCCACTTTTGAACGCTTACTGTACATACTGATTCCATGCTGCCATGATAGTAGGTACTTACTTCTAAATATTGGGCGACCGAATGTTTGTCACGTAGAATTTTTGACCATTTTCGTTTTTGTTAAGTACCTGGTACTTGTTGAAAGGCCTAAACTGTTTTCCCATATCTAATAACACACTGTTTTTTGAAAATATTTTTATACGCTAATTATTTTTTAAGAGTAACCGTGGCGTTTCTTGCCGTCTCGTCTCCATAAGAAACGAACAATTGGAACCGTGCACCTAGCATCTGAAGTTTCATAAGTGGCCATGTCAAATATTTTGATTTTGTTTTTGTTATGAATATCGATATCTAGTGACGACAAACAAAATAAACCGGCCAAGTGAATATTGGACCACGCACAATGAAGCGTTCCGTAGATGGGATGAATTTATCTCAAGAACAAACTTAACAAGTTGAAAAACATGTTGTCCCATACGGAATGTATGGAAGAACATGTTTTTTCAACTGGAAATGTAAGTTGGTCGATTATTACTCGTTAACATGTAGAACCTACTTAGCTGTAATAGTTTTCTTTTAATTTCGTTATATATACTACTTCTGTGAATTACTACACACATCCAGAACCAACCATTTCGCTGGCAGAGGGACACACACTTTACTCGTAACAAAAATTAGCACTTTAAAGCTTAATATTTCGCAAACGGATACCTGAATCCAAAAATGATTTTAACGAACTCAATATTTTTGAACGAGCCAACGATACCCCACACCATGGGACAGACGAGAAAAAAAAAAACATCCCCACTTTACGTGAGGATAACTAAAATCAAGATTTTGTTTTACCACTTTGTCGGCGTAATTAATATTTATACAGTCTCACCAGTCTGTGAGCTAAGCCGCAGACAGATAAGCAGACAGACAGACAAACGGACATGGCGAAACTGAGGGTTCCTTGTTGACAACGGAACCCTAAAAAACGGTTCCTAAACTCATAATTTCAATTAACTACACTACCAGCGGCTATTGTCGTGGCTATTCTCGTAGTCAGCTGTTACTGTACTTGAAATTAAGTGTTGTATTTTGTTATCATATGATATCGATACTCATCACATCAAGAATCCACTGGATACGAGAAATACAGATCCAGTCGAAGTGTTTAAGGAGGCCTATGTCTAGCAGTGCACGTCTGTCGGCTGAAAATATGATGATGACACTTCATGTCGGCGGAGTTATGCTAGCTCATTTACTTTGACCCTGTAAGTATTATAGCATACGCAATTAATAGCTAAATGTAGGAGTAACCTTCGCCTACCAACTCGGGAAATACAGGCGTGTAGGACTCTCTGACTGAATTTACCTACAAGATTGATTAAATCCACTTTCCTCAAAGCTAACTTTCTAGTTCAATGGGTTATGAGCAAACCCATGTTCAGCAGTTCACGTATCCACTTTATTACTTTGTTTGAGATCTTGATCAACAAAAGTAGATGTTGGATCAGACTTGGAGAGGTAATATCGAGGAAGTAGTGTCGTGGCGTCGTAAAATAACAGTTAGATGTCGCGTTAGATTAAATATTTTATAGTTTACTGTTGTCGCATTAAGTATTAATTGACACAACAGTGTAGCACTTTGTCTGCTTCAATTTCGGTCACTTAGATGAACTAGGTAGGTATTTGATTTCGTAAATGATTAATGATGTTTCTTTTGTAAATTGATTTAAAATAACTCTTTTACACGTCAACGCAACATTTAACGTTTTGGATTTAAACTAGATGAGGTCGGTGTATCCTAGTCGACTACCTACTCTACGAGACACATTAAAAAAACTCAGAAGTGAAAGTCTCTTTTAAAGTCCATAAAATAGGGAAATACGTCTAGGTAAAAAAAAAAAAAACTATTTAGACCGTCAGTCAGATAATAAAAAAAAAATTGACACGTATTTTTCGCTTTATCATATTAATAAAAAAATGACTTAGATAAAACGTAATTAAGTTGGGGAGTGGGGGTCGCTACGTCACAAGTAAATATGAAATCTACATACTCGTGACGTCATGGCACATTTTAACTCAATGTATCGCCGTAATCTTTTGATTACGTAAAAAAAAAGAAAAAAAAATACATGTTCAATATTTTTTAATAATCTCCAAGACATACTTTTTTTTTTTTTGCCTTTTGTATTGTAATAGTCAGATCGTAATCATCGAACGCAAATAGGCCTTAACTTTGTGTAAATTATTTCAGCACCACTGCTTTCAAAACAGTGAAGGAAAACACCGTGAGGAAACCGGTATGTCCTAGAACCAAAAATTCGAAGACATGACATCTATCGACCCGCACTGGCTCTGCATGGTAGATTACGGCACACCCCACCCTATCACCGAGAACAAGCCCGTGTCCCAGCAGTGGGAACATTATAGGCTGATTATGCATGGCCAGATCTTAAATATGAACATAAGACTATCTCAGATATAAATTTGCATAGGTTTTATGTTTGAGGTGGTCTCTCCAGGAAAGCATCTCACAAGTTTAAGTGGACCTATCCAGACCAGGGATATTACGGAGCTTCGGTTCCGGTTCTGAAAGGTCGGAAATTCCAATTAATTTTACACCTCTGATTCCGATAATTTTGAACCGGAGTTATACCGAAGTTAAAAATGCAGCGATGAACGTGACTATAGCGCGTAGAAACAAGTTTTAACTCGTCGCCAGTGTAATTTTAGTTTATTTTAAACACGCTTGCGCTCGAAATCTCGGTTTATTGTTTTGTTTGTGGATGTTATCGCTAAAATTTGACTGATAAAAGACGCTGAATAATATTTTAATTGTTTCACTAAGCCTTCCCAGAATATATCTTTCTTCTACTGTTGAAGTAGATGAAAGATGTGTTTTGGGGAGGACTCCGGTTCCGGTTCTGATCAAACAAATTTAAAACCTCCAATACCGGTTCCGGTTTCGGTAAAACTACTTCCGTAACATCCCTGTTACATCTGAGTGTTGTTTTTCTTTTTTTTTGTGACGTATAAATTGAAAAATGTAAAAAATACAACAAAATCCTTACACAGAATTGAAACATGCCAGATTATTGAAGCATTTTTTAAAAATATTTCCATTCCATATCTAAAAACAGCACAGCTGAATGAAGCGATTTTTTGCATAGAAATAGCAATTTTGTTTGTATTTATTTACTTCAGAATATTCGCTTTTGTTTTCCTCTTCGTGGATCGTAAATTGTTTGTGAAGAAGAGGAAGTATTTACTTACACATATCCGACTCGCGAGTCGGCGAGGCATCTCTTTGACCGCCTACTCTCTGTAAAACTGCGAGACTCTCGTAAGACGTGAAGCTCGAATTTTTTAGTTTATAAGAAATAAACTAAAAAATTCGAGCTTCACGTCTTACGAGCACCTTTCCGGCAAGCCAAATTTGTTGACCATTTTAACAATTTTTCCGTCCCATCTTTTTTCATATTTTATTTACGGACGGAATTAATACGTTTGATTAAGTCTCGTAGTTTTTAAAAAACATTTTTCTACTTAATTTCTCACTGAAATTCAGAGATTAGATAAAGTGGTAACAGCCCTGTATCAATCATACAAAAAAATACCTACCTACAGTGATAATAGCAATTGATTGGAATTTACAGCTACGTTTTAAATAATACTGAATGAACTAGATATGTAATGTGAGTTTCAGCTTTGAAAACGTATGGTAAAATAGTACGTAACGTTTGCAAAATAGCCTTAATATACAGAACGTTATTAAACTCAAATTCTAAACATTTATTATAATTAAACCATTTAGAGGCACTTTTGAACCGTCACAGAGTCGGTCAGTTAGTCACAAAATTGAAGCTAGTTGCCCATTCCAAAACGTAGATCTCTATGGAGATACAGGCAAGAAACTCCAAGGACACTCTTTTAAATATAGAGATACTAGCTTTTGCCCGCGGCTTCGCCCGCTTGGATGTCGGAATATATCCCGTGGGAACGTACTACCGATACCGGGATTACATACCTTAAAGCCGAGGAAAAGGTCATTGACTCTTAGCGCTGCGCCCGCATTACGGTCAACCATAATTATTTTGTCACGCGTAATTTTGAATCTGTTATATCTTTTAAACTGTTAATTTAAATGAAATGATTTCAGGGCATATTTGAATCTAAATTAAATGCAAAATTTAAGTAACATACTTTATTGGATAAGGATTAATATAATACCGGTCAAAATAGCTTCGGAAATAACAATGAAATGAATTTTTTATCAAATTCTGAAAGATAAAAATGGTTATTGTGGGTCATCCTTAGAAAATAGACATATGCCATTGCAGATTTTTGTTGAAATTTTTAAGATGAACAATACTGTAGAACATAAATTTTATGTAACTTTTACCATTTCCGCGGCGCACGCCAATAAAGTTCCCAGTCGGCATGATATTTTCCGACATCTTCAACAATAATCGTCAAATTTCAGCCAATTTACACAAAACCTTAATCAATTATACACTAAAACCTTCCGCATGAATCACTCCGTCCATTGGTGAAAATTGTTTGGCTGTTTGATTACTGAAAGATTACCTATTGTAATTACACCTTAGAAGTATTTGAAATTACTTCAATTTAAATAATTATTAATGTACGATGTCGTCCTTTGATTAAGCTCAATATAAACATCGATAAAACTGTATTCCTGACTTTTAATTTTGTTACCATGCCAGTCGATAAAATCACAACAAGGTTCTCAACACTATTTATAGGTAAATAGTTGCAATTACCGGACCCATATTTAAAAAGTGATTTTGAGCAAAATTGAACGTTATTACTAGGGCATAGATATCAAAATATTATGAAATATTGAACAAGGTATATTTTTTCAATATAACGGTAGCAGTACCCACAGAAAAAAAAGTAAAAAAAGTAATTAGTTGCAATTACCCGCCAGGACGGGTAATTGCAACTATTTGTGCCTGTGTCAGAAATTTATTTAATAGATTTTTTTTATTTACAGCTTTCCTTTATTTATGACGATGATATAAATCTACATAAAATTTACTTAATAACGAATCTTTAAAAAAATGTATTTTGCTTATGAATATAGAATTATCAACCAGAGACGTAAGGCCTCCAATATTTTTAGTTGCAATTACAAGACTCGACCTTATATGAATGTATTTTGTGGAGATAAATAAACTTAACTACTACTACTACTGCTACTTACTTAACTTACTTACTTACTGGCGAAATGTGGGTGTGCCTGTGCTACAGGGACACCTCTGCCCAACCCTTCGGGGAAACAAGGCGTGATGTTATGTTATGTTATGTTAAATAAACTTAATTTTTATTTATTATTATTAATTATTAAGTGAGAACAATGAACAAAAACTAATGAAAAGCAATTCAAAGTATAATATTAAAAATAAGCCCTGGCAGATAAGAGATGACTAGTCTCAACTGACGGCGCGTTCACGAACATGACGCGTGGTAAAATAGTGGTTAGATATTTCAGTCTAGACGAGTTTGATGTTTTTCTTCAATTAATAAAATATGATCGCAAAATGATTGTACTCTCTCTTTTTGACCTTACTCAGGTGTGCCGAAAAGTAATAAAATCCTGACATCTGTAATACGACAGTTAAATGATTATATGAATAAAAATAAATTGCTTTTCAATGTTTTATCTCAACTATGAAAAATAAAACTATTGTTTGGCGTTGTAGATAATTATTTGAGTTTTAAAGAAATTTGAGGTAGGTAACTTTGAACTAGAGTCTCAATGGTGTAATTTTATTATGCACCATGAACATTTTCCTTTTTTCTCGCGGACTTTTTGTCAATTTAAAATGTTTAAGATAGTTAATTGATTCAGGCGTGACCTTGCGGAAATCCATTATAAAATGACGATGTGGATATATTTAGTAACCTGTTCCGCTTAGCTATTTCTAAAGAGTCTTAAAAAGACTCTGAAAGAAATCGACACGTGTTTCACCTCTCAACGAGGCATCCTCAGGATGACGATTGACTTGTCGCAAACTCGAACACGGCGTGTTGCCACACCAGGCACTCTGCGCTCGGTGCTTGGTGTTGAGTTTTTACTAAATGCATATTATGAAAGTAAATACGGAAAATATTTTTTTTTTTTTGTCTTTATACCTGTCTGTTTGTTCCGGCTTATCTCCGACACGGCTGGACCGATTTTGACGGGACTTTCACTAGCAGATAGCTAATGTTATAATGAGTAACTAAATTTTATTTTATTTTAGAAAATGAAACAATAAATAAGACAGCAGCTAGTATATAAACAATAAAAAAGTCTCACTCCGGGAGTGCCGACAGATGTGAAAACGAATTTAAAAAAAATCCAAAGCCTTTAAAGTAATAATCAAATACTTACATTGAACATTGATCCGTAACCTAATATAAATAAAGAGCATAATCGCGTTTACAAGAATGAGGTGTCCGTAACGGTGTCGCGAGTTCAATTGTTTATCCCATCTCAAAAATGTCCAATGCGCCTAAAGAAGTTTTCACTTAAAAAAAAGACATCACTCACCACAAACACGATGATGCAAAGAAGGAATTATCGCACGAATCATCTACCTATAGCTTTCTCCGTCACACCTACACGTGAACCTGCGACACACACAATAAATTAATTTCCCGGTACTTATGAGAAGTGTTAACGATGACGTCATTAGTTTCGGGTCATATAGGGTCTTCGTGCCAACCTTATCTTTTAGGCAGTAATGGCTGCTATAATCATATTACGTGCTAAATGGTAATGAGTTTTTATTAGCTCTATCAGTTTAATTGTGCTGAGGTAATATGGGGCTATTTATCTTTTGTTTGAAGGTTTGTTATAATAATATAAGATGACATGTATAACACAGGGCTTCATTAATATTCATCACACTTAAGCTTATGCCTTTATCCAGGGGTAGGTTCTGTCTTTTTGGTCGATTTTATGATAATGATAAACATTTATTTTAATGAAAATTTTCGTGGAACACATCCTTTTTTTACGTTCAAACTCAAACTTAAAGCATTTATTTCAATTAACACATTTACAGTTTTTTGTCCGTTTTTTTTAATTACTTGATACACTTGATCAGTTGCTACACTAGCTGTATGGCGATGATCGAGCGTAGTGTCGAGCATGCTTCAGCCGGAATGCCAATGGTTACATCCATTATCACTGACAATTTAGTTTTTAACACTTCACTGAACAGTGTACCTACTTATGAAAATACATCTAAGTGTCCACTTTATACCCTCTTTTTCGTACTTTGTATCGATATTAAACCGATGAAATGGACTTTATGAACCTTTTTGTTAAAGAAAACGTTTTTTTCGCAAATGACGTCCCACACTTTTGTCTTCCTTTTGTGTCTAGATTTATTTTCTTTCATTTTCTCATGACACCATTCTAGTGTAAACTTATTATTTTTAATGGCGAAACACAAAAGGAAAAACACTTTGATACGTTTTCTTGCTAACTGTCGCCGCATCGCCCCGCCGCGCCGCGTCATCCGCGGAACCCGGGACGAACGAGCTGGCCAGGCTCGCCGTCCCGTTCCCAGACGGCGGCGGCGCGGCGCAACGCAGCGACGCGGCGGCGAGAATTTACTTTAGGGGGTTTAGTGGATAGATTTATGTTTGTGGGATTATTTGTACCTGGGGCTTGTTCCGAGAAGAATCTTCAATATGTTGGGAGGTTTGCTTCGCATTAATCAGCTTTAGTTCTTACTAGCTCGCATCACGATTCAGCTCGCCATCTGTGGTTAAAATTAAATTGATTCCCACCATTCTATACATTGTGATTGTGATATACATACATAAACGTTTCTGGTGTCTTAGGTATGAGTCCATAGCACAGAGATGTTATACACGTACAAATCTTGTTAGGATTAATTCAGTTACATGCTCTACGAGATCCTAGTCATCGTAGTATGTTGGGTATAAAGAGGAGACCGCAGCAAAGTCTGCTAAATCGACCTCTTGCCTGATCCGTTTCTATCACAGATCATTTCTCATAATATACGAGGAAACCGCGGCCAAGCTTGCCTTTAACCTCTTGCCAGACCCGTTTCTATCACAGATCCTTCTCATATTTAACTCTGTTGTATGTACCACCCTCTTAGTACATACAACACTTTACAACAATACGCTTGGGTATTGAGGAGGAATCGCACAGCCCAAGTCTGCCAATTAACCTCCTAATGTAACCGACTTCCAAGAGCATCAGAAACCTTTAGAAAGATAGGAAATTTAGAATCTAGGCATTTAGGTGGGGAACCTCTACGCTATTGTCTTAGCGCTACCACTTAGCTTATATTCTCTCAGATGAGTCGCCACCATGCTGGACGCCTCCATCACAACACCAATCACTTTACTTTGCACTAAATAGTAAATACTTATTGAATTAAATACTTCACATTTGGTGTAGGTAGTCCAAAAGTACCGGCAAACGCCACAGACTACTTAAACGTCATAACCATAAACTATAAATACTCTTTATCTGCGGTGATCCCTCTATGGGTTCGGTGTTGTCAGCAGATTACCTCAAGCTGTCTTAAATGACTAGTTTGTTACACGTTTCGCTTTAACAATATTAATTTGACTCTGTTACCTGTCTACTTCGCGAACCACACGTCGCGACACTCCCGCCCGAATAGTCTTAGAGCAGGGTTAGTAAGTTACGCGTCCACTCAGCAATTTTCTCCAGAGCTCTGGTGGCCGCGCCTCTTCTTTGTTTAACCTCATTGTTCACTTGAACTATCTTCTCAGGTTCATCCTCTTTCTGACTCAATAATTTCTCTCTGTCCGTGCTCTCTGATACTTTATCAAAGTCTTCCAACATACTCTTTTCCGCTGGTATTATAGACTCTCTATTTTCTTTCTCGTGTTCTGAACTATCGGATGTATCCTTTGAATTTATGACTTTCACTTCCAATGGTATCAATTCGTGTACCGTTATATTCTGTGGTATCTCACTTTCTCTTTCTGATGCGTTCGCATCATATTCTATCTCTTCATTGTCCTCCATTTCCAATGGATATAAATGAGTTAAAGATCTTACAAACTCCTTGTTTCCAACTTCGACCTTTGCAACTCTGCAAAGTCCGTCAGAACTTTTGACCAATGAAGTAATTTTTCCAACTTTCCATTCTTGTCGATTTTTACTATCTCCCTTTATCTGAACAATTTGTCCTACCTTCGGGATTAATTTTGCCGTGATTCTAGGTTCTTTGACAGAATGTCCATATCGTTCACGCAAACTTTGTAAATATCGATTTGTGAACATGTCCTTAAATTCATTTAGGATAACTAAACCTCTTTTCCAAGCCTTGATAAGGTCGGATTTTGTTGTAGTGCCTTGTACTAGAAAGTCTTCAGTTGAACCTTCCATCGTTATGCATTTTCCCATAGTTAAGAAATCAGACGGTTTTAAAATATGTACCAATTCAGAATCGACACAAGTTAATGGTCTTGTATTAACAGTTGCTTCAATTTCTTTTACTAATGTAACCAATTGACTATCCGTCAGCATGTGCTTCTCCAATGTTCTTCTCATACAATTCTTCACTATTCCAATTAATCGTTCATATAATCCCCCGAACCAGGGAGCTAGTTGGGGTATGAACCTCCAACGAATTTCGTTTTTAATACAATAAGAATTTGATAGTATTTCTGACATAAGCTTAAAATTTGTAGCATTATCTGATGTGATTATTTGTGGCACACCTCTTGTCGATATCATCCTTCTCAAAGCATTAAGTCCTTCTTCTGCTGTGAGATCTTGAACAACCTCTAAATGCACCGCCCTGACTGCTAGGCAAGTGAAAAGTGCTATCCAACGTTTACTTGTTTCATTTCTATGTTTAATTAGTACAGGGCCCATGTAGTCCAGGCCTGTAAATGTAAACGGTGAACTGTAATTTACTCTTTCAGTGGGTAATGCAGGGGTTGGTGGTAGCTTGAACGGTCCTCCTCCGTGTTTCTGACATCTAGGACATTTCCTTATAACCTTCTGAACTTGGCGTTTTCCGTGTGGAATCCAAAAGGCTTGACGAATTATAGCGAGGGTATGGTTAACACCTACATGATGATTGTCGCTATGGGTCTGGGTGATAATTTTGTTAGTGTAATCACAATCCTTTGGAATAAGTATTGGATAACGTTGGTCATACGACCAATCCGTGTTCTTTAAACGTCCTTTGCAACGTAAAAGTCCGTCTACGTCCAGAAATAGTCCAAGATTAATTTTTAAGCTTGTTTCTTTCCCTTCTAGTTCTCTTGGAAAGTGTTCGGCTTGTAGCTTCTTAAGCTGCTTAATTTTGTCACCCTTTTCTTCACTTATGTCTACATCCATCTTAATTTGGTTACTTGTACTGTCTGCTTGATTTTCCACACCGAGTGTATTTTCTGTATCCATTTTATATTCTTGTGACTCTTTCGGGAGACCCTCCCCCGCACAAAGAGAAGAAACTCCTTGGATTCCTGACGGCCAGGAATTCGGATGTTGTAATATAAACTGAGGGCCAGTCAGCCATTTTACTCTATCTTCTTTAGAGCTGAATGGTCTTGTGGCAACATCCGCTGGATTTAGATCTGATGGAACATGTCGTATTATTAGGTTTTTATTCCTTTTAATTTCGTCGACTCTTCTGGCTACGAACGGTGTGAGAAGTTTGTCCGACTTACACCAGTCGATAACAATTTGACTATCAGTCCATAACGTTTGACTTGTGATGTTAAATTGTAAAAATTGGGATACATATTTGATCAGCCTAGTTCCAATTAATACGCCTAGTAACTCCAACCGTGGTAATTTCAGATTGTCTTGATCCTTCAAAGGAACTAGCCTTGATTTCCCTAGGACAAACTTTACCTCCTTGCCGTTAACTATGTAGATTACAGCTGCATAGGCCTTCGAAGAAGAGTCTGTGAAGCAGTGAATTTGACAAGTACTTGTAGTAGCATCACTGAAGTAACATCTGGGCAAGGATATGTTTCGAACATCTTCTAATTCGTCACATATCTTTGACCAATCGGTTTTTAGTGTCTCAGAAAATGGTGTATCCCATTTTACCTTTTCCTTCCATAGATTTTGTATGAACAGTTTGCTAGACAACAGTGACGGTACAGCAAATCCACACGGATCATAGATTGATGCTATGACCCTTAATACACCTCTTTTTGTAAATTTTGGTTCACTAATAACCTTATCTTTTAGTTGAAGTGTGTCTTCCTTCAATTTCCAGTTTAGTCCAAGAACCTTGATCTTATCCTCTTTGCAAGATTCAGGTACTTGTTTTATAAATTCTTCAGAGTTGGAACTCCAATCTCTAAGATTCATGGATAGTTGATTGAATATCTCTTTAGAATTCTTATAAAGTTGAAGTGCTTCCTTCACTGTTTTTGTTCCGGTAACGACGTTATCAACATATATGTCTTTAGTTAATTTCTTAACCTGTTCATTATCTGAACTTTGTAAGTGTAATCTGATTGTTGCATTAAGCAAAAATGGGCTTGATATAACGCCAAATGGAACTCTTGTAAATCTTAAGTGAAGCAGATTATCTTCTTTAGCGGGTTTCTTTGTATCCTTTAACCATAGGAATCGAGTCACATCGCGATCCGGTTTATTAAGTGCAATCTGTAAGAACGCCTTCTCGACGTCTGCACATATACCTATTGGTTGACATCTGAACTTTATAAGTAATCCAGTCATATCCTCCAACATCATGGGTCCACAATACAAGCATTGATTTAAACTTTTATTGTCTTTTGTTTTGGATGACGCGTCATAGACAATTCTCATAGGCTTGCCAGGTACTTTTACCCCATGGTGTGGAAGGTAATGAACTGGATGTCCTACTGTTTGATTTCTCAGATCAGGTGCAACTTCAATTATTCCTTTCATCATTTGATCCTTCAATGTGTTTTCATATGCCAATAATGTAGAGGTATCTAGCCGCTTCAATAAGTTGACGAGACGACCATAAGCCAATCCAAAATTCATATTCAGAGCAGGAGGGTACTCAATCCAGGGCCAGGATACGGAGTACCTGTTGTCTATATATTCAGTAGTTTCATTGAACCTCTTTACAGCCTCATCTTCTCGATTTTCCCTCGGAGAATCGGTTATGCCAATGGATTCAAGTTCCCATAGGCTCTTCATGTTAGTCTCAATCAGTGGCAGGTCAGGTTCGTTGAATAACATGTCCACATTAGACTGGAAGTATGTCACCACCGATAGTTCCTGTATAGGGCTGGAATCCATTTGCCCGCTTAGTATCCATCCGAGGTCAGACTGTACCATATACAAGTTCTCCTTTAGTTTAATTTTATGTTCTGAGATAAGTGAAAAGTAATAATCATTACCAATCAGAATATCCACTTGGTCTTGTAGAGAACCATCGTCAGCTAATTCTGATTTATCCTTCCAGTGGCTGAGGTCCTGATGAGGATATGGGACACTATGTGATATCACTGGTACCACATTAGCAAACAGAG
This sequence comes from Omphaloscelis lunosa, assembly GCA_916610215.1. NCBI lineage: Eukaryota > Metazoa > Arthropoda > Insecta > Lepidoptera > Noctuidae > Omphaloscelis > Omphaloscelis lunosa. The sequence goes on from OU744255.1 coordinate 9,568,831, forward strand.
TGATTGTCTTATCGGCTCTTGTCCTCAACTGCACCTCAACCACAGGACTGTCTATTTCTTGAGGAGTCTTTGATCCAAATGTAAATACAGTTAGTGTACTTTCTTCCTCAAATTTTAGATTAAGTTCTCTTGCAGATTTCTGTGTGATGTATGTTCTTTGGCTTCCAGAGTCTAATAGAACTCTGCATGGAAGCTCCTTAGAAAAATCTCCTACTTTACTGGCAGTAACTACTGCTGTTTGTAGAACGGTGAGTCCCTTATCTCTTGTGTACATGACATTGGTTGTTGTTAACTTATCCTGTTTTACACTTGAAAATTTAACAGGACATAAAGCACGATTATGACCTAATTTATTACAATGAAAGCATTCTATTTTATTTCTACATTCTACATGAGAATGTCCTATTCTAAGACAACTGTAGCATCTATTTTTTAATAGGGATTTTCTTTCCTTTATTTCCTTGAATTTAGTACATTTGTCGTTGTAGTGTGACTCTTTACAGAAGATACAATGAAGTTTAGACTTCTTCCTAGGTGGTCCCTCCTTTACAGGATAACTTGCATAATTTCGCTTGTTCCCGTTGTTCCCCTGGGAAGCATTTCTCTTATTCTGTTTTGGGTGGTATCGAGCCTTTTCCTGTTTGTTTTCATAGTTAATTTTCTGTTGGCTCCTTTGATCCTCCTTTCTCTTCTGATTTGTATGATCACCTTTCCCAGTAGAGTGAAGTGTCTTTACAGTGTAATATTCTTTCTCATTTAGATTTTTCTCTTGCGTCAATCTATTTGCATCTTCACGTGCTGAAATGATAATTTCCAAATATTTCCTTATTTCTTCAATTGATTCTTGCCTTATTTTCAATTTCATTTCATATATTATATCTTCTGGAAATTTCTCCATTACCATAAACCTCAAGTGGTTATGGTTAATATTTTCACCCATTGAATCCAAAACTCTCAAATGTTTTTCAATTTCAGTTAAAACTCTTCGACAATCTGATACAGTTTTGTCTGCTGGTTTTATTCTGTAGAGTGAGGAATAGTGTGCATCAACCACTTGAGTTTGTTTCCCATACCTATCTTTCAAAGATTGTATGGCTATGGAATAGTTTTTATTTGTAATATCTAACCCGTCTATCACTCCCTTGGCTTCTCCCTTTAGAGAATTCTTTAGATATAATAACTTGTCAACATCTGCCAAATTTCGATTGTGAATATTTGAACTAAATTGGTCCCAAAATTGGTGCCATTCAAGAATGTTACCTTCAAACTGTGGTAACTCCAATTTTGGTAGTTTTCCTGATAAGAAACTTTCTTCGTTTTTGTTGCTATTTATCGTTGAATTTTCACATTCTTCAATTTTCACTTTAAGTTCGCAGCAGTTTTCTTCAGCTTCCAGCTGTATTGCAGAGATGACAGAGATCTCGTCCAGTTGCGGTTCGCTAACAAGTCGAAAATAATTGTTTAGTTCCCTCTCCAATCGTTGGAGACAGGTATGAAGTTTAGAGGATACCACTCTTCCTTCATGTAAGGTTAAGTCTTTTGGTTCAGTAGCGAGTTTGCTGGTTGTATTTTGGGCACATTCGGACAGAGTTTTTATTTTATCACACAGGCCATGAAGAATAAGGAGCATGGCTTCTTCCATATTTACATCCTGTAATATAATATTACACTATCTAAGTACAGCTTTGATTTGTTATACAAATTTAATCATAATGTAATATGTTTTAATTGAAACCACCTGTTTTTTAAAAGGAATAACAAATTGATATTTGTATTATTTACTGAAATTTTCTGATAGCTCATTTGATTGCAAAAACCAATAATATAATTGCAGTCACACATCATACATACAGGGTAGGTATTTAAAAATTTTCATCACTTTCTCGAAAACAGAATTTCAAAAATTCAACTTCCCTTTCAGGAAAACTTATTTACCATCATGGAAATAATCATCTCCTTTCAGATTTATTTAGGTGTTTTGGGTCACCCAGTACAGGTAAGTAAATACCACTTAATACTTTAGAACGCTCATAACATAAATACTCAATCACCAAGTGCACATAATCAAGCATAGAATACTTACAGAGTACAAAACTTTATAATCTCTCTTAAATCATTTATTTGTATATATTGATGACACTGCTGCCTAGTCAGTAGTGCCTCTGCTCGCAGAATTGGTATGTGGAATCGAGCCCGGAGCCCCATTCTATGCAAATGTTTGTGTTTGTCATGTGCACCTGAAGTACTTATCACAGTATGTATTGTCTACCGAAGTCCTTAGTACCAGCTTAGTCAGTTTGGGACCAAATGCCATGCAAGAGATGTCTACTCAAGCATTTATACATATAATGTGAATAAAGTAGCCAAACAGATAAGGATACTCATCCAATATCAAGATATAAGATTACAAACTATTACTCACTTCCGATGTTGTCTTCAGTTATAACTTGACCTTATTAATGATTTCTTTAGCTGCAGGCAGTTTAATTTAATCTCCCTTTCTCGGTGACAATTACCTCCAATGACTAACAATTGCGGTCCTTTTTGTTCGTTCAAGCACGCTTATTTTATTCCCGACGTGGAGTAAATCAATAAGTCGTGGATATTTCGTTCTCACAAATACTGACAAGGTAAAACTTTGAAAACGCAGGTATGAAAAGTTTCGCTCAAACATGGCGACGAGAATTTATTGTCTCTGTCAAATTTGCTCCGCTTCCGGTTTGTGCTGCAAACTTTGACAAATCGTTTTCAACTTCCGCTTTACAATAAATCCGTATTGAGACTTGTGGAGTCGTATCTTTGCAAGTTAATGAATACAAATGATCGAATCCCTTAGATAACTCATAAAACGAATAAATATGCAACATCACATAGTTTATTTCACAAAACAAAGAAATAAACTTAAAACTTGTGTTTCATTTCAACAACAAGTAACGCCATCTAGGTTATTTAGCGCATCGATCCATCAACTCGGATGTCCAGCGACACTTACTTATTTACCTTTGATAGTTAATCTTAAGGTAATTACATTGAGAAATATTCAATATTATCAGAGTCAATATTAGCGAGACGTGTATCAAACCTATTCAACATTTTAGCATATTTTCATCAACTTTTGATGCAAAAAGTTTTACACAGAGCTTTCACAGATGGCAGCACCAGTAAGAACACAGAATTTTATTATAACCAGTTTAAACTGGTTTATATAATTTGATATTGATTTTTCCTCTCGGATCCCAGCATCTCCACCATGTCGCCGCGTCGCCCCGCCGCGCCGCGTCATCCGCGGAACCCGGGACGAACGAGCTGGCCAGGCTCGCCGTCCCGTTCCCAGACGGCGGCGGCGCGGCGCAACGCAGCGACGCGGCGGCGAGAATTTATTTTAGGGGGTTTATTGGATAGATTTATGTTTGTGGGATTATTTGTACCTGGGGCTTGTTCCGAGAAGAATCTTCAATATGTTGGGAGGTTTGCTTCGCATTAATCAGCTTTAGTTCTTACTAGCTCGCATCACGATTCAGCTCGCCATCTGTGGTTAAAATTAAATTGATTCCCACCATTCTATACATTGTGATTGTGATATACATACATAAACGTTTCTGGTGTCTTAGGTATGAGTCCATAGCACAGAGATGTTATACACGTACAAATCTTGTTAGGATTAATTCAGTTACATGCTCTACGAGATCCTAGTCATCGTAGTATGTTGGGTATAAAGAGGAGACCGCAGCAAAGTCTGCTAAATCGACCTCTTGCCTGATCCGTTTCTATCACAGATCATTTCTCATAATATACGAGGAAACCGCGGCCAAGCTTGCCTTTAACCTCTTGCCAGACCCGTTTCTATCACAGATCCTTCTCATATTTAACTCTGTTGTATGTACCACCCTCTTAGTACATACAACACTTTACAACAATACGCTTGGGTATTGAGGAGGAATCGCACAGCCCAAGTCTGCCAATTAACCTCCTAATGTAACCGACTTCCAAGAGCATCAGAAACCTTTAGAAAGATAGGAAATTTAGAATCTAGGCATTTAGGTGGGGAACCTCTACGCTATTGTCTTAGCGCTACCACTTAGCTTATATTCTCTCAGATGAGTCGCCACCATGCTGGACGCCTCCATCACAACACCAATCACTTTACTTTGCACTAAATAGTAAATACTTATTGAATTAAATACTTCACATTTGGTGTAGGTAGTCCAAAAGTACCGGCAAACGCCACAGACTACTTAAACGTCATAACCATAAACTATAAATACTCTTTATCTGCGGTGATCCCTCTATGGGTTCGGTGTTGTCAGCAGATTACCTCAAGCTGTCTTAAATGACTAGTTTGTTACACGTTTCGCTTTAACAATATTAATTTGACTCTGTTACCTGTCTACTTCGCGAACCACACGTCGCGACACTAACATTGTACGAGAATCAAATAAGTAAGGAAAGAATCTTTGGAAAAATATGGAATGGAAATGGGGGACACACGGGCAAACGTGTCACATAGACCCGATTTCATTATTGTTTCGTATGCCTATCCAATTTACATGGATCTCTATAAATAGGCTTCTGTCAGTGAGCACCTACTTCTATGTAGAGAGATATGGAAATCTGTGATTCATATATTGGTGAGTTTGTGGCTTTGTTTTATTCTAACATGGTATATTTTGGTCTAAGGAAGAAGCTAGCCTTGGATCTGGTCACTGACACTTTAATGTTAGTTTCGAAAAAAAAAAACTTAACGGTTTGTAAATAATGTACATTATTTTATCTACACCCATGGTATAAAACCTCTATGAAGTTTCTGAACAGTTAGCTTATTGCCACCATAAAAACAGCCAGTGTCATAGTAACCATAATATCATCCAAATGAGTGTTTTATTGTTGGACTAAATTTCATTATGCAACTCGAATTTCAAAAAAAGAACATTGTCATGCACACGCGTTTCACTACCACAGCGCCATAATTAAAAAAAAAAAACTTATAGGTTATTCGAATTCACGTTGTATCCCGCCATTTTTGTTCGATAATAGTATTGCAAAATTTTATTACTTTGTTGCTTACAAAAATTAGTGATGCAAGCTTTGATAACACACCACCAGATGTTTCTAATGCAGTAAAGGACATTTCCAATCAATCATTACCCGAAAAGTTGAGAAAACAATAATGTACAATAAATACCCTTTGGTTTCAGAACCTTTTATAGAGGATTCATATCATGGGTATAGATAAAGTCTTGTATGCAACTGTTTGTAATTAGGTATTAAAACACTCGTGTGATACTCCACATTCGTGTTTTAATAACCCTTATTATACAACAGTTGCATAAATGACTGATATAACCCACGCTTTAGCTAATGGATATTAATCACTTTTCAAGTAATTCATCATTATAAAACTACTCATTTTCTTAGTAGAATGATAAATGAAATAAAAAAAAATATGGCGTGACAAATTGTCTGGTAAAAAATAACAGCTGAAAATCAAAGACAAATAATTTATTTCAATTAGGTACAAAAAATGGCACTTTTGTTTGAACGTCAAAATTCACCTTTTTCATCAATTCACTCGCCCCTTCCAAAAGTAAAGGTAGTTTTCGTATGGAGAAGAATGGGCACGAAACTCCAGCGTTACTGTTTGAAAATGTTTTACAATAGTTTGTATACATTAATTATATGTGAAGATAAGGACCTGGAATAAGATTACTATACCACAATAGGTAAAAATAATTAAAAATGATGCAACGACGCTAAATTAATTATGTGATGGATACATGGTGCTCACATATTTACAAACATTGTAAAAGTATACGATATCCAATTTTTTTTACAAGTATTACTGTCAGTATATGAGTTCAAGTAATCACAGAATGCAAAAATCAATATTATAAAAATAATAGATTATACAATTAAATTAGCAACCAGTTTGATTTTGTCTAGACTAAATTGTCATAGGGAGCAGGACCAGCATGTTTCCAAACATTCTCATCTTGGTAATAGCTATTCCTAGAAAGTAAGGTAATATAGACTCGTTCTTCGGCAAGCATGCGTAGGTGTATTTTGTCTGGCACGACAAGAAATTTTTTCAATTGATAACTCACAATATTCCATCACCAAAATTTCATTACGAGCCGATCCACAAGACGTTGTTGAATAACAAACAAGTAAAAAGCTCCTCGATAAATGAATTTATTATGAAATTGTACCAGAAGCTTCGATTACTGAAAATATTAGGTTTAAACAACAGATTGATCGATGGACATGCTCGAGGACATGATATTATTACATTTATGGTCTCATTGTAACAAAAAATATACATTGCAAAGAAATCCTTATTCAAACTAATTAGGATTGTAGTTAAGATTCGTGGTTTGGGCATTAGGCACTTAAGGTGAGCGTCCGCTGGTCCGCACCGGCCGCAACGCACGCACAACACGCACCGGATTTTGGTTTGCTTTGTATCAATTTGTATACCCACTATTGGTACCGCTCGCACCGAGTGCCGACGCCACATGGATTAGTTAGTTAGTTATTAGTTCACCGCGTGTAGATCGCTCACGGCCGCACATGATGTTTTATTTATAACTAGCTGCCCGGCCCGGCTACGCACGGGTAGCATTAAGAACTTATCTACGCGCGCACCTAACTACCTACCCTACCTATCTACCCTGCCTACCTACCCTACCTACCTAACCACCTACCCACCCTACCTACCTACCTACGCTCCTATCTACCCTACCTACCTACCCTACTTACCTATCCTACTTACCTAACCTACCTTCCTACCCTACCTACCTACCCTACCTACCCTACCTACCTACCTACCCTACCTACCCCTACCTACCCTACCTACCCACCCCTACCTACCTACCCCTACCTACCTATCCTACCTACCCTACCTACCTACCAACGTACATATCTACCATCTCCCGAGATATCAAAATTCATGCAAGCCTAGTACCTACTTTGTGTTAGGATTTATGGCATATATACCTACCGGGATATCATAAATACAAAATTTATAAAATGCGCGCCGTTTATGTCACGTCCTACGGGAACGACGGGAACGGGATAAAAAGTATCCTATTTCCTTCTCCTGGTTCTTAACTACCTTCCTACCAATTTTCAGCCAAATCGGTTCAGCCGTTCTTGAGTTATAAATAGTGTAACTAACACGACTTTCTTTTATATATATATAGATTAAGGTAGATATAGATCTTGATTGGTGGATGTAATAAAAAAATCTTAAAAGTAAATCGGGAATTTAAATTAAATAATTTAATGATATTGTCGAAACATTGGTCGCTTCAAGTTTATTTCATGTACCAACATTTAGTTTTACGTTCTTTTTCTTCTGCCAACAAGCAATTGAAAGTTAAAAAAAAAATGTCAATCTCCATGACAAACGTCGTCTACTAACAATAACAAAAACGCTTAAAGACTGAATTAAAAATGCGGATAGTTACAGTGGGCGCATGCCATCGGAAAATTCTTTCAATACGTTGCATGCCGTGCGTGCGTTGCGGCCGGTGCGGATCAGTGGATGTTCAACAGCGGCGCCTGCACCGGGCGATAGTTAATCGGAATGAGCTTTGATAATGCAGGGAAGAATGATCCATAAGTAGGCAAGTACGTATTTGAATTTTATTGGACAATTTACTTACAAATATTAAGGTCTTATGTCATAAAAACGATCCAACAGACGGCGGACATTGAAAAGAAAGCAAATATAAGTTTTGGAATGAAAATGAAATACTGTGTACCCTACCCACCGCATGATTATTATTGATTATGTTCGACGTTTACACAGTCAGCATGTATATACGGATATGGACCAATATGTTAAAATGTCAAGCAAATATTTTATATACGGAATATATTTAACATACGGAACGAAATGTTGCCATTTTAAATATAATATTTGTGTAAACATGTAAGAGAACGTATTGTATTTATTTTATTTTTGATTTGTTATTTCACTATATGCTGCATCGGATGACGTCATCATATCAGCGCCGGCTGTCGCTGAAAATCAGCGCTGGGGCTCTGTCTCGCATGGGGTCGCAAAATTTATGCTGAGCGATGGCAGTTTTGCGTGGATGTGACGCATGTTTTCCCCCAATTCGTTATTTACGTGTTTTTTTATCATTATTTGCGTCATGTTTACCGCAAATAAACGTATTTTCTTTCTTTCTTTTCTTTATAAGTACAGACTTACTGAATACATAACGTCCTCTAAATAGTCTGGATTAAGTCAAATACATCAGTCTTAGTCAATCATAAGTTTGCTTAGAAACTCAGACGAATATATTACTCCTTCGTAACTTCGGCGCATTATAATATTAATCAAGCCAGACACAATATCTTACTTCTAATTCTAATTGCAATGTAGTGGTTCACAAAAAGGGGCAAGACCGGCTAAATGCATTAAGGTTTTGGTTTATGGGTTTCATTAAGTAAAATGCCTTAACTGCTCTTAGCACAGATGTCATACTCCTAAGTTTATAATATATTTTTTTTTTTGTTAAGCCCCGGCGTTTCCCGTCCTCATGCTACTCCTAGATGTGTGCGTGGACTTTTGCCTCCAGATCCCATGGCGTGCTGGACAAAGCCCTCATAATGTAATTATAAATGCAAAAGTTAATTTGTTTGTTTGATACGCTAAAACGGCTAACGGATTTGGACGAAATTTAGCACATGGAGCATGACCTGGATTGGTATATAGGATAATTTTTATCCCGATATTCCCACGGGATCGAGATTTATGCAGATGAAACCGTGGGGTGCATCTAGTTATATATATTTAAGGATCGTATGACCGAAATGAATGATGTTAGCGAATGTTTTTATTATCACTGTCATGGTAATGATTATGTTAGTGCGATATGAAAAGTTATGATTTTAAATTGATATGTGTTTATGAAAAAAATGCTTCAAATTTCTAATTAGTGGATCGACTTTTTGACAGTTCAAAATACCTGTAAATGGTTTAATTTAAATAAATGCTTCGAGTTTTGATACTTACGGCCATTTAGACTCAATCTAAGCCAACTATTGATTTTAATTCGCTGTAAGAGTCTATATTTCTTGGTAGCTAAAACCTCTTCAACTCATGAATGAACCGTATACCACCATCGTCGACCGCATAAGTCGAGTTCACTTATATACTTACGCACGTGTTTCTGTGACAGTAAAAATGGTTTTTCTTTCTTCCATCATCGCTTTCATTTACCACTATAGACCACAGATAGTGGTCAAACGGAAGCCCATATCAATTAAAGAAAAAAACTATCATTTTAACCCGACTACGGCGGAAGGTTATGATTTTGACCAGTATGAATTTGGGTAAGTATGTATGTTCATCTCTCCCTTCCTAACTTCTGAACTGCTCAACAAATTTGACAAATGATGTATCGTTGCAAGCGTCTTGATTGTCCGCTGGTTATAGGTTATGTAACGTCACTGTAAATTGAATAAAGCGACGTCTAGAGGACAAAGAAATAAACTTTTGTTTTTTAATGATGCCATATCAAATGAAAGGGATTAATTAGCACATTTCAAAAAAAAAAATATTATAAACCCAAAATAATTTAAATAAAATAAAAGTTATAAAAATTAAAACCTAACTACGACAAAAAACCAATTAAAAAGGTATAAATAAGACATCATAGAGAGACAAATAAAAAATCCAGAGTCACACGTAATCTGTTCGATTTTATAACATGACGTGTGACTCCGTATTTTTAATTTGTATGTCTGTGTCTGTGATGTCTTGTTTATACCTTTTTAGTTGGCTTTTTTGTCGTAATTGGGTACTATTAACTATGCTATACCTACTAATTAACTGCTATGTTCGACTACATGCGGATTATATAAATGTAACACTAGATATTAATAACATCGTACACGTTTTGAACTGTCCGCGTATTAATGATATTTTAGCCGCTAACTGGTGTAAATATTCAGTTAAGCCAAACATATTTGCGGTTAGACCAAAATTATTTGTATTGGAAGGTTTGTGGCTACATAACAGCGCTTGGATCGATTTATCGAATGAACATACAAGGTTAAGCTGCGTAAATCCGTGTGTAATTTTTATATTATTTAATCATATAATTGGTTGTACAGTAGCATTATATTCTATGTACTAATTATTATATTTTATTTTGTTATCTATTTATGTATAATTCATTAAACCTGACTTGGTTGGTGCTGTGGGTCCCCATAGCACAATATCATGCTGAGTCGGGGCCTTCTTGTCACAGTCATGACGTGTCAGCAGCTGTCGACTATTTCTGTTTGTGCTCGTGATTTTATTTAAATCTATTGTGTTTTATTTTATTGTTCTACTCGAGTAATTATCTTTTTTTAAATTCAATTCAAATAAACTTATTTTTCTTTCTAATCAATCTTTAGGTACACATCAAGTATTCATCATTACCCCAAAACCTCCGGCAGTCCTTAAAAATCGGTTAGTGTCAATTAATCGGGAATTTTGAAGACAAATGACAGTCGTTCGATGTATGCACGACACTGATGCCCAAACCAACCTAAAGGTCATTAATAGCTCACATATCAACTCGGAAAGGGGTCGTCTCCGTATCGCCGCGGTTCGTGAGCTTGCCCCGAGGCGAGGCGATTACGTTACGATTCCAATTAGTGTGCGTTGCAGTAGGGAGTTTAATACAAAGAATACCGAATGGCTCGAGTTGGCACGTGACGATCCCTTTCCGAGTTAATATGTGTACTATTTCCTTTATAGTTGAAAACGTGGCTAGATCTTAGGGCTAAAAGGGTGATAATTACTAAAATACAACGTATATATTAAAACGTTTAAATACCTGGTATTGTGGGACTCATTAATTAACCTGACGTATCTATAAATAAGAAGGTTTTCAATAAAGTTTTTCAACCTAAGCTTAGAGAGATTTGCGCAAAAGAGTCCTTAATTAATTGAATAAGTATCCAATTGAGCAAAATCTTATTAGTAACGTTTGGTTCAATTTTTCAATGTTTAATCGATCATCAAAGAGTAATAAAAAGGTCGAATAGTTTATGAATTTAACGTAAAAATGCTGGGCTGTTGCTAAAATGAGATTTAATCAAATCAATCTTTATTTACTTACTTTTACTCGTTTTATTTTTATTTTATAGTGTTTAGATATCGATAGGTACCCATCACGTCTGCAGAGTTTCACCAGCTAATTTATCTGACCCTGTATAGTAAAATAGCAAGGAAGAATTTTTGTCCGTTTGTCTGGATGTATGTTCCGGATTGGAATAAAAACGATTGAATGGATTTGGATGAAATTTGGCATACAGATGGTTTATTACCTGGATTAATATATAGGGTACTTTAAATCCCAGTAGTACGTTCCCGAGGGATATTTTCCGACATCCACACGGGGAGGCCGTGGGCAAAACTAGTCTGATATAAATTAATGCTTAAAATTGTTGCATCAATACGTTGAAATGTTAAGCCAAAAAAAAATTATTCAGTTTCAATCAAATTGTATAAGGATTCAAATTAAAGCATTCCATTCCATTAAAAAAATCCAAAAATACAACCGATTTCCAAACTACAAAGTGAAAAATAACTTTAATTTCGGAATTCAGTGGCAAAAAAACTTAAATACTGATACCAAAGACACAAAAGCCAGAGTAAAATTAATTTTTTTTTTCACTTTTCTGTTGGTTGATTTGTAATTCATCAGTTCCACTTTACGAAATGGTGCTTTTCGGGAAAAATGCATGAGCTACTATAAAAAATACCCAAATTGCTATAGGTGCGCCTATAATATTTGAAGAGTTCCCTCGATTTCTCCAAGATCCCATCATCAGATCGGTATCAAATGACAATGGGACCAATTTGGAAGTATACCCTTTCAAACAAAAAAATAATTTTTCAAATCAAATCAACCGTCTTTGAGTAATCGGGAAACGTACATAAAAAAAAAATACGACGAACTGAGAACCTCCTCCTTTTTTTTGAAGTCGATTAATAATACCTGCACATACTTCTTATGAGAGATTATACAGAATTAATTATCTGCGTTTATACATTACATCAATGGTAATTTATTAAAAAAAAAAAAAAAATAACTTAGCATGACATGGGACATGAATTTTTCACATGTAAAAAATTGTCATATTAAAAACTTTAAGGAATAGTCAATCTAAAAAGAAACAGTTTCTTACATCGAAATAGTGTTTACCGAAGAAAAAACTTATTTACGAGTAGCTTTGATACTTGGAGTTAACAAAAAATATCTCGAAAAGCAACGTAGGTATTTAATGAGGCGAAAAAAGCTAAACTCCGCAAAGAAAAGTGACTTGGCAAGGAAAGTTAAGCTCAAGGAGTGAGGTATGCCGAGTAAATTTCTTGTAACGAATATTTAAACGACGAACTCTAATTTTTCTTTTTTTGTTTTAGAATTTCTTCACTGGGTGACTTATTATATAATCGGTGGGTTTTATGAAACGTTTGAATAATCTTTTGCGTTTTTTTTTTCCTTTTTTTATTTACCAGCTCGTTAACATCGAATGTTGAATGTTGGGTGGCTAAACTTAATTCATTGCCTTCGTAACTTTTAAAAACATTTTCATGTATGTATTAGGTATAGTGAGTGGATTTCTTTTTGAAGCTATTGACAACCTGGGTACTTAAGTGGTCTGGTATATTATTAACACGATAGATATAATTATGTTGTTTAACTCCACTTTATTAATTTAATTGATGTTGTTGTAATACTCAACTTGTTTTATATTATGTCGGCCAGATCTTATGAATTGATAATTTCATAAAGTGTTCGACCATTTCATGAAATGGTTGTGTTTCATGAAATAGCCAGCTGAAATTGACCATATCGTTTAATAATATATCAGTCGACGTTTGACCATATAATTAATGTAGGGTGTACATGGTTTAAGGTGTATTAAAAATTACCAAGTAACTACGAACAATTTGGAAGTAGCGCACACCGGGAGCTACCGTGATAACGCTCGCGCGTGGTATTTGTATCAATTTCAAAAGACAACTAAAAACTGAATTATTCCATTTAAAATTAACGAATACAATTTATATTCATAACATACAAAAATATATTATTTATACGTCATATTTCATTTATTAAGGCACATCATCAAATATTCAATACACAAAACACAGCACATTTCACATCAGTTTACGATCATGCAAAACCTTTTATAGGTATTTTTACAGCCTGTTTAAAGCGTTAGATTTTATGTAAAATAAAAAAAGGAAAAAAAGTGGAACTCTTTTGTTTTATGATCTCGAATATTTTGCTTGGGTTTTTGCGTGGGGCATACAAAGCAGAGGCGGGGAAGTGTATTTACAAAGCAAACGGGTTCCCGCAAACACATGCTCGAATCGTGAGCGCTTCGCCTTAATTAAGTGGTTCGCGGTCCACTTTAGTTAGCAATGTTGGCTCAAATGATTATCGGTGAATACATCGGTGATGTTCGTTTGACGGTTGGTGGTTTTAAAATATGGCTGTTCTTTTTTGTGAGAAAAATAATGTGTTGCTGGATGAAATTTTTCACTTTAATAAGGACTACATATTTTGCTGATGGTTTTAGTTGTTTTCCTTTTTTCTAGCATAGCGCAAATCATCTTTTAGTATTGAAAGCCACCTCTTTCTCATGGAGAATAGCGGGGCATTTGCCTAATACACTAATTACAATGACAACGCCTTTCATTTGACAGGTCAACAACAACAGGTCTTTGTAAAGTATTATATTATTTTAATTAATTATTGTGAATGTGAGGACTATGTTGATATCATTATTATTTTCATTTCTCAGCTAGTTTTAATGATAGTCTGGCAGTTTGAGTAGTTTATGCGGCCTACCTAAATGTCCTTTCTTTGGTATTGTTCGTCGAGTTGAGCTCCTTAAGTTCTGAGTTCAGCTCCACGATTACTGACTAATGCTTGAACTGACTGGACAGATCCACTCAAATCTATGTGGTTCTTTCCTCAAAAGACCATTTCAGACACTAATCTACATGGTCCTCATATGGCCTGGCCGAGATAATGTCTGGACTTTAAAAGAGACTGTGACCTCTGAGTTTGTTTCGGCATTTCTTCTCAGAGTAGTCAGATAGGAAACGCCGAACTCATCTAGCTTATTTTTAATATATTTTTAATATGACGTGTGAAAGTGATTCCGATATCCTATTTACAGAATAAAAATATCATTTAATTTCATTTCAACAAAATTCAATGCGTTTTTTTACGTTGCTGAGCAAAGTAACTTAAAGTAACATCGTGCGGTTTTTATTTGTAAAGCATTGACAAACCCCAGAATGTCATAGACGATTACTTAGTTAAAACAATTAAGACAATGTGCACATCATCATAATAATTATATTAAACTTACTGTCAGCTGTGAAGCTACCTTATATTAAATAAATCAGCAGGGACGGGGTAATTGCATACTACACTTTGAGTAGCAATGGCTTTCATTTTGACAGCGCAACAACATTCATTGCGTTGTTTACTTACGTTGTTGAGCAGATAAATTTTTCGAACATTTATGAAGCAATAGATTAGCAACAGATAGCTGTAAAACAGTTCGGTATTTTTTGGACATTGAAGGCTCCTACAAAAAGGCGCGACACGCGACGCGACACAAAGCTACGTCGCGTCGCGCGACGAGCGGTGTCTTTGTGTCGCGTCGCGTGTCGCGCCTGTTTGAAAGAGCCTTTAAACATACGATCAGGCTGACCTGATCGTATGTTTAAATGTCCAAAATTCACGAATGAATTTTCTAAAATTAGCATTTTTGAATTTCAGAATAATCAAATCTATCGATTTTATACGATTTTGTTCGTAAAACAATAAGGCAAAAATGTTGGTCATGGACTCTCGTACCAATAGAATTAATTTAAATTTGGAATTCTAAATGAAAGCAGTGCGCGCGTGCGTTACCGTTTTGGTACACAGTGCTTACCGACCAATGAGAAATCATAAGCAGTACCGAAACGGTACAGAAACAGTACCGAAACGATACCGTACCGACCAATGAGGAAAGGGCCTATTATTCCACTCCTTCGCTCGGGTCACAAATGTGTGTTTTGTTTTGTTTGTCGCTACATGATTATTTGTTGACTGCAAAGCCAGTGTAGAAGCTGAAAAGGCTTTTACGGCGACAGGCTATATTTTTAGCTCTATTCGAAGTCGATTAGCAGATGACACAATTAATACTATTTGTTTTCTACGATCCTTTTTAAAAAAAACAAAATTTTATTTTTTGATGCTGTAAATGTACTTAAAATAATTATTTATCGTCAGTTGATTAAACCAAAGAGTTATATTTAATAATACAAACTCATTATTGTAATAATTTTTAGCATTCTCAAATTATAATGATCTCAGTAAGTAATGACGCAAGATTAAAATTATGTTAGATTTTATAAAGCTAAGTATAATTTTAAATTCTAATATGAATAGTAAAAGTTGATTTATTTTAAGTTTTTTTTTTTTTTAATAAACAACCTATTTATTACACTTACTCGAGTAACTCATTAAAAGTTGAAACGAAAAGGCAAAATTATTCTGATTTTATCAATCCGGTCGGATCCGGCCGGATTGAAAATGACGCCGGATTGCAATCCCTATGTGTAACGCGATTGGGGTACTGTTTATTATTTTGATAAACGGTTACTAGGAGTTGAACGAAGATTAACCATTCTTATTTACTACATTTATAGAAAAGTCAACATAGTCACATAAATCCAAGCTTACATCCAACATTACAGAAAAACATAACCTAATCAAGATCAGGAACTATTTAAAGACGGGATCGGTATTAAAAACAACGCAAGAGAAGTTTATACTCCAAAGTTGAGCTCGAAACTTGCTCAAGATTCGCGAGCGATGATGCCCATGATTAGAAGACCCCGGATACTCCTAAAACTATTCCAACTTGGGGCAATAAAAACAAGTCCACGAGTTTCCGACCAGTATCTACCTAGATAGGAGTTGAAGAGTTCTAGTTCCGTCATTTCCTGTTCCAGTGACGTAATTTGAAATGTTTAGTTTGTAGGTAAAATGTGGTGCTAATTTAGTCTATACATAGTTCTTGTAGCTATATATACTAAAAGGCTATCCGCCTTTACCAGAAGTGGTCATCGTAATACTGGTTCAGTAGCTTCAATATCATTAGTATTGTGTCGGAATATGGCAGATCGTCTTAGACGTGGTACGACAGTAGCTCCCCTGACATCAGTCATCAGAAGACAGCCGCAACGCAACCATCGATGCGACGCTCTGCTAGAGTGACAGTAATCAGCAGTGTCAGTCTTATCTGACCTATTCGGTGGTTCCAGTAACTTCGTAATAAAACTAGACGGCGCCACTTGCAGCACCGTCTTATTTTATTTTAAAAGAAAAATGAGGTTCAAAATTGAAAGCTCATAACAGGTGGCAGCACAGTTGTACGCCTTTAAACCGCCATTATTGTGTTTACGTTTACTTTTGTGTCGATCACAAATTAATAAATATGTATGAGATTTGGAGTGTAACACTATTAAAAGACAAGATAAGGACAAGGGAAGCGTCTACCAATGGTAAAAAAAACAGCTTTAGTGGAAAAGTCAATAAATTATGAACGTTTTATAATTAATAGGACCTATTATGATATAAAACAAAGTTAACAAACACAAAATAACCTGGATATTTTGTGTTTATTGACTTTGTTTTTTGTTAAAGACTGGAGGCGTACGATAGAAATAACCTGATTAGAGTTGAAAACTAACTCGGGCATGATCTTCCTGACTGAAAAACCTCAAAGATAACACATCTAGCACTAATCTAATATGATAATATAAACATATACATACCTTACTATAATTTAAATAATATTACATCACAAGTGCCTGTATATATAATGAAAACAGATTTAGTTCTCTTGGGAGCATCACCTATAAACCACTTTCTCCCATAAAAGGCTTAAATAATAGCACATTGTCTCGACGAAATATCGGGTTCAAATTTTTTTTTTCGGACAGCTTTTTCCCACTGTTTTCTGCTTATAAAATCTTTGGCAAATACATGGGTCCCCGTATTTTTGCAATAAACAGCTTTGCAACTGGGCTCAATAATTAATTATGCGTAAAAGAAGTCGCTTGTTTACAAAAAATGTATGGCTAGCTGTCAAATTATTAGATGCTGGAGATCAGCGCCATCTGAATTGAGCAAGTGGCAGTTTTTATGCCCATTACCAATCATTTTGAATGAAGACGGTTTCAAGAATCAAAAATCACGGCTGAACACTAATTATGGATGATAATGGTGCACGGTTATAACGGCTTTGTATACGACGACGACTAGTATGTGACGTTTATGCTTTAAGCTCTAACCTAACTGAAGCGAGCGCGAGAGCGGGATGAGGAATGCGACCGTATGTCGATTGTTTTAATGATTAGATAGGAGCCACGCGACCATTCGTGCCAGTTTGAACGCTTTCATACATGTTGACACAATCGGCGCAAGTGAATTTCGTCCGGTATCCTGCTCGCTCGCTTGTTTCAGTTTGGCCAGGACTTTAGTCCCACATGTTGATGAGGTCAGCACTTCGGTTTTTAGTCAGGCAAATACCTCACTTGAAAAGATAATAAGTGTACCAATAGGAACTACTCGTTCCAATACCAATTACTCGATCATTCTAAATAAATTGGTCCGGCTTCAACCACAAGAACGATCTATTTATAGACCAGAAAATACTTTCAAATCAACGAAGAGGGTTTCTTAAGTGCAAATAATCTAGGCAATAAACTCAATTTCTTCCGCAATGCAGAAAACTCTATGAGTACCTACTCCTTCAATTATCTCTAGAAGGAAACCAATCGCGATTGAAAATCTGACAAACAAGCACTTAAAAAGTAGTACCAGTGGCCTACATCCGATACCTTCGCGTAACCCTAACTTTTTAATATTCTAAATGCCAAAGTTTGTTTGTTTATTTTTTACGCTTTCACACATCAACTGCTGAACGGATTTCAATGAAATTTGGCACACAGATAGACCATGACATGGGTTAGGACTTTAATACTTTTCATTTCGGTAGTTTGTTCCCCTGGGATAATTTCCGACCTCCACTGATAGAATATTTAGCATAATTATTTGGCCAGGTCACACGTACATCACACAACTCCATTAAGTAGTTACCCCCCAAAAAATATGTGCGTTCTAATCCATGATAGGCCCAAGTTAGTTTTAGTATGTTGCAAAAATATTGTATTGTTTTAGTGAATAGGGTTAACATTTATAACTAGTTATTCAACATCTAAATAGACCGTAGGACTAGTCTTATATCTGTGCCGGAGGTTTCAAGACCGCTAGCATTAGATAGGAGTTTAAAATCCTAGGCACGAAATATGCTTTTTGTCGTTGATTATATTTTTTAATAGTACTATTTTTCTATTTTATTTTAGTAACATTTATAAATAATTTAAAAAATCAGAAAAATAATATTTATTACTAATATTATTTAACAAAACTTTGATCTCATTTTTCTACAAAGATTTATATTTTACAATTTGATTTAGTAATTTACAGTTATCATAATATACATATTTTTCCAACTGATAAACGGATCCCTAGACAAGTAACATCCTATTAACGCAAGCGATAAAATAGGAAACGCTAGAAAAAAACAATAGTTTGAAGTGAAAGTATACATCAAACGTTGTAGTTATAACTTGAGGGTATGGATTAATTTTATAAAAAAAACGTTAATGGATACCCTCAAATTATAACATCTACTGATTAGACATAGACCTAAAGATAAAGTGACTCGGACGATAGTAGATAACAATTTCATCGCAATTCACATAGGCTTGCTGGCTAGTTCGTCAAACGTATGAGTATGACGACGTTAAGTGATACGATGGTTCAAATCCAATTCGAAACAATGAAATCTTTTTGAGGTATTCTTTAGATTATTCGTAACGAATTCAATGTTATAGCAGTGTTACATTTTAAAACTTGAGGTGCTAGCACATACTAACGCTGTCTGTACTTAATAACTGTCTTAAAAATGTAGGTACTTATGAAAAAAAAAAACTTAACTCTCCATTAATATAAAATAATATGATAAATGCCGACCCAGTTCTGTCTCCCTCGCAACCACCAATTGTGACCACGACAAGAATTATTCTTAAGGTAGCCAGAAGATTACAGACAATTATTTAGAGTAAGTTTTTTTTTTAAACGGAGTGAACCTTTAAACAGTTCACCTACAATTAATTACCTTGTCTACTGGCTATTTGTTTACATATAAGACTTACATTGAAATCTGAATATCCCATACTATTAGGCTGTATTATAATCCTTAACTTTTCATTAAACTGTCTTCTAGATTCTTCAGAAGTATTAAGGTAGGTACCGGCTTATATTTTTTTATGAAACGAGAACGTCGAAGTATGTCAATCATAGACGCTGAACCAATCGCGCAGACATATTGGTTCGAGAAAACGTACTTTTAAAAGTTTACTTAGAAATAGGTAATCGGAACTTGAGGTAGGAGCTTTGGAAATTAATCTATCCGAACGATTTTACTACACTATTCTAGAGAATTTGTACCTAACTTATTTTTATTTGAGGCAGTCAGCGCAAAAGCCGCCTGACCCACATTTTTAATGCATTTGAAAAATTATAATGCAAAAACAAATTTTGTAACGCCATCTATTATGAGAATAAAAAATAATGGTTGGGCCATTTTGGTTTTAAAATTGTATCTATTTTTAATCATTTGCGACGGTCAACTTAAAAAAAAATGCTTTTGCGCTGACTGCCTCATTTCTTCTTTGTGCCAATACTTATTATTATTAATGGTCTAAATAAACACATCAATTCATAAAACACATAAAAACCCAATGTATACACCGTGTACTAGTAATAAATCCAATTCGAGACTCCAATAAAAGCCTATAACGTTATAAAAGTCATTCAGAAAAAAATTACATCTTAAATTCAGGTGACAGGTCGATAATAATTGGTTTTTTCACCTATATCGACATTTGGTGTACGAATCGACTACTCAATCACGTGCTAACATAACATACAAAATATCACGCTTGTATCCCCCGAGGGGTTAGGCAGAGGTGAAAGAAAGAAAGAAAGGAAAGAAAATACGTTTATTTGCAGTAAACATGACGCAAAGAAAGTTAAAAAAAAACACGTAAATAATAAATTGGGGCAAAACGGCCATCGCTCAGCATAATTTGCATCAGCTGACGTGATGACGTCAACCGGTGCAGGCAAATCCTTTTTTTTTATAAATAAATGGTGCACCTATATTACAATCCACACCCACATTTCGTCGGTTACGAGTACCTATGTTTAAGTTCCTGTAATAGGGCACGAGCCTATTGCCATCAACCGGGCACAAATACACACTACGGGCTACTACCGAGAATTTCCTAATAGGAAAAATCAATAACACTTTGCCCGACCTAGGAATCAAACCCAGGACCTTATGTTGAGCAGTAGCGCTTGCTAGACCAACGAGACAGTCGAGCAATTGATACATGCTTATAAATTCAATTGGACATTTGGTTTACTCGATACTAATGAAATATCTTTGTAAATTGGTACTTAGGTATCGGTAGACACAGAATATCGAATGTAAGCTTTACTGGTTTATCAATTAATGTAAATGAGGCAGCATTCTGCCTCATTTACAAAGCTCGTTGCGAACTTAAAGTAGACCGTAAACTTGTATTATATTCTGTTAGACATAGCATTGAAGGATCATTCTCATTTTTGCATATATTTTTCGTGTATTTGTATTAAGAAAATGAAAAACTTGTATTATTTCTAGAATTCATATCTACAATGAATCGGAGTCGGTTATATTAATAGGATTTTTATTAAAACTTACACAATATAAATATTTTTTTTAAATCATCGTTAAAAAAGTGACGAAAACTTCACCTCCGTGTCGTGTGCAACATCAATTTATGATACTAGAGACTAAAATGAAATAATTATATCAATAATAAATTAATTAATTAATATTTTTTTACGATAAAACATAGAATAAACTTTCTAAAAAACTACAAATAGTTAAAACACAAATAAAATAATGGATTCTAAATATTTCCTAAGTTTTGTGCATGGAAGAATGATCACCTCCATGGATGAACGTATTGAACTCGGCCATTATTCAATAAATCAGTAAACACAGTTTCAGAATGAATACAGACAACAAACAACGCCATCTTGAATTTTTTTGACAGTTTTTCATTGCTGGGATAATCATTTTGGAGTTTAGAGTTGGTGAGAAAGACCTTTAAGGAAAGATTTTTTTTTTAAATTAGCCTTTAAGGAAAGATTTTTTTTTAAATTAGCATGCTATTTCGGTCACTTTTGTGGATTACTTATAAAAAAAAGTATTTATTTAATTAATTTCTATTGGATATCGTAATATTGTAGCCGTTATCTGGTTTTTCATCATTTTTTGTAATCAGCATTTTAGGTTATGAAAAAACGATATTTAAGTTAAAAATGTCATCTCCATGGACGTGAATTACTTTATTTAGTTACTTTATTTCGAAAGCGTTTTCCAAAGTTGTAGCTAACTAAATGATGTTGATTAATACTAATTTAATTACTAATAAAAGGTTGCCTATGTGACCAGATAAAACTGAATAAAAGACTGTTAACTGATTTGTGTTCCTATCCAGTAATAGGTATAATTAATATAATATTAATTAAGCATAATTATATACTTTTAAAGACTAAATACTAAACTGATTAAATAAATAAAAATAATAATAAAAAAATCGTTTAATTCGTCAGTAAATCATTCATATTTTATTAATATTATACAAAATGTCACTACTGGCTTTGTCACGTCCGCGTTTTATTTTTGTGAAAAATATTGAAACTAGCTAGACTTTTATGTGCATCATAATGTAACATAAGATGTCTTTCATTTGAGACTACTTTGAATCTGAGCAAAAACTTTTTAATTTTTTAATTTTTTAGTCCTTTTTTGAGAATGACCCAAAAAAGCATTATATTTAATACTGATCATCATAGACGTCCACTGTTCAATGTAGGACTTGTAAAATGCTATATTGAACAGCCGTTTTATTAGATATCTTTACTCTCACGCTTGGAAAACAGATTGTAATAGACTAATAAGCAATCCGTTTTAACCACATGACTATACGACAGAGTCATGTCCTTATTAGCTTTTAACATAACAATATAGGCTCGATTGCGTGAAATCTAACTCAATATAATTTGCGGTAAACATAATTGAAACATCAAACTTTTTCCTGTCAATCGCTGCACGACAGTTACACTTCATACATTTTATCTTTAAATACACCAAAGCTATGACTAATTAAAACATATTGTGATCTCAAACTCATAACATAACAGACGAATATGACACATTTTAAAATTAATTAAACCTCAGCCAATACTTGCCAACCCCTGTCTTTTTCCGGCATTAGCTAACAAGACTGATTGTAATGTTAATGGACTACACGCGACTCGAATATATTTGTCTTCGAACAAACAGAGAGACTCCTGACACGGAATAGATAGGTGGATACAGAAGGTCGGCTCAATACAAAGCGCGAACACGCACGCACACATAGACACGCTGCACGTACAGCGAGTGCAAGCGTACTCGCATTGTTTTTGTTTTTGTGAAATAGCATCTCGCAAGTAAGTCAGGCTCTAGGAGATTGTCGGCTGCTTAACCGGACTTTCCTGTGAGTGTATTAATAAATTAAAGCCTCCAGCCAGGGCCAAAAACTTATAAACTGAGTGACTACATGCTAAGGGCACGGATCTCGGCTTAAGGCGTCGCTGAGGAGGACAGCAAGAGACAGGCTGGATCCGATTAAGATTATTTTGGGACGAATTTAAAGCAACAGGCTCAGCGGCACTGGCTGGCTCGAGCAAGGGTCGGGACCGATACGGAGTCACGGACTCACGAATTTTTTTTTTTTTGGTGGGAAATCATCAAATAACTTCTCCCGCTCTGGGCGGAGCGGGAGGGCGTGTCAGACTCTTACTGACTAAAACCCACCCGTGTTCCTTCGGTTGCCCTGTTGCCGGGGGCCACGATCTCCCTTTCGGTTTTCTTCGCAACCCCGGCAGGCAGCGGCCCTAGCGGACCCCGTCAGTTACGACTGGCATTCAGCTAATATATTTTGAGATCGCCGTTAAACGCATCTATGTGTGCGTCCACCTGTTTTTCCTCGTTTTAAAGAGCAGACCATCTGTGCCTTTCTATTCTGTGCTCCTGCCGTCGGCGAAATGTAATTAAACGCTCTAAAGACGTTGATTCCATTCACACGAACCCTTTCAAGGTTCGGAAGTGACGTTGATTTTACTTATGTAACAACATTTTGGGGAAGAATATCTGATTTTTAATTTGGAGAGTGTAAAAGAAAATGTATTGAGGTTTTATTTTAAGTACGTATGAAAAGATGTTCGCAGAATATTCTGAGGACGGGAATAAAAAAGACTTTCGGCTTACTTATTGATAGGGTCAATTAGACTTGAAAAGCCTTGCAGGATTTCGTGAAAGTGTATTTGACGTAGAATATTTTGAAAGTAAATAGGCATACACCTGTAGTATGTATGAAATACCGTCTCACATTTTCGTCAGTCTTGAAAAAACTCCATTAAGTAGATATAAGGATAAAAAATATTTTGCTCAATATTGTTGGTTGCCTTTGAGTGTAAACATACACTGAGATTCCAACCAGGAAACGCACCATCACAAAATCTTGTATTTCATGATGGTGCGTTTTTGTATTGTGAAGAAAATTAATGATCCATCGGATATGTAGAGCAGCTGTGGTAAGCAGTGACCTTGTGCATCTCCTATAAGAGATAATATCTCAGATATCCCGGAAGAAATTACTTTATCTTTGAAGCCATCAATCATCGAGCAATTGTGTTGTGATCGACGGAATGTTACGTTTGATCCCAATTACGTTCGTGTGACCTTCAAGGATTATCTTATAGCTTTTACCCGTGGCACAGAATACTGAAAGTTATCGTAGCTTCACTCGCGTTGAATCTTAGAACTAGGTAGGTCGCTATTTATCCGATACTAAGAAGTTTAAGCTTAAGACTGTTGGTTTAGGCGTAAAGTTGAACCTTTTACATTTATTTATAACTTGTATCTATTAGTAATTTCGTAACCATAACTTCCTTAGATATGAGAAAATTATCGAAATAAGACTAAAAAAAAGTGCATGAGAGCAATTTGTGGACTTAAGCCCGACGACTCATGTCGACCAATATTTAAAAAACTTGGTTTGTTACCGTTACCGTCGCTTTACATTTACGAATTATGTGTGTTTGTTATGAAAAATAAGCAACTATTTAAGACTGCAAATGATGTGAATCCTCGGAACCGACGAGATCCATTTAAACTAGTGTTAAATGATTTGCCTAGACTGTCTAAATACAATAGTAACTGCTTGGCAATGTGTGTGTGCATTTATAATAAAATACCAAGGCATTTCAAAGCTTTAAATACAAAATTATTTAAAATTAAATTTCATAAGTGGTTACTCGAGTGTAGTTTTTATAGTTTAAAAGAATTTATATATAAAAAATGTTGAACGATTGTTGTTGCTTGTCTTTAAAATTTTTGCATGCTATGTTTTATCCTAGCTAAACATGCTTGTGCCTCAATTTATATTTAACACCCCTGTATACCATGTTTTACGCAAATAAATATTCTATTCTATTCTAAATTATTTTCTTAATTTCCTGTATTAATTATGCAAATATGCACAAACTAAACTACATGTATGTTTCATTTCTTGATTCTATAAAAGGGAGATAAAATGCTGATGTCATTCAGATAAAGGAGGAAGCTGCTGTCCGCGGACATTTGACAAATGATACGAAAGTTAAAATGAGTTGTTGATAGCAGATAAATGAGCTGAAATTGTTGATTCTTCGAAAAACAAAGTTTGGACTACTACCTACAGTTGATTCTAAATGTTTTCAATAAAATTCAATTGGGAAAGATTAAAATCTTATTTATAGAGGCAACTGAAATCAAAATGAAAGCTATTAAAGTATTAAACTTAGTTACGTACCTATTTTTGGCATCAGAATAGATAAATTATCTACAGTAAAATTAATTCAAAATATTATATAAATGCGAAGGTGAGTTTGTTTGTTTGTAACGCTGTCACTCTAAAACGGTTAAACGGATTTGGATGAAATTTGGCACATAGGTAGGCCATGATCTGGGTTAGAACAAATGACTTTTTTATTTTGACTATTTTTTATTCTGATATTCCCACGGGATCGAGACTTATGCGGGTGAAACCGCGGGTCACAGCTAGTTTATTATAAAATATAACCTTCCTCAAGAATTGCGCCGTCCAATGCAAAAAGATTTTTTCAAATTCGACTGGTAGTTCCGAAGATTACCCCCTACATACAAACTTACAAACAAATAAACAAACAAATTTTACCTCTTTATAATCTAACACCTCTAAACGAGCAATTCTTGTATATATGTATATATATAATCTGAATCTCGGAAACGGCTCCAACGATTTCCACGAAAATTAGTATGCAGGGGGTTTCGAGAGCGATAAATCGATCTAGCTAGGTTTCATTTTTAGAAAAGTTCAAAAAAAAAACATCCAGATATTATTATATTATAGAACCTATAGTATAGATTAAAACGATAAACTTCTCTCACTGTAATCTGTATACTAAGTAGACGTCGGTGAGTGAACTAAGGCTGAACCAAGCATCTTTAAGTTACAAATCCCAGCTTAGCATGTTACAGATTACGAATGATTAATCGAGAAAGGTCTAGATTTAAAAGAAAAACGGCTGAAGAAACTGAAGTGCAGTTAATATGGAATGACATCAATCTTGCTGTACAGTCAGCGACCAAAATCGATTAACATTTCAGTATTTTTTCATCTTAATTATTGTGCTAAATATTGAAGTAAAATCGGAAGACAAGTTAAATTACAAAAATACTTAATATAATATAAATAATAATTGTGGGTCACTTTAGCTTAAATCGACACAAAATGGAACAAATGTTGATCGAGTTATGTCACTGATTGTCACTTATGTGTGACAAAGAAGTTGAGTTGATGAATATCTCACAAAACTGTAAATTATACTATTTTTCCTGAGCTTCTAGGTAATCTAAGCGAAATAAATAGTGACTTAGTGTATTTTTAATCAGACGGATTATCATCAGGATCATAAGGATTATTGCATTGCAATGATAAAAAACCAATTAAAACAATCCTTATAATAAAGTTCGAAGAAATCCTACGAGATTTCAAGGTTTTCTCTCTCAGATCACTGATAGGTCTCGTTTAAATTTAAAACTATTTACAATAGTTCGGTAAATCGCTACCCTAATCCATCACGATTTTTGATAAAGGATTTTGGATTTTGGCCTAGTAGTCAAAAGCGCAATTTGGCTTGCCCGGGACCATGCCGTGCGTTACATTGGAAAAACTTAACTGGCAAAATGGATTAAAGGTACACCTCGGCCTTACCATTCTGTATTATAGACGTAATTTTATTTTATACTGATTATAATACTGAATAAGTTGTCGAAAACAGTCACACTACTACGGTCGAAGAACTGGGTGAAAAGCTCCCGTAATCCATTAGATAGGCCGATGATACCCACATTATCCTGTCAAGAAAAAGTCTCCTAAGAAAAAATAGCTTAGCGGAATAATGTTTTATTTATCGCAAACTTTCTTACACATAAACTTTAAGACCAGGCACTCCAAAGACAATTTCCACGCAAACTCCGCCCCCATGCAACCCACCACACCACTATGTATTAAACGCTAACTCATCAGTAATAAAGTTGAATATCGCGTGCGCTCTTTGGTTGTGTTCGAGCACGGAACTAAATATCGTAAGTCTCAATTCTTATTTCATTTATAACTAAAGTAATAATTGATCTAGAGAAAAAAATATCTTATATTTGGATAATAAACTATATTTTCTTACTGAGATTAATTATTTTAGATATAAAAGCCGAGTAACCTTGTTTTTGTTTCAAATAACCTTTAAAAAAGACATTATTTTCGAATAAAAAATGAATTGAGCGAAAATGTTCCAATTACGTAACTGTCTTATATATGGAAACAAAAAGATCCAATAAATCATATACTAAAGTTCCATTTTGATTGTATGCGTGACTTTTTCAGAATATTAATGCAAATTAACATACAATTTAGGGAACTTCCTTTTAACGTGTGCTAACTATTGTCCACGACTTCATGCGCGTGAAATTTCTTGTTCCCCCCCATCGCGTCGTATCGCATCGCCTGCGCTATTACTTTGGTTTTGCTTAGCGTTCTATCTGACTTTTTTTTTAAATTTCCCGGTTCCCAAGGGTCCTAGCGTGATGTTAAATAGCATGTAGCCTTCCTCGGGCTATCAAATGCAAAAATATATTTTTTAATTCGATTGGCAGTTCCAGAGATTAACGCAGCCAAACAAAAAAAAAACGGCAAAGTGCGTGTCGGACCACGCACAATGAAGAGCTCCGTAGTTGGGATGAATTTATCCCAAAAACAAACTTAGCTTTGTAGTTGAAAAACATGTTCTCCCATACATGGACATACGTCACGGTCAATTCTCCAACTGCAAAATGGAAGTTTGTAATCGCAATTTTTTTTTTGTGTTGTATAACTACAAATTAACGACTTTCTGACTTCCTTTATATGTGCTATGAGACTTTGCTTCCTGACAAATTTCATGATTCTATAACAACGGGAAGTTTCCTGTAGGTTTGATTTATTTGCGAGTATTAAAATATGACACATAATTCGGCCGTATTTTTTTTTTATTTCGTTGACTTAGAAGCTTGATTTTTTAGAGCTCCAAGAAATTATAGACCTACGTATTTGTTATAAATTTCAACTTGATATCTCCACGCGTTCCTGAGAAAAAAGGGTCTTAACAGACTGACGGACGGACAACGAAGTGATCCTACAAGTATTCCATTTTTTCCTTTTGAAAAAAAAAAACAAGTCTTCTGCTTTTATTATTAGTACAGATTTAGATCCCGAGACTTTTATTTCATTTAAAGTTAAGGCAAACATAAGTCTTTGTTACACAGACAATTTCAATCCTTGGGTTAAATCAAAAGGATTTAGATGAAACTAATAGTGCCCTGCGGACACATAGACGATGTGTGGTGTCCAAAAATAAATGTAAGTGGAAAATAAACGGAGTTTTGTAAATTCTGGCTGTCCCTATGCTAAATTGTTGGTTAGAAAAGGAACACACGTTTCAGAAAAATAAAATGCTGTTTTGCGAAAATCCGATTGTTAAATTAACGTTTAAATATAATAAACCTGGCTATTCATAACAATTTTTTTAAATATTTGAAGCCTTTATCTATAAGCGTGTTATTTATGGCAGACGTTAATAATTACTTTACTTTAAGCAACGTTTATAAATAAGCTCCTGAAAGTGCTATAACATTATTAAAAATATTTTTTAACAAGTGTTATAATGACGGATCGGAAATACTATTAATAGATAGAGACTAATAAATCATATCAGGAACACTCCATTTTTGAACAATCATGTAACGTAACGTGTACCATATACAACTGTGAAAAATAATAAAAGTATAAAATGCTAGTTGCTGGCCGCGGGTCCGCCCGAGAGTACTAAAATAAAAGTAGCCTTAATTACTCCATATAACATCAGCTATCTGCCAGTGAAAGTCCCATCAAAGTCGGTCCACCCATTTCGGAGATTACCCGAAACAAACAGACAGACCAAAATTTTAACAATTGTTTTTTTGGTATTTATAACGTAAAGTATATTGTATTTTCATTATGCATTTAGTAAAAGCTGTTATTTTGACATTACAAACATACACATCAATTATTAAATTTATTTGTATAGATATACTATACAGGGTGGCAGAGACATCGACGCGAAAACTGTTACCATGGATTCAGTACATGATTCTGAACTACGTCGAAAATTTTCGTCGGTTATTTTAAAAAATCTACGAATAACCGACGAAAAATTTCAACGCAGGGAGGGTCAGAATCATGTACTGAATCCATGGTAACAGTTTGCGCGTCGATGTCCCTACCAGCCTGTAGATAAACAAAACAAAAAAAAATAAAATATACGCTGCCAACTTTTTTTAAACGTTAGTAGTATACATAAAGAGACAAAAGTGGGTTGGCAAGAACTAGATTTATTCATTTATTGCCAATAGTTAACTTTCAGGAACAAAACTAGTTTCTAGACGTCTAGTACCTTCAACGTAGACATCCAGAACCCCAACATGATTGCATAGTGATGTGCATAATAAAATCCTCCACTATTCTGGCGAATCTGCTCCCTAAGTGTTAGGATATTAGATTAAAGTTTGTTTCAAGAAGAGTTAGGATCCTCACTATTGGCTTTTTTAATAACGACCACCCAAGTTAACAATTCTCAACCTTATTTTCTAAACCATAGAGTATTCAGTGGCTGCAATGATAAGTTTTGCAGTCTTGATGTGCAAGCTTTAAACCCGGGTTTTAAGGAAAGTGAGTAGCATTTCAAGGCAAAGAATCGATTACTGAGCTTGATATGGATCTGGAATTTTGCTAGAGAACACTAAATAATTGATTGGGAAGCCAACATCACTTCAAAGTTTAGCTACTGATCGGAATATAGTCGGTAATATTTCAACTATGAACTGTGCGGTAAGCGTAGAACGTATTTCAAAATAGTGCACTGTGTGAGTGAGGTTAGCACTTTGTAAACTTTTCCAATGCTAAATGCTCTATTTCGTAGATACAATGGCTGAAATGAAACCGTAAGTACTGACCATTTTAGACAAATAATATACACATTTATCAGAAAGATGTGGTACAAACCATCAAACTGAATAACATTCTCCATGGGACCAACATCCTAAACGCGAAAAAAATTATAAACTGTCCCATACAAAACTTCAATACTTACTCGACCCAAACGTATGGCACGGTTAATTAATTTTTCGAGATTACAATGTTGATCCTATGGAAAAGTTGTTTAATTCAATGATCTGCACCACACCTTTCTAATACACCCTGCATAAGCCAAGATCACACTTACCGAGTTTAACGATAGCTTTAAGAAACAAATCTAGGCTATCCATAACTCGTCTGATTGTCTCTATTCTAAGAATAATGTCATCTAAGATGTTCTTCCAAAAAAACCATTATAATATATTATGCTAGAACTACGAGTATAACTAAAAAAACAAAGTTAGAGAGGAGAATAATATCACGCTGTAATTTCACATTGTGTGCCAACTGACGTCATCAACGCCCCTTGTTTTGACGAACTAATGAAAGGTTACCGATAACAATGAATACATCCCTTATCACACTCGACCCGTCCCATGGGAGGCGATTAAGAGATTATACCCTTATGAACCGGATAGATAATACACCTATCTATAACACCAAACTGTAAGTTAAGTAAATATACCTGTAAATCGAATAATAAATGTGCAGCCTGTATAAAAAAGAGGACGTTTACGTGTGTTATGTAAGTAAAAACTAGGTCGTGCTAACCTGTATTTTTTCGCCTCTAGGTATTTGTATTTTTGTTGGCAAAAAAAAATAGTATTTTGAGAAGGTCAATGTAACATTAAATATGAATGAATGAATATGATTTTTTTTTATATTGAATAGAATAGAATATTATTATATACATTATAGTTAACTTACTTGCATCCCACACAGTTTAGAAACAATTTTAATGCATTTTGCCGAAAAAGAGAGGTTTTTGTTTTGTGGAGGGTACGAATATGAAGGAAAATTGTAAAAAATTACAATGAGCAAAAACATAACATAATATTAAAATTATACCTTAAAAAAAAAACAGTGGCACTCCATGAGTGCCGACAGAAGTGAAAACTTGAAAAAAAATCGGCACTGCGATATAAACACGTTGATGTCTTTTACTCCATGCACCGTGGTGATCAACGCGTTGATGTCTTTTTAATGGTCAACAGCTGGTGTCGTCACAGTGTCATGATATCAATGGTTTAGTCCAATCTCAAAAAGGCACAACGCGTCCAAAGAAGTTTTCACTTCAAAAAGATTTTCAAATGAAGTCAACAAATCAAATCCCTTCCTGTTACGGCGAATGATTTTTGAATTGTGACATGAATGAAGTCGGCACATACAAATTGCAGTAGCAATTGGATTAAGGACATCACTAGTATGATCGCTGTAAAACCTTTTTGGGCGTTCTCGCCTTTACCCGAGATTAACTTTGGAGGAATAAACTAATCTTTTGCAACCAACTTCTAGTTTATTTCTGCTAAGTTAATCCATGTAATCATCACTAGTTTACCCTCCAAAGTTCAGCAGGTAAGAAACTATGCACTATTGATTACAATCCACATAGTTACATTCAAATTCTAGTTTCAAAACTAAGATCACAGCTCTATAAAGTTAACTCTATAAATGCAATCACAGTGTTATATGTAAAACTAGCTGTTGGCCCTGGTGTCACTCGAATCCTAATGAAAATTAACTCACTGGCGTCGTATTAAAATTCTTTTTAGAGGGACCAGCTGCTTCGAACCGCACGAGATTGCGGTAACAGGTCTGTGATGCCCTTAGATATCCTGGGCTGCACGCGCACACTACATACACATACACTGCAGGAATCAGCATGTTTAATGTACTCAAATATAAATTATCCTATATTTTAATGCAGGTTATAGTGTGCCAAACTTCTTTCAAATCTGTTCAGCTGTTAAAGCGTGAAGAGGTTCTATCTATGTTCTATGTTATGGGGTTTGGTTTCCGCACTTAGTCCCTCAAGTGGACTATTGTGCGTGGGCCATAGCGGGCGTTGGTGGTTATTCCAACCAGCCCACCTCTCTATAGGAGTGAATTAAATCTCCTAGTCTGTTCAGAATGAATGTGAAAGATTTGGGTGACTAAAGGGGTTTCTGTTCTAATCTGAGGGACGCATGTGCTTCAAAGAGCACGTGCTGACGGTTTCCTCAGTCTCCATGCACCCCCTGCACAGAGAACTGTCCGTTATGCCTATTGTGTGAAAGTGTTTGATTAGTGAGCAGTGTCCTGTGATGTTCCCCGTCACCAGGCGCAGGCCGATCCTGTCCAGGCATCATACACGCCTGGTTAGCCTGCTATACAGGGATGGCATAGCTTTCTTGGACTGCCTGCAGCCCGGTGTCCAGGTCCACCAGTTCTCCGCTTGTGTGTGGGTGAACTCCTGTAGCCACCTGCGTATTTGTTTGAAGGAGATTGGTACGATAGGCTCGGGTCCACAGACTGCCGTGCTAGATCCTCTTCTAGCAAGTTCGTCAGCTGCGTGATGGGGTTACAAATAAACAAACTCGCAAACTTTAACATTGTAAGTAAGATTTTATTCTAAAATAACGTTAGAGATAACAGTTAAAACTGCAGCTCACCTAAAATAAAAATTAAATAGAATCATTCAAGTTGTTCACGGACTGATTCGCGCGGCTCGGTATTAATATGCAGAACTGAATGCCAACCTTTACTTACGTAGATAGTGTGCGCAGACCATTATATTAATAGTCTTACTATAGGGATTATTACTATCTGAGAATATTTTATAACTGTTTCTTTATTCTAGCGTTGTTTTAGTTCTGTTTGAGTTTAAATTGGTGAAGTGAAGTGGTTGTTTGCTCAATTACGAGGGTGCCATTGGGATCCTCTTTCCAATAAGCCTATCCGTTTGTCTGTCAAATAGGTTCTAATATTTATTATTTTATTTATCTTTTAAATAGATTCTTTTCTATTTTGTGAATGTGAGAACGCTGTAAAATTAGTGGTCTGTAGATTTGTTGACCATTTTCTATCTTCTTGAAAGATCTACACTGCCTTCCATACCTATTAACACTGTTATTTGAAAATATTGTAAAAGCAAATTATTTAAAAAAAAAGTGACCGTGGAGTTTCTTGCCGGCTTTTCTCCATAGGAAACGACCAATTGGAACCGTGCACCTAGCTTCTACTGTTTCATAAGTGCCCATGTTGGTTTATGTGAAATGAAATATATTGAATTTTGTCAAATAGGTTTTCTGTGAAGTAGGTTTTAATTTTTATTATTTTATTTATCTTTTTAAATTATTTTTTTATATTTTGTGATTGTGAGAACATTGCACGCTTATAGACTGTAGAATTGTTAAACCGTTTTCTATTTTGCTATGTACCTGGTACTTGTTGATAGGTCTACACTGTCCTCCCATACCTATTAACACTGTAATTTGAAAACATTGTAAAAGCTATTTATTTAAAAAAAAAATAACCGCGGACCTTATTGCCGGCTCTTCTCCATAGGCACCGACCGATTGGAACCGTGAACCTAGCTTCTGATGTTTTATAAGTGCCCATATAGGTTTTTATGAAATAAAATATTTTTATTTTGTCACAGTACTACCACCGTACTTTTATTACCACCAGTGTTGCTATTTCGGTGTAAAAGAGTAGTGCTGTAATTACAGGCACTTAAGGCATTTCAGCTTAGCTTTGAGACAGTTAGGCATCTGCTAAGCCTGTCGTATTACAGAAAACCATAGGCATAGCATAAATAAGTAACAGTATTATATCTCGGTAGTGACCTTAAAATAACTACCTACGGCCACTCGGTAGATAAACCCTCCGCGTCCGTGCGCCGCGCAGTCGATACGGTTGCGTACTGATATACTCAGAGATTTCGGAGCGCGTCGTTCCGGCCGTTTTCTTTGAAGATATAATACTGTTACTTATTTATACTGTGCTATGGGCGAGGACCACTTATCTACCATCTAGTCTATAATATTTATTTAGTCCGTAATGTCCCAGTGCTGGGCAAAGTCTTCGCGTTCCTTTTTCCACACGTTTGTCCTCAGTCATTACGGGCTAGTCCTTTCGGAAGGACCTACCATCCAGTAGGTCGCATAATTGTTTGCCATTCAATAATAATAGTAAAAACTTGTTCTATTTATCGTCATCTTTCTAACCTAATCCCAATTTATGTAGCCTTTTGGTCAAAGGAAAATAATAAATATTTTGGAAATCCAAAAATGCACGACTCATAACGCAAAAAAACAAAAAACGATTCTTCATTAAGTATATTTTGACTGCTTTTTTACCCATCAATATGGGTAAAATATCTTACCTCGCAATCTTTGTTACGTACTGTCAAAGACTATTTAGATTTGCTTTGTTGGTTGATAGGCGACGGAAGAGGGTCGAAATAAATATTTATTAGTTAGTTTTTTTATGAATTATAATTAAACTTCTTTGAATAAAAGAGCCATTGTCAATAGGGTTCCTCCTATGGCTGAAATGAATTTATAAAAAAAAAAGTCAATTGATTTTCTCGCAAGCTGCAATATTTTCAGACGTCATACATTGATCGACGGGGTTTTGTAAAAACTATTTTGATGTTTTCTTTTTTCGTTTCTGCTGCATTCAATACATTTTTGAAAACTACGGTATTAATATCTATTAAATTATCTATAAAATGATATATATGTTATAGGCAAACTCCGAAGCTCCGGCGCTCCTAGGTTGGACTGGTCAATCCTCAGGTCAGACTGAATGACTTAGTCAAAGCCCAAACAAATGTAAATTTTCGGCCTTTGACTAAACAATTTTCGTCAAACCTGGGAGAGACTAATTTGGTCAGGCAAACGTCAAAACACAATTTTATTAAATCGGGGTTTGACGAGTCAAACTCCGATATAGGTATGAAGTGTCTTATCTTCGTATATTTGGAAGCATTTTATCATTTAAGCAGCTTTCAAGTCTTAAGAACCGCTTAACTCTGCCAGTTCTGACACCTGATTGGTCAGCTTACGTGATTTTCACTTTTATATTTGAGATGCTTTGAGAGAATGCCGTGTGGCATTAGGCCCGCCTTTTGTACGATGTGCAATAAAGTATAAAATAAATAAATAAATGCTTTGGAATATACGGAGGTTAGTTTGACGCTCAATGAACGAACATGAAATGACAAAACAATCGGTCGGAACACCGCGAGAGACATTATGAACCTGTTTAAACATGTTCAGATCAACGTTTGACCGAGTTTTGCAGTCGCTTCTAGGATTGACTAGGCCAAAACCGAAACAGAATAATTTACTTTCGACATTTGACTGAAAAGTTAGGAGCTCCTGGGTTTGACTAAAAATACTTCAGGCAAAGGGCGAAATTGAAATGTATTTCGGGGATTGCCTGATGGCTTTGGCCAAACCTAGGATAAACCAGTCCTTCCGCGAAGAGACTGTGTATCGGACTTTGACTATAACATATACATTAAGTAGGTTCTGTGAACTAGCAGGAGTGTAAAAATAAAAACTGTTGCAGAAAGGAGACAAAACAAATTTTTCGATCGCAGAGCACTCTCTAACGCTTCGCATTATGAGTCGTGCAAAACTTGCCAAGTGCGACAAAACGCCGAAAAAAAAAACACGTTTCTTGTATGGCCCTTTAATTAATAACTTTATTTAATTTTTATTAATTGTTGTAACCAGTGGCAATAGAAATACACAATCTGTGAAAATTTCAACTGTTTACCTATTACGGTTCACGACATACAGCCCACTGACAGACAGACGGACGGACGGATAGCGTTTGCTTAATAAAAGGGTTCTGTTTAGCACCTATCGGGTACGGAACCCTACAAAGGTTAGCTTTGTAATAAGCTTCCAGTCATCACAATAGGACCTTCTTCATTATCACAAGCCACCAAGCGTCCCAAAGCAAACTCTCCAAGATTCCTCACACTGTTCCCAGGTCATAACATATTGATGCATTATCGTAACACACAAGTCAACATGTATTGTTCAACAAAGTGCAAGTCACTCTAGGGACATTTTGTGTTCACCTGCTTTCGTATGCGACACGGGTTTTGCAGGTCATGAACGATAAATTCTTGAGTGAGGTGAGGATAGTTGAGATTGCATCTGTGTGTTAATTTTTTTTTTTTTGAGTTTGTACTTTTGTGTTTGTATGATAGTGTATACTAGTGAAATTTGTGTTTTGTTTTCGATAGTTGAAGCATATCATAATCAGCCTATAATGTTTCTACTACTGAGACACAGGCCTCTCTTTGAGAGGGAGTGAGCTGTAATCTACCACGTGGATCTAGTCTTCCAATCCACGTCTTCAAATTTTTGGTTCTAGGACATGACTGTCTCTTCACGATATTTTCCTTCAACTTTTTGACAGCAGTGGTGACGAAATTATTTATACAAAGCTGGATTCGAACCCATGACCTACAACGCGTATGTCGGGGCCTTTACCACTGAGCCACCACTGTAGTTGAAGAACTTGATTGATTCATTTCGAAATCTAAGATTTTCACTAGGTAGGAATTAAAGTCTATTGGTTTGATGCTCAATACATCTAGCTGGTTAGATAATGGGAACTTTAATTAAATAATGTTCATATCATAGAATTCCAACAAATAAATCTTACTTATTCCGCAAATGTTTCTGTAGAACTCAGACCAAATAAAAACCAAAACATAGCGCTGCGAACAAAACAGTGAAGCATACCAAAACTACACCTCCACTCTGTGCATACACGCTCACACGCACACATTTACAACCATTTAAAATCAAACTACACTTCACTTAGTACACTCATGTTCACGAAAACGGCTTCACGTCACCGTTGACAGCGCTGTCTTAGTTTTTATTTGGGTTTGAGCTGTAGAACCTATAATATTTTACACATTGATATACTCATCTCTTACTTACCATGACGTAACAATCTCAAATTTCACATTCCCTAAGTAACCAAGCTACTTACACGTAGTTCGATTTCAGCTAAATTGCACTCAATCTAAACTTAACTAACTCCATATTATTGAGTTTCCAAGTTATGGAATGTATTAAATACATTCCAGATGTACTATGAACCGGTAACTGATCTCGCCACGTTTCCTCATTAGTGAACATATTAATTTCAGATAGCTAAGTTAGATTTGTAATGATAAATACGGGAAATTATTGGAAGTTTTGTGGACGCTTCTCTCCTCAATGAAAACGCGGAAATAAATTCTCCACTTCGCTTCATTGGACAGGCAGCCTAATTATTGAAATATCTGAATCTCATCATTAATACCAACTTTTGTAATGGGTCTTACATTTCATCATAATCATTTGCTTGACATTATTCCAATTTATTTGGGGTCGGTGAAAAATTTATTTTTCTTCCATAGGTATAAGGTATATTTTTCATAATTATATTATACTTATAGTCTCCATTTGGTCAAATACTAATACCAATACTAATTTGACCACATTTCAATTCACTTAGAGCACAAACATTTTTATTTTTCTTTTCAAAAATGTTTGAAAGCAGACTTTTGAAAAAAATCTAATGTTTTCTTTGAAAAAAAATTGGTAGTTCAGAGTCCGCTTCACCTGTAAACTAATATTATTAAGTAAACCACAATGTTGATGTGCTTGAAAAATTATGTAACCAGTGTCACTCGTGTTGAAGCGCCATAAAGAAGGAATATAACCATACCCCTCATTTGTTAAAATCGCTCCAATCGAAAATAATATTATGTTGAAACGGACATACGTACCAACGAAAAATATTTCTCTCCTTTTGGGCTCCGCTACCGCGGTCCCAGTTCTACAGCGGTCCCAAGCGCCAGCAAACTACCTACTTTATCAGGGTTTTGCCGAATTACTACTTCTAGTGTAACTATTTAAATCCAGAGCTTACTGTTGATTTTATTAATAATTTAACGCAATATCTAATATATCAAAATTTATGTTTATTTGTTCATATTTTATGCGCTGCTATACCGTTAATCCGATTGCGATAAAACTTTGTCAACTTATTGCTTGAACTTGCGCGAAGCATGTAGGCGGAGTACAATTAATTATCTTCACGCGGACAAACGCTAGTATGGTATAAAATAAAGTAGAAATCATCTTCATAAAAACGCAAAGGTCGATGAGAAAAAGCAAAATTGGAAGTATGAACCTACGCAAATAAAATACCTATTATAAAATGTATATTGCCTACAAGCTTTTTATAGCATTGACGTAATGGAGTTTACATTAAAATTTGAAACAGGTCTAGACGAACAAAAAGGGATAATAATATTTACTTAACTGAAAATAAATTATATTTTAATTACATTGTACGTAACACACGTAAATGAGAACAAAAATAATGTTTTTGTTATTCGCATGAAGTTGTAAATTATCATGAAATAGGTATGTGCTGTGGCTTTTTAATTAGGTAGGTACTAACAACATTCAATGTATTTTCTACAACACTCGGCAGACTTATAAAAATAATTAGTTTAAAATATCAAATAAACAATTTCTGAGTGATTGTCAACATCAAACTCAAACTCAAGGCATTTATTTCAATTAAACCATTTACAGGCACTTTTGAATTGTCAAAGAGTCTATCAGTTAGTCAGAAAGTTTAAGCTAATTGCCCATTCCAAAACGTAGATCTCTATGGAGAAGAACGGGCAAAAAACTCCAAGGACACTCTTTTAAATATAGATATTACAAAATCCTGGGTACATCATTCTTGTTGCTTCTATATGTGAGAACAATGTACAAAAAATAATCAAAAGCAATTGAAAATATAAAATTAAAAATAAGCCCTGGCAGATAAGAGATGACCAGTTTCAACTGACGGCGCTCGTTCACGAACATGACGCGTGGATCAGCACCATCCAGCACAACCATTTTGTAGGGAACCGAATGATCCAACACACATCATAAACAAAATGATACCTAGTACATACGATGAACCACACGTCATTAGCACAGTATATATGGACAGTATGGAAACTAGGCCTATTTGTTGAAATAATTACCATCACACCATTTTTAAAAAAATCGCGGCGACCACTCTTGTCGACACGGCACCAGCACAACTGGCAGCACCGCGACAATCGCTTTGGCGTCTTGTCAATGAGCGCGTCTGTTGATTGTGTAGTTTCGAACATTTACTACGTAGTTTCTGTACTGGCCATATTTACAGTGTATCAGTAGTACGTACCCAACACTCTCAGCGCGTGTAGAAGCCTTGGTTGACGCTGCTAGACGCGGCATTGTCAACTACTGCGTTTAACAGTGGCGCGATGCAATTCTGGTCAAAAAATGTATATGAAAACTTCACGGAAATTGTTCTACCGTGTCGCGTCGTGGTTGTCTGCGGTAGCCTTTACTCACTCTACAACACAAACGCCGTATAGAAATGATAGCTAAGTCAACGTGAAGTTGAGTGCTCAACATACTTTTCATTATTAATAATTTCTTTAGATTTCGGCGATTCCGTGCTCTGTGCCAACACTGAACTGCAAAAACCGCAACGTAAGTCAGATAATTAGGATATGTAGTTATACTTACATACAAAACAAGTGAATGGGGATATGATGCGCATTTGCATCGTTGTTATAAAGTCCATCTACTAATTAGTCAACACTTTATGTAACTTATTTATTTATTTAAAAATACGTTTGATTTTGGTAATCTTCGTCTAGTGGCATCCACTGAACCTTAAATATGTTTTACTTGCGGATAATGCAGTGGACTGCAACATTGTTACTAAAAGTTCTGTTAACCCTAAGTATTATATATGTTGTAGTTGCTTATTATCCTTTAATAAATAAAATAAAACACAAAGAAAAACTTCGTTCAAAAAATACGCAGATCTAGTCCAAGCATTACAAAGGCTTAAATAAAATATGGGCCACTTAAATCATTTCTCACATTACTTCTGGCAGTAAGCCAGTTCTTTTGAAGGCACCGGGTCTTCGCAGTGCGTGGGTACCTATATTATCATGACCCATCGGCTATGACTTCTGAATAATAAAGACGTATTATATCCCGGTAATGTATCGCACTTACTGCATGCAAATCGGTCTATCTGCTTATACCTTCGATGACTGATGTGTTTTGATGTGATGTCTGTTCTGCTTTTTATCTGATGTTGCTGTTAATGGTGCATTTGTGACTAGTTTTTGTTTGTGAATTTATGTTAAGTAGGTATTTATGTCAAAATAGTTATTTTGCCTATCATGGATCCGTAAAAGCTCATTAACATTTGCATAAGTTAAGTCCCTCGACGTCTATACGTGACACTTAAGGCGACACTAAACGACTTTTAATGATTTTATACTGAAGATCACGTCTAAACGAGTAGTGTTAATGATTTGAAAAAAAAAAATATGTTAAATTAAAGTATTTTTTTTTAATAACTTAATCTGTGAATATTTTAGATTATGTTTATATTACATGGTGTAATTAATTTGTAAAGTTATATCTAACGCGGATAAAAAACTGAGAATCACGCAAAAACTATCTAGCGTATTTTTCTGAAACGCTCATAATTTTAAAGATAATTTAATTATGTATCTTTTAGTATATGTTTTTCATTAGAATACCTTTTGTTTTACGTATAACTAATTAATAATGCGTCTAATTTGGGATAGCGCTCCTTGATGGGCGAGTCCTATTACTGGCTGGATGTACGACGCTTTGCGTGAGCTCAGCACGGAACACGCGGGCTAACCACTCAAGGTCACTGGCATATATCTGCGTCTTAACAATGAAAAACTGACACTTTAGGACTGTCGCTTGGAAAAATAACTTTAACTCGCTACTTAAACTTAAGTATTGTAAATAAAAAGTCATAACAGACATAACCTACAAAACAATAACGAAATACTTACCTCGATTTTCTTTTGTTTCACCGCAGCTGAATAAAGACAAGAGACTATAGTTGGAAACAAAACTAATAACAATGTAGAAATACTAAAAGTAGTTACTGCAAGAACTGGTGCAGAAACCACAAATTCAATTTGCTTAACTGAAAACTTAAGTCGACTTACAATATACTTACAGAAACGTTCAAATCTTAAACGCAAACTCAACGGCTTGCAATATATTGGGCTTAAACAAGGAACTTAACTTCGCGTAAAACTTGGCGCAACAAAATAATTAAGCACAAAACCAGAACTCGGTGGGGCATCACTCTCGACGCGTCCCGGTGAGAAATATCCGGGCAATATGTTCGCCGGTATATCCGGAATAATCCGGGAACGGAGCGTTGCAATTTGTCGGGGAACCCTCCGAACCCTCCCCCCCTCTTTTAATGGCGCATGTCCGTACATTCAAGAGGGTTGCCCGCTAGGCTCTGCTGAGACGTGACCACTGTTTTGGTTGATAGACATGCTCATTATGCATCGTGATCTTCAGGGGATATCTATGCTAGGACTGGCAGTTGGTTACCTCTGGACAAATAAACATTTGAAACGTATTTAATAATAAATTGATACATTCTAGGATTTGAAGTTCGAACTGATTCATCATACTAATGTGTAGGTAATCTTTTACACTTTAGTATGATCAATCAGTTGGCTGTCTCTCTTCAATCTTAGTACCACTCTAAATGCACTCACAATATTTTTGAATCTGGAATAAAACCTACCAGCCAGTAACATACTTACATGGAGACTCCTAAGGATTGATACAGTCTCAGAAATAGATACGCATACGATATATATGTCCTCCTTTGAAACAAACTATTTCGCAGATTGTTCTCAGAAACTGTGGAGGCTATTTGGCCTCTAGCCATTCACGGCCAGTGGTATCGACGACGATCTTCAATACCGTATAACATTCAGAAATCTAGAATTTCTGAGTAAAGCTGCGCAAGTGGCGAATAAAGTCGTATATGCATATCCTGCTCTGACAATGTTACGCTTCGTTGCCCATAATGCATGAAGCTTTGCGCAACATGGCTCTGTAACTGTTCTACAAAATACTTCATAGGACTTTACTTAGAATGAATATACAATCTTCTATGCTTATAGTTTTTGACCATATGTGTAACTGGAATATATAATATTTCCGTAAATGTAGATGCTTGAACAACAAAATTTATTACCTTTGATTTTCACCGCGATTTTAATTTAATGGTATTAAATGCTAAATAAAATCGACCTGTTATGATTAATTATTTTACTCTCGTAACCGTTATTAATGTTACGAGCTGGGTATGGGATAAATTAATTATTACCGATCAGACAATTAAATAACTTCACAAAACACTTATAACTTAATCACAAATACACTACTGATCACTATTCACTTAGATATCGCACTTATAGTTCACTTCGATTCGCTTCGTTGTATCGCCTAAATCAGACTGCCTCCATCGTGTGTCGGCGCTCTGCTTTTATACCGCCAATATTCAAGAACATTCCGGCGACGTGTAGAACGGTTCCAGAAAAACATCAACAAATAAACATTACCAGGAAATACAAAAGTAGTAGGTATAAAAAATAATAACCTACTTGTACCGAATAAAGAAATAGGTACTTTATGCCCTAGGCGTACGGTCGAAATTACAATGACGAGTCCTAATATTTTTTATAAGTAGTTACCTACTTAACTTCAAACTAATAATAATGGAATGCTTCTCGAAGTTTTTAGCGCAAACACACTGTAATCCGTGCTTTCTCGAAAGATCTCGTACGTACGACGTTACACTGCCCCCTCCTTAGACATGCTCGTCCCGAGCATCATTAGCCCCGTAGTATCGGGCCAATCGGTCTACATGAACAATCTTAGGCGCACCTCGTAGACCCTTCTGTATTCGGTAGATGACATCGTTGATCCTAGTCACGACCCGGTAAGGTCCATCCCAATTTGCTTGCAATTTCGGAGACTTCCCCTTGCTCCGCACTGGGTTATGTAACCACACCAGTGAACCCTCGTCGAAACCCCTACTGTTTGCCTTGCGGTCATAACGGGTCTTCATCTTCTCAGAAATCTGTTGGCCGGATTGTCGGATATGCTCATAAACATCATTCAACTTGTTACGCAAATCATTTGCGTAATCTGTTACACTACGTGGAGCATCAGGGGGAGCTCCAGTGATTAAATCTGCAGGCAACCGTAATTCTCTTCCAAAGTTCGCGAAGGCTGGCGTCACAGTCGTACTTTCGTGGACTGCGCTGCGGTAGGACAGCAGAAACGGCTGTATGTGCTTGTCCCAATCCCTCTGCCTGCTTTCCACGACTTTTGCCAGATATCTCTCCAACGTTTGGTTGAATCGTTCCACCATTCCATCAGATTGTGGGCGGTAAGAGGTGGTTCTGGTTTTGTAGGTACCCATCAATCGACAAGTTTCCTGAAATACTTGCGATTCAAAATTCCTTCCTTGATCGCTGTGTATTTCTAAGGGTACTCCAAAACGATAGAAAACTTCCTGAACTAATTTATCTGCGACAGTTGTAGCTTCTTGGTTAGGAATGGCGAAGACTTCTGGCCACTTTGTGAAGTAATCCATGACCACCAGGAAGTACTTGTTTCCGCTCTCACTTTCTGGAAATGGTCCCGCAACGTCTAGTGCTATCCGTTCCCAAGGGGCTCCAACGTTGTACACTTTTAATGCACCTCGGCTGCGTGTGTGGGGTCCTTTCACGGCCGCACAACTGGTACATTTGCGACACCAGTCCTCCACATCACCTCGACAGTGGATCCAGTAAAAGCGTTCTCGAATTTTTAGTAGAGTCCTTTTTACTCCCATATGTCCTCCTGAACAACACACAGCTTAGCAGCACAGCGCGGCGCAGCTTTAGGGACAACCATTTGTAGATGACAGCTGTCCCCTCGAGCGTTTTCCCATTTACGGCACAAGACTCCATCCTGGATCACCAAGCTGTTCCATTGCGCCCAATAACTCTTCGTGATGGAACTCATCGCAGCCACATCACTCCACTTAGGTTTAGGAGCACCAGCTTTGGCCCACTCGAAGATCGGTTTGATGTCCGAGTCATTTTGCTGAGCCTGCTGTAGGGTTTCCTTCCATTCATCGCTGAGATCTGTTCTAAGCATCCTCACGGGCACTACTTCCTTAGTCTCTTGCCTGGCACAGTGCTTACAGTCTTCAGGACAAGGTCTTCTTGACAAGGCGTCTACGTTATCGTGAGTTCTCCCACTGCGATGTTCAGTTATGAAGTCAAACTCTTGTAGTAGTTCAATCCATCTTGCCACTTGCCCCTCTGGATTCTTAAACTGTAATAGCCACTTCAATGCAGCATGGTCAGTTCGTAATTGGAATTTACGTCCCAGCAAATATTTACTGAAGTGCTGCAATGTCTTTACTACGGCGAGTAGCTCCCGTCTTGTAACGCAGTAATTTCTTTCTGGTTTGGATAAAGACTTGCTGAAGTAAGCTATCACAACCTCTTGGTCTCCTTTCCGTTGAGACAGCACGCCCCCAATTCCAGTATTACTTGCATCGGTGTCAACTATGAAGTCATTTTCAGTGTCAGGATATCCCAAAATAGGTGTATTGCACAGACGTTACTTTAATTCCTGAAATGCGACGTCGCAGTTCTCGTCCCAACAGAATTGCCGCTTTTCCTCAGTGAGTTTGTGCAGAGGTTTCGCAATGTCGGCAAAATTCTTGACAAACCTTCGATAGTAGGAGCACAAACTCAGAAATGCTCTGACCTGTGTCTTGTCTTTCGGAACTGGCCAATCCTTGACGGCGATTACTTTTTCTGGGTCTGTTTGAACACCTTTTCCCGAAACAATGTGTCCTAAAAAGTTTACTTGTTGTCTGAAAAACGAGCATTTTTTCGGACTTAACTTGAGATTTGCTGTTTGGATTTTCGACAGCACTCGGTTGAGGTTTTTAAGGTGATCTTCAAATGTACGGCCCACGATGATAATGTCATCTAGATATACAAG
Organism: Omphaloscelis lunosa; assembly: GCA_916610215.1. Taxonomy (NCBI): domain Eukaryota; kingdom Metazoa; phylum Arthropoda; class Insecta; order Lepidoptera; family Noctuidae; genus Omphaloscelis; species Omphaloscelis lunosa. The sequence continues at coordinate 9,613,609 of OU744255.1, forward strand.
ACATGCGTCTCCAATCAATCTGGCGAGTACTTGCTCCATCAACCTTTCAAACGTCGCAGGAGCATTGCACAAACCGAATGGCATAACTTTAAACTGCCACAACCCTTTTCCTGTTGAAAATGCAGTTTTCTCCTTATCCTTGGGGTCTATTTCTACTTGCCAGTAGCCACTTTTCAGGTCAAGTGTGGTAAACCACTTCATACCAGTCAGCGTATCCAGTGTGTCATCGATCCTAGGCAGCGGGTAGCTGTCCTTCTTCGTGACGTCGTTCAGTCGTCGATAATCCACACAGAAGCGCATACTGCCGTCCTTTTTCTTTACCAGGACCACAGGAGAACACCATGGACTCGATGAAGGTTCTATAACACCGTCCTTCACCATTCCCTCAATCGTGGTTTCCACCTCTTTTTCTCGTGCAACTGGCAGTCTTCTTGGTCGCTGACGGATTGGTAACTCGTTGCCTGTATTAATCTTATGCTGAATAAGTCCAGTTCTCCCTATGTCAGCATCGTTTGAAGAGAAAGTGTCGGCGTACTGAAGTAACATCTTCTTAGCCTTGTCCATTTCTCCTTTAGTTAAATCGCAGTTTTCCAAAAGCGTTGACACGTCAAATTTTGCACTACGAATTTTATTTCCGGTAGGCGGATCCTGCAATTGACGCATCCAAGCTACTTCCTCGCAAGTACCGATCAAGGTGCCCTTCTTGATCACATGCTCCTTCTCACTTGGATTCAGTATGCGTACTGCTGAGACGTAGGTGGCCTTGACCAGAGTACGTGCCATCTTCCATGGGAAGTCATTGTTCACCCTTTCTATCAGAACACTTCGATCTTTGTGTCTAGAATTCTGTGGTAAACTAATTGGCACAATTGTTTCTGATCTGCGAGGAAGAACAATCTCTTTCAAGCAGTACACGTTTCCTGATGGTGCACCTTCCATGAAGACTTCATCTGAACCACATTTCAATACTCCTTGATCAACGTCGATCTCGCAACGATGTTTCCGCATGAAGTCCAAGCCCAAGATGCAATCGTCCACTATATCGGCCACGATGACATTGTGCTGGTAAGTTCTGACACCCAATTTTAATTCCACCTCCTTCTTGCCTCGGACGATTATGTGCTGACCGGTAGCTGTTACTAATCGTATACGGTCGTGGTTATCGACGTAGTCCCCAAGAAACCGACTTGCTAGGTGAGAATTGACGACCGTGTGAGAAGCTCCAGTATCCAACGTCAGTTTGCATGGTGTTCCGTTGACTTCGCCTTTGATGGTCAGGCTGTTCCCATCATGTGCTTGCGAGATCAAGATTCTCGTGGCTCTTTCAATACCAGCCACCACCCGCCCCCCAGTCCTGGCATTTACTCGTTTCCCTGCTGTGGCTGGGCAGTCACTTCAGCCACCCTTCCCTGCTGGTCTTCTCTCGGGGTGCTGCGCTTAGGACAGCTTGACCGAAGATGACCCCTTTCTCCGCAAGTGTAGCACCTAGGACTGTACCTGTATAAATATATATATATATATTTATTCACATAATGTGCCTTGTAGCAACGCAGGCGCAAGTACTTACCCGAAATGCCTGGCCCACTTGCACGCGACGACTTTAACAAACGGTGGAGCGGCGTCAGGATGGCTTCCTCACCAATCCATCCAGGTCATTCAAGTAACAAATGTTATACCTTCTGTTATACCTTCCCACTTATGCATCGCTGAATCATGTTCGCTTGTCAACGTACCAAATGTTGCCTGGCCTATTTGCACATGAATGAGACGTACAATGTGGGGATGGCGCCTTTTTTACCCATCCTTCACCAACAACCGGCAGTGGGCGAACCTCTGTGCAGTTTGTGATTTGACATCCATGAGGCTGTGAAAGGGAGACGGAAAATTAAAAGTGGGTAGTTTTCGTATCTCATATTATGCCAGAATTCATTATTTGTTAATTAAGTACATCAAATATTTCTATTATCGACTAGCGCTTACCTTTCATCCTTTTATGTTTCGTTTGTTTGTTTTTTAATTTCTTTTCCACTTTCGCAAATAGTGTTTTAGCTGACTTATTTAAAGACGTCATATCCTTCGTATTTGGTTAATCCAAATGCAAACAGCTAAGACAAGTTCAAAGCACACACAAGATGCAAACTGTCCGTAAATAGTCCGCCGCGCTCGGCTGCTTGCAGCGTATTGTGCGATGACATTACAGTGCACGGATTAATAAATTATTATAACAATGTGTCGGAGCATGGCAAGTCAGGCATCGTTTAAATTAAAGCAGGTTTCTGTTCTGACTCATTTCGGAGAATTTCTTTATTTGCATAAGAAGGTCTAATCATGCGGTCATGTCACTTATCTATTTATCAGTATTTATTTATTTTTTGTTTAGTTTTGCAATGTTACTCAATATCACGCTTTTTATACATAGGTACCTACTCGTTACTGTTTTTATGTGACACTAATTTATTTTAATTTATTTATACAATTATGCATACACATTACACACATCACGATGCAGTATAAAACTGATTTACATTCGTCACCTCACACACCAGGCCCAGTTGAAAACCAGCGTCAGGCACCAGTTGTCTGGCATTTTTGCTGAACTGGGCGTTTTTGGCGCAGCCGTGAGGCACACTCTCCTGCTAATTTCTTACATCGGACTTTGCACTTTTTATTTTTATCTTATTTTTTTTCCTGATGTACGACTATAATTACCCAACTATCTGGTGTATTGTGTGTCTCTTAGTCTGTGCTAAATAAATGTATTTTCTTTCTTTCTTTTTCTTACCCTTGCGGCCGGTCGCGTACAGGTGATGCTACAACCTCCCTGACGCGGTGCGTTCGGTGGTCCTGCCTCACTGCCTCTACTTCTAAGGCATGGGCCAAGGCGTCTTTCAGCGGCTCATGATGCCCAAGTCTCACAGCGGCTCTAACTTCTAGGTCACGTATTCCATCAACGAACGCTTGTACCAGATTCCCATCGATAAGTGCAGGGGCAGATTGGTATGCTTTCCGAACCAGCTTTTCAACTTCGAGGGCCCACTGCTGTAGGTTCTCGGCACTACGTTGAACACGATCCTTCAACTTAGCACGAAATACGTGCTCCAGGTGCGCGTCGCCGTATCTGGACTCTAACGCCTCCAGCAGCTGCTCGTAGGTTACATTCTTGCCGAGCGCCTCAATAATGTTTAGGGACTGGTCTCGGAGGCCCAAGGTGAGCGCGGTCATGGCTTGCGGTTTTGTCCATCCATTCGCCTTCATAACGGCCTCAAATTGAATTTTATAAGCCGACCACGAAGATGTGCCATCGAATGGAGGCACCTTAAAGCCCCGCGCTGAAGGTGCAGCAACTACTGAAGCTACAGTCACGTCTCCAGTCTTCAGTTCCCCCAAAGCCTTCTTCACCCCAGCGATCTGAACTTCGGCTTCTGAGAGGCGATTCTCGTGCTGCTGTACCTGATCCTTCATCACCTTTAGGTCTTTGCCAAAAGTTGCATGAAGATCCTTTATGAGGAGCATCTGCTCGTCTTGGCGGCGGACCTGCTCCTCTTTGTCTCGCTGCAACTGCTCTTCCAACCGGCGAACCTGCTCCTCTTGGCAGCGGACTTGCTCCACTTTGTCTCGCTGCAACTGATCTTCCAACCGGCGAGCCTGCACCTCTTGGCGACGGACTTGCTCCTCTTTATCTCGCTGCAACTGCTCTTCCAACCGGCGAGCCTGCTCCTCTTGACGGCGAGCCTGCTCCTCTTGACGGCGAGCCTGCTTCTCTTTGTCTCGCTGCAACTGCTCTTCCAACCGGCGAGCCTGCTCCTCTTGACGGCGAGCCTGCTCCTCTTTGTCTCGCTGCAACTGCTCTTCCAACCGGCGAGCCTGCTCCTCTTGACGGCGAGACTGCTCATCTTGACGGCGAGACTGCTCCTGTAGCAGCGCCATTAAAGCTGACAAGTCTGGCGCCATTGATGCTGTAGAAACTGCGGATGGGCCAGCGACTGGCACTGACGTAGGCTGGACACCACCCGGTGTCTGTGTTGGAGAATGTCCAAACCGCCTTTGGTCCATGTCCTGCTGTCGCTGACTCCTGGTACGGATGCCGTCCGTGTCGTCCTTCGGTAGAATTGGCATAATTTATCCCTCACTTCTGACACCAAATTGTTACGAGCTGGATATGGGATAAATTAATTATTACCGATCAGACAATTAAATAACTTTATTAAACACAAAACACTTAAAACTTAATCACAAATACACTACTGATCACTATTCACTTAAATATCGCACTTATAGTTCACTTCGATTCGCTTCGTTGTATCGCCTAAATCAGACTGCCTCCATCGTGTGTCGGCGCTCTGCTTTGATACCGCCAATATTCAAGAACATTCCGGCGACGTGTAGAACGGTTCCAGAAAAACATCAACAAATAAACATTACCAGGAAATACAAAAGTAGTAGGTATAAAAAATAATAACCTACTTGTACCGAATAAAGAAATAGGTACTTTATGCCCTAGGCGTACGGTCGAAATTACAATGACGAGTCCTAATATTTTTTATAAGTAGTTACCTACTTAACTTCAAACTAATAATAATGGAATGCTTCTCGAAGTTTTTAGCGCAAACACACTGTAATCCGTGCTTTCTCGAAAGATCTCGTACGTACGACGTAACATTAATATAAACATCATCATAATCTATAGGTACACGTACCCCTCTGCCTAACCCTTCGGGGATTGCGGGCGTGATGTTATGTTATGTTATTTACATAAATTCCACTAGGAAACTTTTTGAATATCAACCAAACAATGGTACGCCAACTCCGTACAGTGACTTCCACATGAGGTTTTTCACGTAAACGTCAGCCATCGAAATTAAAAAATGTTGACCTTTTTATTGGAAATTACTGTTCTGATACATCGAACGTCGAGCGATGCAACGCCTGGGTTATTCTCGCATTACGGAAGCATGTATACTGATATTTACTTTAATAACTGTCATAATGGAAGGAATTGAATTGTAGCAATTGTTTACTCAATTATTTTATGTTTAAGCGTTAAAATTAACTGTTCTTATAGTCTCGTAGTTGCAAACAAGAGGTACTGTAGAGTGTTAATTTTTGGAAAATTATGAATACTCTAGTAAAATCTGACATTGGCATCGACTTTCATCAACCATTTATCACAGCTTTGTCATCACTTCTTCCACTTTTAAGGATCAAGGTCCCTTGATCCTTAAACGTCGAATAGATGAATTGAATGAACCCGAATTGAAGCTTCAATATTATTTCCAGAAACCTTAGGAAGCCAAACGTAGCTGATAGTCCAGATAAAAATCAATATCGAAGCAAAAAGAAAAAAAATTTGAACCGACCTGCATGAAGAATCTGAACCAATATTTTCACCATGACCCCAATATTTACGACTCTTTTTTTTTTTCATTCCATATCTTTCCATTACCAATTACAAAGTTGTACCTACTGAAACTACTTGTACAATTAAGAAATCATTCATTTAATAGGTACAAAATTCATAAAATATCACAAACTTTTAAAATGAAATAATCTTTTGATAGGCAAAAACGTTCAGTGGGCTAGGATAATATTTTATTTATTTAATTGATTATCTAAAAGCTTGAAAGTTTCCAAAGATGACTGGATAAAATAATTATTCAATAGTCTGAAAATTGAAATGAAATTATAACTCTTCAAACTTGTCAATGATTTAGGCAAATTCCGCTAAAGGAACTTTTTAAGATGAAATATATAGAAAGTTAAGACGAGTAATTATTAAAATAATTTTTAACGTCAATGCTATTGGAAAAAAAAACTGTGGCGCTCCGGGAGTGTCGAAAGAAGTGAAAACTTGAACAATTTTACTGTGAAAGAAATACTTTTAATGAGGTGTCGGTAACGGCAACAGTTTCGTGAGTTCAATTGTTTTTTCCATCTCAAAAGTGCCCAACGGGCCTAAAGAAGTTTTCACTTCAATAAAACTTAAGACCCATCGTCCACGATATCACGATTACGTCGTTTACATCTACCTACTGATCACCATTGAACTACTAGTGCTGTAACATTCTGGCTACTCATTGGTGATTTCAGTTTCTAATACGTTAATTTTCAGTAGCGTTGTGGACCATGGGCCTTGGTTTAGCAGACTTACTGCACGGCAGACGACTCCTTGTAATTAAGTGTATTGTTCGAAATGACTTTAAACATGACGTATTCGCCGCTGGTTTTTGTATTTAATATAGAAAAGACAGATAAATTGATTACATAAAAAATAGAATTAGAGCTAGATGTACGTTGTGCAGGAGAATAAATGGAATGATCAAAATCGGACTACTTTATAAAAAGCTGTGCGTGGTCATACATAAAAAAAATACTCTTCAACTAACCTCCTCTCTTTTTTTGATGGTAAAAAACAAAAACAACATGTCTGCATGAAATGACCTACTGAGATCTTCGCTTCATGGGCTCGATACACACACAACACACATGTAAATAGGTATCAATGTTGACCACTAAATTAGTATATTGTAAGGAGAATCCTCTCTTACGTCTGTGGCAACTCCCTACCTCGCCTATAAAAGCAAGGTACTGGGCTAGATCGGTCCTTTTTGCTGCTCTGCGCTCGGACTGGACGGACGTGTGAATCATCAGCTAGTCGCAAGGTTACGTAAGCCATTTGAGTCTTGTAAAAAGGTGATAAAGTGACATTTTGTTTAGTGGATTTTAAGTGTTATTGATTTGTGTTGATTGTGATTTAATTAAATTGTAATTGTGTAGTAAAAAAAATGGTTCTTTTGTTGTAATTTGTTTTTTTAATGATTTTCCACTTCTGAAGCTTATAATATAATTAAGTTAATTATTGTAATAAACTAGCCATCAAGCTGGAGTCGAGTGTGATTCGCCTCGCCTCCTCGCGTCACTCCCAAATGTGCGCGAGGACCTTTGCCTCCAGATCCCATGGCGGTAATCCGGCAAGGAGGCTCGCCGCCTCGCAGGAGACCGTGCGGTATCCTCGGGCCAGCCGGATGGCCATGACCCTCTGAGACGCGTTCAACCGGCGGGCTGGCCGCAGCCTTATTGAACGCGCCCACACCGGCGCCCCGTAAAGGGCCATGGACCGCACGACCCCCGCGTAGAGCCTCCAGCAGGAGGCGTTTGGATCCCCTAGATTGGGCAGGAGCCGCTTCAACGCAGCCCCGGCCCGCTCCAGTCTGGGAGCCAAACGTCGGAAGTGTTCGACGAAGTTCCACCGGCTGTCGAGGACAAGTCCCAGATACTTCATCGTCGACTCGACGCCGATGTGAACCCCTCCCGCCATTACCTGGGAACCCGACGGTGGCGCATTCCGAGGTCCATGAAAACCCATGGCCTCGGACTTGTGCAGGGCCACCTCGAGTCCCAACTGCCGGATCCTGTCGACGATTGTCGCAACCCCGCGTGTCGCTAAGTCGGCCGCCGCCTGGTACGACCTCCCCTGCGCCAGGACCAGCGTGTCGTCAGCGTAACTCACTGTCTACCTCTGCGGATCCAACTTTTTTTTATTTTTGGGTGGGAAATTATCAAATAACTTCTCTTCGGAGGGCGTGTCAGACTCTTACTGAATAAAACCCACCCATATTCCTTCAGTTGCCATGTTGCCGGGGGCCACGGTATCCCTTTCGGACTTCCCCGCAGCCCTGGCAGGCATCGACCCTAGCGGACCCCGTCAGTTTAGCTAAAATCTCTTTGAGGCGCGCGTGGAACACAACGCGCCTCGACCCGTCGGTCCTTATCGGATAGCGAGCTACCCATTTCTCACCATCCGCAAGCCCGCGCCTACGGTGGCCGAGAATCAGCCTGTGATTCCCGACACCCAGGGCATCTCCTGCGGTAGATAGGGGCGTGAGGGCGCAAAATTTGCCTCTCCCTCACGTGTTCCGTCTCCTCCTTCGCGAGCATTACTGCTTCGCAGAAGGAGGTGACGGCTTCCCATTCCCTCTCGCTCCGTACCATGGCCTGGACCAGGGCCGGACGCGAGAGATCACCGCCGCCGATCACCTCGACGAGGACACGGCGATACTCCGCCCAAGCCGGGCAGACCTCCACCGTGTCCTCCGGGTGATCCAGACAATGGTAACACCCGGGCGTTTCCTCCCGCCTTATGCTAAACAAGAACCTCCCACAACAACCGTGTCTGGTGAGGACTTGCATCAGGCGGAAGGTGAGGACGCTGTGGCGCCTCTCTAGCCACTCCTCAAAGAGAGGACTAATCACCGCAATTGTGGCGTGCCCAGCGTTGGGTTGCGATAATCGCACTTTCCATGACGCCATGAGATCCCGCCGGAGCTCTGTCCGCTGTGCTGTGATTTGTCGCGGCAGCACTGCTGATTCACTTTAATGGCAACTTGGTAATTAGCAACTAACTAGGAGACAGTATTAATATCTTTAGCACCCAAAGAAGAAAGCCTTTTTATTCAACACTTCATAACAGATTCCGTCGCAAAGATAAACTCTCTAAAATATTCTAGGTGCGCTGAAAATCAAGCACTAAGTACCTAAATATTCAAGAAGTACAAAACATTGAAGATTTTGCGGGAAGAGACTTAAATTAATTCACAAAACAAATCTTAGAAGAAAAACGTCAAGAAAGCCTTCAGGCGCTTCGCTTGACTGTTTTTAATCAAAGACGGGTTTCGGGAAGTTGGGTTTTGTCCCTGTTTTGCTACAACCCGGTACATTCAATTTCTCCTCTCTTGAGCACAGCGTTTTTGTCCTTAAAAACTTAGGTAACCTAAATAGACTGTATTCTCATAACAAAACATCACGTTGGTGAGTACCAACGTGATGTTTTGTTACCGAACGGTTAGGCAGAGGTGTACTTAGAGTACACCCACATTTCACCAGTTATGTTTAAGTCCTATATAATAGGGGCGAGCCTATTGCCATCAACCTGGCACAAATTCAGAGGCTGCTACTGAGAAATGTTAGATAGAAAAACCCAATGACACTTTATCTGATCGCGCGTGTCATGACAAACATAGAAACAGGTTATCTACGAGTTTTGTCGACGGAAGAATAGACAACATGACTGATTGTGATCGTTCATCTGTCATTTTGTCTATTCTTTCGTCGACAAAACCAAAAACCCGTTTCTATTGTGGTCATGCTAAGCGTGCTGGGAATCGAACCCAAAAGTTCATGTGGATCATAACAAATTAAGTACATACAAAGAAGGGCTATCGTTTCGTTTATTTAACCAAAGTTTTGGATAGCGAAATTTTCCCTTCATCATTTTATTTTTAACTAGCTGCGCCCCGCGGTTTCACCCGCATAAGTCTCGATCCCGTGGAAATATCAGTATAAAAAGTATCCTATGTCCTTTTCCGGGTCAAGGTCTATCCATATCCCAAATTTCATCCAAATCCGTTTAGCCGTTTTAGCGTGATGCCGTGACCAAGGGAAATAGGGATTCATTTTTATATAATTATATAGATTAGCTTTAGACTATTTATGTCATGATTGATTATAATTATGATTTGAAGTTTATCCTTTTATTGTTTGTTAAACAGATTATTATTAACCGGTAAGTTAAATGCAACAATTTTATAATAGACACAGTAAAATTTTAATTTTGCCTCTATTAATTAAAACTTTGTTTATATCAAGCAAATATTTTTTAATAGTTAATGTTCATTAATTTGTTAATTAGTCGAAATCTCTTATTAAAAAGTTAGCCATATACCTAATTATTACAGCATTAATGCCCGTTTTCACTAACGCAAAAAAAGCGCACTGTTAGATTTATAAAGCTTGGCTCAATGTCGAGAGTTAAAAGTTCAACGTGCAAATTCAGGCATTACATTTAGAAGTTTCCTATCCTTATTGAATTTGGGCACTAAATGTATGTATGTATCTAATGAACAACAATAAATTGTAATACTATGTCACTGTCACTGGATTTGCCCAAAAACCATGCGGGTAAGGTAATAAGATTCAAGAAAACATTCATAAATAAGTACAAAGCAAAATTCCCATACGAATGCGTTGCACTTGACTGAACTTATTGGAATCAATCCGAATACCATATGTTCCTCAATCAGCGTCGTCCCCACAAATCACAACGCCATTATCTACATTGATTTTCGGTCTTGTTTTACCTGGATAATCCAGGTTTATTCGCAGTACGAATTTCGTAATTAACCCTATTAAGTCTAGCCTGGAATTTATGAAGCAATTTTTGCTCTCTCGTAGGGTTAAGATAATTTTGATTTGTTTGTGTGGGAAAATAATCTGGAAAATGTATGCTATCAAGTTAAAACTTTGAGCGTTACTACTGAGGATGAGGTCTTGGGTTCGATTCCAATATCGGGCAAAGTGTTACTGGGTCTTCGATCAGGAATTTCTCACTGTCAGCCCGGTGTCCGGATTTGTGCCGGGCGAAATGTGAGTGTGGGTAACAACCCCCATATTTCGTTGGTACACCTCTGTTTAACCTTTCCGGGAAAATGCTATATTATCCCACATATACTATTTACTTCACCTTCATTTCTACATTGTAATCCATTTCATTTGAAATTATACAACTATGTTGATACTTTGCTACTGAACATAAAATTGGAGAACACTAAAAATCTTCCGGAGTCCGTATTCCTTAGATTATCTAATATTTCCCTGCTTTATTCAGTTAAGTTGACAATACAAAAAACTCGGCCCTTGGGTGACTACATAAAACACCTGAGAACCCTTTCTGAATGTCAATAGCTGGCCCTTCGAAATATAATTCAGGGACAATAAGGATGCCTACAATAGAGCTATAATATGACATACTCTGTGAAGCTTTTCTCGTATATTTTGGCTTAGAATAACTTGACTTGTTAGGGTTTCTAAAGGGGTTGATGTAAGCGGATATTCGGAGGTTCTTTGCTATGAAATATTAAAAAATTCGTAGAAATACTAAATTGCTGGTGTATTCCATTAATAAGCATGCATACCAGCATCCGTAGACCAAGACATGGGTCTTAACACAGGTATACATAGGACATAGAATACATTTTCCGACCGTTACCGACCTCCACGCGGCGTAACCGCAGACAACAGCCAGCACTTGTTTTATTATAATTTTCTTACTGTGTATTACAAATAAATAAAATAATGGGTTGCAGATTAGGTACTAACAGCCAATTGGAACAAACAGAATAGGTATCGTAATTGCAATATCATTCCAATCCCTTACACAATATTTTTTCCAGTTATCTAATATGCCAAGCTAATAGCTGAATCTAGTTCAAAGACTACAACAATCTAATGAGAAAATCTGAGATAAAAGCAAAAAATAAGGACTTTGCCGCTCGTCGAATGTTGTTTACTTTCCGTCTAATGGCAGTGTCGCAAACAAAGTAACAACCTTTCTTGATATGTTGGTTGCTGATAACAGCGTTATTGCCTCGTTGTAAAGTCGAAAATTGCGTTCACCAAAGCTAAATGAACTTCCTATAAATTGGCGAGCGAATAGAGATAGGAGACTTGGAATAGTATACTCAGTAATGTTAGATGCAGCTCTGAAAGTATTTATAGGTATTTGATATCGAGTTTATATGAACAGGTTTTACAAAAATAAACTGGGTAGAATGACAAAAAAATACGAAAATTTGAACACGTAAACTGTGTTAAGGAATATTTATTTGGGATCTTATGTCGATTAGAGATTTTTTTTAAATGTAGGTCACCCAAATCCCAACAGTAGGTTAATTCGAATCCTTTACACTCACTCACAATAAAAACAAAACCCGCGAAAATGCTCAAAAAATATGAAAACCTTGTCAGCAAAGCAAATAAGTCCCACAAAACCAACAAATTCATGTTTTCTCATTAACAACGTCCACGTAACATTTCATACGTTTTCTGTTTTGAGTTGTGAACAATAATACCTACCCTCAAAACTCACGATGCAGGAATAGCAGGAAACATAAATTACATAGCCTGTCGCATGAACTTCATTTCTCCATTAGTAGGGTCATGCTACCTTCGCTAAATTACTTCGATGATGGATTACGTGAAACAGACCATCACAAATTATAGCACCTTTGCGCACACTTGCCAAGTTACGGCGCACTTCATATAAATTAAAGGAAATTACTTGCTCGGAAATTTTGCAAGGTTTTCGTTATATTCACTCAGAAACTAGAAGACAAAAGATTCTGCTGTGTCCCAACATTAAATTCCAGCCCATTAGGGGAATTCAAAAGATGTTTGAAACCTAGGAATTTTCCGGAAACTGTTTTGGAAATTTTGTCTAAGAGTCTTGATTACTAATGTAGAATGAATTTATATTAATTATAGAATGAATTTGAGAAGTTATCTTTAAAATTAAATACCTTAATTAGTTGTATAAATATTTATCTGGAACTTATAATTACTATTTTAATATTAATGATTATAATTATTATGTTAATATTAATGATTATAATTATTACGTTAATATTAATGATTATAATTATTATGTTAATATTAATAATTATAATTATTATGTTAAAATTGATGAGGTATTTATATTTACTTTTCTACTGGACAGCCTTTCCGTTAAAAAGAGATTCATTGCAATACATAATTATTATATTACCTACACAGTATGCAGGTATCAGCAAGGTGTGGTCAGTCATATTTAAGGGTGTAGTAGAGAACATCAAACTGAACAACTTCTCCGTCAGACCAGCATCGTAATCGCTATCGTCAGCGCGAAAAAAATATCAACTATCCCATACAGAACTTCTCGACCCAAATTTTGAGACTGCTGATTGTTATTTCGTGATTATGATTTTGGTCCAGTTCAATGGTTTAGTTTAATGGTCTGCATCTGCACCGCACCCTAATATGACCACAACTTTTTGATACACGCTGTATAATTATTATAATTTCATATTCATCAACCATGTGTTTTGTTATAAAACCATTGACAGCCCTGTAACTTAGACGTGCTTTCAGCACCTCTAGCCTTTTGTTTCTTGTACCGTTTCCACCTTTTGATTAAGCGAATTACCATTTTCAACAATGACTTTCTGTACCAGTTTTAGTTAAGTTAAGTTTCTATTAAAGTTAAGTTTCTATTCAGCAATGTTTGCTAAAACAAAGGAGTCTTTAAGATCTTTAGGTATAATAAAATTTGAGTAAACATACAGCAACGGTTATGTGGAACTTAGCGTTGTTGGCAACGTAACATGCGTAAAGGTGCGTTTCCACTGAAATTATTAGCAATTTCTTTGTTTCCAACTGTTTGCAACTCTCCAGAAATGTCTCCACCATTTACGTATTGTTTACAAAATGTCTTCGAACAACGATGATAATAAACAGCCAGCTACAGTATTTATTATTGTATGCAAAAAGAAACGGAAACATAAATATTGGGTACGATTTTTTTTTTTTTTTTTTTTGGTGCGAAATTAAGACTAAAACCCACCCGTGTTCCTTCAGTTTCGGGTTACGACCAAGCCTCAAAGGCAGAAAATAATTGCATGGAGGGATGGAACTAATAATACTATTTACTTTGAGAAGAGATGACTTGTTAGCGGGTTGAAGATGGACATAATTATAGAGGTATTTGGAACAGGGTGTAAAGTTGGGTATCGTGTCTGGTGGGCAACTGCCCGTCGATTGATGTCGGGATGTTGTATTTACTCGTCGTACGGTAAACCCTGCTTGAGTCCCATAGTACACTTTGTATGTGATATACATCAATTAATGTGTCGGTTAATTCGTTTGTCCACGTGACGAATATGTTTCTTATTCCAGCTAATGTTCCCAACTGTAAGCATACCCACTGAGCGAATATTCTTTTAAGTTTACCACCAAATACGGAAGGAAACACGGTTCCCAACATTTGATTTTTTTTTTTTGTTGCTAACGCAATGTAACTACAAGAACTTTTGTCACCAACACGTGTTGACAACATAAAAGTAGGCAATTTTCCTTTGGTGGAGACCTGGCTTTAGAGAATAAGTAATAGGGATGAACGAAGCATGAAGTGGAACGGGTCTTTAGACAATGTAATCCACATTGTCCAAAGACCCATTCCACTTCATGCCAGACTAGTTGTAGGTGTCGTTTGAATATTGGATTATGTTCAGAATAATAATAGTGATACTAAAATAACAAAGAAAAGGGGTCATTGTATTCATCATTATGACCAGCTTTTTTTGTTGGACCAACCCTGAAATTGTAAAAAGAAATCAACTGCATTCATTTATGTTCATATAACGTATGGAGAAGCTGATTGTTTTTCGCGATTTCATGGTTGGTCACATAGTAAACATTTTTCATAGTGAATGATGAGTTCTATGACCTCTTTTCAGGTTTACAGTTATTTTAATTATACCAAGGCCGTATTTAATAAAACTTACACATTTTAAAATTTAATTGTAGATGGCAGGATACAATTCTACAAGTTTATCTTTAAAAAAAAATACAAGATACAAATTTGTCAAGGTGAAAAATTTACAAAATTGTATAATTTTACCTACGCTTTTATATATTTTTGTTTAATAAACATTTTCACTTAACAAGTGTAAGTTTACATAATTGTAGGAAAAACTACTTTATTGAACGTATAATTGCAATTAAAAGTTTACATATTTTGTAAATTGTAACATAATTCCGACAGCTGGTCTCATGATGTGTCAAAACTTTACAATTTTGTGTCTCAACCTATGACTACAGAAATTAAAATATTATAAGTAAATGGTTCTAACAATCTTTTTCGTTAAAAGATAACTCTGTGAAAAACACTAAAATTCTCTACACAAGAGTATGAAATCTACCCTCGTTTATTAAGAATCTGCACCAAAACTTACATTTTATGTAACTAAATACAATTGTAATTTAAAACTACATAATTATTTGTAAATACAATAGTGTCATCGAAATCTACAAGCGCTTTCTACAAATATAAAAGTTTATTAAACAGCATATACAATTGTGATAATTGTAAGTTATTTACTGTAAGGTTTATTAAACAGCACATGTAATAAAACTTAACAAATATGTCACTTTTTTACAAAATTGTAGGATTGTAATGTTTATTAAACGGGGCCCTGGTATAAAGTTTATGTCCATGACCACAACTTCGTCATTAAAATCAAACTACGCTGCTCCATAATCTTGACATAGGGACATACAGAAAAAATAAAAGTTAGTATTGGAAAATCCCCAAGATAAATAAAATCCCCTGCAATTCATTTATGGATACCAAACCAATACATATTAGATTTATTATTATACCAGAATACCCGCGAAATTTCGCGTTTTTTTTTTTTAGTTTTTTAGTTCATATTCCCTATGGCACCTGTTTAGGTCATGAGCTACCCGAATATCAATACATATTTGGTCTAGGTCTTATGGGATTAAACATGTATTCGCTGTTACAATGAATAATAGAAATCTTTATAATGCCAGATAGACACTAACACTCATAAAAATACACACAAAAGACCAAATTAAAGACCACAAAATAACAAAACCAAGTCTTAAACGGAATGTAAATAGAGAACAAACTTCTAAAGCTAAATTGGCATACCACGTTAAATCTGATGTGGCGATGTAGCTTCACTATCCTACTAAAAGCTTTTTATCTGCCAGCGAGCTAAGAAACGAAGGAAATTGCATTGAAATGTCGGATTGAATTTAACATGGCGATTTTCGATTTATATTTAGAGTAGGGTGGGTAGCTGCTAACTTTACTAACAAGAAAAAAAATAACACAATAATAGGTGCCTAAAAGGCCATTGCCTTTTTATTTATTTTCAATAACATTTCGTTTAAAAAAAATAAACGTCATTAATTAGTTTTTTTTTTTTTATTTCAATTCAGAGTAACAGCTGACTTTTACAATACGAAAAATATAAACCACAATAGTATGCGCCTATATTGGAGCATATTTCAGTGTCTTTAGTTTCTCAAGGACAAATCTTTCTTCGGAATTCATTCTTACCATTATTCAATTTCAATTTGCAGAATAGTTGAATAACAAAATAGCTAATGAGTTGACAATAGTTTGTATTGTCTTTCATTAATGTTGATTTGTTGATACAATGTATAGGTACAGAATGTAGGTACCTACAGAATTTTCCGGCCACCGTAGGCGCGGGCTTGCGGACGGTGAGCAATGGGTAGCTCGCCGTCCGATAAGGACCAGGCCCGGGTCGACGGCGCGTTGTGTTCCACGCGCGCCTCAAAGAGATGTCAGCAGAATTGACGGGGTCCGTTAGGGCCGATGCCTGCCGGAGGAGCGAAGAAAACCGAAAGGGAGATCGTAGCCCCCGCAACAGGGCAACCGAAGGAACACGGGTGGGTTTTAGTCAGTAAGTGTCTGAAACGCCCTCCCGCTCCGCCCAGAGCGGGAGAAGTTATTTGATAATTTACCACCCAAAAAAAAGGTACCTACAGAATTTAGCAGTCATAACGTTTGGCACCAATAACGAAATGACTTTTCATTATTAATCCATCAATTAAGGCTGATTATCCTGATGTATTTATTTTTCCAAAGGCAATGTTTCTTAAACAAACGATGGTCGTGAGAAGTGGGACACACGCTTCGCCATCGGTCGAAGGATTATGTTCTGATTGGATTGTCCCCTTGTATTTTAATCTTGCTGGATGCTGTTTCAAGTAATTGCTATTTTAAAGTGTTATTTCAGTAAGTAGAAAATAATACTGCCTCGTTGGCCTAGTGGTCGCAAGCGCTACTGCTGAGCGTGAAGTCCTGGGTTCGATTCCCGGGTTGGGCAAAGTGATATTGGGTTTTCCATCTGGAATTTTTCAGTAACAGCTCGGAGTCTGGATTTGTGCCCGGTTGATGGCAATAGGCTCGCCCCCTATTACATGGGACTTAAACATAACTGGCGAAATGTGGGCGTACTATAGGTACACCTCTGCCTAACCCTTCGGGGATTACAGGCGTGATGTTATGTAGAAAATAATATCATGCGTCAATGTTAAGTGTGTACAAAATTAAGGTGTTAAAAGTTCTCTCTTCATCATGGAACCTTGTATGTATTTGATTGTTTTATGCAACGATATCGTGATTAAAATACCTTCGATAAACATTCATGAATTGACATCCGGGTAATCAGTCAAAAAAAAAAATTGTTTAGGAAATCTTACTACGTTTAAAATTAAGGCTCTGTGGTCTAGTGGTAAGACACAGAACCCAAGGTCCCGGGTTAAAAAAAATCTGCTCGGTTTGGTTGGTAGTAGGGCTAGTTCTAAGTCCGCCTGGCTATCTACCACCATCTTATCTAAGTCTGCCGCCATAACAACAATGTTAACAGCATTGTTGTGTTTCGGTAAGATCAGTCAGTTAGTGGTAAGATAGCTAGTTCCTCTGTGTTTGAGGATTCCGGGTGAAGCTCGCTTCCATCACTTACCATCAGGTGAGATGAAGGCTAAGGACTTCCACGTTGTAGTAAAAAAGGTGCAAAATAATATTCGTTACAACGAGTTGACAGCTACCACAGGCAAGGGAATCATTAAAATGATGCTCAAAACACAATTCTAATAATCCATCATTAGTAACATTTCGCCGACACGCAATCAACTGGATAAACACAAACCAATCTACTGTGATCGATTTGAAAATTCACAAATCGAGCCATAGCCACATTATCTTCAATTTTCAGCTCTACGACAATACAAATAAGGTTCAAATGATTGAAATCGAACATCGTCATAACGATATGGAAAATTTTAGTGCTTGAACTGTCGTGTGTATGCTCAATATTCAGCAAACTTGCATCAATTTATTGTTCTCTTTCATTGCTGAGAACAATTAAGTGATGGAAATTGTGTATCGTTTGGTGCAGCAATATGTTCATAGTATACCTGTGAGTAGTGTGTAGGCAAAATATAAATTACATTCAGGGTTAATGGGCTAACTCTATAATAGAACAAGTTCTATGAAGTATTTGGGACACTTTCAATGAAACTATAATGTTACAATTGTTTTTCCGTCTTTAAAGAAATACGTATAAGATTCCTAATATTTGTTTCAAGTGCCTGGGCGACCGAGCTCTGCTCTGGTGAAAATAGAGAATGCTCATTTGAATCCATGTATAGTACCTACTTATTCCATGCTACCAAGATCATTATTCTAATGTCATTATTGTCTTGTCATTATTCATTATCTTGTTCTAAGCTTTGGGCGACCGAGTTCTACTCGGTTGAAAATACGGAAAAAACAAATTTTCCCAGATATGAGACCTAGCTAGTTCGATTTTTCCCCCGTAAAGTCCTTTATTGCAACTTTCATCGAAATCGTTAGAGCGAACATTTTTTTAACCAGTACGCAAACTTACACACGTGACTTTACTCATCACTATGAACAAGTTTTATTAAGGGACCAAACGTGAAATCGCAAAAAAAAAAATCTGCTGTTCCATATATTTTGACGAGTTATGCGAACATAAATGTAGAAAACAGCAGTTTTTTTTTTTCGCAGTTTCAGGTTTCGTCCCATAGTAAATGTTGTTCATAAAAATATTGCTTGTTTAATAGTATAGGATTAGTTAGTTTCTGGAGGTAAAGGAAAACTAGGATGAAAATACATAAAAAAGGCAAGCTCTGATATACAGAGTCAAATGAAATTAGCTAGCAAAACTCCGCATACGTGAGTGTGTCGATATCTAAACATGATAACGCAAAAAATAAATAAATTAGATGACTTTTTTGGGGTCATCAACCGAAGTGTAGTTGTAATATCAGCTAAAAAAACAGGTTTTTTTTTTGTAAACTTCGCAGACGTGATGATTATTGATATCAAAACAGGATGTAACAAAAAATAACATGGCATTCTCAACTCATACTTTAAGTAACAAATCTACCAGCGGTCGTTGACCCCAAAAAATAAATAAACCACCAAATATTTATTTCATCGTGTTTAGATATCGATACCCATCTCGTCACGTACCTACCCGTCTGCAGAGTTTTGCTAGCTAATTTTATTTGAACCTGTAAATTCAAGTATAGTGAAAGCACACTAGGGCTTGATTAAAACGCACTTTTTAGGGTCCTGTACCTCAAAAGGAAAAACGGACCCCTTATAGGATCACTCGTGTCTCTGTCTGTCTATCACACCCAATTTGCTCCGAATCTAATGGACCGATTAAGTTGAATTTTGGTGCACATTTGTATTTCTGTGACTCAAACACGAAAGCAAATTATGTTTATTGTAACAGTACAGTTGTTGCGAAGATCTTAAACTTATTTTTTTTTAAATATAATTTTAAAATAAATACTTTTAAGAGCCTTAAAGGTATTTAAGAAATTGAATGAAAATTGATCATTCCCCCCGCCTTATCTCCAAAACTACTTGACCTAAAATTTTGAAAAAAAAAAAATACATAGTATGGCTCTTTACTCATAGATTACAGGATATCTATAAAAAGTCTATAGTCTAAATAACATGGTAAATCTCTCAATATTCTACGTACAAACTTATATTTGAAGTTGGAATGTATGGGAGAACATGTCTTTCAACTACAATGTTAAGTTTATTCTTGGGATAAATAAATTCATCTCAACTACAGAACCCTTCATTGTGCGTAGTCCGACACGCACTTGGCCGGTTTTTTAAAACCACTTTGTGGTTGTTGCTTTAGTTAACTTTACAGCTGGCTATGCAACTTTGGACTTTTTTCCTGTAGAATTGTAGAGGATATGAACTGACCATTACAATTAATTTGCCTTTATCATTACATACATTCAAACATAATATTATTATAAAAAATAGGCAGACAAAAACACCCAGGTACATGAATCATTATTAAACTAATTAAACAAACACTGAACGTTCGTTCATTTATATGAGCTTACAGTTAATTGGTTTACGTCAGATTATCTGAGCTTTGCGATTGATTGATAAACGCTCTTTCGGAGCAGAATAGAGCTTTGTATCTGACTCCTAATATATGGCCCTAGTTGTTAGATTTAGGTGACATTCTAGCTCTAACTTAGACATTGACGTAGCTAGAGAAGCGATAGTGTTTCAAGTATATTTGAATTATAGTTGTCTGGGATTGTACAATATTTGTAAGAAAGTTTTAATTAAGTATTTACTGCTTCTTGTGATACAGGAACTTCTAGCACAAGATCCAGGGCTACACAGATGTTTATGACTTTGAAGTGTAAATTAAGAAATAATTAATTGAACTTCTGCTCAAGATTTTTTTTACTTGTTTCGTTAATTTCCGCACTCGTTAGAAACGCATGATAGAGAATTTTAATGCTATAATTTGATGCGATTTCATTGTACCGTGCTATTTACACCTATACCAGTTTTGATTGGCAACTAACGTGCCGGTATCGTGCAACTATTGTACGTGTTGTTTAGACGAAGCCGGTAAATTGTTGTTTCAATTTTATGGTATGCAACAGGCAATAAACTTGCACTGAGTAAATGGGGATTAAAGTTGGTAGTACGTAAGTAGAATATAAATAAAATTAGTAGTTTATTTTTCTTTAGCAAAAGCAAACTTGACAGAAGTATTTCTTATTTTTTTCTGATATCTACCAAATCGTTCGTGGTGCGTAGGTAAATTCTACACGAAAGTTGAAGGTTAGATTGGAATTTTCTTGGGTAATTCCCACTAACATTTTCAATACGAAAGTGAATCAGTCCCTAAATTCTGTATGGTTTTATGGATGAAATACATAATTATAGCAGCAGTTATATTTTGTTACCTTAAGAAGATAATAAATAGAGTAATCCATACTAAAATTATAAATGTGAAAGTAATCTGGGTGTCTGGTACCTTTTCACGCTAAACGGCTGAACAGATTTCAATGAAGTTTGGCAGACCATGACCTTAGTTAAGACACCAGATACTTTTTAATCCCGGTAGTATGTTCCCGTGGAATAATATCCAACCTCCATGCGGGCGAAGCCGCTAGTCTTTTATAATCTTGCCAATATAAGGATTGCCTGATTAAATGATGTAAAGAAACATTCCTCTTGAAAAAGAAACAAAAGGAACGCACTAGACCTTTTTTTAAGAGAAAACTTAAAAGCTTTTTTACAATGTCCAGAAGTACGGGTTGTCGTTGAAATGTAACAAAAAGGTACTTAGCTACTTTGTGATAGCGGATAATAAAAATGATGTCAGCCTTCGTAACGAAAAAGTACCCTGAAACTATTATAGCTAATTTGTGAATACATAAAGTCTATGTCACGGGCTTTGAAGTATCTGCTTGAGTAGATAAATGACAGAGCTGTAACTTTTATTGGTAAGTAAGGGCACAGAGTAATACAGATGGTTCACTCCGCAAAATCATTGAAATAAAAAGCGACTCTTGCCGCACTACAATAAAGTGCAATTTAGTTCGCACGGCACTAACCTACATCCTAACTAATATAATAAATACGAAAGTGAGTTTGTTTGTTTGTTTGTCACGCTTTCACGCTAAAACGGCAAAACGGATTTGGATGAAATTTGGCACATGGTTAGACCATGACCTGTGTTAGAGCATTGGATACTTTTATCCCGATATTCTTAAGTGATTGAGACTTATGCGGGTGAAATCGCGGAGCGCAGCTAGTATAGTTTTATTTACCTAGATGTTGCCTCTCTTTCTATCGCGTAACTCATATATTCGGACTACGTTAAGCTCTCTGAATTGGCTCGACAAGCCCGCCGTGTACTTGTAGCTTCATACCTAAAATGCGGAGTGCGCCTTCTGTATTATTCTGTGGTAAGGGTCAAAAGATACTGACGGCCTCAACATTTTGCTGAATAAAACTAGTATCAAGCGCATCTGTGCCTTTTCTATTGTGAGAGACTGCGTGCTCATCAATCCACATTTGTAGGCATCACCATCCCTCAAAACATCTGCAGTTGTTTTTTAATTTAAAACATAACATCCGCCATTAGGAGGTGCGTATATGTTCTCGTAAGGGGAGCGAAGGGGTTAACTATATTCATATTTGTAACCCTATGTTTGGCGACTCTATTGCCATCGACCGGGCATAAATACAGACTCCAGGCTACTATTAAGAAATTTCTAATAGAATAACCCTTTAAAACTTTCGCCCGACCTGACTCATCCTATACAGGAGTTGCAGCGGATTTACAACTATAAGTAATTTGTATCATCATAGCTGCTATGTGTTCTCATTTGACATGTTAAAACAATTTATTGCTGGTCCTTGTCAGAAGGTCGCGTGCGTAGTACTCGCAAAAGGCGTGCGTGTATGACCAGATGTATGACTGTAAACGAAGCAATACTCCTTAGTATGTAAGGATCGTAGCAGGTGGCGTTCCATAGTTTCTGTCTACCTCCATGGGAAGAAGGCGTGTATGAATGTATGTATGTTAATATAAAAAGAGCAATAAATTCTAGGACGACTAACAAATAGCTAATAGAAGCAAAGCCTTCATGCTCTTGCAGACAGGCGCGACGAAACGGCGCAATGCCATTTTCGTAGAAAAATTTCCAAGAAGTTTTAAAAGAATTTGTTCTGCTAGCGTTGCGTCGCGTCTGCGGGAGCCTTTATGCGATTAATGGAGGGGCTTTTCTTTAAAATTAAGCTAACATTTTCCATATACAAGGCCAAAAGGCTCCTATCTCAGCATATGCTGAGAAATTAAAAAAAAAATGTCGCTGCGCTGGTATTCTGATAGGGCCCGCAGTGATGTCACGGATAAGTAGATACAGAAATAAATATTAAATAAAATAAAATAAAAAATAATAGATGTGTGAAATACTTTAAAAAATTAAATATAAGTGGTCCGCGTGTCTGCACCCGACGTAACATTAGTTACTTGTCTATGCTATTAACTAATGGACTGTGAGAGTTAGGGCACCTGTTTCTGCGCACACACTTGTGCACTAAAATATCCCCGCGCCAAAGGCTAGTCTCCGTTGAGGTTGACCGCCATGGCCGAAATACGGTCGGGAGCACAATATTTACATAAGGTTTTTTTACAGCACGAAAGCCTTCAAATGCCAATGTTTTTAAATGGGAGTGCCTCGTTGGTCTAGTGGTCTCAAGTGCTACTGCTGAGCATGAGGTCCTGGGTTCAATTCCCGGGTCGGACAAAGTTTTATTGGGTTTTTCTATGTGTCTCAGGAACAGCCCGGAGTCTGGATTTGTGCCCGGTTGATTGCAACAGGCTAGAACCGCTATTACATGGGACTCAAGCATAACTATTATTATTAAAAACACCTCTGGCTAACCCTTCGGGGAAACAAGCCGTGATGTTATGTAAAGCCTTAAAATATAGTGAAAATTGTTCACAAAAACTATTTTTATTTTTTCTTTTGTTTTTTTCTTAAGTACTACCTAATTGTTTGCGTACAAAAAGATCTATTTAAGTATTTAAACGAGGAACGGACTGCTTTTTCTGCTCCAGCGCATTATAAAAACATCTGAACACTTAGCAACCTCATAAATTAATCTCGTACTATCTAGCCGGTAACACTACTGTTCTAACAAGATAAGTAGTCCATTAAAAACTTAACTTAAACTTACATTAAATAAAACCAACTTTTAAAAGTAGAAGCTAAAATATAATTCATAATTCACACTTCATCCTTTTCTTACTTAACTACTTAATTAAGTACAGTCAACTTACTCGTACCTATCTATTACCACAAAGTTTTTAAGGAAGAAAATATGAACATCGGATTATGTTCCGTTACTGAAAATTCCAAGAGATTGCTGTAAAAACAAGAGGAACTGATTAAAAGGAACGCAAGTGCAAGTAGGTTGGTCGTTTTATTAGAGTTCCGCACCCAAAGGGTAAAACGGGACCCTATTACTAAGACTCCGCTGTCCGTCTGTCACCAGGCTGTATCTCATGAACCGTGATAGTTAGACAGTTGAAATTTTCACAGATGATGTATTTCTATTGCCGCTATAACAACAAATACTAAAAACAGAATACAATAAATATTTAAGGGGGCTCCCATACAACAAACGTGATTTTCTTATATTTAATTTCTACGTCCCTTTTTGGAATATCAAATACACGGTGTTTTAAATCATCAATATGGATAAAAATAAAAATAACCGATGAAGAATTTCAACACTTGTGTACCAGTACTGAATTCATGGTACTAGTTTGCTTATCGATATCCCTTTCACCCTAAATGGCGAACATCCATAACCCCACGACTTTTTCCTATGAGAGTAGTCAGTAATTAAAGGGGGCCACGTGTTACGAACCTTCCATGCTCCCTTTGTTTCATCCCATAGAGAACTTCAGAATGCTGTTTACGATTAGAACGCAAACGATAAAAGAGTGCAATCCATCATAATATTACTTATACTCATTTTACAGCTGTTTATACACTATAATGTATAATACTTATGACCGGTCTTAAGGGATCCTATCAACCATATTCATCTCTCTTGGCAGATAGATTGGAGGATCGTAGTGTGGTGTTATTAATTCACAGGTAGATGCTGCACACCCCGCTCTATCATCTCTTACGATACTCTTGGGAAATGTCCCTCTCATACGTTACAGACACATGATTATGTTGGTTGGCTAGACCACCTAAACCATAAACAAGACTTAAAAATAATAGATATAAAAAAGTAATGCAGGCTGGCGAGTTTTTGAAAAAAAATAGAAGAAAGCATTCCATTTTTAGTTTTTCAAACTTAGGAACTACGGAGACTAATGAGAATGAAGTGATTAAAAATAGAATGCAATGGCAGGTAATCTGAAAAGCTCAAAGCAGATGGCGCTGGCTGTTTTGGGGTCATACGAACTGTCTAACATTTGTTATTTCTTTAGAGCGAAGAAGTATTTACCAATAGTGGTTATTTTTCTTAAAATAAAAATACCTCAATGTTGGTTGTTTTTAGATGGGTAATCTACCCACTGGGTTACCGGGTTTAAACCCAGGTGGTTTTAAACCAGTTTTGGGTGTATTTGGGTTTAAACTCAATTTCCAACCCAGCTTCGGGTGTAAATGAGTTTTGTACTAAAAATATAACTTAACTTTACTTGTTGTACAACAGGGGTTCGTGGCTAAGTAATAACAGCCACTCGGACCGATCGACCAGATTCAGCTACGCTTGCTGCGGTCAGTCGCTGGATGGGCGACCATCTCAACATACCGAGGACTAGGTACCCAAGCATACCCCGTGCCTCGGAAAGCACATTAAGTTAAGCCGTTGGTCCCGGCCAGCTGTCATTTTTGGATCTTTGAAAGTCGTTACGGGTCGTCAGAAGCCCGAAAGTCTGACAACCAGTCTTAGTAAGAGTGGTTTTAGTATGGGTTGTGGAAGTCAGATAGGCAGTCGCTTCATGTAAAATACTGGTATTCAGCTGCATCCGTTTAGACTGGAAGCTGGCCCCAACATAGTTGGGAAAAGGCTAGGCTGATTGATTATATTTACTTGTTGTTCAATAACCGTATGGAAGAAACGTAATCCCTATTCCTTAGGTGAAATTGACGTATCGAATAATTTATTGGTTTCACTTTTTGTGGGTAAATGTAGGTAAATGTTAAAAAACGTCTTCCTCTTTTCCAAATACTTTTGCATTTCTATTTCGAAGTTTATTCTTCAATTCTTTCATAATCCAACCGCCGTATCTATAATTCATTGTTTCATGAGTTCATCTCAAAATTCCCGCAAAACATGAAAAAAAATCAAATTTCCTTCGAGAAAGTGTTAACTGTCGTGGCCGCCAAACACACTAGCGCCAACATGCTCCTACATGGGAGCAATGGCAGACATCCCTGACATTCGTATGTCAAAAACATGATTGTGGTTCCGAGAAAAGTTTCCAGTATTATTATAAAATTAGCTGGCCCAACAGACGTCCTGTCCAAATTTTAATAGTTCATACAAAAATCCTATAGAAAACGAACTGTCACCTTTTCCCGAATTTGAAAATATTCCGGAAAACTTTACCAATTTTTCTTTTTATACAATTTTTTTTTTTTCGGTAGGGTATCTCATAGCTGATCTCTGAAATCATGACTATTTAACCGGACAATC
This sequence comes from Omphaloscelis lunosa, assembly GCA_916610215.1. NCBI lineage: Eukaryota > Metazoa > Arthropoda > Insecta > Lepidoptera > Noctuidae > Omphaloscelis > Omphaloscelis lunosa. The sequence goes on from OU744255.1 coordinate 9,639,584, forward strand.
CTGTGGTTACCTTAAGTAACTAAACTCAAAGCTTCCAGCCAGGGGCATACAAACTCTGCCGAGGTTGCGAAGAAAACCGAAAGGGAGATCGTGGCCCCGGCAACAGGGCAACTGAAGGAACACGGAAACCCACCCGTGTTCCTTCAGTCAATGAGACTCTGACACGCCCTCCCGCTCCGCCCAGAGCGCAAGAAGTTATTTGATAATTTTCCACCCAAAAAAAAGGGCATACAAACTAGCTAAAAAGCTAGGTGAACGCTCGCTAAGGGCACCCCCAGTGGGGTACGAGCCTCGGCTTAGGACGTCACCGGAGGGAGGACATCAAAGATGGGACTGGCTGGTTTCATACAAACCTAATTCGGACTATTATGAGCAATGATACGAGCACGATATGAATGATGACGATATGATTACGAGCATTTAAAAAAATTGGCAAATCCGTCCAGTCATTCTCAAATGATGCGGTTACCAACGAACAACATTGAATTTTTATTTATATCGATTATTTTATGAAATCCATTATTTGTTAAATCCCAACTAAAAAGTTAGTCTAACGAAGCAATTTCAGCTGAGGTTTATAGTTATTCTGATTTCCCTCAACAAAACTATCGCAATAACTTTACCCAACACCGTTCAGTCGAAGTTCGTGGTAAGCCAAAGTGCAGTGAGGAAATGGCTATATCCTTTCAACTGCACTGGCTCTGGCTAAGGTTGGATGGGCTTAGGTAACTATTTATTGTGATATAAATGATTTTGTCTTGCATTGTTATTTGACTTTGTTTTAAAGGGGTTTTTCTTTAGAAACAAAAATACCTACACAAACCTGAGCCATACTAAGGCCCCTACTATACCTAAGGTCCTATTTTCCTCGAATGAGAACTGTACCTATCTCATAGAGCAACTACTTATCGCTGAAATTGAAATAAAATATTTTGAATCTAAAAATTTCATTCATTCAATCAATCTGCCTAGCCTTTTCCCAACAATGTTGAGATCGGCTTCCAGTGTAACTGGTCCGAATTTTACATGGAGCGACTGCCTATCTGATCTCCGTAACCCAGTAACTGGGTAATGGTGGTTGGTAAGACTGGTTGTCAGACTTTCGAGCTTCTGACGACCCGTAACGACTGTCAAAGATCCACGAATGACAGCCGGGATCAACGGCTTAACGTGCTTTCCGAGGCACAGAGGAGTCTCGGTATGAAAAGATGGTCACCCATCCACGAACGCACCCCGGCAAGCGTAGCTTAAACTGATTTATCGACCCATGCGGCTGTTATTATTTAGCCACAGCCTCCCCTAAAAATCTCATTCAATAAGTGTTTTAATTTTAAAACTATAGAAACCGATGGGAATTGCGCACATGGTCTGCTAGTAGGCCATTTTTGGCTTCTATAGTTTACCTTGTCACTGCGACCCCTTTTTTTTTTTTTTTTGAGTGTGGTAAATCATCAAATAACTTCTCCCGCTCTGGGCGGAGCGGGAGGGCGTGTCAGACTCTTACTGACTAAAACCCACCCGTATTCCTTCGGTTGCCCTGTCGCCGGGGGCCACGATCTCCCTTTCGGTTTTCTTCGCAACCCCGGCAGGCATCGGCCCTAGTGGACGCCTTCAATTCTGCTGACATCTCTTTGAGGCGCGCGTGGAACACAACGCGCCGTCGACCCGGGCCTGGTCCTTATCGGACGGTGAGCCACCCATTGCTCACCGCCCACAAGCCCGCGCCTACGGTGGCCGGAAATCGCCTCGCGATTCCCGCGATTAAGTAGATGAATTACTTAACACAGCTGTAGTTATACTACAGCTGTGTTAAGTAATTCATCTACTCGGCTGCTTACAACAAACATTGTCTGACAAGGTTTTCGACTGACAAAAGTGTTCCAACGCTTGCAACACTGTAGCAATTTTATTCCATTCTAACGTAGTTTTAGTCCAAAAAGTATTTTCGAAGAAAGTAACGGCGTAGAAAGATAATGTATGAGGGAAAGTTTGCATCTGCATTGTGGATGCACTGGACTGAATTATTCACATTTTTAGAGGAAAAAACTCGTAAAGTGTGATTTGAATCATGTGTTAAGTAGTTCCGTAGTCATCATGATTATTAATATAGGTAGGTGAAAAAAATCTAGCAATCCAACAGTGTTTAATTAAAGCAAAGGCGTTTAATTACGCTATGGTTTATAAGTTTTCGCACGAACTGAGTAAGTTGTATTGCAAAAAAAAAAATCAACTACAAAAGTACCTATTAAATTGTTATTTGTTATTTAATTCTTATTATTTTGTTAATTGTGTTTTGTAAACATAGCAAGGTAAAATTAACCGTCAGTTTTTAGTCTCTTGTATTCAAATCTTAAATTAAACTCAGTTGAAAAGCTACGAACGGAGGACGCAAACTCTGACAGACAGAGGTAGGTACTTAGTTTTCTATTCGTATATAAATCATGAAATAAATCGCTTTTGATTACAGTACCCTAAAAACTCAAGGTATTACATGAACGTATTCACTAGACCCGCGACCAAACGTTGTGGAAAATGTATTACGTTATGAAGCCTTGTTCAAATAATAAATGGGAATGTGTGAAAACATTTCTTATTATTCTGAAATGCATGAAGTTCAGTCAGATGAAAAATCTTTTTTTCTCTTTGGGTAGGAACAGCTTACATACATGTGGGCACCCCACAAAGTCAAATGTGACGGAAATCTGGGTTTTATTCCTTTTCCCCTTTTTCATAAGGGTGGATGTAGCAGACAAAATTATCATTGAAGTCCGTCGAAAAAGAGATTAAAGTTAACTGTTCGTAAAACCGATTGAAGCACATTACCAACAACAGTATCATGAAGTTAGCTCGATAATTGCGTTACACACATAAAATGGCAATCGATCGCAATGCCTATCATTTTGACAGTTCAGCCACGTTCACTGTGTTATTTACGTTGTTGAGCAGAGGAATTTTTCAAATCTATACAGCAATGGATTAGAAATTTCCTTAAAAATTCTCGAATTGTAATTAAAAGTGTGTTACAATTGGGGTGTAGGTAGGTCTAGTACTTGTAAAGATAAGAATATATGATTCGTTAGAAAATAATAGATAATTAAATTAGTTCTATTAAAAATATGATGTTCGAAAACATAACTTCTCAATCTTATTTCGGTCAGTACTCTGCAGTTCTGTCAGTACTATTTTCAGATCTTTTGAAGAATTATTTAATTTTATAAAGTTTTTGCAACCTTAAAGTCAAACCAAGGCCACGTGTAGTAAACGCAAAATTCTCATGATTCATGGAAATAAAATTGAAAATTATACAAAGCCGCTCTTCAATCATAATTAGAAGTATGCAAATAAGAATTAACGGTGATTAAAATTACACGCACGCTCATACTTAAGAGTTCATAAAATATTCATGCACACGGCGAAATTTAAATGCTTTTCAAGCTGTTTGGTGGAGATTGCGAATCAGCAAGCGTAAGCTAGGACGCTCTTAGGCTAGGTGGAGCGATCTTAGCAGGGTGGCTGGTAGCAACTGGATGAGAGTAGTCAAGAATTTAAAATTAATGTAATGCGATAGGAGAAGCCTATGTCCAGCAGTAGATTGCAGATAATGATGATGAAGCTGTACGGTATGTGCTCGGGATAGTGTGCATTATTAATAGTGCCAGTTTTCTGTTTGACAAATATGTCAAACAAACGTCGTCGTCGAGAAGTCTACTATCAGCCGAACTCAATAACCTATTTATCACCAGTTTTGGTATACTGGAGATAGAAAATCCTATCTATCTAGGGTTTTAACTTCCCAAAAATCTGTCAGAGAATAAGTAATCTTACGGAAGGACATTTAGTGTTATAATTATATTGCCTACCATCAATAGCGATCTGTCTTTACCTAAAAATAGGTTATTAGGTTCGGCCATAAATCGAGAGTAGTTTGTCCCAAGTGTCTCAGTAGAAACAACATCTCTGTATTAAGACCAGGCACTCCAAAGACAATTTCCACGCAAACTCCGCCCCCATGCACCCCAACACTTCACTGTGTGCTAAACGCTAACACATCAGTAATAAAGTTGAAAATCGCGTACGCTCTTTGGTTGTGTTCGAGCACGGAAATGTCGTAAATCGTTCTTATTTCGTTTATAACTAAAGTAATAATTGATCAAGAGAAAAAATATCTTATATCTGGATAAAAAACTATATTTTCTTACTGTCGATGATTATTTTAAACATAAAAGTAATCTTGCTTTAGTTTCAAATAATCTTTAAAAAAGACATGATTTTCGAATAAAAAACTAAACGAGCGACAATGTTCCGATTACGTAACTGTGTTATATGTATATGGAAAGAAAAGGATCCAATAAATCATATACTAAAGTTCCATTTTAATTATATGCGTGACTTTTTCAGAATATTTATGCAAATTAACATACAATTTAGGGAGCCTCCTCTTAAAAATACTAATGAAAACCCGTAACAAGCCGTTTGATTAATAGGTAAAGATATACTATTAGGGAGGAGGCTTTGAGTTTTTTACGTTTAACACCCATTTTCATGGGGTTAAGATTTGAGACCGATTTTACGACAGAATTTTGAATCCAATTTGTGCCAATTGACGAGGCACATTTTTTGATCGATCAGCAACCAAAATAAACAATTCTTTCTTGAATTTTGCCCTAAGAAACTTCACCTTCCTTGTAGCAAGATACAGACAATATCCGTCTATATGTAACTGCTAACACATAACAGAACAGGAAATCTCCCAAGAAAAACCGTTTTACACAGTAACATGTTATATAGGTACTCATTACATAAAATTCCCGGGAACAATCCCCTGGCACCTATTAGACCGTTACGACAAATAGTTTGCGATATTTTTTTACTTACAGTATAATTAAGCTGTGATTAGGTCCCTTGTCTGAACGTAAGGGATGGAAATTGGAATATGTGATCTGAATTACTAAGACTTGATTAGGTAAGCTTTTTGGAGGCATCATTATGGACTACTCGGTTCAGGTCGTCTATTTGTCGGTATAGATTAGACGTCGGGTTAATACAATGCGATTTAGAGATAAGGAGGGCGAGAGGCGTCTTCCTTACGAACACAAACTACCTATAATGATCACACATCTGGGATACACACATTCTCTCTATAAAAAAAAAACAAGTGAGGTTCAATTCCAGGAATACAAGAAGTTGGAAGATAAGTCCCGTCTTTGATGAGTGGCTAGAGAGGCGCCACGGCGTCTTCACCTTCCACCTGACGCAGGTCCTCACCAGCCATTGTTTCGGGAGGTTTCCGAGAGGAGCGAGAGCAGTGGATGGGAGGCCGTCACCTCCTTTTGCGAACTAGTTATGCTCGCGAAGGAGGACACGGAACATGTGAGGGAGAGGCAAAATTTCGCGCCCTCACGCCCCTAACCGCCGCAAGAGACGCCCTGGGCGTCGGGAATTGTAGGCCGATTTCCAGCCACCGTAGGTGCGGGCTTGCGGATGATGAGAATGGGTAGCTCCCCGTCCGATAGGGGCCAGGCCCAGGTAGACGGCGCGTTGTGTCCCACGCGCGCCTCAAAGAGATGGCAGCACAACTGAAGGGGTCCGATAGGACCGATGCCTGCCGGGGTTGCGACTTGTCAAAAAGGATTACCGTGGCCTCTGGCAACATACAGGCAACTGAAGGAGCATGAGTGGTTTTAGTCAGTAAGAGTCTGACACGCCCTCCCGCTCCGCCCAGAGCGGGAGAAGTTATTTGATAATCTTCTACCCAAAAAAAAAAAGATGCAAGAAGTGCCAAAAGTAACGATATAATTATTTCGTATTTGATACATTTTCGTTACTTGATATTTTATATCGATATATCAATGTGTCGAAATAATAGATATCGCCAAAAAATATAAATATATCGAACAAAAAATATCGATATATCGATACATCGTTATTTTTTCTACCTCGTTCAATCTCATTATCTTCGAATTCTTGTTATAAGACGCACAGGTTTTCTCACATTACTCATTTTTCTTCTTCACCGTTTTTAGAACAATATTGATGAAATAACACAAAATACAGTGTTAACCTTTTTTTTTTGAGGGTGGGAAATCATCAAATAACTTCTCCCGCTCTGGGCGGAGCGGGAGGGCGTGTCAGACTCTTACTGACTAAAACCCACCCGTGTTCCTTCGGTTGCCTTGTCGCCGGAGGCCACGATCTCCCTTTCGGTTTTCTTCGCAACCCCGGCAGGCATCGGCCCTAGTGGACCCCTACAGTGTTAACCTGGCTTGGGAAACTTGTAAATTTGTAAGTCAGCAATAGTGCGATAATTTTGGCTAACACCAATTTCAAATAGGTACTCATCATATGAATGTATCCACGAATGATGTCTTATTTTGTATCTAATCCCCAAGATTCAATGCTTGAATATTAGAACAGATTTCCCAGTCTTTGTCACAATTTTAGCGCAAATATTTCGTTCATTTTCCTATACTAAAACAACTATTAGTCTATCTACTTTTCAACATGTTACACGTGTTCTCGGTTACCGGTAATCCATTGTTTATTATAAAGGAGCTTCACGAACAATGACTGAAGCTAAATTGTTTCGATGAGAGGGGTATTATCATAACTTTGAACATGTTTATTCCTTTTGAATTGAATAGAAAATATGTAGGAAGTTATTCAATAAGATTAGGAGGAATTGACAACTGAAATTCGAACACATGAATAGAGAGAATATGGTTTATTGTACAATAAAATACTCAGAAAAAGGGCTTGTCAAAATAAAATAATTGTAGTCCCTTCAAAGGTTTGTGTAAGGGAGATGATAAAGATAGGGTTCGGGCAGACGAGTAATGAAAAAGAGAACAGTGAGATCATATTGAAACTTTTTATTTCACATTTTAATCGATCAGGCATTCAAAAAATTACTCATTTTAACGGTCGAGTACCGCGGTTTGACAATGACGCGCGCTTTACGTCACTTCTTTCATTTTTTTGAGTCTTACCTGTCATTTTTTATTACTTTAGTTCTAATTGACGAGAATATCCGTCAGGCCATACAGTAAAACAGCCCACAGACGATATTAACCATTATTTAGCAGTAAAAATAGAGGTACAATCCACGTGAATCGACTGGTTGGTATAAGAACCACCGGGGCTTGACAGGGAAATTGCGTACTGGTTTTCATAAGAGCCAGGTGGGGCTTTAAAGGTGAAACAAAGCTACAATTTCTATTTTTGATAATACAATGCTTATGCCATCATTGAATCAACCTAAACATGTTAAACTCAGATCGACGTTTTTAGTTATGACAGTTTGGTGATCACAATGGAAAATTGGGAATAAATTACCTAGGACTGAAATCTTGTTCCTTCAAAAATTTACTTTGAAACTTTAAAAACATTGAAAGTACTAAAATATTATTCTGCAAACTATTTAAAAGCTTCTGAATCAACATAGCATAAGAATCTAAATATAGTTATGACGAAATTCTTTCAAATACCTGAATAAAAATAAAGTTCTCAAAGAATATGAGCTAACATTATGCAGTCTCTATGTGTCTCAAAGCAATAACTTGAATGTTAGAAGACTTCGTTGAATATTTGCTGAATAAACGAACATATTGAACCAAGGATCATGACGATAGATTTATAAACTTTTAGAACACAATACGTTTTCTCAATTTTTATGACAATACATGAGGCTCAGCGTGGCTATAAATATCATTGGGTGTTATTTTTAGTTCCCAGAATGCAATAATGTTTACGTCACCAATCACGCTCTGTAAAAAGTTAAATGTTTTTATACTGTCTATTTAAAGTTTTACACTCAAAAGAGTTTCTTATCAGTCGTAAAAACTCTTCCTATTTATACCAAGACGCACACATTCATTTATTGATGCGTAACATCTCAACTCTCACTTTCTTGCACTGTTGTGGTGATTTCGTGAAATGAGACGGAAGTGTGTAACAGAAAGCCGGCGAAGTCCGCGCTATTTGATTTGACTAACGAGTGCGCGTGGTGCTGGAGTTGGCCGTAGATGGTATCAGTCCATTTTCCGAGAGGTTGGTACTGTCAACCAAGATGTCAGATGTTACACATCATATGCGACTACTATACGGCTCGCTTGTTTTTATTTTTACACACGCACAATTAAAACAAATCGATAATGAGCTCTACTTCTATGTTCCTCTTAACCATGTGTCTTGAACTGAAGAGTTCAAGATGATGATGATCGGTAAATAATGAGTACTTAAGTAAGAAAGGATTTCTTGACGGCCCGGTGATTAAAGGCTTCACATCGGTTTCAAATCCAGGCAAATACCAATGTGACTTTTCAATGCATATAATTATACTTTCCGAGTTTATGTTGGACATTACTGATTTGGTGAAGGAAAACATCGTGAGGAAACTTTGACTTTATAGTTAATAATATAAGTCTGAAATTGCCAACCTGTCTTGAGCAGGCGTGGTGATCAATGCTCGTGCCTTCTCTGTATGAGCAGAGGCCTGTGCCCAGCAGTAATATAGTAATAGGCTAGTACTACTACTAAGTAAGAAGTTACTCACATTTTACCGATCATCACCTAAAGCCGTCACGCTATTGTCTGCTGCAACCTTAGCAAAGTTTACATCCTCCTAAATATAATATTACATAGTAACAATGCATATGCGAAGTCTCATCCTACAAGTTCTAGTCTTGACTTTAACCGACTCCGGAGAACATGGAGCAAGTTTGATTAGGGTCCAAAATTAATTCTCCCGCGGGACGGTCTGATCTAATTTCGGGAACAGTTATCAAGTGGCTGGGAATGTTTGGATGTTCGGATATATTCGGGATTGTGGGTAGGACACGGTACTATAATCAGTTTACCGTTGCTTAACTATTAAGACGACGTTATGGAGATTCGGGATATATCGTAACATGTTATATCTTCAGGGGGAACTGGCAATATAGCCCTCCAAATTCATATTTATATTTTCTTAGGGCTCCCCGAAACGATCAATTGCCTTCAATTTCTATTGTAGTAATATTGTCAATCGCTCAATTGCATTTGGTAGACGATCAATTTACGCATGAATGTGTACCAATCACGTAAAAATGTACAGTTGCAATTGTTGGTTTCAGGAACCCTTTTCGTTTATTTTTTTTTAATGCAAGGGTTGATTACATTATATCATCATTATCATTCTTCTGCATGTATCTCAATTTATTTTAGATCGGCACAACAAGTTTGTTGCGCGTATTCCCACATATTAAATTTTGATCAACGTTCAACGTAGCGCAGAAATTTTTAAAAAAATGTAAGAAGTTATGAACTTCGTGGATTTTCCCTTAATACACAAAATATACCTACTACCTTTGACTGTATCGTTGGTTGCAAGCCTAACAGCAGAAATTTTAAGTGGGGACACTGTAGGTGCAGTTATGCTACCCTTCGGGGAATACGAGCATGATGAACTTCTTCGTAGACGTCTCGATCATTTTAGTTTTTGCGTGGTTTGTAGAAAATTGTAAAACACTTGCCTAACATTCCAAGTAAAATCAAATATTAGCCACTTATTTATGTTGTGTCAATATTTTAACTTAGTTTGGTACTTTATGGTTGTACTGGCAACCCGCCCCTGATTTCCACCGTTTTTAGAACTTGACAAAACATAGAGATTTCTTTACTCTATATTAGATTAATATTAATATATTATACACAAAACACTTTCGGAATTAATTGTCTAAGTGATGGTGAAAACCGCATCAATATCCGTTGCCGAGTTTAGAAGAACAACGCAATCACACAGACAGACACGAAAAGTAACTTTATTTTATAATAATTACCCACTTCCCGTTCAAGCGCGTGCAGCTCCCTATGAGCGTATGCTTTGCGATGATTTATAACAGTGATGAAGTCTGCACCAGTCCTAACTCTCTGCATTTTTTGGCTGCTGAGACCAAAACTACAAACGCACGTAATATACGGGGAAATTTTATAAAAATGTGGCTATTATTGTAGTATATTATCTTACGACTTCCCCGTGAAAAAAGTCAGGGCAGAAACTAGTTTATATACATAGATATACAACTAAAAATAACAGTAAATATGTCTCTTAATCTACTTTAACATTGTCACAAAATAAGCAAAAAATATTTTAGTCCTAGTTTTCTAGGAAAAAGGCCTTTTCCAAAGGTTAATTTTAGATAGTTTCGTCAGTGAGGCTCGCAACTTGTTTGTGAGATTAGTTAACTCAAAAGTGCCAATCAAAGTTATGACAAGGATTATAAGGGTTTTGGGTAATTTTAATTACTTTATGGATGGTACTTTAACTTTTTTTGGAATACTTGGCCTCGGGATGACTAAACAGCAATGAGTAAAGGAAAAGGAAAATGACACAATTCAAGTAATTGAAGCTGATTCTGTAGGGGCGGACGAAATAAGCAAAAATATATTGCTTTTACCGTCCGAAGCAGAAATGAGAAGGGGCAAAAGCTTAGTTTAGAGTTTTCAGTTAGTTACATCCTTATTCGTTTTTGAGTGTTTGAGATTCAGTTTTGTTTTTTGCCCATAACGGGTGAGCTCGGTCCTGCATCTCACCTGATGGTAAGTGATGATCATACCGAAGGTAGAAGCGAGCTTCACCCGGAATCCTCAACCAAAGAGGAACTGGCTATCTTACCTCTAACTGTCGAAACACAACAATGCTGTTAACATTGTTGTTATGGCGACAAACTTGGATAAGATGGTGGTAGCTAGCCAGGCAGACTTAGAACAAGCCCTACCACCAACCAAACCGAGCAGAAAATTTTGCCCCCGCTGGGAATCGAACCCGGGACCTCTGAGTCAGACCCAGAGATCCCGGGTTTGATTCCCAGCCAGACAGACAGGTGACATCTTATCACTAGACTAACTAGAGGTGGTTAAATCGATAGTTTTTTTTAACCTTATTCGATTGAAAGATCTCTGAATTGTTTCACACGCCAATTAACTCGGTCCTCGATTCCAAGCTCATTCTCTTGTAGCTGCTACGATCAACCCTGTCGAGATCGTCGCTCTACACAACCGTACATGTTGGAGACAAGTATGTGACTCTTTCGTTATTATCAGCGATATTTTAACTACTGTGGGCATACTGCGGGTAGTGTTGGTTAATGCGCAATAGAAAAACAGTTTGCAGTTCAAATCACATTTTAATTTACTATCAAATTAATCACACTAGCAATTCACACACTGTAGGTACAAGGCACAACTATACGGAACGCGCGACAGTTTCTAAACGTGTTCACTGCTTTACCGCCATCGATGAACTCTCTCAGCTTCGGTCCGGCTGATCCGAGCGTTATGTTGTAAACTCTGTGGAACGCTGCTAGGCCGCGCTAATATCCCAATTTGTCAACTCAGTAACGTATTTCTGACATACATGAACTAACACCTTCTTTCCATGGGGATAGGCAGAAGCTACCAAGGGCGATGGCTTTAAACAACTCAATTCTTCCATTAGGAAATTCGGAACACAACCACTCTATCATCATTGAATAATCACACTATAAGTATTTGATACACCATAAAATTAAAACATTACAAAACGCCTATATATATTAAATTGTTTGTCTTAATATTCCAATAATAAAACTTTTTGCGCTAAAATAATTCGTAGGCGCGTCCGGTTTATCGTGAATTCAATTTCTTTAGAAAATAAAGGCCATAATGACATCACTTCAGTCACGTGATACCGCAGTTTCTTAGCAGTCGGGTAAGCCGATCTGTAACAAGTTACGATAGGGATAGTAGTAGAAAACTCGTGCGTGCGGGAATGATTCTCATTCTTGCTATTGCACCACCTTTTTCTGGGACATGCATTTGATTCGGTTGTTTTCGTTGAATTTCGTATTGCGTTTGGCTCATGTATCGAGTTCATAAGCATTTTATCATTCGATTGACAATGCGTGGTTGTTTTTAGACGTAATCGCACTAGAACCATATTAATTTGCATTTGTTTTCTCAGTATTCATTGAATTCATTAACTTATCATTACTAGTCTACTACACTAATATTTGTTTGTAGGTATAGAACAGTGATTTTGATTGTGTTTCTGTTTCGAGTTTACTGAAAGTAAAGTACGTTAATTAGGTATTTGGGGTAAGTAGATAGTTTATTATGTTGAAATTACTTATTCAGAGTAGATTTGAAAAGAAATTGTTACGATCAGTAGGATTAGGATGACAGATTATCTACTTTATGAGAAAACATGATTTTCAAGGTTAAGTTTTGAAAATATGAAACACATAATTAAGTTAGGTCATGCTCGCTCAGACATGACTTTAACTTTAAGTTATTTATCTTAAAGACGTTTTTTGTTACTCCGGCTTACCTCTGTCATTTTACCACGCCTCGCCACTGGAAGCTACAGGCCACTTGCTACGATCCTTACATTCTCCAATTGTATTGTTTCGTTTACATTCATACAGCTGCAGGGTAATTGCATAGCAAACTTACGGTAGCAATGACTTTCATTTTGACAGTTCAACAACATTCATTGCGTTATTTACATTGTTGAACAGACAAATTTTTCGAACATATGAAAAAATGGATTAGCATTATCCTTCGAAATCATTTAGATTGGGATTGAAAATGTGTTAGCAATTAGGGTGTCGGTCACACATATATGCCGGTTGAGGCTACCTGACCTTTCTGAAGAACATCACCAATAAGTTCACTACATATCCTTCTAGGGCATCCCCTCTTGGCATTCCTACCACATCTGCCTTGTAAATACCTGCTTAGATGGTTTGGTTAGAAAGGCGACAAACAAAAGGTTGTTAGTTGCCTTTCCAACCATACCAACTAAGCACACTCTTTAAAAATGTTGTAATTACATTTAAAAAAAAATTACGTTGTCCAACCCCCCGATAGAAATCTGGTTTTCAACTTGAATTTGAAGCCCCCCAAAACAATTTTCCTAGCTAGGTATCTACCTACTTCCAATTCGAACTATTCGCAGATGTTGACTCATAATATTCCAAATCAAGTTGATTTTTCTAATAATTTTCCAAATACAACTCTTTAATAACTCCAAAATCAGTATCTCAAAAGAAACGTAAATTAAAATTAAGTTCATTAGCACTTTTATAATTTATTCATACCGTTAATTTTCTTCAGAGTGAATAGCCATTTTTTTTTCTTTTGATTTCGCAAAGTTACGTCCAAGTTTGTTACAAAAAATATTTTGATGGATAATAATTTGAATAGGTATTCAAGTACACACAGCATCAGTATGTGCTAGCCCATCAAGTTTTGAAATATTATACTGCTACAACATTGAATTCGTTACGAATAATCTAATGAATACTTCAGAAAGAGAGTTTATTGCTTCTAATCCAAGCGGATTCGAACCATCGCATTACCAAACGTCGTCATACTCATACCCGGTAATTTGATGAACTAGCCAGTGAGTGAGCCCATGTGAATTGCGATGAAATTGTTATCTAGTACTGTCCGAGTCACTTTATCTTTAGGTCTCTGTCTAATCGGTAGATGTTATAATTTGAGGGTATCCATTAACGTTTTCTTTATAAAATTAATCCATACCCTCACTCTCACCCTAACTACAACGTGTGATGTATACGTTCACTTAAAACTATTGTTTATTTCTAGCGCTTTCCTTTTTATCGTTTACGTTAATAGAATGTCAATGTCAAAATATGTATATTAGTATAACTGTAAATAATCAAATCAAATTGTAAAACATAAATCTGTAGTTAAATAAGATCAAAGTTTTGTTAAATAATAGCATTAATAAATATTATTGAATGATTATTAAAGTATTTTATTTTTCTGGATTTTCAAATTATTTATAAATTTAACAAAAACAAAATAAATACTAATAAAAAAACTATAATGAATGACAAAAGTATATGTCGTGCCTAGGTTTTGGACCTCCTACCTTATACACGACAAGCGGTCTTGAAACCTCCGGTCTATTAAGACGTTAAATACCTTTTCGTTAATGTTAACCCTATTTATTCACTAAAACAATACATCAATTATAATAAAATGCCTTGAAACCAACTTAGGCCTATCATGGATTTGAACGCACAAATCTTTTGGGGGGTAACTACTTAACGGAGCTGTGTGTACCTCTACATACAGAAATAGAATGATTTCAATCGGTTTTTCAATATCCTTCGTTCAGTATTTCAATCAATGTTAAACTTATAAATTGATCGAATTGGGAGCCAAGGACTCCAAAAACAAGCCCGAAATAGAATAAAAATTGACTTGGATAAACTTAGAAATTATTTTCACATTTCTCGGTTTTATGATTTGGATACATAATAATTTTATAAGTACTTTCACACCTATAGGTACAAAAGAAGACTCTTGTGTGGATACAACTAATGACCTAAATATTTGAGATTCTATATGAGATTGTATTAAATGTACGAAGATATAAGAATTGTATGAGCTTGGCCTTTAATGTCTAGACGAAGAATATTTTATACATCTATACAAATAAATTTGTGTATATAAATGGCTTTTAGCATGAGCATTGCTTGCCTTTATATATAATTGGGTGAACTGATTTCAGGTGGCTTTTTAATACGTTCGTTTAGGTATTATATTTATTTATATTATCTTAGTTAGAGCAGTGATAGCCTAGTGGTGTGACCGTCACCCTGCCAAGTCATAGGTCTCGAGCTCGAATCAAAGGCACGCACCTCTGACTTTTCGCATTCATGTGCGTATTCTATAACGGTGAAGTAACTATTCACTTGCGTCAAAAATGGTGAAGGAAAACATCGTGAGGAAACCGGCATGCCTGAGAGATATTTCTCGACGGCATGTGAAGCGAAGTCATAGGTCCTTGGGCGGCTTTAAAACTCTGACACCAGGTTAGTCACTAACCACACGAAAAGAAAAAGTTAGAGTATGTTAGGATCGTAACAGATGGCGTTCAGTAGTTTCTGCCACACATAAACTCACGACTCATTCTTCTCTCTACATAAACTCACGACTCATTCTTCCAATGGGGGTACCATTGGAAGAATGAGTCGTGAGTTTATGTTTATGTATGCATCTTAAATATAACCTTTTGTAGAATTATAATGTTTGTAAAACGGAATGGTGCCAATAATTAAAAAGTGTAGTTGTTCTCTCCAAAATACGTAACAAAGTCTGTATGTAGATGTCTATTAATTTTTCAAATTAAAACTCTCTTTCAAACAAATTCTTACTTTCTTAACAAAACAATGGTCGCAAGTTTCGGTCACACCATAATAAATTAAGCTTTAAAGAGGCAGAAAATAATTTTAATTAATCCTTCCAAATTGTTTGTATTTCCAAAGAATAAGTTACAATTTCAGCCTAGAAATTTCAATATTTGTTCCGAAGAAAATAAATTACTGCTGGTTATAATAAAGTATTCTTGTACGTCATTATCTTCAATGCGAGAAGTGTTGCTTCGTCACATTGCCAAATGTAATTATTTGTATTATATTTTAACAGAATTATCTACATATTATCTCAAAGGCGTTATTCACAAGCAAGCTACAAGAATAAATAGGACTAAAATTAAATTTATTTACTAAAAAGATATAATGTTGGGTACAAAAGCAAAAGTTATTTTTTAAGCTACTATTTTTAAGAATATAATAATATTCTGGAAATCAAATAATAACACGACTTTGAGCCTAGTCTTTCCGAAGAGTTATAATATAGTAATTGTAATCCAAATCATCAATCTATCCATCTGAAATTTCACAGTAGTAGCCAGGAGTCTGGATTTGTGCCCGGTTGATGGTAAGTGGCTCACCCACTGTTTCTCAATATCTGACAAAATATAGGTGCGGGTAGTATACACCTCTGCTTTCCAGATAACTGTGCGTTTGCACTGGCGAAATATTCACGTTTAAGATTTTGAAATCTCTATTTTCTGTCAATGTTCGATACAATGTTTGACAGGAAACAGAGATTTCAACATGTCAACAATAACAACAAAACAACAACATGAAAAGCTATTAGTAAGACGCAACAAAGGAAACATTGGCCGTGACATCTTAGGGTTCTCGATTGATTCTCAATAAGTCAAACCTTACCATGTGATTATAATTGTAGAGTCGACGCACAAAATAAATAGGTACAAAAGGCCGACTTCCTCCAAAGAGCGAAAAGTCACGCTAACATAGACACGCTTTACGTACAGCGAGTACAAGCGCATTCGCGATAGTCATTTGTTTGACAGAGTGTGAGACTCCGTACGGATGCATCTACGTGATAATAATATAGAGGAATAAATAGATGAATTCAATAAACATCATCAGGCTAAATAGAGGGGCTAAATACAGGCAAAGAGTTCTAAATTAGAAAAAAAAATTGTATTTGTTTCTAACCAGTCAGTTCTAAAAACTTATCGTGTTACCCTTGTATGTGTGCCAGTACCTGTCTTCGTTCGTTGGCCATTCGGCCTTCTGTAGATACCAATCTGTTTTGTGGCCGAGGTGTAGGTACCTATCTCAAGGGCGAGAAGATTTGAACTTAAAGCATTTCCAGTAAATGATTTGGGTTTTAATTTAATTAGAAGTGTAGAAGCCTAACGAGGGTCGATCTCAAGTTAACAAGGAGATTGGATGGACTTGTATATTTTAGTGGAAAGTGCAAACTTTGGTAAAATCCCTTTATAAGATTAGTGCGGGGCGTGAAATAGTTAGTTTTCTAAGATTTTTCTAGTTAGTTAACTTCTCTGCCTCGTTGGTCTAGTGGTCGCAAGTCGCTATGAAGTTATGGGACTTTCTACATAAAATTACGGCTTATTAAATTACGGGGTTTATTCCAGAAATACCCACCGACAAATTCCCACCAGTGGGGATTGTTACTTTTTTTTGCAGAAATCCCCACTAGTTAAATAAACTCAACCTTTTTTTCTAATATTCCAGTCATTTTTGGCCGCTGCCGCGGCACCAATCGCTTCGCTCGCTCGCCTCGTGCGTAAGGGGTCACAGTTCTAACCTAACATAACCTAACCTTTTAATTAGTGGGGATTTCTGGAATAAACTGCAATTACTCAGTAGCAGCTCGGAGTTTGGATTTATGCCCGGTTGATGGCAATAGGCTCGCCCCCTATAACATGGGATTTAAACTAGCGAAATGTGGGTGTCCTGTAGGTACCTACTGCCCAACCCTTCGGGGAAACAAGTAAATAATAATAATAATAAAATACACATTTATCACGGGTTCAACATCAGTTCTTTGTATTTTGGTTTCCCCATAATTCTCGATTTATTAAATTATGTGGAAAAAATTAGTTCACTCATGTTCTTCGACTGAACGTGTATAATTATTCAAGAGTTATCTAAGTTCATTAATAGTTTCGTTTCATGTCCAATATAACAATGGATTTAGGATGTTGTGCGCTAGCGGCTCGCGTCGTTATTAAGCGGAGTCCAGGGTAGCACTAACAGCATACTATAGGTCATTGCGGATAAACAGGACTCAAATATCCTGAAAACATATTTTCGTGTTCAAAATATGTAACCCTACTTATAATTATTATGGACATGGTCTGAAATAAATAATTTATTATTATTAAATTTTAAATATCTTTGACACATTTCGGGACGCTGGGGTCCATCTAAAGGTCCGGACCGGAACCAGTGAGGACCTTTGTAAGGCGTACGAGGGGCCGAAGCCAACTCGCAGAGGCCCGTTAAACGTTTTGAATGAAATGAGGCACCAACCAACGGTTATCCCCGTTCGCGCTATGGTGGTACGCCAAGTGCACCCAAGGACAACCCCCGGTTGGTGCAGGACTATTACAGAACATGAAAACAAAACATATTGAGCTAATATGGCTTTGGGTGGCAATAGTGGATTTGTTTCCTTAAACTATGGAATAACTATGTCCCCTGCCTGACCAATGTTATATACTATACAAGGATGAAGTGGCACGGGGTGACTTGCACACTCAATAATGGGCCCCCGGAAACTGTCGCTAGCACATAGTGACGTAATGACAAGGGGGCAACATATCCTGAGGTGTTTGAGGAGTAGAGAGGTATTCCACGGCTATGAGGACAATCCCGAAAGTACGGTCAAGATCCCTACCAGCATCTTACTGGAATACTTCCTTCCTCTAAGCACGTTTGCTCTTGCGAATCTCCACTCTGGCTAGCCAATTAAGGCAAGAAAGAGGTGGGAGCTCTGTTCCTCGTCAGTGTTCACTCCGTATTATTATTAAAAATGTTCAATGTGTGACATATGTGTTGTTGTTGTGTTTGTGTGTGTATGTTCATGTTGTGTGTGTTGTTGTTCTATGTTCATTTGTCTTAAATTGTGTGTTAAGTTTACGTCTTTATTTTCTGTTGCTTCCTGTAATTTCTGTAATGTATACGGATGGTAAATGCAAAAAATAAATAAAAGCTTTGCTTACGACATTGCGCATCTAAAGAAGCTAAGCGTGGAAATCGCATATTTTCTCACTTGGTTAAAATCTCGTACCTATAGCCATTAGACATAGAACGCAGATGACTTGATGGCAAACCGGAAAAGTTGCTACATCTTCCCGCTCCGATGTATGAACTTCCTTAGTATTCCGCCATCGTCCCCCAACAAATTGTCATGTTTGTTTTGATAGCTGCCATCATAAAAGATGTCAGCCATAAAATTACTTCATACTTTCATTTTGTCGAAAAGCTGTAAACAAAGCAACTGCACGGTTTATGAGTCTACATTGCGTATTATTACGAGTTTTATTGCCATCTTCATGTTTTTATTTTGGTGCTAGTGATGTTTGCATTATTCTCATTCGTATGTGGCATAAGGATGCCCAAATTTTACGGTTTTTTGATATCTCACATAACTTTTTCGAAATGTGAACACGTTTTATGAGGAGTATGAGGAGATGATGTAGTTTATCTGAATGTGGATAAATAAAGAAAACTAGTTAAAGTTTTAAATTTAGTTTCCTTAACTACTAAACATCAAAAAGTTTTTAATTGGTTCAATAAAAGAAAAATATATTGCAGAAATTTTCTCTTAGATATAAAACCAACAATACTTACCGTATATACTACGTCCCATAACATAAGGATTTCTCCTGTCATAGTTTCGTTGTCCAGAGGTCAAAATGTACCAGTACCTTTCAAACTAACCTTTAATGTAGCTTGCTGATGAAGTGTACATGTACATCGCACACGTCTCCACAAAGTAGGCAACTCATTAATGGGTCAATGTATACGCTTTTACAACAAACTTCCCATCGACATTCGAAACTTATCCATTAATAGATTTAAAATCTGTATTAAAACCAAACTTTGTAAAAAAGGGTACTATACAATTTCAGATTATTTAGAAGATAAAAAAGCTTGGGATTGAGCTGCTCGCTCTGCTAAGCCTTGTGATAAAACTTGACATTTTAATTATTATGTAAAATCATCTAAATACACCAGTTTTATAAACATTTTGACATTGTTGAAAATTATATTCAAAATGACATGATTACTTGGTAAGATATTATATTATTTTAATTAATTATTATGAATGAGAGGATTGTGTGGATATCATTATTATTTTCATTTCTCATTTAGTTGTAATAATGGTCCGGCAGTTTGAGTAGTTTATGCGGCCTACCCAAATGTCCTTTCTTTGGTATTGTTCGTCGAGTTGAGCTCCTTAAGTTCTGAGTTGAGCTCCACAATTACTGACCAATGCTTGCACTGACTGGATAGGTCCACTCAAATCAGTGTGGTTCTTTCCTCAAAAGACCATTTCAGACACTAATCTACATGGTCCTCATATGGCCTGACCAAGATTATGTCTGGACTTTAAAAGAGACTGTAACCTCTGAGTTTTTTTCGGCCTTTCTTCTCAGAGTAGTCAGATAGGAAACGCCGAACTCAACTAGCTTATTTTTTTTTAACGTGTAAAAGTGATTCAGTTATCATATTTACAGAATAAACAATTTCATTTTATTTCATTTGGATTGTTACATTTCGATTAAACTTTAAAGTTCTATTGCATCGTCTACCTATGAATTTAACATTTCTAAAAATCGTATTTTTCTTTTATTATAATTGTGTCCTACTGCAAAGGTTCGCTTGTCATTTTTCAATGTTCACTGGTCAGACTTCCTTATTTTCTTTCTAAACTGCTTCCGGTTCTATAATCACACGAGCTGGTGCCCGCGACTTCGTCTGCGATCCAGGATAAAAAGTCACCCGTATGTCAAATTTTATCCAAATCCGTTCAGCGGTTTTAGCGTAAAAGTGTAACAAACAAATAAACTCACTTTCACATTTATAATAGTTATAGGTAGTTAGGACTGTCTGGCCACATGGCCTAAAGGTTCTGGAGTGGCGACCGCATACTGGAAAACGTAGCGTTGGAGGCCTCCAACAATGTGGACCGATGACCTTGTGTAAGCCGTAGAAATACCGCTGGATGTGGGAAGCACAAAACCGGTTGAAGTAGCGATGCTTCGGGGGAAGCCTATGTCCAATAGTGAACGTCTTTCGTCTGAAATGATAACGATGATCTGACCACGTTACAAAATTAATAAAACCTTAATCCTTAATTTTGATGAACCTTTCAGTCAAACTGTACTCGTCAATTTTTTTGTATGAGAATTTGGACAACAGCGCAATCAGGGTAATTATTATGATTGGATAACAAACTGTTATTAATGAGTTAATTACGTCACAATGTGAGGATCGCTCCAGCGATCCTCACATTGTGACGCAAAACTGTGAGAACATGGATTTATGGCTTGTTTAATAATTTAACTGAATATACGCAGAGTTCGTGCCCATTTAAGATATACGGTAATATGTTGAAGCAATTTAACACCTTGTGGTAATTACTAACAAATATCATAAAGTGAAAGTGTGTTTATTTGTTTGTTACGCTTTCACGCTAAAACGGCTGAACGGATTTAGATGAAATTTGACACACGGGTAGACAATGACTTGATTTAAAGCAAAGGATACTTTTTATCTGGGTAGTATGTTTCCGTGGGATAGTTTGGGACAAGCACGCGGGCGAAACCACTGGCAAAAGCTAGTTTACAATAAAAAGGAAAAAGAAATCGATTATTATAGGTTTTTATTGTTGCGAAATGATCAAATAACTCCTTCCGCTCTAGGCGGAGCGGGAGGGCGTGTCAGACCCTTACTGACTAAAACCCACCCATGTTCCTTCAGTTGCCTGTATGTTGCTAGGGGCCACGGTATTTCTTTCGGACTTTCCCGCAACCCCGGCAGGCATTGGCCCTAGCGGACCCCGTCAGTTCTGCTGACATCTCTTTAAGGCGCGTATGGAACACAACGCGCCGTCGACCCGGGCCTGGTCCTTATCGGACGGCGAACTACCCATTGCTCACCGTCCGCAAGCCCGCGCCTACGGTGGCTGGGAATCGGCCTGCAACTCCCGACGCCCAGGAAGTTTCCTGCGGAGTTTAGGGGCGTGAGGGCGCAAAATTTGCCTCTCCCTCACGGTTTCCACCTCCTCCTTCGCGAGCATTATTGCTTCGCAGAAGAAGGTGACGGCCTCCCATATTCTCTCGCTTCGTACATGGCCTGGACCAGGGCCGGAAGCGAGAGATCACCGCCGCCGATTGCCTACACGAGGACATGGCGATGCTCCGCCCAAGCCGAGCCTTACAATGGTGACACCCGGGCGTTTCCTTCCACCTTATCCTGAACGGGAACCTCCTGAAACAACCGTGTCCGGCAGAAGGACCTGCGTCAGGCAGAGGCGTCAGGCAGGTGAGGTCAGAAGGTGAGGAGGAGAAAGTTCCTTATGTGTTAATCCAGGTTATAACTATCAGCAAAATTGCATCCGAATTCGTTCAGCCGTTTTTGCACCGATCCGGAACATACATTTAGACATTTTTTTTTGTATTTAATAGTTACTATTTTATTATATCTATAGATAAGGCGGATAGCCATAACCTGCGAATGAAAATGAAAGAATAAAAATAGGATTGAAATGAAGGTCTTGTAATTGCAATATTTAAATAGATACCCACTAAAATCGTAATTTGATTCCATTTAAAAATGAATAATGCGACATCCGCACTTGTTCAGTGACTGTAACATTATCAGATAAACATTTAAGTTTCCCGAAAATAATAGCACCTACCGATTTATTCAACGTTCTAACCGTTACAACAAATGCTTCACCCAATGAACATGAGAAAAATATTTGGCGTAATATTCCTCATGCAACTTCAAACAGTTGTCATTAGCCTAAATTACAAATTGATATACAAAAGTCATGATTTCTGCTTTAACCCGGAGCCACACTACGAAGAAAAACATAAACTTGAGGTCAATATTTAATTGTAATGGCTAACAATATTGATATTTAACTTCTACTTCAAGCAAAACCTATCCGGATATTCTTGGAGATTAAAAAATGAATTTGAAAAATTGGGCAACATTATTTACGAAAATGACTTTAAAGGATTATTCTATAAAACTTTTGTCCCTTGACTAATATATGGAGTGGTGAAAATAAATTTCGACTCTAAGACATGCGAGATGTATAAAGAGAATTATTCTTTTAACAAATTGGAACTAACAAAATGAGATCGTGCCACGAATTTTTATCCAACGAGACGTCTTGGGATCAATGTTTTTTTATTTGAGTTACTATAAACCGAAGGGAACTTGTTTTTATATCCAAGCACGTGTCTTATTAATAAAAGTTTTAAAAGGAACCTTGAGGATTTTGATTATTTTATCATTCGGGATTAAAGAGAAATTAGCCTAAATATTGTTTTGCAACATAGAAATTACATAATTATAATTTAGAGTACAAAGGTACTGCTTATTTCTTAAGAAATTTCTTCCAGCAGACCTGCAAAAGGAGAAATGAGAAAGAAATGTAGACAATAGTATGTGAGAACAAGAAGAGAAAATATGGATATGCGAAGTCTTAAACTAAAATATTAAAATATACCTACACATATAAACGTAATAAATTAACATATACTGAAATAAATACATAAAGCTTAAATATATAAACATACATACTATGCGTATATAAATACTCACGGTTGAGAGGAGAGGTAATACTCTTTTACTCGATATTTGAAATGAGGAACAGTTTTTAAATCACGAATGCTAGGCGGAAGTGAGTTCCACAGTCTTACTGCATGGACAGAGAAGGAATAAGAATAGTAGCTTGTTTTATTAGCATGAGATTACTGTCTTACTACTGTTAACCGAGTGTCATGTATGTGGTACGGGAGAAGAGCAATTTGAACAAACTAAGGCTTGTTAAATCTGAATAAGGGAGCCCCTTATCTTGCTTGAACTGACTATTTGTTGTTGAAACTCAGTTTGCTAACGCACTTTAAACACGCATTCCAGTTGAGAGTGTAGGAATGTGTGTGTGTCTGCGCGTATGTGTGTGGTGTGGTTGTGTGTATGTAAGTTGGGGTGTGTGTGGTTTGAATTTTAAGTTCCTACATTATCTCCAAAATGTTTATCTACATTTACCTACAGCCTTTTCATAAAGTATAGGTATGTATTGTGTACTTGTGTGCTTTCATTTGTGTGATAGTGGAGAGCTTCATACATGGTGTTTCTCAATATATCAGCTTGTATTGCTGCAAATGAACAGTGATGGCCTAAAATATTATTCCTACTTACGTAGGTAGTTTTTATTCAGGAAGGAACTATTTATCTACAATTTATTTTGCTATTAAGTATAAATATTGTACTACCAACTGGTAGTTACAATATTTGAATATATTTATGTGCTCATTAGCTGTGTATTCGATTTGTATCTATTACTATGATTTTAATCAGTAACTACTATTATTTGAACAAAACAGCCATTAACTTGTCTGTTGCAACTGTGACATTAATAGTAACGTACATCTTTTGATTAAATATGAAATATAAATGTGGTGCAATATTGGTCTTGGAATTTCTGTCAATTGTGTTTTGCGTGAAGTACAAAATGATTTACAAAGGTCATAAATTCTGTCCTGATCCGGATCCACCATACCAACAAAATAAAAAAATTGAGATGAGCCTTATTGTGGTCAACACTACTGAAAGGGTATACTACAATGCCAACTTTACTGTCAAGGAAAACTTGTATGGTTATACAATGAGATTCAAAGATGGATTTGAAAGATCCGGAAAAACATATTACGAAAATGACTATAAAGGATTGAACTGCAAAAGCTTTATGTTTAAAGTAATTTCTGGACTTTCATCAATCAGGTTTGACCGTAACACGTGCGTAATATTCAAAGGGAATTATTCCATTAACAAATTGGAAGTAGCTACATTAGATCGTGCTGTAAATTTCTTACCAACCAGACGAGCTGGGATAAACGTCTACTACTTAAGTTTCTATAGGCCTAAGGAAACCTCTTTATGTATACAATCCCGTATTCTGTTTATCAAAGACTACTAAAGCATTAATGGAATGATAATATTTTTTTATTTTCTTCCATCAATCCCTCGATGTTCTTCATTGATAACTTGTTGATGCAGATCCTTACAATTTTCTCTATTGACAGCCAGTTGTTTGACCTCCTCACTTAAATTCATTGAAATAAAGTGTTCAAGAATAACATTAATCTATACAGGGTGGCAGGGACATCGACGCTTGAAGGGGTCCACTAGGACCGATGCCTGCCGGGGTTGCAAAGAAAACCGAAAGGGAGATCGTGGCCCCCGGCGACAGGGCAACCGAAGGAACACGGGTGGGTTTTAGTCAGTAAGAGTCTGACACGCCCTCCCGCTCCGCCCAGAGCGGGAGAAGTTATTTGATGATTTCCCACCCTCAAAAAAAAAAAAAAAAGGGACATCGACGCGAAAACTGTTACCAAGGATTTAGTAGATGATTCTGAACCCCCTGGCGTTGAAATTTTTCGTTGTATTATTCATCTATATAACGTGGATCGATGACCTGGTGAAGACCGCAGAAATCCGTTGGATGCGGGAAGTACACAACCGGTCGAAGTGGCGGTGTTTGGGGGAGGCCTAAGTCCAGCAGTTCACGTCAAAGTCAAATCATTTATTTCAAATAGGCCCCTTATATGGCACTTTTGAACATCAAAATTTACAAAAAAATTGAATTGATTCTAGTCGCCCCTTCCAAAAGGTAGTTTTCGTATGGAAAAGAATGGACAAGAAACTCCACCGTTACTCTTTTAAAATGTTTTACAATATTTTGTATAGGTATCTACATTAGTTAAATAATTATATGTGAAGACGATGTACCTAGAATAAAATTACTATTCCACAATTGGTGAAAGTAATTAAAAATGAAACAACGACAGATAAATTAATTATGTGACGGATACATGGTGCTCACATATTTACAAATATTGTAAAAGTAGACGATTTTCCAAAAAAAAATTCAATTAATATTTCAGTGTGTGAGGAAATAATCACAGAATGTAAAACCAATGTAATACATCAAAAAATAATCCTTACATATTATAAAACAAAGTCCCTCGCCGCTTCTGTCTGACTGTCTGAACGTGATAAACTCAAAAACCACTGAACGGATTTTTAAACGTTTTTATCAATGGATGGAGTGATTTATGCGGAAGGTTTTAGTGTATAATTCATTAAGGTTTTGTGTAAATTACATGAAATTTGACGATTATTGTTGAAAATGTCTGAAAAAATCATGCCGACTGGGAGCTTTCTTGGCGTGCGCCGCGAAAATCGTAAGAGTTACATAAAAAATATTTTCTACAGTATTGTTCATCTTAAAAATTTCAAAAAAAAGTCTACGATGGCATATGTCTTTCTTTTAAGTGACCCGCAGTAACCATTATTATCTTTCAGAATTTGATGAAAATTTCAATGTTATTTCCGAAGGTTTTTGACTGGTATTATATTAATCCTTATCCAATAAAATATATTATTTAAATTAGGCATTTAATTTAGATTAAAATATGTCTTTACATCATATCATTTAAATGAATAGTTTAAAAGATATCACAGTTTCAAAATTGAATTCGCAATAAATCCTAATAAATCCCCAACATAGTCCTTCGAGCCGGATATAAATAAATATTGAACGAAAATACAGCGTCGCAAAAAAGATTAAAGGATTTTCAGGACCTTGCAAATTTGCGGAAAATTGCCGATGAAATTGAAGACGCCATGTTTGACTCCATCGAAAGATGTGAATGATCACGGTGTTCAGAAACTAATAAATACCCAGTACTCAAAATAAATAGGTTTGTTGGTTAATTTCGCGTAAGTGAAGGTCTGTGTCTACCTAATTTATTTTACTTAGATTGTTTCCTTCAGTTAACCGATTACATTATTTAAACGAAGTAGGATCTAGGTACTGTTTTTTTTATAAAATATGTACCATTAGAACTTTAAAAATTGTCATAATATTTGTTCAATTTGTTCATATTTCCTTTTAGTTTCAACATAACACCACGCCTTGTTTCCCCGAAGGGTTGGGCAGATGTGTCCTGTAATAGGGGGCGAGCCTATTGCCATCAACCGGGCACAGATCCAGACTCCAGGTTGCTATTGAGAAATTTCAGATAGAAAAACCCAATAACACTTTGCCCGACCTGGGAATCGAACCCAGGACCTCATGTTCAGCAGTAGCGCTTGCGACCACTAGACCAACGAGGTAACTTCTTTTAGTTTCAAATGTAAGTTATTATCAAATAAACAATATTTTAGGTAGATTTTTTCACTTGTTTGTATTCATATAAATAAAAATTCAAGTGAGAGGTATTTGGTAGCTTTTTCATTTTTCATAACTGTGTTTCAGTTTGATACCGGCCACTCAAAATGACTGACAAGGAGGAAAAGGAGCTTATTAAAAAACGGGCAAGTTTTAAAGGACGATTAACAGTTTTCTTTAATTTTGTAAAGGATTGGAACGAATCACTAAATCCACTACAGGTTGGTGAATTGCAACTGCGTTTGCTGGTTATGATGGAAAATGTATTTGCACAATATGAGGTTCAGTTAGGATTAGAGTGCTTGGTTGTTGACGTCTCTGTTCGAAACACAGAGCGAGATGAGTTTGAATCCTTATATTATAGGAGCGTTACACAAGCACAAGGCTTACTAACACGTAACTTGAAATCTACCAATAATGTTCGTTGGATAGTAATAATTATTGTTCACCAAGAATTAATAATCGGTCACTTGTTAAATTACCTACCATACAACTGCCTAAGTTTGGTGGTTCTTATGATAAGTGGTCGGAGTTCCGCGATACATTTTCTAGTCTGATACATGACAATGATGACGGGCGTCTCTTGAGGATTCAGCTGCTGTGGTAATACAATCTATAGAATTTTCTGCGATTAATTATCCTGTGACATGGAACATTTTATGCGATCGATATGACAATAAGAAGCTTTTTATACAAAATCATATAAATGCATTATTACTCATTGAGCCAATTAAAAAGGAGTCTTCTATCATTTAAAAACGTATGATTGATTCTATAAACAAGAAATTGCGCTCATTACAATCCTTAGGAGAACCAATAAAGCATTGGGACTCGCTTTTAATTCAAATAGTCACGCATAAATTGGATTCTAAAACCTTCCGTGAATGGGAAGAATTCAAAGGTGGCATAGATAAAGATAGACCAATAACATTAGACATGTTCTTAGGTTTTTTGTGAAATCGTTCAGACTTACTTGAAACTATTGATAGTTCATATAATAATGCCAGTAACACATGCAATCCAAAGACTAATAAACATAAGAGCATGGTATCTGTAACCAATGCATCAACTAGTCGGCCTAAGAATTGTACAAATTCTCTAAAATCATGGCCTAAATGGTTATCATCCCCTTAGTACTTGTCCACAATTTCTTGGTCTTAGTAATGAACAGAGGTTAGAATTATTACCACAACTTAAGATAGTATTTTAATTGCTTTCGATCAGGCCACTCGGGTCAATTGGGTGCAAGGTGTGCAAATGCAGGCACAACACACTTGTTCATGTTACAGATCTCAAGGTTAAGTCAGCTGTTAAATCGACTACTTCAAGTGGTGATCGCGAAAACACTGCTGGCGCGTTTAATGGACCATGTCCAAAAGAATTTAACATTATTAGCACAAGTCATAACTAAAGTTCAAAACAAAGGTGAAGTACTTTTAGCCACTTCATCAATAACGTTTTATGATGGCAACAACCGTGAACATCTCGGTCGTGCGATTCTAGATAGTGGTAGTATAATGAAAAAAGTATAACGTCATGTCTTAATAGGTACAGAAAAATTGTGTAATTTATAAAATTTATAAACAATTAAAGTAAATGAGTCGCTGATGGAAATGAATAATTCTAAGTCACCAATAAGTAAAATGTGATGCGCCCCGATAATGTCATTAAATGAAAACCTTTTCAGTAATATTTACTGATTTGTCTTACCTTCTATTACTAATGAAGTGCCTTGCCGTCAGTTGAATCTTAATGATTTGAATATACCAAGTCATCTGTCTCTAGCTGACCCATAGTTTTATGCCCCATCTTCTGTCGATCTTATTATCGGTGCGGATGTTTTCTGGAATATATTGGGTATAGAAAAGATAAGTTTAGGTCATGGGAAACCGGTGCTATTTGAAACTAGACTTGGTTGGATAGCTTCAGGCCCTATGTTACATAGTGGCCAAGTGCCTTTTTCGTTTCCGATGCTTTGTAATTTTGGAAACATTAATTAAAATAAGATTAATGTTATTCAGGATAGTTCTAGTACTGATGACATTCAAAACCTGTTAATGCGTTTTTGGTAACTCGAGGAAGTTGGCTATCAGTCATCAGTATATTCTCGAGAGGAACAAATGTGTGAAGAACACTTCACAAATAATACAACGCGTCTCAAGGATGGCCGTTTTTGTGTGAGGATACCTTTAAAACACTCTCCAGAGAGCTGAGGTGATTATTTGCAAAGATCAAAACATTAGTTGTTATCATGAGACCGCAGGTATATGGGTCAAACGTTATTTAAAAAATGTTATTGTGAAATTCATGAAAGAATATATTGAGTTATAACACATGTCTAAATGCATACCTGATCTAGGTAAGGTTGCATATTTTATACCTCATCATGGTGTTGTATTTAATCCCATTAAAAATATTTGTGGTTTAATCCCATAAAAAACCGGCCAATTGCGTGTCGGATCACGCACAATGTAGGGTTCCGTAGTTGGGATGAATTTATCTCAAGAGCAAACTTAACATTGTAGTTGAAAACACATGTTTTATGATTATACATGTCATATACATGTATGTCTCTAAATATCAACGAGAATTGGTTTTGTAAAACATCCAAGCGTTGGCAGTTTTTATTGAACACGGGCCAACTTTCTGCTCTTCGCCGCCTTGGTCATGCGAAGAGCAGTACTCGAAGAGCACTGCGTCATGATGCACTGACCACCACAAAAGTCAGAAATCGCATAACACAAACGTAAACGTTCAAAATCAAGTGAGGTCCTAATTTTTTTCTCAAAATGTCAGAAATGACAAGCAACATAATAAATACTTACTATATAAATTCTGTTCTCAAAGCAAATAAAATTATAACACGAATTCGTCCGAAATCAGAAGTTTAAAAATGTTGGTCATTTTCAGCCAGTCTTCAGTGTAGCGGCCAGCCTATATAAAACTAAGAAATCCCGTGTGATTTAAGGTGTGTCCAAACATTGAGCGGCAAGAGCGCGGCAGCAACACGCGGCGTTTGCAGGATACATTTCTGCCGCGCTCTAGTTAGGACTAAACCGACGAATGTTTGCGCGGCAGTACTGCGTGGCACATCCGAGACACATCGCACACTTCAGTTGGCATCAGAACAAAAACATTGAAGCTGTTGCGTTCACCCTCCCGCTCCACCTAGAGCAGGAGAAGCTATTTAATAATTTCCCACTCAAAATAAAAAAGGTACGGTATCGCTCTATTGGGAGGTAGTTACGCGTACAATGTGAATACTACTTTTGTCATACAAAAAAGAACCATAGGAACCATGGTGAGAATTCCACCGTGGGTATCGTGTAAGGAGTACTTTAAAGAATTACAGATATTAACGGTCCTTTGCTTGTATATTTTAGTTCTACTCACAGACTTCATGAAGAAAACTACACGATTTCGAAACACTTGAGGAAAGAAATAAACGGGAATCTACGAGGCGCTAGGACTTTTATCGAAGATCCCATCAATCATTAAGAGATCCATACATTTCAATCAAACGAATCGATGTTACGTTGTCCATTTGTATACGTAGAAATTAGTCCTAACACAATTACTGATGAATGTTTACTAAAAAATGTTGTGCGCGGCAGATAGACAGAAAAGTTCACGCGCGGCAGTCGTCCAATCACAGCGCGGCATGCCGAGTGCGACAGCCGCGCACGATTGCCACTTTATGTTTGAACACACCTTTACAATGTTATATTATTTTTGTGATAGCCGTTCGTCAGGAATAATCCAGCAATCAGTATCAGCGTTCGTCGTTCGTCAGGTATCAGCGTTGTGTAACATTAGGTAGTATTATGCAGAAACACAGGCGTTTATTAAGAGCGTTTATCCTAAAAGTTGGCAACATCGCAAATAGCTGTCAAATATTACAATTCATTATTAATATTCTAGTTCGCTAGTTAGCCACATTTCATATTTCCATACAGTATATTGCCAAATTAATCAAAACTGTGAAATATTTGACTTCTATTTGCGACGTTGCCAACTTTTAGGATAAGCATTTCGGTAGAGCGTTTTTTCTGAAAGTGGGCACACTTTCAAAAGCAAACGCTCTTAATTCACTAAAAACGAAAAACTTCGCAAGCAATGGGAAATTGCTATTGAAGACTAGCTGCCTAGTCGACCTCAGGTCTAACTGCTTCTCACACGGACAACTGTACGTAGCTAGCTTCCGCGTCACCATTCCCGAGTCTCTAGTTTTGACTGCTGAGACCAAATCTACTAGGGATTTTTTATGAAAATAACATAACAGCACGCCTGAACTAGTGTATACGTAGAGGTGTACCTATGTGACACTCACATTTAACCAGTTATTTTTAGGTCCCATGTATTAGGGTGCAAGCCTATGGTCATTAACCGGGTACAAATCCAAACTTGGGACTGTTAGGTACTGAGAAATTCCAGTTGGAACCCTATAACACTTTGCCTGACCCGGGAATCGAACCCAAGCTCTCAAACTTAACAGTAGCGCTTGCGATCAGTAGACGAACGAGGCAGTTTTTATATATGTGACTGTTATTTTAGTATGAATGAAGTCGCGGGCAGAAGCTAGTATTTAATATTTACCTAACAAGCTTACTGATGATCAGATAAGAAATCTCATCAAAGGGTAATTTAATAGTAAATTTGCATGTACCTATAACGGGCTCATTACCTGTAAAATTGTTTTTTATTGATAATCAGTAACTAGAATAACACAAATGATATCCTAATGAGTATGTCAATCAGAACTCAGTACCTACATCAGTAGTAAATAAGAACCCTATCTAAAAATACATATATTGTAAATATGAAATCCATTTTTGGTACAATTATTTTCTTCTCTCTTCTATCTTCCATTGTGTTTTGTGTGAAGTACAAAATGATTTACAAAGGTGACGAATTTTGCTCGAACCCGAATCCCCCATACGAAGAAAATAAAAAGGTTGACGTCAACATTGCTGTGGTCAACAACAGTGATAACTTTTACTACAATGCCAACATCAGTGTCAAGGAAAACTTATCCGGATATGTATGGAGATACAAAAATGGATTCGAAAAAGACGGCAAAATTATTTACGAGAACGACTTTAAAGCATTGTCCTGCAAAAGTTTTATTTTTAAACTTATCTATGGAATGTCAACTATAAAGTATGACCCCAAAACTTGCGACATATTCAAAGGAAATTATTCTTTTCATAAATTGGAAGTAACAAAACTCGATCGTGCCGCAGTTTTTTTACCAACGAGACAACTTGGTACAAACGTTTACTTCCTAAGTTACTATAAACCTAAAGGAACCTGCTTCTGTTTATAATCTCGGGTCTTGTACATAAAAATATAGAAAAAAATGTTTAACGATAAATCATGCAGCTTAATAACATAATCCTAACTAATATTATAAATACGAGAGTGAGTTTGTTTGCTAGCGAGGCGCTACGGCGTCCTCGCCTTGCGCCTGGTGCAGGTCCTCAATGGACACGGTTGCTTCGACAGGTTCCTGTTCCGGATAAGGCGGGAGGTAACGACCGGATGTCACCATTGTGTGGATCACCCCGAGGACACGGTGGAGTATACGGTGGAGGTTTACCCGGTTTACCCACCGTAGGCGCGGGCTTGCAGAAGGTGAGCAATGGGTAGCTCGCCGTCCGAGAAGGATCAGGCCCGGGTCGACGACGCACTGCGTTCCACGCGCGCCTCAAAGATATGTCAGCACAACTGACGGGGTCCGTTAGGGCCGATGCCTACCAGGGTCACGGGATATCCGAAAGGGTTACCGTGGCCCCTAGCAACACACAGGCAACTGAAGGAACACGGGTGGGTTTTAGTCAGTATGAGTCTGACACAGCCTCTCGCTCCACCCAGAACGGGAAAAGTTATTTAATAATTTCCCACCCAAAATAAAAAAGGTACGGTATCGCTCAATCGGGAGGTAGGTACGCGTACAATGTAAATACTGCTTTTTCATACAAAAAAGGACCATAAGAACCATGGTGAGAATTCCACAGTGGGTATCATGTAAGGAGTACTTTAAAGAACTACAGATATTAACGGTCCCTTATTTGTATGTTTTAATTCTACTCACAGACTTCATGAAGAAAACTACACAATTTTGAAACGTTTGAGGAAAGAAATAAACGGGAATATACCAGGCGTCAGGACTTTTGTCGAAGATCCCATCACTCATTAAAAGATCCATACATTTAAATCAAACGAATCGATGTTTCATTGTCCATTTGTATACGTAGAAATACGTCCAAACACAATTACTGACGAATGTTTACTAAAAACGTTTGTGCGCGGCAGGTAGACAGAAACGTTCGCGCGCGGCAGTCCTCCAATCACAGCGCGGCACGCCGCGTGCGACAGCTGCGCACGCCGCGCTTTATGTTTCGACACACCTTTTCAATCTGCTGTTATATTATTTTTGCGATAGCCGTTCGTCAGGAATAATCCATCAATCAGTGAAGTAGGTATCAGCGTTGTGTGACATTCGGTAGTATTATACAGAAACACAGGCGTTTATTAAGAATCGTTTATCCTTAAAGTTGGCAACATCGCAAATAGCTGTCAAATATTACAATTCATTATTAATGTTCTAGTTCGCTAGTTAGCCACATTTCATATTTCTATACAGTATATTGCCAAATTAATCAAAACTGTGAAATATTTGACTTCTATTTGCGACGTTGCCAACTTTTAGGATAAGCATTCCGGTAGAGCGTTTTTTTCTGAAAGTGGGCACACTTTCAAAAGCAAACGCTCTTAATTCACTAAAACGAAAAACTTCGCAAGCAATAGGAAATTGCTATTGAAGACTAGCTGCCTAGTCGACCTCAGGTCTAACTGCTTCTCACACAGACAACTGTACGTAGCTAGCTTCCGCGTCACTATTCCCGAGTCTCTAGTTTTGACTACTGAAACCAAATCTACTAGGGATTTTTTATGAAAATAACATAACAGCACGCCTGAACTAGTGTATACGTAGAGGTGTACCTATGTGACACCCACATTTAACCAGTTATTTTTAGGTCCCATGTATTAGGGTGCAAGCCTATGGTCATTAACCGGGTACAAATCCAAACTTCGGACTGTTAGGTACTGAGAAATTCCAGTTGGAACCCTATAACACTTTGCCTGACCCGGGAATCGAACCCAAGCTCTCAAACTTAACAGTAGCGTTTGCGATCAGTAGACGAACGAGGCAGTTTTTATATATATGCGACTGTTATTTTAGTATGAATGAAGTCGCGGGCAGAAGCTAGTATTTAATATTTACCTAACAAGCTTACTGATGATCAGATAAGGAATCTCATCATAGGGTAATTTAGTAGTAAATTTGCATGTACCTATAACGGGCTCATTACCTGTAAAATTGTTTTTTATTAATAATCAGTAACTAGTATAATACAAATGACATCCTAATGAGTATGTCAATCAGAACTCAGTACCTACATCAGTAGTAAATAAGTACCCTATCTAAAAATACATATATTGTAAATATGAAATCCATTTTTGGTACAATTATTTTCTTCTCTCTTCTATCTTCTATTGTGTTTTGTGTGAAGTACAAAATGATTTACAAAGGTGACGAAATTTGCTCGAACCCGAATCCCCCATACGAAGAAAATAAAAAGGTTGACGTCAGCATTGCTGTGGTCAACAACAGTGATAACTTTTACTACAATGCCAACATCAGTGTCAAGGAAAACTTATCCGGATATGTATGGAGATACAAACATGGATTCGAAAAAGACGGCAAAATTATTTACGATAACGATTTTAAAGCATTGTCCTGCAAAAGTTTTATTTTTAAACTTATCTATGGAATGTCAAATGTAAAGTATGACCCCAAAACTTGCGACGTGTTCAAGGGAAATTATTCTTTTCATAAATTGGAAGTAACAAAACTCGATCGTGCCTCAGTTTTCTTACCAACGAGACAACTTGGAATAAACGTTTTCTTCATAAGTTACTATAAACCTAAAGGAACCTGCTTCTGTTTA
The DNA here is from genome assembly GCA_916610215.1 of Omphaloscelis lunosa. Lineage (NCBI taxonomy): Eukaryota > Metazoa > Arthropoda > Insecta > Lepidoptera > Noctuidae > Omphaloscelis > Omphaloscelis lunosa. Next base: position 9,674,254 of record OU744255.1, read on the forward strand.
CAATCTCGGGTCTTTTACATAAAAATATAGAAAAAAATGTTTAACGATAAATCATGTAACTTAATTACATAATCCTAACTAATATTATAAATACAAGAGTGAGTTTGTTTGTTTTTTTTTTTGTTGTTCTTTCACGCCTGGCACGCGGAAAAACCATGACCATGACATTAGCACTTAGGCTACTTTTGCATCTTAGACGAAGTCGCGGGCAACAGCTAGTGCCATTATAAAATTATAAAAAAAAATCTTGCAAAAATATAATCTTAACTAATAAAACATTAATATGCATTTTTATTTACGCAACTTTATGTCCGATTCTATAGGCATACTGGAAGCTTGGCATGGCTTAATAAAGAATACTGCCACCTTATTTTATATCAGAAAGATCTGATATAAAATAAGGTACGTACACATTATTGAAGAGCAAAGTGTACTAAGTAAATTCTCGTCTACTCCCATTCCACTTACTCTAAACGCAAATGGAATACGGATGTGATTTACGACATAACCTTTAAGCCTCTCAGAAGATATCCAACCTAAACTACGTGATATTATTTTATACTTAGGACATAATATTATTTTGTAAATAGGTTCCAGATCCTAGAAACTACTGCATCAGGCTAAACGGTGAGACTTGGCAACAGGAATTTGGTTTCAAAATTTGGCACTGCAACAGGTTCTTAATTAGTTTCGAGAAATGTCTGACTAAATATTGTCCGAGCAGTACGTACATGCATATTAATTATATAATAAAGGATGATGATGGGGCTATATCCGTGAGATCCCAATGGTGATCCCACTGGACCAAGGTGAAGTTGACACGCGCCTGCCGGATGATGACGCCATGTGTTCGTTCTGGCCAAGCATCTGGTTGGTGCCTGTCAATCACACCGAAGGTGATTGGACTAGAGAGATCGAGCGAGCGTGTGATCAAATACCATAAATGGGCCCACTTATCACGTGCAGTCCATCCGTTGCCTAACTGAAAATCTCTAGTGCCGGACAGGCTGCACAACTTTTGGATAAAGTGATTCCAAAGGTCGCACGCCCGCTTGACATTCCAGTTCTAGTCAACTTTAGAGTCAGGGTCAGTTTTGACTACAGAAATAGCCACCTGCTCTATAAATCAGTTAGTACTGTGTAGCCCAAAAATTATAGACCGATCACTTGTCTACCCACTTTCTATAAAATTAACTCGTAACTAAAATCGTAACTAAAACGAAATGTGGAATCAACAAGCCACGATTTTTTTCGATTGTATTAACGAGATACCCACACGTTCAACATTTGCCATTGTCAGTTAAACACCTTTTTCACAGAAACCACAATATTCTTAAAACTGAGGTGAGCAATTTGGAAGGAAAAATCAACTGTGCTTTTATAGATTTACTAGCTGCGCCCCGCGGTTTCACCCACGTACGTCTCGAGCCCGTGAGAATATCGGGATAAAAAATATCCTATGTCCTTCTCCAGGTCATGGTCTACCCATATGCCAAATTTCATGCAAATCGGTTCAGCCGTTTTAGCGTGATGCCGTGACCAAGGGAAATAGGGATTCATTTTTATATATATAGATTATCTTTAATGTTTGTCAGTGATCGGAAAGTGGGTAGTTAACCACTTTCCGATTCTCTATCTGACTCTGATTGGTTTCTATTTTGCCCACTCTCTTCGTTTGTCCGATTATCATGAATCCTGGCATGATAAAAATTCCACGAAAGAGTCTTTTTTAAATTAATATTAACAAAAGACTTATACAGGAGAAATTTGCCTTAACTATTTAGGGTCTACCTAATCTAGTACAAAATTGGATTGTGAATTGAATTATTATAGTGACAGAGACCGAATAAAATTGCTTTTTTTTTAATATTTTATTTAAATTGTTTATTGCGAATTGGGCCAGCTATATTACCCTCGATCTCGCCTGGTGGAAAGCGATGGATGAGGTCTATGATGGAACGAGCAAGCCCATTATTGTGATTCCAAAAAAACTAAACGATACACATTGTTTTTAAGATAATATTAAATCATTATAAACAGAGCGAGCCATTTCCAGAAAAACTGAACCATAATGAAAAGAGTTTAGAATCGATCACTGTATGTTGATACGAGTATGATTGTTTAGAACTTGTTATTTTTCAACCTTATTATAAAGAAATTAGAAGCAATAAAGTCTGCTAAATACAGCATGATGTTTTGAAATCGCACGAAATGAGAATTAGAATGTATTTTAATTGGTCACTGATGGATCCAATTGGTATGGCTATTTGAACCTTATTTTGAGTACAACCATTACGATTTATACATAGCTAACCAACATTATTATGAACCCATCATGGAATTTTATTCTGGTAGTGGTTTTAATTCAATTCTTAGCGTCAGTGTCATCAATGATGTACAAAATAACGCTGCGTAGTACTGAAAGGTGTACCAATCCTGACCCACCATATGAAAGGGATCCAATGGTGGTACTCAACGTCGAACCCTACAATAAAAGTGGGGGAGTTTATTTCAAAGGGAATTTGACGATTAAAGACAATCTGAAAGGATATTTTTGGAAAATAAGAACTGCTATCGAGAGACCTGGCAACGTGATAAAACACATGAATACTTTCAAAAAGTTAACCTGTAAAAGTATGATACCCAGAGTGGTTTTAATGACATCTAACGTCAGATATAATGACAAAACCTGTGAGTTATATAAAGGGAGTTATTATTTTGAAAAACTGGATTTAAACAAGTTGGATTCAGGAGCGTATTACTTTCCTATTAAAGAGATTGGTGAAACACTCGTGTTTTTTAGTATGTACAAAAATAAAGGAACTAGTTACTGTTTTATGTCGCGTTATGTGGTTAAGAATAATTAATTCGATTATTGAAATCGAACGTTAGTGACGTGATAATTTCGATGTTTTCACTGGAGCATTTCATTTTCATGATGATTGTTTTTAACGTTTTGTTTTACATTTTTCTTTGTTTTTATTTGTGAAAAGGAAAAATAATTAAATAAGTATATAATTCTCCCTCATCTTGTTATTTTATTCAAATAAAAACCGTGGGCCCGATGCGATTTTCCATTGAGAAAAATGAAAAATTTCCATACAATACAAAAACTTTCATTCCTAATTTAACATCTATTGGGAATTATTTTTTTAAAACCTTTTCTTAGCCCACCTTCGTTGAATATGGCATATTTGCGTAAAATTTAATGAAAATAAAATGTTATCTATACCCATTGGTTCAGACAATGTGTTGCCTTAAGATTTTTACAAAGTAGATCCCTCCAGTTTTTTGCTGATTATTCTTTATGTAAAATTATTTTCTAATACGATAAATACTGGTTAAGTTTTTAAATAGCCTACCCTGTTCTTGGGTAAAATCTCATAAGTAACACTTCCGGCCCAGGTTCTGAGTCAGTAGTGCAGTCATTTTTATCTCTGTCTGCCGGGGTTGCGAAGGAAACCGAATGGGTGATCGTGGCCCCTGGCAACAGGGCACCTGAAGGAACACGGGTGGGTATTAGTCAGTAAGAGTCTGAAACACCCTCTCGCTCCACCCAGAGCGGGAGAAGTTTTTTGATAATTTCCCACCCAAAAAAAAAAACAAAAAGTAGTAGGATCTAAGTGTTTGAGTCGTTGGATCCCGCTGATCCGAGTTGGTACGATGCAGTAGTATTATTGTTCTAAGTAACAAGTAGAAATAAAAACAATTTATATATTTTTGTTTAATATAATAATACTAATGATGTTTTATATTTACACAAGTAATAATTGCAATACAATATTGTACAATTTCATCTTCCCTTAAGGAAGTCAAATATTTGAGTTGTAAACTTCAGGTACTACCGCTTTATTAAGTACGATAATGTTTAATTAGATTCTTGAGGCTTTTGCTCTGTGGGCTCCTGGACTATGACCACTTGCTTGTTTGCCCTCCTCCTGGCGTGAGGTCCGAGCCTGATTCTGGTTGGCTCCTCAGCTACTTCTGATGTCACCTGCGTGGGAGGTTTAAATGATTATTTTGATTTTAAAGTAGTGTTAAAATACTCTCTGGAGTACGGAGATGTAGGTTTATTAAGTGTTGTTGCTAATCCTGGTCGGAGAAGTAGTAATAATATCATCATAATCATCTTAACCCGAAGACATTTACTGCTGGACATAAGACTTCATCCCAGCATCGTTACGACGCCCGTTTCTGCCTAGTATTTTTTTTGCATTAGCATTATCAGGCTATTATGTTCCCACAGCTGGGACACAGGCCTCCTCTCTGTGAGAGGGAGTGGGCCTTAATCCACCGTGGGTTGGTAGATGTCACATGTCTTCGAATTTTTGGTTCTAGGACATGCCGTTTTCCTCACGATGTTTTCCTTCGCCGTTTTGAAATCAGTGGTGATGAAACAATTTACACAAAGCCCCCACTTTAATTAATTACCCTTATCCAATTTTGATCTGCGCTATACACTTGTCATCAGTATGTCCAAAGTAATAACTTTAGCATTCTATTAATAAATAGAATCAATGCGAAATAGAAATAGAACACGACATTTTCCAATTTAGTGTTCCGTGTCTAATTTACTGTGATTAAAAAAAAAGAAAAAAAAAAAAACGATTCAGATTGATTTCGCCTGCGGAATTGAAATCCATTCAATACTCAGCTTGCAACATTTTTCTATTTCACTGAAATAAACATAAAAGGATTTCACTCGTACGCACCTGAACTCTCTTCCTACCTGCAACGTTGTTTTCCAAAAATTTGTTTACAGCCGACAGAGTGTTAATTGGTATCTATAAAATATTAAGTTTTATGAGATAACGCCAAAAATTTTATTAAACAATAATAAAATTTTGCATATAAATACAAAGCGGTAGATACTTACGAGACCAGATGACCACCTTTTTCATTACCTTGATAAAAATAACACACCATGTATGTACAGTACACAGGGACTAAACTGATCCGTTTGTTAGTAATACCACAGATCAATACAGATGTTTCACTCTGCAAAATCATTTAAATAAAAAGCGACTCTTGCTACGACAAAATAAATTGCAAATCAGGTCGCACAGCGCTAATTACCTACAGTTATATTCACCTAGAAGTTGCCTCTTTTTCTATCGTGTGACTCTTATAATTATCTTTTGAGTACGTTACGCTCATTGAATTGGCTTGACAAGTCGAGGCCACCGCGTATTTGAAGCTTTATACTTAAAATGCGGAGTGCATCTTCTGTACTATTCTGTGGTATTATCAAAATAAATATCATAATTAAATATAATAATTATTACATAGCCATAACCACTTTAACCACTGAACTAATAGTGAGATAACATCGGATATCGCAAAACCCTCCACCCATTTCTTCCTTCGCTTTCAACCCGATTTTTCCCACTGCTGCACTGTTGGGTAGTCAACCACCACATCTACGTCCACTAATGTTACGCCAGTGCAAAGATAAAATCATCATATAATGCAGTTTGATTTCAAATAATCTGAACTTACAACGGATGTCTCATAGCCCATAAGCAGGTGATAAAACGATTTAATACAATGGCATGCATAATACGGTGACCAGAGCCCTAGAACGTTCGCTTGAAGTATACGAAACGTAAATTCGAACGATTTTTGAATCGAAAACACAGCTATCCTAAACCATTTTGATTTATTTTTTGCGGTAACAAAAATTTGTAGCCCATACATAACTGCTTCTTCTTTGCGTTATGATGGTAAACTGTTAATTGAGTTGAGCCACGCCAACCGTAAAACCGTAGATAAATCAAAATCAAATGTCATGTATTCTAACTATGCTGAGAATCAGCAGTTTTCGAACGTCAAAATTACATAAAATAGTCCCTCAAAACGCCCGCTCTTCGCCACTTCGTTGTGCTTTATTAGCTAGGAAGAAGTCGTGCAACAAACTCGTAGATATGAACGAAGTCTTAAAACTGAATAAATATTATGTACGAAACATGTATTTTCAATTTTAAACGAGGATCATTTGAATTTACGTTACGTTTTATTATGCGTTCGTGCTAGTCCCAATGGACACAACAAGTTTAAATTTTATCAACTAGTCAACCACTTGTGCAAGTTTTTGCTAGTTAACTTCTTTGGCAAACCCAATAGCGTCACGGGTGCTTAATTTGAATTTATAAATAGTTTATTTTTTCAGATCAAAGTGTTTGAAAGCCAATTCAATTTACAAACCTCTTGTCAAATCATTATTCTTTGATGTTATCTATTTAGCTTACAATTCACAAAAAACTATTATTAGATTTGACAGAAGATTCATTGATCAAGAGTGGATTAACCTTTAAAAACTGGCGAAAATTATTCCACCGAAAATTATTTGAACATCAAAGCTATAAAGTAGACGTTAAAAATAAAGGTGTAAAAAGCTATGTACATTGTAGTTTTAGGTACACAATCATAATTATATACATGCAAAAATCATGCAAATTACACAAAACAGCAATGAATTAGATGACCGTGCACTTACAGAGAATATGTCATCTATAAATGTGGAGGCATTCGGTGTTTGAACCGAGATATGAGCCTCGGATGCTGATGAAGATGATGATGATGGAGAAACATGCTTCGATGTTATATCTGAGTCTGTAGAAAAGGCAGAATTTTATGAGAAATCATTAATCACAACAAGGATTCAATAGTAAGCTACTAAAACCTACTTAATAGATGAAGATTATAAATAAATACCATGCGATAATTAAAACGAAACAAATAAATTAACAGTTGATATTAATTTATTACTGATTCTATATAAAATGTAGTCCCAAAATAGATTTTTCATCAAACTTAGCGATACTAGATGTATATCCAATAAAAATAAATCTAATTTGTTTTTTGTTTCTAATAAATGTCACCATATATCTTTTTAATCGCTACACATTGGCTATAATTTATTTAACCAAACAAAACATCGGTTTCACGTTGTTATAGATAAAAAAGTATAATGTAATTTAATGTAAACTACTAAATATTTCAGAATGTAGGTACTCCTACCTACGTTTAAAACTAAACAAGTTACATTATTTGAAAGTAACAGAGAAATTCGAGCAAACAATTAAAGCAAGAAAGGGTAACGCTATGACTATCAAAATAAATTCTCATTTTTATTACACCTACATTAAAATAAACAAACCCAGAAATTTTAGGGGTTGATGCAGCTGTTATTTTGTGTGAATTTATCTATTCTTTAAATAAGTCCAACGAAAGCGTTTTGCACGAAAAGGGGGCGCTCGTAAAAAATAAAAATGTAATAAAAGCTAACAGATAAAAATATCATGAAGATTATGAGGGCAAAGGAGAGGGCAAGATTATAGTCAGTTGTTCCTTGCAGGTCGCTACATAGCTTATCACAATTTGTAACAACGATGTAAAATATTTTCATGATTTACAGAAGGTTTTTACAAATTCTAAATGAAAGACTGATAAAATTGAAAAAATCCCTGTTATTTTAAGTCTAGAGACATTTTAGGTACACACTCTAGTTGCAGACTTTTTAATTGCCATCATAATGTTAAACAGAAAGTTCAATTAACTTTAGTTTAAATAAAACTTATTTGTAATTTTTGTTACTTTTATAGAAAAGTCTTTATTACAAATATTTTTGTTGATACCCTCACTTGCAGTCTTAATTTTATAAATGTTATGCGCTAAACATAAAATAATTTCATTATTTTAATAATAACTAGAGTAACCAGAATGGCCGGAATAACCAGCATTGCCAGAGAAACCAGAGTAACCACCTGCATTGAATGTAGCTGATTTTTGTACTGAAACACCGGTATTTTTAGCGGTATTTGATAGAAAACCGCTCACTGCCCTCAAAGTCGAAATAGGGATCTGCAAAAGATAAAATATTAAATTGATCACACTCATAGTAAAATTTGTCACACTGTAATTTAGTTCTAAATTGTCAAAAAAATAATAACAAAAGATTAATGGATTTTGTACAAGACAATACGGCTAGAAAGAGAGTGATTATTGGGATGCCGGTTTATCATCCGGCATCCCAATAATCGCTCCTTCATATATATGTACATACATATCTATCGATATGTATGTGCATATGTATGAAGGAGACTTACTGCTGCTACTCCAAATTAATTGGGAGAGATCCGGAAAGGTAATGATGAAATTGAAATACACACTCACATTAAAAATATCCTGGAAGAAAGTACTCGGCCTATTACTGACAACAACCTCCTTGCTGTTACTGTATGTAACAACTTTGCCTGGTCCGTAGTGTTCTCCGTTAATAGTTGCTCCTGCTCCACCATGTGCCTCCACATCAACATCGACTCTCTTCTCGATAGGTTGAACAGTTTTGTAGACTGTTTTTGTCTCTGGAGCAGCTACTTCGCCACCAACTCCTGCATAGCCACCAACGTAAACGGTCTTGTGCACGTGATGTCTGTGAGGTTTGTGTTTGCGAACGTAAACTGTTTCAATTGGTGTAGGTTCAACGTGTACCTTTATGGAAACAAATTTGTGTTTACTTAATTTCAGTGGAAGGAATGACGTTGGTGGAAGAATTGAAGGTGGAATAGAGTAATAAACTTGCGCCAGTTTTATGTCACATTAGCTGATAGGTAATCAAAACAAAAAAAAAACAAAAAAGGTGGTTTTTCGAGAGAAAATTAAAAAGTAAGCTGAGACCATTGACAGAATTGATATCTCAAAGTTCTTGTTAAGGTACTAAAAGTTTTAATGAGTATTGCGTTTTGTGAAAAATATGAATTACTTATACAATTATTATGTAGTGAAAAAATCAACTGTTCAGGGTTATTTATTGTTGTATATTATCTATTACTATGTATGTTATCTTTATATTTGAACTGGTAGCAGTTCATGATCAGCACCTAGATAAATAACACATATAGGTTAGAAGTGCTAAAAGTGTTATCACGAACAAGGTGCAAAGATTTTCGCAGCTGTCTTCAAGCCTCTGGGTGCACGTACAAATTCACCATAGACGATTTCAACGAACCTGCTGAACATAATTATACTGTGGTGGAGGCACCCACATCGGTGGAATATAACTTTTCTGTGGACTTCTAAACAAAGAACTCATTATATCTTGAAAATGAAATTGTGGAACTTTTTGTGTGTGATAGTGTGGGCCTTTCCGTTTACTCACTTCTTTTACAAACCCTGGCTGAGCATTTACATTAACGTGTGCGTTTGCTTCAACACCAGCATTTGCACTTGGGGTTATTTCATTTGCAGACTCGAATTTTGCTTCCCCATACACGTTCTTGTGTACAGTTTTAACTTCTTCCTGAGGAATCACAGAAACTTCAGTTTCTTTTACCACTGTGACTGGTACTCCAATAGATTTGTGGGCAGAGATTGAAAATCCTGATGATCCAGATACGTCTGATTCACCTCCCTGCAATGATAAAATTTATTTTAAAGGATTTGTTTCTTTGTTTATTTTGTTTAAAGTTCATGTCATGCATGACTTTGAAACATGTAAAATGATGGACTTTACATATAAAAGTGTTGATCATTGTACATTTGGGTACACAGCATCCTACAAAGCACCATGCAAGGTATTTTGCGGCGTAACAGGGAAAGTGAATAATGCGGTCCCAAAAATGAGACTCAACATGACAAATGGACGTGCATTGTGAGTGGTGCATGCACAGAGAAAACTTGGTACTTTTACCTTATTCCAGAAAGTAACCATTCGTTAGTCTCACCTACGTCACATTTTGCTGCAGATTTTCGATGACAAGATAACAGTCATAATCCGATAAGGAGCTCCCATTGATATTTTAATGATAAAACATTTTTTGTTAGATATTTATTTCTGAATTAAATGAGTATTAATTTACGAGTATAAAAGTAGATATTATTCTACGATTAATACCCTCCATTCATATTAACTTGATCCATAAACGCTCCATAAGATTACATACCAAACTTACCTACTGTGTTTATTAATGTTTCAATAGCCATAGGTAAATACTGAAATAAAAATAATATCGAACAATTACAAAATACAGAAATATCTCTTATAGAACGTTTATGAAAGAGGGTAGGTTGTAAATAAAAAATATAGAATCCGCCACCAATCAATGTCTCTTCTGCTCTTTGAGAAGTTTTTTCATCTCTTTCAGTCTACGTCTTTCTTCTTTCCTCCTAGCTTTTGCTGCTTTGTCACCTACCAGGAGAGAGGTAGCGGATTTGCCTCCTGCTTGAGCTGAGGAGTAGCCTCCGCCCACTGCTTTGCCTCCACCTACTATTCCGCCAAGACCGGCGGCAGCATTTACGTTGCCTCCAGCTGTGGCACCAGCGTATAGTCCCCCTGTATAACGAAAATATTTGTTCAGTATACGTAATGTTAATTTCAATTATTTTAAAAGGTTAGGGCTACGTTAGATCATCATATCTACATCATCATGTGCCTGGCCTTTTCCCAACTATGTTGGGGTCCGCTTCCAGTCTAACCGGATACAGCTGAATACCAGTATTTTACATGGAGCGGACTGCCTATTTGACCTCAACAACCTAGTTACTAAGTAACACGATACCCCTTGGTAAGACTGGTTGTCAGACTTTTCGGCTTCTAACTACCCGTACCGACAGTCAAAGATCTACAAATGATAGCAGGGACCAACGGCTTAACGTGCTTTCCGAGGCACGGAAGGGTCTTGGTATGTAAAGATGGTCATCCATCCATGGATCGACCACGGCAAACGTAACTTTATCTAATCGATCGACTCGTGCAGCTGTTATTACTTAGCCACAAGCCCTTCTATGAAGTTATATCTACCTACAATGCAAATTCATTTTTATACATTCTAAATGTAATTTTATAAATTAACTCTTCTATTATTTGAGCTATTAACACAATTCAATTAGTAACAGTTCACAACCCATTATCAATTGCATTTCACTGGTTCAAAATGAAGCCCATTATAATCTCCAAATCATTTTCTATTTCAAATGAACATTAGCACATATCAGAAAACACAGTCCATATTCAAACAAAATTAGTCGCTAATAAATGAATGGTTGAATGGATTCATTTATTCATACAAATGAATATTCATTTAGACTCTGATATTGGTTGACCAAACGTGGCATATGCAATCAAGATAATGAGTTTTTTCCCTCATTTTTCAAGCGTCAGAAGTTAATTGTAATCTGACTTCAAAGGTCGAGGTGGAGTTGACACTCATTAATAGTTACTGCAATCATTGTGTTAAGTCTAGCGAGATAAAATACCGTCTTATAAGCTATTCTATTCTACTCTGTAGACTTCTAATTAATCTTCACTAATAATATTCACATTGAAACAAAAAGGATCAGGATTTTCATATTACTTGATATCTTTGTTTATTTTCTCACGTTTTGATGGTCGTTATACTGATTGACTTGGTATGTTACGAGATAGCAAGATATAATAATTTTAAGTTTATGAATGAATACAGCATTCAGCATTTGGTTTATCAAAAAACCTGTCTTTTTCTAGAGTAATAATCTCAAGGAATTATGATCCTCTATATTCTCTGTAATGTTTTCTTTTTAATGTAATGGCAGATAAAGCCAAGTTGATAGCCGAGATATGATTGTAATTCTTGAATACGTACCTACCTGCAAAGAAAGCCTGAAACTATGGGAATCAGTTTTGCGTCGCGTCATTAACATGCTAAGACTGATTTACCCGGTGTAGTTTAATTGCCTGTAGCATACCATCAGTTGTAGCAACAATCAGAGTTGCAACGTCTAAACGGTGCTTAGACAATACAAGTTAGGTATTTATTGCTTCAATTTTATTGTATATCATAGACAAGAAATTCACATCGTGTAAACGGGGCTTTATTTCCTTACCAGCAGTGCCACTGTTGCCATCGACTGCTCCACCAAGGCCAGCCTTTGCTGCTGGTCCGAATGGTGTGCCAGCTTCAGCATATAGACCGCCTGCGGTACCTGATTTGCCGCCAGCTATAACGAAAACATCGCAATATTAATTATTTTTCATCGCAACCGTCAAATTCTGCTTTAAATGGTAAAGTCGGTTTTTTTTTTGTTGCAAATTGGCTATCAACTTAAAATGTTGGCACATTCAAATGACAACAATTCTTTGACAGTTGTATGAAATGACTATAACACGGCAAAATGACGAAGTGCGTCAAATAACAAATAATTTATCTTACTCTACCTTTAAACATCATTCAATATCCTCCCAATATTACTCCTTTAAATTACATTATTAGCAAAAAGTTTTCTAAAATAATTATAGAATTAAATATTGTATATCCTTTGTGGTCACAGGCCAGCTATTGCTGGAACCGTAGTCACAATATTATGGAATTTAACAGAAAATTACGGAATTTCAATCACGCAACGGCCAGTTGCTAAAAGTTTAGGCGACAGTTAAGTTAAAAGCTATTATTATGAAAAATGTGCTAGTATACTTCTGAATAAAATATATTGCCACATAAAAATAATGTTCAGCATACCTAAATCTAAATTATCACTCGAATAAATCTCCATTTGCAAAGAGCCAAACTTTCAGAATCTATTATAATCTAATTCTGTTTACCTAATTTATATTGATGCCTGAATAATCTTAAATAAATATCTAATATATTTGCGAAAGTTAATCTCGTTATAAAATTACTGAAGAAAATTATAATTAAAAGAATGTCCAAAGGTCAAAATATTTTACATAGACAAGAGCCTCATTAAATAATCCTTAAGATAAAAATAAATGGGGGAGCAATTTCTCTTTGTACAAAAAAATCGAATATTATTAATGTAGCAAATTCTTCAGTTTATTTTGATCCTCAGATTTTGTATGAGAACGGAAAGATAAGATTTGAGGAATGCCAAGAACTTAATAAGAAAATTAAACATATTGAGTAGTACTTTAATGCTGAGCGCATTTTTTCCAGATACAATTTTTATTTTCTTTCTGTTTTGATGGCCTTTATTTTGAAACTCAAAAGGTGAAAACACTTGTTTTTAGTTTAAATATCAAGACTATTCTAAACTACAGTTAAGGCTAAGAACAAAAAGAATTAAATCATCATTTTGTAATAAGTACCTACATTTAATTTCTTTATTTATTCTTAAGAAAGCTTACAGTCTAATATCTATATAATATGTACAATAGCGCTTACAATTGCCATTTAAAAGCTTCCACAAATTAAAATCTATGTACCTCAAAATAAAAAAAGAAAGAAAAGAAATATACAAAAATAAAAAGTAAATCTTCTTAAATATGACTTAACAAATTCTTCTTTATACAAAACAAAATATTTTTTCTATAAAAAAAAAAAACATAAAAAGATCTCGACAAAACATAAAAATATATTGATAAAGCATAAAAATATAAAAAGATCTTGAAGAAATCCACACTAATATTAAAAAGCAAAAGTAATTCAGACTATCGCTACCTATTCATAACTTAACGGCTGAACGGATTACGATGAAATAACAAACAGGTAGACCATAACCTGGGTTAGGAAATGTTTTTTATCCCAGCACGTGTAGCATGACAACCATAGAAACGGGTTTTGTCGACGGAAGAATAGACAAAATGACAGATAAACAATCATAATCTGTCATTTTCTCTATTCTTCCGTCGACAAAATCCATTTCTATTGTGTTCATGCTAAGCGTGCTGTAGTACGTACCGTGGGAAAATTAACAACCTCCACGCCGGCGCTAGTTGCCTATAATTTAAGTAAAGACCTTAATCAATCTGCCTAGCCTTTTCCCAACTATGTTGGAGTCGGATTCCAGTTTACCCGGACGCAGCTGAATACCAGTATTTTACATGGAGCAACTGCCTATCTGACCTCCACAACCCAATACAAGCGTAGCTGATGTATCGACCCGTGCGGCTGTTATGACTCAGCCACGAGTTCACTTAGTAAATACCTATGACAACATTTTAAACTTGACTTATTAATGCTTAATAGCTTATATAATTAGCCGTTAATGTAATGGATCATAAATGACAGTATAAAAAATATGCAAAACGTGAGACCCACCTAAGCCTCCGAGGCCCACGCCAGCATGATATCCTCCGAAGTTGACCCCCAATTTTCCTTCATTAAAAGTAATAAACTGCGGAGCCTGTAAAGATACAAACAATTAAATTAACACAAATTAAGTTGAGCACCATGTTAATAACTTTACTACTATTTTATAGCGTAGTAATTGATCAAGTTTACGAGTTAATTTATTTTACTTTGGGTAATTTTAATTAAATTATTGCTTTTGCGGTTTTGAGTAGTAGGTTTGGCGTAAAACTGTGCGGTTTAGGGGTATAAGTGGTTAATTTCAGTGGAAATGGTATAATATTGGATACATTCTCAATATCCAATGATCCTTTTAAATTAAATTACTTGTTTGTAAACTATCCTCCCAAATATTGGCAATATTAAAGGATGCTTATTTTTAGGCTAGGTGTGTGTATGTGTAACACGGGGAAGTACTAAAGGCTCCCGTGAAGTTTTCATAGAATTTTATCCACTAATTGGAGTCGCGTCGCGCCTGTTTGCACGGGCCTTAAAAGCTTTAATATTACAGAGATGTAGGCTAAGTTATTTCTTAATATTAATAGCATCCTAAGGAAATAGTTCACGCCAAGATTGATTGATTATGGAAAAAATATTATAGTACTATTCTGTGAATGAGTGCCTTAACTTTTAATATTCACACTGACATTTTACTAATATATACGTAATAACTATGATGTATGTTCCAATTTGAGTAGCTTCATTCATTTATTTAATTAATGTAATTTTACATGTTAGTTTTGGCGAATTGTTTTAGAAACTGTTAAAAAACCCGACCATCTGTAATATGCTACAATTCTTGAAAATAAATTTCATTTCATTTCATATGGGCAATTTCAAGAATCCCTAGCCATGAAGCGGATTTTGCTCTTTTCTTGGACTAATTGGATCTAACTGCGATTTATACGAGTGGCTTAATTTAGTCTCAAGATCAATGCAATGTTAACAAAACACATTAAAGTGATTATGAACAGTAATAAAATTAATCCTTTTTACGTCATGGATTATAATTAGCTCCAGTAGACACGTTTACGGTAGATATTTAAACAGAATTAGACTCAAGAGAGTCTTAAATTGAAAATTTTATCGAGTTTAGGCCGTAAATTGTGTTACAAAGGATCCAACTAGTTATTTATTGGTTTTATCCTAAAAATACGAGTTTGTAAACGCTGAGGCTGCGGCTTAATATGAAAGCGCCAAGAAAATAAAATCTTCTTACGTTTTTTGCAATTTACAGGTTATTATTATCAGGTTGTGACTTGATCAAAATTTATGATTTGCAACCGTAACATAATAGATTTACAGAATTATGAACATTAATATCATCAATACTACACTCATATTTGAATTTCGCGGGCTACTTTAGCATCCCCTAGCAACCCTTATGCTGGGGCCATATCTGTGTCTATCGTGACAAATTAATGCGTGCCGAGGCTTCGTATGTTTTGCTTGCTAAAAAGTTATCGCGCTAATGCGGTGGTCACATTAGCGGCTTCATAATTTTAACGAATTATCGTGCAATAATCCAAGATGGCTTTCCATTATTTCGACAGCGCCTCTATGCAGTCCGGAAACAACAATGGAAAAACTAACGCTAGTCCGACCACGCGCCACGCTTATTATGTACAGCCACCCGGACGATAAGTGCTACGCAGCCCGAACTATCGCGACGATAACCGATAATGGTTGGTTACACTGCGTGTATCGTATCACTGTGCGAAGCTTCATCACGATAAAAAGTTAAACAATTGCTCTCAACTTTCTGGTAACTATGCTGTCATACGGAAAAAAATTGCAAATAAAGACATAAGTTTAAAAGCAAGCATATAAGGATAATTTATAGGAAAACCTATTATCTACAACGATTTCTTTGTTTTTTTGGACCACTTAATAATATTGAGACCTTTCCTGTCTAAACTCGTTCTGGCGATATTTATCTCAGCATTACCATAACAGCAGGTAACTAAATCTTAAGGCTTGGTGTTAAAAATAAATAAATCCGATACACAACACAAAGCATGAACAAAAGAACAATAACATAAGTAAAACTCTAATTTTCCAGCATTCATAATTACGTAAGTATCTACAAGAACTTATTTTTTTGTCGGGTAGTATCACACAGTTAAGAAACAGTTTTTATGAGAAGACAACGGCTAATAAAATCATTCGTCTTTTTGTCAGACTCGCGTCATTTTCAGAACTATAGCGCTCTAAAGCCACCATATTATAAAAACGTGTTTTTTATCTAACAAGCGACCCGCCACTGTTTCGCAAGGGTGCAATGGTGTCATGTCAAAGCATCAAAATTTCTGTGCTGTATCTAAGTTTAATATTACACATAAACTTTGCGAAATAAATGCTCTAATTGGTGGTAAAAACCTTATCAAATTCCATTGTACAATTTAGTAGATAGGTGTAGTAAAAGATGGGTATCCCCTAGGTACATTCGCGCACCTATGCTCCGCGCACCTCGTTCGTTGGTAAAGTGTTGGTGCGCCAAGATATTAGATACCCACCCACGTTAACGAACGGCATTACGTTCACAATTATTTCATTCACAACCAACACCCGATTTCTGGATTGAGAATTTTGAAGTTAAGAACTTGACAAATTTGTATGTAATGCTAAAGAAATTCTTAATTCAGTAACCAGAGCGGAAATTCCCGTAATTTTTAAGAACGTTCGCATTCTAATCGCATTCGCAATCTGTTAAAAATACAATCAATTAACCAACATTTTTAACAAGTTTGACAGATTGCGACTTGAATGTGAACGTTTTTTAAGTACGAGAATTGGCCTTCAGGTGTAAGTTTCTTTGTCCATGATGTCCATGAAACGCACGAGATTGACGGACGATTCTTACACCGTATGGCCGTTTGTCTACCATACCGTTAACGGGACGTCAACGAGAACGAGATGACGACGCCGAAGTAACGATAGTAAACTTACTATGGCCGCGTAATATCGTTTCTCGTTGACGTCCCGTACACAGTGCGGTAGACAAACAGTGTCAGTGTCTTTAATCCATTAGCTACTTCAACAACACAACCATTAGGACGCATAAAAACAACTCCATATACTTAATTTATAGGAAATACCCACACATAATGACTCACAAGACGTGTTTTAATAACATTCAGTGTTGTGTACTGCATCATAAGTAGATTTTTATTGGCAGTTACCTATAAGGTGATTCTGATTACTAACGACTGTATTAAAAGTATTTGTAGACTTACTCGTCACAGACAATGGCTTTTGTTTGAGGTTGTAAGAAGTCTTGCGCAACCTAGAGTATAAAAGGTAAAAAGAAGCTCCTATCTAACTTTTTGTTGTCTAATAAAGAACTGGATAGAGAAAATAATTATTTTATTAATTCTTTTTGTTAAAATAATGATAACTTTAATTTTGTTTCTAAATATTTTTTAAGCCTCCAAGATTTATATTAAAAAAATGCTCGTAATTTCCTCAAATTTATATCAAGACAACCGGGGAGCAATATCAAGGGTCCAGTTTATATAATAATTACATAAAAATGCATTCATAGTTTTGTTGCAATTTTTATTTTATTAGCAATTTATAAACTATCCATTGGATGCGAGAAGCGCAGGATCAATCAATGAGGCGACGCTTGGGGGAGGTATATGCTTGGCAGTTGCCGTCTTTCGGCTGAAATAATGATAATGATGAATAAAACTAGGCATCATTTTTTTTTCACTATGGATGGAGTTTACGAGAGATGAACACAATAAAACCCCTTGAGACATCACTCCTTCCGCAAGCAAAGAATGTACATAGGTACACAAAAATAAAACATTCCAACATGATAATAATGTAATTATTATGTATACACATCATGTACTTTACCTACCAAGTTAATAACGATAACTTATTAGGAACTCGGTGTTGTGGTAGATTTTCCTTATATCTTTTTTGTGGTTATATGAGAGAAAAACTTATAAATTTATATTTTTAATCCTATATTTCTTTTTCTTCTTTCTTTTTTTTTTTGATTCTTATTACATTTATAAATATCGAAGAATTTATTTATTTATTAAAACTTTATGTACAAGTAAAAAATACCGTACAAAGGCGGACTTAATGCCTGAGACATTTTCTACCAGTCACCCTCATTAATACTCAATCATGCAAAAGCGCTTTCTATAATTTTTTAATAATTTTAGAAAGTGCTTTTTTGGTTACTTTATCGAGATACTAGTAGCGCTCCGCGGTTTCACCCGCATAAATCTCGATCCCATGGGAACATCGGGATAAAATGTACTGTGTTATTCCAGGCTATCAATTATTTGTGTGCCAAATTTCACCCAAATCCGTTTAGTAGGTTTTGCGAGAAAGAGTAACAAGCATTCATCCATCCATCCTCCAAACTTTTGCTTTTATTATATTATAATAATATATTATAGTAGGATTCAGGTACACAAAAGGAGTTTATAAGTATTGCAACAGGTGGTGTTCTGCATAAGTGTCTGCCTTCCCATGGGAAAAAAGCGTGAGTTTATGTGTGAACGAGTGTTTATATTGAGATAGATCACTGATGAATTTAAAACAAAGGGATTTACTCTTCTTTACAATCTAGAAAGATACCTACCAAGCTAGAGGCAGCGGGAAAGATGAACAGCAAATAATTGATAATTATGAATTTATGCTTGACCATTAATTAATGTCGTATTGCTATACGTCATTAATTATTTGTCAAATAAATATTTTACTCGTAAATAGTGAAACTGTGAATAGATTACCTACTAAATATTCTCGTGTGCTGTGGCCTGTAGCACACCGCTTTTGAGGTCGTCAGACCATGGAACTTTTGGGAGCATTGTCTACTTAACTGATATACCGCCTTTTATAATGAAAAACTATTGTTATTTTCCGAAAGTTATTTCAAATGAATAATTATATCGTTTATTTCAACTTTGCATGCATTGACAAAGCATCCATATTTATGCTTTTGTAGAATCCTGTTCAACGTGAGGTGGAAGGCCACACCCTGAACAGGTCACTGCTACTAATCTATCTGATAAGCTAATCTACTGACCAAGAGTCCTAGACAGACATTGTCTATTCTCGCACAATTTATGCTGACACAATAGAAGAAGATTAAAAAATCTTTCTCATTTTAAATAACAGTAACTGTAGTAACCCTAATCTCTGGTCCCAAGTTGCTATATGACAGCTCGGGATACCTCCATCTATGTGTATCGCATTCTAAGCCCCGCTCGCTTGCTCCGCAAAAACCGCTCTTGTTACCAGCATGTTTGTAAGGTGTTAGGTAGATATAAAGATGGCGCTGTGATTTTATCACCAGCTTCGCTTCGTATCGATGGAAATGTGTTTGTGGTAAAGTGATCCGTTCCCGATAAATAAGCGTATTTTGTATAGAAACTAGTCGTGCGATTGAGTAATCTACACCGCGATGGGGTTAAGTATGTGGTAGGCGACGATGTCAGGGCAACCGATCTGTTGATATCGACGTTGGTTTTTTATTGAATATTTTTTTGATGATACCTCATAACTAGGTTCTTAAGAGGGCCTACAACGATACACTAATGCCACTCCTTTAAAAAAATATTATCTCTTGACTGAGAAGGAAATATGAATAACGGCTCAATAACGACTCTCGGTAAGTGTGTCTAAAATTTAATTTTCTAATACCTTTTATAAAGTTTCATATTGAGACCCGAAGCAACAAAACAAGATAGAGGAATGTGGCCGTTTTTCTTTAGATCGAATTTACAGATTTACATAGGGTCCCTATTGAGCCGTTATCCATAATTCCTTCTCAATCACGAGATAATATTTTTTTAAAGTAGTGGCACTAGTGTACCTTTGTACGTTTTCTTAATGAATAAGTTCTTTGGTTGTCAGATAATTCATTAGACGATGATCAAGAATAAAATGATTAAATCTGCGTGACCAATTATTTTTAAAGTTATTGCAAAATAGGTTGAATCTTTTCATTATAATAATTTTGCACTATGACTGATAATATTCTTGAGATGTTCGATTTAGTTACTCTATAATTATTGTCGACTACTTCTAACATAACACAACATCACGCCTGTATTCCCCGAAGGGTTAGGCAGAAGTGTACCTATAGTACACCCACATTTCGCCAGTTATGTTTAAGTCCCATGTAATAGGGGGCGAGCCTATTGCCATCAACCGGGCACAAATCCAGACTCCGGGCTGCTACTGAGAAATTCCAGACCTGACCGACCCGGGAATCGAACCCAGGACCTCTTACTCAGCAGTAACGCTATGCGACCACTAGACCAACGAGGCAGCTACTTCTATAGGTACGATATAATATTCTAAATATAAGTTTATAGATAGAAAAATTACAGCAGTCAAACGTACCTATTACATTTTATTACACGCAAGAATAGGTAGGTATATCGAATTTTATATCCATACGTTTAAAGGATATACCTACCTACTTTACTTTATGGAATACTATGAAAGCATACAAAGTGCTCCTCAAGTTGGGGTTAAGTTATCGGGATATTTACTGCCAAACCTTGATGTCTGCATTATATCGTTCGATATGTTTTATTTCATGCCGCTCCAAGCCTTCTTATATGAGAAGGGTAAAGTCGATAGTCAGTTATTGAGAACGAATTTTCTTGACGAAGACGGTAAGTATACATAAAAAAAACACATAAAAGATATTAATAACCAAGCAGATGTCTTGGAGGACACTTGTGTGTTTTGTATTGCGGCGTGAGCTATAATACCAAAAAAATCTCAGCAATGTTTAGATCGAGTTGACTGCCTAATATAAACATAAGTAGGTATTTATAACCAGATTCATACGCAGTAAACTTGCGTACCTACCTAATTTAAGTGTACAATATCTTTTAAATTACAGTCGTTCCACAAAATCTAAATTTTAGCTGTAACTCTATCTAGGTATACAATAGCTACTACATATTGAATACCTAGATATCCGCACTAATAAACCTTGTAACAGGTATTGTTTGTTCTGTTACCACAGACAAACCGTGAAAACGGTTTTGTGGGGCATAATTCTTAAGTTAAGATTTTTATAAACTTTGTTTATGATGAATAAATAAATAATAGACAGGCATGAGACTCTTTCGTTATCATCTGCGATATTTTAACTACTGTGGGTAGTGTTGGTTAATGCGCGATAGAAAAACCTTTTGCAGATCAGACCAAATTATAATTTATTATGAAATTAACACTAGTAATTCACACACTGTAGGTACACGACACGACTATTCGGAATGCGCGACAGTTTCTAAACGTCTTCACTGCTTGACCGCCACCGATGAACTCTGTTTAGCTCCGGCCGATCCGAGCGTTGTGTTCAGACTCTGCTGAACGCCGCTACGCGGCGCTGGCGTCCCGATTAGTCAACTCAGCAACGTATTTCTGACATATATATATTTAAATATGTCTATATATATAGCAGACACAAAAAGCGATTTTAAATTGTATACCTAGACAATTTAAAATCGCTTTTTGTGTCTGTTTGTGTGACCGCGTTGTTCTTCTAAACTGCGCAACAGATTTTTATGTGGTTTTCATTACCATTTAGAGAATTTATTCCAGAACATATATGCATATTAATATTGTAGATGGCGAAGTGGGGACGGGTCGCTAGTTATTTATAACTGTTTTCCTCCACTCCCTATGTCAACATAATATCGCCGTTCAAGCCTGCTTAATAGTTACACAAACTTACACAATAGGAAATTATACAAGCCGTGATTACTATTCGCTGTTTTTGATGTGTAATTCTATCCGCTTTGAAATAACCTCATTAGCTATTTCGGGAAATTATTATGGACGCAATTAGTATTATTACGATATCAGTTACCTGAAATATATTTGAACTGACATTAAAACACATGATATTTCTGTAAATTAACACAGCTGCAGAGCTATTCTGGCAAAAATCACTATTATCGAGGTAATTTGGTAACCGCTATGGAAAAAGGAAAAAAATCTATTTTGACATTGACAATGACACTGACGATACAAACATGATTTCAATGACGTTTTTTTTTTGTTCGACGTGTGCCTTTATTACGGATATACTGTAGTAATACCTGAGTGGGTTCACTACGTTAACCAATGAGCGTTCATTATGACGAAAATATTCTAAACTAGCTGCGCCCCGCAGTTTCACCCGCATAAGTCTCGATCCCGTAAAAATATCGGGATAAAAAGTATCCTATGTCCTTCTCCGGGTCAAGGTCTATCCATATCCCAAATTTCATCCAAATCCCAGCCGTTTTAGCGTGATGTCGTGACCAAGGGAAATAGGGATTCATTTTTATATATATAGATTATCTATATTTTCGTTTAGGTGACAATTAATAATATTGTAACTATCGAAATATTGTTCACGCCTCTGTAGGTTTTCAGCAAAATCATAAAATGGGTGTGATGTGAAAACAACGTTGCCACATTGTTTGATTGATATGGTCCAGTCATTCACTGCAACACAAAACCAACTTTCTTGCAACGGGTTTCGTAACGTTTAAACCAAGGTTCTTCGTACGATACCCTATGATTAATTTGACATTCATGTACAAAAGTATGGTATAGTAACCACAGTGTTGGCAATAATTTTCTAAACTGGTATCAGCCGAGCCATCAGCATTTATTAAGAAAGAAACCCTGAAAACTCCAAGTAAAATGACAGTTGCAACTTAGCTACTTTTTTATGGGTAAAAACTGCCATTTCCCTATGAATGAACGCAACCAATCCCAATAGGGAACAATTTCTGTATATGTACCTACCTACAGACAGACAACAGATTGGTATACATTCAGGCAAACTAAATTGTTTTGCAATAACTCTTATTGACAAAAATATTATAACGTAAAAAAAATAATATATTTTTAAGTTAAACATTTTTTGATTTTTAGAAATATATTACACAAGATGGGTCATTCTCAGTTACACAATTTAGCTCATTACAATTCTCTTTATCGCAATCGCAATTCAGAATCACTCACGCTTGTCAAGTTATTTTCTAAAAGATTATTATTTTTTTGTATTTTAGATGAATAGTGTTGTAACACCTATTGTTCAAGAATAGATGTTTCCATGGCCCGTTGTTACGGCACTTACACGATGTAATTATTATGGCGATGGTGTTACGACATACAAAGATACTGCGCGTACAGTATTTTACGTTTTGATTTGCATTTATTAGGATTAGTAACCTATCTTTTTTATTTTATATTAATAATAACAAGTTGTTTGACTTATGAGTCAAAACAGTTGACAAATGAGGCCCTAGGATCGATTTATCGAGGCCGAGGAATATTATTAGATGCTTTCAGAATTTTTTTAGTACACACTAGAGAAGAAGATTGGGACCTTCGAAGGCTTCAAATCTGGTAAATTGGCCGCTGATTTTCCAATTAAGTGTTAATTGTAGGACCTACATTTATTCATATTAACAAGTTTTTTTTATATCCGTAGTTATTCATGAACGTTGGTTTTTAATAATCTCGCGCAAGTCATTAGTCAAATGAAGAAAATGAATGGACTTTGCTTGCAACGGAAATTACTCAGTGTTGCGGTTATGAGTCTTCCCCTTTGAAATCCATTCGTTGCGTCTTAAGTACGAGACTGCTGTTTTATTTCGAAGAAAATGCTGTTCTTCTTAATAATGAATATTCAAGAATTAAAATGAAATGTACATTAATAACAACTTATACCTAATTAATTAATAAAATATAATATCATAACCGAACTAAAACTATAAAATGTGGCTTCGAAAAATTCCTCCGCATCGCTGTTGACTGATAATGTACCCAAAAGCCTGGGCAGCATTGCCACGTTACATGGCAATGCTTAGCCTCTAGCCAAAGTAAATCCCTTGGGTCACGGGAAGTGTCAAGATGTGGTTTGAATAATAATTTCGAATTTATTCAAGCAAACAAATTGACCCTAATTAAGGGCACTCAAAAATTTCGAAAGTTCAAGTAGACATCAAAACAATAAAATTATTTTCACAGTATTGTAAACTCGTTAACCAATTACAACTTTGTTTCACTAATCCAATTTGAAACTCAATTTCAAGATGTTTCGTACATTTTGATTCCTTTGAGTAACATTAAAATGTATTATTCAGATTTGGTCATTGAATCATTTGGCTTTCGAAGTCAATTTTGGCAGTCCCCTTATATATAGGAGACAGCAAAAGGTGGATGGTCCAATTAGTTGTTTAATAGGATAATTCAATTGGCATGCTCCGTTGGATTGGTTGATAGGCTGAAGAAAATTTGTTTGTAGCTAATTTTGGAATTTACAACTGAAATGATTTTGACATTTTGTGAACTTTCGAATTGTATACATATTTAAGTAGCTACCTATTAAGTACGTAAGTAATTATATGCTGTCCCACATATAAAATAATAACTCAGGAAAGGTGTATAATGTTTGAAGGAATTATTCAGTAAAAACTAACAACAGTAATCTTGCAAAAGTCAAATTTTTCTGGCCATAAAACTTGTCAGTTGTAAAACAAGTCAATCGATCTGCCTAGCCTTTTTCCAACTATGTTGGGGTCGGCTTCCAGTCTAACCGGATCCAGCTAAATACCAGTATTTACATGGAGTGACTGCCTATTTGACCTCCACAACCCAGGTAATACGATACCCCTTGGTAAGAGTGGTTGTCAGAATTTCGGGCTTACGGCGACCCGTAAAACAAGTACTTTTGATAAATAAATAAGATATAAGATTCGCTCTACATTCATGCAGTACGTAATTTGACTTGTAACTCTTGCCATGGGCGTTCGCCAGTCCACTCTCCGTGTTTTTCCAAACATTAAAATTACTTTGGGTGAAGGTTAATGCTCGTGACATCAGCCGTAATCACTTGGTTACTGAGAAGTGTCTATGAAGCAATGTAGTAGGTAAAACCTCAATGGATTAAATGTGAACTTTAAGTGGTTTTATAGTGTTCATTATAATACTGAGTATTATTCTTATATTTAATAAAGGTAAAGCACTTATTGACCTCTAATTGAAAAGAGAAAAATAAAAAACAGTCAATTGAAAACTACAGAAATTTTTGTCTGTAATACGATGTGAGGACGCTTATTAATTAATTTTGCCCACGAAAGCCTCAAAAGGTATATTGATGGATGGAAAGGTGATGTCGTGACGGTTGACAGGAAAGAATGTAAGAAAAAAAACGTGCTGCGCCGACTCCAAAAAACATGGGACAATGGTATGGTATGATGATGATGATGATCGTGAAAGCCTCACATGACCCCTATCCATTAAGACGCAGATATATGACCTTGAGTGGTTAGCTTGCGTGTTCTGTACTGAGCTCACGCAACGCGTCATACTTACGTCCAACCAGTAATAGGACTCGCCCATCAAGGAGCGATGTCCCAAATGAGACGTATTATTAATTTATTATACATGAAACAAAAGTTATTTTAAAATACGTATACTAAAATATTAATAATTAAATAATCTTTAAAATGGTGAAGATTTCAGGAAAATACGCTTGATAGATTTTGCGTGATTCTCAGTTTTTTATTCGCGTTAGACTTAACTTTACAAATTAATTTCACTATGTAATATAAACATATAGCTATATTAAAATATTCAAAATATAGCTATATTAAAATATTTAAAAAATGCTCTAATTTAACATATATTTTTTTCAAATCATTAACTTTACTCGTTTAGACGTCATCTTCAGTATAAAATCATTAAAAGTCGGTTATCGTCGCCTCAAATGGACAAGGACCTCTCCGAAGTTGCATGATAAGTAGGTTACAGACAATGTTTTGTTAGTGTTAGAACTGATATTATTTGAAAAAGCTAACGCATTGTTATAAACCCCGCGGCAACGAAGGCCCTGTAAAAAAAAAAACAAATGAAAACTATTGACTTTAATTTGTTTTTTTATTTTTTTATTCTGATTTTTAAATATGGAACTGTTCACGTGCGTATTTATTTTGCAATTGTTTTTTTTTTTGATATCGTAAGTTAATAAATAGGTACCTACTACTACAAAAAGGCTGCACTGTTTACTTTCTCCTTTAGAATGTAAGTTATAAAATAACTACATAAAAAAAAAAATAACTTGAAGCGTTAGACGGTACTAAACATGTTACAGGAAGTTCTGAAGCAACGAATACTTCAAACGCAACTAATAATTGGCGTGAATGCTAATAGAGACATCCTCTAGGTTCGGCCAACAGTTTGGTCAGTTCCTTCATAATTGTTAACCTCGTAGGTCACGCTATCTGAATTATACACCGACTATTTCCATCAATCAATATACCTACCTACGCACGCACGACCACGCGGGCGGGCGAAGCCACGAGCAAAGGCTAGTGTAAAATAATGAACTATTGAATTAATTCATATTGCAGTATATAAAATTCATGGCCTCCGATTATAGCCATGGTGCCCGATTGATGGCAAAAGGCCCCCCCGTTACATAGGAATTAAAAATAACTGACGTAATATGGGTGTTCTCTAGGTACACGTCTACCTAACCCTTTGGGGAAACAAGGCGTGATGTTATGCTATGTGTTAATACTTGGAAACAACGAGTTTAAATTGATGGGTATTGAAGTACCCGATATACCAAAGTGATTTCCCATTTGATTACCAAAGTGATTTCCAATATGATTATCAAAGTGAATTCCAATATGATTACCAAAGTGATTATTGGGACTGTCGGTCTCATTGTCTGACGTGGAGATGTAATTTTTTTACGAAAAAATAATAACATGACAACTAAAAGCAGTAACCCACCGTAACGATGGTATTATTTATGCATAGTTAATGTATATTTTAATCGTAGTAAGTTCGAGTTAGTGTCTATCAATACTCTATTGTAATAATATTTAGCAAAAAAAAAAAGTCATAATCAGTAAGCCTACAAAGGCACTCTTGACATTTGACATATTATTATTTAATATATATATACATACACAAACTCACGCCTTCTTCCCATGGGGGTAAGCTGAAACTACAGAACGCCACCTGCTACGATCCTTACATACTCCTGCCACGATTACGTTCATACATTTGGTCATACGCGCACGCTGGTTGCGAGCACTACGCACCTGACTTTTCTAAAGAACATCACCAATAAGGTCACTATGTCTTGGGGCGTCCACTTACATCTGCTTCGTAAATACCTTAAAATATGATATTGTAATTTCGTGACAATCCTTAAAAAACCTTGTGTCTTGAAGCTTTAATAAAAAATATAGGAACCTACTTACATTTCGCAACCATCACAACTATACTTTCAAAACCAACTTAGTTTAACTTATCCAAATTGCCACCAAAATTAATTAACTTTGTTAATCAATTTAAAGTCTTTCGTTTGGAAAAGTTAGTCAGTTTTGGCTAATTGCATGTTTAAAAAGTAAATTAATTTGAAAAACATCAGTAGAAAATTTCAATAATCAATCAATCTGCCTATCTTTTTGCCAACTTTATTAGGGTCGGCTTCCAGTCTAACCGACTGACCTGAATACCAGTATTTTACATGAAGCAACTGCTTATCTGACCTCCACAACCCAGTTACTCGGTAAGAGTGGCTGTCAGACTTTCCGGCTTGTGACATCCCGTAACGACTGCCAAAGATCCAAGAATGACAGCCGGGGCCAACGGCTTGACGTGCGTTTTGAGGTACGAAGGGGTCTCGGTATATTAAGATGGTCACCAATCCACGGACCGACCGCGGCCAGCACAGCTTAACCTGATCGATCGACCCGTGCGGCTGTTATTACTTAGCCGACAATTTAAAATAATTTTAATCACACTAGCAGCGCCCCGCGGTTTCACCCGGATAAGTCTCGATCCCGTAAGAATATCGGGATAAAAAGTATATTTTACGTTAATCTAGGCTATAAACTATATGTGTGCCTAATTTCACCCAAATCCGCTCAGTAGTTTTTGCGTGAAAGAGTAACAAATATCCATCCATACATCCTCACAAACTTTTGCGTTTATAATATTATAGTAGGATTTCTTTTGCATTTTTTTAAATCCATTCTGACCTTTGCTCTTCATTAATTCAATTTGTTCATCCCATAAATATCTAAAATTGTTGATATTCAACAGTCTATGTTTACAGAGAATCAATCAACTTTAAATAAATATAACCTAAAGACGAATTTACGTTATAACCTAGAATATAAATTTCTTGAAAGCAAATGAGGGATTTCATACGGCTTTACAAACAAGTTTTAAGTTAATAATTTGTTAATAACACATCATAATGTAATAGGTAAAACTATAATGAAAAAACCTGCACCTAACTAGCTTCGGGCAGAGGCTTCGCTCGCGTGCTATCTATAAATTCGGTCGTAAATTAAGAACAAACTTATCCAAATTTTTCCAATTATATTTGTAAGAACAAACTTATCCAAATTTTTCTAATTATATTTGTTAATATTTTTCTCCACAGGAACGTACTATCAGGATAAAAAGTATGATATATCCTAACCTAGACCATGGTCTACCATGTGTCAAATTTCATCCAAATCCGTTTAGCCGTTTTAACGTGAGAGCTTAAAAAACAAATAAACAAACTCACTTTTGCATTTATAATATTAGTTGGATAGTCTATGTTACTAAGTGATAAAAAGCATTCTACTGATGAAAGATTTTTTTAAATCGGTCAAGAAGTTTTTTTAGTTTATTAATGACAAACAAAAATACAGATATTTTCTCTCTTTTCTGATTTTTTTTTCTTTTCTTTTTTCTTTAGTGTACAAGAAGATAATACAAGTCTAAATTGCCAACCCGTCTTGAGCAAGCGTGATGATCAAAGCTCGGGCCTTCTCTGTATACAAGTAGAAGTTTTTACCATATACGCGTAGAATGACCACCATAGAAACGAGTTTTGTCGACGGAAGAATAGACAAAATGACAGATTGTGATTGCACATCTGTCATTTTGAATATCAAAACACAAAACTCTTTTTTTTTATAAATGGCATCTTGCAGGTCAACCTAGGAAGTTGTCGGCTGCTAAACCGGACTTTCCTGTGGCTGCCTCAATAAATTAAGGCCTCCAGCCATGGCATAAAACTTAGAAACTAAGCTACTACACGCTAAGGGCATCCCCTGTAGGGTACGGATCTCGGCTTAGGGCGTCGCTGGGGAAGGACAGCAAGGAAAAACAAAACCTTTATAGTATTTTACTATCATATAAACTCACTTTGGAACTAGAGTCCGCGCCACCACTGAAGACCATTTGACGTTGACATTGTATCACATTGCATAAAAAAAATGTAGTTCTACAATTTTCCGCCGGCCTCCTTTCGTGGTACGCACTATAATCTTCTATTACTCCCATTTATATACTCTTATATATATATACTATTAATCTCATATATATACTATTAATTACTTTCTAGTTGTACAGGATAAAAAGGACTAAAAAAGGAGATACAGAAACTAAGAAAAAAGTATCCATCTAATCAAACGACCTCTTTCTAGGCTACGTGAAGATTTTAATAAGTTTTCCTGGAAGTTTTCATCAAAGCATAGTTCTATCAACACATGATATTATATTTGAACTGGTCACAGATAATTTTTATGTGCTTCTGGAGCCAGAGACATTTTTCTTTATTTTTATCAATGCTATTTCTGTTTCAACCCTCTTTGTTATGAAACTAGAGTATTTTTTTCGTAATTTCTCTACCTTTGTACGAGATTGATTTAAGTGTTTTATTAGATTGTAGTGTGATAATCAGCGTATAGCTTGGGCGGTGTATAGTAGGCAGCACGTCAATGGTAACACCTTCACCTTGAGCTGCCTGCTAAGCATAAGTACGGAGTTTCTATAAAATAAGAGGACAGCTTATACTGGTTTAACCAACACCTCCTACCATCACGAGTTCTACTTGTCCCCTATCTTTTATTTACCCTTCAGTTTATCTACCAGCAGAATCAAAATTCTAAGTTTTATATCAAACTCAAAGCATTTGAAATGATGATGTGGATATATTTAGTAACCTTTTCCGCTTAGCTATTTCTAAAGAGTCTTGAAAAGACCCTGGAAGAAATCGACACGTGTTTCACCTCTCAACGAGGCATCCTCAGGATGACGATTAACTTGTCGTGAACTCGTACACGGCGTGTTGCCACACCAAGCACCGAGCGCAGACTGAGCTTAATCGCCCGTCCAACCCACTTATATACTGCTCGCCCAACCTCGGCTCGGAACGTGATCAGCGCGATAAGGGGCGAACAATCGCAGTAAAGGTGACCTTGGCATACTCGTATTTAATTCGTTCAACAGTGTAACGTTTCCTGTATTATTTTTTACTATTTCTAAGCTCTCTAGTACTGACATTCTGAAACCTTTATCACATGTGGTTAGGCAGACCTATATAGCACACCCACATTTAGCAGTTATATTTGAGTCCTATGTAATAGGGGACGAGCCTATTATCAACAACCGGTCACAAATCCAAAAACCAGGTTGCTACTAAAAAAATCCGGATGAAAAACCCAATAGCTCTTTACCCGACCCGGAATTCGAACACAGACCTCATGCTCAACAGTAGCGTGACCCCTAGACCAACGAGGCAGTCATCCAGGTCAGTCAGTTTGGCTTCTAATATAACAAGATAAAATTAACTAAAAATAACATTCAATCCTTCTCAATACCATAGATTAACACAGATGGGACACGCAAAATCATTTAAATAAAAAGCGACTTCATAATACGACTTTCATACTAGATAATGAAGCGCAATACAGGTCACATAGCGCTAATTACCTACAGTTATATTCACCTAGAAGTTGCCTTTCTTTTAATCGCGTAACTCTTAGTCAGATCTTCTGACAACGTTACACTCACTGAATTGGCCCAGCAAGAAAGGCCCGCTGCGTACTTGTAGCTTCATACCTAAACTGCGGAGTGTCCCATCTGTATTCATCAGTGTCAATACCGAAGTTATTTTGATGAATGCCATAAACGTTTTATTTATCAAGTTTAACTATAAAACATGTATAAATCTTAAACATGCAAACAGAAATATGAATCTTTCTGATAAACAGATCCGAAAATACCAAGTCTTAATATTTTCATTCATTAAAGAAATGTATTTAGTTTCAAACTTTATGCATTAAAAAGAAGTTTTCTAAATTCAATAGCCAAATTAAACATATATAATACACACACACATACACACAGATACACGCATATATATTTAATCTTGAAAAATTAAATAGAAATATAAATAATTTATTTGCTTATAATGTAGGTATACACATAAGATGGAATAAAATAAAATATTATAATAATATGGATAAAATATTAATCTTTTTTGAAAAATAAAAAGTATCTGTTGTGTGCAAAACTTTACGAATTACAGGTTCCAACATCATAATCGCGAAAAAATAATCAGCTTTCTTATACAAAACTTCAATACATTCTCGACTCAAATGTGTGGGACAGCTGATCATAAAATACAATAAACGTAGATATATTTAGTGACCTAGCTTAAAGTCTAGCCTATTATTTCTAAAGAGTCTTAACAAACCCTGTAAGAAATGGACACGTGTTTCACCTCTCAACGAGGCATCCTCAGGATGACGATTGACTTGTCTCGGACCCGGCCTCGGTCCAGCCGGTCTGTGCGTCCAGCACTTGGCATGGCAACACGCCATGTTCGAGTTCACGACAAGTCAATCGTCATCCTAAGGATACCTCGTTGAGAGGTAAAACGCGTGTCGATTTCTTACAGGGTTTAGTAATACTCTTTCGGAATAGTTAAGCGGAATAGGTTACTAAATATATCTACGTCTATTGTATTTTACAATGGATTTCCGCAAGGTCACGCCTGAATCAATTAACTACAGCTGATTATTTTTTCGCGATAATGATGTTGGTCCCATGCAGAAAGTTATTCAGTTTGATGGTCTGTACCACACCCCTTTTTGATACATTCTGTATAGGTAACTAGAGTTTACAGTATAGTTTTGAAATACTTGCTTCCGCGTTAAAACATAAGATTAAATTCACAATAAACGTAAAGCAGCAGGTAAATTGTTCTAACATTTCAAATAAGCATAAAGTAATTTGTTTTTTCTTCGATTTTCACGATAATTATTTTAATAGAATGTTTGAAAATAATGACCGTTGCAACTTAATTATTAACGACTGCAATTATTTGCTTATCAGATTAAATAACAAAGATGCAGTGTACCTATGTGAAACACATAATAGTGAGTTCATCATTGCAAAAAAATATTGATATAATCTGACCGCTGTTGCTGACGATGTGAATCAAACAACCGGACAAACAATTGAGGGTCAATAAGTACCTAGACTAGACCCTGATGGCTGAGAAACTCAATGAAAAAGTGACCGCTGTCAAGACACAACTGCAAACAAATCTTGGACCTTTTATTTGTGTATATACCCTAAACGTCACCACAACCCTGCTATTGAGTATAATGTTATGTATTTTCTAGTTATTTATTACTTCATCAAAATTTAGAAAACCAAGGAAACGCTATCAGTAAAGTGGACTGTGAGATCTGAACACTATGGGACACTAGAAAAATATAAAAAAATGTTTATAGGTGTAAATCGCATGATTTACACCAAAACATTGCAGATGCTTAACTTCCACACCATAGACCTCCAAAAATGATTATTATACAATATCCCGAAAACGTCGCCAAAGCCAGCTACCGGCTACTGACCGCATAATATTTCACAAGTCACAAAGCGCTCGAGGTCCGCGTGACAGTGACAAATCGTTTAATTCTACATATGAACTCGGGCACGCAGGCTAGCTAAAATAAACAAGCGTTTTTAGCGACAACGCCAAGTCTAGGCTAAACTTTACGAAGGTTACCACACATTATGACAGGGGCAGTGTTTTGTATTACGACCATACGGATGTTATTATTTTTTAGCGACTTTTTGGAAACAAGTTCTTTAACGCGCCTTGTAAACTTTCAGAAATCGTCACGCTAAAAAGTGTTAATATTTGCGAGTGTCCTCTTCTAATTCAAAGAGAGAAAAAAAAAGAGTAAAGTGATTAGTGTCGTGGTATAAAATTGTACATATCGGCCCGAGTACACTTCCGTCCTAAACGCACGCAGCAAGATGTCACTTAAGTGCAAATTGCGAATCTACACAGCGTGTATTCGTCCCATCATGACTTATGCGGGTGCCGTCTTTGCTCATGCAAAACCCCATCATATCCATAGGTTGCAAACGCTCCAAAACCGATTCCTCCGCAGGGCCACAGGCTCCCCCTGGTATGTTAGGAACGAGAGTCTCCATCTCGACCTTAGAATTCCCACGATCCACCAATTTCTAAAACGCCTTGCAAAGCGTTACTTCGATTCCGCGGTCAAACATCGCAACCCTCTGGTTGTCGAGGCCGCCAGTTATGTCCCAAGTAGGATTAGCCGTACCCGCCGACCTAGGCACATTCTCACCGACCCTGATGACCCCATAACCCTCCTCCAGGAGAGCAATAGGGCCACTAGTACTATACACAGACACAGACGCCTCCCGTCATTCCGACCTCGCCGTCGAGGTCCTTTGCGATCGCGACCGCGCCCCCGAGTAAATGATACTCCTCCCCGACCCTTGCTCGATAACGAGGTGCCAGCAGTGGTTTCAGCTGTGCACGTAGCTTTAAATTCCCCGATTAATAATAATGATCAAAACTTTGATCCAGCCCGTCCCGTCTTTGATGTCCTCCCTCCGGTGACGCCCTAAGCCGAGGCTCGTACCCCACAGGGGGTGCCCTTAGCGAGCGTTCACCTAGCTTTTTAGCTTAGTTTTGTATGCCCCTGGCTGGAGGCTTTGAGTGTAGCAGCTTAAGGCAACCACAGGATTGACCGGTTAAGTAGTCATGACCTCAGAGGTCAGCTACGAGATGCCCTACAGAAAAAAAAAAAAAAAAACCGAGTACACTGCATACCGGAAAGAGAGGGAAAGTGTGAATTTGGTCAAAATGTAAATTCAAGATGGTGGCAGCGTAAATTTTCAAATTTTTCATCATGGGTGTCGTTTTCATAGTTTTTGATGGTGCTAAAACCGATAGTGAGGTCAAAATGTAAATACAAGATGACGGCTGTGAAAGTTTTTAAAATTTTCGTCATGGGTGTCGTTTTCATGGTTTTCGAGGATGCTAAAACCGATATTGATTGTGATTTGATTTCATTCGTGACGAGGGTCCCCAGACTGCATACGTTTTTTTATGATAAAGGCTCGGTGGCACAACCCAATTACTGACAGATACGTACAAGTTAAAGAAGATTTTGAATGAATATGAGCTCTAGAAAGACTGGACTATCCATCAACACACCATTTAGAAGCAGCGGATCTATAAGGTTGACTCTGAATTCATAGCTATTATTTCAGAGGATAAAAGTGCTCCGGATTAAGTCTGTAACAGTAGAAAGCTTAGATATGCCAGATTTAACACTAATGGCGGCTTTCGCTGAGGCACACCGAGACAGGCCGAGTGCGAGAATGTACATGAGAGCGCTCGCTTTCCGTCCCAAAGTCTCCGAATCAAGGATCTCGCGGCATGCGAGTGCATCGCTGTATACTCTCTTGTCTTCAGTGTTGCTTGCGCTAAATGACAAAGACGTTCAATGTCTGCATCCAGCCTTTCGGAGTTCACAACTTCAACTGAACTAGGCGAGAGTGTACAAAGCCGCATTCGGGCTGAAGCTCCTCGTTTGAGACTTTTTCGCGAGACCTAGGGAGACGACTCAGACATGAGTGTACAGCCGCCATAATGTGTCAAACCTTACATATTATTTGGGTCTTCTTACGCAAGACCTGTGTGTGATAGATTGACGCATACTAATGCGTCAATCTATCACATACAGGTCTTATGGCAATAGCTATCAACTTTTTGTATCATATTTATACTTATAAATATGATACAAAAAGTTGATGGCTAATGCCATCAACTTTTCGCTACCCAGCTATTGATGGGTTGGCCCAAAAACAATAGAAAGACGACTGATGATAAATAATTCACAGATACCTATTATTTTAAGAGTAAGTTCTGCTGTTTAAAATTGAAAACGGTGTTCGTTTGTTTTAAAGTATTTGTATTTGACACTACAATATTTACGCATCTCGAAGTCATTTATCTAAGTTCAAGGTTGAGATTAAAGTTTCATCTATGATATCTATGCTACTATAATATAGCTGAAGTATTTTTGTTTGTTTGAACACACTAATTTCTGTAAATAACAGCCGGATTTGAAAAAAAAAATGTTTGCATTTGATCCCCAATTCCTGAGGAGCAGAGAAAATAAGAAAAAGTCAGAAAAAACGCGAAAACGAAGTATTAGAGCGAGGGTGCGATGCGATGCGACGCGGTAGGTCACGGGGGTCGAGAAAGTTTAGATAATTTTACAGCCGATGTGGTTCGCAGTACTGTACAAGATTTCCATATTGTCCATAAAGAAATTCCAACATTAGCTAAGTTAAGAACAGCATTGAATGAAAAAATCGGATTCGAAGGTTGTTTAGAAACTGTTCGCAAGTTACTGTTGAAATTAGGTTACAAGTGGCGCAAAACAGAGAACAACCGTAAAGTCTTGACGGAGCGTCATGATATACAAATGTGGCGTTTAAAATATTTAAAAAAATAACAGAGTACCGCTCTCAAAGTCGGCCCATTGTCTACACCGATGAGAGCTACGTCCTTTCGACACACGTGCGAAACAACACCTGGGCAAAAAAAAAAAGGAAAGAACTCCGTTTTTTAAAAAAAAATAGCACTCGCTTTATTTTAGTGCACGCGGGAACCAAGGATGGTTTTATTGAAAATGCTTCCTTGGTTTATAAGGCCAACTCAACAGCTGGTGATTATCATTCAAATATGAGCTATGATAACTATGTAAAATGGCTAAATGAAAAGTTGCTACCCAATTTACTTCCGCGTTCTGTCATTGTCTTAGACAATGCATCTTATCGCAACACACGGGCTGAACGACTACCGACGCAATCTACAAAGAAAGCCGATATGCAGCAATGGCTCAGGGATAAGGGTATAACAATTGATGAATCTCTTCTTAAATTGGAATTGTACGATACAATAAAGAAGTACAAAGCCCAACACGTAATCTACAAGATTGACGATTTTATAAAAAGCAAGGGTTTTGATGTCTTACGCCTTCCCCCTTATCACCCAGAATTAAATGCGATTGAAAATATTTGGGGGATCGTTAAAAATTATGTCGCATCTAAAAATATTGAGCAAAACATGACGAATACGGAAAGACTGATCAATGAAAGTTTGGGCCAAGTTAGCAGTGAAACGTGGCAAAAAACTTGTGCTCATGTTGAAAAAATTGAAAAAGACTACTTGAAATATTTTGATCTCGATTTTGAATTTATAATCAATGTACAAGATGATTCTGACGACAGCAAAACGGAATCGGAAATCGAAAATTTATCTGATAGTGATTGAAAATACTGAATGCTTAATTAAATGCCTACATATTCTTAATATTTTTGTATTTATTGCAACCTAATCTAATTTATTTACAAAATGTATATACTTTTAAAACCAAAATTTTATTTAGATTATTAAATCTCGACTTGAATATATATCAGATTTTTTTGCTAACGTTACCTACTTTTAAACACACAAGCGCGCTTGTCGGGATACGTCACTACTACAATCAAAGCCGAACGGACTTCGTGAAATAGAATATCTGTAAGTATATTGTGTATTTTTTAAAACTTCCACACGAACGAAGCCACTGGCTAAAACTAGTTATAAGCTTCAAAATCATTGCATAAAAATTACGCAAAAATATTAAACATCCATTATTTTTGAACACACATAAAATATTAAAATCCTCATCAATCACGAATGCAAATGAATCCACAAACACTTTTGGTTATCCATATTAATATTATTTTAAATGCGAAAGTAAAGCCACTGACACATTACTGTGTCGAGTTGTGACGTGACGCGGGTTACACCAACCAAACGAATCTGTCTAGGACTACGTCAAATCACAACGAGTTTTGATTGGCTAACACTGCATTAGAAGGTGTCACGACACAACACAACATATAAATGATATGAATCCGGCGTAACTCTATCTGGCTATCACGCCCCAACCGCTGAACGGATTTAAATGAAATTTAGCACACAGGTTGACCATGACCTGGGTTATGATTCTTTATATCCCGGTAGTAGGTTCACGTGGGTTCATATCTGACCTTCACGCGGACTAAGCCGCGGATAAAAGCTAGTCAAAATAATATTATAAAGAGACAATATTTGAGTTTTGTCATGTTTGTTTGATACGCTTTCAAGCTAAAACGGCTAAACGGATGTGGATGAAATTTGGCACATGGGTAAATCATGACTTGCACGCGTCGCATGACAACCATAGAAACGGGATTTCTACGGGTTTTGTTGACGGAAGAATAGACAAAATTACAGATTGTGATTGCTTATCTGTCATTTTGTCTATTCTTCCGTCGACAAAACCCGTTTCTATTGTGGTCATATGCTAAACGTGCCGGGTGAAAAAATATCTTTATCCCGATTTTCCCACGGGATCGAGACTCATGCGGGTGAAACCGCGGGGTGCAGCTAGTCTCTAGTATGAAATAAAATTAGACATTGGTTTCACGCTACTTCATTAAGACGTCTTCATCTATCTTCCTTTTACTAAAGTAAATGTTACACGACCTACAAAATTTTCATACATGACACATTGTAAGAGGACAAAGTTATAATAAATTAAGGGATTTTCACGCTTTGAGAAAATTTCTCATTAATTATACGAGAAAATTTATTTAATACGTCTTCCAAATGTTATTCTAATTAGTCCCTGTACTTATGTACCTTCTGGAATGCTAATGTAAACGAGAATTTGATTGTTTTTCGATAAGTTGTTTGCGCTTATATTAGGTTTCAAAACAGTCGTATATTTTACGATATTATTATATGAACAAATATACGTAATTAGAGTCGTCGGCCTCTGACAGTCCTTGGCGTAGTACAAATAATAGCCAGAAGTGAATGTATTCAAATAATTATAATCAGTCATTTTAGTAAATTCCGTCGCAATCTGTTAATGGGAATGGTATGTAACAACGTGTCAGATCCGGATGCAAATATTTTGGTTTTGACAAGTTTCCCTTTTTAACTCCCGACGTTATTATTAGTTGTTATAACTTTAACGTGTGTATCTGTGTGTCTGTCTGCGCCATCGTAGCTCCCAAACGTCTGAACCGGTTGTGTTTTTGTTTGTTTGAAAGGTGACTTGATCGAGAGTGTTTTTAGCTATGATTTAAGAAAATCGGTTTAGCCGTTTGATGATTATCAGCTCTTTTCTAGTTGATGAATGGATGTGAGCATCTTCCACAGGTCTGATCGATTTGAAATTTGGTATTATGTTACTTTAATGATATTAAAAGAACCTAGTATACTTGAACTGATGCTACATTCCCTGGAATTTGCAGGCTACCCAACTCCCTTACCAACTTACAGCACAGCTATCGTGTTTGGACTCATTGGAATGGTCTCAATTAATAGGTTATAGATAGTTGGTGAACAGGGTCTGATAATGGAGTAGGAAAGAGAAATGAGGAAACATTTTGCCGGGAGTCTTTATTTTTTTTTATTTATGCTTGTAATTTAAAACTAGGTGCCTGCGGCTTCATCCGCGTGAAATTTCTTGTACCCCCGACCCACTGCGTCGTCATATCGGCTTCGTTCATACTTATCCCTAGTTCGAACTCGCCCGCTTTTTTATATGCCATCAGCTGCAATGGTTCAACGGACCGGGCGAGTTAGAACTAGGGATGAGTATGAACGAAGCGCAGGCCCGCGTTGTTACTTCATTCCTGACTTTTTTTTCTTTATTCTCGGTCAAAGTCATAGCGTGATATTAAATAAACTATAGTAACCTTCCTCAAGAATTGAGCTATCAAATGCAAAAAGAATGTTTCAACTTCGACTAGTAGTTCCAGAGACTAGCGCTTTCAAACAAACAAACTCTTCAGCTTTATTAATAGTGTAGATATCGATTATTATACTATTTTACGTCGCAAGTCTTCCCTTTCAAATAAATACTGAAAACTCGTAACAGATACCTTTATTATTCAAGCACTCAATTACTAAAACTTAAGAACTTGTAAGTTATAACCTATTAATATCCTACCTATTTTTTTTTTCTAATGATATATTTTTAATATTTTTTTCTTTGTTCCTCTCAAACAGAACACCTGCCATCCAATCTCTTCACCACCCTTGGTGGACTGGTAGAGAATGCCTAAGGCATTAAGTCCGCCTTTGTACCTTTTTGAGTGTGAAAAGTTTAAATAAATAAATAAACTTGATCATTACCGCCAAAATGTTTTCATCAAAGGTTCGCAGAAAGTCATAATGGGAATTATGTGACAGTGATTCAAAATCGCTTCATTTTTAAATGAATTGTGAAGATAAAAAAAGAAAATTACTTACCGAGTACGCTTGTACCACAAGCACCGTTAATATTATTATACTTGATTGCCTCATCTTTCCTGGAAATAAGGAAAAAAAAATGTAATAAATAACATGTTTTTCATTTAATAAAATATACAAGTGACCCAAAAGTATTCCTGCTTTTAAGGTAACCGAGTCTTGTCTTACAATGTTGTTATTTTTGAGTTCCTGATGATTCGACTCTAAAACTCGTCACTACATTAAGTCCAGGCAGTCTATTCTGTAAAAAATCTCATTGTGAAAATTTAGGTGAAGTGAATTTGAAGTGAGCTGTCATTCCATTTAATGCTAGGGATTGACACTATTGACAGTTCAATTCACCTAAATTTTCACGGTGGTAATATTTAAGAGCCCATGTACCTCAGCTCAAATTCACTTTTTGTCTCGCTCGCACCATACTGCTTGCGGACTGAGTGAGAGCGAGACTGAGTGGGAGCTCGCGGCTCCAAGACGCCAATAGTTTAGGTAATTTCTTTTTACGGCGAAAAAAAGTAATTTACGATTTTTTTTTTTTTTTTTTTGGGAACCTGTGTAAATTGCAATGCCTGAACAGGCAACTAAGTTCTAAGAACCTACCTATTATAACATCTTTGTATACCTACACTTAGTTCGCAATAAAGAAATTTGAATTTGAATTTGAATTTGAATCTGCTTTAAGGCTCGTGCAGACTAGCGCGACTTGTCGCGCGACGCAGCACCGGTAATTGGTCTACCGTGAACTTTTCTTAGAAATTGTTTTGTTAGAGTCGCGTCGCGCCGGTCTGCACGACGCTTTATAGTTAGTTCAGTTGTTATGCAAAGTTTAATTTAATTTGAAGATTTTTTTTAATACCAGCGATTTATTCTTCGGTTTTGAGGTAACCTTGTTTTTTTTTTTTCCATCGAGAAAATTTTATGGAATCGTTTTAAGGTTTTTTCATCAAACATAGTACTTAACATTAATCCTCAACTTCAACATATATTTATTTCAAAATTAATGCTGCAGTATTTTCGATACAACGGAGGATCGTGCTAAGCAATTTAAGGTAGTATAAGCCTTTAAGGAATAGATTGGCTGGTTGTGACTGTAGTGACTGATTTAGCCATGACCAGAGCCATTCATAAAGCTTCAATGTAGATTTGTAGATTTTTTCTAGTCTACCTATATCAATTGTAATACAGATTGCGGCTGTTTTTAGTCACAAAATCCACGAAGTGATATTGAAAATCTCATTGAAAATCATCTTCATTCTTCATATTTTTTGGCCAAAGAATCAGCACTGCCATACAACGTGGCAATGCTGCCAGCCTTTTGGGCACTTTTCCTGATGACAGCGATGCGGACGAATTTTTTGATGACCTATGATTATTTTCAACCCCTTTTTTAAATACTTGAACATATTATTTTGTTTTAAATTATGTAAATTATTATCTTGAAAAATTTATTAAAATAAAGTTTTCTTCATTCACAGACTTCAAAGTCGGTTTTACGAATCTGGACCAAGAAAATTGTTTTTCAAAGCGAAATAATCACCGCAGAGAATGGGCGAGGTTAAGATGAATATATTTTTACGAAAAACTTTGACAGAAATATCTTTGAGCGAAAAGCTCAAACAAATAAAATACCGTACCAGACTGCTTTATTCATTCGAATTCTTCAAATACCTATAAATAGATAAAAATGTCAGCATGTTCAGTACCTGATGTGAATGAACGCAAATTCCACCAAAAACATTTTCTATAGATGTCTTTGCCATTCGATAAATTCTTTAATACGATAAACGTAAAAGTTTTAAATTTTGATGTTCGATTTGAAACAATGTGAGGACTGAAATAAACTATGAATAACGCTTTTTATTCATTCAAGGATGTAATAATAATAACTACATAAGTTTATCGATACATAGTTGGGTATAATTAATTTTAGTAAGAGCTCCGAGAATCGATCTGAATTTTAAATAAGTTTACCTAATAGATGAATGAGGGCTATGTGGATAGAAATAGGCTGGCAATAAACTCGAGTCACTCGGTCAAGCCAAATTACATTAAATTAGTGACATTAAATATTTTTTCAACAATTTCACGTGTAAACTTCTAATTTCATGATGCTTGCATTAATTTCATGAAATCAAAATACTTTCGTGCCAAGCGCGATGTTTGATAATAGTAATGTCGCGCAATTAAATCCATGGAAAAATGCGACGTGAAACGTGAATGCACATTCGTACGATAATATTGTACATTCGTACGATAATATTGTACATTCGTACGATAATATTGTACATTCGGACGATAATATTGTATATTGCAAAATAAAGCTTTGATGTTGACAGAGCCATGATTTCGGTGATATTACGATAATAATTATTGCACGAAATAAGTTGCACTGTTATTGAAACTTTTTGAAAGTTTTGTGAAAATAATTTTACCACGCATGCAATTAACTTGTAATGTAAATTCGGCTTTACTTACAGCTAACAAAGAGGTCATTTATTTAAGGATTTCCAAATACTCAATTTAAATGTCATTCATGTAATGCCGAAATAACGTCCATATGATCAGTAAAAGGAAAATATGTGACTAAATTGGTATGACACCTACAGTTTGTGTAGGTATGCATATCACCCACATAGTCAGAAACCTTTGTGTGTGATAATGATACCATTATGAGTATACTATATTCTATGAAAAAAATATTTTAGCTCTAGCTGTAAATCTGTGACTGCACAAACTGCAAAAGATTTCCATGATAAATGATTTGCTTTTGTAAGTACTTTTTGTAAGTACATATTCACCTACGTTTATTCTTTTTGAAAATAGTAGGAATGGCTGATTTTATTTAAATCCGAATTGTTTTGATATTTATAGAAGACAGTAACACGGGGTCAGGAATTATGTCTCAGACCCGCAGGGCCTTTATTCATGAGCACAGCGCCTGTTGACCCAAAACGACATCAAATGGAAATGGCGTAGTTCGAATTTCAATAAACGGCTAATAATGTCACTTGGTTACAATCTGTTCTGGGTTAGTCGTACCAATTGAGGTTTGGTATGTTTGAGTTTTATACCTATTTATTTATTTATAAATTTATGTATACACAAAATAGTAGACACTTCATAATTATAATACTGCATTTTTTCGGAGTTTGGACGTTCTACATGTTTTTTTTTTTTCATTTTTATTACAAACGTCTATCTTGAGTCTTGACAACGTGCTTCATTATTTTTATTTTTCTTCAGTAGATTTATTTTCCATCTTAAGATAAAAACCATTTCTCTGAAACATTGATTCAAAGTTATGATCATGTGGAATTTATACAATAATCTTCATAAATTAAGTTTCTTTACTTAAAGCACTAGACTTAACGGGCCACGCGCTTAATATAATTTGGCTTCATTAGGTTAATTTACCTGAGTTCTACGAATATTTCTATTAAATAAATTAATTAATCTAGTTAAAGTATTTACCATTTCTTAGGTTTCTTCGCTCAAATCTTTTAGAGCTTAATTCCAAGCCTATAATAAAGCCTCTAGCGAGTTAATTTACACACAAACAGAATATGATTGACTGACTTTGATATAATGACAGCCAGTCTGGAGTATTTGAGGTAACACGTAAATGTGCTTGAAATACTTATACTTGAAAGAATTTTTCATTATTTTGCTCTTTTC
Organism: Omphaloscelis lunosa; assembly: GCA_916610215.1. Lineage (NCBI taxonomy): Eukaryota > Metazoa > Arthropoda > Insecta > Lepidoptera > Noctuidae > Omphaloscelis > Omphaloscelis lunosa. The sequence continues at coordinate 9,717,484 of OU744255.1, forward strand.
ATAATAATAATATCTAAATTGTTGAAGGCCAGTATTATGTATCACTTTAAGAGTAATATTATAAGAATGTCTGCGTATTTTCAATGAAAACTTTTAATTAATGTTCGGATTTTCCTTAATTACATATTGAATTAAATGACCTAAGGTTACGCGCTTTTTGTAAAAAGAAATAAACTTAATGTAGGAATTAATTCGTCCGTACTTTCCTTATTTTATATTCGTGTTGTAGCTAATAATTATAACAAACTCCATTTTAACCTTGTTGTTAAAAACACCAGTTATGCATAAGACCTTAAAGGATAAGGTCTTTTTAAAATCTTCAATTTACTCGTATTTTTTTATAAGATTATTTTAAAAGTTCTAGTTTATGAATTTCAAAATATTATTAGGGACCGACCAGATTTTTTTCAAAACAAATTCCCAGGCAGCACATTAATAAAGTTCCTGTGCATCTTACTCAGCGCTTGCGCAGTAAGGTTCGAATCATTGCATCAATCTCAGATGCTCGTGACGTCACCGTAACTTTCACTTCACCCTTACGTCACTTTAGAGTTATTATGACATATGCAATCTGATAACCAGAAATTGTTTTAATTGTTAATAACAGTTAGTTTTCTTTGCAATCAAAACATGTGAGTTGTGTAGAAAAAACTAAATAGGTACAACAAACCTCTGAATGTTAGACTGGCAACATTTTGAATTACGCGTAGCAACTTAATTTTTCAGTATGGCAACAGTAAACGAGTTCAGGAAGTTTTTTGGAACTAATTAGAACCTCAGTTAGGTTATAGGTACTCTTTAGGGATCGGTTTGTGTGTAATATTTATAATTCTTTATTTATTTATAATATTATTTATTAAATACTTTAAGCACATAAATGTACAGAGGCGTATTTAATGCCATAGGCATATGTTATTGGTTTAGTTACGTAAGTAAACCAATACTAAAGTCCTTTAGTAAATATAAATTTTATTAGCACAGCTTTTTTCTAAATATTTCTTGAACACAACTTTGGAGGTTGTGTAGACAAAAAATGCGTTCTCATCGTCTATGTTTAGATTTACATAGACATAAACTCGCGCTTTCCCCAGATGGGGGTAAGCAGAAACTATAGAACGAAACTCCGCTGCGCTCCTAACATATCTACTCCATTTGCATTGTTTACGTACGTACATGTTTAGTAGAATCGTTTTTTTGCATATGTATGTTAAAGTATTATTTTAACATGCCCAAATTAACTATCTACCATTTTATTTATTTCATATTCTTAGTTATTAAATTATTGATGGGAACTATTTTTTAAACTGTTATTTAAACATTCGAGAGGTTATTATGATCAGTTGAAAAAAATAATGGGCAGTTATTTTTTTTATCGACGTTTGCTAAATTTGCGCGACATTAAAACTAAAACGTATATAGTAATTAAAAAAAAAAATTAGCCGGTTATTTCGTCTTACAATGTCAGTATTCAAAATTCGTAAGCAGACTAATAATTGAATGACCAGTAAAAATGATGGAATTTCTAAACTTAAGCTACTTTAGTGATAAAAAATGTTTTTTTTTTTTTTGATAAAATATTATTTTTCACTTTGTAGTTGTGGTATCTACCCCACATAAATTCGAATACCACTACCTGCTATGTAAATAACAGTCACAGGAACTTATCACATTATCTACATACTAAATGGACAAAAATACGTATTATTGAAGCTAACTCAAAAACTATCCAAGCAAATTTAATAAAGTTTATATGGGATCACCTTGAGACCCTTTCAACCAAATAAAATAATTTTCAAAATAGGTCGATAAAAAAAAAACAAACGTACAGGTCGTGCCATTAAAGATGAGACTTGACCGCGCCTCCCGCCGCTCTTTCCCCCGCCCCGATGACGCCCCAGCGAGGACCTCATACCGCTAAAGAGACCCATAAATCGTCTACTGCGCAAGTCAAACCACGTGGTGCGTCAAGTCTCATCTTTAATGGCAAGACCTTTACGTTACGAACATATCACCTCTTCCTTTTTGAAGTCGGTTAAAAATAGGGCTTTGATGGACTTTAATAGGGTAGGCTCTGCTAATCAGATTTATTTTAAAACTATCGTTATTAACTACGTGAAAAAATATACCCAAGATATAAGATATGCTGAAAACTTTCAGGAATGTTCTTGAAAGATTTTTAATGAATGAAATGGAATATTTCATTATATTATTTATAGACAAACATGGTAGGAAGTGTAATTAATACGGATAGTATCTCTAGACACCGCAACACACAAGGGTTTGCCGATAAAAACAGCAGTACATTAGTAAGGCTGTTGCCTCATTGGTTGATGCGGTATAGTATGCTCGGTATACCGAAACGATACCGCACTGCTTTCATTTACGGACCCGTTATATTTTCTGTATAATTCGTGCAGTACCGCTTAATTCATTGAAATATAATATAAGCGCTCAGTAAGCTTTCGGTACCGAGTATACCGAACATGGTGTAAAACGCGTGACATGAGTGGGTACCGCACTGGATGTAACTACCGAGACGCGGTAAACCGAAACGAGCCCACCCTGCTCCCGCGTATACCGAGCCAATCAGGAATCGCTCATTGAAATAAAGGCGCTCGGTAAGTTTTCGGTACCGAATAAACCGAGCATGTTGATCCTGTACCGCTGACGTATCGACCAGTGTGGAAAGGGCCTAACATTTCCAAATTGAAAAACAAAGGCAGTTTTTATAACACAGCAAAATGCCTAACACACAAAAAGCAATTAGCAATTACTTAATGATGTTGTAATTAATTAAATTCTACTCATTACACTGAAAAACCACTATTATGGTTATAATATTTAGTCATTAAATTTATTGTTCAATACCTATGAGTTTCTGACAAAAATTAAAAAAAAGTCTATTTATTATTTTGTGTGGCTCGTTTATAAAGTTTAATAGTCTTTTATTGTAGTCTATGGATTTCACCGGTCTCGTTGATTAAGACATTGACGTCAGCATCATCTTCTAACATCTAACGCAAACCGTTAGGCTGACCCCACATTAGGCGTGCGCGATCCTCGGGCGTGTGAGTAGCACAGGGGCCGGGCGCGCGCCGCGAGTGCGCTGCGTGAGCGTCGCGTTTTGCTGCCCTGCGGCGTGTATGGAGAGTGCCCGCGTCGCTCACACGCCCGAGAAACGCGCACGCCTAATGTGGGGGAGGCCTTACTATCTAGCATCTACAGTTAGAAATTATATCTTCTAACAGTTTTGCAATAAATGGCTACGGTTGTAGGTATTAATATATTACCAGCCTGTAACTTTGATTTATTCCACCTACATAACAGTGCAATGGCTTCTTCATATAGGTATATTGCATATCCTTACTACGTATATGTATAATCTAAGTCAAAGTCAAATCATTTATTTCATATAGGCCCATGTATGGCACTTTTGAACGTCAAAATTTACTAAATAATATAATTGATTCTAGTCGCCCCTTCCAAAAGGTAGTTTTCGTATGGAGAAGAATAGGCAAGAAACTCCACCGTTACTCTTTTAAAATGTTTTACAATAGTTTGTATAAGTACGTACATTAGTTAAATAATTATATGTGAAGATGATGCACCTAGAATAAAATTACTATACCACAATAGGTAAAAGGAATTAAAAATGAAGTAACGACAGATAATTTAATTATGTGATAGATACATGGTGCTCACATATTTACAAACATTGTAAAAGTAGACGATTTTCCTAATTTTATTAAAATTAATAAGTCAGTGTGTGAGGAAGTAATGACACAGAATGTAAAATCAATGTCATATAACACAAAATTATAAATTTTACAATTAAATTAGCAACCTGTTTGATTTTGTCTTGATTCTAAATTGTCCTATGGAGCACGACCATCATGTTTCCAAGCACTCTTATCTTGGATATAATCCTACTTATTATATTATAAACGCGAATGTTTGTGAGGATGGATGGATGTTTGGTACTCTTTCACGCAAAAACTACTGAACAGATTTGGGTGAAATTTGGAACACATATAGTTTATAATCTGAATTGATACAAAGAATACTTTTTATCCCGATATTAATACGGTTTAGAGACTTATCTGGGTGAAACCGCGTGGCGCTGCTAGTAATTTAATATTATGAATGCGAAAATGAGTTTTTTTTATATAGTTTATAATCTGAATTGATACAAAGAATACTTTTTATCCCGATATTAATACGGTTTAGAGACTTATCTGGGTGAAACCGCGTGGCGCTGCTAGTAATTTAATATTATGAATGCGAAAATGAGTTTTTTTTATTCGTTTGTTACGCTTTCATGCTAAAACGGCTAAACGGATTTGGTTGGAATTTGGCACATGGGTAGAACATTGCCAGGGTTAGGAGAAATAATACTTTTTATCCCAATATTCCCACGGGATCGAGACTTGCGGGTGAAACCGCGGGACACAGCTAATAGGTAAATAAAATAAAAAAAATCTGAGATTTAAGTCACTTATGCCCGTTTTCACCTTCATTAAGTGACACTTAAATGATTCCCTAAATAAAATTGCACTGTTGGTTTATTAACGCTAGGCTAAGCGCTGAGAGTTGAAAATCCAACAATGCAATTATATTTAGGGATTCATTTACGTGTCACTTAGTTGTCCGTGATAACGGGCATTAGGTACCTATCTGTAATTTTATAACTAATGTATATTTCAAAAGTATCTGACGAAAGTGTAAACAAGTCTTGTTGAGGTGAAATTGTTTCCCAATCACTAATTTAAAGGAATTAATGACATATTCGTTTATTCTAAGGTTTCAACGTTATCACAGATTAGTACAGATGGGTAACTCCGCAAAATAAAAAGCGACTCTTGCTACGACACAATCAAGTGTAATTCAGGTCGCATAGCGCTAATTACCTACAGTTATATTCACCTAGAAGTTGCCTCTCTTTCTATCGCGTAACTCTTATATCTTCTGTCTACTTTACGCCCACTGAATTTAACAAGTCGAGCCCGCCGCGTACCTTCTTGTAGCTTCATATCTAAAATGCGGAGTGACCTATCTGTATTTATTTGTGACGTTATCAAAAAAATATTCTCTAAATAACATGATTAAATTGTAATTGACAAATCATCGGAGAAAGTTGAATATTAACCTCAATTGTCTAATGAAAAACATCATTATTCTCATTTCAAATTAGAATTTGTAAGTTTAAGTACAAATTGGCATCCATAGGTACATTTTCTGTACCATGTTTACATTTTGATCACGATACTTTTGAAAAAGGTATACCAGAGAATAAACAGCTAAATTAAATGGAAGAGAATTTACCTAAATTGGCTGAACATTTTAGGATTCATGATTATTAGATATTGGCATTAGATTCCTGTGGTTCCCATCATAGATCCTTATCCAATATTGATATTACTAGATATTATCTAGGTAATATTGTAATCAGTACGCTATCGCTAGGCTGACGTATTATTATTTCATGTATTTTATTAATTAGGACATACGTGGCTGCCATTCCTGTTGATAATTATAATAACTTAGATGTTACACGATAATCTTAAATTAATTCCTAAAACAACTAATTAGGTGCGTCGGGAATCGCAAGGCGATTTCCGGCCACCGTAGGCGCGGGCTTGCAGACGGTGAGCAATGGGTGGCTCACCGTCCGATAAGGACCAGGCCTGGGTTGACGGCGCGTTGTGTTCCACGCGCGCCTCAAAGAGATGTCAGCAGATTTGAAGGGGTCCACTAGGGCCGATGCCTGCCGGGGTTGCGAAGAAAACCGAAAGGGAGATCGTGGTCCCTGGCAACAGGGCAACCGAAGGAACACGGGTAGGTTTTAGTCAGTAAGAGTCTGACACGCCCTCCCGCTCCGCCCAGAGCGGGAGAAGTTATTTGATAATTTCCCACACTCAAAAAAAAAAAAAGGCAACTAATTAGGTATAAATTATTAGCTTACCAACTTGAATGATAAATAGGAAAAGGAGACTTATGATGAACAGAATCTTCTATACTCGATTTGAAATAAGATAAGACATTTAAACAAACCTTTTTTACGGTCCGTTCAAACGATTCTGTCTTTTGTACCGTAGGCATAAGGATGGCATTAAAAGCAAAAGCAAAAAATGATAGCTGCAGCTGCCATTTGTCATGCCACCAACGCAATAGAAGTCAAAATCGGTTGAACGGACTGTATAAAAGGTTTGCTTAAATGTTTAATCTTATTTCAAATGGAGTATAGTTATTGCCAAGATTCGGTCTTCCTCTTACCATGCCGATGGCAATCTAAAAAGAGTCGGCCATAATTTGCCTATTAGTTTGGCACCTTCAGTAAGGTCCAGTTTCGTCGTGATATTGAAATCCAAAACCGATTTTATTCCGAAATGCATATGGAATTGCACAAACCTTGAACATAGATGACGTGTCCGCAGAAAACTATAAGTAAAACCTGCGTGTTTAAAGAGCACGTTTCCACCTTCAAAATCTATTCCAAGAAGAGGAAACCGCGTTAGAAAATGTACAGTTTACAAACAAGTATACTAACAAAATAATATTGGCTCTCTGTTTTTGAGGTTTTAATTAATTATTCTGGTAAACAAACAACCTGAAAAATAATTATTCATTTCTAGATTCCATCGGTACCTACTACCTACCAACGTTATCCATAGTGATTGAATTGGCTGTACCAATTACCGTGCTTTTCTTTGAAGAGCTATATATACTGCAATAATAAGGGGTTGTTTTTTTTTGTAACTCTCTATGTATTCGTTTCGGTTTACATGGTGTTAATTTAGTATGAAAGAATTTAAATCCAGGTTGAATTTTTATCAAAATATTTCATAACAAAGGAACATCAACGATTAATTTTATTTATTAGGACAAATGGGACCCAAGTAATGAAACCAATTTGAATTCAGATTATATTTCGTAGCCTTTACAGCAATAGTTTTAAAGATCGATGTTCTTTAAACTAGTGTATACGTATATATTATCGTATTATTTTTTTTTTTTTTACTTGGTTCATTGTGTAAATTTAAAATTGTATTTAATTAAATATAATTTGAAAATTGTTATAGGTTATAGGTTGAATATTTTAAATCTTTTGCATGCCTACGTGGTAAAATATCGCTGAACTCTAATTTTTTTTTTGTCATACTTTGCTGTTACCCATATTTGCAAAATTAAATTATCTTTATCGTTATATTTATCTTCAAAAGCAGTTATTACTTATAAACATAGATAAACACAATATTAGAATCTCTAAATTTGAATAATCTACTTAGATAAATAATCCTTCAATATAGAACTACAAACTTTAGACGGCTCAAAGTAGTTTATCCTTCATTTCCAGCACAAAAATCTGCGATAAACAACCAACTTTTTCTTTCATAATATTTTGTATAACAAAAATATATTTTTAGGATACCATAACGGAACTTCCAGCGACTCTTGCGCTCGCCTCAGTGCGTTACAACAATGAACTTGACCTAATGTTTTGTAGAACAACAACTATGTTACAACTGCGGCTGCGGCCGTAGTTACATCACAACGGAGCTCCGGCTTTCGACTGCTATTATGATAACTTAATGGTTAAAAAATATGATCGCTACTGTGTAATTTAGGTCAATAGGAAAGTGACGAGATTATCTCTGTCTTTCTCTCGCGTCGTTATCGTCGAAGGTATGTAAGGGTGCTTGCATAAAGAAGCGGATTTTCGGGCCAGACTCCCGGTATAACTAGCTGCAAGTATGATCTTCGCAATTGGGCGCATAAGTTAACACGGTACTATTTTACCCGCACCGATCGGTACTGACTTGTATTTACCGGGAACCCGTTTCTTTATGCAAGCACCCTAATGTCTAATTCTAGTTCATCCATTGCCGTCATGCTGTCAATTACGAGACATCCGTCATTCTTAAATTCTATGCCTAGATATTAAAACTCTGATGTGACTCAGTGTAAGACACAGTACGGCCAATATGTAATCAAAGGTCAGCTATAAATTACTAGCTTTTGTCCGCGTGGGGAACGGAAATTATCCCACAGGAACGTGCTATCAGGATAAAAGTATCCAATATCCTAACCCAGGTCATGGTCTCCTCAGGAGGAGACGCCCAGGGCGTCGGGAATCGCGAGGCGATTTCCGGCCACCGTAGGCGCGGGCTTGCGGACGGTGAGCAATGGGTGGCTCACCGTCCGATAAGGACCAGGCTCGGGTCGACGGCGCGTTGTGTTCCACGCGCGCCTCAAAGAGATGTCAGCAGATTCGAAGGGGTCCACTAGGGCCGATGCCTGCCGGGGTTGCGAAGAAAACCGAAAGGGAGATCGTGGCCCCCGGTAACAGGGAGCCGAAGGAACACGGGTGGGTTGTAGCCAGTAAGAGTCTGACACGCCCTCCCGCTCCGCCCAGAGCGGGAGAAGTTATTTGATGATTTCCCACTATCAAAAAAAAAAAAAAAAAGGTCATGTTCTCCTCATTTGTCAAATTTTATCCAAACCCGTTCAGCCCTTTTAGCTTGAAAGCATAACAAACAAATTCACTTTCACATTTATAATATTAGTTATTTAGAATTTTAAGAACTTAATTATGAGTTTTAATGCAGTCACAGGCAATAAAATTTATCCGGTTTGTTGTTTTTTTCCGATTTTGAAGGCAATTTGTTCACTCAAGGATACCAAAATATTCTGAACTATTTGACGTCGAATGGCGTCACCGTTCATTGACCTCACTTTTGAGTAGTGTTCTCGACAATATCAAAGTAATATTAAAACGTTTGATCCGTTAATGTAAATATTAAACTTAATCAAAAAACAGACTCGAGCTTTGAAGACACAGAAATTAAATTAAAAATTATTTCAATTTATTTAATTTTTGACAACCCAGTGGTTTGTTTTTCTTCTTTCTTAGACACAAAGAGTTATGTAAATGAATTTTTTAAAACATTTACCACCAACCCTGATGTATGAAAGTAAACAAAGCAAAAGGAGTAGGTATGTAAGGATCGCAGCAGGTAGCGTTCTGTAGTTTCTGCTTACCCTTATGGGAAGAAGACATGAATTTATGTATGTATGTAACCATCGACGTCTAGCCATATATTTAATGCAACTTAAAAACAAATTGAGAGTATTTTATTTGCATTAATTCTAAAAAAAAAATCTAATTCAATTTTTTAAACTAAATTTTTTGTAAGATAATTTTGTCACTTTTTGCTGCATATACTTGCTAATTGTAACATAAATGGAAGAAATCACTGTCTCCTGAAATACAGGTACTCTAACCTAGATCTGGAGCCAGGGTCACAAATATTTCTGTAACCTTTTTACGGCAATAAATAATGTATTTATTTATATTATGCTACTTGCAATCACAATACGTATTGTCCTAGATCGTCTGTATCTAATTGCAAGGAATGTCCAGAAAGTTAAAACATTACCTAAACGCCATGCGAGACGGACAGACATGCACCAATTTGTGCAGCGATTAGTAATTAGTTTTGTGGCAACCCGCCTTAACGAGAATGCGACCACTTGATGGCAATGTATGTTAACTTGCGATTATACACTGACGAGCAATATAAAAAACCGACCAAGCGTGAGTTGGACTTGCGTACGAAGGGTTCCGTACCTTTATCTATAAAAACGAAAAAAAAAATTACGTTTGTTGTATGAGAGCCCCCTTTTGAATATTAAATTAAATTTTATTCTGTTTTTTGGTATTTGTTGTTATAGCGGCAACAGAAATACATCATCTGTGAAAATTTTAACTGTATAACTATCACGGTTCATGAGATTACGGCCTGGTGACAGATGGACGGACAGCGGAGTCTTAGTAATACGGTCCCGTTGCACCCTTTTGGTATGGAACCCGAAGAAGTCACTAAGTACTTATAATGATATATTTCCGAAACCACGCAAGATATCTTGAAGTAAAAGCAACATTCAGTTGTATTTAATAACGCATATAAACACCTATAAAACTGTTTTCAAGATTTTTTTTTACTTCATGTTTTTTTTGGCACTTTGCAAGTGGCTTTTTTATATTGCTAGTCAGTGTATTAATTAACGTTTTTGGGGTTACTAACAGGTATAATTTATAGTAATTTCTAAGTACATATTTCGCAAAGTATTTTGCGTGGTAAAACCATTTTAAAATAATGAGGCAATACAGTCTGAAATTTAAGCTGTTTCAATCAAAATTATTATATTTTATTACCTACCGATAAAGTATTGCGTAAAAGTATTAATTGTTATTATTTTGATTAATTATTATTTTTTAATAACAACACATACATAACATCGCTGCCCCTGCGAATAAAATGGTAATGTGCTACTACGATAGTTTTAAGGTTATTGCATATTCGATTTTAAGAGGTCCGATTACACTCTGTCAATTTATTTCATTCATTTCTTACGGTTATTTCAGAAGTTAAAAGATTTTAAGGTGTAATGTAAAAAATCTTTTTTTTTTATATGTGAACAATTCCGCTACGTATATTAGTTAATAAGATTTTCCCAAAAAACAGTTTTTTTTTATATTTTCCTGTAAAATTTGGTTTTTACGATTACCATTTTATTCGCCGGGGACAGCGACATAACAACATACCTGGTAATTTTTAATAGTTAATAGTTTTTACATTTTCGTAATAAATCTATAATAAAAAATATTGCAATAGCTCTCGGTTTTGAAATCATGATGAGACAAGAGGAAAATTTGTTAAACCTAGATCCACATCGGAATCATTTTTGTTCATAAAGCTGCAACCACACTGCGGTCGAACGAACGGCGGCCTGTCGATACTGATCCCCTCAAAATATATTCGGTATTCAATATCAATTAATGAACGGCCGACCATTGACCAATATGAACAATCGTTACGTGTGAATTCTACACCATTGCTCGACCTTCAATGAAAACGATGTCGATAGACCGTCATCCAGCTGCCATGTACCACATAGAATCGTCCTGTGGGGCTAGCACGAAGGGGCGGAGACGTAAAATTGAAAATGTTCGTTTTGCGCATAATATTAACTCGGTTTTAAGGCTTAATGCATTTATATGGGTGCATAACTTAGTTAAAGACTTTATTCATATCTATGGGTAATACGATGTTTGCCTGTTGCCAAAATTTAAACTAAAATGTTATAGGATGTTTTTTGTTGTATAGGATAGTAATTTTGTACTTTCGATTCAAAATTCGTTCGAATTGGCGTTCAATGCGCTAGATCGACGACGCGATCGAGCGCAGTCTGTTTACACCTTAACATGTCCGTTGCGTGCGTGATACCAAAGTTAATGATAATTTAATCGCTTGTTGGATGCGAAATATTCGTATTGTTGCAACAATGTAAACCTGCTTTAACATTCGACTAGTTACCACGAGCAAAAATATGCATACACTTAGCAAAATTCAAAATGATTTTCTCGTGGAATAACGATTACAACTTGACATAAGCCCTATGTTATGTGAGACTGTGGGTTCCAGAATATATTCCTAAAAATATACAATTACAATCAACACAGTAGGAGAAAATAACTCTTAAAAGTTGATCATATTAGTGCTCGTGAGTTTCTTTAAACATGATTATTTCAACTTTTAAAATCTTTGCTAAATCAAAAACTTGTCCTTGCTTGTATATTGGTAAACATTATGGTGTTACACATAGAATGTTGTATTTAGAACGTAAAGAAAAGAAATTTTTTATTTTTCTTTTAGCAAGTAACATTAATTAATTTTTAAATATAAAAGAAGTGTACAACTATACGATGCATTGTGAAGGCGTAAAGCGGCGCTTCAGCACCTTTTTCCATATAGTAAGTTTTTTTTTTTTTTGAGAAAACTGTTTTTTTCAAAACGCAGCTCTAAGTACAACTTTAGGGCATTTAAAAAACTTTTAACAATTTTTTTTATTTTTTATTTTAGATACTAGATGCTGTTTTGGAAAACGGCTTGTAGTTACTGGCTTTAGTATATTTACCGCCTGTTCGTGCCATGTTAGCTTAAGTTTTAGTTTTAAAAAATTTAACATAAAGCTCATTTAATTTTAATGTTTGCCTTATATGTTTAAGTACAATGATAATCTCATTGGAATACTTAAATGTTTATAAGTATAAACGGCTAAATAATAACTAGTGAACAAAGACAACCTATCACTAATGCTATATATGTATATTATTGTATATGCATCCATCGGATTGTGACCATTCGCTTTAAAGAATACAAATCAGCCTTTTGTTCTAGCTTTACATCTTGCCATAATAATGGTTTACGTGACCAACAAGTGGAAAGAAATAATTAAATTACTTTATAATTATAATTGCATACTTTAGTTTTTCCTTGAAACGTTTCGCAGACTGGATTTTATCTAGATGTTATTATGGCATTTCTGATTCAAATTATTTTACATGCTGTGCTTAATTCTGATTTTTTTACGGAAAACCGCTTGTTATAAAAAATATTTCGATTAAATAATAGGCGGAACTCTCTTTTTAATAATATAAAGACCTTATTAAACGCGATGCACAGCGACCACGCTCTAATAAAAAGATAACAGTGACAAAGTTGAACGTAAGCACACAATACATTTTCGTTCATACAGTAATTAAAAATGTTATTACACTAATAATTAACTAAGAAAAACTTACTTCGTGAAAAAGGACACTCCACAGAAAATTCAATTCACAAAATAATTTAAAAAATACTTTGAAATTCGAGCGTAAAACGGTTCGGTTCGTGAACGTCGCGTGCGCCGGCAGAGGCTTTGCTAATCAAACTATCGACCTGTACACTGTTGAACACAGCTTGGCTTTGCCATTCTCCTGGTCACCGCCGTTCAGCAACCGGTCCGTTAGACCTCATTTACACCGACAATCTATTAAAGAATCCAGTTTAACTGCCCTTACATTCACAAAACAACAAAAAATGTATTAAAAATAGCAGCTCCTTTTAATATTCATGAATGTTTTAAAGTACAATTCACGTCGAACAATGACAATGAAGTAGGATATTTATTCATAAGGTAAGCATTAAAATTGAGCGTAAAATATTTTATCTAAGTAACTTGGACATGAAATATTAATAATATGTTGATAGCGTTGATTAAGCTTTTAATGGATGCTTTATATTACTTCGGTAAGCTTTTTTTGGTGTTCTCAACTTCTCAGTATAATATAGGTATTTGGATTTTAGCAACGATCATGTAATGTTTTGTTTTGAATGTTGGATTAGTTTTTAAAAGTAAGTAAGTTGTAAGTTTTTACCAACTGTTTTTTATAACTTAATTTTAGAATATCACCCAGCGAAACCTTTGCTTACTTGAATAATTATTACAATAATAATATAATAAATGTTTTTTTTTGTGTGAAATAAAGTGTCTTAATCCGTACAGCATCTCTTACAACTCACACTGGGCGGCGTGGTGGATTATAATAATTATATTTTATTTTATTTTTTTATTTAAATGTCTTAATCCGTACAGCATATCTTACAACTCACACTGGGTGGCGTGTTGGATTATAATAATTATATATATTATTTTGGGTGAAATAAAGTGTCTTAAGCCGTACAGCATATCTTACAACTCGCACTGGGTAGCGTGGTGGAGTATGGCTCAATCACTCTCATGGAGAAGAGACCTATGTCCCAGCAGTGGGAACGTTATAGGCTGTTTATGCTATAATACTTTATTTTGTAAAATGTCAGCTGTATAAAAAAGGCAAATGATCTTATCTTGAAAACTTATCGGATAATAAATCCTTGCCTTGTAATGAAGCCACAATGATTTACAAAAATAGAACGCTATTAATGCATTTTAATCTTGCTTGCAGTCTCGTCAAATAAAAATGACCCCCACAAAGGATGGGTCTACTTTTAACTACCGTAACCTGTACTTTTCACGCTCTCTTTTTATTCCAAAGCGCTTTCATATTGCACCTCTGTAAATAAAAAATGGAAATTCATGGAAGTCCGCTTTCATTATACCAGCGGACGCGCTAGAAACAATTTTTAAAGTCCCAGGAATATTCACACGGGGCTTCTTTGTTCTATTAAAATACAAAAAAATAATAATTACAAGCTGCGGTTCTATAATTTAATTCAATGTACCTAGAAGAATATCTTCCTCTGGTTACATTATATTAAAAGTACCTGAGCGATCGAGCTCTGTTCTGGTGAAAATAGAGAATGCTCATTTCATAGTAAAGTTCATACTAATCCATGTATAGTACTTATTTATTCCATGCTGCCATGATAGTAAGCACTTACTAATTCCATGCTGCCTGTTCCTGTCATTATTCTATCATTATTCTAATGCCATTATTCTAATGTCAATATTCTCATGTCATTATTCATTATCTTGTTCTAAGCTTTGGGCGACCGAGCTCTGCTCGGGTGATAATACGGATAACGAATTTTTCCAGATATGAGACCTGGCTAGACGGATGTTTCGCCCCCGTAAACCCTAGATTGCAACTTTCATTAAAATCGTTAGAGCCGATTTCGAGGACGTGTGTACAAATATATATAATTATATATATATGACGGAGAGGGTGTCTCTTTCGTAATTATCAGCCATATTTTAACTACTGTGGGCTACTGGTAGTGTTAGTTATTGCGCAATAGAAAAACCATTTGCAGTTCAGATCGCATTATAATTTAATATCAAATTAATCACACTAGCAATTCACACACTGTAGGTATACGACACGACTATACGGAACGCGCGACAGTTTCTAAACGTCTTCACGGCTTGACCGCCATCCATGAATTTCGCTAACTTCAGCCGATCCGAGCGTTATGTTGTAGACTCTGGTGAACGCCGCTAAGCAGCGCTGGCGTCCCAATTAGACAACTAAGTAACGTATTTACGACTTGTATAAATATATATACAAGTATTACTCGTACAGGATAATATTCTTCCTATCGAAATCCATGTCTTATTTTTTACTAGCTTTTGCCCGTGGCCTCGCCCACGTGGATGTCGGAATATCGTTGGTTTAAAGGTAAAACTCATTGTTGGTAAAAATCAGTTTTTCATTTTCGTTACTAATTCGGCATAATCTTTCATAGGAAAACTCATTAACTGTACTGATTACTAATTTTTTCTAACTCGATAACTCCAAAAGTTTAGTCATCAGTACAGTTAATGAGCTTTTCCTATTAGTGGCGAAAATGAAAAAGTGATTTTTACCAAAAATGTCATTTAGTGAGTTTTATCTTTAAACCAACGATATATCCCACGGAAAAGTGACCCATACTGGGATTACATACCTAAAAGCCGAGGAAAAGGTCATTGACTCCTACCGCTGTGCCCGCGTTGCCGTCAATCAAAATTATTTTGTTACGCGTAATTTTGTATCTGTGATATCTTTTAAACCATTCATTTAAATGAAATGATGTTAAGGGGCATTTTAATCTAAATTAAATACTCAATTTAAGTAATAAAGTTAATTGGATAAGGATTAATATAATACTGGTCAAAATAGCTTCGAAAATAACAATGAAATTTTTATCAAATTCTGAAAGATAAAAATAGTTTTTGTGGGTCATCCTTAGAAGATAGATGTATACTATTGTGGAATTTTTTGTTGAACTTTTTTAAGGTGAATAATACTGTAGAACATACATTTTATGCAACATTTACGAATTCCGCGGCGTACGCCAATAAAGCTCCCAGTCGGCATGATCTTTTCCGACATCTTCAACAATAATCGTCAAATTCCAGCCAATTTACACAAAACCTTAATTAATTATAGATTTAAACTTTTCGCATGAATCACTCCATCCATTGGTGAAAACCGTTTGAAAATCCGTTCAGTACTTTTTGAGTTTATCGCATTCAAACAGACAGACGGACACGGCGGGGGACTTTTAATATGTAAGGTTATGGATTTTTATTTGTCATTTAAGGTGTACAATAAAAAGTATTCTCGCTACCTACTTACGTATGATTATAATCACACAATGAAGCTAATTCGCCCAATGATTGCTAATTAAACTAATTAAGGTATATTGTAGTACAGTTTTCACATATAGAAACTCATTAGCATTTTTATAACTGGCTGCAATAAAATATTAACATCAATCTTGAAAGACCCATAAAATATGCAATATAAAACTGTATCTTCGATCTGCGACGGCATGATTGAGGTTAACATATGAACTGTATCTTCAATCTACGACGCCGTGTTTAAGATTAAACCTGTTTTAATTTCCTGCAATCTACTGTTACGCTTCAGTGTAAACGATGCCATCGGAATATTTTGCAACCAATTTGCGTAAATGAATTAAAAGAAATATCGTAGTGGAATTTCCTTGTTCTATTTTATTAGAAATAATATAGTATAAAGTTCAGTGTCATGATGAGTAATGTTACTTAACTTTACGTCTTGTTTCCTCGAAGGGTTGGGCAGAGGAGCACATAGAGTACTACCATATTTCGCCAGTTATGTTTAAGTCCCATGTAATAGGTGGCGAACCTGTTGCCATCAACCGGGCACATATCCAGACTCTGGGCTGCTACTGAAAAGTTCCAGATGTAAAAACCCAATAACACTGCCCGACCCGGGAATCGAACCCAGGACTTTATGCTCAGCAGTACATATTTGATTTTAGAGAACAAAATCTATATCGTAGTCATAAATCTCGAAAGCTTACATTTTCCATTTGCATTTCCAGCCTATCACGCCACCACAATAATAATTAGTAGGCAATTGGTATGCCATTTAAGGGCTCTAAGGTAATAGTAAAATTAATTGAATTGCAAATTCACTTTGGTTCAATTAAATTAATAAATAATTGCCGTTCTTGTTAAAAATTGATTATGACTAAATCATATCTTATATACCCATGATATGACGTCATGATAGAGTGGTTATTAAATTATTTCAAGCTTTTATGTCAATAAAGAGCCATATATATATATATATATATATATGTGTACATGCCCCCAATAGAGCTATATGTATAGCGAACCAGACACTATCAGTAATAATGACACTACATTCAAGTAATGTCATTACTCTCATTATCTGAATATTTGAATAGTTTTATGTCAATATTGGAAGGAATGACAGTAATATTGATTTCATTATTTATCCTCCAAACAATTCTTCGCAAACACGGCCAACTTACCTTTGATCCTAAATGCTGTATAACACGCCAATAGAATAGGGTTTATAACACTGAGTCTCGTAGAACTGTAGCTTCAAGTTGTCGTTACAAACACAAAGGTTCAAGAATGTACAAAAAATTAAACAAAAGCTTACAACTCCACCAAGAGTTAATGCTAAATAAAACTTGACTCCTGGTTAAAATCACAAAATTATAATAAAACAGAGAAACTCGTGGAAGTGTAAAATACTCATCACTCCCTCACACACCCCAACAAAACCACACACAACACACTTGCCACAAAAACCGCAAACACCCCTCGCACACCTCATTAACAATCACCCACACACACTCATTCACCCTACACTTACCACATTAATTTAACGTCAAAATAAATCCCAAATCAAATGTCAGGTACTGTTTATTTTATCTTTTTTTTGTTTTTTTTTTTTTTAATCTTTATTAATAACAGGGGGTTTTTGTCCATACGGATATGCCAACCCCATGTTTTTATTATTAACTAACTAAATCTGAATTAACTTAATTAATTTAATTACCTATTAACCGCTTTTTGCATAGTATATATTAATACTTTTGCAGCTATCATCGTTTTACTTGTACTTTTACTACTGATAGTGTCTGGTCCGCTTTTGGTTTGAGAGTCACTTAAATAAATAAATAGAGCTGCGTGATTTGGTTCCCAAATTGATGTAAACGCTACTCCTATATATGTATTTAAATTTTAAAACAGATTAGGTCGTTCCTAAAGAGGATAAATGAACAAAAATACCCTGTGTAAATAAAAATGAATCAAAATTCCCATTTCGAAATGACGACAGTTAAAAAAACCAACAAAAATTTGTTCAAACACTGACATGTTTTCGGAAAATACTTTTATACTTTGAAAGACTTTTATAATCTATAAATATAATAAAATAGTAATGAAATCAAAACTGTAGGTACGTACATTGAATTGTTTTTTAAATTAATTGCTACGAGGTGTGGGAACGTGTCTGATGCTTAATGTATAGTTTTAGAATTTTTATCCGTTTGTTTGTTTGTCTGGATGTATGTTCCGAATTGGCGCAAAAACGGCTGAACGGAATGGGATGAAATTTGGCACACAGTTTGTTTATAACCTGGTTAGGGTAGTTTTAATCCCGGTAGTACGTTCCCGCGGGATATTTCCCGACATCCACGCGGGCGTCTCCCCGGGCAAAAGCTAGTCTGTTATAACTGAATGCAAAGAGGAAGTTTTAGGTAAATTATTTACAAAATAAACATAAAATCTTCAGAATATGGAAAACAACATGCCCTTAAACACACTAATTGAAAGAAAATCTTTTGTTGCCTTCGTCATAATAGCCATTTACAAAGCTTTTATGGCTCCTTAATGTTCAACCGAACAACGGAACAAAAACACTCTTAATATGGCCCATTAAACATTATGGGACCATTGAATCAAACACGTTAAAGAAAAGAAGCACAAAAAATATCTGTTAAGAAAAATATGGTGCAAATCTAATATATTGACCTCAATGCTTCATCTAATTAATGCACGTTAAAAAAAAACTGCCTTTTGTACCTGTCTCACCACCGGCAAACTAGCTATCAATGTTTTTTTTCGCTTAAAAGATTATGGGTCCCGTGTAAGTAAAAGAGATACATATATTAATAGTTGATCGCTGACTGTTCTCACTGCCGGCGAGTACCTACTCGTTTGTCGCAGAGAGAAGAGCAATCAAAGAGAATACTCGTTCCGCAACGCTCGCTTGGGGGGGAAGAACACTCGCTGAGAGCTCATTCTTGGTTCATACGCATACCAGCGAGTAATCGTTACAGGCCGACCGCTTAACTGAGTCCGTTCCTGAGGTAGCTGCGCGGTGCAGGAGGGTTGTGGTGTCATGATGCGAGAGCTCAGTGATTCCTCAATTTGTGACAACTGTCACCCCTCCGGCACCACGCACGGACTTAGTTAAAAGCGATCGGTCGGCCTATAGCGATAACTCGCTGCGCGCTGGTATGCGTATAAACAAATTGAGGAATCACTGAGCTCTCGCATCATGACACCACAACCCCAGGAGGGTTGTGGTGTCATGATGCGAGAGCTCAGTGATTCCTCAATTTGTGACAACTGTCACCCCTCCGGCACCACGCACGGACTTAGTTAAAAGCGATCGGTCGGCCTATAGCGATAACTCGCTGCGCGCTGGTATGCGTATGAACCAAGAGTGAGTCTCTCAGCGAATGTCGAGTGCCGTTGCACGCTCGCTGCTCGTCAACTCATTTTTAGTTGCTATCTCAAATCGCATCTCATTAATGGCTGGCTGTGGGACAGGTAAAGAACCACCGAATAAACTAACAACTGTAGAGGGTACAGCAATTTATTACGTACCTGATTATTGGGAATACATATCTAGATAGTAATTTGTTATAAATCCTGGATACAACACTTAAATAGTATCAGTCAGCAAAAAGGTATATGGTATAAAAGCATACAAGGCGAGCCTCTTCGTGTGCCTTGTTTCGATGTCAACCAACTTAGTAGGAATTACATTAAATTAATTTTAAGACTTCGCTCTGGACACTATCCATCAGAGAAGTTTGCATTCCTTATGAAAAAAACGGATTCACCAAATTGCAGAGAATGTAATCAGATTGAGGACGTGCAGCATTTGCTGATGGATTGTGTCTGCAACAGGCGCGAGAGAGAGTCACTTTTGAGAGAATTAGACTTGAATAGGCTAAACGTGGGATTAATACAATCAATTTTATCCCAACCAACTTCAGAAGGTGCCAAAATATGTGTTAAAATAAGTGATGATGTTACAATGGTAAAAGGCACGATGGGGTTGACATATCTATTTAGATAAAAACCCCAAAACAAATAAAGAAAAAATAACATCGAATAAAGCTGGATAATTATCAGTTTATAAAATAAAACAGCCAAGTGCATGTCACACCAATCACAAAGAAGGGTTCCGTAGTTGGGATTTATTTAACCCAAAAACAAACTACTTTTAGTTATTTATTATTATTTGTTTATTTAAATGTAAGCAGAATTACAAATAATTATAAAATATTAATTAATATAACAATTATTATAAACATGACAACGATTCTATCAAACCTTTTCAAAAACATGTTCTCCCATACATCGATACACGTCACGGTCAATTCTTTAAATGCAAATGTAAGTTAGTAATCACAGAAAAAAATAATTCAGTGATAAAACTATAAATTAATAATTTTCAGATTTTTCCTTTACTTGTGCTGTGAAACCTTGCTTCCTGCAAAATTTCACGATTGCAGGTAAACGGGAAGTACCCTGTAGGTTTTGATTTATTTGCGAGAATCAAAATATGTCACATAAATGGCCGTATTTTTTTATTGCGTTGACTTAGAAGCTTGATTTACGTATTTTCTATTAATTTCAACTTGACACCTCCGCGCGTTCCTCAAAAAATGAGTCTTGACAGACTGATGGACGGACATCGAAGGGATCCTGTAAGGGTTTTGTTTTTTTTTTCCTTTGGTGGTACGGAACCCTAAAAACGGCACAAGTGATTATTTGAGTGCACACCGCACATAAATAATAGATAGAGACGTCACTTCTAAAAAAAACTCGGGGACTGTCTTATTCCTGAGTCAACAAGACCTGGACAATGAACGTATTAAAGATATAATCACCCTTTCAAGCAAGACATAGGAGATGTTATGGAAACCAGAACAATAGGACTTCAGTCTTCGATACTTATTACCTCTTGGACTACTAGGAACGAGAAGGTTCTAGCCAATCGAGACAAAGAGTCGTTAGCAATAACGTCAGTATAAAAAGATCCGTTCACAGGTGCGGTGGTGGTATCTACTTAGTACTCGTCGATATAACTAGAAGATAAAGTTATAAATATAACATATAAATATAAAAAAGCGATTTGTGAAATAGAATTAATTAAATTATTTTTAAAACTTAATCAGTTTGAAATATTTTGACTGGCGCCCAAAGTGGGGCCCAGCTAAAACGTGAAAGTATTATAAAGTTCAAGGACTTTTAAGGCGAAAACCTCCAAGTTCGCTAAAAAACTTCGCGTGACTTTTAAATCTTAGAATACTGGGAAACCTACCTCTCTCTCCGTGCTGTCATCAGCAGCATTCTGTAAGTAACAAGTAACATTATCCTACCCAAAATTCCACACCTTAGATGCCCGAAATTTGTATATAAGTCTATGCCTAGTGTAAGTAAACACACCGACCCATTTCCTAATAATAATATGGAGAGTAAGCAGGGCTACGTACCGCTAAGTGTATCTAGTTCATCACAGGTTCCATTGTCACAGCCGTTGATATCATCAGCGCAATTCACAATCGATCCAAACAAATTGATTAATTTTGTCCCCACATATAATGGCGACCCCTTTACAATTTATAATTAAATTAATAATGCTAAGCAATGGCCACAAGCCATAGGATGCAATATGCCTCAAACCATAATGTTATTATTATCTAGACTTGAGGGAAGGGCTGCAATAATAATTTCAACGATAGCCCATGCTTTTAATTGGAATTATATAGAGACCACTCTAAGAACTGAATGCGCAGACAATAGAGAACTGAATACTTTACTTGTAGAATTAGCTAATGTTAAAAGAAAAACTACTTATGAGGATTTAATATTTAAATTAAAACAAAAGTTATTTTTCTATTAAAAGTAAGTTAACTGATAAATATGGAATAGCCAGACAAGTTCTTATAGATAAGATCATAAAACTCTATATGAAAACTGCAAAAAATACTTTTAGAAATAGTTTATCATATCACGACCAAAGATATGTTAGTAATTGTAATTTTAATGAAACAGTTACAAGGGTACTACAGTTGGAAGCAGAAGAGAGATTCGATAATATAAAACAAAAGTTTTCTAATTATTTACCTGCTCCTCAAGTTATAAATCTAATACAACCTCGACAACAATAGAATGCACTACAACGTAAATAATCACAAAACGTTAACACTCCATTTCATCCTCAACAATCGCATCACAACAGCAGAAAATGAATGCTCAATTTACAAACAGACCTTTCTTCCAAACTAGACGACTTTGGAATCCAAATCCAAATAACGTATTTCAAAGACCTGTACACCCACAATTTCAACAGTATAGAAATATTTATCCACAATAACAACAACAACCACAACAGCGTCCCATACAAAAGTCAGAAGACGTAACAATGAGGACTGCTGTCCAATTAAAACCAAACCAAATCAATTTAAGAAAAGGTTTTGTAGCAGAAGAATTATACCATCATTCCGACAATTTGGAAGAACCAAAAAAAATAGTTAAATTAATAGTTCTCAAACTGCCTATCACATTCCTGAAGAAAATTACTATTACATTCCCGAGGAATATTATTATATTCCTGAGGAAAACTTGCATTATGTTTCTGAAAAGAGTCAGAATATTTACGAGGGATTAGGACTAGACAAAACATTATAGAATTTAATCATGTAAAATCATATTTAGCATATTTTGAAACAGAAAACCCTAAACTAAAAATATTGATAGATACAGGAAGTCAACATTCTTTTATAACGCCAACGGTACAAAAAATATATTTTCCTGAATGTAAAAAGCCATAAAAATTCACGGTTAGAACTTCACGTGGAGTAACAACCCACAATGGCGTAATAGAAACTCCATTCTAGTGTAAAATTTTGGAGCAGATAATGGACCGATGAAATTTTATATTTACTAATTTAGCGATAAGTATGACGTTTTAATGGGTACTGAAATGATTGAACAGATTAATGCAAAAATAGATTTAGAAGAAAGAAAATTAATGCCAAAACAAGAATTACTTATTATTCACATGACAGATGATAATATTTTAAATATCAAAGAACTCTGCGACACGTATCGAGATTTCTTTATAGAAAGCGTTAAAAACAGTGCGGCAACAAAAATTAAATACAATATTAATTTAATTAGTGAAGAACTACACACATCAAAAGTGTCTAGGGATCAAGCATTTTTATGCGGATTTCTTGAGATTGAGATGTGGCTTTGTAATAAATTTATGATTATATAAATTTATATGGATCCTTTTTGGTGCATTTCATAATTTGAAACAGGAACTGTTAATCAAATTCGAGTAAAAGATGAAAATCAGCTGTCAATATTTTCCCTATAAAAACATACAACGCATTGAAGACATTATTAGTGCTACTGTTTCCCTACTACTGATTAAAACCAACGTTATTATGGAGCGGCGACGTCATTTAAGCAGGGAAGAAATGCTCAGAGCCGTGGGAATGATAGAAGCTGGTTCCCGGCAACGTACTGTGGCTTTAGCTCTGAATACAAGTCAGAGTGTTATCAGTCGACTTTGGACACGTTACCGAAGCACTGGTACCGTGGCTGAGCGCCATGGAGGACGGTATCGCTGCACCACACGGAGACAAGACCGATACATTCAAATCTTAACTCGAAGAGCTCCAACAATAACCGCCATGATGTTAGCCGTGAGGCTTCATCACTCTTCAGGGAACTTAATTAGCGACCAAACAGTCAGAAACCGCTTGCATGAAGTGAACCTTCATTCCCGAAGACCGCTACGGGTACCACCTATAGCAATGCACAATCGTAGGATTCGATATCAATGGGCTCTTGAACACAGAAATTGGGTAGAAGAACAATGGCGTTTCGTGTGCTTTTCTGATGAGTCTCGTTTTGGTATGAGACCGGATACAAGACGTATACGACACTGGAGAACCCCTGGACGCCAACAGCGATTAAAATCCTGCCAGGAAGTCCATCCTTATAGTGGTGGAACCATCATGGTATGGGCGGGTATTTGGATCGGCGGAAGAACTGAGTTGATTTGGATCAGAGGCAACCTCAACGCTCAAATTTATGCTGAGACGATTGTATCTGACGTCATCGTTCCTCTACAAGTGCAAATCGGTCCCTTATTTCAGTTAATGCATGATAATGCACGACCGCACACCGCAAGAGTTGTAAGACAGACTCTCGCCGCAGCTAACATCAATGTCCTGCTCTGGCCTGCTCAGTCGCCAGACTTGAACCCGATTGAGCATGCATGGGATATGCTACAGAGAAGAGCTCTGCCGAATATGGAGGGTATCCAGTCGCAAGAAGACCTTTTTTTGTTGTTGCAACGAACATGGGCGGCCATTCCACAGCGTGATTTGGATGAACTCATTTTGAGTATGCCAAACCGATGTTCTTGTGTTGTTAGTGTTCGCGGTAGAAACACGGATTATTAATTGTTTAAGTTACCCAATAAAATTTTAAAGAAAACTGTTATTTCAGTCTTTTTTTCGAACTTTAATGTTAGTGGTTCAAATGTCAAAAATACCTTTATTAGGAAAATGGCAAATTTCTTTATTAATGCAAAGGTGACTTGGTTTATCGTTACTGTGACAAACGAAAACACTTTATTTGATGAATCCTTAAAGAAAATTTTAATCAATATCAATCAGGAGAAAAGTTATTGCAAAAATATATGTTGATCCCTAGACACTTTTGATGTGTGTAATTTATCAAAGACCATTTAGGTTACCGCAAGTCACCCGGGAAGAAATAAAAAACAAATTAATACGTTATTAAGTGAAAACATCATTCGCCCCTGAGAATCACCATGGGCCTCACCTGTACACATCATACCCAAAAACCTTGATCAACCTGGAATACAAAAATGGAGAATGGTAATTGACTATAGGAAACTAAACGAAAAGACTAAATCAGATACATTTCCTTTCCCTAACATAGATGAACTGTTTTCAAAATTACAAAGTAATAAGTATTTCAATACTCTAGATTTAACCTCAGGCTATCATCAAATAAAAATAGATAAAGCTTCTATTAAGAAAACTGCCTTTAGTACGCCTGACGGTTATTATGAATTCTAAAAAATACCATTTGGATTAAAAAATGCACTAACAACCTTCCAAAGAATGATGAATAACGTACTGAACAAAGAAATCACAAGAAATATACATATAGTTTATTTAGATGATATAATAATTTACCTAAAACAGAACAAGAGCACATCAATAGGCTACAGCAAGTTTTCGAAGCATTAAGAACGGCAAATCTTAATTATTTAATCGGCATTAAGAAAGTAAATAAAAATAAATGTGTTTTTATGGAAAAATAAATTTTATTCCTAGGTCATGTATTAAATAAAGATGATTTAAAGCCAATTAAAAAAATAAGATTTTCAAAAATTTCCTATTCCAAAAACTATAAAAGAAATCAGAGCATTTTTAGGTTTCTTTGGATATTATAGAAAATTTGTACCAAACTTAAGTAAAATAGTCAAACCTCTCACAGAAGCCACAAAAAAAGGATGCTGCTATAGATATACATCAGAAAAGTTATATTGAAACAATGCACACTTGTAACTATTTTATTACACATGCTTATATTTTTTTTTTTTTTTATTCAAAAGGAACAACAAACAGCTACAATATAAAACATAGGAACAAGAAATACATAAAAAAAAATACAGACAATATTGTAGCCCACAACGCTGTTCACGGATTAGCTACAGGACAGTGACAGAGAAAATAATCGCTAGGGTTACAAATACATTTTTTTAATTTTTTTTTATTAACTAACTTGTTTATACAAAACACATAACATCACGCCTGTATTCCCCGAAGGGTTAGGCAGAGGTGTACCTATAGTACACCCAACTCAACTCAACTTGTTTATAGTATATCTATATAACTTTTATGAAATGGTACACAAAAAAAAAGAAGGAAAAAAAAATAAAGAAGGAAATATGTTCAAGAAAGCTCCTTGAGTATACGGCTTCTGAACGTATAGGGAGCACAAACAAAAATGTCTATATGCTCAAAGGTCCTATTGTAGGAATCGACCATTCTGCGAACAGGCGAACGCAGGTCAGAGTTGGACTTGCAAGTACCCACTGAAAATAATCTGCCAGCGCGCACCTTTCGCTTGTGGACTGTCCTAGGAACCGCATAGCATACCATGTTGGACAATTCAATGCAGTCAAATTTATTTCTTACAATGTTATATAGATTCATGGCTTCTAAGAACTTACGTCTATTTTCAAGTGCTGCGAGCTTATACTTTGCAAGCAAATCGTGGTATGGCAAATAATATCCACAGCATCTATAATGCATGGCACGCAGGAATTTGTATTGAACACGCTCAATCATTTCAACGTACTTTTTGTAGTATGGACTCCAGACGGACACGGCATATTCCAGTTGAGGGCGTACTAGAGACTTGTACAAGCAAATGTAGGTAGAAGGCTTTTTAAAGTCGACAGTTGATCGCATTACAAATCCGTATAGTTGATACGCTTTATTCACTATCTTTTCTATATGAAGGTCTAAACAAAGCTTAGAATCAAGGATAACACCGAGATCACGAATGTAGTCCACTTTAAGTAGGGGGGCATTGCACAACGTGTAACCGTAGTTTAATTTATTTTTATTTTTTGTAAAATTTATGAAGTTACATTTGGGTAAACTTAGTTGCAACTTATTTTTCTGGCAATAACCGGATAGTCGGTCCAGATCTTGCTGCAGCAGAAGGCAATCATTTGTTTGTCGTATGGCTCTATATACCTTGAGGTCGTCGGCATATAGCAGAAACTTAGTATTGTGAAAGCATTGACTGATGTCGTTTATGTATAAAATAAACAAAAGGGGACCAAGAATAGAGCCTTGAGGCACGCCAGAGGTAACCTGTGCGATGTTAGATTGGTGACCATTGATTACAACCCTCTGACTGCGATTGGTTATATAAGAAGTAAACCACCTCAGAAGATTTCCACGGATTCCGTTGAACGCTATTTTATTTAATAGTATTTCATGGTCTACCTTGTCGAAGGCCTTACAGAAGTCTGTGTACACTACATCCACTTGTACATGGCTATCAACACTATCAAACAAGAAGCTAGAAAATATGAATGAATTTGTATTTGTCGACCGCCGTTTGACGAAACCATGTTGTTGCTGAATAATGATGTTGTGGAGTACAGGATAAATTTTACTATGGACTAACCTTTCAAAGAGTTTCGACAAGGCAGACAGGATGGAAATGGGACGATAGTGTTCTACGCTGCGTTTGGATCCACTTTTGTGAACGGGCACGATATACGCATGCTTCCACAGTTTCGGTACAACTCCCTCAGTAATGTATTTATTATAAATTATAAAAAGGGGCTTACAGATGGAAGTCGCAGTATTCCTAAGGAAGTAAGGCGAAAGTCCGTCGGGCCCAGGGCCTTTCGCTGGATCTAGGGATTTAAGCTCTTTCAATATATTATCTTCACTAAAAGAAAGGTTGCAAATAGAGACATCGTGTAGTGCATTGTTGTCCTGCGGAGGCTTCCATTGAGACAACGAAGGAGAAGGCGGTTCATATACCGAGTAAAAAAAGTCAGAAAACATATTACAAACCAAATCTGGACTATTTGTTTCAACATTTTTATATTCAAGCTTAGATGGGATTCCAGGTTTATCTTTACGATTAGAAACATAGGTCCAGAAGTGTTTCATGTTTCTACTTAAATTGTCCTCTACAGAACTGATGTACGAACTGAAACACTTATGACATGTTACGTTAAACTTTTTTCTATAGTTTGAAAACGATTCATAATCAGAAATGTTATTATATTTCTTCCACTTAATCCAAGCCTTTTGTTTCTTTTTAGAAATAGTTATAAGAGTGCGAGAGAACCATATGGGATAGCTAACTGATCTAGATCTTATAACAACACTAGACATAGTTCTATAAATATGACTCCTTTTGAAGTACATTTTGGAAGAAAACCGAAATTACAAAACCTTAAAGTAGTAATTCAAAATTACACAAAAAAATAACAATGTCTAAATCAATTGAATCAGAATGTTCACGATCTGTTACAAAAAGAAAAAGAAAAACGTAACGATCGAATTAATAAAAGAATTCAACCGTCAAAATCTCTTAAAATTGGAGATAAAGTTTATTTAAAAAATAGTAAGGCAGAAAGACATAAAACAAATCCTAGATATGTAGGCCCATATAATTATATTAGCTTGTGAATCACACAATAAATACAAATTAAATAATGGCAGAATATATCATGTAGAAGAACTTATTGTTACAGAATTTTCATTGACATCGGACACAAGTTCCGAAAATTAGATCCAAATGTAATATTAGTGGAAATGCAACCCACTCGTATTATTGAAGGGAGGTGAACGATTATCCATATGTTAGAAATAAAGCGTATATTAGAACATAAGAATAGACTTAAGGCTACTGTAACTAGAGCTATGTCCCAAGTTAATTTTAAAAGTGAATAGAATCGCATTAACGTTATCTTAAATCATGTAACTGAAACATGTAATCATTTAGATATACAAATTAGAAGTAAAAGAGGTTTAATTTATGGTTTAGGTTCAATTATAAAACTATTACAGGAAATCTAGACCAGGATGACTTAAATGATATTCAAAAAGATCTAGAAACTTTAAGAGTTATACTAAACAAATATCAATAACAGATGAAACTTTATAAGGATATAATAGTCAAATTAAGACGATTGTGAATATTCAAAATGTATTTGATAAACAATACGCAGAGATAGTAAATTTTAAAGCTCATCAAAAAGTAGCTTTAGAAATATTGTTTCAAGCTCATACCTTACAAGATATATAGCAAAAAGGTTGTCAACAGCTATCACTTTTTAACACCATATGTATCATTATAGTATAATACAATATTGAACCTTTTTTAGAAATAAAGCGTATATTAGAACATAAGAATAGACTTAAGGCTACTGTAACTAGAGCTATGTCCCAAGTTAATTTTAAAAGTGAATAGAATCGCATTAACGTTATCTTAAATCATGTAACTGAAACATGTAATCATTTAGATATACAAATTAGAAGTAAAAGAGGTTTAATTTATGGTTTAGGTTCAATTATAAAACTATTACAGGAAATCTAGACCAGGATGACTTAAATGATATTCAAAAAGATCTAGAAACTTTAAGAGTTATACTAAACAAATATCAATAACAGATGAAACTTTATAAGGATATAATAGTCAAATTAAGACGATTGTGAATATTCAAAATGTATTTGATAAACAATACGCAGAGATAGTAAATTTTAAAGCTCATCAAAAAGTAGCTTTAGAAATATTGTTTCAAGCTCATACCTTACAAGATATATAGCAAAAAGGTTGTCAACAGCTATCACTTTTTAACACCATATGTATCATTATAGTATAATACAATATTGAACCTTTTATTAATGTAAAAGTAAAATAATTGACCATAATTTATACTTGATAATAGAAATACCTTTAGTTAAGCCACAAGTATATAACACATGAAAATTGTTCCTGTTATCCAAAATATCCCAACCTGTACCTATCCCATAATGCGAAAGGTTACTTTAGCATACACCGAGTCAGAAACATATCAGGTAGAAGAGCACAACTCTAACAGAAATGATTTGTAAAGAAAACATAAGACAAACATCAACTTGTGAAACCGACCTTCTACAAAATAAATCTACTGAAAAATATATTACAGTTCCAATAAAGTGTCCCGTAGAAGAAATACAGGAAATATCACCAAAGGCGATCTACATGTATTTCAACAAAACTACTGAAATAATGATTAGCTGTGGAAGGAAGGAAGAACCATCATGGGTTATAGGACTTTATTTATTGACAGGCGAAAAATGTGAAGTTAAAATTTCATATATAATAAGATTTCACACACAGGAGTCACATGATAAAGTAATTATAACCAACTTAGAAATTAATCAAACTAAAGATACTCCTGAAATTGAATTGAATTATGATCCAATGAAAATCTCAGCAAAATTAAAACATTTCAGGCAAATAGAAGAACTAGCAACGCTAGATAAACATAATTTTATTCAGTATAGTTGGATATTATGTATAATTATGTCGAAGTCGTAGAAATTTGCAAAATATCAAAACCTCATGTTTTGATATTTTGCAAATTTCTACGATTTAAGGTTTGCAGCAAGCCATGGACTTCAAAAATTGAGGGAGAATAGTCAACAAGACCTGAAAAGTTAACGTATTAAAGATATAACCACCCTTTTCAAGGAAGACATAGGATATGTTATGGAAACCAGAACAATAGGACATCAGTCTCCGATATTAATTACCCCTTGGATCACCAGGAACGAGAAGGTTCTAGCAAATCGAGACAAAGAATCTTTAGCAATAACGTCAGTATAAAAAGACCCGTCCACGGGTGTGGCGGTGGTATCTACTTAGCACTCGTCGAGATAACCACAAGTTAAAGTTATAAATTGTAACATCTAAATATAAAAAAGCGATTAGTGAAATAGAATTAATACAATTATTTTTTTAAACTTTGTCAGTTTGAAGTATTTTGACTCCTGAACAAATCCAATCTGTTGCTCTTTTGTTACATACCTTCATAAACAGAAACATTTTAAAAACAAAAAAAAGGAAATAATTAAACAGGTATCATTTTTTGTTTCATGTTAAAAGCGATGGAATGCAATCGAAACCCTAAAATAATAATACCAA
Source organism: Omphaloscelis lunosa (assembly GCA_916610215.1). NCBI lineage: Eukaryota > Metazoa > Arthropoda > Insecta > Lepidoptera > Noctuidae > Omphaloscelis > Omphaloscelis lunosa. The sequence continues at coordinate 9,748,183 of OU744255.1, forward strand.
TGTTACATCGAAAAATTCCGGATTCCCATCACACAGTCTGTTGTCCGCGGGATTAACTACACAAACTCTGTTCCCGTCACGGGAAAATGGGATAACAGGCAGCACTATCTGTACCCCGCTAGTTAAGACTCTTAAATACTAAATTACACAAAGGAAATTAAAGTACTTTACTTACACAGAACCTGTTGGCATTAACGTTGCTGATAGGGGCATAAAAAACGAACACTAAAACCTAGTGCTAGGCTATTTGTAGTGAGGAAAGTGTTTTACTAACGACAGTATCAGTGCAAAGGGTTGACGGTACGGTTGGCGGAGTGGTTAAGCGATTGACTGCTGCGCTACGTGTCACGGGTTCGATTCCCGCACAGAACAAATACTTATATGACCTACAAGTAGTTGTTCCGGGTCTGGCTATTTGTGTACGTGAGTTTAAATGTTTGTAAACGCACCTACAATACAGGAGAAATTCCTAGTGTGGGGCAACGTTGAAAAAATAAAAAAGGGCTTGCTTCTTTTTTTTTGGGGATATTATCAAATAACTTCTCCCGCTCTGGGTGGAGTGGGAGGGCGTGTCAGACTCTTACTGACTAAAACCCACGCGTGTTTCTTCAGTTGCCCTGTTGCCGGGGGCCACGGTCTCCCTTTCGGTTTTCTTCGCACCCCCGGCAGACATCGGCCCACTCCCAGATGTGCGCGAGGCCTCCAGATCCCATGGCGGTAAAGGGTTTTCTTCTGACATTTCTATTCTCATAAAAAAGGTTCTTGTACCTTGTTGCTGCAGTTATAATTAGCTTGTATTTTCAAAGTATTTCTGATGTTATTTTAAACTGTTTTAAATAATAATTTCTGATTTGTCATTAGTTCGGTACCCAATAAACATGGCATGGCTAAATGATAACGGTTAAGCTACGTATGCCAAGTTCCGTGGATGGGTGACCATCGAGACCCCTCCGGGCCTTGGAAAGCAGGTTAAGCTATTGGTGTCGGCTGTCATTAATAGATTTATAACAGTCATAACGGGTAGTCAGACGCCCAAAAGTCTGCCAACCAGTCTTATCATGGGGTATCGTGGTACAGAGACTGGGTTGTGGAGGTCATCGCATAGGCAGTCACTCCAGGTAAAAATACTGGTATTCAGCTGCATCCGGTAAGACTGGAATCCAACTCCAACATGGTTGGGAAAAGGCTAGAGATATAATGATGATGAATAAATGGTACGTTACAAAGTCTTTAAAGTAGTATTTACATCGCCTAACAATCATTTTAAAAAAATGGCCAGAATTTAGTCTGTTTTACTGAATCACGAGTCAAATCACAACTTGGTTTGCAAGATAAACTAGAAAATTACAGGTATAATACTTGAAAGCGTTCCTAGCATTTTAGATTCTGCTTAATAAATTTCAGCTCATACATTGTAGTCATAATTCTACAGAGGGTTATTAAGATCTTTGTGAACATCTGTTTTATGGCTAAGCTCGGCATAATGTGCATCTTCGTTAGTGTTCATACGGGTTACTATCGCTTAAGATAATCCTATGCTGTTACTAACAATGTTCCTTTATTTTAACATAGTTTGCTCTATTTCTGCTGGGAATAATAAACTTTATGATACGCTGCAAACTGTGAAAAATTTACATGATGATAAAAGTATGTTTTATTTTTCACCTTTCAAAAATATTGAAATAGCTTTTCCGATAGAACTAGAAATAAATGCCATTGATTTTTCATTCAGTTTACGCTATTCAAAACAAAATTAATATTAGAAAATAGCGCAATACACAAAAATATCAACCAATACAGAAATAAAATAAGTAAAAATAATTTTATTATTTACAGTGACCGTGTGTGTTTTGAGGTATAAATTGCAAAAATGATTGGCAAATAACAAATATCGAAGATGAAATTCACGAATGAAATTGATATCAAATAGATTGATATTTACTTATATCGAAGTAAGTACCTATATTTTTTATTGTTATTATTAGTTTATCTTACAAACAGTTTTTAAAACTATGAGCAGATGAGTTGTGGGAAGATCTGGCAGGCAAGAAGAGTTATTCCCAATCAGGTTAGTAGTTGCTCCTGAGCTACTAATATGAGAGATGTTCCTGTAAAACAGCTGTCTACAAGTTATTTAATTATACAATTTTGCGTCTTTTGAGTCTGCTCACAAACAATCGAGGCACAAATCTAAATAAAGAATCTTATAGAACAATATACAGACGTACTTACTCGTCAAGTTTAGTGTAGTAAATTATAAGATAAGATTTAACCGCCGAAAATTTTATCTAGAAACAACATTTTCTACTTTGATTCAATTCCGAGAGACAAAAACTAAACAAATAACAGCTGTAGGTAAGGTAAGGACAAAAAGTCCGTGAGTAACTAAGAAGAAACAAATAAAAACATGTTAAAAAAGCTCAACTGACGCACGGTCTCACGAGAGGCTCTCGTCCTTCTATACGCGACAGAAAAACCCAGAGTGCTATTAACTTTTAATAAACATAACTGACTATAAAATTCGAATGTAATCCGCAGAAGTTTCCATTCGATATTGACGTATGGAATATTTTTATAAAGTGTGTTTATGAGCGTCGTAGATTTTTTTTGCGTTTTACGAAATGTCCACAACTTTGATAAAAAAAATACTACAAAATAAATATTAAAGTACTAAATTGTCATAATAATTGTAGATCTTTGACAGTCGTTACGGGTAGTCAGAAACCGATTATCTTGTTTGTGATGTGATTGTGGAGGTCGGAAGGCAGTCGCTCCATGTAATATACTAGTGTAGGAAAGTTCTTCTCAGGGTATGTGTTGGGTCTTTAAATGAGTTCGAACGCACGTTAATAGTAAAAGGTACTTAATGGAAGATACAGTAACACAGTATAAAGGGCACAAAAGGTAAAACAATCTTTTAATTCAAATTAACACAAGCGTTTCGCGAGTCGTGACGTACGCTCTCGAGTTCTTTTGTCCACTGTCCATTGGTGGGGGCGGGAGGGCGCTAGCGGGGGTGCCGTCGTCGCCGCGCTTAAGGGCTAGTCAGTACATAAATGTTAAGGCTCTGCTACACTAGTATTTAACTGCATCCGCGGTTAGACTGTATTTCACCAGTTGGATAGAGACCATGCAGATGATGATGATGATTTTCATTATTATGTTCTCATCAGATTTCTTTCAGGGTTTCTCTTTAGAAATAGCCAAGCGGAACAGGTTACTAAATATATCCACGTATATTGTATTTTATGTTCTCATCAGTAATTAAGCTAATAATAGAATTAATAAAATTAACTCCTAATATTCTCAACTCGATTCTATTCAAAAATTTTGTGAATTCTCATAAGACTGTTGCTATAAAATTGGATTAAGAACTCAAAGGCAAATCCTTTTCATTCTTCAAAATTCTAAAAAAAAGTATAAAATTCTTCAATATTTCGCCAGCTTTGCATCGAAATGTATGTAGACGTTATTCTTGCAACAAAGTCACAGGTAAAACTCTCATTGCATTTATCTAAGTGCAAAAAATACCTGCATTCCAGTTCGTGATCATTTCCTCGCTGAATCTAAGTGCAAGAACTACTCCCGCAGATTTCTATCGGTAGCCATTCGCGTTCAAGTAAATTAGATCGTTTGCTCTTTTTTACTTGGAAAGTTCGTCTAATTTTGGTTAGTTTTCCCTTCAGAATTTTCTTTAAGAATAGCAGATTATGTTGGTAATGTTATGTGGAATGTTTTTGGGAAACTCATTCATAGTCAGGAAGATTAAACTAGTTGCCCGTCTCAAAGCCTAGTAGGTTCCTATGGAGAAGAACGGGCAATAAATTCCATGGATACTCTTTTAAATCAAAATATTGGTTATATCATTTATGTTGAAATTATACATATGTGACAACGATGTAGACGTGCAGTTAAAAGCGTCAAAAGTAAAAAGAAAAAAAAAGGAAATATAAAACTGTTTGAAAATTAATAAAGGAAGACTTTAGTGATTGACTGCCTCGTTGGTCTAGTGGTCGCAAGCGCTACTGCTGAGCATGAGGTCCTGGGTTCGATTCCCAGGTCGGGCAAAGTGTTATTGGGTTTTTCTATCTGAAATTTCTCAGTAGGAGCCTGGAGTCTGGATTTGTGCCCGGTTGATGGCAATAGGCTCGCCCCCTATTACATGGGATTTAAAACATAACTGGCGAAATGTGTGCGAACCTGCTACAGGGACACCTCTGCCCAACCCTTCGGAGAAACAAGGCGTGATGTTATGCTATGTTATGTTTAGTGATTGGTGATTCGCCCGAAAAGGGCGAATTGGAACTTTTTAATATATTCTTTTTCTTTCTTGAAGCGATTCGTTAATTTATTTGTAGGCGAATCGACAACTCCAGAAATCAATTCGCCTACAAATAAGATAACTTGATTCGCCTGTTTTGGGCGAGTAAATTCAAGCGAATCACCAATAAATTCTTAATATTATTTTGTTTTAATTCACAATCTACTATTATACTCGATTCCGTTATTGTGACGGACATATTATTAAGTCTGACACAAAGTAGAATGAATATTTGACACCAAGCAAAATCGAGCAAATTTTTATTTTATTTTTATAAAACGTTTCTTAATATAAACCGGTCCTAAGACAAGTTCTATAATTATTATGAACATAAATATTATTGTGACTATTTGATTGACACCTGTCAATCAAATAATCAGAATAATATCAATTAATAAAATGAGGATACAAAATGTATAGCGGCCCAGTAATTATAAATAGAAACGATTTATACTCATAATATTAATTACAAAATACCTAATTGCTATTTCATGTTTAATTTCAAAACGTTACCAAATTGATAATTAATTTGGGAATATTAATCTACAAAATAATCTATATTATCCTCATTTAGAGTTTTCCCCAGAATACCTAATCATTAACGTGTTAACCCAATCATTTCTATGTCTATTTAAATAAAATAACCATTAACTGACAGCGGTTGGAGTATTAATACCTATATAGGACTTTTTATATCCAAATTATGCAACAAATTGTTTGAATTCAAACTTAATGCATGGAGCATTAAGTATATATTAAGTTTTATAGAAGCTTATCATAAAAAGACACCTGTCCATCCAATTTTGAATACAAATCGTTTTCCCTATGTCAACACTTTGTTTAAACCGACTTCCAAAAGGAGGAGGTTCTCAATTCGACTGTATGTTTTTTTTTATTATTATTATTACGCGATTACTCGGCCAATTATTAATTGATTTTATTTTAATGTTTTTTTTTTTTGTTTGGTACTTCAGAGTTTCATAAAAATTTTAATAACTTTGCTGGGGTAGTTTTTGAGTTGCTTCAATAATACGTATTATTTCCCACTTAGTATGTTGATGATATGAAAAGTTCCTGTCACTGTTATTTACATAGCAGGTAGTGATATTCGAATTTTTGTGGGGTAGATACCCCAACATTTTTTTTTTTTTTACAAAACCAAAATCAACTTTTTTTGGAAGTCGGTAGTTTTTGTTTTAAAAAAGTGTTCATAATGTTTATTTTTACTGTTATGATTTCTGTTTAATTATGTAGGAAGGTAGTAATGATGGGAACGCCGCTTGACATGCAAAGTCAAAATAAGGTGATTACTAAAAAAACACGTTTTTTTTTAAAAACTAAATGGCATGCATCGGAAGTGTACTTCCCGTCGTCATATTTATCAAAGAGATGCTTCCAACTTCGAGCTATTTTCCCTTTACGCCGCGCGAAGCGACGTACGGAGGTTCGGTTAAATCAAAATTGAATTCCGATTTTATATTTGATCGAGCCACGAGTACTACTACACTGGGCTACTGAATTGGGCTGACTTTTTGCGCTATTTTAGCACCGGATCAATGACCATTCAGAATTTCGCTTTATTGACAACATCTTTTTAGGGTTCCGTACCTCAACAGGAAAAAAACGGAACCCTTATAAGATCACTTTGTTGTCCGTCTGTCTGTCTGTCAAGACCCTTATTCTCAGGAACGCGTGGAGGTATCAAGCTGAAATTCATTTAAAATACTCAACATACAGTCGCTTGGAGTGGTGAAAAAATTAAACTTCTAAGCCAACTCAATCAAAAGACACACCCGTTTATGCTGCAAATTTTCGACACTCGCAAGGGAATCAAAACCTATAGGGTGCTTTCCATGAACTCAGAATCTTGACATCTTATAGCACAAATAAAGGAAAAATTGCAAAAAACATACATTTTTAGTTACATCATAATATAATAAAAATATTTTAATAATTTTAAACTTACTACCCCTTTCCTCATGAACGCGTAAAGGTATTAAATTGAAATTCATATCAAATACTCAAGTCTATAATAGCTTTAAGCTGTAATAAAATCAAACTTCTATGTCAACGCAATCAAAAGAAACAGCAATTTAAGCCGCATACTTTGAAACTCGCAACTACTCGCAAGGGAATCAAAACCTAATGGATACTTCCAGTAGACCTAGAATCTTAAAATTTGGCATGGAGCAACGTTTTATAGCACATATAAAGGAAAAATTTCGAAAACCTTTTAGTTACATCACATAATATATATAAACTCTTTTGCATAAAAACGGGCACTTTAGATTTTTTTCTCTACTTCAATGAAGAAGAACAAGAAATAGGTTTTATTAATTTGACGATGTATTGGCATGTTATTTGAAGCATTCTGGCATGATTCTTTACGTTCCAAATTTAAAATTTGAAATTAATAAAAGAAAAATAATGATTATTGTGGATTATTCTAAAATTGCTTTACTAATGGCGCGAATTGCTGAAACGATTTTTAACTTATTACGATATTTTAAATTTTTTTGGATATTTTCTGCAAATTAAACAATTTAATCTTTCTTTTTACAGTGAAGAAGGTTGTTCGCAAACTTACGTGTCTCAGCGGCTAAATGTGAGTCGTTCAACTGTCCAGAGGACTTGGCAACGGTATCAAGAGACCGGTTCGGTCAAAAGAAGACCCGGTTCGGGAAGAAAACGATGCACAGAACCAAGAGATGACCGCTTTTTGGTGAGTCAGGCGTTGCGGAATCGTAAGGCGTCAAGTGTGGACCTGAAGAAGAGCCTTGAAGAAGTAAGAGGAGTAGAAGTTAGCTTGTGGACGATCAGGAGGAGGCTTTTGGCTGCCAATATCAGGAGTTACCGCCCAACCTGGGAGCCCTAAATTACTCCGTGAGCACTGTGTTGCTCGACTTCAGTTTGCTCGGAACTGTGCTTCATGGACTCTGGAGGACCGGAATAAAGTATTGTTTTCTGATGAAGCTAGAATCTCTTTGTGTGGAGAGGACTGACGCCGGCGAGTGCTGCGAAGACCACGGGAACGCTATGCGGAAGTGTGTTTCGAAGAAATTACTCCTTATGGCGGAGGCTCTATTATGTTTTGGGCAGCAATTAATTCGACGGAGCGTACGGAGTTAGTTTTCATAGAAAATGGAACATTAAATGCACACCGGTACATAATGGAAGTCCTAATTCCATATGCACAACCCACATTGACTGCACTTGGGGAAGATTCCATTTTTATGGACGACAATGCTCGCCCGCACCGTTCTGGCCACGTGGAAGCGTACATGCAAGAAGTTGGGATCCGTCGTTTAGATTGGCCAGCTCGAAGTCCTGACCTCAATCCAACTGAGCATGGCTGGGATGTTCTAAAGAGACGGGTAAGATCAGTGCAACCTGCTACACAAAACATCAGGGAGCTAAAAAGAGTCATTGCAGAAGAGTGGAAACGTATTCCTCAAAACGTTATTAAAAACATCGTGGAAAGCATGCCCAGAAGGATTCAAGCTGTGATTTTGGCAAGATGAGGTCACACTCGTTATTAGGTTTTTACATTTGTAACTTTATTTAATTAAAAAAAGTAAATAAAATCTTGTCTTTATTGCCGACCACTTCTTATGTGTTTGGGCATGTACATCGGTTTTAAAGAATCATTCGTTTTTTTTCTTTTAATTGCCCCAATTCACTTCACGCGCATTAATTTACACGATTATAAGTATAGATAGACTACGTCAAAGAAATAAATTTCATTTAATTAACTCAAATCGACCTTAGAACGTGGATTTCCTTAGGTGCCCGTTTTTTTTGCAAAAGAGTGTATATATACATTTTTTTATAATTATGAACTTATTAACTTTTCCTCATGAACGCGTAGAGGTATCAAGTTGATATTCATATAAAAAAATTAGGTCCATTACTTTCCACATTTTAATGTTATGGATTTCATTTAGCAATAAAAATACCATAACTTTTACTTATATACCTACAGGTTTGTACGGAACCCTCGGTGCGCGAGTTCGACTCACACTTGACCGGTTTTTTTAAAATATTGAAACAAAAACGAGAATGTGCTACTGACTGATTACTAAAATCTCCAAGGTATTTAATTTGGAACAAAGGCTTATCTTAACTATGGCAAAAAATGGAAATAACAAGCAAAGCTGTTACACTTATGGAAATTATAAATATGAAAAAAAGTGGTAGCACTCCGGGAGTGCCGACAGAATTGAAAACTTGAACAAGATCGCCTTAGTTGAAGAAAAATACTTTTATAGAACACTGGTCCGTAACCATATCTAAATAAAGAGCTCAATCGCGTTTACAAAAAAAAAAAAAGCTTCCGAAACCTTTAAAGTAAAAATACTTGCATAGAACATTGACCCGTAAAGTAATGTACGTAAAGAGCACAATCGCGTTTACAAAATGAGTTGTCGTCATGGTGTCGCGAAATCAATGGTTTAGTCCGATCTCAAAAATGCCCAACGCGCCTAAAGAAGTTTTCACTTCGCACACTAAGTAGAAATACTTGGTGTGCTTGTTTTATTGAAGTGAAAACTAAATCAATCAACTAAATCAACTCTATTGATTTCATCAATAGAGTTGATTTAGTTAATTTTCTCTTTATCCGTTCTAAAAAAGTGAACAGATGCAAAACCAATGCAAAACAAAAAGAGGCAGGATATCGAATACGCTTTTTATTACCCCCATGAAGTGTGCTTCAATAGTGCACATTTAAAACAGTTTCACTTCATTATACGAAGTATTTTAGTTCTGGCTCCATTACTACATAGTCTAATTACATGAGCCATTTAGAGATTCCATCTTACTAGTCCATCCAGTGGCTCTATACAACTTGGGATGTTTGATGTTTGCAAGTAATTTTATGCATTAAGGAATCAGCTATGTTGTAGGATGCCTGGTTATGCAATTTAATAAAATATTAGTTGGACATTGCTTGCATGTTTCTAAGTTTAGCCGTCTTGATAACATTGCTTGAAGAGAGATCATTAGTTGTTTAGGGTCAAAATTAAATTCTTAAACATCTTCATGGCGGAAATCAATGTGGGTAACCATTTTAACAACTAGTTGTTTCAACTTTAGGGAGATTTAATGATTGGTTGAAAAATTCAGTCATTCGATCATTCAAAAGGCAGTCGTTAATTTTTCGGCGGTTGGTAAATTAGTGTGACAACAAAACATGGACAGTAATAAAAAGAAAAATAAATTATTAAATAAATATTTATTTATTTTTTATATTTTGGGGTTATAATATAATATATATATTTTTGAAATATGTTAATTAAGTCCTTTCATTTGATAACCAACAAGGCTTTTTTTTTCGTGACTTTGTGCTCTTGGGGGCGCCATATTCAATTTAATGTGACTTCACATATCCTATAACCAGCGAACGATTATAACGCTTCCAACAACACCTCATTTCTCAAATCACGATGAGCAGTTTAGAAGTTATGAGGTAACTGATGAGCACACATGTATACCGGTCAAAATCATAACCCTCATTTTTGCGTCACCGTAGTCGGGTAAAAATTGGTCGGTTATGTCATCCTACAATGTCAGTACAAAAAATAATCAGGTAGTGTATTAAATGAAAGGCCAGTAAAAATGTTGCAATGTGCAGTTATGTAAATAGTTCGGCAGTTCATAGGTTAGGTTGGAACTGTGTACAACCACGCGCGAGCCAAATTGGTCGCAGTAGCTAAGCCAGGGCACCCTGACCAAATGAGTTAGGTTAGGTAAGAACTCGCGAGCGGAGCGAGCGGTGCCGAAGCAGCGGTCGACGATAGATTTCTTACCGACTAATTCCGATTTGTTAACTGCCCACACGCAACTGCCCGTTAAGCCATTTTACTGTTTAAAATTTATTTAATCACCCATTTAAATATTTGTTATGACTCATTTTTATTTAGTTTACTGCTCAGTTTTAACTGCCGAACTTGTTAGTAAATATGCATTTTGTAATTTACCAAAACTACAATAAACAACTGCCGTTTGAGAATAGATCTTTCAACATTTTTATTACCCAATTGTTTTGTGTCCATCGACTTATTAGCGTTAACTATCGCAAGAGTTCAATATCTTTTGAGTGGGACAACCTTGCCTGTTTATCTATCTATTTAGTCCGTAAGGTCCCACTGCTAGGCAAACGCCTCCCTTTCCCTCTTCCACATACGTCTGTCCACTGCCATTGCGGGCCAGTCCTTTTTGAGAACTAAAGTTCATCCTTCCGTCTTCGTCTTGGTCTGCCACGATGTCGTCTAGCATTTAATGAGACCCAACCAGTGTTTCTCAGTTAGCCCACGGCTCATCTGACTTGCGGCAGACCTACTTCTAGGTATACATAATTTACTTACACTTATGTTATACTAGCGACTTTGTCCGCGTGGAATTCTATGCATTAATTTTATTTATTTGTATAGCTTCCAGTGAGGGTCCCGTCAAAATCGGTCCAGCCATTTCGGAGATTAGCCGGAACAAACAGACAGACAGACTAAAGAGTCAAAAATTGTGTTTTTGTTGTATGTACCGTCTACACTTTCATATCCATTTAGTAAAAAGCTCTTATTTTGACATTACTAACAGACACTTCCATTTTATTTATTTAATGTATTTATTATGTATTGTAGTATTGTATGTACAGAAGATTATTTAACTCTGCAGCTTCTGTTATTAGTATATTCTGTGATGTTTAAGCCCGGTTTCTCTAAACCTGATGGAGCCTTTCAAATTGGTTGATTGTAATAACAAGAGCCAATCGAATAACTTGTCGCACAATTCAACAAGCTTTCAGATACTGGGTGAAAATGGTAGGTACATAAATATTTTGTCTATTCAATTTAAATGGCCGCTGGAATAAGTCGTGTTTAGACTGCGTATGGCATTACCACAAAATAGATATGTACAGAAGGTCTGCTCCATTAACGATGAACGACAATAGTCGCACGCACACATAAACGCGTACGTACAGAGATCTCAGACTATTTCAAACGAATGTGATCGCACGGAGAAGTAAAATGTATGGAAATATATGAAGACGCTATTAAATCTCCGTTCACGATAAGGTTATGTACGTACATATTTCCATACATTTTAGACGTGGACGTCCACGATAATATCGTCAAGTTAGAAATTATAAAAGCGCACTATGACAGTCGTGATTGCGCTTCTTCTCGCTATACATGAAGCGTGTGCGTGCGTTTTCGCTCATTGTATGGAGCTGACTTTCTGTACCTATTTATTCTGTGACATTACGGCTTATTAACAGTTTGCTATTAGAAATGTGGAGTCAGAATGCAAATGCAATTAACACCAAACAGTTAGATCCTTGTGCGTCAGAAGTCAGAATATAAGTAGGTTATAATGTGCTAGACTTTGCTTAAACACGTTTTTATAGACAAGAATGATTAGAGTTTTAATTTTTATTTGTCCTGATAAGGTTGGTTTTACGTCATCAATGTGTTCTTGTTAATTTATATATATTTATACATAAAAATATATAAAAATGAAGTGTCTGTTTGTAATGTCAAAATAACGGCTTTTTACTAAATACATATGAAAATGTGTACGGAAATTATACAAAAAAAAAAAAACAATTTTAATTTTTTTTTTTTTTTTTGTCTGTTTGTTCCGGCTAATCCTTAAAACGACTGGACCGATTTTGACGTGGCTTTCACTAGCAGATAGCTGATGTTATAAGGAGCAACTTAGGCTACTTTTATTTTACAAAAAGAATTACGGTCCACGCGGGCGAAGCCCCAAGCACCACCTAGTAATAATCTATATAATATCGGATTTCATCTAATAGCTACATAAATAAACAATAATCTTAATTGAGTTATGTGAAACTACCTAGCATCCACGCACTAACATAATTATTAATAATAGTCTGAGAGTTCCTTGTAGTTAATAGACATACTGGAGTAATGTTACTGTGGTTTGTGGTCACCTATGGATCTACTACGTCTGGTGATTAGTACACACGGCTACACGTCAAGCAATATATATCCAGTTAATGCTGATCTCGCATTGCATAGGATTTCTGTACAATACGAGGTCAACTTATACTGGAAGTGTATAGCTTTATGTGTAGCCGTGTGTACAAATATCTCGCCTTCCCAGAATATTTCGTAACAACAGATTTCTAACCGACATAAACGACTGTTTGCTCCTATGAACATTCTAATGTATATTTTTTACAACTTGAATGATTTCATCAATTATGTAGTGATTAACATGGTCGTGAACAACGTGGCTCAAAAGACCAGCATGACCTAACCTGTTGATAAAACTTATAATATCAAATCAGGATCATTATCCCAAAGAGGCTCTTGCAGACAGGCGCGCCTTGACACCGGTAGAATTTTCGTGAAGTTTTTATAGAAATTGTTCCACAAGAGTTCTGTACTGTCCTGTCTACGGGACCCTTAAGACGGATTCCGAAAACAATTCAAAATACGACTCAAAACTTGTAAGACCTGTTCTCAAAATTGCACTACAAAAATATTTTCCCCATGGCAAATTTTTGATTCTGGGATTTTTTGTAACAATTAGCTTTTATTCGTTTTTAATAATTAACATAAGACTCGTATCACTCTTCTGATGTGCGATTGCCAAGTCATTCTATTAATTAAGGAAATAAAGATGTCTAATATCGAAATTTTCACTTTATATGTCGTTAGCAGTGATCAGAAATAGTTGAGCTATATACCTAAAGTTCGAAAAGAACAGAGACAAAGTGGAGACGCTTTACGACAAGATATTTTTTCGAGACTAATGTCCCGGGTTTCGGAACATTACTTAAGTATAACTGAAATGAATATAGTAAAACGACTATCGAATTAATTTCCTGTTTCTGTTTAAAAAAAAAGAGTACGCACGATTTTTATTGTGATAAAAAAATAAAGGTAATCTCCTTATCTTTGTTTGAACGATATAAGTACGCGCGGAAGCTAATGTAATTTAAATACTAGCTTTAATAATTATACAACCAAAAAGGAAAAAAAAATTCATGTGAATGACAAGTGATGTCCCGAACCTCCGACATTAGTCCCGAAAAAAAAAATTTAATTGTAAGGAAGTCTCCACTTTTATTATCTCTGGTCTTTAAATTTTGGTATATTAGCTTGCCTATTTCCAATCACTGGTTGTTAGTTAACTAATTAGTTAACAATTTTATGACAAAGTTGTTGAATAGATACTTCCTTAAATAGATACTGAATAAATTAACGGAGACTTACATTTTGTACATGTTATGTTTTTGATGGTCTTATTATCAGCTTCCATTATTAGTATCAAGATAAGGCAAGCTTTGTCGGGTCCAGAAACTTGGAGCTCCAAGTTTTGCTTCTTAGAGAGGCAAATTGCCTTAACATCTACCTGTGTCAAGTTACTTTCTGCTCTTTAAATTGTGCTTGATATTGACATGCTATTCGCAAATTAAACACAGAATTACATTTAATATTACTTGATTATTAGCCTATAATGATATTGTGTTCATATACTGGCTTGCTTGTGCACCACTCCGCTTGTGTTTTGGACAGCAAAATTCAAAATTTCAACCAACTTGATTTATAAAAAATATTATGACATTCCGTTTTGATCGAAATAGTTGGTTTTTCAAAATTTTCCTGTATATTTTAGAGCAAGAACGGGAACCCAGCAGGTTCCATTCTTATTATGACACATTGACATTTTCAATAACAACTTACGTCGTTGCAAGCTTCCGTATAAAAATTTCCGTGAAGGCAATTGAACCAGCGTAAACATTTTTCAAGTCAAGTTATTTAAAGACTCGTGTTGTTTGCTTTAATTTGCTAGTCACACGTTTGTAGATGCTTGAAGTCGTGTTTTCTAGAATAGGACCGTTTAAGTTTAATTTAAAAAACGTCGTGTGGATAGGGTATATATTACACGTCTGCTCGTATTTTAATAACGAACGCAGTTTATTTTAAAGTCGTTTTGAGAAAACGCCTTTGCATTGCTTTTGTAAACTTAGATTTAAAAGTTGAGTTTCATAGAGATTCTGAATTAAATTGCCTATCTATTGTGCTAAATAGAATAGATACTAAACTAGACGTATTTAAATTTATAGAACGTTCCATTCCTTTTTCAAAATGTAGGTACATACAAGTAGAAAAAGATTAGCTATTACTTTTTAGGGTTCCGTACCTCAAAAGGAAAAAACGGAACCCTTATAGGATCACTCGTGTGTCTGTCTGTCCGTCTGTCACAGCTAATTTGCTCCGAATCTAATGGACCAATTAAGTTGAAATTTGGTACACATGTGTATTTCTGTGCCCCAAACACGAACGTGTAACGTAAATAAATTAATTTTGAATATAGGAGTCACTTTTGGGGGCAAACAAGAAAATTTAAAAAAAAGTTTTGCTAAAAGTACTGTGTGATATTATATGAAATGAAAGGGCTTGTTGCGAGAATCTTAAGCATATTTTTTTATATAATTTTAAAATAAATACTTTCAAAGATATTTAAGAAATTCGATGAAAATTGACCATTTCCTCCCTTATCTCCGAAACTACTGAACCTAAAATTTTGAAAAAAACACATAGTACTTTACTCGTAGATTACAAGAAAACCTATAAGAAGTCTATGGTCTTAAAAAACATGATAAATCTCTCAATACTGTGCGTACAAACTTACATTTGAAGTTGGAATGTATGGGAGAACATGTATTTCAACTACAATGTTAAGTTTGTATTTAGGATAAATTCATCCCAACAATGAAACCCTTCATTGTGCGTAGTCCGACACGCACTTAGCCGGTTTTTTTTTCATAAGTAAATTCTATCCTTTTTGCAACTTATCTCATTTTCACATTTATCTGTAACTACTACCTTGGTTTATGAAAAGAAGTTGCAAAATCATACTCATTTCAGGCGAAAATGTATGGGTAGAAACCTTTTATTTATGGAAGCCTGGCGTTTTGACCGACCTTTTTATGCCTTTTGGGCACATTTTCTACTCAATTAATTTAGGTGTGGGATAATTTATTAAAACCTGTTTTACACAAAAAAATATATAAAGGGACGCGAATAATCTATTTATGTTGATTTCTGTACTCTTTTTTGGTTTTTCATCTTTGATATTTAATCTAAGGTTATTTTAAAAAAGCCTCACAAAACCTTCTAAAAATTCATAGGTAATCATTAAAATCTGATTTGAGATGTTAGTGGTCTTAAGTTAATATACCTTTGTGCTTTATTTGCGAATTATTCACATTCGGTCCTCCTTATTTTGGTCCTCAAGACCCATCGTATTTTTGCTACAACATACTTTTCCGTCAATATGGTTTGCTTACGAACGAGCACAACAAAATTAAACTAAAAACAGCCTAATAAATACGGTTCCTTTTTTATTAGCAATTCGTGAATGTTTTGACATGTCGCCTCATTGTCTGTTTGTTTACAACCCTAACTCTGCAAACTCTATTAGGAACTCCTCTAGACCGGGAACTAAAAAGCAGCTACGTAGGGTTCCGTACCACCGCACAATATTTAACACTACACACCTATTTAAAGAAAAACACGGTTCTTGTATCGGGACCCCTTACATTTTTTATTTTATTTTATTTTTACTATTTTTTGTAACAGCGGCCATAGTAATACACATTTTGTGAAAATTTCAAGTGTCTACCTATTACGGTTCAGAAGAAACAGCCCTGTGACGGACGGACGGACGGACAGCAAAGCCTTAGAGCGGTTTCGCACTACGTCCGATCCGAATCCGAATTCAATACGAATTGGGAATGTTCTAAATTCGGACGCACAAAGATTGGATCTAGTGCACAAACCCTCATACAAATAGTACTATGGCTACTTCGGACCTACATTTCTCGGATTCGGATTGGACATAGTGCGTAACCGCTTTTAGTGATAGGGGTCCCTTTGACAACCTTTGGGTACGGAACTCTAAAAATTATCTCACTAGTTTTATGTCACAAAAACTAAGATAGAGATAATTTAGAAATGTCCTTGACATTCAGTAAGTGTGTATAACATTTATTAGGACATTAAGATTAGGACAGAATGTAAGTAATAAAAGTTTATGTAATCTATTACCTACATCTTGCGCAAATGCTTAGGGCAAGATACATAGACCGCACTAATGTTCATATACGGATGAAATGCTTGCTCACATTCGGTACTATCAAATATGAACATTATTATAGGCATTAGAATAAGATTTATACAGCGTGTATCAGAAAGGTGTCAAAAGGCAAATTTAAGAGTGTGGTATAGACCATCAAACTGAATAACTTTCTCCATGGAATTATCAACTGTACCATAAAAAACTTCAATCGATCCAAATATAATGGGATTTAAAAAAAAATCTCGGTCATATTTAAAAGTGTGGCCCTTAATAAATATGACCACACCTTTCGGATTCATGCTGTTTAGTAAAGTATAATCAAAGTGCTATCTGTGAATCTTCCCCTTAGAATTGTATCCTTGACTTTGGATACAGTTGGTCCTTTGAGCCGTGACGTCATTTTATAGAGATAGTTCTGCTAAGTATCTCCTGGTTATATGTATAGGTAGATAGATCGAAAGGAGGTTAATAGCGGAGGTGCGTGCCGATTGATTATCTGGGACAATTATCGTCTACCTAGATAGTTTCTTGTGTGACCTTACGATGTTCATGCTTGGAGGAGCGGGTGATATACTCTAGTTTATGCTAAAAGACGCAGATTAAAACAACTTATATTAAACTAGCCTCTACCCGCGACTTCGTCCGCGAGCCTAAAACCTTCCTTAAGAATTGGGCTATCCAATGCAAAAATATTTTTTCAAATCCGACTGATAGTTCCAGAGATTATCACTACATACAAACTTACAAACCAAAAAAAAAATACCTCTTTATATGGTGTTAGAGGATTTGTCAAGTGAGACGGCAAGGATAGCACGTGACCATTTTGAGGCAACGAGTGGAAGGGGCGACACGACGTTAGAGGGGCGCTCACGCACCTCGGCCACTTTGACTCGGGAGTTCGGAAGTGACGGACGAGTATTAGGAACTAGGAACTCAATTATATCGGTGTCTAACGGTTTCACGTTATTGTGATTCATTTTCTATTCTGTTATTTAAAAATAAATATTTGTAGTTAGTTTTGCTTTTCTTTTAAAATAATTAAATGTGCTTCTGATCTATAAGAATAGATAAATTATGAGATAAGATAAATTATAAGGAAAGTTAGTATGAAATATTGCAAAATTGGTATAGGTATAAATAAAATATCCAAAGAGTTTCCTGCCACAGGTTTTAATTTATTTCTAGGACATGGACATTCACTTTCACCCTTCGCGTTCTTGTCACAAAGTCACGTCTTGCAGCTGTACGTTGACTCAGTGCTGCTCGTGATTACAGATCTGTTTTTTCTTCTATTTTCTTTCTTTATAAAGGCTAACGCAGACAGGCGCGACGCGACGGGCGTGACGCGACTTTTATAGCACAATTTCTATGAAAACTTCTCAGAAATTGTTCTACCGATGTCGCATCGCGCCTATCCGCAAGAGCCTTTATTCGAGTTAATTAAGTTTTTGTATGCACGTGTTTTGTGACAAATAAACTTATTTTTCTTTCTTTCGTTTCATTAAAGGAAAACAAAAATTTAAACTCTTTAAAGTCTTCTTTTTCTTTAAACACTAGATATTCCAAGACGTTCACAGACATAATTTGGTAATTTATTCCTATTTGACCTTTTAAATACATCACTACTCTCTTCGTCTATTTACAAAAGAAATAAAAACAAGGTTTTTTTAGATTTTTAAAAGGTCTAAGTTTATTAAATTGTTAACAATTGAACCAGAAAGTCTTTGGCCAAGCGTCCTCTGGACCTTTCCAGTTCTTTATGACAGTCAGTCATGGTTTAGTGGATTTCAAGTGGCGTTTACGTCACGAAACGTATTAAGTTGAACGTGTAGTGTAGGTAGAGTATGCCAAAGAATAAAAATGTTTAGAAACGAAAATCTCCGTTCCTAAAAATCCTTCCGAATGCCTACTGTTTCGGGCCGCTTGGCTTGCGCAGGTCGGCGTGCTAACCTGAGGAAAAAAGAGTGGCACTCCAGGAGTGCCAACAGAAGTGAAAACTAAAAAAAACCTTTAAAGTAAAAATACTTGCATAGAACATTGATCCGTAACGTAATATAAATAAAGAACATAGTCGCGTTTACAAAAATGATGTGTCGGTAACGGTGTCGCGAGTTCAATTGTTTTTCTCATCTCAAAATGCCCAACGCGCCTAAAGAAGTTTTTGCTTCAAAAAGACAATACGTTTATTTACGTCTAGAAGCATAAAATACAAAACAATAAATGTAAATTGCCTCCTTGGTCGTAAGCGATAGCTGCTACAGATGAGGTCCGATTCCTGGGTCGAGCAAAGTCGGTATTTTCTCAGTAGCAGCCCGGAGTTTGGATTTGTGTCCGGTTAACGGCAATAGGCTCGCCCCTGTTACATGGGACTTAAACATAACTGTCGAAATGTAAGTGTACCTTAGGTATATACGTGCATCTCTGCCTAACCTTACGGGGATACAGGTGTGATGTGATGTTAAGTATAAATGTAAATAAAAACAAATTGAAAAAAATTAGGGAAATTTTATGCGTCACATACAGCTAACAGTTAATCGCTCAACATAAATGCACCTTTGACACATGCACGAATCCAAACCACTGCGTTGCTTTTCAGCAGAGTTTTTCCTGCTGATTTTTTCGGCCGACGCAGATCAAGTACACAGTACAGTTTCACTTCTACACACTTTTATATATTCTATGACGGTACATACATCGTCTTGGCAGTGAGAGTAGTGGTCATTGGACCTACCAGCTCGCATCGAGTCAAGGGGACGAATAAAATAAATGAGGTAGCTGGTTTAGCTCGATAAGCAAACCCTCTAGCGGGCAAATATAAACAAAAGTAAGCAGCCGAGACAGGCAAGAAACCGTAACGAATGTGTTTTATTTAATAAAAACCTACTGGAAAGGTGCAGTCCTTATTTTAAATTCTTGATAGTATCTTGGTAATGTCACAGAATAGTACAGAAGGCGAACTCCGCATTTTAAGCATGAAGCTACAAGTAGGCCACGTCATGATAAACGTGTTTCATGCGCGAGTACCCCCAAAGATAATTGTAATTTTGATTCCTATGCTAATAACATACAGCTTATTTTGAAATTCTCCTACAAATACCGCGCGTACACGTAGCCACCAAGCAGCAACCGTGCAGTCACCGATCAGCAAAAATAAGAAATAAGCAATTAGAAGATTTATGTAATTAGAATAGGACTCAAAATTGCAATAACCTTTGAGAGTACACGCGCATAAAACGCATAGTATGTCGGAATGCGGTCATACGCAGCGGACTCTTTTGTCAGGCCAATTCAGTGAGCGTAACGTAGTCAGAAGATAATAAGAGTTACGCGATAGAGAAGGAAGTTCTAGGCGAATATATCTGTAAGTAAGTAGCGCTGTGCGACCTGAAATGCACTTTATTGTATCGTAGCAAGAGTCTGTTTTTATTTGAATGATTTTGCGGAGTGAGCCATCTGTATTAGTCTGTGGTAATGTTTGAAAATTAATACACTTGGAGTGTTTGTCTGTTTAACCATTGACCATAACTTTTCGAGTCTTAGGAGAGATTTTGTCTTGTTTCTCATATTGAAGGACTATTGAAAGTTGTTGGTATGTCAGTAATTTGTTCATTTGTTACACCAAAAGCGTACTCCTTTATATAAGGAATTAAAATAAAACAAAAGTGTTGGTATGTACGCCTATTACAGGTATAAGCAGCTTATACAATAAAGACAACAACGTAATTATCTAAGAAAACATAATTATGAAAATACAAAAAAATAACAAAAATACAAAATGATAAAGATATTTAAAATAAACTTAATCATTACAAATTATAAAACAAAGTCCCCCGCCGCGTCTGTCTGTTTGTCTGTCTGAACGCGATAAACTCAAAAACTACCGAACGGATTTTCAAACGGATGGAGTGACCAATGGATGGAGTGATTCATGCGAAAGGTTTAAGTGTATAATTCATTAAAGTTTTAGATGTCGGATAGAATCATGCTGACTGGGAGCTTTACTGGCTTGCGCCACAGAAATCGTAAAAGTTACATAAAATTGATGTTCTACAGTATTGTTCATCTTAAAAAGTTCAACAAAAAAGTCCATAATGCTATACGGCTATCTTCTAAGGAGGACCGACAATAACCACTTTTATCTTTCAGAATTTGATAAAAAAATCATTGTTATTTCCGAAGCTATTTTTATCGGTATTATAAATTATTAATCCTTATCCAATAAACTATGTTACTTCAATTGAACATTTAATTTAGATTAAAATATGTCTTGACATCATTTCATTTAAATGAATGGTTTAAAATATATCCCAGATTCAAAATTACGCGTAACAAAATAATTATGGTTGACGGCAACGCGGGCGCAGCGGTAGGAGTCAATGACCTTTTCCTCGGCTATTAGGTATGTAATCCCGGTATAGGTAGTACGTTCCCGTTGGATATTTTTTGACATCCACGCGACAAGCTGCGGGCAAAAGCTAGTAAAATTATAATTATGACGATAACTAAATAATAAAATAAACATTTTCATACAAAGTAAACCTTTAAAGTAATTCGACGATATTTTGTGATATTTGTCCAGATACTCTCAATTAATTCCAAGTTCCTTAGGTCTTTTGGTCCAAATTGCTTCTAAATCCAAAGCTAAAACATTGCTAACACGCAGTGAGCACGCATTTTGATCAATACTTGGTCCTTCTGAGATAAAAAGAAAGAAAGAAGAAAGAAAATAGATGCATTATTGTTTAACACGAACTAAAAGATACAAAACAGTTTGTAAAAAACCGACCGAAGGTTAAGCTACGCTTGCCGCGGTCGGTCCGTGGATGGGTGATCATTCATTACATTACCCGTCCGTGCCACGAAAAGCACTAACGTGCTTTTGCCGTTGGTCCCGGCTGTCATTCGTAGATCATAGACAGTCGTACGGGTAGTCAGAAGTCAAAACAGTCTGACAACTAGTCTTACCCCAGTTTTTGGAGGTCAGACAGACAGTCGCTCCATGTCAAATACTGGTATTCAGCTACATCCGGTTAGACTGGAAGCCTACCCCAGTAAATAGGTGGGAAAAAGCTCGGCATGTTGTTTGGCTGGCCCGAGGATACCGCACGGTCTCCTGCGAGGCGGCGAGCCTCCTTGCCGGATTACCGCCATGGGATCTGGAGGTAAAGGTCCTCGCGCACATTTGGGAGTGGCGCGAGGAGGCGAAACGCCGGGGCTTAACTCCGCTACCGCGAGAAATCGCGGCACAGCGGACGGAGCTCCGGCGGGATCTCATGGCATCATGGAGAGTGCGATTGTCGCAACCCAGCGCTGGGCACGCCACAATTGCGGCGATAAGACCCCTCTTTGAGGAGTGGCTAGAGAGGCGCCACGGCGTCCTCACCTTCCGCCTGACGCAGGTCCTCACCGGACACGGCTGTTTCGGGAGGTTCCTGCACAGGATAAGGCGGGAGGAAACGCCCGGGTGTCACCATTGTGTGGATCGCCCGGAGGACACGGTGGAGCATACGGTGGAGGTCTGCCCAGCTTGGGCGGAGCATCGCCGTGTCCTCGTGGAGGCGATCGGCGGCGGTGATCTCTCGCGTCCGGCCCTGGTTCAGGCCATGGTACGGAGCGAGAGGAAATGGGAGGCCGTCACCTCCTTCTGCGAAGCTGTAATGCTCGCGAAGGAGGAGGCGGAACGCGTGAGGGAAAGGCAAATTTCGCGCCCTCATGCCCCTAACCGCCGCAGGAGGAGACGCCCAGGGCGTCGGCAATCGCGAGGCGATTTCCGGCCACCGTAGGCGCGGGCTGACGGACGGTGAGCAATGGGTGGCTCACCGTCCGATAAGGACCAGGCCCGGGTCGACGGCGCGTTGTATTCCACGCGCGCCTCAAAGAGATGTCAGCAGATTTGAAGGGGTCCACTAGGACCGATGCCTGCCGGGGTTGCGAAGAAAACCGAAAGGGAGATCGTGGCCCCCGGCAACAGGAACACGGGTGGGTTTTAGTCAGTAAGAGTCTGACACGCACTCCAAGTTATTTGATGACATCCCACCCTCAAAAAAAAAAAGTTGTTTTTCCTGTATTAAATTAAGTTCTTATTAGATTCGCACTGAAAGATAACGTTAAAGTGCAGATAATACTATTAATATTTAATGAGCTCATCCGTTATTTTACCACAAGCAGAATATTTTCATTGAAAGCGTTATAATATTCATGTGTTAATGGAACGTGAGCTAAAATATTCATAATCCAGATAGCATAATCCAGACTTAAACATTAGTTTTAGTGCTAAATATTTTAGTGTTCATTTTTTGAAAGCGTTCAATTTAATATCAGCCAGAACTAACTATGTATTTTGTTTCATTTTATTCTTTTTGAAGTTGTCTTTCAATATAAAATAATTTAATAATTATTTTTAGGTACTGTATATTTTAATGGAGGCCAAAAAAATCAATAGACTTGCTAGGCACAAGAAGTCGACATTTATTTTTTTGAGAAGTTGAAAATACAGTCTCCTATTACTCACATGCTTGAAGAATATAATAATAACACATGTCATATTTTATAATAGTTAGTACCTATATTTTGGGGCGTGGGTACGTAGCGTTGGAAGGCCACAAGGTGGACCGATGACCTTGTGAAGGCCACAAGAATCCGCTGGATGCGGGAAGCACAGAACCGGTCGAAGTGGAGATGCTTGGGGGGAAGCCTATGTTCAGCAGTAGATGATAAATGAATATTACACAAAACATTGGTTCACTGAATGAACCTATGTATATTACACAAAACATTGGTCCTTTAATTAGTTAATTATGTTCTGAATAACAAAATTCAAGGTCTCTCTTCATTGTAACTATTTTTAACGTCGTTAGATCAGCTACGTAGTTGCTATAATAAAATAAAGTTTCATAAGACATCATAATTGGTTGACTTTAAGTAATTGGAATAATTACTTGAATAATTAAAAATAACCGGTATAATTACGGACATAGTATGGAAGGTCAGTTGAATGGTAAATAAAATATTGTTTTGCTAGCTGTACCTATTACTATTAAAAGCATATAATTATTAAGTATGCAGACCACACATAATTATGTGACATTATAAGATGACTTTGGCTACTATAATTTCGATGTGATTACAGCTAATTTGAGTTACTGCACATTTTCATGGTTGTTATTGTGTGCAGTCAGTCCTTACAAGGTCAAAATTTTGGTACCGACTAGATATGCACCAGTGCATACGGAGTAATGGTGGACGCCAATAGACACGTCATCCTACTCCCCACTTTTTTTTTTCGTTTTAATACGTGAAAGTTTGTGGGCACGAATGGATGGATGGATGGATGGATGTTTGTTTCTCTTTCACGCAAAAACTACTGAGCGGATTTGGATGAAATTTGGCACACAGGTAGTTTATAACCTAGATTAACACGTATGATACTTTTTATCCCGATATTTCAACGGGATCGAAACCGCGGGGCACTGCTACTAATGTCAAAATAAATTTACAAATAACGTAAGCATGGATAGTTACATAAAATGTGATACTTTGTAGGTACACTTATTATTTATACAATTTAAAGTATTAGATTTTCATCATATCATCTTACTCAGAAAAAACCTAGCCAATTTACCTGCCTGCAATTAACCTGATAAGATTAAAAAATTCTGGGTTAAAGCATTTTAGTTCCGCGAAACATGCCCTGTAACAAGCTGTACAAGGCCACGAAACTCATTTTATACTGCCAAAACATGGTACAACTACATAAAACAGCCATTTCTTCACACAAGCAGAATATTTTTATGGCACCTTTACACGTCTGACAAAATAAGCCTTCTTCAGCCCAGATGTGTCACGAATGTATCTAGTCATAAAAAATAATGCTGAAACCGTTCAAACTCCGATATTAAAACGACACGAATACGGAACGTAGGCGACGTGTGAAGCCGGCTTTACATGTCAGCTATTTAAAATGGGGTTATATAACAATTTTGAACGGTTATGTGATTGGGATATTGCCGCCATTTTTGGTTACAGCCTGGTTGGATTTCTAAGTAATTATTTTGTTATTGTAGTGAATTAGTTTATGAAATTGTTATCGTTGCGTAAAGAAAGAAAACCATTTATTTGGACACAGTTCGTGAAACACAAAGAACAAAATGAAAAAGTGAAAATAAGGTTTTAACAACAATAGTGTGTGCCTCACGGCTGGGCCAAAAAGTTTCATGCCAAATAAAATGAAATGAAATGTAGATTAGTGTCTGAAATGGTCTTTTGAGGAAAGAATCACACAGATTTGAGTGGACCTGTCCAGTCAGTCTGTGTGTCAGTGCAAGCATTTGTCAATAATCACCTCAGAACTTAAGGAGCTCAACTTGACGAACAAAACCAAATAAAGGACATTTGGGTATGTCGCATAAACTACTCAAAGTGCTAGACCATCATTAAAACTAGCAGAGAAATAAAAATAATAATAATATACACATAGTTCTCACAATAATTAAAATAATAGTACCTGGGCGACCGAGCTTTGCTCAGTTATTACTATTTATTGTAAAAAAAATCGTTTTGCACTATTGCTTCATAAGTCTCAATAAAATAAAAACTCGAAAGCATAAATCTTATTCACGTAATCAGTATAGGTAAATGTTAGACATATTTATGAGAAATATATATTGTTATCTCAAACATTAACTACATTTTTTTAAACTTGTCTAAAAACAATAAAAATTAAAAAATTATATATAAACTTGAATATATTAAAAAAAAAAACAAAAGTAAGTCACCTCGCGGGATTCCAACCCGTAACTCTCGTTTCTTGCGGTCCGCTTCTTAACCCGCAGGACCAGACGGACAGTGGCAGGCAGGACGAAATTAGCGATATTGTGTGTGGAAAGAAATACGCATGAAAACTCGAAAACACGCGTTTTCCCAAACATTAGACTTATCTAGATCGATTGTTTACCCCCGAAAACCTCCACATGCCAAATTTCAGTGAAATCGTTAGAGCCGTTTCCGAGATCACAGAAATAAATTTATATACATATAAATATACAAGAATTGCTCGTTTAAAGGTATAAAATAATACCTACTTTACAAAGTAATCATGTCATTTAGAATATAATTTTCAACAATGTCAATGTGTACATAAAACTTGTATATTTTGATAATTTTACATAATAAATTAAAATGTCAAGTTTTATGGTTTTATCACAAGGCTCAGCAGAGCAAGCAGCTCAATCTCAAGCTTTTTTTATCTTCTAAATAATCAGAAATTTTATAGTACAGAGGGTACTATAAAATTTCAGATTATTTACAAAGTTTTGTTTTAATACAGATTTTGACTGACTAAGACAGATGCTGTCTGACGCTGGTTTTCTAATGAACCCTTAAGGACAAGCGACAGAGAGTACAAACAGTTTCAACATACCTAATACATAATTTATATACTTAAAAACTAAATAAATAAATAAGCACGTAATCAAATATAATACAAAAAGCAAAAACATACGAAAACAACAAGAACTATCCCAGCAAAAACCTGTCCACCAAACGTTGTGCGTGTACCACTAAACGTTGGTAAATATTGGTCCAAAGTAGTTATTTATTAATTGTGATTCTGTGTGTATTTTCAATAATGTTTGTTACAAGTAGGGTTGCCAATCGTTCTATAATATATAGTATTGTACTATATGTCGAGTCTGCGTACTATATACTGTTGAAGAAATACATAGTTCGCAAAAATACTATTTTTGCAACACTGAAATGTATCAAACAAATTTTAATCCTTAATTAATAAAACAGTGGCACTCTGGGAGTGCCGACAGAAGTGAAAACTAAACAAAAATACTTCCAAAACCTTTAAAGTAAAGTACTTGCATAGAACATTGATCCGTAACGTAATATAAATAAAGAGCGCAATTGCGTTTACAAAAATGAGATGACAGTAACGTTGTCGCGAGTTCAATTGTTTTTTCCCCATCTCAAAAAAGCCCAATGCGCTTACAGAAGTTTTCACTGAAAAAAAAAGATAAACGCTACTCTGAAATAACAATATTAAATGAAATCTTTGCAAAAGTAAAATAATGCAGTGAGTATATTGACAAAACTACAGGCCAAAAATGGCAGATAATTTAAAAAAAATACAGAAAATAAGTTTTCGAAGTGAAAACTTCTGTAAGCGCGTTGGGCATTTTTGAGATGGGAAAAAACAATTGAAGTCGCGACACCATTACTGACACCTAATTTTTGTAAACGCGATTGTGCTCTTTATTTATATTCGTTACGGATCATTGTTCTATGCAATTATTTTTACTTTAAAGGTTTTGGAAGTATTTTTTTTTTAGTTTCACTTCTGTTGGCACTCCCAGAGTGCCACTATCTTTTAAGTTTATCCCGCCACTTTGGCATTTACAGCAAAAATATTTTCGGTTATTCAAAATAGCGAGAAGAAAGAAAGAGAAGCGTACCTATCTCATTAATAAAAAATGAGCTTTTGATTTACATTAATTTAAACATTTAATGTAATAAAGCATTATGACACTTGAATTTTAGAAAAACAAATTTGATGCAAGAAGTGCAAAAAAGTTTTTTTTTTTTTTTATAAAAATAAATAAATATATATGTCGGAGTTGATTGTGAATAATAATTGTGGATAGTCAACAATTTGGTATGATTTGTTTTTCTTATTATTAATTTATGTGATTTTTACTGTCAATTATTGTCTAATAAATCGCAACATAATTTATTAAGTACTCGGTGTACGCACTAATTGATATTTGGCAACTTATTTTGATACTTATAATTGATGGTTTTGTTCAAAACAATTAATGACATGTTACTTTAATTTTAAAAGGATTTACTTTGTGAATTCACTATTGTTTATTTACGACAATTATTCTTGTATTATTTGATAACTTTGTAATGTCAGTCTTATTAGATTTAGCACATTTTAGTGTTTTGTATCAAGTAAACACGTGACGCACTTCCGTGCGCCATCGGACAGAGTTGTCGTAGTGGGATTGCAAGGTGGGGGCATCGTCTTATAAAAGAGCGTGCACTCGTTATTTGAGTCAGTCTATCTTCGGATTCGACTCAATAAAGAGCCCTGCTCCCGACAAAACTATCGGTTTATCTGGTACAGCACTGCTGTATATTCACATAGCTGTATTGGCTTGCTGATAGCGAGCGATACACTTTTTCATTGGGTGGCTTGGCCACTATACGAACTGAGACCCTAAAAGTCTGTTCGATTGTTACTACCTATTCACCTACTTTATCTTGTTATTAATTACCATTTGTATTGTGATTTGCCTTATATAATGTAACAAGTACCTACTATATTAAAAACCCTGTAATTGTTTATTCAGTATTGTTAATCCCATTGAAATGGCAACTCCAAACCCTGACGAAATACCTCTCGGCACTCCTGATCCTACATATATTTATAAATTTTTGTCGTGTACTATATTTTTTATAGCTTATTTTGAAAAACATTATATTTCGCTGAAGAAATGTTGGCAACCCTAGTTACAAGATACAACCAAACAAAAAATAATTTAATATCTTTGCAACCAAAGGATCAGAAATATATTTTTTCCCATTTATTACGTTTTCTCTTTCTAAGATGAATGTTAAAGAAAGACGAAGAATAATGCGTTTATTGGCATTAGATGAAAAAATATAAAAACTGAAAAAAAACAATGCCTTGCCAAAAGGGCCTCAGTTCAGCATTATGTCAGATGACAACAAAAGGTACACCAAATGACGCTGACTGTTGTTTTTATCTGTCCAAGATAATCTCCGTTTTGCCAACTCCTATGCCAGAGGTTTTTGCGTAAAATGTATGGGCTATGTTAAAATCAGTCATGGTTTTTAGGGTTCCGTAGTCAACCAGGAACCCTTTTCGTCATATCTGTCTGTTCGTCTGTCCGTGGCTTCGCTCAGAGACTGTTGGTACTAGAAAGCTGTAATTTGGCATGAGTATATTAATCACGCCGACAAAATGGTAAAAAAAAACATGCAAATAAAATAACCACGTAAAATCGAGACGTTTTTTTTTTTTTTGTCTGTCGCATGGTGTCCTTGGAAAAGTCGTTCAAAAATATTGTATGTATCAAAACCATTTTTGGATTCAGGGATCCTTTTGCGAAATATTAAACTTTAAAGTGCAAATATCCCCTTGAAAATGGTTGGTTTTGGTTATGTGAAAGAAATAATTATAAATATATGTATAACAAAATTAACTGCTAAGTAAGCTTTACAAGTTAACGAGTAATAATCGATCAACTTAAACTTGCAGTTGGAATGTATGAGAGGACATATTTTTACAACTACAATGTGACACTGGCAATAAATGCCTGAGTGTTTTCCTGGACCTTAAAAAAAACTTTTGACACCCCTTTCTGTCTCTGTCCTCGTGAGTAAACTGGAAAACGCTGGAACAAGAGAAACCCTTCTGAAATTGCTCAAAGACTATCTCTCGTCTAGGAAGCGAAGGGTTAAGGTGTTACACATACGGCGTTCCCCAGGGCAGCGTACTGGGTCCTACGCTATTCTTGGTATATGTAAATGATCCCTGCAACATACATATCAATAATGCAAAAGTTTTTTCATACGCCGATGATACCGCTGTCATCTTCTCTGGGAACTCCTAGCAAGATGTGAAACTCAAAGCAGAGATGGGTATGGCACAAGTAGCATATTGGCTAAATAATAACCTGCTCACTTTAAATACATCAAAAACCAATTACATTTGCTTTAGTATTAACAAAAGTTGTCAACCAAGTGAGGATCTCAATCTCAATCAATAGACACATGTGGAGATACCCATAACAGATACTGTAATTGTTCATGCATTAAACAAGTAACTCAGACTAAGTATCTAGGCTTAATAGTCGATCAGCGGTTATCCGGCAGCTGGTATCCTCATCTAGAACAGGTCTCAAATAGGGTAAGAAGATTAAGCTGGATCCTTAAAACACTTTTACTGGTAATATTTTTTGGAAAACCATGTTCCAAAAAATATTACCAGTAAACGAGACCTCCCAAGAAATGTTCTTAATGACATCTAAATGGCTTTGGTGCAGTCTATCTTGTTATGTTGCTTTCCTATTTGGGGAGGTGCAGCGAAAACTAATTTTATAGACGTGGAGCGATCCCAACGAGCTCTGATAAAGATAAGGTACTGTAAAAATAAAAGATATCCTACTGATATCTTATAAATGAGTGATCTACGTTCCGTAAGAAAAGTGTACCAAATAGTCTTAAAAAAGCATATAACCCTGCCATATGTTCCAAACTTATTACGGCAAAGGAGGACCGACATTGTTGCACAAATTCCAAAGACTAAAACCATGTTTGCTTGTAGGGAATTTAATAAACGGTCTGCTGAACTGTATAACAAAATAAACAGACATATTTACATATACCTACGCAAAAAAAAGTTATGAATGTAAAAAACAATAACCAGTTGGAGAAAAACACTTACATATCATGAAACGGAGATACTTTTGGAGAACATGAAGTAGCAGATACACTCACACATACACTCCCACTTCACTCGTAACATACTCTCTCTCATACACACTCGCATACACTCTCTCATTCACTCTCACATACAGACACACTACACACAGGTATGCACATTCGAATCACACTCTCACTACCTAACATACTTGTCTTTAATTGATATTTTAAATACCTACTATTTATTTTAATAGCTTAAGATTATGCTATACTATGGAAGAACGGAGTCTCTTAACTCAGGCGTTGTTTGCTTAAAAGGAGGCACCAAATATGAAAACATTTTTGTAAACTGAAGCTTAAATAAAAATAGGAAAAAAAAAATGTTAGGTAAGTTTGTTCTTGGGATAAATTCATCCCAACTACGGAACCCTTCATTGTGCGGTTTTTTAAAGTAAATCTGTATTACAAGCGTTCACATATTTACAAATGACAAAAATAGAATGTAAAGTCTTTACGCTGCAGCATCGCAAACAAAATTATAAAAGCAATAAATCAGTCTCCAATTAAATACCGTATCTAAGTGAATTTGAACCGAATTAATTGCACATAAGGTTGAAAATATTTATTACTTTGAGGTAAGATAGTCTTTGGTGTTATTTTACGAATTGACGTCATATTATCTTTTCAGTCTTATTGGAATTATAAAAGCGAGTCCTCGCCTCGGCTTCCTTCAAAAGACTTAAAAATACTTTTGAATGTATCCAATTAAAGAACAGTTTTTTTTTTTTTTTTGTAAAAGGCTAATTGACTACCAACATAAATTGTCCACATATTCAAATCAAACATGGATGTATGTCTTAATGGATATGGTCTGAATTGAAGTTACTATTTAAATAATATAAAATAGTAACGAATTTAAAACTGTACATTGAAAATTTGGCAAACAGATAATTTATCACCTGGATTAACACATAATACGTTCTGGGGGGATGTTTTCCGACATCCACGCGAGCCAAGCCGCGGGCAAAAGCTGGTTAATATTATAAATCATAACTATCACTCTTTGATAATTGTATGAAACGACACGGTTAATTGACGTAGGGTGTCAATTTGCTTAAAAATTCATTTCTCTAATTATATTAAGTAGTCCGTTAAACAAGCTGCTATATATAATGATTAATTCTCTAGTAGACTGCTGCAATCAGCGGTCGGTCGGTGGGAAATACCACAATCACTTGATAGACGAGCTTTAATCGCCCTAGGTGATGAAACCCTAAGTGATGGTACCCTTTGATTATTTTATATGTGTATAGTGTCGCGCTGCAAAAGAACTAAAACAAAAATCCAACTTTGTTATTCTGGTGTGCGTGACAGCTACGTATACGTCTTACACTCGCGCCACGTCATCGTCATTGTGCTTTTCTAGTGTGCGTGCATTTAGCGGCTATCAGTTGGACGCTATTTTTTTCGACAAGTTCACAGCTTTGACTGTATAAGATAAGATAAGATCATTTATTTGTCCAAAACATAAGTATACACACATGGCATGTAATATGTTACATAAAATTATAGCACAGTCATGATTTGCCTTAACAGCGTAAAAATATAAACACGTAGGCCATTTTTATTAATAGGATATAAACATCAAATAGTTATAAATTTGTCCATTATTCAAAGCAATTAACATATCAAATTAAAACTTAATCAATCAAATTATAATAAATATTCTACAGGATAGTGTCATAAACTCGTCATAGAAATTGATAATAAAATAAAATTAACCAGTCAAAGTAATTAGGAATAAAAATCTACATATTATGTCACACACGTCAGATCAATTAAATAACATTAATAATGAACAAAACAAAAAACTAACCACAAAAATGAAACTACATAAATACACATACTACATACACATACATACACATACTACATACACATACTACATGAATTTGTCTGTTAAAAACTCGGAAATATTATACTATAATATGCTTTTTGAATTAAAAAATTCTTATTTTTTTTCTTAAATAGATTAACATTTAATTCTTTAATGTGTGGCGGAATGTGATTAAATAAGCCGTGATATGCAACTTTACTGCATCCCTATATATTTGGCGCCATGCAGAACACACTTGTGCATCAGTGCTGTATTGGACTTTCTTCCACATAATCTAGTATAATCCCGTCGACTTCGGGTATTAGTGTCGGATAGCTTCTTGAAAAGCTTTGAGTTTGTTTTAACGAAGACCGCAACCTCGTAAATGTATAATGACGGGAGTGTTAACATTTTATTTTTTATGAAATATGGCTTACACGTATCAGTACATATTTGTCCAAACATCGCTCTGACACACCTTTTCTGTAATTTAAAGATTAGTTCTCTACTTATTATACGAGTTGCCACAAAAAATAACCCCGTATCATAAGATTGAACCAACAATGCCATGATATGCAGTGAGCAAAGCGTCGGTATCTAAGATCCAAGACAGTTTATAAAGAGCATAAACTGAG
This sequence comes from Omphaloscelis lunosa, assembly GCA_916610215.1. Lineage (NCBI taxonomy): Eukaryota > Metazoa > Arthropoda > Insecta > Lepidoptera > Noctuidae > Omphaloscelis > Omphaloscelis lunosa. The sequence continues at coordinate 9,780,590 of OU744255.1, forward strand.
TTGCTTATTCTGTTGCTTAATTCCTCTGTGTACTTTCCAATCCAGCCTTTGATCTATATTTAAACCTAAAAATTTTGTAGTACCTACGTTATTAACAATTTTGCTACCGAATTCTATTATTATATTAGATGGCTTTGGTCGTTGAAAGAACAAGATTAACTTTGTTTCATTAATATTTATCCTAAGATTATTATTATCTACCCTTGTGATTATTGATTGGATAGTTTTGTTAATTTCATTTTCTAATTGTAACTCGTTAGTGCTATTAATAGTTACGGTACTGTCGTCGGCAAATAGTGACATATAATGAATTGAAACCTTTGGTAAATCATTGATATAAATTAAAAATAACGAGGGACCTAGCACGCTCCCCTGAAGTACACCATACTTAATTAATCGTTTATTTGATCTAAAATTTAATTCAAATTTAGTCTTTGGATCTTTCTTCAAAATTTTCGTGTATTGTTTCCTATTTATTAAATATGATTCTATCAATTTTAGTACGGTTTCTAGAATTCTGTAAGCTTCTTAAACAAAAATATAACATTTATACTTCTTAAGTATGAATGTTATATTTTTCAAAAATAATTGTAAAGTTGTTCGTATATATATTTCTCAAAAACTTTTGAAAAATCGGTATGAGCGCAATCGGTCTATAGCACTCCATGTTTTTCCTATTGTTTTTTTTTTTTTTTTAAGTGGTTTAACTACAGCTGTTTTGAGATTTTGTGGAAAAATACCAGTAGTAATACACAAATTAACAATATAACTTGTATGGACACTAATATAATCAGAAACATAATATATTTATATCATTGGTGATACCGTTATTTTACTGTAGAACTAGCGAGCTCGCAAGCTTTTTACGACTTCCTGATACATCGAGATTTCTTTATTATATTTAATTTTATATGACTGCGTTATGCACATAAACTTTCCGGAATAAATTATCTAAATTATTGTGACCACTACATTAAATTCCAGTGTAAAATTTAGAAGAACTACCGGTCTGCCAGACACAAAAAGTGATTTTTTAAATACTGTTTATAGAAATAGGCTAGCAAAAATTGTTAGTTGTTTTTTTTTTTTGGTCACCAAACGCAGTTAGCTGATGTTCGCACGGACGTAATAAATTCGCGGCGGGATTTTTTCGTACATTGGATTTTCAACGCTATGCTTAGCACCGAAAGAAGAAAATCTAACGGTGTGTTTTTTGACGCGATGGGATGTACTCTGTTGAATTCTCAATGCTCGGCTTAACACCGAGAGTTGAAAATCCAGTGGGCGATAAAATCCCGCCGCGATTTTATTACGTCCTTGAGAACGTCAGCTTAGTGTAGTCAATTGAAATATCAGTTTAAAAAATCTTTTTTTTTTTAATGTTTATACTTCACAAACGTGATGAGTATCGATATCTTAACAAGATAAAACAAAAGAAAACAGATGTTCTCAACTCATACCTCAAATAACAACATCATCAGCGGTCGCTGACCCCAATTTTTTAATCAAATTTTTCTTTTTATCTTGTCTGTCTGTGTTGTCTTGTTTACACCTTGTTGGATGACTTTTTGTCGTAGTTGGGTATTAGTTTTATAACTTTTATTTTTTAAACCTTAACCAGTCAGTGCAAATCTATACCAATTAGGCATTGATAGAATTAGATGTAATCCTGTTAAGGGGCAAGTGCGAACCCATTAATCATCGGGCTCCCACGTAATAATTCAGTACTAAAATAGAACCTAATTGCACTTTTGCTAAACCAGACACCGACTATCGAATAGCAAGAAACAAACGGTAAACCGATGTTATAAAAATAGTTAAGGAAATAAAAATCGCTGTTTCGCTGTTCAGGGATAAAACCACCCATTGTTTCACACTTTGTAAAATTTCTACATTTATATCAGTCATTCGTATGGTGTACATAGTAAAGAGTATTCTAGTCTATTCTATACTATAAAACAATATGTAACATAATATCTAAGTACAGCATAATGTTCCCACTGCTGGGACACAGGCTTCCTCTCTTCGAGAGGGAGTGGGCTGTAATCTACCACGCGTGCCCAGTGCTGGTTGGTACATTTCACATTTCTTCGAATTTTTTGGGTCTAGGACATGCCGGTTTCCTCACGATGTTTTCCTTTACCGTTTTGAGAGCGGTGGTGATGAAATTATTTACACAAAGTAAAGTGCCTGACCTGGGTTCGAACCCACGACCTACAACTTGTAAGTCGGAGCCGTTACCACTGGGCCACACACTGCTCTACCAGTAACATAATACGCGAGGATTATAATGATACTAGCTTATGCCCGCGGCTTCGCCGGCGTGGATGTTAGAAAATATCCCATGGGATTGTATTACCGATACCGGAATTACATACCTGATAGCCAAGGAATAAAAAGGTCATTGACTCCTACCGCTGCGCCCGCGAAGCCGTCAACCGTAATTATTTTGTTACGTGTAATTTTAAATCTGTGGTATCATTTAAACCATTCATTTAAATGGAATGATGTCATGGCATATTTTAATTTAAATTAAATGCTCAATTTAAGTAACATAGTTTATTCGATAAGGATTAATATAATACCGGTCAAATAGCTTCAGAAATAACAATGAAATGTCATTCTTAGAAGATAGACATATGCCATCGCGAATTTTTTTATTGAACTTTTTAAGATAGACAATAATGTAGAACATAGATTTTATGTAACTTTTACGATTTCCGCGGCGCACGCCAATAAAGTTCCCAGTCGGCATGATTTTTTCCGACATCTTCAACAATAATCGTCAAATTTCAGCCAGTTTACACAAAATCTTAATTAATTAGTGAAAACCAACCAGCCAGACAGACAAACCGACAGACAGACGCGGCGGGGACTTTGTTTTATAATATGTAAGGTTAAGGATTCACAATGTATCTAGGTATTATTATAAGAGTTTTTCTCTCTAAAAAAGGAATGTTTCGAATGGTTCGTTAAAGTCTTAGGTACTTGTTCTGCAAACTATATAAAACAAATATTATTTTAGGATTCATTTTTGAACAACTAGTTATTTCAAAACTTTTAACGACCACTTTAAAAATATCTAGACTTTAATATCTCTGAGTGGTACCTACTTTAATAGTGATCCTTTTTTACCTTACATTACCTATATTTTGAAAGGGACTATCGCGATGACGTCTAAGTAATGTAGAAGCCTAGCTGCCTAGCTTTTTCCCAACTATGTATTTTAAATGCCAGTATTTTAAATGGAGCGAGTGACTTTCTACAACCCAGTAACTGGGTATCACGATACCTCTTGGTAGACTGGTTGTCAGACTTTCAGGCTTCTATCGACCCGTAACGACTGTCAAAGATCTAGAAATAACAGCCGGAACCAACGATATAACGTGCTTTCCGAGGCACAGAGGGGTCTTGGTATGTAAAAATAGTCACCCATCCACGGATCAACCGCAACAAACGTAGCTTAACCTGATCGAACGATCCGTATAATAGAAAAGTATGGAAGAAAAAGGTAACAAGGTAATTATATAATATTTACATAAACCTATTGAAAATTATAAATATAATATATTACATTATAAATTTAGTTTTTAATGTTATAACTATATATTTAAATAAATATAAATTCCATAAATTTTATCATTGCATCTACCACTGTTTGTGTCTACATCACCCAAAGGTTGACTGGTAGAAGAGCACATTTGTGTGCTTAAAGTATTATATAAATTAATCCTAATTCCATTCCTAACTATTATAAATGCATAAGTGAGTTTGTTTGTTACGCTTTTACGCTAAAACGGCTGAACGGATTTGGATCAAATTTGGCACATGGGTAGACTATGACCTGGAATAGGACATAGGATATTTTATACCCCCATATTTCCAAGAGATCGAGACTTATGCGGGTGAAAACGCGGTTATTGCAGTTTCAATTGGGATTTGGGCTAAGTAATAATAACCGTGCCTTTTTTTTTGTATGAATATTGTGTACCTTGGTCAAATTTTTTTTTTCTTTATGTATTTCCATACATACTTCCCTGTGTTATTGTGATGCAGTGACGTGAACATGGACGTCCACGACAATATCATCACGTTAGAAATTATACAAGCGCACATTGAAATACTACTCAAAACAACTTTCGGTACAAAATAATAATCGGCTTAATCTTAAAAGGTGCATTTTGATCGTATCGTTTCCTAATAACACCAAAAAGCCATTTGAATAATTCCTTATCGTTGTTGTTAATCAGTATAACAGGTTTAAAGCTTTTCCCTGTCACATGTCTGGAACCTTGTAATTAAAGCGATAAAAATCGAGCAAAACAGGGAAACAAAAGCACCTTAGTTAAATAGGCTTTATCACATCACTAAAGCGACGGTTTCCTAGAAGAGCGGTGACCACCACATAGTGTCTGCAATTTATGGGCGAATGACGTCACTGAAACTTTATTATTGAAAGGCAAGTTGGTATGTTATACTAGAGAGCTATTTTGACACCATAAAGTCAAACCCCGCTGCTTAAAGATTTAAATTGCTAAGTTTGCCCTCACCGTCCTAAGTCACGCAAAAAGGTATCCATACTGAGAAGAGTGAGCTCACACATGATTAAATAGCGTTTCTATGGGAATTAAGTCTAGTCACTGCGTCATTGTGTGTCAGAGGTATCAAAACGAAACAAAAGACTATCTTTTAACGCGGTTTGGCCAATCTAACGATTAAAATCTTTGCCACTGTCATGATTTTCATGACAGCCGTCCCTGGCTGTTAACTGCGGCAACCGCTCTTCTAGGGACCATAGCTTAAGGTAGGAAATTCACGATCGTCGTAAAAGCATTAGTAAGTAACAATGCATTTTAATGTAACTCTTATCTCGTCAAGGTAAAGTATAAATTAGAATGATTGCCGAGAGTTTTATCAAACTCACATTGCAATGACTTACTAATGGTTTTACGTCATTCAAATTTGATCGTACGCGTTTGGTAAATTTGATGACGAAATACATTTATTTGCCTTTAAACACAAGTTGAACGTAAGTAAATTAATATTAATTAATTCAATTTTTATTTATTTTCTAATAGAGGTGTATTTGTTGAGCTGTGTCTGTGCTTACAAAATAGTCAAACAAATTGAACAAAAGTCAACACTTCTTTATGTATTGGCCTTCATTTAGTTTTACCTGTGGTTTCACTTACAGTACCATCGCGGTAACGCATATCTAACCACTTTGAAAACAAAATCCCGTGTACACGACCCTTTTTTCGTAGGTAAGCGTTGCTATAGCGGCCGAGCACTGCAAGTAAGAAATAGTCCTTACAGTTTACAGATATACGTTTCTTCGATAGTACCTATCATATTATTCAAAATACTTCATGTTAAAAAAAATAACAGATGCATTTTGATTTGGGATTCCCTTGTGTACGCCTACCTTATACCTTAGTCTTTTTATACCTACCTATACCTCTAAAGGAATTCACATTCTTATATAACAATAAGCTACTGTCAAACATTGTAAAATAATTAATGTAACCTATCATAACATAACGCTTTGTTTCCCCAAAGGGTTGGGCAGAGATGTCCATTAAGTACCTACACCCATAATACGCCACTTTTTTTTTTGTTGCTAACCTGTTTTGTCCCAATGCTGGGCAAAGATCTTCCCCATACTTTTCCAGTCTTCTTTATCTTGTGCCTTCTCCGGCTAATCGTTCAGCCTGCCCCGGTGGCGACGCCCGTCACCAGGCGCCAGTAAAAAAATAAAATTGAAAAAACCCAAGAAACAGTTTCAAATAATTATAACCGCAGAAAATAATAAAAAGTAAAAAAATACATTCTTTGTTCTTCTTTTAAATTTTATTTTACTTAAAATGCTTCATTTGACTTTTTGTTAAAAAAAAAGCGAGTCGATGAGACAAATAGTCGCCCTAATTTTATTCTTATTAGTTAAGATTCCTCCAACGTTCGTGAGAACAGACTAGAATTATTCAGAGGCGACAAGGACACCCAGTCTTTCAAGGAAATGAAATTCATTATAATATCTTGTATTATTGTTTGTATAAAATAAAAGACCGGTAATATAATTTACATTGACTCGATAAGTAATTTGGCGTACATTGCCCTTTTATAGAATTGGGATGTTGTAGATGACGTGATATGATTATGCTTACGTGCACGTTACGGTGTTGCTATCCACGAGCAAGCTATCAGGAAGTTGTAGTAAGAATATGCTTGGCATTTGTTTACTTAGGTACAAAAAAAAATTGATCGGCACTTTTTCCTCATCTAACACAATTTGTAAGAGTCATGCAACTTTTAATATCATGAGCAGATAACATAATAACTCACGAGGAGAGAGAACAGTGGTGGCCCAGTGGTAATGGCCTCGACTTACGAGTCGAACCTAGGCAGGTGGTTTACAGGTCATGAGGTCGTGGTTCGAACCTAGGCAGGTGGTTTACTTTGTGTACAAAAATTAAGGAAAACATCGTGAGAAAATCGGCATATTCTACAACCAAAAATTCGAAGACATGTCACATCTACCAAACCGTGCTGGGCCCGCGTGGTAGATTACAGCCCACTCCCTCTCGAAGAAAAGAGGCCTAAGTACCAGCAGCGGACCATTTTAGGCTGATTTTATTATATGCTCATCACGAGGAGAAAAGATTGACACCTCGAATAAGTTGGTTGATGTGGAAGGTTAGAGAAAACCGTACATAGATCTTCAAATAGAGACAATTGCGACGTTGTTGCTTGCTATATAATTCATGTGATTGTCTATCAGCTATAACTTAGTTGAAAGCATACTAAATACAGCAGAAAGCAGCAGTAAATACTTCCGAACTTTCAATAAACACTGATCATAACGATACCGCTGAGGAGACACCTGCTCTTCCAAATAAACAATACTGGCAGTTGCTCGCTGTTACAATCGCATTTTAGGGAGTTACTTTATGTTCTTGTATATGAAAAGTATCCTATAATAACATAACATCACATTACGCAGCAGTGTACCTATAGCAACACCCACATTTCGCCAGTTATGATCAAGTCCCATGTAATAGAAGGTGAGCCTATTGCCATCAACCGGATTCATCAAATCCAGACTCCGGGGTGCTATTGAGAAATTCCTGATGGAAAAACCCAATAACACTTTGTCCGACCTGGAAATCAAACCTAAGACCTCGTGCTCAGCAGTCCCGCTTGCGACCACTAGACCAACAAGTCAGTAAGTATTCTATAATACGTACATCTAATTCTGGGGCTGCACCTGCCTCTATCGTGACAAAGCAATGCGTGCCGAAGCTTCGTATGTTTTGCTCGCTAAAAACTTATCGCGCTAATGCGGTGGTCACATTAGCGGCTTCATAATTCCAACGAATCATCTTGCAATAATCCAAGATGGTTCACCATTATTTCGACAGAGCATCTACGCAATCCGGAAACAACAGTTGAAATGACCAATGCTAGTTCGACTACGCGCCACGCTTATTATGTACTTACCGCCACCCGGGCGATAAGTGCTACGCAGCCCGAACTATCGCGACTATAACCGATAATGATTGTTCGCAACTGTGTTTATCGTATCACTGTGCAAAGCTTCGTCACGATAGACGCAGATGCGGCCCCAGCATTATTAGAACTTTAATTCAGTAGGTGTGGCGTCAAAAAGAAACAAACGAATGACTATTATACTGAATTTTGAAGTTTTAAGTACCTATTTACCGACACATTAATAACGCAGATTAAGTCGCATCTTAGAAAATTACTTTATTTACCCAAATATAAAGTACTTTATGTATTAATCTAGAACATGGAACTATATGTGTGCCCAAAATAATCCAAATTGGTTCAGCCGTTTATATGTACGTGACTGAGTAACATCTCAGTCAAACAAACACATCTTCACAAACCTCCATGTTTACAATATTGGTGGGAAGAATGAATAACTAAAGAGGCACCCAATTTAGCTACCTTATAATTTTGTCTAACAGTCAGAATACCTACAAAGCTAAATACAGTATTAATTTAGCCCCTCCAAAGTAGTTAGTGTAGCAATTTCAAATTCAATTCGCCGTCTCAAATTGAGTTCCGTGTTTGGACTTGAATGCTGATCAGCACAGTTATGTTTGATAATAATTAATGTAACCCGTGCTTTGAAACGTTGAAATTTTTTATAAAAGTCGTAAGATATTGGTCACTTTACTCCAGGACCACAGAGTTCCATCCAGAACCACAGAGTTTCATCCATCAAAGTTGGATTTGTGTTGTCCCGGATTAAATTAGACAAGGTTTGCATTCCACTTTTACGTACCTACTTGAGTACTACCTAAAGTGCGGTTTTATAATTTCTAACATGACGATATTATCGTGGACGTCAGGCATCACGATTAGTCAGGCAAGTAAAATGTATGAAAATATATGAAGACGCTTTTACGCGTGATGCTTCCGTCCATGATAACGTTATAAAATGCACGTATATTTCCACACATGGACGTGGACGTGAGCATCCACGATAGTATCGTTAGAAATTGTAAAAGCGCATGATTTATGCTTTTCGGTTGTTTTTCATATGACTGCAAAGATTACGGGCGGGAGGGGTCAGTCCACGACTTGGTACAAAATGGGCTTAGTTCTGCCAAAACAGCTACTTAATCTAACAGTAGGTATCCGTTGAGATAAGTAGAAGAAGTAGAGAAGAAAATAATATTTTTTGCGAATCATAAATTACAATGTAAAATAATTCGAGAAAATTTTGAATAAGTAGGAAACTACCTGTGGACAGGATACATAAACTTAAAACTCAAATATAAAGCATTTATTTCAATTAAACCGATTTTTTTTTGGTTGGTTAATTATCAAATAACTTCTCCCTCTCTGGGCGGAGCGGGAGGACGTGTCAGACTCTTACTGACTAAAACCCACCCGTGCTCCTTCAGTTGCCTGTATTACCAGGGGCCACGGTAACCCTTTTGGTCAAAACCACAACCCCGGTAGGCATCAGCCCAATCGGACCCCGTCAGTTCTGCTGACATCTCTTTGAGGCGTGCGTGGAACACAACGCACCGTCGAACCGGGCCTGGTCCTTATCGGACGGTGAACTACCCATTGCTCACCGTCCGCAAGGGAATCAGCCTGCGACTCCCAACGCCCAGGGCGTCTCCTGCGGAGGTTAGGGGCGTGAGGGCGCGAAATTTGCCTCTCCCTCACGCGTTCCGCCTCCTTCTTCGCGAGCATTACTGCTTCACAGAAGGGGATGATGGCGTCCCATGCCCTCTCGCCCATGGCCTGGATCAGGGCCGGACGCGTGAGGTCACCGCCACCGATCGCCTCCACGAGAACACGGCGTTGCTCCGCCTAAACCACGCAGACCTCCACCGTATGCTTCACCGTGTCCTCCGGGCGATCCACACAATGGTGATACCCGGGCGTTTTTCCCGCCTTATCCTGAACAGGAACCTCCCGAAACAACCGTGTCCGGTGAGGATCTGCGTCAGGCAGAAGGTGAGGACGCCGTGGCGTCTATCTAGCCACTCCTGAAAGAAGGGACCTATCGAAGCACTGTCCACTGTGCCGTGATTTTTCGCAGCAGCGGAGTTAAGCCCCGGCGTGTCGCCTCCTCGCGCCACTCGCAAATGTGCGGCTTTAGAACGAACTAACAAGGCACAATGTGTTACCGATTTCTGTACCAAACTTTTGATTGCGTAACGAGAGCCTCTTCAGTTACTTCACGATTTATTATTACAAATCCTAATCGCTACAGGGGTTCCTTAACAGAAATATATTTTGACTTACCTTATTCAAAAAGAAGGAAAGGTCAAGTGTTTTCCGTCCCAATTTCGAGAAGCACTCGAGTTGTTTTCCTTTTGTGTGTTGTAGTAAGTATGTGCTGCTACGAACACAAACTAACCCGACCATTCGTAAGAGTTTTTTTTGCTATTAGTAGAATTTTCGTAGAAAATCTACGAAAATTTAGGTACCCACTAAGTAAGCAGTAGGCAGATCGGTACTTCTAATAAAAAATACATTTCAACTAATGTACAACGGTTGTGTGCACACAATAATAATGATAAATTACTTCTACTTATGACAATTTTAACTCCCACCCATTGTTAAGTTTGAAACGGATGTTAAAACTTTTTGTCTCGATTCAAGAAAAACGAATTCATTCGAATAAGAACAAAAATCTAATATACAAGGGGTCACTAATTAATGATGCATTGTTCTATTACCCCATGTTTTTTAGAATAACTTTAACTTCTAAATTAAAAATCTATTACGTAACTACCACCGAACCTCTTAACTTCTATTATACCTACTTATTTATACCAAAAACGACGAGTTGATCACCGCCATTTTGATCTCATCGCCAGCGATTAATTAGCATTTGAAAATACTGTTGAAGCTGCTTAAGATTTTAAAAACTATCTGTGCATTCTATAAATTCAATCTCTTAGTATTGTATAATTGCATTGCACATGTGAGAGTACTATGTACCATAGTACCTAGAAGGTACATATACCTACTATAAAGCTTCCATATTTACTGGGTACATCTTTCATTGACTTGAATGTGCCTTAGCGACTGAGAATATGTCAGACTCACTCTAATGTCTCGCTGATGGTGGCGCGTGTGTTGAATCATTTAGCTCCCTTCAACATGGTTTAGCTGGATGGTGCTAATCTATGCAAACGGGTGCCTTCAGTAGGGACTGGTTATATCTTACCTGTCACGGCTTATTTTAATTTAATTTTATTTTTTAAATATATTTTTAATATTTTTATTACGGATGATTTTAACGTTCTGCATCGTTCTCTCGCGTATAATTTCAACATGAATGATGTAAACAATATTTTTAACCATATTTGATATAAAAGAGTGTTTGTGGAGTTTCTTGCCCGTTCTTCTCCATAGGTACCTACTACGGTTTGAAATGGGCAACTAGCTTCTCTTTATCTTTCTGACCGACCGACTTCTTGACAATTCAAAAGTGCCTGTAATTGGTTTATTTGAAATAAATGTTTTAAGTTTGATATGAAGAGGAAAGCCTTGATAGTGTAATAACCAGATTGCCAAATATTATTAGCCATCCTAAGGATGAAGCCCCAAGAGACGCAAGTTATGTTGGGGTAATAAACTACATATAATGTTCCCGACTTAACGGGATCGCAATCATACATAGACATAATAGTATTAGGAAGTTAGATAGTTTAAGGGACATAAATATGTACAGGGACATATTATGTAGTAACGACTAAGCAATACCTAGAGTAAGTTAAATAAAAAGGGTAATCTGTAGGACATTAATTTGTACAAACAGATAGACATCATAATTGCTTTTGAACTATGATAGATAGTTCAAAAGCAATTAAATATCAGCATCGCAGGTTGCGAGAAGCACAGAACCGGTCGAAGTGGCGGTCTTTGGGGGAGGCCTATGTCCATGAGTGAACGTCTTTCGGCTGAATGAATAAAGAATGATCCAGCTTCGTAACTTAGTAAATAAAAACAAAATATTGGTAAAGGAATGAGATTACCTTTAAACAGATAAAAATTTTATAGGTAAGAAAGGTAATTTTATGTTTTATAACCAAGTATCTAATAAACAATAAATTAATATTGCACAAAGAAAAAAGAATATAAAACAACTCCGTTAAAGCTGTCGATGAAAAACTCTTAATTTAACACTGTTAGCAATAAAATACTTCGGCGTTCACTCAAGGAGTCTATAACTAGTACAGAATTTTTAAAGCCTTCAAAACTAACTGTAAACAAAGTAAAAAAAAATATTACTGCAAGAAAAGAAGAAATTCTAGAGTACAAACTTGTAAAGATTTTATGGAATGGTACCAGATTGAAGCGTGTTTTAAAACTTAGAAAACAGATTATTGCAAGCTTGGCGCTTATAGGATTCGACGAATATAAAACAGGTTTTCTTTTAAACGTGGTGGAAACGGAATCGGTAGGGATTACTCCTATTACGCCAATAAAAAGTTGGAATGTTTGTGTATCGAAATAAATTGTACTTTTGTTGTAAACTAAGCTTAAATCTATGGTTTCTTAAAACTGCGGTGGCCGCACCATAACGTCCGCAAATTGCCGTCGAATGACGTCACTGAAACTTTATTTATGAAAGTTTATTGATTCAGTCGGAAATCCATTATAAAATACAATAGACATTGATATATTTAGTAACCTCACTGTGTCGAGCGTTCGGTGTGGCAAAACGCCGCGTTCGAGTTCGCGACAAGTCAATCGTCATCCTGAAGATGCCTCTTTGAGAGGTGAAACACGTGTCGATTTCTACTGGATTTTTATGGCTCTTTAGGAATAGTTAAGCGGAACAGGTTACTAAATATATCAACGTCTATTATATTATATGTTATTTATAAAACTAAGTTGATGTGTTCCTAGAGAGCGTTTTTTCACACCATAAAGGCTAACCTCGCTGTTATCATTTTCATGACAGCCGTCACTGAGGCCGTTATGTGGCGGCCACCGCTGTTGTAGGAAACCGTAGCTTAACTGCCTAAGAACTGTTGCTTTTGCCTTGTTTCATTTCAGAACATAACATCACGCCTGCATTTCCCCGAAGGGTTAGGCAGAGGTGAACCTATCGTACACCCAAATTTATGTTCTATGTTATGTGGGTTTGGCTTTCGCACTTAGTCCTTCATGTTGACCATTGTGCACCTGAAGGACTGCACAATGGTCCACCTCCAACCCGTCTGGTCGGAGGTTCCTCCCTTTTCTATAGAGTATGAGTGAACTTTACATCCTGTTCCTTATGCCTCTAGAAAGTTTTTAACTCGCTAGTATCTCTTGAAATATAACGCACGAAAGTCTCTCAAATAAAACCACTCGAGGTCGAATTTCCGTCCAAAAATATCTCGTAAATCATGAAACTTATCAAGCTGAAATTTTACACACAAGTAGCCTTTGCCCCTAAATGTACGCTTGATTAAGCACTTCAAATGCCCCTCATCTTTATGGTATACTGTGGAAACGGATACAAAATATATGGTAATTGGTACTTTATCACGGCTGCTTCTTGTTCGTTTAGCAGTGAATGTAGAACGGATTCGATATAGTTTAATCATTAAGGTATGCAGGCTTATGAGATGAGATATTACAGGTATCTGTTCGGCACCTGTCAGTATCATCTATCAAGGCCACATAACTTGTTATAAACAAGATAATTATTACTATCCACCCAGTCCCACATTTTGTCCTCCAGATCCTGACTTGATTCCAAGTTTGCGCTACGGCAATAACTGGGTGGCTTGCAAAACATTGCCACGGTCTTCGATCAACATATGAGATGGTCGAAATTCTCTCCTTTGATGGTTGTAGTTCCCGATACTCATCCTTTAGACATAATTAACTTACTTACAACTAAAACCAACTAGAAGTAGTATTAAAACCTATTTGGGTCACCAAAAGTTTGGATATCATTTAACAAGTTGGCAATTCAAGAGTAATTTACCGTAATTTGTAACCGCTTATGAGCTCTTTCGAAATAAAGTTACAACGTTGGTAAACAGGACTGACAAACTCGAATGCGAGAAAAACATTATATTTCCATTAGAAATTACCGAGTCATTAAGAGGTTCTGAAATATATCTGAGACACGTTAATAGAATTAAAATATACTTAGAAGTTTTTTCATTACAATTTAGAGCTGCTGTTCAATTTCCTGCCAGTTTTAAATTGGCCAAAAATTTTCAGGAGGTGGCAAAACAAGCTATAAGAAAAATTATCATGAATTAGGTCCACCACTACATCTGGAGCAAGGTTTTAATTTTAAGGATACAAACATGGGAGAAATAATTAAAACCATCACCGAAAGAGATGTATCTTAGCTATTTAAAGAAAATGGAGTATTTATACTTTTTTCCATTACAGTTTTCAAGTGTAATTTATCTGGATGAAAGTCTAAGGCCGCATTCGCGCTAAGTCCCCGCGGTCTGGCCTCGGCCTGGCCAACCGTAGATAATATTATCCTTGACTTGTTTGTATATTTTTACGTCGTAAAATCCAAATCTTCATTTTTGTGGCCATAAAGTAGACCGCCAGCTGGATTTTTATTATACAAAGTACGTATTACCACAATTATGTTTAAATTTGATCCAGAATTTAATATTGCGATCTCATTATGGTTATTATGGATTCAAATGTCATTAAGGATTAATTGCGTTTCCGTAAGTAATGCTTTGACGTCATTTGCCACCACTTTAGTATTCCATAATTTAATAGCATTTGCGTTTTCCATTGCTAAAATATTGAAAATTATTTGTAGGAATCATTTTGCATAAAAGCTATCGATAACAGCAAACTGATAGCTATTTTTACCTTACATTGTTGAGTAAAACGTATATTTGTACCGGTATTATATGGAGCGGAAAAGAGAATATACTTAGTAAGAAGATAAATGGCCACATTCCTATTATGCTGTCCTCACATTGTATAATAAAATTATTGTTGCTTTGTAACTATACCGTGTCCTTCAAGGAATATGATATTTTTTTAAAGGAATATGATTTTTTCTTTTCATCCTGGTCTATTTGAATGATTATGTTTATTTATCATCCCTTTAAAGTTGACAGTACCTAGACGACCGAGCTCTGCTCTGGTGAAAATAGAGAATAATATAGGATAGGATAGGATTAATAAAGTAGGTACTTACCAATTCCATGCTGCCATGTCATTATTTATTCTAAGGTATTCATCTGGTTCTAAATTTTGGGCGACCGAGCTCAGCTCGGGTGAAAATACGGAGAAAACGAATTTTCCCAGATATGAGACCTATCTATATCGATTTTTCGCCACCTTTAACCTCGGTATTGCAACTTTCATCGAACTCGTTAGAGCCGTTTTCCAGAACGTGATGACAAATATATTTATGTGTATATATTTATATATTATACAAATATTTTTTATAACAGTAGAATATCAGCGTAAATTGACAATATCAATCATGAAATAGATTCGCCAACATAGGACTTATTTAATCATCTTCTGCCTAGCTTTTTCCCAACTATGTAGGGGTCGGCTTCCAGTCTAACCGGATGGAGCTGAATACCAGTATTTTAAATGTAACGACTGCCTATCTGACCTCCACAATCCAGTTTATTGGGTAACACGGTACCCAATGGTAAGACTGGTTGTCAGACTTTCGGGCTTCTGACTACCCGCGTAATGACTGTCAATCCATCTGCCTAGCCTTTTCCCAACGATGTTGGAGTCAGCTTCCAGTATAACTGGATGCAGCTGAATACCAGTATTTTACATGGAGCGACTGCCTATCTGACCTCCACAACCGGGTAATACGACACCCCTTGGTAAGACTGGTTACCAGATTTTCGGGCTTCTGCCGACTCGTAACGACTGCCAAAGATTCACGAATCACAGCCGACACCAACGGTTAACGTGCTTACCAAGACACGGAGGAGTCTCGGTATTTAAATATGGTCACCCATCCACGGACCAACTCCGGCAAGCGTAGCTTAACGTGATGGATTGATCCGTACGGCTGTTATTACTTAGCCACAAGCTCCTTCTTAACGACTATCAAAGATTTATGAATTAGGATTTTAACATAACTGCAAAATATGGGTGTAACCCTTGTGGGGATGAAAGAAATCAATCATGAAAATAAAACAATCATGGATAAAAACTTGCCTCGGTGGTCCAGTGATTGGAAGCACCACTGCTGAGCATGAGTTTAGAGAAAGTGTTATTGGGTTTTTCTATCTGGAGTTTCTAAGTAGCAGCCCGGAGTCTGGATCCATCCCCGGTTGATGGCAATAGGCTCGCCGCCTATTACGTAGTATGTAATCATAACTGGCAAAATGTTGGTGCTTTATAGGTACACCTCTAACCTAACCTAACCTAACCTAACCCTTCAGGCAATATAGACGACACGTATTGAAAAAAAAAATGCCTTCCAAAATTCTCCAATAAATTCGCTATTTTAGGGGCTCAGGTCGACTGTACCTTCATAAGTGCGTCTAGAATCCGAGCCACAAGATATTCTTCAAGAATCTCGCATCAGTGATAACAGTCTCATGAGAGGCTCGGCTTTGTATCTTCACCAGATTTTACTACCAAAGCAAACAGATTTGGAAATTGAATTAATTCTATGATTTATTTAAATAAGGTAAAGCTATTTGCTAATTGAATAGTGATCAAATTGAACCTTTTTCTACTTTTTATCCGACTTCAAAGACGGTTTATTCATCGAATTGGATTTGAAAATGTTCAAAGCTTGTGATACGTGTATGTTAAGTTTCTAACTATGTTTACTTATTAGGCACCATAGTACCTATGGCTGTGTGCACTTTGGATGCATTTTCGTACGAATTTCACTCGTGCGTACACGTACGACCATGGGCGTACGAATTAATACTGATTGACACTGGATACGTTTTACTGTCAATTAGAACAAATCTCAACAAGTTCGGATTGTTTTCGGACGTCAGAACTAAACATAAGTACGAGTAAGTCGCACCCAGTCTGCGCGCTCCCTTTGTACTTGGAAGGTCGGGATCGTTCGTGCGTGTTCGTATGTGTACGCACCAGTGAAATTCGTACGAATACCCATCCAAAGTGCGCGCGGCCTTAGGAGTGCTACACATGTCCGGGTCGGCCGCCTAACACCTCTGCTACCGTATAGTATTTATCAAGGCAATACGCAGTAATAATTCTAATAGTATATTTTCATAATTCATCAAAATTATTCAGCAGTCCAATGGTAACGGCGGGCAGGCGCTTTCCTTTGTGTAAATAATTTCATCACCACTGCTCTGAAAATGGTGAAGGAAAGCATCGTGAGGAAACCGACATGTCCTTGAACCAAAAATTCGATGAAATTTGACATCTACCAACCCGTACTAGACCCACGTGGTAGACAGCCCACACCTTCTCGAAGAGAAGAGGCCTGTATCCCAGCAGTGGGAATATTATAGGCTACATCCAATTTTCATTTTACAATATAGGCTTATACTATTATACAGTAGTAATCACAAACATAATTTTATTATTCGCAATGAGACCATCACTCACCATCGCAATTAATTGCGTTATAAATATCGAATTGTAGCAACTTCCACACAAAATTAACAACATCTGATATTACACTACTAAACAAAGTTTAGGGAACAAGGGTATTCATAGTAATTATTTTGATTTTAACACTTTTAAGGGTTCCGTACGTTTGAATGAAAAAACGGAACCCTTATAAACTCGTGTGTTTGTCTGTCCGTCTGTCACAGCCTATTTGCTCCGAATCAAATGGACCGATTAAGTTGAAATTTGGTAAACATATCTATTTTTGTGACCCAAACACGGATGTAACGTAACGTAGATAATTTTGAGTATGGGGGTCGCTTTTAGGGGAAAATTTTAAAAAAGGTTTTTCACACTGTACCGTGTGAGACATCAAATGAAAGGAATTACTGTTAGGGCCCCAATTTTTTTATTTTTATATACATATATTTATAGTTATTTAAGGAAATTGATAAAAATTAACCACCAATCTTATACCGTTATCTCCGAAACTAGAGAGCCTAAAATTTTGAAAAAAATACTAAATAATAGTAAGTTACTTATAAATTACAGGTATCCTCTATAAAGTCTATGGTTTTATATGATACCAAAAATGAGAAAAATCACTTTTTTTATAGATTAAAAAAAATCATGGAATTAAAAGAAACATTACCAGCAACTTTTTAATACCTATTGGACTTCCCACGGCATTAACAACGGCTCTATAATGGCGTGACAGGCTGAGAAATGTGATTGTGATTTTGAGTAGCGAATCAGCTGTCACTGAACAGCTGGTGCAAGATATTTATTTTTAATAAACCGATGAACGTTTTCATTCAAGCGATGATTTTATATGATTACTGCAAACATTGTTATTATTGAAAACAATAAAATATTCATAGCCTTGGCATAAATACATTTAAAATATTGGAATTCTTTGATTCTCAAAGCATTTGAAGTGTTAAATCGTTTGTTTCAAAATAATTGGTTTTGGAATAAACATGATCGAATAGTATAAAAATACTGTGTAAATCTGCGCGCCAAATTGTTTTGCCCGATTGCGAAATTTGTAACCATTATTTTAAAATCTTGTACACACATGAGATATGCAATAAAGATTTGAATTAAATTGAATATAAATTGTTATTTTAACCGAAGGGTGGTGGTTCTAGAGCGGTTTATTGACTTTCATAGACGATAAAGGCAGTATGAATGATGTTGATACAACCTCGAAGAACCTTTAAGTTATCAAAAGGATTATAAATCATTGTATTTTTGTGTGGATATTTATCAGATTCAGATTTATTTATTTGCAAAAACATGTGAGATAATATACATGGTATGATGCTTATTACAGGTGTAGAGATAAACTACGATAACATGGCGCGCCCCTCTACTTAACTGTTTCAATGGGTCTAGTGACTAGACTCACGAATAAATAAATCCTCGGATTTATTTTTGTTTGATGGTCGTCTCAGTACGCACACAATGCGTTGTGAGTCTTGGTGGCGCTTTGTAAATACATTTCACAAATACTTTCAACCGTGTAGAATTTTGGAGGGGCGCGCCATGTTATCGTAGTTTATCTCTAACAAGGTATTTTTTGGCTCAACATATTTGACCATGGCCGGTGTACAAATTAGGTCGAAATAAAACAACAATTAACAATAATATTAAATTAAATACGTCAATAGTCATATGATTCAAAATAGATAGAATAGATTCAGTCAGTATCATCAGAGCGATTTCGTCGATCGTTTATCTATTTTATGGGAGAGTTTTTATCAACGTATTACGGTAGTTTTTCAAATGCAGGCGAATTAAGTTGAAGTAGGTAAGTTATGTTTCTGAGCACAAACAGACAAACAGCTTAAATTAGCTTGAGTCACTTAAGCTAATTCAGTTGTTTGTGTTGCTAATCTATACCTACTATTATTTATTTGTAAACTATGAGAAATAAGTAAGTATGCTTTTCTGTTTTTTTCATGCATGTAAGAGCACATTATTAAGTGCGTCACAAAAAGTTATACTTTTATAAATCAATTATTATCATAGATACCTAAAATATAATTTTAAAATGTCTGTTTCTGTTTAATTATTATTAACATTATTTTCTAAGAACTGTACGTGTACATAATACCATGTGGCAACAAGTTGCCAGACGATACGCACTTATACAGACTATATTCTGGACTGTGATAATAGTTTTTTTTTTAATGTAACATTTTATTAAAAACACGCCTTTTGCTTAATAACGCTATTATAAATTCTTAGAATGTTACATAGCAGTAACCGCGTTCAAAAACGCTAATGTGTACATACTATAATCAAAACTAAAGTTACAAAGGGAAAAGATTTGACTTTTTGTGTTTGTTTGTTACACTCTAACGCTAAAATGGCTGAACGGATTTGGATGAAATTTGGGCACACGGGTAGACCATGATTTAAATCAGGACATAGGATACTTACTTATCGAGATTTTTCCACGTGGTCGAGACTTACGCGGGTGAAACCGCGGGGCCCAGCTAGTGATAAATAACTAATGAGTGAAGGGTAAGTACTACTAGAGTTCCAATTCAGAAAAAAACTATCAATCATTGCCAAGAAACAAAATTACAATACATATTAAAGGTTACACAAATATCATACTAATTACACTGTCTATTTGTTCGTTATCAGTAAACTGCATACCTAATAAGTACCGCTATGTACCATTTCAGATTCAGGGGCCCTAGCACGAACGCGGGACGTAAACGATTTTTTTGTTGAAAATACAACTATACTGTAGTGTTTTTGTTTAAATATTAGCCACAAGCTCATTAAGTATCACCCATAAATATGAATGAAGTCTTAAAACTAAGTGAACAGTATGTGCGAAACGAGTAACGCCCTTTTCTTGCCGTGAAAAACTACGGTTTAAGGCTCGTGCAGACCAGCACAATAACGCGGGCGCGACACGGGTCGCGCTGGTCTGCAAGAGCCTTTATTTGCCGTATGTAGGTACGACCGTCAATGTTGTATGGAGGCTTGTTAACAGACACTTTTTTTTTTTCTCCCCCGGCCCTTGCTCGATAACGAGGTGCCAGCAGTTGTTGCAGCTTAGCACGTAGCTTTAAATTCATGATCAAAACTTTAATCCAGCCCATCCCATCCTTCATGTCCTCCCTCCGGTTGACGCCCTAAGCCAAGGTTCGTACCCCACAGGGGGTGCCCTTAGCGAGCGTTCACCTAGTTTTAATTAGCATAGTTGAATAACCCCTGGCTGGAGGTTTTAAGTGTAGTAGCTTAAGGCACCCACAGGAAAGTCCGGTTAAGTAGTCATGATCTCAGAGGTCAACTACGAGATGCCCTAACCTAAAAAAAAACCTTTTTTTCTACGGCGCGGTTTATACGCTGCAGCGTAAAGAAACCGTGCCGTGTACAAAGGGCCTTACGGTCGATTTTACGTCACGTTTACCCCGCTCGTTCGTACTAAGCCCGCATTTCTGTTTTACCTAAAGATGATGTATAATAGTACTCATTAGGTATTTAGGTACTTACGCTTTGTAACTCATGCAAAAAAAAATAGGTAAAAAAAACAGGCCGGATAACGTCTTAATTATTGTAACTTAATATAGTGTCGTAACCTAATCATAAAAACATAGTACCTAGTAACCTAACCTAACTTAAACTATTAAAAAACTAAAATATGGTGTCGAAGACTTCCTCCGCATCGCTGTCGACTGGTAATGTACCCAAGAGACTGGCGGCATTGCACCGTTGTATGGCAATGCTAGGCAACTTACTTTTACATAGATGCACACATTACATGAAAACAAAGATAATAGAATGAATAGTTACTCAGCCGTCTGTCTTGTTCCCACATTGTTAAAGTTTTAATTACAATTTCAAACATAGAACGTAGAAAATGCGAGACACAATCTTATTACCCTGGCATAATATGGAAATAGCTGGTACCACAAAATGAGGCAATTAGTTTTCAAATTTGTGGGCACATAAGAGTAAATTAAGCGCTGAGCTCAGAAGATTTTGGACCATCAGTGGTGGTGACGTGGCAGAAAATGTTTAATTAGCCAGAATGTTAAATAATTTCTTAGGGAGAAGGAGATAACTATTAAGTATTGTTGCTGAGTGGTTTTCATATTATTAATGTATCTATACATATTATAAAACAAAGTCACTTTTCGCGTTTGTCTGTATGTCCGCGTTGTTCTTTTCTAACTGATCAGACAGCTGTGCTGCTGGGGAGTTTGTTCCGCCACTTCTTCTTCCCAGCTAAAGCACTAGGAAGTGGTGAAGGGTGGGCGTTTTTGGGGGACTGTCTTATGTAATTTTGACGTTCGAAAAGTGCTGATTCTCAGCCTAGTTTGAATAAACAACTTATGAATTTTTGAATTTCTCCTAAAATACGCAATAGATTTTGATAAGGTTTTCAAAATAATTTATATAATGTATTCTGGAAGATTTATGTATATAAAACATTAATATTAAACTTATAGATAATTGAGGAATCTCGATATTTCGTCAAGTCGTTAACAGAACAAAATAATAACTTTAGATATTTAAGGGCGTTTACAAAATAACAAATAATTTAATTTAGTAGCGAACTCAGATTATAAGATTAATCATAGAAACATGAAAATATAGACTTTCTTACAGAACGAGTTCTAACTTCAATCCAAGCTTAACCCATCGAGCTAGTTTTTATATTTTCAAATTTATTCCGAGTAAAGTTTCTTTGCTGTACATACATTTTTTTTCCTTGACAAGAATCAAAGCTCAATTCTCGCGGACCTTCCTAAAACAACTTACTTAATCTTCCATAAAGTCCGGCATCACATAAAACGAAAAATAACTTAATGAGTCATAGTCTTCCAAACGACGTAATCTTATTTGAGCCATTAAAGTCTCCGGCGTGAAACTTAATGTCTGAAAAAACACGTAATTTGAATAAGTGGGGAGTAAAAGCTTTATAGAGTGTCCCAGAGTGGCCCAGACTGGCCCACCTCGACAATAAATCGCTTAATGAGCGAGTTGTCTATGGAGCAATTTGTAAACAGAATAATCCTCCTTTCACATTTCCGCTATTAATTGTAGCCTAATTGCACGAACGAATCGCCGTTTTGGGATACAGCGAGTGAAACGATTCTTTTTTTGTTTTATTTAACACGATTATGTGTTTCGGCTGTAAATGTTGCTGTTTTTGCGCTCATTTATCCAATAAAACGATTTATTTAAGGTTTTTTACACTAATCGGGGTTAGTTCTGTTATTTATGAACACGTTATATTCCCGGTACATAAGTTTAATGGCCTCTCGTTTTTCCTATTCAATCAAATTGACACGAATTTTTCGCACAAAAAAGAACGCTTTTTGAATAGCATAGAGTTGTATGAAATATAGTTTGCTCTGAGTTTTTGAAACTGTTTACGCTCAATTCTTTTTTACATGACGCTTCATCAGCTCGTTCTAATAATGGTCATACCTAAGTAATTACTTACTGCTGAAAATAATCTTATTCCTTCACTTTTTAACGAGAAATAAAGAAGTTCAACATATTATGTATTCCAAAAATATTTACTTTACATTAATATTGGGAGGTATTTGACGTTATCAAAAGGAATGTGTGAGTGGATCAAACATGTTTAGGAATCGACTTTCTCATTCCTCTATCTTGGGCGTATTTGTCGATTTGTTTGATTTTCATTTGAAATTCGAAGAACATTCATATATAGGTCAAATATGAGAGGCGATGGCTGTATATTTATTCAATGCGCTATTCAATGAATTCAGATTACCCTGTAATAAAACTATTTTTTAAGAAGGTAAGGATCGTGGCACGTGGTTTGCTGAACCTATATAGTTTATGCAGGCATCCATGAGGGTCTGCATAAATTGTCATAGGTATTGATAGCACGATGTTTACAAAGATATGGTCAGTTTTCGTTATATACCATATACTGTACAACTCTATTTTCAAGAACTGCAATCATTTGCAAGTTTTGCAAGCCGGAATTCCATAAATCTCACAATTATATTTAGAACACATTCAAACTGGCATCGACAAATAGGAAACAAGAAACGAATCGTGTCAGCCAATTAGAGGCAACCTATTTGCACCACGATCTGTCAAATATCAGCCATCTTGACTCGAAACAAAGAGGATATCAACGAACCGCGAAACTCAAGAACTCAAGTAATCTGATATTCCGCGTTCGTATTTCATTCGCTAATTAAAGATTTCAAAGTCTTGAACGCACTTAAGTAATTTAGTCACATAAGACGGGGCGGACATTATTCGGATCACGTAACATTCTTCATAACTTCAAGTTAAATGTTTGTGCCTTTATTAAATTAACCCTGAAAACGCTGTTGGTGAATTTGACTTAATCAAAAACACTGTCGAACGTTTTCTTCGTTTTATTTTTAGAAATGCTTTATTCAGCTGTATCGTCGACAATCAACACTATCTTTACACGGAATATTGGCTTTATGAAAACTATGTTGGCGTGATCACTTGCAACAAAGCCGTCCCAGTCTAGCTGTCACAGTTGTCAAAAAACGACTGAAAATTACTTTGACACAAGACAAAAGTGTTCTGTCTATGACAGACAAAGTTTTTTTTTTCACTCTGATGTGCGTACGTTCTTATCTCTTTATTCCTCCAGATTGAATTCAGTTGGCTGAATTTAGTCATCTTTTTAGGTATAGAGGGGATATTTTGATAAACTTCTGTATAGAACATACTGTTTTAGTTGAATTTATTGCTGATTCCACAGATTAGCCCTGCAGTGGTCGCGCCCTGAGAAAGCAGTGGACGCGCGGTTTACATAATTATATAGGCTAATTTGTTTTGTCGTTTTTTAAATAAAATGCAATCGTATTATCAGTTATTTATTAAAATATGACAAAATGTCTCTTCTTAAATTAAATTACAATAAAAACCAAACATAAATCTTCAATAGTCTTGTTCAAATCAACTGTAACAGTTATTGATTCCTTGGAACAAATGTACTGACAGACCGACAATGGCCGAGTTTAGAACACCCTCTCTTGACACACCCTCTCTCTCGCCAATGCGCGAGCGCAACTGAACGGGGGCGAGGGTTTAAAGTAAATACATGGACTGCCGGCTAACACACTTAAATTGTTTATGAGAAATTTCATATTAAATAACCATGGATTATATAATATATGTAATCCGCGCGGCCACTGCAGGGTTAAATTAATGGGCGCGTTGTGTTCCACGCGCGCCTTAAAGATATGTCAGCAGAATTGACGGGGCCCGTTAGGGCCGATGCCTGCCGGGGTTGCGAAGAAGTCCGAAAGGGAGATCGTGGCCCCCGGCAACGTGGCAACTGAAGGAACACTGGCGGGTTTTAGTCAGTAAGAGTCTGACATGCCCTGCCGCTCCGCCCAGAGCGAGAGAAGTTATTTGATCATTTCCCAACCAAAAAAAAGGGTTAAATTAATGCGACAGAGACGAACGTGTTGAGACCTTTCTTCTTTTCTCATTAGGTTACTTTTTAAGAGGCTAACTTGCTGAATGCGATTACTTGTCTGAATTCAATAACCGAGCCATTTAAAAGACGCTTAGCTTACTGGAATACTTAAACCCTTTCATGAATAAAATATTATTCTGTTTACTAAAAAACCTTTACTTTGGAGCCGTTTTATACTATCCACTATAAATCAATTGAAGCGCAACTCCATTCAACGTATACGAGCTGTTTAAATTTTGTCAATATCAACTTACTATTTCGCTATTACTCCCATTTCAGCTTTTGAAAGGGGTATATTTGCTGCAGCATTTAATCTTATTACTGTAAAACCCCGATCTATATTGTAAGTACTATATGAATTGCGAGCAAATCAAAATGTAACATTTCGTCTAATATTTACCTGTACGATAAAGCCTCTCATAGAATGTCTCATTGATAAAATGGAAAATGCCTAGAGGTTTTTTCATAATTTTGTACACTGATCAAAAAAGTTAAAAACTGTATGCAGGTAGTTACTTTTTCGTTGTTTATTTCGCAACTATTTTGCACACTAGTTTTATGAAAAAGTAGATTGAGTTAGCAAATAAAATTATTTTGCTGTCAATCATATCTGCTAATTTCAGTCATTAATTACGTCAATTACTTTAAAAAGACGGAGACATTTATTTTTCGGATACGGTGGAGTCCGTGCCACCACTGAAGTCGAAGGAGAAGAAAGGAAAAGGAAATTGTGGAACTATATTTTTTTTAAATGCAATGTCATAGACTCTAGCGCCGCGTCTATCGAACCTGAGTGGTGGCGCAGACTCTAGGTACAAAGTTGGTTACTATAGTAGTTATGTTCAGAACATAAACTCCGCTAAAAGCGGCATACGAATATTTACAATGTAACATAAAACATAACATGTCTTTTTTTTCTTTTTTTGGATAGGGCGTCTCATAGCTGACCTCTGAGGTCATGACTATTTAACCGGTCAATTCTGTGGTTGCCTTAAGCTGGTAAACTCAAAGCCTCCAGCCAGGGACATACAAACTAAGCTAAAAAGCTAAGTGAACGCTCGCTAAGGGCACCCCCTGTGGGGTACGAGCCTCGTAAAGCTACGTGCACAGCTGCAACAACTGCTGGCACTTCGTTTTTGAGCAAGGATCGGGGAGAAGTATCATTTACTTGGGGTCGCGAACGCGATCGCAAAGGACCTCGGCGGCGAGGTCGGAATGAAGGAAGGCATCTGTATACTGTACTTGTATACTGTACTTGTGACCCTAATGCTCTCCTGGAAGAGGGTTATGGGGTCATCTAGGTCTGTAAGAATGTGCCTAGGATGGCGGGTACGACTAATCCTACTTGGGACATAACTGGCGACCTCGACAACCAGAGGGTTACGATGTTTGACCGCGGAATTTGCAAGGCGTTTTAGGAATTGGTGGATAGTGGGAATTTTTAGGTTGAGATGGAGACTCTGTTCCTAACATACCAGGGGAAACCTATCGTATTTCTCCTATCGTATTTCCTATACCTATCTCCTCGATGGGTTTGCCGAGGATGTGTAATCCCTCCCTGTCAGGTGTAGACAGGAAGGAAGAGTGCCTAGTGGTGTGCCCTAAGCTTGCTTTTGCCCGGTTCCTATCTTAATGTGCAACGGGGTCCTATCCAGTCTAGTGTAAAGGGTATGAATATACCCGACCACACTAGGTGAGTCGCTGTTGAGGCAAAACTGTCACCAATGCCAACTAAAAGATGAGAAGGGGCCAAAATGCCTCGACGAACGTTTTTGGACTGAACTTATTCAGACATAGGCTATTAATTGTGTCTTGAGATAGACACCAATTAATAATATCGATGGTAGTCAGGAGACTATGGAAACGACTCGGGAACCACTAAGGAACACTTGAGCCGGAAATCAGAAACTCTAGACACAGCAGCGCAATACGACCGTCCGCGACCGATGCCGGGCGCAGAGACATAACATGGGCATAAAACCTAACTTACATACTACTTACTTTTACTCTAAAAACAATACAAAACACTTAAAATATAGACATAAAGATACACTTATACTCTAATATCATTATCCTTACATAGTATAAAACAAAGTCCCCCGCCGCGTCTGTCTGTCTGCTGTCTTTCTGTCTGAACGTGGTAAACTCAAAAACTACAGAACGGATTTTCAAACGGTTTTCACCAATGGACGGAGTGATTCATGCGGAAAGTTTTAGTGTATAATTCATTAAGTTTTTGTGTAAATTGTCTGAAATTTCACGTTTATTCTTGAAGATGTTCGAAAAAATCATGCCAACTGGGAACTTTATTGGCGTGCGCCACGAAAAACGTTGAAGTTATATAAAATTTATGATCTACAGTATTGTTCATCTTAAAATGTTCAACAAAAAAGTTCGCGATGGCATATACCTATCTTCTAAGGATGACCCACAAAAACCATTTTTATCTTTCAGAATTTGATAAAAAT
Source organism: Omphaloscelis lunosa (assembly GCA_916610215.1). Lineage (NCBI taxonomy): Eukaryota > Metazoa > Arthropoda > Insecta > Lepidoptera > Noctuidae > Omphaloscelis > Omphaloscelis lunosa. The sequence goes on from OU744255.1 coordinate 9,807,599, forward strand.
TTCATTGTTATTTCCGAAGCTATTTTGACCGGTATTGTATTAATCCTTATCCGATAAACTATATTACTTAAATTGAGCATTTAATTTAGATTAAAATATGCCATCATTTCATTTAAATCAATGGTTTAAAAATTAACACAGATTCAAAATTACGCGTACTAACAAAATAATTATGGTTGACGGCAACGCGGGCGCAGTGGTAGGAGTAAATGACCTTTTCCTCGGCTATTAGGTATGTAATCCCGGTATCAGTAGTACGTTCCCGTGGGATATTTTCCGACAATCTCGCAGCCGAAGCCGCAGGCAAAAGCTAATACAATATAAAATAAAATGAAAGAACAACAACATTTGAAATAGCTTTTGAATATCCTATTTAAGTACATCTGTAGATTCGCAAGCTCACAACTGTCACAGCCGTAATATTAATGAAATTGGTACCTGCAAAATCTCTTTGCGGTAACCCGACAATAATTAAATTGAAATATATATCACACCGACGCGACTAAATTTATACCATGCCAATTTTGTCGCCCACGTACCTACAAGGGACGCACGTAGCTCTCCGAAAACTGTGTTTGAAATTTCATCTAAATGTGTGCATAATGAAACGCCGCTACAGAAACTTTGAGTACTTAAACTAAATGAACTTTGCATAATAACTTGGTAGAACTGAATTTTCTTAAGTGCCATGAATTAATCAGTACCTGACTTCCATCTTACAATATCTTACAACTTCCTCTAAGGAAAGCCTAACGGGATTATGTTATTTGATTCCTACTCATCTTGAACTCGCAAAACATTTACTATATCCGCAGACGTGTACAGATTAGGGTCTGCTCACACGTACCACAACCATACCACAACCACACCACAACCACAACCCCAACCACACCACATCGCCAACACGTGGACGAGCGCTAATTTGTATGAAAATGAATAGTTTTCACACGGACCACATTACGCCGTCAAAATTTACCGTCAAAATCAACCGTGTGGGTGATACCGACCAGGGGCGGCGAGTCCATACAACCCGATTCCTACCAGCTTCCCTTCGGAAATTCGGAACACAACCACTCTATCGTCATTGAATAATCAAACTATAAGTATTTGATACACCATAAAATTAAAACATTACAAATCGCCTACATAGATTTTTTTTTGTCTTAATATCCCAACAACAAAACGCTTTGCGCTAAAATAACTCCTAGGCGCGTCCGACTTATCGTGAATTCAATTTCCTTAAAAATAAAGTCAATCATGACGTCACTTCGGTCACATGACACCGCGGTTTCTTAGCAGCCGGGTAAGCCGATCTGCAACGAGTTATGATAGGAACACAGTAGCAGAAACATGCGTAATCGCATTAGAACCATATTAATTTGCATTTCGTTCGCTCAGTATTCATTGAATTCATTAGTTTATCATTACTAAGTAGTGGTAATATTTGTTTGTAGTTATAGAACAGTGGTTATTGTGATGATAGTGTTTGTTTTTGTGTTTTGAGTTTAGTGAATGTGAAAGTAAATTGTAATTAGGTATTTGGGATAAGTAGATAGTTTATTTTGTTTAAATTACTTATATAGTGTAGATTTGAAAAGTAATTAGTACGTTCGGTAGGATTAGGAATGGCGGCTTGTTGAGAAGAGTTGGTTGCTGTGATTAACTCAAGACAATGTTTATGTTCTTTCTCCAGAATTAGCTTACCTACTGACAATTTATATGAGTTTATATCATTGTTTATTTTATTTGAATTCATAAGTCTTTTTTTTCTGTTTAATGAGACAATTCATTTTTATTTTATTTTATTGTTGACATAATCTACTCATTACAATGTTTTTGTTATGAGTTGTATTGCAATTTGTGGTTAGCCTTCCAACTACAGTTTTATATAGCTTTATGTAAGCAAGCACGCCCTTTATGCCTGGAGGCTTTATTCAGATATTTAGTTCTGTTTACGTTTAGTTTTTTTTATTCCTGCTTCAGTATAGTTCTTGATGTTTTTGGTTGGTATTTTTTGTGCTGCATAACGTAAATTATTATGCATACTATTGTATAGAATCTTTTTTTTTTCTAACTTGAACAGACAGCTGTTCTGCTGGGGAGTTTTTTGCGCCACTTCTTCTTCCTAACGAAAGGTACTAGGAAGTGGAGAAGGGTGGGCGTTTTGGGGGACTGTCTTACGTAATTTCGACATTCGAAAAATGGCTGATTTTCAGCCTAGTTTGAATAAATGACTTTTGAATTTGAATTTATTCACAGATAATTTACTTTGTGAGGAAACATGCTTTTCAAGGTTAAGTTTTGAAAATATGAAACACATAGAAAGGTTAGGCCGTGCTAGCCCAGATATGCCTATAAATTACAAACGACGTAATGGTTTTTTCAAACATTTTAATGTTTCCCTTTACGTTAAATATCAATGACTGACTAGCAGTCGTAAATTAAACAAAATGTATTGTCTCCGCGTTTACTTTTCTTAGATTCTAGTAGTTTATGGAATAAAGGGTTTTTTAATCTGACGAATTCATCAAAAAATATGTGCAGTTTGAAAAACATATTCGTAGCTGCTTTATGAGTTCGGGACTGGTAGGAATAGAATTATTTTTCACAAATTTGCATGTTTTCATAATAGAAAAGTAGATCGAAATAGAAACGGTTTATTGACACCGTTATTTTGATATATATTTATTGCTGTTTCGGCTTACCTCCTACATAAAACCATCCTTCGCCACTGATACCGACCACATCAAGGCCACATCGTAGCCACAACGCAACCATGCAAACCCAACGATCTGCAAACACTAGCCACAACGTAACCACATCGCAACCACTAGACAACCAACTGCAAGAAGTTGCAGCGACACTATTCACACGTAACCACTGCTTGCTCACATTTTGTCAATGTGTTTTAGTGTGATTGTGGATTGTGGACGTGAAAACAGGTCCTTAATTTGATTAGATAAGTTTTTCCATCAAAGTGAATATCGTAGAAGGGAAATTAGTAAATTCCTTATTACCAATACAGGAGATACGACAGCAAAAAGTACTAGAGGAAGTTTTTAATGGACTCTGTTTAAATATACATGACAAAGTTTCTATCTAAATCCCGAAAAAGGTCCTCGTACGATCGAGTTGTGTACTTTGCGATACAAACTGTGCAACTTTTGTCCCAAGTCAACATACCCACCGTTAGATTTGGATCCTTTACTGTAGTCAAAGCTCAGGCCATTGTCAATGAACGACTTATTAGATGAAAAAAATCTTTTCAAAAAGATACTTCGATTTCCAAAAATACAAAATCGACCGAACACAAAAGGAACCTATATAAATATCTTGAAAAAATAACTTCAAAGCATAGTAACGAAATCCCTTGAAAATAAAAAATGTGAAATGTGAACTTGAAAATCAGAAGGGTCATTTTTTGGCACGTCAATAAGGGCCTCGGTTTTATGAAAATATCTCCGATTTTAAAAAAAATTTCGCCAGGTGAATGTTATATTATCACTGAGTAGCATAGACTATGACTTATAAAGATAATAAAAATATGCTTATAGTTCCCGCAACATGCGACCGAAGACGACTTCTTCCTCGAAATAAGAACGCAGCAAGTACTGAAAGCGTTTTATCGAAATAAATTCAAAAATGAAACGAATTTTATGAAATTACACAATCATTTTCGTATTTTATTAATACAATTTAATTATCAATTTTGAATACCATAAGTCATTATCATATTAATAACAAATCGAAAATGCGTGGACAGTAACTTCATAATGTTTTTCTATCGAGAATTTTAATCGAAAATCTTTTTATGTTTCTGTTCCATGAAAAGTTTGGAAATATCATGTAGTTTCTCGTATAGTTTCATGCAAAATTACATTTACGATAGGAAATTTTGCTTTAGGCTCTGAACTCTGTCTGGCAGAGAGCCTTGTCTGGGATCACTTTGCAAAATTCATAGATTACGTCGGGTATTAAATATAAAACGAACGGTTTCGGAGTTCAGCCAGCATGAATTAGTACAGATAGTTTAGTGCTGAGCACATAGATAAGTTAACCAGTACAGTTTTACTACTTTGAAATTTGGGATTTAGATCTTTCGTGTTTTGATGACTGGCTAGAAATCTGTTTGTTTTGACAAGGTTATCATCTCTCAGCAAAGTTGAATTTTAGTGATAGTGTAGTTGGTCTTTTACGCATTGATGCACTTTCTTTCATTGAGTAACATCTTTTCTAAATAAGCTTAAGTTAGTAGTAAGCTTAAACTCACAAGTCTACAATTCACTTACTTATGAAATGAATTGTAGACTTAGGTACATAAAAATGATTACTTACTATTCAATTAAATTAAAATTAAAATTTATTGCAGTTTTGGTTTGAAAGTTTGATTGTTTCCATTCTATGATCGTTCAGTAAATTACTCACCTAAGATCCCTAAAAATTTTAAAATTAGATACGATGTTATTTCAACTCACGCTGAATTTAATTTAAGAACGGCAGTACTTTAAAAATATGCCTTAGAACGGTTTACATTGCGATGCAAATTAAACCATTTACAATTGCATTATAGGTATGTTCTTGTGCCAAACCATGCTAATAATACAATTAAGTTCAAGATGCTAATACCTACTACATATTAGCTCTAAATTAAACGCGTTTGAGACTAAAGGCTCTTTCAAACAGGCGCGACACGCGACGCGACACAAAGACACCGCCCGTCGCGCGACGAGCGGCGTCTTTGTGTCGCGTCGCGTGTCGCGCCTGTTTGAAAGACCCTTAAAGATATGTGAATCTAACTTTGATTATAACATGAAGACGGCATTAGTGCAAAGCCATGCTCCTCTGGTACAATTGTATGATGGTACTCAATCTACCTACCGCATTTCGACATGTCTCACGTGTCAGCAGTCTGTCTATTCATCTGCGTTTCAATCATTGAGAAATTCTGGTAATGTATATTGGTTGTTTGGCAACCTGTAGTGTTGACCTGAAATGACATATGATAGCCATTTTTGGAGTAAAGTAGGTATTTCGAAATCCAAAATTGGATACTGACAACTAGAAGTTGCACTTATTTGAAATTTTAAGGTGGATATATTAAGATGATGATGAAGCCAGAGCTTTAATCTCCTAAGAAACAGCTAAAGCTTGTTAAGAACAAGTACTTAGAAATCGCCCCTAATCTTTGGCAGATGGTGCAATATAAAACCCTTGGCATATTCTTGCAAACACAAAAATCTTTCATACAAAAATGGCCACTACGTAATTATGTATAATTAAGTGAAGGACCTAATGTCCTATTTGCAAACGATAATAAGATTAATGAGGGACATTAATTAGTACTTAATTAGTAATTAATAGACATGAAACGTGTCAATATTAATTGGCTGGGTACCAGGAACACAACGAACAACAAAAGCCATTAGTCCTACGAACTAAATGTAATATCCGAAGCTGTCTGACACTTATTCATATAAAATCTAGATTAAACAGGAATAAAGTGAGAAAAGAAGAAATTTCTAATGGATTCAATGAAATGACCTAACTTTCACAAAGAAGGTAGAACAATGAAAGTATTTACTTAAGACTTAAAAGTTTAACAGATGATAACTTAAAGGGTCTTTCAAACAAGCGCGACACGCGACGCGACACAAAGACACCGCTCGTCGCGCGACGAGCGGTGTCTTTGTGTCGCGTCGCGTGTCGCGCTTGTTTGAAAGAGCCTTAAGCCTGTTGTAAAATCACAATTTATTCTACAATTGTTTTCATGTTATTCGCTTTAGATCAAAGAGAAGCTGCATAACATGTTTTACTAACTTTTTTCAAAGAAAACCGTAGATTTACCTACATCAAAAACACGTAATTATATTTTATTTTTATTTTTCTAGAAATTTTTTAGTAAGATCGGCGTCTAATTGAATCAAATTAAGTTCTTTGTGCACAAACATTTTTAAACAACACAATAACGTTGGGAGTCGTCTCAAGAAAAATATTGTCTGCATCAAAGTTGCTATTCTCCGAATAAATAACAGATTGAACGACAGCCACCCACTTATAAATATATCTTAAAACATGAGACATTAGGTTGAAATTCACAAAGCTGCGTAATTTTCAAGAGAATTCAGGCATTATAAGCAACGAATTGTACGAAACTCCGACAAAATGGAGTTTAGACTGCAAATTGAATGACAAAAGCTTGCTCCGTCAAATCAAGACGGATAACGGTGTCAGTTGTGTCTTAATGCAGTTGCTGAAATTGCTTTGAAAAAAAGACTTACGCTAATTTGGAAACTGGCTTCCGAAGAAAAATGCTCAAGTATCAAACAAACGCTCGATTTCACTTTGTTAGAGAACAAAGTGAAATTGAGAAAGTAAATTCTCAGACATAGCTGTCTAAGAATTTACTTTGATAGAATTAACAAGAAAAAAAAAACATTGCTGTTTGCTATTTAAGATAATATAATTTTTATCGCATAGGGGGGTTTGTGACTAAATAATAACAGCCGCACGGGTCGATCGAAGCTACGGTATTCCATTACATACCAAGACCCCTCCCTGCCTCGGAAAGCAAATTAAGCAGTTGATTAGGACTGAAATTTGTAGATCTTTGACTGTCGTTACGGGTCTTCAGAAGCCCGAAAGTCTGACAACTAGTCTTACCAAGGGATATCGTGTTAGCCAGTAACTGGGTTGTGGCGGTCGGATAAGCAGTCACTCTATGTAAAACACTGGTATTCAGCTGCATCCAGTTAGACTGGAAGCCGATCGGAACATATGTAGTTGAAAAAAAGCTATAAAGATTGATTTGTCAATTTTAAACGCATAAAGGCTCTTTCAAACAGGCGCGACACGCGACGCGACACAAAGACACCGCTCGTCGCGTGACGAGCGGTGTCTTTGTGTCGCGTCGCGTGTCGCGCCTGTTTGAAAGAGCCTTAATACAATAAATCAAATTCATTTCATAATTTTGAGGCGAATAAAAAAATCTCCTATGTGGACTTTATTGCACTGGTGTCTAGTTATACGGCTAGTACGAGTTTCTTTTGTGTAAATCCCCCAGATTTTTTAGTATAAATCCCCCAGCAATTAAAAGCGTTTATTCTGAAAGTGGGCAACGTCGCAAATGTATGTCAAATATTTGGCTGTTTTGATTAATTTAGCAATATTACTGTATGGAAATAAGAAATTGGGCTAACTAGCGAACTAGAATATTAATAATGAATTGCAGTGCTAAATATCCGGTGTTACGAAATTAATTATTGCATTTCATAATCAATATTTTAGTTCTCTAATTAGCTACATTTCTTAATTCCATACAGTAATATTGCCAAATTAAACAGGTAAATATTTGACAGCTATTTACGACGTCTCGTTGCCAGCTTTTAGGATAAACCCTCTTAATAATGGTTTCCAAAAAACAATCTAATTACATAATGTAATAATTTATTCATAAGATCCCGTTTGATGCTTTGCTAATGAAACTACAGGCATATTATGCGACATTTCATCCATGTCCATAGGTGACGGGCACGATGCAACAACACGTAGACCACGTCCATTCTGAACGTGACTTACATCCGAGGTATTGAATTGTAGTGAGATGTTACCAGTTATCATAGATGGCCGCATTCACTCATTACCACATAAACTCATGTTTTTTTCCCTTGAGGCAGAAACTACAGAACGCGACTTGCTACGATTCTTACATACTGCTTTTGCATCGCTTACGTTCATACTTTTGGTCGACAACGACCTTTCTGAAGAACACTAAAAATGGAGTGAACTGTAATATCTTCGATAAGGCCAAGGGTGAAGATAATACGACATTTATAATAATGAAGTAGGTAAAAACAATTTTAAAACATTCCTTGGGCGTAGTGTTACAAAGTTGTAGCATCTAGCTAAGCTATTACATAAAACCTTTCTTCTACATTATTCTTTGCAGAATTGAACCATCATTAATCTAAAGAATAAAGATGTTGCAGTTTCCCAGAACAATAGATGATTGACAAGATAATTTTCGTAAAGAAAATTCATTGAACCTACGAAGTGATCCGTTGTCACGACAAAATAAGTAGGTAGGTTAACACAATAATTTACTAACAACACCAGCCTCTTAGCCCACGTTCGCACGGACGTAAAAATATCGCGGCGGGATTTTTTCGCACACTGGATTTTCAACGCTCTGCTTAGCACTAAGAGTTGAAAATCCAACAGTCTGTTTTTTTGACGCGCTGGGATGCACTTTGTTGAATTCTCAACGGTCGACTTAACACCAAAAGTTGAAGATCCAGTGCACGATAAAATCCCGCCGCGATATTTTTACATCCGTGCCGACGTGAGCTCACTGTCCCACTGTCGGGCAATGGCCTCTTTTCATACAGTGTAGGCATGAGCCAAGATCACCACGCTTGCTCAAGGAGGGCAGCGATTCCAAATTCATATTTATTATTACACAATGCTTTTCATTTTGACAAATAAACAACATTCATTGCTCCCGGGTTTGAGTCCCGGGTCTGGCAAAGTGTTATTAGGTTTTCTATTTGGAACTTCTCAGTAGCAGCACGGAGTCTGGATTTGTGCCCGATTACTAGCAATAGGCTCGTCCCCTATTACATGGAACTTAAACATAACTGACGAAATGTGAGTGTACTATAGGTACACCTCTGCCTAGCCCTTCGGGGAAATACAGGCGAGATGTTATGTATGTCATTGCGTCATTTAAGTGGTCGAGAAGACATAAATTTCAAACATAAGAAGCAGTAGATTGGCAATTTCCATCTAAATCCCTTGGATTTGACTTTTGAAAGTGTGTGCAGTTGGGGTGCAGGTTTTCTCACGATGTTTTTCTTTACCGGTGCCAGTGATGTCTAACATTAACTTAGAAAGTATATATGAATAGAAGAATACACTTTGGTACTGGCACGGATTTGAACCGAGGGCAGGAAGTGCTAACCACTGTGGCCATCACGAAATGCCTCGTGATTTGCTGAACATGACTAAAATTAAATAAAAAAGACTACAAACAAAGTCACAATCTACTAAACCCACGTAACTCTTGTTGACTTGGGACTACATTTAATTTAGGTATTGACTGGGGACCTGTACTCTTACCCAGTCCTAAACAATCTGCAGAAAACGTTTGCGGTACAAAATTTTGTATAAAACTGGTAACTATGTACGTTTATAATGTACCAAACGACCTCTATACGTTACTATTGTTTGTATCGACAGTTTTACAGCTGAATCTAAATTTGCCACACACGTTCCAAAATCGAGGGATATTTTAAGGCACGGCTACACCAGAATGGTTGAGCTTCACTGAGCTTATCATGTTTACTGTACTGTATTGGAACCGAAGATACACTGTTATACATATAGTCGCCGCCTTATTGTATCACATAATCAGACTATAATGTTCCTACTGCTGGGCAACAGGACTCCTCTCGGTGAGAGGGAGTGGGCCGCGTGGTGGATTAAGGCCCACGCCCTAATCCACCACGCGGGCCCAGTGCCGGTTGGTAGATGTCACATGTCTTCAATTTTTTAGTTCTAGGACATGCCTATTTCCCCACAATGTGTTCCTTCACCGTTTTGAGAGCAATGGTGATATATTTACACAAAGTAAAACGCCTGTCTGGGTTCGAACCTAGGACCTACAACTCGTAAGTTACGACTGTTACCACAGGATCACCCACTACTACTCTCTACTCTGCACCTTATTGTATCTATTCTCTAATTTGCAAGAACAATAGTTTTGCATTCGAATCGAAAGATTAACTTAGGATTTTAGTTTCCTAAGTTCAACTATTTTAGTAAAATAAAATAGTTTTTCAAACAATGTTCAGCATTTGTTTAGAACAAAACGATTTTGAAATGGATGAACAAAATGTAAAAGCTTAAATTACGTAGCACTGTTCGTGTTTTATAGTTGAAAACTTCCACAATTTGTCGAGTACACCGCCAAACTTTGACTATTTGTTATCACTTTTTGGCATTTGAATACTTGGGCATACTTTAGAATCATAAATCAAAAACAAAAAAAGGTTTTGTTCCTGGTTTTAGAAGAACCTTGTTTTTGTGTATAAAGGAATGAGGAACAGGGTGTAAAGTTCTCATCCTCCATAGAAAAGCTCCGACCAGATGGATGTCGTGTCTAGTGGAAAACTGCTTGACGGTTGACTTTTTTTTTTTTTTTTTTTTTTTTAACGGGCATCTCGCAGTTTGACCACTAAGGTCTTGACTGCTTAACCGGACTTTCCTGTGGGTGCCTTAAGCTGCTACACTCAAAGCCTCCAGCCAGGGGCAAAAAACTATACTAAATTAAAACTAGGCGAACGCTCGCTAAGGGCACCCCCTGTGGGGTACGAACCTCGGCTTAGGGCGTCGCTGAGGGGAGGACAGCAAGAAGGGACAGGCTGGATCAAAATTGGTTTAAATCATGATTATTATACGGGGTAGTTTAAAGCTACGTGCTCAGCGGCAACAACTTGCTGGCACCTCGTTTTCGAGCAAGGGTCGGGGAGGAGTATCAATTAATCAGGGACACGGTCGCGATCGCAAAGGACCTCGGCGGCGAGGTCGGAATGACGGGAGGCGTCTGTTTTTGTATATTGTACTGGTGGCCCTATTCTGCTCTTGGAGGAGTGTGATGGGATCATCAGGGTCGGAGAGTACATGCCGCGGGCGGCGGATCTGACTAATTCTAGAGGGGACATAATTGGCTGCTTCGACAACCAAGGGGTTACGATGTCTAGGAGCGGAGTCAAAGTAACGCTTGGACATGCGTTTTAGGAACTGGTGAATCGTAGGGATTCTACAGTCGAGATGGAGGATCTCGTTTCTGACATAGAAGGGAGCTCCCGTGGCTTTACGGAGGAAACGGTTCTGTAAGGCTTGCAACCTATGGATGGAATGGGACTTGGCGTGGGCGAATACTGCACCCGCATAGGTCATAATGGGTCGGATACACGATGTATAGATGCGCAGTTTGCACTTGAGTGACAATTTGCTGCGTGCATTTAGAACGAAATGGAGTCTACCTAGAGCGAAAGCGGCTCGCGAACGAACTGTCTTTATGTGCTCAGAAAAGGAGAGGTGATGATCTAGGATAACACCTAGGTATTTGGCGCGCCTAGCCCAAGGGATTGGTTTGCCGAACATGGTGATAGGTCGGGGGAACGGGGGGGGTCTAGTTCTCGGTTTAGAAAAGCTAACCGCTTGACTTTTGTCGGGATTTACTTCTATTCGCCATTTTCTAAACCAGGCGCCAAGGTTGTTGACAGCCCTTTGGAGGTTTAGCAGCATCGTAGCTGAATTTCCCTTACAGATGATCGCTGTATCGTCTGCGAACAGAGCCAACTGCGTCGATCTGTGTTTGGGGATGTCGCTGGTGAATAGAGTGAAAATGAGGGGGGCTAATACTGAGCCCTGAGGGACTCCTGCCCTTATGGGGCGGGGGGAGGAAAGGGCTCCTTCGATGCGGAAGCGAAAGGTGCGATTCGACAAATAGTCTCGTAAGATGAGCACGAGACGATCCGGCACACCGAGTTTGTAGAGCTTATAAATTAAGCCGTTGTGCCAGACTTTGTCAAACGCCTTTGCTATGTCGAAGAATACTACGCTAGTTTGACGGCCATGGGTGAGAGCACCGCTGATTAGCTCGACAATACGATGGACCTGATGCACGCTAGAGTGCTGAGTTCGAAAGCCGAACTGTTCGTTGGGGATGAGGCCCTTGGTCTCTGCATAGTCTCTGAGACGCTTATAAATAAGCCTCTCATAGATCTTGCCTCATAGAACCTTGAGCAGACTGATGGGCCTATAACTGGATGGCTCATTTTTGGGTTTTCCGGGTTTAGGGATACCTATGACAGTGGCCTCTTTCCACGTCTGGGGAAAAATGTTATTGCTTAACGCACCATTGAAGATGGTGGTCAAAAGCATAATTAAATGGGCTGGGAATAGTTGGACCACCCTATTGCTGAGTCCGTCTGAACCGGGGGCTTTGCGATTTTTCAGACCTTTGATAATCTCATGTACCTCATCTGATTCGATGGGGGGCAGGGGAAAATCAGGATCTTCAGTGGGAGGGATAGAGGCTCTACGTTCGACTTCGGCGTCGACCTCATTGAGGTGAGCTTTGTCTACTGGTAGGGTGCTGGGAGAGCATTGGGCTTCAAGACTGTCGGCTAGGCACTCGGCTTTGTCGATGTCGTCGAAGGCTAATGTTTTGTCCGGGCGGACTAAGGGCGGCATATGGCCTGAGTGAGGGGATCTGAGTTTTCTCTGGAGTTCCCAGAAGGCAAGGTGGGTAGGCTCAAGGTCGCTCAGCATCTTGTCCCAGCCCGTTTCACGCAGCTCCGCCATACGTGTCCTTACAGATCTCTGTAAGTAGCGCATGTGGACTTTGTTGGCGGCGCAGGGAAAGCTGCTGTAGGCACGGACAGCTGCGTTCTTCTCAGTCAGCAGGGCGCGCGCATCGTCCGGGAGTTTCAGGTAACAGGGATCTGTTGCCGGAACCTCCCTTGAGCAGTCGCTCAGGACGGTTTGCACGTGCTCCGTGAGTGAGTCGATCGCAGCTGTCGTGTTAGCGATTGAGTCAAATTGATCCGGAATAGAGTCTAGTAAGGGGGACGTGTTGGATTTCAGCTTTTCGCTTACTTTCTTCCAGTCCGTCACCTTTCTAGTGGGGAGAGGGTGGTTTGGGTCAGAGGGACCTATGCGGGATACAAGATGAATGATAACTGGGCGGTGGTCAGAGGTAAGCTCGTGCACCGTTTCTATCGAGTCAAGTCGTAAGTTCACGTTCTTAAGGAGCGTTATGTCAAGGACGTCAGGGGTGTAATTTAACATATGGGGATAGTACGTGGGATTCATCGGAGCGATGATGTCGAAGTTAAGAGTGGAAGAGAGGTCGAACAAGTGTCGGCCCCTGGGGGTAGTGATTTGACTGTTCCAAGAAGGATGTTTGGCGTTGAAGTCCCCTGCCATAATGACAGAGTCGCTCATGCCGAAGAGTAGCTGTAGGTCATCAGAAATAAGTTGGTAGTTTTCTGAGGCCTGAGCTGGGATGGGAGGGATATAGACCGACACTAGGGTGATCGGCGAGTGACCAGTCATGCCTAGGCGACAGACTGATACTTCTAGTCGGGAGAGAGGTGGAGGGTCCATAGGGATGCAATACAGATCCTTTTTATAGTAAATGAGAGTGCCACCCGCGTGACAGCGCGTCCTATCATTTCGAATTAAACGATAGTTAGCAATGGAGGGGTTTCGTTTATGGGGCTTTATGAAGGTTTCCTGTATGAGGAGAAGATCTAACTGATGATCGCGGAGGAATTCTGCGATTTCATCTTTCTGATTAAATAAGCCATTGGCATTGAAAGTTCCTATTTTTAGGGATCGGGGTTTAAACCTTTCATAAGAGGCGTTATACATTATGAGGGTCTAGTGAAGGATGTGAGGGCGGAGGTGATATCCTCGTAAGCCAGGAATACATTCTGGATTTGCTCGAAGCATCCTGATTTCCTGGCTTCTACAATGTCTAGGGCCATTTGTTGAGCCCTGGGGGTACAGAAGGTCATGAAGGTGGAACTAATTATGCTGAATGCATTTTTAGCGGGGTCCGAGTAAATGTTATTTTTGTTAGCCACGGGAGTGGGAACGGGACGCGGGGTAACCGGGTTAACGTTGGGTTTAGCGGAGGTCGCGGGGGGAGCGCTACGCTGTGTAGGCGCTTGGGGAGCGGGGAAGCCGGGGGAGGAGGAGGGCGGACTCGCGGGTCCATTAGGGAGTATAGCGGGGTGTGAGGGGGAGCGGGGCGCGGGGTAACCAGAGCCGGGAAGGTCTGCTGGTGGTTATAATTAAGCTGAGACCAAGGGCTAGGTCTCTGTGGGCTTAGCCTCTGAGGTATCTGAGAAGAGGGGAAAGGTTGGAAGACCTGTTGACGTTGCTGCCTAGCGTCTAGACGCTTAGACAGCTTTGTTGTGATAGCCTTAGGGGCTTTGGGACATCCGCGGTAGTTAGCCGTGTGGCCTTCGAGGCCGCACAGCACGCAGCTTGGCGGGGTGGCGCACAAGTTGCGATCTTTGGGTCGGGTGCAGTCAGCAGTGCCATGGTCTCCCAGGCACTTTACGCACCTGGGTTTCGCATGGCAATGCTTCTGGCTATGGCCATATAGCTGGCAACGGTGGCATTGCCCTATGGCGCTGTTTTTCCAGGGCTTCTCAATAGTGAAGCCCACTAATTGACAGATAGTCTTTACATTGAATATGGGGTGATGCCCCTTGGTAGGGGAGCACACGACAATAACCATGTCGTATGCTTCCCTGCCGCGCGAGCGGTGCATTCTGTGCACTTCGTCGACGGGGATATTCTGCGACTGAAGGTCGGCAAGGATGTCTGCGGAGGGAATCTCCTTAGGGATCTTTTTAATTACTACCCTAATCTGTCTTTCTTCTGGGAGGGAGTAGGTGTGGAATGACACACCTCTCTCTCTCAGGACCCTGGTTAAGTCTCTATAGTCCTTCGACGTAGGGACTAGTACTTTGATACCCTGTTGGGTTGAACGGGCGCTTGTGTAGCCTATTTTTAGGTCTACACACCATTTTGAAACAGCCGTCCACTTATCCTTGTCTTGGATGAAGACAGGAGGTGGCGGCGCGACCTTTTTAGGGCCGGATGTTTGAGCGGAACGAGGTGCGTCACTTTGTGAAGATGACGCAATCGGGCGGGGGGCGGTGGAGGGGGAAGCTACGGGGGTGCAAGTAGCGGCGGGAGTGATGGTGGGGGTTGCCTGAGGGGCGACTATGATTGAGTCGTCGATGACGACTACTTTGCTCGCTTGGGACGAGCTCTGCTTCTTCTTCTTTCTCTTGTTCCCTTTCCCGGTGACTGCCGTGAAGCCTTCGTCATCCGAGTGGGAAGAGGAAGAAGAATGAGCAGAGGCTAGGGCCTCTGAGTGGGGGTATAAAATGGATGGGGGGTCGGGGCGCGGGCTACGGCGGTCGCGACTTCTACTATGTCCATGCTGTCGGAGGGACAGGGACTAAATTGAGCCTCGATTACATCGCTGAAGTCAGCGATGGATTGGGACCTAGTTATGGTCTGCTGTGAAGCAGCGAGACCTTCGAGTTCGTTACCGAACTCATTGATAAGGGTCGGGTCCTTTTTAAGGACTCTATTGAGCAGATCTAATAACTTGGAGTTTTCACTCCTGAGGGAAATGAGGTCGTTACGGAGTGACTGAATGTCACTCTGTACGGCCTCCATTATGATTAATTAAAAATTGGGACCTAATTTTCCCTAATTAAATCCTAACAACCTAATTCCCCGGGCGGACTACCGGAGATGTGTAAACCCTCCCTGTCGGGTATAGACAGGGAGGTTGTGTGCCTATTGGTGAGCCCTAAGCTTGCTTTTTGCCCGTTGCCTATCTTATTGTGCAACGGGGTCCTGACCAGTCTAGTGCGCCGGGTGTAGACACACCCGACCGACACTAGGTGAGTTGCTGAGGAAGGAAAACTGTCACCAATGCCGACTAGGAGACCCCCCAAGGCCGAACACTGGGACCCGGCCAATTGACTGCCTAACCCTGAAGGGGCTCGGCGGGTGTGATTGGGTCAACACCCCCTCGGTTTCGTTGGCACCGTATGGTTTCCACCGAGGACCACGAAACTGTGGTTTTTCCCTGAAGGGGCAAAATGACTTGAAGAGTCAGTTGACGATACTCCAAAAAAGAAACAGATAATTAATCGTATCTTGAAAAAGACTCCGATTATTTGGTCGACGATAGTCGATTAATAATAATCGACTATGAAGAGCGTCGCAGTACGCGACGAAGCGATGACTCTGGAACAGGATCGCTTGAGTCACTATCGGGAACCACGATCAGCAGCGCAGCACGTCCGTCCGCGTCCGATGCCAGGCGCAGAGTGTGTGACGGTTGACTTCGGGACGTTGTATATATGCTGGGCGCGCGGTAAACTTTGCTTGCGTGATGCAGGATTTTGCATGACGTCATTGAGATGCGTAGTTCGCATGTGGCGATGTAGATGCCGCCACAAGTCGTGCTGACTGGTAGTGTATATGTGGGATTATAATAAGAGGAATTGGCACCGGTATCAAAGAAGCTTACGCACTCAGAACATCATGCTGGCAAAGTCCTGATGTAGGCTAACTCAGCCAGCTCAGCTCAGCTGGTCCTGCTCCACAACTAATTGATTAATATTTGCAAATATTGTTGGAGCTGCTGAAGATTGAAAGACCAGCTTTGCATTGTATAAACTCAATCTCCTTTGTATCACTTATATAATTGCATAGCACAGGTGTGAGCACTATGTAGGTACTATAGAGTTACCATTTACCGGGTAATATGTCTTGCATTGACTTGAATGTACCCTAGCGGCTGTAAGTATGTCATGCTCACTCAAATGTTTCGCTGATGGTGGCGCGTGTGTTGGATCATTTGATTCCCTTCAAAGTAGTTGAGCTAAATGGTGCTAAACCATGCGTCATGTTCGTGAACGGGCGCCGTCAGTTGGGACTGGTCATCTCTTAGCTGCCAGGGCTTATTTTTATTTTTTATTTATTTTTATTTTTTAATTGTTCTTTAGTTTTATCCTTCTAACGTGCAAACGTGAAATTATACATGTGAGAACAATGTAGAAAGACCTATTTCTACATTGTTCTCACATGTATAATTTCAACATGAATGGTGTAACCAATATTTTGTAACAATTTTTTTATTGAAAAGAGTGTCCATGGAGTTTCTTGCCCGTTCTTCTCCATAGGTACCTACTACGCTTTGGAATGGGCAACTAGCTTCATCTTTCTGATTGACCGACCCCTTGACAATTTAAAACTGCCTGTAAATGGTTTAATTAAAATAAATACTTTGAGTTTGAGTTTATAAATGCGAAAGTGAGTTTATTTGTTTGTTGCGCTTTCACGCTAAAACGGTTGAACGGATTTGGATGATATTTGGCACATGGGTAGATCATGACCTGGATTGGGATATAGGATACTTTTTATACCGATATTTTTACGTAATTGAGACTTAGGTACGCGGATGAAACCGCGAGTCACAGCTAGTAATAATATACAATTAACAACTGCCTCGTTAGTCTACAAGCGTCGCCAGACCTACACTGTCCTCCCATACCTAGTCACACTGTTATTTGAAAGAATTGTAAAAGCCAGTTATTTTTAAAAGAGTAACCGTGGAGTTTCTTGCCGGCTCTTCTCCATAGGAAACGACCATTTTGAGTTGAATTGAATTGGATCGGGGAACGTGTTACTGAATTTCTCAGTAGCAACAAGGAGTCTGGATTTGTGCCCGGTTGATGGCAATAGACCCGCCTCCTATTACATGGGTCTTAAACATAATTGGTGAAATGTGGGTGTAGGTACTATAAGTGCTCTGCCTAACCCTTCGCGGAATAAAGACGTGCTGTTATGGTATTATAATTAACAAAATAACCATATCAAAATAACCGTATCAAAACTTCGACTTCTTTGAAAACATGTCACAGTAATTATAAACCCGTAGTCTGCATTGTACCAAAGATAAATTGGAGAACCATCGATAAACTAAGTTGGGAGCTTGTCGAAACTACTTATTGCTTGGCGGGTGGCCAACAAAGCAACTTAAATTAAAACAAATGAACTGAAATGTGGTAATACAGGGACAATTTATATTTTAAGATATTATATTGGACACTTCCCGGCTGTCATTTTTGATCTGTGAGAGTCGTTACGAGTTATCAGAAGCCCGAAAGTCTGACAACCAGTCTTAGCAAAGGGTATCGTATTACCCAGATAATGGGTTGTGGAGGTCAGATAGGCAGTCGGTCCATGTATTGGTATTCAGCTGCATTCGGTTAGACTGGAAGCCGACCCCAATGTAGTTCGGAATAGGCTACGCAAATTGATTGATATAAAATGGTACCTCCGGAGTTTCCGAATTCTCGCCCCTATTATCAACAACCTTCACCGTTGTTATGTAGCTTCTCAGCTATGTTTTAGTTATCTAGCGGTTTCCTAGAAGTGCGGTGGCCGCCATATTGTGTCCGCAATTTACGGCCGAATGACGTCACTGAAATTTTATTTATGAAAGTAAGTTGGTGTCTTTTCCTAGAGAGCGTTTTTTGACACTGTTTTTCTCGTAAATTAAAATTGCAACTTTAAGGCCGTATTCTCGGCATAGTGTTATATGGAACTGTCCTCGCTCCCGCGCCGCTGCCATCGAGAACAGTTCCATATAAAACTATGGATTTTATCGCGCCGCTGTTGTCACCGCCGCCGAGAAATCGGCCTTAGAAGAGATCTAATGATAATCATAATGTATGTATATATATATGTAATGTATGTATGTATATATGGTATGGATTCGATACTACTATGTTCGTAACACCATAAAATACCTATCACTACTTCTGTAGAAAATCCTTTTTGAATCTTGCCTAAGTGTAAGGTTTTTATGTTCGTGACTGTTCTATATAATGCACATCTGCTTACTCCTCCGAGGGGTACAAGCTTGATGTTTTGTGTAATAATACCAGCCTGTTACTATCCCACTGCAGGGCAACGGCGTCTTCTTGTACAGAGAAGGCACGAGTATTGATCACCATGCTTGCTAAAGACGGGTTGGCGATTTCAAACTTATATCTAAACTAATATTATAAAGAGAAAAGATTTGATTGAAACGGCTGAACGGATTTAGATGAAATTTGGCACATGTGTAGACCATGATCTGGGTTAGGACAAAGGGTACTTTTTACCCCGATATTCTCACAGGACGCAGACATACGGGTGAAACTGCGGGGGGCAGCTACTTAACTATAAGTCCAGGTTTCTTTACCATGTTTTCCGTCACCGATGTTAGTAATGTCCAAGTTAAAGCTCGTGCAGACTAGCGCGATATCGCGGGCGCGACTAACGCGACTCTTGTAGCACCCGCGATATCGCGCTGGTCTGAAAGAGCCTTTAAACTCAAAAAGATACATATAGATGCAATTAGAAAATCGACTTCACAAAACTCAAAACTGAATCTCAAAGTCAAAGCATTTATGACAAATAAACCAATTACAGGTACTTTTGAATTGTCATGGAGTCGGTCAGGTAGAAAGATGAAGCTAATCGCCCATTTGAAAGCGTAGTAGGTACCTATGGAGAAGAACGGGCAAGAAGCTCCATGAACACTCTTTTAAATCAAAATATTGTTACAAAAAATTGGTTTGTATCATTCATGTTGAAATTATACGTGTCGGAACAATGTAGTAAGACATGCACGTTAAAAGCATCCATAATAAAAATATAAAAACAAAAACAATTAAAAAATTAAAATAAAAGCGAATAAAGCAAAAAAAAAAAAAAAAAACACAAAAGCGGAAGAAATCATTCATAATGATTGACGAGGGGTATGAAAAAAACAGTCTTTATTATGATTACCAGCTCATCAGCGTCAGCCTTAGATCACTCTTCGAGACTCCATAAAATAGAATCAAGAATTCAAAATTTCTTGCCTCCTGTCTCCAATGAAACGCTAACGTACTATTGAAAACTGCGAGTAGGCAACCAAGTTAAATTGGCTTTAAATCTGCGATGCTTTTCAATTTGCGCGGTAATCTTTTGAATTCATTCTTCTCAACTTCGATAAACTGTTAAAAACTTTTGGAGATTATGACCATAAATTTTAAGATTGGACACGCATGCAGAATTTTATTTTAAATTCTTATGAGGAGAGTTTCTTATTAAAAGCATTATTCTTAAGTTTTGAGCACAGCTGAAAATAAAGTGTAAAATAACACAATCACAATTTCAACATCTTTATTTTACGAATTCTATCATTTATTTAAAGTTTTCGGAAAGTTAATGCAAAGTTTTAGTAAACAATAGAAAAAGTTGACGAGCAAGTTTTTGGGCTGGATATGGAATGAACAATATAACAATAACGATTTCGTGTGTCAAATTATCGGCGTTTCGAACCCAGGTAGGCGCTTTTCATTGTGTAAATAATTTATCACCAGTGCTCTCAAAACGGTGAAGGAAAACATCGTGAGGACATGCTGGTTGCATGTCCAAAATTCGAAGACATGTGACATCTACCAACCCGCACTAGGCCCGCGAGGTAGATTACAGCCCACTCCCTCTCGAAGAGAGGAGGCCTGTGTCCCAACAGTGAGAACATTATAGGCTGTTTAAACTATGTTTATTATTAAAAAACTTGTTAATATAATACATATTTCTGTCTTTTGACTTACTCGTACGTCCCACCCTCATCGACCCCGACATAATTTATTAAGGACAAGAAATTTTATAAATAATTTTCCAAGAAACTTTTCAATAATATGATATGCCCTTTAAGTTATCAGTAAAAATGTTATATCGGGACAGATATAACATTTTTACTGATACAACACTCAATCAACTCGTCCATTTATATATGTATATATGTCACGGCTAAAAACCCGAAGTGCGGTTGTTTTTCACACACTCTGCGCCTGGCATCGGACGCGGACGGACGTGCTGCGCTGCTGATCGTGGTTCCTGATAGTGACTCAAGCGATCCTGTTCCTGAGTCATCGTTTCGTCGCGTACTGCGACGCTCTTCATAGTCGATTTTTATTAATCGACTATCGTCGACCAATTAATCGGAGTCTTTTTCAAGATACGATTAATTATCTGTTTCTTTTTGGAGTATTGTCAACTGACTCTTCAAGTCATTTTGCCCCTTCAGGGAAAAAACCACAGTTTCGTGGTCCTCGGTGGAAACCATACGGTGCCAACGAAACCGAGGGGGTGTTGACCCAATCACACGCGCCGAGCCCCTTCAGGGTTAGGCAGTCAATTGGCCGGGTCCCAGTGTTCGGCCTTGGGGGGTCTCCTAGTCGGCATTGGTGACAGTTTTCCTTCCTCAGCAACACACCTAGTGTCGGTCGGGTGTGTCTACACCCGGCGCACTAGACTGGTCAGGACCCCGTTGCACAATAAGATAGGCAACGGGTAAAAGCAAGCTTAGGGCTCACCATTAGGCACACAACCTCCCTGTCTACACCCGACAGGGAGGGTTTACACATCCCCGGTAGTCCGCCCGGGGAATTAGGTTGTTAGGATTTTAATTAGGGAAAATTAGGTCCCAATTTTAAATAATCACTATGGAGGCCGTACAGAGTGACATTCAGTCACTCCGTAACGACCTCATTTCCCTCAGGAGTGAAAACTCCAAGTTATAAGATCTTCTAAATAGAGTCCTTAAAAAGGACCCGACCCTTATCAATGAGTTCGGTAACGAACTCGAAGGTCTCGCTGCTTCACAGCAGACCATAACTAGGTCCCAATCCATCGCTGACTTCAGCGACGTAATCGAGGCTCAATTTAGTCCCTGTCCCTCCGACAGCATGGACGTAGTAGAAGTCGCGACCGCCGTAGCCCGCGCCCCGACCCCCCATCCATTTTATACCCCCGACTCAGAGGCCCTAGCCTCTGCTCATTCTTCTTCCTCTTCCCACTCGGACGACGAAGGCTTCACGCCAGTCACCGGGAAAGGGAACAAGAGGAAGAAGAAGAAGCAGAGCTCGTCCCAAGCGAGCAAAGTAGTCGTCATCGACGACTCAATCATAGTCGCCCCTCAGGCAACCCCCACCATCACTCCCGCCGCTACTTGCACCCCCGTAGCTTCCCCCTCCACCGCCCCCCACCCGATTGCGTCATCTTCACAAAGTGACGCACCTCGTTCCGCGCAATCATCCGGCCCTAAAAAGGTCGCGCCGCCACCTCCTGTCTTCATCCAAGACAAGGATAAGTGGACGGCTGTGTCTAAATGGTGTGTAAACCTAAAAATAGGCTACACTAGCGCCCGATCAACCCAACAGGGTATTAAAGTACTCGTCCCTACGTCGAAAGATTATAGGGACCTAACCAGGGTCCTGAGAGAGAGAGGTGTGTCATTCCACACCTACTCCCTCCCAGAAGAAAGACAGATTAGGGTAGTAATTAAAAAGATCCCTAAGGAGATTCCCTCCGCAGACATCCTTGCCGACCTTCAGTCGCAGAATATCCCCGTCGACGAAGTGCACAGAATGCACCGCTCGCGCGGCAGGGAAGCATACGACATGGTTATTGTCGTGTGCTCCCCTACCGAGGGGCATCACCCCATATTCAATGTAAAGACTATCTGTCAATTAGTGGGCTTCACTATTGAGAAGCCCTGGAAAAACAGCGCCATAGGGCAATGCCACCGTTGCCAGCTATATGGCCATAGCCAGAAGCATTGCCATGCGAAACCCAGGTGCGTCAAGTGCCTGGGAGACCATGGCACGGCAGACTGCACCCGTCCAAAGGATCGCAACTTATGCGATACCCCCCCAAGTTGCGTGCTGTGCGGCCTCGAAGGCCACACGGCTAATTACCGCGGTTGTCCTAAAGCCCCTAAGGCTAACTTAGCAAAGCTGTCTAAGCGCTTAGACTCTAGGCAGCAACGCCAACAGGCTTATCAACCTTTTCCCTCGTCCCAGATACCTCAGAGGCTTAGTCCACAGAGACCTAGCCCTTGGTCTCAACTGAACTATAACCACCAGCAGACCTTCCCGGCTCTGGTTACCCCGCGCCCCCCTCCCCCTCGTACCCCGCTATACTCCCTAATGGACCCGCGAGTCCGCCCTCCTCCTCCCCCCGGCTACCCCGCTCCCCAAGTGCCTACACAGCGTAGCGCTCCCCCCGCACCCCCCGCGCCCCCCGCAAAACCGCATATCAATTTGGCTACCCCGCGTCATGTTCCCACTCCCGTGGCTACTAATAATAATAATAATAATATATACTCGGATCCCGCTAAAAATGCATTCAGCATTATTAGCTCCACTTTTATGACCTTTTGCACCCCCAGGGCTCAACAAATGGCCTTAGACATTGTTGAAGCCAGAAAATCAGGATGCTTCGAGCGTATCCAAAACGTGTTCCTAGCTTACGAGGATATTACCTCCGCCCTCACTTCCTTCACTAGACCCTCATAATGTATAACGCCTCTTATGAAAGGTTTAAACCCCGATCCCTAAAGATAGGAACTTTCAATGCCAATGGCTTATTCAATCAGAAAGATGAAATCGCGGAATTCCTCCGCGATCATCAGTTAGATCTTCTCCTCATACAGGAAACCTTCCTTAAACCCCACAAACGAAACCCCTCAATAGCAAACTATCGTTTAATTCGAAATGATAGGACGCGCTGTCACGCGGGTGGCACTCTCATCTATTATAAAAAGGATCTGTATTGCATCCCTATGGACCCTCCACCTCTCTCCCGATTAGAAGTATCAGTCTGTCGTCTAGGCATGACTGGTCACTCACCGATCACTCTAGTGTCGGTCTATATCCCTCCCATCCCAGCTCAGGCCTCAGAAAACTACCAACTTATTTCTGATGACCTACAGCTACTCTTCGGCATGAGCGACTCTGTCATTATGGCAGGGGACTTCAACGCCAAACATCCTTCTTGGAACAGTCAAATCACTACCCCCAGGGGCCGACACTTGTTCGACCTCTCTTCCACTCTTAACTTCGACATCATCGCTCCGATGAATCCCACTTATTATCCCCATATGGTTAATTACACCCCTGACGTCCTTGACATAACGCTCCTTAAGAACGTGAACTTACGACTTGACTCGATAGAAACGGTGCACGAGCTTACCTCTGACCACCGCCCAGTTATCATTCATCTTGTATCCCGCATAGGTCCCTCTGACCCAAACCACCCTCTCCCCACTAGAAAGGTGACGGACTGGAAGAAAGTAAGCGAAAAGCTGAAATCCAACACGTCCCCCTTACTAGACTCTATTCCGGACCAATTTGACTCAATCGCTAACACGACAGCTGCGATCGACTCACTCACGGAGCACGTGCAAACCGTCCTGAGCGACTGCTCAAGGGAGGTTCCGGCAACAGATCCCTGTTACCTGAAACTCCCGGACGATGCGCGCGCCCTGCTGACTGAGAAGAACGCAGCTGTCCGTGCCTACAGCAGCTTTCCCTGCGCCGCCAACAAAGCCCACATGCGCTACTTACAGAGATCTGTAAGGACACGTATGGCGGAGCTGCGTGAAACGGGCTGGAACAAGATGCTGAGCGACCTTGAGCCTACTCACCTTGCCTTCTGGGAACTCCAGAGAAAACTCAGATCCCCTCACTCAGGCCATATGCCCCCCTTAGTCCGCCCGGACAAAACATTAGCCTTCGACGACATCGACAAAGCCGAGTGCCTAGCCGACAGTCTTGAAGCCCAATGCTCTCCCAGCACCCTACCAGTAGACAAAGCTCACCTCAATGAGGTCAACGCCGAAGTCGAACGTAGAGCCTCTATCCCTCCCACTGAAGACCCTGATTTTCCCCTGCCCCCCATCGAACCAGATGAGGTACATGAGATTATCAAAGGTCTGAAAAATCGCAAAGCCCCCGGTTCAGACGGACTCACCAATAGGGTGGTCCAACTATTCCCAGCCCATTTAATTATGCTTTTGAACACCATCTTCAATGGTGCGTTAAGCAATAACATTTTTCCCCAGACGTGGAAAGAGGCCACTGTCATAGGTATCCCTAAACCCGGAAAACCCAAAAATGAGCCATCCAGTTATAGGCCCATCAGTCTGCTCAAGGTTCTAGGCAAGATCTATGAGAGGCTTATTTATAAGCGTCTCAGAGACTATGCAGAGACCAAGGGCCTCATCCCCAACGAACAGTTCGGCTTTCGAACTCAGCACTCTAGCGTGCATCAGGTCCATCGTATTGTCGAGCTAATCAGCGGTGCTCTCACCCATGGCCGACAAACGAGCGTAGTATTCTTCGACATAGCAAAGGCGTTTGACAAAGTCTGGCACAACGGCTTAATTTATAAGCTTTACAAACTCGGTGTGCCGGATCGTCTCGTGCTCATCTTACGAGACTATTTGTCGAATCGCACCTTTCGCTTCCGCATCGAAGGAGCCCTTTCCTCCCCCCGCCCCATAAGGGCAGGAGTCCCTCAGGGCTCTGTACTAGCCCCCCTCATTTTCACGCTATTCACCAGCGACATCCCCAAACACAGATCGACGCAGTTGGCTCTGTTCGCAGACGATACAGCGATCATCTGTAAGGGAAATTCAGCTACGATGCTGCTAAACCTCTAAAGGGCTGTCAATAACCTTGGCGCCTGGTTTAGAAAATGGCGAATAGAAGTAAATCCCGACAAAAGTCAAGCGGTTAGCTTTTCTAAACCGAGAACTAGACCCCCCCCTTTCCCCCGACCTATCACCATGTTCGGCAAACCAATCCCTTGGGCTAGGCGCGCCAAATACCTAGGTGTTATCCTAGATCATCATCTCTCCTTTTCTGAGCACATAAAGACGGTTCGTTCGCGAGCCGCTTTCGCTCTAGGTAGACTCCACTTCGTTCTAAATGCACGCAGCAAATTGTCACTTAAGTGCAAACTGCGCATCTATACATCATGTATTCGACCCATTATGACTTATGCGGGTGCAGTATTCGCCCACGCCAAGTCCCATTCCATCCATAGGTTGCAAGCTTTGCAGAACCGTTTCCTCCGTAAAGCCACGGGAGCTCTCTTCTATGTCAGAAACGAGATCCTCCATCTCGACTGTAGAATCCCTACGATTCACCAGTTCCTAAAACGCATGTCCAAGCGTTACTTTGACTCCGCTCCTAGACATCGCAACCCCTTGGTTGTCGAAGCAGCCAACTATGTCCCTTCCCGAATTAGTCAGATCCGCCGCCCGAGGCATGTCCTTTCCGACCCTGATGATCCCATCACTCTCCTCCAAGAGCAGAATAGGGCCACCAGCACAATACACAAGAACAGACGCCTCCCGTCATTCCGACCTCGCCGCCGAGGTCCTTTGCGACCGCGACCGTGTCCCTGAGTAAATTATACTCCTCCCCGACCCTTGCTCGAAAACGAGGTGCCAGCAAGTTGTTGCCGCTGAGCACGTAGCTTTAAACTACCCCGTATAATAATCATGATTTAAACCAATTTTGATCCAGCCTGTCCCTTCTTGCTGTCCTCCCCTCAGCGACGCCCTAAGCCGAGGTTCGTACCCCACAGGGGGTGCCCTTAGCGAGCGTTCGCCTAGTTTTAATTTAGTATAGTTTTTTGCCCCTGGCTGGAGGCTTTGAGTGTAGCAGCTTAAGGCACCCACAGGAAAGTCCGGTTAAGCAGTCAAGACCTTAGTGGTCAAAACTGCGAGATGCCCGTTTCAAAAAAAAAAAAAAAAACCCGAAGTGCGGCTACACTTAGTTTTAGCCGGCTACAACTAGGTGCGGCCGGTAGCAGTTGGTTAAATTTAGTTGTAGCAAATGAAAATGGCTGAAAGTTAGGTTAGGTTAGATGTGACCACATAACACACCGCACGAGCTGAGCGAGCGAAGCAACCGGTGCCGCGGCAGCGATCGGTGAGTGCCAGGGTCCATTTAGGCAAGTTTAACGAACTGCTACTGGCCACACCTAGTTGTAGCCGGCTAAAATTAGTTGTAGCCGCACTTCGGGTTTTAACCGTAACATTATAATATACTAAATTCATTAAAATTTGTAACTTTTCTATTACAACGTAATATTCAAACACCAGTTTGTGTTGGAACAAATTTATTTAGTCTCGTCTAAATATTTAAGTTACTTATAAAGTTTGTCTAGTTTAGTTTAGTTAGTTTTAATTAAATTCTCATGGAATCGTCAAAACGTTACTTCAAACAAGGGACATTGTTTAGTAGTAAGTATAACAACCTACTAATCCTACTTATAAAATATTATACTTGCGAAAGTTTGTGAGGATGAGTGGATGGATGTTTGTTACTCTTTCACGCTTGTTTATCTGTAACGGGTAACTACCTGTGTGTTTGCATGAAATTTGGCACAAAGGTATAGTTTATAACATGGATTAACACAGAGGATACTTTTTATCCCGATATTCCCACGGAGTCGAGACTTATGCATGTGAAACCACAGGACGTTGATAGTAATTCTACTATTTATAATTATATATTAATATTATAAATGTGAAAGTTTGTGTGTTTGGATGTTTGTTACTCAATAACGAAAAAACAGCTGAACGGATTTGGATGAAATTTGGACACTCAGACAGTTTATAAACTGGATTAATACATGGGATACATTTTATCCCGGTAGCACGTTCCCGTGGGATAATTTTGGACATCCATGCGAGCGAAGCCGCTGGCAAATGCTAGTTGTATATAATTAAATAGGTATGTGAAAAATTGTGACAATAAATGTGAGGCTTGCATACGTTCCCCGGATTGAATGATACCAATTAAGTTTTCCTTTAAGAATATCTCAATCAGCAGACCAGGATCTGTATTTGCACCCGATTAAGCTAAAGTTTCGGTAGCTCTATTCTAACTACTGCTTCAAAATGAAGATACTATTTCAACGATTTACTATCCTTCGTTTATAGTGTTAGTAAAAATAATAATAAATTCGCTCGTATTGTTAGAAGGTTCCCCTCTCTGGAGCCCTGACCGTAGGTCACCGGTGGACCCTGTTCCCGATACCGATGGGCTACTATTTTTAATATTTTAGTATATAAAAATTTAACTTATATGTGTAAAGTAAAATAAAGGAAACAATAATAACTTAGCACGCAAAGTTGTCGACATGTGGGACGTGGACTCAGCAATCATTGTACCGATAACCGTTACGGTTAATGGCCTAATAGCACCAACCGACACCTCAGGAGGCTCTCATTGCGCGGAAGGGTCTTGACCCAGTCGCGCGATTGGGCTTAATTCGCGTGGCAAGCAGTAGTACTCCTGCATTACAGCACGTATAGTGAGGAGGTTCCTCTCTCTAGAGCCCTGAACATCGGCAGCTGGGACCATATTCCTGATGCCGCGCCGATGGGCTGCAAATTTTTGTATTTTTTAATGTTTTTTTTTTTTAATTGTTTACATAAATATTTAAAAAATGTAAACAATATGTATCAAAATGAAATGAAGAGAATAATAATAATAATTCCTTTAATGTCAGGCGAGGAAGTCCCATAGATAAAATAAAAAAGTTAAGCTTACAACATAACAAACTAATACAAATATGAAATAAAAACATTAGGATAACTAGGTTACTATATGAACTGATAAAATATTACATGATTAATGTATAGACAAAAACACTATCCTTCCAAAAAAAATAAAATTGATACTAATCAAAATAAACGACTGACTGACGGTGACTGATGGACACGTCAGTCTTCGTTAGGCAACTTTCAGGAAATACCTTCAAAGATTTGGGTTACCGGCTCGTTTCAGCATATGGGACAAAATAGAGCGAGATTAGAAAGTCACAGAGAATATTTTATATCAAAATTATATTAAAATAAATGTATATATACAAGATGAGTTGCTGTTAGAATTAATCAAGAAAAGAAAAACAACGTATAATAGCGTACCCTACCTTGAAAGAAAGCTTATTATTAGCAAAATATACATAATAAGAGCGATAAAAACGACAGCCTAATCGTTTAAACAGCCACAGTACGTATAGATAATAACCGAGATAAAACTCAAACCTCACAGCAAACTAATCCCATATTTAATTCTAAAACACTCAAGGATGCAAATCTAAACACAGCTCCCGTCTTGGAAACGGCTCCTAATTCTGAGCAAATCGCTCTAGATGTCAAGATAGCGCACAAATTCAATTTGCCGCCAATAGACGAAAACTAACGGTGTCATCCATTCCAATTGCCTTAATTCTAAGAATATTTAAACCAATTACAATGGAATTTTGACTTCGGTAACCATAATTTCACTAATTAAACGTCTACGGATACCCCGATTCCCGTTTCTTGAGTACCTATGTTACTTAGTAGTTACAGTTCAGGTCAACTGAGTTTATGCGAAACGTGTCTCAAATTAGAGAAATAGCTTACGTTGTTTGTTGGATATTAATTAACGAAACTTCAGATGTAAGAGCCTATATCGTGCGCCAGTTTGACTTGCTTAATACCAAGCTACGTGTGAACCAAGTGATGGAGTATGCTTGCAATTTCATTGTAGAATTTACTCCGAGCGGAGCAATTACTATAAGCTTTAATAATGCCTGGAAATAGAACGGGTTGGGTTGATATTGCAAGGCTCTATGCATAGACTATATTGTATGCATGGATTACCTCTCACATCAACCTATCTCATCTGTCTGCTTGGACAATTTGTTCAAGTTGATCCAAAAGCCGATGTCTTCAGAGAGATCGACAAAAAACACGATTTTCAATAGTCAAGGAACATGATAGTAGGCTTACTAATAAATGTTGGGTCTCATCATTTAGTTGAGACAATCGGTAAAGTGGCTACTTTACCGATTATCTCAGCTAAATGACAAGACCCAACATTTATTTTTACTTTAACCTTGTCTGCTCCCAGATAATGAAAGAAACAAAAGATAGCGAAAGTAAGTATGAAAAACGACAAAGACAAAGACAAAAACAACATCGGAAATGAGAAAAGATAAAAGGAGTGTTGCTTCGACGTTGAGTAAGCTGAGAATAGAATCTATTTCACCGCAAACATTGTATCTGGGACCTTAATGAAAAAAACCTATTGGGATTTACAGTGTTCGACAAAAATGCATTGTCAGAGAGAGAGCTGAACTCCCACTACGCTATTAATTCCATTATAGTAAGCCACCGCTCATTTTAAGAGGTATTCGAATGACGTACTCGTACTACTGAAACGGTAAAAAAATATTTTTTGGTAAAGAAAGTCGATTTTCAGAAACGTCTGATTAAATTCTTGAAGTTTTTAAGCTGATGCACATTTTTTAGTCGGCGGCTATTTAATATCGATGAAATTGATTTCAGGAGGTCCTCTTTTTGTGTTTTGAGGTTTTGCCTCTTGTTTATTATCGTATATATTTTGGACTTAACCAACTAACTTATTTAAACATTTAATGTGCAAGATTTTTCATCAGTTTTATCATTATATGAACCAGTTTACGTCATCTTTTCGTTAGTAATATTTAAGTATTAACATTATGAAAATATCGTTCGTTCGGGAATATTATTTTAAGTTAACCTCTTGTAATTATGTAAAATTATAAATAAAATAGAAAGTAGGTTAATCTTTTAAGGCCAATATGAAATCCAATAACAAGAAAATGCTTTAACAAAACATCGTGAAAATTGGGCCAAGTCGAAATAAATGTAGGAGAACTTGCGAAAGCCAAAAATTACGCTTTTAAACGTTCGTGTGCTCAAACATCTGCAGTTCCCCGGAACCTTTAAATATGAGAGTCGACGCTTCGGGAACTGTTCACGATCTTATCTTAAGTATCTCGAAAATGGTGAGTTGGTGGATTTAATAAAGGAAAGATTAGGGCAGTCTAGGAACATGGCCTTTATGCGAAAACATGATAATGGGTCGTTTATATTAGGTAGTATACGTGGGTTCACGTGTGTGTAGAACATCACGCCTTTTTTCTCAAAAGCGAAGGGCAGAACTGTTCTGTTTTAAATCCACATTTTCACCGATATTAAGTACGAGGGCTTGCCAAATATCGCCCAAAACATCTTACTAAAACTTGAGACTAATTCTGAACCCAGCCAACCAGACAATCGGTTTACCGATGCAGTGCTAAAATGCACATTTATATTCCTTGATAACGTATCCAGACATATCGAACAGTCATTGTAACTGACGTTGCGCTCCGGGATTTGCATAATCAAACACATAGCTGTTTCAATAGCTGCACCTGCACTATACTATGTGAACTTCCTATGGGCGAGAAAACAACATGGTACCAAAAAATTGCTTTGAAACTTAGGTTGAGGCTGGATTGGCGTAAGCCCTACGTATTTTGAAATGCTTTATGGTGATTCACGGCCTCGAGCGGTGCAATTTGCGACAAGCGACCGCGCGAGCGTCACATGTTTCCGTCCGTCACTCCGCAAGTCGCATCGCGGTAACTCGTTGCATGCTCTAAAAAACTTCTTTCATTATGTTATCTTCGCAGTCGTGGTCGCAAGACGCGTGTCACTTGAGCTTGTAGCTCGTGGCCACGGGGTGAGTAAGGCGCCAGAATCAGGTTACATTACAATACGAAGCGTCAGACTCATGGCTAAATGAGTGAACTCAAATTCAAGAGTACTTTTGAATGACGCAAATTATGCTGGCAAGTTAATTTAAGCCTCAAACTAATTTCCATTTCACTAAAATGACGTGCGATAGAAAAATGATTTGTCTATTATAAGTTTTGAAAAAAGAGTGGTGTTAAAAACAGATGAAAATAAAAGAGTGCGCTTTTATACTAGGCATTTATTTAGGTCACGTTAATGAAAACGGGCGTAAGCCCCTTTCCACTCGTCAAGTTATAGCCGACTCCGGGTACCCGGTGGCCAAAGTATTGGTAAACCGAGTAAGTTCGTTCTGTGTGAAAGCTTCCTAATTTGGGCACCGACTCAGTGTTAGCTAACACGCAGTCTACACGAGTGAAAAGGGGCTTACGCGCACATTTAAACATAGCAATTTCTTCCATTGGCAACACTGTTACCACAACAATAACATGCAGGCGTCCGAACTCGAAAACATTTGGCTTGCAACTGATCGTGCGAACAAACGCTTCATGTAAATTAGATGCAATTCCAGCTAGTTCGATGGTTTTAGAAAACCGGTCAAGTGCGTGTCGGACTACGCACAATGAAGAGTTCCGTAGTTGGAATGAATGTATCCTAAATACAAACTTAACATTGTAGTTGAAAAACATGTTCTCCCAAACATTCCAACTGTAAATGTAAGTTTGTACGCACAATAATGAGAGATTTACCACGTTATTTTAAAACCATAACTTCTTAAAAGTTTTCCTGAAATCTATGGGACGAACCATTTTAATTTTATGATCAGTAGTTTCGGAGATAAGGGGGGGAATGTTAAATTTTCATCTGTTTACTTAAATGAATTTATTTGACAATTATAAATTAAATATGTTTGATATCCTCTCAACAAGCCTTTTCATTTGATATGTCACACGGTATATATAGTTTGCAAAACTATTTTTTTTTTTAATTTTCTAATTTGCCCCCAGAGTGACCCCATATTCAAAATTCATTTATTTACGTCAGACGTCCGTATGTTGGTCAAAGAAATACATAGATGCACCAAATTTCAACTTAATCGGTCCATTAGATTCGGAGCAAACTGACTGTAACAGACGGACAGACAGACACACGAGTGATCCTATAAAGGTTCCGTTTTTCCCTTTTGAGGTACAGAACCCAAAAAATGGGGTTGGTTACGCTGTGCAGCAACTCAACCTTTTTTAACATTTTATATTTTCTTAGAATAAAGAGAAGAGAGTGTTTAAGAGCAGTTAAATTGAATTGAAATTTAAGCATTATGATTTCCAATAGCCTCGTAAGGCTCAACGACCTAATTTAATGACAAAAATATTTTGACACTCCGGCCCAAGACAGTTTTTAAAATCACAAAATTACGGCCCAACGGCCTAAAATTATGACATGATATTTAAACAGATTTTTTTGTTTAAATAATCCCTCCAATTTAAATCTGCCATCATAAAATTATTAACTTAGAACGCATCACTAATTTTGACAGTGTCAACTTGACATTTTAGAACCAGGAATCTGTGTTTTTGACGTTTCATCTCACGTGAACGGAAGCCTCGTGGAGAATCTATTCAAATCTTTACAATCTATACATGGTGATGTTTGAAATGTATTGTAAACAGTTGTGGAAATGTTATATTTTGTTCCCACGTTTTTTTTTATACTGCCGAATTATTTTAATTCAGTAATATACGAACGATAAAAACTGTCCTTAAATAAGGTCGGTGGGTTTTTATTGTAAAAGTTAACCTAACTTATTTTCTTTAAAATGATTAATAAATACGGTTTAAAATGAAAGAAGTAAGAAAAAAATTATTTTCACAAAGTTTTTTTTTATTTCTGTTATAATTTGTAATTCCATGATAAATAATTAAATAGATTTGATTTATTCAAACTAATATTATATTTAAAACTACGGCCCAGTGACCTAAAAAAATAACAAATTATTTCAACACATTTTTTGCATGAAATAGTTAACTTTAGGTATAGGAAATATTCCTTAAAAGAATTTAACTCAAAACATTACATTTAAACACTTTTTTACTAAACCAAAGTTCTGGGCCGCAACTACTTGCGCCTATTTTTGGTACATTGGGTAGTAATGTATATCGAGCTTAATTTAGGTTGGGCCTTACGAGGTTAAAACGACACCTAAAGCTAAGCGCACATTACAGCTGCAACAAGCCGCAGCGCAACACATCTTCATACAAAAAAGTGCGGTGCGTAAAAAAATTAATAGAAAATGTACGAAAGTCATGAAGGAGGATAAGATATTGCAATGCGTTGCGTTGTGGCGCGGCCCGCCCCAATCTGCGTTAGCCTTAAAATCACGTGTTTATTTTACACTTTGACGGCCTGCAATATAGTTTACATAGTGCTACACTATAATTTTACTTTACTTTGTGAACAGAAGATTCAGAAATTGACATATGAACTTATTGCTCCTGCAGCTTATACTACTAAGTTATTCAATGGCAGAGTAAAACTTGAAATGTTCGAGTCAACGGTGATTTACCTCCTCTTGCAGTCGATAGCACTTTGCTAGCAAGACGTATGCTTTACGAATGCAATGTTCGAAAGAGATTTTCAAGTGCTTTTTGAAATTTTCAGTGATACCTGGACGGTAGATGGTTTATTTGTTGATTTATACATGTCTTTGGTGTGCTGTAAAAACTGCCGACAGAAGAGAAAACTTGAAAAAAAAATCGGCACCGCGGTAATCAACGCGTTGATGTCTTTTACTCCACGTACCGCGGTAATCAATGCGTTGATGTCCTTTTAATGGTCAAAAGCTGGTGTCGTCACAGTGTCGCGAAATCAATGGTTTAGTCCCATCTCAAAAATACCCAATGCGCCTAAAGAAGTTTCCACTTTAAAAAAAAACATCACTTATAAAATTTTGGTCTATATTTAAGTATTAAAAGTGTGATAACTCCACTGAAATAAATGAGATTATCTTATGAATACTCAGGCGTTATATCTACGAGCAGACGATGTCATAGAAGTTTGTATATGAAAATAGAGCGAAATTTAATTCAGTACGGGTTCCCTAGCTACATAAATAAATCGATGAATATAATGATAAGTAGGGAGGTAAGTTGGTGTGTGTCCACAAAACTTAGGGCACTACTGCAAACAGATGCTATGTTAAAACGACCCTTTGTAGACTACGTTTCATTATTGGGAACAGCTGCAACAAATCCTAGTTTTAACTGCCTATAAATTTGTGGCCCCAACGGTAGTTAAAATAAAAAGCACTAAAGCAACAGCGAACCAATTTAATGCACATCTGATTTCATTTAAAAAGTTATATTACTATATACTTATCTGCAGCACTTAGCATTAAACTGTTTGTATCGAGGGCCGCAATACATGTCCCGCACGGCCCACTTGTGTCCAATCGATCTACATAATCACAACCAAACTAAAACCAACCCTATCTGACCCTATTAAAGTTTAATATCGCTCCAGCAAGAAGTCGAATGGCGAGTGTTACCGATAAAAATGTTTTAAGCTCAAGAGGACGCATTCTCCTATATTTTCTTTGAAACGGGAACATTATTTCGAGGTCTTAAAAGTTGGGCGCTTGCGTTAAGTACTTTTCAATGGAACTGATCGGGATATATTTAGATGGGGAACCAATGTATGTCACTGGGATAGCAGAGGAAATGTCAAATGAGTTTTTCCGTAGAATAACAGGGTCCAGTTCTGCTTTTAAAATACAAAACTTTTTCCTGGTAATGATGCAATGATACATAATTTTGTACTGAAAGGCTAAAGTCGAATACCGTTTAAAAAAAAAAATACACTCCTTAAACTTTTGCAAACAAAATACCCAAACATTTCGTATCTCCTTTTAAAACCCTATTGAAACAAAACAGCTTCACTTGTGAAATTTCTGTATACACAGTACCTATTGTCACTCGCTTTCCGTTCTAAGGACTTTCACAAGACATTTGCTGGAAACTTGTTAAGCGACATACTCGCTTTAATTTCCTGATCATGCAAATAAGTTGTCCTACTTAGGCAGGCTAAACTTAATAAACACTTTAGTTTAAGAAAGAGGCTGAAGTCAGTCTTTGTGATCATCTAATATAAGTGCAAAAACATGGTCCTGTCTGTTAAGCTTTATTAGTAGTTAGTTGAGCTCAGAGTTGAGCTACACGATTGCTTGCACTGACTGGAAAGCTCCACTCAAAACTGTGTGATTTTTTCCTCAAAATACCATTTCAAAAATTTCCATTTTCTAATTTACACGGTCCTCACATGATCTGACCAAGATTAACTTGTCTGAACTTTAAGATACTTTGAGCCCTAACTTTGTTTCGCCATTTATTCTCTAGGGTACTCAGATAGGCAATGTTGACTCCAACTAGCTTTTTTTTTTCACGTGTGAAAGTAATTTTGAAATCCTCTTTACATAATAAACAATTTTATTACATTTCAGTTTTCATTAAGTTATGGTGAAAACCTAAATAGAAACTATTAAGGATAGTTTTAAGTAGGGATGTAACAATTCCGATTCCGATGCTGCTATATCGGCCGATACAATCGGCAGGCCGATATATCGGCAACAACCGATATCAAACAGCTCGAAGAGTGCACGAAACGACGAAGCGCGCGCAACATTATAGCTTCGTCGCAGGCATGACAGGCGGGAGAACCGCGCAACGCATGTTTAGCGACATGGCAACACGGCAAACGGCAGTGTTTGCAGTTTACTTAGCGTTGGCTGACCAATTTATTGTTTCGTGCTTGTTTCACGTCACCACTATTAGTGATTCTGTTTATTCACACAGTGAAGTGAAGACTATTAAACAGTTGTGCCCAAAATACAAAATAAAAAAGACATAGATACAAACGCCCAAGGTACATACTTCATTATTGATTTGATTTATTATCCACTAAAGCATCGATATCGGCATCGGTATCGGTATCGCCGATTATTTACTACAATAATCGGTCCTCGGTATCGTATCGGGAAAATGATGTATCTTTACACCCCTAGTTTAAGGATTTCTGCACAAAAGAAGCCATACGATGGGAATACTTTTAGCCTGTATGTTTTACTTAGAGTGCAGGTTACATAAATCACTTGTGCTACATGCACCGTGTACAAGCACGATTAAGCGCTCAGTAATGCCATGATGCCAGCTTTTACTGCTGTCACGTTAGCTGATAAATGTCTACTGAACAAAGGCGTCGGCTAGATAAAATAACAAAGCCTAGAGACATAACTCATCACCTCACATGGCTAGCCAAGCGTTATTAGCTTCATATTTCCCAAGATATTATTCAGAACTCTTCAAATGAAAATCTTCAGAAAAAAAAAACAATTTGGATCTGAGCGTTGAGCGTGGTCGGAAAGGCGCGGCCACATATCACGTTGTTTGGGAGCGAGCCAACGTAGTCGCGACCCGGTCGACTTCGCGTCACTATATATTATGTACCGGACCAATCTTTTTTGTTTTACGTTTTATGTGTTTAAGCCATACTCCCGTTTCGAAACCGCTTGTTTATTTACGCACCTTCAGATTTATAGTTCTTATAGTTTTGTGTGAATTGGATTGTGCGATGAATATTTATGGGGTCGCGATACATTTTTCATTCTCGTGGTTGAATATTTTATTGTTGGCGAGAATATTTAATAGACCTTGTTATACAGAAAAATAATCAATATTATTGTGACATAACTCATATCCTATCTTATTTTGGAAAATAGTAAATTATACCTATAACATACCTATAATTCTGCATCGCCGTTTTCCAACTCGTGCGCTGATAGAATTAACTTACACTGAAATGACACGGTATCCAGCCGTGTCATTTCAGTGTAAATTAATTAGTAACACGGTCATTAATTCATCAATTAAAGCGTAGAATATTATAAGCGAAAAACGGTTAATTTTAAAGTTGTCAAATTATTTATCGGCCGTGAAATGAACTGACGCGGTTCTCGGGCCCATGTAATTTAATTTATTTTTTTAACCCTCTCTCAATTGAAAATTAAATCTTCCCTTTCGGTTTTGTTAATAGTTATGAACAATAAAAAAAATCATGCACGCTCGTTAAAAGATATTCAATATTAGTGTGATTAAGATGTTGAAGTAAGTTTTCAATTCAGATTTGGGTTCTCCTGGGTAAAAGCAGTATGCATGGAAATTGTGCAGATATTCTTAGATTAAAAAAAAACTCCTCAAGGAAAGAAAACAAATAACGAAGCCAATAAGTTCTCTTCTGACAAAAAACAAGAATCCAATGAGCAAAAATTCACTGCTTTTCGATAATAAACCCAGTGAAATGGAATGTCGCAATCTCATCGCCAAATAGGTTTACCTTGAATAATTTATAAGTTTTTATTGGTTACCATGAACTGTGTTTTATGAGAAAAGTTTTTCAGCGAATATTTGCCGCAAGCTTTTCACATTGACTTATACACAGTGATTTTTAATTCACTGTTCACCTTTCAGGAGGTGAAAGGACTCATGATTATATACAACTTGCAATACGGGACCATCTACGAAATCTCTCTCGTCTGTTTCATACATTTTCATCGGGTAAATATTGCATTTTTGTATGAAACAGTAGATATTTTTCGATATTATAGAGTTTATCTAATAGTAAAAGTTACTCATGATCATGAGTACTTTCACGCCCTCAAACAGTGAATTAAAATCACCGTGTATAGTAGTTAATTTTCCGTGTCATATGATTCCAGTAAACAAAAATTAAAAGATTTGGCTACCACGTAGATCGATCGATATATAACAAAAAAATCTTTTGACATCGACCGATCGATTTACCTACTGCAGTTTAATTACTCTGGGATTTGTTGAGGCATCCCTATCTTATGGCGGTCGCCTACGCCGCTTTTTTACAGCGATTCAGTAGCGCGTTTCGTTAAATGACACTAGTAGAACAATTTCTATAAAATCTTCATGAAATTTGTTCTACCAGAATCGCGTCGCACCGTCGCGTCGCGCGTGTCTGCGAAAACCTTTGTTCGTATTTGTTATTTTGTTTGTCATTTGTATTAATTACCAGTTGTCGCATTTGCAGCGCGCGACAGAAGCAATTTAGTAGCGATACAATCGCACGGTATCGATTCAGCATCTCTTCTGTAACGACGCAAACGCGCGACCTAAGGGTGCAACCAGACCGCGATCGATCGACGTCCACCATTGGTTTTGACTCAAAATAATATTACCTCGTAGGTTACATCACAGTCTAGTTACACCCTTACAAACTATGTACATATTTTTGTTTATTTTTATTTCCTATTATATAATACGTACTAACAGCGCCCCGCGGTTTTACCTGCATATGTCTCGATTCCATGCAAATATCGGGATAAAAGTAACTTATGTGTTAATCCGGGGTACGAACTCTCTGTGTGCCAAATTTTATCCAAATCCGTAGAGTAGTTTTTGCATGAAAGATTAATAAACATCTTTCCATCCATCCTTACAAACTTTCACATTTATGTTTAGTAGGGGGGTAGGAGCCTCGTGGAGGCGATCGGCGGCGGTGATCTCTCGCGTCCGGCCCTAGTTCAGGCCATGGTACGGAGCGAGAGGAAATGGGAGGCCGTCACCTCCTTCTGCGAAGTGGTAATGATCGCGAAGGAGGAGGCGGAGTGCGTGAGGGAGAGGCAAATTTCGCACCCTCACGCCCCTAACCGCCGTAGGAGGAGACGCGCCAGAGCGTCGGGAATCGCAAGCCAATTTCCGGCCACCGTAGGCGCGGGCTTGCGGTCGGTGAGCAATGGGTAGCTTACCGTCCGATAAGGACCAGGCCCGGGTCGATGGCGCGTTGTGTTCCACGCGCGCCTCAAAGAATCAGCAGAATTGAAGGGGTCCGCTAGGGCCGATGCCTGTCGGGGTTGCGAAGAAAACCGAAAGGGAGATCGTGGCCCCCGGCAACAGGGCAACCGAAGGAACACGGGTGGGTTTTAGTCAGTAAGAGTCTGACACGCCCTCTCGCTCCACCCAGAGCGGGAGAAGTTATTTGATGATTTCCCACCCAAAAAAAGAGGGTTGTAGGATTTTATTTAAAACATTTTTTAAACAATCAAAACAACATACAGTTTTTACAAATAACTTAAAATAACCTGCAAATTAAATAAGCTTTCAGAAAACTATTAAGGTAAAATAAAAACCACAAATTTTTTAATAAAACCGACATATTTTAATAATTATAATATAATATTAGTAAGAAAAAGGATGGTTTAAAGGTTTATGGGATTAAAAAATTCGCCCCAATTTATGTTCTTAAAAGAAAATACAAGAATGAATATTCTGGATATACCATTGTTTGTGTATTTCTAAAATATTAGTTTCTCAAAAATCGACTGTCGACAAACTGCTACACTACATGCAATTCGAATGCAGAATAGATCCTACGTATAAAAGTTTTTGCTATTGTACCGCTCAGTATCGCTCTAGGTTCACCTATGGATGGCTGTCAACTATCTATCCACGACAACCATCGATGTTTTGAATATTGCCAGATTTTTGATCTCAGCACAGAGTTCAACAAAAATGTCCAACATTTTTTGGATACACCTTCCATTTTTTTGTGAATTGTAGACTACGGTTACACGTACGCATAGTGAGTAAAAAAATGTACACAATTTTTCAAAGCATATTATAAAAAAAAGTTGTACATAGTTACATCTCATGTAAACATTCGAAGCAATGTTTAAGCTTGAAATATAACTTTAATGTAAAATGTTTTCGCACCTCCATTGAGAAAAATATGAATGGTCCAAAATATAAATTGCTGTTTGAGCTAAACTTTGCACACGTTCATAAATAAACCACGTCTAAATATCCATAATAAGTTAAATAAACTATGTTTAAAAAATCGATACATATTTTAAGTTTTACTAAGACATTTCATTAATAATGCTTATTCATGCCAATTATAAAATCTGTTTTCTCAAAATCATTTGAAACATGAAATAAAATGAAATTGTTTATCTGTAAATAGGATATCGGAATCATTTTTACAAGTCATAAAAAATGTCGCATGTGCCAGGCTGCATTTTTCTGAATATTCATGGAAAATTATCGATAAATAACTTTAAAATGTCTATCTTGACGTATTTTTTTTTCGTTTCATATATATTTTTTTTTCAAAATCCCCTTATGATTATATGAACAAAATAAGCTAGATGAGTTCGACGTTTCCTATCTGACTACTCTGAGAATAAATACCGAAAAAACTCAAACGCAGGCTTTTAAAGGCCAGACATAGTCTTGGTCAGACCATATGAGAACCTTGTAGATTGGTGTCTGAAATGGTCTTTTGAGGAAAGAAACACACAGATTTGAGCGGACCTATCCAGTCAGTGCAAGCATGTGTCAGTAATCGTGGAGCTCAACTCAGAATTTAAGAAGCTCAACTCGAAGAACAATACCAAAGAATGAACATTTGGGTAGGCCACATAAACTAGTCAAACTGCCAGACCATCATTAAAACACCACAAACACCTAACTCATGTATAAGGCTTTACAAATAAATCTAATTGAAGTGTCTGTTTGTAATGTCAAAATAACGGTTTTTACTAAAAATCATATGAAAGTGTATACAGTACCTAAACAAAAAAACGATGTTTTAAATTTTTGTCTGTCTGTCTGTTTGTTCTGGCTAATCTCTAAAATGGCTAAACCGATTTTGACGGGACTTTCACTGGCAGATAGCTGATGTTATAACGAGTATCTTAAGTTCTTATATGTTAGAAATATAATAAGGGACCACGTGGGCGAAGCCGGGGGCAGTAGCTAGTTTATCCAATATATGTAAAAAAAAAACCTATCCGAAAGGGGCACATAGGTACTAAAAGAAAATTACCTAAAAGTAATAAAAATCTTATTATTACTTTTTTTTTAAAGTTATTGCTATTTGAAAACACATTTTTTTTTTCCACAATTACCCCAATTCCATTAAAAAGCTAATTTTAAACAGGGGTCATAAGTTATAACTTTTAGATACCCGCTAAAGGACCCGCGCCCCATGTAAAACTCCGCATTGAAAAAAATGTGACGAATTTTTTAAATTATTTTTTCCTGAAATTTACCACATAAATAGACTTTCAGTACGATACCTAACAACACCCTCACGGATCGGATAGAATTTTATTTACGTGTTGTATATTTTGAATTAAATTTTAGGTGATCGAATACTAATAATACTGATTATTATGATAAATGATAAATGATAAATGATTTTATTTCTGTAAATAGGTTTGTACAAACACTTTTACACGTCAATCATATTTT
This sequence comes from Omphaloscelis lunosa, assembly GCA_916610215.1. Lineage (NCBI taxonomy): Eukaryota > Metazoa > Arthropoda > Insecta > Lepidoptera > Noctuidae > Omphaloscelis > Omphaloscelis lunosa. The sequence continues at coordinate 9,848,996 of OU744255.1, forward strand.
AAAAACTAGATGAGGTCGGCGTTTCCTAACTGACTACTCTGAGAAGAAAGGCCGAAACAAACTCAGAGGTCACAGTCTCTTTTAAAGTCCAGACATAATCTTGGTCAGATCATGTGAAGACCATGTAGATTGGTGTCTGGAGTGGTCTTTTGAGGAAAGCATCACACAGATTGAGAGGGCCTGTCCAGTCAGTGCACGCATTTGTCAGTTATCGTGCAGCTCAACTCAGAATTAAGGAGCTCAACGATTCGACGAACAATACCAAAGAAAGGACATTTGGGTAGGCCGCATAAATTACTGAAAACTGTCAGACTATAATTAGAACTAAGTGAGAAAAAATTAAAAACAAAAAGAAAAAGGAATGACCCACATAGTCTTCACATTCACAATAATTTAAATAATATAATACTTTAAAAGTATATAAAATTCATTAATGTCAATGTGTATATAAAAACCAGGAAATAATCTTGGTCAGAGCATTTTATTTGAGGACCATGTAGATTTGTGTCTGAAATGGTCTTTTGAGGAAAGAACCATACAGATGTGAGTGGACCTGTCCATTCCACGCACGCATTTGTCAAAGTGTATTATGCATAATATGTATTATGCATACCTCTTTTTTCCATTTTTGACGGTCATAGATTTAAAACGTGACATCAAAGATTCTTTCACCGTCCAAATGGGGTATTTCTCAGGAAAAAATAACCAGTTGCAGGGGAATCGTTTGTGCCAGTTACAACTGTCATTGAATTTATTCGCTCGTTTTCGAACCGGCTTTCCACAAAAACTTATTTAGCCCTTCACCGCTGTGGAAAACAACTACAATGAATGTTTCCCTTCCATTTCGCAAAACAGCATTCAAACATGTGTCGTGTGTCATACTTGTTTTATCTGTGGCCACAGTGACAACAGTCTGGGCTGAGTCTGGGTTTGTTTTTCATTACACACGGGAATCTCATTTCGTACGTAATTAAACAGGACTAGTTATGAGTTCCACGTTCTGGTTTAAACACGATAACATTTATGTTTATAAATATTATATTTGTTTTTTAAGGGACACGTGTCGAGTTCAGAAACTGTCACACAAAGATAACACCAATTATGATGTCAACCTTAGTTCTTTAATAAGAAGGTTCAATACGATACGCATTATCGATCATTCTTTCCTCAGTGATAGCAATACAACATTCTGCCCTGCTTAGCCCAAAGGCGGTATCTCAATCGGAGTAAGTTTTGAGAAAATTTACTTTTTGTAAATTGTAATTTAAGGAAAAATGCAGATATTTAAACCTTCTTCGTAGTTTTTTTTAACGTTTAAAGTTAGATGGCGCTATTTCGCTTATACCATAAGATGCAAAGTTGTTAAAGCTATTGAATGGTATAAAAAAAAACTAAAAGGGTGTATCTCAGAGATAGCGCCTTTCGGCTTAGCAGGGCGAATTAGGGTTTTTACAAATAAATTGTTTAATATATAAAAAGGATATCGGATTCACTTTTACAAATCTAATAACATTAATTGAAACACTGATGCTGATGAATAGATTAACTAATCTTTTCTTAAGTTTATTCCACTAAAGAGCAGTGATAGCGTAGTCATGTGTTCGAAACTAAGAAAATTTTTTTCACAAAATGCCTGTTACTTTGTGAAAATTATTTCGTCACCACTGCTCTCAAAATGGTGAAAGAAATCATGGGAAACTGGCATGTCCTAGAACCAAAAATTCGATAACGTATGACATCCACCTACCCGCACTGGGACTGCGTGGTAGATAATGGCCGACTCCTTCTCACAGAGGAGGCCTATGTCCTAGCAGTAGGAACATTATATTAGGCTGGTAATGTATCCGGAGGACACGGTGGAGCATACGGTGGAGGTCTGCCCAGCTTGGGCGGAGCATCGCCGTGTCCTCGTGGAGGCGATCGGCGGCGGTGATCTCTCGCGTCCGGCCCTGGTTCAGGCCATGGTACGGAGCGAGAGGAAATGGGAGGCCGTCACCTCCTTCTGCGAAGCGGTAATGCTCGCAAAGGAGGAGGCGGAACGCGTGAGGGAGAGGCAAATTTCGCGCCCTCACGCCCCTAACCGCCGCAGGAGGAGACGCCCAGGGCGTCGGGAATCGCGAGGCGATTTCCGGCCACCGTAGGCGCGGGCTTGCGGGCGGTGAGCAATGGGTGGCTCACCGTCCGATAAGGACCAGGCCCGGGTCGACGGCGCGTTGTGTTCCACGCGCGCCTCAAAGAGATGTCAGCAGAATTGAAGGGGTCCACTAGGGCCGATGCCTGCCGGGGTTGCGAAGAAAACCGAAAGGGAGATCGTGGCCCCCGGCGACAGGGCAACCGAAGGAACACGGGTGGGTTTTAGTCAGTAAGAGTCTGACATGCCCTCCCGCTCCGCCCAGAGCGGGAGAAGTTATTTGATGATTTCCCACCCTCAAAAAAAAAAAAAAAAAAAGGCTGGTAATGTATTCCAATAACAGTTTACTTTGACGAAAAACACTTTTCTTTTAATACCAAAATAGTGCCAATATAAAACTTCAAGGCAAATGTGTGCATCTTTTTTTCAATCTATCGTGTTTACCATCACCAACCTATGAGCAGTTATTATCCACACATTGTAGTCCTTATCCCACCCATTTGAACCACATAATAATATTTTATGTAAGCGTCTTCCCCGATGGAGTAATGACCATCGTGTCTACTTAATGGACTCGTTACCCCGAGATTAAATGTTGCTGGGAAATTGGGTCTTTACTCGTAATGGATAGATCTTGAAAATGCGGAGTTTGCATCTTCCGACTGAGATGCGGACGAAGCGCACTGAATAATTGGATGATCCAGTAGCAATGCTGTAATTGGTGTTTTATGGACTGACAGTTTGACGATCAGATTCTAACTTTAAAATGGTTGCAGCGAATCGTGAGAGGAATTAAAATCCAGTAAATTCCACTCACAATAATAGTAAGGAAAAAACAGGGTCATCGACTGTTTAAATATTATTGAATTAGTGTTATGTCGATTTGGAGTTAAGCTGTTTCTCAGTGTGGGATCACCATGATGACAAATCATTTCGATTTCCTCCGAGACTCCACTTTTTAAATATTTCGAAAATATGAGACATGTTAAAGTGTCACGCATTTTTGCTGTGGCGAGCCATAAAATAATTACTCAGTTGTTCAGGCAATGATATTTCTGAAAGCATTGTGTAACTGTGTATTATTCATATGTATAAAAAATGCTTATTACTTCCATAACAGTTCCAAGTACGTTTTGTAACATTTCAGTGTTATTATTCATGTAGACACGACTGTGCGTTGTCTCATTTGTGTTGCAGGCCAATCCGAATATTGCCACGATGTTTCTGGAAGATAAGCTCATTTCTTATCACGTGGGGTATGAGGGTAACATATTAAGCCATTACTGTCGCTCCGAGAAATTTGTCATTGAGTAGAATGATTTCATGTGTACGCAAATGTGTGGGTGGTTTTGGTAAAATAGCAGTTGTAAGCGATAGCTCGAACGACAACAATTATTAATCAAAGAGAGTATGCCGTTTGCCGTCGTTTTATGAGTGATGTCTTGGTCCTTATGTTATGGGGAGTACTTGTACAACCTAAGGCGAAGATCTATCTATAAGCCAAAACACGTTACTTAGCATGTGTTTTGGCTTAGATATTTTTTCGTCTCTATCTTGCACTTATAATTCGACAGTTGTGCGACAGTGACAGGAATAACACTTAAAATTCAAAATATTTTGTTTGACATAAACCTGTTACAATTGGTCGTTTCCTATGGAGTAGACCCGACAAGAATCTCCACGAATACTTTTTTTAAATAATTGTTTTTTACACTGCCTCATTGGTCTAGTGGTCGCAAGCGCTACTGCTGAGTTTGAGGTCCTGGGTTCGATTCCCGGGTCGTGCAAAGTGTTATTGGGTTTTTCCATCTGGAATTTCTCAGTAGCCGCCCGGAGTCTGGATTTGTGCCCGGTTGATGGCAATAGGCTCGCCCCCTATTACATGGGACTTAAACATAACTAGCGAAATGTGGGTGTACTATAGGTACACCTCTGCCTAACCCTTCGGGGATTACAGGCGTGATGTTATGTTATGTTATGTTTTTTACACTGTTTTCAAATTACGCCAATTTTGATAAAGGAGATAGTGAAATTCGCGACGCTTGAGGTCACTAAATTATCTCTAAAGTCTAAATGAACTTAAAAGTTAATGGGCAATTCAAAGACTCAGCTCACGTTTTTAAGAACAATAGGTAGGAAAAGCCATAGGTGAGGGCATCATCATGACCTCTTAGAAATTGAGGAAAGTTACAAACTAGATAAAATATTTGTATGTATTTTTTTTTCCTTTATTTGTTTTGGGGTTTTTATCTTAATAGATATGTCAACCCCATCGTACTTTTTACCATTGTAACAAGCTACTTATAATTAACACATACAATATACTAAACAGTTTAAAAATATACGAAACACTTTGTGACAAAGATTTAAGATTTGTGGTAAAGATGGAAGTTACCGATGAAGGACTGTTATTAAATGACATAACTTTTTGGCACCTTCTGAAGTTGGTTGGGATATAATTGATTGTATTAATCTCACGTTAAGCCTATTCAAGTTTAATTCTCTCAAATTGTATGTAATTAAAAAACCAAAACCTCCGGTTTTTTTTATTTTTTATTCATAATGATTTATTTTAATGTATCGATTATCTCCCTGACCGTACTCGGGAGTGAAACATCTGGTATTATTATTTGGGTCTAGTTGACACTCCAAGCTGTCACTGACCCGTAGGAATACTATAGATACAAATCTGCCTAACCCTTCAGGGATTATAGGCGTGATGATACGAAATGTGAATATAAAGATGGGCTTCCAAGTGGTACATCGGTCAAAAAGACAAATACATACAGTACGACACAACTTAGATGTAGCATCGGCAAAATTCGTAAAACCGATCACCATCTGAACTGATTTATTACCGCTTCAGGTAAAAATGATCTTTACGCAAACGCAATAACTTGTGAAGTCATATAACCAAAATACATTCCTAAAATTGAAATGAATGAATGCAAATGTTCAACAAAAAAAACAAACTCAAATTTTATTTCTGTATAAATTTTCATGCGCACTTTTAGGAACGACAACACTGATTACAAACACTGAATATTCTTGTAGGTATACCTAATTATGTTTTAGGTGGGTACATTTTTTAATGCACGCACGGTGATACCTGCGGATAATTTATTATGTTATTTATTCATATAATTAATTGTAAAGTAGAATTATACTCTAAGTACTATTTATATAATGATGATGTGAATATATTTAGTAACCTGTTCCGCTTAGCCATTTCTAAAGAGTCTTAAAAAGACCCGCCTTGGTGTGGCAACACGCCGTGTTCGAGTTCGCGACAAGTCAATCGACATCCTAAGTATGCCTCGTTGAGACCTCTCAAAAGACCCCGAAAGAAATCAACACGTGTTTCAGGTGAAACACGTGTTGATTTCTTTCGGGGTCTTTTTAAGACTCTTTAGAAATAGCTAAGCGGAACAGGTTATTAAATATATCCACATCATCATTTTATAATGGATTTCCGCAAGGTCATGCCTGAATCAATTAACTACTATTCATATTTTATTTTATTTTGTTATCTATTTATGTGTAATTCATTAAACCTGACTTGGTATCCATACGTCTTTTTCGAGTGACCACTGAAAATCAGTGCTGTGCTGTAGGTCCCCATAAAACAGCATCATGCTGAGTGGAAGCCCTCTTGTCACAGTCATGACGTGCAGCTGCCGAGTATATCTGTTTTGTGCTCGTGATTATATTTAAATCTATTGTGTTTTATTTTATTGTTCTACTCGAGTATTTATCTCTTTTTATGCACGAGTTTCTGTGAAAAATAAATTTATTTTTATTTCTTTTCTTTCTCTACCTACGTACCTTTTAATATTATAATAAATTATCTATTTAACCCTTAGACACCATTTAGCAGGATAATCACACCATTTTCATTCCAATAAAAACTGTTTTCTACCAGGAAATACACGGGCAATTAGATTTCACAAAAGAAATTTTAAAATGCACTTTTCACTCGAGTGTTGTTTGTTTCAAAGGATTTCTAGATCTACTATGCGGCCGTCTCATTTATTTATTTGTCAGTTTGTTTTTGTTTTGTTGTCTTGCAATTTTGTTTAATGTACTTTTCTAACTATTGAAATATTCATTATTATTATTATCTTACACTAATTTATTTTATTTAAGTATACATCCTGTAGCAAAAATAGGTGATTTACCACATTTGAGTCAAATGTCGGCCGGGAATGGAACCCTGAACGATGTAGGTTATGGAATTAAAGGTGCAGTTTGATTAAAATAACACTGTATATTTATGAAAAACAAAACGAAAAACAACGTAATACACGTCAATATAAAAATAGCCGTCAGGTTTGGGGTAAAAAAAAAACTGAAGGACGATTAACACAGTTTGACCCTAATTTAATTGCGAAAGCGTTAGGCCCATCGATTCACGTTATTTTATCTAGATGTTCGATATGGCGCGGGTGGACGCTTCAATAGCTATGGAAGGCGGCGGGACCGCATCGTTTATCGTGTAAAAATGCGAGTTAAAACTGGTCGCGATGAACCTAATTCGAACCTGACATTAAAATAAATTTAACTAAAATTTAAAATTATTTAAAAATTTAATCAGTAAAAAAATCTGGCAGGGCAACTTTGGTGGATGGTCTGTTCTGGAATAGCTCCCAGCAGAGTGAGACGTCTGGCCGTTTGCCGACCTGGCACTCAGCAACGCACGGCCGGGTTCAATCGCCAATCAGCCCGCGCAGCCTGCGGAGCACCGTTACGCGGCACTCTATTCTGCTCTTGCTCAAGACTGCCGAAGGCGTCGCGACGTATATGCGCCGGCTGGCGGGCTCTGACCCTGAGGTGCGGCCAAAATCGGCTTTTTCTAACTGGATCCGAGATAAACAGCATTTTAGACCAGAAGGAAAGGCAAAATTATGTAAGTGGGCTAGGAGATAGACAAATAACTAGAATACTCACACGTATATGCCAAAAATATTCAGGGCGAGGAGAATATCACCGATTGGTCTCCGGAATGGGCACAATTTAACAGTAAAGAGCTTCACATCCTAACGTGGCTGTTCACGAAAAATTATATATATGCCAACCGGATAAGATTTTTAATTATCTGCTCCACGTAGGAAGGTAGCTGACGACTGAGCGTTGACAACTCAAAAAAATCCAATCTTTTTCATCCATCAAAAATGGAATAAATCTCAGAAAAAAAGATATTTCACGTAAAAAATAACAGTGGCACTTTGGGAGTGTCGACAGAAGTGAAAACTTGAAAAAAAATTGGCACCGTGGTAATCGACACGTTGATATCTTTTTAATGGTCAAAAGCTGGTGTCATCACGTTGTTGCGAAATCAATGGTTTAGTCCCATCTCAAAAATACCAAACGCGCCTAAAGAAGTTTTCACTTCAAAATTCGACAACCTATTTTCATGCGAAGAGGTTTAATTTGCAGTGAAACACTGCAATACATAAACTAGTAAAAGCTGATTTACATCCATCACCTCACACTTCAGGTCCAGTTGAAAACCTGCGTCAGGCACTAGTTGTCTGGCATTTTTGCTGAACTGGGCCTATTTGGCGCAGGCGCGAGGCACACATTCCTGCTAATATCTCACAACGCACTTTACACTTTTCATTTGTTTTCTTCCTTTTTTTATTTATTTTGACTTTAATACAATATGTTGTGTTGTGTGGCTTTTAGTCTGTGCTAAATAAATGTATTTTCTTTCTTTCTTTTAAACAAAGATGAACATTTTTAACGAACTGTTATTTTGACTTCTTATAATGTTAATAGGTATAAATAAATTTTGTAATATTATCCTGTAGATCTTTTATAACCTTTATCACATTTATTAATACTTGTGGAATGGGGAAATAAAAATACTTCAAAGGAATTCACGATCAAGAAAGAAATGATGAAATTCGTAATATCGAATATCTTTGCCGACAGTCAACCAGAGGGGATTTCGAAATTCATGTTCATATTTTTTGTACACCATTTTTCAGTAGGTAATTATTTTTTACAGCAATGGTTCAGTTATAACTGAATTTTCACCATTCTTATTTAAGGGTAGCTTCTGCCTGCGACTTCGTTGTCGTCGTTTATTATTTTAACATAAAATCCAAAACTGTAGCTTCCCATTCAATCAACACAGCTTATCGCAGTCCACTGCTGGACATAGGCCTCTCCCGGGCTGCGCCGGAACACCCTGTCCTCCGCTTTCCGTGTCCAGGCTATCGCAGCTTCCGATTAGCGAAAGAATTTTCGAAATCGGATCAGTTGTTCCGAAAATTACCCTCTCCATACAAACTCAAAAATAAATAAAACTGGGTAATTATGAGTAACTATTTAAAGACTTGTACAGTCTAGGATTGTAAGCGGAAAACGTGTGAAGGGATAGGGATTTCGTAATATCCGCCCACACCATACATTAACTACGAACTTTTATATCAAAAATTCAACGAAGATTAAATTTAATGTCATACACGAAAGCTAATGACTTTCGTGTAGGACAATAATAAATAACGATAATTTTAATTCATATTTTTTTATCAGACTAGGGTTGTAACAGAACTTATAAGCCTTCCCAAATGCGGGACTTCCGCAAGATTCAGATCTCCGCATCCGCATCTCCGCAAATTTTTAACGAAGTTTTAACGGAGCTCTAATAAAGAAAATCAGCCCCAACTAAGCGAAGACTTATTAATGCGCTGGTCACCACCGCCTCCACTAAGAAATCACCACCGGGATTGTGTTTTGAAACATATAGTTTGTCCTTTGTAAATTTTGATTACTAAATGATTTTTTTATATATAATTCTATTTATTCTTAATTTTTCCGCCTCCACCTCCGTTAACATCCGCATCCGCTGACATCAAGCTCTGCACCTCTACCTCAACTAACATAGCCTCTGTTATATCCCTAAATCATACATAAGTGTTTGACATCACTTTGGTAGATAACAGACATGAGTAACATGTCTAATTGTTTTGTAACAATCAATTAATGGTTAACAACAAAATAATTTGACTTATTAAATTCTGCAAACCAAATAACATTTAATTACTCATTAATGACAATTTTAAGTGATATTGTTTTAATTAAAGCGCCCAAAACAAATTAATTTTGCGGTTGAATTTTATAATGAATAATTAATTAAAGCGTGATGAGATCATTTCTGTCGATTAATATTCTTTAAATTCTGGACTGTCAAATCATAACAATTCATACATAGGTATTCGGTTTAATCTATTTTATTTTGAATAGAAATGTTTTAAAGTGGTTTTCTGTTAACGTCAACTTCCTTCGAGGCGTTCAAGAACGAGAAAGTAAGTATTCATGCAACAAAATCAATTCGGTAACGAGTTCAAAGTTTCCGAAAATTCCATGTGCATGTTTAATAAACTAGTCTAGATGAGTCTACTATTTGGATTCGTAGAAACCTTTACAATTTTCACGATCTTCTGACTAAAATTATAATCGTAATATTTGATAATAGTTTGGTAATAGAGTTAAGTAAGGGGAACAATAAAAGGTATTCGATCAACTCGTTATTTCACTATTTATTTTGACTGCCTCGTTGGTCTAGTGGTCGCAACCGCTACTGCTGAGCATGAGATTCTGGGTTCGATTCCCGGGTCGGGTAAAGTAGTAGTATTAGGTTTTTCCATCTGAAATTTCTCAGTAGCAACCCGGAGTCTGGATTTGTTCCCGGTTGATGGCAATAGGGTCGCCCCCTATTACATGGGACTTAAACATAACTGGTGAAATGTGGGTGTACTATAGGTACACCTCTGCCTAACCCTTCAGGGATTACAAGCGTGATGTTATGTTATGTGTGCTAGTTATTTCAATAATAAACGACACTTCAAATTATATTTCAACTAGATAGAAATAATGTTAATTCCTAAAACGTGTTCCATTTAACAAATCATAAGTAATGGATACTTACAGTGGAAGGTATTTAAACTAATTATTTCAATAAAATTATAATAAATGGCAGACAGTCTTCAAGTAATATTTCCAACAAGGTGAAAATAATTTAAATTCCTTGAACGTTTTCCTCAGAAAATACATGCAGAAGTGCTGATATTTTTAATAAATTTCAAGCCTTACCAAAGAGTACAAATTTTATTCAAGATAAATTTTAAAATCGCTCGACACTTTTCTTTTACAGTCCCATCATAAAACAGAATTATTATCACTTATTTTTCTTCCATCAGATCTCCAGTTTCAATATTATACATTCAAATTGCGAAATCCATAAAAACCTGAAACACTTTTTACATAAAATTACATTACGAGCTCCATCTTGAAATCTCTTTAACTACAAATCACGTCGTTCACTATTTCACACCAGGAGACAGGTTTTTAATCCATTTATCACTAAAATTAAATTCCAGATTTGTATGGAGCGAATGGTGTGCTGTAATGTGCCTTTGGTCACGGACTAGGCGACTGGCGCCTCGCCAAGAGTGGGCCATGGCAATAGGATGCAGCGTCAAACAAATATGGACGAAGATGCTGTCGGAATTCATATTGCGACTCCTAGAATAGAGATCAGTTTTGGAGATTTCAACTTTCAAGTAGGACGAAAACAACGCAGATGTTTTGTGGGCAAAGTTTGTCGTGAGTAACCGATGGTAGACGTGCAAATACTTATCTATGTATCTACATAGTTATTTATCTGTATTGTACAATGTTGTCTGGTGCTGAATATTTAGGTATTTGCGTTCATCGTAATATTCAATTTACACACAAGTTAACTGTATAACCTTTATATTTTTCTTATTTCAATCTCTCGTACAAGTGTATTTCAAATCATTTTTGGTATTTTTTTGCACAAACATCACGCTTGATATGTCATCACGTCCACCGCTGGACATAGGCCTCCCCCAAGCACCGTCACTTCAACCGGTTGTGTCCTTCCCGCGTCTAGCGGATTCCTTCGGCGTTCACAAGGTCCTCCTTGTGGGAGGCCTTCCAATGCCACGTCTTCCAGTACACGCTCGCCACTCCAGAACCTATCGGCATATACATAGTCAGTCTTTGATATACATAGTTAAGTACAAAATTGAGCTCAACCTTTTAAGAAAATCATTTTACATATTCCTATCATAAACTTGTACCTACGAGAAAAAAGTTTTTCTCGTAGGTACATGTTTCTACAAAGATTAAGAAAAATTAAAAAATTACTTGCTATTTTTCTTATCAGATGCCATATAGTCACGATAATAAAACCATTTATCTGCGTTTCTTTACTTCTGTAAAGTCCTGAAAACGGGTGAATCGACTTAATCGCTTTTTTTTTTCCTTAAAAAATAACCTTAAATTTTGGTGTAACTTTTGTTTTTCCCCGCCTGCAACACGAACATTTTGTAGATTATAATGCTTGTTTTTCTCTTTTCAGTTATGTGTTTTTGCAGTCGGTTTTTTTGTTTTCTTTTTTTTATAATTTTCTTTATTTCAAACTTTTTAGTTTTATTTATATACATACATGGAATTGATTCATTACTAGCTTTTATTGGATACCAATAATGTTTTTTTTTTAAACCTGGGGTAGGTCCTTTTTTTGTATTTTTAGATGCAATATATAAATATAATATAACCTATGTCACTTTCACCATTAAGACGAATCTAACGACACCTCATATGCTAAAATTCATCAAGCCGTTTAGGCTACAGAGCGTGCCAAAGAAATAGACATACATACATACAAACATACATACATACTCTCGATTAACATTACCCTCCTTCTGGGGCAATCGGATAAAAATAGAAAAAATAATACTTGTAGCTATTTTAGCCACTCGACTATATGGATTGACGGATCAAAAATGTAAACCTATAACAATAATGAATTTACAGGAGATTAGCTGGAGAAGGCAACAGAAAGAAAGAGATAACGTGTTGCAGCGATCTCAAGTAAAATGGACAAGGTCAGGTAGGTGATGATGATGACCAGAGAAGAACACACACACACACACACACACACACAAAAGAAAGAAAGAAAAATAGATTTATAAGTCACAGAAACTACGTGCACACAAAAGACAGGAGTAGGTAAGCAGAAAGCAAAATAGGTATAACTTAGTACATTACGAAAACCATGAGTATAAAATAGAAATAATCGGCAGCTGCACATCATGACTGTGACAAGAAGGCTTCCCACTCAGCATGATGCTGTGCTATGGGGGACCCACAGTACGGCGCTGATTTTCAGTGATCACCCGAAAAAGACGAACGGAAATCAAGTTAGGTTCAGTAATTTGTATAAGGAACAATGGCAAGCTATAGCGACTTTTGCTCAACAGTGGGATAATAAAGGTCGATTTAAAAATAATAATAATGTCAAAGTCAAATCATTTATTTCAAATAGGCCCATGTATGGCACTTTTGAACGTCAAAATTTACAAAATAATATTTGATTCTAGTCGCCCCTTCCAAAAGGTAGTTTTCGTATGGAGAAGAATGGGTAAGAAACTCCACCGTTACTCTTTTAAAATGAAGCTTCATCAATGAATACAGTCATTAATTAAAATTGTTACAATCGTGAAAGTAAAAACAAATAATATCACTAGTACAATCCCTTCATAACCAACCCTGAAATGACGAAAGATATCAACTGTTCCCATAATGATGGGTATAATGATCCCTTTTGAGATTTTCAGTTATTTCAACTACACCTTGTAAAAGGACATGATAGGTTTCAAAACAGCTTTTGACAAGATCAAGCTCACTATTACGCGATTGTCGCAGTAACCATTGCCTTTCAACTTCTCATTCATAGTGTGGCAGCGGTAACCACCCCGCCATTTGTGTATCTTCCAACCCTTGTCAGTTTGTAGCAGTATTCAGCACCTGGAGCTAAGGTTTTCCCCCTTACAACCATTGATACGCTTTTTCTGGGATTAAATTTGAATTGCTAATTGGTATTAGAGCGGTATCGATTCCGCTTGAAAGTATTTCTACGAACCATCTTGCTTCCCTGAGTTGTAAAACTTTATCTTTAGTGTAGTGTAATTAACTTTAGATACTAGTTACTTTTAGTTTAATTAACTTTACTTACACATTCAGAGAGAGATAGCTATCTAAATAGATACAATGTTATTTTTTTATTTCTGTCTGGAGTCTAAATTTGTGCACGGTTCAAAACCTCTAAACATTTTATTACACATAAACCTACAAGGGCACTTATGAAACGTCAGAAGCTAGGTGCACGGTTCCAATTGGTCGTTTCCTATGGATAAGAGCCGGCAAGAAACTCCACGGTTACTCTTTTAGAAATAAATGGTTTTTACAATGTTTTCAAATTACAGTGTTACTTGGTATGAGAAGACAGTGTAGGCCTATTAACAAGTACTAGGTACTTAGCAAAATAGAAAATGGTCCACAAGTCAGTCTACAGCATACAACGTTCTCACGTTCACAAAATCCAAAAGAAAAAAATCTATATAAAAGATAAGTAACAAAAATAAGGACCTATTTAAACCAAATGACATGATTACAGTACAGCTGTAACAAACCTAATTTGATAAAAAATCTAGAATATTGTAGGTATGTAATGTCAAATAATGAAAAGATTATTTCAAAGAAATATGTAAAACAAGTAAAATAAAATAATCATCGTATTTGGGAGCAGTTAATAGACATTTACATAGTTATGCCGTTAAGGCTCGCCCCCTACTACTTGTGACTTTAACATAATTGGTGAAATTTGCGTGTACTGTAGATACACTTCTACCTAGCCCTTCAGGGTTGCAGGCGTTATGTTAAGCTATGTGAATTCAAAACAAACCAAATTGATGACACGTACTTTTATAAAGTTAGCACTACCAACTACTACTCGAGATTAATTCGACTATAAGACACAGTAGCTCTTTGCTGAAACCAGACAGTTTAACTATAATTCAGAATCATCGAAAACTCTCAAGGCAGTTTAAATATTTAGTCAAAACAATCCTAAACTGCATTCTCAGCTACACACTCGAATTTACGTATAAGTTGAATGTTCCAACAATTATTCGGCTCGGCGGATTCGATTTAGGGAAAGCTCCCATGACTTGGCATACTTAGAGGGACTTGTATCCCACCCTTATAGCCTCCGATATACACCTGAATGCCGTGAGGAGGAAATTAAACTTTCCTTCTGTTCGTAACATTAGAAAATTGGGTGTTACTACAGACTTGTGTCGAATTTTACTTTCTATGGGGTTATAGTGAATAGTGAATGGAAAATCTTTAGTTTCCATAAGTAGGCTTCAAAAGTAAAGCCAGTTTTTTGAGAACAAAACTCCTGGGTTCCTTTTCTTTTGCAGTTCAATGTTTATAGTTGATGCACACTTTTTAACTGTCAATGAGTCGGTCAGTTAGTCAGAAAGTTGAAGCTGATCTGTCTGGAGAAGAAGGGACAAGAAACTCCATGGAAACTCTTTTAAATCAATGTATTACAAAATCCTGGGTACATGATTGGGTTGCTAGGTTCTAAAAATATGTGTGAATGATGTGAAAAAAAAAAACACAATATATAAAGATTCAAGCAAAATATAACACTCGCTTTTCATCTAATATTGACAGCTTTTAGAGTTTTGACTTCTTTTATTCACAGTAAACCTCAAGTATATACTTAATAGATATAAAAATCTTATTACAACAACTGTGTAGATTGTAGTGCACTTAACTCTTTCTTTGTGAATAAAGAACCAAGAGAAGCGGTCCTTTTCTTATAAAAAGTCCACGCTAAGTATCTATTCAAATAGTTTGAGTGCAGATCAAAGACCTCTATGAATAAAATAAATACTGCTAAATTATCATACGGTACGAATGACGTTATATTACTTATGGTATGTTCAAAAAGTATCTGATGAAAATGTAAACAAATGGATCGTAAAACGTTCCTGTGCGCATGCCAATTTGTAAGCGCCACTTGCAAATGTAAAACTTTGATTTAATTAATTGAATACTACGAGTAAAACCCGAAATTCTAATTATAAAAATTAGAATTTCATCAATTCAATCAATTATTTAAAAACATGAAAAGGTGATACCTTTCATGTTTTTCATTTGACAATTGAGATTAATTTTATAACCTGAATTTTTGTCGATGAGTTGTCAATTACAATATAATCATTATAATTAGAACAATAATTGTTGAAAATAGTGTTGAGAAAGAAAGTTGGAACCTTTTAAGCATAGATGAATGTATTACTAATTCCCTTCATTGAATAATTAATAATTACATAGAAATTTAACTTGAACAGGGTTTGTTTACACTTTCATTAGCTACTTTTGGAACAGTCTATAGATAGATTGAATATGATTACTGACATATAGAGTCAATAACTTTTGTAGCTTCGGTTTGCAGCGCACTGCATCGAACAGTTTAACTCTATGAGCATTGTTGAGCCGTCAATATTAAGGCTACAAAAGATTTGAATATTAATTCGCTGAAAATCGAACAGAATTCTGAATTTATTCATAACAAAAGTTGTATAGAAACGATCATTTAAATGCAAAATGTTATCAAATCGAGCATACGCAGTACACAACGAGCATAAGTGCTTAAATATCATACGAACCCCATTTATTTCGGTGCAGGGTGTTTGTGAAAATTCAAGAGATAAACGTACAAAACTTAGGTAGTGTTGTGCGTCCATTTTGAAAATTTATGCCAGTTGTGGAACTACAAAAATATCTGGGCACCTCTAGCGAGTGCTGGGCTATTATTTAGTTTAGACGTAAACGTTTATAAATTCACGGTAAAATGCTTTGTGATTTACATAGTTTTTTATTCGGATAATAGTAGATTTTAGTGTCCGCTTATTTTCATTGTTATTCTCAACTTTCAACCTTAAAAAATTGTCGGTCTAATTACAGGTATAGTGATGCATTTTTTTTTTTTTGAGGGTGGGAAATCATCAAATAACTTCTCCCGCTCTGGGCGGAGCGGGAGGGCGTGTCAGACTCTTACTGACTAAAACCCACCCGTGCTCCTTCGGTTGCCCTGTTGCCGGGGGCCACGATCTCCCTTTCGGTTTTCTTCGCAACCCCGGCAGGCATCGGCCCTAGTGGACCCCTTCAAATCTGCTGACATCTCTTTGAGGCGCGCGTGGAACACAACGCGCCGTCGACCCGGGCCTGGTCCTTATCGGACGGTGAGCCACCCATTGCTCACCGCCCGCAAGCCCGCGCCTACGGTGGCCGGAAATCGCCCCGCGATTCCCGACGCCCTGGGCGTCTCCTCCTGCGGCGGTTAGGGGCGTGAGGGCGCGAAATATGCCTTTCCCTCACGCGTTCCGCCTCCTCCTTCGCGAGCATTACAGCTTCGCAGAAGGAGGTGACGGCCTCCCATTTCCTCTCGCTCCGTACCATGGCCTGAACCAGGGCCGGACGCGAGAGATCACCGCCGCCGATCGTCTCCACGAGGACACGGCGATGCTCCGCCCAAGCTGGGCAGACCTCCACCGTATGCTCCACCGTGTCCTCCGGGCGATCCACACAATGGTGACACCCGGGCGTTTCCTCCCGCCTAATCCTGTGCAGGAACCTCCCGAAACAGCCGTGTCCGGTGAGGACCTGCGTCAGGCGGAAGGTGAGCACGCCGTGGCGCCTCTCTAGCCACTCCTCAAAGAGGGGTCTTATCGCCGCAATTGTGGCGTGCCCAGCGCTGGGTTGCGACAACCGCACTCTCCATGACGCCATGAGATCCCGCCGAAGCTCCGTCCGCTGTGCCGCGATTTCTCGCGGCAGCGGGGTTAAGCCACGGCGTTTCGCCTCCTCGCGCCACTCCCAAATGTGCGCGAGGACCTTTGCTTCCAGATCCCATGGCGGTAATCCGGCAAGGAGGCTCGCCGCCTCGCAGGAGACCGTGCGGTATCCTCGGGCCAGCCGGATGGCCATGACCCTCTGGGACGCGTTCAACCGGCGGGCTGGCCGCAGCCTTAGTGAACGCGCCCACAGGTATAGTGATGCCTCAATTTTATAATTCACATAATTATGTACCTATCCAGTACCTACTACCCAGTTCTAGGAAAACGCCGAAAAGTCTTAAATAAAATCTTCGATAGTTAATTGATTCAGGCGTGACGTTGCGGAAATCCATTATAAAATACAATAGAAGTGGATATATTTAGAAACCTGTTCCGCTTAGTTATTTCTAAAGAGTCTTAAAAAAACCTGAAAGAAATTGACACGTCTTTCATTTCTCAACGAGGCATCCTCAGGATGACGATTGACTTGTCGCGAACTCGAACATGGCGTGTTGCCACATCAAGCGCTGGACGCAGACTGAGCCTTATTGCCCGTCAGTCTGCGCTCAGCGCTTGGTGAAACACGTATCAATTTCTTTCAGGGTTTTTTTTAAGACTCTTTAGAAATAACTAAGCGGAACAGGTTACTAAATATATCCACTTCTATTGTATTTTTTTTAATCTTTGTTTTTTGTGTCTACGACAGCGATCAGTCAAAGGCACTGTTACTCATTTCTCCTCGAAATTACTTCTAAGAAGTCTGTACTTTTTTCTTTTTCATCCACTCCAACGCTCAGTTATAATTATTATTCCAAAGTACAAAGATATTTTCAAGCAGTTTTTGTATTACTTACGTCACACAGAACATGTTTCAAGATTAGGTACTAAGGCGACATAAAAGATTAATGGTTTAGGCGACCTCAATTATAGCCCAGTATTCCTAAAGTATTTACTTGAGATTTTTTAAGGTAACATCAATCCGTCATGCTCAACAGATTTTTTATCTATCTTTCATCTACTTAGATATTATTTTTTCTAATCGGAATTTATTTAAATGGAACATGGTTAGTGAGTATCAGACTCAGTGTCGCTTAAATAATTATTTTGTTCCAGTCCTATGAACTTACAAGCAAATAACAGTAATTTCCAAACAAAGGAAAAAAGAGAGTTCCTTGTGTAGAAATCTGTGTCCATTTATCTCCCAAAACTATACAAAAAAACACGTTTATTCCAAATAAATATAAAATTGAAAATAACCGGGAATCCACGTGGTGTCAACGATGTCAAAATTACTGACAGTCACGTACAAACTAAAATAATAATCACATCGTACATATAATCTAT
This sequence comes from Omphaloscelis lunosa, assembly GCA_916610215.1. Lineage (NCBI taxonomy): Eukaryota > Metazoa > Arthropoda > Insecta > Lepidoptera > Noctuidae > Omphaloscelis > Omphaloscelis lunosa. The sequence continues at coordinate 9,867,203 of OU744255.1, forward strand.
ATATATAAAAATGAATCCCTATTCCCCTTGGTCAAGGCGTCACGCTAAAACGGCTGAACGGATTTGGATGAAACTTGGCGTATGGGTAAACCATGACCCGGAGAAGGACATAGAATACTTTTTAACCCGATATTTTCAAAGGATCGAGACTAATGCGGGTGAAACCGCGGGACGCAGCTAGTGAAACGATAAAATCCGGTGTGTCTGTACATTGAAGAAAAGTAATAAAAAAATATAAAGGTAACTAAAGAATAGTAAAGAACATAAACTAGCGATTTTTTTAAAATTATTTTCTGTCTGTCTGTTCGTTTGTTCGCACCCATCTCCGGGATGACTAAACGGAGTTTCATCTAGTTTTCATAGGTAGACAGAGGTTAATTTGGAACAGAATATAGCTATAAGTATGTATGATTAAAATCGGATTTTACAAAAAAACTTATCGTCATTTTTGGAACTTTCTATTCAAAATTGGACCCGGTAGGTGGCGGTGCGATCGAGGTTCAAGACGGTTTCGGTTCACGATACATTGTGCATAATTTATGAGCAGTAACCTAATGGAAAGTACTAGGATCGCATGAATTCACGATAAAATTTCAATCTTATACTACATTAGTAGCACAAACACGAGTCACGAGACACGTTCATTAGTAGTGTTAACTATTTGTGTTCCAAATTTTATCCAAATCTTATTAATGATTTGGATAACAGTTGGCACACATATCCCGGTAGTACGTTCCTGTGGGATAATTACCCGACATCCACGCGGGCGAAGCCGCTGGCAAAAGCTATATAATCCAGTGTTTTAACATTATAAGTAATCAATATTTTGGACTTAAAAACAAATACGTAAATCACTGGGTTTATAGTTAGGTAAGTCCTATTTTGCCTAGCTGATTTCAAGCGTATCAAGAGATAAAAATAATTTCTTCAGTAAAACGTTTTACTTTGCGAATTCTACGAATACGATCTGGAGGTTTACATAAATTCCCTGATTTAAAAAAAAGATCCTTTTCACTTGAGATTCTAGGAAAAAAGGCTGAAGAAGAAAAAACCTTTCAGAATTTTACACTGGTCCTCTTCTAACGGTATTTTTTGCCTCCCTTCGACCTGAAATAAAGAAGGTAAGAAATGATATCTCATATAAAATAGAAAGATAACATTGCATTGATAAGCACCCTATCAGATCCGCTATGCATATTATGTTTTCCTACCTTCATTTATTTATAGCCAAATTCAGTCCAACTGACATTAGATACTCACACCCGAGATGTAACTCGATTTTCATAACTGTGCGCTTGGACCTGTCAAAATTTTAGGTTTTTAGTATTAAGAGCGTTTATTCAGAAGTGGATAACGTCACAAATAAATGTCAAATATTTAGCTGTTTTGATTAATTTAGCAATATTACTGTATGGAAATAAGAAATGTGGCTAATTAGCGAACTAGAATATTAATAATTAATTGCAATTATAGCACTGAATTTGATATTCTAACCGTTTTATGTGTAAAAAGATGGAAAAAAAAGACAAAAAAAGAAAGTGTAAATAAAGGCATTTGGAAAGTTTACAAATCCTTTTTTACATCTAAAACGAAATGTTCAGTGTTACGATATTAATTATTGCATTTCATAACCAATAATTTAGTTAATTTCTTAATTCCATACATTATTTTGATAAATATTGCCAAATTAATCAAAACAGGTAAATATTCGCTATTTACGACGTTGCCAACTTTTAGGATAAAGCCTCTTAAATTCACCCGCCCGATTACCTTCTCAGTGCCTCTTAATATGGTTTACACAACTCGTGTCGTCCCACAGTTCTATCTTATTATTCGTTAAGTTGTTATTCTTATTATTTAAACCACATACACTCTAATACTTTGACGTTGACGGGCGCACAGTTATAAAAATCGGGTTGTAATAATCTAAATGTAACTCCAACAGTATTGTCCTCCATCACACAATGGTAGTCCTCATCCGATCCGTGTGAGGTACTTGAGCCTACTCGCACTTGGCGATATGAATACGTGCGCAATTTTGGCGGAATGTCGCTGCCGGGGTACAAACGTAAAGTTATGGGCACAACGAGACCGTTCTCATCGTGACACCAGAAATACTAGCGTTCACCGATTTTGTAGGACGGAGGAACGAATATAGTGCTTTCTGTGTTCCTGTGATTTGAAATACGTGTGTGTTTTGAGAGCTTTGAGAGTAATTTAGTAGGATTCATAATTTTGTAAGCTTCTAATTGAAGAATGAGGAATTATTATTTAGGAGTGGAAAGAAATGTTAGTTACACCATTAATCTTTAAATTATATGGTACCGTTTTTTCACGACTTCTTAGAAATTTTTGTATTGATGCATATATTAATTTTTGATATTGCATGTAAGTACCATGCAATATCTCAGGACATGATTTTAACAAGTAACAACCCATTTGCTTTGAATTTTAACAGTAGGCAGAGTGTTTTGAGGGTCGTTTTCAAAATTAATGTACATTTTGTTGTAATTTGTGTCCATGAAACTTATTGGTAAAATAAAATAAAATACAGTTCGAAATGTAAACATGTAAATCAACATTCAGACTAATTAGTAATAAAATAGCAAATTTTGTGGCAACATTCATTTGTGTGACCATAGTGTTATTATTTTTGTGTCACGTTACACAGTGTATTGGTTTAGGACTTGTTTACAGTTAGTATAATTAGTCACTTATATGTAAATAGTAATTCCACTTTCCGTTTTAGAAAGATGTCGTTAACGCCTGCTGAACGGCAAAGATGTTCCCGAGAGCGTTTAAAATAAAAACATCCACAAAAATGGAAGCAAGTTACGAAAAGAATTTGATTAGATTCGTCAACTTCGTTGTAACTCTGCCCTTACTCTTCCTTTGTGTCACGATAACACGAAAGAAATGTAAATTAATTTTGAAAAAGACCCTGGAATCTTTAATCCTTCGTGACAACTTCGTACACAAAATAGCACAACACCGTGTTTTAAAATAATTGTAGTTCTTTAAAAATTTGCACTCGGTACACCTCAAGTCTACCTTCAACTATCTACAATAAGTACCTACTCCTATATTAACTTTGATACCTAGCAGCCTTAGGTATAGGGTTATCGGCCTTGCGATAACGAAGTACCTACGGCATTTCAGCAGCGACCGAATTTTCAGAACGGTAACTTAGTACTGATAACTCGAAACCGATATTGGGTAACTTGAAGGGTAATTAATTATAATTATTATTGGAAAACGTTGCAAAACTTTGCTATGAGTCGATTTGATAATTTAAAAAAGAGGAGGGAGTGTGAAAAAATTATAGAATATATGAAAGGCAGGATTCTGAACAGCCAATATTCTTTTTCCTGTTCTACGCAATAAAGAATTGTAAAACAAACATGTATTTGTTCCATTGCTGTGCAAAGCCTGTATTTTTTTTTTCAGATCACGAATGATCACTGAAAACTATATGTTCCTTCAGCGTAGGTCAAACTCAAACTCAAAGCATTTATTTCAATTAAACTATTTACAGACACTTTTCAATTGACAAGGGGTCGGTCAGTCAGAAAGATGAAGCTAGTTGCCCATTCCAAAGCGTAGTAGGTAGGTTCCTATGGAGAAGAACAGGCAAGAAACTCCACGGACACTCTTTTAAATCATAATATTGTTACAAAATATTGGTTACATCATTCATGTTAAAATTACACATGTGAGAACAATGTAGAAAGACGTGCACGTTAAAAGCGTCCGTAATAAATAGGTAAAAAACAATTCTAAAATTAAAATAAGCCGGTGCAGCTAAGAGATGACCAGCCACTACTGACGGCGCCCGTTCATAAACATGACGCATGAATCAGCACCATTTAGCTCAACCATTTTGAAGGGAACTGACCGACCGAACACACACGCCACCGGCGAGACATTTGAGTGAGCTGATACTCTCAGCCGCCAGGGCAAATTCAAATCTATGAAAGACGTACCCAGTAAATGGTAGCTTTATAAAAGGTACATGGTCACAGTGCTCACACATGTGTTATGCAATTATACAATACTAACAGACTGAATTTATACAATGCAAAGATAGTTTTTGCAATCTTCAGCAGCTCCAACAATATTTTCGAATGCTAATCAACTAGTCTATGCGCCATGTGGAGCTTGACCAGCGATGAGCCAAGCATTTTTGTCAGCAATATAATCCCCGAACTTATAATATGCATGGCAGCATAGTGTGCGTTTTATACAAGATTAAAATTTCGTTTCATTAAGTTGGAGTATGTGAAGCCTATTTTATTGTAACAGTACCTACCCCATGAAGGATGAGACTAATTTAGCCAGTCTGAAACCAGGTTGAACTATTTCTAGTACTATAATTGTGTCTATAATTAAAAAGGCATATGGTCATATTTCTCAGGCTTTTAGACAAAATTGTATTGTATCACAAACTTAATATTAACTTTTTTTTTTTTTGCTGTCCGCTTGTTAAATCTTCTAACATAAGAATATATATCCTATGACATTCGGCAATACTGTAGCTTCCCATAAGTGAAATTATTTTCGGAATCGGATCAGCAGTTCCGAAAATTATCCCCTACATACAAATTTACATTTATTTATTTGGCACCTCAACGACTTACTTAAACATACACATACAAAAATCAGATACAGTTTTAGGTATTGTGAACTCGTCACTTACAGAAGTGCACAGAACTAGCAGAGAACTTAACGATTATAGGACGATTTTAGTTATCGTTAGTTGATTTAGTTACAAATTAAAAAATAAAAATTAATTATGTTCACAAATACGATGGAAAGTACAGAAATATTTAACTAAATAACAAAAAAAAGACCTAAAAAGATGGAAATGGAAGTGGGTACAATTTTATTAATAGGCGGCTTGTGTCGCACAGAGGTCTTGAGACTCCGAACTGGTTAAAAGTCTCGTACGGAATTGACGAAAATTTCTCATTAGACGATTCATGGGTGCGGTGCTACCAAGATTAGTACGACGATTAGTAGTTACAATATAATATTAATTAGTACCTGGTCGACCGAGCTCTGCTCGAGTGAAAATAGATAAACATATCGTCCAGCACGCGTAGCATGACGCTTTCTATTTCTACGAAGAATAGACATAGCTCTTTCTATACAAATTGACATTTTTCATCTCTCCATTTTTGACATCGCACCGTAGAAATCATTCTACAATCTGTCATTTTGTCTTCCGCTTCTAACGATCTTTGTCTAGGTCCTTTTACATGTAGATTATTTCAGAAGAAAGTTTTCTATCCAAACTGTCAAAATCACTAAGTAGTGAAGACAATTTAATTGTGTAATCGCCATGCTAAAGACGGTAGAAAACTTTTTACTCGACGGTATATACGGTTATCTACAAAATCATGAAACGCTCTGTAAGGGAGAGCGTTTTGAACGCAAAACTGTGATAAGTAATAATTATCATAATTAAAATTCACACCAACACCTCGAATTCATGTGCAAAAATAGTACTGTATCTTTTTTTTCTTTTGCTTATATCTCGAAAATGGTGTGTCTAATCGCAAAAATAATGAAAATTTCAACCCCCTTTATAAAAGCCTTAAACCCCTAAGACTGAACATGTAGGTAATAATTTTTCTTATTTTCCATACAAAAAGTGAAAAATTCCATATAAAATACGTCGAGCCTTCGCGCCTCCGGCTCTAAAAAAAATCACGGGGTAGGACAAACAAGTACCACGTGGACTCGCGATTGTCAAATACGATTTAAGTTGTGTCAAAATTATATTTAAATTTAGGGATTTTTTGTTTCAGAATAGTTTTAAGATTTTCATAGCCAAAAATAAAGGGGTTTTAGTGATAGTTTAGATAGTTTAGTTCGGTGTACAAGAGAATCGGCACCATTACCAAGGAAATGGTTAAATCCAATATTACTGTAATATTGTTTTCTTCCAAAATACGATACTTCGATACTCTTAATATCAATAAAAAATGAGAATCAAACAAAGAAAAAAAAATCCTATGACAAAACAAACAATTCTGAGTCGAATTATGAAAAGAGTGAATTGCGTAAAAAGTGCAGTTGTGTCTTTCTGCTTTCCTGCCGTCCTGTCTACACGGAACGTCATTTTTGTCAATTCTTCTGTCGACACAACTCGTTTCTATTGTGGTCATGCTACGCGTGCTGGTATACCAACGTTGTATCACATTTTTGAGGCTGTGAAAATAGAGAAAACGATTTTTCCCAGATATGAGACCTAGCTAGATCGATTTTTCGGCTCCGTAAACCTATATTACAACTATAAACGAAATCGTTAAAGCCGTTCTCCAGATGGTGATTACAAATATATATATATATATATATATATATACACACATCAAAAGTGTCTAGGGATCAACATATATTTTTGCAATAACTTTTCTCCTGATTGATATTAATTAAAATTTTCTTTAAGGATTCATCAAATAAAGTGTTTTCGTTTGTCACAGTAACGATAAACCAAGTCACCTTTGCATTAATAAAGAAATTTGCCATTTTCCTAATAAAGGGATTTTTGACATTTGAACCACTAACATTAAAGTTCGAAAAAAAGACTGAAATAACAGTTTTCTTTAAAATTTTATTGGGTAACTTAAACAATTAATAATCCGTGTTTCTACCGCGAACACTAACAACACAAGAACATCGGTTTGGCATACTCAAAATGAGTTCATCCAAATCACGCTGTGGAATGGCCGCCCATGTTCGTTGCAACAACAAAAAAAGGTCTTCTTGCGACTGGATACCCTCCATATTCGGCAGAGCTCTTCTCTGTAGCATATCCCATGCATGCTCAATCGGGTTCAAGTCTGGCGACTGAGCAGGCCAGAGCAGGACATTGATGTTAGCTGCGGCGAGAGTCTGTCTTACAACTCTTGCGGTGTGCGGTCGTGCATTATCATGCATTAACTGAAATAAGGGACCGATTTGCACTTGTAGAGGAACGATGACGTCAGATACAATCGTCTCAGCATAAATTTGAGCGTTGAGCTTGCCTCTGATCCAAATCAACTCAGTTCTTCCGCCGATCCAAATACCCGCCCATACCATGATGGTTCCACCACTATAAGGATGGACTTCCTGGCAGGATTTTAATCGCTGTTGGCGTCCAGGGGTTCTCCAGTGTCGTATACGTCTTGTATCCGGTCTCATACCAAAACGAGACTCGTCAGAAAAGCACACGAAACGCCATTGTTCTTCTGCCCAATTTCTGTGTTCAAGAGCCCATTGATATCGAATCCTACGATTGTGCATTGCTATAGGTGGTACCCGTAGCGGTCTTCGGGAATGAAGGTTCACTTCATACAAGCGGTTTCTGACTGTTTGGTCGCTAATTAAGTTCCCTGAAGAGTGATGAAGCCTCACGGCTAACATCATGGCGGTTATTGTTGGAGCTCTTCGAGTTAAGATTTGAATGTATCGGTCTTGTCTCCGTGTGGTGCAGCGATACCGTCCTCCATGGCGCTCAGCCACGGTACCAGTGCTTCGGTAACGTGTCCAAAGTCGACTGATAACACTCTGACTTGTATTCAGAGCTAAAGCCACAGTACGTTGCCGGGAACCAGCTTCTATCATTCCCACGGCTCTGAGCATTTCTTCCCTGCTTAAATGACGTCGCCGCTCCATAATAACGTTGGTTTTAATCAGTAGTAGGGAAACAGTAGCACTAATAATGTCTTCAATGCGTTGTATGTTTTTATAGGGAAAATATTGACAGCTGATTTTCATCTTTTACTCGAATTTGATTAACAGTTCCTGTTTCAAATTATGAAATGCACCAAAAAGGATCCATATAAATTTATATAATCATAAATTTATTACAAAGCCACATCTCAATCTCAAGAAATCCGCATAAAAATGCTTGATCCATAGACACTTTTGATGTGTGTATTTACATCCAGCAACGCATTTGGCGTCATGCACGTTGTGCATCATTACGGCGTCCCCCAGTTCCAATTGCAATTTTTATGATGTATTTCTGAATATTGCTTAGTTTTTCGATTTCCCGCCCCATGGGATACATAGTTTTCCTGCAATTTTATATGGGGCAATATTCTTCTTGCAGTCATGCCCAAACATTTTTGAACTTTAGTTGGGAGGACTCATTTGATGATTTTACCACCACAAAAAAAAGAAGAAGCTATACCTATACGGATGCCCGATATTGAAATATGTACCTACGAGCATCTTATCCTTTGCTAAGATTGTAAATATGAAAGTTGCTATTGAACGGAGGATAGATGGATGAATTAATTGTTGTGTCGCTCTTTCACGCAAAAACTACTGAACGGACTTAGATGAATAAGGTCACCAGGCTCAATAGGTATTGATATTGGACGGCAGAGTGAGCCTGATACCCCAGGTATAGCAAGCGTTCATGGGGTGTTTATTCTCTTAAATAATTAGCGCCGCGTAGGCGCTGAGGCTGCGGTTTGTCGTTAGTGGATTTTCAACTTTATACTCTAGAGTTTAAAGTTCAAAATCTACTAAAGATAAACCGCAGCCTGCAGCCTCAGCGTCGCCTCGGCGCTGAGTCTTTTAGAGAATAGCATAGAAGGCGGGCCACATTATGATATTTGTCGGCTACGTTGTCATATAGCTGTTGGATATCCGTGTACAGCTATCGGACGTCCGTATATAGCTGCTGGACGTCCGTATATAGCTATTGGATGTCCGTATACAAGATGTAAGGGATAGCCCTCCGCAGACTGATGGGGTGAATTCAGTACATCATACTAAGATGACCGGTACCTACATGAAATTATTTCAGGAACGTTATGGGAATCCAATAAACGTGATTTGTTTATTACCTCACACGCAATGTATCGTTATCGTGGTGCCAATGTACCGCCACCTATGAACGCTTGCAATTCCAAACTGTACCTCGGAGAGGTCCGGGCTCCGGGCCTTCTTCCCTCAGGTGCTCGACCACGCACCATGATACGCTCAAAGAGCTTACACCTCCTCTAACAGTAATGTGGGGCGATATGCCGAGGATTACTCTGCAGGGCGCCCTTCCTTCTTGTTAAGCACCAGGGTGCTTATCAGGAACGAATGGTGCTCTGCGGAGTCTTTTCTGCCTGCCTTGAAACCGAGCGGTTTCCCTCTCTGTGGCAGTTGGGGCTCTTGACTCCTGAGTCCTGTTTTCCACAAAGAGAAAACCGATCTGTTTGAAGGCAAGCATTAAAGACCCCTCAAAGTCGGTCCTGAAGAGCCCCAAGAGCCAAGGCCAGAGCACGGCCAGGGACTGCGTCCAGCCCAGGGGCCTTGTTCCTTGCCCGGATCCGCAGTTTCACCACGCCAAACTCAAAATCCGTATACAGCTATCGGACATCCGTATATAGCTGTTGGATGTCCATATATAACTATTGGACGTCAACATATCCCAATTGGACGTCTGTGTCTGTTATCGGGCGTCTGTATATTATTAGAGAAATTTTGCAGAAATTATTTTAGAGACGCATTAAACACCCTCTACGGCAGGGTGTTGAATGCGTTGGCGATGTCAAGTGACACCGCCAATTACACCCACCCGGAACCAACTGCTTCCGCCGAGAGGGCTTTACGTGCTAAGTGGCATCAATGGTTAGCCGACCATCTCGGAACCCAAACTGTACCTGGGAGAGCTGTATTTCCTCAGGTGCTCGACCAGGCAGTCTGTGATGGTATGCTCGAAGAGCTTTCAACTCGTCGAGCAGCAATATAGGGCGATAAGAAGATGGCGCCCTGTGGAGTCTTTAACGCTTGCCTTGAAACAGGTCAGTTTAAAGGCAGGCATTAAAGAGCCCTTGAAATCGAAGACCTAAAAAGTCCCAAGAGCCAAGGCCAAAGCACGGGCGCGTGGGGTCTCCGTACGTCCCAGGGGCTTTGTTCCTTGCCCGGAGCCGCAGTTCCGCCACGCCGAACTCTAAATCCGTATACAGCTATTGGACGTCCGTGTACAGCTACCGGACGTCCGTATATAGCTCTTGGACGTCTGTATATAGCTATTCGACGTGCATATATACCAATTGAACGTCTGTATAGTTATCGGGCGTCCGTATTTTATTAGAGAAACTTTGCAGAAATTATTTTAGAGACACATTCAAGACCCACCATGGCAGGCCACCACAGGAGATGAATTCCAAGCTTGGACCTTCGCAGCAACTAGTAGCGTCTCCCTATCCATTAGCTCGAGCGCCCACCTAGGGCGTGAAGGGGCACTCGGGCGATGGGCAACGGGGGTCGTCGAAGAGACGGAGAGGAAGGAGGGTAAGATCAGGGGTAGACAGTGATATGTCCACAACAGACCCTCCCCGCTACCTTACACACGTAAATCGTTCAAATTCGTATTGAGTAAACTTAATTTAAACAAATCGTGATTAAAAACTTTGAAAAAGCCTATGTTTTTATATAAACTGGCTCGAGTAGCGTAGTCAATACAGCGTACTTTCGATTTGGTATACTGTCGTTGTAGCGTACCGTCGATTTAGTGTACTGTCGATATAGCGTACTATCGATTTGGTGTACTGTCGATGTAACGTATCATCGATGTGGAGTACTTTCGATGTAGCGTACCATCGGTGTAGGGTACTATCGATGCATCAACCCTTCGATGCAACGTGGTCGATGTAGCGACCTCCGATGTAGTGACATTCGATTTCGTGTATACACATAACACAACCACATTTCATTATCACAATTAGTAATAAAATAAATCTATGGCTTTGGCAGTTACTGTTGTGCATTCAATAATGGTATTAATATTACAATAACTTAGACTAGCTTCGTTTATTGTAAATTTCAATGACGATATTTAATACAAACAAATCGAGCGCCGAGCGCCAAATAATACGCAACGCGTACGTCATCTACGACGGTGAATATTGTTTTGATTGCGGTATGCTATGATCTATCGTCTTGCTAAAGTGAGCGAGCTGGCAACGTCGCAATTGTGGACGCAAAATGGCCGAGGTATACGGCTGTAGATATACGCGCTGCAACAGCGCCTCACCACGGCCGAGATTTTTTCGGGAACTATCCAATATATAATTTCGTTCATTTTATTGCATTTTTGGCTTCCATCGATTTTTGTTCTAGCTAAGACCAAAACGACTTAAGTGACACCGGCAAAATAAGCTTTTGGCGTCCGGTATGCGGACGTCAAAAGCTTATTAGGAATAGATAGGTGACCATACATTTCTTTACATACTGAGACTCCTCCGTGCCTCGAAAAGCACGTTACGCCGTTGGTTTCAGCTGACATTCGTGGATCTTTGACAAGCGTTATGAGTCGTCAGAAGCCCGAAAGTCTGACAACCAGCCTTACCAAGAGGTATCGTATTACCCAGTTACTGAGTTGTGAAGGTCAGATAGGCAGTCGCTCCATATGAAATACTGGTATTCAGCTGCATCAGACATTTAGACTGGGAGTCGTTTTACACAGCCGGCGATAGCTTTTTAGTCCGAAATAAAATATAATTTGTAGGTTAGTAGGTTAGTACCTACCTAGCAACTTATAAATTACGTATATTTTGGTACCGTCGTAGTCGGTACATGGATCATTTGGCGCGTAGCCAAAATCGGAACTAACTAAGTAACTAATCTTGTTTTTGCAATATAATTTCTATGATAATTTCACTAATGTTTAACAACAAGGCCTCCCCACTAATGTCATTAAGGCACCAAAAGACCTGTGGCCAAAATCGGACGCCGCCATCTTGTTTTTGCAATACAATTTCTGTGATAATTTCACAAATATTTCACAACAACGCTGCCCCTCAATATCAATCAGGTACCAAAAGACCAGTGGCCAAAATCAGACGCAGGTTAGACTGTAATCCGACCCTAACATAGGTGGGAAAAGGCTAGGCAGATTGATTGATTGGGTAAAGTTAAATCTATCCTATTTTTTACCGATAACAAAACACAAAATCAAGTTTCCCTATAATCTTACCTTTATGTAGCCACAATTTCATGTCTCTGTAATCTGGTAACCTCAGGCTTCCACCTCACTCGTCAGTGTCCTGAAGATGATTAATGAGTTCGGTTCAGCAAAAGCTGTAGAGTATGAACTAACCAATGAGATTGTGCCGGCGAAATAATGACGAAAATTAATCCTACATTTTTTAGCTAAGAACCCAGTTTTTTAATTGAGGTTTTGAAGTTGAGAACTTGTCAAACTCTACTTTAGTATTACTTAATGTCTAGAATTCTTACAGGCGGCTTCTGAATTGAGAATTAATAATTTATTTTCAGACAAAGTCCATAAAAACATTCCCTACATTATAATTATTCGTTTTTATCATAATTAAGCATTACATAAGGTGAAAGCCCGGGAAATTTAAATATTTCTTAACAAAAAAAGTAAGATATTTTGAATTTTCTACATTGTAGAAGCATTCAAAATTAAAAATTTCTCCGCAAGAATACGGCTGTAAGAATTCTAGACAATTTCTTTCGTGGAAGCACAGAGCAAGGTCGTTACTTGCAAAATTGTACTTCTAATTAGCTAAGACTAGGTTTTAGGCTCCGCTGAGTAATGATGTTCAATCCTAAATCCTAACGTGAGTTTGTTTGTTTGTTACGCTTTCACGCTAAAACGGCTACACAGATTTGGATGAAATTTGGCATATTGATAGACCATAACCTGGATTAGGACAAAGGATTCTTTTGACCCCGATATTTTTACGGAATCGAGAGTAATGAGGGTGAAACCATGGGGTGCAGCTAGTATTTTATAATTAGTGGGTTTACCAATTTTGATATTCATTTTTTATTATGTATAGTCTCTCCTTAGAGCTTTATAAAAACAGCTGACACAAAATAATGCGATTTTAGCGTCTCCAAAGTTTCAGTAGCAGTCACAAAAAACCCTTTTTTACGAAGAAATATCAAAGTTACACTGAAATTGGATTTCCCCTAACGATACACAAAACATTAATATAAATGCACATTGACCCAGAATCCATATGAACTTCATTTTTTCTATGTTTAACATGGATTCGGCCGTAAAAACGCCATAAGTTGGGCCAACGTGGCGTTCTGCGATATTGCACTAATATCTCTTTCTGTTTTGTTGCAGTGTGTACGTATGTATGTTTGTACAGTCACGGAACGAAAAGGTAGAGCTCTCTTAAGTAGTGGGGAGAGTCATTTCAGACTCACCTCACTACTTAATTAGTATACGTACACTACGTAAATTCGGTATTGGGGCGCGTCATTTCAGCTTAGACGAGGTCTTAGTCACTTTTATGTAATTTTTTTATTTGAATGTGATCTTTTTATAAAAAATACAGTTAGAAAAAACAAGTGCCTGCTTCTTTAAAATTTCATCAAGTTTTCGTTCCACGTAACGTTCCATAACTAGAACGTACAATCGTACAAGTAAATTCTGCGAATCATATCTTTTGTCTTGAGAAACATCGTTGCAACTTCGTGAGATGTAAATGTGTGTATAATAAAGTGTCGTTTGGAGTTGTGCAGCATTATTACTGGTGCCAACTTCTAGATAACACTTCAAACCATAACAATTGTTAAAGTCATAACCATGGCGCGACGGCTGTAGCTTTTCAAGGGGACCACGGTCCCTATGAGGACTACCAAGCTACTGCTCGACTAATGAGTACAGTTTGCTAACGAGGATAAAGATCATTTGAAAAAAATATCCTTAAAATTTCTTTGCCGCCATTTTCCATATGAACTGTTGTTCTACCAAGCGTGTAACGAGTTAAAACTTTGAAATAAAATATCATAAGAAAATTCATAACCTAAATTTAATGCATGTTTTACGGAATTTTCGCAAGACGAATGAGTAAATAATTAATTACATGCAATTCCTAAGGAAATAAAAGAGGAAAATAATGAAATACAAGTTACTTTAAAAATCAATTTTACAAAAATCTCACCTGAATTCACGCAATGAACTACATACATACATACTAAAACTCACGCCGATTTCCCAAGGGGTAAGGCAGACACTACAGACCGCCAGCTATTACGATCCTTACATACTTTATTCGAGTAATTATGTCACGTGGGGTAAAGTTGCGTATGACACTATCGCTGGCGGATATACCCATCATTAATAATGACTGAACTTGCCACCCAGTGGTAAAATTTCACAGCGACATTGAATAATAAGCAATAATTTAAAAAAAAATGGCACTACTTTTCTAAACCGTTTCACATATAAAATTATTTCCCAAAGCAATGAAGAGGAATTTAAAGCCCCGACTGTCTTTACTGCCAAAACGGAAAAAACTTTACTTTAAATAAATCTCACCTGAATTAATACAACAAACTCCATTGCGTAATAATTTCATGTGAGGGTAAAGTTAAGCGTGGCACTGTCACTGCCGGATACACACATGATTAACGACTGAACTTGCCACCCGGTGGCAAACTTTTGATGGACGAGGAAACGTTGCCTTCTTGCCCGAAGTCGAGTTGCGCCAAGTTTTTCATTATTAAGTTTGCTTTGTAATAATTTTTGGTAGACACTATATTAGAGTTTTGGTTAATGAAGTTAGTGTTATGAATGAACAAGCTCATCGATCTATCTGATTTAACGGCCAAAGTCTTTGATTTTGTCGGTTATTAATCATCAGATGCAATCAAATCATTTTATCTTTTTTTTTTGGACATGCAATACTTTCTTAGGTACAGATTCACTGCTAAATGGTCTTCCTCACCAAGAAATCTCATAAAATTTTTGAAGTGAAAACTTTTTTAGGCGCGGTATGGACTAAACCGTTGATTTCGCGACACCGTGCTGACACCAGCCTTTTACCACTAAAAAGACATCAACGCGTTGATTACTGCAGTGCGTGGAGTAAAAGACATCAACACGTTGATTACCGCGGTGCCGATGTTTTTTCTTCAAATTTTCACTTCTGTCGGCACTCCCGTGTCATGTTGTGTTTTTTTTCTGTTTCTCCTCTCGATAGATTTATCACTCACCGAACTCTTTAGTTTGATATTCAAAATTAGTTTTTTACGCGCGAATATCTTTCAGAATCCAGTAAATATATTCATGAGCGAGGTAGTTTAAAAGAATTCAAGCAAATGGCTAGGTTTGAGCTAGTAACCAAAATACGCACTTTGACGTGGTGCTGCGGACAACAGCCCGTATTACCTATTGGTTTGAGCTACTTAAATAAATAATTTCGTATTTTTCTCATTCAAATAGCTATTGTAGGTATATTTTAGATTCCTGTTAGCAAGATTATTGGTCTATTAGCCACATGCCTAAATACCAATAATCTCGCAAACAGGAACTTGTTTGTAACACGGTACTTACTAATTACCAAACATCCATTCGGGAATATCATCGACACTACTGCTACTAGGCATGCATGAATCCTGATTGGATAGTTACTCACGGCGAACATGAGTGGCCGTTTATTAGATTACGTACCTACTGCGAGACAATACTTAACAGGCTCCATGAAGATTGAATCAATATTGGGACTCCCTTTGAGGGTAAGAAAGCATGGTATGTAGATATGATCAATTAAATTGGCATGCTTTTGGTAAATTCTGTAAATTGTATGGTACAAATGTTTGCTTTTCAGTGTCGCAAATGACATATAATAGTTGGGATATGTATATTCCGGTTATATTTGGCTTATATCAAGCATGCATATCAGGTTTAATTTTGACTTACATCAAGTAAAAATACAAGTCCTTGAAACCCGACCGTGGGGTCCGAGTGCTCACGGTCTGTTCAATGAAATCTCCAAACGAATGGTTGACACTTCCCCTGACTCAAGGGCTTTTTTTTGTGGGTGGGAAATCATCAAATAACTTCTCCCGCTCTGGGCGGAGCGGGAGGGCGTGTCAGACTCTTACTGACTAAAACCCACCCGTGTTCCTTCGGTTGCCCTGTCGCCGGGGGCCACGATCTCCCTTTCGGTTTTCTTCGCAACCCCGGCAGGCATCGGCCCTAGTGGACCCCTTCAATTCTGCTGACATCTCTTTGAGGCGCGCGTGGAACACAACGCGCCGTCGACCCGGGCCTGGTCCTTATCGGACGGTGAGCCGTTGCTCACCGCCACCCATTGCTCACCGTCCGCAAGCCCGCGCCTACGGTGGCCGGAAATCGCCTCGCGATTCCCGACGCCCTGGGCGTCTCCTCCTGCGGCGGTTAGGGGCGTGAGGGCGCGAAATTTGCCTCTCCCTCACGCGTTCCGCCTCCTCCTTCGCGAGCATTACCGCTTCGCAGAAAGAGGTGACGGCCTCCCATTTCCTCTCGCTCCATACCATGGCCTGAACCAGGGCCGGACGCGGCCTCCACGAGGACACGGCGATGCTCCGCCCAAGCTGGGCAGACCTCGACCGTATGCTCCACCGTGTCCTCCAGGCGATCCACACAATGGTGACACCCGGGCGTTTCCTCCCGCCTTATCCTGGAGCAGGAACCTCCCGAAACAGCCGTGTCCGGTGAGGACCTGCGTCAGGCGGAAGGTGAGGACGCCGTGGCGCCTCTCTAGCCACTCCTCAAAGAGGGGTCTTATCGCCGCAATTGTGGCGTGCCCACTGACTCAAGGGCTGGCTTTTACCTTGGCCAGCGGCTAAGCATTGCCATACAACGTGGCAATGCCGCCAGTCTCTTGGGTACATTACCAGTCGACAGCGACGCGAAGGAATTTTTCGACGCCATATTTTAGTTTAATTTTAGTTTAGTTTTAGTCTAATAGTTTTAGTTAGGTATATTATAGTTTTAGTTATATTATATTTTTAGTTTTGTCATAACTTAAATAACTACTATTAATGAATAAACAGAATAAAATATATATTAAAAAAAAGTATACATATCCGGTTATTTTTTTGGATTATACTAAGTAGACATACCCGGTTATTTCCGGTTAGTTTACTAACTCATACATACATAATTTTGTTACTGTTTGTGAGGAATAAAAACTTTTTTTACCTTCCCGTTCAGGTTCGCTGAAGATAGTATTTTTATTAAAGGTTAACTTAATACAACTTCATAAGGTAACTCAGTACTATGGTTAATTAAGTAAACATGTTTTAAGTTATCTAAAAAGGTGCTGAAGTATTATACTTTTTGTTTGTTAAAAATGATCATTATTTTTTCTCGCCAGTATGATCCCATGTTCAATTGCAGGTGAAATTATCGTTACCTTGTTCTAAATTTATTTAAGCATCTCTCGGGAATTCTGGTTAAAAAAAACGTCGTCATGTTAAAAGAATATCATAATTTTAACTTGCCTATTTATTTTTGGAAGGTTCAAATATTTGAAAAAATACCACATTATACGGGGTGTTAAGTTAAACAAAGGACATAGGGGAGGAAGATAAAAGGGGGGTTTAATACCTACTCATGAAAATTAACAATTTAGTATGGCAGTTGGGACCAAAACTGAACTTGCGAAATAAAATCTCCTGCTAATAATTTACCATAGCCGCTATTTTCGCATTACTCGACAAAATGTAGGGGACAGCTGTTTTTGTTTTTCTCTGTTCCGCTGTCTTTAGAGTTACAGTGTTAGTTTGCTTTAATCTAAATTGTCTCGTTTTATTAGACGTGTTAAGTTGAAGTTGAGCTCTAACCATTCTGTGGTTGCTGTTAAAATTTACCTTATTTATGACTGCAATTTTGAAATACTTTGCTTTTATTAGTAAGAATATTAATCTATCTTATTTTTTAATGGCCGTCTGGCGTTATGCATGTCCATCTGTTGCTGTCGCAATTTTTATTTAGATTATTCAATATTTTCAGGTTGTTTTCATATGCCATTTGCATAAGTTTAATTTCTTGTCCTCTTTCCTGAATAGTACGATTTTTCGTATTCATGTCTACTTTCACTCGCATAAAGTTTGTCCCTCGTTTAACCTAACATCCTGTAGAATACGAGCATGAGGCACAAGGCTTATTTTTCTCTCTCTAGAACTGCGAAACAAACAACAAAAACACCAGTAATTTTACGGTATATTAAATAGATACACACCAAGTTACCTGCAATTCAATTCCAGCTCCGATCATTGCAATTCAATTTCCCAATAAACGGTACGATACTTTCGTATGCAGCAGTCACCTTTTACCGTTTGTAAATTAGAAAATTCAATTTGCTACAAGGTTTCTGTACCCGACAAACATGTGAAGCACGATCAAGAGCGTACTCTACGATACGAGTGTAATCGATATTTAAAAACGATTCCGATTTTATATATTTGCATTTTGATATCGATATGATTTTTCAATTCTGAGGTGAGTGCTGAATGAGCGAACGGGTTTTATATTATTTGCTTTCAATAGAACGCGTTTTGTGTAAGTTATTTAGAAAAGTACGTGTCATGTATGTGAGTTTGTACAGAATATGCACTTTCCAATATTACTTACTCCGGATTAGAATTTATTTATATTTTAGTAATGTCTCTTTTACAATATTTTTAACACAATATAGTTGATAAAAATATATACAAAAACAAAAGGACCCTAAATCGTAGAAGAACTTTTTCCACGCTGAATGGCAATGTTAATTCTTTAGCCAAAGAAATAAGCAGGCCTCTGGTCACGTGAAGGGTCGACCAGTTGGTGAGAAATTTCCTTAAAAATGAGACGCGCACCTGGGCCCCTTGACCCGAGCGTTTCGACCCCTAACGTCAACAATTCCTTTCATCCCAAAATTCAGTCATTTTATTTGACTTAAAGTTCAATTTAGAAACAAGCGATTTGTACGTAGTAACCAATTATTTGGAAAAAAACTTCTGCATATCAGCAATTTGATGCTTTTGGACTTTCAATTCAATCATATCTAGATATTTGTCATCCATTACAATTTGCAGTATTGCCTACTGCAAATTGTAATGGATGGGACAGCTCAATAGATTTGACGATCGAACGTGACTCCATTTCCTAAATTCCATTTCAAATAGATGCATATTATAAAAAGGATCACGTAACCTCTCTTTTAAATTCAGTACAATTCGATAATTCGTTATTGAACTAATCTTAAAATTAATATTTTAGATGTATACGTTTCAAAATTTCTTCACAGAAAGCAATTGACGAGAAAGACAATGGGGGGACATTTTTCAGAAGTGGACAAAACATTTAACAATAACAAAATAAAAGTTGTTTTGAGTACCTACGTTTGGACCAAAGCGTAGGTAGAAATTATGTGAAGCTCATCACAATTCAATTTTCTTTTTTTTTTTCTTATTTAATGTCCATCAACATTGTTTTCGCAGATAACGTACAACTAGAACGCTATCATTAAACATTGCTATTAGCAAATTCAAAAAAGTACTAGTTTGTCATTCAGGCTATTTGACCACAATAATCTGAACAATTATCACATCAAGCAGAGTTTAACTTAAACGTAACTTATTAATGACAAAAGTCATTTCAAAACAGTTGTTTCCAATAACCCTATTCAAACAGTGTACGTCAAGTGCACACTTAATGCTACCCAACCCTAAGCATGCCATGAATATAATTATTCGAGAATGATTCTAAACCGCAGTTCCATCTAGCAAGTCTTACTGTCTTGGGATCACCGGGACTAAGACGTCAACTCAATAATGAATGAATAGAAATTCAGGCTATTCAGGCTATTTGACTACAGCAACCTAAATAATAACCACGTCAACCAGTGTTTAATTTGAACGTCACTTGTTAATAACAAACAATATTTCAAAACAGTGGTTTTCCAATAACCCGATTTATAACGCACTAGTATCGTACCCTTGCCTTCTTCCGCCTGAAATTTCTTATTTTGACATAAAATATAATATCTTATGACTCTCAGCAATACTGTAGCTTCCTATTAGTAAAAAACTTTTCGGAATCGGATCAATATTTCCGGAGATTGCCACTACATACAAACTCACAAAGAGCCCTTTCTTGGCCATGGTTTGCCCGGTAATGTCGTAAATACAAAAAAAATACCCATTTAGTAACTAAAATATTGCTATTACTTATTTATTACGAAACCTCCTGAATTAAAAGCCTATTTAATCAAGAAACTCAATCGTTTATTTCCTTATCTAACACTTCCGATTGTTGGCCAATCCTGTCAAAGTAGGGATGGCAACTTTTACTGAAAAAAACCGATACACCCAAAACCGGTTACCAAAACTAGATTTTTGGAAAATCGATTTTTATTATGTAATTGTTGCAATACAATACCTCTTTATCAAATGGACTTTTCCCTTTTACCTCTTTATATTATTAGATACCTCAAATACACTACTTAACACAGCCTAACACTAAAACTGCCATGAATATAATTACTCGAGAGTCATTCCAAACCGCAGTTCGGGCGAGCAAGTGTCTTGGGATCACCGGGACTAAGACGTCAAACTAAATTATAAATGGATTAACCATGGTATTTGGCGAACGATCGATTGAGGGTTGAATGTAGGTTGAGTCGTATGCAACACGACTCAACCTACATTCATTGAAGGGTAATTTGAAGGGTTGAATTGAATTTTGAGATGCAATATTTTTAGTGTTAGGAACAAATTTAATTCATGGGAAAAATCATAGTTTATGCCATCGACTGGCCTTTCGCCTTTTTAGCGCTATATTGAAGTTGGCTTCAACTTTAAGATGTTACAAAATACTGTACGAACCTTTTATTAAATATGTTCAATATCCTAGTCACAGTAATCGCACAATATTATTATTTTTGAAATTTATTTTGTAACAATGGACCAATTCTTATTCTTATTAGGTACATATGATCGAAGCAATTTTCAAGAAAAGGTTTTAATCTTATTTATGATTAAGGCAAGTACTAATTATAACGTAACTACATAACTTAGTACGTTTACTTCATAAGACTAAGTTATTATTCCATATACTATAATATTTTCTCTTTTAATAATATACATCCTTGTTTTTCACTTCCACAACAGCATTTTTATACAAAAAATAATAAAATATTGTCCCAAAATAAGCTTATAAAGCTTACAGCTAAGGCAAACCGAACGGAACTTTTAAACCAGGATAAACAGTTTATCCAGAATCCGGATATTGGTAGCCATCGATACCATTTCGCATGACTCGGTATCGGTATCCAAAATTATAATGTTGCCGCTAAAATCGGATGCCATTAAGGAATTATTAATTGACCGTTACTAACAGATGCTGCTTGCTGCCCATTATCGTAATAATAATGGTGTATTAAATTTTCCTTTAAACCGTGAAAATTATTATCAGGAGTTATTGATCCATGTTTCTTTTGAAACCCTGACGAAGTTAATTTTATTCTTTGCAAAAATTATTAAATTGGGATGTATTTAGGATGATTGAAGCCATCATAATACTTTGAGTGATAATAAGGTTTGTCTGGAACACCCTATGTTACCATTTAGGATTGGTAACATACGGTTTTCGAGACAAACCTTCCTACTAATCCTATCCTACTATTATTATTTATAATATTTATATTTTTTAAATATAATATTAAAAATTTGAAAGTTTGTGTGGATGGATGGATGGCTATTTGTTACTCTTTCACGCAAAAGATACTAGACGGATTTATATGAAATTTGAGGTATTTAGTCTGAACGGCCCAAAGCGAATGGACCGCGGGCCATTGGACCGTAAAAAAAAATCGTCTACGTTCCAAAGGACCGGTAAAAAAAAATTGTAAATAAATTCAATGGCATAAACTACATCAAGTACATTTAGGTTCAAAAGTTAAAAAGTTGAAATAAAAGTTTTTTTTTTTTTTTTTTCTTAGATTTGTTTTATATTCTTTAGAAAAACAATTAACAATTATATAAATTGTTTACAAAAGTAAAGTTTGGTAATTAAATTAATATAAATCCGTCTTATTTTAAAGAAAAAAATCTACAAAATATATAATTATGTATATTTAACCTAAACGTCTAAAAAAAGTAAAAATATAAATAATCAACTTTTAAGAAATCTTACAATATATACAAATAAGTAAATATTTAAATAGTTAAAATTCATAAATAATGCGATTATCACAATGCCACATGCATTGTGATAATCGCATTATTTATGAATGCGTCCCTTTAAATTAATTTTGAAATCATTCTATCATCGGTCCTTTGGAACGTAGACGATTTTTGTTTACGGTCGAATGGCCCGCGGTCCATTCGCTTTGGGCCGTTCAGACCAAATACCCGAAATTTGGCACAAAGATAGCTTATAACCTGGATTAACACATAAAATACTTTTCATCCCAATATACTTACGATATCGAGACTAATGCGAGTGAATCCGCTGGGCGTTGCTAGTATTGTTAATAATCTGAGCTGTTATCGTATTCTTGTACCTACTGCTGCAGAAAATAGGAAATAGGATCAATTAATCATCACATATACCTCTCCCAAATGAGCCTCTCACTCTTCACAATACGCTCCATTTTCCGGATCTGGTATGTCCACAACAATATTTCATTTATTAATATTTAGAGACAGGTTATTTAAAACTGACTCACTGACTTTTAAACAAACTGACAGGTTATTTGACTGCCTCGTTGGTCTAGTGGTCGCAAGCATTACTACCGAGCATAAGGTCCTGGGTTCGATTCCCGGGTCGGTCAAAGTGTTATTGTGTTTTTCTATCTGGAATTTCTCAGTAGCAGCCCGGAGTCTGGATTTGTGCCCGGTTGATGGCAATAGGCTCGCCCCCTATTACATGCGACCTAAACATAACTGGCGAAATGTGGTACCTGCTGCAGGTATACCTCTGCCCAACCCTTTGGGGAAACAAGGCGTGATGTTTTTATAGTGATATTTATTTTAGAAGTATGTATGTTTGTATGTATGTAAGTATATTTTCATATTATTTGTTTCATTTTATTAAGTAATAATAATAATAATAATAATTTATTTGCATCAAGTTTTACATTTTACATTAAATACATGGTAGTACATACAGTTTAAAGTATATTATACAATAATGTGGCGACACCAGCGCCCTTGCTAAGTTGCCAAGACAACTTGTGTTAAAGATGCTGGGCCCGACCCTATATTGAGTGTTACTTAATTGCATTCAGGTACATACATCATGTTATATTATGTTATGTTGTTATTTAAAAGCGGTCATCTTATCTTAATTACAGGCACTACTACTGTAATAGTACTGCTACTGTTTTACCTATTTACACCTTTGCTTAACTCTTCAGAAAATACTGGAGTGGTGTTAAGCATCTTATATTTATGACGAGATATTTTGTCTATGTAGTCGTTCCCGAATTTTCGTACTTCTACGAATTTTCGTTAACCCACAGGTTACACACACAGATAAGTTGGTCTGAAGTAAAATACGCCGTATTTCGTGTCATATTTTCGGGGCTCATCCATTTATTTATTTATCATAAGCACACCAACAGCACAGTCACTTACAATTCAAATTAAATATCATCTAAAATTGACATTTCAGAAACCATGCAAATGACAGGTATGCATGACATTGACGTATGTCACTATACATTTCGATTAATCCTTTGAATTCCGGTGCTTTTCAATATCAGTCTTGCATCACGTTTTATATTCGTTTGCTCTGCTCTAAATCAGAAGGCCAATTCGTATACATAAAAAACGTTCACATTCAAGTCGCAATCTGTCAAACTTGTCAAAAATTGTGGTAAATTGATAGTATTTTTGACAGATATTGAATGAGATTAGAATGCGACCGTTCTTAAAAATTACGGGAATTGCACCTCTGGTTTGTCCCTGTATTATTAAATAAGTTATATAGCTTCAAACTTAAGTTTAAGTTAGATAAGTTAAAAAAAAAAAAACTTGAAGCTTTAATGTACCCACAGTCCTATCGACATGTCCTTAAATATAGTATCCATTAGGTAAATATTCCAGTAAAGATATATTCTAATAAAGCCGTTTAGGTATTCTAGTCTCTCTTTAGTATTAAAACGTTTTACAAAAAAAAAAAACAACCGACTTCCAAAAAAACGATACAAAGTGAAAAATAACACTAATTTCGGAAGTCGGTGTCTTTGGTTTAGAATTTTCGTTTTTTGCAACCGACTTCCGAAATTAAAGTTATTTTTCACTTTGAAGTGTTTATTTTTGGAAGTCAGTAGTTTTTTTTTTTTTTTTTTGTACTAAGTTTTTATTTTTCACTTTTTGGTTGTGGTACATACTCCACACAAATTCGAATACCCTAGCATGACAGGAACCTATGTCATCCACATACTAAGTGGGAAAAAATACGTATTATTCAAGCTAACTCAAAAATTATTCAAGCAAAGTTAATAAAACTTATATGGGACCATTTCGAAAGCATACTCTTTCAAACAAAAAGAGAATTTTCAAAATCGGTTCACAATTGACGGAGAAATCGGTGGACATACATAAAAAAATATTTAAAAAAAACACATCCGCTTTGAACATATAACCGCCTCCCGTTTAGAAGTCGGTTAAAAATAACAAACGCTTCATCTTACTGCATCAGATTATGTATTTTTTTAATTAAAGCACACACCTGTACCGTGAGATTATCATTTAAATAGTTTTGTTTTGACATATTTTAAAGTCTCAATTTATTAATTAACCTCAAGACCTTTTAAATAATCTTATTGCTTTAAAAAGTGTGTATATTTAACTTCCAGTCACAGGACATCAGTAATTAGATGCAGTGATGAACTTAGGTAGGTAACGCAGTCCAAGCATATCCCAGGAGACGACAATGAAATAATTTGGTTAAGTCTCCACAGCTTGGATTACATAGTAATTACTGTTGTTAATTTGATTGTGAAGGTCGGTCCTGCTCAGTTCGCGCCCCTTAAGTACCATTTACTCGCTTGCCAGTGATTATTTTTTATATTACTGAGGTGGAAGAAATTGCGGAACGTTACGTAATGATCGCAATCTCAAATGTTTTATGTGTTGTTTACGAAACGAGATACGAAAATAAAACAAATTTGTAAAAGAACAATCTGCTTAATATTTACGTACACATAATCAACCCTCGATAATTTCCGAAACATAAAATTCCGCCAATTATGGTTAAGTCCCATATAAAAGAGTGGAAGCCTCTTGTCATCAAACGGGCACAAATCCAGACTCCAGGCTGAACTGAATTCCCAGAAGGAAAACTCCAATAGGGTTTTACTAGCTGGGAATCTAATCCAGGACATCATGCTCAGCACCGACAGCTTGCGACCACTAAACCTACGAAGCATTCCCAAACATCGTGATAAAAACAAACAAAATAGAGGAACATTAACCGTTTAAGCTTCGCGGTGCAAAAACACACATCTGGTCAATTTATCGGGGTACAGAAGTTACGTAACATTGCCGGAAAAGTGAGGGCAATTAAATGGAAGTGGCATTAATTCGAGTAATTATTGCTGCTCAACCGCTGTGTACGCTGAAACTCATGAGAATAATGTTTGTGTGGCGGCATCTACATTGCCACATGCGAACTACACATCAAAGACCTGGCGGCAAACAAAATCTTGACGTCACACAAATCCTGCATCACGAAATTAGAGTTTTCGTGCGATCGACATATATACAAGATCCCGACTTCAACCGTTAGGCAGTTACCCGTTAGACACGACACCCGTCTGGTCGGAGGATCCTCCCTTTTCTATAGAGGATGAGTGAACTTTATACCCTGTTCCTCATACCTCTAAAGTTGATCTGTTTGAGCTATTTAGGTGTGTTGCCGCAGTCTTGTTATGGATGGCCAGGCCGTAATTGGCACGTTGATAGCTTCGGAACTACCGAGGTAGCTTGCAGAGTAAGCAAGCTGAAGTGGCAGAGGGCTGGCCATGTTTGTCGAAGGACCGATGGTAGGTGGTGCAGACGAGCCTTGGAGTGTAGACCACGTATCAGCAAGCATAGTTTGGGTCACCCCCCGCAGGTGTGGATGCAGTAGGCGAAGAACAGGATATTGTGGCGCAGCCTGGGAGAGCCCTATGTCCAGCAGTGCACTACGATAGGCTGGGTTGATTGAATTTTTTTACCGTTCTGAGTAAATGACTAATATCAACAGCAGTCGCAGATTATTTTACTATTTAAAATCCCACTTGTAGCATCTACGAGTATAATGACATTTTGGGCTTCTGCCCATTACATCCTTGAGTATCTTAACAATAACCTGGCAAGATAAAATGAAATAATCCGTTTTTTGCCATTATCACAGGGCTCTTTTTTGCTTAATGACTGAAAATCATTTACCTGGAACAAGCTCCCGGGTTACACGTGTTAACAACTAAATAGGTAGTAACGGTAACCGTCCCTTTTTTTTGAACGGCCATACGATAGCCATAACAGACATATTTTAAAAAGGCCCGTTTGCACATACATTGACCGTAAGCATGTTTCGAGAACGTTCCCCGAGGACTCGCTCGTGACTGGGACAAAGAGCTTGAAATCTGGAGCACAACAATTTTTAAAACTTTTCCCCGCAAATATCTTCTTTGTGAGCGGGATCGGAGAGCCGAACGTGGGATTTTATTGAGAAACTACGGTTAGTTGGCCTGCTGCTTATTGTTTCTTTTTAAAAAGTTCTCCTTTGAGACTTGGAGTCAATATATTCTCCTTTGTAGCGATCCCGCGAGATTCACGAAATGTGTACTTAAGAGAAATATTCAAAAATCTCTTGCAAAGAACTCCTTGATAAGAAAGCGTAACGAATTTGCTCAGTGCTTTTAAGATTAGTCTCAATATACATACTAAGGCTTGGAGGATTCATTTTACCTTTAGTAAATATATACATTAGTGATTTCCTCGTTGGTCTATTAGCCGCAAGTGCTGCTGCTGAACATGAGGTCCTGGGTTCGATTCCTGGGGCGGGCAAATTGTTATTGGGTTTTTCTATCTGGAATTTTTCAGTAGCAGCCCGGAGTCTGGTGCCCGGTTGATGGCAATAGGCTCGCCCCCTATTACATGGGACTTTAAACATAACTGACAAAATGTGAGTGTACCTCCTACAGGTACACCTCTGTCCAACCCGTCGGGGAAACAATGCGTTATATTATGTTATATTAGTGAAACATCGTTTACAATTTGGGGTCATTAGAGTTTTTCAAAGACACTTACTTTACCTTTTTTAAAAGCAGATACTAGAAAAATATCTTGTATTTTTTGTGAAATTGTAAGTCTACTTGAATTATTACGCGTCACCGCTTTCAGTAAAGAATTCTTGTTTGACACTTCAACTATCTTGAATTTAATGAAATTGCTTAATTGGAGCCTTTATCCAATGTATTACGTCCAGTTTTTATTAAAAAGATAGACACCTGTTATCGATCTAGAATCGAATATTA
The DNA here is from genome assembly GCA_916610215.1 of Omphaloscelis lunosa. Lineage (NCBI taxonomy): Eukaryota > Metazoa > Arthropoda > Insecta > Lepidoptera > Noctuidae > Omphaloscelis > Omphaloscelis lunosa. The sequence continues at coordinate 9,894,469 of OU744255.1, forward strand.
CTATAATTGTTTTTCTAAATCTCTTGCAAAGAACTCCTTGATAAGAAAGCGTAACGAATTTGCTCAGTGCTTTTAAGATTAGTCTCAATATACATACTAAGGCTTGAAGGATTCATTTTACCTTTTGTAAATATATACATTAGTGATTTCCTCGTTGGTCTATTAGCCGCAAGTGCTGCTGCTGAACATGAGGTCCTGGGTTCGATTCATGGGGCGGGCAAATTGTAATCACGACAAAACTGCCTGGCTACAGAAATGGTTTTGGCAGTAGTAAGTGCTTCCCTCAAACAGTTTCACTAGGAATTCTAAATACATCAATATAATTATTTTTTCATGATTATAACCATCAAAGTATACGTCAGTGATTAATCTGTGACACATGGTTACTAGCTGTGGCTAGTGGTGGTGGTGTCTTGTAGATACATACAAGGATCTTTTGGTCTGAATGACATTGGAGGGAGGGGGCCGTTGTTGTTGAACATTTGTGGAATTATCACAGAAATTTGCAAAAACAAAATGGCTGCGTCTGATTTTAGCTACAGGTCTTTTGGTACCTGATTGACATTGAAGGGCAGCTTTGTTGTTAAATATTTGTGAAATTATCACAGTAATTGTATTGCAAAAACAAGATGGCGGCGTCCGATAGATCTTTTGGTGCCTGAATAACATTGGAGGGAGGGGGCCATTGTTATTAAGCATTTGTGAAATTATTACAGAAATTGTATTGCAAAAACAAAATGGCGGCGTCCGATTTTGGCCACAGGTCTTTTGGTGCCTTAATGACATTAGTGGGGAGGCCTTGTTGTTTGAGCGGTGTCTTTGTGTCGCGTCGCGTGTCGCGCCTGTTTGAAAGAGCCTTAACTCGGCCGCATGATAGAAATAAATGCCTACAGCCTCGCGGTACGTAAACATGCGTTAGGGATGCCCGTCTCCAGCATTTTAATTACATTTGCCTACTTTCTGTTTCTATTTAGTTTTGTGATTGTAAATATCCTTTTTATATAAATAAATGAAATATTTTGTATATTGAATAGGAAGTGTTCAATAAAAATGCGTGTTGTTTTTTGATTGGTAGATTTATTTAAAAAAACATGTTTTTGTTTGAAAAACAAATCCGGCTTATAAATTTGCGACCGAAAAATATTTGCGCCTCGACTGAGTCATACGAAATGCTTTATTGTTAAATTTTAAAGTATAATAAATCCGCATTCTTAAATAAAGTTTAATTAAAAATTGTTTTGGGAAACATAGTATAGTATTATTCATACACACAGATAATAAACAAATATTATTAATAATAAAATACCACGTCTTTACTTTGAATTATGCAAACTAACAAAACACACATGCACCGAAGTTTTGACACAAGCGTAAGTAGGTAGGTACCTATCGTATCATGATTCATTCAGAACCGCATATAACTACCTATTTCACTCGTCTCAATAACTTTCCGTTACTCTATTCGCTTTATTTATTAATCCAAACACCTTTTTTTTCGTGAGATAAAAGGATACTTATCCATAAAGACACACATTATGTGGGTACCTACTAGTAAGTAAAATTATTTTATAGTTTTACCTTTCAGAGTTTCCAGGTAATTTAAAAAAACGTGAAAAAAACTTATGTCTGGATGCGTTATTGACGAATTCATACAACCAAAAGCAGCACAATATTTCCTACTCGTTATTATATATATATTAACTGATTTCTAGAGAAAAAATCGCGCGGTTATCGTTAAAAAAACAACACACCGTCCGTTCGACACTGCGGTACAGCCGTGACTGTCTGCGCCCCCAGCGCACCACGAGATCGAGGCGCGTGGGTATAGCTCGCGTTTCGTCCGTTTGTATGAAGTTGGAGTAATGTATTATAATATTACCGTGGTACTAACCTAGTAACCTACAAATTATATTTTATTTCGGACTAAAAAGCTATCGCCTGCTGTGTAATACGACTCCCAGTCTAAACGTCCGACGCAGCTGAATACCAGTATTTTACATGGAGCGACTGCCTATCTGACCTCTACAACCCAGTAACTGGGTAATACGATACCCCTTGGTAAGACTGGTTGTCAGATTTCGGGGTTTTGGCGACCCGTAACGACTGTCAATGTCCATAGAATGACAGCCGGGACCAACGGCTTAATGTGCTTTCTGAAGCATAGAGGAGTCATCCAACCCGGCAAGCGTAGCTTAACCTGATGGGTCGACGCGTGCTGTTGCTATTTTTTTGCCACGAGCTATTTGAAGCGTGTATATTAATTAGAACCAAGTACTTTTTACACTCCCAAATTCAGTCCCTAGCTCTTAAAATTCGTGAAACATCGTCAGATTAACAACGTCGTCGCGGAGTATAAAATTGAGTTAACGGCTCGTATAAAAATAAAAGACAATTTTTAATATTGCTCTTAATTCTTTTGTTTTTATTCAAAGACGGTTTTATTCAATACGGCTTAAGAATGAGCGGATGAGATTACACAGCTTGATTTAAAAAACCTCTTTAAGATTTTTTCTTTAGGAATTTTTAATTTGGATTTTTTCAAGTAAATTATCATACTATTTTTTACAGAGGTGCTTGTTCTGCACTGACTTATTATAAGCAACGGACATATTGTGTACTTAACGTATTATCAAATATTATTTCCTTACCATTAAAACATGCACTGGGGTAACGCCATCCGTAGGTACGTTTTAATTTCCCGTGTAATTTGGCAATATTTTTTTAATGCTGTAACTCGAGATCGAAATAGAATAAAATAGCCCAGAACACAATGGTGTCAGCATTCAAAAATATTACCTAATTAGCCGGGAACTCGATACGTACGGTCCTATCCCAGCGCCGAACTTACCCCAACATACTCTAATAGCAAGTTGCCAATATCACATTTTTTTTTTAGGTAGGGCATCTCGTAGTTGACCTCTGAGATCATGACTACTTAACCGGGCTTTCCTGTGGGTGCCTTAAGCTACTACACTTAAAACCTCCAGCCAGGGGTTATTCAACTATGCTAATTAAAACTAAGTGAACGCTCGTTAAGGGCACCCCCTGTGGGGTACGAACCTTGGCTTAGGGCGTCAACCGGAGGGAGGACATCAAGGATGGGACGGGCTGGATCAAAGTTTTGATCATGATTATTAGTCGCGGAATTTAAAGCTACGTGCTCAGCTGCAACAACTGCTGGCACCTCGTTATCGAGTAAGGGTCGGGGGGGAGTATCATTTACTCGGGGACGCGGTCGCGATCGCAAAGGACCTCGACGGTGAGGTCGGAATGATGGGAGGCGTCTGTTTTTGTACAGTGCTGGTTTACCTACTGCTCTTCATGAGGAGGGTAATGGGGTCGTCAAGGTCGGTAAGGGCCAATATCACATAAATATTAATAATATATTTTCAATTTTTATTCATCATTGTGAACAAAGTTATCAAATAAAAACAATCACCAACACAATTTGCATGAAATGATGCATTTGTATTATTGAATACGGTAGGTACGGTACTAAAATTGTTTTATCATTTTTGTTATTAGTGGGCCAGTTATTCATCGCTCCAAATAAGTCGAGTTGAATGAATCTCGACTCAATGTGCGATGAGTCTTGCACAAACCCTAATAATTATTTTATGAAACACTAGCCTATGGCTTCGCCCACGTGCAGCACGGAAATTATCCCACGGGAACGTACTTCTGGTATAAAAAACCCCTATGTGTTATAAACCAGGTCATGGTCTACTTGTGTGCCAAATTTTATCGAAATCCGTTCAGCTGCTAATGCGTGAAAGGTAACAGACAGACAGACAGACTTACTTTTGCATTTAAAATATTAGTATGGATAACGCAACGTTATTTTGGCAGCGAACTTTTTGTGGCGTAAATTACGTTTTGTTACGCTCATCTGGCTTTACCCTAAATCATTTTATCTTTAATGCTACATTGTCGCGCTATAGTGAACTACACTTCGCACGCTCTCCCGCTTGAAATCTCACTGTAAACAGAGAGCGCGCGTAGTGCCCGTCGATAAGTCACAGTAATTTTAGTAAGTAACCAACTTCAAAAAAGCAAGCCACTTATATGCATCTATGTATGATACATATTTACAATATAAATAATTACATACATTTTACTATCGCGTTTTATTAGCTTAAACTTAATAAGCCTAGTGATATGAAACCTTCTTACGTAGTAAGGAGATCATTTCGATTCTCCATCATAGACTATATTGTCATAATGATTTCAAACCGTAGTGTCAAACGATTTGAAAGCTTCTAATACGCTATGTAATTTTATTGTGGAATAAAACCAAGATTTCCTTTGGTTTTGTCTTTATTGTGTATCAATTTATTCCACAATAGTTGTTATCGCAAAATAATATCAGATTCTTATAGCACGATGTCTCAAGAGAAAGTAACTCAATATCTTCGACCCGATCATTTTGACGTGGAGCCTGCTGCACCCGGTGCCGATCTAAAGTGGGCCCACTGGAAATACACCTTTGAGAACTTTATCGCACAACTAGGATCGCCCGATAAATCGCCCGATGAATCGCTCAAACTGAAGGTACTTGTCAACCACATTTCGCCAACAATCTTCAACAACATCCGCTCCTGCAATAAGTACAGCGACGCAATAAGCAAACTTAATGATGCCTATGAAAAGAAACAGAACATAACCTTAGCAAGGCATCGACTTACGACTAGGAAACAACAGCCTGGAGAAAACATCGCAGAATACTCTCGAGCGCTTAACATCCTTGCTCATGACTGTAATTTTGAAGCAGTGACAGCAGAAGAACACCAGGACCAAGCCATACGTGAGACTTTTATCAGCGGGATCTTATCAAGCAAAATAAAAGAACGGCTTCTAGAAAAATCTCTGACACTAGAAGAGACTTTGAACCTTGCAATTACCTTAGAAACTGCAGAGAACACCTCTCAACTACTAGTACAATCTCTTTCCTTCAATCCTAACCCTGTCAATGCTGCCACTGAGGCAGAAACACGAACGCAGCCGAACCTAGCAACAACTCTCCGCCGTCGTTGTTTCTTTTGTGGGGGTAATATTCATCAAAGATTAAAATGCCCCGCCCGCAACGTGGAATGCCAACTCTGTTCGAAGCGTGGCCATTTTGCCAAGGTCTGCAGAAGCTCTAATCGCGATTCTAATAATAACTCAACAAATGCAGCTGTCACAGATGATGATACGCAAGTACAATCTGCCGGCTCCCAACTATCAGCATTTTCTGCCGCTGCTCCTTCTAGTCTCAACAAAGCTACAACTCCCATTACTCTCAACAACTACCGCGCTGATGCACTCGTCGATACTGGCAGTTCTATCAGCTTCATTGATAAGAATCTTGCTCAAATTTTGAAGCTCAAACTTAAGCCTTGTAGACAGGCTATAACACTCGCATCTCTCAATAACGTTTCCTACGTCGATGGATTATGTTACGCGACACTTCAAATAGGTGGCCATATACACCGAAATCAGCCTTTATTGATCATCAATAATCTTTGCGCCGACGTTATTATTGGACATGACCTACTCCAAAAGCACTCTTCTCTTGAACTTCAGTTTGGAGGTGATAAACAACCGCTAAAAGTCTGCAACGTATTAGAGGCTTCCGTTCCGCCTGTATCAGTATTTACGAATCTTTCTCCAAATATCAAACCAATCGCAATCCGCTCAAGACGCCACTCACAAGAAGATCAAGATTTCATATCGAATGAAATAAACAATTTGATCAAGGATAAAGTTATTGAGCCCAGTGTGTCACCCTGGAGGGCTCAGGTTCTTGTCGCTGGAGGAGGGCACCATCGAAAACGTCTTGTGATCGACTATTCACAGACTATAAACAGATTTACGGAACTTGACGCATACCCCCTTCCAAGTATCGATTCTATTATAACGCGAGTATCACAGTACAATTTATTTAGCCAAATAGACCTCAAAAGTGCATATCACCAGGTGCCCATTCTGGCCAGAGAACGAAAATATACAGCTTTTGAAGCATGCGGGAACCTATATCAGTTCACACGGATTCCTTTTGGAGTAACGAACGGCGTGGCAGCTTTTCAGAGGACTTTACAATATATCATCGATTCGGAGAACCTCAAAGGCACATTCGCTTACCTGGATGATGTCACTGTATGCGGTGTCAATAAAAAGGACCATGAAGAAAACCTTCGTAAGTTTACGGAAGCTGCTAGAAAGTACAGACTTACGCTTAATACTAACAAATGCACGTTCGAAGCGGAGTCAATTAACCTCCTTGGTTATAACATACACAAAAACATTATCAAACCAGACGAGAACCGTCTTGAACCCCTGATGAATCTTCTTGTTCCAACTGACTCGGCAACTTTGAAAAGAGCCCTTGGCCTATTCGCTCATTATTCGAAATGGGTAGAAAACTTCTCATCCAAATTAAGACCACTGGTCGAAGCAACATTTCCCTTATCTCAAGACGCTATTAATTCTTTTAACGACCTTAAGAAGGACATTGCTAAATCGGCCTTGGCTGGAATTGACGAGAAGGAAATATTCTCGGTGGAAACCGATGCATCGGAGTTTGCAATTGCTGCGACACTGTCACAAAAAGGAAGACCTGTAGCATTTTTTTCACGGTCGCTAAATGATGCAGAAAGGCGACAGCCATCAATAGAAAAGGAGGCCTGCGCCATTGTTGAAGCACTTCGAAAATGGAGGCACTTTCTGATTGGACGTCATTTCTTACTAATCACAGACCAACGATCTGTAGCATTTATGTTTAACCAGACGCACTCTAATAAGATAAAAAACGAGAAAATCGAGAGATGGCGCCTGGAGCTCTCCTGTTTCAAATACGACATAATCTATCGGCCAGGCAATCAGAACTTTGCTGCTGATGCTTTATCAAGAGTTTGCATGCACATCGACAGCAACTCTCCAAGCAAACTCATTTCTCTACATAACTCTCTTTGCCACCCTGGTATTTCACGCATGACTCATTGGGTACGGTCCAAAAATCTACCCTATTCAATCGAAGATATCAAAAGAATGACCGCTGCCTGTCCAGTATGCGCCGAAATCAAACCCCGTTACATAAGAAATGAAGGGCGTCTCACAAAAGCTACATCGTCATTCGAGAGATTAAACTTAGATTTTAAAGGCCCACTTCCTTCAAAAACTTCGAATAAGTACATTCTAACTATAATTGATGAGTTTAGTCGGTTCCCTTTTGCATATGCCTGTAAAGACATAATGTCAGCAACGGTTATAAAATGCTTAATTGATCTGTTCTCCACATTTGGCACGCCAGCATACATACATTCCGATAGAGGGACGTCGTTCTTATCGGATGAGCTCAGAAAGTTCCTGACGTCACTTGGTACTGCGTGCAGTCGTACAACTCCATATAACCCACAGGGGAATGGCTTGGTTGAACGCTTAAACGGCACCTTGTGGCGTACGATCCAGCTGTATCTTCGCTCCAACAACGCTGACATTAGTGACTGGGAGAAGGGCTTGTCTCCAGCCCTACATTCTATTAGATCCTTGCTTTGCACGGGAACTAACGCAACTCCTCACGAGCGCATGTTCAATCATCCTCGTCGCTCGGGGAATGGACAATCGCTACCGACATGGCTCCACTCTCCAGGGCCAGTCTTTATGAAGAGAAACGTACGAAACTCTAAATATGAACCTGCGGTAGAAGAAGTGGAACTACTACAAAGCAACCCGGAATACTCATATGTACGCCTACCTAATGGCCGTGAGACAACTGTTTCGAATAGATCCCTGGCGCCTCTTCCATATACAGTAGATGACGAAGAAAACTCCGACGATGAACCACCACGTGGACCATCTACTGCACCTACAAGTGATGACGAGTTTGTTGACGCAACTGGGCCAGCTGAAGTTGAAGACATTGAAGTTCCTCGTCGTTCTACTCGAGAAAGAAGACCTCCGGCTTATCTTCATGACTACGTTTCTTCATAGAGCATGGGTGAATGATATGAAACCTTCTTACGTAGTAAGGAGATCATTTCGATTCTCCATCATAGACTATATTGTCATAGTGATTTCAAACCGTAGTGTCAAACGATTTGAAAGCTTCTAATACGCTATGTAATTTTATTGTGGAATAAAACCAAGATTTCCTTTGGTTTTGTCTTTATTGTGTATCACCTAGGTATAATGTTCCCATTTCTGGGACACAGGCGTCCTCTTTCCGTGAGAGGGAGTGGGCCGTAATCCACCACGCGGACCCAGCCCAGTGCGGGTTGGTGGATGTCACATGTCTTCGAATTTTTGGTTACCTACCTACATACTGTAATGTTGCATGTTTTTACTTACGGTTTGGTTGTTAAAATGTTGGTCTTTTATCATACGTTCTCTCTAGATAAATGCATGACCATTGCCGGTATGTTAAATATTCCTGAGGCTCTGTATTTCATTGTTATTGATATTTTCTGTAGATTTTCTTGTTGTGACACTTACCTATGTCAAATGTTAAACTGTCAGTTTCTTTTTATTTTTCTGTTTGGCTTAGTCTATGATGTTACTTTTTGGTTTATATAGTTTCAATTATTTTTATTGATATTGCTAAAACATTGTATTAATTATAATTTATTTTTATATTATGATTGTACAAAATAACTACAAATTAACTATTGTTCTAAATTTCATTTATGAAATTTACGCACTCCAAGGAGGTCCGATTATATTTGAAGAAACCACTGTTTGAAAATGGAAAAAAATATTGATTTTGGAAACGAGCTGAAGGATATAAAAGCAGAGGCCGTCAGAAGCAACGGGCCATTCTATCTCGGATTCTATCGCCGTTCTATCTCGGATTCTATCTATCTCCGATTCTATCTCCGACTTTACAATAATAAAAGGGTCTGTCTCTCTTACAGTCCATCTTGGCCTACCCTGGCCATTCCGGGGCTCACCCACTCCCTGCCGGAGCCAACTCTTCCTTCCCTCGGAGTTATCGACCCGCCGAGGCCATCACCAGCCGTCAATCACTCCCTGCCGGAGCCTCCATCTCCCGAAGACTACCTCCCGCTGCAGGCCACCTCTGAGGCCTAACCTCCTAAGCGTGCAGTGCCGATCAGTAGTGTTAAACTGTGTTTTTTGTACTCCCCTTGTATTTTTAATTATATTATAATATTCAATTATATTTTTATATTTTCCCTTACATTTTCCCCCTCTGGGAAAATGTAACGTTACAATACCTACCTATCTACCGTTATACCATCAAAAAAGCCGTCATTCGGGGTGAAATGTAACAAATCAAAGATCGAGACAAATGGTGTAACTAACCCAACTTTATTTTATATTACCTATTTATTAGATAGTAAAGTAAGTTTGATGTTAGAATATATCTTTTTTTTTTCATTTTTAACTATATTTTAAACAAACTGTTAAAATAATTAACCATTTCGCCTTTCAAAGCTACACTATGTTTAATGTTTCGTACCGAAATTGGAAAACGGAGAACTTATGTGATCACTTCAGTCACAGTGCCTGTCCGTCCTTCTGTCCGTCTTGGCTCATTGCCGAATCTCGACTCGCACTTGCCCGATTTATATTTAATTTTTTAATAACTGAGTGATAACCCTATGAAAGTAGGTAATAATTTTGAACTCTGTAAAGATGCTTGCCTTCTGCTCGTTTTTTATTCTTGTAGCATTACTGAGTTCGTAGTTATTTAAAGAAAACGTTAATATCTTTTTGTTCTCAAATAACATAAAAACTAAAGAAAAGTAGAACAATATCTACTGTACACAATGCTCACTATAGCAGGAGCCAATTACACCGACTCGAATGCAAGTAGGGGCTGACAATCTCACTGGCTATAAAAATAAATGTCCCACATTTACCCTTCACGGAACTACGGAGTTGTGTAGAAATGCCTTTTTCCATACCTTTTTCATTCTAGCTTTTCATAGCAGGCTCGCTTTGTTTAAAGTAATTGGTCGTATGCTTATTACGAACGCACTACCAGAATCTTTTTATGAAAGTTTCATTGCCGGGTTGTCTTCAGCGTCTTACCATACCTTGGTTTTTCTACCAAACTGCTACAAATTATATTGTAAGACTGTTCTTCATCGCCTTCCAGTCTAACCCCTTGACCTCAGCTTTTCAGCTTTTTTGATAAATCTATAAGAAAAACAAACAGTACTAAAAAAACGCACAAAGATACATTTCCTATAATATATTATAAATCTCTCATATTATTTCAGGAACTATGTTTCACTTTACTTTAATTTTCGGCACTTTATGGAGCGATAAATGCCATGCTAGTTCACCACTTAGTCTCCCTTGTTTTAATGACCTACAGCCCTAGTAGGAGTAGCACGAACGCACGACCTAGACTAAACGTAAATTCGAACGATTTTTTAGTAGAAAAAACTTTGTTTGGCAGTCGGTTTTTTTTTAAAGAAATTTTTACATTTTCGTTTTTAGTTAAGGTATCTACGCCACACAAATTTGTATGTATTAGTACCACTACTTGCAATATAAATAACACTGCCAGAAAATTATTATAACATCATCAATACTAAATGGAAAAAATACGTCTATTATTGAAGCTAACTCAAAAACCACTCATCAGAAGTTGACGAAATTTATATGTAACCAATCTAGAGGTTTCCTTTCAAATAAAAAAGAACTTTCCAAATCGTTTTATAAATGATAGAGTTCTGAGGTAATACACATTAAAAATACAACCGATTTAAGAAGCTCCTCCTTTTTTAAAGTCGGTTTAAAATACTACAACACTTTGAAAAAATTGTAAAAAAAAAATTGCGACATGTTATGTAATCAATCCTTCGATATGAATAAAGTCGTCAAACGAACCAAATATTATGTGCGACACGAGTATTTTCAATTTTAAAATCGTTCGAATTTTCATTACGTTGACTCTGCGCGTTCGTGCTAGGCCCACTGCGCTACAACTATTTATCGTAAAGTTCTCGCCTATATTACTGGTACGGTGTAAAAGGATTTTCGTTAAGTGCACTAACTCACTAGCCGACCAGAACCGATCCAGTTCGCAAAGTACATACGTACTTGCAAACTGCGAACTTTTACTTCTTATTAGACCGTACTGGTAACATGAAACTATGTATCGGTTTTGGAAAAGCTACCCTGTTTCGGTAAGCTTCGTAAAAGCTTATAGAGGAACGGGGATGGGAAGTAAAACCCTCCTTGTCCCACCTGCGTATGGGACGTACATGTCAATGTAGGTAAAGCCAATAGCATTAATTAATAATTTACATTAACGCAAGATTCAAAAGCTATTTTCTACTAAAGTTGATAAAAATTATGTAGTGCTACGAACATGATATTCTTTTTCAAATACCTACGTCTTTTCTCAAACTTAGAATCATTATTTCACGAGAAATTCACTTTTGAATTCACGCTGTTATAATATTTTGTACGCATTAAAAACCTACAACTGTCATTAAGGAGACACACATTTTTTAATTATTATGGCCTTCTAAAAGCCAATCGACAGATGAGCCATTGAAAGCCGCAGTAACTACGAAGTAAACGTCACAAGAACGTCCTCTTTACATTATCATCTATTCAGAGGGGAAAGCCGCAGCGTGACGCAAGTACCTAGTCGGTAAGGACGTGCCTCGCAAATGTTTGGATTAGAAAGAAATTAATGAACGCAGGAAAAACGAAAAGTCATTTTCACCAAAAATTTGAAATAAAACTGAAAGCTAAGACGATGACGCTAACAAAATGCGCAAACAAATCCCAACGAAAAACGTGACGTAAAAAAGAAAACGGCAAATCAATATTTTCAATATCCTGTAGGTATACTTTTAGAAAATACTTAAGGAAATATCAGAGATCACTTCTGGGCTCTTCAAAGCGCCTTGCGGTCCTAAAGGGCATAATAATCTTTTGGGGTTCCTACTGCTATAGGCTTTTATTCGAGAAAATTTAATATTACGGCACATGGAGATGATATTTAGCGCTATTGAAAGGATAAAAGCTTCACAGTTAAGTCCCTGAAATGGCGCTAAGTGCATGTGTGGGAGTATATTGATAAAGATAATAGTCGTAATTGTTTAGCTCTTACGTATTTACTTACGTTGCGTCTCATCTTGAAAACGAAATTATGGTTCACATGATTATTTGAGAGAAGTAAAGAAAAATTCCGAGAAATATTTTTTTCGCTCAACACAATGTAACATATGACTGCGTCCTATTTAAAAGCTATAGTCGCGCGGATACGCGATCGTTCGCAAGCATAAATAAGTCAGTTTTTGTTCGCAAAACCGGAAAGCGCACTCTGTCGGCACAAACATGCATTCAGAGTCACCAAACAAAAAGTTATTATATATTCGAGCAGCGATCGTTTTTAAATAGGACGCGGGGTAAAGCCGTATGCACCTACTTAGCTTCAAGCGTTGAGCGTTCAATGTGTAACGAGCTAATCTCATACCACATTCTGACATTGGCAGAATTGTCGACATCACATAGGGAAAAATAGAATCAAATAGAGCAAAGTTAACATTTGTCGATAGATGATAGATAGGTAAACTGTTACTGTTAAATGCAGTTTATAAAGCTATTCTACATAATAGAACTGCAGTTGAGATAGTTGATAATGAAATTTGAAATTTTATTTAAAATCTAATGAAAATTTTGTATGACATTAAAAGAGAAAAACGTTTGTGAATGTGAGTACCATGTAAGTTAGATAAATACATGACCATCTGTCTGGCGGCTTTGAGTATTTTTTATGTGGCCTACGCAAATGTCCTGCAGATCTGATAGCGTCGTGCGACGGGTCGTTGAGCTCCCTAAAATAAGGTTGAGCTACACGATGACTAATGCATGCATGCCGTCTGTCGGGTGAACAAGTCAACTCAAAGCTGCAATGGCCGTCCCTTCAAAAGTCCCTTCCAGACATTGTTAAACTCATATAATATCTTAATAATACAATGTTTGGACTTCAAAAGAGACCATGAGTTTGTTTCGGCATTTCTTCTCAGGGAACACACAGCTAGGAAAAGCCGGCGCCATTTAGTTTTAAAATATTGATAAAAAATTGACGTGTAAACGTTCGCACGGACGTAATAAAATCGCGGCGATTTTTTTTTTCGGGCACTGGATTTTCAACTCTCTGCTTAGCGCCGAGAGTTGAAAATCCAACAGTGTGTTTTTTCAACATTTGGCTAAACACCGAGAGTTGAAAAGCCAGTGCGCGATAAAATCCCGCCGCGATTTTATTACGTCCGTACGGACGTCGGCTTAAAGTGCCATAAAAGATCTACTTACAGAAATAAATAAATACTTCATATCGCCTACTGTCGCTACCTTACATTATCTTGAATATTTTATTGTATGTCAAGTAACAATAGTTTCACTTTGTACATATATAAGGGGAATGTATCCAATTTACATAAGTTATGTACATACAACCTATAAATTGGAGTAAAGTAGAAACGCTTTGTAAATATAAAATTGAAGTAGACTTTCGAGAACTCTTCAAATATCGCCGGGTGAAAGGCAAAACCAATTATTTAGTCCAACAAAAATTAGCTTCATTGGTACAAAAAAAAATTTTTTTTTTTTGGTCATATGAAGCTAATTTTTTTGTTTTACGTAACTGTTTCAAACTTATATAAATATAGAACACGCTCTTATAGTTGCGACCGACATAATTTTATTATTAAGGACTTAATTTTAATAGTAAACTTTCCAAATGCGCTTACGGAAAATTTTATATTGACTTTTTTGGACTAAATAATTGGTTTTGCCTTTAACCGGGCGATATACAGACAATTTTAAATATGCATCCAACAGCGCAAATATTCAAGAAGTAGGTCGTATCATGAAACACTTGAAACAATATTATATTTATAATAATATGTTGAAATGTTTTACGGAGAATACGAAAAAAATAAAACCATTTTCATACGTCGTGGTGCGATAGTAGAATAATTGATTTATTTGCATTTTACCCTGTTTTTAATAGCAATCAGTCAGCATTTCATTGGCCATATTATCTCATTTTTGGTCTTTTAATACTAACAAAGGACCAATTATTGACCAAGCAATAGTTTTAAATGCATAGAAACACTTGAAATTGAAACGCTTCAGAAGAAAATACTTAATTGTCGGTCGTTTGTGCGAATACCTAATTAACATAACATAACATAACATCACGCCTTGTTTCCCCGTAGGGTTAAGCAGAGGTGTACTGTGAACTGGTGAACTGTAACTGTTCACTATTGGATTTTCAACTCTCCGCGCTGAGCTTAGCGTTGAAAATCCAACAGTGCACTTTGATTTAGGGATTAATTTAAGTGTCACTTAGTTGTCGGTGAAAACGGGCATAAGTCCCATATAATAGGGGGCACGCCTATTGCCATCAACTGCGGAAACAAATCCAGACTCCGGGCTGCTACTGAAACATTCGTAATGCAAAAACCCAATAACATTTTGCACGACCTGGGAATCGAACCCGGGATAGCAGACTACAGCACTAGACCAACAACTAATTATTATTCAAAACCAAATGACGGAAGAAAAATTACAAATCTTTCGCTCAAAATATAAAGAATCGTTTTCCATATTTTTGTGTCGACTGTAAAAACAATTACTTTGCCCGGGGCGACAAGATCTTGACAAAATGACTAAAGTGTGATTGCAAATTATTTCTCGTTATTAATGTTTCTAAATGATATCCATTTTGTAGATGAATCAAAGTCTCCTTCGGGCAATTGCCTTCATGTTGAGGTGGGAAAACGCAAGCTCGTTTGATTAATAGACTTTTCAATATTAGTTGCTGTTGAATAATTAGAGGTTTATTAAAATAATAGCCTACTATTCATTGTTTTTCTAATCACCCGTCTGCGTCAGAAATTTTTGCGTTGCATTTATTTTTCGTTGTTAGTGGCGTTTCATTTTCGGTCAATTACGAAGTAACATGGGACAAGGGAGGGAGATGATGGTGCAGAGTCGCGTTTTATTTCCTGGTCTTAAGTATACGTCAAAGCAATTTTAACGCCTAATGCGAAATGTTTCAAACAATAATAATAACGTCTAACGGGCCTCTGCGAGTTGGCTTCGGTCTTTCGTACGCCTTTTAAAGTACCGGGATCACAGGATCCTTCTGGGTGCTTCTGGACACGGCTCGCATCATTAGGAGGTTCCTCTCTCTGGAGCCCTGACCGCCACTTGGACGATGTTTCAACCGGTGAGCTACTATTTTTATATATTTTTAAATGTTTTTATATTCAATATGTAATGTGAATGAACGATGTAAGTAATTTGGAGATATGAAATAAAGGACACAATAATATTATCTTTCAAGAGTTCATTTTGGTTGACAGGTTTTAATTTTTAATATAAATAAAATAAATACCGCGTTTTCGCAAAAACATTTCTTCGTAGAATGCCCAATACGCTGGAATTCCATTTGCAAAATATTCTTTAAGCGATCGTAACTTTAATTCTGATAAATCTACCGTTAAATATACCTACTTGACAGGTGGTAAAAGCTCCTTATCCAATATAAGTCATTAATTGTTGTTCTTGTGAACTAGCTGACCCAACAGACGTTACCCTGCTCAAACAATAATTGATATTTCAACTTTCAATTTTCCCGGCAACTTTTCAATTTTTTCTTTCCGTAAGAACCTGATTCGAACTATTACGAACATCTGAAAACCAAAAAATTGCCAAATCAGTCCAGCCGTTTTCAAGTGATACGCTTACCAACGAACAGCATTTCATTTTTATTATATAGATTTGCGATGACTATTTTTATAGGCACTACGCCATATTTGCGAATCGATTCTGGTTATTTAGAATCATTTAAATTTATGAAATGCTTTATGCCATATCATAGCATTCCACGGAATTATTTTATGATGGACGTGGAATATTCAACCATAAATATTAATTACTGCCACCAGCTGATTTTATTGAATTCCATCTTCACTTTGAACTGGGACTACAAAGACAACGAAAATACCTTTGAATGAAATCAAAACTTTATGTTTACACAATCTGCGGAAACATTACCATGCAAAAGTCGGTTGTAACTTCCAACCATTATGTAATAACACTTCCCTTATGGCTCCTTTTATTGGCAAGTTTAGCCAGTACGTGTTCCCGCATTCCTTAAGAGCCACTAACCCGTGAAAAGTTAACGTCTGAAACAGGTACCAACCCTATCTAAATCGGACGTGACTTGTCGTCCACTGAACGGAATATAAATTTTAGGTCATAAAGAAATCTGATCAGGTATCGAGTTGGAATAGTAAAACGGCGATTAAGGCTGGATTTTCAGAAAATCGATTGTTAAAGCTGTCTTTTTGGTCCTTCGTAAAGCTATGAAGAACCGATATTGGAGCTATAAACCAAAATACGTGAACATCTATACCAACATACGTCTCCATCACGTGATAAAACTCGGCGTTCGATGGATAAAACAAAAACAAACGGTCAATTTGATTGAGAGATACCCGAGGGATCAATTTTCAATTATTTCTGTTACAAGCACGCGGCCATATTGTTGGATATTTGGCGGGAAATTGTCTTGAAAAATGACTTCACATTCCGGTCCCTCCCATCCTGCCTTTATTACATCAATATCCTGGGTCCACGGCGTGGCTATTCGTTTTAGGATAACGGGAGATTTGGCAGGTATGAACAATTTCAATCATATAGATTTCAGAATATGTCCTTGTTTTGAAATTGAATAACTCAACATTAGCGAATACAGACAGATATAGTTCACTCCACATTTTAGGTAAGAAGCTACAAGTACGCGGCGGGCTCGTCTTGTCGGGTCAGTTCAGTGAATTTAACGTAGTCAGAAGATCTAAGAATTATGCGATAGAAAGATAGGCAACTTCTAGGTGAATATAACTGTAGCTAATTAGCGCTGTGCGACCTGAATTACAGTTTGTTGTGTCGTAGCAAGAGTCGCTTTTTATTTAAACGATTTTGAGGATACTTTTTTACACAAATATCACAAACGCTTGAACTTGCCTCAAAAACAATTGCATAGATATATATTTTGATCCTTCAAAACAACAAGGGTCCAAAAGGACCACAATAATTACGGTCTCAGCTGCTACTTCACTATGAAATTAATCAACAGCCATTTCCTCTATGACCAAAATAAATTTGACTATCTCTGTCTTCATTCTCATAGACTCTGTGCTAGAATCCTCAGTCCAGTGCCCAAAGGCAGAGCAAAACAGAATCCGTTAATAGATCTGGGGACGGCGACGGGTCAATTTGTTACTGCCACTACAGCGGTCGAGCTTCAACACCAGAATTCAGAGTTTTATTGGTTGGCTTATTCGTTCCGTCGCTGTGTAAGATAAATAATCTTTTTTTTAGAATGGACAATCTAGTTTCGTGTAGCTTTTTTAAAATTTATTTACAACATCGTTAACGGGTTTTTAATTGACAATTTGTTCCTGTCCTCGTTTGTTTTATACGAGTTTTGTACTTGTGTTTGTCTCAAGTTATTTTCATAAAAGATACACTCACTCGTAAGGTTTAGGAAATTATTAAAGAAATACCTCGTATTTACCTTTCAATCTAACAGCGAAAAACTGTGCCTAAAACATACCTACGCCTTTGTACCTAAAGGCTATTTATTTCCTTATGTCGTAGTCCTAAAGGCATAGTCAAAACTTTTGCAGGCACATGCCAATGAGGCATAATGATCTAACGCCTTCTTAAGTAGCAAGCAACTAACTTCGGCGTAACCGCGCGAATCAAATTATAGGCTTGTTTGCAACTACAACAGCTTTAACTACGTACTTAATTACACACTATTAAAACTTTGACGATCGATCAGGCAGCCATGTTGGTTACGTACCTAGCTGAACTTGAAAGAAACATTTTAGCGTAAATTAATAATAGTAGATTGTTATACGAGGGGCTAAAATAAACTCATTCTATCGAGGTAGTTTTACTGCCAAGCTTTAGCGAGGGAGTAAATAGAAACCGAGTTATAATGGGTTTTAGCGCCGTGTGTTACACTCTACTTTTCATTATGATTGCAAGAAAATAAAATAATCCAATATAATATTAAATAGTTTATTTTATTTAAAAATTTAAAAAATTTTCAATCTTAATTTTTAAGGAAACTTTTTATCCCGGCATGCGGTAGTACGTCTCCATGGTATAATTTCCGACTTCTATGCGAGCAAAGCCGCGGGAAAAAGCTAGTTTTACATGAGAATAAAGACTTTTTCGTTTTTGTAAGCTTTAAAAAGAAATTACTTTTTCCCCTAGAGCAAGATATGCTATTTTTTCCCCGCTCTGGTACACTACAATGACGGACTTTTTGAGCAAGAGGAGTGAAAAACTTATTTCAGTTCTGAGTAGCATTGGTTTTGCAAAAATACTGAATACGCTTCATTGTGACTCGTCTGAGCAGTCTTTTAGTCAGAAAAAAAATTACATGAATAATTACATGAGTAATAATTAATATCTTTGTTTCTGGATTTGTGCCCGCTTGATAGCAGTAGGCTTGCCCCTGTTACATGGAACTTAGATATAAACTAGTATTTGGGCGTTGCGCGAGCTGCAAGCAGCTCGCGGGGTCGTGTTTTTGAGGAGTATTTCCTACCCTTGTTCCTCGGGGTTCAAAAATATGACACCCTTTGGTAGAATTGGTTTAAGCGACATATATAAAGTGTCTCCACTTTGGAGAATGACATCGATATCATGACAAGTCAGATTCCGATGTCTGCAAACTGACAATACTGACGCGCAAGCGGACATTGCCACGCATTGAGCGTTATTACCCTTATAATTGCTACTCCCTTGGTGTGTAGTTCCTAAAACATTAACAAAAATACAAGGTCAAGTGCAAGGTAGATATAATGTTACAAGAGGGAGAATATTTTGTAATGACAAAAATCATCTACACCACCCTTTGTAAGGCAAAGCGTCTTTTTTGTCCCCATTGATTGGATTAATGGGTTACAGACAGCTCGCTGACAGAGACGACAGTAAGCAAAGAACAACATATTTATTTTTATTTACTGGGGAACCTGCTTCCAATTTTTAACTTATTTTTATTATGTATAGCGGGAACCGAAATCCACATTCTTGATCATGAGCTGCAGCCCGCTAACAGACAGATGGACAGACGGACGAACAGCAGTCTTAGTACATAACAAGATTCTGTAGTTTTTACCCTTCAGGTACAGCACCCTAACAATTAATAATGTTTGTATGTTTTACCTCTAAACTGTCTTAAACAATTGATCAGGTTGTGAAGAAACTGGTAGGATTTTAGAACGCGAGGGTTTCTGGCACAAAACAAAATTTATCTATACTAATATTATAAAGAGGAAACCTTTGTATTTTTGTATTTTTGTATGTTTGTATTGAATAGGCTCAAAAACTACTGGACCGATTTCAAATTTCTTTTACCATTACTTAGAGTGATTCTTCCGAATCCGTATAGGCTATATTTTATCCCGGAAAATAGATAGGATTTTTCGTGGTAGTGAAAATTGTGGAGTAAGGCGTCGAAAAAACTGCCGTACGTTAACGATTCTCGCGAACGCTGCCTAAATGGTTAGAGATTTATATTTTAGCCATTATCACATATAATGCCTATATGTGATAATGGCTAAAATATAAATGTTTGGTTTATACTATCGCGGACTTTTTTGTAGGCATTATTGAGTTCTACAACTTTTCTATAGAAGTCAACCATACATCTCTAACCATTTAGGCAGCGTTCGCGAGAATCGTTAACGTACGGCAGTTTTTTCGACGCCTTACTCCACAATTTTCACTACCACGAAAAATCTTATCTATTTTCCGGGATAAAATATAGCCTATACGGATTCGGAAGAATCCCTCTAAGTAATGGTAAAAGAAATGTTGAAATCGGTCCAGTAGTTTTCGAGCCTATTCAATACAAACATACAAAAATACAAAGGTTTCCTCTTTATAATATTAGTATATATATAGATATGCGTAAAGTTTGTTCACTGTACTTAGGTACAAACAAACTGACACAAACGCGGACAAACGGACACTTAAATTTTATCTAAATAAAATTCCGTTTCCGTGTCTGTTTGTCCGCTCGCACGCGCGCGTTATAAGCGGCGATGACGGTGACCTTACTATTTTAAGGGTCCTTACCAATAAAGCTACGGTTTCCTAAAAGAGTGGTGGGGCAGGCCGCTGGCCGCCAAATAACGTCCGCCAAATAACGGGCACCAAATAACGGCCGCCACGCAACAGCCGCCAAATAATGGGCGCTTAATAACGGCCGCTACATACCGAGCGCCAAATTACGGCCGCCACATAACGGCGGCCACATAACGGCCGCTACAATTACCGTAGTTACCGTCACTCTACGGCCGCAAAAACGGGCGCAAATAACGTTGTCATAAAACCGGAAAAGTGCATTCTTTGCACGGAAATATTGTACGGTGACCACACCGCAAGAAAATAAAAGTGCGAGTGCACTTTTCCGGTTTTATGACAATCGTTACTGCGGCCGTTACTTGGCGGCTGTTATGTAGTGGCCATAATTTGACGGCCAATGTGTGGCGGCCGTTATGTGGCGGCCGTAATATGGCGGCCGTTATGTGGCGGCTGTTATGTAGCGGCCGTTATTTGGCGGCAGTTATCTAACAGCCGTTTTATGGCAGCCGTTATGTGGTGGCCGTAATATGGCGGCCGTAATATGACGCCGTAATGTAGCAGCCGTTATGTGGCGGCCGTAATATGGCGGCCGTTATGTGGCGGCCGTAATATAGCGGCCGTTATGTGGCGGCCGTTATATGGCGGCCGTTATGTGGCGGCCGTAATGTGGCGGCCGTAATGTGGCGGCCGTAATATGGCGGCCGTAATATGGCGGCAGTAATATGGCAGCCGTAATGTAGCAGCCGTTATGCACTTTCCGGTTTTATGACAACCGCTACTGCGACTGTTATTTGGCGGCCGTTGTGTGGTGGCCGTTATGTGGCGGCCGTTATGTAGCAGCCGTTTTATGGCGGCCGTTATGTGGTGGCCGTAATATGGCGGCCGTAATATGGCGCCGTAATGTAGCAGCCGTTATGTGGCGGTCGTAATATGGCGGCCGTTATGTGGCGGCCGTAATATGGCGGCCGTTATGTGGCGGCCGTAATATGGCGGCCGTAATATGGCGGCCGTAATATGGCGGCCGTAATATGGCGGCCGTAATATGGCGGCCGTAATATGGCGGCCGTAATATGGCGGCCGTAATATGGCGGCCGTAATATAGCGGCCGTAATATAGCGGCCGTAATATAGCGGCCGTAAGATGGCGGCCGTAATATGGCGGCCGCAATATGGCGGCCGTTATGTGGCGGCCGTAATATGGCGGCCGTTATGTGGTGGCCGTAATATGGCGGCCGTAATATGGCGGCCGTTATGTGGCGGCCGTTATATGGCGGCCGTTATGTGGCGGCCGTAATATGGTGGCCGTAATATAGCGGCCGTAAGATGGCGGCCGTAATATGGCGGCCGTAATATGGCGGCCGTAATATAGCGGCCGTAATATAGCGGCCGTAATATAGCGGCCGTAAGATGGCGGCCGTAATATGGCGGCCGTAATATGGCGGCCGTAATATGGCGGCCGTTATGTGGCGGCCGTAATATGGCGGCCGTTATGTGGTGGCCGTAATGTGGCGGCCGTAATATGGCGGCCGTAATATGGCGGCCGTTATGTGGCGGCCGTTATATGGCGGCCGTAATATGGCGGCCGTTATGTGGCGGCCGTTATATGGCGGCCGTTATGTGGCGGCCGTAATATGGTGGCCGTAATATAGCGGCTGTAAGATGGCGGCCGTAATATGGCGGCCGTAATATAGCGGCCGTAATATAGCGGCCGTAATATAGCGGCCGTAATATAGCGGCCGTAAGATGGCGGCCGTAATATGGCGGCCGTAATATGGCGGCCGTTATGTGGCGGCCGTAATATGGCGGCCGTTATGTGGTGGCCGTAATGTGGCGGCCGTAATATGGCGGCCGTAATATGGCGGCCGTAATATGGCGGCCGTAATATGGCGGCCGTAATATAGCGGCCGTAATATAGCGGCCGTAATATAGCGGCCGTAATATAGCGGCCGTAAGATGGCGGCCGTAATATGGCGGCCGTAATATGGCGGCCGTTATGTGGCGGCCGTAATATGGCGGCCGTTATGTGGTGGCCGTAATGTGGCGGCCGTAATATGGCGGCCGTAATATGGCGGCCGTAATATGGCGGCCGTAATATGGCGGCCGTTATGTGGCGGCCGTTATGTGGCGGCCGTTATATGGCGGCCGTTATGTGGCGGCCGTAATATGGTGGCCGTAATATAGCGGCCGTAAGATGGCGGCCGTAATATGGCGGCCGTAATATGGCGGCCGTAATATGGCGGCCGTAATATAGCGGCCGTAATATAGCGGCCGTAATATAGCGGCCGTAAGATGGCGGCCGTAATATGGCGGCCGTTATGTGGCGGCCGTAATATGGCGGCCGTTATGTGGTGGCCGTAATGTGGCGGCCGTAATATGGCGGCCGTAATATGGCGGCTGTAATATGGCGGCCGTAATATGGCGGCCGTTATGTGGCGGCCGTTATATGGCGGCCGTTATGTGGCGGCCGTAATATGGTGGCCGTAATATAGCGGCCGTAAGATGGCGGCCGTTACACACGACGCTATAAAATCAAAATGGCGCCAGCGGCGGCAAGCGAGGCGCAGGTTTCGCGCGCTTTTGAAATCAAATGGTTGACGCGGCCCTATTGAGAATGTTATTACAGTGGCGCCGCATCAGCCATATATGGTAGCCACCATTATTTATTTATTTATTTTACTATTATAATATGTAAAATGTAACGAAATTAGTGTCATGAGACGTTCCTCACATTCCATGAACGTATTTTACAAAAAAAAAAAAATCAGTTAGGTCATTTGTTAGTACGGCATTATATGTGTTATAACCACTTTTCCATAGAATAAAAGTAATTAAAATTATTAGCCTATGTTTATTGATCATATTATCGTCAAATACTAATCCTTATCCAAATAAACTATTTATTGAGCAAGATTGTTTCAATAGCTATAAATTACTTTTTATTTTATTCCAATCGAACAATCCATTCAAAAGATATTACGAATTTAAAATTGTAATTGGTATTAAAATGAATGATGGTGTCGCACGACTCGCACGGCGAAACCGCAGGGGAGTGGGGTGCACATCTATGAAGCAGGTTGCCGCGCGGCTCACTCGCGCGGTCGGCTCTCTACGCAGCGGACGCGGCCAAATCGAGTAAATTTACTGAATTAATGCACTTATTAAAATTGATTTCGGAACTATTTAGATACTCATTATCAAAAGTTCTTTTCAAAAATACTTATAATAATTTCATTCAATATTTCTTAAATATATTCTTAAATAATTCGAATTATTTTCGAAAACTGGTATTTATTTTCGTCCACCCGTGCGAAGCCGGGGCGGGTCTCTAGTAATATATAAAAAAAAAAAACTATTTCCCACTCATTTTTTGTGCAGTACATTTAGGAGCAGAACAAAGGAAAAAACCAAAAACATTATGTATGCATTAAATATTCGAAAAATATCTATTTCACATTGTAGCACAGGATGACATTGAACTGACTGCAAAATGAGCTCAAAAGTCTGCATGGCTAATAATATGGTGTCTCTTATAAGCATTATTTATAATGATCAGTACCTAATTATGTCAATTTTCTAAATTATTTAAAAACAAAACAACAACAAAAAATACCCTAAGTACCTATATTAGCTGGCTGATGATGAAACTGCTTTTTAAGTACCTATAACTTATTAATTGATATGTACCTACCTACTTAAATTAATCAAACATTAATTTGTGATAGCATAGAATTATTTGATGAAGGAGCTATGAGATCATATATTTATACTTGAATATTATTTCAGCAGTCTCGACATTAGTAGGTAATGACGCTGTCGCAAACTTGCGATCGTAATAATACCTAATAACGAAAAAATTCTGTTGCAATAACGACGCTCGTGAGAAACACAAGTCTCTACATCCAAGTTAGCGAGCCAAGATGTAAAATAACTTGACATATCGGTACCAATGATAATAAAAGTAAATCGGTACGGCAGCGAAAAACGAAAATAAAATCTCCTTGATTATGGGGAAAAATAGAAAACATGGTTCAATAAAAATAGACAACATGGTTCAATAAAAATAGACTATAATAATAGCCTTATTTTGAAGGCACTATTTTACATGAAAACTCGTACTTAAGTAAGGCTACAAACGTGTAAAAAAAATAAAAAATATTAAATATTTAAGGAAATTAAAATTTGCCTCCTTGCAACATTGGTTTAGTGTCAAACTTGTCAAGTCATTGGTTTTGACGTTTCGTTTATTTTGTTTCTGTTCTATTAACAATGGACCTGTATAAAAATGTACTCTGTGCAATGGACAATGGTATTTTCTCAAGCATTCAGCACTAAAACTTGTTGTCCATGGGCAAGTAAGGCTAAACGCTGCAACACAAACGTCCATGGTCCAAAGCTCCCGAGACGCCAAGCCTGCTTATAAGGTTACGTTATTCACTTAACAGAACTATTCAGAAACTCACCAGAAATAAGACATTCTGAATATTCCACAGCTGTGCCTCCGCGACGCGGAACAGTTGATAACTCTTCAGTACTTGCTCGTTTCATGTTCGAAATTGATTATTTTGATAATAATTATCAATCAATATCAACTTGCAACTTGCAACAAGAAACCTCGATTCACGAGTTCACGACAGAAGAGGACGCTTCATTTTGGCGCTCTTTTCAAGTTTTTTTTTAAATTCAATGTCAAGTTCAAAATTCAAATTGATGGACTCTATGGTCGATTGTTTGATTGTTGGAAATATGTTAATCGACTCTTTTTTTAAATAGGTCATATTTAAATGATTAATAATTTCTCGATTATCTCAAAAAAAATATTACCATATTTTTTTGAGACCTAGAAAACAGGAAAACTTTATTTTAAAAGTTCGTTAATTATCCATAGTTTAATTTTAAACCGGCGAAAATTTCCCCGGCTTAAACGTACCCCAAGCGAAAACTTATACCAGCGGACGACCGTAAACGGAGCAGATTCAATTTTAGTCAGATTGATTTTTCACCTCGCGGTGTGCTTAAACGGGGTGTTTGACGTTTAGGCAGTCAATTTTAAACTGAAAAATTGACTTAAACGCACCCCAAACAAAAACGCTGTCCGCCATGTTAGTATTCCTCCCCCCTTCGCTCCACTCGGTCTCGCAGGTTCGCTCCACTCAGGACCTACCTACCACCGGAAAGCTATCGTGACCTTATCCCTACGCTACGCTACGCTTCGCTTTACCGCTACCTAGTTTCCGAGATACGATGGGGGGAGGGGTGAAGGGGGAGAGGGGGGAGTTTTGAAAAAACTAATTTTGACTTACTCTAGGCCCATGGACATGAATCTGAAAAAGAAAATGTTCCAAGTCTTAACTTCCGAGATCCGCCTAAAGGCGGGAGAAGGGGGAGAGAATGGGGGGAATTTTGAAAAATGGTTTTTACTTTTCCGAGCCTCCTCTATACGAATCCGTAAAAAAACAAAACCCAGGAGGGGTGAAGGGGGGGAGAGGGGGGAGTTTTGAAAAATGATTTTGACCAACTCTGGGCCCCTTGATATAGAATTTGAAACAAAAAATGTTCCAAGTCTCTTAACTTCCGAGATCTACCTAAAGGGGGGGAGAAGGGGGGCAAGTGGGGCAACTTTGAAAAATGGATTTTACTTTTCCGAGCCTCCTCTATACGAATCCGTAAAACAACAAAACACGGGACTCTTAGTTTCCGAGATACGATAGGGAGGGGGGAGAGTGGGGTGGAAAAGGGGAGGTTTGGGATTTTTCCCATACTCGTGAGAGTTACTTCTATACGAATCTGTAAAAATATACCCACCTCCCCTCACCATTTGGGAGAACAATTATGTCAGTGAGTGGTAATCGAGCTTTATATAGTATAATATGAGTGCATGATAGGTGCACCTCTGCCGTTGTGTTTATGTGTTGTAATTCAACCTTATGTTAACAAAATATACAGATATGAAAGCCTATTGAAAAGCAGATTGGTTTCGTTCATAGCTACAGTTTATCGAAATCAACCTTTCTTAATGCTTAAAGCAACATGAAGCAAACAAATTAGTACATAAAAGAAAGGTATCTTCTAACCTCTTTAATGTAGACCGACCTCAATAACTATTATACTGCAATTTGTCTTATTAGACTAACCATTTGTAACATCAGGCAAAAAGGGAAGTTCGGTAACGACCAGCTGTTGGCAGTCGGTACGTTCGTCCTTTGTTGCGGGAACAGCAAATTGTAGAAAAACAATACAAAAACGGCTCAAAATTGTTTCAGCATTTATTTCCGCGTTTTTGAGCGTTAAATACCGAGCATGCCTACATTTTTTTCAATGCAAAGCGCTATTTTACTGGGAAAATATTTATTTAAATGAAAGAACAAATTCGTGATGGATTCATTTATCATTGAATTTACAGGTGAATGAGCCGAAATTAAGTGGTATTTTGTTTGTTTTTGTTATCTAGTATGGAATGCCTGTTTGTCGGGCACTCGGACGTTAACGATCACAATGGGCGCTTAATTGTATCAAAATCATATTATGCTGCTGAAATAAACAATTACTATGCTATTTTTATTGTTTGTGGAATAGGTACCGACTATAATTACCCATGGAACATTTATAGACTTAGTTGTAGTATTGAAGAGAGCAAAATTATTAATAATAATGCGATTAGGTAATCTGGTACCGAAATTTTTATTGATCTTAGCTCTTAATATTATTTACGTTTCCTTTCGGAACAAAGTTAAATTCAGTTTATGCCAATCAAGTCGAGATTCCGGGACTACATTAATCATCTTAACGACATCATAGCTCTTGTGGAAGTTATATTCGATGGTCTGTTTTATTTCGCTATGCTTTAGATTGTTAGACCATTTCTTTTTTCCAGTACAGTAGATTCTGTCAGTAAGCGTCCTCTTTAGTTAGTTGTCTAACTAAAGAGGATGCACACAAAGGCGGAGCGGCAGGCGGAAGTGCAGGTTTCGTACGTGGGACAACACAACGTGTGCAATGCATTCTGACACCTTTTTTTTGAGTTCTATATTCAAAACTCAAACTCAAAGCATTTATTTCAAATAAACCAATTACAGGCACTTTTGAATTGTCAAGGGGTCGGTCAATCAGAAAGATGAAGCTAAGATGAAGCTATGCTAGTTGCCCATTCCCAAGCATAGTAGGTACCTATGGAGAAGAACGGGCAAGAAACTCCACGGACACTCTTTTAAATCACAATATGGTTACATCATTCATGTACCTAAGAGTTATAAATGTGAGAACGATGCAGAACGATAAAAGCGTCCATAATATCAAATAACTTCTCCCGCTAAGCTATATCGCTTATGCGACATAGTTTTCTATTACCTACTTACGAGCGAACATCGGTCAAATGCATGTCAGACCACGCACAATGAAAGGTTCCATAGGATGAATTTATGCCAAAAAAAAACTTAACTTTGTAGTTGAAAAACATGTTCTCCCATACGGAATGAATGGGAAAACATGTTTTTGCAACAGCAAATATAAGTTGGTTTTTCCTCGTTAACTTATAGAGTCTACTTAGCTATGATAGTTTTCCTTTTAATTTCGTTATATAAACTACTACAGTGATTTTTTCACACATCCAAAACCAACCACTTCACACTAACAAAAATTAGCAAGCTTCATATTTCGCAAACGGATCCCTGAATCCAATAATGGTTTTCACATACTCCCAATTTTTTTTAACGACCTTTCCATCGATACCCCACTCCATGGGATAGAAAAAAAAACATCACTTGACGTGTAGGGGAGGTAATCTAAAAAAATTTTTTTTCGTAATTTTACTTTACCACTTTGTCGGCGTAATTAATATGCCATGCCAAATTACAGCTTCCTAGTACTGAGAGTCTTGGAGCTAGACCGCGGACAGACACACTGACAGACATGGCGAAACTATAAGGGTTCCTTGTTTACTACAGAACCTTAAAAATGGTGGAGTAATGAGTTTTGAAATTGATACAGGTTGTTCCTAAAAGTATTTGTTTAGAAGTAATTAATATTCCTGCTGCATTGCTTTTTTATAAAGTCAAGAGTGGGGTATAAACCCTCGTTGAATTTTGTTTGTTGTTACATTCTAATTAAGAACTTTGAAACACACACATAGCTAATTAGCTGCCTGTGTGGCTTACCAAATAAATAAAACTTAAGTTGTTTTAATTCTCTAAATTATGCAGTCTTGCGGTCGATGATTTCGGTGTACACACGGCTACACATCAAGCTATGCAATTCCAGTTTATGCTGATCTCGAATCATTGTATAAGATTTCCGTACAATGCGAGGTCAGCTTATATTGGAATGTATAGCTTGATGTGTATCCGTGTGTACTATAAAACTCTAATGAGTTTATTAAATTAATATAATTGCATCAACTTAAATGTATGTGTACTTAATACTAAATGAATAAATAAATAATAATAACAACGCAATATAAGATAAGTGTGTTTTTAATTCATAGTTTTGCGTCGTAGAAACACACTTCTTCGGACCAGTTTTATCTTTTCCTATTCAAATCAACGTTTAGAAAAATTGCTAACATTAAATAGGGATACTGGAAGAATAACATTTACGAATTCTATAAGTGCAAATAGTGTGTAAGAACCTCTTACTTTGACATACTACGCGGGTCCTATATCGGGCAGGAATCATAAATTGTTGGGGCCGCAACAAAGATACGGCGCGGCGTGCAGACGTAAAGTGCACGCTGCGACAAGGACAGACGCTTCTGTCACTGCAATGTCATAAGCAGAAGTAGACTTCGAAGTGCGCACACATTTTAATATTTGTATTGTTGAAAAAGTAAAGAACACGCAGCAAAATACATAATACATTATTATTTAATTGGAAAAAATCCATGAAAACTCTCAACTCAACATTAATTAACGCATTCAAGGACACTGAACTAGACACAATAGAAGTTTTTTTTTATAACGTCTTTGAGCGTTTAGTTACCCTCAAAGAGATTCATACTAAATGATAAATAACAAACGCAAAACGCCCACTTACGAGTCCCTGCAAAAGTCAAAAATAGTAATGAAACACGAGCTTTTATAAATGTTTAATTCCCGTACAAAATGTTGGGGAATTTGCTGGACCTAGCAATATATTTCGCGACGACACGAGACATATCCAATTTTCCGGCACTACTGTTGGCCGTACAATGGTCCGGCTCCCTTTGTTGGTGGAATACTGCACTTATGTAGCTTCGACATGGAAATGACGTTAATATACATATCTAACAGTATCCCTCGAGCAAATAGATCTATGTTACGTGGTGGTGACGTATTTGAAGACCAGCCTTTATAAAACTCAATAACATGCCGGACAAAAAAGTTAGGTTAGGTCCTTATAGGGTGCGCAGCATACACTGGCAGAGTGTGCCGCATGGGAGGAGCCGCGCCGTGCTCTCGTATCTGAAGTCGGAGCCGACCTGGCGCTGCCGGCTGTCGCTCGTTCGATGGTCGGGAGTGCCGAGTCGTGGGATGCAGTGATCTCCTTCTGTGAAACCGTAGTTTCACAGAAGGAGGCTGCGGAAAGGGAGAGGGAGATCGAGACTCTCCTGATCCGTAGCAGGCGGACTGGGCGTCGGCGGAGGGCAGACAATGCCCTCTTACAGCCCCCGTAAACGGATCCGGAGGGATGGCGGACTCGGGGACGTCCGCCACCCCCCATCCAGCACGACCCGAGGTGGCGGCGCGTAGTGTTCCACGCGCGCCCCTATTTGACGTCGCGGGGGGAGTGTAACACCTCACTCCACCCGCGGGCATGAAGTGGTCCGCAAAAGCGGGCCGGCACCAGTCGGGGATCATGGAAGGCGCACTAGATCCCATGATCCCCGGTCCAAGTGTGGGAAGGGAACACCGGGGTGGTTTTTAGTCAGTAGGAGTCTGACAGGCCCCTTCGCCCGCCCCAGGGCGACGGACATCCATGAGGATTTTCCACCGCGGAACAAAAAAAAAAAAAGGTCCTTATAGGGTAGGTATATCACTTAGTATTTTTGAAGTGTAACATTTTCCTCTTGCTTTCCTGCAATCAAAATCAAAATAATCAAATCTATGGGAGTGATTTCGTGAAAAGGGACGGAAGTGTGTTACAGGAAGCCGGGGAAGCGCGCGCTATTTGATTTGACCAATGAGCGCGCGCGGTGCTAGAGTTGGCCGTCATAAACGACCTTGATGAAGGCCTTTAATGTTGCTTATTACCAAGATGAGATGTCAGATGTTACACATCATAATTATGCGACTACTGTATCGCTTGTTCTTAATTTAGAAACTTTGAAAACTGAAGCTATGAATGCTTGATGATTTTTCTATTCCTTCAGGTGATTAAACGGAGAAATCGAAACCCTGAGGGAAAAGCAGGTGAAATGTTATGTGTTATGATCAGTGATCGGAGTAGGTAAATTGATTTGGGGTCAATGAACTGGCACGTATATATTAGTACGGATATGCCTCCGGGATTCCATGATTTTGAAATTATTAAGATTTTTATATAAAGAATACATCAATGTGAATAAGAAATGTTTAACACTTTTGCTATTATTGCATTGAATGCGAAAAAATATTAACAAGTATAAAAAAAAAAAAAATATTTATTCAAGAATAGTAACAATTACAAGCTGCAGATAATATACTTACAAGAAATAACTACAAAATTAGTCATATTATGTAAGTTTCGAATGAACGCACAACAGTAAGATTCACTTTATTACTTGATAAAATAAGAATAAAAAAAAAACATTTTTTCATGTCATTATCTATCACATTCTATAAATTTCTAATGTAATAGTTTAAAAATCCTTACTTTTAGAATATTTGATTCAATCCCGTAAGTACCAAAATGAAATCCCGGAAAAAAAGGCTTATCCATGTTATGATTTCTATGACTATTCATGATGCAAGTACGTAAAATCAATCTACCTACTCCGATCAACGGTTATGTTATGATTTAAAAAGTAACCTACACATGTTATAAAATTAAAGTCGCTGTTCGTGTCTACCTGTGTGACCGCGTTGTTCTTCTAAACTACGCAACGGATTTTAATGCGGTTTTCATCATCATTAAGGTGTGTTTAATACATCGATATGGAACTTATATAATATCATATTTATTTATTATACACAGTACCTGGGCCACCGAGCTCTGCTCTGGTGAAAATAGAGAATGCTCATTTAAAGTTCATACTACCTACTTATTCCATGCTGTCATGTCATTATTTTCATTTCATTATTCATTATCTTGTTCTAATCTTTGGGTGACCGAGCTCTGCTCGGGCGAAAATACGGAGAAAACGAATTTTCCCAGATATGACACCTAGCTAGATTTATTTTTATAAAATACTTGACGATCAAAAAACAAAGTTTTAGTCATCATCCCTATTCCATTAAAAAATATAAAATTTTCAACAGGGGTTTAGTTACGACTTATAGACACCCGCTAAACGACGGCCACCCGCGCTCCATGTAATAAACCGATAGAATTCCCAATTGAAAAAAAGTGGAGATTTTTTTATAATTTTTTCCTTAAGGTTACTCATATTCGTTATACAGGATCAAATTGATTTAGCTAGCAAAACTCGGCAGACGTAATGGCTCGATATCTAAACATGATCAAACAAAAAGATATTAATTGGATGAGTTTTTTTTTTTATCGGTCATCAACCGCATGTAATGTAGTCACTTGAAATATCAGTAAAAAAAAAACATTTTTTTGTGTATAAACTTCAGAGACGTGATGGGTATCTAAAGACGATAAAACAAAAAACAGATATTCTCAACTCATACTTCAAGTAACAACACCACTAGCGGTCGTTGACCCCAAAAAAAAAACAATTTCATTTTTCGTGTTTATTTATCGATACCCGCCACGTCTGCTGAGTTTCGCTAGCTAATTTTAATTGATACTGTATGAGGAACTCTTCTGCCACATGTCATGCTTGGAGAACCAGCGGTTTAGATGGTGCGTTGTATGTCAATTAGTGAATGAAAGTTAGATTTTTATTAAGTACATTTTTGATTAAAGAAACTAAAACTGCTCTATTTAAAGAAATGCTGCTAGTAGTGGAATTTACCCAGCGGCCTGATTACAGCTCCCATGTCCTCTGTTTATAGATGTCTATGAATTTAGGACGCATAGTAGGGTACAATAGTTAGTAGAGGAGCTCGTGGCTAAGTAATAACAGCCGCACGGTTCGATCCATCAGGTTAAGCTACGCTTGCTGGGGTGATCCGTGGATGGGTGACCATCTTTACATACCAAGACTCCTCCGTGCCTCGGAAAGCACGTTAAGCCGTTGGTCTCGGCTGTCATTCGTGGATCTTTGACAGTCGTTACGGGTCGTCAGATGCCCGAAAGTCTGAGAACCAGTTTTACCAAGGGATATCGTATTACTCAGTTACTGGGTTGTGGAGGTCAGATAGGCAGTTGCTCCATGTAAAATACTGGTATTCAGCTGCATCCGGTTAGACGGGAAGCTGACCTGAACATTGTTGGGGAAAGGCTATGCAGATTGAGTAGGGTACAATAGTTACAACGTCTATCAATTAGGCATACATTTGTCCATCCCGCGCAGCTGCAATGTAAAGCCCGCTATTTCACTGTAATCTCTAAACCGAACGAATGAACGCTAGTACTTAAATTTATTAGCCCGAATACTAGTAAAACAATGACAGTGGACAAATTGTTAGCATCCTATTTCACTAGTTGACTGTTTAGACGTCAAATCTTCTGTAACAATGTTATTAACAACGCCCGTCCACGCTATAAATTAAACCAACAACAATCCACCCAGCGAACTAATCCGATGCCACAAGCGAGAAAATATTTATGTCCCTTTCCGTCACCTCATTGTTAGAAAAAGACAGATTTAACACCACTGTTTCTATTCCTATTCTTCGACTGCTCAAATGCTCACCATCCGTTTCAGTTTGAATGAAACTCGTTAATAGCACCACAAATTGACAAAACAAAGAACAGCGAGCTTAAAAACATACATAAATATTTTCCATTTCATCATAATTCGATTATCATAGGAATTGGAGTGTAATTTTTCCCAAATCTTCCTAAGCATAAATAATTATCTTTACCTCCTCTTAATGTTAGGAAAAAGCTCTTAATATTGATAGTAAAATACGGTCTTCCTGGCTAAAAAGAGGCGTGAATCTGAAAAGCATTTTCGCTTTTAGATACCAACTTCGTAATTTACGACTGGATCTAAATTGAAGTGAGGTTCGGTACCTAAACTACACTCGCCATGTAGGGTAAACGGGTAATAAATTGAAAGTTTCGTAGCACCTACTTACAAGCCCTAAAATTGGGAATCACTTAAGTGAATATGATTGTCCCGAAGACTTTTATTACCGAAGAAAACTCTTCAACAAAGCTCAAGGTTTGGATTGGTCCTTAGGTACAGCTTACATTAAAACATTTTCAATACATGATAAATGTTACCAGCTTAGTAAGATCCAATCCATCTTACTAATATCGCTCGCAATTCCTAAAATCTAACAATAGGGTTGGAACATACGTGCGGATTCATTCTGCTTCGTCATACAACTGATTCAGCAGTTCTGCGGCTCCCAAATAGTTAGCGCTACAGACTCGGATGTACAAAGTTAGATTGAACATCTATTCTATGCGTTATTGCTTCCCTTCAATATAAAACTGAGCGATAGAATAAGACAGTTCACGAAAATCAAACTCAAACTTAAAGCATTTATTTCAATTAAACCATTTGAAGGCACTTTTGTCAGTCAGAAATATGAAGCTAGTTGCCCATTCCAAAGCGTAGTAAGAACGGGCAAGAAACTCCACGGACACTCTTCTAAATGAAAAATTGCTACAAAATATTAGTTTCATGCACATTACGTGCACGTTAGAAGGATAAAACAAAGAACAATTTAAAAAAAAATAAGCCATGGCAGCTAAGAGATGACCAGTCTCAACTGACGGCGCCCGTTCACGAACATGACGCATGGATTAGCACCATTCAGCTCAACCAGTTTGAAGGGAGCTAAATGATCTAACACACGCGCCACCATCAGCGAAATATCTGAGTGAGCATGACATACTCACAGCTTCCATGGCACATTCAAGTCAATGCAAGACATATTACCCGACAGTTATTATTAATAATAACTCTTTAGTACATAGTGCTCACACCTGTGCTATACAATTATAATATAATACCAAAGAGATTTGAGTTTATACAAGGCAAAGATCGTCTTACAATCTTCAGCAGCTCCAATAGTATTTGCAAATGTTAATCAATTAGTTGCGGTTGTGGAGCAGGACCAGCATAAATAATACATGAGTCCAGTTCCGTTAATCAATAATACTTAATATAAGATTCTTCCCTTGGGCATCAATCGAAGATTCGTTCTCATAACTAGCGTCTTCTTTCCCGAGAATTTGATTAACTTTCGTCCAACCACACGTATTTATTTTTCTTCCTGTCGTTTCTACTTTGTGTTTCAATAAATAAGAATATTCTATTGGAACTTGAGGTTCTTTTTCATGTGTGTTCATAAGCTAAATATCGTAGATATTGATATTTATTCCATCGTTGCGGATTACTTATGATATATTGGCGTATTTGTTTACCTTCGAGGCGGTAACCCGGCCTGATGTGGTTATCATCTGGTATTATATGCGGATCGTTTGATGATTTATCCAGCTTTGATTTACCATTCTATAGGATCTACTGAGATAACATTTGGTATTCCAACATTTGTTTGTTCTTTTGTGTAAACAACGTTTAGACAAGTAATTTCCTTTTGATTTGTATTTTGTCAATAACAGTGATCTTATAGAAACACTTTTTAGGCTTTATAAAGAATAAAAGATGTCAAGAATGATGAAAAATGTTTTTTTTTGCATGACATTTCCTGTCAACCACAGAAACATTACTTACCGTATACCCACACGTTTTTATTTTGCATAACAAAATAACTTTTCATAATAAAAATATCTCTGGTCCTTTCAATCGATGCTAAACAAACCGTAGTGCCAAGAAACAACAAAACGCAAAATCAATATAAACTAAGCCTGTTTGTCGGCGCTCGGAATAATCTATTATCAGAAAATCCAAAGTAATCTCTATTTAAAAGAAAAATACTGAGCTTCAGTTCGAAATCATTAGCAAGTATAATTTAGAGTTAACTTTCAGTTCTGTGACCTCATGCTTACCGAGTGAGGTACTTTGACACTTTGTAAATTAAAGTGGTTTTTCACTGCAACTCGTTTCTTGCACTCAAATTGCGGGCTTAAGTATAACAGTAATATTAAGTTTCACGGCACCAAGTCCCATAAACAAAGCTATTTAATTGCAGACTTAGTTACGTGCAATTGAAAAGCGTCAGAGTTTAGATAGAGCTAACCTTCGGAATTGAATGGACCTTTGGAACGCGGAGGTACCTATTAAAGTGTGCATGATCGGGTGCAAGGTAATATCGCTTTTATGAACCGCTATGACATTGATAGTTACAATCTGTGTAAAGTTAAGTAACTAAACGTAGGAACGTAGGTCATTTGACTGTTAGGAGCGAATCACAATAATTATTCCAAGAAAAAGAGGTGTCAAAGCTTTACTGAAAGATCATTCTGATGTTTATGATGTTTTTTGTTACCTTTACATACATTTGGGTTTTTATTAATAACTCGGTACTTTGACATAGTTCCGAAATACCGAGTATCAAACTGTGTCATATAGAAGTTTAAATCTCTGAAGTAAAATTGATATTGATGTCCCCGTCAATCTCTAAAGTAATATTAAAAGAAATTTCAAAAGGTATAAAAGTTTAGTTTGCCCCAGAGAAAGGTAAAAGGGAATATAAATGTGCGGAAAGTTAAACCAATGTCAATCAGAGGCCGACCGGAGAAGGCCCGTTTGGGACATTAAATCAATAGAAAAGTTTTATAACAGGTGTAGGGCAGGTACGGTTCCTACTTTTGGGACCAAATGCGAGTTTGTTAATATAACTTTATGATGTTGTAAACATTATAAAATTACTCACGGGTACTAGTTTATAGACACATATTTATAGTCTTATCTACATCAAAAAAGTGGTGGCATTCCGGGAGTGCCGACAGAAGTGAAAACTTGAACAAAATGCCCGTGGTTTCCACCACGGCCATCTTGTTCAAGTTTTCACTTAAAATACTTGTATAGAACATTGGTTAATAAAGAGCACAATCGCGTTTACAAAAAAAAATACTTCCGAAACCAATGTTAAAATACTTGCATAGCAAACATTGATCCGTAACGTAGTATAAATAAAGAGCACAGTCGCATTTACAAAAATTAGGTGTCGTCATGGTGTCACGAAATCAATGGTATAGACCCATTTAAAAAAAATCCCAACGCGCCTAAAGAAGTTATCACTTCAAAAATATTTTTATTAGTGAAAACTTCTTTAGGCGTGTGAGCAATTTTTGGTAGGGACAAATCTTACGGGTTCGTATCACCGACATGCTAATGTTAACAGTACATCTGTAGCTATGAGTATGACGTTATATTGTGTGCCGATCTGCTCGAAGTACCGATAGATATGAAAATCAGACGAATGTTAGCAATTTTAATTTACAAATTATGATTATTGATACTACTTGAAAATTCAAAAAAGCACTTTTATTTCATATTTCAAAGTTATCACTTCTGTTGGAAATCCCTTTGACTGCCTATGTTTTTAAGATCACTCGTTCTTAGAAACTGCCAGCTTGGGTTTTTTTTAATTTAAAAATGAGGTCAAAAAGAAGGGCAGCAGTGTCTTCCTGTCTGCTTAGGTCCCTAATCATCTTTAATCTCAATTCGAAATTTTTCTTGTTTCAAATATAATAAATTTATCGTTTGGTTCGAGTTGTTTCATTTAATCTAATTTCGGTCTTTAAGAAAATTAAAACCAACGTCAAAGAATTCATTATCGGACGAAACCTTTTGGTAATCTTCTCAATTTGACCCCGACCTTTTCTGATATTTGATAATATTATTAAATATGGAATTTCATTAGCGAGTTATTAAAATTCCTAATTTATGAAAAATATTGATATATTTTTCAACACATTTCTCAAAAAATGCATTTACGAAGCCTTTCGAATTTGTTCGAAAGTAAAAAATTACGAACCATACAACGGAGTATGCGGTAAAATAATTACTCTAACCTAAGTACATGTTTTACGGCATACTCCATTTGTATAGCACCATAAAAAATATATAAGAATTGAATCAAGCAGTTTCACATTATATACGAGAATAATTAAGCTGAATGATCGAACCTACTTTTTTCTTTTTTTTGGGTAGAAATTTATCGGCGTGTTAGACTCTTACTGACTAAAACTCACCCGTGTTGCTTCAGTTGCCATGTTGCCAGGGGCCACGGTATCCCTTTCGGACTTTCCCGCAACCCCGGCAGGCACCGGCCCTAGCGGATCCCGTCAGTTCTGCTGAGAACTGATGGGGAACTGCGTGGAACACAACGCGAAATTTGCCTCTCCCTCACGCGATCCGCATCTTCTTTCGCGAAAATTACTACTTCGCAGAAAGAGGTGACGGCCTCCCATGCCCTCTGGCTCCATATCATGGCCTGGACCAGGGCCGGACGCGAGAGATCACTGCCGCCGATCGTCTTCACGAGGACACAGCGATGCTCCGCTCAAGCCGGGCAGACCTCTACCGTATGATCCACCGTGTCCTACGGGTGATCCACACAATGGTGATACCCAGGCATTTCCTCCCGCCTTATCCTGAACAGGAACCTCCCGAAACAACTTATCCGGTGAGGAGCTGCGTCAGGTGGAAGGTGAAGACGCCGTGGCGCCTCTCTAGCCTCTCC
This sequence comes from Omphaloscelis lunosa, assembly GCA_916610215.1. Taxonomy (NCBI): domain Eukaryota; kingdom Metazoa; phylum Arthropoda; class Insecta; order Lepidoptera; family Noctuidae; genus Omphaloscelis; species Omphaloscelis lunosa. The sequence goes on from OU744255.1 coordinate 9,932,465, forward strand.
TCAAAGAGGGAACTTACTTGGAAGCGCTTTTGCTCAATACGTTTGTCTCACTTTAATACTAAAGAGGAAATGAGCTAATTTTCACCACGCGAATGTGGCGCTATTTACAAATTCACTCCATTTTCATATTAGAAACGTCAAAAATAGTTGCGACTTTCCGACTGATATTTACTAACAAAATAATAATATGAGTTCAAACGAGTAATCCGATATTATTTAGGAATCTACTCCACCTGATATCTTGAATGAGACGCAAATTGCAGAAAATGGTCTCTTGCCACATGAGTAAAGAAACGGAACTGGTCGCCAAAATCGCGACAGCGCTATTTAATGATTTACAATAATTTTATATATCATGGAAGAGTCGAAGAAATACTCAATCATTTTCTGAAAATGTTCTGATGGCTTATTTCTCACTGTTTTCTCGCAAATGTGTGGAAAAACGTTGTATGACACACGTGCGGAAATTGGTATTTACAAAGTCGTGACTATGGTAAGCCCTCTACTTCGTCTCGGGCTTACATTCGTGTACTCGTTTGTAAAGACCAACTTACGACACTATCATAAATAACTATTTCCGTTCCGCCGTACTTTAATTTATAATACATTGTGTAGTAGTTATAAATTAAATCACTTGGTTTTAGTAGTAATACTGTGTACATTATACAATGCGAGTTAATTGTCACTACTTCTTCCGGCTTCGAGCAAGTATATAACTAATTAGTGACAACGGTAATCAGATTTAGGGACGGTACATTGCCCAGAGACACCTAGTTCCGTGAAAATTACTTAAGCATGCAAACTGCATAATTAATGAGGATGTCAATTAATTTCAGATACGCACAGGCCCATAATCCATCCATGCGAACGTTTTGTTCGGATGGATGGATTGAATAAGTGCACCGTGTGTCTATGTACCATCTTTTAGCACGCTGGGTGTCCAGTGTCCCGTCTAAGCAGGGGCCCATTTAATAAAACCAACGGGGCGACAATCTAACAATTTTACAAGTCTCTTTCATACATTTTCTGATTTAGTAAACAGCACCTGTCGAAAAAATTTGCAAATTTTGGCATTTTGTGACAAATATGTCGCATTGTCAGTTGGGTATTAATTACGGCATCCGTCACCCAGATGTTACTAAAACAAATGGAAAATTTTGCTTTACTGGGTATTTCTGAAATTCAAAATATGACAAAACGTGGTTTACAACCAAACATTTAAGGACAAGGTGACATTTACCAAACGCTTGAGATTAATGTGGTGTATGCATTACTCCCCGAACCCTTCATCGGGGAGAGCGATGAGTCCCAGAAGTAGGAAGTTTAACAGATTGATGAGAGGAATGTTTTTACACGTTTATTTACAGCCATAAAAGAAAACCGTATCTAAATTGGTCAAACCGTTTTAGAAATAAATAGGCACGTTTTTGGCATACATAACCTAAATGCATTCTCCTTCTCCGTTCCGTCGTGGGTTAAAATAGTTTTTCGCAATGACAAGTATACAAAACAAAATGCTCTATAATACTAACTAACCAAGCAAGAAAAAAATCAACGAATGTCAGAAAGCTTTGGCCAATTCCCGTAATTAAAAACGTTCAAAATGTCGTCTAAAACGTATGAAAATTGGCACGTTTATGTCAGAATCACTTAATAACTACAAGAGTTCTTGTTAAACTGCAACAACACCTACGTAGACTTTACATCAGTATTAGATTCGTGTTCAAAAGACGTGAATTTCTAATAGACGTAAACAGACGTGTTAGCCGACGTTCGCACGGACGTAATAAATACGCGGCGTTTTTTTTCGTCCACTGTATTTTCAACGCTCTGCTCAGCGCCGAGAGTTGAAAATCCAACAGTGTGGTTTTTCAACGCGCTGGGACTCATTCTCGTCCCAGCGCGTTGGATTCTCTACGCTTAGCTTAACTCCAGTGAAATCCAGAACTTGAAATCCAGTGAGCGATAGAATTCCGCCGCGATTTTATTACGTCCGTGCGAACGTCGGCTTACAGTTTATGGCCTGTTCCAAAAGTATTTGATGACAAAGTAAACAAATGGATCGAAAAACGTACCTGTGGATACCAATTTGAAGTACCATTTACAAAGTGAGTGCTTTGATTTGATTATTAGACTACTTTCTAATTTTAAATTACCATCTTAAAGACGGTTTCATTTGATAATTGAGATTAAATTACCATCTTAAAGACGGTTTCATTTGACAATTGAGGTTAAATTACCATCTTAAAGACGGTTTCTTTTGACAATTGAGGTTAATTTTAAAAGCTCCGAAAATGAGTATACTCAAAATATTAAATTTACTGCTGTATATACTAATTTTCCGACAACTTGTATGCGAATACAAATAAAGAAACGACCGAAAAAAATACTAAAAATTCCGAAAAATCACTACAGCATTTGCTGACGTAATATTTTTCCACCAGCTTAAATTGCGTTTTACCGACAATTGAAAAAAATGCCACTATTTGTGCAATTAAATAAGCTATTAATAGTTGAGCAAATAATAAATAAAGTTATCAAAATTAGTTAAATGACGAAAAAATATGAGTAACAGATAAATGTCAGATAAAATCAATTAATGTCAAAAGCACACAGCAAAATAAAAAATAGTTAAATAGGACAGTGAATTAAATTAAGTAAATGAAGTCATGTCGGAAGCAAAAACTTAACCTTTTACAAACTGTGGTGCTTGTTAAAATATTGTGACATTATAAAAATACTTTTTTAACTGATTCCATAGAAAAGATTCGTGAGTGATTCGTGTTTTCTAAGAATTGAAAGAATGAATAGGATGAGAACCAGCGAAGCAAAAAGAAAGTGTTAAGAAAATCTTTTTTTTTACTGTATTTAGATATTCATCACTGTGAAGTTATTGACTAGACTACCTGCGGTTGAAGACACCGAAAAAAATACTCACCAAATTAATTAAATTTTTGATTGATCATGTTTAGATATCGATACCCATCACATCTCAGAGTTTTGCTAGCAAATTTAATTTAACCCTGTATAAAGTAGAGACCTTTTAAATACAGATGAATGTGTTACTTATTTTAGCGAGTGATTGAGTGATTGCGTAAGAATTTGAGGAGCCTGTAGCTAAGTAATAACAGCCGCACGGATTAATTCATCAGGTTAAGCTACGCTTGCGGGGATTGGTCTGTGGATGGGTGACTTTACATACCGAGACTCCTCCGTGCTTCGGAAAGCACGTTAAGCCGTAGGTCCCGGCTGTCATTCGTGAATCTTTGACAGTCGTTACGGGTCGTCAGAAGCCCGAAAGTCTGACAACCAGTCTTACCAAGGGGTATCGTATTACCCAGTTACTCGGTTGTAGAGGTCTGATAGGCAGTCGCTCTATATAAAATACTGGTATTCAGATGTATCCGGTTTGACCCGGTTAGATCCCAACATAGTTGGGAAAGGCTAGACAGATTGATTGATTGCGTAAGAATTTAACTTGGACAGGGTTTGTTTACACTTCCATCAGAAAATTTTGGAACAGACTACAGGCACCTCAAGACACGTTTTGCGGCATTTGATTTTCAGTTAGTCTAATAAGATCTCATTTGCAATGCCTTAAAACGTCATGGTACGTTTATGCCAGAATCACATTACATACAACAATACCAATGTAGGTACCTACTCGAAATTCGTACATCTTATATTAATGTTCAAACCACGTGAAGTTGTAACAGACGTAGACAGACTAGTTTCATTTAAGTTATGTCAAGCCACGTGTAGCGGTATTCGACTTTCAGTAAGTTCAATAAGATCTAACACCTACATACTAAACTAAAACATTCAACTTCTGAACATTAATTCTGTAGAAGTTTTCGATTACTTATTTCACGCTTTACTAGAATTGACTTGAAGTCAACTCCAAAATACTTAGCTGCAAAAAGTAGTTACCTATAGGTTGAATATGAGTAGTTGACTTTTAAAGTAAAAAGGAGGATCCTATTTATAGGACGACATAATTGTGTTGTGAATTTTTAAGAGCAGCTTGGAGTTTGGATTTGTGCTCGGTTGATGGCAATAGGCTCGCCCCCTATTACATGGGACTTAAATATAACTGGCGAAATGTGGATGTACTATAGGTAAACAGAGAATGCTCATTTAATAGTATAGTTCATACTAATCCATGTATAGTACCTACTTATTCCATGCTGCCATTATAGTAGGTACTTACTAATTCCAAGCTGCAATGTCATTATTCTAATGTCATTATTCTCATGTCATTATTAATTATCTTGTTCTAAACTTTGAGCGACCGAGCTCTGCTCGGGTGAAAATACGGAGAAAATGAATTTTCCCAGATATGAGACCTAGCTAGATCGATTTTTCGCCCCCGTAAACCCTTATATTGAAATCGTTAGAGCTGATTTCGAGAACGTGAGTACAAATATATATAATAATATTTATTGAGATATTGCTCGTTTTATAGTAAAGGATATTCAACTCTGCCTTACCCTTCCAGGAGAACAGGCGTCATGTTACGTTATATGTTACGATCCTGTTTATCATACTTAGATAATATAATAAATATCAATCTAAATAGGTGTGTGGGTGTTTCTACGTCACTACACCAGTATCAGGTTTATAGGGTTGCCAATCTTACGTAACAACAGTAGTTATAAATAGACACAAACATAGTACCCAGCATAAAGCCCATCGCAGACCTAACCATAATATATATTATAGCAAGACATATTACGATATATCTTCTAAAGTAATCTTCGAGCGACCTCAGACGGAGCATTAATAAAAAAAAATCACGTCACCAAAAACTACGCCAAAAAAAGGTATATTAATATATTGTAGCTACATCTGTGACGGGCAAAATTCAGAATTAACATATTTTGTGTTATCTCTTTTTAACTAAAAACTCACCAAATTAATTTAATTTTACTACAATTGCTTGCAATTACGTCAATGTTGATGATTATGGATCAATTATCTCATACACTAGTCCGACCATCCAATGACTATTAACGTTAATGACGCCGTTAGCCATCAATTCATCAATTACAAATTAATAATTAATTGTTCATGATTTGCGACATCATTACAAAATAATGTTGTGGATATATTTAGCAACCTGTTCCGCTTAGCTATTTTTAAAAAAGTCTTAAAAATACCCTGAAAGAGTCGTGAAACGTGAAGAGAAGTGGAACGTTTCCTTGGTGTGGCAACACGCCGTGTTCGAGTTCGCGACAAGTCAACCGTCATCCTTAGGATGCCTCGTTGAGAGGCGAAACGTGTCGATTTCTTTCAGGGTCTTTTCAAGACTCTTTAAAAATAGCTAAGCGAAACAGGTAACTAAATATATCCACATCATCATTTTATAATGGATTTCCGCAAGGTCACGCCTGAATCAATTAACTATCGACATTATTACATTCAAACAGGCTTTTGAAAAATACATGTATGTTCTTTAACTGATAACGTAATATTATTTGGGTATTCAATGATTCGAACCAAAATAATTGAAAACCATTCTGTAGTCGGCTACAGAATGGTTTTCAATACTTTTGGTGCGGTTGGCCGCAGGCGGCAGCAGCAGGTGATGTAGCACCGCGATACGACTGATTTCTATGCATTTCTATGAAACCGACGTGTCGCTAGCTATATACGGAATGTACTTCTTAAAAATACATAGAAACGATTCGTGTTGCGGCGACACGTTGACTGCTGCTGCCGCCTGCGGTCGGCTACGGAATGGTACGGTTGCGGTTTTGTCCGAAAGGGTTACCGTGGCCCCTGGCAATACAGGCAACTGAAGGAACACGGGTGGGTAGTCAGTAAGAGTCTGACATGCCCTCCCGCTCCGCTGAGAGCGGGAGAAGTTATTTGATAATTTACCATCCAAAAAAAAGGCGCGGGACATACACAAATGGCGAGTGGCGCGGGCGTTGCGCCGCTCGTTTCATATTTCATACATAATGTCTAGGAACGCCGTGGCGTGGAACATACACACAAGAAGCGTAGCGCTGGCGAGCTGACGACGGCGACGGTGCGGCGTGGGTGTGTGTGTTCCGCGCCACGTCGTTCCTATACATTTTGTATGAAATATAAAACGGTCGGCGCAACGCCCGCGCCACTCCGACGTCACGCCTGCACCCCTCGCCACTTGTCTATGTCCCGCGCCTTACCGATCATGTGTTGTTATTACCATCTTATGATTCAACTATTCTTTTTACAAATTAATTTTAAAACAAATTGTACTTACTTTAAAATGCTTTCCGAAAAACAATTGAAAGCCGAACAAAACTCGACAAACGTTGACGTTCCCCAATTAGTCTTCAATTTAGCATAAAACAACCACCTTTACAAACTGTAACTCCAATAGCTTTCGACCTCGTCGTATCCTTTGTATCACAATGATAAATGCAAATCGATTCGTAAGCGATGAATCATTCGGAAATTGGGCGCTTATTTGTGATGAATAAAAGGGCCGTGATAAATGATTGGGTTTAATAAATATTGTAGTGTTTTCATCTTCCCTTTGTCCGGAAACCGTCGTTGTACCGGTATTATTTTAGTCTAATATTGGTTAACAGAAGGACGGAAGAATCGTTTACTTTTTAAGGCTGACGCACATTTGGGCGGGACGCAATGCGCTTTTTCAGGGAGTGCAGAGCAGTGGTAACGGCCGAAACTTACGAGTCGCAGATCATAGATTCGAAACCTGACAGGCGCTTTACTTTATACAAATTATCACCACTGCTCTCAAAACAGTGAAGGAAAACATCGTGAGAAAACCGATAAGTCCTAGAACCAAAAATTCGAAGATATGTGTCATCTACCAACCCGCACTGGGTCCGCGTGGTGGATTATGGCCCGCTCCCTCTCACAGAGAAGAGGCCTGTGTCCCAGTAGTGGGACAAGCTGATTATTCAACGCGCTTTTTTCTGTATTGAAATGCGATGTGCTGCGGCCCGATGCGGCTGTAATATGCGCTTGCGTTTAGATGACATTTTGCATTGGAAAAATGTTTTTTCTTACATTAGGTGAAATTCAAAGTCAAAGATGTACTTTTTATAAAACTAAGCCTGATTTTATGCTGTAATGTCTCCAATTTAGAACTAGGATCCTTTATGGTATGGTTACAGACCCTATCACCATATATATTAGCTTAATTGGGCTTTACTAAGTTTAATAAATGAAATCTTTTACTACAACAAACATAACATAACGCCTTGTTTCCTCGAAGGGTAGGGGAGAGGTGTACCTATAATACACCAAAATTTCGCCACTTACGTTTAAGTCCCATGTAATAGGGGGCGAGCCTATTGCCATCAACCGGGCACAAATCCTTGCTCCGGACTTTTACTAATATTATTGAAAATTCAAAATAAATAACCAATAAAAAATTAAAAATTAGGCACTTACGACTCCGGGGTCGCGGAGAAGTCCGAAAGGGAGATCGTGGCCCCCGGCAACATGGCAACTGAAGGAACACGGGTGGGTTTTAGGCAGTAAGAGTCTGACACGCCCTCCCACTCCACCCAGAGCGGGAGAAGTTATTTGATAATTTCCCAACCAAAAAAATAAATAAAGACACTTACGACTATTTCCTGTGTGAGTCCCAATAAATACGTTTTCTTTCTTTCTTTCTTTTTTCTTTCTTTCTTTTTTTCTTTCTTTCTTTTTTCTTTCTTTATTAATATAAGGGCCGTGATAAATGGGTGGGTTTAATGATTATTGTAGAGCTTAGGTACGTGTACCTTTTGTCTGGGAAACCGTCGCTGTACCGTTATTTGTTTAGCCTGTTGGTTATTTACATCTTCCTCAGTTTACTTGATTGATTATAAACCTGATCGTATTTTCGCTATCCTAAGAAAACTTAATTTAGAAAATAATAATAGCTGCTAGCGATTTGAGCACTTTTCCAGTTGACAGCGATGCGGACGGAATTTTGAATGCCTTATGAGTCTTTCTCCTCCTTTTTAGGGTTCCGTACCCGAAGAGTGCCAAACGAAACCCTATTACTAAGGCAGCTTCCGCTATCCGTCCGTCTGTCTGTCAGTGGACTGTATCTCATTTATATACTTGTACATATCATTATTATTATTTTTGTGTCTTAAAATATCTCGGGACCCTGGAGTCCCGGACCTTTGGGAGGCGTACGAGGGGCTAAAGCCAACTCGCAGAGGGCCGTTAGAAATTTTTAATGAAATGAGGCACGAATCGACGATTATCCCTGTTCGCACTATGAAAATGCACCCAAGGACAACCTCCGGTTGTGGTAGTACTATTGCAGGATATGGAAACAAAGCTATTGGACTATGGATTTGGGTGGCTTAAGTTGACTGGTAACCTGAAACTATGGAAGGACTATAGCCACTGCCTGATCAATGTGTACAATGATAAAATGGCAGGGGGTGACTTGCACACTCAATAATGGGCCCCCGAATATTATCGCTAGCACATAGTGACGTAGCGACAAGGGGAAAACATGTCCTGAGGTGTTTGAGGAGTGGAGAGGTATTCCACAGCTTTCAAAGAATGCCAGAGCCCGGACGATGGTCAAGATCCCTACGAGCACTTACTGGAATACTTCCTTCCTCCGAGCACCTTTGCTCTTGCGAATCTCCACTCAAGCCGGCCAATTAAGGCAAGAATGAGGTGGAAGCTCCGTTCCTTGTCAGTGTTCACTCCAGCCGGCCAATAAAGGCAAGCCAGAGGTGAAGAACAAGACTTCTCGCGGAAGATAGGGTCCGTGGGGTCGCTACTGCCCAACAGTTCGCCACATGCTGCCCTGCGGATATTTGTACCTCTCTTGGTCTGGCTCTTGGTTTTCTCAATAGCAGCGCGGAGTCTGGATTTGTGCCCGGTTGGCTCCCACTTTGCTAGCTTTGTAATAAGCTCCACGTATTACATAGGACTTAAACATAACTGGCAAAATGTGGGCGTACTATAGATCATAAAAGAGGCATGTAAATGCTTTACTGAATGTAATCTAGGTACAGTATATTAGTTCACTAAAGGCGTTCCGATTTACCCGCAACTTTTGTTTTTTTTATAATAAAAAATTCACAAAATTTTTTTTAATTGATACGTAAAAGAAACACTCTGTAAATGCGCACTTGTCTTTCAACGTGGAAAGACAAGTGCGATAATTTCGCGTGTATAGAGTGTTCCTTTTACGTACCTATCAATTTAATATCTTTTATCTACAACCATGCTATAAAACCTCTATAAAAGTTTCTGAAACAGTTAGCTTATTGCCAACATTAAAATAGCCAGTGTCATAGTAACCATAATATCATCCACATGAGTGTTATAATGTTGTACTAAATTTCATTATGCAACTCGAATTTAAAAAAAAATACTTTGTCATGTATGCAACTCCTTGTTTCCATCAACTTTTGTAATCTAACATTGAAGCGGAACAGCAGAACCGCTGCAGTGTATGCGCGGGGATGTGTTGCTGCAAGCGACACTCATACGTGCAGTTACACTGAATAACATGGAATTTTATTTATATATTCATGGATTCAACCATAGGTGCAGATAAAATCTTGTATGCAACTGTTTATAATTAGGTATTAAAACACTCATGTGAACCCACATTCGTGTTTTAATACCATTTATTATACTACAGTTGCATAAATAACTATTGTGGGTCAAAATTCAAAATTCTAAACTCATTTGTTCAAAATAGGCTGAAAATCAGCACTTTTCGAACGTCAAAATTACATAAGATAGTCCCCTAAAAACGCCCACCCTTCACCACTTCCTAGTGCTTTAGCTGGGAAGAAGAAGTGACGCAACAAACTCCCCAGCGGCACAGCTGTCTGTTCCATTACAAAAATTTATAAAATTGATTCTATGCAAAATTATTTACATTACGCATCACAAAACATTATTTTAATTATAAATTATTAGCCATATGTCAGCTAGCACCAATATACCAAACAGAAATATCGAGAACTATACTCAAGCAGAGCTTTATCGCTGAGCGATAACGTCGCCCTGTAACATCAGCAAAATAACTAAACACTTTTTAATTCTTACATTACTGTTATTACTACTTACTTATTTTAAAACAAAAAATGCCAACTTGTACATTGCCCTAGCTTGTTCCGACAAAGGAAAAGCCAGGACAGCGTTACAGACTCCAATGTCGTACTTGTTTGTTGGACCAAGTAAATTAAATCGCAAAGCCTCATTCCGTACACACTCTATCAAAACATGTTGCACATCTTCGACTACTCCACATTCTTCACAGTTGGGTGACGTATTCTTTTTCATCAGAAAACAAAACTTTCTTAATGGAATGTGACCAAAACGAAGTCTCAATGCCATAATTAAATCAGTTCTGCTAAGTACATTTTGAACGAGCCAATTGTACACTGGAATCTGTATCACTGGTTAAAGTATTCACTCCACATATTCTGTACACCGCTGGTAAACAGAACTTAATATAAGCCTCCAGGCATAAAGGGTGTACCCGCTTAGATACAGTACAGCTATATAAAGTTATAAATGGAAGTTAAAATATTAAATGATAAACTAGGACCATTGAGATTAAAGAAATAAACAGTTAATGACTAGTAACAATAACTAGTATTATTTCGTTTATTTATTTTCTTTCATATATCTTTTTTTTTTTAAATATTTTATACTAACAATAACTAGTATTATTATTATTTTATTATATTAATTTTTTTGCATGTATGGACGTTATACTATTGCGGGTTAATGGGAACGCCTTTCGTTAATTAACATATTGTACCTACATTAAAAATATATAATACTGTACCTATATAAAATTCTTAGGGTAAAATAAAATCAAATGAATATACCCAAAATAAATCATGCTGTTGAACTACCAACGAAAACACAAAATATGCATAAAACACAATTTATTGCCTAAAGAAAAATAAATAACATCTATCTTAACAAGAAGAAAGCTTCCGGCATCACGGGGAAGCTTAAAAGGTTGTCTGAATTTTAAGCCTCTTAAAAGCGGAAAATATCTTGAAAATTTTGAGATAACAGAGGTCACCGTTTGTTGATTAATTAATGAAAATACTTTGCCTTTTTGTCTTCAAAGCTTTTCGGTATAACATGCAATAAATTTTCATGAAAATTCCGATGTTATAAAATTGTCAGATCCAAAGATTTACAAACGTGGTGTGGGTTCAGTAAACACTTTTTAATAAGCAATATAAGTATAGGTCAATCTCTTCTGGGTATCGTCATCATCATTTTGACCGAAAGACGTTCACTCCTGGACATAGGCAGACCCCAAGCGTCGCTACATCGACCGGTGTGCTTCTCTTTTACAGCGGATTCTTGCAACCTTCACAAGAAGAGGTCCACAGTCTTCTAGGTATATTGCAACATAACCAATATACCAATTTAATTAGTAAGTTGTTTATTGTAGAAAAATAAGTTACAGAAAACTAAAATAAAATAAATCGACTACGAATAAATGGAAGAACTAACTAGAGAACTTCATACTACAGTAACTTAATAGTGAATCATATATTATCTATTTTGTCCACATCTGTTGGCTTATGGAGTCTAGGTGTATTGACAAAGTCACTTGAAAGGCAAACTTAACGTCATTCCTAGTTTGTTTAAAAAAAAATTGGTGGCACTACGGGAGTGCCGACAGAAGTGAAAACTTGAACAACATCGCCTTGGTGGAAGAAAAATACTTATATAGAATATTGGTAAATAAAGTGCACAATCTTAATCAATAAAACCTTTAAAGTAAAAATAGTTGCATAGAACATTGATCCGTAACGTAATATAAATAAAGAGCAAAATCGCGTTTACAAAACCTTTAAAGTAAAAATACTTATATGGAACATTGATCCGTAACATAATATTAATAAAAAGCACAATCACGTTTGCCAAAATGAGGTGTCGTCATGGTGTCGCGAAATCAATGGTTTAGTCCCATCTCAAAAATGTTGAACGCGCCTAAAGAAGTTTTCTCTTCAGAAATCTACCCCTATGTAGTCCGATGCACTCTAAGACTTAAAAAATATACCTAACTTTGAAATTGAAAACCATTTACTGGAAAGTTCTAGAAGGCATAATAGTCCGTATCATGTTTCTTTCCGTGCCTGATACGTTCAAAGCATGGTAAAGTACTGTGTAGTGAGCAGAAAGCTGTAAATGAAACAGCTTGCTCGCCGAAGCACATTCATTTGTTTCTTGGCTTATTTCGTAATTGATTTTCCACCAGACTTCGCTTCAATCTAAAATTCTAAACGTAATACGGATGAGGCCATACAAATTAGTTTTTGAACAAAACCGTTCTTTCTTACTACGAAATATAATAGATAATACCGAATTTTAATAAGAAATCTTGTAAGTTTAGCTCTGTTACCTACTGTAAGTTCAAAGTAAATTAATATCCCTCTCTACAGATAAGCTCAAGTGAAAGTGGAAATTCGATAATATTCGTGTGTCTAATTATAGCACCATAGCTTTTCGCCGCGGCTAGGCTAACTTTAGGCCCGCATGTAGGTCAGAAATTATCCCACGGGATAAAAATATCGTGTGTCTTATCACAGGTCATGGTCTACCTATGTGCCAAATTTCATCTAAATCCACTAAGCAGTTTTTAACAAACGAACATACAAAAAAACAAACAAACTCACGCATTTATAATATTAGTTACGATTACTACAAGAGCTCGTGGCTAAGTAATAACAGCTACACGGGTCCATGCATCAGGTTAAGCTACGCTTGCCGGGGTTTGTCCGTAGATGGGTGACCATCTTTACATACCGAGACTCCTTCGTGCCTCGGAAAGCACGTCAAGCCATTGGTCCCAGCTGTCATTCGTGGATTTTTTGATAGTCGTTACGGGTCGTTAGAAGACCGAAAGTCTGACAACCAGTCTTACCAAGGGGTATCGTATTATCGATATCGTATTATAGTCGTCGTATCTTATACCCAGTTACTGGGTTGTGGAGGTCAGATAGGCAACATAGTTGGGAAAAGGCCGGTCAGATTGAGTAACGATTACAAGCAACCCACCCCGGTCTCGGACGGGTGCAATTTACATGTCACGTGAAGACGGTATTCTGTACACGACATGTTCTGAGCAGTTCCCAAACAAAAAGTACTAGGCTTGCATGAAATCAAGATAGTATTTCATTAGTATTATTGAGAACTTATTTTTATATATATTTACGTAAATAATATATAGCCTTTGTCCATGTGGAATAATGTAACTTTCAAATGGTGAAATAATTATTCAAATAGGAGCTGTGGTTCCGGAAATTACCCTCCACATATAAAAAAAATTATATAATTTATTTATTTAATTTTATTTAACGAAGAAAGGAACGGAAAAAAGGTACAAATGTGATGCTTATTTCTAAAGAAATCTCTTCCAGCATACCAGCGATATGAAAGTAGTTAAAGAGATGTAGACAACGTGTGTTGAAGTAGTTAGAGGAAACAGAATACATAAAATAAAAAACTAAACTATTCACTAATTTATAGAGCGGCTCCGCTGCTGGCCTCGACGGCCTGAGTCCTCAGCACCTAAAGGATCTTATCTGTTCAGGCGCCGGGGAAGCTGGTGAGTTGCTCTTGAAGGAGCTTACGGCTCTGATTAACCTTATGCTCTCCGGCAAGGTGAACGAGGCCGTCATCGACCTTCTATACGGGGCCAATTTATGCGCCCTGCGCAAGAGGGATGGCGGCATTCGTCCTATTGCCGTGGGAACCACATACCGTCGTATGGCAGCAAAGATTTGTTGTAAATTTTATGGTGAGGCGGTTTCGAAAAAATTTCAGCCCCTGCAGCTAGGTTACGGCTCCAAAGGGGGCTGTGAGGCTGCCGTACACGCCTTGTCGACCTACCTAAATTCTGGCAAAGGAGAGGTCATCCTGAAGGTTGACATAAAGAATGCCTTCAATTCAGTGAATAGGGACACCTTGCTGGCAGAAACTAAAAAAGAAATACCCCAAATCTATAGTTTCCTTTGGCAATGTTACAGACACCCATCTAAATTACTGTTTCGGGACAACCTTCTGGAATCTGCTGTTGGTTGTCAACAAGGTGACCCCCTCGGGCCAGTGATTTTTAGTTTAGCCATTCATCCAATTATTCGACAGCTAAATTCCAAATTTAACGTTTGGTACCTCGACGATGGAACCCTGGGAGGCGATGTAGAAACTGTTCTAAATGACCTTCATTTCCTAAAAAATGAACTACATTCCATTGGCCTTGAACTCAACCTTTCGAAGTGTGAACTATACTTAGCGGACAGTACTGACAGACATGATACACTTTCCAAATTCAACACAATAGCCCCAGAAATCAAAATTATTGAAAAAAGCTCTCTTCGTCTCCTCGGGTCACCTATCTTTGAGGACTCCTTCCCCGGTTTTATTGAGGAAAAAATTCAAAATTTCAATGACGTTTCGGAAAGATTGTTCCAAATTAACATGCATTCGGCCATAACCTTAATCCGTTACTGCTGTTTCGGTCCTAAATTGACATATTTCCTCCGCGCCTCCCATTTATGGAAACACACTCATCTTTTAGACAAAATGGACCAAATTATCCGGCATACATTAACCTCGATCTTAAATGTGGCCTTGGACGACCGAGCTTGGGCACAAGCTACTCTTCCTATCCGTATGGGAGGCCTCGGCGTCCGCAAAATTTCTAGTATTAGTTTACCGGCTTTCATATCCTCGGTTCACGGTACTGAGAAATTAATCAGGAAAATCCTAGCTTCCACACTGATTAATTTTGATGTGCCGTGCCTCACCGAGGGCATGGATGCCTGGAGACTCGCTTGCCCGAATTCAGATCCGCCCGACAATCCATTTTCCCAAAGACGGTGGGATGAGCCGCTCTGCAGAGTAGTACAGAACAATTTACTTGAGACGTCTGTTACTACTGCGGAGCGTGCGCGCCTGTTGGCTGTGGGTAAGTGGGAGTCGGGCCTGTGGCTTCATGCACTACCGTCGTCGAACTTAGGCACTTTGTTCGACGACACTACCTTCCGCATTGCTGCTTCCCTGCGTCTAGGAGCTCCTTGTTGTTCTCCTCATCGCTGTCACTGTGGTGAAGTTGTCAACAGCCTCGGACACCACGGCCTGTCCTGCAGCCAAAGTGCGGGTCGCTTAGCGCGGCATGCAAACATTAATGACATCATCCGACGAGCTCTTGTCACCGTCGGCGTTCCAGCTGTATTAGAACCCAACGGTTTGGCACGCGACGATGGCAAGAGACCGGACGGCATGTCTTTATTTCCATGGAAGGTGGGTAGGCCTTTAGTGTGGGACGCAACGTGTGTCGATACTCTAGCGCCATCCCATCTTCCTGGCTCGGCGTGCTGTGCTGGCGCTGCCGCTGCGGCTGCGGAAAACTTATAGGTCACTATATTTTCGAGCCGTTTGGGGTTGAAACCCTAGGGCCGTGGGGTCCGAGTGCTCACGGTCTGTTCAATGAAATCTCCAAACGACTGGTTGACACTTCCCGTGACCCAAGGGCTGGTTTTTACCTTGGCCAGCGGCTAAGCATTGCCATACAACGTGGCAATGCGGCCAGTCTCTTGGGTACATTACCAGTCGACAGCGACGCGGAGGAATTTTTCGACGCCATATTTTAGTTTAATTTTAGTTTAGTTTTAGTCTAATAGTTTTAGTTAGGTTAGGATATTATATTTTTTTAGTTTTATCATACTCTTGTACTTATTAATAAAATATGCCTTCTTGTTTTTGAAAAGGGAATTCAGATTTCACTAATTTAAATATAAATATATATGTCGGATCCGGTCATTAGTACGGACACGAAACGAATCACAAGCGCGCTACTGGCGACGTGACGTGATCTACCCACACCTAAAGC
This sequence comes from Omphaloscelis lunosa, assembly GCA_916610215.1. Classification (NCBI taxonomy): domain Eukaryota; kingdom Metazoa; phylum Arthropoda; class Insecta; order Lepidoptera; family Noctuidae; genus Omphaloscelis; species Omphaloscelis lunosa. The sequence continues at coordinate 9,948,330 of OU744255.1, forward strand.
GCGCTTCTACAGAGTCGTGATGTTTTAAGCCCACATCAAGGAGGGATTCAGTCTCTGATCGCATCGGAGTTAGGACTTCGCGGAACTGTACTCAATTCGTTGTGCTCAGTTATTTAATCCAATAACTGAGCACAACGAATTGAGTACAGTTTGTGATTTTAATAAACACCATGTATCGCACCCAGTATGTGTATTGCTTGTGTGATTAATTTGATAGTAAATTATTATGTGATCTGAACTGCATACGGTTTTTCTATTGCGCATTAACCAACACTACCCACAGTACGCCCACGGTAGTTAAAATATCGCTGATAATAACGAGGGAGTCACATACCTAAAATACATACTTCTAAAATACATATCACTAAAATAGATATACATACTTAATTATAATGTAATATAAAATAATAAATACATAATATGCAAGCATGACGATGTGGATATATACCTTTATATTAGTATAGATAGTGTTATTGGGTTTTCTATCAGAAATTTCTCAGTAGCAGCCCGGAGTCTGGATTTGTGCCCGGTTGATGGCAATAGACGCGCCCCCTATTACATGGATCTTAAAAAACATAACTGGCGAAATGTGGGTGAACCTACTACAGGGACACCTCTGCCCAACCCTTCGGGGAAACAAGGCGTGATGTTATGTTATGTTTATTAGTATAGATTAGTAGGATATATTCCTTCTATCTTCTTGGCATGAGCTACACAATAGATTAGGTAGTCTGCGAGCTATAGCAACAACCCAAGGTGAGCCAAGTGATGGTCTACATAACATCACTCGTCTACGGTTTCTATAAATGCACCCAAAATCATCTTATTAAAATCTTAACAATGCCTACTTTTTTTTTGTATATCAAAGCTAAGAAGTTTGTTAGTTTGCATGTTTGTTACTCAATAACACCTTAACGGCTGAGCGGATTTAGGTAAAATTTGACTCACAGGCAACGGTGAAGGCAGACATCATGAGGGAACCTGGACGTATGGTTAATATAGGTAAGTCTGAAATCACCAACCCGTGTTGAGCAAGCGTGGTGATCAATGCTGGTGACTTCTCTGTATAAGAAGAGGCCCAGTATTTGCCCAGCAGTACGATAAATAGGGCCTTATCACACTGGCGATTTGCAAGCGAGTTATCAGTGAGGCGATTGTTCAACGCGCTCGCTGCGTGTGCGTAGCGAGCACGCTGCGTGTACGCAACGAGTTCGCTCCGTTTGCGTAATGAGAGCGATTGACGTGAGTGTTCAAGAAAGAGCGAGTTAAGCGAGTGTACAATATTGTTGAAACGCGGAGAACTCGTCGCATAGACGCTGTTAGCTTACTTCGCACGCGCCGAAAGCACGTCCACAGATTACCTCGCTAGAAAAACGCTGCCAAATCGTCAGTGTGATAACGCTGAAATAGGTTGAATTTATTATTATTGGCACACAGGTAGATCATGACCCAGATTAACATATAAAAAAATCACCCTCTAAAAAGTATGAAACAAAATAAATATTGCAGACAGAAATCCAGACATGCCTGTACACCTACAAAATTATAATGGCATGCGACCACAGCTTTACCTTGAACATTTTTGTACCTACGTCTTGCAATATTTTCTTGATTCATACTTTTTAGAGCGTGATTTTTTTATATGTTAACTTACTTTTTATTTAAATTGTTTTGGGGTTATAACTTCGTGGTAAAAAAAAAATTGCTAGGGTTTTACTGAGGTTTTAATTTTACAGCCGTGCCGTACCGCGTACGTAGCACAGTCTCACTTTTGCTTGTTCCTAACAATTTAAACATTTAATTTACTTAGACAATATGATATATATACATATTTGTAATATGCTCGTCAAGACCTTTCATTTGATAATTGGACATAAAGTCATGAACTAAAAACAAAAATTATTTATGCTATATTGGGTAATATGGCATAAATATTTTTTTTTTAGTTCATGACTTTATGTCCTCTAGAGGGCGCCATACTGCATTTTATGTGACGTCACATAGCCTATAACCAGTGGACAGTTAAGAAGCTTCCAATGATCATTTGTCAAATTATAATCGGTCGTTTAGAAGTTATGAGGTAACAGATGAAGGTACAGTGGAATAGAAGGTTATGATTTTGACCGGTTAAAATCATAACCCTCCTTTTTGCTTCGCCGTAGTAGGGTAAAACCAAGCGAGCCTTAAAGTAGTCGCATAATTATGATTTGTAACGTCTGACATCTCATCTCGGTAATAAGCAACATTAAGGTAATAAGCAACAGCCCCTACCCAGCATTCCGGAATGCCACCAAGGCGCCCGTCTGCCGCCGTCAAATTTGGTTGGCATTCCAGAATCCCATTTTGCCGTAAAGCGCACGTCAATGTTGAAAACCGCGGGATTTGAGGGTGAACGATACAAAATAGGGTAGGGATATATCGGTTAAAGGGGCGGGATCACGTCAAGGTCGTTTCTGACGACCAGCTCTAACACCGCGCGCACTCATTGGTCAAATCAAAAAGCGCGCGCTTCTCGGCTTCCTGTTACACACTTCCGTCCCTTGTCACGAAATCACTCCCACATATTTGTAGGGTACACATATATATGTTCTGTGCACAGATTGCAGGAAAGCGAGAGGAAATCAAAAACCTTTTTATCCGGGTAAATGTACCTACATAGTTAGTTGTTTTTGTTTTACTAGGACGCGAGTGGAACCACGGACTACAGCTAGTTTTGAATAAATACGTGGCGTAGCATTTACGTACATATGAACTTCATTGGTCATCGCTCCCTTTATAGCCTGCTTAATCTACATCTAGCCTTAAATACGAAACCCAAGTTTCTAAGCTTTGTTATATGCTGCCTCAATTTAACTTTACAAACTAAGTACCAATTATGTTGTTGAGAGCTTAAGCTATGCTTCTAATTCGCTTGGTATGTTTCATTACAACGTTCTACGGCCGATGGTATCTCCTAATTTGAGACTATGCTGTAAATTATCGCATGATATAAATAGCTTCAGTAGAAACTATAAGCCTCATATTTGTAGCGGTCGCAAGCTGAACATGAGGTCCTGATTTCGATTCCCGGGTCGGTTTTCCATCTGGAATTTCTCAGTAGTAGCCCGTAGTCTGGATTTGTACCCGGTTGGTGACAATAGGCTCGCCTCCTATTACATGGGACTTAAACATAACTGGCGAAATGTGAGTGTACTATAAATTGGAGCACCTCCGCCTTACCCTTCTAGGAATATATGCGTGATGATATTTAGTGAAACTATGTGAATTATTCATGTACAAAGTACTTCTCAACCTAATTATTTACTTATCTCAAAAGCCCAGTAGCGGATCCAAGAGGAGCAAAAAAGCATCTGAGTTCTTCTGTGACAAATTTTAAAGTGAACCCGACATTATTATAACTTAATTTTTTTAGCAATCATTACTCTACCTTAGGTATAATTGTCATCCATTATCCTTTAATAATAAGTACCTATTATGTTTTCAAGATTTTTTTTTTTATAAGATGTTTTGTTAACGCGACGAATTTTGAATCTGCGCACCATTTATTCTGCCTTTCACGCTGCTCGGTTTGCTCGCCATGTATATTTACCGAAATATATCTGTTAGTCCTAACGAAGTCATTGAGGAATTTGCGAAAAGTAGTCCAAGACTCCCTGACCGTTAAGCAAAATAAAACTTGTGTGATTTTTTAAATGCTTGCTACACGGTCGCCAACCGCGTCCCGACTGAGGTGACCTTGGTGGTTTACAAGCGTGCAGATGGTGGTTTACGACCAAATTTCAAAGAGCTCTGTCTGTGACTTCAGTGTTTACTTTGCTAAAATCTACTCTCATCGAGGATAGGTTCCCAAACGACAATCCTGGATAAAGCCACTGTACGAGCCGATTTTAAGAACACTCAAAAAATTTTACCTCGCCGAGAATCAAACTCCAGAACTTACTATGTCGATTTCTAAAAGAGATAGATAAAAAAGCTATAGTTTAGCCTTTGATTTCGTATTTATGTTACTAACGAAGTAAGTTTGTTTTTATCAAACCTGTTTTACATTGCAAATATTTCCCGTTTTCAGTTGCTGGTCAAATACAAGCATTCAACAAAACACGTAACATTCACAACTACACAAATCTATACTAATATTATAAAGAGGTAAAATTTGTTTGTTTGTAAGTTTGTATGTAGGGGTAATATCCGGAAAACCAGTCGGATTTGTAAAAATCATTTTGCATTGGATAACCCAATTCTTGAGAAAGATTATAGGCTCGCGGACAAAGTCGCAGGCAGAAGAAGCTAGTACTTATTATAAGATCGATTAATGTAATTTTAATTCTTTAATTGTAATCAGTTATGGCCTACGCATCGGTCTCACCGCCGACAAGGAAGCGACTAGCTATCAACGATTTTCTCGCTCACATAACGTAAAAAATATTGTTGGTCCCGTGTTAAGTAACAAAAATATATAATTACTTGATCGATTGACTCTAGTAGAACAATTTCTGTGCAAATTTCATGGAATTGTTCTTTCAGAATCGCATCGCACCGTCGCGTCGCAACTGTTTGCGAGTGCCTCTTTTTTTTGGGTTGGAAATTATCAAATAACGTCTCCCGCTCTGGGCGGAGCGGGAGGGCGTGTCAGACTCTTACTGACTAAAACCCACCCGTGTTTCTTCAGTTGCCATGTTGCCGGGGGCAGCGATATGAGAGTGCCTCTAAAGAGCTACCTAAAGCTACTAAATACTTAAATTATTACGTGTGTTATAATTTTTTCCCTCCTGACCTATATCAGAGACTGCTACCAAAGTAAGAGGATACGTGTTTTGGTATTTAACACGAGATATGTAGACACATTTTTGAGGCTTCATGTTCCCTGAAACTGTACTATAAATAGCAACACGATACTCTGTTATAAAAAGGACTATGTCTGTACTCTATAAAGATACGGTTGGTGGGCTTAACGATCAGTAACATATAGAATGAAGTAAATTATTATGAGTGGTCATTTTCTCATTAGCAGCCCGGCTGGATTTGTGCCCAGTTGATGGCAATAGGCTCGCCCCCTGTTACATGGACTTAAACATAACTGCAGAAATGTGTGTGTACTATGGGTTACATCTCTGCCTAACTCTTCAGGAATACTGGCGCGATGTTATGTTTTGTAAAAGATTATGTCCTTACACGATAAATAGACTAATTGACATAAATAACAATTCGGAAAATCGGAACTAGAAATGGTAGCGAGTGATGTTATCTTATAGCTTATACAGAAGGTTCCTATCGGATTTACCGTAATAGTAGTATTTACTGTTCCTCTTAAAATAAATCCATCAAGTACAGAGAATTTCTCTAATAACGTTAAGTGAGGATTCAAGATCCAAGATTTAAGATTATTTATTTGTGGAAACATGAGTACACATACAGAGCATGCAAGTTATTAAATTACATTATAGTTTAAGATCAGTCATTTTTGGCCTTAGTGGCGTAAAAATATTTAAATTTCAGTAATAAAATTTATTTGATAAATAAAGTATTCGATTACATAAGAATAAAATAGTAAATGTCAATTTTGAAAACAAATTAAATATATGGTCATAGTTACGTAACAATTATTAAATGTCAATTAAAATTATCATCATAGTATTAATATGTTGCTTTATGTAGATTATGTCAAAGATGTATTGATAATATTGGTTAGTACACGATATTAGATGTTGTCATTAAGAAATTCTCGAATACTGTAGTATGCTTTCCCTTCAAGCAGTATCTTTAATTTATTTTTTTAATTGACGAACATTAAGCTTCATCTAATTATTTGGGAGTTTATTGAAAATTTTAGGGACCATACAGAAAACACTCTTGCGCATTAATGCTGTTTTTCTATCTTGTAGACAGAGAATATTGTCATCGCGTCCACTGTGGTTGCAATCGACCACTTCTTATTAACGTGGAAATAAGTGTCAATTTGATTTTACAAACATGACAATGTTTAAAATGTAAAGGCAATGCAGAAGATCTTAAGATTGATTTTTGTGATACACCTATACTGCGTCTACAACATGTAAAGAAACCCTGTCTTATTCGTGAGGGTGTGAGTATTTGTGTGGTAATTATTAAGGAAAAACGAAAAAAAATCGCCACTTTTTTCTTTCAATCGGGAGTTTTACCGCGTTATTACATGGGGTGCGGGCGACCATCATTAAGCGGGTGTCTACAAGTCATAACTTATGACCCCTGTCGAAAATTTGCTAATTTTTAATGAATTTGGGGTAATTTTGGAAAACTGAAAATTTTAAATAGCAATAAGTTTTTTATATTTTTTTAAATAATAATTAAAAAAAAAAAAACTTTTTGGTAAGGTTATTGCAGTAATTATATGCCCCTTTCGGATCAGACAGGATTTTTTACATATTGTATTAATGGATATATCTACAAATATCATTTACACGACTGCGGCGAAGTAAAAAAAGGAAGGTTATTTAGATAATACTGATAGGTTTAATTTTAGTTAGAAGTGCTACTGCAATTTTTTCACATGGAATTTGTGACCCCCTTCTTTTGAATATCGTATAAACCAAGAATGAGTTTACTACATAGTAATAGAAAAATGCATGATATGCTCTTAATCTATAAAAGACAGTAATGTAAACCCAAGAAGAGTATTTAAAGTCCAATTTCAATTACCTACTGCAAGGTGAAAAAAAAATAATTAACTAACAATTTTCTACTCAGTACAGTTCAAACGTCCGTTACTGTTCGACTATATATTTAAATAAAGAAAAGACTGTTATTCCCGATATTTATTATTATAAGGTGGCCAGTTTTCACCATCCAACATTACTATTTTACATAATCTTCAGCTAACAGTCCATTAACCTTAATAAACATCTGAGGGCACTGCGGTTAACGCAATTTTGTAACCCCTCAATGTATTCACACGGCTTCACGTATAGACCAAAGATAATTAAGAAGACCAACAATCTCTCCTAGTCCGTTATCTCCGAATCAATTATGCACAACGCCTGATAACTCCTGATAATTATTAATGGGAGTTTTGGCCGACACGTCACCCTTATTTGCATCGTAGATCATAGTGAATATATGATAATTACGGTCCCTACCGCCTCGAGATTTATTCGTGTCGTCAGTTTGATGGAGGGCCCGAACTTCGATCGAATTATGACGGTAGAGAAGTTTGTGACACGGTTTGTGTCTTAGAGCTGTTGGAAGTTAGACACGTGAGAGGTATTGTGATGTATTGTTCCTTTGTCCTATACAGGGTGGCAGGGACACAGACGCGAAAACTGTTACTATGGTTTCAGTACATGATTCTAAATCCCCTGAAAAAAAATCAGCTGTTCCATAAATTTTGACCACGTAGGTATTGCACTTTTCTATGGAACAGCTGATTTTAAATAAAATAACCGGCGATAAATTTCAACGCAGGGGCTTCAGAATCATGTACTGAATCCATGGTAACAGTTTTCGCGTCGATGTCCCTGCCACCCTGTATTGCTTAAATACGAAAAATAATGTAAACATGTATTTTGCCTTTTAGTAAAAATTCGACGATAATCGAAGCCATATTGAACACTAGCTCGGAGTATTGACTAACATTGAGACCTTCAAAAAGAATACCTATGACTTACTATATTAGTAGGGAATAAATAGGCTTTTGTTTTAAGTTAACGTTTCTTCTATAACGTATGGTATACAAGAAGCAAGAGGAAAGCAACTGCCAGAAATGTAGACCGACCTTTATTAATAGCAGAGTGCTTTCCTCATTCTCCTCCATTCAACATCGGGTTCCTACGTAAGAAAGAGTCGGTACCAGAACCACCTTTCTAACTTATAGGAACCCGATATTTCGTAACGAAATAAGTTTTATTTAACAGTAGCTGTGCGTGCCCGGTGTCGCCCGGGTGTATTTTCGACAGTCCCGTCGGATTTTCCAAAAAATGTTTGCAAATCTTATCCTAGACAATTACGACTATAACAAAAAAAAAACTGCCAAATTGGTCAAGCTATTCTCTAGCGATGGTCTTTCATACATGCGGCAATAGCTTTTTATTTATAGATAGCATTTTCAAAATAAACCAAACGTGAACTCATGCGAGCCTAGTACTTTTTGTTAGGTTACTCTCAGATATTGTGCACAACGTGTCGTGAACAGAATACCGTCTTGTATGACAATAACTTTTTTGAGCAACATCCGATTTTAAAATGAAATGAAGTCTATATTTGCTATACTGCTCCAAATTAATCTTTGACTACCTGTGAAAACTACATGAAAATCCGTTCAGTAATTCCGGAGATACGCGCGAACAAACAGACAGACAGACACCGGATTCTGTTTTATTATATGTATAGATTGCAGTGTTCATCTTTGTATAACTTCCAGCTTGTTCTATTTATTCTTCAGAGTACCGACCATACTAATATTGCAGTCATTAAGTACATTCCCTATTTGACGGCGCGCATCGAAGCGCATTTTACAATGAAATAAACGCTATAACGTGCTCCGTTAAGTGTGAATCGTACATTGAACGCCTTAGTGAAGTTATATTTGCTTGGTAAATTAGTCGATTAACGAATCTTAACTTTACTAAGGATACTGATAGCCTAACGTTAGATCTTTTGTCAGAGCTCAAGCCGAATACTCGAGCTCACACAATAATTTTTCAAGGTTTATATTTGGCATGACTTTACTCCGCGGTATTTGTTTAACACCATTAATTTGTTTTAATGGAACCCATATGCAACAAGGTGTGATATTTATATGCAGTAAACGTAACTGAAATAAAAATAAAAAAAAATTTAATCAAAAAAACCCCTCTAGCTAATCCCGACCGATTTTCAACCAACAAAGAAACCATTCAGGGCATGAAAGCATAGAAAATCTACGTATTTTCTATGCTTTCATGCCCTGAATGGTTTCTTTGTTGGTTGAAAAGCAATTGCAGGCACATCGAACGATTACCTTACACTCAATAATCAAAAGGACATCCTCTTGACTACTGCTACAGACAATCCAACCACGAGAGCGCTCAAGTCATGATTTATCAATGCAATATTGTACGGGTACTACGAACTATCCAATCCATTAATGTCATATCTAAAAACACTCCTTGTTACACTTCAGATCGTAATACTGGATTATTAGAGTCGAAAATCCAAGGATGCCGCTGATCAGTTATCACTTTTGGTACACAATCGGTCTTTGCCTAGACCTAAACGGAAACACATGGTGTATATAACTTCGCTGCAAACACCAACATATGCTCGCTAAACTATTCCGAAGCCAGCTTATGATTAAATTAGTAATTAATCTTAATTGAGGGTTGACGAACTTCTAACATGAATGTCTTGGTGATCGAAGCTTGAAATTTAATGCCTTGTGCATTACATTTCAAGCTTTTGATTTGTTGAATAAAAACACGACGAACATATTTCAAATATTGAGGTAATCATTTTTCATTCATGATGTAAAGAGATTTGACTTGAAAATAATCCATTTTAAAATAATAAGTAATGGGAAATAATCTGACCGCGTACCGTGTTCGGATTCTCTCTTTTTCAAGTGCTTGAGCCAGCTGTCAACATTTCGGCACAACGACTGTTGGATCAGGTGCGGGTTATGCAGCGTAATCATATGCTGGACGACACTGCACTTGATCGCCTACGAATTGAAATTCACAGTAGCCATGTCATCGCTCCCCCGTCGTAGACTGTTATAGTAACACCACGTTTCAACACAAGCCAAGCTGACGAGGGGAGTGATGACAGGGCTACAAACGTAAGTACCCAATGCAATGAGGAATTGAGGAGTGCTTTGGAAGGTGCGAGTCAAATTTGCTAATAGCTCTAGAGCTACACGACCGAAACCGAAGTCAAAAGCCCAAGTTTGTAACGGATAAACAAGACCTGACTTCCTGGGATCTATACCACTTAAAATAAAATCAATCTACTAATGTATACAGGATGAGGGTTGCAGAATAACGCAATTCAAAACGAGTTTGAAAAGTTATAAGAACAAATCAAAAACTCAAAATGAATTCTTAAACATTTTTTTTCCTATTAATGTATAAATAATGATCATGTACTTGTTATAAAAGTTTTATAATAATATTATAATCATCATTGCAGTAATTATCGTTGTTATAAGATTTGAATGAACGGCTCACCAGCACACAGGTAAACACTGAGAGAAAAAATACAAGAGAAGTGGATATATTTAGTAACCTGTTCCGCTTAGCTATTTCTAAAGAGTCTTAAAAAAACCTTGTAAGAAATCGACACGTGTTTCACCTCTCAACGAAGCATCCTCAGGATGACGATTGACTTGTCGCGAACTCGAATTTGGTGTGGCAACACGCCGTGTAAAAATATATCCACTTCTATCGTATTTTATAGTGGATTTCCGCAAGGTCACGCCTGAATCAATTAACTATCTTAAACACTGAGAGGTTTTCGTGGTGTAGGAGATAAATAAAAATAAATAAAATAGAGTTTCCGATACTGAAAAATTAAGAAGGCAAGTAAAATAAGTGAAAACCTTGTCTAGCAGTACTATCTATGTGAGCAATGACCACGAAATGAGCCAATATTCTCGAATAGTTTAATAAAGCTATTCGAGAATATTGGCTCATTTCATGGTAAATAGAGAACCAATCAGCAGGTTTTAAGCCCGGTTGACTAACGGAGGCCTACCACCACCTCTTAAAACAGTTTTAGCTGCCTGCGACTTCGTCTATGCCGTCTATCGCCTTTGTCATAACCCAGGTCATGGTCTCCCCATGAGCCAAATTTCATCCAAATCCGTTTTGCTGTTTTAGCGTGTAAGCTTAACAAACAAACTCATTTATAATATTACGTAGGATTAGGATTTTAATGGTGCATTGACAAATATTGGTCATTACATCCTCTCTTTAAATTGTAACACGTAATAAAAGCCTATAACAAAAACTTATCTAAGGTCTGTATCCCATATGTACCACCATAAACGATGGGAACATGATCACACGGTCAGCAAGACAAGACAGTCCAACCAACCGTAGAACGCATACAAGACAGTTCTGGTGTAACCCACAACACTATCATCTGTCACCCTAGTAGAGCGTACACCAGCGAACTGATTCGACAGACCATTAAACCAGGGGTAGGTACAATCATAGAATAATAGAAAACAGAAGCGCCATTCATGTACAGTACAACTATTTTCTTAATGTCCCTCGGCAAACTTCGTGTTTCGTCAGTCGTCGGATGTCTATCAGTTGCCCTTTGCCCTTGGTACAGACCGGGCGCTCTCAATCGACTTGGAAGTATATAAAGTTGTTAATACTCTTTTAACGTAATGTAATTTATTTATAGAAATCCGACGACTGACCTAATCCGACGAAACACGAACTTTCACGTTATGAAAATAGCTGTACTGTATTTCCATTTGTGCGTGAGCTGTTGCCGTCGTAGTAATCAATCACGTACTACATTCGCCACCAATCCATTTCAAAAGGCACTCGTCCTTAGCTAAAACATAACATCACGCCTGTATTCCCCGAAGTGTTGGACAGAGGTGTACCTATAATACATCCACATGTCGCCGGTTATGTTCAAGTCTCATGTAATAGGGGGCGAGCCTATTGGCATCAACCGGGCGCAAATCCAGACTCTGTGCTGCTACTGTGAAATTCTGGATGAAAAAACCCAATAACACTTTCCCGACCCGGGAATCGAACCCAGCACCTCATGCTCAGCAATAGCGCTTGCGGCCACTTTACCTGCCTGCTAAACGTATCTTACGCTTGAAAACTGTAGGCATGAAAAAAGTTATAAAAAATCCAGTTTCACATCGGGATAGGCTTAAATCGAACAGATTACGTGTGACTCCAGATTTTTAATTTGTCTGCCTATGATGTCTTGTTTATACCTTTTTAGTTGGCGTTTTTGTCGTAGTTGGGTTTTAGTTCTTATAAGTTTTTTTTTAATTTAAATTATTTTGGGGTAATAATATAAATATATATTATAGAAATGTGCTAATTAAGCGCCTTCATTTGATATAACATGGTATCATATCATTTTTTTAGTGTGGTTGTCTTTATGCCCTTTAGAGGACGCCATATTCAATTTAATGAACTTCACACAGCATATAACCAGCGGACTATTAAAACGCTTCCAACGATACCTCATCTGTCAAATTATGATGAGTAGTTTAGAAGTTATGAGGGAACAGATAAATATACATAAATCATACATACCGGTCAAAATCATATCCCTCTTTTTTGCTTCGCTTTAGTCGGGTAAAAATTCGTTCGGAACAAGAGAATCGCTTCTATTCATTCTTATTCTAAGGCGCAACCGAACTATTTGCAACACGATTTATGTACCAGGCCGAATCTACAACCAGACTATCTGTTCCTAGTGTTAGTTATTAGATAACGTGCATGCTATGCCTACTAATCTTCTCGATGCTACTTAGAACCCTAATGTGTGCCGGTAATAGGAAGACTGTAATTGAGTAGATGGTATAAAACAGGGCTTGACTGTGATTGAACAGTTACTGTCGATTTTGATTTTCAAAGGGTTTAAAAATAAAATGTTATTTTTTTAACTTATCCTTACATCCTTGCGATTACCCCGTAAATCATAAGGATGCCTATCTAACTACATATTGACACGTTCACTGCGTTACCGCATACTTGAGAACTGGTACGTACCTTGCATTTAGTCCGGGGGCGAAGGGACAAATTTACCGCTGGTGCGGGAGCTGTTTCTTAGGAACTAAAAGGCATAGAAAAGAGACAAATATATTTTTGGGATTGTCTCGTCAATTATAACTAGATTTATGTAAAAACTTATACCAGGTCGGTTAGACCTGGCTTCGATAGAATGTTTTTTTTTTCAAGTGCGGGTCCCAGGTCTATTAGAACTTTCGGGAGGTTCCTGCACAGGATAAGGCGGGAGGAAACGCCCAGGTGTCACCATTGTGTGGATCGCCCGGAGGACACGGTAGAGCATACGGTGGAGGTCTGCCCAGCTTGGGCGGAGCATCGCCGTGTCCTCGTGGAGGCGATCGGCGGCGGTGATCTCTTGCGTCCGGCCCTGGTTCAGGCCATGGTACGGAGCGAGAGGAAATGGGAGGCCGTCACCTCCTTCTGCGAAGCGGTAATGCTCGCAAAGGAGGAGGCGGAACGCCTCCTCTTTCGCGAGCATTGCGTGTTCCACGCACGCCTCAAAGAGATGTCAGCAGAATTGAAGGGATCTGCTAGGGCCGATGCCTGCCGGGGTTGCGAAGAAAACCGAAAGGGAGATCGTGGCCCCCGGCAACAGGGCAACCGAAGGAACACGCGTGGGTTTTAGTAAGTAAGGGGCTGACACGCCCTCCCGCTCAAAAAAGGTCTATTAGAACTGGTATCAGAAACCTGGTACCGCACTGAAAGTTGGGTTTATTTGTAACAGTAATGTACTCGAGATAAGTTGTGTTAAAATAAGGTAGAAAATATTTCTATCTATATTGTGTTTTGACGAGGCGCGTTATAGGCATATCGACAGATTGTATGGTTAATTATTAATTTATTGTGCCAGGACTATGTCCAGCAGTGGCCTCCTGTGGACTGTAATGATCATGAATGATGACTGTCATCACATCACGTCTGACTACTTGCCTTTGAGTACTTCTACGGGTATAATAATTGTTAGTAGTTGTGATATTTCAGTAAGGTAGGTGTGTACGGGGTGTTTCTGGAAGGTCAAATAATTAGTTCGTCATTTGGACACGTATTCTGAGTGAGTGTTGATAGTATAAACAAATGCTTCGGTTTTTCTTTTTTCATTTCCCGTACATATCGCGTCAGCTGATTGGGTAAAGTTCCATGGAAAGTCAAAAGAAAAATGTCCGAACTTTTACAATTGACCTGTCAATACGTGTCCAAATGACATACCAATAATATTGTATATTTCTATATATCTCTTCACGCCAAATCCCTTGCAGGTAGGCAGAGAGAACCGAGCGCCACATGACACGGTCCTTCCCCTTACACACCTCTTTCGCTTCTATAACATTCATACCCTTTTCCAGAACGCTGTTTTTATGACTCAGAAATAAACTGTATATCGACTATAGTATCGACTTTCTTTAGCACATCACTAAAATTTTTGTAGTTCTATGCGGTTACCGGATATTACCGACCTGGCAAATTTTTCGCATTATTTTGAACATTAAGAATTATCGGATTTATCTACGACAGCAAGATTAGACAAGCAACTAATGTAGATTTTATATATATATTTTTTTTCAAATTGGATATGATTTCAGTGAAATATCAAACTTTTAAATTTTGCAAAATTACCGGGCCTTAGAGGGCTGGTACGCACCGTGGCAAAGGTACAAACTGGATCAATACAATCTGGTAACGCATATATTGAAAGTTTGCTGAGGCGCTTCCCGCAGTGAACGTGTTAATAATGTAGAGAGCTTTACTTTTACAATATCTTTCCAAAAATAGTGTCAAGTATAATTTTATCTAAAAATCGCCCTTGAACTGGAATCCACGTTTCGAAGCTACTCATGAACCCAGTTAATTTCAAGCCTAATAAATGTAGGAATTTCATCCAATGAACTCGATTCATCAACGTCAGACGTTCCTGATATAAAATTTCGACAGAAATTTCAGCGCCTGTACAATTTCCTATGACTTTATTTAAAGTAAACTGTAAGAAAATTCAATTACTGAATGTATAAGTAACAGGTGTAAGTGACGGCTAAAAGATATTGCCTCTACTTAGACATTTTTAGAGGCATTTTCTTAATCAGCCCCTCGTGTGGGGAAATGAGTTCCCGTGAATATACGAGTTCGCTCACTCCGCTTAGCAGGGGTTCCCACTATCTTATCTTACATGTAATTTTGCACACTTGATGTAAAATTACGTTTAGTTAAGCCTTAATTAACTGTAATGGTTAGTTTAACCGTTTTCATTAAAATTATTTAGATTTGAGCGTTTTTATAGTAAGTCATTATGAACTTTGTATTAATAGCAGCTCAGGGCGAATTTTTTACATTATCTTATTTGGTCGTCATTAGATATCAAAATCCATCCCATTTGTGCAGTTTTGCCCTCTTATTTGACCCTGCAGAACTTACGTCCTGTCAGAAAAAAATTAAGGTAACTGAAAAACCGCCACACTTAACACCACGTGGCATGAACTCCGGAAAAGCAATCGCGAACATAAAATTTAACGAGGCACCCCAAACGTATTTTATAGCTTCTATTTAACCGCGGGAACAAAAAAACCGGGGACCTCAGTTGCTAATATTTTGGTACGCATTTTTACTTAAGATAAGCCCCCTCTCCGGACCGTATTTCACAAGATTAAGTCATCCCCCACACCCCCACTCTTTGTTTTAATCCGCAACAGATCCAGAGATAAATCGACCATAACTGGCTTGAAATCTTAGGCACCGCTTGTTCACAATGGAGCGATAAATAGCACCTATTGTTGTTTTTACACTGACTTCGCGATAATCTGTGCGATTATTGCGAGTTGTTGTAACAACTTCATTGTTGTTGTTGGTGGGAATGATTATTTGTTTCTCTTACCATAGTACTGTCGGATAGCACTTTTTCATATATTCTTTCAATACCAAACTATTTATTTTTATCCTTAGGAAAAAATAAATAAAAGAATTGTGCTTACTTTATTAATTGGATCCTTAATCCCTCCCTCTGACAGACAAACTTATGTACTAATTTTCCGTTTACAACGACATTGCTCCTGGTATAATTTGATCTCATGTTTAACTGATAAATTCAAAGGTCATGTGATCATGTAATGAAAATTGAAAATAAACAATATTTTCTCTTACCGAATTGTCTACTCAACAGCAATCAAAGAGCCCGCAAAATCCGCTGCGAATATTTAAAATCCACTTCAGACTCGCAAATACGAATTATCACCGCAATTCGATCGTAGTGCAAGGCGAAGGTGCACCATGGGCGGTTACCGAGGAAGCATTTTGACAGAGGATTTATAGCTCTCCAGCTTTGAATACTAACGTACTATAGAAACTGTTCATGCATTAATGCATAAGGCACCGCTCCACAGCAGCCCACGGCGAAGCTACGCACGTGTACATACATAGCTTCGCTTTGTATGAACATGTATATAAGCCGGATCTTCCATGCATTGCAGCCCACGGTGACGCTACTCACGCAGGCGTGTCTGGCAAACAAAAGAACCGCTCAGCTAATGTTGGTAACGTCTCCGTGCACATCTTACGTAGCAGTGGACGGTCGACTTTACTTTTTCGGCTCACGAACTAAACCTTCATACTAACTGAATGAATAATAAGCGACCTAGAATAAAATGATATGAAATAAGCCGTTATTCGACGCTTTATTGCATACTTTATGGTTATAAGCTTTTTCGTTACCATAAGAATAAAATGTATGGTTTTATGGTGGTCGTATACAATAGGCGTCGAATGGGCGTTTTATTTTTTCCCATATCGTTCAAGTTCGTTTACGATAACGGTGGAATCAATTCGTGAATCAATTTGGGATGTGAGGACACTGGAAAGCTGTTAAAATGTGTGTGGAATAAATTTAAAAAAAATGCACATAAGTGGTTATGGTAATAGCATTGCCCCCTAGTGAGAAAGGAAGAATGAAAATATATTTATTTATTTAGTGCGAACTAAAAGGCACTCAATATATTCTGCAAATAAAAATCAAACAAAAAGTGTGAAGTGCGTTATAACTGCAGGAATGTGTCTCATGGCTGCGCCACATAGGCCTAATAGTACTTACCATACTTGTCTTAAGAGAAATTAAGATGGTCCCACGGTATTGACCAAACTATACACCTCTAATAATAAAATATAACAACCTTTCAATATTTTCACCCTATTAACCCCGAAAGACTTTTCAACTCAATTACGAAACCTACTAACTTTAGTTTTAATTAACTGTTGACATTAAACGCCTTTGCCGTGTATTTCGGTCTCGGCCACGAATTGGCTACCCGCTGCGCCAAAGAGAATATTATTAGGGAAATAGGACGCGCCGTGCAACCGTACTTAACTAACACGGTGAAGGAGACGATTGGTTTCCGGCTATGGGTATTAGAGCTTGGTTTAAACAAGCACAGATTTTTAAACACGACTACTATATCAATAATCATTGTGCGACGCTCTAATCGATCTATCACCACTATCTTGCTTATTGGCAACAATAGTCCTGTCACTGATGATAGATCGATCCCAATACAACGTGATATTGCCATTTTCAAGAACTGGGTCGGGCACATACCTATGGTACGGTACTTCCGATTCCAAAAGACTGTATTTCAGAGCAAGTTGCTGGTGGATAATCCTGGCTACAAGGTTGTGTCTATGCAAATAATCTCCGTTAGCCAGACGTAAGAAGTCGTATGTGTATATTCTTTATTTTATTTTATAGACCTTTATTTTTTCAACATTCTATAAAAACCTCATTCAAGTGAGCGCACACAATTGAAAAAAAGAACTCACTTATTTTAAGTGAATGGTCACGATTCACAACCTTTTAGATTCCTGTTAAAAAAAAAAAACACTCTAAATAAGATTTTTTGTGCATGAATTCCGAGATTATCAATCATCTGCCTAACCTTTTCCTAACTATGTTGAGGTCGGCTTCCAGTCTAACCGGATGCAGCTGAATATCAGAATTTTACGTGGAGCGACTGCCTATCTGCATGAATTCTGACATATGACAGAAAAGTTCCAGCATAGGTTGTACTTTTTTATTACGAGGATAGATTGGTAACCAGCCTCATAAAACCTGATTAGTTCAAAGCTGCACTACAGCTTTTTGAAATTGGAGGTATCTGTAAAATTCTCTCATAGTTTTATGGTTATTTGTCCGTAATTCTGTATATTGCAGTCCCTGATTAGATTCCACACCAGCCCATTTGGATTTGACCAATAAGCGAACGTGTCGTGTACTGGAATTCGGAATATAAGCGATTGAAATTCAGTGCACGTTATATGGCCGGAATTGGGAGCCCAAATCCATGGGAGTGGACCCCGAAATTGAGGATTAAATGATTTTAAATTCGTCATCAGTGCTGATGAATATGTGGAAGAATGGAACCTAATATCGGCAATTAATACCACTTTTGTATAGATGATGTATACCTGCTTTTTAAGATCAAGAAGGACGGTGACCTCCAAGAAGATACGTCTTATGTTTTAGCTAAACAATCTAGAAAAAAATATTTTAGGAGTAAGGCAAACCTACTCGTTGCCGCTACTTTAAATAGTCAGTTTGTATTTGTCCCTTTTCTATGCAATAGTAAACCGCCGAATGGACTACACAGCATGTAAAAGAAACTCGATCCGTAAAAAAACACAATCCGATCCGTGCGGGTGTTGTTAGGTATCGTACTGAGAGTCTATTTATGTGGTAAATTTTCATTTTTAATGGTTATTATATGGGGCGCGAGAGGCCGTCATTTAGCGGGTGTCTAGAAGTCATAACTTATGACCCCTGTTGAAAATATGCTAATTTTTAATGGATTTGGGGTAATTTTAGTAATAAAAATGTGATTTTTAAATGGCTTTTTTTTTCAATAAGAATTAGATTTTTTAATACTTTTAGGCTAATATATTGCAGTTCCTATGTGCCCCTTTCGGATCAAACAGGGTTTTATTTTACATATTGTATAAGTACGGAATCTGGGAAAATTTTGAGACACAACACATGGTGATTGCTGACTGCGTCTGTCGACAGTCGCAATAAAAAGTAAACATAAAGCTTGTAAAAAGAGGAAGCAGCGTTTTGTCCAGCAGATCTCAATAATTTTTCCAACATTCATATCTCAAACATGGCCTACAGGCAAAACATGTAATAAAATTAAACAAATTGCTTAGGTACGAAAAACTCAATATTGATTTTCGATACTTTAATTACGAAGGCACGTGTACTAGGACAGTCACGTACCAGTTTGGGGTTTTATTTTCTTAAATATATTTACACAAAAAAAAAACAATTATAAATCAATGATACAAGTAACACACGAACTGCGCACATTATTTTATAGAATACAAAGAAATAAAAAACGATTCACAACTTTTTTTAAAGTTTTGAAGAAAGTGTTGATTTTTTTCTCAATTTTTACTCTCAGTCAAACTGTTTATTTATATCACTGTCAATTTAGAACTTTTACGAGAATAAATACAAACTTTTTATTTACTAGGAGTCTCGAAAAATATAAAAGATATTTTTATTTATTAGTGTTTTATCATCATAGACAAGAGGTCGTGCTAAAATAATATTAAAAGTTACCAAACAAATAATTTATTAGATACTGTATGTAAGATTTTTGGGCACAATTTTTTATCACTATTTGTGTAAAGATTCAAAAAACGTTTAGTGTGTTGTGTATTTTGCGAAAAATTGTTATAAATGTGGAAATCTATATGTTTGTGAATTTGAATGTTTAGTGGTATGAGGAACAGGGTGTAAAGTTTACTCATGCACCATAGAAAAGGGAGGATCCTCCGACCAGACGGGTGTGGTGTCTGGCGGGCAACTGCCCTACGGTTGAAGTCGGAATCTTATATATATGTCGATCGCGCGGTAAACTCTAATTGCGCGATGCAGAATTTGTGTGACGTCATGTCTATGATACGTAGTTCGTATGAGACGGTGTAACCGCTACAGTTAGTCACGGATTTCAAGATTTGGCAAACGGGTAGATAATTCCCTATATTAGGACATAGGGCACTTCTTACCCCATTTTCCGACCTCCACGCGTGAAAAGCCTTGGGAAAAAGCCAGTACTTAATAACCATCACCCACTTTCGAAGCAATCAACTTTCAAATTAATATTTCTGGAGTGTAAAATTCCCTAATAATTCTTTACCAGAAATTATTTCGTGAACGACTGAAACTTCGGTGAATAAATCAACCGAGTAATTCGAATATTATCGACAATTCATAATGACTTTACGAACTTTAAAAGGTATCCGTTAACTTCATACTAACGCAAAACATGTCTTCAAAGTACGAAGTTTCTTGTAAATTACTGACAAATGTTGTTTATTGGGAATTAACTCTGTTATTTGCCAAATAATTATTGACACTTGTTCGATTACGTAATGCCTCGAGTTTCGTAATTATTTTCCTCTAGCTAAATTATGTCGCACGTGTTCTGTAATTCATTAGGTATTGCTTTACATTTGAGTACTCTTATTAAAAGCACGTCTAGTTTCAATTAGGTACGTTTTAAAACTCGTTACAGTTTTTGTTTGTGTGATTTAAAATGAGTAATCATATTTTAAAATGTTTGAACAAAAGTTTTAAACCTGTGAGATGGTAATTAACGAGTAGAATATATTTTTGAAACGTATCGCATTTAGCCTGGAAAACCATGTAATCGTAAGGTGTGTCCGTACTTATATAACAAAACATGTAATAAAACATAAAGTACCCGTCACGAGAAGCTATAAATTATGTAAACAAACATCTTTTACTAAGTAAACATTTTATACTGCGAGATAATAATAAATTGACCATATTCAATCGACATGAAATATAGACGGGTTATATGAAAGTAACAACCTATTTAATTTAGTCGGATCATATTTTAACGACGCAAAGCGCTATCGTTTGTGTTTCTTGGTACCGGAACGCGTCCGTCGCAGGGATTGTAAACTATCGGGACGCCATTTTGAAATAAACGCGTCATCGGCGTCATTCGAGTTTCGAATGCGTACGAGTTTGGAATGGAAGAAGATAATTTTTATTCCAAAATCGATGAGACGATTGATAAAACTGTAGACAGCTTCGTGATACATGTCACTGATTCTGACACAGAAATGGAAACATCTGAATCTGACGAATAATTATTCTTAAATAATACATGTTAATTAATATTTGTTACTTAATAATTTATTAAATCTTAAACAAATTCATTTTTTTTGTTGGTCCAAATGTTGTGAACTCCTGAACACTTGTTTACAAAATTTATAGCTTCTCATGACGGTTACTTTAGTTATATAATACATCTGTAATGTCCCATTAAAATATATGGACAAACTTAAAGAAATCATTCAGATCACCAAAATAAGGAAAACGGTAAAAAAATATAAGAAAAACGCATGAGATACAAGAAAAAAAATCGCTGACGAAAATACACAAAAAAAATGTTGGTTAATTGTTTTAGGTCAAAATAAAATCACTTTAATCAGTGTCTTCTTTTGCTTGGATATCTTCGGTTAGACGTACTGAACGCTGTGTTAAAATTTGTCCATCTATTTTAATGGGACCTTATATAGAGAGGTTAGCAATGTTAAATAATGTGGACGTGATAAGGCGGCTTTTTCGGACGCGGACCAACCCGCACTATCGATGCACCATAGGAAGAGTATCGTTCGTGGTTGCGCACACGCTGGTCACGGTGCGTCCGATCCGCGGTAAATCGGTAACTTCAAGGGTCCGCACCCTTGCCAGCTTCTCTTTTACTTTTCATTCCGGAATAACAGAATGGATTCAATCTCAATGACTTTCATTTTGATAGTTCAACAACATTCATTGCGTTATTTACGTTGTTGACCAGACAAATTTTTCGAACATATGAAAGCAATGGATTAGCAAAGTCATTCAAATTCTGATTGAAAGTGTGTTACGTGATTAGGGTACTGGACGCACCCTTACACCCTTTGAAAACAGGCTTGGTTAATATGTAATAACTCTTTCGCAGAAAATTCATACCATTATTATTATGCGAACATTGTGATCCGAAGTTCTGCCTTTTTCTGTTCAACAGGAAAATGATCTGCTTATAATATATATCCCTTTTACATATCAACCCAAAACGTTGTTCACAGTAAGAGAAACACCAAGATGCCGTGAACTTTTTTAAATAAGGAAAAAACGAATGTTATTTAAAAAGCGAACTCGAAGTCACGTTTCTCCAACAGCATTCGAATTCTTTTTACGTGTGAAATAATTGTTCCAAGAAGTTTCTAACCAACGAGTATACAGAATCCCTTGAGATTAAAGCAGGCTTAGAATCTTTGTAAGTGCATACATTTTGTTGTTCTAAGACGGCGGGCCCTAAGCGATCAATTACATTGCAGAATATCACGAATTGCGCTATGTTTTTGAGCGTTTAGGTTTAATATTGAAGATTACGCGATGATTAAATAAAAATTTGAGCGAGTTTAATATTTATTGTATCATATTTTAACACGCGAAAATATTGAAGTTTATAGGCTGTCAATGTTAAAATAATGAATCGTAGCAGTGTAAAGCGATTAACACACAGTACCGCGCACTGCCGCGGAGGTGAGAGGTGAGAGCACCGCTCGACCGCGCGGTCGGGCGGTGTACGTGTGTTAGGCATCAACGGATTTATTAGAGGCCAATGCGACATGAGATCCAGTTCACCGCCTACCGCGGCGGTGCGCGGTGCCGTGTATTAATCACCTAAGGGTGATTCAGTGATATTGCGCAAACTTATTGTAGGTGTAGGGGCCGCCTTAGACAAAAATAAACAAGCGATAGCTACAGCATAAAAGATTCTATAGTTACTTAATTTTCACTAAATACTTACAAGGGTCTTAGTACTGCCGTAAAGTTTGTAAATGCAAAAAAAATAATTCAAATCCAACTGGTTGTTCCAGAGGTTGGCCCCTACAAACAAATAAATTTTACCTTTTTATAATATTAGTAAAGATTTACACAGTTTACTTATTTCTTTTGATGAAGAATTTAAGACACACAACATCGCGGCTGTAATCCCAAAAGAGTAGGGCAGAGGTGTACCTAAATATACACCCACATTTCACCAGTTAAGTTGAAGTCCTATGTAATTATGTAATAGGAGACGACCTATTGCTACCAATTTTCAAAATTCCAGATGGAAAAAATCAATATTAAGATTTAAGACTTAGCGCGTCATCAATGAAACTGAACGTGATGAGCACATCTAAACCGCGGCTAAAAACTGTCAGTGTCATCTTTGGTGTGAAATATTCAAACTGACGCGTGACGGCTCTCAAACTGTTTAGATCATGGTATAATAATATACTTCGCCTGGTATTCTCTTCCAGTGACAGCTGGGTCACGTGATTGGCCTAAGAATACGTCATCAGTTGCGATGCGGCTCTCAAACTTTTTAGTGGGGGAAAAAGATAAAAATAATACAACGGATACTCATTTTTTATCATTTTTAATCAATCGACATATTTGATACTTTTTGTATTTTTTTACTTTGCTTCTTTTTTAATTGATTGCATATTATGGTTTTATTTAGTTCCCTTACTCGTAGATAGGTCCTCGTTCGAACTAAACAGAGTACTACTTCATAATGAATTTGAGGATACAAGTCCTTTGTGGCATCATGAACAATCCGTGTCAAATTTGTGAAAATGAATTTTTCATCGTGCAACGATTCACCGTGGTATTTATTAAATTCTCTCTCCATTATATCAGCAACCTTGATCAATTCATTGCAAGGGTAAATTAGTTGTCCCCTAGACACAAAAAAAAAATCCAATCACAGGCTACGCTACCTGGATCAATCTTTCGTGTCTCGTATCCAAGATGTGGATATTTTCGTAAATAAGTAAAAAACTAGTTAGGTTAGGTTATGTTTGGGCGTAAAGCCGGATTGGCACTATTATGCCTTATATGGAATTTACAACGCGTAGATAAATGAAATAATATGTAGTAAGGTACATACCAGTTCTTATTGTTGTTTTCGGTCTACAATACTGAAGCCACACATTTGATCATCACACCGCCTTTTTTACTTCTGTTTTTACAGTTTAGTATGGAACAATTAACCATTTTTATTGTGTATCTTTCACAGTTTACACAGTTTTCCTTTTCACAGTAACCAATGTTTGGGAACCACAGTATTTTGCTCACCGAGCGAAACAACGCTATAGATATGAGCGACACGACAATAGCGATGAAATGGCGAGCTGTCAGTATGACACTTGTCAATTCTATGTGTGGCCACTGTGTGTGATTGAATTACCCGTGCAAAATGCATTTGTAACTTAACAAAGCAATTATGAACTAATAATTCAATATGTTCATTAATTTAAAACTAAATAGACGAATCACACGAGTTTCATTAACTAAATGAGACAGTTCCTAAATTTACTCAAAAGGACAATCAGTGGCAACACTTATCGTGACGTAGTCTTAGGCCATCGCGGGAAGAGAATATCAGGCGAAGTATATTATTATACCATGGTTTAGATGTGCTGATCGCGGTCAGTTTCATTGGTGAAATTGGAACTTAGAACATTATTCTGATAAAATATCTAGAGTGTATATATCTCTTTTGTTTTCGACAAAATGTCACGCAGTTTGGCAGGTTTATAAAATTGTCCAAAATTTAAGATTTTATTTTTAATTCAAATAAATTACCAAATGATACTAGGAACTCGGTTCTTCACATGTTTGCACCCAGTTTTTATTCACGTCACTGATGTACAATTTTACGTCCTATTTATCGTTCTTTCGCTCTCCGGCAATACTAAAAGAAATGGAGGTATGCATTACGTTTACGAACCGAACTTTCGATGTCAACATACATCGAAACTTCGTCAAGGGCTCGTAAGTATGTATGGCACATAAATAAATATTACCATATTTTCAGACTAAAACTTTCGTTTTTCTTTTTGTAACTAATAATATAATTTTGACAGGATTGTGTAGTAAGAAGATATATATATCGGAGACAGGCATGAGACTCTCGTTATCATCAGCGATATTTTAACTACTGTGGGCGTACTGTGGGTAGTGTTGGTTATTGCGCAATAGAAAAAACCTTTTGCAGTTCACATCAAATTATAATTCACTATCAAATTAATCACACCAGTAATTCACACACTGTAGGTAAACGACTCGACTATTCGGAATGCGCGACAGTTTCTAAACGTCTTCACTGCTTGGCCGCCACCGATGAACTCTGCTTAGCTCCGAGGGTTGTGCTGTAGACTCTGTCAAACGCCGCTACGCGGCGCTGGCGTCCCGATTAGTCAACTCAGCAACGTATATCCGACATATATATAATACGAATAATAGTTACATTATCTGCATTACCGTGAATTCATTTCATCAATTATAATTTTAAGGTTTCGTACCCGAAGGGAAACGGAACCCTATTACTAAGCCTTCGCTGTCCGTACGTCCGTCCATCAGTCTGTCAGCGGGCTGTATCTCATGAACCGTAGTAGGTTAGTTTAAATGTATTCCTATTGCCACTATAACAACAAATTATAAAAATAAAATAAAGTTAATAATTAAACGCCGAGAAAAACGGCGTTTTTGCTCGAACTTAATACGGTTTTTGACAATTTGTTTTCTACTTCGACTACTTACTTTCTAACTCACAGCCATGTTCTACTCTACTGATGAATAAGGTAAGTGATAAATTCCGAAAGGTTAATCTGAAAACTACAGACAAAATACACATATGAAATAAAAAAGTTTCGTTTAAAAATATACATTTCTCAATATTTTTTGTGGTGTAGAATCATCATTCTTTTGTTACTAACTAGCAAATTTATGTGAATATGGCTTAGAATCTACATAAATATGATGCCGACACTTGAAAAAAAATATGTAAATAAATAATGTTTGCATTAGTAAAGATAATAACCGATTAAATACTTCTTGGGTCCCATCTATTACATATCGAGACCCCCCCATGCCTCTCCCGGCTATCATTCGTAAATCTTTGACAGTCGTTACGGATAGTCAGAAGCCCAAAAGTCTGTCAACCAGTCTTACTAAGGGATATCGTGTTACCCAGTAACTGGTTTGTGGAGATCAGATAGGCAGTCGCTCCATGTAAAATACTGGCATTCAACTGCATCCAGTTAGACCTAGTTAGGAAAAGACTAGGCAGATTGAGAAGTATCTAAGGATCGAAGCAGGTGGCGTTCTGTAGTTTTTGCCTACCCATGAGGAAGAAGGCGAGAAGTTATGTTTTATGTCTGACGCATTTATTTACAATTCTTCAATCCATCTCAATAAAGGCAGCAGTGTATTGTAAATTCTCTCTAGGGAACGCCGCGATAATAAATACGTACACAAATACAAGTAAATATAAACCTTCTACACGTCATACAGCCGAGCTCTTTGTTCAGACAACATGAAACTATTGAACCCTCTTTTTTTCAGAATTTCAGTGTTTCGTTAATTGACCGCGTTTCCACGTGAACTGTCCTACTTTGTAAATATATTGCTCACCAGAGAACAATGTACTGACACAAACTGAATATTTGGTTGTTTTATTTTTGTCAAAACTGGCGCTTTTATCTCTATTAATATAATTTTAAAGTTTATTTTTCATCACATGATCTCAGTAGTAAACAATTGAAGTGTTTTTGTTTACAATTTTATTGTTATTTGAAGGCAAAATTGTCTTTATTCACAAGATAATTCAGGACAGTACCTACGGTGGAAGTCCTTCAGAAGTAACAAGAAGACATTAGGTAACTTAAATACTACTTTTAAATAGCATTACTTATCCCAAACGTGCATTCAAGAAGTTACTGATACTAATTGCAATTTGCTCCGTTATATTAATGATACAATTTACGACAAAACTAAAAAAATATAATATCCTAACCTAACTAAAACTATTAGACTAAAACTAAACTAAAATTAAACTAAAATATGGCATCGAAAAATTCCTCCGCGTCGCTGTCGACTGGTAATGTACCCAAGAGACTGGCCGCATTGCCACGTTGTATGGCAATGCTTAGCCGCTGGCCAAGGTAAAAACCAGTCCTTGGGTCACGGGAAGTGTCAACCAGTCGTTTGGAGATTTCATTGAACAGACCGTGAGCACTCGGACCCCACGGCCCTAGGGTTTCAACCCCAAACGGCTCGAAAATATAGTGACCTATAAGGTTATTATACTTTCGCCGCTTGAGGTTTTCCGCAGCCGCAGCGGCGGCGCCAGCACAGCACGCCGAGCCAGGAAGATGGGATGGCGCTAGAGTATCGACACACGTTGCGTCCCACACTAAAGGCCTACCCACCTTCCATGGAAATAAAGACATGCCGTCCGGTCTCTTGCCATCGTCGCGTGCCAAACCGTTGGGTTCTAATACAGCTGGAACGCCGACGGTGACGAGAGCTCGTCGGATGATGTCATTAATGTTTGCATGCCGCGCTAAGCGACCCGCACTTCGGCTGCAAGACAGGCCGTGGTGTCCGAGGCTCTTGACAACTTCACCACAGTGACAGCGATGAGGAGAACAACAAGGAGCTCCTAGACGCAGGGAAGCAGCAATGCGGAAGGTAGTGTCGTCGAACAAAGTGCCTAAGTTCGACGACGGTAGTGCATGAAGCCACAGGCCCGACTCCCACTTACCCACAGCCAACAGGCGCGCACGCTCCGCAGTAGTAACAGACGTCTCAAGTAAATTGTTCTGTACTACTCTGCAGAGCGGCTCATCCCACCGTCTTTGGGAAAATGGATTGTCGGGCGGATCTGAATTCAGGCAAGCGAGTCTCCAGGCATCCATAGCCTCGGTGAGGCACGGCACATCAAAATTAATCAGTGTGGAAGCTAGGATTTTCCTGATTAATTTCTCAGTACCGTGAACCGAGGATATGAAAGCCGGTAAACTAATAATAGAAATTTTGCGGACGCCGAGGCCTCCCATACGGATAGGAAGAGTAGCTTGTGCCCAAGCTCGGTCGTCCAAGGCCACATTTAAGATCGAGGTTAATGTATGCCGGATAATTTGGTCCATTTTGTCTAAAAGATGAGTGTGTTTCCATAAATGGGAGGCGCGGAGGAAATATGTCAATTTAGGACCGAAACAGCAGTAACGGATTAAGGTTATGGCCGAATGCATGTTAATTTGGAACAATCTTTCCGAAACGTCATTGAAATTTTGAATTTTTTCCTCAATAAAACCGGGGAAGGAGTCCTCAAAGATAGGTGACCCGAGGAGACGAAGAGAGCTTTTTTCAATAATTTTGATTTCTGGGGCTATTGTGTTGAATTTGGAAAGTGTATCATGTCTGTCAGTACTGTCCGCTAAGTATAGTTCACACTTCGAAAGGTTGAGTTCAAGGCCAATGGAATGTAGTTCATTTTTTAGGAAATGAAGGTCATTTAGAACAGTTTCTACATCGCCTCCCAGGGTTCCATCGTCGAGGTACCAAACGTTAAATTTGGAATTTAGCTGTCGAATAATTGGATGAATGGCTAAACTAAAAATCACTGGCCCGAGGAGGTCACCTTGTTGACAACCAACAGCAGATTCCAGAAAGTTGTCCCGAAACAGTAATTTAGATGGGTGTCTGTAACATTGCCAAAGGAAACTATAGATTTGGGGTATTTCTTTTTTAGTTTCTGCCAGCAAGGTGTCCCTATTCACTGAATTGAAGGCATTCTTTATGTCAACCTTCAGGATGACCTCTCCTTTGCCAGAATTTAGGTAGGTCGACAAGGCGTGTACGGCAGCCTCACAGCCCCCTTTGGAGCCGTAACCTAGCTGCAGGGGCTGAAATTTTTTCGAAACCGCCTCACCATAAAATTTACAACAAATCTTTGCTGCCATACGACGGTATGTGGTTCCCACGGCAATAGGACGAATGCCGCCATCCCTTTTGCGCAGGGCGCATAAATTGGCCCCGTATAGAACGTCGATGACGGCCTCGTTCACCTTGCCGGAGAGCATAAGGTTAATCAGAGCCGTAAGCTCCTTCAAGAGCAACTCACCAGCTTCCCCGGCGCCTGAACAGATAAGATCCTTTAGGTGCTGAGGACTCAGGCCGTCGAGGCCAGCAGCGGAGCCGCTCCGGAAGGAACAAATGGCTGTGATCAACTCTCGACCTGTAATGGTGAGGGAGTGATTATCAGGATCAGGGGGGTCGGGAAAAGAAATGCCATCCACTGGGGCAGGGTGTTTGCTCTCCAGAGCTGCGAGAGTTTCTGGAGAACACGGTGCCACCACATCACTACTAATGAGAATCCTGGCTGCTCCACTAATGTCACCTTCCCTTAACTTCGATTCTACGAAATGGGATATACTTCTTGAAGAGGTATATCTCTGTGTCGGTAATTTGGAATCCAAATTATGAGCCGAAATATTACAGTTTTCTTTAATTTGTGCGGTTAGTGTTTTTTTGGTTGCCAAATTCTTTTGTACATGTAGAATTCTGTAAGGAAAGGTGAGCAGCTGTTCCCAAGCACTTCGCGAGTTCTCCCGGATGGCAAGACGGACGCAACCTGCGAGGTGTTGTGCCACAAGAGGTCTAGCACCGCGGGGAACTCGCTTCAAAACAGGTACAGAGTTTTTGAATTTAGAAAGGGTTTTCCAAAACGGGTCAAAATTGGATGTAGCAGGTGTGGTTGGTGTGACTGTTGAGACAGGGTCTGAAGAGAGTGCATTTGGAGGTCTGTGCACCTTTCCGATATGCACATTCAGACCCCGCTTACCTTTAAAAAACCGTGCCTGGGTACACAGCGGACATCTCTCCAGGGTGCTCTGCAGTGTTGTCGAAGGTTGACGTGCACTATCACTATCAAATGTCTTCTTGTTACTTCTGAAGGACTTCCATCGTAGGTACTGTCCTGAATTATCTTGTGAATAAAGACAATTTTGCCTTCAAATAACAAAATAAAAAAAAAAAAAAAAAATTGTAAGGTATTTTTTGCATGCTGAAAAAAGTAAGTCAAATACATATGTGACACTATATATAGTACCATATTTTAAGCAAATAAAGATAATAAATTCTATTCTGTTCTAGTGATCGAAAAACATGACTGCAGAGCTGTTCCTAGGTAAGATATCGGGGTCAGACAAAGTGTTATTGGGTCTTTCGATTAGGAATTTATGAGTAACAACCCGGAGTCTGGATGTGTGGGTGTGCCCAATAGCCCTCGCCCCCTATTTCAAGAAACTTTGACTAACCTTGCGAAATGAACATGAATCATGCTGCCCAACCCTTCAGATAATTCAAAGGTGCTATATTTATTTTAAGCTAACATATTGTTGACTGGTAACGAGCGAGATTGATTCTACTTGGGTTTTTTTTTACTCCAACAGCTTCAAGTTTGGTTGTATCTAAGATAAGCTGAAGGATCTGACATTTTAGCAAAACAGTTTGACTACAAATGTATCTCTAGGGCAGAAGATGGAGACCAAAATACAGCATTTTTACAAAAGTATACAATCGAAATAAATTGCGATTTGACAATTGCTTCTGTGTCTCCAAATGAAGTCTCAACCATAGTCAAAATTATGGAGAACAAGTATGATAAGATCCCAATATCCGTAATTAAGGAATATATATCTATACTAGCT
This sequence comes from Omphaloscelis lunosa, assembly GCA_916610215.1. NCBI lineage: Eukaryota > Metazoa > Arthropoda > Insecta > Lepidoptera > Noctuidae > Omphaloscelis > Omphaloscelis lunosa. The sequence continues at coordinate 9,978,656 of OU744255.1, forward strand.
GAGCGTATGTATGATTTTTAAAACAAGTGTATTGAGGAATCTATCTTCCCGGACCAGCTAAAAGTAGCCAAAGTAATACCTGTCTACAAAAAAGGCAGTAGAACTGATCTTAAAAACTACAGGCCTCCGTGCTACCAGTCCTGTCAAAAATATTTGAAAAGATGTTTAAAAAAACAACTTTTAGCTCAAATGCGTGTTATAGAGTGTTAAACCAAAGACAAATTGGTTGGCACTTCTGACGCCAATTGTATACTTTACTATAATATATTGTATACTATAGTGTGTATGTTTATATATTTAAGGTTTATGTATTTTTAAGTATATATTAATTGATTACGTTTATACGTGTAGGTATATATTAATATTATAGTTTAAGACTTCGCATATCTATATTTCTCTTCTTATTCTCACACACTACTGTCTACATTTCTTCCTCATTTCTTCTTTCGTAAGTCTGCTGAAAGATTTTTTTAAAGAAATAAGTAGTACCTTTGTACTCTAAATTATAATTATGTCGTTTCTCTATGTATTTTACCGTGTACATAAAAATATAATAAATAAATAATAAAATGAGAGTAGCCGGAATTGTTCTTGACTTAAGTTCCGCGTTTGGCACTATAGACCACGAATCACTTCTTACAAAAATGATGCATTATGAATTAAGAGATAAGGCCTTGAATTGATTCTCTTTATATCTCAAAAACAGAAAAATGATCGGAGAAATTGTCAAAATACAAAATAGCTACAAAAAGGATTACAAATCAGCAACAGTAATGATGGTTACGGGTATCTCGCAAGGATCTATATTAGGACCTGTTTTATTTATCTTATTTATTAATAACTTAAATAATTACATGAATACAATTTTACTTGCCTTTGACATAGTAATTTTCGCGCATTTTACGTGTGGTTCACTATGAACAAATTGTTAATCAACACTGCAAAAACCAAAACACTAGTATTTTGAACGACAGCCCGTAATAAGCACGATTTAGAGGTTTTTTTGAATGACAACAAAATTTTCCCCGTCAAGGAAGTTACATTCTTAGGAATACACATAGATGAACAGCAAAATTGGAAAGCAGAATTAAATGCTGCGAATGAATCGGTATATTCCGCATGTTATGCTTTAAGAGCACTTAGAACAGAAATTAGCATTGAGCAATTGAAAATCGTATATTTCGCGTTGGTAGAATCAAAACATTTGATATAGCATAATGTTTTGGGGGCAAAGTTATGACTATAATATCAAAAGAACGTTTGTATTACAAAAACGCGCAATTCGCACATTAATCCGTATCCCGCAAAGAGAGAGTTGCCGTGAACATTTTATAAATCTGAATATACTTACAGTACCGAGCGTTTATGTATTTGTAGTTCTAAGTAACACGGCCATATATAAACAAGAATATGAGACAAAACAAAAACGACAGATTAGAGAAGGCACACGTAGACAAGACATTAAACGTTACAAGGTACATCCTTATTTGAATATTGTGAAGCACAGTCATCGGTATCAATCGGTTATATTATTTAATAAGTTGCCTCTAGATATAAAAGCGCTATCTACTCAAGCCCTTTTAAAAATCAACTTAAAAGTTTCCTCGTTGAATAAGTGTCTTCATGCTGTTGAAAATCTATAACGAAATTCCTATATAATGTTGTATTTATTAATTGTTGTAATATTTAACGTGTTTTTACCATAAGTAATTTAATTTATTGTTCATGAATAAATTACCAATGACTGAGGTCTAACTACCTACCTTAATTAAATTTTCGGGAGATATTTCAGCCTTAAAGTATCTGTAAATGTAATGTAAATAACCTACTGTAATATTTATTATTTAATTTTAACATTTTCATACATTCAAGGAAAGTATTTTTAATCTTCACACTAATCTGCTGTGCTATAGCCATTTTTTACAGCTGTCCAAAAATTAAAGTTGTGAATTCAAAATGAACGATTTAGTTTGGTAGTCAATTTGCTAAACAATTAAATTCTCTGACTTTACTACCATCGTAGAAATAACATTATCGAGATACTTAATAATTCCAAGGTATACTACATACAATTTAGAATATAAAAATATACGAAACTAGAAAAGTACCTACTAAGTATTACTAAGTTATCTGTAATACTACGTAGATCAGTACATTCAAATAAATTTATATTAAGTTGTTGGTAGGTACATAAAATGTCCGAGAAACTTCAATATACTGCTCGTGCTCACGTTTCAAACTTAATAAAAATCTTACTTTGCTTCCAAGTATAGAACATCCTTAACTTAGTTCTAGTAAGAACTCCAAGTACATAACATGTACCTATACATTGACTACACTAAAGTCTGTTCCAAAAGTATCTCATGAAAGTGTAAACAAACCCGGTTCAGGTTCTTGCTTATGCAATCATTTACTAAGGCCCAGTTTCACGTTTAGTCGGGTTAATTAAATAAATATAGTTTGTAAACTCGGAGTTAAGTAGGTGATTAACATTTTAACTGTTAATCACCTACTTATTATTACGCGTTGTACCACTTAAAAGTAACACCGGGTTAGTTAACCTGATATTTGTGTTTTTTGAGTTGGGAACATTGCAGTTCAATAGACGAAACATAAAATAGAATTGCAATGTCTCTGCCCTGATGTCTAATCTGACCAAAAATTAATGATTGGACAACGAACGGAACTTCTCTCTTCTACACATCCATCCATTTTACACCCATCTCTTTTACACTACATTACGATACGTTAATACTTTCTTGTCTTTATTATATTTTATAACATGAAATTTCATTTTAATAATATTGTATTTGCATTATTCATTATTTCATGTTTGCGGACCAGAGTTATAATGTCTTTAATTTTATTTAATAAAAAGAGTACCTACACTTTCTTTTTTAAATCGAAATCTTCTATGAATTTTTTTGTCTCTTTATAAATTATAATAATCAGATCATAATGCAACCTTCTATCATGGAAGTTTGAACTAATATATTCAATGATTTCATCTTCATCATCAGAAAACAACAATTCATTGATCATTGCGATAATATAAACAAACCACACCACATTCAAAATTACGCAACATAATATAAAATACAAAATAAGATATCAGCTGTACCTCGTACCTCAAATTATTTTGACATTACTAACACCAACCCAGAGTGTAGCGACATAACCCTGCCACATCGGTGGGTTAAGTATTTAAAAGTTTAACCTTAGGTTTACCTCTAACACTTGGAGGCGCAAGATGAGTTATTTGATTAACCCCGAATCAGCTGTTAATTCCGAGTTATTTAAGATAACCCATGAACGTGGCAGTGGGCCTAAGGGAAATTAATTACACATTCATCTGTATTAAGAAGGTTTCAACTTTATACCTCACCAGTTTTTCAACAAGTATTGTTTGAATAATATTATAAAACTGTAATTTTGGAAAATCTTCGATGAAAATTGAGATTTTTTTTAAAGTCGTACTACAAAATTGCATCCACAGGTACGTCTTCTGATCCATTTGTTTACATTTTCTTGAAATACTGTTGAAACAGACCATACATTTAATCTATTTCACTCCTGACTCTTTGCATCACCGAAGAATAAAAAACATCTAGGAAAACTGTACACGACGTCGCACAACAAAAAATCGAAATGGTCAAAGGCAATAAGAGTAAGAATTTTGAGTCCAACAAACCATAGCTATCATTTTATTTAAAAGTTTGCCAAAAAATAATGCAGTCGCTAAACACAGATGGTAAACCTATCCCGCGTACTACTATGTCTAAATTAAGCTGGCTCGTAATCCAAAAAAATCTGGCCCAAGATCTTGATCAAATCACTCAATTCGCTTGGCTGAGAGCCAAATACCATAAGCCAGCTGATTTAGTACTATGTCATGAGGTTAGAGTAAATAAGTAATTTCGTCAGATTCTCGGTGTTAAAATATAAAATCGATATTGTTTGCTGAATGAATGGAATACCTCGTAAATCTTGGTCGTACTACTATTTTATGGTGCCTGTAGATTATGGCCGATGTTGGCCACGCGTCAACCTCCATTAAAAGGTTTAATAACTGCTTTTATGGACCTACTATGTCAACACAGCGACGGTTGAAGTATCGCCAACATGGCATGTGCTAAAGACAGGAAATATTAAGTACAAAATATGTTGTGCATAATTTCAATGTATTTTTAAGAACGTTGAAATGCCTTGTAGCAGCTCGTAGCAAGCGTAGCAGAATAATTTTGCTACGCGGCTACGAAGCCTACGCTACGTGATATTTGTGTTCCGTTGACTTGGTTTCGCGATGTTTCTCATGTTTTTCATTTGGGAGTTTAAATAATGCAGTAGCTGAAAATACATATTCTATTCACAGGATTGTATCGTGATTTGGTGTATGTGTAAGGTCTACGAACAGTTGTTGTTGCTGTTGGAATGTTGGCTAATGTGATAATTAAGTTTTATTAATTTACCTACAAAATACATTACTGATTTTGTATTATAAATCACGGCATACCTACCCAATTACTCAAATGAGCTTTTCGGAATCAAAATACACATAACCTATAAATATCGTCAACACATTTATCTACATTAAACCGCTCATTAACTGATACTTTTCTTCATTAAAATCGAATGTGTAAATCAATGCAACTCCATACATTTACAAAGTTCGTCGCATCGTTACCACAAATGTTCGACTCCATGACATTGCTGTCATTGGAAATATTGAATTAATTTTGTAACTCGATAACGGGTGCAATAAATATTCGTTTCCGAAGGCTCGATCGAGTTGCGCCTGCTTTATAATCGAACATAAACTTCACAGTTGGCAACATCGAAAATCGCCCGAAAATGTATGGCAATATTTATTTCAGGCAAATTGCACATAGGAGTTTTCCTCCTTTGCGCTTAAAGCAACATAATATTTATTGTTGACTGCCCCGTTGGTCTCGTGGTTGCAAGCGCTACTGCTGAGTATGAGGTCCTGGGTTATATTCCCGGGTCGGGGAAAGTGTTATTGGGTTTTTCCATCTGGAATTTGTTAGTAGCAGCCCGGAGTCTGGATTTGTGCCCGGTTGATGGCAATAGGCTCGCCCCCTATTACATGGGACTTAAATATAACTGGCGAAATGTGGGGGTACTATAGGTACACCTCTGCCTAACCCTTCAGGGATTACAGGCGTAATGTTATGTTAAGTAATATTTATTGTAAAAACAATCTGTGTTGGATAATGGAAAAACTGAGGTATACCACTCAGAGCTCTGATTTCAACAGCACTTGTCCAAACCGCACCTGAGCACTTCCACTAATCACACTGAAACAAAATTTTGATAAGTGCGGTTCGGCAGAACAGTTTATTAGGGTTCCGTACCTCAAAAGGAAAAAACGGAACCCTTATAGGATCACGCGTGTGTCTGTCCGTCTGTCTGTCACAGACAGTTTGCTCCGAATCTATTAGACCGATTAAGTTGAAATTTGGTACACATACGTATTTCTGTAACGCAAATACGAACTTGTAACGTAAATAATTGAATTTTGAATATAGGGTTCACTTTTGGGGGGCAAATAAGAAAATTTAAAAAAGTTTTGCTATTAGTACCGTGTGACATATCAAATGAGAGGACTTGTTGCGAGGATCTTAAACATATATTTTATATAATTTTAAAATAAATGCTTTTAAAGATATTTAAGAAATTCGATGAAAATTGTCCATTCCCCCCTTATCTCCGAAACAACTGAACCTAAAATTTTGAAAAAAATACATAGTACGGCTCTTCACTCATAGATTACAGGGAAACCTATAAGAAGTCTATGGTCTTAAAATAACGTGGTAATTCACTCAATATTGTGCGTACAACAAACTTACATTTGCAGTTGGAATGTATGGGAGAATATGTATTTCAACTACAATATTAAGTTTGTATTTGAGATAAATTCATCCCAAGTACGGAACCCTTCATTGAACGTAGTCCAACACGCACTTGGTTGGTTTTTTAAATATTATTTTCATTCTCCGAACGGCACTGTCACATTTTTCTTCTGTCAGTAACGAGCTCATCATACTGCTGTTATGAACATAATAACCTTCCGTATTTAACGAGAATATCGGCTTCTTATTTTTTCACTTTTGGGCAAAACTGTCTTTGTTAAACAGTCTTACAAAAATAAAACGAGGATTGATCACAGATACTTATAATAGGTACAATCGGTAATTGAAGGTTTTAATAAATTGTCGATTCCTCACTATTCTTTCCTTCATTGCAAGTCAAGTATCATCATCATCATCTTTGGTAGTCTTGTTCCACCTACTGCTGACTATAGACCTCCTCCCTTCTATGCCATGCTTCCCTGGTCTGTGCGAGTCTCATCCAGTACCCTAATTGCGTAACTTATTTTCGTAAACAATTATGCCTAATTTGTTTCATTTTGATAGTTCAACAACATTCATTGCGTTATTTACGTTTTTGAGCAGATTTTTTTTTCCAGCTTATGAAGTAATGGATAAGCTATCTGTTTCAAATCGAAACAGATTGTGTTGTATTACGCAATTAGGGTACAGGTCTTCTCCGTGAGCTTGTGTAGGTCCCAAAGGCCAACGTCTAGTGAAATGTATTGTATTGTTTGTTTTGTATTGTTTTGTATTGTGTAGGTAGTCAAATACTTACTTACTAGGTTTTAAACCCTGACCCTTGAATAAATTCAGTTGAAAACCGCTTACAACGCAAAAACAATTGTTATTCCTCTCAGATTCGAACAATTACGAAATCTCGACGAAAAGTCACGAACTCGGAGGTGTTTTAAGCGGTTTCATGAAGCTAAGTGGTAGTAATAGTGCATTAGTACCGAGTACCTACTACCTACCCACATTTCTGGGGAATTGCGCTATTTAGAGTTTTCCGCACTTTTCTTACGGGAGAAAGAATTGCTTAGATTTTTTTTTTAAATGTTTGACTTATGTATGTTCAACAATCCCATTGGAGTTAACTACATAACATATGACATAACGCGTGTGTCCCCCGAAGGGTTAGGCAGAGGTGCACCTATAGTAAATCCACATTTCGCTATGTTTAACTCCCATGTAATAGGATTCAACTTTTATATCAATATCTAGTCTGAATAAACCATTTACAAAAATATATTAAAGCATATTTCAAAAACTGATTTAATGCATTCGAAAATCTCGTACCTGAATTATGTAAAATATGATTATTATCACCGCCAGAGCTTGAAAATGTATTACAGAATACAAAAAGCAAGCCCAAAACAGCACTTATAAACGCCTTACATTTTATAAGGCTGGGAATTTCTATCAAAAATCCAATTATTCTCAAGCCCGCTATTCACCGTTGTGCCTATTGAAATCGTCACGACAGTGTGAATTATAAGATAGGCAGGTAGGCTATTTACTTAACCTGAAGATTGAATAAAGGCGCAGTTACATTGCTGCCTACGGTTCAACTGTGCACATGTACATCGTTTTTTTTAAGAAAAAGTAGGCGGGATCGTCCACTGCGACCCTCGGCCACGCTACGTATGGCTGCGTGGTTGGCAAAAAAATGAACTCGTGCAGTTAACGTGTGTAAACCTCTCCGTGCACATCTAATGTAGTAGTGGATCTGTGCTTTAAATAAATGTAACTACTGAAAGTTCAAAGTTGGGCACTATATTTTATGACGTCATAAAAAGACGCTGGCAAAATACTCTACAAGCTGTCGACATAAGGATAGAACCTTAACGGTTGTCAACTGAGCCTTTTATTCTACGTCGTAAAAGCTGACTCTCATCACATTATAATAGGTAATGTGAGTAGAACGGGGAGAAAAACGGTGAGTTTCCTCCTTGTTTTACAATATAACAATTTGTGTTGAATTTGTTGGGAAATAGTAACACCTACTATGGCCTTAAAACTGTTAGAAATATTATTTAACATTGATACATTTGAAAACGAACGTCGTACGTGAACTTGGTGTTTAAGTGGTCTTGATAAAATATCGTAGTAAGTAAGTCGCTTTTGAAGTTCGGGATGAGTGAGTGACGCCATTTTATAACCTCTTCTCCATGTCTGCAGATAACTAGACATGAGAATTTTCGGGCTCTTAAATAGGTTTAATTTCAACAACGCTCATGGACTTATTTCTTATGCTCCCGCCATAATCCCTAATTTATTAGGCGTTGGTGCTGCTTGTCTATTTCTCCCATGCACATCTATCAGCCGACTTCTCAGTATTCACCCTCTTCCTAACCATATCGTCGAACTAATGAGAAAATCTAAAGAAAACCTTAGACGGATAAAGGCAGTTTGGCTCACAAACAGTACGGGAAGAGTCGGGTGATTTGATAGTACATTACACACGCGTGTATAATGCATGAGTAGATTTCAAGTATCAAGTATCAACGAGTGGGTTGCGTTGGCAGTTCGTGACAAATGTAACAAGTGACGTCGTTTATCACTTCCTGTGCATCTCTGTGCTCCTGGTACTCAGAGTTATTTGAGCAATTTGACCTTCATTTAAAGAATTTGAACGAATATTTTTAACAAAACGAGCAATATTAATTCATACTGTTATCAATTAGACTATCAAAACAAAGTAGGTAATCGGAAGTAACTTCCGTAATCAATCCAAACCCGGAAAAAGGTTACGTTATAATTAGTGCGATACTTTTAGAACCAATAGACTGAACTTCTACCAATTTATGCATCACAGAATAGAAAAATTACATTTAGAAAATTCTATGAAAATTTCGTCCACAATTTTTCAATTGAGTAGCCACAAAGGGATAACAACAATATTGTTGAATTCAAATCTCTAAAACGTTCCATTGAAACTTTGCACAAACAGAAAAGATTATTATTGAATAGCGGAACAAATATAAAATATAGACGCAGTACAAAAGCGAACAAAGAGGGCTTATCTTCCCGCTTTACAAAGCACAGTTTTGTTCTTAAATCGGCGCGGGCGGGGAAAAATCGAAAAATAATGATTTACGCACTTACTTAGTAAATCACGCACGTTCTCTTGTATTCTGTTTGGGTCAATATTGATTTATTATACGCTGTCTGCCAAGTGTGGGTCGGTTTGATTTCCAGACTGTGTTATTTGGTTTTCTTTTACAAAATTACAGCTTTTAATTTTTTATGTGTATCATGTTTCCTCTCGCTTTCCGCAATTCAAATTCAAAAGTCATTTACTCAAACTAGGCTGAAAATCAGCACTTTTGGAACGTCAAAATTACATAAGACAGTTCCCCAAAACGCCCACCCTTCACCACTTCCTAGTGCCTTTAGCTGGGAAGAAGAAGTGGCGCAACAAACTCCCCAGCAGCACAGCTGTCTGTTCAAGTTAAAAAAAAATGACTTTATACAATAGTATGTAAAAAAAATGTACATTATCCAGCACAAAAATAATTTAAATGATAAATTTTTGGCCATATGTCAGCTAGCACACGCCAACATACCAACCAAAAACATCGAGAACTTTACTAAAGCAGAAATAAAAAAATGAAAACTAAACGTAAACAGAACTAAATATCTAAATAAAGCCTCCAGGCATAAAGGGCGTGCCCGCTTACATAAAGCTATATAAAGCTGTAATCTGGGAGTGATTTCGTGAAAAGCGACGAAAGTGTGTAACAGAAAGCCGAGAAGCGGACACTATTTGATTTGATCAATGAGCGCGCGTGGTGCTAGAGTTGGCCGTCAGATCGTACCAACTCATTTTCCGAGAGGTTGGTACTGTAGGCCAAGATCATGCATATGATGTTACACATCATTTATGGGACTACTGTAAGGCTTGCTCCTTTTTTGCTGGTACTTATAGCAATGAAATATCTATAAATTATTAACGGGAAATATTTAACTGATCTGGCCTTTTCTCACAGTTAGTCGCAGTAACTAAGCTGGGGCACCCTGAGCAAACAGATTAGATTAGGTTAGCATTCCTACCATACTACGTACACCGAAGTTGATCGCAGCTACTTGGCTAGTATTTTTAGGACCCAAAAATAGGAATCATTTGAGGTTCACAAAAAGAGGCGCATTCATGCCGCAAAGAGGCGCATTCAATAATATTTTTAGGAGCGCATAATGGGAATTATTAGAGGTTCGATTAAAGACATGCCATTACTAACACGAATTGAATTATCTACCTAGACCATTGCTATTTCAAAGGCCCTATTAGGTCAGATGGTTGTCAGTTCTGAGAACTTGGTAAGTAATATCGTGTATAAGAGAGATTCTAACATCACTTGCGAAAATCTTGAGTTTTTTGCAGAAACCCCACCCACACATTTTCAACAAAACAGATTCAGGGAACGCGGATGTGTTTATCCCAAGTATTTTATATCCAATCACCTTGTTTATACAACTAATTCATTTAGACGAAATTACTTTTTCTATGCAACAGTATCTTGGTAGAGTGACAAAAAACTTCAATATAGACGAACAAAACATGGTAGGTAAGTATTAGTGATAAATTAATTATTAAGATAAGTTCTTACTTTCATTTTACATTCAAAAATTGCTGGGCAACTTTATCTTTATCTGAGGAAATAATTATATGAAGACTTTTACGTTCTGTGTTTTGACATATTTGGATTCGTTGGCAGGCTTAACAAATTCAAATTTAATACTAATTAAAAACATGCTCAATATAATACGGTGTAAATAGGATTCGTTCCACCACAACGCATTCTACATAATATGAAACGTAAACAACTGAACACAATAGCTTTCCTTTTCCCCATAAACATAATGTACCACTTACGCCAATAACGTATTGCCCAGATTCGTTGTAATTCGTGTTTTTGCCCACAATTCTCACAGCGGCACTATTTGCATTGTGCCCGAATAAATCCCCGCAGAAACACATAAAAACATGTAGGTAACACGTTTTGTAATAAATAAAAAATGTCTGTGTTCCTAAACGGTGGTACACATTGCTGGGTAGTTTGTTTGTTCTTTTTATTGTGCACGCTATGGAATCTAGTTTGTACATAAAAATAATGGGTTTACCAACAACCAACTACACTACATGTTACAAACATGTTTTTCGGTGAATAGAGGATTACGCTCGTGAGATCCATTCACCCAGTAACTGTTGCTGTATTGTTATGTTGTTTTTCCATTAGGAATTTCTTAGTAACAGCCCGGAGTTTGGAAGTTGGTGGTGGGATTGATACCCTCGTGCCTCGGAAAGCACGTTAAGCCGATGGTCCAGCGCCTGATCTCTCTCTGATTGTGTCGGATTTTCGTCCCATCCGACTATGAGAGTGAGAGAAGAGAGAGTGCACCCGTGTCTGCGCACACACTTGTGCACTATAATATCTCCCGAAGACTAGTCTCCGTTGAGATTGGCCATAGCCGAAATACGGTCTGGAGTAATATACAATATGAAGACATCAATACCACAATATATGAAAACACTGGCAATACTAATGCATAAAAATAATAAATCCTACTATCAAAATGATAAAAGTGATTTTTTCTACTAAATAGTAGTTTTTGCCAATCTTTGACTAGCTGTACTGATGTTGAACTGTTGGACATATTTGATTGAATTTTGGTATGCAGATTGGGAACGGCATTAGATATACGCAGTTTAATTTATTGTCGTATTGTCGTCTCCATCTTGTATTTATTCATTGTTATCATAACTAGTGATGGTCACTGGTTATTTTGATATCTCTATAGTCTGGTCGATAAAAATCGAGCAAGGCCATACGGGTATTCAACATAGGAAAATGACGGATCTGTAACTGTAATGGCGCTACTCCTAATCTGCTTTACCAATGGATTACGGGTACACCGATACAAAAATGGGTGGGAACCGATAAAAAATATAATTATTACGTATCCAGTACATAATAACCAATATGTCAAAACGTCAAGCAAATAATTTTATGACAGCTACGCGCCCAGATTGCAATAAGAGTGCGGCGCGTGAGTCGCCGGCGGAACGAAATGTTGCCATTTTAAATATTATATTTATGTAAACATTTAGGACTAAGTATTGTATTTATTTTATTTTTTATTTGTTATTTCACTATATGCTGTACCGGTTGACGTCATTACGTCAGCGCCGGCTGTCACTGAAAATCAACGCTGGGGCTCTGTTTCGCATGGGGTCGCAGCATTTATGCTGAGCGATGGCAGTTTTGCGTGGATGTGACGCATATTTTCCCCCAATTTGTAATTTACGTGTTTTTTTATTATCTTTCTTTGCGTCATGTTCACCGCAAATAAACGTATTTTCTTTCTTTCTTCTTTCAAAAAACGTACGAGTCTTGTTTCTATGCTCCAAAAAAACAAACGTGTTAGTTTTGCCCAGTTTTAGAATTTTATTTACCTAACATGGTCTAGTTTTCGTTTAATATTTTCTGGAATCCCGCTGGAATGGTCTGGTTCGCCGTAGTTGCAATATACTGCAAGATCAACAGGTTGAATTTGAAACTAACAAACTACCCGACAAACTTTTATTATGCACGTTTTTACTCTGTTTAGAGAGCACTGAATAAAAGAGCTGTAAATAAAGGCACACTGATGTGTGGTATACAACAAGTTCCGAAATTAACGCACACCACAATTAAAATAATTATATTATAATCATAATATATACACTGAATTTTTACTATTATGTATAAAACATTATTTATTTATTAATTTAGATATACTGATTGCGGGAGAAAATTGTGGTCACATTACAAATCTACGCACACCCACCACCAAGACACCACCTAGACCCTTATACGTGTGCAACTGTGTAGTTGCACACGTATAAGGGTCTAACGTAATGGTACTTCGTCCATTTTGGTTGTTTTGACTGCACCTACAACGGAAGTGTGACTGTAATTTACATAGTTTCAATTCGTTTTTGGATAAACCTTTATTAAAAATGACAGAAATCGATTCAGTAAACGATTTTGCACACACTATTTTCATAATGTGCATTACTTTAGTTACACATTGTATAATTTGATTTATGTAGAATGCAACGTTTTTTTGCTTATGATTCGAGTAATTATTTTTCTTTTTCCTGATACTAAGGTATATTGGGCAGCGAGCGGTAAAACATACCTCTGAAGGCTTCTACGGATGCGATATTTCATCTGGTTTTTACCGTATATTAAGTTGCAGTACCTACCTAACTGGAAACTGGAAAACTGAAACGTACGATACAAATCTAATATATATATATATATATATATATATTTAAATGTTGCCCCATACTAGGAATGTCTCCTGTATTGTGGGTGCGTTTACAAACTTTTAAACTTTCATACACAAACAGCCCGACCCGGAACAACAACTTGTAGGTCATACAAATAGTGACATGACATGGCGTATTGATTCTGTTTGCGATTTGTTTTATGCGAAACGTAATACACTGAACAATGCTCTATTCCAAGCTTAAATATGCGCATATATCTGATTTATTTTATATTGCTGTATATGTAGCCCACGCTAAAGGCACCCCCTGTGGGATACGAACCATGGCTTAGGGCGTCAACCGGAGGGAGTACATCAAGGATGGGACGGGCTGGTCCCGCTTTGTATATGGCACAAGTAGTAAGGTGGCAACCAGTAATATTAGAAATTATATTTTCTTTTACTCTTTTAATATACACACATCAAAAGTGTCTAGGGATCAAGCATTTTTATGCGGATTTCTTGAGATTGAGATGTGGCTTTGTAATAAATTTATGATTATATAAATTTATATGGATCCTTTTTGGTGCATTTCATAATTTGAAACAGGAACTGTTAATCAAATTCGAGTAAAAGATGAAAATCAGCTGTCAATATTTTCCCTATAAAAACATACAACGCATTGAAGACATTATTAGTGCTACTGTTTCCCTACTACTGATTAAAACCAACGTTATTATGGAGCGGCGACGTCATTTAAGCAGGGAAGAAATGCTCAGAGCCGTGGGAATGATAGAAGCTGGTTCCCGGCAACGTACTGTGGCTTTAGCTCTGAATACAAGTCAGAGTGTTATCAGTCGACTTTGGACACGTTACCGAAGCACTGGTACCGTGGCTGAGCGCCATGGAGGACGGTATCGCTGCACCACACGGAGACAAGACCGATACATTCAAATCTTAACTCGAAGAGCTCCAACAATAACCGCCATGATGTTAGCCGTGAGGCTTCATCACTCTTCAGGGAACTTAATTAGCGACCAAACAGTCAGAAACCGCTTGCATGAAGTGAACCTTCATTCCCGAAGACCGCTACGGGTACCACCTATAGCAATGCACAATCGTAGGATTCGATATCAATGGGCTCTTGAACACAGAAATTGGGCAGAAGAACAATGGCGTTTCGTGTGCTTTTCTGATGAGTCTCGTTTTGGTATGAGACCGGATACAAGACGTATACGACACTGGAGAACCCCTGGACGCCAACAGCGATTAAAATCCTGCCAGGAAGTCCATCCTTATAGTGGTGGAACCATCATGGTATGGGCGGGTATTTGGATCGGCGGAAGAACTGAGTTGATTTGGATCAGAGGCAACCTCAACGCTCAAATTTATGCTGAGACGATTGTATCTGACGTCATCGTTCCTCTACAAGTGCAAATCGGTCCCTTATTTCAGTTAATGCATGATAATGCACGACCGCACACCGCAAGAGTTGTAAGACAGACTCTCGCCGCAGCTAACATCAATGTCCTGCTCTGGCCTGCTCAGTCGCCAGACTTGAACCCGATTGAGCATGCATGGGATATGCTACAGAGAAGAGCTCTGCCGAATATGGAGGGTATCCAGTCGCAAGAAGACCTTTTTTTGTTGTTGCAACGAACATGGGCGGCCATTCCACAGCGTGATTTGGATGAACTCATTTTGAGTATGCCAAACCGATGTTCTTGTGTTGTTAGTGTTCGCGGTAGAAACACGGATTATTAATTGTTTAAGTTACCCAATAAAATTTTAAAGAAAACTGTTATTTCAGTCTTTTTTTCGAACTTTAATGTTAGTGGTTCAAATGTTAAAAATCCCTTTATTAGGAAAATGGCAAATTTCTTTATTAATGCAAAGGTGACTTGGTTTATCGTTACTGTGACTAACGAAAACACTTTATTTGATGAATCCTTAAAGAAAATTTTAATTAATATCAATCAGGAGAAAAGTTATTGCAAAAATATATGTTGATCCCTAGACACTTTTGATGTGTGTATATTTTCTTCAAGCAAAGATTCCTCAGTGCAAAACCGATTGCTACTAACAGTCCCGAGTAGGTACATCTGTCATGGTAATTATAGGCTCTTCATAATCCCGCCTCGCTGACTTCACCCGCTCCTTATTTTTTATACAAGCTGAATTGCAAAATTCTTTTAGCACTAAATCTCTTCGTTAATTAAGATCTAGGTGGAAGTCGCAGAGATATTCTAGATGGGAACGACCCTCCTTCAGGGTTCTTTGATGCCACACTCCAAGCCAGGACGTTTCTCTTTAAGGCATGCTACGCACTTATTCGGGATAGCTTGATTAGACACAGCCGGGCTGCAAAATCAGATATAATATTATGGAGATAAAAAAAGGGAAAAGCCGCTCGACTTACCTCGAATTGTGCCAAGCCGACCCGAACATGATTCAGCGAGGGTAGATGCGGAGTTTTCCGATCAGCACGAGCAGAATGAAAGCCGAATTATGTATATAAATTGCATTGAGTCGGCTTTGTTGTTTAACGATTACTGCCGAATCTACCTATGTGCCTACCTGGACAAGTGCGTAGCACGCCTAAGATGTACCTACCTATGTAATGTACCTAAAGAGTACGGCCACACAAATTTGCATAAAGTGTTAGGAGGAAACCATTTTTAAGGTTGCTTGAAAAACGTTTCTTTTATCACGGTTATCCCGTTTTTATTGTACTGTCGTTATATTTTTCATAAAAGGGTTGAACAAACAACTGTTATCTTTATAGGATCATCTGCCAGCTTAATATATAAAGGAATCCCTTTGGGCCATAACTTACTTTGGTGCATACGTGCATACCTGACGAGTCGAGAAAAATGAGCACAATAACTTGCGCCCTTTATATGTCGTTCTGGTAACATAGGCTTTCATAACCCTCCCTTGTGCAAGCTTATGAGATTCCTGAATAAATTTATTCAAACTCTCACAATGTTTCAGATTTTGAATAAAAACAGTACTGTAAAAGACATGTTCTGATTTTTTTCTGATCCGTAATTGATCATGTCATGGAATTTATGGGTGATATCCTGCTGTGGAAATCACCCTGCTCGAATTTATTGACGATGATACATTTTGTTTACAATGTTCATCTGTATAATTTACATTTGTAATGCTTGAAAGAAAACCGTACTTCTAACAAATTCAAATGAAATTGAAAGTTTTGTTCATTCAGAACCCGTTTTTTCGTTTTCTACACTTTCTCTAAGGACACAACTAATTATTTGGCGATTTGTGTCTTCGTCTGAAAATACGTAAGCACATTTCTTTTACAAGGTCCGTTTAGGGAGTTAATGAATCGAATAATTTGTTACAACGTAAACTAATGTTCTATTGACTTTAATTCTCTTTTAGGGAGCGTTATTCTTGTTGAGCTGATTTGTGGTTTAAGTAACTTTAATGCATAAAATGAAACCTAATATTTGGAAAATCCAAAACTGCACGCCTCATAGGGATATTATATTAGTTAGTTTTTTATTAATTATAATTAAACTACTTTGAATATAAGAGCCATTTTCAATAGAATTCCACTTATGGCTGAGTAGAATCTATTAAAAAAAATTTACTCAATTAATTTATTTTCTTGCAAACAACAATGTTTTCAGGTTTAATTTTTTTTTTTTTACTATTTGATGTTTTTTTTTTTTCGTTTCTGCTGCATTTTTTTATGTGGGTGTACTACAGCTACACCTCTGCCTTACCCTTCGGGGATTACAGGCGAGATGTTATGTGTTAAATAATTTTTTGAAAAGTACAGTATTAATCTCTATTAAATTATCTGTACAATGGTATATAAATTAAGTAGGTTCTGTGTACTAACAGGAGTGTAATAATAAAAACAGTTACAGAAAGGAGGCAAACCTATTTTTCAATCGCAAAGCACTCTCTAATGCTACGCATTACGAATCGTACAAGGCACCTTGAAAAACAATTGAAGACACTTAATAATTATAAAACTTACAAGGTGCTAGGACACATACTTAATTTAATAATAAATTTTACAATTTTTTTACACTCCAAATCCTGTGTATGTACTAGACTAAAAACTATTAATGTTAAAATGTATTTTAGTCTAGTTTTCAGTAGGTACTAGACTAAAAAACATTTTCACATTAATAGTTTCTCCGACAAAAACGCGACTTTAATTGTAGCGAAATGGGTTTGTATTTAAATCAATTGACATTCCGAAATTAAATTTTAACCCACCACCGTACTATTAGTGGTTTTTCGGCCAGTCGCGTACAAAACCACTACGACCTTACTTTGAACCAACTATAAATAGATAATTGATAAATAAAGGACATCCATTAAAACCGAAACATACAAGCAATTGTGCTACAAAATTATCGAGTAAAAAAGATCCCAAAAACAAAGTAGCTATGTTTTAAACTGCTGACAATTTTCATCGAAAAATTCGTTAAAAGTTTTACTTTTCATTAAAAAATCATAGATGAAATTTGATCGATCATTAATTTGTTATTGCAATATGCATAAGTGATCCATCGTATCTCACATTCATCGATGAATATTTAAATTACTTCTAAAACTAGTTCTTCTGCACAGATGATAAATAGACTTTAAAAAGCATTAACCTTTGTGAATCACCCACCCAATAATGTATTACAAACCCTAGATTGTATAAATTGGCCTAATAGCGACAAGGGTTGGGATCAAACGGTCTAAGAAGACATTCCTCTAATAGATATACAGTCTCTGTATAACCTCAAAGGCACAGTTTGAAGTCAGCCCTTCATTTACGCTAAAATGCAGTATTATAATATTCACAGTATGAGCATATGTAGATCGAAAATATATAGAAGTGAAACTGTCGCTTGGCATGCACATTCTAAATGCCTACAGTTTGGCATAGTTAGGGTTGGGAATGTTACACAGGCCGGGTTCAATTATTATAAAAATTGACAACCCTGTTGAGTATTGTAGCGAGATTAACCTTACGTTATTATTTCGGCGGCATCGGTGGCAAAGGATAGTAGGTGCGGTCGGGGTTTTTTTTTTTTTTTCAATTAGTCTCACTTCATCAATTGGTCGTGTTATAGCTATTTCATATAACTATCAAAGAATGACAGCTGTGATTTGAATATCCGGACAATTTAAGTTGGTAGTCGATTTGCTAAACAATTCATTTCCCTCTTTAAATAAGGTTTGCGTCTGTACAGTTTTCTTACTCTATGGTATGAGGTCCTAATATCATGCTTTACTCAACCCGTCGAACAATATTAGGTTGAGTAATAATTAATCCGAGGGCGAAGTACTCCTTTGAAGAGACTTAGCACCCTGATGTATTTACTTGGTCATTAGTTACGTTATGTTAGGGTTAAGAGGCTGAATTGAAACGTTAGATTACTTAGCTTCATCTTAATTAATGGGTAGTGATGTGTCCTACTTTTGTATGTACTTTTGGTCTGTGCGTATTTTTTTATTATTTGTTTCTTCTTTTGTTATCGGTACAGTCACGAGTATTAATACTTTTCCCCTAAACTATTGGTAGGAATTTTATAGTGTTACAAAAAATTTACAAAATTTTTGTAATAGTTTATTTCTCTAAATTGCAGTTGTTATTTCACGAGAAATACGCTTTTGAATTTTGCGTTAGAATAAAGTATTAAAATGCTCGTGACTGTACTAGACGTTAATTGAAAGTTCATTAGACATTATAGCTAATATTTCAGCTATTTTTTAATCGTATAAACCTCATATACGCTGTAATTGTATACCTATTATTATAGAACAGATCCTCTAAAGGATTACAAAAATAATGAAGTAAATAATGCACTGTGTGTACTGATTTATAAGTGAATTGATTGATAAGCAAATGCCTCTCATATGGCTTGACCAAGATTATGTCTGGACTTTAAAAGAGACTGTGACCTCTGAGTTTGTTTCGACCTTTCTTCTCAGAGGAGTCAGATAGGAAACGCCGAACTCAACTGGCTTATTTTTAATATTTTTTTTAATATTACGTGTAGAAGTGATTCGAAATTAAATGAAATTGTTTAGTGATTCCGATATCCTATTTACAGAATAAACAATTTCATTTCATTTCCTGTAAAATTAAATTGTCCGTGAACTCAAACCAAACTGTCTTTATTTGGCAATAGTATTAAATACTTCAACAATCGAGTTCCCTGCGTGAACATAATTTTAGGCAAGGGTGCAAATTATCCTAATGACTGTATACTTATTTATTTCATTAATAAATCTCCGTCATAATTTGACACATGGGGCGTAATCAGGTCAAGTAACTTGCGTAACGGGGTCACACCAACAATATTATTATAACTAATATGGGATATTATTAACCTACGGTTCTGCTCCAAATGCAGGGGAACTCATATATAACCCATGAATGACGAAATAAATTAAGCATTTAGTTAATTTCAAAATATCAATCTGTTTTGTGGTAATATAATTAATTAAATTATCTATTCGATAGGCTTTGAATAAAATTTTTGATTACCAGATAGTATTTAGAACTTAATTACTTTTTGTGATTGCAAAATAAAAAGTTATTTTTACTTCATATTTTTTTTTTTTTTTTAAGAATATAAAGGTATGATAATTCCGAACGCACAGCGTCACGCACTACGGTAAGAAAAATCGTAGAAATTCGCAAAAGATGACAGCAAACAAATAATTCCAGGGGTGCCAAAAGCTTTATATTTACCTACGCACACCTGACTCGCAAAAGGTTTATAAATTCACCCCTTAAATATACATACGAGGGAATTGACTTTTTGTGATTTTCTCGTAAACTACTACTGTCGCAATATCGACGAATAAGATGACATTCAATTTCCATGGATTTAATAGACAGTATTTTGAAAAGTATCGTTTTATCCTACCTACTACTACTGATTTTTTTTAAATATATATTTTAGAGTTTCAACAAAATGTTATGTATATTTTGTTAAAACTCTAAAATAAAAACTCAATGGGCAATTAGAAAATTAGGTCAGATTTTTTGTGTTTCTGTTTTTAAATATTATTATGACAATTATGACCATGTCTGAACGAAAACGAGGCAAAAGGAGTAAATAAAGATCGTAGCAGGTGGCGTTCTGTAGTTTCTGCCTATGTGTATGTAAATAGACATTTAATATTCACAAATCCAGCCCTAGATTTAGATGAGTCTCTTTGATTATTCACATAATACACACATCTAATTGATACGTATTTTCTATACCTAAATACACACATCAAAAGTGTCTAGGGATCAACATATATTTTTGCAATAACTTTTCTCCTGATTGATATTAATTAAAATTTTCTTTAAGGATTCATCAAATAAAGTGTTTTCGTTTGTCACAGTAACGATAAACCAAGTCACCTTTGCATTAATAAAGAAATTTGCCATTTTCCTAATAAAGGGATTTTTGACATTTGAACCACTAACATTAAAGTTCGAAAAAAAGACTGAAATAACAGTTTTCTTTAAAATTTTATTGGGTAACTTAAACAATTAATAATCCGTGTTTCTACCGCGAACACTAACAACACAAGAACATCGGTTTGGCATACTCAAAATGAGTTCATCCAAATCACGCTGTGGAATGGCCGCCCATGTTCGTTGCAACAACAAAAAAAGGTCT
Source organism: Omphaloscelis lunosa (assembly GCA_916610215.1). Lineage (NCBI taxonomy): Eukaryota > Metazoa > Arthropoda > Insecta > Lepidoptera > Noctuidae > Omphaloscelis > Omphaloscelis lunosa. The sequence continues at coordinate 9,999,465 of OU744255.1, forward strand.
TCTTGCGACTGGATACCCTCCATATTCGGCAGAGCTCTTCTCTGTAGCATATCCCATGCATGCTCAATCGGGTTCAAGTCTGGCGACTGAGCAGGCCAGAGCAGGACATTGATGTTAGCTGCGGCGAGAGTCTGTCTTACAACTCTTGCGGTGTGCGGTCGTGCATTATCATGCATTAACTGAAATAAGGGACCGATTTGCACTTGTAGAGGAACGATGACGTCAGATACAATCGTCTCAGCATAAATTTGAGCGTTGAGGTTGCCTCTGATCCAAATCAACTCAGTTCTTCCGCCGATCCAAATACCCGCCCATACCATGATGGTTCCACCACTATAAGGATGGACTTCCTGGCAGGATTTTAATCGCTGTTGGCGTCCAGGGGTTCTCCAGTGTCGTATACGTCTTGTATCCGGTCTCATACCAAAACGAGACTCATCAGAAAAGCACACGAAACGCCATTGTTCTTCTGCCCAATTTCTGTGTTCAAGAGCCCATTGATATCGAATCCTACGATTGTGCATTGCTATAGGTGGTACCCGTAGCGGTCTTCGGGAATGAAGGTTCACTTCATGCAAGCGGTTTCTGACTGTTTGGTCGCTAATTAAGTTCCCTGAAGAGTGATGAAGCCTCACGGCTAACATCATGGCGGTTATTGTTGGAGCTCTTCGAGTTAAGATTTGAATGTATCGGTCTTGTCTCCGTGTGGTGCAGCGATACCGTCCTCCATGGCGCTCAGCCACGGTACCAGTGCTTCGGTAACGTGTCCAAAGTCGACTGATAACACTCTGACTTGTATTCAGAGCTAAAGCCACAGTACGTTGCCGGGAACCAGCTTCTATCATTCCCACGGCTCTGAGCATTTCTTCCCTGCTTAAATGACGTCGCCGCTCCATAATAACGTTGGTTTTAATCAGTAGTAGGGAAACAGTAGCACTAATAATGTCTTCAATGCGTTGTATGTTTTTATAGGGAAAATATTGACAGCTGATTTTCATCTTTTACTCGAATTTGATTAACAGTTCCTGTTTCAAATTATGAAATGCACCAAAAAGGATCCATATAAATTTATATAATCATAAATTTATTACAAAGCCACATCTCAATCTCAAGAAATCCGCATAAAAATGCTTGATCCCTAGACACTTTTGATGTGTGTATGTTAAAGCTATAATAGAATTTAATAGTACATTATTGCAAAGGCCGTGAAATAAGCAATCGCAGGTCGAGTATGAGTTTGAAGGCCGAGCCGTAAACGAGGACTTCACTAATAAGAGACAGGCAATTGCCATTTCTGCCGAGGCATATATAGTTCTTTTCTCAAAAGAATGCAGGGAAAAAAAACATACTTTGTTATGTATTTAAATGAGAAACCAAGACGCATTTTCAGCTTTGCCGCCAATTGTCTATTTATCATCTGTGCCGAATAAATGCGTTTGCCTACGCATTTATGACTATACAGCCACGTGAACGCAATTTGTACTAAACAAAGATACTTACTTTGGTATGCCAAGAATGATAAAAGAGATCCAATCAAAGAGTACCTATTTAATAAATCCAGCACGCCGTTTCAAGGCTTTTTCAAACAGGCGCGACACGCGACGCGACACAAAGACACCGCTCGTCGCGCGACGCGACGTAGCTTTGTGTCGCGTCGCGTGTCGCGCCTGTTTGTAGGAGCCTTCACACAACATTGCTGGAGCGTTGTAATGTTCCAAATTCAAAAAACGCTCCTGCAATGGATTTGATTTTCTTTGACCGTAAATTCACGTGTTCTTTTTTCGAAAATATTGACAATATTTCCATGCATGTTTGAGAAAAAAAAAATTTTCAAACCCAATAACAATACACAAGACATACAATAGGTACATACCACAAAAAAAAACATTATTCTTACTTTATTTTTCTCCACGACGCGACGCCCTTAATTTTTAATTAAGGCAACATTCTTGAGTCAACTTGTCATTTACTCGAACCTACGAATATATTCAAATAATATCATTATCCTTATTATTTTGGGTCCCACTAAAATTTAAGAGACACCTATCTCCTATTACAAAAACATTTGTCAGGTTCAATATTATTACTCATTCAAGACTACTGTTTAGGAACAAATTCTTCCATGATGGTATCGGAATTAAAGGAAAATAGACTGTAGGTACCTATTGGCTGATTCTAGTTTGACTTTTAGATTAGTTCATTGAGTTTGTTCACAAGCTCAATTGACTGGTAGAGTCTGTTCAATACTATACCTTATCTTGCTGAAAATTCAGTGCTAAAACGCTTGTCTCATTACTTTTTTATCAGTTCCATGTCATTTTTCGTTTTGTTAAAAGATTGTAGCTTTAGTCGGTATGGAATTAAATTAAATTAAATGTTTTTTGTCGTGCGTAATTTGCAATATTAGATTATTGTAGGCTTGAAACTTCACATTTTTGTCTTTTTAATCATCTCTTCTAATTTTCCAAAAACAAGATTATTTCACAAACCTTCAATTAATTCTGTTAATCTAGTTAAAATGAGAGATTTCCGAACTTATTTACATGAACCGATAAGAATGTTCTGAACCAAACTAAGGAAACATGACACAAAAGTCAGAATCAAAATGGCGACTCGCGGCGATGACAGATGTACGAGCCAAAGCGGGCCCTGAATAATCCATCTGCCACATCACCAATTGACGCAGGTTACTAAAATTAAATGGAAAAATTCTTGAAACCTACCTGATGACCATGTCTACATAAATTAATACTACCACAACATCGTGTTTAATATTCGCCAATTATATTTAAGTCCCACGTAATGCGGGACAAGCCTATTGCCATCAACCGGGCACAAATCCAGACTCCGAGCTACTACTGAGGACTGATTCCTGGTCGAAAAACCCAATAACAGTTTGCCCGACCTGGCATGTTTTGAAATAAGAACAAAACCATTTTTTTTCTAAATCGTATCTTTTTTGATGATCTAAAATCACGCCAAAACGTAAGCGATCATAAAATTTAAATAAAAGGTGTGTAAAAAATATAATATAAC